>CM035838.1:148979847-154024847 GCA_020510985.1 Pholidichthys leucotaenia
GAGGGAGAAGATGTCACCCTGCTGAATGTGTATGCTCCCCCAGGGGCTAACTGGAAATTTTATAAAAATGTATTCGACCTAATGATAACTAAAGCTCAAGGTTTAGTGATATGTGGTGGGGACTTCAATCTTAGACTGAATCCATACTGGGATGCTTCTGGTAATTCTCAACATCAAAATAACACCCAAAACAGGAAGACTCGGATGCTACTAAAAGAAATGGGAATCTGTGTCGTGTGGAGGGAACTCAACCCCAGTGTAAAAGACTATACATTTTACTCAACTCCACATTCATCTTACTCAAGGATTGACTATTTTTTTATGTTTAATAGAGACATTGGAAGAGTTAAAACATGTAAAATAGGACTGATGGATCTCTCTGACCACAGTCCGATCTACATGGACTTAAATATCCAAAAATACACAAATAATACATTTTCTTGGAGGTTAAATTCAAATGTCCTGAAAGGACCATTGAAAGATGAATTGGAATCAGATATTCTCAGATATTTGGAAGAAAACGATAATGGAGAAGTATCCCCTTTAATACTGTGGGATGCATGCAAAGCTGTAATAAGAGGAAAGATTATTGCAAAACTGGCAACCCAAAAGAAACTAAGACAAGAAAAACTATCCACATTAGAGTCAGAACTTAGGAACCTAGAAAAAGAACACAAAGGCAACACTCATTCTACTGACTCGCTCAAGATTAAGGAAATTAAAAACCAAATAAATGAGATCTACACAATAGAAATCCAGAAGAAACTTACATTTTTGAAACAAAAATACTATGAAGCAGGCAGTAAATCGGCAAAATTGCTAGCCTATAAATTGAGGAAACATCAAACAGAAAGAGCAATCTACAAAATCAGAGACCCAGTATCAAAGGAAATAAAATTCAGAATTCAGGATATTCTTAAAAGCTTCGAGAATTACTATAAGAACTTATACTCCCACAAAAAAACATAAAAACGCATCCGAGGCATTCCTAAACACATTAAACCTTCCCCAACTTACGGAGTCACAAAATAAAACACTACTGTCAGAAATACATCCTAAAGAATTGGAAAAAGCAATTATGAAACTTAAAGCTAACAAATCCCCAGGAGCTGATGGCTATACAGCAGAGTGGTACAAAACCTTTAAACAGCAACTATCTCCTCTCCTCCTGAAAACATTTAATTATGTCCTCCACACAGGGGAAATCCCCCCCTCCTGGAGAGAAGGGGTCATTGCAGTTATACCTAAACCTGAAAAGGATAAACTAGAGTGCTCCAACTACAGACCAATCAGTGTACTAAATCAGGACTATAAGCTTTTTACCATTATCCTTGCCAAAAGGTTAGAAAATATACTGACAGACCTAATTCATTTAGACCAAACAGGTTTTATAAGACAAAGACAGACACAAGACAACATTCGACGCACTTTACACATAATTCATCATATAAAAAAATATAACTTAAAGGCAGTCATATTGGGATTAGATGCTGAAAAAGCATTCGATTCGGTTGACTGGTCTTTTCTATATAGAATCTTATCCAGTTTCAATTTTCATAACAACTTCATTAGAACTATACAGGCATTATATAAAAAACCAACAGCTAAAATAAGGATTAACGGTAATTTATCATCATCTTTTGAACTGGAAAGAGGATGTCGTCAGGGCTGCCCCCTGTCTCCACTGCTCTTTGCAATCTTCATAGAACCTCTGAGCCAATGGATAAGACAAAATCAAAAAATTCAAGGTATTACACTTGGTCAGAAGGAACATAAAATAGCACTCTTTGCTGATAACATTTTAATATACCTAGGGCAGCCGGACACTTCTTTACCAGAACTAACCTCAGTTTTTTCAGAGTATGGAGATTTATCGGGGTACAAATTAAACATGCATAAAACCCAAATTTTAACATTCAACTATGACCCAAATCATTATTCACTAAGCAAACTCAAAACTAACTGGGAGTCGGAATCTATGAAATATCTGGGGGTCAATATCCCGAAACAACTCAACAAAATTATATCACTAAACTATGATCCACTGGTGACAAAAATAAAATCTGACCTAGCAAGATGGAATATGATACCATTCTTGGGTACTGCACAAAGAATTGAAGCAGTCAAAATGAATATACTTCCACGTCTTCTATACCTTTTCCAAACAATACCGGTAGAACCTCCCAAAAAAACATGGCAGGAGCTGGACAGAAGGATCTCAAGATTCATATGGCAGGGCAAGAGACCTAGAATCAGATATAGAACCCTACAGCTAAACAAAGACAAAGGTGGGCTCGCACTGCCAAATATCAGGGACTACTTTAAAGCCGCACAAATTAAAACTTTAGTAGAGATATGTAACCCAGTCTACACTGCACAATGGAAGGAGATCGAATGCCAAATAACAAGTGACATCCCCCTACAGGCGATAATAGGGAACAATGCCTTACCTAAGCTTTTGAATAACACTAACCCGTGGATAGAGACCCCGCTAAAAATTTGGTTTAAGATAGTCAGAGAGAATCAAACTAAAGAACCCTATCGACTTCTGCAATGGATTGCCTATGATCAAGACTTTACTCCTAATAAAACAGACACCAGATTTAAAAAGTGGAAGGAGAAAGGGCTGATAAAATATTACGATTTTTTTAAAGGGCAAATCTTAAGAAGTTTTGAAGATTTGAAAAAACAAGGCCTAATAAATCAAGACCTTTACAGGTTCTTCCAGCTTAGACACCACATAAACAATATACTTAAAAAGGAGGATTTGGAAAGGGCCCAGTCAGGTGTTCTGAAGGTCTTCTTAATGGCATATAAAGGGATCCCAGGGATCAGATACATTTCTAAAATATACCAAGGTCTTCAAGACTTAAAAGGAGACAACACATCTTATATAAAAGAGAGATGGGAAAAAGAGGGGAATTTCACTTTACAACTGGAAATATGGGAAAAGCTAAATAAACAGCAATGGAAAAGTACCTCATCCCTGCAGTGGAGAGAATTTGGATGGAAAAACTTGGTAAGATTTTTCAGAACACCTGCACAAAACAAATTTACCCATAAGGGATTGAACTGTTGGCGCTTGTGTGGTGAAAAGACTGCAAATCATTTTCATGTGTTTTGGTCATGCCCAGTTATCCACCAATATTGGACCAATGTACAGACAATATTGGGGAAAATATTCAAAATAACAGTTCCCTTTTCTTTTGTAACTTTGTATTTGGGTTTACTACCGGACTCACTGGAAAGACGAGGAGAAAAATACTTATTCAATGTGTGGTAGACTGCAAGTCTAAAATAGAACATTACTGGCACATGCCTCTAGGGGGAACTACCTGTATTGTTCAGCACTACTATGAAGGGGACACATTAGAATAAGAGTGTGAAAACCCCGCGCAGAATCCATGTTCAGTCATATTATGTGTGTTGCAGAATAAACGGCAGAGTTAGCCAAAGAAATAACTCAAGTGTGATCATTGCTACACGGTAGGATATCACACAATTGGCGACGAGGATTAAAAGAAAAAAATCAGCGGCGAGAAACAGAGAACATTGCGAGTGTGGCGAACTCAAGTGACTCCAGTAGTTCGAGTGCAAGTTCAGAGGAGGAAAAACGAGGTTTCCCCACCACGACGAGCAATGGCGGCTGTAATCGGAACGGTAACCCCTTTTGATAACTCGACTCAGTCATGGGAAGAATATGGTGAAATGTTGGACTTTTTCTTCCAAGCTAATGACATTGAGGAGCCAGACAAAAGGAAGGCTGTACTGTTGAGTGGAGTTGGTGCAACTACTTACAGCTTGTTGAGAAATTTAATAAGCCCTGCATTACCGAAAGATAAAACGTACGACCAGATTACTGCGGAGCTTCAGAAGCACTTCAGCCCCAAACCGAGTGAAATAGTGCAACGATTCAAATTTAATTCACGCATAAGGAGGAACACTGAGTCCATAGCAGAGTATGTGGCAGAATTGAGGAAATTAACACTGCACTGTGATTACAAAGACGCATTGGAAGAAATGTTAAGAGACAGACTTGTGTGTGGAGTGAATGATGACCGAATGCAACGGCGACTTTTATCTGAAACAAAACTCACTTTTGCGAAGGCTTTGGAATTATGCCAAGCGATGGAAACAGCATCTAAAGATGTGAGAGAGATGCAAGGGAAACTAGCAGAGGACACAGCAACGCATGTTCGTGTGCCTAAGACCCAAGTAGGTGTCTACAAAGTGTTGACTGACAAAACTCAGCACAAATTCCCCAGTTGTTATCGCTGCAAAGGCCAGCACAATGCCGCCGAGTGCAAATTTGCCACTGAGCTGTGTCATAATTGTGGCAAGCGAGGGCACATTAAGAAAACATGTAGAATAAAGGTGGACAGCGCACAGGTGCTGAAAGCAACAGTAAAAGGGCAAAAGTATGAAAACAAGGGCCCAGGAAAGGAACAGCGAGCGAATCAACTGAGAGGGGAGGGAGAAAGTGATACAGAAGACATGGGTTTTCACACAATTTACAACACGTCAGAGGAGCTGACCAAGGTAGCGCCCATCACGCGTACCATGAATGTTAATGGAATGAAAGTAACATTTGAAGTTGATACAGGCTGTGGAGTAACCATATTAAGTAAACAGCAATATACACAACTGTGGAAGAAAACAGACACAGCAGAATTAAATCCCTGTTCATTAAAATTAAAAACATACACAGGAGAGAAGCTAGACGTGCTAGGCATGGCACAAGTGAAGGTGCAGCACGAAAACAAAGAAAAGGACTTACCTGTAGTAGTAGTTGGGAGCGAAGGACCAAATCTACTAGGGCGAAGTTGGCTACAAGAACTGGCCATGATTGATCAGTTGGTGAATAAAGTGGAATCTCAGCCCAAATTGCAGCTGGAGGAGATCCTCGAAAGACACGCTGAGGTGTTCAAAGAAGGCTTAGGACAGCTAAAAGGTGTCACTGCAAAGATTAATGTGGACAAGGAGGCCCAACCACGATTCTGCAAACCCCGACCGGTACCCTATGCAGTCAAGCCACTGGTCGAAAGCGAGCTACAGAGGCTGCTGGATGACAAGATCATTGAGCCAGTGCAGGTTGCAGAATGGGCGGCGCCCATAGTCCCAGTGAGAAAACCGGATGGCTCCATTAGAATATGTGGAGATTACAAACTCACTGTCAATCGAGCATCACGGGTGGATCAGTATCCAATTCCTAAAGTGGAGGACCTCTTCGCACAGCTGAACGGCGGCCGACACTTCACGAAATTAGACATGAGTCACGCCTACCAACAAGTAGTCCTGGAAGAAGAATCAAGAAAGTATGTAACCATCAATACACACAAAGGCTTATATACCTACACACGCTTACCATTTGGAGTAGCTTCCAGTCCTGCTATATTCCAGAGAACTATGGAGGGCATCCTAGGTGGAATTCCGAATGTTGCCGTTTATTTGGATGACATCCTTTGTACAGGACCAAATGAACAAGAACATCTGAAAACGCTGAAGGAAGTGCTTCAACGGTTGGAGAAAAGCGGTCTGAGGTTGAAAAGAAGCAAGTGTGAGTTCATGGGAAAAGAGGTGGTGTTCCTAGGCCACAAGATCAACGCCAGTGGTCTACACCCTCTAACAGACAAAGTGGAAGCCATTGCGGAGGCGCCTGAGCCACAAAATGTTACTGAGTTAAAAGCCTACCTGGGCTTGTTGAACTATTACCATAGGTTCCTCCCAAAGCTCTCCACGCTGCTGGCACCACTACATACCTTACTTAAGAAGGAAGAAAAATGGTCATGGGGGGTCAAGCAGCAGAAGGCGTTTGAAGAGTCCAAAGCGCTACTTCAGTCCTGTAGTGTGTTAGTGCACTATGATTCAAACAAACCACTCATCCTGGCGTGTGACGCATCACCCTACGGTGTGGGTGCTGTACTCTCTCATCGTATGGAGGATGGCTCAGAGAGACCCATAGGGTTCGTCTCAAGAACTCTTAGTGCAGCTGAGAAAAACTACTCCCAGCTAGACAAGGAGGGCCTTGCAGTAGTATTTGGTGTAAAAAAATTCCACAAATACCTGTACGGGAGACAGTTCGCTATAGTGACTGACCACAAGCCACTAATTTCACTGTTCAGTGAAATGAGAGCCATACCCCAGATGACATCTCAGAGAATTCAGAGATGGGCCGTTACATTAGCAGCGTATGAGTACACCATCGTTTACAAAGCCGGACGGGACCATACGAATGCTGACGCGATGAGTAGGCTACCCTTGGATGGAGGAAGAGACAGCACGCCTGAGGAGGAGGAGAGAGTGCTATTGTTTGAAGATATTGGCGTGCCCCTGGTGAACGCACAACAAATAAAGAAGTGGACAGACAAAGACCCTGTTCTAGCAAGAGTGCGAGAATACATCTTGCGAGGATGGCCGAAGATGAACAGTCCTGAGTTCATTCCCTATGCCAGACGACAGGATGAGCTCAGCACCCAGGAAGGTTGTATCCTGTGGGGAGGACGCGTGGTTGTTCCACCACCTGGTAGGAATGCCTTACTGCAACAACTACACCAAGCACACCCTGGCATCACTCGCATGAAAGCGTTGGCGAGGAGCTACATGTGGTGGCCCAACATGGATGCAGAGGTGGAGGCGCTTGTGAAGTCATGTGCGGCATGCCAGGAGAACAGGAACAGTCCTCCAGCAGCCCCACTACATCCCTGGGAAGTTCCAGATAAACCATGGAGAAGAATTCACATTGACTACGCAGGTCCATGGATGGGAAGAATGTTCCTGATCATAGTTGACGCATACTCAAAGTGGATCGATGCATATTCTGTGAGTAGCTCTACTTCTACTGTTACCATTGAATGTCTTAGAAAGAGTTTCAGCCAACATGGGCTACCTGAAATCATAGTATCAGATAACGGTACATGTTTTACGAGTGAACAGTTCCAAGAGTTTTCTGAAAAGAATGGCATACGTCACATCACGACTGCGCCATACCATCCTTCTTCTAACGGCTTAGCCGAGAGGGCCGTGCAGACGTTCAAGTCACTCATGAAAAAGATGACAGGAGACTCTATTGAAACCCGAATGTCGAGAGCTCTGTTCAGCTATCGAATAACACCCCAATCTACAACTGGCAAGTCACCAGCTGAGCTGTTGTGTGGAAGGAAGTTGAGGTCAACATTTGACTTAATACATCCAGACTTCAGAAACAAAGTGCATGATAAACAAGAGAAACAAAAAGGTTATCATGACATGCATGCTAGAGAGAGAATACTGAGAGAAGGAGACGTGGTCTACACCCGCAACTTTGGCTCAGGACCAGCCTGGGTACCAGGAGAAATAACAGAAAAGACAGGCCCTGTGTCATTCAAGGTGACATTAGGTCATGGACAAGTGGTGAGGCGACACATCGACCAAGTTCGTGGTAGGAGCTCCATTCCCCTGCCGATGGCACCAGAGGTGTTGTCTGACACCCATCCTGAGGAGAGCATCAACGAACCACCACTTCAGGTGAAACCTGAGGTAACCGTCTCTGCAGATTCTACGGGCAGCACTGCAGCAGCCGAAACAGTGGAGCAGTCTGAGTCTTCACCTGCAGTTGGCTCACCCGCCGTGAGAAGATCTCAGCGAGCTCGGAGAGCTCCAGACTACTTGAAGGACTATACTTAGTCAGTAGTGAGTTCCCCAGCCACAGGACAAGAATGCGTCCTGGAACCTCACTGGGATGCGGTAGTCAAACCAAATCCCCAGTTAGACTGTTATGTGTGTTATACATGTGAAAAAAAAAAAAAAAAAAGAAAGAAATTATGTGTATGACACATGTGTTTAAGAAATTAAAAAGTAACTGTGATAGTTCAGGGTTAAATTGGAGTTCCAGGATGTCTAGTAATTGGCTAGTGTAATTAAGAGTAGTTTAATCTAGAGGGGAGGGATGTGGTAGACTGCAAGTCTAAAATAGAACATTACTGGCACATGCCTCTAGGGGGAACTACCTGTATTGTTCAGCACTACTATGAAGGGGACACATTAGAATAAGAGTGTGAAAACCCCGCGCAGAATCCATGTTCAGTCATATTATGTGTGTTGCAGAATAAACGGCAGAGTTAGCCAAAGAAATAACTCAAGTGTGATCATTGCTACACGGTAGGATATCACACAATGTTTTAATATTGGCAAGCAAAAAAGCTCTAACTAAAAAATGGATGTTGAAGGATTGTCCTACACCTGAAGATTGGATTAACGTGATCCAAGACATTTACTCGATGGAAAAGTTGACATTCGCACTGAGACAGGACATGGATGGGTTCATGAACTTTTGGCAACCCTGGATCGCATATGTGTCTTCCATTAGATCTAATCTTTGACAAATACCATTTCAATAATGGTTCCGCTCTTTGTTCCAACGCTACTCAGATGCTCTTTTACCTTTATTTACTTACTTTTTCTTTTTGTTTGTTTTTCGCTGGTTTGTTTGTTTGTTTGTTTTTTTTTCTCTTTAATTTCACTTTTTCTTTCACTTTAAAAAAAAAAAAGGGGTGTTGTAAGAATTAATCTTCCAATGTTGTCAGATATCAGAAAATAAGGGAACATGTGATGAAAATGTAAACAATGCATTGCTGTAACGACCTGTATACCCTTTACAAAAACTTAAATTAAAAAAAAAAAAAAAAAGAGCTCTAATTGTCAATGTAGCCCACGTCATTTTTAGGACACCACACAGACAGCCAGCGGTTCAAGGATGACGAGCGGCTAAACATGTCATCACTGGTCAGATTGGGGAGGGGCCCAGAGAATACTACAGTGGCAGACATCGTTTTTGCAAAGTCACACACCGATTCTATATTAAGTTTCGTGACTTCCGACTGCCGGAGACGGATGTCATTAATGCCGGCGTGAATAACAATTGTGGAATATTTACAGTTACTTTTAGCCAGCATTTTCAAATTTGACTCGATGTCGCCTGCTCTGGCCCCAGGAATACATTTGACTATGGCCGCTGGAGTCTCTAGGTTCACGTTTCTGACTACAGAGTCGCCAATGATCAGAGTTTTTTCCTCAGCGGGTGTGTCGCTGAGCGGGGAAAAACGATTAGAAACGTGAACAGGTTGGTGGTGTACCGGGGCTTTGCGACTAGGCTTCCTTCTCACCGTCACCCACCCAGTCTCCTCGCTGCTGAGGAGAGCCGAGGGACCGCTGACAGGGGGGCCTAAGCTAGCTAGCTCCGCTGCTGCTAATGGGCATCCGTCAAGATTAACTGGCGCAGACGGTGTTTCAATGCAGCGGAGCCGGGATTCCAAATCAGACAACCTCGCCTCGAGCGCCTCAAAAAGACAACATTTATTACATTTACCGTTATTACTAAAAGAGGCAGAGGTGTAGCTAAACATCTGACAGAGAGAGCACACCAGAGGAGAAGAGGAAAGAGAGCTAGTAGCCATAGCTAGTGGCTAGAGAGCAAACCACAAAGCAAACCACACAGGCAGACAGCAAAACAGGAAGTGACGATACGTTACCACAAGGAAGTGACGATCCAGTGACGATGGATCTGATTTGATTGAAATTGTTGCTGCTAAGGGTGGCCCAACCAGTTGTTAGGTTTAGGGGGCAATCACATTTTCACACAGGGCCATGTAGGTTTGGATTTTTTTTTCTTAATAATAAACACCTTCATTTAAAAACTGCATTTTGTGTTTACTTGTGTTATCTTTGTCTAATATTTAAATTTGTTTGATGATCTGAAACATTTAAGTGTGACAAACATACAAAAAAATGAGAAATCAGGAAGGGGGCAAACACTTTTTCACACCACAGTAACAGTTTGTATTTCCTAGGAAAATAAAATTTAGCAATTATTATTTCATTTTGTTTTCATGAATGAGACATCGTTTAACATTTTCTTGGTAGCCTTTTAAAAATATTTGTGCAGTAAAATGAATTATTGAAATACCATAAAACAGTTATAAACAGACAAGTAAAATCCCAGACACCAACACCCATACACTAAGGGAAAATGGGGATGAAAGGTGGGACACTGTAATCAGCTTCACTTTGGGGATAGCCTTAAATCCTCTACTTGGAGGGGTGCACTGGATTAAAGCCTCACTGCATTATAATCACAGCAACCAACATACCAGTAAAAAAAAGATATTTAAACACCAAACACTAAAAACATGCTGAAAAGTCTGGAATAAAGATAATATGAGCAAATAGCCTGGTAAAAAGCTGAATTCTGTATGAAGTATGGGGAAAAAGATGAGATTGATTCCTTGGTGCGAACAAAATTTCTGCTGCACTCATATTGTGCCGTGGGCTTTTCGCCAAATGGTGCTTCCGCAAATAGAGCTAAGGCACTCCTTGAGGACCAAGTTTGTTGTCCTCCTCATGTTTGTTATCAGATGTTGAGAAGGTCTCACTCGACCTGCTTCAGCTCTAAAGAAATAAATGCAGCAGCTGCATCTAAAGAACAATTTCTGTTAGAGTGGAGACAAACTTTTCCTTATATATATATATTTTTAGTAAAGCTCAGAACAGAGTAAAGAATGAGTTGTGTGTTTTCCGATTTCCCCCCATCTTCCACACTCTCAATCAGTTCATATAAAACAAATCATGCATACACGTGGCAAACTCACTCCACTGACTGCTGGATAAAAAGCAGCCAACTGTGCTTATCTGTTTGATTTCAGGTGACATCTCCATTTCTCTGTCCGCTTTGATACCGCACACAGAAACTGTATCCAAAAGATCTCCCTAAAATGGACAACACTTGACTTTTTCCACAGACTCATCTTGGATTGCCCTCCAGTACCATGACATAAGAGCTATAAAGGGGCTCACTGAAGGATGAATGACTCTATTGTGGAAATTTTCTGTGGGAAAAGGATATTCTGAATTTGACAGACTTCTTTTTTCACCCTGTTACATTTCTTTCTAGGATAAAGAGTTCCAAATTTACCTCACTGGGAGCCACACCAATTGCTTAGTAAATATTTTAATATGTATTCCTCACCAGAAATAAAAACTTTGGAAGTGCAGCTGGAGAGGATTTATGAGTGTTGCACTCCTGGGCCTGATACAGTGTTTTAGTGTAGAAAATAGCACACGTTACTGGGCTCTAGTTGGTAGGGTTGCGGAAGTAATGGAATTCTGCATTAGCTTGGGCACGCTGTTTGTCTACAGATGGGTAATCCCCGAGGGCTACTGTGACTGTGAATATGCCCTAAATCCTCCAGAAATATGAAAAAAAAAATACTCTGACCTCCCATTTGTGTCACCGTGTTTCTAGGATTTATGCAAGGTGATAATAATCCACTGCTTTTGGTTTTTAGCTTGATCATGTGCTTTGGGCATACAGTCAGGTGTTCCATATGGTTTCAGATATACGGTATTGTGTATTATCCTACAGTTGTATTGACTTTTTTTCCATTTCTATTTACTGTATACTGTAAATAGCTTTACAGTGTACTGTAGTCTTATGCTTAAATAAATAAGGAAAACTGTGGGAATTTGTTTATGATGAAAGTGACTTAAAGGTCAGCTAGACAGTGTTTTCATGAAAACAAATATTTAAAAAAATACATCAATAAAATGTTTAGAGAGGTGCACATCACATAGCGTCTTCTGTACACAACCAGCTGGATTCAGATCGGGGCTCAGAAAGGTAAAACTCCTCTGTCTTCATATTTTTTACTAGAGTCCTGAAGATTTGTGTCAAAATTTGCTGGGATATAGAATTGTCCATAATTTCCTCCACAGTGGATAAAACCCAGTTCCAGCTGGAAATAAAAAACAACAACAAAGCCGCCCATCTGGAATTTCCCCATTGTGGGACTAATAAAGGCTTATCTTATAAGCATGATGATGCCACTCCCATGCTTAATCATAGGTAAAGTGTCCTTTTGGTGATGTACAATGTTTTTGAATCAAACTTACCCTTTGGATTTATGGTCACAGAGTTCAACCTTGGTCTCATCTGACCATTACACATTTCCCTACATGCTTTGAGTGAGCTTTCTTCTTGCTAGAGCTGGATGATATAGCTCAAAAAATGTATTGTGATATAATTTTGCTATATCGCAATACACGATAAATATCACAGTATGTATTTTGTGTACTAAGTGTCCTTTAAAAGTTGTTTTTATGTATTTTTATTAGAATTTTTTTTAAATATATATACACTACCGTTCAAAAGTTTGGGGTCACCCAGACAATTATTTTGTGTTTTCCATGAAAAGACACACTTATTTACCACCATGAGTTGTAAAATGAATAGAAAATATAGTCAAGACATTGACAAGGTTAGAAATAATGATTTGTATTTGAAATAATAATTTTTTCCAGATACTAACCTGCTCAAAGGAAGGTCAGTTTTATAGCTTCTCTAACCAGCTAAACTGTTTTCAGCTGTGCTAACATGATTGCACAAGGGTTTTCTAATCATCCATTAGCCTTCTGACGCAATGAGCAAACATATTGTACCATTAGAACACTGGAGTGATAGTTGCTGGAAATGGGCCTCTATACACCTATGTAGATATTGCACCAAAAACCAGACATTTGCAGCTAGAAGAGTCATTTATCACATTAGCAATGTATATTAGATATTAGAGTGTATTTCTGATTAGTTTAAAGTTATCTTCATTGAAAAAACAGTGCTTTTCTAAGTGACCCCAAACTTTTGAACGGTAGTGTATATATATATATATATATATATATATATATATATATATATATATATACTGTACATGGTGGTTGTCCATCGGATCCGATGATGACGTTTGCATTCTGCAGCTCATCGATGTATGCGAAGGTGGCTCTGCAGTCCTAGCCTGGTTGTGCAGAGTCTTGAACAATGGGGGCATTGGAAGTCCGTTGTTGTAATCACTGCTGATGCAGCTCTGTGTCGCTTTTCTCTGGCATCAGTGAGTTTTTGGCGTCGTGCTTCTTCGTAGTTGGCAGCAGCTTTGTGGATTAAAGCTCTCCATTCTAGTCTGTCCATAGCACGCTCCTCCAGTTCCTTCGGCTTGACGTGACACTACTGGATGTTTGCTTTCACAGTATCTTTGTATCTGACATGATTGTAGAACCCAGGAGACAGACGCTGACACGAGTAGATTAATTTGACAACTATTTAATGATTAGTGAAGTGTGGCGTGTGTGAATGAGTGAGTGAGTGCGTAGCAGTCTGGCCACTGGAGCTGAGCAGTTCTTGCTGCGACCTGGCAACCCTGGAACACACAAGCACAGGATGTTATTACAGTTCATGCGAACGGGAAGCTGAGCCTTGTGCTGCTTACTTGCAGGTGCCGCTGCGAGAGTCCTGCTGGCTCCGTGTCCTGGTGTAGCGTGGTGCGTGTGGTGTTCGGTGCTGAAGAGGTGAGGAGGAGATCCGAGGAGGAGGAGATGACGTCCCGTTATCAAGGGAAGTGAGTCCGCCGCCAGGGAGGTCCACCTGTGCACAGGGGAGAACACTTTGACAAGGTGAGTGATGCTGTAGCTTACGTGGCGTGACTTGGCGTGACGACTTGGTTCCAACTCTGGCTTGAGGTCGTATCCTCGACGCGTTGCGAAGCAAAGGTGACAGACGACTCCGTGCAGAGCAGTCCGAGACACTGGCTTTTAAAGCCTGCTGATTACCAGTGGCAGGTGTGTGCGCAGCTGAAGTTAATGACGGCCCAGCGGCCGCCATGACAATACTCCCCCCTCTAGAGGTGCCTCCAGGCACCTGCCCTATCCTACCTGGATGCGCCCGATGGAAATCGCGGATCAGCTGCTTGTCAAGGATCAATGCTGGGCGAATCCAGGAGCGATGCTCAGGGCCAAACCCCTCCCAGTCCACCAAATACTGAAGACCCCGGCCCTGCCGGCGGACATCCAAGATGGCAGTTACCCCCAAGCCGGGTGGCCGTCGATCATCCTCGGGGGGGAAGGAGCCGCGGGGGGCGGGCACAGAGGATTGGAGATGTAGGGCTTGACCTGGGAGACATGAAAGGTAGGGCAGATGCGCATAGAAGAGGGAAGAGCAAGGTGCACAGACACAGGATTGACAATACGAGAAATCACATAAGGACCGATGAAGCGCTTAGTCAACTTGCGCTTCTCGGCCAGCACATTGATATTCTTGGTAGACAACCAGACTTTCTGACCCACCTTATAGTCCGGGGCGGGCCTCCTGTGACGGTTGGCCACCTGGAAATTACGTTCCGTGGTTCTGAGGAGGGCTTTGTGGGTGATGGTCCAGATCCGCCGACAACGCCTAGTGTGAGCCTGCATCGAAGGGACAGCCACCTCTTTCTCCTCCTCCGGAAACAGTGGTGGATCATACCCCAGAGATGCTTTGAACGGGGAGACTCCAGTAACTGAGGACACCGTGGTGTTGTGTGCGTACTCGATCCAGGGTAGGAACGTGCTCCAGGAAGAAGAGCAGGAAGAGATGACACAGCGGAGCACAGCCTCCAGCTCCTGATTGGCCCGTTCGCACAGGCCGTTGCTCTGCGGGTGGTACCCAGATGAGAGGCTTGCCATGGCCCCCAGTGCCATGCAGAACACCTTCCAAACCTGGGACACAAATGTGGACCTCGATCCGATCCGATATCAGCCGGGATACCATGAAGACGGACCACATGCTGCACAAGAAGTTCCACCGTCTCCCGCGCTGAAGGCAACCCCCGGAGAGGCACAAAGTGTGCCGCCTTGGAGAACCGATCCACTATCGTCAGGACTGACGTGAAGTGACCAGAGGGGGGCAGGCCGGTCATGAAGTCCAAAGCCACGTGGGACCAGGGGCGGGAAGGAACCGGTAGAGGGTGAAGAAGACCCGCCGGGGGGGGGGGGGGGGGGGGAGATGACGATTTCCCGGTGGCGCACTGGGCGCAGGCCCGGACATAGGTGGTAACATCCTTCCTCAATCCTGGCCACCAGAAGGCTCTCTGAAGCAGGTCAATGGTGCGGGCAATTCCCGGATGACACGCCAGCTTAGATGCGTGACCCCATTGGATGACCTCGTTCCTGACAGAAAGGGACACGAACAAACGGCCCGGGGGGCCCCCACCCAGGTCGGGCTCAGTCTCCTGCGCTCTCCTGACCTTGTCCTGGATCTCCCACGACAGGGCGCCCACCACACAAGACGACGGCAGGATAGTCTCCTCCTGATCCCCGGTGGTCTTCACGTCAAACTGTCTCGAGATGGTGTCAGACTTGCTGTTCTTGCTCCCCGGCTGGTAGGTGATGGTAAAATTGAACCGGCCGAAAAAAAGAGACCAGTGGGCCTGGCGAGCGTTCAACCGTTTGGCCGTCCGGAGATACTCAAGGTTTTTATGATCCGTCCAGATGACGAACGGCTGGGCAGCCCCCTCCAGCCAGTGCCTCCATTCCTCCAGGACGAGCTTCACGGCCAGCAGCTCCCTATCACCGATGCAATAGTTCTTTTCTGCGGGCGTCAGGTGGTGGGAGAAGAAAGCACACGGCCGGATCCTACCATCCACCGGGGAGCGTTGGGAGAGGACCGCTCCAACTCCCGAATCTGAGGCATCCACCTCCACTAGGCACTGCAGAGCCGGATCCACCTGGGTCAGGACGCGGGCCGAAGCGAACTCCTCCTTCAACCTCCCGAACACTGTGGCAGCCTCCTCGCTCCAATGAAAAAGGGTCTTGGGGGACGTGAGGGCGGTCAGGGGCCGGGCGATGATCCCAAAGTTCGGCACAAACCGGCAATAGAAATTGGCAAAACCCAGGAACCCCTGTAACTGTTTCCTAGATGTGGGCGTGGGCCAATCCACCACCACCTTGACCTTGGCCGGGTCGGGAAGCACCTGATTGCGGGCAATAATGAAGCCAAGAAAAGAGGTCTTGTCGGTGTGAAACTCACACTTCTCGGCATTGACAAACAGCTGGTTCTCCAGGAGGCGCTGCAGGACCCATCGCACATGCACCTGGTGCTCCTCCAACGTGCGTGAGAAGATGAGGATGTCATTGAGGTAGACAAACACGAAGGAGTTAAGGAAATCCCGGAGGACGTCATTAATTAAACGCTGGAAGACGGCCAGAGAGTTGGTTAACCCAAACGGCATCACCAGGTATTCAAAATGGCCGCTTGGGGTCCGGAACGCCGTCTTCCACTCATCGCCCTCCTTGATGCGCACCAGGTGGTACGCGTTACGCAGGTCCAGCTTCGTGAACCAAGATGCCCCCTGGAGGGAGTCAAAAGCCGAGTTCATGAGTGGCAGCGTGTACTTATCCTTGATGGTGATCTCGTTAAGCCCTCGGAAGTCGATGCAGGGACGCAGCGAGACATCATTCTTTCCAACAAAGAAGAAACCTGCTCCCGCCGCCGAGGAAGATGGACGAATAATCCCAGAGCTAAGGGACTCCTTAATATAAGTGTCCATGGCCTCGCGCTCCGGGGAAGACAGGCTGTATAGACAACTTGCCGGGAGAGGGGCCCCTGCCCTGAGGTTGATCGCACAATCGTAAGGACGGTGGGGAGGGAGGGACAGCGCCCGTGACTTGCTGAACACCGCTCCCAGATCGTGGGAGACCTCTGGTACCATGGACAGGTCCGGGGGCGGCGTCGAAGGCGGGAACACCGACACTGAGGGAGCACATGCTGCAGACTGGAGGCAGGCACTAAGACAAAAAGAGCTCCACACGGTGATACTTCCGGCTTGCCAATCGAATGAGGGATTGTGGAGACGTAGCCACGGGTACCCCAGGATCACAGGCGAAGAGGAGATGGGCAACACCAAGAAACGGATCTCCTCCCAATGATTTCCAGAGACTATCACCGACACGGGGGCCGTCTGGTGGGTGACAGAGGTCAGTGACGCCTTGGACAGTGTGACAAGATTGACAGGTGGGCGAAGAGGTTGACAGCTGAGGCCCAGCTGGGTTGCCAGGTCTCCGGAGATGAAATTCTGCTCAGCTCTAGAATCAATAAGGGCTTGTGTTGTGTGTTCCTTGTGGTTATAAATTAGCCTAATTTGGACACGGCAGCTAGTGAGGGGCTTTTTCTGCTTAACATCCGTGAATCCCCCTACTGTGATCCACGGACCTCCCCTTTTAACCGATTAGGACATTCAGCTACCCCGTGAGACCCATTGCCACAAGAAAAACACAGGCCCAGATCCCTCCGGTGCTGTCTCTCAGCCGCCGAAACTCCCAATTGTCCGATAACCATATCCTCGTGCTCCGGAAGTTCTTCTGACGGGCGCAGAGCCAGGAGAGGCGACCTAGCGGGGCGGAGGCGTGGTTTACTCGAACGGCTAACGGCCCTCTGTTCGGCCGCTCGCTCCTTCAGTCTACTGTCCAAACTAATGGTGAGGGAAATTAATTCACCTAACCTGTCTGGTTTATCCCGTGCCGCTAGTTCATCCCTCAGCTCCGAACTAAGGCTGCGGAGGAAAATGCTGCAAAGCGCTGGCTACCCCACCCGACCTCAGCGGCTAGCACCTGGAAATCTACGGCGTAATCGGCGGCAGATCTACTGCCCTGCCGAAGGCTAAGCAGCTGATCAGTTAGCACCGCGCCCCGGTCTGTATGGTCAAACACCTCTAAAAATTCTGCCACGAACTGTTGGTAAGTTAAAAGGGAATAGTTGGGTTTAGCCATAACAGTGTAGGCCCAAGCTAATGCCCTTCCCTCGAGCAGGTTAGAGATATACCCAATTTTGCTGTGATCTGTGGGAAAATCTCCCGGGTCGCGGTGAAACACTGTTTCGCATTGGAGCAAAAAACCCCGTCCTTCCCCGAGTTTTCCGCTAAAATGGGCGGGGGTAGGCACGGGAGTGAGGCGAGGTAAAGATGGCTGGTGTGTTTGGCTAGCAGGTGAAACTACAGGGGCTGATGAAGCCCCAGCGGCCGGGGGGAACGCCTGGCGTCCTCCCAGGCGGTCCAGCCGGCTGTTAACCTGAGTTAGCTGGTTTAGAATAACTGTCTGCTGGTGAGCAATTAAGTCTACTCGAGTGCTAAGGGTGTTAATGCGGCGCGCCAGCGCGCTGTTTGCTGGGTCATCTTGATGGAGTCGTACTGACATTATTGTAGAACCCAGGAGACAGACGCTGACATGAGTAGATTAATTTGACAATTATTTATTGATTAGTGAAGAGTGTGGTGTGTGTGAATGAGTGAGTGAGTGCGTAGCAGTCTAGCCACTGGAGCTGAGCAGTTCTTGCTGCGACCTGGCAACCCTGGAACACACAAGCACAGGATGTTATTACAGTTCATGCGAACGGGAAGCTGAGGCTTGTGCTGCTTACTTGCAGGTACCGCTGCGAGAGTCCTGCTGGCTCCGTGTCCTGGTGTAGTGTGGTGCGCGTGGTGTTCGGTGCTGAAGAGGTGAGGAGGAGATCCGAGGAGGAGGAGATGACGTCCCGTTATCAAGGGAGGTGAGTCCGCCGCCAGGGAGGTCCACCTGTGCACAGGGGAGAACACTTTGACAAGGTGAGTAATGCTGTAGCTTATGTGGTGTGACTTGGCGTGACGACTTGGTTCCAACTCTGGCTTGAGGTCGTATCCTTGACACGTTGCGAAGCAAAGGCGACAGACGACTCCGTGCAGAGCAGTCCGAGACACTGGCTTTTAAAGCCTGCTGATTACCAGTGGCAAGTGTGTGCGCAGCTGAAGTTAATGACGGCCCAGTGGCTGCCATGACAGTATCGCAGCTTTGGGCGGCCTCGGTTTTTCTTGCCAAGCTGGAGCTCACCATACATCAGGCATCTTGGCATCCTAAACTCCTCCATTCGGATGACATGCCCCACCCATTGAAGTTGGGCCTTAATAAGCATGGCCATGGGCTCCAAGGTTGTCATAGCCAGGAGCGGCACTGGGGTTAAGCTCCCAGTGCTCATAAAATGCTCCTTATGGCGTGCGTCTCGAAAAGCCTCTGGCAACTAAGTTCAACTTCTAGCCTGCCCGTGTGGTTTAGTCTCTAAGCCCGGCGGAACTGCTTTTACTAATAGGAGAAGGGGCGAGGGCGGATCTCTGGCGCCTTAAAACCAGATGCTTCGGGTAGATGGTGGCTCGTCAACCTGGGAAGGCAGCCCACCTAGGGGAAGGTAAACCCTGATTTCAAACCTCTGCTGCCTTGCGGCATACCCGGTCACGGGAAAGGCTTCGGGAGTCAACCCTGAGGAAAAATCCGGAGTCGGAGCCCCTAAGGCAGTTCTATGTTGTGCTCAACATCGTTCTGGCAGCTCCTGCAACGGCGCTGGTGCCAAACTGTAGCAGCCCTGCTGTTCCTTTGGATTCATCAGTGACGTGGAGAGGGGGGACATGCTGCATGGGCAACATCTTGTCCTCCATATCTTCCTGCCCAGGCTTGAATCCTACCAACGCCCAACGCTGGAAGGTAGAACACCGGATCACTGGAGAGGACACTCCAGCTTCGCCTTTGGCGTAGACAAAACACGGGGAATGACAGTTACCGGTTATAAGCCACTGCTCAATTGGCATAGAGCGTGGCGCCAGGGGTTGTTCCCGATGGTGGGAGGGATCATCAGATCTCACTGGACAGCTACCGCCCGCCTCAAGCTGGGCAGCCCCCAGCCAATAAGGTGTTGTCCCGCCACAGCTTGCTTTCCTCATTGGGTGCATGGGGATAAGGAGAAATCCAAACAGCAG
Source organism: Pholidichthys leucotaenia (assembly GCA_020510985.1). Lineage (NCBI taxonomy): Eukaryota > Metazoa > Chordata > Actinopteri > Cichliformes > Pholidichthyidae > Pholidichthys > Pholidichthys leucotaenia. Next base: position 148,999,452 of record CM035838.1, read on the forward strand.
GCTGAGAACCTTCGCACCAGGCAAGACAATAAAACAAAAGAGACCAACTCTAAAACTGGGAACTTGGAACGTCCGCACTATGATGACAGGACTCGCTGCTAACCTCAAGGACATCAACGACACCAGGAAGACTGCCATCATCAATAATGAGCTGAAGAGACTGGGAGTGGATATCGCCACTCTCCAGGAAACACGGTTAGCTGATGCAGGCACACTGAGAGAGAAGGACTACACGTTCTACTGGCAGGGAAAGGGCAGTGACGAACACAGGGAACACGGAGTGGGCTTCGCAGTGAAGAACACTTTGCTGAAGATGGTGGAACCGGGCAGCACTGGCTCTGCACGACTCCTCACCCTCCGCCTCAACACCACTCAAGGCCCAGTCACCCTCGTCAGTGTGTATGCCCCAACACAGACAGCCACACCAGAGGCAAAAGACGAGTTCTACGAGAATCTCACAACAACTGTCAGGATCATCCCCAACTCTGAACAACTCATTCTCCTTGGAGACTTCAATGCCAGAGTGGGTGCTGACCACGACTCCTGGCCCTCCTGTCTTGGACCTTTTGGCATGGGCAGAATGAACGACAACGGACAGCGGCTGCTCGAGTTCTGCACATATCACGATCTGTGCATCACAAACTCGTTCTTCAAGACCAAGCCCCAACACAAGGTTTCCTGGCAACATCCGCGCTCAAAGCACTGGCACCAGCTGGACTTGATCCTGACCAGGCGCACCTCACTGAAGAACGTGCTAATCACCCGTTCGTTCCAGAGTGCAGATTGCGACACAGACCATTCATTGGTGTGTTGCAAGGTCAAGCTGCAGCTGAAGAAATTCCATCGTGCTAGACAACCTGGAAAGGCACGGATTGACACCAGCAAGATGTCCCAACCAGAACTTGTTGAGCAGTTTGCCTCCACCTTTGAGAAGGAACTTGGTGTACCACAAGGAGGAGAATCTGCAAAGCAGAAGTGGGAAGAGCTGCGAAACACCATCTACCGCACAGCCTTGGCTACCTTTGGGAGGAAGACCTCGAAGTCACAGGACTGGTTTGATGCCAAGTTGACCGAGATGACCCCCGTCATTGAAGCCAAGCGCTCAGCACTTGCTGAGTACAAGAAGTACCCAAACGAGAAGAATCTCCAGATTCTCAGGGCTGTGAGAAGCAAAGTTCAGCAGACTGCTCGGCGCTGTGCCAACGAGTACTGGACTCAGCTCAGCCAAGACATTCAAACCGCTGCCATAACAGGGAACATCCGTGGTATGTACGATGGCATCAAGAAAGCACTTGGTCCGGCTCAGAGCAAGACGGCCCCCCTCAAATCTTCCACTGGGGAGATGATCACAGAGAAGAACAAGCAGATAGAGAGATGGGTGGAACACTACTCCGACCTCTACTCTAGACAGAACACCGTGACACCGTCAGCCCTTGATGCCATCGACTGCCTGCCATCCATGGACGAACTTGACGCCGAGCCAACCATCGACGAACTCAGTAAGGCCATTGATAGCTTGGCCGCTGGCAAGGCACCCGGCAACGACGGCATACCCCCTGACCTGATCAAGCACTGCAAGACCGCCCTACTGCTGCCATTGCATGATGTCCTCTGCCAGTGCTGGAAGGAAGGTGCCATACCACAGGACATGAGGGACGCCAAGATCATCACCCTCTACAAAAACAAAGGAGAGAGAAGCGACTGCAACAACTACAGGGGCATTTCCCTCCTCAGCGTTGTTGGCAAAGTCTACGCACGAGTTGTTCTCGTTCGTCTACAGAAGCTTGCCGAACGTGTCTACCCCGAGTCTCAGTGTGGCTTCCGCGCTGAGCGATCGATGGTTGACATGATATTCTCCATCTGCCAACTCCAGGAGAAATGCAGAGAACAGAACATACCTCTGTACGTCGCCTTCATCGACCTCACCAAAGCGTTCGATCTGGTCAGCAGAGAGGGCCTTTTCAAGATCCTGCCAAAGATAGGATGCCCACCAAAGTTGCAAAGCCTCATCGAATTGTTTCACACCAACATGCAGGGGATAGTGCAGCATGATGGCAACGTCTCAGAGCCATTGAACATACGCAGCAGAGTGAAACAGGGCTGTGTACTTGCGCCAACCCTCTTTGGGATTTTCTTTGCTATGCTCCTGAGGCATGCCTTCAGCACAGCAACAGAGGGAATCTACCTGCACACAAGATCTGACGGCAGGCTTTTCAACCTTGCCCGCCTGAAAGCCAGAACCAAAGTACGCGAGGCTCTAATCAGAGACATGCTGTTCGCAGACGACGCTGCAGTCGCAATCCACACACAGCAGGAGCTTCAGACCCTGATGGACCGCTTCTCCCAGGCATGCAAGGACTTCGGGCTTACCATCAGCCTGAAGAAGACTAACGTCTTGGCGCAAGGCACGGAAGCACCACCAACCATCACCATTGATGACTACAAGCTGGAGGTCGTGAATCAGTTCATGTACCTGGGGTCCACGATCAGCAACAACCTCTCCCTTGATACAGAGATCAACAAGAGGATTGGAAAATCAGCCTTCACACTCGCTCGCCTCACCACACGAGTGTGGGAGAATCCCAAACTCTCTGTCAAGACGAAGATGGCAGTGTACAACGCCTGCGTCATCAGCACACTGCTCTATGGGAGTGAGACGTGGACAACATACGCCCGGCAGGAAAAGAGACTGAACTCCTTCCACTTGCGCTGCATTCGCCACATCCTGGACATATCCTGGCAGGACAAAGTGCCCAACACAGAAGTTCTGTCCCGCGCCGGCCTTTCCTCCATGTCCACTCTACTCAGGCAGCGCAGGCTCCGCTGGCTAGGCCACGTTCATCGTATGGAGGATGGCAGAATCCCCAAAGAAGTCCTCTATGGAGAACTGGCAACTGGCAGGAGAGACGTTGGCCGCCCACAGCTGCGCTTTAGAGACATCTGCAAGAGAGACATGAAGGCCCTGGATATCAACACAGAGCGCTGGGAGGACCTTGCAACGGACTGCTCCAAATGGAGAGGCACCCTGACCAGACAGCTCAAGGCGGGTGAAGAGAGACTGACTGCTGCAGCAGATGAAAAAAGGACCCGCAGGAAGAACCGCCACAGACCCAGCAGCACGGAGACCACCCACAAGTGTGACCTGTGTGACAGGGACTGTCATTCGCGCATCGGCCTGTTCAGCCACAGGCGGTGCTGTTCCAGCAGAGTAGACGTTTAGGATTCTCTTCCATGGTCATCATAGACCGACGGAGGCCGACGACGGAATGCTGGTGGAGTTGGCACGCTCCAGGACCTCCAAGCTGGTGATGTGGTCTTGCCAGCTGATTCCGAGTATGGAGCGGAGAGCTCGCATGTGGAAGTACTCCAGCTTTTTGACGTGTCTGCGATACAGCGTCCATGTTTCGCAACCATAGAGGAGGGAGGGGAGTACCACAGCATTATAAACTTTCAGTTTCGTTGATAACCGGATACTGTGTTGGTTGAGCACTTGAGTGCGGAGTCTGCCCATTGCCTGGCTAACCTTGCCGATTCTAGAGGCGATTTCTTTGTCCAGGGAGCCATCACAGGAAATGGTGCTTCCCAGGTACTTGAAATGTTCGACATTGGCAAGTGGTGTGCCGTCGATGACAATGTTGGGTGCAGGTGGATGAGTGTTTGGTGCAGGTTGGTGAAGCACCTCCGTCTTGCCGAGGCTGATGGTCAGGCCGAAGAGCTTTGAAGCCTCAGAGAAGCGGTCTAACATCATCTGCAGGTCGGATTCTGCGTGGGCCACAAGGGCGCAGTCATCAGCAAAGAGGACTTCTTGGACGAGGGTTTGCAGGCTCTTTGTCTTGGCAGTGAGACGACGCAGGTCGAAGAGGGAGCCATCCAAACGGTAGCGAATGCAGACCCCCTTCACCAGGTCTCGGACGGCATGGGACAGCATGCAGGTGAAGAACACGTTAAATAGGACTGGAGCTAGGACACAGCCCTGCTTCACACCATTGCTGATTGCAAAGGCTTCCGACACATTCCCGCTGGAGATGACCTGGCCAGTCATACCGTCGTGGAAAAGCCTGATCATCGATATAAACTTTGGGGGGCATCCGATACGCTGTAATACTGTCCAGAGGGCCTCTCTATTGACCTTGTCAAAAGCCTTGGTCAGATCTATGAAGACAGAGAATAGGGGCATGTTTTGTTCAATGCACTTCTCTTGGAGTTGTCTCATGGCAAAAATCATATCAACAGTACTTCTGCCAGGCCTGAAGCCGGACTGTGCCTCTGGGAGATTCTGCTCTGATACTGTGATAAGTCTGTTGAGTATGACTCTGGCAAAGATCTTCCCTGCAATAGAGAGGGGGGAGATGCCTCTGTAGTTTCCACAGTCAGATTTGCTTCCCTTGTTCTTGTAGATGGAGACAATCAAGGCATCACGGAAGTCATCAGGCATCTCCTCCTTTTCCCAGATACTCAGCACGACATCATAAAAGGCTTCAAGGGCGTTGGGGCCTGCCACCTTTTAGATCTCGGCAGGAATGCCATCCTTTCCCGACGCTCTGCCCGAGTTCATCTGAAGGATCGCCTTCTTAATTTCGTCTATGGACGGGGGTTCTGCGAGCGAGTCTTGCATTAGCTGCTGGGGGATCTGGTTCAGTGCGTCTGCGTCAACTGATGAGGGTTGGTTAAGCAGATTACTGAAGTGCTCTTGCCAGCGCTTGATCAAGCCCTCTTGGTCTTTAATCAGGGTTGAACCGTCCGAGGACAGCAACGGGGAGCAGCCTGATGCGGAGGGGCCAAAGTCTGTCTTCAGAGCACTGAATAATTTCTTGGAATTGTGGGTATCCGCGTAGTGCTGGACTTCGGCTGCTTTATCCTGTCACCACTGGTCCTGCATCAGTCGAAGGTCGGACTGGACTTTTGCCTGCAGAGTTTTGAATCTTTCACGCTTGGAGACGGAGGACGGGTCATTCTGCCACTCGATGTAAGCCTTGTTCTTAGTATGGAGGGCTTCTCTGATCTTGTCATCGTTTCCGTCAAACCAGTCTTCATGGGTTCTAGTTTTGGCTCCGAGCACTTCCTTTGCAGTCTCAGCGACGGTATCTTTGAAGGAGGACCATTTTTCGGAGCTGCTTTCGGAGGTCAGACCATCTTGGAGTTTTTCGTCAAGTGCTTCTTGGAACTCTATCAGACAGATTGGATTCTTCAGTCTAGTGACATTGTAGGAGGCCCTGACAGTCTTGGGTCGATTTCTGTGAGGCGGAGCGATGTGCAGTGTCATTACAGCCCTGACCAGCCTGTGATCAGTCCAGCATTCAGCACCTCTCATGGCACGGGTCACTCGGACGTCCCTGATGTCACGTTGGCGTACAATGACAAAATCGATCATGTGCCAGTGTTTTGACCTCGGGTGCATCCAGGTGGTCTTGTACTTGTCTGCCATCCTGAACAAGGTGTTAGTGATGCAAAGGCTGTGTTCTGCACACTTACTGAGGAGGAGCAGGCCGTTGTCGTTGATCTTGCCTACTCCGTGTCTGCCCAGAACGCCTTCCCAGTTGCTGGGGTCGTTTCCTATTCTAGCGTTGAAATCGCCGAGCACAACAAGTTTGTCACTCTGAGAGGTTGACCTGATGACCTGGTCAAAGTGTTTATAGAACTGCTCTTTGTCTTCGTCCAGGCAGGTGAGCGTAGGAGCGTATGCACTGATGACTGTGAGGTATCTGGACTTGCTGAGAGGGATGCGCAATTTCACGAGACGCTCGCTGATTCCAACTGGCAGGGCTGGTATGTTCTTCAGCAGTGCTGTTCTAATGGCAAATCCAACACCATGTATCCTGTCCTCAGCTTGCGGCTTTCTTTTCCAGAAGAAGGTGTACCCACCTCCCTCTTCTCTCAGGGACCCTTCATCAGCAAGGCGGGTTTCGCTGAGTGTGGCAATGTCTATCCGATATTGCTGGAGCTCTTTTGCAACGAGCGCCGTTCTTCTCTCCGGTCTCAATGTAGCGGCTCTATCCAGAAGTGTTCGGACATTCCAGGCTCCCAAAATGAGCCTCTTGAGTTTTTCCTTCTTCTTTTGTATTGTTCGACCACTGTGAGGATGAGTCTGTCAGCCGCGGTAAGCTGACCAGACGCTAAAAGGGCAAGCATTTGTCTGGGGCACCTTTTCTAGCCCCCTCCCTCGTGTGAGGGTGGGCAGTGCTGTCCTAAAGAGGCTGCCCAGTCGCCCACAGGTGCTGCCGAACTGTCCTGTTGCCCTTGGATTCAGGAGCAGAGCGACCTCTTGCCCATGGACCGCCTGCGTGCAGGTTTGTGACTACAACTGCCAGTGATCATCTCCACCTGTTGCTTCGCCACGCGCCCATCACTGCAGGACTTGAGGGGTGTGAATGAGTTGCAAAAAGGACCTGTGCGTGAAGGCTTTATAGTGAGAAGACCGTTGCACAGGGGCAATCCCACTCTCTTGGCCTGGGGAGTCTTGATCCAGTGGCACGGGGAACCGTTACGACGGGAGGCTGCCAGGCTGCAGTGGATGACCAGGACTTCTATTGGTGCCATGTCTGGCTCTAGGCGCTCCACGACACTTGCTGCCACCGCCTTCACAACCGTTGGATCTCAGGTGATCTCTTCCGCTCATTCCGCTGGGAGTCAGTCTTTGCATGCAATAGGGCTGACACAGCCCAAGCCTAACTCACTGAGGGTTATAGACCCATCAGCTACCTTCACCTGGTTCAGCTGGCTCACCAAAGCCGTTGTCCGGTGGGGGGGGGGGCACTGTTGCATGCGACAGCTTCGAGGAGCCACAGGTGAAAGTTGAGTGTCAGGTGAGGACCAGTGGCAGGCGAGCTGCCCTGGAAAGGACATGGCGTGCCCCCCTTGCCAAAGGTATTACCTCTCCCTGTCACCCCAGACCCCCCATATATATATATATATATATGCATTTCACTTATGAAGAAGCTGAATAATAAAATAAAGTGAAAACTTCTGTCAGAGAAAATTCTTCACAACAATATGAAACTGAGCATAGTGCCTTTTTTCATTTGCTTAACAGAACTCACTTTATCAAGAAATCATGTTTATCCACATGGGAGAAATGTTTCAGTTTACCACACAATACTTGACTGTCTAATAAGTGACAGAAGTATAATTTGTTGCTTTTTTTTATGGGTCGACAGTTCATCAGTTTTTTATTTGGCGATCCACTCGCTCTTATTTTGAAGGGTTGCAAGACTGGATGCTGCTGCCTGTAGTGTAATGGGGTGGGGCAGTAGCGCTGAGCACTCAGCAGCGGCAGCTGGGGAGAAGTCACTGTTCATATTAATGTGACAAATGCTCAAATATGTGCGATACAACCGTTTTACGTATCACAGGCAGCTAATTGTACTGATACAATGAATATATTTGCTATATCGCCCAGCCGTACTTCTTACCCAAGCATTTGCCTGCCTTGCCTGCAGCACAGCGCCTCTGATAATACTTAAGATTGTGTCAAATGTAGCACACAACCAGTGCAATCCCTGTCGGCTCCTTTATTACTTTTGTATGCCTGTTGGTAGTTTCCTGGACCAGTTTTCATTTTGTCTTTTCATCTGTTTTGGTGGGGTATCAGAGTTGAGCCATATTTTCTCCACTTGTTGATTGTCTTCATAGTGTTCATTAATGTGGAAAGACTAATTTAGATGCAAGGGGTGAAGACATCATTCCTGAATCTACCATCAAAGCAAGAAGCTTATCTTACGCATGTATTGTACACAGAAGTGGAGTGGGGATTAGCTGATCATAATTATCTTGGACATTATGGTGTCTATCACAGAACAACAGTAATGATAAATCAGGGGATTCTTTCCCCACCCAAAACTGCTTAGCTTACAGTTTCATATCAGGATCTTGTAACCCAGTATCCCAGGGTCCCAGAGTTACTTTACCACCCTTTCCTGATAGTACATTTATTGTTGTCATTAACTCATTTGTCAAATTTGGTAGTCACCTTCAGTCCAAAATTTTAAGAAGCAGTTCCACTGCTGCAAGCTGAGGTTTCATCGAACAACCTGTTGCTTTAAATTGATGCCATTGTGAATGATTTCCTCAAGAGTAGTCTTTTGACTCTCACAGGAGTTAACCAACCTGAGTCATGAAAAACCCACAAGCCTCCTTCTCAGCACTGAATAAAAGACTGAGGGTGGCAGTAACTAGCTGTTATGAATAGTCAAAACGAGAGGCTTTTTTTCTCTTTGGTACAGCTAAAACAAAATTAATATTGAGACTACATTCATGTCAACCACACATGTGAACAACACTGTGCTCCAGTTGCAACATCAGTGGTCATGGGGATAATCTTGCATTTTTTGCTGTATTCTGTTTCTGTATCTCTGATGTGAAATTTTTGTTTTTTGTGTCATAATAATAATAATAAAAAACAAGCAGAGGTCCCACAGATGTTTGCATCAACTCATCCCTCTGAAATATATGCACAAATCAGTGTAATGATCTGACAGTGTAATGTACCAGTTAATCACGGATCTTATCACGCAGTGTTAACATGCGTGATTAACTGGTAGTCATTTTTCTTCAGAAGGCTGGCGAGTGGATTTAGTGTCCAATGAGAGCATCTGAAAACAGCTCTGCCAACTAAGGGGCTAAAGATGACTCATAGCCATGTAGAAGTACCCCCCCCCCCCCCCCGCAATTAAGCTCCACAAACACCCGCTTCATTACTGAAAAATGCATTCAGAGAGAAGTGTTGCATTACTTGAAATCCATTATATATCGCTATGAATTCCCACAGGGTGGACAATACCCATCCCAGCATCTTACTTGTAGTTGTTTGACACCACTTGCCTGGCTGTGTTTAGTCATCTGTCAAACCCAAAGTACACTTTAAGTCAGGGTCGTAAACCAGTCATATCAGTAATAGTTGTAATAACCATCAAACATAGCTAACCTGAGCCAAGGGATCTTGGAGAGTCTGTGAGCTATTTTTGGCTGTAATAAAACGTGTTATGTTTTGTGCATGTCATGGCACCTCTTCTGATATGACTCGCATGTAGGTCCCATGTGTCAGGTGTCCAGATAGGAAGTTAAAAAAATAAGTCTGTGCAGCTTTTTTTCTTTTTTTAAAAGGCTGATTAAAAAGATCTGATCTGAGTCAGATGTTGTTCGTGTACGAATGTATGTGTGTCTGCGGTATAATCAAAGGATTTCCTGCCACAGTTTGCTTCTAGCCCCATTGTCCTTTGCAAGTGAATGTGATTTAGATCAATACCACTTGCACTATACGCTGTTAACAAGCTACACTGTCAGGCAGAGATGTTAAATCAGTGTCCTAACAAAACATCTGCAGTGAAAAATCTGATATTTTGCATATGCAAGGAATGTTATGTGAATTCAACCTCTTAAAAAACACAATTAAAAGATTTCTGCTCATTTATCATCTTGTTTAACAAGCATGTTTTTTGTGTTAATTCATGCACTATGTTGCTGCTGAAGATTATGGTTTGTGTCGAAAGATAAGGTGACAATTTGAGATGCTTGAATAAAATTAAGAATCCTATCCAAAGTGACCAAGTGGAATTTGAGTTACTCTATGATGATAGCATCACTGGCAGACAACAAGACGAATTTGCCCGTGGTGCCTAAAGCTTTTTATCTTATAATTAACAATAAAGCCGGAATCAGGAAAACAGCCCAGAGGCTCAGTTACAGAGATTTCATCAATGATGCATCTGCTGCTGATGAGTGCTTTGTGCATGCAGACAGAGCATGCCAAGATGTACACACAGATTTTTGTGTGAATGGTGGCCAGTTTCCATTTTTTTCCTTACAAATCCAAGCCTTTCACACCTTGTTTTATCTTTATTTTTCTGACACCTCCAGCTGCTATTTGAAACCATTGAGCTGCATGTTTGATTGATAGCTCCTTTTCTACTTCTAAAGGAGCCTCAGAAAAGCTGCAAATAACCGTCAAGACAATGAAGGAGCTTTTGACCCTCATTGAAATGTCCATCTTTGGAATAAGTGGACGTGTGTTTTGTGCTTCTACATTAAAAGACCACAAGTGCCTGGGTGTAATGTGAGTGATAATGATCAACAATCATTGTTTTTGTTCAGACAATAAATCTATATTTTTAGTCTAGGTGTTAGAGGGGCCATTGACAGCATTTTTTGCAGCATAATTTGTGAATAATCTTTCTTCTAAAAAAATCATTACAATAAGAAATCAAATTTCCCCATTGTCACCTGTCTTAATGGAATTGCCTAGCCTGCAGTCCTCCTCCAGGTATATTTATATTTAAGTATATTTTAACCCATCTCATTTCATCAGCTAACTAAGATTGCTCCCGATATGAAGAATACATCCTGCTCTCTAGATATCCTTCCCATTTGTTTTCTTCAAGAAATCTTAAAGATGGTCTGTCCTTATGCTGCAGCAATAATGAACTCCTGTCTTTTACCTGGCATTGTCAATGATTATTTTAAATTCACAATAGTTCAACCAATTCTCACGAAGCCCTCATTTGATCCTACTGTTCTGAACAATTTTTGCCCCATTTCTAAACTTCCATTTTTGTCCAAGGTCCTAGACATAATAATAATAATAATAATAATAATAATAATAATAATAATAATGGATTAGATTTATATGGCACTTTACATGTCAAGTGACATCTCAAAGCACTTACAGTGAGTCCATTATTCATTCACTCCAGACAGACATTGAACAGCTTCCCTGGAGCAGACTGACGGAAACGTGGCTGTCAATCCGCGCCAACAGCCTCTCCAACCACTAACACTCTGACCATTCACCAGCCATGTACGGTATGTCCAAGGCCGTTTCCCACTCCGTCCTCCCTCTTATGTCACCATTGCTAAGATTAGCTGGCTAGCTTTAGCCCAGTGTTGCCAACTCTCACTCTTTTGGAGTGAGTCTCAATCTTTTGACCTCCCTCTCTCACACCACAAATCCTATATCTCACTCCAAAAAGAGGAAAATACTTCCATTATCATGTTGAGTTTCTTCAGATTTTTACACAATAAGAGATCTCAAGGCAGCATAAAGAAGACTGAACATGTTCTAAAACTTATTGTGATGTAAAGGAGTGTATGCCTTGAAAAAAAATGTTTGTGTATTCTGCATTTGCACTCTCACTCCACCCCTACTCCCCAGTTTCTTCTGTGCCCAATTTCATATAAATCTCACTCCAAGCTTTTCTGAAATGTTGGCAACTCTGCTTTTGCCTGAGCAAAATAACAGAAATTTGTCTCAAAGAATGAACAAAATAATGCATCACTGGTGGACAGGAGTGTGTGGTTTGAGTGACTGACAGGATATGACCGGTCACTGAAGTACAATAAGCACAGAAACATTTGTGAATGAGTGGCTAAACTGCTAGCTTGGGCTAGGTGCCGTTGGTCCCTGTTACAGATAATACTACAAGAAAATAAGCTAAAATAATGCCAAAGAACGACATACATGGTCAGGTGTTGTAGATGAACAAGGATTCCAGTGGGGGTGAATAGAATTTATAAAAAATAATGATCAAAACTGACCAGATCAAGAGTTACTTCCTCCCTGCTGATGCATCGCGAACGCTGACTGCCTAGTAAAGCTAATGCTAACAGATCAATGTAGCATCACGGCGATATAACAAAGTAAGCCAGAACAATGTGAGATATATTATTGACTGTGGACTGGTGAACTAGGTGGAAACAGGGATGTCTATTAGGGTGACTGAAATCAAAAGAAAATAGTAAACACACTTCTTGTAACACTGATAGCTACAGTACATGACAGACAGCTAGGCTGGCCAATAATAGAGCAGCTAGCAGGTATCAAGGATGGCTCAGGGATGGGTTTCCCATTTTATAATGTTCCGTAGCAAATCTAGAAGAGTCAAGATGTCTAATCTGACACAGAAATGAGATAAGGCTGTGTTTTTTTCAATAATCACATGACCAATAGACACATTTCAGAAGGTTAAAACCTACAAAAACAATTTTTCAGTCAGTGACCTCTTTAAAATGTCCGGAAACACTTAAGTGTAGCTGACCTGCTGTTTAGTCCTGTGTTGAAAAGGTGCTTCCAAATGAGGAGTGACGCATCTTTTGTCCCCTTTTTTGCAGGTACCTGGGGATCACCCGGCCTCTCACCTACCCAGCCCGTCAGAATGGCCAGCTGATGGCGAAGATGATCCTTGGAGTGTGGCTGATGTCGGCATCCATCACGCTCCCACCTTTCTGTGGCTGGGCCAAAAACATTCACAAAGACGGCGTGTGCCTCATTAGCCAAGACTTTGGCTACACCATCTATTCCACAGCCGTGGCCTTTTATATCCCCATGGTGGTCATGCTGGTCATGTACTACAAAATCTTCAAGGCGGCTCGCAAGAGTGGCGCCAAGCACCGTTTCACAGATATTTCAAGGCGTGAGCGTCTGGAGACAGTGGCTAATGAGGCACTGAAAATGCAGGGCCTGAAGCCACCAGGCGTGGTGGAGGAATGTGCCGCCTTGTCCAGACTGCTGACCCGTGAGCGCAAAAACATCTCTATCTTTAAGCGTGAGCAAAAAGCAGCCACAACTCTGGGAGTTATTGTGGGGGTGTTTGCTGTGTGCTGGCTGCCCTTCTTCATCCTGTCCACTGCCAGGCCCTTTATCTGTGGGGTGGAATGTAGCTGTGTGCCCATCTGGCTTGAGCGCACACTTCTGTGGTTAGGTTACGCCAACTCCCTAATGAACCCCTTCATCTATGCCTTCTTCAATCGAGACCTGCGATCCACTTATCGTGACCTTCTCCGTTGCCGTTATCGTAACATCAACCGTCGTCTGTCTGCTGTGGGCGTACACGAAGCTCTCAAGGTGTAGAACTGCCCTATCGAACAGCTTGTATTGTGGAGTTTTGTGGCTCTGCGCTTGTACTGCTGGTGCTTGAAAGGCAACATGGACACAGCCGGCCTGTAGATAAAACACAAACTGGCAGGATGGAAGTCACCCCTGGTGGCTCTATAGCCCATCCGTTATAACGCAGCAAGCCCGATCACTTAAGAGTGTGTGACTCAGTCATTCTATTTTTGGAAAGGAAATCATAGAGCGCACTTGATGGGCTATTCATGTTGATGCAGCTTTTGTACAGATTCCACAATTCAGTCCTGCCGCAGATTTATGATGGGATAATGCAGCAACAAAGGAAATGACATGTAAACATAATCCATCATCTTAGGGCTTTCAGAGAGAATGGATTGGTTTCTGTATATTAACAAAACTGATGTTGAATATAAGGAAAAAACATTTGTTTTGTGGCACAATGTTTTCTGAGCATCTTCATCTCAACATGCATTTGGATGCATCCTTGATCATTTTTTTAAACTGAGATAAATTGTTACTCATTGTGCCACGATCAAATCTCATTCATTCCACTTTATATTAAGTCAGAGCTTCCAATTTGATGATCTTTCTAAATGTATCGAGTGTATGTTGGGCAGATGTCTAAAATTCGGTGATGCCAAGCAGAGCAAAGGTTAGAGGAAAGTGTGGAGTGTTACTATGGAATGAAGGTTTTTTTTCCATGAAAGCTCAGTGTTGTCTAAAAGAAATTAAAAGAAGTTTGTTTAAAGCCTGCATGAAACACATAATATTTGTTTGACATGACACTGTATTCATTGGTCAAAAGAGATTTTGAATTGAACAGCGGTGTGGCATGGCTATCCCAAACACTTTATTCATTAGCAACACAACTCTGTTTCTGTATTTGTCAGAAACCATGATACCGTGCAATTTATCTCCTATTTGATAATTTGCCTTGATTGGTTTCATTTCACATGCGTCCCTTGACATGTTCCGAGGACTCTTTTCCTCCGCTGGATGTTGATGTGTTCCTATGTTCTTTTTGAATTAGGATGTGGTCACTTCCCTCCTGGCTATGCTCACATTTGAACTTTTCTGTGACCTGTGCCAAGTTTCATTGGTTGAGAAATGTGTACTTTTTCTACCTCAATTTTTTTCTTTAGAATACTGTACAGTTTCTTCAGCAGATGAACTGAAGCAGATGAACTTTGCAATCAACTGCCTTGTTTTTATTGTTTAACATCCACATGTCTCTGTGTGAGTGTTCTGACAACTTTGTCATTATGTAAAGAAATAAGCCAGGGAAGTGGTAAAGGTTTTCATCACTTTGTAAATAAATACTGATAATAATAAAAGCCTGGTAAATGTCACCAATATTAGTAAACTCAAATGAAAGGCAGTCATAAGAATGCAGTTAAGTCCACTGAAGACAGCTTACAGTATTTAAGCAGTAGTACTGTAAGCTGTGTAAGTGTTTGAGGATTGTCACCCCAAAAAGATATGTTTATTCTCTGCCTGCTAGGAGCAAATTCTATTATTTAGAGTCTGGGTGACAGCTGTCATCTTGCTTTTAAGGGAGAAACAAGAGTGACGAATGATGTGTCAGAAGGTATGTCTCAATAATGATTTACTTGGCTGCGTTGGGAAGAACAAGGACACTGCATGGCAATATAAAATATTTATATAGAATGAACAATAAATGTTCTAACCTGGAGAGTGTGACCAAACCATCACTAAAGTCCATAGCTATGTATGCTCATTGTTGCCATCTCTCACTCTTTTGGAGTGAGTCTCACTCTTTTGCCCACTCTCTCACACCACAAACCTTATTTCTCACTCTAAAATGAGGAAAGTACTGCAAATGTCATGTTGACTTTCTTCAGATTTTTACACAATAAGAGCTCTCAAGGCAGAGCTAAATTGCCAAGGTATGGTCAAAGCTGATTATTTTGGCTTTTTTTTCTCCCTTTTAACGCAATTGTGCATGTAACAGTTTTTAGTGGTAGCGCATCCATCCCACAGCTGGGAGGTTGTGGGTTCACGTCCCAGCCGGATCATTCCAAATACTATATAAAAATGGTACTTTCCACCTTCTAGCTTGGTGCTCAGCATAAGAGAATGTCAAGGAAAGGAAAGTTTGTTACTCAGCCATGAGGGGAGCACAAGTCAGTGTACTTCTAGTGGTGATCCTAAGCTAGGGTAAATGGGGAAGGGCTGGGTCAGGAAGGGCATCCAATGTAAAATCCGTGCCAAATCAAATGAATGGACCCATGTTCTGCTGTGGTGACTGCTGACAAGGGGAACAGCCAAAAAAAGAAGAATGAGGACCCCTTTACATAGCACACAGATTGTTGAGAGATTGGGCCAATTTTTGATATCTGGAATCGTCTGGGAAATCCTTGTCTGTTTTGGACTGAGTCAAAACTTTAAGGAGACTGTGGCAACTGTGGAGGTCACTAAAGAGCATTGATATATCTAAAATTGGCCAGATCTCTCAATGATCTCCACCCCTGTGTATAGGGGATATAACAGTTTTTACAGTACCGCTGCATTAGATCTCATGATGGTAGATGGAAACCAGAGGTTTGCATCTACTTTTATCTATCATTACTTATAAAATGTTAGGTTGTAGGACCTTGGGGAAGTCAGATTATTTAGCATCTCAGACGGAGACAGTGAATAAGCATGGGAGAACAATGCCCAGGGAGTTCCTGGCGAGATAGCAGGAAGGAGTCAGGGACATGGGGGTTGAATGCAGTGTAATGTAAATGTCATGCTGTGTGATGAGAAATGCCATGAAACGTGTGAAGAGAGAGTTGAGTTAAGAGAGGAGAGCTTGTTGAAATCATTCATTCTGTTCTGTGCTTGTGAGATGTGAAGTGTGTAATAAACCGTCTGTCCATGAATCTGCCTCTTATTTCACACACTCCACACTGGTGACCCTAGATGAATTATGGAACACGAGGCAAGAACCCCGGAGCCGTCCCGGTTGGGAAACCCCAGCGACGCAGCAGCCATCCCACAGACAGCCCGGACTGGAGCTCCCAGCAACGCGTGTGCGGTTTCAGTCAAGCTACCGGACTTTTGGCAGCACAACCCGCGCTCTTGGTTCCACCACACCGAGGCCCAGTTTGCCCTCCGGGGAGTAACGGCAGACGACACCAAGTTCTACCATGTGGTAGCAGCGCTGGACACCTGCACAGCCCAGCAGGTAGCGAGCCTGCTCGATCAGCCTCCAGCCCACAGCAAATACGAGGCGCTCAAGGCTGCGCTGACCCGGCGCTACATGCTCTCGGAATGTGAGAGAGCAGAGAGGTTCCTGGGGCGGACCGAGTTAGGAGATGGTTCGGCTGTCAACCTGATGGAGAAGATGCTGGCATTAATGGGCACGGACGACAGCCACTTTCTGTTTGCCCACCTTTTCCTCCGGAACCTTCCAACGGAGGCAAGAGCGGTTCTGGCCAATTCGCCATTGCTGGCCGTGCGTGACTACCGTGCGCTAGCCCAGGAGGCAGACCAGATCATCCTCACCACCCGGGCGATCACTGTCAACGCGGCGGCGGTGGAGCCCAGCGAGACGACCAGAGGAGGCGAGGAGCCACCGACGGTAGCGGCAGCAGGGGCCAAGGAGCGCCAGAGAGACACGCTCTGCTTCTACCACCGCCACTTTGGAGAGAACACACGCAGATGCGCGCCACCGTGCCAATTCAAGCGCTCGGGAAACACCAAGGCCGGCAGTCGGTAGCAGCTGCGACCGCCGGTGAAGAGAACAAGCTGCTCTACGTGACGGTCTCGCGCTTGGGGAGACACTTCCTTGTTGACACCGGAGCCCAGAAGAGTGTCATCCTGCCGTCCTACGCTGACCGGCTGGCAGGACCTAGCGGCCCCGGACTTGTGGCAGTAAACGGCTCGGAGATTAAGACGTTCGGTGAGAGAACACTGGCTTTATCTCTACATGGCCGCTCGTATGAGTGGACTTTTATCATAACAGCACTGTGTTGCCCGATCCTGGGAGCTGATTTTCTGTGTGCGCATGGTGTACTTGTGGATGTTGCTAACAGACGCCTGGTTAATGCACTGTCCTTTGAATCTCTCCCCTGTATAGCTCGAGGGACCCGGCCAACAGCACAAGCCAACGTCACAGCTCCAGGCGGTAAGTTCCACGCACTGCTCACTCAGTTCCCAGCACTCACGGTCCCGACGTTTTCGGCGGCCATCGCTAAGCACGGGGTGGAGTACTTTATCAGCACCACCGGGCCGCCTGTTTTCGCAAGACCTCGGCGCTTGGACGCAGCTAAACTGGCCATAGCGCGCAAGGAGTTCGCCAACCTGGAAAGGTAGGGCATTATCAGGCGTTCGAACAGCCCATGGGCATTCCCGCTACACATGGTCCCTAAGACTGAGGGATCGTGGCGACCGTGCGGTGATTTCTGCAGATTGAATAACGCCACAGCGCCCGACCGCTACCCGATTCCCCACATTCAGGATCCAAAATATACCTGGTCCGCGGTTATCACCAGGTCCCAGTGCGCGCGGAGGACGTACCCAAAACAGCGGTAATAACTCCGTTCGGTTTATTCGAGTTCCTGCGCATGCCATTCAGGTTAAAATGCGCGGCACAGATGTTCCAACGCATGATGGATGCAGTGCTGCGCGATGTCCCATTCGTGTTCCTCTACCTGGACGATATCCTGGTAGCCAGTGTGTCCGAAGACGAACACAAACCCACCTCAGGACGGTTTTCTGGAGGTTGGAGGAGCACGGGTTAATAATCAACCCGGCGAAATGCCAGTTCGGCATGACAGAGATTGATTTTTTGGGGCACCGCATCTCTCCGGAAGGAGCAATCCCATTGCCCGACAAAGTGCGTGCCGTAGCAGATTTTCCCCGGCCTCAGACGGTCAGGGCGCTGCAAGAATTTTTGGCGATGGTGAACTTTTATAACCGTTTCCTTCCCCGCGTGGCGCGGCTCATGCAACCATTGTACGCCGCGCTCAAGAGACAGAAATCCGTGGATGGGGTCGAATGGACCCCGGAGCGAGAGCGGGCGTTCTCAGAGGTTAAAGCAGCCCTGGCAAACGCCGCACTGCTGGTGCATCCAGACCCGGCAGCCCGGATAGCACTCACCACTGACGCTTCAGACGTGGCTATAGGGGCTGTCGTGGAGCAGCGTGTCGCCGGGGCTTGGCAGCTGCTTGCCTTTTTCAGCAGAACTTTGCGCGACAGTGAACGTAAATACAGCGCATTCGACAAGGAGTTGCTGGCCCTCCACCTGGCCATACGCCACTTCCAGTTCTGGCTGGAAGGGCGCAGCTTCACCGCGTTCGTGGACCACAAGCCACTAACGTTCGCGATGGCCAAGGTTTCAGAACCGTGGTCGGGCCGGCAGCAAAGACAGCTGGCTGCGATCTCAGAGTTTACTACCGATATTCAGCATGTGTCGGGTAAACTGAATGTGGTGGCGGACTGCCTCTCGCGCGCCGTGGTGGCCCCAGTCTACGTGGGGATAGATTACGCGGCCATGACCGCGGAGCAGATTAGCGATGCAGACGTGTGCGCGCTCCAGTCTGGACCAACAGGGTTAAGGCCGGACAGCAGGGTACTGCAAGATGGCATGCCCCCCCTCCCAATCTGCGATGTCTCCACGGGATGCCCGCGTCCGGTGGTCCCGGTTGCGTGGCGCCACTGCATGTTTGAGTCGGTTCACACTCTGGCGCACCCAGGAGTGCGTGCGTCGGTCAAAATGGTGGGAGAGAAGTTCGTGTGGCCGAGCCTATGCAAACAAGTAAAAGAGTGGGCTGCGGCCTGCGTGGCGTGCCAAGGAGCCAAGGTACACAGACACACGAAGGCTCCCTTGGAGCCGTTTCGGGTACCGGCTAAGAGGTTTGACCATGTTCACGTGGAACTCGTGGGCCCCCTCCCGCCATCACAGGGGTGCACGCACCTCCTGACAGTGGTGGACCGCACCACGCGCTGGCCAGAAGCAGTCCCGCTGGCGGCAACCACCTCTGCGGACGTGGCACGCACTTTTTTAACAGCATGGGTGGCGCGTTGTGGAGTCCTGTCGGACATTACGTCCGACAGGGGCCCTCAGTTTGTTTCCGAACTCTGGTCCGTGATGGCCCGCAGCCTGGGTGCTGCAATTCATCGCACAACTGCGTACAACCCACAGGCCAATGGGTTATGCGAGCGTTTTCATAGATCACTGAAAGCAGCACTCAGGGCTTCACTGACGGATGCAAATTGGGTAGACAGGTTGCCGTGGGTTTTTTTGGGGTTGCACTCCGCGCCAAAAGAGGATTTGGAAGCTCCCCCGGCAGAGCTTGTTTTTGCGCAGCCCCTACGGCTGCGCGGGGAATTTCTGCCAGATAATCCCGCGCCGGACAGCTCCCCGTCTCAGCTTTTGCAGCGGAGTGGAAACACAGGCACGCTGCCGGGCCCGGCCCACCACTGTTTTCCGGATGCTTTCGTGCCTAAAACTTTGAAGAACGCAGAGTTCGTGTTCGTCAGACACGACGCCCACCACCCGCCATTGCGCCCACCCTATGATGGACCGTTTAGAGTGTTGGAAACAGGGGACAAGCATTTTTTGCTAGACTTGGGAGTTTGGCGGGAGAAAATTGGCATAGACAGACTCAAACCCGCCTTTGTAGCAGCGGACGAGCAAGTGCTGTTGGCTAGGGTCCCTCGGCATGGAAGACCCCCACAGAGAGCTCCTCAGGGAAGTGATCCACCAGAGCAGCCACACGGACAGAGCGAAGTCCCCCCCCCCCCCCGCCATGGCCCACCCGCAGTTAGACACACTCCCAGCAGCCCCCCACCAGCACAGCAGCGCCACGGAGGCAGTAAACCCCAGTTACAGCAGATATGGGAGGAGACTGAAGCCAAGAGAGCGTGTGGACTGATGTTCTATCTAAGATGCTGGGGGGGGCGGTGTAGGACCTTGGGGAAGTCAGATTATTTAGCATCTCAGACGGAGACAGTGAATAAGCATGGGAGAACAATGCCCAGGGAGTTCCTGGCGAGATAGCAGGAAGGAGTCAAGGACATAGGGGATTGAATGCAGTGTAATGTAAATGTCATGCTGTGTGATGAGAAATGCCAAGAAACGTGTGAAGAGTGATTTGGTTAAAAGAGAAGAGCCTGCTGAAATGATTCAGTCTGTTCTGTGCTTGTGAGATGTGAAGTGTGTAATAAACCGTCTGTCCATGAATCTGCCTCTTATTTCACACACTCCACAAGGTAAACTTATCTGAAGTTAATCTGAGTAGTGGCCTAGTGGTAGAGCAGCCACCCCACAGCCGGGAGGTTGTGGGTTCAAGCCCTGGCTGGGTCATACCAAAGATCATCTAAACAATGGTATGTCCCACCTTCTAGCTTGGTGCTTAGCATGATAGAATGGGGAAAGAAAAGGTGGCGGTGGCTTGCATGGCAGCGGCCCCTCTGATTCTACTGTAGATGGGAGAAACGTAAGTTTGTTCTACTGTACATGATTGGCTGTATGGATTGAATGATAATAACGCTGGCTTCCTTTCTTATCCAAAACGCTAACTACCATATAAATTCATTCACCACAGCTGTTAAATAATGCAGACTGAACATGTTCTACAACTTATTCTAGAAGAATGTGTACTAAGAATTGTATGCATTGAAAATAGTGTCTTTGTGTTGTGCACACGCCACCCCATCCCCAAATCTTCCCCATGCAAAATTCACTTCCAGTCGGCAACGAGCAGCACATCTGAGTGAATTGGTGAATTTATGTGACAACATAGGTGCCATGATCACTGCAGCAACTGAGGACCAGAACAATCAATGGACAACAGTTGGTGGGTTTAAATAAGTTTAGAGAATCTGTGGATTCACGACAATCAATTTTGCTATTTTTGAAGTAAGACATGTGGCAGACATGGGGCAGTGGTCGCCTAATGGTTAGAGATGTGGACTGGTGAGCGGAGGGTCACGGGTTCAATCAATAGCAGTGTTTGCCCCACCTTCCTTAACCCCATTGTGGTGCCCTTGAGCAAGGCCCTTAACCCCAACTGGTCCAGTGGAGCTGCTCAGTGGCCACAGGTCAATCTGTGGTTGTACTGGGCAGCTTCCTGGTGTGAATGTCAACAGGGCATCCTTGAAAAAAAGAGAAGCTGCCTCTCAATGGAACTGCCCTGTATAAATAAAGGTTAAATAAAATGTACAGTATATATTAGCACTGTTGTTTTGTTTCTATTGGTTTCCATGATTGTAAACATAAAATTAAAAAAAAAAATCCTATATTGTGCAAAAAAACAGGGTTTGGTTGTCATACTGGAAAAAACATGCCTCCTAAATATTGAGGTCAATATATCCAAGTACAATATAATGATTTATATTCAAACAAACATAGTAAAACACAATAACACCCCCCGCCCCCCTTTCCCCAAGGGAATGCCTTGGAATCCTCCCTGAAGAGCTGGAGGAGGTGGCTGGGGAGAGGAAAGTCTGGGCTTCTCTGTTTAGACTGCTTCCTCTGCAACTGGACCCCGGATAAGACCCAGGTTGATGATAGATGGATAAATTCCCAAACTGTTTGGGTTAGACTGGGTGCACATATGGCTACTGTCAGTATAGTGCTGTCTGTCAAATGATTTCTTGGGACAGTTGCCAAAAGAAGTATAAGAACATTTGTTATTGGTGACTATACAAATGAACTAGTCACCGTAACACATTTAACAACTTCAAACGTGAGAGTCTCGGGTACAAAATCTAGTTACAGTTTTGAGCAGACAAGTAAAAATGCTTGACACTCCCTGAAGTAAACTTGATCTCAGCCAACAAGATGACACTTTCTTTTTGGCACTTACAATAGCAGGCAAGTCTTGTGCTCCAAAGATGTTCAGACTGGCAGCAGGTGTTGCACTCGGGGAATGAGCACTAGTGTACCTGTGAGCTCGCTCAGTTTGAGTTTATCGTCTATGTGTCGTCACTACCAGTCAATAGGGGAAGACTAAAGCTTTAGTTGTAGTATATTCAAAGAGAAATGGTACAGTAGCGGATGAGTCTTTTGCGTATACTGCCCACAGGCTCAGTTTCAAGCTCTGACAGGCTGTGGGGGTTGTTGGGGGATATTCACTGGTGCTTTGCTATTTTTAATCTGTCCCACTAATTAAGAGAGGATCTCTGATTAAGGAAGAATGAAGTTGTGTGCTTTTAACTATCTTTCAGTGCCCCCTCATATTTACATATGTACCCACTCAGCAATAATAAGAGTCTATTTTGACATACATACTGTATCTCTCATTAATTAGGAACAGCAAGTGATAAGAAGCCACATACTTGTATAAATGAATATCTATTTCACTTGTACCTTCAACAGAGCAGAACTGTTGTTTAAAAAGTTTTCATTTCTGAGCTGCCAAATTATTAATAACAAGTTAAAGTAAATTCTTTTTAAAGCAGTCATTGACTGCACTTTTCCCACATTTTATCAGCTCACACAAGTCTTAATGAAATGTTTGTGACATACACTACTCACAAAAAGTTAGGAATATTCAGCTTTCGGGTGAAATTTCAGGATGCACCTAAAATCAGTCCCTCCAGGATTTCGTGATGTTGTGATTGCGTCAATTCACATGAAATCAGCCAATCAGCGTGACTATTGTGCGACCTTGCAACTTTGTCCAATCACCACAACTTTCCTGCAATTTTGGCCAACTGTCGTCGACTTCCGCCAATTTCACCAATCAAATTTGTCTCTAACTGGTACTCAAACGCTCAGTCTAACCAATCATATGCATTGCTGCATCGCATTCACTTCTGTGTTTACAGTGAGTATTAACGGAACACATCAGCAAAAACAGAGTGTATGATTTAAAAAAAGCACTCACCGGCGAGATTTCCAACATCGTCCCTTCCTCCATCTCCCCAAGCCTGCCGGTGGACATCTCACCACGTCTCCACCTTTACCACGTGTACGAAGCGCTGGGTTTGCGTTGAAAAACGTCTGCCTGCTTGAACATTTATATATCTTTAGAGGTAAAATCATTACTACATCTTGTCAATGAGCTTTAAAGCTGTGAATCTCCAGTTTGGAGATTCACCCCTTCCCCCCCCACCATAAATGAAAGAAAGATGTGCGTCTGAAGAGACAAGTGTGCGTGTCTCAAGATGTGTGGCAGATAGACAGGTAGAAGTTAGGCGTGGAAAGAGAGAGAATATTGTCTGTAATTTCTTTTTTTCTTTTTTTTTTTCAGAAAAACACAGACTCCAATAGACAATACTGGAGTGGTGGCCAAGTTGATAGTGCATTTGTCCCACAACTGGGAGGTCGTGGGTTCAAGAACCGGGCTGGGTCATACCAAAGACCATATGAAAATGGTACTTCCCGCCTTCTACCTTGGTGCGCAGCATAACAGAATGGGGGAAGGAAAAGTTGTTTGTGGCAGTGCCTTGCATGGCAGCAACCCCTTTGATTGTAGATAGAAGAAATGTAATTTCGTTCTGCTGTACATGATTGGCTGTATGGATTGAATGACAATAAAGTTGGCTTCTCCTTCAATACAGAGCAACAGAATAAATTATTTTTCCTCTCCCCTTGGTACTGAGTGGTTGGAGACTGTAGGGAGTTTTCAAATGAAGGTGCTGCCAATAATTTCCAAATCTATACTCTAACATGCATTCAATGCAATTTAGCTGTTGTAAGTGATATTCTGTTAAAGTCTGCATTTGTTGTTGCTCAACAGAGTTTATCGGTATAACAGAAGTTTCTGCTTAATTAGAAATCGCTGTAATAGGAAATTTTTGACAATTCTGTGCTTTTCTTGTATTGTTATATAGAATATCACTGCAGTAAACTGGAAAAAAAACATCTGCTTTAAAATTTGTAATTCTTCCCACAACTTTTAGTGTAAAAAAAAAAGTCTAAAAACATCGCAACTTTTATCGCAACTTTTTAAAAAAGCTCCTGTGAATTCAGGCTTTTTGGGTCGCAACAATCATAAAAACATCCCGCGAAATCCTGGAGGAACTACAAAATGCACTATAACCTTTACTGGTGAACTGAATTTGAACTTCTCAAACCTTTTGAATGCACATGTCCAGCTGTTCAGTGTTTCAGTACTTTTTGCTTAACTTGCTGTTCTCTAACAAGGTGCTTAACGGCAAAATTCACAACAGGCGTTTGATCCATGAATTGACAAATACATTTTCTAGTTCACTTAGAATTGGTATTTAAACAGTCCTCTTCGTCATACAGTTCACATTTTGACATCATGAGACCAAGACTACTGACATTGTACAGACCCAGAAAGCAGACACAACTCAGGAAGCACAGTTAACCTTTTATTAATAATAGTGTGAGTGTGTGGATGCGTGTGTGAATGTCTGTAGTGAGTGTAGTGCATTGTTGAATCAGCTTGGGGCGAGCAGAGCACCTTGCAACCTGACAACCCTAGGAACAGAGCAGAGAGATAGTTAGGAGTTATCTTAACAGGGAAGTGCCAGATAGAACTGTCCTTACTTTCTCCAGAGTTGGAGAAGCACATAGGTTGGCACATCGGCCCAGGCCAGGAGGACAATGCCAGTTGCCCGTTGGAGATGTAGCAGGCAGGTGAACGAGGCAAGGGAGTCCGCCGCCGGGAGGACACCGCCTGTGCACAGGGGTTAAGGTTGGGTGAGAGGAAAGGTTCAGGCTTACTTGGCTGCCGAGTGGTTTGGAGACCCTTGGCGAGTAGAAGCGCTGGAGGATGAGACTGGAAGCTCAGTGCAGAGATTGACGAGTTCAGTTTCCCTCAGAAAGGAAGCAGACGACTCCGCGCTGATTCCTGGGTCTCACAGAATATATAGGCAGAGCCAAATAGCAGACAGGTGTGTGCACAGGTGCACCTAATTGGCGGCCATGACAGTACCCCCCCCCCCCCCTAACGACACGCCTCTCGGCGATTCATCCATCCTACCTGGGTGCGCCTGGTGGAAGTCCCTGATGAGTTGCTTGTCCAGCATGAAGAAGGGGCACACCCAGGATCTCCACTCTGGCTCATAGCCCTCCCAATCCACCAGGTACTGTAGACTGCGACCTCGGCGTCGGACGTCCAGAATGGCGTTGACCTTCCAAGCCAGGTCGCTGTTGATCATCATTGGTGGTGGTGGGTCCCTGGGTGGAGGACACAAGGGGCTGGAGCAGACAGGCTTGACCTGAGAGACGTGAAAAGAAGGACAGATGCGGAAGGAGGGGGGGAGAGCTAGCCACACACATACTGGGTTAATTATTTGTGTGATGGGAAAGGGTCCGATGAACCTTTGAGACATCTTCCTCCTCTCACCCTTTAAATCAATGTGTTTTGTAGACAGCCATACCCATTGTCCCACCTGGTAGGCAGGAGCTGGAGCCCTGTGACAGTTGGCCACTGCCATTTTGCGCTCGGCTGTACGATACAGAGCCTCCCAGGTAGCCTTCCAGATTTGATGACACCGCTGCAGGTGGGCATGAACCGAAGGAACTGCGATGTCCCCCTCCTCCTCCGGGAACAGCGGGGGATTGTATCCCAACGAGGCTTGGAAAGGAGACATGCCTATGGCTGATGAGATGGTGGTGTTGTGCGCATACTCAATCCAGGGAAGGTGGGAGCTCCAAGATGAGGGGTTCTTGGTGGCGACACACCGCAGCGCGGCCTCCAATTCTTGGTTTGCTCGTTCACACTGTCCGTTGGTCTGAGGATGATAGCCTGAAGATAGGCTCGCCGTGGCCCCCAAGGCACTGCAAAATGCTCTCCAGACTTGGGACACGAACTGGGGACCCCAGTCCAAGACGATGTCCAAGGGGGTGCCATGAAGGCGAACCACATGCTGGACTAGGAGGTCCACCATCTCCTTGGCTGTGGGCAGCCCCTGCAGAGGAACAAAATGGGCAGCCTTGGAGAATCTGTCGGCCAGTGTTAGAATTACCGTGTTGTGGTTGGATGATGGGAGACCGGTGATGAAATCCAGAGCCACGTAGGACCATGGCCTGCCGGGGATGGGGAGGGGATGGAGTAATCCAGCCGGAGGAGCAGAAGACGTCTTCCCGGTGGCACACTGAGGACAGGCCCGGATGTACTGCCTGACGTCCCTCTGCAGCGACGGCCACCAAAATGTCCTCTGGATCAGCTCCACTGTGCATCCTTGCCCTGGGTGACATGAGGACTTGGATAAATGACCCCAATGAATAACCTCCCCCCTGACGGCTGATGGGACAAACAGTCTACCTGCTGGTCCCCCACCCGGGTCGGGCTCGTCCTTCAGAGCCTTCAACACCTCGTCTTTGATACCCCAGGAGATGGCACCCACAACACACGCTGGAGGTAGAATAGGGTGTTCGGGCTTCTCCGTCGTCTCCGAGGTAAACTGGCGGGACAAGGCATCTGGTTTTGTGTTCTTCAACCCGGGACGATAGGTGATGGTGAAGTCAAACCTCCCAAAAAACAAGGACCAGCGGGCCTGGTGGGAGTTCAGACGCTTGGCCATCCGAAGGTACTCCAAGTTCTTGTGGTCCGTCCATTGGATTCAGGTCTGGACTGTGGCTGGGCCATTCCAAAACCTAAATCTTCTTCTGGTGAAGATATTCCTTTGTTGATTTGAATGTGTGCTTTGGGTCATTGCCGTGCTGAAAGTTGAAGTTCCTCTTCATCTTCAGCTTTCTAGCAGAAACCTGAAGGTTTTGTGGCGACACTGACTGGTATTTGAAACTGTTCATAATTCCCTCCACCTTGACTAAGGCCCCAGTTCCAGCTGAAGAAAAATAGCGCCAAAGCATGATGCTGCCACCACCATGCATCACTGTAGGTATGGTGTTCTTTTGGTGATGAGCAGTGTTGTGTTTGTGCCAAATATACCTTTTGGAATTATGGACAAAAAATTCAACCTTGGTTTCATCAGACCATAACACATTTTCCCACATGTGTTTGGGAGATTTCAAATGCATTTTTGCAAAATGTAACTGGGCTTGGATGGTTTTCTTTGTAAGATAAGGCATCCATCTTGCCAGCGCCTGCACAGGCTAGTGCCTGTGCATGGCAGCTCTGCTGCCATCAGTGTGTGAATGTGTGTGTGAATGGGTGGATAGCAGGATCTGTAAAGCACTTTGGTCATCTAGAGATAAGAAAAAGTGCTATATAAGTGAACGCCATTTACCATTTGCCACGCTAGACGGGAGATTGTCGTCACATGTACAGTGGTGTGAAAAAGTGTTTGCCCCCTTCCTGATTTCTCGTTTTTTTGTATGTTTGTCATACTTAAATGTTTCAGATCATCAAACAAATTTAAATATTAGACAAAGATAACAAGTAAATGCAAAATGCAGTTTTTACATGGAGGTGTTTATAATTAAGGGTAAAAAAAAAATCCAAACCTGTCACGTGTTGAGCCGGCTTGGCTTTCCCCTGCTCGGCCTCTATCTCTTTGTGGGGTTGGCTTTGCTAGTTATGTATGTTTTGATGTATTCTTGTACTTATGCCATGCCTCTAGCCACTGCCTGACCGGCAGCTGTTAGTCAGCATCTGTCATCACCTTTCTCTCATGCTGCTGACAGGCTGCCGGCCTAGCCATGCCCCCTCGCTCTCCTTCTGGCACTTCAGCTGTTTCCAGTCCCCGGTAATTATCTGTCCGTGCCTCACCCAGGTGATTCCTATTTGTCACGCCAGCGGCGTCTGTATTAAAGGAGCTCTTCGCTGGACAGATGTCGCTGGATTATTGTACGCGTTGGATGGTTGTTCTCCCCCGTCAACTGTCACATCAGTAAGGACCGTCTGTGTGTCTTGGATTTTCGCTGTGACAACTTGGTCTGCCCCCCACTGTGAGTAACTGCCTGTGCGCTGTTCCGCTGCTGTTTTCCTCCAGTGTGTGTGTAGGGCTACCTTGAGGACACTAACGAGGATCTAAGCTGTTCTGTGTCTGTATGTTAAATCCTTGTCCTTTTTTCCCCCTCGCCGTGCGTCGTTAGAGAGGCGCACGGAGAGCTCATGACACAAACCTACATGGCCCTGTGTGAAAAAATGACCCCCCTCCCCGTTAAAGCATAAATTAACTGTGGTTTATCACGTCTTTGAAAAGCTGAGTTCAATTTCTCTAGCCTCACCCAGGCTTGATTACTGCCACACCTGTTCTCAATCAAGAAATCACTTAAATAGAACCTGCCTGACAAAGTGAAGTAGACCAAAACATCCTCAAAAGCTAGACATCATGCTACGATGCAAAGAAATTCAGGAACAAATGAGAAACAAAGAAACTGAGATCTATCAGTCTGGAAAAGGTTATAAAGCCATTTCTACAGCTTTGGGACTCCAGCAAACCACAGTGAGAGCCATTATCCACAAATGGTGAAAACATGGAACAGTGGTGAACCTTCCCAGGAGTGGCCGGCCGACCAAAATTACCCCAAGAGTGCAGTGACGACTCATCCAAGAGGTCACAAAACACCCCACAACAACATCCAAAGAACTGCAGGCCTCACTTGCCTCAGTTAAGATCAGTGTTCATGACTCCACCATAAGAAAGAGACTGGGCAAAAATGGCCTGCATGGCAGAGTTCCAAGACGAAAACCACTGCTGAGAAAAAAGAACATAAAGGCTCGTCTCACTTTTGCCAGAAAACATCTTGATGATCCCCAAGACTTTTGGGAAAATACTCTGTGGACTGACGAGACAAAAGCGGAACTTTTTGGAAGGTATGTGTTCCATTACATCCGGCGTAAAAGTAACACAGCATTTCAGAAAAGGAACATCATACCAACAGTTAAATATGGTGGTGGTAGTGTGATGGTCTGGGGCTGTTTTGCTGCTTCAGGACCTGGAAAACGTGCTGTGGTAAATGGAACCACGAATTCTGCTGTCTACCAAAAAATCCTGAAGGAGAATGTCTGGCCATCTTGTTATGTCTGGAATTACCTTCTGGACAGACGAGGCGAGGTGAATGGGAAAACACAGCTTTATTGAATGGCTCACACTGACAGCTAGTCTCACAGCTACTGACAGGTTGATCGCCAGATTCCAGGCGAGATAAATGACCATAAGATGGCCGACCCAGCTTTATATAGCGTGGGGCAGAGGTGTCACCTAGCGGTGCGTGTCCATCTTACACTTTAACTATCTAACACCCCCCCCCCTTCAAAAAGGTCCAAAACCACTCACTCAATTAAGACCCTCCCCAATTTGGGACCCAAATCACGCACTAACAAGCGAAAACTAATGTCTCTAAATGGCCTAACACAGTCACACCACAGAACCTAAAATAGTGAGGATGGGTGGACTGTTGTCCTGTCCACACGGCAAGGAGGATTATTCTGCCTCCTGCTAAAGTAAATTAAAGTCCATTTATAACTAAAAGTGTATGTCGTGTTCCTAAACTAAAAACAGAAAAACCAAAATAATCCCTTGTATAACTTTAACATTCAATATATAGCATTAACATTTTTTTTTAACAACACCACCAACACAAAAACACAGAATGTCAATATATACTATTTACAACCCAAGTGTTCCAATAGAAAGGGCATAACTGGTATGGAGGCCCAGGGCACCCTCTCAGTCGATGTAACCCTGAAAACAACTGGTTCTCATGGTGATGGTCGACTCTCTGGACGCTGAAGCCACTACTCCCTATCATCGACCTCGTCTCTCGTCCGGCCTCCTTTCCCAGAGCCTCCTCTTGGACACGCCAAAGCCAGTTCATGTGTCACACCGAGCTGTCAGAGAGCTTGAAGTGCGTCGCATCCAATCTGGCCACTATGTGCAGACGCTTCCGCCGTTTCCTGATGCTGACGTCTGACCCATGTTCGCTGCGGAAACTCCTCCCCTCAAACCCAGACCCAATCCAGGACCTTCAACGGGGCTCGGCTCAGCTTGAGGTATTGCTGATGAACACCCCGATCCCTCACGCTCATCAATCTTGTCCCGACCTCTCTTGGTGCTGGTGTAATATGCACCCTCGAAGCTGCAAACCCTCCTTCTCCTCGCGGCCAAACTCCGGAGGCAAGCGGAGCCAACCCATCAGTGCCACTCACCGGTGCAGGTGTGTCACCGTCATGCTCAGTACTCCCCTCGACTGTTTCCCAAGCGCTAGCACTGAGACCTTCCTGCGCTGGCCCTGAGCAAAATTTGTCCCGCTTGACCGCCGTGGTGTCCGGTAATCCTTCATCCCACACCATATCCTCATCAGTCACCGGAATCGGGGGGGGGGGGGATGTCCACCAGCCACAGCCCGACTACTGTTCTCCAGCATCATCTTTGATGGCGAAACCCAGTCCGTAAAATAAGTCACAGCCCATAATGTTATCGCCCCGTGCTGTTACGTGGAATGTGAAGTCGGGCATCGTCGCAGACTTGTACTGAACAGTCAGCTCCAAAGACCCGACTGTGTCCAGCCTTCCACCTCCATAGCCGTATAACGGCGCTGGGTTGCCTCTAACTCTGTGGTGGTGAAAAAAACCTGTTCACCGTGGCCTGATCCAACAGTGAACCCTCTGCTCTAGTGGCAATCAACAGCAGGACCTCCACGTCGTCCAGCTGCACCATGCAAAACGTGTACCCGTTTGTGTCTGGAGACACCATGTGGATGGTTGTCTGGGGTGGGTGGAGCAATTTCTCCCATGGGCTCTCCAGTTTGACTTCATGGCACATCCTGGCAAAATGGTTCAAACGACTGCATCTTTTACACCGTGCTCCTTTCGCTGGACAGTCCTTAGCCTTTTTACAGTGCTTAGCAAACCCACAGCCCATGCAAAAGGGCTTTCCCGGGGCCGACCCCTGGCCAGCAACATTGACTTCCGTCTCCTCTCCATCCGAGCTATTGTCGCTGTCCAGGTCTGTGGCATTTGCCACGGCAAAAGGCTCTAACAGCTGCTGTGGCTGGCGCCCGGTTTGCTCCAGAGCTAGCTTTTCCGTGGTTTCCATCTGGATAGCTAGCTTAACAGCTCTGGCTAGCGTGAGCTCGGTTGGCGCCGTAAGTAGCCTAGCCTGCAACGTGGCGCTACAGCAGTGCGCCGCCAGCTGGTCCCGTACCATTTCCTCCTCCAGTGCACTGAAACAGCACTCACTAGCCAGCTGTCTTAAGTTGGTGACAAACTGTCAGACGGGCTCACCTACCCGTTGATGTCGCCGCCGAAAACGGATCCTCCGGGCTGTCATGTTGTCCGGGGTGTCGAAGTGGCTAGCTAGTAGCTCTGCTATCTCCTCGCAGGTGTCCACAGCACCGAGGATTCACAGGATACACTGGCCCTCCATGCCCAAGTCGTGTACCAATAGCACCCGGGCTCTCAGCTTGTCGAGCTCCCTGAGGCCCCGTGCGACAACATAAGTTTGGCAGGCCTCGTACCATCTGGGCCATGGCACCAGTGGTTCTCCTGGCACTTTGAGGAAAGGGTGAATGGGGCCCACGCACGCTTTCATGGTTTAATTCTACGTCGCCAAAATGTTATGTCTGGAATTACCTGCTGAACAGACGAGGCAAGGTGAGTGGGAAAACACAGCTTTATTGAATGGCTCACACTGACAGCTAGTTTCACAGTTACTGACAGGTTGACCGCTAGACTCCAGGCGAGATAAGAGACCGCAAGATGGCCAACCCAGCTTTATATAGCGTGGGGCAGAGGCGCTACCTGGCAGTGCGTGCCCATCTTACACTTTAACTATCTAACACATCCGTCTGTGACCTCAAGCTGAAGCGCACTTGGATTATGCAGCAGGACAATGATTGAAAGCACACCAGCAAGTCCACCTCTGAATGGCTTAAGAAAAACAAAGTGAAGACTTTGGAGTGGCTTAGTCAAAATCCTGACCTGAATCCGATTGAGATGCTGTGGCATGACCTTAAAAAGGTGGTTCATGCGCGAAAACCCTCCAATGTGGCTAAATTACAACAATTCTGCAAAGATGAGTGGGCCAAAATTCCTCCACAGCACTGTAAAAGACTCATTGCCAGTTATCACAAATGCTTGATTGCAGTTGTTGCTGCTAAGGGTGGTCCAACCAGTTATTAGGTTTAGGGGGCAATCACCTTTTCACACAGGGCCATGTAGATTTGGATTCCCCCCCCCCCCTTTAATAATAAACACCATTTAAAAACTGCATTTTGTGTTTACTTGTGTTATCTTTGTCTAATATTTAAATTTGTTTGATGATCTGATACATTTAAGTGTGACAAACATACAAAAAAATGAGAAATCGGGAAGGGGGTAAACACTTTTTCACACCACTGTACTAAACAGCCAGTACTTGCCAGAAATTCCTGCAGCTCCTTCAATGTTGCTGTCAGCCTCTTGGCAGCCTCCCTGGTGTTTTCTTCTCATCTTTTCATCAATTTTGGAGGGACGTCCAGTTCTTGGTAATGTCACTGTTGTGCCATATTTTCTCCACTTGACAATGACTGTCTTCACCGTGTTCTATGGTATAGTTAATGCCTTGGAAATTCTTTTGTACCCTTCTCCTGACTGATACCTTTGAACAATGAGATCCCTCTGATGCTCTGGAAGCTCTCTGCAGACCATGACTTTTGCTGTAAGATGTGACTACATAAATATCAGGAAAAGCCTACTAGAACAGCTGAACTTTATTTGGGGTTAATCAGAGGTACTTTAAGTGGTGGTAGGTGTGCGCTGACTCCCATTTAACAGGAGTTTGAATGTGATTGGTTAATTCTGAACACAGCCATATCCACAGTTATAACAGGGTGTGAATATTTATGCAAACAGGTTATTGTAAGTTTTTTATTTTTCCTATTAAAATATTTCAGTTTGTTTTTCAATTGGGTTGTACAGATTATAGGTCACATTAATGGTGGAAAAAGTTTTGAAATGATTTATCTTGGTCTTATTTTGTTACATCTCAAAAACCTGGCATTTGAACAGGGGTGTGTAGACTTTTTATATCCACTGTGTGTGTGTACACACACACACACACACATTATATATATATATATCCGGAGTGGTGGCCTATAGGTAGAGCATCCACCCCACAACCAGGAGGCTGGGGTTCAAGTCCCATATACCAAAAACCATATAAAAATGGAACTTCCTGCCGCCCAGCTTGGTGCTCGGCAATAATGGAATGGAGGAGGGAAATGTTGGTTACCTAGCCACAGGGGGTGCACAAGCTAGTGTTCTCCCTATGCTGATCCCAGGCCTGGATAAAATGCACAGGGTTGTGTATGGAAGGGCATCTGGCGTAAAAAGCCTTGCCAAATCAACACGCAGATCATTGCAATATAAGGTGATGATACGCTGTGGCGACCCCAAAAAGGAGCAGCTGAAAGACAAAAAAAAAAAGACATTGTTTCTGTGGGAACTGAGCCTCATGTCTGTCCTTTATTAATTACATGCTTACTACTACTTTTTAGACAGTCCTTTAAGTTCAGTCTTACTTACAACTCAGCAAATTGGCGATGAGTCTGATATCTACTTACAACAATGATGGCTGCACCTCCATTCTCTACAACTTTTTTGCCATGCCGTGTGAGCCCTCTCTCCTGTTCGACACATGGCTGAAAATGTTCCACAACTATTTGCAAGTGGTGGTGACGTCTGACGATTAATGGCTTGGAAGCAAGCATTATTTTTACATTGCCTTAGGGCTGAGAGCCAGAGACTGTTTTACACATTGCCTGAACAAGGTGAGAGCATGGACAATGCTATTACAGTTCTGAATGCATATTTTACTCACAAAGGAACATCGGAGCTGAGCGCCATACCTCCAGAAAGCGTGCTCAAGCTTCCAATGAATGTGTGCTACAGTATGTTGCAGCTTTAACCCTTTGAGTGTGAGAATTTGTGTGCCTCTAGTGGCAGAGTGCGACACTGCACCTGCCTTCTCACTCTGGCATGATCGCCTGCATTGGGAATTTGTACTGATTGTACTGATTTGCCAGTTTCAAAAGGTGGCAGACGTCTGTTGGAGGACTCAGTGGATGACACGTAATACACCAAAGAAGAAGAACTCCTCAATTCCTTTTCCTGTTTGTAGCAGTTAGCCCAGAAAGCTAATATGG
Organism: Pholidichthys leucotaenia; assembly: GCA_020510985.1. Taxonomy (NCBI): domain Eukaryota; kingdom Metazoa; phylum Chordata; class Actinopteri; order Cichliformes; family Pholidichthyidae; genus Pholidichthys; species Pholidichthys leucotaenia. Next base: position 149,033,255 of record CM035838.1, read on the forward strand.
CCACGATCATCACCATCACTATTTTGGTTTGTAAGCAGAAAATAGCCACGGGATACAAGCAGAATTTATGTGGGATAATCATAAGACTTTGTAGATGTGGTAGAGATTTTAAATTACCAACAGAATGCAAAATATGGACCATGATGGGTGAAAAAGCAGCGGCCTCACCACCCAGCCAGCCAGCCACCCTTTGTCAAAAGTAAGTGAGAAATTTCAGGTTTTTTTTTTTTTTTTAAATGTACTGATTTCTTGTTCATATACTGTGAAGATAAGATGATGAGGTACCTCTGTACAAAAAACGGTGTCAAAAGACTGAACCATTTTTTGTGTAAATATGTCCAAAGTCCAATTTTGACTGAGTTATGGGATTTAAAGAGGTGCCATGACAGTATGCAAATTAGATGCGTAAATTTATTCCTATCTGAAACTTTGGATCATATTTTACATCTTTCTAATTGACAGTAAGCCATTATCTCTTACCACTTTCAAGTTATAGCCTTGGAAATCTGAACTATTTTATTGACAAAAAACATTTACCACTCTTGACCACTAGGGGTTATGTCACAGTTCGGCAACATACACACTCATAGGATTAAGAGACTTGGCAGCTCCATGTGAGTTTACAAACAACTTAGAAGAAATGCTACGTGATCAGCTAATGGAAAATGTGGCTAACCACCGCATACAAGAGTGCCTCCTTCTTGAACCAGATTTAATGTTGCAATGCTCCATTACCAGACAAATTGAAGCTGCTGGTGAACAAGCTACAATGATATCTGGTGAACGCTCTACTCTTGTGCTAGCTGTGCCTGCTGCTTCTACTGCCCACTGCATTCATAAACTGCCATCGTCTGCTTCTCCTTATGTTTCTTCCCGCCCTGCATCCAGTCGGACATGTTATCACTGCAGCTCAAAAAAGCACCTTGCTAATGGCCCTGCCTGCCCTACTGCCTCAGCTAAATGCAAGAACTGTGGTAAGATGGGACACTTTGTCACGATGAGCCCCTCCAGGGGTGGAATTCAGACCCAAACGCAAGATGGAAGTGTTGAACAATTTATTGAGAGCTGGTCACCCAGATGCAGCTTGAGGGCAAAACAGAAAATAATCACTGCTGCTTGGAAGCAGCAACAAAAAACCATGGCAGAAACACGGCAGACCAGGGCACGATACAGGACTGAAGCGTGTAATCACGCCGGCATGACGAAGAAGGATGTCACCCTGAATTATAGGGCGGCGTCCTTTAAAATAGGACAAAAATAATAAATCAGATAACTAACAGCCATGAATAATTAGGAACTTAATAAGATACGAAACAAACTAGGTAAAAACAGAAATAAACAAAAGGCGCTGTCAAAATAATAGCCCAAACCAACATGATGACAGGAACAAATTACAAGACGTGACCATGATAAAAACAATACAAAGGATGATCACAACAGACTCAGGCAAAGGCAGGAATAATAATAATAATAATAATAATAATAATAATAATCACAGGACTAAACCCAAGATACAAATGGCAATAAACACAAAAAAACACAGGAATAAACTCAAAGAGTGGGCATGACCCTACGGTCACCCAGATCTGACATAGCCCCCCTAAGGGGTGGGTCCAGACAACCCACAAAATTACACTAAAGACAAGCAAAAAAGAAAGGCACCCTCCCAGGGTGGGTGGTGGGGGTTCAAGACCAGGTGGGCCAAAACAATCTCCTACCCCCCACAGAGACCAAAATCAAAAGTAACCCCAGTAGACGAAGCCCATGACCCCAAAGTTCAACACAAAACGGGTCAGGTGGTGTATCCCAGTCCATGGACCACCGGCCTGAAGAACAAGGGGGATCTGGTGGTCTCTCAGAGTCCCTGAGCCACCCAATCATGGGACAAACTAGTTCAGGGGGTCTACCGGAGTCCCCCGGACCCCAAATCAGAGTACAAGGCGGGTCAGGTGGCCTGTCAAAGTCCCAGGGCCACCAGACCAAAAAGCAAGGCAGTTTGGGTGGTCTTCCACAGTCCCAGGGCCCCCAGACCAGCGAGCAGAACAGGTCCAAAGATAACTGTAGGGGCGCTTTAAACTCAGGTGAAAATGACATGGAAATTTTAAACTGAGTAGATGATAACAAAGAACCCTTTAACTCAAGAGATGATAACATGAAAACCTTAAACTCAGGAGATCATAACATGGAAACCTTAGCCTGAATTCATGCTGCAACTCTGCTGTCTGTGTACGTGTAACCGGAAACCTCGTGTGACGAAATTTACGTCATCGTCTCCACTCTGCTAGTGTCCGTAGTGCTCGACCGCATGCAGCCCAAATTTTGTGACCGCGCCGCCTGCCCATGACCTGAACACGTTGAAAATTCAATTCAATTCAATTCAACTTTATTTATATAGCGCCATTTCACAACAACAGTCATCTCATAGCACTTTCAACTGTAGGGGGAACCCCCACAGTTGCAGAAAGACCCCAGCAATCAGGCGATCCCCTGTGAGCAAGCGCTTGGCGACGGTGGAGAGGAAAAACTCCCTTTTAACAGGAAGAAACCTCCAGCAGAACCAGGCTCGGGGAGGGGCAGTCATCTGCTGCGACTGGCTGGGGGGTGAGGGGATAGAGAAGATGAAAAGAACAGACATGTAGAGAGCAAACAGCACGATGGGGACTCAATCTATGGGAGAGAACAAACAGATGTTAATGACCAGCAAAAAAAACAAAAAACAAAATTCATTGAGAGTGAAGAAAGGAGTGAGGCCCAGTGCAATATTTGAGGTCCCCTGGCTGACTAAACCTATTAGCAGCATAACTAAGGGAGAGTTCAGAAACACATGATCCCTCCCTAATTGTAGGCTATATCAAAAAGGAAGGTTTTAACCCTACTCTTAAAAACAGAGATCGAGTCTGACTCCCGAATCCAGATTGGCAGCTGGTTCCACAGGAGAGGAGCTTGATAATTGAAGGCTCTGCCTCCCATTGTACTTTTGGAGATTCTAGGTATTACAAGTAATCCTGCATTTTGGGAGCGTAGTGCTCTGTTAGGATAATACGGTAGTATCAGATCTTTTAAATAAAAAGGAGCCTGATTGTTTAGAGCTTTGTAAGTGAGAAGAAGGATTTTAAACTTAATTCTAAACTCTATGGGAAGCCAATGAAGGGAGGCCAGAACCGGAGAGATATGATCTCTCTTTCTAGTACCTGTTAAAACTCTTGCGGCAGCATTTTGGATCAGCTGAAGACTTTTTAAAGATGTTTTGGGACAACCTGATAATAAAGAATTACAATAATCTAATCTCGAGCTAACAAAAGCGTGGATCAGTTTCTCAGCATCACTCTGAGACAAGATGCTCCTAATCTTGGCAATATTACGCAAATGATAGAAAAGCACATGCACAAGACTGAACGTCCCATTCACGAGGTGACGATATTGATACAGCATAGCAAGACAAAGTAGACGAAGAAGACAATGACGAAGCGGAAGACGAGAATAAACATACATGAATCATACATACGTACATACTTCAGCAGCAGCAGCAGCATCTTCGTGGAAAAGGAGTGAAAACCGGGAAGTCAAGCAGCAGGAAGCAAACAGCGTTTCTTTGTTGGTGAAAATCCTGGCAAGTCAGCGCCACCCATGGGGCGGAAGTGAAACTACTAATGATGGTTGTGTGTATGCGTCAACCACTTGGCCTGGGTAGATGAAAAATGTGAGCATGTACAATGCTGCGTGCGTGCCGGGCTCAACCAAAGCGCTTGCAGACCAAAGTGGACTAGAGGGGAAATGCAGCATGAATAAGGCTTTAAGCTCTGGAGACATCATAAATGCCCTAACCTCAGAAAGTAACATAGGAGCTGTTATGATCAGGTGAGCGCAATCCCCCTCCCTTTCTGTGGGAGGTTCTCCATCTAGTTCCTGGCTCCACAGGTGATCAGCACACCTGCGTGAGTGGATGCACCTGCTGCCTCTTCCCTGTCAGCACTTAAAAGGATCAGTTCATGAACGCTTCAGCGCTGGCTCGTTGGGTATAGCTGCCTCTAGAATGAGGTGAGTTTTTGTACGTGTTATTAAGGAACTCAGCCCTAAACTCCTTTTCTCCTCCTCTCTCTCAGGTTGCTGCCATCTCCGTGGTGCGTCTCCAGGGTTGTTGCGCGCTCACCTGCCCTATCTTCATCATCATCACTCAAGGCTGCCTTCTCCACCCGGTCAGACATTCCTCCTCAACTCCCTGCCAGCTCTGCCTTGCTGGTTCCTCTGTTTTCCACTGGGTTGCTCTGCCGGGCTCTCTGCTCACAAATTGTAAGATCTACCCTTGTTTCCTTTGCCCCTAGTCTCCCTCCTCATTGCTAACCTGCTCTCGTCTCCCTCTTTTACAGGGTGTGTGTTCCTCTGGCGAGTGGCGCTTTTCCTTAGGTTTGAGTTTATTTGTTCAATAAAATTGTGCTTAAATGTTGCCTCTCTGTGTTGTGTGCATTCACTGGTGTAGCATTCGGCATGTGAGCTGATCTTTCTCTCAATCATGACAGAACGAGCCAGCCATGATTTAGGCTCAGCAGGTGCTGCATCAGTGGAGCATTCCGCCCTTTACCGCCTCGACGTCACCGAGCGGCAGGTGGCCGTGCTCACAGAACAGCTGCAGACAATTATGCAGCAGCTGGGCACGGTCACCAATCATCTTAGTCACATGTCTCGTTCGAGACCTGCCCCCCCACCTGCCATCCCAGTTTCTTCCAACATTTGCCGAACCACTTCTGTTCCCTCACCAGCCCCATACGTGGGGTGGGCAAATGTAAGGGGTTTTTGTGCTATATTCGGCTTTATTTGGGGCAGGTGGGCGGGGAGTACCCAGACGACACATCCACAATCCATTTTATGACCGTCCTGCTGCGAGACCGGGCCCTTAGCTGGGCTCAGTCTATTCTCGACAATGCAGAGGGCCCTAATTACACCTTTGACGGATTTATTGGTGAGTTTTCCTGGGCCTTTGACTGAACTGAGAGTGAGGGTAACATTATGAGCCGTTTTATGTTGCTCCACCAGGGGAGTCGGTCTGGAGCCAACTTCTCTGTAGAGTTTCGGGTCGTTGCGGTGGACTCTGGCTAGAATGAAGTTGCCTTATGCAATGCCTTTCTCCAGGGTCTAAATGCCAACCTCCACAACAACCTGGCGGTTCATGCCATTCCCTCCTTTCTGGATGGGCTTATTGATCAGGCCGTCAGTTTGGATAACCAATATCGCGAGCGTGCAAAGGAGTGGAGGACCTCCTCCGGCCCGCCTGTTTTGCGCATGCCTCTCCCGGCTACTGGCACAGGTGAAGCTGACTCTTCCTCCAAAGCTATGATGCTCCTCCAAGTCTGTTTGACTCTCGGAGGAGCACCAGCAAAGGAGGAGAGCTGATGCATGCATGTATTGTGGCTCTTTAGAGCATAAACTCTTTAATTGTCACCTGAAGCCCAAAAGACGTGGCCCGTCAGTAGCCGTGGGGTCTGATGGGCGGGAATTCCATTCATCCCCACGTAGGCCGTGAGCAGCTGCCACTTTTCGTTCAGTTTCATGGCACCCAACGGGGAACTAAAATTTTAGTGTTTCTAAATTAAGATTACATTATTGTAAGACAAAATATCGATGTTCCCACTTCCAAAGATGTGGATAACTGTATGAAAAATGCGATTGAAGTCAGTCGGTAATAATTGTCTGGCTACCTTAAACATGGCCCAGTCCGGGACATTTTTACCAATCAGCGTCGTCCCTTTGGTCATGTGACAACAAAATGGCAGTGCCTACAGGGGTAGCGTGCGCTGAAAGCCTCTCCTGTGTTATTCACATTTCCGATAAGTTTTCGGGCAGTATCACTCGTTTTACTGTAGCATCGTGGGCAAAAGTACGTGAGTGTGCCCAAAAATGGCTTGTACTTGACGGACCCCAACAGAAAGTAACAGAACAACGCCGCGACTTGTTCGAGAAAGGTGAGTGGCAGCCATTGTTAATGGTTGTACTGCGTGTGCCCTGGAGTCGTTTGGCTCCGATCATTTGTGACTCTAAATATGAACTAAAATGGAACCCTAGATGTCTAAAACCTTTGTCAACCGCTCACAGGGTGACCTAGTCCTGGTCTAAGACTCCGAGTAGGCCGATTTGGGGGTGTGGAGGCTAATAACCAAGGGACTCTGGGTGCCAGGTAACATAGTCCTAGTATAGATCTAGATGATGCAGATCGACTCACTCTGATGATGCATCTATCCCCAGAACCCACCCTGGGCCTGAATTATAGTCAAAATATACCACTACCACAAAGTAGCTCAAATGGGAAAAGGGTAGCAATCCCAGTGAGCTTAACTCTGAGTCTGAGGGTTGGATGTACTTCTCAGCCCAAGCTCAAGGGGTGCAGTGTACTAGTAGGTGAGGGAGGAACAAGTTTGGGCATACATTTATATAGTTTGCACATAGTCACACCCATACTATCAAGCCTTAGGCGGATGGAAAATGGCCTGTTAAGGAAAGCCCATATGTTTGTGATGTGTCACCCAAGAAAGGTTAAACTCATGGCAGCAGCAGTCGCCTGTATACTTTATGCTCTCAATAAATATGGGCACACGGTCTGTGCTTGCCATTTTGCAAGTTTACATTGAGCAGTGACTAGGTTGCACAAGGTCTCTATTATAAGCTTACTGTTAATGTGAAAATTATCTGCAATCTATATATGTTTTATATCTATATGGGTACAAGGTAGGCCTAATGTTATAATACCCTATGGTCCATATAATATGTTTTCAGATCTAAACAACCTTAATCCAACATTTGGCTACCATCGTGTGTGCTATAGCCCTTTTACGGACAAAACAAGAGTGGAACGTGCTGAAGCTCATAAGTTAGGCCATTCATGGCAGCCATCTTGGATTTATGAAAATTAGTGGAGCCCTCAATCACATATCTGACCTCAGAAATCGATTCCTCGGGTCAACATTATCCGAAAAAGACGTCTCAAACGTGATTATAGGTAGAGTGGTTCAAAATATAGTCCATCCACACCCATGGTGGCCATCTTGGATTTATGCAAATTAGCGGGGTTCTTTGACCCTCAGTCACACTAATGACCTCGGAAATCAATTCCTCGGGTTAACATTAGCCGAAAAGGACGTCTCCAACGTGATTCTAGATAGAATGGCTAAAAAGTTAGTCCATCCATGGCAGCCATCTTGGATTTATGCAAATTACCGTGGTTCTTTGACCCTCAATCACACAGTCGACCTCAGAAATCGATTCCTCGGCTCAACATTATCCAAAAAAGAGGCCTCAAACGTGTTTCTAGGTAGACTGGTTGAAATGTTAGGCCATTCATTCCCTTGGTTAGTCGTGGCAGCCATCTTGGATTTATGCAAATTTGACATAGCTATCCACACCTTTGACAGTGGGAACATCGATTTTCGGATTCAGCAGGTTTTTTTTACATTGAAATCATCAAAGATCCCGTAGTTCCCAGTTGGGTGCCACGAAAATCATTTTCTAGCCACATTTTGAGGGAGCTGCTCACGGCCTACCGGTAACTTTTCCATCTCGGCCCTCATTCAGTTACTGGGGGTCGAGAGGAGGGTGTCTGCATTAATTGATTCAGGGGCAGAACAGAATTTCATTTCCTCACGGCTCGTGCGGGAAGTCGGCATCCCAACTAAATTGCCGACTTCATTAAACATTGCAACATTATCTGGCAGTAGTGTGGCTTCCATTACCGAACGCATGGCGCTGATCTCCGTCCTTCTTTCCAGAAACCACCGGGACACCTTATCGTTCTTTATTCTCCCTAGCTCATCCTCCCCAGTGGTCCTGGGGTACCCTTGGCTCCGGAAGTATAATCCCATTATCAATTGGGCACAAAATTCTATGTCTTCCTGGAATCCTTTTTGCTTAGCATCTTGCCTCTGTTTGGCTGAGTGTTCACCGTCCCTTCCCATCTCCTCCCCTCTGGTGGAGTCGTTAGATCTCAGCCTCATACCCGAGGTCTATCATGACCTTGGGGAGGTCTTTAGCAAGTCAAGAGCACTTTCTTTGCCTCCTCACCACTCTTATGACTGTGCTATCGACCTCCTCCCGGGTGTGCGGCTGCCATCCAGCCGGCTCTACAGCCTTTATGGGCTGGAGAGGGAGGCGATGGAAAGTTACATCAAGGACTCTCTGAACACCGGCCTCATTTGGCCCTCTTCGGCTCCTCTTGGGGCAGGGTTCTTCTTTGTCGGGAAGAAGGATGGATCTCTGCACCCGTGCATTGATTTCCATGAATTAAACGCCATTACAGTTAGGATAAATACCCTCTGCCTCTGATCAATTCCACGTTTGAGCTCCTTCAGTGCGGACGGGTGTTTACTAAACTGGATTTGCGTAACACGTACCATCTGGTCTGTATTCGCGAGGGGGACGAGTGGAAGATGGCTTTTAAAACACACCTGGGGCAATTGAAACATCTCGTGATGCCCTTTGGGCTCACCAATGCCCCGGCCGTCTTCTAACGCATGATTAATGACATCGTCTGTGATATGGTTAACCAATTTTTTTTTGTTTACCTCAATGATATTCTAATCTTTTTCCACATGCCAGAGGAGCACGCAGTCCACATCTGGGCGGTGTTACAGCGGCTCCTGGAAAACCAACTCTTTGTGAAGGCTGAAAAGTGTGTTTTCCACCCGCTCCACTTCCTTCCTGTGGTTTATTGTTGCTGAAGGGGAACTGAAGGCCAACCCAGTCAAGGTGAAGGCTGTGCTCGATTGGCCAACGCTCCAGTCCCGCAAGAAGCTTCAACGCCTTTTGGGTTTTGCAAATTTTTATCGCTGAATCATTAAAAACTACAGTGGGGTGGCACAGCCTCTTACTCAGCTGACCTCGATCAAGGTGCCTTTTGCCTGGTGTAAGGCAGCTGAACAGGCCTTCTCCAAATTGAAGGACCTGTTTTCCAACACACCCATCTTGGCCTAGGTTGACCCTCAGCTCCAGTTCATAGTAGAGGTGGATGCTTCTGATTCAGGGGTGGGTGCTGTCCTCTTGCAGCGCTCAACCTCCGATCAGAAGCTCCACCCAAGTGCGTATTTCTCTCGGCGGCTCATGCTGGCCGAGAGGAACTACGACGTAGGGGACCGAGAGCTTCTGGCCATTAAATTGGCTATGGAGGAATGGAGGCACTGGCTGGAGGGAGTGGTCCATCCCATCGTAGTGTGGACCGACCATAAAAATTTAGAGTATCTTCGGTTGGCCCGCAGATTAAATGCCAGGCTGGCCTGCTGGGCTCTATTCTTTCTTAGATTTAACCTCACCGTCACCTACAGGCCTGGCTCCCGCAACATCAAACCGGACGCTCTCTTCCGCCAGTTCACCCCTGACCAACGAGCCTCCTCTTCATTTCCCCAACCCATTGTGCCCTCCTCCTGTATCCACCCCCCAGCCAGCCGCAGCAGATGACTGCCTCTCCCTGAGCCTGGTTCTGCTGGAGGTTTCTTCCTGTTCAAAGGGAGTTTTTCTTCTCCACTGTCACCAAGTGCTTGCTCACAGGGGATCGCCTGATTGCTGGGGTTTTTCTGCAACTGTGGGGGTTTCCCCTACATTTGAAAGTGCTATGAGATGACTGTTGTTGTGAAATAGGGCTATATAAATAAAGGTGAATTGAAATCAAATTGAATTGAATATTCTTGGTGCTCTTCCCTCAGAGATCGAACTGAGGGTCCGGCAGGCCCAGTCTGCTGAGCCCAAACTCGAGGGGGGACCCGACGATAGTCTGTTTGTCCCGGTCGGCCTCCGCAGTGACGTCATCCGGTGGGGCCCCACTAGTCACTTTGCCTGCCACCCAGGAGTTTCCTGTATGATCAACCTGGTCCAACGAGTATTCTGGTGGCCTACGCTGCAGACGGACATCCGGAACTATGTCAAGGCCTGCCAAGTGTGCAAGTACGACTCATCACATCCTGCCAGCCTCTTGCATCCCCTGTCGGTTCCCAGTCACCCTTGGTCAGACATTGCTCTGGACTTTGTCACTGGACCCCCCCCCCCCCCTTGCAGGGCAATACTGTTATCCTCACCATCGTGGACCGTTTCTCCAAAGCCATCCATCTGGTGCCCCTCTCCAAGTTGCCTTCCACTTCCGAAACCGCCAACCTGGTTACCACCCACGTCATCCGTCTGCATGGTACCCCTTTGGACATTGTGTCTGACCGGGCCCACAGTTCATGTTCCAAGTGTGGAAGTCCTTTTGCCGCTCGCTGGGCACCATGGTCAGCCTCACATTCGGATACCACCCACAGAGTAATGGGCAGGCTGAGCATGCAAACCAGTCCGTGGAGACTGCCCTCAGATGTGTGGCATTCTGCAACCTGTCCACTTAGAGCACCCATCTGACTTGGGTGGAGTATGCTCACAACTCCGACGTTTCCTCATCCACCAGGTTAATGCCCTTTGAGACGACCATGGGGTATACTCCCCCGTTGCCCACGGCAGAGAGGGAAGTTGCCATGCCATTTGTGGGGGCCCATGCTCGCTGCTGCTGCTGCCTTTGGAAGGCCACCCAGGCTGTCCTTCTTCGTTATATTAAGCGGAACCGTCAGTATGCAGACCGCAGGCGGGTCCCAGTGCCCAAATATGCAGTTGGTCAGAGTGTGTGGCTGTCGGCGGACCAGGTGCCCCTGAAGACGGAATCCCAGAAATTGTCACCTCGCTTCCTGGGTCCGTTTACTATCTCCAGGATTATCAACAACGTGATGGTCTGCCTGGAGCTTCCACCAACATTTCGCATCCACCCCACATTCCATGTGTCAAAGATCAAGCCCCTCTCCACCAGTCCTCTCAGTCCCCCCCCGAAGCCGCTTCCTCCACCTCGGATCCTCGATGGCCAGACCACCTACACCGTTCAGAAGATTCTGGACATTTGCCGTTGGGGCCGGGGTTTGCAATACCTGGTCCACTGGAAGGGCTGCAGACCAGAAGAAAGGTCATGGATCCCCGGCTCCTACTTCCATGACAGGGGGATGGTCCGTGCCTTTCACCGAGCCCATCCCAACAAGCCCGGTGAGCTGCTAGGAGGTGCCCCTTGGGGTGGGGGGCACTGTTTTGATCAGGTGAGTGCACTCCCCTTACCTTTCTGTGGGAGGTTCTCCATCTAGTTCCCGGCTCCGCAGGTGATCAGCACACCTGCGTGAGTGGATGCACCTGCTGCCTCTTCCCTGCCAGCGCTTAAAAGGACCAGTTCATGAATGGTCCAGCACTGGCTCATTGGGTATAGCTGCCTCTAGAGTGAAGTGAGTTTTTTTATGTGTTATTAAGGAACTCAACCCTAAACTCCTTCTCTCCTCCTCTCTCTCAGGTTGCTGCCATCTCTGTGGTACGTCTCCGGGGTTGCTGCGTGCTCACCTGCCCCATCATCATCACTCAAGGCTGCCTTGTCCACCCGGTCAGATATTCCTCCCAGCTCCACTCCTCCTCAACTTCCTGCCAGCTCCGCCTCGCTGGTTCCTCTGTTTTCCGCTGGGTTCCTCTGCCGGGCTCTCTGCTCACAAATCGTAAGATCTACCCTTGTTTCCTTTGCCCCTAGTCTCCCTCCTCATTGCTAACCTGCTCTCGTCTCCCTCTTTTACAGTCTGTGTGTTCCTCTGGTGAGGGGCACTTTTCCTTAACTTTGAGTTTATTTGTTCAATACAATTGTGTTTAACCGTTGCCTCTCTGTGTTGTGTGCATTCACTGGTGTAACATCCTGCACATGAGCTGATCTTTCTCTCAATCATGACAGGAGCTTTAGGCTCTGAAAACAACACAGGAACTCTTTGCTCAGAAAATGACACAGGAGCTCTTTGCTCTGAAGCTAACACAGGAGATCTTTGCTCTGAAGCTAACACAAGAGCTCTTTGCTCTTAAGCTAACACAAGAGCTCTTTGCCCTGAAGCTAACACAGGAGCTCTTTGCTCTGAAAATGACACAGGAGCTCTCTGCTCTGAAAATGACACAGAAGCATCATACTCTGGGGAAAGTGACATGAAAACTTTACCCTTGTGGGCACCCAGTACAACGCAGACTGATAATATTCACACTCAGCAGGGATTGCATATGAACAGAGAGCCCTAGGGGGACAACCAGAACAATGACGATTGTTATTCATCCCCGGAGGAAGGAGAGGAAGTCTGATGCCAGTTAATCACGCGATTGATATGTATTGTCTGATATGTATATCAATATGTAAATGTGCCATGCATTCTCTCTTGTCTGTATAAAAGAGCAGACTTTACATGCCTCACTAGCGCACACACAGCACACAGTGCTGCAGTGTGTCTCATGATGATGGAGGAATAAAACTCTTAAACCTTCAGCTCGCCGTGTCTCGCCTGAACTTATTTTGTTCCTCCACACTGGTGACCCTTGACAAAGAATGGAACACCAGGCAAACACCCCGGAGATGACCCAGACAGGAAGCCTCAGCACGCGTCATGGTGCGACCCTCGCCTGATCTTTTACCTCCACACTGGTGACCTGACAAGGGAGAATGACCGTCTGCTCCCTCTCACTGCGCTGTGGATTCCAGAGACTGGGAATCACCTACATCCTTCGCACCCACACAGGAGAGCGTGTGCCACGCACCAGGGACAAACCGGCTCCACAGACTGATACATTCGTCCTCCGCCGCTGCACATCCCCGAGTAAAACGGCCGTTCGCCACCCTCGGAACCTTCAGGGCTGCTTGCGCACCTGAAGCATACGTGCAGCCAGCACACAGGACTTTGTATGAGTTTTCCAGCCACGGCGCACAAGGGAAATTTAGCCGATTGCTTTCCCCGATGACTTTAGGGCTGTTTCCCGCACCTAAAGCCAAACTGCCGAGTCCGTGACACAGCTTCAGTTTATCACAGCCACTACGCATCCTCGGGGAATTTGGCCGCTCACCTTCCCCACATCCTCGCTGGACCAAACCCCGAGAGAAGTCAGAGATATAATTTTTTTTTTTCTCACAGCCGCTGTGGATCTCCGCCACATTTAACGGGAAAAGTTCCTCACCATCGCGGATCCACACACAATTTTTGAGTGGCCCAGACACCTTTGACGTCCCGGGCTGGCACTCGCTTACTCCCACCCCCTCAACCTCCTCCTGCACAGAGCTTTTCCCGCATCTCGCTCCCTAAAGCTGGCTGATCGCTGTCTTGTTCCATTACGCACGAAACACACTGGCCCTTGCGCCCACGATCCACGGCCGTTCAACGTGCTAGAACTCGGAGCGGAGCACACTGCCCTTTCCACCCCTCCCCCGTCCCCCTCACGGACTGACATGCCCTCCGACAGTTCTATCGGAGCTGGAGCCCAAACAACGGGGGCGGGGGGGGGGGGGTCACAACCCCTTCTGACCATTCTGGGGGGAGCGGTGTGGGCACCCAGCACAACGCAGACTGATAATATTCACGCTCAGCAGGGATTACATACGAACAGAGAGCCCTAGGGGGACAACCAGAACAATGACTATTGTTATTCATCCCCGGAGGAAGGAGAGGAATAAAACTCTTAAACCTTCAGCTTGCCGTGTCTCGCCTGAACTTATTTTGTTCCTCCACACCCTCAGAAATTTCAACATCTGGAGAAGATAACAAAGAACCTTTAAGCTCTGGCAATAACATGGGAATTTTACCCTCAGGAACTGGCAATAAAGAATCTTTACACTCTAGAAATGACAATATAGACATTTTTACCTCAGGAGGTGACAACATGGAAACCTTAACCTCAGGAGGTGATAACGGATACTCTCTGCTCAAGAGAAATTGCTGTTTTTTTTTAACCCCAGAAATTAATGACAACATAAACTCTGGAGGAAATGAAAATGCAGGGACTGTATTTTTTTTTTTTTGATTTTGTATACTTTATTGATCCCCAGAGGGGAAATTGAGGGCATTCACCTGGATGGATGAAGCAGTCATGGTACGGCGCTATCCCTTTACCATTCACACACACATTCACACCTAGGGCCACTTTAGAGTCTCCAATTAACCTAACCTGCATGTTTTTGGCCTGTGGGAGGAAACTGGAGAAATCCCGGAGTAAACCCACGCAGATACGGGGAGAACATGCAAACTCCACACAGATCACTGTTGGTCAGGGGCAGGGATCGAACCAGGGATCCCATGGCCAAGGGTTGCTGTCAAGGGAATTGCTGTGCTGGTGCAGTGCTAACCACTGCACCACTGCACCGCCCACCTCAGAAGGTGACAATATAGACCCTCTAAATTCAGAAGACGACAACATAAATCCTTCAACCTCAGGAGGGGACATGGGAGCTCCTATCTCAGAACACCACAGAGTAGACCTCTGCCCTGGAGACCACAAAAGAGCCTGTTGCCCCGGATATCAATTCAATTCAATTCAATTCAATTCAATTCAATTCAACTTTATTTATATAGCGCCATTTCACAACAACAGTCATCTCATAGCACTATCAATTGTAGGGGGGAACCCCCACAGTTGCAGAAAGACCCCAGCAATCAGGCGATCCCCTGTGAGCAAGCACTTGGCGACGGTGGAGAGGAAAAACTCCCTTTTAACAGGAAGAAACCTCCAGCAGAACCAGGCTCAGGGAGGGGCAGTCATCTGCTGCGACTGGCTGGGGGGTGAGGGGATAGAGAAGAAGAAAAGAACAGACATGTAGAGAGCAAACTGCACGATGGGGACTCAATCTATGGGAGAGAACAAACAAATGTTAATGACCAGCAAAAAAAATATTTCATAGAGAGTGAGGAAAGGAGTGAGGCCCAGTGCATTACTGGAGGTCCCCCGGCTGACTAAACCTATTAGCAGCATAACTAAGGGAGGGTTCAGAAACACATGATCCCTCCCTAATTGTAGGCTATATCAAAAAGGTAGGTTTTAGCCCTATTCTTAAAAACAGAGATCGAGTCTGACTCCCGAATCCAGATTGGCAGCTGATTCCACAGGAGAGGAGCTTGATAACTGAAGGCTCTGCCTCCCATTGTACTTTTGGAGATTCTAGGTATTACAAGTAATCCTGCATTTTGGGAGCGTAGTGCTCTGTTAGGATAATACGGTAGTATCAGATCTTGTTTAGAGCTTTGTAAGTAAGAAGAAGGATTTTAAACTTAATTCTAAACTCTATGGGAAGCCAATGAAGGGAGGCCAGAACTGGAGAGATATGATCTCTCTTTCTAGTACCTGTTAAAACTCTTGCTGCAGCATTTTGGATCAGCTGAAGACTTTTTAAAGATGTTTTAGGACAGCCTGATAATAAAGAATTACAATAATCTAATCTCGAGCTAACAAAAGCGTGGATCAGCTTCTCAGCATCACTCTGAGACAAGATGCTCCTAATCTTGGCAATATTATGCAAATGATAGAAGGCAGTATTAGAAACAAATTTAATATGTGAATTGAAGGACAAATCCTGATCAAAAATAACTCCAAGGTTCCTCACAGAGCTATTAAGAGAAAGAGTAACTGCATCCAAACTGAAAGTTTGATTTGGAAAGGAATTTCTAAGGTTTTTTGGACCAACAAGAATGACTTCAGTCTTATCTGAATTTAATAGCAGGAAATTACAAGTCATCCAAGCTTTGATTTCCTTGAGACAGGCTTCTAACTTGGCTAATTGATTACTATCATCTGGCTTCATTGACAGGTATAATTGTGTGTCATCTGCATAACAATGAAAATGTATACAGTGCTTTCTAATAATGTTGCCTAACGGAAGCATATATAAACTAAAAAGAGTAGGGCCTAGCACAGATCCCTGTGGAACTCCATGACTAAGCTTTGAGTTGAAAGAAAACTCAGTATTTACATGAACAAACTGGAACCTATCAGATAAATAAGATCTAAACCACTGCAACGAAATTCCATTAAGTCCAACATAGTGTTCTAATCTATCAAGTAGAATATTATGATCGATAGTATCAAAAGCTGCACTAAGGTCTAAAAGGACAAGTACAGAAACTAGTCCATTATCAGATGCAATGAGGAGGTCGTTAGTGACCTTCGCTAAGGCTGTTTCAGTACTATGATGGATTCTAAACCCAGATTGAAACTCTTCAAGTAAACCATTTCCCTGCAGGTGGTCAAATAATTGCGTAGCAACAACTCTTTCTAAGATTTTTGAAATGAAAGGGAGATTAGAGATTGGTCTATAGTTAGCTAAAGCTCCTGGATCTAGCGTTGGCTTTTTGAGTAAGGGTTTAATTACAGCCGTTTTAAAAGCCTGCGGTACATGGCCTAAAGTTAATGAAGAATTGATTATATGAAGAATAAAGCTACCAATAAGTGGGAAGACTTCTTTAAATAACCTGGTAGGAATAGGGTCTAAAAGACAAGTTGAAGGTTTGGATGAGGAAACTATTTTGTCTAACTCACAAAGGTCGATTGGAGTAAACTCATCAAGACAGACATCAAAAGAGGGAGTTGTAGTAGTTACAGTATTTAAGTTAACTGTGGGAAGAATCTGATTGATTTTATCTCTGATGGATGAAATTTTATTATTGAAAAAGTTCATAAAGTCCTGACTAGTAAGCTCTAAGGGAATGCTAGGATTGACAGAGTCCTGACTCTTTGTCAACCTGGCTACAGTGCTGAAAAGAAACCTGGGATTATTCTTGTTCTCTTCTATTAATGCAGAGTAATGGGGCTGCACGGTGGCGCAGTGGTTAGCACTGCGGCAGCACAGTTTACCCTTGGCCGGGGGATTGTGGGGATCGTGGGATCGTGGGTTCGATCCCAGCCCCCGACCAACAGTGATCTGTGTGGAGTTTGCATGTTCTCCCCGTGTTGCGTGGGTTTACTCCGGGATTTCTCCGGTTTCCTCCCACATGCCAAAAACATGCATGTTAGGTTAATTGGCTGTTCTAAATTGTCCCTAGATATTTGTTTCCTATAGGCCCTTAGAATAGAGGGTTAGTATTAATGAAAGCGCTTTGAGTGGTCTTTGTGACTAGAAAAGCGCTATATAAGTGCAGGTTAGTTAGTTAGTTAGTAATAACTTGTTCTAGCTTTTCTAAGAGATTTTTTATAAATTAAAAGATGATTTCTCCAAGCTAAATAGATTTCATCTAAATTAGTAGAGCACCATTTTCTTTCTAATTGACGAGTCTTCTGTTTTAAGCTACGAGTTTCTGTGTTGAACCAAGGAGTTAGAAATCTCTGATTAGACTTTTTCTTTTTTAAGGGGGCCACCAAGTCTAGAGCCTGATGCAGAGAAGCTGAAACGCTATCCACCATGTTATCAATTACAGAAGGAGCAAGCTGCCTATAGCTTATTTCCGTTGTGTTGACACATGGCATAGAGGAAACAATCTGCATAAATTTGGAAACAGCATCATCTGAGAGGCATCTACTGTAATAATATTTTTCTTTAGGAGCCAAATAGTCAGAAATAGTAAAATCAAAGGTTAACAGACAATGGTCTGACAGTACAGGGTTATGAGGAGACACTACAAGATTTTCTATTTCTATGCCATATGTCAGAACAAGGTCCAATGTATGGTGGAGGTAATGAGTAGAATTTCCTACTTTCTGAGAAAACCCAATCGAGTCTAATATTGAATTAAAAGCCACATTAAGGCAGTCACTATCTACATCGACATGTATATTAAAGTCCCCTACTATAATTATTCTATCAGATTTCAGCACTAAATCAGCTAAGAAATCAGCAAATTCGGATAAAAATTCTGAGTAGGTTGATGAGGGACGATAAACTATGGCAAATAAAACTGGGTTTAACCTAAAATTGCTAAAGTGCCCAATACTGAGGACCAGGCCCTCAAAGGAATTATAACATGTTTTTTGCTTTACATTAACTAGTAATTTGGAATGGTAAATTGTTGCTACTCCTCCTCCATGACCAGAACTTCTGGGATTTTGACAGTTTAAATAACCAGAGGGAGTTGATTCATTTAAACCAACATAATCCTCTTGCCCTAACCAAGTCTCTGTAAGGGAAATTAAATCAATCTGATGATCAATTAACAGATCATGGACTAACAGAGACTTGGGAGTTAGAGACCTAATATTTAATAAACCACATTTAATTTTTAAATTATGAGGAGGAACAGAGGCCAAATCATTCAATTTAGAGGCTTTATGTTTAATTTGAGTTTTACCAATATTTTGCTTTATCACTTTGGGATGCTTATACATTATATTTTTATTCACTTTGGAGGGAGCAGACAACGATTCTCTGATGGGGAAGTCAGGGGCTAAGCTGAGGGGTGGCGGATGAAGAGGAGCTGCAGAGAGGCGTGTAAGACTGCGACTCTGCTTCCTGGTCCCAACTCTGAGTAGTCAGGGTTTTGGAAATTTGGATAAAAAAGATGCCAGATTGTTAGATAAATGAGAAGCACCATCCAAAGTGGGATGAATGCTGTCTCGTCTCATAAGACCAGGTTTTCCCCAAAAAGAGTTCCAATTGTCAATGTAGCCCACGTCATTTGCAGGACACCACACAGACAGCCAGCGGTTCAAGGATGACGAGCGACTAAACATGTCATCACTGGTCAGATTGGGGAGGGGCCCAGAGAATACTACAGTGGCAGACATCGATTTTGCAAAGTCACACACCGATTCTACATCAAGTTTCGTGACTTCCGACTGCCGGAGACGGATGTCATTAATGCCGGCGTGAATAACAATTGTGGAATATTTACAGTTACTTTTAGCCAGCATTTTCAAATTTGACTCGATGTCGCCTGCTCTGGCCCCAGGAATGCATTTGACTATGGCCGCTGGAGTCTCTAGGTTCATGTTTCTGACTACAGAGTCGCCAATGATCAGAGTTTTTTCCTCAGCGGGTGTGTCGCTGAGTGGGGAAAAACGATTAGAGATGTGAACAGGTTGGTGGTGAACCGGGGCTTTGCGACTAGGCTTCCTTCTCACCGTCACCCACCCAGTCTCCTCGCTGCTGAGGAGAGCCGAGGGACCGCTGACAGGGGGGCCTAAGCTAGCTAGCTCCGCTGCAGCTAATGGGCATTCGTCAAGATTAACTGGCGCAGACGGTGTTTCAATGCAGCGTAGCCGGGATTCCAAATCAGACAACCTCGCCTCGAGCGCCTCAAAAAGACAACATTTATTACATTTACCGTTATCACTAAAAGAGGCAGAGGTGTAGCTAAACATCTGACAGAGAGAGCACATCAGAGGAGGAGAGGAAAGAGAGCTAATAGCCATAGCTAATGGCTGGAGAGCAACCACACAGGCAGACAGCAAAACAGGAAGTGACGATACGTTACCACAAGGAAGTGACGATCCGGATCCGGATCTTCAACACATATCACAAAAGAGCCCTCTGTTCAAGGGCCAACAACAAAGGGGTTTCCAACATCATAAGAGCTTCTTGCTCTGGCAGCAACATAGAAGCCTTATGCACTGGAAACAACACAGAAACTCCAGGCTCAGGGGATAACACATCCTTAATTCAGACACAGAGGAGTATTTAGCTCAGGGGACACTGATGCAGGAATATCTAGCTCAGGGGACATGACACTGATGTAGGAATAGTTAGCTCAGGGGACACTGATACGGGAATTTTTAGCTCAGGGGACACTGATACAGGAATTTTTAGCTCAGGGGACACTGATGCAGGAATATTTAGCTCAGGGGACACTGATGCAGGAATATTTAGCTCAGGAGACAATGATGCAGGAATGTTTAGCTCAGGAGACACTGATGCAGGAATCTTTAGTTCAGGAGACACTGATGCAGGAATGTTTAGCTCAGGAGACACTGATTCAGAAATTTCTAGTTCAGGAGACACTGATACAGGAGTCTTTAATTCACAAACTGCTGACGGGTGAGTTTTTAGTTCCATAGCCAGTGATGAAGGTGCCTGAAGCTCCGTAGCAGGTGGCTGAGGTGCACAGGCCTCAGAAACAGCTGACAGAAGTGCACTAGACTCAGGAACAGATAATTGTTGCACATTTATCTCAGATATAGGTGACAAAGGCACGCTGACTTCAGGGACAGATGACAGCAGCGCGCAGTCCTCTGGAGCGGGTGTCAGCAGCACACTGAATACAGGAACACAAGGTGAAGGCGCGCCATCCTATGGAACAAACAACGGGTGTGCACCAGACTCTGCAACGATGGTTGGAGGTCTCCTGACCTCCGAAGCAATGGCTGGAATTGGCTGGTCCATGGCAAATCCAAACGAAACAGGCTGATCTGCATCAACCCCAGACATATGTACCATGCAGATTAGTGACCCCAAGTGGCAGTGGCTGCAGATCCTCAAGCCCTGCCACATGGGGGTCTACCCCTGGCTCAGCTACCTCAGATGGAAGAGAACGAATCTTTGATCAGGCCACTACCAGCCTCTGTAGTAGAACCCGGTGGAACAAATGGTGGGTGCACATCGGCCTCAGGAACAGATGGTGGATGCACACCAGCATCAGGAACAGATGATGGCTCCTTCTGCTCTGACGTGAAGGCATATTCATCGGACAGCAAGAACTCACAGAGGAAGGCAGGGAACCTCTTCTCTCAGATGGGGCTTTGCTGCAGCTATCCGATGAGCCTGTCTGCTTCCCTCCACGCTGTGTTCTCTCATCCCTCCACATTCAGGCAAAAGGTGTAACATTCACCGATATCTCGGATGAGGTCCCGCAGCTCCCGGCGGTGGGTGACGTCATCAGACGTAGAGCTTGGGGAAGAGGGGAGAGGAAAGGCAGGTGAGGGCAAAGGAGCGGCTGCAGAATATACAGCAGAGACAGGGAGAGTGGGCTCAGCAGTGGTGGGTGGCTGCCACTGAGCCTCCTTCCCAGGAACAGGGCAAGACCTTTCATTAATAGGTGTAAAACAATGATAAGATACTTGCCCTGGTCCTGCTGAAGAGTCAGGCGAGTCCTCCCGGGAGATGACGAAACCCGTCTGATGAGGAGATGCTGCATGATGGTGTGGTGCTGGAACAGAGTTGAGGGAGGAAAAAATGGGAGTCTGACGTGCCTCCGGAGATGATGAAAACCAGGCCGCTGTGTCCGCCGGTGCCAGTGCGAGCCACATCTCTGATCGGCTCGCTGAGAGGATTCCTCCCCCTGCTCCTCTTCAATCGCTAACAGTAGTTCCTCCCATGCTTGGATTACCATTTGCAGATTAAACACAGAGTGCCTGAATTCATCCACCTGGTGAAGCCACCGCAAAGTTGGAAAGCCCTCCAAAAGTTCCAATGCAGCTTCGAGAAAATAGTGGGCTCTCTCTCATGTGTGGGAAGAGTGGGTTTCCTCAATGAGAGCCTTGATGCGGTTAGCAGCCCAAACTTCTTCCTCATAGAGGCCCATTTGAAAAAACTTACCATCTGCTGGGTCCATACTGGCAACGTCCTTCTGTCACAACAAGCCCCTCCAGGGGTGGAACTCAGACCCAAATGCAGGATGTAAGTCTTTAACAATTTATTGAGAGCTGGTCACCCAATGCAGCTCGAGGGCAAAACAGAAAATAATTACTGCTGCTCGGAAGCAGCAACAAAAACCACGGCAAAAACACGGCAGATCAGGAGATGATACAGGACTGAAGCATGTAATCACGCCAGCATGACGAAGAAGGATGTTGCCCCAAACTATGGGGTGACATCTCTTTATTATTATGACCCTCCCCATCACGTGTAACGATTGTGATGACATTGATCTCTCCTTTCTTCATGCGAAGGAAAACACCGCATCCCTTAAATAGGACAAAAATAATAAGATAACAAACAGACATGAATAATCAGGAACTTAAGGCACGAAACAAGCTAGGTAAAAACGGAAGTAAACTAAGTAACTAACTAACTAACTAACTAACCTGCACTTATATATGCAGGGTATATATACTATATATATATATATATATATATATATATATATATATATATATATATATATATAATATACGTATATATATATATATATGACCCTATGGTCATCCCCAAGACCATGACATACTTTGCTTGGATGTGTTGTTCACAAACATGCTCTGTGCATGCAGTTGACTTGCCTGAAGTACAGATTCTCTACATACATGAACAAATGACATCTGATATGATGCAGAGTAAACATAAAGACTGCTAGTACTACAATACGTGCGGAACTGACAGTGGACTCAGGCTCCTCTTTGTATAGTCTGTCAAAACATCTTTATGATAAACACTTCAAAGGGGAACAGTTACAGCCTGTTACAGTAAAATTAGTGATCTACTCCCATGCTCCCATTCCCGTAATAGGCTATTTACCTGTCACTGCGTCTTGGCATGAACCTTCATGTCTAACATCCCTCTTCATTGTTGAATCTGGCACTGCTTTACTTGGCATGGATCTCATCAGTGGGTTGAATCCCTGTTTTAAAGACTCATCTGTCCAGCAAGCTGCTAAAATGAACTCTGCTACTATGATGTCTACAACCCCACAGAAACAGACTGTCTTAGGGTGTGCAAGAGATTTTGTGCATAAAATAAAAATATCAGAGACTGTTCCAATGCATCAAAAATTGCCACACTTGCCATTTTCTGTTAAAGCCATAGTGAGTGCTGAAATTTAGTGTCTTTTTCAAGCTGGTGTGATTGAGAGAGTTGATGCTTCACCACGGTTCTCACCGATTGTGGTTGTTCAAAAGAAGTCAGGCAACATTAGAATGTATGTTGATCTGCATGAACCAAATAAGGCTGTATGTCATGACTAGAAGTATTCAGCTCATGTGCAGGCAGTAAACACCAGAAAAGACACTCAGACATGGAGTAAGAAAATGTTAAACACAACTTTATTGAAGAACTCGCCAAGCAAAGGAAAAGCGGCACACGCCGAGGAACACACAGCCTGTGGGGAGAGGGAGAAGAGAGCTGATTAGAACTGAGGAGGGAGAGTGGAGACTAGGAATATAAGCAGGGCTAGATCTTACTGTGGGTGAGCAGGGAGCCCAGCAGGAACCTAGCAGGGAGGTAGAAGAGCCAGCGGGACAGGGCTGGTGGAAGGGAAGGCGAGGAGTGGAGCTGGGAAAGTCTGACCGGGTGAGGGGGCAGTCCAAGATGAGATGAGGAGGAGACAGACGAGTGCGCTACAACCCCGGAGATGCACCGCTGGGATGGCAGCAACCTGGGGAGAGAGGAGAGTTAAACTGGGTTTCAGTTGATTATAATTCTAAACCTTGTTGCAGGCAGTATACCCAAAGAGCCAGCACCGAAGCGTTCACGAGTAGGTCCTTTTAAGTGCTGGCAGAGAAGAGACAGCAGGTGCGTCCACTCACGCAGGTGCCCTAATGACCTGCAGAGCCGGGAGCCAGGTGGAGAACCTCCCGCAGAAAGGGAGGGGGAGTGCGCTCACCCGATCATCACACTGTAATCACTGACAGTTTTCCCCTTCCACACAATAATGAGATGTTAAACTTACTGCGTGGAGCAACAGTGTTCTCCACTATTGACATAGACAGTACTTGCCTTCAGGTGCCTCTCCATGAGGAAAGTTGTGACCTCATTGCTTTCATCGCTCATGAAGGTCTGTTTAGGTTTTGCCATGTCCCATATGAACTTGTCTCTGCTCCATCAACCTTTCAGAAAATGCTGTCTTTAATCCTGTCAGGTGTACTAAATGTTGCAAACTACCTTGAAGATGTCATTATCTGAGGTTGCACACAATCAGACTATAATAATAAATTGAAGTCTGCCTTACGCAACTACAAGAGGCAGGATTACAGCTGAACAGATCAAAATGCCACTTCAACAGGCCAAGTTTACAGCTCCTTGGGCATACAGTGACAGTTGCAGGAATCCAGCCAGATGAGAATCATATTGCTGCCATTTTACATGCTCCAGCCCTACTAATGCAGGCAAATTGAGATCATTCTTGGGACTTTCGTCATGGTATAACGATTTCATTCTCAACTTTGCCACTGTTGTTGAGCCACTGCATGCTTGCATTCACCAAAAGACTCAGTTTAACTGGTCAGAGGAATCCCAGTGCAGTTGTCAAACTGTAAAAAGACTGCTAGCTGACAGCCCAGCTCTAGCACTGATTGACCCTGACCTCCCTACAATGGAGTCAACTGATGCTTCTGATTATGGTTTTGGTGGCCTGCTTTCCCAAATTCATCCTGATCACTCTGAGCATGTTGTTGCATTTGCATCTAGAACTTTGACTCATGCTGAACACAAATACTGTACAGTGGAGAAAGAGGCCCTTGGATGTGTGTGGGCTGTAGCGAGGTGGAGAACCTACTTGTGGGGCTGACGATTTACACTGCGTACTGATCACCAAGCCTTGGCCACTCTCCTGACAAGTAAAGGTTCCGATTATACAGGCATGGATATTGCACTTTGAGCTGCACGGCTGCTCTGCTTTGTGTATGATGCTGCTTATTTGCCTGGATTGAAAAACAACACAGCTGACTGCCTTCCCCATGTGCCTCTGCCCATCACTAATGACAATGTGGACTCTGAACCTGAATATGTTGCTATGCTGTGTGCTACTCATCTGTCTGCTCTCTCTCCTGATAAGCTTGCTGCCGCTTCTGCATCCTGCCCTGAGCTCTCTACGTTACACACACAGATAACAAATGGCTGGCCTTCTTCCTCTGCTGCTGTAAGAACAACACTACACCCATACTTCAGACTTCATGATGAACTGACTGTACAAGATGACTTTGTTTTCTGAGGCTGGCGTTGGGTCATTCCAGTTTCACTCCACCACACTGTGGTTGGCCTGGCTCACAAAGCTCATCGAGGTATCATGAGAACTAAATATCTTTTTGAACTCTACTGGTGGCCAGGCCTGGATGAACTTGTGAATGCACAGGTGAACAGCTATTACCCATGTCAGTCTTCAGACAAAACTGCTGTTTCTTCTGTTGCACCATTAGAGCCCATACTGTTTCCATCTGAACCATGGGAAAAGCTCAGAATTGATGTGATGGGTCCCTTTGAAACTACTTCCCCAGGCTGTCGTTTTGCCCTCACACTGACCTACTAACCAAGTGGCCCGAGGTTGCGTTTATGCCATCTGCCAACACTACAGATGTAAAAAGCTTTTTGGCATCAACCTTCAGCAGATTTGGAAATCTATGTACTATAGTAATAGACAACGGACCTCAAATCTTGTCTGCAGAGTTTGCTACATTCCTGAATATAGCACATATGCACTTTAGTTTACCACCCAGCAACAAATGGAGCAACAAAATGCTTACACTGTGTCCTGAAGTCATGCATCCAGTCCACTGTCCTGCAAGGGAAAAGTGTTGTCATAGAGCTTCTTCATGTTTACAAAGCCACACCTCATTCTACTAGGGGGACTCTCTCCATTTGAACTGCTACACAAGGGGAAAATGCACATACGACTTGACATTCTACCCCCACTGCCTACAAACACAGAAAAAAAAAAACTACCCATGTTCCCGAAACAGTAACACATTACTGTAACGCCACTACCTTTGCAGTAACGTGTTGTGTAACAAAATTACTGTTTAAAAATTCAGTAATGCATTACAGTTACTGAAATTTGATCAGATGTGTTACTCTGTACTTGTTTTATTAATATGGATAGATATTTTTAGTGCAAATAAATGAATATTGTGATGACCCCAGGGCTACCTTTCAGGCCTGCTGTTTCTTTTTCTTTTCTGTTGTGTGTCTGTGTGCGTGTTGCACGTTTGATTGAGTTTGGAGCTCCACCCCCTCATGAAGGAACTGGAGACAGCTGGCCATTGTCTCCACTTGTATAAATGCAGCTTCTTCCTGGTTCTTGGTCTGGCCCTAGACATGATGATATATTTTTGCTTAAGTTTATGTGGATCTTTTCTGGCACCATGTTTTTCTGTCTACCCTCTAATTTTTGATTATGTTTAAGAATAATTTTCTGTTAATAAATTATTTTTTTATAACAGTTCCCCAGTTGCTTTCCTTTATTTGCTATGGTCCATGACCCACATCATAACAATATACAAACTGACCCTACCATAGCTGAGACGAGCCGTCAGTCAACGTGACCTGTTGCAAAGCACCGAGTCTTCATTACTGAGCAGAGGAAGAGATGAAGCTACTTTGTTTTTGTGGACATACACAAATTATTTTCCCTTTGTTGCCATTAACAACAAAAGCATATTGGTGGGTTGCAAACTGAAAACATCCGTTTACGGATGTAAACGTGGTTTTATGAATGAAAGTGAACCTGTAACCAAGTGACACCGATCCTTGGGGTAGGAGCGTTATACCAAATTAACCACACCTGTGGATGCACACCCTATATATATATTTATATATCCCCTGCAACCACTCACTCTTCCTCTTTCTGACGACTGGGAAGAGCCTGCCTCCACCGACGAAGGACAATGAATGGTTACAGGTTCACTTTCATTCATAAAACTGCATTTACATCCGTAAACGTACATTTTATTTCATTTCAGTGAACCTGTAATTAAGTAACACCCGTATGAGTCCTGAGGTGAAATGGGGAGGGCGTCACCCACAGGTTGAAGGAGCACAATGCACAACACAGTTTGGCCCCCCTATTGTACTTACCTGAGTATGTACAAATTAAGCTGGTTCCTACAGGCAACCGGAGCAGAAACAAACCTCTTCAAGCACAAGGTACACATGCTGGCTGACTTGAGGGAGCCTAAGATGAAACTTAAGAACCTGTTGCGATCCCCAGAACAGATGAGTTGATTCCTTTATTGTACTCAACTGGATACCTTCAAGTTAAGCCGGTTCCTCCAGGCAACCGGAGTTGAACAAAAACCATTCTGAGCACAAGGCACACCTGCCGGCTCAACGAGGGAAAAGTAAGATACAACTAAGAATCTGTTGCGACCCCTAAAACAGATGAGGGGATGACTGATGAGGCCAGATTGAGCCTCTAGAAGTGGGTGAATGTTGGGGAAGAAGCCCAGCCAGCAGCTGCGCATACATCCTCCGGGGTGCACCCCTGAACAACGTCCACATACTGGCCATTCCCCGAGTCGCGTGAGCCACCAACCTATCTGGTGGTCCTCTTCCAACCTGTACATATGCGAAGCAATCAGGTCAACCATCCAATGGGACAGACGCTGCTCAGGAACAGGCCTGCCCATCGTGGATTTCCCATAGGACAAAAAAAGCCTGTCTGAAGAACGAACAGACCTTGTACGGTCAACATAAAGCTTAAGGGCCCCACTGGGCACAACTATGAAGCCTCTCAGCCTCTGAAGAGGTGTGCTTGAGGTGGCCTCAAGCACAAGAAGGTGGGGAACAACCCATTAGTGAGCACCCTGGGTTGAAAGCTGGGTTGGGCCACAGGTGAACCACCTGGTCACCATCAAACCTAAGGCATGCTGCATCCAAGAGCGCATTCAATTCACCGACCCTCTTGGCCAAGATAACTGTCAAGAGAAAAGCTGTCTTCCAGGACAGCAGACAAAGGTCAACCCTGGGGAGTGCCTCAAAAAGGGGTAAGCATAGATTCCTAATAACTGTCTGGAGATCCCAAGTGGGCAGCAACGGACGCCAAGATGGACGGCTCCGTTCCATGCCTCTCAAACTGCTTAGGCAAGCGATGCATCTCATGAGATAAGCCATCACATTTCTCATGGACAGTTGACACCACCACCAGGTAGCCCCCGATGGTCGCCTCTGCCCAACCTAGGGTGAAGAGGTACTGGAGGTAAGACAAGATGACAAAGATGTGATATAACAAGGGATCCTTCCCCTTGGTCCAACACCAGTTCAAACACTCTCCACTTCACACTGCATCGCAGCTGGGTAGATTGAGCCCGTGAAGCCTGTGCGGAGTCTATACCCTCCTTCTCCAAGCCCAGTTTCAACAATTGCTCCCGTCCAAGGGCCATACATGAGACGTCAAGAGCTGGAAATTCAGATGCCAACTCCTGCTCTATGAGAGTAAATCCTGTCTGGTTGGGAGAGGCCAAGGATGGCCTCCACAACATCTCATGAATCTCTGCTATCCATGGTCTTGTAGTGAATGTGGGCCAAAATTACTTGAGCAGACAGCAGTCCTGCCTCCATGAGGAAAGCTGGCAGAAGAGGCAGTAGTGGAAATGCAAACAGTTCACTGGAGGCCAGGCACGCTCAGAGCAACTGTAGCTAGTGGACCTTGCAAGCTTGAGCTCACACGAGCAGATGACACACCCTCGCATGGAGAGGGGAACCCCAGTTCATCCTAGTGGCTGATGTATGGCACCACAGCCATACTGTCTGTCTGTACCAAAATTTTCCTGCCTGAATGACTGGAAGAAAAAGCCCCAGAGCCAAATGCACCACTTCCATCTTGGGATGGTTCATATGCCAAGACTGCTGTGCCAGAGCCCAGTGTCCCCGAACAACCTGCCTTCCCAGACTGCACCCCAGCCTGCTTGGGAGGCGTCGGTTATAATGGTTACCCTGTGGCCCTCTTGGCCCAGGGGAACACCATCCCGGACTGCTAATGAGTGTCTCCACCACCTGAGAACTATGAGGCTCCTTCGGAAGAACTAGTCTCTTCTTTTTGTCTCAGGGCAAAACCACCTTCTGAAGCGTGAACCGCTGCTGAAGGGGACGAGCATGTAAAAGACCAATGGCACCACCTGGGTAGCTGCAGTGAAAGAGACCCAAGATCCTCTGGCACTGCTGCTCTGAGATAGACCTCTGTGAGATGCAGCTCCTGATACATTTCCTGATAGTATGTCTTAATAATAATAATAATAATAATAAGTTTATTTATAGAGCACTTTTCACAGACAGAGTCACAAAGTGCTTAACATGGTAAAAAACAAAATAAAAACACAGGCACATAAAACAGTAAAGAAAACAAAGTAGACAGTAAAAGCACCTAAAAATACAATCAACACATAGTTAATTAAAAAGCCAGGCTAAAAAGGTGGGTCTTTAGTTGCTTCTTAAAAACACCAATGGAAGGTGCAGATCTAAGTTCAAAAGGTAAGGAGTTCCACAGTCTGGGAGCAACAGCAGCAAAGGCTCTATCGCCTTTGGTTCTGAGCCTAGGGCTAGGGACTACCAATAGATTCTGATGAGAAGACCTGAGAGACCTGCTGGGCTGGTGTAGAAAGAGTAGAATGTCTTCTCTTTAGAGTCAGGGATGCCCTCATGGCAACTGAATCCAAGGTGAACCCTAAGTACTCGACCACCCTGGTTGGAACCAGGCAGCCTTCACCACATTCCAATGCAACCTGAGTGCCTCCAGCTGAGCCAATATGGTCTCCCTATTGCTCCCCGCTACAGCTTCTGATGGTGCACAAAACAGCCAATCGTCTAGATAATTGAACTCAACTGCCCCTCTGCCGCAGCCGGCAAGTGCAGTGTCCATGCCCTTGGCGAACGTTTGAGGACAGGAACAGGCCGAAAGGCAGGATGTTGTAACCTAAGGCTGTCCTGAAGGAACCCTGAGGAATTCCCCATGGCTGGATTTATGGGAATATGGAATCATCGTTGGAAAGGTCCATTGCTGTGAATGAATTGCCTGGCCCTATGACCTGAATAATGTCCTCAGCCTGAGCACTGGACAAGGGAAACCTGAGAAACCTGCTCAACCGTCTCAGGTCCAAAACTGTATGGAGACCCCCGGTTTGTTTAGTTAGTTACTTAATTCCCTCCCACAGCACGTGGGACACCATACAGTGTGTAGAGCGGCGCTTATCCCATTTCTGAGCCACACAGCCACTGTAAGTAGTGAAACTACAGTGGGGGGGTCAGTCCTCTGGTAGTGCTGTGCATCACGCACCAATTCACTTGGGAACAAGGAATAGGTAGTGTAAAGCCCTTGCCTCTCTTCTCCTCAGAGACACTGGCGGTTCTTAGCAGAACCACGGCCTACACACTCCTGAGAGCATGGATGTGAGTGCTGCTGAACCTGCACCCGCTGTCGAGGGGCCTCCTGCTTCGGGTGACCTGAGCTCTGAAAGGAACCTGACTCTATAAACCAAGCCATTGTGGGTTCTCACACCCCTCAAGAGGTCTCCAGACACTCGACCTGGGTGGTCCTGGCTGACGAAAGGACTGCGTATGCAGTCTTGCCTTCTGCACCTCGTCCGACACGCCTCTGCTGCGGGCCCTGTCTGGATCCGCCAATCCAGACTGACTCAGCCACACATGCTGCTGGCCATGGTCAGCTGACCAAGGAATTCCCTTGAGCTGTAGCTTGAAAGCTAGCTCCTTGAATCACTGCATCCACAATCCTTACAAACTCTGGCAGAAGGCCAGTTCTGCCTTTGACTCCAGGTCCCTCATCAGACCTTCTAAATACACTAAAAAGAAGTGTATTAACGTTTGTCAGCATAGAGGCCATAGCCACAGGCTGGTAGGTGCTAGCCACTAACCCATCAGTGATGTAACACTTGTCGTTAGGGCGGCATATAGACTTGCTGCCTGTGGGGGGAGCCCTAGCCAGCAATGCTAAGGTAGGGCCCACCTACAATGCATCATCCAAGCCCTGCTCCGCAGCACCACTCAGAACACTGAGCCCAGAGTGAGGAGCAGCAGCCTCCCTTGGACGAGCCCACAACTTCTGCAGACAACCCACAAAGTTAAGATAACTGGCAAGGAAACCTGCCTGCAGGCTGCAGGACCCCTGTTCAAAGCCGAAGCCCTAGGTGGAGAAGATGGAGGACGAAGCCCAGCAGTTGATGCTGCTCTAGAGAGCAGTGCCCTGAGAAGCACCTCATAGGGCTCAGGATGGTCCTTCTCGACTGGAGGGTCATTGTCGTCCTCATCCCTAGAGACATCCAGCCGCCCATTAGAGACACAGCCGGAGCAGATGGTCTTACCAAGTTATCAGAGGCCGTGAGGGACACTGCATCAGGATGTGGTCCCACACACATACGGGAGCCTGAGCGGCATACCCAAAAGGCAACGCTGATCTGCCGCCATATGCTAATGGTCTTACGCATTGATTTGCCCCCAAATGGCCATTGGTCTTACGCATCTCCTCCAATTGCCTCTGCATGAAGTCCACCCGTGGGTTGTGCAGCTGGCTTCCTTCAATCCGCTTCCGCTTCCTGCTGGCCTTCCCGGTTCCAGCTGGAGTAATAGAGCCCTGGGCTGATGCCTACCAGTGTCGAGACTATTTCCTCCTCCTTCACTCCCCCAGAAGCTATCACTCCTCTAGGAGAACAATAGGAGAGAAAACAAGACAGTTATTCTCATTATTATTATTATTGCTATCATAAACAGGCCAAAGGGCTGTTCCATGAGGTACAAGTATGCTCGTCATAAGACAACATAGAAATATCAGATTTCAATACCCACCTGAATGCAGTTCCACTCCCCTACAAATGGTGGCGAGAGTGCACCAAATACAGGAGTGCTCAGTACCAAGACAAAGAAGATGTCTCTTTTTTTTTTTTTAAGAAGATGACTGTCAGTCGGAAAAAAAAAGAAACAATACAGAATTAACGGCAAATTATATCATGCTGTGAACTGTAAAGTAATTCCTCCTTGACAAAGGCACAAATATATCACATCTCTAAAACAGATAAACGTATCACGTGCTGTTAAGCTGTACAAACAGTTCTTCTGCCTGAAGAGAAGGTACAAAATACATCACAAGCCTTAAGCAGGTAAGGGTAGACATACTTCACGCCATACTTCACGTCAATAGTTCCGGCTGAAAAGACGGCAAATGTACTGTATATGACATACCTCAGACAGGCACGAACCGTGCACGCCACGCTATACAGCAAACCTTCTCTCATTCAGCAGAAAACCACAACAATTTTATGACACAGCGATGGAATACCCAGAATAAGGCAGCCCAAACAACACAAGCATCATGTCAAACAGATGGTATAGGCTCTTACCGTACCAGGAAGAAAGAAAGAGGAAGAGTGAGTGGATGCAGGGGATATATATAGGGTGTGCATCCACAGGTGTGGTTAATTTGGTATAATGCTACTACCCCAAGGATTGGTGTCACTTGGTCACATGTTCACTGAAATGAAATAAAACAGCAACAAGCTCCTATAAAACTAGTGCTAAGTAACTACTAGCTATGCTAACAACTAACACCGTGAAGTGGATCTCACAGGAGGATGCAAAGTGGAAATACTTTTATCTGAACACCCATAGCTGGATTTCAATCACAGGTATGCATCTGGACAGTTTGTGACCCAGCAAGAATTAAACCAACTGATTGCAAGATATGTCGTAAAAGACTGAAGACATGAAATCAACAGTGATTTTCCATCAAACAGCTGGACTGTGATCCAGTGAAGTTAAAACACATTTACCTGCTACCTGGATAAAGATTATTCAAAAATGGATTTTGATCTCCAAAAGGCATTTGAGAGACTGGATCATGTACGTATATGTCACAGCAGATGTTAGGACTGTGGATAATTAACATTTTCTTTGGATCACTGTGTTATGTCAGAAAATCAGAGACTAGAGTCTGTTATGCCATGCAGCTAACTCCCTCTATTATGCACACACAGAATTATATATGCGGGTGCTGCAGCCCGCCTGTGTCACGCTCAGGGTGGGTACGGCAAGCCACAAGGGACACACACACACACACACACACACACACACACACACACACACACACACACACACACACACACCATTCACTACACATCATTCCCCTCCCCCTTACAAAGGTGTAAAACACATACAATTCAGACCCACCCCAATTTAGGACCTGAATCACACACTAAGAAACAACAGGGAACAGTGAACTATAATAATCTAACACATTCACCCCAAAAAAACTAAAATAGCACTGTGTCTCTACACTGAATACACAAAATAATCCCCAAATAACACACATTCATTCACATGCCACCATATGAACATATTTACATTAACAAGTATTTACATTATGCCACAGTCCATGGGCAGCCACGGATAAAACCGGCTTGGAGGCCCAGGGCAGCCCGACGGCATGTGTGCCCCTTGAAGCTGCCTGCCTCCGGGGTTGAAGCTGACCTCCCCACTGAGAATGTCTCTTCTCATCACTGACCGCTTCACTCGTCTGGACCCGCAGTGCTGGTGCCTGGCATGCCGTCCCTCCGTGCCTGTTGGTCCGCCCCTGACCATCTTCAAAGCTGCTGCAGCTGCCGCCGTTGTAGCCCCAGACACTCCGGCCCCCCATGGCTGAGCTCCAGGGAAAGCCTTAGCTCGCTTGTCAGCTTTGCTCGTCGATCCAGGCGCTTCGCCGCTGCGCCCAGCACCCTCGTCCAAGGAGCTCTGCTGCGCTGCCTCTGCGCCTGGCTGTCGCTGCTCTCTCCTGGGGCTCCCAGTGTCACTCTTGTCAGCGTCACCCGTCGACCCAGGCACTTCACCGCTGCACCCAGCATCCTCGTCCAAGGCACTCCGCTATGCTGCCTCTGCGTCCGGCTGTCGCTGCTACTTCCCGGGGTTTTCAGCCTGCTTGCTTCCGCTCTCCCGCTGCCCGGACTCCAGCCGCGGGGAAGACCCAGTTGAGTTGGGTCGCTGCTCTCCCTCCCTGCTGTCGCTGCTCACCGCGCCATCAACATCACCAGCGCTATGGTCACGCACCGGTTGTCCCGTTGCCACAGACTGAGCCTTTAGCTCCTCTGAGCTAACTAGCTTAGCTCCTCTTGGCGCCAACAGTCTCACTACCCACAGCCCAAGCTTCTTGTCCCTAGGATGTTCTGCAAAATCTCCTGCCACCCGTGTGACAGCATCCGCACAAAGCTGCGTCTCTCCCAACATGCGGAGAATTCTCCAACCCTCCATGCCGAGACGACGGGCCAGACATGCCCATCCTCGGTCCCCGTCGAGTCTACCCAGGCCCAGCCCAGTGATGTATCCCCCAGGCATCGCTATCCAATCCAGCCACAGGATCACTGACTCTCCGGGACACTCCAGAAATGGTGGTAGAGGTGAAGGTAGCCAACGCGCCTCCATGGTTTTTTCTCGTCGCCAAAATGTTATGTCAGTAAATCAGAGACTAGAGTCTGTTATGCCATGCAGCAAACTCCCTTTATTATACACACAGAGAACTATATACAGGTGCCGCAGCCTGCCTGACATCACACCCAGGGCGGGTACGGCAAGTCACAAGGGCCACACACACACAACATTCACTACACATCACACTGCACATTGGAAGAATCCATAACATAAAGGTAAGATAAACATGGACAACTTTCATGTCCCACACTGACACATGTGCAGCAACACCAGTCTGTTTTCAGCCTGCCATTAATAATCCTGTAATAGCACACACACACACACACACACACACACACACACACACACTCTTTGCATTATAATATAATGTCTGGATGGTAAATCTGGAACTGTCAATTTTGCTTTTGGGAGTGAAAAATGATATAAAGGCTGTGTGTTGCCATGTGATTAAAATGAGCACGCTCTATCATTTTGACCCTTGCCTTACAGCCTACTCTCACCTAGAGAATTCCCACCATCCCCATTCACTACTCACCAAATTCCAACAGCATATCCTGGGGAAAAAATGTGATTTGGATGAAGGAAGAATATGTAAAGACCAACTGCTGCCTGCAGCAACTATGACAAGCCAACACTGACAAAAAGTGGCACTGGACTATGGGATAGCAATAGTTCCAAGAAAGCATAAGTCAGAGAACACCTTTATTAAAAAAATTAAAAGGATCAGATTTAATGGCATTGTTGAACACCAGAACAATGTAGCTCAGGGGTGTGCAATCATGTGCCATGGAGGGCCAAGACCCTGCAGGCTTTACCTCCAATCAGTTTCTTCAACAGCAGATTTCATTGAATTTCTTTCCACTGCTTGCTGATCAGTGAAAACACCTGCTGAAGAGACTAGGTAGAAGAGAAAACCTGCAGGGTCTTGGCCCTCCATGGCACATGATTGGACACCCCTGATGTAGCTATTTTTTTACCAGATGGAGTTCAATTACTTGAGAAAACAATGTAAAATACAATAACAAATAACATAATAAACATATTAACAGTTTTAAAGCTCATAATCATTATGAACAGGATTTTGCTTTCTGTGCATGTTACATTTTTATTTCCTCTCAGTATATTTATAGTAAGCCAGATTCATTGCATTTTGTGTGCTCATTCTTGCTTGTTGCATTGAATTGAACTGAATTAATATTGTTTGAATCTTTCTTGAATTTGTTTTTTATCATTGTGTGAAGATTTGTGTGGAATTTTTTAAAACATTAAATAATGCCACGGCTAAAGCTTTGCCTGACCAGCACCCCAGACTGACAAACTGTATTTTAAATTTAAAAAATGTCACTTTAAAGTACCTTTAGAACAAACTGTAATTTTCCAGTTTGGGATCAATAAAGTACATCTATTATTTATTTTAATAAAGAAGCACCGGATACAGCTCTCCTATCATTGGACGCCGAAAAGGCCTTTGATAGAGTTGAATGGCCCTTTCTTTTTGAAGTCCTACAAAGATTTGGACTTGGAAATAATTTCATAAAATGGGTTCAAATAATATACAATAATGCTACAGCAGAAATCCTAACAAATAACAATATTTCAAAACCAATAAAAATCAATAGAGGATGTCGACAAGGCTGTCCACTTTCACCTTTACTGTTTACTATGGCAATTGAACCTTTAGCGATAGCGATACGTTTACATTCACAAATATATGGAATTAAAGTTGGACCAACAGAACATAAAATCTCCCTGTACGCCGATGATATAATTTTGTTTATGTCGAATCTAAAAAAATCAATTCCAACCTTGTTGAATTTAATAAAGAATTTTGGGGAAATATCAGGATATAAAATAAATAAAACTAAATCTTCAATATTAATGCTAAATGAGACCCAGAGAAATTACCCAGCCCCTGAGGTAAATCAATTCAATGTTGTAAATCAGTTTAAATATTTAGGAATCCAAATTATGCCTAAGCTAGAATCAGTCGCCAGTGTCAACTATGAAGCCTTAATGTCAGATATCAATGAGTTAACTCAGAGATGGATGTCACTACCAATGTCGATGATCGGGAGAATCAATATACTTAAAAGTAATATTTTACCTAAAATACTTTATTTATTTCAATACATTCCCTTATCACCACCTTTAGATCTATTCTCAAGAATAAAAAAAAAGTTAGTGGAATTTATATGGAACAACAGGAGGGCTAGATTACGTCTGTCTTTATTATATTTACCATTTGATCGTGGAGGTCTGAAATGTCCAAATTTTATGTTGTATTATTGGTCGGCACAACTGAGGTCTATGACATATTATTTTTCATCAAATGATCTCCCTCACTGGACTGAAATGGAATCATACAATTTACCTTTACCTCTTCCCATATTCATATACTCAGATTCGGCAAAAAAATTACAAAAACAAGTTAAAAATCCATTTGTAAAGCATATGATCAAAATATGGTGTGAAGCTAAAAACTATTTAAAAGAACCACAGTTATTGTCACAATTTAGTCCAATATGGGGTAATCAATATTTTAAACCAGGGAGAGCGGACGCTGTATTTAAAGTATGGAATTTAAAAGGGATACAAAAGATTCAGGATTTATATTTGCCATGTGCAGATAACATAATGTCTTTTGAAGAACTGAGGATCAAATTTAATCTCAATAGAACACATTTTTTTAAATATCTTCAACTTAGAAACTTTATTCGATCAAATCAAAATAAAGCTCTCACTCGACCTATTTATTCATCCTTGGAAAAAATGATGATGAAAGATAGTAAAAGAAAGGGTATTATTTCAGAGTTTTATAACTCATTGACACTATCTTCAAGTGAAAATTCACTGAAAAGATTAAACTACTGGAAAGAAGATCTGCAAATTGAAATTTCAGAGGAACAATGGGAATTGGCTTGTACAGAAGCTCAAACCAAATCAATAAATGCACGCCTTAAATTGATACATTTCAAATGGTTAATGCGGATGTATGTTACACCGGAGGAGTTAAATAGATACAACAAAAATATACCAGATACATGCACAAAATGCATGGAAAGTAAAGGAACCCTATTTCATTGTTTATGGGAATGTAGATTAATAAGAATGTTTTGGGAAGAGGTGAGGGTAACAATTGAAAAAATAATCTCAAAACAAATCATATTGAATCCTAAACTGTTTTTGTTGGGTCTGTACCCAGAAAAGCATAATTTTAATAAAAGTGAAAGAACATTCATAGACCTCAGTTTGCTTAATGCCAAAAAATGTATTGCACTATTATGGAAAAAGACTCATAGACCAGATGTGACTCAGTGGTTAAGACAGATGTTAACAAACCTTCCATTAGAAAGAATAACATATATACTGAAATCAAAGGAAATTGTGTTTGAGAATATATGGAGACCTTTTATTGATTATGTAAAAAATTTAAACATAACTCTTGAAGAAGAAGGTGAATGATGTGTGTGGACCTTGTAAATTCCAAACTGGTGAACATAATATGTATACTTATGTATTGGATTGTCTAGACTAAACAGAGGAGCATTGTTGAAGACTTGATTTTGTTGGTGGTTGTTGGTGTTTTTAGTGCATTTTTTTTTTTTGTAGTACTTTAGTGTTAGTGTTTGATTGTTTGTATCATGTTTGTTAAAAAAAAAAAAGGTTCAATAAAGATATTGTGGAAAAAAAATAAAGTACATCTATCTATCTATCTATCTATCTATCTATAGATAGATAGATAGTGGAGGATATCTATCTATCTATCTATCTATCTATCTATCTATCTATCTATCTATCTATCTATCTATCTCAAACTGGGGCTGGGATTCCTGTCAGACCCAGCTTTGTGGCTTTTTTCTGTGTATTTATTTGTCAATTGTATTTTTGTGCTCCTTTTAGTGTTATTCTTCTTTTTATTTCCTCCAGTTGTGTTGCAGTTATTTTGACTATGTCCTGTTTTAGTTGTATTGTTTGGGTTCTTGTTTATTCCTCATTTTTATTCTGTGGTCTGACGGCTGTCAGATGACTTCCGGGGTTGTGCCAGCCTGGCTGTCATCTGTCAAGCTGTCAGATCAGTTGCTCCTCCCTCACCTCTCATTACCGTCAGCCGTTCTCCCTCATTATTATTATTATCAGCTGTTTCCAATTATTAGTTGCTGCTTTCTCTGCTCAGGTCAGCCCACACCTGTCTTCACTCATGTTATCATGCCACCCACTACTTAAGTTCTACCTGTTCACTCACTCATTGCCGCTCCATTGATTGTCATCCTCCTGTTCAACCGTACATCCCACTGTTGTGCTGATTTTCTCTCCAGAGCTTAGCCTCGCTCTGAGGTGCAACATGTAAGTTTTTCTCTTGTTCTGCTGTAATCCATGGTAGTGCTGATCTCCCCGCCAGAGCCGTTTTTCTCGCTCTGAGGCATTACATGTTATATTTTCTCATCTGGCATTTTTGTATTTATTTTGAACTGTTTATCCACTGTAGTGCTGGCTTCCTCTCCAGAGCCGTGTCCCAATCTGAGGCACTACAGGTTATATTGTATCATTTGGCATTTTAGTATTTGGCACATTTTGAACTGTTTGCTCTTCTGTTAATAAACACACGGTACCATTCAGCATTTGGGTTTGTCTCTCTCTGCGCCTCGTACAGGCGCACGTGACATCTATCTATCTATCTGTGTTAGTTGTTAGCAGTTAATCACAGTTAACTGCAAGAATCATAAAATTAATTAACTACATATTTTAACAGACTGGGACCACTATTTAAACCGTTTACCCTACCAGGACTTATTCTAAATGACACTGAACAAAAGATGGAGTATTCTATGGACAATTAATCAGTCCATCTGTGGGTTAATATAAATTTACAGATAACTATTCATACTTTATGAAGCAAGGTGCTAATATAAAGTATATTGTGTATTCTGTAGAATAGAGTAGTGTTTCAAACCAAGCCATTCAAGTAGAGTGGCCACCTATGCAATAATAAATGTACCCATAAGCTTTATCCTCAGATGTCAGACTGTGAATACAGCCTTTTTCCCCACTTTTCAATTAAAACAGAGGCTATAAATACACCAGTAAACATGTCATTTATGTGTTAATCCTATTAATATGGTTTGCTACAAAATATCCTCCAACAGCCAACACCAGTGGCCAGTCACAGCATGGGGAGTCTGCCATTTGTCTGCCTACATCCTACATGGATAAGCCTGTACCAAATGAACCTGCAGCAAAGTTTGAGGTATAACAATGGCATCTTATGTTGCTTCTTTTCTCAATTTGATTTCTGAAGGCACACTCTGATTATACAGTATATTACAAAGCTGGCTTTTGAAGGTTGCCACATTCAGAGAACTGCACGAGGGCAGCTCACCCTGTGCACAGTGAAGAGTGTTAATATAAATCTGCCTGTTTCATACTATGCTCTGCAATGTACGTTGTTTTCTTGGAGCTGTGGTTGCATATGAGCACTGACTCTGTGTTTTTACACATATATTCCAAATGCTGACTGCCAAGAAGCCCTCCTACTTAAGTTGGACTGGACGAGTCTGTCAATTGTTCTGCATTACATTTGTGGCAGAGATCTGCACAGTATATTAAAGTAGTAGCATCTCCCAAATCATTTCTGTATTCTGAGATCAGGGGAAAAAAAACATCAGTGAGTGATTAGCTTTGCTGAATTTCTTTTAAAGTGACACTGTCAAAAATTGAGTTTTTTTCTTGTTAACATGTCTGTAACATGTTTTTTTATGACTTAGGTGACATATCAAGAGCGAAATCCCTCAAATGTCTCATATCTCTGTTTATTTTGCTGTAAAGTTTCACTTAAGCCCCGCCCCTGAGAAAAGGCGAGTTGAGACGGAACATTTTTGGTGATGTAACTATGCATGAAGCTAGCATGTGTGTAGTGTTGAACCAATCAGGACTCTATAGCTTAAGTGAAGTTATTCTCCAGGCTAGTTAGTATTTTTTAACAAACTGCTTTGAAAACTTGACCCAAATTAAGATGGGTTTTTCCATTAAACTGCTTTCAAGGACTGATGCAGTTTCAGTCAATATCCTGGGCTGCTGTGCATACAACTGGGCATGTCCTTCAAACGGTAAGTCTTTTTATCACAGGATTTATGCTGTTTAATGCAGCGCTAGCCACGATTAGCCTTGTGGTATGTGGGTTTGGTCTAGTCACCGATTCTAGCATTTGAGTGGGTAGCATTTGACTCCTGGATATGAGTATGAACTATCCGGTTGCAAAGCTTCTGCTAAAGGACAGAATCGGATTACCTTGAACAAACCCTGGATCAACCCTGAGATAAAAACACTTCTGAGAGAGAAGAAGAGGATCTTCAGGTCGGGGAACAGGGAGATGCTGAAGTCTGTACAGAGGGAGCTGAGGAGGAAGATCAGAGAAGGCAAGGACAGCTTCAGGAAGAAGATGGAGGACAAGCTGCAACAGAGCGACATCGGCAGGGTCTGGAGAAACCTTAAAACCATCTCTGGGCTCCAGAATACCTCCCCCCAGGCCATGGGGGGCAGGGAGTGGGCGAACAATCTGAACCTGTTTTTTAATAGGTTTGACCAACCGCCTTCCCCCCCCGACTGCACAACAACCACTGCTGCCTCTAAAGATATCGAGTCCTGCTGCCCACACCCCACTCCACAAACACCCCACCACCACTCCCAGCGCACAGCCCCCCAACATGACCCTCACTAAGACCCAGGTGAGGACGGAGCTGAGGAAGATCAAGGCGAAGAAGGCCTCGGGGCCGGACGGCATCAGCGCGAAGCTCCTCAAGTCCTGCTCAGACCAGCTATGTGGGATTGTGGAGCACATCTTCAACCTGAGCCTGAAGCTGGGGAGGG
Organism: Pholidichthys leucotaenia; assembly: GCA_020510985.1. Lineage (NCBI taxonomy): Eukaryota > Metazoa > Chordata > Actinopteri > Cichliformes > Pholidichthyidae > Pholidichthys > Pholidichthys leucotaenia. The sequence continues at coordinate 149,073,921 of CM035838.1, forward strand.
TACCACAGTTGTGGAAAACATCTTGTGTGGTACCTGTACCAAAGACTTCCCACCCCAAAGACCTGAACAGCTACAGACCAGTGGCCCTGATGTCTCACATGATGAAGACCCTGGAGAGACTGCTCCTTGCTCACCTCCGCCCCCTGGTAGGACCAGCGATGGATCCACTCCAGTTCGCCTACCAGCATGGCATTGGGGTGGAGGATGCAGTGATTTTCCTCCTTCACTGTTCTCTGTCCCACCTGGAGAAGCCCCGGAATGTGGTGAGGATCATGTTCTTTGAGTTCTCCAGTGCTTTCAACACTATCCAACTGATGATCCTGGAGGACAAGCTGCTGTGCGCAGGGGTGGACCAGCACATGTCATCATGGATCCTGGACTACCTCACTAACCGGCCACAGTTTGTGAGAACCCGGGACTGTGTGTCCGACATGATCATCGGTAGCACAGGGGCCCCCCAGGGAACGGTTTTGGCTCCCTTCCTGTTCACCCTTTATACTGCGGACTTCTCACACAACACAACACACTGCCATCTACAGAAGTTCTCTGACGACTCTGCGATCGTCAGCCTCATCTCCAACAGAGATGAAGCTGAGTACAGAGGACTTATCCAGGACTTCATGGACTGGTGCCATCGGAACTGCCTCCAGATCAACGCGAGGAAAACTAAGGAGCTGGTGGTGGACTGCCGCAGGCAAGGACAACCCCTCACAGCACCAGTAAACATACAGGGAACAGACATTGAGATGGTGACACCCTACAAGTACCTGGGTGTTCATCTGAACAATAAACTAGACTGGTCACACAATACCAACGCACTCTACAAGAAGGGACAGCTCAGGCTATTCCTACTGAGGAGACTCAGGTCTTTTGGTGTACAAGAGGTGCTGCTAAAGACATTCTACGACACAGTGGTGGCATCAGCCATCACTTTTGGAGTGGTCTGCTGGGGCAGTGGCATTACAGCAGCCGATAGGAAGAGACTGAACAAACTGATCAAGAAAGCTAGCTCTGTCCTGGGGCAACGCCTTGACCCAGTGGAGGAGATAGGAGAGAGAAGGATGGTGGCTACTGTCATCTCTGCTGGAGTCCAAGTCCCACCCTATGCAGGACATACTGAACGCACTGAGGAGCTCATTTAGCAGCAGACTACATCATCCTAGGTGCGCAACCGAGAGGTTTCGCAGGTCCTTCCTACCTACGGCTATCAGACTGTATAACCTAAGCAGGGCTGCTCGCAGAGAGAGCAAAAAAATGTGATGACCTAATAGTATTGAATGCAAAAGACGCAATAGACTTACACAATGGTCCCCTCCAGTATACAACTAGGACAATATCAGTCGCTACGGAGGGTGACAATGTGTATGGGTACATATTCATACTATGTAGGATAACTAAGTAGATGGTTATGCTGTTTATTCCATCTAGCTACAATGCTCCGCACTGTGTGTATGTATATTTATATATTTATGTGTACATATGTATATTCGCTGCTCTTGTTTTTCTTGTCTTTTTGATTGTTGCTCTGAGTGTTGCTGTCCCTGTGCTGTTGCAATCCTGGAATTTCCCCACTGTGGGACTAATAAAGGCTTATCTTATCTTATCTTATCTTATCTTAATTGCAACTACCTCCAGACCACCCATGGGTAAGGTGTAGCACCTGTAAGCCTCCCTTGCTGGGGTACAGCTCCAGTGCCTTGTGGAAAGACTATTTAGTCAAAGGCTAAGGGACCATACTCTAAAAGAAAAGTTGCACTAGCTGGGGTACAGTAGATGGAGCTCGACAGCCTTGGCAGGCCATCAATCTAGGGAGTTGCTCACCCAAACAACCCACAAAGACAGCTTCGGTGGACCAGGCGGAGGAAATCTTTCTTTGATTCAACGGCTGTGAAGGCGATGCAGCAATGCACTGTGGAGTGCGAAGGGCGTGACAGAGCACACGAGAAGTTACAGCCATGCACTGCAGCCGAAGAAGCCCCCAGACGTAACAATCTTTTCGTGCCACTGGACCCAGACTTCTGAGACCGAGAGAGTGGGATTGTCCCTGTGCAACGACTATTCCACTATAATACCCTTCACGCACAGGTTACCCTGTGCACTACTCATCTTTACATCTCCAAAGCCCTGTGGTGATGGGGGAATGGTGAAGCAACATGTGGAGGTGACCACTGGCAGTTGTAGTCATGAACCTGCACGTAGGCGGCCATGGACAAGTCACTCTTCTCTCTACCCGGGGCTGCAGAGAAGTTTGGCAGCATCCACGGTGACTGAGTAGCCCTCTTCAGGGACAGCACTGCTCACCCAAGTAAGGGAGGGGCCTAGAAAAGGTGGCCTAAAACTTGTCTACCCTACATGCATCTGGCCAGCTAGCCGCAGTTGGCAGATCATCCACAAATGTGGTCGAAATCATAGCAGAAAAAGAAAGCTCCTTATCGGAACATGGAATGTCTGTACACTTATGGACTGAGAGAATACCGCAAAACCCCAGTAGGGGACTACTGTAAGGCCCTTTGAAGACTAAGTAGGTCTTCAATGGCACCCACCAGGACTGGTTCGATGAGAACGACAGTGCCATTGAAGACCTACTTACCAAGAAAATCAAGGCATTCACAGAGTGGCAAAACGACCAAGGTTCCATCCCCAAGAGGGAGAGGGTCAAATCTTACCAGGCTCTAGCCCATAGGGAGATTCGTAGGATGCATGATAAGTGGTGGGAGAAGAAAGCTGAGGAGGTTCAAAGCTTCGCTGACTTTAACAACTTGAAGCAGTTTTTCAACTCCATCAAGTTCCTTCGAAATCTGGTTCTGCCCCCTTGCAGTCAGCAGACAGATCCACCCTCATCAAGGACAAGGCTGCCATAAACACCAGATGGAAAGAACACTTCAGCCAACTTCTGAACCACCCTTCTTCAGTTGATCAATCTGCACTGGACCACATCCCTCAACAGCCAGCCATCCAAGAACTCGACAACCCTCCTTCCCTGATCGAAGTCAGGAAGGCTATCAAACAGATGAGCTATGGCAAAGCATCTGGCAAGGACAGCATTCCCACAGAAGTTTACAAGGCACTTAGCAAAGAGGCTCTACAGGCATTCCATACCATTCTTACCAGTATCTGGGAAGAGGAGGTAATGCCAGCAGACCTGCGTGACGCAATGATTGTCACCCTGTACAAAAACAAAGGCTCCAGAGCAGATTGTGGGAATTAGAGGCATATTCCTCCTCTCCATTGCCAAAAAAATCCTTGCCTGTGTCATCCTGAACAGGCTGATCTCAACAGTCTCAGAAAGAACCTTCCTGAGCCACAGTGTAGTTTCCACCCTGATTGCAGCACTGTTGACATGGTCTTTCCAGTGAGACAGATTCAGGAAAAATGCTTGGAGCAGAACATGAACCTCTATGCAGTCTTCACTGATCTGACGAAGGCATTCGACACTGTCAACAGAGACGCACTATGGATCATTCTGGGAAAACTTGGCTGCCCAGTGAAGCTCACCATACTCATCCGGCTATTTCACGACAACATGACAGGAGAAGTTCTGTCAGATGGTGAACCATCTGAGAAATTCAGCATTTCCAATGGCATGAAACAGGGCTGCGTCCTTGCACCTGTATTGTTCAACTGCTTCTTCACGCAAGTGCTGTTGCAAGCTGTCAGAGACCTCGACCTGGGTATCTACATCAGATGCCGTCTCGATGTATCATTGTTTGACCTTAGGCGCCTTACGGTAAAGACCAAGACACTGGAGAGGCTCATAACAGAAGCCCTGTTTGCTGACGACTGTGCTTTGATGGCCCACGAGGAGAACCACCTACAGTTAATTGTCGATAAGTTCTCCCAAGCATCTAAGATATTCGGCCTGACAATCAGCCTCAGCAAGACAGAAATCCTCTTCCAGCCTGCACCACGCAGTATCCCCCAATAGCCAAGCATCACCATAGATGGCAAATTGCTGAAGAATGTTGATAACTTGAAGTACCTGGGCAGCACCATCCCTGGACAGTGAAATATCAGCAAGGATCCAGAAAGCAAGCCAGGCATTTGGCAGACTCTATCAAATTCTTGCAGCACAAAGACGTCCGTTTCTCCACCAAGCTCAAGGTGTATAGTGCTGTGGTCCTATCATCACTGCTGTATGGCTGCGTGACATGAACCCTGTACCGCAGACACATCAAATGGCTGGAACAGTTCCACACACGCTGTCTGTGGTCAATCATGCGGATACGTTGGCAGGACCACATTACCAACCAGGAGGTCCTCAACTGAGCAGGCCTTACAAGCATTGAAGCCAAGATCCTCCAGGCCCAGCTTCGATGGTCTGGCCACATCATCCGCATGGATGAGTCCCGACTCCCTAGACAGCTCTTCTATGGAAAACTGGCACAGGGCAGTTGCAACCAGGGTCGCCCAAAGAAGAAGTTCAAGGACAACCTCAAGGCAAACCTCAAATGGGCAGACCTCCAGCTTCGAGAACTTGAGGCCACTGCAGCTGACAGAACTGCTTGGCGTGCTGCGATAAGGAGGTCCGTGACAGCATTTGAAGACGACCGCCACCAACGCCTTGCAGCGGCACGTGATCAGCGACACAGAACATCTTCCACCGTCCTGACAGCCGGCAGATTTCGACCTCCGAAGCCACATGCGTGTCCACAGATGACTGCACAACATGTCTTTCTTGGCTCCCGAGAGACTACCAAGAAGAAGCTACGATTAGCCTTGTGGTATGTGGGTTAGGTCCAGTCACCGATTCTAGCATTTGAGTGTGTGTGTGTGTGTGTGTGGGGGGGGGGGGGGGGTTGACACAACCTGTAAGACAATGAAAGTCTTTTTTGTAGAAAAAAGGACACAATATATCATTTTAGACAATGGTGATTTGTTTTTATAGGGCATTTATAGCCACCAGAGTGCATCTTTAATAATCCATTAAATGATATCTTTTTCTGTTATTAAACTATCACAAATTTGTTTAGCAGTGATCCACCAGAGTTCAAACACAGTCACCGGAGCAGGTTGGCTACTTGTCATCTGCTCATCTTAATTGGCATCTTTCTGCTTTTCCAGAACAGGGAAAGAAAACAGCAGTTTGTAAAGCTAAGGATAATGGGTGATGTCTGGCATCCAGCAGCCTCTGAAATGACAGTAAATACTACAATCTGTAAAGACTATTAATTATATAATCCATCCATCCATCCATCCATCCATCCATCCATTTTCTACCACTTTTCTGGAGGTCTGGGTCACGGAGGCAGCAGCTCAAGCAGAGAAGCCCAAACTTCCCTCTCCCCGGCCACATGCTTCAGCTCTTCAGAGAGGATACCAAGACATACCCAGACTAGCTGGGAGACATAGTCTCTCCAGCGTGTCTTGGGTCTGCCCTGGGGTCTCCTTCCTGTTGGACGTACCTGAAACACCTCAAGTGGGAGGCATCCAGTAGGCATCCTGATCAGATGCCCAGACCACCTCAACTGGCTCCTTTCAATATGGAGGAGCACCCGTTCTACTCTGAGCCTCTCACAGATGACTGAACTCCTCACCCTATCTCTAAGGGTGAGTACAGCAATCCTATGGAGAAAGCTCATTTCAGCCACTTGTATCTGCGATCTCATTCTTTCGGTCATTACCCAAAGCTCATGACCATAGGTGAAGGTAGGAACGTAGGCTGACTGGTAAATCGACAGCTTTGCTTTAGCGCTCAGCTCCCTCTTCACCACAACAGAATGGTACAATGTCCGCATCACTGCAGAGGCTGCTCCGATCCGTCTGTCAATCTCTCGCTCCATTCTCCGCTCATTCGTGAATGAGACCCTGAGATACTTAATCTCCTCCACTTGGGGCAGGAGCTTGTCTCCATCCTGGAGAGGACAATCACCTTTTTCCGACTGAGGACCATAGACTTGGAGTTGGAGGTGCTGCTTCTCATCTCAGCCGCTTCACACTCAGTAGCAAACCATTCAGCAAGGCGTGTAAGGTCATTGTTTGATGAAGCCAACAGGACAACATCATCTGCAAACAGCAGAGACAAAATCCTGTGGTCACCGAGCATGACACCCTCCAATCCTTAGCTGCACCTTGATATCCTGTCCATAAAAATTATGAGTTTGACTAGGTGTTGGCAATAAGAACCAAACTCTTGCAACGGTGGTAAAAATGGTAAATAACATTCACTTACATAACACTTTTTCTCATCTCTAGATGACCGAAGCACTTTACAGATCCTGCTATCCACCCATTCACACACTGATGGTGGCAGAGCTGTCATACACACAGGTGCTGGCCTGACCCACTAGGAGCAACTGGGGGTTCAGTGTCTTGCTCAAGGACACTTTGACATGCAGACTGCAGACAGAGTGGGAATCAAACCCCTGACCCTCCGATCAGTAGTTGGCCAAACTACACCTGTGCTACAGCCGTATAGACCAGATAGCTTGTATCAACGAGCCCGATACCCTATACTCCCGCAACATCCCCTGTTACGTCTATAATCTGTAAACTAATGACGAGGCTGGAGGTGCAATAGAACTCAACTTTATTGTGCGACTCACAGACACTAGGCGCTCCCATACAGGCAGAGGCAAAGGTCAAAAGAGACCGTGCCTCTTCAGCATTGGTCTTATATACCCAGGGTGGTGGCGGAACCGGAAAGGTAGAGCCACTACCCTCATCACACAATAACACATCATATTCATATATGACACCCCCCCCCTCCAGTCTAAAACACACACACACACACACACACACTAATTAGACCCTCCCAAAATTAATACCCGAGTCACGCTCTAATGACAACAAATAAAATAGGCCTATCCATACACACAAACAACTAAAGCTAGAGGTGGACAGGTGGACTGCCGTCCCACCTCCACACGGCCAGACAGATTATTCTGCCGTCTTTGACACTAAAGGTCCATAAAAGAAAACAATGCTGTGTTCCTAATATAATACAAAATAATCACATGAACTTATACACATAAAGAAGAAAAAAAAATCCAATGCACCAAACATACAACCAGTTAGCATGTGCCTTCATACACCACCATAACATTCCCAATAATACCACCCCAACCCAGGCAAACCCCACAGTAACACACACCCCTAAACATGGTGACATACACATTACATGGGTATTTTTTTTCACATGGGTACCTGTTATAGCAGTCTATTATGAGAAACATGTCAACTACGTAGTCCAGGCAATTCACATTTAGTGCTATGAGATGACTGTTGTTGTGAAATGGCGCTATATAAATAAAGTTGAATTGAACTGAAATTGAATTGAATTGAATTTAACCCAACCCATCGCCCCTAGCTATCGTACAGTCTCGATGGAGAGCCACCCCCTGGGGGACTTGTCTGGCGGGTCCCGTCCAGAGCTCTTTTGTCTCTTTGTCCCTGGAGATGAGCCACGTCGGGGCCCCGACACCTCCTTCTCCTTGATAATGCGCCGCAGTTCATTGTGATGTCTCCATGAGTCATCTGACAGCTGAAGGTATCCGTCCCGAACAGCCACCACCTTCAGCCGCTCCTCGTCCTCACGTTGCTTCCTCTTTCCTTGGGCACCTCTCAGCCGAGAATCCTCCCTGGGTCGAAACACGTCACGACTCTTAACCCTCTAATTGCCCAGAGCACTGTGTGGCACCTGGGGGAAACGCAAGGTCCCTAGTGGTCAAGAGTGGTAAAAAATTTTTGACAATAAAATAGTTCACATTTCCAAGGCTATAACTTGAAAGTTACAAGAGATAATGGCTTATGGTCAATTAGAAAGATGTAGAATATGACCCAAAGTTTCAGATAGGAATAAATTTACGCATCTAATTTGCATAATGTTGTGGCAGCTACATAAAATACATAACTCAGTCAAAAGTGGACTGGTTTTTTTGATGTCGATTTGACTACAGGGGTATGTTTTTATCTAATCTTCAAAGCATCATCATCATCATCATCATCATAGCAGTCTGTCATGGGCGACAATGACTGTTTCATTTAGGTCTGATCAGATTCCTCCACACAGCTCTGTCCTTAGCCTTCTGCTGCCAGGAACTCCTGTCTATATCCAACTTCTTCAAGTTTCTTTTTACAGTGTCTTTAAATCTGAGCCTTGGTCTACCCTGATTGCATTTGCCCTCGCATAACTGTGAGTAGAGTAACTGCCAAGGGAGACGCTGGTGGTCCATCCTCTCAACATGTCCGAGCCATCTCAGGTTCATCTATATTAGCATGTCCTCCATTGATGGTAGACCAGCTTGTTTCAACACTTCTATGTTGGTTATCTTATCTTTCCATGAGATGTTAATTATGGCTCAAAGGTGTCTCATCATGTACGCGTGGAGTTTCTTCACCTGCACTCTGTAGACAGTCCAAGTTTCAGCACCGTACAATAGAGTAGCCAGTACTTTTGTTCTGTACACTTTGCATTTCACACGGATAGACACATGTCGATTGTTCCACAGTCTCTTCCTCAAGTTTCCAAACACAGTGCTCGCTCTTCCCATTCTGAGAGATAGTTCATCCTCCAGCCTAGCATTCTCTGAAACAGTACTCCCTAGATACTTAAAAGTCTTGCACTTGACTTGTGGCTCTGTACCAATGCTGATCTCTTCTGGTAGTGATGCTGATAATTGGAACATTGGTGGTTGATAAAGGCACTCTGTCTTCTTGATGTTGATTTTGAGGCTGAATTGGCTAGCTGCTCTTGCAAATTTCTCCACTAAAGATTGCATATCTTCCACACTGTGTGCAACTAGAGCACTGTTGTCGGCAAAAAGCATTTCTCTTACTACCTTTATCAATGTCTTACTCTTGGCTTTAAACTGTGCCACATTGAACAAGTCTGCTTCTTTCCTTATTTGAATGTATACTCCTTCTGAAGTGTCTTTGAAGGCCAACTCAAGCATGGCTGCCAGATATAGTGAGAAGAGTGTAGGTGCCAGCACACACCCTTGTTTCACCCCGTTGCTTACTGAAAGTCTTTAGATACTGAACCACTCATTGCCACGTTTGCTTGCAAACCTGTATGGAGTGCCTCGATCAGGCTGACAAACTTCTCTGTACAGTCATATTTCTTGAGTACCTGTCAAAGTCCTTGTCGCGAAACAGTACCGAAGGCTTTACTGAAGTCTATGAAGACTACATAAAGCGGCATGTTCTGTTCGATACACTTTTCTTGAACCTGTTTCAAGCAGAAAATCATGTCCATTGTGCTTCTTCCACTTCTAAAGCCGCACTGAGTTTCCGGTAGTACATTCTGCGAGATGTGTTCATTGAGTCAGTTCAGTAGTACACGTGAGAGAATCTTACCAACAGTGGCTAGCAGTGATATACCTCGGTAATTTCCACAATCTTTCCTGTCACTTTTTTGAACAAAGGCACAATACTTGCATCCTTCCAGTCTTGAGGTACTTTCCGGGCATCCCATATCTCTTGGATGAGCTTGTGCAGGAAGTTGGTCAGCTGAACACCACCAACTTTCCACACTTCTGCTGGAATTCCATCCCTTCCTGGAGCTTTACCATCCTGTGTTGTCCTGATAGCTGCCATTAGTTCATCAAAATTTGGTGGTTCATCCAGATTTGATACAGCTGGTCACTGCACTAGAGCTTCTTAAGCCTCTTCAGTGAGATCTCCAGGGTTGTTTAGTAGTTGGTCAAAGTGGTCTGCAAATCTGTCCAGGATCTTGTCTTTCTCCTGCAAAACTGTTTCACCATCCGTAGCCTTTAGTTGGATCAGTCCTCTTGGTTTAGGGCCGTAGATTTCTCTCAAATCTGTGAAGAATGTTTTCATGTCCTTCCTGTCTACTGCAGTTTGAAGTTCCTCCGCTTTTTCATCCCACCAGTTGGACTTCATCTCTCTGGTGTACTTCTGTAGCTCACTCTGAGTCTTTGAGTATTTCTTCTTCTTCAACCTTGTGTTACACTGTAGGTTTTCCTGCCTAGCTGTATTCCTCGCTTCAGGTGTTCATGCTCATCAAACCAATCTTGATGTTTCCTCTCAGGGTGGCCTGAGATATGGATATGTGCATAGTAGATGTGGGTCTGTTTCTTTAAGTGTCAGGTCAGGCACTGGTTTGCTTGCTACCAGATAGCCATGAAAACCGGTACTACCTGTCTCATGGGTCAGGTGTCGGTGACTTAACTGGCAACCCCGCCCTTACGAGGGCGTGGAGGGTGAAACTGGGCATCCTGGCAGAACTAAAAACAGTATCTGTCACAGGTCTGTGGTGGACCACTCCCAGTTACACGGGGTGAGACTGGACATCCTGGCAGATAAGCACATCTGTCGCAAGGTCTGTGGTGGACTTTTGCCAGTCGGTGCATCGTGACATGCAGTACACAAAGAGCAGAGATAAACAAACCTATCATCTGGTCAGTCACTGCAACAGATACTGGAGTCAGTTTCTCTTGGCCTGTCCTTGCCACTGATAATACCTCTGTCTGCCAAGAATGTGCCACTAGTCCAGCAAAAGCTAGTGGTACTCAAATACTTTGCAAGCAGTTTCATGAAATGGTCAGTCAGAGAGCAACTCATGGCGGCTCAGACGTCGCCCGGGTTAACAAGGTCAGGAGTTCCTGGCAGCAGAAGGCAAAGGACAGAGCTGCATGGAGGAATCTGATCAGACCTAAATGAAACAGTCATTGTCACCCCCGACAGACTGCTATGATGATGATGAGTAGTTTCTTCAGGTGTTCATGCTCATCAAACCAATCTTGATGTTTCCTCTCAGGGTGGCCTAATACATCACTCGCAGTCTGATACACCATATCCTTCAGTGTTGCCCATTTCTCTTCTATGTCGTTCTCTGAGTTGTTGCTGTCCCAGTCTTTCAAGTTTTCATCCATTTCCTATGTAAGTTCTTCCTGCTTCTTTTGGCCTTTCAGTGCACTGTTGTTTAGCTTCCGTGGTGGCTTCGCACCCGTCCTGCAGTGCCGTTTTTGTCTCCAAATCCTTAATCTAGATCTCAGCATAACATGATCAGTACCACAGTCCACGCCTCTCATTGCTCTGGTGTCCAATATATCCCTTATGTCTCTCTGCCTGACTATGATGTAGTCTAATAAGTGTCAGTGCTTGGATCTTGGGTGCATCCATGCCTTCTTGTGTGTGTCCTTGTGCTTAAATAGAGTGTTGGTTATCACAAGGTTGTACTCTGAACATAGTGCAAGTAGAAGTTCTCCATTAGCATTGCACTTGCCTACTCCATGACTGCCTAGCACTCCTTTCCATTTCTCAGTGTCCGAACCAACTCTGGCATTAAAATCTCCAACGAGTATCAGCCTGTCATCAGTCGGTACACACCTGATAGTCTCACGTAAATCACTGTAGAACTCTTTCTTCACCTCCTCTGTGTTGGTCATTGTTGGGGCATATACACTGATGAGTGTGGCATACATCTTCCGCTGTAGTGGGAGTCTCAGTCATTATCCTGTCGTTGATTGGGACTGGTTCCTCATCAAGCATTGCTGCTATCTCCTTTCTAAATGCAAAGCCCACTCCTGCTTCTCTCCTTTCTTGAGTTGATCTCCCACTCCAAAAGAAGACGTACCCATGGTCTTCCAAGCTGTCATATCCAGGCAATCTTGTTTCACTAAGTGCAGCTGTGTCTACATTGTACCTGTTCATTTCCAGGGCCACAAGCGTGGTCTGTCTTTCTGGGCACTGTGATGTTGTTCTGTCCAACAGAGTGCGTACATTCCATTCTGCTACACACAAGGCTGCTGTTTTCCTCTTCTTTTGTCTTCCTGCTCCCAGCTTACTTTTTGCTGCCTGTCGGAGTGTGAACAGATCAGCGCCGACCTTGTAAGCCCGGGCGATGTCCGAGCCGGTATGAGTTGCTTTCTGATTGACCATTTCATGAAACTGCTTGCAAAGTATTTGAGTACCGCTAGCTTTTGCTGGACTAGCAGCACATTCTTGGCAGATAAAGGTATTATCAGTGGCAAGACAAGCCAAGACAAACTGACTCCTAATCTTCAAAGCATATGAACCAGAAAATCAATAAAATGTAAAAAAAAAACAAAAAACATATATTTCTCTTACCTGTTGCCGGGTGGAGGTGCTTGCTCGCCCATGTGACCGGTCCATTTTCGTCCATCGTTGCCGATGTTTCATGTTTACTTAGTAATTTACACCCACTTCCACATCTACAAACTCTTATGATTATCCTATGTGAATTTTGTTTGTATTAAGATAAGATAAGATAAGCCTTTATTAGTCCCACAATGGGGAAATTCCAGGATTGCAACAGCACAGGGATAGCAACACTCAGAGCAACAATCAGAAGGCAAGAAAAAACAACATCTAGTAAACATATGTCCATATTACTATAAATGTATATATATAGACACACAGTGCAGAGCATTATGGTTGGTTGGTGAATGTGCAGCAGAAAGTCTAAGCTCTCTCTCCGCGGATGTGGCGGGCCAGCTGGAAGTCTTTGGGCATGATGGTGACCCCCTTAGCGAATAAGAGACCACCAGGTGGGCCTCGCTGGTCTCCTGCAGAGCCATGACGGCGAAGCTCAGGAAACGCAGGACGGTCTTGAAGTCCTGAGCGATCTCCCTCACCAGGCGCTGGACGGGCAGCTTACGGATGAGCAGCTCCGTGGATTTCTGGTAGCGACGGATGTCTCTCAGAGCCACGGGCCTGTGACGGCGAGGCCTCTTCACTCTGCCGGTGGCCGGAGCGCCTCTCCGAGCAGCCCTGGTGGCTAGCTGTCTCCTGGGGGGCTTCTTCCTCCAGTAGATTTTACGGGCGGTCTGCTTGGTTCTTGCCATCGCTCTTTATTATTCTGTCTTATATTTCTTGCACGCCGCTTAAACTCCAGCCCGGCACCCGCGTCGTTTTCGCTACAGCTCCCGGTATGTCGAGTTTCCCATTAGCACCGGGCGGCGGCCAAGTGCTAGCTAGCACTAGCTCCTCCCCGCTGTAACGTCTCCCGCTGCAAACCGTGGCTCCGTCAGCCGACCCAGGAGACCCCCGGGGCGATCCGTGTGTCCGTGATATATATACAGAGTGAAAGGTGTAGAAAGAAGAAGGAAGATAAAAAAAAAGGCTGTTGCAACGGGCAGCCTACTCGTGTGGCGCCACCGGTCCGGTGGAACCGGAACCGGAATTTATGAGGCTGTTATGAGGCTATCATATATTTATTATGAGGCTATTTTCCCCGTTTCATGCAGTTTCAGTCATCATCGCTGCAGCGATGACTAAACATGGCGGCATCCACATTGGTATGTGAACTCAAAGTGGAAGAAGCAAGAATAATAATGAGGATTTCTTCTTCTTTGCTATATTCCATGTCAGCCATGATTCCTTTAGTGCGTGTCTGCCACCTTCTAAACTGTCAGATCAATACAGATTAGTACAAATTCTCAGTATAGCTGGGGGACGTCAATAAGTTGACACGTGCAGTTGCTGCGCTGTGCCACTGGGGGTGCACGACCCGTCCATAAAATGTGGACAGTTAAAGGGTTAAAGGAGCTCGCCTCGACTTCCCATGTCCACGATATCTCCATCGGGCCTCCTCACTGGGCAGCACCACATTGGCGACCCTCCGCGAAGCCCGACTCAGCCTACAGTGCTCCTGTGTGGCACGTCTGTTCCCTGTGCCAGCCGGTCCTGCCCTACTCTCTTTCATTTTGAACACTGGCATAGCCGTAGCAGCCCCATGCTTCTCAGTATCTCCAGGCCGAACCCTGGAAGCAGAGGAGGTCGTCTTCACAGCCTCACCCGCCATTATGGGCGTGCTCCACCATGCTGTCCAGTTCCCTCACCTAGGGTAACGTGGGCCCTGGCACCAGAAACCTGCCCTGATGGCCCTTGGTGGAAATTGTCCTGTCCATCTCCCAGAATACTAGGCCATGTGTCGTCCCAAACCGCATCATCGACCACTCGCGGAACTGGCCGGTCCCACAAACCACAGCCCAACCATTCCTTTCCACTGCTGTTGGTGATTGAGAAGCCCAGTCCATAAAACAGATCGCAGCCCATCACATTCGACCCACTCATGGTCACCACAAACTGTATATTGGACATCACCGCTGTCTTGTACCTTGCCGTCAGTTCCAGTGAACTCACGATAGACAGCCTATTACTGCCATACCCACAAAATGGCGTTGACAGACCTCTCACATGATGGTAGGGGAAATAACTCTTCACAGTAGACCAGTTCAACACGGACCTCACCGCGCCCGTGTCCACCACCAACAGCATGTCATTGCCGTCCAACGTAACTGTTAGATATGTATGGCCTTCTGTGCTTGGGGATACGGTGTGAAAAACCGTAGGAGTCTTGGCAGGGGAATCCACTTCAGGTCGTTGCTCCCCTCCCTCAAACTTTTTACAGACCCTGGTGAAATGATGTAGGAGCCCACACTTGCCACAGTGTTTGCCTTTTGCCAGACACTCTCTCGCCTTGTACCGGTGTTTGGTAGACCTGCAGCCAAAACACTTTGGCGACCCCGAGGCGGACCTAATTTTATAGCAACAGTGTATTCTTCTTTATCTTCCATGCTGTCATCACTACCCAGGTGTACAGCCTGCACCGCTGATTGTGAGTCATGTTGCCCTGACGCTGTTCTCTCACCAAGGTCCCGTGACAGTTTATCTGCTGCTTCGAACTGCTGGGCTATCTGCACTACTTTGGCCGACGTCAGCTCATCGGAATGAGTAAGGAGTCTTGACTGCGCTGCTGCACACAATGTGTGCTCCGACAACTGATCGAGGACCATTTCTTCCTCTAAGGTCCCAAACTGGCAACCCCCAGCCAGTTGGCGCAGGTCAGCAACATACCACTGCACTGACTCTCCAGCCCGCTGGCGGCACTGTCGGAACTGGATCCTCCGGACTATGACGTTTTCCGGGACACGAAAGTAGCGCTCCATTAGCCCAACCACGTCCTCAAAACTGTCGCTCACTCCCAATGTGCTAAGAATGTGCGGTCCCTCCATGCCAAGATTATGGACCAGTACTGCTCGCGTATGCATTTTCTCCAACTCACCGAGGTTCAATGCCACCAGATAGTTCTCAAATGCGGCAAACCACCTCTCTCACGGCACCGGCGGCTCACCAGGAAGCTCCAGAAATGGCTGATATACCTTTATCCATACTTTTATCCTCATCGCCAAATGTTATGTCCATAATCTGTAAACCAATGACGAGGCCGGAGGTGCAATAGAACTCAACTTTACTGTGCGACTCACCGACACTAGGCGCTCCAGTACAGGCAGAGGCGAAGGTCAAAAGAGACCGTGCCTTTTCCGCATTGGTCTTATATACCCAGGGTGGCAGTGGAACTGGAAAGGTGGAGCCATCACCCTCATCACACAATAACACATCATATTCATATATGACACCCCCCACAAGAGACCACGAGGGACATGGTCAAATGCTTTCTCCAAGTCCACAAAACACATGTGGACTGGTTGGGCAAACTCCCACGAACCCTTGAGGATTCTCAAGAGGGTAAAGAGCTGGTCCGATGTGCCACGGCCAGGACGAAAACCACATTGCTC
The DNA here is from genome assembly GCA_020510985.1 of Pholidichthys leucotaenia. Classification (NCBI taxonomy): domain Eukaryota; kingdom Metazoa; phylum Chordata; class Actinopteri; order Cichliformes; family Pholidichthyidae; genus Pholidichthys; species Pholidichthys leucotaenia. Next base: position 149,089,424 of record CM035838.1, read on the forward strand.
CTCCTGAATCCGAGATTTGACCAGCGGTTGGACTCTCCTCTCCAGTATCCTGGCATAGATCTTCCCACGGAGGCTGAGAAGTTTGATCCCCCTAAAGTTGGAACACACCCTCCGGTTTCCCTGAGGAACCACCACCCTGGTTTCCATGCCAAAGGCACTCTCCCCAACTTCCATGCAACATTGCAGAGGCGTACAGTTTAATTCTTTATAACTGTGTGCTTCAGTTAAATTTAAGATGTGATGCTAATGTCATACTGGGGGGGATTAAGTATCATAGATCATTAAAGTCTTTGTATGTACAGTAGGTTTTCTTGTATTGGATCTTACATTAGATAACATATCTTAGTGGACTAAACTTTAAAGCATAAGGTAGTAAATTTATATGTGCTGTAGACAAATGCACCAGAGTTTAAATATTTATATAGACAGAAGTTTTAATAACTTTATTTCTATTCACAAAGTTGCATTTGGATCAAAATTAAGTTCACGAGTAGCCTACTGTCTGTCATTTATCCTCTCCTCTCCTCTCCTCTCCTATGTATCTACAAAGCACTGTTGCTTGAACTGCAGCAAAACTACAGATGTGATGGATTTAAGTTTACATAGCCAAATATTTTGCCATATAAGCAAAAGACATTTTAGTCTCAATTAACTGTACAGTTCAAAATTGAAGACAATTTTATCACACATTTCATTTCCACAAAAACTGTGTGCATGTGAACTGCTTTAGGGCTGCACGGTGGCACAGTGGTTTAGCACTGCGGCAGCACAGTTTTACCCTCGGCCGGGGGATCGCGGGGATCATGAGATCGTGGGTTCGATCCCAGCCCCCGACCAACAGTGAGCTGTGTGGAGTTTGCATGTTCTCCCCGTGTTGCATGGGTTTACTCCGGGATTTCTCCGGTTTCCTCCCGCATACCAAAAACATGTAGGTTTAGGGCGCTCGCGCACGCAGCGACCAGCAGCCGGTGGCTTGTCACCAGACTGCAAACCAAATCTACCTACGGGTACAAATAAGTAACAAAAAATAATAAAAAAAAAATAATAAAAAAAAAACTTTGAATGGAACATGCCCTACATTCTGTGGTTGATGATTCAGCCTATGCTATAACATAAAATTGTCTGAATGTGATAATGTAAAAGCCCAAATAAAGGCAAGGCAAGTTTATTTGTATAGCACATTTCGTGTACAAGACAATTCAAAGTGCTTTACATAAAAACATTAAAGCATTACAGCAAGCAGTAAAAGAAATACATAAGAATTTACACTACCGTTCAAAAGTTTGGGGTCACCCAGACAATTATTTTGTGTTTTCCATGAAAAGTCACACTTATTTACCACCATGAGTTGTAAAATGAATAGAAAATATAGTCAAGACATTGACAAGGTTAGAAATAATGATTTGTATTTGAAATAATATTTTTTTCCAGATATTCAACCTGCTCAAAGGAAGGTCAGTTTTATAGCTTCTCTAACCGGCTAAACTGTTTTCAGCTGTGCTAACATGATTGCACAAGGGTTTTCTAATCATCCATTAGCCTTCTGACACAACGAGCAAACACATTGTACCATTAGAACACTGGAGTGATAGTTGCTGGAAATGGGCCTCTATATACCTATGTAGATATTGCACCAAAAACCAGATATTTGCAGCTAGAATAGTCATTTACCACATTAACAATGTATATTAGATATTAGAGTGTATTTCTGATTAGTTTAAAGTTATCTTCATTGAAAAAAACAGTGCTTTTCTTTCAAAAATAAGGAAATTTCTAAGTGACCCCAAACTTTTGAACGGTAGTGTAAATACAAACTAAAAAGTAAATTAAAGAGAAACGAAAACAAGTTAAACTAGAATAAGACAGAAAACATGCAAGAAATAAAAGTTACAGTACATTGTGGGAGATTAACAATTGTTCTACTGAAAGGCCACGGAAAATAGGAAAGTTTTAACCTCGATTTTAAGCAGCTGAGAGTTTCAGCAGCCCTGATACTTTGCGGGAGTTTGTTCCATATGTGAGGGGCATAAAAACTGAATGCTGCCTCACTATAGCCCCTTTTCCACTAGTACCCACTCGGCCCTACTCGGTTCTACTTGGCTCGGTTTAGGGCCTTTTCCATTAGCCCCGCTTAGCCCAACACGGCACCACTCAGCCCGCGTTTGAGCATTTTCCATAAGCCCCAGCACCGGTTAGCAGGCGCTATTTTCGTACCTGATCGAGGGCAGGGTACAACCGAGCTGAGTCGGGCCATGATGTGACGTCAACAGACTGGTCGCCGCTGATTGGTGAGGTCATAACATCACGAAAGCTACCTCTTCTGATGAATCTACACGACCGCCATTTGCAATATTTCACGGACTAACTCGGTCACGGAGTAAATACGATATTAATACAGACAGCGTTGTAGGTTTTGCAGAAATCTACACCGTGGTCCAACGAAGAGGTGCGTTTTCTCTGCCTGGTGGCAGATCCACAGTGAGGAGTGACCCAGACCGATACAGATGGCAGCCCAGTATAGAACCGGACTATGGACAAGCTGAAGACGAACGTGAGAGAACCATCAATGGTGAGTGATTTGTAATAATGTGCATCTATTCGCTTATTTATCCTGTTGGTGGTAAGCTCACTTTTTTGAGCTATACAGCGCCGTTTTGTGCTGGCTAACTCATTTTAGCTAATGATTTTTAGCTAGTAGCTAGCTAGTACCAACTGCTGATTTGCGCTTGTTTTCTCCTAAATATTCGCTTGTGAGAGCAAAACGATGAAATATGTTAATCCTGGTTAAAGTCCTGCTTTGTGTACATATTGCACTTTGGTGCTGCGCATGCCATTCCACATGCCAGGGGTTAGCTGCCCTCTGTTTATATTGTGGATACTGGTGAAATGAACCACAGGAGCCAAAATCTCATCATATTAAAATTGCTTTTTCAAACCAGTGATTTATAAAGTCATTCATATAATTTTCTAAAGCGTCAGAATACACCCACACACCTATTCTGTGGATCCTGCAGTGCTTGTCAGGGAAACGAAGCATTTTTGTCACATCCCACCACTGATTTTCACAGGTGTATTTCCCTAATACAGGTACATCTCCAAAAATTAGAATGTCATGAAAAACTTCAATATTTTTTGTCACTCATTTCAGAAAGAGAAATCCGTATATTATATAGATTCATTACACAGACAGTGATATATTTCAAGCGTTTATTTATTTTAATTTTGATTATTATGGCTTACAGCCCCTGAATACCCCAAATTCAATTTGGCAACAAATTAGAATATTACATAAAATTAACTTTAAAAAATAGTTTTTAAATATAAATGTTGGCCGCGGAGGTGTTGGTTAATATGGGCTGTAGCCGTAATCATCACTATTAAAATACACACTTTCAATATATCACTGTCCCTGTAATGAATCTATATATGGGTTTCACTTTCTGAAATGAGTGAAAAAAATATTGAATTTTTTCATGGTATTCTAATTTTTGAGATGTGCCTATATAAGTGTTGAACTTGCTTGAAACTAACCATCATCCATTTCTGTCATTCATCTAGGCAAGAGGAAATCAGCCAGCCCACAACGGACCTCGCCACTGTGGAAAGTACTGAAATCCTTTGATTCCTAAAAATCCTAAAAATTCCTAAAAATCCTAAAAATGCTTTTATAGGTAAAGTGTCAAAACCAAAGTAGCACAAATTCCACTTAATATAAAAGGGACTGAACTGAGATTTATTTGATTGTGTGAATATGGCACATCAACTGTAAAATAAACCGCTTGTTAATGTATTTATTTTTTTGTCAGATCACTTGTGTGATCCTTTGTGAGTTATGTTCATAACTGTATGTTTTGGCGAATGTGAGATGTTCAGTCGTTAATATAGTTTACTTTATATGTGTAGTTTATAGTCTATCATCAATAAACTCATGCAGTAACAGGACACATTACAAATATTTGAGACCCATTGTAGTGCTTCCTTTTATATTTTAGCAATGTTAGTACAAAACACCGCCCACACATGAAGCCAGGGCAAGAAGAGACACTTTTACAGACAAGACAAACTTTTATTGATAAAAACTTCATATTTTGACTGAGCGACTCCATACTCGGTGATGCACACCTTCAGTTAAAGTACTAGATTCCATTCAAGTGAATGTATTAATTCATTCTGATTGCTGTAGTAAAAACAGATGATTTTAAATGTAACCCAGCCCTTGTAAAATCTACTGAAGCGCAGCTACATGAAAATTGTGGTTAAATAAAACAACAAAGTACTTTATTGTCACATTCAAATTGTAATCCCTCCTGTTTTGTTTTTCTTTTGAATTCTTGGATGAAATATGGTGGGCAATATAAGCTGCAGCTTCAGCCATCACCCATTTCAGATAACCTATGTTGAACTGTATAATCAGAGGAGTTATTGTTTAATTTGACCTTGTTAGATTTTTTTTCCCCTTTGTTATATTTTCTTTTAATCTTTACTTTTAATCAATCCGAAATAAAGATTCATTCATTAATTCACATTCCACCACTGGCTTTTAGCAACAAGTGTATTTCCCAAATATGTTTTAAACTTGCTTTAATGAACCACCACCCATTTGTCTTTTGTCTAGGGAAGAGGGAAACTGTCCACCCCAACTGGACCTTGCCTCACTATTTACAGAGATGCAGGCTGAAGATCTGCTGAACCAGGACCAGTACGAGGTGACATAATGCACGGCTCAGGAGACACACACGCAGGCTCAGGGTAGATCTAATAGCTTTATTAACAACAAGTGTGTATGAGTGTGTGTCTGTGAGATGTGAATGTGTTGGTGGTGGCATCTGCGTCGGGCACGGAGGCAGGAGGCCGTACAGCCAGACAACCCTATGGGAGAAGCAAAGGGAGAAGGGTAACGGGCACCACACCAACACAGGAGATATGATAACGATGACTGGCTTACTTGGGAATGGCAGGTGGCTGGCACAGCAAGGGTGAAGCCCGGAAGACAGCGACCTGGAACGCCCGGTGCAGCAGTGAGGGAATGGTGGCAGAGAGGAGTGGTCCGCCGCCGGGAAATCCACCTGTGCACAGGGGAGCAGACTAGGAGAAGAAGGAGGTAAGAGATTCTTACTTGGATGTTTGCTGAGCGGTTGAGATTCCTTACAGCAAGAGTAGCGAGTGAAGACTGACGGCTTCAGGCCGAAGCCCAGGGCGAGGCGGCTTAAATCCCTCGCCGCTGATGAGGTGCAGGTGTGCGTGCAGCTGGCGCCACAGATGGGCGGCGAGGCGTGACAGTACTCCCCCCTCTAGCAGCGCCTCCTGGCGATGGTTTCTCCGGGTGCGCTTGGTGGAACTCAGTAATGAGGGACGGGTCCAACACAAATGACGAGGGTACCCATTGCTGATGTTCAGGCCCATAACCCTCCCAGTCCACCAAGTACTGCAACCCGCGACCCCGGTGCCGGGAGTCCAGGATAGAGGAGACAGGCCAGGCTGGATGGCCATCAATCATCCGGGGCGCGGGCTGCGCAGCAGGAGGAGAGCAAAGGGGATCGGAGACTGCCGGCTTCACCTTGGAAACGTGGAAGGTGGGATGGATGCGGACGGAGGGGGGAATAGCTACACGCACAGCCACCGGGTTGATAATCCTGGTGATGGGGTATGGGCCCATAAAACGCTGTGCCAGCTTCCTCCTCTCACCCTTTAAAATGACGTCCTGGGTAGACACATAGACACGCTGGCCCACCTGGTACGCTGGGGCAGGTCTTCTGTGCCGGTCCGCCGTGGATTTGTTGCGCTCCGCCGTGCGTAAAAGCGCATTGCGCGCCGACGCCCAGATGCAACGGCACTGCCTGAGGTGCGCCCGAACTGAGGGGACAGTTACCTCACTCTCCTGCGCTGGGAAAAGAGGGGGGTCGTAGCCCAGGGACGCCTTAAAGGGAGACATCCCTGTGGCAGAAGAGCGGGCGGTGTTGTGGGCGTACTCAACCCAGGCGAGATGGTTACTCCAGGATGCAGGCTTGGACGCAGTGATGCAGCAGAGCGCAGCCTCCAGCTCCTGGTTGGTCCGCTCACACTGCCCGTTGGTTTGGGGGTGATGGCTGGAGGAGAGGCTTACCTTGGCTCCCAGGGCATTGCAAAAGGACCTCCAAACCTCTGAGGAAAATTGGGGCCCCCGGTCCGAGACCACGTCCACCGGAATCCTGTGCAGCCTGACCACGTGTTGGATTAGGAGGTCCGCCGTCTCCAGGGCAGATGGAAGACCTCGTAGCGGGATGAAGTGCGCCGCCTTGGAGAAACGGTCTACGATGGTCAGGACAGTGTCAAAGGTGTTAGAGACTGGGAGTCCGGTGACGAAATCCAGGGCGATATGCGACCAGGGCCTGCCAGGGACGGGCAGAGGCTGGAGCAAACCCGCTGGAGGGGCATTACCTGATTTACTGGTGGCACATACAGGGCAGGCCCGGGCGTAGCGGGCAGTGTCCTTCCGCAGGCCCGGCCACCAGAAGGACCGTTGAAGAAGGTCGATCATCCGGGAGGAACCAGGGTGGCAGGTGAGCTTAGATGTGTGCAGCCAGTGGATGACCTCCCCCCGGACCGTGGATGGCACAAAAAGCCTCCCCTCCGGTCCGCCGCCAGGGTCAGGTTCCGATTCCTGCGCCTTCCGGATCTTACTTTCTATGTCCCAAGTGACGGCTCCCACGATGCACGACCTGGGCAGGATGGTGTGGACCGTGTCCTCAGACGCCTCAGGGGCAAATTGCCTAGAGAGGGCGTCGGGCAGGCCGTTCTTGGAGCCAGGCCTGAAGATGATGTTAAAACGGAACCTGGCAAAGAACAAGGACCAACGCGCCTGGCGGGCGTTCAAACGCTTGGCAGATCTTAAGTATTCTAAGTTCTTGTGGTCAGTCAGGACCACGAACGGCAGGTCCTCCCCCTCTAGCCAGTGATGCCACTCCTGCAGCGCGAGCTTGATGGCGAGGAGCTCTCTGTCCCCCACGTCGTAGTTCCGTTCCGCCGGGGACAAGCGCCGAGAGAAGAAAGCGCAGGGCCGTTTGACTCTGTCATCAGGCGACCGCTGAGATAGATCCGCCCCCACTCCCGTGTCCGAAGCATCCACCTCCACGATGCATTGCAGCGATGGATCGACTTGGCTGAGGACCCGGGAGGAGGAGAACTCCGCCTTCAGCGCCTGGAAAGCAGCTGCGGCCTCTTCGGTCCACCAGAACGGGACCTTTGGGGACGTGAGGCGGGTCAGAGGGCCGACGACGGTGCCAAAATTCGGGACGAAGCGGCGGTAGAAGTTTGCAAACCCAATAAATTGTTGCACCTGTTTCCTTGATGTAGGTGTAGGCCATTCCACCACCGCCTTCACCTTCACTGGGTCCGGAAGCACCTGGTCGTGGGAGATGACGAACCCAAGGAAGGACGTAGTCTTAGCGTAGAATTCACACTTTTCTGCCTTCACATATAACTGGTTCTCCAGCAGCCTTTGGAGGACCCGCCTCACATGGACCCGGTGCTCGTCCCTGGATTTGGAGAAGATGAGGATGTCATCCAGGTAGACGAACACAAACAGGCCGATGAAATCCCGGAGGACGTCATTTATTAGGCGCTGAAAGACGGCTGGAGCATTGGTCAACCCGAACGGCATCACCAGGTACTCGAAATGGCCGTTCAGGGTACGGCAGGCTGTCTTCCACTCATCTCCCTCCCGGATCCGGACGAGGTGGTATGCGCTGCATAAATCCAGCTTGGTGAACCAAGTCGCCCCCTGGAGGGAGTGGAAGGCGGTGTCCATTAGTGGCAGGGTGTAGCGATCCTTCTCCGTGATATCATTCAGGGCGCGGTAGTCGATACAAGGACGGAGGGAACCGTCCTTCTTGCCCATGAAGAAGAATCCTGCGCCTAATGGTGATGACGAGGGACGGATAATTCCAGCACTCAGCGATTCCTTGAGGTAGGAATTCATAGCCTCCTTCTCTGGCGCCGACAGGCTGTAGAGTCGCCCAGAGGGTAAGGGTGCCCCCTGGCGGATGTTTATCGCACAGTTGTAGGGCCTGTGTGGAGGAAGAGACATCGCCTTGGACTTGCTGAAAACCATACCCAGGTCGTGAAATTCTGATGGTACCAGGGAGAGATCCGGGGGCGCAGCGTCCTTAGGAGTTGGAGAAGAGGACGGAGAGCAGGCAGCGGATTGCAGGCAGGTGCTCATGCAGAAGGAACTCCATGCCGATACCCTGGCGGACTTCCAATCCAGGACGGGGTTATGGAGGCGAAGCCAGGGGTATCCCAGGATGACGGGCGACACAGAGTTGGGGAGGACGTAGAAAGTGATTTCCTCCTGGTGGTTCCCAGAGATGATCACAGGGACAGGGACGGTCTGGTGTGTGACTCTCCCCAGGGAGACATGGGAGAGGTTGACCAGAGTGAGAGGGGATTTGAGGGCTTGGCAACGGATGCCCAATCGGGTTGCCAGGCTTTGTGAAATAAAGCTGCCCTCCGCGCCCGAATCCACCAGTGCGTGGGTGAGGTGCCCAGTGGGGTTGTGACAAAACCGGACGGGCAGCTTCAATTGGGAGAGGGGATTTAACCGATTGACGTCCGCGAGGCCCCCTACAGTGACTTGCGGACCTCCCCGTTTGGCTTCTGTGGGCAAAGCTCCACCGTGTGTTGGCTGTCTCCGCAATACATGCAGAGACCCAACTCACGGTGGCGTTGTCTCTCCGCAGGAGGGAGCTTTGTCCAGCCCGTCACCATCGGCTCCGACTCCTCGGAGCGCGATGGTGGCGGCAACACCAGGGGGCAAGCTTGGGACAGGCGCGACGAGGCACCACGAGAGCGAGAAGAAGACGACTTCCGCTCCGAGGTGCGCTCGCGCAACCTGTTATCCAGGCTGATGGCTAGGGACGTTAGCTCCGCTAAAGTCTCCGGGATGTCCCGCCCAGCCAGTTCGTCCCTCAGACCATCACTGAGACTGCGGAGGAAGATGCCGCAGAATAAACGTTCATCCCAGCCAACCTCCTCCGCCGCTACCCGGAAGTCGATCGCGTAATCAGCTGCCGACCGGCTTCCCTGCTGGAGGCTGAGAAGCCGATCGACCTGAACACTCTCAGTACGAGAATGATCAAAGACTTCCAGGAACTGTCTCACAAATTGGCCATAGGTGAGGGTGGCGTAACTGGGCTTCGCCATTACAGCGTAAGCCCAAGTAAGCGCTCGCCCCTCCAGGAGATTCCCTATGTAGCCAATTCGGCTATGGTCTGAGGGAAAATCTCCGGGCACACGGTGGAACACGGACTCACATTGCATAATAAACCCCCGTGCTCCGCCGAGCTTACCGCTAAAGCGGGCGGGGGTCGGAATGGGTGTGAGCCGAACCGTTGCTACCGGAGCAGGCTGGACGGCCGCTGGAGCAGCAGGAGCCGCGCCGCCCTGACGAGCCGGGGGGAACGGCTGTTGGGGGTCCAAGCGGTCCAATCGATTAGTGATGATGGATAATTGATTTAGAATCACCTGTTGCTGGTGGGTTATTAGGTCCACTCGAGCCTCGAGGGTGGAAAGTCGGCGTGTGAGCCCGCCATCTGCCGAGCCACTCTGCTGAAGCCGTACTGACATAATGCACGGCTCAGGAGACACACACGCAGGCTCAGGGTAGATCTAATAGCTTTATTAACAACAAGTGTGTATGAGTGTGTGTCTGCGAGATGTGAATGTGTTGGTGGTGGCGTCTGCGTCGGGCACGGAGGCAGGAGGCCGTACAGCTGGACAACCCTATGGGAGAAGCAAAGGGAGAAGGGTAACGGGCACCACACCAACACAGGAGATATGATAACGATGACTGGCTTACTTGGGAATGGCAGGTGGCTGGCCCAGCAAGGGTGAAGCCCGGAAGACAGCGACCTGGAGCGCCCGGTGCAGCAGCGAGGGAATGGTGGCAGAGAGGAGTGGTCCGCCGCCGGGAAATCCACATGTGCACAGGGGAGCAGACTAGGAGAAGAAGGAGGTAAGAGATTCTTACTTGGATGTTTGCTGAGCGGTTGAGATTCCTTACAACAAGAGTAGCGAGTGAAGACTGACGGCTTCAGGCTGAAGCCCAGGGTGAGGCGGCTTAAATCCCTCGCCGCTGATGAGGTGCAGGTGTGCGTGCAGGTGTGCGTGCAGCTGGCGCCGCAGATGGGCTGCGAGGCGTGACACGAGGGGCCGATCCAGTTGCTTCTCAGTGAGGCAGCGTGGCTGCCGTGTGTGACCATTCCAGTTTTTTTTTACAGTTTGAATTTTGCACATTCTGAATAATCTGGAATTTGCTGCTGATTGTAATAAACAATTTAGTGACTTATGTGTTTGCATCATGATTTTCTATTTTGTCTGTTAAGACACTGGTGGGAAAAGAGTCAACTGTACAAAGGATTTATCGGTGACCTTGAAAATAATGGCTCATTTTTAAGAAAAAAGTAACCAAAACAATTATTTTATTAACTGAAGACTATATTGTTGGATCATCATAATGGGTTTGGGTGGGGGTGTCTAATCATGTGCCATGGAGGGCCAAGACCCTGCAGGCTTTACCTCCAACCACTGTCTTCAACAGCAGATTCCACTGAACTTCTTCCACTGACTGATCAGTGAGAACACCTGCTGAAGAGACTGGGTAGAAGAGAGAACCTACAGGGTCTTGGCCCCCCATGACACATGATTGGAAGCCCCTGGATTAGGTTTAATGGGATTTAACATTTTAACACAAACTGCTTCATGGTTCATAATTCTGTTGACAGACTTACACTAAACCAAAAGTGATTTCTCAAACTGCTGGATTATTCTTAGCTTTTCCAGTCTTTCAGTATTTAATTTATGCCACATGGTGGTAACCTTCACATTTAAAAAAAGAGACATCTGCAAATACTTCAGAGGTTTATTGTCAGTGCAATTCCCAGTGCAATACTACATGAATGCATGTCTAGTACATTGTTGATGCAGAGAATATATATTTCTACAGTACATGTATCTAGTAAATCAAGTATTTTCCATGTAACCTTGTGACTGCATTATTTTAATTGCTTTTAATCCTAGATCAAGTTTGTTTTGGCCTAAAATGCATGATAACTGTCAAATACTGTATATCTTATTATACCTAACTCAGTACTGTTTACTTTTTGAATATATATTTTGTGGCTAATATAGTTATTAACATGGCGATCAAGTTGTGTCAGCTGATCATTTTTTTCTATGACACCACCACAGACTCTGCAGCTGAAGCAGGTACGTCCATGATGTCTCAACAGTCTCTCCATGATTTTCACGCAGATCAAAGCAATTTGTTGTACAGGAAATAAACGTTTCTACAGACATTCTTAAGCTCTATAACCACTGATCATTTGTGAAGCTGTGCTGACATCAGTGACAGGCTGATGACATCCGTGACAGGCTGTGTTGAACGCCCAGGCCGAATGAAGCGGTAATTTCTCCACAACAGAGCCATCTGAAACACACACAGCGTACATATTTTAGTACCTAACAGCGATAACTTGCAAACATTAAAGTGTAGTACAATGTACTTATAGCAAACTAGCATTAGCAACATTAGCTTACCGTCATATATGACCTAGTTTGTATCCTCACGTCTTTGGCTCTCCCAGAAGCTGCAGAACTATTCCAGAGTGTTTCATCTCGCTGCCTGTACCCTTGTCTGGTGGTCCTTTTTGGCATTTATGGTGAAAAAAGCCACAGACCGAGGAGTCGCCTTGTACAGCTGTATGTGTTTATGTTTTGCTTGGGTCGCGTGTTCTACGTCACGGGAGTGTGGCGCTGCCTCGCTGTTCAAGAAATCCCACCCACCGCAGGCGTGTCAGCAGTAATGTCGAAACACAATCGAGGCCGAAACGAGTCGTTGTGAGATGAGTCGTGTTTTCAAATCGGGGCCGAGCGGGGCTAATGGAAAAGTGCCTTTTATAGCCTTTTCCATTAGTACCTGGTACCAGGTACTTTTTTAGTACCGACTCGAGGGCAGGGTACAGCTGCGCTAAGTCGGGAAGAAAATGTGACGTCAACAGACTGCAGGCCACTGATTGGTCAGGGCGTAACGTCATGAAAGTGTCCGTCTTCGGAAGAATCTCCAAACCGCCATTTGCAAAAGTTCACGGAGTAAACACAATATTAATAGAGAGGTTTCGCAGAAATCTACACTGTGGTCCAATGAAGAGGTGCAGAGTTTTCTGTGCTTGGTGGCAGATATCCGTATCCAGAGCAACATGGAGGTACCCCGCACCAAAACAGATGGCAGCCCAGCATAGAACCGGACTACGGACAAGCTGAAGATGAAAGTGAGAGAACCATTGATGGTGGGTGATTTGTGATATTGTGCATCTTTATGCTTATTTATCCTGTTGGTGGTAAGCTCACCTTTTTGAGCAATACAACACCGTCCTGTGCTGGCTAACGAGTGTTAGCTAGTAGCTAGCTAGCTAGTAGCCAACTTTGCTGATTCGCGCTTGCTTTGTCCGAAGTATTCGCTTGTGAGAGCAAAACGATGAAATATGCTAATCCTGGTTAAAGTCCTGGTTTGTGTACCTGTTGCACTTTGGTGCTGTGCATTAAGTTGCGTGTAATTTCTTTCTAGAGTCTGTTTCCACATGCCAGGGGTTAGCCGCCCCCAGCATGTTGTGTTTATATTTTGGTTACAGGTCAAGAGGACCCCGAGATCCAAAATCTCAAAATATTCAAGTGCATTGTCAAACCAGTGACTTATAAAGTGATTCATTTAATTTTCTAAAGCGTCAGAATAGACCCACACACCTATTCTGTGGATTTTCCAAAAGAAGTGTTGGAACAGTGTTTTCGTGCTGTTTCTGTTCCACCATAAATCCCTGGATTGAAAATGTACTTGTACATGTACAGAGTGGATCCTGGGGTGCTCACTTGTCAGGGAAACAAAGCATTTTTGTCACATCCAACCATTGACTTTCACAAGTGTATTTCCCTAGTACAGGTACATCTCCAAAAATTAGAATATCGTGAAAAAGTTCAATATTTTTTGTCACTCATTTCAGAAAGTGAAATCCATATGTTATATAGATTCATTACACAGACAGTGATATATTTCAAGCATTTATTTATTTTAATTTTGATGATTATGGCTTACAGCCCCTGAAAACCTCAAATTCAGTTTAGCAAAAAATTAGAATATTGCATAAAATTAATTTTAAAAAATAGTTTTTAAATAGAAAAATGTTGGCTGTTGAAATGTTGGTTAACATGGGCTGTAGCCATGATCTTCAAAATAAAAAAAAACAAAACACTTGCAATATATCACTGTCCGTGTAATGAATCTATACAGTGGTACCTCTACTTACGAGCGTCTCTACATACGGAATTTTCAGGTTACGACACGCCTCAATGGGAAAATATTGCCTCTTGTTACGAAAGAAATTTCAGGATACGAAAGGCAAAAATACAGTACGCGCTGCTACTCGCAGCTCCCAGAGCCGAACGTAAACATACTTGTAGCTGCTCTGCCAGTGGCTATTGCCTAGCATCTTCCTGGCATCCCATTGGCCACGAAGTGTTCGGACAGTTTTACGTGTGTGTATTAACTTTTATTCACTATGGACCCCAAGAAAGTGATGGAGAAAAGTGGAAAAGAAGAAAAGAAGAAGAAGAGAGTTTTTTTGTCCATACAAACAAAGAAAGAGATAATAGAAAAGTATGAAAAAGGGATGCGTTTGGTTGATCTCGCCAAAGAATATGGCCGTAATACATCTACGATCGGCATGGTATTAAAACAAAAGAAAGCCCTAAAAGCTACGACTCCTTCCAAAGGCCTCTCTGTCATTTCGAAGAGGAGGTCGGCAGTGAACGATGCGATGGAGAGGCGATGCAACACGCGGCAGTGCAGGAGGAGTTCAGAGAGGACGAGGAGGAGGAGGATGCAGCCATTATTCCATCAGCCCGAATAAAAGACATTTTAGGAAAATTCCATGAAGTTTCGGAATTTGTTGAAAAGAATCACCCAGAAAAAGTGTTCACTAGTCGGGCTATTGCTCACTATGATGATGTTTGCCTTGCACATTTTCGAAGGATTGTTAAAAGCCGACAAAAGCAAACGTCCTTGGATCGGTTCTTTACAAAATGTCAGGCAAAAACCACTGCTGAGAGAGAACATGAACCAAAGAAGGCAAAAGGTGACGACGATAGCAGTTAAAAGGTAAATGAACATAATTTTTATTCTTTACTTTATTCTTTGTTTTTTACATTATGTACAACTCTCATTTTATGTTTATTGTGCAGTAATCTAATTGTAACATGTATTTGTTACATGTTTTGATGCATTTTTATGATTTATAAAAAATTTATGTCCGAATTTTGGGGGGCTTGGAACAGATTAGGGCATTTACATGGAAAACACGTCTCTACTTATGGAATTTTCAGGTTACGAAACTACTTCCAGAACCAATTAATTTCGTAAGTAGAGGTACCACTGTATATGGGTTTCACTTTCTGAAATGAGTGACAAAAAATATTGAACTTTTTCATGATATTCTAATTTTTTGAGATGTTCCTGTATATGTGTTGAACTTGCTTGAACTTACCACCATCCATTTCTGTCTTTGGTCTAGGCAAGAGGAAAGGAAAAGCAGCCATCCTGCAACGGACCTTGCCACTGTGGAAAGTACTGAAATCCTTTGCTTTTATAAGTAAAGTGCCAAAACCAAAGTAGCACAATTTCCACTTAATATAAAAGGGACTGAACTGAGATTTATTTGATTGTGTGAATATTTATTACAGAATAATTGAAAATGAATGGCACATCAACTGTAAAATAAAACGCTTGTTAATGTATTTATTTTTTATTGTCAGATCACTTGTGTGATCCTTTGTGAGTTGTGTTCATAACTGTATGTTGCACTTTGGGGAATGGGAGTTGTTCAGTCATCAATATAATTTAGTTTATATGTGTAGTTTATAGTCTATCATCAATAAACTAATGCAGTATTATAATAGCAGGACACATTACAAATATTTGAGACACACTGTAGTGCTCCCCTTTATATTTTAGCAATACAAGTACAAAACACCACCCACACTTGAAGCCAGGGCAAGAAGAGACACAGCGGTGACAGAGCGGTGGCTAAACTTTTATTGATAAAAATTCCATATTTTGACTGAGCGAGGCCATACTTGGTGATGCACACCCTCAGTTAAAGTACTAGATTCCATTCAAGTGAATGCATTAATTCATTCTGACTGCTGAGGCCACAGTAAAAACAATTGATTTTAAATGTAACCCAGCCCTTGTAAAATCTACTGAAGCGCAGCTACATGAAAATTATGGTTAAATACAACAACAAAGCACTTTTTTGTTACATTCCACCATTGGCTTTTAGCAACAAGTGTATTTCCCAAATATGTTTTAAACTTGCATTAATTAACCACCACCCATTTCTGTCTTTTTTCTAGGCAAGAGGGAAACGATCCACCCCAAACTGGACCTTGCCTCACTATTTACAGAGATGCAGGCTGAAGATCTGCTGAACTGGGACCAGCTTGAGCGACACATCCCAGCTGCTTCTCAGTGAGGTAGCATGGCTGGCGTGTGTGACCCATTCTAAGATTTTTTTTAATTTTTTTTTTTTACAGTTTGAAATTTGCTGCTGACTGTAATAAACAATTTAGTGACTCATGTGTTTGCATCATCCATCCATCCATCTTCTTCTGCTTAATCCTTTTCGGGTCACGGGGGGGCCTATCCCAGCATCTTTGGGCGAGAGGCAGGGTATACCCTGGACAGATCGCCAGTCCATCGCAGGGCCAACACAGAGAGATAGACAACCACTCACTCTCACAGTCATACCTAAGGACAATTTAGAATCCCCATGATTTTCTATTTTGTCTGTGAAGACAACAGTGGGAAAAGAGTCAACAGTACAAACCATGTATCGGTGACTTATAGAAAATAAATAATGGCTCATTTTAAAGAAAAAGTAACCAAAACAATTATTTTATTTACTGAAGACTGTATTGCTGGATGTGCCACTGCAGAAGACACTGCACACTTTAGTGATAGTACCAGTATATGGAGGAATTCTGGGCCATATTAGCATCTGTACTTTATCATAATGGGTTAGGGCAAGGGTGTCCAATCATGTGCCATGGAGGGCCAAGACCCTGCAGGCTTTACCTCCAAACAGTGTCTTCAACAGCAGATTCCACTGACTGCTGATCAGTGAAAACACCTGCTGAAAAGACTGGGTAGAAGAGAGAACCTGCAGGGTCTTGACCCTCCATGGCACATGATTGGACACCCCTGAGTTAGGGTTTAATGGGATTTAACATTTTAACACAAACTACTTTATGGCTCATAATTCTGTTGACAGACTTACACCAAACCAAAAGTGATTTCTCAAACTGCTGGATTGTTCTTAGACAGCTTTTCCAATCTTTTACTATTTGATTTATGTCACTTGGTGGTAACCTTCACATATAAAACAAAAGAGACACATCTGCAAAAATTTCAAAGGATTATTGTCAAAATTCCCAGTGCAATACTACATGAATACATGTATAGTACATTGTTGATGCAGAGAATATACTGTATATTTCTACAGTACATGTACAGTATCTAGTAAATCAAGTATTTTCCATGTAACCTTGTGACTGCATTATTTTAATTGCTTTTAATCCTAGATCAAGTTTGTTTAGGCCTAAAATGCATCATAATTGTCAAATATATCTTATTATACCTAACTCAGTACTGTTTACCTTTTGAATATATATTTTCTGGCTAATATAACCCCATAACTACAACCTGGCGATCAAGTTTTGGCAGCTGATCACTTTTTGCCACGACACCACCACAGACTCAGTGCTGCTGGAGCAGCTACACGGCATGATGTCTCAACAGTCTCTCCATGATTTTCACACAGATCAGAGCAATTTGTTGTACAGGAAGCTAAACGTTTCTACAGACATTCTTAAGCTCTATAACCAGTGGTCGTCTGTGAAGTTGGGGTGACATCAGTGACAGGCTGTGTTGAACGCCCAGACCAACGGTTTGAAGCGGTAATTTTCCCACAACAGAGCCATCTGAAACACACACACACACACACACACACACACACACACACACACACACACACACACACACACACACACACACACACACACACACACAGCATACATATTTTAGTACCTAGTAGTGATAACTTGCAGACAATACAACGTAGTACGGCGGACTTGAAGCAAACTAGCATTAGCAATCATTAGCTTACCGTCATATATGATCTAGCTCGTATCCTCACGTCTTCCGCTCTATGGCTTCCTAGACGCTCCAGTACTTTTCCAGAGTGTTTCGTCTCGCTGCCTGTCCCCTTCTCTGGTGGTCCTTTTTGGCCTTTACGGTAACAAAAAGCCAAGGACCGAGGAGTCGCTTTGTACAGCCGCCATGTTATGTTTTGCTTGGGTCGCGTGTTTTATGTCACGGGAGTGTGGTGCCGCCTTGCTGTAAAAAAAATCCCACCCAACCCAGGTGTACCCAGCTGTAATGGAAACAGAACTGAACTGAGTAGAGTAGAGTAGAGTAGAGTAGAGTAGACTAAAGCCGACTGGGTACTAGTGGAAAAGCGCCATATGTTTGGTTCCAACTAAAAGATAGTAGGCCTGACCCTGATGACCTGAGAGCTCTGGGTGGTTCATAATAGACCACCAGATCTGAAATGTATTTTGGCCCTAAACCACTCAGAGCTTTATAAACCAACAGGAGTATTTTGAAATCTATTCTTTGACAGACAGGAAGCCAATGTAAAGATTTGAGGACTGGAGTTATATGATCTACTTTCTTGATCTTAGTGAGGACTCAAGCTGCAGCATTCTGAACTAACTGCAGCTGTCTGATGGACTTTTTAGGGAGACCTGTGAGGACAGCGTTACAGTAGTCCAGTTTACTGAAGATAAATGCATGGACAAGTTTTTCTAGATCCTGCTGAGACATCAGACCTTTAATCCTTGCTATGTTCTTTAAGTGATAATAGGCTGACTTCACTACTGTCTTAATGTGGCTGTTAAAATTCAGGTCTGAGTCCAGAATGACACGCAGATTTCTGGCTTGGCTGTTGGTTTTTAGCATCACTAATTGAAGCTTAACCCAGGCAGCAGTTGGACGGGAGCCGGATCGGAGTTCGGGGGCGGCGGTGGTGGGAGACGGGGACCAGTGGAGGACCACCGGGACCCAGCCAGACAATAGCCTGAGTCGAAGCCCAGTGGCGAGGCCACTGAGGCAGACGGCGGTAGGTGGCGGGGCTCAGCGGAGGAACTACTGAGGCAGACGGCGGTAGGCGGCGGAGCTCAGCGGAGGATCTACCGGGACCCCAGCAGAGCTCGGCTGCAGCGGCGGTGTGCGGCGGGACTCAGTGGAGGAGCTGGACAGGAGCTTGGTTACACCGGCGGTAAGCAGCGGGACTAGCAGCGGAGGGGGCTAGCTGAGGCCCAGCTGGATTCGAGGTCGGTTGGATCGGATACCGGCGACACAAGCAGAGATTGTTTTTACTATCCACAGGTTAATAAAAATGCCACCAAAGAAGGAGGAAATGGAAGAGATCAAAAAATCTCTGAACTTCTTGTCAGAAGAAGTGGCCAAAATGGTTAGCCAGCAGGCCAAAATAATAGGCCTAATGGAAGAAGTACGAGACTTAAAATTAACAATTCAGGAAAAAGACAAAAAAATTATGG
Source organism: Pholidichthys leucotaenia (assembly GCA_020510985.1). Taxonomy (NCBI): domain Eukaryota; kingdom Metazoa; phylum Chordata; class Actinopteri; order Cichliformes; family Pholidichthyidae; genus Pholidichthys; species Pholidichthys leucotaenia. The sequence goes on from CM035838.1 coordinate 149,108,129, forward strand.
ACTTGGAGCGACGCGTCGAGGATCTTGAACAAGGTTCTCATATGGATGACCTAGTTATAAGTGGACTAGACATCAAATATCAATCATACGCTCATGCTACAACAGGACTGAGAGGTGAGGAGGCTCCCTTGAGTGAATCAGTCTCCCTAGAAAACCAGGTGCTTCAGTTCCTTGACAGTAGAGATATAAAGGTCGAACCAAATGCAATTTCAGCCTGTTATGCTTTATCCAGAAAAGATAATAAAACAAAGACATCAATTGTGATGCGCTTTGTGAACAGAAGGGTAAAGAATGACATACTGAGGCCAGCCAGAAAGCTCCGAGGAACAGAAGTTTACCTAAATGAACACCTAACAAAAACAAATGCTGAAATAGCACAGCAAGCACGGATGCTGAAAAGACAAAATAGGATACAGGCAACATGGACAAGAAATTGTAGAGTTTGGATCAAACTAAATGGAACACCTGAGCAAGCAAAGAGTATAATGATCAGAGATGTTACTGACTTAGATAAATACAGATGAACACTGATTAAGAAAATTAAGAGACAATGATAATCCATATTCACACACACTGTAAGAATAGTTCTTTTGACATACCATGTCAATGTACTTTAAAAAAAAATAAGCAAAACTGTAGAGGATGCCTTTCACAAACGAGACTGAGTTTATTTCTCAGGGTTGGTTTATTGAGAAGTCACATCCTCCAACAAGAGCAGAATCTCAGAAAAGAGGTAGAACAATCATCCTTCACAGTTCTTATACCCCAATCATCAAATAACACACCCCCAACCCACAGTCCTTGAGTAAACATACAGCCCCCGAGGCTCCTTGGCGTCTCCATTGTCTCTCTCATCCTTCTAGCCTCCGGGGCTCCTGCTGGGACATTCTCTCCCACTTCCCGTCTCCTAAAAGACCCACTTCACACCTCTCGTAGGTCTCTGCAGGGTCAGGTCCTCTTTGGCCATTGAGACGTGAAGCTTCCAGAATATGCACCGTCATGCCTACCAGGTATATGTGGGTGAATATGAATGCCATATATGCGCCCTAAATATGCGCCATATAACCCCCCCAAACGTCTAAATAAGGACAAAGTACACCCCAAAATGCATAGAAACATGTCATATCACACAGAACAGCAAAATGGCACAACATATCACACTTCCAACTGCTTGGGCTTCAACCTCCTGCCATATCTGCTGTGAGCAGGTTTCGATCGGCCTGTAGCTGTCTCTTGCATCTGTGGATTAGAGTCATTAGCACATCCTTGTGAAAGCTTAGAAGAGCGTCTCCCCGGTGGCCTGCCGCGACGGGGGGCCCTAGCTAACTGCATTTGTTCATCAGCCAACACAAAAGTGGGTTTGAGTCTGTTAATGCAGACTAATTCCCTCCTGTCACCCAAATCGAGCAAAAAATGTTTTTCCCCAGTTTCCAACACGCTGAACGGTCCATCATAAGGCGGCCTTAAACCTGGCCTCTGAGCGTCGTGTCTGACAAAGACAAATTCTGCGTTCTTTAAGGCTTTAGGCACAAAAACGCGTGGGAAACTGTGATGAACTGGGCCGGGGAGGGTGTTTGATCCCGTGTCGCTCTGCCGCAGCTGAGTGGGTGGGCGATTTGGTGCAGGGTTCTCTGGAAGGAATTCGCCTGGTAACCGGAGGGGTTGGGCAAAGACTAGCTCAGCCGGAGAGGCTTGCAAATCTTCCTTAGGTGCTGAACGCAACCCTAATAAAACCCATGGAAGTTTATCAACCCAATTTGTGTCTGTGAGAGCCGCTTTGAGGGCTGCTTTCAATGACCGGTGAAAGCGTTCGCACAAACCATTGGCCTGAGGGTTATAAGCGGTAGTGCGATGAATTTTCACCCCCAGACTGAGGGCCATGGATGACCAGAGCTCGGAAATGAATTGGGGACCCCTGTCAGACGTTATGTCTGACGGGACTCCAAAACGCGCGACCCAAGCCGTTAAAAACGCGTGCGCCACGTCTGCTGCTGTAGTTGACGCCAGGGGGACCGCTTCTGGCCAGCGCGTTGTGCGGTCTACCATGGTTAGAAGGTGTGTGAAACCCTGCGACAGCGGGAGGGGTCCCACCAACTCGATATGCATGTGGTCGAAGCGTTTGGCCGGGATGTGAAAAGGTTCTAAGGGGGCCCGCGTGTGCTTGTGTATCTTTGCTCTTTGACACGCTGCGCAGGCTGCGGCCCACTCTTTGACCTGTTTACGCAGCCCCGGCCAAACAAATTTTTCTTCCACCATTTTGATCGAAGCGCGAACTCCCGGATGTGCCAGCGAATGGATTAAGTCAAAAACGCGGCAGCGCCACGCAGCTGGGACAACGGGGCGGGGGCGCCCCGTGGAGATATCACAGATTAGAGGAGGCATACCTGTCTGATGCACCCTGTGCTCCAGCCTTAGCCCTGTTGGCCCAGACTGGAGCGCGCGCACATCCGCATCGCTAACCTGCTCGGCGGCCATGGCTGCATAATCTAAGCCTACGCAGACCGGGGCTGCGAGCGCTTCCGCGCCGCAAGCCTGGCCCGCATCCACGGCCACCGTGTCTGCCCCCTGGGGGCCTGGCGTTGCAACTGCGCGTGAGAGGCAATCTGGCACTACATTGTGTTTGCCCGCCACATGTTGAATGTCGGTGGTAAACTCTGAAATCGCGGCCAGCTGTCTCTGCTGTCGGCCCGACCATGGCTCTGAAATCTTGGCCATTGCAAATGTTAATGGTTTGTGGTCTACAAACGCAGTGAAACGGCGCCCTTCCAGCCAGAACTGGAAGTGGCGGATGGCCAGATGCAGGGCTAAAAGCTCCCTATCGAACGCGCTGTATTTCCGCTCGTTATTGCGCAGTGTTTTGCTGAAAAACGCAAGCGGTTGCCAGCTCCCTGCTACCAGTTGCTCGACAACCGCCCCCACTGCTACGTTGGAAGCGTCCATGGTTAGTGCCATGCGAGCTGCTGGCACGGGGTGTGCCAACAGCACAGCGTTCGCCAGGGCCGACTTGACCTGGGAGAAAGCGCGCTCCCGTTCCGGGGACCACTCGACCTTATTTGCAGGTTTTTGTTTCTTTAGTGCCGCGTACAGTGGGTGCATGAGCTGTGCCGCGCTGGGGAGGAAACGGTTATAAAAACTGACTGTCCCCAAAAATTCTTGCAATGCTTTAACTGTCTGCGGCTGGGGAAACTCCGTTATCGCGCGTACTTTATCGGGCAGCGGGACCGCTCCATCTGGAGAAACGCGGTGGCCCAAAAAATCGATTTGCGCTACTCCGAATTGACATTTCGCTGGGTTAATTATCAGCCCATGCTCTGTCAGCCTCTGAAAAACTGCTGTGAGGTGGCGTTCGTGTTCGACTTTGGATGCACTGGCTACCAAAATATCATCCAAATAGGCGAACATGAAAGGGAGGCCACGCAACACCGCATCCATCATGCGTTGGAACGTCTGTGCGGCGCCTTTGAGGCCAAAGGGCATGCGCAAAAACTTGAAAAGCCCAAAGGGGGTTATTACTGCCATTTTGGGTATGTCTTGAGCGTGGACTGGGACTTGGTGATAACCGCGGACCAAATCTATTTTGGAAAAGATGCGCGCCCCCGCCAAATGCGCCAAAAAATCCTGGATGTGCGGAATCGGGTAGCGGTCGTATGCTGAAGCATTATTTAACCTGCGGAAATCACCGCAAGGCCGCCACGAGCCGTCAGCCTTGGGGACCATATGCAGGGGTGACAACCAAGGGCTGTTAGAGCGTCTAACAATGCCCAGTTTTTCCAAGTTGGCGAATTCCTCGCGTGCGATGGCCAGTTTAGCTGGGTCCAAGCGCCGAGCTTTTGCAAAAACAGGGGGGCCGGAGGTAGTTATGAAGTGCTCGACCCCGTGTTTAGCTATTGACGCTGAAAATGTTGGGACCGTGAGTGCTGGGAACTGATTGAGTAGTGCATGAAACTTACCACCTGCAGCTGTGACATTAGGATGTGCAGAAGGCGGGGCCACCCGAGCTGTACAGGAGATAGAGCGGAAAGTCAGTGCATTTACCATATGTCTATTAGTAAGATCAACTAATAAACTGTTTGAGCATAAAAAATCAGCACCTAACATGTTGTTGCTAACTGCAGCTACGACGAAAGTCCACTCGAAGGTGCGCCCGTGGAAGGATAGAAGGAGCATCTTCTCCCCATAGGTTTTGATCGTCGCGCCAGCAGGTCCGCGTAGGAAGGCTTGACAAAACTCAGCTGGGAGCCTGTGTCCACCAGGAAATCCTTCCCAGAATTCGCGTCCGTCACGAAAAGCAGCTTGTTCTTCGCGCCGAGAGCAGCAGCTGCTACCGACTCTCGGTCTTGGCGTTTCCCTGGCGCTTGTATCGGCACGGTGGGGTGCATCTGCGCGCCCTCTCGGCGAAACGTCGATGGTAAAAGCAGCAGAGGGTGCTGTCCGCTCCGCTTCTCCTGGTCTCTGCCGCTGCTGACATCAGTGGGTCTGGTGCTGCGGCCTCTGGTCTCCCCTCGTCTCGCGGGGGTGCGTTCAGCTCCGTTGCCGCCGTTGTGGCTGCATGTTGTCTATGGGCGTCGACGAGCCGCTGCGCCTCCTGGCCCAGCCCGTGGTAGTCGTGGTCGTTGAGCAGCTGTGAGCTGGCCAGGGTGACTCTCACTGCTGGTGGTAGTGTTCTGAGAAAGAGGTGGGCGAAGATAAAACTGTCACCATCTTCGCCTCTCAGGTTCATCATCCTCGCCATCAGATCTGCCGGCCTGTCTGCTTCCCCTTCTGTCAGTGCCAGAAGTCTCTCTGCTCGCTCTCCCTGCGAGGGAGTGAAAGCTCGAATGAGGGCGGCTTTCAGTGCGCCATACTTGTCGTCCTGGGGCGGGTGGTTGGTCAGGCTCTCCACCCGCTGCATTGTGAGGCTGTCCAGCTTCGCGACGACATGGTAGAACCTCGTTGTGTCCGCTGAGATTCCCCGGAGGTGGAACTGCGCCTCCACAGTGGTAAACCAGGAGCGCAGGTTATGTTGCCAGAAATCGGGCAGCTGTAGTGTGGTAGCTGCGTTAACCCGGTTGGCTCCTGAAGAGTCCGGTGCGGGAAGATCGTCGCCACCGGCCATAGTTTGTCGCAGGTCACCAGTGTAGAGGATGCCTTTCACAAACGAGACTGAGTTTATTTCTCAGGGTTGGTTTATTGAGAGGTCACATCCTCCAACAAGAACAGAATCTCAGAAAAGAGGTAGAACAATCATCCTTCACAGTTCTTATACCCCAATCATCAAATAACACACCCCCAACCCACAGTCCTTGAGTAAACATACAGCCCCCGAGGCTCCTTGGCGTCTCCATTGTCTCTCTCATCCTTCTATCCTCCGGGGCTCCTGCTGGGACATTCTCTCCCACTTCCCGTCTCCTAAAAGACCCACTTCACACCTCTCGTAGGTCTCTGCAGGGTCAGGTCCTCTTTGGCCATTGAGACGTGAAGCTTCCAGAATATGCACCGTCATGCCTACCAGGTATATGTGGGTGAATATGAATGCCATATATGCGCTCTAAATATGCGCCATAAAACAAACAAAAAACTTATGACTGACTTGAGTAGACATCAATTATCCCCAGTTGGAGGAAGTCATTTGACACAGAGTAAGGATACTCAAACTCTGAAAATATGCCATTATGCTGAACATAAACTACAAGAGATGGAGAACGATATTGATCCTGATAACCACTTTTTCAATAATATTCATAACCATTGTGAATATTACACTGAAAAGCAATTCAAAAGTCAAGTGCAACTAGATGGTAAACTATCAATAATACACTTCAACAGCAGAAGTCTTAACAAAAACTTTCCACAGATTCAGGACTATTTAAAACAGCTAGACAGAAAATTTACAGCTATCGCAGTCTCTGAAACTTGGCTTAATGAAGAGCAGGCTCCCCTGATGGCAATAGAGGGATATCAGATGTTTCATATTAACAAATCTCAAAAAAAGGGTGGTAGTGTTGCACTGTATATTAATGACCTGTATAGGTGTAAACTTGTAAATGGAATGTCCTTTGCACTACCAGGGATTTTGGAATGTGTTACTGTTGAGATTGACCAAGATAAAACAAAAAATCTAATTATAAGTTGTATATATAGAATGCCGGGAACTTGCATTGAGACATTCAGAGATAAATTAGTCGAGCTGTACAATAATATTACTAGTAAGAAAATGGTAGTAATTTGTGGAGATTTCAATATTGATTTACTAAATCCACATCAACAAAATGTAATTACAGAGTTCATGAACTCTATGTACAGCATGAGTCTATATCCCACAATAACACATCCCAGTAGAATCACAGTTCACACTGCTACACTTATTGACAACCTGTTTGTTAATATTATTGATAAGAAAATAGAAAGTGGATTATTGATAAATGATAAAAGTGACCACTTGCCAACCTTTGCACTTATCCATGGCCACACGGGGCCCAACGCAGAAAAAACTTCAAAATCGTTCAGACACAAATCACCAAATGCAATCAGTTCTCTTAAAGAGGACTTGCTGAAGCAAGACTGGACAGAAGTCTATGTATCAGATGTAAATGAAGCCTATGACACATTTATAAACATTGTAACCACTCTTTATGAAAAAAATTGTCCATTAGTAAAAAAAGAAGCTTAAACATAAATTTGCCGATAAGCCATGGTTAACCAAAGGATTACAAAAGGCGTGTAAAAAGAAAAATTTATTATATAAAGCTTTCCTAAAGAAAAGGACAAAAGAAGCAGAGCAGCGGTATAAAACATACAAAAATAAGTTAACATATACTGTATAATAAGATGTAGTAAGAGAGACTATTACAGTAAAGAACTGGAGAAAAACAGAGACAATATTAAAAATACATGGACAATACTTAACAGTATTCTTGGAAATAAAAGCAGAAATACAAGCAACCCAACCGATTTTTCAAAAAATAATAAAACGACAGAGTATGAATGCAGCTTCACCTGCAGATGAATTTAATAACTTTTTTGTTAACACTGGTCCTAATTTGGCTCGAGAAATACCCATTACGGTGCCTACAGGTGATACAATAAGCAAAAACACTGCTATAAAAGACTCCATTTTCATAAAGAACACAGACGAGAGAGAGGTCATAGAAATTGTTTTATTGAATGCTTAGTGAAACCACTGACGTATATCTGTAACCTGTCTCTCCAAACAGGTATATTTCCCAATGCAATGAAAATAGCTAAAGTAATTCTGATATACAGAGGGGAATTTTCAAACTATAGACCAATTTCACTATTGCCGCAATTTTCCAAGATACTTGAAAAAATATTCTATGAGAGAATTGACAACTTCATACTGAAGAATAATTTATTGTGTGAACAGCAATATGGGTTCAGACACAAGAGGACAACTGCATTTGCTCTAATGGAATTTATAGAAAAAATATCAACTGCCATTGAAAATAAAGAGTATTCAGTTGGGGTATTCCTGGATCTTAAAAAAGCATTTGATACATCCATCCATCCATCCATCTTCTACTGCTTTTCCAGAGGTCCGGGTTGCGGAGGCAGCAGTTCAAGCAGAGAAGCCCAGACTTCCCTCTCCCCAGCCACCTGCTCCAGCTCTTCAGAGGGGATACCAAGGCGTTCCCAGACCAGCTGGGAGACATAGTCTCTCCACCGAGTCCTGGGTCTGCCCTGGGGTCTCCTCCCAGTGGGACGTGCCTGAAACACCTCAAGTGGGAGGCGTCCAGGAGGCATCCTAATCAGATGCCCATACCACCTCAACTGACTCCTTTCAATGTGGAGGAGCAGCGGTTCTACTCCGAGCCTCTCCCGGATGACTGAGCTCCTCACCCTATCTCTGAGGGTGAGTCCAGCAATCCTACGGAGAAAGCTCATTTCAGCCGCTTGTATCCGCGATCTCGTTCTTTCGGTCATTACCCAAAGCTCGTGACCATAGGTGAGAGTAGGAACGTAGATTGACTGGTAAATCGACAGCTTTGCCTTAGAACTAAGTACCCTCTTCATCACAACAGACCGGTACAACGTCCGCATCACTGCAGATGCTGCTCCAATCCGTCTGTCGATCTCTCGCTCCATTTTCCCCTCACTCGTGAACAAGACCCCAAGATACTTAAACTCCTCCACTTGGGGCAGGAACCTGTCCCCAACCCGGAGAGGACAATCCACCTTTTTCCGGCTGAGGACCATGGACTCGGACTTGGAGGTGCTGATTCTCATCCCAGCCGCTTCACACTCAGCGGCAAACCGTCCCAGCAAGAGCTGTAGGTCATTGCTGGATGAAGCCAACAGGACAACATCATCTGCAAACAACAGAGATGAGATCCTGTGGTCACCAATCATGACACCCTCCATTCCCTGGCTGCACCTAGAAATCCTGTCCATAAAAATTATGAACAGAATCGGTGACAAAGGGCAGCCCTGGCGGAGTCCAACTCTCACTGGGAATAACTCCGACCGAATGTTGGCAATACGAACCAAACTCTCACAACGGTTGTACAGAGACCGAATAGCTTGTAACAACAAGCCCGATACCCCATACTCCCAAAGCACCCCCCACAAAAATCCACGAGGGATGCGGTCAAATGCCTTCTCCAAGTCCACAAAACACATGTAAACTGGTTGGGCAAACTCCCACGAACCCTCAAGAATTCTCGAGAGGGTAAAGAGCTGGTCCGATGTGCCACGGCCAGGACGAAAACCACATTGCTCCTCCTGAATCCGAGGTTCGACCAACGGCCGGATTCTCCTCTCCAGTACCTTAACAAACACCATGTTCAAGCATAAGGGTGTCCATATGTGCACCTGGCACCAGGACACCCTAGGTCGCAGGTCGATGATCGAGTTTGTTATCGTATCATCAGACCTGTGACCGTATGTCTTCGACACCCGAATAAAGAGAGGTGCAGAGCTGTCAACTGATCACCACCTGGTGGTGAGTTGGATCCGATGGCAGGGGAGGAAGCCATTCAGACCTGGTAGACCCAAACGTATAGTGAGGGTGTACTGGGAGCATCTGGCTGAGGCCCCTGTCCGAGAGGTCTTCAACTCCCACCTCCGGAAGAACTTCAACCACATTCCGAGGGAGTCTGGAGACTAGGAGTCTGAATGGGCCATGTTCTCCACCTCTGTTGTTGAAGCGGCGGCCCAGAGCTGCGGCCGCAAGGTGGTCGGTGCATCTCGTGGTGGCAACCCCCGAACCAAGTGGTGGACACCAGTGGTGAGGGGGGCCATTAAGCTGAAGAAGGAGTCCTATCAAGCTTGTTTGGCTTGTGGGACTCCCGAAGCAGCTGAGGTGTACCGGCAGGCCAAGCGGAGTGCAGCTCTGGTGGTTGCTGAAGCAAAAACCCGGGCATGGGAGGAGTTCGGTGAGGCCATGGAACAAGACTTTCAGTCGGCCTCAAAGAGATTCTGGCAAACTGTCTGGCAGCTCAGGAGGGGAAAGCAGCTCCCCGTCCACACTGTGTATGGTGCGGATGGGACACTGTTCGCCTCGACTGGGGATATCGTCGGGCGGTGGAAGGAATACTTCGAGGAATACTTTGATACAGTGGATCATAATTTATTATTAAAGAAACTACAAAATTGTGGTATTAGAGGGGTAGAACTATCCTGGTTAAGTAGTTACTTAAAGAATAAATATCAGTATGTATGTGTTGGTAACAAAAACTCACAGTTACTGAAGGTTACTTGTGGAGTCCCACAGGGTTCAGTTTTGGGGCCATTGTTATTCAATATGTACATATATAAATGATATATGTAAAGTTTCAGAAAAAATGGACTTAATATTGTTTGCTGATGACACTAATCTATTATGCAGTGGAAGCAATTTGGAACAACTTCTGGATACACTCGGAAAGGAATTAGGAAAGCTTAAACTGTGGTTTGAATCAAACAAATTAACGCTCAATATAAGTAAGACAAAATTTATAGTCTTTAACAACCATCACAACAACTCAGTATCTAAACACAGTGTAAATGGTGTAGAGATTGAAAGGGTATCTGAAACTAAATTTCTTTAAGTAATAATTGATAATAAACTGTGTTAGAAGTCACATATTAATTATATTAAAGGTAAAATATCCAAATCAATTGCAATACTACACAGAATAAAATATTTGCTGAATCAACCCACGCTATATATCTTGTATCATTCATTAATACTCCTATACATGACATATTGTACTGAAGTATGGGGAAATACATATAAAACAAACATATATCCAGTCTTTATGCTTCAGAAGAGAGCTATTAGAATAATAAATAAAGCAGCTTACAGGGAACCAACAAACCCATCCATCCATCCATCCATCTTCTACCGCTTTTCCGGAGGTCCGGGTCGCGGAGGCAGCAGTTCAAGCAGAGAAGCCCAGACTTCCCTCTCCCCAGCCACCTGCTCCAGCTCTTCAGAGGGGATACCAAGGCGTTCCCAGACTAGCTGGGAGACATAGTCTCTCCACCGAGTCCTGGGTCTGCCCCGGGGTCTCCTCCCAGTGGGACGTGCCTGAAACACCTCAAGTGGGAGACGTCCAGGAGGCATCCTAATCAGATGCCCATACCACCTCAACTGACTCCTTTCAATGTGGAGGAGCAGCGGTTCTACTCTGAGCCTCTCCCGGATGACTGAGCTCCTCACCCTATCTCTGAGGGTGAGTCCAGCAATCCTACGGAGAAAGCTCATTTCAGCCGCTTGTATCCGCGATCTCGTTCTTTCGGTCATTACCCAAAGCTCGTGACCATAGGTGAGAGTAGGAACGTAGATTGACTGGTAAATCGACAGCTTTGCCTTAGAACTAAGCTCCCTCTTCACCACAACAGACCGGTACAACGTCCGCATCACTGCAGATGCTGCTCCAATCCGTCTGTCGATCTCTCGGTCCATTTTCCCCTCACTCGTGAACAAGACCCCAAGATACTTAAACTCCTCCACTTGGGGCAGGAGCCTGTCCCCAACCCGGAGAGGACAATCCACCTTTTTCCGGCTGAGGACCATGGACTCGGACTTGGAGGTGCTGATTCTCATCCCAGCCGCTTCACACTCAGCGGCAAACCGTCCCAGCAAGAGCTGTAGGTCATTGCTGGATGAAGCCAACAGGACAACATCATCTGCAAACAACAGAGATGAGATCCTGTGGTCACCAAGCATGACACCCTCCATTCCCTGGCTGCGCCTAGAAATCCTGTCCATAAAAATTATGAACAGGACCGGTGACAAAGGGCAGCCCTGGCGGAGTCCAACTCTCACTGGGAATGACTCCGACCGAGTGTTGGCAATACGAACTAAACTCTCACAACGGTCGTACAGAGACCGAATAGCTCGTAACAACAAGCCCACTTTTTTTAAAATTAAAAGCTCTCAAGTTGAAAGATCTGGTTGACTTTAAAACTGCAATAATAATGTTTAAAGTGAAGAATCTATCACTGCCTGCAAATATTCAAAAGTTGTTCCAAATAAGGGAGAAACAATATCATTTCAGAGGAACATGTATATTTCAAAAACCTTCAGTGAGAACTACCACCAAGCAACACTGTGTTTCAGTGCAAGGAGTCAGATTATGGAACGATTTTGGACCTGAATTAAAATCATGTACAACACTTGGACAATTTAAACAAAAACTAAAGGAAGAAATACTCCAAACATATATACAAGATGACATGTAAAATCACATAAGGATTGTCATATCCAGCCTGCGTTGTGTTGTAGCTTAGTTTTTTTTGTCACATTTTGTCTTAGCTTCGTTCTGAATTGTAATCGCTCTTGTTTTGTTTTTTTTTCTTTTGAATTCTTGGATGGAACATGGGTGGGCAATATAAGCTGCGGCTTCAGCCATCACCCATTTCGGATAACTTATGCTGAACTGTATAATCAGAGGAGTTACTGTCTAATTTGACCTTGTTGGATTTTCTTTCCCCCTTTGTTATATTATTCAGTTTCTTTTAACCTGTACTTTTAATCTATCCGAAATAAAGATTCATTCATTCATTCATTCAAGCTGAGTACTAACTTTGAGTGTTTCTGCTTTGGCTCCAAAAACTATTATTTCAGTTTTGTCTTCATTTAGCTGAAGAAAATTCTGGCACATCCATTCTTTAACTTGACCAATGCATTTGTTCAGTGTTTTAATTGAACCATAGTCTCCTGGTGAGACGGTTATGTAGATTTGTGTGTCATCTGCTTAATTATGGTAATATATTTTGTTGTTTTTTTATGATTTGAGCTAGTGGGAGCATATACAGTAGATACTGAAAAGCAAGGGTCCCAAAATGGAGCCTTGGGGAACTCCACAGGTTATTTTTGTTCGCTCAGATTTGTAGTTACCTATAGACACAAAATAGTCCCAGTCTTTTAAATAGGACTCAAACCAGCTATGTGCTGTTCCAGAAAGTCCCACCCAGTTTTTGAACCGGTCTAGTAAGATGTTATGGTCGACCATGTCGAATGCAGCACTGAGGTTCAATAGAACCAAAACTGAAATGTTGCCATTATCTGTATTGCAGCAGATGTTATTAAGGACCTTAACTTGAGCTGTCTCAGTGGTGTGGCTGAAAACCTGACTGAAAGACATCAAAACAGTTATTTAATGTTAGGAAATTGTACAGTTGTTGAAAGACAGCTTTTTCTAGTATTTTACTAAAAAAGGGGAGGTTTGATATGGGCCTAAACAGTAGCTGTTCATGAGTGAGGTGTCTAGGTTGCTCTTTTTTAGAAATGGCTTGATAACAGCTGTTTTTAAGCACTGATGGAAGACACCTGAATGCAGAGACATATTTATGATCTGTAGTAGATCTGAGGCCAAACGATACAAAATGTTTTTAAAAAACCCTATTGAGAGAGTATCAAGGCAGCAGGAATCAAGGCACCCATGTCCTTATCGGGGACATGGGTGTGTGGTTTGAGTGGTACACAGGATATGACCTTGTGATATAATAAGCACAGGAACAACCCTGAAGGACCGAATGGCTAGCTCTGCTAAATGGGGCTAACAGTTGTTGGTTAAAGGGCTGTCACAACCAGAGTATAAGATAAGATAAGATAAGCCTTTATTAGTCCCACAATGGGGAAATTCCAGGATTGCAACAGCACAGGGACAGCAACAGTCAGAGCAATAATTTAGAAGATAAGAAAATAAGAGCAGTGAATATACAGGCGTGGACAAAATTGTTGGTACCCCTCTGTTAATGAAAGAAAAACCCACAATGGTCACAGAAATAACTTGAATCTGACAAAAGTGAATTGAATTGTGGTTCAACATAATTATTTTAAAAAAAACCTCATGAAACAGTCCTGGACAAAAATGATGGTACCCTTAACTTAATATTTTGTTGCACAACCTTTTGAGGCAATCACTGCAATCAAACAATTTCTGTAACTGTCAATGAGACTTCTGCACCTCTCAGCAGGTATTTTGGCCCACTCCTCATGAGCAAACTGCTCCAGTTGTCTCAGGTTTGAAGGATGCCTTCTCCAGACGGCATGTTTCAGCTCCTTCCGCAGATGTTCAATAGGATTTAGATCAGGGCTCGTAGAAGGCCACTTTAGAATAGTCCAATGTTTCGCTCTTAGCCATCCTTGGGTGTTTAGCTGTGTGTTTTGGGTCATTATCCTGTTGCAAGACCCATGACCTGCGACTGAGACCAAGCTGTCTGACACTGGACAGCACATTTCTCTCTAGATTACCTTCATAGTCTTGAGATTTCATTGTACCCTGCACAGATTCAAGACACCCTGTGCCAGATGCAGCAAAGCAGCCCCACAACATAACAGAACCTCCTCCATGTTTCACAGTAAGGACAGTGTTCTTTTCTTGGTATGCTTCATTTTTGCGTCTGTGAACATAGAGCTGATGTGCCTTGCCAAAAAGTTCCAGTTTTGTCTTGTCTGTCCATAGGACATTCTCCCAGAAGCTTTGTGGCTTGTCAGCATGCAGTTTGGCAAATTCCAGCCTGGCTTTTTTATGATTTGTTTTCAACAGTGGTGTCCTCCTTGGTCGTCTCCCATGAAGTCCACTTTGGCTCAAACAACGATGGATGGTGCGATCTGACACTGATGTACCTTGACCTTGGAGTTCACCATGAATGTGTTTAGAGGTTGTTCTGGGCTCTTTTGTTACCATTCTTCATCAAGTTTCCTCCTGCAGCCACATCCAGGGAGACTGGCTACAGTCCCGTGGATCTTAAATTTCTGAATAATGTGTGCAACTGTAGTCACAGGAACATCAAGCTGCTTGGAGATGGTCTTGTAGCCTTTACCTTTAACATGCTTGTCTCTGATTTTCTTTCTAATCTTCTGAGACAACTCTCTCCTTTGCTTCCTCTGGTCCATGTTTAGTGTTGTACACACCATGTCACCAAACAGCACAGGGACAACTTGTCACCCTTTAAATAGGCCAACTGACTGATTACAAGTTTGTAGACACCTGTGATGTTAGTTAGAGGACACATCTTGATTGAACATGTCCCTATGGTCACATTATTTTCAATCTTTTCTAGGGGTACCATCACTTTTGTCCAGGCCTGTTTCATGAGTTTGTTTTTTAAAATAATTCTGTTGAACCACAAATCAAAAGCATTGTCTGATTTTAATTGGTTAATTTTCATAGAATTTTTATTTATTACCACTTTTGTCAGATTCAAGTTATTTCTGTGACCATTGTGGGTTTTTCTTTCATTAACAGAGGGGTACCAACAATTATGTCCATGTCTGTACATACAGTATGTACACATAAATATATAAATATATATACACAGTGTGGAACATTGTAGCTAGATGCAATAAACAGCATAACCATCTATTTAGTTATCCTACATAGTATGAATATGTACCCATACATATTGTCACCCTCCATAGCGACTGATATGGTCCTAGTTGTATACTGCAGGGGACCATTTGGATAAGTCTGTTGCGTCTTTTGCATTCAATACTATTAGGTTGTCACGTTTTTTTGCTATCTCTGGAAGCAGTCCTGCTTAGGTTATAAAGTCTTACAGCCGCATGTAGGAAGGACCTGCGAAACCTCTCGGTCGCGCACCTAGGATGATGTAGTCTACTGCTAAATGAGCTCCTCAGTGCGTTCAGTATGTCCTGCATAGGGTGGGATTCGGACTCCAGCAGAGATGACAGTTTAGCCACCATCCTTCTCTCTCCTATCTCCTCCATTGGGTCAAGGCACTGCCCCAGGACAGAGCTAGCTTTCTTGATCAGTTTGTTCAGTCTCTTCCTATCGGCTGCTGTAATGCCACTGCCCCAGCAGACCACTCCAAAAGTGATGGCTGATGCCACCACCGTATCGTAGAATGTCTTCAGGAGCACCCCTTGTACACCAACAGACCTGAGCCTCCTCAGTAGGAACAGCCTGCGCTGCCCCTTCTTGTAGAGTGCGTCATATTGTGTGACCAGTCTAGTTTATTGTTCAGATGAACACCCAGGTACTTGTAGGATGTCACCATCTCAATGTCTGTTCCCTGGATGTTTATTGGTGCTGTGAGGGGTTGTCCTTGCCTGTGGTAGTCCACCACCAGCTCCTTAGTTTCCCTCGCGTTGATCTGGAGGCAGTTCCGATGGCACCAGTCCACAAAGTCCTGGATAAGTCCTCTGTACTCAGCTTCATCTCTGTTGGAGATGAGGCCGACGATCACAGAGTCATCAGAGAACTTCTGTAGATGGCAGTGTGTTGTGTTGTGTGAGAGGTCCGCAGTATAAAGGGTGAACAGGAAGGGAGCCAAAAACCGTTCCCTGGGGGGCCCCCGTGCTGCCCCCGTGCTGCCGATGATCGTGTCGGACACACAATCCCGGGTTCTCACAAACTGTGGCCGGTTCGTGAGGTAGTCCAGCATCCATGATGACAAGTGCTGGTCCACCCCTGCGCACAGCAGCTTGTTCCTCAGGATCATCGGTTGGATGGTGTTGAAAGCACTGGAGAAGTCAAAGAACATGATCCTCACCGCGTTTCCAGGCTTCTCCAGGTGGTACAGAGAACGGTGAAGGAGGAAGATCACTGCATCCTCCACCCTGATGCCATGCTGGTAGACGAACTGGAGTGGATCCATCTCTGGTCCTACCAGGGGGCGGAGATGATCAAGGTGCAGTCTCTCCAGGGTCTTCATCATGTGAGAAGTCAGGGCCACTGGTCTGTAGCTGTTCAGGTCTCTGGGGTGGGAAGTCTTTGGTACGGGTACCACACAAGATGTTTTCCACAACTGTGGTACCCTCCCCAGCTTCAGGCTCAGGTTGAAGATGTGCTCCACAATCCCACACAGCTGGTCTGCGCAGGACTTGAGGAGCTTCGCGCTGATGCCGTCTGGTCCCGAGGCCTTCCTCGCCTTGATCTTACTCAGCTCCGTCCTCACCTGGGTCTTAGTGAGGGTCAGGTTGGGGGGCTGTGTGCTGGGGGTGGGGGGGTGTTGGCGGCAGTGGTTGGTGTGCAGGCGGGGGGAGGGTGGTTGGTCAAACCTATTAAAAATCAGGTTCAGATTGTTCGCCCACTCCCCCCCCCCCCCCCGTGGCCTGGGAGGAGGTATTCTGGAGCCCAGAGATGGTTTTGAGGTTTCTCCGGACCCCGCTGATGTCGCTCTGTTGCAGCTTGTCTTCCACCTTCTTCCTGAAGCTGCCCTTGCCTTCTCTGATCTTCCTCCTCAGCTCCCTCTGTACAGACTTCAGCATCTCCCTATTCCCCGACCTGAAGATCCTCTTCTTCTCTCTCAGAAGTGTTTTTATCTCAGGGTTGAGCCAGGGTTTGTTGTTTGAGCAACACCGTATGGTCTTGGTGGGTATGGTGAGTCCACACAGAAGTTGATGTAGTCCATGATGGTGTGAGTGAGGCCATCGATGTCCTCACCATGTGGATTACAGAGCTGCTCCCAGTATAATAAACTACACTAAAATAAATTAAATTAACATCTAGAATGAACTATGTACATGCTCAAGTAATGGTAGATGATCCAGCTGGAAAAACAGATGGTGGATGGGGTGGCTGAATAATGTCCAGGGGAGCCAGAAGCGGTAGCTAAGCTAGGCTAGCGGTTGGATTGGCTGCATGACTATCCTGCCCAAACTTGGAAAAAAAAAAAAAAAAAAGCAAGAATGATGACAACAAGCAAGATATCTAATAGACCAGTGGTCATAATCTGGCAGTCTCTGGTCCAGATCTGGACCCCAGAGTCCTCCGTCTGGATCCCAAAGACTTTTAACACAATTTGGGAAAAAGGGAGAACATTTTATTCTGATAGGGAAAAAAGCAGAACTAAACTGCTGCATTGGTGACCAACTGGACAGATTATGGGACAAGCCCTTGGGCGCTCTCCTCCTGCTGCAGACTCCCCTCTTCACTACCAGGTCTGTATCCACAAAATGAAGCGCTGTCGTGAAACTGAATGCATTTACGTCTTCCTCTATTCTGCCGAGAGTAGTCTGTGCTGGGATGCAGAGGTGAGGTCTCTGGAATGGAGGTCCTTTCCATAGCCTCCAATATCACGTAAAAACTCAGTAAAAGCTCAGTGTGTTACTGAACATGAAAAGTTTCACCTCCCCTCTCCCTGTAATCATGGAGTAACAGCTCCATCCATGCTGTAACAGAGTTTATTGTTGAGATTTTTTAAAAAAATGGAGGAATTCTGTAGCTCATCCATCCATCCATCCATCCATCCATCCATCCACTACCGCTTTTCTGGGTGGAATTATATTTTGTGTCCATTTTCTTTTTTGTCTTACAATTTGAAACAGTTTTTTTTTCTGCACTGAAAATATTGTATAGAGGTGGACTTTGTGAAATTTAGTTTTTAAGATATTAATCTTTTTTCAAATGCAATACAATTTAGTTTGTGTTCTCCTGTAAAACATTTTTAGGATTTTAGTTCTGGATTTTAGAATTTTAGACCTATTTATTTGGAGTCAACAAACACATTTAGTGTTTGACATAACGTTCGGCTCAGGAGATGCTCACACACAGACTCAGAGTAGTTCAAACTGTTTATTAACAACAGGGGTGTATGAGTGTGTGTCTGTGGAATGTTAATGTGTTGGTGGCGGCGTCTGCTTCAGGCACAGAGGCAGGAGACCGTACAGCCGGCAACCCTATGGGAGAGAACAGAGACACAGGGTGATGGGCACACACCAACACAGGAGGAGAATAGGCGAGGGAGAAGCTTACTTGCTTGGGACAGATGACTGGCACAACAAGGACGGGACCCCGGGAGACAGCCACCTGCAGGACTTGGTGCAGCAGCGAGGAAGGACGAGGGACGGAGTTGTCCGCCGCCGAGGAATCCACCTGTGCACAGGGGAGCAGACTGGAGAATATGAGGTAAGTGGTTCTTACCGCACAGCGTCGTGCTGGAGAAAGAGTTGCGTCACGTAGACGGGGAATGAAGTCTGACGGCTTCAGGCCGAAGCTCAGGGTGAGGCGGCTTATATTCCTTGCCGCTGATGATGAACAGGAGTGTGAGCAGGTGGCGCCGCTGATGAGCGGGCGTGACAGTACTCCCCCCTCTAGCAGCGCCTCCTGGCGATGGCTTCTCTGGGTGCGCTCGGTGGAAGTCAGCGATGAGCGATGGGTCCAACATGAACGACGGGGGCACCCACTGTCGATGCTCGGGCCCATAGCCCTCCCAGTCCACCAAGTGCTGCAACCCACGACCCCGGCGCCGGGAGTCTAGGATGGAGGAGACGGGCCAGGCCGGATGGCCACCAATCATCCGGGGCGCGGGTTGCGCAGCAGGAGGAGGGCAAAGGGGGTCGGTGACTGCCAGCTTCACCTTAGACACGTGGAAGGTGGGATGGATGCGGAGGGAGGGGGGAATAGCCACGCGCACAGCCACCGGGTTGATGATCCGGGTGATGGGGTAGGGACCCATGAATCGCTGTGCCAGCTTCCTCCTCTCGCCTTTTAGAGTAACGTCCTGGGTAGATATGTAGACAAGTTGCCCAACTCTGTACGCCGGGGCAGGTCTTCTATGCCGGTCCGCCACAGTCCTGTTGCGCTCCGCTGTGCGTAAAAGCGCATTGCGCGCGGCAGCCCAGATGGAGCGGAACTGCCTGAGATGTGCCCTAACCGAGGGAACAGTTACCTCACTCTCCTGCACTGGGAACAGCGGGGGGTCATAACCCAGGGACGCCTTGAGGGGGGACATCCCTGTAGCAGAAGAGCGAGCGGTATTGTGGGCGTATTCAACCCAGGCAAGATGGTTGCTCCAGGACGTGGGTTTGGATGAGGTCACACAGCGGAGCGCAGCCTCCAGCTCCTGGTTGGTCCGTTCACACTGCCCGTTGGATTGGGGGTGATGGCCGGAGGAGAGGCTCACCTTGGCTCCGATGGCGTTGCAAAACGACCTCCAAACCTCAGATGAAAATTGGGGGCCCCGGTCCGAGACCACGTCCACCGGAATCCCGTGCAGCCTGACCACGTGTTGGACGAGGAGATCCGCCGTCTCCAGGGCAGTAGGGAGACCTCGCAGGGGGACGAAGTGCACAGCCTTGGAGAAACGGTCCACAATGGTCAGGATGGTGTCATAGGAGTTGGAGACGGGGAGTCCGGTGACGAAATCCAACGCGATGTGCGACCAGGGCCTGCCAGGGACGGGCAGGGGCTGGAGCAGACCCGCTGGAGGGGCATTTCCCGACTTGCAGGTGGCACAGATTGGGCAGGCCCGGACGTAGCAGGCTGCGTCCCTCCGCAGGCCTGGCCACCAAAAGGACCATTGCAGGAGGTCTATCATCCAGGAGGTGCCAGGGTGACAGGTGAGCTTGGAGGTGTGCAGCCAGTGGATGACCTCTCCTCAGACCGCGGATGGCACGAACAGCCGCCCTTCCGGTCTGCCGCCAGGGTCAGGTTCCATTTCCTGCGCCTTCCGGATCTTGCTCTCAATGTCCCACGAGATGGCTCCCACGACGCACGACCTGGGCAGGATGGTGTGGGGCGTTTCCTCCGACTCCACGGGGGTGAACTGCCTAGAGAGGGCGTCAGGCAGGCCGTTCTTGGAGCCAGGCCTGAAGGTGATGGAGAACTGGAACCTGGCGAAGAACAAGGACCAGCGCACCTGGCGGGCGTTCAGGCGCTTGGCAGATCGTAGGTATTCCAAGTTCTTGTGGTCCGTCAGGACCACGAACGGCAGGTTCGCCCCCTCTAGCCAGTGGCGCCACTCCTGCAGGGCGAGTTTGATGGCCAAGAGCTTTCTGTCCCCCACATCGTAGTTCCTCTCCGCTGGGGACAAGCGCCAGGAGAAGAAGGCGCAGGGCCGTTTGGCGCCATCATCCGGCGACCGCTGCGATAGCACTGCTCCCACTCCTGTGTCCGAGGCGTCCACCTCCACAATGCACTGCAGCGCGGGGTCGACCTGGCGAAGGACCCGGGAGGAGGAGAACTCCGCCTTCAGCGCCTGAAAGGCAGCAGCGACCTCTTCGGTCCACCGGAACGGGACCTTAGGGGACGTGAGGCGGGTCAGTGGTCCGACGATGGAGCTGAAGTTGGGGACAAAGCGGCGGTAGAAATTGGCGAAACCAACGAACTGTTGCACCTGCTTCTGGGACGCAGGTGTAGGCCATTCCACCACCGCCTTCACCTTCTCTGGGTCTGGGAGCACCTTGTCGTGGGCGATGATGAACCCCAGGAAGGATGTAGTCCGGGCGTAAAATTCACATTTTTCAGCCTTCACGTATAGCCGATTCTCCAGCAGTCTTTGGAGGACCCGCCTCACATGGACCTGGTGCTCGTCCCTGGACTTGGAGAAGATGAGAATATCGTCCAGGTAGACGAACACGAAAAGGCCGATGAAGTCCCGGAGGACGTCATTAATGAGGCGCTGAAAGACGGCAGGAGCGTTGGTCAACCCGAACGGCATTACCAGGTATTCAAAGTGGCCGTTCGGGGTACAGAAGGCTGTCTTCCACTCATCTCCCTCCCGGATCCGGACGAGGTGGTATGCGCTGCGTAGATCCAGCTTGGTGAACCAGGTCGCCCCCTGGAGGGAGTGGAAGGCAGTGTCCATGAGGGGCAGGGTGTAACGGTCCTTCTCAGTGATGTCGTTGAGGGCCCGATAGTCAATGCAAGGGCGGAGGGACCCATCCTTTTTTCCCACGAAGAAGAACCCTGCCCCCACGGGTGACGATGATGGGCGGATTATCCCAGCGCTCAATGATTCTTTCAGGTAGGCATTCATTGTCTCCTTCTCCGGCACTGACAGGCTATAGAGCCGACCAGAAGGTAAGGGGGCCCCCTGGCGGAGGTTGATGGCACAGTCATAGGGCCGATGAGGGGGGAGAGACATAGCTTTACTCTTACTGAACACCATACCCAGGTCGTGAAATTCCGGGGGCACCAGAGACAGGTCCGGGGGTGCAGCGTCCGTCGCAGGGGAAGAAGCGGACGGAGAGCAGGCAGCGGACTGAAGGCAGGTGCCCATGCAGAACGTGCTCCATGCCGATACCCCAGCTGACTTCCAATCCAGGACAGGGTTGTGAAGGCGTAGCCAGGGATACCCCAGGATGACGGGCGACACAGAGTTGGGTAGGACATAAAAGGTCTTCTCCTCCCGGTGGTTTCCCGAGATGATGACCGGGACGGGGATGGTCTGGTGTGATACTCTCCCAAGGGAGGCACGGGAGAGGTTGACAAGGGAGATGGGATTCTTCAGTGCCTGACAGCGGATGCCCAAATGGGTTGCCAGGCTCTGTGAAATGAAGCTGCCTTCTGCGCCCGAATCCACCAGTGCGTGGGTGAGATGCCCAGTGGGGTTGTGGCAGAAACGGATGGGCAGCTTCAATTGAGTAAGGGGACTTAACCGATTGACGTCCGCGAGGCCCCCTACAGTGACTCGCGGACCCCGCCGTTTGGCTTTTGTGGACAAAGCTCCACCGTGTGTTGATTGTCTCCGCAATACATGCAGAGATTCAACTCACGGCGGAGTTGTCTCTCTGCTGGGGAGAGCTTTGTCCAGCCCGTCACCATCGGCTCCGACTCTTCGGGGCGCGATGGCGACGGCGCCGCCAGGGGGCGAGCTTGGGGCAGGCGCAGCGAGGCGCAGCGAGGCTCCCCGAGGGTGAGAAGTAGACGACTTCCGTCCTGAGGAGCGCTCGCGCAGCCTGTTATCCAAGCTGATGGCTAGGGAAGTTAGCTCCGCTAGCGTTCCAGGGATATCCCGCCCAGCCAGTTCATCCCTCAGATCATCATTGAGGCTGCGGAGGAACAGGCCACAGAGGGAGCGCTCGTCCCAGCCCAATTCCTCCGCCGCTACCCGGTAGTCGACCGCATAGTCCGCTGCCGACCGGCTTCCCTGCTGGAGAGCGAGAAGCCGATCGACTTGGACCGTCTCGGTTCGAGAATGGTCGAAGACTTCCAGGAAGCGCCCCACGAATTGGTCGTAGGTGAGGGTGGCGTAACTGGGCTTCGCCATTATGGCGTAGGTCCAAGTTAACGCGCGCCCCTCCAGGAGATTCCCTATGTAACCAATTCGACTGTGATCCGAGGGAAAATCTCCGGGCACACGGTGGAACACGGACTCACACTGCATAATGAACCCCCGCGCTCCGCCGAGCTTTCCGCTAAAGTGGGCGGGGGTCGGAATTGGTGTGAGCCGAGCCGGTGCCACTGGAGCCGGCTGGACGGCCGCTGGAACAGCAGGAGCCGCGCCACCCTGGCGAGCCAGGGGGAATGGCTGCTGGGGGAATGGCTGCTGGGGGTCCAGGCGGTCCAATCGGTTAGTGATGTTAACTAATTGATTAAGGATCACCTGTTGCTGATAAACAACTTGATCCACTCGAGCCTCGAGAGTGGTAAGCCGGTGCGCGAGCCCGCCGTCTGCCGGGCCGCTCTGCTGAAGCCGTACTGACATAACGTTCGGCTCAGGAGACGCTCACACACAGGCTCAGAGTAGTTCAAACTGTTTATTAACAACAGGGGTGTATGAGTGTGTGTCTGCGGAATGTTAATGTGTTGGTGGCGGCGTCTGCTTCAGGCACAGAGGCAGGAGACCATACAGCCGGCAACCCTACGGGAGAGAACAGAGACACAGGGTGATGGGCACACACCAACACAGGAGGAGAATAGGCGAGGGAGAAGCTTACTTGCTTGGGACAGATGACTGGCACAACAAGGACGGGACCCCGGGAGACAGCCACCTGCAGGACTCGGTGCAGCAGCGAGGAAGGACGAGGGACGGAGTTGTCCGCCGCTGAGGAATCCACCTGTGCACAGGGGAGCAGACTGGAGAATATGAGGTAAGTGGTTCTTACCGCACAGCGTCGTGCTGGAGAAAGAGTTGCGTCACGTAGACGGGGAATGAAGTCTGATGGCTTCAGGCCGAAGCTCAGGGCGAGGCGGCTTATATTCCTCGCCGCTGATGATGAACAGGTGTGCGAGCAGGTGGCGCCGCTTATGAGCGGCGCGGCGTGACAGTGTTCTCCTGTATTATAAAATTTTATATTACATTTTGTTTGAAATTGAACAAAGAATTAATTTTAATTTTTTTTTGTTTAAAAGTTAATATAGAGCTAAAAGCAGCTAAAACCTGAGTTTAATAAAATAATGTGTGAAAGCCAGTTAAATGACATTGGCCTGTCTGTAGACAGCTGCGGTCTTCTGAAAGAATGCCAACGAAATGATGGCAGCTTTATAAAGCACATTTTGAGATAAATTTGTCCATGTGCCAGATTTCTCTTGCATTTGTTTTAATAAAAGATGTTGGTGGCGGAGTGGTTAGCACAGCAGCAGCACAGAAACTCATCCTTGGTCTGGGGATCCTGGGTTCGATCCCAGCCCCCGACCAACAGTGATCTGTGTGGAGTTTGCATGTTCTCCCCGTGTCTGCGTGGGTTTACTCCGGGATTTCTCCGGTTTCCTCCCACATGCCAAACACATGCAAGTTAGGTTAATTGGCATCAAAACTGGGGATTCTAAATTGTCCTTAGGTATGACTGTGAGAGTGAATGGTTGTCTGTCTCTCTGTGTTGGCCCTGCGATGGACTAGCGATCTGTCCAGGGTGTACCCTGCCTCTCGCCCAAAGATGCTGGGATAGGCTCCAGTCCCCGGAAAGGATTAAGTGGAAGAAGATGAACGTTGGAAGTAAATTCATGGGTCATTGCAAATACTTTGCTTTAAAAGGACCAAGTTGTTACACAGTGGGAAGGAAAAATCTTGAATAGAAAAAAAAATGCATCAAGATGCATTGAGAATGGTTTTAGAATTAAATCAGAGTTCTGAATCATAATCAAATCATGTCCTGCCTAAAGATTCCCATACCTAGTTCGGACCTTGGCTGGGGAGGAGGACGACTTATCGGACCTTTTACAGTTTTAGTTGGTGACCCCTGTAATAGACTATGGTTTAAAGAACCAGCAGTGAATACAGATGTCTAATTTGGTCAGTAGAATATACAGAGAGTAACCATAAAACTATGGTTGCACGCTATAAGTCAGTGACGGTAGGGGTGTGCAAAATGATGATATATATATCGGATGACGACATAAAAACGTTTACCCTTTCATAGAATACTCTTGCTTATATCGTTATTTAAAATGCATATACTCCCGTTTATTCAGTAAAGCTCCTCACCACTACTTGTCAGTGCCCCGTCTCTCTGGAGTACGCACAGTAGAACAGGCATCGTGGGTGGCTAGGCTTCAGTCCGGTGGATGCTAATGATAATGTAACGTGGTCGAAGGTAGTTAATTAACATAAATGAGGTTCTTTTGAAACCATGGTGAAGAGTCACAGGTAGCAATTAAAGGGGAAACTTTAAAATGAGGATGTTCAAAGAATTTATCAACAATAAAATATGTACAACATCATCATCATCATCATAGCAGTCTGTCGGGGCGACAATGACTGTTTCATTTAGGTCTGATCACATTCCTCCATGCAGCTCTGTCCGTCGCCTTCTGTTGCCAGGAACTCCTGACCTTGTTAACCTGGGTGACATCTGAGCCGGTATGAGTTGGTCTCTGACTGACCATTTCATGAAACTGCTTGCAATGTGTTTGAGTACCGCTAGCTTTTGCTGGACTAGCCTAAAATTAAGTTAAATTAAGCTAAAATAGAATAAAAGTGGGCTAAAACAAATAAAAGTCCTTAAAAGCTGAGGAGAAGGATCCACTCTTCCAGGCCAGGTTCCATCTACCACCACAACACCGGCGCCCTCAGGAAACCTGCACAGGGGAAGACACTTGCCAGCAGCATGTCCATATTCCTCAGTGTCATCATCAACATCATCGTCATGGTCATGGGTTGCTGCTATCTGGGAAACAGATACTTACAGCCCAGGCAGAGCTCTTCACTCTGCCTCTTGCTGTCCTTTGCCTGCAGCACCCCCAACTGCTCCACACAGAAGTGTCCTCCCCCAAATGCCGGCATCATGGTTGTAGCGTTAACCTTTATTTGGTTCCAATCTATAAAATAATTCTTTGCTGAAGAAAATTATTTCAGCCCACTGGGGTCTGCGGGTGTGGGTGTGCATGTGTGTGTGTGTATGCATGTGTGTGGAGTGGGTATGAGTAGGGGCTTGTGTATGAGCGGATGCGGAAGTGGGTGTGTGTGCGTTGAGTGGGCAGGTGGGGCTGTGTGTGGGTGTAGGTGGGCATGTGTGATGGGGGATGGAGGTACATGTGTGTATGGAAGCGGTTACTTGTGGGTGGATGTCTGGGGGGTGGAGGATGTGTGTATGGGTAGGAGAACTTTGCTGGGTGGCAGGGGTTGGGCAGTCCATCTAGTGGCATGGGGGCTGGCGTTTTGGGGCCTGCTTGTCCCGGCCGCCCTGCTGTTGTGTTGTGGGGTGAGGCGCTTTGTCGTATCACCCTTGGTGTCATTGGCGGCGGGTGTGTGTTGGTGCTTGGGGGTGGTTGGGGGGCCACTGACGAGGGTTGATGGCCATGTTTCCATCGGGTTGCTCCGGGGTGGCTGTGGTTATAGGGTGGCCTGCGGCTGTCGATGTGCATCTGGGGTGGGTGGTCGTGGGCCTGCGTGGGCGCTCGGGGGTGTCGCCTGGCATGTTGGGCGCCGTGTGGGTCCGGCCCATTGTTCACTATTGTGACTGCTGTTGTCCATGTTTGTGTGTGTAAGATGAGTGGAAATTGGTATGGCTGCCCCATCATGTCAGTGGTGCTGGGAGTGCCGGGGCATGATGCTGGTGGATCCTGGGCTGCTTCCACTGGCGGCCCTCGCCCTGGGTTGGGATTTGGGAGCAGTGGGTGGCCTCATGAACCAGTCTGCAAGCTGGCTTCTGTGGGGGGACGGCCTCGCTTTTAGACTGCCTACCTCCCAGTCTTATTTCCCGCCCTCCCCCTCCCCCTCCCCCTCCCCCTCCCCCTGACTCTGGGTGGAATATACATCTTTTTTTTGTTACATTTAGGGCTTTGGGGTGGGGGTGTGCCGCACTGTGTCGGTGAAGGGGATACCTTTGCTGCGTGGTGGGGCTGCACTCACCTCAATTTTAATTGCATTTTAGACACTGAGGGCTTGGGGGAATGGGGGCCCTGCTGCCCATCGCAGCGGCTAGCGGTGCTCCAATCACTATCCCCCCACTTTTAATTGCACTTTGGTACTCTACACATTTACACACAATTACAACATATAACTGACACACACCCACCATGTTCTGTGCGGGGGGAGGGGGTGGGGGTCTTCTCCTACCCCTGTTGCCATGCTCCTGCTGGGGGCGTGGGGGCCTGGTGGGGAGCCTGGGGCCTATCATGTTGTCAAAATCCCTGGGTGCTACTGAATATATAGATACAACCAAGGAAGTGAGAGGGGGGCTGAATATGAGCGTAAGTGAGAGTGAGGGGGTGATGAATGGAGGTGGTGATGGTGGGTCAGTTTTGTGCAATGCTTTGCATGTCGGGTGGCATCTTGGGGCACCTGTGGTGGTCTGCCGATTGGTCACTCAGATGGACGCCGGGGGTGGGGGTCTGCTTCTGTGGCCTGCACCGGTGGTCTCCCTGGTCATTGCCGGGCACTGGTGCGTGTTCAGGCTCGCTGCATCTGCTTCGCAGCCGCCTTATGAAACAAGGGTGAATGAGGGGTGAGTTTGAATGGGTACAGGAGTGTGAGAGAATGGGTTGGTCTGGGTGAGTGAGAGGGAGTTAATGTATATGGGTGCGCATGGGAGCATGTGGGTGTGAAGGTGTGAGGAGGAGTGTGTCTGCGAGTCAGGAGGTGCTGGATTAAGGGGGTAGTGCCTCTCGGCAATGTGGGCTCCCCTGGGCGGGGGGACTTCTTTGGGCATGGGGGTCCCCGGGGTGTGCGACAGAGGCGCTGGGGCGGGCCGGTCTCCGCCCCGGGTGGTGGGGTTGCTGGCCTCCTGGTGCCTGGGGCCCGGGGGTGGGCGTTGGCCCCGCTGGGGGGGGTGGGGGACGGATGGGTCCGGGGGGGTGGGCTCACCGCGCTGGCCACCGAGCAGCCTGGCCTCCCTTGATTGTCCCTCCGGCGGCAGATGCTTGGCTTTCCTGGGGCTTGCTGACCTTGGACATTTGTGCCCTGTGGGGGTTGGTGGCGCTGTCTTGCCTGCTCGGGGTTCCTGGGGGGAGAGCTGCTGTGACCGGCCCTCCGCTTCGTATGTTTCCTGACAAACCACTCACATGCACACACTTATTTTGCGCGCGTTCTCATATATATGCACGCAGACATATGTAACCCAGCTGAGAAAACGACCCTTTTTCTCACATTTCATTTGAGTTAATGCATTTGTGTGATTTTATTTTGAAAAAAAGGTTTATTTTGAAAAGAGGAAGTGTGATCCTCGTTATCCAACTTTTATTTTCCTGTTTCATGGTCACATTGGGTGATCTTGATCTTTTCATTCGTTAAGAGTGATATTAGTCCCGCCTTCTGAGCAGAGTGCTGAGTCGCGCACCCGTCTTTCAGTCTTTTGCACTCTGAGGACGAACGAGAGAGGCTGTAGACGGTCCGTGTAAAAACCTGTGGGTCGTCTTGGTGAGTTTAATATAGAAAAGTGCTATAAATAAATCTAAACACTGTCCAAATGCTAATTTGAAACCTTTATTGTCCTAAGTTGACGGGAGCACGAGCTTGAGAGGCATTGTGGCTGCGTTCATTGCTGTGTTCACGTTGATACCTCATCTTGGTGAGTGGGAACCAAGTGTGTGATAAAGAAAGCATGCTAGCGCCATGCTAATGTTAGCGTTATGCTAATGCTAATCACGAGTGGATCTTTTCTGTTTAAAAGCAATGGAAAAGGCTATTTTTGTTTCTGTATGGATTTTCTAAATGTGATTTCAGTTCACAACAGTATGCTGAAGTACTTTTAGTTCTTTTGCACTATTTCTGTCGAATATAATGTGTACTTTGATGCTAAAAGCACATTTTGTTGGTTTCCTATCTAAATTCATAGGTTATGCTAAACCCAGTAGCTCAGACAGGGTTTTACTGATTTTAAAAGGGAATATTGGAAGTAATGGGACAGTATATTCCCTGGACATGTGATAAATTAATTGTATTTCATTTCATGATTTACAAAGAAAAGTTAAAAAGATTAATCATAATTTCATGGTTAAATGATGTAGAGATAAAAAGAGAAATTCATTTATTTGGTTACATGAGAAAAAAAGTATTTCATGTACTACAAGAGAGATTTTTTTTTTATTTAAGTTTTTGTAAAGGGTATACAGGTCATTACAGCATTGCATTGTTTACATTTTCATCACATGTTCCCTTATTTTTTGCTATTTGACAACATTGGTAGGATAGTTATTACAACAACCCCCCCCTTTTTTTTAAAGTGAAAGAAAAAGTGAAGTTAAGGAGAATTAAATAAAAAACAAACAAACAAACGAATAAACAAACAAACAGAACAGCAAAAAACAAACAAACAGAAAATTAAGTAATTAAAAGTAAAAGAGCAACTGAGTAGCGTTGGAACAAAGAGCGGGACCATTATTGAAATGGTATTTTTCAAAGATTAGTTCTAATAGAAGACACATATGCGATCCAGGGTTGCCAAAAGATTATGAACCCATCCATATCCTGTCTCAGTGCGAATGTCAACTTTTCCATCGAGTAAATGTCTTGAATCACGTTAATCCAATCTTCAGGTGTAGGACAGTCCTTCAGCATCCATTTTTTAGTTAGGGCTTTTTTACTTGCCAATATTAAAACATTGAATAAGTATTTATCTCCTCGTCTTTCCAGTGAGTCCGGTAATAAACCCAAATACAAAGTTACAAAAGAAAAGGGAACTATTATTTTGAATATTTTCCCCAATATTGTCTGTACGTTGGACCAATATTGGTGGATAACTGGGCATGACCAAAACACATGAAAATGATTTGCAGTCTTTTCACCACACAAGCGCCAACAGTTCAACCCCTTATGGCTAAATTTGTTTTGTGCAGGTGTTCTGAAAAATCTTACCAAGTTTTTCCATCCAAATTCTCTCCACTGCAGGGATGAGGTACTTTTCCATTGCTGTTTATTTAGCTTTTCCCATGTTTCCAATTGTAAAGTGAAATTCCCCTCTTTTTCCCATCTCTCTTTTATATACGATGTGTTGTCTCCTTTTAAGTCTTGAAGACCTTGGTATATTTTAGAGATGTATCTGATCCCTGGGATCCCTTTATATGCCATTAAGAAGACCTTCAGAACACCTGACTGGGCCCTTTCCAAATCCTCCTTTTTAAGTATATTGTTTATGTGGTGTCTAAGCTGAAAGAACCCGTAAAGATCTTGATTTATTAGACCTTGTTTTTTCAAATCTTCAAAACTTCTTAAAGTTTGCCCCTTAAAAAAATCGTGATATTTTATCAGCCCTTTCTCTTTCCACTCTTTAAATCTAGTGTCTGTTTTATTGGGGGTAAAGTCTTGATCATAGGCAATCCATTGCAGAAGTCGATAGGGCTCTTTAGCTTGATTCTCTCTGACTATCTTAAACCAAATTTTTAGCGGGGTTTCTATCCACGGGTTAGTGTCATTCAGGAGTTTAGTTAAGGCATTGTTCCCTATTATCGCCTGTAGGGGGATGTCACTTGTTATTTGGCGTTCCATCTCCTTCCATTGTGCAGTGTAGACTGGGTTACATATCTCTGCTAAAGTTTTAATTTGTGCAGCTATAAAATAGTCCCTGATATTTGGCAGTGCGAGCCCACCTTTGTCTTTGTTTAGCTGTAGGGTTCTATATCTGATTCTAGGTCTCTTACCCTGCCATATGAATCTTGAGATCCTTCTGTCCAGTTCCTGCCATGTTTTTTTGGGAGGTTCTACCGGTATTGTTTGGAAAAGGTATAGAAGACGTGGAAGTATATTCATTTTGACTGCTTCAATTCTTTGTGCGGTACCTAAGAATGGTATCATATTCCATCTTGCTAGGTCAGATTTTATTTTTGTCACCAGTGGATCATAGTTTAGTGTTATAATTTGGTCGAGTTGTTTCGGGATATTGACCCCCAGATATTTCATAGATTCCAACTCCCAGTTAGTTTTGAGTTCATTTAGTGAAAAATGATTTGGGTCATAGTTGAATGTTAAAACTTGGGTTTTATGCATGTTTAATTTGTACCCTGATAAATCTCCATAGTCTGAAAAAACTGAGATTAGTTCTGGTAGAGAAGTGTCTGGCTGCCCTAGGTATATTAAAATGTCATCAGCAAAGAGTGCTATTTTATGTTCTTTCTGACCAAGTGTAATACCTTGAATTTCTTGATTTTGTCTTATCCATTGGCTCAGAGGTTCTATGAAGATTGCAAAGAGCAGTGGAGACAGGGGGCAGCCTTGACGACATCCTCTTTCCAGCTCAAAAGATGATGATAAATTACCGTTAATCCTTATTTTAGCTGTTGGTTTTTTATATAATGCCTGTATAGTTCTAATGAAGTTGTTATGAAAATTGAAACTGGATAAGATTTTATAGAGGAAAGACCAGTCAACCGAATCGAATGCTTTTTCAGCATCTAATCCCAATATGACTGCAAAAAAATCCAAGATGGCGCCGCGGATGGCAGCCACTGGCTTCTGCTCTCTGATGTTTTTGATAATTTTGTGTGTTTTTTTGGACTTCTGCTCTTCTGTCCGAATCACCTATTCAAGGGAGGAACTACTTTCACTCAGACTACCTCCCAATGCAACTTCTCCGCCAGTTACTGCTGCTGATCTGAAGTTTTTTCAGTCCATCTTAGCTGTGGGAGCAGCGGCTATTGGCGCTGGCCGGAAACGAAGGCGGCGTGGTAAACGTGCCGGTGCGTTAGTCAGGCTGAAGAAACGAGGATTTCGCACGCCGCTCCCATCGATCCATCTGGCAAATATCCGCAGTTTGGCGAACAAAATGGATGAACTGCTGCTCCTGACTCACAAAAACCGGGATTTTAGCAGATCTGGCGCCCTTTGTTTCACGGAGTCCTGGCTGAGTGAACACATCCCGGACAGCGCGGTCCGTCTGGACGGATTTCAACTGTTTCGCGCTGATCGCAGCCGAGAATTTTCTGGAAAGACTAAGGGTGGTGGAATCTGCTTCTACATAAACGAAGGTTGGTGTACTGATGTCACAGTGTTGAAGAAGTTTTGTAGCCCTAACCTAGAGTCACTGTTCATAAACTGTAAACCCTTTTATTCACCGCGAGAGTTCTCCTCATTTATTCTGGTCGGAATTTATATCTCGCCTGCTGCTTGTACAACGGAGGCACTGCAGCTCCTCGCTGACCAGATAGCAGAGGTGGAGGAAAAACATCCAGACTCTCTGCTTATCATTCTGGGTGATTTCAATAGAGCTAATCTCACAAATGAGCTTCCTAAATACAGACAGCATATTAAATGTCCCACCAGGGACACAAATACACTTGACCACTGTTACACAGTTTTAAGAAATGCCTATCATGCCGTCCCCCGTGCAGCTCTGGGTTTTTCTGACCACTGCCTGCTCCATCTTATTCCAACATACAGACAGAAACTAAAAACTTCCAAGCCTGTTGTAAGGACTGTGAAGAAATGGACTGAGGAATCAAAGCTGAAGTTACAAGCCTGCTTTGACTGCACAGATTGGAGTGTTTTTGAAGCTGCAGCCATTAACTTAAATGAACTCACTGACACTGTGACATCATACACCTGTTTCTGCGAGGACATGTGTGTGCAGACCAAGACCTTCTGCATATACAACAACAATAAACCCTGGTTCATTCCTAAACTGAAGCAGCTACGTCAGACCAAGGAGGAGGCCTACAGGACTGGTGACTGGACTCTGTACAAGCGGGCCAGAAACATGCTGACGAAGGAGACCAGGCTTGCTAAGAGGAGCTACAGTGTGAAGTTACAAAAAAACTTCTCAGCTAACAACTCTGCTTCTGTCTGGAGAGGCCTACGGAATATCACCAACTACAGGAGACCATCCCCCCACCCTGCGGAAAACCTCCAGCTGGCTAATGACCTAAACAGCTTTTACTGCAGGTTTGAAAAGAACCTACAGTTCTCACCTCCCACCCACACAAAAGGATTATCTGCAGCCCCAGGAACTCCATCCCTCCTCCACTCTGACCTCCCACCAGCACTAATGATCTGTGAAGAGGAGGTGCGCCGGGTCTTTCAGAGACAAAAGATCAAGAAGGCTGCAGGACCTGATGGTGTGTCTCCATCCTGCCTGAGAGTCTGCTCCAACGAGTTGGCCCCCATCTTCACCCGGATCTTTAACAGATCACTGGAGCTGCGTGAAGTGCCTTCCTGCTTCAAACGCTCCATCATCATTCCAGTTCCCAAGAAACCCTCTATTACAGGATTAAACGACTACAGACCTGTTGCCCTGACCTCTGTGGTCATGAAATCCTTGGAGAGATTGGTGCTGAGCCACCTGAAGGTCATCACAGGCTCCCTGATGGACCCACTGCAGTTTGCCTACCGGTCAAACAGGTCAGTGGATGATGCAGTGAATATGGGACTACATTACATCCTGCAACACCTCGACTCCCCAGGGACGTACGCCAGGATCCTGTTTGTCGACTTCAGCTCAGCGTTCAACACCATCATCCCAGGCATTCTTCATCAGAAACTCCTCCAGCTCAAGGTGCCCCCCTCCACCTGCCAGTGGATCTCCAGCTTTCTGACTGACAGGTGGCAACAGGTGAAGCTAGGGAGATTTACATCCAGCTCCCGAAAAATTAGTACTGGCGCCCCCCAAGGATGTGTCCTTTCCCCACTGCTCTTCTCCCTCTACTCCAACGACTGCACCTCAGAGGACCCTTCGGTGAAGCTCCTGAAGTTTGCGGACGACACCACAGTCATCGGTTTGATCCGGGATGATGATGAGTCTGCATACAGGCGGGAGGTGGAGCAGCTGATCCTCTGGTGCAGCCAGAACCATCTTGAACTTAACCCAGCCAAAACGGTGGAGATGACTGTGGATTTCAGGCGACACCCCCCTTCATTCCCCCCACTCACCATCCTCAACAGCACAGTGTCCACTGTGGACTCCTTCAAGTTTCTGGGTACCACAATCTCCCGGAACCTGAAGTGGTCCTCCCATATTGACACTGTCCGGAAAAAGGCCCAGCAGAGGTTGTTTTTTCTGCGTCAGCTCAAGAAGTTTGATTTGCCTCAGGAGCTGCTGGTTGTCTTCTACACCGCCATCATCCAATCTGTCCTCTGCTTTTCCATCACTGTCTGGTTTGGATCTGCCACTAAACAGGACAAGACCAGACTGCAGCGGATCATTAAGTCTGCGGAGAGGATCATTGGTACCGACCTACCCTCCATTGAGAACTTATATCGGTCCATAACCAGGAAACGGGCGGGAAACATCTGTGCTGACCCATCACACCCCGGCCACAAACTGTTTGAACTTCTATCTTCTGGTCGTCGTTACAGATCACTGAAGGTCAAAACCACCCGTCACAGGAACAGTTTCTTTCCTCAAGCCATCACTCTGATGAACTCCTAACATTCACCTAGTCCTACCTGTTGCTGTACTCATGACTTTTCATCCATTATTACATTGCACATAACTCTCACACTGCTTTTTACTTCATTCACATTATATCACTGAATCTGAGTCCACATTGAAATACTGTGTGATTGTATATTTTTTCATATATTTCTGCAAAGTGTGGTTAGTCCGAGTAAATAACTGCATATATTCCTGTATATATTTGCATCCTTTTATAGAAACGTGGACAGACTGTAATTTACTGTACATACTCTGGTTGTCATTGAATCCTTATTTAAATCCTTCACCTGAACAACGAGAGCAAGTTTTTAGCCAAAGTCAAATTCCTTGTATGTGTTGTGCATACTTGGCCAATAAAGCTGATTCTGATTCTGATTCTGATTCTGATTCTGATTTAAGTTATATTTTTTTATATGATGAATTATGTGTAAAGTGCGTCGAATGTTGTCTTGTATCTGTCTTTGTCTTATAAAACCTGTTTGGTCTAAGTGAATTAAGTCTGTCAGTATGTTTTCTAACCTTTTGGCAAGGATAGTGGTAAAAAGCTTATAGTCCTGATTTAATACACTGATTGGTCTGTAGTTGGAGCATTCTAGTTTATCCTTTTCAGGTTTAGGTATGACTGCAATGACCCCTTCTCTCCAGGAGGGGGGGATTTCCCCTGTGTGGAGGACGTAGTTAAATGTTTTCAGGAGGAGAGGAGATAGTTGCTGTTTAAAGGTTTTGTACCATTCTGCTGTATAGCCATCTGCTCCTGGGGATTTGTTAGCTTTAAGTTTCATAATTGCTTTTTCCAATTCTTTAGGTTGTATTTCTGACAGTAGGGTTTTATTTTGTGATTCCGTAAGTTGGGGAAGGTTTAATGTGTTTAGGAATGTCTCGGATGCATTTTTATGTTTTTTGTGGGAATATAAGTTCTTGTAGTAATTCTCGAAGCTTTTAAGAATATCCTGAATTCTGAATTTTATTTCCTTTGATACTGGGTCTCTGATTTTGTAGATTGCTCTTTCCGTTTGTTGTTTCCTCAATTTATAGGCTAGTAATTTTGCCGATTTACTGCCGGCTTCATAGTGTTTTTGTTTCAGAAATGTAAGTTTCTTCTGGATTTCTATTGTGTAGATCTCATTTATTTGATTTTTAATTTCTTTAATCTTGAGCGAGCCATTAGAATGAGTGTTATCTTTGTGTTCCTTTTCTAGGTTCTTGAGCTCTGACTCTAGTGTGATTAGTTTTTCTTGTCTCAGTTTCTTTTGGGTTGCCAGTTTTGCAATAATTTTTCCCCTTATTACAGCTTTGCACGCATCCCACAGTATTAAAGGGGATACTTCTCCATTATCGTTTTCTTCCAAATATCTGAGAATATCTGATTCCAATTCATCTTTCAGTGGCCCTTTGAGGACACTTGAATTCAACCTCCAGGAAAATGTATTATTTGTGTATTTTTGGATGTTTAAATCCATATAGATCGGACTGTGGTCGGAGAGATCCATCAGTCCTATTTTACATGTTTTTACTCTTCCAATGTCTCTATTAAACATAAAAAAGTAATCAATCCTTGAGTAAGATGAATGTGGCGTTGAATAAAAAGTATAATCTTTTACATTGGGGTTGAATTCCCTCCATACGTCACAGATTCCCATTTCTTTTAGTAGCATCCGAGTATTCCTATTTTGGGTGTTATTTTGATGTGAAGAATTACCTGTTGCATCCCAGTATGGATTCAGTCTTAGATTGAAGTCTCCACCACATATCACTAAACCTTGGGCTTTAGTTATCATTAGGTCGAATACATTTTTATAAAATTTCCATTTAGCCCCTGGTGGTGCATATACATTCAGCAGGGTGATATCTTCTCCCTCTAGCCGCCCAGTTACCAAACTGTACCTCCCTTCTTTATCTTTGTGTTCTGATTTTTTTTCAAATGTAATTTTGGTTGATATCAATGTCGCTACTCCCCTCCTCCTCCCTGATTTATATGAAGATGAAGAGATCATTTTAAACCCTTGTCTACTGAGTTTAGTGTGTTCCATGTCTGTTAGGTGGGTTTCTTGTAAAAATACTATTTCTGCTTTGTCTTTTTTCATTTTGCGTAGAATCTTGGATCTTTTAACTGGATTCAGGATCCCTTTTACATTATATGAGGCTATTTTGGTTACACCCTGTTTCTCCATTGTATTTTCTTATTTAGTATAACAGTGTGGTGGCCCTCTTTTTTGCTACTCAGAAACTGAAAGATCATTAAGAACATAAAAAACATTAAGTACATAATGAACGAAACTTTAAAACAAAAAACTGTCAAAAAAACTTCCTGAGCTGGGGTCTCTTTAAAGACCCTATAAGAGCCCTGATGGAGTATGGGCTCTGAGGGAAATTCCTCAAACTCTGTTACGTGCTGAGGGCCCTCTCTTACCCCTGTAAGTTGTCCCATGTTTTTAACGTGAATTTCAGATCCCAATCCGAATTTGTAATGATTTTTTTTTTTTTTTTTTTTTTTATGCCTATACTCTATGAGCTTGTGTGCACCCTCCCACCCCCATCACAGCAAACATTCACTCTAATACAGTATTTGTTAGTGTGGGGAGAACATGTGGGTCATTGTTACATTTCTATTTTAACATGATTTTTTTTTTCCCCTTTAAATTAAGAAGACATTTGTTTCTAATGTTAAAACTGCTCCATGAAAGGTTTTACCACATGCTGATTCTGCATCTTCTTTAATGTTTGTTACCTTGTAGGAGGGGGGGTGGAAGTGCAGAGTGACTGTAGAGAGAAAGAAAAAAAAAAAAAACCCAAAAAGGTTGCTATTCCTTTCTGGAACTGGAAAGCTTATCTTTGTAGCTCTGGGGCTGGGTGTTTCCGCTGCTGGCCCGTGGATTTTGAAGGTCTCTGAGTGGACCACGTTTGAGCTCTGATTTTCTCGTTCAGATCCGCTGCGGGTTTAAACACCGTTACCGGGAGCCCTCTTCTTGCCATGTCAGTTGTTGCTTCTTCCGCTGAATTGTAGAGACATGACTCTTCCCCGTAAAAGACCCTTAGCTTCGCTGGAAATGGCGTCTGAAAGCGTAGATTCTTTTCCCTTAAAAC
Organism: Pholidichthys leucotaenia; assembly: GCA_020510985.1. Classification (NCBI taxonomy): domain Eukaryota; kingdom Metazoa; phylum Chordata; class Actinopteri; order Cichliformes; family Pholidichthyidae; genus Pholidichthys; species Pholidichthys leucotaenia. The sequence goes on from CM035838.1 coordinate 149,145,072, forward strand.
CTTTTTGGCGTCGTTATATTCCCGTCGCTTTTTAAGAACTTCAGGGGCGTAATCGTGTTCCACGAAGACTTTTCTTTCTTGATGCATAAATCCTTTCTTCTGCCAAGCCCGTCTTACAACTTCTTGTTTTATTTTGAAGTCGGAGAATCTTACCAACACTGAACGTGGGGGCGCTTCCGGGGCTGGCTTTGCGGCTAATGTGCGATGTGCCTTTTCTATCTTCAAATCGGTGGATTGTGGAATATCCAACTTCTCTCTCAATAAGGATTCCACGCATTCTGCCACTGTGTTGAAACCATCTTCAGCTCCTTCTTTCAGACCGTGAATTCTGATGTTGTCCCGTCTCTGTCTTCCTTCTTGGTCGGCTAGCTTAGCCTCCAGCCTTGACTGTTTTCTGTGTAAATCCAGTACAGAATCTTCAAGCACTTTTATTCTGTCTTCAGCTTCCAAGATTCGGTTTTCGGCCTGGTCCAATCTGCTGTTCGCCTTTTTTAGATCCTCTCTGAATTCAAGAAATTCGGCCCGAAATCATCGTAATTCGTCAAATAGCGATTTCAAGCTAATCCTTTTGTTAGCTAGGCCCAGGCACTCATCTTCTGAACGGAGGTCTTCTGGTTCCGATTCCGCGGCTGCTGTGCGTCCTGATCTGGGGAATGTCAGTTTCCTCTGCTTTTGGTTAGGCATGGTGTTATTGTCTTTTGAATTTTAATCTTCCAAAAATCCATTAGGTCTGATTTTGAGGAGGTTTTCCTTGGATTGAGTCTGGGAGTTTCACCGTTAGGTTGCTATCACCATGGCGTCCAGACCGGAAGTCCCCTACAAGAGAGATTTTGAGTTAAAAAAAAACATGCATGTAAGATTTGAAATGTGAATTGTAAGATATTACTATATTACTGGATTGTAACAATAGTAATATGAGGGAAGAATTTAAACACTAAGCTATAGTGTTATATGAGAAGAGATTGAAAAATGAATTACTTTAGCTGTATACAATAATATTAATATTGTTGTGCAGGCTAGGTTTTTTTTTGTTGCCGATTAAGAATCTTCTGGATCCTGGATTCTCTCCGAATGGAGATGGCGAGCCCGACCCGAGACCTGAACCGAGACCTGAACCAAGGCCTGAACCGAGACCTGAACCAAGATCTCGATTGAAGAACATCCTTCCTCTCTCCAGTGCACAAACTTCAAAGTGGTAACAACTTAAGCCGCCGCTTTAAAAGAGGAAAAGAAACCTGAACTTGGAAATACAAGATATCTTGACTGGTCAAACGACTAAACAAAAAGACAAACAAACACTGAGCTCAGTAAGAAATTTTTGGGGGTTTTATTTCATGCCGGCCGTTGTTATATTTGTATATTTGTAAATTGTTTGTATATTTTGTTCTCTTTATCTTTAAAAATAACAGCCATTATTGCTCATTTCTTGCCTCCAGCTATTTCATTCCACACTCATTTTAATTCCCTATTGTAATCCTTACAAACCTAGCAACTGGTCTACACTTAATAATTTCTTTTACCTAATTAACGTAAGGCAAGGGTTACAATAAGCAGTGGTGAGCCAGCCAGGAGCCTTTTTCTTCTCTCCCTTACGTTATTTCAAGCCTATAACATACCCAAAATGGATATTGTTGAGCGTGAATCTGTGAAAGTTCCAAATACAGTGATAGTGAGTGAAATCGCTGGAGATGAGCAATTTGGTGAAGTGACTGAGTTTTTGAAACGGTATGGATCGATTTCAAGAGTCATAAAAGTAGCAGATAGTAAGTCTGAGTTTTCCCAGAGTGCTATTTTTGAGTATAACTCGGGAATTGCTGTTGAAGCTCTTGACCCATTGCCATGTACACATGTATCTGATAGTGGAGCCAGCTATATGATACAATCTCTTGCCAGTGTTTACACGCACCGTGTAGGGAACGATACAACCAAGTCATATCTCACTGACATTAAAAACCTAGCGAAGATGAGTGGCAGAGATATTGCAGATGTCCTAAAAGACAAGATGTCACAGATTTCTGAGTCAATCAAAGAATCTGAAAATTATCAATCAGAGCAAGTTAAGTTACCTGATAACTTACCTGAAGCTTTCTTAGATGAACCTCAACCTCAGCCTTCTGCAGCTGAGCCCAGTATTCAAGGTGCACAACCAACTAACCAGTCAAATCACACTGTGAGCACCCCAGCTCAAAGTATGCTCACCATTTCTGCACATGATTTAAATCCCCCAGAAGTGCAACGTGTGGTAGTTGAGCACATTGTAAAAAGGGAAGATTTTTCCGTGCAGCTGTTTTCACAAAAGCTCAGAACTTTTTCTGGCAAAGACCTCCGATCAACTTATGAGTTAGATTATGATACTTGGCGCTCCAGTGTAGAATTAATCTTGACTGATCCTGCTATGTCCAAACTGCAACAATCCCGAAAGATCATTGAGTCTCTTTTACCCCCAGCAGCTGATGTAGTCAAGCACTTGAACCCCAACAGCTCACCATCAGAATACCTTCAGCTGTTAGATTCTGCTTATGGTACAGTTCAAGATGGCGGAGAGCTTTACGCCAAGTTTATTGACACCTTCCAAAACACAGGTGAGAAACCCTCGTCATATCTACAACGTCTTCAAGTAGCTTTGACTCACACTGTGAAGCATGGTGGTGCTTCAAGCCAGGATTTTGACAGGCTGCTTGTCACACAGTTTTGTCGAGGTTGTTGGGATGATTCCCTTTTAACTGCACTCCAGTTAAAACAAAACCGAACAAATCCCCCAACTTTTCCTGATTTGCTTCTCTTGCTACGTACTGAAGAAGACCAAATTGCTGCCAAAAACTTGCGAATGAGACAACATTTGAGCAGTTCAAAACAAAAAGTGACATTCCACGTGCAAACTGTGCAATGCAGTTCAGATGAAAATGAGGACAATATCACGTTAAACTCAATTCAAGAACTCTCAAAACAAGTTGCAGAAATTCAAACTCAACTAGTAAAACTAACTGCAAAACCAAAAGCTCAATACTCAAAAAGTACACCCAGTACAAAGCCAAAAGAGAAACAAAAGTCGAATAAAGTGACAAAGGAACCCACAGAGCAAACGGTCAAAACTCAAAGTACCCCACCCAAACCGTGGTACTGTTTCCAATGTGGAGAGGATGGCCACATCAAGCCGAACTGCGAAAACGAACCAAACCCAGCTTTAGTTACCGAAAAGCGTAAGCTGTTTAAAGAGAAACAAAAGAGATGGGAGTCTGAAAATCCCGCAGCTAATAAAGACCAGTTAAACTAAGAACAGTCTCTATCATGTCCCACTAAGTACAAGCAACGTGCTAACCTTAAGGAATCTGTTACTAACCCACCTAAGTATAGTCTACCAAAAGGGTTAGTTGGCTCCAAATGCACAGCTGTAGTTAGCATTTCTGATGTTAATGTGCATTGTCTTCTTGACTCAGGGTCATAAGTGACTACAGTCACCGAGACATTTTACAAACAGAACTTTCCCGATCAAAACCTTAAACCACTCTATGACCTTTTAGAAGTAGAGGGCGCTGCAGGTCAGCCCGTCCCCTATTTAGGTTATATAGAGATGTGTATTACCTTTCCAAAAGACTTCTTATACACAGAGATTGACATACCAACCTTAGCTCTCGTTGTTCCAGATGCCAATCCTAATAGTCAGACACCAGTGTTAGTGGGAACAAACACACTTGATGTTCTTTATAAAAAGTATTTAGACATCAAGACTCCTGATTACTTACCTAGTCCTTACGGTTTTAGGACACTGTTGAAAGCTCTCGAACTAAAACATACAAAGAACAAAGATGGGAACATTGGATTAGTTACCTTGTCAGGCAAAGCTCCAGCTGTAGTTCCAGCAGGTAAAACTGTAGTTTTAGAGGGTTCTTCCAACGTTCACTGTATTTCTGACACCTGTGCTATAGTTGAACACCCCTCTCAGTCTTCCTTGCCTGGTGGCCTTTGTGTTAAAACTTGCCTGATAACACTTCCTTCCCGAGCTCCACACAAAGTGCCTGTAATGATTACAAATGAAACAGAGCAAGATGTCACAATTCCGTCCACTTGTGTCATCACAGAACTTGGAGCTTTCCATTGTATCCTGTCCCAGCACAATGTCATCAGTGCAAATGAGTCGACCACAAACAAGACACAATTGAGTTTCAACTTTGGTGACTCACCGATTCCACAGGAGTGGAAAGAGCGAATAACCAAACAACTAAATGACATCCCGGAAGTATTTGCTTTCCATGATTTGGACTTTGGGTGTACGAGCAAAGTGAAACACTCCATCAATCTTCACGATCCGACTCCCTTTAAGCACCGTGCACGCCCTATACACCCTCAAGACCTTGAGGCAGTGCGTAAACACCTTCAAGAGCTGCTCGCTGCAGGTGTGATAAGAGAGTCCCAGTCTCCCTACTCGTCCCCCATTGTCGTGGTGAGGAAGCGAAACAATGATGTGTGTCTATGTATAGACTTTCGCAAACTCAATTTGCAAACAAGAAAAGACTCTTACACTCTTCCAAATCTAGAGGAGACGTTCTCGGCGCTCACAGGATCCAAGTGGTTTACAGTCCTCGATCTTAAGTCTGGATATTACCAGATTGAGGTAGAGGAAGCAGACAAAGAAAAGACCGCTTTTGTAACACCACTTGGATTCTGGGAGTTCAACCGCATGCCACAGGGCATAACCAACGCCCCAAGCACTTTTCAGCGGCTCATGGAGTGCTGCGTCGGTGTCATGAACTTAAATGAGGTGTTAGTCTTTCTAGATGATCTCATCATCTTTTCAAATAGTTTGGAAGAACACAAACAGCGACTCATGCGGGTACTCCATCGTCTTAAAGAGTACCGGGCTAAAGTCATTGCCGGAAAAATGTAAATTTTTTCAAACAACAGTCCGGTACCTAGGTCATGTAGTCTCCGAAACCAGTGTCGAGACAGATCCCGAAAAGATTCAGGCCCTTAAGACCTGGCCACGGCCTAAGAATCTCAAGGAACTGAGATCCTTGTTAGCGTTCTCAGGGTAATACAGATGCTTCATTGAAGGGTACTCGTCCATAGTACGCCCTCTTAATGACCTCACACGTGGTTACCCACCACCCAACAAAAGGTCAAAATCCAAAGTCACTGACCAAACCTACTTTGATCCCAAACTGCCATTTGAGAGTCGATGGACCACAGACTGTCAAAAAGCTTTCGACTCCATCATTGAAAAGTTAACATCAGCTCCTATCTTAGGCTTTGCAGACCCGAATCTGCCTTACATACTCCATACCAATGCCAGTACCACTGGCTTAGGTGCAGCACTCTATCAGGAGCAGGACGGTCAGCTTAGGGCCATAGCTTTTGCCAGTCGTGGGTTATCAAGGAGTGAAGCACGTTATCCAGCTCACAAGTTAGAGTTTTTAGCTCTAAAATGGTCAGTAACTGAAAAGTTTCACAATTATTTGTATGGTGGTCAGTTCACGGTTGTTACAGATAGTAACCCACTCACCTACATATTGACCTCTGCTAAATTAGACGCCACAAGCTACAGGTGGCTTGCGGCTTTGTCTAACTACAACTTTAAGTTACAGTATAGAGCAGGCAAGCAAAACCTAGACGCAGATGGGTTGTCTAGACGTCCTCATGGTGAACTCGTTAACGATGTCCAGTCCAGGAAAGCGCAGGAGCGTGTAAGCCGCTTTGTAGAGTGTCACCTAGCTGACAGTGACACCACAGAGATTGTAAATGGTGAAGCTGTCCAAGCCATCTGTCAAAACCACCTTGTTAAAATCCGTGATGACAGTCAGGATAGTGGTGTTACACTTGTAGAGTCACTTACCATCTCAGCTGACGCAATCCCAGACCTGTATGTTTTGGAGCAAGACAATGGCTTACCAACTATCCCTGCCTTGTCTCAAACAGAAATCAAAGACAAACAAAGAGCGGACTCGACAATCAGACAAGTTATTGAACAAATCGAACATGGCCAAACACCCCCACGACTGCTAGAAAAGAACTCCCAGATCTCCCTCTTTTACTCAGAGAACTCAATAAATTGGAGATGTACAATGAAGTGTTGTACAGAAAAAGACAAAATGGAGACCAAGTGACCCACCAGCTCGTTCTTCCTGAGGAGTTCAGAGCTCCCGTACTCCAAAGTTTGCACAATGATATGGGCCACTTGGGTATTGACAGAACCCTTGATCTGGTCAGAACATGATTCTATTGGCCACGTATGGCAACAGATGTCGAGCAAAAGGTAAAAACATGTGGTAGGTGCATACGAAGAAAGAGTCCTCCTGAAAAAGTGGCTAGCCTGGTCAACATAACCACCACACGACCTTTAGAGCTAGTCTGCATGGACTTTCTCAGTCTGGAACCAAACAGTAGCAATACCAGCAATATTCTCGTAATGACTGATCATTTTACTAAATTTGCCCTTGCATTGCCTACCCCAAATCAAAGGTCCAAAACGGTTGCCAGGTGCCTGTGGGACCAATTCATCGTTCACTACGGTATACCTGAGCACCTGCACAGTGATCAGGGTCCTGATTTTGAGGCAAAACTAATAAAAGACCTTTGTGAGATCTCAGGCATAAAGAAAATAAGAACAGCCCCATACCACCCCAGGGGTAACCCCACTGAAAGACTCAACCGAACGCTACTGAGTATGTTAGGAATGCTTGAGTCCCAACAAAAGTCCCACTGGAAAGACTATGTTATGCCGTTAGTACATGCATACAACTGCACATGCAGTGATGTAACCGGGTTTACTCCCTACGAATTAATGTTTGGTAGAAAACCCAGATTGGCAGTTGATCTAGCATTCAGACTTCCTCGCAACAAAGATCAGAAAGTTACTCACTTGCAATATGTTGAAAATCTCAAGAAAAGGCTCGAAGAAAGCTACAAGTTAGCTTCACAAAATGCACAAAAGATTGCAGACAAGAACAAGGCCAGGTTTGACTGCAAAATCACTGTTTCTGAACTTGAACCTGGGGATAGGGTTTTAGTTAGAAATGTGAGACTGCGTGGAAAAAATAAGCTTGCTGATAAATGGGAGGCCGACATTCATGTGGTAGTCAAACGTGCAGGTAATTTACCCGTTTACACGGTTAAACCCGAGTCAAAGCAAGGTCCCTCAAGAACTTTACACAGAGACCTTTTGCTTCCCTGCAGTTTCCTCCCTGTTGCCACAGCAGAAACACCTGAGCCAGAGCCTATTCACCGTCCTAAGACATGCCAAACAACTGTTACAGAGAACGATGATCATGAAGAGTTAACTGAAATTGAAAATGAATTTTTGATTCCATGGGTTGAGGATTCCCCATGTGAGGAGATAACCAGATTTACTACTGTACATGAGTATCCAAAACCTTTGCAAACACTGGAAATGACAAACCCACCTGATTGTGACTTACCTGAAACCACTGCCAATGCAGAACCGGATATGGAGCATAATGCAAATGAGATTGAACTTTCCTATGATTCACCTGTGGAAATGATACCGGATGGAGACAATACTGAAAATGACAAACCTGTGTGAAACGGTAACAATACTAGAAGAACCTTCTGACAATTCAGTCGAGGAACAAGAACACCAATCAAATGATTTACCTGATGAAATGGACAATAATGATCCCATTACAACTCAACCAATACGACGATCTGAAAGAATCAGACAACTTCCAAAAAGACTAGAGTATCCTGAATTAGGAAATCCTCTAGTGACTGTTGTTAAGTCCCTTTTTCTAGGTTTGAATACAGCCTTCTCAGAGCTTCTAAATACTACCGATGGACAGTCTTGGTTACACATGCAACGAGACGTGCATGATATTTAGCGCGGGAGAGTGTAACCCAGCTGAGAAAATGACCCTTTTTCTCACATTTCATTTGAGTTAATGCATTTGTGTGATTTTATTTTGAAAAAAAAAATGTTTATTTTGAAAAGAGGAAGTGTGATCCTCGTTATCCAACTTTTATTTTCCTGTTTCATGGTCACGTTGGGTGATCTTGAGCTTTTCATTCGTTAAGAGCGATATTAGTCCTGCCTTCCGAGCAGAGTGCTGAGTCGCGCACCTGTCTTTCAGTCTTTTGCACTCTGAGGATGAACGAGAGAGGCTGTAGACGGTCCGTGTAAAAACCTGTGGGTCGTCTTGGTGAGTTTAATATAGAAAAGTGCTATAAATAAATCTAAACACTGTCCAAATGCTAATTTGAAACCTTTATTGTCCTAAGTTGACGGGAGCATGAGCTTGAGAGGCATTGTGGCTGTATCCATTGCTGTGTTCATGCTGATACCTCATCTTGGTGAGTGGGAACCAAGTGTGTGATAAAGAAAGCATGCTAGCGCCATGCTAATGTTAGCGTTAAGCTAATGCTAATCACGAGTGGATCTTTTCTGTTTAAAAGCAATGGAAAAGGCTATTTTTGTTTCTGTATGGTTTTTCTAAATGTGATTTCAGTTCACAACAGTATGCTGAAGTACTTTTAGTTCTTTTGCACTATTTCTGTCGAATGTAATGTGTAGTTTGATGCTAAAAGCACATTTTGTTGGTTTCCTATGTAAATTCATAGGTTATGCTAAACCCAGTAGCTCAGACAGGGTTTTACTGATTTTAAAAGGGAATATTACTAACTAACTAACTAACCTGCACTTATATAGCGCTTTTCTAGTCACAAAGACCACTCAAAGCGCTTTCATTAATACTAACCCTCTATTCTAAGGGCCTATAGGAAACAGATATCTAGGGACAATTTAGAACAGCCAATTAACCTAACATGCATGTTTTTGGCATGTGGGAGGAAACCGGAGAAATCCCGGAGTAAACCCACGCAACACGGGGAGAACATGCAAACTCCACACAGATCACTGTTGGTCGGGGGCTGGGATCGAACCCACGATCCCACGATCCCCACAATCCCCCGGCCAAGGGTAAACTGTGCTGCCGCAGTGCTATTGGAAGTAATGGGACAGTATATTCCCTGGACATGTGATAAATTAATTGTATTTCATTTCATGATTTACAAAGAAAAGGTTAAAAAGATTAATCATAATTTCATGGTTAAATGATGTAGATAAAAAGAGAAATTCATTTATTTGGTTACATGAGAAAAAAAAGTATTTCATGTACTACAAGAGAGATTTTGAGTTAAAAAAAACATGCATGTAAGATGTGAAATGTGAATTGTAAGATATTACTATATTGCTGGATTGTAACAATAGTAATATGAGGGAAGAATTTAAACACTAAGCTATAGTGTTATATGAGAAGAGATTGAAAAATGAATTACTTTAGCTGTATACAATAATATTATTGTTGTGCAGGCTAGGGGTTTTTTTTGTTGCCGATTAAGAATCTTCTGGATCCTGGATTCTCTCCAAATGGAGATGGCGAGCCTGACCCGAGACCTGAACCAAGACCTGAACTGAGACCTGAACCAAGGCCTGAACCGAGATCTGAACCAAGATCTCGTTTGAAGAACATCCTTCCTCTCTCCAGTGCACAAACTTCAAAGTGGTAACAACTTAAGCTGCCGCTTTAAAAGAGGAAAAGAAACCTGAACTTGGAAATACAAGATATCTTGACTGGTCAAACGACTAAAACAAAAAGACAAACAAACACTGAGCTCAGCAAGACATTTTTGGGGGTTTTATTTCATGCCGGCCGTTGTTATATTTGTATATTTGTAAATTGTTTGTATATTTTGTTCTCTTTATCTTTAAAAATAACAGCCATTATTGCTCATTTCTTGCCTCCAGCTATTTCATTCCACACTCATTTTAATTCCCTAATGTAATCCTTACGAACCTAGCAACTGGTCTACACTTAATAATTTCTTTTACCTAATTAACGTAAGGCAAGGGTTACACATACACGCACAAGTGTCTCTCCTTTAACAGATGCGGAAACCAGACTCGTGTTGAGACATCTTCGGTGGAAGAAGCAGTTTGTCTTTTGTTTGTTTTAGCTATTGGTTTTTTTTGTTTTTTTTTGTCTGTTCCCCTCTCTTTTCTTTTCCCCCTCCACACACTTCTTCAATTCTGTTCATCATTTATCTTCTCCCTATTGGTCATATTTTCTGTAAATTTAATATCCAATTCCATTGTTACGCTGATGACACCCAGCTGTAACTTTCCTCCAGACCTCCCTCCAACCTCCCTCCCATCTCCCTCTGTGACTGTCTCCATGAACTCACTTCCTGGTTTTCCTCTAACTTTCTTAAACTTAACAGTGATAAAACAGAAGTCCTCTTAATCGGTTCAAAATCCGCCTTTTCAAAGTCAAACAGTATCACCATCACCATTGACAACACTACTGTTTCCCCCTCCCCTCAAGTCAAAAACCTTGGGGTAATTTTGGACACCACCCTGTCCTGCAAATCCCACATCAATAATGTCACCCGGTCAGCATTTTTCCATCTACGTAACATCAACCGTCTCCGTCCCTCCCTCACCCCTGCCAGCACCGCCATCCTGGTCCATTCTCTCGTTACCTCCCGCCTGGATTATTGTAACTCCCTCCTTTCTGGTCTCTCCCTCAAATCTCTTAAAAAAACTTCAACTGGTTCAGAATGCTGCCGCCCGGATCATTACCAGAACTCCATCCACCCATCATATCACCCCGGTTCTGCAGCACCTCCATTGGCTCCCCGTCAAACACCGCATTGACTATAAAATCATCCTCCTCACCTACAAAGCCTTCCATGGCCTCACCCCCCCCATACCTGGCTGCACTCCTCTCTGTCCATACACCATCCAGAACTCTCAGATCATCAACTACCATCAACCTCATTGTCCCTCCTGCACGCATGACCACCATGGGCCTCCGATCATTCAGCTGCACCGCCCCCCGCCTCTGGAACTCCCTCCCACCGGACCTCAGGAACATAAACTCACTTTCTACCTTCAAATCCCACCTCAAGACTTTTCTGTTCACTAAGGCCTATTATTTGTGATCCTTGTACTTGTGATGTGTTTTTAAATGTGTTTTATTGATTTATTTTTGTACGGCGTCCTTGAGTGCCTTGAAAAGCGCCTTAAATAAAATGTATTATTATCATTATTATTACTTCCTTTCCCTCTTCCTCATCCTGTTGGGTCTTCCATGGGTAAAATAATTAAAATGATGTATTAAAAGTTATTACAGGAGGAGTTTACAACAATATACAATACACAGTTAAGTACTGTATAAGCTCCTCTTGGCAAAGTAAATCTGTTTTGGCACAATAAGGGTGACAGATCCCTGTTCTGTTTGCCTAGCTGCCTGACAGGACAAGGGGAAAAGAAAAAAAAAAGAATTTATCAACAATATAATATATACAACATCATCATCATCATCATAGCAGTCTGTCGGGAGTGACAATGACTGTTTCATTTAGGTCTGATCACATTCCTCCCCGCAGCTCTGTCCATCGCCTTCTGCTGCCAGGAACTCCTGACCTTGTTAACCCGGGTGATGTCTGAGCCGGTATGAGTTGCTCTCTGACTGACCATTTCATGAAACTGCTTGCAATGTATTTGAGTACCACTAGCTTTTGCTGGACTAGCTTAAAATTAAGTTAAATTAAGCTAAAATGGAATAAAAGTGGGCTAAAACAAATAAAAGTCCTTAAAAGCTGAGGAGGAGGATCCACTCTTCCAGGCCAGGTTCCATCTGCCACCACGACACCGGCGCCCTCAGGAAACTTGCACAGGGGAAGACACTTTCCAGCAGTATGTCCATATTCCTCAGTGTCATCACCAACATCATCATCATGGTCATGGGGTGCTGCTATCTGGGAAACAGATACTTACAGCCCAGGCAGAGCTCCTCACTCTGCCTCTTGCTGTCCTTTGCCTGTAGCACCCCCAACTGCTCCACACAGAAGTGTCCTTCCCCAAATGCCGGCATCATGGTTGTACCGTTAACCTTTTTTTTGGTTCCAAATATAAAATAATTCTTTGCTGAAGAAAATTATTTCAACTCAAAAGTCTGAGCATGAACTGCTTCTGTCATCCAAGGACCAGAGTTGCAACACTATCCATTGGCCATAAAGTGGAAGTTAACCCCTTCTCCAAGACTTAGTCATCCTCCCTTTTCTGCTCTTTGGCAAAGGAATGTTTCAAATTGGCAGACTTATGGTTGACATGATCCAGACGTGTGGGGAATCAAGATTCTCCAGTAAACAACCAGACAGTTTCACAGTGCCATCTGGTGGACAAATCAGGAATATTTAATTTTTCTCTTTGCAGTGGATTTTATTCATTATGGACAAATAAGTTAATTCATATTTTTTTTCTCAAGACAGGATCCGCTCCTGAAGACCTGGTTGAACTCTGGGGATGGACAATTGGGTTTCAAATGCTTTTATTGATATGATTTGATATGCGTTGCTTTATTTTCAGGAAGAAATTAATTCTTGCATGCTTACTATTACAACTTAATTACAGATACAATGTAGAGACAATGTATGTCCCTTATTATTGGGCAGAATATCTTAGTCACTAAAGTTTAAGGAATTTATGCTTTATTCAGCACACATACTTTAACCCCTTGCACTCCGGTCAATTTTCCTAAAAACGCCAAAAAATAATGTGCCCAAAGTAAATCGAAAGCTGTTATTCAACCCTTTGCAGCATCTTCATGGGGTTGGTCTCATTTAAAAGAAAACACTTTGAATTTTTTGGCAAAAAAAACATGATCTCTCTAAGTGCTCTGGCCACTGAGTTACAGTCATCTAAACATAGTGAACTTGAAGAAAATAAATTTGGCCTGGGTGTTTTTTTGGATACAAATGCTTGCAAATAACACGAAGCTTCAGATCTGGGCTGGAAAATGCAACAGAAATGTAGAACCAAGTGTTATCCAGCTGAGGTCCAAATTTTGTAACAATACCACAAAAAATGAATATTTTACACAGCTTTGTTCTCAGGCTGTTCCCAGGCGTTTTGGAACTGTGCCAAATTGTGCCAAATGGCACAGTTTGGAAAAACGTCTATAACTTTTGAATGATTCAACATAGAAGCTTCATTTTGGGCTCAAATGAAAGGTCACATTCAGGGCTGTGTCTGTGTGTGTGTGGGGGGGGAGGGTTGTCCCCCCCCCCCCCGCTACAGAGGACGGAGATCCGCCCTCGCTACATAACGGATTACACTCGGATGTGGTGATGTTTCCACAGCACCGCTGTCACCGCGGCCCCCCCCCCCGTGACAGAATCGTAGCGGCGGGGGGGGGGGGCGTTCACGGTCCGGAGGTGGTGAACGAACCGTGTACCGCGGCGCACGCACTTCGGACATCGTGCGCCGCACAGTTGTAATTTACCGATCGGTCAAAAGTAATTTTTCATTACAATTTTAAGGGATAAAAAATAATTTGGCTTATAACACCTTACCTCTTCACAGCCACATTGTCCTGGCCAACTTCTCTTCCTCATTGTCAGACGAACCGACGCTGGTCCGCTCTGGTTCTGGTCTCGCGACCCGGTCAAAACATTCCATGATTGCGGTTTTGGCGAATGATTTACGACCTTCGTCGTCGGCCTCCGTCGGTCTATGATGACCATATAAGAGAATCCTAAACACTCTGCTGGAATTAAAAAAAAAATAAAGCACTGCCTGTGGCTGCTGAAGCAGTCTCTCTTCACCCAGCTTTAGACAACAGCTCAGCGAACTTCTGTGCTTCAATTGGCTTGCAGCCGTTGGGAGGCGGGTCCTTCTGGCTAGATTTTCATTCATTGGTTCTTCAAGGTTTCAGAAACCCAATTCAAAGCTCTTATTAGTCGAATGAGAGGTCAATCAGATGAACTAATCTGTTCGCGGCTGTGTCTGCAGCTTTTATTTTTCAGTGCGCGCTTGGACACCATCACCATCTCCATCTCCACCATCAGGATCATGTGTCTGAGTCATGCGTCCTGCATCGTGCGCTCTCGTGCGCTCTAGGACGCAGAGACTTGTCCGTCCGCGGTACAACGGCGCACAAGAGGTTAAGGAGGGTTTCACTCTTCATTTCAAATGTCTCTATCGCTGCTCTAGGGGAGACCCCCACCATAGCTGCACTTTAACTGACCAACAGACCTCCAGGCTTTATTGCATTTACCTTTAAGGTCGAGTTTAGGACTTTTGTTGAACAAAGCTCAAACGTAATTGGTTCAGCTCAGGTTTCATGAAGTTTAGAACCATCCTGCCACACCCGAGGAAAGCTGACTTTTTATTTTCCTTTGTTTCAGTTTTTGGGGTGTTGGTCAAGCTGTAAGGAGCCAACGTCTCTGCTCTTCCATTTTTTCCCCCTCTCTTCCAAGTAAGGCCCAGAACCTGTCATGCTCTGTGAAAATCACTGTGCAAGAAGATTTTGTTTGATTTTTTTCCCCTAAGCTTAAACCAACTCATTCAAACCACATACATCGGAAGAAATGGGCCTGTGGCGTGTTTTTGTCCCAATTTGACTTTCTGATCGGACTTTGCACAATAAACCAATTCCTTTTCAGTGCATAGGAGGAGACCTCACCCAGCTTGCTGACAAACAGTCCGATCGCAATCTCAGGAGCACGGCCTTGTGGGAGAATCTGTCTATCAGCTTCTCCATCAACAGAATCCACGGACATCCAGCTGAATCAAGGTTGGCACGTGGGGGCCCTGATGCCACCAGGGATGTGATCTGACTCTGTGGCTGATGGTCTGTTGTTTAATTTAACCTTAATCCTTCAGAATATTCCTGGTATAAGTTCTTTAAACTTAATTTCATGCAAACCCCCATCAGAATTTCAAAATGCATGTTGTAGTTTCATTAATTTACGCTCTTTTCAGAGTAACACCAATTTTCTATTTTCATAAATAGTTAATCATCAATTTCTTCATAAAATTGCATCCACTTTTCTTAACCAATGCTATTTCATGGTTTTCCAATTTCCAGTATACTGACAAATTAAACTATGGTTTATTTGGTTCCACAAATGCTTGATTCATAAGTAACTCAGTAATAGTCTATGATCCCCATAACACATGTTGAATTCTCTGTTTTAAAGGTATCCAAATGAGCTGAGCACTGCGCCAGCACAGCAACTCACCCTTGGCCATGGGATCCCTGGTTCGATCCCAGCCCCTGACCAACGGTGATCTGTGTGGAGTTTGCATGTTTCTCCCCATATCTGCGTGGGTTTACTCCGGGATTTCTCCGGTTTCCTCCCACAGGCCAAAAAACATGCAGGTTAGGTTAATTGGAGACTCTAAAGTGGCCCTAGGTGTGAATGTGTGTGTGAATGGTTAAGGGATAGCGCCGTACCGTGGCTGCTTCATCCGTCCAGGTGGATGCCCTCAATTTCCCCTCTGGGGATCAATAAAGTATACAAAATTTAAAAAAAAAAATTCAAATGTATTAACCTATTCTGACATTTCTTATTAAACCATTGAAAGCTATATGGGAGTTATTGTTTGATTTCATGTCCATCTTCTTGATCATCAGGAGTCAAGAACTCACAAGGGGTTTTTTTTTAGACTGATTCATAATTGGTACAAATAAAGAATTGTTAATAAAACTGTCCATGATCTGGACTGGTGCCCTGTGAGGATCTGAATGTAATGAAACTAAATCTTCATTCCTACTCACATTCATATTGACATTAATACTTGTACCAACATTAATATACCTATAAACCCATAAATCCGCTACATGGTGGTCCTGGCTGTTACTGTTCCACCTCCTCAGTCATACCCTCCTTCTGCTATTTTCCTGGGACCAGCAGCCTCCTATCATCAGCAGAGCTCTCATCTGGCTGGCTGTCCTGGCAGGGCTCTCCTCTGGCCGGGGCCTCTCCTAAGGCGGGGCTCTCCTCCAAGCAGGCCCTCATCCGGCCGGGCCTTCCCTCAGGCAGGGCTCTCCTCCCCAGGCAGGGCTCATTCCTCCTGGCAAAAAAAAGCTTTCCTCTGGACTGCCAGAGCACCTCTTATGTGCAGCCACAGGTGCTGCACATCCCCAGTCAACACAGGTGCTGCTGATCAGTAATTTGGGGAAACACAGGGTGGAGGTAGACAACATTTTCAACTAAAAGCACACAGGCTAAAATACAAAAACTACAAAACATGCAAAGTTATAAACATGCAACACAAACTTAAAAACCATATAACCCCCCCCAAAAAACCACAATAAAATACTTCCACCCTGGGAAACTAACTCCAAACTACCGGTTCAGATAGCTGCTACTCCTGTTTGTCAGGGATGTGGGACTGTTTTCCATCGTGCTGCATCAGAGAGGATAGTTCGCTAACCTTGTTTTAATAGTAGGTGAGTAACATTAACGCCATGTTTCACCAGACAAAGGAGATGATAGTGGGCATGAGGAAGGGCAGGAGGAGACCCCATCAGCCGCTGTTCATCCGGGAGCTTGAGGTGGAGAGTGTGAGCAGCTTTAAATACTTGGGCATCCACATCAGCGAGGACCTTACATGGACACACAACACCACAGAGCTGGCTAACCTTTTAAATGGCAGATTTCACGCGCCCCAAGTGGCACAGTGCAGCAACTGCGCCTGTCAACTTACTCTGACATCCCTTTAACTCCCCAGCTGTAATGTGGATTTGCACTGATCTGATTTGCACTGATCTGCCAGTTCAGAGGGCGGCGCAGTGGTGGAGTGGTTAGCACTACGGCAGCACAGCAACTCACCCTTGGCCGGGGGCTCCTGGGTTCGATCCTAGCCCCCGACCAACAGTGATCTGTGTGGAGTTTGCATGTTCTCCCCGTGTCTGCGTGGGTTTACTCCGGGATTTCTCCAGTTTCCTCCCACATGCCAAAAACATGCAAGTTAAGTTAATTGGCATCAAAAACTGGGGATTCTAAATTGTCCTTAGGTATGACTGTGAGAGTGAATGGTTGTCTGTCTCTCTGTGTTGGCCCTGCGATGGACTGGCGATCTGTCCAGGGTGTACCCTGCCTCTCGCCCAAAGATGCTGGGATAGGCTCCAGTCCCCCCGCGACCCGAAAAGGATTAAGCGGAAGAAGATGAATGAATGAATGAATGAATGAATGAATGCCAGTTCAGAAGGTGGCAGACACGCGTTGGAGGAATCATGGCTGACACGGAATACACCAAAGAAGAAGGAATCCTTACTATTCTTCTTTCTTTTTCCTTCTCTGAGCTCACAAGACCAATATGGCCGCCATGCATCATCATGCATCGTCACATAAATGCTTCATACACGAAAAATTGCTGCGGGTTACAAACGAAATTGACGTGGGATAATCATAAGACTTTGTAGATGTGGGAGAGAGCACAAATGACCGACAGAACGCAAAATAACGACCACGATGTATGAAAATGGAGCGACCATGCCAGCCAGCGAGCCCCCCTTCACCAACGGTAAGTGACAAATTTCTTTGTTTCTTTACATTGTACTGATTTTCTGGTTCATATACTTTGAAGATAAGATAAAAACATACCCCTGTAGAAGAAATGGTGTCAAAAAACAGAACCATTCTTTGTGTAAATATGTCCAAAGTCCACTTTTGACTGAGTTATGTAATTCGATATAGCTCCTGTGGCATTATGCAAATTAGATGTGTAAATTTATTCCTATCTGAAAGTTTGGATTATATTCTACATCAGGGGTGCTCACACTTTTTCAGCATGTGAGCTACTTATAAAACAACCAAGTCAAAATGATCTACCCACTACAAAAATGCAAAACATATAATTATTTTCAAATGTATTAAGGATTCTTTGTATGTACAATGTATGTTGATGTACCTTGCATAACTGAATAAGCCAATATTGCACAACACACATAATAAATAACTATTAACATTTTTTGTAATTACCTGAGTTTACTTTGATGACTTGCACTGAATTGAATCAGCCAGGGATGCATAGTCCGGACAGTAGCTGCTGACAGCCAGCCTCAAGCACATTTCCAAATGTTCATCAGTCATGGTGGAACGGTATTTGGCTTCACAGCACCGTGTAACTGTATGTCTTGACAGCTGCAAAGCTTTGATTGAAGATAATATCTCTGCCTTATTTTTAAAGTCTCGGAACAATGAATCAGCTGCTTCAACGAATGCTTCTTTTACCATCTCTCCGTCTTGGAAGGACTTATTGTTTTTAACGATGGCGTGACTCACCCGGAACGATGCTTCGGTGGCGGCTTTCGATTTTGAAGTTTGTTGAGTGACAAATGACTGCTGTCTGGACAACTGGGATTTTAGTTCCTCCACCTTTCTCTTTCTCAGCTGGCTTTTCGGCAGAAAGTCGATGTCGTATTTTCCATGAACAGTCCGAAAATGCCGCTCCACATTTCCCTTCTTTGGTATTGCGATGGTAGACTGGCAGATGAGGCAAACGCACTTCGAAAATGACATCGTGAAAAAAAAGTCCACCTCCCATTCCGTATGAAAGTGATATGTTTTTGCCTTCTTACTTGGTCCAGCTTTCTCACTCATTTTGATCACCATATGTTTTAGCAAGGGCTTAAAATCTGAGGTAATTTGCTGACTAGCTTGTAAGTTTTGCTGCGCTTAGCACCGTTGTTTACGCATGAGCGGTGACCTAAAGGTCAAAATTCAGTTGTCATCTGAATGGTTGCCCTGTATGTCAATCAAGTGACGGGATGTTTGATAGGCTGACAAATATTTTTTTTTAATGTCACGCAGCGATCGACCAGTAGATCGCGATCGACCAGTAGATCGCGATTGACGTAATGAGCACCCCTGTTCTACATCTTTCTAATTGACAGTAAGCCATTATCTCTTGCAACTTTCAAGTTATAGCCTTGGAAATCTCACCAGAGGATCTGAATATTTCTTGACAAAAAAAATCTACACCACTTTTGACCACTAGGGGTTATGTTGCCAAACGGTGCCTGGGCCAGTTAGAGGGTTAAGAGAGCTCAACAGCGGCTTTACTTTCTGAGGAGGCTGAAGAAGTTTGGCATGTCCCCCAGGATCCTCAAAAACTTCTACAGCTGCATCATCGAGAGCATCCTGACCAACTGCATCACTGCGTGATATGGCAGCACTACTGCCCTGGACCGCAAATGCCTGCAGAGAGTGGTGAAGACAGCGGAAGATCATCAGGACTCCACTCCCCTCTCTGCAGAGCATCTACCACAGCAGAGTCCAAAAGAAAGCTGACGCCATCCTCCAGGACCCCACCCACCCCTAGTACAGAATGTTCACACTTCTACCTTCAGGCCGGAGGTACAGAAGTGTGAAATGCAGGACAACCAGACTAAAAAACTCCTTTTCCACTGCCATCAGACAAATAAACTTCCAAACTCTGCAACACAGTTTGCAAATAGGAACTCACACACCGGTGGCTAAATCTGCACATTGCTCATTTGTATAGTCTCACCCTGTCTGATGTCCATATCATCTCTGCTGCTAATTATCATGTACAGTCTACTGGTATTATAATTACAGAAAAATTCACACACTTGGTGCTAATTTGTAATTTGTATACTGCTCATTTGCACGCTGTACACAGGCTTATGCCATCTCAGGTTCATATCGTCTCAGGTTCATATCATCTCTGATATCAATATACCACTATAGTCATCCAGGGAATTTCAAATTTTATCCTTCTTGTTTCCTCTGGTTTGACTGCTTTAACTGCTTTAACTGTCCAAATTGCCTAATGTGTGTTATTAGTATTCATTAGTATTAGTACTTAGTATCAAGGTGTGGTTAAGGTGTCCTAATTGCCTAAATGTGTTCTATAGTGTGTGTTATTAGTATCCGATAGTTTTAGGTGGGTTATTACCTTATTAGTATTGCTGTGTACCTATTACCTTGGCATTCGTTCGGAGAGCAGAGTAAGAATTCCATTGCTCAGGAAATCTTGCATTTCTTAACTGTGCACATGATAATAAAGCCTTTGAATCTTGAATTTTGAATGTCTAACTATAAAATGCTAAATGAAAATGCAAAGTTGTGCTAACTGGAAACATGTAGCAGACCATTGTTTAAATAACTGCTGAGTTTCTTAGTTTTGTCTGAATTTTTTTTTTAATTAAAGCTGCAAAAGTGCATGATGGTGGCACATACACGCAAACTAAATAATAAATATATTAAAACGGGCTGAAGGAGCAAGTTGGACCTTAATGTAATTTATTTAATTTCTAATCATTTTAATTACTCAAGTAGTGATAATGAATAAAGTTAAAGTCATCACATGTATTTTATTACCTTTTGTGCCTTTGATTTTCAGATCATGATCAATCTGAAATAATATTTCTACTAAGAAGCAAATTGGTTAATCAGGCCAGAAATGGCAGTCTGCAGGTCTACTCTTAAATTTTCACTGATTTAAACTAACAGCTAATTTATATCTGTAGGTGACAGCCATGGGTAATTTTCTCATTTTCAGAAATTTTTTTATGTTATCATTTTTTTTGTTTGTTTTTTTTGCTCTTCTCCTCTGGCTCAGGAAGTATTTAACTTATTGATTGATATTTTATATTGATATTTAACTTATTGATGTTTACTTTATATTCATATATGAATTAGAAGAAAAACCTGAAAGTTATGAGAATCAAGTCTCAAATGCACATTAAAAATTATTTTATAACACTGCAAAATTATGAGAGAAAATGGTACATGTAAAAAAAAAAGTTAAAAAAAGATGGTCCTTTTAATGTGATTATCTAACCTGAAGAATTTACAGAAAATGTATATCGTGATATATATTGCTATTGTGATATTCATTCATTCATTCATTCATCTTCTTCCGCTTAATACTTTTCGGGTCGCGGGGGGGGGGGGGGCTTTATATAAGAGGACTAATATTGTGATATCGTGGTGACACAATAACAGATGGCACTTCACCCAGGACTTGAGGTTGGGTGGGGTGGTGAGAGATAGTAATGGTGAAGGAGTGAGTGGAACAAGCGAAGGGTGCTGTAGCGCTAGGGGGTATTTAACTAAATAAAGAGGTGCCTTCGGCCCCACTGTGACAGATTTCACACCTGAGAACGCCAGGGTGTGAAAGTATTGCAATAAGCCATGCTCTGTGTAATGTATGCTGATGTGTGTACATGCTGTGTGCCTTGAATGTTAATGTTTCTCACCTTGGGTCCCAAAGGCGGGAACAAAGTGGATAAAAGAGGGTGCTTTTGTACCCAGGGCAGTCTGTTCTATTTGTTGGAGGAGAATAAAGTTCTGTGTTGTCAGCTCGCTGTCTCGTCTGATTTCATCCTCCACAATATGAATTTTTTGTAATATCGCACAGCCCTAAGTGACGGTATACTCGACATACACTGAGGGTGTATGGGTTTGGACGCTTACAAAGACAAATCCGTTCTAATCATCACTAAAATGGCTGGAGATGAAGCTGGGGGGTATTATCAATCCAATGTACCCTGATTCTTATGTAAGGACTGAAGCAAATCAGAATGGCTCATTGAAGGAGACCTAGTGAGACCAAGATAGACCCTGAAGCTGGATTCATGTTGCACCTCTGCTGTCCGCGTACGTGTAACTGGAAACCTCGTGTGACGAAATTTACATCATCGTCTCCACTCCGCTAGTGTCCGCAGTGCTCAACCGCAGATGACCGCATGCAGCCCAAATTTTGTGACCGCGCCACCTGCCCATGACATAAACACATTGAAAAGCGCATGCGCAAGACTGAACGTCCCATTCGCGAGGTGGCAATATTGACACAGCATACCAAGACAAAGTAGACGAAGAAGACAACGAGGAAGCGGAAGACGAGAATAAACATACATGAATCATGCATACATACTTCAGCAGCAGCATCTTTGTGGAAAAGGAGTGAAAACCGAGAAGTCAAGCAGCAGAAAGCAAGCAATGTTTCTTTGTTGGTGAAAATCCTGGTGTGTCAGCACACTGGTGCTATCTATAGGGCAGGAGTGAAACTACAAATGATGGTTGTGCGCATGCGTCAACCGCTTGGCCTGGGTAGATGAAAAAAGTGAGCATGTACAACGCCGCGTGTGTGCTGGGCTCATCCAAAGTGCACGCGGACCAAAGCGGACTACAGGGGAAATGCAGCATGAATAAGGCTTAAAGCTGGATTCATGCTACACCTCTGCTGTCCATGTACGTGTAATCGGAAACCTCGTGTGATGAAGTTTATGTCATCGTCTCCACTCGGCTAGTGTCCAATAATGAATGAATAAAGCTTAAAGTGTCTGTGACACGATTTAGGAACTATGGATCAATAATCAGTATGAATTTATCTTCAATCGTCCATGTAGTTAGTTATTTTGACTTAGAACGTTAAATAAGTGGAAAAATATTTCCAAGTGAATTCAAATTTAGCGCCATGTTACACTAACGCGATCTCCTGAGACTCACCTCGTTTCCGGATATGACGTCATGAGATGAAGTTCATCTCGACTGATCCGTGTGCTGTCAATGTAAACAAGCAGTTTAGCTTCTATATCAGTGAAGAAATGCCGAAATGTTGCGTGGCGACTGGGTATTCTAATTGCTCCAGTGAACGTACAAGCCTGTTCTCATTCCCAAAAGATCCAGATCTTCTTAAAAAATGGGCAAAGCAAGTATAGAGAACAAGGGACAAATGGCAACCAACACCATCTTCTGTACTCTGCAGCAATCATTTCACTGCAGACAGTTTTGAGGAGGCGCCTGCTATACAGGAATCTTTAGGCTTGAACGTTCGTTACAAACGAGTTCTAAAACCGACTGCCATACCTACGGTTTTTAAACGAAAACCCACAGCTCAAGACGATATCAACATATCAAAACAGCGCAGAGAATCAACAGTGTCAAAACTCGCCTGGACAAGAGTTTGTGTAATTGATTTTTTTTCCCCAAATAAATGGTAAATGGCATTCACTTATATAACACTTTTATTCTCATCTCTTGATGACCAAAGCGCTTTACAGATCCTGCTATCCACCCATTCACACACTGATGGCGGCATGCTACCTAACATGGTGATACCAGACCCACCAGGAGCAACTGGGGGTGAAGTGTCTTGCCCAGGGACACAACGGCAGGATATCCGGGGAGAGCGGGATTCGAACCGCCAACCATGGGGTTATTGGACGACCTGTTCTACCTCCTGAGCCACCGCCGCCCCCATAAGGTGATCGTGATTTGAAGCCAAGTGTTGACTTTGCTCCAAATGGAACAGCTTTGTGTTAAAAACAAAAACAAAACAAAACCGTTATATTACTTTTTTCAGTTTTCATTTTAATAAATCTCATTGCCTACCGAAACTGAATATCTGAGGGATCGTGGCGACTGTGCGGACATTTCCACAGATTGAATAACGCCACAGCGCATGACCGCTACCCGATTCCCCATATTCAGGATTTTTCCGTTCACCTCGCCGGAGCAGGCATTTTTTCTAAAATAGACCTGGTCCCCGGTTACCACCAGGTCCCAGTGCGCGCGGAGGACGTACCCAAAACAGCGGTAATAACTCCGTTTGGCTTGTTTGAGTTTTTACACATGCCCTTCGGATTAAAAGGAGCAGCACAGACATTCCAACGCATGATGGATGTGGTGTTGCGCGATCTCCCATTTGTGTTTGTCTACCTGGATGATATCCTGGTGGCCAGTGTGTCCGAGGAGGAACACGTAACCCACCTCAGTAGGGTTTTCCGGAGGTTGGAGGAGCATGGGTTAATAATCAACCCGGCGAAATGCCAGTTCGGCGTGACGGGGATTGACTTTTTGGGGCACCGCGTCTCACCGGAGGGAGCGATACCCTTGCCCGACAAAGTGCGCGCCATGGCGAATTTTCCCCGGCCTCAGACGGTCAGGGCGCTGCAAGAATTTTTGGGGATGGTTAACTTTTATAACCGGTTCCTCCCCCGCGTAGCTCAACTCATGCAGTCATTATATGCTGCGCTCAAGAAACGGAAAACCGCGGACAGAATCGAATGGACTCCAGAGCGAGAACAGGCGCTCTCTGTGGTTGAAACAGCCCTGGCAAACGCCGCAATGTTGGCGCACCCGGACCCGGCGGCCCAGATAGCGCTCACTACAGACACCTCGGACGTGGCCATAGGGGCCGTCATGGAGCAACGTGTCGCCGGTTCCTGGCAGCCGCTCCCTTTTTTCAGCAGGGCTTTGCGCGACAGTGAGTGTAAATACAACACATTCGACAGAGAGTTGCTGGCTCTCCACCTGGCCATACACCACTTCCAGTTCTGGCTGGAAGGGTGCAGCTTCACCCTGTTCGTGGACCACAAGCCGCTAACGTTCGCGATGGCCAAGGTTTCGGAACCATGGTCGGGCCAGCAGCAGAGACAGCTGGCCGTGATCTCGGAGTTTACGACCGATATTCAGCACGTGTCGGGTAAACTGAATGTGGTAGCGGACTGCCTCTCGCGCGCAGTAGTGGCCCCGGTCTGCGTGGGGATAGATTATACAGCCATGGCTGCAGAGCAGACTGGCGATACGGACGTGCGTACGCTCCAGTCTGGACCAACAGGGTTAAGGCTGGAGAGCAGAGTACTGCAAGACGGCAAGCCCCCCCAATCTGCAACATCTCCACGGGACGCCCGCACCCGGTGATCCCAGTCGCTTGGCGCCGCCGCGTGTTTGAGTCAGTTTATGCTCTGGCACACCCAGGGGTGCGCGCGTCAGTCAAAATGGTGGGAGCGAAGTTCGTGTGGCCAGGCCTGTGCAAACAAGTGAAAGAGTGGGCTGCAGCCTGTGTAGTGTGCCAATGAGCCAAAGTACACAGACACACGAAGGCTCCTTTGGAGCCGTTTCGTATCCCGGCTAAGAGGTTCGACCATGTTCACATGGACCTCGTGGGCCCCCTCCCGCCATCGCAGGGGTGCACGCACCTTCTGACAGTGATGGACCGCACCACACGCTGGCCAGAAGCAGTCCCGCTGGCAGCAACCACGTCCGCGGACGTGGCGCGCGCTTTTTTGATGACATGGGTGGCGCGTTTTGGAATCCCGTCGGACATCACGTCCGATAGGGGCCCTCAGTTTGTTTCAGACCTCTGGTCCGCGATGGCCCGTAGCCTGGGTGTTGCAATTCATCGCACAACCACGTACAACCCACAGGCCAATGGGTTATGCGAGCGTTTTCATAGGTCACTGAAAGCAGCGCTCAGGGCTTCGCTGACGGATGCAAATTGGGTACACCGGTTGCCATGGGTTTTATTGGGGTTGCATTCCGCACCAAAAGAGGATTTGGAGGCTTCCCCGGTGGAGCTCGTTTTTTCTCAGCCACTGTGGCTGCCCGGGAAATTTTTGCCAGATAATCCTGCATCGGATAGCTGCCCATCTCAGCGTTTGCAGTATAGCGCCGACACAGGCACGCTGCCCGGCCCGGCCCACCACTGTTTTCCACACGCTTTTGTGCCAAAAACTTTGAAGAACGTGGCGTTCGTGTTTGTCAGGCACGATGCCCACTGCCCTCCATTGTGCCCACCACGATGGCCCGTTCAGAGTGCTGGAAACAGGGGACAAACATTTTTTGTTAGACTTGGGGGGCCATCGGGAGAAAATATGCATAGACAGACTTAAGCCCGCCTTTGTGGTGGCGGACAAGCAAGTGATGTTGGCTCAGGCCCCTCGGCGCGGAAGACCCCCACTGAGAACTCTTCAGGTAAACGATTCATCAGAGCAGTCACACGGGCAAGTCGAAGGTTCCCCCCCCCTCGCTATGGCCCACCCGCAGACAGACACACCCCCAGGAGCCCCCCGCCGGCACAGCAGCGCCACGGAGGCGGTAAACCCCTGTTACAGCAGATATGGGAGGAGACTGAAGCCAAAAGGACGTGAGGACTGAAACTCGGTCTGAGATTCTGGGGGGGGGGGGGGTGTAGAGACTGGGTTAATCATCTCAGACTGGATGCAGAGGGTAAACAGAGAAGGACAATGGCTATGGAGATTATGGCGAGGTAGCAGGAAGAAGGAGTTGGGGGGAGAAGGGATGAATGTATTGTGATGTGAGATGTCATGCAGATGTGAGATGGGTGGTTGGTATAAAAGGAGAACCCATGGTGTATTGAGACATGCTTTTCTGTGTATGACTGATGTGAGAGTGAATAAAGTCGTCTGCTATATGAACCAGTCTCGTTATTTACACTCTTCACAATCTAACGTTTTTTAACACAAAGTCGTTCCATTTGGAGTAAAGTCAACACTCGGCTTCAAAATTCATAGGGGAGGATTTTACTTCCGGTGGAAAAATATAATAAAATCACTATCGCCTTATGTGGAAAAAAAAATCAATTACAGAAACTCTTTTCTGGGCGAGTTTTGACACTGCTGCTTCTCTGCGCTGTTTTGATATTGTAACGTCGGGGCTGTGTTACGGGGGCGGGGATTTTCCCGGCATGCCTTGGCAGCGGAGGATTCAAAAGGTGTTATCATTCGTGTATTCTAAAGTGTTATTGCTGTGTCATTATAACTGTGTTATAATGACACAGCAGTGTTATAAGAAGAGTCAGAGCAGTGACTGATCATGCGTTTGTGTCACCCTTAGTGAGACGGAGGTCTGTGTGAATGACCTCCACTCCTGTCTGTGTTGAGGGAGTGTGTTTTAAATAAAGCCTGTTTCATCACAGTCATCTCTCCTTTCTTGTGTGAACCCCCACTACGTCACACTGCTGTCAGAAGTTGGGATATGGAGCAGATTGAAGCCAGGATCAGAGCAGAGATCCAGCAGCTGGAGCGATTCATCGCTCAGCTGGGAATGGATGATAGAGCTGAGACACCGACCCCCGGAGTTGCTTGCCGGGATGAACGGAGCAGCGGACCTGACGAGATCAGCGTACCTGCCTTCTGCCTTTCGCAAGGCAGGGCGGGCTGAGCAGAGCAGATCAGCCCCGCTCCCCGCCCTTTTCAGGGCAGGACGGGCTGGCGATTCCACTGCGACCAGGAGCGGCGATCGACCGAGAGGCGACCATCGCATCCCATCCGGCAGCGGGCCAATGTTCCCTGCTTTAACGGTGAAACCCTGCTGGATGACTACCTGGTCCAGGTCAAGCTGGCTGCTGCGTTGAACGGCTGGCCACCTGGAGAGACTGCCGTGCAGGTCGCATTGGCCCTGGAGGGAAGGGCTCTCCGCACGCTGTCTGATCTCCGGCCCGAGGAATGCCGCAGCTGGCCAGCACTACATGGAGCACTCCGGAGGCGGTTTGGGAAAGCGGCCAAGGCTGAGCACGCTGAGGAACAGCTGGCCAGCCGCCGGCGAGGCAGCTGGGACAGCCTGGGAGCCTACGCAGCAGACATACGGCTGCTGACACGGCGCAGCTACCCGGATTTCGAGTCAGAGGTAGTGGAGAAGCTCGCCCTCCGGAACTTCATCCGGGGTCTCCGCCCGGCCCACCTCCAGAGCCACATCCGGATTAATGCCGCAAGCAGCTGGGAGACTGCTGTGGCAGAAGCAGAGCGGGTGGAACCGCTAATGGATTGTACAACTGATGCATCAGCACCAAGACAGAGAGCCTTCCAGGCCCCAGCTGAGAGCGAGGAGGAGGAGGAGGAGCTGTGGCAGACCACGGCGGCGCACCCACGGAGAAGACGGCCGTGGCAGCGTGAGGAAGGGTGCTTCCGCTGCGGGGAGCCAGGACACATCGTGCAGTACTGTCCAGCACCCACCCCAATGACAAACCGGCTTCTCGCCAACATTAAACTAGAGTGAGGTGGCATGGACAGGGACCTTGCCGCCTCCCACAGACATTTTCCCCGATGAACTGTCACAACGTGTGGGCCGAATTGGACACCCGCCTGGGATATACCTACAGTGCAGCCTGGACAACACGCCGATCCGGACAATGATCGACACCGGTTCTACCATTTCCTTGGTCCGACCCGTTGTGCTGCCAGGCACGGACGAGACAGAACCGCAGGGGTGGGAACCCACCGGGCGCTGCGTCACCACAGCTACCGGTGAGAGCGCCAGACTGGGAGGGCGAAGAGTTCTTGTGGTGGGGGTGGCCGGCCAGAACAGATCGTCACTTCCTTGTGGCAACGTATCGTCACTTCCTGTTTTGCTGTCTGCCTGTGTGGTTGCTCTCCAGCTCTCCAGCCACTAGCTAGCCACTAGCTATGGCTACTACCTCTCTTTCCTCTCCTCCTCTGGTGTGCTCTCTCTGTCAGATGTTTAGCTACACCTCTGCCTCTTTTAGTGATAACGGTAAATGTAATAAATGTTGTCTTTTTGAGGCGCTCGAGGCGAGGTTGTCTGATTTGGAATCCCGGCTCCGCTGCATTGAAACACCGTCTGCGCCAGTTAATCTTGACGGACGCCCATTAGCTGCAGTGGAGCTAGCTAGCTTAGGTCCCACTGTCAGCGGTTCCCCGGCTCTCCTCAGCAGCGAGGAGACTGGGTGGGTGACGGTGAGAAGGAAGCCTAGTCGCAAAGCCCCGGTTCACCACCAACCTGTTCACGTTTCTAATCGTTTTTCCCCGCTCAGCGACACACCCGCTGAGGAAAAAACTCTGATCATTGGCGACTCTGTAGTCAGAAACGTGAACCTAGAGACTCCAGCGGCCATAGTCCAATGTATTCCTGGGGCCAGAGCAGGCGACATCGAGTCAAATTTGAAAATGCTGGCTAAAAGTAACTGTAAATACTCCACAATTGTTATTCACGCCGGCATTAATGACATCCGTCTCCGGCAGTCGGAAGTCACGAAACTTAATATAGAATCGGTGTGTGAGTTTGCAAAAACGATGTCTGCCACAGTAGTATTCTCTGGGCCCCTCCCCAATCTGACCAGTGATGACATGTTTAGTCGCTCGTCATCCTTGAACCGCTGGCTGTCTGTGTGGTGTCCTAAAAATGACATGGGCTACATTGACAATTGGAGCTCTTTTTGGGGAAAACCTGGTCTTATGAGACGAGACAGCATTCATCCCACTTTGGATGGTGCTTCTCATTTATCTAACAATCTGGCATCTTTTTTATCCAAATTTCCAAAACCGTGACTACTCAGAGTTGGAACCAGGAAGCAGAGTCATAGTCTTACACGCCTCTCTGCAGCTCCTCTTCATCCGCCACCCCTCAGCTTAGCCCCTGTCTTCCCCATCAGAGAATCGTTGTCTGCTCCCTCCAAAGTAAATAAAAATATAATGTATAAGCGTCCCAAAGTGATAAAGCAAAATATTGGTAAAACTCAAATTAAACATAAAGCCTCTAAATTGAATGATTTGGCCTCTGTTCCTCCTCATAATTTAAAAATTAAATGTGGTTTATTAAATATTAGGTCTCTAACTCCCAAGTCTCTGTTAGTCCATGATCTGTTAATTGATCATCAGATTGATTTAATTTCCCTTACAGAGACTTGGTTAGGGCAAGAGGATTATGTTGGTTTAAATGAATCAACTCCCTCTGGTTATTTAAACTGTCAAAATCCCAGAAGTTCTGGTCGTGGAGGAGGAGTAGCAACAATTTACCATTCCAAATTACTAGTTAATGTAAAGCAAAAAACATGTTATAATTCCTTTGAGGGCCTGGTCCTCAGTGTTGGGCACTTTAGCAATTTCAGGTTAAACCCAATTTTATTTGCCATAGTTTATCGTCCCCCATCAACCTATTCAGAATTTTTATCCGAATTTGCTGATTTCTTAGCTGATTTAGTGCTGAAATCTGATAGAATAATTATAGTAGGAGACTATAATATACATGTGGATGTAGATAGTGACTGCCTTAATGTGGCTTTTAATTCAATATTAGACTCGATTGGGTTTTCTCAGAAAGTAGGAAATTCTCTCATTACCTCCACCATACATTGGACCTTGTTCTGACATATGGCATAGAAACAGAAAATCTTGTAGTGTCTCCTCATAACCCTGTACTGTCAGACCATTGTCTGTTAACCTTTGATTTTACTATTTCTGACTATTTGGCTCCTAAAGAAAAATATTATCACAGTAGATGCCTCTCAGATGATGCTGTTTCCAAATTTATGCAGATTGTTTCCTCTATGCCATGTGTCAACACAACGGAAATAAGCTATAGACAGCTTGCTCCTTCTGTAATTGATAACATGGTGGATAGTGTTTCAGCTTCTCTGCATCAGGCTCTAGACTTGGTGGCCCCCTTAAAAAAGAAAAAGTCTAATCAGAGATTTTTAACTCCTTGGTTCAACACAGAAACTCGTAGCTTAAAACAGAAGACTCGTCAATTAGAAAGAAAATGGCGCTCTACTAATTTAGATGAAATCTATTTAGCTTGGAGAAATCATCTTTTAATTTATAAAAAATCTCTTAGAAAAGCTAGAACGAGTTATTACTCTGCATTAATAGAAGAGAACAAGAATAATCCCAGGTTTCTTTTCAGTACTGTAGCCAGGTTGACAAAGAGTCAGGACTCTGTCAATCATAGCATCCCCTTAGAGCTTACTAGACAGGACTTTATGAACTTTTTCAATAATAAAATTTCATCCATCAGAGATAAAATCAATCAGATTCTTCCCACAGTTAACTTAAATACTGTAACTACTACAACTCCTTCTATTGATGTCTGTCTTGATGAGTTTACTCCAATCGACCTTTGTGAGTTAGACAAAATAGTTTCCTCATCCAAACCTTCAACTTGTCTTTTAGACCCTATTCCTACCAGGTTATTTAAACAAGTCTTCCCACTTATTGGTAGCTTTATTCTTCATATAATCAATTCTTCATTAACTTTAGGCCATGTACCGCAGGCTTTTAAAACGGCTGTAATTAAACCCTTACTCAAAAAGCCAACGCTAGATCCAGGAGCTTTAGCTAACTATAGACCAATCTCTAATCTCCCTTTCATTTCAAAAATCTTAGAAAGAGTTGTTGCTACGCAATTATTTGACCACCTGCAGGGAAATGGTTTACTTGAAGAGTTTCAATCTGGGTTTAGAATCCATCATAGTACTGAAACAGCCTTAGCGAAGGTCACTAACGACCTCCTCATTGCATCTGATAATGGACTAGTTTCTGTACTTGTCCTTTTAGATCTTAGTGCAGCTTTTGATACTATTGATCATAATATTCTACTTGATAGATTAGAACACTATGTTGGACTTAATGGAACTTCGTTGCAGTGGTTTAGATCTTATTTATCTGATAGGTTCCAGTTTGTTCATGTAAATGATGAGTTTTCTTTCAGCTCAAAGCTTAGTCATGGAGTTCCACAGAGATCTGTGCTAGGCCCTACTCTTTTTAGTTTATATATGCTTCCGTTAGGCAACATTATTAGAAAGCACTGTATACATTTTCACTGTTATGCAGATGACACACAATTATACCTGTCAATGAAGCCGGATGATACTAATCAATTAGCCAAGTTAGAAGCCTGTCTCAAGGAAATCAAAGCTTGGATGACTTGTAATTTCCTGCTATTAAATTCAGATAAGACTGAAGTCATTCTTGTTGGTCCAAAAAACCTTAGAAATTCCTTTCCAAATCAAACTTTCAGTTTGGATGCAGTTACTCTTTCTCTTAATAGCTCTGTGAGGAACCTTGGAGTTATTTTTGATCAGGATTTGTCCTTCAATTCACATATTAAATTTGTTTCTAAGACTGCCTTCTATCATTTGTGTAATATTGCCAAGATTAGGAGCATCTTGTCTCAGAGTGATGCTGAGAAGCTGATCCACGCTTTTGTTAGCTCGAGATTAGATTATTGTAATTCTTTATTATCAGGCTGTCCTAAAACATCTTTAAAAAGTCTTCAGCTGATCCAAAATGCTGCAGCAAGAGTTTTAACAGGTACTAGAAAGAGAGATCATATCTCTCCGGTTCTGGCCTCCCTTCATTGGCTTCCCATAGAGTTTAGAATTAAGTTTAAAATCCTTCTTCTTACTTACAAAGCTCTAAACAATCAGGCTCCTTTTTATTTAAAAGATCTGATACTACCGTATCATCCTAACAGAGCACTACGCTCCCAAAATGCAGGATTACTTGTAATACCTAGAATCTCCAAAAGTACAATGGGAGGCAGAGCCTTCAGTTATCAAGCTCCTCTCCTGTGGAATCAGCTGCCAATCTGGATTCGGGAGTCAGACTCGATCTCTGTTTTTAAGAATAGGGCTAAAACCTACCTTTTTGATATAGCCTACAATTAGGGAGGGATCATGTGTTTCTGAACCCTCCCTTAGTTATGCTGCTAATAGGTTTAGTCAGCCGGGGGACCTCCAGTAATGCACTGGGCCTCACTCCTTTCCTCACTCTCTATGATTTTTTTTTTTTTTTGCTGGTCATTAACATTTGTTTGTTCTCTCCCATAGATTGAGTCCCCATCGTGCTGTTTGCTCTCTACATGTCTGTTCTTTTCTTCTTCTCTATCCCCTCACCCCACAGCCAGTCGCAGCAGATGACTGCCCCTCCCTGAGCCTGGTTCTGCTGGAGGTTTCTTCCTGTTAAAAGGGAGTTTTTCCTCTCCACCATCGCCAAGTGCTTGCTCACAGGGGATCGCCTGATTGCTGGGGTCTTTCTGCAACTGCGGGGGTCCCCTCTACAGTTGATAGTGCTATGAGATGACTGTTGTTGTGAAATGGCGCTATATAAATAAAGTTGAATTGAATTGAATTGAATTGAACACAAACCACCCGTTCTGGCTGGCTGACATCCAAGACCCCTGCATTATTGGATTCGATCTGCTCGCAGCATGGAGTGCAAAAATTGACACCGCCAGATCGTCCCTCCTGCTGGGAACTCGGACCATCACGCTCTGCAGTGGGGCCCAGAGGAGGAACCTGGAGGCCTGCGTGATCGAGGGACCACTAGGGCAGGCCGAACCGGGCGGGTCACTGCAAGTACTGAACCCAACGGCGCCACCAGCACGAGCAGAGGGAGCATGATCACCGATAAAGACAGCAAGGGGGAGGGCCACAGCAGAGTGGGTCAATGTGTCAACAGAAACACAGCAGGCGGTCGAGGAATTGTTCCAGCAGAGCTGCAGTGGACTGGAATCGGGACAGAGACGCCAGCTGTGGGAGCTGTTGGACTGCTAAATGGACGTCTTTGCTGCAAAGGATGAGGAGTGCACCCGAACCAGCTTGGTGCAACATGGGATCGACACCGGTGAGACCAGGCCGATCTGGCTCCGCCCACGCCATCTGCCTTTTTCAAGGTGGGCGGCAGCAGAACAAAAAGTACGAGAAATGCTGGAGGCAGACATTATTGAGCCCTCCAGCAGTCCCTGGGCGGCGCCAGTGGTGCTGGTTAGGAAGAAGGATGGTTCGTGGCGGTTCTGTGTGGATTACTGACGCCTGAATGACGTCACCCGCAAGGATTCCTACCCCCTGCCCCGCATCGATGATGTGCTGGACCACATCGCCGGCTCCAGCTGGTTCAGCTCGCTGGACCTCCGCAGCGGCTATTGGTAGGTAGAGCTGTCACCCGAGGCCCACCAGAAAACAGCCTTCTCCATCGGGCAGGGACTGTATCAGTTCAAGGTGATGCCATTTGGACTTTGCAACGCCCCGGCCACCTTTGAACGTCTGATGGAGCGAGTGTTGGCTCACGTACCCCGGAGCCGCTGCATTGTTTATCTGGATGACCTGCTGGTTCACGCAGCTGATTTTGATGGTGCCCTGTTCAACCTCCGGGAAGTATTGGATGCCATCCGACAGGCCGGGCTGCGGCTACACCCACGGAAATGCCACCTGTTTCGGTGGGAGACTACTTTCCTGGGCCACGTCATCAGCGCAGCGGGAGTCGCCACCGATCCAGAGAAAGTGGCAGTGGTGAGAAACTGGCCAGTGCCATGGGAGAGCTACGGAATTTTCTCGGACTGGCCTCCTATTATAGGAGATTTGTGAAAGACTTCGCCACCATCACCAGCCCGCTGCATCAGCTGACACAGAAAGAACATGCATTTCAGTGGAGTGAGAACTGTGCTACTGCTTTTTCCCAGCTTCGCTCAGCCCTCATCGGAGCCCCCATCCTGCAGTATCCCAACCCGAACTGCCCTTTCATCGTGGACACAGACGCCAGCAACCAGGGCATCGGGGCGGTGTTATCCCAGGAGGGAGAACACGGGGAGCAGACAGTTGCTTTTTTCAGCCGCACTCTCAGCAGAGCTGAAAGAATTAACGCGTTACTCGCAGAGAGCTCTTGGCTGTCATCCAGGGGCTTCGCCCTTTTCGCCCATATGTGTACGGGGGGAGGTTCCAGCTCAGGACGGATCATGCTTCCCTGACCTGGCTACTGAACTTCAAAGAGCTGGATGGACAGTTGGCAAGATGGCTGGAGGCACTGCAGGATTATGATTTTCAGATTGTGCATCGGGCAGGCCGCCTCCATGCCAACGCTGACGCGCTGTCTCAGCGTCCCTGTGCTGCAGAGGACTGTTGTCACTGCCAGCGGGCAGAGGATCGAGACCAAGCCATCCCACGGGCTGCTGCTCTCCGGACCGCTGTGAGCAGGAATAACACAGCGACGCACAGCTCCTCCTTGGATAATCAGTCAGCTCTCCCCAGCGATGACGTCATAGAGGCCCATGGCACGCAGCAGCTGCAGAGTGAGCAGGACAGAGATCTGGTCATTTCCCGGGTTTGGCAGTGGCTGGACACGGGCCAGTGGCCCGCCTGGGAGGCTGTGTCTACGCTGGACCCAGAGACCAAGGCCCTACACTCCCAGTGGGCCAATCTCCGCTGTCACGAGGGTGTTGTGTGTCGGCAGTGGCAGACATCAGCTGGGCAGCGTCACGTCTGGCAGCTGCTGGTTCCCCAACGGCTCCGGCCCAACGTACTCCAGCTGGTCCACGGGGCGGTAGGAGCGGGTCACTTCAGGGTGACAAAGACTCTGCAGCGTCTTTGAGCCCGGTTCTACTGGCCCGGATGTCACCAGGATGTAGAGCTCCACGTCCATTGCTGCAACACCTGCACGGCTCAGAAGGGGCCGACTCAGCGATCCCACGCTCCCTTGCAGCAGTACCGGGTGGGAGCACCGATGGAGTGGGTAGGGGTGGACATTCTGGGCCCTTTCCCGACCACGGACCAGGGGAACCGCTACTTGCTGGTCGCAATGGATTATTTCACCAAAGGGTCAGAGGCGTATGCGGTCCCTGATCAGAGTGGCACCACCACGGCATCAAAGCTGGTGGACGAGATGTTCTGTCGGTTTGGCGCACCGGAGGAGCTGCACAGCGATCAGGGTCGGAACTTTGAGGCAGAGATCTTCGGGGAGGTCTGCAAGCGGCTGGGCATCCGGAAGACCCGGACCACCCCGCTGCATCTACAGAGCGACGGCCTAGTCGAACGGTTCAACCGGACCCTCACCACCCAGCTCGCTGTCCTAGTGGACCAGCGACAGCGAGACTGGGACCTGCAACTGCCCTTTGTTTTGTGGGCGTATGGGACGGCACCATAGGAATCCACCTGGTGCACCCCTGCAGCGCTGATGTTTGGACGCGAGCTGCAGACACCGGTGGATTTGGTATCCCCCCCCCCCCCGAGCCGGAGGTGAAGGGCAAACCGGGGTTGGATTATTTGTTTTGTTTGAAGGAACGTCTCCACACGGTGCACGGACTGGCTCGGGAGGCCCCGCCAGTGGCGGGGAGTCGGCAGAAGCGGGCATATGACTCCCGTTGCCAGGGGAGGGACTTTGCACCAGGAGATCGAGTCTGGGTTTTCTGCCCGGAGCGAAAAAGGGGACTGTCACCAAAACTGGCGAACCACTGGTCAGGACTGTGCGTGGTCCTACAGAGACTGTCGGATGTGGTGTACAGGGTGAGGCTGAAAAAAAGGGATCGGGTTGTAGTACTCCACCGTGACCGTCTCGCCGCGTACCAGCCATCCGCCTCTCGGGTGGTCGAGCTGGAGCCTTCACCCCGACCAGATACTCTGAGGCACAGATGAACACTAGCGGGCCTGTGCGTGCTGGTCATCGACAACAGAGACCGCTCCGACACCTGGACGGATTCGTGTTGGACTTTTGAGCTGGACTTTTATTATTCTGGGGACAGAAACCAGTCCGGGGGGGACAGTGTAACATCAGGGCTGTGTTAAGGGGGCAGGGATTTTCCCAGCATGCTTTGGCAGTGGAGGATTCAAAAGGTGTTATCATTTGTGCGTTCTGAAGTGTTATTGCTGTGTCATTATAACTGCGTTATAATGACACAGCAGTGTTATAACAAGAGTCAGAGCAGTGACTGATCATGCGTTTGTGTCACCCTTAGTGAGATGGAGGCCTGTGTGAATGACCTCCCCTCCCGTCTGTGTTGAGGGAGTGAGTTTTAAATAAAGCCTGTTTTGTCACAGTCATCTCTCCTTTCTTGTGTGAACCCCCACTACGTCACAATATGTTGATATCGTCTTGAGCTGTGGGTTTTCGTTTAAAAACCGTAGGTATGGCAGTCGGTTTTAGAACCCGTTTGTAACGAACGTTCAAGCCTCAAGATTCCTGTATAGCAGGCGCCTCCTCAAAACTGTCTGGAGTGAAATGATCGCTACAGAATACAGAAGATGGTGTTGGTTGCCTTTTGTCCCTTGTTCTCTGTACTTGCTTCGCCCATTTTTTAAGAAGATCTGGATCTTTTGGGAATGAGAACAGGCTTGTACGTTCACTAGAACAATTAGAACACCAAGCTGCCACGCAACGTTTCGGCATTTTTTCGCTGATATAGAAGCTAAACTGCTTGTTTACATTGACAGCACACGGATCAGCCGAGATGAACTTCACCTCATGACGTCATATCCGGAAATGAGCGGAAATGATCTCAGGAGATCGCGTTAGTGCAACATGGCGCTAAATTTGAATTCACTTGGAAATATTTTTCCACTTATTTAACGTTCTAAGTCAAAAGAACCAACTACATGGACGATTGAAGATAAATTCATAGTGAATATTGATCCATAGTTCCTAAATTGTGTCAAAGACACTTTAAGGCTTTATTCATGCTGCATTTCCCCTCTAGTCTGCTTTGGTCCGTGTGCGCTTTGGACGAGCCCGGCACGCACGCAGTGCTGTACATGCTCACTTTTTTTAATCTATCCAGGCCAAGCGGATGATGCATGCACACAACCATCATTTGTAGTTTCATGCGCAGTCTGCCCACGACCTGAATGCGTTGAAAAGCGCATGCGCAAGACTGAACATCCCATTCATGAGGTGGCGATATCGACACAGCATACCAAGACAAAGTAGACGAAGAAGACAACGAGTAAGTGGAAGACGAGAATAAACATACATGAATCATACATACATACTTCAGCAGCAGCAGCAGCATCTTTGTGGAAAAGGAGTGAAAACTGATGAAAATCCTGGCGTGTCAGTGCATTGGCGCTACCTGTAGGGCGGGAGTGAAACTACAAATGATGGTTGTGTGCATACAGTATGTCAACCGCTTGGCCTTGGTAGATGAAAAAAGTAAGCATGTACAGCGCTACGTGCGTGCTGGGGTCGTCCAAAGCACACATAGACCAAAGCAGACTAGAGGGGAAATGCAGCATGAAAGGCTTTTGGGCTGCACGCGGTCGTCCGCGGTCGAGCACTGTAGACACAAACGGAGTGGAGACGAAGACATAAATTTCATCACACGATGTTTCTGGTTACACATACGTGGACAGCAGAGGTGCAGCATGAATCCAGCTTAACAAAGTGATAGTTTGGGGGGGAGAGGGGTGGTAGAGGCTTTTTTGTTTGCTTGTTAGAACCTCCAGATACCCAGACTCATTTGGGAAGGCACTGAAAAAGTGAAATTTTCATCATATGTCCCATTTCATATCGTTATTGGCTTTTTCAGCTTTAAGTTTGTGTGCATTATTGGCTAGTTTTTACTTCAGTTAAGCTGAATTCACAATTCAGCTATATTTCCCAATAGCAGCTAATCTGAGAGCTTAGCAACTACTTTGTACCTGTTGGTCATTTAAGTCCTTGTTTAAGGAAGTGTTGGCTGTTTCTCTGGCATTGTCTTGATTTTCCTGATCAAGGTCTAAAGACAAAGTATTGGAATTTCAGTAAATCATGTGCATTTAAAAATCAGTCATCAGCTCATAAACAATTTCTACCTGATCTACAAGATTTTGAGGGTGTGGAAGGTTTACAATAAAGATATATTTAAAAAAAAAATCATCAAATATTGTAAACAAATTGCAGCAAAAACTGAAGACTAATGTAAAACACATGAAAACAACAAAAACACATAAAAACAACCTAAGTATTTGGAAAATTAATGCAAAATGCAAATTAAACTTGGCTCTTCCACAGGCTGCACAAAGTTGCTCTTTCACTCTGTGTGTGTGTGTGTGTGCGCGCGCGCGTGCGTGTGCGTGTGTGTGTGAGAGAGTGAAGGAAGCCAGTTTCTTTACTGAAGTTGTGAAGTGTGGGTGAAGTGGGAACTAAAACGTGCAACTTGCCTATGTCA
The DNA here is from genome assembly GCA_020510985.1 of Pholidichthys leucotaenia. NCBI lineage: Eukaryota > Metazoa > Chordata > Actinopteri > Cichliformes > Pholidichthyidae > Pholidichthys > Pholidichthys leucotaenia. The sequence goes on from CM035838.1 coordinate 149,183,295, forward strand.
GTTTGTTGAGGCTCTGGCAGTGCAGTGGGGTGAAAAGTGAGGAGTGACAGCAATTGGTCTTTCAGTGTATACTTAAGCACAGGTGTTCCTGCACTGTCGAAGCCAGTTAGAGTGGTAGTCAGTCTACACCTGCCTCTTGTCACTGCGCATTGCTGTTGATCTGTGGGGTCGAGATGATTCAAGGATTTCTCATCCTGACACCAGACAGACTGTTCTCAAATCTCAGCTCTGTTTTTCTTGTCAGCTCCCACGACGCACTGCCCCCAAGTCTCTCAGATATGCTGTTAGTGACGGGAAACCCAAACAAGATAAAATATAGGATTTAAAGGACTTTATTTACATTAAAGCTCTCCCTTTCCAGGGCATAAAAATCAAAGTTTAAAGAAGTAATCTAAATCCAGTAATATCCCTGATTTGCGTCCTTCTTTACCACTGTTGTCAGCAATGTCTTTGCAATGAGCAGCAGCATTCCTCTGTATGTTCAGTCTGGCCTGCCCACGTTTAGGCAGCAGTTAGACTCGACAGAAGAGGGCGGCTGGAATGCCTCGTCTGCAAACAGCCAGTTAGTCATAGCAGTGTTTTGACTCCAACACTGATAGCGCCAATACATACATTTATTGTCAAGATGACTGGAGAAAATGTGAAAGGAGATCTTGACATAATAGAGAATACGAGCTACGTATGTGACTTTGTCTGCTTCCACTGAAACTTTGAGTTACTGTGAAAGTTTTTTAATGCATTTGCATCTTCATGCAGTCTTGTTAGAAAGTATTGGCCCCTTCCAGTTTTTCCTATTTTTCCATATTTGTCACATTTGTTTGATGATCTGAAACTTAAAGGTTTCAGATCATCAACCAAATTTTAATGTTAGATAAAGACGACCGGAGTAAATATAAAATTCAGTTTTAAATGACGACTTCACTTACTAAGGGGAAAAAAAACTATTCAAACTGACCTAACCCACTGTGAAAAAGGAATTGTACACTAAACCTAATAAGTGGTTGTGCCACCCTTAGCAGCAACAACTGCAAACATTTGCAATATCTTTTACATCGCTGTGAAGAATTTTGGCCCACTCTTATTTTCAGAATTATTTTAACTCAGCCACATTGGAGGACTTGAGCTTGAGGTCACGAACTGATGGCTGGACATTCTTCTTCAGGATTTCCTGGTAGAGAGCTGAATTCATGGTTCCATCAATCACAATAAATCGTCCAGGTCCTGAAGCAGCAAAGCAGCCCTAGACCCTAGGCTCTGTGCTCTAGGGGCGCTGTGTAGACGGCTGCCTTTCCAGTAGCTCGGTATTTAGCTCCTTTTTAACCTCTTTTTCCCACTTTTTTTACTCTTCTTGCGAAGAGATTGTGTGTCTAGATATCCTGTGGATACTTATAACTTTGAAATGCAACCAAGAGCCAGTCTTTTCACTTATTCACGGGAGGAATTGCTGGCTCTGCGAACAAAAAAAAAAAAGGGACAAGCCGGGATACGACATCCTATCCCGGCGGAGCTGAGGAGGAGACCACGGGGCTGCAAGTCCGGGGCTAAGCTAAAGGCTGAGCTAGCGAAAAAACGGAGGTGCTTCAAACCGTCGATTCCCTCCGTCATCATGGGCAATGTGAACTCATTGCCGAACAAGATCGATGAGTTGTCCGCAGTGAACAACCAGCGGATTTACCGGGAGAGCAGCTTGTTCATTTTTACAGAGACATGGCTGAACCACCTAGTACCGGATGCTAACGTGGACCTGCTAGGATTCACTGCTGTGAGAGCCGACAGAGACACTAAGGCTAGCGGGAAAAGAAAGGGTGGGGGACTCATCATGTATGTTAACAATCGCTGGTGTAACCCAGGTCATATCTCTGTAAAGACAGTCTCATGTTGCCGGGATCTCGAGCTGCTAGCTGTTAGCCTGCGGCCATATTACTTGCCAAGAGAGTTCAGTCACGTGATCACTGTCTGTGTTTACATCCCTCCGAGAGCGGACACAGCCACTGCCTGTGAAAAAATCCATTCAGTCACAGCAAGGCTGCAGACACCGCATCCTGAGGCACTCATGATCATCTCTGGGGACTTTAACCATGTAACTTTGGATGCTACTTTGGCTGTTTTTAATCAAGTTGTAGACTGTCCAACTAGAAACAACAAGACAATTGATCTGCTGTATGTTAATGTACGGGATGCATACAGAGCGACCCCCCTTCCCCCACTAGGGAAGTCTGATCACAACCTGGTTTATCTACAGCCACTGTATATTCCCCTGGTTCAAAAGCAACCTGTGACAACTCGATCAGTCAGGAGATGGTCCCCTGAGAAGGAAAGCGCCTTGAGAGACTGTTTTACACCACAGCCTGGGATGTGCTGATGGACCCGCATGGTGAGGACATAGAGGGGCTGACACACTGTTTGACGGATTACTTGAACTTTTGTACAGACAAGGTCGTCCCTGTCAAGACTGTCCGTTACTACCCTAATAACAAGCCATGGGTAACACGGGAAGTCAAAATGGTCCTCAACAAGAAGAAAGCTGCTTTTAGGAGCAGAGACAGGGAGGCCATGAAGGCAGCACAGCAGGAGGTGAAACACTGTGTGAAGGAAGCCAAGGACAGCTATAGGAGAAAGGTGGAGCAGAAGCTGAGGGAAAACAACATGAGGAAGGTCTGGGAAGGTGTGAGGACCATCACAGGTCTCAACACAAAGACCAGAGTTGTTGAGGGGACAATAGAGAGGGCAAATGAACTGAACGATTTTTTCAACAGGTTCAACCAGCCTTTGCCCTTGCCCCTCCCACCCCCACCCTCATTACAGCCACGCCCCCCCCTCCACACACCTCCCCCCAAATATTGCAACCCCCCCCCCTCCTCTACATCAGTACGACCCTTGCCAATTATTACCACAGAAAAGGGCAGAGGGCAGCTGAGGAAGCTCCGACTCAGGAAAGCTGCAGGCCCGGACAAAGTGTGTCCAAGAGTATTGAAGACCTGCGCTGCAGAACTGGGGGAACCACTACAACGGATCTTCAACCTCAGCCTGCAGATTGGGAGAGTGCCCACTCTTTGGAAGACATCCCGCATCGTTCCAGTTCTGAAAAAGAACTGGCCCAGCGAGCTGAATAACTACCAACCAGTGGCACTCACCTCACATCTGATGAAGACGCTGGAGCGGCTCTTCCTCAGCCTCCTCAGACCCCAGGTGCAACACGCCCAGGACCGCCTGCAGTTTGCGTACCAACCAGGTGTCGGTGTGGAGGATGCCATCCTCTACCTGCTTCATCGAGCCCACTCCCATCTGGATAAGGGAAGTGGCACAGTGAGGATCCTCTTTTTGGATTTCTCCAGTGCCTTCAATACCATTCGCCCCCCCCCCCCCTTGCTTCGGGATAAATTAAGCAAGATGGGAGTGGACTCCCACCTGGTGGACTGGATCTCTGACTACCTCACTGGCAGACCACAATATGTCGGGCTGAAGGATATTACGTCTGACACCGTTGTCTGCAGCACTGGAGCCCCCCAGGGCACAGTATTGGCCCCTCTTCTCTTCACCCTGTACACCTCGGGCTTCTGCTACAACTCGGAGCTGTGTCATATTCAGAAGTATGCCGACGACACAGCCATTGTTGGGTGTATCAGGGATGACAGAGAGGAGGAGTGTCGGAGACTAGTAGGGGACTTTGCTGCATGGTGCCACACTAACCACCTACAGCTCAACACCTCTAAGACGAAGGAGCTGGTTATTGATTTTGGGAGGTCTAGACCAAGACCTCAACCAGTCCTGTTAGAGGGAGCTGAGGTGGAAGTTGTGGATTCATACAAATATCTCGGGTTGTGGTTGGATAATAAATTGGATTGGACAACATACATTAGCCACTTGTATGGGAAGACACAAAGTAGGATGTACTTCCTAAGGAGATTGCGGTCCTTCAACATCTGCAGCAAACTTCTGCGGATGTTTTACCAGTCGGTGGTTGCCAGCATCCTCTTTTACTCTGTGGTGTGCTGGGGGGGCAGTATATCCAAGAAGGATGCGTTCAGACTGGATAAACTGATCAGGCGAGCCGGATCTGTGGTCGGCGCGAAGCCGGACACCCTGGTGACGGTGGCAGAGATGAGGACTCTGGATAAAGTGTTGGATATAATGGACAACGTCAGCCACCCTCTGCACACCGTCATCAGTGACCAGAGGAGCCTGTTCAGTGAAAGACTGCTCCTTCCCAAGTGTTGGACCAACAGGTTCAAGAACTCTTTTGTCCACCATGCCATCACACTGTATAACTCCTCACTTTGGGGGGGGGGGGGCATAGAGTACAGAGGACAGTAGGGCATTCATAGTGAAATAACCTTAACTTAACCATACTTGTACAAGCCATATTTAGCCTTATATTTATACTGTGTATATTATGTTAAGTGTTTATTAAGTGTTTATTTTTTTTTCTTTTTTGCTTTTCTGATCTGTATGCTCCTTTTTATGTGCTGCTGGAAATTTTAAATTTCCCAGAGGGAGTCATCCCAAAGGGATTAATAAAGTTAAGTCTAAGTCTAAGCCTAGACCATCACACAAGCTCCATCATGTTTGACTATTGGTATGGCGTTCTTTTTATGAAATGCTGTGTTATTTTTATGCCAGATGTTACGGAATTCACATTTCCCAAAAAGTTAAATCTTTGTCACGTCAAGCCACAGAATATTTTCCCAAAGGTCTTGGGGTTCAGAGATGCCCCCCCCCCTTTGGCAAATGTGTGTTGTTTTTGGTCAGCAGTGATTTTCGCCTTGGAACTCTCCCATGGATACCATATTTGTCCAGTCTCTTTCTTACTCTTGAATCATGGACAAGTGTCCAAACTGAGGCAAGTGAGGCATCAGTTCTTTAGATGTTCTTCTGGGTTTTTGTTTCTCATCTGTTCTTGAACTTCTTTAGATTGCAGCATGATGAATTGCTTTTTGAGATCTTTTAGTCTACTTCACTTTGGTAAAATGGTAAATGGTGTTCACTTATATAACGCTTTTCTTCTCATCTAGGATGACCAAAGAGCTTTACAGATCCTTTGTCAGACAGATTCTATTTAAGTGATTTCTTGATTCAACTGGACTGGCAAGCTTGGGTAGCCTTTTTCCCTTAAGAAATGAAATCATCATTTAAAAACAGCATCTTATATTCACTCGGATTATCTTTGTCTAATATTAAAATTTGTTTGATGATCTGAAACATTTTAATGTGACAAATATGCAAAAATATAAGAAATCAGGAAGGGGTAAAATATTTTTTCACAGCATGGACATGGGGATGATTGATTTGACACAGTCTGGTATGTTTCCCTGGCATTCATTCATTCATTCATCTTCTTCCGCTTAATCCTTTTCGGGTTGCGGGGGGGCTGGAGCCTATTCCAGCATCTTTGGGTGAGAGGCAGGGTACACCCTGGACAGATCGCCAGTCCATCGCAGGGCCAACACAGAGAGACAGACAACCATTCACTCTCACAGTCATACCTAAGGACAATTTTGAATCCCCAGTTTTGATGCCAATGTGTTTCCCTGGCATGCTACTTTAAATTGGTACATGCCTATAATGTACAATATTTCCTGTTTCGAGTCTGACCCTGTTCTGTTGAGCTGAACTCTGCCATGTTACCGCTATGCTTGTTAGCTGTCACATTAAAACAGGGCTGCTTGACTTGTGCTTAACTTTTCCATAAAGAATGGTTCCATTTAAAAGAACTTTATACACAGAGGTGGAAGATAATAGCTTGCTGTGATATCAGCTGTATTTGCAAGTAAAATGACCAAAGGGAAAGCTAGAAGCAAGACGATACCGTATACGGCTGTTCTGCCACTCCCTGAGCAGCTCAGAAAGTGCTGCACCAGGAGAGTAAGAGTTCATGAAACATTAAAAAAGCATCTCTCAGGTGAATGACAGTATGATTACCACTGCTGTGAGTGATGGGGTGATAGGCAACTAAGCAGCAGTCATACTTCACTTGTATAATGAAATTTGAAACTTTCAATTTAGTATTTATCCCGCAAAGGATTTATGCATTAATATCAAATGACCCCTGAGAAAAACACAATAAAATTCTAATAAACTCAGCCACCTTAGAAAAAGAATTCAAACTATGATACACAGCCAAAAGGCAAAAAACACTTATTTGGGTATAACCCCCAATAATAGATATATCTGCTGAGAAAAAAACAAAACAAAACAACACTGCATAGTAGAAACAGCAAAAGAAACCATATTGAAGAGGAAGTATGCCATTCAAGCAGCAAAAAATAATTGCAAATTTTCCTACAGCTCTCTGCACAAATCATCATCATTTCCAATTGTTGCAGCAGTCTTTGAGAAGAACTTCTGTGCCATCTGGAAATCCTGTGCTTCCACATTGATGGATTTTTGAAATGCTTGCAGAGAAGGACCCTCTTAAAGAGAAGAGACTCCTTGATGCCCCAGTTCCTGTATTTTTCCACACACTTTTACAGCTATGCCGCATGCACCAAAGCCGTGAGGATTGCAACCAGATAATATTACACCTAAAGTAACAACAATGATGTCTTTTTGGGGGCATTTTGAAGATACAGAAGCAAATCTTCAGCGATACTAGATGATATTTTAATGCAAACATAATACAGCTTCTCAAATGTCTGATCCTACACTGATATTGTCAAGATGGATGCCAATACAGTCCTCTTCTTCTTCTTTCAGCTGCTCCCTTTAGGGGTCACCACAGCAGATCTCCATCTCACCCTGTCCCTTTGCATCTTCCTCTATAACACCAACCCTCTCCATGTCCTCCTTCACTATATCCATGAATCTTCTCTGTGGTCTTCCTCTTCTCCTCCTGCCTGGCAGCTCCATCTTCAACATCCTTTGTCCAATATATCCACTATTCCTCCTTTGCACATGTCCAAACCATCTCAGCCTTGCCTCTCTTAGTTTGTCTCCAAACCGCTCAACCCGAGCTGTCTCTCTGATATACTCATTTCTAATCCTGTCCCTCCTAGTCACTCCCAGTGAAAATCTTAGCATCTTCAATTCTGCCACCTCTAGCACCACCTCCTGTCTTTTTGTCAGAGCCACCGTCTCCAAACCATACATCATAGCAGGTCTCACTATCGTCTTGTAAATCTTCTTTCACTCTAGCTGCTATCCTTCTGTCACAAATCACCCCTGACACTCGTCTCCACCCATTCCACTCTGCCTGCACTCTCTTCACCTCTCTTGTGCATTTTCCATTGCTTTGGATGGTTGACCCAAGGTATTTAAATTCATCAACTTTCACTACCTCTACTCCTTCCATCTTCACTGTTACACCTGCCTCCCTCTTATTCACACTCATGTATTCTGCCTTGCTTCTACTGACTTTCATTCTTCTTCCATTCCATTCTTCTTCATCCAGAGCAGGGCTGGGCAACTTTGGTGGTAGTAAGGGCCACAAAATGTTTTCCAGTGTGTACCCTGCCTCTTGCCCAAAGATGCTGGGATAGGCTCCAGTCCTCCCACCCCCCCACACACACCCATAAAGGATTAAGCAACAGAAGATGGTTGGATGGATGGATGGATGGATAAAATTATATTATGACCTAATTTTTAAAACTCTCGCCATCAAAATGATGACCAAAGAGAAATTCTGGACAATAACTAACAAAAAAGCCAAGAAAAAAAGGAAATATGATGAGGCTTAGCTTGTTCTTGGATTCACTGTGGGTGTAGGGGGGCACAGAAATAGCTGTGGGTAGCTGGGCTTGTTAATGGCTCCCCAAAATGGAGAATAAAAAAAGTTTAAGAGCCACTGGTATAAATGAACAACAAAAAAAAAAATCATCAGATTACAATGACCGAAGACTTTTGTGTGCCAGACTTCTGAACAAAATACCAGAGTAACAAGGACTTCCTCAAGGTGGTATTGTTGCATCCCCCTGTATAAAAATGCTTTTGGACAATCAACTTTCTCATACAAAGCTATAATAGAGTGGAACAAGCGCCCCACTGCTTTGAAGACCAGAACAAATTACAGAGACTTTATCACACAGACTAAAAATTGGACTTTAAGTAATCAAGCCTGCCAGCATTGACGCTCTCCCTTAAATGCGATTTGAAATTGTACTCTTAAATTGTTTTTATGTGTGCCGTTTCTCTCATCTTTTTACCTTTTAAACTTATCCCCCGTTTGTTTCAGGGTCAACAGATTCTGAAACCCGACCTGAATTGCTTTCTATATGTGCTGTTTTTCTTTTAATAGCTTCCTGCCTGCCTCAGGGACTACAGATGGAAATTAGTGAGAATGCTATAATCTGGTACAGAGCATCTTTACCCTGTGGTTGATGTTTTTTTCTGCACATTGTCACTGACAAATAAACCACTAAACTAAACCACAGTCTCTGAACTTTTACTGCTGACATGGAATTAAAACAGTCAGTGCTTTACCTGCTCTTTAGAAAAAAACCTCAGAACTTTGAATATTTTTCTGCACAATTAAAAGAAAAGCCTCCGAAACTCCATGAGGCTTCACCTGCCAAACAAGGATAAATGCTACAGCTCCTCAGTAGTATTTATTGTTTAAAAGCAGCCTACTTTGTACATTTACTACTGTTTACAGCCTATTAATGCGGTCTTAGCAGGCAACATACCTTAAAAACACGTTCTCCGCTGGTGCACTTTTCCCTCTGGCTCCCTTACTCGTGCTCTCTCCTTGACCACTTGCATACGGAGCTGCACCTAGGTTTCAATTAGCGCTCCCTCTACTGGCGGACTCTATAATTACATTTAAGAATGTGGTTCCAAATACAGCAAACGTGATATAAATAAATAATTGATTTTTGGAAATGGGGGCCCACGGGCCGCCAATTGCCTATCCCTTCTTTAGAGCATACCTCCACCTTTCCAGGTTCTCTTCCACCTGCTCCCTACTCTCACTACAGATCACAATGTCATCGGCAAACACCATGGTCCACGAAGACTCCTGCCTGACCTGATCTGTCAGCCTGTCCATGACCATGGCAAACAAGAAGGGGCTCGGAATCGATCCTTGATGTAACACCCACCCCCACCTTGAACCCATCTGTCACTCCTACAGCACACCTCACCACCATCTCGCTGTCCTCATACATGTCCTGCAGCACCCTCACATACTTCTCTGCCACTCCTGACTTTCTTATACAGTACTATACTTCCTGTCTTGGCACCCTATCATGTGCTTTCACTAGATCCACAAAGACACAGTGCAGCAACTTAACTCTTGCACTTTAGCATATCCACTTTGGACAGTTTCATTGCAGATGTTCTTCTCGTGTATGACTGTTTGTGTGATTTTATGACCCGCCGGGGGACTACAGATGCAAATTAGCAGTATTGCTAAATCTGGCATACTTACATTTGTATTAATGTTCATTAATATGTAATGTCCCTTTCAAATAAACATTAAACTAAACACAATGCAACTCCTTCTGACCTTCTCTATACTTCTCCATTAACACTCTTAAAGCAAACATTGCATCTGTAGTACTCTTTCTTGGCATGAAACCATACTGCTGCTCATTGATTGTCACCTCCTCTCAACCTGGCTTCAACAACTTTTTCCCATAACTTCATAGTGTGACTGATCAACTTTATGCCTCTGTAGTTACTACAGCTCTGAGCATCACCTTTCTTCTTGAAAATTGGTAGCAAAACACTTCTTCTCCACTCCTCAGGCATCCTCTCACTCTCCAAGATTGTGTTAAACAATCTGGTTAAAAAGTTCACTGCCATCTCTCCTAAACATCTCCATACCTCCACAGGTATCTCATCTGGACCAACCACCTTTCCATTCTTCATCATCTTCAAAGCTGCCCTCACTTCTCCCTTTCTAATCCTCAGGACTTCCTTGTTCACCATCTTTCCTTCATCTATCCTCCTCTCTCTCTCTCATTTACTTTATTCATCAGCTCTTCAAAGTACTCCTTCCACATTCTCAACACACTCTTGTCATCTGTTAGTACATTACCATTTTTGTCCTTAATCAGCCTAACCTGCTGTACATCCTTTCCAGCTCGATCTCTCTATCTAGCCAATCAATACAAGTCCTTTTCTCTTTCCTTAGTGTCCAGCTTCTCATACAACTCACTATATGCCTTTTCCTTTGCCACATCTCTTTGCCATGTGCCTAGATTCCAAATACTCCTCTCGACTTTCTTCATCTCCCTTACTATCCCACTTTTTCTTTGCTAACCTCTTCCTTTGGATATTTTACTGTACCTCCTCATTCCACCACCAAGTCTCCTTGTCTTCCTTCCTCTGTCCACTGGATACACCGCATACCCTTCTACCCATTTCCCTCAATACTTTGGCTGTACTTTCCCAGTCCTCTGGTAATTCTTCCCTACCACCCAGAGTCTGTATCAACTCTTTCCTGAACTCTCTGCGACCTTCTCCCTTCTGTAACTTCCCCCACTTAATCTTTGGCTCTGCCTTCACTCTCTCTCTTCTTGCTTTCCGAAGTCATCCTACAGACTGCCATCCGATGCCGTCTAGCTGCATTCTCCCCTGCCACCACCTTGCAGTCTCCCATCTCTTTCAGATTTCTCTTTCTGCATAAGATGCAGTCCATGTGTGTGCACCTTCCTCCATTCCTGTAAGTCACCCTATGTTCCTCTCTCTTCTTGAAGTATGTGTTCACCACAACCATTTCCAATCATTTAGCAAAATCCACAACCATCTGTCCTTCCACATTTCTCTCCTTAAGACAGGGGTGTCCAATAATGTGACATGGAGGGCCAAGACCCTGCAAGCTTTACCTCCAACCAGTGTCTTCAACAGTAGATTCCACTGAATTTCTTCCCACTGATTCATGATAAGTGAAAACACCTGCTGAAGAGACTGGGTAGAAGAGAAAACCTGCAGGCCCTCCATGGCACATGATTGGACACCCCTGCCTTAAGACCATACCTACCCAGAACCTCCTCATCACCTCTGTTTCCTTCAACTACATGCCCATTAAAGTCCACTCCAATCACCACTCTCTCCCCCTTTATCCAACTTACTTCAGAACTCCTCTCTCTCTTCTACCTGACATCCAACTTGTGGGGCACAGGCACTGACAACATTCAACATCACACCTTTGACTTCTAGCTTCAAACTCATGATTCTGGAGTGGTGGCCTAGTTGATAAAGCATCTGCCCCACAACCTGGAGGTTGGGGGTTCAAGTCCTGGGCGGGTCATATCAAAGACCATATAAAAATGGTACTTCCCGCCTTCTAGCTTGGTGCTCAGCATAATAGAAAGGGGGAAGAAGTTGTTTGTGGCGGAACCTTGCATGGCAATGACCCCTCTGATTCTACATGTGATTAACATTGTAGATAGTAGAAGCGTAATTTCATTCTACTGTACAATAATTGGCTGTGTGGACTGAATGACAATAGAGGTGGCTTCTTCTTCAGTCTGACTCCCTCTTTACCTCCTGAACACTCTTCACATACTCTTTCTTCAAGATTACTCCTACTCCATTTCTCTTCCTATCTTCAACATGGTGGAACAGTTTAAATCCACCTCCAATGCTCCTAGCCTTGCTTTCCTTCCATCTGGTTTCTTGAACACAGTATATCTACCTTTCTTCTGTCCATCATATCAGTCAACTCTCTGCCTTTACCAGTCATAGTCCCTACATTTAACATCCCTACTCTCACCTCCACACTTCTACCTTTCCTTTTCTCTCTCTCCCTCCTAACATGCCTTCACGCTCTCCTCCTCCTCGATCTTTGACCAACAATAGCCCAATTTCTGCCAGTACTCTGTCGGTTAACAGCACCAGTGGTAGTCATCGTTAACCCGGGCCTCGACCAATCTGGTATCAAAGTCTCATTCGTCATGATCTGCACGTTTGATTTGGCAAAGATTTTACGTCAGATGCCCTTCCTGACACAACCCTCCCCATTTACCTGGGCTTGAGACCGGCATTAGGAGTACACTGGCTTGTGCACCCCATGTGGCTGGGTTATGGATGCTAATAAATCAAATCAACCTTTACTGTCATATTGCTGTACATACAACTGTAGTGCAGGCAAGATGAAATTGCGTTTCTCTCGGCATCCATATAAGTAAAACAGAACATAATTAGAACATAATTTAAGACACACTCACACACACACCCACCCCCCACCCCAACACAGCCATTCACACTTCCCTGAGACATACTTTAAAACTAACCAGAACTATAATATACAAATAATATACATAATGTCCATAGGTGCAGTAGTATGTATGAGAGATTCCGGATCAACTGTTCAGCATCCTAACAGCTTGTGGAAGGAAGCTGTTAATCAGTCTGGTGGTTCTGCCTCTGATGCTCCGGAATTGTTTGCCAGATGGCAGAAGTCCAAAGTGTTTATGCAGAGGGTGAGAATGGTCCTTGACAATGTTCAGTGCCCTGCTCCTACAACGGTTCTGTAGAAGTTCTTGGACAGAGGGGAGGGAAACTCCAATTACCCTCTCAGCTCCCTTAACTATCCTCTGCAGGGCTTTTTTGTCTGACATACTGCAGTTGGAGTACCATGTTGCAATGCAGTACGTCAGAACACTCTCCACCATACCTCTGTAGAAGGTCCTGAGGATGCAGATGGGGAGAGAGGCCAGTTTGAGTTTCCTCAAGAAGTGCAGTCTCTGCTGGGCCCGCTTCCTGATCTCCAAGAAATTCTTGCTCCAGGTCAGGTCCTGCAAGATCTGCACTCCGAGGAACTTGATGTTCTCCACTCTCTCCACTAAACGGCCGCCGATGCTGAGAGGGACGTGTTCAGGCCGTGACCGCCGGAAGTCGATAACCATCTCCTTCGTTTTGTCCACGTTGAGCACCAGACTGTTCTCCCTGCACCAGCCCTCCAGGTCTCTCACTTCTTCCCTGTACATTGATTCCTTATCCCTCTGAATAATTTCTACCTCCGTGGTGTCGTTTGCAAACTTAATAATCTGGTTCCCCTCGTGTCTGGATACACAGTCATGTGTTATAAGTGTAAACAATAGTGGACTGAGTACGCAGCCTTGAGGGGATCCGGTGCTCAGCGTGATAGAGTTGGAGATGTTATTTCCAACCCGGACAGACTGAGGTCTCTCTGTCAGGAAATCCAGGATCCAGAGACATGTGGCGGTGTTCAGACCAAGAAGGAATAATTTCTCCATCAGTCTCTGGGGAATAATGGTGTTGAATGCTGAACTGAAATCAATGTACAGGAGTCTGGCGTAGGTGTCTTTCTGATCCAGGTGGGTGATGACAGAGTGCAGGGTGGTGACTATAGCATCCTCCGTGGAGCGGTTTGAACGATATGCAAACTGGAGCGGGTCATGTGATGCAGGGAGGCAGGCTGTGATGTGTGGTTTGACAAGCCGTTCAAAACACTTCATTACAATTGGTGTCAGTGCAACAGGATGATAGTCATTCAGACAGGACACAACTGGTTTCTTTGCCACCGGTACTATGGTAGAGGTCTTAAAGCATCTGGGAACGATGGCCTGACTCAGGGAGATGTTATTAATGTCAATCAGGACATCCGCCAACTTAAGATAAGATAAGATAAGCCTTTATTACTCCCACAATGGGGAAATTCCAGGATTGCAACAGCACAGGGATAGCAACACTCAGCGCAACAATCAGAAGGCAAGAAAAAAACAAGAGCAGCTAGTATACATATGTACATATTAATATATACACTCACCGGCCACTTTATTAGGTACACCATGCTAGTAACGGGTTGGACCCCCTTTTGCCTTCAGAACTGCCTCAATTCTTCGTGGCATAGATTCAACAAGGTGCTGGAAGCATTCCTCAGAGAGTTTGGTCCATATTGACATGATGGCATCACACAGTTGGCGCAGATTTGTCGGCTGCACATCCATGATGCGAATCTCCCGTTCCACCACATCCCAAAGATGCTCTATTGGATTGAGATCTGGTGACTGTGGAGGCCATTTGAGTACAGTGAACTCATTGTCATGTTCAAGAAACCAGTCTGAGATGATTCCAGCTTTATGACATGGCGCATTATCCTGCTGAAAGTAGCCATCAGAAGTTGGGTACATTGTGGTCATAAAGGGATGGACATGGTCAGCAACAATACTCAGGTAGGCTGTAGCGTTGCAGCGATGCTCAATTGGTACCAAGGGGCCCAAAGAGTGCCAAGAAAATATTCCCCACACCATTACACCACCACCACCAGCCTGAACCATTGATACAAGGCAGGATGGATCCATGCTTTCATGTTGTTGACGCCAAATTCTGACCCTACCATCCGAATGTCGCAGCAGAAATCGAGACTCATCAGACCAGGCAACGTTTTTCCAATCTTCTATTGTCCAATTTCGATGAGCTTGTGCAAATTGTAGCCTCAGTTTCCTGTTCTTAGCTGAAAGGAGTGGCACCCGGCGTGGTCTTCTGCTGCTGTAGCCCATCTGCCTCAAAGTTCGACGTACTGTGCGTTCAGAGATGCTCTTCTGCCTACCTTGGTTGTAACGGGTGGTTATTTGAGTCACTGTTGCCTTTCTATCAGCTCGAACCAGTCTGGCCATTCTCCTCTGACCTCTGGCATCAACAAGGCATTTCCGCCCACAGAACTGCCGCTCACTGGATATTTTTTCTTTTTCGGACCATTCTCTGTAAACCCTAGAGATGGTTGTGCGTGAAAATCCCAGTAGATCAGCAGTTTCTGAAATACTCAGACCAGCCCTTCTGGCACCAACAACCATGCCACGTTCAAAGTCACTCAAATCACCTTTCTTCCCCATACTGATGCTCGGTTTGAACTGCAGGAGATTGTCTTGACCATGTCTACATGCCTAAATGCACTGAGTTGCCGCCATGTGATTGGCTGATTAGAAATTAAGTGTTAACGAGCAGTTGGACAGGTGTACCTAATAAAGTGGCCGGTGAGTGTATATATATACTGTATATATATATACTGTATATATATATATATATATATATATATATATATATATATATATATAGAGAGAGAGAGAGAGAGAGAGAGAGAGACACACACACACACACACACACACACACACACAGACACAGACACACAGTGCGGAGCATTGTGGTTGGTGGATGTGCAGCAGAAAGTCTAAGCTCTCTCTCCGCGGATGCGGCAGGCCAGCTGGATGTCTTTGGGCATGATGGTGACCCTCTTGGCGTGGATGGCGCACAGGTTGGTGTCCTCGAAGAGACCCACCAGGTAGGCCTCGCTGGCCTCCTGCAGAGCCATGACGGCGGAGCTCTGGAAGCGCAGGTCGGTCCTGAAGTCCTGAGCGATCTCCCTCACCAGGCGCTGGAAGGGCAGCCCACGGATGAGCAGCTCCGTGGACCTCCGGCAGTGACGGATCTCTCTCAGAGCTACGGTATCGGGCCTGCAACGGTGAGGCCTCCTCACTCCGCCGGCGGCCGGAGCGCCTTTTCGAGCAGATTTGGTGGCCAGCTGCTTCCTGGGGGCTTTTCCTCCAGTAGATTTACGGGTGGTCTGCTTGGTTCTTGCCATCGCTCTTTATTATTCTGTCTTATATTTCCTGCACGCCGCCTAAACTCCAGCCTGGCACCCACGTCGCTCCTGCTTCAGCTCTCCCGGTATGTCGAGCCTCTCCGTTAGCACCGGGTGGCGGCCGAGTGCTAGCTAGCTCCTCCCCGCTGCATCGTCTCCCGCTGTAAACAGAGGCTCCGTCCGCCGACTCGGGAGACCCCCGGGCGCGATCTGTGTGTCCGTGATACACAGAGTGAAAGGTGTGCTGGATCAGAAAGCCATCACCGGATCAGAAAGAAGAAGGAAGATAAAAAGACTCAGAATTGAGCCGCTGTTGCAAAAGGCAGCCAACTCGTGTGGTGCCGGAACTGGAACTGCTTGCGCAGTTCTCGGAGCACACTTCCCGGGATGTTGTCCGGACCTGCAGCATTACGTGGGTTGACCTTGGTTAGGGTCCTCCGTGTGTCCGCTGTGTTGATGGTGATAGCTGGCCCTACCGATGGTGGGGATGGGCCAGCTCTCCCTCTGATTGTCAGGTTTGATGCTTCAAAATGTGCAAAGAAGTTGTTGAGCCTGTCTGGAAGCGAAGCGTCGTCATCATCGACCCCCTGCCTAGACTTATAGTCCATCAGCGCCCGAACTCCCTGCCACATCCGCTTGGTGTTCCTAGTGTCACAGAGGTGTCCCTGGATTTTCTCCGCATAGGCGCGCTTCGCCGTCTTAATTCCCTTTGAGAGCGCAGACCTGGCTGAGTGGAGGGTGATCCTGTCCTTCGCTCTGAAGGCTGCATCTCTGGCTGTGAGCAGCGAGCACCTCTGCAGTCATCCAGGGCTTATGGTTGCCCCGTGCAGTGATAGTCTTCACTGTAGTGACATCCTCTGTGCACTTCGTGATGTAGCTGGTGACCGTTTCAGCATACTCCTCCACATCTGTCTCGTCTTCCAGGGAGGCTGCTATTTTGAAGACCTCCCAGTCTGTGTGCAGAAAACAGTCTTTCAGTGCAGAGGTTGCACTCTCTGGCCAAATCTTGATTTGTTTCACTACTGGCCTGCTGCGCTTCAGTAAAGGTTTGTAGGCAGGCACCAGCATCACGGATAGGTGGTCAGAAAGGCTGAGGTGGGGGCGAGGTGTTGCCTTATAAGCATCTGTGTTTGTGTACACCAAGTCCAACATATTCTCTCCTCTGGTCTTAAAGTCTATACATTGTTTAAACTTGGGGAGCACAGTCTTTAAACTGGTGTGGTTAAAATCCCCCGCAACCACCACAAAGCTGTCCGGGTGTGAAGTTTGAATTTCACTAATAGCATCGTGCAGTTCTCCGAGTGCCTCTTTAGCATTAGCGCTTGGCGCTATGTAAATAGCAGCTACAAACACGTTGGTGAATTCCCTCGGCAGATAAAATGGCCGACAATTTGCAATAAGGAACTCCGCCAACGGAGAGCAGATACTAACGTGGCGTTAACGCACCAATTCTTGTTAACATAGATGCATAGCCCCCCCCCCCCCACGCGGCTCTTACCAGAGCTTGCAGCTTCTCTGTCTGCCCCGAACGATGTCGTACCCTCCAGTTGAATGGCCACGTCAGGGATGTTGTCGTGGAGCCATGTCTCCATGAACGCAAGCACACAGCAGTCCCTCCACTCTCTCCGGGTTTCTCTCAGCAGACGCAGCTCATCCAGCTTGTTGTCGAGGGAGCAGACAGAGAGAAGGAGCGACGGTACTGCTGGTCTGGAGGGGTTAGCCTTTAGCCTAGCATGAATCCCGGCCCTTTTTCCTCGCTTTTGCTTGCGTTCGCTCTGCTTACGCCTCCTCCTTTCCCCTGCGTAGCTCCCAGCGGAAACTCCGACAGAATTCCATGCTGGTGTAGAATGTCCAAGTCACAACCGAGCGCCGCGATTCTTGCAGCGTGCAGTACCTTGATGTTTAATAAGGTCTCACGGTTGTAAGTTTTACAGAATGTACGTCTGGGATGATCAAAACTCTCACACTCGCTGATGCCAAGAGGGGCCACTGCATCCATGCGCTCCACCATCATTGTGATGTTTTGTAATACAGTACAAACCTGGTATTTCACTTGTGGCCTGAATAAATTAAGCATATTCCTTTCCATGATATTACAGCAAGCATTTAATCATGTTCTTAATAAAGGTGCCAATGCTGCAAACATAGGGAAGGAAACACCTGCTGTATGTAAGCTAACATTACGCCTCAATACCAAGATAAGAAACATGCTGACAACAGCTGTACGGCTACACAGTGGAACAGCAGTGCTCAGAGTAAGTCAATAACTTCCTGAACAAGTAACAGCTCACATCACCATTAGAGCCACAAGACAGATTGAAGCTTCTCTTGAAAACTATACTTCTTTAAATTTCTTTCAGAGTGTTTTTTTCTTTGACAAACAAAATTAGTACTGCTTGCAGAAGAAATAAATCTGTTTTTCATTCATTCATAAGTCTTTCATTTCCTTTAAGTTTTTCTATAATGAAAATTCCCCTCCGTGGATTGCCACCTTATTGTGGTGGAGGGGATTGCGTACCTTAATGATCCCAGGAACTATGTTGTCAGGGGCAATTTGCCTCTGGTAGAGTCTCCCAAGGCAAGTTGGGTGAAGGGCCAGAAGAGCAGTTCAGCTGATCACCATGAAGAAGTTAAAACAAGGATCCAGTGTACCTCCACCCATTTTCAGGTTTTGGTGATATTTCTGTCCATAGTACCTGGCTGGGCTCAGCTTGACTAAGCCACATGGGTCTGACCTCCAGTGGGCGCATCACCTGCAGAAGGGATCATGGGGATTATGGTGCTATGTGACTCACATGACAGTCTGGGCTTCTCCGTTTAGATTGCTGCTCCCGTGACAAGGACTCCTCGGTAAGCAGTAGAAGATTGATGGATGGATGAATGGATGGAAAATTGTGATGCATTTCATTTTTATTTTGTGTCAGTATGTGCTTATATCTAATTTAAAAAGCATCTGCTTAAATAACAACTGACAATGCATCAGTGACTTTAGACATGCTTTTTGTTGATCAGTGGTCCATTGGTAGATAATGCAACAAAATAGTGATATGCCGAAATTTATCTCACTTCGAGCTTAAAGTGGATCACAGTAAAGGCGCAAAGCAAAAAAATAGATACTATACCGACAGAAAGTAACAAAAGCACTGGAGCAGGATGTAAAGTGCAGTGCAAATGGGTGATTTAATTTGTCACAACAGGGACCAAGCTGAGTGTTTTGGTGCAACAGCATGTTTTACAAGCAGTTCTTTGATTACTGGATCAGATTATATCTTTTATTCCTTCAAGATATCTGCTCTTATAATTTATGCCTGAATCAGACCAATCTCAATAATGATTACCAGATCGGGTTATCCCTAGCTAAAATACTTGCGTTTTCTTCTGCTTTATCTTCAGTTTGTTAGTTAGCATTTAGTATTGAGTACTCCTGGCCTCTACTCACCCAACAATGTCTCTTCACTTATAAAGAAATCAACTGTATTTGAAATGGCATTATTCATCCTTGAGAGTGGAGAAAATAATTCTATACTATGCTCAGATTCCATATAGGCAAGACATGACAGCCACACAAAACTATATTGTATGGCTAGTCAGCAGCAATGATTGTTAACCACAGAAAATAAATTAGTATTTTATGGATTATTGCACTCTATTGTCAGATGTGTCAGTTAAAGCGCACACTTTCTATATAGATTTCTTTCCACTGTGTGGTCCCATTCCATGCTGAGATACCACCGATGACACACAGGCTTTGTGATATTCTTATAACATTTATGACCTTTATGTGGGCAGTACTGTTTTGCAGAGGCTGAATGTAACTCATGCAGCTCAAATGACCTTCACGACAAAAGCTTCAAAGGACAGCAGTGGTTACAGCTTCTATCTTGAAACTCACCGATGGAAGACGAGAGTCCTTGTGCAGCTTCACCCATGATGTGATAGCTCACACAGGCTTATTGATTCCAAAGTGGGACCAAATTCAGTGGCTAATGAGCGCAATGCATGGAAGGACACAAACTTTTTCTGGGTATTCTTTTTAAAATAATTAAACTGTATATTGATTCATAGCTGCCATAGCATATAACTGATGATTTAGGAGGATCAGATAACATGCAAGGTGATGGGTGTTTTAATACACAATTTTTCAGTACTGAAACCTATTATCAGTAATATTATAATAAAGTTATTTACTGTAAATGTTATGATCTGGGCATGGTCACCATGCCCATGCTTTATGTTACATTTTGTCCTTGCCGAGGACAAAATGTAACATGTTACAAATGTAACATTATTTGTTGTTGTGGTTGTCTTTTGTGCTTCCCCTGGTCTTTTGTGATTTTGTGTGATCCCTTGTTGTTCTTAATGTCTTTTGTGTTTTCCCCGGGTTTTGGTTATTTTGTGCTCATCCCCTGTTTGTCTCTGTTATTATTATTATCTTCTGTGTTTTCTCCGGTCATTTGGTTTTGTGTGAAGTCTTGTGTCATCCCCCGTTTGTCCCTGTTGTTATTTATTATGGTCTTTGTGTTTCCCCTGGTCTTGTGTGATGTCTTGTGTCCATCCTGTGTGTTCTTGTCTACCTATAGTTCCTAGTCCCTCGTGTTTTCCTAACCCATAGCCCTTTACCCTGGTGTTTCAGTTTAGCCCTGATTAATGTCCCAGCTATCTTGTGTTTCTAGATTGTTTTGTACCCTATATACTGCATGTCAGTCTCAGTCCCTGTTTGGTGTGGCGTCATTGTCGTTTTCCTCTGGTCTCCCTGTGGTTTCCCTGTCATCTGTGGTTCCACGTTAGTAAGTTTCATGCCTGGTTCGTTTGTTTTGTTCACAGCCCTCGTGCTGCCTTTACTTTCTGTTAATAAATCATTATTACACCGAAGTCCTGCCTGCACATAGTCTTCTTTTCAACCTACTTACTGGAAGTCGGGTTATGACAGTAAAGCCATGTTCACTCTACTTAAAAAAACAAATCTTTTACTGTACATCATAATATGGTAGCTACATAATACACTTACAATACTCCAGATTATTTGGAGAACTGCAGGTTCTAGTTTATATTTAAGCAATATTACATGAGAGGGAGTATGGTTTCAATGAATGTAGTAATTGCGAGTGTGATACATCTAATGCCCATGCTTTTATACAACAGTTCCGCAAGCACAATTTATTAAATGACAGCAATACTGTCATTTAATAATGACAGTGTCATCACCCAGAGTTAGTATATTCACGATACAGCAATACTGTAATTTAATAATGACAGTATTGCTGTATTGTGAATACACTAACTCCGGGTGTGATGAGGGTATTGCACCCGGGGTTAGTAGATTCATGATACTGTAACGAACTCGAGTGTCGTCGGCCTCCGTCGGTCTATGATGACCATGGAAGAGAATCCTAAACGTCTACTCTGCTGGAACAGCACCGCCTGTGGCTGAACAGGCCGATGCGCGAATGGCAGTCCCTGTCACACAGGTCGCACTTGTGGGTGGTCTCTGTGCTGCTGGGTCTGTGGCGGTTCTTCCTGCGGGTCCTTTTTTCATCTGCAGCAGCAGTCAGTCTCTCTTCACCCGCCTTGAGCTGTCTGGTCAGGGTGCCTCTCCATTTGGAGCGGTCCGTTGCAAGGTCCTCCCAGCGCTCTGTGTTGATCTCCAGGGCCTTCATGTCTCTCTTGCAGACGTCTCTAAAATGCAGCTGTGGGCGGCCAACGTCTCTCTTGCCAGTTGCCAGTTCTCCATAGAGGACGTCTTTGGGGATTCTGCCATCCTCCATACGGTGAACGTGGCCTAGCCAGCGGAGCCTGCGCTGTCTGAGTAGAGTGAACATGGAGGGAAGGCCGGCGCGGGACAGAACTTCTGTGTTGGGCACTTTGTCCTGCCAGGATATGTCCAGGATGTGGCGAATGCAGCGCAAGTGGAAGGAGTTCAGTCTCTTTTCCTGCCGGGCGTATGTTGTCCACGTCTCACTCCCATAGAGCAGTGTGCTGATGACGCAGGCGTTGTACACTGCCATCTTCGTCTTGACAGAGAGTTTGGGATTCTCCCACACTCGTGTGGTGAGGCGAGCGAGTGTGAAGGCTGATTTTCCAATCCTCTTGTTGATCTCTGTATCAAGGGAGAGGTTGTTGCTGATCGTGGACCCCAGGTACGTGAACTGATTCACGACCTCCAGCTCGTAGTCGTCAATGGTGATGGTTGGTGGTGCTTCCGTGCCTTGCGCCAAGACGTTAGTCTTCTTCAGGCTGATGGTAAGCCCGAAGTCCTTGCATGCCTGGGAGAAGCGGTCCATAAGGGTCTGAAGCTCCTGCTGTGTGTGGGTTGCGACTGCAGCGTCGTCTGCGAACAGCATGTCTCTGATTAGAGCCTCGCGTACTTTGGTTCTGGCTTTCAGGCGGGCGAGGTTGAAAAGCCTGCCATCAGATCTTGTGTGCAGGTAGATTCCCTCTGTTGCTGTGCTGAAGGCATGCCTCAGGAGCATAGCAAAGAAAATCCCAAAGAGGGTTGGCGCAAGTACACAGCCCTGTTTCACTCCGCTGCGTATGTTGAAAGGCTCTGAGACATTGCCATCGTGCTGCACTATCCCCTGCATGTTGGTGTGAAACGATTCAATGAGGCTTTGCAACTTTGGTGGGCATCCTATCTTTGGCAGGATCTTGAAAAGGCCCTCTCTGCTGACCAGATCGAACGCTTTGGTGAGGTCGATGAAGGCGACGTACAGGGGCATGTTCTGTTCTCTGCATTTCTCCTGGAGTTGGCGGATGGAGAATATCATGTCTACCGTCGATCGCTCAGCGTGGAAGCCACACTGAGACTCGGGGTAGACACGTTCGGCAAGCTTCTGTAGACGAACGAGAACAACTCGTGTGTAGACTTTGCCAACAACGCTGAGGAGGGAGATGCCCCTGTAGTTGTTGCAGTTGCTTCTCTCCCCTTTGTTTTTGTAGAGGGTGATGATCTTGGCGTCCCTCATGTCCTGTGGTACAGCACCTTCCTTCCAACACTTGCAGAGGACGTCATGCAATGGCAGCAGTAGGGCGGTCTTGCAGTGCTTGATCAGGTCGGGGGGTATGCCGTCGTTGCCGGGTGCCTTGCCAGCGGCCAAGCTATCAATGGCCTTGCTGAGTTCGTCGATGGTTGGCTCGGCGTCAAGTTCGTCCATGGATGGCAGGCAGTCGATGGCATCAAGGGCTGACGGTGTCACGGTGTTCTGTCTGGAGTAGAGGTCGGAGTAGTGTTCCACCCATCTCTCCATCTGCTTGTTCTTTTCTGTGATCATCTCCCCAGTGGAGGATTTGAGGGGGGCCGTCTTGCTTTGAGCCGGACCAAGTGCTTTCTTGATGCCATCGTACATACCACGGATGTTCCCTGTTATGGCAGCAGTTTGAATGTCTTGGCTGAGCTGAGTCCAGTACTCGTTGGCACAGCGCCGAGCAGTCTGCTGAACTTTGCTTCTCGCAGCCCTGAGAATCTGGAGATTCTTCTCGTTTGGGTACTTCTTGTACTCAGCAAGTGCTGAGCGCTTGGCTTCAATGACGGGGGTAATCTCGGTCAACTTGGCATCAAACCAGTCCTGTGACTTCGAGGTCTTCCTCCCAAAGGTAGCCAAGGCTGTGCGGTGGATGGTGTTTCGCAGCTCTTCCCACTTCTGCTTTGCAGATTCTCCTTCTTGTGGTACACCAAATTCCTTCTCAAAGGTGGAGGCAAACTGCTCAATAAGTTCTGGTTGAGCCATCTTGCTGGTGTCAATCCGTGCCTTTCCAGGTTGTCTAGCACGATGGAATTTCTTCAGCTGCAGCTTGACCTTGCAACACACCAATGAATGGTCTGTGTCGCAATCTGCACTCTGGAACGAACGGGTGATTAGCATGTTCTTCAGTGAGGTGCGCCTGGTCAGGATCAAGTCCAGCTGGTGCCAGTGCTTTGAGTGTGGATGTTGCCAGGAAACCTTGTGTTGGGGCTTGGTCTTGAAGAACGAGTTTGTGATGCACAGATCGTGATATGTGCAGAACTCGAGCAGCCGCTGTCTGTTGTCATTCATTCTGCCCACGCCAAAAGGTCCAAGACAGGAGGGCCAGGAGTCGTGGTCAGCACCCACTCTGGCATTGAAGTCTCCAAGGAGAATGAGTTGTTCAGAGTTGGGGACGATCCTGACAGTTGTTGCGAGATTCTCGTAGAACTCGTCTTTTGCCTCTGGTGTGGCTGTCAGTGTTGGGGCATACACACTGACGAGGGTGACTGGGCCTTGAGTGGTGTTCAGGCGGAGGGTGAGGAGTCGTGCAGAGCCAGTGCTGCTCGGTTCCACCATCTTCAGCAAGGTGTTCTTCACTGCAAAGCCCACTCCGTGTTCCCTGTGTTCGTCACTGCCCTTTCCCTGCCAGTAGAACGTGTAGTCCTTCTCTCTCAGTTTGCCTGCATCAGCCAACCATGTTTCCTGGAGAGTGGCGATATCCACTCCCAGTCTCTTCAGCTCATTATTGATGATGGCAGTCTTCCTGGTGTCGTTGATGTCCTTGAGGTTAGTAGCGAGTCCTGTCATCATAGTGCGGACGTTCGAAGTTCCCAGTTTTAGAGTTGGTCTCTTTTGTTTTATTGTCTTGCCTGGTGCGAAAGTTCTCAGCCTGCTGTTCAGACTTCTCCTCATCCCCATGCACCCAATGAGGAAAGCAAGCTGTGGCGGGACATCACCTTATTGGCTGGGGGCTGCCCAGCTTGAGGCGGGCGGTAGCTGTCCAGTGAGATCCGATGATCCCTCCCACCGTCGGGAATAACCCCTGGCGCCGAGCTCTACGCCAATTGAGCGGTGGCTTATAATCGGTAACTGTCATTCCCCGTGTTTTGTCTACGCCAAAGGCGAAGCTGGAGTGTCCTCTCCAGTGATCCGGTGTTCTACCTTCCAGCGTTGGGCGTTGGTAGGATTCAAGCCTGGGCAGGAAGATATGGAGGATAAGATGTTGCCCATGCAGCATGTCCCCCCTCTCCACGTCACTGATGAATCCAAAGGAACAGCAGGGATGCTACAGTTTGGCACCAGCGCCGCTGCAGAAGCTGCCAGAACGATGTTGAGCACAACATAGAACTGCCTTAGGGGTCCGACTCCGGATTTTTCCTCAGGGTTGACTCCCGAAGCCTTTCCCGTGACCGGGTATGCCGCAAGGCAGCGGAGGTTTGAAATCAGGGTTTACCTTCCCCTAGATGGGCTACCTTCCCAGGTTGACGAGCCACCATCTACCCGAAGCATCTGGTTTTAAGGCGCCAGAGATCCGCCCTCGCCCCTTCTCCTATTAGTAAAAGCAGTTCCGCCGGGCTTAGAGACTAAACCACACGGGCAGGCTAGGAGTTGGACTTAGTTGTCAGAGGCTTTTC
Source organism: Pholidichthys leucotaenia (assembly GCA_020510985.1). Classification (NCBI taxonomy): domain Eukaryota; kingdom Metazoa; phylum Chordata; class Actinopteri; order Cichliformes; family Pholidichthyidae; genus Pholidichthys; species Pholidichthys leucotaenia. Next base: position 149,208,134 of record CM035838.1, read on the forward strand.
GAGACGCACGCCATAAGGAGCATTTTATGAGCACTGGGAGCTTAACCCCAGTGCCGCTCCTGGCTATGACAACCTTGGAACCTACGAACTCGAGTGTAAGTGTAATATTGCTTTTATAACATAACAGTTATGCAAGCATAATTTATTAAATGACAGCAATACTGGACAAAATATTAGGATTTGTTTGCTTAACCAGCTATTTTGCGCCACTAAGGAAAAAATAGTTCCTTCTAAATGTTCAGTAACTGCTGCTAAGCATCTCAATCAGCATGAAGACATCCATTGTCATTTTACACACACATGTAAACAAATTAAGTATTGTCAAGTGCAAAAGTAATAAGTGTTTATAAAACATACCTGTTAAGTCAGTACTTCAGAAAATCCCAGATCAAAATGTATACAATATCAGTTGCCAGAACCACTGGTAGATAGCTAGAAGCTAGTCGTTAGCATACTAGCAATTTAGCACATGCTAGCGATTTAGCACATTTTGCTCGCTTTTCTTCGCATTTTCAGATGAAACAAAGATTCACTCACCACAAAGGTATTGTGGTTTGCTAATTGAGACAATAAATCAAACTCTAGCACTGCCTATTTTTTAAAACAGAAGTGAAATCGCTTAATGAGCTTAAAATGACTGTAGTATACAGAGGTAGACCTTTGCAAAAGGGTGGGACTTCCTGGTCACGGATGTATAATTTTTTGCCAAACAGCATTTCACTATGGAAATTAAGGTATCCAAAACAGTACTGCAATTGTCAGAGAGTTGATAGAAAATTACTGTTAGTAATTAACAGTTACTACAACACCTTTGAAGCAGAGTGATATATATCCAGTGAAACTGGAGAGCAGTTATCACAGATTATAGTAACTCCCGGAATTCCTATTGTCCAATCTGTAGTATTGTTAATAGGATTTATTATGGTGTGACACGGGTGGTGGCTTCGCCTTCCGGTTCCGCCACCACCCGGAGTATAAGAGGGTTGTGCGGTAGAGGGGCGGTCTCTGACTCCTCTCAACCTAGCGGGAGTGTCTCTGTATCTACAGTGAGTCTATAATAAAGTTCTGTGTAGTTCACCATTAGCCTCATCATTGTTCCACGTTTTATAGACATAACATTTGGCGACGAGGATAAAGTTATGGATGCTGGCGTGTCTTCAATTTGGCTGTTTTTGGAGTCTCCAGGAGAGCCTCTGATTCCTTGGGGAAGATGGTTCGCCACATTTCAAAGTTACTTGGTGGCACTAAACCTTCGTGAACTGAAGAAGGTACGGGCACGGACAATTCTGGTCTACAATTTAGGTATGGAAGGATAGCGTATCCTTGCTACCTTGGGTGCAAGTGATAGCTTCGAGGACATGGTTGAGCTAATGGTGCGACATTTTCACACGCCTGCAAACGTCATCGTCTAAAGGATTCAGTTTCGGCAGCGCCACCAGCGGATTGGCAAGTCAGTACAACATTATGTTGTGGACCTGCGGCAGCTGGCCGGAGACTGCCAGTTAAGTGATTTAGAGGAAGAGATGGTCCACAACCAGCTGGCGGAGCACATGCTTTGTTCGTCAGCACAGTCGAGGATCCTCACCCACTCCGGCGAACTGACATTAGCCACAGCTGTAGAGATAGCTCAACAATGTGAAGCAGCGGACAAATTATCATGAGACCTCGGTGAGAGAGCTACGCTACACCGCACTGACTCACAATCAACGGCACAGGCTGTAGACCTGGACAGTGATGACAGCTGTGAAGATGAGGTCCGCCCCGAGATCACCCAGGTGTTCAGGTTGTGGGTCCACTAAGCACTGGTGTAACGCTAGAGTGTCCAGCGAGAGGTAAATGCTGCAGCAAGTGTGAACTCCTGCATCACTTTGCCAGGGCCTGTTATAGATTTGAGCGAGGGGAACAGCAGGACAAAGCGGGCACCCCTGCTCCAACTTCCACGGTTATTCACACCGTCTCCCCAGATACCGGCGGCCATACGTATTGTATGGTGAAATTGGACTGAATGGAAGTGCTGTTGCTGATTAACACGGGAGCAGTGAGGTCTGTGTTGAATTGGCCCACCGTGAGGAGTTTCTTCCCGTACTATCAAGTGAGAGGTGATTTGGCGCTATTTTGTGGTTATGGAGGAAAAAGGCTGTCCATTGTTGGTTCGGTGGAGCTGACGGCTCGATACAAGTCAGCGGTGATCGCCATCCTGAAGTTTGTAGTGACTGCCAGTGGCAAGAATGTGATGGGCTGTGATCTCTTTTATGGCCTGGGTTTCACCATCACCAGTGGCGTCAGAGAGGAGTGGTCGGGCTGTGGCTTGTAGGACTGACCGGTGCCATGAGTGGTGGACGATGCTGTATGGGACGAGCGTTGGCCTAGTATTCTGGGAGGTGAGCAGGACCAACCCCACCCAGGGCCATCATGGGAGGGTTCCTGCACCAGAACCCAAGTTACCTTAGCTGAGGGAACTGGGCGGCACGGTGGGATGGCCGTGACGGTGGGTGGAGCCAATTGTCTGACCCATCCTGTTTCTGGAGTTCAGCTGGGAGTTACTGAGAAACAAGTGGTCAGAACGGCTTCGCCAGCATCTCAAATGAAAGTGAGGGGGCAGGACCGGCTGGCATGGTGAAATGACGTGCCCCTCATGAACGCTGGAAACTGAGTCGGGCCCCTCTGGGGGTCGCTGATGTGGTCCGGCTCAGAGAGGAGGCCTGGTCGAGAGGGGTTCACAGGAAGCGGAAACGACAGGAGGACCAGGGTCCGTTGCAGGTGGTGGCTGTTCAGGAGGATGGCTACCTTCAGCTGTCTGATGGTACATGGAGAGACCCCAACGAGCTGCGGCGCCTCAATGATGAGAGGTATCTCGGCGCCGACGTGGGTCGTCTCCGGGCGCCAAGAGAAGATGCTCTGGTCGGGACCCGCCTGAAGGGTCTCCGGCGGGTGGGTTCTCCACTGTGACTGACTGGTAATGGGAGGCAATGTGTTTATTGTGTGTTGTTGGTGTATAAATTGCCCAGGTTTTGTCATGTCTGCTGCATAACTTTGCAGCGAACAAATAAATTAGTTTGAGCCCAAAATGCAGGTTGCTTCAGGCTGAACTGTGTAATGCTGACTTACGCTACAACACTGAATGCCCCCACTGTCACCCAATAAATACCACGCAGACTAATGAGTGACAAGTGGACACTAGGTGTGCGGCGGGAGTCTGTGTATGAGTGTGTGTCAGGATAAGTGAGTAAGAATGAATATGTGTGTGTGTGTGTGTGTGTGTGCATGCATGTGTGTAAATGCATGTGGTGATAACCAGCAGCTGGTGAGTGTCTGGCAAGGGGACAGAGAGAGAGGTGTGACTGTAGGCTAGCAGGGAGCCCGGCTCAGGCTCTAATCACCTGCCAGCTGAAACCAATTAACAATAAATCAGGAACTACAGCCACCAATCATGGGCGGAACTGAACATCAGCCCCGCACATGACAGGTTTAAGTAATTACGTATGGTGTTGAAATGAGGGTTATTCAGGTTGTTTATTGAGTTTGTGAATAGGAGCATAACCTGTTTGTATATATGTTCATTAGAATAATGGGATTGTTTTATGCTTTATATTAGTAACACGGCGGCCTTTTATTTAACGGACAATATTTTAGCAGAGACGGCAGAATAATCCGTCTACCCATGTGGGGGTAGAACAGTAGTCCATCTGTTTCCCCCTAGCCTTAGTTGTTTTGTGTGAATGTTATAGGCCTTTACAAATTTTCTGTTTAATTGTAGTGTGTGATTCGGGTTCCAAATTGGGGAGGGTCTCAGTTGTATGTGTGTTTTGGACCATTTTGAAGGGAGGGGGGTGAAATGTAGTGTTGTTAATAGGACATATTATGGTGCGACACGGGTGGTGGCTTCGCCTTCCGGTTCCTCCGCCACCCGGAGTATAAGAGGGCTGTGCAGTAGAGGGGCGGTTTCTGACTCCTCTCAGCCTAGTGGGAGCATCTCTGTATCTACAGTGAGTCTATAATAAAGTCCTGTGTAGTTCACCATTCGCCTCATCATTGTTCCACATTTTATAGACATAACACAATCAAATTGCTCAGTCGGAACCAACTGTTGTATGAGTGTGTACAATGGGGCAAAAAAGTATTTAGTCAGCCACCATTTGTGCACATTCTCCTACTTAAAAGATAAGAGATGCCTCCAATTTTCATCATAGGTATACCTCAACTATGAAAGACAAAATGAGGAAAAAAAATCCAGAAAATCACATTGAAGGGTTTTTAATGAATTAATTGGTAAATTCCTCAGGCAAATAAGAATTTGGTCAATAACAAAAGTTCATCTCAATACTTTGTTATATACCCTTTGTTGGCAATGACAGAGGTCAAACGTTTTCTGTAAGTCTTCACAAGGTTTCCACACACTGTTGCTGCTATTTTGGCCCATTCCTCCATGCACATCTCCTCTAGAGCAGTGATGTTTTGGGGCTGTCACTGGGCAACATGGATTTTCAACTCCCTCCAAAGATTTTCTATGGGGTTGAGATCTGAAGACTGGTTAGGCCACTCCAGGACCTTGAAATGCTTCTTACGAAGCCACTCCTTCGTTGCCCGGGCGGTGTGTTTGGGATCATTGTCATGCTGAAAGACCCAGCCACGTTTCATCTTCAATGCCCTTGCTGATGGAAGGAGGTTTTCACTCAAAATCTCACGATACATGGCCCCATTCATTCTTTCCTTTACATGGATCAGTCGTCCTGGTCCCTTTGCAGAAAAACAGCCCCAAAGCATGATGTTTCCACCCCCATGCTTCACAGTAGGTATGGTGTTCTTTCTCCTCCAAACACGACAAGTTGAGTTTTTACAATAAAGTTCTATTTTGGTTTCATCTGACCATATGACATTCTCCCAATCCTCTTCTGGATCATCCAAATGCTCTCTAGCAAACTTCAGACGGGCCTGGACATGTACTGGCTTAAGCAGGGGGACACATCTGGCACTGTAGGATTTGAGTCCCTGGCGGCGTAGTGTGTTACTGATGGTAGCCTTTGTTACTTTGGTCCCAGCTCTCTGCAGGTCATTCATTAGGTACCCCCATGTGGTTCTGGGATTTTTGCTCACTGTTCTCTTGATCATTTTGACCCCACAGGGTGAGATCTTGCGTGGAGCCCCAGATGGAGGGAGATTATCAGTGGTTTTGTATGTCTTCCATTTTCTAATAATTGCTCCCACAGTTGATTTCTTCACACCAAGCTGCTTCCCTATTGCAGATTCAGTCTTCCCAGCCTGGTGCAGGTGTACAATTTTGTTTCTGGTGTCCTTTGACAGCTCTTTGGTCTTGGCCATAGTGGAGTTTGGAGTCTGACTGTTTGAGGTTGTGGACAGGTGTCTTTTATACTGATAATGAGTTCAAACAGGTGCCATTAATACAGGTAACGAGTGGAGGACAGAGGAGCCTCTTGAAGAAGAAGTTACAGGTCTGTGAGAGCCAGAAATCTTGCTTGTTTGTAGGTGACCAAATACTTATTTTACCGAGGAATTTACCAATTAATTCATTAAAAATCCTTCAATGTGATTTTCTGGATTTTTTTTTTCTCATTTTGTCTCTCATAGTTGAGGTATACCTATGATGAAAATTGGAGACCTCTCTCATCTTTTAAGTGGGAGAACTTGCACAATTGGTGGCTGACTAAATACTTTTTTTCACCACTGTATATAGCACTGGCCTTGAGAAACCATCCAATTATGGACATAATATCACGGCAGGAAAAAAATGCCCTTCAGTATGGCATGTTTGAGTCCACTTGTCCCAACAGAGAGAAGTGTCATTGTAAATCAATACAAAGTTATCTTAAGGAATCACTTTCACCTTATACTAGCAAGGAATTCCATAGGGTCTGTGACCACAAAAGATGATTTACAGAAGCCCTCAGAAAGCTAGAATTAGTACAAAAGTGAAAAGGATTGTGCAGCTATATTTGTCATCTAAAATAAAATTAATGATGAAGTGACTGAAGTCCATAAAATAAGGAGTCTTTGTTCCAGTAAAGTAATCACAGTTGTTCCAGGGCTGTAGCATCTTCTCTTACATCAACAACTGCTGTTACACATCCAGCTGTGTGACTATGCAACATCTGGTATACCTGTTTCTTAATTATGCCAGTTGACCCATACACAGTGAAAATTTGTTTAAGCCATATTATACCACGTGCAGTGTCTTTAGTAACATGTAGAAATGAATACAGAAAGCATTAGTTACTAACTTCAGCTATTATAATCTCACATATCTGGATATACCCTGCTGCTGCATTAATTTAGCATCATAAAACAATTGTTTAGCCAAAGTAAAGCTGTCAAGAGACAAACTGTGTGCCATTGTGTAAGTTATGGTATTGACTTTGTCCTGCCAAGGGACTATAGATGGAAATTACCAAATTTGCTACAATCCAACCTATTTACATCTACAACTTGATGGAAGTTCATTAATGGGTATTGTCCCTTTTAAATAAATGATTAAATTGGCAATAAGTAATGGAATGTTGAAGTACACGCAAGGTCATAGGCCATAGAGTGCTTCTTTAATTACCATACATTATCCATACATTTATCTTAATCCTTTTTCGGGTCGTGCGGGGGGGGGGGGCGGGGGGTGAGTGGCTGGAGCCTATCCCAGCATCTTTGGGTGAGAGGCAGGGTACACCCTGGACAGATCACCAGTCCATTGCAGGGCCAACACAGAGAGACAGACAACCATTCACTCTCACAGTCATACCTAAAGACAATTTAGAATCCCCAATTGATGCCAATTAACCTAACGTGCATGTTTTTTGGCACGTGGGAGGAAATCGGAGAAATCTCGGAGTAAACCCACGCAGACACAGGGAGAACGTGCAAACTCCACACAGATCACTGTTGGTCGGGGGCTGGGATAGAACCCGGGCTCCCCCGGCCAAGGGTGAGTTGCTGTGCTGCCACAGTGCTAACCACTCTGCCGCCGTAGTGACAATCAATATTATTCATTAATGACATTAATTCAAATCTTCCAGTTTAATACATGATTTTTTACATTTTGTAACTTTTCTAAATATTTGTGAATTTGAAAGACGGACAATAGATATGTTACTTAGAGTAAACAATACAGGATACCTTCCCCTGATTTCCACTGACAATGTCGTCACAGATAGTAGTAGAGCAGATAGTTGTAGTTTATTACCTCCGCCAAGGAGGTTATGTGATCATCGGCGTTGGTTTGTCTGTTTGTCTGTTTGTTTGTTAGCAAGATAACTCAAAAACTTATGGACGGATTTTCATGAAATTTTCACAGATTGTCAGAAATGGGGTATCCTACAGATGATTACATTTTGGTGGTGATCCGGATCACCATCCAGAAGAAAACCGCCATTACGGAAAATGCCATTTTCGTGACTAACTACTGAACCACTAATCCTATCATTGTCAATCCAATTGCTAGTCATATGTTTTCTTGGTCAAGGAATCTGAAAACGTACACACAAACACTGTATGGGGGGGAACTGTGGCGCTTGGCGGAGGTCTGCGCTCTCCGAGTGCTTTTCTAGTTTATAATGTGGAAAATATACATTAATAAACACTTTTATACAAAGTAAAATGCATCAAAGAAATTTTCATCTGTCGTCCCTAGCCATATGTTAAAAGCAGTTAGTTCCCACTCTAGTCGATGCTTGTCTTTCCACCAAATATGATGCGTTACGTCACAGATACGGTGTCGTGCCATAAACTGATGGGCCGCCAAAACCTGATTGGCTCGCTGCTGGAGTGTGCCTGCCTCGCTTGGCTAAAGCTGTTTCTTTTCGGATTCTGACTGGTAGATGGCTGCTTTTGAGCAAAGCGGGCGTAACTTTATGCCCATGCAAGTGGTGAAGGTATGTCTGTGAATGTTTAATACGGTGAGGGATTAGTTGAATTTTAGAACCATGAGTTTTATGTTAGAATAATATGACATTTTATCCTGTAGCAGCTTTTAAAGTTTTGCCTTATATGTTAAGAAAAGTGTGCTGAAATTAACAAAATCCGTGTATAACGATGCAAAAATCAATAAAGCTTTTCTTTCCCGTGAAATGTGTTTTTGCATTATTTGCCTCCTATAATTGTATATTGTAAGTAGAATCCATAAAATATATGCTTCACCTGCCAAAAATTAAGAGTCTTAATGTTGATTGAAACAATACACATGCTTTAAAACTGACTTGATTTAGTTCTTCAGGGGTGAACTGCAAGTACAGGACTGTAACTTGTTCTCTCCAACCTGTGAAATAGCCTCAAAGGACAATAACTCTGTAATTTACCTGCCAACATTTTTTTAAAGGTCTTAAGATAAAGGGTCTGGAATTTCCCCATTGTGGGACTACTAAAGGCTTATCTTAATCTGCACTGAAACAGTTTTTATGTCTTAAAAGTTTTTGGTATGTGCCTTCTGGGTTAAATTCTGAAGACAAACATCAAAACTTGTCTGTCCACCCTCTTAAAAACTTTTCACTGTGCTTTATAACCCTTATTTGTATAAAGGTTTATAAACAGTTTAATTTTTCATCTTGCATAACTTTACAAAGATAACTTTAATTTGTATATTTTTCACAGCTTTTCACTTGAAAATTTCCTATCATTGGCAGATTTTATATAAAATGACTGAAGTCATAGGTAACAATCTAATTTTAAAGACAAATCACTCTATAAATTCAAGAAATCTCTGTGTGTGTGTCTGTCTGTCTATCTGTCTGTCTGTGTGTCACGATCGTAGGACATCATAGGACTGCCTATGATGTGCCTATGATGTCTGCATCATAGGACAGCCTGTGATGCTCCTATGATGTCCTTATGCCTTGATGTCTTTATGATGTCATATAGACCATCAGGACTCGCGATGCCATCATATAGACAAAAGAACGATGGCGTCATATACACAATAGGACACAGCACTTTAAAGCACACCCATTTGAAGCAGTAAATCTGGAAATCTTATAAAATATCACTATAAATTCAAGAAATCTCGGTCAATTTCGGTGTAAATCTGGAAATCTTACTCATCGCCCGATTAACAATAGGACACACTACTTTAAACCACACCCATTCGAAGCAATACATCATGTCTGTGTGTCATGGTCACAGCACATCACAGGACGGCCTATGATGTCTGCATGATGTCCTATGATGATCCTATGATATCAGGCAACATAGGACTCGCAATGCCGTTATATACACAATAGGACTGGCTACCTATGATGTAGGCATGAGGTCCTATGATGCCTGCCTTGATATCTTTATGATGCTATATAGACCATCACTCACGATGCCTGCCTTCATGTCTTTATGATGTCATATACACCGTCACTCACCAAAGAAGAGATACTCATTACCCGATTACTAATAGGACACAGCACTTGAAACTGAATGGGAGTTGCCAGAAACAGGAAAGAAGAGATACTCATCACCCGATTAAGAATAGGACACACTAATTTAAACCAGGATCAAATGCAGTCATCATAGGACTTGTGATGCCATCATCAATGATCATAGGACATAGGACAGCATCCAAGATTAAACACAGGCATGACTCACAATCATATGACTCCCTATGACATCATCACAGATCATAGGACTCACTATGACACCATCAAAAATCAAAGGCAGGCATCACTGAATGAGTGCTGATGTGCTTGCTTACACCCTTGCTTACACCTCCTTTCTATGGGCATGAAGAAATACTTGCTTGATGACTTAAATGATGACTCCCACCCTTTGCACTGCAACTTTCAGCTTCTTCCCTCAAGATGGAGGTTTGCTGTCCCAAAAAGTAGAACCCGGCGCTACAAAAACAGCTTTGTTCCTGCTGCTGTCAAAGAGTTGAACAAGCTGTAACAATATATTGCACATAATTTAGGTACCTAATTATTAACTCCATTTTATATTTACTTATTTTTGTAGGATGTTACTTGGGTTCTAAATATTTTATTGGGTTTTAGACCTTTGAGTTTTTAACCTCTTTGACTAGTTTTTAACTTTTAATATGACCCTTCTCTCTTACCTCTGGTTTTTCTCCCATCTCTTTTTTTTTATACCCTGATTGATGGAGCCTTGAGTATTTTTATCATGTTTATAGTCAGCTTCATGTGTGCCTGTGTTTGTGTCTATGTTGAATGTAATTAGTGGCTTGTAAATATGGATGTCACAAGACTGCAAAACAAATCTACCTACGGGTACAAATAAAGTAACCTGAACCTGAACCTGAACCTTGCTTATACTTGGTTTCTATGGGCATGCACGGGTATGTACTAGTTTCATGAACAATAGAAGAGGTTAAGGTTGCTAGCTAGCTGCCTCAAGTCAGCGACAAACTGCCAAACAGGTTCGCCTACCCACTGATGCCACTGCTGAAAACGGATCCTCTGGACAGTCACGTTATCTGGGGTGTGGAAGTGGCCAGGTAGCAGCTCCACTACATCTTCATAAGTGTCTGAAGCACCAAGCGCTTGCAGGACTCGCTGGCCCTCTATACCCAAATTGTGAACCAGAAGAACCCGGGCTCTTAGCTTATTGAGCTCACCGAGTCCCAGTGCAGCAACATAGGTCTCAAAGGCCTCGAACCACCTAGGCCAGGGCACCGGCGGGTCCCCGGAAAACTCGAGAAAAGGGTGAATTGGAACTACGCACATCTCCATGAGTTAAATCCTCTGTCACCAAATGTTATGTACGGTTTTATCCTGGTTCACAGACGAGGCAAGGTGACTTGTAGAACACAGCTTTATTGAACACAATGAAGATGGCGGTCACAGACAAGGCACTGGCCAAGGCACAGGCGAGAAAGAGACTGTAAGATGGCCGCCCCCAGCCTTATATAGGGTGGTGCAGTGACGTCACCGCATTTCCACTGGTATGGAAATTGTTTCAATCAATATTAAGACCTTTAATCAATTTTTGGCAGCTAAAATACAGTTATTGTCCTTTGAGACTATTTCACAGGTTGAAAAGAACAAGTTACACTCCTATATTTGCAGTTCACCCCTAAAGAACTAAATCAAGTCATTTTTAAAGCATGGAAATTGTTTCAATCAACATTAAGACCTTTAATCAATTTTTGGCAAGTAAAGCATATATTTTATGGATTCTGCTTACAATATATAATTATAGGAGGCAAATAATGCAAAAACACAATTCACGGGAAAGAAAAGCTTTATTAACTTTTACATCGTTATACACGGATTTCGTTAATTTCAGCACACTTTTCTTAACATATAAGGCAAAACATTAAAAGCTGCTACAGGATAAAATGTCATATATTGTGACATTTCATGTGGGTTCACACAATAAGGAGAGATGGGTGTGATGCAATGGGCTTTATTCAACACACACTCACAACACAGAAGGGAGGGGAGGTCATTCACATAGATGCTCATCTCACTCATGGTGACACAGACACATGATCTATCACATACAGGCAAACAACACTAACTGGTCTCATAACACAGTTATAATGACACAGCAATAACACTTAGAACACACGGATAATAACAGTGTTTGAATCCTCCATGGCGCAAGCATGCCGGGAGAATCCCCGCCCCCTTATCACAGCCCGGACACTACACTGTCCCCCCCGGACTGATTTCTGTCCCCAGAATAATAAGTCCAACTCAAAAGTCCAATACAAATCCATCCAGGCATCGGGGTGACCGCCGTTGTCAGCAACCAGCATGCATGGTCCCGACCAGTGGCTCGTCAGCTTTGGTGACAGTCCCTTTTTCCGCTCTGGGCAGAAAAAGTCCAGCAAAGTCCCTCCCCTGGCAATGGGAGTCATACACTCGTCCTCTTGAGCGGAACGAATAATCCAACCCTGGTTTGCTGTCCATCTCATACTGCTGCAGGGGGGCGTGGGATTGCTGTGTTTGCCCTCTCTGAGCCATGCAGATGGCACAGTGATGGACATGGCCCTTCACGTCCTGACGGCACCCTGGCCAGAAGAACCCAGCCAGAAGTCGCTGCAGAGTCTTCCTCACTCCGAAGTGGTCCACCCCCACCGGTCTGTGGACCAACTGGAGCACCTCGGGGCAGAGCCGTCGGGGGATCAGTTGCTGCCAGACATGACGCTGCCCAGCTGGAGAATGGCACTGCCGATAAACAACACCCTCGTGACAGCAGAGGTTGGACCACAAGGAATGCAGGGCCTTGGTCTCTGGGTCCATCGCAGCCACATCCTTCCGGGCGGACTGCTGGTCTGTGTCCAGCCACTGCCGGTCCCGGGAGTTGACAGGATCTCTATCCTGCTCGCTTGGAAGCTGCTGCACGCAAAGGGTCTCTGTGACGTCATCACTGGAGAGAGCTGTCTGGGGATCTGAAGAAGAACTGTGACCCGCTGTGCTATCCCGGGCCATAGCAGTCTGGAGAGCCCGTGAGACTGCTGGATCACAATCCTCAGCCTGCGCTGACGGCAATGGCCCTCCAATCGCGTGGGCTCCCTGGTTCCTCGTCTGGCTGTTGCCACAGAATGTGATGGTTTGAGCCCCCAGCAGGAGAGAAGAGCTGGCGGTGTCAATCTTCACAGCCCATGCTGCAAGCAGATCTAGTCCAATGATGCACGGGTCCTGGATGTCAGTCAGCCAGAACGGGTGGTTCGTGTTCTGACCGGCCACTCCCACCCCAAGGACCCATCACCCCCCAGCCTGGCATGCTCACCGGTGGCTGTGAGGACGCAGCGCCAGGTGGGTTCCCACCCTTGCGTTCCGAGTCCATCTGAGCCGGGCAGTGCCAGGGTCGGACCAGGGAAATGGTGGAATCGGTCTCGATCAGGGCCTGGATTGGTGTGCTGTCCAGGCTGCACTGTAGATACAGCCCTAATGATTACCCAAGTCGGCCCAGCCGTCCATCGGGGAAAATGTCCATGGGAGGTGGCAGGTTCCCATCTGTGCCACCTCGTTCTCGGGTTAAAGCCGGTGAGAGGGCGGTTTGTCACGGGGTGGGTGTCGGGCAGTAACACGCTATGTGTCCTGGCTCCCCACAGCAGAGCCAACTGCGCAGCTGTGGTCCGGTGTAATTCCTCCTCCTCCTCACTCTCAGCTGTGGCCTGGAAAGCTCTCTGTCTTGGTGAGGACACATCAGCTGCATGATCCATCATCGGCTCCACCTGCTCTGCTTCTGCCATGGCCATCTCCCAGCTGCTCGCTGCGTGAATCCAGATATGTTCCTGGAGCTGGGCCGGGCGGAACCCACGGATGAACTGCTGGAGAGCAAGCTTCTCCACTGCCCCCGGTTCGCAATTCGGGTAAGCCACGCTGTGTCAGTATCCCTATGTCCGCTGCGTAGGCTCCCAAGCTCCGGTTGGCCAGCTGTTCCCAGGCGTGCTCAGTGTTGGTCACTCTCCCAAACCGCCTCTGAAGCACTCCTTGTAGCTCTGGCCAGCTGCAACGTTCCTCAGGCCGGAGGTCAGACAGCGTGCAGAGAGCCCTGCCCTCCAGGGCCAGCGAGACCTGCATGGCGGTCTCTTCGGGTGTCCAGCCGTTCAGCACAGCAGCCAGTTTGACCTGGGCCAGGTAGCCGTCCAGCGGGGTTTTGCCACCAAAGCGGGGGAGTTTGGCCCGTTGGCGGGTTGGTGGGATGGTCACCTCTTGGTTGATCGCCGCCCCCGGTCGCAGTGGAATTGCCAGCCCGTCCTGCCCTTAAAAGGGTGGGAAGCAGGGCAGGCTTGCTCTGTTCGGCCCGCCCTGCCTTGAGAAAGGCAGAAGGTCCATTCGTCCATCTCCCTCTCTATCTGGCAGATGAGCCGCTGGAGTCGCCGAATCTCTACGTTGATCCTCCCTTCCATCTCTTCAAGATCCCACTTCTGACACCAGTGTGACGTTTCATGCGGGTTCACACAATAAGGAGAGATGGTTGTGACGCAACAGGCTTTATTCAACACATAAAACATAGAACGGAGGGGAGGTCATTCACACAGCCCCTCATCTCACTCCTGGTGACACAGACACATGATCTATCACATACAGGGAAACAACGCTAACTGGTCTTATAACACAGTTATAATGGCACAGCAATAACACTTAGAACACATGGATAATAACAGTGTTTGAATCCTCCGTGGCGCAAGCATGCCGGGAGAATCCCCGCCCCCTTGTTACAGCCCCGACGTTACAATATTATTCTAACACAAAACTCATGGTTCTAAAATTATGACTAAGACCTCATCGCATTAAATATTCACAGACATACCTTCGCCACTTCCATGGACTAAAAGATACGTCCACTTTGCTCAAAAGCAGCTATCAGCTTGTCAGAATCCAAAAAGAAACGGCTTTAGCCGATCAAGGCAGGTGCACTCCCGCAGCGAGCCGATCAGTTTTTGGTGGTCTATCACTTTATGGCATGACACCGGCTCATCACAATGGATCGCTAAAAATTAAAATAATTTTAATTTTCTGAGGTCTACTCCTTCACTACTGGAGTCAGGCTATATTTGAGATGAAGAAATAGATATGCAACATCTTTTTTGCTTCCTTGTTATCATATGATCTTGCGATGACATGATCTCTTGATCCCTCATGTCAGGAACATATTTTGAGGTTTCGTCAGGCCCAATGACATGCACCCGCCTTCCCCTGTGCAAACGTTCATGCGGTCGCATGCACGCGCACACAAAAGTATAAACACATGACCACCACTGGGCAGTGACAGCAATATTTAACATCAGAAAGAAATTTAAAGGGATTGAAACTCAACACTGCTGCCAAAAAACTGTTTTCATTGTGTCCCATGAAGTCCATTGCAATCAGTTATTTTTTGACATTTCATTATTCACCTAAGCTCATTATGAAACACTGAGAATAAATCCAAGCATCCTTCACATCAGCTGCACCCCTGCAACTCTCATGTAAAAGTGTGGGCAAAACACTCTTGTATTTTTTCTTCTGAATGGATACATTTTTTCCACTTCCAGCTTCATTCTAATAAATTTCTGACTTTTTCCACTTACATACTATTATAAACCCAATCTCAGTAAAAAAAAACAAAACCTAACTAATAAACATATTCCACTCCTCTAAAAACTTTCATTTGTATGTTTAACCAAAAAAAACGTAACGTACCTGGATACATTTTTACAAGTGGAGTCCATGTCTTAACTCACTACACATGCGCAAAATAGTCCTCACTGTACATGCGCAGAACAATTGTTTTACATAGGCTTCCAATGCTTATTTAATGGGTGGGAGGGGGATAGTGGACGGTTACTTACAAGTGGTTTCAAGCAATGACAACAATAACATGCGAGCTCGAGTCCCACGCTAATCTGAGCTACATTTTTTTCCACTTTTTTCTGTTTGTTTTTCACTCCACCAATGAAAGGTTAGGTTTAGGTGTCACCTCCTGTGAAGTTAGGGTTAGGAGAAAAATGTTTGGCAGAAATGTTAGATGGTGAAAGACAATGAAAGTGAGAAGAACAGAAACTGTAAACAGAAGCCGTAAACGCCACATGTCCACTGCATGTGAAAAATGTTTTAAATGTGTCTGTCAAGTTTTTCTTCTGTGCTTCCCCACTGGAAAGGGATTGACCCATCTACTCAGAGTTTTCGCAGGATTCTGACCAAACAGCTTGTTCTTTTTTCCCCCCTGTGGAGGAACAAATAAGTTCAGGCGAGATGCAACAAGCTGGAAGGTTTCAAAGTTTTATTCCTCAGTCATCATGAGACACACTGTAGCGCTGTGCGCTGTGTTGTGCTGTGTGTTCTGTGTGTGCTGTGCTGTGTTGTGTGTGTCGTGTGTTGAGACATGTATAGTAAGCTCTTTTATACAGACAAGAGAGAATGCATGGCACATTTGCATATTGATGTAGAAGAGCTTGGAATAACGAGGCGATGTGATTTATAAACCAAAGTTTATTATCAGCTTCGCTCCTCTAACAAGTCTCATCTCAGTGCAGAAGCAGAATAAGAGAGCAAACACATTCAGCTCTACAGACTTATACCTAGACATAACAAAAGACATGCATATCAAAGCTGACATCCCGCATTATCTTAATCCCCCTCCTTTGTCTTCGTACTCCTCCACCTGACCCTGGGTGGTCAGGGCGATCGATCTGGTCTCCACCGCAGCGCCTCGGATGCTCTTTGATCTTCGCTGGCGGTTGAGACCTCTTGTCCTGTTCTGAGGTGTGAAGTCGCTGTACATATGTAATCACCAAACATTCTCACATGCTTATACATATGTAGGTTACAGGATATATGATTAATATAAACCACAGCCCCCCCCCCCCAAACGACTAAGAAAAGGACAATAATAAAAAAAATTCACAGTTTAAGATAATTACTATGACATACTAACTGCTAAACCTCTTGACAAGGAAGAAACTTCGCAGCAGCTATGCTCCTGTAGAAAATTCAGTGGTAATCATAACAGCGTAGTAATATCACAAGACAGTCTTAAACTGTCACAGCACAATTAGTGAACAACTTTTGAGTAGTTTGCATCAGTCCCTGTGCCGTCTGGGTTTTAATCTTCTCCCGAATCTGCTGTGGGTCCGGTTGGGCGTCCTGGTGGGACCTTCCTGTAAGGAATCTGCAGCTTGGGGAGGAGAGTGATTATTTGTTCCCTGCAGGGGGGCTGAGTCTTTTCTCTTGGGGGGTCTACCCCGCCGAGGTGCTCTCGCCAACCGTGCAGGTTCGTCTCTCAACAAGAAGGCAGGTTTAAGTCTGTCAATGCTGACTGTTTCTTTTCTGTCCCCTAAATCAAGCACAAAATGCTTATCACCAGGTTCCAGCACTCTGAATGGCCCATCGTATGGTGGACGGAGGGTTGGTTTTAAAGCTTCATGCCTAACAAAAACGAATTCGGCGTTTTTTAAAGCTTGGGGGACAAAAACCCGTGGAAAAGAGTGATGTGCCGGTCCGGGGAGAGTGTCAGGTCCGTTGCTGCCTAAAAGCCTCAGGGCTGGAAGATGCCCCAGCTCTGGGTTCTCTGGTAAAAATTCACCTGGGAGTCTGAGAGGTTGTGCAAAAACTAATTCTGCTGGGGAGGCATCTAGATCCTCTTTAGGTGCAGCACGCAACCCCAATAAAACCCAGGGAAGTTTATTCACCCAATTTGTATCCGCTAGTGAGGCTCTGAGGGCAGCCTTTAAAGATCTGTGAAAACGCTCGCATAACCCATTAGCCTGAGGGTGATAAGCGGTGGTGCGGTGAATTGTCGCTCCTAAGCTGCTGGCCATGGCTGACCAAAGCTCCGAGACAAATTGAGGCCCCCTATCGGACGTGATGTCCGATGGGACGCCGAAACGTGCCACCCAGTTTGTCAAAAAAACGCGAGCGACTTCCTCCGCTGTGGTTGACGCCAGAGAGACCGCTTCAGGCCAGCGCGTAGTACGGTCTATCATTGTTAACAGATGTGTAAAACCTTGGGAGGAAGGTAGTGGTCCCACGAGGTCGACATGAACGTGGTCGAACCTTCTAGCTGGGATTCGAAAAGGCTCTAGAGGGGCTTTTGTGTTTTTGTGTATTTTGGCGCGCTGACAAGACATGCAAGTTTTTTCCCCCATTCTTTTACGTTTTTGCGCAGGCCGGGCCACACAAACTTTTCGGCGACCATTTTAACCGAGGCGCGCACACCCGGGTGCATGAGGGAGTGAATTGAGTCGAAAATACGGCGGCGCCATGCAGCTGGGACTACCGGGCGAGGTCGGCCGGTTGAGATGTCGCATATTAGGGGGGTACACCGTCGCGTAAACCCCTTTCCTCCAGCCTTAACCCTGTTGGTCCAGACAGGAGTGTGCGCACGTCTGCGTCACTACTTTGCTCCTCCGCCATGGCTGCGTAATCTATCCCTACGTGGATTGGGGCCGCGTATGTGTCCGCGTTGGCGAAAAGTTCTGCGGCTGAGGTAGTATAATCCGTCTCCTCGCGCTCTGGCGGTGTCACAGCGCGAGAGAGGCAGTCTGCTACCACGTTAAGTTTGCCTGCCACATGTCAAATGTCTGTAGTGAACTCTGAAATTGCAGCTAGCTGTCTTTGTTGCCTGCCTGACCATGGTTCGGAGATTTTAGCCATCGCAAAGGTGAGCGGTTTGTGGTCTACAAAAGCCGTGAAACGCCGCCCCTCTAACCAGAACTGGAAGTGGCGGATGGATAAATGAAGCGCTAGCAGCTCCCTGTCAAAAGTGCTGTATTTACGCTCAGTTTGGTTTAACGATTTGCTGAAAAATGCCAAAGGTTGCCAGGTTCCGCCAACGTGTTGTTCTACAACCGCCCCTATGGCCAGGTCTGAAGCGTCTGTGGTTAGCGCAATGCGGGCCGAGGGATCAGGGTGAACCAACAATGTGGCGTTAGCTAGGGCACTTTTTACTTCCGCGAAGGCGCGTTCGCGCTCCGGGGTCCATTCGACCGCGTTGGAAGGCTTTTGTTTTCTGAGCGTGTCATATAGGGGCTGCATGAGTTGAGCTGCACGGGGAGGAAACGGTTGTAAAAATTAACCATTCCCAAAAATTCTTGCAGCGATTTGACCGTTTGTGGCCGTGGAAAACTTTTTACTGCGCGAACTTTGTCTGGCAGTGGGACTGCCCCCTTCGGTGAATCTCTGTGTCCCAAAAAATCAATTTGTGACACGCCGAATTTGCATTTGGCTGGATTGATTATTAACCCGTGCTCTTCTAGTCTCTGAAAAACCATAGTGAGATGCTGTTCGTGTTCTTCCTCCGACGAGCTGGCTACCAGCATATCGTCGAGGTAGATGAACACGAAAGGGAGGCCGCGTAATACCGCGTCCATCATCCGCTGAAAGGTTTGAGCAGCGCCTTTGAGGCCAAAAGGCATCCGCAAAAATTCAAAAAGACCGAAGGGGGTTATTACAGCTGTTTTAGGAATGTCTTCCGCTCGAACGGGGACTTGGTGATAGCCACGGACCAGGTCTATTTTAGAAAAAATGCACGCACCCGTCAGATGTAGTGAAAAATCTTGGATGTGAGGAATTGGGTAGCGGTCATGCGCTGTCGCATTGTTTAATCTGCGGTAATCGCCGCACGGTCTCCAAGAACCGTCGGATTTTGGGACCATGTGTAGTGGTGATGCCCAGGGGCTTTTTGAGCGTCTGATAATGCCTAGTTTTTCAAGGGTGGTAAACTCGTCCCGAGCTATGGCGAGCTTGGTCGCGTCTAAGCGCCGAGCTTTGGCGAATACGGGTGGGCCCGTTGTGGGAATAAAGTGTTCAACCCCATGCTTAGCCACTGTAGCTGAGAATTTGGGAATTGTGAGTGCTGGAAATTGGGTGAGGAGTTGATCAAACTTACCTCCTGCTGTAGTGACACTGGCCTGCACAGGTGGTGGAGAAACTCGAGCTGAGCAGGGAATAGAAGCAAATGACAATGCATTAACCAAGCGTCTATTTGCTAGATCGACTAATAGCCCATGTGCACACAAAAAATCCGCGCCCAACAAGTTAAAACTCACCGCCGCTACAACAAATGTCCATCTGTAGTTGCGGCCATGAATGCAGAGGGGCAGGTTCCTTTCACCATAAGTGTCGATGATGGAGCCGTTGGCTGCCATCGCTCCATTGCCCCGGGGGCCCATGACCCGGTCTGCGTGGGAGGGCATGATAAAACTCAGTTGAGCTCCCGTGTCAATTAGGAACTGTTTGCCAGTGTGTCCGTCAGTCACATAAAGAAGTTTATTTTTTTCGCTGAGAACCGCAGCCGTTAACGGTTCTCGGTTTTGGCATTTTCCCGAACTTTTGAACTTGCAGGGGGGAACGCATTTGTACGCCCCCTCGGCGAAACGGTGGTGGTAATAGCAGATGTCGTTCCGCCTGCTGCGTCTTGGTCGTGTTGCCGCCATGGTGGGTGGGCTCTGCTCGGTTGACTGTGGTTCTCCGTTGCTCCGGGCATCTGCGGATGCTGCTGTGGCCACCTGTTCCCTGCAGGCATTGGTGAGTCGCTGCGCTTCTCGGGCCAGCGCACGGAAGTCCTGCTGGGTGCTGCACCACATGTTGATCAGCGTCCCTCTCATGTGTGGCGGCAGAGTGCTGAGGAAGATGTGTTGGAAGAGGAAGTTGTCGTTGTCCTCCTCCTTGAGCTGCAGCATGTCCTCCATGAGGGCCTTGGGTCTGCATCCTCTGTGACCGTAGATCGCCAGGATCCTCTCTGCTCTCTCCTCGGCTGAGGGGACAAAGTTCTCGACGATGGTCGCCTTCAGCTCTCTGTATTTGTTGTGGGCGGGCGGCTGTCGGATTATGCTCCGCGCGCATCTTGACGTGGCAGCGTCGAGTTTGGCGACGATGTGATAAAACTTCGTCTCGTCCGCCGTTATGCCCGCCAGTGCAAACTGAGCCTCAGCTTGCTGGAACCACGAGCTCGGGTCTTCTTGCCAGAATTCTGGCAGCTTGACGGTGACGGCGCTTGTGTGGGCCGTCCTTGATGTGTCCGCCGGGTGAGAGCGCCTTTCTTCTGCTCTCACGGCGGGGCTGGTGCTCGGTTGAGCCCTCTCTTCTGCCGTGGGGGAACGTCTTCCATCCGTTCCCCTCCTGTCTGCATGGGCGCCGGCGCTTGCCTGGGTCGCCTCCGATGAGTCAATCGCGGGAGAACGTCTCTGTTCCATCCTCACGTCTGGTCCCCAGTGTAGAAGAGCTTGGAATAACGAGGCGATGTGATTTATAAACCAAAGTTTATTATCAGCTTCGCTCCTCTAACAAGTCTCATCTCAGTGCAGAAGCAGAATAAGAGAGCGAACACATTCAGCTCTACATACTTATACCTAGACATAACAAAAGACATGCATATCAAAGCTGACATCCCGCATTATCTTAATCCCCCTCCTTTGTCTTCGTACTTCTCCACCTGACCCTGAGTGGTCAGGGCGATCGATCTGGTCTCCACCGCAGCGCCTCGGATGCTCTTTGATCTTCGCTGGCGGTTGAGACCTCTTGTCCTGTTCTGAGGTGTGAAGTCGCTGTACATATGTAATCACCAAACATTCTCACATGCTTATACATATGTAGGTTATGGGATATATGATTAATATAAACCACAATTGATATACATATCAGTCAATACATATCAATCACGTGATTAACTGGCGCCCGGACTTCCTCTCCTTAATCCAGGGATGTATAACAATAGTCCATTGTTCTGATTGTCTCCTAGGGGCTCTCTGTCCGTATGCAAATTGTTCTGCTTCCTGCCGCCTAGCTGAGTGTGAAGATTGAATGTCCATGTAGATTGTGGTGGGTCACCACACCCCTCCTTTATTCAATTTTTTAGGAATATGGACATTTACCTTTCGGCTTGCAGGTCAAGGGGTGAGTGGTGAAAATCCTTTAACACACAAAAACCACACTCTAAAACTCTACAATATTTAAATACAAAACACACCTTTCAAATACCAAAAAATAATTAAGTTAACAATAAATAATTATATGACTGAATAAATGAATGAATGAAAATAAATAATTATAGTTAACAATAAATAACATTAACTCCTTTAAATACATTAAGTTAAAATTTCATAATTTGTTACTTGCCGCCATCAGTGTGTGAATGTGTGTGTGAATGGGTGGATAGCAGGATCTGTAAAGCGCTTTGGTCATCTAGAGATGAGAATAAAAGTGCTATATAAGTGAATGCCATTTACCATTTACCATTTGCTTAACTTACATACATTGGTGTGAAAAAGTGTTTTCCCCCTTCCTGATTTCTCATTTTTTTGTACGTTTGAAACACTTAAATGTTTCAGATCATCAAACAAATTTAAATATTAGACAGAGATAACACAAGTAAACACAAAATGCAGTTTTTAAATGAAGGTGTTTATTATTAAGGGTAAAAAAATTCTAAACTACATGGCCCTGTGTGAAAAAGTGACCCCCCCCCCCCCGTTAAAACATAAATTAACTGTGGTTTATCACATCTTTGGAAAGCTGATTTCAATTTCTCTATCCACACCCAGGCCTGATTACTGCCACACCTGTTCTCAATCAAGAAATCACTTAAATAGGACCTGCCTGACAAAGTAGACCAAAAGATCCTCAAAAGCTAGACATCATGTTGCGATACAAAGAAATTCAGGAACAAATGAGAAATAAAGTAATTGAGATCAATCAGTCTGGAAAAGGTTATAAAGCCATTTCTAAAGCTTTGGGACTCTAGCAAACCACAGTGAGAGCCATTATCCACAAATGATGAAAATATGGAACAGTGCTGAATCTTCCCATGAGTGGCTGGCCGACCAAAATTATCCCAAGAGCGCAGTGACGACGCATCCAAGAGGTCCAAAAGACCCCACAACAACATCCAAAGAACTGCAGGCCTTACTTGCCTCAGTTAAGGTCAGTGTTCATGACTCCACCATAAGAAAGAGACTTGGCAAAAATGGTCTGCATGGCAGAGTTCCAAGACGAAAACCCCTGCTGAGCCAAAACAACATAAAGGCTTGTCTCAGTTTTGCCAGAAAACATCTTGATGATGCCCAAGACTTTTGGGAAAATACTCTGTGGACTGACGAGACAAAAGTTGGACTTTTTGAAAGGTGTGTGTCCCATTACATCTGGTGTAAAAGGACCACAGCATTTTAGAAAAGGGACATCATACGAACAGTAAAATATGGTGGTGGTAGTGTGATGGTCTGGGGCTGTTTTGCCGCTTCAGGACCTGGAAAACTTGTAGTAAATGGAATCATGAATTTTGCTGTCTACCAAAACATCCTGAACGAGAATGTCTGGCCATCTGTTTTATTTATTCAATTTATTCAAATTTATTCAATTATGAATACATTAACTGTTTAAGATACTACCACCAGTGAGAAAATAACCCAAAAGTCAGAAAACACACATGAACGCCAGCTCAATGAATTTTACAACCATAATTACTTGAATGCTCAACAGCTGCAGCTTATCACTCAGGATGGTAATTAAGGTAGTGATGTTATGCTCGACACCACCCACTCGACACTGATTCGAGCAATATAACATGGAAGTGTTGCAAGCAGAGCACTGTGTCAACATGGCCACGGTCACATGACCGTAGTAAACGAGGCCTCGTTATTACATCATGCAATTTGAGACCTAGCGAGAAATTTGAGAGGGCTGGGCGTTGCATACGTCAATAGTGAAGGATTTGAAAGGGGTCTGATTCACCACTGAAACTGAGGGTTTTTTGAGAGGAAGAGATTTATCATCATCATTGCATTCGCTATTTAAGTAGAAGTCAGGGACAGTATTACACAAGTTAGAATTAGGTTTAGTAACATTAAGCAACACATTACATGTACTAAATATTACACATAGATACATTAGTGATGGTGAAACTGAGGCCTTAT
Organism: Pholidichthys leucotaenia; assembly: GCA_020510985.1. Taxonomy (NCBI): domain Eukaryota; kingdom Metazoa; phylum Chordata; class Actinopteri; order Cichliformes; family Pholidichthyidae; genus Pholidichthys; species Pholidichthys leucotaenia. Next base: position 149,231,418 of record CM035838.1, read on the forward strand.
AAAACAATGAACAACTTTGAGGCAATTGCTTCATGATTGACACAGTGTTATGAAACATTTAATAAAGACTGCCATCTGCTGACTGAGTGTCAGATCTGCATCTGTGTAGAAAGCCTGAAAAAATCTCAATACTTTTTGTTTTTGAGCATTTGCCCATCTGAGGTCTCTTCAAAATTGGATGGCAGGAACAAACCATACAAAGCAAATAAAAAAAGACCTAATTCCAATAGAACCCTCTCAAATTTCCTGCAAGCCCTCAAGTCATGTGATGTGACCGACATAATGAGGCCTCATTTGCTACGGTCACGTGACTGTGGGCGTGTTGAAACAGCGCTCGATGCACTGCTCGTTATGCAAACAAAATTGCTAAACATTGGACAGCTCCTATTGCTATAATAAAAAAAGACTACCAGAGAACTGTGTTCTTTACTCTCTCTCTCTCTTTTAATATACCCCTTTTTTTGTTAATTGGAATGTGAAGTTTGACTGATTGTATATTTTTTGTTAAAGTTCTGATTTTGTAACTTTTTTGCAACCTTTATCATCATCGAGAGTTTGTATGTTGTATTTTGTTCTATTAAATTAAAAAAAAAATGCTCATGACACTTCCGCTTTATATTGTGCGAATCAGTGTTGAGTGGGCGGTGTCGAGCGTAACATCACTACCCTTACCCCTATGGATTCGGACGCCCCTTCATGGCTGCACATGGCCAAAGTGGCTGCGGAGTGTAGCTGTCTTACCGGCTACTGCTGAAATTCACCTGCCAATGGCCAGTGTTAATGTCAAGCCCTGCATACTCACTCTCACTCTCTCTCTCTCTCTCTCTCTCTCTCTCTCTCTCTCTCTCTACAGTATATATATATATATATATATATATATATATATATATATATATATTGTGGAGAATGAGGAAAGACGAGGCTGAGTTTATTTCTCAAGTCTGATTTATTCACATTCTCCAACATCATCCAAAAACAGAAAGAGAATGAATCTTCCAACATCTGTCCCTTTTATACCCAGGACATCAAACATACAGTCACATGGTACTTAATCCCAGTCACAATGTAACTTCCCCCCGATCTTAACACACTCCACCTCTCAGTCTCTGGCTGCTGGGCGAAATCCCCCAAGGCTGTCTCTTTGCATGCCAAAGACTAAACTTCACACCCTCATGTTATCTCCAGAGCGGCTCAGCCCTTTGTTCCGTCTCAGATGTGAAGCCTAAGGTGGTATACGTATGAATCATGCAGTCATATACATATGTGCATATATGTGTCCCACAATATATACAGTGGGGAAAAAAGGTATTTAGTCAGCCACCAACTGTGCAAGTTCTCCCACTTAAAAGATGAGAGGTCTCCAATTTTCATCATAGGTATACTTCAACTATGAGAGACAAAATGAGAAAAAAAATCCAGAAAATTACATTGAAGGATTTTTAATGAATTAATTGGTAAATTCCTCGGTAAAATAAGTATTTGGTCACCTACAAACAAGCAAAATTTCTGGCTCTCACAGACCTGTAACTTCTTCTTTAAGAGGCTCCTCTGTCCTCCACTCGTTACCTGTATTAATGGCACCTGCTTGAACTTGTTATCAGTATAAAAGACACCTGTCCACAACCTCAAACAGTCAGACTCCAAACTCCACTATGGCCAAGACCAAAGAGCTGTCAAAGGACACCAGAAACAAAATTGTAGACCTGCACCAGGCTGGGAAGACTGAATCTGCAATAGGGAAGCAGCTTGGTGTGAAGAAATCAACTGTGGGAGCAATTATTTGAAAATGGAAGACATACAAGACCACTGATAATCTCCCTCGATCTGGGGCTCCATGCAAGATCTCACCCCGTGGGGTCAAAATGATCATGAGAACGGTGAACAAAAATCCCAGAACCACACGGGGGGACCTAGTGAATGACCTGCACAGAGCTGGGACCAAAGTAACAAAGGCGACCATCAGTAACACACTACGCCGCCAGGGACCCAAATCCTGCAGTGCCAGACGTGTCCCCCTGCTTAAGCCAGTACATGTCCAGGCCCGTCTGAAGTTTGCTAGAGAGCATCTGGATGATCCAGAAGAGGATTGGGAGAATATCATATGGTCAGATGAAACCAAAATAGAACTTTTATGGGGTACCCCCCCACAGCAGCCACGGACAAACACAGCGCTCGACTAGAGCAATTAACAGGACAGTGAGATGTGTGTGTTGAGATCAATAGGCAGCCTTCCTGTGCTTAGTTCAGGCACCAGCATCCTGTGGATATGTATGACGCAAATGCAAACATTCATGCTTCCTGCTCGCATTGTGGTACAAATGTCACATGTCTGAATGCATTTCCTTTGATGATAAAATGCCTTTGATGTATTGTCCGTTGCTGGGTATTTAAGTGGCTGAATTCATATGTTCACGCTCTGTTCTTCTTCTGACTGCTTCTGACTACAGCTCATGAGAGCCTGAGAGCGATCCCCAGCATGCTTATACAGCAGCTGGGGTGAGCTCCGTGATGGCGATGATTTGATCAATAAACTTCATTAAAACTCCAGACGCCGTGTCTTATTTTAACATCGCCACACTGGTGACCCTGCAGACGCACACGCTTTGTGCGACGCAACCTTCTGGTCTGGACAACCACGCTGGCGACCCGACGCTGAAAAGAACACGCTGCCAGCAAACGCAGCACCCGGCAGTGATTCTCCGACGACAAACGAACGCGGCAGCCCGACTGATCTGCCCTTCCTTTCTGCTTTAGGGAGACTCTGACGCTCTTCGGAGACCACCCACGACCGGGAAAGCTGAGGAAATTTCATGGTGAGGTCTGCACGCCTAGATCGGCACATCCACGCTGGACCGGCCGCTCTCACGGCTCCTGACACACGATTCTGTGTCTCCACACGAGAGCGCACACACCTTGCCCTCTCTCCACGACGGCGGCCCATGGCCGACGGAGAACGCGTGGACCTGAACGCACCATGACCCGGCACGAGCGACGACCAACAGCCCGAACAGGGGACACAATCGGCGCCGACTGCGCAGATCTCCATCAAGCCCCCTGACCCTGATTCGCCTCGCGACAGCGGACCGGCCATGCACAGAAGCCTCGCATCAGAACAGCGCAGCTGGAAGGCACGTGGCCGCAGCGCGTGCCGCGCACCAGAGACAAGCTGGCTCTACAGACTTATACATCATCCTCCGCCGCTGCACACGGCTCTTCAGGACTGCTCACACACCTGAAGCACACACGCAGCCCGCACACAGGATTTGGTGTAAGTCTCAGCCACGGCGCACGACGGGAATCCAGCCGTCAGCTGTCCCCGAGGGCTTTAGGGCCGCGAACGCACCTAAAGCCTAAACGCCAAGTCCCTCACATAGCTTCAGCTCCTGTTTTTCTTCATTGCCGGACTGAATCGCGAGAGGAATCAGAGACTAACTTTTCTTCCCACAGCCATGGACATCCCCCGCCACTTGCAACCCCCACCCTCCTCCCTTCCCCGGCACAGACTTTCCCCGCAGCTCGCCACCAAAGCGGGACTACCGAGGTCTCAGCTCCCCGCTAAGCCCTCTGGGGGGGGAGTGTATGGGGTACCCCCCCACAGCAGCCACGGACAAACACAGCGCTCAACTAGAGCAATTAACAGGACAGTGAGATGTGTGTGTTGAGATCAATAGGCAGCCTTCCTGTGCTTAGTTCAGGCACCAGCATCCTGTGGATATGTATGACGCAAATGCAAACATTCATGCTTCCTGCTCGCATTGTGGTACAAATGTCACATGTCTGAATGCATTTCCTTTGATGATAAAATGCCTTTGATGTATTGTCCGTTGCTGGGTATTTAAGTGGCTGAATTCATATGTTCACGCTCTGTTCTTCTTCTGACTGCTTCTGACTACAGCTCATGAGAGCCTGAGAGCGATCCCCAGCATGCTTATACAGCAGCTGGGGTGAGCTCCGTGATGGCGATGATTTGATCAATAAACTTCATTAAAACTCCAGACGCCGTGTCTTATTTTAACATCGCCACACTTTATTGTAAAAACTCAACTTGTCGTGTTTGGAGGAGAAAGAACACCATACCTACTGTGAACCATGGGGGTGGAAACATCATGCTTTGGGGCTGTTTTTTTTGCAAAGGGACCAGGATGACTGATCCGTGTAAAGGAAAGAATGAATGGGGCCATGTATCGTGAGATTTTGAGTGAAAACCTCCTTCCATCAGCAAGGGCATTGAAGATGAAACGTGGCTGGGTCTTTCAGCATGACAATGATCCCAAACACACCGCCCGGGCAACGAAGGAGTGGCTTCGTAAGAAGCATTTCTAGGTCCTGGAGTGGCCTAGCCAGTCTCCAGATCTCAACCCCATAGAAAATCTTTGGAGGGAGTTGAAAGTCCGTGTTGCCCAGCGACAGCCCCAAAATATCACTGCTCTAGAGGAGATCTGCATGGAGGAATGGGCCAAAATACCAGCAACAGTGTGTGAAAACCTTGTGAAGACTTACAGAAAACGTTTGACCTTTGTCATTGCCAACAAAGAGTATATAACAAAGTATTGAGATGAACTTTTGTTATTGACCAAATACTTATTTTACCGAGGAATTTACCAATTAATTCATTAAAAATCCTTCAATGTCATTTTCTGGATTTTTTTTTTCTCATTTTGTCTCTCATAGTTGAGGTATACCTATGATGAAAATTGGAGACCTCTCTCATCTTTTAAGTGGGAAAACTTGCACAATTGGTGGCTGACTAAATACTTTTTTGCCCCACCGTATATATGTGTGTGTGTCACTCTATTAAAGCAAGGAATCTCTGTGTGTCTGTGTGTCATGTTTATAGGACATCATAGGACGGCCTATGATGTCTGCCTGATGTCCTATGATGATCCTATGATTTCAGGCATCATAGCACTCGCGATGCCGTCATAAAGATATGATGTCTATATGACGGCACATAGACAGAGCACATGACTCCCTACAAGACATATACTGTATATAGACACAGGTAAGCAACATAGGCAGGAGAAGAAGAAACAGGCATGGCAGGGCATGGTTACAGAAAACGCGATGGGCGGGGCTGCACAGATAATCACACACAGGGGATAGGGTGGCCTGTCCTATGATGATCTTATGATCTTAGGCATCATAGGATTCCTGATGCCGTCATATAGGACTTGCAATGCCGTCATAAAGATATGATGTGAGACAAGGAATATCACTCTATATAGACCATTTGCTGTGATGTCACATCCTTTTGTTTACGCCGCCATATTGGACGGCAAAAGCGAGTGGACGGCACATTCAGCAGCTGTTCAGCGGTGTACCAGATCTTGATATATTTACCTGATTTCAACCTACATCTTTGTTTTATTTTATGTTGGCATTGAATTAGACTATGGTGTCTCACTGCTGTGCCTTTGGGTGTACAAATCGCCAGAAAAAGGGATCCAACTTGAAGTTTTACCGGTTCCCAGCTGACGAAGACAGGCGCAGGAGGTGGGTGGCAGCGCTGAAGAGGAAAGATTGGTCCCCGTCGCCTTACTCGCGGCTATGCAATCAACATTTTATATCGGGTATGTCTGATGTATCAGTGTCTATAGATGTAATGTTATATCATTGTAAACACTGGTAAATGGTAAAGCATGAGTCTGAATGACTCCATGTTTTAATCCTGTACTCCTGGTTATAAATCAGAAACCCGCGGATAGGGTCGAATGGACCCCGGAGCGAGAGCGGGCGTTCTCGGAAGTTAAAGCAGCCCTGGCAAACGCCGCACTGCTGGCACATCCAGACCCGACGGCCCGCATAGCGCTCACCACTGACGCTTCAGACGTGGCCATAGGGGCTGTCGTGGAGCAGCGCATCGCCGGGGCTTGGCAGCCGCTCGCCTTTTTCAGCAGAACTTTGCGCGACAGCGAACGTAAATACAGCGCGTTCGACAGAGAGTTGCTGGCTCTCCACCTGGCCATTCGCCACTTCTAGTTCTGGCTGGAAGGGCGCAGCTTCACCGCGTTCGTGGACCACAAGCCGCTAACATTCGCAATGGCCAAGATTTCAGAACCGTGGTCGGGCCGGCAGCAGAGACAGCTGGCCACGATCTCAGAGTTTACTACCGATATTCAGCATGTGTCGGGTAAGCTGAATGTAGTGGCGGACTGCCTCTCGCGCGCCGTGGTGGCCCCGGTCTGCGTGGGGATAGATTATGCAGCCATGGCCGCGGAGCAGATTAGCGATGCAGATGTGCGCGCGCTCCAGTCTGGACCAACAGGGTTAAGGCTGGAGAGCAGGATGCTGCAAGACGGCATGCCCCCTCTAATCAGCGATGTCAAGAAGCAGTGCCAATCACTACAAGAAGAAGTTTATGCTTTACGTGCCCAGGTCAAGTTGCTGTCTGACACTGAAGAATCACTGACTGGAAATGATGAGAAAGTGACGCCATGCTGAAACGCACTCACACAGCGCCCGAGTTGCCGTCCAATATGGCGGTATCAATAAAAATCACGTGACGCGTGACGTCACTTGCAAAACATCAACATCACTCTATATATAATTCAAGAAATCTCTGTCTGTCACAATGTCATGATGTCACGATCATAGGACTCGCTAAAGCATCATAGGACTTGCAAAGAGATCAAAGGCAGGCTTCACTCCCGATCATAGGACTCGCTATGACATCATGAAAAATCAAAGGCAGGCATTACTCATGATCATAGCACTCGCTATGACATTATCAAAGACCAAAGGCAGGCATCACAGATCAAAGGCAGGCATCAACAAACGAGTGGTGACGTCAATCATGCAAGGCAGGTTTCACCATGGTTGCTGTTGCCATGGTAACAGTAACTTTCTACGGGCATGCAGAAATGTTTGCTTACACTTGCTTTCTATGGGCATGCATGGGTATGCACGGGCATGCACAGGTATGCACTTATATATATATATATATATATATATATATATATATATATATATATACAGTATATATATACGTATATATATATATACAGTATGTGTGTGTGTGTGTGTGTGTGTGTGTGTGTGTGTATATATATATCTCAGAGGTTTCATTCACTAAAAATTGTCTTTCCACAGAATTTTTCCAGCAATGACTACAAATTCTGAAAGCTGTCTATCATGGATGATCTAATTAAAGTCAATTAAAATGATAGATAGCTGATTGACAGAATTTTTACAAGCCTGTCTGAGAAAATGACAAAAAAAGTGTAGTGCAACCTGTGATATAGAGTATTGCCCCTTTTCAGGTTTTCAACTCAGATGCAGTTCTGACGGTCAGTCACCAGATGGAAGTATTTATTAGATGTTACATAAAACACTGTGTCACCCATGAAGCAACTGTCTCAAAGTTGCTTATTGTTTTATGAGGCCTCGGTTTTAACATCAATACTTATCACTCAGGATGGTAATTAAGGTTTGTGTTGACTCAAATGTCTTCCATAGGAAGCAGCTTCAACATAGTATTAACTTCAGTGTCTTACCGGCTAGTTGTTGTAGATGTTTTTGTCAAACACATTCCTTTTCTGTTGCTGTTAAGAACTTTAAGTGTCTCCAGACACTTGTTTGTGACTCCTGTTGCCTGCTCTCTGCTGGTCTCCACCCCTTTTCAGACTTCAGGAAGATTGGTTCCACCCAAGCTGCAAGCTGCTCTGGCCACACCCTATGAGCTGCTGTAGGCTGACTCTCATCAATCTTGCGGTTTTCATTCATGTGCACTTTATTCAACAAGTTGTTTCCTTTTTCAAGATATTAGTCTTCAGAAACCTAGTTTGACATAACAGTGTCTATTAACAATTTGTCAGAGTGAGAAAACGTACAATTTCACATTTTTTGGTGAGACTGGGCTGACTATTACATATTTTTCATGTAATTTTGAGACTCTTTTCTTATCAGTTTTCTTTCTCTTCTTTTTTCTGGCAGAAGGTGGTATATTTACCTTAAGGCTATCGGGGACTACTGATGTAGCAGCCCAGGAGGGGTGTCCCATGCCTTTGGATTGTTTTCAACCACTACCCCTTGTCACCTGATTTCAAATGCCAAGGTGTAGGGGATTGAGAACATTGAGAACATCAGGTGGCCCCAGCGCACTTCTAATGATGTGCTCCGAGCCCACACACATCAGCCTGCAGCATCCCACCGTATTACACAGCGACATAGCCACTGGTTTGGCCATATCCTCCGCCTCCCATCAGAACACCTGACAAAAGCCATCCTCATGTTTGACCCCAGGGCCTCAGGGTGGAAAAGACCTCAGGGGAAGCCATGTAGCAGATGGTTTGATGTGGTGGAGAGAGACCTCCGACAGCTTGGAGTCGCTGTGGACGACGCAGAGGAGCTGGCCCAAAACCGGCAATGTTGGCACGCACTGGTTAACCTGATTGGCTCTACACATGATGATGGCCACCCAGCCCTCACCTTGCAGGAGTAGACAAGTGTAGGGGAGCAACAACTGCCTTTTGCAACTGCCTTTTTTTTTTTATCTTCCTTCTTCTTTCTACACCTTTCACTCTATATATATCATGGACACACAGATCGCCCCAAAGGTCTCCCGAGTCGGCGGACGGAGCCACTGTTTACAGCAGGAGACGATACAGCAGGGAAGAGCTAGCTAGCACTCAACCTCCACCCGGTGCTAACGGAGAAACTCGACATACCGGGAGAACTGAAGCGAAAACGACGCGGGTGCCGGGCTGGAGTTTAGGCGGTGTGCAAGAAATATAAGACAGAATAATAAAGAGCGATGGCAAGAACCAAGCAGACCGCCCGTAAATCTACTGGAGGAAAAGCCCCCAGGAAGCAGCTGGCCACCAAGGCTGCTCGGAAAAGCGCTCCGGCCACCGGCAGAGTGAAGAAGCCTCACCGTTACAGGCCCGGTACCGTGGCTCTGAGAGAGATCCGTCGCTACCAGAAATCCATGGAGCTGCTCATCCGTAAGCTGCCCTTCCAGCGTCTGGTGAGGGAGATCGCTCAGGACTTTAAGACCGACCTGCGCTTCCAGAGCTCCGCCGTCATGGCTCTGCAGGAGACCAGCGAGACCTACCTGGTGGGTCTCTTCGAGGACACCAACCTGTGTGCCATCCACGCCAAGAGGGTCACCATCATGCCCAAAGACATCCAGCTAGCCCGCCGCATCCGCGGAGAGAGAGCTTAGACTTTCTGCTGCACATCCACCAACGACAATGCTCCGCACTGTGTGTGTGTGTGTCTCTCTCTCTCTCTATATATATATATATATACTGTATATTTATAGTGATATGTACATGTGAATACTAGCTGCTCTTGTTTTTTCTTGCCTTCTGATTGTTGCTCTGAGTGTTGCTATCCCTGTGCTGTTGCAATCCTGGAATTTCCCCATTGTGGGACTAATAAAGGCTTATCTTATCTTAACAGCCTATGTGAAAATCCAGTTATCAGAATTAACCAGTAATAGTGGACCAGGATCAGCAATTAGTAGTTCTCTCTCTCTCCCCCTGCTCTCTTTCTGTCTCTTTTTGCATTTATTCAATTCAGTTCAATTCAACTTTATTTATATAGCTCCATTTCACAACAACAGTCATCTCATAGCACTTTCAACTGTAGGGGAAACCCCCACAATTGCAGAAAGACCCCAGCAATCAGGCAATCCCCTGTGAGCAAGCACTTGACGACAGTGGAGAGGAAAAAAAAAACCTTTTAACAGGAAGAAACCTTGGGCAGAACCAGGCTCAGGGAGGGGCAGTTATCTGCTGGGACTGGCTGGGAGGTGATGGGATAGAGAAGAAGAAGAAAAGAATAGACATGCAGAGAGCAAACAGCACGACAGGGACTCAATCTATGGGAGAGAACAAAGAGATGTTAATGACCAGCAAAACTATTTCATTGAGCGTGAAAAAAGGAGTGAAGCCCAGTGCATTGTTGGAGGTCCTCTGGCTGTCTAAACCTATTAGCAGCATAACTAAGGGAGGGTTCAGGGGCACATGATCTCTCCCTAATTATAGGGTATATCAAAAAGGAAAGTCTTAACCCTATTCTTAAAAACAGAGATCGAGTCTGACTCATGAATCCAGATTGGCAGCTGATTCCACAGGAGAGGAGCTTGATAACTGAAGGCTCTGCCTCCCATTGTACTTTTGGAGATTCTAGGTATTACAAGTAGTCCTGCATTTTGGGAGCGGAGTGCTCTGTTAGGATAATAAGGTAGTATCAGATCTTTTAAATAAAAAGGGGCCTGATTATTTAGAGCTTTGTAAGTGAGAAGAAGGATTTTAAACTTAATTCTAAACTCTATGGGAAGCCAATGAGGGGAGGCCAGAACCGGAGAGATATGATCTGTCTTTCTAGTACCTGTTAAAACTCTTGCTGCAGCATTTTGGATCAGTTGAAGACTTTTTAAAGATGTTTTAGGATAACCCGATAATAAAGAGTTACAATAATCTAATCTAGAGCAAACAAAAGTGTGGATTAGTTTCTCAGCATCACTCTGAGACAAGATGCTCCTAATCTTGGCAATATTACAAAAATGAAAGAAGGCAGTCTTAGAAACAAGTTTAATATGTGAATTAAAAAACATCTCGATCAAAAATAACTCCAAGGTTCCTCACAGAAGTATTAAGAGAAAGAGTAACCGCATTCAAACTAAGAGTTTGATTTGGAAAGGTATTTCTAAGGTTTTTTGGACCAACTAGAATGACTTCAGTCTTATCTGAATTTAATAGCAGGAAATTACAGGTCATCCAAGCTTTGATTTCCTTAAGATAGGTCTATAACTTGGCTAATTGATTACTGTCATCTGGCTTCATTGACAAGTATAATTGTGTGTCATCTGCATAACAATGAAAATGTATACAGTGCTTTCTAATGATGTTGCTTAGTGGAAGCAAATAAAAACTAAAAAAGAGTAGGGCCTATCACAGATCCCTGCAGAACTCCATGACTGAGCTTTGAGTTGGAGGAAAACTCATTATTGACATGAACAAACTGGAACCTATCAGATAAATAAGATCTAAACCACTGCAACAAAGTTCCATTAAGTCCAACATGGTGTTCTACTCTATCAAGTAGAATATTATGATCGATAGAATCAAAAGCTGCACTAAGGTCTAAAAGGACAAGTACAGAAACAAGTCCATTATCAGATCAATGAGGAGGTCATTAGTGACCTTCACTAAGGCTGTTTCAGTACTATTGTGGTGAACACTAATGGGACCTGTTGGACCAGCTCTGTGACTCGCATTTTAGGTCAGAACAAAGGAAGGAATCTTAGCCTTGTTATGCAGTGCTGGAGACTGTGGGGGGTTGATTAAAGGTTGCATGGGAGACAGTGGAAGTGTTATCATGAAGGAAATGCATTGTGAATGTCTTTGTTATGCAAGGTAGTGAAATGCATTGTGACTGTCTTTATTATGCAAGGTGGTCTGTGTGACACATGATTTATGAGGTGTGAAGTCCCTGTTATTTAAGGACGAGAGTTTACTGATTCAGTCTCTTTTTCTGCTTTGAATGATGGAGATGTGAATAAAGCTGACTCTGAGAAAGAACCCTGCCTCGTCATTTTCACATCTTCCACACTATGATGGATTCTAAACCCAGATTGAAACTCTTCAAATAAACCATTTCCCTGCAAGTGATCAAATAATTGTGTAGCAACAACTCTTTCTAAGATTTTTGAAATGAAAGGCAGATTAGAGATTGGTCTAAAGTTAGCTAAAACTCTTGGATCCAGCATTGGTTTTTTGAGTAAGGGTTTAATTACAGCAGTTTGAAAAGCCTGCGGTACATGGCCTAATGTCAATGAAGAATTGATTATATGAAGAATAGAGCTACCAATAAATGGGAAGACTGTGGGGAGCGTGAAATGAAGACGCTGAGTGATTTTATAATTCAGCTTTAATGTCGGCTTCACATCCCCAACATGTCTCATCCGAATCAGAAAGCAGAAAGAGGCTGATCGCAGTCAGACCCCCATACTTATACATCACACAACAAAAGCCAACATCACACATCCTTGTCATATCCTTCTAATCATCCAATGTCTTCTTCCGATGTCCTCCCGTTCCTTCGCCTGACCCCAGGGGGTCAGGAAGTCTTTTCAGGTCTTCACCGCCGCGCCTCCATCTCCTCGTTGTTCTCTGCAGGCGGTCCAGACCTATTGTCCTCTTCTGAGACGTGAGGTCATTCCACACATGCAATCACAAAACATCCCCCTGTGTCTATACATATGCAGATATGGATATATGAACTACAGCACCCCCCAAACGTCTAAGAAAAGGACAATATATGTGGGTTCACAGAATATGGTGACATCACTGGCATAACTATACAAGTTGATCACGTTAAAAAACACAGTGATAACAGTAACGGTACAGTCTATGCCCCATGTCCGCCTTAAAACTGCCTGATAACCCCGACAGCATATCTTAAAACACATTATCACATTCACATCAGTCTGTGCGTCGTCTGGGTTTCAACCGTCTTCCAAATCTGCTGTACGCCTGCCTCGGCGTCCCAGCGGCACTGTCTTGTAAGGAATCTGCAGCTTGAGGAAAAGAGTGGTTATTTGATCCCTGTGGGGAGGCTGGGACGTGTCCCTTGGGGGGGTCTACCATGTCGAGGTGCTCTCGCCACCCGTACAGGCTCGTCACTCAACATGAAGACAGGCTTGAGTCTGTCAATGCTGACTGTCTCTTTTCTGTCCCCCAAATCCAGCACAAAATGCTTATCTCCAGGTTCCAGCACTCTATATGGACCATCATATGGTGGGCGGAGGGTTGGCTTTAAAGCCTCGTGCCTAACAAAAACAAACTCGGCATTTTTTAAAGCCTGGGGAACAAAAACCCGCGGAAAGGTGTGATGAACTGGGCCTGGGAGCATGTCCGCTCCCGTGCTGTTTAGTGGCCTCAGAGCTGGGAGGCACCCCAGCTCTGGATGTTCTGGTAAGAATTCACCGGGGAGCCTGAGAGGTTGTGCAAAAACTAATTCTGCTGGGGAGGCATCTAGATCCTCCTTGGGCGCAGAACGCAACCCCAATAAAACCCACCGTAGTTTGTTAACCCAATCTGCATCCGTTAGTGACGCTCTGAGGGCAGCCTTCAAAGACCTATGAAAACGCTTGCATAAACCATTAGCCTGTGGGTGATACGCGGTAGTGCGATGGATTGTCGCCCCTAAGCTGCTGGCCATCGCAGACCAGAGCTCTGAGACAAACTGAGGCCCCCTATCGGACGTGATGTCCGACGGGACTCCGAAACGCGCTACCCAGGTTGTTAAAAAAACGCGAGCCACCTCTGCGGCCATAGTTGACGTCAGCGGGACCGCTTCTGGCCAACGTGTGGTTCGGTCCACCATTGTTAAAAGATGTGTGAACCCCTGCGACGATGGTAGGGGGCCCACGAGGTCGACATGCACATGGTCAAACCTTCTGGCCGGGATTCGGAGCGGTTCTAAAGGAGCTTTCATGTGCTTGTGAATTTTGGCACGTTGGCAAGACATGCATGTTCTTGCCCACTCAAAGGAGTGGGCAAGGCCGGGCCTCCTTGGCCGGGCCTCCTTGCGCAGGCCTGGCCAAACAAACTTTTCTGCCACCATTTTTACCGAAGCGCGCACTCCCGGGTGCGCCAGGGAGTGAACCGAATCAAAAACGCGGCGGCGCCACGCGGCCGGGACTACCAGGCGAGGTCGCCCGGTTGACATGTCGCAGATTAAGGGGGGCACACCGTCACGCAAACCCCTGCTCTCCAGCCTTAACCCTGTTGGTCCAGACTGGAGTGCGCGCACGTCCGCGTCACTACCCTGTTCTGCTGCCATGGCTGCGTAATCTATCCCTACGTGAACTGGGGCCGCATACGCTTCCGTGTTGGTCTCGCGCCCTGCGGCTGTGGTAGTATGATCTGCCTCCACGTGCCCTGACGATGTCACGGCGCGGGAGAGGCAATCTGCCACCACGTTGAGTTTGCCCGCTACGTGCCGAATGTCCGTGGTAAATTCCGAAATTGCGGCCAGCTGCCTTTGTTGCCGGCCCGACCAAGGTTCTGAGATTTTAGACATCGCAAAAGTGAGCGGTTTATGGTCGACAAAAGCCATGAAACGCCGACCTTCCAGCCAGAACTGGAAATGGCGGATGGCCAAATGAAGCGCTAACAGCTCTCTGTCAAACGTGCTGTATTTGCGCTCGGTTTCTTTTAAGGATTTGCTAAAAAATGCTAGTGGTTGCCAAACCCCGTCAACGTGCTGCTCCACGACCGCCCATATGGCCAAATTTGATGCGTCTGTGGTAAGCGCTATGCGGGCCGAGGGGTCGGGATGGGCCAAAAGCGCGACGTCAGCCAGGGCTCTTTTTACTTCCGCGAACGCGCGTTCCCGCTCCGGGGACCACGCGACCGCGTTGGAGGGCTTTTTCTTTCTAAGCACGGCATATAATGGCTGCATGAGCTGAGCTGCGCGGGGGAGGAAACGGTTGTAAAAATTTACCATTCCCAAAAATTCTTGCAGCGATCTGACCGTTTGTGGTCGGGGAAAATTTGCCACTGCGCGCACCTTATCAGGCAATGGGACTGCCCCTTCTGGGGAAACGTGGTGTCCCAAAAAATCAATCTGCGCCACGCCGAATCGGCACTTGGCTGGATTAATTATTAACCCATGTTCTTCCAACCTCTGAAAAACTGTAGTGAGGTGATTTTCGTGTTCCTCCTCAGACGTGCTGGCGACTAAAATATCGTCGAGGTAGACAAACACGAAAGGAAGATCGCGTAACACAGCGTCCATCATACACTGAAACGTTTGTGCCGCGCCTTTAAGGCCAAAAGGCATGCGCAGAAACTCAAAAAGAACAAAAGGGGTTATTACGGCCGTTTTAGGGACGTCCTCAGGTAGGACTGGGACTTGGTGGTAGCCGCGGACCAGGTCTATTTTAGAAAAAATACGTGCACCCGCCAGATGTAGTGAAAAATCCTTGATGTGAGGGATTGGGTAGCGGTCATGCGCTGTAGCATTGTTTAATCTGCGATAATCGCCGCAAGGTCTCCAGGAGCCGTCGGCTTTCGGGACCATATGCAGTGGCGAAGCCCATGGGCTCTTCGAGCGCTGAATAATGCCCAGCTTTTCCAGGCTGGCGAATTCGTCGCGTGCTATGGCGAGCTTGGTCGCGTCTAAGCGCCGAGCTTTAGCGAATACAGGGGGGCCCGTTGTGGGGATGAAGTGCTCCACCCCGTGTCTCGCTACTGTTGCCGAAAATTTGGGAACTGTGAGTGCTGGAAATTGGGTGAGGAGTTTGTCAAACTTACCTCCTGCTTTGGCGACATTGGCCTGCACGGGGGGTGGGGACACTCAAGCTGCACAGGGGATAGAAGAGAATGACAGTGCATTAATTAAGCGTCTGTTTGCAAGATCAACTAACAACCCATGTGAACATAAGAAATCAGCACCTAACATGTTGAAACTCACCGCCGCTATGATAAAAGTCCACTCATAAGTGCGGCCGTGTAAGGACAGAGACAAGGTCCTTTCACCAGTTCACAAGTGCTGATGTTCGAGCCGTTCACCGCCGTTGCCCCGTTGCCGCGGGGTCCAGCCACTCGGTCAGCGTAGGTCGGGGTGATGAAGCTCACCTGAGCTCTGGTGTCTATGAGGAAATGTCGCCCGGAGCCTTCATCAGTGATGTAGAGCAGCTTGTTGGCCTCGCCGAGAGCCGTAGCTGCTAACGGTTCCCGGCTTTGGAGTTTCCCGAGCTCTTGAAACTGCACGGTGGCACACACTTGTATGCCCTCTCAGCGAATCGCCGGTGGTAGTAACAGAGGTCGTCTCGTCTGTTGCGTCGCGGCCGCGTCGCTGCCATGGTGGGCGGGATTTGCTCCGCTGTCTCCGGCTCCCCGATGCCCTGGGCTTCCGCACCGAGGTCCACCGCTGCTGCTGTGGCCATCTGCTCGCCGCAGGAGTTGAGGAGCCGCTGTGCTTCCCGGGCTAGCGCGCGGAAATCCTGCTGGGTCTTACAACGCATGCTGGCCAGAGTCCCTCTCATGTGCGCCGGGAGATTGCTGAGGAAGATGTGCTGAAAGAGGAAGCTGTCGTTGTCTGCCTCCCTCAGCTGAAGCATGTCTTCCATCAGGGCCATCGGTCTGCGCCCTCCTTGGCCATACATCGCCAGTAGTCTCTTGGCCCTTTCCTCGGCCGAGGGCACGAAGTTCTCGATGAGAGTAGCCTTCAGCTCCTCGTATTTGTCGCTGGCGGGCGGCTGCTGTATCACGCTCCGCACGCATTGTGCTGTGGCGGCATCGAGCCTGGCGATGACGTGGTAGAACTTGGTTTCGTCTGCCGTCACCCCTGCGAGCGCGAACTGTGCCTCAGCCTGCTTGAACCACGAGTTTGGGTCGTTCTGCCAGAATTCTGGGCGCTTGATGGCGACGGCGCTTGCTCGGGCCGCCTCCAACGAGTCTGCAACGGGGGAACGCCGTTCATCCATTCTCACGTCAGGTCACCAATGTGAGGAGCGTGAAATGAAGACGCTGAGTGATTTTATAATTCAGCTTTAATGTCGGCTTCACATCCCTAACATGTCTCACCCGAAGCAGAAAGCAGAAAGAGGCTGATCGCAGTCAGACCCCCATACTTATACATCACACAACAAAAGCCAACATCACACATCCTTGTCATATCCTTCTAATCATCCAGTGTCTTCTTCCAATGTCCTCCCGTTCCTTCGCCTGACCCCAGGGGGTCAGGAAGTCTTTTCAGGTCTTCACCGCCGCGCCTCCATCTCCTCGTTGTTCTCCGCAGGCGGTCCAGACCTATTGTCCTCTTCTGAGACGTGAGGTCATTCCACACATGCAATCACAAAACATTCCCCTGTGTCTATACATATGCAGATATGGATATATGAACTACAAAGACTTCTTTAAATAACCTGGTAAGAATAGGGTCTAAAAGACAAGTTGAAGGCTTGGATGAGGAAATTATTTTATCTAATTCTAAAAGGTCAATTGGAGTAAACTCATCCAGACAGATATCAATTGAAGGAGTTGTAGTAGTTAATGTATTTAAGTTAACGGTGGGAAGAATTTGACTGATTTTATCTCTGATAGATAAAATTTTATTATTGAAAATGTTCATAAAGTCCTGACTAGTAAGCTCTAAAGGAATGCTAGAATTGGCGGAGTCCTGACTCTTTGTCAGCCTGGCTACAGCACTGAAAAGAAACCTGGAATTGTTGTTGTTCTCTTCTATTAATGTGGAATAGTAACTTGTTCTAGCTTTCCTAAGAGATTTTTTTTTTATAAATTAGAAGATGATTTCTCAAAGCTAAATAGATTTCATCTAATTTAGTGGAGCACCATTTTCTTTCTAATTGACGAGTCTTCTGTTTTAAACTACAAGTTTCTGTGTTGAACCAAGGAGTTAGAAATCTCTGATTAGACTTTTTCTTTTTTAAAGAGGCCACCATGTCTAGAGTCTGATGCAGAGAAACTGTAACACTATCTACCATGCTATCAATTACAGAAGGAGCAAGCTCTCCATAGCTTATCTCCGTTGTGTTGACACATGGCATTGAGGAAACAATCTGCTTAAATTTGATAACAGCATCATCAGAGAGGCATCTATTGTAGTAATATTTTTCTTTAGGAGCCAAATAGTCAGAAATAGTAAAATCAAAGGTTAACAGACAATGGTCTGACAGTACAGGGTTATGAAGAGACACTACAAGATTTTCTATTTCTATGCCATATGTCAGAACAAGGTCCAATGTGTAGTGGAGATTATGGGTAGAATTTCCTACTTTCTGAGAAAACCCCATCGAGTATAATATTGAATTAAATGTCATATTAAGGATATCACTGTCTACATCTACATGTATATTAAAGTCCCCTACTATAATTATTCTATCTGATTTCAGCACTAAATCTGCTAAGAATTCAGCAAATTCGGATAAAAATTCTGAGCAGGCTGAGGGTAGGTTGCGGAAAAGTAGGTTGGACCCAAGCCCTACTGGTTCCGTGGCCCATGCCTCATGTATTTTATATCATTCTCGTGTGATCTCATGTGAACCTTGTTGCGATCCGTGCCACTTCAGAGCAGGGTCGTGCCATACCGTACTGTTCACGATAATCCTGATATAAATTGTGATCCTGTGGTAAAGGTGAATATCACTATATATTCTAATTTGGCTGCGTAATGATGTCACACCTTTCCTCTGTTGACGTAAGTTAGGTGCTACACAGCTAAACAAATATGGTGTGGGAAGACAGCAGCCACTTCATTGTAGGAGTTACCTGAAAACAGATCTAGCGGTGTGGAAATATTTTGGTTTTAAGGCTGTTTTACACTGTTGCAATGTTTAAAAAAAAGAAAAAAGAAAGAAAAACAAACAGTGCCCAGTGCTGATTCTACCCACAAACGACACCACTCCAGTGTGAACTTCTTTGTTTATAGTTATCTAGTCTTTCCCTATCCCTAACCAAGTGGTTTTATTGATTTACTCTAAAACCAAAAATTAATGTCACTAATGACAGATTTAGTTCGAAATGTTTATATGATCTAACTCTCTCAGAGGCAGACATGCAAAGTCCTTTTCAGTTTAAAGATAGCTGAATTAAGGATTTTTGTTGTAGATGAGTTGCCTGTCATTATTCATAACTGTACTGAAAAGTTGCCTTCTAGTTTGTCAAAATTTGGACAAAGCATCATAAAGCACTCTATGATGTGATGCAGAATTAATGAAATTTAATGCTGAATGTTATCCAATACCTGAGGCAGCCAAGCTACAGCAAAGTGAACAAGCATTTCCCCTACTGTGCTTCACAGCTGTTCTTTTGGAACAATGAAAGCTTTTTTCCTTGCCCAGCTTCTCTGCAGGGCAGTCTATTTTAAATTGACTGTAAGCTCTTTGACACCAGTTGAAGTAGTGCAAACTGATCTGGCGATAAGCACTGGAGGTTCTTTTTTTTTTTTCTTGTTGCATCTTCTCGAGGAGAACTTGGCAGTCATTTGAAAACTATTGTGATTTTTCTCACATGAAAAAGGATTTATTTAAAATTTTTAGAGCTCTTAAACTCTTATCCATCTCAAAGGCATTTCCCGACAGGCTTAAAAATAGTCTGATGAAGAGTACATAACATACTAGATTTGAGAGGTTATCTTTGGTAAAAAAAAAAAAAAAAAAAATCCCTGCAAACCCTGAGTCTCATTTATGCTGTGACAAATTTAAAGGTACGCATTCAGGTGACTAATTCATTTTTAATTAATTCAAATAGTAATGGTAATACACAAAAACACACAAGAAGCTGCCTGTATTCTTATAACAGCGATGACTCAAATCCATGACTGGCTGAATAATTCATGTCTCCTACTAAACACACACACACACACACAAAAACTATTTGCATGATGTTCACCAAACAACAATCAAATATTACAAACTCAAACATTTTCTTAAAAGGGGAGGAGCTGTCAAGGTCGAGGAATTTAAGTACCTCAGCGTGATTTTAGTTCCTCATTAACCTTTAAAAACATTTAAAAAAAAATCTCAAACATAATCAAATTCAATCTGAGAAATTTTAAACAAATTGGACCATCGCTGACAGTTAGTGCAGCCAAAATGTTTCTGCATGCAATGATCGTCTCACACATCGATTATTGTTTTACCAACTGGTCACTCACTGGTATAACCATAATCAAACCCAGTGAATTTTTATACAAAAAATCCATAAAAACCTTCGATAAGAAAGATCCCACATATCATTATTGTCACATTTACAAGAAATACAATTTTCTGTCTTTTGAAAATTATAAAACTCTCAAATTTTCCTGTTCAAATTATAAAATATTAAATGGCTATGCCCCCCCCCCCCCCCCCGGGAGAATATGTTAAACTGTGGACTGTCACTGGCACAACGACCAGAGCAATCACTAGAGGAGACTGTGAGGTCCCCCACAGATGCACCACATTTACCCAATTTGTGCTATCAGTGAGGGGCACCAAGATCTGGAATAACATACCACCTGCAATCAAAGAACATACCACACTAAATACTTTTAAGTCGTAAAAATTGGCTTTTAAACATCCAAAACTGTACCCATAACTAGTGGTTGCTCTGCAGCATGCACATATATATACTGTATGTGCAGGTGCGTCACACACATATGCCCCGCCTCTTTCTTGTTGCTGTTTGTTGTTGCTGTGAGATGCTTGGGTGCATGTGTGTGTGTATGCATACACAGCACTTCACTCATGTGACATTTGAATATTTTGTTTTGTAGCACCTTAACTCTTGCAGTTTAGCATATTCACGTTGTAGTTTTACTGCAGATGTTCTTCTCGTGTATGATTGCTTGTGTGTTTCTGTGACCCACTGGGGGCCTACTGATGCAAATTAACAGTATTGCTAAATCTGGCATACTTACAATTGTATTAATGTTTATTAGTATGTAATGTCCCTTTCAAATAAACATTAAACTAAACTAAACTAAATTATATTTCAAATTTATAGTGTTATTTGTTTATCATGATCCTGTCTATGGACATTGTTTCAGAGTGCATCAAGCATTATCAGTTACTCATAGTGTACACAACATTAGCCTGTTTGTTTCTTAAGACTTCCTAAATATGGCTAAATTGCAGTTAAAATTGCTGTGCAGTAATGGCCTAGTATCACGTTGTAACACAGCTTGCAAATAACAGAGTAAATACTAAAAAAAGAAAAAAAAAACCCAATGCAAAATGGGGTAAAACAAGGAAAAACAGGGTAAGAGGTAAGTGCTGGGCCATGGGCTGTAGCATGCATTTTCTTCAAACATAATTACCCTATAAGTAGCAGGGAAAAAAATCTGTGAAAAAAGGGTAAATACCAGAAACATTGAAAGCCCCGTAGGTGCTGATGCCTTGGTGCTTGCGACATGGTAGCATGGGATCGCTATGTATTGGGTTAGTCCATGCATGCAAACTTTTGAAATGCTTGGTGTTTGTTTACACATGTATGATGCTGATGTCACTGCTACAACACACTTGAGGTGCACCTCATTACATTGAATATTTATGGTTGAGTAGCAGCGATACATGGAAACTATTAAGCACTCCAAAGCCCTTAAAGACTGTCAACTTGCTTGAACATTTTAAATGTCTCATTCACTGAGTTTAATAATTCCTGTTTTCTTCCTTTCTTTATTTTTCTGTATACATATATGTGGATAACCCCTGGCACAGTGATTGATTTAACTTTGTTTCTAATTTGTTAATAAACTTCTTTTAAAAAAATCCAAGATGGCACCGGGATGTTCAAAACGTTACCCTATGGACCTCTTGCACAATGTAGACTGACACTTCCGTATTGTGGACCACTCCAGTTCTGGTTCCATTATATTTGCCCACTACCTGGTGCTTTCTTATCAATAAATCACTTAATCACTTTTACTTATCATTGTACATACTGGAAATAGTATGCAGGCAGCTCGTTCTCTTTTTTTTTTTTTATAAAGTTTGTGTTTCACATTTTGATTATTTTTGTAACCATACTGTGTCATTTGTTTGCCCAGTTAGTATAGCATAACTATTGTTTTGTTTATGTCTCTTCCATTCCTACATCTGCATGGACTGTAATAGATCTGTGAAACTCACCGAAACATATGTCTGACTCCCGGTTGTCACTTGACTTTTAATATTACTTTGTGCATGCAGAATCCCTCGGTTATTGCTGTTACCATTGCTGTTATTGATATTAGCCTAGTTAGCTTCCAGTTACTAGTGTGTTATTTATTCTTGTAATAAACTTCGACTCACTCCTAATAATGTGGCATGGACTCAAATGAACGTGAATGAGCTCATGCAAAGACTTTGCACAGGTCAATAACACAGGTAAATTACAGCCCATGCAGTGTTATTTGGGATGGAAGAGACATAAATAACACCATAACTGTGCAATGCTAAGCTGACTTGGCAAACCATTAAAGGGCCTATATCATGCAAAATCGACTTTTTTGAGCTTTTAAGCATGTTATAATGTTAATTCCTCAGCAAAAACACCCCCAAAGTGGTATTTTGCTCCATTCACACATCTCTGAGTATTCCTCCTCAACCCTGCTCTCTGAGCTGCTGCTCTGCCCTGTCCCTGATAATGACTGGGTCCCCACATTCATACGTATGAACGTGGGTGAGCCGCCCACTCCAGGAAGTGCCTGTGCTGCCAGCACCGCCCCCAGGCTAACGCAAACACCCACTTTCTCTGCGCAGCTAACGGAGCGGTGATCGGCAAAACTCTTTCACTTTAGCATTGACGCTGTGAAGAAGTAGTTCCTCTCGCACCTAATCTGCTCAGTGACAACAACTGTTTGCTTTTTTACGTAAGACAATGTCTTCTAAGTTTTCGTGGGCGGAACCCAGCGACACGCTGCAGCAGCCGGCTCAGGGGTTATGTCATGAAATGGGCGGCAGCCACAAGAAGGAGAGGCTGAGCCTCAGAGATCGAGGCATCTTACTTCCGGGTTGGAAAAGTAGCTTGCGAAAATAACTCATATTTCATAAGAAATTCATTCTCCAGTGTACCAAAGGTAGTATACTATCACATACATGCATATAGTTTACTCTGAAAGGCTTAAAATAGCATGATATAGGCCCTTTAAATGACACAGTCAAGGGAGGACTTATCATTTTCATGACCCTGGGCACGGTTGGGGGCTGTGCCCAATCTCCAGTTTGAGTGTAGTCTTTTTCTGTTTGTTTATTTATTATTTTCTGCTGTATTGGTTCTGTTTGCTTATGAGTTGTCTAGTTATCGTGTGTCATGTTGTACTTTTGTGATTGTTTATATCTTTTGGGGATGTGTTATTTTATTCTGTAGTCTTTAGTTCTGGCCTGTACTTTTATTTTGACAGTGCTGTGCAGCTTTCGGCTGTCAAACTGTTTCGCGGGCTGCACAGCTGTCTCTTGTTGTTTTGATTACATTGTCTCTCATGTTCCCCCCACCTGTCCCCAATCTAGGGATCCTTATTTATGAGTTGTTGTGAGGCTTTTGCCTCGCAGTGGTCTTCTGAATTAGATGTTATTCCTACATCTCTTCTCTCCCTCAGACGGAGTTCCTGTCAGTTCCTGTTTTTATTCTTCTGGTGTTCTCCGCGTCTCTGCCTATTTTCATGAGTGTGTGTATTTGTTATTTTGGATTTCCTTTAATATATCTCTGCAACTCACAGCTCCTGGGCATGGTGTTTGTTGTGTCCATAGTTGGGTGAAAGCAAACACACAATTAATGTAGTTTACGGAGCTTTATTACAAAATGCATCATATACATAAAAAGGCTTACGGCACTCACCTGCATGTCAGGTGGCTTTAATAAATCTCTGCAACTCACAGGTCCTGCACATGGTGTCGTCTGCCTGCCCTTAAAAAGGGTGTTTTATGACAGAAGACCACTGCCTGTCCAGATGCCAGCGGACTGTGAGTTGCCTTTTTTTTCCTCCCTCTTTCACATTTTTTTCCATCCATTTTTTGTGTGTAATTTTCCCTGCCAACTGTGTCCTGGCAGAATGATACAGTCAGGCACAGATTGGAGCCGTTATGGCCTATGCGAACTCTGTGTTGGGCTGCGGGAATGGTGGAAGATTTAATCTTAGACACACGCTTTGCCCGCACCCCTGAGGAAGCCCTGAAGATTCTGGAGAGCGCAGCGGAGATTATTGAGCTACATCCCAGCCTGCGGAGCTATCCAGAGCTCACAGATCTCCTCATCTCTATGCCTAACTTACAACATATGTGGGCTGGTGAGAAGTCCTTTGCCATCTGCACCGATGCCAACTAATGAGCGTTCCCCGGAACAGATACCTTGAGCCTCTCATTGCTTGCCAATCTCAGGACGGAAATGCCCAGCCTTCTGCCGCTGCCCAACTGCGGTCCGCCAGAAGGACTCCTCCACCGCAGCTGTGAATTTGGCTGTTGGCACCATGGCTACAGGGCCGGCTCTACCTGTAGTGTCATTGGTGCCCCCGGCCACTATGCGGATCAAGAGGAGATCTTCTGGGCCACCAGCAGCAACAACCATCACAGCCCGAGAGTTAAGGCAAGTAACTTTTCATTCTCTAACACCCACTGATGAATTACCTTGCCTTATTCCCTGTGTGGGAGCTCAGCAGCAGCCCCGTATTTTGGCTGAGCTCTCCTCCTCTACTGCTGCTGTGTTAACCTCACCTCCTTCTTCTGTGTCTTCCCCTGGTACCTCTGTGCATCTGCCTGACTGTGGAGAGGCCTGCTATTCTGGAGACCCCAGTCTGGGTCTCGCAGTCACTGGATGGAAGAGGAAGGCACACGCCCCACATCCCGAAGCCTGAGCCGACAATTGAGTGCCCCCTGGTTTTGGCCGTGCAGGATGTGGCACCATTGGTGAGATACCCTCCAGCGTCGGTCTTCACGCCTGGAGGCCCTTTGGCTGCACCCACCATCATGCCTGCAGCTGGGGTCACCGCAGCAGAGTAGTCGAAATCCTGGACAGTTGTGGAACTCGAGTCCAGGCAAGTACTCGGTTCTGTTTTAACATCTACAGATCTAGAGAATTCTTGTCTGGCTCAGGGTGGGGAGAACCAGCTGCAGATGTCCTCTGCTCCTGAGCTCTCCTCACCGGGCTCCGCTGCTGCCAGTGATTCTCAGGTGTGCTTCTCTTCCTCCCTGTTCGAGGTGGCCAAGTCAGAGTTGGAGCATCAGATGAAGAGAGTCGAGACGTCCCAGCCAGGATCGCCGGAGCCCTGGACGGTGGTGGAGCTTGAGCTCAGGCAAGTTCTCTTCTTTGTTTTCACTTTATCTGTCTTAGAGAGACCTTGCCTGGCTCTTGATGGGGAGGACCGAGTGCAACCGCCAGTTGCACCTGGGTCTTCCTCGCTGGGTTCCACTGCTGCTGGTGACCTTGTCCCGGTGTCTGTGTCCTCTTTGCCCAAGCCTTCTCCTAGGATCACCGTCGGTCCTCCATCCTCACCTGAGGTCGCTGCGGGTCCTTGCCCTTCGCCAGAGGTCTCCGTGGGTCCTTCCTCTTCACCAGAGATCTCTGGGGGTTCTTCTACTTTGTCTTCGTTTGGCTCCTCATTGATCGACCATCTTCTTTGCCAGATGTTCTCGTGGGTTGGTTGCTTCATTTCACCTGGGTTCCTCACGGGTCCGCCATTATTGCTGGAGGTCATCGTGGGTGCGACGCCTCCGTCTGAGGCCACCACAGGTGCTACGCCTCAGTCCGGGGCCTCCGTGGGTGTTACGTCTCAGTCCGGGGCCTCCGTGGGTGCTACACCTCAGTCCGAGGCCGCCGTGGGTCCCCCGTCTCTGGAATGCAGAAGAATGTCACTCTACATTGTGCAAGAGGTCCATAGCTTCAAAACTAAACAGCAAAACATGTTTTTTAAACAATCGATGTGAGAAATAAATGGTGTAGTTGCTGAATATGTCTGCTACGTTCTGGGAGGCCACAGAACGTGCAGGCTGGCAGCAACACCTCCAAGACCATCACACTGAGCACAGGAGCTCCCAAAGGTGCACGCTCAGCCTGCTGCTCTTCACCCTGCTGAACCATGACTGTCTACCAGCCTACAACACCAACCACATCATCAAGTTTGTGGACAACACAACGGTGGTGGGCCTCATCATCAACAGTGAGGAAGCCAACTACAGAAATGAGGTGAGCTAACTGGTCCAGTGGTGTAAAGACAATCATCTCTTCCTGAGTGTGGAAAAAACCAAGGAGATTGTGGTCGACGTCAGTAGGGGACACACACAGCATCCCCCTCTGATCATCGATGGAGCAGCTGTGGAGATGGTGAGCAGCACCATGTTCCTTGGAATGCACATTTCTGAGGACCTCTCCTAGTCCAACAACACTACATCACTGGTCAAAAAGGCTCAAACTCACCTCCATTTCCTCTGCAAACTGAGGACAGCATGAATCTCACCCCCATCATGTGCTCATTCATCCTCACCAGCTGCATCACGGTGTGGTATGGAAGCTGCACCGCCTTCTGCTGGAAGACACTACAATGCACAGTGAAAGCTGCCAGCAAGATCATCAGTGCTCCTCTGCCCCCCCTCTTAAACATCTACCTCACCCGCAGAGTCATCAACATTGCAAGCAACACCTCCCACCCCTCACACTCCCTCTTCAGCCCCTTGCCCCCTGAGGTACCAGACCTCTGGGCCCGCTCCACAAGACTGCTAAACAGCTTTGTTCACTAGGCCATCAGGACCCTGAACTCTGTCCACTCCCCCCACCCCCACCCCTGGACAGTAACGCACTCACCCGCACAATAACTACCTCAGCTGTTGGCACAGAAAGACTGGCACACCAACAGTAATACATCTGCTGCTGTATGTCTCTGCACCTTACTGTAACCATTTGCACAAATGCCATACCTGCTGCTGTCTGTTATTGCAATATTGATCATGTGAAGTCCAATCTGTCACTGTCTGCACCTACACTACCGCATCGAACTTGCAACTATGAATATTACTGCTCTACCTTTTTCTGTATAAAGGATTGCTGGGTTTTATTGTTTATCTTTTTTTGCACTATGGCATGTCTGGGTTTTATCTTTTACAATTGCTTGCACTATGGGTAGCATTACTGTACATAGACTGCTGTTGTTGTTTTTGCAGCCTTATTCCTTTTATTTAATATTGCGCACACCACCGAAGAAAGAGAAACGACATTTCAATTCTCCTATATGTCCTGTATGTACAGTAGTATTGACAAATAAAATCCTTGAATCTTGAATATATTTTAAAAGTTCAGAACACAATCGACAGTTGACAGGAAGTTGTACGTGGTGCTGTAAAAAAAAGTCACACTGCCACCAACTAGCCTGGCATAATTGTTACAACAACTTTTTCACAGCTTCGATGAGTGTGAACGTGTGTTGTTTTCTGTTTATCTTGATAACAAAGCCTCATCTTGAAATTCTGGCACATTAAAAATCAAGAAAACATGGTGACACACTGATACCTTAGTTCCACTAGATTTTAAGCAGGCAAGCTGGAAACCTGGTAACAGCCAGACACACAGACAGACAGACAGACACACACAATGACACACTGAGATACTGTCATATGTCTAAGTTGCGCTTTGTGTACCAAAGAACAATAAGAGGGAAAAAATAGTGTAAGTGTAGGAAAACATAGGGCAAGTACAGGATCAGTACTATACAAAAACAGGAAAAAACACTTTGCAGGGTCACGGGAAAAAAATGGCCAAACTGGGAAAATATTGCAGTGTTGTTTTTTGTTTTTATTTCTTGTTTTTTTCCTTTGGTAATTATCCTGTATTTATCCTGTTTTTTCATGCTTCCTTCTAATGCTTACCTTGTCCTTATCTTACCCCCCCCCCCCCAAAAAAAACCCAAAACAACAAAAAACAAACAATTTCCTTGTGCTTATAGGGTGATTATGTTACATAAAAGTTGAGGCATAAGGCCTGAGTTTTTTTTCTTCGCTTTTGTCTGATACCCACCATATTTTTTCTGGTCTCACTCTGTACTTACCCTGTAGTTTGCAGGCTATGAATTCTGCCAATTATCTTGACTGTATACTTAGTAATATCAGCAACTGGAAAAAGTGAACAGAACGAGAATTTATTAATAAGAGTCTTCCAATTATTACCTAAAATAAAGGTGCTACAAATCTTGATCTTTCACTACCAACTGACTGGCTCTACTTCTATTCTTTTGGATCAGAGTGTTGCAATGCAAAACACACAATTATATCAGAATTTCATGAGAGAAAGAAAAAAATATCACACCTTTCTGTTTCTGACACCCTCAGTTTTCACACTTTGTTGTTTGCAAGATATGAAGGAAGCACAAAATCCTCACAG
Organism: Pholidichthys leucotaenia; assembly: GCA_020510985.1. NCBI lineage: Eukaryota > Metazoa > Chordata > Actinopteri > Cichliformes > Pholidichthyidae > Pholidichthys > Pholidichthys leucotaenia. Next base: position 149,259,218 of record CM035838.1, read on the forward strand.
TTTTGCGTTCTGGTGAGCACATCAAAATGTTGCTCCCTTTCAGGTCTTCCCATCCTGGACAGCCAGATTGCACTAAAGTACAGATGAGGACGACATCAGTGAGGAAAGAAAGTGAGTCTACAGAGCATGCAGTGAAGACAGTAAATAGATTAAACCTGTCTGTATTTTACGGAAAATGGATTTAGGAATCAGAGTTAGTACTATGTTAGTACTGTAGTAGAACTATGTTAGTATTTGATAAATGAAAATCCATGAGCTGGATGTAGGCTGTTTAATAAAGAAAAGTCAGTAGGATTTGGAATAAAATTTGTCAACTTAAAAGATAATATTTTCTTAATTCTGCAGCTTATATCCAGATATCAGAAAAAGTCTGATCAACGTTTCAGTATGCAGCAAATACAAATACTCAAGACTCTGATCTAATGCAGTTCACAGCTGTGGAAAACATCCTGTGTGGTACCCGTGCAGAAGACTCTACACTCCAAGCAACAGACCAGTGGCCCTCACATCACACCTAATGAAGGCCCTGGAGAGGCTGCTCCTCACTCACCTCCACCCCCTGGTGGGATGGCGATGGACCCACTTCAGTTTACCTACCAGCATGGCATTGGGGTGGAGGATGCAGTGATCTCCCTCCTACATCATTCCCAGGTTCCCTGGAGAAGCCTTGGAGCACTGTGAGGATCATGCTCTTTGACTTCTCCAGTACTTTCAACACCATTCAACCAGTGATCCTGAGGGACAAGCTGCTGTGTGCAGGGGTGGACCAGCACCTGTCATCGTGGATCCTGGACTACCTCACAGACCGACCACAGTTTGTAAGAACCCAGCAGTGTGTGTCTGACACCATCATCTGCAGTACAACCCCCCCCCCCCCGCCCCCAGGGAACAGTTCTGGCTCCCTTCCTGTTCACCCTCTACTGTACACTGCTGACTTTTCACACAATACACTACACTGCCATCTACAGAAGTTCTCTGATGACTCTGCGATTGTCAGCCTCATGTCTGATGGGGATGATATGGAGTACAGAGGACTTATCCAGGACTTTGTGGACTGGTGCCTGCAGAACTGCCTCCAGATCAATGCGAGGAAAACCAAGGAACTGCTGGTGGACTGCCACAGGCGAGGACAAACCCCCACAGCACCAGTAAACATCCAGGGAACAGACATTGAGATGGTGACAGCTTACAAGTACCTGTGTGTTCACCTGAACAATAAACTGGACTAGTCACACAACACCAATGCGCTCTACAAGAAGGGGCAGCGCAGGCTGTTCCTCCTGAGGAGACACAGGTCTTTCAGAGGGCTAGGGGCACTCCTGAAGACCTTCTTCAATTCGGTGGTGGCATCAGCCATCACATTTGGAGTGGTCTGCTGGGGTAGTGGCATCACCGCAGCCGACAGGAAGAGATTGAACAGGCTGATCAAAAAAGCCAGCTCTGTTCTCGGGCCCCGCCTCGACCCAGTGGAGGAGAGAGGAGAGAGGAGAGAGGAGAGAGGAGGATGGTGGCTAAGAAGAAGAAGAAGCCAACTTTATTGCCATTCAATCCATACAGCCAATCATGTACAGTAGAACGAAATTATGTTTCTTCTATCTACAACTTTAATCACATCTAGAATCAGAGGGGCCGCTGCCATGCAAGGTGCTACCACAAACAACTTTTCCTTCACCCATTCTATTATGCTGAGCACCAAGCTAGAAGGTGGGGAGTACCATTTTTATATGGTCTTCGGTATGACCCGGACGGGACTTGAACCCACGACCTCCCGGTTGTGGGGTGGATGCTCTATCAACTAGATCACCACTCCATTTTTTTTTTTTAAGCTGTCATCTCTGCTGGAGTCCGAGTCCCACCCCATGCAGGATACGCTGAATGCACTGAGGAGCTCATTTATGTCATGATCCTGGGCACGGCAGGGCGCTGTGCCCAGTCTTCAGTTAAGTTTAGTCTTTTTCTGTCTGTTTGTTTCTTTGTTTACCCTGTCTAGATACTGTGTCATTTTTTATTGGTAGTAATGTTTACATTTTGGGGTTGTGTTATTGTTTCAATATGGTTTCCGGTTTGTGCTTTATTTTGACAGGGCTGTGCAGCTTCCGGCTGTCAAACTGGTCGGCGGCTGCACAGCTGTCATTCATTCTGTTATTTTCTCCACTCATGTATCCACACCTGTTACACATTATGAAACAATATTTAAGGGGCAGGACAACCTCTCCCATTTGTCGTGTCCTTCCGTTATTATACCCGCCCTCAGGAGCTCTGAAGTTGTCACTGAGTGTTTTGGGTATCGCTGTCGAGGAGAGAGGAGAGCTCCGTCCAGGTTAGCTTTTCCCTTTTTATTTCCAGCCGTGAGACCCGCTGCCTTTCGGGTGTGCTCCGGCTGGATTCTGCCCCTTTGCCAGGTGTTCCCAGGCTTCTGTCCCCCTGTGATGTTGAGCCCCACTCTCCTCCAGCACCTTCACCTTCTTGTATGTATATGTTTAGTGTTTTTCATGTGTTTGTCTTTATGTTAATAAATGTGCAGAAACCACAGCAAGTGTTTGGTGTCCTTCAATAGCCCTTAAAAAGGGCGATTTATGACAATTTAGCGGTAGGCTATGCCATCCTCAGTGCTCGAGGGAGAGATTCCGCAGGCCCTTCCTACCTACAGCTGTCAGACTTTATAACCTAACCGGTGCTGCTCATAGAGGTCATGTTAAACGTCACAACTTTGCACAATAGAGATCATCCCCTCCATTACACAATTAAGACAATTACAGTTATTACACTGGTCAACACCAAATTTATTGTCTTAGATTTTTTTAGCTGCTTTAGGACAATTTTGATGTGCTGAATCCAAAAATCACATTGGTTTTGCTCATCAGGTCAACTTTTTGAACTATGGCCACATTTTTTTTAAAGTTTTTATTTACGTGTACGGGTATTTTTGCTTTATATGATGCAAAATTCTTTTTTATTTCTTGAAATTCTCTGAATTTTGAACAATGATGATGTAACATTCAATTTATATGTATTTACCTTTATCAATGTCTACTATTCAATTTACAGTACAACTGTACAACTGCTGTACAACTGCTTACAACTTAGCATAAAAACCTGACCTGATCGAGAGAAACGGATGTCATTTTTGGATTCAGCAGTGCAAAATTGTCTTAAATCAGTTGAAAAAACACAGACAACTTACAAAAAAAATATTTTTGTTATGTTGTGTTATCGAGGGTGACAACAACACTGTTCATTCAAATGTAAAATATACTGTCCTGGTACATATTTATATTCTGTCAGGTAATTTAACTAACCGTAATGCTGTTGATACCATCTAACTGCAATGCTCCTGCACTGTGTATATAACTGTGTACATATGTGTATTTATTTACTGCTTTGCCTCACCAGTGCAAAGCAGTTTATTATCTTATTTACTATTGCTCTGAGTGCTGCTATCCCTTTGCTGCTGCAGTCCTGGAATTTTCCCATTGTAGGACTATTAAAGGCTTATCTTATCTTATCCTATCTTACCTTATCTTATCTTATCTTCATATGTTCATTGGTCATCATCTGTACGAATCATTTTAAGGAAGTTACAAAGTCCTATCAATGTCTATTTAAGCAACATTACACAAGACGGAGTTACGGTATCATGATTATAGCAACTGCGGGTATGATGCGGCTTAATGCAAACAGATGTTTAGCAAGCTACTGGCTAGATTTAGGGACTATTTTTTTCTCAGCTGCACAAAATAACTGGTTAAACAAACAAATCATAATATTTTGTCCAGTATTGCTGTCATTTAATAAATTTTGCTTGCCGAAACTGTTGCATAAAAGCAATATTACACTCCACATCATTATGGTGTCATGATTATACTAACTCCAGCTGTGATACTCTTAATGTCCTCCACTTAGAAATCTATTGTCATTTCACACACATGTAATCAAATCAAATATTGACAAGTGCAAATGTAATAAGTGTTTATAAACATACATGTAAGCTAGTATTTAGCGTGCTAGCGATTTAGTACATGCTAGTGATTTAGCACATTTTTCTTGCTTTTCTTCACATTTTCAGATGAAACAAAGACTCTATCACCACAAAGGTCTTGTGATTTGTTAATTGAGACAATAAACACACTCTAGCACTGCCTATTTTTTAAACAGATGTTTACTGGGTAGACGGAAGTAGACCTTTGCAAAAGGGTGGGACTTCCGGGTCACCGATGTTTAATTTTTTTGTCAAACAGCATTTCACTGTTGAAATTAAGGTATCCAAAACAGTACTGCAATTGTCAGAGTTGAATGAAAAATTCTGTTAGAAATTAATGTTACAAGAACACCTTTGAAGTGGAGTGATACATATCCAGTGAAATGGGAGTGCAGTTATCGCAGATTATAGTAACTCCTGGAATCCCTATTGTCCAATCAAATTGCTCGGTCAGAACTATCTGTTGTATAAAATCATATAATCATCACATATTATGGTTTGTCCCTTAATACACGTTTTTGATTTTTATTAAAAGGCAATACACAATATTTAATAAGATGTAAAAAACAATGCACCTGCCCTGCCTCAGTCAAACTTCTCAAGAGGCACTTTTCCACTAGCCCAGCACACCTCGCCACGTCTCGATTCACTTTGACACGGTTCGGCTCGGTTGTGTCTCCATTACAGCCGGGATAAGCTGGGGTGGGCGGGATTTTTTTTACAGCAAGGCGGCGCCACACTCCCGTGACGTAAAACATGCGACCCAAGCAAAACATAATACATGCATCATGGCGGCTGTACAAGGCGACTCCTCGGTCTGTGGCTTTTTTCACCGTAAATGCCAAAAAGGACCGCCAGACACGGGTACAGGCAGCGAGATGAAACACTCTGGAATACTACTGCAGCTTCTGGGAGAGCCGAAGACGTGAGGATACAAACTAGGTCATATATGACGGTAAGCTAATGTTGCTAATGCTAGTTTGCTATAAGTACGTCATACTACACTGTAATGTCTGCAACTTATCGCTGTTAGGTACTAAAATATGTACGCTGTGTGTGTGTGTTTCAGATGGCTCTGTTGTGGGGAAATTACCGCTTCAAACGGTCGGTCTGGGCATTCAACACAGCCTGTCACTGATGTCAACACAGCTTCACAAACGATCAGTGGTTGTAGAGCTTAAGAATGTCTATAGAAACGTTTATTTCCTGTGCAAAAAATTGCTCTGATCTGTGTGAAAATCATGGAGAGACTGTTGAGACATCATGGATGTACCTGCTCCTGCAGCACTGAGTCTGAGGTGGTGTCATAGCAAAAAATGATCAGCTGACACAACTTGATCACCATGTTAATAACTATATTAGCCACAAAATATATATTCAAAAAGTAAACAGTACTGAGTTACGTATAATAAGATATATTTGACAGTTATGATGCATTTTAGGCCAAAACAAACTTGATCTAGGATTAAAAGCAATTAAAATAATGCAGTCACAAGGTTACATGGAAAATACTTGATTTACTAGATACATGTACTGTAGAAATATACGTATATTCTCTGCATCAACAATGTACTATGCATGCATTCATGTAGTATTGCACTGGGAATTGCACTGACAATAAACCTCTGAAGTTTTTGCAGATGTCTCTTTTTTATATGTGAAGGTTACCACCATGTGGCACAAATTAAGTACTAAAAGATTGGAAAAGCTGTCTAAGAACAATCCAGCAGTTTGAGAAATCACTTTTGGTTTGGTGTAAGTCTGTCAACAGAATTATGAACCATAAAGCAGTTTGTGTTAAAATGTTAAATTGTGGAGTGTGTAATTGATGAGGCAGGTTTTATCTCAAGGCGGTTTATTACACGCTCCAACATGAGCAAAGTAGAAAAGAGAACATCACAGAAAAAACTTGTCCCTTATATACCCAGGACTCTCACAGCTCACAAGTCACATTGCACTATAATCACAAGTAACAATGCCTTTCCTCTTAAATCCCATAGCATCCCCCTCACAGTCTTTGGCCTCCAAGCCGTCTTTCGGCACACAAAGGATCCCCCCCAAGCAGTCTCTGCATACCAAAGGTTACACTTTCACAGTTTCCTGTTATCTCCAAGGAGACTCTGTACTTTGTTCTTATCTAATATGTGAGGCCTTATGCAAAGCATTAAGTAAGTCACACGAGTGGTTACACCCCCCCCCAAACATTTAGATTGAACAAGAGAATAACAGTTTGCATGCCATGATAGAATCATTAAACATCAGTCCACATGCTGCTTGGGCTTCAGTCTTCTCCTATATCTGCTGTAACCAGGATTCACCTCCTCCGCAGCACTGTCATGCTGGGGAGCTGCTGTCTGGGGATGAAAACCTTTTGTCAGTCCCTGCGGGTGTTCTGGGGGAATATTACTCTGGGAAACTCCTCATGGGGGTCTTCCTCGCCGAGGAGCCCTTGCCAACAGCACTTGCTCGTCCGCCACCACAAAAGCGGGTTTGAGTCTGTTTATGCCAACCTTTTCCCTCCTACCCCCCAAATCTAGCAAAAAATGTTTGTCCCCTGTTTCCAACACTTTGAACGGTCCATCATAAGGCGGTCGCAGAGGGGGTCGATGTGCATCATGTCTGACAAAAACAAACTCTGCGTTCTTCAAAGTTTTAGGCACAAAAATGCATGGAAAACTGTGGTGGGCAGGGCCCGGCAGCGTAGCTGTGTCGATGCTACGCTGCAACAGCTGGGACGGGGAGCTGCCTGGCGCCAGATTATCCGGGAGAAACTCCCCAGGCAGCTGAAGTGGCTGCGCAAAAACGAGTTTAGCTGGGGAAGCCTCTAAGACTTCTTTAGGTGCAGAACGCAACCCTAATAAAACCCACGGAAGCTTGTCCACCCAATTTGCATCCGTCAGTGATGCTCTAAGAGCTGCTTTCAATGACCTGTGAAAACGTTCGCATAACCCATTAGCCTGCGGATTGTACGCGGTTGTACGGTGAATTGTGACACCTAGGCTGTGGGCCATTGTTGACCAAAGTTCGGAAACAAATTGAGGGCCTCTGTCGGATGTAATGTCCGACGGGACTCCAAAACGCGCCACCCATGCCGTTACAAATGCGCGCGCCACCTCCTCGGCTGTGGTTGACGCCAAAGGGACCGCCTCTGGCCAGCGCGTGGTGCGGTCCACCATTGTCAGAAGGTGCATGTACCCCTGTGATGGCGAGAGGGGGCCCACGAGGTCCACGTGAACGTGGTCGAACCTCTTGGCCGGAATGAGAAATGGCTCCAATGGAGCCTTCGTGTGTCTGTGTACCTTGGCCCGTTGGCATGCCATGCAGGCTGCTGCCCACTCTTTAACTTGTTTGCGAAGGCCGGTTCACACGAATTTTTCTGCTACCATTTTGACCGACGCGCGCACCCCCGGGTGCGCCAAAGAATGAATTGAGTCAAAAACGCGGCGGCGCCACGCTGCCAGTACCACGGCGTGGAGACATCGCAGATTAAGGGGGGCATACCATCTTGCAGCACCCTGCTCTCCAGCCTTAACCCTGTTGGTCCAGACTGGAGCGCGCGCACATCCGCGTCACTACCTTGCTCCACGGCCATGGCTGTGTAATCTATCCCCAAGTGGACGGGGGCAGCCACGGCGTGTGAGAGGCAATCTGACACTACGTTCAGTTTACCCGACACGTGCTGAATATCGGTAGTAAACTCTGAGATCGCGGCTAACTGCCTCTGTTGCCGGCCCGACCACGGCTCTGAAACTTTGGCCATCGCGAATGTTAGCGGCTTGTGGTCAACGAACGCCGTGAAACAGCGCCCTTCTAGCCAGAGCTGGAAGTGGCGAATGGCCAAATGGAGAGCCAGCAACACCCTGTCAAACGCGCTGTATTTACGCTCACTATCGCGCAAGGTCCTGCTGAAAAAGGCAAGCGGTTGCCAAGCTCTGGCTACTTGCTGCTCCACAACCGCCCCTATGGCCACGTCAGACGCGTCAGTGGTGAGCGCTACGCGGGCCGTTGGGTCCGGATGTGCCAACAACGCAGTGTTTGCCAGGGCTCTTTTGACTTCCGGGAACGCTCGCTCCCGCTCCGGGGACCACTCGATCTTATTCGCGGGTTTCTGTTTTTTGAGTGCGGCATACAGTGGTTGCATGAGTTGCGCCGCACCGGGGAGGAAACGGTTATAAAAATTCACCATTCCTAAAAACTCCTGTAACGCCCTGACCGTCTGCGGCCGGGGGAAATCTGCCACCGCACGCACTTTTTCAGGTAGCGGAACCGCTCCTTCGGGGGAAACTCGGTGTCCTCGAACTGACATTTCGCTGGGTTGATTATTAACCCGTGCTCTCCCAACCTCCGAAAAACTGCCGCGAGGTGGTTTTCGTGTTCGCCTTCGGACGCGCTGGCTACCAAAATATCGTCCAAGTAGACGAACACGAAAGGGAGATCGTGCAGCACTGCGTCCATCATGCGTTGGAACGTCTGTGCAGCCCCTTTAAGCCCGAATGGCATGCGCAAAAACTCGAATAGGCCAAATGGAGTTATCACAGCTGTTTTGGGTATGTCCTCAGCGCGCACTGGGACTTGGTGGTAACCGCGGACCAAGTCTATTTTAGAAAAAATGCGCGCCCCTGCCAAATGAATGGAAAAATCCTGGATATGCGGGATTGGGTAGCGGTCATGCGCTGTGGTGTTGTTCAACCTACGGAAATCCCCGCAAGGTCACCATGAGCCGTTAGCTTTCGGGACCATGTGTAGTGGGGAAGCCCATGGGCTGTTCGAACGCCTGACGATGCCTAACCTCTCCAGGTTGGCGAACTCCTCGCGTGCTATGGCCAGTTTAGCTGCGTCCAAGCGCCGAGCTTTTGCAAAAACAGGCGGTCCGGTTGTGGTAATAAAATGTTCCACCCCGTGCTTAGCGACGGTTGCCGAAGATGTGGGGACCGTGAGTGCTGGGAACTGAGTGAGCAGTGTGTGGAACTTACCGCTTGCAGCTGTGACGTTGGCTTGTGCTGTTGGCCGGGCCGCTCTAGCTGTACAGGGAATAGAGTCAAAAGAAAGTGCATTAACCAGGCGCCTGTTAGCGACATCAACTAACAAACCATGTGAGCACAAAAAATCAGCCCCTAAAATATTGAAATTCAATGCTGCTATGACAAAAGTCCACTCAAAAGTACGGCCATGTAGCGACAGAAGCAGAGTCCTCTCACCAAAGGTCTTAATCCTCGAGCCGTTCGCTGCTGCCATCTCGGGACCGCTGGAATCTGCCAGCCGGTCTGCGGAGGAAGGCGTGATGAAACTCAACTGGGCGCCTGTGTCCACGAGGAAATGTCTCCCCGAGCGTGCGTCTGTCAAGTAGAGCAGCTTGTTCTCCTCCCCGAGGGTCGCAGCTGCTACCGACCCCCGGTCTTGGCGTTTCCCGAGCGCTTGAACTGGCACGGTAGTATACATTTGCGTGCCTTCTCTGCAAAGCGGCGGTGGTAGAAACAAAGGGTGTCTTCTCCGCGTTCCTTGGTCCTCGCCGCCTCTGTCGTCGCTGGTTCTGCTACCGCTGACATCGGCTCCCTGCCATCTCCGGCCGTCGCACCGAGCTCCGTCACTGCAGCCGTGGCCGTGCACTGCCTGCTGGCATTGAGAATCCAATGCGCCTCCCGGGCCAGCGCGCGGAAGTCCCGCTGGGCCAACAACAGTGAACCGGCCAGGGTCACCCTCGTCGCTGATGGTAGGGTCCTGAGGAAAATGTGGGTAAAGATGAAGTGGTTGTCGTCCGAGTCTTTCAACCTCAGCATCTTCTCCATCAGGTCAATGGGTGTGCCATCTCCCAACTCGGTCAGCGCCAGGAGTCTCTCTGCTCTCTCCTCGACCGAGAGGGTGTAGTGCTGGATGACTGCAGCCTTCAAAGCGCCATATTTGTCGCTGGCTGGCGGCTGCTCCAGAAGGCTCTCCACATGCTGGTCCATGTGGTTATCAAGTTTTGCGACCACATGGTAGAATTTTGTGTCATCTGCCGATATCCCCCGGAGGGTGAACTGTGCCTCCACCAAGTGGAGCCAGGAGCGCGGGTTGTTCTGCCAAAAGTCCGGTAGCTGGACTGTAACGGCATACGTTTGGCTGGGGGCTCCCGATGAGTCTGGCCCCGGGGAAATCAACTCTTGCTGCATGCTACGTCTTGGGTCACCAGTGTGGAGTGTGTAATTGATGAGGCAGGTTTTATCTCAAGGCAGTTTATTACACGCTCCAACATGAGCAAAGTAGAAAAGAGAACATCACAGAAAAAACTCGTCCCTTATATACCCAGGACTCTCACAGCTCACAAGTCACATTGCATTATAATCACAAGTAACAATGCCTTTCCTCTTAAATCCCATAGCATCCCCCTCACAGTCTTTGGCCTCCAAGCCGTCTTTCGGCACACAAAGGATCCCCCCCAAGCAGTCTCTGCATACCAAAGGTTACACTTTCACAGTTTCCTGTTATCTCCAAGGAAACTCTGTACTTTGTTCTTATCTAATATGTGAGGCCTTATGCAAAGCATTAAGTAAGTCACACGAGTGGCTACAAAATCCCATTAAACCTAATTTAAGCCCCCGGATTAAACCTAATCCGGGGGCTTCCAATCATGTGTCTTGGGGGGCCATGACCCTGCAGGTTCTCTCTTATACCCAGTCTCTTCAGCAGGTGTTCTCACTGATCAGTGATCAGTGCTAATATGACCCAGAATTCCTCCATATACTGGTACTGTCACTAAAGTATGCAGGGTCTTCTGCGGTGGCACATCCAACAATACAGTCTTCAGTTAATAAAATAATTGTTTTGGTTACTTTTTTCTTAAAAATGAGCCATTATTTTCAAGGTCACCGATAAATCCTTTGTACAGTTTACTCTTTTCCCACCGGTGTCTTAACAGACAAAATAGAAAATCATGATGCAAACACATAAGTCACTAAATTGTTTATTACAATCAGCAGCAAATTCCAGATTATTCAGAATGTGCAAAATTCAAACTGTAAAAAAAAAAAAAAAAAAAAAAAAACTGGAATGGGTCACACACGCCAGCCACGCTGCCTCACTGAGAAGCAACTGGATCGGCCCCTCGTACTGGTCCTGGTTCAGCAGATCTTCAGCCTGCATCTCAGTAAATAGTGAGGCAAGGTCCAGTTGGGGTGGACAGTTTCCCTCTTGCCTAGACAAAAGACAAATGGGTGGTGGTTAATTAAAGCAAGTTTAAAACATATTTGGGAAATACACTTGTTCCTAAAAGCCAGTGGTGGAATGTGAATGAATGAATGAATCTTTATTTTGGATAGATTAAAAGTAAAGATTAAAAGAAAATAGAATAATATAACAAAGGGGAAAAAATCCAACAAGGTCAAATTAAACAATAACTCCTCTGATTATACAGTTCAACATAGGTTATCTGAAATGGGTGATGGCTGAAGCTGCAGCTTATATTGCCCACCCATATTCCATCCAAGAATTCAAAAGAAAAACAAAACAGGAGGGATTACAATTTGAATGTGACAATAAAGTACTTCGTTGTTGTATTTAACCACAATTTTCATGTAGCTGCGCTTCAGTAGATTTTACAAGGGCTGGGTTACATTTAAAATCATCTGTTTTTACTGTGGCCTCAGCAATCAGAATGAATTAATACATTCACTTGAATGGAATATAGTACTTTAACTGAAGGTGTGCATCACCGAGTATGGAGTCGCTCAGTCAAAATATGAAGTTTTTATCAATAAAAGTTTGTCTTGTCTGTAAAAGTGTCTCTTCTTGCCCTGGCTTCATGTGTGGGCGGTGTTTTGTACTAGCATTGCTAAAATATAAAAGGAAGCACTACAATGGGTCTCAAATATTTGTAATGTGTCCTGTTACTGCATGAGTTTATTGATGATAGACTATAAACCACACATATAAAGTAAATTATATTGATGACTGAACATCTCACATTCGCCAAAACATACAGTTATGAACATAACTCACAAAGGATCACACAAGTGATCTGACAAAAAAATAAATACATTAAAAAGCGGTTTATTTTACAGTTGATGTGCCATATTCACACAATCAAATAAATCTCAGTTCAGTCCCTTTTATATTAAGTGGAAAATGTGCTACTTTGGTTTTGGCACTTTACCTATAAAAGCAAAGGATTTCAGTACGTTCCACAGTGGCGAGGTCCGTTGTGGGGCGGCTGCTTTCCTCTTGCCTAGACGAACGATAGAAATGGATGGTGGTTAGGTTCAAGCAAGTTCAACACTTATACAGGCACATCTCAAAAATTAGAATACCATGAAAAAATTCAATATTTTTGTCACTCATTTCAGAAAGTGAAACCCATATATAGATTCATTACAGGGACAGTGATATATTGAAAGTGTTTATTTTAACATTGATGATTAAGGCTACAGCCCATATTAAACACCTCAGCGGCCAACATTAATATTTAAAAAATATTTTTTAAAGTTAATTTTATGTAATATTCTAATTTTTTGCCAAATTGAATTTGAGGTTTTCAGGGGCTGTAAGCCATAATCATCAAAATTAAAATAAATAAACGCTTGAAATATATCACTGTCTGTGTAATGAATCTATATAATATACGGATTTCTCTTTCTGAAATGAGTGACAAAAAATATTGAAGTTTTTCATGTCATTCTAATTTTTGGAGATGTACCTGTATTAGGGAAATACACCTGTGAAAGTCAGTGGTGGGATGTGACAAAAATGCTTTGTTTCCCTGACAAGCACTGCAGGATCCACAGAATAGGTGTGTGGGTCTATTCTGACGCTTTAGAAAATTATATGAATGACTTTATAAATCACTGGTTTGAAAAAGCACTTTTAATATGTCGAGATTTTGGCTCCTGTGGTCCATTTCACCTGTATCCACAATATAAACACTGAGGGAGGCTAACCCCTGGCATGTGGAAACACATTCTAGCATTAAATTGCACACAATTTAATGCGCAGCACCAAAGTGCAATACGTACACAAACCAGGACTTTAACCAGGATTAACATATTTCATCGTTTTGCTCTCACAAGTGAATACTTAGGAGAAAACAAGCGCGAATCAGCAGAGTTGGCTACTAGCTAGCTAGCTAGCTACTAGCTAAAACTCGTTAGCCAGCACAGGACGGCACTGTATGGCTCAAAAAAAGTGAGCTTACCACCAACAGGTTAAATAAGCGAACAGATGCACATTATTACAAATCACTCACCATCGATGGTTCTCTCACGTTCGTCTTCAGCTTGTCCGTAGTCCGGTTCTATGCTGGGCTGCATCTGTATTGGTCCGGGTCGCTCCTCTCACTGTGGATCTGCCACCAAGCAGAGAAAACCCCGCACCTCTTCGTTGGACCACGGTGTAGAGTTCCGCAAAACCTACAATGCTGTCTGTATTAATATTGTATTTATTTCGTGACTGAGTTAGTCCGTGAAATATTGCAAATGGCGGTCATGTAGATTCATCAGAAGACGGTCGCTTTCATGACGTTACGACCCGTCCAATCAGCAGCGACCAGGCTGTTGACGTCACATCTCGGCACGACTCAGCACGGTTGTACCCTGCCCTCGATCAGGTACGAAAATAGCGCCTGTTAAACCGTGCTGGGGCTAGTGGAAAGCGCTACAACGTGTGCTGAGCTGTGCCGTGTTGGGCTAAGCGGGGCTAGTGGAAAAGGGCCTAAGGTGACCAAAGAGGAAGGGTTGGGTAATGGTGCTCATGAGGATTTAAAGAAACATGCACTGAAATGAGTCGTACTGACGAAGTGTGGTTAAATGGGTACAAAGTGGTGCTGAAATCATTAAAGGCTGATGTATTTTGACCAAAGCATGTTATACCCACTTTACACAGGGGTGGAGATCCTTGAGAGATGAAAAAGGCTAGATCTCTCTGTTACATATGAAAAACAGTGGTAAGATGGCGGCCGGGGAATTACCAGGGAATAGAGGGGGTTGGCGGCCCACCTTTCTGGTGGTGACGCCAGCCAGGGTATAAAGGCCACGGCCGGAAGGGGCACGTCCTCTTTCGCTGTTGACGCCTGTTTGTGAGTTATATAATAAACACTGTAAACTGCCTTCCGCCCTACTTCTTATTTCAGCAATTATGGACACAACATTCTCAACGAGTGAGTTGCTCTCAGTAAGCGATCGCTGAGCACTTGATGAAAGACCAATGGAGTTCCTTGAAAGACCTTGCTGGAGATCATTGAGAGGTCATTGGGTGATCGGTGAGAACAATGAGTGCTCCTTGAGAACTTCTTGAGAGAGTGCTCCCTTTGATGATTGTTAAGAGATTGTTTTGGACTGAATTAAAACCATGAGACCGTGGAGAACACTGTAAGATCACTGAGAAATTGTGGCAATAGCTGGGTGCTCACTGAAAGATTATGGACAGATTTCGTGTTTTTTTAATCTCTCAGTTGTCCCCATCTCTGTGTAAAGGGGGTAGAAGAGCACTAGAAGCCTCTCATATATGTACAGTAGTATGAAAAAGTGTTTGCCCCTTCCTGATTTCTCATTTTTTTGTATGTTTGTCACATTAAATGTTTTAGATCTTCAAACAAATTTAAATATTAGACAAAGATAACACAAGTAAACACAAAATGCAGTTTTTTAATGAAGGTGTTTCTTATTAAGGGTAAAAAAAAATCCAAACCTACATGGCCCTGTGTCAAAAAGTGATTGCTCCCTAAACCCAGTAACTGGTTGGGCTCCCCACCCCACCCCGTTAAAACATAAATTAACTGGTTTATCACATCTTTGGAAAACTGAGTTCAATTTCTCTAGCCACACCCAGGCCTGATTACTGCCACACCTGTTCTCAATCAAGAAATCACTTAAATAGGACATGCCTGACTGTCATGATTGAAATAAATTGACAGCTCACGTGCAGGGAATAGCAACAGAGGAACACACAGTGACACAGAGAGCAAATTTGAATTAATTTTAATAATGCAAAAGAATGCCTCCACGAAGGAAAAACGCCACTCGCCAGGTGAAAACACAGCCTGGAAAAGAAACGAGAGCAGAGGATTAGAAGGGAGACAAAATAATGGGACAATGAGACTACACTCATGTGGGAGAGAAAAGAGAACGCAGCGGAAGAACCCAGCACTTACTGCGAACCTACACCACCGTTCAAAAGTTTGGGGTCACTTAGAAATTTCCTTATTTTTGAAAGAAAAGCACTGTTTTTTTCAATGAAGATAACTTTAAACTAATCAGAAATACACTCTAATATCTAATATACATTGCTAATGTGGTAAATGACTATTCTAGCTGCAAATGTCTGGTTTTTGGTGCAATATCTACATAGGTGTATAGAGGCCCATTTCCAGCAACTATCATTCCAGTGTTCTAATGGTACAATGTGTTTGCTCATTGCGTCAGAAGGCTAATGGATGATTAGAAAACCCTTGTGCAATCATGTTAGCACAGCTGAAAAGAGTTTAACTGGTTAGAGAAGCTATAAAACTGACCTTCCTTTGAGCAGGTTGAGTATCTGGAAAAAATTATTATTTCAAATACAAATCATTATTTCTAACCTTGTCAATGTCTTGACTATATTTTCTATTCATTTTACAACTCATGGTGGTAATTAAGTGTGACTTTTCGTGGAAAACACAAAATAATTGTCTGGGTGACCCCAAACTTTTGAACAGTAGTGTATGGCGCAGCAGGATGGCAGGAGAAGAGATGCGTGAGGAGTCTGACTGGGTGAAGACGGTAGTTGATGAGATGTTGATGATGAGCCAGGTGAGCGCGCAACTACCCCGAGAGACATACCACAGAGGAGGTAGCAACCTGAAAGAGGTAAGCAGAATATTACAAGGTTTTTCCAGTTAAGAGAAGAAACAAAACTTACTGCTGCAGCAGGTAGTTTACCCAATGAGCCAGCGCCCAAGCGTTGAAGAGAAGATCTATTTAAATGCTGGCGAGTCAAAGGAGCAGGTGTGTCCCATCACACAGGTGGAGATGATTGCCCTCGGAGTAGGTGAAAGTTGAGCCGAACGGGCGGGGAAAGAGCACGCTCACCAGAACATGACAGTGCCTTCCCCCCCAAGGAACGCCTCCTGGAGGTCCACTGGGCTTGGTGGGATGTGCCTTGTGAAAGGCCCGGACCATCCCCTTATCATGAAAGTGGGAACCAGGGATCCATGACCTATCTTCTGGTCCATAGCCCTTCCAGTGGACGAGATATTGAAGCCCCCGGCCCAGATGGCGAACATCCAAAATCCTCTGGATAGTGTAGGTGGTCTGGCTGTCGATGATCTGGTGGGGAGGAGGCAGCTTCAGGGGAGGGCAGAGAGGGCTCACGGAGAGGGGTTTGATCTTGGAAACGTGGAAGGTGGGGTGTACCCGCATCGCCGGCGGGAGCTTGAGGTGGACCGTGACAGCATTGATTATTTGGGTGATGGGAAATGGACCCAGAAAGCGTGGAGACAGTTTCCTGGAATCCCTCTTCAATGGAACCTCATCCGCCGATAACCACACCTGCTGCTCAGTGGAGCACCTTGGAGCCGGAACCTGCCTCCGATCAGCGTAGTGGCAGTTCCGTTCGGCTGATCAGGCAAGAGCAGCATGAGTGGCCTTCCATATCCGGCGACAGCGGCGTGCGTGGGCCCCCACCGATAGTACTGCCACTTCCCTCTCAGCCATGGATAATAAAGGAGGGGTGTACCCCATGGAAGCCTCAAATGGGGTCACCCCAGTGGCTGTTGAGACTGCTGAGTTGTGGGAATACTCCACCCAGGCTAGGAGGGTACTCCATGAACTGGGGTTGCAGGCTGCCATGAACCTGAGGGTGGCCTCTAGGGATTGGTTGGTGCACTCAGCCTGTCCATTACTCTGAGGATGATAACCAGATGTAAGGCTGATGGTGGCTCCCAAGGAGCAGCAGAAGGCCTTCCATACTTGGGAGGTAAACTGCTGGCCCCGGTCAGACACAATGTATATAGGAATACCATGTAACCGGATAATGTGGTTGGTGAGCAGGTTTGCCGTTTCCAGGGCAGAGGGCAGTTTGGGGAGGCGCACCAGGTGGATCGCCTTGGGGAAGCTATCCACACAGGTGAGGATGACAGTGTTACCCTGGGATGGAGGAAGTCCAGTTACAAAGTCCAGGGGGATGTGAGACCAGGGTCGGTGGGGGATGGGGAGTGGGTGGAGGAAGCCAGAAGGGGGTGAAGAGTCCTTCTTGTTACGACAGCAAGTTTGGCAAGCATTGACATACTCCCAGACGTCTGACCGCAGAGTGGGCCACCAGAGCACCCGACAGATAAGGTTGACAGTCCGAGAAATGCCAGGATGGCAAGCAAAAAAGCTGGTGTGGTCCCACTTGATGACTTCGCTGCGGAGAGCATCTGGGACAAACAGCCGATCATCAGGACCCCCTTCTGGTATGGGCTCTGTGGATAGAGCCTGTCAGACCCTCTTCTCAATGTCCCACGTGAATGCTCCCAGAAAACAAGAGGGTGGGACAATCAATTGGGGAAGGGAGGGAGGGGTAGGAGGGTCGGGACAGAACTGGTGGGAGAGAGCATCCGGTTTAACATTGTGAGAGCCAGGCCGATACGTAATGGTAAGATTAAATCTAGCAAAAAATAAGGCCCATCAGGCCTGCCTGGCATTCAGCCTGCGGGCCGACCGAAGGTATTCTAAATTTTTATGGTTGGTCCACACAATTATAGGCTGGGCCGCTCCCTCCAGCCAGTGTCTCCACTCCTCCAGGGCCAACTTAATGGCCAACAGCTTCCTATCTCCTACGTCGTAATTCCCCTTGGCAGGCGTGAGCCGCCGGGAGAAATACAGGCATGGATGGAGCTTCTGATCTGAGGCTGCATGCTGTGACAAAACAGTGCCACCCCCAAATCAGAAGCATCCACCTCTAAGATAAACTGGAGCTGAGGGATGACCGGGGCCAAGATTGGTGCATTAGAGAACAAGCCCTTCAATTCAATTCAATTCAGTTCAATTCAATTCAATTCAATTCAATTCAATTCAACTTTATTTATATAGCGCCATATCACAACAACAATCATTTCATAGCACTTTCAAATGTAGGGAAAACCCCACAACTGCAGAAAGACCCCAGCAATCAGACAATCCCCTGTGAGCAAGCACTTAGTGACGGTGGAGAGAAAAAAACTCCCATTTAACGGGAAGAAACCTCTAGCAGAACCAGGCTCAGGGAGGGGCAGTCATCTGCTGCGACTAGCTGGGGGGGGTGAGGGGATAGAGAAGATGGAAAGAACAGACATAAAGAGAGCAAACATTAACAGAGAGAAGCCAAGTACATTATTGGAGGTCAGTCTAAATCTATTAACAGCAAAACAAAGGGGAGGGGGGGTAAGAGACACAAGGCCCTCCCTAACCGTAGGCTATATTGGAGAGGAAGGTTTTTACCCTATTCTTAAAAACAGAGATCGAGTCTGACTCCCGAACCCAGATTGGTAACTGGTTCCACAGGAGAGGAGCTTGATAGCAGAAGGCTCTGCCTCCCATTGTACTTTTGGAGATTCTAGGTATTACAAGTAATCCAGCAATTTGGGAGCGTAGTGCTCTGTTAGGGTGATAAGGTAATATCAGATCTTTTATATAAAAGGGGGCCTGATTATTAAGAGCTTTGTAAGTGAGAAGAAGGATTTTATACTTAATTCTAAACTCTATGGGAAGCCAATGAAGGGAGGCCAGAACTGGAGAGATATGATCTCTCTTTCTAGAACCAGTTAAAACTCTTGCAGCAGCATTTTGGATCAACTGAAGACTTTTTAAAGATATTTTAGGACAACCTGATAATAATGAGTTACAATAATCAAATCTAGAGCTAACAAAAGCGTGGATCAGCTTCTCAGCATCATTCAGAGACAAGATCCTCCTAATCTTGGCAATATTGCGCAGATGATAGAAGGCAGTCTTAGAAACAAATTTAACATGTGAATTAAAAAACAGATCTTGATCAAAAATAACTCCAAGGTTCCTCACAGAACTATTCAGAGTAAGAGTAGCGGCATCCAAATTAAGAGTTTTATTTGGAAAGGTCAGTTCAATTTCAACTTCAATTTGTGAAAGGCCTGCTCGGCTGCCTTGGACCACTTAAAGGGCACCTTTACCGAGGTCAGCTGGGTCAAAGGCTGTGCTACTCCACTATAGTTTAATGAAACGGTGATAAAAATTTGCAAACCCTAAAAGCGTTGATGCTTCTTGTGGGAGTGGGGTGTAGGCCAATTTAGTACAGCCTCCACCTTGGCCAGATTGACCCTCAGCTCCCCCTCAGCCACGATAAAGCCCAGAAAAGAAGTGGAGTGAGTAGAAAACTCGCACTTCTCGGCTTTAACATAGGGCCGGTTTTCCAGGAGCCATTGTAAAATGGTCCTGACATGGACTGTGTGTTCATCCGGTGTGCATGAAAAAATCAAAATTTCGTCAAGATATACGAAAACAAATTGATTAACCATGTCGCAGAGGACGTCATTAATCATACGTTGGAAGACAGCAGGGGCATTAGTGAGCCCAAATGGCATCACCAGCTATTCAAACTGCCCTAGATGTGTTTTAAAAGCTGTCTTTCACTCAGAAATCAGAAATCAGAAATCAGAAAAAGATTTATTGCCAAGTACATTAACAGATCACTGATAACATACGAGAGAATTTGACTTGACACAGTAATGAACCTGCATTTCCGTGCCGCGGCGCATCTGCAACGCGCCTATCAGCAGGAGGGTACAGGTCGCATAAAGATGATACAATAGGAAGGAGCAAAAAAATCATTGATTCAAAATACTGGTTACATACTTAATCAATATTAAGAGTTCAAGGGAAAAAAAAGCTCATGCTCATGCACATATATTCGCTACACACAGAATTCACAGGACACAAGAGAGCAGTGTTATCTTTATTCAGTTCATGGATCAATGTGTGTGCGGTGTTGAGCAGTGTTGATGATAATAAGAGAGACCCAAGGACCCTTGGCAGAAGATGTTTTGTCTGTCTGGCGCCAGTCTTATCTGGCGCTGCAGCTGGCTGTCCAAGGCCTTGTGCTCATGATTTTGAAAAAAACACAGTCTGAAGACAGCCAGGAGGAATTTTCATGGGGAATAATAATGCCAAATAGGACTGATCACAGAGAAGACTTGTATTTCTTCTGTAGATTCAGTACATTAATCCTTCATTGCGCAGCTTTGAATTCGTCGTGGAAAGACCTGAGCGAACTCATGATGTAATCCACCTTACGAGACAGTTCTCCAGTAGTCGCTATCAGGGTCTTCTCCAGTTTTTCAATTTGTTGGCTGCACCTCGCCTGGCCAGCATTTGATAGGTTGAATCCATCTTCAGCAATTTGCGGTAAACCAAGACAATTCCCGTCCCAATCAGAATTATCCCAATCACCAAGATTACGAAGATAAACAAATCTTCAATATCTTCGATAGAGAGATTAGAGAGACACAGCATTTTCCAATTACCTGTGTCACGTAAATAGCCCACTGGAGCCGTTCCAGCGGGGCAGACAGCTTCCCCCGGAGCACTTTTCCTTGTTGAAAAAATAGTGTCAATTGTGTTCAAAGCCCAGCTTATTAACTCCATAATTTCTTTTCGGCGGTCGCAGTTGGACGCAGACAGACAACAGCAAGCTGGGATCCAGTAGTTAGGAGGGGAGGAAAAAGTCAGAGCAGGAGAGAAGAAAAAAGCGTCTACTCTCTTGGGAGGGCGGAACGTGAACCAGATGAAAAGCGTTCCGCAAGTCCAATTTAGTGAATATCCGCATGCACTGAATTTATCCTTAACCTTGATGGCATTAAGTTCACGATAATCAATACACGGGTGTAGGGAACCGTCCTTTTTCCCGACAAAAAACCCCCCTGCCCCAAGTGGGGCTGATGAAGGCCGAATAAGGCTGGCATTCAAGGAATCTTTAATATAGCTCTCTATTGCCTCCCTCTCTGGCCCAGAAATACTGTAGAGCCGGCTGGACCGCAGCCGAGCACCCGTGAGAAGGTCTATAGCACAATCATAAGAGTGATGGGGAGGTAAAGATAGCACTCTAGATTTGCTAAAGACCTCGTCGAGATCATGATAAACCTCGTGCACCAGGCTGAGGTCTGGCGGCTCTGCCGGAGGGGAGGAAATGGACAGCCTAGGTGAACACTCGGCCGAACTGAGACAGGACGCCAAACAGTACGGGCTCCAGGAAGAGATGGAATTATTGGCCCAATTAATAATAGGGTTATTCTTCTGGAGCCACGGATAACCAAGAACCACCGGGTGGCCAGATTTAGGGAGAGTATAGAACAAATTGGCCTCCTGGTGGTTGCTGGAAAGAAGGACAGACACCGGTGGGTTTTTTTCATAAATAGTGGCAACCCTTTCGCCCGATAAAGTAGTGACTTTTAGGGACATGGACAATTTAGTCGTGAGGATGCCTACATCCCGCACGAGACGTGTTGAGATGAAATTGTCCTCTGCCCTTGAGTCAATTAAAACATTAGTTCTCCTCTCAACCCCCGTCAACTGAATGAGGGCCGAAATGGAAAGGTTACCGAGGGGATTATTGGATTTCCCGCCCCTCAGATCCCCCACAGCTACTGATGGGCCACATCTTTTTGGCTTCAGCTGGCAACCCTGCAGAGTGTGCTTGAGAGAGCCACAATACATGCAGGCGCCGATTCTCCTTTGCCTCTGGCGCTCCTCCGGAGTCAAATGAACCCGGCCGAACTCCATTGGCTCAGAAGAATCGGCTTCAGCTGTGTTATAAGCCAAAGGGAATGCATGCACACTGGATAGGTGAGAGGAGGCTTTGAGCTCCCTCGCGTGCTTGCAGTAACAATTGTCAAGACTGACAGCTTGGTCAATTAAACCAGCCAAGGAGGAGGGAGCCGCATGAACCACTAGGTCGTCCCGGAGGTGTTTGTTTAAACCCCGGAGAAAGATGCTTTGTAACGAAATGTCATTCCATCCCGAGTCTGCCACAACGACCTGAAGCTCTACAGAGTAGTTGGCAGCTGACCGGCTACCCTGACGGAGTGACAATAAGTGGCTCATGATATTTCCCTCACTTTCTGAACGGTCAAATGCACGGGTGAATTCGGCCACAAATCTCTCAAAAGTATAGGTGGATCCCTCCAAACCGTCGAGAATAGCTTGGGCCTAGCTGAGGGCCCTTTCTCGCAGTAGGAGGGTCAAAAATGAATTTTAAAAGTATCATCCTGATACTACCCCCTGGCCCAAATATAGCCAAACCTGGCATAAAAATCCCCTACATTTACCCACCTCCCCCACGTATGGGGCAGCTGAGGGAACGGAGGTTGTTCGGCACACGGTGGAAAAAATCGTGGCAACAGGAGGAGGGGGAGGAGCCGGCTGAGACAAGTGGCCCAATTGTTCGGCGACCATGCCCAGCTGCTGTGTAGTAGTTTGTAGCTGCTGGGTAAGCACGGCCACCTGCCTCTCTGTGGCATCTAAACGATCTAAAGCAGAGTGTTCCGCTGAAGCCACTCCTGCTGAGCTGGCACTGTGGCTGGCTCATTCTGTCATGATTGGAATAAATCGACAGTTCATGTGCAGGGAATAGCAACAGAGGAACACGCAATGACACAGAGAGCAAATTTGAATTAATTTTATTAATGCAAAAGAACGCCTCCGTGAAGGAAAAATGCCACTCGCCAGGTGAAAACACAGCCTGGAAAAGTAACGAGAGCAGAGGATTAAGAGGGAGACAAAATAACAGGACAATGAGACTACACTCAAGTGGGGGAGAAAAGAGAACCTAGCAGAAGAACCCAGCACTTACAGCAAACCTGTGGCAAAGCAGGATGGCAGGATGGTTCAGCCTCTTGCAGTGATACATTTCTAGCTTACAAAGCAAACCGTTTTTGACAGTTTTATGATCTATTTATGGTCAGTTTTCCCCGTCGTCATCAAGATGGACAATAAATCTTACTCAGATAGATATATTGGACCCTTTTGGACCCTTTGCAATACAAATGGACCATATTTGTGCACCAATCGATGATTCTGGGACGGCAACAAGCTACTTTCAGTAAGCCACTCGTTCAAGCTCATGATAACGTTACCTGGTTAAAAGTTATATTTCAATCCAGTGTTATCATTTTTCCAAAATCTGTTTTAATAACTAAATAGACAAAATTCTAAGCTTTCAAACAATGTAAGGCATGAGTTTGACCATTGTTCTCCTCTCCTTCTCAGGTTGCTGCCATCGCAGCGGTGTGTCTCTCCGGGGCTGTGCACACTCACCCACCCTTCCGCCGTCTCACCTGGATTCTCCTGCTTCGCCCCATCAACCTACAGCTCCTCTCCTTCCCTTCGCCATTTCTTGCTCCTGGTGGTTTCTCTGATCCCATTCCCCGCCAGCTTCAAGTCATCTGCACACTGGGTCACAGCCGGGCCCTCTGTTCATCACTGTAAGACCTCTCTTCTCTTTCTTTATCATTTCTTCTCTCCAATTACCCCTTATTAATCATCTCCTCTGTTTCTTTCTTTTCAGGCTGTGTGTTGCCACCAGTGTGCATCCCGACTTGTTTTTTGTTTTTCAATAAAAACATGTTGCACTTTTTGTCCGAGTCTGTGTGTTCCTCTGGTGTCTCTACTCTGCATTTGAGTCTCTGGCTAGTGAATTATGACAATTATAGCTGGCGTAAAAGTAACACAGCAATTCAGAAAAGGAACATCATACCAACAGTAAAATATGGTGGTGGTAGTGTGATGGTTTGGGGCTGTTTTGCTGCTTCAGGACCTGGAAGACTTGCTGTGGTAAATGGAACCATGAATTCTGCTGTCTACCAAAAAATCCTGAAGGAAAATGTCCGGCCATCTGTTCAGACCTCAAGCTGAAGTGCACTTGGGTTCTGCAGCAGGACAATGATCCAAAACACACCAGCAAGTCCACCTCTGATTGGCTTAAGAAAAGCAAAATGAAGACTTTGGAGTGGCCTAATCAAAGTTCTGACCTGAATCTGATTGAGATGCTATGGCATGACCTTAAAAAGGCAGTTAATGCTCGAAAACCCTCCAATGTGGCTGAATTACAACAATTCTGCAAAGATGAGTGGGCCAAAATTCCTCCACAGTGATGTAAAAGACTCGGGCTGGCTGCTGCTCCTCCCCTCCCCTAGTACACCCGCACACTTCATGTTGTCCACATATACTGAAATATCCTTTCAAGCTACGCAATCACAGCAACATTATAGTATAATTTTTTAAGCATTAGAACTTCAGTATTCTCTTTTTCTGGTCAAATTCGTCGCTTTTCACTTGCTTGTTTTGTTTACGGAACGCTCTGGTGACTGGTCGTGATGCCGTGTATTATCCAATCAGTACAGAGTCAATCCGAAACCCCCGTCCCATTTCTAGAAGCCAGAGCATGAGGAAACAGAGTGGTGGCTAAACTTTTCTTGATAAAAATTGCAGATTTTGACTGAGCAACTCCATACTCCGGGATGCACACCATCATAACCTCAGCAAAGCACTTATAAAATCTGAAGTCAGTCTGACAAATGGTTTGGGAGATATCTGAGGAACACACACACAGACAGAGATCTGTTGCATTTATAGATAGACTAGTGCACGTCGTTAGAAAGCATGTATTCCTGTCTGAAACAGGTAGGCCAATCAGGCTTTGCAGGCCCAAATGTAGGCTGTGTTTGAAAGTGGAATACAGAAGTGTAGCCTATATGTAGGCAATACCACATGTTAGACTTTGACAAATATGAAAGGGATTGTGCTGAGATTTATTTGATTGTGTTGTGGGTGGCCCCCACAGCCTACGGACAAGCAGAGCGCTCAGCTGGAGCAATTAACATAACAGTGAGATCTATGGACTGATATCATTAGGCAGCCTCTCCTTCCTGCCAGTAATCTTGCTATTGATATGCGTGACTCTCATGTAAATGTCCCATGCCTTCCTGCAGTTTACTGTGATGCTAATGTGCCATGCATGCATTGTCTAGCTGGGTTTATAAGCCAACTGAATATCGCTTGCTCTCTCTCTGACTGACTGCTCATCTGACTACACGCATTGCCTGTTTGCTGACGAGAGCCTGAGGGCTCGCTCCAGTACGCTTACACAGTGCTGGAGTGAGTTCTGTGATGGCGGATGAATTAAACACCCTTTTAAACTTCAGTTTGCCATGCCTTATTCCATTCCGCCACACTGGTGACCCCGAGAAAAGCACACTCCGATGACGAACGAATGCAGCCCCGATGGTATCTCCGACGACAAGCGAACGCAGCAGCCTGATGCAAATGGACTGCCCTCCCTTCTGCCACACAGGAGACCTCGACGCAGAACCGACACCAGGCGAACTCCCTCGGAGATCACCCACGACCGGGAAGGCTGCAGAAAGCATAATAACCATTACCATCCGCCACAGTGTGAATATTAATTACAGAATAACTGAAAATAAATGGAGCATCCCTTATTAGCAGCTGTTTAAGAACAGCTTGTTTATTTTTTGCCAGATCACTTATTTGTCTGATCTTTTATGACTTATATTCATAAGTGTTGTATCTTGCACTTTGGGGAATGGGAGTTGTTCAGTCACCATTATAATTGTTTTAGTTTCTATGTGTAGTTTATAGTGTATCATCAATAAACTCATGCAGTACTATAACAGGACATGTTTACAAATATTTGAAACCCACTGTAGTGCATCCATTTATAATTTAGCAATATTATAAATACAAAACACCCAACATTATTATACACCACAGAATGACCTGTTTGGCTGCAACTGTTGCATCAGTGTTGCCCATTTGTCCTTAAATATTTAAATAAAAATGATTTATTTTGTTATTTGGGCATTTTTGTGTCTTGTTGTCGTTTAGTCAAGGCGTGCATATGTATCCGCATATGATATGCAATTGATCTGGCCATTCCACTCCACAATCATGGCGGTATTATTAAGTTTTTAATTTTTAGATACTCACGCAGGAGGAGGGACTCATGGTCCTGCAAAGGACAGTGGTACCACACGGGTGAAGCAGCAGTTGGGACTCCCGTCTACCACTGACCGGGCAGGCTGGGCGTGCCTCCCCGCGAAAGATCGTAGTCTGCCCAGTCTGACATCGGTGTTGGAAAAGCAGCAGCTGAACCGATGGATCTCAGTCCTTTGCAGGGAGCCAAGCCCAGCCCAGCCTGCCCAGTTAATGGGAGTGTTGACTGCTGCTTCACCCGTGTGCCACCACTGTCCTTAGTGACACCACGGGCCGCCAAGGGCACCCTGCCAGTGTCCCCCCAGTGCACCTCGTGTTCTCCATGCTGAATTATCCCTTAGAAAGACCTATGCAATCACTGCAACTTTATGGTATAATTTTTTTAAGCATTAAATCTTAAGTATTATCTTTTTCAGTCAAATTTGTTGCTTCTCGCCTCCTTGTTTTGCTCACGGAGCGCTATGGTTACTGATGCCGTAATACTGTGTATTATTCAATCAGTGCGGAGTCAATCTGAAACCCCGCCCACATTTCTAGAAGCCAGAAAATGAGGATAGAGCATGACTAAACTTTTCTTGATAAAAATTATATATTTTGACTGCACAACTCCATACTCGGAGATGTACACCCTCGCAACCTCAGTAAAGCACTTATAACATCTGAGGTCAGCCTGACGAATGGTTTGAGAGATACGTGAGGAACACACCGACAGACAGATTGACAGACAGAGAGATTCTTTTCATTTATAGATAGATACCATACAGTGGGGAAAATAAGTATTGAACACGTCAACATTTTTCTCAAACATATTTCTGATGGAGCCATTGACCAGAGATTTTCACCAGGTATCAGTAACAACTCAAGTAACCATACATACAAATAAATCAAGGCAACTGTGTTCACAAAACAAGTTATATTTAATAAAGTGGAATGAGACAGGGAATAAGTATTGAACACATGAAGAAAAAAAGGTACAAAAAGGCATAGAAAGCCAAGAAACCAACTGAAATCCATCAGAATTTAGGAAGCCATCCCCTGCTCCATCAGTACAAATTAATTTTAGCTGGTTTTAAGTCCTGACTGATAGCCTTTAAAAATGTCTGTGAATATCAGATTGTCACACCACAAAGAATAATAATAATGCATCGGTTTTATATAGCGCTTTATCATATATACTCAAAGACGCTTTACAATTAGGTATATTATTCATTCACTCCAGACAGGCAATGGTAGTGGCAAGCTACTACTGTGGCCACAGCTGCCCTGGGGCAGGCTGACGGAAACGTGGCAGCCAATCTGCGCCAACGGCCTTTCCGGCCACCACCAAACATTTTATACATTTATACACATTCATACCCAGTGTTATGGGCACTGGAGGCAATGTGGGTGAAGTGTCTTGCCCAGGGACACAACGGCAGGATATCTGGGGAGAGCGGGATTCGAACCGCCAACCATCGGGTTATTAGACGACCTGCTCTACCTCCTGAGCCACTGCCGCCCCAAAGAACTCATGATGGGTAGAAGCAGAGCTCTCTCTAGACCTTCTCAATCTTATTGTTGCAAAACAAAATGATGGCATTAATTAGGCGAGAAGCCTACTTTGTCATTCAGTCCATACAGCCAATCATGTGCAGTAGAACAAAATTATGTTTCTCCTATCTACAATGCTAATCACATCTAGAATCAGAGGGGCCGCTGCCATGCAAGGCGCCACCACAAACAACTTTTCCTTCCCCCATTCTATTATGCTGAGCACCAAGCTAGAAGGCGGTGTCATTTTTATATGGTCTCTGGCATATCCCAGCCGGGGCTTGAACCCGCGACCTCCTGGCTGTGGGGCGGATACTCTACTACTAGATGCATTTCTAAACTGCTGAATGCTCCAGTGAGCACTGTTGGACCCATTATTCGGAAGCGGGAAGAACATCATTTTACCATAAACCAGCCACAACCAGGAGCTCCTCCCAAGATTTCTGACAGAGGAGTCAAGAGAATTATCAGAAGAGTTATCCAGGACACAAAGACCACTCATGGAGAGCTCCAGAAAGACCTGGAGTTTGCAGATACTGCTGTTTCAAAGAAAACAGTAAGTAATACACTCAGCAGACATGGGCTCTGTACTCGCTCACCTTGCAAAACTCCATTGCTGAAGAAAAAGCATGTTGAAGCTCATTTAAAGTTTTCTGCACAACATTTGGGCAAGCCAGTAAAATACTGGAAGAATATAGTCTCGTCAGATGAGACAAAAACTGAACTTTCTGGATGCGACAACACACAGCATGTTTGGAGGAGAAATGGCACTGCACATCAGCCCCAAAACAACATACCAGCAATGAAGTTTGGAGGTTGGAGCATTATGGTGTGGGGGTGTTTTTCAGCACATGATTCAGGCAGACTTCATATAATTGAAGGAAAGATTAATGGACATATGTACAGAGACATCCTTGATTTGCCATCTGCCAAGATGCTGAAGATGAAACAAGGGTGGACATTTCAGCAAGACAATGATCCCAAAAACACAGCCAAGGAAACTCTCAACTGGCTCCAGAGAAGGAAAATAAAGCTGCTAGAATGGCCCAGTCAGTAACCTAACCTGAATCCAACTGAAAATCTATGGAATGAACTGAAGATCAGAGTTCATAGAAGACACCCACGGAACCTTCAAGATCTGAAGACCGTTTATCTGGAAGAATGGGCTAAAATCACTCTTGAGCAATGCTTGTGCCTAGTTTCTCCATACAGGAGGCATCTGGAAGCTGTTATTACCAACAAAGGCTTTTCTACTAAATATTAAGTGAATTTCACCAAGTGTGTTCAACACTTATTCCCTGTGTCATTCCATGTTATTAAATATAACTTGCTTTGTGAACATAGTTGCCTTGATTTCTTTGTATGTATGGATTACTTGGGTTGTTACTGATATCTGGTGAAAATCTCAGGTCAATGGCTCCATCAGAAATATGTCTGAGAAAATGTTGACGTGTTCAATACTTATTTTCCCTGCTGTATGTGCTATAAATCCTTCCTCCATAGGAAATTAGTTAGTGGTGCAGTTTTATTCCAGTACTAGCTCAGAGCTAGTGTAACTGGTTGCTTTCTGCGTTGTGTTGAATAATGAAGGCTGGCCTGTCACCTTTTGGAGATGCTCTCCATTTATTTTGGCACAAGAAACAATAGAAAAACCATGCTTTTACTGCTTGCCCACTCCAGCTCCTCTATAGGAGTTAAGGTGCAAGAAAAGAGCAGGAATGAGCCTGAGCCCCCAAACTTTTATGGCTAGTGAAGAACCTCACAGTAAACACTATTAATGGAAATATGTAACAGTTTTCACATCCTGGGAAATTGACAAGGATATATAAGATGAATCAAACAAAACAGTTAAGTATATAAACAATAAGAAATAATAAGATGCATTAAGATTAAAATTGACACTCATCTCTCCCTTTGGAGTATTGTCAAATGTGAATGGGAGGAGGTGAAGGGCGTGCAAAGCATTTATAATGGGGTGTACCAATGAAGAAGACATGAAGGAGGAGCTCCCAGCTTAAACAGACAGAATGGTTTTAAAAATCCTTATAACCAGGTTTAAGAAAACTAACAAATACATATTATTTTATGTAATCATAATAAAAGGATAAGTACGACCCTGTTACCCTAGTAGTGTCATAACCTGGTGAGCGCTCGCCCCCTCAGTCCTGTTCTCCTGCCTCCCTGCTAATCATCTCACCTGGGAGGATTGATGCACCTGCTGCTTCTGCTGAGCCAGCGTTTATAAGGACCAGCTCTTCCGTGATTCAACGCTTGCTCATTTGGGTATACTGCCTCAGAGCAGAATTTATCTCAGACTTGTAACTTGCCTCGTGTTTTTGGTTTGTTACCTAAACACTGATCTCCTCCTTCTCCTTCAGGTTGCTGCCATTGAAGCGGTGTGTCTCCAGGGATCGCGGTGCGCTCACTAGCCTGTTGTTCTCCCTGCTGCAGCTCCTCATCTCCACCCGGTCAGCCTCAGCCCTTCATTCCCCTATTCCAGCAGTTTCATCCTGCTGGCTCGTCTCTCCTCGCTGGGCACTGTGCTGGGTTCTCTCGTTCCCCACGTAAGTGGCATAATTAGTATTTCCACTCACTCGTCCATTCCTCTCCCTAATCAGCTCTTGTCTTTTCTCCGCCGACTGCTGCTGCTCTGGCGAGTGACTGTTTTTCTCTAATCCTGCCCTTTTGAGATTTAATAAATTGTCAAATGTTCCCACTTGTTTTCTGTGTCTCCTTTGGTGTTGCACCCTGCACTTAGGCTGACAGTCCAGTCAATATGACAGAATGAGCCAGCCATGGTCACAGCCTAGCAGGCGCTGCACCAACGGAGCACTTCGCGCTCCACCACCTTGACGTTACAGAGAGGCAGGTGGCTGAACTCGCTCAGCAGCTGCAGACCATTATGCAGCAGCTGAGCGTGGTTTCTGATCATTTGGCCCACATGTCTGCTCCGGCTAATCCGGCCCCTCCTGTGCCCTCTGCTTCTTCTATTGTTCGCCGAACCACCTCCGTTCCTTCACTGGCCCCGTATGCGAGGGAGGTAGGGGGATGCAGGGTTTTCTTTTGTCAAGTTTGGCTTTATTTGGAACAGGTGGGAAAGGAGTACCCAGACGACATGTCCAAAATTCATTATTTCATCCTTCTGCTTCAGGACCAAGCTCTTAGTTGGTGCTCGATAGCCAGAGGGATGCACCCTCGACGTTTGACCAATTTGTAGCCGATTTCTCCCTCACATTCGACCGTACGGAGAGCAGGGGGAATATCATGAGCCACCTCTTGTCACTCTGTCAGGGTAGCCGGTCAGTGGCCGACCACTCAGTAGAGTTTCGGGTCGAAGCAGTGGAATCGGGATGGGACAATGTTGCTCTACACAACGCGTTCCTCTATGGTTTAAATTCTCGCCTCCGTGATGACTTGGTGGTTTATGCTGTTCATGCCTCTCTGGACGATCTGATTGATCAAGCTGTCAGGTTGGATAACCGGAACCGCGAGCACGCTTAGGAGTGTGGCTCCTCCTCTCGCCCATCCGCTGTAAGAGCGCCCTTGACGGCTACTGATACAGGTGGCTCCAATCCGGCCTGCGAACCAATGGAGGTTAGCTGGACCTGTCTACCTCGGGAGGAGGTCGAGCGGCGGAGGCAGATCGCTGCGTGTGCACATTGTGGCTCTTTAAAGCACAGGCGGGATGCATGCCACCTGCGGCCAAAAAGACACGGCCCGTCAGTAGCCGTGGGGGGTTTGGCAGATGGGACTTATTCTCATCCCCCCTGTAACTTCTCTATTTCGGCCCTGGTCTAGTTGCCAGGGGTCGAGAGGAGAGTTTCTGCCCTCATTGATTCAGGGGCAGAGGGAAATTTCATCTCCTTCCAGCTTGTTCGGGAGATGGGGATTCCAACCACTAATTTGTCAGTTCCCCGTAGTGTAACCACCCTATCTGGCCAGAAGGCGGTGTCCATTACTCGTTGCATGGTGCAGATCTTCGTCCCTCTGTCCGGCAACCACTGGGAGAGGCTGTCTTTCTATGTTTTCCTCCAGGCCTCTCACGCGGTCATCTTAGAGTATCCTTGGCTCCGGAGGCATAATCCAATTCTCAATTGGGCTCAAAATTCCGTCACTTCCTGGAGCCCAAGCGGTTTGGCTACATGTTTAAGTTCAGCCGAGTGTTCTCCGGCCCTTTCCATCTCCTCCCCTCCGTTCGAGTCGCCGGACCTCAGCCTCATACCCAAGGTCTATCATGACCTTAGGGAGGTATTTAGCAAGTCACGAGCGTTGGCGCTTCCCCTGCTTCGCTCGTATGACTATGCTATTGACCTCCTCCCGGGAGTGCAGTTACCATCCAGCCAGCTCTATAACGTTTCCAGGCCGGAGAGGGAGGCAATGGAAAGTTACATTAAAGATTCTTTGAGTGCCGGCCTCATTCGGCCATCCTCGGCTCCTCTCGGAGCGTTTTTTTTTTTGTTGGCAAAAGGGATGGGTCTCTGCATCCATGCATCAACTACCGTGAACTTAACGCGATCACTATCAAAGATAAATATCCTTTGCCCCTTATGAACTCTGTGTTTGAGCTCCTGCAGCGCGCACGCATATTCTCCAAACTCGATCTGCGCAATGCTTATCACCTGATCCGAATGCGCGAGGGGGACGAGTGGAAGACAGCGTTTAAAACCCATTTAGGGCAGTTTGAATATTTAGGCATGCTCTTTGGCCTGACCAATGCCCCTGCTGTTTTCCAACGCCTTATTAAGGATGTCCTCCGAGACACGATTAATCAATTTGTCTTTCAAAATCAAAATCAAATCAACCTTTATTGTCATATTGCTGTACATACAACTGTAGTGCAGGCAAGATGAAACTGTGTTTCTCTCGGCATCCATACAAGTAAAAGAACATAATTTAAGACACACTCACACACACCCTCACCCTCACCCCCCCCCCCCACATCCATTCACACATCCCTGAAACATACTTGAAAACTAACCAGAACTATAATATACAAATAATATACATAATGTCCATAGGTGCAGTAGTATGTATGAGAGATTCCGCATCAGCTGTTCAGAATCCTAACAGCTTGTGGAAGGAAGCTGTTAATCAGTCTGGTGGTTCTGCCTCTGATGCTCCGGAATCGTTTGCCAGATGGCAGGAGTTCAAAGTGTTTATGCAGAGGGTGAGAACGGTCCTTGACAATGTTCAGTGCCCTGCTCCTGCAACGGTTCTGAAAAAGTTCTTGGACAGAGGGGAGGGAGACTCCAATTACCTTCTCAGCTCCCTTAACTATCCTCTGCAGGGCTTTTTTGTCTGACATACTGCAGCTGGAGTACCATGTAGCAATGCAGTATGTCAGAACACTCTCCACCACACCTCTGTAGAAGGTCCTGAGGATGCAGATGGGGAGAGAGGCGTGTTTGAGTTTCCTCAAGAAGTGCAGTCTCTGCTGGGCCCGCTTCCTAATCCCCAAGGAATTCTTGCTCCAGGTCAGGTCCTGCGAGATCTGCACTCCGAGGAACTTGATGTTCTCCACTCTCTCCACTAAACGGCCTCCGATGCTGAGGGGGACGTGTTCAGGCTGTGACCGCCGGAAGTCGATAATCATCTCCTTCGTTTTGTCTACGTTGAGCACCAGATTGTTCTCCCTGCACCAGCCCTCTAGGTCTCTAACTTCTTCCCTGTACATTGATTCCTTATCCCTCTGAATAAGTCCCACCACTGTGGTGTCATCTGCAAACTTAATAATCTGGTTCCCCTCATGTCTGGATACACAGTCATGTGTTAGAAGTGTAAACAACAGTGGACTGAGTACGCAGCCTTGAGGGGATCCGGTGCTCAGCGTGACAGAGTTGGAGATGTTGTTTCCAACCCGGACAAACTGAGGTCTCTCAGTCAGGAAATCCAGGATCCAGAGACATGTGGCGGTGTTCAGACCAAGAAGGAGTAATTTCTCCATCAGTTTCTGGGGAATAATGGTGTTGAATGCTGAACTGAAATCAATGTACAGGAGTCTGCCGTAGGTGTCTTTCTGAGCCAGGTGGGTGATGACAGAGTGCAGGGTGGTGACTATAGCATCCTCCGCGGAGCGGTTTGAACGATATGCAAACTGGAGCGGGTCATGTGATGCAGGGAGGCAGGCTGTAATGTGTGGTTTGACGAGTCGTTCGAAACACTTCATCACAACTGGTGTTAGTGCAACAAGATGATAGTCATTCAAACAGGACACAACTTGTTTATTTGCCACCGGTACTATGATAGAGGTCTTGAAGCATCTGGGAACGACGGCATGACTCAGGGAGATGTTATAAATGTCAGTCAGGACATCCGCCAACTCACTCGCGCAGTCTCGGAGCACACATCCCAGGATGTTGTCCGGACCTGCAGCTTTACGTGGGTTGACCCTGGTTAGGGTCCTCTGTGTGTCCGCTGTGTTGATGGTGAAAGCTGGTCCGACCGATGGTGGGGATGGGCCAGCCCTCCCTCTGGTTGTCGGGTTTGATGCTTCAAAACATGCAAAGAAGTCGTTGAGCCTGTCTGGAAGCAAAGCGTCGTCATCATCGACCCCCTGCCTAGACTTATAGCCCATCAGTGTCCAAACTCCCTGCCACATCTGCTTGGTGTTCCTAGTGTCACAGAGGTGTCCCTGGATTTTCTCTGCATAGGCGCGCTTCGCCGTCTTAATTCCCTTTGACAGCGCAGACCTGGCTGAGCGGAGGGCGATCCTGTCCTTCGCTCTGAAGGCTGCATCTCTGGCTGTAAGCAGCGAGCGCACCTCTGCGGTCATCCAGGGCTTACGGTTTCCCCGTACAGTGATGGTTTTCACAGTAGTGACATCCTCTGTGCACTTCGCAATGTAGCTGGTGACCGTTTCAGCATACTCCTCCACATCAGTCTTGTCTTCCTGGGAGGCTGCTATTTTGAAGACCTCCCAGTCTGTGTGCAGAAAACAGTCTTCAACTGCAGAGGTTGCACTCTCTGGCCAAATCCTGATTTGTTTCACTGCTGGCCTGCTGCGCTTCAATAAAGGTTTGTAGGCAGGCACCAGCATCAACGATATGTGGTCAGAAAGGCCAAGGTGGGGGCGAGGTATAGCCTTATATGCATCTGTGTTTGTGTACACTAAGTCCAACATATTCTCCCCTCTGGTCTTAAAGTCTTCATATTGTTTAAACTTGGGGAGCACAGTCTTTAAGCTGGTGTGGTTAAAATCCCCCGCAACCACCACAAAACTGTCCGGGTGTGAAGTTTGGATTTCACTAATAGCATCGTGCAGCTCCCCGGGTGCTTCCTTAGCATTAGCTTTAGCGTTAGCGCTTGGCGTTATGTAAACAGCCGCTACAAACACGTTGCTGAATTCCCTCGGCAAATAATATGGCCAACAATTTACAATAAGGAACTCCGCCAACGGAGAGCAGTGTTTAGACACTAACGTGGCATTAACGCACCAGTTCTTGTTAACATAGATGCATAGCCCACCCCCACGGCTCTTACCGGAGCTCACCATTTCTCTGTCAGCTCGGAATACCTCCATATCTTCCAGTTGAATGGCCTCGTCAGGGATGTTGTCGTGGAGCCATGTCTCCATGAACGCAAGCACACAGCAGTCCCTCCACTCTCTCCGGGTTTCTCTCAGCAGACGCAGCTCGTCCAGCTTGTTGTCGAGGGAGCGGACATTAGAGAGAATGAGCGACGGTACTGCTGGTCTGGAGGGGTTAGCCTTTAGCCTAGCATGGATCCCGGCCCTTTTTCCACTCTTTTGCTTGCGTTCCCTCTGCTTATGCTTCCTCCTCTCCCGGGTAGCCTCCAGCAGGGACTCTGCCAGAATTCCATGCTGGCGTGAATGTCCAAGTCACAACCGAGCGCCGCAATTCTTGCAGCGTGCAGTACCTTGATGTTTAATAAGGTCTCACGGTTGTAAGTTTTACAGAATGTACATCTGGGATGATTAAAACACTCACACTCGCTGATGCCAAGAGGGGCCGCTGCGTCTAGGTGCGCCGCCATCGCCTATTTAGATGACATTTTGATTTTTTCTCGCTCACCAGAGGAGCATCAAGTCCATGTTAAAGCTGTGTTACAGCAGCTCTTAGAGAACCAACTCTACGTCAAGGCAGAGAAGTGTGAGTTTTCCACCAATTCCACCTTTTTTTAGGGTTTGAAGTAGCGGAGGGAGAGCTGAGAGCCGACCCGGCCAAAGTGAAGGCTGTGTTGGATTGGCCAACACCCCACTCCCGTAAGGAGCTGCAATACTTTTTGGGTTTTGCGAACTTTTATTGCAGGTTCATCAGGAACTATAGTGGGATTGCACAGCCTCTGACCCAGCTGACCTCCATTAAGGTGCCATTCATATGGACCGAGGCAGCTGAACAGGCCTTTCTAAAATTAAAGGACCTATTCTCTATCAAACCCGTCTTGACCCAGGTCGTCCCCCAGCTCCAATTTACTCTGGAGGTGGATGCCTCAGATACGGGAGAGGGCGCAGTGCTTTCCCAGCGCTCATCCTCCGACTTGAAGCTCCACCCATCTGCGTATTTCTCTTGGCGGCTCACCCCAGCCGAGAGGAATTACAACGTCGGGGACCAGGAACTTTTGGCCATTAAGTTGGTCCTAGAGGAAAGAAGACATTGGATGGAGGGAGTGATTCAACCTGTAGTCATGTGGACCGACAACAAGAACCTAGAGTATCTGCAGTCGGCCAGCCGACTAAATTCTAGACAAGCCCGTTGGGCTTTATTCTTCCAATGGTTTAATTTCATTGTCATCTACAGGCCCAGCTCCAGTAACATTAAACCTGACGCTCTCTCCAGGCAGTTTAGCCCGGACTCGTCCGCTCTCTCTTCCCAATCTCAGCCTATTTGCCTGCCTTTGTGTGTCCTGGGAGCCCTTACCTGGGGAATCGAGCGGAGGGTCCGCCAGGCCCAGTCCTCAGAGCCCGAACCGGTGGTGTATTCCCCAGTCGTCTGTTTGTCCCGCCCGCTCTCCGCAGCAAAGTTATCCAGTGGGGGCACACCAGTCGCTTTGCCTGTTATCCTGGTGTGGTGCGCACTATAGACCTCATTAAGCGGGTGTTCTGGTGGCCCACACTGCGGAGGGACGTACAGGAGTACATCAAAGCCTGTCAAACGTGTGTCTGGAATAAATCCAGTTCCACCCCCCCCCCACCCCTCGCTGGCCTCCTTCATCAACTTCCTGTTCCCAGCCGACCTTGGTCCCACATCGCAGTCGACTTTATTTCTGGACTCCCCCCCCCCCCCCCCACGGCAACACGGTCATTTTTACCATAGTGGACAGATTCTCCAAGGCCGTCCACCTGGTTCCCCTCCCTAAGTTGCCGTCCGCCATCAAGACTGCTGAACTCCTTTCTTCCCACGTCATCAGACTCCACAGCACCCCTACGGACATCATATCTGACCAGGGGCCCCAGTTCATCTCCCAAGTTTGGGAGTCATTCTGCCACTCACTTGGTACCTCCATCAGCCTCATCTCCGGGTATCATCCTCAGAGCAATGGGCAGGCTTAGCGTGCCATCCAGTCCCTGGAGGCTGCCCTTTGATGCATTGCAGCTGACAATCCATCCTCCTGGAGCTCTCATCTGACCTGGATGGAGTAATAATAATAATAATAAGTTTATTTATAGAGCACTTTTCACAGACAGAGTCACAAAGTGCTTAACATGGTAAAAAACAAAATAAAAACACAGACACATAAAACAGTAAAAAAAAAAACAACCAAAGTAGACAGTAAAAGCACGTAAAAATACAATCAACACATAGTTAATTAAAAAGCCAGGCTAAAAAGGTGGGTCTTTAGTTGCTTCTTAAAAACACCAATGGAAGGTGCAGATCTAAGTTCAAAAGGTAAGGAGTTCCACAGTCTGGGAGCAACAGCAGCAAAGGCTCTATCACCTTTGGTTCTGAGCCTAGTGCTAGGGACTACCAATAGATTCTGATGAGAAGACCTGAGAGACCTGCTGGGCTGGTGTAGAAAGAGCAGGTCACTAATATAAAAAGGCGCATCTTCATGAATGGCTTTGTAAGTAAGAACAAGAACTTTAAAATCAATTCTATAATTTACAGGAAGCCAATGCAAGGAGGCCAAAACAGGAGTGATATGACAGAATCTACTGGACCTAGTTAGTAATCTTGCAGCAGCGTTCTGGACTAACTGTAGGCGGTGTAAAGAAGATTTGCTAAGACATGTGAAAAGAGCATTACAGTAGTCCAAACGTGAAGAAACAAAGGCATGAATGATGATTTCTAACTGACTGTAGGAAACCAATGACCTAATTTTGGATATATTCCTAAGGTGGAAAAAACAATTTCGAGTCAGAGATTTGACATGCTGATCAAAACTCATCGACTGATCGAAAATGACACCAAGATTTTTTAGATTAGACTGTACATTAG
Organism: Pholidichthys leucotaenia; assembly: GCA_020510985.1. Taxonomy (NCBI): domain Eukaryota; kingdom Metazoa; phylum Chordata; class Actinopteri; order Cichliformes; family Pholidichthyidae; genus Pholidichthys; species Pholidichthys leucotaenia. Next base: position 149,297,065 of record CM035838.1, read on the forward strand.
AGCTTAATGAACCAATGCTATTAACCATCTTAGGAATTAGATTATCAGGTGCTACAATAAGGACTTCAGTTTTATCAGCATTAAGTTGCAAAAAGTTACTAGACATCCAGTCCTTAATTGCAGACAGACAATCATGAATAATTTTTAAATTGTCAACATGGTCAGGTTTAAAGGAGAAAAGTAGCTGTAAATTGTCAGCGTAGCAGTGATAAGACACACCTTTAAATCTGCTGATGATAGAACCAAGTGGCAGCATATACAGTATAGGGCAAATAAAAGTGGACCCAGAATAGAACCCTGAGGCACCCCACAGGTTAAAGGAGCAGAGTCAAATGAATAAGAGCCAAAAGCCACGGAAAAACTCCCACCAGAAAGGTAGGAGAAAAACCAATCCAGAGCTTTTCCAGAAATACCTACCCAATCTCTAAGCCTTTGAAACAAAATACAATGATCAATAGTATCAAATGCTGCAGTAAGATCTAATAACACTAAAACAGAGCATTTGCCAGAGTCTGATGACATTAAAATATCATTTGACACCCTGAGAAGAGCAGTCTCTGTTGAGTGTTTCTGACGAAAACCTGACTGAAATTTGTCGAAAATATTGTGTTCAATCAGAAAGTCAGTGAGCTGCTTGGCAACAACTTTTTCTAAAAGCTTATAAATAAAAGGAAGCTTAGAAATTGGCCTGAAGTTTTTAAAAACAGATGGATCAAGGTTAGGGTTTTTAAAAGTGGCTGCACAACTGCATGTTTAAAATACGAGGGTACACAACCAGATTCAAGTGAACTATTAATGATATTAACCAAAGATGTACCCACTGAGCCAATTACCTCTTTTAATATTGAGGAAGGCAAAATATCTAAAGCGCAGGAGGAGGATTTCATGGAACTCACCAACACTAACAAATCCTCAAAAGGAACTGGGGTAAAATCACTTAAAAAGGCCTGTCTGTTAGGACAATCAAGGATTAGGGGAAAGGAATGAGTAAAATCAGCCCTAACAGCGGTGACCTTGTCAACAAAAAAGGAAAGAAACTTGTTACAGTCATTAATTGAATAAACGGGGGGAGCAGAACTAACAGGATTAACTATACTGTCTATTGTGCTGAAGAGGATCTTTGGATTGTTACTATCGGAGGAGATGATGTTGAAAAAATAAGAAGTTCTTGCCATTTTAATCATATTGTTAAATTCAATTAACAGTTCCTTAAGGTACAATCGATGCACCTCAGGTTTAGTGGACTTCCACAGTCTTTCCACCCTCTGACATTTACGTCTAAAACAACAGAGATCATCATTTAACCAGGGGGATGAATTAACAGCACGGACAGTCCTGGTTTTAAAGGGAGCAACTGCATCTAAGATGCTTGAACAGTGTGAGTTAAAAGAGCAAACCAAGCTCTCAGTGTTGTCATCAGAGGATAAAACCACACTGCTGTCAAAGGCAGCAGAAAATTTCACAGCTGAAAACTGGTCAATGACACGACAGCATTTTACCCGCTCACCAGTGTAACAGACTGATTTAACTGATAAATTAAAAAGGACACAAAAATGGTCTGACACAAGAAGCTCCTTAGTCTGAACATTATTCACATTGAGACCAAGTGTAAAAACAAGATCAAGTGAATTTCCTTTTATATGCGTAGGGCCAGATAGACACAAAACAAAATTAAATGATTCAATCATACCTAAGAAATTAACTGCAAAACTGTCATTGGGATTGTTAATATGCAAATTAAAATCTCCAAGTAATAAAATCCACTCAAATTTAATAATAGAAGTTAAAAAAATCACTAAACTCAGATAAAAAAGAGGCATAAACTCCTGGAGGGCAGTAAATTAAAACACAATAAAATAGGTTTGAGGAGCCAATTTTTAAAATCATCAGTTCAAATGATGAAAAAATTCCATGGCTCACCGTCCGTGTAATGAAGCAGCTCCGGTTCACAATGGCCAGACCATCGCAGCGGCCTGTCAATCTCGGAGCACAGGAGAAGGTGCAATCCGGTGGACAAAGTTCAATTAAGAAGGTAAATTCCTCACTTCTCTGTCAAGTCTCAACAAAAGTCCAGCCCTGCAGTAATGAATAAATTGTTCAAAAAGAAAGATTTATTTGAGATGGAAAGTGAGTTAAACAACGCCAGCTGGATGGACTCTGTACAGCAGCAGTCTCGCCAGGAATGGGGGCTGGTGAAAGTTGACGTAGGCACCCGCTACCTGCAGGGGATTTGCTGGCTCGGAGCAGGGAGAAGACCGGTTGACACGGTAGAACAGGGAAAACAGGCCGGAGAAATGATGGCCTCACTCCGGGCACACCCGAGGGCCAGGATCCAGGAAAGAGGCCAGCTGCAGAATTAGGAGAAGATGAGGTGAGGCGAGCAAGACGGCGAAGCTGAGCAAGCCTTCTGGATTTCACCGCAGCACCTGCACGTCTTCCCCGAGGTTTGGATCGCTTTCTGCCAGTATAACCACAGTGGGGATCCCAGGTACCAACGGGAAGTTGCAAACGCAGAGACCGATGGAAGAATCTTCCCTCCTGATTATGACAGCCAAACCCCACCATGGAAGATCGAATATCCAGCAGCACTTGGTGATCATAAACAATGGCTGATTGCACATAACCCAGACACAATAACACAATCAAAAACAGGACAAACAAGCACGGCAACAAGCGGAGACGACCAGCAGCCAGAAACACAGGCAGCGCGGCCATCTTGCTGTCAAACAATGGAGGCCAGACTTAAGGTGGAACAGAACACAACTTTATTGCGGACTCACACAAGTAATACAGATGCTCCCGTCAGGCTCAGAGTACTCACTCAATTCCACAGTCTCCTTGGCCATGGGGCTCACGCCGTTTGAGGCCTCTGTGGGATACAAACCCCCCCACCCCCCGCTGCCCATGGTGGAGAGAGAGGTTGTGGTGCCATCCGTGGGAGCCCACTTTCGCTGCTGTCGCCGATCCTGTACATCCACCTGAGCTGCCCTCCTCCGGGCTACCGAACGCAATTGCTGCTATGCGTATTGGAAGAGGGTCCCGGCGCCGGAGTACAAGGTTGGACAGCAGGTCTGGGTGCCAGCTAGCCAGATCCCATTGAAGGCTGAGGCCAAGAAGCTCTTGCCTCGCCCATTCCTCGCCACTGAAGTCATGGGTGTCTCCACTGTCTGGCTCCAGCTTCCATGGGCACTCCGCGTACATCCAACCTTTCACGTCTCGAACGTAAAGCCTCTCCGCACCAGTCCCCTCTGCCCCCCCCCCCCGAAGCCACCTCCTCCTCCCCGAGTCCTTGATGGTCACGTCACTCACACTGTCTGCAAGATCCTGGACATTCGCCGTCGGGGCTGGAGTCTCCAGTACCTGTTGCACTGGGAGGGCTATGGCCCGGAACACAGATCTTGGATCCCGAGGTCATCTTTCTATGACAAAGGCATGGTCCGGGCCTACCACCAGGAGGCATTCCTTGGGGGGCGGGGGGGGGGCTGTCATATCCTGGTGAGTGCTCGCCCCCTCAGTCCTGTTCTCCTGCCTCCCTGCTAATCATCTCACCTGGGACGACTGACACACCTGCTGCTTCTGCTGAGCCAGCGTTTATAAGGACCAGCTCTTCCGTGATTCAACGTTGGCTCATTTGGGTATACTGCCTCAGAGCAGAATTTATCTCAGACTTGTAACTTGCCTCGTGTTTTTGGTTCATTACCTAAACACTGATCTCCTCCTTCTCCTTCAGGTTGCTGCCATTGAAGCGGTGTGTCTTCAGGGATCGCAGTGTGCTCACTAGCCTGTTGGTCTCCCTGCTGCAGCTCCTCATCTCCACTTGGTCAGACTCAGCCCTTCATTCCCCTATCCCAGCAGTTTCATCTTGCTGGTTCGTCTCTCCTTGCTGGGCACTGTGCTGGGTTCTCTTGTTCCCCACGTAAGTGGCATAATTAGTATTTCCACTCACTCCTCCATTCCTCTCCCTAATCAGCTCTCGTCTTTTCTCCACAGGCTGCTGCTGCTCTAGCGAGTGACTGTTTTTCTCTAATCCTGCCCTTTTGATATTTAATAAATTGTCAAACGTTCCCACTTGTTTTCTGTATCTCCTTTGGTGTTGCACCCTGCACTTAGGCTGACAGTCCAGTCAATATGACAAGTAGGGGAATTCCTTTTTGGCTCAGAGGATAGAGTTTGAGGCTCTAGATCACAGGGTCAGGGGTTCAAATCCCAGCCTTGGACATACACTACTCACAAAAAGTTAGGGATATTTGGCTTTTGGGTGATTTTCATGGAAAATGTAAAAAGTTCATGCTACAGTGATATAATATCATGAAAGTAGGGCATGTAAGTAGGAGCATGCAATGGTGATGTCTTCATTTCAAACAATTTATTGAAACAAAAGCCAACAACAGTGGTGGGTCTACCACAACAAAAAATGTCAGTGTCTCAATTACTTGTCATGTGCCCTTGAGCATCAATTACAGCTTGACAAAGACATCTCATGCTGTTCACAAGTCGATTTATTGTCTGCTGAGGCATGGCATTCCACTCTTCTTGAAGGGCAGCCCTCAGGTCATTGAGGTTGTGGGGTGCAGGGCTATGAGCCTCTACACGGCAACTCAGCTGATCCCATAGGTTTTCTATGGAATTCAGATCTGGAGAAAGTGCAGACCACTCCATCTGAGGTATCCCAGCCTCCAGCAGCCGTTCCCTAATGATGCAACCTTGATGAGCTGGAGCATTGTCTTCCATGAAGATGAAATTAGGTCTCTGTTGTCCATGCAGGGGCACAATGACTGGATTAATGATGTTATTCAGGTAGTATCAGCTTGTCACTGTACCATTCACAAGGTGTAGGGCAGTTCTGTATTGACTAGACACACCTGCCCAGACTGTAACATGGTGACAACAGTGACTGATGTATAGTGCTCTCCTTGACGTCTCCAGCATCGTTGGTGGCCATCATTTCTGCTCAGCGTGAATCAACTTTCATCAGAGAACAGCACTGAAGCTTACTGGTCCCTTGTCCAGACTAAATACTCCCTGGCCCATGCAAACGATGACGCCTGTGCCTGATGGTGTGGTCAGGTACCCTTGCAGGTCATCTAGCACGCAGACCATGCTGATGTAAATGGTTCTGAAAGGTCTAACATGACACTTGGGTGCCTCTTACCTCCCTTAAATGTGCCTGGAGTTGAGTGGCATTCATCATCTAGTTCCGCAGGGCACTGTTCACAATGAAGCGGTCATCAGCCTGGGATGTGGCCAAAGGACGCCCACTTCTATACCTTTCTGTGACTCTTCCAGACTCTCTGTATCTCTGTTGCAACCTGCTGATGATACTCTGTGACACTTTAAGCTCAGTGGTCACTTTCCTCTGAGAAGATCCTGTTTGAAGCCTCGCAATGGCAAGGTATTGTCGATCAACTGTGAGGTGCCGTCTGGTCTCATGATGTCAAAATGTGAACAGCATGATGAAGAGGACTGTTTTAATACCAATTCTGATTGAATCAAAAAATTTATTGGTCGATTCACGGATCAAACACCTGTTGTGAATTTTGCTGTTAAGCACCTTGTTAGAGGACAGCAAGTTATGCAAAAAATACTGAAACATTGAATATTTGGACATCTGCATTCAAAAGGTTAGAGAAGGTCAAATTAAGGTCACCTGTAAAGGTTATAGTGCATTTTAGGTGCACCTGGAAAGTTCACCCGAAAGCCAAATATCCTTAAATTTTTGTGAGTAGTGTAGGTGTCAGTCTACCTTACCCAAGAGTGGAAAAGACTGTTGGTGAATGTCTACCTTGTCTACAGGTGAAAATGACTATTGGTTTGCCTACCTTGGTGATAGAGAGTCCTGGGTAAATAAGCAATTTGCGCCATAACAATACGTATGGCCCATGGTAAGTAATGCAACTGTTACTTGAGAACAACTTCTGGCTACTCTAATTACAGCCTAGTGTAGCATATCACAGAGAAACAAAAATGTTTTGTGATGATCCAGAATAAAAAAAAACTTTTTTGCTCAGTGAGTGAAAAGTTAGATATGAATCCACATGTTGTCATTATTTGGAAATTACTCTCACTGCCACAAGGTGGGAGAAAGAAGCTCTGAACTTTAGTTCAGTAAAAGGGTGTTTAAACCTCTGCACAAAAATGAATTTTAAAAATGGCATAATCTCTTTACTGTTTACACTTATTTGACAAGAAGAGTGGGATTCAAACACTTGTTGTGGGATGATGCTACGAGTGAGCAGTCAACCTGGTCCACTTTACTCTATGATAAATTTATTTCTGTACTCACAGCACAGAGCGGGTGAAGAGTTTTTGGGCTAAAACAAGGCATCCTTCAAAACACAGCCTCACAGCAAATTACTGCACTTTTGAAAGACTAAAACAATCTGTGAGATGTATTTTCAGTTAGTTTGAGGACACTACACTGAACTTCAGCAAGATGAAAGAGGATAAAATGTAATTGGGGATGACACTGTAGCTTTCACTGTAGCTTTGGTGTTCATATCAGCAGTCTTATAGCTTAGATGCTAATTTACACTTAACACCTTTGTCATTCCGGAAGGCTTTTATGCAGAGCAACTTATAATCAGTGCCACTCAACGGGGAGAGCAGCTGTAATCACAATCATCATAAGCCTTCTTTTAAAGATATGCCCAAGAAAATAATAAAATAACACTGTATTTAGTGGTCATGACACTGCACTTGCAGAAAGCCACAGAGCGTGTATGTAAAAATGCAAAGCCGGATTGTGTACTAAACAGATAATTCCTTTTTTGGGCCAGTCTGCTTTTGTTGAATAAAATTCCTGTTATTTCCTGACTTAATGTGGGTTAACATCTGAGCAGCAAGATATGCAAACCCTTCTCCCAATTGTCCTATTCATTTCCCAGGCACAATTTTATTCAACTTACACATGAATATTCCCTCGCAGTCCCAAAGCCTAATAAGAAAAACATGACTGAGGTGCACAGGTAAGGTGGCCTAAGTGGCTAGAGGAATAGATAATTCTGTCACCAATTCTGTTCTCTAATCACTGCTGGATGCTGCATTTCAATGCTTTTGAGAGTGGTCTTTGTGACTAGAAAAGCGCTATATAAGTGCAGGTTAGTTAGTAGTAGTTAGTATTAGCTGCTGGAGGAGACCAGTGCCTTTTAAATCCTGGATTAGATTTTGTTTTATGAAAAATACAAATATTAATGTGAGACATCTCTGGAAAATCAGCTAATTTGCATTTGTTCAACACAGTCATATTAAGAAAAGTACCAACTAAAGGTTGTGCTGTCATATTGAACTTTAGAAATAAGCCTATTTTACAACTGTTTAGCACAGAATAATAGAAAAACTCATTCAGAATTCAGTGATTTAATGCTACAGATCTCTCATTTGGCTAGGGGATTTGTTCTTGGATCACACTGTGGGTGTTAAGAAACAAGGACGTTGCTATTAAACTTGAGCATATATGAATATTCAATCAAATGCTTATTTAATTATGCATTTATTTGTTATTGCTTTTAAGACAAACATAGTTTATTTTAAGATTGTCTTCAAATAGAGGACTTCCGGGAAGATGGCGGAGAGACATAACACTTAAACAAAGAGCTCTCCCTAGCCGGATTAAAAATCATCGGTAAATGGCCAACTCGACATAAACGAATCAATAAACTAAGGGATGAAAACACGAAGGAACCGGGCACAAGGACAAAAACAGGGTAAAATTGAAGAATTCCTCTCCAACAACGCAGGAAAAACCGCTGTACGCAAAGCCCAAAAAAACGAGATGTCCACAGCAGTGAAAATGGAGGACGCCAGACTCGACAACATGAACGCTGGCATCGCCAGTTTGGGTGAAGAGTTGAGAGAATTCAAGCGACAGCTACAACAGGATTTAGCGGCTCTTAAGGAGGAACTGAAAAAAGAAATTAAGGAGGAAATCATGGACCTCCGAAGAGAAATGGAGCGTAAATTAACGGAAAACATGGAGGAGCTGCGCTCCCAGCGGGCGTGTATGACAGAAGCGCAGACCCGAATTTCGGAACTAGAAGATTGGAAAAGCGAGGCAAACGAACAACTACAGACCCTGACGACGCAAACGCAGAGGATGCAGGAGAAAATAAACGACTTGGAGAGCAGATCCCGACGAAGCAATATGCGCATCTTTGGAATTCCGGAGGGCATTGAAGGCAACTCGATGACAAAATTCATGGATCAGTTCTTAAAAAAAGAACTGGAAATACCCGGAGAAACGGATCTGCAGATTCAACGGGCGCACAGAACACCGGCACAGAACCCGAAAACAAACTCTCCACCCAGGTCAGTTGTGGTAAACTTTGTGAAATATGACATAAAGGAAAGAATCCTGACGCAAGCATGGAAAAAAAAGATACGAATCGGCGACAAACAGGTATTTTTTGACCATGACTACCCGACAGAAATCGTGCAGCAGCGGAAGAAATATGCCAATATTAAAAAAACGCTGAAAGAGAAAAAAATTAGATTCCAAACGCCGCTAACGAAAATGAGGATTCATTGGGAGGAAGGCACAAGAACCTACAACACGGCCGAAGAGGCAGCGCGGGATATGATGGAGCGGGGCCTTGAGGTGAGCGTGCCGAAGGAGACGGCTGGAGCAGCGGCGGCCCTGAACGCACCACGACAGACGGAGTGGAGACGAGTGAACGGCGGAAGAAGGGGGAGAGACGTAGAGCAGCGGGCCCAGGACAAGCTACAAGGCTTTCAACTGAAAGCCTAGATCATAACAAAGATTAAGAAAGGCACAGAAGAAATGAAGGCCAAGAAGACAAGGTAAAAGAGAAACAGACGGCTAGGAGAGGTTTAAGTGATATTTGTTGGACATTTCTAGACTTATGACTATTACTTTGATAGTAATTAGAAGTCTAGGGAGGGCCCTTCACTCTGTGAAGACAAACCCCCCACCCACCAACAGGGACCAGTGGGCAGAAGAAAGGCCCAAAGTACGGAGGTCGAGTTTTTTTAATGTGTTTTTATATAAATATGTGTTATTTTTGTTGTTAAAGGGGCTAGGAGCACAAGTTAAAAAAATGGAAAAACATGAATATGGGTAAAAATCTTAAGATAATGACACTAAACGTGAATGGTCTGAACTCACCTGTTAAAAGGGAAAGAATAATAAGAAAATTCAAGAAGGAAAAAGCTGAAATTATATTTATGCAAGAGACACATTTGAGCAAGGCAGAACATGTGAAACTAAAGAGATTTGGCTATAAGAACTCCTACTACAGTTCATTTAAGGGAGGAGCAAAAAGGGGGGTTATGATACTAATCTCAAACAAAATACAATTTGAAAGTGAACAGGAAATCCAGGATAAAGAAGGCAGGTATGTAATAATAAAGGGAAGAATAGAGGGTATGCAGATCACATTAGTGAACATCTATGCCCCACCAGAAAGTGACAAGGGTTTTTTTCAACATCTGTTTGATCTCATAGCAACACACAGTGAAGGAGTCCTAATTTGTGGAGGAGACTTAAATGCTGTCATGGATCATGAAGTTGACACAACAAGTGTTAAGAAGACAAAAAAACATGTAACAAAGTTCATAAGAACCTCACTGGCAGAAATGGGTATGGTAGACATATGGAGGGACCTACACCCACTCGAAAAAGACTATACACATTATTCAGCAGCCCATAAAGTACACTCTAGAATAGATTACTTCCTTATGAATGAAGGTGACAGACACAGGGTGAGAAATTGTTGGATTGGAGGGGCAGAAATATCAGATCATAATCCTATATACATGGAAATATATTTAAACAATAGAAAACGACAAACAACATGGAAACTTAACATAGGACTGTTAAATGATGAGAAAATGAAAGAAAGAATAAAAATAAACATAAACGAATATATCCAAGAGAATGACAATGAAGAAGTGGACCCAACAATACTATGGGACGCACTAAAAGCCGTGTTAAGGGGTAAATTAATTGTTGAAACAGGAAAAGCAAATAAGACTAAGCTGGAAGCGTATGAACAAAGATGTGAGAGACTAAGGGAATTAGAACGTAAACATCAAAGCACAAATGATCCAAAAATATATCAAGAAATTAAAGAAGAAAAAACAAAGATAAAAGAAACACAAATGGATGAAATTGAAAGGAAAAATAGATATCTAAAGCAAAAATATTATGAAACGGGGCCAAAAGCCACAAAACTGCTGGCAAAACGGTTAAGAAAACAACAAACAATGAATAATGTATACAAGATTAAAGACCCCACCACAAATAAAACCACAGTTAACCCAGAAAACATCGAAGAAATTTTCCATAATTTCTACCAAGAACTATACTCGCAACCTGAAGAAACAAATACTAAAGATATCAAAAAATTTCTAGACACATTGGACTTGCCATCAATAGGAAATCAACAAAATGAAAAACTAACAGCAGAAATAACAACACAAGAGATCAGAGATGTGATTAAGTCACTTAAAAATGGTAAATCACCAGGTAGTGATGGATACCCATCTGAGTTTTATAAACTGTTTATAGAAGAACTCATGCCACAACTCCTAAAGTCATTTAATTGGACGCTGAACAACAACAAAATACCTCCAACATGGAACGAAGCAATCATTTCAGTTATTTTAAAACCAGGGAAAGATAAAGAACAATGCGGAAACTATAGACCAATCTCTTTATTAAATGTAGATTATAAAATATACACAACAATTATATGTAAACGAATAAAGACATTCTTGACGGAATTGATAGAAGATGATCAAACTGGATTCATAGAGGGACGCCAAACACATGACAATATCAGGAGAACAATACATATAATTAACCAAATACATAAAGAAAAGAAAAGCGCAGTAATAATGAGTTTAGACGCAGAAAAAGCATTTGACAGGGTTAACTGGAAATTCCTATATAGTGTACTGGAGCGCTTTGGATTTAACGAAAAATCAGTACAATGCATAAGGACGCTATATCAAGAACCTGTGGCAAGAATCAAGATAAACGGTAGCTTAACAGACAAAGTAAATATACAAAGATCAACTAGGCAGGGATGCTGCTTATCGCCCACCTTGTTTGCTCTGTTCATAGAACCATTGGCTCAAGCGATACGACAAAATAAGAAATTAAAAGGTGTAACAATAAAGGGGGCGGAACACAAGATTGGGCTATTTGCAGACGATATTATAGTTTACCTTGAACAACCAGATAAATCAATAATGGAAATGATGAACTTGATAGAAAATTTTGGAAAATTATCAGGATACAAGATAAACATAACAAAAACACAAGTACTGACATTCCACTATAACCCTCTAAACCAGATAACTGATAAGATCAAACTAAACTGGAAGCAAAAAGAAATAAAATACCTTGGAGTGAACATACCTAAAGACCTAAGCAAAATCTATAAAGCAAACTATGATAGGTTGGAACAAGAAATAAAAAAAGATATTGATAGATGGTCAATCTTAAATATGGATCTGAATTCAAAAATTGAGACAGTCAAAATCAGCATACAACCTAGATTACTTTACCTCTTCCAGGCTATACCAACAGAGATTCCAGATGCCCAATTCTCAAAGTGGGACAGGATGATATCGAGATTTGTTTGGGGAGGTAAAAAACCAAGAGTGAAATATAAAACCCTCCAATTACCAAAAGAGAAAGGAGGCATGGGCCTACCGAGTCTAAAGGAATATTACTACTCAGCACAAATAAGATATATCATATGTTGGTGCGACGAGGGATATGAGGCAAAATGGAAAGAAATGGAAAAGGAAATTGAGGGACTCCCAGTACAAAGCATAATAGGGGATAAAGATGCATATAAGCAAATCAAACAAATAGACCCAATCACTAAATTTACTTTAGAACTGTGGTATAAAATAGTACAAAAATATAATATAAGGGAAGACATAAAACTATTGAAATGGGTAGCATTTGACAGTCAGTTTGAACCGGCAAAACAAGATAGGGGATACAAAAATCTGGTGAACAAGGGAATCACAGCATGGGGCAATATCGGAAAAAAAGATCTCGGGAGCTTTGTAAATATCAGGAGAAAATTTAAATTAGAAAGATCGGAATTTTTCAGATATCTGCAGATGAGAGATTACTATATGAAGAAGATTAGGCATAACCTCCAAACAGATGTGAACGAGATTATACAACTTATTTTAAGCTCATATGCAGGAAATAAAATAAGAATTATTTCAAAACTATATCAGAAACTTATGACAAACAATCATACAAGTAACTATATAAAGGAGAAATGGGAGAAAGAGCTCAATTTAAACATAACAGAAGAAAGCTGGCAGGAAATATGGAAAACACAACACACATCAACAAATTCAAGGGCATGGAGGGAATTTGGATGGAAAAACCTGATTCGCTTTTTCATTACACCACAGATTCAAGGAAAATATACAAATACCCAATCTTTATGCTGGAGGGGATGTGGGGCTCAAAATGCAGACCACTCACATATGTTTTGGAAATGCTACAAAATATCATCATTTTGGAAATCTATGCATGTGACAATACAGAGGATATTAGGATATAATATACCAATGAACTGTAACCTGATGTACTTATGTGATCTTAAAAAAGACAGTGTTATACAGGCTGAGGACAGATATCTAGTTAAAATCTTGTTGATTGCATGTAAAAAAACTATCACAAAAAAATGGCGATCAGAAGTTCTTCCTGACCAAGAACAATGGACTGACATTGTTGAGGACATACGTATGATGGAAAAACTAACATATCGACGAAGAATGCAAGAAGGAATATGGGAGAAAAAATGGCGGAAATGGACACACTACAAAGTGCAACAACGAGGCAGAAATTGAAAGAATAACCAAAGACACTGAAAAAACCAGAAGAATTAAGAGATGGAAACTAAAAACTTGATGCTCCAACATTTGTCCCCCCCCCTTTTATTTTTTATTTTTTTTTTATTTTTTATTTTTATTTTGTTTATTTTTTTTTATTTTTCCCTACCCTAACCCCTTTGTTTTTTAAATGTAGAATGTGATCTGAATGCATTATATATGATGAAAAATGAATAAAAATCTAAGTTACAAAAAAGATTGTCTTCAAATAAGCATCCTCACTTCATGTGGTGTAATTTCAAGTGGTGCAGCTCAGTTCCCTTTTCCCTCATTATGGGTAAGCAAAACAATTTGAAAGACTAATTTTAGGTTCTGATCCTGATCCCAGTAATTTTTGCCCCAAGCTCAGTATTGTTAACTAAAACGAGAACAAAATCTCACACTTCCAAATTACTCCTTGTGTATACAGTATGTACTATCTATCACTACTATGGCCTGTTCTGTCACATGACGATCATCATGACGTTTCACATGTCTGGACTGCAGGAAGTCAACATACAGTATTTGTCCTTGGAGAGTTCCCTTTTATCTGTGAGTGCAGCTGCCCATCCTGGAAGGCTGCTCCCAGGTCTCATGAATGGTACCAAAAGATCGCAAGTCACGCTTCAAGGTATCTTTAAAACAAAGGCGTGGAGGACCAATAGGGCGTGAAGCATTTGCAAGCTTCCTGTATACGTAAAGGGATCTTCGGGAGTCTGTGATCTTCCATGCAATGAACTTGCCCAGCCCAGTGAAGCTTGTAAAATGGAGTATAAGCAGAGGCAGTGTGTCAATAGAGGGCGCAAATGTGCCGCCCCCTTAAAATATTGAGATAAAAATATTTCCTTAATAAATCAGTCGTGACATGCCAAATAAATGAGAGGCATAGCATGTCCTTCTGTAGTTGATATGTAAGCTTCTGCAGCAGCAGCAGCCCTTTTAAATAACATTTTAATATGTAGGCTTGCATTATAGACCACTTCCTGGTTAGGGGCACTGGTTTAACTAGAATCATTGAAGTCAGCAAACTTTTTTGCCCCATGTGAGCAGGAACAGTTTTTCATTGGCCATCCAAAACTCGATTCTGAGACGCATATCTGGGCGCCCTGGAGCTAATCGTAAGGTTTTTTTGTTTGGTTTTTTTTTGTATTTTTTATCTTAATGTGATTGGGAGTACAGGCCGTCAATCATTAGATCCCTCCTGCTTGCCAGGAAACACAGAGCCGCTAGCAGAGCGGCTAGTTTCATTAACACAAACACCATTTTGATGCAGAGAAAAGAGGACAAAGGAGCTGAGACCCGATCGTCCAGATTTAATCATCCAGCAACAGGCCAAAGATCGTGGGAGGACTTATACAAGGAGCTTTTCTCAGAATGCAACCATAAAAGGATTGCTGCAGGTGTGAGTTTGTGTTGTTGAAAGTTAAGAAAAAATGGCTAGAATTGTGAATCTGAAATTCAAATTAAAGATCACAAGTTGATCCAAGGAATTTACAACTACAGAAAATAATAATAAAAGTTAAAGAAGAGGCTTCTCTGTGTCTATAAGTGCAACAGATGCACTATTTTCCTCAAAAATGTTTATTTTGAATTCAGAAATCATACTTCTTCAATATAAACCAAAACCACAAGCAAAGCCATGAAAAGAGAGCTCTACTTTAGTTTGACAGGAACCAGATCTCCTTGGTTTGAGAAGATACAAACTGTAAAATGCATCATTTAACCAAATACAATCTGTAAACCTAACTGGAATATAAGCAGAAGTGAGTATAGTAACCAGAAATTGTACTAAAGTAAAATTAGTGTTATATTAATAACTTAAGTATAAGTAAGAGTAGTTACCAAAAAATACTTAAATATGAGTATCTTCTGATAAAGTTACTTAAGTAGTAAGAACTTTACTCTCACTGATTTTAGTGGGGGGGGGGGGGTTTCTTAAAAATTGTGACTCAAGTATTTTATGGTTTTTCCATCAATCTTTAACATTTTAGTCATAAATTTGAAACTTCCTTTTGTAATTTTTTAAAAAATATTTCTGATTGTTTCCTAGTATTTTTCTCTGTTTTCACTAGTGCCCAGTCCATTCATATACTCTTGCCATCTAGTGGTTATAAATAATAAGTGTTAAATGCGAAATCTTTAGTTAATAATGTGATTTTTCTTTATATTGCAACAGATTTTATTGGGTAGTCTTAATCAGTAGTATTCACATTTTCACATTTGATCCAGGTGAAGGCTCTTGAAATAACTTTTTAATTAAATCACTTTTTTTTAACATAAGAAAATAACTTTAGTTTCCCTTTTACAAACTTAGCTGTTGCCAGTAGGTCTATAAATTTGGCCATTTTTTTTCTCAGCATCATTTTAAAAAAATCTCCCTGTCCCCGTAAGTCTGTGATACCATTCTAGGACACACCAGGGAACGCTTTGCATTTTCAGACCACCTGGTCAGTGCCATGTTCCTTCAGGGGAAACGGTTTGAAGAATATCGCAAGGCATCCCTTGCAGCTGCACTGAGCTGCACCTTGAAGGCATATCCAGTGCTCAATGGAAGCAAGCTGAAGACAGAACTTAGCCTCCTCTACAGCAAGGATGAACTCAAATCCTGTTGTGGTGTCATGGATGTGCTTCAGTTTTTCATGGACAATAACCTATCAGAGGTATTCTCAGAGACAGCTACACTCCTGAAAATTATTATCACAATACCTATGACCACCATGGAGGCTGAAAGGTGTTTTTGGACACTGAAAAGGATTAAAACATTCCTCAGGAACACCATGACTCAGGAGACACTGAATGCCTTAGCCACTCTCTCCATGGAAAAAAGCTTGTGACTGACATGGCTGACTATAACCAGAAGGTCATAGAAAAATTTGCTAGGTTGAAAGACAGGAGGGCTAAATTTCTGTGCAGACAGTGGGCACTACTACTGATGCTCACGCAAGAACCACAAACAGATTTGTTTATAAATGTGACATCTGATCGATTTGGTGAATCCTACAAGCTCACATGGTCTGTTGTATCCTGAAATTTGGTACAGGTACTAATAAAATTTAGGAGTGGTCCAGACTAGTTGTAAGAGTTTTGTGTAAATAGTTTGCTGTTATTCTAACCTAGTCTTCATTAAATGGCTTTGTATTTTGTCTGAATCAAGTATCTTATACCCTATAAACCCTATAAACTTAATTAGTTGACAAAATTTAATACTTTGATTGAAGTAATAAATAAAAGTAAAATCATTACAAATAATCAAATGCAGTATCATTTCATCAACATCCAAATTATATACCATGCAAAATATAAGGTTCCATAGGTCTGTGTCTTCGTGTTGGTCACTAACAGGACCATCTGAAATACCTCCTAGAATCTGATGGATTTTTTTAGTTTTTATTTTTGCCAGTCCTTTGATTCCACTGCTGATGCTACTTAAATGATATTTTTTTACCTTTTGGATCTCAGACAGGAGAACTTCAGTTTCCCTCTTACTGTCAGAGTCTAGACATAGCTGTGCTCTTGTCCTCACATTATGTTATTTGTTTCTCTGTAATCTTCAGTACATGAGTTCAGCCATGTCCTTGACCACTGTTTGTTGGGTTCATTTGCATTTTATTTTTATCCCTGCCGTTGCCTCAGTTTGTTTTTAATTTGGCCCTTATTATTATTCTCATGGTCTTCTCTCCACTGGTTCCTCTCTTCATGTTTTTTGTATCCGCTGTCAGTGATCATCAGTGCAGCCCCGCCCGTCCTGTGTCTGTGATCAATCCCTGCCATCTCCATTTGTCCCTGATTGTGCCCACTTGTTCTGTATTGTGTTTGATTACTCCTGTGTCTATTTATGTCAAGCCCCAATCTGTGTTCCTCATGGATGTCGTCGTCAGTGTCTGCCTGAATAACATGCTTCTGTTCCTGCCTGAATCTTGCCTGTTATCCTGCTTCAGGATGAGCCGCAGGTGCCAGAGTGTGCACCTTGGGCAGAGCAGGAACTGAAGCACGCACCTTGGGAATAGCTGGAGCTGTGGCGTGCACCACAGGGACAGTGGGAGCCATTGTGTGCACCTTGGAGACAGCGGGAGCCATTGTGTGCATGACCCCAGCAGCAGAGGACCAGGAGCTCAGGCAAGTTCTTTTCTTTACTTTTATGACATCATTACTAGTTAAGACTTGCCTAGCTCCTGGTGATTTTGGTGACGTCTCACCCTGCCCTTCTCCCCCATCCGAGGACTGCAGCAGGGGTGGTTCTCAAGGTGTCGGGGCTGAACGTTTCTGCACCATCTGTTCCAGAGATCAGGGGACCTCCACCCATCATTTCAGAGGTCAGGGGACCTCCACCCATTGTTCCAGAGGTCGAGCGGTCTGCTGCACCTGTCGTCCCAGAGGCCGAGCAGTCCGCTCCACCTGTTGTCCCAGAGGCCAAGCAATCCACTCCACATGGTCCGACCGAGCAGTCCACTCCACTTGTAGCCCAAGAGGCTGGCATGCCTCCCACTGTAGCCCAAGAGGCCGGTGTGCCTCCACCTTTTATTCCAGAGGCCGGGGTCAGTGTGCAGCAGTCATCAGTCACAGAGCATAGGGCTCCTCTGTGTTTGTTTGGCGAGCTATGCATTCCTGGGGCCGCTGTTCCACCTTGTTCTCTAGTTTGGTGGCCTATGGACATTGGCAGGCCACCGGACTGGCCCTGCCTTCTGGTCTTGGGGTCCATGGACTGGGGCAGGCCCCCCGACCAACGTTGCTCTCCCGTCCAAGGGCCTATGGACTTTGGTAGACCCCCTGACTTGCTGTTTGTTGTGGTCCAGTGGCCCATGGACTTGGGTAGACCACCTGACCCACTTTGTTTGGGGTTTTGGGGCCTTGGTCTTTATTTGGCACACGAACTGTGTTTTGTGTTTGGACTTGGTGGTGGTGGTGGTGGTGGTGGTGGGGTTTACAATTTGTTTTGGCCCACCTGGCCTTGTACCCCCACCACCCACCCTGGGAGGGTTTTTTTTTTTGTTTGTTTCTTTTTGTTCTGCTGATATTACTATTGGGGTCGCCTGGAAGCCGTCCCTTTAGAGGAGGGTACTGTCAACGTCTGGACATGGTTGTGCTCTTGTCCTCGTGTTATGTTATTTGTTTCTCTGTAAGCTTCAGAACATGAGTTCAGCCATGTCCTTGCCCTCTGTTACGTTCATTTATGTTTTATTTTCATCCCTGCCATTGCCTAAGTTTGTTTTTCATTTGGTCATTATTATTATTATTATTATTACTATTATTATTATTTTCATGGTCTTGTCTCCTCTGGTTCCTCTGTTCATGTTTTTTGCATCCTCTGTCTGTGATCACCTGTGCACCCCCGCCAGTCCTGTGTCTATGATCGATCCCTGCTGTCTCTGTTTGTCCCTGATTGTGCCCACCTGTTCTGTATTGTGTTTGATTACTCCTCTGTCACCTTCCATCAGTTTCCATCAGACAGCTGGACTGTGATCCACTGAATTAAAATGCATTTACTTGCTACCTGGATAAAGATTATTCAAAAATGGATTTTGATCTCCAAAAGGCATTTGAGTGGCTGGATCATGTCTCTGTCACAGCAGATATTTGGACTGAGGATAGTGAACATTTTCTTTGTATCACTGCACATCGGATAAATCCATAATCATAAAACAAAGATAAACATGGACAGCTTTACGCATTGTTGCCAACTCTCACTCTTTTTTTTTTTTTTTTTTTTTTTTTTTTGTTACTTATTTGTACCCGTAGGTAGACTTGGTTTGCAGTCTGGTGACAAGCCACTGGCTGCTGGTCGCTGCGTGCGCGAGCGCCCTAAACCTACATGTTTTTGGTGTGCGGGAGGAAACCGGAGAAATCCCGGAGTAAACCCGCGCAACACTGGGAGAACATGCAAACTCCACACAGCTCACTGTTGGTCGGGGGCTGGGATCGAACCCACGATCTCATGATCCCCGCGGTCCCCCGGCCGAGGGTAAAACTGCGCTGCCACAGTGCTAAACCACTGCGCCACCGTGCAGCCCATAGTGAGTCTCATTCTTTCTCCCTCTCTCTCACTCCACAACCCCTATTTCTCACTCCAAAATGAAATTATTGGTAATATCTTGATGTTTTCTTCAGCTTTTTCCCACAATAAGAGCTCTCAAGGCAGGATATGTTATGGTTCGAGCGCCGATCCCGCCTGCGCTCCAGCCATGCACTATTTTCTCCCTTCTGACGTGGGTGTGCCCCTTTTGGCTCTCCGAGCCTTTATTGTGACAGCGCTCGGAGGGCCTTCCGGCTGTCAGAGTTGACAGCTGAGCCGCATTTCGCCTCATCAGCGGCTCTCTACTTAAGAGGGCAGCTGAGAACAAAAGGTGCGGCAGTCTCGTCAGATATTCCCTGTCTGACAGCGTCGAGCGTTCCTCGCTGTGTTTTCCTGGTCAGACGCTAACTACTTCCTATCCTTGAGTGTAAGTGTTTTCATTACGAATCTGTTCCTCCTCGTCATTGTTTGAGTATTCATTGTAGTGTATTTTAGCCCCCCGTGGCTCGTTATTTTGTGTCCTTTTCTGTCCTGTAATAAACTGTGCAAACTCACCGGTGATTTGTGGCGTCTTATGATGGCTCGTGACAGCCATCCATGACAGGATAAAGCAGACTGAACATGTTCTAAAAGCTGTCTCAAACAGTCTGTTTTCAGCCTGACATTAATAAACCCATAATGTAATCCATTAATTAAATTATCTTGCTATGTGTGCAAGATGATTTGAGTATGCATTTAAAAGTAATGTAAAAGTTACTTTTCCAAGTAACTAATTACTTAATCATGCAGTAATTGGTAAAGTAACTCAATAACTGCAATTAGCTACTATTTTTTAGCAACTTGTCCAACACTGGTCATCACCCAAGCTGGAATTCTTCTGATCATATTTCTTTAGTTTGAGTAGTACCTTTTGGGGTCTCTGAGAAGGAAAGGGGGTACTTCTCATCAAACTTGACAGGTCTATTGTTCTCTGTTTTGACAGGTCTATTGTTCTCAAGATGAAAGGCGTGACCTTTGACCTGACCTGATCTGTGACGTGACCCGGCTAATTAATTCATTTTCTATAGGGTGAGCGTGAGAATGGAATGTTAATGATATACGGATAAAAAGCCGCATTGTTTATTGAGATGAAAGGTGAATAACCTTTGACCTGTGTTGTGAGGGACTGGCATGAGAATGGAATGTTGGTTGATTTAAATTTTAAGAAAATAAAATGGTGATGGTGTGGCAACCTGGGGAGAGCCTAATTGTATACCATCTTAGACAGGAACAAAGGACGAGAAGATCATCTTTTGTGTGTGAGAAGATTCTAGACACCCTAGTAAGATAACAGGGAGGTGTTAAGGATGAGTGGGTTGATTGCGATTGGACGAGAAGATCATCTTTTGTGTGTGAGAAGATTCTAGAAGAATCTCATGGTATTTAAGAGAAGAGCTTCTACTTGAATGTCATTCTGTCTATGCTTGATGTGAGAGATGTGTAATAAATGGGCTGAAACAAATCTGCCTCTTCATTTACACGCTCCACACTGGTGACCCAAGATGTATCATGGAACACGAATCAAGATCCCCGGAGCCGACCTCAACGGGAACCTCCAGTCACGCATGTGCTGTTCTCAATCAAGCTACCGGATTTCTGGCAGCACAACCCGCGCTCCTGGTTCCACATCATCGAGGCACAGTTCGCCCTCCGGGGGATATCGGCAGATGACACCAAGTTCCACTATGTGGTCGCAGCGCTCTACGCCCGCACGGCTCAGCACGT
Source organism: Pholidichthys leucotaenia (assembly GCA_020510985.1). Taxonomy (NCBI): domain Eukaryota; kingdom Metazoa; phylum Chordata; class Actinopteri; order Cichliformes; family Pholidichthyidae; genus Pholidichthys; species Pholidichthys leucotaenia. The sequence continues at coordinate 149,317,706 of CM035838.1, forward strand.
AGAGAGCCTGCTCGATCATCCACCAACCGACAGCAAGTATGAGGCGCTGAAGGCTGTGCTCATCCAGCGTTTCACACTCTCGGACGGTGAGAGAGCAGAGAGTCTTCTGACGCGGACCGAGTTGGGAGATGGGTCGGCCATAGACCTAATGGAGAAGATGCTGAGGTTAAAGGGCACGGACAACGACCACTTTCTGTTTACCCACCTCTTCCTCCGGAACCTTCCGACAGCGGCGAGAGCGACCCTGGCCAATTCGCCGTTGCTGGCTGAGCGGGACTATCGTACGCTAGCTCGGGAAGCAGACCAAATCATCATCGCCACCAGGGTGTTCACGACCATCGTGGCAGCAACGGAGCTCGGCGCGACGACCGGAGGAGGCGAGGAGCCACCGATGGCGGCAGCAGCGGGGGCCAAGGAGCGCCAGAGAGACATGCTCTGTTCCTACCACCGCCGCTTCGGAGAGAACGCACGCAGATGTACGCCACCGTGCCAATTCCAGTGCTCGGGAAAACGCCAAGGCCGAGGGTCAGTAGCAGCGGCGACCCTCGGGGAGGAGAACAAGCTGCTCTACCTGACGGATGCACGCTCAGGGAGGCATTTCCTCGTGGACACCGGCGCCCAGAAGAGTTTCATCCGGCCGACCGGCTGGCAGGATCTAGTGGCCCCGAGATGGCGGCAGTGAACGGCTCGGAGATTAAGACCTTTGGTGAGAAGACTCTACTCTTGTCTCTACACGGCCGTACATATGAGTGGACTTTTGTCATAGCAGCATTGGATTATCATATACTGGGGGCTGATTTTCTGTGTGCACATAATTTACTGGTTGATCTTGCTAACAGGTGCCTAGTTAATGCACTGTCTTTCGACTCTCTCCCCTGTATAGCTCGAGTGACCCGGCCGACAGCACAAGCCAACGTCACAGCAGCAGGCGGTAAGTTCCACACACTGCTCACCCAGTTCCCAGCACTCACAGTCCCGACGTTTTCGGCAGCCATCGCTAAACACGGGGTGGAGCATTTTATCACCACCACCGGGCCGCCCGTTTTTGCACGACCTCGGCGCTTGGATGCAGCTAAACTGGCCATAGCGCGCGAGGAGTTCGCCAATCTGGAAAGGTTGGGCATCATCAGGCGCTCAAACAGCCCATGGGCATCCCCACTACACATGGTCCCTAAAGCTGAGGGCTCGTGGCGACCGTGCGGGGATTTCCGCAGGTTGAACAACACCACAGCGCATGATCGCTACCCAATTCCCCACATACAGGATTTTTCCGTTCACCTTGCCGGGGCGCGCATTTTTTCCAAGATAGATCTGGTCCGCGGTTACCACCAAGTCCTAGTGCGCACTGAGGACATACCCAAAACAGCGATAATAACTCCGTTCGGTTTATTCGAGTTTTTGCGCATGCCATTCGGGTTGAAAGGAGCGGCACAGACGTTCCAGCGCATGATGGATGCAGTGCTGCGCGATCTCTCGTTCGTGTTCGTCTACCTGGACGATATCCTGGTAGCCAGCGTGTCCGAAGACGAACACGAAACCCACCTCATGACAGTTTTCCGGAGGTTGGAAGAGCACGGGTTAATAATCAACCCAGCGAAATGTCAGTTCGGAGTGATGGATATTGATTTTTTGGGGCACCGCGTCTCTCCGGAAGGAGCGATCCCGCTGCCTGACAAGGTGCGTGCAGTGGTGGATTTTCCCCGGCCGCAAACGGTCAGGGCGCTACAAGAATTTTTGGGAATGGTAAACTTTTATAACCGTTTCCTTCCTCGCGCAGTGCAGCTCATGCAACCATTGTACGCCGCGCTCAAAAAACAGAAACCCACGGATAAGGTCGAATGGACCCCGGAGCGAGAGTGGGTGTTCTTGGAAGTCAAAGCAGCCCTGGCAAACGCTGCATTGCTGGCACATCCAGACCCAATGGCCCGCATAGCGTTCACCACTGACGCTTCAGATGTGGCCATAGGGGTGGTCGTGGAGCAGCGCGTAGCCGGGGCTTGGCAGCCGCTCGCCTTTTTCAGCAGGACTTTGCGCGACAGTGAACGTAAATACAGCGCGTTCGACAGGGAGTTGCTGGCTCTCCACCTGGCCATTCACCACTTCCAGTTCTGGTTGGAAGGGCGCAGTTTCGCCGCGTTCGTTGACCACAAGCCGCTAACATTTGCGATGGCCAAGGTTTCAGAACCATGGTCGGGCCGGCAGCAGAGACAGCTGGCCGCGATCTCAGAGTTTACTACCGATATTCAGCATGTGTCGGGTAAACTGAATGTAGTGGCAGACTGCCTCTCGCGCGCCGTGGCAGCCCCGGTCTGCGTGGGGATAGATTACGCAGCCATGGCCGCAGAGCAGGTTAGTGATGCGGACGTGCGCGCGCTCCAGTCTGGACCAACAGGGTTAAGGCTGGAGAGCAGGGTGCTGCAAGACGGCATGCCCCCCCTAATCTGCGATGTCTCCGTCCCGTGGTCCCGGCCACGTGGCGCCGCCGCGTGTTTGACTCGATTCATTCTTTGGCGCACCCGGGAGTGCGCGCGTCGGTCAAAATGGTAGGGGAGAAATTTGTGTGGCCGAGCCTTCGCAAACAAGTGAAAGAGCGGGCAGTAGCCTGCGTGGCGTGCCAACGAGCCAAAGTACACTGACACACGAAGGCTCCCTTGGAGCCGTTTCGTATTCCGGCTAAGAGGTTCGACCATGTTCACGTGACCTCGTGGGCCCCCTCCCGCTGCGCGCCTAAAAAGGATCTGGAAGCTTCCCCGGCAGAACTCGTTTTTGCACAACCACTCCGGCTGCCCGGGGAGTTTCTGCCAGATAATCCCGCACCGGGCAGCTGCCCGTCTCAGCTTTTGCAGCGTAGCGCAGACACAGGCACGCTGCCGGGCCCTGCCCACCACAGTTTTCTGCGCGTTTTTGTGCCTAAAACTTTGAGGAACGCGGAGTTCGTTTTTGTCAGACACAACGCCCACCGCACTCCACTGCGCCCACCCTATGATGGACCGTTCAGAGTGCTGGAAACGGGATAAGCATTTTTTGCTAGACTTGGGGGGTAGGAGGGAAAAAATTTGCATAGACAGACTCAAGCCTGCTTTCGTTGTGGCGGACGAGCAAGTGCTGTTGGCGAGGGCCCCTCGGCGTGGAAGACCCCCACGGGGAGCTCCCCAGAGAGACGATGCCTCAGAGCACCCACACAGACAGACAGACAGGTTTTCCCCCCAAACAACAGCCCCCCAAAGGCAGGGCAGAGCCGCGGAGGCGGCAAATTCTGGTTACAGCAGGTATGGGAGAAGACTGAAGCCCAAGCAGCATGTGGACTGATGTTAATGGTTCTTTCACAGCATGTGGACTGTTATCCTTTTGTCCTATCTAAGTTGCTGGGGGGGGGGGGGGTGGCAACCTGGGGAGAGCCTAATTGTATACCATCTTAGATAGGAACAAAGGACGAGAAGATCATCTTTTGTGTGTGAGAAGATTCTAGAAGAATGTCATGGTATTTAAGAGAAGAGCTTCTACTTGGATGTCATTCTGTCTATGCTTGATGTGAGAGATGTGTAATAAATCGGCTGAAACAAATCTGCCTCTTCATTTACACACTCCACAATAGTGCTTTTCTCATCTCAGGCTGAACAAGTCAGGCTGAACAAGAAGGCACTTAAACACACACACACACACACACACACACACACACACACACACACACACAAACCCCCTTTAAGGTTCAGGCTATTGTTTCTATTGCTCAACAGAGCAGTCGGCAGAGTGCAAGAGAGGTCAAGCTATTGTTTCATTCTGAGATGCTACAGCTCTTCTTCTTTTTCTTTTTCTTTTAGATTTGATTGGCAGTTGACAACCAGCTTACAGGTGCATTACCGCCACATACTTTATTTTATATCACTCTTCTTCTTCTTCTTCTTCTTCTTCTTCTTCTTCTAGATCTGATTTCCGGCTGGCAACCAGCTCACAGGTGCACCACTGCCACCCACCGGGTTGGAGTGTGGACAAGAGAATGGCAGGGAAAATAAAAACTAAGTTCTTTTGATTAATCCAGTTGCATTTAAATGTCTAAATAGACCTAGATATATTTCTTTGACTGAAGTTCCTAATATGTTTTCCAAAACAAAACTTAAATTAGCCCTTTCCATTACTGCAATCAGATGTTTCCTTTACTGTATCTCTGACATTCCAACAAATGTGCTGAACTGTTTCCGGAGAACCACAATGTGCACAGCTGCCAGTTGGGTGTTTACCTATTCTATGTAGTGTCTGGTTCAAAGTAGTATGTCCTATTCTTAATCGGGTGATGAGTATCTCCTCTTTCCTGTTTCTGCCAGCTCCCATTCCATAGTCAACCCGCTTTTGAATGTCATAAAGATGTTTTCCTGTATCTATTGAGTCCCAATATTCTTCCCACTTTTCCACTTTAAAATTTTTAATTATTGATTTGCCTTCTGCCTTACTGAGTGAGATTTCCAGATTTATTGCTTCGAATTTTAATGATTGTTTTGCTAATAAATCCACATCCTCATTACCCTCTATTCCAATGTGGGCTGGAACCCAAAGAAAGTTTTTTGACTGACCTTTACTGTAGAGGTTGTAAATTAAGGAGTGGATTTCTACAATTACATCCTGCCTACACGACTGCAGTGACTGAACACTCTTGAGAGCTGCCCAACTATCTGAAGCAATGACTGCATTATTTCTATAATTTATCTCCAACCATTGTAAAGCTAATATAATGGCAACTAGCTCAACTGTGTATACTGATAAATGATTACTGGTTCTTTTATTGATAGATATTTTATACTGAGGAATGTATAGTGCAGCTCCACTACGACCAGTTGTAGGATCCTTGGAACCATTGGTAAATGCTATCAGCCTGTTTCTGAAGTTCTATTCAATATACTGTATTTATGCACTATATAATCTGTTGCTGATTGCTTATGTTGCCTCCTCAGTTGTTGTATTTCAATATCTTCTAGTGGTATCTTAAACAGCCATGGAGAAATAACAGACCACAGGACCGTTGGGCTAAAATCTATGTATTTTAATCCTGCCTGCTCAGCAATGGCATCACTTATCCATCCAAAGCTACCAGTGTTGGACTCATTGTGTTCAAGTGGGGTGGTAATTAAAAAAAAAAAAAATGCCCGTATAACACAGAATATTCAGTGGAAAATATAAAATTGTTATATATGAGGTGGAATGTCATCACAAATTAAATCAAACTTTTTCAAAAAAGTAAATTGTTTCATCTGGATTTAGGCAAGATTTTGAGGTACATTTTGAAAAGACATTGGTGGGTTTTTTTTTTCTTTTTTGGTAATTCAGGCATACAGCTGCTTAATAGATTTTTCAAACTAATAAATGGTTGAAGCACATTAATCATGCTGAAGCAGGTTTCTGTGAACATAACTACTGGTTACAAAGTCATAGTTTGTATCAACACCGTGTAAACGTCATTTGTTAATACAAAGATGTATTAACATCTTCTAACATAAGGGCTGCACGGTGGCGCAGTGGTTTAGCACTGCGGCAGCACAGTTTACCCTCGGCCGGGGGATCGCGGGGATCATGAGATCGTGGGTTCGATCGCAGCCCCCGACCAACAGTGAGATGTGTGGAGTTTGCATGTTCTTCCCGTGTTGCGTGGGTTTACGCCGGGATTTCTCCGGTTTCCTCCCGCATACCAAAAACATGTAGGTTTAGGGCGCTCGTGCACGCAGCGACCGGCAGCCGGTGGCTTGTCACCAGACTGCAAACCAAATCTACCTACAGGTACAAATAAGTAACAAAAAAAAAAAAAAAAGATAAAAAATACCCTTGTGCAGAGAAGTAAGTACATTATTACACATTAATTGTTTCAGAATTGATTCACTTGTACTTATAAACAGGGCAGACCCCGATAGGGGGTTTGATCGAGGCTTTGGGGTGTGAATGAACCTTGGAGTAACAACAATAGCTCTGGTCTTGGTAGAATCTCTGCTGTGAAGATCTCTTCCTTCATGTGTGTATTGGTTAAGACTGAGGTCATAGACCCTGGTGGGCAGAGGGTTTAAAAGAGGCTTTTGGGAGTGAAGAGCTGTAACATCTCAGGATAAAACAATAGCTTTGGTTTGTGGTGCCACTTGCAAGGATGGGTAAGAATCCCATACCTGTTACCGTTGTGCTTTTGTGACTTTTTTCTCACATATATTAATATTGAACTGTCATAGTCACCTCCAACTGTGGCAAGCTTACTGTTTGACCTCGCTTGCACTCTGCTGACTGTTCTGTTGAGCAATAGAAACAATAGCCTGAACCTTAAAGAGGGTTTGTATGTGTGTGTGTGTGTGTGTGTGCGTGCGTGTGTGTGTGTGTGTGTGTGTGTGTGTGTGTGTGTGTATGTTTAAGTGCCACAATGCACAACTTGAGGGGCAAAGTTTGGTGGCCGATTGATGAACAAAGGGTTTCAGGCACTGGCAACTGCTTCATTGACCAATAGACCTGGATGGGGGTGTTTGGTGTGTGTGTGTGTGTGTGTGTGTGTGTGTGTGTGTGTGTGTGTGTGTGTGTGTGTGTGTGTGTGTGTGTGTGTGTGTGTATAGCAGGATCTGCTTGTTTCACCCGGAGGAGATGGGCTTAAGAAAAGACCTCTGTCTTGAAAGATTTGATGAGGCTGGAGCATCTCAGTGGATTGGTAGGTGTTGTCTGTGGGTGATTAAGTAGATTCCAATGCTGCACATATTATTCAGTGCTCTTGCACATTGGCGGTTGACTGGCAATGAGTCTGTTGGGGGTTTGTTGGCCGATTGATGAACAAAGTGTTTCAGGCACTGGCGGCTGCTTCATTGACCAATGGACCTGGAGGGGGGGGGGGGGAGAGGTTGGGGTGTGTGTGTGTGTGTGTGAGTGTGTGTGTGTGTGTGTGTGGGCATGTTTAAGTGCCTTCTTGTTCAGCTTGACTTGTTCAACCTGACTTGTTCAGCCTGAGACGAGAAAAGCGCTATCACCATTTTATTTTCTTAAAATTTAAATCAACCAACATTCCATTCTCACACTAATCCCTCACAACACAGGTCAAAGGTTATTCGCCTTTCACCTCAATAAACAATGTGGCTTTTTATCCGTATATAATTAATATTCCATTCTCACGTTCACCTTATAGAAAATGAATTAATTAGCCAAGTCAGGTCATGGGTCAGGTCAGGTCAAAGGTCACACCTTTCATCTTGAGAACAATAGACCTGTCAAAACAGAGAACAACAGACCTGTCAAGTTTGACGAGAAGTACCCCCTTTCCTCCTTCTCTGCTTTCGAACCACTTTGTGTTTATCATTTTGATAACTACCCTCATTAACGCATTGATTTTGCTGTGATAACCAATCCCATCTGGTTATTTGTTACCCCCTCTCCTCCCTAGACAGAGGGGTCATAACACTTGAGCATCTGTTAATTCACTGGTAAACCACAACAGCACTTTGCTCACACAGAAGCGCACGGGCCAAGATGATGCGCTGCATCTGGGTGTAAAAAGAAACCTGCTCTGAATAACCAATAGGAATTCTGTTGTACACACCAGAGAAAGTGTGGGCAAATTATTTTATTTTGCCCTATGCATTTCTGCACAATATTGCAGGATGCCAGAGAGCTGTGGCCAAGTTGAACCATGCACAGAATGCACGGCTGTGTGGGAGACAGAACTTCTTTCTGCACTTCTAAAAACTAAGCAATACATTCTGATGTTTAACAAGTATGCCTTAAAATAACCAGACGGACAACATTTAATCGATCATCTAAATCAAACAATACATACATATTTAGATTACAACCTTCAACTAGAGATCAGCTGGTCAAAGAAATGGTGTTGTCCAGCACTGATCACCTCCGAAATGTGACTCTTTTGCATTGAAAGCAACTTTTGAGGTTGCCACACAACGCTACTTTATTATTTTCACTTTACTTATAATAATGCCAATTTCTACCTCTGTGTCATAAATGGTGCAGAAGGGGGCTTTGTATTTAAATTATAAATGTTTCCATTCAACAGATTTATCTATAAGTGGTCAATCGTACAGAGATTGACCAGATACGCACAGTTTCATAAATGCCACGTGGACCTTGGTGTATGACCATTTCTACACCTGAATGTGCACTGATTTCTACACACTTTTGGTAAATGAGGGCCCTGGTCTCACCAGTTAACACCTAGAATTGAGCGGAGACAGGGCATACGAAAAAGCATCAAGTCTGTGTTCATGCTGGTAATACGTGCACCATGACTCACTGGCATAGAGGAGAGTACTATAACATGCAGGTTTAATAGATGCATATTTTGAAGTGGAGAGAAAGCTTCTTGTTGTATATACTATATACAGGCTACACCAAACCAATGGGATATCTCAGCTTCATTTGTAGGCAGGAACACACTTGACTCATTAACCTGAAATTATTTTTATCCCTACACCACAGACTTTGTACACTGACATGCTGAATCTGTTTTTAATTACTCCTTTGATAATTGGTTTGCTTCCCTTTATGGTGATACTGCAGATAGCTGTACCCATAGCCTTGGCCTTGATTTTGTAGGTGAATTGGTAAATATAGCACTGCTTTAAAATATAAACAAGTACAGTTATGTAGTGTTTCAATTCATTAATTCTTGGCACGCTTTAAACTCTGCTCTGTGGCACAAAGATATTTTCAATAACCTTCCAAAGGAAGGATCTTAATTATGGTGCAACACTAAATAAATGAGATCATCAAAGCCCATGGGTTCTTGAATATGCAAAAAAGATGGCACAGAGAAGTCACAGACATCAGGTTAAAAAGCACAGCCCTATGTTGGAGACCCAACATTAACAAATGTCTCAGAGGGAAGGTGTTTGATTGTTGCAGGGACGCAGAGAGAGAAAGAGAGAGAGAGAGAGAGAGAGAGAGAGAGAGAGAATCACGATGCAGGAGGCTGAGGGAAGATGCTCTGATTTCAAAATGTGAGAAAATAAATCACAAGAACAAAGAATGCAGTTGGTCACATTTTGGTACTAAACTGTTTCATAGATATACATTCCAAAATGGGACTTTCCCTTATCTTGGCATGCTACTTGTAGCCACACTATACATTGTTAATCATGTAAGCAGCTGCTTGCAGGGTGGATAAGGAAATTATACTCAGAATAGGAAGATTCTGTGTAAATGTAAAGTTTACAGAGAAGTAGTTCTGTCTGCATTACTACACAGCACAGAAACATGGACCATCTACAGAGTGCAAGTCAAGAAGCTTCATGCGTTAAATGAGACACCTCAGACAAATTATGAATTTATCATGGAAAGACAGGATAACAAATAAAGAAATTTTGGATTGGGATGGCCTGCCCTCTATGACAGACTTACTCATACAGCTGAATCTAAGATGGCTAGGACACACTGAAAGAATGGGATACGAACATCTCTCACAGTAACTATTCTACTCTGTGAAGGGAACAGAAACCAGGGAAGGCCTTGACTCAGATTCAAGGATACAGCCAAAAAACAAACACCCCTCGAGATGATATGGAAGGATAGAGACAGAAACAAATTTCAACTAGAAAAGCACTCAGAGAGTGCATACCTCCACCAAGGCTCCTTCCATCCCTCATGGATCACCTCCAAAATGTAATAAGATAAGATAAGATAAGCCTTTATTAGTCCCACAACGGGGAAATTCCAGGATTGCAACAGCACAGGGATAGCAACACTCAGAGCAACAATCAGAAGGCAAGAAAAAAAAAAACAAAAAAAACAAGCAAGCAAGAGCAGCTAATATACATATGTACATATTACTATAAAATATATATATACACACACACACACACACAGACACACAGTGCAGAGCATTGTGGGTATTAATGGGTGGGTATTAATTGTGGGTATTAATGCTTAATGGGTTTGTTTTGGAGGATTCTTGCTAACACAGTGTGAGAAGATAAGAGCCTTGGTGGAGGTATGCATTCTCGGATCATCACCAAAATGTTATGGTTCCTATCTAGCCCAAGGACCACCTCTGGTGAAAATTTCATCCAAATCCATCCAGTAGTTTTGGAGTATTTGTTAACACACTGTTAGAAGATGAGAGCCTTGGTGGAGGTGTGCATTCTGGGATCATTGTCAAAATGTTGTGGGCTCTTTTCTATCCCAAAGACCACCTCTGGTAAACATTTCATCCAAATCCATGTAGTAGTTTTTGTGTAATCCGGCCCTTGGTGGAGGTATGCACTCTCAGATCGTCACCAAAATGTAATGGGTTCATCCTTGGCCCAAGGGCTACTTCTGGTGAAAATTTCATCAAAATCCATCCAGTAGTTGTTGCGTAATCCTGCTAACAGACAGACAGACAGACAGACAGATGGAAGGCCAGACAGACCACCCCGATTACATAACCTCCTTGGTGGAGGTAACAATATGCAAATGATTGACCAAAATGGAGAAGTATGGTACAAAGCTAAAGGCTTCATGAAACGGTTATCCTCAGCTTGACTGACTGCACACAGTGTTGAAAGTCCTTTTGTCCACAACTAAAAGCTTTCCGTCTGTTGCGTCCTCTAACTTGTAGCAGTGGCATTGAGGAGGTTGGTGGTGAGTCGCTGAAGGAGGTGAGAGTCTTTCTCACTCAATTTTCTCTAACAAATTTTATCAGTTGGCCTAATGATCTTTTTTTTTTCCAACATTGGAGCGTCACTAAAAACAGACAGCTATATAATGCTTTTTTTTTTTAAATCCTCTTTTAATCCACTAGATAAATCAGAATCAGAATCAGAATCAGATTTATTGCCATTGTTCATGTAGTACACAAACTAGGAATTTGTCTCGGTGCCATGCTGCAACATTAAAAACATGATGAGATAAAGAGATAAACTAAAAAACTAAAGGACTAAAAACATGCAATAAGTGTAGAATACTAAGTAATAATAATAATAATAATGAGTAATACTAGTCAAGGCAGTTTTAAATAAATTAGCAAGTAGCAGATAATATGGGGTACCACAGTGCAGTCGATAATGAAACAGAAAAAACAGTGATGAATGACATGAGTCTGGTTGAGCTGCTGTATATAGTGCACGAGAGTCAATAAGTCACTTAATGTTCAGCAGTCTGATGGCAGAGGGGAAAAAGTTGTTCATGTGCCGGGAGGTTTTAGTCTGAATGGACCGAAGTCTTCTACCTGAGGGGAGGGGGGCAAACAGTACAAACCTCTGCATCAACCACTGTTATCTACATTGGACTCACCTGCTCCGTTTATGTAGTGCATATTAAATATGTCATGACTTAGTTTATTTTAAATGATTTAAGTGAGAACCACAAACAAGATTGTTAAAATCAGTCACATGTGTCACATAAAAAGAAACATCACACTACACTCCCATAGTGCCCGTCTGTTTAAATATAGACCAGTGTACATAGGATTTGTTGACAAGTTGGCACCAGCTCTGTGTCCCCTGTGCATTCACTGACATTGCATTTTGTGGGAATATCACTGTGGAACTGAGAGGTTGGCTTAACTTCTTACAAACTTGATTTGCATAAACTTTGTAATTAGACAAGGTGGTGCCACCAGTGAACAAACTAATTGGATAAGCACTCATCATAATTTGCATTAAAGAATGTGTTTGGACAAGCGGTAACTGGATACCTGACAGTTATAGGCACACGTGCGATGGCACTTTACAAGTGAAAACTCACTATGTCAGTCTGCAGACAGAACTGCTGAAAAATTACAATAAAAAGTCTAATATTGAAATATGCACTACATAAACGGAGCAGGTGAGTCCAATGTAGATAACAGTGGTTGATGCAGAGGTCACCAGGGTGAGTTATGAGAGAACATTTACATGCTGAGCTCCTCTTTCATGCAGTCAGCCTACAATAGAGTGAGGAAAGAAAATAATAGTTATATTTGGAAATAAGAGGGGTGCATTTTGTATTTTGGAGTTACCTTCTATGGAAATGTAACAGTGTACTCACCTGGACTCCTCACAGGGAAGTGGCTTTTATCCAAAAGGTTGCCTCTGCAGTGGCACAATCCTCCACCCACACCTCCCGCCAAGGGGCCTTGCCTCAGGCTTTATCTGGGATGCCAGCCCCACTCTTCACACACTTAATGTACAAACAAGCACAACGACACACACAGGCACACACAGACACTCACTCACTCAGAGCTGTAATTACTGTCAGGGCAGGCTGTGGAGAGAAAAAGGGGATGCAGCCAAGTTGCTCGAAAGTTCTTCCAGCTGGCTCCGTGTCCATGTGGATTCACTTTATTCTGGCTATTTTTGGGAACAATGGGAGTCCGACTGATGAGACAACTGATTGGGGACTGCATTGCATTTACAAAATAACCTATGATGACATTAGTGATACATTTATTCCTGCAATTTTAATTTCTCTTATTACCCACCACTGTTTTGTGATTTTCATATTTTTTAATTGCATATGTAGCTGCTGTTCTTTTGCTGTATGTAATTATACAATGAACAGGTTTAACTAAGTCAACAAAACTAAATTACTGTACACTTCAGCCTCGTGTGTTTATTAAGATGGAACATTTCAACCAGATTTGTAGATTAAAGAAAAAAAAACAAACAACAACAAATATTTAAGTTTAAAATGAATGGAATACATTGGCATTAAAAATCAAAGTGTGTGATTAAACAAAAATCACCTCAGGGAGCTCTGAGCTTGTTATTTTTCAAGATGTCCCTGCACGGGAAGGGTTGACTTGAAAAAGGGTCCCAAATCCACTCCTTCACAGTCCGTCGGGAAGTAGTGCTCAAACTCTTTTGAAAGCACCCCAGCTGGTAGAAGGAAGTCCCAAACCCAGTTTCTTCCAAAACCCAATTTAATGTTGGAAATATGCCAGATATATCTCTGTCCACTCGTCTTTCCCACAGCCCCAAGTTGGCTTTGAATGCGGGTTTCATTTTTGAGGATCATGTTATTACTGAGGCAGGTGTGTGTCAAGACTGTGCCGATAGACAGGACAGGCAAGAAGTCAGCCATGAGGGAGAGAGAATATACAGCGATTTTTCAAAATGAAACACCCAACAGACTTAGTCAAAACAGAGGAACAGAATAAATTATTTATTTTTTTCTCTGCTTTCTCTGCATCCCAGTACCAAGTGGTCCCGGTGGTTGGGAACCACTGCACTACCAGCCACCATGCAACTGTCACAGTTTTTCCCTCCAACCTCTAGTCACATACGGTGGATATAAAAAGTCTACACACCCCTGTTCAAATGCCAGGTTTTTGTGATGTAAAAAAAAAAATGAGAACAAGATAAATCATTTCAAAACTTTTTCCATCATTAATGTGACCTATAACCTGTACAACCTAACTGAAAAACAAACTGAAATCTTTTCAGGGGAGAAATAAAAAATAAAAAACGGTGTTTATTTATGCAACCTGGTTGCATAAATATGCATACCCTTAAACTAATACTTTGTTGCAGCTTTACTAATACTAAACTAATACTTTGTTGTTGTTTTATTACAGCACTGTCTTTTGGGGTAGGAGTCTGCTATCGTGGCACATCTTGATGTAGCAATATTTGCCCACTCTTCTTTGCAAAAATGCTCCAAATCTGTCAGATTGTGCCTCCTGTGCACAGCCCTCTTCAGATCACCCCACAGATGTTGTATCGGATTCAGGTCTGGACTCTGGCTGGGCCATTCCAAAACCTTAAAGGGTACCTGTGGTGGTCGTGAACAAAAAGATATTATATTGAGCCCCTGTCTCACTTTATAGTTCAATTTCAAGTTCAAATTCAAGTTCAAGGCAATTTTATATAAATCCATTGCCGATGTGCTGTTTCAGGTATGCCAGCAAAACATGTGCGCAGCCATACTTGCGGCTACATGGCCTTCAAGGACGCTTCCTGTGACGTAATAACGTTGCCACCGCGATCTGGATCAATATTGGCTGACCCTGGAGTGCCCGGATGAGCAGTGGCTTTCGTGATATTCAAATTCAAATTCAAACGTTTATTTCAAACTCAGGGTTCATATTAAATGCAGAACTAAAACGAGTAGAAAATAAATAAATAAATGCTTAAATTCAGCGCCTTGTCTCGTCTGATCTGAGCTCGTAATGGCCGATGATTCTAAAACTATGCAATCTGGATCAATATTGGCTGAGCCTGGAGTACCCGGATGTGCAGCGGCTTTCGGGATATTCAAATTCAAATTCAAACGTTTATTTCAAACTCAGGGTTCACATTAAATGCAGAACTAAAACGAGTAGAAAATAAATAAATAAATGCTTAAATTCAGCGGGCCGTGTAGTCTGATCTGAGCTCATAACTGCCGCAACACGGAAGGTGATTCTAAAACTATATACAGAGCAGCAGACACTCGGCGCTCTTGTTAAAACAAAAACATACAATGCAATATGGATATCGCAACATGGCGGAATGTAAAGCCTTTGGATGTCTCAATAATAAGCGAAAAAACAAAGATAAACACTTCTTTTGTGTACCCAAACCCAGCTCACCTTGTCAGAAGATCATAGCAGAAAAGTGACAGGAACAGGGCACAGACGAATCCTTTCAGATGAAATTGCGTTGTGTGTGAGGACCACTTCGTCACTTTAACCCTCAGAAGACCTTTCTGGCTCAAACCTGTAGCCATGTTGGACGAATTCTTCCTCAGAGTCAGAAAATTCAGCCATAATAGAACAAAAACAACGGACAACAGCACCGTAGTCGCGGTGAAATGCTGAGTATTGTCTTTTCAGCAGCAACGGTAGGACGTCACTTCCGCATATGTCATGGCGGCGCCCATAGTTTTCATTGGCTGGCCATGCCCGCAGTCCTATTTCAATATATCTCAGGTGGTATATGGCTGGCAACAATTATTTACCCAAATAACAAATACCTTTTCCTAATGTTTTCAAGTTAAATGCGTCTTCACGACCACCACAGGTACGCTTTAATCTCCTTCTGGTGAAGGAAAGACAAAAAGACAGGAGGTGGAGCTGGAGGTGGCAGAGCTGAAGTTGCTGAGATTTTCATTGGGAGTGACTAGGAGGGACAAGATTAGAAATAAGTATATCAGAGGGACAGCTCAGATTGAGCGGTTTGGAGACAAAGTAAGAGGGCCAAGGCTGAGATGGTTTGGACATGTGCAGAGGAGGGATGGTAGATATTTTGGACAAAGGATGTTGAAAATGGAGCTGCCAGGCAGGAGGAAAAGAGGAAGACCACAGAGAAGATTCATGGATGTAGTGAAGGAGGACATGGAGAGGATTGGTGTTACAGAGGAAGATGCACGGATTGGGTGAGATGGAGACAGATGATCTGCTGTGGCGACCCCTACAGGAAGCAGCCAAAAGAAGAAGAATCTCCTTCTGGTGAAGCCATTCTTTTGTTGATTTGGATTTGTGTTTTGGGTCATTGTCATGCTGAAAGATCTTCCTCTTCATCTTCCACTTTCTAGCAGAAGCCTGAAGGTTTTGTGTCAACACTGACTATTTGGAACTGCTGATAATTCCCTCCACCTCGACTACTGTCATGAACTGGGCTTGATGTTCTGGCCCAGTTCTGTGATGTGGTGGCTGTTCACTCTTTTGTGTATTTTGTCTTATTTTCCATCAGGCGCTCTTAGGGAGCCTCTGGGGTCCGCTCGGCTCCCTGACAGCTCGGCCACACCTCCCTCTCCTGCCAGTTTGACCAGCTGTATTTCATTATCGCTGTCACTCCCTTGTTCACGCGCGCGCACACACACACACACACACACACACACACACACACACACACACACACACACACACACACACACACACACACACACATTTTCTTCCATGCACACTCTTACACACATGCACACACCCACTCATCCTCAACCACATGGTCACTGACGTCCTTCATGCAGCTGTTTCCACTTGGTGCTGCCCACTCATTCTACACACTCACTCTCATTACACACACCGGCAATCTCTTTCCTCATTAGGGTTGGCATTATTTAGCACTGCCTCTGCTGGAAGAGATTGCCGGATCATTGTAGTCTAACACTAGCCCTACAATGTGTAGCTTCCCTCAGTGTTAGTACTCTCCCACTCATGTCTAGATGCCCTGCCAACTCTTCGGCACCGCATCGCTCTGGGTGGCATTGATTATCTGTAACTGGTTGTTTGTGCTAGTCTGGATTATCGTTTGGATCTACTCGGACTGTTCCAGCCTACGTGAGTACTAACTGTTTCACCCCTGCCGTCCAGTTCTGCCTGGCGGTTCCTTTCCCGGGCACCCTTCCCATTCCTCCTCTGCAGTCCAGTCTGCCATGGAACATTTTTTCCCTGTGTCGCACTCACCTGTTCTGTAGAGCGTCCTGGAGGACATCCTTGTGTATCCCGTGCTACTCACCTGTTATGTTGTACCGTTGAATCTCATCCTGTACATTCATCTGTTATTTTGAACTGTTTGGCACTCCCTGCATTAAATACACACAACATACTCCTGCGAGTGGGTTTTAATTCTTTCCTCTGTGTGCTGCGTAAAAGCGCACGGGGAAATCATGACAACTACGACCCCAGCTCCAGCTGAAGAAAAACAGCCCCAAAACATGGTGTTGATACGATCATACGTCACTGTAGTCTGGTGTTCTTTTGGTGATGAGCAGTGTTGTGTTTGCGCCAAATACAGTGGTGTGAAAAAGTGTTTACCCCCTTCCTGATTTCTCATTTTTTTTGTATGTTTGTCACACAAACGTTTCAGATCATTAAACAAATTTAAATAGTAAACGAAGATAACACAAGTAAACACAAAATGCAGTTTTTAAATGAAGGTGTTTATTATTAAGGGGAAAAAATCCAAACCTACATGGCCCTGTGTGAAAAAGTGATTGCCCCCAAAACCTAATAACTGGTTGGGCCACCCTTAGCAGCAACAACTGCCATCAAGCATTTGCGATAACTGGCAATGAGTCTTTTACAGCGCTGTGGAGGAATTTGGCCCACTCATCATTACAGAATTGTTGTAATTCAGCCACATTGGAGGGTTTGGTCAGCCGGCCACTCCTGGGAAGGTTCACCACTGTTTCATGTTTTCGCCGTTTGTGGATAATGGCTCTCACTGTGGTTTGCTGGAGTCCCAAAGCTTGACAAATGGCTTTATAACCTTTTCCAGACTGATAGATCTCAATTACTTTGTTTCTCATTTGTTCCTGAATTTCTATGGATCACAGCATGATGTCTAGCTTTTGAGGATTTTTTGGTCTACTTCACTTTGTCAGGCATGTCCTATTTAAGTGATTTCTTGATTGAGAACAGGTGTGGCAGTAATCAGGCCTGGGTGTGGCTAGAGAAATTGAACTCAGCTTTCCAAAGATGTGATAAACCAGTTCATTTATGTTTTAACGGGGGGGGGGGGGTCACTTTTTCACACAGGGCCATGTAGGTTTGGATTTTTTTTTACCCTTTTTTTTTTTACCCTTAATAATAAACACCATCCTTTAAAAACTGCATTTTGTGTTTACTTGTGTTTTACTTGTGTTATCTTTGTCTAATATTTAAATTTGTTTGATGATCTGAAACATTTAAGTGCGACAAACATACAAAAAAAAAAAAAAAGAGAAATCAGGAAGGGGCAACGACTTTTTGACACCACTGTATACCTTTTGGAATTATGGCCAAAAAGTTCAACCTTGGTTTCATCAGACCATAACACATTTTGCCACATGAGTTTGGGAGATTTCAAATGTGTTTTTGCAAAATGTAGCCGGGCTTTTATGTTTTTCTTCATAAGACAAGGCTTCCGTCTTTCCACCCTACCCCATAGCCCAGACATACTGTCTGAAGAAGATGGGAGATTGTTGTCACATGTACTAAGCAGCCAGTACTTGTCAGATATTCCTGCAACTCCTTCAGTGTTGCTGTCGGCCTCTTGGCAGCCCCCCTGACCAGTTTTCTTATTGTCTTTTCATCAATTTTGGATGTCCGGTTCTTGGTAATATCACTGTTGTGCTGGTCCAGACGGCATCCCAGGAGCGGTGGTCAATGCATGACTAGACCAGCTGGCAGGGATCCTCACCAAGTTGTTCAACCTCTCCCTGACACACACCACCGTCCCCTCCTGCCTCAAGGCCTTCACCATCATCTCCATCCCCAAAAAGGCTGCAATTGTCAGCCTGAATGACTACAGACCCATAGTACTCACGTCTGTAGTCATGAAATGTTTTGAGTGACTGGTGTCCCAGCACATCAGGGACTGTCTTCCCCCCTCCTTCGACCCTCATCAGTTCACCTACAGGGAGAACCAGTCTACGGAAGACGCCATCGCCTCCATTCTCCACAGAGTGCTGAGCCATCTGGAGAATCCAACGGGCTATGTGAGGATGCTCTTTGTGGACTACAGCTCAGGTTTTAACACCATCATCCTGGACATCCTGATCAACAAACTGCACCTCCTCCAGACCCCCCCCCCCCACCTGCTTCTGGATAAGGAACTTTCTCACCAATTGCTCACAGTCAGACTTGGCCCCCACCACTCCTCCACACTGTTCCTCAGCACCTGCTCTCCCCAAGGCTGCATGCTAAGCCCTCTACTGTACTCCCTGTACACCTTTGACTGTATTCCAACCCAACCAACCACCGTCATCATGAAATACGCGAACGACACCACCTTGGTGGGGACCCAGCAGAGCAACACCGACCAAGGGCACGCCCTGCTGCTGGCACAGATGGCATGCCACCACAGCACCAATCACCATCAGAGACAAGAGAGCAGCAGCGCTGAGTGCAGCCAAACCAATCGCTGCATGCACTACCTGATTGGGTTTGGGTCCAATGATCCAACCACCTGGACCCACAGGTGGTCCCATCATCGTGGGTGAGAACTGCCACACGAAAGAGGCCAGCCGCTGTTCAGATGGCCGATGGTTCGAGAGGGCACGTCGGCCATCTGTGGAGGGTAAGAGCAGCTGCCACGGATCAAGATGTAGTGCTGGAGCTGATCCAACTGGTGTGGGGCCCAGGGTGGGACGTTGCTGATGAGTGAGCCATGGCTTCGGTGAGATGGCGCCCAGGTCCGCTGCAGCTGGCATCTTCAGGGGCGCACCTGCTGTGGGCTCAACTGAGGCTCCTGAAGGAGAACTGTAAGCAATGACTGTTTTGAATGTGCTTGGTAGAAGCACGTCTGGTTCATGGTGGCAGAATAATTCACACAGTCGTGCAGGGTCAGCCGGTGGTCTACCTGGTGGCCCAGGTTCTACTTCTCTGCCTGTTACAAAAAAAAGCTGCTGTTGTGACTGTATTAAAAAAAAAAAGCTGTTGTGAATTAAAAGTTGATAATGCTGTGAATGATTTGGGCTTTCCAAAGGGGAGGTAGATGTTGGATATGAATATGTTGTTAATGGGCAGTATGGACGTGACGCCCAGCGCACTGGTGACATCAGCACGCCATGCCTATTTTAGAAGACTGTTGGTGGGAGCCATGGTCTTTGGCACTCCTCCATAACAGCTAGAGCCTGTATTATTCTGAGATTAGCTATATGACACAACACTTGCACCATCTTTGGTGTTTGTAATAAAGTTTGTGTTTGGTTCAACTCCTGCCTCCGCTCTCCTATTTCCAGACATAACAGTGTAGACTTTTTATATCCACTGTATAATACATTTTAATAATACATTTTATTTGCATAGCGCTTTCCAAAGCACTCAAAAATGCTTTACATAGGAATAAAAATCACGCTATTAATCACACTATTGAAACTAGAAAAGCACTCAGAGCGCATACCTCTGCCAAGGCTCCTTCCGTTTCTCATGGATCACCTCCAAAATGTAATGGGCTTGTGTGTAGGCCTATCGCCACTTGTGGTGAAAGTTGCATCCAAGTCTGTCCATTAGTTTTGGAGTTTTGTGGCTGACACACTGTGAGAAGAGCCTTGGCTGAGGTATGCATTCCCAGATCATCCCCAAAATGTAATGGGTTCCTCTCTAGGCCAAGAACCACCTCTGGTGAAATAGACAGACAAACAGACAAATGCCAGTAAAAGCATTACCTCCTTGGCGGAGGTAATAAACTCAAGTGTTGCTGTTGTGTCCATCTCCTCCATCTCCAAACTCCCAGGCTGCGGGCGTTGCAATTCATCGCACAACCGCGTACAACCCACAGGCCAATGGGTTATGCGAGCGTTTTCATAGATCACTGAAAGCAGCACTCAGGGCTTCACTGACGGATGCAAATTGGGTAAACAGGTTGCCGTGGATTTTATATTGGGGTTGCGCTCCGCACCAAAAGAGGATTTGGAAGCTTCCCCGGCAGAGAGCTTGTTTTTGCGCAGCCCCTATTGCTGCCCGGGGAATTTCTGCCAAATAATCCCACGCGGGTCAGCTGCCCATCTCAGCTTTTGCAGCGTAGCGGAAACACAGGCACGCTGCTGGGCCCGGCCCACCACTGTTTTCCGCGTGCTTTTGTGCCTAAAACTTTGAAGAACGCGGAGTTCATGTTCGTCAGACAAGATGACCAGCGCCCTCCATTGCGCCTGCAGACATGTTGAAAATGGCCCTATCTGACAATGTTAAAGAATCCTTTAAAAAATTCCTGGATCCAGACGGTGATCCGGATCATCCCCAAAATTTAATCAGTTCTTCCTTGTACCATTTCCAACAATGCCCGAAAGTTTCATCGAAATCCGTCCAAAACTTTTTGAGTTATCTTGCTAACCAACAGACAGACAGACAGACAGACAGACAAACAAACGCCGGCAAAAACATTACCTCCTGCGGCCTGTGGCCTGGCGGAGGTAATTAAAGATTAAAGACAAGTCTGAACAGGTGGGGTTTTAGTGATGATTTGAAAGAATTTAAGTCTGTATGGATGTGTTGGGGGAGAGAGTTCCAGAGGGAGGGGGAGGCGATGAAAAAAAGCTTTATCCCTCACAGGTTCTGTGCTTGGTTCTGTGTGGTGGAGAGAGGAGGTTTGCATCAGAAGAATGGAGGCTGGCGGGGGGGGGGGGGGTTGCAGCAGGTTGCTAAGGTAGGAAGGGGCTTGGTGATGGAGGGCTTTAAAGGTGAGGAGAAGGACCTTGAACTGTATGCGTTGTGAGATTGGGAGCCAGTGGAGGTTCTGGAGGACAGGGGTGATGTGGTCACAGGAGCGGGACTGGGTAAGGAGATGGGCGTCTGAGTTCTGAATGTATTGAAGTTTCTGGAGGACTTTGGATGATGAGCCACTTTTCACTTCATCGGCCTCCGTCGGTCTATGATGACCATGGAAGAGAATCCTAAACGTCTACTCTGCTGGAACAGCACCGCCTGTGGCTGAACAGGCCAATGCGCACCGGTGTTCTACCTTCCAGCGTTGGGCGTTGGTAGGATTCAAGCCTGGGCAGGAAGATATGGAGGACAAGATGTTACCCATGCAGCATGTCCCCCCTCTTCACGTCACTGATGAATCCAAAGGAACAGCAGGGCTGCTATAGTTTGGCACCAGCGCTGTCGCAGGAGCTGCCAGAACGATGTTGAGCACAACAGAGAACTGCCTTAGGGGCTCCGACTCCGGATTTTTCCTCAGGGTTGACTCCCGAAGCCTTTCCCGTGACCGGGTGTGCCGCAAGGCAGCGGAGGTTTGAAATCAGGGTTTACCTTCCCCTAGATGGGCTACCTTCCCAGGTTGACGAGCCACCATCTACCCGAAGCATCTGGTTTTAAGGCGCCAGAGATCTGCCCTCGCCCCTTCTCCTATTAGTAAAAGCAGTTCCGCCGGGCTTAGAGACTAAACCACACGGGCAGGCTAGGAGTTGGACTTAGTTGTCAGAGGCTTTTCGAGACGCACGCCGTAAGGAGCATTTTATGAGCACTGGGAGCTTAACTCCAGTGCCGCTCCTGGCTATGACAACCTTGGAACCATGATGAGCCATGAGATGGCTTGGAACCATCTCATCTTGGATGGCTTGGAACCAAGCCATCCAAGATGGCTTGGATGGCTTGACCTTGGAACCATGATGATTATGATGAGCCATAAAGAATGCTATTACAATAGTTGAGTCTGGATGTGATAAATGCATGTATGAGGGTTTCTGTGGTGGAGAAGATGAGTGAGGGATGGAGCTGGGGTATGTTTTTTAGGTGGAAGAAGACAGTTTTAGTGACATGATTGATGTGCAGTTCAAAAGTGGGGTGGCTGTCAAAAATGACTGAGGTTTTGTAGCTGTGGGGATGAAGAAAGTGTGGAGTTGGCAACAGTGAGATTGAAGCTGTGAGTGGTTTTGATGAGGGATTCTTGGCTGATGATCATCATGTCACACTTATCATAGCTGAGTTGTAGAAAGTCCTTTTGCATACAGAATTTTATTTCATAGAGACAGTTTTCCAGTATGGAGCAGGTTGTTGTGGTTATGCACTTGGTGGCAATGTAGATCGGAACGTCGCCGGGGTAACAGTGGAAGTTAAGGCCATGTCGGCGGATGATGTTACCAAGCGGGAATATATAGAGGATGAACAGGAGAGGACCAAGCACAGAACCATGGGGGACACCATGGGAGAGGGGGGCTGTGAGGGAGGTGCATTAATATGTCCTAGCATCATTTTTGTTACCAATAGTGAGACTGTTACTGTACATTTTTAAGGTGAGGTAGTCTCACTACTATAATGATTAGGATATCAGGGAAAGGGGGTTCACTTTAAAACACTTTTTAAACTCCTCTCACTTCTCACTCATCTCTCTGGTCTCTACATGTACTTTATTTTCACTACTTCCCTTGTCTCTGCCAGTTTATCAACTTTATCCACCCCTTACAAATATGGGGGGTGGGGGGTGGGGGCTGAAAAGTTCATAGTGGTCATATTTGACCAAATGGGGTTTATTTTTCAACCGCAGGGATCCAAGCGCTGCAACACCGATGGAAGAAATGTGTGGACCGAAGAGGAGATATGTTGAAAAATACACCACATTTTGTCAAATTTTTCAGCCTATGAACTTTTCAGCCCCCCTGCTTATATACATGGTATACTGTATATGTAGTATACCCTGTAGTACATACATGTAGTATATAGTACATGGAAAAAAAAACTTTCGTCACATACTGTATATGACCAGTTTTCTAATGGTGGGAAAATGTGTTACACACTTCTACGCATTTTGGTGAGACTGTGCTGAAAGATGAATGTTTGTGTCTAGAAAAGGTTTGTCTGTCTTCATCTGATACGATGAGCGCATTAACTTAAACAAACCTGTCAGCCACAAGTCTCTTTGCAGAACAGGTGTGCTGTTTGCCAAGCTGATATCACATTAGCTAGACATAGAAACTTATTTATTGAACAATATAGAGTTAGTTTTACTGTACATCTACGAAGATAATTTTTCTAGTAAGATACTGTTAACAAAAATGGATCAGATGTAAGAATTTAAACTATACTTTATATGTATTATTGGATCACATCTTAAAAATTAATCAGGACCCAGCTATTGGTTGTCATAGTAACCCATCACACAATGTTGATCGCAGCTATAAATAGTTACTGTCTGAGCCTCAATGAAAAGCTGAAGCACATCAGAACTGAATGTAGAGGGAAACACCTGAACCAGAGCCAAGGGAATCAAATCTGACTGTACTATAGAAATACCACACAAAATACCTCACACACACACCGAAAATTGGCAATCTGAAATCATTTCCCATAATCCGTTTTCTCATTTCCTTTTAGATTACGCATTCAACATGGATGCATCTACTGTAAGCGGTGGCATATTGCACTTAAGATTGCCAGCAGAATCCTCTCATGCACTTTGTCACAGTTAGAGACGGGTGATCAATGCTTGAATTGTTTTGCTGTTGTACTATTGATTATATGTCAGAATCTATGGACAGGAGTGCAAATGTCATTATGTTTAACAAACATAGAAGAAAATATGACTCAAAAAGTGATGGAATTCAGCTCAAATGTGGAAATGGTAATAGTTCAAAAGTGTGTGTATAAGCCACCAGCGGTGATGAAATAATGTGGTGGATCCTGTTCATTTGATTTACAATAAAATAAAGGTAGATGAAATTTTAAATAATTAATATCACCACCACCACTACTACAAATAATAATAAGAACAGATTTGCCAGATGGAGTGCTACCAGTCTTTTGGGCATATTGCTACCAAAGGAATTAGTTGTATGAATTCATGTGAATCAGCTTTTCTCTAGCAGTTATGATTAAAGTGAAAAAAAAAATGTCAGAGGGATTCTTGGGTGGACAGTTAACACTGGATTAGTTTGAGGCTTCTTTAAAGTTTCCTTTCTTCTTGTTTATTTCCCAAGAATGTGCATGATTTTTAGTGTCAACCAGTGCTGAACCATAGCAAAAATCTTTTCCTGTTACACAACCCAGCGTGAATCAGGGTCAAGAGCTTTTGCCTTTGTATGACACACAGGAGATCTATGTGTAAACGAGGAAATGGAAAATGGATAGACTTTTTAAATACTGCTATGTGTCTGACAGTGAAAAAACTCAGCTGCTTTTTTAACGACTATTTTTGTCATGACCCAACAGGGTATGACCACTCTATTATTTGAGGTTTCAGGGTGAATGGTATTCAAATATTGTTTTTTGTTTTTTTTTTTCCTGATACATAGACCCCATTGGCTTAAGACTGAAAGTCCTCTCTGACCTGAACTAACGTGCTTCAGTATTCACTGATGATGTCACTACTCGCATAGGATTGGATTGACCTTCTTGTGTAATATCCGACCCTGTAGTGTTCAGTACATTATATCAGCTCTAAGCTGAATAACCTTCACTTGACAGCTGTGTGGTGCTGCAGGGCAGTAGACTAAACCAATCGAAGTAGCAGCAAGGAAGAAATGCTAGTTGTAAGAGGGGGGGAAATAGATACAAGGAGCCTTTGCTGATGAGGCGAGCCAGTGGGCCGCTGGCTGTTTGCTCGACATGAGAATGTCAAGCAGTGCAGTCCAAAAAGTCATCCAAATGATAAAAGATTATTGTAAATTCCTCACCAGAATATGGCAATATGTACTATCTTCATATGTTTAAAAACCACTCAAATTTTTGTAGGTAGGGTGGTGGATGGGGGACACTTCTATCCTAGAAAATCGAGTCCTCTGTCTTACTCATTTGTCATTGTCTGTGTTTTCTTTTCATGTCCTTGTTCAAGACTCATTCCTGGTTTAAAAAAAGAACAGTAGAGTAACAGCTAAAGACTTGAAGAAATCGTGGGAACTGGTTTACATCTCTGTTCATGACTCTATCATATGCAAATCATTGAACAGGCACAGTGTTCAGGGCAGGGTGAGACAGAGATAACTGCTGCTTTCCAAAAAGTTGATATCTGAATGAATCTGATACAGAATGGCTTCAAAAAAGAAAATCCACCTTTTGGAGTGACCCAGTCAGAGTACAGACCTGAATCCACCAGAACAATGAATGTTTAATGGATGTTTGCAATAAAGACATGAAATATTAAAAATGTCTGTGTGGTATTAGGTTAAGCACATTGTGTTGGTCTATACTTGGGGCTTAGATATAAATCAGATCACATTTTATGACCAATTAATGCAGAAAACTAGCTTATTCCAATGGGTTCTCATACTTTTTCTTGCTACTGTTTAGCAAGTATGACCTGTTGGTACAGCTTCTATTGGAGAACAGTCTTCTGTGCCAAAGAGATAAAAATACTCCTGGGTGTTAAAGAAGCCCAACTCTCTTATACACTCAAGGTCCAGAAGTTACCCACAACTCAAATGCATTGCAGAAAAGGCTGTATACTACCCACGCCCCACAGTCCTAGGCTTCTATGAGATATTTGTGTTCTTAGTGAGAGAATAACTCGGTAGCACTTTAGAGCATAGCTTTGAGATAACACAATACATGAGTGTGTTGTGAGTACAGGGAGGGAAATTACAGGTAAGTTACGGGAATAAAACAGAGTAAGTTCCGGGAAAGTAGGGGTAAGACGATGTAAGTATATGGTAAGTACAAGAAGGTAAGAACAAGGAAAAAACAGAGTAACAACAGAGTAAAGATGCAGCAAAAACAGAGTAACATGGGATAAGGTGCAAATATAGATTTCCTTTATTTCCCTGGTTTTTGCCTTTTTTGTTTTTATCTAACTCTGTACTTATCCAGTATTTGCCCCTCACTTACCCTATACTTGTATAATTTTCAGGATGTGTTATTAAGTGCTGCCAGTAGTTTTGTGAACATGATTTCTTTGGTAATACATGCTGTTCTTGCTTTGTGATGAGTATATATCAAGGCGTTCAATATTTTCACACCACAAATCACAAGAGTAACCAGCTGCCAAATGTCATTTCAGCGAGCAGAGACACATTTATTGGTGTGAGACACTAACCATGTGGGGAAGTTGTAAAAGTGAACTTGAGTAAGCCGTCACCAGCTACAGCTATATCTGCATTTCTCCCATGTCCAGGCCATCTCTGCAGAAGCCTGCAGCTGGATTAAATCAGTCGTCCACGCCATGCAGCATTGTTAATGTGGGTGGTGTGAATGTTGTCACTTCTCAGAGAGTCCAGAGACATGGATCGTTTTTTTCTTTCCGGGCTACTTTTTTCTTCAGTTTCTCTGCAGTCAAGGAAGAGCATTTAATCAGTCAGTCTCAACTGCAATTGATTTTCACTTTTGTACTGTAGCTTGGAAAACAGTGATTGAAAAGGTGGAGTGACAAAGTGTAGGAGTCTATATTTGTTTGGCTGCTGAGATTGACGTGCGTTGTCAAAACTGCTGGCACTGCAGGGTCACATCAGTAACTAAAGGTTTATATACACTATACTGCCAAAAGTATTGGGACACCCCTGCTATGTTGGAATTACCTTAGTAATGACGAGGCCAGGCGCACAGTTGAACGTCACTTTATTAAAGGGTGATCACACACACAATACAGCCACCAAGTAGGGGCATCGGCAAAGAGGCTGAATGAAGATGCCTACTGGTATTTATAGGGCGGTGCAGTCGCGCAAGAGGAAGTGGCCGCCACTACACCGCACTTCATAATAAAACACATCACATTTCCCTCCTATAGAAAGTTCAAAACCACACATACAATTGAGACCCTCCCCAATTTAGAACCCGAATCACACACTAAAGCTAGAACTGAAAACACCAAATGGCCTAACACATTCACACAACTGTCATGGATCATCCTGACTTGTTGTGTATTGCCCTAGTTTCCTCCTGACAGCTCTGGCACGCCCCCTCCTCCTCTCAAGTGCCATCAGCTGCACTGTCATGGGTGTTCGCACACATGCACACATACACATGCACACGCTCCGTTCACTCTCATTCACACGTTCTCTCACACACCGGGTGCCAACCAGTCCTGCCCATGCATTCTCACACTGGCAATCTCTTTCCTCGTTAGCTTCAGGAGTATTTGCTTGAAAGAGATTGTCGGGGCATTCGCCTCAATACGTGGCAGTTGGTTCCCCCCGTGTATTATCCACTACCTTCGTTGTTCTCCAGCCCATCACTTCATGCGGATTATTTCCCTTGGTGTTTCGGCTGGCCCTGCTTTCCATCCTCATCCTCCAGACTGCGTGTTGTGCCTCGGATTAGCCCCAGCCTTGTAAGTGTCTTTCTTCGCCTTTTCTCCTGTGCATTGCAGCCCTGCAGCACTAGGCTTTTCGCCTTTGCTTTTTGTGCTTAACGCAGCCCTGTAGCACTAGGCTCCATTTTAGACCAGGCTGTAGAGCATTTGGCTGGCGCCCTGTATGCTTGGTGGCCTAACCCTGTCATTACACCTCTCTGTATATTGTGTGGTTTAACTGAACTGAACTTGGTGATTATTGGACTTGGTATTTTGTGAACTTTAATAAACATGGCACTCTCTACTCCTGCGACTGGGTCTTTCATTCTCTCCCTTGTGCGCCATGTTATGGTGCACAGGGGGGACCCTAGACTAGGGGGGACGGGTAGACTACCATCCCACCCCACACGGCAAGGTGGGTTATTCTGCCACCTGTAAAACAGTCGAC
This sequence comes from Pholidichthys leucotaenia, assembly GCA_020510985.1. Classification (NCBI taxonomy): domain Eukaryota; kingdom Metazoa; phylum Chordata; class Actinopteri; order Cichliformes; family Pholidichthyidae; genus Pholidichthys; species Pholidichthys leucotaenia. The sequence goes on from CM035838.1 coordinate 149,345,636, forward strand.
AAGTCCATCTATAATGAGAACATTGCCATGTTTCTTAAATAAAACATACCCAGAACAATAACAGTCTAGTCATTGTGTCAATTTTTTCCCCCCAAGTCATACAAAGCAAAATTAGCAACTAAAACCACACAGAGAGACTCATGAAAAACCAGAAACATGTACTACACATATAGGGTTTGCCATACAGCATTAGCATGCAATAAGGAGCTGTAAATGCTCCTTTTTTCATCTCAATATTTGTAACCACATCAGACGATGATATTTTCTCAAACTTATAGTACAAAACAATTCCAAAATGAGCTGCTTCTTCTTATCTTTTTTTTTTTTTTTTTACACATGCAAACATATGAACATTAGAACTCTCTTTTTTTTTCCCCAAAACTCACATACAGTCCTTCTGGTGGAAAAGTGGGTAAAACTGGCTTGCGGGGGCCCAGGGCAACCCCTTAGTAGACCCACCCCTGGAAGCGGCATGCCACCAGAATCGCAGCTGGCCTCATAGACAAGAGTGCGTCTTCTCCTTGCCATCGGCTGCTTCTCTCGTCCAGACCCACCATCTGAAGCCTCCTCCTGGGCATGCCGCAGCTTGTTGACATGCCTCCATGAGCTGTCTGACACCTGGAAGTAGGCTGCGCCCCACTTAGCCATGATGAGTAGCTGCTCCTGGTATTCTTCTGGCTGTCGTTTGGCCCATATCTGCTGTGGACGTCCCTCCCCTCAAGCTTGGACCAGGTCCGTAACGCTCAGAGGAGCCCTGCTCAGCCTGCAGTGTTGCTGATCAGCACGTGGTCCCTCCGTGCCTGTCAGTCTGGCCCCGACTCCTTGTAAAGCTGCTGCAGTGGTCACCGTTGTAGGTCCAGATCCTCCAGCCCACTGTGGCCGAGCTCCGGAGGAAACTGAGGTTAGCTCGTCGGCGTCACCCGCTGACCCAGGTGCCTCACAGCCATGCTCGGTACCCTCTTCCACGGTACCCCAAGCACTGGCACTGAGACTTTCCTGCGTCAAATCTGAGTGAGGCTGGTCCTGCTTGGCCACTGTGGTACCCGGTAAATCTTCGTCCCACACAGCATCATCCTCCACCACCGGAACCGGATGGTTCCACTGGCCACAACCGGTCCACTCTTCCCCAGCGTCACCTTTGATGGCGAACCCCAGTCCATAAAACAGGTCACAGCCCATGATGTTGTCGCCTCGGGCCGTCATGTGGAACGTGAAGTCAGCCATCATCGCCGACTTGTACTGAGCCGTTAACTCCAGTGTTCCAACCGTGCGCGGCCTTCCACCTTCATAACCGTAGAGTGGCGCTGGGTTACCTCTTATTTTGTAGTGGGGAAAAAAATTCCTCACCGTGGCCCAATTCAATAATGATCGCTCTGCCCCCGTGTTGACCAACAGCGGCACCTCCTCACCATCCAGCGTCACCTTGCAGAACGTGAACCCGTTGGTACTCGGGGACACCCCATGGACCGTTGTTGGGGCGGGTGAAGTTGTTTTTCTTTGTGGGCTCTCTGGCTTGGACATATGACACACCCTAGCATAATGGTTCAAGCATCCACAATTGCTACAGCGCTTCCCTCTAGCCGGGCATTTCCTAGCCTTATATTGGTGTTTCGCAGACCCACAACCCATACACAAGGGTTTTCTTGGGGCAGACCTTTGGCTGATAGTGTTGGTTTCCGCATCGTCGTCGGTTATGCTATCCTCGCTGTCTGGGTCCACTACTAATGCTGCAGCGGTAGGCCCCAGCTGCCGTTGTCATTGGTGCCACTTTAGCTCCGAAGCTAGCTTGTCTACGGTCTCCACTTGGAGAGCTAGCTCGACAGCCTCGGATACCGTCAGGTCACTCGGCACTGACAGTAGCCTAGCTCGTAAAGCATTGCTGGTTGTGTGCTCCGCCGGCTGGTCACGTACCATTCCCTCCTCCAATGGCCCAAAACAACACTCGCTAGCAAGCTGCTGCCGGTCAGCAACAAACTGGCGGACAGAACCAGAATCAGAATCAGAATCAGAATCAGAATAAGTTTATTGCCAAGCACATTTACAAGTAAATAACAGGTAAATATACGAGGAATTTGACTTGACACTGAAAATGTCATAAATGACATTCTCAATGACAGGCTCACCCACTTGCTGGTGTTGTTGTCAGAACCTAATCCTCCGGACGGTGACGTTGTCTGGGGTGTGGAAATGGCACACTAGCAACTTGACCACATCCTCATACGAGTCAGTAGCCCCGAGTGTACGCAGGATATGGTGGCCCTCAATTCCCAAATTATGCACCAGAAGCGCACATGCCCTCAGTCTATCTAGCTTACCCAGGTCGAGTGCCACGATGTATTTATCTTTTGTTCTTATAAAAGACAAAAATAAAATAGAAAGGAGATGTCTTTACCTTCTTAACATGTTTCAACTGTACACTGCAGCCTTCGTCAGAAGACCCACGATGTAGTCCTGAAAGGCGGCAAATCATCTTGGCCAGGGCACAGGTGGCTCACCCGGGAGCTCCAGAAGGGCCAAAGTGGTGAAACACATGCCTCCATGTTTATTCTCGTCGCCAAAATGTTATGTTGGAATTATCTAAGCAATGACGAGGCCGGGTGCACCGTTAAACTTCACTTTATTAAAGGACGATCACACACAATACAGCCACCAGGCAGGGGCATCAGCAAAGAGGCTGAATAAAGATGCCCGCTGGTATTTATAGGGTGGTGCAGCGGTGGGAGAGGAAGTGGCTGCCACTACACCGCACTTCATAATAAAACACAACATCACAGTCTCTCCAAATGACTAGGCACCAATGGACAAAGCAAGGTCCATAAAGACATGGATGAGAGAGTATGGTGACGAGGAACTTGACTGGCCTGCACAGAGCCCTGACCTCAACCCTGCAGAACACCTTTGGGGTGAATTAAAGTGAAACATCAGTGCCTGACCTTACAAATGCACTTCTGGAAGAATGGTCAACAATTCCCATAAACACACTCTTAAACCTTGTGGAAAGCCTTCACAGAAGAGTTGAAGCTGTTATGGCAAAGAGTGGCTTTCCGGTCAAGTTCCTCCAGACCAAACTCTGCTCATCCATGTCTTTATGGACCTTGCTTTGTCCATTGGTGGCCAGTCATTTGAAATTGTGTCCCAATACTTTTTTCCATGTATGTCTGGACTAGGGATGTTAATAATTAATTGACTTTTGATTAACTATTGATAAGAATTTAGTCAACTAAATTAGTTGTCAATTAATTGATAACTCAGCAGTCCTTTTCAATGGGAGCTTACAATGGTGTGAAAAAGTGCTTGCCCCTTCCTGATTTCTCATTTTTTGTATGTTTGCCACATTTAAATGTTTCAGATCATCAAACAAATTTAAATATTAGACAAAGATAACACAAGTAAACACAAAACGCAGTTTTTAAATGAAGGTGTTTATTATTAAGGGTAACAAAAAAATCCAAACCTACATGGACCTGTGTGAAAAAGTGATTGCCCCACCCCCCCCATGTTAAAACATAAATTAACTGTGGTTTATCACATCTTTGGAAAGCTGACTTCAATTCGTCTAGCCACACCCAGGCCTGATTACTGCCACACCTGTTTTCAATGAAGAAATCACTTAAATAGGATTTGCCTAACAAAGTGAAGTAGACCAAAAGATTCTCAAAAGCTAGACATCATGCTGTGATACAAAGAAATTCAGGAACAAATGAGAAACAAAGTAACTGAGATCTATCAGTCTGGAAAAGGATATAATGCCATTTCTAAATCTTTGGGACACCAGCAAGCCACAGTGGGAGCCATTATCAACAAATGGTGAAAATGTGGAACAGTGGTGAACCTTCCCAGGAGTGAGTGGCCGACCAAAATTACCCCGAGAGCACAGTGACGACTCATCAAAGAGGTCACAAAAGACCCCACAACAACATCCAAAGAACTGCAGGCCTCACTTGCCTCAGTTAAGGTCAGTGTTCATGACTCCACCATAAGAACTAGGCAAAAATGGCCAGCATGGCACAGTTCCCAGACGAAATCCACTGCTAAGCAAAAAGAACATAAAGGCTTGTGTCAGTTTTGTCAGAAAACATCTTGATGATCCCCAAGACTTTTGGGAAAATACTCTGTGGACTGATGAGACAAAAGTTGAACATTTGGATGGTGTGTATCTCATTACATTCGGCGTAAAAGTAACACAGCATTTCAGAAAAGGAACATCATACCAGCAGTAAAATATGGTGGTGGTAGTGTGATGGTCTGGGGCTGTTTTGCTGCTTCAGGACCTGGAAGACCTGTTGTGGTAAATGGAACCATGAATTCTGCTGTCTACCAAAAAATTCTGAAGGAGAATGTCCGGCCATCTGTTTGTGACCTCAAGCTGAAGCACACTTGGGTTCTGCAGCAGGACAATGATCCATAACACACCAGCAAGTCCACCTCTGAATGGCTTAAGAAAAACAAAAAGAAGACTTTGAAATGACCTAGTCAAAGTCCTTACGTGAATGCAATTGAGATGCTGTGGCATGACCTTAAAAAGGCGGTTCATGTTTGAAAACTCTCCAATGTGGCTGAATTACAACAATTCTGCAAAGATGTGTGGGACAAAATTAAGCTTGAAGGTCCACCTTCTTCAAATTAACATCACGGAGAAATGGACCGGAGCAAAGAAAAAGACAACAAGAGTGCAAAAACCTATCCCCGCTGCCACTGCCCTGCACCACAAGATGGAAGAGCAAACTGGATTCAAGTTACCACTGAAGTAACAGACAACAGAGGAGTCCAGATCATTCTGGGTTTTTCTGGATCACTGGGGTACTGTGATGATGTTTAACCTCTTGCACTCCGGTGTACCGCGGACGGGCACGTCTCTGCGTCCCAGAGCAAACGAGGGCGCACGAGAGCACCTCTAGGACGCACGAGGGCGCGCACTGAAAAAAAAAAGCTGCATTTCCGTTCTTCCACTACAGACACAGCCGCGAACAGATCAGATATGACTGACCTCTCATTCGACTAATAAGAGCCTTGAATTGGGTTTCCGAAACCTTGAAGAACCAATGACTGAAAACCTAGCAAGAAGGACCTGCCTACCAACGCTGTGAATGCAGTGAGCCAATTGAAGCACAGAAGTTCGCAAGCTGTTATGTGTAAGGCTGGGTGAAGACAGACTGCTGCAGCAGATGAAAAAAAGGACCCGCAGGAAGAACCTGCCACAGACCCAGCAGCACGGAGACCACCCACAAGTGCGACCTGTGTGACAGGGACTGCCATTCGCGCATTGGCCTGTTCAGCCACAGGCGGTGCTTTTTTTTTTTTTTTATTCCAGCAGAATAGACGTTTAGGATTCTCTTCCATGGTCATCATAGACCGACGGAGGCCGACGACGAAGGTCGTAAATCATTCGCCAAAACCGCAATCATGGAAGCGCAAAACCGCAATCATGGAATTATGTTTTGACCGGGTCGCGAGACCAGAACCACGAGCGGACCAGCGTCTCGTTCGTCTGACAATGAGGAAGAGAAGTTCGCTAGGACACTGCTGCTGTGAAGAGGTAAGTGTTATAAGCTAAATTATTCTTTATCCCTGAAAAATGTAATCAAAAATGACTTTTGACTGATCGGTAAATTACAACTGTGCGTCGTAGACCGCGGCGCACCGTGACTGCGGCGCAATGGGCGATGTTTGTCCTCTGTAGCGGTGGGGGGGACAACCCCCCCCCACACACACACACAGCCCTGAGTGTCACCTTTCATTAGAGCCCAAGATGAAGCTTCTATATTGAATCATTCAAAAGTTACAGACGTTTTTCCAAACTGTGCCATTTGGCACAATTTGGCACAGTACAAAAACGCCTGGGAATTACCTGACAAAAAAGCTGTGTAATATATTCATTTTTTGTGGAATTGTTACAAAATTTTGACCTCAGCTGGATAACACTTGGTTCTACATTTCTGTTGCATTTTCCAGCCCGGATCTGAAGCTGTGTGTTATTTGCAAGCATTTGTATCCAAAAAAACACCCAGGCGAAATTTATTTTCTTCAAGTTCAGTATGTTTAGATGACTGTTACTCAGTGGCTGGAGCACTTAGAGAGATTATGACTGTTTTGCCAAAAAATTCAAAGTGTTTTCTTTTAAATGAGACCAACCCCATGAAGATGCTGCAAAGGGTTGAAGAACAGCTTTTGATTTACTTTGGGCACGTTTTTTTTTTTTTTTGCGTTTTTAGGGAAATTGACCAGAGTGCAAGGGATTAACATGCAACAGATGAAACAGCTCACAATTTATTTTCCTGTAAAAACAGTCTAGTAGTGCATCTCAGTAAATTAGAATGTGAAAGTAATTTTTTTGTAACATACGTAACTAAAAAAAAAATACATTTATGATATTGGTAATAGTTTTAAAAATAAATAAAAAATCATGACATCTGTAATTTACTGAGATGTGTATCAGCACATAGTCCACACTATACAATAAAAAATTTATTAAACTACAAAAAATGCCATTGTCTGTAGGAAAAAAAAATGCAAATGGTACAATAAAGCATTGAGGATGTTCATGTTTTATTCAGTATATCATATAGCATACTGTATTTGGGGCAGTGGTGGCCTAATGGTTTGGGATGTGGACTAGCGAGTGGAGGGTCACTGGTTCAATCCCCGACCAGGCAGGATAAGATGTGTGGGTGGGACAGATAATGCAGCAGTGTTTGCCCCACCCTCTAAACCCCACTGTGGTGCCCTTGAGCAAGGCCCTTAACCCCAACTGCTCCAGTGGAGCTGCTCAGAAGCTTCAGGTCAATCTGTGGTTGTACTGGGCAGCTTCCAGGTATGAGTGTGTAAATGTGAACAGGGCATCCTTGAAAAAGAGAGGTTGCCTCTCAATGGAACTTCCCTGTATAGGTTAAATAAAATAAATATCAAAAACAGTAATTAACTTTTTATGTTAAAGATAGAAAGATCGTATTGTACTGAGGGAAATTCAGACTCTCAGGAAAATTGCTGCTTATCAATTAATCATTAATTGATTGATAAGATGAATCAATTAACAATTAATGAATTAATTGATAACTTGCATCCCAAGTCTGGACAAAGGGCCCAAGGAGAAATAGTCTCCAATCTCCTCCCTCTAGGAATTAGGCTTTTACCAGCTTTATATATTGATTTTAACAATCATATACTGTATCAGTGATTTATACTGTATGTAAAGGCAGGTTTATGTTTTGCATGTCTGCTCAAGTGTGAGGCTTCTACAACATAAGTTTCTTCATCATCTCCAGTCCGCTAAGTCCGGTGGGGTCCCTCTCTGGCTGAACATGTGCAACCATATTTTTCCAACATGCTCGTGCTGACGATGCATGTGTGAGATCCAACCTCCCGTTCAAAAGGTGGCACCACCAACACAGCACACAAACATGAAGAGACAGAAGAAGAAAAGACAATTAACAGTGAAAGTAGTAAACACAGGGGTTCTTTTTTTCATCTTCGTGCTACTGTCGTTGCAAAAATGTTGTGGCTCTTGCTTTTCTTTCTTTTATATAGCCGGTGAACAAACTGTCAACACATCTGTGCTAGGTTTTGGGCTGGGGTAAAACTGCAGATGACGGTTATGCGCATGCGTCATTGCTTGGGTTGAACAGCAGATGCAAATGAAGCATATATACAGCTGCGTTTACGACCTTGTCCAAAGCGTAGGTGCATTATAGGTGTGCAAAGCCTAAGGCCAGCTTTACACAGAGTTATTGTTATGAGAAAAATACAGTGGGGAAAATAAGTATTGAACACGTCAACATTTTTCTCATTAAACATATTTCTGATGGAGCCAATGACCTGAGATTTTCACCAGATATCAGTGTTATGGATCCCCCTCCATAAGGAATTAGTCAGTGGTGCAGTTCCTGACACCTTAAGGTACAGAGGAATTCCTCTTTGGCTCGGTGGTATAGTAAGAGATTTCGAATCACAGCGTCATGGGTTTGAAACTCGGCCTGGGATATTAGGATGTGTATGTCTACCTTGCGTAAGGGCGCAAGTGACTTCGGAAGTGTGTGTCTACCTTGCCTGAGGGCAAAAGTGACTTGGGTCTGTTCACCTTTACTGAGGGTTGAAATGGACTTGGCGATCCCAGGATTAGTAAGCGATTCTGGCCTTGACCCAGAAAGTGGGTCGTAACAGAATAATTCTTTATGGAGGGGGATCCGTAACATCAGTAACACCCCAAGTAATCCATACATACAAAGAAATCAAGGCAACTGTGTTCACAAAACAAGCTATATTTAATAAAGTGGAATGACATAGAGAATAAGTATTGAACACGCTCAGTGAAATTCATTTAATGTTTAGTAGAAACGCCTTTGTTGGTAAGAACAGCTTCCAGATGCCTCCTGTATGGAGAAACTAGGCACAAGCATTGCTCAGGAGTGATTTTAGCTCATTCTTCCACACAAACAGTCTTCTATGAACTCTGATCTTCAGTTCGTTGCATAGATTTTCAATTGGATTCAGGTCAGGCGACTGACTGGGCCATTCTAGCAGCTTTCTTTTCCTTGTCTGGAGTCAGTTGAGAGTTTCCTTGGCTGTGTGTTTGGGATCATTGTCTTGCTGAAATGTCCACCATCGTTTCTTCTTCAGCATCTTGGCATATGGCAACAGGTTCTTATCTAGGATGTCTCTGTACATTTGTCCATTCATCTTTCCTTCAATTTTATGAAGTCTGCCTGTACCATGTGCTGAAAAACACCCCCACACCATGATGCTCCCACTTCCAAACTTCACTGTTGGTATGGTGTTTTGGGCTGATGTGCAGTGCCATTTCTCCTCCAAATATGTTGTGTGTTGTGGCATCCAAAAAGTTCAGTTTTGGTCTCATCTGATGAGACCATCTGATGAGACCTATATTCTCCCAGTACTTTACTGGCTTGCCCAAATGTTGTGCAGCAAACTTTAAACAAGCTTCAACATGCTTTTTTTTTTCAGCAATGGAGTCTTGAAAGCAGGCATAGAGCCCATGTTAGTTGAGTGCATTACTGATTACCTGCTAACTCCAGGTCTTTCTGGAGCTCTCCACAAGTAGTCTTTGGTTCTTGGATAACTTTTTGATAATTCTTTTGATTCCTTTGTCAGAAATCTTGTGAGGAGCTCCTGGTCATGGTCGGTTTATAGTAAAATGATGTTCTTTCCACTTCTGAATGATGGCTGCAACAGTGCTCACTGGAACATTCAGCATTTTAGAAATGTGCCTGTAACCAATGCCATCATTATGCTTTGTAACAATAAGGTTGCGAAGCTCTAGAGAGAGCTCTTTGCTTCTACCCATCATGAATTCTTTGTGATCTGACAATCTGCTCTTCACAGAGCTTTTTAACAGCTATCAGTCAGGACTTAACCAGCTAAAATTAATTTGCACTGATGAGGGATGGGATGGCTTCTTATAGTCTGATGGATTTCAGCTGGTTTCTTGGCTTTCTATGCCTTATTCAGGTTCAGGTTCAGGTTCAGGTTCAGGTTACTTTATTTGTACCCGTAGGTAGATTTGTTTTGCAGTCTGGTGACATCCATATTTACAAGCCACAAATTACATTCAACATAGACACAAACACAGACACACATGAAATTGACTATAAACATGATAAAAATACTCAAGGCTCCATCAATCAGGGTATAAAAAGAGAAAGAGATGAGAGAAAAACCAGAGGTAAGAGAGAAGAATCATATTAAAAGTTAAAAACTAGTCAAAGAGGTTAAAAACTCAAAGGTCTAAAACTCAATAAAATATTTAGAACCCAAGTAACATCCTACAAAAATAAGTAAAGTGTGGAGATTGTGTGGAAAGATGAGACTGACTTTATTTCTCAAGATCAGTTTTATTCAACACCACATTCTCCAACATCCAAAACGGGGAAAGAGGAAGCATGCCCCCACCTCTGTCCCTTTTATACCCAGGACATCAAAGCACACAGTCACATTGTCTATTCGCTAACTGCACAATTTCGTCAGCTGCCACAAAAGCGGGTTTGAGTCTGTTAATGCCAATCCTTTCCTTTCTGCCCCCCAAATCTAGCAAAAAATGCTTATCCCCTGTTTCCAGCGCTCTATATGGTCCGTCAGAAGGTGGGCGTAAAGGCGAACGAAGGGCGTCATGTCTGACAAAAACAAACTCTGCATTTTTTAAAGCCTTAGGCACAAAAACACGCGGAAAACTGTGATGAACGGGGCCAGGTAGTGTGCTCGGGCCCGTGCCATTCTGTAACCGCTGAGCCGGGGAGCACTCTGGCGCTGGATTATCTGGGAGAAATTCCCCGGGCAGCCGAAGTGGCTGTGCGAACACTAGCTCAGCCGGGGAGGCTTCTAAATCCTCTTTAGGTGCAGAACGCAACCCCAATAAAACCCATGGTAGCTTATCCACCCAATTTGCATCCGTAAGCGACGCTCTGAGAGCCGCCTTCAATGACCTGTGAAAACGTTCGCATAACCCGTTAGCCTGCGGGTTGTACGCGGTCGTGCAGTGGATCGTTGCCCCCAGGCTGTGGGCCATCGCTGACCAAAGTTCGGAAACAAATTGCGGGCCTCTGTCGGACGTAATGTCCGACGGGACTCCAAAACACGCTACCCAAGCTGTTAAAAACGCGCGCGCCACCTCCTCGGCTGTGGTTGATGACAGTGGGACCACTTCCGGCCAGCGCGTGGTGCGGTCAACCATTGTCAGAAGATATGTGCACCATTGTGAGGGCGGGAGGGGGCCTACGAGGTACACGTGGACATGATCAACCCTTTTAGCCGGGATGTGAAATGGCTCCAAGGGAGCTCTCGTGTGTCTATGAACCTTGGCCCGCTGGCAGGCCATGCAGGCTGCCGCCCACTCTCTAACTTGTTTGCGCAGGCTCGGCCATACAAATTTCTCTCCCACCATTTTGACCGACGCGCGCACTCCCGGGTGCGCCAGAGAATGGATCGAGTCAAAAACGCGGCAGCGCCACGCGGCTGGTACCACAGGACGCGGTCGCCCAGTGGAGACGTCGCAGATTGGGGGGGTCATACCGTCTTGTAGCACCCTGCTCTCCAGTCTTAACCCTGTTGGTCCAGACTGGAGCGCGCGCACATCCGCGTCGCTAACCTGCTCCGCGGCCATGGCTGCATAATCTATCCCCACACGGACCGGGGCCATGGGCACTTCCGCGTCGCTAAGCTGCTCCGCGGCCATGGCTGCAGGATCTACCTCCGTGCGGGCTGGAACCCCCACGGCGCGCCAGAGGCAGTCCGCCACTACATTAAGTTTACCCGCCACGTGTTGGATCTCGGTGGTAAACTCCAATATCGCGGCCAGCTGTCTCTGCTGCCGACCCGACCAAGGTTCTGAAATCTTGGCCATCGCGAAAGTCAGCGGCTTGTGGTCAACGAACGCGGTGAAACGGCGTCCTTCCAGCCAGAACTGGAAGTGGCGAATGGCCAAGTGGAGAGCTAACAACTCCCTGTCGAATGCGCTGTATTTCCGTTCGCTATCGCGCAGGGTCTTACTGAAAAAGGCGAGCGGTTGCCAGGCTCCCGCTACAAACTGTTCCACGACCGCCCCTATGGCCACATCTGACGCGTCAGTAGTGAGCGCCATTCGGGCCGCTGGGACCGGATGCGCTAACAACGCAGCGTTTGCCAGGGCTGTTTTGACTTTGGAAAATGCGCGCTCTCGCTCCGGAGACCATTCAACTTTATTTGTGGGTTTTTGTTTTTTTAGTGCGGCATACAATGGCTGCATGAGCTCCGCTGCGCGGGGGAGGAAACGGTTATAAAAATTTACCATCCCCAAAAACTCCTGTAACGCTTTGACCGTTTGTGGCTGGGGAAAATTTGTTACTGCGCGCACTTTTTCAGGCAGAGGGACCGCTCCCTCTGGGGAGACGCGATGCCCCAAAAAATCAATCTGCGTCACCCCGAACTGACACTTCGCCGGGTTAATTATTAACCCGTGCTCTGCCAACCTCCGGAAAACTGCCGTGAGGTGGTTTTCGTGCTCGTCTTCGGATGCGCTGGCTACCAATATGTCGTCCAGGTAGACGAACACGAAAGGGAGATCGCGCAAAACTGCGTCCATCATGCGTTGGAACATCTGCGCCACGCCTTTAAGCCCAAACGGCATGTGCAAAAACTCGAAAAGCCCGAAAGGAGTTATTATCGCTGTTTTGGGTATGTCCTCAGCGCGCACTGGGACCTGGTGGTAACTGCGTACCAAGTCTATTTTAGAAAAAACGTGCGCCCCCGCCAAATGAACTGAAAAATCTTGGATGTGCGGGATCGGGTAGCGGTCGTGCGCTGTAGCGTTGTTCAGCCTGCGGAAATCACCGCAGGGCCGCCACAACCCATCAGCTTTAGGGACCATGTGAAGCGGTGAAGCCCAAGGGCTTTTCGAACGCCGGATGATGCCCAGCTTTTCTAGGTTGGCGAACTCTTCGCGCGCTATGGTCAGTTTAGCTGAATCCAAGCGCCGAGCCTTTGCAAAAACGGGCGGCCCGGTGGTAGTAATAAAATGTTCCACCCCGTGTTTAGCCACGGCCGCCGAAAATGTTGGAACCGTGAGTGCTGGGAACTGAGTGAGGAGTGTGTGGAACTTACCACCTGCCGCTGTGACGTTGGCTTGTGCTGTTGGCGGGGCCACTCGAGCTGTACAGGGGATAGAAGAAAAAGAGAGTGCATTAACCAGGCGTCTGTTAGCAAGATCGACCAACAAACTATGTGAGCACAAAAAATCAGCCCCTAACATGTTGAAATTGACTGCCGCTATGACGAAAGTCCACTCGAAAGTGCGGCCGTGTAAAGACAGAAGCAGAGTCCTCTCACCGAAGGTCTTAATCGCCGAGCCGTTCGCTGTTGACACCTGGGGACCACTGGCAGGCGGCAGTTGGTCAGCGTAGGAAGGTGTGATGAAACTCAGCTGGGAGCCCGTGTCCACGAGGAAATGCCTCCCCGAGTTCGCATCCTTCAAGTAGAGCAGCTTGTTCTCCTCTCCAAGGGCCGCAGCTGCTAACGACCTCCGGTCTTGGCTTTTCCCGAGCGCTTAAAGTGGCACGGTGGAATGCACGTGCGTGCCCTCTCTGCGAAGCGGCGATGGTAGAAGCAAAGGCTGTCGTCTGCTCCGTGTTTCCCGGCCCCTGCCGCCGCCGTCGTCGGTGGGTCTGGTGCTGCAGCCTCTGGCCCCCTGCCGTCTCCGGACGTTGCGCTTGGACCTGCTGCCGCAGCCGCGGCCACGCGCCATTTACTGGCGTTGACGAGTCGTTGCGCCTCCTGGCCCAGCTCGTGGTAGTCTTTTCGAGCCAGCAGTGGTGAATTGGCCAGGGTCACTCTCACCTCTGACGGTAGGGTTCTGAGGAAAAGGTGGGTGAAAATGAAGCTATCATCTTCGGAGTCTCTCAAACCCAACATCTTCCCCATCAGGTCTGCAGGTCTGTCGCCCTCAAATTCAGTCAGCGCCAGGAGCCTCTCTGCCCACTCCTGCACCGAGGGGGTGAAACAACGAATGAGTGCAGCCTTCAGCGTGCTGTACTTGTCACTGTCCGGTGGGTGGTTGATCAGAATCTCCATTCGCTGAGCTGTGTGGTTGTCTAGCTTTGCAACCACATGGTAGAACTTCATGGCGTCTGCCGAAATCCTCCGGAGGTGGAACTGCGCCTCAACTGCGCTAAACCAGGAGCGCGGATTGGTTGGCCAGAAGTCTGGTAGTTGGACTGTGGCTGCGTTCGTTTGGCTGGCTCCTGGCGAGTGTAGCTCGGGAGATTCGTCTCCACTCATGATACGTCGTAGGGTCACCAGTGTGGAGATTGTGTGGAAAGACGAGACTGATTTTATTTCTCAAGATCAGTTTTATTCAACACCACATTCTCCAACATCCAAAACGGGAAAAGAGGAAGCATGCCCCCACCTCTGTCCCTTTTATACCCAGGACATCAAAGCACACAGTCACATTGTCTTTACATCCCAAAACACAATGCACCCCCCTTCAGGTCTTCTGTCTCCACCTGAAATCCTGGTGGTCAGGAAATCACTCACGGCCATCTCTCTTCATACAAAAGGCCAGACTTCGCGTCCTCCTGTTACCCCTAGGAGGTTCAGACCTTTTGTTCCTCTGAGACGTGCAGTAAACAATAAGCATACAGTAATAAGCATGTGAAGCATATGGAACTCACATATGTGCCCACAAAATATAAAATGGAGTTAATAAATAGGTACCTAAATTATGTGCAATATATTGTTACAGCTTGTTCAACTCTTTGACAGCAGCAGGAACAAAGCTGTTTTTGTAACGCTGGGTTTTACTTTCTGAGACAGCAAACCTCTGTCTTGAGGGAAGAAGCTGAAAGTTGCAGTGCAAAGGGTGGGAGTCATCATTTAAAATGGAGGTAGCCATCCTCTGTACTTGTCTGTTGTACAGGGATGTCAGGCTCAGCTGTGACTCACCAAGCAAACGACTGGACCATCTAACTACCTGATCCAAGGATTTCCTCTGTTTCAGTTTTATCTGACCAAACCATGACACTAAAGAAAAGGATAAAACAGATTCAATAAAAGCCAGATAAAACATTGTCATTATGGTTTGGTCAGTTTGGAAGCTTGCAAGTTTTCTCAAGCAATGCAAATGTTGCTGACCCTTTTTGCACACCCTTTCACAGTTCTCTTCAAAGTTTAAATTACTATCAATAATCGTCCCAAGATATTTGTAGGATTGTACACATTTGGTGGTCTGGCCTTTTAGTACCGTGACTTTGTGCCTGGGAGTTTTCCTCCTAAAGTCAATAATCATGTCTTTAGTTTTTGTCGTATTCAGCTGCAGGTAGGAATCCTCACACCAATGAACAAAATCATCAACTACTGGGCCGTGGCCACTCTCACCATCCTGGAGGAGACTGACAATAACTGAATCATCAGCATACTTTATGATGTGTCTATTGTCATGTCTGCTCCGACACATGTTTGTGTACAGGATGAAGAGTAGTGGTGACAACACACACCCCTGAGGAGAGCCAGTAGAAGAGCACTTTAGGTCAGACAATGTACCATTGACCCTTACTCTCTGCGTCTTGTTGGTTAAGAAATCCAGAATCCACCCACCAGATTATTGCTCAAATCAAATTGTTGCAGGAGCCTTTCAACTAAGATATGAGGTTGGATTGTATTAAAGGCGGAGGAAAAGTCCACAAATAAAAGCCTGGCGTGTGTCCCATTAAAATCCAGATGTTTAAAAAGCATGTTAAACAGAGTGACAGTGGCATCCTCCACTCCTCTGTGAGGCCTATAGGCAAACTGCAGAGGATCCAATGCATGCTCAGTCTGCTTTAGGACCTCACATCTGACCAGTTTTTCAAAAATTTTCATTAAAATTGAAATCTATTGCACCTCTTTTTCTTCATGTGTTCAATACTTATTCCCTGTGTCATCCCACTTTATTAAATATAACTTGTTTTGTGAACTCAGTTGCCTTGATTTCTTTGTATGTATGAATTACTTGTGTTGTTACTGACATGTGGTGAAAATCTCAGGTCAATGGCTCCATCAGAAATAGGTTTAATGAGAAAAATGTTGACTTGTTCAATACTTATTTTCCCTGCTGTAAATAGTGCTTCATCTAGATCAGAAGCTAAACCGTAAAACGAATGTGTTTGCACAGCTGAAAATAAAAAAGGACAGTAAAGATTTGAGTTATTGCTTACTGATTTTTTTTAAAGGAGAAAAGCATTAAGAAGAGAGGCATGTACAAAAATAGAACTATCCTTTCGGAAGAAACAAACTTATTTCTGTTTTGTTTTTTGTTTTTTTCCAGCCAAAACTGTGCATTTACTTTGCCCCAAAAAAGTATAACTGCTGAGCTGCCTTAAGCCTCAAGACTGGCTTAAGGCAGTGTGTGATTATTTCACAGACAGGAAATTAATTGTGAAGGTGTTATGCTTTCTACTTGTCATGCATACTGTATGGCATCCAAAACGTAGGCACTTGTCCCAAATCTTCTCAGGGAAAGCTTTTGGATTTCATGTGGTTTTTCCTGACTTGAGCTCAGTGTTTGTCAAAGTGCCACCTCAGCAAAGGCCATGAGTAATTCTGATATGAGTTGAAGAACTTTTTTCTCCCTTTGGAATGTGATTAAATTACTTCAAAGGACAGGCTTTCATTAGTATGGCAAAATACGGACAGTTTCAAAGCAAAATAGAGAGCAGCTCATGTTCCTCCAGCAAATATGTCTGTGGTACACACGATTATCCGACAAAGACATTTGTCGTCTTTTGCAGGCAGCAGCTTCAACTGTCCCAGATACATGTCTGACCACAAACTTCCTTTTAGAAACCTTTATAAGAGTACAGAACTTATGGAGCATGTAGCATGTGATCAGTGGGAGAAAACATATCAAGAAGAGGAACAAATCAACCTGAATATATCGTCAGTCCATTATATTTGGACAGGAAGAGTCTTTTAATCTTTGCAGACACTGTAATTGTGACAACAGAATCTCCATTTAGTTTGTGCCCACATAAATGGCAGGTGATTTGAGGGGCCATGGGAGGGTGCCATCCTCCTTGTTACCACAATGGCCAGAAACCTGCCATCCCCCCACTCCTCATCCCTATAAAGTGATCAAGGATAATTTATACAGTACAACTGAATATGTTATTCTTCCATTTATTAGTCTGGCTGCAATGCTGAAGAAGCATTGGTCCCAGGTAAAGGGACAGACCAAGAGCAATCCAGTTGATCCCCATGAAAAAGTTACAAGTAACTAGTGCACCCCACCCATTTTGGAGTTGCTGGGGCTTGAGGGCAAGCACCTGGTGACCGGGTTTCTGTCCATTGGCCCGACCTCCAGTGGGCTCACCATCTGTCTGGGTTTCTCTGTTTACACTGCTGCCCTTATGACCCAGACCCCCTAAGTGGTAGAGGTAGTATCTCATGGAGCGGCAAATGCTGACAAATCTAGTGATTTGTAGATTTGCCAACTTTCTGAGTCAGATCAGCAGACTAGAAGCTTTTACTGGCTCCAAAGACACAACATAAGCTCAGAGGCGATCAGACATTCTCAGGTGTGGCTCCTAAGCTCTAGAACGAGTTTCAGCTGCACATCAGAAAGGCTCCCTCCATTGCCATCTTTAAATCTCATTTAAAAACACACTTTTATTCCCTGGCCTTTAACCCAGTGTGAAACAGTGGCATTGATTAATTAACTCTTAATTTAATTTTTTTTTTTAGTTTATTTTTTTATTTTCTCTGTTTGTTACTTGTGTCTGTATCCTTTACTTTCTTTGGTGTTTTAATTCCTGTCTGTTTTTTCTGGCTCTTTTTCCCCCTTCCCTCTTTCCTGGCTCTTTTGTTATTGTACAATACTTTGGTCAGCCATATTGTTGTTTTTAAAGTGCTCTATAAATAAAGAGATATGGTACATCCGAGCTAAAGGCTAGGCCCTTGCCTGGAGTTAACCGTGGTTCTTGGGCAGTTAACCTGAAATGAAGCATTCTCAGAGAGGCTGAAAAAGTGGATTTACAAATATGCTGCAATAAATCAATATTTAAAGAAAATTTGACCAAAATATGTAACAAACATTTCAGTAAGACCTGTATGAGCTGTCACAATGTGGGAAAAGTGCAAGTTAAAAGTTAAGTTAAGTTAACTAGTTAAGTTAAAGATTATAGATATGCAAAATGGCACTGATCTGCATGGTGGGATTCACTGCTTCCTCTACAACTCATTCTCATGCGTTTGGACACAAGGCCATGTTTACTGAAAGCCTCTGAGGATCCAAACTGCACTTGTTGCCATCTCGTACAGCTTTTGCTCTAATTTGTTCAGTGCAGAGCCACTGAGTCAAAACATTGTGATATTCAGAGCAAGTCAGTCATGCACGTCTATTTATATCTCAGTGTTGTCTGTTTTATTCTTGCTATTTTACTGCTGAAGGTGTAGACCGGCCGCTAACCACAGAGCCTGTCAAACTGTCAGTGTGGTTATGAAAGCATCTCAAAGCAATCAAATGCCAGGCAAGCTGTAGGACAGCAGAGCAGCAACTAGTACACACAAAAGAAAAGAATAGGTAATTACAGTGCTGGGTGATACATAAAAAAAAAAAATAAATAAATAAAAAAAAAAATATATATATATATATAAAATGCATTGTACTGTATGTCAAGAACAAAACCTTCCTGTTTTGCAGAAAATCATGCTTTTAAGATATTCATGCATAACTTTAAGGTTACCGCTAAAAGCTTCTCTACAATCACTTAAATGTGCTCACCTTTAAAGCAGAAGACATTCTTTTTTTTTTTAAAGTTTTAGCACTGGATTTGCAGGTAAATAACCACTGCAAGAGCCATCATCATCACCACCATCATCTGTTGTCTGTGGACGGAGCAAAAGAAGCCGCAGCAACATGTTGGGCCCCAAGTTTCCTGTCTTTCATCAGCCTTGACACGTCCTGTTCCTCAAGCCCCGTGTCCCTTTTGATTGTGTCGGGATAACTGAGTTTTGTCTGCCACAGCTAGTGCGACCACTGACAGGAGTCCAGAAGACCAGGTGGGAAAGAGGCTGGTCCACTGCGTGTAGGCTGTGTCTGGCAAACTGTAGATGTCACATTTTTATTGTCATTGATATGAGGGGTAATTTTCCATACGTAACTCTGTTAGGAATATGGTCCTTCCATCTTATGTTCAATGCTCGCTGCAATAGTTGTGTATAGCATCTATATATACATGCCTCTAGTTCTTTTGTGATGGTCCATGTTTCTGACCCATACAAGAGGATGGATTCTATGCAGGCTCTGAATATGTTGATCTTACATTCCAGCTTGTTACATGCCTTCCAGGCTTGAACTTTCCTTGATTTGAAATCAAGAAAGGAGTCAAGCACATGTGATCCAAGATATTTGAAATATGGAACATTCTCTAGTGTGGCCCCTTTCTTGGTTTTAATATTATTTGTTGGGTCAATGTTGAGTAGTAGAAGAAGCCACACAGCAGACAATAACAGTTACATTCAGTTTAACTTCACCTTTAAGTTTCTCACTGGCTCTTTGAATGGTGCTCTGGTCTGGTTAGCATTCATCCTCTGAAAAGGGCGAAAATACTTTTTTACTGAAATGAGCAGAGAAAAAACGATTTCTGAAATGAAAACAAACATTTACAGAAGCAATTAGGCTTGTCCCCCTATGTATGTGGATACTAATCAATTGCTTTTTAAAGTTCAGTACATAAAGTTCAGTACATAAAAATAGTGCTTTGTGACAATAGTGGAACAATATGAGTCTTTCTGGTCTCTCCATGGGATTGACGTCAACTTTTGTAGCAGCTCTTGTTTATTTGCATCTTATTTATTGTTGGGAATTTGCAATGTTTCTCATGTAAATTTGTGACTAATCTTGTAAATTTGTAATTTTTTCTTGCAAATTTGTGTTTCTTCATAAATTTGCAGTGTCTTGTCATAAATTTGTACCTGCTCTCATAATTTTTTTATTTTCTTTCTCACAAATTTGCAGTTTCTCTTTCATAAAATGTGTTATTTGTTTACTGTGGATTTGGGACTTTATTGTAAATTTACGTTTTAAATTACTGTCCATTTTGCAGCTTTACTCTCTTATTTAATACTGACAACTATGTGGCATATTGGAAATACCACAAGCGTGCGGCCGTGACGTCGGACCCACAGGCGATGTCATCATGTCGTGCCTACCTAAGGGGACTGTTGGCGGGAGTCATCCTCTTTGGCGCTCCACCTCCATGACAGCCAGAGCCTGTGTCAGCTGCTAGTTAGCTTGCTAGTTCATACACTGTAACGTGTATTACCAGTGTGCTTGTAATAAAGTTATTGCTCAGTACAACGCTTGCCTCTGTTGTCCTATTTCGAGATGTAACAAACTAGTGGCTCAAAATGGTATTGCAATTGGAATTCATAACAATTGAGGAGGTTTTCTCTACTTCTCTCCCGACTGGAGTACTTGACATGGCTAGACAGAGCTCCTCACTCTGTCTATGTGTGTGTTTCACATTGTAACTCTCTGGGTCACTCTTGCATCATCTCAGTCCTCAGCTGGAGTCTTCTACGGTGTCTCCTCTCTTCCAATTAACTGCTTGCTCTTACATTTCCAAAAGTGCAGGCCTCATTCTTCCCACCAGCCAGTGTCTCCAGTGTTTATCCCCAAGGCATTTGGAATTAAGAAGGTGTTACATATTCCGATTCAGGGGAGAAGTCAGTGGTGGAAGCAGAACACAACCACACCTTACAAATTAAATGGGAAGGGGGAGGAGCAGCACATCTAAACTCAGATAAGATTGTCCTTTATGGGAAAATTTACACAATTGCAGCAAAGAGATAGCAGCACCCAGAGGAATAATAAATTGTTAAAAAATCAGTATATACACAATACGAAAAGTAGAAAAAGTAAAATAGTATAGTAAGCAGACATATTAATAAGCAGATAAATTATTCAGCAATGTATATAAACTTCAGGCTAAGATTAAAAAACAAAACACTAAAAATACCTCCACCCCATAACATCTCTGCACAAGGGAATGTTGTCAGTCCCTGCAACATCCAGCCAGTAGAGGTATCCATATTGCCTTAGTGATAGACCACAACTAGTCCAGTGCCTCAAATGATCCCTTTTGTGTCCTGGGGGGTGGGGTGGGGCATTCTCCCAGATGTCCACTTTCTAGGAATTTCATAACTGGAGTGAAGCAGTGAGCTATGCACACATGGGAATCACAGAGGTCCATACACATGGCCCTCTTAATGTTTGCCACTGCCTAGGGCAGGGATCGGCAACATTGTTGTGTCTCTCTGCTGTTACATCTCAAAATGAAACTGAAATAATGAAGGACATTTTTATTTTATTTTTCAAATTATTGTGTATTGGATACATATCTCAACTGAAACACATGCTTTTGTAAAATATACACTAGACATAAAAAGTCTACACACCCCTGTTCAAATGCCAGGTTTTTGTGATGTAAAAAAATGAGACCAAGATAAATCATTTCAAAGCATTTTCCACCATTAATGTGACCTTTAACCATTACAACTCAACTGAAAAACAAACTGAAATCTTTTAAGGGGAAAAATAAAAAACTTACAATAACCTGGTTGCATAAATATTTACTTGTAATTAGTGTGTATGTATAAAAAGTCAGTGAGTTTCTGAGCTCCTGACAGACCCCTAAATGTTTCATCCAGTGCCGCACTGATGATTCTGGATTCCGAGCCATGGGGAAAGCAAAAGAATTATCAAAGGACCTGCAGGAAAAGATAGTTGAACTTTATAAAACAGGAAAAGGATATAAAAAGATAATCGAGGAATTGAGAATGCCAATCATCAGTGTTCAAACTCTAATTAAGAAGTGGAAAATGAGGGATTCTGTTGAAACCAAGCCACTGTTATGTAGATCAACAAAAAATTCAGCCACAATTGCCGGGAAAATTGTTCAGGATGCAAAGAAAAACCCTCAAATCACTTCAGCTGACATACAAGACTCTGAAAAAAGTGGTGTGGCTGTTTCAAGATGCACAGTAAGGAGACACTTCAAGAAAACGGGCTGCATGTTCGAGTCACCAGAAGAAAGCCATTACTACGCCAATGCCACAAAGCAGCCCGCTTACAAAAAACTGAACAAACTGAACAAACTGATCAAGAAAGCTAGCTCTGTCCTGGGGCAGCGCCTTGATCCGGTGGGGGAGATAGGAGAGAGAAGGACGGTGGCTAAACTGTCATCTCTGCACGGTGGCGCAGTGGTTTAGCACTGTGGCAGCACAGTTTTACCCTCGGCTGGGGGATCGCGGGGATCATGAGATCGTGGGTTCGATCCCAGCCCCCGACCAACAGTGAGCTGTGTGGAGTTTGCATGTTCTCCCCGTGTTGCGTGGGTTTACTCCGGGATTTCTCCGGTTTCCTCCCGCATACCAAAAACATGTAGGTTTAGGGCGCTCGCGCACGCAGCGACCGGCAGCCGGTGGCTTGTCACCAGACTGCAAAACCAAATCTACCTACGGGTACAAATAAGTAACAAAAAAAAAAAAAAAAAAAAATCTCTGCTGGAGTCCGAGTTCCACCCTATGCAGGACATACTGAATGCACCGAGGAGCTCATTTAGCAGCAGACTACATCATCCCAGGTGCACAACCGAGAGGTTTCGCAGGTCCTTCCTACCAACGGCTATCAGACTGTACAACCTAAGCAGGGCTGCTCGCAGAGATAGCAAAAAAGACGTAACAACCTAATAGTTTTTTGAATGCAAAAGATGCAATAGACTTAACAATGGTCCCCTCCGGCATACAACTAGGAAAATACCGGTCGCTATGGAGGGTGAGAATATAGGCGCTTTTCCACTAGCCTCACTTAGCCCTACACCGCACCACTCAGCCCGCTTTAGGTGCTTTTCCATTAGCCCCAGCACCGGTTAGCAGGTACTTTTTTCGTACCTGATCCAGGGCAGGGTCTAACCGAGCTGAGTAGGGCTGAGTATGGCTGTGATATGACTTTAAGAGACTGGTCGCCGCTGATTGGTCAGGTCGTAACGTCACGAAAGCGACGTTTTCTGCTGAATTTACTCCACGACCGCCATTTGTAATTGTTCAGCCAGTGAACACAGTGCGCCCCTTTAATACGGTATATTATATTAATATACTGTATAATATACTTATATAATAATATACTCCTAATATTATATATTAGGAGGTGCGCAATTTTCTTTCTATATTAGGCGACGATCGCATCTAGCGCGAGTTGGACAGATCTACTTGAAATGCAGGTGTCCGAGCAGATGGCTTCCCAAGGGCACATCCATACTGCCAAACAGTGTCGGGAGAAGCTGAAAAAGCTGAAAAGCGATTACCGAGCAGTGAAGGACCACAATGGTCGAAGTACAGCGGCTCGGAAGGGGTGGAAGTGGTTCGCTGAGAGACATTGGGCTCGACACGGCCACTGTCACGGCCACTGTCACGGTCACGGCCTTGGAAACCGTGGATGGTGAGTGTTGTTTTGATATTGCGCATCTTTTCGCCACTTTATCCTTTCTGTGCCAAGCTCACTGTTTTTAAGAAATAGGAAGGTTGTTAGATTGTGAGTAATGGTTGTTACTGAGGCTCGCGTATTGTTTTGCAGCCAACTGCAGATTCATGCTTGCTTTGTGTTAAGTATTAGCGCGAACAAAACGCTGAATTACGTTTATTGTATTCCGGTTAAAAACTTGAGAGTGTTGTGTACATGTTGCACTTTGGTGTTAAGTTTTAAATTGCGTGCATTTTCTTTCTAGAATCGCATTTCATATCACAGGGGTCCACCTCAGTGGACATGATGGACACACCGGACTCTCCTGGCGCTGCGTCTGCGTGTGCGTCTGGCGGAGCGCCAGCTGGATCGACTCCACATCACCAGCTCCATCTGGATCACATTCAAGAGCCGGTAAGGCACAATAACCACGATTTTTTTTTTGGTCAAACAGGTCCAGCGGAAACCAGGGTCGAAAATCCATCCATCCATCCATCCATCTTCTACCGCTTAATCCTTTACAGGTCGCGGGGGGGCTGGAGCCTAACAAGTTATGTCCCAAATTGATTAATGCAATTTCCTGTAGCTGCATATTAATTAATTGAAAATGTCTTTTTAAATGTACAAAAAGGTTATTCTTTGGTCTTCACTTATCGGTGTTCCACAACCATTTTTAGGTGTGGTGATTGGTGCTGTTGTAACTCCTGTTCTATAAAAACAAATAAAGCGCATGAACTGCCGTTGAAATCAACATGCTTCATTGAAATGCTTCACGTCAGCTGACTGTATTAACCCATTCAGATTTCTGCGGCCACACTACAAGCAACTAGTTTAAACATTACCCATCCATCCATCCATATTCTTAATCTTAATCCTTTTTAGTTTTGCAGGGGGGCTGCAGCCGAAGACAGCACCCTGCGTGTTGCAAAATCTGCTCTACTGAGGGGCAGCAACATGACAGTTCAGCTTATATACAGCAATGAAGCATAATATAATAGTGACATTCCACCACAGACTTTCACCTGTGAAATTCCATAATATATGTAGTGATCCAGCTTTAACGACCATGCCTTTCTGTCTTTCCATCTACATTAGTGATGGTCAACATGCATGACGAAGAGATGCGGCTCTTGGAACGGCAACATGACCAGCGGCAAAAATCAGGAGTACATGCAGCATTTGCGACAGGTGGCCGCAGATGTGCGGGCAGATGCGCGTGAAGCCCTGGAACAGGACGCTGCGTTACGAAGGGAAGAGCTCGCAGAGATGTCATCGCCCAGTCTGTTTTTTTGTTTGTAAATTTTGCTTCTGGAATAAAATTGTATTGTTTGCATCAAAAGTCTGGTTTATCTGTTATGACACCGTATGAGAAAAGCCAATAATTACATACACATTCCATTCTCTGTTCACTCCACATGCTGCTGTTCATCAGGTCAGGTGTATAGCCTTCTAATGGTAATTTAATTTTTAACAACACAACGAAACGTCTTGGTAGTTTTTTTTTTTTTAATTTTAAACAAATTTGCAATGCGGAATCCATTTCTCTTGAACGGGTACATTTTTTAGGTTATAAGCAGTTGTACAGGTGTGCTTGAACTTGTAGACACTGCTAAAGGTAAGTACGTGTAAGCTGAATGTTGCATCACCAGTCAAAATTTAATAAATTAAGAAGGAATCTAGCAAAAATTTGGCACTAATAACAGTAGACAAATCGGACAAGGATACACACAACTGTTGTTACCAACAAGTGCAAAATTTATATTCCCTTTTCCCAAAAATTAAAAATCAATTTGTAAGTAAAAGTGGGAGACCTTTACATGGGAAAATATGACATGTATCAGCACATGATTTATAGTTCAATTTGCATTTCCACCTAAGCAAAAGTGGCTTGTCGAGCTGGATTTTTGTGAAGATGGCCTGTGCGGTGTTTCTGCATGTAATTACATACCTATCAAGTGATACGGTTTCGCCGTATTTTAATATGGGGAAAATGCAATTTTAGCAAATACAGGCGTATTGCCATTTCTGTACGCCAAAGAGAAAAATATACGGGAAAAAAAATTGAGAGTGTGGGGAGGAACACGTCGTGTGTGACCCCCACAGTGTACGGGGCTGTCAGAGCGCTCAGCGTGAGCAATTATCACAACAGAAGTGTGGACTCATCATTAGGCTGATGGCTTCGCACCTTCTTAACAGATAAGCGCTATGAACAAGAGGACAGGTAGATGGACCATGCACAACATTTTATTTACAAAAAACATTTTTGAAATATGTATGCACATAAATGTGGGCAAAATAGACAAGTATTGCATCACAGCATCTCGTATTATATTGTAACGTGCAGCTCGACATGGCAACGTCCCACCGGGAGGTTTGAACTCACGCCTCCCGCTCCGGAGTCCCGCACTCTACCTGTGTCGCCAATAGGGTCAATTCACTTGGCAAGCCAAGTAGGGTGCTTATATTGAGTTCGCTACAATATCACCACCCTGCTCCTCTGCTCTCTGTGCCGCTGCCACCACTGGTTCATCTACTGCATCATCCAATATAGTGTCAAACGTCTCTCCATGACTCTCACACAGATTGTGCAGAGCACAAGTCAGCACCATAGATTTAACCAGTTTCATGTCACAGTCATTCCTCTCTCCTTCCTCCTTCCTTCTCTCCTCGTCATCAGCCATTTTGTTTGTTGTGGAGGATTCGGTCGCGTGTTTCACGTCACGAGGGTGTGGCGCCGCCTGCTGTTCAACAGATCCCACCCACAGCAGGTGTGCCAGCAGTAGCTGAAAAGCAACTGAGGCCGAACCGAAGTGAGTAGAGTCGGGTTTTCAATCGGGGCTGGGCTGGTCTAGTGGAAAAGCGCCTTATGTATGGGCACATAATCATACCATGTAGGATAACTAAGTAGACGGTTGTGCTGTTTCATCCCATCTAGCAACAATGCTCTGCACTGTGTGTGTTTACATATTTATTCCATCTAGCTACAATGCTCCGCACTGGGTGTGTTTATATTTATATATCTATATATTTATTCCATCTAGCTGCAATGCTCCACACTGTGTATTTATATATCTACATATTATTCCATCTAGCTACATTGCTCCGCACTGTGTGTGTTTATATATTTACATATTTATTCCACCTAGCTGCAATGCTCCGTACTGTGGGTGTTTATATATCTACATATTTATTAAATCTAGCTACAATGCTCTGCACTGTGTGTTTATATACTCATATATTTATTCCATCCAGCTACAATGCTCTGCACTGTGTGTCTGTGTGTGTGTGTGTGTATATATATATATTTATTTATAGTAATATGTACATATGTATATTAGCTGCTCTTGCTTTTTTTTCTTGCCTTCCCATTGTTGCTCTGAGTGTTGCTATCCCTGTGCTGTTGCAATCCTGGAATTTCCCCGTTGTGGGACTAATAAAGGTTTATCTTATCTTATCTTATCTTACAATACGCCAACCAGCACACAGACAAGCCTCAAAACTTCTGGAACAAAGTTATTTGGAGTGATGAGACCAAAATTGAACTTTCTGACCACAACCATAAATGTTACATTTGGAGAGGAGTCAACAAGGCCTATGGTGAAAAGTGCACCATCCCTACTGTGAAACATGGAGGTGGATTGCTGATGTTTTGGGGATGTGTGAGTTACAAGGGAACAGGGAACCTGGTCAAAATTGATGGCAAGATGAATGCAGTATGTTATCAGAAAGTACTGGAAGAAAATTTGCACACATCAGCCTGGAAGCTGCGCATGGGATGCACTTGTACATTCCAACATGACAATGATCCAAAACACAAGGCCAAGTCAACCTGTCATTGGCTACAGCAGAAAACAGTGAAGGTTCTGGAGTAGCCATCTCTGTCTCCTGACCTCCTGACCATTGAAAACTATCAATATGTCAATCCTTTCGGTGTCCAGGCCGGGTGAGGTTTCCCGTGTTGAGTCAAATTAAGCCACAGGCTCCACTCCTGGTGGTGCCCTTCCGTCAGTTCCTTTAAGTTTCAGCTTTGCAACCATACTCCCCCCGGAACCCAAAGACTTTGGTTTCTCCGGTTTCCTTGGAGATTTGCCAAGAATGTTTTCATTAATCAAGAACAAAAATAAGAGGTTTGAAGACGATCAGATACCGTCGTAGTTCTGACCATAAACGATGCAGACTAGCCATCTGCCAGCGTTATTCCAATGACCCGCCGAGCAGCGTCCGGATCTATCAATCTGTCAATCCTTTCCGTGTCCGGGCCGGGTGAGGTTTCCCATGTTGAGTCAAACATGGGAAAAAACCCACAAAATAGAACCGTAGCGGTCCTGATGTGCAAATTGGTTGTCCGACCTGAGTATAGGGGTGAAAGACTAATCGAGCCATCTGGTAGCTGGTTTCTTGAAGATGAAAGAAGCTGGATTTTACCACAGAATGAATCTGCGTGTCTAATTTAAAATCACTGTCCATGATAAAACCAAGGTTTCTAGCTGTGGATTTGACATAAGGAGTAAGGGGGCCCAAGTATACAGGAGGGGACTCACAGGGGCCAGTAGGTCCATTAGAATAGATATATTATTATATATAGAATAGATACATTAGAATGGTTTGCATCTTATCTCCAGAATAGAGAACAGTGTGTAAAAGTTCACCAGGATAAATCCTTATTTTTAAACAACCGTATGGGTATCCCACAAGGGTCCATTCTTGGTCCTTTACTTTTCAGCATTTTTATTAATGACTTGCCACTACACTGCTCAGCTGCAACATGTCAACTTTATGCAGATGATGCAGTTATTTACACAGCTGCCAAGACTCCAGCACAGGCTGCAGATGTACTGTCTACAAGTATGGTTGATGTCCAAGAGTGGCTCTTCCAGAACCATCTATTGCTGAACCTTCAGAAAACAGTTTCAATGTGCTTTTCAATCAAAAAATGTAACCTGCAACATTTTAAAGTTAATATACATGATCAAGACATCAGTTTAGTTGCAGAATTCAAATACTTTGGCATTGTACTAGATCCTCAATTCAAATTTAATCTTCATATAAAGAAAATTTCTAAAACAGTAAAAAAAAAATCTGAAGTGCTTTAAATTAATTAGATATTACATACCATACCAAGCAGCTGTACTGTATATGCATTCTATGGTTTTTTCTCATATATCATACTGTTTGACAGTCTGGGCTCAAGCAGCTCCTTCCACAATAAAACATATAGATTCATTATATAATCAAACTCTAAAAATCTTGGATAAAAAGCCCATTAGGTGGGATCACTGTTATATTTAAAAAAAAATACAATCTATTGAGTTTTGAGAGTTTCATTGACCTCTGTTTTCTGAAATTAATTTTCAAATGTTTCCATAAATCAGCGCCAGAGCCACTTGCTGGTTTCATCCAAAGACAGGACAGCAGCAGAGCCACCAGGAGTTCTGTTAACAATACCTGCAAAATATCCCACCGCAGAACCACATTTGGACAAACAGCTTTCTCTATAAAGGGCAGTCATATCTGGAACACAATGCCAAATGAAATTAAAATAATAATGGACTTTAAAACATTTACTACAAAGGTTAAAAACTGGCTGAAAAATAAACAAGAATGTACCCATGTATGAAATGATTGTCTGCAGGGTGAGAGTGAATGAAGGGAAGGAATGAATGTGTTTGTTTATAGTGAGTGACGAAGGGAGGGAGACCTGAAATAGGCAAATGTGAACCAGGTTTTTATATTCTGTATTTATAATCTTGTTTGCATTGATGTATGTGGTTGTTGTTTATTCTGTTTTCATTTTTTCTTTTCCTTATCCTTCTTTCTTTTTACCTGTTTCTTCTTTCTAAAGCCCATCCAGGGACAAGAGTTGCAAATTAGCTAATAGCTATACACTCTTTGTGCAACACATTAGATTGATTGTAATTTGATTAATTGTCTATGTTTATTGCACTGTCCCTGTCAAATAAACAAATAAAATAAATAGGTCCAAACACCATCACTTCTGTCTTCTTATCATTAAAATTTAGGAAGTTTAGGGCCATCCAAGACTTTATGTCTTCAATGCATGCCAGGAGTGAGTTTATTGATGAGGCAGCTTTTTGTTTTAGAGGGACATAAATCTGACAGCCATCAGCATACAGGTGGAAGGAGATACCATGCTTTTTAAAAATGGAACCCAGTGGAAGTATGTACAAAGAAAAAAGCATGGTCCCAAGAATTGACGCCTGTGGGATCCCGTATGGCAGAGGAGCAGAAGAGGATTCAAACCCAGACATGCTAACTTTAAAACTCCTGTTTGCCAGACAGGACCTAAACCAGTGAGAGCAGTGCCACAAATGCCCACTAGGTGCTGCAAATGGGAAATTAAAACATGATGGTCCACTGTGTCAAAGGCAGCAGTTAAATCAAGCAACACAAGAACAGCATATTCACCTGAATCACATGCTAAGAGAATATCATTAAAAACTCTTAACAAGGCTGTCTCTGTGCTATGAAGAGCTTTGAAACCTGATTGAAAAACCTCCAAAATACCGTGTTCATCCAGAAAGCATTTCAACTGCATATAGACAATATGCTCTAAAATTTTTGAGAGAAATGGCAGCTTGGAAATAGGCATAAAATTTGCCAACATGGTAAGATCAAGACGAGGTTTCTTAATCAAGGGCTGTACTACTGCATGTTTAAAATTTGCAGGAACCACAGCAGATAACAGACTGCTGTTCAAGACAGTGAGAACTGACTGACCTATACTGGGAAGCACCTCTTTAAAAAGTTTAGGAGGGACAGCATCACAGGGAGACCCTGTGGGCTTAATGTAGTCAACCACACCCTCTAACAATGACAAAGTCACAGGTTCAAACTGATTAAAAACAGCAGAACAAGGGACAGAGGCAGAGGGATCAGAGGCAGGAGCTGAGATGCGAGCCCTGGTGGTGGCCACCTTATCAATAAAAAAGTTCATAAAATCATTACATAACTCAGAGGAGGCTCCAAACAGTCAGTCTGTGGGGTAATAAGAACAAAGTCAGTAGTGTTAGGGATAAGGACCTGTAGTTATATAGCGCTTTTCTAGTCTCAAAGACCACTCAAAGAGCTTCACTAGTACTAACCCTCTATTCTAAGGGCCTATAGGAGACAGATATCTAGGGGCAATTTAGAACAACCAATTAACCTAACATGCATGTCTTTGGATTGTGGGGGTTAACCGGAGCTGCCGCAGTAAACCCACGCAGCACAGGGAGAACATGCAAACTCCACACAGAAAGGTTCCTACCCCTGACAGCCTGGGGATTTGAACCTGGAACCTTCTAGCTGTAAGGCAACAGTGCTAATCACTGCACCATGACAATGAGATAAAACAATATTAGCAAAATATTTGCTTTTTTCCTGCTTGACAGTATTTTGATACTGACGCCAGCAGTCTTTTAAAATCTGCAATGACACCTGCAGTTTGTCCTTCTTCCATCTGCGTTCAGCTCTGCGCCACTCCTGTCTGACTGCACGAGTTCTGTCATTGAACTACGGCTCAGGTTTGGATCGAGGCTGCTTGGTTTTCAGTGGAGCCACAGAGTCCAAGATGGTTTGGCAGGAGGAGTGAAACCAGGAGCTGAGTTCCTCCACAGATGAGATGGAACCAGGAGGGACACAGAGGTGGTCAAAGGCAGCGGAGAACTGACCAGCAGTGGAAGGGTTAAAAACCCGGCAGCGCTGAGCAGGAGCACGAGTTTTAGCTGCAGCGCGTGACAGATCAGCCTCAAATAATACAGGCATGATAGGACAATACAGTGTCACAGATTTCTAAATTAAAAACAGACAGACCATACGAGAGGACAAGATCTAACGTGTGTCCGTGCTCGTGTGTAGCACCACCAGTCATGGACTGCACCAGATTAAGAGAATCAATGAGATTTAAAAAGTCTTTCACCAGCGACTTATCAGGACAACAGACATGTATGTTAAAATCTCCAACGTAAGAACATGATCATAATTTGTAACAATACCAGCCAAGAAATTTGCAGTCATTTAAAAAAGTCCTTATTATATTTGGGTGGTCTGTATATGACAGCACATAGTACAGGGTTTAAGCGACCCACCTCAAAGAAAGCCAGTTCAAAGCTGGAGAATGGAGAAGGTAAAAAGCACTGCTTACATTTATAGTCATTTTTGTAAACAGTTGCCATTCCTCCTCCTCATGCTGATGTCCGCAGGGAATTAAAATAACAGTAACCTGGGGGTAAAACTTCGGACAGAGCAGAGAGTTCACCCATAGTCTGCCAGGTCTCCGTAACGACAAAGAAATCCAGTTCCCGGGAGCTGATGAAATCCTTCAGGATGTAAGTTTTATTTGCCAACGATCTGGCATTTACCAGACCAATCCTGGCTGGAGCTGGAGCTGGAGCTGGAGCTGGAGCCTGGGCCTCAGCAGAACAGGAAACGTGCTGCAGCAGTCTCAAGTGCCAGGGATTTACCCCACGCTGGCGAAGCCGGTCATCATTTAATTTTATTTATGAATTTATTTATTTTTTACTGTGGTTCTTGTGTTAGTGCCCCTGCTTTTATGTTCTCTTGCTGTACAGCAGTTTGTGTAGCGAGTGTGCTTTTAAAGTGCTTTATAAATTTGATTGATTGAATGATACAGCAGAAAACAGTGAAGGTTCTGGAGTAGCCATCTCTGTCTCCTGACCTCAATATTATTGAGCCACTTTGGGGAGTTCTCAAATGTGAATTAATAGTCAATAACTATTAAGTTATTCAATCAATCAATCAATCAATCAATCAATCAAAGACTTTATTCCAGACTCAAGGTCCATCAAGAGAAAAGTAAACAAGTAAAGTAAAAAACAAGACAGTTGAAACAATCAAAAAGTTACAAGAAACACTAAGACATAACTGCTTAAAGAAGTACAAAGACAGTACAGACTTTAAAAAGACTTAAAAAGACTACTGTACCAGTGCCTTCTAAACTGTGACTGACAGCAAATAGAACTGAGCTTAATGCTAGACATGACTTGAATGATTTCATTTCTAGATACATCAAGCCGACAGATGAATTTATACATAAAATTCCTTATTACTGCATGCAGAGTATTTACACGTGATGAGACAAATAACTCGGAAGCACTGCACCATCGAGGCTTTTTAAGTAAAATTCTTAAGGCATCATTGTAGGCAACCTGTAATTTCTGCATACTTAGTTTCCTATAATTTATCCATAAATGAGCAGTGTATAAAGGTGTACAATAGGTTTTAAAAAGAACCAGTTTCACCTCATCTGAACAAAAACCAAATCTGCGTGCAAGAATATTTGCTTGCATGTAGATTTTGCAGCGTTGTCTGAAAATATCATCATCATCAGTCATTCTATCATTAATAACATGTCCCAGATATTTAATTTTATCCCTGACAATTAATTCCCTGTCTGCCAATTCAAAGACAGGGAATTTCATTAACAAATCTTCTTTAGTGCGGCAGATCAGCACACAACTCTTATTTGTATTATATTTTATGTCATTTTCCTCTCCATAGGCACTACACACTCTTAATAACTCCTGAAGACCAGCACTACTTGGGCTGAGAATAACTAGATCATCAGCATACATAAAATGATTCACTAACTTATTCCCTATTAAACACCCAGTTTTACAGGCATTCAGTTGCTTTGACAACTCATCCATGTAAAGATTAAATAGAATAGGGGACAGTATACTGCCCTGTCTGACACCACTGCTCACACCAAATGGTGATGAATGACTCTTCCCCCATTTCACCAGCATCTTCTGATGTGCGTACCAGTAAATCAGGATACGTACTATGTACTTGGGCACCCCCCTGTCAATCATTTTCCTAAACAGTATCCTGTGATTAACACGATCAAACGCCTTGGAGGCGTCAATAAAGCACAGAAAAACTGAAGAATTTTGATTTCTGTACTTATTTATAATTTCTTTTAAGGCATATATGCACAGATCTGTTCCATGATGGGGTTTGAATCCAAATTGATGATCAGTAGATTTGATGAATACATTTAATTTTTCAAACATGATTTTTTCCAGTACTTTAGATATTATATTGGCTAAAGCTATGGGTCTGTAATTATCCAGGCTACACAGCTTGCCAGCTTTATCTTTAATGACTGGTACCAACACAACAGACAATAATGATTCTGGTAACATCCCATGAATCATGAAGCTGGTGAAACAGATTGCAAGAAGAGGAGCAATTCTTGAGCTAGCGTATTTAAGATGCTCAGCAGAAATACAGTCTAAACCACTCGCTTTGTTGTCTGATAGCTCTCTAATGGCTTTGATCACTGCATGAGTGTCAATCAGGAGCGAATCGTCCCTTTCTACTTTCCCTACCTTGTAAGTTTCATCCTTAGTTGAATTAAATAATGAGTAAAAGTGTTGCCGCCAAAGATCCACAATATTTTCTGTACCTGAAATGCCTTCCAAAGTACAGGGCAAAGGCGTTTTACTGTTACTAATCCATCTAAGCTCCTTCCAAAATTCTGTGACATTCTTATCTAACAATTTCTTGGCCAGGGAATTACTTCTCATTAGCTGCTCATTTTTAGAGATATGACGAATAGCATACTTAAACTTAGCATTTGTACATTTCTTCATCTCAAATTCTGGCCCTTGTCTGGGTCTCCCAGCCACCACCCATGCTTTATATGCTTCCCGAGCTTCAGAATAAGGCACAGCTACGGCCTCATTCCAGCCAGGTCTAACCTTATGTGTTTTACGTATTTTCTTATAATAAGGCTTGCTGTCCTTATACAGGGAGTTAACTATAGCATTGTACAGACTACAAAGGTCTTTCTTATGTTCAACAATGCTACAGTTCACATCGCTGCACATTACAGCATCTCTAGGAAGACATATTTTACTCAAGGATTTATCTGTATGAACACAATATTCTACAATTTCTTCCTCAGAAAGAGTGTCCCAGTCTAATTTTCCCACCTCATCCTGACTGACATTTTGATAAAGTGCAGGTAGACAGTCAACATTAATTACCATCTCAAACGGTATATGATCAGACATTGCTAACCCATAATGAATACTCATGCCACCCAAAGAAGCATGTGCATCACCCGTGCTGATGCAATGATCGAGCCAGAACGTAGTGTGCCAAGCCTCACTTATATAGGTATAACTATCAGGAGGCATTAGTATTAAATTATTATTATTAAATTATTATTATTATTATTATTATTATTATTATTATTATTATTATTATTATTATTATTATTATTATTAAATTATTATTAAAAGTTAATAACTTATTATTAAAGAAACTACAAAATTGTGGTATTAGGGGAGTAGCACTGTCCTGGTTATGCAGTTACTTAAAGAATAGATATCAGTATGTATGTGTTGGTAACAAAAACTCACAGTTACTGAAGGTTACTTGTGGAGTCCCACAGGGTTCAGTTTTGGGGCCATTGTTATTCAATATGTATATAAATGATATATGTAAAGTTTCAGAAAAAATGCATTTAATATTGTTTGCCGATGACACTAATTTATTATGCAGTGGAAGCAATTTGGAACAACTTTTGGATACACTCGGAAAGGAATTAGGAAAGCTTAAACTGTGGTTTGATTCAAACAAATTAATGCTCAATTTAAGTAAGACAAAATTTATAGTTTTTAACAACCATCACAACAACTTAGTATCTAAACTCAGTGTAAATGGTGTAGAGATTGAAAGGGTATCCGAAACTAAATTTCTTGGTGTAATAATTGATAATAAACTGTGTTGGAAGTCACATATTAATTATATTAAAGGTAAAATATCCAAATCAATTGCAATACTACACAGAGTGAAATATTTGCTGAATCAACCCACACTATATACCTTGTATCATTCATTAAAAAAAAAAAAAATCCAAGATGGCGCCGCGGATGGCAGCCACTGGCTTCTGCTCTCTGATGTTTTTGATAATTTTGTGTGTTTTTTTGGACTTCTGCTCTTCTGTCCGAATCACCTATTCAAGGGAGGAACTACTTTCACTCAGACTACCTCCCAATGCAACTTCTCCGCCAGTTACTGCTGCTGATCTGAAGTTTTTTCAGTCCATCTTAGCTGTGGGAGCAGCGGCTATTGGCGCTGGCCGGAAACGAAGGCGGCGTGGTAAACGTGCCGGTGCGTTAGTCAGGCTGAAGAAACGAGGATTTCGCACGCCGCTCCCATCGATCCATCTGGCAAATATCCGCAGTTTGGCGAACAAAATGGATGAACTGCTGCTCCTGACTCACAAAAACCGGGATTTTAGCAGATCTGGCGCCCTTTGTTTCACGGAGTCCTGGCTGAGTGAACACATCCCGGACAGCGCGGTCCGTCTGGACGGATTTCAACTGTTTCGCGCTGATCGCAGCCGAGAATTTTCTGGAAAGACTAAGGGTGGTGGAATCTGCTTCTACATAAATGAAGGTTGGTGTACTGATGTCACAGTGTTGAAGAAGTTTTGTAGCCCTAACCTAGAGTCACTGTTCATAAACTGTAAACCCTTTTATTCACCGCGAGAGTTCTCCTCATTTATTCTGGTCGGAATTTATATCTCGCCTGCTGCTTGTACAACGGAGGCACTGCAGCACCTCGCTGACCAGATAGCAGAGGTGGAGGAAATACATCCAGACTCTCTGCTTATCATTCTGGGTGATTTCAATAGAGCTAATCTCACAAATGAGCTTCCTAAATACAGACAGCATATTAAATGTCCCACCAGGGACACAAATACACTTGACCACTGTTACACAGTTTTAAGAAATGCCTATCATGCCGTCCCCCGTGCAGCTCTGGGTTTTTCTGACCACTGCCTGCTCCATCTTATTCCAACATACAGACAGAAACTAAAAACTTCCAAGCCTGTTGTAAGGACTGTGAAGAAATGGACTGAGGAATCAAAGCTGAAGTTACAAGCCTGCTTTGACTGCACAGATTGGAGTGTTTTTGAAGCTGCAGCCATTAACTTAAATGAACTCACTGACACTGTGACATCATACACCTGTTTCTGCGAGGACATGTGTGTGCAGACCAAGACCTTCTGCATATACAACAACAATAAACCCTGGTTCATTCCTAAACTGAAGCAGCTACGTCAGACCAAGGAGGAGGCCTACAGGACTGGTGACTGGACTCTGTACAAGCGGGCCAGAAACATGCTGACGAAGGAGACCAGGCTTGCTAAGAGGAGCTACAGTGTGAAGTTACAAAAAAACTTCTCAGCTAACAACTCTGCTTCTGTCTGGAGAGGCCTACGGAATATCACCAACTACAGGAGACCATCCCCCCACCCTGTGGAAAACCTCCAGCTGGCTAATGACCTAAACAGCTTTTACTGCAGGTTTGAAAAGAACCTACAGTTCTCACCTCCCACCCACACAAAAGGATTATCTGCAGCCCCAGGAACTCCATCCCTCCTCCACTCTGACCTCCCACCAGCACTAATGATCTGTGAAGAGGAGGTGCGCCGGGTCTTTCAGAGACAAAAGATCAAGAAGGCTGCAGGACCTGATGGTGTGTCTCCGTCCTGCCTGAGAGTCTGCTCCAACGAGTTGGCCCCCATCTTCACCCGGATCTTTAACAGATCACTGGAGCTGCGTGAAGTGCCTTCCTGCTTCAAACGCTCCATCATCATTCCAGTTCCCAAGAAACCCTCTATTACAGGATTAAACGACTACAGACCTGTTGCCCTGACCTCTGTGGTCATGAAATCCTTGGAGAGATTGGTGCTGAGCCACCTGAAGGTCATCACAGGCCCCCTGATGGACCCACTGCAGTTTGCCTACCGGTCAAACAGGTCAGTGGATGATGCAGTGAATATTGGACTACATTACATCCTGCAACACCTCGACTCCCCAGGGACGTACGCCAGGATCCTGTTTGTCGACTTCAGCTCAGCGTTCAACACCATCATCCCAGGCATTCTTCATCAGAAACTCCTCCAGCTCAAGGTGCCCCCCTCCACCTGCCAGTGGATCTCCAGCTTTCTGACTGACAGGTGGCAACAGGTGAAGCTAGGGAGATTTACATCCAGCTCCCGAAAAATTAGTACTGGCGCCCCCCAAGGATGTGTCCTTTCCCCACTGCTCTTCTCCCTCTACTCCAACGACTGCACCTCAGAGGACCCTTCGGTGAAGCTCCTGAAGTTTGCGGACGACACCACAGTCATCGGTTTGATCCGGGATGATGATGAGTCTGCATACAGGCGGGAGGTGGAGCAGCTGATCCTCTGGTGCAGCCAGAACCATCTTGAACTTAACCCAGCCAAAACGGTGGAGATGACTGTGGATTTCAGGCGACACCCCCCTTCATTCCCCCCACTCACCATCCTCAACAGCACAGTGTCCACTGTGGACTCCTTCAAGTTTCTGGGTACCACAATCTCCCGGAACCTGAAGTGGTCCTCCCATATTGACACTGTCCGGAAAAAGGCCCAGCAGAGGTTGTTTTTTCTGCGTCAGCTCAAGAAGTTTGATTTGCCTCAGGAGCTGCTGGTTGTCTTCTACACCGCCATCATCCAATCTGTCCTCTGCTTTTCCATCACTGTCTGGTTTGGATCTGCCACTAAACAGGACAAGACCAGACTGCAGCGGATCATTAAGTCTGCGGAGAGGATCATTGGTACCGACCTACCCTCCATTGAGAACTTATATCGGTCCATAACCAGGAAACGGGCGGGAAACATCTGTGCTGACCCATCACACCCCGGCCACAAACTGTTTGAACTTCTATCTTCTGGTCGTCGTTACAGATCACTGAAGGTCAAAACCACCCGTCACAGGAACAGTTTCTTTCCTCAAGCCATCACTCTGATGAACTCCTAACATTCACCTAGTCCTACCTGTTGCTGTACTCATGACTTTTCATCCATTATTACATTGCACATAACTCTCACACTGCTTTTTACTTCATTCACATTATATCACTGAATCTGAGTCCACATTGAAATACTGTGTGATTGTATATTTTTTCATATATTTCTGCAAAGTGTGGTTAGTCCGAGTAAATAACTGCATATATTCCTGTATATATTTGCATCCTTTTATAGAAACGTGGACAGACTGTAATTTACTGTACATACTCTGGTTGTCATTGAATCCTTATTTAAATCCTTCACCTGAACAACGAGAGCAAGTTTTTAGCCAAAGTCAAATTCCTTGTATGTGTTGTGCATACTTGGCCAATAAAGCTGATTCTGATTCTGATTCTGATTCTGATTCTGATTCTAATACTCCCATACATGACATATTGTACTGAAGTATAGGGAAATACATATAAAACAAACATATATCCAGTCTTTATGCTTCAGAAGAGAGCTATTAGAATAATAATCAAAGCAGCTTACAGGGAACCAACAAACCCACTTTTTCTTAAATTAAAAGCTCTCAAGTTGAAAGATCTGGTTGACTTTAAAACTGCAGTAATAATGTTTAAAGTGAAGAATCTATCACTGCCCGCAAATATCCAGAAGTTGTTCCAAATAAGGGAGAAACAATATCATTTCAGAGGAACATGTATATTTCAGGTTCAGGTTCAGGTTCAGGTTACTTTATTTGTACCCGTAGGTAGATTTGTTTTGCAGTCTGGTGACATCCATATATACAAGCCACAAATTACATTCAACATAGACACAAACACAGGCACATATGAAGCTGACTATAAACATGATAAAAATATTCAAGGCTCCATCAATCAGGGTATAAAAAGACAAAGAGATGGGAGAAAAACCAGAGGTAAGAGAAAACGGTCATATTAAAAGTTAAAAACTAGTCAAAGAGGTTAAAAACTCAAAGGTCTAAAACCCAATAAAAGATTTAGAACCCAAGTGACATCCTACAAAAATAAGTAAAGAAAATGGAGTTAATAAATAGGTACCTAAATTATGTGCAGTATATTTTTACAGCGGTTCCAAGGTTGTCATAGCCAGGAGCGGCACTGGGGTTAAGCTCCCAGTGCTCATTAAATTCTCCTTATGGCATGCGTCTCGAAAAGCCTCTGACAACTAAGTCCAACTCCTAGCCTGCCCGTGTGGTTTAGTCTCTAAGCCCGGCGGAACTGCTTTTACTAATAGGAGAAGGGGCGAGGGCGGATCTCTGGCACCTTAAAACCAGATGCTTCGGGTAGATGGTGCCACGCATAATCTGGATGAGTACACGGACACTGTGACCTCATATATCCACTTTTGTGAGGAGAGCATTCTTCCATCGCGCACCAGGGTGAGTTACTCCAACGACAAGCCCTGGTTCACAGCTAAGCTCAGACAGATCAGGAAGGAGAAGGAAGCAGCGTTGAAAAGTGGAGACAGGGACTGCTACAGGGAGGTCAAATACCGGTTTAGCAGAGAGCTGAGGAGAGCTAAATCTGTGTATTCTGAGAGACTCCAGCAACAGTTCACTGCTAACGACTCTGCTTCTGTGTGGAGAGGACTGAGGCAAATCACCAACTATCGGCCTCAGGCTTCTAAGGGACAGGATGACAAAGCCCTTTGTCAAAGACTGTCCCAACACTATACCCATTTTGACACCTCGTCAGCTGTGTCCAACTCCCCCCCTCCCCCCATCGCCACTGCCTCCATGGTCCCCACTTCATCAAAGGCGCCCCCCCTCCCCCCTGCCCTTGCCATCAGTGAGCAGGACGTGCACAGACAGTTCTCCAGACTGAACCCGCGCAAGGCCCCCGGTCCGGACGGCATGTCTCCCTCCACCCTGAGACACTGTGTGGAGGAGCTGACTCCTGTCTTCACAGACATTTTTAACACCTCCCTGAAGTCATGCCACGTGCCGGCCTGCCTCAAAACCTCTACCATCGTCCCTGTCCCCAAGAAGCCACAGATGACTGGGCTTAACGACTACAGACCTGTAGCGCTCACCTCTGTAGTCATGTAGTCCTTTGAGCGCCTGGTCCTGCCCCACCTCAAGACCATCACCACTCCCCTCCTGGACCCGCTGCAGTTTGCCTACAGAGCCAACAGGTCTGTGGACGACGCAGTCAACCTGGCCCTCCACTCCATCCTGCAGCACCTGGACTCCCCGGGAACCTACGTCAGGATCCTGTTTGTGGACTTCAGCTCTGCATTCAACACCATCCACCCTGCTCTGCTCCAGGACAAGCTGTCCCTGCTCAACGTGCCTGACTCCCTCTGCAGGTGGATAACCAACTTCCTGATCGGAGGCAGCATGTGCGGCTGGGAAAGACTGTCTCAGACTCTGTTAGCATCAGCACCGGATCACCCCAGGGCTGTGTACTTTCCCCCCTGCTCTTCTCCCTGTACACCAACTCCTGCACCTCCAGCCACCAGTCTGTCAAGCTGATCAAGTTTGCGGACGACACCACCCTCATCGGGCTCATCTCCAACGGCGACGAGTCCGTCTACAGGAGAGGGGTGGCCCAGCTGGCGTCCTGGTGCAGCCACAACAACCTGCAGCTGAACGCTTTGAAGACAGTGGAGATGATCGTGGACTTCAGAAAAGTCACAGCCCCTCTGCCCCCCCCTTACCCTCACAGACTCTCCCATCACCACTGCGGATTCCTTCCGCTTCCTGGGCACCACCATCACCCGGGACCTCAAGTGGGAGCCGACCATCAGCTCCCTCATCAAAAAGGCCCAGCAGAGGATGTTCTTCCTGCGGCAGCTGAGGAAGCTCAAGCTACCCACCAAGATGTTGGTACAGTTCTACACGGCCATCATCGAGTCCATCCTCACCACCTCCATCACCGTGTGGTACGCAGGAGCCACCGCCAGGGACAGACTAAGATTGCAGCGCGTTGTTCGCGCTGCTGAGAAGGTGATCGGCTGCAAGCTCCCATCCCTCCAGGACCTGTACATCTCCAGGACCCGGAGGCGTGCAGGTCGGATCATAGCCGACCCTTCACACCCTGGACATGCACTGTTTGACCCCCTCCCCTCAGGCAGAAGACTTTGGTCCATTCAGACTAAAACCTCCCGCTACATGAACAGCTTCTTTCCCTCTGCCATCAGACTGCTGAACACTAGGTGACTTATTAGACTCTCGTGCACTACGTACAGCAGCTCAACCGGACTCATGACAATTATCACTGTTTTCTTTTTGCACTACCGACTGCACTATGTGGAACTCCACAACATCTGCTGCTTGTTAATATATTTAAAAATTGCATAGATTAGTATTACTTATTCATATCCTACCTTTTATTGCATGCATAGTTTTTTTATTTTTATCTTTAGTGCTACTCCATGTTTAATGTTGCAGCATTGCACCGAGACAAATTCCTAGTTTGTGTACTACATGAACAATGGCAATAAATCTCATTCTGATTTTGATTCTGATTCTAGATGGTGGCTCGTCAACCTGGGAAGGTAGCCCATCTAGGGGAAGGTAAACCCTGATATCAAACCTCCGCTGCCTTGCGGCACACCCGGTCACGGGAAAGGCTTCGGGAGTCAACCCTGAGGAAAAATCCAGAGTCGGAGTCCCTAAGGCAGTTCTCTGTTGTGCTCAACATCGTTCTGGCAGCTCCTGCGATGGCGCTGGTGCCAAACTGTAGCAGCCCTGCTGTTCCTTTGGATTCATCAGTGACGTGGAGAGGGGGGACATGCTGCATGGGCAACATCTTGCCCTCCATATCTTCCTGCCCAGGCTTGAATCCTACCAACACCCAACGCTGGAAGGTAGAACACCGGATCACTGGAGAGGACACTCCAGCTTCGCCTTTGGCGTAGACAAAACATGGGGAATGACAGTTACCGGTTATAAGCCACCGCTCAATTGGTGTAGAGCGCAGCGCCAGGGGTTGTTCCCGACGGTGGGAGGGATCATTGGATCTCACTGGACAGCTACCGCCGCCTCAAGCTGGGCAGCCCCCAGCCAATAAGGTGTTGCCCCGCCACAGCTTGCTTTCCTCATTGGGTGCAGGGGGATGAGGAGAAGTCAGAATGGCAGGCTGAGAACCTTCATTCCAGGCAAGACAAAAAAACAAAAGAGACCAACTCTAAAACTGGGAACTTGGAACGTCCGCACTATGATGACAGGACTCGCTGTCAACCTCAAGGACATCAGCGACACCAGGAAGACTGCCATCATCAGTAATGAGCTGAAGAGACTGGAAGTGGATATCGCCACTCTCCAGGAAACACGGTTGGCTGACGCAGGCACACTGAGAGAGAAGGACTACACGTTCTACTGGCAGGGAAAGGGCAGTGACGAACACAGGGAACACGGAGTGGGCTTCGCAGTGAAGAACACCTTGCTGAAGATGGTAGAACCGGGCAGCAATGGCTCTGCATGACTCCTCACCCTCCGCCTGAACACCACTCAAGGCCCAGTCACCCTCGTCAGTGTGTATGCCCCAACACTGACAGCCACACCAGAGGCAAAAGACGAGTTCTACGAGAATCTCGCAACAACTGTCAGGATCATCCCCAACTCTGAACAACTCATTCTCCTTGGAGACTTCAATGCCAGAGTGTGTGCTGACCATGACTCCTGGCCCTCCTGTCTTGGACCATTTGGCGTGGGCAGAATGAACGACAATGGACAGCGGCTGCTCGAGTTCTGCACATATCACGATCTGTTCATCACAAACTCGTTCTTCAAGACCAAGCCCCAACACAAGGTTTCCTGGCGACATCCGCGCTCAAAGCACTGGCACCAGCTGGACTTGATCCTGACCAGGCGCACCTCACTGAAGAACGTGCTAATCACCCGTTCGTTCCAGAGTGTGACACAGACCATTCATTGGTGTGTTGCAAGGTCAAGCTGCAGCTGAAGAAATTCCATCATGCTAGACAGCCTGGAAAGGCACGGATTGACACCAGCAAGATGGCCCAACCAGAACTTGTTGAGCAGTTTCCCTCCACCTTTGAGAAGGAACTTGGTGTACCACAAGAAGGAGAATCTGCAAAGTAGAAGTGGGAAGAGCTGCAAAACACCATCCACCGCACAGCCTTGGCTACCTTTGGGAGGAAGACTTCGAAGTCACAGGACTGGTTTGATGCCAAGTTGACTGAGATGACCCCCGTCATTGAAGCCAAGTGCTCAGCACTTGTTGAGTACAAGAAGTACCCAAACGAGAAGAATCTCCAGATTCTCAGGGCTGCGAGAAGCAAAGTTCAGCAGACTGCTCGGCGCTGTGCCAACGAGTACTGGACTCAGCTCAGCCAAGACATTCAAACCGCTGCCATAACAGGGAACATCCGTGGTATGTACGATGGCATCAAGAAAGCACTTGGTCTGGCTCAGAGCAAGACGGCCCCCCTCAAATCCTCCACTGGGGAGATGATCACAGAAAAGAACAAGCAGATGGAGAGATGGGTGGAACACTACTCCGACTTCCACTCCAGACAGAACACCGTGACACCGTCAGCCCTTGATGCCATCGACTGCCTGCCATCCATGGATGAACTTGATGCTGAGCCAACCATCGACAAACTCAGCAAGGCCATCAATAGCTTGGCCGCTGGCAAGGCACCCGGTAACGACGGCATACCCCCCAACCTGATCAAGCACTGCAAGACCGCCCTACTGCTGCCATTGCATGACGTCCTCTGCCAGTGCTGGAAGGAAGGTGCCGTACCACAGGACGTGAGGGATGCCAAGATCATCACCCTCTATAAAAACAAAGGGGAGAGAAGTGACTGCAACAACTACAGGGGCATCTCCCTCCTCAGCGTTGTTGGCAAAGTCTACGCACGAGTTGTTCTCGTTTGTCTACAGAAGCTTGCCGAACGTGTCTACCCCGAGTCTCAGTGTGGCTTCCGTGCTGAGCGATCGACGGTAGACATGATATTCTCCATCCGCCAACTCCAGGAGAAATGCAGAGAACAGAACATGCCCCTGTACGTCGCCTTCATCGACCTCACCAAAGCGTTTGATCTGGTCAGCAGAGAGGGCCTTTTCAAGATCCTGCCAAAGATAGGATGCCCACCAAAATTGCAAAGCCTCATTGAATCGTTTCACACCAACATGCAGGGGATAGTGCAGCACGACGGCAACGTCTCAGAGCCATTCAACATACGCAGCGGAGTGAAACAGGGCTGTGTACTTGCGCCAACCCTCTTTGGGATTTTCTTTGCTATGCTCCTGAGGCATGCCTTCAGCACAGCAACAGAGGGAATCTACCTGCACACAAGATCTGACGGCAGGCTTTTCAACCTCGCCTGCCTGAAAGCCAAAACCAAAGTACACAAGGCTCTAATCAGAGACATGCTATTCGCAGACGACGCTGCAGTTGCAACCCACACACAGCAGGAGCTTCAGACCCTGATGGACCGCTTCTCCCAGGCGTGCAAGGACTTCGGGCTTACCGTCAGCCTGAAGAAGACTAACGTCTTGGCGCAAGGCACGGAAGCACCACCAACCATCACCATCAACGACTACGAGCTGGAGGTCGTGAATCAGTTCACGTACCTGGGGTCCACGATCAGCAACAACCTCTCCCTTGATACAGAGATCGACAAGCGGATTGGAAAATCAGCCTTCACACTCGCTCGCCTCACCACACGAGTGTGGGAGAATCCCAAACTCTCTGTCAAGACGAAGATGGCAGTGTACAACGCCTGCGTCATCAGCACACTGCTCTATGGGAGTGAGACGTGGACAACATACGCCCGGCAGGAAAAGAGACTGAACTCCTTCCACTTGCGCTGCATTTGCCACATCCTGGACATATCCTGGCAGGACAAAGTGCCCAACACAGAAGTTCTGTCCCGCGCCGGCCTTCCCTCCATGTTCACTCTACTCAGGCAGCGCAGGCTCCGCTGGCTAGGCCACGTTCACCGTATGGAGGATGGCAGAATCCCCAAAGACATCCTCTACGGAGAACTGGCGACTGGCAGGATAGACGTTGGCCGCCCACAGCTG
Organism: Pholidichthys leucotaenia; assembly: GCA_020510985.1. NCBI lineage: Eukaryota > Metazoa > Chordata > Actinopteri > Cichliformes > Pholidichthyidae > Pholidichthys > Pholidichthys leucotaenia. Next base: position 149,390,456 of record CM035838.1, read on the forward strand.
CGCTTTAGAGACATCTGCAAGAGAGACATGAAGGCCCTGGAGATCAACACAGAGCGCTGGGAGGCCCTTGCAATGGACCGCTCCAAATGGAGAGGCACCCTGACCAGACAGCTCAAGGCGGGTGAAGAGAGAGTGACTGCTGCAGCAGATGAAAAAAGGACCCGCAGGAAGAACCGCCACAGACCCAGCAGCACGGAGACCACCCACAAGTGCGACCTGTGTGACAGGGACTGCCATTCGCGCATCGGCCTGTTCAGCCACAGGCGGTGCTGTTCCAGCAGAGTAGACGTTTAGGATTCTCTTCCATGGTCATCATAGACCGACGGAGGCCGCCGCCGATATTTTTACAGCTTGTTCAACTCTTTGACAGCAGCAGGGACAAAGCTGTTTTTGTAGCGCTGGGTTTTACTTTGTGGGACAGCAAACCTCTGTCTTGAGGGAAGAAGCTGAAAGTTGCAGTGCAAAGGGTGGGAGTCATCATTTAAAATGGAGGTAGCCATCCTCTGTACTTGTCTGGTGGACAGGGATGTCAGGCTCAGCTGTGGCTCACCAAGCAAACGACTGGACCATCTAACTACCTGATCCAAGGATTTCCTCTGTTTCAGTTTTATCTGACCAAACCATGACACTAAAGAAAAGGATAAAACAGATTCAACTAGAAAAGCACTCGGAGAGCGCAGACCTCCGTCAAGCGCAACAGTTCCCCCCAATACAGTGTTTGTGTGTACGTTTTCAGATTCCTTGACCATGAAAACATTTGACTAGCAATTGGATTCACAATGATTATTTGTTTATTTGACAGGGACAGTGCAATAAACATAGAGAATTAATCAATGACGATCAATCTGATAGTGATAGGATTAGTGGTTCAGTAGTAAAAGCATTGCCTCCTTGGCAGAGGTAATAAACTGAAGTGTTGCTGTTGTGTGCATCTCCTCCACTGACGGATGCTGATTGGGTAGACAGGTTGCCGTGGGTTTTATATTATATTATTGGGGTTGCGCTCGCGCTCCGCGGCAAAACAGAATTTAGAAGCTTCCCCGGCAGAGAGGTCGTTTTTGCGCAGCGCCTATGGCTGGCCGGCGAATTTCTGCCAAATGCGCAGCGCCTATGGCTGGCCGGGGAATTTCTGGCAAATAATCCGGAGGCAGACAGCTGCCCGTGTCAGGTTTTGCAGCTGCGCGCAAACACAGGCACGCTGACGGGCCCAGGCCACCAGTGTTTTCCGCGTGCTTTTGTGCCTAAAACGTTGAAGAACGCAGAGTTTGTGTTGGTCAGACACGACGACCAGCGCCCTCCATTGCGCCTGCGCACATGTTGAAAATGGGCGTATGTCACAGTGTTAAAAAATGCTTTAAAAAATTCCTGTATCCAGACTGTGATGCGAATCATCCCCAAAATTTAATCAGTTCTTCCTTGTACCATTTCCAACAACGCCTGAAAGTTTCATGGAAATCCGTGCAAAAGTTTTTGAGTTATCTTGCTAACCAACAGACAAACAGAAAAACAGACAGACAGACAAACAAACCCCGGCAAAAACATAACCTCTTCCTGGCCTTTTCGGCCTGGCGGAGGTAATAAAAGCCCGATAAAACATTGTCATTATGGTTCGGTCAACTTGGAAGCGTGCAAGTTTTCTCAAGCAATGCAAATGTTGCTGACCTTTTTTGCACACCCTTTCACAGTTCTCTTCAAACTTTAAATTACTATCAATAATCGTCCCAAGATATTTGTAGGATTGTACACATTCGGTGGTCTGGCCTTTTAGTACGGTGACTTTGTGCCTGGGATTTTTCCTCCTAAAGTCAATAATCATGTCTTTAGTTTTTGTCGTATTCAGCTGCAGGTAGGAATCCTCACACCAGTGAACAAAATCATCAACTACTGGGCCGTGGCCACTCTCACCATCCTGGAGGAGACTGACAATAACTGAGTCATCAGCATACTTTATAATGTGTCTGTTGTCATGTCTGCTCCGACACATGTTTGTGTACAGGATGAAGAGTAGTGGTGACAACACACACCCCTGAGGAGAGCCAGTAGAAGAGCACTTTAGGTCCGACAATGTACCATTGACCCTTACTCTCTGCGTCCTGTTGGTTAAGAAATCCAGAATCCAATCCACCAGATTATTGCTCAAATCAAATTGCTGCAGGAGCCTTTCAACTAAGATATGAGGTTGGATTGTATTAAAGGCGGAGGAAAAGTCCACAAATAAAAGTCTGGCGTGTGTCCCATTAAAATCCAGATGTTTAAAAAGCATGTTAAACAGAGTAACAGTGGCATCCTCCACTCCTCGGCTGCAAGCTCCCATCTCTCCAGGATCTGTACATCTCCAGGACCCGGAGGCGTGCTGGCCGGATCATAGCCGATCCCTCACACCCTGGTCACGTACTGTTTGCCCCCCTCCCCTCTGGTAGAAGACTTCGGTCCATCCAGACTAAAACCTCCCGTCACATGAACAGCTTCTTCCCCTCTGCCATTAGACTGCTGAACACTAAGTGACTCTCGTGCACCATGTACAGCAGCTCAACCAGACTCATGTTAATCATCACTGTTTTCTTCCTGCATTACCGACTGCACTATATAGTTCTCCACAGTATCTGCTGCTGGCTAATATATATTTTAACTGTTGACCAGTATCACTTAATCTTATCCTACACTTTATTACATGTATAGTTTATTTCTAATAAAGTGTAGGATAAGATTAAGTGATACTGGTCAACAGTTAAAATATATATTAGCCAGCAGCAGATACTGTGGAGAACTATATAGTATCTGCTGCTGGCTAATATATATTTTAACTGTTGACCAGTATCACTTTATTACATGTATAGTTTATTTCTCCCCCTCATGGATCGTCACCTTATCGTGGTGGGGGGGTTTGCGTGCCCCAGTGATCCCAGGAGCTATGTTGTCCGGGGCAATTTGCCTCTGATAGGGTCTCCCAAGACAAACTGGTCCTGGGTGAAGGGCCAGACGAAGAACGATCCAACAGACTCTCATGATAAATTGTATATCAAGGATTCAGTGTACCCCGCCCGGTATGGGGTTACCGGGGCCCCACCCTGGAGCCAGGCCTGGGGGAGGGGCTCGAAGGCTAGCGTCTGGTGGCCGGGTTTCCACCCATGGGACCCGGCCGGGCTCAGCCCGAAAGAGTTACATGGGTCCGCCCTCCAGTAGGTTCACCACCTGCAGGAGGGATCATGGAAGTCCGGTGCTATGTGGATTAGGTGGCAGTCAAAGGCGGAGACCTTGGCGGACTGATCCCAAGCTTTCTAAACTGGCTTTTGGTACGTGGAATGTCACCTCTCTGGTGGGGAAGGAGCCTGAGCTGGTGTACGAGATTGAGCGATACCGGCTAGATATAGTCGGCCTCACCTCAACACACAGCTCCGGTTCCGGAACCAGTCTCCTGGAGAGGGGCTGGAGCTTGGCCTTTTCTGGAGTTGCCCCGGGCGAGAGGCGACGAGCAGGGGTAGGTATTCTTGTATCGCCCCACCTTGCTGCCTCTATATTGGAGTTTTCCCCGGTGGACGAAAGGGTTGCTTCCCTCCGCCTTCGGGTTGGGAAACGGGTCCTGACCATCATTTGTGCCTATGCACCAAATGATGTTTCAGAGTACCCACCCTTTTTGGAGTCTGTGACTGGGGTGCTGGAGGGTGCTCCTCCTGGAGACTCCATTGTCCTACTGGGGGACTTCAATGCGCACGTGGGCAACGACAGTGAAACCTGGAGGGGGGTGATTGGGAGGAACGGCCTGCCCGATCTGAACCCGAGTGGTGTTCAGTTATTGGACTTCTGTGCTAACCACAGTCTGTCTATAACGAACACCATGTTCAAGCATAAGGGTGTCCATATGTGCACCTGGCACCAGGACACCCTAGGCCGCAGGTCGATGATCGATTTTGTTATCGTATCATCAGACCTGCGACCGTATGTCTTGGACACCCGAGTAAAGAGAGGTGCAGAGCTGTCAACTGATCACCACCTGGTGGTGAGTTGGATCCGATGGCAGGGGAGGAAGCCATTCAGACCTGGTAGACCCAAACGTATAGTGAGGGTGTGCTGGGAGCGTCTGGCTGAGGCCCCTGTCCGGGAGGTCTTCAACTCCCACCTCCGGAAGAACTTCAACCACATTCCGAGGGAGTCTGGAGACATGGAGTCTGAATGGGCCATGTTCTCCACCTCTGTTGTTGAAGCGGCAGCCCAGAGCTGCGGCCGCAAGGTGGTCGGTGCATCTCGTGGTGGCAACCCCCGAACCAAGTGGTGGACACCAGTGGTGAGGGGGGCCATTAAGCTGAAGAAGGAGTCCTATCAAGCTTGGTTGGCTTGTGGGACTCCCGAAGCAGCTGAGGTGTACCGGCAGGCCAAGCGGAGTGCAGCTCGGGTGGTTGCTGAAGCAAAAACCCGGGTATGGGAGGAGTTCGGTGAGGCCATGGAACAAGACTTTCGGTCGGCTTCAAAGAGATTCTGGCAAACTGTTCGGCGGCTCAGGAGGGGAAAGCAGCTCCCCGTCCACACTGTGTATGGTGCGGATGGGACACTGTTGACTTCAACTGGGGATATCGTCGGGCGGTGGAAGGAATACTTCGAGGATCTCCTCAATCCCACTGATACGCCTTCCACAGAGGAAGCAGGGTTTGGGGACGAGGGGGATGACTCGCCTATCACAGGGGCTGAGGTCGCCAAGGTGGTTAAAAATCTCCTTGGTGGCCGGGCCCCAGGGGTGGACGAGATTCGCCCCGAGTACCTCAAGGCCCTGGATGTTGTTGGGTTGTCATGGTTGACACGCCTCTGCAACATTGCGTGGAGGTCGGGGGCAGTGCCTTTGGCATGGCAAACCGGGGTGGTGGTTCCTCTCTTCAAAAAAGGGGACCGGAGGGTGTGCTCCAACTTTAGAGGGATCACACTCCTCAGCCTCCCTGGGAAGGTCTATGCCAAGGTACTGGAGAGGAGAGTCCGGCCGTTGGTCGAACCTCGGATTCAGGAGGAGCAATGTGGTTTTCGTCCTGGCCGTGGCACATCGGACCAGCTCTTTACCCTCTCGAGAATTCTTGAGGGTTCGTGGGAGTTTGCCCAACCAGTTTACATGTGTTTTGTGGACTTGGAGAAGGCATTTGACCGCGTCCCTCGTGGATTTTTGTGGGGGGTGCTTCGGGAGTATGGGGTATCGGGCTTGTTGTTACGAGCTATTCGGTCTCTGTACGACCGTTGTGAGAGTTTAGTTCGCATTGCCAACACTCGGTCGGAGTCATTCCCAGTGAGAGTTGGACTCCGCCAGGGCTGCCCTTTGTCACCGGTCCTGTTCATAATTTTTATGGACAGGATTTCTAGGCACAGCCAGGGAATGGAGGGTGTCATGCTTGGTGACCACAGGATCTCATCTCTGTTGTTTGCAGATGATGTTGTCCTGTTGGCTTCATCCAGCAATGACCTACAGCTCTTGCTGGGACGGTTTGCCGCTGAGTGTGAAGCGGCTGGGATGAGAATCAGCACCTCCAAGTCCGAGTCCATGGTCCTCAGCCGGAAAAAGGTGGATTGTCCTCTCCGGGTTGGGGACAGGCTCCTGCCCCAAGTGGAGGAGTTTAAGTATCTTGGGGTCTTGTTCACGAGTGAGGGGAAAATGGAGCGAGAGATCGACAGACGGATTGGAGCAGCATCTGCAGTGATGCGGACGTTGTACCGGTCTGTTGTGGTGAAGAGGGAGCTTAGTTCTAAGGCAAAGCTGTCGATTTACCAGTCAATCTACGTTCCTACTCTCACCTATGGTCACGAGCTTTGGGTAATGACCGAAAGAACGAGATCGCGGATACAAGCGGCTGAAATGAGCTTTCTCCGTAGGATTGCTGGACTCACCCTCAGAGATAGGGTGAGGAGCTCAGTCATCCGGGAGAGGCTCAGAGTAGAACCGCTGCTCCTCCACATTGAAAGGAGTCAGTTGAGGTGGTATGGGCATCTGATTAGGATGCCTCCTGGACGCCTCCCACTTGAGGTGTTTCAGGCACGTCCCACTGGGAGGAGACCCCGGGGCAGACCCAGGACTCGGTGGAGAGACTATGTCTCCCAGCTAGTCTGGGAACGCCTTGGTATCCCCTCTGAAGAGCTGGAGCAGGTGGCTGGGGAGAGGGAAGTCTGGGCTTCTCTGCTTGAACTGCTGCCTCCGCGACCCGGACCTCCGGAAAAGCGGTAGAAGATGGATGGATGGATGGATGGATAGTTTATTTCTCTTATCTTATCATGTTTAATGTTGCAGCACTGTACCGAGACAAATTCCTAGTTTGTGTACTACATGAACAATGGCAATAAACCTGATTCTGATTCTGATTCTGATTCTGATTCCTCTGTGAGGCCTATAGGCAAACTGCAGAGGATCCAATGCATGCTCAGTCTGCTTTAGGACCTCACATCTGACCAATTTTTCAAAAATTTTCATTAAAATTGAAGTCAAAGCAACTGGTCTAAAGTCGTTTACCGTTTTAGGACAGCTGGATTTTGGAACGGGAACAACCACGGCTTCTTTCTAGATCTTAGGCACATGTTGTGTCTATAAGGACTTGTTGAAAATGTAATGAAATATAGGACTCAGTTCATGTGCACCTCAATATTAAAGTGCTGATTGTCTTTGAGTTTCTGTTTCAAATCTTGGGTTTCAGTGCTAAAATCAGGAACTAAAAAAGGAACAGTTTCTTTCCAACAGCTGTCACGTTATTGAACTTAGTTCCCCGCTGACTCTCTTACCATCATCTCTTACCATCCTCACCTGTACATAACTGCCCATCTAACTTATTGTACATTATTTGCACATAACAGTACTGTTAACTTTCTGCACTGCTGCATATATTTGCATATATTTGCTTAAATTGCACATACTGTTAATTACCGTATATACTGCACTGCTGCCCTTTGCACTTCTGATTGGATGCTAAGCTGTGTTTCGTTACCTTGTATTCATACATGTGTAATGACAATAAAGTTGAATCTAATCTAATCTAATCTAATCTAATCTAAAATCAAAGGAGTCAAAACAACCATAAAAACAATTAAGAGCATTAGCCAGCTCTGTGTCTGAATTAAAACCATCTAAAAACACACGATTACTGTGCTCTGTGCTCTGAAGGCCTGCAATAGTTTTCATACTGGCCCAGGCTGAACCAAGTTTCTTTGCTGCCATCTTGCTTTCCAACTCTGATTTATAATTCTGTTTTGCTCTTAAAATTTCGGCCTTCAGCTCCTTTGTGGCAACCTGTAGCTCAGAAACAGACCCCTGTTTAAAGGCAAGTGCTTTCCTCTGTAAGCAGGATTTAACTGATTTTGTAAACCATGGTTTGTTGTTGGGATACATTTTGACACGTTTAAGTGGAACAATCTTATTTTTACAAAAAGCCATGTATGAGCATGTGACGTCCACCAAAGAGTCCAAATCATCCCCGCAGGACAGTGTGAACATCTCCCAGTCTGTACGGTCAAAGCATTCCTGGAGGTTGTGCACTGAATCTTCTGTCCACACATCAATGTCTCTCGTCTCCACCTTGCCTCTTCTGAGAGCAGTTTTATATGTGGGCAGCAAATGTACACAGCTGTGATCTGAGGATCCTAAAGGAGGAAGGGGGAGTGATTTATAGGCCCTCTCAATGGATCCATAGCACAGGTCCAATGTCTTTTTTCACTTGGTTGGGCAGGAGACATACTGATAAAAGTTTTTAAGTGTCTTCTTTAAAGAAACATGGTTGAAATCCCCAAGAATGAAGTTTGGCGCCTCTGGAGAAATTGATTGCAGCTGCTGGATCACATCAAAGATAGTGCTGCAGGCGGAGTCAGTATCTGCCCTCGGGTGGATGTACACAATTGTGATGAAAAGTTGGGGGAACTCGCGAGGCAAATAAAAGGGGCGTAGTGACACAGACAGCAGCTCCACTTCGGGTGTACAGATGCGCTCTCTGACCGTGACAGATGTGCAGTACTGCTTATTAATGTATACACATACGCCGCCCCCCTGACTCTTCCCCATTACCTCTTCCTGCCGATCCAAGCGCAGCGGGGCTCCAAAGCCGCCAATCCACAGGTCTGCGTCTCGGTCATGCGCAGTAAGCCAAGATTCCGTGAAAGCCATGCCACAGCAGTTCTTAAAGTCCTTCTGGTAGCGTACATTCCCTTGAATTTCATCCACCTTATTTCTAAGAGACTGTACGTTCCCAAAAATCATCGAAGGAAGAGGAATGTTACCAAAGTGACGTCTCCTCAGGCGCAATTTCACACCTCCACGCCTTCCGCACTTCCTTCTGCCGTCTCTCTTTTCACCGCTATGTCCGTCTCTCAAAATAAAGTCCGGCAGTTGCGGCTTAGGCTCAATCACAGCCGCTGAATCAACCGTGTTTAAATGCAGCAACATGTCCCTGGAATAATGTATTCTGCCCGCCATGGTGCCGAACGCGTTTACCTCATAGACAAAGAGCCGGAGGAAAAGTAGCAGCAGTGCAAGAGAGGGGAGGAAGTCCATGTTGTAGGAACCAGGGAGCGCTTCGCCATACAGTCCACAAACACTCCAGGGCAGAAACGACACAGAGGATTTCGTAAAAACATATAAAAGTACATAAAAACAGACACACAGACGACATACTTTTTCACCAGCTGCCGGTCTCTGCGTGCGCATGCGCCGGTTCAAAAACCTTCAGTGAGAACTACCACCAAGCAACACTGTGTTTCAGTGCAAGGAGTCAGATTATGGAACGATTTTGGACCTGAATTAAAATCATGTACAACGCTTGGACAATTTAAACAAAAACTAAAGGAAGAAATACTCCAAACATATATCCAAGATGACATATAAAATCACATAAGATAAGATAAGATAAGATAAGATAAGATAAGATAAGATAAGATAAGATAAGATAAGCCTTTATTAGTCCCACAATGGGGAAATTCCAGGATTGCAACAGCACAGGGATAGCAACACTCAGAGCAACAATCAGAAGGCAAGAGAAAAAACAAGAGCAGCTAGTATACATACACTACCGTTCAAAAGTTTGGGGTCACCCAGACAATTATTTTGTGTTTTCCATGAAAAGTCACACTTATTTACCACCATGAGTTGTAAAATGAATAGAAAATATAGTCAAGACATTGACAAAGTTAGAAATAATGATTTGTATTTGAAATAATATTTTTTTCCTTCAAACTTTGCTTTCATCAAAGAATCCTCCATTTGCAGCAATTACAGCATTGCAGACCTAACATGATTGCACAAGGGTTTTCTAATCATCCATTAGCCTTCTGACGCAATGAGCAAACACATTGTACCATTAGAACACTGGAGTGATAGTTGCTGGAAATGGGCCTCTATACACCTATGTAGATATTGCAACAAAAAACAGACATTTGCAGCTATAATAGTCATTTACCACATTAGCAATGTATAGAGTGTATTTCTGATTAGTTTAAAGTTATCTTCATCGAAAAAAAGTGTTTTTCTTTCAAAAATAAGGAAATTTCTAAGTGACCCCAAACTTTTGAACGGTAGTGTATGTACATATTAATATAAATAAATAAATATATATATATATATATATATATATATATACATATATATATATAGACACACAGTGCGGAGCATTGTGGTTGGTGGATGTGCAGCAGAAAGTCTAAGCTCTCTCCCCGCAGATCCGGCGGGCCAGCTGGATGTCTTTGGGCATGATGGTGACCCTCTTGGTGTGGATGGCGCACAGGTTGGTGTCCTCGAAGAGACCCACCAGGTAGGCCTCGCTGGCCTCCTGCAGAGCCATGATGGCGGAGCTCTGGAAGCGCAGGTCGGTCTTGAAGTCCTGAGCGATCTCCCTCACCAGGCGCTGGAAGGGTAGCTTACGGATGAGCAGCTCCGTGGATTTCTGGTAGCGACCGATCTCTCTCAGAGCCACGGTACAGGGCCTGTAACGGTGAGGCTTCTTCACTCCGCCGGTGGCCGGAGCGCTTTTCCGAGCAGCCTTGGTGGCCAGCTGCTTCCTGGGGGCTTTTCCTCCAGTAGATTTACGGGCGGTCTGCTTGGTTCTTGCCATCGCTCTTTATTATTCTGTCTTATATTTCTTGCACGCTGCCTAAACTCCAGCCTGGCACCCGCGTCGTTTTCACGTCAGTTCTCCCGGTATGTCGAGTTTCTCCGTTAGCACCGGGTGGCGGTTGAGTGCTAGCTAGCTCTTCCCTGCTGTATCGTCTCCTGCTGCAAACAGTGGCTCTGTCCGCTGACTCGGGAGACCTTTGGGGCGATCTGTGTGTCCGTGATATATATAGAGTGAAAGGTGTGCCGGATCAGAAAGTTATCACCGGATCAGAAAGAAGAAGGAAGATAAAAAGACTCAGAATTGAGCAGCTGTTGCAAAAGGCAGCCAACTCGTGTGGCGCTGGAACCGGGGATTGTCTGTTAGGATTATCATATCCAGTCTGTGTTGTGTTGTTGCTTAGTTTTTTGGTTTTTTTTTTGTCACATTTTGTTTTAGCTTTGTTCTGAATTGTAATCGCTCTTGTTTGTTTTTCTTTTGAATTCTTGGATGGAATATGGGTGGGCAATATAAGCTGCGGCTTCAGCCATCACCCATTTCAGATAACTTATGGTGAACTGTATAATCAGAGGAGTTATTGTCTAATTTGACCTTGTTGGATTTTCTTTCCCCCTTTGTTATATTATTCTGTTTCTTTTAATCTGTACTTTTAATCTATCGGAAATAAAGATTGATTGATTGATTGAGTTAGTTGCTCGGCATAAGATGGCTCACTGCTCGCTCATTTCATACGTAACATTTGGCGACTGAGGATTAACCCATGGAGGCGTGTGGGGCACCCCTACGGCCGTTTCTGGAGTACCCAGGGGAACCAGCAGTCTTGTGGCCTCGCTGGTTGGCCGCATTCGAGACGTACATTGCAGCATTGGGCATGGGTAAACTCGACGGAGTAAGGAAACGAGCACTTCTGATTCTCAAACTCTGCGTAGAAGGTCAGAGAATTTTCCACACGTTAGGGGACACGGAGTCATATGCAGATGCTGTCTAGCTACTTGCTAGCTACTTTGCTGAACACACACGTAGCATGAAGCTGTGGGTTGAGATGCTAATGGTGCCAAAAGGCACGAAGCTAGCTAGCTCGGGGGAGCTAACGTCCCAGCTAGTAGCAATGGAGAAATTAGCCACAGAGCTAAATGGGCGCCAAACACAGAGACTATCCGGACAGTCAACACTAGCTGAAGTGGTGGACACGGAGAACGAGGGGTGCATGGCAGAAGAGTACGAGGCGAGTGCAGAGGGCTGAAGGTCTGCTTCGAGAGGTCCCATCTGCAGGGGTTGTGGGTCCCCAATGCACTGGGCCAGAGCATGAGTTTGCCCGGCAAGAGGAAAATGGTGCAACAAATGCGGCGCCTGAACCATTTCGCCAGAGTATGCCGGTTGTCAGCACCGTGTGGCCCACCAGGGGAGCTCGCCCACCCGCCAGCAATGGCCATTCACTTGGTGAGCCCCGGCATCAGTGGTTATTCATACAGCATGGTTGAATTAGATGGAGTAGCTATATCACTTCTGCTCGACACGGTAGCGGTGCAGTCGATGTTAAACTGGGCCATGGTGAATAAGTTTTCCCCCACCACAGAATCAAGAAGAACCCAACACCACTGTATGGATATGGTGGTCACAGACTGTGCAATGTCGGAACGGTGAAATTGACTGTTTGCTGCAAAACCAAAATTGTTTACTACTTCATGTTCAAGGTGACAGAGCGTGGTGACAATGTTATGGGATGTGACCTTTTCTACAGACTGGGCTTCGCTATCAGAGACAGCACTGGGTGTGAATGGTCCGGCTGCTGCAGTTGGGGCACAGCGGACTGGGATGACGATGTCATGGTGTGGGATGAGGTGATTAAGGACAACACTGGCGAGGTAATTATGAACGGCGCCGACACCAAAGAGCACACTCAAACGCTCTCGGGAGGACAGCTGCATGAAGAGGGATCCTGAGCATGCAGAGATCCCCCAAGAACAGCAGCAGTGGCTGGGCACAGACACAACGCACGGCATGGCACAGCACAGTGGAGCACTTCCGATGACTTCAGAAGGAGGAACCGGACTACTGCCGTGCCCTTGCCCAACAAGCAACAGAAGTTATGGCTGATCTGAAGGTTAGGAGTCCGCTTCAACGTACAACACCGGAGAGGTACTGGACTGCTTCAGTACCCGAGACGTGCTGCAGTCGACGATGGAGACAGTGGATGAAGGGTCCACAGCGAACATGGTGACAACGGAACCGCCACAGCACGGTGGAGGTCCTAAGCTGAACGAGCACGCAGAGCCACCGGGAGCATAACAACAGTGTATGAAAACAAGTAAGGCGCCACTTCATATTTTGGACTGCGTTTGGGTTTACACCAGCGGGAGACCAGGACAGCGACTGACCAGGCCACAGCCAGTGAAACAATGGGCGCTGCTGAGGATTGTGGCAAAGATGAGGATAACATGCTTTCGGCAGATGGACGATTCGGTTTGACACGCGAACAGACTATGGCGTGGCTCCAGGCAGCGGGGCTCCTTGGGAGTCGGCTGCCGCAGTGTGGAACCTGGGCCCTGGCGTCATGGAGATTGACCATGGGGGTTTGACAGCTCGGAACGGGTGGGCAGGGGGGCACAAGCCTGCTTCAAAGCTCCAGGGAGGAGGCCATCATGGGGCCGCCTCAAAGCCCCTCAGACTGATATGTTTTCCCTGCCCGACCCGCCCTTACCATGGGAAACTGTAAAGAAACAAAGTTAAAGACTCTTTAGGTAGGAGCACAGCTGGTCAGTCATTAGAAGTGACAGAATAAACCACTTGGCCGTCCGAGCCGTGTGGCAGTCCACCCACTGGTCCTAGTTCGTTGGATTATATGTAAAATGGAGGGTATGCTCTTGGTTGATACTACTCGTGATGTTATGTGATGACGTGCTTGCAGCACGCATTGCATTCTGGGAAAGAGAAGGGGAGAAAGAGAAGGAGAAAATAAAACGAGCGCGTGTATTCAAGAGAGTTCTGGCTACCGTGTGTTTTTCCTCCATTAGTTAACCACACTCTACGGTTATCCGATCCTTTATAATGTCAACCTCAACAGGTTATGGGCCCAGGAAGGATACCAGAAGCCAGTGGAGCAGGTTATATTTTGATGGAGATAAGAGAAATTATGAGCTGTGGGAAAGCAGATTTCTAGGCCACATGCAGACGCTAGGCCTAAAGGACACAGTGCTGAATGAACCAAGAGCGCCAGAGACAGAAAATGCAGCGGCCAGAGTGGAAGCCGATAATGCGAAAAATGAAGATGCCTACGCTGAGCTTATTCAGTTTTTGGACGATAAGAGCCTCTCCCTTGTCATCAGAGATGCCGTGGACGATGGTAGGAAAGCATTTAAAATATTAAGAGAACATTATGCAGGAAGAGGAAAACCGTGAATAATTAGTCTTTACACGGAACTGACTTCGCTGCAGAAAAAGGCAGAAGAAACTGTGACAGACTATGTTATCAGAGCAGAGACGGCTATCATCGCATTGAGAAGTGCAGGAGAGACATTAAGTGATGGGCTGACTATTGTCATGCTTCTACAGGGTTTACCAGAATCATTCAAGCCATTCGCCATATTCGTAACACACATTGACGACAGAATGACTTTCAGTGACTTTAAAATGAAGCTCAGAGACTATGAGAGCACTGAAAAGTTTAATGCCACTTCGGGAGATGACAGTGTGATGAAGACGAGGAGCCATACAACCGAGGCGAGGCGTGGAGAAAAAGAAGCAATAACGTACTACAACTGTCGCCGAAAGAGCCACAAAGCACGGGCATGTCCCAGTGGGCACACGGCGCAGAGATAGTGGTGCAGTTACTGCAAGAGCCCCACACACCGGGATGAAGACTGCAGGCGAAAGACAAAGGATGGAGTGAAGCAAGCGACGGACCACGAGGACGAAGACTGCAGGCGAAAGACAAAGGATGGAGTGAAGCAAATGACGGACAACAAGGATGAAACATTCGCTTTTAAACTAAGCAAAAGCAACGTCAGTGGAGTGAGAGAAAGTGGTTTGATGGTGGACACGGGAGCGACGTCCCACTTAATCAGAGACCTGGACAAGTTCAAAAGATTTGACGAGTCATTCCAGCCAAATAAACATGTCATAGAGATGGCTGATGGCGCACGGACCAGCGGTGCAGCTTTAAAGAGGGGGGATGCTGAGATCTACTTGCGTGACAGTGGAGGACGCAAAGTGAAGGCAACACTGAAGGGGGCGCTATACATCCCATCTTTTCCACAGGACATATTATCAGTCAAGTCTGCCATGGCCAACGGAGCAAGAGTGAACTTCCAACACGGGCAAGACCAACTCATCCACAAAATCGGTACCAGGTTTAATACAAAAGTGTGTGACAGATTGTATTATCTAGACACTGTTGATGGAGAACCTGATGATATGTGCAATGGATGTAATGAAACGTGACATGAGATATTAGGACACTGTAATCACAGGGACATACTAAAGTTAGAGGAAGTTGTTGAAGGAATGAAGATAAAGGATAAAAACAGTAAACATACCCCAAGCTGTGAGATTTGCTTACAGGGAAAGTTTACCCAGAGCAGAAACCGAGAACCAGATGTAAGGGCAAAGGCCACATTGGAGTTAATACACACTGATCTAGCTGGCCTAATAGAGTCTGAAACAAACGAGGGATATAAATATGCCCTAGCATTCACAGATGACTACTCGGGTGCTATGTTTGTGTATTTCCTAAAGACGAAGAGTGGCACTACAAAAGCTACAGAAAAATTCATTGCAGATACCACCCCCTATGGGAAGATAAAATGCATTAGATCTGAAAATGGCACTGAATTTACAGCAGAAAGCTTTGAGTCGCTACTTAGCAAAAACGCTATTGACATTGTTTCAGACCCAATGAGCAGACACGACTCGAGAATAAACACAATTATCTTTTATTGAAGGAAATGTATGTGTGGGTGCGTGTGTGTGTGTGTGTATGTATCAGCTGGGGCAAGCAGAGCACTGTGCAACCTGGCAACCCGATGGACACACAGACAGAGGATGAATTAGTGGCAGACCCCAGAGGGGATGTACAGGATTGTTCTTTGCTTACT
The DNA here is from genome assembly GCA_020510985.1 of Pholidichthys leucotaenia. NCBI lineage: Eukaryota > Metazoa > Chordata > Actinopteri > Cichliformes > Pholidichthyidae > Pholidichthys > Pholidichthys leucotaenia. The sequence goes on from CM035838.1 coordinate 149,405,601, forward strand.
GGTAGAGATGTTGTGGTGGAGCTCAGGTTTAGCTCGGTGGCTACGGCCAGGAGGACAGTGCCCGCAGTCCCAATTGTGGTTGGAGATGGTGGATGATTAAGGTGCAGCTCGGTCCACCACCAGGAGGGAAAGAGGTCCACCGCCACGGAACTCCGCCTGTGCACAGGGGACCGAGAGATGTTAAAGAGATGAGTGAAGGCTTACTTGGTTTGGAAGAGAGGATACTTCCTGACGTCGACTGGCAGGACTGGGAACGAGGATGAAGGCAGGGTGAGGCTTGGAAGCTCAGGGAGAAGGAAGGCGAGTGAAGGTCTCGGGGAATGGAGACAGACGACTCCGCGCTAATCCCAGGACCGCACGGTTTAAATAACCCTGGCTGTGATGGAGAGCAGGTGTGCGTGCAACTGAGGATGATAGGCAGCCATGACAGCTATAAAGCATGAAAAATCAGCACCATATTCACCACATCAAAACGGAACAGCTGAGAGGAGCTGGAGGACATTGTTTGAGATGGCTAGGTGTATGCTCGCTGAAAGCAAACTACTGAAGGAGTTATGGGCCTATGCTGTAATGACTGCTGCAGTGATCCACAATAGGCGTTACAGCAAACGCATGGGTCAGATACCTTATTTTATGTTAACAGGGAGAAAACCAAACCTTGCGAGGATGAGAGCATTTGGTTTTGCATGTTACACATACAAACAGGATAAGAGAAAGTCTGACTCAAAATGTGACAAAGGAGTATTTGTAGGTTATGGCGGAAATAGCATATCTAATGTATTACCCTGAGACAGGAAAAGTCCTAAGACACAGGTTGGTGAAATTTATCACTAAAAGTACAGCCGAAAACCAAACACAAGCAGAGCCAGGTGTGTCTGATGAAAGCTTAGATGAACAGTGGTACAGACCCTTTATGCCAGGGAGCAGAGGAACAATGGAAGTTCAAATAATGCAGGAAGAAAACAACCAGACAGTTCATTCTCCTAACGAAGAAGAAGTTCAAGGTGCAGAGCCTAAACACAATGAGGGAGCTCAAGTGACGCAAAAAGAGAACAGTCAGGCTATTCGGACATCAAATAGGGAGAGAAAACCCCTGCAATACCTGACAGATTATGAATGTAGAGTTGAATGTGAGGATGATTCATCATTTGACATTGACTACTGTTACAGGGCAAATTGCGGCATCCCACAAACTTTTAGAGAAGCTGTGAAAACAGCAGAGTCAGAAAAATGGATGGAGGCAATGAAAGAGGAGTTTAACTCTCTCAAGGAAAATGACACCTTCACCTTATGCCCACTCCCAGAGAATAAACATCCAGTGGGGGGTAGGTGGGTATATGCATTAAAGGAGAATGCAGATGGATCAGAGATCCATAAGGCCAGATATGTAGCAAAAGGTTACAGACAGGTTGCATGTATGTGCATAATAACTGGTGTAACAATGGGACTATTACAGACAAATATTGCTCTCCCGATCTCGAGTACATGGCTGTAAGATGTCGGCCTTTTTTCCTACCGAGAGAGCTAACAGTAGTGTTTATCACGACTGTGTATATTTCACCCAGTGCAAATGTAAATACGGCGCTCTCCCTCCTGCTTAACACCATTAACAAACATCAGCGGGCTCACCCTGATGGTGTCCACATAGTCGCAGGAGACTTTAATAAGGCCAATCTGAAGACTGTACTCCACAAATTTTATCAACATGTTAAGTGTTCTACTAGAGGGGAGAACATTTTAGACCATGTCTACACTAACATCAAGCACGCATACAGAGCCATATCCCTCCCCCACCTCGGCCAGTCGGACCATCTTTCCCTCCTGCTCTCCCCAGTCTACACCCCCCTCAGGCGTAGTGACAGGCCCACTATAAAGACTGTCACAACTTGGCCTGACAGCGCTCTCTCCAAACTGCAGGATTGCCTCACAGAGACAGACTGGGATTTATTTGGACAACAGGAGTTGGAAACATCCACTGATACAACCTTGGACTACATTGTATCGATAATGTGACTGTGGACAAAAATATTAGGGTTTTTCCCAATCAGAAACCCTGGATGACCAGCCAGGTCCGCACACTCCTCAGAGCCCGTGATGCTGCCTTCAGATCAGGTGACAGAGACCTTTATAGGTCTACTCAAGCCGATCTGAAAAGAGGAGTTAAAAAAGCTAACGCAGATTACAAGATGAGAATAGAGTCCCCGTATGTCCTGTAACAACATACGGGAGGTGTGGCAGGGAATTCAAAACATCACGAATTATAGAGGCTGTGCTACAACATCAGAGAACCTGAGTGCACCGCTGGCAGAGGAGCTAAATAGCTTCTTTGCTTGCTTTGAAATAACTCAACAGCAGCACTCATCAGCCTCAGCCCTGCCCCCACCCAGCTCCTGCACCACCACTTTCACTGTCAGTGAGCATGATGTCAGACGGGTGCTCCTGGCAGTGAACCCCAAGAATGCTGCTGGCCCAGATGGAGTTCCTGGTAAGGTGCTTAGAGCGTGTGCTTCCCAGCTCACCTCCATCTTTACCAGGATTTTCAACCTCTCCCTGGCCCAGGCAGTCATCCCATCCTGTCTGAAATCTGCCATAGTCATCCCGGTACCAAAGAAGTCTCCCACCACCAGCCTAAATGATTACCGTCCTGTGGCCCTCACCCCGGTAATTATGAAGTGTTTCGAGAGACTGCTTCTCCAGCACATTAAGAGCCATCTTCCCCCGGACCTTGACTCCTACCAGTTTGCATACCGTGAAAACGGATCCACTGAAGATGCCATCGCCGTAGCCCTCCATTCTGCGCTGTCCCACTTGGAGTGGCAGCACAGCTACGTCCGAATGCTCTTGGTGGACTACAGCTCGGCCTTCAACACAATCATCCTGGACATTCTCATTACCAAACTGAACACCCTTGGTCTCCCACCTCTCACATGTGCTTGGATAAAGAACTTTCTCACTAACCGGTCCCAGACTGTGAGACTTGGCTCCCACTTCCCCTCCACACGGACGCTGAGTACAGGTTCCCCGCAGGGCTGTGTGCTGAGCCCCCTCCTGTACTGTCTCTACACCTATGACTGTCGTCCGGCCTACAACAACATGATGACACCACGGTGGTTGGACTCATTTCAGGAGGGGACGAGACAGCCTATAGGGGGGAGGTCCTGAAGTTGGCAACTTGGTGTTTAGAAAACAACCTGACTCTGAACACCAAGAAAACCAATGAAATCATTGTCAACTTCAGGAGGACCAATACCGACCCAGCCCCCCTCTTCATCAACGGCGAGTGTGTGGAGAGGGTCCACACATTTCAGTACCTCGGCGTCCTTATCTCTTCTGACATCTCCTGGACAGACAACATCTCGGCGATTATTAAGAAGGCTCAGCAGCGGCTACACTTCCTGAGAGTCCTCAGGAAGTATGACCTCAAATCCACCCTGCTGCTGACCTTCTATCGCTCATCCATTGAGAGTCTGCTCACATACTGTATTACAGTGTGGTATGGGAACTGCACAATGGCAGACAGGGAGAGGTTGCAGAGGGTAGTTAAGGCAGCACAGAAGATCATTGGCCGCCCTCTCCCCTCCCTGACAGACATTTACACCACCCGCTGCCTTAGTAGAGCACAATACATCATCAAGGACATCTACCACCCTGGAGCTGACCTGTTTGACCTGCTGCCCTCAGGGAGGCGCTACAGGTGCATCAGAGCCAGGACAAATAGACTCAAGAACAGTTTTTTTCCAAAAGCCATCCTGGCTCTGAATTCTCAGTTCAACCCTCCCTGACCTCCCCAGTATACCTCTAAACACATCACTGTGTAATTGACATTTACGGTCCAGAATGCTGTGTAATCTTTTTAATCTTTTTATTTTTTATATTATATATATAACTTATTTTTATCTTAGATTACGTACATTGTACACATTATACATTATTTATTGTAGGAATTTATTGGGTTTTTTTATGCTTTTTATTTTTCTCTTTTACATATGTTGCACTGAAGGAGATGCTTAAATCTCATTGTACATTTGTTTGTATAATAACAATAAAGGCTATCTAAGGGATTGACTACAAGGAGACCTTTTCTCCAACAGCAGACATGACGTCGGTGCGCAGCTTAATGCAGATGGCGGCACAATATGTCTTGGAGCTACGTCAAATGGATGTTAAAACGGCATACTTACATGCTCCCATTGACTGTGAGATTTACTGTATATCGAACAACCAGAAGGTTTTCAGATAGTCAAAAACAGGTGAAAAGTTAGTATGCAAATTAAACAAATCCCTATATGGCCTAAAACAAGCAGGCAGAAATTGGAATAAACTCCTACATGATCATCTCACTGAAAATGGATTCAAACAGAATCCTGTAGACCACTGTATATACAGCAGGCAAACTGAAAGAGAAAGAGTAATACTAGTGATATGGGTTGATGATCTTATAATAGCAGCTGACAGCAAAGACTCACTAAACAATGTGAAAGAAATGCTAAAGAAAAGATTCAACATGAAGGATACGGGAAAACTCAGGTATTTTTTGGGCATTGACTTCACACAAGAGAAAGGACAGGTCAGGATGGATCAAAAGAAATACATTGTGAAGATACTTGACAGGTTTGGCATGACTGATTGTAAACCCAGACAAACACCATCTGAGCAGAAGCTTAATTTCAAAGATGAGATATTATTGTGAGATAGTTTGAAGCCTAATATATGTGATGACATGTATAAGGCTTGATCTAAGCTGGATTGTGAGTAAGTTGTCATAGTATTTGTCAGAACCTAAGGGACAACAACTAACTGCAGCTAAGCATGTGTTGAGGTATCTGAAAGGGACCAGGGATTATGAGCTATGTTACAAGAAAAACGAAGGGAAACTTGGACTCATAGCCTATTGTGATACTGATTGGGCTTCAGATCGCAATGACAGACGGAGCACGACTGGCTATTGTGTCAGCTTGAACAAAGGAGGACCCGTTGTGTCATGGAAATCAAGAAAACAACAAACAGTGGTTCTGTCGACCTGTGAAGCTGAGTACATGGTCCTCACGGCAGCTGCACAAGAAGGCCTGTACCTCATGCAGCTATTAAATGACATGGACAAAAACTGTCAGCACAGACCTGTGAAGATTCATGAGGACAATTAGGGAGCTATTGCTTTGTCAAAGAATCCAGTGAACCGACAAAGATGCAAACACGTGGACATTAAGTACCACTTCATCAGATCGGTGTTGAATGATGGCAAAGTAAATGTTGTGTACTGTCCCACAGGTGAAATGGTAGCAGATGTGTTCACTAAACCTGCGACAAAGGTCAACTGTAAAAATTTCCACAGTTATTTGTTTGGCTGCACGGTGGCGCAGTGGTTAGCACTGCGGCAGCACAGTTTACCCTTGGCCGGGGGATTGTGGGGATCGTGGGATCGTGGGTTCGATCCCAGCCCCCGACCAACAGTGATCTGTGTGGAGTTTGCATGTTCTCCCCGTGTTGCGTGGGTTTACTCCGGGATTTCTCCGGTTTCCTCCCACATGCCAAAAACATGCATGTTAGGTTAATTGGCTGTTCTAAATTGTCCCTAGATATCTGTTTCCTATAGGCCCTTAGAATAGAGGGTTAGTATTAATGAAAGCGCTTTGAGTGGTCTTTGTGACTAGAAAAGCGCTATATAAGTGCAGGTTAGTTAGTTAGTTAGTTAGGTACTAAACTGTGAACATGGTGTATTAGCTTAGAGCAAGTGGGGGTGTTGTATTATATGTAAAATGGAGGGTATGCTCTTGGCTGATACTATTCTTTGTTGCATGATGTTACGTGATGACGTGCTTGCAGCATGCATTGCATTCTGGGAGCGAGAAGGGGAGAAAGAGAAGGAGAAAATAAAACGAGCGCGTGTATTTAAGAGAGTTCTGGCTACTGTGTGTTGTTCTTCCATTGGTTAACCACACTCTACGGTTATCTGATCCTTTATAATGTCAACCTCAACATAGTTCTAGTGTTCCCTGTTCTTCTTCTTCTTATTATTATTGTTTTATTTTAATGTGTTTGTTGGGGTTTTAGTATACCAAATTTGGGAGGGTTTTAATTGGATGTGTTTTGTGTTTTGTAAAGAGGGGGTGGAATGTTGTATGTGGGTTTGGCCCTTGGGGCTTGCCGTAGCCGTCAGACAGGATGACGTCAGGCGGGCTGCAGCTGCTGTATATATCTGCCTTCCTTGTAATAAAGTTCAGTTGGTTGCTCAGCGTAAGATGGCTCACTGCTTGCTCATTTCATACATAACATATTCACCATTACACATTGTTGTCTGTCACACAGGTAAGATGAAAACATTGCATGGCCAGATTCCAAAAAATTGATCTAAATATTTTTTTGAACTAACATGTAACTATTCGACTTTATTTATATAGCGCCATTTCACAACAACAGTCATCTCATAGCACTATCAACTGTAGGGGGGACCCCCACAGTTGCAGAAAGACCCCAGCAATCAGGCGATCCCCTGTGAGCAAGCACTTGGCGACGGTGGAGAGGAAAAACTCCCTTTTAACAGGAAGAAATCTCCAGCAGAACCAGGCTCAGGGAGGGGCAGTCATCTGCTGCGACTGGCTGGGGGGTGAGGGGATAGAGAAGAAGAAAAGAACAGACATGTAGAGAGCAAACAGCACGATGGGGACTCAATCTATGGGAGAGAACAAACAAATGTTAATGACCAGCAAAAAAAAAATATTTCATAGAGAGTGAGGAAAGGAGTGAGGCCCGAGCAGTGAACTATTCACTGCATCAATTTTTTTTAGGTCCAATAAAACAGCTCCTACAACCTGACCTTGATCTATTGACTTTTTTGTTTTTAGTTTGTTCAGTCAAGTAGGAGTTAGCACTCTCAGCTGAATAATTTGGTCAGAAGTCTTAGAGGACAGGTAATTATTAGACTCCATATACTCCAATAATTGTGTAGCAGCAGTTTTTTTTTTTTTTTTTAAACTTTGGAGAAAATTGGTAATATACACTACTAAAGGTGCGTTCACACCATACGCGAACAGGCAGATTTTTCACATGGCACGATTACATTATAAATCAATGTAAACACGCCAACAGACGTGAATAGTGAGATGCAGACAGGCGAAGTTGTCTTTAAAACTTCTGCAGCTGTGTTCAACCTGCTGTGGAAATTCCCAAAATAACGTCATGCTTAGGTTTACATTATCCGACTGGGAACTCACCTGAAAATGTTGTCTCAACTCTCCAAAACTTCACAGATGATGGGTGTTTACATTGCTAGCTTGCTAGGACGTCCATGTCTGGAAACCGTGGGTAAATAACTCCAAAATCCCGATTCAGCTGAAGAGTTCCCGGTCCTCCTGTCTCCCGGTGAGTGAGTTTCATTTTCAAACTAGTTTACTCTGCAATGGTGATACTTTTATTCCGGTGACAGCAGAATCTCAAAGCTAGCCTCTAGCTAGCGAATGCGCAACGGTGCAAATTTGCGCCTACTCACGTCTTCCCATTGACTTTGTATGGATTTGCGCCACCCGTTTGCGTTTGGTGTGAACACACCTTAACAGACACATGCCTGATTTACAGCTCTAGATTTAAATCCCTTACCATTTTAGCCAGTGTCCAGCCAATGTAAAACATTCCATGGGTGAGACATCTTGCACACATAGCAAGATAATTTAATTAATGGATTACATTACGGGCTTATTATCCGGATAAAAACAGACCATTTCAGACAGAGCGTTTAGAACATGTTCAGTCTGCTTTATCCTGCCTTGAGAGCTCTTATTGTGGGAAAAATCTGAAGAAAATCAACATATATTGCCAGTAATTTCCTCATTTTGGAGTGAGAGTTGGCAACACTGCATTAAGCTATCCATGTTTATCTTACCTTTATGATTATGGATTTAATCTGATGTGCAGTGAGCCAAAGAAAATGTCCATTATCTACAGTCCCAGTGTCTGCTGTGACAGAGACATGATCCAGTCCCTCAAATTCCTTTTGGAGATCAAAGTCCATTTTTGAATAATCTTTATCCAGGTAGCAAGTAAATGTGTTTTAACTTCAGTGTATCACAGTTCAGCTGTCTGATGGAAAGTGTTATCACATCTTCAGTCTGTAACAACGTATCTGGCAATCAGTCGGTTTAATTCTTGCTGGGTCACAAACTGTCCAGATGCATACCTGTGCTTGAAATCTAGCTGTGGGTGTTGAGACAAGAGTATTTCCATTTTACATCCAGCCGTGGCTGTTCAGATACAGTTGTTCCACTTCACAGGGTTGCTAGCATAGCATAGCACTAGCTGAAGATTGCTGTAAATCTCAACCGGCACTTTAGTTTGCAATCCAACAATATGCTTTTGTCTTTAACCGTGACAAAGGAAAAATAATCTGTCTATTTCCACAAAAACAAAGTAACTTCATCTTTTCCTCCGCTCAGTAATTAAGACTCGGGCTCTCTGCAACAGATCATGTCGACTGATGGCTGGGTCAGCTACACAGGGTCAATTTGTATATTCATTTATTTGTACTAAAAATGTCTATCCATATTAATAAAATAAGTAATGAGTAACACATCTGATCAAATTTCAGTAACTGTAACGGATTACTGAATTTTTAAACAGTAATTTCGTTACACAGCACGTTACTGCAAAAGTAATGGTGTTACAGTAATGCGTTACTTTGTAACGTGTTACTCCCAACATTGATTCTGTATGATCAGATACCTCCATTCATTCCCCCGGTATTTTATTCTCTTTAGTGTGCGCTTCTCCAGCATCATGTAAGATATACATGTGGGTTAATTAATAAACGAATGGACTTGCCTAAATCCTCTTTTTCCCCCCTGGAAAGCTCACACACTTGAATCACTGGCTGAGATTAATAAAAGGCATCTTGCTGAGATGCCAGTGTCTCACTTCATTTAGCTGCCTACTATGTGGAGACTTGAGCAGGAAGTGAGTCATTCCCTCCTGCTCTTGTGTCGCTGGTGAGGAGCCGAGCGCAGACCACAGTGCATGATTAATTAGCAATCATTATCCCATCTCTGCTCCTCTCAGTGGGTGCAGTGCTTTTGTCCTTGCCTTTCCTACTGTAGCTATACTGCTGGTCGCCTTTTGACTTCACTGTAGGACACGGGGGTGATGTGTCACTGAGGTCTGGCTTAAGCTGTCTGATATTACGGTAAAATGCTGTTTAGCTATTGCAGTATTTCTTTATTTCTCACAGGGAAACAAGGAAGGAAGGAAGGAACAGAGTGTTCATTGAGTGACGACAAGGATGTCATTAAAATCCTTTCAGAAAGGATGAAGGCTTGTGTTAATGTGTGACTGGGAAGAAAATAAAGCTAATGAAGTTTAAAATGGCAATGGCAATATTTTTTTGGAAGCACTTTATAGCCTACAAATGACAGTGTCAATATGGTGTAAGTACATCATAAATACTGTGTAAATAAAGCAAATGTATGTGTAGGTGTATGGCACAAGCATGTCATTAGGTCGCTATGACTAAAGTTTTAGTAGTAAGTTCAACAAAAGAATGCCAAAAGTATACAATAGGTACACTGTAAGCAGACCACAAGTCCCCTGAAAGTATGCTGTAACAACACTGCTCTTTACTGACTCTAAAACGACATAATTACAGCATTCTTGTATGCAGAGAGGTTGTCAAGTAGTCAAGTATTGGCCACATGAAGGAGGTTAAGGGCTGAAGCCCTGACTCGGCCATACTTTTGATGGTAATTTCTGCTTTCTAACTTGGTCATCGTCAAAAATAGAATAGGAAAAAAAAAAGAGCTTATTTCACACACCTGCCAGAGGACTGACCTTGCCACTGTAGCGCCCTTTACTTACAGTATGAGGTACATGCATCACATTTACAGTGCCCTTATGGAGTATGGCATATTAACATGGTAATTACTGGGTACTTACAGTGTACTTATGCTGTACTCTAGGGATGGGAATTGATAAGATTGCATCAATACCAGTGGTATTGTCAGTTTTGTGTATTGAGCCGATTCCTTATTGACTGCCTTACCAATTCCTCATTAGTTTTCAGTGTGGGGAAAAAAGCAGGCCTTCACAGGATTTCAGTATCAGTGCAGAAGTTTTATTATCTGTCTGACTGTAATGCTTCTTCTCTTTAAAGGATATAATAAATTCAAATATAAATGACTGTAAACATGCATTCCTTAGAAAAACTGGTGTTTATGCCATAACCTTTGAAAGTTTTAAATGCTGAAAAGCAATAAATGGAATGAATCATGAATGGAATACTGAAGTGATTAGAAACACAAATGCATAATTATACTGCTTCAGCAATCAGAAAAATATGCATGCTGTACTCTGATGTAATTTTGTATGCATATGAAACATATACAGTATACCCAATTATGCATAAAATACTTAATTGCATACATACATTAATGGACACGGAGGCTAAAACATGTATCACCTACCAAAACTCCAGCTGCTCTACGGTCGCAAATGTATCCAAACCTTTCACTACAAACTTCATTACAGCTCATTAACTCTCCACTCATTTTCGCTCCATGTGCAGCTGACGTCAGTGGGTTTTCCTAGCTAGGAGTAGAGGTTGAGCAGCTTGGTAAAACCTCTGAGCTACCTGTTGCTGTCATTGTCTAAAAAGAATGAGATCATATTTAAATCATGCAAAGCTATAATGGAATGGAAGAAGCTCCCCACTGCACTGAAGACCAGAACAAATTACAGAGACTTTTCCGCAGAGACTAAAAAATGGATTTTAAGTAATCAAGCCTGCCAGCATTGACTCTCCCCCTTAAATGGGATTTGAAATCGTACTCTTAAATTGTTTTTATGTGTGCTGTTATGTGTTGTATGTGTGCTCTTATCTTTTTATCTTTTAAACTTACTTCCTGCTTGTTTCAGGGACAACAGATTTTGAAATTGGACCTGAATTGCTTTTTGTATGTGCTGTTCTTTCTTTTAATATCTTCCTGCCTGCCTCAGGGACAACAGATGGAAATTAGCGAGAATGCTATAATCTAGCGCAGAGCATCTTTACCCTGTGTTTAATGGTTTTCTGTATGTGGTCCCTGGCAAATAAACCAATAAACTATAACTAAATATCACATGTTTTTAGCTGGGTTTTCTTAATTAAAAAATGATTAAGCTAAGCTCACAAGGCTGCTAGCATTGCGCTAATATATTACTACAAATAACAATAAACAAATATTACCGTCATAAACGACAGTGTTTGTGGTGTTGGTGTTTGACACCTTTATTGTGAAGTGTGGTGTAGTGGTGGTCACTTCCTGTTCCGCCACTGCACCACCCTATAAATAGCAGACGGCATCCATTTTGCGGCCTCTTTGACCAGTGCCCTCTGCCTGGTGTCTATTGTGTGTCCGCTGAGTTACAACAGTCAATAAAGCTGAGTTTGTCCAGTCATCTGGCCTCATCCTTTGCAGAGGTATTTTACATGCATAACATTTGGTGATCGAGGATTAACTAATGGAGGCGTGCATTGCACCATTTCGCCCCTTCCTCGAGCTCCCAGAGGAGCTGCCCATTCCGTGGCCGAGAGGGTGTGAAGCTTTCCAAACCTACATCACCGAGCTCGACCTGGGTAAGCTTGATAAGTTAAGAGCACGTGCGCTACTTGTTCACAACCTTGGGATTGAGGGCCAACGTGTCCTGCGCACACTCAGAGCTTCGGACTCTTTTGAAGACATCATCAAGCTACTAGCAAGCCACTTATATACCCCGGATAGTATGACTGTCTGGAGGATTTGCTTTCGGCAGCGACATCAATGTGTGGGTGAGCCTATACATCAGTTTTTCGCCGACTTGAGGCAGTTAGCTAGCGAGTGTTGTTTTGGGCTGCTGGAGGATGAATTAGTACGTTACCAGCTTGTGGAGGACACAAGGAGTGCCGCTATACAGGCTAGGCTACTCACAGCGCCGAGTGACCTAACGTTAGCCAGGGCTGTCGAGCTAGCTGTCCAGTTGAGGGCTGCAGACAAGCTAGCTTTGGAGCTAAACTGGCGCCAGTCACAGTGGCCGCTGGAGCCTCCCGCCACAGCAAATGTAGCAGACTCAGAGAGCGAGGATTGCTTGGATGACAACACTATGGAAGCCAATGCTGCCAGCCGAAGGTCTGCCCTGGGAAAACCCCTTTGCAAGGGTTGCGGGTCCGTGATACACCGAAATAAGGCTAAGGACTGCCCGGCTAGAGGGAAACATTGTAGCAGATGTGGACACTTGAACTATTATGCTAGGGCGTGCCCCATGTATCTGAGCCAGAGAGCCCACGGAAGAAATCACTCCACACGCCCCAACAACCATCCATACAGTGTCTCCCAGGACCAACGGGTACTACACAGTGGAACTGGATGGTGTGGAGATGGTGCTGCTGCTCAACATGGGGGCAGAAGGGTCGTTGCTGAATTGGGCCATGGTGAGGAGGTTTTCCCCCCACTACAGAGTAAGAGGTAACCCAGTGCCACTTTATGGTTATGGAGGTGGTAGGCTGTGCACAGTTGGGACGTTGGAGTTTACGGTTCAGTACAAGTATGCGACGATGGCTGACTTCACGTTCCACGTGATGGCCCGAGGCGACAACATCATGAGCTGTGACTTGTTTTATGGACTGGGTTTCGCCATTAAAGACAACGCTGGGGAAGAATGGTTGGGTTGTGGCCGGTGGAGCCCTCTGGTTCCGGTGGTCGATGATGACGTTGTGTGGGATGAAGGACTAACAGACACCATGGCGGTCAAGCAGGACCAGGCTGACTCAGTTCGGCGCAGAGGGTCTCAGTGCTGGCACTCGGGAAACAGTAGAGGGGGGTACCAAGCATGGCGGTGAGGCGCCTGCGCTGGCGAGTGATGCCGATGTGCTAGCCCCAGATTCCTCCTGAGCTTGCCCACAGAGGGATGTAGGATCTGCAGCTATGATGGCGACTGCTGCAACTGCTTCAGAAGAGGATGGGCCAGACCGACGAGCATGGGAAAACCGTGTGCTCAGCAGCACCATGTCAGGCTGAGCCGAGACCCTTTTAGGGTTATGGACTTGGTTCAGGTTCAAGGACAGGAATGTCCACAGTGAAGATGGGCCAGACGACAGCCAGTGAAACATCAGGAGTGTGTGTGCACAGTGGCTAAACTGGGCGCAGCGTACTTCCAGCTCCCTGATGGGTCGGTGAGGCACGGCAATCAGTTTCGGCATGTCTGGGAAGAGGCCTCTGGTGACGGGGCTGGACGAGAGCGGGAGTTGGTGGTGATGAGGAGAAGCGCTTTCATCCGGGAGATCAGCGATTGTCCTGGGGGCCTGCTGCTTCCAGGGGCACGTCTGCCAAGGGGCTGGCCTGGGCCCCCCATTCCGGTTCTGCTCCTCCTGCCCAAGGGACAGTGCTGTAAATTTTGTGTAATAGTTCTGATGTTCATATGTTTATGTACAGTGGTGTATAAAAGTGTTTACCCCCTTCCTGATTTGTCATTTTTTTGTATGTTTGTCACACTTAAATGTTTCAGATCATCAAACAAATTTAAATATTAGACAAAGATAATACAAGTAAACACAAAATGCAGTTTTTAAATGAAGATGTTTATTATTAAGGGTAAAAAAAATCCAAACCTACATGGCCCTGTGTGAAAAAGTGATTCCCCCCCCCCCCCCCGTTAAAACATAAATTAACTGGGGTTTATCACATCTTTGGAAAGCTGAGTTCAATTTCTCTAGCCACACCCAGGCCTGATTACTGCCACACCTGTTCTCAATCAAAAAAATCACTTAAATAGGACCTGCCTGACAAAGTGAAGTAGACCAAAATTTCCTCAAAAGCTAGACATCACGCAAGAAATTCAGGAATAAATGAGAAACAAAATAATTGAGCTCTATCAGTCTGTAAAAGGTTATAAAGCCATATCCAAATGCTTTGAGACTCCAGCGAACCACAGTGAGAGCCATTATCCACAAATGGTGAAAATATGGAACAATGGTGAATCTTCTCAGGAGTGGCTGGCCGACCAAAATTACCCCAAGAGTGCAGGGACAACTCATCCAAGAGGCCACAAAGACCCCACAGCAACATCCAAAGAACTACAGGCCTCATTTTCCTCAGTTAAGGTCAGTGTTCATGACTCCACTATAAGAAAGAGACTGGGCAAAAATGGCACGCGTAGAAGAGTTCCAAGATGAAAACCACTGCTGAGCAAAAAGAACATAAAGGCTTGTCTCAGTTTTGCCAGAAAACATCCTGATGATCCTCAAGACTTTTAGGAAAATATTCTGTGGCCTGATGAGACAAAAGTTGAACTTTTTGGAAGGTGTGTGACCCATTACATCCAACGTAAAAGTAACAGCATTTCAGAAAAGGAACATCATACCAACAGTAAAGTATGGTGGTGGTAGTGTGATGGTCTGGGGCTGTTTTGCTTCTTCAGGACCTGGAAGACTTGCTGTGGTAAATGGAACCATGAATTCTGCTGTCTACCAAAAAATCCTGAAGAAGAATGTCTGGCCATCTGTTCGTGACCTCAGGCTGAAGCGCACTTCTGGAACAAAACAATGATCCAAAACACACCAACAAGTCCACCTCTGAATGGCTTAAGAAAAACAAAATGAGGAGTTTGGAGTGACCTAGTCAAAGTCCTGACCTGAATCTGATTGCTGTGGCATGACCTTAAAAAGGTGGTTCATGCTCGAAAACCCTCCAATGTGGCTGAATTGCAACAATTCTGCAAAGATGAGTGGGCCAAAATTCCTCCACAGCTCTGTAAAAGACTCATTGCCAGTTATCGCAAACACTTAATTGCAGTTGTTGCTGCTAAGTGTGGCCCAACCCGTTATTAGGTTTAGAGGGCAATCACTTTTTCACACAGGGCCATGTAGGTTTGGATTCCCCCCCCCCGCCCTTAATAATAAACACCTTCATTTAAAAACTGCATTTTGTGTTTACTTGTGTTATCTTTGTCTAATATTTAAATTTGTTTCATGTTCTGAAACATTTAAGTGTGACAAACATAAAAAAAAAATGAGAAATCAGGAAGGGGACAAACACTTTTTCACACGGCTGTACATATTTGCAAGATGCGGGCTTACTAAAAGGGAAGCATGCACATCCTGATCACCCTCTGGTGGCTGGCTGCATTAAGCCTCAACTTCCGCGTTATTGTGTTCGGCACTTTGCCAAACTGAAAACTAAAAATGCTCCTTTCAACATATTTGTTGAAAAGATGGTTTCTGTCCTTGTAGGTAGTTCTTTTGCTGCTTGATGTTCAGTTGTTCATTGTTTTCTTCTGCTCAGCTTGGTTTTAATTGGCTGTTTAATGCTGCGTGTCCACCAAATGCGTTTTTTGTCGCCTGACCACCCTGAACGTCTTTTTTTCAGTGTTTGTGCGTTGCGCTATGGAAAAAAAAAAGTCTTTGCCCTGTATCCCAGCAACAGCTTGTCACTCACAGCTCAGCACTTCTGCTTTTCCTATGGTCAGACTTTCTCCTTATTTTTTAATAGCAGTCTCTAAATAACAATGGACAGGAAACGTATTTTAGCATTGGTAGCAGCTCTGGATGCAAAATATGATGACATGGAAAGCAGGAGTCTGAGTACAGACTGCACCAGCGTCCTATGTCCCGCCCTTCCTTATTCTGATTGGCTGCTTAGAAAGATCAGATATTGACGAGCTCAGCTGCAGTCTGAAAAGTTGAAATTTTTTCAACTCTGAGCGCCACGACAAAAAGGGCGCTTAGCGCTGTAAATGCTGGACTACATGAATAGAAAATAGTCACCTACAGCTGAAAAAATGTGTTTGGTGGACACGCAGCCTAGTGGTATGGTGGGGGTGAGGTCATGATTGAGCATGATCATATTTAAGGAAACTGCCAAGATACTGCTGCATAGATGAGAATAGACCACTGTACAGATGGAATCTGATGTTGAGGCTCAGAATCTTGCTTGCCACCATTCAGACTCTGGCTGCAAATGGTTGTTCCAGAACAAAATGGCTGCTCCCTAAACCCAGGGAGCAGATTTTCCCTTTTCTACAATGGAAGTAACAGCGCCTCATGTATTTATTTATTCATTTACAATGCAAATATGATATGCTCATACCATTATTAAACTGTAAATTGATGGCTGTATTTTAAAGTACCCCCCTTTTTAAAAATTCTATTATTGGGCTGGATCCTTAGAAGAAATATTGCTTTCATTAGACACCTTGGTTTGGGGATGAAGCATATCTGTCAGCGGAGCTGTGCATGCGCAATAAGGTCCCTGCTCATTGTGTTATAGGGCACCTTTATTGTGAAGTGCGGGGTGGTGACGCGCACCTCCGGTGACGTCACCGCACCGCCCTATATAAGACCGGGGTCGGCCATCTTATGGCCTCTTTCTTGCCTGTGTCTTGGCCGGTGCTTTGTCTGTGACCGACATCTTCATAGAGTTTAATAAAGCTGTGTTCTACAAGTCACTGTGCCTCATCTGTGAACCAGGGTAAAACTATACATAACACTTGGTAACAGAGGATTTAACTCATGAAGGCGTGCATAGCTCCAATTCACCCTCTTCTCGAGTTTCCCGGGGACCCGCCGGTGTCCTGGCCTAGGTGGTTTGAGGCCTTTGAGACCTATGTTGCCGTGCTGGGACTCGGTGAGGTCAATAAGCTAAGGGCCCGGGCGCTTCTGGTTCACAATTTGGGTATAGAGGGCCAGCGAGTCCTGCGAACGCTTGGTGCTTCAGACACTTATGAAGATGTAGTGGAGCTGCTAGCTGGTCATTTCCACGCTCTGGGTAACCTGACTGTCCGGAGGATTCATTTTCGGCAGCGACATCAGCTGGTAGGTGAACCTGTTTGGCAGTTTGTCGCCGACTTTTGGCAGTTTGTCGCTAGCTAGCTAGTGAGTGTCGTTTTGGGATGCTGGAGGAGGAAATAATTAATGACCAGCTGGCGGAACATACATGTAGCGCTGCATTGCGGGCTAGGCTACTTACGACATTTAGTGACCTCACATTAGCCAGAGCCATTAAGCTAGCTCTCCAAATGGAAGCTGCAGCCAAGCTAGCTCTGGAGTTAACCGGGCACCAGTCACAATAGCCGTCGAGCCTGTTGTTGCGGCAAATGTCATGGACCTGGATAGCAAAGATAGCTTGGACGATGAAGATACGGAAGCCAACGCTACCAGCCAAAGGTCTGCGCCGGGAAAACCCCTTTGCATGAGTTGTGGGTCTGCGATGCACCGGAAAAAGGCTAAGGACTGTCCAGCGAGAGGAGCATGTTGTAATAGATGTGGTCACTTGAACCATTTTGCCAGGGTGTGCCAAAAATTTAACCTGGAGAGCCTATGGAATAAATCGTTCCACCCACCCCTGACAACCATCCACAAGGTGTCCCCCAACATGACCGGGTACATGTTTTGCACAGTGGGGCTGGATGACGTGGAGGTGCCGCTGTTGATCGACATGGGGGCGGAAGGGTCATTGCTGAATTGGGCCACGGTGAAGAAGTTTTTTCCCCACCACAGGATTAGAGGTAACCCAGCACTGTTGTATGGTTATTGAGGTGGAAGACTGAGCATGGTCAAGACTTTGGAGTTGACTGTTCGATACAAGTCTGCGACAGTGACGGACTTCACGTTCCACGTGACAGCACGGGGTGATAACATCATGGGCTGTGATTTATTTTATGGACTGGGTTTCGCCATTAAAGACGGTGCTGGGAATGAGTGGTTGGGCTGTGGCCTGTGGAACCCTCCGATTCTGGTGATCGATGAGGATGTGGTGTGGGATGAAGAACTAACAGACGCCATTGCGGTCAAGCAGGATCAGTTTTGCTCAGGTTCGGCGCAGGGGGGGTCTCAGTCCTGGCGCTCAGGAAATGATGCAGGGAGCCATCGAGTGTGATGGTGAAGCGCCTGTGCCGGTGAGTGGCACCATTGTGTTAGCCCTGGATGCCTCCGGAGTTTGGCCGCAATGGGACGGGGGGTCTGCAACTACGATGGCACACGCTACAACAGCCTTAGCAGAGGTTGGGGCAGGGCCGAGAAGCACGGGGAATCAACGTGTTTGACAACAATGTCTCAAGCCGAGCCGAGCCCCGTTGAGGGCCCTGGATTGGGTTCGGATTCGAGGTGAGGAATGTCTGCGGCAAAGATGGGCCAGACAACAACCTCAGGAGTGTCAGGAGTGTCTGCGCATTGTGGCCAAACTGGGCGCAGCGTACTTCAGGCTGTCTGATGGTTCGGTGTGGCATGCAAATCGGCTTCGGTGTGTCTGGGAGAAGGCTCCGGGAGACGTGGCTGGACATGAGGCGAGGTTGATGGTGAGGAGGAGTGGCTTCAGTGTCCGGAGGGTCAGCCATTGTCCCGGGGACCGACTATTTCCAGGGGTGCGTCTGCTGAGGGGGTGCCCTGGGCCCCCATGCCAGTTCTATCCTTTCACCCAAATAACTGGGTTGTAAATAGTATATATTAAAGTTCTGGCGTTAGTAGAAATGTTATATATGGGATTATTTTGTGTTTTTCTTTAGTTTAGGAGCATGGCGCACAATTTTAGTTTAACAATGCACTTTTTCTTTAGTTAGAGGTGGCAGAATAATTTTCTTTTTAGATTTAGATTCCTTTTTTAGGCCCACAATGGGGAAATTACAGGGCATCCACATGAGTGGATGAGGCAGCCACTGGTGCGGTGCCCAACCCTTTCACCATTCACACACACATTCACACCTGGGGCCACTTTAGCGTCTCCAATTAACCTAACTTGCATGTTTTTGGCATGTGGGAGGAAACCGGAGAAATCACGGGGTAAACCCACGCAGACATGGGGGAACATACAAACTCCACACAGATCATTGTTGGCCAGGGGCTGGGATCTTACGACCTCTTTCTCGCCTGTGCCTTGGCCGGTGCTTTGTCTGTGATCGACATCTTCATAGTGTTCAATAAAGCTGTGTTCTACAAGTCACCTCGCCTCATCTGTGAACTAGGATAAAACCATACGTAACACATTGTAATTACAATCTAATCCAGGTCACTGATGTGAAGTGTCAACTGTGGTGATAATTTTCCCTGTTAGCTTAATTGAACATAGCCTTAATACTAGATAACATCTTTGATAGTGTACTCTTATTTTAAAATGTAATCAGGATTTAAATGATTGGCTGATCTGGTGCTGTGGGACCTTGTAATTAGCTGAGGACCTTGTTTAAAACTGCTAATGAATCTGGAAATTCAAGCTTGTAATTAAGTGAAGCATTAAAGAGATTTAAACGTAGAGTTATCACAATTGTAGCATATAGTAATGTTAATTTTTTTATGGGTATAAGGAATAAAATTACTGTATCATCATCATCATCATAGCAGTCTGTCATGGGCCACAATGACTGTTTCATTTAGGTCTGATCAGATTCCTCCACACAGCTCTGTCCTTAGCCTTCTGCTGCCAGGAACTCCTGTCTATGTCCAACTTCTTCAAGTTTCAGGCTTCTAGAATACCCTTCAATTTTGGGTCCACTGTTGATCTGAGATTCAGGGTGTGCTATGGTCTGAAGGCGAGGACATGGTCACACACTCGTTCTCCACTAATCACCTTATTACCTGCAGCTGTTCTCATTAACACACCTGAGCTGATTGCCTGTTGTAGTATAAATAGACCTCAGATGCATTCAGCCTTGGTTCAACAGCTTGCTGTCATGCTGGTTCTGCTACCCCCTGTGGTCTCGTGCTACCATTCCCTTGGAATTCACATAAGCCTACTAACCAGTTCATTCAATCAATACCAGCCTGGAACAGTTCTCCTCTGTTCTGTTCTCTCAGCCTTCTGTCCACCCTGGTCCTCTTCTCCCTGCATCCACCCTGCAAAAGAAAAAAACAAGTAAGCAAAATTCAGTCAACAATTACCACTAACCAAATGTTACAGGATCAAACCCCTGGGCCCAGGGTACCTCCATGCTCACCTCGAGTTTCGAAGTAACTGGATCCATCATCCATTCCCACCTGCAAACTCTTGTCCAGAGAAGATCATCACCCCTCCCATCATCTCCCTCACGCCACCGGTAAGTGAATATATCCATTTCAAATGCTCCACCAGTTCTCCCTAGCCATTCCCACCAGAAAAGGTTGTTGCTCTATGCCTCTTCTCCAACAGTAAGAATAATCATTCATTGCACCTCTCCTATTTTCTATTAATCTCTATACTTGCATTCTGTTCTCTTCTCATCTCCCAGGTCAGTTCCAGTCCAGATTCATCACAGCCTGGGCAGCACAGTGGTTAGCACTGTTGCCTAACAGCTAGAAGCTTCCAGGTTCAAATCCCAAGGCTGGCAGGGGTAGGAACCTTTCTGTGTGGTTTGCATGTTCTCACTGTGCTGCGTGGGTTTACTCCAGGAGCTCTGATTTCCTCTCACAATCCAAAAACATGCATGTTAGGTTAATTGGTCATTCAAAATTGCTCCTAGTCATCTGTCTCTGATAGCCTCTTGGAATAGTGGGTTAGTACTAGTGAAGCACTTTGAGTGGTCTCTGAGACTAGAACAAGTGCTATATAAGTACAGGTCCTTATCCCTAACCTGTTAATAAAAATACAAAACCTTGCAATGTGTTTCTGTTGTGGCATCTGCCATTGGGTCATGTGCACAAAATCATGTGTGTGTCTCTTTTACTCACTGATATCAGTATAGGTGGAGTAAATTAATTTCAAAGATAGAACATTCATAGAAGCATGAAATGTCATTTCCAGTTTGTCAGGTAAAAAGTCACTGTGTAACTTTGTGTGTGTGTGTTTTGTTCACATATCTGTGATCATTTGCCAATACAGGAACAACAGTCAGTCTTTTATTTCCATTTTTTCAGTTTATCTCACTCTTTTTTTTAAATGTGTTTGAATTCAGGAGCAAATACTTTTTTATATTTTACTTTGTAAGTGGTGCTATAAGGAAATGATTTCACATTGAGTCATTTTCTATGTATTTGTGTAATTTTTAAACCTAACGCAGCTGATACTTACATTGATTTTGTAAACTTTAATCTCAGTTTGCCCCGATTCAACCCTTAAAACTGTCATGTGCAATCTTGTACTCATGCAGGCATGCTGTTGTAAAGAAAACTATGAAGACAGTATGTACTGTATGTATAAATAAATAAACACATAAATACATAGATATATAAAATGAGTGATGTCTCTGTATATAAGTTTTATCATTTTTATACAATCAAGTGTATGCCATATACTCATCTATGTATATTGTGTTAAGAAATTGTTGGGAAATTATACATACATATTATCATTTCTATATGACATAAGTTTGAGTGTGTTATAAAGACTGTTTCATTGTACACTGTTTTTAAATGTGTTTAGTGTGAGAGAATGAAGCTGTCTCATGGGATGAAACTGTGTACGTGTAAATATTAATCTTTACAATGGAAAAGTTCTTCTGTGACTGAAGAAAATAATGATTGCTTGACTTGTTTTGTCCTGTGAAAAATGTGCAGGGAGTAAATTCCTGATATTTTGACGATGTTGTACACTCTGTAGTCCAAATGTCAGCATATTTTTTGTACCATGACCTTGCAGGTGTGGAGTGGGAGATGTGTTTTAACTAAGTGTATAAAAATGCCCAAACACTGAGGGTGCCTCAGTGCATTGTGAAATGTAATCATTGCATGCACTCCTTGCGGCAAGTAAAAGCTCATAAAAGAATATTCTGTGTCTTGAATCTTTATTGAGGTAACAAACTAAAATACAGTCTTTTTGAGGTTTCAGATTCTTGACATACGTGGTCCTTCGAGCTGGAAGGCAAAAGCTAGAGGGTGCTGGAGAAGACGGCTACCCCAGGGAAAATCGGTGCACAGTCTGACTTCAGTCAGCATTGACAGCCCGACTTCAGGGGACCTGGTGGAGGGCTGAAACTCCAATGTCTCCTAGTGATGCTCATCCTCGCTAAAACAGAAAGTAAGTGACGTCTTTGTTATTGTATTGTGCGCAAAAGTGTAAGAGGTTGGAATACCTAAACTGGGTCTGAAAAAGTTTGGGTTGAGACACCCAGTCCGGGACCGAAAAAGAATATCAGGTCGTCCGGGACGTAATGGTAGTGTGTTGATTTAAAAATACACTTTTCCTGGTAAAATACTATAATCCTTGTGGGATTAAAACAAGTTAAAACCCTGAATATTGACAAGTGCTTCGTTTTAGCAGCCACAGTCGAACAAAAGCATAAAAACAGTAAGAAAACAGGCAAAAGTAATTCAGAAGTTCAATGCGCAATATTATGGTTAGATGCGGTGACAGATATACAGAATAAAAATAAGAGAAATCAAAAAGAAAAAAGGAGGAAGTAAATAAAATCATAATAATAATTTTATTCTATGTTATAAGATATTGATATTAGACTATAATATTTAAAGACGGTCAGATTAAATGGCAACAGAACTGCATAATGTTAAAATGGACAATGAGAAACACAGCTATTTTATTTTTTTGTGTGAGTCTTAGATAGAGGCAGCTGCATTTGGGTTGTTTTGTCTTTCAGTAGTCTGCTCCAGCGTGGAAAAAAGGGATGAGAGTTCTCCGGGGAGGTGGAAGGGGCAGGTTTTAAACTATTGTAATTTTTAGCATAAGAGGATTGATTAATTAATTGTTATCCTTCTGAGAAATGTTTAAAATTGTAGGTATCTGAAAATAGTAGCTTTGAGCAAAAGGAGTTGACTAGTTTTGTGTTATGGCAGTGTAGAAAAAATGGAAGGACCTGTTTCGACCTTGTGGAGATAATAATTCTGTGTGTGTGTATGTGGTTGATCTATGTGGGAGAGGAGTAATCTAAATATGGGTATTTTTACAAAGTTTTGGGGTTTTACCTTTTCAATCTAATTTTGTGGGATTTTAACTAATGTTGCGTACGTGATAAATTATTTACATATTTTTTTAAAAGCAATTTTGACGTATTGCTGACCTTTTTTTCTTTGACTGAAGCGTAATAGTGCACTTTATAGGAACTGACATTGACATTGACTGACCACAGGAGAAAGGATCCTTAAATTGATAAGCATTTTTTGAAGCTAAGTATGACTTTGTATGACATTGTAGATGACATAAGGTATACTGATTTAATTCAATTCAATTCAATTTCAATTCAACTTTATTTATATAGTGCCATTTCACAACAACAGTCATCTCATAGCACTATCAACTGTAGGGGGGACCCCCACAGTTGCAGAAAGACCCCAGCAATCAGGCGATCCCCTGTGAGCAAGCACTTGGCGACGGTGGAGAGGAAAAACTCCCTTTTAACAGGAAGAAACCTCCAGCAGAACCAGGCTCAGGGAGGGGCAGTCATCTGCTGCGACTGGCTGGGGGGTGAGGGGATAGAGAAGAAGAAAAGAACAGACATGTAGAGAGCAAACAGCACGATGGGGACTCAATCTATGGGAGAGAACAAACAAATGTTAATGACCAGCAAAAAAAAAAATATTTCATAGAGAGTGAGGAAAGGAGTGAGGCCCAGTGCATTACTGGAGGTCCCCCGGCTGACTAAACCTATTAGCAGCATAACTAAGGGAGGGTTCAGAAACACATGATCCCTCCCTAATTGTAGGCTAGATCAAAAAGGTAGGTTTTAGCCCTATTCTTAAAAACAGAGATCGAGTCTGACTCCTGAATCCAGATTGGCAGCTGATTCCACAGGAGAGGAGCTTGATAACTGAAGGCTCTGCCTCCCATTGTACTTTTGGAGATTCTAGGTATTACAAGTAATCCTGCATTTTGGGAGCGTAGTGCTCTGTTAGGATAATACGGTAGTATCAGATCTTTTAAATAAAAAGGAGCCTGATTGTTTAGAGCTTTGTAAGTGAGAAGAAGGATTTTAAACTTAATTCTAAACTCTATGGGAAGCCAATGAAGGGAGGCCAGAACCGGAGAGATATGATCTCTCTTTCTAGTACCTGTTAAAACTCTTGCTGCAGCATTTTGGATCAGCTGAAGACTTTTTAAAGATGTTTTAGGACAGCCTGATAATAAAGAATTACAATAATCTAATCTCGAGCTAACAAAAGCGTGGATCAGCTTCTCAGCATCACTCTGAGACAAGATGCTCCTAATCTTGGCAATATTACGCAAATGATAGAAGGCAGTCTTAGAAACAAATTTAATATGTGAATTGAAGGACAAATCCTGATCAAAAATAACTCCAAGGTTCCTCACAGAGCTATTAAGAGAAAGAGTAACTGCGTCCAAACTGAAAGTTTGATTTGGAAAGGAATTTCTAAGGTTTTTTGGACCAACAAGAATGACTTCAGTCTTATCTGAATTTAATAGCAGGAAATTACAAGTCATCCAAGCTTTGATTTCCTTAAGACAGGCTTCTAACTTGGCTAATTGATTAGTATCATCTGGCTTCATTGACAGGTATAATTGTGTGTCATCTGCATAACAATGAAAATGTATACAGTGCTTTCTAATAATGTTGCCTAACGGAAGCATATATAAACTAAAAAGAGTAGGGCCTAGCACAGATCCCTGTGGAACTCCATGACTAAGCCTTGAGCTGAAAGAAAACTCATCATTTACATGAACAAACTGGAACCTATCAGATAAATAAGATCTAAACCACTGCAACGAAGTTCCATTAAGTCCAACATAGTGTTCTAATCTATCAAGTAGAATATTATGATCAATAGTATCAAAAGCTGCACTAAGATCTAAAAGGACAAGTACAGAAACTAGTCCATTATCAGATGGAATGAGGAGGTCGTTAGTGACCTTCGCTAAGGCTGTTTCAGTACTATGATGGATTCTAAACCCAGATTGAAACTCTTCAAGTAAACCATTTCCCTGCAGGTGGTCAAATAATTGCATAGCAACAACTCTTTCTAAGATTTTTGAAATGAAAGGGAGATTAGAGATTGGTCTATAGTTAGCTAAAGCTCCTGGATCTAGCGTTGGCTTTTTGAGTAAGGGTTTAATTACAGCCGTTTTAAAAGCCTGCGGTACATGGCCTAAAGTTAATGAAGAATTGATTATATGAAGAATAAAGCTACCAATAAGTGGGAAGACTTCTTTAAATAACCTGGTAGGAATAGGATCTAAAAGACAAGTTGAAGGTTTGGATGAGGAAACTACTTTGTCTAACTCACAAAGGTCGATTGGAGTAAACTCATCAAGACAGACATCAATAGAAGGAGTTGTAGTTGTTACAGTATTTAAGTTAACTGTGGGAAGAATCTGATTGATTTTATCTCTGATGGATGAAATTTTATTATTGAAAAAGTTCATAAAGTCCTGACTAGTAAGCTCTAAGGGGATGCTAGGATTGACAGAGTCCTGACTCTTTGTCAACCTGGCTACAGTACTGAAAAGAAACCTGGGATTATTCTTGTTCTCTTCTATTAATGCAGAGTAATAACTCGTTCTAGCTTTTCTAAGAGATTTTTTATAAATTAAAAGATGATTTCTCCAAGCTAAATAGATTTCATCTAAATTAGTAGAGCGCCATTTTCTTTCTAATTGACGAGTCTTCTGTTTTAAGCTACGAGTTTCTGTGTTGAACCAAGGAGTTAAAAATCTCTGATTAGACTTTTTCTTTTTTAAGGGGGCCACCAAGTCTAGAGCCTGATGCAGAGAAGCTGAAACACTATCCACCATGTTATCAATTACAGAAGGAGCAAGCTGTCTATAGCTTATTTCCGTTGTGTTGACACATGGCATAGAGGAAACAATCTGCATAAATTTGGAAACAGCATCATCTGAGAGGCATCTACTGTGATAATATTTTTCTTTAGGAGCCAAATAGTCAGAAATAGTAAAATCAAAGGTTAACAGACAATGGTCTGACAGTACAGGGTTATGAGGAGACACTACAAGATTTTCTATTTCTATGCCATATGTCAGAACAAGGTCCAATGTATGGTGGAGGTAATGAGTAGAATTTCCTACTTTCTGAGAAAACCCAATCGAGTCTAATATTGAATTAAAAGCCACATTAAGGCAGTCACTATCTACATCCACATGTATATTAAAGTCCCCTACTATAATTATTCTATCAGATTTCAACACTAAATCAGATAAGAAATCAGCAAATTCGGATAAAAATTCTGAATAGGTTGATGGGGGACGATAAACAATGGCAAATAAAATTGGGTTTAACCTGAAATTGCTAAAGTGCCCAATACTGAGGACCAGGCCCTCAAAGGAATTATAACATGTTTTTTGCTTTACATTAACTAGTAATTTGGAATGGTAAATTGTTGCTACTCCTCCTCCACGACCAGAACTTCTGGGATTTTGACAGTTTAAATAACCAGAGGGGGTTGATTCATTTAAACCAACATAATCCTCTTGTCCTAACCAAGTCTCTGTAAGGGAAATTAAATCAATCTGATGATCAATTAACAGATCATGGACTAACAGAGACTTGGGAGTTAGAGACCTAATATTTAACAAACCACATTTAATTTTTAAATTATGAGGAGGAACAGAGGCCAAATCATTCAATTTAGAGGCTTTATGTTTAATTTGAGTTTTACCAATATTTTGCTTTATCACTTTGGGATGCTTATACATTATATTTTTATTCACTTTGGAGGGAGCAGACAACGATTCTCTGATGGGGAAGACAGGGGCTAAGCTGAGGGGTGGCGGATGAAGAGGAGCTGCAGAGAGGCGTGTAAGACTGCGACTCTGCTTCCTGGTCCCAACTCTGAGTAGTCATGGTTTTGGAAATTTGGATAAAAAAGATGCCAGATTGTTAGATAAATGAGAAGCACCATCCAAAGTGGGATGAATGCTGTCTCGTCTCATAAGACCAGGTTTTCCCCAAAAAGAGCTCCAATTGTCAATGTAGCCCACGTCATTTTTAGGACACCACACAGACAGCCAGCGGTTCAAGGATGACGAGCGACTAAACATGTCATCACTGGTCAGATTGGGGAGGGGCCCAGAGAATACTACAGTGGCAGACATCGTTTTGGCAAACTCGCACACCGATTCTACATTAAGTTTCGTGACTTCCGACTGCCGGAGACGGATGTCATTAATGCCGGTGTGAATAACAATTGTGGAATATTTACAGTTACTTTTAGCCAGCATTTTCAAATTTGACTCGATGTCACCTGCTCTGGCCCCAGGGATACATTGGACTATGACCGCTGGAGTCTCTAGGTTCACGTTTCTGACTACAGAGTCGCCAATGATCAGAGTTTTTTCCTCAGCG
Source organism: Pholidichthys leucotaenia (assembly GCA_020510985.1). NCBI lineage: Eukaryota > Metazoa > Chordata > Actinopteri > Cichliformes > Pholidichthyidae > Pholidichthys > Pholidichthys leucotaenia. The sequence goes on from CM035838.1 coordinate 149,432,760, forward strand.
GGTGTGTCGCTAAGCGGGGAAAAACGATTAGAAACGTGAACAGGTTGGTGGTGAACCGGGGCTTTGCGACTAGGCTTCCTTCTCACCGTCACCCACCCAGTCTCCTCGCTGCTGAGGAGAGCCGGGGAACCGCTGACAGGGGGGCCTAAGCTAGCTAGCTCCGCTGCAGCTAATGGGTGTCCGTCGAGATTAACTGGCACAGACGGTGTTTCAATGCAGCGGAGTCGGAATTCCAAATCAGACAACCTCGCCTCGAGCGCCTCAAAAAGACAACATTTATTACATTTACCGTTATCACTAAAAGAGGCAGAGGTGTAGCTAAACATCTGACAGAGAGAGCACACCAGAGGAGAGGAAAGAGAGGTAGTAGCCATAGCTAGTGGCTAGAGAGCTGGAGAGCAAACCACACAGGCAGACAGCAAAACAGGAAGTGACAATACGTTACCACAAGGAAGTGACGATCCCTCCATTTAAATGACTCTAACTTTACAAATGTAATGTTTATATGATTTTATATGATTTGGCGCTGCAGGATACATTACTCACCACATAATGGTGTGACAACATCATATTTCAGAAATGTGACAGTAATGAGGAATGTGTTTTCCTGATTCGGCGGTGGCCAAGCTGGGTCAGGGAGAACTACATTCCACCCCATAATTTACCAAGGAATGTATAAAATGAGGCATTCCTTGTAAAAAATTAAAACCAAATTCTAAATTAGACAAAATGTCCACCTTTCCATTGACTGAAAGAGTGTGACACAATCTTTATTCATTTATTCAAATTCAACCCATCTGTGTTCAGCTGGACAAACTGATCTTATTTATCAATGCTGAAGCATATCAAAAATGCACAGATAGTTATTTTGTTTTTCTTAAATAGAATTTATAAATTAGTTCAAGAGACATCACAAAAGAAGCCATGATTATTGAAATCTCATTTTGAAGGAGCTGTGCTACCCACACATTTTCATCTAAATTAAAAATGGTAGCACACCTCCTTTCAGTAAAAGAAAGAAAAAAATAGCAAAATAATTAGCAATCCACAGGTTCTCTTCTATTAATGTAGAATAATAACTCGTTCTATCCTTTGTAAGAGATTTTTTATAAATTAAAAGATAAATTCTCCAAGCTAACTAGACCGCTCTCTTATTATTCACGGAAAGTTGATTCTGTTGCTGCAGGATTCCCTGTCTGTGTACAGGCAGTGGCTGCAGCGGCAGTGGCAGTTTCCTCTGTGCTTGATGTTGTCCTCTATCATCCTTTGACTGTACACGTTCCCCACACCATGGAGGGGCTTTTGCAGCAGGACAAACATTCCATGTTGTCACCAGCTAGACTGTTGTCATACACTATAACCTTGTTATCACAACCACATGTTAAGCTTGTCAGATGTGCTACGCTCAATCCTGCGACTATATTGCCCATATCAAATGATGACAGTGTTTTTTGATCATGACTGTGCTCAACAATCTTTGCACCAATATTTACCCCGCCCTGACTTGGCAGCCACCCCTCTAACAAATTCTGTGTGGCTATTTACTTATGGCTCATCTTTAAAAAAGACTGATGGGTCAACATCCACTGCTTATGCTGTGACAACACTGACTGAAGTCCTGATTGTGGAAAATGCCCCACAGCCTGCATCAGCTCAAATGGCTGAATTATTGGCCTTAATTGCTGCACTCACATGGGCCACTAACCTGGATGTAACTATTTGTACTGACAGCAAATATGCTTACAACGCATGTCACCTACATACTGCTACTTGGAACCTGAGGGGGTTTGTAACTTCAACTGGAAAACCGGTTAAACATCAACAGCAGTTACTATAACTACGTAATGCCTTACTGTTACCACGCTCTGTAGCAGTCATTCACTGTCCTGCCCACACTAACAGCACTGATTTATTTAGCTATGGAAATCGCTTGGCTGAGAGTGATGCTCATTGTGCTGCTTCAGGCCTTTTAGAAACCGCTTGCTTCATTGATGATGTTGATGTTTTAAAAGACTAGCAAAGCAATATGGAACTTCCTCCTGATGCACGTCAGAATGATTCAGGTATATTTTGCATGCTTGATGGAAAAATTGTTCTGCCACTCACATTATGCAAATGTGCTACCCTGGTGACACATGGACCATGCCATGACCATGCCACGTGTCAACAGGAGGGATGCTTAAGCAAGCTGAAAAACACTTTTTCTCCGCTGCGGTCCAAAAAGAAATGAAAAGTTTGCAGTCAATGCACAGTGTGCATAGAAAACAACGCTCAAGGTGCAATGAGAACAAGGCAAGGAAGCTTCCCACAACCTAAGACACCTTTCTCTCAATGATGCATGGATTTTATAGAGCTATCGAAAGTGGGTCAGCTCCAATATTGTCTTGTCCTGATTGACACTTTTACAAGGTGGACAGAAATTCATCCCACTGCCAAGGCAGATGCAAAGTTTGTCTGTAAGGTATTACAAAATAATATTTTCCCAACCTTTGGAATACCAGAAATTATTTATGCTGACAATAGCACACACTTTACAGCCCAAATAGTTAAAGATTTAGCTAAAAGTGCTGGCATACAGTTGAAATTCCACACAGCCTATCACCCACAGAGTGCTGGATTGATAGAAAGAAAAAATGGTACAATCAAACAAATGATAGCAAAAACCACACATGGAAGGGGCATTACTTGGCCTGAAGCCCTAAAATTGGTTAAACTAACGATTAATTCTATACCGGACAAAAAGACAGGATTGTCACCCTTTGAATGTGCTTTTCACCGTCCTTATGTTTTGCCTGACCTCTTACCACTAACCACGCGTAATAAGTGTACAACTCTTAGCGAACACCTCAGAGAATGCTTAAACACCAAAGAATACATTGATTCTGTCAGAGCTCTCTCTACTCCACAGGAAGGACAGGATAACCCGTTGCAACCTGGAGATTATGTTTTCATAAAGAACCACCACCGTCAGCGCTGGGACTCAGTAAGGTGGCTTGGGCCATATCAGGTGCTGTTAACCACCCCCACTGCAGTACGTATTGCCGAACGGCCATCTTGGATTCATCTTTCACATGTAAAGAGACTACAGGCGCCTGTAAGTGAACTAACTTGCTTCCCCGAGTAAGTCCAGCTACAAAGGGGATACACACTTTGGTGTGTGGGGTAATAGTAGCCCCCTCCATTTAGGGAGATCGTCTCAAACCTGGTGAAGATAGAGGTCCTGTGGATACTCTCTTGGGTAGAAGCATGGCACCAAAGGTACTGATGATTCTGTGTTCTGTACTTTTCATGACAGTGGGGTGGTGGACCCTTGCTGGTTCAAGGTCAAGGAACCCACGAAGTACAGACAATGAACAATACGTGGATTATACGCATAACCTGTGGTACCAGACAATGGTGGTCTCGGTGAGAGGACTGGGAATCAACACTTCTTGTTATGCGTGTTCATTGTTACCCCATTCACACAAGACTGCAATACCTATGATTCCTGTTCCACTGAGTGAAGAAGAAACAGCTGGAGTGACAATAGCTATGAATTCCCGTCTTACTCTGATTAATTCAAGTGACAATGTTATAAATTGGTTAGTGGGGAATTTGTCAAAAGGATATCGTAATAGATTGAATGTTACTGTTACTGATTACACTGGATCTAAGATAAGAATATTTAATACTACGGGAATTGGAATTTCTTTGCTTAAAGTTAAAAAACCCCTAATGAAGGGAAATCCAACACTCTCTACTTCACCGATTTGTTTTCACAAAAATTGTAGTAAAAACGATTTCAATTTGGGTTTTTCACCAAAATGTAATGATACAAAGAAGGTGACCTGTGGAGTGCGCTTTCACGATTCTGTTTGTAGAAATGCACATCATGTTCCCTATATTGCTGCTGGAAATTTCACCGTAAAAGATATGATGATGGGTATGGATGCCTGGAAGACCATGTTTGGGTTTGTGGGTCTAATATTTACTCATTGCTTCCGCCAGGATGGTGTGGCAGGTGTTACATGGCTATTCTGTTCCCACATGTTAGTATAATATCAAATCTTACATATCACATGAAAACGTCTTATTCCCATTATTATCATCCTGAGCAGACTGAAATACACACCAGGGTAAAAAGAAGTACACAAACAGGTATGCAGCAATTAGTAGGAAGACTGTGTAGAAGGAAATATGAACAATTAATAAATAAATATGATCAGGTATGAATTATTTAATTTATATTGATGTATTGGAATCTGAGATCAAATCTCGTTTCATATACATCAGAAAAATTAATAACACTCGTGGGGCACCAGCTTCTATCTCTAAGAAGCAATTTAATCTTTAATTTCACTTTATACATGTTTAATCACTCAATAAATTAATTAATAATCAGTCTCAAAAAATTTTCCGTGAATTTGATACCTGTGCTTGAAACAGACTCAGAATGAAATAAATTCTCAACAACTTCTCTCATTTTCACATATTTATTAAACGAAATGATTAACAGACATTGCAGTAATTTCATTAATCATAAAATCAATCCTGTAAATGATAGATTAACAATGTCAATATTTTCGGAACCAGGGTTAAACTGAGAAACCAATTTCTATCAGTTTGAGATAACAGATTATCGAAACAACGCAAATTTATGGAGAAAGTTTATTAATTATATGAAAAGTCCTGGATTAATCTTAAGAAAATAAAAACGGAATTTTAATGAAAAGAAGAGTTATGTTAAGGGCTTCTTAATTTGCATCTGATTAGATACACAAATTATTACCGAACCTCAGACCTTTAATTCAGCAGATGAATTAAAGTTGCAGCTCACGTGATTCCTCGTTCGGCATCGTCCTCAGCCCAAGATTTTGTAGACGTTAGGGGAAATATCTGCCTGCAGATATTTCAGGATCCACATTTCGACCTTTAAATTCAAGCGGTCGAAGGGGCTGGATTTTGGGCTGTATGACCCACAGTTGAAACTTCGGAGACAGATGGTGACGACGTTTCTTCAGCGTGTGATGTGGGAGCTGCGCGTTTTCTCCTTCGTAGGAAGAGAGGCTCCAGAGGTCTTCGAGAATAATTAGATCTAATCAGATCTCAAATTAGAAAAAAAAACCTTTCAGACTTTAGATAAAATAATAGCTTCTGGTGTGTGATTGGTCAAGAAAAATATTATAAAAATAAAGTCAAGATTAAAACTTACATTAAAGTTAAACAAACGGTGGTTTTACAGAAAGTTTAACAAAGAAAAAGTGATAAATAAAAATTGGAGTTTAACTCCGATTAAGAATTGAGCTCAAAGAAATAGGAATTCCTAGGCATTTAAGAGAAAAAGAAAAAGACATTAAAATACAAAGTTACATAAACAAATTACGAGTTATCTGCTCTGTGTTCAGAAAAAGGACACATGGCAGAAGTCTTTGTTCTTCCTTGCTCTTCCTTGCTGTGTGTAGACAATAGACAATAGAGAGAGATGAACGTCGAAAGAGATTGGTGAAAAGGGATGAATCAGAGGCGAAAAGAAAAAGGGATAAAGAGGTCAAAGCAGGGGTCTCCCTCCTATTTATAAGTTCTGTTGAGCTATCGTGGGCTTCCGGGTTGACCGGAATCTCAGCCAATGAGCATCCTTAGTGGGCGGGCTCGATGAACTTTTAGTCCAATAACAAACAAAGTCTATTGTCTGGAGCTTTTGGGGAAAGAGTTGTCATGCAGAGATTGGCTGCTGGAGTCACATGGTTTTAGAGGCAAATTTTTGATACATACTGGAATGTGCTTTTTCCCCTTATGTATTAAACTAAGATAAATTTAGTGATTAGTATAAATTATAAGCAGTGCTTCTAAATCAACATGCAGGAATAAACATTCATTTAAACATTTTTAACATGCATATATATATAAAATCACAGATTAATGCATTTCACACATATTATTGATTTTCCACATTAAAAACATCAGAGTCCATTTGCTTTTCATAGTCCTGAACAGAAGAGAAGGTTTAGAATTGAGTTTATAATTATGTACTTTAAAATTCACTGGTTAAATCCAGCATGTCCCAGAGTTTAAGGAAATTAACTGAGTTGTGGGTCTGTGTGGCCAGGTCTCCATGTCTCCATGTTTATGGGGGCAAAAAAAAGGTCAAAACAGGAAATGCATTAGTTGAATTCTTTTGACTGGTTTTAACAAAGGAATGGGATTTCAGCTGTGGCCTGGAGGAAGAAAATCCATTCTTTACTGTCTTACTCCTGGGTGAAACAAAATGTCTTTAAGCAGAAGAATAATTATTGCTGAGCCAAAGTGAGATGATGCTACAACTGTCTGGAAAACAAAGAATTAGTGATTTTAAAGGTGTAATGGGTACCATTTTTCCAATGTATGGAAGTGCTCTAGCTATACACCATATAAATGCATTAGCATGGACAATGGAGAATTTAACTGTATTAATGGAGCAGGGATTCATAGCATTAAATGAAGAACAAAAACTAGCAAGAATGATGACATTACAAAATAGAATGGCTCTAGATTTACATTAGCTGCACAAGGTGGAGTATGTCATATAGTTGGCCAGGAGTGTTGCACTTATATTCCGGATCAATCTCAGAATGTTTCTCATGTTATTAGCCATTTGAATGACATTTTACACTTACAGCTTGCTCTGGATGAAGATAAAGGTTGGGGTCCCTGGGATTGGTTTCAAAGTGGAACTTGGTGGCAGATACTTTTGAAATGGTTAACCCCATTGATTGTGGTATTAATCTTATTCTGTGTGCTTTTTATGTGTGTTATTCCTTGCATAAGATCTATGATTACTCAAGCTGTTACACAACATACCTTCATGCTGCAAACTGCTATGTTGAAATTTGAAAGTAAGGGACAATATGAAGCTGTTTCAAAAACTGAGGATGAATATGACCAAAGACAAGACTATGATGACTGTGATTAATCTTCTGTGTAATTGGAATATGATGCAAATGATGGACATGTAGAAAATCGAGAGACGTTACATGTCACTGATGAATAAAGGCATCTCTAAAAATGTAACAAGGGTTAAAAAATGATAAAAACAGGAGGGAAGTGTTGGGGATTTTGTATGTCTCTGTATGGCTGCACGGTGGCGCAGTGGTTTAGCACTGCGGCAGCACAGTTTACCCTCGGCCGGGGGATCGCGGGGATCATGAGATCGTGGGTTCGATCCCAGCCCCTGACCAACAGTGAGCTGTGTGGAGTTTGCATGTTCTCCTCGTGTTGCGTGGGTTTACTCCGGGATTTCTCCGGTTTCCTCCCACATACCAAAAAATGTAGGTTTAGGGCACTCGCGCACGCAGCAACCGGCAGCCAGTGGCTTGTCACCAGACTGCAAACCAAATCTACCTACGGGTACAAATAAGTAACAAAAAAAAAAAGTCTCTGTATATAAGTTTTATCATTTTTATACAATCAAGTGTATGCCATATACTCATTTATGTATATTGTATGACATAATGCACGGCTCAGGAGACACACACGCAGACTCAGAGTAGATCTAATAGCTTTATTAACAATAAGTGTGTATGAATGTGTGTCTGCGAGATGTGAATGTATTGGTGGTGGCGTCTGCGTCGGGCACGGAGGCAGGAGACCGTACAGCCGGACAAGCCTATGGGAGAAGCAAAGGGAGAAGGGTGACAGGCACCACACCAACACAGGAGATGTAAAAATGGTGACAAGCTTACTTGGAATTAGCAGGTGGCTGGCACAGCAAGGATGAGGTCCGGTAGACAGCGACCTGGAGCGCCCGGTGCAGCAGCGAGGGAATGGAGGCGGAGAGGAGTGGTCCGCCGCCGAGAAATCCACCTGTGCACAGGGGAGCAGACTGGGAGAAGAATGAGGTAAGGGCTTCTTACCAGAATGTTTGCTGAGTAGGTAGAGATTCCTTACAGCAATCGTAGCGAGTGAAGACTGACGGCTTCAGGCCGAAGCCCAGGGCGAGGCGGCTTAAATCCCTCGCCGCTGATGAAGTGCAGGTGTGCGTGCAGCTGGCGCCGCAGATGGGCGGCGAGGCGTGACAGTACTCCCCCCTCTAGCAGCGCCTCCTGGCGATGGTTTCTCCGAGTGCGCTCGGTGGAACTCAGTAATGAGGGACGGGTCCAACACAAATGACGAGGGTACCCATTGCCGATGTTCAGGCCCATAACCCTCCCAGTCCACCAAGTACTGCAACCCGCGACCCCGGCGCCGGGAGTCCAGGATGGAGGAGACAGGCCAGGCCGGATGGCCATCAATCATCCGGGGCGCGGGTTGCGCAGCAGGAGGAGGGCAAAGGGGGTCGGAGACTGCCAGCTTCACCTTGGATACGTGGAAGGTGGGATGGATGCGGAGGGAGGGGGGAATAGCTACACGCACAGCCACCGGGTTGATAATCCTGGTGATGGGGTATGGGCCCATAAAATGCTGTGCCAGCTTCCTCCTCTCACCCTTTAAAATGATGTCCTGGGTTGACACATAGACACGCTGACCCACCTGGTACGCTGGGGCAGGTCTTCTGTGCCGGTCCGCCGTGGTTCTGTTGCGCTCCGCCGTGCGTAAAAGCGCATTGCGCGCTGACGCCCAGATGGAGCGGAACTGCCTGAGGTGCGCCCGAACTGAGGGAACAGTTACCTCACTCTCCTGCGCTGGGAAAAGAGGGGGGTCGTAGCCCAGGGACGCCTTAAAGGGGGACATCCCTGTGGCAGAAGAGTGGGCGGTGTTGTGGGCATACTCAACCCAGGCGAGATGGTTACTCCAGGACACAGGCTTGGATGCAGTGACGCAGCGGAGCGCAGCCTCCAGCTCCTGGTTGGTCCGCTCACACTGCCCGTTGGTTTGGGGGTGATGGCCGGAGGAGAGGCTCACCTTGGCTCCCAGGGCGTTGCAGAAGGATCTCCAAACCTCTGAGGAAAATTGGGGCCCCCGGTCCGAGACCACGTCCACCGGAATCCCGTGCAGCCTGACCACGTGCTGGACTAGGAGATCCGCCGTCTCCAGGGCAGATGGAAGACCTCGTAGCAGGATGAAGTGCACTGCCTTGGAGAAACGGTCTATGATGGTCAGGACGGTGTCGAAGGTGTTTGAGACTGGGAGTCCGGTGACGAAATCCAGGGCGATATGCGACCAGGGCCTGCCAGGGACGGGCAGAGGCTGGAGCAAACCCGCTGGAGGGGCATTACCTGACTTACTGGTGGCACATACAGGGCAGGCCCGGGCGTAGCGGGCAGCGTCCTTCCGCAGGCCCGGCCACCAGAAGGACCGTTGAAGGAGGTCGATCATCCGGGAGGAACCAGGGTGGCAGGTGAGCTTGGATGTATGTAGCCAGTGGATGACCTCCCCCCGAACCGTGGATGGCACGAACAGCCTCCCCTCCGGTCTGCCGCCAGGGTCAGGTTCCACTTCCTGCGCCTTCCGGATCTTACTTTCTATGTCCCAAGTGATGGCTCCCACGATGCACGACCTGGGCAGGATGGTGTGGACCATGACCTCAGACTCCTCAGGGGCAAATTGCCTAGAGAGGGCGTCGGGCAGGCCGTTCTTGGAGCCAGGCCTGAAGGTGATGTTAAAACGGAACCTGGCAAAGAACAAGGACCAGCGCGCCTGGCGGGCGTTCAGACGCTTGGCAGATCTCAAGTATTCCAAGTTCTTGTGGTCAGTCAGGACCACGAACGGCAGGACCGCCCCCTCTAGCCAGTGACACCACTCCTGCATGGCGAGCTTGATGGCGAGGAGCTCTGTCCCCCACGTCGTAATTCCGTTCCGCCGGGGACAAGCGCCGAGAGAAGAAAGCGCAGGGCCGTTTGACTCCGTCATCTGGCGACTGCTGAGATAGAACCACCCCCACTCCTGTGTCCGAAGCATCCACTTCCACGATGCACTGCAGCGACGGGTCGACTTGGCTAAGGACCCGGGAGGAGGAGAACTCCACCTTCAGCGCCTGAAAGGCAGCCGCGGCCTCTTTGGTCCACCAGAACGGGACCTTAGGGGACGTGAGGCAGGTCAGAGGGCCGACGATGGTGCCAAAATTTGGGACGAAGCGGCGGTAGAAATTTGCAAACCCAATGAATTGTTGCACCTGTTTTCTCGATGCAGGTGTAGGCCATTCCACCACCGCCTTCACCTTCACTGGGTCTGGAAGCACCTGGTCGTGGGAGATGATGAACCCGAGGAAGGACGTTGTCTTAGTGTAGAATTCACATTTTTCTGCCTTCACATACAACCGGTTCTCCAGCAGCCTTTGGAGGACCCGCCTCACATGGACCCGGTGCTCGTCCCTGGATTTGGAGAAGATGAGGATGTCATCCAGGTAGACGAACACAAATAGGCCGATGAAATCCCGGAGGACGTCATTAATTAGGCGCTGAAAAACGGCTGGAGCATTGGTCAACCCGAACGGCATCACCAGGTACTTGAAGTGGCCGTTCGGGGTACGGAAGGCTGTCTTCCACTCATCTCCCTCCCGGATCCGGACGAGGTGGTATGCACTGCGTAGATCCAGCTTGGTGAACCAAGTCGCCCCCTGGAGGGAGTGAAAGGCGGTGTCCATGAGTGGCAGGGTGTAGCGATCCTTCTCCGTGATATCATTTAGGGCGCGATAGTCGATACAAGGACGGAGGGAACCGTCCTTCTTGCCCACAAAGAAGAATCCTGCCCCTAATGGTGATGACGAGGGACGGATAATTCCAGCACTCAGCAATTCCTTGAGGTAGGAATTCATGGTCTCCTTCTCCGGCGCCGACAGGCTGTAGAGTCGCCCAGAGGGTAAGGGTGCCCCCTGGCGGATGTTTATCGCACAGTCGTAGGGCCTGTGTGGAGGAAGAGACATCGCCTTGGACTTGCTGAAAACCATACCCAGGTCGTGAAATTCTGATGGCACCAGGGAGAAATCCGGGGGCGCAGCGTCCATAGGAGTTGAAGAAGAGGACGGAGAGCAGGCAGCGGATTGCAAGCAGGTGCTCATGCAGAAGGTACTCCATGCCGACACCCTGGCGGACTTCCAATCCAAGACGGGGTTATGGAGGCGAAGCCAGGGGTACCCCAGAATGACGGGCGACACAGAGTTGGGGAGGACGTAGAAGGCTATTTCCTCCCGGTGGTTCCCAGAGATGATCACAGGAACAGGGACGGTCTGATGTGTTACTCTCCCCAGGGAGACATGGGAGAGGTTGACCAGGGTGAGAGGAGATTTGAGGGCTTGGTAACGGATGCCCAATCGGGTTGCCAGGCTTTGTGAAATAAAGCTGCCCTCCGCGCCCGAATCCACCAGTGCGTGAGTGAGGTGCCCAGTGGAGTTGTGACAAAATCGGACGGGCAGCTTCAATTGGGAGAGGGGATTTAACCGATTGATGTCCGCGAGGCCCCCTACAGTGACTCGCAGACCCCGCCGTTTGGCTTCTGTGGGCAAAGCTCCACCATGTGTTGACTGTCTCCGCAATACATGCAGAGACCCAACTCACGGCGGCGTTGTCTCTCCGCAGGAGGGAGCTTTGTCCAGCCCGTCACCATCGGCTCCGACTCCTCGGGGCGCGATGGTGGCGGCGATGCCAGGGGGCGAGCTTGGGACAGGCGCGACGAGACACCACGAGAGCGAGAAGAAGACGACTTCTGCTCCGAGGTGCGCTCGCGCAGCCTGTTATCCAAGCTGATGGCTAGGGACGTTAGCTCCGCTAGAGTCTCCGGGATGTCCCGCCCAGCCAGTTCGTCCCTCAGACCATCATTGAGACTGCGGAGGAAGAGGCCGCAGAATGAATGTTCATCCCAGCCTAACTCCTCCGCCGCTACCCGGAAGTCGATCGCGTAGTCCGCTACCGACCGGCTTCCCTGCTGGAGGCTGAGAAGCCGATCGACCTGGACGCTCTCGGTACGAGAATGATCAAAGACTTCCAGGAATTGTCTCACGAATTGGCCATAGGTGAGGGTGGCGTAACTGGGCCTCGCCATTATGGCGTAAGCCCAAGTTAGCGCTCGCCCCTCCGGGAGATTCCCTATGTAGCCAATTCGGCTATGGTCTGAGGGAAAATCTCCGGGCACACGGTGGAACACGGACTCACACTGCATTATAAACCCCCGTGCTCTGCTAAAGCGGGTGGGGGTCGGAATGGGTGTGAGCCGAACCGGTGCTACTGGAGCAGGCTGGACGGCCGCTGGAGCAGCAGGAGCCGCGCCACCCTGACGAGCCGGGGGGAACGGCTGTTGGGGGTCCAAGCGGTCCAATCGGTTAGTGATGATGATTAATTGATTTAAAATCACCTGTTGCTGGTGAGCTATTAGGTCCACTCGAGCCTCGAGAGTGGAAAGTTGGCGTGTGAGCCCGCCGTCTGCTGAGCCGCTCTGCTGAAGCCGTACTGACATAATGCACGGCTCAGGAGACACACACGCAGACTCAGAGTAGATCTAATAGCTTTATTAACAAGTGTGTATGAATGTGTGTCTGCGAGATGTGAATGTATTGGTGGTGGCGTCTGCGTCGGGCACGGAGGCAGGAGACCGTACAGCCGGACAACCCTATGGGAGAAGCAAAGGGAGAAGGGTGACGGGCACCACACCAACACAGGAGATGTGAAAATGGTGACAAGCTTACTTGGAATTAGCAGGTGGCTGGCACAGCAAGGATGAGGTCCGGTAGACAGCGACCTGGAGCACCCGGTGCAGCAGCGAGGGAATGGAGGCGGAGAGGAGTGGTCCGCCGCCGGGAAATCCACCTGTGCACAGGGGAGCAGACTGGGAGAAGAATGAGGTAAGGGCTTCTTACCAGAATGTTTGCTGAGTAGGTAGAGATTCCTGACAGCAATCGTAGCAAGTGAAGACTGACGGCTTCAGGCCGAAGCCCAGGGCGAGGCGGCTTAAATCCCTCGCCGCTGATGAAGTGCAGGTGTGCGTGCAGCTGGCGCCGCAGATGGGCGGCGAGGCGTGACATTGTGCTAAGAAATTGTTGGGAAATTATACATACATATTATCATTTCTATATGACATAAGTTTGAGTGTTTTATAAAGACTGTTTCATTGTACACTTTTTTTAAATGTGTTTAGTGTGAGAGAATGAAGCTGTCTCATGGGATGAAACTGTGTACGTGTAAATATTAATCTTTACGATGGAAAAGTTCTTCTGTGACTGAAGAAAATAATGATTGCTTGACTTGTTTTGTCCTGTGAAAAATGTGCAGGGAGTAAGTTCCTGATATTTTGACTATGTTGTACACTCTGTAGTTCAAATGTCAGCATATTTTTTGTACCATGACCTTGCAGGTGGGGAGTGGGAGATGTGTTTTAACTAAGAGTGTATAAAAATGCCCAAACACTGAGGGTGCCTCAGTGCATTGTGAAATGTAATCATTGCATGCACTCCTTGCGACAAGTAAAAACTCATAAAAGAATATTCTGTGTCTTGAATCTTTATTGAGGTAACAAACTAAAATACAGTTTTTTTGAGGTTTCAGATTCTTGACAAATACTTAAAGGGCTCATGGACTGAAAAACTGCGTTTTTGTAGGTTTTAACCTGAAATGTATCTATTGGTCACATGATTATCAAAATACTATCAAAACACTTCTGTTAAAAAAAAAACACAGCCTTTATATCATTTTTATCTCTGGGGAGCACTTTAACACTGTGGGTGTTCTATAATTCTGTGCTACTTATCAAGATGTGCTACCCTGCATCTTTGCACATGCGCCTGCATCTTTGCGCATGCACAGACTCTTGTACATAAGCTCTGTTTCCACGCCCATCATTTCATGCTACTGTAAATGTCAAACTTTGGAAAGTTCCTGTACAATAGGTAAATTTATGTTGTAAAGTTGCCCTTTGTCTCTACAGCTATCAGTCTTGTGTACATAAGTGTCGTTTCCATGCCCATCATTTCATGCTACCATAAACATTTTTGTGCATTTTTGAAACAAAGGAGCCTCAAGCTCATGAACGATCTGTAGCCTAATGCTTGAGAAAGTATTTTTATAACTGGGAGTATTTTTTTTTTAACTGAGAGCATTATCTGATGGGGAATACTGGTATATTAAAATGTTCAGAATGTACATCGACCAACACCAACTATTCCTTACAATCTCGGATTGATTTGTGGCTCATATTGTCCTCTTGTGTACAGTTAGTTTCAGGAAAAAGCTTGGAGAATTTTTTTTCATATATTTGATAAGATAGTTTTACACTACAGCCACATAAGAGCAGAGCACTACTGACCTACTCCCACAAGGTAAAAGGTGATCTTCATTTCCCTCCTCCTTTATAAGCTCCTTGGTTCCAGTTTTGTGGTGGCAACCCCCGAACCAAGTGGTGGACACTAGTGGTGAGGGGAGCCATTAAGCTGAAGAAGGAGTCCTATCAGGCTTGGCTGGCTTGTGGGACTCCCGAAGCAGCTGAGGTGTACCGGCAGGCCAAGCAGAGTGCAGCTTGAATGGTTGCTGAAGCAAAAACTCGGGTATGGGAGGAGTTTGGTGAGGCCATGGAACAAGACTTTTGGTTGGCCTCGAAGAGATTCTGGCAAACTGTCCGGCGGCTCAGGAGGGGGAAGCAGCTCCCTGTCCACACTGTGTATGGTGCGGATGGGGCGCTGTTGACTTCGAATGGGGATATCATCAGGCAGTGGAAGGAATACTTTGAGGATCTCCTCAATCCCACTGATACGCCTTCCACAGAGGAAGCAGGGCTTGTGGACAAGGGGGACAACTCGCCTATCACAGGGGCTGAGGTTGCCAAGGTGGTTAAAAATCTCTTTGGTGGCCGGGCCCCGGTGGTGGACAAGATTTGCCCTGAGTACCTCAAGGCCCTGGATGTTGTTGGGCTGTCATGGTTGACACGCCTCTGCAACATTGTGTGGAGGTTGGGGGCAGTACCTTTGGCATGGCAAACCAGAGTGGTGGTTCCTCTCTTCAAAAAAGGGGACCGGAGGGTGTCCTCCAACTTTAGAGGGATCACACTCCTCAGCCTCCCTGGGAAGGTACAGTATATGCCAAGGTACTGGAGAGGAGAGTCCGGTCCTTGGTCGAACCTCAGATTCAGGAGGAGCAATGTGGTTTTCGTCCTGGCTGTGGCACATCGGACCAGCTCTTTACCCTCTTGAGAATCCTCGAGGGTTCGTGAGAGTTTGCCCAACCAGTTTACATGTGTTTTGTGGACTTGGAGAAGGCATTCGATTGCGTACCTCGTGGTTTTTTGTGGGGGGTGTTTCGGGAGTATGGGGTATCGGGCTTGTTGTTATGAGCTATTCGGTCTCTGTACGACTGTTGTGAGAGTTTGGTTCATAGTGCCAACACTCGATTGGACTCATTCCCAGTGAGAGTTGGATTCCGTCAGGATTGCCCTTTGTCACTGATCCTGTTCATAATTTTTATGGACAGGATTTCTAGGCACAGCCAGGGAATGGAAGGTGTCATGCCTTGTGACCACAGGATCTCATCTCTGCTGTTTGCAGATGATGTTGTCCTGCTGGCTTCATCCAGCAATGACCTACAGTTCTTACTGGGATGGTTTGCCGCTGAGTGTGAAGCGGCTGGGATGAGAATCAATACCTCCAAGTCCGAGTCCATGGTCCTCAGCCGGAAAAAGGTGGATTGTCCTCTCCGGGTTGGGGACAGGCTCCTGCCCCAAGTGGGGGAGTTTAAGTATCTTGGGGTCTTATTCACAAGTGGGGGGAGAATGGAGTGAGAGATTGACAGACTGATCGGAGCAGCATTTGCACTGATGCGGACGTTGTACCGGTCTGTTGTGGTGAAGAGGGAGCTAAGCTCTAAGGCAAAGCTGCCGATTTACCAGTCAATCTACGTTCCTACCCTCACCTATGGCCACAAGCTTTGGGTAATGACCAAAAGAACAAGATCGTGGATACAAGCGGCTGAAATGAGCTTCCTTCAAAGGATCACTGGACTCACCCTCAGAGATAGGGTGACGAGCTCAGTCATCCGGGAGAGGCTCAGAGTAGAACCGCTGCTCCTCCACATTGAAAGGAGCCAGTCAAGGTGGTATGGGCATCTGACCAGGATGCCTCCTGGACACCTCCCACTTGAGGTGCTTCAGGCACATCCCTCTGGGAGGAGACTCCGGGGCAGACCCAGGACTCGGTGGAGAGACTATGTCTCCCAGCTGGTCTGGAAACACCTTGGTATCCTTTCTGAAGAGCTGGAGCAGGTGGCTGGGGAGAGGGAAGTCTGGGATTCTCTGCTTGAAGTGCTGCCTCCGCAACCCAGCCCTCCGGAAAAGCGGTAGAAGATGGATGGATGGATAGATGGTTCCAGTCTTCAACTGGTCCTCACATAATATTCTCCATTTTCTGATCACAAATTAATCTCCATAGTTTTGATGGAAACTAATCAACAGAAAAGTAGTTTACGATAAGTCGAGTCGGCCTCCGTCGGTCTATGATGACCATGGAAGAGAATCCTAAACGTCTACTCTGCTGAAACAGCACCGCCTGTGGCTGAACAGGCCGATGCGCGAATGGCAGTCCCTGTCACACAGGTCACACTTGTGGGTGGTCTCCGTGCTGCTGGGTCTGTGACGGTTCTTCCTGCGGGTCCTTTTTTCATCTGCTGCAGCAGTCACTCTCTCTTCACCCACCTTGAGCTGTCTGGTCAGGGTGCCTCTCCATTTGGAGCGGTCCGTTGCAAGGTCCTCCCAGCGCTCTGTGTTGATCTCCAGGGTCTTCATGTCTCTCTTGCAGACGTCTCTAAAGCGCAGCTGTGGGCGGCCAACGTCTCTCCTGCCAGTCGCCAGTTCTCCGTAGAGGACGTCTTTGGGGATTCTGCCATCTTCCATATGGTGAACGTGGCCTAGCCAGTGGAGCCTGCGCTGCTTGAGTACAGTGAACATGGAGGGAAGGCCGGCGCGGGACAGAACTTCTGTGTTGGGCACTTTGTCCTGCCAGGATATGTCCAGGATGTAGCGAATGCAGCACAAGTGGAAGGAGTTCAGTCTCTTTTCCTGCCGGGCGTATGCTGTCCACGTCTCACTCCCATAGAGCAGTGTGCCGATGACGCAGGTGTTGTACACTGCCATCTTCGTGTTGACAGAGAGGTTGGGATTCTTCCACACTCGTGTGGTGAGGCTAGCAAGTGTGAAGGCTGATTTTCCAATCCTCTTGTCGATCTCTGTATCAGGGGAGAGGTTGTTGCTGATCATGGACCCCAGGTACTAACTAACTAACTAACTAACCTGCACTTATATAGCGCTATTCTAGTCACAAAGACCACTCAAAGCGCTTTCATTAATACTAACCCTCTATTCTAAGGGCCTATAGGAAACAGATATCTAGGGACAATTTAGAACAGCCAATTAACCTAACATGCATGTTTTTGGCATGTGGGAGGAAACCGGAGAAATCCCGGAGTAAACCCACGCAACACGGGGAGAACATGCAAACTCCACACAGATCACTGTTGGTCGGGGGCTGGGATCGAACCCACGATCCCACGATCCCCCGGCCAAGGGTAAACTGTGCTGCCGTAGTGCTAACCACTGCGCCACCGTGCAGGTACGTGAACTGATTCACGACCTCCAGCTCGTAGTCATCGATGGTGATGGTTGGTGGTGCTTCCGTGCCTTGCGCCAAGACGTTAGTCTTCTTCAGGCTGATGGTAAGCCCGAAGTCCTTGCATGCCTGGGAGAAGCGGTCCATGAGGGTCTGAAGCTCCTGCTGTGTGTGGGTTGCGACTGCAGCATCGTCTGCGAACAGCATGTCTCTGATTAGAGCCTCGCGTACTTTGGTTCTGGCTTTCAGGCGGGCGAGGTTGAAAAGCCTGCCGTCAGATCTTGTGTGCAGGTAGATTCCCTCTGTTGCTGTGCTGAAGGCATGCCTCAGGAGCATAGCAAAGAAAATCCCAAAGAGGGTTGGCGCAAGTACACAGCCCTGTTTCACTCTGCTGCATATGTTGAATGGCTCTGAGACGTTGCCGTCATGCTGCACTATCCCCTGCATGTTGGTGTGAAACGATTCGATGAGGCTTTGCAACTTTGGTGGGCATCTTATCTTTGGCAGGATCTTGAAAAGGCCCTCTCTGCTGACCAGATCGAACGCTTTGGTGAGGTCGATGAAGGCGACGTACAGGGGCATGTTCTGTTCTCTGCATTTCTCCTGGAGTTGGCGGATGGAGAATATCATGTCTACCGTCGATCGCTCAGCGCGGAAGCCACACTGAGACTCGGGGTAGACACGTTCGGCAAGCTTCTGTAGACGAACGAGAACAACTCGTGCGTAGACTTTGCCAACAACGCTGAGGAGGGAGATGCCCCTGTAGTTGTTGCAGTCACTTCTCTCCCCTTTGTTTTTATAGAGGGTGATGATCTTGGCGTCCCTCACGTCCTGTGGTACGGCACCTTCCTTCCAGCACTGGCAGAGGACGTCATGCAATGGCAGCAGTAGGGCGGTCTTGCAGTGCTTGATCAGGTCGGGGGGTATGCCGTCGTTGCCGGGTGCCTTGCCAGCGGCCAAGCTATCAATGGCCTTGCTGAGTTCATCAATGGTTGGCTTGGCGTCAAGGTCGCCCATGGATGGCAGGCAGTTGATGGCATCAAGGGCTGACGGTGTCATGGTGTTCTGTCTGGAGTAGAGATCGGAGTAGTGTTCCACCCATCTCTCCATCTGTTTGTTCTTTTCTGTGATCATCTCCCCAGTGGAGGATTTGAGGGGGGCCGTCTTGCTCTGAGCCGGACCAAGTGCTTTCTTGATGCCATCGTACATACCACGGATGTTCCCTGTTATGGCAGCGGTTTGAATGCCTTGGCTGAGCTGAGTCCAGTACTCGTTGGCACAGTGCCGAGCAGTCTGCTGAACTTTGCTTCTCGCAGCCCTGAGAGTCTGGAGATTCTTCTTGTTTGGGTACTTCTTGTACTCAGCAAGTGCTGAGCGCTTGGCTTCAATGACCAGGGTCATCTCGGTCAACTTGGCATCAAACCAGTCCTGTGACTTCGAGGTCTTCCTCCCAAAGGTAGCCAAGGCTGTGCGGTGGATGGTGTTTCGCAGCTCTTCCCACTTCTGCTTTGCAGATTCTCCTTCTTGTGGTACACCAAGTTCCTTCTCAAAGGTGGAGGGAAACTGCTCAACAAGTTCTGGTTGGGCCATCTTGCTGGTGTCAATCCATGCCTTTCCAGGCTGTCTAGCATGATGGGATTTCTTCAGCTGCAACTTGACCTTGCAACACACCAATGAATGGTCTGTGTGGCAATCTGGACTCTGGAACGAACGGGTGATGAGCACGTTCTTCAGTGAGGTGCGCCTGGTCAGGATCAAGTCCAGCTGGTGCCAGTGCTTTGAGCGCGGATGTCGCCAGGAAACCTTGTGTCGGGGCTTGGTCTTGAAGAATGAGTTTGTGATGCACAGATCATGATATGTGCAGAACTCGAGTAGCCGCTGTCCGTTGTCGTTCATTCTGCCCACGCCAAATGGTCCAAGACAGGAGGGCCAGGAGTCATGGTCAGCACACACTCTGGCATTGAAGTCTCCAAGGAGAATGAGTTGTTCAGAGTTGGGGATGATCCTGACAGTTGTTGCGAGATTCTCGTAGAACTCGTCTTTTGCCTCTGGTGTGGCTGTCAGTGTTGGGGCATACACACTGACGAGGGTGACTAGGCCTTGAGTGGTGTTCAGGCGGAGGGTGAGGAGTCGTGCAGAGCCATTTCTGCCCGGTTCCACCATCTTCAGCAAGGTGTTCATCACTGCGAAGCCCACTCCGTGTTCCCTGTGGACTACACGTTCTACTGGCAGGGAAAGGGCAGTTACGATAAGTGGGTATTTGTGGTCTATATTAATCATATATCCCATAACCTACATATGTATAAGCATGTGAGAATGTTTGGTGATTACATATGTAAAGCGACTTCACACCTCAGAACAGGACAAAGGGTCTCAACCACCAGTGAAGATCAAAGAGCATCCGAGGCACTGCGGTGGAGACCAGATAGGTCGCCCTGACCTCCCACGGCCAGGTGGAGGGGTACGGAGACAAAGGAGGATAATTAAGTTAATGGGGGATGTCAGCTTTGTATGCGTGTCTTTTGTTGTGTGTGAGTATAAGTACACAGAGCCGAATGTGTTCGCTCTCTTACTTCTTCTGCTGCTGCACTAGATGAGACTTGTTAGAGGAGCAAAGCTGATAATAAACTTTGGTTTATAAGTCACATCGCCTCATCATTCCGAGCTCTTCTACAGTATTGGAAATTAAACAGTAAATAAATTATATTGTTTGTAGTTAGTGAAAATAATGTTTCACATACAGAAATGGGGATTTTTAAAGTTTATGATAAATTCGGCAATCAGACAGAGCAAAGAAATTAAGGAAAATAAAATAAACTGAATATTATGGACTAATTAAACACATTAAACATTTATATGATCTACAGAATACACACAAATCATACCGATGTGCAACGGTAGCAGTTTTTGACAAAGTAGCATAATTTGATGGACTTTGCTGTCGATCGGCGCTACCAGCAGCATTTTTTTGATAGGGCAGCACAAATCGACAGAACACCAGGTTTGCGATGGAATGTCTTGAATATAGTAAACCTAGCCATTGTGGTCTATATTAATCATATATCCCATAACCTACATATGTATAAGCATGTGAGAATGTTTGGTGATTACATATGTAAAGCGACTTCACACCTCAGAACAGGACAAAGAGGTCTCAACCGCCAGTGAAGATCAAAGAGCATCCGAGGCACTGCGGTGGAGACCGGATAGGTCGCCCTGACCCCCCAGGGCCAGGTGGAGGGGTATGAAGACAAAAGAGGGGATTAAGATAGTGAGGGATGTCAGCTTTTGATATGCATGTCTTTTGTTATGTGCGAGTATAAGTTGGTAGAGCCGAAGGTGTTCGCTTTCTCACTTCTTCTGCTGCTGCACCTAGATGAGACTTGTTAGAGGAGCTGATAATAAACTTTGGTTTATGAATCACATCGCCTCGTTATTTCAAGCTCTTCTACACTGGTGACCCTGATGCGAGGATGGACCAGAGGTATTCCCCCGCGATCGACTCATCTGTGGCGACCCAGGCAGACGCCGGCGCCCATGCAGACAGGGGAACAGATGGACGACGTTCCCCCACGGCAGAAGTGATAGAGAGGGCTCAACCGAGCACCAGCGCCGCTGAGAGAGCCGAAGGAAGGCACTCTCACCCTGCGGACACATCAGTGACGGTCCACGCAAACGCCGTCACCGTCAAGCTGCCGGACTTCTGGCAGGAAGACCCCGCCTCGTGGTTTCAGCAAGCTGAAGCCCAGTTTGCACTTGCGGGCATCACGGCTGATGATACAAAGTTCTATCACATCGTCGCCAAACTCGACGCCGCCACTTCGAGATGTGCGCGGAGCATAATCCAGCGGCCACCGGCCCAGGACAAATATAAAGAACTGAAAGCGACCATCGTGGCAAATTTCGTCCCCTCAGCTGAGGAGAGAACCGA
Organism: Pholidichthys leucotaenia; assembly: GCA_020510985.1. Taxonomy (NCBI): domain Eukaryota; kingdom Metazoa; phylum Chordata; class Actinopteri; order Cichliformes; family Pholidichthyidae; genus Pholidichthys; species Pholidichthys leucotaenia. The sequence continues at coordinate 149,454,158 of CM035838.1, forward strand.
GAGGATCCTGGCGGTCTACGGCCACAGAGGATGCAGACCCAAGGCCCTCATGGAGGACTTGCTGCAACTTAAAGAAGAGGACAATGACAACTTCCTCTTCCAATTCATATTCTTCAGTACGCTGCCGCCACACATGAGAGGGGCGCTTTCCAATATGCGATGCAGCAACCAGCAGGACTTCCGCACGCTGGCTCACGAAGCTCAACGGCTCGTCAACGCCTGCAAGGAACAGACACCCACAGCAGCATCCGCAGACCTTAACGCTGATGTCCGGAGCCACGGGGAGCCACAAACCACCGAGCAGAATCAGCCCGCGGTGACAGCGACACGGCCAAGACATAACAGACGGAGCGACGTTTGTTATTACCACCACCGCTTCGCTGAGAAGGCTTACAAATGCGTTCCCCCCTGCAAATTCCCGATTTCGGGAAAACGCCAAAGCCAAGAACCGTTAACAGCGGCGGTTCTTAGCGAAAAAAGCAAGCTTTTATATGTGACGGACGGACACACCGGCAAGCAGTTCCTTATCGACACGGGAGCTCAACTAAGTTTTGTCATGCCCTCCCAAGCAGATCGGGCCATGGGCACCCAGGGCAATGGAGCGGTGGCAGCCAACGGCCCCATCATCGACACTTTTGGCGAAAAGAGCCTGCCCCTCCGCATCCACGGCCGCAACTACAGATGGACATTTGTTGTAGCGGCGGTGAGTTTTAACTTGTTGGGTGCAGATTTTTTGTGTGCACATGGGTTATTAGTTGATCTAGCGAACAGACGCTTGTTTAATGCACTGTCCTTTGCTTCTATTCCCTGCTCAGCTCGAGTTTCTCCACTACCCATGCAAGCCAGTGTCACCACAGCAGGAGGTAAGTTTGATCAACTCCTCACCCAATTTCCAGCTCTCACAATTCCCAAATTCTCAGCCACAGTGGCTAAACACGGGGTCGAACACTTTATTCCCACAACGGGCCCACCCGTATTCGCCAAAGCTCGGCGCTTAGATGCGACCAAGCTCGCCATAGCTCGGGACGAGTTTACCACCCTTGAAAAATTAGGCATTATCAGGCGCTCGAAAAGCCCCTGGGCGTCACCACTTCACATGGTCCCGAAATCCGACGGTTCTTGGAGACCGTGTGGCGATTACCGCAGATTAAACAATGCGACAGCGCATGACCGCTACCCAATTCCTCACATTCAAGATTTTTCACTACATCTGGCGGGTGCGCGCATTTTTTCAAAAATAGACCTGGTCCGCGGCTATCATCAAGTCCCAGTCCAAGCAGAGGACATTCCTAAAACAGCTGTAATAACCCCCTTCGGTCTTTTTGAATTTTTGCGGATGTCTTTCGGCCTCAAAGGCGCCGCACAAACCTTTCAGCGGATGATGGACGCCGTATTACGCGACCTCCCCTTCGTGTTCGTCTACCTCGACGATATGCTGGTAGCCAGCTCGTCTGAGGAAGAACATGAGCAGCATCTCACTATGGTTTTTCGGAGACTAGAAGAGCACGGGTTAATAATCAATCCAGCCAAATGCAAATTCGGCGTGTCTCAAATTGATTTTTTAGGACACAGAGTTTCACTGAAGGGGGCAGTCCCACTGCCGGAAAAAGTTCACGCAGTAAAAAGTTTCCCACGGCCACAAACGGTCAAATCGCTGCAAGAATTTTTGGGAATGGTTAATTTTTACAACCGTTTCCTCCCCCATGCAGCTCAGCTCATGCAGCCCCTATATGACGCACTCAGAAAACAAAAACCTTCCAACGTGGTCGAATGGACCCCGGAGTGCGAACGCGCCTTCGCGGAAGTAAAAAGTGCCCTAGCTAATGCCACATTGTTGGTTCACCCCGATCCCTCGGCCCGCATTGCGGTAACCACAGACGCTTCAGACCTGGCAATAGGGGCGGTTGTAGAACAACACGTCAGCGGAATCTGGCAACCTTTGGCATTCTTCAGCAAATCGCTAAACCAAACTGAGCGTAAATACAGCACTTTTGACAGGGAGCTGCTAGCGCTTCATTTATCCATCCGCCACTTCCAGTTCTGGTTGGAAGGGCGGCGTTTCACGGCTTTTGTAGACCACAAACCGCTCACCTTTGCGATGGCTAAAATTTCCGAACCGTGGTCAGGCAGGCAACAGAGACAGCTAGCTGCGATTTCAGAGTTCACCACAGACATTCGACATGTGGCAGGCAAACTTAACGTGGTAGCAGACTGTCTCTCTCGCGCTGTGACATCGCCAGAGCACGAGGAGACAGATTATACTACCTCAGCCGCAGAACTCTTCGCCAACGCGGACACATATGCGGCCCCAATCCATGCAGGGATAGATTATGCAGCCATGGCGGAAGAGCAAAGTAGTGACGCGGACGTGCGCGCACTGCTGTCTGGACCAACAGGGTTAAGGCTGGAGGAAAGGGGTTTACGCGATGGTGTGCCCCCCCTAATATGCGACATCTCGAACCGGCCGACCTCGCCCGTTAGTCCCAGCTGCATGGCGCCACCGTATTTTCGACTCGATTCACTCCCTCGCGCACCCAGGTGTGCGCGCTTTGGTTAAAATGGTCGCCGAAAAGTTTGTGTGGCCTGGCCTGCGCAAAAACGTAAAAGAATGGGCAAAGACTTGCATTTCTTGTCAGCGCGCCAAAGTACACAAACACACAAAAGCCCCTCTAGAGCCTTTTCGAATCCCTGCTAGAAGGTTCGACCACGTTCATGTCGACCTCGTGGGGCCACTACCTTCCTCCCAAGGTTTCACACATCTGTTAACAATAATAGACCGCACCACGCGCTGGCCGGAGGCAATCCCTCTGGCGTCAACCACAGCGGAGGAAGTCGCTCGCGTTTTTTTGACAAACTGGGTGGCACGTTTCGGCGTCCCATCGGACATCACGTCCGATAGGGGGCCTCAATTTGTCTCGGAGCTTTGGTCAGCCATGGCCAGCAGCTTAGGGGCGACAATTCACCGCACCACCGCTTATCACCCTCAGGCTAATGGGTTACGCGAGCGTTTTCACAGATCTTTAAAGGCCGCCCTCAGAGTCTCACTAACGGATACAAATTGGGTAAATAAACTTCCCTGGGTTTTATTGGGGTTGCGTGCTGCGCCTAAAGAGGATCTAGACGCCTCCCCAGCAGAATTAGTTTTTGCACAACCTCTCAGGCTCCCAGGTGAATTTTTACCAGAGAACCCAGAGCCAGGGCATCTTCCAGCCCCGAGGTTTTTAGGCAGCAACGGACCGGACTCTCTCCCTGGACCGGCACATCACTCTTTTCCACGGGTTTTTGTCCCCCAAGCTTTAAAAAACGCTGAATTCATTTTTCTTAGGCATGAAGCTTTAAAACCAACTTTACGCCCACCATACAATGGACCATTCAGAGTGCTGGAACCTGGTGATAAGCATTTTGTGCTTGATTTTGGGGATAGAAAAGAAACAGTCAGCATTGACAGACTTAAACCTGCCTTCTTGTTGAGAGACGAGCCTGCACGGTTGGCGAGAGCACCTCGGCGGGGTAGACCCCCCAAGAGAAAAGACTCAGCCCCCCTGCAGGGACCAAATAATCACTCTCCTCCCCAAGCTGCAGATTCCTTACAGGAAGGTCCCACCAGGACGCCCAAGCGGACCCACAGCAGATTCGGGAGAAGATTAAAACCCAGACGGCACAGGGACTGATGCAAACTACTCAACAGTTGTTCACTAATTGTGCTGTAACAGTTTAGGACTGACTTGTGATATTACTATGCTGTTATGATTACCACTGAACTCTCTTAGGAGCATGGCTGCTGGAAAGTTTCTTGTGTGTCAAGAGGTGTAGCAGTTAGTATGTCAAAATAATTATCTTAAACTGTGAATTATTCTATTGTCCTTTTCTTAGTCGTTTGGGGGGGGGGCTGTGGTCTATATTAATCATATATCCCATAACCTACATATGTATAAGCATGTGAGAATGTTTGGTGATTATATATGTAAAGCGACTTCACACCTCAGAACAGGATAAAGAGGTCTCAACCGCCAGTGAAGATCAAAGAGCATCCGAGGCACTGCGGTGGAGACTGGATAGGTCGCCCTGACCCCCCAGGGCCAGGTGGAGGGGTACGAAGACAAAAGAGGGGATTAAGATAGTGAGGGATGTCAGCTTTTGATATGCATGTCTTTTGTTATGTGCGAGTATAAGTTGGTAGAGCCGAAGGTGTTCGCTTTCTCACTTCTTCTGCTGCTGCACCTAGATGAGACTTGTTAGAGGAGCTGATAATAAACTTTGGTTTATGAATCACATCGCCTCGTTATTTCAAGCTCTTCTACAGCCATCCCTGTTTACACCTGGTTCACTAATATTTTGTCGATAATATATAGTACTTTACATCATTCTGTTTTATTTTGTTATATTTCCACTGTGTTGCTACATTGAACTGTTAGCATTTTTATTTTCTCTATGAGACCCAAGGTGGCTAGCTGAAGCTAGCAGTTTAGCCACTCATTCACAAATGTTTCTATGTTTATTGTACTCCAGGGACTGGTCAACCACTGAAACCACACACCCCAGAGATGCATTATTTTATCCATTCTTTATGATAAGTTTAGTTGGCTCAGGCTGCCTAACCAAGCTAGAAGCTAGCCAGCTAAGATTATCAGTTGTGACATAAGAGGAAGAGCAAAGTTAATTGTGGTTCTTGGGCATTAAAAGGGAGTCACTGATTGCACTTTTCTCATTTTAATAGCTCACACATGTCTTAATGAAGTGTTTGTGACATATTTTGTTCACATTTTCTTTATTTTTTTTTAATTACAGAAGCAGATTTTTTTTTAAATTTTTCCTGGCTTTCTTGAGACACTCTGATTTAAAGTCTGTCACTTTAAGAATCATCCTTCAGCTGTTCAACTCTGCTCTCTCTCTCACATCAGTTAGCCATTAGCTGACTAGCTTCTAGCCTCATAGCTGGGATGAGCAGCGCTGGTCCACTGATCCATGGTTGGTTGTGTATCTGGCATTTCTCCGGCCCATCTCCCAACAACCTCGCCGGGATGCCACAACAAACTGATCACCGCGACCCGGGGCTGCTGGCTGAGCTGAGCTGCTGAGCCACAGGATCTCAAAGTGCAGTATTTCAATCTGTGGGACTCCGCTCCTCTCCCATGGGCAGCCGGGGGATGTGCTGTCACGAAGTGGCTCCCCTACGTTGCTGGAGCGGAGTCGCACGGAGCCCCAGAGGATGGTGGGGGAGCTCGGGGAAGCAGCCCTGGACCACAGCGTAGGCAGTTGCTGCAACTGCCACGCCGACGCCGGCTGTGGAATCACGGCAAAAGCACCAGAAGATGGGCAGGAGCGACGCGAGGCATATTGTGAACTGTGAACTGGTGAACCAGGTGGTAACGATGATGGTTATTAGGGTGACAAAGATCTGAAGAAAATAACAATATAAGCCGCGCTCGGTTCAAGCTTCCTGGTACCAGTGTTAGCTTGGGAGCTAATAGCTCAGTGGATAATAGGCTACCTTTAGCACCCCTTCCATCTACATGACAGACAACTAGGTGGGCCAATAATAGAGCAGTGGGCTGGTCTCAAGGACGGCAGTGGGTTGGCTTTTTTGATTCATGTCTAACAAGTTCCACAGAAAAGTCAAAAATGTTTCTGGCATTTCTGGGAGAGAAAAACGAGATAAAGGCTGTGTTTTTTGAAGAGAATTGACTGTTTTGAAAATTTTTGGTTAATTAAGTAACCAGTAGATTCATTTTAGTGAAAACCTACAAGCACACAATTTTTCAGTTAATGACCCCTTTAAGGCATGCAGTGAAATAAGTTGTTCTGATTAAGGCAGCAAAAGATGATTCACAATGCTGCTGCAATAATTAAACGATTAAAGATAATTTGACCAAAATATGTCACAGACATTTCATTATGACATGTAGAAGCTGTCAAAATGTGGAAAAAGTGCAGTCAATGATCCCTTTAAAGCCGAGGTGTCAAGCTCATTCCATGGAGGGCCAAGACCCTGCATGTTTTACTTTCACCCAGTATCTTCAGCAGGTGTTTTCACTGATCAGCAATCAGTGGGGAGACATTCAGTGAAACTACCTGTTGAAGGCACTGGGTGGAGGTAAAACCTGCAGGGTCTTGGCCCTCCATGGAATGAGTTTGACACCCCTGCTTAAAAGAGTTCCCATTTCTTTCAGGGTAGGAGGATTTTGAAGAAAACAAAAAGCAGATACATGCATTGATAAAACAAACAAACAAACAAACAAAAAGATATCTAAGGTAAAATGCAATTTCCTAGCAGAGCTATACACATATGGAAAAGATTGAGCGTACCTCTGACTTTGGAGTGCTCTCAGTGTAGCAGGGATGCTCAATAAAAGCAGCACTAAGCCCTAAGAGCTGACTCCTCTCTTAACACCTGCTCGGACAGACCACACACCTCCTGATTACCTCTCCTCTGCAGTGCTGCAGCCATCACAGACTCCAATTACATCTGATAATGGAGCAGCCTCTCTGCCAACCTGCATTTCCATCTAGTTCTATCAAGGTGTGAGGTAGCAAATGTGGGGTGGACGGGGGAGGATTTTTTTTTTTAATGTTTTGTTTAAGCTAATTATACGCACAGGGCAGACATACTCTTCCATCTACACATGCTGTATTTATGGTCACACCCCTAACAGTGATACCAGAGCTGGGGTTTATCAGTTGTAAACACCTGCAGTGACGAAAAACCTCAGGGTACAGTTGCCATGACGTGCAATTTACACCTCAAAATGCCACTGAACTTCAAAATTCCCAAGCTCAGTTTCTCACTGTGCAGTCCAGAACCCATTATTTGAGGGAATTCACACCAGACTTTCATTTTCAGATTTGTATTTAAATCCCAGGACACGGTGGAGGGACCATGCTTCCCAGATGGTCTGGGAATGCCTTGGTATCCTCTCTGAAGAGCTGGAGCAGGTGACCGGGGAGAGGGAAGTCTGGGCTTCTCTGCTTGAACTGCTGCCTCCATGATCCGGACCGCCGGAAAAACAGTAGAAGATGGATGGACGGATGGATGCAAACAACAACTTTGGTTTCAAAAAATCTAAATACACTGAAAGACACTGACAAATTAGGCTGAAAATTTAAAATTGTAGTTGTGAGGTGAGATAGTAGTGAGGTGTGCCGTAGGAGCAGTGTTGGGAATAACGCGTTACTGTAACGCTACTACTTTTGCAGTAACATGCTGTGTAACAAAATTACTGTTTAAAAATTCAGTAATGCATTACAGTTAGTGAAACTTGATCAGATGTGTTACTCGTTTTATTAATATGGATAGATATTTTTAGTGCAAATAAATACAAACTGACCCTATGTAGCTAACGCAGACGTCAGTCAATGTGACCTGTTGCAAAGAGCCTTTTCACTGCTGCAGCCAGCAGCCACCAATGGGGCTTGCTCCTGCTGGGAAAAGATGAAGCTACTTTGTTTTTGTAGAAATAGACAGATTATTTTTCCTTTGTCGTGGTTAACGACAAAGGTATATTGGTGGGTTGCAAACTAAAATGCCAGTTGAAACTAATTGCAATCTTCAGAAGCACCTAAAAACAGCAACAAGCTCTAACAAAGCTAGTGCTATGTAAGGGATAGCTATGCTAACAACACCGTGAAGTGGATCTACTGTATTCTGAACAGCCATGGCTGGATTTGAAGCACAGGCATGCATCTGGACAGTTTGTGACCGAGCAAGAATTAAACCGACTGATTGCCAGATATGTTGTTACAGAATGCAGATGTGATAACAGTCACTTTCCATCAGACAGCTGAGAGTGTGATCCACTGAAGTTAAAACACATTTACTTGCTACCTGGATAAAGATTATTCAAAAATGGATTTTGATCTCCAAAAGGAATTTGAGAGACTGGATCATGTCTCTGTCACAGCAGACATTTGGACTGTGGATAATGAACATTTTCTTTGGATCACTGCACATCAGATTAATCCATATCATAAAGGTAAGATACACACGGACAGTTTTATGCAGTGTTACCAACTCACTCTTCTGAAGTGAGTCTCACTCTTTTTCCCTCTCGCTCACTCCACAAACCCTATTTCTCACTCCAAAATGATGAAATTACTGGCAATTTCGTGTTGATTTTCTTCAGATTTTTTCCCACAATAACAGCTCTCAAGGCAGGATAAAGTAGACAGAACATGTTCTAAAAGCTCTGTCTGAAACAGTCTGTTTTCAGCTTAACATTAATAAAACCGTGATGTAATCCATTGTAGTGATCTGGACAGGGTCAGACCCTGTCCACGCTTTATGTAATTTGTAGGACTCATTGTTATTATTATTATTATTATTATTATTATTATTATTATCATCATCATCATCATCACCATTTGTATTTTCACTCTCATCTCAGTTCTCATTATCACTGTTATTATATTACCTTCTCAGTTGCATTTGTATGTTGTATATTTTCCCCTCATCATCATCGTTTCTGAGTTGGCTTTTATTTTGACAGTGTTGTTTGTTTACTTAATTTCTAGCAATACTCATCCTTTTAAACTGACCCTGTGTCAGTGACCCTACTAATTATTGTTCACAGCTGTTCCTTATCAGCTAATTATGTTCTTCCTTATTTATTGAGGTCATTCCCTTATCTCTTTGTTGGGTCCTGATGAAAATGTTGCTTTTGTTCTGTGTTCACACAAATGTTTACTGTCTTTGCTGTTTGGGTTTCCTCCCCGAGCATTACTGTTCTACTGCCGTTGTGGCTTATTTTGGTGTTTTCAGCTCTTACGCTGCATTTATTTTGTAACAAATTATGTTTCAGCTTCGCCTTGCAAATGAGTCTTCAAATGAATTTATCTGCCCCAGAGGGGTGATGATGACATACATTAATTAAATTATCTTGCTCACAGATTCCGGATAACAACATAGTGATGGCTTTAGGACTATCTGGTGGGACAGGGACGTTATAAGTAGTGGGAAAAAGAGGGGAGGAGGATTGGCACTTCTTGTGAATGAAAGGTGGTGTAATCCTGAACACATTTATGTGAAGGAATGGTGCTGCAGCCCGGACATTGAACTGCTGGCTGCGAGTATGCGACCTTACTATATGCCGTGAGAGTTCACGTGTGCTATTGTGATTATAGTTTATGTCCCTCCGTCAGCTGATGCATTACTGGAGAGGCACCCTGACGCATTTATAGCCATCACGGGTGATTTTAACCACGTCTCACTGGGCAAAACATTACCAAACTTCCACCAGTTTGTTGACTGTCCCACCAGAGAAAATAAAACACTGGATCTACTGTATGCCCATGCAAGAGATGCATATAGTGCTACAGCTGTACCACCCCAAGATCAGAATACAACATGGCTTTGTTATCACCCAAGTACATTCCCCTTGTGCAAAGGCAGCCTGCTTATACATGGACTGTGAGGAGGTGGACACAGGAGGGTGTTGATGCACTACAGGACTGCTTCGAGACAATGGACTGGGGCATACTCTGTGAACCACTTGGGGTGGACATACTGTAGACAATATGACCGACTGCATCACAGAATACATCAGATTCTGTGAAAACACAGCCATGCCAGTTCAGGGCATGCATTGTTTCCCCAACAACAAACCATGAGTCACCAGTGACCTGAAAGCACTTCTGAACAAGAAGAAGAGGACTGTCTGGAGACTGGGAGGAACTGAGGAGAGTGCAGTGTGAACTAAGAGAGATGCTGAGGAGGTGTAAAGACAACTACAGGAGGAAGTTGGAGGGTAAACTACAGCAAAGCGATACGGAGGATGTTTGGATGGGAATGAAATAAATCACTGGGTGTAAGGGGAGAGACAGACAGACATCGGGGAGCCTTGAGTGAGCTTTTAATAGGTTCAACTCACTGTCTGTCACCCCTACAACACAGCCAGACACCCACACCCACCCCTCCCCTTTCACCCTCCTGTGCAGCACCTCTCTTGCCCCCACTCCCCTCCCCCTCCTTTGGGGACACCAGCACCAGCACCAGCCCCACTCTCACATTACTGTGACTACAGACCAGGTTAAGAAACAATTGGAGAGACTCCATCAGCAGAAGGCTGCGGGCCCTGATGGCATCTTCGCCAGGATCCTGAGGACCTGTGCCAACCAACTAGCTCCGGTACTGAAACACCTGTACAACCTGAGCCAGAGTCTGGAAAGAGTGCTGTGGAAAATGTCCTGCCTGGTTTTTGTCACCAAGAAGTCATCTCCATCTGACCTGAATGACTATCGACCAGTTGTCCTCACATCCCATGTGATGAAGGTCCTGGAGAGACTGGTCTTAGCCCACCTGAGGCCGCAGGTGAAGACGTGGCTGGACCCTCTGCAGTTTGCATATCAGCCCCATTTAGGAGTTGAAGACACTGTCATCTACCTGCTGCAATGAGCCCATTTGCACCTGGATGGTGGAGGAGACTCTGTGAGAATCACATTCTTTCATTTTTCCAGTGCCTTTAACACCATTCAGCCACTGCTGCTGGGTTAGAAGCTGCGGGGGATGGGGCTCAACAGTTCTGTGATCTCCTGGATTACTGACTACCTGACAGGCAGGCCACAGTTTGTCTGGCTGGGCAGTGTCTTGTTTGATGTTGTGGTTAGTGATATGGGAGCTCCACAGGGGACTGTGCTCTCTCCTTTTCTCTTCACCTTATACAGCACTGACTTTCAGTACAACACCGAGTCATGTCACCTGCAGAAGTTCTTTGATGACTCAGCTGTTGTTGGGCGTGTAAGAGGGGTAGAGGAGGGAGAGTACAGGGCACTGATAGACAGATTTGTGGAGTGGAAGGAGCAGAATCACCAGAGGCTGAACGTCAGGAAGACCAGAGAGATGGTGATTGACTTCAGGAAGAAGAGGACACCTTCACAGCCATTGTAGATTAGAGAGGAGGATGTGGAGGTAGTGGAGGACTACAAACACCTGTGCCAATAGACACCACTGTCACTCTGCTTAACATGCTTTTGGAACATCTGGATTTTAATGGGACACACGCCAGGCTTTTATTTGTGGACGTTTCTTCCACCTTTAATACAATCCAACCTCATATTTTAATTGAAAGGCTCTTGCAACAATTTGATTTGAGTAATAATCTGGTGGGTTGGATTCTGGATTTTTTAACCAACAGGACACAGAGAGTAAGGGTCAATGGTACATTGTCTGACCAAAAGTGTTCTTCTACTGGCTCTCCGCAGGGGTGTGTGTTGTCACCACTACTCTTCATTCTGTACACAAACATGTGTCGGAGCAGACATGACAACAGATACATTGTAAAGTATGCTGACGATTCAGTTGTTGTCAGTCTCCTCCAGGATGGTGAGAGTGGCCACGGCCCAGTAGTTGATGATTTTGTTCACTGGTGTGAGGATTCCTACCTGCAGCTGAATACGACAAAAACTAAAGATATGATTATTGACTTTAGGAGGAAAACTCCCATGCACGAAGTCACTGTACTAAAAGGCCAGACCACTGAATGTGTACAATCCTACAAATATCTTGGGACAATTATTGATAGTAATTTAAACTTTGAAGAGAACTGTGAAAGGGTGTGCACAAAGGGTCAGCAACATTTGCACTGTTTAAGGAAACTTGCACGCTTCCAAATTGACTGAACCATAATGACAATGTTTTATCGGGCTTTTATTGAATCTGTTTTATCCTTTTCTTTAGTGTCATGGTTTGGTCAGATAAAACTGAAACAGAGAAAATCCTTGGATCAGGTAGTTAGATGGTCCAGTCGTTTGCTTGGTGAGTCACAGCTGAGCCTGACATCCCTGTACACCAGACAGGTACAGAGGATTGCTACCTCCATTTTAAATGATGACTCCCACCCTTTGCACTGCCACTTTCAGCTTCTTCCCTCCAGACGGAGGTTTGCTGTCCCAAAAAGTAAAACCCAGCGCTACAAAAACAGCTTTGTTCCTGCTGCTGTTAAAAGAGTTGAACAAGATGTAACAATATATTGCACATAATTTAGTTACCTATTTATTAATTTTATTTTATATTTACTTATTTTTGTAGGTTTTTTATTTGGGTTCTAAATCTTTTATTGGGTTTTAGACTTTTGAGTTTTTAACCTCTTTGACTAGTCTTTAACTTTTTAATATGACCCTTCTCTCTTCTCTCTTTGTTTTTTCTCTTCTCTCTTTGTCTTATGTCCTGACTGGTGGAGCCTTGAGTACTTTTATCATGTTTATAGTCAGCTTCATGTGTGCTTGTGTTTGTGTTCATGTTGAATGGAATTGTGGTTTGTAAATATGGATGTCACCTGACTGCAAAACAAATCTACCTACGGATACAAATAAAGTAACCTGAACCTGAACCTGAACCTGAACCTGAATACCTGGGTGTCATAATCAGCAACTTACTAGACTGGAAATCCCACACAGATGCTGTGTACAAAAGGGGAGGAGCAGACTCTATTTTCTGAGGAAGCTGAGATCCTTCAACGTGTGCAACAGGATGCTGGAGTTTTTCTACCAGGCAGTTGTCGCCAGCGCCATCTTCTTTGCTGCTGTCTGTTGGGGTAGCAGTATCATTGGCCAGCGACACCAACAGACTTGACAAGATTATCAAGAGGGCTGGCTCTGTAATTGGTCTCAGGTCAGAGACCTTTGAGACTGTGGTGGAAAAGAGGACACTAAACAAACTGCGATTCATCATGGACAATCCTGATCACCCCCTCCACCACACGCTGGACAGACAGCGGAGCACTTTCTCCAGGTGACTGTCACAGCTTTGTTGCCAAACCTTTCCTGCCACATGCCATTTCACTGTACAGTAACTCACTCTAATACCACAACATAACAAAAATAATTTTTTTGTAAGCTGTCTGTGTTTTTTCAACTGATTTAAGACAATTTTGCACCACTGAATCCGAAAATGACATCCGTTTCTCTGGATCATGTCAGATTTTTATGTTAAATTGTAAGCAGTTGTACAGCAGTTGTACAGTTGTACTGTAAATTGAATAGTAGACAATGATAAAGGTAAGTACATGTAAATTGAATGTTACATCATCATTCTTCAAAATTCAGAGAATTTCAAGAAATAAAAAAGAATTTTGCATCATATAAAGCGAAACTACCTGTACATGTAAACAAAAACATAAAAAACATGTGGCCATAGTTCAAAAAGTTGACCTGATTGAGCAAAATCAATGTGATTTTTGGATTCAGCACATCAAAATTGTCCTAAATCAGCTAAAAAAAAAACTTAGACAATAAATTTGGTGTTGACCAGTGTATTGATTTCAGGTCATAACTATGCTGCCATACTGCACCTTGCAGTCTAATTGGTGCCCCACATTTCACCCTGTGCCTGATAGTCCTGCATTGTACAGTGGGTACAATTCATGTATCTATAGGGTCAGCATCTATTCATCTATGATGTGTATAAGTTATTTAGGCAGTTTTACTTTCCATGGGTAATCCCTGTGTCTATTATGCTGTGTGTGTTTGTGTCATTTTGGTCTACTGTCATGCTGCTGTTACACTGTAATTTCCCAGTTTGGGATCAATAAAGTACATCTATCTATCTATCTATCTATCTATCTATCTATCTATCTATCTATCTATCTATCTATCTATCTGTGTTCAAGATGATTTAAGTATGCATTTAATAGTAATGTGAAAGTTACTTTTTCATGTAACTAGTTACTTTAATCATGCAGTAATTGGTAAAGTAACTCAGTTACTTTTGAAAAAAGTAACTAGTAACTAATTAGTTACTATTTTAAAGTAACTTGCCCAACACTGCGTAGGAGTGACAGATGGATTCAAGGTGAGGGTGGGATTACATCAAGGATTGGTTCTGAGCCCCTTCTCATTTGCAGTAATGATGGACAGGCTGACAGATGGGTCAGGCAGGAGTCTCTGTAGACTATGATGTTTGCAGACGACATTGTGATCTGTAATTAGAGTAGGGAGCAGGTGGAAGAGAACCTGGAGAGGTGGAAATATGCACTGGAGGGAAGAGGAATGAAAGTCAGTAGAAGCAAGACAGAATAAATGTGTGTAAATAAGAGAGAGGCAGGTGTGATAGTGACGATGCAAGGAGTAGAGGTAGTGAAGGTAGGTGAGTAGATGAGTTTAAGTACTTGGGGTCAACCATCCAGTGCAATGGACAGTGCACAAAAGAGGTGAAGAAGAGAGTGTAGTAGGGTGGAGTGGATGGAGACGAGGGGTGATTTGTGATTGAAGAATAAGAGCTACGGGGGGGGGGGGGGTTGAATAGTTCATAGTCTGAGAAGTTCATAGTGGTCAAATTTGACTAAATGTGGTTTATTTTAAAACATAGTCTCCCCTTCAGTCCACACACTTCTTCCATCAGTGTTGCAGCGCTTGGATCCCTGCTGTTGAAAAATAAACCACATTTGGTCAAATTTGACCACTATGAACTTTTCACCCACCCCCCCAATAGAGTAAAAGGAACAGTTTACAAGACAGCAGTGAGACCTTTTTTCAACCTTTTTTGAGCCACAGAACCATTTTTACATTAAAAGAATTCCTGTGGCACTCTACCAATCTAAAATGTTATAAAATGACACATTGTATTATGGCTATCTAAAGTCAATTTAGCCTTGCAATTTGTTTATACTCAGTGTGAAATCTGACACAATTACATACAAGTGAGTGGAAAGATGCAAACACATGCACATTTGCTCCTGGTGATGTAAATGTGTGCAAGTTCGCGTCTGTTGAAGTTGTATTTTTTTCAACTCAGGCCAGGAGTTCACTTGATGCTTTTGGCGTTGGTATTCTGCTGTTGCCAGGAGAGTGAATTAGTCTGAAAATAAGACAGCCACTTACCAGAGACATCTCTCATCAGACATGTGATCCTGCAAAGGGGGTTCTTTCCATGGCAGACATGTTGGGATGCAGTTTCTGGGGGAGGTGATGACATTTTCCAATCCAGATAGTGTTGTGGGCTCATGCATGGTGGCATTTTTTGGATTTCTGCTGCACATGCAGGGCTGCTAAAGGTGACCCCGCCTCTCTGTGGGCAAGATTCACATTGAGAAGAGGAAGAATAAGAGGAGTGATTGCATTCATACTGCCACCTGCTGACATGAAGGAGTCACTGCAGGCGCCAATGCACAACAACAGGAAGTTGTTTGCAACGTTTTGGGCCAATTAAGAATGGAAACTAGATACTTTCCTGCTGGACCATGAACATTAAATCCCCGGTTGACAAACACTGTTATGATGTGTGGTCTGGAGATGATAGCACTGACAAAAAGACAGCAAGCGGAGCTCGAGATCGCAGAGCAGAAGATACTAAGATTCTCACTTGGAGTGACTAGGAGGAACAGGGTTAGAAATGAGTATAACAGAGGCACAGATCAGGTTGAGTGGTTTGGCAACAAAGTAAAAGAGGCAAGGCTGAGATGGTTTGGACATGTGCAGAGGAGGGATGGTGTATATATTGGACAAAGGGTTGAAGATTGAACTGCCAGGCAGGAGGGAAAGAGGAAGATCACAGAGAAGATTCATGGATGTAGTGAAGAAGGACATGGAGAGAGTTGGTGTGAGAGAAGAGGATACAAGGGAGATGGGTGAGATGGAGGCAAATGATCCACTGTGGTGAACTGTAAAGGGAGCAGCTAAAAGAGGAAGAGGAAGAAGTTATTTTACTGTGGAAATGAAATGACAATATATTCATGTATTTAAAAATTGTAATGCTATAGCTGGTTATTAGGGGTGTAATGGTACGCCTAAACTTATGGTTCAGAACCGTGACCTTAAAATTTAAGGTCACGGTTCGGTTAATTTTTGATACAGTAAGGAAACAAAATGCAAAACATAAAACTGCTCATCTTTTGAATAAACGGGAACAGCTTTATTTACAAAAACCTGCAAACTGCCAGCAAATAAATTCTCCAATAAATAAAATATTCTCAAACAAAATAAAAATAAAATAAATACATTCTCTTTTGAGGAAATGAATGATACAGAAAAGTGCAACAATAAAAGTTTGAACAAGCTATTATAAAAAGTTCCCATAGTTAAATAAAATAATGACCCATGAACCATGAGTTCGAAAATTGAACTTGACAGAGTGTTTGTAGCAACACAGTTACATAATAGACATTAAAATTTGGTCTTTTAACCCAAAAATAAAGAAATAAAACTCAAATATCAGCTTCTGCTGCAGCTGCAACTCTACTGTTCAAAAAAACAAAACAAAAAAAAAACTGGAGTTAGAAAATAAACTAGTCCATCCTGTTTGAAACCTTGCTGGGTGTAGAAGTTTAAAAGTTTAATAATTAGGCTTCAGATGAAAATTAAAAGAAATGTCAGTTTACAAATGCTTTAAGTTACAGTGCAGGAAGGTGAGCCTTCACTACACATACTGTGAAATATTTAAGCTGTTTTAATTAAATTACAAATCATGGTATTCTAATTTCCTGAGATGCACTAATATTCAGAATGAGGGCTTATATTACCATGATAATAATAGAAAAAATGAAAAAGAGCAAGCTGCTCATGTAATTCATTCATTTACTGCAGTTAACATGTTACCAGCAGAACTGAAACAGCTCAGCCATCAGCAACCATCATCCAAGAGAGATTATTGTCCAACAGGTAATGTTAGCGCACACTAACAGTTTAATCAGTTTTCTAAAGCTGAGACAGTTGCCTACGAAGCGCTAACTTTACTCACTAAAATACTCGCTTTCGAGTTTGTCAATTCCTTTGTGTATCTGGGCTCCACAGTGCCCAACAACGGGGACATGAAACCAGAGATCAACTGCAGACGTGGCCTTGCTGCATCAGCCCTGCAGGCACTATGGAAACCTCTCTGGCGCTATCGTTCAATCTCCTGAAAGATGAAGCTCCGCATATACAATGCGTCAGTCCTCTCCATTATCTCTGTGGGTCAGAGGCATGGCCACTGAATAAGACTCTGGCTTCGAGAGTGGATGGGTTTGGTAGTCGGGCCCTCAGAACCATCGAGAACATCAGGTGGTCCCAGCGCACTTCTAATGACACGCTCCGAGCCCGCACACATCAGCCTGCAACATCCCACCTTATTACACAGCAGTGCATTCACTGGTTTGGCCATGTCCTCCACCTCCCTCCCTCCAGAACATCCAACAAAAGTCATCCTCACATTTGACCCCTGGGCCTCAGGGTGGAAAAGACCTCGGGGCAAGCCACGCACCAGATGCTTCAATGTGGTGGAGAGAGACCTCTGACAGCTCGGATTCGCTGTTGATGACGCAGAGGAGCTGGCCCAAAACTGGCAATGTTGGCATGCACTGGCTAACCTGGCTGCACGGTGGCGCAGTGGTTTAGCACTGTGGCAGCACAGTTTTACCCTCGGCCGGGGGACCGCGGGGATCATGAGATCGTGGGTTCGATCCCAGCCCCCGACCAACAGTGAGCTGTGTGGAGTTTGCATGTTCTCCCCGCGTTGCGCGGGTTTACTCCGGGATTTCTCCGGTTTCCTCCCGCACACTAAAAACATGTAGGTTTAGGGCGCTCGCGCACGCAGCGACCAGCAGCCAGTGGCTTGTCACCAGACTGCAAACCAAGTCTACCTACGGGTACAAATAAGTAACAAAAAAAAAAAAAAGAAAAAAAACCTGATTGGCTCTACGCATGGTGAAGTCCACCCAGCCCTCACCCTGCAGGGGTAGTAAGCAAGTAAGCACTAAAACTCGCTAACCTTACCTGTGTGGTGTTTAGAAGTAGCCCAACTTCAGTCGTTCATCTCTGTGTTGGCGAGCAGCCGAGGTCTGCTGACAGGCTGCCAGAGACAGGAACGGAGTGGAGGAGGAGATGGCTTCTGTACCGTACTGTGGGTGGCGTACCGAAAAATCTGAATACAAATACATGTACCTTTACACCCCTACTGTTTATAATATTTATTTGTGCAATAAAAACTGGATCAAGGCTGATGAGAGAAATGTACAACATGTTATAACAGTATGCATTTGCCTTTGGTTGCTAATGTTGGAAGGCTTTTGCAAACCAACGCAATGTCACATTTTAACTGGGCACCCTTACATATGCTGCTGCCTCCGCGACCCGGACCTCCAGAAAAGCGGTAGAAGATGGATGGATGGATGGACCCTTAAATATTTTGCAAGTATAGAGTTATTGCTGTAAGTTGGAATATTTGACCATAAAATAAAATCTTTTCCTAAACCTAATCAAGTAGTTTTGGTGCTTAACCTAAGTGAAAAAAGTGTCACTCAATAATGAATAGCAACTTCTAGGTTCAGTCTTGTGAATCATGCCACTGTGATGACCTACCTTCATTTTAAAATCTCTTTTTAAACAAGTATTATACACTTCAGACCTGTATAATGTATTTAAATTAATAGTTTGAAACATATAAGATTTTTCAAAGCTATTTTGCAAGTGCATGATGACAAAATCAGCATTCATATTCATTCACAGACACATATTCATTCACAGACATGGACAAAATTGTTGGTACCCCTCTGCGGACTTCTCACACAACACAACACACTGCCATCTACAGAAGTTCTCTGATGACTCTGCGATCGTTGGCCTCATCTCCAATGGAGATGAAGCTGAGTACAGAGGGCTTATCCAGGACTTCGTGGACTGGTGCCATCGGAACTGCCTCCAGATCAACGTGAGGAAAACTAAGGAGCTGGTGGTGGACTGCCGCAGGCAAGGACAACCCCTCACAGCACCAGTAAATATACAGGGAACAGACATCGAGATGGTGACATCCTACAAGTACCTGGGTGTTCATCTGAACAATAAACTAGACTGGTCACACAATACTGACGCACTCTACAAGAAGGGACAGCACAGGCTGTTCCTACTGAGGAGACTCAGGTCTTTTGGTGTACAAGGGGCGCTGCTGAAGACATTCTATGACACGGTGGTGGCATCAGCCATCACTTTTGGAGTGGTCTGCTGGGGCAGTGGCATTACAGCAGCAGATAGGAAGAGACTGAACAAACTGATCAAGAAAGCTAGCTCTGTCCTGGGTTAGTGCCTTGACCCGGTGGAGGAGATAGGAGAGAGAAGGATGGTGGCTAAACTGTCATCTCTGCTGGAGTCCGAGTTCCACCCTATGCAGGACATACTGAATGCACTGAGGAGCTCATTTAGCAGCAGACTACATCATCCTAGGTGCACAACCGAGAGGTTTCGCAGGTCCTTCCTACCTACAGCTGTCAGACTGTACAACCTAAGCAGGGCTGCTCGCAGAGATAGCAAAAAGACGTGACAACCTAATAGTTTTGAATGCAAAAGATGCAATAGACTTACACAATGGTCCCCTCCGACATACAACTGGAAAATACCGGTCGCTATGGAGGGTGAGAATATGTATGGGTACATAATCATACCATGTAGGATAACTAAGTAGACGGTTGTGCTGTTTCATCCCATCTAGCAACAATGCTCTGCACTGTGTGTGTTTATATATTTACATATTTATTCCATCTAGCTACAATACTCCGCACTGGGTGTGTTTATATTTATATATCTATATATTTATTCCATCTAGCTACAATGCTCCACACTGTGTGTTTATATATCTACATATTATTCCATCTAGCTACATTGCTCCGCACTGTGTGTGTTTATATATTTACATATTTATTCCACCTAGCTGCAATGCTCCGTACTGTGGGTGTTTATATATCTACATATTTTTCCATCTAGCTACAATGTTCCGCACTGTGTGTTTATATACTCATATATTTATTCCATCCAGCTACAATGCTCTGCACTGTGTGTCTGTATATATATATATATATTTATAGTAATATGTACATATGTATATTAGCTGCTCTTGCTTTTTTTTTTTTGGTTTTTTTCTTGCCTTCTGATTGTTGCTCTGAGTGTTGCTATCCCTGTGCTGTTGCAATCCTGGAATTTCCCCATTGTGGGACTAATAAAGGCTTATCTTATCTTATCTTATCTTATCTTATCTTATCTTAATGAAAGAAAAACCCACAATGGTCACAGAAATAACTTGAATCTGACAAAAGTCGTAATAAATAAAAATTCTATGAAAATTAACCAATGAAAATCAGACAATGCTTTTGAATTGTGGTTCAACAGAATTATTTTAAAAAACAAACTCATGAAACAGGCCTGGACAAAAATGATTGTACCCATAGAAATGATTGAAAATAATAAGATAAGATAAGATAAGATAAGATAAGCCTTTATTAGTCCCACAACGGGAAAATTCCAGGATTGCAACAGCACAGGGATAGCAACACTCAGAGCAACAATCAGAAGGCAAGAAAAAAACAAGCAAGCAAGAGCGGCTAATATACATATGTACATATTACTATAAAATAAATATATACACACACACACACAGACACACAGTGCAGAGCATTGTAGCTGGATGGAATAAATATGTAAATATATAAACACCCACAGTACGGAGCATTGCAGCTAGGTGGAATAAATATGCAAGTATATAAACACACACAGTGCGGAGCAATGTAGCTAGATGGAATAATATGTAGATATATAAAAACACAGTGCGGAGCATTGTAGCTAGATGGAATAAATATGTAAATATATAAACACACACAGTGCAGAGCATTGTTGCTAGATGGGATGAAACAGCATAACCGTCTACTAGTTATCCTACATGGTATGATTATGTGCCCATACATATTCTCACCCTCCATAGCGACCGGTATGTTCCTAGTTGTATGCCGGAGGGGACCATTGTGTAAGTCTATTGCATCTTTTGCATTCAAAAAACTATTAGTTTGTTACGTCTTTTTGCTATCTCTGCGAGCAGCCCTGCTTAGGTTGTACAGTCTGACAGCCGTTGGTAGGAAGGACCTACGAAACCTCTCGGTTGTGCACCTGGGATGATGTAGTCTGCTGCTAAATGAGCTCCTCAGTGCATCCAGTATGTCCTGCATAGGGTGGAACTCGGACTCCAGCAGAGATGACAGTTTAGCCACCGTCCTTCTCTCTCCTATCTCCTCCATCGGATCAAGGCGCTGCCCCAGGACAGAGCTAGCTTTCTTAATCAGTTTGTTCAGTCTCTTCCTATCGGCTGCAGTAATGCCCCTGCCCCAGCAGACCACTCCAAAAGTGATGGCTGATGCCACCACCGTGTCATAGAATGACTTCAGCAGCGCCCCTTGTACACCAAAAGACCTGAGTCTCCTCAGCAGGAACAGCCTGCGCTGTCCCTTCTTGTAGAGTGCGTCAGTATTGTGTGACCAGTCTAGTTTATTGTTCAGATGAACACCCAGGTACTTATAGGATGTCACCATCTCGATGTCTGTTCCCTGTATATTTACTGGTGCTGTGAGGGGCTGCCCATGCCTGCGGCAGTCCACCACCAGCTCCTTAGTTTTCCTCGCGTTGATCTGCAAGCAGTTCCGATGGCACCAGTCCACGAAGTCCTGGATAAGCCCTCTGTACTCAGCTTCATCTCCATTGGAGATGAGGCCAACGATCGCAGAGTCATCAGAGAACTTCTGTAGATGGCAGTGTGTTGTGTTGTGTGAGAAGTCTGCAGTATAAAGAGTGAACAGGAAGGGAGCCAGCACCGTTCCCTGGGGGGCCCCCGTGCTACTGATGATCGTGTCGGACACACAGTCCCGGGTTCTCACAAACTGAGGCCGGTTCGTGAGGTAGTCCAGGATCCATGATGACAGGTGCTGGTCCACCCCTGCTCGCAGCAGCTTGTCCTTCAGGATCATCGGTTGGATGGTGTTGAAAGCACTGGAGAAGTCAAAGAACATGATCCTCACCATATTCCCGGGCTTCTCCAGGTGGGACAGAGAACGGTGAAGGAGGAAGATCACCGCATCCTCCACCCCAATGCCATGCTGGTAGGCGAACTGGAGTGGATCCATCGCTGGTTCCACCAGGGGGCGGAGGTGAGCAAGGAGCAGTCTCTCCAGGGTCTTCATCAAGTGGGACGTCAAGGCCACCGGTCTGTAGCTGTTCAGGTCTTTGGGGTGGGAAGTTTTTGGTACAGGTACCACACAAGATGTTTTCCACAGCTGTGGTACCCTCCCCAGTTTCAGGCTCATGTTGAAGATATACGTCACAATCCCACACAGCTGGTCTGCACAGGACTTGAGGAGCTTTGCGCTGATGCCGTCCGGTCCCGGCGCCTTCCTCGCTTTGATCTTCCTCAGCTCCGTCCTCACCTGGGTCTCGGTCAGGGTCAGGATGGGGGGCTGTGTGTTGGGAGTGGGGGGGTGTTGGTGGAGTGGGGAGTGGGCAGCAGGACTTGATTTCTTTAGAGGCAGCAGTGGTTGTTGTGCAGACAGGGGGGAGGGCGGTTGGTCAAATCTATTGAAAAACAGATTCAGGTTGTTCGCCCACTCCCTGCCCCCCGTGGCCTGGGGGGAGGTATTCTGGAGCCCCGAGATGGTTTTGAGGTTTCTCCAGACCCCGCTGATGTCGCTCTGTTGCAGCTTGTCCTCCATCTTCTTCCTGAAGCTGTCCTTGCCTTCTCTGATCTTTCTCCTCAGCTCCCTCTGTACGGACTTCAGCATCTCCCTGTTCCCCGACCTGAAGATCCTCTTCTTCTCTCTCAGAAGTGTTTTTATCTCAGGGTTGATCCAGGGTTTGTTGTTTGAGTGACGCCGTATGGTCTTGGTGGGAACGGATTTGTCCACACAGAAGCTGAGGTAGCCCGTGAAGGTGTGAATGAGGCCACCCCTATGTGACCATAGGGACATGTTCAACCAAGATGTGTCCTCTAATTCACATCACAAGTGTCTACAAACTTGTAATCAGTCAGTCGGCCTATTTAAAGGGTGACAAGTAGTCACTGTGCTGTTTGTTGACATGGTGTGTACCACACTAAACATGGACCAGAGGAAGCAAAGGAGAGAGTCGTCTCAGGAGATGAGAAAGAAAATTATAGACAAGCATGCTAAAGGTAAAGGTTATAAGACCAGCTCCAAGCAGCTTGATGTTCCTGTGACTACAGTTGCACATATTATTCAGAAATTTAAGATCCACGGGACTGTAGCCAACCTCCCTGGACGTGGCCGCAGGAGGAAACTTGATGAAAAATGGAAGAGACGGATAATATGAATGGTAACAAAAGAGCCCAGAACAACCTCTAAACACATTCATGATGAACTCCAAGGTCAAGGTACATCAGTGTCAGATCGCACCATCCGTCATTGTTTGAGCCAAAGTGGACTTCATGGGAGACGACCAAGGAGGACACCACCGTTGAAAACAAATCATAAAAAAGCCAGACTGGAATTTGCCAAACTGCATGTTGGCAAGCCACAAAGATTCTGGGAGAATGTCCATTGGACAGATGAAACAAAACTGGAACTTTTTGGCAAGGCACATCAGCTCTATGTTCACAGACGCAAAAATGAAGCATACCAAGAAAAGAACACTGTCCCTACTGTGAAACATGGAGGAGGTTCTGTTATGTTCTGGGGCTGCTTTGTTGCATCTGGCACAGGGTGTCTTGAATCTGTGCAGGGTACAATGAAATCTCAAGACTATCAAGGTATTCTAGAGAGAAATGTGCTGCCCAGTGTCAGACAGCTTGGTCTCAGTCGCAGGTCATGGGTCTTGCAACAGGATAATGACCCAAAACACACAGCTAAAAACACCCAAGAATGGCTAAGAGCCAAACATTGGACTATTCTAAAGTAGCCTTCTATGAGCCCTGATCTAAATCCTATTGAATATCTGTGGAAGGAGCTGAAACATGCCGTCTGGAGAAGGCACCCTTCAAACCTGAGACAACTGGAGCAGTTTGCTCATGAGGAGTGGGCCAAAATACCTGCTGAGAGGTGCAGAAGTCTTATTGACAGTTACAGAAATCGTTTGATTACAGTGATTGCCTCAAAAGGTTGTGCAACAAAATATTAAGTTAAGGGTACCATCATTTTTATCCAGGCCTGTTTCATGAGTTTATTTTTTAAAATAATTCCGTTGAACCACAATTCAAAAGCATTGTCTGATTTTCATTGGTTAATTTTCACAGAATTTTTATTTATTTCCACTTTTGTCAGATTCAAGTTATTTCTGTGACCACTGTGGGTTTTTCTTTCATTAACAGAGGGGTACCAACAATTTTGTCCACGTCTGTATAATACATGCAGTCTTAAATATGTCAACATTATGACACAACAGGAAGAGGATGCCTATTGTGAACTGAGCTGAACAGAAATAAAACAGAGGAAGCTGTTGCTTTCTCTCATTACAGGATGACAATAAAACGTAATTCACACGCTAATGTTTAATAAAGTTCCAGGTAATCATTTCAAATTATGTCCTCTCTTAACCAATCACATCTAATCCTTTATTTTTTGACAGTGAATGGCTATCAGTCAGACAGTGTGCTGCCATTTTTCCTAAATAAACATCAAAAACTACATGGGCTATAAAGATTGTGAAGAATTACAGAGAGACATTTTTACAATTTGTGAGCTTTCAATTGCTTTCAGTACTTTACAGCATCCCGAGTGGGCCTCGGCTGGATAATGTCAGTAGTTTTTACCCATTATACTGCAGCACTCAGAAAAATGAAAAAAAGAACATCAAAACTCCCTGTCTGCTAAGGTACTCCTAGGCGCACAAAACAATGCCAACATATGCCCTATGGTACAGTTGAAATTTCACACTGAAATATGAAACCATAGGTCTAGACTAACAAATGAATAACCTGCAGAAATGTCACTACACAAATATATGAGTAATGTTAAATATACAGCAGTTAGTTCTGGCAGAGCATTTCAGTTGGACAGAAGACATCATAGGAATGCTGAAACCTCAATAGTAACATCAAAACTTCACTCCACAGGCACACCAATGACTGTTAATTACATTAGCCTAGCTGTCTGCTACATAATAACAGACTATGCCAACACATTTTTGTTAAAATAATATTTGATTTATATTACAGATGGTTGTCAGAAGAGGAAAAGGACGAAGCTCCAGGTGTGCTTACATGACGTTAGGAGGAAAGTAGCTGTGACGGACACCTCCTGGTAAACCAGCTTTCCAGTGAGAGTTAACCAGCTGTCCCAAATGTTACCCAGAATGTGCACAGAGGCAGAGACATGATTCTTTCACCAACCACAGTCTGAAAGCCATGGCAGTCAGAACTTATCTGATATGGGACTTGAGGTGAGGGCACTCATGGCGATCAGTAGGCACAACTCACACATTTATGATGTGTTGCTCAACATGAAAATAATACATGTATGAAAGCTGGCTAAAAGCTACTGGAAACCATCCACCTAGAGCAGGAAATGAGCTGGCAAAATGGCTCTCAGTAGGTGTGATGCTAAGCGTCTATCCAGCTTGATCACATATTCTTATTTGTTACTTGACTTTCTGTGGAGCTTCTATTAAAACCTCATGGGAAATTGTCTAATTTCACTTCTTCATTGGTCCAATGCAAACAATTGCAAACAAAATACCATTGTTGTGTACTGGTGCTTGCAGTTGCTCCTCCATGTTAGCAGCAGAGGCGGTGCGTCAATAGAGGGCCCAAGTGCGCCGCCCCCTTAAAATATTCAAAGATAAAAATATTTCCTAAATAAATCATGATATACAAAATAAATGAGAGACACAGCATGCCCTTCTGTAGATGATATGCAAGCTCCTGTAGCATCAGCCATGTGTAACAAAATATGGTGTGATTCATCATATTTACCTGGATTGTTTGCACACTTTTGTAGGACGTACAAGTGTTTGTTGACTCTGAAGTAGTTTGTCTGTATTAACGCGACTTACTAACACAAGTATGTGGGATTTTCACATACAAACACGTTTTTG
This sequence comes from Pholidichthys leucotaenia, assembly GCA_020510985.1. Lineage (NCBI taxonomy): Eukaryota > Metazoa > Chordata > Actinopteri > Cichliformes > Pholidichthyidae > Pholidichthys > Pholidichthys leucotaenia. The sequence continues at coordinate 149,479,910 of CM035838.1, forward strand.
CATGAGACCCAATGTATCAGATGATATGGAATTGTTCTTGTTAAAATGTTCAACTACTTCAAGACATCTGTCAGCAAAGTACTTTAGTTTTCATTAAAGTGTTCCGTTTTCTGAATTTATTCTGTTCTAAGCCTTTTGATTTTATATTTGTGTGTTTTTCTCTGGTCTGTGAGGGTCCTTAGATGATTTCACCCATCACATCCAAGTGCACCCCCCCAAAATTTTTTATCACCCAACGCAACTGGTTAGCAGGTGGCAGCACAGATGCAGTTCCTCCTCTTCTTCCTCCTCTCCATGGAGGCTGAGCTCAAGCTGGGAATTCCTGTACAACTGGAGGCAGCAGTTTCAGGACCTTCAGGTTTATTATTGCTGAGCCCACAACACTATGTAGATGGGAAAAAAAAAAAACTGTCACCCCCCCCCCCTCCCGCAGAAACTGCATCTCGGTATCAGCCACCCCCAGCATGTAAGGGTTTCTGTCTGCTCAGTCTCCCTCTCTCTCCACTAATTGAGCTGCTCTCTCCGCAGCTGCAAGTACCACCAGTTGCCAATTAGTGGGAGAGGATAAATTGGACACTCTCCCTTCAGTCTGTCTGGTCATGTCGACTTAACCACCCGCATATCCTTGCCTTGAGCATCTGTGAGTTATTCTTGTTAGTTAGTCTTGTTTTGCAATGCTTTGACTTCTGCTTGCTCTAGACCCTGAACCTGTCTGACAATTTGGCTTTTGCCTGCCTTTTGTTTGCCTGCCATACTCTGACCTTCTGCCTGCTCATTGGATTTGGATTCAGCTCTACGGATTTGATTTTGGAATTTCCCCAGACTGTGCACAGCTCCTTTCCCCAGACCCAAGTAAGCCAACTCACCTTTGTGTTTTCTCAGCTTCTTCACCATCACCCCCTCCTTTCCATGGAGGCCCGGCCAGCCTGTTCCCCACCGCTCCTCCAACGTTCCCTCAGCCCCCTCACTGGTGCTCCCTTCCTCTATCACCAATGTCTCGAAGGATCTTCTTCTCAGCCGTTCACCACCACTCAGAAGATCCTGTAAGCATTTACACAGTAGAAGTATTTATTGAGCCTGTCGTCCGTTCTAACCCTTGTTTCTGTTTCCCTTGTAGGGTTGCCAGAGCCATCCCACACAATCCACACTTGCACATACTTGTAATAAAGATTATTGTTTCACTCTGTTATGGTTTCATGATGCTGCCATCACCATGCTTCACTGTACTTATGGTGTTCTTTTGGTGATGAGCAGTGCTGTGTTTGCACCAAATACAGTGGTGTATAAAAGTGTTTGCCCCCTTCCTGATTTCTCATTTTTTTTGTATATTTGTAACACTTAAATGTTTCAGATCATCAAACAAATTTAAGTACTGTATAGACAAAGATAACACGAGTAAACACAAAATGCAGTTTTTAAATGAAGGTATTTATTATTAAGGGTAAAAAAAAAAAATCCAAACCTACATGACCCTGTGTGAAAAAGTGATTGCCCCCTAAAGCTAATAACTGGTTGGGCCACCCTTAGCACCAACAACTGCAATCAAGCATTTGCAATAACTGGCAATGAATCTTTTACAGTGCTGTGGACGAATTTTGGCCCACTCATCTTTGCAGAATTGTTGTAATTCAGCCACACAGGAGGGTTTTCGAGCATGAACTGCCTTTTTAAGGTCATGCCAGAGCATCTCACTTGGATTCAGGTCAGGACTTTGACAAGGCCACTCCAAAGTCTTCATTTTGTTTTTCTTAAGCCATTCAGAGATGGAGGTGCTGGTGTGTTTTGGATCATTGCCCTGCTGCAGAACCCAAGTGCGCTTCAGGTTGAGGTCTGAACAGATGGCCAGACATTCTCCTTCAGGATTTTTTGGTAGACAACAGAATTCATACTTCCATTTACCACAGCAAGCTTTCCAGGTCCTGAAGCAGCAAAACAGCCCCAGACCATCACACTACCACCACCATATTCAACTGTTGGTATGATGTTCCTTTTCTGAAATGCTGTGTTACTTCTACGCCGGATGTAATGGGACACACACCTTCCAAAAAGTTCAACTTTTGTCTTGTTTGTCTACAGAGTATTTTCCCAAAAGTCTTGAGGATCATCAAGATGTTTTCTGGCAAAACTGAGATAAGCCTTTATGTTCTTTTTGCTCAGCAGTGGTTTTCGTCTTGGAACTCTTCTATGCATGCCATTTTTGCCCAGTCTCTTTCATATGGTGGAGTCATGAACACTGACCTTAACTGAGGCAAGTGAGGCCTGCAGTTCTTTGGATGTTGTTGCGGGGTCTTTTGTGACCTCTTGGATGAGTTGTCGCTGCGCTCTTGGGGTAATTTTGGTCGGCCAGCCACTCCTGGGAAGGTTCACCACTGTTGCATGTTTTCGTCATTTATGGATAATGGCTCTCACTGTGGTTCGTTGGAGTCCCAAAGCTTTAGAAATGGTTTTATACCCTTTTCCAGAATGATAGACCTCAATTACTTTGTTTCTCATTTGTTCCTGAATTTCTTTGGATTGCGGCATGATGTCTAGCGTTTGTGTGTGGCTAGAGAAATTGAACTCAGCTTTCCAAAGACGTGACAAACCACAGTTAATTTATGTTTTAACGGGGATGGGGGGGGGGAATCACTTTTTCACACAGGGCCATGTAGGTTTGGATTTTTTTATCCTTAATAATAAACACCTTCATTTAAAAACTGCATTTTGTGTTTACTTGTGTTATTTTTGTCTAATCCTCTCATGGACGGTCACCTTATTGTGGTGGGGGGTTTGCGTGCCCTAGTGATACCAGGAGCTATGCTGTCTGGGGCAATTTGCATCTGGCAGGGTCACCCACAATAAACTGGTCCTGGGTGGAGGGCCAGATTAAGAACAATCCAAGAGACTCTCATGATGAATGCTAAAACAAGGATTCAGTGTACCCTGCCTGGTATGGGGTTACCGGGGACTCACCCTGGAGCAAGGGTCGGGGGAGGGGCTCGACAGCTAGCACTTGGTGGCTGGGTTTCCGCCCATGGGACCCGGCCGGGCTCAGCCCGAAGGAGTTACATGGGTCTGCCCTCCAGTGGGCTCACCACCTGCAGGAGGGACCATGGAATCCTTGTGCTATGTGGATCAGGTGGTGGTCGAAGGCGGAGACTTTGGCGGTCTGATCCCAGGCTTCTTAAACTGGCTTTTGGGACGTGGAACATCACCTCTCAGGTGGGAAAGGAGCCTGAGCTGGTGCATGAGGTTGAAAGATACTGGCTAGATATAGTCAGCCTCACCTCTGGCTCCAAAACCAGTCTCCTGGAGAGGGGCTGGAGCTTGGCCTACTCTGGAGTTGCCCTGGGCGAGAGGCAGCAAGCAGGGGTGGACATTCTTGTATCCCCCCACCTTGCGGCTTCTAGATTGGAGTTTTCCCCGGTGGACGAAAGTGTTGTGTTCCTGCGCCTTTGGGTTGGGAAACGAGCCTTGACCATCATTTGTGCCTATGCACCAAATGATAATTCAGAGTACCCACCCCTTTTGGAGTCTCTGACTGGGGTGCTGAAGGGTGCTCCTCTTGGAGACTCCATTGTCCTACTGGGGGACTTCAATACGCACATGGGCAACGACAGTGAAACCTGGAGTGGGGGTGATTGGGAGGAATGGCCTGCCTGATCTGAACCCGAGTGGTGTTCAGTTATTGGACTTCTGTGCTAACCCCAGTTTGTCCATAATGAACACCATGTTCGAGTATAAGGGTGTCCATATGTGCACCTGGCACCAGGACACCCTAGCTTGCAGGTTGAGGATCGATTTTGTTATCATGTCATCAGACCTGCGACCATATGTTTTGGACACTCAGGTAAAGAGAGGTGCAGTGCAGTCAACTGATCACCACCTGGTGGTGAGTTGGATCCAATGGTAGGGGAGGACACCATTCAGACCTGGTAGACCCAAAAGTATAGTGAGGGTATGCTGGGAATGTCTGGCTGAGGCCCCTGTCCGGGAAGTTTTCAACTCCCACTTCCGGAAGAACTTCGACCACATTCCAAGGGAGTCTGGAGACATGGAATCTGAATGGGCCATGTTCTTCACCTCCGTTGTTGAAGTGGCTGCCCAGAGCGGTGGCTGCGAGGTCGTTGGTGCATCTCATGGTGGCAACCCCCAAACCAAGTGGTGGACACCATTGGTGAGGAGGGCATGAGCTGAAGAAGGAGTCCTATCCAGCTTAGTTGGCTTGTGGGACTCCCGAAGCAGCTGAGGTATACCAGCAGGACAAGCGGAGTGCAGCTCAGGTCATTGCTGAAGCAAAAACTCGGGTGTGGGAGGAGTTCGGAGGCCATGGAACAAGACTTTCGGTTGTCGTCAGAGAGATTCTGGCAAACTGTCCAGTGGCTCAGGAGGGGGAAGCAGCTCCCTGTCCACACTGTGTGTGGTGTGGATGGGGCGCTGCTGACTTCGACTGGGGATATCGTCAGGAGGTGGAAGGAATACTTCGAGGATCTCCTCAATCCCACTGACACGCCTTCCACAGAGGAAGCAGGGCTTGTGGACAAGGGGGACGACTCACCCATCACAGGGGCTGAGGTTGCCAAGGTGGTTAAAGATCTCTTTGGTGTCTGGGCCTCGGGGGTGGACGAGATCCACCCTGAGTACCTCAAGGCCCTGAATGTTGAAGGGCTGTTATGGTTGACATGTCTCTGCAACATTGTGTGGAGGTTGGGGACAGTGCCTTAGGCATGGCAAACCGGGGTGGTGGTTCCTCTCCTTAAAAAGGTGGACCGGAGGGTGTGCTCCAACTTTAGAGGGATCACACTCCTCAGCCTCCCTGGGAAGGTCTATGCCAAGGTACTGGAGAGGAGAGTCCTGCCGTTGGCCGAATCTCGGATTCAGGAGGAGCAATGTGGTTTTCATCCTGGCAGTGGCACATTGGACCAACTCTTTACCCTCTCAAGAATCCTCGAGGGTTCGTGGGAGTTTGCCCAACCAGTTTACATGTGTTTTGTGGACTTGGAGAAGGCATTCGACTGCGTCCCTCATGGTTTTTTGTGAGGGGTGCTTCGGTAGTGTGGGGTATTGGGCTTGTTATACGAGTTGTGAGAGTTTGGTTCGTATTGCTAATACTCGGTCAGACTCATTCCCAGTGAGAGTTGGACTTCGCCAGGGCTGCCCTTTGTCACCAATCCTGTTCATAATTTTTATGGACAGGATTTCTAGGCACAGCCAGGGAACAGAGGGTGTTGTCCTGTTGGCTTCATCCAGCAATGGCCTACAGGTCTTACCGGGACGGTTTGCCACTGAGTGTGAAGTGGCTGGGATGAGAATCAGCACCTCCAAGTCCAAGTCCATGGTCCTCTCCGGGTTGGAGACAAGCTTCTGCCCCAGGTGGAGGAGTTTAAGTATCTTGGGGTCTTGTTCACGAGTGAGGGGAGAATGGAGGGAGAGATTGACAGACTGATTGGAGCAGCATCTACAGTGATGCGGACATTGTACTGGTCTGTTGTGGTGAAGAGGGAGCTAAGCGCTAAGGCAAAGCTGTCGATTTACCGGTCAATGTTCCTACCCTCACCCATGGTCATGAGCTTTGGGTAATGACCGAAAGAATGAGATCGTGGATACAAGCAGCTGAAATGAGCTTCCTTTGTAGGATTGCTGGACTCACCCTCAGCGATAGGGTGAGGAAATCAGTCATCTGGGAGAGGCTCAGAGTAGAACCGCTGCTCCTCCACATTGAAAGGAGCCAGTTGAAGTGGTATGGACATCTGATCAGGATGCCTCCTGGATGCCTCCCACTTGAGGTGTTTCGAGCACATTCCGCTGGGAGGAGACCCTGAGGTAGACCCAGGACTTGCTGGAGAGACTATGTCTCCCAGCTGGTCTAGGAACACCTTGGTATCCACTCTGAAGAGCTGGAGCAGGTGGCTGGGGAGAGGGAAGTCTGGGCTTCTCTGCTTGAACTGTTGCCTCGGTGACCTGGACCTCCGGAAAAGCGGTAGAGGATGGATGGCTGGATGAAAGGAAGGATAGATGGATGGATGGATGAATCTTTGTCTAATATTTAAATTTGTTTGATGATCTGAAACATTTAAGTGTGATAAACATACAAACAAAAATGAGAAATCAGGAAAGGGGCAAACACTTTTTCACACCACTGTATACCTTTTGGAATTATGGGCAAAAAGTTCAACCATGGTTTCATCGGACCATAACACATTTTCCCACATGCATTTGGGAGATTTCAAATGTCCATCCATCTTCTTCTGCTTAATCCTTTTTGGGTTGCGGGGGGCTGGAGCCTATCCCAGCATCTTTGGGCGAGAGGCAGGGTATACCCTGGATAGATCGCCAGTCCATCACAGGGCGAACACAGAGAGACAGACAACCATTCACTCTCACAGTCATACCGAAGGACCATTTAGAATCCCCAGTTTGATGCCAATTAACCTAACTTGCATGTTTTTGGCATGTGGGAGGAAACTGGAGAAATCTTGGAGTCAACCCATGCAGACATGGGGAGAACATGCAAACTCCACACAGATCACTGTTGGTTGGGGGATGGGATCGAACCCAGGATCCCCCGGCCAAGGGTGAGTTGCTGTGCTGCCGCAGTGCTAACCACTCCGCCACCACGCTGCCCCTTGTGTTTTTGCAAATTGTAGCCAGGCTTGGATGTTTTTCTTCATAAGATAAGGCTTCCGTCTTGCCACCCTAGACAGGAGATTGTTGTCACATGTACTAAACAGCCAGTATTTGCCAGAAATTCCTGCAGCTCCTTCAATCTTGCTGTCGGCCTCTTGGCAGCCTCCCTGACCAGTTTTCTTCTCGTCTTTTCATCAATTTTGGAGGGACGTCCAGTTCTTGGTAATGTCACTCTTGTGCCATATTTTCTCCACTTGATAATGACTGTCTTCACTGTGTTCCATGGTTTATTTAATGCCTTGGAAATTATTTTGTACCCTTTTCCTGACAAATACCTTTGAACAATGAGATCCCTCTGGTGCTTTGGAAGCTCTCTGCAGACCATGGCTTGTGCTGTAAGATGTGACTACAAAAATGACAGGAAAAGTCTACTAGAACAGCTGAACTTTATTTAGGGTTAATCAGAAGCACTTTAAATGGTGGCAGGTGTGTGTTGACTCCAATTTAACATGAGTTTGAATGTGATTGATTAATTCTGAACACAGCCACATCCCCAGTTATAACAGGGTGTGCAAATTTATGCAAACAGGTTATTGTCGGTTTTAATTTTTTATTTTTCCCCTTAAAAGATTTCAGTTTGTTTTTCAATTGGTTTGTACAGGTTATAGGTCACATTAATGGTGGAAAAAGTTTTGAAATGATTTATCTTGGTCTCATTTTTTTACATCACAAAAACCTGGCATTTGAACAGGGGGTGTGTAGACTTTTTATATCCACTGTACAACTGAGAAAAGCACATCTGCGCCCTTTACAGAAACGTGTTTGACGAGAGACTTGTTCAGTAAGTGGCTGTCTCATTTTCAAACTAATTCCAACATCAATTACAAAAACATCAAGGGAATTTATGGACCAAGTTGAACAAAATCCAACTCGCACGGACCTGAACTCGTGTGCACTTGAGACGCCCAAGCAAATGTGCCTGTTCGTGTCTTTCATTGACTTTGTGTGCAATTGCCCCACATTTCACACTGAGTATAAACAAAATACAAGACCAAACTGTCATTAGATATGCCACTTACCGGTACCAGATATTTTCAGAGAGGGTGCGACAGAGTTTTCGGAAAAAAAAAAATGGATAAGCAATGCCACCTGAAAATCACGGATGATGAGAAGCATAAACATCCTTTATAAAGACCTAAATAATATTCTAGCCTCACTAAACTAGTTCAGTTCTTAATATGATGGAGTCTTCCCCTGTTTCAACTTAAAGTATGGTTACCGATACCCAGAGCTGCAGAAACGCCTTATTATGCAAGTAGCATGTTTGCTAACGATTGGTCTGTGCTAACAACACAAATGAAACACAAACTTGTGGTGTATGTGAAGCGGCGGGACGCAATACACTGTGGTAGCACACACGCATGTGTGACGTCAGGGTGCCTCAGGATATATTAGGTGACTCCTTGGGCCAGTTGCCCTCTTCCTGCTTCCAGCCACACCTTGTACTGTGTACTGTTTGCTGTGAACGCTCAGTAAAGCTAACCTCAACACGTGGTCATGTCCACCCAAATTTCCAGACATAACATTGGTGATGAGGATAATGGAGACTTTGCTGACACCACTACCACCATTCCTCTCTCTGCGTGGTGAGCCACCTATTTCTTGGCTCTGTTGGTACGAGTCGTTTGAGACGTTTGTGTCCGCCATCGACCTAGCTAAAGCTAGCAAAGCTAGGCTGCAAGCTATGCTAATTCATAGCCTCGGCAGCAAGGGACAATGTGTTTTTTGAATGCTTGGACCTGTGGACACCTATGACGAGTGCGTAGCTTTATTGGCTGGACATTTCATCACCCCAGAGAGCATTTTGGTCTGCAAATCAAGTTTCGCTAGTGCCGACAGTGTACGGGTGAGTCGGGCCAACAATACATTGCCGACCTCTGCTGTTTGGCTAATAGGTGCAGGTTTGGACACCTGGAAGACAAGATGGTGCAAGACCAGTTAGTGGAGCACACCACAAATCTGAAGCTGAGGGAGGAGCTGCTAATGGCACCGGATGACTTACTGATGGCCAGGGTGGTGGAAATGACGTCCCAGCTAGAGGCAGCGTCCCAGTTAGCAACACAGCTAGTGGCCTCCATCCCGCGCCCCCCACATTCAGCTCCACTAGCACAGGCCATTACCCTGGCTGCTCAGCCCGCTGACCCCACATCTCCTCATGAAGACCCCAGTAACATGCTGTATAAGTGGTGCACAGTAGAATTGGATGGCGTCAGTGTACCACTGCTGCTGGACACTGCCGCTACGAGGTCCCTGATGAATGAAGCCACAGTTAGGAGGCTTTTTTTCCCCTGCAACCAGTTGAGCCAGACGCGGTGGAGCTGTTTGGCTATGGACACATGAAGATTGGCATTGTAGGAACTGTTGCCTTTTTGGTTCGCTACTGGTCAAGAATCATCCCAAGGTTCACATTTCAAGTGTTGCACCATGGTGACAACATCCTGGGGTGTGATTTGTTCCAAGAATTTGGCTTTTTCCATCACAGACCACATGGGATTCTGATTGACTAACGATGGCCCGAGTCCACTACATTCAGACGTAGACACAGCCACTCCCCACTTCACACCGCACAACAAACAGGACACTGGAGTTGATCCTCACATGAGCCTCCCCAAGCAACTGCCTCACTGCAGGAGCTCCGGTCCACTTTCACGCAGGACCCGGAAGAAGATAGGGCCTATCCCGCTAACGACAATACCAGCCCACCTCTACGTTGTTTCCCGGACCGCTCATGTCCTCGGCCAGATGACGCCCCAGCAATGGCGCCCTTCTCCGGCAGCAGGATGAAGGAACAGCAGCACATCGTGAAGTGGAAGCAACCCTTGCTCACAGTGCTCGACTGGGTCTAGATCCGGCGACCCAGCCGCTCGCATGAGCTGCAGTTGTTCCAGTCAACATCAATGCAAATCACCGCTCAGCTTGGGCCAGCCACTTTCATGCTGGCCGTCTCAGAAGGATAGCACCACCTCCTGCTCAGGATCAAGACACTGCAACCGAACCGACCCAGCCAGTGTGAGATCCAGACTGGAACTTTGTCAATGAGCAGACCGCAACTCCAGCAGGGCGCCCTTGAGACTCGCCTGAGCCGGCGCATCCAGGGCCACACCCAGTACGGGCTCAACAGAGGGCCCACTGAGTTCAAGAAGAACTGTGTTAATGACTCTGAGTTTGTAAATAGCTAGTGTGTGATCTGTTCAGTGGCAGAATAACCCATATGACCATGCAGGCACACCGGCAATCTACCCGGTTGCCCAGTTAATAATGATGTGATTAAAATATGCTTTAAGTGGTTCTTCATAGCAGCCTGTTTTGCCCAGTCAGGTATATATTCAATTTCACACTGGGCAATACGCTAATAAGTTTGTTCTTATATCAGCACGTTTCTGCTAAACTAACGAAGTGGACTAATGTTCTGAGCTTCTTGGGGGGAAGGTATTGTTGTGTATGTGAAATGGCGCGATGCACCACACTGCAGTATCATGCACACATGTGTGATGTCAGGGCGCCTCAGAGTATATTAGGCGACTCCTAGGGCGAGTCACCATCTTCCTGCTTCCAGCCACACCCTGTACTGTGTACTATTTGCTGTGAACGCTCAATAAAGCTAAACTCAACACGTGGTTGTATCCGCTCATATTTCCAGACATAACAAAACTGTGCTAACAACACAAAATATGTGGGGTCACGTAAAATTGTTTATTTCACCTGAAAAAGGAGCAGTTTTTAAACCAAACCTAATGTATAAAATGTAACAAAAATACGAACCTTGGTCCAGTCCTTAGTGCAGGCTTTCTGGCATGAAAATGCCCCTAAACTTCACAGATTCAAAGATTTTATTTGTCAATACTACTGTACAGGACATACAGGAGAATTGAAATGGCGTTTCTCTCTCTCTTCAGTGGTGTGCACAATATAAAACAAGAAAAAGGAACAAGCCTGGAAAAACAACAACAGAAGTCTATGTACAGTAATGCTACCTGTAGTGCAAATGGTGACAAAAGATAGACCCAGACATTCCATAGTGCAAATAAAGATAAAACAATGAAACCCAGCAATCCTATATACAGAGAGCAGTAATACTTGTAGTTGCAAGTTCAATGCAGTAGTGTAGGTGCAGACAGTGACAGATAGGACTGCACATGATCAGTATTGCAATAACAGACAGCAGCAGATATGGCATTTGTGCAAATGGTTGCAGTGAAGTGCAGAGACATACAGCAGCAGATGTATTACTGTTGGTGTGCCAGTCTTTCTGTGCCAACAGCTGAGGTAGTAATTGTGTGGGTGAGTGCACTGTGGTCCGGTGGGGGGGGGGGGGGGGGCGGGGGGGAGTGGACAGAGTTCAGGGTCCTGATGGCCTGATGAACAAAGCTGTTTAGCAGTCTTGTGGAATGGGCCCTGAGTCTCTGGTACCTTTTCCCCAAGGGCAGGGGGCTGAAGAGGGAGTGTAAGGGGTGGGAGGTGTCGCCTGCTATGTTGATGGCTCTGCGGGTGAGGTAGATGTCCGAGAGGGGGGACAGAGGGACACCAATGATCTTGCTGGCTGCTTTCACTGTGTGTTGTAGTGTCTTCCGATAGGAGGTGGTGCAGCTTCCATACCACATCGTGATGCAGCTGGTGAGGATGCTCTCAATGGTGCCCCAGTAGAAGCATGTGATAGGGGGTGGAACTCGTGCTCTTCTCAGTTTGCGGAGGAAATGGAGGTGAGTTTGAGCCTTCTTAGCCAGTAATGTTGTGTTGTTGGACCAGGAGAGGTCCTCAGAGATGTGCACCCCCAAGAACTCGGTGCTGCTCACCCTCTCCACAGCTGCACCATCGATGATCAGAGGGGGATGCTGTGTGTGTTTCCTCCTGAAATCGACCACAGTCTCCTTGGTTTTTCCCATGTTCAGGAAGAGATTGTCTTTACACCACTGGACCAGTTGGCTCACCTCATTTCAGCAGTTGGCCTCCTCGTTGTTGGTGATGAGGCCCACCACCGTTGTGTCGTCCACAAATTTGATGATGTGGTTGGTGCTGTAGGCTGGTACACAGTCATGGGTCAGCAGGGTGAAGAGCAGCGGGATGGGCACACACCCTTGTGGGGCCCCTGTGCTCAGTGTGATGGTCTTGGATGTGTTGCTACCAACCCGCATGTTCTGTGGCCTCCCTGTGAGAAAGTCCAGCACCCAGTTACAAAGAGAGGTTTTGAGTCCTACATGTCTGAGTTTTTATATTCGGTGCTGGGGGATGATTGTGTTGAATGCTGAACTGAAGTCCAAGAACAGCATTTGTATGTAGGAGTTCTTTGAGTCCAGGTGTGTGAGGGCTGGATGGAGAGCAGCAGTGATGGGATCTTCTGTGGATCTGTTTGACCTGTATGCACACTGAGATGGGTCGTTGGAGGGAGGGAGGGAGGATGGACTTGATGTTCTGCATGACCAGCCGCTCGAAGCACTTCATTATGATGGGGTCAGTGCTATGGGCCGGTAATCATTGTAGCCGGATGGGACAGGCTTCTTTGGGACTGGTATTATGATAGCAGTTTTGAAACTTTTGTCACTGAATACTTTCAGTTAATAAATATTCCCTTGTGATACAACTTTTATATTGTATAACAGATATATTAAACTTTTCCATGAATTTAAAGCCATTTAGAATGAAACAGTAATGAAGCGGTCATTAATAATTTGATAAAAGAAAATTTTAGTTATCAAATAATGCTGAAAAAGCTGATTCAAAGACAAGACTTTCTGCCAAGGCAAATCTGGGCTTTATAGTTTGGTGGGTCTTTGTTTTCATTCACAAAGACCACACAGGCTCATAAGAACTGGAAAACTGTGAGAGAAAATATACATTGCTTTGTGAACTTTGAATATAAAAGTTTTTGATAAAATATGAATGTTACATACACCCCTGTCAGAAATGTTCTTACTTCCATTAATCTCTCAGCAACAGAACCAGTCAAAAGGGGTGAATTGTGGTCAAATCTGACATGTCTTCTACACAAGTCTGAATGATGTAGCTATAATTTACACACGTTATGTTTAAGCAATATTACAAGAGAGGGAGTACGGTATCAATGAATATAGTAACTGCAAGTGTGAAGACCTCAAGCCGAATATTGCTTTTATACAACAGTTCCAGCAAGCACAATTTATTAAATAACAGCAATATTGGACAAAATATAATGATTTGTTTGTTTAACCAGTAACTTCTAAATGTAGCCAGTAACTGCTGCTAAACATGTTAATCAGCATGAAGACATCTATTGTCATTTCACATACATGTAAATAAATTAAATATTGTCAAGTGCAAAAGTAAGTTTGTAGAGTGTGTCAATAACGAGGCGGATTTGACTCAGACAGTTTATTACACATCTCACACATAAGCATAGTCAGAAAAAGGACATCTCAGACAAGACTCATCTCTTAAATACTCAAGCTTCCTTTCAGAAGCTTCTACACATAAAAAGTCACATTGCATTCACTTCCTTAATCCTTTAACATCCTCCTAGCAGTCTCTGATACACAAAAGGTCACCTGCATTCATCCTTCACACCTCCCTGTTATCTCCAAGGGAAACTCTGCTCTTTGTTCTAGTCTAAGATGCTATGCCAGTATTCACTCCCCAAACGACCCCCCCCCCCCCCGAGTGTCTTGGATAGAACAATAGAATTACAGTCCATATGCTGTGGTAAAATCATTAAACATCAATCCACATGCTGCTTGGGGTTCAGTCTTCTCCCGTATCTGCTGTAACCAGGATTCACCGCCTCCGCAGCGCTGTCATGCTGGGGGGCTGATGAATGCTGGGGGGTTGATGATTGAGGGGTAAAAGTCTGTGCATGTGGGTGCTCTGGGGAATCTTTTCTCTGGGAAACTCCCCGCGGGGGTCTTCCACGCCGAGGGGCCCTCGCCAACAGCACTTGCTCGTCCGACACAACAAAAGCGGGTTTGAGTCTGTCTATGCCAATCCTGTCCCTCCTACCCCCCAAATCTAGCAAAAAATGCTTGTCCCCTGTTTCCAGCACTCTGAACGTTCCATCATAAGGTGGGCGCAGCGGATGGCGATGGGCATCGTGTCTGACAAAAACGAACTCTGCGTTTTTCAAAGTTTTAGGCACAAAAACGCGCGGAAAACTGTGGTGAACAGGGCCCGGCAGCGTGCTTGTGTCTATGCTATGCTGCAACAGCTGAGACGGGGAGCTGCCCGGCGCGGGATTATCTGGGAGAAACTCCCTGGGCAGCCGAAGTGGCTGCGCAAAAACGAGTTCAGCCGGGGAAGCTTCCAAATCCTTATTAGGCGCAGAACGTAACCCCAATAAAACCCACGGTAGCTTGTCTACCCAATTTGCATCCATCAGTGACGCCCTGAGAGCCGCCTTCAATGACCTATGAAAACGTTCGCATAACCCATTAGCCTGTGGATTGTACGCGGTTGTGCGGTGAATTGTGACACCCAGGCCGCAGGCCATTGTTGACCAGAGTTCGGAAACAAACTGAGGGCCTCTGTCGGACGTAATATCCGACGGGACTCCAAAACGCGCCACCCATGCTGTTAAAAACGCACACGCCACCTCCTCGGCTGTGGTTGCCACCAGTGGAACCACTTCCGGCCAGCGCATGGTGCGGTCCACCATTGTCAGAAGGTGCGTGTACCCCTGTGATGGCGGGAGGGGGCCCACGAGGTCCATGTGAACATGGTCGAACCTCTTAGCCGGGATGCGAAACGGCTCCAAGGGAGCTTTCGTGTGTCTGTGTACCTTGGCTCGTTGGCACGCCATACAGGCTGCTGCCCACTCTTTCACTTGTTTGTGAAGGCTCGGCCACACAAATTTCTCTCCTACCATTTTGACCGATGCGCGCACTCCCAGGTGCGCCAAAGAATGAATCCAGTCAAAAATGCGGCGGCGCCACGCGGCCGGTACCACAGGATGCGGTCGCCCCATGGAGACATGACAGATTGGAGGGGGCATACCATCTTGCAGCACCCTGCTCTCCAGCCTTAACCCTGTTGGTCCAGACTGGAGCGCGCGCACATCCGCGTCACTAACCTGCTCCGCGGCCATGGCTGTGTAATCTATCCCCACGCGGACCGGGGCAGCCACGGCGTGCGTGAGGCAGTCTGCCACTACATTCAGTTTACCCAACACATGCTGAATATCGGTAGTAAACTCTGAGATCGCGGCCAGCTGTCTCTGCTGCCGGCCCGACCACGGTTCTGAAACCTTGGCCATCGCAAATGTTAGTGGCTTGTGGTCAACGAACGCGGTGAAACAGCGCACTTCCAGCCAGAACTGGAAATGGCGAATGGCCAAGTGGAGAGCCAGCAACTCCCTGTCGAACGTGCTGTATTTACGTTCACTATCGCGCAAAGTCCTGCTGAAAAAGGCGAGCGGCTGCCAAGCCCCGGCTACACGCTGCTCCACGACCGCCCCTATGGCCACATCTGACGCTTCAGTAGTGAGCGTTATGCGGGCCGTTGGATCTGGATGTGCCAACAACGCAGCATTTGCCAGGGCTGCTTTGACTTCCGAGAACGCCCGCTCTCGCTCTGGGGACCATTTGATCTTATTCACGGGTTTCTGTTTTTTGAGCGCGGCATACAGTGTTTGCATGAGCTGCGCTGTGCGGGGAAGGAAACAGTTATAAAAATTCACCATTCCCAAAATCACCTGTAACGCCCTGACCGTTTGCGGCCGGGGAAAATCTGCTACCGCGCGCACTTTGTCAGGCAGCGGAACCGCTCCTTCGGGAGAGACGCGGTGCCCCAAAAAATCAATCTGCGTCACCCCGAACTGACACTTCGCTGGGTTGATTATTAAACCGTGCTCTCCCAACCTCCGGAAAACCGCCGTTAGGTGGGTTTCGTGTTCGTCTTCGGACGCGCTGGCTACCAAGATATCGTCCAAGTAGACGAATACGAAAGGGAGATCGCGCAGCACTGCATCCATCATGCGTTGGAACGTCTGTGCAGCCCCTTTAAGCCCGAATGGCATGCGCAAAAACTCGAATAAACCGAACGGAGTTATCACCGCTGTTTTGGGTATGTCCTCAGCACGCACTGGGACTTGGTGGTAACCGCGGACCAAGTCTATTTTAGAAAAAACGCGCGCTCCTGCCAAGCGAACAGAAAAATCCTGGATGTGAGGAGTTGGGTAGCAGTCGTGTGCTGTGGCGTTGTTCAACCTGCGGAAGTCCCCGCAAGGTCGCCACGAACCGTCAGCTTTAGGGACCATGTGTAGCGGGGAAGCCCATGGGCTGTTTGAACGCCTGATGATGCCCAACCTCTCCAGGTTGGCGAACTCCTCACGCGCTATGGCCAGTCTAGCTGCGTCCAAGCGCCGAGGTTTTGCAAAAACGGGCGGCCCGGTGGTGGTGATAAAATGCTCCACCCCGTGTTTAGCGACAGCTGCCGAAAATGTGGGGACCGTGAGTGCTGGGAACTGAGTGAGCAGTGTGTGGAACTTACCGCATGCAGCTGTGACGTTGGCTTGTGCTGTTGGCCGGGACGCTCGAGCTGTACAGGGGATAGAATCAAAGGACAGTGCATTAACCAGGCGCCTGTTAGCGACATCAACCAACAAACCATGTGAGCACAAAAAATCAGCCCCCAATATATTGAAATTCAATGCTGCTATGACAAAAGTCCACTCAAATGTACGGCCGTGTAGAGACAGAAGTAGAGTCCTCTCACCAAAGGTCTTAATCTCCGAGCCGTTTGCTGCTGCCATCTCGAGGCCGCTAGATCCTGCCAGCCAGTCGGCGTAGGATGGCATGATGAAACTCAGCTGGGCACCAGTGTCCACGAGGAAATGCCTCCCCGAGCGTGCGTCCGTCAAGTAGAGCAGCTTGTTCTCCTCCGGGGATCTTTCGTCGTGTTGTATGATTCGTCTTGGGTCACCAGTGTAGAGTATGTCAATAACGAGGCGGATTTGACTCAGACAGTTTATTACACATCTCACACATCAGCATAGCCAGAAAAAGGATATCTCAGACAAGACTCATCTCTTAAATACTCAGGCTTCCTTTCAGAAGCTTCTACACATAAAAAGTCACATTGCATTCACTTCCTTAATCCTTTTACATCCTCCTAGCAGTCTCTGATACTTCTACACATAAAAAGTCACATTGCATTCACTTCCTTAATCCTTTAACATCCTCCTAGCAGTCTCTGATACACAAAAGGTCACCTGCAATCATCCTTCACACCTCCCCGTTATCTCCAAGGGAAACTCTGCTCTTTGTTCTAGTCTAAGATGCTATGCCAGTATTCACTCCCCAAAAGTTGACATTATAAATATAAGTTTACTTTATAAAAAAATACTAAATTCGATCCTGGCAACTATAGACCTGTCTTGATTCTCAGTACTGTTGCAAAATTATTGGAGAGAGTGGCTTATACTCAATTTTATGCATACTTCTCAAGTAGTGAACTCCTGTATCAGTTTCAATCTGGGGTTCGAGCTAAATTTTCAACCAAAACAACACTGGTTCACCTAACTGATTATATTAAGCTTGCACAGGATGAAGGTAAATATATATAGGGATGGTACTGCTGGACCTCCAAAAAGCCTTTGACACAGTGAACCATGATATACTTTTGTCTAAATTAGAGGCTATCAGACTGGACCAAAAATCGGTGAAATGGTTCAGATCTTACCTCAGTAATCAACAACAAATTGTTATAATAGGACATGCCCTTTCAGACCCAGCAGATACCTCATGTGGAGTACCTCAAGGGTTGATTTTAGAGCCCCTTCTGTTTTTAATCCATGTTAATGATATTACCTCATCAATTCATTGGAAACCTTTATTATATGCTGATGATTCTGCTCACATTGTGGCTGATAAAAATCATGAGGTAATTCAGCATAGGTTATCACAAGAGACAGACTCAATTAGAGAATGGCTAATTGACAATAAATTATCTCTTCATTTAGGCAAAACAGAGTATATCCTTTTTGCTTCAAAAAGGAGACTCAACAAAACAAAATCCATTCAGATACATTGTGGCAAAAATGAGCTAGCATGTCAGGAACATGTTAAATATCTGGGCTTATCTTTGGACCAATCTTTGGATGAGGAAAGCATTGTGGACAAGCTAGTGAAAAAGTTCAATGCATGACTCAAATTTTTATACCAGCAAGCCAACAATGTTTCTTTTGAAACAAAAAAAATATTGGTCTTAGCCCTTATACAATATCACTATGACTATGCTTCCACGGCATGGTACTCTGGACTGACTAAAAGATGCAAGCAACGATTACAAGTCTCCCAGAGAAAAATGATTTGTTTCATTCTGAATGCACCGGCCAGAATATATAGTCATGCAAAAAAATTAGGACACCCTGTGTGTGTGTTTTTTTTTTTTCATATTTGGACATATGGATATTTAATATCAATGTTAAAACTGCTGGGAGAGTCATGTAATATAACTAAACAATTAAAAATGAATTAAAGACTTTTTTACATTTTCTGTAAAATACAATTCTAAACAAATAGTGAGAAATAAATTAGGACACCCCCACATTAATTCCCACTTAAAATGGCTAAAATAAATTTAAGAAAAGCAAATAAAAACAAAAACAAGGTTAAACATAGATACGTGAACATTTCTTAATAAAGAACTGAATATTTAAAGAGGTGTCCAAACTTTTTCACATGACTGTATCCACCTTATTCATAGGCCCCATGATGCCTTGCTTGAATTAGGGTAGCAACTTCCGGTACTAATTTAGAACGTATGGTTTTCACTGAAACGGGACACTTTTCCTTGTTAAAAAACAGTGACTTCGGCATCAGAAATGTGGGAAGACGGCCTTTTGTACCTCAAAAACTGTAATATAATCATACCACTTCCTACGACTAGGGATAGGAAGATGACCTTAAAAAGTGGCCTGGCAGGCAGTAGCTCCATTTGTTAGTGCCGCTGCTAAGATGCTAACACTGCAAACAAATAAAAGCTCTGAGATATATCAATGTCTCCACCACAACAAAGTCGGCTGGATGTTGTTAAAATATGTTGGACATAATCAAATTTACTTTAGAGCAGACATAGAATCTAGTCAGAGCCACAACGAACAACAACATCGTGCTTGGGTGTTTTAATGTCGGGGTAAATACAGATAGCTGCAGCTGTTTGTTCAACCCCGAAATTAAAATGCTCATGCTGCTGTCATGCCATGTATGCTTGTTATTTAACTTAACACGTACAGACCTTTTCTGACAATTGTTCAGAATTTTATTGACCTATATTTTGTGATAATTTAAAAATTAATGCATGCTGAAGTCCAAATCTTCTTCTTCTTTTAGATTTGATTGGCGGTTGGCAACCAGCTTACAGGTGCATTACCACCACGTACTTCACTCTATATCATCATTGCGAGGTAGTGCAACGAATGCAAAAAACCCCACCCAAAAAACTATTTGATATCTTTCTTAAGCAAACTGTTACCATTTTTTATTACCTCCGCCAGGCCGAAAAGGCTAGGAGGAGGTTATGTTTTTGCCAGGGTTTGTGTGTTTGTCTGTCTGTCTGTTTGTCTGTCTGTCTGTTTGTCTGTTGGTTAGCAAGATAACTCAAAAAGTCTTGAACGGATTTGCATGAAACTTTCAGGCGTTGTTGGAAATGGTACAAGGAAGAACTGATTAAATTTTGGGGGTGATCCGGTTCACCGTCTGGATACAGGAATTTTTTTAAAGCATTTTTCAACAATGTGACATAGGGCCATTTTCAACATGTGCGCAGGCGCAATGGAGGCCGCTGGGCGTCGTGTCTGACCAACACAAACTCCGCCTTCTTCAACGTTTTAGCCACAAAAGCATGCGGAAAACACTGCTGGCCTCGGACCCCCAGCGTGCCTGTGCCAGCCATAGGCGCTGCGCACATTGCGCTGGTCGTCGTGTCTGACCAACACAAACTCCTCGTTCTTCAACGTTTTAGGCACAAAAGCACGCGGAAAACACTGCTGCCCTGGGCCCGCCAGCGTGACTGCTTTTGCGCCACGCTGCAAAACCTGACACGGCCACCTGTCCGCCGCCCCATTATTTGCCACAAATTCCCCGCCCAGCTATAGGCGCTGCGTAAAAACGACCTCTCTGCCGGGGAAGATTCTAAATTCTGTTTTGCCGCCGAGCGCAACCCCAATATAATATAAAACCCACGCCAACCTGTCTAACCAATCTGCATCCGTCAGTGGAGGAGATGGACACACCAACACTTCAGTTTATTACCTCCGCCAAGGAGGCAATGCTTTTACAACCGTAAAACGGGGCTATAAGGGACGACGGGGTAATATGGGACACTTTTCTAAATGTAATTCTGCTTTTTTAATTTTGCTTCCGCCTAGATTTGATGAAGGATTCATGGATATTTGACAATAACAACACAACTCAGCGTCCTGCTCAAAATAAAAAAAGCAGAATTACATTTAAAACATTTCCCACAAAAGTGTCCCTTATTAACCCGCCGTCCCTTATAGCCCCGTTTTACACTACTGAACCACTAATCCTATCACTATCACATTGATTGTCATTCATTAATTGTCTGTTTATTGCACTGTCCATGTCAAATAAACAAATAATCATTGTGAATCCAATTGCTAGTCATATCTTTTCATGCTCAGGGAATCTGAAAACGTACACACAAACACTGTATGGGGGGAACTGTGCCGCTTGGCGGAGGTCTGCGCTCTCCGAGTGCTTTTCTAGTTTATTATTTTATTTCATGCAGCCTTCATTCTGGTAACATGTATAAAACACATAAACATCAGATCTGTGACATTCATATAAGTGAAAACATAAATGGTACTGTTGTCTCTGTCCTGTGTCTGTACCACCAATCACACCGACAGTCCTTTTTCGTTTTCAGTGCATGATCTACGCATTGCCAGTGAGAAGCCTCCATTTATACAGTCTTTGGCACAACCACAAACATCAGCAACAAGTACCAGAACTATGCCAAAACATTCAAAAAATACAAAAACTACAAGTGCTGAAATTAGCTGCCACTTGAGTGCAAAACACGTATGTGGACTATACATTAAATTGAATTTGAAAAACTTTTCAAAATGCTATTTTAAATGCCCCTGCTACTCCACTCTTGCTGACTGATTTAACACGACTTCAGCCGAAACTGGAAGTTCTGCCCATAATCGTTCCTACAGCAGCACCCCCAGGAATAAAATGGATAGGTGCTGACAAATTCAAGCAGGTTAATATGTTGCCTATAGACAAAAGAATCATTCAACTAAAGCTGAACTTAATGTTTAAAATTCTACATGGTCAGGCTCCAAATGATATTTTAGGCCACTTCAGCTCCATTCAAAACTCTAGTCGATAACCACAAGCTCTGGCTCTGCTTCATTTCAGATACCTCACACTGGTTCATTTGGTGCGTCATCGTTCATGTATACGGGTATTAAGGGTTGGAATAGCCTACGTAGTAAAATTAAATTAATTAATAATTTTTTAAGTTTTAAACCTGCTGTAAAAAACATCTTTTTAATGGTTATCCAGGAGTTTGACATTTTTTTTTAATGTATTATTAGTTTATGGGGTGCTTGTTGCCTACTTCTTCCTTCATCTATTGACTCATTATTATGTTGAATTTTTTTTTTTTTTTTGTATTTTTGTAATGTGATAGAAAGGACCACAATGGAAATGTGTTTTCACTTTTATGTGTCATCCTGGATTTGTATGACGTTTCATATGTATATTTACATTCTCTGTTTGTATACTATGTTCAGGATTATTCTTATCCAAATAAATAAACAAACAATACATACCGGTCACCTGTTGAGTCGGTATGGCAGAAGACCCGAGATCAAGATGCCGGTAGCTAGCCAGTGGCTAGTAGTTAGCATGCTAGTGACTGCATGCTTCACTCGCTTCTCCTTGGCATTTTCAGATGAAATAAAAAGTCCATCACCACAAATGTATGTGGTGTGGAGAGTGTAAATAATGAGACTGATTTATGCAGCAGACGATTTTATTCACACTCACATCAGTCACACACAGAAAAGCATGTCTCAATACACCATGGGTTCTCCTTTTATACCAACCGCCCATCTCACATCTGCATGACAGCTCACATCACAATACATTCATCCCTTCTCCCCCCAACTCCTTCTTCCTGCTACCCCACCATAATCTCCATAGCTATTGTCCTTCTCTGTTTACCCTCTGCATCCAGTCTGAGATGATTAACCCAGTCTCTACAGTGGTTTGTTAATCGAGAGAATAAATCCAAATCTAGCGCTGCCTATTTTTCTAAACAGACATGAAATAGCTTAATGACATTTATACAAGGGCAGAAGTTGTAAACAAAGTTTTTTGTTTTTTTTTTCCAAAAGGGTGGGCCTTCCGGGTCACAGATGTATAATTTCTTGTCAAACAGTGCCCTACTGTGGAAATTACGGAATCCAAAACAGTACTGCAATTCTCACTGAGACTTGATAGTAAATTACTGTTAGTAATTAATGGTTACATGAACACCTTTGAAGTGGAGTGATACATATCCAGTGAAACATTGGAGTGCAATTATTGCGGATTTTAGTAACTCCTGGAATCCCTATTGTCCAATGAAATTGCTCGGTCGGAACTAATTGTTGCAGAAGTTGAGTTAAGACACTGTTTTGCCCTGCAGACATGGTCACAGTCTATAAGGTGACCCTGGCAAACCAGATCTGGGCCACCAAAGGGCTGTCATTCTTTGCAGCATGTGGGCCGAGTATAAGTGCATTGTAAGATAAGATAAGATAAGATAAGCCTTTATTAGTCCCACAACGGGGAAATTCCAGGATTGCAACAGTACAGGGATAGCAACACTCAGAGCAACAATCAGAAGGCAAGAAAAAAAGCAAGCAAGCAAGAGCAGCTAATATACATATGTACATATTACTATAAAATATATATATACACACACACAGACACACAGTGCAGAGCATTGTAGCTGGATGGAATAAATATATGAATAAATAAATAAACACACAGTGCGGAGCATTGTAGCTAGATGGAATAAATATGTAGATATATAAACACCCACAGTACGGAGCATTGCAGCTAGGTGGAATAAATATGTAAATATATAAACACACACAGTGCGGAGCAATGTAGCTAGATGGAATAATATGTAGATATATAAACACACAGTGCGGAGCATTGTAGCTAGATGGAATAAATATGTAAATATATAAACACACACAGTGCAGAGCATTGTTGCTAGATGGGATGAAACAGCATAACCATCTACTTAGTTATCCTACATGGTATGATTATGTGCCCATACATATTCTCACCCTCCATAGCGACCGGTATTTTCCTAGTTGTATGCCGGAGGGGACCATTGTGTAAGTCTATTGCATCTTTTGCATTCAAAAAACTATTAGTTTGTTACGTCTTTTTGCTATCTCTGCGAGCAGCCCTGCTTAGGTTGTACAGTCTGACAGCCGTTGGTAGGAAGGACCTGCGAAACCTCTCGATTGTGCACCTGGGATGATGTAATCTGCTGCTAAATGAGCTCCTCAGTGCATTCAGTATGTCCTGCATAGGGTGGAACTCGGACTCCAGCAGAGATGACAGTTTAGCCACCGTCCTTCTCTCTCCTATCTCCTCCACCGGATCAAGGCGCTGCCCCAGGACAGAGCTAGCTTTCTTGATCAGTTTGTTCAGTCTCTTCCTATCGGCTGCAGTAATGCCACTGCCCCAGCATACCACTCCAAAAGTGATGGCTGATGCCACCACCGTGTCATAGAATGTCTTCAGCAGCGCCCCTTGTACACCAAAAGATCTGAGTCTCCTCAGCAGGAACAGCCTGCGCTGTCCCTTCTTGTAGAGTGCGTCAGTATTGTGTGACCAGTCTAGTTTATTGTTCAGATGAACACCCAGGTACTTATAGGATGTCACCATCTCGATGTCTGTTCCCTGTATATTTACTGGTGCTGTGAGGGGTTGCCCATGCCTGCGGCAGTCCACCACCAGCTCCTTAGTTTTCCTCGCGTTGATCTGGAGGCAGTTCCGATGGCACCAGTCCACGAAGTCCTGGATAAGCCCTCTATACTCAGCTTCATCTCCATTGGAGATGAGACCAACGATCGCAGAGTCATCAGAGAACTTCTGTAGATGGCAGTGTATTGTGTTGTGTGAGAAGTCCGCAGTATAAAGAGTGAACAGGAAGGGAGCCAGCACCGTTCCCTGGGGGGCCCCCGTGCTACTGATGATTGTGTTGGACACACAGTCCCGGGTTCTCACAAACTGAGGCCGGTTCATGAGGTAGTCCAGGATCCATGATGACAGGTGCTGGTCCACCCCTGCGCGCAGCAGCTTGTCCTTCAGGATCATCGGTTGGATGGTGTTGAAAGCACTGGAGAAGTCAAAGAACATGATCCTCACCATATTCCCGGGCTTCTCCAGGTGGGACAGAGAACGGTGAAGGAGGAAGATCTGCACGGTGGCGCAGTGGTTTAGCACTGTGACAGCACAGTTTACCCTCGGCCGGGGGATCGCGGGGATCATGAGATCGTGGGTTCGATCCCAGCCCCCGACCAACAGTGAGCTGTGTGGAGTTTGCATGTTCTCCCCGTGTTGCGTGGGTTTACTCCGGGATTTCTCCGGTTTCCTCCCACATACCAAAAACATGTAGGTTTAGGGCACTCGCGCACGCAGCGACCAGCAGCCGGTGGCTTGTCACCAGACTGCAAACCAAATCTACCTATGGGTACAAATAAGTAACTAAAAAAAAAAAAATCCTCCACCCCAATGCCATGCTGGTAGGCGAACTGGAGTGGATCCATCGCTGGTTCCACCAGGGGGCGGAGGTGAGCAAGGAGCAGTCTCTCCAGGGTCTTCAAGTGGGACGTCAAGGCCACCGGTCTGTAGCTGTTCAGGTCTTTGGGGTGGGAAGTTTTTGGTACAGGTACCACACAAGATGTTTTCCACAGCTGTGGTACCCTCCCCAGCTTCAGGCTCAGGTTGAAGATGTACGTCACAATCCCACACAGCTGGTCTGCACAGGACTTGAGGAGCTTTGCGCTGATGCCGTCCGGTCCCGACGCCTTCCTCGCCTTGATCTTCCTCAGCTCCGTCCTCACCTGGGTCCTGGTCAGGGTCAGGATGGGGGGCTGTGTGTTGGGAGTGGGGGGGTGTTGGTGGAGTGGGGAGTGGGCAGCAGGACTTGATTTCTTTAGAGACAGCAGTGGTTGTTGTGCAGTCAGGGGGGAGGGCGGTTGGTCAAACCTATTGAAAAACAGATTCAGGTTGTTCACCCACTCCCTGCCCCCCGTGGCCTGGGGGGAGGTATTCTGGAGCCCAGAGATGGTTTTGAGGTTTCTCCAGACCCCGCTGATGTCGCTCTGTTGCAGCTTGTCCTCCATCTTCCTCCTGAAGCTGTCCTTGCCTTCTCTGATCTTTCTCCTCAGCTCCCTCTGTACGGACTTCAGCATCTCCCTATTCCCCGACCTGAAGATCCTCTTCTTCTCTCTCAAAAGTGTTTTTATCTCAGGGTTAATCCAGGGTTTGTTGTTTGAGCAACACCGTATGGTCTTGGTGGTCTTGGTGGGAACGGATTTGTCCACACAGAAGCTGAGGTAGTCCATGAAGGTGTGAGTGAGGCCATCGATGTCTTCACCATGTGGCTCGCAGAGCTGCTTCCAGGCGGTGGCTTCAAAACAGCCCTTTAGAGTGTCCATTGTCTCCTCAGACCATAACTCCACTGTGCGCATGGCCGGAGGTTGTCTGTGCACTAGGGGTTTGTACACCGGCCGGAGATGAACCAAGTTGTGATCCGATCTCCCGAGTGGGGGGAGTTGTGATGAGGTGTACGCCTTCTTAGTGTTTGCGTAGAATAAGTCCAGTGTTTTATTGTCTCTAGTGTGGCATGTGACATACTGGGTGAACGTGGGTAGAATGGGAGATAGTGAAACATGGTTGAAATCGCCTGAGATGAGGAGAAGAGCATCTGGGTGTTCTGTCTGCAGCCTGCTGGTTACTGAATGGATGACGTCACGCGCTGTCCCAGCGTTCGCCGTCGGATTTGCATAAACAACAATGCAGATCACGTGTGAGTGTTCTCTCGGGAGATATGTAGGCCGCATGCTAACAGCTAGCAATTCAATGTCTTTGCTGCAGTGTCGTTGTTTAACAGTGATATGTCCCGGTCTGCACCAGTTGTTGTTAACATACATTATCACTCCACCGCCCCTTGCTTTGCCACTGTCTGGTGTTCGGTCTGCCCGTATCATGTGGAAACCCTCCAGCTCAATGTTAGCATCTGCTGCTAGTTCAGTTAGCCACGTCTCAGAAAACAAAAGGAGAGAGCACTCCAGATATGTGCTATCGTAACGGCAGATAGCTGCTAGCTCATCTACCTTTCCCAGTAACGACCGTACATTTCCCATGACAATAGATGGAAGGGAGGGTCTGTACCTTATATTTTTTGTCCTCCGCCTTACTCCAGCCCGGCAGCTGCGGCGTTTTCGCCTCAGTTCTCTCGGTATGTCGAGTTTTTCCAATGGGACCGGGTGGCGGTTGAATGCTAGTAGCTCTTCCCTGCTGTATCGTATCCTGCTATAAACAGTGGCTCCGTCCACCGGCTCAGGAGACATTTGGGATGATCTGTGTGTCCGTGATATAAGTGGAGTGAAAAAAAGACGGATCAAAAAGAGAGAGGAAGGGAAAAAGACTCGGAATCGAGTATGAACCAGAACCGGGCCAGTCCAATTTTGCTATGTGGGTATAAAAGCTGTGATGCCTTCGTAAGAAAGCCGCTGGTGTAGCAATTCTTTTGAAACCTTCAAAGATTTCAAAAGATCAGGTAGTTAGATGGTCCAGTCGTTTGCTTGGTGAGCCACAGCTGAGCATGACATCCCTGTACACCAGACAAGTACAGAGGATGGCTACCTCCATTTTAAATGATGACTCCCACCCTTTGCACTGCCACTTTCAGCTTCTTCCCTCAAGACGGAGGTTTGCTGTCCCAAAAAGTAGAACCCAGCGCTACAAAAACAGCTTTGTCCCTGCTGCTGTCAAAGAGTTGAACAAGCTGTAAAAATATATTGCACATAATTTAGGTACCTATTTATTAACTCCATTTTATATTTACTTATTTTTGTAGGATGTCACTTGGGTTCTAAATATTTTATTGGGTTTTAGACCTCTGAGTTTTTAACCTCTTTGACTAGTTTTTAACTTTTAATATGACCCTTCTCTCTTACCTCTGGTTTTTCTCCCATCTCTTTGTCTTTTTATACCCTGATTGATGGAGCCTCGAGTATTTTTATCATGTTTATAGTCAGCTTCATGTGTGCCTGTGTTTGTGTCTATGTTGAATGTAATTTGTGGCTTGTATATATGGATGTCACCAGACTGCAAAACAAATCTACCTACGGGTACAAATAAAGTAACCTGAACCTGAACCTGAACCTTGGATAAAAAGTGCGGATACCTGTCTTGGTAAAATGTATTCTTCAACCTACCGTCAGTGAAATCAGAGATTAAAATATTGTGATTTAACAGCGAAGACTTTGTCACTCTGCTCACTATCCCCCACCCAAAGCGTAAGCCATAATTTAGATGTGTTTTGGGCCCAAGAATAGTCAATGAAAATTGTGCTGTGTTTTGTCCATCGAGTACAGACCATATTTAACCAGAAAATCGGGCTGTGCCTGACCATGTTAACCCAAAAAATAGCCCCCATATTGGGCTGCTTAGTCCACAGGATTTGGCCCCATCCTCAAAATATTTTTTGGCATGTGGTAATGGTGATGGGAGTTTATTTCTCAAACATCAACTACACTTTTACAACCACTCTTTGTTAGTGCTTTATAAAAATGCATATTTTTAGCAGCTTTTTAAAAATTTCGGCATTTGATATGGTTGTTAAATATTATCTGGGACAATTTGAAACCAGTGCTAGTGCTATTGTATTATTCACTTAAAAAACATTGAATACAAGTGTTTTACAAATTTCTTTCTGCGCTGTGTCTTTTTATTGATACTCACACCATGGGCTCTGGGTGTCCCAGAGACACTCCTGGTCTTGACTGGTCTTAAAAGCTAAGCAGTGTCTGGCTTGGTTAGTATTGGATGGGAGATTGCCATGGGAATACCATGTTTCTGTGATGGACTGGCAATCTGTCCAGGGTGTACTCTGCCTCTTGCCCAAAGATGGTGGGATAGGTAGCCTCACAAAACCTCCAAAAAAGATCAGAAGGCAAATGATGTTGGGTGCCATTGCCTATGTGATGCTTTTTTTCCCCTCATCAACCTGGATCCTGGGTTCGATCCCAGCCCCCAACCAACAATGATCTGTGTGGAGTTTGCATGTTCTCCCCGTGTCTGCGTGGATTTACTCCGGGATTTCTCTGGTTTCCTCCCACATGCCAAAAACATGCAAGTTAGGTTAACTGGCATCACACTGGGGATTCTAAATTGTCCTTAGGTATGACTGTGAGAGTGAATGGTTGTCTGTCTCTCTGTGTTGGCCCTGAGATGGCCTGGCGATCTGTCCAGGGTGTACCCTGCCCCCGCTCAAAGATGCTGGGATAGGCTCCAGCCCCCCTGCGACCCGAAAAGGATTAAGTAGAAGAAGATGAATGAATGAATGAATCAACCTGAAAAAGACAGCTTCTCATCTTTCACTTTTCAACCAAATCCAGACATTTTTAGAGGGCTGGAAAAGCCATCTTTTCAACATTTTTTCAACCAATTTGTGCTGGGAGAGCTAAGTTTCATTGATGATGATATTGATGGATTAAGTCGTCGATGATCAATGAATCTTCTTTCCCCTGGTAATTATGATGGATGTTTTCGTCTGAGGTGGCTGACCAGACCAATGTGTGATGCACACGGCTTGAAGTAGATGGAACAGATGTCTTGGGCGTTTGGTGGTAGTGCTGGTGAAGGTGATGATGGCTGTGGTGATGGTGGTGGTGGATGTTGATTCTGTGCAGCACCATATCTAGCGTTGTGTCGGGCAATCAGCTGGGCTGTTCTTTCACTCTTTAAATGGTTGACATCTTTATGGCAGATCTTACTCCATTGAGGTCGGTTCTTACCCGGCATCTTCCATGTCGCCAGGTTGATCTTGCATAACTTAAAGGGTACCTATAGTGAATTTTAATCAAAAGTTATTTCAAAGGATCAAATATGATACTAGTGGTTCCATCCAGTAATTCTGGTCATGATTCCTTCTCAAATATGCATGAGTTTCAAGTCACTGCTCTCTCAGTCAGTCATGGTCAACAACATCTTGCCTCCTCCATGGCCAGTTTCAGCACCGGTAGTGATGCACAGCCGTTGCTTTGTGCGATTGACTGGGCTGCAGTATAGCAGTCAACAAAGTTTCAACATCAGAATTTTATGTTATTTTTTTACAACCATGTATAAGCAAATATACCCCATATAATTAAATGAAATAAAATTCTAGTATATCAAGATTTATTCAACGTGTTCTGAAGTTACTTGACTGGGAACTTGCCTGTTCGTCAGATATCCTTCAGCTGCTGGTCCCTGGAGGTACCTGCGGATCATGCCGTCAATGAAGGCCATTTCCAAGGATGGTTTGTGCTTTATATAGCTGTGCAGATTTTGTACCGCTTGCAACTCGGATCTCGACCCGCTGAGCATTTGCTGAATGCGTTTACTCATCCATGGTAAACATGTTACTCGTCCGTGGTAAAGTCGGAAACAATGATTGTACGTCAGTTCTGGCTGCTCCCCATTGGTTTTGACCGACTGGTTTTCATGGGATAAAATTATTCAGTATACTGACTCTAGGGGGTTATTTCTACTAAATAAACACATTTTTGGTTTATAAGTAATACCTAAAGCAGGATTAATGTTGTTATAATGGCCAGTACAGGTTTCCTTTAAGAGTGGCATTGAGGACGTCCTTGTACCGCTTCCGCTGACCACCCTGTGACCTTTGTCCCTCATCCAGTTGACCAAATAGCAGGGTCTTCAGGATGTGCTCATCTCCCATCCTTGAGACATGTCCAGCCCAATGCAGGTGGGCACGTATGATGAAAGACTCAACGCTGGTGATGTTGCATCTGCGGAGAATCTCTATGTTGATGAGCTTGTCCTTCCAGGTGACACCATAAAGCTTTCTGAGGCATCTCATGTGAAATTACTCAAGCCTCTTCACATGTGCATGATACGTTGTCCACGTCTCGCATTCATTCAGGAGGGTTGACAGGACTATGGTTCGGTAGACTTGAACCTTGGTACTCAGTCGGATGTCATGCTCTGACCACAGTCAGGGTTCCAGCCGTCCATAAGAGGTGCTGGCCTTGCTGATGCATGATGTGACCTCATCATCGATCTTAGCATTCTGCGAGATGACTCCACCAAGGTAGCAGAACTTGTCCACAGCCTTGAGTACCTTACAGCCAGTGGTGATCTCTGGGTTTGTCAGAAGTGTGCCAGGCTGGGGCTGATGAAGTACTTCGGTCTTCTTGATGTTGATGATGAGTCCATACAGGTTAGTTGCTCTGGCAAATTTGTCCATGATGAGCTGTGCATCCTCTAAAGTATGGGCGATGAGTGCACAGTCATCGGCGTAGAGCAGTTCCCATAGCATCACACATGATGTCTTCGTCTTGGCTTCGAGTCTCTGCAAGTTGAAGATGCTGCCATCAGTGGAGAATCGAATCTTGACACCTCTGTCACAGTTGTTGAATGTATCGTGGAGTATGGCAGAGAACACAACACTGAAGAGCACGGGGGCCATGACACACCCCTGCTTGGTACCATTTGTGACAGGGAATGGATAGGAGATGGAGCCAGCTTCAACGACACACCCTACCATGCCAACATAGCTAGAATGGATGATATTGATAAGCTTGTTGGGGCAGCCGACCTTAGCTAGAAGCTTCCCGAGGCCCTCCCTTCCAACTGAATCAAGCCTTCGTCAGATCAACGAGCATCATGTACAGGTCTTGGTTTTGCTTCCTGCACTGCTCCTGGACTTGTCTAGCTGCAAACATCATGACTGATGTTCCGTGTTAGGTCCAAAAACCACCCTGGCTCTCCGGAATGATGTTGTCGACAATGTGATGGGTGAGACGGTTGATGATCACACGAGCGAGAATCTTACCAGCGATGGAGAGCAGCAAAATTCCTCTGTGGTTGTCAAAGTGATGGCAGCTCCCTTTGTGCCTGTAGAGATGGGCAATCAAGGAGTCTTTAAATTCCAGTGGGACTGTCTCCTGCTCCCAGACGGTGGTAAAGAGCTGAGTCAGGCATATGATGACAGTGTTGCCACCACACTTGAAGACTTCAGGAGGGATGCCATCTCCACCAGCTGCTTTTCTGCTGGGCATCTGGATTATAGCTCTGTGGACTTCTGGGACGGTTGGCAGATAACCCAGTTCCTCAATGATGAGATTCTGAGGAAGCTGAGATATGGCATCATCAGAAATCATGGACTTTCAATTCAAAACATTGTTGAAGTGCTACCCAATGAACCAGGATGAGGTCCGGGTCCCTGATGAGTGTCTGTCCATCTAGAGTGTAGATTGGGGTGCTGCCATTAGGTGTGGGGCCATGGACTGCTTTCAGACCATCATAGAAGCCTTCACGTCATTCCTGTCAGCGGCTGCTTTAAGTTCTGCAGTTCTGTCAAGCCACCACTGGTTCATCATTCTGCGCAGTGAATCTTGTGCCATCTGCCGGACATGATGGTAGGTGTCCTTCTTCACTGTTGAGTTCTTGTCGTTCACATAGTCGATGTGGGATCGGTGCAGGAGATCCAGTAGCTGAATCACGTAGGTGTTGTTCTCATTGAGCCAGTCGCGGTATTGCCGCTTGGCATAGCCAAGGACATCCACCGCTGTATGATGAATCACATCACAAAGTGCACTCCAGTGGCTGTTAATGGTCTCATGTTGGGTAGCATCAAAGTTGAGGAGTATGGTTGCTAGTTGCTGCTGTAGACAGGTTTTTGTGTCGATGAAGAACAGCTTGGACACATTGATCTTCTTTATTGGTGCCTTACGGACCCTGCGTCATGGGGGCTTAAAGGAGAACGAGACTCTAACCCACAGCAAACGATGGTCTGACAGGCAGGTTGTTTCCCTCATAGCCTTGGTGAGGTGGATGTCCTTGATGTCCCGCTGGCGAGTCATGGCAAAGTGAAACTGGTGTCAGTGGCCAGATCGTGGGTTCATCCAGGTGGTCTTGAATTTGTCCTTTTGTTGGAAAAGTGTATCGGTAATGACAAGTTGACATTGTGTGCACATTGAAAGAAGTAACGTGCCACTGGAATTCTCCCTACCAACACTGTGGTGGCTGATGGCTCTGGCCCATGTTGGCCAGTCATTTCCAGCGCGGGCATTAAAGTCTCCTAGGATCAGAAGTCTGTCAGTATATGGAGTGGCTTGGATGAGGTAATCCAGCTCTTTGTAGAACTGTTCTTTGGTCTCAACTGTGTACAACATAGCTAGTGCATATGCAGTGACCATGGTGATGTAGCCACTGTTCAGCTTCAGGCAAAGTCCCGTGAGATGATCATTGACTCCATACTGTATGGCAGGGGGTCAAGCAGGTTGAGGTAGCATGACTTGATCGCAAAGCCAATGCCTGACTGTTGATCCTCATCAGCTGGACGTCCTCTACAGAAAAATATGCATCCTAGGCCATATTCAGTCAGCTGCATTGAGTCAGCAAAACGAGTTTCACTGAGTGCTGCAATGGCAATGTTATAATGACTTAATTCCTGTGCCACGATGGCTGTCCGACGTTATAGGTTCTTGTCGTTATCCTGAAGCATACGGATGTTCCATGCGGCGATGTTGATGTTGACGTTGGTGTTACTTCTTGAATCTTGACTGCATTGTTGGATGACCAGCTCACCGTGGCTAGCAAGCAAGTCGAAGATGGAGCAAGCTTTCTTTAGGGGTCCTTTTCTACCCCCTCTCTGACAGGAGAAAGCAGTGCTCTCCCTGAAGAGGGCTGCCTTGTTGCCTGGACAGGATACAAGCTGCGCCGTTGCTCCAGTCGACACCAGAACGACCGTCACACCCAGGTTGCCATGTGTGGGAGGCTTGGTTAGAGGCTCCCAGGAGCACCCTCTCCCTGCCCCCATCACCATGTCCCCCTCGCCGCAGGACTTGGAAGTAATGGTAGTATGAGGATGTGGATCCAGATGAGGACACCAACACAGCAATAATTTAGGTGACAGTGGGGTGTGCAGTCCCAAAGCCACCCTCTTTTCCCAGCTCCCAGTGTCCGCAGAAGGTGTGGAAACCATAACATGCTGCTACCATGGCGGGCGCAGCAACTGGTCAGGATCCTCATCCTAAGGACTGCCCTCACAGCTGTCGCAAGAACTGATCATTTAACCCATGACTGGGGGCACTGGGTGGAAGAGATGTGTTCCTCCCTCCCAGACCGGGGAACCCCCGGCCAGGTATCCACTCGCAGTTTAGCCAGCGGGGACAATGCCATTGTCTGGGGTGTGGCCGCTGCTGTGCCTGAGCAGCTGCAAGGAACCATGCAAGCAAGCTGGGGTGGGTGTGGGGACCAGAGTAGTTGGCCCATCTGAAGAAACAAAGATGGAGCGCCTGCCCTCCTACAAAGGTAATACCCCTCGACCACACCCCCAAACACCCCGAAGTTTCATTACAATACAGGAAAAAAGCCCAGGTCAACTAAATACAATGGATTTAGATAGCTTTCAGACCCCTTTCATTTTTTTCACCAATGTTATGTTGCAGCCTGATGCTACAGTCATTTAAATTATTTTTTCCCTCATTAATCTACAACTCAGTAATGAAAAATTGAAAACTGAATTTTAGGATTTTTTTTTGTAAATTTATTAAAAAGATAAAAATGAAACATCACATTTACATAAGTATTTAAACCCTTTACTCAGAACTTAGTTGATGCAGATTTGATGGGCACTTTAAGTTGACAGCCATTTTCAGATCTCATTAACCCCTTGCACTCTGGTCAATTTCCCTAAAAACGGCTAAAAATAATGTACCCAAAGTAAATCAAAAGCTGTTCTTCAACCCTTTGCAGCATCTTCATGGGGTTGGTCTCATTTAAAAGAAAACACTTTGAATTTTTTGGCAAAACAGTCATAATCTTTCTAAGTGCTCCTGCCACTGAGTAACAGTCATCTAAACATACTGAACTTGAAGAAAATAAAGTTCGCCTGGGTGTTTTTTTGGATACAAATGCTTGCAAATAACACACAGCTGTCAGATCCGGGCTGGAAAATGCAACAGAAATGTAGAACCAAGTGTTATCCAGCTGGGGTCAAAATTTTGTAACAATACCACAAAAAATGAATATATTACACAGCTTTTTTGTCAGGTTGTTCCCAGGCGTTTTTGAACTGTGCCAAATTGTGCCAAATGGCACAGTTTGGAAAAACGTCTGTAACTTTTGAATGATTCAATATAGAAGCTTGATCTTGGGCTCTAATGAAAGGTGACACCCAGGGCTGTGTGTGTGTGTGTGTGGGGGGGGGGGTTGTTTATTCATTCATTCATGAATGAATGAACAAACAAGCCCCCCACACACAAAGAAGCATGCCACGTAAAAAATGTGTGGCTTTTTTTTTTACAAGAAAAAATAACCTACAGTGCAATAAAAATTATACTAAAATATCTGTAATGTAGAGGATAACAACTCCCCCCCTCCCCCACTACAGAGAACGGACATCGTCCATCGCCACATGACGGACCGTGGCACATGCCGCGGTCTACTACGCACAGTTGTACTAAAATATCTGCAAGCCGCTACAGAGGAGTAGCGGGGGGGGGGGGGGGGGGACCGTTCACGGTCCAGACGTGGCGCACAAACCCATGTGCCACGGTCCGTCATGTGGCAATGACGCACAGTTGTAATTTACCGATCGGTCAAAAGTCATTTTGATTACAATTTTCAGGGATAAAGAATAATTTAGCTTATAACACTTACCTGTCCACAACAGCAGTGTCGGTGGTGCACATCTCTTCCTCATTGTCAGACGAACATGACGCTGGTCCGCTTGTTACGACTCGTGGTTCTGGTCACGCAACCCGGTCAAACCATGATTCTATTATTGCGGTTTTGGGCTTCCATGATTACGGTTTTGGCGAACAATTTTTCAAAACAAGTAAGAACAGTAGTAAGAAAAAAAGACTGGCGAATGTGTGTGTGTCACCCAGCGGCTTACACAAAACAGATTTTACGCACGGGACGCACGCTTTCAATCGTCGAACTTCTCTGCTTCAATTGGCTCGCTGTATTCGCAGCCGTTGGTAGGCGGGTCCTTCTTGCTAGGTTTTCAGTCATTGGTTCTTCAAGGTTTCAGAAACCCAATTCAAAGCTCTTATTAGTCGAATGAGAGGTCAATCAAATCTAAACCAATCAAAGCACTCCTTTGGCTTTCTGTTCACGGCTGTGTCTGTAGTGGAAGAACGGAAATGCAGCTTTTTTTTTTTCAATGTGCTCTGAGACGCACAGTGTGTGTCCTAGTGCGCACGAGGGCGCGCTAGGACGCAGCGACATGATCGCCCGCGGTATCCCGGAGTGCAAGAGGTTAATAGAGTTGTACCTATAAGCCACTCCTTTGTTGTCTCCACTATGTGCTAGGGTCATTGTCATGTTGGAAGGTGAACCTTCGGTGCAGTCTGAAGTCCTGAGCACTGTGGAAGAGGTTTTCATTGAGGATCTCTTTGTACTTTGCTCCATTTGGCTTTCCCTCAGCTCTGATGAGTGTCCCAGTCCCTGCTGCTGAAAAACGCCCCCACAGCATGATGCTTCCACCACCATGCTTCATTGTTGGGATGGGAGTGGTGCCTGATGATCCTCAAGACATAATGTTTAATTGAGGCCAAACAGTTCATTCTTGGTTTCATCAGACCAGAAAAGCTTGTTCTTCACAGTCTCAGAGTCTTTCAGGTGTGTTTTTTTTTGCAAACTCCAACTGAGCTTTCATGTACTTTTTTTTTTGCATTGAGGAGAGGCTTCCGTATAGCCACTCTACCATAAAACTCAGATTTGTGGAGGGCTGCAGTGATGACTGTCCTTCTGGAACTTAGTCCCATCTCCACACAGGATCTCTGGAACTCAGTCAGAGTGGCCATGGGGTTCTTGGTCACCTCTCTCCCTAACATCATTCTCCCTTGCAAGCTCAGTTTGGCTGGGCAACCTTTCTAAGTCATGTCCAATCAATTTAGTTTACCACAGGTGGACATCAGTTTGTAGAAACATCTCAGCAATGCTCAAGCGAAATTGGAGGCACCTGAACTAAATTTTAAGTGTTTTTGGACAGTATTTAAATACACATGCAAATGTGATATTTCAGTTTTTTTGGTTTAAGAAATTTACAAAAAAGTCCTAAATTCTATTTTCACTTTGTCATTATGGGGTATTTAGTGTCGATCAAGAAAAATTGAATTTAAATGATGGTGGCATCAGGCTCCAACATAACAAAATAGGGAAAAAGTGCAGGGGGTCTGTACTATCACTGCCCTTTCATACTGCCTATTCCAGGACTCCCTCAGATCCTTTTTTCCCCCCTTTCTGTTTGTAGCTGCTCTGCGTTCTCATATTCTTATGCAATACAGCTGTGTGAGTTATCTACTCCAGCTATAAAACTCAGAGTATCAACAGGAAACAGGATATCCTGCTGAGAAATGTGGAAGTGTTAACAGTCACTGCTGACTTATTTTTTTTTTTTTTTTTTTTGTGCTTGCTCGATCATGTCCAATGGCAGTGAAGCTTTCAGAGGACAGTCACGGAGCAGAGAGGGGTCATTATGCTCACTCTCCCTCACTCTAATGTAAAAAAGGTTGGGGCCATCAGACCGGTGCTGAGAGCTTCTGTACTGACAGACCTGATCCAGACAAAAGGGAATCTTTCTGTTACTGAGCTCCTTGCTCAACAGGAAGTCTGACATTTCCAACCAGCTGTGCTGCGTGGGAGAACTTCTTCCATCACATTTATTGACAAGAGCTGTCCTCTAATTAAAACGAACCAGAAAGGAGACTGTCACATGCGACTGTCTTCATGAATAAACCATTGTTTTATGAATAGCTATCAATGGTTGTGAGTCAAAGATCAGACACATGTTTGCAGAAGTTTGATTGAGGAGAACCCTCCAGATTCCACCTCATTAGACTGAAGACAAATATCATTTTAACATGAGTATACACTACAGACCTGTGCTATAAAGCAGGATTTGTGACTTATGGAAGTATCTTCAGGTTTTAAGGATTGCAGGGGTGGTTCAATTCTAACTTTGGAATATTGCAGTGGTAACAAGCAGAAAATCTGGTAACCACTCAGTTTTCGTGGAAAACTGAGTGGTTACCACTCCAGTAATTTATTCCAGTAATTTATACCTGGAACGCTTCAATCATGGTGTGAAAAACTGTTAAAGAGCATTAGCAATGAACATTATCAATTCAGATATTTAGCTATGTAAGGGCATGCTCTCACCTTTGCCAGGTGACTTGTTCCACACAAAGTGAAATTGCCATCTGTTCTCCAGTCAGTGGAAGGCCTGCACCAGCCTGCATTCACATTTTTTCTTTAGCATGGTTCCCTTCTGTACTGACAGCTGAGAGAAAGTCATTGCGGCTCACTCTCAACTGTGTTTGTGACAGAAGGGCAGGTCAGCTTTCCCCACAGACAGGGTTATGGTTCACAAAAAAAAAGCCCCAATGTTTCCCTAAAGCAATATATTAAGGTTAATTTTGGTATGGTACAGTTTGGAGTGGTAACCCCTGATCAGACTTGCATTTTCACTACATGGTGTGTGGGTGGATGGTGGTAGCTGTCATTCAGCTCATGAGCAGGCTCTGTGCACTTTAAAAATTAATAAAAAATTTGTAGTTAATAGTTTAAGAGAAGTAACAAAATACATGTCACGGGGTGGAAGTATTTTATTGTGTTTTTTGGATTTTATATGGTTTTTAAATTTGTGTTGCGTGTTTGCTCGTGGTTTGCATGTTTTGTAGTTTTTATATTTTAGCATGTGTGCTTTTAATTGGAAGTGTTGTCTACTTCCATCCTGTGCTTCCCCTAATTACTGATCGGCAACACTTGCATTGATTGGGGATGTGCAGCACCTGTGGCTGCACATGATATAAAAGGTGCTCTGGCAGTCCAGAGGAGAGCCCTGCCTGAGGGGAGCCCGGCCAGATGAGGAGCCTACTTGGAGGAGAGGCCCCGGTCTGAGGAGAGCCCTGGTCTGAGGAGAGCCCTGCCAGGACAGCCGGCCAAATGAGAGCTCTGCTGGACAAGAGGAGGCTGCTGATCCCAGGAAAATGGCTGAAGGAGGGCATGACTGAAGAGGAGGAGGAGCAGTAATGGCCCCGGACCACCATGACACCGGCATTTGGGGGAGGACACTTCTGTGTGGAGCAGCTGGGGTGCTGCAGGCGAAAGATGGCAAGGGGCGGAGTGAGGCGCTCTGTCTGGGCTGCAAGTATCCTGGTTTCCAGATAGCAGCACCCCATGTCGTTGATGATGACATTGAGAAATATGGCTATACTGCTGGCAAGAGTCTTCTTCTGTACAGGTTCCCTGAGGGGGTCGGTGTTGTGGTGGCAGGAGTACGGATCCTCCTCCTTAGCGTTTTAGGGACTTTTATTGTTTGTTTGTTTTTTTTGCCCACTTTCAGTTTTTTAGCTTAGGTTTTTTTAGGCAGTAATTTATCTTATCTTAGCTTTTTAGATAATTTTAATTCTCAGGTTTTAGTTTAGGCTTTTTATCTTAGTGGGCAGTTACTTGTACGTATTTTATTGTAAATAAAATTCCTTTGAACACCCTCATTTTAAGTTTCCCCTTTGATTGCTTCCTATGACTCTTCACCTGTTTTAAAGAACTTGCAAGGTTATGTTTTGAACTACTCTTGGCCACGTTATATACATATGTAAAGAAATCTGTTCATTAATTTTAGGATATTTTCATACTGAATAGTATTTTTCTATTCTTTTGTATTATAGTATTGCATTTTTTCAATATTTCATGACTTTGTCTGCACAACTGTGTTGAAAGTGCCTTTTAAAAAATTAACATTAAATTCAAATAAACAGCTTCCTGTATATCTGTACATTTTAGTGTTTAATGATTAACTGCCCCTACTGCAAGCTTTTTAACCAGACTGATAAAGATAATTTTATAATTTTCATGTGACCACTTATCATGATGTTAGAATAACAGAAAGTAGATAAAGGAAATGAATGGTGGATTTGCTTCTTGTTTTGCAAATATATTCACCAAAAACCTGGAGACCATCATCTAAAAGGATCACAACAGCCGGAACCACCATTATCATATTGATGTTTTGTACTTGGCAATCACTCTATGAGTAGACAAAAATTCAATTTCAATATGTTCCAAGTCTCTGAATGAATTAAAACTAAGCCTGGCAGACATGTTTCTTCAAATTTATAACAAGGAGGAGTAAAGCTAACAAAAGAGCTTCACATTACACACAAAACAGTCACCAAGCTAACCTTCAAACACCAACAACATGCAGAAAACAGGCACATATTATGGGAGCCATGCATGGGCTATTTTTTTTTTCTCACATCCATTAATATTTGTCTTTGTATGTGCATAGAATGCATGGTTCTCTGATCAAATCTAATGTCGTTATCAGTCACTGACTGTAAATGTCACTGCCTGAAACACAAGGATGAATGTATTTGCTTGCATTTTCAGTGGAATATTGTGATCACTATTTCCTGTGGTGTAAAATGGAACACATCTCCTCTGGCCACCCACTTCATAACACTGGTGTTGTTTTTGCTGCTGTTTCACAACCATTTTTGGCCAGGGAATCGGCACAGTCACCTCAGAGTTTTTTCCTAGATGTGTCAGACCAAAATTCATCTTTGAGTACAGCTATCATTCTGATCGGCAAAACACAAGCTTTATGTCTGAAACTTGCACTGTTTTGGCCATATTGTGATGATTAAGACAGACTTTTTGCCACAATACACTTCTGCTTCTGTGGCTGTTAAACGTTTATCTCCATTTGCATTTCTTTCGTCAAATGCATTAAATCCTATGACAGCCAGGAGAGTTAGATGACAATTGTGTTTTGGCATGACCTTTTTGCAACACTGCTTTGATATCATGTATTCTGCTGCATGTGCATATTATTGGCAATGGAGGATGAACAGAGAAAGGTCAACATGCATAGTGTTCAGTCATATTTCGTTTTGGAATACAGATTGTTTATTCAGTAGAACTTTAGAACACCAGTTGACTACTTCAATATTAGGACCATTTCCCTGGTGACTTTCAAGTGACGCCATAAATGTTAACCACAGATACATTTTAATAAGAAGAGTCTGTATTAATGATCCCATCACACCCAACTCGTATAAAGAAACAAAGTTTTGAAAAGCATTTTGAATGCGTCAAAACCATTACTGGTACACTGCAGTCCTTTGTTGCTGGGCTGACAGTGATTTATCTGCTATATCTAAGGAAACTAAGGAGCTGGTGGTGGACTGCCGCAGGCAACGACAACCCCTCACAGCACCAGTAAGCATACAGGGAACAGACATCGAGATGGTGACATTCTACAAGTACCTGGGTGTTCATCTGAACAATAAACTAGACTGGTCACACAATACCGACGCACTCTACAAGAAGGGACAGCGCAGGCTGTTCCTACTGAGGAGACTCAGGTCTTTTGGTGTACAAGGGGCGCTGCTGAAGACATTCTATGACACGGTGGTGGCATCAGCCATCACTTTTGGAGTGGTCTGCTGGGGCAGTGGCATTACAGCAGCCGATAGGAAGAGACTGAACAAACTGATCAAGAAAGCTACATCTGTCCTGGGGCAGCACCCTGACCCAGTGGAGGAGATGGGAGAGAGAAGGATGGTGGCTAAACTGTCATCTCTGCTGGAGTCCGAGTCCCACCCTATGCAGGACATACTGAACGCACTGAGGAGCTCATTTAGCAGCAGACTACATCATCCTAGGTGCGCAACCGAGAGGTTTCGCAGGTCCTTCCTACCGACGACTGTCAGACTGTATAACCTAAGCAGGGCTGCTCGCAGAGATAGCAAAAAAACGTGACGACCTAATAGTACTGAATGCAAAAGACGCAATAGACTTACACAATGGTCCCCTCCAGTATATACAACTAGGACAGTATCGGTCGCTACGGAGGGTGACAATATGTATGGGTACATATTCATACTATGTAGAATAACTAAGTAGACGGTTATGCTGTTTATTCCATCTTGCTACAATGCTCCGCACTTTGTATATATATGTATATATTGATGTGTATGTATGTATGTATATCCACTGCTCTTATTTATATCTTCCATATCTTCTTAATTATTGCTCTGAGTGTTGCTATCCCTGTGCTGTTGCAATCCTGGAATTTCCCCATTGTGGGACTAATAAAGGCTTATCTTATCTTATCTTATATTAAGACCAGTGTTGGGCAAGTTATTAAAATTACTGTAGTATACTGAAATACCACCATACACGTCACGGACGTGGGAGCGCATGCACGATGTAACATCATCACACTAACCGCGGGAGACTATCTCTTTGGTCCTCTGCCTTCAACCTGCTACCTGCTGTACAACACTCCCTTTAGCCTGTTATCATCTTATTGTTTGCCTGTTCCACGTGTTGTTTAGCAGTTCATTAACGCTAACCTTTAACACAGAGAACATGTCTGCTGGTCCCTTCATCCAGACATAACATTGGCGACAAGGTAAATTTGGTCTTCTGGAGGAAAATACAACATTTTCCTGAAGATGGAAACGTGTCTGGCACTCAACCCGGAGAGTGTGACAACTAGGCGAGTCAAGTTTTGCCAGCGCCGACAGCAAGCGGGAGAGTCAGTCCAGCAGTTTGTTGCCAACCTTGGCCGTCTGACAAGTACATGCAGGTTTGGATGCTTGCAAGAGGAATTGGTGCAAGATAAGTTGGCAGAGCACACCATAAATGCAAAGCTATGGGAATCAGAATCAGAATCAGAATCAGATTTATTGCCATTGTTCATGTAGTACACAAACTAGGAATTTGTCTCGGTGCAATGCTGCAACATTAAACATGATAAAATAAAAGAAATAAACTATACATGCAATAAAGTGTAGAATAAGAGTGAGTAATACTGGTCAGCAGTTAAAATATATTAGCGAGCAGCAGATAATGTGGAGAACCATATAGTGCAGTCGGTAATGCAGGAAGAAAACAGTGATGATTGACATGAGTCTGGTTGAGCTGCTGTACATAGTGCACGAGAGTCAATAAGTCACTTAGTGTTCAGCAGTCTGATGGCAGAGGGGAAGAAGCTGTTCATGTGACGGGAGGTTTTAGTCTGGATGGACCGAAGTCTTCTACCTGAGGGGAGGGGGGCAAACAGTACGTGACCAGGGTGTGAGGGATCGGCTATGATCCGGCCAGCACGCCTCCGGGTCCTGGAGATGTACAGATCCTGGAGAGATGGGAGCTTGCAGCCGATCACCTTCTCAGCAGTGCGCACGACGTGCTGCAGCCTTAGTCTGTCCCTGGCAGTGGCTCCTGCGTACCACACGGTTATGGAGGTGGTGAGGATGGACTCGATGATGGCTGTGTAGAACTGCACTAACATCTTGGTGGGTAGCTTGAGCTTCCTCAGCTGCCGCAGGAAGAACATCCTCTGCTGGGCCTTTTTGATGAGGGAGCTGATGGTCGGCTCCCACTTGAGGTCCCTGGTGATGGTGGTGCCTAGGAAGCGGAAGGAATCAGCAGTGGTGATGGGAGAGCCTGTGAGGGTGAGGGGGGGCAGAGGGGTTGTGACTTTCCTGAAGTCCACAATCATCTCCACTGTCTTCAGAGCGTTCAGCTGCAGGTTGTTGTTGTTGCACCAGGACGCCAGCTGGGCCACCTCTCTCCTGTAGGCGGACTCGTCGCCGTTGGAGATGAGCCCGATGAGGGTGGTGTCGTCCGCAAACTTGATCAACTTGACAGACTGGTGGCTGGAGGTGCAGGAGTTGGTATAAAGGGAGAAGAGTAGGGGGGAAAGTACACAGCCCTGGGGTGATCCGATGCTGATGCTAGCAGAGTCTGAGACAGTCTTTCCCAGCCGCACATGCTGCCTCCGGTCCGTCAGGAGAAGTTAGTGATGTGCTGGGTGGCATGCTGCTGGCCAAAGCACTGGAGTTAGCATCCCAGCTAGAGCTAAAAGACATTGTCCAGTTTGCATTGCAGCTAGTGGGCCTCGGCCTGCACTCCCCACAGTCAGCTCTGCTGGCACAAACAATTGCCCCAGCTGCTGAGCCCGTTGTCCCATATCTTCTCAGGAAGGCCTTGAGGTAGATGCCGTAGGACAGCAGGATATCACAGCATACCATCCCAGCGGTAAATTCAGTTCGGCCGACGACTGCTCGAGTCCGCTGCTCTTGGACGTGGACATGGTCACTGCCTGTTTCACACCGCATGACAGAGCACAAGAGACTGGGAACCGATCCTCGCATGGTGTAAGTCTCCCTGAGTTGCTGCTCCATTGCAGGAGTTCCAGTCTGTATCTATGAAGGACCCGGAGACACCACAGGAGCTGCAGTCAGCATCCATACAGGACCTGGAGCTGGTTCTCACGCAACACGAGTGTTCTCAAGCTGCTGCCTCATTGTGACAACAAACCCCACTAGCTCCTGCAGCTACGCCGGGAGAAGAGCCTGTTGACAACGCAACCTTTTTGGGGGATGCCGAGGTGAACACCACGGGACAACAGGACATGATGGGATGTCGAATGTGTGGTAACTTTGGTTCCCTTGCGCACCGGACACATGTGTGCTCCTGCCCGGCCAGGGGGCAGAGATTCTAGCGCTGCGGTAAGCTTAACCAATTTGCCAAAGTGTGCCATTCAACATGGTCATTGACGAGCTTGCCACCCAGCTCAGTTGGACTGCCTTCGCCAACAAACATTCATTCAGTGGACTCTAACAATTCGGAGTACAAGTGGTGCACAGTGATGCTTGATATCACTCTGCCGTTACTGCTGGACACCGCTGTTATGAGGTCGCTGATGAACTGGGTCACAGTTGAAGAGGTTCTTCCCTCAGCATCCAATCAATCCGGACGCGGTGCAGCTCTACGGATACGAGCACACCAGAATCAGCATCATAGGAACCATCACGCTGATGGTTCACTATGGGCCCAAAGTCCTCTCAGCGTTCACCTTCCAGGTGGCGACGCATGGCAACAGCATTAAGGGGTGTGACCCCTTTTGTGAATTGGGTTTCACCATTGACCACAAAGGCCTTTGTTTGACTGCTGATGACCGGCGCAAGTTCCACCCAGACATGGGCACAGCTGCTCCAAGCTTTGCACTGCACGAAGAGCAGAACACAAGAGAACATAATCCTGACTCGACTCCAATCCTCACCCGGCACAAGCCTCATGGAGCCACCGTACAGCTACAGGAGACAGAGTCCTTGGTCAAACAGGACCCTGGTGAACGACGACAATCCAGAGCACATCCTGTTGCTGGTGAGAATGTCACAATGCTGCAACCACAACCAGCAACAGGGACGAGAAAGCATAACCTGGACTCGACTCAGATCCTTGCTCGGAATAAGCCTCACGCAGCCACTGTACAGCCGCAGGAGATCGAGTCCATTGCCAAGCAGGATCCCGATGAACGACGCCAACCTGGAGCATGTCCTGCTGCCGGCGAGAATGTGGGACCACTACAACCGCAACCAGCATCAAGCGAAACCATTGAGATGAGAAAGCAGCAGCAGCACCACCTGAAGCTCTACAGGTCAACACTCACGGTGCTCGATTGGGTTTGGGTCCGCTGATCTGAACGCCCAGATGACCTACAGATGCTCCTGTCACCACGCAAGTGGGGCCAGCCACATTCCAGATGGCTCGCAATGGCACGCCAACCTTCTGAGTAAGATAAGATCAACAGCTGCCCCGGATCAAGACACAACACTGTAACAGTCTCAGCCAGTGTGGGACCCAGACTGGGACTTTTGCTGATGAGCGAGCCATGATTCCAGCGGGATGGGGCCCAGGTCTACCGCAGCCAGCATCACCAGTGCCGCCCAACACGAGCTCACCTGAGGCCCCTGAGGTTGAACTTTTAAATGAGTCTGTGTTTTGAAATGTTTAAACAGAGCATGGTTGATACAATGGCAGAATAATCCACACAACCATGCAGGGTCTTACCGGCAGCTGACCCGGTTGCCCAAGTTCAGATAATGGTTTTGGTGTATGGAACCTTAAGGAATTTATGGTTTGGGGTTTAAAAGCTAATACTACATATTGTGCCTTAACACCAAACAAATATATATACTG
Organism: Pholidichthys leucotaenia; assembly: GCA_020510985.1. Classification (NCBI taxonomy): domain Eukaryota; kingdom Metazoa; phylum Chordata; class Actinopteri; order Cichliformes; family Pholidichthyidae; genus Pholidichthys; species Pholidichthys leucotaenia. Next base: position 149,524,831 of record CM035838.1, read on the forward strand.
TTACAATGGCAATTTAGTGTGCTTTACCGTCATGCAATATACAACCTGCCGATCGCCAGGTCATGTATGTTTGTTAGCTAGCCCTGTGCTACATTACATGTAATGGTTCTGGTTATGTTTGTGGTGTGTTAGCAGTATGCCACAATCAAGGTACCCAGTTAATGTCAACCACCACCAGCAGAGTTCTGGTTTTTCTCAGGGGGGTAAGTGTGGCATACTGAAATACCATCATGCACGTCATGGATGTGAGGATGTGGGCACGATGTGATGTCATCACGCCATGACTATATTAAGGGCTTAATGGCAGGAAACTGTCTCTTTGGTGCTCTGCCTTCAACCTGCTACTTGCTGTACCACACCCCCTTTAGCCTGTTATTATGCCTCAGTGAAACGAAGAGGCGTATGGTAATCACTTAATGCGTCTGTGTGTGGATGTGTGTGTGTGTGTGTGTGTCTGTCCACCTCTCTGTTTCAGCTTGGCCAGTCAAAATTAAGTGGAACTAAAGGCTTGTATCTTTGTATCACCATATTTTCTCAACTTTTAATTTGACAGAATTCGAGATAAGGCTTTGTTTTTGAAATAAACACAAATTTAACTCACCTTTAATGTCAATGAAGCTGGGGGAAAGGTACTGTAATAACTATGCTGAGCCACTAGATGCAGCAGTGCAACATTTTTACAACACAACACAGCACGTTTTTTTACAGCACGTAGGGCTGAACTGTTATAAAACAGCAGTTACTAGAAAAAAAATGTATTCAGCAGCTACACCATTTATTTATCATATTGATTGTTTTCACACTGGTTTTGCTATTTAGTTTTGCAGAGGAAGGCTGAGGTAAAAGTCGTTAAAAACTCACTAAAAACTACAATTTCCAACATTCCTCGCCCACAAATAGTCACAGTGAACTGCACATGAGCCCCCAAACTCCCACCACAGGGAAGTACTGAGCAATCCACCAATACTGGGTGAACAAATGTCTGTCTTTTTGCCCATCTGTTTTTTTCCTCTGCCACTAAACAGCAAAAGCTCCTGTTCATCTTGATTGTCTTGTATTCATGTACCTCCATCGCTTCCACCATTAAGTGTTTTTCTTTTGTGTTTGGATTGCAGCTGTTCAAATCAGATTGGTGGCTCTTGGCTGCCGCCGACAGTACGAGCATGTGAACTGCAGATTATTTTCACTGCGGATGAATACACTCCAAAACTACTGGATGGATTTGAATGAAATTTTTAACAGAGGTGGTCCTTGGGCTAGAGAGGAACCCATAACATTTTAGTGATGATTTGAGAATGCGTATCTCAGCCAAGGCTCTGGCACGGAGGCATCAGCACCTTGGTGCTTTCATTAGCTTATTGTTTGCCTCTTCCACGTGTTGTTTAGCAGTTCATTAAAGCTAGCCTTCAACACAGACAATGTGCCAAATGGTCCCTTCACCCAGACATAACAGTTACTTCTTTCAAAAGTAATTGAGTTACTTTACCAGTTACTGCATAATTAAAAGTAATTAGTTACTTGAAGTAACTTTCACGTTACTTTTAAATGCATACTTAAATCATTGTGCACACATAGCAAGATAATTTAATTAATGGATTACATTATGCGGGAAAAAATGTGGGAATACCATCTTTTGCACCTCAAAAAGAGTAATATAATCATTCCCACAACTACAGAGGGATGGGAAGAGGACCTTAAAAAGTGGCCTCGAAGACAGTAGCTTCGTTAGTTAGCTCCGCTGCTAAAATACTTATGCTGTAAACAAATAAAAGTTCTGAGATATATCAATGTCGCCACCACAATAAAGTCGGCTGCATTTTGTTAAAAGATGTTGGACATTAACAAATTTACCTTATAGCAGACATAGAGCCTAGTTCAAGCCACAAAGAACAACAACATCGTGCTTGGGGTGTTGTCAGGGTAAATACAGACAGCTGCAGGTGTTTGTTTTACTCCGAAATTAAAATGCTCATGCTGCTGTCATGCTATGAATGCTTGTTATTTAACTTAACACGTACAGACCTTTGCTGACAATTGTTCAAAATTTTATTGATCTGTATTTTGTGATAATTTAAAAATGAATGCATGCTGAAGCTGCTAATAAAGTCCATATTGTTCCAATGCAGTGCAACAAATGCAATCCCCCCCAAAAAAACTATTTGATAGCTTTCTTAAATCGTTAAGCCTTAGGAAGCAAACTGTTGCTATTTTTTTTTTTCCACAATATCTTTATTGAACCTTTTTTTTTTTTTTTAACAAACATGATACAAACAATCAAACACTAACACTAAAGTACTACAAAAAAAAAAAAAAATGCACTAAAAACACCAACAACCACCAACAAAATCAAGTCTTCAACAATGCTCCTCTGTTTAGTCTAGACAATCCAATACATAAGTATACATATTATGTTCACCAGTTTGGAATTTACAAGGTCCACACACATCATTCACCTTCTTCTTCAAGAGTTATGTTTAAATTTTTTACATAATCAATAAAAGGTCTCCATATATTCTCAAACACAATTTCCTTTGATTTCAGTATATATGTTATTCTTTCTAATGGAAGGTTTGTTAACATCTGTCTTAACCACTGAGTCACATCTGGTCTATGAGTCTTTTTCCATAATAGTGCAATACATTTTTTGGCATTAAGCAAACTGAGGTCTATGAATGTTCTTTCACTTTTATTGAAATTATGCTTTTCTGGGTACAGACCCAACAAAACCAGTTTAGGATTCAATATGATTTGTTTTGAGATTATTTTTTCAATTGTTACCCTCACCTCTTCCCAAAACATTCTTATTAATCTACATTCCCATAAACAATGAAATAGGGTTCCTTTACTTTCCATGCATTTTGTGCATGTATCTGGTATATTTTTGTTATATCTATTTAACTCCTCCGGTGTAACATACATCCGCATTAACCATTTGAAATGTATCAATTTAAGGCGTGCATTTATTGATTTGGTTTGAACTTCTGTACAAGCCAATTCCCATTGTTCCTCTGAAATTTCAATTTGCAGATCTTCTTTCCAGTAGTTTAATCTTTTCAGTGAATTTTCACTTGAAGATAGTGTCAATGAGTTATAAAACTCTGAAATAATACCCTTTCTTTTACTATCTTTCATCATCATTTTTTCCAAGGATGAATAAATAGGTCGAGTGAGAGCTTTATTTTGATTTGATCGAATAAAGTTTCTAAGTTGAAGATATTTAAAAAAATGTGTTCTATTGAGATTAAATGTGATCCTCAGCTCTTCAAAAGACATTATGTTGTCTGCACATGGCAAATATAAATCCTGAATCTTTTGTATCCCTTTTAAATTCCATACTTTAAATACAGCGTCCGCTCTCCCTGGTTTAAAATATTGATTACCCCATATTGGACTAAATTGTGACAATAACTGTGGTTCTTTTAAATAGTTTTTAGCTTCACACCATATTTTGATCATATGCTTTACAAATGGATTTTTAACTTGTTTTTGTAATTTTTTTGCCGAATCTGAGTATATGAATATGGGAAGAGGTAAAGGTAAATTGTATGATTCCATTTCAGTCCAGTGAGGGAGATCATTTGATGAAAAATAATATGTCATAGACCTCAGTTGTGCCGACCAATAATACAACATAAAATTTGGACATTTCAGACCTCCACGATCAAATGGTAAATATAATAAAGACAGACGTAATCTAGCCCTCCTGTTGTTCCATATAAATTCCACTAACTTTTTTTTTATTCTTGAGAATAGATCTAAAGGTGGTGATAAGGGAATGTATTGAAATAAATAAAGTATTTTAGGTAAAATATTACTTTTAAGTATATTGATTCTCCCGATCATCGACATTGGTAGTGACATCCATCTCTGAGTTAACTCACTGATATCTGACATTAAGGCTTCATAGTTGACACTGGCGACTGATTCTAGCTTAGGCATAATTTGGATTCCTAAATATTTAAACTGATTTACAACATTGAATTGATTTACCTCAGGGGCTGGGTAATTTCTCTGGGTCTCATTTAGCATTAATATTGAAGATTTAGTTTTATTTATTTTATATCCTGATATTTCCCCAAAATTCTTTATTAAATTCAACAAGGTTGGAATTGATTTTTTTAGATTCGACATAAACAAAATTATATCATCGGCGTACAGGGAGATTTTATGTTCTGTTGGTCCAACTTTAATTCCATATATTTGTGAATGTAAACGTATCGCTATCGCTAAAGGTTCAATTGCCATAGTAAACAGTAAAGGTGAGAGTGGACAGCCTTGTCGACATCCTCTATTGATTTTTATTGGTTTTGAAATATTGTTATTTGTTAGGATTTCTGCTGTAGCATTATTGTATATTATTTGAACCCATTTTATGAAATTATTTCCAAGTCCAAACCTTTGTAGGACTTCAAAAAGAAAGGGCCATTCAACTCTATCAAAGGCCTTTTCGGCGTCCAATGATAGGAGAGCTGTATCCGGTGCTTCTTTATTAAAATAGATAATATTAAATAGTCTTCTTACATTATGGAAGCCTTGTCTGCCCTTTATAAAGCCATTCTGATCTCGATTAATAATATTTGGTAAAATTTCTTGTATTCGTCTTGCTAAAATTTTACAGATTATCTTAAGGTCGGCGTTTAATAGGCTTATTGGTCTCATATTTTCACATTTATTAGAGGGCTTACCTGGTTTTGGCAGCAGTATAATTAAGGCATTATTTATGTATGATGGTAAATTATTATTTTGAAATGCTTCTAAAACCATTTCCAAAAAAGGTTTTATTAATTTATTCTTAAATTTTTTATAAAGGTCAACTGGAAGACCATCTGGTCCTGCACTTTTTCCTGATTTCATATTATCAATGGCTAGCCCAACTTCTTCTTGACTAATTTTAGACTCCAATATCTCCCTGTTTTCATTTGGAATACACGGTATAGATAGTTCGTTCAAAAACCCATTTAGTTTTGTTAAATCAGGTTCATTTTTGGTATCATATAATTTTTCATAGTAATCTCTAAAGGCTCTATTAATTTCTAAAGGATCTATAACTACCTGTCCGTTACTTATAATACTGGTAATTGGTGTTTTAATTTCCAATTGTTTAATCTGCCATGCTAATAATTTTCCTGATTTTTCACCTTGTTCATAAAAAGATTGTTTCAATCTTAGAAGACTCGAGGCAGCTCTATTCGCTGATTTTTTGTCGTATTCAGCTCTCAAAATCAGTAATTCATTCTCCAACCTTGGGTCACTTCCTGCATACACTTTTTCCTGAAGATTTTTTATTTTATGTTCCAATTTAGCTCTCTCCTCTCGAGTCTTCTTAGATTTTGATCCTGTATAACTAATAATATGCCCCCTAATAAAAGCTTTGAAAGCCTCCCACTTTACACATGCTGATGTTTGTGTAGTATTGATGTCAAAGAACTCGTCTATCTGTTTTTCTATATACTTGACAAATTCCTCATCCTGAAGCCATTTATGCTGAAATTGCCATCTACCTGATTCCTTTGTCAATTTTTTATCTACATATATTAGACAACAGGGTGCATGATCAGAGATCACGATGTTATCATAAAAGCAGTTTTGAATCTTGGACCTTAATTCTGTGGAAATCAAAAAATAATCAATACGTGAGAATGTCTTGTAGGTACTGGAATAACAAGAATAGGCTTTAACTTGTGGTTTCATTTCTCTCCATATATCTAACAATCTCAATTCTTTCATAAAATGATTAATAGTCATCCTACATCCAATGTGCGTACAATCCAGTCCTGTTGATCTATCCACACCTGGATTCAATGTACAATTAAAATCCCCTGCTATTATATGTTGCCCTGTAAGTGATGATAAGATGAGAAATAAATTAGCAAAGAACTTCTGATCATCTATATTGGGACCATATAAGTTCACAAGATTTATATTTTCTAATAGCAAAGAACCTTGAATGATTACATATCTTCCAAATTTGTCTCCAATTACATTTTTCACTTGAAAAGGAACTGATTTATGTATGAGAGTCATAACTCCCCTGGCTCGGGATGAAAATGAAGAGGTGAATACACTTCCCTGCCATCTACTCCTAATTCTTTTAACATCCTCCTCTATCAGATGAGTTTCTTGTAAAAACACAATTCTTGAACCCATGTCCTTTATTTTATTCATAACTTGTTTAAGTTTTTTTAAATTTTGTAGACCTCTGCAATTCCATGAAGTTAAATTAAGATTAACACTTTGGTCCATGATCAATAGAGAGTTTGGGATTACCTTGCAGTGTAAACATGCTCATACAGAGAAGCAAAAACATGAGAACTGTTGCTATTTTTTATTTATTATTTTACTTCATGTAGCCTTGCATCTGGTGACATACTGTATATGCCACACAAAGTAAATGTCAGATCTGTGACATTCATACAAGTGAACATACCTGGTGCTCTTGTGTCTGTCCTGTGCCTGTACCACCAATCACATGAACAGTCCTTTTTATTTTTCGGTGCATGATCTACACATTGCTGTGGAAGCTACAGATTTAGGTATGCTTGGTTGTGAGGAGCCTCCATACAAGTCCATGGCATAACCACGAACAGCAGCAACAAGTACCAGAACTACGCAAAAACAGTAAAAATACAAAAACTGTATGTGCTGAAATTAACTGCCACTTGACTGCAAAACACTATGTGGACTACAAAGGGGATGCATTGGAACAGAATTTTTAACAATTACAGGAAAGTTACCATAGTTACCCAGCACTGAGTGGCAAACACATGTTTCAGCTTTAGTTTGTATGCAGCAAAATATAAAAATCACGCAAAATATTTAGTCACAGCAGTACACTGAGTACCTGTTTTACTTTAGATGTTAATGTCACAATGTTTACTTGAATGTAGTGATGTGTGGGTATGAGCACACATACGTGAAGAACGAACATTTACATATGTAAACACGGTTTTATGAATGAAAGTGAACCTGTAACCATGTGACTATTATCCTCAGGCCAGGAGCATTATACCAAATTAATCACACCTGTGGATACACACCTTATATATATATATATAAGATAAGAAAAGCCTTTATTAGTCCCACAATAGGGAAATTCCAGGATTGCAACAGCACAGGGATAGCAACACTCAGAGCAATAATTAAGAAGATACGGAAGATATAAATAAGAGCAGTGGATATACATACATACACATAAATATATAAATATATATACAAAGTGCGGAGCATTGTAGCAAGATGGAATAAACAGCATAACTGTCTACTTAGTTATCCTACATAGTATGAATATGTACCCATACATATTGTCACCCTCTGTAGCGACCAATATTGTCCTAGTTGTATATACTGGAGGGGACCATTGTGTAAGTCTATTGCGTCTTTTGCATTCAATACTATTAGGTCGTCAGGTTTTTTTTTGCTATCTCTGCGAGCAGCCCTGCTTAGGTTATACAGTCTGACAGCCTGACAGTCATATATATCAGTCAGACATATATCCCTTGCATCCACTCATTCTTCCTCTTTCTAACGACTGTGAGGAGCCGGCCTCCACCAATGAAGGACAATGAATGGTTACAGGTTCACTTTCATTGATAAAACTGTGTTTACATATGTAAACGTTTGTTTTATTTTATTTCAGTGAACCTGTAACCATGTGACAACAGTATACCCAATGAGTCCTGAGGAGAATGGAGGTGGCGTCACCCACAGGCCGAGGGAGCACAATGCTCCAATCACGCCATTAAGCACAGGATACAACCAGAGGGGTTCGACTGCTTTATTGTACTTAACTGAGTGCGTACAAGTTGACAAGGTTCCTCCAGGTAACCAGAGCTGAAACAAAAACATTTTCGAGCACAAGGCACACATGCCGGCTTAAATGAGGGAAAAACCTAAGATGCAACTTAAGATTCTGCTGTGACCCCCAGAACAGATGAGGGGACAACTGATGAGGCCAGGTTGAGCTTATAGAAGTGGGTAAACGTAGAGAAAGAAGCCCAGCCAGCGGCTGCACATACATCCTCCAGGGGTCCCTAAACAGCACCCACGTAGTGGCCATTCCTTATGTCGAGTGAGCCACCAGCCTGGCTGGTGGTTCCTCTCCAGCCTGTACATACATGAAAGCAAACAAGTTGAGTATCCAATGGGACAGGCGTTGCTTAGAGATAGGCCTGCCCATTGTGGACTCACCATAGGACACAAAAAGCTTGTCTGAAGAGTGGACAGAGCACGTACAGTCAACATAAATCTTAAGGGCCCTCACTGGGCACAAACTATGGAGCCTCTCAGCCTCTGAAGAAGTGTGTGGGGGAGGGCAAAAAGCTTCAAGCACAAGAGGGTGGGAAACAAACCCACTAGTCAGCACTTTGGGTTGAAAACCTGGGTTGGGCCACAGGTGGGCCACCCAATCACCATTAAACCCAAGACATGCTGCATCCACAGAGAGCAGACTCAGTTCACTGACCCTCTTGGCTGAGACAACTGCCAAGAGAAAAGCAGCCTCCCAAGAGATCAGACGAAGGTCTGCACTGGGGAGTGGCTCAAAAGGGGGCAAGCATAGAGCCCTGAGAACTGTCTGGAGATCCCAAGTGGGCATCAAAGGACGCCGAGATGGACGGTTCTGTCTCACGCCTCTTAAAAATTGCTGAGCCAAGGGATGCACCCCAGGAGACAAGCCATCACATTTTTCATGGACAGTTGACATTGCTGCCAGGTAGCCCCTGATAGTCGACTCCACCCGACCTTGGGCGAAGAGGTACTGGAGGAAAGACAAGATGACAGAGATGTGACATCAAGGGTTTCTCGCCTTTGGTCCGACACCAGTTTGAAAACACTCTCCACTTCACACTGTATTGCAGCTGGGTAGATGTGGCCCATGAAGCCTGCACCGTGTCTATAACCTCCTTCTCTAAGCCAAGTTTACACAATTGCTCCTGCTCAAGGGCCATACATGAAGCTTCGGGAGCTGGGGATTTGGATGCCAAATCCTGCCCTGTGCCTGTGAGAGCATGTCCCTTCTGACCGGGAGAGGCCAAGGACGACCGTCCAACATCTTGTGGATCTCTGCCATCCACCTGGAAGATAAAGATAAAGACTCCTACTTTAGGATGCTCTTTGTCGACTACAGCTCCGCTTTCAACACGGTCATCCCCCACAAACTCACCCACAAACTCTCTGCACTTGGCCTGCACCCCACCCTCGACGACTGGCTACTGGACTTTCTAACTGGCAGGCTCCAGTCTGTCAGGATGGGTAACAGGACCTCAGCCAACATCATCATGAACACAGGTGTCCCACAGGGTTGTGTTCTCAGCCCCATCCTCTATAGCCTTTTCACCCATGACTGTGTTGCCTTCCACAAGGACAATATCATCCTAAAGTTTGCGGATGACACAGCAGTGATAGGACGCATCACTGGTGATGATGAAGCATCCTACAGGAGGGAGGTGGCCAACCTGGTGTCATGGTGTGAGGACAACAACCTCACCCTCAACACGGACAAGACAAAGGCGATGATAATGGACATGAGGAAAGGGAGGAGGAAACCCCATCAGCTGCTGTTAATCCGGAAGCTTGAGGCGGAGAGGGTGAGCAGCTTTAAGTACCTGGGCATCTACATCAGTGAGGACCTTAAGTGGACACACAACACCACAGACCTGGTTAAGAGAGCTCAACAGTGGCTGTACTTCCTGAGGAGGCTGAAGAAGTTTGGCATGTCCTCCAGGATCCTCAACAATTTCTACAGCTGCATCATCAAGAGCATCCTGACCAACTGCATCACTACATGGTATGGCAGCACCACTGCCCTGGACCGCAAACGCCTGCAGAGAGTGGTGAAGACAGCAGAGAAGATCATCAGGACTCCACTCCCCTCTCTGCAGAGCATCTACCACCGCAGAGTCCAAAGGAGAGCTGACGCCATCATCTGGGACCTCACCCACCCCAGTACAGATTGTTACCACTTCTACCCTCAGGCCGGAGGTACAGAAGTGTGAAATGCAGGTCAACCAGAATGAAAAACTCCTTCTTTCCCACTGCCATCAGACTCCTGAACAAATAACAACTCCCAAAACACTGCAACACAGCTTTGCATATACAGTAGGAACTCACACACTGTCTGCTAAATTTGCACATTGCTCACCTGTACAGTGTATATAGTCTCAACCATCTGATGTCCATATCATCTCTGCTGCTAATTATCATCTCTGCTGCTATTTATCTTGTACAGTCTACTGGTACCACTGTTACAGAGAAATTAGCACCAGGTGCTAATTTGTAATTTGTAATTTATAATTATATACTGCTCGCTGCACAATGCTCATTTGCACACTGTACATGGGTTTATGTACACAATGCTCATTTGCACACTGTACATAGGTTTATGCCATCTCAGGTTCACGTCATCTCTGATATCAATATACTGTACCACTACCACTATAGTCATCCAGTGAATTTTCAATTTCATTCCTCTTGTCTGACTGCATCAACTGATTTAGCTATCCAAATTGCCTAATGTGTGTCACTAGTACTCATTAGTATTAGTATTTAGTATCAAGGTGTGCTTAGGAGTCCTAACTGCTTAACTGTGTGTTGGTGTATGTGTTATTAACATCCACTAGAATTAGGATTGAGTATTGTGTTATTACCTTATTAGTATTGTTGTGTACCTATTACCGTGGCATTCGTTCGGAGAGCAAAGTAAGAATTTCATTGCTCAGGAAATGTAGCATTTCTTAAAGGCGTCGGCCGAACGAAAATTCAATATCGCTAAATCATATCTTAAATTTTTGTGTGAGACGAGCTAATTTGAACCGCACATGTTTTGGTGTCAACAAATGTCGCATAAGGTGACAATGCGCTCTTGAAGTACGCTGTCCTTGAGAGCTGTCTGGCTTAGCCGAGCGATCAGCGACTAATATGGCCACTGACTGTGTGACATCATCACAGGGAGAGACACGCACACGCTCGGCAGACATTGTTTGTTGTTTACGTTTTAAAATCGGCGAATACGGATATTTCTCGGAGTACTTGTGGATTACAAATAGATTATTTATTAAGATTAGGATTTCAGGAATTGAATTAATTATGGTTTGGCGTTGTGTTGTCTACGGGTGCGACGTTATACCAGCGGAGCATGCGGTGAGTGTTTTTGAATTTCCCGTCCTTGGGAAAATCAGAACGGCATGGGTGAAATTCGTTCAGAAAACGCGAAAAAATTGGAATGATGTCGGTAACTCACCCAACATGTGCAGTAGACATTTCGTTGACAGCGATTTTGAGAATAAGATGCAATTTGTGTCCCGACTCGCCGCTCATCAGCGGCTTCAGCTGCGCGCAAGCCTGCGTAGTACAAATACAAAGATGCGAACACTACATACGATCCTGCAGCTCCTGAGAGACTGCAACCTAACACAAAAAACAGTTTCACACAATGAAACAACAGTGCATGTATTATATATATATAAAAATTATTATCCCATTGATTTTCATCATTTTTGGTCACATATCTCACACCTACAATTTATTTATTTCAGGGACAAAGGGCTGTGAAAAAGTTGTTGATATGATCAACAAAACACGGGTCCTCAGGGATGTGCGAAAGCTGAGTCCAGGGCAGCAAACTTCAAATGTGGAGGCTTTCCACAGTCTGATTATTCATTTTGCACCAAAGAGTGTACACTTCTCATTCCTTGGAATGTTGACAAGGTGAGGAGATGCAATATGTGACCAAAAATATGAAATGCAATTATAATAACAGTGCCAATTACAGAGTTTCTGCTGATAGACAGATCACTTATATGTCCAAAAATAAATCATTGTGATAATATTCTAATTACAGACTTTGTTTAGCTGCAATGCACTTTAATGAAAATGCAGGCCGCAAGCAGGCACAGAATCGTGATGTGAGCCGGTCTTCATCATCAGGTACCCAAAATTCAAAAAAGGCGGATATACACTGCAAGCAAAGAAAGTTAATCCAACTTTCGAGGAGTATAAGAAATATTAGTATCATTTTCTAGGCTTGTATATGATATTTACAGTGGGTGGAGGGTTGGTCTTCATTCAACTTTCACATTTCATAGCTTTTATCAAATTATGTTAATTTGGGTCAAATTTGTATTTCATACTGTAGTCAAATGGATGTCTAATTTTTATTGAATATATTTTTTTTCAGAATATGTGGATGATCTGATGAATACTCTGTTCAACAAAACCTTGGTTGATCCAACCCACTTATGGGAGCAGTGGCACTATGTACAAGCCAGAGTTCCCGCCACATTGAGTGCCAAATTGAACCCGAATTTTATACCATAAAATGGTAGAAAAATTATTCAAATGTATATGACATGCAACTTTGATGAATGCTGAAATATTAGAATTATAAAATTGACATGAACATTAATAAACTCAATATATGATTTTACAAAACTTTATTTAAATATCATTTTTCACAAATCTAATCTTGGTAGGCAAAATCCCTTGTAGAGATCCGATGGGGATGTTTCTCTGATGAGGCTCACAGCACAGGCAGGCAATATCACCCTCACTTCTTCCTGAGCTGACGTCACTGCTGCCTGCCCCTATCGACAGATGGCGGTACTGCAGCATCACTAAGTGAAAGATGGGCTATTACCAAATAAAGTTATTTATGGAGGCTGGTGACACATATTAAATCACGGGAATGGCCAGAATGGAATATTTTCATACAATCAGTTTATTGGTTCAATAAAAAAATGTCACCGTCCGAGGACTTTAACTGTGCACATGATAATAAAGCCTTTGAATCTTGAATGGTCTTTGTGGCCAATTCGGGGCTATCAAACTGAACAGACAGTAGTCTCATCTTCGTGAGGAAAGCTGGCAGAAGAGGCAGTGGTGGAAGTGCAAACAGTTTCACTGGAGGCCAGGCAACACTCGGAGCATCTGTACCTAGTGGACCTGGCAGGCCGTGCATCGAGGCCCACAGAGAACAGTAGGTGTTCTCCACTGTAGCAAACAGGTCTGCTTCTGTCTGGCCAAACTGGCTTCAGTTTGGCCAGACAGCTCGACAATCTGCTCGACTGCTCGATAGTAGAGCAGGGACTGCTTGACTATCTGCTCGACTATCTCTGGATGCAGTCGCCATTCGCCAGGGTGGAGACCCCCTTGTGACAGCAGATCTTCTGCTATGTTCTGGGGCCCCGGCAGGTGAAAAGCCCTCAGGGACATACCTTTGGCTTAAGCCCACAAGAGCAAACGGCGTGCCCATGCATGGAGAGAGGGAGACCTCAGACCACCAGCCAGTTGATGTACGACACCACCGCTGTGCTGTCTGTTTGCACCAGAATTTTTTTGCCCTGAGTGACCGGAAGAAAATACCCTGGAGCCAAACGCACTGCTTTCATCTTGAGATGGTTTATATGCCAAGACTGCTGTGCCTAAATGAAACAGTCATTGTCGCCCACAACAGACTGCTATGATGATGCTGTGCCAGACCCCAGTGTTCCCAAATAAGCCTGCCCTCCTAGACTGCACCCCAGCTTGCTAGGGAGGCATCGGTTGATGGTCACCCTGCAGTCCTCTTGGCCCAAGGGAACACCATTTTGGACTGCTGATGAGTGCCTCCACCACCTGAGGACTATGAAGCTCCTTTCGTAAGGAACAAGTGTCCTCCTCCTGTCTCTGGGCAAAACCACCTTCTGAAATGTGACCCACCGTTGAAGGGGACAAGTGTGTAAAAGACCCAGTGGCACCACCTGGGCAGCTGCAGCAAAGAGGCCTAAGATCCTCTGGCACTGCTGCACTGATACAGTCCTTTGTGAAATGCAGCCCTTGATGCATTCCCTGATAGTATGCCTTCTCTTTGGAGTTAGGGATGCCTTCATGGCAACTGAAACCAGGGTGAGCCCCAATTACTCGACAATCTTGGTTGGAACCAGACAGCTTTTCTCCATATTTAAATGCAACCCGAATGCAGCCAGGTGAGCCAGTATGGTCACCATGTGGCTCCTCACCACGGCCTCTGATGGAGCACAAACCAGCCAATTGTCCAGGTAATTGAAAACTCAAATGCCCTTCTGCCATAGCGGGGGCGAGTGCAGCGTCCATGCACTTTATGAATGTCCGAGGTGACAGGGACAGACTGAAAGGTAGGACATTGTATTTGAAGGCTTTGCCCTGAAAGGAAAACCTGAGGAACTTCCTGTGGGCCGGGTTTATGGGAATATGAAAATAGGCATTGCGAAGGTCCACTGTTGTGAACCAGTCACCTGGCCTTATGGCCTGTAATAATGTCCTCAGCCTGAGCGTTCGGAAGGGGAGCACCTGGAGATACCTGTTCAACCACCTTAGGTCTAGAATTGGGCGGAGACCCCCGGTTCGCTTGGGGACAAGAAAATAGGCCAAATAAAAGCCTAGCCTCTCTTCCCCTGGAGACAGAGACCATATTGCATTCTTTCCCAGTAGGGCAGAGACCTCGCTGCCCAGAACTGCAGAAAGAGAGTCCTCCTTTACTCTCATTTCTAAAACCCCTTGACATTGAGGGGGATGAGATTTGAATTGTAGGCGGCATCCAAATTCCAGTGTATCGATCACCCATGGACATGAGGTGCACTGACGCCAACTCCTGAGGCACACTGTGGAGAAGGTTGATGTCAGGGGAAGTGCACCGTCAGGAATGCTGGCAGGGCTTAGCAGGACCATGACCTACACAGTCCTGAGAGCATGGACGTGAGCGCTGTTGAACCTGCACCTGCTGCTGAGAGGTCCTCTGCCTTGGGTGACCTGAACTCCAAGAGGAACTTGGCTCTGTGAAACGAAGCCATTGTGGATTCTCACGCCCCTCAAGAGGTCTCTGGACACTTGACCTGGATGGTTCTGGACGATGAAAGGACTGTGTGCACCGTCTCACCTTTTGCACCTTGTCTAACACCACCTCTGCTGCGGGCCCAAAGACCTCACCAGGCGCAATTGCAGCCTCCAAAACAACAGCCTTGTCTGTATCTGCCAATCCAGACTAGCTCAACCACACACGCCGCTTGGCCATGGTCAGCTGGGCCAAGGAATTCCCAAGTGCTGTAGCCTGAGAGCTAGTTCCTTGAATCACAATGTCCACAACCCTTACCAACTCTGGTAGAAGGTCAGCTCTGCTTTTTGACTCTAGGTCCTTTATTAGACCTTCTAAATACACTAAAAGAAGTGTATTAATATTTGCCAGCCTAGAGGCCAGAGTCACAGACTGGTAGGCTCTAGCCACTAAACCATCAATGGCACGATACTTCTTGTTAGGGTGGCGTATAGACTTGCTGCCTGTGGGGGGAGCTCCAGCCAGCAATGCAAAGGTAAGGCCCACCCTCAACGCATCATCCAAGCCCTGCTCCGCAGCACCACTCGAAATACTGAGTGTAGAATAAAGAGCAGCAGCCTCCCTTGGACGAGCCAGAGACTTCTGCAGATGTTCCACAAAGTCAGGATAAACTGACAAGAAAACCTGCCTCTGGTTTGCAGGACCTCTGTCCAAAGCTGAAGCCCTAGGTGGAGAAGATGGGGGAGGAAGCCCCACAGCGGATGCTGCTCTAGACAGCAGTGCCCTGACAGATATATCATTGGGCGTAAGAAGGTCCTTCTTGACCAGAGAGTCACTGTCGACCTCATCGTCATCCTCAGAGACATCCACTCGCCCAATGTAGCCACAGCCAGAGCTGCTGGTCTTACCCGAGTTATCATAGGCCATGAGAGACACTGCATCAGGATACGGTCCGGGGGCACATATGGGTAGTAGTAGTAGTAGTAGTAGTAGATTAGTTTATTTGACAGGGACAGTGCAATAAACATAGACAATTAATCAAAGACAATCAATCTGATGTGTTGCACATAGAGTGTATAGCTATTAGCTAATTTGCAACTCTTGTCCCTGGATGGGCTTTAGAAAAAAGAATCAAGATAAAAATATACACAATAACCACATACATCAATGCAGAAAAATTATAAATACACAATTATAAATATTATAAATACACAAATATAACAGCCTGACTCACCTTTAACATAAATATTATAAATACACAAATATAACAGCCTGACTCACATTTAACACATATAACATAACTCACATTTGCCTATTTCAGGCCTTCCTCCCTCCGTCACTCACTATAAACAAACACATTTATTCCTTCCCTTCATTCACTCTCACTTTGCAGACAAATAATTCATACATGAGTACATTCTTGTTTATTTTTCAGCCAGTTTTTAACATTTTTAGTGAATGTTTTAAAGTCCGTTATTATTTTAATTTCATTTGGCATTGTGTTCCAGATGTGACTGCCCTTTATAGAGAAAGCTGTTTGTCCAAATGTGGTTCTGCGGTGGAATATTTTACAGTTATTGTTAACAGAACTCCTGGTGGCTCTGCTGCTGTCCTGTCTTTGGACGAAACCAGCAAGTGGCTCGGGTGCTGATTTATGGAAACATTTGAACGTTAATTTCAGAAGACAGAGGTCAATGAAGCTCTCAAAACTCAATAGGTTGTATTTTTTTAAAACATTACAGTGATGCCACCTAATGGGCTTTTTGTCCAAGATTTTTAGGGTTTGATTATATAATGAACCTACACTCACCGGCCACTTTATTAGGTACACCATGCTAGTAACGGGTTGGACCCCCTTTTGCCTTCAGAACTGCCTCAATTGTTCGTGGCATAGATTCAACAAGGTGCTGGAAGCATTCCTCAGAGAGTTTGGTCCATATTGACATGATGGCATCACACAGTTGGCGCAGATTTGTCGGCTGCACATCCATGATGCGAATCTCCCGTTCCACCACATCCCAAAGATGCTCTATTGGATTGAGATCTGGTGACTGTGGAGGCCATTTGAGTACAGTGAACTCATTGTCATGTTCAAGAAACCAGTCTGAGATGATTCCAGCTTTATGACATGGCGCATTATCCTGCTGAAAGTAGCCATCAGAAGTTGGGTACATTGTGGTCATAAAGGGATGGACATGGTCAGCAACAATACTCAGGTAGGCTGTAGCGTTGCAACGATGCTCAATTGGTACCAAGGGGCCCAAAGAGTGCCAAGAAAATATTCCCCACACCATTACACCACCACCACCAGCCTGAACCATTGATACAAGGCAGGATGGATCCATGCTTTCATGTTGTTGACGCCAAATTCTGACCCTACCATCCGAATGTCGCAGCAGAAATTGAGACTCATCAGACCAGGCAACGTTTTTCCAATCTTCTATTGTCCAATTTCGATGAGCTTGTGCAAATTGTAGCCTCAGTTTCCTGTTCTTAGCTGAAAGGAGTGGCACCCGGCGTGGTCTTCTGCTGCTGTAGCCCATCTGCCTCAAAGTTCGACGTACTGTGCGTTCAGAGATGCTCTTCTGCCTACCTTGGTTGTAACGGGTGGTTATTTGAGTCACTGTTGCCTTTCTATCAGCTCGAACCAGTCTGGCCATTCTCCTCTGACCTCTGGCATCAACAAGGCATTTCCGCCCACAGAACTGCCGCTCACTGGATATTTTTTCTTTTTCGGACCATTCTCTGTAAACCCTAGAGATGGTTGTGCGTGAAAATCCCAGTAGATCAGCAGTTTCTGAAATACTCAGACCAGCCCTTCTGGCACCAACAACCATGCCACGTTCAAAGTCACTCAAATCACCTTTCTTCCCCATACTGATGCTCGGTTTGAACTGCAGGAGATTGTCTTGACCATGTCTACATGCCTAAATGCACTGAGTTGCCGCCATGTGATTGGCTGATTAGAAATTAAGTGTTAACGAGCAGTTGGACAGGTGTACCTAATAAAGTGGCCGGTGAGTGTATATGTCTTATTGTGGAAGGGGCTGCTTGAGCCCAGACTGTCAAACAGTATGATATATGAGAAAAAACCATAGAATGCATATACAGTGCAGCTGCTTCGTAAGGTATGTAATATCTAATTAATTTAAAGCAGTTCAGATTTTTTTTTACTGTTTTTGAAATTTTCTTTATATGAAGATTAAATTTGAGTTGAGGATCTAGTACAATGCCAAGGTATTTGAATTCTGTAGCTAAACTGATGTCATGATCATGTATATTAACTTTAAAATGTTGCAGGTTACATTTTTTGATTGAAAAGCACATTGAGACTGTTTTCTGAAGGTTCAGCAATAGATGGTTCTTGAGGAGCCACTCTTGGACATCAACCATACTTGAAGACAGTACATCTGCAGCCTGTGCTGGAGTCTTGGCAGCTGTGTAAATAACTGCATCATCTGCATAAAGTTGGCATGTTGCAGCTGAGCAGTGTAACGGCAAGTCATTAATAAAAAGCCTGGAGCCTGGTGTGGCGTATCCAAAAGGCGATATTGATTTGCAGCCATATGTTCAATGGTCTTATGCATTTCCTCCAATTGCCTCTGCATGAAATCCACCCGTGGATCGCGTAGCTGGCTTTCTTCAATCTGCTCCCATTTCCTGCTGGCCTTCCCAGTTCCAGCTGGAGCACATAAACCTGGAGGGATGGAGCTCTGGGCTGGTGGCATACCCGTTTCTGGGCTACTTACCCCTTCTTCACTCCCCAAAGAAGCCATTATTCCTCCAAGAAACAATAGGAGAGAAAACAAGGTAGTTATTATTATAAACAGGCCAAAGGGCTGTTCCAAGAGGTACAAGAGTGCTAATCAGAAGACAACATATCAATATCAGATTTCAATACCCACCTGTATGCAGTACCACTCCCCCACAAAAGGTGGCAAGAGTCCACTAAGCATAGGGGCGCCCAGTACCCAGACAAAGAAGACAACTGTCAGTTGACAAAAAAAGAAAATACAGACTTGACGGCTGCATGGTGGCGCAGTGGTTTAGCACTGTGGCAGCACAGTTTTACCCTCGGCCGGGACCGCGGGGATCATGAGATCGTGGGTTCGATCCCAGCCCCCGACCAACAGTGAGCTGTGTGGAGTTTGCATGTTCTCCCCGTGTTGCGCGGGTTTACTCCGGGATTTCTCCGGTTTCCTCCCGCACACCAAAAACATGTAGGTTTAGGGCGCTCGCGCACACAGCGACCAGCAGCCGGTGGCTTGTCACCAGACTGCAAACCAAGTCTACCTACGGGTACAAATAAGTAACAAAAAAAAAAAATAAAAATTGTGCCATGCTGTTAAATTGCTAAGCAATTCCTCCTTGAACAAGGCAAATTTACAGTATCTCACAAAAGTGAGTACACCCCTCACATTTTTGTAAATATTTATTTTAAAGATATTTGTATATCTTTTCATGGAACAACACTGAAGATATGACACATTGATAAAATGTAGTCAGTGTACAGCTTGTATAACACTGTAAATTTGCTGTCCCCTCAAAATAACTCAACACACAGCCATGATTGTCTAAACCGCTGGCAACAAAAGTGAGTACACCCCAAGTGAAAATGTCCAAATTGTGACCAAAGTGTCAATATTTAGTGTGGCCACCATTACTTCCCAGCACTGCCTTAACTCTCTTAGGCATGGAGTTCATTAGAGCTTCACAGGCTGCCACTGGAATCCTCTTCCAATCCCCCATGACAACATCATGGTGTTAGAGAGCTTGCACTCTTCCACCTTTCGTTTGAGGGTGCCCCACAGATGCTCAATAGGGTTTAGGTCTGAAGACATGCTTGGCCAGTCCTTCACCTCTATCCTCAGTTTCTTTAGCAAGGCAATGATTGTCTTGGAGGTGTGTTTGGGGTCATTATCATGTTCGAATATTGCCCTGCGGCTCAGTTTCCAAAGGGAGGGATCATGCTCTTTTTCAGTATGTCACAGTACATGTTGGCATTCATGGTTCCTGCTGTGTAAGTGTGGTGGAAATTTATTATTCACATGTTCATCATGGTGGAAATTTACTGTTATATACCAATCTGCTGTGTAATTTAGGTGATGTGCAGTTATGTTTAAATGTCTTTCTTCCCCTGAACAATTGCTGCTAATACATGCCCTGAGTGTAACGATGGTCAGTGGAAAGTTACTGTCAGAATGTTCTAGTACTTGCTAGGTTTGAAGGCTACTACCAGAATGTTCTCGTAGTTTCTCAGCCAGTTTCTATGTATCCATATAAGGTGATGTGGGGGAGCACTCTGGGGGTGCCTATAAAAACCAGGAGCCTCCTTTGTTTGAGCAGAGCAGTGCAGAAACTTCAGGCTGGCTGTTTCTTCACTTCTCTCCTGCCGGCAGTAATAAAGGAAATTCAACATGGCAGATATGTCTGATTATTTTCTCCAGGACCTTATAAGTGGGCTAGGAAATTTTCGGTTACATTTCTTGGTGTCAGGAAGTGGGATAGTTGATCGCCAATCTTCGTCTGTCGACACAGGCTGGTGCCCTTTGGCGTGAATGTAACTTCCTTACCTCTGCAAGCTCACCGGTAAGAATTCTATACATGTGTCACACCTGCTGAAACTATTCTCCTTCCTTTATCTGTGGCGGTGTGCAAATGCACAGCCCACACTTCATCTTCTGACCCTGTGTCTAAGGGTAACGCACATGCTGATATTGCGGCTAAAGCTGCAGCCCTGTCTTTTGCTGCAGCCCATGTCATGACCCCTTCTTCCCCTTCGTGTGTCTGCCCTCCTACTAACCAACTCCCCTCTCCTGTTGACTCACTTCTTACCATGCAGTCCTTTTTCTTCCCACAGGAACGTCAGAAATGGGCCAAGAAAGGATGTCACAAAGACTAGGATTTCTTCCATCATTTTACTAAATTGACACATGGGAAAGACCTTGTGTCAAGAGAAGGGATGATATGCAAACTGGTTCTGTTTATATCTGTGATGCTGACAATTTTTGCAAAAGTGTCTAATCTGTGCCACTAACAATGCTCACAGGGTCCCCAAACAGGTTCCAGCAGCTCACCTGCCCCCTGCAGGAGGGCAAAAAGTACTGTTTGGTAATGGTTGACATGTGGTCCCAATGGGTAGAAGCCTTTCCAGCCAAGCATGCAACAAGCACTGTTGTGGCCAGAGCATTACTGTCAGAAATTATTCACAGATGGGGAATACCAGAGAAAATCTCCAGTGATAATAGTAGACACTTTGTCAATGAAGCACTGACCAATTGAGTATTACATTGGCCTTTAATTTGAGAAAGAATTGTGCCTAACCTGGCCTACCCTGGACTAAGTGCCTCCCATTAGCACTCATGTACATGCGCATGCGAGTTAGAAAGAAATATAACATGTCACCCTTTGAGATTTTGTTTGCTCACCCCCCATTTTTTAGGTTTCTCTGCGGAAAGGAAGACACCGCCTCCTCTAACCACTTCACATTTTGAAAATGCCATGTTATCCTATTGCTCTGCATTGTCCTGCCAACTTCAAAACATTTCACAGCAGGTAAAGGCTGCCTTGCCCAGGCCAGCAGTGGGAGTCCTCCACAACATAAGACCAGGTGACTGGGTGGCGGTTAAGAGTTTCAAGCAGAAGAATTGGCACAGCAAACGGTGGCTGGGTCCATACCAGGTCCTTCTGACGACGTACATGGCTGTGAAGATCGCTGAAAGGGCAACGTGGATCCACGCAACGCATTGCAGAAAGGTCCCAGGAGTCAAGTCAGGAGAACCCAGACCAGACTAGAAATAGAAGCAGAGGTTGGTTAGCCACAACCACCACCCCACGTTGTAGACTAGGACGAGAAACAGAGCCGTGTGAAGCCAGAAGAACTCAGACCAGACCAGGAGTAAGAAGCAGATGGTGATTAGCCATAATCACCCCCCCACACACACACATTGTAGACGAGGACGAGAAGAAGCAGACATCGCACTATTGCATTTGACAGCCGTCACAAACAACCTGAGTGCACGCCGAACGCTGCTCAGTAGAAACATACAGCATACATCTCATTTACACTAATATTGATATGATGAACAAGGGACAGACTGCACATTTATTGCAG
The DNA here is from genome assembly GCA_020510985.1 of Pholidichthys leucotaenia. Taxonomy (NCBI): domain Eukaryota; kingdom Metazoa; phylum Chordata; class Actinopteri; order Cichliformes; family Pholidichthyidae; genus Pholidichthys; species Pholidichthys leucotaenia. The sequence continues at coordinate 149,546,727 of CM035838.1, forward strand.
TGAGAGGCTGCTGAAAAGGATCACTGTCACAGACGCCGAAAATATCGTCAAGCTTGGACCACGACAGACATGATATACACTAACTAACTAACTACTAACTAACCTGCACTTATATAGCGCTTTTCTAGTCACAAAGACCACTCAAAGCGCTTTCATTAATACTAACCCTCTATTCTAAGGGCCTATAGGAAACAGATATCTAGGGACAATTTAGAACAGCCAATTAACCTAACATGCATGTTTTTTTTTTGGCATGTGGGAGGAAACCGGAGAAATCCCGGAGTAAACCCACGCAACACGGGGAGAACATGCAAACTCCACACAGATCACTGTTGGTCGGGGGCTGGGATCGAACCCACGATCCCATGATCCCCACAATCCCCCGGCCAAGGGTAAACTGTGCTGCCGCAGTGCTAACCACTGCGCCACCGTGCAGCCCAAAAGTTCAACCGTTCAAAAGTTTGGGGTCACTTAGAAATTTCCTTATTTTTGAAAGAAAAACACTTTTTTTCAATGAAGATAACTTTAAAGTAATCAGAAATACACTCTATACATTGCTAATGTGGTAAATGACTATTAAAGCTGCAAATGTCTGGTTTTTGGTGCAATATCTACATAGGTGTATAGAGGCCCATTTCCAGCAACTATCACTCCAGTGTTCTAATGGTACAATGTGTTTGTTCATTGCGTCTGAAGGCTAATGGATGATTAGAAAACCCTTGTGCAATCATGTTAGGTCTGCAATGCTGTAATTGCTGCAAATGGAGAATTCATTGACGAAAGCAAAGTTTGAAGGAAAAAATTATTATTTCAAATACAAATCATTATTTCTAACCTTGTCAATGTCTGGACTATATTTTCTATTCATTTTACAACTCATGGTGGTAAATCAAAGTGTGACTTTTCATGGAAAACACAAAAATTGTCTGGGTGACCCCAAACTTTTTAACGGTAGTGTATGTGGGTAGCCCTGTCATTTTCCTGCTTGGACTGACCATATACTCATTGGTTCACCGCTCTGCCCCATCAACCGATTTGCTCCAAACAAGACGCAAAGTGCATGATTCCAATAATTACTCTATTGACACATATGATAACGACTTCGGTGACTGTGTCAATAAAGGCTAATTAGTGTATAAAATAGATAACCCTCCCAATACCTGCCACATTATATCCCACCTTTGCATGCCCTTCATTGAGTGCGTATTCGGTTGCAGCCTCTTGTGACTTTTCACACGTGCCACTATTCTACGTCACTGTCCATGATGTGATAGTTTGAACCTAATAGGGTGTACTCTCACTGATGTTTGCTTTGACTGTCTTGTACATTATGTGTGATCATATATGATCAAGAGAAGGGAACTGTGGTGGAAATTTATTATTCATGTTCATCATGGTGGAAATTTACTGTTATATACCAATCTGTTGTGTAATTTAGGTGATGTGCAGTTATGTTTAAATGTCTTTCTTCCCCTGAACAATTGCTGCTAATACATGCCCTGAGTGTAACGATGGTCAGTGGAAAGTTACTGTCAGAATGTTCTAGTACTTGCTACTGTAGGTTTGAAGGCTACTACCAGAATGTTCTCGTAGTTTCTCAGCCAGTTTCTATGTATCCATATAAGATAATGTGGGGGAGCGCTCTGGGGGTGCCTATAAAAACCAGGAGCCTCCTTTGTTTGAACAGAGCAGTGCAGAAACTTCAGGCTGGCTGTTTCTTCACTTCTCTCCTGCCGGCAGTAATAAAGGAAATTCAACATGGCAGATACGTCTGATTATTTTCTCCAGGACCTTATAAGTGGGGTAGGAAATTTTCGGTTACATATGTAAATAGGCTGGTATAACCAAGATGGCGGCCGGGTTGGTCATGGGATAGACCGGGGTGGCTACTACCGGTTTCCAGTGGTGACGCTGCCCAAGGTACAAAAGAGTGGGCGGAAGAGGTTCTGCCTCTTTCGTCATGGAGCCACCTGGCCAGCAGGAGAGTTCCGTAAGATTGTGTAAATAGTCCCCGTTTATATCCTGAATAAACCCTGTTAACTGAGGTGAGACTCACTCGTCATTCCTACATTATGGACACAACATTTGATGACGAGGTAAAAGCGGTAATGGAATGCTCTGTTGCTTGCTTTCGGCTGTTCCTCGAGGCTCCGGGCGAGCCCCTTGTGCCGTGGCCTAGATGATTTGCTGCCTTTACCAACTATCTTGTTGTCCTGGGGTTGGGAGATATGGAGAAGCTCCGTGCGCGAGCTGTGGTGGTATGTAATTTAGGAATGGAAGGGCAGAGGATTCTGAAAAATCTTGGAGGTGCAGACAGTTTTGATGAAGTGGTGCAGCTAATGGCGTCGTACTTTAAGGCACCGTGAACGTCATTGTTAGACGCATTCAGTTTCGACAGCGCCGCCAGCGGTCGGTAGAGCCTGTGCAAAGATTCGTGGCGGACCTCTTCGAGCTGGCAAGGGAATGCAGATTCAGGACCCTGGAGGACGAGATGATTCGGGACCAGTTGGCGGAGCACATCTGTTGCATGGTGGCCTGGTCCAGATTGTTGACGCATCCAGGAGAGATGATGTTAGCTGAGACTGTCGAGCTTGCCCAACAGTACGAGGCAGCAGAGACCATAGTGAAGGGCCTTACTGAAGGGGCCTCTCTGGAGAAGAATGAGTCTTGCACTAAGGCACTGAGCCTGAACCCTTGTGATGGTGAATGCGGAGAGGATGATTTTGCCTCCGTGGTCAGGATGAGGTCTGCCCCTGGTACGCCGAAATGTTATGGATGTGGGTCCACTGAGCACCGCTATAAGTCCAGAGTGTGCCCGGCGAAAGGAAAGCGTTGTGGCAAATGCGGTCTTTTAAACCATTTTGCCAGGGTGTGCAAAAACTTCGTATGCAGGAGTCGTGGGAGAGATCCAGGTGCTGCACAGAAGACTCCAACGGTTGTGCATACAGTCTCCCTGGAGATGACAGGGAGAATCGGCTGCACTGTCACGTTGCATGGAGTTGAGGTCCCGCTCCTAGTGGACACGGGAGCGGTGATTTCTGTCCTGAATCTTGAAACCATGGACAGACTGTTTCCCCACCGACAGATAAGAAGGCAACAAGTGGAGTTTTATGGCTATAGGCAGAACAGGTTGGCTATTTCGGGCTTTGTCGAGATGGAGGCCCGATATAAGGACAGTGTGGCACCCAGTGTTCGCATTAACGTTTCTGCATCTGGTGTTAACATTATGGGTTGAAACCTATTTTACAGCCTTGGGTTCTCCATTTTGAACGTCTCTGGTGAAGAATGGTCTGGATGTGGACTGTGGGGCCGACCTGTTCCTGCCGTGGAGGGTGCTGAGGTGTGGGATTTGGACTGGATGGACAATGTGACTTTGGGAGTGCACGCACCGCACCACGTGGAGACCTCTCAGGATGGACCCGATGCCATCACGCAGGCTGCCCTAGACAAGGGTGCCGGACGACACGGCGGGACCCCCGATGAGGCTCATTAGGACGAGGTGCCAGCGCCGGGAGATAACGGGGCTAGACCACGGAGCGTGGTTATCATAAAGCGCTCCCAGTGACGACCTGCCAAAAGGAGACCCAGGAGAGCCCGCGAGACGGAGAAGCTGGAGTCGGGGGCCAGTCGCAGGACCAGTGATCTGATAAAGAGGAAGTAGGCTCCCTCGAAGACCAAGGTTGAGGCTCGAGTACGTGTAGATCACAGTCCACGCGAACAACAGGACAACCAGAGGCGGTTCCAGGTGGAGCCCAGTCGGATGGAGGAAGATTGGCGCAGGTCTATTCATGTCTGGAGACACCCGAAGGATCTGTGGCTGCCGGAGGTGGAGAGGAGACGGCGCAGCAGGAGCCCTGATGTGAAGAGATGGAGATGCCTTGAGAGGGATCCATCCGGGGACTGAGAGTTTTATTTTGCATATTTGTGTCATTTTCTTCAGTCCTGTTTTAGTGTTGATTTCTATTTGGTGCCCCGGTAAATTGTGTTTAAAAAAAAAGAAAAAGAAAAAGTGAGGTGAGAGAAGAGAGTGAGTGCGGGAGGCGTCCTTTTGATGTTTAATTACAAATTTGTTTTGTATGTCATTTGTAGATGCCTGTGTGTGCACTGTGTCTTAGTATGTTTTGGAGAATTGGGTTTTGTGCCAAATTTTTTATAGTCTGACCGGTGGCATCTCTGTGTGAGATTACGTTAGTGATTTCTGGAGTTTTCCTGGTTTATGTGACTTGTTTTGATTGATTTTTCTAAGTGTTTGATGGAATTTGGTTTAATTGGATTATTTTTATTTAAGTAGCCCCTTGTGTATTTTACTCTGTGTGCCCATTGTGGGGTGGGAGTTGGGGTGGGGGGCCGCTTGTAGAAAATGTCTTGTGTTTTACTGTATGTGTTATTTGATGGTGTTAAGGGATTATTTTCAGTTAGAAACATGGCTTATTGTTTTATTTGTATGTTCCCCTTTTCCAAGCGGCAGAATAATCCGCTCAGCCGTGTGGGGGCTGCTGGTGGTCTACCCCGCCCCTCAGCCTTAGTTATGTGATTGGATAGGTGTTTTGCTTATTTTCTGTCCATATTTTTGATTAGTGCATGCTTCGGGTGATAAATTTGGGTGGGTTATTTGTGTGCTTGGCATTTTTTTGAGGGGGGGCGTAGAAATGTTATGTATGTAAATAGGCTGGTATGACCAAGATGGTGGCCGTACCTCCAGGGGCACGTTTGCCATGGGCTCGCTACAAGGCCCCTCCAACAGGACTGCCTTCCCCATGGAGGAAAAGGAAAAAGGACTGCTTAGCTAGGGGCGTGGCTCTCAACTGAGAGTGGCAGAATAACCCACTCAGCCGCGCTGGGCTACGCAGTGGTCTACCCGCTAGCCCTAGCTAGTTTTGTTTTATGTAATACTAAATTGGGGAGGGTTGATTTGACTATGTATAATGTTCTGCGTTTTTCCAAGGGGGGGTGTGAATGTAGTGTGCACTACAGGGGTTAATGAGTGCCGGCGTAGTGATGCAGCCATCAGGGTGATGTCATCACGCCGGACGGTCAAATGGAGAGGGTCAGCCATCTTAGGCCTCTCTTGACTCTTAGCGACAGTGCTCAGCCACAATAAACCTGCACTGTATTAACAGTTTGTTATAGTAAAGTTCTTGTTGTAATGCAGCTCAACTCTCTGTTGGTCATTCCGGGTTTCCGGACATAACATTTACCGGCAGATATTATGACTTAAGAGTTATGTTGAAAAAAAAAATGACCTTGTGGTTTTGAAAATCAATAGCTAAAGTGACATTGCGGCTGGTGTATCTGTGCATCCCTAGTTAGCGCTAAGACAGCTTATCATTAGCCATTTTTGCTCTTAATAGTTAATTCATCCATCCATCCATCTTCTACCGCTTAATCCTTTCGGGTCGCGGGGGAGCTGGAGCCTATCCCAGCATCTTTGGGCGAGAGGCAGGGTACACCCTGGACAGATCGCCAGTCCATCGCAGGGCCAACACAGAGAGACAGACAACCATTCACTCTCACATCCATACCTAAGGACAATTTTAGAATCCCCAGTTTTGATGCCAATTAACCTAACTTGCATGTTTTTGGCATGTGGGAGGAAACCGGAGTGCCCGGAGTAAACCCACGCAGACACGGGGAGAACATGCAAACTCCACACAGAAGGGTCACCGATGGTCTGGGGGTGGGATCGAACCCACGATGGTCAAGGGTGGAATCGATCCCATGACCTTCTTGCTGTGCTGCCACTGTGCTAACCACTGCGCCACCGTGCTGCCCAACTCCACACAGAAGGGTCACCGATGGTCTGGGGGTGGGATCGAACCCACGATGGTCAAGGGTGGAATCGATCCCATGACCTTCTTGCTGTGCTGCCACTGTGCTAACCACTGCGCCACCGTGCTGCCCATTAATAGTTAATTATTGCAGAAAATACTGGGCTGCTAATATATTAGTAAGCTGTATCTGTGTTTAACTAGTAAACATCTCAGCACATTTGTAACTTACTAGTTAACTAGTGAGATTTTCAGTGTTAGTAGCACAGTCCAGAGGGCTAGTGCATCATAAAGCTTGCTGCATCATAGGACTTGGCACTATAGTGCAGAGTTTGGCATTGCCGTTTCTGGCTGAACTTTCTCTTTCAGCTACACCCTTTCGGGGTTGCCACAGCATATCATCACCTGATATTGTGATGATCCGAATATTGCACAGTTATTAGTCTTTCTCTAGGTACCACCAAGGGTCACAAACTTCTGGAGACATCACCTGTAGAAGACCACAGGTTGCATCAGAAGTCACGGCTTGACCTCAGAAATCAGTGTTTCACCATCATGGAAGTGGACGCCCTTCAAAAATTATCAGGTGGAAGTCCAGGTGAAGTCATGGTGCGAGGTAGAGTGAGGAAGGATCTCATAGCTGCAGGACCGTGCTTCCATCTGGGCAACATGTGAGTTGTGAACCAGGGCACTGTCTTGCAGGAGGCAGACACCTTTCGTCAGCATGCAACACATCTTTGGGCCTTCTGCAATTTCTTCAACAGCGAAGTGTAGTAAGCCCTGCTAATTGTGGTACCCTGTGGTATATATTACTCATATATTCCATACCTGCATACGTTAGAGCATGTGGAAATGTGTGGGGCAACATATGCAAAGGAATTTCACACCTCTGAAAGGACAAAGGAATCTCACCGCCGTGTGAAGACCAATGACGTCACAGGACGCCATGGCAACAGACTTGACACCTTCACCCCCTTAGGCGAGGAGAGGTTTTCCCATCACCTCCCAAGACGGAGGGAGGAGTTAACAGGACTAATGGGGATTTAGATAACGGGGGATTTCAGCTTGTGTTTTGCATGTCTTGGATGTGTGCCTGTATTTAACCAGCGAGCTGGGCAGAATTCTTCCTCTTTGCCTTCTGCCAAGCTCTGCACCATGATGAGACAAGATAGAAGAGTTCAATTCAATTCAATTCAACTTTATTTATATAGCGCCATTTCACAACAACAGTCATCTCATAGCACTATCAACTGTAGGGGGGACCCCCACAGTTGCAGAAAGACCCCAGCAATCAGGCGATCCCCTGTGAGCAAGCACTTGGCGACGGTGGAGAGGAAAAACTCCCTTTTAACAGGAAGAAACCTCCAGCAGAACCAGGCTCAGGGAGGGGCAGTCATCTGCTGCGACTGGCTGGGGGGTGAGGGGATAGAGAAGAAGAAAAGAACAGACATGTAGAGAGCAAACAGCACGATGGGGACTCAATCTATAGGAGAGAACAAACAAATGTTAATGACCAGCAAAAAAAAATATTTCATAGAGAGTGAGGAAAGGAGTGAGGCCCAGTGCATTACTGGAGGTCCCCCGGCTGACTAAACCTATTAGCAGCATAACTAAGGGAGGGTTCAGAAACACATGATCCCTCCCTAATTGTAGGCTATATCAAAAAGGTAGGTTTTAGCCCTATTCTTAAAAACAGAGATCGAGTCTGACTCCCGAATCCAGATTGGCAGCTGGTTCCACAGGAGAGGAGCTTGATAACTGAAGGCTCTGCCTCCCATTGTACTTTTGGAGATTCTAGGTATTACAAGTAATCCTGCATTTTGGGAGCGTAGTGCTCTGTTAGGATGATACGGTAGTATCAGATCTTTTAAATAAAAAGGAGCCTGATTGTTTAAAGCTTTGTAAGTAAGAAGAAGGATTTTAAACTTAATTCTAAACTCTATGGGAAGCCAATGAAGGGAGGCCAGAACCGGAGAGATATGATCTCTCTTTCTAGTACCTGTTAAAACTCTTGCTGCAGCATTTTGGATCAGCTGAAGACTTTTTAAAGATGTTTTAGGACAGCCTGATAATAAAGAATTACAATAATCTAATCTCGAGCTAACAAAAGCGTGGATCAGCTTCTCAGCATCACAGAGAGTTGTTCATTAAAGACTCTGCTTTTGTGATACAAAACCGCCTCGTTATTTCCAGCTCTTCTACACTGGTGACCTTGACGCGAGTATGGACCTGAGGCGTTCTTCAAGCGACTCATCCGCGGCGAATCTGACTTACGCCAGCGACAACGCAGACGAGGGAACAAGCAGACAGCTGTTCCCCCCGGCAGAGGGTACCGAGAGAGCTCAACCGAGCTCCAGCACCACCGTGAGAGCCGAGGCAAGGCACTCTCACCCGGCTGGCACAACAGTGATGATGTGCACAAACGCCGTCGCTGTTAAACTGCCAGATTTCTGGCGAGAAGACCCGGCCTCTTGGTTTCTCCAAGCCGAAGCCCAGTTCATACTGGCGGGCATCACGGCAGATGATACTAAGTTCTACCATATCGTCTCCAAACTCGACTCCGCCACTTCGAGGTGTGTGCGAAGCTTGACCCAGCGACCACCGGCCCGGGACAAGTATGAGACACTCAAGGCAACCATCGTGGCGAATTATGTCCCGTCGGCGGAAGAAAGAGCCGAAAAAATCCTGGCAGTCTACGGCCACAGAGGGGGCAATCCAAAGACCCTCATGGAGGATTTACTGCAGCTCAAGGAGGAGGACAATGATAATTTCCTCTTTCAATTTATTTTCCTCAGCACGCTACCACCACACATGAGAGGGACACTCGCCAGTATGAAGTGCAACAATCATCAGGACTTCCGCACGCTGGCCAACGAGGCTTATTGACTCGTCAACGCCTGCAGAGATTGGACACCCACAGCGGCATCCGCAGACCTCAAAACTGACGCCCCGAACCTTGGAGAGTCACAAACCACGGAGCAGGCTCAACCCACGGTGACAGCAGCGTGGCCCAAGCGCAACAAACAGAATGACGTCTGTTATTATCATCACCGCTTCGCCGAGAAAGCCCGGAAATGTGTTCCCCCCCTGCAAGTTTACGATGTCGGGAAACGCCAAAGCCGAGGGCCGTTAACAGCAGCGGTTCTCGGCGAGAAAAATAAGCTGTTATACGTGACGGATGGACACACAGGCAAGCAGTTCCTCATCGACACAGGAGCCCAGCTGAGTTTCGTCATGCCCTCCCACGCAGATCGAGCCATGGGCACCCGGGGCAATGGAGCAGTGGCAGCCAACGGCTCGGACATCGACACGTTCGGGGAGAAGAGCCTGCATCTCCTCATTCACGGCCGCAGCTACAGATGGACATTTGTTGTAGCGACGGTGAGTTTTAACTTGTTAGGCGCAGATTTTCTGTGTGCACACGGGTTATTAGTTGATCTAGCAAATAGGCGCCTGGTTAATGCACTGTCTTTTGCTTCTATTCCTTGCTCAGCTCGAGTCTCTCCACCACCTGTGCAGGCCAACGTCACTACGGCAGGAGGTAAGTTTGAGCAACTCCTCACCCAATTTCCAGCACTCACAACCCCCAAATTCTCAGCCACTGTAGCCAAACACGGGGTTAAACACTTCATTCCAACAACGGGACCTCCCGTTTTTGCCAAAGCTCGCCGCTTAGACGCGGCCAAGCTCAACATAGCAAGGGACGAATTTGCAGCTCTTGAAAAATTAGGCATTGTCCGACGTTCAAAGAGCCCTTGGGCTTCACCACTTCACATGGTTCCGAAATCCGACGGTTCTTGGAGACCGTGCGGAGATTACCGCAGATTAAACAACGCTACAGCGCATGACCGCTACCCCATTCCTCACATACAGGACTTTTCACTACATTTAGCGGGTGCGCGCATTTTTTCAAAAATATACTTAGTCCGCGGTTATCACCAAGTTCCAGTCTGAGCTGAAGACATTCCTAAAACAGCGGTTATAACCCCTTTCGGCCTTTTTGAATTCCTGCGAATGCCGTTCGGCCTCAAAGGTGCTGCTCAGACTTTTCAGCGTATGATGGACGCAGTCTTACGCGACCTCCCCTTTGTTTTCGTCTACCTCGACGACATGCTGGTAGCCAGCTCATCGGAGGAAGAGCACGAGCAGCATCTCACTGCCGTTTTTCAGAGGCTAGAAGAGCACGGATTAATAATTAATCCAGCCAAATGCAAATTCGGCGTATCGCAAATTGATTTTTTGGGACACAGAGTCTCCCCGAAAGGGGCAGTTCCGCTTCCAGACAAAATTCATGCGATAGAAGGTTTTCCACGGCCCCAAACGGTCAAATCGCTACAGGAATTTTTGGGGATGGTTAATTTTTACAACCGTTTCCTCCCTCATGCAGCTCAGCTCATGCAGCCCCTGTATGACGCGCTCAAAAAAAAGAGAGCTTCCAACGCGGTCGAATGGACCCCGGAACGCGAACGCGCTTTTGCGGAAGTTAAAAACGCCCTAGCTAACACCACAATGTTAGTCCATCCAGATCCCTCGGCCCGCATTGCTCTAACCACAGATGCTTCAGACTTGGCCATAGGGGCAGTTGTAGAACAACTTGTCAAGGGGGTCTGGCAACCTTTAGCATTTTTTAGCAAATCGCTAAACCCGACGGAACGCAAGTACAGCACTTTTGACAGGGAGCTGCTGGCGCTCCATTTATCCATCCGCCACTTCCAGTTTTGGTTAGAAGGGCGGAGTTTCATGGCTTTTGTGGACCATAAACCGCTCACTTTTGCTATGGCTAAAATTTCAGAACCTTGGTCGGGCAGACAACAAAGACAGCTAGCTGCGATTTCAGAGTTCACCACAGACATTCGACATGTAGCAGGCAAACTTAACGTAGTAGCGGACTGTCTCTCTCGCGCTGTGGCACCGCCAGAGCACGAGGAGACAGATTACACTGCTTCAGCAGCTGAGCTTTTCTCTAACGCAAACACATATGCAGCACCTATCCATGAAGGGATAGATTATGCAGCCATGGCGGAAGAACAAGGTAGTGATGCGGACGTGCGCGCGCTCCTGTCTGGACCAACAGGGTTAAGGCTGGAGGAAAAAAGGTTGCGCGACGGCGTGCCCCCCCTAATATGCGATGTTTCAACCGGCCGACCTCGCCCGTTAGTACCGGCTGCTTGGCGCCGCCGTATTTTCGACGCAATTCACTCCCTCGCGCACCCAGGTGTGCGCGCCTCGGTCAAAATGGTTGCCGAAAAGTTTGTGTGGCCAGGCCTGCGCAAAAACGTAAAAGAATGGGCAAAAACTTGCATTCCTTGTCAGCGCGCCAAAGTACACAAACACACAAAAGCCCCTCTGGAGCCTTTTCCCATCCCTGCTAGAAGGTTCGACCACATTCATGTCGACCTCGTGGGGCCTCTGCCTTCCTCCCAGGGTTTCACACACCTGCTAACAATGATAGACCGCACCACACGCTGGCCAGAGGCAGTCCCTCTAGCGGCAACTACAGCGGAGGAAGTCGCTCGCGTTTTTCTAACAATTTGGGTGGCACGTTTCGGCGTCCCATCAGACATCACGTCAGATAGGGGGCCTCAATTTGTCTCAGAGCTCTGGTCAGCCATGTCCAACAGTTTAGGGGCAACAATTCACCGTACCACCGCTTATCACCCTCAGGCTAATGGGTTATGCGAGCGTTTTCACAGGTCCTTAAAGGCCGCCCTCAGAGCCTCATTAACGGACACAAATTGGGTAAATAAACTACCCTGGGTTTTATTGGGGTTGCGTGTGGCACCTAAAGAGGATTTAGACGCTTCCCCTGCAGAATTAGTCTTTGCTCAGCCTATCAGACTACCAGGTGAATTTTTACCAGAAAACCCGGAACCAGGGCACCTCCCAGTCCCAAGGTTTTTAGGCAGTAACGGACCGGACTCTCTACACGGTCCAGCTCATCACTCCTTTCCGCGAGTTTTTGTTCCTCAAACTTTAAAAAAACGCCGAGTTTGTTTTTGTTAAGCATGAAGCCCTTAAACCAACGTTACGCCCAGTATACGATGGCCCGTTCAGAGTGCTGGAAAATGGTGACAAACACTTTGTGCTTGATTATGGGGATAGAAATGAAACGGTCAGCATTGACAGACTCAAACCTGCCTTCTTGTTGAGAGACGAACCTGCACAGTTGGCGCGAGCACCTCGGCGAGGTAGACCCCCCAAAGAAAAAGTCTCAGCCCCCAGGCAGGGAACAGATAATCTCTCTCCTTCCCACACTGCAGATTCCTCACAACAAGGTCCCAGCAGGACGCCTAAACCAGCCTACAGCAGCTTTGGGAGAAGATTGAAACCCAGACTGCACAAGGACTGATTACACCACTCTGCAATTTTTCGCTAATTGTGCCGCAACAGTTTAGGACTGACTTATGATTATACTATGCTGTTATATTTTCACTGAACTCTCTTAGGAGCATGGCTGCTTGGAAGTTTCTTCTGTGACAACAGCTGTAACACGTAGTATGTCTTAGTAATTACCCTAGACTGTGAATCTTTCTGTGTCCTTTCCTAGTTGTTTGGGGGGCCTGTGGTATATATTACTCATATATTCCATACCTGCATACGTTAGAGCATGTGTAAATGTGTGGGGCAACATATGCAAAGGAATTTCACACCTCTGAAAGGACAAAGGAATCTCACCGCCGTGTGAAGACCAATGACGTCACAGGACGCCATGGCAACAGACTTGACACCTTCACCCCCTTAGGCGAGGAGAGGTTTTCCCATCACCTCCCAAGACGGAGGGAGGAGTTAACAGGACTAATGGGGATTTAGATAACGGGGGATTTCAGCTTGTGTTTTGCATGTCTTGGATGTGTGCCTGTATTTAACCAGCGAGCTGGGCAGAATTCTTCCTCTTTGCCTTCTGCCAAGCTCTGCACCATGATGAGACAAGATAGAAGAGTTGTTCATTAAAGACTCTGCTTTTGTGATACAAAACCGCCTCGTTATTTCCAGCTCTTCTACAACCCTTTGTCAGGAAATCCTTCATCAATACTCCATGTTGGTCCCAAAAGACCATGAGCATTACCTTGCCTTCTGAGGGCTGGGCACATGCCTTCTTTGGAGGTGGTGAGTCATAATGCTTCCATTATTTCGACTTGGCTTTAACCTCTGGATCATACAAAACCCATGTTTTGTCCTGCATGATTAGTCTGTTGAAGAAGTCCTCTTGGTATTTTTGTCACATGGCCAAAAGAGCCTGGAAGCATATAGTCTGACTCGTTCCTGGTCCTGGAAATGTGTGAGCAACTGGGGAATCCATCATGTAGACAACTTTCACATGTGCAAATGGTCATGGATGAATTTGGATGGATTTTTTTTCCACCGACGGCACACTGAGGTCACCTGGGAATGGGTGTCATTTCCACCGATGTCCAACCACATTAAGTGTCAATGCTAGTGCTTGACTACGTTATATGACGGGGCATCCTTCCCATGAGTCTCTTTCATCTCATTGAACATCTCTCATGGCGTGTGGCCTCTCAAGTACAGTAACCTGACAAATGCTCTGTATTCAAGTGGTTCCATTATGATACATTACTCTCCCTTAGCACCTGTAAAAGAGAAAATCTTAGTAGTTCAGAGCTGCAAATTACCACGTGACATATAGACAATATCAGATTAGGATGCCTCTGATTAGGATGCCTCCTGGACGTCTCCCACTTGAGGTGTTTCAGGCACGTCCCACTGGGAGGAGACCCCGGGGCAGACCCAGGACTCGGTGGAGAGACTATGTCTCCCAGCCAGTCTGGGAACGCCTTGGTATCCCCTCTGAAGAGCTGGAGCAGGTGGCTGGGGAGAGGGAAGTCTGGGCTTCTCTGCTTGAACTGCTGCCTCCGCGACCCGGACCTCCGGAAAAGCGGTAGAAGATGGATGGATGGATGGATGGATATAGACAATAAGTGGAAGTGGGTCAGGGGAAATCTTTAATGAGCAGCCCTTGTAGTCTCTCTGACAGCATTAAAACACATGGTAATTTATTGATCCTTTCCTTCCTGCTACATGTAGAAGCAATGATATTGTTACGAGGCGGGTGTTGCTTTACACTCTGGTTCTACACCCTTATGTGCAGTTTTGGATACAAAGTTATAAAGTTCTGAGTTGAAGTACTTGAATTATTTGCTGGAGGAGTAATATTGGATAGTTTTGTAGGCAGGCAATTAATGCCTGGTAAAATCTAAAGAAACAAACTTTGGCTCACAGCAGCTGTGTGGGATATTATGGAAGGTACTATCAGGACAGTAGTCAATAAGTTAAATAGCACAGAAGATGGTACTTTATACTGTGGAAATATTTGCAATCATTTGCGTCAGTTATAAGTAACTTTGTGAGTTGCAAAGGTGTGCTTCACATGTTGTGTTTGCAAGCTAACCTCAGCTCCATAACTCTGGCGATGAAGGTGAATGATGCTGGTGTTACAGCTCAAAAAGGAAAGGAAATTAAAAGATGGTGCCAATTTAAAGCATCTATGCCAGTGGTCCCAAACATTTCTTCCTGAAACTCTTGTGGTACTTACTATAATCTGTGCCTGGTTGGGTACTTGTGCTCATAAACAGTGAGGTGTTCTACACTTAGAAGTGACTGTATTGTGTGCTACATATCAGCTGGACATGAGTATAGGAGGTATTTGCACTGACCTTTATATAGTCACACTTATCTGCATTTACATGATGAATGCATTAGAGATACTGTGCTAATGTTATGATGTTTAGCATCTACAGACACTTTAGCAACATTATTACATTATTTGCCAGTTAATGGTACAAATAAGTCTTCATGAAAAGCTGCTGGAGATCCATTTATAATACCGAGCATACTGAAGCAGGACAGGACTATACATCTTGAATATTTACACAAGTATTTCAATACTATTTCACTCAAAGCAAGAATCTCTTAATCTATTTTTGATACTAAAGCAAAGATCAGGGTTAGGTTTGTGATAAATCATCTGAAGAATGTCTACATAGATATTCATGACAGTGCATCAGATTGTTGCTGAACTACTTCAGGGTGGCTCTTCTTGACGTTTAAGCCATTAAACTACACCTATGGCACAGGTATAGTGTAGCCGACTACTAATCAGAGGGTCAGTAGTTCAATTCCTGCAGTCTGCATGTCAAAGTGTCCTTGAGCAAGACACTGAACCCCCAGTTGCTCCTGGTGGGTCGTGCCGGTGTATGGCAGCTCCGCCTCCATCAGTATGCTAATGGGTGGATAGCAGGATTTGTAAAGCGCTTTGGTCATGCAGAGATGAGTAAAAAGGGTTACCATAATATATTCTCACAGATGTCATATGGAAAAATTGTAAAGCAAACTCTTTGTTTACCATGAATTTAGCTTGTCATTATGACTGGGAAATTGAGATTTTATGACCCTTGAGAACTTGGCCCGACATCCATTAATGACTCTGACAGCAATTCTAAAACAGTCTGCCTGTCAGCAAGTTCTGAAGAGTATGCTTAATCAAGATGCAAGGCTTTTGTTAAAGCAGCGAAAAGAGCTGGAGCAAACAGCTACAGAGTAAGAGCTTATTATGGCCAACAATGGCTTATTAATGCAAGTCTAAAGGGTACCGAGGTTGACTGTATCAGCTCCACAGTTTAGTATTTATGATGGCTCAGATTTACAATGATGACTCTGACACACAATAATACCTTTTAGGGTCTAAAAACAGAAAAAAAAATAACATATTTTTACTTTGCTCATTAAAATCAATTATATGTTCCTTTCTACTAGCTCAACAACCTTCAGACACGTTATTAGTGTGTGACTAATATGACACTAGATGGAATTCAGTGTTCCTTCTACCTCCTTGACTGCAGTTAAGAAATGCACATATTTTAGCCTTCAAAAATGTATCATTAACTTGGTTTTTAGGAAGAAGAATTTATTATATTTACACCCACTTAAGTGGGAGAACTGGCTCAGAGCATAAGTGTAATGACAAACTTCTGGCTGCACGAAGGAGTCAGCAAACCCGTTTCCCATTTACGTCTACTCTATCTCCATCCAAGAAATGTCTTCATTTTCAAGGTGTCCAAGATCTGCCCGATAATGAATGCAAATTATGTTCAGCACATCAATGATGCCCCTTTGTCTGCTCTTAAAAGCAAGCAGAAGGTTTTCAAGCTCTACATATTTATTTGCATAACCATGAGGGTAACCGTTAGCTAGTGATAGCAATGTGCTTACTTTGCGACTGTGAGCAGGGCAAAGGGGCAGAAAGTTCAGTTAGCACAACAAAGTACAACAATTAGTGGTTATGATAAGAAAAACTCACATTGTAAATAAATACAAAGCTATATTTGCCATGTTGCTATCACTACCCGTTACTACTGTTGCTATTAGATCAGGACCCTGCATGCATGAAACAATTTCACAGCCTGGTACACGACGAACACGCATGCCCAACACATTTACATCATGAAAGATTTATTTAATTTGGCTTTCATGTGGGGTACCAATCTTGTGGCAACAACCCTTGTTTTTCTGCAGCTAGCTCAGTAGCACTTCTATCCCTTTTCCAAGGAGCAGGAGAATGGGCATCAATGATACCTATGATGACTCTAGTCAGATCATGCGGACTCCTTGAAAAAGATGCCATTTCTCGGATGGAGATGGAAACTGTATGCAAACAGGAAACAGGAACTAGAAGTTCATCACATTTGTGCACAGTCAGCTGAATCATTTAGTTTGACTTTTGTCTTGTCTCATATTTGTTAACTGGCACACATGTATACAGAAGAATTCAAAACAGACTCATGCTAAGGCCCCCTTTACACATCATTGAGAGGTTGGGCCAATTTTTGATGTTTGGGAGAGCCTTGTCTGTTTTGGACTGAGTCAAAACTTTGAGGAGACCATGGCAACTGTGGAGATCAATGAAGATCACTCACAGATCAAAAATTGGCCAGATCTCACTGCGATCTCTTAGTGTCTCCACCCCTGTGTAAAGGAGGTACTTACAGTTCAAGTAAACTGAGTAACAGATATAGTTTAAAATGAATCTTTTATTCATTTTAAAAAGACAAACACATTGAAATTCATGCTAAAATACAGAGACATTGCTGGTTGAGAGGTGATAGACTTCAGTTTTTAGTTTAGATGCAAATATAAATTCAGCACACATACACCTACTGTATTTGACAGTATAATAAAGAAAAACATAGGCACCGTGCATTAATAAAACACCCCTCTGCCCCATAACTGATAAAGAACCTGATAAATTATATTGTACTGAAGGGAAAGCATTTCCACAGGCATTATGTTTTCCTCTAGGAAAGGTAACAAAGATGCACAGGAAGCAGTGACACATTAGTGCTTCACATGGCAACATCTTGACCTTTAACTGTCCCCTGAGGTGCTTTAATGCAGAGTAACAGATACAACAATACCCCTTGATAAACCAATTCTAGAGACTTAACCCAGTATGTAGGTTTGTCTAATTTATTACCTCACCGCAACCTCATAAAAATGCTCTGAATACAAGTCATTTGTGCCGACTGCCTCAGTATCAGCCAAGTGAAGCTATGGTGCCACCACATGGTCGAGCAAAACAAAGACCCCAGTTTGCTTTTCTTGCGTGGGAAAAGGGTTTGCGTGAGACCCGCAGAAAGATCAGCAGACACATGCTGTGAACATATGGCAAATAATGAGGCTTTCTGGACAGAGGGGGAGGAAGACAAGTGTGACAGCTGACGACTGACTGAAAGCATTTGGATTGAAAGCCATGCTCTCCATGAAGTTAAAGTAAATGACACAGAAATCCCTGATATGTGCTGCTGACAGTAGCCGCTGCTGCTCTTTGACTGGTGAGCAAAACAAACATTTTATTGCAAAAACCTTCAAAGAGGAACAAAAGAGACACAAATAGGGGTAATTAAAAAATACATTAACAACAGAGTGCAGAATATTTTCCACTGTAAAGCAGCATAAAATACAGTACATACACCCAACTAGTCTCCACCTCCACTCCAGATTAACATTTTTTGGATCCAACTATACAGACTGCATACAAGATGCTGCATCTGCTAATAATGAGCAGACTCAGCACCGACACAATGGTCGAGAACATTATTTACAATTCAGGAACAGAATAACAACATTTGTTCTGGCTTTACTGCTCAGATGACTCACCACTAGAACTTATATGGCGATCCTTTATCCACTAGACAGCTGTATGTTCTGCTGTCTGTGTTTTTGGACTCTTTAGGTATAAGCACACAGCTACCTCCCCTCCTCAGTCTACGAACTAAAGAAATCAGAAATACAAATACTGACTGAAGGGATTATTGTGTATTAGAGTATTACAATTAGCTTAATTAGGCTGCATGTCCACAGAGTGTGAACAGCTCTGGACCTATTTTTCAGGGTGCTTCACAGGCACTCTTAAAAAAAGGTCTGCCCTGTATCCTAGCAACAGCATAACCTGTCACTCGAAGCTTGGCGTTGGCGTTTTGAAGTGAAACTCTCCACTAGCCACACTATACTGCAACAAGCTGATAAGAAAACACGCATCCCTTCAAACTTTTGCGCTGACATATCGAGCTGATAGGAAAATAGATGCTCTTAGCAGAAAACAATGCTTTCTGTAGACATGAAGACTTAAATGGATTTTACAGTGCAACTACTGTGTTACTCATAAATATCATGCATATCATTGCTGTTGGGCACAATCCTCATATCTCCTTTTTTTTAAAAAAGATTTTTTTTTTGCCTAAACTCATTATATTGGTCATCCTTTATGTCTTTTGTTGTTTTTTTCTACTATCAAACTAATTGTAAGCATTAGAAAAATCATGTGAATAAATTTCCTAAGTGCTAAATCAATCAGAAAATACAAGCTTTTCTCATTTTCTGAAAAAATGTCTGTTTTAGAGATATGAAGTTTGCACTGGGCAGCAACAATACGTATATCATCTCTTCTGTCAAACTGCTTAAAATGTTGTCACCATTAAGGGTTAAAAACACATTCTTTATAACATACATGAACTTTGCATGCAAAATAAAACATGGGTATATTTCGTAAACTGTTAATTCCTCACTTTGAACAAACAAAAGTGCTAAATTGCATTGTTGAATATGTCCAACTCCAGTAAAATGGTGCATGTTTACACCCAAAAAACACAACCAATGAACAACTCGGGCCCTTCAAACGATACAAATGATGTTGGTAACAGACATTACAGGGCTTCTAAGTCATGATTATGTGTGTCAGTGATGGAGTGCCACAAAAAGTTCACAATGATTCCTCTGTTGTACTCTTTCAAACTATCTTTTAAATTGTCCTTGATGTAGTGGTGCTGTGCTGGATATGAGCATGTTTAAAAGGATTCCTACCTACAGTGCATCAGGAAAGATTTCACAGCGCTTCACTTTTTCCACATTTTATGTTACAGCCTTAATCCAAAAGGGGTTAAATTCATGTTTTTCCTCAAAATTATACACACAATACCCCATAATGACAATGTGAAACAAGTTTTTTATTAAATTTTTGCAAATGTATTAAAAATAAAAAATTAAGAAATCACATGTACATAAGTATTCACAGCCTTTGTTCAATACTTTGTTGATGCACCTTTGGCAGCAATTATAACTTCAAGTCTTTTTGAATATGATGCCACAAGCTTGGCATACCTATCTTTGGGCAGTTTCGCCCATTCCTCTTTGCAGCACCTCTCAAGTTCCATCAGGCTGGATGGGAAGAGTTGGTACACAGCCATTTTCAGATCTCTCCAGAGATGTTCAATTGGATTCAAGTCTGGGCTCTGGCTGGGCCACTCAAGGACATTCACAGACTTGTCCTGAAGCCCCTCCTTTGATATCTTGGCTGTGTGCTTAGGGTCGTTGTCCTGCTGAAAGATGAACTGTCGCCCCAGTCTGAGGTCAACAGCACTCTGGAGCAGGTTTTCATCCAGGATGTCTCTGTACATTGCTGCATTCATCTTTCCCTCTATCCTGACTAGTCTCCCAGTTCCTGGCGCTGAAAAACATCCCCACAGCAGGATGCTGCCACCACCAATGGCGTGGTTATGAATGGTGCCTGGTTTCCTCCAAACATGACGCTGGGCATTCATGCCGAAGAGTTCAATCTTTGTCTCATCAGACCAGAGAGTTTTGTTTCTCATGGTCTGAAAGTCCTCCAGGTGCCTTTTGGCAAACTCCAGGTGGGCTGCCATGTGCCTTTTACTAAGGAGTGGCTTCCATCTTGCCACTCTACCATACAGGCCTGATTGGTGGATTGCTGCAGAGATGGTTGTCCTTCTGGAAGGTTCTTCTCTCGTCACAGAGCAATGCTGGATCTCTGACAGAGTGACCATCGGGTTCTTGGTCACTTCCCTGACTAAGGCCCTTCTCCCCCGATTGCTCAATTTAGATGGCCAGCCAGCTCTAGGAAGAGTCCTGGTGCTTCCGAACTTCTTCCATTTACAGATGATGGAGGCCATTGTGCTCATTGGGACCTTCAAAGCAGCAGATATTTTTCTGTACCCTTCTCCAGATTTGTGCCTCAAGACAGTCCTGTCTCAGAGGTCTACAGACAATTCCTTTGAATTCATGCTTAGTTTGTGCTCTGACATGCACTGTCAACTGTGGGACCTTATATAGACAGGTGTGTGCCTTTCCAAATCATGTCCAATCAACTGAATTTACCACAGGTGGACTCCAATTAGGCTGGAGAAACATCTCAAGGATGATCAGTGGAAACAGGATGCACCTGAGCTCAATTTTGAGCTTCATGGTAAAGGCTGTGAATACTTATGTACATGTGATTTCTTAGTTTTATATTTTTAATAAATTTGCACAAATCTCAAAAAAACTTTTTCCACATTGTCATTATGGGGTATTATGTGTAGAATTTTGAGGAAAAAAAATGAATTTAATCCGTTTTGGAATAAGGCTGTAACATAAAATGTGGAAAAAGTGAAGTGCTGTGAATACTTTCTGGATGCACTGTATAAGTTCGAGAAATTATGGCCGTCTTCTGATTCCTCCAAATTTCACCTCTGGTAATTTTCTGGAGTCCCTGCTGGGTGAGTAGAAACAGCAGGAGAAAATGTGTTCCTGTGTTGCTGCACAGTGTTTAATCCAAAGGAACCTCTGCTACGCTAGGTAACATGAAGGCTGCAGCCTGCTTGGACTCCTTCATCTTGTCCAGGCCAAAGAGAAGATCCAGCTGGGTGACAGGCCTCAATCGCTCCTCATCAACAGGTCTGGATAAAGGACACAATGGGTCAGGCACCCAGGTCCTAGTGTCTTACTGCAATTTAAATGTACACAATAATCTCTACACACAGATATGAAGGAAAAAAAAATAAATGTAAATTTTAATGGGGAAACCTGCTTCAATGATGTGCTTCTACGATAACTTTAGGGGTGGTAGGTGTTTTTCTTAGAATACATTCATTTCAATCAGAGGTTCAATTTATTACCTCCACCAAGGAGGTAATGTTTTCATCCATTTGTTTGTCTGTCTGTCAGCAGGATTACACAAAAACTACTGGACGGATTTGGATGAAATCTTCACCAAAGGTGCCTCTTGGCTGAAGGACGAACCCATTAGATTTTGGTGATGATCTGAGACTGCATACCTCCACCAAGGGCCTTGTTTGTATTTGTGCAGCAGGATTACAGAACAACTACTGAATGGATTTGGATGAAATTTTCACCAGAGGTGGTCCTTGGGCTAGAAAGGAACCCATAACATTTTGGTGATGATCCGAGAATGTATACCTGCACCAAGGCTTTTATCTTCTCACAGTGTTAGCAACAATACTCCAAAACTAATGGACAGACTCTGATGCAATTTTCACCAAAAGTGGCTCTTGGCCTACATACAAACCCATTACTTTTGGAGGTGATCCATGACAGATGGAAGGAGCCTTGGTGGAGGTATGCACTCTCTTGAGTGCTTTTATAGTTGCTGCTGTGTAAGATGAGGAAGAGAGTGCAGGCAGAACTGAGTGGGTGGAGACAAGTGTCAGGGGTGATTCATGACAGAAGGACAGTAGCTAGAGTGAAAGGGTACAAGATGGTAGTGAGACCTGCAATGATGAATGATTTAGAGACTGTGGCACTGACAAAAAAAGACAGGAGGCAGAGCTGAAGATGCTAAGATTTTCATTGGGAGTGACTGGGATGGACAGGATTAGAAATGAGTATATCAGAGGGACAGCTCAGGTTGAGCAGTTTTGAGACAAAGTAAGAGAGGCAAGGCTGAGATGGTTTGGACATGTGCAGAGGAGGGATAGTGGATATATTGGACACAGGATGTTGAAGATGGAGCTGCCAGACAGGAGGAGAAGAGGAAGACCACAGAGAAGATTCAGTGATGTAGTGAAGGAGGACATGGAGAGGGTTGGTGTTATAGAGGAAGATGCAAGGGATAGGGTGAGATGGAGACAGATGATCCACTGTGGCGACCCCAAAGGTGACGGGGAATGGAGATGGGAGTAAAAGAAGAACTGTCTCTCCATATGATTATGCACATGCAACAAGAGCATGATGGCTTCTGCTGTAGTTTGAATAATCATGCTCCAGTAGGCTTTGGTAGCAGGCAGGTTAACAAGAAACAGCTCTTCTTCTTTTGGCTGCTCCTTTCAGGGGTCACCACAGTGGATCATCTGCCTCCATCTCACCCGATCCCTTGCATCTTTCTCTGTAACACCAACCCTCTCCATGTCCTCCTTCACTACATCCATGAATCTTCTCTGTGGTCTTCCTCCTTTCCTCCTGCCTGGCAGCTCCATCTTCAACATCCTGTGTCCAATACATCCACTATCCCTCCTCTGCACATGTCCAAACCATCTCAGTGTTGCATCTCTTACTTTGTCTCCAAACCGCTCAACCTGAGCTGATATACTGATATACTCATTTCTAATCCTGTCACTCCTAGTCACTCCCAATGAGACTCTTAGCATTTTCAAATCTGACACCACCAGCTCTGCCATCTGTCTTGTCAGCGACACCATACATCACAGCAGGTCTCAGTGCCGTCTTGCAAATCTTCCCTTTCTCTCTAGCTGCTATCCTTCTGTCTCAAATCACCCGACACTTGTCTCCACCCACTCTGCCTGCACTCTCTTCTTTACCTCTCTTGTGCATTTTCCATTACTTTGAATAGTTGACCCCAGGTATTTAAACTTTCACTATCTCTACTCCTTCCATCTTCACCATTACACCTGCCTCCCTCTCATTCACACTCATATATTCTGTCTTGCTTCTACTGACTTTCACTCCTCTTTTCTCCAGAGCATACCTCCACCTCTCCAGGTTCTCTTCCACCTGCTCTCTACTCTCACTACAGATCACAATGTTGTCTGCAAACAAGTAACAGTTGTTGAAAGAAAAAGATCATCCATTGGGTCTCATCTGACAACAGTTTAGATTATTTTTAGTGCATCTGCATTTATACAAAGCAGGTAGAAGTCTATACACCCCTGTAAAAAAACAAACAAATGGGTTTTTATGATGTTAAAAAAGGTAAATCATTTCAGAACTGCGATAGAGAGGGAAAAAAATACTAAAAACTGCAAAAAGGTCCTTGCGTCTTTCCAGACTCACCAGTTAAAATATTTCATTTTCTTGTATTTTGAAAATTAAATATCTCTGTATAGGGCACACATGGAAATACCTGGAACCTCTAAATTTCAAAGCAGAGGATATTAAATGATTATTTTGTGATTTTATTATGACTCAATATATTTCACAATAAATAAATCGTCAAACTAAAAACCTCTGCCAAGGAGGTAATGTTTTCATTGTAGTTTGTCTTTTAGCAGGATTACACAAAAACTACAGGATAGATTTTGATAAAACAAATGGTGCCTGGGTGAAGGATCCGGGTCAGCATATATATCCTGGATCATTTTTTTTTTTTTTGACATTGTGAGATACGATTTTTATACAGATTTTTACTAATATCAACACGAAAATAAAATACAAGCCCAGAAAACTGTGTTAACTGACGCAGTTTTATCGCATTTTCAGTCAGAGGAGGTATGTGCTCTCTGGCTGCCCTCGAGCTTCACAATTTCTTTCTGCAGAATAAATTCACTTGCTCACTGATTTTAGAACGTCAGTAATGTTACATATCTGGGGAAAACCTTCAGCATTGTCTTCTACTTCCTAACATTCATTTTTAACCACAAGCTGCTGCTTGGCATCATAATTGCAGACATCACTGTTCTGGAAAAGAAAAGTTAAAAATAATTCTTTCAACATATTGCCATTCTCCAGCGCCTGATTCAGTAGTCACTTAGCAACAGCTGAAGAAAGGGTGAGCCAGATCAAATATTTTTGTAAACATTTCCATAAGCCTTTTATATGCTGAGACATTGTAGCCAAACCACATCCGTCTCTAAGAATCTACTTGACATCCTGGAGTGTGTGAGGCTGAAAGAGGTAAAAAAAAAAAAAAGCCAAACAGTTTCATTCAACTTTAGTCACGGATATTTAATCTGACTGGGTTTAAATTGTTTCAAATGCTAAAACTACGTCTACACCACATCTACTTGGTTTCAAACCACACAGTGTGTCTGAGGCGTAGTGGGCACACGGGCTATGAAGCCTCGTGGGTGTTGGAATATGAGTCACACCTTTCCTCTTCCTCGCAGTCCTGCAGCTGCTGAGCGATCTGCCTCATCTGCTCCTTACGGACATAGTCCCGGACTCGGTACATGGCTGCATCGCGGCACAGTTCCCGGAGGTCACTGCCAGAGTAGCCTTCAGTCTTCTCAGCAATCTCCTTCAGATTAATGGCGTTGCTTAGCTGAGCAGAAAAAAGCCATGACATGATGTGAGGAAAAAAAATATGGAATTAAGCCATGACTACTGAGTTGTGTCTGTTGCTGCCAATCAAGTGCCACCTGCTCATAGCCAAGCCGATTCTTTTAAATGTGATTTGACAGTTTAAAAAAAAAAAAAAAAAAGACAGGTGTGAAATGAGTCAATCAGGATGACAAAGCACAGTAAAATAGATAGATTTCATTCACAGCTGACAGGGATGACAACACATCACGTCTTACATTTTCTCCTGCTAAGATCAGCCTCAGGATGTCTTGTCTTTGCCTTGTGTTCTGCAACACAGGACAATGGTTCTTATTAGGAACAAAGAAAATACAATAAATCTGTGGGCTTATGAAAAATTACCAGTTTACTCAATCTTTTTCATTATGTAGAGTCTATGTCATGTAGTTCTAGCTATGGGTTAAATTATGTTAACCTACAAGGCAAGTTTATTTGTAGCACATTTCATGGATAAGACAATTCAAAGTGCTGTACATGAAACATTAAAGCAATACAGCAAGATGCAAAAGGAATACACAAGAATTTAAAAGTAAACTAAAAAATAAATGAAAGAGAAACAGAAACAAGCTAAAATAGAATAAAATAGAAACGGTGCAAGAAATAAAAGTTACAGTGCATTGTGGGAGACGAACAATAGTTCTACTGAAAGGCTGCGGCAGAAAGGAGAGTTTTTAACCTGGATTTAAAGCAGCTGAGAGTTTCAGCAGCACTGATGCTTTCTGGGAGATTGTTCCATATATGAGGAGCATAAAAACTGAACGCTGCTCCACCATGTTTGGTTCTGACTCTGGGCACAGACAGTAGGCCTGACCCTGACTACAGCTAATTTTTTGGACTCAACCAGTATAACCAAGCAGAATCCATAACTCAGAATACTCATATGTCTTATTTATCCCTTATAACTCCTTTACACAGAGGTGGAGATCACTGAGAGATTGCTAAATTATTACAAAATGGCCAGATCTCTAAACAATCTGTTAATGATCTTCCAGTGATCACAAAGATCCCTCAATGATCTTCAGTGATCTCCACAGTTCGTCAAGTTTTGACTCATTCCAAAACAAACTCTCAAAGAACATCAAAGGGAAGTGATCTCTCAACAAGTGTTCAGTGATCTCACTGATCTCCCAATGACCTCTCAGCGATCTTTCAATGAACTCTATTGGTTTTTCATCAAAAGCTAAGCGATGAGATCATTGAGCGCTCCTTGAGCACTCAACAATCTCATCAATCTTTCAGTGAATGCCAAATTTTTTCACCCTGAAGGTAGAGATGGCTGAGAGACAGTGAGGGATCACTGAGATCATTGAGAAATCATTGGGAGTTCATTGAGATGGTTGAGCGCTCCTTAAGAGATCACTTCCCTTTGGCGATCATTGAGAGGTTGTTTTGGAATCAGTCAAAACTTGGAGGAGACTGTGGTGACCATGGCAATAAA
This sequence comes from Pholidichthys leucotaenia, assembly GCA_020510985.1. NCBI lineage: Eukaryota > Metazoa > Chordata > Actinopteri > Cichliformes > Pholidichthyidae > Pholidichthys > Pholidichthys leucotaenia. The sequence continues at coordinate 149,572,776 of CM035838.1, forward strand.
TGGAAGATCACTGAGAGAACTTGGCAATTGCTGAGAGATCACTGTTGAGAGATCTGGACAATTTTTTAATCTCTCATTGATCTCCACCCCTGTGTAAAGTAGGAAGAAGAGCACTAGAAACCTCTCAAATATATATACCTCTTTGGTTGCCCAACAAACTGTCAATGATCTCTACTGTTCTCTCAATGATCTCTCAAGAATCTTTTACAGATCTCATTAGATTGCCATGAAAATCATACAACGATCTCCCAAATATTTACACAGCAACTGCTTTTTTGAGGCTTTAGGAGACTGCTGAGTGATCATGTCAATTTTTGATTTCTCATTGGCCACCCAATAATCTCAGTCTGTGTAAAGGAGTCCCAGAGCTGAAATATGCTATTCCAGCTCGTTTCTCTTTGTGTTTGTACTTCGTGATTTATTCAACAGAGACAATGCACATTCATAAATATTGCTGTAAAAATACATCAGAATTAGTCAAAAGGCTAGCTTTTATGTGTAGTCCCTCAATAGATATCAGTCACACTGGCTGAACAAAATCTTAATACAGGGATGAGAATGGGGTTTGGGAAAAAAAGAGGAAACTAAGCCGGGCGTCTTGGGGGACGAAATCTGGTGTTTTAGAATGCTCAAATGTGGTCTTATATTTAAAGTTAGAAGTAAGTACAAATGCATTTATAGTTTACCTTTTTAATCTGCTGCTGCATCACATGTGTAAATTTATGATATCTGAATGGTATGTTGATGTAATACTAAATTATATTTTACTACTATTTAATATGTTTAGAACTGACACAGAATTACATTTACATAGTTCTAGTTCCGTGGTACCAGCGTGCTTCAAGACCACTTCAATAGTACCAGTGCCGAAACATTCAACACCATCGTGCCTAAATGACTATCGCCTTGTAGCACTGACGCCCATAGTCATGAAGTGCTTTGAGCGACTGGTCTTGGCACAGCTCAAAAAAGGCCTGCCCCCTACACTGGACCCTCATCAGTTCGCCTACCGGAGCAACAGGAGTACAGAGGATGCGGTTTCTACAGCGCTGCACTATGTACTCTCACACCTGGATGACAAGAACACCTACGCAAGAATGCTGTTTGTTGACTTCAGCTCAGCATTCAACACAGTTATCCCCTCCAAGTTGCTCACTAAACTTGGGGACCTGGTAATCAGTACCTCCACCTGCAACTGGATCATGGATTTTCTGACCAACAGACCCCAGCATGTTAGGTCAGGCCCCAACCGTTCTTCCGTCATCACACTCAACACTGGTGTACCACAGGGCTGTGTGCTCAGCCCATTCCTCTACTCCCTCTACACCCATGACTGCAGGCCTATGTATGGATCCAATTCCATCATAAAGTTCGCAGATGACACCACGGTGATTGGACTCATCAGGGACAACGACGAGTCAGATTACAGGGCAGAGGTTGAGCACTTGGCTACTTGGTGCGCTGACAATAACCTGCTCCTTAACACCAGCAAAACCAAGGAGCTCATAGTGGACTACAGGAAGGAGAGGGAAGAGACACATGACCCCATCCATATCAATGGCATAGCTGTTGAACGTGTCCCCAGCTTCAAATTCCTGGGGACCCACATCTCGGAGGACCTGTCCTGGTCAGTTAACACCACCAGCCTGATCAAGAAGGCCCATCAGCGCCTCTTCTTCTTGAGGACACTGAAGAAGAACCATCTGTCAACTGACATCCTGGGCAACTTCTACCGCTGCGTGATAGAGAGCACCCTGACCAACTGTATCACAGTCTGGTATGGGAGCTGCTCTGTTGCTGACCGCAAGGCACTGCAGCGGGTGGTGAAAACCGCCCAATGCATCACAGGGACTCCACTTCCAGTTATAGAGGACGTCTACAGGAAAAGATGTCTGCGCCGGGCACGCAGCATTCTTAGGGACTCCATCCATCCTGCTCATGGACTGTTCCAGCTTCTCCCCTCCAGAAGACGTTTCAGAAGCCTTTGGATTAGAACCAGCAGGTTTAGGAACAGTTTCTTTCCAACAGCTGTCACGTTATTGAACTTAGTTCCCCGCTGACTCTCTTACCATCATCTCTTACCATCCTCACCTGTACATAACTGCATAACTACATAACTACATCTAACTTATTGCACATTATTTGCACATAACAGTACTCTTAACTTTCTGCACTGCTGCATATATTTGCATATATTTGCTTAAATTGCACGTACTGTTAATTACCGTATATACTGCACTGCTGTCCTTTGCACTTCTGATTGGATGCTAAACTGTGTTTCGTTACCTTGTATTCATACATGTGTAATGACAATAAAGTTGAATCTAATCTAGAACAGACAAAATAATTTAACCAAGTAAAATAAATTATAAATATTAACAAAATTCCATCACCAAGTCCATCACCCATTTATTAAAATATACTGACATTCTGCAAACATTTTGATTTATTAATGTGTGCATTTGTTAGTGTTACTAGGAATATAAAAAAAGTTGCATATTAGTATATTTTAATATTTGAAAGATAATCTAAGAAAGTAAGTAAAACCTAAAAGATGTTTAATATTTTTATGCAATGACCATAAACAAATTATGTTTACTAATAAAGGCAAAGATATCTTAGAAAAGGGAACCCATCACCACCCATGACAAAAAACTTACACATGCATTATGTAACGCCTCCTAGTGAAACAAAAAATGATAAATTATATTCAAAATTCTTAGATTGCATTTCAAATTGTGAGAAAATATGTAATAACATAACAATCGATAATCAGCATTCAAATGCAATTAGTGTTTCAAAACAGGCATGACATCACAACTTACACATGCTATTTCGTAACAAATTCATTACGTGAAAATTCTCAAGTACATTACTTATAACGAGGAAAAAATCTTACCTCGGACTGTGTCTTCCGATCACTAATTGCTGTAATCGGGGCCGATTGTGATGAACTTTGATTGACTGGCATCTGAATTTGACTGTGTCCATCGATCGTTTTGAACGCAGCACGAGCGAGCAGTTCGATCTCCTTGTAGCCACAATTTTGAGATGTTTCTGTTTTGAACAGTGTTCAACTAATGCAACACAACCACGAGATCCATAACTCAAGAAATCGTTGCAATAAACACACTGGGCTTTCCCTGGTACTTCACATTTCGCTATGAAGTCGGCCATTTTTTCAACCACAACTTCGGTATTTTTACCAATCTTTACAGTCATTGACACAGTTTTTTCAAGCCATTCCCAACGAAACTTGTTCCTTATCCCTTTGTCGATTTCTAAAATTCTTGCTTTGTTGTCTTTCTTGAGTTTTAGGTTCACCATTTTCACGAAATCGGGAAAACTCAGTTGATTGAACTGTCCGCCATTTGCATTTCGCTCCGCGTGTTGGATATGACAAAGGAAATCTAACAAAATTGCTGATTGGTTGCTTCAATAAGTATCAGCCAATCAGTGGCCTTGTTACATTACATTACTGATCTTGCTGGGTAGCGCGTTCTGCGCGGTGGATTTTAGCAGCCGATCGAAAATACGACTCGCCGCTCATAACATACCTCACCCCCCCCCCTAAAATTTTCTCCTCAAATTTAGACGATTCACGAGAATGACCCCTAGACATGATCAAATCCGAAGAATTCCACAGATCCGCGGAGGATTCTCATCCCTGTTAATACGACAGGGAAAAATACCAAAAACTTTTTTCCCAAAGAAAAACATGGGAAAATTCAGCACACGCTATAATTTGTATAGAAAGCTAAATACATAAAGAGAAATTCATAAAACATGTAACACTGGCAGGTAGTGAGTACAGATGTTTTCATTCTTGAGTGAGAATGCTGAATACCAGTTTGGGGTTTGTAATGTCAGCAGCAATCCAGAGATTAGACTATCCTTCACCATGTCCTTGTTCCCTCAGTGGACTCCACCTGTGCCAGTGTTTTCACAAATGTGTTGACTGTTCTGATAAACTTTGTAGATTTTTTCATGTAAATGTGTATTTTTTCATAAATTTGCAGCTTTTCTTGTAAATTTTAAACATGTTTTTCCACATGAATTTAACACATTTTTCAATGTGCATTTTTTTTTCATTTGTAAAATTTTTTTCTTCAGTTTGCAGCTTTTCTCATAGTTCTTTCTCATGAATTTGTCATTTTTTCAGGTAGATTTGAATCTTTTTTGCTATACTTGTGAATTTATTAGTGTAAATTTGTGCTTTTCAGGAGATTTTGTGACAAATTATTTTTTCTTGCGGATTTGTGAGCTTTTTTGGGGGGTGAATTTGGTTAGGGTAAATTTGTAATTTACCTTTCATTAAAATCAAGTGATTTTTTTTTTTTTTTTTGGGGGGGGGGGGTGAATATCTGAATACTAAATTTGACAACCAAGTACTTGTGTAAAAAGCCGATATCCTGATAATCAAATATTTGGGTACAGCTATGCTTTAAATTAACATTAAATGATGTCACACCGTTGTTCTTCCTCACTGTCCTGCAGCTGCAGAGCGTTCAGTTCCCCAACATTTTAACTGCTATAATCCATCTACCAAATTGTTTAAGAGCAGGAGAAGATGGGCCATGCACAACTCTCTCTCTCTCTCTCTCTCTCTCTCACACAAAAAAAATCTGATTTTCACCTTTTAGGCCACCCCCCCCCATTTAAGTCAATTTTCTTCTGTTTTGCTGTCTTATCTCGGTGGATAATCTGAGGGACTCATGCTGACTTGAAAACATGCATAATTAAAGCTGCAAGCAGCGATAAACGGACCCTCGTGTCCTCGCTAGACATCGGCCTTGCCACTCAGCGCATGTAACGCCGCACAGACTCCATTCCTCCTTCCCCAATCCTCTCCCTCCCACTCTTTGTCTGTCCATCCTTCCATAACACCATCCATCATCAGTCCGTCCATCTGTCCATTGCAAGGTAGCGCGTTGGCAGAGGTACTGGATAAGCTCGCGGATTACCTCAAAAATCAAATATGTTAATCAATAGCCTAAAGGCCACTTCTGGTGAAAATTTCACCAGGAAATTTGTTTGAATTTAAGCAAGCCATGCCATTGCTACAAATGTCTTGTTTTGTTTTTGTTTTGTTTTTTTTACCTAGGGGGCACTATAGCTATATGTGGTATAGTCAAATAACTCTGTTCTGGGTGGTACTAGTACCATGTATATAAAGTTGGGGTCCATTTGGACGTTGTACGTGTGAGTTATGACAACTTCCTGTCCATTGGCGGTAGGGGGCGCTACTGCTGCATCTCATTGTATATTATAGAAATGTTCACCACTGGCTGCCAGTTCAAGAGGCTAAATTTGGTTGACTTCGGACAAAGTATGCCAGAGTTAATAAGCTTTGCTTTTGTGCTAGGAGGCACTACAGCTATGTGTAATTGTTCATTATAGAAAGGTTCAGTGATGGTTAACCATGCAGCACACAAAATTTGGCTGAATTTGGACTACGTATTTCAGAGTTATAAGGCTTTGTTTTTTCTGCTATGGGCCACCATAGCTATGTGTTAATTTTCATTATACAAAGATTCAATGTAGGCTAAAGATGCACCACACAAAATTTGGTTGAATTTGGACAAAGTATGCCTGAGTAATAAAGCTTTGTTTTATTCCTAGGGGGCACTATAGCTATGTTTGTTATCATTACAAAAATCTTTTCTGGGTCTGACTAGTATCATATATATACAGTGGGGTAAAAAAGTATTTAGTCAGCCACCAATTGTGCAAGTTCTCCCACTTAAAAGATGAGAGAGGTCTCCAATTTTCATCATTGGTATACCTCAACTATGAGAGACAAAATAAGAAAAAAAAATCCAGAAAATCACACTGAAGGATTTTTAATGAATTAATTGGTAAATTCCTCGGTAAAATAAGTATTTGGTCAATAACAAAAGTTCATCTCAATACTTTGTTATATACCCTTTGTTGACAATGACAGAGGTCAAACGTTTTCTGTAAGTTTTCACAAGGTTTTCACACACTGTTGCTGGTATTCTGGCCCATTCCTCGATGCAGATCTCCTCTAGAGCAGTGATGTTTTGGGGCTGTCGCTGGGCAACACGGACTTTCAACTCCTTCCAAAGATTTTCTATGGGGTTGAGATCTGGAGACTGGCTAGGCCACTCCAGGACCTTGAAATGCTTCTTACGAAGCCACTACTTCGCTGCCCGGGCGGTGTGTTTGGGATTATTGTCATGCTGAAAGACCCAGCCACGTTTCATCTTCAATGCCCTTGCTGGTGGAAAGAGGTTTTCACTCATAATCTCACGATACATGGCCCCATTCATTCTTTCCTTTACACGGATCAGTCGTCCTGGTCCCTTTGCAGAAAAACAGCCCCAAAGTATGATGTTTCCACCCCCATGCTTCACAGTAGATATGGTGTTCTTTCTCCTCCAAACACGACAAGTTGAGTTTTTACCAAAAAGTTCTATTTTGGTTTCACCTGACCATATGACATTCTCCCAATCCTCTTCTGGATCATCCAAATGCTCTCTAGCAAACTTCAGACGGGGCCTGGACATGTACTGGCTTAAGCAGGGGGACACGTCTGGCACTGCAGGATTTGAGTCCCTGGCGGCGTAGTGTGTTTCTGATGTAGCCTTTGTTACTTTGGTCCCAGCTCTCTGCAGGTCATTCACTAGGTCCCCCCTTGTGGTTCTGGGATTTTTGCTCACCGTTCTCGTGATCATTTTGACCCCACAGGGTGAGATCTTGCGTGGAGCCCCAGATCGAAGGAGATTATCAGTGGTCTTGTATGTCTTCCATTTTCTAATAATTGCTCCCACAGTTGATTTCTTCACACCAAGCTGCTTACCTATTGCAGATTCAGTCTTCCTAGCCTGGTGCAGGTCTGCAATTTTGTTTCTGGTGTCCTTTGACAGCTCTTTGGTCTTGGCCATAGTGGAGTTTGGAGTCTGACTGTTTGAGGTTATGGACAGGTGTCTTTTATACTGATAACGAGTTCAAACAGGTGCCATTAATACAGGTAACAAGTGGAGGACAGAGGAGCCTCTTAAAGAAGAAGTTACAGGTCTGTGAGAGCCAGAAATCTTGCTTGTTTGTAGGTGACCAAATACTTATTTTACTGAGGAATTTACCAATTAATTCATTAAAAATCCTTCAATGTGACTGTCTGGATTTTTTTTCTCATTTTGTCTCTCATAGTTGAGATATACCTATGATGAAAATTGGAGACCTCTCTCCTCTTTTAAGTGGGGGAACTTGCACAATTGGTGGCTGACTAAATACTTTTTTACCCCACTGTAAAGTGTAGCAGCAATCGGACATTCTGCATGTGAGTTATGGCAACTTCCTGTCCACTGGCGGTAGGGGGCTCTGTCGCGATGTGTCATTCTTTATTAAAGAAATTATCAGTATTGACTACCTATTCACCACACAAAATTTGGTTGAAATCACTCAATGTATGCCAGAGTAAAAGCCATTGGAAGGGTCATGGCGATACTGCAAACTTGGCCACACCCCTTCCACTAAACCGTCGGGCATTTAGAAAAGTTTATAACAACTTTTGATGAGTATTGATGATTGTCACCATAAATGGTACCAATCAGACTATTTATTTCAGAGATACTGAAGAAAACCCTTGGTGTAACCTTCATGTCTCCAAGACAGGGCGCTATTGCTACTCATGAATATTCATAGCTGTAATTGTTCGGAGGCATACCCATATTCATCATACCTATCTTACTGCCAATCTGACATTCCATTCCCGAGGTATTAAAACAACATGATGCAAACTTTCTGATGCAATACTTTCTGCCTCCTATATGTGGCGCTGTAGATGTCTATGAATAGATGTTCTACAGAACTGTTTGGAATTGGACTGATATCCATAATATTAAATTTAGCTGTAATCCGACAATGCATACCAGAGTTATTGCCATCAGAATGATCATAGAATGATCATGGCGAGGCATCACACTTTGCCACGCCCCTATGGCCAAACCGTCGAGCTTTAAGAAAAATTTTCAATAACTTTTAATGGCACATGGGTATAAATGATTGTCACCACAAATGAGCTCAATCGGACAAAAACCATAGGACAAGTTTGATCAAATGCGTGAGGTGGAAATCTGGTCACTGCCACTTCGTGCCAAAATGGCCGACTTCCTGTTGGGTGTAGATCATCCCTTCTATGGAGTTTTTTGCATGTCTTGACATGATAAACATCTCACCTGATTTTCATCTTTCTACACAAAAGTAAGCCTGTGCCACTCTCCATTGACTTCACATAAGGTGGCACTGTAGAGCCATTTTTGTGAGGTCATTCATATTTCCTCAAAAATATTAAATTTTTTGCCAGTCTTGAGGTCCCTGCAAAAAATGGTGCGTTTTCATGCACGTTCACTACTCCAAAAATGAGAGCTTACTGAGAAGAAGAAAAAAGAAAGAAAAAAATTAAAGCTGGAAGCAGCTGTAAGTGGGCCCTCGGCCCCTGCGCAACTGCGGACCCTGGCACCCATTGTACCTAGCTGGCTCTGAAAATTTCCCATCGTTGGGGCAAGCGCTGCGTGAATAATAAAGTAAACAGTTTAGCGCAGCACTTCCTTTGAGCAGTAGGTGGAGCTATAACTTTTGTCAATCATTTTAACATAGGGTGGAACTAATATCCATTGTAGGAAACTTGGTGAAAATCCTACAAAGTTTGTCCAAATTACAACTTTCCGATGTTCCATGGCAAGGAGTCATCCTTCACCATGGCAACACTTCCCTGTCAGTTATGTGTTGCCCACCCATATAGGACTACATATGACAGTCACCTCAATCTATGTTCCAGATTTCATGGCTCCAGGTTGCTCCCAACCATCCCATCAAGATCACAGATTGAATGGCAAGGAGGGCGTGTCCATGGTAACTGCAGTGACACCATGCTAAAGCTGATGTGCAGTTATGATCAACCACATTGTCTGATAAACCTCAGAAAATTTCATGTCATTCTGGCAAGTGGCACGTGACTAATAAATAAAACAGTTTTCAGCAATTCTTCCTTTAACCACTAGGTGGCAATATATGTTTTGTCAGGTATTTTTATGTAGACACATTCGGGGTGGGACTATTTTCCATCATGGAAACTTTGGTTGACATCGGATAAGTTTTGCTTGAGTTACAGCTGTTTGATGTTGTAAGGGGAGGAGTCAAATTTCGCCATGGTGTCGTGGCCATGCCTTTTGAGATTGCAACTCACATTTAATAACTTTTAATGGCCAATGCCTATAGATGCTGCCATGTGAAAATGAGTTCAATGGGAGCAGGCCCCCAGGAGGAGTTCGTTCAAATGTAAGTGGCGCAGTAACAGTGACTGCAGAGAGCAGTCGGTGGTGCTATAAGTTTTGTCAACCATTTTTATGTAGGAGCAAGCGGGGTCAGACTAATATCCACCGTAGCAAATTTGGTGAAAATCGGATGAAGTTTGTCCAAGTTGCAACTTTTTGATGTTCCATGGTGAGGAGTCAACTTTTGACATGTAACCATGGTAACACTTACCTATGAGTTATGTGTTGCTGACCCATATAGGACTACAGACAACAGTCACCTCTACCTATGCTCCAAATTTCATCGCTTCAGGACGTTCCCAACCCTCCCCACAAGATCAAAGATTGAATGGCGAGACGTCATGGTAAAGTTGATATGCAGTTATGATCATCCCTGTGGTCTGATGAATCTCAGAAAATTTCACGTCATTCTGGCGAGTGGCGCGTGAGTAATAAATAAATCAGTTTTCGGCAATTCTTCCTTTAACCACTGGGTGGCAGTGTAGATTTCTATGAATATTGTTCTATAGAACTGTTTGGAATTGGACTGATATCCATAATATTGAATTTGGTTGAAATCATAACAATGCATGCCAGAGTTATTGCCGTCAGAATGGTCATAGAATGATTATGGTGAGGCATCACACTTTGCCATGCCCCTACGGCCAAACCGTCAAGCTTTTTGGAAAGTTTTCAATCACTTTTAATGGCACATGGGTATAGATGATTGTCACCACAAATGAGCTCAATCGGACTAAAACCCTAGGACGAGTTCAATCAAATGCCAGTCAATTGCACGAGGGGGAAATCAGGACACTGCCACTTCGTGCCAAAATGGCCGACTTCCTGTTGGGTGTAAACCATCACTTCTATGGAGTTTTTCTGCATGTCTTGACATGATAAACATCTCACGCAATTTTCATCTTTCTAAGCAAAAGTAAGTGTGTGCCACTCCCCATTGACTTCACATGTAAGGTGGCGCTGTAGAGCCATTTTTATGGGGTCATTCACATTTCCTCCAAAATATTCAATTTTTCGCCAGTCTTGAGGTTCCTGCAAAAAATGGTGAGTTTTCATGCACATTCACTACCCCAAAAATGAGATCTTGGATGGAGGAGAAAAAAAAAAAAAATTAAATTAAAGCTGCAAGCAGCTGTAAGCGGGTCCTCACCCCCCGTGCACCTGTGGAACCTGGTGCCCGTGGGACCCAGCCGGCATGGAAAATTTCCCATCATCACGGCATGCGCTGCGTGAGTAATAAAGAAAAACGTTTGGCGCAGTATGTCCTGTGAGCAGTAGGTGGTGCTATAAGTTCTGTTAACTGTCCCTGTCAAATAAACAAATCTATCTATCTATCTAACCATTTTTAAGTACGAGTGTGCGGGGTGAGACTAATATCCATTGTAGAAAATTTGATGAAAATCGGATGAAGTTTGTCCAAGTTGCAACTTTTCAATGTTCCATGGCGAGAAGTCAACCTTCGGAATGTTGCCATGGTAACTCTTACCTATCAGTTATGTGTTGCTGACCCATATAGGACTACAGACGACAGTCACCTCTACCTATGCTCCAAATTTCATGACTCCAGGACCTCCTCAACCCTCCCCACAAGATCACGGATTGAATGGCCAGGAGGGCATGTCCATGGTAACAAGTCTGACATCATGCTAAAGTTGATGTGCAACTACGGTCTTCCCTGTGGTCTGATTAATCTCAGAAAATTTCACGTCATTCTGGCAAGTGGGCGTGAGTAATGAATAAAAGTTTTCAGCAATTCCTCCTTTAACCACTCAGTGGTGCTATATCATTTCATTTTCTATTTCGGGGCAGGACTATTATCCATCATGGAAACTTTGGTGGACATCGGACAAGATTTGCTTGAGTTACAGCTATCTCATGTTGTAAGGGGCGGAGTCAAACTTCGCCATAGTGTCGTGGCCACACCTTTTGAGATTGCAACCCACATTTGATAACTTTTAATGGCCAATGCCTATAGATGGTGCCATGTGAAAATGAGCTCAATGGGAACAGGCCGCTAGGAGGAGTTTGTTCAAATGCGAAGGGGGTTTTTGGCCAAATTGGAGGTGGGGCGGATATCAGGCACGATGGCGGACTTCCTGTTGGACATGGTTTAGGGCCACAATTATGTTTTTTGCATGTCTTGAGGTGGTGCACACCTCACCCAAATTTCATGTCTGTACGGCAAACTTTATGGTGGCCGGTCTCCATTGACAGTTTGCGTGAGGTGGAAATCAGGTCACCGCCACTTTGTGCCAAAATGGCTGACTTCCTGTTGGGTGTAGACCATCACTTCTATTGAGTTTTTTGCATGTCTCGACATGATAAACATCTCACCCGATTTTCATCTTTCTACGCAAAAGTAAGTGTGTGCCACTCTCCACTGACTTCACATGCTAGGTGGTGCTGTAGAGCCTTTTTTGTGGGGTCATTCATATTTCCTCCAAAATATTCAATTTTTCACCAGTCTTGAGGTCCCTGCAAAAAATGGTGAGCTTTCATGCACGTTCACTACCCCAAAAATGAGATCTTAGATGGAGAAGAAAAAAAAAAATTAAATAAAAGAAAAAAATTCTAACAATTACAATAGGGCTCTCGCCCACTGACTTTGTCAGTGGCTCGGGCCCTAATTAAAGCTGCAAGCTGTCATGTCCACTGCGTAGCCTCGCAGCAAACATATAAATTGGCAACGAGCCCAAAATGCAGTGTAAGTAACGTGTTTATTAACAAAGGGAAAATGTACAAAATGTCCAAATAACAGTCACTGTGAATAAGAATAAGACAACCCGCTACAACCCTCATAGGCACAGAGGGAATGCCTAACGCGCTCTGGACAGTCTGGAGTGGGGGGAAAAGGCACAAAAGACTTACGGATATGTTGGAGCGGAAAGGCCATAAGACACAACATACAAAAGTCCAGGTAAAGGAAGCCAATAATCCAGGGAGTCAGGTTGTCCCATGTTGACTTAAGCTGCCACACTGACTGCGCACACTGCCTCCCTATAAGTACACAATAGACTAACGAAGGCAAGTGGGCACAGCCGTGTGGCGAGGAGGTGTGTAGATAATTGGATGAATGTGTATATGCGTGTGTGAGTGTGTGTGCATGTGTGAGTGTGTGCATGTGTGCATGTGGTGATCCCAAACAGCTGGTGAGTGTCTGGTAAGAGGAGGAAGGCGTGACTGTAGGACTGGCAGAGAGCAAGGCTCAATCTGTCAGCTGGACTTAATAAGAAGTAATCAAAACCTACAGCCACAGGTCATGGATGGGGTAGAACAACCCCGAACATGACAGTGCCCCCCCCCAAGGGGTGGATACCAGACACCCACCGTAACATCGAAACAGAAAACAAAACCTGCCCGCCCCCTCCCCACCCAAAGGCCAACACAACAAACCAGGGTGGGAGGTGGGGGAAACAGGTTAGGAGGGATCAATCAGGTCAAGAACACCACAAAACAACAGTATGACATTTCCCAACACCAAACTAACTAACCCACCCCACCCCCAAGAGTCCCACAGTTCAGGGGGCCGACCAGAGTCCAAGGCCCAGTGGGCAGCCCGCAGAATAATGTCAGGCGGTCTGCCCGGGCACACAGGCCACCCGGCTAGGGAATCCAGTCTTTCGGGTGGCTTGCCCACACGATTAGGCCACCAGGACCGGAAGGGCAAATGAGGTGGTGGCCTACCCACTGGAAAACTCAGAGGTGAGTGGCTGGGCAGAAAAAGGAAAACCCCTGCAGTCACACGTGGCGAGGAGGACAGGACCACAATGGTGCCCAGCAGAAGGGGGAGGAACACCCACAGGGCCTCCAGAAAGGAAAGGATGACCCTGGTGTGCCTAGACTGTCTGGTCGCATCCTTGGTGGCCCCGGCATGGGACTGACACCCTGTAGAACCCTCGGTGGACCTGGGCTGGGCCATGGCTGCACCCGCAGTGGTCCCAGCCTGGGACAATGTTGCACCCACGGTGGACCCCGACCGAGCCATGGCTGCACCCACGGTGGAGTCCAGCTGGGCCCCTGCTACACCTGCGGTGGGACCCGGCTGGGCCACTGCTGACCCCAATGCCATCTTGGCCATGGGCCAGCCGACCCGTATGAGCACCCAAGCCAGGAGGCGATCGATCACGGGCACCCTGGACTGGTACTGGGTGCCCCCGACAACCACCTCAGCCGGAACCTCGGTGGCCTCCGGTTGCGAACCTGGATCCACAGATTCGTCCGGCGATGGAGGACTCTCTCCGGCGACTCTGGAAACGGACTCAGATAGAGAGGAGGAAGGGTCAGAGTCGCCGGCAGCGGCAGAGCCCGGCGAGGCAAGCTCAGGTGCAGCATTTGGCTGCAGCTGGCTCTCCACACCTAAAACTAGGCAGAAATGCTTTATAATAGAAAAGAGAAAGACAAAAGAGAGAACTTGCCTTAGCTCAAGCTCTACCGCTGTCCAGGACTCCGGCTATCCGGGCGATGTCTTCCCAGGTTCGGCCTCCAAGAGGTTCTGGTCGGGTGCTAACTCTGCTGTGGCAGCCTCCACAGCAGGCGTGATGGTCAGTGCAGTCTCGTCTTCCCCAGTAGTCAGGTGACTCCTCCAGCATGGTGGCTGGGACCTGGTTCACCACTGTTTTGGAAAGACAATCCTCCCAGACCTCTGACTCCTCCTGGTCCTGACCGCTCGGCTCCGGTCCGGCAGGCAAACAAAGGAGAGGGGAGAGAGGGCTGGTGAACAGTTTTTAACAACAGCAGGTGGGGAGAACTCAGGGGACTGCTTTCCCTGAGCCTCCCTACCGGGAATCAGGAAAGACATTTCATTATTAATGTGAGTCAAATGAAAAATTACTTGCCTGTTTTCCCGGTTTGTGATGTTGATTGCAGCTGCTGCTTGGACGTCTTCACACGTCCATCTGGGAAAGGCAGTGCTAAGCTCCTTGGTTGAACATATGAGAGCCGCCCCTCTTGCCACAAGAACGGGAGACCCCGGTGAGAAAAGCAAGTGCCCCTCTGCTGCCGGCGAACAAACCGAGGAGGAAGAACTCACAGTGGATATGGAGGGAGATTCTGCAGACGGGACTGCTTGGAACTGATAATGTGCTGTGGGGGTGACAGGGCTCGGTGTTGGAGCAGGAGCAGTTAGTGGGGCTGAATTGTTCTTCCAGGATTCCGGGTGACGTCACCGACGCCGACCTGATCGTGGCCATCTTGGAGCAGGTGATGGAAGAGAGGGAACGATGACCGCCGGCGGAGAAGAGCGTTTCTGTTTGGGCTTGGTGCGGAAAGCCCTTCTCAGGTCATGGAAAGCCTATTTGAGAATGCAGACGGAGGACAATAGTTCGGTGTACTGGGGATAATTCCAGAGGCCCGGGTGAGCTGCCAGAATATCCTGAGCCTCATTGAGGCAGTCCCACCTCTCTCCGGGGCCGTAGGCGTCCTTGGCAACATACAGGAACCCTCGGATAGACGCGGCTGCCCATTCCTCCTCCACGCTGGGATGTCCTGCTGCCTGTCCACTTCTGCCGGAGTGGAAACGGCTAATCAAGGAAATCATGCTCCGAACAGGTTAGTGGAAAAAACACAAAAAATGAGTAACACGCTACTTACTGCTTGGGCTCTTTTGGTGGCAGCTTACTGTCATGTCCACTGTGTAGCCTCACAGCGAACATATAAATTGGCACCGAGCCCAAAACGCAGTGTAAGTAACGTGTTTATTAACAAAGGGAAAATGTACAAAATGTCCAAATAACAGTTACTGTGAATAAGAATAAGACAACAGCTACAACCCTCGTAGGCTTAGAGAGAATGCCTAACACGCTCCGGACAGTTTAGAGCAGGGGGAAAAGGCACAAAAGACTAATGGATATGTTGGAGCGGAAAGGTTCTCTAAGACACAACATACAGAGTCCAGGGGAAGGAAGCCAATAATCCAGGGAGTCAGGTTGTCCCATGTTGACTTAAGCTGCCACACTGACTGCACACACTGCCTCCCTATAAGTACATAATAGACTAACGAAGGTAAGTGGGCACAGCCGTGTGGCGAGCAGGTGTGTAGATAATTGGATGAATGTGTGTATGCGTGTGTGATGTGTGTATGTGTGAGTGTGTGCATGTGGTGATCCCAAACAGCTGGTGAGTGTCTGGTAAGAGGAGGAAGGCGTGACTGTAGGACTGGCAGAGAGCAAAGCTCAATCTGCCAGCTGGAATTAATAAGAAGTAATCAAAACCTACAGCCACAGGTCATGGATGGGGTAGAATGACCCTGAACAAGACACAAGCAGTTGTAAGCGGGCCCTCGCCCCCCGCGCAACCGTGGACCCCAGCACCCATCATACCTAGCTGGCTTAGAAAATTTCCCGTTGTCGCGGCAAGCGCTGCATGAATGATAAAGTAAACCTTTCGGCACAGTACTTCCTGTGAGCAGTAGGTGGCGCTATAACTTTTGTCAATCAGCTTTTGTAGGAGCGTGTGGGGCAGGACTAATATCCATCGTTGAAAACTTGGTGAAAATCAGACAAAGTTTGTTCAACTTACAACTTTTCGATACTCCATGGAGACCAGTCAACCTTTGCCATGTCGTCATGGCAACATTTCCCTGTCAGTAATGTGCTGCCCACCCACATAGGACAACATATGACAGTCACCTGAACCTATGTTTCAGATTTCATGACTCCAGGGCGTTCCCAATCACCCCAACAAGATCACGGATTTAATGACGAGAAGGGTGTATCTATGGTAACAAGTGTGACATCATGCTAAAATTGATGTGCAGTTATGATCACCCCTGTGGTCTGATGAATCTCAGAAAATTTCACATCATTCTGGCAAATGGCATGTGAGTAATAAAGAAAAGAGTTTTCAGCAATTCTTCCTTTAACCACTAGGTGGCACTGTAGATTTCTATGAATATTGTTCTATAGAACTGTTTGGAATTGGACTGATATCCATAATATTGAATTTGGTTGAAATCCAACAATGCATACCAGAGTTGTTGCCGTCAGAATGGTCATAGAATGATCAATAACTTTTAATGGCACATGGGTATAGACGATTGTCACCACAAATGAGCTCAATTGGACTAAAACCCTAGGACGAGTTCGATCAAATGCGTGAGGTGGAAATTTGGTCAATGCCACTTCCTGCCAAAACGACTGACTTCCTGTTGAGTGTAGACCATCACTTCTATGGAGTTTTTTGCATGTCATGACATGATAAGCATCTCACCCAATTTTCATCTTTCTACGCGAAAGTAAGTGTGTGCCACTCCTCACTGACTTCATGCTAAGTGGCGCTGTAGAGCCTTTTTTGTGGGGCCATTCATATTTCCTCCAAAATTTTCAATTTTTCACCAGTCTTGAGGTCCCTGCAAAAAATGGTGAGTTTTCATGCACGTTCACTACCCCAAAAATGAGATCTTAGATGGAGAAGAAGAAAAAAAAAAAAAAGAAAAAAAAATTAAAGCTGCGAGCAGCTGTAGCGGACCCTCGCCCCCCCGTGCACCAGCGAACCCCGGCGCCCGTTGTATATAACTGGCTCAGAAAATTTCCCATCGTTGCGGCAAGCGCTGCGTGAATAATAAAGTAAACAGTTTGGTGCAGTACTTTCTTTGAGCAGTAGGTGGCACACTAACTTTTGTCAATCATTTTTATGTAGGAGCATGTGGGGCGGGACTCACATCCATCGTATAAAATTTGATGAAAATCAAAGTTTGTCCAAGTTACAACTTTCCGATGTTCCATGGCGAGGAGTCAACCTTCGCCATGTCGCCATGGCAACACTTCCCTGTCAGTAATGTGTTGGCCAACCACATAGGGCTACATATGACAGTCACCTGAACCTATGTTTCAGATTTCATGACTTCAGGGCGTTCCCAACAATCTCAACAAGATCATGGATTGAATGGCGAGGAGGGCGTGTCCATGGTAACAGCAGTGATGATATGCTACAAGTGATGTGCAGTTATGATGTGCAGTTATGATAGGGATGTGATTTGGGGTTGGGGAAATTATCTGAAAAGAAAAAAGACCACGAGAAACTCCAGGTTAGCTGAGCAGTGTCTCCCAACAGTGACAGAGTTCGTGCACCAAGCCTTGTTAATATAAATGCATACTCCCCCACCTCTGGTCTTACCGGAGTCATTAGCTGTTCTGTCTGCCCGGAGACTGTGCCGTCCGGCCAGCTCGACAGCACCGCCAAGTAATTCAATTCAATTCAACTTTATTTATAATGTGCCACATCACAACAAAAGTCGTCTCGTGGCGCCACACAAGTACTCCACTATGTAGCCATATTTCCGTGAAAATCATGATATTGCAGTTCATAAGTTTCTTATTGTTGGTGATCTGAAGCCGTAGCTCATCCATTCTGTTCGCCACTGACCGTACATTAGCGAGGAAAATGCTGGGTAGAGAAAGCGGTGTTAGCTTTAGCTTAGCTCTTAGCCCTCCGCGCTTCCCCCGCCTTTGTTTACGGTCTCTACGCCGCCTGCGAGCACTTCCGGTCGGCCGGGTAGCTTACCTAGCGTCGGGTGTTCTCCAGAGCTCAGGGATGAAACGTAGGTTGCTGATAAAAAGGTCGTTATTTTGTAATCCAATGTCCAAAAGTTCATTTCGGGTGTAGGATGTAAAAGCGAACAGACCCGAAATGAGCAGAAATATCGCTGCTAATCCACAAAATCTGAAGAGACGCTGAGCCTCGCGTTGTGCAAGCGCCACCATCTGGTCTGAAAATTTTTGGAAGATAAAAAAAGCGGAATTCCGCGAGTTAGCGGAAAAATCACATCCCTATTATGATCAACCACGTTGTTTGATAAGCCTCAGAAAATTTCATGTCATTCTGGCAAGTGGCACATGACTAATAAAACAGTTTTCAGCAATTCTTCCTTTAACCACTACGTGGCACTATATCTTTTGTAAGGTATTTTTATGCAGACACGTTCGGGGCGGGACTATTTTCCATCATGGAAACATTAGTGGACATCGTACAAATTTTGCTTGAGTTACAGCTGTTTGATGTTGTCAGCGGAGGAGACAAACTTCGCCATGGTGTCGTGGCCACGCCTTTTGAGACTGTGACTCACATTTGACAACTTTTTTATGGCCAATGACTATAGATGCCACCATGTGAAAATGAGTTCAATGGGAGCAGACCCCCAGGAGGAGTTCATTCAAATGCGAGTGGCACAATACTTCCCATGAGCAGTAGGTGGTGCTGTATGTTTTGTCAACCATTTTTATGTAATAGAGTGCGGGGTCAGACTAATATTCACTGTAGAAAATTTGGTGAAAATCAGATGAAGTTTGTCCAAGTTGCAACTTTTTAAGGTTCCAATGCGAGGAGTCAACCTTCGCCATGTCGCCATGGCAACACTTCCCTATGAGTTATGTGTTGCTGACCCATATAGGACTACAGACGACAGTCACCTCTACCTATGCTCCAAATTTCATGACTCCAGGACCTTCCAAACCCTCCCCACAAGATCACAGATTGAATGGTGAGGAGGGCGTGTCCATGGTAACAAGTGTGACGTCATGGTAAAATTGATGTGCAGTTATGAACATCCCTGTGGTCTGATGAATCTCAGAAAATTTCACGTCATTCTGGCAAATGGCACGTGAGTAATAAAGAAAAGTTTTCAGCAATTCTTCTTTTAACCACTAGGTGGCACTGTAGATTTCTATGAATATTGTCCTATAGAACTGTTTGGAATTGGACTGATATCCATAATATTGAATTTGGTTGAATCCGACAATGCATACCAGAGTTGTTGCTGTCAGAATGGTCATAGAATGATCATGGTGAGGCATCAAATTTTGCCACACCCCTACGGCCAAACCGTCGAGCTTTAAGAAAAGTTTTCAATAACTTTTAATGGCACATGGGTATAGATGATTGTCACCACAAATGAGCTCAATCAGACAAAAACCCTAGGACGAGTTTGATCAAATGTACGTTAACTGCGCGAGGTGGAAATTAGGTCACTGCCACTTCGTGCCAAAATGGCCAACTTCCTGTTGGGTGCAGACCATCACTTCTGTGGAGTTTTTTGCATGTCTTAACATGATCAACATCTCACCCGATTTTCATCTTTCTGCGCAAAAGTAAGGATGTGCCACTTTCCCCTGACTTCACGTTAGGTGGCGCTGTAGAATCATTTTTGTGGTGTCATTCATATTTCCTCCAAAATATTCAATTTTTTGCCAGTCTTGAGGTCCCTGCAAAAAAATGGTGAGTTTTCATGCACATTCACTACCCCAAAAATGAGATCTTAGATGGAGAAGAAGAAAAAAAAAAAATTCTAACAATTACAATAGGGCTCTCGCCCACTGACTTTGTTAGTGGCTCGGGCCCTAAAAATACTAACAATTACAATCGGGCTCTCGCCCACTGATGTTGCAGTGGCTCGGGCCCTAATTAAAGCTGCAAGTGGGCCCTTGCCCCCCCACAAGACCATGGACCCTGTCGCCCCTCAGACCCAGCTGGCTCGGAAAATTTCCTGTCGTCACGGCAAGCGCTGCTTGAATAATAACAAGAATCGTTTGATGCAATACTTCCCGTGAGCAGTAGGTGGCGCTATAAGTTTTGGCAATCATTTTTATGTAGGAGCGTGCAGGGTGGGACTAATATAAATCGTAGAAAATTTGGTGAAAATCAGACAAAGTTTGTCAAAGTTAGAAGTGTCCGTTGTTCTAACCACTAGGTAGCGCTATAACTTTGGTTCGTTATTTTTCTATTGGAGTGTGCAGGATGGGACTACAATCCATCTTAGAAAATTTGGTGAAAATCAGACAAAATTTTTCAAAGTTACAACTGTCCGATGTTCCATGGCGAAGAGTCAACCTTCGCCATGTCGCCATGGCAACACTTACATATCAGTTATGTGTTGATGACCCATATAGGACTACAGACGACAGTCACCTCTAACTATGTTTCAAATTTCATGATTGCAGGACCTTCCCAACCCTCCCAACAAGATCACAGATTGAATGGCGAGGAGGGCATGTCCATGGTAACTGCAGTAACGCCATGCTAAACTTGATGTGCAGTTATGATCATCCTTGTCGTCTGATGAACCTCAGAAAATTTCATGTCATTCTGGCAAGTGGGCGTGAGTAATGAATAAAAGTTTTCAGCAATTCCTCCTTTAACCACTCAGTGGTGCTATATCATTTGTCAATTATTTTTATATAGACACTTTCGGGGCAGGACTATTATCCATCATGGAAACTTTGGTGGACATCGGACAAGATTTGCTTGAGTTACAGCTGTCTCATGTTGTAAGGGGCGGAGTCAAACTTCGCCATAGTGTCGTGGCCACACCTTTTGAGATCGCAACCCACATTTGATAACTTTTAATGGCCAATGCCTATAGATGGCGCCATGTGAAAATGAGCTCAATGGGAGCAGGCTGCTAGGAGGAGTTCGTTCAAATGCGAAGGGGGGTTTTGGCCAAATTGGAGGTGGGGCGGATTTCAGGCACGATGGCGGACTTCCTGTTGGACATGGTTAAGGGCCACAATTATGTTTTTGCATGTCTTGAGGTGGTGCACACCTCACCCAAATTTCATGTCTGTACGGCAAACTTTATGGTCGCCGGTCTCCATTGAACTTGTACGTTTGGCCCCGCCCACAAAAATTGAAGGTGGGGCACATATTTTTTCCAGTTGGTCGAATTTTTCACCGGATCTAAGGTGTCTGCGAAAAAAAATTATGTTTTGGTTTACGTTCAGAGGGTGAAAAATGAGATCGTTTAGGCGGAAGAAGAATAAAAAACAGAGCAATTACAATAGGGCTCTCGCCCACTGACTTTGTCAGTGGCTCGGGCCCTAAAAATTCTAACAAATACAATAGGGTTCTCGCCCACTGATGTTGTCAGTGACTCGAGCCCTAATTATACTAACAGACACAATAGGGCTCTCGCCCACTCGGGCCCTAATAACAAGAGCACTCTGAGGCGAGTTTAATAGCCCCCACCTCCGCTTTCTTTGAAAATCCCAATACTTACTGACGGAGAGCAGTTTTCAACTTTTCAATATAATTACTGTGGCAGAACCAAATTATGATAAGCCCATCATCCTATCATATTTTTATTACAGTGGTTTTGTTTTCACTTCCTGTGCCAGACTGTAGAATTGTCCAGCACTTAGCAGAGCCAGTCAAGCTGCGAACACTAACGTTAATCGGTCTATGGACCCGTAATGAGGCACAAGCTCTTACAGTGGCCATAGCTTATGTTTTACTTAATGGGTACTGTGCTAACGTAAGAAAATAAAACTGTAAACTTCACCAACAGTCAAGACCTTTGCCATTACATATTACAGGGATCCGTACATGCAATGTTCACTCTTTTTGTGTGTGGCTAAATCTCGTTCACTTATGTGCCCCTATCGATTATTAAATAAATGTTAAATGTTAAGTGTATTTTTATTGCCAACAGCATGTTTGCACCTGGTACCGCAGAAGCTTCTACGGTACCGGGTGCTGCCACTGCCAGCATCGTGTGGGGGACTCTCTCTCCAGACGGACTCCAGCAGGCAGTTAGTAGCGGAAGCATTTAGACAAATTGTTAAATACAGCCGTGACAGTGAGCACTCAAAGGGCGTGTTATTTCCTTCTGAACGGAGTGTTTATGATCCCGTCAACTGAGCTCCGAGAGCTTAACAACTACTGCATCATGCATTGCTTGTTTGAATGTGATTTTTTTGAACAGCGGCAAAAATCACGGAGACTAGAGCCACGCAGGGTCCTGTACAGAAACTGTCCTGTTTAAATAAGCTGAATGTCGCTGCAGTTTCCAACCAGTCCACACACCCTGTAGTTGAAATACTGGAGTTACCGCCACTGCTTTATGAAAATGACTGTGTTTTTTTTTTTTAACAGAATCAGTAGTTCATGCCTGTAGGAAGACGGGAGCTCCGCACAATTGTCACACATGCACAAGTTGAGAGCAGAGCTGAAGCGAGTTTCTCGCAGCTTCCATCGCTTGCCACACATTTTATGAACCCTGCTTAAATTACAAGACGGTGTTACAGTGTTCTAAAAACATTTGTAATAATACCGCACATCGCGGTGTTGAGCTGTCCACTGTCACCGCAGGGAAAATTCCTCCACTGTGACAGCCCTATCTCAGAGTGAACCTGTGTTCCAGGTTTAGTGACCCTAGCTTTCTTTGTTGTCGAGATATACTTTTCAGTCCCTCCAGGAATTTTTGAGTTTTTTTTTTTTTTTTTTTTTTTTATTGTTGCGGGACTCTCCTTGGGGATTGCCTGAATCACGCATTGGCCCATGTCCAAACCGGAGATTCACAGCTTTAAAACTCACTGACAAGATGTAGTAGTGACTTTTACCTCTCAAGACATAAACTGTTACAGTACTAGCTGCAGTATTAGATTCACTCATTGTTTGTGTGGTTTTACGGCATCTGTCCTCACGTGTGCTCCCGAGATGGGGAGTGCTTTCAGGTAGGCGGGCATTTTTCCATACAAACCCGGCACTTCATACACAGGGTCATTACGGAGGATCGAGGAGACGTTCACCAGCGGACAGGGGGAGATGGGGGAAGGAACAATGTGGAAAAACTTGCAGGTGAGTGTTTTTTTAAAATCATTGTTTTTTGCTGAGGTGTTCTGTATACAGTGGAGCAAAAAAGTATTTAGTCAGCTATCAAATGTGCAAGTTCTCCCACTTAAAAGATGAGAGAGGTCTCCAATTTTCATCATAGGTATACCTCAACTATGAGAGACAAAATGAGAAAAAAAAAATCCTGAAAATCACACTGAAGGATTTTTAATGAATTAATTGGTAAATTCCTCGGTAAAATAAGTATTTGGTTACCTACAAACAAGCAAGATTTCTGGCTCTCACAGACCTGTAACAACTTCTTTAAGAGGCTCCTCTGTCCTCCACTCGTTACCTGTATTAATGGAACCTGTTTGAACTCGTTATCAGTATAAAAGACACCTGTCCACAACCTCAGTCAGACTCCAAACTCCACTATGGCCAAGACCAAAGAGCTGTCAAAGGACACCAGAAACAAAACTGTAGACCTGCACCAGGTTGGGAAGACTGAATCTGCAATAGGTAAGCAGCTTGGTATGAAGAAATCAACTGTGGGAGCAATTATTAGAAAATGGAAGACATACAAGACCACTGATAATCTCCCTCGATCTGGGGCTCCACACAAGATCTCACCCCGTGGGGTCAAAATGTTCACGAGAACGATGAGCAAAAATCCCAGAACCACACGGGGGGGACCTAGTGAATGACCTGCAGAGAGCTGGGACCAAAGTAACAAAGGCTACCATCAGAAACACACTACACCGCCAGGGACTCAAATCCTGCAGTGCCAGACGTGTCCCCCTGCTTAAGCCAGTACATGTCCAGGCCCGTCTGAAGTTTGCTAGAGAGCATTTGGATGATCCAGAAGAGGACTGGGAGAATGTCATATGGTCAGATGAAACCAAAATAGAACTTTTTGGTTAAAAACTCAACTTGTCATGTTTGGAGGAGAAAGAATGCTGAGTTGCATCCAAAGAACACCATACCTACTGTGAAGCATGGGGGTGGAAACATCATGCTTTGGGGCTGTTTTTCTGCAAAGGAACCAGGACGACTGACCCGTGTAAAGGAAAGAATGAATGGGGCCATGTATCGTGAGATTTTGAGTGAAAACCTCCTTCCATCAGCAAGGGCATTG
Organism: Pholidichthys leucotaenia; assembly: GCA_020510985.1. Classification (NCBI taxonomy): domain Eukaryota; kingdom Metazoa; phylum Chordata; class Actinopteri; order Cichliformes; family Pholidichthyidae; genus Pholidichthys; species Pholidichthys leucotaenia. Next base: position 149,596,752 of record CM035838.1, read on the forward strand.
AAGATGAAACGTGGCTGGGTCTTTCAGCATGGCCAAACACACCGCCCGGGCAATGAAGGAGTGGCTTTGTAAGAAGCATTTCAAGGTCCTGGAGTATACTAGCCAGTCTCCAGATCTCAATCCCACAGAAAATCTTTGGAGGGAGCTGAAAGTCCATGTTGCCCAGCGACAACCCCAAAACATCACTGCTCTAGAGGAGATCTGCATGGAGGAATGGGCCAAAATACCAGCAACAGTGTGTGAAAACCTTGTGAAGACTTACAGAAAACGTTTGACCTCTGTCATTGCCAACAAAGGGTATATAACAAAGTATTGAGATGAACTTTTGTTATTGACCAAATACTTATTTTACCGAGGAATTTACCAATTAATTCATTAAAAATCCTTCAATGTTTGACACTATCTTCAAGTGAAAATTCACTGAAAAGATTAAACTACTGGAAAGAAGATCTGCAAATTGAAATTTCAGAGGAACAATGGGAATTGGCTTGTACAGAAGCTCAAACCAAATCAATAAATGCACGCCTTAAATTGATACATTTCAAATGGTTAATGCGGATGTATGTTACACCGGAGGAGTTAAATAGATATAACAAAAATATACCAGATACATGCACAAAATGCATGGAAAGTAAAGGAACCCTATTTCATTGTTTATGGGAATGTAGATTAATAAGAATGTTTTGGGAGGAGGTGAGGGTAACAATTGAAAAAATAATCTCAAAACAAATCATATTGAATCCTAAACTGTTTTTGTTGGGTCTGTACCCAGAAAAGCATAATTTCAATAAAAGTGAAAGAACATTCATAGACCTCAGTTTGCTTAATGCCAAAAAATGTATTGCACTATTATGGAAAAAGACTCATAGACCAGATGTGACTCAGTGGTTAAGACAGATGTTAACAAACCTTCCATTAGAAAGAATAACATATATACTGAAATCAAAGGAAATTGTGTTTGAGAATATATGGAGACCTTTTATTGATTATGTAAAAAATTTAAACATAACTCTTGAAGAAGAAGGTGAATGATGTGTGTGGACCTTGTAAATTCCAAACTGGTGAACATAATATGTATACTAATGTATTGGATTGTCTAGACTAAACAGAGGAGCATTGTTGAAGACTTGATTTTGTTGGTGGTTGTTGGTGTTTTTAGGGTATTTTTTTTTTTTGTAGTACTTTAGTGTTAGTGTTTGATTGTTTGTATCATGTTTGTTAAAAAAAAAAAAAAGGTTCAATAAAGATATTGTGGAAAAAAAAAATCCTTCAATGTGATTTTCTGGATTTTTTTTTTCTCATTTTGTCTCTCATAGATGAGGTATACCTATGATGAAAATTGGAGACCTCTCTCATCTTTTAAGTGGGAGAACTTGCACAATTGGTGGCTGACTAAATACTTTTTTGCCCCACTGTATATTCACTGTAAACACGGAAGTGAGCATGGTCCAGCACCGCATTTGATTGGTTCGACTGATGACGTAAATGTTTGCACGCTACTCAGGGACAAATTTGATTGGTGAAATTGGTGGAAGTTCACGACAATTGGCCAAAATTGTGGTAAAGTTGTAGTGATTGGACAAAATTCAAATTATGCAGGACCTGCTGAATTGGTAGAATCACAACATCGTGAAATCCTGGAGGGTCTGACTTTATAAGGCATTTTGATGTTGACCTTTGACCTTGCAATCCCAAAACCAGTCACACTTCAGGGTCACAGGGTGAACCTATGTACCAAGTTTGGTGGCCCTAGCTTTACTTGTACAATAATAAGGCAAAATAAATGTTAACCTTGACCTTTGACCGTTTGACCCCAAACCCATAGTTAGAGGTCAAGATCCCAAGGTGAACCTGAACACCAGGTTTGGTGGCCCTAGCTTTATGCGTTTTATAGTAATAGTAAATGTAACATTTACCATTGACCATAGTGTAACTGCAATGTTAACGTTGAACCTTTGACCCCTTGACCCCAAACCCATAGTTAGCAGGTGAAGGTGTAAGTCGTCCAAGATGTGTCTTAGATACAACTACTATACTGATTTGAAAAGCCTAGATGATGATGATGATGACATCATTTCTTTCAGTAGTTGCTGTGTTTAGAAGATTTAGGGAAAAATCTGACCTGACCTTTGATCTCAAGGTCAAAGAACCAAATTGGAATATGCGCACCATGAGAGTATATTAAACCATAGTACCAAGTTTGAAAACAATCAGACCAAAACTGTAGGAGGAGTTGAGTTCACAAAAGTGGGACAGACGGATGGACTGACCCATAACATAATCCCCCTTTGGGCTTCGACCGGTGGGGGATAAAAACTGGGACTGCTCGTCCCTGCAGCTCCCCATGTTTGAACCTGAAGGAATTATGTTCTGGACCTTAGGCTCAGTTATTACAGCTGAGTAATGACATTAAATGGACCTACTTCAAGAGACAATAAAACAAGAACTTTATGTTAGACAATCTCATGTTTGTATCCTGTTTGATTTTGGTAGTGAAGTATTTTTCTGCCTACCTGCCCCAAATGGTTTTGTGAATTTCTCAAACTGCTAATAATATTATGCTCTCCACTATAATCACATATCTTGGGCCAGTATTTAAAAGTATGAATAAAAAGCATTACTTCAAAGAATGCTTTGATAACAGTTGACAAAAAAAAGAATATCAGGGAAGACGTTTAAACCACCTGATACAAGCTACCCTGCTAATCAAATAATGTGTGGAGACATTATTATGATGCCTGACTGTATTATCCATTAGTGTGACTGCTTGACCTTCAGTCTGTCAGTCGTGCTGATCTCTGTCATCACTTACAAATATAGCCTCGTGTTCTTTTCCACCCAGAGCCTTTCAGTGTTATGCTTGAGGCTCTAAGGAAAAAATTTAATGTAGATTATATTAATAAATCCCTTGCACTGCTGCAAATGTCTTACTGGCAGGCCAACATGAAAAGTAGTGGGCATCCTGCGGAGAATAGCTGGATCCAAATCCTGTGGCCTGTTTGTAGCTCCCATCACCATCACCTGCAATAACAATCAAAAACATCATGATAATAAAAAAATAAGCACCTGTTGCATTTCCGAAGTATCTAACATGGTTAAATATTTGACTTTATAACCTACAGCTATGACTGTGTTACCTGTGTGGCTGAGGAGGTGTCAAGGCCGTCCCACAGGCTCATGAACTGGGCTTTCATCATAGCTGTGGCCTCATGGTCCAGACTAGAGCGGTTCCTCAGAAACGAGTCTGATGCACAAGGGGTTTGGAGAAATCAAAAGGTAGAACACGTAGAAGACAAACAGCAGATCTGGACAATAGATGCTGAGGCAACAGGTGTTCACTATTGATGTGTCCATCAGGGTCAAAGTGGAAGTAATGGAGAGACCTGGACTCCAAACAAAGCACCCCTAGGAAACATGGCAGTTTCTGGTCAGCACATGGGCAAAAGCCAAGAACTGTAAACAACGAAACAAAGGCTTCGCATTGGGCCAGCGACGAATTGCCACAGTCACTATATTCATTGATACTGCACTCCCTCTCATGTAATACTGCTTTTATACAACAGTTCCACAAGCACAGTTTATTAAATGACCAACTAGAGCGGTTCTTCAGAAATGAGTCTGATGCACAAGGGGTTTGGAGAAATCAAAATGTAGAACATGTAGAAGACAAAAACCAGATCTGGACAATAGATGCTGAGGCAACAGGTGTTCACTATTGATGTGTCCATCAGGGTCAAAGTGGAAGTAATGGAGAGACCTGGACTCCAAACAAAGTACCCCTAGGAAACATGACAGTTTCTGGTCAACACATGGGCAAAAGCCAAGAACCGTAAACAATGAAACAAAGGCTTCGCATCGGACCAGCGACGAATTGCCGCAGTCACTATATTCATTGATACTGCACTCCCTCTCATGTAATACTGCTTTTATACAACAGTTTCACAAGCACAGTTTATTAAATGACCCCAACATAGGACAAATTATGACTTGTTTGTTTAACCAGATATTTTACTCTACAGAGAGAAACAGTCCCTTCTAAATGTAACCAGTTAACTGTTACTAAGCACCTTAATGAGCATAATATAGAAAAGAATAGGGCTATTGTAATTTCAGACACACATATATAAACAAATTAAATATTGTCCTGTGAAGAAGTCAGTGTTTATAATACATACTGGCCACTTGTTGAGTAGGGTTTGTGGGTCCCCGTGACATCACGCTGGTGGCCATTTAGCATGCTAGCAATTTAGCTTCAGTACACTTCACTCACTTTTTCTTGGCATTTTCAGATGAAATAAAGAGTCCATCACAACAAAGGTGTTGTGGTTTGCTAATCATGACAATAAATCCAACTCTAGCTTGTCTATATTTTTTTTAAACACACACGAAATGACGCACTCTACAAGAAGGGACAGCGCAGGCTGTTCCTGCTGAGGAGACTCAGGTCTTTTGGTGTACAAGGGGCGCTGCTGAAGTCATTCTATGACACGGTGGTGGCATCAGCCATCACTTTTGGAGTGGTCTGCTGGGGCAGTGGCATTACTGCAGCCGATAGGAAGAGACTGAACAAACTGATTAAGAAAGCTAGCTCTGTCCTGGGGCAGCGCCTTGATCCGATGGAGGAGATAGGAGAGAGAAGGACGGTGGCTAAACTGTCATCTCTGCTGGAGTCCGAGTTCCACCCTATGCAGGACATACTGGATGCACTGAGGAGCTCATTTAGCAGCAGACTACATCATCCCAGGTGCACAACCGAGAGGTTTCGTAGGTCCTTCCTACCAACGGCTGTCAGACTGTACAACCTAAGCAGGGCTGCTCGCAGAGATAGCAAAAAGACGTAACAAACTAATAGTTTTTTTGAATGCAAAAGATGCAATAGACTTACACTATGGTCCTCTCCGGCATACAACTAGGAACATACCGGTCGCTATGGAGGGTGAGAATATGTATGGGCACATAATCATACCATGTAAGATAACTAAATAGACGGTTATGCTGTTTCATCCCACCTAGCAACAATGCTCTGCACTGTGTGTGTTTATATATTTACATATTTATTCCATCTAGCTACAATGCTCAGCACTGGGTGTGTTTATATTTATATATCTATATATTTATTCCATCTAGCTACAATGCTCCGCACTGTGTTTTTATATGTCTACATATTATTCCATCTAGCTACATTGCTCCGCACTGTGTGTTTATATACTTGCATATTTATTCCACCTAGCTGCAATGCTCCGTACTGTGGGTGTTTATATATTTACATATTTATTCCATCTAGCTACAATGCTCTGCACTGTGTGTTCATATATTCATATATTTATTCCATCCAGCTACAATGCTCTGCACTGTGTGTCTGTGTGTGTGTGTGTATATATATATTTTATAGTAATATGTACATATGTATATTAGCTGCTCTTGCTTGCTTGTTTTTTTTTCTTGCCTTCTGATTGTTGCTCTGAGTGTTGCTATCCCTGTGCTGTTGCAATCCTGGAATTTCCCCGTTGTGGGACTAATAAAGGCTTATCTTATCTTATCTTAAATATCTTGCAGATGTTTACAAAGGTAGGACTTCCAGGTCCTACCCTTGTGATTTCTTTTGAAACAGCGCTTCACTGTGGGAATTAAATTATTCTCCAGTTTTACAATTCTCAAATATCTATACGAAGCCACTGGCAGAGTTGACAGTAAATAAGTTACTAGAACACTTTTGAAGTGGAGTGACACATATCCAGTGAAACATCGGAGCGTGATTATCTGGAAATATGTTGTTGTTTGTCCATTGTTGTCGATGATGACCTCGTAATCCTATTGATCAGTTGATGGTTGACAGTAAGTCCTGAGATGACTGATCAATCCAATTTTGGCATGGAATATCCTGGCACATGTGGGGCAGGCATGCATCATCACGTTAGCCGATGTGCTGGGCTGTCTAGTCTTGCGCAGTTCGCGCTTGGCTTTAGCTCCAGCAATACGTCTGGCTTCTAGACTTCTGCAGCCATCCTTAATGCTCATATGCCAGGCCAAGCGGTCTTGTGCTAGAGTTTCCCAGGAGGCCACATCTATATTGAGGGATTTCAGAGAGGCCTTCAGGGTGTCCTTGTAGCGTTTCTTTTGCCCCCCCCCCTCGACCTTTTTCCTTCTGAGAGTTCCCCGTAGGACAGCTGCTTTGGAATGCATTCATCAGGCATCCTGACAACATGACCTGCCCACCTGGCTTGCGCTCTTATTAGCACGGTGTGGACCATTTCCATTTTAGCTCGTTCAAGGACTTCTGTGTCGGGTACCTTGTCCTGCCATTTGATGCTGAAGATCCTTCGAAGACAGGTGAGGTGGAAACGGTTGAGCTGTCTAGCATGCCTTGCATAGACCGTCCATGTTTCACAGGCATAGAGGAGTGTTGGAAGCACAACAGCACAGTAGACCTTTAGCTTCGTTTCTAGGCTAATGCCCCGTCTTTCCCGTGCAATTTTGCAGAGTCTGCTGAATGCAATGCTGGCCTTGGCTATTCTGTGGTTGACTTCGGTATCTATTATTGCAGACTGGGAGACGGTGCTACCTAGGTATGTAAATTGGCCTACAACTTGCAGTCTCTGCCCCTTCACTGTAATAGTTGGTTCTGCCTGTTGGCCATTTGGAGCTGGCTGGTGCATAACTTCGGTCTTCTTGGTGCTGATAGTGAGGCTGAAGTTGCCACATGGCATGGAGAATTTGTCCATGTTTGACTGCATCTCACACTCTGAGCTGTCATTTAAAGCACAGTCGTCGGCAAAGAGGAAGTCCCTCAGTACAGTCTCTTTTACCTTGGTGATAACCTGAAGTCTTCTTGGGTTGAAGAGCCTTCCATCCTGCCTGTACCTGAGGCTTATCCCAGTGGTGCTATTCTGAAAGGCATCAGTGAGCATGGCTGAGAACATCATACTGAACAAGGTGGGTGCAAGCACACAGCCTTGTTTAACGCCATTCGTGACTGGAAAAGCCTCTGATGCCTCACCGTTGTCTAGGACGCGTATGTTCATGCCATTGTGGAACTGGCGCACCATCAGGATGAATCTGTCTGGGCAGCTAAACTTAAACGTTATCCTCCATAGTCCCTGGCGACTGACAGTGTCAAACGCTTTGGTGAGGTCAACATATGTGGTGTAAAGCTCGAGGTTCTGTTCTAGACACTTTCTCCTGGAATTGACGAGCCGTAAAGATCATGTCCACGGTCCCTCTACCCTTACGGAAGCCACACTGTGATTCTGGCAGCAGGCCTTTTTCTAGGTGAGTGATCAGACGATTTAGCAAGAGTCTTGCAAGGACCTTACCAGCTATGGAGAGTAGCGAGATACCTCGGTGGTTGTCGCATACTTGTCTGTATAGTAACTCCAGGAATCCCTACTGCCCAATCAGATTGCTTGGTCAAAACTAACAGTCATGTATTAAGTATTTCCTGATCTCTGGAGCTCCATCTAAACAGCAGGACTCATCATACTTCACCCCACACATCACAGTTCGTAATAACACAGTAATTGATAATTACTGTTTTATATAATGAGACCAGTAGGGCTGTATGATATGACGATATAAAAATGTCTATCATTTCATAAAATACTTTATTGTTTATATCATTATTTAAAATGCACATACTGCCGTTTCTTGAGCAAAGCTCCTCACACTACTTGTCAGGGCCCCACCTCTCCCCCACAGTGCGCGCAGCATGTGTGGTGTGTGGCTAGGCTTTCCGGTGGTTGATAACACTCAACTCCCAGTTTGATCAAATAGCCGCTACTCCTGTTTGTCAGGGATGTGGCACTGTTTTCCATCGTGCTGCGTCAGAGAGGATAGTCTGCTAACCTTGTTTTAATAAGAAGTAAGTGATGTTAACACCATGTCTAATTATAAAATGGCAAATGCTAAATGACGATGCTAAGCTGTGCTAACTGGAAACATTGTAGTGTATCAAACCATTGTTTCTTTAGTTTAACTCCAGTTAACCTGTTCATGCTTCTAATCACTTTTCCCCGCTTAGCGACACACCCGCTGAGGAAAAAACTCTGATCATTGGCAACTCTGTAGTCAGAAACGTGAACCTAGAGACTCCAGCGGCCATAGTCAAATGCATTCCTGGGGCCAGAGCAGGCGACATCGAGTCAGATTTGAAAATGCTGGCTAAAAGTAACTGTAAATACTCCACAATTGTTATCCATGCCGGCATTGACGACATCCAACTCCGGCAGTCACATTAAGTTCCACATCAGTCACATTAAGTTCCACATAAGTTAAAAAACTTAATGTGGAATCGGTGTGTGACTTTGCCAAAACAATGTCTGCCTCTGTAGTATTCTCTAGGCCCCTCCCCAATCTGACCAGTGATGACATGTTTAGCCGCATGTCATCCTTCAACTGCTGGCTGTCTGCGTGGTGTCCTGCAAACAATGTGGGCTGCATAGACAATTGGAGCTCATTTTGGGGAAAACCTGGTCTTATTAGACGAGACGGCGTCCATCCCACTTTGGATGGTGCATCTCATTTATCTAACAATCTGGCATCATTTTTACCCAAATTTCTAAAACCTTGAAAACTCAGAGTTGGGACCAGGAAGCAGAGTCACAGTCTTACACGCCTCTTCATCTACCACCCCTCAACTTAGCCCCTGTCTTCCCCATCAGAGAATCATTGTCTGCTCCCTCCAAAGTAAATAAAAATATAATGTATAAGCATCACAAAGTGATTAAACAAAAAGTTGGTAAAACTCAAATTAAACATGAAGCCTCTAAATTTAATGATTTGGTCTCTTTCTTCCTCATAATTTAAAAATTAAATGTGGTTTGTTAAATATTAGGTCTCTTAACTCCCAAGTCTCTGCTAGTCCATGATCTGTTAATTGATCATCAGATTGATTTAACCTCTTGCACTCCGGGATACCGCGGGCGGTCACGTCTCTGCGTCCTAGTGCATCCTAGTGCGCACTGAGACGCACAGTGCGCACTGAAAAGAAAAAAAAAAGCTGCATTTCCGTTCTTCCAGTACAGACAGCCGTGAACAGAAAGCCAAAGGAGTGTTTTGATTGGTTTAGATTTGATTGACCTCTCATTCGACTAATAAGAGCCTTGAATTGGGTTTCTGAAACCTTGAAGAACCAATGACTGAAAACCTAGCAAGAAGGACCCGCCTAACAACGACTGCGAATACAACGAGCCAATTGAAGCAGAGAAGTTCGACGATTGAAAGCGTGCGTCCCGTGTGTAAAATCTGTTTTGTGTAAGCCGCTGTGTGTAACGGTAGCGTTCGCCAGTCTTTTTTTATTACTACTGTTCTTATTTGTTTTGAAAAATCGTTCGCCAAAATCACAATCATGGAATCATGGTTTGACCGGGTCGCGTGACCAGAACCATGAGTCGTAACAAGTGGACCAGCTACATGTTCGTCTGACAATGAGGAACAGATGTTTGCCAACGACACTGCTGTTGTGGACAGATAAGTGTTATAAGCTAAATTATTCTTTATCACTGAAAATAGTAATAAAAATGACTTTTGACCGATCGGTAAATTACAATGGTGCGTCATGGCCACTTGACGGACCGTTTTTTTGTGCGCCGAGCTCCTCTGCAGCGGGGGGGGGGGAGTTGTTATCCTCTACGTTGCAGATATTTTAGTATAATTTTTAGTGCACTGTAGGTTATTTTTTCTTGTAAAAAAAAAAAGGCCATACATTTTTTACGTGGCATGCTTCTTTGTGTGTGGGGGGCTTGTTTGTTCAGTCATTCATTCATGAATGAATAAACAACCCCCCACACACACACACACAGCCCTGAATGTCACCTTTCATTAGAGCCCAAGATCAAGCTTCTATGTTGAATCATTCAAAAGTTATAGACGTTTTTCCAAACTGTGCCAATTGGCACAATTTGGCACAGTTCAAAAACGCCTGTGAACAACCTGAGAAAAAAGCTGTGTAATATATTCATTTTTTGTGGTATTGTTACAAAATTTTGACCTCAGCTTGATAACACTTGGTTCTACATTTCTGTTGCATTTTCCAGCCAGTATCTGACAGCTGTGTGTTATTTGCAAGCATTTGTATCTAAAAAAAACCACCCAGGCAAACTTTATTTTCTTCAAGTTCAGTATGTTTAGATGACTGTTACTCAGTGGCAGGAGCACTTAGAGAGATTATGACTGTTTTGCCAAAAAATTCAAAGTGTTTTCTTTTAAATGAGACCAACTCCATGAAGATGCTGCAAAGGGTTGAAGAACAGCTTCTGATTTACTTTGGGTACGTAATTTTTAGGCGTTTTTAGGGAAACTGACCAGAGTGCAAGGGGTTAATATCCCTTACAGAGACTTGGTTAGGGCAAGAGGATTATGTTGGTTTAAATGAATAAACTCCCTCTGGTTATTTAAACTGTCAAAATCCCCGAAGTTCTGGTCGTGGAGGAGGAGTAGCAACAATGTACCATTCCAAATTACTAGTTAATGTAAAGCAAAAAACACGTTATAATTCCTTTGAGGGCCTGGTCCTCAGTATTGGGCATTTTAGCAATTTTAGGCTAAACCCAATTTTATTTGCCATAGTTTATCGTCCTCCATCAGCCTACTCAGAGTTTTTATCCGAATTTGCCGAATTCTTAGCTGATTTAGTGCTGAAATCAGATAGAATAATTATATTAGGGGACTTTAATATACATGTAGATAGCGATTGCCTTAATATGGCATTTAAAGGTCTGATGACACGATTTTGACATTTTTTAGCAATCAATATAATATTGATCAATATAATATTTACAACCACGCCTGCATAACACAACTATCACCAAAAAACCGCAGCCACTGACTGGACTGTGGTGCCGCCCACCGAATGAAGAAGGAGGCTGAAATGACGTCAGCGACAGAATGGACACCGGTGTTGTTGACTGGAATGCCAGCAGCTTTGTAGCTCACAGTTTCTCTGGTTTCTTGTTTTAGTTTTACGGCTATGCCTTCGCGTTGTGTCGCAGGCTTAGATAAACAGCAGGCCGTGAAAGACCACATCACACGCTTCAGCTCCAACTGTCATAAGCCTCCTCGTGCGTGCCTCATGTGCTTTTATGCAGGAGCACCGCACGAGGAGAAGGATGAATGGATTTACGCGCAGGATTCACCACATACACAATGGTCCAGCAGTGTTTGACTGGCAAGAGCCGCCTAAGTACAAATACTGCTGGCGTGACAAATTGGACACACCTGGGCAAAGTGCAGGAAAGATAATTACTGGGGCGAAACAGTTGACTGTCAAATGGAGAGGGCGTGTGGTCCCTCCACGCGCCCTCTCCACGCACCCAAGAAAAAGTCTAATCAGAGATTTCTAACTCCTTGGTTCAACACAGAAACCCGTAGCTTAAAACGGAATACTCATCAATTAGAAAGAAAATGGTGCTCCACTAATTTAGATGAAATCTATTTAGCTTGGAGAAATCATCTTTAAATTTATAAAAAATCTCTTAGAAAAGCTAGAGCAAGTTATTATTCTGCATTAATAGAAGAGAACAAGAATAATCCCAGGTTTCTTTTCAGCACTGTAGCCAGGCTGACAAAGAGTCAGGACTCTGTCAATCCTAGCATTCCCTTAGAGCTTACTAGTCGGGACTTTATGAACCTTTTCAATAATAAAATTTTATCTATCAGAGATAAAATCAGTCAGATTCTTCCCACTGTTAACTTAAATACAGTAGCTACTACAACTCCTTCAACTGATATATGTTTGGATGAGTTTACTCCAACTGACCTTTTAGAGTTAGATAAAATAATTTCCTCATCCATGACTTCAACTTGTCTTTTAGACCAGGGGTCACCAACCTTTTTGAAACCAAGAGCTACTTCATGGGTATCGAGTCATGTGAAGGGCACCAGCTTGACACACTCCTCTAAAATAACAAATTGTGTGTGTGTGTGTGTGTATATATATATACACACATAAATAAATAATTATCAATAACTTAGAGTGGGTAACAGACAAGATCAATATTCAACACTTTATTTTTATTAATCTCAGCAATTGTTCAGATGATCCCTTCTACATTTCATAAAAAAATGTCCAGTTTTCACCAGTCCCTTTTAACCATAAAAAACTAAACCCTTTTAATTCACGAACTATGTTGAACCATGTTTGAAAAAGTTATGCAACATTTAAGAAAAATCAGCTTTCATATTAAATAAATCTGATCACATTTTTAACTGAACAAATCTGCTGCAATTCTGCTCAAAATCTGTTACATTTAATAAACACACTTTTGTATGTTCTTCTTCACTGGAATTATATCCATACAGTTCTTGCCAAGAATCATGCTTGAGCAACCAGCACTGTCCTTTCATGAGAAGAAACTAAACAAGCACTGAGAGTGCTTATATGCACGGTGGCGCAGTGGTTAGCACCGCGGCAGCAGTTTACCCTCGGCCGGGGGATCGCGGGGATCATGGGTTCGATCCCTGCCCCAGGCCAACAGTGATCTGTGTGGAGTTTGCATGTTCTGGTGGTGCATGTTCTCGTTTTTCATGCAAAAACATGCAGGTTAGGGAGTTAAGGGGCGCTTGCGCACGCAGCGGCTGGTGGCTTGTTACCGGACTGCAGAACAAATCTACCTACGGGTACAAGATAAGTCCAAAAAAAAAAAAAAAAAAAAAGAGTGGGTAGTGAAGTGGCGCTTCGCCATCGCCCCGCAAATGAAATACACGCAGCTTCCTTTCACGGTAGTAAAAAAGAACTCTTCCTCCCGCTCTTTTTTTTGCCATGTTTTTGGGCTTGGAAACCGCACTGCGCCCACCATCTTAACTGCCCGCTAGCTAAGCTTACGCTCCACAAGCGCGAAGGTTTTGTCATGCGCACAATACTGACCTTTGAACTAGGTCAGAGTTCACCTTAACTTTACGTATAATAAACATATTTTCATTTTTTTTTATTTTTAAGACATTGTCTTTTTAAAATCTATATAAATGCAAGTGTGATTTTAAAAAATATAAAAAATATAAAATAAAAAATAGCGGCAGAAAAAATTACATCTGCAGCTCACTTGCGAGTTGTGCTATTTTTAGAACAGGCCTGCGGGCGACACATGTGGTCCCTGCGGGCGACATGGTGCCCGCGGGCACCGCGTTGGTGACCCCTGTTTTAGACCCTATTCCTACCAGGTTATTTAAAGAAGTCTTCCCATTTATTGGTAGCTCTGTTCTTCAAATAATCAATTCTTCATTAACATTAGGTCATGTACCGCAGGCTTTTAAAACTGCTGTAATTAAACCCTTACTCAAAAAGCCAACGCTGGATCCAGGAATTTTAGCTAACTATAGACCAATCTCTAATCTGCCTTTCATTTAAAAAATCTTAGAAAGAGTTGTTGCTACACAATTATTTGACCGCTTGCAGGGAAATGGTTTATTTGAAGAGTTTCAGTCTGGGTTTAGAATCCATCATAGTGCTGAAACAGCCTTAGTGAAGGTCACTAATGACCTCCTTATCGCATTTGATAATGGACTTGTTTCTGTACTTGTCCTTTTCGACCTTTGTGCAGCTTTTGATACTATCGATCATAATATTCTACTTGATAGATTAGAACACTATGTTGGACTTAATGGAACTTCGTTGCAGTGGTTTAAATCTTATTTATCTGATAGGTTCCAGTTTGTTGATGTCAATAATGAGTTTTCTTCCAACTCAAAGCTCAGTCATGGAGTTCCACAAGGATCTGTGCTAGGCCCTACTCTTTTTAGTTTATATATGCTTCCGTTAGGCAACACTATTAGAAAGCACTGTATACATTTTCATTGTTATGCAGATGACACACAATTATACCTGTCAATGAAGCCAGATGATAGTAATCAATTAGCCAAGTTAGAAGCCTATCTTAAGAAAATCAAAGCTTGGATGACTTGTAATTTCCTGCTATTAAATTCAGATAAGATTGAAGTCATTCTTGTTGGTCCAAAAAAACCTTAGAAATACCTTTCCAAATCAAACTCTTAGTTTGGATGTGGTTACTCTTTCTCTGAATAGTTCTGTGAGGAACCTTGGAGTTATTTTTGATCAAGATCTGTTTTTCAATTCACATATTAAATTCATTTCTAAGACTGCCTTCTATCATTTGTGTAATATTGCCAAGATTAGGAGCATCTTGTCTCAGAGTGATGCTGAGAAACTGATCCACGCTTTTGTTAGCTCTAGATTAGATTATTGTAACTCTTTATTATCAGGTTGTCCTAAAACATCTTTAAAAAGTCTTCAGCTGATCCAAAATGCTGCAGTAAGAGTTTTAACAGGTACTAGAAAGAGAGATCATATCTCTCCGGTTCTGGCCTCCCTTCATTGGCTTCCCATAGAGTTTAGAATTAAGTTTAAAATCCTTCTTCTTACTTACAGTGGGTCAAAAAAGTATTTAGTCGGCCACCAATTGTGCAAGTTCTCCCACTTAAAAGATGAGAGAGGTCTCCAGTTTTCATCATAGGTATACCTCAACTATGAGAGACAAAATGAGAAAAAAAAAATCCTGAAAATCACATTGAAGGATTTTTAATGAATTAATTGGTAAATTCCTCGGTAAAATAAGTATTTGGTCAATAACAAAAGTTCATCTCAATACTTTGTTATATACCCTTTGTTGGCAATGACAGAGGTCAAACGTTTTCTGTAAGTCTTCACAAGGTTTTCACACACTGTTGCTGGTATTTTGGCCCATTCCTCCATGCAGATCTCCTCTAGAGCGGTGATGTTTTGGGGCTGTCGCTGGGCAAGACAGACTTTCAACTCCCTCCAAAGATTTTCTATGGGGTTGAGATCTGGAGACTGGCTAGGCCACTCCAGGACCTTGAAATGCTTCTTACGAAGCCACTCCTTTGTTGCCCGGGCGGTGTGTTTGGGATCATTGTCATGCTGAAAGACCCAGCCACGTTTCATCTTCAATGCCCTTGCTGATGGAAGGAGGTTTTCACTCAAAATCTCACGATACACGGCCCCATTCATTCTTTCCTTTACACGGATCAGTTGTCCTGGTCCCTTTGCAGAAAAACAGCCCCAAAGCATGAAGTTTCCACCCCCATGCTTCACAGTAGGTATGGTGTTCTTTCTCCTCCAAACACGACAAGTTGAGTTTTTACCAAAAAGTTCTATTTTGGTTTCATCTGACCATATGACACTCTCCCAATCCTCTTCTGGATCATCCAAATGCTCTCTAGCAAACTTCAGACGGGCCTGGACATGTACTGGCTTAAGCAGGGGGACACATCTGGCACTGCAGGATTTGAGTCCCTGGCGGCGTAGTGTGTTACTGATGGTAGCCTTTGTTACTTTGGTCCCAGCTCTCTGCAGGTCATTCACTAGTTCCCCCCGTGTGGTTCTGGGATTTTTGCTCACCGTTCTCGTGATCATTTTGACCCCACGGGGTGAGATCTTGCGTGGAGCCCCAGATCGAGGGAGATTATCAGTGGTCTTGTATGTCTTCCATTTTCTAATAATTGCTCCCACAGTTGATTTCTTCACACCAAACTGCTTACCTATTGCAGATTCAGTCTTCCCAGCCTGGTGCAGGTCTACAATTTTGTTTCTGGTGTCCTTTGACAGCTCTTTGGTCTTGGCCATAGTGGAGTTTGGAGTCTGACTGTTTGGGGTTGTTGACAGGTGTCTTTTATACTGATAACGAGTTCAAACAGGTGCCATTAATACAGGTAACGAGTGGAGGACAGAGGAGCCTCTTAAAGAAGAAGTTACATGTCTGTGAGAGCCAGAAATCTTGCTTGTTTGTAGTTGACCAAATACTTATTTTACCGAGGAATTTACCAATTAATTCATTAAAAATCCTTCAATGTGATTTTCAGGATTTTTTTTTTTCTCATTTTGTCTCTCATAGTTGAGGTATACCTATGATGAAAATTGGAGACCTCTCTCATCTTTTAAGTGGGAGAACTTGCACAATTGGTGGCTGACTAAACACTTTTTTGCCCCACTGTACAAAGCTCTAAATAATCAGGCCCCTTTTATTTAAAAGATCTGATACTACCCTATTATCCTAACAGAGCACTACGCTCCCAAAATGCTGGATTACTTGTAATACCTAGAATCTCCAAAAGTACAATGGAAGGCAGAGCCTTCAGTTATCAAGCTCCTCTCCTGTGGAACCAGCTGCCAATCTGGATTCGGGAGTCAGACTCGATCTCTGTTTTTAAGAATAGGGTTAAAACCTTCCTTCTTCATATAGCCTACAATTAGGGAGGGATCATGTGTCTCTGAACCCTCTCTTAGTTATGCTGCTAATAGGTTTAGACAGCCGGGGGACCTCCAATAATGCACTGGGCTTCACTCCTTTCTTCACTCTCAATGAAATATTTTTGCTGGTCATTAACATCTGTTTGTTCTCTCCCATAGATTAAGTCCCCATTGTGCTGTTTGCTTTCTACATGTCTGTTCTTTTCATCTTCTCTATCCCCTCACCCCCCAGCCAGTCGCAGCAGATGACTGCCCCTCCCTGAGCCTGGTTCTGCTGAAGGTTTCTTCCTGTTAAAAGGGAGTTTTTCCTCTCCACCATCGCCAAGCGCTTGCTCACAGGGATCGCCTGATTGCCGGGGGTTTTCTGCAACTGTGGGGGTTTCCCCTACAGTTGAAAGTGCTATGAGATGACTGTTGTTGTGAAATGGTGCTGTATAAATAAAGTTGAATTGAATTGACTAGTTTAAATTACTGCTGAGTTTCTTAGTTTTGTCTGAAAACGTTTATTAAAGCTACAAAAATGCATGATGGTGGCACATACACGCAAAATAAATAATAAATAAAGGTAAAACAGGTTATAGGAGCAAGTTGGCTCTTAATGTAATTTATTTGATTTCTAATACTTTAATTAGTCAAGTAGTGATAATGAATAAAGATGAAGTCATCAGATGTATTTTATTACATTACCTTTTGTGTCTTTGATTTTCAGATCATGGCCAATCTGAAACATTTTTACTAAGAAGCAAACAGGTTAAATCAGGCCAGAATAGCAGTCATCAGGCTGTGGATCGACACTTAAACTTTCAGTGATTTAAACTAACAGCTAATTCATATCTGTAGATGGCAGTGATGGGTAATTTTCTCATTTTCAGACACCCGTGTTTTTTTGGGGGTTTTTTTGTTTTGCTGGCTCAGAAAATGCTGGCTCAGAAAATATTTAACTTATTAATGTTTACTTTTTATTCATATTATTTAGAAGAAAAATCCGAAATTTATGAGAATCAAGTCTCAAATGCACATTAAAAAAACTATTTTATAACAACACTACAAAATTATGAGAGAAAAAAATGCATGTAAAAAAAGTAAAAAAAGAGATGGTCCTTTTTATGTGATTATCTAAACTGTAGAATTTACAGAAAATGTACACACGTGGACAAAATTGTTGGTACCCCTCTGTTAATGAAAGAAAAACCCACAATGGTCACAGAAATAACTTGAATCTGACAAAAGTGGTAATAAATAAAAAGTCTATGAAAATTAACCAATGAAAATCAGACAATGCTTTTAAATTGTGGTTCAACAGAATTATTTTAAAAAACAAACCCATGAATCAGGCCTGGACAAAAATGATGGTACCCTTAACTTAATATTTTGTTGCACAACCTTTTGAGGCAATCACTGCAATCAAACGATTTCTGTAACTGTCAATGAGACTTCTGCACCTCTCAGCAGGTATTTTGGCCCACTCCTCATCAGCAAACTGCTCCAGTTGTCTCAGGTTTGAAGGGTGCCTTCTCCAGACGGCATGTTTCAGCTCCTTCCACAGATGTTCAATAGGATTTAGATCAGGGCTCATAGAAGGCTACTTTAGAATAGTCCAATGTTTCGCTCTTAGCCATTCTTGGGTGTTTTTAGCTGTGTGTTTTGGATCATTATCCTGTTGCAAGACCCATGACCTGCGACTGAGACCAAGCTGTCTGACACTGGGCAGCACATTTCTCTCTAGAATACCTTGATAGTCTTGAGATTTCATTGTACCCTGCACAGATTCAAGACACCCTGTGCCAGATGCAGCAAAGCAGCCGCAGAACATAACAGAACCTCCTCCATGTTTCACAGTAGGGACAGTGTGCTTTTCTTGGTATGCTTCATTTTTGTGTCTGCGAACATAGAGCTAATGTGCCTTGCCAAAAAGTTCCAGTTTTGTCTCGTCTGTCCATAGGACATTCTCCCAGAAGCTTTATGGCTTGTCAACATGCAGTTTGGCAAATTCCAGTCTGGCTTTTTTATCATTTGTTTTCAACAGTGGTGTCCTCCTTGGTCGTCTCCCATGAAGTCCACTTTGGCTCAAACAACGACGGATGGTGCGATCTGATACTGATGTACCTTGACCTTGGAATTCATCATGAATGTGTTTAGAGGTTGCTCTGGGCTCTTTTGCTACCATTCGTATTATCCGTCTCTTCCATTTTTCATCAAGTTTCCTCCTGTGGCCACGTCCAGGGAGGTTGACTACAGTCCTGTGGATCTTAAATTTCTGAATAATATGTGCAACTGTAGTCACAGGAACATCAAGCTGATTGGAGATGGTCTTATAACCTTTACCTTTAACATGCTTGTCTATAATTTTCTTTCTAATCTCCTGAGACAACTCTCTCCTTTGCTTCCTCTGGTCCATGTGTAGTGTGGTACACACCATGTCACCAAACAGCACAGTGACTACTTGTCACCCTTTAAATAGGCCGACTGACTGATTACAAGTTTGTAGGCACCTGTGATGTTAATTAGAGGACACATCTTGGTTGAACATGTCCCTATGGTCACATTATTTTCAATCTTTTCTAGGGGTACCATCATTTTTGTCCAGGCCTGTTCCATGAGTTTGTTTTTTAAAGTAATTCTGTTGAACCACAATTCAAAAGCATTGTCTAATTTTCACTGGCTAATTTTCATAGAATTTTTATTTATTACCACTTTTGTCAAATTCAAGTTATTTCTGTGACCACTGTGGGTTTTTCTTTCATTAACAGAGGGGTACCAACAATTTTGTCCATGTGACATATATCGTGATATATATCATTATCGTGATACAAGATGACTTATATCGTGATATGAAATTTTTGTCATATGAATGAATGAATGAATGAATCTTTATTTCGGATAGATTAAAAGTAAAGATTAAAAAAGAAACAGAATAATATAACAAAGGGGAAAAAAAATCCAACAAGGTCAAATTAACAATAACTCCTCTGATTATACAGTTCAACATAAGTTATCCGAAATGGGTGATGGCTGAAGCCGCAGCTTATATTGCCCACCCATATTCCATCCAAGAATTCAAAAGAAAAACAAAACAAGAATGATTACAATTCGGAACAAAGCTAAGACAAAATGTGACAAAAAAAACTAAGCAACAACACAACACAGACTGGATATGACAATCCTTATGTGATTTTACATGTCATCTTGTACAGTGGGGCAAAAAAGTATTTAGTCAGCCACCAATTGTGCAAGTTCTCCCACTTAAAAGATGAGAAAGGTCTCCAGTTTTCATCATAGGTATACCTCAACTATGAGAGACAAAATGAGAAAAAAAAAACAGAAAATCACGTTGAAGGATTTTTAATGAATTAATTGGTAAATTCCTCGGTAAAATACGTATTTGGTCAATAACAAAAGTTCATCTCAATACTTTGTTATATACCCTGTGTTGGCAATGACAGAGGTCAAACGTTTTCTGTAAGTTTTCACAAGGTTTTCACACACTGTTGCTGGTATTTTGGCCCATTCCTCCATGCAGATCTCCTCTACAGCAATGATGTTTTGGGGCTGTCACTGGGCAAAACAGACTTTCAACTCCCTCCAAAGATTTTCTATGGGGTTGAGATCTGGAGACTGGCTAGGCCACTCCAGGACCTTGAAATGCTTCTAACGAAGCCACTCCTTCGTTGCCCGGGCGGTGTGTTTGGGATCATTGTCATGCTGAAAGATCCAGCCACGTTTCATCTTCAATGCCCTTGCTGATGGAAGGAGGTTTTCACTCAAAATCTCACAATACATGGCCCCATTCATTCTTTCCTTTACACGGATCAGTCGTCCTGGTCCCTTTGCAGAAAAACAGCCCCAAAGCATGATGTTTCCACCCCCATGCTTCACAGTAGGTATGGTGTTCTTTCTCCTCCAAACACGACAAGTTGAGTTTTTACCAAAAAGTTCTATTTTGGTTTCATCTGACCATATGACATTCTCCCAATCCTCTTCTGGATCATCCAAATGCTCTCTAGCAAACTTCAGACAGGCCTGGACATGTACTGGCTTAAGCAGGGGGACACGTCTGGCACTGCAGGATTTGAGTCCCTGGCAGCGTAGTGTGTTACTGATGGTAGCCTTTGTTACTTTGGTCCCAGCTCTCTGCAGGTCATTCACTAGTTCCCCCCGTGTGGTTCTGGGATTTTTGCTCACCGTTCTCCTGATCATTTTGACCCCAAGGGGTGAGATCTTGCGTGAAGCCCCAGATGGAGGGAGATTATCAGTGGTCTTGTATGTCTTCCATTTTCTAATAATTGCTCCCACAGTTGATTTCTTCACACCAAGCTGTTTAACTATTGCAGATTCAGTCTTCCTAGCCTGGTGCAGGTCTACAATTTTGTTTCTGGTGTCCTTTGACAGCTCTCTGGTCTTGGCCATAGTGGAGTTTGGAGTCTGACTGTTTGAGGTTGTGGACAGGCGTCTTTTATACTGATAACGAGTTCAAACAGGTGCCATTAATACAGGTAACGAGTGGAAGACAGAGGAGCCTCTTAAAGAAGAAGTTACAGGTCTGTGAGAGCCAGAAATCTTGCTTGTTTGTAGGTGACCAAATACTTATTTTACTGAGGAATTTACCAATTAATTCATTAAAAATCCTTCAATGTGATTTTCTGGATTTTTTTTTCTCATTTTGTCTCTCATAGTTGAGGTATACCTATGATGAAAATTGGAGACCTCTCTCATCTTTTAAGCGGGAGAACTTGCACAATTGGTGGCTGACTAAACACTTTTTTGCCCCACTGTATATATGTTTGGAGTATTTCTTCCTTCAGTTTTTGTTTAAATTGTCCATGCGTTGTACATGATTTTAATTCAGGTCCAAAATCGTTCCATAATCTTACTCCTTGCACTGAAACACAGTGTTGCTTGGTGGTAGTTCTCACTGAAGGTTTTTGAAATATACATGTTCCTCTGAAATGATATTGTTTCTCCCTTATTTGGAACAACTTTTGGATATTTGCGGGCAGTGATAGATTCTTCACTTTAAGCATTATTACTGCAGTTTTAAAGTCAACCAGATCTTTCAACTTGAGAGCTTTTAATTTAAGAAAAAATGGGTTTGTTGGTTCCCTGTAAGCAGCTTTGTTTATTATTCTGATAGCTCTCTTCTGAAGCATAAAGACTGGATATATGTTTTGTTTTATATGTATTTCTCATACTTCAGTACAATATGCCATGTATGGGAGTATTAATGAATGATACAAAGTATATAATGTGGGTTGATTCAGCAAATATTTCACTCTGTGTAGTATTGTGATTGATTTGGATATTTTACCTTTAATATAATTAATATGTGACTTCCAACACAGTTTATTATCAATTATTACTCCAAGAAAATTAGTTTCAGATACCCTTTCAATCTCTACACCATTTACACTGAGTTTAGATACTGAGTTGTTGTGATGGTTGTTAAAAACTATAAATTTTGTCTTACTTAAATTGAGTGTTAATTTGTTTGAATCAAACTACAGTTTAAGCTTTCCTAATTCCTTTCCGAGTGTATCCAAAAGTTGTTCCAAATTGTTTCCACTGCATAATAGATTAGTGTCATCGGCAAAAAATATTAAATCCATTTTTTCCGAGACTTTACATATATCATTTATATACATATTGAATAACAATGGCCCCAAAACTGAAGTCACACAGCCCTAGAGACCAGTATAATTTATTTCATGTCAAGCAAAACTAAATTTCTCCTCCTTATTTTTGAGAGTGGATCTCTGTTAAGTGCCTAAACTAATCATATATCATTTTGTAATGTGCTGGCATGTAAACCTGTGAAATAAAAGACAAGTTTGTGGTTAAATAATTAGGTGGATGTGGAATTATGCTCACTGTACATATGTATTCACTATATACGATTTTACTCTTGTGGGCATAAGGAGCGCAATTCCAGTGAATGGAGTTTTGGGTTTTTTTTGGTAACAATTATTCAAACATTATGTTCGGAGAGTTTTTACAGTCCTGGTACACAGTGACAGATCTCATGCAAAACTGTGGCAATCACTTGGAACTGTAGCCGTGACTGAATGAACCACAGAATGAATGCAACATAACATCTATGACAAACAGAAACAAACATAATTCATACTATCTACTGAAACTCACCAATCTCATCAATGAAGATGATACATGGCTGGATTTTGACAGCTAATGAAAACACTGCAGCAGTCAGCTTCTGTGATTCGCCATACCACATGTCTGTCAGTGTGGAGGCTTGTAGATTGATGAACTTGCAACCCGAGGCCTTGGCCGTTGCCTTGGCGATTAGAGTTTTCCCACATCCCGGAGGACCAAACAATAAAACGCCTTAAAGGAGAAAAGATGAGTATTAATTAGCAGACTGTTTCTTTCAACTTCCTCTTACTTTTGAACAAAGCAGCAACAACAGACAGATTGACATTTTACATTCACTTTAAGATTATACTGACCAAATGTACTATGATGCTAAGGACTCACATTATCCAACCGTGGGAAAAGTAGTGAAATCATTTCCTTTTTGTTCCAAATTTTGCAGAGCTTAATTAATCTGTTCCCAGATGCCTACTTTTTAAAGTTTTGCTGTATAAACTGAGCCTGGAGTGGAGCTGGCTTCCCTGGGCAGTACATTTTGGAGGCTGACTCATCATGAAACTCGGTGTAAAGCTTTGTGCCAAATAGTAAATGCTCTACAGATAGTAAAGTATTTCTCTTAGTGATCCTCTGCTCTCCTCCTGCCAAAAAGATAAATATCATCAAATGCTTTTTTGGCACGATATTCTTACTGGGAGAATAATGCACTGGGCTACTTTTGAACAATACTTGGGAAGAAAATGAATATAAAGAGGCAAACCAAGAAAAATATTAAGACTTTTGGTAACTGTCATTTGTTGAAAGGCATTTTAAGCAAGGACTGTTATAATAATCCTGTGTGACACTGACCAACTCAGTCTGCTGAGCTCAGTCTAACTTAACATGACCAATTCAAAAAAAATGCAAAGCAAAAGTTTGGGGCTCATTAACCAGAAGAAACGGGAGAAATTTCATAAGTAGAACGCAGTTCAGTACAAGTAATAGTAGTAAAGCATACCAAGTTTCTCACAACAACGATACCAAGGTGAATGTCTATGCTTGTCCCTGGGAGCTAAAAACCATGGATTGTGGTGACATGCCCAGATTAGTCTGTTCTGAAAATGTCAAATGAGTAAGTATATAATTATATCTCTGTGGTTGTTTTAGCAGCAGTAGCAGTGTGACCAGAGGAAAAGCAAAATAATAGCGATCAGGAAACCCACAAAATGGATCCTTCTTATAAGCGACTTTCGCATCTCGGCTCGCGCAAAGCATCATGGGAACGTGGCTACCAAACATGCTCTATCGATGCATTTAATTTATGGAAAGTTCCTGATCTACGAGCATATTGTATGCATAGGGGGGTCTTTCTGGTTGTACCCGCAAACGCAAGGATGAACTAGTTGCGCTTGCATTCGCGGCCACATTGCAGAAATTGGCCAAAATGGCCCCCCTGTATGTACGCTGACATAGCAGAATTTTTTGTTGTCAAAGGACCAAGCACCCCTACTTGTGAGACTCCGAAATGACTACAAAGAAGGTAAGCGAGTGGTTTGACAGCTCAACTTTGGTTTTGCCATTCTGAGTAAATTTCACTACAAAGCATAGCCTGCTTACTTAGATCTATAGGTCGATACTACTGTAAGTACCACACGTTTTCAATGATTTGCAATTTTATTTTATACCAGCCTACTTATCAATGGCCTTAATTACATGTGTGTGTAGATCAAGCTTCATTACCAATATACAAAGAACTATATCCTAGATCCAGGCCTGCCTGTCCATACCTACGACTTCAGGGTTTAGACTCGTGTCAATTAGGCTAGAACTTGAACAATACACAACACTATTTAATTATGTTATAATACAGACTTACTGCTTTAATTCAACAATTACGTCCGTCTGGATCCTTCAGCTCCGTGGGGAATGTATATAATGTGAATGGCGGCAGACATGAGCACACGCTGGTCCTGAAGTTACACGCATGTACGCTGCAAGTTTGCTTTTTCCACATGCCGTTCCACACTTCACTACGGCACAATGTGCACCTGGCATAATGGCGATTTAAAGCTTGAAGCAGACTTTAAACAGCAATTGTTCAGGTGTGACAGTACTGTCTCTATACAAAAGCAAGGCGGCTACCGGAATGTTTGGTAGTCGTGAACCTTGAACTCACATAGTCCGCACATGCACACTCGTAATGCGAAAGTCGCTTATTAAAGAACGCCTTTTTCTCTTGTATAACCGGTGAACAAACTAGCGTGTCTGCTCATTGGTGCTACCTATTGAGCTGGGGTGAAACTGCAGCGTCCGCTTGTCCTGGCAGACGCAAAAAAGAAGCATATATACAACCAAGTGCGCACCGGGCTTGAACACGGAAAGGGAGCATAAATCCAGGCTTAGTTGTTGGGTGGTTTAGTTGCTGTTATTGTTTGCCCTAATTCTTAATCAATAGTTTTTGCTGAAATAATAAACTTCAGCCACAGAAAGTGCAGAATTAACACCACCTAAATTTACATTATGATAGAGGAAATGAACAGAAGACATACAGTCTAAAAGTGATGGTGCTGATCGTTGTTATGCGGTGTGATCTATCTTTTGACTCGTCGTCGTCGGCCTCTGTCGGTCTATGATGACCATGGAAGAGAATCCTAAACGTCTACTCTGCTGGAACAGCACCGCCTGTGGCTGAACAGGCCGATGCGCGAATGGCAGTCCCTGTCACACAGGTCGCACTTGTGGGTGGTCTCCGTGCTGCTGGGTCTGTGGCGGTTCTTCCTGCAGGTCCTTTTTACCTCCGCCAAAGGGGGAGGTTATGTGATCATCGGCGTTGGTTTGTTTGTTTGTCTGTTTGTTAGCAAGATAACTCAAAAAGTTATGGACGGATTTTCATGAAATTTTCACAGATTGTCAGAAATGGGGTATCCTACAGATGATTACATTTTGGTGGTGATCCGGATCACCGTCCACAAGAACACCGCCATTACGCAAAATGCCATTTTCCTGAATAACTACTCAAGCACTAATCCTATCATTGTCAATCCAATTGCTTGTCCTATGTTTTCATGGTCAAGGAATCTGAAAACGTACACACAAACACTGTATGGGGGGGGAACTGTGGCGCTAAACTGCCATTACGGAAAATGCCATTTTCGTCAATAACTACTGAACCACTAATCTTATCATTGTGAATCCAATTGCTAGTCATATGTTTTCATGGTCAAGGAATCTGAAAACGTACACACAAACACTTTATGGGGGGAACTGTGGCGCTAAACCGCCATTACGGAAAATGCCATTTTCGTCAATAACTACTGAAACCACTAATCCTATCATTGTGAATCCAATTGCTAGTCTTATGTTTTCATGGTCAAGGAATCTGAAAACGTACACACAAACACTGTATGGGGGGAACTGTGGCGCTTGGCGGAGGTCTGCGCTCTCCGAGTGCTTTTCTAGTTTCATCTGCTGCAGCAGTCAGTCTCTCTTCACCCACCTTGAGCTGTCTGGTCAGGGTGCCTCTCCATTTGGAGCGGTCCATTGCAAGGTCCTCCCAGCGCTCTGTGTTGATCTCCAGGGCCTTCATGTCTCTCTTGCAGACGTCTCTAAAGTGCAGCTGTGGGCGGCCAACGTCTCTCCTGTCAGTCACCAGTTCTCCGTAGAGGACGTCTTTGGGGATTCTGCCATCCTCCATACGGTGAACGTGGCCTAGCCAGCAGAGCCTGCGCTGCCTGAGTAGAGTGAACATGGAGGGAAGGCCGGCGCGGGACAGAACTTCTGTGTTGGGCACTTTGTCCTGCCAGGATATGTCCAGGATGTGGCGAATGCAGTGCAAGTGGAAGGAGTTCAGTCTCTTTTCCTGCCGGGCGTATGTTGTCCACGTCTCACTCCCATAGAGCAGTGTGCTGATGACGCAGGCGTTGTACACTGCCATCTTCATCCTGACAGAGAGTTTGGGATTCTCCCACACTCGTGTGGTGAGGCGAGTGAGTGTGAAGGCTGATTTTCCAATCCTCTTGTCGATCTCTGTATCAAGGGAGAGGTTGTTGCTGATCGTGGACCCCAGGTACGTGAACTGATTCACGACCTCCAGCTCGTAGTCGTCGATGGTGATGGTTGGTGGTGCTTCCGTGCCTTGCGCTAAGACGTTAGTCTTCTTCAGGCTGATGGTAAGCCCGAAGTCCTTGCATGCCTGAGAGAAGCGGTCCACAAGGGTCTGAAGCTCCTGCTGTGTGTGGGTTGCGACTGCAGCGTCGTCTGCGAACAGCATGTCTCTGATTAGAGCCTCGCGTACTTTGGTTCTGGCTTTCAGGGGGGCGAGGTTGAAAAGTCTGCCGTCAGATCTTGTGTGCAGGTAGATTCCCTCTGTTGCTGTGCTGAAGGCATGCCTCAGGAGCATAGCAAAGAAAATCCCAAAGAGGGTTGGCGCAAGTACACAGCCCTGTTTCACTCCGCTGCGTATGTTGAATGGCTCTGAGACGTTGCCGTCATGCTGCACTATCCCTTGCATGTTGGTGTGAAACGATTCGATGAGGCTTTGCAACTTTGGTGGGCATCCTATCTTTGGCAGGATCTTGAAAAGGCCCTCTCTGCTGACCAGATCGAACGCTTTGGTGAGGTCGATAAAGGCGACGTACAGGGGCATGTTCTGTTCTCTGCATTTCTCCTGGAGTTGGCGGATGGAGAATATCATGTCTACCATTGATCGCTCAGCGCGGAAGCCACACTGAGACTCGGGGTAAACACGTTCGGCAAGCTTCTGTAGACGAACGAGAACAACTCGTGCGTAGACTTTGCCAACAACGCTGAGGAGGGAGATGCCCCTGTAGTTGTTGCAGTCACTTCTCTCCCCTTTGTTTTTGTAGAGGGTGATGATCTTGGCGTCCCTCATGTCCTGTGGTACGGCACCTTCCTTCCAGCACTGGCAGAGGACGTCATGCAATGGCAGCAGTAGGGCGGTCTTGCAGTGCTTGACCAGGTTGGGGGGTATGCCGTCGTTGCCGGGTGCCTTGCCAGCAGCTAAGCTATCAATGGCCTTGCTGAGTTCGTCGATGGTTGGCTCGGCGTCAAGTTCATCCATGGATGGCAGGCAGTCAATGGCATCAAGGGCTGACGATGTCACGGTGTTCTGTCTGGAGTAGAGGTCGGAGTAGTGTTCCACCCATCTCCATCTGCTTGTTCTTTTCTGTGATCATCTCCCCAGTGGAGGATTTGAGGGGGGCCGTCTTGCTCTGAGCCGGACCAAGTGCTTTCTTGATGCCATCGTACATACCACGGATGTTCCCTGTTATGGCAGCGTTTTGAATGTCTTGGCTGAGCTGAGTCCAGTACTTGTTGGCACAGCGCCGAGCTATCTTTTGACTGGTTCATGAAAAAATGCACAAACTCTCTGATCAATTACAAGTTAGGTTCATTGGAGATTCTAAAGTGGCCCTAGGTATGAATGTGTGTGTGAATGGTGAAGGGGCTGGCACTGCACCGTGGCGGCCTCATCCAGGCTGATGTGCTTGAATTTCCGTCTGGGATTAATACAGTGTAACAAAATAAATGGAACTATTTATGCTGAAAACTTAAGTACTTACTGAAAGTACTAACCAAATAATAATGGTGCACCACTTAATAGCTCAAATGTTTTTAGAGAGTTGATCTCATTTTTACCTCCGCCAAGGAGATTATGTTTTCATCGGCGCTGGTTTGTCTGTTTGTCTGTTTGTTTGTTAGCAAGATAACTCAAAAAGTTATGGACGGATTTTCATGAAATTTTCACAGATTGTCAGAAATGGGGTATCCTACAGATGATTACATTTTGGTGGTGATCCGGATCACCGTCCACAAGAAAGCCGCCATTACGCAAAATGCCATTTTTGTGAATAACTACTGAACCACTAATCCTATCATTGTCAATCCAATTGCTTGTCATATGTTTTCATGGTCAAGGAATCTGAAAACGTACACACAAACACTGTATGGGGGGAACTGTGTGTGGCGCTTGGCGGAGGTCTGCGCTCTCCGAGTGCTTTTCTAGTTATTATTGTAACACATTGTTAATACAAAGCTATAGCCTATAAATAATAATTTTAAATTAAATTTATCATTTACAATCTTCGTGCATTTACTGTGAAATTTTAACTTACATTTTATTTTGCTAACTGCAGTCAGACAGGAAAACATCTGGTTTTGTTTTCATCAGATGGCATATAATTCATGATTTCAAATTTTATCATTTGAAGTTGAAAGTGCTACTGCTAACAATAAAACAGTTCTGCAGAGCTACCACTGATTTTATGCTAACCTAGCATTAGCAGGCATGTTTTTTGCAGGATACAACCGAGGGAAGAGTCAGAGGTGAGCTTTAAATGGAGCTGCTTCTGCTGTTGTAGCTGTTCTTTGGACAGAGTAACCAGTGAGAAAAGACTAGTTTAAATATCAGCTAATTACCTCCGCCAAGGAGGTTATGTTTTCATCGGCGTTGGTTTGTCTGTCTGTCTGTCTGTTTGTCTGTCTGTCTGTTTGTTAGCAAGATAACTCAAAAAGTTATGGACGGATTTTCATGAAATTTTCACAGATTGTCAGAAATGGGGTGTCCTACAGATGATTATTGTTGCTGCAGTCTTCACTGGCACTGTAATTTCATAATGAATTTAAAAAAGCATTTACATACGTTTACATATGTATTGGGACGGTACATGAACACCCACAGTGATGAAAGTATTAATAGCGGGGGTAACTAAATAACTGATGTTGGCAAAATTACCTTGGCTCCAGGGTCCGAATGTCAGTTTCTTTTTCATGTTTGATTAACTGCCAAGCCGTACCTGCAGTGCAATAATAGTACTACATTAGAATTGATTACTTGTACCTTTAGGAGGCTGGAAGAGTTTGGATCCAGCTAAAAGGTGCCTTTTCTGAAATGGTAAGATCACTGTGTCTTGCAGCTCATTAATGACCTCATCAAGACCAGCTATATCGCTCCAGGACACCTGCAGGAAAGAAGAATAAAAAATATATATGAGCCATTCTCAAAGAAACTACATAAACAGAAGTAAGGCATCTAAGTCATGGACAGAAAATTAAAACTGTTACCTTCATAGTTTGTGGATCAACTAAGTGAGATGCAATGTTCATCTCATATTCATTTAGTTTGACGCCCTCAACCCCAATCCGTTTCATCAGCTCTTCTGCCTGGACAGATGAGACACAAGACTCAGCTGAGATAAATAAATGCAGAATGCAAATTTCTGTTCCAGTCATTCTTTGCAATTGTTCACATGCAATCTTCACCCTGAGCTAACAGCAACTATTAGCTGAATGTTTATGCTGCGTGTGTGAGTGCTACATACTCGTTTCTTAGCTTGGTTTTTCTGTTTGGAGGTGGGGTCCATCGCCTCTATTACCCATTTGATGCTGTAGTATGTGGCTGCACCAAAGATGGTCAACCTCACCAACATGCCCACCACTTCATTCCTGGACAACGGCCGCAACAGGGCATCTCTGGGCAGATCCTTCAGCATCTCTGCGGGCAAATGTCAATCCATTGGCTACAAAGAAATGTGGAAAACACAGGACCAAAAAAGCAGTCAAGCACAGAATAAAGTTATTGCAATTTCACTAAATGAACATCAGGGACCAACTGGACCCT
Source organism: Pholidichthys leucotaenia (assembly GCA_020510985.1). Classification (NCBI taxonomy): domain Eukaryota; kingdom Metazoa; phylum Chordata; class Actinopteri; order Cichliformes; family Pholidichthyidae; genus Pholidichthys; species Pholidichthys leucotaenia. Next base: position 149,626,688 of record CM035838.1, read on the forward strand.
CTACAATTTGCATATAAGCCAAACAGGGGTACAGAAGATGCATCTTTAACTTTAATCAATATGGTAACAAGTCATTTACAGTGAACAGGCACTTATGTGTGGATTTTATTTATTGATCTGACTTCAGCTTTTAATACTATGCAAATGGACATTTTGCTCCAGGAGCTGTTGAACATGGGTATGTGTGGAGGACTTACTCATTGGATTAAAGACTTTCTCACTGATCACCCACAGACAGTGTGTATGAGTAACGTTAAATCTGATGAAATTATAATTAATACAGGGCCCCCCCAAGGTTGTGTACTGTCACCATTACTGTTTTCTGTGTATATAAATGACATGCAACTGTACTGTGGAAGTTCTGAAGTATGCTGATGATATGGCCATAGTTGTGCTGTTTCATAAGAACAGTAACTGTGATTACTTTGCTCAGGTGCACAAGTTAGAGAAATGGTGTAAGTACTGTTCTCTTTTAATTAATGTTGAGAAAACAAAGAAACTTATTTTGAGTAATAATGATTTAGCAACACGCGTCACTTTCCAACCAGTCTGTGGAGATTGAAAATTGTTTTAAGTATTTGGGAACATAAATCATTAACAAACTCAATTTACAGACAATGTTGCTTCTATTTATAAGAAATGCAACCAGAGATTATTTTTGATGAGAAAACTGAGAGGCTTTGGAGTCTGCTCAGATGTTCCGCAAAGGGTTTATGTTGCTCTCATTCAAAGAGTTCTGTTGTTTAATATATCAGTCTGGTATGGTAATATTACCGTGGCAAACTAAAAGAAACTGGACAGAATTGTTAAAATGTCTGGAAAACTAATAGGGCGGCCACAAACATCACTAGAACAGCTGTATGTTGGTGCTGTTTCCAAAAAAGCTTGGTCTATTGTTAGTGACGTTAACCATCCTCTATATACTGAATTTCAGTTACTCCCTTCAGGGTGAAGACACCGAGCTCAGTCAATAAGTAGAAATGTTTATAAGGGATCTTTTGTGCCAAATGCAGTTAGGTTCGTGAATAAGGAGATGTGAACATGTTTATGACTTGTCTTTTCCTGTTTTGTAGATGTATGATTTGATGATGGTTGTAATTTTTACGATTTTAGTATGCATTGTGAAGTGAATGTGGTGAACTGAAGACAAATTTCCACTTGGTGGACAATAAAGTTCTATTGTATTCTATTCTATCAGCAGCAGACATGGGTATTGACTAGTTCCACTTATTCAGCTACCTGTACTAAACTTTCTCACAAAATTGTACTTTACAGAGTAGTTTTACTGTAGAATACTGTTCACTCTTACTTGAGTACATAAATGAAGAAAAAGGTGTATTTTAACATTTGACTTGAGAGTGTGTCCAATTATATTATAAAAACGCAAGCAAAGCCATTCTACTGTATGCATGCAACACACACATCCTTGTTTTTTCTTCTAATTTAAAAGTAACACTGAAACCTGACTGGCTGGCAGAATTAAGCCCTAAGCATGGCAACTTTGCAACAATCTGCTGCACACTGAGAAAGTTAGGGCTGTCTACAGCTGTGCCATATCATACCGTTCATAATATTGGTATAGATTTTGATACCGGTGTAAAATTGAATATTCTGTTATTGGGGGTCGGCTGCATGATGATGTCATGCCGTTATCCTATTGATGAAAGTTACCCATTTCTATGGTTACCCAGCATACACAAACATGGTACTGGGAGACAACAGCAGCTCTGTGGTTGAAGGTACCTGAAACCGGACTAGGCCATGTTGAGAATAGAGTGCAGCAGTGTGGATAATCTGCCCATGAATTGCTCTGCGTGTGAACAAGACCACTCCAGTTCAGAGGTCTATTTTGGTTCAGTTTCGGCCACTTCAGGTTGAATTTATTCAGGCACCTGAAGAACCCCCCCCCACATCATTCAATGCGACAAGAGCCAAAACGCCCCAGGAGAAGTCTGTGCTAAGGAGACTAACGCAGGTAAACTGGTTCAGCATATAAACCCACACATCTGAAGGTGCAATTTATATTTTTCTTTTAATATATTCTTGTAATATTTGATACAGAACAAAAAATATTTGAAACTCTATCTGAGCTATTGTTTATAAACAGGAGAAATATTTTTTTACCTTTTTTTTTTTTAACCAAGGAGCTTTTAAACGGTGAGACAGTTCAAAAGCTCTTTGCTTTTAACTGTTTAAAGCAAATAATGCTGGCCTGTGAAACTGTCCCTTATAAATTAAAAAGAAAAAATATTTACTGATATCATCAAGAATATCATCATCATGAAAATTCACAAATATTTTTTTTTGGCCATATCACCCACCCCTAGGGCTGTCCCAAATACCAGTTTTGGGGCTCCAAATATTTCGAAGTAATCCAACATACTGTAAATATTTGAATATTCTGTTGCCTTTCTTTTCAAGTGGACTGCAACACAATCAGTGTCTTTTCAGAAATTTGTGATTGTTTCTTATAAATTTTGAACTTTTTTCTTGCTAATTTATTTTTATTTTCCTAGTAAATTTGCACTTTCTCCTTTCTCTCTGAAAAGTGACTTGCTATAAATTTCAGATTTCTAATTGTAAATTTACTATTTTTTTTCTTCAATTTCCAGGTTTGCTCTCAAATTTAAGATTTTTTTCCTCCTTCAAACTCTTCCTGTAATTTTAAGATTTTTTTCTTGTATATTTGTAAATGTATTCAAGTGAATTTTATATTATAAAAATTGAACAATAAGAAAACCAAGGAGGAGGAGGAGGAAGAGACCAATGTACCAAACAAATATCCAGATAATTGGGCACAGCAAAACTAGACTGGTTAGAAAAGTTGTTTATACTGTAAGAATGTGTTTGTTAGAAATTATTAACCTTTAGTTATTTTTTTGTAGGACTTTGTTATTTCCATTTAATGAAATCGATGCTGAAATCAGTGTGCTTCTTCTCTGGCTAATTTATACATGCTTTGATTAGATTAGATTAGATTAGATTCAACTTTATTGTCATTACACATGTATGAATACAAGGTAATGAAACACAGTTTAGCATCCAATCAGAAGTGCAAAGGACAGCAGTGCAGTATATACGGTAATTAACAGTATGTGCAATTTAAGCAAATATATGCAGCAGTGCAGAAAGTTAAGAGTACTGTTATGTGCAAATAATGTACAATAAGTTAGATGGGCAGTTATGTACAGGTGAGGATGGTAAGAGATGATGGTAAGAGAGTCAGCGGGGAACTAAGTTCAATAACGTGACAGCTGTTGGAAAGAAACTGTTCCTAAACCTGATGGTTCTAGTCCGAAGGCTTCTGAAACGTCTTCTGGAGGGGAGAAGCTGGAACAGTCCATGAGCAGGATGGTTGGAGTCCCTAAGAATGCTGCGTGCCCGGCGCAGACATCTTTTCCTGTAGACGTCCTCTATAACTGGAAGTGGAGTCCCTGTGATGCGTTGGGCGGTTTTCACCACACGCTGCAGCGCCTTGCGGTCAGCGACAGAGCAGCTCCCATACCAGACTGTGACACAGTTGGTCAGGGTGCTCTCTATCACGCAGCGGTAGAAGTTGCCCAGGATGTTAGTTGACAGATGGTTCTTCTTCAGTGTCCTCAAGAAGAAGAGGCGCTGATGGGCCTTCTTGATCAGGCTGGTGGTGTTAACTGACCAGGACAGGTCCTCCGAGATGTGGGTCCCCAGGAATTTGAAGCTGGGGACACGTTCAACAGCTATGCCATTGATATGGATGGGGTAATGTGTCTCTCCCCTCTCCTTCCTGTAGTCCACTATGAGCTCCTTGGTTTTGCTGGTGTTAAGGAGCAGGTTATTGTCAGCGCACCAAGTAGCCAAGTGCTCAACCTCTGCCCTGTAATCTGACTCATCGTTGTCCCTGATGAGTCCAATCACCGTGGTGTCATCTGCAAACTTTATGATGGAATTGGATCCATACATAGCCCTGCAGTCATGGGTGAAGAGGGAGTAGAGGAATGGGCTGAGCACACAGCCCTGTGGTACACCAGTGTTGAGTGTGATGACGGAAGAACGGTTGGGGCCTGACCTAACATGCTGGGGTCTGTTGGTCAGAAAATCCATGATCCAGTTGCAGGTGGAGGTACTGATTCCCAGGTCCCCAAGTTTAGTGATCAACTTGGAGGGGATAACTGTGTTGAATGCTGAGCTGAAGTCAACAAACAGCATTCTTGCGCAGGTGTTCTTGTCATCTAGGTGTGAGAGTACATAGTGCAGCGCTGTAGAAACCGCATCCTCTGTACTCCTGTTGCTCCGGTAGGCAAACTGGTGAAGGTCCAGTGTAGGGGGCAGGCATTTTTTGAGCTGTGCCAAGACCAGTCGCTCAAAGCACTTCATGACTATGGGCGTCAGTGCCACAGGGCGATAGTCATTTAGGCACGATGGTGTTGAATGTTTCGGCACTGGTACTATTGAAGTGGTCTTGAAGCACGCTGGTACCACGGCCTGGGCCAGGGACAGGTTGAAGATGTCTGTGAAGACCCCTGCCAGCTGCTCAGCGCATGCCCTCAGCACACGCCCAGGAATGCCGTCAGGGCCAGCAGCCTTACGTACGTTGACATGACTCAGTGCGTTATGGACGTCGGTGTGGGTGAGTGTGAGGTGGTGGAGGTCGTCAGAGGGTGGGAAATTGATGTTCTTTTCGTTATTGTCCTTGTCAAAACGAGCATAGAAGTCATTTAGCTCATTGAGAAAGGACACATACATGGCTACAGGTATGGAGTTGCTGGGCTTATAATCAGAGATAGCTTGAATGCCCTGCCACATGTGTCGGGGGTCGGAGTCCCCAAAATGTTCCTCCACCTTCAGCTCGTAGCTGTGCTTGGCCTTCTTGATGCCCCTCTTCAGATCTGCCCTGGATGAACTGTAGGCCTGTGCGTCACCAGATCTAAAGGCATTGTTACGTGCCTTTAGCAGAAGCCGCACTTCTCTGTTCATCCACGGCTTCTGATTTGGGTACGTGGTGATCTGTCTTTCCGTGGCGACACTGTCAATAGTGGTGTTGATACGGTCCAGAACTGAGTGGGTGTAAGAGTCGATGTTTATGTGGGAGCCACAGGTAGCCTGAGAGGTGAACATACTCCAGTCTGTGTTCCTAAACTTCTCCTGGAGTACAGAGTCAACCCCCTCTGGCCACACTTTGATGGTCCTCACTGATGGCTTCACCCGGTTGATGAGCGGTACATACTTGGGGGTAAGGAACAAGGATAAGTGATCAGACTGACCTAGGTGGGGGAGGGGAGTTGCTGTGTAGACTCCCACAATATTGATGTAAACGTGGTCCAATGTTTTGTCCCCTCTTGTGTGACAGGAGACATGCTGGTAGAATTTAGGAAGCACTGTCTTGAGGTTAGAGTGGTTAAAATCACCCGCCACAATAAATGCTGCCTCTGGGTGTGCAGTTTGTTGTTTGCTAATAGCTGCATGCAGTTCTTTCATAGCAAGCTTAGCATTAGCATCCGGAGAAATGTAAGCGGCTGTTATGATGGTACAAGTGAACTCGCGTGGCAGATAGAAAGGTCTACATTTAACCATGAGAAACTCCAGGTTAGCTGAGCAGTGTCTCTCAACAGTGACAGAGTTCGTGCACCAAGCCTTGTTAATATACATGCTTTGGATTACATTATCAGGTGCATATGACCACTTAGGAGTAAATTTTCCTCAAACACTAACTACTCAAGTAATATTTCTAGATGTTTTCTTGTTCCTCTTGAGTAACATTCTGATGACTACTCTGACTTGTACTCCCCAATTAAAAGTGGTGTTACTCTATGAAATTAATCACTCATGTACTGTACTGTATAAGTAAGCCTGGTCACCACAAGTTACATGAGCAAGAATATGAGGACTGAGTGCCGACTGTACTCTCAATCAATTGTAATTTTTGTTTTCTTCTGTTACTACTTTAACACATAAATATGCATTTTTTTTTCATAAATTAGGTTTTTAAGTACACTTGTCAATTTTCCCCTGTAAATTTTGATGCTCTTTTCACATAAATCTGAGTCATTTTCTTGTAAATCTACAATGTATTTCTTACAAAACGTTTTCGTGATGAGATTTGAGATTTTTTTGTCAGTATAAATTTGCATAACCTAAAGGAAATTTTAACAAGAATCATTTAAAAAAATGAATTCACTAAAATAAATAAAGATGCAGTCATTTATGGAAAGAACACGTTATTACAATATGAACAAGAATATTTCTAGCTAGTTTTGAAATAAATGAAACTAAAAGTAACTCAAAGAATATGGCCAAATGGATTTGAGTAAAATACAGTTATTTCTTCAACAAAATGTAACCGAGTAAAAAAAAATAAAAAATAAATCATGACTCAGTAAAGTACAATTTTTGTGAAAAAAGTTACTTTAGTAAAAGAAGGTGAACTGACGAGTGGCTCTGGGCAGATGTACAGTAAATGGATAAACTACAATCGTAACTTTAGGCAGTAATACCGGATTCTTTTATTATTATTTTTTTTACAACGTTCTCATTAAGTTGTGTCACTCAAAAGCCGATCAGTATACAACTTAATGTTAGCTCAATGTTCACTCCTAGACTATTTAAGTCGCTCCTGCCACCCATTTACACACAAATAAGAGTGCGGACGCCTACGATTCAACAATTCTAGCCGAGAAGGCGTTTAAATCAATTCACCGGCGAGCATCTCAATACAAGCTAAAGCTAAATCCGCCTTAACCGTGAAGCTTCGAATTATTCCTTCAACATGTTTAACACTTCCCTTCACGACTTATAACACGTTATCCAGATTACACGACCTGACACGTCTTTTTGATAAAAGAAATACAAAAACGTGCTAAAATACTTACAAAAACGGTACCGAAAGGACAAATCTATGTATGCAAGGTGCAGTGGGTTTTGTGGCTCGGGTAGGAACAAGGAGTTTGGTTCCGCTTGAAGGAACGTTTCTCCGGAACAGGATGAGGGCTGCAGTCAGAATTCTGAGATTAAAGTCAAAATTCTGAGGGGAAAAAAAAAAAAAATCATAATTCTGAGAGTACAGTCTGAATTCTGAGAAAAAGTCAGGATTTCTGTCAGAATTCTGACTTTTTTCTTAGAATTGTGGAAAAAAAAAAAACCTCCACTTTTTTCAGTGGCCCTTTTTTGTACTCTTTTGAGAATAAAGTCAGAATCCTGACTTTAATCTCAGAATTCTGACTTTTTTCTCAGAGTTGTACAAAAAAGTAATGACCCCCCCATTTATTTATTTCAGTGGCCCAAATCCCCCTCCATACAGTTTCTACAGTGAACCGCTAGATGGCAGGTTCTCCATACAGAAAAAAAATAGACTTCAGTACCATGGACAGAGTCAGCGTTATAACATACTGTATCTTATAATTGTAATTATAATCTCATCAGCTGGTGAGTTTAAAATGTTCCTTTATTCCGTAAACCATTTGGCCAACGTAGTTTTTTGCGTTTCCTTGTCCTATCCTTCCCCAGTACAGTGTCTTTTAGAACAGAATACGTTACAAAAACGCACTATATGGTTAAAATATTGTGATTGGGCCTCCAATAGCCACCATGCCCTGTCTTGGGCTTCACACAAATATGGCCCAGTGTAACATGAGCACAAACCTGTGTTTGGCCTCCATTCATTTTCAGCGCAGTCTGAGAGTAGATGATTCAGTCCTCTTAACAGCATCTTTAAAACAACACTGTAACTAATAACCCTTCCCCGCAAGCAATTTATCACACATGGACCAAGGGGAATGTTAATTGTCACAGATTGTGAGCTATTCTTGCAGGGACGCTGTTACAGTTTGTACACAGGTTCAACTTTTCACCAGGGAATCACTGTTGAGAAGAAATACAAGCCACAATGTTAGGGAAAAAAAATCTCTTGAACTCTGTTATGTGCATCATTTCACACCAGAAGATTAAAAGAATTCACACGTGTCTGCTGGTGTCTTTCCCCAAGACTCCCAGCTCCTCATCAACCTGAAGCCAAAATGAATAACAACAGACTTCACTGGGACATTCACTTCACAGTCCATGAAAGAGAGACTACTGCCTAGCCCAGTTTACTACTCTACATGAGCATAATTAGCTGGATTTCGAATAATGTGCTAGAAAAATGGGGATTGTCTTTTCTGTTCTGCAGTGCACTTTTGTTGTTTAAAACCCCCAAAGCATACTCCCTTTATAGTCCAATTAGTTGCCCAAATTGGATGCAGAATTCCATCCTGCACAGTTACAGCTCTAACCATCCGGCAAAGCTAAGTCCACCCCTTGTTGTGGAAAATGGCACACAGACACACACCTTTGGCTGTGAAAATGCTTCATAAAAAGCTTCAATCCCCCTGTACTGCAGCAGCAAGTCCCAGGAGATAGCAGCCTGACGGGGCCATTTTGATGGGTCTGGGCATGAAAGCACAAGCTTGTGTATCTGCAAAGTGCAGCAGGGGCTGTACGTTTCCACAATGCCGTGCACCTTGCTCAAACAGGGATTCTCAAGCAGGTGGGAGTAATATAAAAAATAAATAAACACTGCTCCCTGTCAACCTTCACAGAGCTGAGGCTGAAATAATAAACCTCAAATCTGTTGCTGTGGATTTTTCTGTGTTGTTTTTTTTTTTTTTAATGCCAAAGCTGCGCTGTTTGGAGAAAAATAGTCACATACTTGATTCTAATCAAGTGCATACGAGATGCAAATCCCCGTTGACTGGTAATAGGTGTCCTATTATACCATATTACACCACTTATTTTGTGAGGTTATAATATGGCATTTTCCCCCCTAGAGTGTGTGGAAAAAAGAAAAAGAAAATGAGTAAAGCATGCACTATCTACTGACTAAGTGCACAAGTTAAAGTGTTTAACACTTAAGTAAATGCTGGTCACAAATAGTAGCTAATTACCCTTTCAGTCTCTTAGGAAAAGAAATTACCTCCAGCTGCAGAGGATAAGGAATCATTGGGGAGTGGATTATTTATCTACTGGAGGATGTGGAGGGATTTGTTTTAGCAGGAACCAGGGCCTCTCACCTATGTACAGCCACATTTGAGTATAACTGAGTTTAAATATATGAGGACAGACTTCTTGGTTCACTGCTCTCCATAACTTTCCACTGAGTTTATATCAAATAAAGGAGACAACTTCTCATTTTATCTTAAATGCATAGAGTAAATGTTTAAAAAGCTGCAAACACTGGCTTTTGGGCTGCACGGTGGCGCAGTGGTTAGCACTGCGGCAGCACAGTTTACCCTTGACCGGGGGATTGTGGGGATCGTGGGATCGTGGGTTCGATCCCAGCCCCCGACCAACAGTGATCTGTGTGGAGTTTGCATGTTCTCCCCGTGTTGCGTGGGTTTACTCCGGGATTTCTCCGGTTTCCTCCCACATGCCAAAAACATGCATGTTAGGTTAATTGGCTGTTCTAAATTGTCCCTAGATATCTGTTTCCTATAGGCCCTTAGAATAGAGGGTTAGTATTAATGAAAGCGCTTTGAGTGGTCTTTGTGACTAGAAAAGCGCTATATAAGTGCAGGTTAGTTAGTAGTTAGTAGTTAGCTTTTGAGAAAATAATAATAATCATAATAATAATGACTTTTTCCTTTACTGTAAAATCTACTTAGTTAACCATATGAAGAAAAAGCATGAAATCAACTGAATTGAAAAACAGTGAAACAGATGTATATTGCACTAACAAATGCTTATTTGATGTATGTGAATGTGAATTTAAGCGGCTGGAAACATGACAGCCTATTATAAACTCGTCAGAAATATTATTTCAAAAAGATACTGTACGTAACAGAGTCAATAAAAGCATTCCTACTCGGCTTGCCAGGTGGTTCGACCCTCTTGGTGACACAGGCAGAGTGCTGGGCTCCAGTGGGGGAGGTTGTGAGTTCAAACCCACAGATGGACATCGCCAGTTGGGGCTGAACTGCCTGTCCCCTTGGCTACACCATTGTGACCAAGTGGATCTGGTCATTGCACCTTACAGTCTAATTTGAGCCTCACATTTCACCCTGCACCTGATAGTCCTGCATTGTACAGTGGGTACGATTCATGTATCTATTCGGGTCACCATCTATTCATCAATGATGTATGTAAGTGTTTTAGCAGTTTTAATTTCCATGGGTAATCCCTTTGTCTATTATGGTGTGTGTGTTTCTGTTGTTTGGTTGTCTACTATCATGCTGCTGTTGCACTGTAATTTCCCTGTTTGGGATCAATAAAATACATCTATCTATCTACAGTGCATCGGGAAAGTATTCACAGCGCTTCACTTTTTCCACATTTTGTTATGTTACAGTCTTATTCCAAAAGGGATTAAATTCATTAAATTCATTTTTTCCCCTCAAAATTCTACACACAATACCCCATAATGACAATGTGAAAAAAGTTTTTTCTTTTTGAGATTTTTGCAAATTTATTAAAAATAAAAAACTAAGAAATCACATGTACATAAGTATTCACAGCCTTTGCCACGAAACTCAAAATTGAGCTCAGGTGCATCCTGTTTCCACTGATCATCCTTGAGATGTTTCTACAGCTTAACTGCAGTCCACCTGTGATAAATTCAGTTGATTGGACATGATTTGGAAAGGCACACACCTGTCTATATAAGGTCCCACAGTTGACAGTGCATGTCAGAGCACAAACCAAGCATGAAGTCAAAGGAATTGTCTGTAGACCTCTGAGACAGGATTGTCTCGAGGCGCAAATCTGGAAAAGGGTACAGAAAAATTTCTGCTGCTTTGAAGGTCCCAATGAGCACCGTGGCCTCCATCATCTATAAAAGGAAGAAGCTTGGAACCACCAGGACTCTTCCTAGAGTTGGCCGGCCATCTAAACTGAGCAATCGGGAGAGAAGGGATTTAGTCAGGGAGGTGACCAAGAACCCGATGGTCACTCTGTCAGAGCTCCAGCATTCCTCTGTGGGGAGAGGAGAACCTTCCAGAAGGACAACCATCTCTGTAGCAATCCACCAATCAGGCCTGTATGGTAGAGTGGTAAGATGGAAGCCCCTCCTTAGTAAAAGGCACATGGCAGCCCACCTGGAGTTTGCCAAAAGGCACCTGAAAGACTCTCAGTCCATGAGAAACAAAATTCTCTGGTCTGATGAGACAAAGATTGAACTCTTTGGCATGAATGTCAGGCATCATGTTTGAAGGAAACCAGGCACCGCTCATAACCACGCCAGTGGTGGTGGCAGCATCATGCTGTGGGGATGTTTTTCAGTGGCAGGAACTGGGAGACTAGTAAGGATAGAGGGCAAGATGAATGCAGCAATGTACAGAGACATCCTGGATGAAAACCTGCTCCAGAGTGCTCTTGACCTCAGACTAGGGCAACGGTTCATCTTTCAGCAGGACAATGACCCTAAGCACACAGCCAAGATATCAAAGGAGTGGCTCCAGGACAACTCTGTGAATGTCCTTGAGTGGCTCAGCCAGAGCCCAGACTTAAATCCAATTGAACATCTCTGGAGAGATCTGAAAATGGCTGTGCACCAGTGCTTCCCATCCAACCTGATGGAGCTTGAGAGGTGCTGCAAAGAGGAATGGGCCAAACTGCCTAAAGATAGGCATGCTAAGCTTGTGGCATCATATTCAAAAAGACTTGAGGCTGTAATTGCTGCCAAAGGTGCATCAACAACGTATTGAGCAAAGGCTGTGAATATTTATGTACATGTGATTTCTTAGTTTTTTTATTGTTACTAAATTTGCAAAAATCCCCATAAACCTTTTTCACATTGTCATTATGGGGTATTGTGTGCAGAATTTTGAGGATTTTTTTTTAATTCAATCCATTTTGGAATAAGGCTGTAACATAACAAAATGTGGAAAAAGTGAAGTGCTATGAAAACTTTCTGGATGCACTCTATCTATCTATCTATCTATCTATCTATCTATCTAAAACCATGCAAACCTATTGCCTCATAAAGATCACATACATTTTACTTCAGTGTTTCAAAAGTCTGTTATACATACAGTATATCATAAATTCTGTTTTCTTCAGGGCAGACTAGGCATGGTTTTGCTCAATGCTTCCTGCCATTTGTGCAGTAACCTCATTACACCCTCTGCTTCTGCTTGATTATTGTAAGTCAGCTTCACTCAGAATCAACAATCTCACTATCAACTGTAACTTAAAAATATTTAAAAAATGTGGATATTGTTAGTAATTATCTAAAATCAACCAATTTATGTAAACCATGACAGCTATTGGATTATCCAGTGTTGCAGAAGATGTTAAAATAATCCTCCAACATGGTAGAATTATAATGTTACGCTAGGTTTTGTTATGACATTAATTATTTTTCCATTCATTGGTTATTATTTTTATGGCTAAAACACCCAGAAAAAAACGTTTAAAACAATGGAATGAGCTAGTTCTTAAAAACCTTTAACACAGGCTGTATATCAGAATGTAGAGACAACCATATACACTCACCGGCCACTTTATTAGGTACACCTGTCCAACTGCTCGTTAACACTTAATTTCTAATCAGCCAATCACATGGCGACAACTCAGTGCATTTAGGCATGTAGACATGGTCAAGACAATCTCCTGCAGTTCAAACCGAGCATCAGTATGGGGAAGAAAGGTGATTTGAGTGACTTTGAACGTGGCATGGTTGTTGGTGCCAGAAGGGCTGGTCTGAGTATTTCAGAAACTGCTAATCTACTGGGATTTTCACGCACAACCATCTCTAGGGTTTACGGAGAATGGTCCGAAAAAGAAAAAATATCCAGTGAGCGGCAGTTCTGTGGGCGGAAATGCCTTGTTGATGCCAGAGGTCAGAGGAGAATGGCCAGACTGGTTCGAGCTGATAGAAAGGCAACAGTGACTCAAATAACCACCCGTTACAACCAAGGTAGGCAGAAGAGCATCTCTGAACGCACAGTACGTCGAACTTTGAGGCAGATGGGCTACAGCAGCACAAGACCACGCCGGGTGCCACTCCTTTCAGCTAAGAACAGGAAACTGAGGCTACAATTTGCACAAGCTCATCGAAATTGGACAATAGAAGATTGGAAAAACGTTGCCTGGTCTGATGAGTCTCGATTTCTGCTGCGACATTCAGATGGTAGGGTCAGAATTTGGCGTCAACAACATGAAAGCATGGATCCATCCTGCCTTGTATCAATGGTTCAGGCTGGTGGTGGTGGTGTAATGGTGTGGGGAATATTTTCTTGGCACTCTTTGGGCCCCTTGGTACCAATTGAGCATCGTTGCAATGCTACAGCCTACCTGAGTATTGTTGCTGACCATGTCCATCCCTTTATGACCACAATGTACCCAACTTCTGATGGCTACTTTCAGCAGGATAATGCGCCATGTCATAAAGCTGGAATCATCTCAGACTGGTTTCTTGAACATGACAATGAGTTCACTGTACTCAAATGGCCTCCACAGTCACCAGATCTCAATCCAATAGAGCATCTTTGGGATGTGGTGGAACGGGAGATTCGCATCATGGATGTGCAGCCGACAAATCTGCGCCAACTGTGTGATGCCATCATGTCAATATGGACCAAACTCTCTGAGGAATGCTTCCAGCACCTTGTTGAATCTATGCCACAAAGAATTGAAGCAGTTCTGAAGGCAAAAGAGGGTCCAAGCCGTTACTAGCATGGTGTACCTAATAAAGTGGCCGGTGAGTGTAATTATATCATCACACTGATTAAGAAGAATGTGAGTGCCTCTTATGGCTTCGGGTTGCCCTTTTTGGCACCTGAAATGGAATGTAATATAAATGATTCATGTGAGTCATATGACAAATAAGCCTCTCATTGTCTTTTGGCTTCAACGAAAAGATGGAGGGATGAGCAGACAAGAGATCCATGAAAGAGCTAATGTCTGGGTGCAGCTAAATTCAACAAATGGGCTTTACATGATGCTGAGGCTTCCTGAGGCATCTTGTAATCTTTGTTTGTGCCACTGAGGTAAGTCCCAACTTCCAACAGTCCCCCCGGCATTGCCAGGGAACAATGACAACAGCAGCAGTTCCAAACAGAGAGCTCGCCTCAACTCTCCAGACCTCACCATGGTTACCAAAGCTTTAACACTGCACAAAAGATGCAAAAAAGAAAAGAGACAATTTGTTTTCTCCTTTTCCTCCATCACCTGAGACAGGTGAGAAGACAATGCATTCCCAGTGGCACATCAGCCCATGCATACAGAGCAGGCTTATTCTTGAAAATCAGTTTTGGTGAATCAGAGATTAACATGCAAGTTAAATATTCCACATATATCACATCTATTCTGAAGCATATTTTTCTGTTACATGCTTTTTTTTTCCTGCTGTTGAGTGAGGGTTGACATCTGGCTGCACGTTTTCTGCAGCGTTCAACATCTGTGAGGTCGATGGTTAGAGCCAGGCCATCCACTGAAATTATAAATTGCATCATTAAACATAATAATAGGGGAAAGAGGAAGAAGGCAAATTATATCGCTGAATTATAGAACGACTGAACCAACAGGTGAGAGGGAGCTTAGATTTCAGAGGAAAAACATCCAGTAGCTCGAGTAGGTTCATTTTGTCTTCTTTTAATTATTAGCCTTTTGTTCTTATTAAAGACAAAGATTCTGATGAAGACTGCAGTGAACAAACATGTAAAGAAAAGAAAAGAAGGTAAAAAACATCTCCTTTCTATATTTGTCTTTACTAAGAACAAAAGGCTAATAACTAAAGACATCCAGTGTACTGTAGGAATAATTTTCATAGCCTGGAGGCACTGACAGCAGATAGCTGACTGTCACATTAGATGTCTTTTGAACCATTTTTAAAAAGTAAACTTTCAGATTGAAAATGTGTCATCCGCTGGCAGTGAAGAGGTGTTAACTCCTTCATCTCCCTCTGAAATAACACGTTCTGCTAATTTATGCAAACTCAAATCACCCTGGAGTTAAAAGAGATGGTAAAACTTTGTGTTTAACTTGTCTAGAGCTTATTTTATGGTACCTATTGTTAAGATGCTGAAATCTTTGCTTTCTTTTCTTTGCTATATTTCTCATTCTGTAATAAAACCTGACATTCACTTTATTTTGAGCTTTGACCTTTAGTAAATGCAAATTATTTCTATTAAAAAATCCTTTTCACTGAGTTTGAGCAAAGGACCATGGGCAAAAAGAATACTTTTGAAAAGCTTTTATAATTCATTAAAAAAAAAACCATGAACAGCTTTCACCGACTTTATTTATAAAGGACCATAATGTGGAGTTTGTGAACTGTTTTGCAAAACAATATGGAAGTATACTGGAGCAGTATCTTTATCTTATGGAGGGCACCACTGTTTCTGTATGGATCCTGTTTAACAAGAATGTTCTCATTCTCACCAGCCTTTAATTAAAATTCACTGGCCACTGTTGCAACCATTGCTAGCATTTAAGATCACTTGAAACCAAGGCTAATGGATTCATATCAGATGAACAAGGAACAAGGTCATTTCCCTTTCCTATTCCTGTTTAACAGTGTTGGAAATTCTCTCAGAACCAACCAGCACAATAACCTAGAACTTAGCACCTTTCCCTTAACATCTCAAATGCTTTGCTACAATCTAATGATTACAAAAATATGAAGTGGTTTTCACTGTCTAAAGGCTAACTTACAGCACCAAGACCTCTCAACCACGACCCTGGGAACATATTTTGGAGTGGAGGTGCTGTTTGTTGCAGAGTTGCCTTTCGTGGTACGCATACACATGCAAGTACATGCAACCATGCAGCGTACTCCCATAGTTAGCACCAGCATAAGCAATTAACTATAAACACAGAATAACTGCATGAAAAATTAAGGTACTATTACTTCTGCCAGGGAGGTTATGTTTTCACCGGCATTTGCTTTGTTTGTCTGTTAGCAGACTGGAGACTCTAAAGTGGCCCTAGGCGTGAAAGTGTGTGTGAACGGTGAAGGGATAGTGTCGTACCTTGGCTGCTTCACCCATCCAGGTGGATGCCCTGAATTTCCCCCTGTGCGATCAATAAAGTACACAAAATCCCCCCCCCCCCCAAAAAAAAAAATCAAATGTGGCCCTTGGCCGAAGGATTAACCAATTAGATTTTGGTGATGATCTGAGAGTGCATACCTCCACCAAGGACCTTGTTTTTATTTGTGCAAGATTATACATAAACTACTGGATGGATTTGTGTTCTGGCTCCTGCAAGTTTTCAGAGCCTTTTGATGTTTATTCAAGTTAATGATTAAAGTTTTTACATGACATTTGCTATATGCGGTGCCGTTAGGTGTGGTGGAATGAAAATAGGTCAGGATGTAGAAAAAAAAAAGACGTTAGAAACGGGAAGAAGTACGTTCCGTTTCCTGTTGTTGTTTCTGTTGGTCACACAGAAGAATGTTTCTCTGTTCGCTATGCTGAGCACAGTCTGTATGTCATGTTTGCCCTTTTCAGGGCATAAATGAGGCGCCAGATGCCAACAGAGACTTTGCTTGTTTATTACTGAAATACAAAATAAAGAGCCACGTGGGGCAAAACACAAACACTAAAGTTGAGCACAAATAAAGAATACTAACACCAATACAAGAAAGTGGCGAGGGCGGAACCTGACGCTATAGAATAAACACAGATACATAGTAGCAAGGAAGGAAACTGGAACAGGACTGGAGCCGGACGTAGGGACTCCAGTCTAACATTGACGTAGGTCGCAGCGAGGAGTGAGCCTCAGCTGCTCCCTTAAATACTGATGACAAAAAGCAATGAACCAGACAGGAGAGGAGGAAACGTAATTACCAAAATCATAATCAGCTGTGACAGTGCCGCCTAGACTTTGACAGCCGGACGTCCAGTTGCGGCGCTGTCACAGTAGAACCAATGATAACAGAGTGGAAATAATAAGGGAGAAAAGAGAAAATACTGAGTGACCCGGGCGCGGATGAGCTCAGCGCTCGGATCACCACACTGTAAATTAAAACACTTCCATATTACTCTTGTGTGCACTCCCAACATTATTTTGACTAGTATCAACCGCTGGATATGTTAATCTTTATTTTTAGCGAGTATAAGCGTGCTAACACTAGCATGCTAACCACTAACATACCGCTAGCTTAGCGTGCTAGCATTAGCATAATAGCTTAGTCTCTAGTCTCTTGTCAAGACTGAATTCTCGCATGAGCACAAGTGAATGTTGTGTAATTTAACAGACATTTTGCTTTTTACCTCCGCCAAGGAGGTTATGTTTTTACCGGCGTTTGTCTGTTTGTCTATTTGTCTGTTACCAACATAACTCAAAAAGTTATGAACGGATTTTGACGAAATTTTCAGGAAAGGTGTGTAATGGCACGGGGAGCAGATGATTACATTTTGGTGATGATCTGAGAGTGCATACCTCCACCAAGGGCTTTGTTTTTATTTGTGCAGCAGGATTACACAAAAACTACTGGATGGATTTGGATGAAATTTTCACCAGAGGTGGTTCTTGGGAAGAGAGGAACCCATTACATTTTGGTGATGATCTGAGAATGCATACCTCAGCCAAGGCTCTTATCTTCTCACAGTGTGTTAGCAACAATACTCCAAAACTGATGGACAGACTTTGATGCCATTTCCACCACAAGTGGCTATAGGCCGACACACAAACCCATTACATTTTGGAGGTGATCCATGAGAAACGGAAGGAGCCTTGGCAGAGGTATGCACTCTATGAGTGCTTTTCTAGTTATTGATGCTATCTTTGCCTCTGTTGCAGTTTTCACTCCATTGGCCATCAATAAAGTTTGCAGAAGAGAACTACACTGGTGTTTTCAGTGAAAGAGTTAGCTATCTGCATAACTGCATCTGGGGAAGCAGTGAGGGCAGAATAATTTGGATGAAATTTTCATCAGAGATGCTCCATTTTACTGTTCAGCTTCAGGGGTGTCATGTGGTGATCCTCGCGGATCACCAAGAGACGCCACAGAGTTCACCAGGGAGTTTGGCAAGATGTTAATTTATTTCCTGACGTGACAAGACATAACTATGAACCCATAAGGGCTAAACACACACATGACTAGACTTGGGCTCGTACGGCTAACCCAGCCGCTACGAGCTAACTGTGACATAACAAGATAACAGACCTGACATGAAGGTCTGCGGCACACACAGGAAATGACGAGGCGCAGACCCAGGGCTTGGCAGGATGAAGCCACTCAGACGTAACGTTGACCAGAATAGACTGATAATCCTGCGTCTTACCGTCGCCAGTGCCGGGCTTAAAAGCGCAAAGCACTAACGACGGTAATGACAAACAGCTGACCGGCCGTTGACAGGCGGAAGTCCCACCGAGCACTTTCACAATAAGAGCCCGGTGAGGCCAGAATACAGCCCGCAGCTGTCAAGGCCGGCAGCGAGACATAACTTAGCCCGAGCGCGATCAGAACTGGCGCTCGGGTCATAACAAGGGGCCTCTGATGAGCCCACGGTGGGTGCGGCCCTGGAGGCGCTGGTTGCGGAGGACCTGGGTGCCACCTTGCTAGAGTCACTCTCTCGTCAGCAAAGTCTGAGTCTGGGTCAAACACTGGCTGGGTCGGTTCTAGCATCACATCTTGACCCAGGGCAGCTGCCGCTCTTACTTTCTGCAGACAGCTGGCGTGACATCTCAACCCATCAGTCATCTGGAAGGTGGCTGGCCCGAACTGCACAGTGAGCTACATTGGCGTTGACAGGAGCATCTGCAGATTGTCTGGGCATTCAGATTGGTGGACCCAAACCCAGTCGAGCACCATGAGTCCAGACCTAGTCAGGTTCATGCGGCACTGCTGCTGCTCTCTCGTCCCTTATGCTGGTTGCGGTTGTGGCGGCACAATGTTCTCTCCGGCAGAAGGACCACTGTTGCCAACTCCTCAGTAAGGAAAGTAGCTATTGGCTGTCCTAAAAGTTGCTAGAAGTCACTAAGTGACATCATCACCTAATTTGCATAATTGGTCATTTGCATGTAATTGTAATGGACGCTGTAGGAGAGAAGAATAATGTCTTGGGAGAGACAAA
This sequence comes from Pholidichthys leucotaenia, assembly GCA_020510985.1. Lineage (NCBI taxonomy): Eukaryota > Metazoa > Chordata > Actinopteri > Cichliformes > Pholidichthyidae > Pholidichthys > Pholidichthys leucotaenia. The sequence goes on from CM035838.1 coordinate 149,645,656, forward strand.
AAGTGAGTAAAAACATCCTAAATATCTTTAGAACTACAAATTAATTTTCTTCTATTGATTCTTGATTTGTTTGTTTTAATTTGGCATTTAAATAGGCCATCACTTCTGTATCAATTTCATTGTGCTGTACAATTGTACAATGACAATAAAGCCTATTTGATCATCTCCAATAAATGGCTTCAACCAGCCTTTGAATTCAGGGTTTGATTCCCACTCCCTTCTGTATTTTTGAGCGTACAGTTTAGACTCCAACATGACAAGCTAGCTGCTAGATGTTTAGCTTATGTCACACACACACACACACACACACACACACACACACACACACACACACACACACACACACACACACACACACACACAAAGTGAGTACGTGACTGAGGCTGTTAGTCAAATGCAGTGATTTATTAGTGTGACACTGACCGTGAAGAAACATTTTCATCAATTGGCAGGGATATTGTGCACGTGCAATTCATTTGCAGTCTGGACGTGAGTGGCATCGATGTGGGTCTCCTCTCTGACTGCAGCTAACTGCTGCACAAGGCTACTGTGAGACTCACTGCTTGTGAGTGCTTTGGGATGGAGAGAAGCTCATGGTAGCACCTGCTGCTTGCTGAGGATAGTAACTGCAGAGCAATAGTGCTTTCATGTCACCAGCCACTGTGGCTAGTAATTTTCCAAAGTTACTAGCCACTCAGCCTTTTCACTAGCCACAATTTTGTAGTTGGAAAATTATGTTTTATGATCAAATTTGATTATCGCATGCTAAAATGTAGTTGAATTAAATGTACAACCTTTTTAAATGCAATGACCCTTATACATACATAAAAATAGCAAGCGAAACACTGTCTGTTTAAGTAGTTATTAACAGCAGTAAATACTGTAAAACAGTCGTGAAAAATATTTGCAATGTGACAGTGAAGCACAGGTAGATTTGGGGTCCGTCTGAATTCTCATTTCTACCCTGTCCCCTTGGCCCTTGAAATCAAGGGCCCCTTATTCTCATCAGAAAAAAAGAAGAGAAAGAAAACTGATAAGAAAAAAGTCTCGTCTTACAGAGAAAAATCTCTCAGATTTACACAAACTATTCTAATCAGTAGAAAGTCAGAAATTTACTAGAAATAAAGCTGTAAATTCACAGAGAAAATGTTGAGCCCCATGGTGGGCTGTTTTTGGCCCACGGGCCAAATGTTTGACACCCCTGGACCAGCCCATTAAAAATACATATTTAGAGGATTTACTTTAATGAAATAGTTGCATATCACAACAGCATGTAAATGAATAAGATAAAATAAAATAGAAAGCACAGATAAATGAAAGTTCACCTTAGATGAAGCTTCATTTGTTCTTTACAGCAACAATCACTTTTTCTCTGTGTGATAAGAAAAAATTTACATTTACACAACTGCGGACATTAAATATGAGCTTCTTGCTCTAAAATTATTCGTGTTTAACCACAGAGGTAGAAGCTGATATTGGGGGCTACTCACTGATCGGACAACAGGTGATCAGGGCTCAATATGAGAAGTTGCCACCACCACAGCATTTTTTCCACCGGGCTGTGGTGTGAACTGGGGCAGGACAGGAGCCTGACCCACGGAGCAGACTGCGGCTTTACAGGGGTCCGGGTGACAGTTGACCAATGAGCACACACTGTGTGCAGACAGTGCTTCTGGGAGTTGTAGTTTCGTAGTCTCACATTACAGATAGATTATATTTTAGATGCCGTCCAAGGAAACTACAACCCGCCAAGCCCTGCACATCAGAGTCTCCGAAACACCAGAAAAGTCGCTGATAACACCAGAAAAAGTCACTAGATTTGTTGCTAGTCACTTTTGACAAAAAAAAAGTCACCAAGAGGGTTTTAAAAGTTGCCAGATTTAGTGAGAAAGTTGCCAAGTTGGCAACACTGGGAAGGATGCACTCTAGCTTGGTGTCATTCACCGGGGTCCTGCTTGGCCACAGACTCTCTCTCCTGCAGCTGTACAGCCGCTCCATGAGGCTTGTGCCGGGCGAGGATTGGAGTCGAGTCCAGGTTATGCCCTATCATTATGTTCTCCTCTTCGTGTGGTGTCAAGCTTGGACTGACTGTATCCATTTCACATCCAGGTGAAACATGCTCTGGTCATCAGCGGTCAGACAAAGACCTTCATGGTCATGAATAGTGAAACCCAATTTGTAAAAGAGGTCGCACCCCAGGATGTTGTCGCCATGCGTTGCTACCTGGAAGGTGAATGCTGGGAGGACTTTGGACCTGTAGCAAACCGTCAGCGTGATGGTTCCTACGAGGCTGACTCTGGTGTGCCCGTATCCATAGAGCTCTGCTGCATTCTTCCTGATTAGATGCCAAGGGAAGACTCTCTTCACTGTGACTCAGTTCATCAGAGATCTCATAGTGGCAGTGTCCAGTAGTAACGGCAGAGTGACATCACTGAGCCTCACTGTGCACCACTTGTACTCCGCATTGCTAGAGTCCACTGCATGGGTGGTAGTTGTCAAAGGCAGTCCAATTAAACTGGGTGGTGAGCTTGTTGTTGACTCTATTGAATAGCACACTTTGGCAAAATGGTTAAGCTTACCACAGCGCTGGCATCGCTACCCCTTGCCGAGCAGGAGTGCACGCACATTCGGTGCTCAGGGGAACCACAGTTACCACACGTCCGGCGTCCCATGATGTCCTGTTGTCCCGTGGTGTTCACCTCGGCATCCTCCGAAAAGGTCACGGTGATAATGGACTCTTCTGCCGTTGTAATTGCATGAGCTAGCGGGGTCTGTTGTTGTGAAGCACCTAGCTGTGATGTTAGCTGGGCGGTGGCTTTCAGCTGGAACGCTAACTCCACCGCCTTCGCCAGCAGCAGGTCGTCCAGCACCATTAACAGCTTCACCCACAGCCTCGGGTTGTTGGTGTGCTCCACTAGCTGGTTCCGCACCATCTTGTCCTCTAGCTGCTCAAACCTGCATGTACTCTCCAGACAGCGGAGGTCCGCGACATACTGCTGAGTTGTCTCTCCTGCTCCCTGTTGGCGTTGGCAGAACTTAATTCTCCTTGCCAGCACACTCGCGGGCGTCGCAAAATGTCCAGCTAGCAGGGTGACACATTCGTCATATGTAACTACAGGTCCCAGTGTTCTAAACACATGCTGTCCCTTGCTGCCCAGGCTATGAATTAGCAAAGCACATAGTCGAAGCTTGCTAACCTTAGCTAGGTCCATAGCTGACACATACATCTGGAACGACTCAAACCAATGAGGCCATGGGATGGGCGGCTCACCTGGGGTGGCACGGAACAATGGTAGGGGTGTCAAACACGCTTCCATCTTCAGGAAAATATGGTATTTTCCTCCAGAAGATCAAGTTTTTCCTCATCGCCAATTGTTATGTCTGGAAGCAATGACCAGTGGATACGTTCTCTGTGTTGAAGGTTAGCTTTATTGAACAAGCTAGTAACACGTGGAACAAGTGTGGTACAGGCAAGTAGCAGGCTAGAGGTGGAGTGCCAAAGACTCAGACTCTCACTGTTAGTCACCTAATATGGTCATGGTGTGGTGACGTCATCTATGCCTGCATCGCCATGTCTGTGGCGCACATGGTGGTACATCAATATGCTACAGTATGCACTCACTGAGTGATTTTCTAGTTTTCATTATAACATTAAACAATAGTCAGTGCAAGCTGAGTAATTTGATTGGACAGCAGCTGATGTTAACTGTCCTGGACGACCCAGGTTGCAGTGATTAGACCCCTGGCTGACCTCATTGCCCTAGCCCAGGACCGCCCTGCCTTCAGATGATTGGCCGCAGTGATCACTTAAGTGGCCAGACGAGGATTCAGTTCAGTTCAGTAGCTGATGATGGAGCCTAACATTCACTTAATTTGCACAATTCCTGTACCATTCCTCTTCATTAGTAGTTGTCATCAATTAGCCTACAGTAACTACAGTTTACTTATCATAATGTGAACATGTACATACAGTGTGTATATAATACTGCACCTTCTTTTCCACAGCCGCGAGATGTTTGAAAAGAGACAGTCCTCAAATTCTGGACTTGCCCTGTTCTGATGTTCTGTCTAGTGTCCTGGTATCTGGGTTGAAAAAGCTGCCATTTTGGTTTTACACTTTGAACTATATAAGGTCTGCTGCTAACAAAATGAAGCATCTGAGATTGGATTTATCATCATGATCGGCCACTGCTAATACCTATGTGGTGATAGACATTTTATTTCATCTGATGAGTCCAAGAAGAGGTGGAAAAGTGTGTAGAATGGCGGTACTGAGAAAAAGACGGGAGGTGGTGCTAGAGGTAGCAGAGTTGAAGATGCTAAGATTCTCACTGGGAGTGACTAGGAGGGACAGGGTTAGAAATGAATAAATCAGAGGGACAGCTCAGGTTGAGTGGTTTGGAGACAAAGTAAGAAAGGCAAGGCTGAGATGGCTTGGACATGTGCAGAGGAGGGATAGTGGATATATTGGACAAAGGATGGTAAAGATGGAGCTGTCAGGCAGGAGGAAAACAGAAAGACCACAGAGAAAATTCATGGATGTACTGAAGGAGGACATGGAAAGGGTTGGTGTTACAGAGGAAGATGCAAAGAATAGAGTGAGCTGAAGGCAGACAATCTGCTGTGGCAACCCTGAAAGGGAGCAGTCGAAAGATGAAGATGAAGAGGAAGATTCACAAATGTCACATCTTTTACCAACAAAATGGATGAGCTGAGGTTGTATTTATCATCCCACTCAGCCACTTGTAATACCTTTGTAAGTACTTTAAATTCATGCATCATATAATTCTACAAATGCACTTTACTAAGCTACACAATGCATCTTAGCACTTTACACTTAAACATCCCGAGCAACACCTTGGTCATTGTGGTACTTTTAGCTGGTCTGAGATCAACAATATTCATCTTAACTTTGTTTGTTTATTCCTCTCTTCCTATCAGTGTGCAGTCTTACTGCTATCGTTATTATTGTTGTATTGTGTAATTTTCTTTACTTTTGTTGTGTTTATTGTTATTGTATTGTGTTATCTGTTTTATGTGGCTGGCATTGGCTGGCCAGGGGACACAAGATGGAAATTAGCTTCAGCTATAATCGTGTATGCTGCATATTTACATGTCTTATGTTCATTAATATGCACTGTCCCATTTATAAATAAATAAACTTATTTAAACTTTTAACACAATAATGCCTTCATCCAGGACTCTGTCAGTGTAACTATCAAGCTAACTTGCAGTGACCCATCACACCTGCTCATGAGGAGGACCAGGTATGTATATAAACAACAACCTGTGCATTGCCCTACACCTAATTTTGTTGTATGTGTGGTATGTTGGTGTAGCCAGCAAAGCAAAATAACTGGCTAAGCAAACAAATCATAAAGTTTTGTCATGTATTGCTGTAGTTAATAAATTGTGTTTGTGGAACTGTTGTACGATAGCAATATCACACTCCTGGTTGTGTCATTGTACTGGGACATCAGCACAGCTGTGCAGCCAAGTGCCAGAGACATCACAGCATCCCCCTCTTGTGTGATAAGGCCTAATTATAGTCACAATGCAAAATAAAAATACAGCAGGATTTTTCAATTCTCATAATGTCTGTAATAAGTCTTTATTTGCATTTGATTGTTTATTGGCAACACCTACTGCCATGCCTTCCCCTCAGAAACTGCAGCACCCCTACTTCCCTGAGCCATGCTTACATTATATCCTCCTCCCAATCACCATGGTTACTACTCCCATGGAAAAAAAAGTGGCTCTGATTCCTTAACACCCCCATGACATAAAGAAGAAGAAATACCGCCAAATATCACATCCTCTCCTGGTAAAGTCTAATGAGGAAAATCCCCAGGGAAGTCAGGTGGGGGGAGCTGGTGACTTTGTCTGTGTGGGAGCCATGACAGGCATTACGTGGGATTCTAAAAAGTGCGTGGATGGCAGAGCTCCTCTGACAGGGAGGACGTTTAAGTTCAGAGCGTGAGAGACTTGTCCCATCGAGTGAAAACAATTGGCCAGTTCTGGCTCCAATTTATCAAAGTGGCAGGTCTTGGCCACGTGGAAATGAGTGAATAAATATAGGAGAATGCATTCAGTGTGCAGATAAAGTGGAGCCTGCTGGGGAGACGCTGTCAGTGAGGACTGTCACTCTGAATACTGCTCAGGCCTTGTTGGCAAAATGACAATCTCGAAGACTGAGATACTTGCATGCGCTTCTCTCTTCTCCTCCTCAATGTACATCACACGCAAATGATTTGTGACAGTGAAAATGAAATTCCATCTGTACAATCCGCCCCTTTGCTTTCCATCCAATGATAGTGTATCCCCTGCAGGGCTGCTGGATGTTGCTTGTTGCCTGCCATAAAAAAATGGGAGTGATTGACCTTGGAGAACTCCCGCAACAGCATCCTTCTCTTTATCAAATGAAAAGTATTTGTAGGCACCCCTCGTTGATGCAGAAGACTACTTTTCACTCTCATCTGCTCTTGAGCTGTGACCTGCCACATATTCATTATTGATCACTGTTGGTTTTTTTTGTTTTGTTTTTTCCAGCTGAGTGGCTCGGGTTACATATATTCATCCACGCTGCCCGACAGGCCACCTTTTATGTATGTGCATTTCACAAGAAATAACATCATCTTTGAAAAAAGACACATTCCATGTAGGGCTGAGTTCACACTGCAAATATACTGATAGATAATCTCATGGCTTACTTGGTTACTTTCGTTTTAAGAGTGAAAAAAGACGAGGACATGCTGCCTTCATGTATTCAGTTAAAAAAATGTTAGAGAAATTTTTGGCCTGCCAGACATTGAAAAATAACAACATTTTGATCTTTTGTGTCTTTTAAGATTTAGAGAGTAAAAGTGTAGTTCCATTTTCACATCTGTGTGGTACGTATGTAATGTAATGTAGACCCAATAGGTGATTAACTCAGACATTTAGAGAATAAATGCTGCTGTCTACCCCTCTGTGGATTGCCACCTTATCATGGTGGAGGCATTTGTGTGCCCTAATGACCCCAGAAGCTGTGTTGTCAGGGGCAACTTGCCCCTAGTAGGGTCTCCCAAGGCAAACTGGTCATGGGTGAAGGGCCAGACCAGGAGCGGTCCTGTAAAAAAAGTTACATCAAGGACCCAGTGTGTGCAAAGGACCCTCATGGGTCCACCCACCAGTGGGATCACCACCTGCAGAAGGGATCATGGGGATTATGGTTCTATGTGAACTGGGTGTTACTCTGGGCTGCTCTGCTTGGACTGCTGCCCCCGTGATCCAGACCACCAGATAAGCGGTAGAAGATGGATGGATGGATGGATGGATGGATGGATGGATGAATGGATGGATGGATGGCTGGATGGATGTTGCTGTCTAATAATGTCACTGGTAGCTTTACATTTGAAACACAGATACCATACTTTACATGTTTAGGGCTACATTTACTCACTGCTGTTGGCAAATGCAGTTATCTCCCAATAAATAACTTTTGGGATGAGGAGTTTACATGGACTTATTAGCATTTTTCATGGCAATTACAATTAAATACCATTAAATCATTTGCATCAATGAGGAAAATACTATGTCAATGGGAACATACTTTTGTCATCAGTAGATATCACAATTTTTCCAAGTAGCTTATTGCTGAATGTTTACAGCCTAGTATCTGAATATTTTAACTTTGTGAATCAGAGGAGAACTTAATGGGGCACATCTGAAGAAGGAGAAGAAGCCATAGGTGTTGATAGTGGTATTTTTTTTTAAGCCTTTCCAGTACACGTGCCCAGTAGCCTGTACACCTGGGGTCCTTAATGTATGTAGTCAGAACATAACTGCTGCTTCAAAATTTACTTGAATTATCTGTTTGAACCTGTAGATCCATAAGAGAAACAGAAAAATGAAATTTTGCTTGTTATACAGTAGTTGCTTTAATCAAAGGAAATAATAATTTTTAAGAAAATATTTGAACATTTTCAATTTTGTTTTATGAATTATTAGTGCTACTATGATTATAAGATAGAAGATGTACAGGTAAAGCATATATTTGGCTGATTTATCAGAATTACCTATTGAACACTATGGTGAAAGTGGACCCAACAATAATAGCCTGAAAGTTAAGGTCCAGGTGGGCATTTCTTAGTCACCTTCTAGTCATCTTCATTATCAGAACTGACCAAATCTGAGGGGTCAGAGTCACTTCCAAGGATCCTGCATAGAGCAATCTTTTTTGGTGCCTTTCCCTGCTTTACTCAGTATTTACAATCAGGGATACACAAAACGTATGTATGGGCACAGTATAATAGATAAAGCATTTAAAATAATTTATCAGCAGTGGCAAAAATTAGGCAGCAAGGTGGCGCAGTGGTTAGCACTGTGGCAGCACAAGAAGGACGAGACAAGAAAGAAGCAAGAAGGTCACGGGATCGATTCCACGCTTGATCATCGTGGGCTTGATCCCACCACCAGAAGATCAGTGACCCTTCTGTGTGGAGTTTGCATGTAGTAGTAGTAGATTAGTTTATTTGACAGGGACAGTGCAATAAACATAGACAATTAATCAAAGACAATCAATCTGATGTGTTGCACATAGAGTGTATAGCTATTAGCTAATTTGCAACTCTTGTCCCTGGATGGGCTTTAGAAAAAAGAATCAAGATAAAAATATACACAATAACCACATACATCAATGCAGAAAAATTATAAATACACAATTATAAATATTATAAATATTATAAATACACAAATATAACAGCCTGACTCACCTTTAACATAAATATTATAAATACACAAATATAACAGCCTGACTCACATTTAACACATATAACATAACTCACATTTGCCTATTTCAGGCCTTCCTCCCTCCGTCACTCACTATAAACAAACACATTTATTCCTTCCCTTCATTCACTCTCACTTTGCAGACAAATAATTCATACATGAGTACATTCTTGTTTATTTTTCAGCCAGTTTTTAACATTTTTAGTGAATGTTTTAAAGTCCGTTATTATTTTAATTTCATTTGGCATTGTGTTCCAGATGTGACTGCCCTTTATAGAGAAAGCTGTTTGTCCAAATGTGGTTCTGCGGTGGAATATTTTACAGTTATTGTTAACAGAACTCCTGGTGGCTCTGCTGCTGTCCTGTCTTTGGACGAAACCAGCAAGTGGCTCGGGTGCTGATTTATGGAAACATTTGAACGTTAATTTCAGAAGACAGAGGTCAATGAAGCTCTCAAAACTCAATAGGTTGTATTTTTTTAAAACATTACAGTGATGCCACCTAATGGGCTTTTTGTCCAAGATTTTTAGGGTTTGATTATATAATGAACCTATATGTCTTATTGTGGAAGGGGCTGCTTGAGCCCAGACTGTCAAACAGTATGATATATGAGAAAAAAACCATAGAATGCATATACAGTGCAGCTGCTTCGTAAGGTATGTAATATCTAATTAATTTAAAGCAGTTCAGATTTTTTTTTACTGTTTTTGAAATTTTCTTTATATGAAGATTAAATTTGAGTTGAGGATCTAGTACAATGCCAAGGTATTTGAATTCTGTAGCTAAACTGATGTCATGATCATGTATATTAACTTTAAAATGTTGCAGGTTACATTTTTTGATTGAAAAGCACATTGAGACTGTTTTCTGAAGGTTCAGCAATAGATGGTTCTTGAGGAGCCACTCTTGGACATCAACCATACTTGTAGACAGTACATCTGCAGCCTGTGCTGGAGTCTTGGCAGCTGTGTAAATAACTGCATCATCTGCATAAAGTTGGCATGTTGCAGCTGAGCAGTGTAACGGCAAGTCATTAATAAAAATGCTGAAAAGTAAAGGACCAAGAATGGACCCTTGTGGGATACCCATGCGGTTGTTTAAAAATGAGGATTTATCCTGGTGAACTTTTACACACTGTTCTCTATTCTGGAGATAAGATGCAAACCATTCTAATGTATTTGGGGAGAAGTTAAAAGATACCATTTTGGATAAAAGCAAACTGTGGTTTACAGTATCGAAAGCCTTTTTGAGATCTAGAAAAACAGCTCCTACCACATTACCCCTGTCCAAGGACTGTTTGACGTTTTCAATAAGGCAACAATTTGCTGTTTCTGTTGAGTATCCTGGTCTAAAACCAAATTGATGTGGATGAAGAAGTTGACTGTCTTGTAAGTAGTCTATCAGCTGTGTAGCTACAACTTTTTCAAGAACCTTAGATAGGACTGGTAAAATAGAGATTGGGCGGTAATTGCATATATCGTCTTTACTGCCTGATTTATGAACTGGTATGACGACAGCTTTTTTCCAGCCAGATGGAAATGTACTAGACCTAATGGAGAGATTAATGAGATGAGTCAGTGGTTTGATTAATATTTTGCTGTGCATTTTGAGAAAGGAGGTGCTCATATTGTAGATATCACTAGTTTTTGAGTTTGACAGTGTTTTAACAATACCAGCAATTAACTTCTCATTTACCTCATCGATGTGAAAAGTATCTGTTGGGAGTATGGAATTTGTGTTGTTGAGCACATTTGGCAGCACAAAAATTTTTGTTAAGTCTTCCACAGAGCCCACAAAGTGTGAATTAAATTCATTTGCCAAAGTAGCCTTGTCACTGACGGTCTTGCCATTGATTCTAAGTTCCTTTACCCCCTTCTGATCGTTTTTTTTATTAGTTAAGTTATTTAAATGCCTCCATAGGGAACTGTTGTTACCCTTTGCATGATCTATCAGTTTATTGTAATAAGATATTTTTGATTTTCGCAGCTCATGTACCACTTTATTTCTTAAACTTTTGTACACAAGGTGATCATTTTGTAGTTTGGAGGTTAGTGATGTTTTCAGTGCATAGTCTCGCCTCTTCATAAGTTTTCTTATTTCATTATTTAACCATGGTAGGCTAATCTTCTGTTGTCTACTTTTAATTTGCTTTGAAAATTTTTCTATAGACTTTGTGATTGTTGCAGTTATAAAATTACAACAATCATCTACTTCACATGTTGCCATGAGCTGCTCCCAATTTTGATTCTCTAAGTAATGTTCAAACTCCTCATTTTTTGATTTGGGGATAATAAAATTTGATTTGTCAATATCGACTCCCCCAAAATACTGTAGTCGCTTTTTAGTAAGTGTCCTGACAGCAAGAACCATGTTATGATCTGAGAGACCAGTTACAAGATTATAGGTTCTGGTTATTCGTTCTGGTTTATTAGTAAATACCATGTCAATAAGTGTTCTGGATTGTTTGGTTATCCTGGTGGGTCCTTTGATGATTTGCTGGTAATTAATGTTCTCAATGTTCTCCCCGTGTCTGTGTGGGTTTGCTCCAGGTACTCTGGTTTCCTCCCACAGGCCAAAAACATGCAGGTTAGGTTAATTGGCATCAACTAGGGATTCTAAATTGCGATTGGGAAGGAATGTGAGAGTGAATGGTTGTCTGTCTCTGTGTTGGCCCTGTGATAGACTGGCCATCTGTCCAGAGTGTACCCTGCCTCTCGCTCAAAGATGCTGGGATAGGCTCCAGCCCCCTGCGATGCAAAAAGGATTAAGCAGTAGAAGATGGATGGATGGGCGGGTGGCAACAATTAATATTTACAACAGATACAATAATATTACAGCTGAAAGCCAGGAGAAATGTTCAGCTGTGTTGTTATGCATTTCCAGGGGTACAAGGGAATCATGTCATGACATCAAGCGGTGCAGATAAACATGTCTGTTCGCATGGTCAGGAGAAATAAGTGCACCCATTTAAGCTTATACGGTTTAGATGGAAAGTTGGGAATTTAGTCCTTTCACAGTATGTGCCCTTTCATATATTGCATGTCCATCAAGCACATTTTTTCCTCTCTGAGTATATATTTTCAGTTCATTTTATGTATATATAATCCAGTGTTTCATGTGCTCAATGCCCTCAGCAAAAAAATGCTATCGGGGTGAGTGTTTTTGTCACTGTGCTTAAGGCACTGAAACTTTTGGAGCTCCGCAGCACTCATCAATGGCACACTTCTCTAATCAGCCGATCAGAATCAAGCCGCAAGGATACCACGATCAATAATTAACAACATAAACTTGGAGTGATGCATGTTTTCTTATCTGTTTGATGCAGTTTAGTGCAGTTAGTAGAGAGCTTCAGGGCAAGCAGTGAAACCCCAATAGTAAGCTTTGACTGACAGGTCAAGCAGTTGCTAGGATACAGACTTTTTTTTTTTAAAGAGTGCCTGTGCAGCACTCAGGAAAACAGGTTTAGAGCCTTTTTATGGGCACGCAGCCTAAACGAAGTTGCCAGGAAACTCATGTAGCGTGATGCCCAAAAATGCTGAATAAATAAAGTCATGGGAGCAGTGACGTCAGGTGAATGGGGTCCATACTTTATACTAGCTGTCAAAATTCTTAGAAAAGCTGAAAAAACACATGGTGGAAGCATTAACTCTGCTATTTCTAAAAATGTGTAAAATTCACTTGGAGTTCTGTCCTGTTTCAAGCAACATGTTGTGCCTGCATTATTTTTAGATCACCTGCTCCATCAGAAAGTCTCTTCATTTGCAAACTTGCAAATGTGTTCTTCTCTTTGTAGATTGTTGCACCGGGCATTACTGAACAGACTGGGCAATGTAAATGTTCAATAATTATTATAATTAGACTCTATTCCATCTCCGTAATGTTGAACTATTCATGTAGATTTGTATAAAAGTTGCTAAGAAACAGTCCTTGTGCATAAGTTGCCTTCAAAGCCACTTAAAATGGATGATTCATTTTGAACTTTTTATGAGTTTTCTCACATCAGTCATCACTTGAACGTAACAGAGTTGAACCGCAACAAGCAGCTTCTCCTTTGCTTTTTGTGGACAAAAGGCTTTTATATTTCAGTAGAGCTGGGCTCCCTCAGCTGTGGCGTATCATTCTGAGAGTGACACCTTCATCATAAATTACATACAGCCAACATGATGGCACCCAACCGTGGCCTGGGGTGGGCTGTGGGTGGTGCGGGGAGTCTTATGTCGCTTGGTAGCATGGGGGAACAATATTGATTAAAGCTCATGTTTCTTTTCAATCAATCTCCATCATCCATTGGCCATTCCCCCCTCCCCATTATATATTTTATTTGGGAAGATTGATGATGGTGATGGCTGTGTGTAGGAAGCCTATCAGCGGCACTGCAGAGATTCTATCAGGAGATTTAACATTGTCTCCAGTCTCACCGAGACTGGCTAATGGAAGGAGGCGCATCACTGTCACTGCCTGCAGCCCCTCTCTACGATCATCGTCCTCCTCCTCCTCCTCCTCATTCTGCACAGACACGTGCCCTTGGGGATCCAGAGACAACATTTACTTTGGCTGATTAAAAGCACTGCCAAATAACACCTCTAGTCCAGAATAGATGTCCTCACTGACAGCTGATATCTGGTTTGGTCTATAAATACACCATATTTAAACATAAATATTGGAGATGAAGCTCTCCAAAAGTGAAATAGTAATTTGTAGCTTGATGCTCCTGTCTCTGTGGAGCATAAATGAAATGTCTGGTTGTGATGCTTCACTGTGACTTTTTTCAGTTGATGCATCAAGTCTTCCCCCAGGCAGATAAAAAAATAATAGAACATTTTTCTCGTCAATCAAAGTCCAAAGATAATTAATATTTTTGCATATTTTTATTTATTCTTTGACAGGATATTAACTCAGCAGCCATGTTTTCCACTCACCCACCCCCCCACCCCCCCGCAGCATATTTTCCCTCCAAAACAATCTAACTTTTGATTGTTCCTAGATCAGCCCGAAGTTGCTGGATGAAGGCTCTGTGTGGAGCGGATCTCGCTCAGCTGGTGTCAGCCAGATTTATTTTCCCTCCCAGCGCTGGAGCTCGCTCGCTGCTCAGCTCAGTTCAGCCTAGCTCAATCCAAACCCCCTGGCACTCCAACCAATCTATCAAGTCCATCAGTGCTTCATGTAGCCTGGAGGATGCTGGCTGGCAGCACGAATGAGAGCCTTCTTCCTCCTCCTGCCATTGCCTCCTGTCCATGTTCAACAGTCTGAGTGGATACCTGCCCAGTGATTGCTGGCTGCCTGGATTTCTCTCTTCAGTTTGATTCTAAGGTGGTATTTTGTCTGAAACCCTCAATGCTGACAGTTATTTCAGCGAAGGTAACATCTAAACTATGAATGTCAACTACAACTTTTGGCAAAATCACAAGTCCATGTTGACTTACAATGTCACACACTGTCCCACTAAAAACTGTTCACCTGTACCCTTATTTCTTATAGTTAGGTCCATATTTGGATACTGACACAGGTTTTTACTATTTCACCTGTTTACCAAAACATACTCAAGATATAGTTTTATATAATTAATATAGCCTTAAAGTGCAGACTCTCAGCTTTAATTTGAGCGTATTCACATCCAAATTGGAGTTATGGTTTAGGAATTGCAACCATTTTTATACAAAATCTTATTTCATGGGCTCAAAAGTAATCGGACAATTGACTTAAAAGCTATTTCATGGGCTGCATGGGCTATTCCCTTCTTCATCTATTATCAACCAAGCAAGTAAAAGGTCTGGAGTTGACTCCAGGTGTGGCATTTGCATTTGGAAGCTGTTGCTGTGAACCCTGAACGTGCGATCAAAGGAGCTCTCAATAGAAGTGAAGTAGACCATCCTTAGGCTAAAAAAAGGAGAAACATATCAGAGAGATAGCAGAAATGCTAGGAGTGGCCAAAATAGCAGTTTGATACATTATGAAAAAAGCGCACTGGTGAGCTTGGGAGCTCAAAAAGGCCTGGACATCCGCAGAAGACAACAGTGGTGGATGATCACAGGATCCTTTACATAGTGAAGAAAAACCCCTTCACAACGTTCATCCAAGTGAAGAACACTCTCCAGGAAGTAAGTGTATCGGCATTTATATCAACCATGAAGAGAAAAATTCATGAGGGCAAATACAGAGGGTTCACCACAAGGTGCAAACCACTAATCAGCCTCAAGAATAGAAAGATTAGGCTTTGCTAAAAAAAAAAAAAAAAAAAGAAAATCTGAAGAAGGCAGCCCAGTTCTGGAACAGCATTATTTGGACAGATGAAACCAAGGTCTACCTGTACCAGAATGATGGGAAGAAGAAAGTATGAAGAAGTCTTGGAACGGCTCACGATCCAAAGCACACGACATCTTCTGTAAAACAGGGTGAAGGCAATGTGATGTATGGCTTCCAATGGGACTGGGGCACTAGTGTTTATAGATGATGTGACAGAAGACAGTAGCAGCCGGATGAATTCTGAAGTCTATCCTCATGTCTCAGAAAGATCAAGGCCATCACAGGAGACCCCTCACATCCCGCCCACCACCTGTTTGACCTGCTTCCCTCTGGACGACGGTTCAGATCAATCAGGTCCCACACCCCTAGACTGACAAACAGTTTCTTCCCCTGGGCCATCCAAACTGCAAACAGTCAGAGGACCCACCCCCCTCCCTCCGAATGCTCACATGCACAGAACTGAGGACCTTTTTATTTATCACAATAACACACCTGTCTTTGCACTCCGCACGTTCATGTATATTGACCCATCCGTGAAACCACTACTATGCATATTTTCTATAATCCGTGGGCCATTTAACTCAATTGTGTGTTCTGCACTCCACACTCTTATGTACATAGTTCCATCCATGAAGGCACTACCATACCTGTGTATATTTCCAGAATCATGGGCTATTTTTATTTCAGTCGTGTGTTTAATGGTGTGTTCTGTAACTGGGTTTTTACTAATTCTTCTCGCTTGCTTTATTGCACAGTAGCCTAGTGGAGCACCCACAATTTCGTTGTACTGTACAACTGTACAATGACAATAAAGCCTATTCTATTCTATTCTATTCTATAAGGATATACTTTCTGCTCAAATGGTGCCCTCCACTTGCCATTTCCACTGATGTTCGACCACAACTGTGCTCGACTACATCATATGATGAGGCATTCTCCCCATTCTCCCCAAACGTGGTGTGCATTCAAGAGGCTCCATTATCACAGCTTACTCTACCTTAGCACCTGTAAAAGAGAAACTCTTTGGTGTTCAGAGCTACAATTTACCACATGACCTGTAGAGATTTGCATTATCATGTGCAATTTCATTTTTCTACCATAACCGGAAGTGGGTTGGGGAAACCTTTAATGAGAAGCCCCGTAACATGCATGCCTTTGGATCGTGGGAGGAAACTGCAACACCCGCAGTAAACCCACACAGAACAGGGACAAGATGCAAACTCCACACAGAAAGGCTCCCACCCCTGCCAGTCTGGCAATTCAAACCAGGAACCTTCTAGCTTTGAGTTAACAATGATAACAACTGTATCACAATCTGCACTTCCAAAAAAGTCCAGTCTTTCTCAACAATGATTTCATTTAAGTTCATTTCAAATACTTTCTGATCATTGTTCAATGCTCAAAGAAACTGAGTCGCCAGTGGTAAAAGTTAAAATAGAGAACTTAATAAAGAGAGATTAAAATATGTTCAGAACATCAAAGACAGACAGGAGAAATGGGAAACTGAAAGGAGTGCACAGGGTTTGTAGATAAGTACACTGTACTTAAGGGATATTGTGAGATAAAATAAGTACACTACTCAAACAATATCTTACAGGTTGTACTGCACATATTTGGATGCAATAAAGCTAATTACGAAAACATATTTAAAGTTCTTGGAATAAAAACAAATTAAAATGGAAGATGTACTTTCAATTACAAAGAAGAACAAATGCACGTACTGTATGTATAATGTTCTTTCTTTTTAAAACAAAAAACATAGAGAAGACCTTTAGCCAGCCTTGGAGTACTAAAAGAATACATTTACACAGACAGTGATTACTCTGTGAAAAGGTCAACCACAGTGAAAAGTGCTTCTAATCACGTATCTAGCTTGAGATCAGTGAAAACTGGATTAGGACTGTTTTAAGAGGCCCTGACTATCTCCCTCATGCCCTCATTGCCTGGAAACAGGACTGTTGGAGTCTTTGAAGGAATGCTGACTTTTCACATCATTATGCTAACAATACTATCACATTCTGAGAGGTGCCAATGGCATGTTGGAAATTAATGGCTCAGAACAGAGAGTTCAGAGGTAGACCTCTCTCTACAGTGAAATAAAGACAAATAGTTGGTTTATTACCCCACATCCATAAGTTCTGTCTCTAAAACTGCAGATACTGGCCATACATCGTTCTGGGTGGACAGGGAGGCCGCTAGCTCCGGTAAGAGCCGGGGGGTGGTGGGGGGGGCTATGTATCTATATTAACAAGAACTGGTGTGTTAATGCCACGTTAGTATCTAAACACTGCTCTCCGTTGGCGGAGTTCCTTATCATGAATTGTCGGCCATTCTATCTGCCGAGGGAATTCACCAACGTGTTTGTAGTTGCTGTTTACATAGCTCCAAGCGCTAACGCTAAAGCTAATGCTAACGAGGCACTCGGAGAGCTGCATGATACTATCAGTGAATTTCAAACTTCACACCCGGACAGTTTTGTGGTGGTTGCAGGGGATTTTAATCACACCAGTCTAAAGACTGTGCTCCCCAAGTTCAAACAATGTGTGGACTTTAAGACCAGAGGAGAGAATATGTTGGACTTGGTGTACACAGTTTTCCCAAATGTATACAAGGCAACACCTCGCCCCCACCTCGGCCATTCTGACCACCTATCCGTGATGCTGGTGCCTGCCTACAAACCCTTACTGAAGCGCAGCAGGCCAGTAGAGAAATAATTCAGGGCTTGGCCAGAGGGTGCAGCCTCGGCACTTCAGGACTGTTTTCTGCATACAGACTGGGAGGTTTTCAAAAAGCAGCCTCTCAGGGAGACAGGATTGATGTGGAGGAGTATGCTGAAATGGTCACCAGCTACATCGCGAAGTGCACAGAGGATGTCACTATACTGAAGACCTTCACTGCACGGGGCAACTATAAACCCTGGATGACTGCAGAGGTGCGCTCGCTGCTCACAACCAGAGATGCAGCCTTTAGAGCGAAGGACAGGATCGCCCTCCGCTCAGCCAGGTCTGCGCTTGCAAAGGGAATTAAGATGGCGAAATGTGCCTACGCGGAGAAAATCCAGGGACATTTCTGTGACACAGGGAACACCAAATAGATGTGGCAGGGAGTACGGGCGTTGATGGATTATAAGTCTAGGCAGGGGGTCGATGATGATGACGCTTTGCTTCCCGACAGGCTCAATAACTTCTTTGCACGTTTTGAAGCATCAAACCCGACAATCAGCGGGAGGGCTGGCCCATCTTCACCATCTGTGGGGCCAGCTATCACCATCAGCGCAGTGGACACACGGAGGACCCTATTCAGGGTCAATCCATGTAAAGCTGCAGGTCCGGACAACATCCCGGGATGTGTGCTCCGAGTCTGTGCAAGTGAGTCCTAACTGACATATATAACATTTCCCTGAGTCGGGCCATCGTCCCTAGATGCTTTAAGACCTCTATCATAGTACCGGTGGCAAAGAAAGCGGTTGTGTCCTGTCTGAATGACTATCGTCCTGTCGCACTGACACCAATTGTGATGAAGTGTTTTGAACGGCTTGTTAAACCACACATCACAGCCTGCCTCCCTGCATCACATGACCCACTCCAGTTCACGTATCGTTCAAATCACTCCACAGAGGACGCTATAGTCACCACCCTGCACTCTGTCATTACCCACCTGGACCAGAAAGACACCTATGCCAGACTCCTGTACATTGATTTCAGTTCAGCATTTAACACCATTATTCCCCAGAGACTGATGGAGAAATTACTCCTTCTCGGTCTGAACACCGCCACATGTCTGTGGATCCTGGATTTCCTGACCGAGAGACCTCAGTCTGTCCGGGTTGGAAACAACATCTCCAACTCCATCACGCTAAACACTGGATCCCCTCAAGGCTGTGTACTCCGTCCACTGTTGTTTACACTTTTAACACATGACTGTGTGTCCAGACACGAGGGGAACCAGATTATTAAGTTTGCGGATGACACCACAGTGGTGGGACTTATTCAGAGGGATGAGGAATCAATGTACAGGGAAGAAGTTAGAGACCTGGAAGGCTGGTGCAGGGAGAACAATCTAGTGCTCAACGTGGACAAAACGAAGGAGATGATTATCAACTTCCGGCGGTCACGGCCTGAACACATCCCTCTCTGCATCAGCGGCCGTTTGGTGGAGAGAGTGGAGAACATCAAGTTCCTCGGAGTGCAGATCTCGCAGGACCTGACCTGGAGCAAAAATTCCTTGGGGATCAGGAAGCGGGTCCAGCAGAGACTGCACTTCTTGAGGAAACTCAAACAGGCTGCACGGTGGCGCAGTGGTTTAGCACTGTGGCAGCACAGTTTTACCCTCGGCCGGGGGATCGCGGGGATCATGAGATCGTGGGATCGATCCCAGCCCCCGACCAACAGTGAGCTGTGTGGAGTTTGCATGTTCTCCCCGTGTTGCGTGGGTTAACTCCGGGATTTCTCCGGTTTCCTCCCACATACCAAAAACCCCCCCCCAAAAAACATGTAGGTTTAGGGCGCTCGCGCACGCAGCGACCAGCAGCCAGTGGCTTGCCACCAGACTGCAAACCGAATCTACCTACGGGTACAAATAAGTAACAAAAAAAAAAAAAAACAAACAAAAAAAAAAGGCCTCTCTCCCCATCTGCATCCTCAGGACTTTCTACAGAGGTGTGGTGGAGAGTGTTCGGACGTACTGCATTGCAACATGGTACTCCAGTTGCAGTATGTCAGACAAAAAAGCTCTGCAGAGGATAGTTAAGGGAGCTGAGAAGGTAATTGGAGTTTTCCTCTCCTCTGTTCAAGAACTTTTTCAGAGCCGCTGTAGGAGCAGGGCACTGAACATTGTTAAGGACCACTCTCACCCTCTGCACAAACACTTTGAACTGCTGCCATCTGGCAAACGATTCCAGAGCATCAGAGGCAGAACCACCAGACTGATCAACAGCTTCCTTCCACAAGCTGTTAGGATGCTGAACAGTTGATCCAAAATTTTTTACACATATTACTGCACTTTATGGACATTATTTATATTTTATGTATATTATAGTTTAGATTAGATTAGATTCAACTTTATTGTCATTACACATGTATGAATACAAGGTAACGAAACACAGTTTAGCATCCAATCATAAGTGCAAAGGACAGCAGTGCAGTAAATACAGTAATTGACAGCATGTGCAATTTAAGCAAATATATGCAGATAGGTCAGTGCAGAAAGTTAAGAGTACCGTTATGTGCAAATAATGTACAATAAGTTAGGTGGGCAGTTATGTACAGGTGAGGATGGTAAGAGATGGGAATAAGTTAGCATAAATTACAGAAGAGCAAAGCACAGGTGAAGTGAGGTAAGTAGCAGACAACCTATCTAACTATACGGAGTGGCAATATGCAGAAAAACAGTATGTAGTTAAATATGTGATGATAATGTACAGAAGAGCAGTATGTATCAATATACTGTATAATGACAATATGCAGATATGATATATACTGTATGTGTATACAGTTTGAGGAAGCACGGGGGGGAGGGGGGGGTGTTAAAGGAGAGAGAAGTGAAGGTTCAGTGGAGAACTAAGTTCAATAACGTGACAGCTGTTGGAAAGAAACTGTTCCTAAACCTGCTGGTTCTAGTCCGAAGGCTTCTGAAACGCCTTCCGGAGGGGAGAAGCTGGAACAGTCCATGAGCAGGATGGTTGGAGTCCCTAAGAATGCTGCGTGCCCGGCGCAGACATCTTTTCCTGTAGACGTCCTCTACAACTGGAAGTGGAGTCCCTGTGATGCGTTGGGCAGTTTTCATCACCCGCTGCAGCGCCTTACGGTCAGCGACAGAGCAGCTCCCATACCAGACTGTGACACAGTTGGTCAGGGTGCTCTCTATCACGCAGCGGTAGAAGTTGCCCTGGATGTCGGTTGACAGATGGTTCTTCTTCAGTGTCCTCAAGAAGAAGAGGCGCTGATGGGCCTTCTTGATCAGGCTGGTGTTGTTAACTGACCAGGGCAGGTCCTCCGAGATGTGGGTCCCCAGGAATTTGAAGCTGGGGACACGTTCAACAGCTATGCCACTGATATGGATGGGGTCATGTGTCTCTCCCTTCTCCTTCCTGTAGTCCACTATGAGCTCCTTGGTTTTGCTGGTGTTAAGGAGCAGGTTATTGTCAGCGCACCAAGTAGCCAAGTGCTCAAACTCTGCCATGTAATCTGACTCATCGTTGTCCCTGATGAGTCCGATCACCGTGGTGTCATCTGCAAACTTTATGATGGAATTGGATCCATACATAGCCCTGCAGTCATGGGTGAAGAGGGAGTAGAGGAATGGGCTGAGCACACAGCCCTGTGGTACACCAGTGTTGAGTGTGATGATGGAAGAACAGTTGGGGCCTGACCTAACATGCTGGGGTCTGTTGGTCAGAAAATCCATGATCCAGTTGCAGGTGGAGGTACTGATTCCCAGGTCCCCAAGTTTAGTGATCAACTTGGAGGGGATAACTGTGTTGAATGCTGAGCTGAAGTCAACAAACAGCATTCTTGCATAGGTGTTCTTGTCATCCAGATGTGAGAGTACACAGTGCAGCGCTGTAGAAACCGCATCCTCTGTACTCCTATTGCTCCGGTAGGCAAACTGGTGAGGGTCCAGTGTAGGGGGCAGGCATTTTTTAAGCTGTGCCAAGACCAGTCACTCAAAGCACTTCATGACTATGGGCGTCAGTGCCACAGGGCGATAGTCATTTAGGCACGATGGTGTTGAATGTTTCGGCACTAGTACTATAGAAATGGTCTTGAAGCACGCTGGTACCACCGCCTGGGCCAGGGACAGGTTGAAGATGTCCGTGAAGACCCCTGCCAGCTGCTCAGCGCATGCCCTCAGCACACGCCCAGGAATGCCGTCAGGGCCAGCAGCCTTACGTACGTTGATATGACTCAGTGCGTTACGGACGTCGGTGTGGGTGAGTGTGAGGTGGTGGAGTTCGTCAGAGGGTGGGAAATTGATATTCTTTTCGTTATTGTCCTTGTCAAAACGAGCATAGAAGTCATTTAGCTCATTGAGAAAGGACACATACATGGCTATAGGTATAGAGTTGCTGGGCTTATAATCAGAGATAGCTTGAATGCCCTGCCACATGCGTCGGGGGTCGGAGTCCCCAAAATGTTCCTCCACCTTCAGCTTGTAGCTGTGCTTGGCCTTCTTGATGCCCCTCTTCAGATCTGCCCTGGATGAACTGTAGGCCTGTGCGTCACCAGATCTAAAGGCATTGTTACGTGCCTTTAGCAGAAGCCGCACTTCTCTGTTCATCCACGGCTTTGATTTGGGTGCGTGGTGATCTGTCTTTCCGTGGTGACACTGTCAATAGTGGTGTTGATATGGTCCAGGACTGAGTGGGTGTAAGAGTCGATGTTTATGTGGGAGCCACAGGTAGCCTGAGAGGTGAACATACTCCAGTCTGTGTTCCTAAACTTTTCCTGGAGTACAGAGTCAACCCCCTCTGGCCACACTTTGATGGTCCTCACTGATGGCTTCACCCGGTTGATGAGCGGTACATACTTGGGGGTAAGGAACAAAGATAAGTGATCAGACTGACCTAGGTGGGGGAGGGGAGTTGCTGTGTAGACTCCCACAATATTGGTGTAAACGTGGTCCAATGTTTTGTCCCCTCTTGTGTGACAGGAGACATGTTGGTAGAATTTAGGAAGCACTGTCTTGAGGTTAGAGTGGTTAAAATCACCCGCCACAATAAATGCTGCCTCTGGGTGTGCAGTTTGTTGTTTGCTAATAGCTGCATGTAGTTCTTTCATAGCAAGCTTAGCATTAGCATCCAGAGAGATATAAGCAGCTGTTATGATTGTACAAGTGAACTCGCGTGGCAGATAGAAAGGTCTACATTTAACCATGAGAAACTCCAGGTTAGCTGAGCAGTGTCTCCCAACAGTGACAGAGTTCGTGCACCAAGCCTTGTTAATATAAATGCACACTCCCCCACCTCTGGTCTTACTGGAGTTATCAGCTGCTCTGTCTGCCCGGAGAGTGTGTAGGCCAGCTAGCTTGATAACATTGTCGGGTATTCCACTGTGTAACCATGTTTCCATGAAAATCACGATATTGCAGTTCATAAGTCTCTTATTGTTGGTGATCCGAAGCCGTAGCTCATCCATTTTGTTCGCCAGTGACCATACATTAGCGAGGAAAATACTGGGTAGAGAAAGCCGGTGCAGTGTTAGCTTTAGCTTAGCTCTTAGCCGTCCGCGCTTCCCCCGCCTTTGTTTACGGTCTCTACGCCGCCTGCGAGCACTTCTGGTCGGCTGGGTAGCTTGCCTAGCGTCGGGTGTTCTCCGGAGCTCAGGGATGAGACGTAGGTTGCTGATAAAAAGATCGTTTTCGTTATTTTGTAATCCAATGTCCAAAAGCTCATTTCGGATGTAAGATGTGAAAGCGAAGCTGTTCTGAATGAACAGACCTGAAATGAGCAGAAATAACACTGCTAATCCACAAAATCTGAGAAGACGCTGAGCCTCGCGTTGTGCAGGCGCCGCCATCTTAGCCAAAAGATATATAGTTTTATTTTTTTATAGTTTTATAATTTTATTTATTTTATAGTTTTATAGTTTTAGTCAGTTTTAAGTATTTCTCTTAGCTACTTAGATTCACTTAGCCATTTTAATTGTTTTATATATACATAGGCAGTTATTCTCATTTTAACTGCAACTGTAATAAGTTAACATTACTGTAATATCCAAATGTGTCTCAGGGATATGTGAATGGCTGTCGGGGTGGGGGGTGTGAGTGTGTTTTTAAATTATGTTCTTTTTACAATACGGATGCCTAGAGAAACACAATTCCATCTTGCTTGCACTACAGCTGTATGCATAGCATCATGACAATAAAGGTTGATTGATTGATTGATTGATTGGAAACATGAAAAAGTAAAGCAGTGCATCTGGATCTGGTAGCAGACTGCAGTAAGATGGCAACTTCCCATCCCATTATTGTGTGCAACATTTTGCCAAACTGCAAACTAACAATGGACCTAGGCACTCTTTGTCATGCTGATTTATGTTCAGCATCAGTTTTGTTTTATTTAGTTATGTGATGCTATAAAAATGAGGTGTGTGGCCACATTTGAGAGCGGTCATAACTCAAGTAGGTTCATTTTGTCTTCTTTTAATTATTTACCCTTTGTTCTTATTAAAGACAAAAATAGAAAGGAGATGTTTTTACCTTCTTTACATTTCTCTGTCATGAGCGTCCTTCACGGACTGCAAATGAGATGCTATAGGCGACCAATGAGTTTGCGTATTTATTAAACAATGACAAAAAGGTACAAAATAATGAGCCACGAGGGGCAAAACACAAATAAGGACAAAGGTAATAGCACACTGACGATAAACACAGGTTAAGGAATAAACTTACAGGGTGTTGCGAGGTAAAGAGGATGACTGGAGCTGGAGCATAGGGACTCCAGTCTAACGTTGGGGAGACCAGCGTTATCCATAAGCGAGGTCACAGCCCCGAGCAAACAGGGCTGCTCTCTTAAATAGTGCTTGACAGATTAACCAGCTGATGAAGGGTCATCAGCTGATTGGAATCCCGCTGTACAGCGGAGCTCCGCTCTTGACAGCCGGAAGCCCCGCTGAGACGTTGTCACAACAAAAGTCTGGAGGTGCGCCAGAGAAGAGAACGGGAGACTACCGCATACCGAGTGCAGACAGAGTCAGCACACGGACTGTGACAGTTGCCCCCGTTCACAAAGCGGATTCCAGACATGGTGTAACATTGAGACCCCCCACCTGGAAGGTCCACGGGACCGCCCCAGGGAGGGAGGAGGGGGAAAAAGGTCAAGGCGGGCCAGAACCAGGAGAAATATAGAAAAATACAAACACGGGCAACTACAGAGCATGTTAAAACAAACAACAAATACTCCATAATGCACACGTGAAAAAATAGACAGGACAATACATGCAAATAACAGGAGAAAAAGCTCTATAACCAAGATACACAGGCCCCTAAGAAACATACCAGCGCATTCCAAAAATTACAGAAGAGCAGGGGGAAACCCCCCCCCCCCCCAAAACACAGGGATGACAGCAGGCAGAGCACGATGGCATGAACGAAGTTTGTCTGGTGGCAGACCCAGAACGCCACATGGGCAAAGCAGTTTCTCAGGCGGCCGACCCGTGCCACTGCGCCACCAGGACTGCAGGGGAGAATCTGGAGACGGCCTCCCCGTTGAGAGGGGTAGCGAGGGAGAGCCGAGCTGAATACGGGGAACCCCAATGGCACCCAGTGGAGAAGGACTGGGGGAAAGATGAAGGACCAGTCCGGCATCAGACAGCAGAGGATCTGCAGCTCCCTCACCGACCTCGATCCGAACCGGTGCTGCGCCCCTGCTGGACCCCGATCGGGTCAGCGCTGCCCCCATGACGGACCCCGATTGGGCCGGAGCAGCACCCACAACGGCCCCCGACTGGGCTGGAGCAGCACCAGAGACGGCCTCCAACCCCGAACCCGGAACCTCCAGCACAGCGACCGGGATGGACTCCGCACTGGTGACCCTGGGAGAAGGCTCAGGAGAAGAAAGAGAACTGGGATCAGGATCACCGGCAGCGACAGAGCCCAGAAAGACAAGCTCGGATGCAGCGGACGGCTGCACCCGGCTCATCTCCCCGAGAGACAGGCAAAAATGTTCTAGAATTGATAGGAGGAAGACAAAATAGAGCACTTGCCTGAACTCGAGTTCTGTCGCCGTCCAGGACTTCGACGATCCGGGTTCAGAAGGCAGAAGGACATCCTCTGGCTCCCACTCGGCTACGGCGGGCCCCGCAGCCGACATGATGGTTCCCACAGCCTGAGGACCCTCCAACGCTGACAACCACGCCAACAACCCGCACGGCGTGGTGGCAGGAGATCCTCGACCTGCTAAGTCGGACCGCTCCTCCCTGGAGACCTGGGGACGCTTCGCCGTCGGCACAGGCTCCAACTTGCAGTCCGCCCTCCTCCTCTGCCCGTATCGTGGCTGCGGGGCTGGAACCAGGCTCTCCAGGCCCGCAGGCTCCCTCCTCGTCCGGCAGCGTAGGCCTGGTGCCGCGGAACGCTCAGGGGAAGGAGACACAAAGGTGGCAGGTTCATCATTAATTTCTGCAGCAGGTGGAGGAAGCTCGGGGGGCTGTGAACCCTGAACTCCACCCCCAGGAATCAAACAAGGCAATCCACTCAATACAGGAAAAGAATGAATAGACACTTGCCTGATTCCCGGAGGGCTGATGGAACCCCCCGCACTGGACTTGAATCCTCCCTTCCCCCGCTGGATGGAAATGGAGGACCCCCCGGGAAGACAAAGAGGAGCCTCTCGCACTGGATCAGGACCGGGAGCATCCGGAGATGGACTCGTGGAGCCCATAGCAGCTGGGGTGAGCATCGAGGAGGAGGGAGAAACAGCCGAGGCGAACCAGGAACGAAGAGCTGACGGAACAGTGGGGAGAGATAACCTGGAGGCGGAGGCGGCTGATTTACCTCTTCGGCAAGACACGGAGGCTGCAGCTGGCTGGGAGACAGAGTTCATGTGGCTACCCGGAACTGGATCCGCACGGGGTTTTCCCTGAGGTGTACAATCTGCATGGAGACGACGTTTACTGGCAGGCGAGGCGAAGGTGAGGTTAGGAAAATGCCGCTCCTGCGCTGAAACAGAGGCGAGCAGGTCAGCGTATTCTGGATAATCACACAGTTCAGGATTCCTCTCCACCAGCCTGACTGCCGCCGTCACATGCTTCATGATCTGTGTGGGGTGGATGGTGGAGCGAGCTGCAGCCACTCGGTCCCAGATGGAAATAGCTGTCAGCTGTAACTTCTCCGGGGGAATCCCGACTGATGTCTCACTCCTTTGGGGATGACCCCTGGGTGGTGCGAACTCCTGGACTGGAACGGTGACAGGAATGGGATCCTGAAGCGAGGAGCGAGGATGCCTTTTCTTTGGCTTCCTGCCGGAGTTTCCCTCCAGCCCACGGAGTCTCTCCCGGAGCACAGAGATGTCCGCCTTCCTCGCCATGACTTCAGGGTGGTTGGAGTAGCGAGGGTGGCGGTTAATGAGTGCCTCAGCGAGGTCCAGGTGTCGGCGTACATTGCTGGGAGTGTCATAGAGGCGAGCGGTGAAAAGGGTTCCATCAATATAGTCGAGGGCCTCCACCAGCTCGTAGCCCAGGCTCCGAGCGTGGCCCCTGAGCGGCGACATAATCTCCCAGCATGCAGCTACCCAGACAGGGAAAACAACAAGTCCAAATTTAGGCAAAACTCATGGTCACCGGCGTCTCTCTTGGGCTGCGACCTCCTGTCATGAGTGGCCTTCACGGACCGCAAATGAGACGCTATAGGCGACCAGTGAGTTTGCGTATTTATTAAACAATGACAAAAAGGTACAAAATAATGAGCCACGAGGGGCAAAACACAAATAAGGACAAAGGTAATAGCACACTGACAATAAACACAGGTTAAGGAATAAACTTACAGGGTGTTGCGAGGTAAAGAGGATGACTGGAGCCGGAGCGTAGGGACTCCGGTCTAACATTGGGGAGACCAGCGTTATCCATAAGCGAGGTCGCAGCCCCGAGCAAACACGGCTGCTCTCTTAAATAGTACTTGACAGATTAACCAGCTGATGAAGGGCCATCAGCTGATTGGAATCCCGCTGTACAGCGGAGCTCCGTTCTTGACAGCCGGAAGCCCCGCCGAGACACTGTCACAACAAAAGCCTGGAGGTGCGCCAGAGAAGAGAACGGGAGACTACCACACACCGAGTGCAGACAGAGTCAGCACACGGACTGTGACAGTCTTGACTGTTCACTGCAGCCTTCGTCAGAAGAACACTTCTCGGAAGTGTGATGTGCTTCACCTGCAAGGAGTTTGCATGTTAGAAGTATGATTTTCAAGGCCCCTGGGAAGAAAAACTGTGGTATAACATGACAAAACTATATGTGTTATAATGTGTTATAATACTCTCATAATACAGTACGTCATTAATATTTTTCTAAATTCTAAAAATGACAACACCAAAATCAAATTAAACTAAATATTATACTGATAAGTATAATATTAAATATTAAAATATTAAATGTGTAAAAATGAACACAACCTGATCTTAGTTGACTTTTATGTCGGCTATGGGCCTGAATTCAAATTTCCTTCCAGGTACACACAGATGGGGTGGCAAATACAGTTAAATACTATGTCAAAATATAGATGGCTCTGGAAAATTTCCTTGATTGCCAAAAATTACCGGTCAATGATGGAGAATTCTCAGTAAACGCAACCTCAGTCTGGCACACACACTGACAAGCATGCACGCATGCACACATATATGGGGGGCGGGGGGGGGGCTGAAAAGTTCATAGTGGTCAAATGTGGTTTATTTTTCAACATCGTCTCCCGTTCAGTTCACACACTTCTTCCATCGGTGTTGCAGCTCTTGGATCCCTGCAATTGAAAAAAATTATATATATATATATATATATATACTGTATATATATATGGTTCCAAGGTTGTCATAGCCAGGAGCGGCACTGGGGTTAAGCTCCCAGTGCTCATAAAATGCTCCTTATGGCGTGCGTCTCGAAAAGCCTCTGACAACTAAGTCCAACTCCTAGCCTGCCCGTGTGGTTTAGTCTCTAAGCCCGGCGGAACTGCTTTTACTAATAGGAGAAGGGGCGAGGGCGAATCTCTGGCGCCTTAAAACCAGATGCTTCGGGTAGATGGTGGCTCGTCAACCTGGGAAGGTAGCCCATCTAGGGGAAGGTAAACCCTGATTTCAAACCTCTGCTGCCTTGCGGCATACCCGGTCACGGGAAAGGCTTCGGGAGTCAACCCTGAGGAAAAATCTGGAGTCGGAGCCCCTAAGGCAGTTCTATGTTGTGCTCAACATCGTTCTGGCAGCTCCTGCAACGGCGCTGGTGCCAAACTGTAGCAGCCCTGCTGTTCCTTTGGATTCATCAGGCCCAGTCACCCTCGTCAGTGTGTATGCCCCAACACAGACAGCCACACCAGAGGCAAAAGACGAGTTCTATGAGAATCTCGCAACAACTGTCAGGATCATTCCCAACTCTGAACAACTCATTCTCCTTGGAGACGTCAATGCCAGAGTGGGTGCTGACCACGACTCCTGGCCCTCCTGTCTTGGACCTTTTGGCGTGGGCAGAATGAACGACAACGGACAGCGGCTGCTCGAGTTCTGCACATATCACGATCTGTGCATCACAAACTCGTTCTTCAAGACCAAGCCCCAACACAAGGTTTCCTGGCAACATCCGCGCTCAAAGCACTGGCACCAGCTAGACTTGATCCTGACCAGGCGCACCTCACTGAAGAACGTGCTAATCACCCGTTCGTTCCAGAGTGCAGATTGCGACACAGACCATTCATTGGTGTGTTGCAAGGTCAAGCTGCAGCTGAAGAAATTCCATCGTGCTAGACAACCTGGAAAGGCACGGATTGACACCAGCAAGATGGCCCAACCAGAACTTGTTGAGCAGTTTGCCTCCACCTTTGAGAAGGAACTTGGTGTACCACAAGGAGGAGAATCTGCAAAGCAGAAGTGGGAAGAGCTGCGAAACACCATCTACCGCACAGCCTTGGCTACCTTTGGGAGGAAGACCTCGAAGTCACAGGACTGGTTTGATGCCAAGTTGACCGAGATGACCCCTGTCATTGAAGCCAAGCGCTCAGCACTTGCTGAGTACAAGAAGTACCCAAACGAGAAGAATCTCCAGATTCTCAGGGCTGCGAGAAGCAAAGTTCAGCAGACTGCTCGGCGCTGTGCCAACGAGTACTGGACTCAGCTCAGCCAAGACATTCAAACCGCTGCCATAACAGGGGACATCCGTGGTATGTACGATGGCATCAAGAAAGCACTTGGTCCGGCTCAGAGCAAGACGGCCCCCCTCAAATCTTCCACTGGGGAGATGATCATAGAGAAGAACAAGCAGATGGAGAGATGGGTGGAACACTACTCCGACCTCTACTCCAGACAGAACACCGTGACACCATCAGCCCTTGATGCCATCGACTGCCTGCCATCCATGGACGAACTTGACGCCGAGCCAACCATCGACGAACTCAGTAAGGCCATTGATAGCTTTGCCGCTGGCAAGGCACCCGGCAACGACGGCATACCCCCTGACCTGATCAAGCACTGCAAGACCGCCCTACTGCTGCCATTGCATGACGTCCTCTGCCAGTGCTGGAAGGAAGGTGCCGTACCACAGGACATGAGGGACGCCAAGATCATCACCCTCTACAAAAACAAAGGGGAGAGAAGCGACTGCAACAACTACAGGGGCATTTCCCTCCTCAGCGTTGTTGGCAAAGTCTACGCACGAGTTGTTCTCGTTCGTCTACAGAAGCTTGCCGAACGTGTCTACCCCGAGTCTCAGTGTGGCTTCCGCGCTGAGCGATCGACGGTAGACATGATATTCTCCATCCGCCAACTCCAGGAGAAATGCAGAGAACAGAACATGCCTCTGTACGTCGCCTTCATCGACCTCACCAAAGCGTTCGATCTGGTCAGCAGAGAGGGCCTTTTCAAGATCCTGCCAAAGATAGGATGCCCACCAAAGTTGCAAAGCCTCATCGAATCGTTTCACACCAACATGCAGGGGATAGTGCAGCACGATGGCAACGTCTCAGAGCCATTCAACATACGCAGCGGAGTGAAACAGGGCTGTGTACTTGCGCCAACCCTCTTTGGGATTTTCTTTGCTATGCTCCTGAGGCATGCCTTCAGCACAGCAACAGAGGGAATCTACCTGCACACAAGATCTGACGGCAGGCTTTTCAACCTCGCCCGCCTGAAAGGTAGAACCAAAGTACGCGAGGCTCTAATCAGAGACATGCTGTTCGCAGACGACACTGCAGTCGCAACCCACACACAGCAGGAGCTTCAGACCCTGATGGACCGCTTCTCCCAGGCGTGCAAGGACTTCGGGCTTACCATCAGCCTGAAGAAGACTAACGTCTTGGCGCAAGGCACGGAAGCACCACCAACCATCACCATTGATGACTACAAGCTGGAGGTTGTGAATCAGTTCACATACCTGGGGTCCACGATCAGCAACAACCTCTCCCTTGATACAGAGATCAACAAGAGGATTGGAAAATCAGCGTTCACACTCGCTCGCCTCACCACACGAGTGTAGGAGAATCCCAAACTCTCTGTCAAGACGAAGATGGCAGTGTACAACGCCTGCGTCATCAGCACACTGCTCTATGGGAGTGAGACGTGGACAACATACGCCCGGCAGGAAAAGAGACTGAACTCCTTGCACTTGCGCTGCATTCGCAACATCCTGGACATATCCTGGCAGGACAAAGTGCCCAACACAGAAGTTCTGTCCCGCGCCGGCCTTCCCTCCATGTTCACTCTACTCAGGCAGCGCAGGCTTCGCTGGCTAGGCCACGTTCATCGTATGGAGGATGGCAGAATCCCCAAAGATGTCCTCTACGGAGAACTGGCAACTGGCAGGAGAGACGTTGGCCACCCACAGCTGCGCTTTAGAGACGTCTGCAAGAGAGACATGAAGGCCCTGGATATCAACACAGAGCGCTGGGAGGACCTTGCAACGGACCGCTCCAAATGGAGAGGCACCCTGACCAGACAGCTCAAGGCGGGTGTAGAGAGACTGACTGCTGCAGCAGATGAAAAAAGGACCCGCAGGAAGAACCGCCACAGACCCAGCAGCACGGAGACCACCCACAAGTGTGACCTGTGTGACAGGGACTGTCATTCGCGCATCGGCCTGTTCAGCCACAGGCGGTGCTGTTCCAGCAGAGTAGACGTTTAGGATTCTCTTCCATGGTCATCATAGACCGACGGAGGCCGACATACGATATATATATATATATATACACTACAGTTCAAAAGTTTGGGGTCACCCAGACAATTATTTTGTGTTTTCCATGAAAAGTTACACTTATTTACCACCATGAGTTGTAAAATGAATAGAAAATATAGTCAAGACATTGACAAGGTTAGAAATAATGATTTGTATTTGAAATAATAATTCTTTCCAGATACTCAACCTGCTCAAAGTTAAGGTCAGTTTTATAGCTTCTCTAACCAGCTAAACTGTTTTCAGCTGTGCTAACACGATTGCACAAGGGTTTTCTAATCATCCATTAGCCTTCTGATGCAATGAGCAAACACATTGTACCATTAGAACACTGGAGTGATAGTTGCTGGAAATGGGCCTCTATACACCTATGTAGATATTGCACCAAAAACCAGACATTTGCAGCTAGAATAGTCATTTACCACATTAGCAATGTATATTAGATATTAGAGTGTATTTCTGATTAGTTTAAAGTTATCTTCATTGAAAAAAACAGTGTTTTTCTTTCAAAAATAAGGAAATTTCTATGTGAACCCAAACTTTTGAACGGTAGTGTATATATATATATATATATATATATATATATATATATATATATATATATATATATATATAGTACACACACACACAGAGTGGCTGTAAAAAGTCAACACACCCCTGTTCAAATGCCAGGCTTTTGTGATGTACAAAAATGAAACCAAGATAAATCATTTCAAAACTTTTAACCATTAATGTGACCTATAACCTATACTACCCAATTAAAAAACAAACTGAAATCTTTTAAGAGGAAAAATAAAAAAAATAAAAAACTTACAATAACCTGGTTACATAAATATGCACACCCTCTTATAACTGGGGACGCGGCTGTGTTCAGAATTGACCAGTCACATTCAAACTCATGTTAAGTGGGAGTCGCACACACCTGCCACCATTTAAAGTGCCTCTGATTAACTCCAAATAAAGTTCAGCTGTTCTTGTAGGCTTTTCCTGACATTTTTGTAGTTGCATCTTGCAGCACAAGCCATGGTCTGCAGAGAGCTTCCAGAGCATCGGAGGGATCTCATTGTTCAAAGGTATCAGACAGGAGAAGGGTACAAAAGAATTTCCAAGACATTAAATATACCATGGAACACAGTAAACACGATCATCATCAAGTGGAGAAAATATGACACAACAGTAACATCACCAAGAACTGGATGGCAATCCAAAATTGATGTAAAGGCGAGAAGAAAACTAGTCAAGGAGGCTGCCAAGAGGCTGACAGCAACACTGAAGGAGCTGCAGGAATTTCTGGCAAGTATTGGTTGTTTAGTACATGTGACAACGATCTCCCGTCTTCTTCATATGTCTGGGCTATGGGGTATGGTCGCAAGACGGAAGCCTTATCTTACGAAGAAAAACATCCGATTACATTTCCAATCCAATTACATTTTGCAAAAAAAAAAAAAAAAATGAAATCTCCTAAACACATGGGAAAATGTGTTATGGTCCGATGAAACCAAGGTTGAACTTTTTGCCCATAATTCCAAAAAGTATATGTGACCCGTGCTGGCAAAATGAGTCACTTTGAGGAAATTATCAAAACTGAGGTAACATTTTTTCCCTATTCTGTATTGATGACATGTTTTAGTAACAGACCCAGGAGCAGACAACAGATTTGGTTATAAAAACAATGATCTTTATTGAGGGTGAGTGTGTGTGAATGTGTGTGAGTGCAGAGCAGGAGGAGTCTGGCAACCCTGCAGAGGAGAGAGAGAAGGAGTAGTGAGTAACTTGTTGCACACAGCTGAATGTTGTGAAGTTAATTATAATCTTACGGCGCAGGGAGCGGTTGGAATGAAACAACCTGTTGCCTCATTCTCTCCTGGTTGCCGTGGTCCCGCGAAGGTGAGGAGGTGCTGGTGCAGATATATGCAGTGTCAGGTGCAAGTGTAATTCCTCAGGTGAGGGGAAAGGGAAAACATTCAGTCTAATGATTAAGGCACTTACAGGATGCCGATGGGGGTGAGGAGACATCAGTTCCGGGAAAGGGTCCTAGTCCACCGCCAGGAGTAGTGCCGGTCTGCCAAGGAGATGGTCCACCTGCACACAGGTATCCAAGACAAGCAGAGGTTAGATGCAAGGAGGAGAGATCAGATTGAGAGGATGCTTACGGTGTGTCGAGTCTGAGGCGAAGTTCACAGCTGGAGGTGAGAAGAGCTGTACAAATGTGGAGGTGCACTTTAGCTGCATGTGAGCGTAGATGTCTCTGTGCAGGAGTGGAGGGACCCACTCCATATAAAGGCTGCTTAATTAAGGAGCACAGGTTTGGGTAAAACCGCAGCTGTGAAACATAATTAATGAGAGGAGAGAAAAACAACACACAGCTCGGATCACCAAAATTGAAAGACCCTCAAAATGATATTTAATTTGTAGGAAGTGTGCAAAACGTGGGCTGCACGGTGGCGCAGTGGTTTAGCACTGTGGCAGCACAGTTTTACCCTCGGCCGGGGGATCGCGGGGATCATGAGATCGTGGGTTCGATCCCAGCCCCCGACCAACAGTGAGCTGTGTGGAGTTTGCATGTTCTCCCCGTGTTGCGTGGGTTTACTCCGGGATTTCTCCGGTTTCCTCCCGCATACCAAAAACATGTAGGTTTAGGGCGCTCGCGCACGCAGCGACCAGCAGCCGGTGGCTTGTCACCAGACTGCAAACCAAATCTACCTACGGGTACAAATAAGTAACAAAAAAAACAAAAAAAAACAAAAAAAAAACAGACATTGGAAAAAGACGATTTGTTTATATTTTGACTAAGTATAAAACTTGCGTTCAATCGGTCAGCAGTTGTGTCTTCCCCAAAAACATATATATTTTTAGAATGTACGTTTTCTAAGCTTTCCAATGATACCAGGCACTCATTTTTTTTTTTTTTTTTTTTTTTTTTTTTTCCTGGGACTTGCTGCTAGCAAACAGAGAAAGAGTCATGATTTATGACTTCTCTTACCTGCAGCTCGTAATGACGCGGTGCGCATTCCGACTCATTTTGCCAGGTCACATATTTGGCACAAACACAACACTGCTCATCACCAAAAGAACACCATACCGACAGTGAAGCATGGTGGTGGCAGCATCATGCTTTGGGGCTGTTTTTCTTCAGCTGGAACTGGGGCGTTAGTCAAGGAGGAGGGAATTATGAGAGTTCTAAATACCAGTGTTGGCACAAAACCTTCAGTGTTCTGCTAGAAAGCTGAAGATGAAGAGGAATTTCATCTTTCAGCACGACTGACCCAAAGCACACATCCAAATCAACAAAAGAATGGCATCACCAGAAGAAAATTAAGGTTTTGGAATGGCCCAGCTAGAGTCCAGACCTGAATCTGATCGAACATCTGTGGGGTGATCTGAAGAGGGCTGTGCACAGGAGACGTCCTCGCAATATGACAGATTTGGAGTGTTTTTACAATTAAGAGTGGGCAAATAATGCCACATCAAGATGTGCCACGCTGATAGACTCCTACCCAAAAAGACTGAGTGCTGTAATAAAAGCCAAAGGTACTGCAACAAAGTAATTAGTTTAAGGGTGTGCATATTTATGCAATTAGGTTACTGTAAGTTTTTTATTATTTATTTTTCCCCTTAAAAGATTTCAGTTTGTTTTTCAATTGGGTTGTACTGGTTATAGATCATATTAATTGTGAAAAAAGTTTTGAAATGATTTATCTTGGTCTCATTTTTTTTACATCACAAAAACCTGGCATTTGAAAAGGGGTGTGCAGACTTTTTATATCCACTGTGTGTGTGTGTGTGTGTGTGTGTGTGTGTGTGTGTGTGTGTGTTCGTACGGGGGATTGTGACTGAGGCTTTAACACAGGAGTAAAACATTTGAAATAGGCATTTAAACCTGTATAATAAAATAAAAAGACATATATTAAACTGAACACGGCTTACTTCAAATTAACAAAGCAATCAGTGGCAGTAGGATGAAAGCCCATTGCAAACTACAACTAGCCTTTATGCTGCTTTCTAATCTTTTGTAGCCAGACAGCAATATTCACAGTTCCATCTGTTTAAATGCAACTGTAGAGAATTGTGAATCATCTCAAGACACTGAGCTCATGATTCTGCCTAAAACATTCCAGTACAATCTTCTTGTCCTGACTGCCCATGACTAAAACATTAATGCTTCTTTCACCAAAGTCAGAAGATGGTCCCAGTTTAACAGCTCAAGAAGCTGTGATGGGAGTCTGGCTAAAAATGGCACAAACATTTCCCAGCTATTTTCCAAGCAGCAGCATATTGCTCTCACTCCTGGTAAGTGGTAAATATTCTCTTCATCCATCAAGGGCACCCTTTAAAGTCAAACACTTCCCAGCCAAGACGGTTACACAGCCATGCAGAAATGGGCTTAACATCTCCTCAGCTTATTATCAGGCAATGCTACCGAAAAGAATAAATCTGTAATAAATGGGGACACAAATCAAAATTCAGACCATTTTGTCAGTGTGATTTAAAATAGTAGAACATAGCCAAACATTATATTTACTGTATTTAATATGACATTGGAATGTGACACTGAACTCCTAAATAAATGACAATGTAAATTTTTGGTTCCAATGTGTAATATAAAATAAATAAATCTAAGTTCCATTTAATGAGTAAACTTTATTGTCTTTGAAAACTTTAACTCATTTATCCCAGAGGGTAAATAAGGGGTAAGTACTGGGGCATGAGCTGAATAATGCCTTGACTTTCATCTGACACAATTTCTGTCATAAGTATAGGAAAATGCCCTGTTTTCCCCAATACATTCCCTTTATTTATAAAATAATTGTGTTTAACGAAAATCAAGGCATATCCCAGTACTTACCCTTTACTTTCCTTCTTTTTGTTCTCTGTTTTCCCCTGCTTTTGCTATGGTTTTTGAGACTTTCCCCCCAGTATTTTTACTCAGTTTTGTTTTGTTTTTACTTCACCAGTACTTACATGTTGAATATATGTCAGATCAAAGTTAAGGCATAATGCAGCTGTGCCTCAATACTTACCATTGCATTTATCTTGTTTTTTTTGCCCATTTTTCAAAGATTCAAAGATTCAAGATTCAAAGGCTTTATTGTCATGTGCACAGTTACGAAATGCAACATTTCCTGAGCAATGAAGTTCTTACTCTGCTCTCCAAACGAATGCCAAGGTAATAGATACACAGCAATACTAATAAGGTAATAACACACCTAATACTAATGAATACTAATAACACACACTAATAACACACATTAGGCAATTAGGACACCTTTAGCACACCTTAATACTAAGTACTAATACTAATGAATACTAATAACACACATTAGGCAATTTGGACAGTTAAAGCAGATAAAGCAGTCAAACTAGAGGAAACAAGAAGAATGAAAATTGAAAATTCACTGAGTGATTATAATGGACAATGGTATATTAAAATCAGAGATGCTATGAGCCTGAGGCGGCAAAAGCCTATGTACAGTGTGCAAATGAGCAATGTGCAAATGAGTAATGTACAAATTAGCACCCAGTGTGAGAATTTCTCTGTAATGATAATACCTAGTAGACTGTACAATGATAATTTAGCAGCAGAGATGACATGGACATGAGACGGGGTGAGACTATGTACACTGCGCAAGTGAGCAATGTGCAAATTTAGCAACCAGTGTGTGAATTCCTATTGCAAAGCTGTGTCCGGAGTTTGCTATTTATTCAGGAGTCTGATGGCAGTGGGAAAGAATGAGTTTTTTTAGTCTGGATGTCTTGCATTTCACACTGCTGTACCTCCAGCCTGAGGGTAGAAGTGTGAACATTCTGTGCTGGGGGTGGGTGGGGTCCTGGAGGATGGCGGCAGCTCTCCTTTGGACTCTGCGGTGGTAGATGCTCTGCAGAGAGGGGAGTGGAGTCCTGATGAGCTTCTCCACTGTCTCCACCACTCTATGCAGGCACTTGTGGTCCAGGGCAGTGGTGCTGCCGTACCATGCAGTGATGCAGTTGGGCAAGATGCTCTCAATTATGCAGCTGTAGAAATTGTTGAGGATCTTTGGGGACATGCCAAACTTCTTCAGCCTCCTCAGAAAGTACAGCCACTGTTGAGGTCTCTTAATCTCGTAATCTCTTTCCCCATACTTTTCCTTTCTTTACCTTGTACTAAACATGTAAGTTGCAGACTGGATCATAAAGTGCTACCAATTATTGCTATATTATACAACAGTTAGTTTCGACCGAGTAATTTGATTGGACAATAGGGATTCCAGGACTTAATATAATCCATGAAAATTGCATTCCAGTTTCACTGGATATGATCACTCTGCTTCAAAGGTGTTCTAGTAATGTTAATTAATAACAATATACGTATATATATTATTTTTTATCAACTCTGACAATTGTGGTACTGTTTTGGATACCTTAATTTCCACAGTGAAGTGCTGTTTGACAAGAATTTATACATCCGTGACCTGGAAGTCCCACCCTTTTGCAAAGGTCTACTTCCGTCCTGTCATTTTGAGATCATTAAATGATTTCACGTCTGTTTAAAACAATAGTGCTAGAGTTTGTTTATTGTCTTGATTAACAAACCACAATACCTATGTGGTGATGGACTATTTGTTTCATCTGAAAATGAGAAGAAAAGCAAGTAAAATGTGCTAAATTGCTAGCATGTGCTAAATTGATAGCATGCTAACTACTAGCTTCTGGTGACCGGTATTAGATACGTTTTGATCTGGAATTTTCTGAAGTATCGACTTAACAGGTATGCTTTATAAACACATTGCTTTTGCACTTGACAATATTTAATTTGTTTACATGTGTGTGAAATGATAATAGACATCTTCATACTGATTGAGATGCAACAGTTCACTGGCTAGATTTAAGGACTTTTTTCTCAGCTGCAGAAAATAACTGGTTAAACAAATAAATCTAAATATTTTGTCCAGTATTGTGTCGGCCTCCGTCGGTCTATGATGACCATGGGAGAGAATCCCAAACGTCCACTCCGCTGGAACAGCACCGCCCGCGGCCGAACAGGCCGACGCGCACCGGTGTTCTACCTTCCAGCGTTGGGCGTTGGTAGGATTCAAGCCTGGGCAGGAAGATAT
The DNA here is from genome assembly GCA_020510985.1 of Pholidichthys leucotaenia. Taxonomy (NCBI): domain Eukaryota; kingdom Metazoa; phylum Chordata; class Actinopteri; order Cichliformes; family Pholidichthyidae; genus Pholidichthys; species Pholidichthys leucotaenia. Next base: position 149,684,609 of record CM035838.1, read on the forward strand.
GGAGGACAAGATGTTACCCATGCAGCATGTCCCCCCTCTCAACGTCACTGATGAATCCAAAGGAACAGCAGGGCTGCTATAGTTTGGCACCAGCGCAATCGCAGGAGCTGCCAGAACAGATGTTGAGCACAACAGAGAACTGCCTTAGGGGCTCCGACTCCGGATTTTCCCTCAGGGTTGACTCCCGAAGCCTTTCCCATGACCGAGTGTGCCGCAAGGCAGCGGAGGTTTGAAATCAGGGTTTACCTTCCCCTAGATGGGCTACCTTCCCAGGTTGTCCAGTATTGCTGTCAGTTAATACATTCTGCTTGCCAAAATTGTTGTAAAAAAAGCAATATTACACTCGAGTTTGTTACCATATCATGAATATACTAACTCCAGTAGCGGCACTGGGGTTAAGCTCCCAGTGCTCATAAAATGCTCCTTACGGCGTGCGTCTCGAAAAGCCTCTGACAACTAAGTCCAACTCCTAGCCTGCCCGTGTGGTTTAGTCTCTAAGCCCGGTGGAACTGCTTTTACTAATAGGAGAAGGGGCGAGGGCGAATCTCTGGCGCCTTAAAACCAGATGCTTCGGGTAGATGGTGGCTCATCAACCTGGGAAGGTAGCCCATCTAGGGGAAGGTAAACCCTGATTTCAAACCTCCGCTGCCTTGCGGCACACCCGGTCACGGGAAAGGCTTCGGGAGTCAACCCTGAGGAAAAATCCGGAGTCAGAGCCCCTAAGGCAGTTCTCTGTTGTGCTCAACATTGTTCTGGCAGCTCCTGCGGCGGCGCTGGTGCCAAACTGTAGCAGCCCTGCTGTTCGTTTGGATTCATCAGTGACATGGAGAGGGGGGACATGCTGCATGGGTAACATCTTGTCCTCCATATCTTCCTGCCCAGGCTTGAATCCTACCAACGCCCAACGCTGGAAGGTAGAACACCGGTGCGCATCGGCCTGTTCAGCCACAGGCGGTGCTGTTCCAGCAGAGTAGACGTTTGGGATTCTTTTCCATGGTCATCATAGACCGACGGAGGCTGACGAGAAGTAGGGCGTGATTTGGCTTGTGCCCTCCACGTACACAAACTGAATCACGCCCTGCTGAAGTTCATATATTCATGATACCAAACTCACTCTTGTGTAATATTGCTAAATTGCACTGTGGAGATTAGCAGTGTCACAGGTGAAAAAGGTTTTTCCCTAGAGAACAGCTCCTGAAACATTTTCTCTGACATATTTTTAAAGGCAACAAGTTTAAAAATGTGTCCTTTAATTCCATATTAAACTTGTTTCTAAGACTGGTTTTTATCATTTGTGTATTATTGCAATGGATCAGCGTTCTCGTCCAGTACCCGGGCTCGCCTGGGGAAGCTAATGATCCTACCAGCAGACTAAATTCGAAGAGACGACGCCTCTGTGCCAAGTCAAAGAAGAATCCTAGTCACAGTCCTAAAGCCGAAAGCAAACAGCCCCAAGAGCACTTTGTGGTAGGATCTGCCCTTCGCATATTACAACTAAACGTTGAAGGCCTATCTGCAGCCAAGCGAAGCCTGATCGAAGTCCTCGCCTTCCAACATTCGATTGATGTAATCTGCCTCCAAGAGACTCATATTGGCACAGAAGAAGCTGGCCGCTTCACCATCAAAGGCTTTGACCTCCTGTGCTATGTTCTACATGCTAAACATGGACGTGCCACCTATGTGCGTTCTGACATAGTTGAAGCAAATCACCTGATAACAACACATTTCTCAGACACCATAATCATTGGTGGCTTCCATATTGTCAATGTGTACAAGCCCCCTAATGCCAACTGGGATCTGCAGGTCTTACCCACCCTACCCCACCCTGCCATCTATGTGGGGGACTTTAACAGCCATCACCCTGACTGGGGGTACCCAGCAGTGGACAGTGATGGGGAGGCACTTTCAGACTGGGCATCCAGAAATGACCTCGCTTTGATATACGACCCCAAACAAAGAAGAACCTTCCACTCTGCTAGGTGGAAGAAGGACTATTCTCCTGACCTGTGTTGGGCCAGCTCTTTGAATGGGGAGCCATATCCTACACAGATCCTCATTCTTGATGATTTTTCCACACAGCCAACACCGGCCCTTGCTTGTACACATTGGCCTACAACTTCCAGTCATATACAGCCCAAGGAAGATGCGCTGGAACTTCCGCAAAGCCAACTGGAAGAAATTCAGTGAAACTCTGGACCGGAGCGTTGTTACCATCCCACTCCACACCATCACTGTAGATGAAGCATACAACCGCTTCTGCAGCGCAATCTTCAAGGCTGCCCATACTGCAATCCCACGAGGCTACCGACCCCTCTATGTCCCATGTTTGGACGGAGAAAGTGCTGCCCTCCTACAATCCTATCAAACATCAGGGGACCCAGAGATAGCAGACCATCTCATTGAATCGCTAAATACAGCCCGGCGAAAGAAATGAGAGGAGACAGTTGCTGACCGGAGCTTTACCCACTCTAGCAGGAAATGTTGGAGCCTCATCCGTCGCCTAGGAGCTGCACAGAAGCCCCCTAGCCAAAGCCGAGCATCCGTCACACCCAACCAAGTTGCATCCCACCTACTGACTATCGCCAAAGCACCCCAAGACAAAGACCCCAGAAAAGCAGTTACAACTGAGCTAAAAAAACACCAAAAAATGCCTGTAGAGGAAACGAACCCTGAACCCTTCGAGGCTGCTGAACTGGAGAAAGTCCTACAGGGCCTGAAATGTGGAAAGGCAGCATGATACGATAACATCTTCCCAGAATTCATGAAAAATCTTGGCCCCCGAGCTCTAACCTGGTTGACACAATTCTACACAAGGATCACACAAACAAACTCGATCCCAAAGAAATGGCGGACAGCAAAGGTCATTGCCATCCCAAAACCTGGCAAAGACCACAAACTACCAGCAAGCTACCGCCCAATCTCCCTACTCAGCGTTCCTTACAAAATCATGGAGCGCCTAATACTGCAACGCATTTCCCCAGAAATAGAGGATATTCTAAGTGTGGATCAAGCAAGTTTCTGCAAGGACCGCAGTACAGGAGAACAAGTACTGGCCCTAACCACCTTCATCGAAAATGGCTTCGAGAGCAGACTGAAGACAGGGGCTGTGTTTCTCCACCTCACAGCCGCCTATGATACGGTCTGGCACAAAGGCCTCCTCCTGAAACTTATAAAGGCGATCCCTGCTTGGGCAACAGCAATTATAAAAACCCTGCTGACCAACCGAAGGTTCAGAGTCCACCTCAGTCAGAACACAAGTGCATGGAGAATGCAGAAAACGGACTCCCACAAGGCTCAGTTCTAGCTCCAACTCTGTTCAACCTCTACATAAACGACCTGCCTACTACAAAATCCCGCAAATTCATCTATGCAGACGACATCTGTTTGGCATTCCAAGCACCAGACTTTGAACCACTGGAACGGGTGCTCACGGAAGATCTTGCCAAACTGGACCAGTTCTGCAAAATCTGGCGCCTAAAACCAAGCCCAGCAAAAACCGTCTCCAGTGTATTCCATCTCCACAATGCAAAAGCTGCCAGAGAACTAAACATCCACCTGAGCGGACTCAAGCTTAAGCATGCCCCAAATCCAACTTATCTTGGAGTGACCCTTGATAGGACCTTATCCTTCAAGGAACATCTAAAGGGGACAGCTGCTAAGGTGAAGGTACGAAACAACCTGCTCTGCAAGCTCGCTGGTGCAAAATGGGGGGCGGCAGTCTCCACCCTGCGCACCTCAGCACTGGCCCTTTCATACTCTGTAGCAGAATATTGTGCCCCTGTCTGGTCCAGGTCATCTTACACACACCATGTAGACACCCAGCTCAACTCAACCATGAGAACTATAACTGGAACAATCCGCTCAACACCACTCCCCTGGCTCTCTGTACTGTCAAACATAGCCCCTCCACACATCCGGCGAGCAGCATTAACTCAAAGGATGCTCCAAAAAGTTAAAGATTCTTCTCACTTACCAATCCATGCAGATATCTACACCCCACCCACTGCCCGACTTTCATCCAGACGGCCAATTTGGAAAAACCCTCCCCCAGCTGACTTTACCATCCAGACAGCTTGGCAAGAGGAATGGGAGACCAAGGAGGTCCCAAACAAACAGCTGGTGATAAACCCCAACCAACAGGTCCCGGGCACCAACCTCCCAAGGAGACAGTGGTCTACACTCAATCGCTTCAGGACTGGACATGGCCCCTGCTTGGCCAGCCTTCACAGATGGGGCAGTAGCCCTAGCCCACTGTGCGCATGTGGAGAGGAGCAAACAATGGAACACATCATAGAGGCTTGCCCGCTCCAAAGACTGGAAGGAGGATTACACACCCTCCATACAGCAAACCAGGAGGCAACTGCTTGGCTTAAGGACTTTGCATTCACTAAATAAATTGCCAAGATAAGGAACATGTTGTCTCAGAGTGATGCTGAGAAATTAATCCGCACTTTTGTTAGCTCTAGATTAGATTATTGTAATTCTTTATTATCAGGCTGTGCTAAAACATCTCTAAAAAGTCTTCAGTTGATCCAAAATGCTACAGCTAGAGTTTTAACCCTTTGACGTTCCGAATTCATAAGACATCAGCATCACCTGTTGTCCCTGGCGCAGTCAGCGCCTGTCATGTGATGTGTCCCAAAAGCACAGAAAACCCAGTCGTAACAAGCATTTCACATCACAAGATGTCAGACACATATAGCTTACTGCTCTTCACTGGAGGACTGGAGGACTTCACCCAACAAACCATTGCAAACATCATTTCCGGTAACGCGAAGAAGAGAATGTAAACAAAGGCTCCATCTCAACATATATTTCCACACGGAGGAAGCGTTTGCTCCAAATTTTGCCAACTATGATTCTAAAGATAGATTATTTTTGCTTCTGAAGGGAAATATTTACCTTTTGTGACAGGAGAAGACGGTCTGGAGCGTGTACACTTTTGTCTGCCATCAACAGAGCTGCACGTGACGAGTGAACAATAGCGCCAGTTTGGCAGCGTAATGTAACCGAAATTGAGGTGGAATAATTCATAACATACATGTGACAGTTTCTGGATGTGGGAGAGAAAGCGAAAATGACTGGCTGAAGACAAAATAAGGACAGTGGATGACGAAAGTGGACGAATGAAGACACAACGGGCGGTAGGTCTGACCAGGTCTGACCATCAGTTTGTTTACATTCTACTGATTTTCTGGTTCATATATTTTGAAGAGAAGATAACAAAAAACAAAGACAAAAAACAAAACCATCCTTTGTGTAAATAATTTTAAGAGGTTAACAGGTACTAGAAAGAGAGATCATATCTCTCCGGTTCTGGCCTTCCTTCACTGGCTTCCTTTAGAATTTAAAATTGTTTAAAATCCTCCTCACTTATAAAGCTCTAAATGATCAAGTCCCTTGTTATTTAAAAGATATGATAGTACCTTATCATCCTAACAGAGCACTCCATTCCCAAAATGCAGGATTACTTCTTAAATCTCTAAAAGTACAAGGGGATGCAGAGCTTTTAGTTATCAGGTTCCTCTGCTATGGAACCAGTTGCCATCTGGATTTGGGAGACAGACTCGATCTCTGTTTTGAAGAATAGGATTAAAACTTTCCTTTTAGACAAAGCGTATCGTAAGGGTTGAATCAGATGACCTTCCCTTGGTTATACTGCTAACAGGTTTATGTTATAGACTGGGCCTGATCTTAGGATCAAGCCCACACTTTATGTTTATTTGTTTTCTGTATGTTCCCTGTTGTGAAGTTGCAGCTTACAACAGATTGTGCGGATGTGATGACAGATGCACGGTTGACGTCATCACGCTATGCCTATATAAGAGGACTGTTGGCGGAAGACTACCTCTTTGGAGCTCCTCTTCTGTGCCAGCTATAGCCTGTGTTGGTTACGGGTTAGCTTGTTTGCTATACTACTGTAACATGCTGTTGATAAATGTTGTTTAATAAATCATCGTTCAGTACAGCCACTGCCTCTGCTGTCCTATTTCCAGACATAAAACTCCCCTGATTTGGTTATTATGATTATTTGCATTATTTGCCTTCTGTGTCTTCACTGGGTCCTCTATCATTGTCTCCTGTGTTCCCCCCGGTCTATTTTGTCCTTCCCCTGTCTGGTTTTGGATCCTGTTTGTATATTGGTTTATCTATTGCTCAAACTCCTCATGTTTTCCATATCCCTAGCCACTGCCCTCTCTGTATTACTCCTATATTGTTGTCCTGTATGTTCATTGCTAGGTTTCATGTACATCCCCTGTCTGATTGTCTGTACAGCCCCGCCCATCCTGTTTTGTAGCTGCTCCCCTGTTGTCTCTTAGTCGCAGCTGTCTTATGTTAAGTCAATTATCTGTTCCCACCTGTCCTGTGTTGTCTTGATTACCCCCTGTCTATATATACTGGTGTCAGTCTCTGCCCAGTGTGGCATCATTAATGCTACTGCCTGAGCCCTGTAATGTTTCCAGTCAGTTTGTCCTTGACTTTTCATCTCCTTGTCTTGTTTTGTTAGTGAATTATGTTTGCAGAGTTTTGTTATCAGTCCACGTGCTGACATTTATTTTGTATTATTTCTGTTTAATAAATCACCATTTTTGCACCATACATCTGCTTGCGCCTGAGTCCTCCACTACCCAAACCTATGACAGTTTTGACAGCTGAGGGACCTCCCACGATGCACTTCACCTCTTTCATCACTCTCAATGTAATTTTTTGCCAGTCATTAACATCTGTTTGCTCCCTCCCATACACTGAGTGCCCATCATGCTATTTGCTCTCTACTTATCTGTTCTTTTCTTCTTCTTCTCTGTCCCAGCCAGTCACAGCAGATGACCGCCCCTCCCTGAGACTGGTTCTGTTGGAGGTTTCTTCCTGCTAAAAAGGAGTTTTTCCTCTCCGCCATCAAGCGCTTACTCACAGGGGATGGCTTGATTGTTGGGGTCTTTCTGCAATTGTAGCATTCTCATGTAGGGTATTCTCCTACAGTTTGAAAGTGATATGAGATGACTGCAGTTGTGAAAGGACACTATATAAACAAAGTTAATTGAATTGAATTAAATTAAAATAAGTTTAAAATTGGTCCTTTGAGGCATCTCCTAAATGAACAACATCTGACTTACTGCATATTTGACTGTTTGTTTATTTATTTAAAAGGTACAATGCACATTAATTTGCATGATCACTTTGTATTTAGTATTAAGTTTTGTTTAAGGTGTCTTAATTGCCTAATGTGTGTTATTAGTGTGTGTTATTAGTATTCATTAGTATTAGGTGTGTTATTACCTTATTAGTATTGATGTGTATCTATTACCTTGGCATTCGTTCGGAGAGCAGAGTAAAAATTTCATTGCTCAGGAAATATTGCATTTCTTAACTGTGCACATGACAGTAAAGCCTTTGAATCTTGAATCTTGGTCCATGCAAAAATGGCAGATTTAGCCATACTGGCTAGTTTTCTTCTGCAGACTCTGGCACGTTAATAGTATGATTCAAAGACAAAAACACAACAGATGTAAGCACAGACAAAAACACATAAGCATATACAATATGTAAACAACAGAATGACATAAAGCCAATAAAAAGATGCACATGGACTCCACTAGACCCCTGAAGATGTGTTGTGGTACATGACACCAAGTCCTGTAAGCTTTGAGGTATGAACTCCATGGATTTGTTTGTCCAGCACATCCCACAGATGCCCAGTTGGACTGAGATCTGGAGAACTTCAAGGCCAAGTCAACACCTCAAACTCGTTGTTGTGCTCCTCAAACCATTCCTGGACCTTTTTTTTTTTTTTTTTTGCTTTGTGGCACAGTGTATTATCCTGCTGGAAGAAGAAATGCCATTTGTATGAAAGAGTGTACAGTACATGTTAACATCTTGGTGCTAGAAACCACAGCACACCTTCAGGGGTCCAGGGGAGTCCATGCCACTATGGGTCAGGGCTGTTTTGGCAACAAAAGTGTCATGAATCGATCCTCGGGGCAGAGGGGTGAGACCCACGTGCAGGACTGCAGTATGTGAAATTTATTAAGAAAACCAAACACAAAATCCAAAACAGAGCTGAAAACACAAAATCCCAAAAAGACAAGCAAAGTAAACTTACAAATTACCTCACCAGAACAAGGGCTGGGTTCTGGTGGAGATGAAGGTGGAAAACTTACCACAACCAGTCCACTCTTTCCCAGCGTCATCTCTAATGGCGAACCCCAGTCCATAAAACAGGTTACAGACCATGATGCTGTCGCCTCGGGACATCACATGGAACATGCAGTCATTCATTACCGCCGACTTGTACCGAGCTCCAGCGTTCCAACCGTGCGCAGTCTGCCACCTCCATATCCGTAGGGCAGCGCTGGGTCATCTCTTATTCTGTAGTAGGGGAGAAATTTCCTCACCGTGGCCCAATTCAGTGATGATCTCTCCTCCCCCGTGTTGATCAGCAGCGGCACCTCCTTATCGTCCAGGGTCACCATACAGTGCTTGAACCTGTTGGTACTTGGGGACACCACATGGACAGTTATCGGGGCGGGTGCAGTTGTTACTCTCCGTGGGCTCTCCAGCTTGGACACACGACACACCCTGGCATAATGGCTCAAGTGTCCACACATGCCACAGCGCTTCCCTCTAGCTGGGCACTCCCTGGCTTGTATTGGTGCTTCACAGACCCACAGCCCATACACATGGGCTTTATCCTGGCAGACCTCAGGTTGATGGCGTAGGTTTCTGTGCTGTCGTCAGCCGTGCTATCCTCACTGTCAGGGTCCGCTACTAATGCTGTGGCGGAAGGTCTCAGCTGCCCTTGTGATTGGAGCCACTTTAGTTCCGAAGCTAGCTTGTCTGTGGTCTCCACCTGGAGAGCTAGCTCGACAGCTTTGGCTAACGCCAGGTCACTCGGTGCCAAAAGCAGCCTAGCTCACAAAGAATTGCTGGTTGTGTGCTTCCCCAGCTGATCATGTACCATTCCCTCTTCCAATGTCACAAAACAACACTCACTAGCCAGCTGCCATAGGTTGGCAACAAACTGGCGGACAGGCTCACCCACACGCTGGCGTTGTTGTTGGAACCGAATCCGTGACGTTGTCCGGGGTGTGGAAATGACACGCTAACAACTCAACCACATCCTCATGCGAGTCGGTAGCTCCAAGTGCATGCAGGATGCGCTGGCCCTTGAACCCCAAGTTATGCACCAGAAGCACACGTGCCCTCCATCTATCTAGCTCACCCAGGTCTAGCGCCGCAATGTAGTTCTGAAAGGTGCCAAACCATCTTAACCAAGGCACAGGTGGCTCGCTCGGGAGCTCCAGGAAGGGCTGAAGCGGTGAAACACACGCCTCCATTTTTTATTCTCATCGCCAAAATGCTATGTCTGTAATTACCTCTCCAATGATGAGGCCAGGTGCACGATAGAACTCAGCTTTATTGACAGGAATTGGCAACACACAACACGGCCACCAGGCAGGGGCATCGGCAAAGAGGCCGAACCCTGATGCGTGCTGGTATTTATAGGGGCGGTGCAGTGGCGGAAGGAAGTGGCTGCCGCTACACCGCACTTCACAAATGAAAGCATCAATATAACTATATAACATATACCTCATTCAGTAATGTGCTATCCATTTCCACAGCACTGTAAAACAAACCTGATTATCTCATCCTGTCTTTGCACTAATTAAACAGTAAGTGGACTATTTCCATCCTCTGGCACTGGAGATGCTTTTTGCATGCCAACAGTATTTGGCCTTTGACCATGAGAAGGAAAAAGAGAACAAACCGCACTGTGCACTTTAATGATTGCTCTCCTTGCAACACTGCTCAGCACCTCTTTTTTCTCCTCCTTTATTCCTCCAGTCATAACTGAAATATTGCTTAACCATTTAAATTGTCAATGACAACATATGACCATGAACACAATTCACCAGTAGGATTGCTCTCTCCAGTGAATATTTTTTTTTAAATTTTGTGAGCTTTCCAGGCTATATTACAACAAATAACTCAGAGTTAATAGCAGTGTATGTAATTTGAATTACAATCCCCATAATTGTACTCTATGAGGAAATTCAGTTTTTGCAATCTCAGAAATGGAAATGCTTTACGTTCTATCATTTACTGAAGAAGGCTCATGGAACTTTTTCTCTTTTCCCCACTCAAAAGATATACAGTATTTTAGTCATTACATACTGTTGAATGGGATTGAGCCTGTGGATAGCTACAAGAGAGAACTGCTGAGTTATGGACTGCATGATATGTGTTGAAACACAGTACAGTATAAAAGAATGCATAACATGTTCTCAAATCTGTTGTATCTGCTTACAAGCATCATATGCAAACAAATGCATTATTTCTGAAATGTGATGTGGTTGAAACCTTTTTAAATGTACCCGTATTTTAATAGTTGTGAATGTTAGAAATAAAAACTATGAGTGTTATAATGATAATAAGTTTATTTATAGAGCACTTTTCACAGACAGAGTCACAAAGTGCTTAACATGGTAAATAACAAAGCAAATAAAAATACAGACACATAAAACAGTAAAAGAACGAAGTAGACAGCAAAAGCACATAAAAATACAATCAACACATAATTAAAAAGCCAGGCTAAAAAGGTGGGTCTTTAGTTGCTTCTTAAAAACATCAATGGAAGGCGCTAAGTTCAAAAGGTAAGGAGTTCCAAAGTCTGGGAGCAACAGCAGCAATGGCTCTATTGCTTTTGGTTCTGAGCCTAGTGCTAGGGACTACCAATAGATTCGGATTAGAAAGACCTGAGAGACCTGCTGGGATGGTGTAGATGGAGCAAGTCACTTATATAAGAAGGCGCCTCATCATGAATGGCTTTGTAAGTAAGAACAAGAACTTTAAAATAAAGCCTTTCAAGAACACAGCCTTTCAAGTTCCGCTATTACAACAAGTGCTATAACAAGAAGTGCCGTGTGGGTGTCAGTTTCTTTTAATCCATTAATTGGACCACCATAATTATTTGCAATAATGCATTAATATTCCCAGTACTAATTAATATACATGGTGCACATGCTTTTTCCAAGTAAGTCTAATTATCTGGATTTGACAGTGCAGGATATCTCTTGTTAAGGCATTCTTAGGGTAGTGTCTCATGGACTGGTGAATGCTGACAAATGCAGTGATTTTTGCATTTACCAACTTTTCTGAGGCATGTTGGACAAAATCAAGGTAGTTTCTCACAGAACAGCAAATTCTGAGGAATATACATGGATGGATGTTGCAATTGTTGAGTTTTGCCTGAGGTTGTAAAAGGTTGCAAAACAGTTCACACAGTTTTTAAGGTTGCAGGCAGTTTTGTCATAAAGCAGGCAGTTTTGTCATAAAGATTTTTAAACAGTTGCTAGTGTTCACTACTTGGCGAATCAAAAAGAACTTTGGCGACATGTGTTAAAAAGGTTGCAAACATGTTACAACTATTTGCAAATGTGTTCCAACCATTTGTAAATGCTTGCAATGTTTGCAACCGTGTGCAGAAATATGCATTCATAAAAATTTTGAAGATGTTCAAAATTTTTTGGTGACAAGAAAAGCTGTTTGCAACTTTAAAGTCCAAATGTCACGTAATTTTTTTTTCCAAATGCCAACAAATTTTGATAAAATACACATAGCTTAAACCAAATATTCATACCGGAGACCATATCACCCACCCGTATTTACATAATTGCACAAAATACACCAGGCAAAGGCCCCGCCTTGCTCGCTGGCTTGTGACAGCCAATCCAGACCGCGGCCATGTTTTTGACATCACAAATTTAACCCTGGCTGCCCTGCCGTATCCACATTCACACTATCAACATTGGACAATCATGACGGAAAGTGACAGCGATTGTGAACAAATTAGTTTAGTTTTGTCCTCTGGTGAATCGGACTTGGAATTCAGGGAAGACGACACCCCAGATACTGATGACAGTGGTTCAGACAGTGACAGAGGCATAGAACCTTACAGGTTCGAGCCGTCCGAGATGGAATCAGATGCTTTGTCTGATGACAACAGTTCCGACGATGACCAGAGAGCAGAACCAGTGGAAAATGTCATTGAATTGGACATTAATCGCCTCCAGAATGTTGAATGGTAAGCCAAAAGAAATCTGTGATGTTTAATAAATTAACTATAACCAACGGCAAAATTGGGAAGCCGAAGGGGGTCTGTTGAGGGCGCCCCATAAATATCGATTTTTCGGAAGCCATTATTATGACGATACAGTGGGGCGCTAGCTTACAGTAGAACCCTTTCTTTCCTCATTCAGTTGTAGCAACAAAATCAAGGATGAAATGGAAGTAATTGTGGAAAATGACTTGTATTAAAATCCCCAGGATCGTGTGTATAGGACCATAACCAGGAATGTTCCTTTCTCACTGTAGACGAATTAGAAATCTAGCTTGTTGTTTTGTACGCCAGCTTCAAGGTTTGATAACTAGAAATAATTGGGGAAAAAACTATGTCTCTAGCACATGGCACTTCATGGGGAGGGCTTGAAAGTTCTATTAATAAACAAAGACAACATGAATAATGCAATGGATCTTTTCACTTTATTTTACATGAGTTCTGCAAGGCATTTATGAGGCGGATATGGTGTAAATAATATGGACAGGATGTGAACACATTATTGAATATTATATATATTATATTGTCACAAAATTTATAAAAGCTCACAATTGCAATATTAACAAACCTGTGCTTACAATATCAACAAACAAGCATATTTATGTATACATGCATTCAGAAAATATTTGCAAATTCTTGTACTTGAATTTTTCAATAGGTGCACCTGTGAGTGTTGCCAAGCAATGCCAACAGTGGAGGAGAGCCGCTGCTGTCAAGAAATTGACCAGATCAGAATGAGAATGGAGGCGCATACCTGTCAAGTGATACGTTTTCGCCGTATTTTAATACGGGGAAAATGCAATTTTAGCAAATACGGGAGTATTGCCATTTCTGTACGCCCAAAAGAAAAATATACGGGAAAAAAAATTATTGAGTGTGTTGAGGAACACGTCGTGTGTGTGACCCCCACAGCTAGGGGGCTGGCAGAGCGCTCAGCGTGAGCTATTATCACTACAGTGATAAGTGTGGACTCAATCATTAGGCTGATGGCCGGGGCGGGCAAAGCGCTCAGCGTGAGCTATTATCACTACAGTTAGAAGTGTGGACTCAATCATTAGGCTGATGGCCTCACACTTTCTACTGTCCTGCGGCTCCGGAACAGAGAGGAATCGCCTTCCAAATCCAGAATTCTGCTTTTTTTATTTTGAGCAGGATGCTGAGTTGTGTTGTTATTGTCAAATATCCATGAATCCTTAAAATATTTGACAATAACAACACGAATTACATTTAAAACATTTCCCAGAAAAGTGTCCCTTATTACCCAGCCGTCCCTTATAGCCCCGTTTTACGGTGCCATCCAGCAATACGATAGATGATTTATTTCTAAGGATAAAATTGTTGGTCGTTGTTACGTTGGTAACGAGGGGTAACTAAGAACAAAAATAGTGATTGCCTTCTACAAACAAAGGAAAAAAAACTGTCTATGTATTAAAAATATGCGGTGCCTCTTCCAGTCTCCATATAAACAATCAATCGGGATACCCCAAGCATCAAACTAAGGTACAATCTGTTTCGTCACTTCCGCCTTCTTCCCCAGGTGATTCCGGGGGCCGTGAGTAGGAACGTCAGGCCAAGCGCGGCAGTTTTAAATTAACGAATGTTCCGGCGTTACTGAAGCATATGCACCAAGACCCGAACGGATCAGTTCCCTTTTATATCTAGTTTCAAGACATTTTAAGGACCCTATTACGTGACATTTGGACTTTAAAAACTATATGCAAGTGTAACGGATGCCAACTAGCACTGTTCGGCGTAGAACGTTAGTAAACCTCCCTCCCGAAAAGCCTCATACAGTATCGGTAGCGCTGAGCTATCGGTCGGACCTTTAGCTCAGCGCGATCGTGCTGTGTCTCCCATGCTCGAACTGTGTGTAGTTGACTGGTAGGTCGCGGGTTCGTGTCCCGTGTGGGGCGAACTGCGCAGGATGATCTCAGTCACAATGGTGCCGTGACCCGGATGGGAGTGAGGTTTAAGGGGGAGAGTGTAACGGATGCCAACTAGCACTGTTCGGCGTAGAACGTTAGTAAACCTCCCTCCCGAAAAGCCTCATACAGTATCGGTAGCGCTGAGCTATCGGTCGGACCTTTAGCTCAGCGCGATCGTGCTGTGTCTCCCATGCTCGAACTGTGTGTAGTTGACTGGTAGGTCGCGGGTTCGTGTCCCGAGTGGGGCGAACTGCGCAGGATGACCTCAGTCACACAAGCTGTTCTGCAACCGTTACAAACCCCGATGAAACCCAACAATGTCTACATTCTTGAATGTAAACATTGTTGGGTGAGATACATGCTTTAAGGAACAACTTGATGAATTCATCATAAAGCCACAAAAAAGTTTTCCAAATGGCCACTAGTGTCTAGCTTCAATGGCAAAATAATTCCTATATAATTTAACATATATGCATCCCAGTTAGTTCCTATATGTCTGGCACAAAATGTGTGTTCCTATAATTCAGAGGGTCTCATTTTGTGTGTTGAGTATGGCAGTATAGCTACCAACAAATAACGGCCTTTTTTGGGAGATGCACAAAGTCATAATTAACAGGATGCAAGTGTTGGGAAAAAGGAGATCCATTCTTTGTTACTATTTTCTATATTTCCTTTCTTTCATGCAGTCAAAGAGCACATTCATCCTGGGAGACACATGACTCAAACATAAAGATGCTAATTTACACCCTCAAAAAAGCTCTGATCTCTACATCTAAATGAGTGAATATGTGTAGAACTTGGCCTAACCAAATTGTATTTATGGAAGATTGAGAATGTGGTAGCTTTAAGTGTTTGAAAACACAGGCAGCTCCAAACTCTAACTCTCTTCTTAGTGTTACTTCAGCCCCACGACCTTGCGTGTGATGCTTTTTGAAGATTTATCTGGAAGACAAAATAACTTGCTTTGTAGTTAATTATCCTGAAACATCAATATTGTCAGGGACCCTGTTTTTCAGTCAATTAAATACTAGTATGATTTACATACTGTATATGGCTATTGATTTACCTTTTGAAAACTGAGCTGAAGAATTAGAAAAAAGTGTGACAAGTAAATGGGAACAATGATATGGTGAAATAGCTTTAACTGCCAAAAATCCTTTTGTTTTGGATTTAAATTTCACTACAAGATGTACTTTATGGCTATCATTGTCCCCCACCAACAGTGACAAACAAAATAAATGAGTAATGAAATTCAATCTGTCTCTACCAATACAACAGAATAACGAAACACAGAAGCGCTGCTGCCTTAGCCTTGTCTGGATTGGTTAAAATGAAGTGGGGCCACATGGGAAGCACACAAAATGTTTTTGTTCCTCCCTGACAGTGCCTAAAGCCCTTCTGATTTTGTTTCCTGGTGTGCCGAGGCCTATATTAGAAGGAGAAAACGCTTGGCTAACATCGGAGGGTATAGCGGCTGATTCTCACTCCCCTGGGCTCTGCAACAATGCTGCTGTCAAACTCCAGGGCCTTTTGCTTCTTGTCGTGCAGTCTGTGGATCAAACACCCAATGCGGGACTGTCAAAATCCATCTCTTCATGGAGAGAAGAAGTGACTGAGAGGCTGTGATGCAGTTTACTGGCTGTAAAGAAGACCAAAGAGGACCAAGGTGTTCAGTCAGCAGTTCCTTGTGTCTTGGTTGCATCCTAGCATGCTTATATGTACTGCAATTGTGTCCTACTTACTAATCACACCCTTGATGAGCAGCTTTGAATGCTTTGGGAGGTTTATTACAGTGCTGCTTATTTCATGTCTCTACATGCCCCCAGGTCTTGGGATAGTGTGTCCTGTATGTGTTTTCTCAAAATCAAAGAGCAAAAATATGAAAATGTCTTGACAAAGCATATCAACAACATGCAGGGGAACAAAAACAAAGGAAAACAAGACAGCCTCCAGGCACCAAGCAGTATCTTGGAAAGATTAATGAGTGTTCCTGAGGACCCCAAAATAAAATAGCATAGCTTTACGTATGATCTTGATAGGGGATAATTAATTACCAGTACTCATACCATTATATTCAGAGACATTGTCAAAACTGCACATGCAGAAAAAGGTACTAGCTTCCACTAATACACTTCTATTCTAATACTGTAGATGTCTTCATTGGTGGCGTGCCAGCAGGTCAAGAGACCATAATTGGCATCCACAGAACTGCTGGCTCACTTTCTTGCTCATCAAACTGGAACATAAAAAACTAGGACTTATGATTCCCTTTTAAAAAGGCTGAACAGCACCTAGAGGGAGGAATACACCCAAGAATGCAACAAGGACAGTACAGCAGCTATTTAAGTCACGACGACTTATGGAACAGCACAGTTTCTGTAGAGAAGCCTGAATATATAATGGAGTGCCTCTCACAAGAGATAGAGCTTGCAAAGAGAATGTTTAGAGTGCACTTGTTTCACCTCGTCATCAATCAAACATAGAAAGCAATCTTAAGCATGTCAATACAGGATTGTGAATAGCAATGGGAGATTATTTGTGAATGGGAATAGAGGAAAGATAAAGGCATGTAGCCAAAGCATTTGGAGACATCAATGCAGAAAAAAGTTATGTTAAAAAAGCACACGCCATTACTGTAAGCATTTAGTTCTTTGTTAAGAAATGTGCAGTGCTCAGTTTGGTTAAAGGTAAGCATGCCCTTTCTAACTATGTCCAGATGACTCCATTTTAGATTAATCTGTCCAGAAGTGTTTGTATAGGCACTTTGCATACTTACCATGAAAACCAAACTCACGTTGTCCCCCCGCCCCCTGTCCTGTCAGGCATCTGGGTGAGCAGAACAGAAATCTGCTACCCTTATTGTGCCAAAACAGATTTACTTTGCTGAAAGGAGCTTTATACAGTACCTATCTATGTACTGTATATTGTTGTAAACTCCTCTTGTAATAACTTTTAATACTTTATTTAAATTATTTTACCCATGTAGAACCTGACAGGATGGGGAATGGGGAAAGGAAGTGTGGAGAAGGGAAAAGAAAAGGGAGAAGAACAGACCAAAAAAGACAAACAAACCAATAACTAAAACAAACAGAAGACAGACTGCTTCTTCCATCGAAGAGGTCTCAACACGAGTCTGGTATTCGCATCTGTTAAAGGGGAGACATTTGTGTCCGTGCATCCGTGTGCGTGTATATGAGAGCGCGCGCAAAGTAAATGTGTGCATGTGAGTGATTTGTCAGGAAACATACAAAGAGGGCGGCCGGTCGCAGCAACCTGCCCCCCCCCCCAGAAACCCTGAGCAAGCAAGGCAACGCCACCAGCCCCCACAGGACACAAATGTCCGAAGCCAACAAGCCCCAGGAAAGCCAGGCATCTGCCCCAGGAGAGATGGCTGAGGGAGGCCAGGCCGCAAGGCCGCCAGCACGGCAGGTCCACGCCCCCGGGCCCGCCAACCACACCCCAGTGCGGCCAATGCCAGGCCCCAGGAGGCCAGTGCCCCCACCCCCTGGGCTGAAAACCAGCCTGTGCCCCTGGCACGAACCCCCCCAGGCACCCTCACAGTCCCCCCCCCTCCCACACCACCACCACACACCCAGGGGACCCCCACGCTCAAAGAAGGCCCCCCCTTCCAGGGGAGCCCATATCGCCAAAAGGCACTACCCCCTCAATCCAGCACCTCCCGACTAGCAGATACGCCCGTTCCCACACATTCACACCCTCATGCTCTCATACGCACTCACACATTCTTGCTCACCCTCATCCCCCACACAGTCCCACACTCGCACTCCAGGACCCACCCACTCTCTCTCACTCCTGCATCTGCTCAATCTCACTCCCACTCGCCCTCAGGGTCACCCACACTCACTCATGTTCACCCATACTTGCATGCTCACTCACGCTCCGACCTACTCACATCCATTCATGCTCTCCCCGACACACTTGCCCACCCTCATTCACCCTTATTACTTAGGGTGACCACGATGCAGATGCAGCGAGCATGAACATGCACCAGCGCCCAGCAGCGCCTGGCAGCGACCGGGGAGACCACCGGCACAGGCCAGCAGCCACCCCCCCGCCTACCTTCCCCAGGGCGGCTGCGGCCCCAGAAGTAGACCACCACCCCTAGCACCCACCCAAGCGACTAATCAGCTGACCACCGCAGGCGCGCCGAGATGCCACCCGAGATGCAAAGTGCCACACAAAACCGACCCACCATCACCATCTCCACTCATCACTCCCTCACTCTCGCTTACTCTCTTGTTCAATCACTCTCTCGTTCACTTGCTCTCATCTATTCATTCGGCAGCACCCAGAGATTTTGACAACATGACAGGTCCATGGCCCCCAGCAGAAGGAGGGCAACAGCCCTCTCAAACATAGAAAGCAATATTAAGTACGTTATGTCGATGCATGATTGTGAATAGCAATGGAAGGTTATTTGTGAATGGGAATAGAGGAAAGATAAAGGCATGTAGCCAAAGCATTTGGAGACATCAATGCAGAAAAAAAGTTATGTTAAAAAAGCACAAGCCATTACTGTAAGCATTTAGTTCTTTGTTAAGAAATGTGCAGTGCTCAATGTGGTTTAAGGTAAGCATGCCCTTTCAATGTCCAAATGACTCCATTTTAGATTAATCTGTCCTAAAGTGTTTGTATAGGCACTTTGCACACTTCCCATGAAAACCAAACTCATGCTGTCCTTTTCTGATGGTATATGCATCTACTTACTATAAATCAACAGAGACAAGAACTTCCTTTAAGTCCCATGATAACATTTTAGGAATGTATGGAGACTGCTTTAATCATTGTGTGTTCTTTAACTAAATACCTTTATATTTCTCATTTAAAAAGTAAAAAAAACAAACAAAAACTGACAATGTTTTCAAATCATCAGTACAGTTATTCCATAAATTAACTCTCATTGGGTTTTTTAATCAACTCTGTGTAATTTCTGTGATACGTCCAATGTGCAATAGCGTGGTCTGCATATTTTTACCCTGTGTATTAGCATTGTGAATCACACACATATTGATACATCGTCAGATGCATTAATTTTGAATACTTTTAATTGTATTTTATCTTGTATTTGTAATTTGTACTGCTAGATTTTCTATTTCTGTGTTTCCCAGTTTGGGATCAATAAAGTAAAAATCTATCTAACATTTTTCTTACATTTCTGTTGCAAATATGCTAATTGGTGGCATCTTAGGTTTGCTCTAAACAATGTCTCATTGTGTTTATGTGCAATGACAATAAAGTTAAGTCAGCAAAATAGTGATTGTTTATGTTACAGTGGGGCAAAAAAGTATTTAGTCTGCCACCAATTGTGCAAGTCTGCCACCAATTGTGCAAGTTCTCCCACTTAAAAGATGAGAGAGGGCTCCAATTTTCATCATAGGTATACCTCAACTATGAGAGACAAAATGAGAAAAAAAAATCCAGAAAATCACATTGAAGGATTTTTAATGAATTAATTGGTAAATTCCTCGGTAAAATAAGTATTTGGTCACCTACAAACAAACAAGATTTCTGGCTCTCACAGACCTGTAACTTCTTCTTTAAGAGGCTCCTCTGTCCTCCACTCGTTACCTGTATTAATGGCACCTGTTTGAACTCGTTATCAGTATAAAAGACACCTGTCCACAACCTCAAACAGTTAGACTCCAAACTCCACTATGGCCAAGACCAAAGAGCTGTCAAAGGACACCAGAAACAAAATTGTAGACCTGCACCAGGCTGGGAAGACTGAATCTGCAATAGGTAAGCAGCTTGGTGTGAAGAAATCAATCTGGGGCTCCACGCAAGATCTCACTCCGTGGGGTCAAAATGATCACGAGAACAGTGAGCAAAAATCCCAGAACCACACGGGGGGACCTAGTGAATGACCTGCAGAGAGCTGGGACCAAAGTAACAAAGGTTACCATCAGTAACACACTACGCCGCCAGGGACTCAAATCCTGCAGTGCCTGACTTGTCCCCCTGCTTAAGCCAGTACATGTCCAGGCCCGTCTGAAGTTTGCTAGAGAGCATTTGGATGATCCAGAAGAGGATTGGGAGAATGTCATATGGTCAGGTGAAACCAAAATAGAACTTTTTGGTAAAAACTCAACTTGTCGTGTTTGGAGGAGAAAGAACACCATACCTACTGTGAAGCATGGGGGTGGAAACATCATGCTTTGGGGCTGTTTTTCTGCAAAGGGACCAGGACGACTGATCCGTGTAAAGGAAAGAATGAATGGGGCCATGTATCGTGAGATTTTGAGTGAAAACCTCCTTCCATCAGCAAGGGCATTGAAGATGAAACGTGGCTGGGTCTTTCAGCATGACAATGATCCCAAACACACCGCCCGGGCAATGAAAGAGTGGCTTCGTAAGAAGCATTTCAAGGTCCTTGAGTGGCCTAGCCAGTCTTCAGATCTCAACCCCATAGAAAATCTTTGGAGGGAGTTGAAAGTCCGTGTTGCCCAGCGACAGCCCCAAAACATCACTGCTCTAGAGGAGATCTGCATGGAGGAATGGGCCAAAATACCAGCAACAGTGTGTGAAAACCTTGTGTGTGTGAAAACCTTGTGAAGACTTACAGAAAACGTTTGACCTCTGTCATTGCCAACAAAGGGTATATAACAAAGTATTGAGATGAACTTTTGTTACTGACCAAATACTTATTTTACCAAGGAATTTACCAATTAAATCATTACAAATCCTTCAGTGTGATTTTCTGGATTTTTTTTCTTATTTTGTCTCTCATAGTTGAGGTATACCTATGATGAAAATTGGAGACCTCTCTCATCTTTTAAGTGGGAGAACTTGCACAATTGGTGGCTGACTAAATACTTTTTTGCCCCACTGTAACTATTGTTTCTAGAAAGTGCTCATTTCTCATAGAAGTATATATGTTCCCTCACTTCAAACTAGGGCTGGAAATATTAACACGTTAACTTTTTAGTGTTAGCAAAAGTGTGATGGTCTTGGAGGTGTTGCTGCCAACCCACACGTTCGGTGTAAGATCATTGGTGCCCCATCTGCCCCCCCCTCTCAGACATCTACCTCACCTGCAGAGCCATCAACATTACAGGTGACACCTCCCACCCCTCACACTCCCTCCTCAGCCCCCTGCCCTCGGGGAAAAGGTACTGGAGCCTCCAGGCCCGCTCCACAAGACTGCTAAGCAGCTTTGTTCACCAGGCCATCAGGACCCTGAACTCTGTCCACCCCCGCAGATCGTAATGCACTCACCCACAAAATAACTACGTCAGCTGTTGGCACAGAAAGACTGGCACACCAACAGTAATACATCTGCTGCTGTATGTCTCTGCACCTTACTGCAACCATTTGCACAAATGCCATACCTGCTTCTGTCTGTTATTGCAATATTGATCATGTGCAGTCCAATCTGTCACTGTCTGCACCTACACTACCGCATTGAACTTGCAACTACAAGTATTACTGCTCTACATTTTTCTGTATATAGGATTGCTGGGTTTTATCGTTTATCTTTATTTGCGTTATGGGATGTCTCAGTTTTATCTTTTACCGTTATTTGCACTACAGGTAGCATTACTGTACATAAACTGCTGTTGTTGCTTTTCCAGCCTTATTTCTTTTTTTAATATACATTACTCACAAAAAAGTTAGGGATATCTGGCTTTCGGGTGAAATTTATGGAAAATGTTAAATGCTGACGCTACAGAGATATTATATTGTAAAAGTAGGACATTTAAGTAGAAGCATGCAATGGTGATTTCCTTATCTCAAACAATTTATTGAAACAAAAGCCAACAACAGTGGTGGGTATACCACAACCAAAAATGTCAGTGTCTCAATAACTTGTCATGTGCCCTTGAGCATCAATTACAGCTTGACAACAACATCTCATGCTGTTCAAAAGTCGACTTATTGTCTGCTGAAGCATGGCATTCCACTTTTCTTGAAGGTCACCCATCAGGTCATTGAGGTTGTGGGATGCAGGGTTACGAGCCTCTATGCGGCAACTCAGCTGATCCCATAGGCTTTCTATGGGATTCAGGTCTGAAGAAAGTGCAGGCCACTCCATTTGCGGTACCCCAGCCTCATGCAGCTGTTCCCTAATGATGTGACCTCAATGAGCTGGAGCATTGTTGTCCATGAAGATGAAATTAGGCCTGTGTTGTTCATGCAGGGGCACAATGACTGGATTAATGATGTTATTCAGGGAGTATCGGCATGTCACTGTACCATTTGCAAGGTATAGGGCAGTTCTGTATTGACTAGACACACCTGCCCAGACTGTAACATGGTGACAACAGTGGCTGATGCATAGCACTTTCCTTGACGTCTCCAACATCGTTGGCAGCCATCATTTCTGCTCAACGTGAATTGACTTTCAACAGCTGTGAGGCCCACTAGTCCCTTGTCCAGCATAAATGCTCCCTGGCCCATGCAAATGATGCCTGTGCCTGGTGGTGTGGTCAGATACCCTTGCAGGTCGTCTAGCATGCAGACCATGCTGATGTAAATGGTTTTGAATGGTCTGACATGACACTTGGGTGCCTCTCACCTCCCTTAAATGTGCCTGGAGCTGAGTGGCATTCATCATCCGGTTCTGCAGGGCACTGTTCACAATGAAGCGGTCATCAGCGTGGGATTTGGCCAAAGGAAGTCCACTTCTATGCCTTTCTGTGAATCTTCCAGTCTCTCTGTATCTCTGTTGCAACCTGCTGATGACACTCTGTGACACTCTAAGTGGCCACTTCCGTCTAAGAACATCCTGTTTGAAGCCTGTTTGGTGAGGCACTGTTCATCAATTGTTAGATGTCGTCTTGGTCTCATGATGTCAAAATGTGAACAGCATGATGAAGAGAAACTGTTTAAATACCAATTCTAATTGAACCAGAAAATTTATTGGTCAATTCATGGATCAAACACCTGTAAGTGAACAGCAGGTTATGCAAAAAGTACTGAAACATTGAACAGTTGGACATGTGCATTCAAAAGGTTAGAGGAGGTCAAATTAAGTTCACCTGTAAAGGTTATAGTGTGGAGAGAATAACCAGGCCGAACGTTTCCAAGCAGATGAAACTATATTCCACTCTCTCTCACATTCACCAGAATCGGAAACCATACCACCAGGTTGCAGGCACTCTCTTTTATATCACAGCACTAACACTTCTCTGCTACCTGGGGTGCTGCATTAACATATCACTCCCCCACTCCCCACCTTTGATCTGCCACTTCAGTCTGAGGGAAAACTACTGAGTATCTACTGAGTGCCCCCCCCCACCAGAGTCTCAGACTGAGTCTTAACCCCCATGTCCTTTGGGCTTCAGCCTCCGTCCATAGCTGCTGTAATGGGGGGTCTTCGGCTCCGAGGCGTTGCTGCGTCAGTGGGGGGTTCTTGGGGGTGTGTCCGTCCGCGGGGGGAGAATGGGGGAGGAAACACCTTCAGCATGCTTGTGTGACTGATCTGACGATTCATTTACCTGGGGAGGTCTCCATGGGGGTCTTCTGTGCCGAGGAGCTCGAGCCAACACCACCTGCTCGTCTGCTAAAACAAAGGCGGGTTTAAGCCTGTCTATACAGATTGTCTCCCGGCAACCCTCCAAATCTAACTCATCCGGTGGGTCCGGTGGGCATCGTGCCTGACAAATACGAACGACGCATCCTTCAAGGTTTTTGGCACAAAAACATGTGGAAAACAGTGGTGGGCCGGGCCAGGTAGCGTCCCTGCCTCTGCGCTATGTCTTGAACGCAGAGATGAATCGGTATTCAGCGCGGGGTTATCCGGCAAAAATTCCCCGGGGAGCTGCAGCGGCTGGGAAAAAAAACAGTTCTGCTGGGGAGGCTGCCAAATCCTCCTTCGGTGCGGAACGCAACCCTAATAGAACCCACGGCAACCGGTCCACCCAATTTGCATCCGTAAGCAAAGCTCTGAGCGCTGCTTTAAGTGACCTATGGAAACGCTCACATAACCCAGTGGCCTGTGGGTTATACACGGTTGTGCGATGAATTGAGACGCCCAGGCTCCGGGCCATGGTGGACCAGAGGTCGGAAACAAACTGCCGGCCCCGATCAGACGTGAGGTCCGAAGGAGCGCGGACACGTGCCACTCATGTTGTCAAAAAAGCGCGTGCCACATCTGTGGACACGATGGAAGCTAGCGGAACTGCTTCGGGCCAGCGCATGGTGCGGTCCACCACTGTCAGGAGGTGCGTGAACCCCTGCGATGGTGGGAGGGGGCCCACGAGGTCCATGTGAATGTGGTCAAACCTCTTAGCTGGATATGGAACATCTCCAAAGGGGTCTTCATGTGCCTATGCACCTTGGCTCATTGGCACGCTACGCAGGCTGTGGCCCACTCTTTCACCTGTTTGCGCAGGCTCGGCCAGACGAACTTTGTGCCCACTATTTTGACTGAAGCGCACACTCCTGGGTGTGCCAGGGAATGAACCAACTCAAAAACGCGGTGACGCCAAGCGTGTGGGACCACCAGTCGCGGGCGGCCTGTAGAGACATCACAGACTGGGGGGGGGGGGGCGTGTTGCAGCACTCTGCTTTCCAGCCTTAACCCTGTTGGTCCAGACTGAAGCACGCAAACGTCTGCATCGCCGAACTGTGCAGCGGCCATGGCCGTGTAATCTATCCCCACGTAGACTGGGGCCGCTAATGCGCGCGAGAGGCAGTCAGCCACCACATTGAGTTTGCCGGCCATATGTCGAATGTCAGTCGTAAACTCCGAGATCACAGCCAGCTGTCTCTACTGCCGGGCCGACCATGATTCCGAAACCTTGGCCATCGCGTACGTAAGTGGCTTGTGGTCCATGAATGCAGAGAAGGTG
Organism: Pholidichthys leucotaenia; assembly: GCA_020510985.1. Taxonomy (NCBI): domain Eukaryota; kingdom Metazoa; phylum Chordata; class Actinopteri; order Cichliformes; family Pholidichthyidae; genus Pholidichthys; species Pholidichthys leucotaenia. The sequence goes on from CM035838.1 coordinate 149,709,463, forward strand.
CGCCCTTCCAGCCAGAACTGGAAGTGGCGTATAACCAGGTGGAGAGCCAGTAACTCGCTGTCGAACGCGCTGTATTTATGCTCATTGTCGCGCAAAGACCTGCTAAAAAAGGTGAGCGGCTGCCAAGAACCGGCGACACACTGCTCCACGACGGCCTCTATGACCATGTCTGATGCGTCGGTAGTGAGCGCTCTCTTAGCTGCTGGGTTTGGGTGCGCCAGTAGTGTGGCGTTCGCCAGAGCTGTTTTAACCTCAGAAAATGCCTGCTCTCGCTCAGGAGTCCAGTCGACTCTGTCCGCCAGCTTCCATTTCTTAAGCGCGGCATACAACGGCTGCATGAGCTGGGCTGCGTGGGGGAGGAAACGATTGTAGAAGTTAACCATACCCAAAAACTCCTGCAGTGCCCTGACCGTCTGAGGCCAGGGAAACTTTGCCACGGTACGCACCTTGTTCGGCAACGGTATCGCGCCCTCCTTTTAGATGCGGTGGCCCAAAAAAATCGATCCCCGTCACCCCAAACTGGCACTTCACCGGGTTGATTGTTAATCCGTGCTCCTCCAACCTCTGGAAAACTGTCCTGAGGTAGGCTACGTGTTCGTCCTCGGACTCGCTGGATGTTGTCCAGGTAAACGAACACAAACGGCAGATGGTGCAACACCGCATCCATCATGCGTTGGAATGTCTGCGCCGCACCTTTTAGCCCAAAAGGCATGCGTAAAAACTCAAACAGACCAAGCAGTGTTATTACTGCCGTTTTAGGTATGTCCTCAGCGCGCACCGGGACCTGGTGGTAACTGCGGACCAGGTCTATCTTGGAAAAAATGCGTGCTCCGGTGAGGTGTATGGAAGAATCCTGAATATGAGGGATGGGGTAGCAGTTGTGCGCTGTGGCGTTGTTTAATCTGCGGAAATCTCCGCAAGGTCGCCACGATCCCTCGGCCTTAGGAACCATATGTAGTGGGGATGCCCATGGGCCGTTTGAGCACCTGATGATGCCCAGCCTTTCCAAGTTGGCAAACTCCTCGCTCGCTATGGTCAGTTTAGCTGAGGTCGTGCAAAAACGGGCGGCCCTGTAGTGGTAATGAAGTGCTCCACTCCGTGTTTAGTGACAGTCGCTGAAAATGTCGGGACCGTGAGTGCTTGGAACTGGTTGAGTAGTGTGTGGAACCTACCTCTTGGAGCTGTGACATTGGCTAGTGTTGTGGGCCCGGCTCCTCGAACTGTACAGGGGAGAGAATCAAAAGACATTGTGTTAATGAGGCGTCTGTTAGCAACATCAACTAGTAGTCCGTGTGCACACAAAAAATCAGCGCCTATGATGGGGAAGCTGCATTTCTCTATGACGAATGTCCATTGTATGTACGGCCGTGCAAGGATGCAGTCGGTGTCCTCTCTCCAAAAATCTTAATGTCTGAGCCATTTGCAGCCGTCAGCTTGGGGCCACTAGTTCCCGCCAAGCGGTCGGCGTAAGATGGCAGGATGAGGCTCTTTTGGGAGCTGGAGTCCACGAGGAACCATCTCCCCGAGCGTGAGTCTGTCACATAGAGCAGCTTGCTTGCTTCACCGGCGGTCGCAGCTGCTACCGACTGCCGGTCCCGGCGTTTCCGGAACGCTTGAATTGGCACCGTGGCACGCATCGGCGTGCGTCCTCTCCAAAATGGTGGTGGTAGAAACAGAGCATGTCTCTCCGGTGCTTCTTGGCCCCTGCTGCAGCCACCATCGCTGGCTCCTCACCTCTGCTGGCCGTCTCGCTGGGTTCCGACGCTGCTGCGTTCCGATGCTGCTGCGTTCACTGTGAGGGCTCTGGTAGTGAGGATGATCCAATCTGCCTGCTGGGCTAGCACCCGGTAGTTGCACGCGGCCAGCAGTGGCGAATTGGCAAGGACCGCTCTGGCCACTGTCGGGAGGTTCCGGAGGAAAAGGTGGGCAAAGAGAAAATGCCCGTCATCTGTGCCCATCAACGGCAACAACTTCTCTATCAATTCGACCGCCGACCCGTTTCCTAACTCGGAGCGCGTCAGGATCTTCTCCGCTCTCTCACAGTCCGAGAGCGTGTAGCGCTGGGTCAGCGTGGTTTTGAGAGCATTGTATTTGTCGCGAGCTGGGGGCTGTTGAAGCAGGCTCGCCACCTGCTGAGTTGTGTGTGCGTCCAGCGCTGCGATCACATAGTAATATCTGGTGTCATCTGCCATTATTCCCCGGAGCGCAAACTGGGCCTCGGTATGAAGGAACCAAGACTTTGGGTGGTGCAGCCAAAAGTCTGGGAGTTTGACCGAAACGGCGCACGCATTGCTGATACTTCCCGCCCGGGTCGTCTCCAGGGTGTTTGCCTTGCGTTCCATTGTGCATCAAGGGTCACCAGTGTGGAGAGAATAACCAGGCCGAACGTTTCTGAGCAGATGAAACTTTATTCCACTCTCTCTCACATTCACCAGAATCAGAAAACATACCACCAGGTTGCAGGCACTTTCTTTTATATCACAGCACTAACACGTCTCTGCTACCTGGGGTGCTGCATTAACATATCACTCCCCCACTCCCCACCTTTGATCTGCCACTTCAGTCTGAGGGAAAACTACTGAGTAACTACTGAGTGAGTTCCCCACAATGGTGTATTTTAGGTGCATCCTGAAATTTCACCTGAAAGTCAAATATCCCTAACTTTTTGTGAGTAGCGTATTGTGCACTCTGCTGAAGAGAGCAAAATGGAATTTCAATTCTCCTGTACGTCCTGTATGTATAGTCATATTGACAAATGAAATCTTTGAATGTTGAATCTTTTCAACTAATGTAGTCCAGTTAGCGCATTAAAAATGTCACCCTTACATCACTTCTTGTTATTTTCCTGCATCATCTCCTGTCCACATTCCAGCCCTGTTGGCGGCACTAATGCACCTCAAAGCTGCCTTGTGGTCTCAAGTACTCCTCCCTGTCGTTACGTTACATGCTAATGATGGAGAAGGCATAACAAATGCTTTTAGATGAAAAGTTCTTTTTCACAAGGTTACCAGATGGCTCTTTGGACAAAGCAAAAGTTATACGTATTTTCTGCAAGGCTGAATTTTATTATCAATGAATCAACTCATCTCAGCTGTATCATATGAGAGAAAAACACCCACGCACCATTGCTGAGACATCTAGGTCTCTCCAACAGACTACTTTATTTCAGTGCAGTACTCGAGGTGGGTAATTAAGCTAACTTAGTGGCATTATATTTTGCTCTTTGATTGCCTCAAATTCAGATACTCTGGCAGTATTTTTGTTGAATATGAGGGTCACAGGTATATTGTATGAAAAAAATGCAACTTTTTTAATTGTTGTTCATAATTTTAGTGATTAATCACAATTAATCACAGAAAAAAAAAAGGTCATCACCCACCTGGACCAGAAAGACACCTACGCCAGACTCCTGTACATTGATTTCAGTTCAGCATTCAACACCATTATTCCCCAGAGACTGATAGAGAAATTACTCCTTCTCGGTCTGAACACCGCCACATGTCTCTGGATCCTGGATTTCCTGACTGAGAGACCTCAGTCTGTCCGGGTTGGAAACAACATCTCCAACTCTGTCACGCTGAGTACCGGAACCCCTCAAGGCTGTGTACTCAGTCCACTGTTGTTTACATTTCTAACACATGACTGTGTATCCAAACACGAGGGGAACCAGATTATTAAGTTTGCAGATGACACCACGGTGGTGGGACTTATTCAGAGGGATGAGGAATCAATGTACAGGGAAGAAGTGAGAGACCTGAAGGGCTGGTGCAGGGAGAACAATCTGGTGCTCAACGTGGACAAAACAAATCGACTTCCGGCGGTCACAGCCTGAGCACGTCCCCCTCAGCATCGGCGGCCGTTTAGTGGAGAGAGTAGAGAACATCAAGTTCCTCGGAGTGCAGATCTCGCAGGACCTGACCTGGAGCAAGAATTCCTTGGAGATCAGGAAGCGAGCTCAGCAGAGACTACACTTCTTGAGGAAACTCAAACAGGCCTCTCTCCCCATCTGCATCCTCAGGACCTTCTACAGAGGTGTGGTGGAGAGTGTTCTGACGTACTGCATTGCTACATGGTACTCCAGCTGCAGTATGTCAGACAAAAAAGCCCTGCAGAGGATAGTCAAGGGGGCGGAGAGGGTAATTGGAGTCTCCCTCCCCTCTGTCCAAGAACTTTTTCAGAACCGTTGTAGGAGCAGGGCACTGAACATTGTCAAGGACCGTTCTCACCCTCTGCATAAACACTTTGAACTTCTTCCATCTGGTAAACGATTCCGGAGCATCAGAGGCAGAACCACCAGACTGATCAACAGCTTCCTCCCACAAGCTGTCAGGATGCTGAACAGCTGACCCAGAATCTCACATACACACTACTGCACCTATGGACATTTTGTATATTATAGTTAGTTATTCTTTTTCCCCAAGTATGTCTCAGGGATGTGTGAATGGATGGGGGGGTGGGAGCTATGTGGGAGTGTGTCTTAATCATGCTGCTTCTTATATGGATGCCGAGAGAAACGCAATTTCATCTTGCCTGCACTACAGTTGTATGTACAGCAATATGACAATAAAGTTTGATTTGATTTGATTTGATTTGAAAAATGTGCAATTAATTTGTTAAACAGTTTTTAATCGATGCACAGCCTTACTTTAAACAGATCTTGGATACTTGATGGTATCCAAGATCTGGACCCCCCCCCCCCCCCCCAGAGGGTCCAAACCAGGCCGTAGGATGAATTTGCATAGTGTGAAAATGACACGGGCTGCCATTTTTCAATTAAGTAACTGATATTCCCAATTTGTACACTAGGGGTCAAACTGTTTTATTATGAGTAGCAGACAACACAACACTAAGACCCAGTACTTGTCATAATCGGGACAATGCCTGTGCCATGTCCTCGCTTTGATTTATGTTTTGGGATTTTCTGTTTTGATCGGGACATGAGCACAGCCCGTTGCCTCACTTTTTGGAAGGGGGGAACAGGTGGAATAGGTGAAGGATGTTTCTTAAAGTGATAGGCTTTAAATCCGAGCATTTCAAGAAAACTAGGAAAAATAGAAAACAAATTTGCTTCAATAATTAAAAAAATAATGAAAATGTGAACAAAATAAGTCACAAGCCCTTCATTCAGACATGTGTGAGCTGTTAAAATGTGGAAAAAGTGCAGTCAGTGACCCCTTCAATGTTTTGTGCCTTTGTAGATCCACTGTGATGTGTAAGTTGTAACGCACATATGTAAGTAATTAACTAGGCCAAATATTGTTGAAATTGCACCCCCCCCCCCCCAAAAAAAAACAGTTTTTTCAAAATATGTTTAGTAAAAGAATAGTTTATTAAATGTACTCATTTCATAATGTACTTGTACTTCTTTGCACTCAAACAATGAAACTTGGAGTTGTCATTGTTCAGGTTTTTATGTTATTATTTTACAAGTCTAGCCCACTTTCGATTAAATGGGGCTGTATGTGGCGCCTGAATTAAAATAAGTTTAACACCTCTAGCGCAGACCATTTTCCACTATGTACATAATTTGCAGAATTTTATTTAAATATACAGTGTAGACGTTTTGCTATAATTTCGCTATAATTTGTCCTACATACTGTACATGTATATATTGCATTCTTCTGTAATGACAATATTAAGTTTATAATTGTTATTAAGGTACCCCATTCTTCTACTATTCTTGTTATGTACAGTATGTATTGTTACGTATGGCTCGGTATGCCTTTTTGGTACACCAGGAATCTGCAAACGCCCTGGTCTGCTGTTCTGTTGTCCTTTAGTTGGCCTTTAACAGTGCAGATAGAAGACTACTGCTGCTTTATAAAATACAATTCAACACACACTGATATTGCTGTAATTGTTTTTTTTACCCCCACAGTTTTTGTTCCATTTTTATCTGAAGACCATAAGGCTGAAAAGCAATTGATCTTGGAGGTTGAGCAAGTGCATTTTCCAAGGCAGATGCAGAAAAGAATCAATTTGAAGCAACAGCATCTAGCACCACAATTGTTTGTGGTTATCAAAGGCTAGCCTCTTCTGTCTTATGAACCCAGCAAACAATAAATCACCACTGATTGGACAGTGTGGCTTCAGTACAGCTTGTACATGAAAACCAAGACTCACATTAGCATGGCAAATATCAATGCAGATAAAGCGACAGAAAGTAAATACCAGGTATGAAGCCGTTTTATTTTATTAAGAGATTATAGGAGATCAGTCACGCTTGATTATCAGGAGGGGTCATTTTTAATGAATGTATGCTCTCTCAGGAGTAGAATCAAAATGAATTGTTTGGCAGTTATAAACTAGATCTTAACTTTTACTTCCTCATGCAACTCACCACTCATTGCTTATAGCAGCCTTGATGACAGATCTGTCACTGTGGATATTTCCATCTGCTGAAGTGCTGTGCAAATTATACAAGTACAGAAGCAAAAGGAAGTGAAGTTGTGTGAGACAGTTGTTTTGGAATCATAGTTTACCTGAAAAGTAAGACAGTCTCTTGTCTGTTTGTGGTGATCATGTGGAGAAATCACAAATAAGATTTGACAAAAAATTATTCAAACTTCCAAGCTTGTTCTGGCAGTCAACTTGAGCTACCCATCATAACCTCTACTAGGGGTGGGGGGGAATCAATACAGTGTAATACTTTGTGGTGATGATACTATATCAATTCAAACAAACTTGGCTATTTAGGATGCAGAATAATAAAACCAACTGACTTTTCAGTCCATTAGACTGTGCTAAATGCTCACTGTCTGGTTAGGTCAGCACACAAAAGGAGGCACTCCTGAGATCTAATATTGCACTGTGACTCAAGTATTGTGATATCATACTGTGGGGTCTCTGGTGATTCCCATCCCTAACCTGTACCACGACTCACTCTTTGCACATCACATCCCAGACATACCCATGCATTTTAAATGTGGGGAGTGATGGGCCAGAACCCAGATAGCAAACTGCACATACTGTACATTTCTATATACAGTCATGTGAAAAAATTTGGAGACTCCTTTAAATATTCAGTTCTTTATTAAGAAATGTTCACATATCTATAACCTTGTTTTTGTTTTTATTTGCATATTTTAAAATTTATTTTAGCCATTGTAAGTGGGAATGAATGTGGGGGTATCCTAAAAAAAGATGGGGGGTGTCCTAATTTGTTCCTCACTATTTGTTTAGAATTACATTTTACAGAAAATTTGAAAAAAGTATTTAATTCATTTTTAATTATTTAGTTATATTTCATGAATGTCCCAGTATTTTAACATTGATATTAAATATCCATATGTCCAAATATGTAAAAACAAAAAACAAACAACTCAGGCTTAAACAGAGTGTCCTAATTTTTTCACAAGACTGTATCTGTCAATGCGCTTGTTTCAATAAATCGTTTCAGACTTGAGTTGTCTGGCAGAACTATACTCACCATCTTCTTTAAAAGGTATGCCTTACTACAGTGGATATAACAGCATTAACTCCAAGGAAAGCCATAACCTTTTTTGTACCTACCGTCCCTTTTTGAGCATAAGGTAAAGTTAATCTGTTTTTCCTTTTCATAACATTTTTCCAAATTCCCTTTTCCTTAACTTTGAGTTCTACTTATTTTTTGCCACTATTCTCACTTCACCAATTCCCTACTCAAACACATGATCACACTTCACCCTTATTCCACATATGCAAGACTTGTAAATATGTAAATATTGCTCTTTCTTCATATATGCAAAATCACCACTGTTCATGCTATTTTGGTTATCTTCCTATTTTACAAGCTATACAAATGTCTATTGTCATTTTGGGTTTTCCTGTAATAAATTTACTAACCTCTTCATCAGCGTATTCTCTGTCCAGATTCTTGAAACACACAGTGTCAAGAACTGATGCCTAGATTATGAGACTGATCAAATATTGCCAATGAAATTATTAACTAAGGCTTAACTTACTAACTGCCAAATTCTTAAGCTTAAGTCTTTGTCCATAAGAGTTTCCGCCTCTATAAAATGCGGATGGTTCCCCAACTAGTGTTACAAATGAGGTAATGCAAGAGTTATTAATAATTATTAATTCCAGTTATTATTAATAATCATATGCATTAATGGTGTCTCCACATGACACTACATATATTCTCATTTTTTCCAGCCTTATTCCCTTTTCCTTTTTTTTTTATATTGTGCACACCACTGAAGAGAGAGAGAAATCCATTTCAATTCTCTTGTATGTCCTGTACGTATAGTAGTATTGACAAATAAAATCTTTGAATCTTTGAATTTTGAATCTTCGAATGAATAAAAAGTCTACACATCCCTGTTCAAATGCCAGGTTTTTGTGATGTAAAAAAATGAGGCCAAGATAAATCATTTCAAAACTTTTTTACACCATGAATGTGACCTATAACATGTACAACACAACTGAAAAACAAACTGAAATCTTTCAAGGGGAAAAATAAAAAAATAAAAACCTACAAGAACCTGGTTGCATAAACATGTACACCCTATAACTGGGGATGTGGCTGTGTTCAGAATTAACCAATCACATTCAAACTCATGTTAAATGGGAGTCAGTGTTATGTCCATAACTTGGGCTGACAATAAGCAGGCCGGAGGTGCAGTAGAACGCAGCTTCATTTAGAACAAACCACAACATACAGGTGCTCTGTACAGGCCAAGGGGTCGATGGCGAAAGAGGCGGAGTCTCTTCCGCCTCAGCCCTTTATACTCCAAGGGGTGGTAGAACCAGAAAGGCGGGCCGTCACCCCCACTACACCCAGGGTACACCCTGCCCCATCTTACTACACCACATTTTCCCTATCCCGTAGAAAAATGCCAAGCACATCAATTAGGTTCTCCCAAATTTAAATCTGACTCACATGCTAATAATAACAGTATTTACAGGCCTTTTCTGGAGTTGCCCCTGGCGAGAGGCGACGAGCAGGGGTGGGTATTCTTGTATCGCCCCACCTTGCTGCCTCTATATTGGAGTTTTCCCCGGTGGACGAAAGGGTTGCTTCCCTGCGCCTTCGGGTTGGGAAACGGGTCCTGACCATCATTTGTGCCTATGCACCAAATGATGTTTCAGAGTACCCACCCTTTTTGGTGTCTGTGACTGGGGTGCTGGAGGGTACTCCTCCTGGAGACTCCATTGTCCTACTGGGGGACTTCAATGCGCACGTGAGCAACGACAGTGAAACCTGGAGGGGGGTGATTGGGAGGAACGGCCTTCCCGATCTGAACCCGAGTGGTGTTCAGTTATTGGACTTCTGTGCTAACCACAGTCTGTCCATAACGAACACCATGTTCAAGCATAAGGGTGTCCATATGTGCACCTGGCACCAGGACACCCTAGGTCGCAGGTCGATGATTGATTTTGTTATCGTATCATCAGACCTGCGACCGTATGTCTTGGACACCCGAGTAAAGAGAGGGGCAGAGCTGTCAACTGATCTGATCCGATGGCAGGGGAGGAAGCCATTCAGACCTGGTAGACCCAAACGTATAGTGAGGGTGTGCTGGGAGCGTCTGGCTGAGGCCCCTGTCCGGGAGGTCTTCAACTCCCACCTCCGGAAGAACTTCAACCACATTCCGAGGGAGTCTGGAGACATGGAGTCTGAATGGGCCATGTTCTCCACCTCTGTTGTTGAAGCGGTGGCCCAGAGCTGCGGCAGCAAGGTGGTCGGTGCATCTCGTGGTGGAAACCCCCAAACCAAGTGGTGGACACCAGTGGTGAGGGGGGCCATTAAGCTGAAGAAGGAGTCCTATCAAGCTTGGTTGGCTTGTGGGACTCCCGAAGCAGCTGAGGTGTACCGGCAGGCCAAGCGGAGTGCAGCTCGGGTGGTTGCTGAAGCAAAAACGCGGGTATGGGAGGAGTTCGGTGAGGCCATGGAACAAGACTTTCGGTCGGCTTCAAAGAGATTCTGGCAAACTGTTCGGCGGCTCAGGAGGGGAAAGCAGCTCCCCGTCCACACTGTGTATGGTGCGGATGGGACACTGTTGACTTCAACTGGGGATATCGTCGGGCGGTGGAAGGAATACTTCGAGGATCTCCTCAATCCCACTGATACGCCTTCCACAGAGGAAGTAGGGTTTGGGGACGAGGGAGATGACTTGCCTATCACAGGGGCTGAGGTCGCCAAGGTGGTTAAAAATCTCCTTGGTGGCTGGGCCCCGGGGGTGGACGAGATTCGCCCTGAGTACCTCAAGGACCTGGATGTTGTTGGGTTGTCATGGTTGACACGCCTCTGCAACATTGCGTGGAGGTCGGGGACAGTGCCTTTAGCATGGCAAACCGGGGTGGTGGTTCCTCTCTTCAAAAAAGGGGACCGGAGGGTGTGCTCCAACTTTAGAGGGATCACACTCCTCAGCCTCCCTGGGAAGGTCTATGCCAAGGTACTGGAGAGGAGAGTCCGGCCATTGGTCGAACCTCGGATTCAGGAGGAGCAATGTGGTTTTTGTCCTGGCCGTGGCACATCGGACCAGCTCTTTACCCTCTCGAGAATTCTTGAGGGTTCGTGGGAGTTTGCCCAACCAGTTTACATGTGTTTTGTGGACTTGGAGAAGGCATTTGACCGTGTCCCTCGTGGATTTTTGTGGGGGATGCTTCGGGAGTATGGGGTATCGGGCTTGTTGTTACGAGCTATTCGGTCTCTGTACGACCGTTGGGAGAGTTTGGTTCGTATTGCCAACACTCGGTCGGAGTCATTCCCAGTGAGAGTTGGTCTCTGCCAGGGCTGCCCTTTGTCACCGATCCTGTTCATAATTTTTATGGACAGGATTTCCAGGCGCAGCCAGGGAATGGAGGGTGTCATGCTTGGTGACCACAGGATCTCATCTCTGTTGTTTGCAGATGATGTTGTCCTGTTGGCTTCATCCAGCAATGACCTACAGCTCTTGCTGGGACGGTTTGCCGCTGAGTGTGAAGCGGCTGGGATGAGAATCAGCACCTCCAAGTCCGAGTCCATGGTCCTCAGCCGGAAAAAGGTGGATTGTCCTCTCCGGGTTGGGGACAGGCTCCTGCCCCAAGTGGAGGAGTTTAAGTATCTTGGGGTCTTGTTCACGAGTGAGGGGAAAATGGAGCGACAGATCGACAGACGGATTGGAGCAGCATCTGCAGTGATGCGGATGTTGTACCAGTCTGTTGTGGTGAAGAGGGAGCTTAGTTCTAAGGCAAAGCTGTCGATTTACCAGTCAGTCTACGTTCCTACTCTCACCTATGGTCACGAGCTTTGGGTAATGACCGAAAGAACGAGATCGCGGATACAAGCGGCTGAAATGAGCTTTCTCCGTAGGATTGCTGGACTCACCCTCAGAGATAGGGTGAGGAGCTCAGTCATCCGGGAGAGGCTCAGAGTAGAACCGCTGCTCCTCCACATTGAAAGGAGTCAGTTGAGGTGGTATGGGCATCTGATTAGGATGCCTCCTGGACGCCTCCCACTTGAGGTGTTTCAGGTACGTCCCACTGGGAGGAGACCCCGGGGCAGACCCAGGACTCGGTGGAGAGACTATGTCTCCCAGCTGATCTGGGAACGCCTTGGTATCCCCTCTGAAGAGCTGGAGCAGGTGGCTGGGGAGAGGGAAGTCTGGGCTTCTCTGCTTGAACTGCTGCCTCCGCGACCCGGACCTCCGGAAAAGCGGTAGAAGATGGATGGATGGATGGATGGATTTACAGGCCTATCCATTAACACAACACAACTGCCTGTGGGGGGGCAGGTAGACTACCGACCCCCTCACACGGCTAGACGGGTTATTCTGCCTTCTGAAATTATATGGTCCATGAAAATTAAATGGCCGTGCTCCTAAAACTAAAATAATTCCCGAACAATTCCATGTATATACAATCAAACTTATAACACACTATAACAAACAATAGTCAATATGTACACTACCGTTCAAAAGTTTGGGGTCACTTAGAAATTTCCTTATTTTTGAAAGAAAATCACTTTTTTTTTTTCAATGAAGATAACTTTAAACTAATCAGAAATACACTCTATACATTGCTAATGTGGTAAATGACTATTATAGCTGCAAATGTCTGGTTTTTGGTGCAATATCTACATAGGTGTATAGAGGCCCATTTCCAGCAACTATCACTCCGGTGTTCTAATGGTACAATGTGTTTGCTCATTGCGTCAGAAGGCTAATGGATGATTAGAAAACCCTTGTGCAATCATGTTAGGTCTGCAATGCTGTAATTGCTGCAAATGGAGGATTCTTTGACGAAAGCAAAGTTTGAAGGAAAAAATTATTATTTCAAATACAAATCATTATTTCTAACCTTGTCAATGTCTTGACTATATTTTCTATTCATTTTACAACTCATGGTGGTAAATAAGTGTGACTTTTCATGGAAAATACAAAATAATTGTCTGGGTGACCCCAAACTTTTGAACGGTAGTGTACATCTACAATTTGTTGCCAGCCCACCCACCCCACAATTTGGGCAATTCACCGGCAAAAGAACAGACACATTCCAAACATAATCAAACAGTGTTGGGGATTCTTTTCTTTTGGTTTTTTTTTATGTTTTTGTTTTTTTAAACACAGGGCAAAATGCAACCAGTACATATTAACTCCCTGACTTTTGGGTGATATGGCATATAAACAACTTCACAACATCATGCCAACAACCCCTGACAGTCACTTTACTGTCCTGATGGGAGGCCCATCCCCTGGATTTCCATCTGGAGGATCCCTTCCAGGGTGCCTTCGCCTCTTCGTCTCTGGGGAAGAGCTACATCGGCATTTCTTCTCATGTACTCACCGCAGCTCGTTAGGGTGTCTCCATGATTCATCGGACAGTCTCAGGTAGCCGTCCTCCCGTGCAGCCAACACCCACAGCTGCCCCTGGTCATCGAGCCACTTTCTTTTCTTATGGACGCCCTTCAGCCAAGCTTCTTCCCTAGGCTGGACCTCATCACCGATGCGCAGAGGAGCTCAATTTGGCTGTAGATGACCACCATGTCGTGACCAGGCGTCCGCCCTGGGTCGAACCATTTCACCGACCTGATCTGGAGTCCTCCTTGGTTTCCAGTGTCGGTGATTGGCACGTCTTGAAATCGCGCCGGTCGGTCCTGCTCTTTCATTTCCAACGCTGGCAACATCACTGCAGCTCCTTGCTTCTCAGTATCACCAGGACATGCTCTGGAAGCAGAGGCTAACCTCTTGGCTGCATCAGCCGTCCCGGGTGTTCCGCTGTGCCGTCCAGTTCCCACATCCAGGGTAACTTGGACACTGGCATCGGAACCCTCCTGTGATGGTGCGCCACAGTACTGGTCTTGCACACACCCCAAAATACCAGGTCAGTCAGTGTCCCAAACCGCATCATCCTCCACGTGTGGAGCAGGTTGGTCCCATAATCCGCAGCCCTACCACTCTTCTCCGACGCCACTGGTGATCGTGAACCCCAGGCCGTAGAACATATTCCATCCCATGATGTTTGACTCAGTAGCGGTCACCACGAATTGGATGCTTGACATCATCACCGACTTGTACCTCGCCGTCAACTACAGTGAACCCACGATGGCCAACTTGATTCCTCCATAGCCAAAGTAAGGCATCGACAGGTCACTCATGCAGTAATGTGAGAACAAACTCCTCACAGTGGGCCAGTTCAACACCGAAGCCACTGCTCCCGTGTCTACCAACAATGGCACTTCCATGCCATCCAGCAAAACATTGCAGTAAATCCTCCCATCTGTGCTCGGGGAGATGGTATGAACAACTGTAGGAGTTGTTGCAGGGGAATTCGCCCTATTTCTTTGGTCCCCACTCTCAAAATTCTTGCAGGCTCTGGCAAAATGATGTAGCAGATCACACTTGCCACAGCGCTTGCCCTTCTCTGGACACTCTCTTGCCTTATATCGGTGCCTGGTGGACCCACAGCCATAACATCTTGGCGTGCCTGGGGCAGACCTAATTTTTACAGTGGCAGCGTATTCTTCTTCATCCACGCTGTCGTCGCTCTCCGGGTCCACAGCCAGCGCCTTCAAACGTGGTTAGGCACATCCCAACACGGTTCCCTCACCAAGGTCCTTCGCAATTTTCTCCGCTGCTTCAAACTGCTGCGCTATGTCAATTGCTGTGGCTAACATCAGCTCACCGGGGTAAGTCAGGAGCCTCAACCTTGCCGCAGAACAAAGTGTGTGCTCCGCCAGTTGATCACGGATCATTTCTTCCTCCAGGGCTCCAAATTGGCACTCCCCAGCTAGCTGACGTAGGTCCTCGACGTATTGCTGCACAGATTCTCTTGTCCGCTGGCGGTGCTGCCGAAACTGGATTCTCTGAACTGTGACATTTTCCAGGGGGCGAAAGTAGCGCGCCATTAGCCCCACCACGTCATCAAAGCTATCAGCCCCTCCTAATGTGCCAAGGATTCGCTGACCTTCCATGCCCAGATTATGGACCAATATAGCTCTTGCACACAGTTTTTCAAGCTCACCGAGGTTTAGGGCCACTAGATAATTCTGGAAAGCCGCGTACCACCTAGCCCAGGGGACTGACAGCTTGCCCGAAACCTCCAAAAATGGCCGAATTGTGGACACAGCTCTTTCCATATCTTTCTCTTCATCGCCAAATGTTATGTCCATAACTTGGGCTGACAATAAGCAGGCCGGAGGTGTAGTAGAATGTGGCTTTATTTAGAACAAACCACAACATACAGGTGCTCCGTACAGGCCAAGGGGTTGACGGCGAAAGAGACAGAGTCTCTTCCGTCACCCCCACTACACCCAGGGTATACCCAGCGCGATCTAACTACACCACAGTCAGCACACACCTGCCATCATTTAAAGTGCCTCTGATTAAGCCCAAATAAAGTTCAGCTGTTCTAGTCGGCTTTTCCTGACATTTTTGTAGTCACATCTTACAGTGTCAGCCATGGTCCGCAGAGAAATTCCAAAGCATCAGAGGGATCTCACTGTTCAAAGGTATCAGTCAGGAGAAGGGTACAAAAGAATTTCCAAGGAATTAAATATACCATGGAACACAATAAAGACAGTCATCATCAAGTGGAGAAAATATGGCACAATAGTGACACTACCAAGAACTGGATGTCCCTCCAAAATTGATGAAAAGATGAGAAGAAAACTGTTCAGGGAGGCTGCCAAGAGGCCAACAGCAACATAGAAGGAACTGCAGGAATTTCTAGCAAGTACTAGCTGTTTAGTACATGTGACAACAATCTCCCATCTTCTTCATATGTCTGGGTTATGGGGTAGGGTGGCAAGACAGAAGCCGTATCTTGTCATGGACTAGGCTGGACCTGCCAGCCCAGCTCCTTGGCACAATGGGTGTTGTGCCCTTAAGAGTGTGTTTTTCCCCCTAGCTGTCTCTAGGCTCCTCCTGGGAGGCTCTGAGCTCTGCTCAGCTGTTAGACAGCTTAGCCATGCCCCTCTCTCCTGCCAGTCCATACCAGCTGGCTGCCTTTCGTTATTTTCCCCTTCTTGTTTGTGCATGCACACTTATATGTCCACCTTCATTCTCATGCACTCCTTGCACACACACACACACACACACACACATACATTTCCATCCACATGCTCAGACTCTCATGCTTACTCCTGCATTCACACACATACACACACTGACACACCCACTCAGCCGCTCTGACAGCTTCATGCACACCTGTTTTCACTCACGCTCTTCCACACTCTCTCTCTCTCTCTCCACACCAGCATGCACTCAGCTTGTTAGTGTTGCTGTATTTAAGATCCAAGTTCACTGTTGTGCATTGTTGGGTCATTGAGGTGTATTTCCAGTGTAGCCTTCATCTGTCAGTTCTCCTTCTTGTTTCCCCCGGTCTGTGGACTTCACGGATTAACTCGGACTGCTCCAGCTGCGTGAGTACTAGCTGTTTCACTCCTGCCGACCAGCTCCATCTGGCGGTTCTTTTCCGGGCACTTATCCGTTCCTTCTCTGCAGTCCCGGCTGCCATGAAACATTTTCCCCATGTTTTACTCACCTGTTCTGTTGAGCGTCCTTGAGATATCCCTGTACTCCCTCAGCTCCCTGTTTCTTGTTTATTTGGACTGTTATATTTTTTGTTCTGGACAATAAAATGCACACAACATACTCCTGTGAGTGGGTTTATTATTTCTGCTTCTAAACGGCAGATAATTCATGACAGAATCATCCTACCAGTTAAAAACCCAGCGGAGACATTGTGTGTGTGATTTTTCATCCTTTTGTGTTTTTTCTCGTCCAGCAGTCTTCCAGCATGGATTTTGCTGTTTTTGGACTTAACCCGGGGGAGTATGCAGCAGCTGAGCGTGCGGCAAATTTCGCTTCCTGGGCTCGTGTCACCCACTCCCCGGAGATGAATTTTTATCTGCTGGACATAGCTGTCTAGGTGATGCAGATGTGTCCCAGCCTCTGAAAGTATCCGGGGCTGGTACCGCAGCTCATCCAGATTTGCGAAACCCTACAGTGCTGTGAGGAAGCAGTGAGAGGGTCCTCCTCAGCACCATCCAGGCAGCCAAAGAAGCACTCTCAGACGTCGAACGCCCAGCACACGCTTCCTAGATCGGTGTGCTCTCCTTCCTGCCAGACGCATCGTCCTACCCCAGGGGAGACAGAGCAAGACACCAAGACAGAGGCTGGCGTCATCACCAGCCAGGAGTTCAGACAAGTGCTACCTGTTCTGTTGAGCATCCTTGAGGTATCCCTGTACTCCCTCAGCTCCCTGTTTCTTGTTTATTTGGACTGTTATATTTTTGTTCTGCACAATAATATGCACACAATGTACTCCTGCAAGTGGGTTTATTATTTCTGCCTCTAAACGGCAGATAATTCATGACATATCTTATGAAGAAAAACACCCAAGCCCGGATTCATTTTGCAAAAACAGATTTTGAAATCTCCCAAACGCATGTGGGAAAATGTGTTATGGTCCGATAAAACCAAGGTTGAACTTTTTGGCCATAATTCCAAAAGGCATATTTGGTGCAAACACAATACTGCTCATCACCAAAAGGAAACCATACCTAGAGTGAAGCATGGTAGTGGCAGAATCATGCTTTGGGGCTGTTTTTCTTCAGCTGGAACTGGGGCCTTAGTCAAGGTGGAGGGAATTGTGATCAGTTTCAAATACCAGTCAGTGTTGGCACAAAACCTTCAGGCTTCTGCTAGAAAGCTGAAAGATGAAGAGGAACTTCATCTTTCAGCACAGCAATGACCCAAAGCACACATCCAAATCAACAAAAGAATGGCATCACCAGAAGAAGATTAAGGTTTTGGAATGACCCTGCCAGATTCCAGACCTGAATCCGATCTGAAGAGCGCTGTGCACAGGAGACGCCCTGGCATTCTGACAGATTTGGAGCGTTTTTGCAAGGAAGAGTGGCAAATATTGCCACATCAAGATGTGCCACACTGATTGACTCCTACCCAAAAAGACTGAGTGCTGTAATAAAAGCTAAAGGTGCTGCAACAAAGTATTAGTTTAAGGTTGTGCATATTTATGCAACTAGGCTATTTTAAGTTTTTTATTATTTATTTTCCCCCTTTAACGATTTCAGTTTGTTTTCAATTGGGTTGTGCAGGTTATAGGTCACATTAATGGTGGAAAAAGTTTTAAAATGATTTATCTTGGTCTCATTTTTTACATCTCAAAAACCTGGCATTTGAATAAGGGTGTGTAGACTTTTTATATCCACCTTTGGCTGGCAGCCTTAAAATGCACTGTCAAAGTGCAACACAAGTTTGCGGCCATGATTGTTTCCAAGAAAATCTGAATTGAAGAAAGAGCTGGTTTGCAAAGAATTTCAATTGTGTTTGTCTCTTGTAGAATAAGCAATGGTAAATTTGAACTTGAATGAACAGCTGGATATTTGGAATGATTTAATTTGTTACAGTAATAATGTGCACATTGCCCAGAATAACTTTTGTTCAGACAGTGCAGAGCCAGAAGCCAGTATATGGTACAGCCAGGCTTGTTAGAAGAGCTATTCTATTCCCCCCAGCACAAGCTATAATTTAGATGTTGTATTTTGGGCTAAATCAAGTCCATCGGTCAAACCCTTAATTTAACCCACAAATAGACGTTGAAAATTGGGCTGTTTTTAGTCCATCTAGTACAGACCATATTTAACCAGAAAAGAGTTGCTGAAAATTGGGCTGTTTAGTCCACAGGATTGGGCCAAAATTTATCCTCAAAATAACTTTTGGCATTTGGTAATGGTGATGGGGGTCTGTCTCTCAGAAGTCAAATATACTTATACAACCACTGGGAGTCTTAAAGTTAAAATTAAAAAGAGTTAAAAGTGCATTATATAACAGATACTTCTGACTAGGGATGCAAGTTATTGATTAATTCACTAATTGTTAATTGATTCACCTTATTGATTGATTAATGATTAATTGAGAAGTGGCGATTTTTCTGAGAATGTGAATTTCCCTCTGTACAATACAGTCTATCTTTAACATATAAAAAGTTAATTACTGTTTTTGATATACTGAATAAAACATGAACATTCTATTCCTCAGTGATTTATTGTACCATCTGCATTTTTTTTTTTTTTTTACTACAGACAAAGGTATTTTTTTTGTAGTTTAATAAATTGTGTACTGTATAGTGTGTACTATGTGCTGGTACATCTCAGTAAATTACAAATGTCATGATTTTTAATTTATTTTAAAAACAATTACCAATATCATAAATGTACCTTTTTTTTGTTATATTACAAAAAATAACCTTCACATTCTAATTTACTGAGATGCACTAGTAGACTGTTTTAACAGGAAAATAAATTGTGAGCTGCTCCATCTGTTGCATGTTAAACATTATTACAGTACCCCAGCAATCCAGGACAACCCAGTACAATCTGGGCTCCCTCTGTTGTCTGTTACCTCACTGGTAACTTGTGTCTGGTCCGCTTTCCCATCTTGTGGCCAGTTGTGTAATCTTTTTCTTTGCTCCAGTCAGATTCTCCACTATGTTAATTTAAAGCAGGTGGACCTTCAAGCTTGTGTGCTATTAGAACTTGTTACACTCCGATGTAATCTGGAAGGGTGAGTTTTTTCGCTCTGCGTAGCACATGTGCTCTGGGGGCTTGACATCTTCTTCAGTTTTTTGGCTGAAATGCGGCAATGGATGACCGCATGCACCCCCACCTGGACAGCGATGCTACTACATTTCATGGAATAAGCTCCCATTGAAAAGGACTGCTGAGTTATCAATTAATTAACAACTAATTTAATTGAGTTGACTGAATTCTTATCAACAATTAATTTAAAGTCAATTACTCATTAACATTCCTTGTTCTGACCGAGCAATTTGACTGGACAACAGAGATTCCAGGAGTTACTACATTCCACGATAATTGCACTCCAACGTTTCACTGGATATGTATCACTCCACTTCAGCGGTGTTCTAGTAACTGTTAATTACTAACAGTAATTTACTGTCAAGTCTACAGATTTAAGAATTGCAATACTGTGTTGGATACCTTAATTTCCACAGTGAGGTGCTGTTTGAAATAATTATACATATGGGACCCGGAAGTCCCACCCTTTTGATAAAAACTTTATTCAGTTTACAAAGTCTGCTCTTGTATAAACATCGCTACGCTATTTCGCGTCCGTTTAAAAAAATAGGCAGTGCTAGAGTTGGATTTATTGTCTTGATTAAAAAACCACAACACCTTTGTATTACCTCTGCTACGCATCCATCATTAGACGTATCACACCCACAGTTATTATATTCATTGATACTATACTCCCTCTCATGTAATATTGCTTAATTATAAAAATGAACATTTTTCAATGTTTTTTTTTTTTTTTTTTAGTTTGACATTTGGCATAATGCTTGTTACATAATATCTGGAACAATCTGAAACCAGTACTGTACACTTAAAAAGCACCTGTTTGAATATGTTTTTCAAATTTCTGTCTGTGTTGTGTCTTTTTATTGAGGTTTACATTTTCAGCTCTGGGTGTCCCCAGATGCCCCTGATCTTGAAAGTTAAGCAGGGTCTCCCACGGCAGGTAGTGCCATGGGAGACTACTTGGGATTTCCAGGAGCTGCGCTGGACTAGTGATCTGTACAGGATCTACTCTGCCTCTTGCCTAAAGATGCTGGTATAGGTTTGCTACATACACCCAACCCAAAAATGATCAGAAGATGAATGATGTTGGTTACTACTTGATGGTTTTTTTTTAACAACCTGAAAAAGACTTCTTTTTTAGAAAGCCATCTTTTCAACATTTTTTCAATCAATTTGTGCTGGGGGCAATACTGTACATCTCATCTGGCCCCAAGGAATAATTGAGAAATGCTGCAGGTGAGAATCTATAATCTTAACCTGGGTCTGTGTAAGCAGCAGTAATGTTAGCTTTAATAATGGAACTTGCTCAGTTGCCATAAAGGCAAAGGATGTATACTGAAACAGTGTCAAAAGCAAAGTTTTTACACGTATGAAGGCCAGACATATGCAAAAGCACTGACTTATGCAGCTGTTAATTTTTCATTGAAGTATCTCATTTTTCTACTACACTTTGTACTATTTTTCTCGAGAGAACACAATAAAGTGTTGCTTCTTTTACCTTAAAGCTCTGTTCAGATGGTGATATGCTTTTACTTGATGATAAAAATCTGTAGCAGAGCACAGCAACAGTGATTAATTGTTGATTTCCCACTGAGCGGTGGCAAGTGAAGTGCTTTGCCCCACCGTTCCTGATTATAATGATTCACTGACTGACCAAAAAGGTTATCAAGCAGTGAGATAAATGCCCCACTCTTTTCTGAGAACAACTTTGGACACACTGCATGGCTACTCTCACACACTTTCTTATGTGAGTCTGAATTGAGTTTGTTTCCTGAAGAACTGTAGGTTGAATATTGACAGCAGAGGTAAGGACTAGTGTTGTTACCAGTGTTTGGTGTGCAGATGTCCTCTTTAAGAACTGCACCAAGGGCATCACTGGGTTCCCACATTTGAACAGACATTGCTGATTGTTTAAAGCGATAAAAGGAGAACTCTCATTTGTATTCAGAAAAGAGTGTGGAAGGAGAAGTGAGTACATAGTGCCCAAGCAGGACTGATACTTGCAAATGAAAGCAACCCACAGGTCAAATCAATACTCCATCTGCGATAATACTGTAAAGTGGCATACCAAGGCCATTTATATCTTTATAACACCTACTACTTGAACTTTCTTGTGAGTGGTCAGAGCAAAGAATTTGGTAAATACATAAACTGTCATAATTGTCTTTCAGGGCAGAGACAAAGGCTCCATGCGCAGGCTGTGAGTTTGCAAATTTAGTGGAAAAGACACTGAGTTACAAAAAACTTGTGGACAGGAAGAAATACATGTAAGCAAGATAGCTAAAACTAAGGCTAGTGATATCGCCAGCTAAGCCTGGTAGACTGAGCTAAACAACTCGTGAAAAGGCAAGAAAATAGCAGACGCTAAGGCAAAAGGAATCGCCGGCTAAACCTGGAGACAAACTTAGGAACACATGTCGCAAAATAACAAAGAACTTATGTATGAGTAGCTAGCTGAAAGTAGGGTGCTGCGCTGGACAAAAGTGCACAGCCCCTTAAATAAGACTAAACACAAAGAAAAGTAAGTGATTACAGGTGTGGTAAACCTGAGTGGGAAGATGAAAAAAAAAACAATTTAGACCAGCTGAAAATGATGAGGGGAGGGAGTAATCAGAGTTGACAGCTGACCGGGCCATGCCCACGCAGAGCAAAACCCCAGAAAGCCACTGACAGCTGTCAACCCCGAGAGAGAGAGAGAGAGAACACAACAGAAAACAAACATAAAGATATGGCAGAAATGGGGACTGACAACCTCAAAAACACAAAAAAACTATAACAAACGTAAACAGGAGAATAAATCGTACTGACAACTCAAAATGACAACACAGTACAAAATATGAAAAGAAAAGCAGACAACCTGAGCCCGGTGGGGTCCCGCCGCGCTCAGAACGTGACATAAACAGATAAACACGCGCCACCCATCTACTATTTTTTTAATGAGAAATTCCCAAACTGTGTAGCACAAATAGGAACCTGCTAAAATTAATATTTGAATAACCATATGAGTCACACCTATTGAGAATTGTTCTCAAAACAAGCATTTCCATTTTTTCTTTGTCAGCCAATCTCTGACTGGCATTTAAACAGAGCTTCCAGTTTCCTTTAGAGGACTGACATTTGAGTTGCTTTCTTTTTGATCTGCATATTTGGAATGGTGAAATAATCCCAGATGAAGTTAACACCTTTGGCCCTGCTTTAAAAAATATTTTCGAAAGTTCTGATAAAAGAGTGACTATGCCTAATAAAACTATGCATCATATTGTGTGTCTGAGCTGTTTTTGCCTGTGTTTATGTTTTTATTATCTATACCCATCTCAGGCTAATGCTGAAACAGTGTTTGGTATACTGTTTTTTTCTGTTAAAGATAACCTGGCCAGAGTGGCTGAAGAAATGTCAGTAAATAGATTGTGTCCAGAACTGACAGTGTTTATTGACATACATCAGTACATGTGAACAAATATATACAAATATATACAAAATCCAAAGGCATAACTAAACTCAAAACAACCAAAATTAGCGTCATATACACAGACAGGTTCTCCACTCAGGCCTCCTTCACACTTGATGAAGACCTCACTACACTCTGCATGACCTGCTAGACCTATTAGTGCATGGGTGGATCACAGAAAAACTCCTTCAGTGTGAAGGTAATCATGACTATGTCCCTGATATTTTCCACATCCTTGACACACTCCTCTACATGCTTTCCTACACCACCACCACACTTAATACGTTTGCAGCACATTTGACAATCCTACCACACACACTCTGGACACACCCTGGTGCAATCCCCCTCGGACTGTGTCAGGATGCAGCTGTGCACTACAGCGTTACACCACACCAGCACTACTGCTGTGTGGTGTGTGTGTGTGTGTTGCTGTACCCACCCCTAACGTGACGTCAAGCGGGCATGGTCATTCTTTATATATAGTTCTGTGTTCAATAAAGAACACAGAACTATATAAAGTTGGCTGGTTGGCTGCATGACAAGAGAGACTCTGACTCCTTTTCCATACATAACATTTTGGCGATGAGAGATAAATTATGGGAGTGTATGAGCTACCTCCATCCCTGCTACCATTTCTGAAGTACACAGGAGAGCCAGTGATCCTGCGGCCTAAGTGGGTGGCCATGTTCGAGGATTAAATCGGAGCGCTGGGCCTAAGCAGACTTGACAGGAGACTAAGACAAACACTTCTAGCCCACCATTTCACCATGGAAGGCTGAAGAATTCTCGGTATGTTGGGTGAAACGGAGTGCTATGCGGACACTGTCAAGTGGCTGGCCAAGTATTTTGCCAAGAAGACAAGGACCACAAAGCTGTGGGTAGCAAGAGTGTTGGCGCCAAATGGAGCTAGGCTAGTTAGCTCGGAGAAGCTAACGGCCCACTCAGTGTCTATGGGCAAGTTAGCCACAAAGCTAACTGCTCACCAAAAGCAAGCTCCAGGCTACCAGCTAGGCATCGAGGTGGGACCGGGGCCACAAGTGGTGGAGTCCCCAGTCAACTAAAGATGGAGGGTCAGCCAAGGAGCGCAGCACTGTATAGAACTGTAGCGCTGGTGAGTTTGATGGCATGGTGAGCGATGACAGCGAAGAGAGAGATAGCAGCAACAGGAGTCATTCCCACAGCTGGAGGCTGGGCAGCGGGAGAGCGGGACCATGCAGGCTGAGGACCCTGGGAAGCAGCAGCAGCAGTCGGGTGCAGAGACAATGCAGCGGAGCGCCTTAGACTAGGGTGCTGGGAGCAGCGATGAAGCGCCTGGGTCGGAGAGTGACGCCGAAGAGAGTGAAGCTGAGAGCCCCGGGAAGGAGCAGCAACAGCTGGGCATGGATACAGCACAGTGGAGCGCCTGGGATGAGGGTGATCGGAGCAGTGACAAAGCGCCTGGGTCAGAGAGTGACGCCGACGAGAGTGACGCCGACGAGAGTGACGCCGACGAGAGTGACGCTAAGAGCCCCGGGAAAGAGCAGCGAAAGCCGGCCATGGAAACAACACAGCAGAGTGCCTGGGACGAGGGCGCTGGGAGTGGCGGCGAGGTGCCTGGGTCGGTGAGTGATGCTGGCAAGAGTGACGCTGGGAGCCCCGGGAGACAGCAGCGACGGCCGGGCACCACGGAGGTCGGGCAGGGCCTCAGTGCCGGAGCTCAACGCACCCTGGACGAGGGTGCTGGGCATTACGGAGAAGTGCCTGAGGCAGTGAGCGGCATCAACAAGCAAGCTTCGGTTTTACCTGGAGTGCGGTTTCAGGGGGCTGGAGTGTTTGGGGCAATGATGGCAGCTGTAATGGTGTGGAAAGTGGTCAGGAGCGGACCGATGGGCACGGAGGGACGACGTGCCGGACAGCAGCACTGCGGGTCCCGAGGAGTGAGGCAGCAGGTGGTGAAGAGAGACATTTTCGCAGGAGAGGTCGGTTTTGATCCTGGAGGCAGATGGCGGCCAGGGGCGCACATGTCGTGGGGCTGCCCGGGCCGGTTATACCTCTGTCCGGTGGACATAGGTGCTACTTAAATACTGTTGATGTATGTATGTATGTAGATAGATAGATAGATAGATAGATAGACAGACAGACAGACAGACAGACAGAGCTGGTGTGCATGTGAAGGGTTGTTGTGTTATGGGATTATTTTACTTATTTTAGAGATATGGTCCAATTTGAGTATTTTTTGTGTGTGAATGCAATAGGCTATCTTATTACAGTTCATGGTTCCCTGTTTTCTTAGAGCATGATTCAGGTCCTAAATTGGGGAGGGTCTCGATTGTGTGTGTGGTCTTACGCTTTTATAAGGGGGAGGGGAGCGTTGTGTGGTGTGTGTTGCTGTACCCACCCCTAACGTGACATCAGGCTGGCACGGTTGTTCTGTATATATAGTTCTATATTCTCAATAAAGTTGGTTAGTTGGCTGCATGACAAGAGAGACTCCGACACCTTTTCCATACATAACAACTACACTACTGCCCTGTTTATCAGGATGATCAGTACTGCTTTAAATGCTTGACAACCAAGTTATGCCACTGTGTGTGGGCCCCATGATGTTGATACAAAAAAACTGCTGCCAATATGTTCTACCCACCCTCCCAGCACAATTCGGTTGAAAAAATGTTGAAAAGATGGCTTGGCCAATCGTTGAAAAAATGTCCAGATTTGGTTTAAAAGTGAAAGATGAAAAGCTTTTTTTTTTCAGGTCGTTAAAAAGGAGTCTTCTTATCAACGTCTCTCTATGGTCTAAATTTGGTTGAGCATCCATCCATTCTTTTTCTACCGCTTTTCCGGAGGTCCGGGTCGCAGAGGCAGCAGTTCAAGCAGAGAAGCCCAGACTTCCCTCTCCCCAGCCACCTGCTCCAGCTCTTCAGAGAGGATACCAAGGCATTCCCAGGCCAGCTGGGAGATGTAGTCTCTCCAGCGGGTCCTGAGTCTGCCCCGGGGTCTCCTCCCAGTGGGACGTGCCTGAAACACCTCAAGTGGGAGGCGTCCAGGAGGCATCCTCATCAGATGCCCATAACACCTCAACTGGCTCCTTTCAATGTGGAGGAGCAGTGGTTCTACTCTGAGCCTCTCCCGGATGACTGAGCTCGTCACCCTATCTTTGAGGGTGAGTCCAGCGATCCTACGAAGAAAGCTCATTTCAGTCGCTTGTATCCACGATCTCGTTCTTTCGGTCATGACCCAAAGCTCGTGATCATAGCTGAGGGTAGGAACGTAGATTGACTGGTAAATCGATAGCTTTGCCTTAGAGCTCAGCTCCCTCTTCACCA
Organism: Pholidichthys leucotaenia; assembly: GCA_020510985.1. Taxonomy (NCBI): domain Eukaryota; kingdom Metazoa; phylum Chordata; class Actinopteri; order Cichliformes; family Pholidichthyidae; genus Pholidichthys; species Pholidichthys leucotaenia. Next base: position 149,735,249 of record CM035838.1, read on the forward strand.
CAACAGACTGGTGCAATGTCCGCTGCAGATGCAGATGCTGCGCCTATCCATCTGTCAATTTCTTGCTCCATTCTCCCCTCACTCATGAATAAGATGTCACAGCTCGCCGCTCCCAGGCATCCACCTCAGCTGCGCGCACACCTGCGCCTCGTCAGTGATGGGCTATTTAGCCCACTCGGCCCTGAGCATCGGTCTGGAGCCGTCTGTTCTACTACACGCTCAAACCCTCAGCAGGATCGTCTCTTCCCATCCTGCCACTCTTCGCTTCAGCACGTAAGCTGTTTACCACTTACCTGTCCTTCAGTCTTCCCCTGTGCACAGGTGGATTTCCTGGCGGCGGATTCTCCCGTCTTCTCCATCTCCTCCTCCCGCATCTCCACGTCTCGTTGTGTGCGCTGCAGGGCGCTGTCTCCCAGGCCGAAGATCCTAGCCAACGCCAGCCACCTTCCCATCTCTGAGTAAGCATTACTCTGTATTACTTCCCCGTTTGGTTAAGCCCAACTCATTTCCCTGTCTCTGCTCTTCCCATAGGGTTGCCTGGCTGCACGGTATGCTGCTCTGTTCCCGACTCTCTTCATCCACCCACAATACATATACATATCTCATACACGCACCCAAACACCCCTTGCTGTTAAATAAAGCTATTAAATCTTACCTGAGCCTGCGTGCGTGCTTCCTGGGCCAATAAATATGTCATAAGACCCCAAAATACTTAAACTCCTCCACTTGGGGCAGGAGCCTGTCCCCAGCCTGGAGAGGGCAATCCACCTTTTTCCGGCTGAGGACCATGGACTCTGACTTGGAGGTGTTGATTCTCATCCCAGCCACTTCACACTCAGTGGCAAACCATCCCAGTAAGACCTGTAGGTTATTGTTGGATGAAGCCAGCAGGACAACATCATCTGCAAACAACAGAGATGAGATCCTGTGGTCACCAAGCATGACACCCTCCGTTCCCTGGCTGCACCTAGAAATCCTGTCTATAAAAATTATGAACAGGATCGGTGACAAAGGGCAGTCCTGGCAGAGTCCAACTCTCACTGAAACTGAGTTTGATCGAGTGTTGAGACCGAATAGCTCGTAACAACAAGCCCGATGCCCCATACTCCCGAAGCACCCGCCGCAAAAAACCATGAGGGATGTGGTCGAATGCCTTCTCCAAGTCCACAAAACCCATGTAAACTGGTTGGGCAAACTCCCATGAACCTTCGAGGAATCTTGAGAGGGTAAAGAGCTGGTCCAATGTGTCATGAATCCGCGCTGATCCCTGGGTCTCACAGAATATATAGGCGGAACCAAATAGCAGACAGGTGTGGGAGCAGGTGCGCCTAATTGGCGGCCATGACAGTACTCCCCCCCAACGACACGCCTCTCGGCGGTTGATCCATCCTACCTGGGTGCGCCTGGTGGAAGTCCCTGATGAGTTGCTTGTCCAGCACGAAGGAGGGGCGCACCCAGGATCTCCACTCCGGCCCATAGCCCTCCCAATCCACCAGGTACTGTAGACCGCAACCCCGGCGTCGGAAGTCCAGAATGGTGTTGACCTTTCAAGCCGGGTCACCGTCGATCATCATCGGTGGTGGTGGGTCCCTGGGTGTAGGACACAAGGGGCTGGAGCAGACAGGCTTGACCTGGGAGACGTGAAAAGAAGAACAGATGCGGAGGGAGGGGGGGAGAGCTAGCCACACACATACTGGGTTAATTATTTGTGTGATGGGAAAGGGTCCGATGAACCTTTGAGACATCTTCCTCCTCTCACTCTTTAAATCAATGTGTTTTGTAGACAGCCATACCTGTTGTCCCACCTGGTCGGCGGGAGCTGGAGCCCTGTGATGGTTGGCCACTGCCATGTTGGGCTCGGCTGTACGTTGCAGAGCCTTCCGGGTAGCCTTCCAGATCCAACGACACCGCTGCAGGTGGGCACGAACCGAAGGAACTGCGATGTCCCCTCCTCCTCCGGGAACAGCGGGGGATTGTATCCCAGTGAGGCCTGGAAAGGAGACATGCCTATGGCTGATGAGATGGTGGTGCTGTGTGCATATTCAATTCAGGGAAGGTGGGAGCTCCAAGACGAGGGGTTCTTGGTGGCAACACAATGCAGCGTGGCCTCCAATTCTTGGTTTGCTCGTTCACACTGCCTGTTGGTTTGAGGATGATAGCCTGAAGATAGGCTCGCTATGGCCCCCAAGGTGCTGCAAAATGCTCTCCAGACTTGGGACACAAACTGGAGACCCCGGTCCGAGACGATGTCCAAGGGGATGCCATGAAGACGAACCACATACTGGACTAGGAGGTCGGCCGTCTCCTTGGCCATGGGCAGCCCCTGCAGGGGAACAAAATGGGCAACCTTGGAGAATCTGTCAACCAGTGTCAGAATTACCGTGTTTTGGTTGGATGATGGGAGACGTGATGAAATCCAGGGCCACGTGGGACCATGGCCTGCCGGGGATGGGGAGGGGACAGAGTAATCCAGCTGGAGGAGCAGAAGACGTCTTCCCGGTGGCACACTGAGGACAGGCCTGGATGTACTCCCTGATGTCCCTCTGCAGCGATGGCCACCAAAATGTCCTCTGGATCAGCTCAACTGTGCGTCCCTGCCCTGGGTGACATGAGAACTTGGATGAATGACCCCAGTGAATAACCTCCCCCCGCATGGCTGATGGGACAAACAGTCTACCCGTTGGCCCCCCACCCGGGTCAGGCTTGTCCTTCAGAGCCTTCAACACCTTGTCCTTGATACCTCAGGAGATGGCACCCACGACACATGAAGGAGGTAGAATAGGGTGTTCGGGCTTCTCTGTTGTCTCCGAGGTAAACTGGCGGGACAAGGCATCCGGCTTCGTGTTCTTCAACCGGGGACGATAGGTGATGGTGAAGTCAAACCTCCCAAAAAACAAGGACCAGCGGGCCTGGCGGGAGTTCAGACACTTGGCCGTCCGAAGGTACTCCAAGTTCTTGTGGTCCGTCCATACGATGAACAGCTGGGAGGCCCCCTCCAACCAATGACGCCACTCCTCCAAGGCCAGTTTGACGGCCAACAGTTCCCTGTCAACAATGTCATAATTGCATTCAGCTGGAAATAGGCGCCGGGAGAAGAACGCACAGGGTCAGATTTTGCCATCTGCCGGAGACCTCTGGGACAGGACTGCTCCCATCCCCGAGTCCGAAGCATCCACTTCCACCAAGCACTGGAGAGAGAGGTCTACCTGAGTCAGAATGGGAGAAGAAGAAAACCGGGACTTCAGTTCAGCAAAGGCTGCCGCCGCCTCCTCGGTCCACCAGAAAGGAACCTTAGGAGAGGTCAGACTGGTTAGTGGGAGAGCGATCCGGCTGTAATTTTGAATGAAGCGGCAGTAAAAGTTGGCAAATCCCAAAAACTGTTGGAGCTGCTTTCTGGATGATGGGGTAGGCCACTCTACCACCGCTTTGATCTTACCCGGGTCGGGGAGGATCTCATTTTGAGAGATAATGAAGCCCAAGAACGAAGTCCGGTTAACATGAAAATCACACTTTTCTGCCTTCACAAAAAGTTTGTTTTCCAATAATTGCTGCAGTACCAGCCTCACGCGCACACGATGCTCCTCCAGGGACTGCGAAAAAATCAGGATGTCGTCCAGATAAACAAACACGAATGTGCCGAAGAAGTCCCTCAATACATCATTAACTAGAAAAGCACTCGGAGAGCGCAGACCTCCGCTAAGCGCCACAGTTCCCCCCCATACAGTGTCTGTGTGTACGTTTTCAGATTTCTTGACCATGAAAACATATGACTAGCAATTGGATTCACAATGATAGGATTAGTGGTTCAGTAGTAAAAGCATTACCTCCTTGGCGGAGGTAATAAACTGAAGTGTTGCTGTTGTGTCCATCTCCTCCATCTGCAAACTCCCAGGCTGCGGGCATTGCAATTCATCACACAACCGCGTACAACCCACAGGCCAGTGGGTTATGTGAGCGTTTTCATAGATCACTGAAAGCAGCACTCAGGGCTTCACTGACGGATGCAAATTGGGTAGACAGATTGCCGTAGGTTTTATATTGGGGTTGCGCTCCGCGGCAAAAGAGGATTTGGAAGCTTCCCCGGCAGAGAGCTTGTTTTTGCGCAGCCACTATGGCTGCCCGGGGAATTTCTGCCAAATAATCCAACGCCGGACAGCTGCCCGTCTCAGCTTTTGCAGCATAGCGCAAACACAGGCACGCTGCTGGGCCCTGCCCACCACTGTTTTCCGCGTGCTTTTGTGCCTAAAACTTTGAAGAACGCGGAGTTTGTGTTCGTCAGACACGACGACCAGCGCCCTCCATTGCGCCTGCACACATGTTGAAAATGGCCGTATCTCACAATGTTAAAGAATCCTTTAAAAAATTCCTGTATCCATACGGTGATCCGGATCATCCCCAAAATTTAATCAGTTCTTTCTTGTACCATTTCCAACAACACCTGAAAGTTTCATCGAAATCCGTCCAAAACTTTTTGAGTTATCTTGCTAACCAACAGACAGACAAACAGACAGACAGACAAACGCTGGCAAAAACATAACCTCCTGCGGCCTGCGGCCTGGCGGAGGTAATCAGCCTCTGGAAGACAGCAGGGGCGTTGGTGAGCCCGAATGGCATCACGAGATACTCGAAGTGTCCACTCAGGGTTCGGAATGCCATCTGCCATTCATCACCCTCCCAGATCCGCACCAGATGATAAGCATTGCGTACATCCAATCTGGAAAACCAGGAGGCACCTTGGAGGGAATCAAAGGCTGAATTAATGAGAGGGAGAGTGTACTTATTTTTGACAGTTACAGTATGTTGTTTAACTCCTTAAGGTCTATACAGGGTCTCAGTGAGCCATCCTTCTTGCCGACAAAGAAAAAGCCCACCCCCACTGCTGACGACGATGTCCGGATTATGCCTGAGCTCAACGACTCCTTGATGTATGTCTCCATCACTTCCTGCTCCGGGGCAGACAGGTTGTAGAGTCTGCTGGATGGCAAAGGAGCTCCAGCGCGGAGATTAATGGATTAATGGCACAATCATAAGGGCGGGGGGGGGGTCTTGCGTCTTGCTGAAGGCGGCCCCCAAGTCGTGGTATTTGGGAGGGACCTTATCCAAATCAGGAGGGGCAGGGATCGGGGCACTTAGCGGCATGGAAGGAGAGCATGCAGCGGACTGAAGGCAGGCACTTAAACAAAAAGAACTCCAGGCATGTACACTCCCAGACCACCGGGCTATGGAGGGATTGTGCAGGCGAAGCCAGGGGTAGCCGAGGATAACCGGGGATAAAGAGATCGGCAGCACGTATAACCTCAGCTCCTCCCGATGATTGCCTGATGTAATAATAGACACTGGAGCGGTCCGGTGGGAAACTGTAGCAAAAGGGGCTTTAGAGAGGGTGATCAGTCTCAAGGGGGTCTCCAATAACTGAACGGGGAGCCCCAACCGGGTTGCCAGTTCCTCAGAGATGAAGCTCTGCTCGGCCCCGGAGTCAGTGAGAGCCTGTGTAGTGAATTCCTTGTGTTTAAAACAGAAACATTTGGGAATCTGGAAGCTAGAGAGGGGTTTTAACTGAGGCGTGTCCGTGAGTCCCCCTACTGCAACCCACGGACTCCCCTTTTGGCTATACGGGACATACCTCAAGCTTGTGCTCCTCACTCCCACAGTAAACACATAAGCCTAGTTCCCGCCGTCACTGTCTCTCAGCAGCAGACAGCTTAGTTCGACCTGTCACCATGGGTTCTAGCTCATCCAGGGAATCGGCTGGAGGTAACGCCAATAGGGGGTGCTGCAGGGAACGGCAAAACTGACTAACCGAGTGACCGGAAGTCTTACACTCAGCCGCCTGCTCCCTCAGTCTGTTGTCAAGGCTGATAGCTAGCAAAATAAGTTTGGTCAAGTTGGAGGGTTTTTCTAAGGGAGCTAACTCATCCCGCAGGCTAGGACAGAGGCTTCTGATGAAGATACTACACAATGAGGCATCCTCCCACCCCACCTCTGTGGCTACGACACAGAAGTCTACGGCATAATCGGCAACAGCCCTCGCCCCCTGCTTTAAATTCAACAACTGGGAGGTAAGTACATTATCACGGTCGGAGTGGTCGAACACCTCCTTAAACTCCCTAACAAACTGTGTGTAAGAGAGAAAAGCGTAGTCAGCCCTAGCCATAACGACGTAGGCCCAAGCCAAAGCTTGCCCCTCCAACAAATTAATCACATAGCCTATACGACTATGGTCTGAAGGAAAATCCCCCGGCACCCGCTGAAACACAATGTTGCACTGCAGCAAAAATCCCCTAGCTTCTCCTAATTTACCACCGAAATGGGTGGGAGTGGGTATGGGAGTAAGGAGGAACGGGGAGCCTGATATAACCTGGCTACTGACAGAGCTAACAGGTGCAGGGGAGCTAGTGGGAGCTGGAGGGAAGGCCTGTGGGTTAGCTAGATGATCCAACCGATCAGTAACTCGAGCTAGTATGGTAACCATAAGTATGGTTTGCTGCTGGTAGGCAAACTGGTCCATCCGAGCTTTGAAGTTGTTAACCTTGCGCACAAGCGCGCTGTCTGCTGGGTCACTCTGGCGGAGTTGTACTGACATGGTACAGACCCAGAAAGCAGACACAACTCAGGAAGCACAATTAACCTTTTATTGATAATAGTGTGAATGTGTGGATGCGTGTGTGAATGTCTGTAATGAGTGTAGTGCGTTGTTGAATCAGCTTGGGGCGAGCAGAGCACCGTGCAACCTGGCAACCCTAGGAACAGAGCAGAGAGATAATTCGGCGTTATCTTGACAGGAGAAGTGCCAGATAGAACTGTCCTTACTTTCTGCTGAGTTGGAGAAGCACATAGGTTGACACATCGGCCCAGGCCAGGAGGACAATGCTAGTCGCCCCGTTGGAGATGTAGCAGGCAGGTGAACGAGGCAAGGGAGTCCGCCGCCAGGTGGAAGGGAGTCTGCCACCGGGAGGACACTGCCTGTGCACAGGGGTAAAGGATGGGTGAGAGGAAAGGTTCAGGCTCACTTGTCTGCCGAATGGTTTGGAGACCCTTGACGAATAGAAGCGCTGGAGGATGATGAGGCTGGAAGCTCAGTGTAGAGATTGGCGAGTTCAGTTTTCCTCAGGAAGGAAGCAGACGACTCTGTGCTGATCCCTGGGTCACCCTTTTTTTGAGATCTGTTAATATGAAACATCTGATATCCCCCTATTGCCATCAGCGAAACCTACTTTTCATTAAGCCAAGTTTCAGAGACTGCAATAGCTGTAAATTTTCTATCTAACTGTTTTAAATAGTCCTGAATTTGTGGAAAGTTTTTGTTAAGACTTCTGCAGTTAAAGTGTATTATTGATAGTTTACCTATTGATAGTTTATCTACTTGCACTTGACTTTTGAATTGCTTTTCAGTGTAATATTCACAGTGATTATGAATATTATTGAAGAAGTGGTTATCAGGATCAATATCATTCTCCATCTCTTGTAGTTTATGTTCAGCATAATGAGATATTTTTAGTCTAAATTTCTTCTCTGTGTCAAATGACTTCCTCCAATTGGGAATGATTGATGTCTACTAAAGTCAGTCATGAGGGTTTTTTTTGTTTGTTTGTTTGTTTTTTTTAAATATATTATCATGTTATGTCACAAAAGGACTGTTATTGCCGTGTGTGTGGATATGGATTATCGTAGTCTCTTGATTTTCTTAATCAGTGTTCATCTACATTTATTTAAGTCAGTGAGATCTCTTATTATTATGGCCTTTGCTTCCTCAGGTGTTCCATTTAGTTTAATCCAGACTCCACAGTTTCTTGTCCATGTTGCCTGTATCTTGTTTTGTCTTTTCAACATCCGTGCTTGCCATGCTATTTCAGCATTAGTCTTTGTTAAATGTTCATTTAGATAAACTTCTGTTCCCGTAGCTTTCTGGCCTGCCTCAGTATGTAATTTTTTACTCTTCTGTTCACAAAGCGCATCACAATTGAATTCTTTGTTTTATTATCCTATCTGGATAGTGTATGGCAGGCTGAAATTGCATTTACTTCAACCTTTATGTTTCTGCTTTCAAGGAACTGAAGCACCTGGTTTTCCAAGGAGACTGATTCACTTGGGGGAGCCTCCTCACCTCTCATTCCTGCTGTAGCATGACCATATGATTGATATTTAATGTCTAGTCCACTAATGATTAATCCATCTATACCAGTATATTGTTCAAGATCCTCAATGCGTCGCTCCAATCTGCAATTTTTTTTGTCTCTTTCCTTAATTGTTAATTTCAGCTCTTGGACTTCCTCCATTAGCCCTAATAATTTGGACTGTTGCTTGGCCACTTTGGTAAGTTCTTCTGACATGAAGTTCAGAGATTTTTTAAATCTCTTCCATTTCCTCTTTCTTTGGTGGCATTTTTTACTGACCCGATGATAATTCAGTTCAATTCAATTCATTTATATAGCGCCATATCACAACAATAGTCATCTCATAGCACTTTCAAATGTAGGGGAAACCCCACAATTGCAGAAAGACCCCAGCAATCAGGCGATCCTCTGAGAGCAAGCACTTGGTGACGGTGGAGAGGAAAAACTCCCTTTTAACAGGAAGAAGCCTCTAGCAGAACCAGGATCAGGGAGAGGCAGTCATCTGCTGCGACTGGCTGGGGGGGGGGGGGGGGGGTGAGGGGATAGAGAAGATGAAAAGAACAGACATAAAGAGAGCAAACATTAACGGAGAGAAAACAAGTACATTATTGGAGGTCACCCGGCAGTGTGAATCTATTGACAGCAAAACAAAGGGAGGGTTAAGAGACACAAGATCCCTCCCTAATTGTAGCCTATATTGAAGAGGAACATTTTTACCCTATTCTTAAAAACAGAGATTGAGTCTGACTCCCGAACCCAGACTGGTAACTGGGTTCGGGATTAGTAACTATGATAGCAGGATAATTTCTGCTGGTGTTGCCGGTATCTGGTCCAGCTGACCTTGGATCCGGCTGGGGCCTCAACTAGCCCCTCCGCTGCTAGTCCCGCTGCATACTGCCGCTGTAGTTGAGCTTCAATCCAGCTGGGGCCTCGGTTAGCTCCTCCGCTGAGCTCCGCCACCTACCACTGCTGTAGTTGAGCTCCAATCCGGCTCCTATCCAGCTGGGGCCTTGGTTAGCTCCTCCGCCGAGCTTTTATATTAAAATCAACATCTCTCTTCATATATGTATATATATATATATATATATATATATATATATATATATATACAGTATATATACACTACTGTTCAAAAGTTTGGGGTCCCTTAGAAATTTCCTTATTTTTGAAAGAAAAGCACTGTTTTTTTCAATGAAGATAACTTTAAACTAATCAGAAATACACTCTAATATCTAATATACATTGCTAATGTGGTAAATGACTATTCTAGCTGCAAATGTCTGGTTTTTGGTGCAATATCTACATAGGTGTATAGAGGCCCATTTCCAGCAACTATCACTCCAGTGTTCTAATGGTACAATGTGTTTGCTCATTGCGTCAGAAGGCTAATGGATGATTAGAAAACCCTTGTGCAATCATGTTAGCACAGCTGAAAACAGTTTAGCTGGTTAGAGAAGCTATAAAACTGACCTTCCTTTGAGTAGGTTGAGTATCTGGAAAAAATTATTATTTCAAATACAAATCATTATTTCTAACCTTGTCAATGTCTTGACTATATTTTCTATTCATTTTACAACTCATGGTGGTAAATAAGTGTGACTTTTCATGGAAAACACAAAATAATTGTCTGGGTGACCCCAAACTTTTGAACGGTAGTGTATATATATATATATATATATATAAACAGACATGCATTAAAACAATGGAGGGCAATGGATCAGCGTTCTCGTCGCGCCCTCTGCCAGTACCCGGGCTCGCCCGGGGAAGCTAATGATCCTACCAGCAGACTAAATTCGAAGAGACAACGCCTCAGTGCCAAGTCAAAGAAGAATCCTAGTCACAGTCCCAAAGCAGAAAGCAAACAGCCCCGAGAGCACTTTGTGGTAGGATCTGCCCTACGCATACTACAACTAAACGTTGAAGGCCTATCTGCAGCCAAGCGAAGCCTTATCAAAGTCCTCGCCTTCCAACATTTGATTGATGTAATCTGCCTCCAAGAGACTCATATTGACACAGAGGAGGCTGGCCGCTACACCATCAAAGGCTTTGACCTCCTGTGCTATGTTCCACATGCTAAACATGGACGTGCCACCTGTGTGCGTTCTGACATAGTTGAAGCAAATCACCTGACAACAACACATTTCTCAGACACCATAACCATTGGTGGCTTCCATATTGTCAATGTGTACAAGCCCCCTAGTGCCAACTGGGATCTGCAGGTCTTACCCATCCTACCCCACCCTGCCATCTATGTGGGGGACTTTAACAGCCATCACCCTGACTGGGGTTACCCTGCAGTGGACAGTGACGGGGAGGCACTTTCAGACTGGGCATCTAGAAATGACCTCGCTTTGATATACGACCCCAAACAAAGAGGAACCCTCCACTCTGCTAGGTGGAAGAAGGACTATTCTCCTGACCTGTGCTGGGTCAGCTCTTTGAATGGGGCACCATATCCTACACAGATCCTCATTCTTGATGATTTTCCACACAGCCAACACCGGCCCCTGCTTGTACACATTGGCCTACAACTTCCAGTCATAAACAGCCCAAGGAAGATGTGCTGGAACTTCCGCAAAGCCAACTGGAAGAAATTCAGTGAAACTCTGGACCGGAGTGTTGTTACCATCCCACTCCACACCATCACTGTAGATGAAGCATACAACCGCTTCTGCAGCGCAATCTTCAAGGCTGCCCATACTGCAATCCCACGAGGCTACCGACCCCTCTATGTCCCATGTCTGGACGGAGAAAGCGCTGCCCTCCTACAATCCTATCAAACATCAGGGGACTCAGATAGCAGACCATCTCATTGAATTGCTAAATACAGCCCGGCGAAAGAAATGGGAGGAGACAGTTGCTGACCGGAGCTTTACCCACTCTAGCAGGAAATGTTGGAGCCTCATCCGTCGCCTAGGAGCTGCACAGAAGCCCCCTAGCCAAAGCCGAGCATCTGTCACACCCAACCAAGTTGGATCCCATCTACTGACTATCGCCAAAGCACCCCAAGACAAAGACACCAGAAGAGCAGTTACAACTGAGCTAAAAAAAACCAAAAAATGCCCATAGAGGAAACAAACCCTGAACTCTTCGAGGCTGCTGAACTGGAGAAAGTCCTACAGGGCCTGAAATGTGGAAAGGCAGCAGGATACCATAACATCTTTCCAGAATTCATGAAAAATCTTAGCCCCCGAGCCCTAACCTGGTTGACACAATTCTACACAAGAATCACACAAACAAACTCGATCCCAAAGAAATGGCGGACAGCAAAGGTCATTGCCATTCCAAAACCTGGCAAAGACCACAAACTACCAGCAAGCTACCACCCTATCTCCTTACTCAGCGTTCCTTACAAAATCATGGAGCGCCTAATACTGCAACATATTTCCCCAGGAATAGAGGAAATTCTAAGTGTGGATCAAGCAGGTTTCCGCAAGGACCGCAGTACAGGAGAACAAGTACTGGCCCTAACCACCTTCATCGAAAATGGCTTCGAGAGCAGACTGAAGACAGGGGCTGTGTTTCTCCACCTCACAGCCGCCTATGATACGGTCTGGCACAAAGGCCTCCTCCTGAAACTTATAAAGGCGATCCCTGCTTGGGCAACAGCAATTATAAAAACCCTGCTGACCAACCGAAGGTTCAGAGTCCACCTCAGTCAGAACACAAGTGCATGGAGAATGCAGAAAAACGGACTCCCACAAGGCTCAGTTCTAGCTCCAACTCTGTTCAACCTCTACATAAACGACCTGCCCACTACAAAATCCCGCAAATTCATCTATGCAGACGACATCTGTTTGGCACTCCAAGCACCAGACTTTGAGCCACTGGAATGGGTGCTCACGGAAGATCTTGCCAAACTGGACCAGTTCTGCAAAATCTGGCGCCTAAAACCAAGCCCAGCAAAAACCGTCTCCAGTGTATTCCATCTCCACAAAGTCAAAGCTGCCAAAGAACTAAACATCCACCTGAGCGGACTCAAGCTTAAGCAGGCCCCGAACCCAACCTACCTTGGAGTGACCCTTGATAGGACCCTATCCTTCAAGGAACATCTAAAGTGGACGGCTGCTAAGGTGAAGGCATGAAACAACCTGCTCTGCAAGCTCGCTGGTGCAAAATGTGGGGCGGCAGTCTCCACCCTGCGCACCTCAGCACTGGCCCTTTCATACTCTGTAGCAGAATATTGTGCCCCTGTCTGGTCCAGGCCATCTCACACAGACACCACGTAGACACCCAGCTCAACACAACCATGAGAACTATAACTGGAACAATTCGCTCAACACCACTCCCTTGGCTCCCTGTACTGTCAAACATAGCCCCTCCACACATCCGGCGAGCAGCATTAACTCAAAGGATGCTTCAAAAAGCTAAAGATTCTCTTCACCTACCAATCCATGCAGATATCTACACCCCACCCACTGCCCGACTTCCATCCAGATGGCCGATTTGGAAAAACCCTCCCCCAGCTGACTTTACCATCCAGACAGCTTGGCAAGAGGAATGGGAGACCAAGGAGGTCCCAGACAAATACCTGGTGACAAACCCCAACCAACAGGTCCCGGGTACCAACCTCCCAAGGAGACAGTGGTCGACACTCAATTGCTTCAGGACTGGGCATGGCCCCTGCTTGGCCAGCCTTCACAGATGGGGCAGTATCCCTAGCCCACTGTGTGCATGTGGAGAGGAGCAAACAATGGAACACATCATAGAGGCTTGCCCGCTCCAAAGACTGGAAGGAGGATTATACACCCTCCATACAGTAAGCCAGGAGACAACTGCTTGGCTTAAGGACTTTGCATTTGCTAAATAAATAAATAAATGCATTAAAACCAACTAACAATACAGTATCAGGTGCCAGTAAAATCCTATGCATTTCATCAGAGTGCAAAAAGTGCAGTTATTACAATAGTCCTAATTACTGCGCAAATGGACTCAAAGTACTGAGGTAGTCAGAATGGTGAAGGGGGTGTTCATAGTTCTTTCAACAATCTCTTCACAGCCATAGGAAAGAAGCTGTGTTCGAGTCTGTTGGTCCGAGCTTGCATGATTCTGAATCTGCCAGAGGGGAGGCTGGTGAACAAAGAATGTCCCAGATGGGTAGGGTCTCTCTGGATCTTTGTGGCCCTTCGGAGGAGACGGCTTGAGGGGATTTCATCCAGATGTGGAAATGGGGAGCTAAAAATCCACTGGGCCGTCTTGACAATCCTCTGCAGCCATTTTGCAGTACAGCTAGCATACCACACCGTGCATCCATAAGTAAGTGAATCCATACTGCTGGCAACAAAAGTGAGTACACCCCTAAGTGTAAATGTCCAAACTGTGCCCAATTAGCCATTTTCCCTCCCCGGTGCCATGTGACTCGTTAGTGTTACAAGGTCTCAGGTGTGAATAGGGAGCAGGTGTGTTAAATTTGGTGTTATCGCTCTCACACTCTCTCATACTGGTCACTGGAAGTTCAACATGGCACCTCACGGCAAAGAACTCTGAGAATCTGAAAAAAGAATTGTTGTTCTACATCAGGGGTGTCCAACCATGTGCCATGGAGAGCCAAGACCCTGCAGGTTTTACCTCCAACCAGTGTCTTCAACAGCAGATTTCTGTGAACTTCTTCCCACTGATTGCTGATAAGTGAAAACACCTGCTGAAGAGACTGGGTAGAAGAGAAAACCTGCAGGGTCTTGGCTCTCCATGGCACATGGTTGGACACCCCTGCTCTACATAAAGATGGCCTAGGCTATAAGAACATTGCCAACATCCTGAAACTGAGCTGCAGCACAGTGGCCAAAACCATACAGTTGTTTAACAGGACAGGTTCCACTCAGAGCAGGCCTCACCATGGTCAACCAAAGAAGTTGAGTGCACATGCTCAGCATCATATCCAGAGACTGTCTTTTGAAAATAGACGTATGAGTGCTGCCAGCATTGCTGCAGAGGTTGAAGGGGTGGGGGGTCAGCCTGTCAGTGTTCAGACCATACACCGCACACTGCATCAAATTGGTCTGAATGGCGGTCATCCCAGAAGAATGCCCCTTTTAAAGATGATGCACAAGAAAGCTTGCAAACAGTTTGCTGAAGACAAGCTGACTAAAGACATGGATTACTGGAACTATGTAATGTGGTCTGATGAGACCGAGATAAACTTATTTGGTTCAGATGGTGCCAAGTGTGTATGGTGGCAACCAGGTGAGCAGTACAAAGACAAGTGTGTCTTGCCTACAGTCAAGCATGATGGAGGGATTGTCATGGTCTGGGGCTGCATGAGTGCTGCCAGCTCTGGGGAGCTACAGTTCACTGAGAGAACCATGAATGTCAACATGTACTGTGACATACTGAAGCAGCCCTTCAGAAACTGGGCAGCAGGGCAGTATTCCAACATGATAATGACCCCAAACTCACCTCCAAGATGACCACTGCCTTGCTAAAGAAACTGAGGGTAAAGGTGATGGACTGGCCAAGCATGTCTCCAGACCTAATCCCTATTGAGCATCTGTGGGGGATCCTCAAACAGAAGGTGGAGGAGAGCAAGGTCTCTAACATCCACCAGCTCTGTGATGTCGTCATGGCGGAGTGGAAGAGGATTCCAGTGGCAACCTGTGAAGACCTAGTGAACTCCATGCCCAAAAGAGTTAAGGCAGTGCTGGAAAATAATGGTGGCCACGCAAAATATTGACACTTCAGGCACAATTTGGACATTTTCACTTAGGGGCGTACTCCCTTTTGTTGCCAGTGGTTTAGACATTAATGGCTGTGTGTTTAGTTATTTTGAGGGGACAGAAAATCTACACTGTTATACAAGCTATACACTGACTACTTTACATTGTTTCAAAATATATCTTCAGTGTTGCCCGGTAAAAAGATACAGTAAAATATTTACAAAAATGTGAGGGGTGTACTCACTTTTGTGAGATACTGTACTTGGGCAAACCTTTGTTTACCTAAGTCAGGCAATTCATAACAAACAGTAACAGAGTTTGGCCCATAAAGTGAACAAGCAGCATATTAGTGAAATAACATGTGACAAGACCAGTATGCGTGCTCAGCAAGAGCCTTCCTTTGAAGAAATATTTCAGGCCTCAAATGTCAGGACTACACTACTTAAGTTCTACATCAAACTCCAGCACTCTTCTTTGTGCTCACTGGTGTATTGCACAATAGGAGAGTCATCAGAGAGCATGTGGAGGTGGTATGACCCCAGGGTGAATCAGGTAGTGCATTGCTTTGAGCCTTCCACCACAAAGATGTTTTAAATCTTTGAAATGCACTGGAGAAGTCAAAATATTTTTTTTTTCACCTCATGTTTCCACACATCTCCAGATGGATGAAAACCACATGAACAGGCATAGCAGAGTGTTATGATCATCTTTGGCTTATGTGGTCTGAAATAATGACTTGAAGAGATATTGGAAGACCTGATCAAGGGATCTGCTGTCAAACTAAACAAATGGTAATCTTGGGGTGAATTTTAACTCCTCTCAGAGTATCCCGCACTGCTAGTATTTCAGTGTGTGGCAAGATTAATTCCATTCATCCGTATTAAAAGAGGCCTGGAGGGCAGCCAATCAGGAGGCAGTACAGTGTCACGTTCTGAGCATGGGGGGATTCCACCAGGCTCAGGTTGTCTGCCTTTTTTTCATAGCTGTACTGTGTTGTCATTTTGAGTTGTCATTTATCCTATATTGTTTTTCAGTATGATTTATTTTCCCCTTTACATTCGTTATAGTTTGTTTATTATATTTTTGAGGTTGCCTCCCTCCATTTTCTGCCATATTATATTTGTACTCTGTTGTGTTCTTTCTCTCGGGGTTGACAGCTGTCAATGGCTTTCTGGGGTTTTGCTCTGCATGGGCGTGGCCCCGTCAGCTGTCAGCTCTGATGGCTCCCTCATTATTCCCAGCTGGTCCGAATTGTATCTTTGTTTTTTCCTGTCTGCTCAGATTACCCACACCTGTTGCTACTTGTTTCATTTTATTTGTAGCCTTACTTAAGGGGCTGTGCACCATTGTCAGGTGCAGCACCCTACTCTTAACTTCCAGCATAAGTGCATCTTAACTTACCTTCTGTATTTATCCTAGCGTGCATTCCACGGCTAGTTTCCCAGGTTTAGCCGGCAACTCCTCTCGCCTTAGCAATTGCTATTTTTGGCTTTTCCTGTTATCTCCTAATCCTACTAGTTTTTTGATTTGGTCTTGTTTGTGCTTTTGTGTTTTTTCTCAATTAAATTTGCAAACTCACAGCCGGCGTTTGGTGCCTTTATTCAGCCCTGACAAGGGGATTTATGACAGTACAGTATGCCACAGCAGAGCGTTAGTGACAATTCAATTAACGGCCTCCATTGCACCACCTCCACATGACCTGCACCAATAGGTTTTGCTGATGTTTTACTTAAGAAAAGTGATAGCATCCTTGGGTTGCTGTGAACCACACTGACAATTTAACTGGCTGCAGGGACCTCAGGTTAAAGTGATTGGTGCAGGGTCTGGCGGTGTTTCTGTAGCTGTAGACAATCATCCACAGTTCCATTTCGAACAACCCCAGAGCTCATCTAAATTACTCATCTACCTTTCAGTCTTCAGTGAATATATTACTTTATATAACCTGCAATTTTTAACTTAGGCCGTTGATCATTTCAGCTGAATAAATCAGCTTACTTTTTAGGGGTATTGACTGACCTTGGCACCTTGCAGTAAAATAATTTTCTGATTAAATGAGTCATGAAATCTTCAGTCTAAGGTTGTTTTCACACATTCACTGCAGCCTTAATCTTTTCTAAACATCAAAAAAGTGTGAACACAAATGTCTCATAGATTAAACAGTCCAAAATCTATGTGATGTCACAATGTGCCAGTAATATTTTTTTGTCTTCAAGAAAGATACATGTTTACACAAACAAGACCCAAATGCAGACATTGAAGACAGGTTAAAAGGTTTAACAAATTTTTATTGAACTGTAAATAGTGCGAAGACAAGAACTGGCAACCTTGCAGAGAAGGAGACAGAAATGGTAAATATATTGTAAGCTTGTAATGGAGGTAATACTGAGACTGACTTTTCTCTTACAGGTGCAGTGGCTTCAGGAAGCTGACTGTATTTACAGGTTTGGTTGCCGTTCTTCATCGGGTGATGATTCTTCCAGTCTTGGCTTTGGTTGATTTAGGAGTTTGAGTAAGGTAGGAGGTGGTTCCCCAGGCCTGAGAACTTTAAGGTTAGGATTTGCAGTATAGTGCATTTTGACTTCCAGTGCTATGATGGTGGATTTCTGGGTTTTGGCTTCACGTTTGGTCTAAATCTGCCATGAAAAGGTAAGTAAACTCCTAGGATGGGGTTATACGGAGACAGAGGGAAAAGATGAGGTTTGACAACTGATTAAGCTACTATGGTTTCCAGCACTGGGAGGAGGTGGAGGAGGTAGGCATGAGCATGAGTTGGTACATGAGTGAGGCGAGCACACCAGACTGCTGGCATGAAGAGTCCAACATACCTATAGCAAGGAACAGGAAATGCCTGCTTATATGGGCTATGGTTAATGAGACACAGATGAACAATCATGTGCAGCTACACACAGTCAGGTAATCAACAGTGGAAAAGTATGCACCAACCTGGGATACTACATTTTATAATGACAATATTTGGTCAGTATCAAAACATGACCGCTTCATACTTAATGAAGAGCATGATATCTTAAAGACATTTAACACATCATACTAGAAATTCTTTTTTTCTCTGAGCTTTCTCACATTTGTAAAGTTGGCTGGCTCATTAAAGGCAGAGATCTAGACCTCTGCAAAAACAGACCTCTTAAACTGTGCTCTTGAAAATGAAAAGTCTAGCAGATTTGATATGAAGCCTAACCCCAAAAAAGAAGCAAATGTCCTTGAGGTGTAGAAATAAGATTAGCAAAAATGACACCATAAAATTAGCTTTTGGAGGAGAACCATTGGACCAAATTAGCGATTAGTTTAGTGATTGTTGGCAAAGAGCCAATAAAGCTGCGGTGAACAGCAGGGATTTGTATACCAGCAGGTCTCTGGTATGTAGGACATGGTTGTCTGCATAATGTGCCATGCTTCTATTCTGGATTGCACACTCACACATGTAGTTGCATGTGCACACATTGTAGTTTGGATATTTTGGCATAAAGGCATAGACTCTTTTCTGCTTGAGGGAATTATATCAAAGTCAGATTTGGTAGTGTACGGGAAGTGTTGCTAAGCCTCTGAACTGGATCTATTCATGTGCGTATTTCTTGGTAAAAAAAAAAAAACAAAAAAAAAAACCACACACACACAGAACCAGAACTGAGCACCACTCTGCCTCATACCATGAGCCTCTGACAAGGGTTTTCAGGCAAGTGGCATAAACACAAATCTCAGAAATCCCAAGCACCAAAACTGGAATGTGCTTCTTGATCATTGCTGACTCTCATTGCTCTTCTCCTCCCACATCCTTGTGCATTTCACGGAAGAAAATCAGCACATGGAAGGAATTTATCCCTGGGTCTGTGACTTAAAACTGTCCGGAGTTTGTCTTAATCACTAACGGTATTTCAACTCATCACTTTGCAACTGAGGAAAAGCACATTTTGAAAAGCTTTGAAAACTCACTTTCTGATTTAGGACAGGCTCAGCATAGCTTTACTTTATGAGCTACTTCTTTAAAACAGACTAATCCTAATGCAATGGGCCATTTTTGCAAGAACACTGTGTTACTCTGTGTAAATGTACGTGTCAGAGACCAGTGCAGGAAAGACACTTTCAGAGGTCTCTGGTGGAACTGAGCTACAGAAAGAATTCACAGGCTAAGGGAACCTTACTGTGGCAAATAATCTCAAATGCTGCTATCGGTAATGTATTCTGCCTCAAGCCATTGTGCTGTTTTTAGGAAATGGCACCATTAAAGTCATCACTGTCTACAATGTGGAAAGAACATGACGATATGAAAGCACCAAAAAAAACGTCTGGCTGACCTTGATGGACTTATTAGCATAAACCAGCCCTTTGGGTGCTGTACTGGGTGGGCTTTGGTGGTGCATGAGTACGGTTAGTGTGTGCTTGTGTGTTTGTATGTGAAAACGCAGGCAGCTCTGCAAGCTCTTTCACATAACCTTGTATTATATAAACAAAAAGAACAGAAAGGGGGTTATACCAGAATCAAAGTCACTGCTGAGTACATCTACAACTAAAAAGCAATGAGTTTTATTCTTTATATTACAGGACAACTGTAATCTAGTGACAACAATAAAACCCAGTAGTGGCATGTGAGGAAAAAAGCAATATTGAGCATGCACCAAAAATAATATGCTTTTAGGTTTAGGCAAACAAACTGGTATTTTTATTAGTCTTGTGCAAGAGATAAAGTCAGCAGCATAAGAGATTAGCTTTCTCTCTCATTCAAGCAATGCATTATTAAAGCTTTTGATATACAAACCAGCCAATAACCTTAAATGATCTTTACTATATATTAGGGGTGTGGCAGAAGATGCATTCAGCATAATATTGTGACACTTCGCACTCATGATGATGTACCGATCCCTAAATGCATGTACCAATCTTTTAATAATTATATAAATTTATGTAAATGTTGCACAGTCTTGGTTATTAATCAACCAATTGAGTTTTCAGTCTTCTAGATGAGACAAAGTAAGTGTGCATTGTCAGGTGAAGTCATAGATTGTCTTGTGAGATTTGCAACCAAGTGCACAAATTACTAAATAGTTGGATGCACCGAAAAGTTAACTCAAATGTCGGGTCTTTTATAACAAAGTTGGAACAAAAGACCTTGACATGACACACTCAACCCATAAGAAGCGCCATATGAAAAACAAACAAACAAACAAAAAACTCAGAACATGCGGGCCGGTAAACAACTCATGGACCTATTTAGCAACAGCAGCGTTAGTGGATGACACCTAAGCTAAAAAAAAAACTTCCACGAGCAGTGCCGACCTCGGCTTAAATCAAGCCTAAATAGAGCACGGTAAAAATCAACCAACTCTGGATACCAGACTTGCAACAAAGCCACACCCAAACAAAGAGTGAGCCAAGCAGACAACACAGCCCACCACCCTCCTGGTGTGCAGATAACTGTGTTGCCATGGAAAATGAAACCTGTCCTGGAACATGAGACTTAAGTGTTCAGGCATGTGATCCCATCCTGCTACCATGGGGTCCCGAAACCACCCTGAGAAATGAAGCCCAAAGTCCAGAATATCCCCAAACACAGCAGAGTGAATCCAACAACAGCATACTATCCCAAGGAGGTCTGACAGCCTGCAGCCACCACAACACAAGCAGCCGCACTGAGTTGAGAAGAGTGATAAAAAGAGATATTGACAGTTGTACTTTGGGGACACAATATGACATAGAATGAGGGGTGGGATTAAATGGTATCACAATACTTAAGGAATTGTAGTATCATGATAGTATTGCATTGTGACCCAAGTATCGTGGTGGGTGTCATATTGTGAGGTTCCTCATGATTCCCACCCTTACTACAGTATATGCTATGTATATATTTATCTCTGTCTACATCTATATCTTAAAGTTTTTCAGAGAAGCCCATCAAAATCTTGATTTTACTTTAAGGAGGTCTGATTGACTCATAGCTTTACTTAAATATACTGTACTTTACTTTATTCATATCACATTATGAATTTAAATGGAAAGTTGCCATTCTTTAAAAAAATATTAGTTCAGCAAGTTTCTTATGATTTATGTATCTGTTATTGCCAGTAAAAACTTTAACCTCGTACCTGTGGGTACTGCCTGGTTTGTAACTGTGTTGTGTTGTTTTGTGTCAATGTTAGAATCTGAGAAGTGTTGTTGATCAGTGCAATATTTATTTGACCCAACACTTCTGACTCTCCAGCTTGAACTTCTAGTGAAGCGCAACTCCCCACAGATGAGACTTTCATATTCAGGACCCGAGTAGCAGCACAGAAGTTTCTTCAGTGTTGATCTAACTTCTTACACTTTACTACAGTTGATAAACTATTTAGTATGGAGTGTTGCCAGGGAGTGCAACTTGTGTTCTTTTTATAATTCTATTGATAGCCAAAACACTATTAAAAGTGATTCCTTCATTTTGTTTGATAATGTTCCTGTAAATGTAATGTACTTTATTTATATAGCCCTTTAAAACAACCCGTAGGTGACCAAAGTGCTTTACAGAAAATTAAACAGCATTAAAAACACACACAGCACTAAAAACAAATAACATAAACAAAGAAATAAGAATAAATACCTAAAAATAAGAATAAAATAAAAACAAATGCCAAGACAAATATCACCACTACTGGGTATTAAAAGCCATCTTAAACAAATATATTTTAAGCTCGGATTTAAAAAATATAAATGACTTTTATAATGATTTATTATATTTAATGTAATACCATTGAAGATCAAACTTGACTCTTTTCATTTACCAAATCAAACCCTAGGCATTTTCCAGATTTGTTTTCAATAGTGATATCTAACACTGGAGTTGTTTCTTACCCAGTTAGGACTGTGTGGGTGTTAGGGACTGCTGCAGACCAAACTAAGAGAGCAGAGAGCTTGTTGAGGGACTATAAGTTTACAAGCCAACACACAATGCTCTAGGGAGACATAATGAGATCTGACAGGACAATTGACACTGTATAAATCTATGACCTCACTGTGGTTTAATGAATACACTGAAATATACCAAACTCTAAAATGACTAATACTTGACGTACAGTTTGAAATGTTCCAAATTATAAATATAACTCCTGTAAATACTACAAACACACAACAATGGCCAATTATTATTATTAACTGAATATCAACCACAGCACTATTTGCACGCACTCACCCCTGTACCCTTACGTGCACACACACCACCTCAGTGCTGCCTATACCGTCCTGTCTTGGAGGCAGAGGAACAGTGGTCCTAATTGTGTCTTGGAGCTACTGTGCTGCTCATCTCTGGAGATCTCATTATAAGATCCACAAGCTGTTCAAGCACATACTCATTCTCTTCACTCTCTCATCCTATCAGCTTGAACAGCATAACTGTCTGAAATCTCCATCGGGTCTTTGCAGTATTGATGGAATAATGCAATTATTGTTGATTAGGAAATTGCACCTTGCACCTAAAGAGTGGTGCATAAAGACAAAGAGATAAACTGCTCACCGAGGTGTTTGATCTTGCTGTTGGCTGCCAATAATTAGTGCCTTAGTTTCTCTGAAGCAAGCCACAAGAGCAGTATGGTTCAGAGTTTTCAGAAAAGTTCTGACCAGCTGACAGCCGATATTGTCAAGAGCCCCAAATCATCACTTTTTCTGTTATGAGAATCTGAAAGGGTTATGAAAAGTTAGAGTGCCAAAATAATAATTCTGTAGGTAATCTCCCATTATGCTCTATACATATTCTATACATATTCTGTTTGCACTCTTATGAACAAATATGTTGTGTTCAACTCTGGTAAACAGGAAGTAGGCATAGCTATAGAGCTCTCTTTCTTCTCTCTCACTTCTTTTAGTCAGGTCTATTACATTAGTTACACACCCAAACCAACACACACACACACACTTTTGATAGTACATTTTAGGGGACAGTTAACATGAATAGCGGATGGCCTGTTCACATCAGAGTTAAATTGGCCAATCAGACGGTTGTGTACAAGTCCATCCTATTGTACGGGGTTGGTCTAACCAACCCGAGAAGATGAATGAAAGTTGCACCCGGAAGTCGCGGTCAGTCTGGCGATGCTCCTGAGGGAACTACGTCACACTGCACCCAGCGCTGCTTGCTTTATATGTGACCTCTGAATAAATGTTGCATCTTTGAATTGAAGAATTCTTTGGCTTATTCTTGGGTCTTTCAATCAAAGAATCTGGATTTTAACAATTTGGTGCCAGTGACCCGGACTGAACTATTCTGAGACGATTCCGGAACAGATCGGAAGGACCCTTTTTTAGACGACTTTGGCGCCTAAACAGAAAGGTAAGCAGAAAACCTTTTTTACACGAATTTCTGCACTTTGGCCATACTAAATTTACAGTTGTCTGATTAAGGGGTATATCCGATCTCCAAATTTTATAACATGGAGAATAAAAATTTAAACTCCAGAGAAATTGTTTGTGTGATGGAAATCAGCGGTCACATGTAAGACATGAATCACATGGTCTCACACGAGGGAGAGTGAAGAAATGTCCTAGGATAAAAGAGCTGTTTTTTTATGAATGGATTAATGAAGGGATTAACTTCCACTTTATGGCCAATGGATAGTGTTACAGCTCTGGTCCTTGGATGAAGCAATTCATAATCAGGCTTTTGAGCTGAAACAATTTTTTCTTCAGCAAAGAATGGTTTTATAGATTGGAACCAGAACAGGGTTAACGCTTGGAGTCCACAGCTGCGCTCTGATCGCCCAATAGTATCAGGCAAGCATCAGGCGTGGCATATGTTAGCGCTTCGTCGCATCAGAGTGCTATTTTCTCCGCTTTTATTTGTTTTTATTGATTTCGTTTTTAATTTTTTTTATCTCTATATTAGTTTTTGTTTCGTGTTAGCTCAGTATTGGCCTTGCTTAAAAGCCCGTTCAGACACGTGGGTAGGTTGGACCCCCGGCTGGGCTGTTTTTACCTGGCTAGGCTACCTGCCAGCCTGTTTTTAGCCTTTTAGCTGTTTTTAGCTAACTTTCAGCTAACTTGTTTTTAGCTATTTTAGCTGTTTTCGGCTAGCTGGCTGGCTATCCACCACATCGCCTGGAACGCCATTGCTCCATCTCCAACGTGTACCCGCTATGTATCGCTCCTCAGTAAGGTCTCTGAGTTGGAAGTGAGACTTTCCAACCTTTATAAGATTCGGGAGGCTGAAGACCACCTCGACACCATCATTCTCGGGCGAACATCAGCTCCAGCAACCGACTCGCAGCTGGCAGAGATGACTACTTACCTAGGTGAGCTCAGAGCATCTCTGTCCACCTCTACCCCTGCTCCAGCCTCTGCAGATGTCCATGACCACAGCAACAATCACTGGCTTTGTCTCGGGGCTAAACCCAAGGCCCCGGTTGGTTCCTCTCATCCTCAATGCACGCCCTGGACCTTGGTTCGACCAGCTAGCAACCATCATCGATCGACCAGACGGGGCCGCTCCTCTTCATTTCCCGTGTCCTTGGAAAATAGATTTGACATTCTTTCTTTGGAGGATTTTCCCCACCTGGACGCTGGCCATCCACCCGTGGATGCCCCTCATCCTCCTTCCTCTCCTTCAGCGGCGGCTCAGGTCCGCAAACCTCCGACTAAGACCACTCTGGGTGTGTCAAATTTCACACCAGCTCCAGATAGAAGAGAGCGCATCACCCCGCCTTCACAACAATAACATCACCTTCTTGAAAATTACTCTCCACATCAGAATCCACCGATAACCCCCCCCCCCGCCCCAGATGATGCTGGTGACTCGGTTATGAGGAACGTCAGAAGGAGGTACTGTATCACTCGATTTTTTCTCGGGGCTAGAGTCTCTGACATTGAGGCTCTTATCCCTGACCTGCTAAATGAATTCCCCTACGTTCAAACTGTCGTTGTTCATGTTGGATGAAATAACATCCCAGATGAAGTGTCGTAGATTTTAAAGAGTGACTTCAGGAGCCTTCTGTCCACTCTTATGAACTGTGGCAGACGTGCGTTTACCTCTGAGCCTTTGGCACCTCTCAGACAAGGCGCAATTATTTTAGCAGAACTCTTAGTCTTAATACTTGGCTGTGTTTTACTTGTCCTATTTTTAACATTGGTTTTGTAGACAATTTTAACTTGTTTTGGAACCACCCATCACTTATGAGGCCTGATGGCATCCACCCAAAAAGACTTGGTGCATGTGTTTTAAGAGACAATCTGTTCTATTCCATTCGGTGTTTTTTGGTGCAGTGACTGAAAATCGGTGTGTTTACTCACTCTGAAGCTTCTGGGTTTGCCAGCCTGCCCTTTTTTGGTTCTGTTTCCACTCCTCGTATTAATCACATTAATTCAAATAACCTTTACCGTTTGGATCAACCTTCGATTTATAATTCTACAGAGATTTTTTCTGTCTCCCGTTGCCCTAAATATTGTAACCCAGGACAAATACAACACAACTTGAAAAATACACGCACTTCTGTAGCTACTCCTTATCCATCACCTATCAACTTTGCCCCTCTCTTCTCCCTTAGAGAACCTTTTTCTGCTCCCCACAAAGTTAATAAAAAAGGTAATAAAAATAGAATGCATAAACATCCCAAATTGATTAACAAAATGTTGGTAAAATTCAAATCCAACCTCAAGTCCCTAAATTTAATTTGACCGGAGTGGTGGCTCAGTTGGTAGAGCATCCGCCCCACATCCGGGAGGCAGGGATTCAAATCCCGGCCGGGTCATGCTGAAGACCATATAAAAGTGGAACTTCCTGCCGTCCAGCTTGGTGCTCAGCAATAATGGAATGGAGGAGGGAAATCTGTGGCGGCACTTTATATGTCAGCGGCCCTCTGATTCTACACTTGGGGTGTGTGTGATTAACACTGTAGATAGGTAAAACACAATTTCGTTCTACTGTACATGATTGGTTGCATGGTTGAATGACAATAAAAGGGTGATTTAATTTTTAATTTAATTTAATAAATTGACCTCTGTTCCTCCCCAAAATTTAAAAATTAAATATGGTTTATTAAATATTAGGTCTCCAACTCCTAAGTCTCTCCTTGCTCATGATCTGTTGATTGATCATCAGATCGATTTATTATCCCTCACAGAGACTTCGCTTGGGCAAGATGACTATGTTGGTTTGAATGAATCAACTCCCTCTGGTTATTTAAACTGTCATAACCCCAGAGGTTCTGGTCATGGAGGTGGAGTGGCGGCAATTTTCCATTCTAAATTACTAGTTAATGTTAAACAAAAATTATGTTTTAATTCCTTTGAAGGTTTGGTCCTCAGTGTGGGGCATGTTGGCTATCTTGGCTTGAACCCAATTCTCTTTGCCATAGTTCATCGTCCTCCCTCAGCCTATTCAGAGTTTCTATCCGAATTTGCTGAATTTTTAGCTGATTTAGTGCTGAAATCTGATAGAATAGTTATTGTAGGGGACTTTAATATACATGTTGATGTAGAGTGACTGTCTTAATAAGGCATTCAATTCAATCTTAGACTCAATGGGGTTTTCCAGAAAGTAAAAAATTCTACCCATTATCTCCACCATACACTGGGCCTTGTTTTGACTTATGGTATAGATATCGAAAATCTGGTAGTGTCTCTTTATAATCCTGTACCGTCAGACCATTGTCTGTTAACTTTTGGTTTCTTTGTCTCTGATTACTTGTTTCCTTAAGAAAAATACTATTACAGCAGATGTCTTTCTGATGATGTTGTTACCAAATTGTCTCCTCTATACCATGGGTCAACGCAAAAGAAACAACAAAAATAAAAGATGGAGAGTCTGCTCCATTCGTAATTGATAGCATGGTTGATAGTGTTACAGCCTCTCTGCATCGGACTCTAGATTTGGTTGCCCCTTTAAAAAAGAAAAAGTCTGACCAGAGATTTCTAACCCCTTGGTTTAACTCAGAAACTCGTGGCTTAAAACAGAAGACCCATCAATTGGAAAGGAAATGGCGTTCTACTAATTTAGATGAATTCTATTTAGCATGGAGAAATCATTTCTTAATTTATAAAAAATCTCTTAGAAAAGCTAGATCAAGCTATTATTCTGCATTAATAGAAGCGAACAAGAATAACCCCAGGTTTCTCTTCAACACCATAGCCAGGCTTACAAAGAGCCAGGACTCTGTCAATCCTCACATCCCCCCTGAGCTTTCTAGTCAGGACTTTCTGAATTTCTTCAATCATAAAATTTTATCTATTAGAGATGAAATCAGTCAGATTCTTCATACCATTAACTCAAGTTCATTAACTACCACAACTCTCTCAATTGATATCTGTTTAGATAAGTTTATTCCAATCGACCTCTTAGAGTTGGATAAAATAATTTCCTCATCTAAGCCTTCATCTTGCCTTTTGGACCTTATTCCTACCAGGTTATTTAAAATGATCTTCCCAATTATTGGTAGCTGTATTCTTCTTATAATTAATTCTTATCTAATTTTGGCTTTATGTACCACTGGCTTTTAAAGTTGCTGTTATTAAACCCTTACTCAAAAAACCAAATGCTCGATCCAGGAGTTCTGGCCAACTATCGACCAATCTCTAATTTGCCTTTCATTTCAAAAATCTTGGACAGAGTTGTTGCTGCGCAATTGTTTGACAACTTGCAGGGAGTTGGTTTGTTTGAGGAGTTTCAATCTGGGTTCAGAGTTCCATCACAGCACTGAAACTGCCTTAGTGAAGGTCACTAATGACCTCCTGATCGCATCTGAAAATGGACTTGTTTCTGTTCTTGTTCTTTTAGATCTTAGTGCAGCCTTTGACACTATCGATCATGCCATTCTACTTGATAGATTAGAACACTATGTTGGACTTAATGGAACTTCTTTGCAGTGGTTTAGATCTTATTTATGTGATAGGTTCCTGTTTGTTCATGTCAATAATGAGTTTCCTTTCAACTCAAAGCTCACTCATGGAGTTTTACAGGGATCTGTGCTAGGCCCTACTCTTTTTAGTTTATATATGCTTCCATTAGGCAACATTATTAAGAAGCACTGTATACATTTTCATTGTTATGCAAATGACTCACAATTATACCTGTCAATGAAGCCAGATGATTGTAATCAATTAGCTGAGTTAGATGCCTGTCTTAAGGACATCAAAGCTTGGATGACTTGCAATTTTCTACTATTAAACTCTGATAAGACTGAAGTCATTTTTGTTGGCCCAAAACATCTTAGAAATTCCTTCCCAAATCATGCTCTTAATTTAGATGCCGCCACTCTCACTCTGAATAGTTCTGTGAGGAACCTTGGAGTTATTTTTGATCAAGATCTGTCCTTTAATTCACATATTAAATTTGTTTCTAAGACTGCCTTCTATCATCTGCACAATATTGCCAAGATTAGGAGCATCTTGTCTCTGAATGATGCTAAGAAACTGATTCACGCCTTTGTCAGCTCTCAATTAGATTATTGTAATTTGCTATTATCTGGTTGTCCTAAAATATCCTTAAAAAATCTTCAGTTGATTCAGAATGCTGCTGCTAGAGTTTTAACTGGTTCTAGAAAAAGAGATCATATCCCCCCTGTTCTGTCCTCCCTTCATTGGCTTCCCATAGAATTTAGAATCAAGTTTAAAATCCTTCTTCTCACTTTCAAAGCTCTTAATAATCAGGCCCCCCTATATATAAAAGATCTGATATTACCTTACAATCCTAATAGAGCATTATGCTCCCAAAATGCTGGACTACTTGTGGCACCCAGAATCTCCAAAAGTACATTGGGAGGCAGAGCCTTCTGCTACCAAGCTCCTTCTCTCTGGAACCAGTTACCACTCTGGGTCCGGGAGTCAGACTCGGTCTCCATTTTTAAGAACAGGGTAAAATCCTTCCTTTTTAATATAGCTTATGATTAAGGAGGGTTTTTGTGTCTCTTAACCCCATTTTTGTTCTAACGTATTTGGCTTCTCACTGTTCATGTTCTTTAGGTCTGTCTTCTCCACCCTCTCTATCCCCTCACCCCCAGCCAGTCACAGCAGATGATTGCCCCTCCCTGAGCCTGGTTCTGCTAGAGGTTTCTTCCTGTTAGATGGGAGTTTTTCCTCTCCACTGTTGCTAAGTGCTTGCTCATAGGGGATCGTCTGATTGCTGGGTTTTTCCTGAGATTATGGGGTTTGCTCTGCATTTGTGGCTCTGCGAGATGGCTTCTGTTGTGATGTGGCACTATATAAATAAAGCTGAATTGAAGGGAATTGAATAAGGAAGATTTGCAATGCAACAATCTTTTTTACATCAATAGTGAGCATAAATAAAGTTCTCTAATACATTATAAGAATCTCAAACTTAATCATGAGTGAGTAATGTAGCAATACAGCACAAGAATCTTTTTAACATCCAAGTAATAACTTTCGTACAGCATAAGAATCTTTTTACCATCCTTAGTGAGTGTCTGTTCATAAGTATAAAAGTAATAATTTACAGTACAGCATAAAAATATTTTTATACATATTAGTGAGTGTCTGTATACAGCAATAAAGATAGCTTGTTAAAATCAGTATAAGGCTGAACTTTATGATGTGATACCTCTTGTATCGATGACCTGACAAGGTCTCAATGAAAGTACCCTCTACATAAAAGTTAAGCTATGAGAAAACGAGTACATGCAAATCTGCGGCATAGTCTCCACATCGTGCATGCTGTTCTTTGTTAATTCTGTATCTTGAGGGTTTGTTTATAGTGTCTATATTGTGCATGCAGATGTCTGTGTTAATTCTATGTCTTTAGGGGATAAATGTGTGGTTTGAGAAATACCCGGGGGTTGGAAATATCTACTAAACTTTTCCCATAGTATGATTTAACTAACGGCATTCATCGGGCTGTGTGGGGAACAAAGGCGGGTGTGTGTTTTTCCACAAAGGAGGGAGGCAATCCGCCCCCACTCCTGAGTTTAAAACAGGTTACCGAGAAGAGATTATTTGAGATAACTGGAGCACTAAATTAAAGTTGTGAGGTTATTCTGCCATGTTTACATGGCAGAATAACCTCCAGTTTTACAGCACCTCCAGTGAAACTGGAGCAACACTGGAGGTGTTGCTCCAGTTTCTTTGAAAAACAAGTCGTTGTTTGTGGACAATAGGCTCCGGGGCCATCTTGCACGTTCACAATTGCACGTGGCAGAGGCGGCCACGTGGCATTCAGTGCACATGTGTGGGTAAATGCCATCTTGAACTGCCTTAAAGCTGTGGCACAGTGCTTCCATTGTGTGGCCAAATGTAGGAAGTGCACTCTTTCATAAATCTACTGCCAAATAGAGCTTCAAATCATCCTAAATAAATTTAGAACCTTTTCTCTCTGGCTGAAAGGAAAGCTTTAAGTCTGTGCACAGCAAAATAAAGTCCTCCCACGCTCGCCTATACAGGTTTGATGTAGTGAGGCAAAAGCATGCCCATTCAGCTCAAGAGAAAAAGCCTAACTTTAAACTGGGCAGAGGGGGGAATAATATTTATTCCTACTTATACCATAAAAGTGTAGAAAAATCCTAGGTGGACAATATATAAAGGTGAGGTAATTTAAATGAAGAAATAAGGAAAATTGCAAATTGGAGTAAATAAATGAATACATAAATAAATGAATAAAAATTAATAGATAGGAGTTGTGGGATCTGCATTGTGGAAGTGAGTGGACAGAAAATGGAAAGGGAAACTTGGTTTTAGAGAAAAATTGAAAACTGATGAATTGTTAAAGTTTTGTGCAGGACACGAGAAAATATGGAGAAACGATTGGAAGAAGGAAAGCAAAAAACATAAGAATAAGAGACTTATGCTGCAACTGTGAGAACAAAAGCAAAATAATCAATAAATGAGATAAAACGGAAAAAAGCACACTGTTTAACAGCTTGTCTCTTTCTCTATTGATCTGAGATGATGGTGGTGGCTGTGAATCACCTTCCTGCCCCAGCGACCGTGTGGAACCCTCTTCAGGCCCCCTGGAATTGGCTGAATCCACCCTCCCCCTCCGCGCCATCACCTAGCAACCCCCTCCTCACTTCACAACAACAGTAAAAGAATGCAAAACAAAGGGACATCAAAAGATGGGTCAAATAGGATCAACTAAGCACAAGTAAGTACAATAAATTATATTGTTGCTTTCCATTTACCTTTGGACAGCGTCTCAAATACTGAATCTCATTCATGAACATTTAAGTGTTAGCCTGCGTAAGCCATACATATTTTACCAGGAAGCTGTGTTGGTGCTAACAAGCCATTCCAGATTCAGCAAACTACTCATATGTTCTCTAAGCGTGCATAAACAGTATTCGTGAATCAGCTGTAGTCAGCACGTGTTCACAAGAATTGAGGATTGCATAACTGGCGCCTAAAATACCGCTAAAATCACATCTCAATGTAATTGACCAGCAGTCTCATTTACTAAAAGCCCTGTCGGAGAGGTGCCAAAATCACATACTGAGCAAAATGAAGTATTTTTTAGAAAAAGCAACACCCATGCCCCACCAACCTCTATCTATGCACCCCAGGACCTCACATCACAACAATATGGATCCTACCCAGACCCCCCACCTAATCTGCCCTATTAGTATCAGCCGCAGGGCCACATGAGATGGTCAGAGGTTTAATAATAGAGACAGAGGCCCCCACAGGACCAATGCTTCCTTTGTCAGCAATTTGGCCACTGGGCTCAATACTGCCCACAACAACACTCACAAAGGCATCCAGGGGGGTCCCCCAATTAGCAACACAATGAGTACCCCCCCCCCCACATGGTCCCCATTTGGATGTTGAAAAAGAACGGCTTTGTTAATGCCGTTCTGTTTCAAAAGGGGGAGAGTGGGACAAGAATGGATAGAAAAGTACTAGGTCATTTAAGGTTTCCTGTCTTGAAGTCTTAAATTAGGCATTTTGTGAGTTGGCATCTTTTTTAACAAGCAGGGAGTGAATCTAACAGTAAAACTAAGATAATTGATCACAATGTTCTCAGCCTTACAGCTGACAGATCAGTGTGCTTTCTCATCTACAACGATACCATGTATGCAAATTATTGGGTAGCTACATAAAGAGCGTATAAATAAGAATGAATCTTTATTTTTCGGATAGACTAGATTAAAAGATTAAAAGAAACAGAACAATATATCAAGGAAAAAATCCAAGAAGGTCTAATTAAACAATAACTCCTCTGATTATACAATTACACACAAGACAACCAGTGTAGCTTGATCAACTACTTTTAAAATTCCATGCTTAAGACAACTGTTGCTTAAAAAAATAAATAAATAAATTTAATTAATTACATTTTGCTGAATCCTGAAGAGTATCAGAAAGAAGGCACAAACACAGGCAGCCATCTTAAATGTTTCCAAGTACTTAAAGCAGAAATGAGGCATTAGGTATACATTCTTTCAGTGCATTTCTTTTAATCGTGAATATTAACATTAAGTAATGACCAAACAATCACAGCAAAGATTATAGCTTTACTGTATACTCAGTTATTTAAAGTCAATCTAACACACATTCTTATGTTCCTCCCCAACAGATGGAGGAACATAACCCCTGTCGCAACCGTGTGATGACTGTAGCTGAATGAAACCTTTCCCTAGTCCCGAGACGGAGTCCCCGTCCCTGTATTCTGCCTTAGTCGTATGTCCAGCCTCCGCTGGGAGATCGTAGTATCTGCCTTGGTTGTTGGTTTTGTGTTTTTGTGCATTTTTGGTCTTTGTGTTTTTCCAAAAATTAAATTGTGCAAACTCATGGCCTGCGCTTGGTGTCTCCTATCTGCCCCTGCCAGGCCGTTTTATGACAATACTGGGAGATTCATGTAATACAACTAAACAATTAAAATGAATTAAGTGTGGGGATCATGAAATGATGAGACTGGATAATTTCTCAGTATGGTTTATTCATCTCAAGTCCCCAGCTCTCTCTCTCTCAGTCAGGAAAAAAGAGGAAGAGCTGCGGTAAACCCACATACATTTATACCCACACATCAAACACAGAATCACACAATCAAGTCAAATCCTTCCATTTACACTTAATCACTTCAAAGTCCTCTTTGCTCTTCTGTCTGACCCCAGGAGGTCAGACAGTCCTTTCAGGCTCTCGCTCCAGATCCTCTGACTTCCTCCCAAGTCCACAGGTGGTCCAGACTCATTGTCCATCTGAGACGTGATGTCAATACACACCGCAAGCTTAAAGTCCTTCTATGCTTGGGTCTCTGCAGTGAAATATGTGAGCTACATAATGTTACCATTATGGGCGCTACATCACTCCCCCCCAAACGCCAAAGAATGGACACACCCGATAACCGTATCCTAATGGCAATACAGCATATGTCACCCCCCACCTGCGGAATTTACAGCACGGCCTACACAGTTTGATCGAAACACACATCACTCTGCCTGTAGTCTGGGCTTCAACCTCCTCCCAAACTTGCTGTACGCAGGTTTCACAGCCTGTGTTGTGCCGTCTTGCGGCGAATCTGTGGAATGAGGGGGAGAAAGGCTATTTGTCCCCTGCGGGGGCTCCAGGGGCCATTCCCTGGGTGGTCTGCCGCGTCGAGGCATCCTCGCCGGTCATACAGATTCGTCATGCAACACAAAGGCAGGCTTTAATCTATCAATACTGATTGTTTCTTTCCTGCTCCCCAAATCTAGCACAAAATATTTCTCCCCGGTTTCCAGCACTCGAAATGGACCGTCATATGGTGGGCAGAGACTGTGTCGCTGAGCGTCGTGCCTGACAAAAACAAATTCAGCGTTTTGTAAAGCCTTGGGAACAAAAACACGCGGAAAAGTGTGATGAGTGGGGCCCGGGAGCATTTCTGCTCCCGTGCCAATCAGAGGTCCCCGCACCGGGGGGCGCCCTGGTGCCAAATGGGCTGGTAGGAACTCGCCGGGCAGCCTGAGAGGTTGCGCAAAAACCAATTCTGCGGGTGAGGCATCCAAGTCCTCTTTGGGTGCCGAACGCAACCCCAATAAAACCCATGGTAGTTTGTTTACCCAATCTGCATCCGTAAGCAACGCTCTGAGGGCTGCCTTCAAAGACCTGTGAAAACGCTCGCATAAACCGTTGGCCTGTGGGTGATAAGCGGTAGTGCGGTGGACTGCCGCTTCTAAGCCGCTGGCCATTGCTGACCACAGCTCCAACACAAATTGAGGTCCCCTATCGGACGTAATATCCGACGGAACCCCGAACCGCGCTACCCAGGCTGTTAAAAAAGCGCGAGCCACCTCTGCCGCTGTGGTCGACGCTAACGGGACCACTTCCGGCCAACGTGTGGTTCGGTCCACCATTGTCAAGAGATGTGTGAACCCTTGTGATGGCGGCAGGGGGCCCACTAGGTCCTGACCACGGTTCTGAAATTTTGGACATTGCAAAAGTGAGCGGTTTGTGGTCGACAAACGCAGTGAAACGTCACCCCTCCAGCCAGAACTGGAAATGGCGAATGGCCAGGTGGAGCGCTAGCAGCTCCCTGTCAAACGTGCTGTATTTCCGCTCAGCATCGCGCAAGGACCTGCTGAAAAAAGCGAGCGGTTGCCAAACCCCGGCGACTTGCTGCTCTACCACAGCCCCTATGGCCACATCTGACGCGTCGGTGGTTAGCGCTATGCGGGCTGATGGGTCTGGGTGAGCCAGCAGCGCTGCGTCTGCCAGTGCTTTTTTAACCTCTGTGAATGCGCGCTCCCGCTCCGGGGACCACTCGATCGCATTGGAGGGCTTCTGCTTTTTAAGCGCGGCGTATAACGGTTGCATAAGCTGCGCTGCGTGGGGTATGAAACGGTTATAAAAATTTACCATTCCTAAAAACTCTTGCAACGCTTTGACCATTTGTGGATGGGGAAACTCCGCCACTGCGCGTACTTTGGCCGGCAGAGGGATTGCTCCCTCTGGGGAGACGCGGTGTCCTAAAAAATCGAATTGCGCTACGCCAAAATGGCACTTGGCTGGGTTGATTGTCAACCCATGCGTTCCCAACCTCTGAAAAACCGTGGTGAGGTGTTTTTCGTGTTCCTCTTCGGAGGCACTGGCGACTAAAATATCGTCCAAGTAGACAAAAACGAAAGGGAGGTTGCGCAACACGGCATCCATCATTTGTTGGAAAGTTTACGCGGCGCCTTTAAGGCCAAAAGGCATGCGTAAAAATTCAAAAAGTCAGAACGGGGTTATTACCACTGCTTTGGGAATGTCCTCTGGTCGAACCGGGACCTGATGATAACCGCGGACCAGGTCTATTTTAGAAAAAATGCGCGCCTTCGCTAAGTGCACTGAGAAATCCTGGATATGCGGAATTGGGTAGCGGTCCTGCGCTGTGGCATTGTTTAACCTGCGGTAATCACCACAAGGTCTCCACGAGCCGTCAGCCTTAGGCACCATATGCAGCGGGGAGGCCGAGGTGCTCTTCGAGCGGCGAATTATGCCCAACCTTTCCAGGTTGGCGAACTCCTCGCGCGCAATGGAGAGCTTAGTTACATCTAAGCGCCGAGCTTTCGCAAAAACTGGTGGGCCACTTGTGGTGATAAAGTGTTCCACCCCGTGCTTCGCAACCTTAGCTGAAAACGTGGGAACTGTGAGTGCTGGGAACTGGGTTAGAAGAGTGTGAAACTTATCGCCTGCTGTGGCGACGTTGGTCTGTACTGGCGGCGGGGACACTCGAGCTGCACAAGGGATAGAACAAAAGGAGAGTGCATTTACTAGGCGTCTATTAACCAGATCCACTAACAAGCCATGTGAGCACAAAAAGTCAGCGCCTAACATGTTGAAACTCACTGCCGCTGCTATGAAGGTCCATTCATAGGTGCGGCCGTGCAAGGACAGGCGTAGAGTCCTTTCCCCGAACGTTTTGATCGACGAGCCGTTCGCCGTCGTTGCTCCGTCTCCGCGGGGCCCCGCCACATGATCCGCATAGGTCGCGGTGATGAAACTCCTCTGGGCTCAGTGTCCACGAGGAATTGCCGCCCGGAGCCCGCGTCTGTTAGATAAAGCAGCTTGTTCTGTTCACCGAGAGTCGAAGCTGCTAATGACCCCCGGCCCGGGCGTTTCCCTGTTTCTTGAAACTGCACGGCAGGATGTATCTGTGCGCCTTCTCAGCGAAGCGTCGATGGTAAAAAACAGAGGTCGTCCCCTCCTCTGCCTTGGGACCGCGCCGCTGCCGTTGTCGCTGGGGTTGCTCCTGCTGCCTCCGGCTCCTCCCTGCCTCCGGCCGCCGCGCCGAGGTCTGCTGCTGCCACGGAAGTCTCCTGCTCGTCGCAGGCGTCGAGCAGCCGCTGCGCTTCCCTGGCCAGCGCGCGGAAACGCATCGTTGTCTGTCCCAATCAGCTGCAGCATGTCCTCCATGAGGTCGGTCACTCTGCGTCCTCCTCTGTCGCACAGGTCCAGAAGCTGCCTGGCCCTCACCTCGGCTGATGGCACAAAACTCTCGATGAGGGCGGCTTTCAACGCATCGTACTTGCCAGCAGCGGGCGGCTGCTGCACCAGGCTCCGCACACATCGAGCTGTGTGGCTGTCGAGTCTTGCGATGACATTATGAAACTTGATGTCATCTGCTGATATTCCCCCAAGCACGAACCGCGATTCTGCGTGTTGGAACCATGAGTGCGGGTCATCTTGCCAGAACTCGGGGAGCTTAATCGAGCCTGTGCTCGTGCGGTCGGTCTCCGGTGAATCCGGGTCAGGGTAACGTTCTCCCGGCATCGTACGTCTTGGTCACCAATGTGGGGATCATGAAATGATGAGACTGGATAATTTCTCAGTATGGTTTATTCATCTCAAGTCCCCAGCTCTCTCTCTCTCAGTCAGGAAAAAAGAGGAAGAGCTGCGGTAAACCCACATACATTTATACCCACACATCAAACACAGAATCACACAATCAAGTCAAATCCTTCTATTTACACTTAATCACTTCAAAGTCCTCTTTGCTCTTCTGTCTGACCTCCTGGGGTCAGACAGTCCTTTCAGGCTCTCTCCAGATCCTCTGACTTCCTCCCAAGTCCACAGGTGGTCCAGACTCATTGTCCATCTGAGACGTGATGTCAATACACACCGCAAGCTTAAAGTCCTTCTATGCTTGGGTCTCTGCAGTGAAATATGTGAGCTACATAATGTTACCATTATAGGCGCTACATTAAGGACTTTTTTTCAAATTTTCTGTAAAATGTAATTCTAAACAAATAGTGAGGAATAAATTAGGACACCCCCCCATCTTTTTTAGGACACCCCCACATTCATTCCCACTTAAAATGGCTAAAATGAATGTTAAAAAATGCAAATAAAAGCAAAAACAAGGTTAGACATAGATATGTGAACATTTCTTCATAAAGAACTGAATATTTAATGGGGTGTCCTCTTTTTTTCACAGCTGTATAGAGTTTCTGACTGGCTAGTTTCTTCCATGGTACAAAAAGAAGAAACGTGCCTTCCATAGCAAAATTATCTTCATGCATAACAATGCACCATCTCATGCTGCAAAGAATACCTCTGTGTCATTGACTGCTATGGGCATAAAAGAAGAGAAACTCATGGTGTAGCCCCCATCCTCCCCTGACCTCAACCATATTGAGAACCTTTGGCACATCCTCAAACAAAAGATCTATGAGGGTGGGAGGCAGTTCACATCAAAACAGCAGCTGTGAGACTAATCTGACATCTTGCAAAGAAATTCAAACAGGAAACTCTCCAAAACTCATAAGTTCAATGGATGCAATAATTGTCAAGGTTATATCAAAGAAGGGGTCCTATGTTAACATGTAACTTAGCCTGTTAATGTTTTTGATTGAAAATAGCTTTTGATTTCAGTAAGTATGACCTCCTAATGCTGCAAGTTCAACAAATAACCATTTTCAGTTCTTTACAACCAATAAAATGTTTTCAAACTGTTGTGCATAATAATTTGGAACAGTGCATTTTGAGTTTTTCCTTTTTGCAAAAAAATAGTTACCATTGGGAGGTTTGTTCAATAAAAGTTGAATTATGCTCTAATGGTTTGTCACAGTGGGATGAGACGCCGTGTGATCCGGCGCTCAGACCATATTCCTCCTCATCTCTGTTCTCTCATTGACAGCGTCTCAGCGGGCTCCCAGCTGTCAGTGTTACGGGACGGCTGGGGCCCAGTTAATCCTCATCAGCTGGGGCGCTGCTAATGAGTATAAAGCAGAGCAGCTCTGATCATTCGGGGCTGCGACTTAGCACTCTGTAGGCTGGAACCCCTTTGCCCGGCGCCAGCTCTCTACTCGTCTTGCTGCATTATTTGTAAGTGTACCTTGTATGAGTATTTGTGCCTTTTGGCCCACGAGGCCGTGTTCCTTATCCCCTGTCCCCTACTATCAATAAAACATCGCAACTCACTGGCTCGCCCCCGGCTCTTATTGTGTGGCTCACGAGGGCCACACGTAACATGGTTGATGACTTGAAAATTATAGTGACTCTCATTTGCATTGACTATTTAGGAAAATCAGAGACAAATATCATTTGCATAAAAATTTGGAATATGGTGTACAGGTTTTGGAACAACAAATGCTGCTGTCTAAGAAATATCTTTTTCAGGGATGTCCCTGCTTAATTCAGCAAGACATTGCCAAGCCACATTCTGCACATGTTGAGACAGCATGTCATTGTAGTAAAAGAGCATGGGTGCTAGACTGGCCTGTTTGCAGTCCAAACCGGTCACCTACTGAAAATGTGTGGGGCATTATGAAGTGCAAAATACGCCAATGGAGACCCTGAACTGTTGAGTAACTGAGGTCATACATCAAGCAAGAATGGGAAAAAATTGCACCTACACAGCTTCAACAATTTGTCTGCTCAGTTCCTAAACTCTTGTTGAGTGTTGTTAAAAGGGAAGTTGATGTAACAGAGGTAAACATGCCCCTGTACCAGCTTTTTTGGAATGTGTTGCAGACATCAAATTCAAAATTAGTGAATATTCACAAAAACAATAAAGTTTATCAATGTGGACATTAAACAGTGACTTAAACTGCCCGGCAAGTGTGGACTGAAGACCCAAATGCTGGACTGTGAGTTTGCAGGTGATGTAATAAAAACACAAAATATAACAAGAACACAAAACTTACAGGATTAGGCAAAGGTTGGAAACGAGAGAGCATAGTCTAAAATAGCACAAAGGCTAAGGCGTACAGAAACGCCAGTGAAGATGTGGAACGCACGTCAGGACTACGGAGAAATAAGACGGGGCACTCTCGTCTGCACACAAAGACAAAGACGTAGAACTAACCTCTGGATAATGAGAAGACCACTGCGACGAACTGCGGCACAGCAGACCTTAAATAGGCACAAAGGGAATAATCACAAATGATACATAAGTGTGGGTAACATGAGCGAGGATGATAACCAAACTACTGACAGCTGTGGCAGCCCACAAACTAGAGCTACAAAGAAAGTAAATAAACACAACTGTCAAAATAAAAGCACAGGAGAACATGAATGTAAAATGAGGTCAGACAAAATAATACATGAGGAGAAAGTCAAAATAATAACCCACCAAGGCCAGGATAAGATAACTACAAAAACAAGAGATCCAATTTATAGAATATACATGGAAACCAAATACAAAAGGAGAGGTGAGGGCGAAGATGAAGGGAGGCTCATGTCCACACAGGCAAATAATAATTATGATACAAAACTAAAAGGTCATGGATGCATAATATCAAAGACAAAATAATAACTAAACTAGGAACAAAGACTTTCATAAACAGAAACAAGTGAAAAACTCAAATAACAAAATTCATCCAACCAAGCCGAATGAAAACTAAAGTGTGAATTTACAGAAAATAACCAGGATGAACTTAAGACCTCCAGTGGGCTCACCACCTGCAGGAGGAACCATAGGGGTTCAGTGCTATGTGCATCAGATGGCGGTCGAAGGCAGAGATGTTGGTGGTCTGATCTCAGGCTTTCGAAACTGGCTTTTGGGATGTGGAATGTCACCTCTCTGGTAGGGAAGGAGCCTGAGCTGGTGCATGAGGTTGAGAGATACTGGATACAGATATAGTAGGGCCCACCTCAACACACAGCTCTGGTTCTGGAACCATTCTCCTGGAGAGGGGCTGGAGCTTGGCATGCTCTGGAGTTGCCCTGGGCGAGAGGCGACAAGCAGGAGTGGGTATTCTTGTATCCCCCCACCTTGCTGCCTCTATATTGGAGTTTTCCCCGGTGGATGAAAGGGTTGTTTCCCTGCACCTTTGGGTTGGGAAACAGGTCCTGACCATCATTTGTGCCTACACACCAAATGATGTTTCAGAGTACCCACCCTTTTTGGAGTCTCTGACTGGGGTGCTGGAGGGTGCTCCTCTTGGAGACTCCATTGTCCTACTGGGGGACTTCAATGCGCACGTGGGCAACGACAGTGAAACCTGGAGGGGGGTGACTGGGAGGAATGGCCTCCCCGATCTGAACCCGAGTGGTGCTCAGTTATTGGACTTCTGTGCTAACCACATAACGAACACCATGTTCAAGCATAAGGGTGTCCATATGTGCACCTGGCACCAGGACACCCTAGGCCGCAGGTCGATGATCGATTTTATTATTGTGTCATCAGACCTGCGACTGTATGTCTTGGACACTCGGGTAAAGAGAGGTGCAGAGCTGTCAACTGATCACCACCTGGTGGTGAGTTGGATCCGATGGAAGGGTAAAACGTATAGTGAGGGTGAGCTGGGAATGTCTAGCTGAGGCTTCTGTTCGGCTCTCATCTCATCTCTGTTCACCCAAAAGAGATGAGATTTCGGTGTTGCTGTTGGACTCAAATCTGGACTACCTTTGTCTCTCAGAAAGCTGGCTACACAGGAACATAGACACTAATATGATCGATATTGTGGGCTACCAGTGTTTTAGAAAAGACAGGCAGG
Source organism: Pholidichthys leucotaenia (assembly GCA_020510985.1). NCBI lineage: Eukaryota > Metazoa > Chordata > Actinopteri > Cichliformes > Pholidichthyidae > Pholidichthys > Pholidichthys leucotaenia. The sequence goes on from CM035838.1 coordinate 149,775,824, forward strand.
TAGGGAGGGGAGGAGGTGTTTTAATTTACATCAAAGAGAAATATAAATGTCAACTGGTTGATTTGAATACTTCACTTGAATGTTTAGCTGTTAATGTATGTCTCTCTCCGGTAATGAATTTCAACATTGCAGTAGTGTACAACCCACCGTCACACAACTCTTCCTTTTATAATGAATTAAGTGATCTGGTTAAACAACTTGAGAAGAACAGAGAAACAATAATTCATGGTGACTTTAATATCAACTGGTCTGATAAAAAAGACAAACAAAAACTGAAAAGCCTCATGACTAAATTTATCCATCCATCCATCCATCTTCTACCGCTTTTCCGGAGGTCCGGGTCGCGGAGGCAGCAGTTCAAGCAGAGAAGCCCAGACTTCCCTCTCCCCAGCCACCTGCTCCAGCTCTTCAGAGGGGATACCAAGGCGTTCCCAGACTAGCTGGGAGACATAGTCTCTCCACCGAGTCCTGGGTCTGCCCCGGGGTCTCCTCCCAGTGGGACGTGCCTGAAACACCTCAAGTGGGAGGCGTCCAGGAGGCATCCTAATCAGATGCCCATACCACCTCAACTGACTCCTTTCAATGTGGAGGAGCAGCGGTTCTACTCTGAGCCTCTCCCGGATGACTGAGCTCCTCACCCTATCTCTGAGGGTGAGTCCAGCAATCCTACGGAGAAAGCTCATTTCAGCCGCTTGTATCCGCGATCTCGTTCTTTCGGTCATAACCCAAAGCTCGTGACCATAGGTGAGAGTAGGAACGTAGATTGACTGGTAAATCGACAGCTTTGCCTTAGAACTAAGCTCCCTCTTCACCACAACAGACCGGTACAACGTCCGCATCACTGCAGATGCTGCTCCAATCCGTCTGTCGATCTCTCGCTCCATTTTCCCCTCACTCGTGAACAAGACCCCAAGATACTTAAACTCCTCCACTTGGGGCAGGAGCCTGTCCCCAACCCGGAGAGGACAATCCACCTTTTTCCGGCTGAGGACCATGGACTCGGACTTGGAGGTGCTGATTCTCATCCCAGCCGCTTCACACTCAGCGGCAAACCGTCCCAGCAAGAGCTGTAGGTCATTGCTGGATGAAGCCAACAGGACAACATCATCTGCAAACAACAGAGATGAGATCCTGTGGTCACCAAGCATGACACCCTCCATTCCCTGGCTGCGCCTAGAAATCCTGTCCATAAAAATTATGAACAGGACCGGTGACAAAGGGCAGCCCTGGCGGAGTCCAACTCTCACTGGGAATGACTCCGACCGAGTGTTGGCAATGCGAACTAAACTCTCACAACGGTCGTACAGAGACCGAATAGCTCGTAACAACAAGCCCGATACCCCATACTCCCGAAGCACCCCCCACAAAAATCCACGAGGGACGCGGTCAAATGCCTTCTCCAAGTCCACAAAACACATGTAAACTGGTTACCGCCCTGGTCCGCCCTCCAGTAGGTTCACCACCTGCAGGAGGGATCATGGAAGTCCGGTGCTATGTGGATTAGGTGGCAGTCAAAGGCGGAGACCTTGGCGGACTGATCCCAAGCTTTCTAAACTGGCTTTTGGTATGACTAAATTTAATTACCAGCAAATCATCAAAGGACCCACCAGGATAACCAAACAATCCAGAACACTTATTGACATGGTATTTACTAATAAACCAGAACGAATAACTAGAACCTATAATCTTGTAACTGGTCTCTCAGATCATAACATGGTTCTTGCTGTCAGGAAACTTACTAAAAAGCGACTACAGTATTTTGGGGGAGTCGATATTGACAAATCAAATTTTATTATCCCCAAATCAAAAAATGAGGAGTTTGAACATTACTTAGAGAATCAAAATTGGGAGCAGCTCATGTCAACATGTGAAGTAGATGATTGTTGTAATTTTATAACTGCAACAATCACAAAGTCTATAGAAAAATTTTCAAAGCAAATTAAAAGTAGACAACAGAAGATTAGCCTACCATGGTTAAATAATGAAATAAGAAAACTTATGAAGAGACGAGACTATGCACTGAAAACATCACTAACCTCCAAACTACAAAATGATCACCTTGTGTATAAAAGTTTAAGAAATAAAGTGGTACATGAGCTGCGAAAATCAAAAATATCTTATTACAATAAACTGATAGATCATGCAAAGGGTAACAACAGTTCCCTATGGAGGCATTTAAATAACTTAACTAATAAAAAAAACGATCAGAAGGGGGTAAAGGAACTTAGAATCAATGGCAAGACCGTCAGTGACAAGGCTACTTTGGCAAATGAATTTAATTCACACTTTGTGGGCTCTGTGGAAGACTTAACAAAAATTTTTGTGCTGCCAAATGTGCTCAACAACACAAATTCCATACTTCCAACAGATACTTTTCACATCAATGAGGTAAATGAGAAGTTAATTGCTGGTATTGTTAAAACACTGTCAAACTCAAAAACTAATGATATCTACAATATGAGCACCTCCTTTCTCAAAATGCACAGCAAAATATTAATCAAACCACTGACCCATCTCATTAATCTCTCCATTAGGTCTAGTACATTTCCATCTGGCTGGAAAAAAGCTGTCGTCATACCAGTTCATAAATCAGGCAGTAAAGACGATATATGCAATTACCGCCCAATCTCTCTTACCAGTCCTATCTAAGGTTCTTGAAAAAGTTGTAGCTACACAGCTGATAGACTACTTACAAGACAGTCAACTTCTTCATCCACATCAATTTGGTTTTAGACCAGGATACTCAACAGAAACAGCAAATTGTTGCCTTATTGAAAACGTCAAACAGTCCTTGGACAGGTGTAATGTGGTAGGAGCTGTTTTTCTAGATCTCAAAAAGGCTTTCGATACTGTAAACCACAGTTTGCTTTTATCCAAAATGGTATCTTTTAACTTCTCCCCAAATACATTAGAATGGTTTGCATCTTATCTCCAGAATAGAGAACAGTGTGTAAAAGTTCACCAGGATAAATCCTCATTTTTAAACAACCGCATGGGTATCCCACAAGGGTCCATTCTTGGTCCTTTACTTTTCAGCATTTTTATTAATGACTTGCCGTTACACTGCTCAGCTGCAACATGCCAACTTTATGCAGATGATGCAGTTATTTACACAGCTGCCAAGACTCCAGCACAGGCTGCAGATGTACTGTCTACAAGTATGGTTGATGTCCAAGAGTGGCTCCTCAAGAACCATCTATTGCTGAACCTTCAGAAAACAGTCTCAATGTGCTTTTCAATCAAAAAATGTAACCTGCAACATTTTAAAGTTAATATACATGATCATGACATCAGTTTAGCTACAGAATTCAAATACCTTGGCATTGTACTAGATCCTCAACTCAAATTTAATCTTCATATAAAGAAAATTTCAAAAACAGTAAAAAAAAATCTGAACTGCTTTAAATTAATTAGATATTACATACCTTACAAAGCAGCTGCACTGTATATGCATTCTATGGTTTTTTCTCATATATCATACTGTTTGACAGTCTGGGCTCAAGCAGCCCCTTCCACAATAAGACATATAGGTTCATTATATAATCAAACCCTAAAAATCTTGGACAAAAAGCCCATTAGGTGGCATCACTGTAATGTTTTAAAAAAATACAACCTATTGAGTTTTGAGAGCTTCATTGACCTCTGTCTTCTGAAATTAACGTTCAAATGTTTCCATAAATCAGCACCCGAGCCACTTGCTGGTTTCGTCCAAAGACAGGACAGCAGCAGAGCCACCAGGAGTTCTGTTAACAATAACTGTAAAATATTCCACCGCAGAACCACATTTGGACAAACAGCATTCTCTATAAAGGGCAGTCACATCTGGAACACAATGCCAAATGAAATTAAAATAATAACGGACTTTAAAACATTCACTAAAAATGTTAAAAACTGGCTGAAAAATAAACAAGAATGTACTCATGTATGAATTAATTGTCTGCAAAGTGAGAGTGAATGAAGGGAAGGAATAAATGTGTTTGTTTATAGTGAGTGACGGAGGGAGGAAGGCCTGAAATAGGCAAATGTGAGTTATGTTATATGTGTTAAATGTGAGTCAGGCTGTTATATTTGTGTATTTATAATATTTATAATATTTATGTTAAGTGTGAGTCAGGCTGTTATATTTGTGTATTTATAATATTTATAATATTTATAATTGTGTATTTATAATTTTTCTGCATTGATGTATGTGGTTATTGTGTATATTTTTTATTTTTTTTTTTCCCATCTTTACTTGATTCTTTTTTCTAAAGCCCATCCAGGGACAAGAGTTGCAAATTAGCTAATAGCTATACACTCTATGTGCAACACATCAGATTGATTGTCTTTGATTAATTGTCTATGTTTATTGCACTGTCCCTGTCAAATAAACTAATCTACTACTACTACAACTCCCACCTCTGGAAGAACTTTGACTACATTCTGAGGGAGTCTGGAGACATGGAGTCTGAATGGGCCGTGTTCTCCACCTCCATTGTTGAAGCAGCTGCCCAGAGCTGTGGCCACAAGGTCGTCAGTGCATCTTGTGATGGCAACCCCCGAAACCAAGCGGCAGACACCAGTGGTGAGGGGGGCCATTAGGCTGAAGAACGAATCCTGTCAAGCTTGGTTGGCTTGTGGGACTCCCGAAGCAGCTAAGGTGTACCGGCAGGCCAAGCGGAGTGCAGCTCAGGTGGTTGCTGAAGCAAAAACTCGGGTGTGGGAGGAGTTTGGTGAGGCCATGGAACAAGAACAAGACTTTTGGTTGGCCTCAAAGAGATTCTGGCAACCTGTCCGGTGGCTCAGGAGGTGGAGGCAGCTCCCTGTCCACACTGTGTAAGGTGCAGATGGGGCACTGCTGACTTCGACTGGGGATATTGTCAGGCGGTGGAAGGAATACTTCGAGGATCTCCTCAATCCCACTGACATGCCTTCCACAGAGGAAGCAGGGCTTGTGGATGAGGGGGACGACTTGCCCATCACAGGGGCTGAGGTCACCAAGGTGATTAAAAAGCTCCTTGGTGGATGGGCCCCGGGGGTGGACAAGATTTGCCCTGAGTACCTCAAGGCTCTGGATGTTGTAGGGCTGTCATGGTTGACATGCATCTGCAACATTGCGTGGAGGTCGGGGACAGTGCCTTTGGTATGGCAAACCAGGGTGGCGGTTCCTCTCTTCAAGAAAGGGGACCGGAGGGTGTGCTCCAACTTTAGAGGGATCACACTCCTCAGCCTCCCTGGGAAGGTCTATGCCAAGGTACTGGAGAGGAGAGTCTGGCCGTTGGTCGAACCTCGGATACAGGAGGAGCAATGTGGTTTTCGTCCTGGCCGTGGCACATCGGACCAACTCTTTACGCTCTCGAGAATCCTTGAGGGTTCGTGGGAGTTTGCCCAATCAGTTTACAAGTAGTTTGTGGACCTGAAGAAGGCATTCGACCATGTCCCTTGTGTTTTTTCGTGGGGGTACTGCAGGAGTAAGGGGTATCGGGCTTGCTGTCTCTATATGACCGTTGTGAGAGTTTGGTTCGTATTACCAACACTTGGTCGGATTCATTCCCAGTGAGAGATGAACTCCGCCAGGGCTGCCCTTTGTCACTGACCATGTTCATAATTTTTAAGGACAGGATTTCTATGCACAGCCAGGGAACAGAGGGTGTTATGCTTGGTGACCACAAGATTTCATCTCTGTTGCTTGCAGATGATGTTGTCCTGTTGGCTTCATGAAGCAATAACCTACAGGTCTTACTGGGATGGTTTGCTGCTGAGTGTGAAGCAGCTGGGATGAGAATCAGTACCTCCAAGTCCGAGTCCATGGTCCTCAGCCGGAAAAAGATGGATTGTCCTCTCTGGGTTGGAGACAAGCTCCTGCCCCAAGTGGAGAAGTTTAAGTATCTTGGGGTCTTCTTCACAAGAGAGGAGAGAATGAAGCAAGAGATTGACAGACGGATAGGAGCAGCATCTGCAGTGATGCGGATGTTATACCAGTCCATTGTGGTGAAGAGGGAGCTAAGCTCTAAGGCAAAGCTGTCGATGCACCAGTCAATCTACGTTCCTACCCTCACCAATGGTCATGAGACCACGGCTCTCCACCCTTGCTCAGCATTGTGACAAACAGCTTGTCTTTGTAGTGTATCCAATTGAATACAGGTTGAAAAGGATTTGCAAATCATAGTACATTTTACACAACATCCCAACTTACTTTGGAATTGGGGATTGTACTGTGACTTTGCACTGGTGAACATCGACGAACTGGACATTGATATGGTGGGTAAATGTAAGTACCTGGGTGTTCACCTCAAGGACAAACTGGACTGGACACATAATGCAGATGACATGCATACGAAGGTCCAAAGTCACCTTTAGCTGCCCAGGAAATTGAAGTCCTTCGGAGTGAGCAGGACAGTGTTAAAAGCATTCTTCATAATAACGGTTGCATCTGCAGTTTTCTATGCAGTCATCTGCTTGGGGAGAGAATGGAACAAAAAGAGACAGAAGGAAACTGAAGGAACTGGTCAGGAGGGCCACCTCCTTCCTGGTCTGTCCTCTGAATTCTGTGGAATTGGTGGGTGAGCATCAAGTAAGCTTCTGTTGTAGCCTTTACTCCAACCACTCACCAGTGATCCATTTAGAAAATAATTATCTTGTGGGGGACCCATGTTGTAGAGTTCAGTAGTTTTCCTCTCAGACTGAGAGAGCATGAAGATCAAAGGGCTGGGGGATAAGGGGAATTGTCTGAGGAGAGTGAATGGTGAATGCAGGACCTCAGGTAGCAGAGAGTTGTGAGTTTTGTCATATAAAAGAGAGAGTCCCTGCTTCATGAGTTAATGTTCTGATTCTGGAAGATGTGAGAGTGAAATAAAGATCATCTGCTCGGAAAGTTTGGTCTGGTTATTTCATCTCCACACTCTTATCTTATCTTAGTTATAGAATTTTAATGAAAAGGACCAAAAATTCATTTGGGCTTAGGTGGTGAGAAAAAAAAATAAAAAAGGGAGTGATTGTGACATTTCCCTGCCTGCATGTCCAAAGATAATATTTGCATTACACTGACACGTTAACTTTTTCATTACGTTTCATTACACAGAATGGAACACGAGGAAAACACCCCGGAGACGAGCCAGATGGGAAGCCCCAGCAATGCGTGCGCTGTTTCGGTCAAACTACCGCACTTTTGGCTGCACGACCCGAAGTCTTGGTTCCTCCACACCGAGGCCTAGTTCACACTCCGGGGAATAACGGCAGATGACACCAGGTATTACTACATGGTTGCAGCGCTGGACGCTTGCACGACTCAGCAAGTAGCGAGCCTGCTCCAACAGCCCCCAGCCCACGACAAATACGGGGCTCTCAAAGCCGCACTGACCCGGCGCTACATGCTCTCGGACTGTGAGAGAGCGGAGAGGCTTCTGACGCACTCCAAGTTGGTAGACGGGTCGGCGGTCGAACGGATGGAGAAGATGTTGGCGTTGATGGGCACAGACGACGGGCATTTTCTATTTGCCCACCTTTTCCTCCGGAACCTCCTAACGGCGGCCAGAGCGGTCCTTGCCAACTCGCCGTTGCTGGCCGCGCGTGACTACCGTGCGCTGGCCCAGGAGGTGGATCGGATCATTCTCATCACCAGAGCCCTCACAGTGAACGCAGTGGCGTCGGAACCCAGTGAGATGGCCAGCGGAAGCGAGGAGCCAACGATGGTAGCGGCAGCGGGGGCCAGGAAGCGCCAGAGAGACACACTCTGCTCCTACCACTGCCGTTCTGGAAAGGACGCACGCCGATGCGTGCCACCGTGCCAATTCAAGTGTTCGGGAAACGCCAGGACCGGCAGTCGATAGCAGCTGCGACCGCCGGTGAAGAAAGCAAGCTGCTCTACGTGACAGACTCACGCTCGGGGAGATGATTCCTCATGGACTCCGGCTCCCAAAAGAGCCTCATCCTGCCATCCTACGCTGACCGGCTTGCGGGAACTAGCGGCCCCGAGCTGACGTCTGCAAACGGCCGCAAACGTCAAGACTTTTGGTGAGAGGACACTGACCGTATCCCTGCACGGCCGTACGTACCAGTGGACATTCGTCATAGCGGCATGCAGTTTCCCAATCTTAGGCTCTGATTTGTTGTGTGCACATAGACTACTAGTCAATGTTACTGACAGACTCCTCATTAATGCAATGTCTTTTGATTCATTCCGCTGTACAGCTCGAGGAGCCGGGCTAACAACACTAGCCAACATCACAGCTCCAGGTGGTAAGTTCCACACACTGCTCACTTAGTTCCCAGCACTCACGGTCCCGACGTTTTCGGCGGCCATCACTAAACACGGGGTGGAGCACTTTATTACCACCACCAGGCCGCCCGTTTTTGCACCACCTCGGCGCCTGGACAGAGCTAAACTGGCCATAGCGTGCGAGGAGTTGGCCAACTTGGAAAGGCTGGGCATCATCAGACGATCAAACAGCCCATGTGCATCCCCACTACATATGGTCCCTAAGGCAGTGGGATCGTGGCGACCTTGCGGAGATTTCCGCAGATTAAACAACGCCACAGCGCACGACCGCTACCCGATCCCCCATATTCAGGATTTTTCCGTTCACCTCGCTGGGGCACGTATTTTTTCTAAGATAAACCTGGTCCGTGGTTACCACCAGGTCCCGGTGCGCGCAGAGGACATACCTAAAACGGCAGTAATAACCCTGTTTGGTCTGTTTGAGTTTTTACGCAGGCCTTTCGGGTTAAAAGGCGAGGCACAGACATTCCACCGCATGATGGATGCGGTGTTGCGCGATCTGCCGTTTGTGTTCGTCTACCTGGATGACATCCTGGTGGCCAGTGCGTCCGAGGACAAACACGTAGCCCACCTCAGGATGGTTTTCCGGAGGTTGGAGGAGCACGGGTTAATAATCAACCCAGCGAAATGCCAGTTCGGCGTGACAGGGATCGATTTTTTGGGACACCGCATCTCACCGGAGGGAGCGATACCCTTGCCGGACAAGATGCTCGCAGTGGCAAATTTTCCCCGGCCTCAGACGGTCAGGGCGCTGTAGGAGTTTTTGGGGATGGTGAACTTCTACAATCGTTTCTTCGCCTGCGCAGCCCAGCTCATGCAGCTGTTGTACGCTGCGCTTAAGAAACAGAAGCCGGCGGACAGAGTTGACTGGACTCCTGAGAGGGAGCAAGCCTTTTCCGAGGTTAAAACAGCTCTGGTGAACGCTGCACTGCTGGCACACCCAGACCCGGCGGCTTAGATTGCGCTCACTACAGACACATCAGACGTGGCCATAGGGGCCGTCGTGGAGCAGTGTGTTGCCGATTCTTGGCAGCCGCTTGCCTTTTTTCGCAGGTCTTTGTGTGAAAATGAGCGTAAATACAATGCGTTTGACAGCAAGTTGCTAGCTCTCCACCTGGCCATACGCCACTTCCAGTACTGGCTGGAAGGGCGCACCTTCACTGTGTTCGTGGACCACAAGCCGCTAATGTACACGATGGTCAAGGTTTCGGAACCATGGTCGCGCCAGCAGCAGAGACAGCTGGCCGCGATCTCAGAGTTTACGACCGACATTCGTCACGTGGCCGGTAAACTCAACGTGGTGGCTGACTGTCTTTCGTGCGCCTTAGTGGCCCCAGTCTATGTGGGGATAGATTACACGGCCATGGCTGCAGAGCAGATTGGCGATGCTGACGTTTGCGCGCTCCAGTCTGGACCAACAGGGTTAAGGCTGGAGAGCAGAGTTATGCAAGACGGGGGGCCCCCCCTAATCTGTGACGTCTCCACGGGCCGCCCGCGCCCGGTGGTACCATACGCTTGGCAACGCCGGGTTTTCGAGTCGGTTCACTCCCTGGCGCACCCAGGCATATGCGCGTCAGTCAAAATGGTGCCAGCAAAGTTTGTCTGGCTGAGCCTGCGCAAACAGGTAAAAGAGTGGGCTGCAGCCTGTGTAGCGTGCCAACGAGCCAAAGTGCACAGGCACAACAAGGCCCCCCTTGAGCCGTTCCATATCCCAGCTAAGAGGTTCGACCACGTTCACGTGGACCTTGTCGGCCCCCTCCCACCATCGCAGGGGTTCACGCACCTCCTGACAGTGGTGGACCGCACCACGCAATGGCCCGAAGCACTCCCGCTAGCTTCCACCGCGTCCGCAGATGTGGCACGCGCCTTTTTAACAACATGGGTGGCACGTTTTGGCACCCCTTTGGACATCACATCCGATCGGGGCCCGCAGTTTGTTTCCGACCTCTGGTCCACGATGGCCCAGAGCCTAGCCTGGGCGTCTCAATTCATCACACGACCACATACAACCCACAGGCCAATGGATTATGCGAGCGTTTCCATAGGTCACTGAAAGCAGCCCTCAGGGCTTCGCTTACGGATGCAAATTGGGTGGACCGGTTGCCGTGGGTTCTATTAGGATTGGGTTCCGCACCGAAGGAGGATTTAGCGGCTTCCCCAGCAGAGCTGGTTTTTAAGCAGCCCCTGCGGCTCCCCGGGGAGTTTTTTCCAGATAACCCAGCGCCGAACACCCATCCATCCCCGCATTCGCAGCGTAGCGCAGACACACGGATGCTCCCTGGCCCGGCCCACCACCGTTTTCCCGCGCGTTTGTGCCAAAAACCTTGAAGGACGCTGAGTTCGTGTTTGTCAGGCATGATGCCCACCGGACCCCATTGCGCCCATCCTACGATGGCCCGTTCAGAGTGCTGGAAACCGGGGACAAACATTTTGTGTTAGATCTGGGGGGTCGCCGGGAGAGAATCTGTATAGACAGGCTTAAGCCCGCCTTTGTTGTGGCAGACGAACAGCTGGTGTTGGCTTGAGCTCCTCGGCGAGGAAGACCACCACTGAGCGCTCCCCAGGTAAATGATTCAACACAGCAGTCACATGAGCATGCTGAAAGTCCCCCCAATCCATTGTCCCCCCACAGATGGACTCACCCCCAGGAACCCCCCCACTGGCATAGAGGCGTTGCGGAGCCGAAGACCCCCCGTTACAGCAGCTACGGGCGGAGGCTGAAGCCGCGAGGACGGGAGAGATAACACCCAGTCTGAGACTCTGGGGGGGGGGGGGGGGGCACCCATGCTGTAGAGTTCAGTAGTTTTCCTCTCAGACTGAGAGAGCATGAAGATCAAAGGATGGTGAATGCTGGACCTCAGGTAGCAGAGAGGTGTGAGTTTTGTGATATAAAAGAGAGAGTCCCTGCTTCACGAGTTAATGTTCTGATTCTGGAAAATGTGAGAGTGAAATAAAGATCATCTGCTCGGAAAGTTCTGTCTGGTTATTTCATCTCCACACTCTTATCTTATCTTAGTTATAGAATTTTAATGAAAAGGACCAAAAATTCATTTGGGCTTAGGTGGTGAGCTTTCTCCGTAGGATTGCTGGACTCACCCTCAGAGATAGGGTGAGGAGCTCAGTCATCCGGGAGAGGCTCAGAGTAGAACCGCTGCTCCTCCACATTGAAAGGAGTCAGTTGAGGTGGTATGGGCATCTGATTAGGATGCCTCCTGGACGCCTCCCACTTGAGGTGTTTCAGGCACGTCCCACTGGGAGGAGACCCCGGGGCAGACCCAGGACTCGGTGGAGAGACTATGTCTCCCAGCTGGTCTGGGAACGCCTTGGTATCCCCTCTGAAGAGCTGGAGCAGGTGGCTGGGGAGAGGGAAGTCTGGGCTTCTCTGCTTGAACTGCTGCCTCCGCGACCCGGACCTCCGGAAAAGCGGTAGAAGATGGATGGATGGATGGATGGCTTAGGTGGTGAGAAAAAAAAATAAAAAAGGGAGTGATTGTGACATTTCCCTGCCTGCATGTCTTAAGATAATATTTGCATTGCACTGACACGTTAACTTTTTCATTAAATAAATCTACAAGATGATTACACAGGTTTGTGTTCTTCAAACTTTGCTCATTAAAACTTCTGGACTTTTTTTTTTTTTTACATGAGCCAGCTATCTGTCCAAATGTCTGCACTTCCCAAACACTGCAGTAATTGCTGTCAGTTTCTCTGCAGATAAATAAACTAGTCTCCCATTTCACACATTGTTATGAATATATGGTGAGGCGGGATTCATTTGTGGTGGTCTTTGGTATCAGTACTGGTTGTAGTCTAACAATACCACCGCCCCCCCCCCCCCACACACACACACATACACTTTTATCAGATGCAGTTGAAAGAAAAGCCCCCACCAACCCTGTAGCTGTCTGAATAATGAAGTCACCTATTTCCTTTGGCTGCCGCCCAGGCACAGGAGAAAAATAAAAGTACTGTCGCATCACAATGAGAAAGAACGAGGGGCCCGGGCTCAGGTGACGGATGTGGTGTCCTTGTCCATCCAACACCCACCAACCCCCGGTAGCACTGTGCTCCTCAACCCCTATCACATGCACGTTCTGTACCCTCCCACCCTCCACAAGCCCATCACTCACTGTCACTCTGCCATGCTCTCTGAGAGGAAATGAAAATTTAAATGCAGGCTAACCTTCCTTTTCACCTCTTGCAGCAAACACAGAAGCTATTCTCTGGCGTTCAAGTGTGTGATTTCAAGCCCAAACACCAGTGCACACAATGTGCATATGACAGTGCATGTTTTAAAAAGACTTGGACTAGTTATGCTCTCTGAGTAGGAACGTGTCACTCGCGCTTTGCTCCTTCACACAGGCTTGAATTGAATGAATGAATGAATGAATGAATTTTGTTTATTTCGGATAGTACATTACAGGTTAAAAGAAACTGTATAATATAACAACAAGGTCAAATTAGACAAAGACTCCTTCTTCTATACAATTCCACGTGAGTTATCCGAAATGGGTGATGGCTGAAGCCGCAGCTTATATTGCCCACCCATATTCCATCCAAGAATTCAAAGGAGAAAAAAGAGAAAACAAGACAAGAGCGATTACAATTTAAAACAAGGCTAAGACAAAATATGACTGAGAGAAAAAGAAAACTGAGCTAGTCTAAGTTAAGCGGTTACTATTCAAAAACAAATCTAAGACATAGTGTCACAGAGAAAAAAGAAAAACTAAGCTATAACACAACACAGGCTGGAAATGTCAATCCTTATGTGAGTTTACATGTCGTTTTGTAAATATGTTTGGAGTATTTCTTCCTTTAGTTTTTGTTTAAATTGTCCAAGCTTTGTACATGATTTTAATTCAGGTCCAAAATCGTTCCATAATCTGACACCTTGCACTGAAATACAGTGTTGCTTGGTGGTTGTTCTCACTGTAGGCTTTTGAAATATACATGTTCCTCTGAAGTGATATCGTTTCTCCCTTGTTTGGAACAACTTTTGGATATTTGCGGGCAGTGATAGATTCTTCACTTTGAACATTATTATTGCGGTTTTAAAGTCGATCAGATCTTTCAACTTGAGAGTTTTTTGTTTAAGAAAAAGTGGGTTTGTTGGTTCCCTGTAATTCAAACTACAAAACAGAGTTTTGGTACACTAGCAATAGGTGACACTTGATTTGACCCTTAAGCAAAAATCCTTTTTATGATTAATCATAATTATCATTTTAATTTGACACATTTGGTACTTTCCCATGCACAAACTTTAAAATTAGCAAAGCCACAGGCAGTACTGGAGCTCTGCTTGTGCCATGCCCCCCACCCCCCTCAGTTCCTTGGAGTCTGGTGTAAATTGACTTGGCAGGTGGGCCTCTGTGGCACAGAGCTGCAACCCAGTGAATCCATTCATTCCGTCAGGTGTGGTAACATTATTTTGCAGGTGTTAAGTCTGGGGAAACCTATATTCCTCAAATAATGATTTCCCAGTTCAGGCTATTTCCTGACACTGGAGCTGTGAGGCACTGTGTTTGTAAACCTTGTTGAAGTCTGGAATAAGATATTATCGGGAGGGCTGGAGCGGTCTTCGTTTAGAGGACACACTGATGATGCATCGCTTACATGAAATGATTAGAGTCAAAGAAGCATGACGTGGTAGCAAGTGCAAGCAATCTCTCACAGTAAACCAGCTGGAAACCAAATTAAAATGGGCCTTTGGAACATGCAGCTTGGATACAAGGGCTAAACTGGGTAAAAACAAACAAATAATAAAAAAAGGACTTTTCTTTGCATCCTACAAAGTACAGTGTCACTGGGCTGGAAGATTGTGGAGGAATACATTGAAAACACAGGGAAGCCTCCCATGAATGTAATGGATTCAGTTTTCAGTTTACAGTTCTGTACTCTAGTACAGAATCTGTTTTTGAAGGAAAAAGTGAAAATAAACTACAAAAATGCCAGCTGCAACAAAAACTGTTTATGAAAAAAAGTCAAAACAGTTTTTTTCCTCTCAGCCTCTAAAGGCTGAAGGGGTTCTGTTGTCACCCTGCCAGGCGGATGGACACCGCCGTCAGTGGCCCCCGCTGCTGCCAACACCAACTGCACCTTGTGAACACGATGACTACAGAAAGTAATGATGTGGGCTTTTCAGATTGATATCATGGGTGTATTTATGAAACATCTCGGACGACTTTGAAATTGGGTGACCTCTGACCTTTAGGTCAAAGTCAGTTTCCCTAACTCTTGTAACGTGATAACTACACAAAGGAATGATGTAGCCTTTTTACACCAATATTATCATGTCTAAGACAAGTCTTAGATGGCTTACATCCTGACCTTTGACTATGGGTTTGGGGTCAAAAGGTCAAAGGTCACAGTTAGCTTTCCCTATGCCCTATTATTATAGAATGAGTAAAGCTAGGGTAACCAAACTTGGTACACATGTTTACCCTGAGACCCTGACCTGTGACTGTGGGTTTGGGGTCAAAAGGTCAAAGGTCATGGCTATAATAATGGTCTGTCCCTTTATTATAGAATAGGTAAAGCTAAGGTCACCAAAGTTTGTACATGGGTTCACCCTGTCACACTGACCACACCTTAGGTTTTAAATGCTGTTGCTAAACAATACAGGACTTTGATGTTTACATCTGCTTGGAACCCAGTGATCAGCACTTGTGGCTGTATTTTTCTTTGTTATTGTACATGGCAGGTTTTAAAATCATCTTTGGTATTATGCACACATTCACCACAATGATAAAACTTTCGTTGCACTTAATAAAAGAACAACAACAACAAAACAATCCTACACCTAACTCCTCCATACACTAACCAAAACAGGAGAAAAGAGATAAGAAAAAGACACCTCACTCTTTCTACTCTGTGAATATATGGTGTGGTCTTACCAAGCTATACACATGAGTATTTACAAAGTCCTCTGTGAGCTATCACAAGGAAAGACCAAAATGCTATTGAATTACACTAAAGCAAACTGCTTTTGGGGGCCAGGAACGAGATACTGCTGCTGTCAAGTTGCCAATGTCACACTGTCCGGCCAGAGGTTTTAAACTGACATTGGTGCCAACTTTAGCCAATCCACACAGTGACTTCTGCCCAGCTGTGGCACGCTGCACTGCTAAAGATCCTCTACAGTATAATAGCGATGACTCACTGCAACAGGGCAGTGGTGGCCTAATGATTAGGGATGTGGACTGGTGAGCAGAGGGTCACGGGTTTGATCCCTGGACTGGCAGGATTAGATCTGAGTGGGACAGATAACATAGCAGTGTTTGCCCCACCCTCTTAACTCCACTGTGGTGCCCTTGAGCAAGGCCCTTAACCCCAACTGCTCCAGTGGAGTTGCTCAGTGGCCACAGGTCAGTCTGTGGTTGGACTGGGCAGCTTCCAGGATGATGAATTGGTAACTGTGTGAATGTGAACAGGGTGCCCTTGAAAAAGAGAGGTTGCCTCTCAATGGAACTACTCTGTATAAATAAAGGTTAAATAAAAAAAAACAAAAAACAGAAAAACACAGAAGAAAATGGCTAGGGCCGTAACAGCATTATCATAAAGGACCTATGAAGTCTTAAATTCACCTGGAGGATTGAGGGGAGAAAAGGCATGCTAGAGAAACTATGATCAAGGAAGTATAAGTGTTTCTATTTAGTAATAATATTAATGCATCAGATTTATATAGCACTTTTCATAGACACTTTACAATGGATATATTACGCTGGTCAACACCAAATTTATTGTCTAAGTTTTTTTTTTAGCTGATTTAGGACAATTTTGATGTGCCGAATCCAAAAATCACATTGGTTTTGTTCAATCAGGTCAACTTTTTGAACAATGGCCACATGTTTTTTTTTATACATTTTTGTTTACATGTACGGGTATTTTCGCTTTATATGATGCAAAATTCTTTTTTATGACTTGAAATTCTCAGAATTTTGAACAATGATGACATAACATTCAATTTATATGTACTTACCTTTATATAAAGGTAAGTACATGCACAGTACTAAGTAAGTACAGATTTTTACTTAGCACCTGATTGAGAGAAACGGATGTCATTTTCGGATTCAGCAGTGTAAAATTGTCTTAAATCAGTTGAAAAAACACAGACAACTTACAAAAAAATTATTTTTGTAACCCTGTGTTATTCATTCACTCCACAGACAATGGCAGTGGTAAGCTACTACTGTAGCCACAGCTGCCCTGGGGCAGACTGATGAAAACGTGGCTGCCAATCCACGCCAGTGGCCTCTCCAACCACTACTGAACATTTATACACATTCAAGCCCAGTGTCATGGACACTGGAGGCAAGGTGGGAAAAGTGTCTTGCCCAGAGACACAACGGCAGGCTGTCTGGGGAGAGTGGAATTCAAACTGCCAACCCTCCGGTTATTAGACGACCCGCTCTACCTCCTGAGCCACTGCTGCCCTATTTGTGAGCTATGTAGCTCACCATGCAACAATAATGTTTTTAACGCTACTCATCTAGATAACATAGGCTAACTCTCTGGAAACTGCAGTTGTTGCACATGAATTAAAATTAATTTCTCAAGCAAAAGCAATTTAATGACCACAAAGTAAACATCAAGGAATCACAACCCAAACAAGAAGTTGAGGTTGTATATATAGTGCTCTGAAAAAGTATTTGCTCTCTTCCTGATTTCTTATATTTTTGCATACAGTATTTGTCACACTTAAACGTTTCAGATCAAATAATTTTTGATATTAGACAAAGGTAATCCAAGTAAATACAAAATGCATTAAAAGATAATTTCATATATTAAGGGAAAAAACTATCCAAACCTACCTGGCCCCATCTGAAAAAGTATTTGCCCCCCTTGTTATGTCATTAATTAACTGTGATTAACCACATAACCACAAAGCTAAGTTCAGTTTCAGTAGTCACAGCCAGGCCTTATTACTGCCAAACCTACTGAATCAAGAAATCACTTCAATAGGATCTTTTTGACAAAGTAGGCTAAAAGATCCCCAAAAACAACACATTATGCTGTGATCTAACTAACTAACTAACTAACCTGCACTTATATAGCGCTTTTCTAGTCACAAAGACCACTCAAAGCGCTTTCATTAATACTAACCCTCTATTCTAAGGGCCTATAGGAAACAGATATCTAGGGACAATTTAGAACAGCCAATTAACCTAACATGCATGTTTTTGGCACGTGGGAGGAAACTGGAGAAATCCCGGAGTAAACCCACGCAACACGGGGAGAACATGCAAACTCCACACAGATCACTGTTGGTCGGGGGCTGGGATCGAAAGAAATTTAAGAACAGATGAGAAACAAAATCCTGAACAACATCAAAAGAACTATGGGCCTCACTTGTGTCTGGTCCGTGATTCAACAATAAAAAAGGGAATGGGCAAAAATGGCATCCATGGGAGAGTTCCAAGGAGAAAACCACTGCTGACCAAAAGGAACGCAAAGGCTCACCTCACATCTGCAAAAAAAAAAAAAAAAAAATTGTGATGATCCCCAAGACTTTTGGGAAAATATAATGTGGACTAACAAAAGTTTAACTTTTTGGAAGAGGTGCATCATGTTACATCTGGTGTAAAACTAACAGTATTTCATAAAAAGAACATCATACCAACAGTCAACCACGGTGGTGGTAGTTTGATGGTCTGGGGCTGCTTTGCTACTTCAAGACAGGACTTACCATAATTGATGGAACCATGAATTCTACTCTGCAAGAAAATCCTGAAGGAGAATGTCTGGCCATCAGTTCTGACCTCAAGCTCAAGCTCTCCAGTGAAGCTGAATTAAAACAATTCTGCAAAGAAGAGTGGGCCAAAATTCATATAGAAGTAAGAGTGATGTAAAAGACTCCTTGCCAGTTACTGCAAAGGCTTGATTGCAGTTGTTGCCACCAAGGGTGGCACAACCGGTTATTCGGTTTAGTGGGAAATTACTTTTTCAAACAGGGACAGGCAGGCTCGGATAGCTTTTTTCTCTCAATAAATAAAATGATCTTTTAGAAAGTGCGTTTTGTATTTTATTGAGTCATCTTTGTCTAATATTAACAGTTGTTTGATGATCGGAAACTGTGGCAAATGTGAAAAATAGAAGAAATCAGGAAAGGGGCAGTCTGTCATAAATTGCCTCTCAGAGAATACGAGACCCAGATGCTGGACTGTGAGTTTGTGAAATTTATTGCAAAAACAACAAACAAAGTTCCACAAGGTGCTTCAAAAACAAACTACAAACAAAAGAGAACACTTACAGATTGGCGCACCAGAGCGAGGCAGGTCTCTGGTGGAGACACGGAGAATATAACCAAGACAGCAGCAGTCACGAAAAGAAAAGGCAGTCCTTAAATAGGCACAGAATAAAAAACATAAGTGATAACAGGTGTGGGTTCACATGAGCAGGCAAAAAGGGGACAAAAAATAGTAATTGGAATCAGCTGGCAGGGATGAGAGAGGGGCAGCAGAACTTGACAGCTGACAGGGTGATGCCCACACAGAGACCAAGCCCGGAAACGCTGCCTGACAGCTGTTAATCCCGAGAAAGAAACCACAGTGCAAATATAAGGAATAAACATAATCAACTGCAGACTAAAAAATAATTACAAATTGAAACGAAGCATGAGCATAACAAAACAGAAGCCTAAACAGAAAAACAAAAGGCAGTACTACAACTCAGAAGGCAGAAAATACAACAAACACACACACATATATATTATATATACATAAAGAAAAAGCCACGAGACTAAGTCTGCCAGAACATCCAGAGCTCAGCACGTGACAGAGCCCCCCCCCCCTCAAGGGGTGGTACCCAGACACCCCAGGGTAACACCAAAAGAAAAAGAAAGAGCCTGCCCCCCTCAGCAGAGGCACAACAATAACCCACCCAGGGTGGATGGTGGGGGGAACAGGCTAGGAGGGAATGAAACAAAACCCCGCTCAGGACCTACACCAGTTGAAATGAATGATTTACTTCCCCCCTGGGGGGGGGGGGGACCAAAGAGCTACATAGTTCAGGAGGGTGACCAAGTTGGGTGGTCTACCGGAGATCACAGGCCACCCAATCCAACAGCTCAGTCAGTCAGGCAGTCGACCAGAGTTCTTCAGCTGCCTGAACAGTAAGGGTGGTCCAGGGGGCAGCTGCCCAACAGGAGGAGTCGGAGAAACTAGGACAATGTCGAGCACTGGAGGGAGAACCACGACGGCATCCTGCAGAAGAGGGGAAACCACGACGGTGTCTGGTGAAGGAGAGGGAATCATGACACCCTTGAACTGGCCAGCAGCACCCTCGGTGGTCCCGGACTGGGACATGGTAGCACCCGTGGTGGCTCCAGGCTGGAGTGAAACTGCACCCACAGTAGCTCCGGGCTGGAGCATGGCTGCACCCGCGGTGGCTCCGGGCTGGAGCATGGGTCCACTTCCTACAGGCGCTGGATCTGGTGTAGCTGAGGTCTGAGGATGCTCCATTGTAGACACCGGCATCAGCTCGATAACTGTGCTGTGCTCCCTCATCGCCCAAACTGTGGCTGCGAGACTGGGGCCAGGTCCTCCAGGGCCGCAGGCTCCTCCATCATCCGGTGGCTCGGCGGGCACTCGGAAAAATTGGGAAAAGACACTGAGCGAGTCGGTGAAAGGCTTACAGCTGCAGCAGGCGGTGAGAGCTCAGAGGACTGTATGAGCTGAGCCTCACCACCGGGAATCAGACAAGGTAATTCATGTTTAAGTGATTGAAAATGAAATAACACTTGCCTGTTTTCCCTTGCCTGTTTTCCCAGGGCATGGTGTTTTCTGCTGCAGCTGGCATGGCGTCGTCCTTCTCCATGACTACAGTGGATGTTGGCCCCTCAGAGGATTGTGGAGGAGTAGCCCCAGTGGACACAGAGGTGGGCAGAACTGAAGGAAAAACAATCGACCTCTCGGCAGTGGAAGAAATCACCGGGGAGAAGCGGGGAACAGCAGCTGCGGAGAAGGGAGGCGCTGACAATTTAGCCAGAGACGAAAAATACTGAATGCACACTGCTGAGGGAGGCTTCTGACTGGGCGTAGGAGGAGCTGCTGGCTGAGAGGTGAGGGCGTTCTTTCGACGGGATTTTTTTTAGAGCAGCAGTGATGAACGGGAGGCAGAGGTGCAGGCTCACTTGGAGAGGGAGAGGCTCCGGAGTTGGGACGCTCAATCATTGGCTCAAACTCCGGTTCCCTCGGTGAAATCTCTAAGTTCCTGAGCCAAATCCAGGAGCAGCCATGGCTTATACTCTAGAAGGAGTCTCCGCTAACATGACCTGCCTGCGCTCCTCCTGCTCCTCTGCCGATGAAGTGGGCCAGTGTTCGGGAGGAGGAGGCAGAGTTGCCACCCGAGAACAACGAGAGGCTGGAGGCTTCCGTGTGCGTGAGCGCTTGCTCTTCATTGGTGCAGGCACGGACATCTGAGTAGATTCCCCCAGCCCGTGAGTCGTAGATGGTGAGAGCATTATAGAGAGGAGTTGGTCTGTGAGTGCCAGGTGGTTCCGCAGCCTGGGGCATACCAGAATAAATAAAAAAATATATATAGTAATTCCAATCAAATCAAACTGATGCAAACTTATATGTCACAGGTTATTTTATTACCATTTTATTTTACTTGAGTGGTGGCCTAGTTGATGGAGCATCTGTTCCACAACTGGGAGGTTTGTGGTTCAAGTCCCAGCCAGGTCATACCAAAGGCCATATAAAAATGGTACTTCCTGCCTTCTAGCTTGGTGCTCAGCATAATAGAATGGGGGAAGAAGAAGTTATCTGTGGCAGCGCCTTGCAAGGCAGCGACCCCTCTGATTCTACATGTGATTAACATTATAGACAGGACAAACATAATTTTGTTCTACTGTACATGATTGGCTTCTTCTTATTAAGTTTAAAAAATTACATACTGTACAATGGCTTTGTTCTATCAAGTGTCCAACAACCGGTTACAGCCAGTATCGATAATACAATGACCGTGGTACTGCTCACAATTACAGCTCTGCTTTTCCTGCCAAACTGTTGTGAAAAAAGTCAACTTAACATTGCATATAAAAGATTTATACATAACTTAAAGCTAAAACAGCAGACGTAATTTTCCTTTGTCAGTGGTAAAATGACAGTAATGAAAACTACAGACCCTCTAGAGATTATACTATCCAGGACACCAGTGTGTACAGGGACAACAGACCCCCCCCCCTTTTCCCAATTTCCAACATCCTTGATTTTTCTCCTCTCCAAAGTCTTAGTACCTTCCACAAGAGATTTGAAACAGGAGGCAAGGGAGAGACTCAAGAAGAGAAGCATAGAGCCTGCAGGCATTTTAAAAAATGAGACATCCTCCCGTGGATCCAATATGTTATAGCACTGTCAAATGAATACAATGTGCACTACAATTGCATCATCCCTCTTTTGTCTTGTTACAGACTACAGCTGTATTTATCATCTCTGTCAGGTGATCGAAATTTGCCACGTGTGTGTGTGTGTGTGTATATATATATATATCATCATGATAGCAGTCTGCCGGGGGCGACGATGACCGTTTCATTTAGGTCTGATCAGATTCCTCCATGCAGCTCTGTCTTTCGCCCTCCATGTCCGAGCCAGTATGAGTTGCTTTCTGACTGACCATTTCATGAAGCTGCTTGCAAAGTATTTGAGTACCGCTAGCTTTTGCTGGACTAGCGATATATGTATATGGGCTATAATGGGCTATAATGGGCTGCACGGTGGCGCAGTGGTTAGCACTGTGGCAGCACAGTTTACCCTTGGCCGGGGGATTGTGGGGATCGTGGGATCGTGGGTTCGATCCCAGCCCCCGACCAACAGTGATCTGTGTGGAGTTTGCATGTTCTCCCCGTGTTGCGTGGGTTTACTCCGGGATTTCTCCGGTTTCCTCCCACATGCCAAAAACATGCATGTTAGGTTAATTGGCTGTTCTAAATTGTCCCTAGATATCTGTTTCCTATAGGCCCTTAGAATAGAGGGTTAGTATTAATGAAAGCGCTTTGAGTGGTCTTTGTGACTAGAAAAGCGCTATATAAGTGCAGGTTAGTTAGTTAGTTAGTATATATGTATATAGTATACACACGTGCGTGTGTGTGTATATATACTTTGTGTGTCTATAGGTGTGTGTGTGTGTGTGTGTGTGTGTGTGTGTGTGTGTGTGTGTGTGTGTGTGTGTACAGTGCTATGAAAAAGAATTTGTGTCATGAGCTGAGCTCTGGATGTTCTGCCAGACTCAGTCTCGTGGCTTTTCCTTTGTATTTATATATATCTGTCGTATTTTGTGTCTTCTGAGTTGTAGTACTGCCTTTTATTTTTCCGTTTAGGCTTCTGTTTTGTTATGCTCATGCTTCATTTCAATTTGTAATTATTTTTAGTCTGTAGTTGATTATGTTTATTCCTTATATTTGTACTGTGGTTTCTTTCTCGGGGTTGACAGCTGTCAGGCAGTGTTTCCGGGTTTGCTCTCTGTGTGGGCGTCGCCCTGTCAGCTGTCAAGTCCTACCGCTCCTCTCTCATCCCTGCCAGCTGATTCCAATCATTATTTTTTGTCCCCTTTTTGCCCGCTCATGTGAACTCACACCTGTTATCACTTATGTTTTTATTCCGTGCCTATTTAAGGACTGCCTTTTCTTTTCGTGACTGATGCTGTCTTGGTTATGTTCTGTGTCTCCACCAAAGCCCTGCCTTGCTCTGGTGCGCCAATCTGTAAGTGTTCTCTTTTGTTTGTAGTTTGTTTTTAGAGCACCTTGGTCAGTGAGTTTGCTGGAGGATATCCTATTACAGGCTTGAGCCTCCTGTACCCCCGAGGCAGCCCAAGAGTGTATGGAGGGCGCGGCACAGGTGCTTGAGGCATGCCCCAGCCTGTGGGATCACCCGGAGCTCACAGACCTACTTCTCTCCATATTCCTCCCTCAACCAATGAGTGATGAGCCGGGGGAAGTAGCTCTGATGCTGGCGCCAACAAAGAGCAAGCTCTTGTGCAAAAGAAAGCCTCCAGCCACTCGCCGCTCTCTGGTGGCAGCTCCGCCTCCTCCTCCCGAGCTTTGGCCCCCTCCATCGGTCGAGGCGCCGGAGGAGTGCAGACAGGTATTATTGGTAGAGGCTGACCTCCTCAGATGAACAGGATCCAGTGCCAGCAGGAAGCTGACCTCCTGTGTCCACGTCGGGTGAGCCACTGGCGTGGGTCACATCACTGGGGGGGTCCTGGGACTGCATCCACCACCATGCCTGCTGCTGGAGCCGCCACAGCAGAGTCCGAGCTGGACTTCCAGAGTGCCGGGCCCAAGATGTCATTGTCTGGATCGGCGGAGCCCTGGACGGTGGTGGAGCTCGAGCTCAGGCAAGTGGTCTCCTTGGTTTCTGTTGTTTCTATATCAGAGAGCTCTTGTCTGGCTCTTGGTGGGGAGAGCCAGGTGCAGTCGTCAGCTGCACCTGAGCTCACCTCACCGGGCTCCACTGTCGCCAGTCACACTGACCGTGTTTCTCTGCATCTCCCATCTAGGCTTTTCCCCAGGGTCACCTAGGATCATCCAGCTTTTCCAGAAGTCTCCATGGGTCCAGCCCAAGATCACGGTGGGCCCAGCTCCTCCTGTCGAGGTCTTTGCAGGTGCTACGTCCCAGCCCGGAGCCTCCGAGGGTGCTGCTTCACCATTAGTTGAGGTCATCATGAGTGCTCCGTCTAAGCCCTGGGCCTCCGTGGGTGCTGCTTTCCTTCCTGCTGAGGTCGTCATGGATGCGCCGTCCCAGCCCGGGGCCTCCGAGGGTGCAGCTCTGGCCCAGTCCGGGTCCACTGAGGGTGCTGCTTTCCCATCAGTTGAGGTTGTCACGGGTGTCTGTCCCAGTCCGGGGCCTCTGTGGGTGCAGCTTTTCCTCAGTCCAGGTCCACCGAGGGTGCAGCTTTGCTCCAGCCCGGAGCCACCGCGGGTGCAGCTTTGCTCCAGACCGGAGCCACCGTGGGTGCAACTTTGCTCCTGGTTGGAGCCACTGTGGGTGCTGCTATGTCCCAGTCTGGAACGACTGAGGGTGCTGCAGGCCAGTCCGAGGGCGAGGTGGTCCCCCCCCCTTTGCCAGACGGCGTCATGGTTCCCCCTCCTCTGCCAGACGCCTTCGTGGTTCCTTTTCCTCTGCCAGATGCTGTTGTGGTTCCCCCTCCGCTGCCAGATGCTGTTGTGGTTACCCCTCCTCTGCCAGACGCCGTCATGGTTCCCCCTCCTCTGTCTGAGGTCGTCGAGGCTCCCCCTATTCTTCCATCCTCTTCATTTCTGGTCGTCACGGTTGGACGGCCATCCCCTGGACCACCTTCTCTGTGTTGGTGGTTAAAGAACTCTGTCTGACCACCTGACAGACTGAGCCATTGGGTTGGGTGGCTCATACTCTCCGGCAGGCCACCCAACTATTACCACCTTGCCATCTGCCAGGCTTGGGACTCCGGCCGGCCACCGGAACAGTCTAGTTCTTTGGTCCAGGGGGCCTAGGTTCCCGGTTCTGTGTGGGGCTTTTGTTTGTTGTTTTCTCTTAGTCTGGGCTTTGCTGGGATGTTAATTCTGAGAGTTTTTCTTATTTTCTCTGGTTTGGTTTAGTCCCTCCATGCCTGGGTCCCCCTCCTCCCACCTTGGGTGGGGTTGTTTTCTTGTTGGGGTGGTTTTTTGTGTGTGGGGGCTGTTTTCTTTCGATGTTGCCGGGGTGTCTGGTACCCACCCCTTGAGGAGGGGGTGGGTTCTGTCAAGATCTGAGTGCCGGGGGATTCCACCGGGATCA
Source organism: Pholidichthys leucotaenia (assembly GCA_020510985.1). NCBI lineage: Eukaryota > Metazoa > Chordata > Actinopteri > Cichliformes > Pholidichthyidae > Pholidichthys > Pholidichthys leucotaenia. The sequence continues at coordinate 149,800,832 of CM035838.1, forward strand.
GTCTTTTTTCCTTTTTTTCATATTTGTACACTGTTGTCGTTTTGAGTTGTAATTTCTGTTATTTTATCCTTGGTTGATTTGTCACATATTCTGTATTGTTTCTTAGTATGATTTATTTTCCTGTTTACGTTCATTATAGTTCTTTTATTCACATTTTTGAAGTTACTTGTCTTTATTTTGCCATCTCTTTATATTTTTATTCTGTTGTGTTTCCCCTATGGGTTGACAGCTGTCAGTGACGTTTCCGGGTTGTTGCTCCACATAGGCAGGGTCCCTTTCAGCTGACAGCCCGTTGTCTCCACTCTCATTACTCCCAGATGGTCTAAATTGCATCTTTGTTTTCTCCTGCCCGCTCAGATGACCCACACCTGCTATCACTTGTTTCATTTGTTTCTAGCCGTATTTAAGGGCTGTTATTTTCATTTCTTATTGTCGGAATGTTGAAGTCCCCCCCACCCCCACCCCCGTCCTCACCTGAACTCTGCCCTTGTTCTGGTGAGCGTACTCATAAGTTTGTTTGTTTGTTTGACAGTTTTGATTTTTGTGTTGGTGCGATTTTGTGTTCTTGTTTCTTAATAAATTTTGCAAACTAGCAGTACAGCATCTGGGTCTTTCTCTCTGCCCTAAAGGGGTGATTCATGACGTAGTTAAAACCCTCTTTCCTTTATTTGGCTGTGAGAAAGTTGGCAACCCTAGTTATGTTATAAGCTCATAGATATTATCAATAGCTGATTGGGTTGTCAACTTTAACCTCCTCGTCCACTTTGTTGGTAACAGACATGCATTTGTGGACCTGAAATTAAAGGTTAAATGCTAAATGTGGAACGGACATAAGTGCTAAATGCTTAGCTAGCACCATTTCAGCATTAGTTTCCATTCACTCGGCCTGCTTCTTCTTGGCATCTTCAGATGAAATAGAGAGTTTGTCACCTAATAGGTATTGCTGGTAGCTGATGCGGTTGATAAATTTAGCCTCAACTTGTCTATTTTGTATGCAAGAGGTGGTATGATACTTGACATAAGGCAGCACTATTCCATGCAATTCGCCTGCTTCTTTGTGGAAAGTTTTTGATTAAAGAGTGAGACCCGTGAATTATCTTGCAAAACTATATACTGTATATAATAAAAACAATATGTTGTAACACTAACAGAAATTGTACAGCAAATCATTTTATAGCAGACTGGAGACAATGCTAAACTGGTCCCCACAGTGGTAAAGAAGGTACAAAAAAACCCCATGGTATTTACATTTTCACATTATAAATAAACGCCTGCTACTGTAGCCCAATTAATTTTAATTATTCATGAAAATAAATGATATGGGTGTTGTACAAAAGGAGTTAATGTTATGCTCCTTCATCAGCACTCTGAGAAGGCCTGTTGACCAATCAAATTGCTTTGCTGGCAGTAACAGTTGTATAATTGTCAATTTTATGCAATTATGTTGGACTGACAAATGGATATTACATCAAATTTATTGTGTTTCATGTGAAAACTCTAAAAACTAAATGGATGGAAAATTGTTATGAATTTCAAATGATTATAGTACTAAAAAAAAACCTGAAATATTTGAGTGTGCAGTCAGCTATCAATCAGCAAAATACACTGTTGCTGGGAGTTGTTTGCTCACATGATAGACTTATAGACTCAGAGCATTTTCACATCAGAAAGTCTGCATCAAGGTCAGGACCATTAAGATTCAAATCTTTGTTATATTGCACACATTAAGTCCAGTTAGGTTTGGTTTCACACTGCTTGTTACAAATCCTTCCATAACAAAATTAATCAGTGGTGCAGTTTCCTGTCACACTAAAGTTCACCTCCATTACTAGCTCACGGCTAGTAGAGGAATTCTTCTTTGGCTCAGAGGTTAGAGTGTCAGACTCTGGATCATGTGTATACAGGTCTGAGTCTACCTTACCCAAGGGTGAAACAGACTATACAGGTGTGAGTCTACCTTGCCTCGGGTGAAAAAGACAATAGTTTAGTCCACCTTGACAATAAAGGGTGGAATCAGGCAATGAAAGTTCCCAGGTAATAGGCAATTCTGGCCTTGGCCTAGTAGGGTTGTAGCAGAAAATGAGGACTTGTCCGAGGTGCAAGCTCCCATTCGATGTTACAGCCTCACTAGGCCAAGACTACATTTTTACCTAGGAACTCTTGGTGCCAATTTTGACCCTTTAACATCAAGGTGGACAAGCCTATTATCTTTTTACCTAGAGGTAAGGTAGACTCACATCTATATACCCATGCCAGAATTTGAACCCCTGACCCTGCAACTCAAAACCTTACTGTCCAACCATTGCACCAAAGAAGAATCTGTCTACTAGTTGTGAGCTAGTAATGAAGGTGAACCTCAGTGTGACAGGAAACTGCACCACTGATTGATTTCTTACGGAAGGATTTGTCACACTACTCCTTATCCAAGCAAACTAAACAACTTTACGTAACACACTTATGTCCTGTTGGTATGACAATGTTTGTGTTGTTAACAATGACATCTAATTAGCAAACAGCTACTCACCCTCAAATGTGTTCTCTGTAGCAATGCACACACTAATAACTGTATTTTAAGCTGAAACTGCAGAAGACTCCACCATATTAAGAGAGTGTTATCCAGGTCTTCAGCTTGTCCTTCTCATCAGCCTTGATGAGCTTCAGGTGACATTGCTTTCCCAGTCTTTCATAAACTCTTTGTCAAATCTTCTCTGAAAATATTAGGTGAGTTTCTGTATTTCTATTATTTTTAAAAATTGACTATTTATGCCATTAACAGCCATATTTCAAATAAAAACTGGGTCTCCTCCTCTTCCAGAGTGCTACCATGGCTCATTTTCCCTCTTTTCGACTGCCATAACTTCATGTGTTTGGTCCAAAAGTCAGATAATTCCTGAAAACTGCTTTCACAGTAAATGAACTGTACCAAGGTTCATTTTAACCCTGGACCACCTGTCTTTGCGGGACCAAATCTCAACTCTTTGGTCCAGATCATGGTTTGGGAGAGGTTTCATACCTAAAATTTTGGTCCGAATCAAAGTGAGAGCTAAATAAGCTTTTTATAGTTGTTCCCTGGAGGCAGTATTAAAAGACCAGTAGAGACTTTGTGTTTATGTTCCTGTTTGGTGGGCTCCTCATGACTATATTCGGGATTTTTGTGAGTCTTTTTGTGAACTTCACAACACTGCTGTGGCTGATGCATTACAGCAAGTATTTATATTCTTATACTTATGGTAAAAAAAAAAAAAACTGTCAAAAATGTATATTACACTTAGTGGTTGCACATATGACAATCAAGCAGCACAATACTCAGTACGGAGAGGGTGGATTAGAACAATTACAGTGCAAAGGGCCAGAAACCTGATATAGACTTGTGGTGGTTGTAAGAGCAGGCACAACAAAACTCAAGCAATTCGGCAACCGTTGTCAGCAAATGGCCTTACAATAGTCCAGCAGGAAGAGGTTTTAATGTAATACACAGGCGAGTGCACAGAGGGGATGATGCTGGCATCAAATTTGCTAAACTGATAAAAAGAAAGGTAGACTTCTTTTCATAAAAATGAGTTTATTACCCTAATTCTTATCAGAAGACGGATATCAATTTTCCACTTTTTACAATATATTACTATCATTACACTGTTTTATACACTGTTTTATATATTAATACCTTTCAAATAATTTTGTACATGCTTTTGGGACTGACATTCCCTGGTCTGATGAAGCAGAAAGAATAGAGGGAAAAAAGGCACGTGATTGCTCCTGTTCACAGTGAGCAATGCAGTCCAAAGAAACAAAGATCTATAGCGGTTTGTGAAGAGTGCTGCTGTAATGTCCTTCGATCATATGATGGAATGGGCAGCCCCTTACAAGCCTATTACATGTGTTGCCAGGGCAGCACATTATGTCCAAAGCAATTTTCCATATTACAGCCCAAAATAATTGTTTCAATGTGGCAATTGACAGCAATTATATCTTCTGTTTTTCTCAAATGCACACAGGAAAAAAACCCCCCAAAAAAACAGCCACCCACTCACAACCTCTCATTTCCAAAGATCTGACAGTTTTACAGTAGAAACTATGTAATTGCATGTTGAACCACCTTCGGGGTCTGCACTCGGGTGACTTCTTCTATACATGTACAGCTATAGCCGTATACTGGAAATAGGGGCAATTTCAAAGAGCGCAGATTGCCATTAGGTCTGGTATGAATGTGCAGCTCAGTGAAACACACAAATTGATCATTTTCATCTTTAGAATCAGTGTTGGAAAGCTCTGTGGCCTGAGCACGCCCGGTGTGCTGTGCAGTCTGTTGTGTGAAACACCACGCATGGGCACCACCAGTCCCTGCGTTTCTTTCAGTTGTCCACAGTTTGAGCTCTAACTGTGATCTAAAACACTGCAAAAATAGTCCGGGTGTCCTCTGGTCTCAGTGCCTGGGATGCTTAATCCAGTTTCGTATCATCCACTTCTGACCAGAGCATCTCTGGACCACTAGGCGAAGGCCAAAGTTGGCATCTTTGGACATTTCTACCTCCAAGCATCGACCAGTGTCCCTGTTTATGACTGGACCGTTCTGAAATGAAAGCACATTAAAATAAGGCTGAAATAGTCACGGTGATGTAAGTGTCAGAGTGATCAGAATGTGAGTTTGGTTTTTACCTGTGTAAAGTCCCAAAGTCTCTGGGAAATCCTGGAGACGGCATCGCACTTTTTCAAGCTAGGAGTACGCCCTCTGCCATCATCAATGAGGCATTTTGTGTCAGGCAGGAAGGTGGTTGACCCTAGGGGACCAAGCTGGAGGAGCCCCTCTGTTGAGTATCGGGCAAGCTGAAACACAGAAACGACCAATGTCTATTACTACTGTAGAAACCAAATGTCAAAAGCCCAATAAACAAAATGATGTTAATTAGTTTCATTTTTTACTTTTTGTTGTTTTTTTAATTCATTTTTTGTATACTTTATTAATCCCAGAGGGAAATTCAGGGCATCCAGGTGGATGGATGAGGGAGCCACGGTGTGGTGTATTTTATAAAACTTTTTTTCTCTTTTTAAACTTTTACTGCATTTTTTATTTTTGTTGTTTTTCAAAATTTTTATTTTTATTTTTTCCTTAAATTTTTATAAATTTTTCTTATTTTATTTTATTATATATTTCTTTATAGTATATATCTATACGTCTATATTTTTTATTATAGATTTCTTAATTTTATTTTTTCCTCTAATGTATTTGTTTTTCTTTTCAACTTTTCTTGCATTTTTTTTTTTGGTGGGGGGTTAGTCATAACTGGAGTGGTGGCTTAGTGGTGTAGCATCTGCTCCACAGCTGAAGAAGGGGGGAAGCACAAAGTAAGTAAGTAAAGTTTATTTATAAAACATATTTAACACACATACAGTGGACATAAAAAGTCTACACACCCCTGTTCAAATGCCAAATTTTTGTGATGTAAAAAAAAATGAGACCAAGATAAATCATTTCAATTCAATTCAACTTTATTTATATAGCGCCATTTCACAACAACAGACATCTCATAGCACTTTCAACTGTAGGGGGAACCCCCACAGTTGCAGAAAGACCCCAGCAATCAGGCGATCCCCTGTGAGCAAGCACTTGGTGAAGGTGGAGAGGAAAAACTCCCTTTTAACAGGAAGAAACCTCCAGCAGAACCAGGCTCAGGGAGGGGTAGTCATCTGTTGCGACTGGCTGGGGGGTGAGGGGACAGAGAAGATGAAAAGAACAGACATGTAGAGAGCAAACAGCAGGATAGGGACTCAGTCTATGGGAGAGAACAAACAGATGTTAATGACCAGCAAAAAAAAAAAAAAAATATTTCATTGAGAGTGAAGAAAGGAGTGAGGCCCAGTGCATTACTGGAGGTCCCCCGACTGACTAAACCTATTAGCAGCATAACTAAGGGAGGGTTCAGAAACACATGATCCCTCCCTAATTGTAGGCTATATCAAAAAGGAAGGTTTTAACCCTATTCTTAAAAACAGAGATCGAGTCTGACTCCCGAATCCAGATTGGTAGCTGGTTCCACAGGAGAGGAGCTTGATAACTGAAGGCTCTGCCTCCCATTGTACTTTTGGAGATTCTAGGTATTACAAGTAATCCTGCATTTTGGGAGCGTAGTGCTCTGTTAGGATAATACGGTAGTATCAGATCTTTTAATTAAAAATGGGCCTGATTGTTTAGAGCTTTGTAAGTAAGAAGAAGGATTTTAAACTTAATTCTAAACTCTATGGGAAGCCAATGAAGGGAGGCCAGAACCGGAGAGATATGATCTCTCTTTCTAGTACCTGTTAAAACTCTTGCTGCAGCATTTTGGATCAGCTGAAGAATTTTTAAAGATGTTTTAGGACAACCTGATAATAAAGAGTTACAATAATCTAATCTAGAGCTAACAAAAGCGTGGATCAGTTTCTCAGCATCACTCTGAGACAAGATAAGATAAGATAAGATAAGATAAGATAAGCCTTTATTAGTCCCACAACGGGGAAATTCCAGGATTGCAACAGCACAGGGATAGCAACACTCAGAGCAACAATCAGAAGGCAAGGAAAAAAACAAAAAAAAACAAAAAAAAAAAAACAAGCAAGCAAGAGCAGCTAATATACATATGTACATATTACTATAAAATATATATATACACACACACACACACACACACACACAGTGCAGAGCATTGTAGCTAGATGGAATAAATATGTAAATATATAAACACCCACAGTACGGAGCATTGTAGCTAGATGGAATAAATATATAGATATATAAATATAAACACACCCAGTGCTGAGCATTGTAGCTAGATGGAATAAATACTGTATATAGATATATAAATATAAACACACCCAGTGCAGAGCATTGTAGCTAGATGGAATAAATATGTAAATATATAAACACACACAGTGCAGAGCATTGTTGCTAGGTGGGATGAAACAGCATAACCGTCTACTTAGTTATCCTACATGGTATGATTATGTGCCCATACATATTCTCACCCTCCATAGCGACCGGTATGTTCCTAGTTGTATGCCGGAGAGGACCATTGTGTAAGTCTATTGCATCTTTTGCATTCAAAAAACTATTAGTTTGTTACGTCTTTTTGCTATCTCTGCGAGCAGCCCTGCTTAGGTTGTACAGTCTGACAGCCGTTGGTAGGAAGGACCTACGAAACCTCTCGGTTGTGCACCTGGGATGATGTAGTCTGCTGCTAAATGAGCTCCTCAGTGCATCCAGTATGTCCTGCATAGGGTGGAACTCGGACTCCAGCAGAGATGACAGTTTAGCCACCGTCCTTCTCTCTCCTATCTCCTCCATCGGATCAAGGCGTTGCCCCAGGACAGAGCTAGCTTTCTTAATCAGTTTGTTCAGTCTCTTCCTATCGGCTGCAGTAATGCCACTGCCCCAGCAGACCACTCCAAAAGTGATGGCTGATGCCACCACCGTGTCATAGAATGACTTCAGCAGCGCCCCTTGTACACCAAAAGACCTGAGTCTCCTCAGCAGGAACAGCCTGCGCTGTCCCTTCTTGTAGAGTGCGTCAGTATTGTGTGACCAGTCTAGTTTATTGTTCAGATGAATACCCAGGTACTTGTAGGATGTCACCATCTCGATGTCTGTTCCCTGTATATTTACTGGTGCTGTGAGGGGCTGCCCATGCCTGCGGCAGTCCACCACCAGCTCCTTAGTTTTCCTCGCGTTGATCTGGAGGCAGTTCCGATGGCACCAGTCCACAAAGTCCTGGATAAGCCCTCTGTACTCAGCTTCATCTCCGCTGGAGATGAGACCAACGATCGCAGAGTCATCAGAGAACTTCTGTAGATGGCAATGTGTTGTGTTGTGTGAGAAGTCCGCAGTATAAAGAGTGAACAGGAAGGGAGCCAGCACCGTTCCCTGGGGGGGCCCCCGTGCTACTGATGATCGTGTCGGAAACACAGTCCCGGGTTCTCACAAACTGAGGCCGGTTCGTGAGGTAGTCCAGGATCCATGATGACAGGTGCTGGTCCACCCCTGCGCGCAGCAGCTTGTCCTTCAGGATCATCGGTTGGATGGTGTTGAAAGCACTGGAGAAGTCAAAGAACATGATCCTCACCATATTCCCGGGCTTCTCCAGGTGGGACAGAGAACGGTGAAGGAGGAAGATCACCGCATCCTCCACCCCAATGCCATGCTGGTAGGCGAACTGGAGTGGATCCATCGCTGGTTCCACCAGGGGGCGGAGATGAGCAAGGAGCAGTCTCTCCAGGGTCTTCATCAAGTGGGACGTCAAGGCCACCGGTCTGAAGCTGTTCAGGTCTTTGGGGTGGGAAGTTTTTGGTACAGGTACCACACAAGATGTTTTCCACAGCTGTGGTACCCTCCCCAGTTTCAGGCTCATGTTGAAGATATACGTCACAATCCCACACAGCTGGTCTGCACAGGACTTGAGGAGCTTTGCGCTGATGCCGTCCGGTCCCGACGCCTTCCTCGCCTTGATCTTCCTCAGCTCCATCCTCACCTGGGTCTTGGTCAGGGTCAGGATGGGGGGCTGTGTGTTGGGAGTGGGGGGGGTGTCGGTGGAGTGGGGAGTGGGTAGCAGGACTTGATTTCTTAGAGGCAGCAGTGGTTGTTGTGCAGACAGGGGGGAGGGCGGTTGGTCAAATCTATTGAAAAACAGATTCAGGTTGTTCGCCCACTCCCTGCCCCCCGTGGCCTGGGGGGAGGTATTCTGGAGCCCCGAGATGGTTTTGAGGTTTCTCCAGACCCCGCTGATGTCACTCTGTTGCAGCTTGTCCTCCATCTTCTTCCTGAAGCTGTCCTTGCCTTCTCTGATCTTTCTCCTCAGCTCCCTCTGTACGGACTTCAGCATCTCCCTGTTCCCCGACCTGAAGATCCTCTTCTTCTCTCTCAGAAGTGTTTTTATCTCAGGGTTGATCCAGGGTTTGTTGTTTGAGTGACGCCGTATGGTCTTGGTGGGAACGGATTTGTCCACACAGAAGCTGAGGTAGCCCGTGAAGGTGTGAATGAGGCCATCGATGTCCTCACCATGTGGATCGCAGAGCTGCTTCCAGGCAGTGGCTTCAAAACAGTCCTTTAGAGTGTCCATTGTCTCCTCAGACCATAACTCCACAGTGTGCATGGCCGGAGGTTGTCTGTGCACTAGGGGTTTGTACACCGGTCGGAGATGAACCAAGTTGTGATCCGATCTCCCAAGTGGGGGGAGTTGTGATGAGGTGTACGCCTCCTTAGTGTTTGCGTAGAACAAATCCAGTGTTTTATTGTCTCTAGTGTGGCATGTGACATACTGGGTGAAAGTGGGCAGAATGGGAGACAGTGAAACGTGGTTGAAATCGCCTGAGATGAGGAGAAGAGCATCTGGGTGTTCTGTCTGCAGCCTGCTGGTTACTGAATGGATGACGTCACGCGCTGTCCCAGCGTTCGCCGTCGGATTTGCATAAACAACAATGCAGATCACGTGTGAGTGTTCTCTCGGGAGATATGTAGGCCTCATGCTAACAGCTAGCAACTCAATGTCTTTGCTGCAGTGTCGTTGTTTAACAGTGATATGTCCCGGTCTGCACCAGTTGTTGTTAACATACATTATCACTCCACCGCCCCTAGTTTTGCCACTCTCTGGTGTTCGGTCAGCTCGTATCGTGTGAAAACCCTCCAGCTCAATGTTAGCATCTGCTGCTAGTTCAGTTAGCCACGTCTCAGTAAACAAAAGGAGAGAGCACTCCCGGTAAGTGCTATCATAACGGGAGATAGCCGCTAGCTCATCTAACTTTCCCAGTATCGACCGTACATTTCCCATGACAACAGATGGAAGGGAGGGTCTGTACCTTATATTTTTTGTCCTCCGCCTTATTCCAGCCCGGCAGCCGCGGCGTTTTCGCCTCAGTTCTCTCGGTATGTCAAGTTTTTCCAGTGGGACTGGGTGGCGGTTAAATGCTAGCAGCTCTTCCCTGTTATATCGTATCCTGCTATAAACAGTGGCTCCGTCCACCGGCTCAGGAGACATTTGGGACGATCTGTGTGTCCGTGATATAAGTGGGGTGAAAAAAAAAGTGATCAAAAGAGAGAGGAAGGGAAAAAAAACTCGGAATCGAGCCGCTGTTGCAAAAGGCAGCCGACTGGTGTGGCGCCGAGAGGAGGAAAAAAAAAAAAAAAAAAAAAAAAATGCTCCTAAGATGCTCCTAATCTTAATATTATGCAAATGATAGAAGGCAGTCTTAGAAACAAATTTAATATGTGAACTGAAAGACAGATCTTGATCAAAAATAATTCCAAGGTTCCTCACAGAGCTATTAAGAGAAAGAGTAACTGCATCCAAACTGAAAGTTTGATTTGGAAAGGTATTTCTAAGGTTTTTTGGATCAACAAGAATGACTTCAGTCTTATCTGAAGTCATAAACAAGTCAAAACTTTTTCCACCACTAATGTGAGCTATAACCTGTACAACCCAATTGAAAAGCAAACTGAAATCTTTGAAGGGGAAAAATAAAAAACACGATAACCTGGTTGCATAAATATGCACACCCTGTGGGCTGCACGGTGGCGCAGTGGTTTAGCACTGTGACAGCACAGTTTTACTCTCGGCCGGGGGATCGCGGGGATCATGAGATCGTGGGTTCGATCCCAGCCCCCGACCAACAGTGAGCTGTGTGGAGTTTGCATGTTCTCCCCGTGTTGCGCGGGTTTACTCCGGGATTTCTCCGGTTTCCTCCCGCATACCAAAAACATGTAGGTTTAGGGCGCTCGCGCACGCAGCGACCAGCAGCCGGTGGCTTGTCACCAGACTGCAAACCATGTCTACCTACGGGTACAAATAAGTAACAAAAAAAAAAAAAAACAAACCCTTAAACTAATACTCTGTTGCAGCACCTTTGACTTATTACAGCACTCAAGTCTTTTTGGGTAGGAGTCTATCAGTGTGGCATATCTTGATGTGACAATATTTGCCCACTCTTCTTTGCAAAAACGCTCCAAATCTGTCAGATTGTGACAGCATCTCCTGTGCACAGCCTCTTTCAGATCACCCCACAGATGTTTGATCAGATTCAGGTCTGGACTCTGACTGGGCCAGTCCAAAACCTCAATGTTCTTCTGGTGAAGTCATTCTTTTGTTGATTTGGATGTGTGCTTTGGGTCACTGTTGTGCTGAAAGATGACGTTGATCTTCATCTTCAGCTTTCTAGCAGAAGCCTGAAGGTTTTGTGCCAACACCGACTGGTATTTGGAACTGTTCATATTTCCCTCAACCTTGACTAAGGCCCCAGTTCCAGCTGAAGGAAAACAGCCAAAAAAGAATGATTCTGCCACCACCATGCTTCACTGTAGGTATGGTGTTCTTTTGGTGATGAGCAGTGTTGTGTTTGTGCCAAATATACCTTTTGGAATTATGGCCAAAAAATTCAACCTTGGTTTCATCGGACCATAACACATTTTCCCACATGCATTTGGGAGATTTCAAAATCTGTTTCTGCAAAATGAATCCAGGCTTGGATGTTTTTCTTCATAAGATAAGGCTTCCGTCTTGCCACCCTATTCGATAGCCCAGATATATGAAGAGGACAGGACATTGTTGTCACATGTACTAAACAGCCAGTACTTGCCAGAAATTCCTGCAGCTCCTTCAATGTTGCTGTCGATTTCTTGGCAGCCTCCCTGACCAGTTTTCTTCTCGTCTTTTCATCAATTTTGGAGGGATGTCTAGTTCTTGGTAATGTCACTGTTGTGCCATATTTTCTCCACTTGATGATGACTATCTTCACTGTGTTCCATAGTATATTTAATGCCTTGGAAATTCTTTTGTACCCTTCTCCTTACTGATACTTTTGAACAATGAGATCCCCCTGATGCTTTGGAAGTTCTCTGCAGACCATGGCTTGTACTGCAAGATCTGACTACAAAAATGTCAGGAAAAGTCTACTAGAACAGCTGAACTTTATCTGGGGTTAATCAGAGGCACTTTAAATAGTGGCAGGTGTGTGCTGACTCCCATTTAACATGAGTTTGAATGTGATTGGTTAATTCTGAACACAGCCACATCCCCAGTTATAACAGGGTGTGCATATTTATGCAACAAGGTTATTGTAAGTTTTTTTTATTATCTTCCCCTTAAAAGATTTCAGTTTGTTTTTCAATTGGGTTGTACAGGTTTTAGGTCACATTAACGGTGGAAAAAGTTTTGAAATGATTTATCTGTCATGTATGTGCGCCGGAGCACACAGGTGAAAGAGAACTAAGCCCAAATGCTTTTGAAGTAGATGTGTTTGTTTATGGAAAAACATTCATACACAAAATATCCAATGAGTACTGTCCAGAATGAGAGTTAGAGGAAGATGACCGGCTACTACTCCATAGGCTAGCCCCACGTGCTCCTGACGGGACAGGGCGGACAGGAAGGGCAAAGAAACAGGAGTGACTTAAATGTAGGGCTGGAGTGGCTCGCTCTGGGAAAACAACACCATACACAGTCTGACTCGAGGAGGAACCTATAGAGGAGCCAGGACATCCAACATTGACGAATGCCACCACATTGACTGCTTCACACTGTCACCCATAAGTACTCTGAAACCTAATGAGTGACGAGTGGATACAGGTGTGGTGGCAGGAGTGGTAATGAAAGCCAATATGTGTGCCTGAATGAATGTGTTTGTGTGTGTGTGTGTGTGTGTGTGTGTGTGTGTGTGTGTGTGTACATGTGCGTGTATGTGTGTGGAACCCCAGGTGATGGCAATCAGCTGATAGGTGCCTGGCAGAGAGAGGTGAAAGGAGGGCTGTGGCTGTAGACTGGCAGAGGAACCAATAATCTGCCAGCTGGAAATGATAACAATCAGAAGCTAAGTCACAGATCTTGAAACGGGGCAGGAAACAACAGCCCCATCCATGACATTATCTTGGTCTCATTTTTTTTACATCAGAAAAACCTGGCATTTGAATCGGGGTGTGTAGACTTTTTATATCCATGGTATAGTCACAAAGCACTGTACAATAAAATAGAATAAAAAAAACAAAACAACAAAACCAGTGTACTCCTTGTTCCAATCTCAAGCCTGGGTAAATGGGGAGGGCTGTGTCAGGCAAGGGCATCCGGCATAAAAATGCGGACTAATAATCTGCTATGGTGACCCCGAATAGGGAGCGGCCAGAAGGCGTGTGTTTGGAAAGTGAAAAGTCATGTGACAGTATCAACCAATCACCATTTGATTCAGGGTATAAAAGCCATGCTTCCATTTTGTTTGATATTCTGATGAGAGGCCAGTAGGCTGAAATGTTTTGGTGACATGACCAAAATAAATCAGTGAAGATGGGAAACAGTCGAACCTTGAAGTTTTGTGTGTGTTGCCTTTTCGTCTTTGGATTGTGTTGTGATCAGTCCTTTGTCTCAAACTGCCTTAGTAAAGTTTTAGTTTCACATGGTAAAGCAACTGTTAAAATGTCTGGTTTGATTTGAATTTGACCATTTATGGTAATAATTACTGGATGTATGTATGACACTTTGAAACTATTACATTCATAAGTGTAAATTGGGGAGGTGACATGTCCCTCCCAACCTGGAAAAAACAGACCATTGTCCCCCCAATATACTACAAACCTTTCTATATCACACTATATAATTGAAGAAAGTACACTGAGCATATTTTTTAAATTGTTGCAATTTGCAACCTTTTCTCATAAATTTGCAATTTCTGTTGTAATTTTATGACTTTTTTCTTGTAAATTTGAAAACTTTTTCTTACAAGCTTACTACTTTTTTTCTCATAAATTTGTTGCTTTTTTCTTGTAAATTTGCATTTTTTTCAAACATTGGTAACTTTTTTCTTGCAAAGGTGCAACTTTTTTCTCAAAAATTGGCAGTATTGTCTCTCATGAATTTGTGACTTTTTCTTGTGTTGTACTTTTTTTTCCCTCAGAAATTGGATGTGGGTTAATTTTATATTGTATGCAATGGTTCCCTTTTTTTTTTTTTTTTTTTTTTTGCTAATTTAGACAGTTAATTTTATTTGCTATTTGATTTTTAAGGAGATATTTTTTTTTCATTGTAAAGTGTTTGAACTCTTCCCCATTTCAAAAACATGGCCCCCCAAACACAAACTTACATAGGGCCACAGAAAGCTAGAAACGGCCCTGACTACAATAATACTTAGTCTCCCCCTTCAGTATTTATTCTTGAGAAAATGTTCTGTTCATTGTCCCCAAATCATAAATTGTACAGTGTACTGCACTGTAATAAAACTACAATATGAATGAACGATTGATTTTTTTTCTTTTTTTAACAACCAAAACTTGGCCTCTCACTGTTTAACCCTGGACTTGAAGGGGCCTGTAGAGATACGTATCTATTACAGATGATACAACAGAGATAGTATTTATTATTTATGGGCGTTATCCTCTCTGGAAAATGAGATGCCGAAGCCAGGGAGGTCTTTTACTATATATAATGCTTTGGCTGGCTCAGACCATACATAAAAAGATACACAATCCTCATTACAATAAGTAGTAATATGCAAATTTAATTATTCATAGACCTAACGAAAAGCAGTGCTCTGATAGTTTGACTAACAAAATTTTAAATAAGTCAAATATATTCCCAAGCAAACCCCTGCTACACACACCTATTAATGAATGGCATTAAGGTTAAAATCTAATAGCAACAAAAACTGGTATAATGGTAACACACTGACATTCTTTGCTAATGAGTATTTAATGTTAAGAATCTAGCAGACTTGTATATCTTGGAGTATTTATTGGATGGTGAAACTGGAGATGCAGGCAGTAAGTAGTCTGCGTGGGTGTTTCTCCTTGTGAGAAGAGAGAATACAGGTGGCTTTTAATTCAATGGTCTGCCCTCAAGAGCTACTCAGACCAACAGGAAAACAATGAAGCACTCAATTTATGCATCACTCAAGGTGTACTGGAATTGGATAGGCATCTCTACTGAATGCTGGTGAATATAATTCTTTGGACAATTAATTATATCTATTTCAAAATCAGTCTGATGTCATCACAGGCTGATGCTTTTACACTGGTTAGAACCCAGGAGTAATAATGACATTATCGTTTTAATTTAAAAAAAAAAATGAAATTCTGTATACTGCCTTGGGCCGATCAGGCTGTTAATGTTCTAAGCAGATTTACCCAAGGCATAAAGTATGACTGGGCCAAAAGAACACCTCATATAATTCTCACTAATACCTGTTTACAGCTCAGTCTGGAAGCCTTTTTATACGCTAATACATTTAAAATGAGACCATAACAAATAATTAACACAGGGAAATGATTTCACTGTGCCAATTAACCTTTTGTGCTTGCATGTTATATACACCATTAATTCTATGCAACTGTAATAGGTTTATAGCCACACTTTGGAGGTCAGGGAAATACTAATTTTTCTTATTGTCTCAACAGAGTGTAGCTACAAGACTGAGAGCATCTCTATTATAAAATGATCTGTTGTGATTTGTGGATGTCAACCCACACTTTCCTCCACAAGAAGAAATACCTCATTTTATGGAATTTAAAGGAGGGTTAACTTGAGGTCCCAGTTCTGATGGAAGCACATGAGAACATTTATTGTGCAGTATTGCAAATCTGAGAGAGACTTCCCAAATTAAGAAGCTCTTAAGCTTAAGTAGAGACTGAGGAGCCACCTAGCCATGCTAAATTCTGAGTGCACCTCACATTGCTTGGATTGCGTAATATAAACAGCTTTATGCCTTAAGGGCCCCATTTATTAAAACATCGTGTGTTTGTGGGTTTTAACCTTCTAAAGCTTTTTTTTGGGTCATATGATCACTGTAAAAGTATACATTTTGGCAGAAACTGGTATAGCTCTTCAAGATTACATTTCCATATGTCACTAAAAGAAAACCTTGCCTTTCCTCCTCAAAGGGTCTGCCTTCAGTTACCTCCATCATCATGCTATTGTTAGGGATATTGGCCCAGTACATGTCTTTTGTCATACATGAAACATCTCATGATGGGTGAAAGACAAGAGCTCTTTCACAACCTTCAAAATTGTTGCAAAACACATTGATGATTTGGTTACAGACGTTTATACAACAGTTCCGACCGAGCGATTTGATTGGACAATAGGGATTCCAGGTGTTATCATTACTTAGTTAATCCCTTCTACAGTATGTGAGACACCATGTGGTGTACAGGGTGGTGCTTATCTTCATTTCTCTGACCCTAGGCCACACAGCTACTGTAAGTAGGGAAAGCTACAGTGGGAGGTCAGTCCTCTGGTAGTTCTATGTGTTAATTTTCCTTTCCCCATTCTATTATGCTGAGCACCAAACTAGAAGGCAGAAAGTACCATTTTTATATGGTCTTTGGTATGACCTGGTCTTGAACCTATGACCTCCTGGTTGTGGGGCAGATGCTCTATCTTCAAGCCACCACTTCGGTAGGAGTTATTATAATCCCCGATAACTTCATTCCAGTTTCACTGGATATGTATCACTCCGCTTCAAAGGTGTTCTTGTAACCATTAATTAGTAACGTTATTTACTGTTGACTCCTGATTGGTACTTTAAAGGCAACATTAATGGAATACGGCAAAATGATGGACATTTTTCCAAATATAACATCTGAGTTAAATTATGAATGGTCATCAGAAGAGGAGAAGGAGAAAGGAAGAAGCCAGGCTATTTCCATGGAAACCTCCCGGTGTACAAGAATTTCATCAACTGACCTGGACAATCTGGAGAAAAGCAAAACTGAGGATAACATGGTAAAACCACAATACTTTTGTGGTGATGGACTCTTTGTTTCATCTGAAAATGCCAAGAAAAGTGAGCAAAGTGTGCCGAAGAAATTACTAGCAGGCTAACTACGAGCCATCGGCTAGCAAACAGTGTTGTGCCCCACGGTTTGATCTCTGGTGTCCCTGTCTTCTGCAGTACAGCTCAACAGGTATGTTTTGTAAACATATTACTTTTATACTTGACAATATTTAATTTGTTTACATGTGTGTGAAATGACAACAGATGTCTTCATGCTAATTGAGCTGTTTAGCAACAGTTACTGGCTACATTTAGAAGGTACTATTTTTTTTCTCAGCTGCACAAAATAACTGGTTAAACAAACAAATCATAATATTTTGTCCAGTATTGCTATCATTTAATAAATTGGGCTTGCCAGAACTATTGTACAAAAGCAATATTACACTTGACGTCGTTACGGTATCATGATTATAGTAACTGTGACGGTGATACTCTAATGCCCTTTAGAGTATATTTAAACAGTATTACTTCATCTTGTGTAATATTGCTTAAATAACAAAATTTCTGTATCTTTCAGTAAGCAATATGGCCATTATCCACAAGTGGAACATCACTCTACCATCAACAGGCCAGGTGGACCTTCCAGCAGGGCAACGATCCCAAATACACAGTGAAGGAAACTCAATTAGTTTGAATAAAAAACAAAACAAAAAACAAGTCGTTAGATATGGTCCACCCAATCCCTTGACTTAAATCCAATTTAAAAAATTGTGGAAATAACTAAATATTAGGATTCCTCTGTAACATCAACCCTCTCCATGTCACTACATCCATGAATCTTCTCTATGGTCTTCCTCTTTCCCTCCTGCCTGGTAGCTCAACCTTCAGCATCCTTTGTCCAATATGTTCACTATCCCTCCTCTGCACATATCCAAACCATGTTAGCCTTGCCCCTCTTACTTTGTCTCCAAACCACTTAACCTGAGCTGTCCTTCTGATATACTCATTTCGAATCCTGTCTCTCCTAGTCACTCTCAATGAGAATCTTAGCATCTTCAACTCTGTCACCTCCAGTTCTGCCTTCTGTCTTTTTGTCAGTGCCACCATCTCCAAACCACACATTACAGCAGGTCTCACTGCTGTCTTGTTTTCCCTTTCACTCTAGTTGTTATCCTCCTTTCACAAATCACCTGACACTCATCTCCACTCACTCCACCCTGCCTGCACTCTCTTTTTCACCTCTCTTGTGCATTAACCATTGCATTGGATGGTTGGCCCCAGGTACTTAAATTCCTCTACCTTTACTACCTCTAGTTCTTGCATCTTCACCATTACACCTGCCTCCCTCTTCTTCACACACATGTATTCTGTTTTGCTTCTGACTTTCATTCCTCTTCTTTCCAGTGCATACCTCCACCTCTCTAAGTGGTCATATTGAACCAGGTGGTCAAAGAGATCCAGGTCCTCGCATTTGATGTTTTTTCTACGAAGCATAAACACGAACATTTTTCTTTTCAGTCTGAAGTCATGCTTTTACACTTGATGGAGATTTGGTAAAAACTCATGTTTTAAAAATATGGTGATTAACTCAGCAACACTGGTAACTCATCTCAAACAAAGCTCTAAATCAAAATGGGTCATTCTCGCGCTGTTGTACACATCTGCTTTATAGTGTATGAAAAGCGTCCCCTTCAGTCCATTACCTCCCTGCAGCAACCTGAAGGCAGTAGCCTGTCTTTCCTTGCCCAGGCTCACTAATCCTGCCTCATTTCATGCATACACTCCATTCTGGAATTCTACATTCACATTGTCCAGCAAAATGATCACTTTCTCAGAGAACTGCCACAATATTTCTTGCGACTTTTATTGTTATACATGTTTGAAGATTGATAACCAGTATAATGGAACAGACAAAGCCAAGAGCTAAATTCTCACCAATGGAAATCTAATTCAAATAAAGAATAATTAATTTGCCATAAACTATAGCAGCTGAATGTGACTCTAACTCAATCCGTTCTGCAGATTTTGTACCTTTTCTCTCATGGTTTTGCTGTATTGTGCCACTGGACCAAGGTAAAATATATCCATGAATTAGGTTTCCATTAGAGGCTGGCAGAAGGACAGTCACTGCTCAAAAGCACCGTCAAGATTTATTCTGCACAATTATACATTTTTTTCATTAGTAAAGGAGCAATGGCACAAAGGGATGCAAAATCACGGTGTCCCACAAAATTGAATTGGCCCTGCTCACAGTAATGCCAGTCATTGCTGTAATCTAATGGCACAGAGATGCAAAATTAATTTCCATTTGTTTATTACCCATGGGGATCAGGATTAAAAGTGGAGCCTTGCATTGATGGATCCCACAGAGCTCTTAAGATGTGGACACCAGTGAGCTCCTGGCCTTCTTATAATGCTTTTTTCAAGTAACATAAAGAATATGTCACTCGGAGGAAATTTAGAAACTGTAAGGAAAAAAATATGCATGAAAAGCATTTGTATGATTTGTCAAAGGACTGCTGTTGGTTTCACTGTGCAGAAGATAAGCACAAAAGCATTAGAAGGGCCTCCCACTCACAGTGCCATTTATTCTGGCATCTATTCAAGTAAAGGTTGAAATGAGCGCAAACATTCTTTATTTTCAGTCACCTCCCACTGCATTTTCTTTTAATTACATGCATTGTCACCTGGGAGTGTCCCAGTTTTCCAGTGTTGCCTCCACATCCTAACCTAAAATGATTCCAATGCATTGTGGAATTTTGGCTTGAATGCAGAATTCCCAAGCTCATTATGCTGTGGTTTAAAAAAGATAAACACAACATATTCACATGCATCCACTAGTTCTTCATTTTGTGTGTTTAAATGTGCACCAAGAATGTGTTTAAGTTTTCTTTTTTTTTAGGCTGGAACATTTTTCAAACCTATTCTGCCAAAATATACATTCAGAAAAGATACCCGTCAACTATTTTAAACTTTTATATTACTCCACCACTGGAATGTTTTTCCCCCAAGAAATATGACTTCTGGCAATACAGTGTACACATGTCAATTTATGAAGAAATCTTAGTTGAGTAAAACAGTCTGTGTGCTGTAATGGAAAAAACAGGAGCCTTTACAGTCATCATATCTTTGAAAATAACGGAAACTCATACACTATATAATGTTTTTCAACCTTTTTTGAGCCATGGAACCCTCTTTACATTGGAAAACCCCCCACAGAAGTCCAACAATCTAAATTGTTACAAAATGACCCATTGTAGCATATTACATATCTAAAGGTGGATTCACACTACAACGTTTGGACCAACTTTTACTGACGTTTTGGCAAACATCTGGCTCTGCTGGCAAAAGTTAATGATTGCTGGTGCTTGTTGGCAAATGTTGTCGAAAGTTGTGTTCTTTGAAAATTTTCAGCCTGCTGAGAATTTACCGATGCTTGGAAATACATGTTGGTGAAAGCTGTGCTCATTTTGTAAAAGTTCCTGAGTGCTGGGCTGTTATGCAGAGTCTACCTAAGTCAGCCTAAGTTAAAGCTGGGTTCACTCTATAGCGTTTCAACTGACTTTTACAGACGTTTTGTCATGATCTGAGCACGGGGGATCCCGCCGTGCTCTGCCTCTTTGTCTTTTTCTATATTTGTATGGTGTTGTATTTTTTGAGTTCTAATCCCTGTTATTTCATTTTTGGTTTATTTTCACACATCCTGTATCATTTCTTTGTATGATTTATTTCCCTGTTTATGTTCATTGTAGTTTTGTTAGTTACATATTTGAATTTACTTGCCTTTATTTGCCATCATATTATAATTGTTTCCTGTTGTGTTTTCTCTCTCTCTCTCCCTCTTCAGGCTGCAGCTGTCAGTGGCACGTCCGAGTTTTTGCTCTGTTGTGGGTGGTGCTCCTGTCAGCTGTCAGTCTGTCTTCTCCCTCTCACTACTCCCAGGTAACCTCTGTTATAATCATTGTCTCCTCTTGCTCGCTTATGTGATCCACACCTGCCATCACTTGCAATCATTTGTTTTAGGCCTTATTTAAGGACTGTGATTTTCCTCTCACATTCCTCTCACATCCTCTCACATTCCTCCCACTCTCACAAATCTCTCCTTATCGTTTCCACCAGAACCCTGCTCCTGTTCTGGTGGGCTCAGCTTGTAAGTTTGCTTTTGTGATCAGTTTGGTTTTTTTCTGTTAGTGCACTGTTTGGACACTAGACACTACACAGTGGTGTAGTGGGGATCGTCACTTCCTTGTGGTAACGTATCGTCACTTCCTGTTTTGCTGTCTGCCTGTGTGGTTTGCTCTCCAGCCACTAGCTATGGCTACTAGCTCTCCTTCCTCTCCTCCTCTGGTGTGCTCTCTCTGTCAGATGTTTAGCTACACCTCTGCCTCTTTTAGTGATAACGGTAAATGTAATAAATGTCTTTTTGAGGCGCTCGAGGCGAGGTTGTCTGATTTGGAATCCCGGCTCTGCTGCATTGAAACACCGTCTGCGCCAGTTACTCTTGACGGACGCCCCTTAGCTGCAGCGGAGCTAGCTAGCTTAGACCCCCCTGTCAGCGGTCCCCCGGCTCTCCTCAGCAGTGAGGAGACTGGGTGGGTGACGGTGAGAAGGAAGCCTAGTCGCAAAGCCCCGGTACACCACCAACCTGTTCACGTTTCTAATTGTTTTTCCCCGCTCAGCAACACACCCGCTGAGGAAAAAACTCTGATCATTGGTGACTCTGTAGTCAGAAACGTGAACCTAGAGACTCCAGCGGCCATAGTCAAATGCATTCCTGGGGCCAGAGCAGGCGACATCGAGTCAAATCTGAAAATGCTGGCTAAAAGTAACTGTAAATATTCCACAATTGTTATTCACGCCGGCATTAATGACATCCGTCTCCGGCAGTCGGAAGTCACGAAACTTAATGTAGAATCGGTGTGTGACTTTGCAAAAACGATGTCTGCCACTGTAGTATTCTCTGGGCCCCTCCCCAATCTGACCAGTGATGACATGTTTAGCCGCTCGTCATCCTTGAACCACTGGCTGTCTGTGTGGTGTCTTGCAAATAACGTGGGCTACATTGACAATTGGAGCTCATTTTGGGGAAAACCTCGTCTTATGAGACGAGACAGCATTCATCCCACTTTGGATGGTGCTTCTCATTTATCTAACAATCTGGCATCTTTTTTATCCAAATTTCCAAAACCCTGACTACTCAGAGTTGGGACCAGGAAGCAGAGTCACAGTCTTACATGCCTCTCTGCAGCTCCTCTTCATCCGCCACCCCTCAGCTTAGCCCCTGTCTTCCCCATCAGAGAATCGTTGTCTGCTCCCTCCAAAGTAAATAAAAATATAATGTATAAGCATCCCAAGGTGATAAAGCAAAATATTGGTAAAACTCAAATTAAACATAAAGCCTCTAAATTGAATGATTTGGCCTCTGTTCCTCCTCATAATTTAAAAATTAAATGTGGTTTATTAAATATTAGGTCTCTAACTCCCAAGTCTCTGTTAGTCCATGATCTGTTAATTGATCATCAGATTGATTTAATTTCCCTTACAGAGACTTGGTTAGGGCAAGAGGATTATGTTGGTTTAAATGAATCAACTCCCTCTGGTTATTTAAACTGTCAAAATCCCAGAAGTTCTGGTCGTGGAGGAGGAGTAGCAACAATTTACCATTCCAAATTACTAGTTAATGTAAAGCAAAAAACATGTTATAATTCCTTTGAGGGCCTGGTCCTCAGTATTGGGCACTTTAGCAATTTTAGGTTTAACCCAATTTTATTTGCCATAGTTTATCGTCCCCCATTAACCTACTCAGAATTTTTATCCGAATTTGCTGATTTCTTAGCTGATTTAGTGCTAAAATCTGATAGAATAATTATAGTAGGGGACTTTAATATACATGTAGATGTAGATAGTGACTGCCTTAATGTGGCATTTAATTCAATATTAGACTCGATTGGGTTTTCTCAGAAAGTAGGAAATTCTACTCATTACCTCCACCATACATTGGACCTTGTTCTGACATATGGCATAGAAATAGAAAATCTTGTAGTGTCTCCTCATAACCCTGTACTGTCAGACCATTGTCTGTTAACCTTTGATTTAACTATTTCTGACTATTTGGCTCCTAAAGAAAAATACTATTACAGTAGATGCCTCTCAGATGATGCTGTTACCAAATTTATGCAGATTGTTTCCTCTATGCCATGTGTCAACACAACGGAAATAAGCTATAGACAGCTTGCTCCTTCTGTAATTGATAACATGGTGGATAGTGTTTCAGCTTCTCTGCATCAGACTCTAAACTTGGTGGCCCCCTTAAAAAAGAAAAAGTCTAATCAGAGATTTCTAACTCCTTGGTTCAACACAGAAACTCGTAGCTTAAAACAGAAGACTCGTCAATTAGAAAGAAAATGGCGCTCCACTAATTTAGATGAAATCTATTTAGCTTGGAGAAATCATCTTTTAATTTATAAAAAATCTCTTAGAAAAGCTAGAACGAGTTATTACTCTGCATTAATAGAAGAGAACAAGAATAATCCCAGGTTTCTTTTCAGTACTGTAGCCAGGTTGACAAAGAGTCAGGACTCTGTCAATCCTAGCATTCCCTTAGAGCTTACTAGTCAGGACTTTATGAACTTTTTCAATAATAAAATTTCATCCATCAGAGATAAAATCAATCAGATTCTTCCCACAGTTAACTTAAATACTGTAACTACTACAATTCCTTCTATTGATGTCTGTCTTGATGAGTTTACTCCAATCGACCTTTGTGAGTTAGACAAAATAGTTTTCTCATCCAAACCTTCAACTTGTCTTTTAGACCCTATTCCTACCAGGTTATTTAAAGAAGTCTTCCCACTTATTGGTAGCTTTATTCTTCATATAATCAATTCTTCATTAACTTTAGGCCATGTACCGCAGGCTTTTAAAACGGCTGTAATTAAACCCTTACTCAAAAAGCCAACGCTAGATCCAGGAGCTTTAGCTAACTATAGACCAATCTCTAATCTCCCTTTCATTTCAAAAATCTTAGAAAGAGTTGTTGCTACGCAATTATTTGACCACCTGCAGGGAAATGGTTTACTTGAAGAGTTTCAATCTGGGTTTAGAATCCATCATAGTACTGAAACAGCCTTAGCGAAGGTCACTAACGACCTCCTCATTGCATCTGATAATGGACTAGTTTCTGTACTTGTCCTTTTAGACCTTAGTGCAGCTTTTGATACTATCGATCATAATATTCTACTTGATAGATTAGAACACTATGTTGGACTTAATGGAACTTCTTTGCAGTGGTTTAGATCTTATTTATCTGATAGGTTCCAGTTTGTTCATGTAAATAATGAGTTTTCTTTCAACTCAAAGCTTAGTCAAGGAGTTCCACAGGGATCTGTGCTAGGCCCTACTCTTTTTAGTTTATATATGCTTCCGTTAGGCAACATTATTAGAAAGCACTGTATACATTTTCATTGTTATGCAGATGACACACAATTATACCTGTCAATGAAGCCAGATGACAGTAATCAATTAGCCAAGTTAGAAGCCTGTCTTAAGGAAATCAAAGCTTGGATGACTTGTAATTTCCTGCTATTATATTCAGATAAGACTGAAGTCATTCTTGTTGGTCCAAAAAACCTTAGAAATTCCTTTCCAAATCAAACTTTCCGTTTGGATGCGGTTACTCTTTCTCTTAATAGCTCTGTGAGGAACCTTGGAGTTATTTTTGATCAGGATTTGTCTTTCAATTCACATATTAAATTTGTTTCTAAGACTGCCTTCTATCATTTGCGTAATATTGCCAAGATTAGGAGCATCTTGTCTCAGAGTGATGCTGAGAAACTGATCCACGCTTTTGTTAGCTCGAGATTAGATTATTGTAATTCTTTATTATCAGGCTGTCTTAAAACATCTTTAAAAAGTCTTCAGCTGATCCAAAATGCTGCAGCAAGAGTTTTAACAGGAACTAGAAAGAGAGATCATATCTCTCCGGTTCTGGCCTCCCTTCATTGGCTTCCCATAGAGTTTAGAATTAAGTTTAAAATCCTTCTTCTTACTTACAAAGCTCTAAACAATCAGGCTCCTTTTTATTTAAAAGATCTGATACTACCGTATTATCCTAACAGAGCACTACGCTCCCAAAATGCAGGATTACTTGTAATACCTAGAATCTCCAAAAGTACAATGGGAGGCAGAGCCTTCAGTTATCAAGCTCCTCTCCTGTGGAATCAGCTGCCAATCTGGATTCGGGAGTCAGACTCGATCTCTGTTTTTAAGAATATGGCTAAAACCTACCTTTTTGATATAGTCTACAATTAGGGAGGGGTCATGTGTTTCTGAACCCTCCCTTAGTTATGCTGCTAATAGGTTTAGTCAGCCGGGGGACCTCCAGTAACGCACTGGGCCTCACTCCTTTCCTCACTCTCAATGAAATATTTTTTTTGCTGGTCATTAACATTTGTTTGTTCTCTCCCATAGATTGAGTCCCCATCGTGCTGTTTGCTCTCTACATGTCTGTTCTTTTCTTCTTCTCTATCCCCTCACCCCCCAGCCAGTCGCAGCAGATGACTGCCCCTCCCTGAGCCCGGTTCTGCTGGAGGTTTCTTCCTGTTAAAAGGGAGTTTTTCCTCTCCACCGTCGCCAAGTGCTTGCTCACAGGGGATCGCCTGATTGCTGGGGTCTTTCTGCAACTGTGAGGGTTCCCCCTACAGTTGCTAGTGCTATGAGATAACTGTTGTTGTGAAATGGCGCTATATAAATAAAGTTGAATTGAATTGAATTGAAACTTTCTAATTTTGTTTTCAATAAATACCACAAACTGCAGTTCAGCATCTGGCTCTCTCCTCCCTGCCGCTCGGGTAATTCATGACACGTTTTGAAGAATCAGAGAAATACTCAGGGCAGATCAGCTGACATCAGCGTCAGGTGACGCTCATATAAAGATCAGTGTTTGTGGAGGCTTCCTGCTGTTCTGGACCTGCTTCTGGAGTGAACACATCTCCCTTGGGCATATGTTTTCAGTATTTATTTTCATTTTATATTCTTATGTAGTTACTTCTGCATTCCCTTTTCCCCGTTCATTCATTCAACTAAAAAAAAAAAAAATAATGCTATAGACTCCAACACTAAGTCTACAATTAAAATGTGAATGTAGATGGAATAAAAAAAGTATTAATGAATCATCATATAAATAAAATGATGGGTGATTATATTTTGACTGTTACACCTCTCTCCATTAAAATAACATAAAAAATAACATAAAATTCTGTTAAATGTCATTTACTTTTTGACACCACATCAGCACTGTTTGATTCCCACAATGGAAGTGAACCAATAAATCCTGGAGAATTATCATGCACGGAGAAGAAAGTTAAGAACAGTAAATTTCTCAGTGAGGAGTTTTTTTTTTTTTCTTTTGGGCTGTCACATTTTTGGGAGATTTTATATATATCTGCCTGCCACACACACACACACACACACACACACACACACACACACACACACACACACACACGCGCGCACGCACGCACATATATATATATATATATACACACACACACACATACTGTATATATGTAGCAGGCAGAGAGTAGACAGGCTCTAACTGGAAATTTCACGAAAAACCTTTATTCCATGGACCAAGAAAATGTTTTTTCAGACAGCAAAAAAAAAAGGCTGTTGTTTGCAAGGCAACCAGTAATCTGCACTGGCAAAAGATATGTTTGTGCAACAGCACAGCCTGGTGGTAGAAAAATAACACTGCAAAGACACAAAACCATCCACCAAACCACATCCATCACCTGCAAACCCACAAATGTCTATCCATCCATCCATCCATCTTCTTCCGCTTAATCCTTTTTGGGTTGCGGGGGTGGGGGGTGGGGGGGGGGCTGGAGCCTATCCCAGCATCTTTGGGCTAGAGGCAGGGTACACCCTGGACAGATCGCCAGTCCATCGCAGGGCCAACACAGAGAGACAGACAACCATTCACTCTCGCAGTCATACCTAAGGACAATTTAGAATCCCCAGTTTGATGCCAATTAGCCTAACTTGTATGTTTTTGGCATGTGGGAGGAAACCGGAGAAATCCCGGAGTAAACCCATGCAGACACGGGGAGAACATGCAAACTCCACTCAGATCACTGTTGGTCGGGGGCTGGGATCGAACTCAGGATCCCCCAGCCAAGGGTGAGTTGCTGTGCTGCCGCAGTGCTAACCACTCCGCCATTATATATATACAGTATATATCCCATACATTTAAAAAATGTAAAAAAACCTGTTATATACACCATGTTATCACCATACAAATACTCTACATTGTCCTCTTACATATATATTTTCTTTTTTTTAACTCCCCCTTCTCTCTATTTCTCTTTTGTTCCTGCATGTCTGAGCTGAGTTTCGATCTAAAAACATCTGTTTTCACCAGCATTTCAGTCAACATTTGCCAATGGAGCATAACTTAGGCTGATTTAGGCAAACTCTGCATAACTTAGCCCAGCGCTCAGCAACTATTACAAATTGAGCACAGCTTTCACCAATGTTTATTTCCAAATGTCAGCAAATTTTCAGCATGCCGAAAATTCTCAACTAAAACAACTTGCGCCAGCGTTTGCCAACAAACACAAGCTATCATTAACTTTTATCAACTTCTGCCAGCAGACGTTTGCCAAAACATGAGTAAAAGTTGGTCCAAACGTTGTAGTGTGAATCCACCCAAAAATGCAGGCCCAGGATGGCAGGAAGCCTCCACAAACGCTGATCTTTATGAGCGTCACCTGACGCTGATGTCAGCTGGCCTGCGCTGAGTATTCATTTGCTTAAGTTAACCTAAGTTGGCAAAAGTTTGACAACGCAAATGCTAGCAAAAGTTCATAAAAGTTTATAAAAGTTTGTAAAAGTTGGTGTGTGCTCACAAATGTAATTTCACCAACATTTGGACTGATTTCTCTGATTTTTCAAAATGTCACTAAAAGCTGGTCCAAACATTATAGTGTGAACCCAGCTTTAGGCATATCTAAGGCATATGTAAGGCATATCTAATGTCAATTTAGTCTTGAAATTTGTTTATATTCAGTCTGAAAGGTGGCACGATTACATACAAAGTCAAGGGAAAAACTGCAAGCACACATGTATTTGCTCCGGGCCAGGAGTTCACTTGATGCTTGGTGGCGATCGATGGCTATTTGGCGTTGGTGTTCTGTCGTTGCCGGGAAAGTGAATTAATTTGAAAATGAGAGCCACTTACTGAAGATGCTTCTCGACATACGCACACTCCTGTGAAGAGGTTTCTTTTCATGACAGATGTGCTTTTCCAGGCACAACACCAGTGGACCTCTGTGATGGTTGTATCCACTGCTTCTTTGGTGCTGTGGGAAACCGATGTTGGGATGTGGTTTCTGAGGGAGGAGATGACATTCTCCCATCCGGATAATGTTGTGGGCTCAGGTATGGCAGCGTTTTGTTTTTTTTTTTGTTTTTTTTTTAAATTTCACAGCTGCAGATGGAAGGTAGCTGTGGGGTGAAGGTGGCTCCATCTCTCTGCGGGGTGAGTTTTCCAAGAGGAGGAAGAAGAGGAAGAAGGGAATGGATTGTGTTTGTGCTGCCACCCGCTGACATGGAAGAGCCACTGCAGGCACAGATACACAACAACGGCAAGTTATTTGCAATTTTTTGGACCAGTTCTTTTTCTTCTTCTGCCTCTTCTTTTGTTTGCTTCCTTTAGGGATCACCAGAGTGGATCATCTGCCTCCATCTCACCCTTTCCCCTTGCATCTTCCTCTGTACCACCTTAGACAATTTCACTCAAAACCCTGAACGTTCTCTCACAGAACCTACTGGTTCCTAGGAATCCCGGTTGAAAAACAGTGCCAACAACTGTAAAGAAAGATAAATAATATGAAAAGTGAAAAAAAGTGAAGCCCACACATCCTGATTGCCCTCTGGTGGCTGGCTGCAGTCAAATGATAAGGCCCTTTTCTTACCATTATTGCATGTTGCACTTTGCCAAAATGAAAACTAAAAAGGATCCTCTAAGAAATTTTCCCAAAAGATGGTTTCTGGTAATTAGTTGGTAGTTAGTTTCTATCAGGCTATATGCATCTTCAACTGTTCTTGTTTTTCTTATCAGCTTGGTTTTTGTTACCTGATCTGTGGTGTGGTTAAAGGGCCTATAACATGCAAAAATGATTTTTTTGAGCTTTTAAGCATGTTATAATGTTAATTCCTGACCAAAAACACCCCCAAAGTGGTATTTTGCTCCATTCACGCATCTCTGAGTATTCCTCCTCAACCCTGCTCTCTGAGCTGCTGCTCCGCCCTGTCCCTGATAATGACTGGGTCCCCAGTGAGCCGCCCACTCCAGGAAGTGCCTGTGCTGCCAGCACCGCCCCCAGGCTAACGCACACACCCACTTTCTCTGCACAGCTAACGGAGCGGTGATCGGCAAAACTCTTTCACTTTAGCATTGACGCTGTGAAGAAGTAGTTCCTCTCGCACCTAATCTGCTCAGTGACAACAAGTGTTTGCTTTTTTACTTAAGACAATGTCTTCTAAGTGGCGTAAATGTGTCTTTGGCTGTGAGAGATTTAGGAGTTTGTTCAGCCTTCCTTGTTTTCGTGGGCGGAACCCAGCGACACGCTGCAGCAGCCGGCTCAGGGGTTACGTCATGAAATGGGCGGCAGCCACAAGAAGGAGAGGCAGAGCCTCAGAGATCGAGGCATCTTACTTCCGGGCTCGCGAAAATAACTTATATTTCATAAGAAATTCATTCTCCAGTGTACCAAAGGTAATATACTATCACATACATGCACATAGTTTACTCTGAAAGGCTTAAAATAGCATGATATAGGCCCTTTAATATTAATTGGTTGTGTTTGA
Organism: Pholidichthys leucotaenia; assembly: GCA_020510985.1. Taxonomy (NCBI): domain Eukaryota; kingdom Metazoa; phylum Chordata; class Actinopteri; order Cichliformes; family Pholidichthyidae; genus Pholidichthys; species Pholidichthys leucotaenia. The sequence goes on from CM035838.1 coordinate 149,830,412, forward strand.
CAGTGCGGTTTATGGGCTAATACATATACTCTAATGGATGGCTGTATGGGGGGAACTGGACACAATGGCTCTGCTTCCAGGTTGTTACTATGCAAACTCTGACTGCTGATCACATCAAAACCGCAACATGGCAGTACCTGTCATGGTCTGGTGAGCGCACTCCTCCCCTACCCATCGGGTTAAACTTTCACCTACTCCGCAGGTCATTATCTCCACCTGCGTGATGAGACGCACCTGCTCCTTTGATCTGCCAGCGCTTAAATAGACCTCTCTTCTACGTCTCGGCGCTGGCTTGTTGGGTAAACTACCTGCATCAGCTGCTTGATCTAGAATCAACTCATTCAGAAAAAACGTTTAACCTTGTGCTCTTCAGTTCAGGTTGCTACCTCCTTAGTGGTGTGTCTCCAGGGTTGTTGTGCGCACACCTGTCCTGCCATCATCACTTCATCAGCGACTGTCGTCACCCGGTAAGACACCTCTCCCAGTGCTCCTGTGTCATCCTGTTTTGTCGGGAGGCTCGCCATAAGTGCTGGGTTCATCTGCCGGGTCCTCAAGTCTTCCCACGTGAGTGTGGTCCTATTTTCCCTTTGTTTAGCCTCCCTCCTAATACACCTGCTCTCATTTCTCAGTACAGGCTGTGTGCCTTCTCTGGCGAGTGGTGGTTTTCTCTTGCGGAGGCATGTTCTTGCAGTTAATAAAATTCATATTAAACTTGTCACTCTGTGTCTCTGTGTGCTTCCTTTGGTGTTACTCCCTGTATGTGAGCTGTCTAATTATTATCAATCGTAACAGAACGAGCCAGCCTTGTTGCAAGCTCAGCGGGAGCAGCATCAGTGGAGCACTCCGTGTAAGAGCGATTAGATACCACGGAGAGACAGGTGGTCGTGCTAACTCAACAGCTGCAGACTATTACACAGCAGCTGGGCACGGTCACCGAGCATTTGGGCCATTTGTCTCTTCCAGTGCCTGTTCCTCCACCTGTCGCCCCGACTTCTTCTATTGTGCGCCGAACTACCTCCGTTCCCGCACCTGCCCCGTACGCGGGGGAGGTGGGGAAATGTAGAGGATTTTTATGTCACATTCGGCTGTATTTGAGGCAGATGGGGGGAGTACTCGGACAACACTTCAAAGATTCATTTTATGACCCTCCTGCTGCGGGATCGGGCCCTCAGCTGGGCCCAAGATATTCTCAACAGCTTGGAGGGTCCCACGTACTCCTTTGAAAGATTTGTTGGCAAATTCAATCGTGCATTTGACCATTCAGACAGCAAAGGAAACATTATGAGCCGCTTAATGTCACTCTGCCAGGGTAGATGGTCAGCTGCTGACTACTCTGTGGAGTTTCGGGTCATTGCGGCGGACTCAGGGTATAATAACATTTCGTTACGAAGCGTCTTCCTCCAGGGGTTAAATGAACACCTCCGGGATGACCTAGCGGTTCATGCAGTCCCCTCCTCCTTGGATGGGTTAACTGACCAGGCTATCAGCCTTGATAATTATTACCGCGAGTGCGAGAAGGAGCGCAGGGCCTCCTCTCACCCGCCCATTGCTCGTGCTCTCCTGCCGGCTGCTGACACAGCTGGAGCCAGTTCTCTTTCCGAGCCTATGGAGTTCGGCCAAGTCCATTTGTGTCCGGAGGAGCGCCAGTGGTGAAAGAGAATCAGCGCCTGCATGTATTGTAGTTCTCGTAAACACACGCTGCAGGACTGTCAGCTGAGGCCAAAAGACGTGGCCTGTCAGTAGCCGTGGGGGAGCTGACGGGCGGGAAATCTAGTCATCCCCCCAGTAATCTGTCTATTTCGGCCCTTATTCAGTTTCCGGGGGTCGAGAGGAGGACTAAAGCTTTGATAGACTCGGGGGCAGAGCAAAATTTCATTTTGGCACAGTTCGTACGGGATGTAGCCATCCCTACGATTAAATTGCCCAGGCCCTTAAGTGTGATTACATTGTCGGGCGAAAAAGTTGCCACCATTACTGATTAGACTGAGATGGTGTCCGTCCTTCTTTCCGACAACCACCGGGAGACCATTTCATTCTTTATTCTCCCCAAATCTGGTCACCCGGTGGTCCTTGGTTATCCGTGGCTCCAGAAACATAATCCTATCATTAATTGGGCTAATAATTCTATCTCATCCTGGAGCCCATATTGTTTAGCCTCTTGCCTCAGTTCGGCCAACTGTTCACCTATGCTCTCCATCTCTTCCCCTCCGATGAAGCTGCCGGACCTCAGTCTTGTGCCCGAAATTTATCCTGATCTCGGGGAGGTCTTTAGCAAATCTAGAGCGCTTTCTTTCCTTACCTCCCCATCGCTCTTATGATTGCGCTATAGACCTCCTCCTGGGTGCACGGCTGCTGTCCAGTCGGCTTTACAGTATTTTGGGGCCGGAGAGGGAGGCGATGGAGAGCCATATTAAAGAGACTCTGAATGCCGGCCTTATTCGGCCATCATCATCTCCTCTTGGGGAAGGGTTTTTCTTTGTGGGGAAGAAGGACGATTCCTTACACCCGTGCATTGACTACCGTGAGCTCAAACTGATCACTATTAAGGACAAATATCCTCTGTCCCTGATAAACTCCGCGTTTGAGCGCCTTCAGCACGTGTGGATGTTCACTAAATTGGACTTGCTTAACGCTTATCATCTGGAGCGCATTCACGAAGGGGACGAGTGGAAGACGTCTTTTAAAACACATCTGGGGCAATTTGAATACCTAGTGATGCCATTTGGGCTCACTAATGCCCCTGCCATTTTCCAACGGATGATCAATGACATCCTCCGTGACATGGTTAATCAATTTGTTTTCGTTTATCTCGATGACATTTTGATTTTTTCACGTTCACCAGAGGAACACACAGTCCATGTCTGGACCGTTCTGCAACGACTCTTGGAGAATCAGCTTTACGTTCAAGCCGAGAAATGTGAGTTTTCTACTCGCTCCACTTCCTTTCTGGGCTTTATCATAGCTGAGAGAGAGCTGAGGGCGGACCCAGTCAAGGTGGAGGCTGTGCTAAATTGGCCTACACCCCACTCCCACAAGGAGCTGCAGCGCTTCTTGGGGTTTGCAAACTTTTATCGCCGTTTCATCAGAAACTATAGTGAGATAGCTCAGCCTCTGACTCAGCTGACCTCAATAAAGGTACCCTTTAGTTGGTCCGAGGCAGACGAACGGGCCTTTCTCAAATTAAAGGACCTGTTCTCCAATACTTCAATCTTGGCCCAGGTCAACCCCAAGCTCCAGTTTATCTTAGAGGTGGATGCTTCTGATTCGGGGGTGGGCGCTGTCCTATCACAGTGCTCGGCCCCAGATCAGAAGCTCCACCCATGTGCATATTTCTCTCGGTGGCTCACGCCTGAAGAGAGGAATTACGACGTAGGAAAACGAGAGCTATTGGCCATTAAATTGGCCCTTGAGGAGTGGAGGCACTGGTTGGAGGAAGCGCACCAACCAGTAATTGTGTGGACCAACCATAAAAATTTAGAATATCTTCGGTCGGCCCGCAGGCTGAATGCCAGGCAGGCCCGCTGGACCTTATTTTTTACTAGATTAAATCTTAACATCACTTATGGGCCTGGCTCCCGCAACATTAAGCCAGACGCTCTTTCCCGCCAGTTTTGTCCTGACCCACCTACCCCTCCCTCCCGTCCCCAGTCCATTGTCCTACCCTCTTGTTTCCTTGGAGCACAGTCGTGGGACATTGAACGGAGGGTTCGGCAGGCATTATCCACCGAACCCATACCAGAGGGGGGCCCGGATGGGCGACTGTTTGTCCCAGACTCTCTATGCAGTAACGTCATCAAGTGGGGCCACACCAGTTATTTTGCCTGTCATCCTGGCATCACCCGAACTATCAATCTTATTCGCCGAGTGTTTTGGTGGCCCACCATGCGAACTGATGTCTGGGAGTATGTTGCTGCTTGTCAAAGCTGCTGTCGCAACAAGTTAGACTCATCGCCCCCTTCTGACCTGCTCCACCCCCTTCTCATCCCTCATCGACCCTGGACTCATATTGCCCAAGACTTTCTCACCGGACTCCTGCCATCTCGGGGCAATACTGTATTCTCACCTGTGTGGATCGATTCTCCAAAGCGATCCACCTGGTGCCCCTCCCTAAGTTACCCTCTGCCCTGGAAATGGCAAACCTCCTGACCGATCACGTCATCCGGATCCATGGCATCCCTATGGACATTGTGTCTGACCAGGGCCCCCAGTTTACATCGCAGATTTGGAAGGCCTTTTGCCGCTCTCTTGGTGCTACCGTCAGCCTGACGTCAGGTTATCATCCTCAAAGCAACGGGCAGGCTGAGCGCGCCAACCAATCCTTGGAGGCCGCCCTGAGGTGTGTGGCTGCCTTCAATCCCAACTCACCTGACATGGGTGGAGTACTCTCACAATGCAGCAATCTCAACGGCCAATGGGTTGACCCCTTTTGAGGCTTCTATGGAGTACACCCCCCCTTGACTACCTATGGCGGAGAGGGAAGTGGCTGTTCCATCAGTGGGGGCTCATGCCCGCCACTGTCGCCGGCTGTGGAGGGTGACTCGGGCTGCCTTGGCCTGGTCAGCTGAACAGAACCGGCAATATGCAGACCGTAGACGGGTGCTGGCCCCTAAGTATTCCATCGGACAGCAAGTGTGGCTAGCTGCGGACCAGGTTCCACTCAAGATGGAGTCTAGGAAACTGTCCTCGCAGTTCCTGAGTCCATTTCCTATTGCCAGTATTGTCAACGACGTCACGGTCCGCCTAAAGCTCTCGCCGGCGATGTGGATGCAGTACAATTTTTTTATATATGGTCTTTGGTATGACCTGGCCGGGACTTGAACACCAAACCTCCCAGTTGTGGGGCAGATGATCTATCAACTAGACCACCACTCCGGTGGCAAATAATGGTCTAGGGTTGAAATTTTGACTTTTCAAGTATTTTAATGTGTGCTCTATAAAGGGTTAAGCCAAGGATAGGGAAAAAAATGCCATATTATATATATATATATATATATATATATATATATATATATATATATATATATATATATATATATATATATATATATATATAATATATTGTCATTGTACCACTGACTGGAACATATGACAGAAAAATGTTCACAATTACACACAGGCACAACATCAGTAACACAACTTATTAATGATAACTATCAGTTACCCCAGCACAGAAGAATGAAGGACCCAACAATCAACTCCACCAACAGAAACTTGACAGACTCAGCTTCCATGTCACAATCATTTTCGAAGTTTTTCCAGCACAAGGTCGAACATGTGCGCACACCTGTCTGCTTATTTGTCACAGTTTACCTGCTGGTAGGTGTGGAGAAGAGGGAGAAAATACAGGAAACACTTCCTTGTCACAGGAGTAAATTAGCAGTAAAAGAGGACTTTAGTATGATTTTTTTTAAATTTATGGTTTGATAAATCTGCTTAATTCTCGATAATAAATGTCCTTGAATATTTAAGTGTATCACCTACATGTAATTCTATCCCATATTCATTGTCCACAGCTGTAAATACCTCAAACCTGTGTGGAGTCTTTATTGACTCTATAAGTTCTTGTGCTAATTAAAAGAAAGACACTGGCTTGTCGTGCTTCTTTCATTTAATATGAATGGTACCCCTGGATTTCATATATACACACACTAATAAAAATCATCAAAAAGTTTTAGACAGTTAGGGTGCTCAGATTGCTATCCATCATCCAGTACCATCAGGGAGGCATATGTTCAGTGCGAAGTTCATTTGGCAGCCTGTCAACAACACCGAACATAGAACTCAGTCATAAAGAGCTATTCAGCAGCAAGAAGACAAGGAGTCCCGCAACAGATGGCATGGCCCCCACAGAGCCTTGATCTCAGCATCATGGACTCCATCTGGGATGAAGAGACTGGAGCAACTGAGATCATCTCAATCCACAAAACAACTTTGGAAAGTTCTTACAAACTTGAGTGCCATGACAGAATCATGTGAAGTAGTACCTCAGAGAATTAGTGTTGCTATAAAAGCAAACGGTGGTTACACTAAATATTGACTCCATAAGAATATAAACGTGTGGTAAAAAGTCCCATTAGTGCTAGACACAGTAAAAACAGTATGATTTATTTTAAAAACTACAGCCTCCAAAATCCGTTATGTTAAATTGCATGTGCAGTTTGTTAGTAACAATCTAGTTAGCTTAGCATTTAGCAAGAATATTATTAGACAAAATTCTGCCTTTGACTCACAATAGATTATTGTTCAAAACATCCTGACTGGGCTTCCAGAGAAGGGTTAGATTTCTGGGCAACAAAGGAAAACTCCACAAGGGGACCAACTTTAAAGCTGACAAGTCTGCATCGTGTCAAATTTTTCATCTGTACCGTGATAAACTGTAGACTTTTATGTGTACTTTTATCACCACCACTTGTTAAGAAGGATGTAAAACCTGAGTCACATAAATGCTCCAGCAGGGATATGTGTGGCAGTCCGTAGTTCTGCTCAGTGAGGACCAACTCAGTGAATATATATCTTTGTTCACACACATTATATTGTATATAATATGATATGACCTCTGTGGGGTTTAACAAGAAAAGTAATCGTGCCAAATCATCTGGAGGAAAAATCATCAAGAATTAAAATGCAGAATATGCTGATTCACAAATATATAAAAGTATATACTGTACATTTTCTCAGCAGACTGAAACAGTTCATGTTATCTGGGAAGAATCCATATAATGTAGTGGCCGACTGACGATTAAATCTTACAGTAGTGACAGCAGTTCTACACAGATATCTAGACCGACCTGGGAGGACATGCCATGGCAGGGGTAGAGGATGGCTTTGTCATCGTCCTCGGAGCCTTGGTCCAGGCAGTAGCCACTGGCTTTGCTGTTTCTCACCTGAAAACCAAGAACATGCTTAAAAGAAAACCTCATAATGCAAGAAATAATTCTGACAGTGTTTTGTACTTGGAGCTGAACAATAAAAGCTGTAACCTAATAAAACTGTTTAGTCTGTCATGTTACCCACCAAAAAGCTCATTAACTCAAATTTTTATGTCACATGGGGAAAACAAATTTTTACAAGACACCATTATTTTTCTGTTAGAACCGACTCTTATACCTATAACATTTCTCAGCAACATGAAAAGCAAATAAAACGCTTTTGTGCCAAAGCTGCCTTTATGAAAATGACTTCAAAATATGCCCACAAACCACACGGGAGCCATATTTGTTGCTTTCTTGCCTTAATTTTTCTAAGAAAAGACAAAGAGGCAAAGCACAGCTGTAATAAAACTGTGTGTAAAAAGCAGGAAAACCTCATATAGATTTAGCTGTAGACAACATCATGTATACAGTAGGTGCATGTTTTCATTTTCTGGCACAGAGCTTTACTGTTTTGTCTGTCACTTCTCTTACTGGGTTAACAGAGATTGGGTGTTTTAGTTTTCTTTAGCTAAACACCAAATAGGAAAGCAGACAGGACAGAAGAAAGGAAAAAAAGGAGAACTTTGGTTGTATCCTATTGATTAGCAGTTGGAAAAGGGACTAAAGCAGACTAAAAGTTTTCCTTTACAGTTAAAGCACAAGTGGCACAACATAAAAAACTGAAATTCACTTTACTGGCCAAATGATGATGTAGTACACACTTTATTTCAGTCAATTCTTGTGGAGAGTTTCATCATTTGTGAAGGGGTCCTCTAATCGTCATGAATCAAATCTATCTCTAAAGCGCTTTGAGTGGTCTTTGTGACTAGAAAAGCGCTATTTCAATGCAGGTTAGTTGGTTAGTTAGTTCTACATACATGCAACAAAGCTTCCTGTCTACGAGATACACTATGGCCTGTTCAGTAGTCTTTCGGCAGTGATAGCTGAGCTATGATGGCATATCTTCATGCAGCATCCAGTCCCGTTGTGTCTCTCGCTCTCCTCCAGACATTCAGACGACGGTGTGCACTGAGCCTGAGCTTCCGTTCTGTGTGATCTGAATGCACACAGCTTCATTTCCAGGTTGTGACATATCTATCATGCGCCGTTGTCAGGGAGAGTTCCGCTCGGCTAGTTTGGTCAGCATACCCAACTGTGGGACTGATGCTGGGTGACAGATGAGGCTCACTTCTGCTGTGGCGGCTGTGCGGCTACATAAGGTAACTGTTTCCCAGCTTGTCGACAGGTCTGAAATAGTGGCACTTAAGTCGATGCCACGCTGAGGAATCCAGCTGGCTACCAGAGCCACATCTGGGCAGCATTGGAAACAAAAGTCAGGATTAACTGGTCAAAGAAGAGTTTCATTCTATCATGGCGATCACACTCAGTGAGTTATGTTTTGGTTTGTGTGTTTGTTTATTTGTCTGGTCATCTGCCTGTTAAACCCATAAACCTCCAGGCGTAACATGGCAATAAAATGTTAGAGGAAATTTGGATTAAAAGGTGAATCGCAGAAATGTAAAAGCCAAGCATTACTCATCCCAATTAAAATATGAAGGAGAAAGTTAGCTGCCTTTGTAGAGGTTGCCCTCTCTGACTAATTTCTAGTTCACTATATACTGTAGTTTTTGGAAACCTCTCCAAAGATTTGCAGTAGGCATGGGCGATTAACCAATATAAAACTGGAACCGACATAATCTTGCTCATGTCAGTTTTTTGTTCCCCCCCCTTCCTGTTGTGTGCCTGTGTATATCAGAACTTTCATGTTCTGCCACTTTAAAACATCGCCTGTGTGCATGGTCACTGGACTCCAGCTTATACTGAAAAGAAATGTGCTGTCTGTCCACATAGTATGTTGTGACTGACTCTTTATTTCATCTGAAAATTCCAAGAAAAAGCAAGCAAAGCCTGTAGAAACTAACACGAAAATGCACCAAAGCTGAATCACTGCTGCCTTTGACGGCTATCCGAGTTATTTTGACTGTTTACAGTGGAAATGGACAACAAAATGGACAAGCTAAGGATGTATTTAACAACCTGATCAAAGACTCGCAATCACTATTTGGTGATAACATAATCATGGCAGTGTAAAGGACTCCCTAAGGCAGCTAACAAGCTAAATAGCCACCGGCGTAACCTTTAACATGTGACCCTTGACATGTTTTGTAAATAAATACTGACTTCTGCACTGGACAATATTTAATTTGGGTATATGTGTGTGAAATGACAATAGACTGTTCTTTATTATATTATGGTTATTTACTATTTACTGCAGTGATATTTTAATTGATACCACACTCTTGTGCAACACTGCTCATAATATTGCTTTATGAGCCTTGTCAGTGAACTATAAGGGAGAAGAAAGGAGGAAAAAAGAAAACAAAAACAAAACTAGAAAAGCACTCGGAGAGCGCAGACCTCCGCCAAGCGCCACACTTCCCCCCCATACAGTGTTTGTGTGTAGGTTTTCAGATTCCTTGACCATGAAAACATATGACTAGCAATTGGATTCACAATGATAGGATTAGTGGTTCAGTAGTAAAAGCATTACCTCCTTGGCGGAGGTAATAAACTGAAGTGTTGCTGTTGTGTCCATCTCCTCCATGTGCAAAGTGCCAGGCTGCGACCTGTCAAGGCATACCTCATGCCTCCCTTATTGGGGGGGGCTTTCAAACCTGTACTGCCCTCATGCCTCCCTTATTGGGGGGGGGGCTTTCACACCTGTACTGAGTACTTAAAAACTGTATTTATCGGCAGATGAAAGAAAACTGAAGCAAAAACAAACAAACAAACAAAAACTAAGCAAACAGCAACTGCAACATGAACTATTTCAAACATATTTATTCAAATGTACACTTATATGGACACAATGTTGAGCCATAACTTTTTGGTAATGTGAAAATAATAAGCCAAATAGCACAAAAAAATTGAGTGCTCTTGCTGTCAGGAAACAATGTTGGCACCAAATCACTGAAGTGATCTGCCACCAATGGGGGTAGATTGTGCTCTGGCACAAAATGACAAAACATCACTTCTGCTAGTGATGAATTGGATTTGGAAGGCGTGGGTTCTGTCACTGGCTGAAAATGTTCATCCATCGATCGAATTTGGCTACACAGTTTTTGTGGCACTGTGTAGCAAAGTACGACTTCAGGTGGAAAATCCCTGATGCAGTCACTTTTAGCATTAGAGTCACACATATCAGGCGCAGCATTACTGGCGCCGGGATTCCTCTCTGTTGCGGAGCCGTAGGACAAAAGAAGGTGCGATAATGGTTGCCGTGGGTTTTATTGGGTTTACGCTCCGCGGAAAAAAGAGGATTTGGAAGCCTCCCCTGGCAGAGAGCTGGTTTTTGCGCAGCCCCTATGGCTGGCCGGGGAATTTCTGCCAAATAATCCGGCGCCGGACAGCTGCCCGTGTCAGCTTTTGCAGCGTAGCGCAAACACAGGCACACTGGCGGGCCCTGCCCACCACAGTTTTCTGCGTGCTTTTGTGCCTAAAACTTTGAAGAAGGCGGAGTTTGTGTTCATCATACACGACGACCAGCGCCCTCTATTGCCCCTGCACACATGTTGAAAATGGCCGTATCTCACAATGTTAAAGAATCGTTTAAAAAATTCCTGTATCCATAAGGTGATCCGGATCATCCCCAAAATTTAATCAGTTCTTCCTTGTACCATTTCCAACAAGGCCTGAAAGTTTCATTGAAATCCGTCCAAAACTTTTTGAGTTATCTTGCTAACCAACAGACAGACAAACAAACAGACAAACAGACAGACAGACAGACAGACAGACAGACAAACGCTGGCAAAAACATAACCTCCTCCTGGCCTTCGGCCTGGCGGAGGTAATCAAGATGACAGGTTCATTTAACCGTGATGCTGATTTAAAGTCAAACTGCCCAGCCCTAATTTGCAGATGTAATGATCGTGTTAGTATTATTACAGTATGACTGCTGTTACAATGCGTCCAAATACTTAGCTCTGGCATTCACTGTATATGAAAATATGAATGTAGCTTTCAAGTCTGAAAAGCTAAGTAAATGTGGATGTGAGTGAAACATGCATCCAGTGTAATGGCAGAGAGGGAGCGGAGAGAAAACCCTCAGATGATTATTTTGTAAATCAGAGTTCTAATTAGAGTTTGAAAGAAAGAACATCAAATAAGGTGTAAGGATGGTAAAAGCAGATCTACAGTGCATTTCTCTTCTTGATCTAATGTCTGGTCTTAATAGTAACTTACAACTTGTCATGTTCAAGGAGCACTTTCTCTCTTATACACAGATGGATACATTAGGGGCAAAACTGGGGGAACTAGGGATTAAACCGCTGCCCTTTTGTCTGGTGGAAGGTCTTCTCTTTCTCCTGAGTGAGAGTATTGGCCAGCTTGGAAAGGCTCTGCAAGTGTCTATTCTTTTCCTCTCTGTTCAGTAAATTGATAAGCAGAAAAAAAAGGTGAGTCTCAGCGATCCTCCAAATTGTGTCTGACTCAGGAGCGTGCTCAATTCTTCAACCTGTCATAATCCTGCTGTCTTCCCCCACTGTGCTGAGTGTTCAGTGAAGCCCAAAACAATCAAGTTGGAATGGAAAACTAGGTGTTTAATTAAAACTCATTATGAAGAAATTGCATCTAATCCTGTGAAGCGGCGTTGTCTTGCCATAACAATGGCTCAGGTTCTGCTGGCTGTGAAATTGTATTTACCAAAAGTGAAACTGCGTTCAATGCAGTGAGTATAAACCTTTTGATTGATACTATTTATTTCAAACGAGACAACACAAAAACAAAAATAAAAACAAAAAATCCAAATGCAAAAGTAACAGGATTGAAGCCAAAAGCTTATCTTGTCCTTGTCCTTTATTTGTGAGGTTGCTTGAGTGTTTATCCATACCCATCAGTTGGCAGTCACTCATTGTAATTATCATTTGGGGAATCGTATTAGCCACTTCATCATTCATACTGCCAGTCTGTCACATCATTTGTAATAGAATGAATCTTTCTCACCTCGCCATATGTGATGGTGTTGTTGTAGATCCGCATCTCTGGGTAAACATGTTCAAGGTACCAGCGAAAACTGCGACACTGCAGCCTCTTCCTCAAGGCCAAACGCTCGGAGACATCCCCAAAATCAACCCCGGGGTTCTGTCAACCAAAGGCACAAAGCAAACCCTAAACAAAAGAAACTCTTAGCCAGGAGGCATCTTGCTAGAGAGCAAGCTGCTGGATAAATGGAGGAAGCGTGGATGCTGAGGTGATGAGAGGACACAACAGGCTTTTTATTTAAGAAGTGGATAGATGCACCTGTCATGGGGGACCTTCATTGTTCTTCCATTAGACGTGATTTGTGCTAAGCAAATTCTAATCAGCTGCTTAATTATGAGCCCTCACGGCCATGTCTGCCTTATAGAGGTGGCTTCCAAGATTGATTTGGGGAATGCCTAATAGCTCCACTGCCTGGCACTAAGGCTTGACTCTGATGGGCGCACGCACAGCAGTTGTATTACATCTCTTCCAGGCAAACACTTCCCATCACTCTCCTCTCTCTGCTGGAGTCCACAGTCAGCTGCCGAACTTTCCAACAACATCTGCTGATAATGATTTCTAGCTGGAAATAGCCCCCTTTTTTGTGGCTGCCATAAAGTGACGCTAATAAATGCAGTCGATTTCAGCGAGATGTTGTTTTTGGTATTTGTACCTTGGGCTGGCCACTGTGGTGACTCATAAAGCCCCCTCCCCAAAGCAATTGTGCTCTCAGCAGGCAGCTTAGACAATAACAAGAATCTGTGATTGTGCGTAGAGGTGGGGAAGGAGGAGTAGATGGAGTAATCGTAGTTCGGTCTTTGTACTGCACACAAAATAACTCTGCCCCCCAGGACAGCTGGGGTAATAGCATGCCATGCCACTGTGCTTGTAATTACACTCAAGGAGGGATGTGGCCTGATTGGCTAGTTTGTCAAAGGTGCTGCTAACTCTCCACCTGCCACCCTTGCATGTCATCTAGAAATGGCCCACATTTTGGGGCGTCACCACACAGGCATCAGCATCGTTGATGCCTGTGATATGATGTGTGACTACCACGTGGCCTGATATATTTTTGTGGAACATTAGTGCTCTGGTTTGAGCAGCTTCCTGAAACCTTCAATGACTGTCCCTGAATGACAATCATCCCATTCTGCATGGATCAAAAGGCAATTAGGATTCAATATTAAACTCTTTATTAACGAGTGTAGCTGTTTATTATTTTGCAGGCCATCTCCGTAGACCTTTGAAAGCAATTAAACTAAACTGATGTGTATGGAAATAGACTGATTAGACACAAGTGGTGTCTCCTCCACGTCTCATCTGTTTGGAGAGATTCCAAAGCTTCTTTGTGCTGCCTTTGCTTTGCTGCCAGTGTGAAGGTCAAGGGGGGGGGGGGGGGGGGTGAAATCTGAATTTTGAATTTCTATTGACTAGTGCCCCATGAGACCTTGGCTGCATGTCTGAATGAGCAAGTGGGATAGGGGGAAGGAGAGGGCAAGTGGAGCTCAGAGGTATGATCTAAGACAGAGAAAACTTACGTTCATGGGAATGTTCCAGGCCATGTAGACATGAGATTTGTATTCATCCATCCACACTTCAGCTGCCCGCAGGGCATTGCGTTTAGCATAGTAATCAATATCGTTGTTGTAGGGTTTCTTGGTGCGCTCAATGTGTGCCACTCTGGCACATGGCAGGACTTCCATGCTCCCTCCACACTGCCATACCTAGACAACAGAAGCAAAGAGGGTTAGTTCTTCAATCAGGGTGACTTAAGCCCCTGTCACACTTTGACGATTTAGGCAGTGTATGCTGACATTAAAAAAAAATGGCGAATATACTGGTGTATGTTTAATAAGTTATGGGTAAGTTCTGTACAAGTTAAGGGCATGCTGAAGCATGCTGGTATATGTCATAGTACGGTGAGGTCATCTAAAAATTTTGTGCATGCAGCTGAAAATTCCAAAAGTTGAAAAAAGTTCAACTTTTGGAATGCCACATTGCCTATCAGCCGCACACCTCTCCAACCAGCCGATAAGAATCAGGCCAAAAGTATACCATGATCAATATTTAACAGCAAAAGCTCAGAAGGTTGTGTGTCTTCTTACCAGTTTGTTGCAATATAGTGTAGTTAGTAGAGAGATGCAGTGCAAAAATGTGTGAAATGCTGACAGTGAGCTGTGAGTGATAGGTCAAGCAGTTGCTATGATACATGGCTGAGACCTTAAGAGAGCCTATGAAGCACCCAGAAAAACAGGTCCAGAGCACCTTTATGCTCTGTGTCGACAAGCAACATTATTCTGCTGTCCTTAAATATAGAAACAAAATACAATAGAATAGGCTTTATTGTCATTGTACAGTGGTACACTAAATGACAACATAGTAGGATGCCCTCTGATTGGGTGAAATTGCAGGTATTACTTAGGCACTGTTGAATTAGGCAATAGGATGAAAGGTACTGAATTGAACATTTGGAGACTTTTTGTCAAAAGTCCTTCAGCCCCATTCATTTTCTTAATTTCTGGAAATTGAATTAGAGGTGAATCAAAGCTGCAGTCCTCAGAAATGAATAAAGTCAATTGGGCTGTAGCTCAGCCAGAAAAGGGTGGATTGTCCTCTTTGGGTTGGGGACAGGGCTCTGAACCAAGTGGAGGAGTTCAAGTATTTTGGGGTCTTATTCACTAGTGAAGGGAAAATGGAGCTGGAGATTGACAGACAAACCAGAGCAGCATCTGCAGTGATGCAGACATTGTACCGGTCTGTCATGGTGAAGAGGGAGCTGAGCTCTAAAGCAAAGCTGTCGATTTACCGCTCAGTCTACGTTCCTACCCTCACCTATGGTCGTGAACTTTGGGTAATGACTGAAAGAACAAGATTGCAGATAAAAGCAGCTGAAATGAGCTTTCCCCACAGACTGGCTGGACTCACCCTGAGAGTTAGGGTGCGGAGTTCAGTATCCGGGAGAGGCTCAGAGTAGAGCTGCTGCTCCCCACACTGAAAGGAGCCAGTTGAGGTGGTTTCATCATCTAAATAGGATGCCTCCTGGGCGCCTCCCACTTGAGGTGTTTTGGGCAAGTCCCAGTGGATGGAGACCGGGGGCAGACCCAGGACGCACTGGAGAGACTGTCTCAGCTGGCCTGGGAGTGCCTTGGTGAAGAGCTGGAGGAGGTGACTGGGGAGAGGGAAGTCTGGGCTTCTCTACTTGGACTGCTGCCTCCACAACTCGGATCCACAGAAAAGTGGTAGAAAATGGATGGAAGGATGGATGGGCTGTAGTTCACTTTGTGTCAAAAAACTGGACTAAAATCAACATTTCTATAAGTTCTGTTCAGTACAGCCTATTCAGCAACTGTAGTTGGTTACAAATTTGACTTTTTCATGCTGTTGAATACAAAGACAGTTGCTTGGAATTGAAAAAAGTAACAAATGCAGAAAGAAATGAAGGCCAACCCACTCCCAAACAGCTGTAGTTTTGATGTTTGCTGTTTTGCTGTTACTAGGCTTGATTTATTATATTATCCTCTTCATTTGCATTATCTCCAAATCAGCCATTTTTCACAATGTCATTTTATCAACAAATCTTATTTACATGTTCAGCAATTCAAAGAGCAGCAACACGCCAAGCACTGATACTGTATTTGTAACACGCTGTTCACCAGCAAAAAAGTCTGTTAGCAACATGTTGACAACAATGTAAAAATTAACATCCTATTTACACGTGGTTTTCACACTGTTAGAGTGCGAGAAAACTATATTCTTGACACAACAAAATTCACATATACTAATGACTTTGGCCGACCACACCATACTAAACTAGAGATGGGTAGTAATAAGTTACATACTCCTCAAGTTAGCATTTTCACAGGATTGTGCCTTCATCAGATCAGGAATGCTATCACAAACATCATGAAGAAAATCCTGCTAAAAGAAATGCTAAAAAAAAAATAATAAAAAAAATAACAGGAGGGAACCAATAATCTCTCCAACTTCCCCCTTTGAGTATAATATGTGATTGATGGCGCTGGTGTTACTGTCCATTATCTTGTTCCAATACCGGTTAAGTCAGCCTGTCATAAATACAGAGTATAGAGAGTTTTCCTCTATAACCACACTGATACCACAAGTACTGTGGATATAGAGTGGTATATAATAGATAGCTAGGCAGCAAAAACATAATCTTTAAAAGCACCAATCACTGCACAAACTATTGATTGATTGTGTTAGCTGAGATTTTGCAACTGACGCACTCAAAGTAAGAAAACAGTTGCAGGCGGTCATGTGGCAGTAATGTAGTAATTTCTCAGAGTGCAGCAAAAGAGCAGCTCTAGAGTTCTCTGCGAGATAACATACTCTTGTCATATGTAGCCTGCATATCTAAAAGTCTATATCAAAAATGGATCAGCAGTTACATCTTGCACAATATTGTCAGAAAGCCACAGCATATGGTATGTCCTTCCAGCTGTACAAACTGCCGCTGCCTCCACCACCCACAGTCTCTTAACAACGATTGTCACAATGCACAACAGATGTTCTCATCCATTAACTTCTCTGTGACCCCAAAATATGATGGCCCCCACATGGTGTTTAACGAGAATACTACTGCAAAACTATTTCTTCAATTACGTGCAGAGTCAGGATGAAGCCTTTGCTGAGCTGACTATTCAATGGTATGGAAACAGAGTTGATGTTTTAGGGCAGCGGTCACCAACTAAAACTGCAAGTGACATAATGCACGGCTCAGGAGACACACACGCAGGCTCAGGGTGGATCTAATAGCTTTATTAACAACAAGTGTGTATGAATGTGTGTCTGCGGGATGTGAATGTATTGGTGGTGGCGTCTGCGTCGGGCACGGAGGCAGGAGGCCGTACAGCCGGACAACCCTATGGGAGAAGCAAAGGGAGAAGGGTGACGGGCACCACACCAACACAGGAGATATGAAAATGGTGACTGGCTTACTTGGAATTAGCAGGTGGCTGGCACAGCAAGGATGAGGTCCGGTAGACAGCGACCTGGAGCGCCCGGTGCAGCAGCGAGGGAATGGAGGCGGAGAGGAGTGGTCCGCCGCCGGGGAATCCACCTGTGCACAGGGGAGCAGACTGGGAGAAGAATGAGGTAAGAGCTTCTTACCAGAATGTTTGCTGAGCGGTTGAGATTCCTTACAGCAATTGTAGCAAGTGAAGACTGACGGCTTCAGGCCGAAGCCCAGGGCGAGGCGGCTTAAATCCCTCGCCGCTGATGAGGTGCAGGTGTGCGTGCAGCTGGCACCGCAGATGGGCGGCGAGGCGTGACAGTACTCCCCCCTCTAGCAGCGCCTCCTGGCGATGGTTTCTCCGGGTGCGCTCGGTGGAACTCAGTAATGAGGGACGGGTCCAACACAAATGACGAGGGTACCCATTGCCGATGTTCAGGCCCATAACCCTCCCAGTCCACCAAGTACTGCAACCCGCGACCCCGGCGCCGGGAGTCCAGGATAGAAGAGACAGGGTAGGCCGGATGACCATCAATCATCCGGGGCGCGGGCTGCGCAGCAGGAGGAGGGCAAAGGGGATCGGAGACTGCCAGCTTCACCTTGGAAACGTGGAAGGTGGGATGGATGCGGAGGGAGGGAGGAATAGCTACACGCACAGCCACCAGGTTGATAATCCTGGTGATGGGGTATGGGCCCATAAAACGCTGTGCCAGCTTCCTCCTCTCACCCTTTAAAATGACGTCCTGGGTTGACACATAGACACGCTGACCCACCTGGTACGCTGGGGCAGGTCTTCTGTGCTGGTCCGCCGTGGTTCTGTTGCGCTCCGCCGTGCGTAAAAGCGCATTGCGCGCCGACGCCCAGATGGAGCGGAACTGCCTGAGGTGCGCCCGAACTGAGGGAACAGTTACCTCACCCTCCTGCGCTGGGAAAAGAGGGGGATCGTAGCCCAGGGACGCCTTAAAGGGAGACATCCCTGTGGCAGAAGAGCGGGCGGTGTTGTGGGCGTACTCAACCCAGGCGAGATGGTTACTCCAGGACGCAGGCTTGGACGCAGTGACGCAGCGGAGCGCAGCCTCCAGCTCCTGGTTGGTCCGCACACACTGCCCGTTGGTTTGGGGGTGATGGCCGGAGGAGAGGCTTACCTTGGCTCCCAGGGCGTTGCAAAATGACCTCCAAACCTCTGAGGAAAATTGGGGCCCCTGGTCCGAGACCACGTCCACCGGAATCCCATGCAGCCTGACCACGTGTTGGACTAGGAGGTCCGCCGTCTCCAGGGCAGATGGAAGACCTCGTAGCGGGATGAAGTGCGCCGCCTTGGAGAAACGGTCTACGATGGTCAGGACGGTGTCGAAGGTGTTAGAGACTGGGAGTCCGGTGACGAAATCCAGGGCGATATGCGACCAGGGCCTGCCAGGGACGGGCAGAGGCTGGAGCAAACCCACTGGAGGGGCATTACCTGACTTACTGGTGGCACATACAGGGCAGGCCCGGGCGTAGCGGGCAGCGTCCTTCCGCAGGCCCGGCCACCAGAAGGACCGTTGAAGAAGGTCGATCATCCGGGAGGAACCAGGGTGGCAGGTGAGCTTGGATGTATGTAGCCAGTGGATGACCTCCCCCCGAACCGTGGATGGCACGAAAAGCCTCCCCTCCGGTCCGCCGCCAGGGTCAGGTTCCACTTCCTGCGCCTTCCGGATCTTGCTTTCTACGTCCCAAGTGACGGCTCCAATGATGCACGACCTGGGCAGGATGGTGTGGACCGTGTCCTCAGACGCCTCAGGGGCAAATTGCCTAGAGAGGGCGTCGGGCAGGCCGTTCTTGGAGCCAGGCCTGAAAGTGATGTTAAAATGGAACCTGGCAAAGAACAAGGACCAACGCGCCTGGCGGGCGTTCAGGCGCTTGGCAGATCTCAAGTATTCCAAGTTCTTGTGGTCAGTCAGGACCACGAACGGCAGGTCCGCCCCCTCTAGCCAGTGACGCCACTCCTGCAGCGCGAGCTTGATGGCGAGGAGCTCTCTGTCCCCCACGTCGTAGTTCCGTTCCGCCGGAGACAAGCGCCGAGAGAAAAAGGCGCAGGGCCGTTTGACTCCGTCATCTGGCAACCGCTGAGATAGAACCGCCCCCACTCCCGTGTCCGAAGCATCCACTTCCACGATGCATTGCAGCGATGGGTCGACTTGGCTAAGGACCCGGGAGGAGGAGAACTCCGCCTTCAGCGCCTGGAAAGCAGCCGCGGCCTCTTCGGTCCACCGGAACAGGACCTTAGGGGACGTGAGGCGGGTCAGAGGGCCGACGATGGTGCCAAAATTTGGGACGAAGCGGCGGTAGAAGTTTGCAAACCCAATGAATTGTTGCACCTGTTTTCTCGATGTAGGTGTAGGCCATTCCACCACCGCCTTCACCTTCACTGGGTCCGGAAGCACCTGGTCGTGGGAGATGACGAAGCCGAGGAAGGACGTTGTCTTAGCGTAGAATTCACATTTTTCAGCCTTCACGTACAGCCGGTTCTCCAGCAGCCTTTGGAGGACCCGCCTCACATGGACCCGGTGCTCGTCCCTGGATTTGGAGAAGATGAGGATGTCATCCAGGTAGACGAACACAAATAGGCCGATGAAATCCCGGAGGACGTCAATTATTAGGCGCTGAAAGACGGCTGGAGCGTTGGTCAACCCGAACGGCATCACCAGGTACTCGAAGTGGCCGTTCGGGGTACGGAAGGCTGTCTTCCACTCATCTCCCTCGCGGATCCGGACGAGGTGGTATGCGCTGCGTAGATCCAGCTTGGTGAACCAAGTCGCCCCCTGGAGGGAGTGGAAGGCGGTGTCCATAAGTGGCAGGGTGTAGCGATCCTTCTCCGTGATATCATTCAGGGCGCGGTAGTCGATACAAGGACGGAGGGAACCATCCTTCTTGCCCACGAAGAAGAACCCTGCGCCTAATGGAGATGACGAGGGACGGATAATTCCAGCACTCAGCGATTCCTTGAGGTAGGAATTCATGGTCTCCTTCTCCGGCGCTGACAGGCTGTAGAGTCGCCCAGAGGGTAAGGGTGCCCCCTGGCGGATGTTTATCGCACAGTCGTAGGGCCTGTGTGGAGGAAGAGACATCGCCTTAGACTTGCTGAACACCATACCCAGGTTGTGAAATTCTGATGGCACCAGGGAGAGATCCGGGGGCGCAGTGTCCATAGGAGTTGGAGCAGAGGACGGAGAGCAGGCAGCGGATTGCAGGCAGGTGCTCATGCAGAAGGTACTCCATGCCGATACCCTGGCGGACTTCCAATCCAGGACTGGGTTATGGAGGCGAAGCCAGGGGTATCCCAGGATGACGGGCGACACAGAGTTGGGGAGAACGTAGAAGATGATTTCCTCCCGGTGGTTCCCAGAGATGATCACAGGAACAGGGACGGTCTGATGAGTAACTCTCCCCAGGGAGACGTGGGAGAGGTTGACCAGGGCGAGAGGAGATTTGAGGGCTTGGCAACGGATGCCCAATCGGGTTGCCAGGCTTTGTGAAATAAAGCTGCCCTCCGCGCCCGAATCCACCAGTGCGTGAGTGAGGTGCCCAGTGGAGTTGTGACAAAATCGGACGGGCAGCTTCAATTGGGAGAGGGGATTTAACCGATTGATGTCCGCGAGGCCCCCTACAGTGACTCGTGGACCCCGCCGTTTGGCTTCTGTGGGCAAAGCTCCACCGTGTGTTGGCTGTCTCCGCAATACATGCAGAGACCCAACTCACGGCGGCGTTGTCTCTCAGCAGGAGGGAGCTTTGTCCAGCCCGTCACCATCAGCTCCGACTCCTCGGGGCACGATGGTGGCGGTGACGCCAGGGGGCGAGCTTGGGACAGGCGCGACGAGGCACCACGAGAGCGAGAAGAAGATGACTTCCGCTCCGAGGTGCGCTCGCGCAGCCTGTTATCCAGGCTGATGGCTAGGGACGTTAGCTCCGCTAAAGTCTCCGGGATGTCCCGCCCAGCCAGTTCATCCCTCAGACCATCATTGAGACTGCGGAGGAAGAGGCCGCAGAATGAACGTTCATCCCAGCCTAACTCCTCCGCCGCTACCCGGAAGTCGATCGCGTAGTCAGCTGCCGACCGGCTTCCCTGCTGGAGGCTGAGAAGCCGATCGACCTGAATGCTCTCAGTACAAGAATGATCAAAGACTTCCAGGAATTGTCTCACGAATTGGCCATAGGTGAGGGTGGCGTAACTGGGCCTCGCCATTACGGCATAAGCCCAAGTTAGCGCTCGCCCCTCCAGGAGATTCCCTATGTAGCCAATTCGGCTATGGTCTGAGGGAAAATCTCCGGGCACACGGTGGAACACGGACTCACACTGCATTATAAACCCCCGTGCTCCGCCGAGCTTACCGCTAAAGCGGGCGGGGGTCGGAATGGGTGTGAGCCGAACCGGTGCTGCTGGAGCAGGCTGGACGGCCGCTGGAGCAGTAGGATCAATCGGGGGAGAAGGACCTTAGTCAGACAGGTGACCAAGAACCCGATGGTCACTCTGTCAGAGCTCCAGCATTCCTCTGTGGAGAGAGGAGAACCTCCCAGAAGGACAACCATCTCTGCAGCAATCCACCAATCAGGCCTGTATGGTGGAGTGGCCAGATGGAAGCCACTCCTTAGTAAATGGCACATAGCACCCTGCCTGGAGTTTACCAAAAGGCACCTGAAGGACTCTCAGACCACGAGAAACAAAATTCTCTGGTCTGATGAGACAAAGATTGAACTCTTTGGTGTGAATGCCAGCTGTCATGTTTGGAGGAAACCAGACACCACTCATCACCAGGGCAATATCATCCCTACAGTGAAGCATGGTAGTGGCAGCATCATGCTGTGGGGATGTTTTTCAGCAGCAGGAACTGGGAAACTAGTCAGGATAGAGGGAAAGATGAATGCAGGATATAGAGACATCCTGGATGAAAACCTGCTCCAGAGCACTCTTGACCTCAGATTGGGGCAATGGTTCAGCTTTCAGCAGGACAATGACTCTAAGAACACAGCCAAGATATCAAAGGAGTGGCTTCAGGACAACTCTGTGAATGTCCTTGAGTGGCCCAGCCAGAGCCCAGACTTGAATCCATTTGAACATCTCTGGAGAGATCTGAAAATGGCTGTGCACCGACCCTTCCCATCCAACCTGATGGAGCTTGAGAGATGCTGCAAAGAGGAATGGGTGAAACTGTCCAAACAAAGGTGTGCCAAGCTTGTGGCATCATATTAAAAAAGACTTGAGGCTGCAATTGCTGCCAAAGGTGCATCAACAAAGCATTGAGCAAAGGCTGTGAATACTTATGTACATGTGATTTCTTAGTTTTTTATTTTACTACGTCACTTGTGGTAACGCATCATCACTTCCTGTATTGCTGTCTGTCCATGTGGTTTGCTCTCCTCACTCTCCTGAGGTTTTTGCTTTTAATTGTATTTTAACCACTTTTTTCCATCTACCATTAGCTCTCATTTCTGTTTATCAAGCCTCTTGCATCTGTGTGCACACTCCATGACACCTAATCACCCTCTTTAGCCTTCTGTTCACCTTTCATCTGTGTTTTTGTTAGCTTCGGGTTAGCCACTAGCTATGGCTACTAGCTCTCCTTCCTCTCCTCCTCTGGTGTGCTCTCTCTGTCAGATGTTTAGCTACACCTCTGCCTCTTTTAGTGATAACGGTAAATGTAATAAATGTTGTCTTTTTGAGGTGCTCGAGGCGAGGTTGTCTGATTTGGAATCCCGGCACCGCTGCATTGAAACACCATCTGCGCCAGTTACTCTCAACGGACGTCCCCTAGCTGCAGCGGAGCTCCCTAGCATAGGCCCTGTTAGCGGTCCTCCGGCTCTCCTCAGCAGCGAGGAGACTGGGTGGGTGACGGTGAGAAGGAAGCCTAGTCGCAAAGCCCCGGTACACCACCAACCTGTTCACGTTTCTAATCATTTTTCCCCACTCAGCGACACACCCGCTGAGGAAAAAACTCTGATCATTGGCGACTCTGTAGTCAGAAACGTGAACTTAGAGACTCCAGCGGCCATAGTCAAATGCATTCCTGGGGCCAGAGCAGGCGACATCGAGTCAAATTTGAAAATGCTGGGTAAAAGTAATTGTAAATACTCCACAATTGTTAATCATGCTGGCATTAATGACATCCGTCTCCGGCAGTCGGAAGTCACGAAACTTAATGTAGAATCGGTGTGTAACTTTGCCAAAACAATGTCGGACTCTATAGTATTCTCTGGGCCCCTCCCCAATCTGACCAGTGATGACATGTTTAGCGGCTTGTCATCTTTCAACCGCTGGCTGTCTGTGTGGTGTCCTGCAAACAACGTGGGCTACATTGACAATTGGAGCTCATTTTGGGGAAAACCTCGTCTTATGAGACGAGACAGCATCCATCCCACTTTGGATGGTGCGTCTCATTTATCTAACAATCTGGCATCTTTTTTATCCAGATTTCCAAAATCTTGACAACTCAGAGTTGGGACCAGGAAGCAGAGTCGCAGTCTTATACGCCTCTCTGCAGCTCCTCTTCATCCACTACCCCTCAACTTAGCCCCTGTCTTCCCCATCAGAGAATCATTGTCTCATCCCAAAGTGATTAAACAAAAAGTTGGTAAAGCTCAAATTAAACATTAAGCCTCTAAATTGAATGATTTGGCCTCTGCTCCTCCTCATAATTTAAAAATTAAATGCGGTTTGTTAAATATTAGGTCTCTAACTCCCAAGTCTCTGTTAGTCCATGATCTGTTAATTGACCGTCAGATTGATTTAATATCCCTTACAGAGACTTGGTTAGGGCAAGAGGATTATGTTGGTTTAAATGAATCAACTCCCTCTGGTTATTTAAACTGTCAAAATCCCAGAAGTTCTGGTCATGGAGGAGGTGTAGCAACAATTTACCATTCCAAATTACTAGTTAATGTAAAGCAAACAACATGTTATAATTCCTTTGAGGGCCTGGTCCTCAGTATTGGGCACTTTAGCAATTTTAGGCTAAACCCAATTTTATTTGCCATAGTTTATCGTCCTCCACCAACCTACTCAGAATTTTTATCTGAATTTGCTGATTTCTTAGCTGATTTAGTGCTAAAATCTGATAGAATAATTATAGTAGGGGACTTTAATATACATGTAGATGTAGATAGTGACTGCCTTAATGTGGCATTTAATTCAATATTAGACTCGATTGGGTTTTCTCAGAAAGTAGGAAATTCTACTCATTATCTCCACCATACGTTGGACCTTGTTCTGACATATGGCATAGCAATAGAAAATCTGGTAGTGTCTCCTCATAACCCTGTACTGTCAGACCATTGTCTGTTAACCTTTGATTTTACTATTTCTGACTATTTGGCTTCTAAAGAAAAATATTACTACAGTAGATGCGTCAGATGATGCTGTTACCAAATTTATGCAGATTATTTCCTCTATGCTATGTGTCAACACAACGAAAATAAGATATAGACAGCTTGTTCCTTCTGTAATTGATAGCATGGTAGATAGTGTTACAGCTTCTCTGCATCAGACTCTAGACTTGGTGGCCTCCTTAAAAAAGAAAAAGTCTAATCAGAGATTTCTAACTCCTTGGTTCAACACAGAAACTCGTAGCTTAAAACAGAAGACTCGTCAATTAGAAAGAAAATGGCGCTCCACTAATTCAGATGAAATCTATTTAGCTTGGAGAAATCATCTTTTAATTTATAAAAAATCTCTTAGAAAAGCTAGAACGAGTTATTATTCTGCATTAATAAAAGAGAACAAGAATAATCCCAGGTTTCTTTTCAGCACTGTAGCCAGATTGACAAAGAGTCAGGACTCTGTCAATCCTAGCATTCCCTTAGAGCTTACTAGTCAGGACTTTATGAACTTTTTCAATAATAAAATTTCATCCATCAGAGATAAAATCAATCAGATTCTTCCCACAGTTAACTTAAATACAGTAACTCCTTCAATTGACATCTGTCTTGATGAGTTTACTCCAATTTACTTTTGTGAGTTAGACAAAATAGTTTCCTCCTCCAAACCTTCAACTTGTCTTTTAGACTCTATTCCTACCAGGTTATTTAAAGAAGTCTTCCCACTTATTGGTAGCTTATTCTTATTTAACTATAGACCAATCTCTAATCTCCCTTTCATTTCAAAAATCTTAGAAAGAGTTGTTGCTAGGCAATTATTTGACCACCTGCAGGGAAATGGTTTACTTGAAGAGTTTCAATCTGGGTTTAGAATCCATCAAAGTACTGAAACAGCCTTAGCGAAGGTCACTAACAACCTCCTCATCGCATCTGATAATGGACTGATTTCTGTACTTGTCCTTTTAGACCTTAGTGCAGCTTTTGATACTATCGATCATAATATTCTACTTGACAGATTAGAACACTATGTTGGACTTAATGGAACTTCGTTGCAGTGGTTGAGATCTTATTTATCTGATAGGTTCCAGTTTGTTCATGTCAATAATGAGTTTTCTTTCAACTCAAAGCTTAGTCATGGAGTTCCACAGGAATCTGTGCTAGGCCCTACTCTTTTTAGTTTATATATGCTTCCGTTAGGCAACATTATTAGAAAGCACTTTATACATTTTCATTGTTATGCAGATGACACACAATTATACCTGTCAATGAAGCCAGATGATAGTAATCAATTAGCCAAGTTGGAAGCCTGTCTTAAGGAAATCAAAGCTTGGATGACTTGTAATTTCCTGCTATTAAATTCAGATAAGACTGAAGTCATTCTTGTTGGTCCAAAAAACCTTAGAAATACCTTTCCAAATCAAACTTTTAGTTTGGATGCGGTTACTCTTTCTCTTAATAGCTCTGTGAGGAACCTTGGAGTTATTCTTGATCAAGATCTGTTTTTCAATTCACATATTAAATTTATTTCTAAGACTGCCTTCTATCATTTGCGTAATATTGCCAAGATTAGGAGCATCTTGTCTCAGAGTGATGCTGAGAAACTGATCCATGCTTTTGTTAGCTCGAGATTAGATTATTGCAATTCTTTATTATCAGGTTGCCCTAAAACATCTTTAAAAAGTCTTCAGCTGATCTAAAATGCTGCAGCAAGAGTTTTAACAGGTACTAGAAAGAGAGATCATATCTCTCCGGTTCTGGCCTCCCTTCATTGGCTTCCCATAGAGTTTAGAATTAAGTTTAAAATCCTTCTTACTTACAAAGCTCTAAACAATCAGGCTCCTTTTTATTTAAAAGATCTGATACTACCGTATTATCCTAACAGAGCACTATGCTCCCAAAATGCAGGATTACTTGTAATACCTAGAATCTCCAAAAGTACAATGGGAAGCAGAGCCTTCAGTTATCAAGCTCCTCTCTTGTGGAACCAGCTGCCAATCTGGATTCGGGAGTCAGACTCGATCTCTGTTTTTAAGAATAGGGTTAAAACCTTCCTTTTTGATATAGCCTACAATTAGGGAGGGATCATGTGTTTCTGAACCCTCCCTTAGTTATGCTGCTAATAGGTTTAGTCAGCCGAGGGACCTCCAATAATGCACTGGGCCTCACTCCTTTCTTCACTCTCAATGAATTTTTGTTTTTTTTGTTTTTTGCAGGTCATTAACATCTGTTTGTTCTCTCCCATAGACTGAGTCCCCATCGTGTTGTTTGCTCTCTACGTGTCTGTTCTTTTCATCTTCTCTGTCCCCTCACCCCCCAGCCAGTCACAGCAGATGACTGCCCCTCCCTGAGCCTGGTTCTGCTGGAGGTTTCTTCCTGTGAAAAGGGAGTTTTTCCTCTCCACCATCGCCAAGTGCTTGCTCACAGGGGATCGCCTGATTGCTGGGGTCTTTTTGCAACTGTGGGGGTCCCACCTACAGTTGAAAGTGCTATGAGATGACTGTTGTTGTGAAATGGCGCTATATAAATAAAGTTGAATTGAATTGAATTGAATTATTTTTAATAAATTTGCAAAAATCTCAAAAAAAAGTTTTCACCTTGTCATTATGGGGTATTGTGTGTAGAATTTTGAGGAAAAAAATGAATTTAATCTATTTTGGAATAAGACTGTAACATAACAAAATGTGGAAAAAGAGAAGTGCTGTGAATACTTGCCAGATGTACTGTATACTAATTTTAAACCAAAATATTAAAATGAATTATTTGTTCAATTTCAAACAAAATATGTAATTAAAATTTTTATAATACAGGAGAACACTAAATGTGTTTGTTGACTCCAAATAAATAGGTCTAAAATTGTAAAATCTACAACTAAAATCCTAAAAATGTTTTCCAGGAGAACACAAACTAAATTGTATTGCATTTAAAAAAAGATTAATTTCTAAAAAAAAACTAAATTTCACACAAAGTCCACCTCTATACAATATTTTCAGTGTAGGAAATCTTTCAAACTGTAAGACAAAAAAAAAGGGACACAAAATATAACTGCACCCAGATAAGTGGTAGAAGACGGATGGATGGACTACAGAATTCCTCAAACATTTTTTTTTTTAAATCTCAACAGTAAACTGTGTTACTGCATGGATGGAGCTGTAACTCCATGATTACAGGCAAAGGGGAGGTGGAACCTTTCACGTTCAGTAACACACAGCGCTTTTACAAAGTTTTTACATGATATTGGAGGTTATGAAAAGGGTCTCCATAACCAGCAACCTCACCCCTGCATCACAGCACGGACAACTCTCAGAAGAATAGAGGAAGCACTCGGGTAAATACACTCAATTTCACAACAGCACTTCATTTCGTGGATACAGACCTGAAACCAAGTGTGTCTGTCCGGGGTGGATGTCCTGGCTGTCGGCCTTGCATGTGTGTGGCGCCCGCAGTGAATATTCTGGAGCGGTTGGAGCCACAGAGTGAGAGTGGCATTCAGTGTTACCAGATGGAAAATGTTGAAGTATTGTGCCAGTGACTTAAAATTATTGTATTTTGAGGGAAATTATTGTACACACCCAGTTTTCATTCTGACGTGGCTCAGAACCATCTGCTTCAGTAACACATTATTACAGATCGTGCATATTACAGCCTATACTGGGAGAATATAGTCACGTCAGATGAGATCAAAATTGAATTTTATGGATGCCACAACACATAGCATGTTTGGAGAAGAAATGGTACTGCACATCCCATCATGGTGTAGGGGTGTTTTTCAGCGCATGGCACAGGCAGACTTCATATAACTGAAGAAAAGATGAATGGACACATGTACAGAGACATCCTTGACAAGAACCTGTTGCCATCTGCCAAGATGCTGAAGATGAAATGAGCATGGACATTTCAGCAAGACAATATTCCCAAACACACAGCCAAGGAAACTCTCAGCTGGCTCCAGAGAAGAAAAATAAAACTGCTAGAATGGCCCACTGAGTCGCCTGACCTGAATCCAATAGAAAATGTATGGAACAAACTGAAGGTCAGAATTCATAGAAAACACCCACGGACCCTTCAAGATTTGAAGCCAGTTTGTGTGGAAGATTGGGCTAAAATCACTCCTGAGCAATGCCTATGCCAATTTTCTACATTCAGGATGTGTCTGGAAGCCATTCACGTAGGTTCATTTTGTCTTCTTTTAATTATTTACCTTTTGTTCTCATTAAAGACGAAAATAGACAAAAAAGACATCTCCTTTCTATTTTTGTCTTTAATAAGAACAAAAGGTAAATGTCTGGAAGCCGTTATTACCAACAAAGGCTTTTCTACTAAATATTAAATGAATTTCACCAACCGTGTTCAATACTTATTCCCTGTGTCATTCCACTTTATTAAATATAACTTGTTTTTTGAACACAGTTGTCTTGATTTCTTTCTATGTATGGATTACTTGGGTTGATACTGATATCTGGTGAAAATCTCAGGTCAATGGCTCCATCAGAAATATGTGTAATGAGAAAAATGTTGATGTGTTCAATCCTAATTTTCCCTGCTGTACAGGGAAAGCAGTGTGACTCACTCCTTTTTAAAAAGTTTATGATTATAATAGGGTTTTCTGTGAATGAGAAAACAGCGATATTGTGGCAGACCACTAGGAGGCTCCACTCACACCCAGTGACTTGGGGAGAGGGGAGGAGAGATTGGGGAATATATGTATGCGCCTTGGCGCCAGATGTCATTCTGTTTAATATTAGAGTTGAGTAAAGATCGGAACTGGCAGCTCTCATGTCTCATCTCTTCATTCCTCCACACTGGTGACCTACAACATCGATAATGTTCAAAAAGGAAGGCGAAGCGAGCT
Organism: Pholidichthys leucotaenia; assembly: GCA_020510985.1. Taxonomy (NCBI): domain Eukaryota; kingdom Metazoa; phylum Chordata; class Actinopteri; order Cichliformes; family Pholidichthyidae; genus Pholidichthys; species Pholidichthys leucotaenia. Next base: position 149,859,507 of record CM035838.1, read on the forward strand.
CCTTTTTGGGAACACCCACGCTTGGGTTTCCCTCCGAGACCCTGGCCTGATTCACCGTGGCAGTCAAGCTCCCAGACGTATGGCTCCATGATCCCGCTGCCTGGTTCATCCACGTTGAAGCTCAGTTTGCCCTCCGTGGAATTTCTGCAGTTTGTTGTCTGTTTGTCGCACACGCTGGTCTCTCCAGTCTACTTGGTCATTGATTTTTCCGCCATGGCTGCCGACCAACCAGGAGAAGTGGAGATTCTTGCGCTCCACTCCGCGGGTATGGACCTTAGACTAGAGAGCAAGGTGGTGCAAGAAGGTTGTTCCCCCTTGCTTTGCGACGTCTCCATCGGCCGTCCCCACACGGCTGTTCCAGTCTTTTGGCGGTGCCGTATTTGAATTCACTCTCTCTCACATCCTGGCATCCGCGCTTTGGTTAAGCTGGTGGGGTCCAAATTTGTTTGGCCCGCTAATGCAGGGATGTGAAGGAGTAGGTTGCAGCTTGCGTTACATGCCAACGAGCTAAGGTTCAGAGGCACACCAGAGCCCCCTTTGAACCTTTCCGGATCCTGAGCAGGAGATTCGACCACATCCATGTGGACTTAATAGGCCCATTTCCGCTATTGCAAGGTTTCATGTACCTTTTGACGATAGTGGACTGCACCACGCGGTAGCCAGAGGCAATTCCAATGGCTTCCACCACTTCTGTCGACATAGCCCACGCATTTTTGTCGTCTTGGGTCACGCATTTCTGTTCCACGTCAGACATCACCTCTGATAGGGGTACCCAGTTCGTTTCGGAACTCTGGTCCACCATGGCTGAGAGCCTAGGGGTCAAACTACACTGTACCACTGCATACAATCCACAAGCTAAAGGTTTGTGTGAAAGTTTCCACGGGTCGCTTAAAGTCACATTTAGAGCCTCATTGACCAACGCAAATTGGGTCGACCACCTCCCTTGGGTCCTACTTGGGTTACGCTCCATGCCCAAGGAGGATCTTGCTGCTTCCCCGGCTGAGCTTGTTTTTGGTCAGCCATTGCGGTCCCAGGTGAATTTTTACCGGAAGGTCTCACACCCGGCACCGACTTGTCCACGCAGTTTTTTCCTAGGGTCGAGTCAGTTAGCATTCCGGGGCAGGTGCACTATTGTTTCCCCTACACTTTTGTTCCTAAGCGTTTGGAGCATGCCAAAGTTTGTTTTCATCAGATACAATGCCCACAAGTCTCAGCTGCTCCCGCTTTATGATGGCCCTTTCAGGGTTTTGGAAACAGGTGCAAAACATTTTGTGTTGGATTTTGGGGGGCGCAGGGAAACCATCTGCATAGATAGGCTCAAGCCTGCTCACATGTTGGCAGATGAGCAGGTGGTGGTGGCCCAGACCCCCGGCATGGATGCCCGCCTGCTGTGGGTTCACATTTTGGTCCTTCCCCTACAGAGGACTTTTTGCTAAGACCGGAGACTGAGTTGTTTCCCTCCCCGTCTTGACCTGGAGACCCCTTGGCTGGCCCGGCTGCTCCATGATACAGCCGTTATGAGCGATTGCTCAAGCCCAGGGTGCTGGACTGATAAGGCCCCTTCTGGGTGTTCGGGGGGGGGGGGGTCTGTGTGGCAGACCACTAGGAGGCTCCACTCACCCCCAGTGACTTGGGGAGAGGGGAGGAGAGATTGGGGAATATATGTATGCGCCTTGGCGCCAGATGTCATTCTGTTTAATATTGGAGTTGAGTAAAGATCGGAACTGGCAACTCTTATGCACCATCTCTTTATTCCTCCACAATGTCATGGTTTAGATACACACAAGCTTAAATGGATATTTAGAGCATAGGAAATATTGTGTTTCATGAAATCAAGCAGAGAAAGACAGAGACCATACCATGACATTTGGCCACATAAAAAGAAAAAAAAAATATTGCTGATCTGCACTGGAGCCTTTCAATGTTAAAGACATTTTCAAAGACAGTGAAAACCCCCCTAAACAAAACCACTCATTCATGGGCTGCAAATTCTGAGTCAGTATTCAGTCATTCACTTGATTGTAACCTAAGCAATCTGCAGCATACTTGCTGAAAATTAAACAAGATTAAAAAAAGATTCACCAAACAAAAGAGTGGACAGATAGAGCAAAAGCCCAAAAATGATAGAAAATGAGGGAACATATTATTTTGGCAATGCCTTATGGCCTGTAAATGGTACACCATGCTGCTATAGAAGTCTGGACTGATGATTTGCTCAGTTTAGGGGGCTGACATGACAATGAGAGGGCCTGCTCTGGGTTTAGCTGATCAGAGCACCGTATGCCACTTGTCAGTCTGTCTTAGGAAGGAAAAAAAAAACTTAAAAGCAGGTCAAATTATAAACTACGGCCATGTGTCAAGGCTAATCAGACTTTACAGGCCCAAATGTAGGCTGTGTTTGAAAGTGGAATACAGAAGTGTAGCCTATATGTAGGCAATCACACATGTTAGACTTTGACAAACATGAAAGGGACTGAACTTAAATTTGATCGTGTGAATAGTTATTACTGAATAATTGAAAATGAATGGGGCATCCAATATTAGTGACTGTTTAAGAACCGCTTGTTGATTTTTTTGTCAGATCATTATTTGTGTGATCTTTTATGACTTATATTCATAATAGTGTATCTTGCACTTTGGAAAATGGGAGTTGTTCAGTCACCATTATAACTGTTTAAGTTTATATGTGTAGTTTATAGTGTATCGTCAATAAACTCATGGAGTACTATAACAGGGCATGTTTACAAATATTTGAGGCCCATTCTAGTGCATCCCTTTATATTTTAGCAATATTATAAGTACAAATCACCCAACATTACACCACATTTCAAATTATTATGCAAATGATATTTGTCTCTGATTTTCCTAAATAGTTGATGCAAATGACAGTCAGTATAATTCTAAAGTCATCAGCCGTTACAGCATAATTCAAATTTTACTGAACAAACCTCTCAATGATGACAATTTTTTTGCAAAAATAAAAAAATTCAAAATACGCTGTTCCAAACTATTATGCACAACAGAGTTTGAAAATATTTTATTGGCTGTAAAGAACTGAAAATGGTCATTTATTGAATTTGCAACATGAGCAAGTCATGTTTACTGAAATCAAAAGCTATTTCAATCAAAAACATCTCAACAGGCTAAGTTACAGGTTAACATAGGATCCCTTCTTTGATATAACCTTCACAATTCTTGCATCCATTGAACTTGTGAGCTTTTGGAGAGGTTCTGCTTGAATTTCTTTGCAAGATGTCAGAATAGCCTCCCACAGCTGCTGTTTTGATGTGAACTGCCTCCCACCCTCATAGATCTTTTTCTTGAGGATGCTTCAAAGGTTCTCAATAAGGCTGAGGTCAGGGGAGGATGGGGGCCACACCATGAGTTTCTCTCCTTTTATGCCCATAGCAGCCAATGACACCGAGGTATTCTTTGCAGCATGAGATGGTGCATTGTCATGCATGAAGATAATTTTGCTATGAAAGGCACGGTTCTTCTTTTTGTACCATGGAAGAAAGTGGTCAGTCGGAAACTATATACTTTGCCGAGGTCATTTTCACACCTTCAGGGACCCTAAAGGGGCCTACCAGCTCTCTCCCTGTGATTCCAGCTCAAAACATGAATCCACCACCTCCTTGTTGATGTCACAGCCTTGTTGAGACATGGTGGCCATCCACCAACCATATACTACTCCATCCATCTGGACCATCCAGAGTTTCATGGCACTCATCAGTAAACAAGACTGTTTGAAAATTAGTCTTCATGTATTTCTGGGCCCATTGCAACCGTTTCTGCTTGTGAGCATTTGTTAGGGGTGGCCGAATAGTAGGTTTATGTACAACTGCAGGCCTCTGGAGGATCCTACACCTTGAGGTTCGTGGGACTCCAGATGCACCAGCAGCTTCAAATACCTGTTTGCTGCTTTGTAATGGCATTTTAGCAGCTGCTCTCTTAATCTGATGAATTTGTCTGGCCGAAACCTTCCTCATTACGCCTCTGTCTGCATGAACCTGTCTGTGCTCTGAATCAGCCACAAATGTCTTCACAGTATGATGATCACGCTTAAGTTTTCGTGAAATATCTAATGTTTTCATACTTTGTCCAAGACATTGCATTATTTGACACTTTTTGGCAGCAGAGAGATCCTTTTTCTTTACCATATTGCTTGAAACCTGTGGCATGCTTAATAATATGGAACATCATTCATTCATCATCAACATCATTCATTGGCTGCACGGTGGCACAGTGGTTAGCACTGTGGCAGCACAGTTTTACCCTCGGCCGGGGGAGCGCAGGGATCATGGGTTCGATCCCAACCAACAGTGATCTGTGTGGAGTTTGCATGTTCTCCCCGTGTTGTGTGGGTTTACTCCGGGATTTCTCCGGTTTCCTCCCACACGCCAAAAACATGCAGGTTAGGGATATGGGGCGCTTGCGCACGCGGCAGCTGGTGGCTTGTCACCAGACTGCAAAACAAATCTACCTATGGGTACAAATAAGTAACAAAAAAAAAAAAAATCATTTTTAAGTAGTTTTCCTTTAATTGGGCTCACCTGGCAAACTAATTGTGACAGGTGTCTGAGATTGATATCAGTGATCCAAAGAGCCCTGAGACACAATATCATCCATGAGTTTAATTGAAAAACATAAAGTTGTATGTTTATAACACTAAAATCCTATTTGCATAATAATTTGGAATGCGGTGTATTATACACAGCAGAATGACCTGTTTGGCTGCAACTGTTGCGTCAGTGTTGCCCATTTGTCTGTAAATATTTGAAAGAAAATGATTTATTTCGTTATTTGGGCATTTTTGTGTCTTGTCGTTGTTTAGTCAAAGCGTGCATATGTGTCCGCATATGATATGCAATTGATCTGGCTATTCTGCTCCACAGTCATATACAGTATATGTGTATGATTGTGATCATGTATTATTAAGTTTTTAAGTTTTAGATACTCACGTGGGAGTAGGGACTTGCGGTCCTGCAAAGGACAGTGGTACCACATGGGTGAAGCAGCAGTCTACCACTGATTGGGCAGGCTGGGCATGCCTCCTTGCGAAGGAATGCGGTCCGCCCGGTCGGACACCAGTGTTGGAGAAGCAGCAGATGAACTGGTGGATCTCAGTCCTTCGCAGGGAGCCAAGCCCAGCCTGTCTGGTTAATGGGAGTCTTGGCTGCTGTTTCATGCGTGTGCCACCGCTGTCCTTTGTGGCACCACGGGTCCCCCCCAGCGCCCCCCCCCAGCGCACCCATGCACCTTGTGTTCTCCATGCCAAATTAGCCATTAGACCTACGCACCAGACTGCCTCTCTGGGCCTCAACGCCTGATGCAATGTGGTGCACAAGTGTGCAACATACATTATTGACGAGGAGGACGCCCCGCAGTAGCAGCTCACTTACTAGTTGATGCCATCCGTTTGTCTCAAATAAGGCTAATCCCCATGCCATCTGGTGTTTACACCATTGGCTCTGTGAAGAGTTCTTCAGCCGCCAACTGGCTCTGGAACTGTGCAAGGCGTCATGTTTTGAGATTGAGATTGGGGAAGCCCTGTGGCGATGGAGTGAATGTGTTGGCAGAAGGTTTGAGTAGCTGGGAGCTGCTAGCAGGAGCTCTGCACACAGGTGGCTCGCATCTGATGGTCGTAACTCTAGCTGATTTATGAGCATCAGCTTGTTGGGGCAGCAATGCGAGTGTCCAGGCAGCCCTTTTTAGGGATAGCACTGCCTGCCCTGAAATGGGAAGCCCCTAGAAAAGGTGGGGTAAAGAAAGTATGCTCAGATCACACCTGGCTGGCTAACCGTGGTCAGCGGGACTTCACTTTTAGTGGCAGAAACTGTAAGAAGAAGAAGATAACTGTAGTGACATGGAATGTGCGACCTATATTACAGTGATTTTCAACCTATGTGCCGCGGCACACTAGTGTGCCGTGAGAGATCATTAGGTGTGCCGTGGGAAATTATCCAATTTAACTTAATTACTCGAGTGAGTGGCTATGTTTACATGGACACAAGTAACCGGATTAAAAGCCTGATGGGAATAAAAATGCTTCATGTAAACTAACTACTAACTAACTAACCTGCACTTATATAGCGCTTTTCTAGTCACAAAGACCACTCAAAGCGCTTTCATTAGTACTAACCCTCTATTCTAAGGGCCTATAGGAAACAGATATCTAGGGACAATTTAGAACAGCCAATTAACCTAACATGCATGTTTTTGGCATGTGGGAGGAAACCGGAGAAATCCCGGAGTAAACCCACGCAACACGGGGAGAACATGCAAACTCCACACAGATCACTGTTGGTCGGGGGCTGGGATCGATCCCACGATCCCCACAATCCCCCGGCCAAGGGTAAACTGTGCTGCTGCAGTGCTAACCACTGCGCCACCGTGCAGCCCGCGTAAACATGGCAATCTGAATATTCTAACCCGATCATGCTCATTCAGATCAAAATTTAATTCTGATTGAGAGGGGTGGGTTATGCCGATTGTTAATCCGAATGGTGCGCATGAAAACATTCCGAACACAGGGCAGAAAATATGTTTACTGCGCATGTCTGTACACCAGCCGCACGTCGACGTGACATATTTCCGTCTTAGCAGCAGCTAGCGGAAAACATAGCGGGAGTAAAACAAAACTGGTCTGTATCGTCCTGCTGTCTCCCTCTGTTCGTCATACGCAGAAGTATGTACTTGTAGCTTCATTACGGAGACTAGCAGAAGCAAAAGTACAGTCTGAATAACACAATACAGGTCAATTTCGACACGAAGCGGGGCTCGCTAACACCTGAAGTTGCTTCTTCTTCTACTATTTTTTGAATGTCGAAATGTCGACCTGCGCATGTCAAAATGATTTATTCCTTCAAACCTGTGACACATGAAAACGCACGTCCTAATCAGATCAGCTTTTTCAGGATCCATGTAAACAATAAAATTTATAAATAAACAACAACATGTGCAGCGTGGCAACCTTGAGATGTTCCCACTCACCGAGAAACGGCATGATGTTAACACTGCTGCACTGTGCCAGGTGATTGGCACACATTTGAAAACTCTTGAGGAGAAGTTATTTTATTTCTCTTCAGACTTCACACAATGCCTTGACTGGGTTAGGAACCCATACAGCTCAGCATCAGTTGTTGGAAACGACATGACTTTACAGGAGCAAGAGGAACTCATTGAACTGAAACAAGATCATGGTTTAAAGCTAAACTTTGCTGATCTTCCTTTGAACAGTTTTTGGTTGACTGCTGCCAAGGAGTTCCCCATTCTGGCCAACAAAGCTATTTCAACATTGCTCCCATTTTCCATGACATATCTGTGTGAGCTGAGCTTTTCAAGCTTGACTGTGATAAAAACTAAAAACAGAGAGAGACTGAGAGCTGTTGAGGAAGAGCTCCATGTGTGTCTTTCTTCCATTCCTGCCAGGATATCAGCTTTGTGTTCATCTAAACAGGCCCAGGGTTCACACTGAGTGAGTATAAATACATTTAGAAACTGTATTGCTAACTATATTTTATTATTTTTACTGTGTTAGGCTATAGAGTGTCATTTTGTGTCATTCTGGTTGGTGGTGTGCCCCAGGATTTTGTCAATGTAAAAAATGTGCCGTGGCTTAAAAAAGGTTGAAAAACACTGCTATATTAGACAGAGACAACCGACCAGAACGAAGGACTGCGTTGATTGCAAGGGAATTGCAGCTGTTTGGCATTGAGATTGCAGCTCTCCAGGAAACACATTTAGAGGCACAAGGCCACTGGTTTGGCAAGACTGCAGGACCCAGAGAGGCTGGAGTTGCCTTCGCGGTTCACAACACGGTTGCCAAGAAGTTGACATCACTTCCTACAGTGATCTCATCTAGGCTTATGTCTATGAGAGTGCCTACTGAGAAAGGAAGATACTTGACTCTGGTGAACATGTTTGACCCCACAGTGACTTACACTATTGAGGAGAAGGAGATCTTCTATCAAGAACTCACTCAAGTAGTGCTCAAGGTCCCCAGAGAAGACAAGCTCCTAATAGTAGGCGACTTCAACGCTCGAGTCGGGACGGACTGGGAAACCTACACGAGCATCAATGGCAAGTTTGGCAAGAAGAAAAAGAACACCAATGGGGAGCTCCTGCTGAACTTGTGTGCACAACTAGAGCTCAGCATTACTAACAAGTTTTTCTAGCATCCCGACAAGAACTACTTCACCTGGAAGCACCTACGCTCAGGTCACTACCACTTGCTTGACTATGCCATCGCGAGAAAGTCAGACTTGGCAGATGTACTATGCACAAAAGCAATGCGTGGACCAGAATGTTCTACTGATCACTATCTTGTGAGATGCCAACTCAGAATGACGATCACTATGCCTTGCAGGAAAACTCCTGCTAGTACCAAGCATAAGAAACTGGACATTAGCAAGCTGACAAACACCGAGCAATGTCGAGAACTGATGAGAGCGATAGAAGCCGCATTGGAGAGGGTTCAGCTACCTGGAGAGGAGGTAGATCGGCATTGGAAAGCCCTGAAGAAAGCGGTGTACTCTGCAAGCAAAGAAACACTAGGCCACCCCCATAGAAAGATCCCTGATTGGTTTTGGGAGCATGGCAATGAAATTGAGAGGCTCCTAGAAGAGAAGAGGATCAAGCATTTTCGGAATCTTCAGGAGAACTCTGAAAGGAGCAAGAGGGCACTTGCTGAAATCAAGGCCAATGTGCAGAGAGAAGTGAGAGGTCTTAAGAATGACTGGTGGCAGAGGAGAGCAGAAGAATTGCAGCGTATGGCAGACAACCATAATTATCGTGGACTGTTTGCTGGGTTGAAAGCGATCTATGGACCCAAGAGCTACGCTGTCACCCCAGTGAAGTCAGCGGATGGTAGCAAGCTGCTCACAGACCTTCAAGACATCAAGGCCAGGTGGAAGGAACATTTTAGTAGCCTGCTAAACCAAGAAGGATCTATACACCCAGATGCATGTCAGCAGCTGAAGAGAAGACCCACAAGGAATGAGTTGTGTGGCGAAATCAGCATGGAGGAACGCAAGAAAGCTCTGAAGTCAACGGCAAATTGCAAATGGCAAAGCACCGGGACTGAATGGCATTTCCTCAGATATCCTGAAAAATGGTGGTGAAAAGTTGTGCGAAGCTCTACTAGACCTTTTCAACAGATGTCTATTCTCTGGTACTGTGCCCCAAGACTTTCGAGATGCTTTAACTGTCACCATCTACAAGAGAAAGGGCAACCATGCAGAGTGTGGAAACCATTGGGGAATATCACTGCTGGCCATAGCTGGCAAAGTCCTTGCCAAAATTATCTTGAATAGACTGAAAATCATTTTGGAAGAAGTTCTCCCAGAATGTCAGTGTGGATTTTGGGGTGGCCGTTCCACTGTTGACATGATATTCACTCTACGGCAACTCCAAGAGAAGGCAGCGGAGCAGCACCAGCCATTGTATGTTGTCTTTGTTGACTTCACAAAGGCATTTGAGACCGTGGACCGCACAACCCTCTGGAAGGTCCTGAAAACTTATGGATGCCCTGACAAGCTTGTTAACATCATCAAGCAATTCCACTATGGAATGAAGGCACAAGTTTCAGTCTGCGGTGAACCCAGTGATGCCTTTGTGGTCAACCACGGTGTGAAGCAGGGGTGTGTGCTGGCACCAACTCTTTTCTCCCTCTACTTCACAGCTGTGCTGGACACTATGAACAAAGGGCTCAACAAGGGTGTGTTTCTCCGCACAAGGACAGATGGCAGATTGTTCAACCTTGCCTGGCTTCGTGCCCATACAAAAACACAGGAGATGTTCATCAGAGAACTGCTTTATGCTGATGACTCCACCCTTGTGGCCAGTAACGAAGCTGATATGCAGCAGATTGTGGATCGTTTCTCCTTTGCAGCTGATATGTTTGGCCTAAAGATCAACATATTTAAGACCGAGCTGCTCTACCAGCCTCCTCCAATGTCCACTGAACTGCCAGAAATGATTACGGTCCACAGCGAACCACTGAAGACAACCGAATCTTTCACTTACTTGGACAGTACCATCACAACTGCCAACTCTGTAGATTTGGAGGTGGAAAGGAGGAGCCAGTCCGCCACAAAGGCTTATGGCGCGCTATACAAGAGACTTCGGAGTTGCCATGACATCAGTACTTTAGCTGATTTTAGCTGACATCCATACTTTAGCTGCTTTAACCTTCACCGAAGTGAAGGTTAAAGCAGCTGCAGTTCTTCCTTGCCTGCTCTATTCCATCGAGTGTGCCACTCTTTACCGCAGACACATCAGGACTCTGACAAGACTCCAGCTTCGCCACCTACGCTCCATCCTCAACATCAAGTGGCAAGACCGTATCCCAGACATTGAGGTACTGCGCTGTGCACACACAGTCAGTGTTGAAGCCCTAATAACAGTGTCACAGCTTCGCTGGGAAGGGCATGTACGTCAGATGGCCAACAGTAGACTGCCAAAAGCTGTGTTCTACTCAGAACTGAGCCAAGGAGAAAGGAGCCATGGAGGACAAAAATTGTGTTTCAAAGATGTCCTAAAGCAGCATATGAAGGGAACTGGAATCCCCTATGATACCTGGGAGGAAGAGGCACTCCGGAAAGTCAGTTGGGGAGGACTGTTGAGGAAAGCAACATCAGCCGTAGAAGAGCAACGCCAGCAAGAATATCAGCGTGCACATGACCGACGACATTCAGCAACTACTTCAAGCATTTTCCGGTGCAACAACTGTCAGTGTTTCTGCAGATCCTGAGCGGGTCTGATTGCCCACACAAGAGCCTGCTTGAGATAGACCTCAATTCAAACACAAGACAGTCATCTTTGGCAACGAAGGACAGCCATACAAGATCTACGCAATCACGACAACTTTATGGTATAATTTTTTAAGCATTAAATCTTCAGTATTCTCTTGTTCTAGTCAAATTTGTCACTTTTCGCTTCCTTGTTTTGCTCACGGAGCACTGTGGTTACGGATAGTAAATAGCGTTCACTTATATAGCACTTTTTCTCATCTCTGGATGACCAAAGCGCTTTACAGATCCTGGTATCCACCTCATTCACACACACATTCACACACTGATGGCTGCCATACACACACAGGCACTAGCCTGGCCACCAGGAGCAACTGGGAGTTCAGTGTCTTGCTCAAGGACACTTTGACACGCAGAATGCAGACAAATCGGGAATCAAACCCATGACCCTCCGATCAGCAGTTGGTCACACTACACCTGCGCCACAGCTGCCCCATACTGATGCCATAATGCTGCATATTATCCAATCAGTACGGAGTCAATCCAAAACCCTGCCCACACTTCTAGAAGCCTGGGCATGAGACATAGTGGTGGTTAAACTTTTATTGATTAAAAATTACATATTTTGACTGAACAACTCCATACTCAGGGATGCACACCCTTGTAACCTCAGCAAAAAATTTGAGGTCAGTCTGACGAATGGTTTGAGAAATATGTGAGGAACACACAGACAGACAGACACACAAACAGGTAGAGATTCTTTGCATTTATAGATATTATAAAATATTATAGATATTATTAAAAAAAAAAACAAGGCCCCTCTGTGGATCACCATCTTATCAAGATGGAAGGAACTGTGTGCCCACATGATCCCAGAATCTATGTTGTCATGGACAACTTGCTCCTGGTAGGGTCTCCCAAGACAAACTGGTTCTGCGTGAAGGACCAGACTAAGAACGGTCTATTGGATCCCAATGAAAAAATTACATCAAGGACCCAGTGTACGCAAAGGAGCCACATGGGTCCACCTTCCAGTGGGTTTACCACCTTCAGGAGATGTCATGGGGATCATGGTGCTATGTGAACTGGGCTACTTGGACTGCTGCCCCACAATCCGGACCCCTGGATAAGAAGTAGAAGATGGATGGATGGATGGATGGATGGATGAAAACAACAGGACTTTTGCAGCCAAGCGCTGGTATGTTCCAATATTTTTTCTTGCTACCACTTTAAATTCAGATAGTCTGTGAATTATGAAAAACAGTTACTCTTCCATTTTTCAAGGGAAACACTCTTAAAATGATGAATGATTTCTAGGTCTGCAGCTTCAACTTAGTTATGAGGCAACTTTACAAGCTTCTCAGGGATACGTTTTAAAACAGGTTGAGGCAAAATTACACCATCTTACAATTTGCTCATAACCCTGATGGAAAAGATCCTTTTGCCACACTACCGTATTATTTGTAAGCAGCTGAAAGGTTTATTCACACTTTTACACACACTTTTATTGATTTTTCTTTTAAAAAAATCTCCCTTCAATACTACTCCTAGCTTCTTCATGCCAGGTCAATTAGTTTAGAATGTTGCAGCATTTACAAAAACATGCACATCTTAAAAATTCACAGATCTATTTGAAGTGGCTCATTGTTTGGTAGAGCAGTGTTTTTCAACCGGGGGTCCTCGGACCCCAGCGGATCCGTGAAAGAACGTTCCGGGTCCTGCAGGAAATTGTCTATTTTCGCTTCTTAATTGGTCCAAAAATTGCAAACAACTTGTCGTTGCTGTGCATTGGCGCCCACAATTACTCCTCCATGTCAGCGGGTGGCAGCACGAATGCAATTCCTTTCACTGTCTGGATGGAAAAATGTCACCACCTCCCTCAGAAACAACATCCCGATGACAAGTGGTGGATACAACAACCATTACAGAGGTTGGAGGTGTTTTGCAATTAAAGCATGTCTGCCATGAAAAATGAAAAGAGAGACGTCTCTGGTAAGTAACTGCCCCATTTTCAAACTATTTCACTCTCCCAGCAACACTGGAATACCAATGCCAAAAGCATCAAGAAAATTCCTGGCCCGAGTTGAACAAAATCTTAGTCGCACGGATGCAAACTTGGGTGCACTTGTGTCACCTGGAGCAAATGTGCATGTGTTTGTGTTTTTCCACTGACTTTGTATGTAATCGTGCTACATTTCACAGTGAGTATGAAAAAGTACAAGACTAAATTGTCATTAGATATGCCGTAATATATTAAAATGTGTTATTTTATGACAGTTTAGAATTGATGGGGCGCCGCAGGATTTTTTTCAATGTAAAAAAAGGTTCCATGGCTCAAAAAAGGTTGAAAAACACTGAGGTAGAGGCTAACTTTTTTATGTTGTGGGATAAACCTTTTCTACATGTCACAGACCATTGCCAACAACATAAAAGCTGTTGTGTGTTTTCTGTTATGAAAACTCCAGCAGCTTTTTCTTAGTGGAACCTGTAAAGAAGGCTGTAATGAATTCTTTACATAGTAGAACAACAATTGGTATTGTTGGCAAATATGTATCTGATTATATATGACCCCTGAAAAAATTTGACCAAAGAAACCTAAAAAAATCGATAGTTCTTCAATGATGATACTGTGGGAATGTGAAAATGATGAGACAGGTTTCTCTCACAGCAGCTTTATTCACATTCACCATCATCTCAATGAAGAAAGAGAACATTACAGGGAACTCTCGTCCTTAAATACCAGGACTCTCACAGTTCACAAGTCACATGCATCACAGGTCACATTGCATTATAATCACCAGTAACAATGCATCTCCTCTCTGTAATATCACCCCCACAGTCTACAATGCATCTCCTCTTTAATCCTCTGATAACACCCCCACAGTCTCAAGCCCTGCATACCAAAGCTAACATCCTTGCAGCTTCCTGTTATCTCCAAGGAAGCTCTGTCTTTGTTCTGATCTAAAATGTGAGGCCTTACATCAGTCACAAAGTAGGTCACATATGTGTGGCCACACCACACCAGCCCCCCCCCCAAACATTTTAAAACAAACAAGAGAATAACAGCATGCATGCCGTGATAGAATCAATACACATCAGTCGGCATGCTGTCTAGGCTTCAGTCTCCTGCCGTATCTGCTGTAGCCGGGATTCCCCGTCTCCGCGGCGCTGTCATGCTGGGGGTTTGCCGTCTGGGGGTGGAAACCTTTTGTCAGTCCCTGCGGGTGTTCTGGGGAAACATTACTCTGTGAAGCCCCCCATGGGGGTCTACCTCGCCGCGGGGCCCTTGCCAACAGCACTTGCTCGTCCGCCACCACAAAAGTGGGTTTGAGTCTGTTTATGCCAACTTTTTCTTTCCTACCCCCCAAATCTAGCAAAAACTGCTTGTCCCCTGATTCCAGCACTCTGAACAGTCCGTCATAAGGTGGTCGCAGCGGGGTTCGATGCGCATCGTGTCTGACAAGAACAAACTCTGCGTTCTTCAAAGCTTTAGGCACAAAAACGCGCGGAAAACTGTGGTGCACGGGGCCGGGCAGCGTGCTTGATTCTATGTTACTCCGCAGCAGTTGAGACGGGGAGGTGTCTGGCGCCGGGTTATCTGGGAGAAACTCCCCAGGCAGCCGAAGTGGTTGTGCAAACACGAGCTCCGCTGGGGAGGCTTCTAAGTCTTCTTTAGGCGCAGAACGCAACCCCAATAAAATCCACGGTAACTTGTCTACCCAATTTGCATCCGTCAGTGATGCTCTGAGAGCCGCTTTCAATGACCTATGAAAGCGTTCACATAACCCGTTAGCCTGCGGATTGTACGCGGTTGTGCGGTGAATTGTGACACCCAGGCTGCGGGCCATTGTCAACCAAAGTTCCGACACAAATTGAGGGCCTCTGTCGGACGTAATGTCCGACGGAACTCCGAAATGCGCCACCCAAGCTGTTAAAAACGTGCGCGCTACCTCCTCGGCCGTGGTTGATGCCAGCGGAACCACTTCAGGCCAGCGCGTGGTGCGGTCCACCATTGTGAGAAGGTGTGTGCACCCCTGCGACGGCGGGAGGGGTCCCACGAGGTCCACATGAACGTGATCGAACCTCTTGGCCGGAATGTGAAATGGCTCCAAAGGAGCCCTCGTGTGCCTGTGTACTTTGGCTCGTTGACATGCCGTGCAGGCTGCTGCCCACTCCTTAACTTGTTTGCGAAGACTCGGCCACACAAATTTTTCTCCTACCATTTTGACCGATGTGCGCACGCCCGGGTGCGCCAAAGAATGAATCGAGTCAAAAACGCGGCGGCACCACGCGGCTGGTACTACTGGACGCGGCCGTCCAGTGGAGACATCACAGATTAGGGGGGGGGCATACCGTCTTGCAGCACCCTGTTCTCCAGCCTTAACCCTGTTGGTCCAGACTGGAGTGCGCGCACGTCCGCGTCACTAACCTGCTCCGCGGCCATGGTTGCGTAATCTATTCCTACGCTGACTGGGGCCGCCATGGTGCGCGAGAGGCAATCTGCCACTACATTCAGTTTGCCCGCCACATGCTGAATATCAGTGGTAAACTCTGAGATCGCGGCCAGCTGTCTCTGCTGCCAGCCTGACCACGGTTCGGAAACCTTGGCCATCGCGAATGTTAGCGGCTTGTGGACAACGAACGCGGTGAAACGGCGTCCTTCCAGCCAGACTGAAGGTAGCGGATGGCCAAATGGAGAGCCAGCAGCTCCCTGTCGAATGCGCTGTATTTACGTTCGCTATCGTGCAAGGTCCTGCTGAAAAAGGCGAGGGGCTGCCAAACCCCGGCTACATGCTGCTCCACGACCGCCCCTATGGCCACATCTGACGCATCAGTAGTGAGCGCTATGCGGGCCGTTGGGTCTGGGTGTGCCAACAATGCAGCCTTTGCCAAGGCTGCTTTTACCTCCGAGAACGCTTGGTCCCGCTCCAGGGACCACTCGACCTTATCCGCGGGTTTGTGTTTTTTGAGCGCGGCATACAGCGGCTGCATGAGTTGCGCCGCGCGGGGGATAAAACGGTTATAAAAATTCACCATTCCCAAAAACTCCTGTAATGCCCTGACCGTCTGCAGCCGGGGAAAATCTGCCACCGCGCGCACTTTGTCAGGAAGCGGAATCGCTCCTTCGGGGGAGACGTGGTGTCCTAAAAAATCGATCTGCGCCACCCCGAACTGACACTTCACTGGGTTGATTATTAACCCGTGATCTCCCAACCTCCGGAAAACTGTGGCCAGGTGTTTTTCGTGTTCATCTTCGGATGCACTGGCTACCAAAATATTGTCCAAGTAGACGAACACGAAAGGGAGATCATGAAGCACCGCGTCCATCATGCGTTGGAACGTCTGTGCCGCCCTTTTAAGCCCGAATGGCATGCGCAAAAACTCGAATAGGCCAAATGGAGTTATTACCGCTGTTTTGGGTATGTCCTCAGCGCGCACTGGGACTTGGTGGTAACCGCGGACCAAATCTATCTTAGAAAAAACATGAGCCCCTGCCAAATGAACGGAAAAATCTTGGATATGCGGAATTGGGTAGCGGTCGTGCGCTGTAGCGTTGTTTAGCCTGCGGAAATCCCTGCAAGGTCGCCATGATCCGTCAGCCTTTGGGACCATGTGTAGCGGGGAAGCCCACGGACTGTTTGAACGCCTGATAATGCCCAACCTCTCCAGGTTGGCGAACTCCTCGCGCGCTATGGCCAGTTTAGCTGCGTCCAAGCGCCGAGCTTTTGCAAA
This sequence comes from Pholidichthys leucotaenia, assembly GCA_020510985.1. Lineage (NCBI taxonomy): Eukaryota > Metazoa > Chordata > Actinopteri > Cichliformes > Pholidichthyidae > Pholidichthys > Pholidichthys leucotaenia. Next base: position 149,875,991 of record CM035838.1, read on the forward strand.
AACGGGCGGTCCGGTAGTGGTAATAAAATGCTCCACCCCGTGTCTAGCGACTGTTGCCGAAAATGTGGGGACTGTGAGTGCTGGGAACTAAGTGAGCAGTGTGTGGAATTTACCGCTTGCAGCTGTGACGTTGGCTTGCGCTGTTGGCGGGGCCACTCGCGCTGTACAGGGAATAGAATCAAAAGAAAATGCATTAACCAGGCGCCTGTTAGCGAGATCAACCAACAAATCATGTGAGCACAAAAAATCAGCCCCCAACATATTGAAATTCACTGCTGCTATAACAAAAGTCCACTCAAATGTACGGCCGTGTAGAGACAGAAGCAGAGTCTTCTCAACAAAGGTCTTAATCTCCGAGCCGTTCGCTGCTGCCACCCCGGGACCTCTGGAACCTGCTAGCCTGTCCGCGTAGGAGGGTGTGATGAAACTCAACTGGGAGCCTGTGTCCACGAGGAAATGCCTCCCCGAGCGTGCGTCCAACAAGTAGAGCAGCCTGTTCTCCTCACCGAGGGCCGCGGCTGCTACCGACCCCCGGTCTTGGCGTTTCCCGAACGCTTGAACTGGCACGGTGGTACACATTTGCGTGCCCTCTCTGCGAAGCGGTGATGGTAGAAACAAAGGACGTCTCCTCCACGTTCCCTGGCTCCCACCGCTGCCGTCGTCGGTGGGTCTGCTACTGCTGCCCCTGGCCCCCTGCCATCTGCGGTCGTCGCGCCGAGTTCCGCTGCTGCGGCCGTGGCTGCGCATTGTCTGCTGGCGTTGACAATGCGCTGCGCCTCCCGGGCCAGCGCGCGGTAGTCCCGCTGGGCCAACAACGGCGAACTGGTCAGGGTCGCTCTCGTCGCTGACGGTAGGGTCCTGAGGAAGAGGTGGGTGAAGATGAAGTGGTCGTCATCTGAGCCTTTCAACCTCAACATCTTCTCCATCAGATTAACGGGCGTGTCATCTCCCAACTCAGTCAGTGCCAGGAGCCTCTCTGCTCGCTCCTCGACGGAGGGGGTGAAGTGCTGGATGAGTGCAGCCTTCAAAGCGCCGTATTTGTCGCTGTCTGGCAGCTGCTCGATAAGGCTCTCCACATGCTGAGCCGTGTGGTTGTCCAGTCTTGCGACCACATGGTAGAATTTTGTGTTGTCTGCCGATATTCCTCAAAGGTTGAATTGTGCCTCAACCGCGTGGAACCAGGAGCGCGGATTGTTCTGCCAAAAGTCCGGTAGCTGGACCGTAGCGGCATTCGCTTGGCTGGGGGCTCCTGACGAGGCTGGCCACGGGGAAATCCCCTGTTGCTGCATGCTACGTCTTGGTTCACCAGTGTGGGAATGTGAAAATGATGAGACAGGTTTCTCTCACAGCAGCTTTATTCACATTCACCATCATCTCTGTAATGTTCTCCTGGAACATGTAATGACGAGGCGCACACACCGGGTGTCAGTTAGGACTTTTTACTTGTCACTTCAAGTGCAACTAACAACTAACCACACAGTGGCACATGTACATCTCCTTTTATAGTCAGGTCATGGCCGGGGTCATACTGCCCTCTAGTGGTGACTCCATATGAACTTCACATATCAATACATCTCCCTTTTTTTTCAAGTAAGGTCATGTCCAACTATAAACTTTTTCTCAAATTTCTATATACAAAATAAACTCCATTTCTATTTACATTTTTTTTTCAACCTTGTACACTGAATCACAAGTTCAATTTTTTCTCTGTTTACAATTCAACATCAACACATTTTTTTCCTCTGTTTACAATTCAATATCAACACATTTTTTTTTTTTTTTCATTTCAGTACTCCTTACATTTCCTCAATCAGTCTTTTCGGTTTCACAATTTGCCTTTGTGATCTTCTGATTTGTGCCACCTCAGTTAGTGTCTGTCTCTATGTTCTGGTTCTCAGCCATTTCTGGTTGTTCGGTTTGGCTGGAAATTAGCATGTCGCTTGTTTCACTGTCTATGACTCTCATTTTTGTCTGAGGCACTTTCAGTAAGTGACGTCGGTTTCGCCTCATTGTTTTCCCATGCTCTGTGATGACTTCATATGATCTGGGAGTTGTTTCTTTAACCACTTTCGCCAGCGGTCCCCATTCTCCATCACATCTCACTCGCACAATGTCCTCATGTGCAAGTGGTCTCAGAGGTCGTGCTGTTCTGTTGTACAGTTCAGTTTGCCTCTCATCACGCCTCACATCTCTCTTTTCCATCACCTGAGATGCTGATGGAAGTCGCGTTCTGAGTTTTCTGTTCATGAGCATTTCTGCTGGGGACAGTCCATTCTCCAGTGGTGATGCTCGGTAATTCAGGATCGCCAGATGTGGGTCTTCTGCATTGTCTGCAGCCTTTTTCAGTATGCGCTTCACAATTTGCACCCCTTTCTCTGCTAACCCATTCGACTGTGGGTCCAGAGGGCTTGAGGTCACGTGCTTGAACCCATATGTGTCTGCAAAGTCTTTGAAGCACTGACTCGTGAATTGTGGTCCGTTATCACTTACAACAGTCATTGGAATTCCATGGCGTGCGAACATTGTCTTTGTATGTGCAATCACCTTTTCTGCTGTTGTGTCACTCAACCCTGCAAACTCTGGGTAGGTGGAATGATAGTCCATGACTAACAGATAGTCCTTGCCCTTAAGCTGAAATAGATCCATGCCCACTTTTCTCCATGGCCCTTGAGGCTTCTCATGGGGCCTCATAGGCTCCCTTGGCTGTTGATACCTGTGGCGCTGGCAAATGTCACAGCGCTGCACATATGCCTCAATGTCCTTGTGCATGTTGGGCCAATATAAAACATCACGTGCACGTCTTTTGCACTTTTCAATACCCAAATGCCCCTCATGCACTAATTTAACCATTTCTGATCTCATGGAGGTAGGTATGACTATCCTTGTACCTTTTAACAGAACCCCATCTAACACAGACAGTTCACCTTTAAAGTGTTGGTAAGGCTTGTCAATCATAACCTGTCCTGGCTGATGTATCTGTTCCATTACTCTTTTTAGTTTCTCATCTTTTTGTGTTTCTTTCACTATCTTCGTCCATTTTGCATCTGACACTGGCATGTGTGCCTTAATAGAGTCTACATGTATTTGCACAGCTTCCTCTGTTGTGCTGCTGGTGTTGCTCAAGCTAGCCCTACTCAGCGCATCGGCTACAATTAGTTGCTTGCCTGGTGTAAACTCAAATTTCAAGTCATATTTCTGTAATCTTAACATTAGACGCTGGATGCGCGGTGGTGCGTCACCCAGTGGCTTCTGTGAGATCGCAATCAGTGGTTTGTGGTCTGTTTCTAGTATTACTGACCTTCCATACACATATTCATGAAACTTCTCACATCCAAACACTGCACCTAGAGTCTCTTTCTCTATTTGCGCGTAATTTTTTTCTGCGCTTGTCATGGTGCGCGATGCGTATGCGACTGGATACCACTCTGTGTCATGTTTTTGCAATAGCACAGCTCCTAGGCCGGCTTTGGACGCATCTGTGGACACTTTTAGCAGTTTGTCCTGATCATAGAATTTTAACACTGGCTCCTTTATTAGACTGCTTTTGAGCCACTCCCATTCTCTGGCATGCTCTGCCATCCACTGCCACATTGTATTGGTCTCTAACAAGCTTCTAAGAGCTATTGTGTTAGCTGATAAATTTGGGATAAATTTTCCCATGTAATTGACTAGCCCTAAGGCTCTTTGCAAGTCATTTTTGTCCTGCGGTACTGGCAGCTCTGCTATGGCCCGCACTTTTTCCGGATCTGGTTGCACGCCTGCCCCAGATAATTTCTCTCCCAGGTATGTAATCTCCCGTACCCCGAATTGGCACTTACTCTTATTCAGTTTCATACCTGACTTTTGCGCCTGTGTGAGAACTCTAGCCAACCTTTCGTCGTGCTCCTCTTTTGTTTTTCCCCAGACTACCACATCATCAAGAAAAACTCCCACCCCTTCTATTCCGTCAAACAATTGCTGCACAGTTCTATGGAAAATTTCAGGGGCTGAGCTAATCCCGAACGGCATTCGTAGAAAGCAATGCCTTCCGAATGGCGTATTAAATGTGCACAATTTAGTGCTTTCCTCGTCGAGCACTATTTGGTAAAACCCAGATTTGGCATCTAATTTTGTGAAGTAATTTGCTCCACTCATTGTGCTGGTTATGTCAGATTTTGTTGGTAGCCTGTAATGCTCCCGCTGTATTACTTTATTTAGATCTTTTGGATCTATGCACAATCTCAAATCTCCATTTGGCTTCTCCACTATAACTAGTGAGTTAACCCATTCAGTTGGTTCTTCTATTTTTCTGACCACTCCGTCTGCTATCAGTGAGTCTAGTGTTTCTCTTAGCCTCTTTTTAAGAGCTATTGGCACTTTTCTTGCTGCATGTATGACTGGCTCTGCATTTTCTTTCAGCCTAATTTTTTGTTTGCCTGGTAGGCGGCCTATTCCTTTGAACACCTCTTTGTATTCTTTCACCCAGTCAGTGTGTTTGTGCTTACTTGTTGTAGCCTCTGTATTTTCTCGTGTTGTCACTTTGTCTGTATCAATGACATTCACCCTTTTGATCAGACCTAGCTGATCGCATGTTTTTAAACCCAAAATTGCTTGTCTATTTCCATCAACAAGTACAAACAATGCATTCACTGTTTTACCTTTGTTTGACAGTGTAACCCTGCACATTTCCTTAGTGGGTATTGGCTTATCGTCATATGTTCTCAGATTAATCTTTTTATTTCTTATTTTCGGTTTGTTTTTCAGTCTTTTAAATTCTTTCATTGGCAGGATGTTTACCTGCGCACCTGTGTCGAGCTTCAGTGACATGTCTGTGCCATTCATCTCCAGGCACACTATCCATTCGTCAGCGCTCGTCTCTCCCTCGATGGCGTCCACGTAAAACTGATCCTCCTCGCTGTCGCTCTTTTTCTCCACGAGTTGCACCCTCGTCTTTGAGAAGCAGGTCTTTGCGAAGTGATTTTTTCCGCCACACTTGCGACATTCCTTCCCGAATGCTGGACACTGTTTCAGCGCGTGTTGCCTTCCACACCGCTCGCAGTTCCCGCGCGCGCGCTCTGGGTTTGCCTCCCTTTTTCTTGCCTGCAACGTTCCTTTCGGCTTCGCGCGCTGCACTGCACCGACCTCAGCAGTCTCTTTTTCCTTGCTGCTAAAAGTCTTTAATTGTGCCTTTATACTCTCAGACGCTTGGCAAATCAGTGTCGCTTTCTCCAGCGTTAAGTTAGTCTCTTTCAGTAATTGCATCCGCAATTTGTTGTCTTGGACCCCTATTACAATTTGGTCCCGTATCATTGACTCACTTAATGTTCCAAAGTTGCATGACTGACATTTCAACCGTAGGTCTGTGACATACAGCTCGATGGACTCTGACTCTTTCTGAAGTCTTTTTCTGAACACATACCTCTCGTACGTTTCATTCTTTCTCGGTGTGCAATAATCGTCAAATTTCTTCATCACGGCGTCGAAGGTGCCTTTTTCTTCTTCCGTGAAGATGAATGTGTTAAACACATTTAGCGCCGCTCGCCCTGCTACTGTTAGCAGTAATGCTATTTTCCTCTCCTCGTCACGGAGACCGATAGCAAGCGAATAAAGTTCAAAACTCTGTTTGAATACTTTCCAGTTCTCGTTGACGTTACCGGTCAACTTTAACTCGTCCGGCTGTCGAAGAGCGTTCATCTTCGTCGTCGGTTCGTAGTTTTATCCTGGTATCATGTAATTTACTCCTGGTACCATGTAATGTTCTCCTGGAAAATGTAATGACGAGGCGCACACACCGGGTGTCAGTTAGGACTTTTTACTTGTCACTTCAAGTGCAACTAACAACTAACCACACAGTGGCACATGTACATCTCCTTTTATAGTCAGGTCATGGCCGGGGTCATACTGCCCTCTAGTGGTGACTCCATATGAACTTCACATATCAATACAATCTCAACGAAGAAAGAGAACATTACAGGGAACTCTCGTCCTTAAATACCAGGACTCTCACAGTTCACAAGTCACATGCATCACAGGTCACATTGCATTATAATCACCAGTAACAATGCATCTCCTCTCTGTAATATCACCCCCACAGTCTACAATGCATCTCCTCTTTAATCCTCTGATAACACCCCCACAGTCTCAAGCCCTGCATACCAAAGCTAACATCCTCGCAGCTTCCTGTTATCTCCAAGGAAGCTCTGTCTTTGTTCTGATCTAAAATGTGAGGCCTTACATCAATCACAAAGTAGGTCACATATGTGTGGCCACACCACAATACAGTATTTTTGTTCAGCATGCCCAGATGTGAATATGTTAGTTGCATCTTGCTTTCCTCAATTAAATTTTATTTAGCTACAATATGAAGATGTGTTCTGCTGAATTATTTCCAAAGTGTACATTAACTGCACACTGTATGTCTTGGAATAAAACAACATGTTGGTAGGGAACAGCACTTTATATTCCTTCCCTTTGTAGTGGCATGCTGTTTTATCCACCTAGTAAGGCAGTATTAAATGGATTAATAAGCGGCATGATAACATCAAAGACACAATTAGGGTTTAATTCAGCTGGTCCAATTAAGCAATGCCCTTGTGAAGATAGCAAAATGCCAAGTCAAGTCTTACACTTGTGGCAGATGATATAAATCAATAGCCTTGAACGAAATGATTAAGTGTAAAGTGTTTATTTAAACATGTACTAGACAGTATTTTCATGAAAGAAAAATAAAAAAAATACAGTGCATCAACAAAGTTTTGTTGAAAGGTACAAAATTTAAATCTTTAAATTCTTCAAAAATAATACATTCATGAAAAAATAATTTTTATGGGTCCAAAATAGCAGTGTACACACACACACACACACACACACACACACACACACATACACACCAAGGGGGGCTGAAAAGTTCATTGTGGTCAATTTGACCAAGTGTGGTTTATTTTTCAACAGTCTCCCCTTCAATCCACACACTTCTTCCATCGGTGTTGCAGCACTTGGATTCCTGCGGTTGAGAAATAAACTACATTTGGTCAAATTTGACAACTATGAACTTTATATATATACACCCTGGACAGATCACCAGTCCATCACAGAGACAGACAGCCATCCACTCTCACATTTAAACCAAAGGACAATTTAGAATCTTCAGTTGATGCCAACTAACCTAATGTGCCTGCCTTTAGGAGGAAACTGGAATAAAGCCACACCGACATGAGGAGAACAGACAAACTCCACATAGAAAGGACCCTGCTGGCCAGGGGGTGGGATTGAACCCATGACCTTCTTGCTGTGCTGTCACTGTACTAACCACTGCTCCACCGAGAAGTCCTCGTTTCTTCATTCTAATTCATTAATTACATACAGAATATGGCACCTACATTTCCTTTGAAAATGTTAACCTTGTTCTATCTAGTGTTTAATATATATCTATGGTCGGGGACAATGTCACAGCCGGTCACAGCCAATAGCATAACTGGGTTGATGTCATATGTCTCTATCAAGCAGTTGGGGCAAGAGTAACTGTGACACCTACTGGCCAGGAGGTCACACTGTTGTCTTAATCACCTTTAAATAAGATATTAGCAAACATTTATATCAGGCTCACTTGACTGTAAACATGTCTATAAAGCTTCCAAGTGTATCAAAGCTTGTGTTGAACCATACATTAATAAGAGCCTTCTAGGCATCGTCCTGCAACCCCAAAATCTACAGACACTTTGGCTGTTTCAGTGCTGGAGTCGCTCACCTACAGACTGACCTGAAAGTTAAACCCTCCATTGACTGACTGACCCCTCATCTTCACACCTGATGGTCCACAAGGACCCCGGTGTAAAAAAAAAATCCATTAGTGCTTTGGAGCTGGGTTTACCTGATTTGCTGCTGCCCATGGCAAGTGCTGTTTCTCTTTCTTTTTCATTCTGCCTCAGCCTCAGTAGTTGGGATGTTCTGTGGGTGTATGTGCAATACCACTCTAATGAAGTCTAATCTCACCCATCACCCCTGGAAACACTCGACTTTATAAAATGATGTATTTCTTAGTGTGCATTCCTGTTTTAAAAATCAGCCACCTGTGCATCGTGCATGGATGGTTTTGTGTGAGTACGTAATTAAAAACATCTATTTTTTTCTACCTGCTTTTGGTTCATTCATGGGTAATTGAAAATGGCAATGCATGTAATTGCAGGTAACAGTTTGCCTGGCATTTAAAGTAAGTTGAAATGAATATTTTACATTTTCATATATTCAGTAGGAATCAGTTAGCCTGCTAGACCTATGGAAATTTTCTCTGCATTACTTAAATATATTCCCACTGAAGAGAAACAGTAGGGTTATTTTTTACCAGTAAGGGGGGGGCAAATTGTTATCATTTGCATCCACATGTTGTTGCTGATACACAGTGAGGCTTGCAGAGTGGCAGATGTTTCTCTTCTTTTCACGCCAGCAGTAATGGACTTCACTGCACAATACTGTGACTGTACAATTAAAACACCACAGCTCATCTCTATGATCATAATTTTATTTTAATGATTGCAAAATATGTTCCGTTGTAAATCTCACTCTGATGGTAGAGATATAACAACAAATAAAGAAAAATGCCCTTTAGTTTTGTGTGTGTTTGACATTCTTAGGGCAGAGAATGAAGTTTAAATTTTTAACAACATTAATTTTACATGGCAGATTAAACAGACACGATGTGCACTCTTATATCCTCAAACATTAAGTGAAATGATGTCTTTACTTCCTGTTGACACACATTTTATACACATATTACACAGTACAGTAAATTTTTTAGGGGGTTAGTAAGTAATGTAACATGCTAGTTAACACTCTAGGATGCCCACTTCTGTCTGTCCACCTGGCTGTCTGCACAGTAACTCAAGAACAGATGAAGCTAGTGTCAACCAAATTTTGTGCATAAGTTGGCCTTGGGATTAACATCTGATTAAAGGTCAAAGGCCATAGGGTCATAAAAGCCACTTTACTGGTGCAGCACCCTGATGCATTTATGGCCATCACAGGAGATTTTAACCATGTCTCACTGGGCAAAACACTACCAAACTTCCACCAGTTTGTTGACTGTCCCACCAGAGAAAATAGAACACTGGATCTACTGTATGCAAATGCCAGGGATGCATACAGCGTCATAGCTCTACCTCTCCTTTCCCCCCGGCAGATCTGATCACAACCTGGTTCTGTTAACCCTCAAGTACGTTCCTCTTGTGCAAAGGCAGCCTGCTTACACACAGACTGTGAGGAAGTGGACACAGGATGCTGCTGATGCACCATGGGACTGCTTCGAGACAACAGACTGGGACGTACTCTGTGAAGCACATGGGGTGGACATAGACAATATGATTGACTGCATCACAGAATACATTAGATTCTGTGAAAACACAACCATGCCAGCTCAGACCATGTGCTGTTTCCCCAACAACAAACCATGGATCACCAGTGATCTGAAAGCACTTCTTAACAAGAAGAGGGCTTTTTGGTCTGGAGACAGGGAGGAACTGAGGAGAATGCAGCATGAACTGAGAGAGATGCTGAGGATGTGTTAAGACAATTATAGGAGGAGGTTAGAGGATAAACTACAGCAGAACAATGTGAGGGATGTGCGGACAGGAATGAAACACATCAGTGGGTGTAAGGGGAGAGGTCAAGTTGCCTTGACAGAGCTGATGAGCTGAACCTGTTTTTTAATAGGTTCAACTCACCGACTGTCACCCCTGCAACACAGCCAAACCCCCACACTGTCCTCCCCGCCTCACTCTCCTGTGCAGCACCTCTCTCCCCCCTCACCCCCTCACCCTCCTCTGAAGACATCAGCAGCAACCCCCACATCACTGTGACTACAGACCAGGTTAAGAAACAGCTGGAGAGACTCCACCAGCAGAAGGCTGCAGGCCCTGATGGCATCTCCGCCAGGATCCTGAGGACCTGTGCCAACCAGCTATCTCCTGTACTGAAACACCTATACAACCTCAGCCTGAGTCTGGAGAGAGTATCGGTGCTGTAGAAGATGACCTGTCTGGTTCCTGTCCCCAAGAAGTTGTCTCCATCAGACCTGAATGACTATCGACCAGTTTCCATCACATCCCATGTGATGAAGGTCCTGGAAAGACTGGTATTAGCTCACCTAAGGCCGCAGGTGAAGATATGGCTGGACCATCTGCAGTTTGCATATCAGCCCCATTTAGGAGTTGAAGACGCTATCATCTACCTGCTGCAACAAGCCCATTTGCACCTGGATGGCAGAGGAGACACTGTGACAATCACATTCTTTGATTTCTTCAGTGCCTTTAATACCATCCAGCCACTGCTGCTGGTTGAGAAGCTGCAGGTGATAGGGGTTGACAGCTCTGTGATCTCCTGGATTACTGACTACTCGACAGGCAAGCCACAGTTTTTCCGGCTGGGCAGTGTCTTGTCTGATGTGGTGGTTAGTAATACGGGAGCTCCACAGGGGACTGTGCTTTCTCCTTTTCTTTTTACCTTATACACCACTGACTTTCAGTACAACTACGAGTCATGCCACCTGCAGAAATTCTCTGATGACTTGGCTGTTGTTGGGTGTATAAGAGGGGGAGAGGAGGAAGAGTACAGGGCACTGGTAGACAGATTTGTGGAGTGGGCCAAGCAGAATCACCTGAGGCTGAACGTCAGCAAGACCAGAGAGATGGTGATTGACTTCAGGAAGAAGAGGACACCTTCACAGCCCTTGCAGATTAGGGGGGAGGCTGTGGAGGTAGTGGAGGACTACAAATACCTGGGTGTCATGATCAGCAATGGACTGGACTGGAAATCTAACACTTATGCTGTGTACAAGAAGGGGATGAACAGACTCTACTTTCTGAGGAAACTGAGATCCTTCAATGTGTGCAAAAAGATGTTGGAGCTTTTCTACCAGGCCATTGCTGCCAGCGCCATCTTCTTTGCTGCTGTTTGTTGGTGTAGCAGTATCAAAGCCAGTGACAGCAAGAGACTTGACAAGATTATCAAGAAGTCTGGTTCTGTAATTGGTCTCAGGCTGGATACTTTTGAGGATGTGGTGGAGAGGAGGACATTGAACACACTGTTATCCATTATGGACAACCCTGATCACCCCCTCCAACACACACTGGACAGACAACAGAGCACTTTCTCCAGCAGACTGCGACAGCTCCACTGCCGAAGGGTCAGGTACAGGAAATCTTTCCTGCCACGTGTCATTTCATTGAACAATAACTCACTCTAATGTTGAATCTTGGTCATAATACAGCTGCCACACTGCACCTTACAGTCTAATTGGTACCTCACATTTCACCCTGCTCCCGATAGTCCTGCGTTGTGCAGCTAGTACGAGCCATGTATCTATATGGGTCATCATTTATTCATCTTAGTGGTGGTCTGTGATGTATATAAAGTTATCTAGGCAGTTTTGCTTTCCCTGGGTAATTCCTTTTTCTATTATGCTGTGTGTGTTTCCGTTGTTGTGGCTGTCTACTGTGTCATGCTGCTGTTACACTGTAATTTCCCAGTTTGTGATCAATAAAGTCCATCCACCCATCCGCCCATCCATCCATCCATCCATCCATCCATCAAAATCCATTTTGGTCTATAGTCACTCAATATTAGCACAATGGTTTAAATTTGTCCCACAGGTTGACCTTAGGACTCTGTGGCTATGTTTTTGGATCAAAAGGTCCAGTGTCCTGGAGAATGCTGGGGAGAGGTGTAGATCTGCATCACTGCTGAGTACAGCTGGGTATTCTTGAACATATTATCATCGACTGTCCATCGAATCTGACGAAGATACAAGAGGGAGCTTCAACTAAGTCTGGGGATCTGAGTCGTGTGGCGGCCATCCCAGGTAGCCAACGGAATCGGGCAGATTCTGGCCGATTTTGGTTCAGATCCAGCACCTTTGGCTGTGGTCTGGCAATGGCTTACCAAAGCCCAGGCAGATCTGGGCCATTTACGGTTGTCAGATCCGGCTGGGTTTTGGGTGCCCAGATCAGGCCCCGATGGTTGAGCTATGGCACATTTAGAATAGACTGTGGTCACCTTATTTGCCCAAGATACTGGTCTGTTGATGATGTTGGGAGGGGAGTGTATTTCCCTATGCTGTCTTTATGTGCAATTATACACATTAGTGAATATAATCAGTATTTACAATATGATTAATTATTATTAATATTTGCTTGCCTGATGCAGGTGGACTTGGCCCACACCTGGCCCAGTGCGTTGGGCAGATTCTGCCATGTCATTCACTCCAGCATCTGGTGTGACTCTGGCCTTCTGGCCTGCTGGATTTGGGACAGATTCGGGCCAAAACATTTTGGCTACCTGGGATGTCTCTGGGCCGATTCTCGCTAATACTTGACCAGCCTCTGTGCTTCGATTATTGCTATTCCACAAGCTTGGAGTGCAGCTAGTTGTTCCCAGTTGTTTATGTTGACCTGCATTGCTTTCAGGTCCCTCTTGATGCAGTCTTTTTAGCGAAGTCTTTATCTGCATCTTTGTCCCTTCCCTCACTTTAGTTCACCATATAGATTGATTTTCAGCAATCAAGAGTTGTCCAAACAATAGGCAAAGAACCTTGGGGTTAGGAACAGTGTCTTTCCATGAGATGTGCATGCAAATGGCAGCACTGCAAATTTGTCAAGCCCTTGATATCCTTGTGATATAGTGGTGCAAATTCCATGGCGTACATCAAGGTTGTGATGCAAACTGGTCGACAAACGTTGCACTTAGTAATGAGCGTGATGACTCTCTGGTCCAATATTTGGCTTCTCAGGACTCCAAAAGTAGCACCGATTGTCTGGATTGAACTGTTGATTTCACTGCTGATGATGACCTCTGTATTGATTACACTTCCATGGTAAACAAAACTGCAAATGGATTTCAGTTGCTTACCATCAATAGTGATTGCTGGCTCCATATACAGCTCATTGGGAGAAGGTTAGTAAAGGGTTTTGGTCTTCTTGATATTAATCTGAGTTGTGTAGGACATTAATTAGGTTGCATAATCATTCACATTTTGCCAGGTTATTGATAAGTGTCTAATTCTGATCTCTACTAAATCTGAAAAACAGCCTATAAGCTAATTACGTGAAGAGACTGATGCTGCTGCTACATATTCAAAATGGCTATGGTTAACTTTTAATTTGTCTAATGTATCATGCTGGTCCTGTGATGGTTACATGTTATTCTACTAAAAGCAACTCTTTAAGCAATGAAATAAATTCAGCCTATACTGTATTAATTTTCAGTAGCACAAAAGCACTCTTCACGTTACGTTAATCAGTAAGATCTCACTGCTTGTGCAAAAACATGAAGCGCTAATCTTGAAGGCTGTACCCGCAGCACACAACAAAAACAAAACATAGGTAACCGAATTCTCTGCATGAAGCTAATTGTGCAGCCGTTGCTTGTGATAGAAGCGAGGCAACTCTATTAAAGCCTTGCTGTCTGATTAAGCACTTTCGAAACAGAGTTCACATTTACCAGACTGATTCTATTAACTGATTAACAGTACTTGTGTAGTAAGGCGAAGGAAATTTATTCACAATACGATCAACACAGCAGTTCAGTGATTTTCCATTCATAAATTACAAAAATTAACACTGAAATCTAAAAAAAAAAAGCATTCTTCTTGGAGTATCAGGTCTGTTTGCAGACATCGATGATCAAGGCTCTCCATTCTTCTCTGTTGTCTGCTCTGTGGATGAGTTCTATGTTGCTGATATTTTTGGCTATGAAATCTCTTAGGCTGGCGATGTATATTTTATGTTGTCTGCCACAATCTTTCTTTCCATTTTCTCAGTTAGCATTACTTTTTCCAAGTTGTCTTTTCTGATCACGTGACCAAGAAATTTGAGCTGCCTCTTTCTAATTGTTGTGATGAGTGATCTTTTTGTTTTGGCCAACTTCAACACTTCTTTCTTTGTTTTTTTTTTTTTTCATATGGCCATACATATGTCTTGAGGACTCAGAGATTGGTGTCAAGTGAGATATTTCTATTTTTGAGAATAGGACTCATTTTACTGAAACTGTCTTTTGACATGGCAGTTCTCTTACTTGCTTCTTTCTCACATCTTCCGTCTGATGTTATTGTGAAACCAAGGTATTTGAACTGGTTCACTTGTTTGGTTTTCTTGTTGTTGCATGTGATGTTACACACTGGGGAATGTGGTTTCTTGGAAACTGTCATGCATTCTGTTTTGTTGATGTTCAGAGAAAGTCCATATGCTTCACTGTGGGCTACTACGATGTTCAGGATGTTCTGCAGCTTCCTTTCAGAGTCAGCAATTAGTACGGTGTCATCTGCATATCTGAGATTATTAATGTTTGTTCCTCCTACTTTTATTCCTTCTTGATTATCGATGTTGCATAAGATCATCTCATTGTAAATGTCGAACAGATCGGGAGATAGAACACAACCCTGTTGAACTCCTCTTCAGTTCTGCAGACCTGAACCCAGTCCATCACTGTGTCTTGTTAAGCTGTACACGGTGTCGTGGTTGTGATGGTGTGGCTCTTAGTTTGCTGTGGGGCATCCACCGAGTTGTGGTAATGCTGCTGCATCCTGCTTGCTTGGGGTTTCCGGGGGGGGGGGGTGTTGCTGTGACCGGCCACCCTCTTCGTATGTTTCCTGGCAAACCACTCACATGCACACACTTATTTTGTGCACGCTCTCATACACACGCACATGTATGCACACACACTTATGTCTATCAATCAGCACATACACCCTGCCAATTACTGGCAAGGTGTATGTACTGATTATAAAGCAGTATTCAATTGTTGTGACTTGGGTTCCATTTTTTTTTCAAACTTCAGTCGGTTGTGCAAATTCAGTACAATATCGAACAGGTTGTTTCAATATCATGTTAATTCAATTCAATTCAACTTTATTTATATAGCACCATTTCACAGCAACAGTCATCTCATAGCATTTTCAACTGTAGGAGAAACCCCCACAATTGCAGAAAGACCCCAGCAATGAAGCAATCCCCTGTGAGCAAGCACTTGGCAATGGTGGAGAGGAAAAACTCCCTTTTAACAGGAAGAAACCTCCAGCAGAACCAGGCTCGGGGAGGGGCAGTCATCTGCTGCGACTGGCTGGGGGGGTGAGGGGATAGATGTGTTCTGTGTGTATCTCCCGAACCGTTTGCCGGACTGGCCTTAGATTTGATACATACCGTGCTGAGGTTACGAGGGTGTGCATCCCCGAATTTCAGCCTCCCCGGATATACAGAAGTTTAGGAGGGGAAATCTTTAATGAACATTCTTAGGGGCACTATGGACGTTCATATCTATGATATCACAGACACACAGATGTTGTCATGGTTACTGTTGCCAGGCAGACACATAATCAAAGATCAAAGGCAGGCATCACTGAACGAGTGGTGACGTCAAAGGCAGGTTTCACCATGGTTACTGTTGCCATGGTAACCATGTCAAAGATCAAAGGCAGGCATCACCATGGTTACTGTTGCCATGGTAACAGTAACTTTTTACAGGCATGCAGAAATACTTGCTTATGCTTGGTTTCTATGGGCATGCATGGGTATGCACTAGTTACTTTAAAGCTCCAAGTTAATAGACCGTGAAGATATCTTAAAAGCCAATCACAAACCAGTAACCACAGAACAAGTAGAGAAGATGGGGAAGGCCTGGGTACTTTTCTTCCAAGATTTAACAACAAACAACTAGGTACAAGACACCAGCAGGGACTCAACTCTGCCTCTGAAAATCATCAATGCTGATGTGACCTTCTTCAATGTATGAGAGAATCACTAGCGGAATCGGTGGAAGAAAAAAATTAGGTGGTGCTCAGCAGATTGCAGGCTAAAACAACATGTGTTACATTCCAAGACTGCTCATGTCTCTATCTCGTCCTCATAAACAGGCCTTCAGTTAAAGCATTAGGGAAACAAATCAGTACAAAGGACATATATTTTCTATAGTATAAGGACACAAATAGATTGCCTGTGCTTGTAGCTATGGAAGAAAACAATAATACCATGCAGAGAGTTCATCCGCTGTTGATGTATTCCTTTAGTATTGCTGATCTGCAACATGCACAATTGTTTTTGTGCTACTGTCCTCACTAATACACCAACATATATTTAAATATATTACAGTGAAATCCAGTGAAATATATGTGAAAGACTGACTTTATGTATGAATGCACAGGTATCAAATACAGGTACTCCTATATTGTTGCGGTCTGGTGGAAACCTTGTATCTCCATTTTAAGGAATTTTTATTTTTTGTGTAAATTCATTCTATTGGTCACACTTTATGTCTTTGGGTGATTTTTATTTATATCAAGCCAAAGATAAGCATTAGAAAAGCCATGTGAATACATCTTGTTACTGCTAAATCAATCAAAAAATACAATTTTTCCTCATATGGACATGTGAGGTTTGCACTTGACAATGAAACACTACAACATTTGAATACTAAATACAGTAATTGTTGTTTTACATCATACTACTCACAGATCACCAGGACTGAATTTTGGTAAAGTCCATTTGGAGGTGACTCTTTATAAAATTAGAACCTGCATCAATAAGTGGAAGCACTTAACACAGAGCGCTTTGATGTAGAGGTAATGAAATTGCTAATTTAATCTAATTGTCTTTGTACATGCAGTTAGTTAATTGCAGCTGGACCATTTGCCTAAAAAGCTCAGGGAGGCTGCAGAAAACATCAGCCATAAAAAGCATAAAACCTATTAACAGCTATAAACAAGCTTCTATCAGTACCATTGTGTATTAACCTTAATAAACAAGGAAAATGCAGCATCAGAAGGCTTACGACTGTATGACAATAATTCTTATATATTCATCAAATACAAACTAAGCAGCAAACAGATGGCACCATCACTGTGCTCAGATTGGAGTTCATTCGTGAGGGAATTTATAAACATTCACCTCATCAGAATTGTAAATTAAATATTGCTGTCTATTATAATTCAAAGACGAGTCTAGTGCTGCTAATTGACTTGCCCACAGGTTTTGCTTAGGTATGCACTGATTATGAAATTTTGCACTGATGCCAATATGGATATTAAAACAAACAATTAGGCTGATAGCCGATATCAACTTTTTCTTTTGTTTGGTACCAGGTAGTAGGGGTGGGACAAAAGATTGATTCAGTGATGGATCGTGATACTTGACATTAAAAACAATGCACTCATCCTTAAACGCAAGAAATGATCTTTTATTAATTATGTATATTCATGTAAACATTGCATACCCTCCTGGGTATTCAACCAATTGTGTTTTCAGTCCACTAGATGGTGCAAAGCAAGCACCCAGTCAAGTGAAGTCATAGCTTGTCTTGTGAGATTTGCAGCCAGATGGCCCGAAAGCATCCATTGCCGGTGGGAGTCATATCTTGTCTCGCAAGATCTGCAGCCAGCTTTGGAAGTTAGGAAGCAATTAGCTCACAGTTAGCTCAAATGTTGGGCCTTTTTTGGATTTTATAACAAAGATGGAAGACCTTGACATGACACACAACCCACAAGAAATGCTGCATGGGAAAAAAAAAAAATGCGGGCCAGCGCACGTCTCGGAGCAGCGTTAGCAATGGCTAAGCTAAAAAGACAGGTATGGAGTTTGCAAGCAGAACTTTGAGAAAAAGTAAGTAATGTTTATTTATGAAGCGCTTTTCAAAGACATATAGTTACAAAGTGCTGTACAATAAAATAAAAAAAAGGAATTTGATAGATAAAAATAATTAAAAAAATACAAAAAACAAGTTAAAACATGATTGAAATAATTTAAAAATATCAGATTTACCAATAAAAGGCAGTTCTATTGTATCTGCTTTGTTTATTTTTTATTATTATTATTATTTTTCCGCCTAAATGATGGCCTTTTTCAACCTTTGAACGTCAACCAAAACACAATTTTTTTTTGCAAACCCCTCAGACTCTGCAAAAAATTCGATAAACTGGAAAAGATATGTCCCCCCCACCACCCTTCATAGTTGAATTGAAACTTGACAGAAAGCATCCTTAAACAAAAAAGTTTTCAGCTGCTTTTTGAAAAAGTCAACAGTCAGATAAATGTAGCTGGAGTGAGAATCTATTCCAAACAACACCGTCCGCCACCCTCTGTACGTACAGAGACGTGTCTCCTCAGAAAATGAAGCACCAAGAATACTTTATTACATGAACCATAAACACATGGTGTCCCACATGCTGTGGAAGGGATTAACTTATGAAGGAGATGTCAACAGTTTTACTTTGGTAAATGATTTGAGGTTGAATAAGGTGAAAATAATTTGGAAAGCTATGGTACTGTGATACTCGATATTGCAATATTGTGATTATCATTGAATTGTGATAGGATTGCAACATGACCCAAGCCCCTCGCAATTCCCACCCCTACCAGCTAGTCTCCCTTTAATAGACTTAGACTTAGACTTAACTTTATTAATCCCTTTTGGATGACTCCCTCTGGGAAATTTAAAATTTCCAGCAGGGAAACAAAGAAATAGGCATGATAAAAAAAATACTATAAAGTATTTCAACTCTTCATCACACAGTAATTGAATGCCCACAATCATACAAATACAGCGCTGTAAGAAAGTATTTGCTCCCTTCATGATTTCTTATATTTTTGCATATTTGTCACACTTAAATGTTTCAGATCATCAAACAAATTTTAATATTAGACAAAGATAACCTGGGTAAATACAAAATGCAGTTTTTAAATAATTTCATTTATTAAGGGAAAAAAGCTGTCCAAACTTACCTGGCCCTATGTGGAAAACTAACTGCCCCTTAAATTTAATAACTGGTATAACTGTCACCCTTCATGGCAGCAACTGCAATCAGTTGTTTGTGACAACTTTTACATCACTGTTGAGGAATTTTGGCTCACTCTTCTTTTCAGGATTGTTTTAACTCAGCCACATTTGACGGCTTGAGCTTGAGGTCACAAACTGATGGCCAGACATTCTCCTTCAGGATTTCCTGGTAGAGAGCAGAATTTGTGGTTCCATCAATTACAGCAAGTTGTAAAGGTCCTGAAGCAACAAAGCAGCCCTAGACCATCACACTACCACCATCATGTTTGACTGTTGGTATATGATCAGTTCTTTTAAGAAATGTTGTGTTTGTTTTATGCTAGGTGTAACAGGATGCACAACTTCTAAAAAGTTCAACTTTTGTCTCGTCAGTCCACAGAGTATTTTCCCAAAAGTATTGGGGATCATCAAGATGTATTTCTGGCAAATGTGAGATGAGCCTTTATTGTCATGACCCGAGCACTATGCCTTGGTGCTCGGGTTATTCTTGTTAGGGTTTGACAGCGGCGTTATGATTCTAGCTGTCCGAGCTCCGCCCAGCTGTCAAACCCTCAACAGCTGTGCTGCATTTGTGGTCGTTAGCGCTCAGGCTATTTTATTTATTTAGGCCATTTATGTTCTTTTTGGTCAGCAATCGTTTTCACCAAGGAATTCTCCCATGGATAACATTTTTGTCCAGTCTCTTTCTTATTGTTGAATCATGGACCAGTGTCAAAACTGATACAGTTGAGGCCTGCAGTTCTTTAGATGTTGTTCTGGGGTTTTGTTTCTCATCTGTTCTTGAGTTTCTTTGGGTCACAGCATGATGTGTTGCTTTTTGAGATCTTTTACCCTAACTGACTTTGTCAGACAGGTTCTTTTTTCTTGATTCAACAGGTCTGGCAGTAATCAGGCCTGGATTTGGTTAGTGAAAATGAACTCAGTTTTCAAAAAAAAAAAAAAGTGGTTAACCACAGTTAACCACAAATTACTGTTTCACAGCTTTTTTCCCTTAATAAATGAAATCATCATATTAAAAAATGCATTTTGAATTTACTTGGGTCATCTGTCTAACATTAAAATTTGTTTGATGATCTGAAACATTTAAATGTGATGAATATGCAAAATAAGACATCAGGAAGGGGGAAAGTACTTTTTCACAACACTGTATGTATCAAACAATCTTATCCCTCTAGGACAGTTTGGATAACTATCTGCTTGCTGTCTAGGGATTCCAGTGTGCGGGACTCTACATATTTAAACAGAGCTGTTGTTTCTGGCTGCCAGTATTTTAACTGTGCCTCACTTTCCTGCCAGTTAGTCTTCCCGCTAATGAGGAAACATATTTGTAACTCTACTTATGCACTCGATATTAAGCACTTACACAAACAGAGTAGCACTTCAAATAAAACCAGTGCTGATCTACTGATATACAAATAAGATACACAGTGCACCAAGACTAAGGCTTGGAAAATTAAATCCTGTAATGCAAAATTAGCAGAAGTCACCAGAATCAAAGACAGTGCTTGTTGGCGATGTTGAAATATTTATACTCACAGCAAGAGACTGCGTGTTTGTGTTATTTAAAAATGGTAGGTCATGTCCTCACTTTCAGCTGATCTCTGCTGTAAGGTGTTCATTCATAAAGTTTACTGCATTTTGTCTCAGCTCCACACACCTGGACAGATGTTTTACAGTCAACATAAAAGCATGCTTGCTGGAAGATTGAGTGCTGCTGTTGCTGAGCTGCTTGGAAATCACCATTGATTTTCAGTCCTACCAATGCAAGAACTTGTCAAAATGATTTTTCTTTATCAGCGGTCAAAATGGAAAGTGGAGCAGAGGAGAAGCAGTCAGTGAGTGGAAGGATGTGCTGAGGTCATGCAGACTTTGTATTATGCCTCATCTAGCTTGACAGCTACCATCTGACAGTATGAAAATTATCAAACATTACCAAACATGAAGCCTTAGGAGAGTGTGATAATGGCCTGAGGTTAACAAGGGTTCAATTTCACACTTCTCGGCTATATTCTCTGCATCATGAAAAACAGCTTGGTCCCAAACAGGTGCTGGCAGGTGTGTAAAAATGTGAGTATGTGATACAACATTGATCATGATTAAGAAATGCTGTCAGAAACTGCTTTGGAAGGCAGCTGTGTTCTTTAAGAGGGACCCAAGAGCGCAGGCAGATCTTGGTGCAATAATGATTTATTCACAAAACAAAAACGAACAAACGAAAACAGCACAGGGGCTGTCAGACACAAAACATGCTGATTAAACTTACAGACGATGAAGACTATGACCAGAAGATGAGGAGGGTAATTGACAATAACACAGTCTCAGGCTGACGATAGTGGTGGGACAGCAGGCTCCGGAGCTTCGAGGGTGCGACGAGATTATCCAGGAAATATTTGGCGATGCGCGTTTAAAGGTGTGTATTGCTGACGTCGAACCACGTGGCTGGGTCAGGAAGCAATTCATGATTTTGCATGCAACATGAAATAAAGTGAGCAGCGATACACAATGGAAATCCCCATCCCTCATGTTTTGTGTTGTTGATGTTTGACTGTGTAAGGGATTTGTCACAGCCAATTTTCAGATGGAGCCAGCACCAAAACCACGGACTTCTCCCATTTGGAAACAGTTTGAGCACATTTCTCCCATTGATGTATTTTGCACAAATAGTGGATATGTGTTGTAACTGAGGTGATGGCTTAGTGGTAAAGCATCTGCTCTACAAATGAGAGGCCTGGGTTCAAATCCCAGCTGGGTCATTCCTGTAATTTTATTTTTATTTGCAAGGTGAAGTGTCTGTTGTGTTTCAAAGAGCTTGGCTCATTACTACGCATCATTATGCTGAGGCACTATTGCCATTGTGCCCTGCATGAGAATAAGGCCAGAGTTGAATATACTGGGAAAGACAGTATAAGACTGTTGAAAATGTATTATTTCTTAATAAAAATGGATAAGTAGTACAAGCACACCAAGTAGCACAGGCACAATCACTGAAGTCACCCCAGTTTTATTATTTCTTTTTTTTCCCCTTATGATCATTGATATTTCTTAAAAGACAGCACATTTATTGAAATTGAAAAAATACACACTAAGCCAATAATGCTCTTGTAAAAATCTGCATGCTGTATACTTTTTGTCGACTACATGGCCTAGTACAGCAAAAGAAGTTTCACATGAGGATTCAGCGATAGGAACCATTTTGATGGAAAGGCTCAAGTCTTCAAGAAAGCCTTACCTAGTTGTCACTAAGTGGTAGCCTAGAGGTAAAATGTCTGTCTTGCATCTAGAGAGGTGGGGTTATTCTTATAATTTATTTTTATTTGCAAGGTGAAGTATCTGTTGTGTTTCAAAAAGCTTGGATACAACGACAACACATCATTATGCGGAGGCACTATTGTGCCCTGCATGACAATAACGACAGAGATGAATGTACTGGGAAAGACAGTATAAGACTGTTGAAAAGTTATTTTTTCTTAATAAAAATGGATAAGTAGCACAAGAACATTCCCTGCAGTCACTTCAGTTTTATTATTTCTTTTTTTCCCTTATGAACATTGATATTTCTTAAAAGACAGTGCATTTATTCATTCATTCATTCATTCATCTTCTTCCGCTTAATCCTTAAATACACAAACCAGTCACACCCTTGTAAAAATCTGCATGTTGTATACATTTTGTCCACTAGTTGGAATAGTAGAGAAAATGAAGTTTCACATGAGGTCTCGTCTATATGAGCCATTTTGATGAAAGGCCTCAAGTCCTCCAGAAAGCCTCATCTGGCCATCACTAGCTGACAAATATATACAGCATAATTAAACTAATACTGTATGTGACAGCTGGAGCTACTTAGGAATTAACAGAAGCAGCTACAAACAGGACGGGTGGGGCTGTGCAGAGAGAGGATACTGGAGAACACAGAGGGCAAATAATGGAGATAATAATCAAAAATAAACCAAATCAGGGAGAAAAAAAAAACATAACTGAACTAAGAACTGAAGATAACCCAACAAACTAATGATAACGGAATTGTGCAAACTTTTCAAAAACAATAGAAGGTGTGGACAGAATAATAATAACAAATGCCTTATCTAGGTCTACTGAACAGATTGTTTTCTTCTACTGGGTACACTAAGCCCATTCCAGGAATATACAAACATATAAAAAGTATCTAAAACAACTGCCTCAGTGTTTTTCTTACCTAATTTACAGTGGCCTTTTTTCACGAAGTTTGTTTATGATTTAAACTTCCTAAAATGTACAAAAAAAAGTTACTATGGTGTTCCAGACTAAAGATTTTCCTGGTTGACCAGTAGTCACAATTTAAAGCAAATAGTTGAAGCTTTGTTGTATTTTAATTTAATTTTTTTTTTTAGATATAGCTATTTAATTGGTGAATATAAACAACAGTTTTGCAACATTAGCAAATTGTTTAGGCTCCAAGGACGAGAAAGAAGGTCTTAAGTAAAAATGAGCAATTAAAATATAATTTAGCCTCCGCACTCAAGAAGTTGAGCCACCTGTTGATGGGCTAAACTGGGGTAAATAAGGTGGGCCATATTACGACGATCTTTTTAATAGTCCATTGTCTAAGTCCCAAAGCTTATTTATGGGCATGTCCAAGCCCATTTTGCTGTTCCAGTGGAAGAAAAAACAGATTTTGCACCAGTAAAAAACACAAAGGGGATATTCTAACGATCTTATTAATTCATAGGTGTGTTTTGGTGTAACGTGTAATAAACCAATCAGAATGTCTCCTGTCCTCACCTTTAACATGCAGGGTTGCGTAGCCTGTTAGGACTGTTATTTTGATGGTGTGTTTACCTGAGAGGGAAGATAGATTTTTTGCAGGTGAAAGAACGTGCTCATTCACAAACTGAAAATGCACACAAACATCATCAGTCTGAGTTGCTTGGCACTAAGCTAGGCATCAATTACAGTTAATACCCAGGCATTTATTTTATGGAAGAGCAGGATGATGATGATGATGAGGAGGAGGAGGAGGAGAAGAAGGAGATGATTTAACAGTTATCATCACCTTTGATCTTCTGTGTCTGTGCATGCGGTTGTATGAGTTTTGTGCTCATGAATGGTAGCTATCACAGGTCAATTGAAGAACGGCCCAATCCCCACTGTGCAAAATGCACAAATAAATGGGTTTGATATGACAGAATAATTTACTGAATATGAATGAATTCGATGACAAATTTCTTCCTTTTTCTCCATGTAATGTACAGCAGCACAGATGAGGGCACATAATCTACGGGTCTCTGATTTTTGCGTGCAACTCTCATGGGTGTGTTATAGGGTATGAATTACTATGAACTAATTTTTATCGTATCCTCTTCGCTTGGACCCAAAACTAAAATGCATTCATGATGGAAAATTAGCTTGAGTGTGTATGGACATGTACATGGGAACTTGTCATACTGCTTTAAAATTCAGCGTTCATGTAAACATTTTTTTTCTTTGCACAAAAACACGTTGCTTTACTGACTTTGATGCTGTGCTGCTAGAGGCACACTTCAACTGAGTTTTGAGTAGAATGTATGAGTTACGAAAAAGCAGATTTATAACTTTACTTTCAAGTAAGAAAAGTTAATTATTTTATCCTTTGTGGTAAGAACTGCCAAGCCCAACTTCCTGCATAAAACACCATAAAAAAGTGCAATTTTAATGTAATTTTACCCTGTCCATATGGAGGCGAAGATAATTACTTCTGTGTCATTACTGCACTGGAGGCGGAATGCAAGGAATTAATCCAACATAACTCATCCCTCTACTTTCAAACAACTACACTTATTTAATATTCCTCTCAGCACCTGAGGTGAGTTGTGACTGAGCAAAATTTAAGCAACTCTTTGTTGTCTGTATGATAAATATGAGAAATATTTTCACTGCTGGTACACAGTGTTATATTTATACCTTAATTTTTGATATCTACAATAGGCTAGATTTAAAAGAAGTAGTACAAAGGTGAAGAGATGGACATCCGGCAGTCAGACAGCTGCATTCAGAATAGATTGTGCACACATACGTTAATCAATCATCTCGATTTGACAACCCATCCAAGCTCAGTTTGCCCTCCTTTCAGGCGCTCACATTAAAACGAGCTCCAAGAAGTTAGTTCCTCCCTATATGATAAGAAAGCCAGGATCGTGACAGTTGTGGATTAGGATTAATAAAATAATGCATAATAAACAAAGCAAGTTGTAAAGACAACACAAAAACATATTCTTCTTGCTCTGTTTTCTGTGTGCCATGGCTCACGTCATAGAAATTTTTGTTTGGAAACATTTGCTTCAACTACAAAAACGGTGTTAAATATACTTTTATGTGTGTGTAGACAGAGTTTGTTGGCATAACTGCATGAGTAAATATAAAAATCATAAACAATGGAACTTTACACTTTGGGTGGCAAAAATAAAGGCCCAATTATGGGCGGTGTCTGAAATCTCACTGGAGTCACCACAGTGATGACCAGCCCTCCTAACCGCACTGCCCACATAAACAGGTGTAACTGACAGAAAATAAACTGAGATCTCTTAGCTTAAGAAACCTCATGAAACCTTTAACCTCTTAAGGGCTTTATGGACCCTCTAATGGGGCCATTTTTTCTTTGCAGCCAATATTACTGTGGTCAGCACGTCAAACCAGCAACACTGAAGGACATCTAATGTGCCATGGAAGAAAAAAGAGGCACCTGACAGAAAGGCATTAACTGATACCAGGGCCTGAAAACATGTTGATCTGTCTCCTTGGGTGTGGAACAGATAAATGAATAAAGGAGGAGTAAAAATATATGAGCATATTCTTCAGCAGCACAATGATTCCATGCCAGCACACACACAGAAAATCCTGCATTCTTTGTAATGTGTGCTGGATTCTGAGTCAGACCTGTGCTAGAGGACTTCCTTGAAATGCTCACATGGGGAGTATTCAGAAACAACTTAGAAATCCATGCACTGATTTACTGCATCCTCTTAGAGTAAGTTGCTTGTGCTCAGTTGCATCTTGGGAATATTGCATGTCTGTGTCTTCAAAAAGAAAAGCTCTTCACTCAGCAATGCCTAAACCCAAGAGATGTCTTTTCACAGGGTAACACTAGTAAAAGTCTTGCCCAATTTAAAAATAAATGCCAAGAAATACTGACTGAGGGTTGAGGATGACTAGACCTTATTTTCATCTTCTCTAATTACAGTTACAAGGACAAAAAACCAAACATTACAAGAGATATCAGGGGATTTTCTGGGGTAAAGGGGGAATTGTGAGGAGCTGAAACATAGTACAGGGAAACTGCTGTTTGACAGAAAGGCAGCATGCATTAAAAAGTCATGAAGCTACTTTTTTCCTTGCTTAGTAGAGAAAAAGTTACTGACACGACTGAATCTATTGTATTTCCTCTTAGATGGAAGTGTTGCTGCAAATAATACTCATATCTCAAAGAAAGACAGTCAAAATTTTTATCAGCATATCTCCTGTCCAGCCAGACATGACAAGACATCAGACTTTTGCTATGATCAGTAAAGGATCTTCCACTCCCCCCTCTGGGCTCTGCTGACCATAACTGCCTGCATCTGCTTCCCACATATAAGACTGTCCATAAAAAGGAAAAGGCTAAGGGGGCCCATCACACCAAACTCATTCTCAGAATGTCCTAGCCTGTCCTAACAAATTGATAAAATGGGGTGAAAACAGGCAATCTGGGGCTAAAAATGTCTTGACTACAACACTACTTTGATGTTACATGGTTTGAGACAAGTCCATTTCATTGTCATCCTGACTGTAACCAGTTCTTACAACATTCAAAATGGAAAAGTAGCCGTCCATCTCGTTTCTAATCCATTTCTAATTCATTCTCGACAAGTTCAACTCTGTCCTTACCTAATTAAAACCCGTTCCTGACCTGTTTCACTCCGTTCTAAATCACTGTTACACAGTTCCTAACTCAACCATCACGATCAAACTAGTTCTTACTCAGTCCAGCACATTATCACCACGTCCTCATGGAGTCTCAACTACGTTAAAAATGGATATCTCCAATGGGTTCTAGCTGAACGGCGCCACATTCTTGCCAGTTGTCATTCCCGTTCACTGCTTCGAGCTGCACACATAACAACTGCTTCTACTATTTTTATATCATCACTTTCATTGTCATAACTAACGGATGACAAGCAGAAGTTTTACTCAGAGGGACTTTTAATTAACTACAACTATAAATGCCACATTTCCCTTCCAAAAGAATATAGATATATTTGATTTTTTTAGAATGAGCGAGTCATAAAACAGCTGGTTAGAATATTTGATAATATTCAGTCATAACTTTTAGAAAAGGATTAGCCGGCAACCAAAGGTGCCTTCACACTAAACACGGACGGGCATTTTTTTCGCACGGCACAGTTACATTATAACACAATGTAAACAAATGAATAGACATGACTTCACCGTCTGAGATGCAGACAGGTGAAGTTGCCTTTATATCTTCTGCAACTGTGCTCAACCTGCTGTGGAAATCCCCAAAATAACGTCATGCTTAGGTTTACATTATCCGACGGGGGACTCACCCGAAAAAGTTCTCCCTACCTCCAAAACTTCATAAGATGATGGGCGTTTACGTTGCTAGCTTGCAAACCTTGTTAGCACGTCCGTGGCAGGAATCTGTGGATAAATAACTCCGACATCCCGATTCAGCTGAAGGGCTCCCGGTCCTTCTGTCTCCAGGCGAGTGGCAGTCTCATTTTCAAACTAGTCTACTCTCCAGTGTTGAAACTTTTACTCAGATGACGGCTGAATCTCAAAGCTAGCGCTATCCCTTGGACGTGAATGCATGATTTCGTGTATGCTCGCCTCTTTCCATTGACTTCACATGCATTTTCGCCGCCCGTTCGTGTTTGGTGTGAAGGCAGCTTAAGAAAAAAGGCGACGTGACCTTACAGGCTGAGGAGCTGCACAAAAATGTTGTTAAAACATTTTTACTTCAGCTGCTCCACAGTGATTTTTTTTTTCATCATTCAGCAAAGGTAAGCATTATTTTAGGGATGTATTTCAGTCTATAAAAACCTCCTTGGTTATAAATTTGATGATTATTTTTATCTATAAGGCTTACTGGTCACATTGAAAGCCAAAGCCCATGCAGCGGCATTCCAACAGTGGGCCACTGCTGCGGCTGCCTATTGGTTAGTGGGGAGAAAAAAAGGGCAGCGGTTGTAATATGATAATGTCTGATACAAAATGATTTTTTTTTTGTTTTAATATATTTTTTTCTAAACAAAAATTTTTTTCCTAACAAAAATACCTGTAAATTAAAAATGTTCGTATATAATTACAAACATACTTCTAATTATCCCCTGGCTGTGGTGCATTTTGCTGGTTCTCAACACGTTCCTATCACATTCAAAGTACGGCAATTCCAATACAGCAATCATGTTTGCAGTACACCATCACTCAGTCTTTTTTCAATGGGATGGTTGGGAGAACTTTTTGAAAATGCTCAAAGTTCTGGAGCACCCTTCCCATCCATGGGGTTCTGTGCTCATATGTATTACTTACTGCAGGGACATGATGATCCCATGTTAAAATATATCCCAGTAACAAACCATGGGTTACCAAATCAATTAAGTTATGTGCACTTTTACAAGTAGCTGGGGACTATCGTTGATGATAAATCGAACTTTGAAGCCAACTGCGAAGCTGTATGCAAGAAAGGTCAACAGCGTTGGAGTGTTTAAAAAAAACTCTAGCACTTTCATATTGACCGAACTATAATGAATATGTTTTATTGACTCAGTGTTATCTTTATCTTTGGTTTCATGGTTCAGTCACACATCTTTGAAAGAAATGAATACCTTGAATCAAATCATTTAATGGTCCTCTCGACTGGTCGGTGAGTCTCAACTTTTCCAAACATCCCTGTGTTCCAGATAGTCACAGCAGATATCTTCTTCTAGATGACTCCCACCGCCTACACCGCAAGTTTCAGCTTCTTACCTCAGGACGGAGGTTCTCAATCCCAAAATGTAAGACCAAACATTACAGTAACAGTGTTGTTCCTGCTGCTGTCACTGAACTGAACAAACTGTAGCTCTGTACAGTCCTGTGCAAAAGTGTTTGCCCCCTTCCTCATTTCTTATATTTTTGCATATTTGTCACACTTAAATGTTTCAGATTGTCAATTTTTGAAATTAGATTAAGATAACCCGAGTAAATACATAATGCATATTTTAAATGGTGATTTTATTATATTATTTACTATTATATTACTTTAGATTTCATTTATTAAGCGATCCAAACCTACCTGGTCTTAATCCCCCCCCCCCGCCCCCGTTACATCATGAATACATTTTTATGAAAGCTGAGTTCAATTCACTAGCTACACCCAGGCCTGATCACTGCCAGACCTGTCGAATCAAGAAATCATTTAAACAGAACTTGTCTGACAAAGTGAAGTAGGCTAAAACAGGAATCTCAAACTCATTCCATGGAGTGCAAAGACCCTGAATGTTTTACTTCCATTTAGTCTCTCCAGCAGGTGCTTTTATGGATCAGCAATCAGTGGGAAGAAAATCAGTGAAATCACCTGTCAAAGACATTGGGTAGAGGTAAGACATACAGGGTCTTGGTCCTTTATGGAATGAGTTTGAGAACCCTGGGCTAAAAGTTCTCAAAAAGCAACATATCATGCCACTATCTAAAGAAATTCAAGAACAGATGATAAAAAAAAAACAAAAAAACAGCAACACTGAAAGAAATGCAGGCCTCACTTGCCTTAGTTTGGACCCAGGTAAATGATTCAACTATAAGAAAGGGACTGGGCACAAATGGTATCTATGGGAGAGTTCCATGGTGAAAACCATTGCTGATCAGAAGAACACAAAGGCTCATCTCACATTTGCCAAATAACATCTTGATGATTCCCAAGACCCTCCTCATGGATCGTCACCTTATCGTGGTGGGGGGGTTTGCGTGCCCCAGTGATCCCAGGAGCTATGTTGTCCGGGGGCAATTTGCCTCTGATAGGGTCTCCCAAGACAAACTGGTCCTGGGTGAAGGGCCAGACTAAGAACGATCCAACAGACTCTCATGATAAATTGTATATCAAGGATTCAGTGTACCCCGCCCGGTATGGGGTTACCGGGGCCCCACCCTGGAGCCAGGCCTGGGGGAGGGGCTCGAAGGCTAGCGTCTGGTGGCCGGGTTTCCACCCATGGGACCCGGCCGGGCTCAGCCCGAAGGAGTTACATAGGTCCGCCCTCCAGTGGGTTCACCACCTGCAGGAGGGATCATGGGGGTCCGGTGCTATGTGGATTAGGTGGCGGTCAAAGGCGGAGACCTTGGCGGACTGATCCCAAGCTTTCTAAACTGGCTTTTGGTACGTGGAATGTCACCTCTCTGGTGGGGAAGGAGCCTGAGCTGGTGTACGAGGTTGAGCGATACCGGCTAGATATAGTCGGCCTCACCTCAACACACAGCTCCGGTTCCGGAACCAGTCTCCTGGAGAGGGGCTGGAGCTTGGCCTTTTCTGGAGTTGCCCCGGGTGAGAGACGACGAGCAGGGGTGGGTATTCTTGTATCGCCCCACCTTGCTGCCTCTATATTGGAGTTTTCCCCGGTGGATGAAAGGGTTGCTTCCCTGCGCCTTCGGGTTGGGAAACGGGTCCTGACCATCATTTGTGCCTATGCACCAAATGATGTTTCAGAGTACCCACCCTTTTTGGAGTCTGTGACTGGGGTGCTGGAGGGTACTCCTCCTGGAGACTCCATTGTCCTACTGGGGGACTTCAATGCACACGTGGGCAACGACAGTGAAACCTGGAGGGGGGTGATTGGGAGGAACGGCCTGCCCGATCTGAACCCGAGTGGTGTTCAGTTATTGGACTTCTGTGCTAACCACAGTCTGTCCATAACGAACACCATGTTCACGCATAAGGGTGTCCATATGTGCACCTGGCACCAGGACACCCTAGGTCGCAGGTCGATGATCGATTTTGTTATCGTATCATCAGACCTGCGACCGTATGTCTTGGACACCCGAGTAAAGAGAGGTGCAGAGCTGTCAACTGATCACCACCTGGTGGTGAGTTGGATCCGATGGCAGGGGAGGAAGCCATTCAGACCTGGTAGACCCAAACGTATAGTGAGGGTGTGCTGGGAGCGTCTGGCTGAGGCCCCTGTCCGGGAGGTCTTCAACTCCCACCTCCGGAAGAACTTCAACCACATTCCGAGGGAGTCTGGAGACATGGAGTCTGAATGGGCCATGTTCTCCACCTCTGTTGTTGAAGTGGCGGCCCAGAGCTGCGGCCGCAAGGTGGTCGGTGCATCTCGTGGTGGCAACCCCCGAACCAAGTGGTGGACACCAGTGGAGAGGGGGGCCATTAAGCTGAAGAAGGAGTCCTATCAAGCTTGGTTGGCTTGTGGGACTCCCAAAGCAGCTGAGGTGTACCGGCAGGCCAAGCGGAGTGCAGCTCGGGTGGTTGCTGAAGCAAAAACGCGGGTATGGGAGGAGTTCGGTGAGGCCATGCAACAAGACTTTCGGTCGGCTTCAAAGAGATTCTGGCAAATTGTTCGGTGGCTCAGGAGGGGAAAGCAGCTCCCCGTCCACACTGTGTATGGTGTGGATGGGACACTGTTGACTTCAACTGGGGATATCGTCGGGCGGTGGAAGGAATACTTCGAGGATCTCCTCAATCCCACTGATACACCTTCCACAGAGGAAGCAGGGTTTGGGGACGAGGGGGATGACTCGCCTATCACAGGGGCTGAGGTCGCCAAGGTGGTTAAAAATCTCCTTGGTGGCCGGGCCCCGGGGGTGGACGAGATTCGCCCTGAGTACCTCAAGGACCTGGATGTTGTTGGGTTGTCATGGTTGACACGCCTCTGCAACATTGCGTGGAGGTCGGGGGCAGTGCCTTTGGCATGGCAAACCGGGGTGGTGGTTCCTCTCTTCAAAAAGGGGACTGGAGGGTGTGCTCCAACTTTAGAGGGATCACACTCCTCAGCCTCCCTGGGAAGGTCTATGCCAAGGTATTGAAGAGGAGAGTCCGACCGTTGGTCGAACCTCAGATTCAGGAGGAGCAATGTGGTTTTCGTCCTGGCTGTGGCACATCGGACCAGCTCTTTACCCTCTCGAGAATTCTTGAGGGTTCGTGGGAGTTTGCCCAACCAGTTTACATGTGTTTTGTGGACTTGGAGAAGGCATTTGACCGCGTCCCTCGTGGATTTTTGTGGGGGATGCTTCGGGAGTATGGGGTATCGGGCTTGTTGTTACGAGCTATTCGGTCTCTGTACGACCGTTGGGAGAGTTTGGTTCGTATTGCCAACACTCGGTCGGAGTCATTCCCAGTGAGAGTTGGACTCCGCCAGGGCTGCCCTTTGTCACCGATCCTGTTCATAATTTTTATGGACAGGATTTCTAGGCGCAGCCAGGGAATGGAGGGTGTCATGCTTGGTGACCACAGGATCTCATCTCTGTTGTTTGCAGATGATGTTGTCCTGTTGGCTTCATCCAGCAATGACCTACAGCTCTTGCTGGGACGGTTTGCCGCTGAGTGTGAAGCGGCTGGGATGAGAATCAGCACCTCCAAGTCCGAGTCCATGGTCCTCAGCCGGAAAAAGGTGGATTGTTCTCTCCGGGTTGGGGACAGGCTCCTGCCCCAAGTGGAGGAGTTTAAGTATCTTGGGGTCTTGTTCACGAGTGAGGGGAAAATGGAGCGAGAGATCGACAGACGGATTGGAGCAGCATCTGCAGTGATGCGGACGTTGTACCGGTCTGTTGTGGTGAAGAGGGAGCTTAGTTCTAAGGCAAGGCTGTCGATTTACCAGTCAATCTACGTTCCTACTCTCACCTATGGTCACGAGCTTTGGGTAATGACCGAAAGAACGAGATCGCGGATACAAGCGGCTGAAATGAGCTTTCTCCGTAGGATTGCTGGACTCACCCTCAGAGATAGGGTGAGGAGCTCAGTCATCCGGGAGAGGCTCAGAGTAGAACCGCTGCTCCTCCACATTGAAAGGAGTCAGTTGAGGTGGTATGGGCATCTGATTAGGATGCCTCCTGGACGCCTCCCACTTGAGGTGTTTCAGGTACGTCCCACTGGGAGGAGACCCCGGGGCAGACCCAGGACTCGGTGGAGAGACTATGTCTCCCAGCTGGTCTGGGAACACCTTGGTATCCCCTCTGAAGAGCTGGAGCAGGTGGCTGGGGAGAGGGAAGTCTGGGCTTCTCTGCTTGAACTGCTGCCTCCGCGACCCGGACCTCCGGAAAAGTGGTAGAAGATGGATGGATGGATGGATGGATGATTCCCAAGACTTTTGGGAAAATATTCTGTGGACTGACAAGACAAAAGTTGAAGTTTTTTTTTTTCCTATTACATTTCGTGCAAAACTAACAGCATTTTAGAAAAAGAACATCATACCAACGGTCAAACATGGTGGTGGTAGTGTCATTGTCTGGGGCTGCTTTGCTACTTCATGACCTGGACGACTTGCTGTAATTGATGGAATTGCTCTCTACCAGAAAATCCTGAAGGAGAATGTTCGGCCAACAGTTTGTGACGTCAAGCTTAAGCCCTCCAATGTGGCTGAATTACAACAATTCTGCAAAGAAGAGTGGGCCAAAATTCCTCAACTGTGATGTAAAAGACTCATTGCCAGTTACAGCAAACACTTGATTGTAGTTGTTGCCGTCAAGTGTAGCACAACCAGGTATTAGGTTTAGGGGCAATTACTTTTTCACATAGGGCCAGGTAGGTGTGAATAGCTTTTTTCCCTTAATAAAAGAAATTATTATTTAAGTATGACAAATATGCAAAAATATAAGAAATCAGGAAGGGGATAAATACTTTTTCAAAGCACTGTACATTGATGGTATAGTACTTATGTATTTATTGCTTTATTTATTCTGGCTTTTAAATCATTTTAATCTGATTTTTAATTTAGATTTAATTTTTTGGTGTTAGGTGCTTCTATTGATGGAATCTTTTTTTTTTTTTTTGCTTCTATTTAATTGGTTAGGCCTTGGACAGCCATCTGCAGCGCCAGATAAGACTGGGCGCCAGACAGACAAAACATCTTCTGCCAAGGGTCCTTGGGTCTCTCTTATTATCATCAACACTGCTCAACACCGCACACACATTGATTCATGAACTGATTAAAGATATACTGTACACTGCTCTCTTGTGTCTTGTGAAATTCTGAGTTGTTGCTCTGTGCTATTGAGAGATTTTTTTTCATTGTAATCATAATCTGCTTAAAAATAAGCTGTATTTTGATAACGAAGTTTTTTTTCTCCTCCCCCCTTGTGTCGTTCCCTCCCTTCCCCTCCCTTTCTTATCTATTTCTGTTTGATGAGGCGCCTATTATGGCTGCCGTGTCGTTGTGTCGCGCGCATGCGCACCAATGTCAAGTCAAGTTCCTCGTGTGTTTTTTACATGCTTGGCAATAAAGTTTATTCTGATTCTGATTCTGATTCTGGTTTTAATTGATGGAGCCTTGAGTACTTTTCATACGGTTTTTGGTTCGTTATGTTGTCTGAATATACTTGTTTTGAACTATATGTGCATGCACGAATGGACAACTCACTGCAAAACAAACCTACCTATGGGTATGAATGATGTAACCTGAACCTAAACCTGAAAGCGGTACCTTCGAGGTGAAAATGCCCCACATCAATATGTGCTGCTCTTGCTGCACACCCTTATCTAATATTCATTCATTTGAATCTAGTCATCTATTTATGCATATAGACCCAAAGGCCCAAACGCCACAAATTATTTTCAGAGCTCCTTTGCTAGACTGAAAATGTAAAAACAGTGCAACACATGAAACTCAGTCTCTACATTCCCTTGGTCAATCAGCACAGACAGTCAGCATAGAAAACACTCCTCTCCACTTACATGCTTTTGCTCACATCCCTTCAATCCATTTGTTTTTATTATTTCATAAGTAACAAATCAACGGAAACACAGGCACCCTCATATGATAAAGCAGGATGCCTCCAATTTCCCATTCATTAAAAATTGTAGTGTTAAATGTGCATTAAGTTATATAAAGGGCATTGACTTCCATTACCAAAGTGGGAAGTGTTTCATGACAGCTCTTTGACTCCGCTCACCCTAGCAGTTAATTAGAATAAGAATTTTTTTTTTTTAACAAAATGACAGAATGACATCTAGTTAAGAAGTTGACAGGTATTCAAAATACCAGTGTGTAGTAATAAAAGCTCCATTAAACCAGGGATGTCAGATTACCTCTGAAAGATTGAAATCTGAGCACCACTTAAAGTGTTCCATTAGTCAGAGTTTTTGTGTTCTTTGACATGACACACTATTACAAAATCATATTTAATGCAGTTGAAATTTGTCATTTGTCATTTAGTTTTTTCAGAAAGTTATGCAATTTTCCCTTAATTGTGGCACATCTCATAAAGAGAGCAGAAAACAGTAATACATATGAGGGGTGGCTGAAAAGTTCATAGGCTGACTAAGGAGTTATGTCTTTGAGGATCAAGAAGAGAGCTTCTATATCACAGAGATCCAAGGGCTGCAACACCGATGTTGAAATGGTGAAAAAATGTTGAAAAATAAACCACATATGGTCAAACTTGACCACTGCATCATGGTCAGCCTATAAACTTTTCAGCACCCCCCGCCCGTAGTCTATTCAATTCAACTTTATTTATATAGCGCCATTTCACAACAACAGTCATCTCATAGCACTATCAACTGTAGGGGGAACCCCCACAGTTGCAGAAAGACCCCAGCAATCAGGCAATCCCCTGTGAGCAAGCACTTGGCGACGGTGGAGAGGAAAAACTCCCTTTTAACAGGAAGAAACCTCCAGCAGAACCGGGCTCAGGGAGGGGCAGTCATCTGCTGCGACTGGCTGGGGGGTGAGGGGATAGAGAAGAAGAAAAGAACAGACATGTAGAGAGCAAACAGCACGATGGGGACTCAATCTATGGGAGAGAACAAACAGATGTTAATGACCAGCAAAAAAAAATATTTCATAGAGAGTGAGGAAAGGAGTGAGGCCCAGTGCATTACTGGAGGTCCCCCGGCTGACTAAACCTATTAGCAGCATAACTAAGGGAGGGTTCAGAAACACATGATCCCTCCCTAATTGTAGGCTATATCAAAAAGGTAGGTTTTAGCCCTATTCTTAAAAACAGAGATCGAGTCTGACTCCCGAATCCAGATTGGCAGCTGATTCCACAGGAGAGGAGCTTGATAACTGAAGGCTCTGCCTCCCATTGTACTTTTGGAGATTCTAGGTATTACAAGTAATCCTGCATTTTGGGAGCGTAGTGCTCTGTTAGGATAATACGGTAGTATCAGATCTTTTAAATAAAAAGGAGCCTGATTGTTTAGAGCTTTGTAAGTAAGAAGAAGGATTTTAAACTTAATTCTAAACTCTATGGGAAGCCAATGAAGGGAGGCCAGAACCGGAGAGATATGATCTCTCTTTCTAGTACCTGTTAAAACTCTTGCTGCAGCATTTTGGATCAGCTGAAGACTTTTTAAAGATGTTTTAGGACAGCCTGATAATAAAGAATTACAATAATCTAATCTCGAGCTAACAAAAGCGTGGATCAGTTTCTCAGCATCACTCTGAGACAAGATGCTCCTAATCGTGGCAATATTACGCAAATGATAGAAGGCAGTCTTAGAAACAAATTTAATATGTGAATTGAAGGACAAATCCTGATCAAAAATAACTCCAAGGTTCCTCACAGAGTCTAGCATGGACAAAAATGAATCCAGTATGAAGCAATAATAATGTAATGTTGAGATGTTGATGATGGGCATTATTTTAGTTGAAATGACTTACTGATGTGCAGTGTTAACATTTGAAATGCAGACATGAAGGTTGCAGTACTGCCTCTGCATTAGTCAGTCCCTCCATGATTTCATGGGATGTTTTTATGATTGTTGCGGTCCAAATAGCCTGAATTTGTGGGAGCTTTTTTTTAAAAAGTCACGCTAAAAGTTGTAATGTTTTTAGTATGTTTTTTGCACTAAAAGTTGTGGGAAGAATTACAAATTTTAAAGCAGATGCTTTTTTACAGTTTACTGCAGTGATATTCTATAAAACAATACAAGAAAAGCACAGGATTGTGAAAAATTTCCTATCATAGTGATTTGTAAATTAAGCAGAAACTTCTGCTATACAGAAACTCTTTTGTGCAACAGCAAATACAAACATTAACACAATATCCATTACAACAGCTAAATTGCATTGAATGCATGCATTGAATGCATGTTAAAGAGTATAGATTTGGAAATTATTGGCAGCACCTTCATTTGAAAACCGCAACAGTCCCCAACCACTCGGTACCGAGCGGAGAGGAAAAATATAATAATTTATTCTGTTGCTCTGTATTGTCTATAAGACAAAAAAAAAATCACAGAGAATATTCTCTCTCTTTCAGTACCTAACTCCTGCTTGTTTGTCTGCTGCCGTCGGTCTTGACACACACACTTGTTTCTTCAGACACACGTCTTTCATTACAGCGGGGCGGTGGGGGGGGAGGGGGGTGCGTTTGTTCGTCCAGGCCAGAGATTCACAGCTTTAAAGCTCAATGACCAGATGTAGTAATGATTTTACCTCTAAACATGTATAAAATATTCAAACACCGGCTGTAGTGTTAGATTTACACATTGTGTTTGTGGTTTTATAGCATCTCTCCTCACACGCGCTCCCGCGATGGGGTGCTTTTGGGGCAGGCGGACAATTTTCAACACAAACCCAGCGCTTAATACACGCGGTCAGAACGGAGATGTGATCAGATGTCCACCGGCAGGCTGGGGAGACAGAGGAAAGAACGTGTTGGAAACCTCATGGGTCAGTGTTTTTTTTTAAGTTATACTCTGTTTTTGCTGATGTGTTCCATTAAAACTCACTGTACACATGGAAATGAGCACGGTGCAGTGATGCATTTGGTTGGTTAGACTAAGCATTTGAGCGCCAGTCAGACAAATTTGATTGGTGAAATTGGCAGAAATTGACAAGGATTGGCCAAAATTGTGGGAAAGTTGTGGTGATTGGACAAAGTTGCAAGGTCGCACAATAGTTGCACTGATTGGCTGATTTTGTGTGAATTGAAACGATTGCAATATCGCGAAATCCTGGAGGGACTGATTAGTAGGTGCTTCCTGTATTATATACTTTTAAAGGTGTTCTTAAGGTGTTTTAAAGGTTATATACTTTAAAACACATGGAAGGCATTTTGAAGCCTTTAATCTCAGTCATTAAACTTAAAATCAAGAACATACCATGTATGAGGTACATGGCACATAGAAGGTTTTAAACAGTCTTCTGTTAGTAATTCAAACTGATAAAGGTGAAGCCTAGCAGGCAGCTATTGATTATATTCCCATTAAATCAAAGTGGTCATCAGTCAGAGATTAAAAAATAATGCGCTGACAGAAACTAACAACAGCACTGGCACAAGGTGGGAAGCGGTGCAAAAGTCCATTGTTGACTATCAAAATAGAGCCCCTGTGTAGTGATCTGCTCTGCCTGCCTATTGCCTAATTTCCTCCACAGCTGTGCGCACACCTGCTCCCCTCATCAGCCTGCCTACTTAAGCCGTGCTGCCCTCTGGTCTGCACGGAGTCGTCAAGCTCCCTGGTCTGGCAAAGACCTCTTCACTTCTTCGTCACCTGCTTATTCTGGAGTTCCAGCTCCTGTGATTCCTTTTTGCCTCGTCGTCCTTCTGGGAGTCCTAGCTCCCCAACGCCATGTAAGCCAACTCCTAACCTCATCTCCACACTACGCTCTGCTCCCCTGTGCACAGGTGGAAATCCGTGGCGGCGGACCTCCTCCTCCGGCAGACCGAGTGCACCTTGCGCTGCACCAAGTCCACCTCTCACCTCCTCTGCAACCAGGGCCGAACACACTGTCTCTCTGGCCGGAGCCTTCAGGACCTCGCCTGTGCAACTCACCAACTCGCTTACAGTAAGACTGGACTATAACTGAACCATCTCTCCTGATTAGTGTCACTAATTCCCCTGTCTCTGCTCATCCCTAGGGTTGCCAGTCTGTATGGTGCTCTGCTCGCCCCGGCTGTTACATTCATGCACACACACATACATTCACACTCACATTGCACAATAAAAGATAATTGAGTTTATTCTTGAGTCTGTGTCTGCCTTCTGGGTCATAAGTCATGTCAGTACGACTCCGTCAAAATGACCCAGCAGACAGTGCGTTAGCGCACAAAGTTAACATCTTAGAGGCTCGAGTAGACCAATTATCGCACCAACAACAGGTAATACTCACACAGCCTGTCCAGATTAACTCCCGCCTGGATCGCCTGTCAGCTCCTCAGTCCTTCCCTCCGGGCTCCCGGTAGCACATCTGCCCCAGCTAGCTCCATCCCTTCTCCATCTCCACCATCCCGGCTGACTCTAATTCCCACGCCCACACGCTTCAGCGGTAAGCTAGGGGAAGCTAGGGGTTTCCTATTACAATGTGGGATAGTGTTCCAGCGGGTACCAGGGGATTTTCCCACCAGTCACAGCTGCTTAAGCTATGTAGTCAATCTTCTGGAGGGGCTGGATTTAGCATGGGCTTACGCGGTTATGGCTGGGGCTGACTATGCTAATTTAACATATGATCGATTTGTGAGTGAGTTTAATGAGGTGTTCGATCACTCGGACCAAGATAGCGTGCTCACCGCCCGATTACTCAACTTAAGACAGGGGAACAAATCGGTAGCCGATTATGCCGTAGACTTCTGGGTGGTAGCCATTGAGGTGGGGTGGGAGGATGCCTCCCTTTGCAGCATCTTCGTCCGTAGCCTTAGCCCTAGCCTGAGGGACGAGCTATCCTGTCTGGAAAAACCCAGTAAGTTAACTGAGCTCATTTCCCTGGCCATTAGCTTGGAGAATCGACTAAGGGAGCGGGCCAACAAGCGTAGATCTTCCAGTCGCTCCCCGCAGCTCCCCCTGCTGGCCCTTCCTCCATCTGATATACTAGATTCCCCTGAGCCTATGGTAGTGGGTCAGTCTAAGTTGCCGCTGGCGGAGAAACAGCGCCACCAGGAGTTGGGTCTATGCCTATATTGTGGCAGTGAGGAACATGAGCTAGCTACTTGTCCCATCTGACCAAAAGAGGGAGTCCATGCGTCGCAGTAGGGGGACTCACGGACTCACTCCAAAACAATCCCCTCACTAAGTTCCTGCTACCCATTCGTTTTGTTCACAATCATCTAGAGATTTCCACACATGCACTCATTGATTCAGGGGCCGAGCAGAGTTTCATTTCTGAAGAGCTGGCAACCTGATTGGGGCTCGCCTGCCACCAGTTAAAGACACCCCTAAAGCTCATCGCTCTGCCCAAGGCTCCACTGGCTTTGGTGTCAAAACAAACTGTCTCGGTCTCTGTTCTTGTGTCTGGAAATCACCGTGAGCAGCTTAGGTTGTTTGTGCTTCCGGTCTCAACCAACCCGGTCATTTTGGGATATCCCTGGCTCTGGTTGCACAACCCCTCCATTGACTGGCGCTCCGGGAATATCATCTCGTGGAGTTCATTCTGCTTAAGTGCCTGTCTCCAGTCCGCTGCATGCTCGCCCTCCGTGCCTCTCAGTGCCCCCGACACACCCCTGCCTGATCTGTCAGGGGTTCCCCCTGAATACCACGATCTGGGGGCCGTCTTTAACAAGTCCCAAGCATTATCTCTCCCCCCACACCGCCCATATGACTGTGCCATTAACCTTTGGCCCTGGGCTCCGTTACCATCTAGTTGGCTTTACAGCCTGTCGGTCCCGGAGCGGGAGGCCATGGAGACCTACAGTACATCAAGGAGTCCCTCAGCTCTGGCATAATTCACCCATCGTCCTCGGCGGTGGGGGTGAGATTTTTCTTCGTGGGCAAGAAGGACGGCTCGCAGAGACCTTGCATCGACTTCCGGCAACTCAACAACATCACCATTAAAGACAAGTACACATTCCCACTCATCAACACGGCATTTGACTCCATCCAGGGGGCCTCCTGGTTCACAAAATTGGACCTCTGCAACGCTTACCACCTAGTGCGAATCCGAGGGGGAGATGAATGGAAGACGGGGTTTTGTACCCCCAGTGGCCATTTCGAGTACCTCGTCATGCCGTTTGGGCTGGCCAACACTCCCGCTGTGTTCCAGCGGCTAATTAACGATGTTTTGAGGGATTTTCTGGGCTCGTTCATTTTTGTGTACCTTGATGATATTTTGATTTTTTCCCAGTCTCTCGACAAACACTGGGTGCATGTCAGGCGAGTGTTGCAGTGGCTGCTGGAGAACAAATTGTTCGTGAAGGCAGAGAAGTGCCACACTTTATCCACGTCATTTTTGGGCTTTGTTATCTAGCACAACGAAGACATTGCAGATCCAGCCAAGGTAAAAGCGGTGGTAGACTGGCCGACCCCCTCATCCCGGAAACAATTACAGCAGTTTCTGGGATGTGCCAACTTCTACCGCCGCTTCATAAAAAATTACTGCCTCACTGCCCTTCCTCTCACTCGCCTCACCTCCACCAAGGTGCCCTTCCAGTGGACGGAGGAGGTTGAGGCTGCCTTTTTGGCATGGAAATCATTATTCTCCTCTCCTCCAATTCTGGCGCAGGTGGACCCCACTCTGCAGTGCTTGGTGGAAGTGCTTCAGACTCTGGCGTAGGAACTGTTCTGTCTCAACGCTCTCCTGTGGATGACAAGATTCACCCCTGTGTGTTCTTCTTCCACTGTCTCTCCCCGGCGGAGA
Source organism: Pholidichthys leucotaenia (assembly GCA_020510985.1). Lineage (NCBI taxonomy): Eukaryota > Metazoa > Chordata > Actinopteri > Cichliformes > Pholidichthyidae > Pholidichthys > Pholidichthys leucotaenia. The sequence continues at coordinate 149,917,504 of CM035838.1, forward strand.
GGAGCTATGACATCGGGGACAGGGAGCTCCTGGCGGTGAAACTGGCACTGGAGGAGTGGTGCCATTGGCTGGAGGGGGCCTCCCAGTCGTTCATCATATGGACCGACCATAAGAACTTGGAATACCTCAGGACGGCTAAGCGTCTGAATGTGCGCCAGGCCCACTGGTCCCTGTTTTTTGGCCTGTTCAACTTTACCATCACCTACCGCCCGGGGTCCAAGAAGACCAAGCCTGATGCTCTATCTAGGCAATTCGCCTCGGATGCTGCGGAAGCATCATCTCACCCCATCACCCCTCCATCATGTATCGTAGGTGCCCTCTTGTGGGGTATTAAGGAGAGGGTTCTTAGCCCGCAGGAGACTGAGGCTGACCTGGGCGGGGGGCCAGCGGGGAGGCTGTATGTGCCTTCTGCCGTCCAGGGCGAAGTAATAAATTTGTCCTACTCTTCCAAGCTCTTGTGCCATCCGGGGATGGCACGCACAGTGACCCTACTACAGAGGACCTTTTGGTGACTATCGCTCCGGAGGGATGTTGAGGAATATATCTGCGCCTGTCCCCAGTGTGCCACCGGCAAGACATCCTCCTCTCCTCCGGCTGGCCTGCTTCATCCTCTTCCTATCCCCAGCAGGCCCTGGTCCCACGTGGCTCTGGATTTCGTCACCGGCCTTCCATCCTCTGCCAACAACACTGTCATCCTCACCATAGTGGACAGATTCTCCAAGGCAGCCCACTTCATTCCCCTGCAGGGTCTGCCCATGGCTAAGGAGACTGCGGATCTGCTCGTCCTCCATGTGGTGTGGCTTCACGGTATCCCCCTGGACATTGTGTCTGACCGTGGGCCCCAGTTCGTCTCGCAGGTATGGAAAGCCTTCTGCAACGCCATTGGGGCTACGGTGAGCCTGTCGTCGTGATGTCACCCACAGAGCAACGGCCAATGTGAGCGTGCCAATCAGGAGTTGGAGGCAGCGCTACGGTGGGTCACCACTGCCAACCCAGCGTCCTGGAGCGCCTACCTGCCAGGGGTTGAATACGCTCACAACACCACTGTTTCATCTGTCATAGGCATGTCTCCATTCGAAGCTTCTTTAGGCTACAACCCCCTGCTGTTTTTCGAGGAGGAGGGGGACATTGCGGTGCCTTCGGTCCATGCCCATCTGAGGCACTGTCGCCGGCTGTGGAAGGCTACCCAGGCTGCGCTGCGACGCACAGCAGCTCGCAGCTCCACCATCGCCAACCGCCGCAGGACCTCGGCTCCACCCTTCCGGGTGGGGCAACAAGTATGGCTTTTTACTAAAAATATCAACCTCAAGGCCGAGTCTAGGAAGCTCTCTCAGCGTTTCATTGGCCCGTTTGCTATTACACATATTGTGAATCCTGTGGCTGTTCGCCTAGCTCTCCCCCCCTCCCTCTGCATCTGTCCCACCTTTCACGTCTCCCAGGTGAAACCGTTCTGCTCCAGCCCTCTGTGCCCCCCTCCCAAGATGCCACCTCCACCGGTTGTGATCGATGGCGACCCTGCATGGAAGGTCAACGCCATTCTGGACGTCCCTCACCGGGGTTGCGGTCTCCAGTATCTGGTGGACTGGGAGGGTTACGGTCCTGAATGGAGGTCCTGGGTGCGTCCTTCCTTCATGTTGGATCCTCAGCTCATCAGGGACTTCCACCAGATGCACCCGGGTAGGTTGGATCGGCCGCCAAGAGGCGTCACGTGGGGGGGAGTACTATAGTGATCCGCTCTGCCTGCCTGTTGCCTAATTTCCTCCACAGCTGCACGCACACCTGCTCTCCTCATCAGCCTGCCTACTTAAGCCGTGCTGCCCTCTGTTCTGCACGGAGTCGTCAAGCTCCCTGGTCTGGCAAAGACCTCTTCACTTCTTCGTCACCTGCTTATTCTGGAGTTCCAGCTCCTGTGATTCCTTTTTGCCTCGTCGTCCTTCTGGGAGTCCTAGCTCCCCAACGCCAAGTAAGCCAACTCCTAACCTCATCTCCACACTACGCTCTGCTCCCCTGTGCACAGGTGGAAATCCGTGGCGGCGGACCTCCTCCTCCTGGCGGCGAACCGAGCGCACCCTGCATTGCACCATGTCCACCTCTCACCTCCTCTGCAACCAGGGCCGAACACACTGTCTCTCTGGCCGGAGCCTTTGGGACCTTGCCTGTGCGACTCACCAACTCGCCTACAGTAAGACTGGACTATAACTGAACCATCAATCCTGATTACTGTCAATAATTCCCCTGTCTCTGCTCTTCCCTAGGGTTGCCAGTCTGTACGGTGCTCTGCTCGCCCCGGCTGTTACATTCATGCACACACGCACACATTCACACTCACATTGCACAATAAAAGATAATTGAGTTTATTCTTGAGTCTGTGTCTGCCTTCTGGGTCATAAGTCATGTCACCCTGGGCTTTCTGTACTCTGGTCTTGGTTTGGTCTTGATTACAACACTATGTCCCAAGGTGTAAGCATGCTTGTTTTTTGGCAAGATTCCTTGGCTAGCATTGCAGCCTCACAAGAGGGTCTGGGTCAGTCTGTGGCTCTGGAGCTACATGTGGCTCTTCTACCCACAGCCAGTGGCTCCTTAAAACCGTGGCAAAAAAAATCAAAACTTTCAGTAAAAACAGGGTAGAGATTTGTGAGGAAAAAAATATAAATTTACCAGAAAAATAACTAATTTATGAGAAAAACTGAAAATGTATGCCAAGAATTCTCACAAATTTAGGGGAAAATGTTGGAATGTTATGAAAGAAAACACCACAACAAATTTGAAAGAGTCATAAAATTTCTGTGGAAAAAAACAAAACAAAACAAATTTACAGGAAAACTTCCAGTTTTTTTAAAGAATAATGTTACAATTTTTTGTGTAAAGTCCTAAAAAATTAAAATAAATGAATTTACAAGGGAGACTAGAACAGATTTATTAGAAAAGCAGAAGATTTATTCCAGAAATATGACAAATTTAGGGAAAAAAGTTGCAATCAATTACAAGAAAAACTCTCTTGCAAATTTGCAAGAAAAGAAAAAAAAATCACAATTTCTGAAACCCCCCCCCCCCCCCGCAAATTTACTGGAAATGTTGTATTTTTACAAGAAAAGGGTCACAAATTTCTGTGGAACAGGCTGCAATTTTACCTAAAAAGCTAACAAATGTTCAAAGGACAAGTGACAAATATATGAGAAAAGCAGAAGATTTATGCCAAAAATCTCACAAATTTTGGAAGAAAGTTGTAATTTTATAAAGAAAAACCTCTTAATATTGATTGTGTCAGACCAGTTTGTAATGCAACTTTGATGTTAATTTCCAGGCTCAGACATTTTTGTGGCTCCATGTAGATTTTGCTGGTCAAAAATCTCTCAAAATTGCCCTTTGCGTAGCAGAGCTTGTTGAACCCTCTGAGCTGGGTTAAAACACATGTAGGGCCATTATGTGTGGAGTTTGCATGTCGTCTCACATTAGTTTTAATTTTTCAGTCCCATTTCAGCGTTTGGCACTAACTATGATCACTGACTGTTGGTTTTAACTACTATTTAGCCCACAGGCAGTTGATGGCCTGCTATTAAAAATGTAGAATGTTTTTCATAAAAGATAAAACAAGAGCTTGACTGCTCCAGTTTATGAATCAGACATTTTGCTTCCCATGTGTTTTATTGGATGCTACATTCTGCAAAGCACATTGACTGGTCTGAAACCACAGGAGATCTGTCCAACGTGTCTGCACAGGTGCTTCATTTTGCTGATAAATGAACATTACACACATTATATATTCAATTCAATTTTATTTATATAGCGCCAAATCACAACATAGGTTATCTCAAGGCACTTTACAGAAAAGAGTGGGTTTAGGCCACGCTCTCAAATTTATAGAACCCAGGAGAGACCCCTAAGAGCAAGTACTGCGGCGACACAGGCGAGGAAAAACTTCCCTTTAACGGGCAGAAACCTCGAGCGGAACCATAGCTCATAGAGGACAGCCATCCACCTCAACCGGCTGGGTTGAAAAAGGGGTAAAAAGTAGGAGGCCTGGCAGTAGCTACATTCAAAACAAACGTAACAAACACAATATTCAAAGCCAGACATTCCAGCATCAAGCCTGGTTAGGCTGCACATGGGAGTGAAGGTCTGGCAGCGGCAACATTTTTAACTAATTTACTTAATATATATATATATATATAATGCTTTGACTTCTTCAAATCATCTGCAGTACGGAGCCCCCCAGGGAATAGTTCTGGCTCCCTTCCTGTTCACTCTCTGTGTGTACATATGTATATTTATTTACTGCTCTGGCTAACCAGTTCTTATCTTATCATCTTATTTACTATTGCTCTGAGTGCTGCTATCCCTTTACTGCTGCAATCCTGGAATTCCCCCACTGTGGGAATTAAAAAAGGCTTTTCTTATTACACACAAACTCAAGTCTTGTCTAAAGATGAGAGATCTTTTACAGCACTGGGAAGATAAGAATTCCACCTCCATTAACAGACTGGATGAGAAACACTCTCCATGGTGCATCACTTCATTTCATACCTGCTTATCATGCCTCTGCTGTTCATATTTATGAAACATAGAACGCCTGACGGAGGCACGGATAGATGCAGAGGCCCTCTTAACTATTCCCGTCAAACCCCAATTCCACCCAGTTGCTGCACTTCACCTTTGATATGCCTGCCTATTTGCTGCTGTGGCCAGATCCCCGTGCATAAGTACTCTTCAAAAAAAACCGTTGGCCTTGTCAGATCATTTCACGTTCTCAACCAGAGAGGAAGGCAACCAACACGGGGCGATTATGTGAGCAGATTAACAAATGCTCAGATAATGAATAGGGTGAGCCAATCTGCTTGTCAAGGGTTACTGCTATTTTCTGATGATGATACAGCCCGCAGAGAAAGAGCACATTGATGCCCCTCGCTATATATAATCCAATTGTCTCAAATAGGCAAATGACATAAAAAGCACAAAGCATGCAGAATTATCGTAATTACCATGTCAAAAAATTCTAATTATCATTGAGGTATCTGCAGTTAGGATTGCAAAAGATCTCATTTTTATGAAGTTTATAATTTACATAGATAATAAGTAAGCTGATGAAGGCTGTCTAATTACATATCCCTGTGGTTCTGAACAACAGTGACAACTCTCCAAGTTACAGAATGCTCCTGCTCAGGAAGTCACGGCTCCTTCCCAAATCCTCTTGAGGCAGTTCGGCAACCTTCGTGTCATTGTTAAACAGTCAATTTAAAGTATGTTTCCTAAACAGTGTGTCGTGGTATAAATTATGGATACAGCATGGATCAGCAGGATCCAGAGAGACAATGAAGCCATATAATTCTTGAATTATGCATGCAGAGAACACGCCAACGCATAAATGTAAATCAATGACATGTTTTTTAATGTCAGCCCACAAAGCACGTGTACAGCTGCTCTGTTTTGCCATATGTTAGCAGTACATCGTCCAATAACCTTTGTAAATCCTTTGAAACAATACCAGATTTAAGTCTTGTAAGTGTTAACTGTGGCATCCATTGCCATTTGTCTTTTCTCCTGCAGTCACATTCAGGCTGGAACCTATAGTAATGAGCCATGCAGTAAGTATACCCGAGTCCATTAAGCTCTAACAGATTGATTCAGGCACTAAATAATGCAGACATTGAAAAAAATGTTCAGTCAATATCCAATGATACTGTTAGCTTCATGTCGGCTTTACTGATGGAGAGCAGAACGTTCCTCGCATGTTGTGGTCTGACGGTGAGGTGGCTGAATGACTCAGTCTATTAGCTGGGATGGAATGACGAAGGTTGATGAAAGTTTGTACTTCAGGCACTCAGGCATGTCCAAGACTGAACACAGATGAGACAAATAAGACTGGGACTAACCAACATTGAAATGTCCCAGCCATTACACGTGTACAGCTTGTAACCATCAGATGGATTATCATGTCATGGCTCGTCCATGGCTTATCCAGTTATTCGCCACAGGCATCAACTTTCATTTGAAAAATCTGCAATCAGAGCCTCTCAAAGGCCTTAAATTTGTTCTCATTTTCAGAATGACTCAGTTTGTTGGATGGGGCTCACATATGGTGAGCGCCCTCTGTCATTTACAGCTTGATAGACATGAGCATGCTGTTGAGATGGAAGCTGCCAGAATAGCTGGTGTCCACAGATGGCTGCAGCTCATAACGACATTCGTGTCCTCTTCAAGGTGACTGCTTGCACTGCGGAGTGCTGCAGCCTGGAGGAGGAGCCGAAACCAACCACAGATGAGACACATTCGGCTGTTGTTTACCGGAAAAGTGACACTAAATCAAACAAACTTTCATCAGAGAATTCTTAGTTTGATATCTTAGACACACTCAGCAAAAAGCACTGCCGTCCCCAAAGGAACCAGGCTTATCAGAAGTTAACTTGTTCTGAGGTTTATTGAAGCTATGTGTGATAGGTCAGTGCATTTGAGGATGCAATTAACATTTACGGTCTTAATCCTGGGAAAGGAGCAGTGTAAAGCCGTTTACTACCATCACGTCTTTCAGGAGGTTGACAGCGACTACAACAAAGCAGCCACCTGGCAGCTGAAATTGACAAATGAACAGCCCTGTGCTCATTGTTCATGAAAACCCATACAATATGAAAATGATTCTATAGCTCTGAAATATTTTTTAAGAGTTTTCAGAGAGAAAACAATAAATAAATACCCAAACACTACAATTGTAATAGAAAATATCAGCCATTATCATGATCATGTGAGATATGTAGTCTATAGGTATACTGGCATTTTCAACTGGGGTGCCCCGGCACCCTAGGATACCATGAAGACTGTTTAGGGCGCTGTGGGAAATTATACAACAGTTAGTTCCGATCGAGCAATTTGATTGGACAATAGGGATTCCAGGAGTTACTATATTCCACGATAATTGCACTCCAATTTCACTGGATATGTATCACTCCACTTCAAAGGTGTTCATGTAACCGTTAATTACCAAGAGTAATTTACTATAAACTCTCTGGCAATTGCAGTACTGTTTTGGATACCTTAATTTCCACAGTGAGGCAATGTTTGACAAAAAAAATTATACATCTATGACCCGGGAGTCCCACCCTTTTGAAAAAAACTTTCCGTCTACCCCAGCCCTGCTGTCATTTTAAGCTCATTAAGCTGTTTCACGTCTGTTTAAAAAAAAAATAGGCAGTGCTAGAGTTTGATTTATTGTCTCGATTAACAAACCACAATACCTTTGTGGTGATGGACTCTTTGTTTCATCTGAAAATGTGAAGAAAAGCAAGCAAAGTGTGCTAAATCGTTAGCATGCTAACTACTAGCTACTGGCTCCGGCTCCGAGCAGATCTAGCAGCCTCAGCACATATGGTACCTACACCGGCATTGGATATGTTTTGATCTGGGGTCTTCTACAGCACCAACTCAACAGGTATATGTTTTATAAACACATTACTTTTGCACTTGACAATATTTAATTTGTTTACATGTGTGTGAAATGACAATAGACGTCTTCATACTGATTGAGATGTTTAGCAAAAGTTACTGGTTACATTTAGAAGGGGTTATTTTTTTTCTCAGCTGCACAAAATAACTGATTAATGAAACAAATCATAATATTTTGTCCAGTATTGCTGTCATTTAATAAATTGTGCTTGCTGGAACTGTTGTATAAAAGCAATATTACACTCAACATCATTATGGTATCATGAATATAGCAACTCCAGGTGTGATACTCTGCTGCCCTCTGTGTAGCGGAAGACATTAGCCGTTTCATACCCAGAGTTACTATATTCACAATACCGTACTTTGTCTTGTGTAATATTGCTTAATTATCTACTTTCACTTAATTGGTCCAAAAAAAATTGCAAATAATTGCCTGTAGTGGCTCGTCCATGTCAGTGGGTGGCAGTATGAATACAGTCTTTCTTCTTCTTCTTGACGGAAAACTTGTTCTGGGGTGAGGCGGGATTACCTTCATAACTTCTGCAGTCACTTTGTACCTGCCACAAAAAAACTCCTAAAATACATGGTCATGGTCAAGTTCACAACATTATCCGGAGGGGCACACAGCTGGGAAAATGTCACTACCTCTTCCAGAAACTGCATCTTGATGTTGGCTACTTTCAGCACTAAACAAGCAGTGGATAAAAATGTCACGGTGCTCTGCTGATCCATCTGTCTCTAGCAAGTGGCGGTCTCATTTTCAAACTAATTTATTCTCCCAGTAACAGTGGAAGATCAATGCTGATTGATTATTGCGACCAAGCATGGAGTGAGTTTTTGTCCCAAGTTGTTCAAAATCCGACTTGCGTTGCTCGCAGGAAATGCATGTGTGTTAGTGTCTTCTATCACTCTGCATTCCACACTGAATATTTTTGATTTTGATTTTGTATACTTTATTGATCCCCAGAGGGGAAATTGAGGGCATCCACCTGGATGGATGAAGCAGCCACGGTACGGCGCTATCCCTTAACCATTCACACACACATTCACACCTAGGGCCACTTTAGAGTCTCCAATTAACCTAACCTGCATATAAATATAGATATTTATATAGAATATAAATAAATTACTAGACTAAATTGTCATTAGATATGCCATAATAGGCTAAAATGTGTCATTTTACAACATTTTTTGGTTTGTGGGGTGACATGGGATTTTTTTCAGTGTTAAAAGGTTGCTGTGGCTGAATAAATGTTGAAAAACACTGAATTGCACTATATTTTCAGGAATTGTCACAGATAGTTGTTCACAAATCACCACATCTGCATCCTTTGAATCAGTTTCTGCTTACAAATCCAGATGGTTTATGAAGTTAATCAACTGTGCTTAAGTGTCCATGTTGCGTATTTGTATTAGTGGGGCAGGTGTTCTTAAAAAACAAACAAAACTGGGTGCTCACAGCAAATACTATGCAGCTGCACCTGCAACTGTAGTTTTTGAAAGGACGTTCACTTGTTCATTTTGAGTTCATTTTCTTATTTGTTAAATCATTGGACGTGTATTTGATTAAATTACCAGTTACCATGTGGAACAAATCCAGTCGATTAAAAATAATATGAGAATGAAGTTGCAAACTGTTAGATGTGCTGCTCGCTTTATTCTCTGATAATCAACATAAAACAACATAATTTAAAAACGCTATGTGTTCAGTGTTATTTATTGCTATAAACTCATTTGTTACACTAAAGTTGCACTCATGCTGTGAGAAAATTGTTTCTGTCAGCACTTTCCATCCTAAGCATAGGATGGATTACACTTTCTCACAATAAAAAGGGGGAAATTCTCACTGGGCTCATGTTTTATTATTAAATTTAAGGTTAGTTTGCAACATTTATGACTGCTCTTTTTGACTACCCCAAGTATGAATGGCTGGTTTTAACTATAACGTTTAACCAGGGAGTTGGGATAAAAATTATATGAGTGCATATCAGGTAGAACACGTTTAATTTATTTTGCCAAGTCATTACTTGAAAAACTGTACTCTCGGTGATTGAGTTTTACTATGTAGTGAAACATGGAGTAAACACTTTTAGTTCAACTTTTTAAGTGGATAAACAGATGATAGTTTCTATGCTCATCTTTACACAAGGTAGTGTTAGTTCATCTACCAGCAAACTACCATACATGTATCATACATAAGCAACCGAGCTCTATTTCATAAAAGTAATAGGTTTTCAAACTCAGCACAGATGGCTTTTCTCACTTTGGAGCCTCCAGTGTTTGAAGTAGTACTGCAGTAGCTGTTGTAAAAACTAGCTGTCGACATTTTGGTTTTTTTAAGACAGCTTAGAATAGCTATAGCTCTGTGAGTAAGGTGTAGGTACCAGATGTGCTCAGGTGGTCAGATCTCCTTGGGGCCCTGCACCTGCTCATGGCAGCGCAGAATATGATAGGCTGGATGGTTGCGTGATGTGGGATGCTTTCTGCCGAGACACTGTAACATCCAACATTGTAGCACGCTAGCACGCCGCTCGGCTTTACCATATACACACTGCACAATGCTTTCCTTCAATTTGAGCTTGAAATGATTCCACACTTGAGATATTTTTGTCATTTTTTAAAATTTTCTTTTTCTTTGCCGGCCCATCACTATGCCACTCTGCCATGGTGGCGCTAAACAAATCTGCGTTTTGTTTAGGTAGCGTGACTGGCAGAAGGTCATATAGACCTGAAGTGCTACATTAAACGACATGTCGATGCATAAATTTTTGGATCGAGAATTTTTTGTAACCAAATTATTCGAGTAATCATTGCAGCCCTAGTCGATTCACAAGTGGCATCATCTCTTTTGACCAAACAAACCCCAACATATTTAAAAAATCTCTCACAAATAATAGTTTTCATCACAAGGAATCAGTTTTTTTCTCCACAAAATAAGTGGACTGTGCTGAAGAACATTAACAAGCACTAGAGCAGCTGTATAAATCTGTATGCTGATTTTGTCATTATGCACCTGCAAAATGTAAAATTCCAAATGATAATTTAAGGGACAGGAGTAAGTATTCATATAGTGCTTTTCTAACGCTGATGACCACTCAGTGTGCTCAACAACTAGCTTTATTATCCCCATATCTTTTCTGTGGGTTTAAGAGAAGCTGATGCAGTAGGCAAAAGATAGATGAACATTTAAAAAATAAATTTACCCAAATGCAGCATTGTAAACTTGTGTCCGTGTGTAGCAATTCTGCATGGGACACAGAGGGGGCCAAGTAAAGTGTAATTATGTCCCACTGCTGTCTAGTTGCTGGTAGTGCTAGACTTTAATTAGCTCAATTCTCCTCACTGCAGAGAGATTATGAGCAGATGCCTGCAGGCCCAGCACAGGTGGATATGGAGACCAGGCTTCAAAGGGGGGGGGGGGGGAGGTTTTTTGGTTTATTACTCCTACAAAGGCTTCCTAGAGAGTTTAATAAATGTCACCAAGACAAGCGGGCCACCTTACAAGATCACATGAGTTTCTTGGACTGATTGATTGGGCTGCTGTGAAAATGAGACTGATTCCATGAAGCAGTTTGCATGGTTTCCTGATGGCAAAGTAAGCTCACGGGGATACTGAGTGTGTAAAAACCCATCTAGACTCAGATTGGTCTCTTTTGGCAGGGAAGCTGTAGCCATCATAGGCTGGCTGGAAAGTATGTATGTTTACCTCCGCCAGGCCGGAGGCCAGGAGGAGGTTATGTTTTTGCCAGCGTTTGTCTGTTTGTCTGTCTGTTTGTCTGTCTGTCTGTTTGTCTGTTGGTTAGCAAGATAACTCAAAAAGTTTTGGACGGATTTCAATGAAACTTTCAGGCGTTCTTGGAAATGGTACAAGGAAGAACTGATTAAATTTTGGGGATGATCCGGATCACCGTCTGGATACAGGAATTTTTTAAAGGATTCTTTAACATTGTCACATACGGCCATTTTCAACATGTGTGCAGCCCAGTGGAGGGCGCTGCTCGTCGTGTCTGACGAACACAAACTCCGCCTTCTTCAAAGTTTTAGGCACAAATGGCATGCGGAAACCAGTGGTGGGCAGGGCCCGGCAGCGTGCCTGTGTTTGCGCTACGCTGCAAAAGCTGAGACGGGCAGCTGTCCGGCGCCGGATTATTTGGCAGAAATTCCCCGGGCAGCCATAGTGGCTGCGCACAAAGAAGCTCTCTGCCGGGGAAGCTTCTAAATCCTCTTTTGCTGCGGAGCACAAACCCAATACTAGAAAAGCACTCGGAGAGCGCAGACCTCCGCCAAGCGCCACAGTTCCCCCCCATACAGTGTTTGTGTGTACGTTTTCAGATTCCTTGACCATGAAAACATATGACTAGCAATTGGATTCACAATGATAGGATTAGTGGTTCAGTAGTAAAAGCATTACCTCCTTGGCGGAGGTAATAAACTGAAGTGTTGGTGTTGTGTCCATCTCCTGCATCTGCAAACTCCCAGGCTGCGGGCATTGCAATTGAATGAATGAATGAATTAATCTTTATTTCGAATAGATTAAGAGTACAGGTTAAAAGAAAGTGAATAATATAACAAAGGGGGTAATAAAATCCAACAAGGTCAAATTTGACAATAACTCCTCTGATTATACAGTTCAACATAAGTTATCCGAAATGGGTGATGGCTGAATTCACAGCTTATATTGCCCACCCATGTTCCATCCAAGAATTCAAAAGAAAAAACAAACGAAATCATGACACAAACGCGTACAACCCACAGGCCAATGGGTTATGCGAGCGTTTTCATAGATCACTGAAAGCAGCACTGAGGGCTTCACTGATGGATGCAAATTGGGTAGACAGGTTGGCGTGGGTTTTATTGGGGTTGCGCTCCGCGGCAAAAGAGGATTTGGAAGCTTCTTTTTTGCGCAGCTACTTTGGCTGGCCGGGGAATTTCTGCCAAATAATCCGGCGGCGGACAGCTGCCCGTCTGAGCTTTTGCAGCGTAGCGCAAACACAGGCACACAGGCACGCTGCCGAGCCCTGCCCACCACTGTGTTCCGCGTGCTTTTGTGCCTAAAACTTTGAAGAAGGCGGAGTTTGTGTTCGTCAGACACGATGACCAGCGCCCTCCATTGGGCCTGCACACATGTTGAAAATGGCCGTATCTCACAATGTTAAACAATCCTTTAAAAAATTCCTGTATCCAGACGGTGATCCGGATCATCCCCACAATTTAATCAGTTTTTCCTTGTACCATTTCCAACAACGCCTGAAAGTTTCATTGAAATCCCTCCAAAACTTTTTGAGTTATCTTGCTAACCAACAGACAGACAGACAGACAGACAAACGCTGGCAAAAACATAACCTCCTCCTGGCCTCCGGCCTGGCGGAGGTAATAAAACCCACGGCAACCTGTCTACCCAATTTGCATCCGTCAGTGAACCTCAGTGCTGCTTTCAGTGATCTATGAAAACGCTCGCATAACCCATTGGCCTGTGGGTTGTACGCGGTTGTGCCATGATTTGTTTTGGGGTTTTTTTTCTTTTGGATTCTTGGATGGAACATGGGTGGGCAATATAAGCTGCGGCTTCAGCCATCACCCATTTCGGATAACTTATGTTGAACTCTATAATCAGAGGAGTTATTGTCTAATTTGACCTTGTTGGATTTTATTTCCCCCTTTGTTATATTATTCACTTTCTTTTAACCTGTACTCTTAATCTATCCGAAATAAAGATTCATTCATTCATTCATTCATTCATTCAATTGCAACGCCCGCAGCCTGGGAGTTCGGAGATGCAGTAGATGGACACAACACCAACACTTCAGTTTATTACCTCCGCCAAGGAGGTAATGCTTTTACTACTGAACCACAAATCCTATCATTGTGAATCCAATTGCTAGTCATATGTTTTCATGGTCAAGGAATCTGAAAACGTACACACAAACACTGTATGGGGGGGAACTGTGGCACTTGGCAGAGGTCTGCGCTCTCCGAGTGCTTTTCTAGTTATATATTAAAATTTGTGCAAGTCAAAAAAAAAAGGTGTGCCGCACTGACTTATACTAAATATGGGACAAGGACAGGATAAAGTTTTGCCAAATCATTCTTGTTGATGAAAGGTATTTAGTACAGTATGTTATGTATGGAAAATACCTTGGTGGAGGATGATGCAAGATGAGCTGGCGAACACAGCTTTATTAAAGAGAAAAGGCAGCATTACATGACATGGCACCTAGTGTGGGCATCGGGCATAAGAGGTCGTAAGATGGCGCCCCTGCCTTATATATGGGCAGTGCAGTGCAGTGACAGGACGTCCACGTCACCACACTGCACTTCACAATGAAGTATCCTTTATTTATATTACACTTCTCCCCTCCTTTAGAAAAGTCCAAAACCACACACACAATTTAACCCCCACCCCCCACCCCCGCAAATTTGGAACTCGAATCACGCACTGAAATAATGAAAACCAATGTGTACTAAACTGGCCTAACACATTCACACAAAATAACCTAAGATAGGGCTGACGGGCGGACTACCGTGCAGCCCGCATGGCGGGGTGGATTATTCTGCCACCCACACTTAAAGAAAAAGTCCATTTATAAACTAAAATCACACGCCGTGCTCCTGAACTAAAAGAAAAACACATAAAATAACCCCATAACATGCATGCCAAAATATCAGAACTATAAGCATATTAAACTGTCACAGCAGTCACCGGGAGACAAAGTAGGACAGTTCAGTCAGAGGGGTTTTGAAGTGGCCCCGTGGCGGCCTCCTCACTGGAACCCTGAAGCAGGCCCACGGCGGTTTCCCCCATGGAGTTTTGAAACGAGCTCTTGGTAGCCTCGTCCCAGGAGCTTTCAGATCCCCAGGGCTAATCTTCCTGACGCCAGGGCCTGGGTCCCACACTGCGACAGCCGAATTCTGCGGAGCCCCTCCATCCAGAGCCGCCACCCCGACGCACCGCAGCTTGTTCACATGCCACAGTGAATCATCCATCAGCCGAACACACGCTGTTCCCAGCTTCTCCCCACTCCTCAGCGGCACCCGTTGTTCTACTGGCTGTGGTCTGATCAGTTGCCTTTGCGGCCGCCTGCTGGCACAAACCCAAACCCAGTCCATGACTTGTAACTGCGCTTTACCTGGTTCGATGTGCTACCGTGCGCTCGCCAGCTCTGCGGTCTCCTTCGTTCTGGTGCCTTCGTTACACTGTGGCAGTTCAGCAGTCACCGTTGTCGCAGCGGACCCCTCACCTGTTGCTGGCTGAAACTCAACCTGAGCGCTAAAGGCGTCCGGTGCTTCCCTGGTGTCGCTTGTCAGACCGGACCCTCTGCCCACCACCTTGGTCGCTCCCACTGCAGCCGGCCAAGGGCGGGCACCGAAGTCGTCCGGTTCCTCCACCGAGCCATCCAAAGTGCTCTGCTGTGCTGCGCCGTGTGCTGCGTCCGAGTTCGTCTGCTGTCGCTGTGCACTGTTGCCCCCTGCATACTCGCACCCCTTTTCCAGGCAGCTCTCCCCCTGAGGGCGCAGAGCGGACATCCCGGTGTCGGCGATGTCCACAAAACCCTCGTTGGTTTTGGTTTCGCCTGACTCAGGCTCTCCCTCCTCCAACTCCGGTTCTGGCTGTGCAAGGGGCGGAGGTGATCCCGGTCCCTGTCCTTCCTTCATGTCATCTTCACCGCCCATGCTGTATCCACTCTCTGCGTTACATTCACCGTCCACACTGTGCTCTTTGGCTGTACCCACGTCCGTGAAGCCTGGGCGAACTGGGCCTGGGCTGCTGACTGTTTGCCTGGCGATTGTGAAAGTAAACCCCAGCTCACTGAATAAATCCCACCCCATAACATTTCCACCCCAGCGTGTCACCTGGAACTGTAACGCTGGAATCACTTTTTCGCCGTACTGCAAATGTGACGTTCCTGCCAACACCGAAGCGCCCGTTGTTCGGTAATTCCACCGCATCAGGGCGCCGGGGAGTGAGCCTCCGAACCACGGCCTCACTATGGACGACACGGTGGCGGTAGCTATCGTCATGGGCACACTCACGCTGTCCAGCTTCACAACATGTTGTAGTCCTGACAAACCTTCGGGGCTCGCAATGTTTATGCCGTCTCCATAGGGTGTGAGGTTAGCTAGCTTAGCTCACTGTTGATGGTGGCGGGTTTTCACGCACTGCGCCACGTTTTCAGGATTAACAAAGTAGCTAGTTAGTATCTCAATAGCCTCTTAATAACAGTCCATTTGGCCAAGCATTTGAAAAACTCTGACCTTTTGAGCCTAGGAAGTGGACAAGCAGCGCTCGCTTCTTCACTCCATCCAGCTTCCCTAGACCCAGACCCATGATGCAGGTTTCGAAGGCCCCCAACCAGTCGGGCCATGGCACCTGCGGCTCACCAGGAAGCTCCAGAAAAGGCTTCAGTTGTGTAAAGCACGCTTCCATGAGTTAATCCTCAGTCACCAAATGTTATGTATGGAAAATGCCTTGGCCAAAGATGAGGCAAGATGAGTTGGCAAACACAGCTTTATTAAAGAGAACGGGCAGCATTACATGACATGGCACCTAGTGTGGGCATCGGGCATAAGAGGGCGTAAGATAGCGCCCCTGCCTTATATGTGGGCAGTGCAGTGACGTGATAAGACATCCATGTCACCACACTGCACTTCACAATAAAGTGTCCTTTATTTAAATATTACACAGTAGATACAAAATATATCTTTTTAAAGAATCAGCTGCTATGCTACTAGCAAAAAAAAAAAACATTTATGAGGAAAAATAAAAAGTGAAAAGGTGATTGAAAAGTTCAGTGAGATTCTGTGGATTCTACAAGTTACATTTAAATTAACTAGTTTCAACAAAATGTCAGTGTGACCTAAACCATTCTGTTTTGCCTCTTTGAAAGGTAAAGTTTAATTTAATTGTTACTGGGATATTGAACGCATTAATTAATGTGAGGTGGTGGTTTGGCTCAACAGCTGGCTTAGGTTAAAAGAAGAGTAGGTCTTGTTTTCAGGGTTTAAATCTGCAAAGTTTACACCACACTAAACTGAGCCTTCAGGGCACTCAGGCTACCTCCGGTGCACGACCTCATCCTGCACACACACTGCTCTTCAAGCCCACACACCTGATGTAGTGCTTATTCACTGACTCTCTCTCGAGTTTAGTGATTATCACAATTAATTATTTTTTAATCATTTTTTTTAAATTGATGCACAGCCTTAAATGTATTAAACATATACAGTATTAGCTTTAGATGTTAGAACCACGGCATCACTCCAAAAAGTTTGAAATGCAAGGTTCAAATCTATTAAGATGCTACAGTATATTAACAAAAACTCAGAGAAGCAAGATGAATTTATACATACATTTTAGTGGGAATTCATTAATGCACTCCAATAATCTTTCTGTTGTGGCAAAATTAGCTTTATGTTATGTGGGATGCGATTAAAATACTTCAATGACATTTTAACCGTATAATGGCAATGATCAATATTAAATTAATCTTTGCTAGATGTAGCAAAAGTTGGGATTACATCTAACAGATTCTTCTCATTTTTTTTCCATGATTATTAATTTTGCAGTGTATCCAGTGCAGCGATGTGGCTGCAAATGTACTGAATCTATTCTCGCCATGATGCTGCCAGAATCTTTAATCCGATTGGTGGCCTAGAGGTAGAGCATCCGCCCCACAACCGGGAGGTCATGGGTTCAAGTCCCGGCCGGGTCATACTAAAGACCATATTAAAATGGTGCTTCCTGCCTTCTAACTTGGTTACTTACTTACTTACTACTCCTGCGGGGTGAGGGCTGGTGGCCATCACCATGCGAACAGCCAGTCAGGTTAACCAGTGCATGCCAAGGTTGCCGGTTTTGGGCCAGCTCCTCTGTGTCATCAACAGCGACTCCGAGCTGTCATAGGTCTCCTTCCACCACATCAAGCCATCTGGTGGGTGGCTTGCCCCGGGGTCTTTTCCACCCTGAGGCTCTGGGGTTGAACATGAGGATGGCTTTTGTCAGGTGTTCTGGTGGGAGGCGGAGAACACGGCCAAACCAGCGGATACGTCACTATAAGGTGGGATGCTGTAGGCTGATGTGTGCGGGCTCGGAGCACGTCATTAGAAGTGCGCTGGGGCCACCTGATGTTCTTGATGGTTCTGAGGGCCCAACTATCAAACCCATCCACTCTCGAGGACAGAGTCTTATTCAGTGGCCATGTCTCTGACCCATAGAGTAGAATGGAGAGGACTGACACATTGTATATGCGGAGCTTCATCGAAGCTCCGCTCTAGCTTGGTGCTCAGCAAAAATAGAATGGAAGGAAAGTTGGTTACCCAGCTGCAGAGGGGAGCACAAGCCAGTGTACTCCCTGTGCTGGTCCCAAGCCCGGATGAATGGGCAGGGTTGCGTCAGGGAGGGCATAAAATCCTTACCAAATCAACATGTGGATCATCACAATATAAGGTGATGATACGCTGTGGTGACCCTGAAAGGGAGCAACCAAAAGTCAAAAAAAAAATGACAATCATCAAATATTAAAATAATCTTTGCTAGATGCAGCAAAAGTTGGGATTACATCTAACTGATTCCTCTGATTTTTTTTCCTGATTATTAATTTTGCAGTGTGTCCAGAGCAGTGATGCGGCTGGAAATGTACTGAATCTATTCTTCTTGCCGTGATGCTGCCGGAATCTTTAATCCGCTTCCTTTGTCGCTGCACTTCCCCCACTCTCCTTTTATTTGCAGGCCCTACCTTATAAATTATTTTACACCTGAACAAACAGAAAACTTCAGTGAGATGTTTGATTTATTTTTCCCCTCTTCCCTTTGCTTTTGTTCTAGCATCTTCCTCTCAGAAACGGAACCACACACTGAGCTGTGGGCTGCATAATTGGCCCCGGTGCATCCCAGCCGTTCTGCTGACAAAAGAGGCCGATCCCTCGCATCGTGGAGGCACCTCCACTGAGCAAAAGCTGCATCACATGCTAACCGTTAAATACGGTGTACTGTAAAAGAGCAAAACCCTTCCTTTCATCAGCCTCCTGCTGTCAGGCTGCCCGGGCTAATTGTTAATCGTGCTCTTGTCAATCAAACCCATCCCAGTGGCAGCTTTTCCACTGGCACCACAATGAGCAGCCTGAGCTTTAGAGTCATAACTGCAGATCTCTTGCCAGAAGCCTGCTTCCATTCCATTAACCGCCATACAATTTGAATGGCTGAGGTTGGCTGTTGACTGTAGCCCCATTCAGGCTTGTGCGTGCCCTGCATGGCCGCCCTTTATTTGTGTGGCATGCGTTCTATTTCCAAAAAGACAGGGCAAACAGAAGGAGAAGGCTAATTGCATCTGCCATGGCACCGTCTTCGCACAGAGGCGTATTCTTCCCACTTCGCGAGTCAGAAAAGTCAATTGTAAATATTCATGTTGAGAGAAAGCGGCGTCGGTGACGGGGCGCTGCCAGAGCCAAGACAACTTTGCCGAAACTATATCACACAGTTCAATAGAGTTGTTCAGAGTTTATTTGGCTGGTGTGGCTGAATTGATCTCCACGGCGAACCTCGTCTAACACAGTTGCACGGTTTGTTAGGTGCGTACAAGGAGCGCCGCTGAATGAGAAAACACTGTAACCTTGGGGGAGGCTCTTGCTGGCTGGCACATAATAGAAAAATGCTGAGTTATTCCTCCGCGATAATGGAAAAACAACCATCAGCTAAAGACACAAGAGGCCAGATGACTGTATCATTATTGTAGATGGCATTACATATGCTATTTATACAGGGGGAAAGCCATGCTCTGCGGAATAATGGGCGGCACTGAAATGGTCATCAACAACTATAAATGTCTCTGGCCTCAATAAAGCGCTGCACTAATCTATAAACTAAAAGCCACACTCGGGCTTATGTGCCATTTCAAACAGAGGTGTTGTCAACGCCGTCTCCAGACTGGAATGTATGTGGGGGGGGGGGGGGTATTAAATGAAGAGTGGGATCTTTCTAGCATTTCTCATTCCAATAAGCCCAAGGAGGGTGTCTAGATTCAGAAAGGTTCCACTCGGATGGAGAGAAACATTTTCTG
This sequence comes from Pholidichthys leucotaenia, assembly GCA_020510985.1. Classification (NCBI taxonomy): domain Eukaryota; kingdom Metazoa; phylum Chordata; class Actinopteri; order Cichliformes; family Pholidichthyidae; genus Pholidichthys; species Pholidichthys leucotaenia. The sequence goes on from CM035838.1 coordinate 149,936,991, forward strand.
AATTTAAACGCTAACCGATTCTTCAGCGAGCCCTCCGCTCACATCAAGCGTTAAATTCAACTCAAAGCAGCAGCCAAAGAGTTTTACAATTTCCCGTATACAAGCTTTAGAGCCTTTGGGTTGGCTGAAGATTTGCATTAAAGCGGGGGTGGGGGTGGGGGTGTGGGGTTCCTCTGCTCCCATCTAGGAAACTCTGCAAAGTTTAATCATGACTTCTGTAGATGCCCCTGGGTTCCATATCTTAAACAGTGTCCCTCAAGCAGGAAAACCTAAGAAAACCTCATCATAAGCTGTTCCAAACTCTGAATATGGAATTCATAAATCACTCCAACAAGGACTGCTCTTCTAAGCAGTACCAGCCATTAAATATTGTATTTGTAATTAGAGCTTTTTGTGTGGCCCTCGCGGTGCACAACTTCCCTCCGGCTCTGAAGGAATGCCTCATTAAAAGAAAAAAAGAAAAAGAAAACACTTTTCTCTCAGCAATTTCATCCTCCTTGCTACAACAGGGGCTTTTTAATTTTGTTTTAAAAAGCAAAAGGTCTGTTAAAGAAAATCTCCTTTTTAATTAAAAATGCACTGGGGCAGAATGTGCTGGTGTGCTTCTTACCCGCATGCCCAACTCGATGTTTTCACCTCCGTACACCTCCATGCCCGGGTCCAGCAGTCCGATCTCGCCAAAGTATTCCCGATCCACCACAAAGGAGCAGCCGATCATCGCTGGAGTTCTGCATCAGCAATGAAAGACGTTTCATCATTATTAGAAGCAGCCGTACACTTGGATTATTACATTATATATAATAGAATATAACAGTGACAGTCCAACAGCCGTCAGATGGAAGATATATGAGATGTCTTAATGGATAATGCAGATGTGGTCTTCTTGACTGAAGATGGTATTTTTTTTTTTGCACTACATGGATGTTAAAGGTGTCACTGACTGCACCTTTTCTACATTTTAACAGCTCACTCATGTCTTAGTGAAGTGTTGGTGACATGTTTTGTTCACATTTTCTTTAATTTTTTAATTATTGAAGCAAATTTGTTTTGTATTTTTCCTGGCTTTCTTGAAACGCTCCGATTTAAAGCCTGTCACTTTAAGAAACATCCTTCACCTATTCAACTCCGCCCTCCCTCTTACGTCAGTTAGCTATTATCTGACTAGCTTCTAGCCTCCTAGCTTGGATGAGCAGCGCTGGTTCACTAATCCACAGTCAATGGTGTGTCTAGCATCACTCCGGTCCATCTCCCAATAATTTGTCATGACTTCACAACAAATTGCTAGCACCGTGTGCCGGGCGGCCTCCTGACTGGCGTAACTGACCTGCCCTGGGACACAAGGCTGCTTGCTGAGCTGCTGAGTTGCGGGATCTCAAAGGGCAGTGTCTCGCTCTGCGGGTGTCGCTCCACTCCCACAGCTAGCTGGGGGACTCCCCATCACGAGGCGGTTCCCCTACGTCGTCCGAAAGAGCAGAGCGGAGTCTCGCGAAGAGGACGGTGGGGGAGCCAGCAGCCTCGGATCCCACTGTAGGTGGTTGCCGTGACCGGTGCTGGTGATTTGCTGTGGAATCATGGTGAAATTATTGGGAGATGGTCCGGAGTGACACGAGGTATATTGTGGACTGTGGACTGGTGAACCAAGATCTGAGGAAAATAATATAAGCCACGCTTGGTGTGAGTCTCCTGTTACCAGTGTTAGCTGGGAGGCTAATAGGCTACCTTTAGCACCTCTTCCATCTACATGACGGACAGCTAGGCGGGCCAATAATAGAGCAGTGGGCGGGTCTCATGGACGGCGGTAGGTTGGCTTTGTCTAATCATGACATGTACAATTTACCCAGAAGAGTCAAAGACGTTTCTGGTGTTTTTGGGAGAGGAAAACAAGATAAAGGCTGTGTTTTGTTTTTTTTTTTTTTAAAGAGAATTGACTGTTTTGCTATTTTGTGGATAACATTACATGACTGATAGATACATTTCAGACAGTTAAAACCTACAAACAAATTTTTTTCAGTCAATGACTCCTTTAAAGTTTAGGAAAAGGATCTCTATTTATATAATGCTTGTTCTAATCTCAAAGGCCACTCAGCCCTCAACTAGTGAACACATTAACCTCTATTATACTTGATAACTAGAGCCAACTTAGATTTGCCAGTTACCCAACATGCATGTCTTTAAAACTTAATACCTCTGCCAAGGAGCTAATGTAATCAGGGCGGCTTGTCTGTTAGTTTGTTAGCAGGATTACGAAAAAAAACCTACCAGATGGATTTCGATGAAATTTTCACCAGAGGTGGCTCGCAGGCTACGGATGAACCCATTTCATTTTGGAGGTGATCCATGACCACATACCTCTGCCAAGGCCCTATCTCACAATGTAATGTGAGCGTCCGTCCATCAGCAGGAGTACGCAGAAAACTACTGGATGACTTTCGAGATACGGAGGGGCCGGTTTATGATTGGACAGGTAAACGGACAGAGCCTTGGCAGAGGCATGTACTCTCTGAGTGCCTCTAGGTTTCACATAGGCTACACAGAGAGAGATTTGTCATGGCTTCTGCCAGACTAGATTTAACAGACTGAAAAATCGGATTTAAAAATGAAAAGAAATGAGAAGCAGATGATGTCAAGTAAAGCCCTGTTACCATTTGAACCTAAAAAAATCCACCTCAGCACAACTTAAAAGCTACCCTAAGCATGCGCTTGTCATGTTTACCAGAAGAAATGGTAGCACTTTAGGCTGCTGGACCTCTTTCACTACTATTATCTGTCATGTCGAGAGTGCTTGGGACAAAGCCTTGCAAAAAGCATTACATTTACACAAGGTCTTGAGCTGCATTCCTTTTTTTCTTGAAAGTGCAGTGAGCAGCTGGATTCATCTTTATGGGTTGAGAGCAAGGGCTAGGTAACCATAGTGTATATCATGAACTCAAAAAAAAAAAAAAAAGACACAGGAAACAGCCAGTCTGCCAGAGAACATAGCAACATGAAGTATAGTGAAGTGCCCCAAGAGATGCATTTTGATTCACTGGTCTATTAAAATACAACATTAAGCCATGCAGTGTAAAAGCTAAAGGTGTTTTTAGTTCAAAGCTCTTATAAAACACTGGCTGGACCACCACTCAGCAGTTATCTGTAATATTCTGAATCTATAAAGCACAACATTAGGAGTATTACAGGATGTTACAATTTGTAATTGTTGCTAATACCCCCTTTACACAGGGGTGGAGATCGTTGAGATATCATTAAGTAACGACAAAATGTCCAGATCTCCAAACAATCTTTCAAGGATCTCTCAGTGATCGGTAAGATCTCACAATGATCTTTACTGATCGCCACGGTCCTCTAAGTTTGGACTCATTCCAAAATATTCTCTCAATGATCACCAAAGGGAAGTGACCTCTCAACGCTCTCTCAGGGATCTTTCAATGAACTCTATTGTTCTTTCATCGAACGCTCCACCATCCCTCTCTGATTGCTCAGCCATCTCTGCCTTCAGGGTGGAAAAGTTTGGCGTTCATTGAAAGAGCCCTGACACAATCATTGAAAGATCACTGAGAGATCGATGAGATTGTTGACCATGCAACAATCTCATCAATCTTCCAGTTATCACTCAGCCATCTTAAGATAAGATAAGATAAGATAAGCCTTTATTAGTCCCACAATGGGGAAATTCCAGGACTGCAACAGCACAGGGATAGCAACACTCAGAGCAACAATCAGAAGGCAAGAAAAAACAAGAGCAGCTAGTATGCATATGTACATATTAATATATATATATATATATATACAGTATATATATATATAGACACAGTGCAGAGCATTGTGGTTGGTGGATGTGCAGCAGAAAGTCTAAGCTCTCTCTCCGCGGATGTGGCGGGCCAGCTCGATGTCTTTGGGCATGATGGTGACCCTCTTGGCGTGGATGGCGCACAGGTTGGTGTCCTCGAAGAGACCCACCAGGTAGGCCTCGCTGGCCTCCTGCAGAGCCATGACGGCGGAGCTCTGGAAGCGCAGGTCGGTCTTGAAGTCCTGAGCGATCTCCCTCACCAGGCGCTGGAAGGGCAGCTTACGGATGAACAGCTCCATGGATTTCTGGTAGCGACGGATCTCTCTCAGAGCCATGGTACCAGGCCTGTAATGGTGAGGCTTCTTCACTCCGCCGGTGGCCGGAGCGCTTTTTCGAGCAGCCTTGGTGGCCAGCTGCTTCCTGGGGGGCTTTTCCTCCAGTAGATTTACGGGCGGTCTGCTTAGTTCTTGCCATCGCTCTTTATTATTCTGTCTTATATTTCTTGCGTGCCGCCTAAACTCCAGCCCGGCACCCGCGTCGTTTTCGCTTCAGTTCCCCGGTGTGTCGAGTTTCTCTGTTAGCACCGGGTGGCGGTTGAGTGCTAGCTAGCTCTTCCCTGCTGTATCGTCTCCTGCTGTAAACAGAGGCTCCCTCCGCCGACTCGGGAGACCTTTGGGGTGATCTGTGTGTCCGTGATATATATAGAGTGAAAGGTGTGCCGGATCAGAAAGTTATCACCGGATCAGAAAGAAAAAGGAAGATAAAAAGACTCAGAATTGAGCCGCTGTTGCAAAAGGCAGCCAACTCGTGTGGCGCCGGAACCGGAAGATGAATTTGAGTGCTCCTTGAGAAATAGATGAGAGATTGCTTTCCTTTGGTGATCACTGGGAGAATATTTTGAAATGAGTCAAAACAATCTCTCAACTGTGGCGACCGTGGAGATCACTGGAAGATCAGTGAGAGGTCTTGGTGGTTGCTGAGAGACCGCTGAAAGACTGTTGAGAGACCTGGCCCTTTTTTCATCTTGCAATGATCTCTCAATAATCTCTGGCCCTGTGTAAATGGGGTACAAGAACATATATATATAGCCATGCTATATATATTCTCTCTCTCTCTCTCTCTCTCTCTCTCTCTCTCTCTCTCTCTCTCTCTCTCTCTCTCGTGCGCATGCGTGGGCGTTTGTGGGAGCAGGGGTGTGGAGTGGTGTCGAGTGAGTACTTTAAACTTTGTATTTTCTAACTTTTTCTCTATCTTGTGTGTTTGAGGTGTGTGTGTTTAATATAGTGGTTTGAGTGTGTGTGTGCTGGGGTGTGAGTGTTGGAGTGGGTGTGTTGGGGAATGGTAGCTTCTGCTGCCGGTTTTTCCCGGCCGGCATCATGCCGGTGATTGATGGTGGTGTGGAGTTTGAGCGCTTAACCCGGCGTCATGGTGTGAGAATCCTCCCGACAGTTCCCTGTTCTGTGGAGGAGGCCAGCCTCGCTGTAGGACAGGTGGTTGGGCATGGCAGCATAAAATCAGCATCGAGGATGAACAGCGCAATTGTGATCTTTCTGGATTCGACTGAAAAAGCTGATCAGGTGGTGGCACAGGGAGTGGTCATAGGTGACACTTTTACTCCCGTTTTACCGCTGGCGAATCCGTCTAGGAGGATCACCATCTCAAACGCTCCTCCTTTCGTTAAAAATGATCAGCTGATTAGAGAGTTGTCCCGTTTTGGCCAGGTTGTGTCCCCTATCAGAATGGTCTCTCTGGGTAGTAAATCACCCCTGCTGAAGCATGTTGTATGTCATAGGAGGCAGTGTTTCATGGTGTTGAAAGACAGCTCTGCTGAACTGAACGCGTCTTTTAATTTCAGGATTGACGGCTTTAGCTACTTGGTGTTTCAACATCTGAAACCATGAAGTGTTTTGCGTGTGGCGCAGAAGGCCATCTTATTAGGTCATGTCCTGAAAAGGCGAACACAAAGAGCACTGGCGGTAAGAAAGGTGACGCCGCTGTTTCTGGTGGTCCGGAGGGTAGCGCTACATGTGGTGCGGCGGATGCTGCTGCGGCGCCCGCTTCTGCTGGGGCGGTCGCGGCCGCAGTCCGCGTCCACGTCCGCTTCTACTTCTGCGGGGGCGTCCGCGTCCGCGTCCGCTTGTGCTGGGGCGGCCGCGGCCGCCTCTGCTGGGGTGGCCGCGGCGGGCGCGGTAGTTGCCCCCCCCAAACAGTGATGGTGGGGAATTTCTGTCTGGCGGCAGCTCTGATCATTGTAACGAGCCTGTCGCCCGGGGTAAACAGGTGGAGGGTGTAAGTAAAAGTGCAGTTAAACGAAGGAACGTGAATGAACAGACTTTGCAGGCGGGGGAGGAGCGGTTTGAGGCTGTAGGGGACACACAGAGCAAACACTGCATGACAAACGTTGCAGTTCATGAAGAAATGCAGGAATGTAGTTTTGCTGAAGAGGATCCTTTTAAAGCTGCACAAAAAAGAAAAAGTGCTGAAAACTTACAGAGCTCTGCTAAATCTAGTAGGGTTGGGAAGTTAGATTTACTAGATGAGAGCGTCTCTGACGAAAGTGGAGCTGAGTCTGAAATGATGCAGACGCAGACGCAGGAGGAGCAAAGCTCCTATTGTTTTTCCAAAATTAGGCAATTTCTCCAGGTGACCAAGGGGAGCAGAGCTGTGAAAGTGGAAAATTACTTTCCAGATCTGGAGTTATTTGTGGCATCAGCTCGCAAGCTGATGAAACTGAATGATGGGAATGAGACTTTTACTGATCAGGAAATTTTTCGTTTAAAGAAACTGGTTGTCAAACTGAAATCACAAATTACTAACAGTCATGTTGACTCTTAGTTTGTTTCTTCCCTTTTATGCTATGTGTGTGTTTTTTTACTGTACCCTATTTTTACCCTTTTTAATGCCCCACCTTAGAATTGGCACTCTCAATATTAATGGGGCCAGGGATGATGTAAAAAGGGCCTCTTTATACAAGCTTTTTAATTTAAAGAAACTTGACGTGCTGATGGTCCAGGAGACTCACAGCACTGTGGACATTGAGAGCCATTGGAGAAAAGAGTGGGATGGCTGCATTTTTTTTAGCCACAAATCCAGTAGCAGTGGGGGGGGGTGGCTGTACTTTTCTCTAGGGGTTGTGTGCCTGTCTCTTATGAGGTAGAAGAGGTGGTGAGAGGTCATCTCCTCTTATTAAAGGTACAGTTTGAAAACGTGAACTTCGTTTTTATAAACGTGTATGTACCAACACAGAAAGCAGAGAGGATCAGGGTCTTTGACGTGCTTTCGGACACGGTTAAGTCCTGTGATCCAAATAGTTTTTTATTTCTGGGGGGTGATTTTAACTGTACATTAAACCACAGACTAGACAGGAACCATCAGGAGCCTCACCCTGCTTCTGCCAATAGGCTGAGAGAACTGGTGAAAACACATGAAATGGCCGATGTGTGGAGATCACATCATGGGGACCAGAGGCAGTACACCTGGAGCCATGTCAAAGATAACCTTTTATCTATGGCTAGGTTAGACCGTTTTTATGGTTTTAAACATCAAATGAGTGTTTTTAAAAATAGTTGTATCTGTCCTGTTGGTTTCACTGATCACTGCCTGCTGTTTTGTTCTGTGTTTATTGAAAATGTAAAGTGTAAGAGTGCTTTTTGGCATTTTAACAATACACTTTTAAATGATGTGTTTTTTAAAGAGGTTTTTCATGATGTTTGGAAGTCACACAGGGAACAAAACCCCTCTTTTAGTTCTCTCCAATTGTGGTGGGATTTTGGTAAGGCCCAGATAAAACAACTCTGCCAACAGTACACTCAAAATGTCACTCGTAGCTTGACCCAATCCTTGAAAGTTCTGGAGACTGAGGTGGTAGAACTAGAGGAGTTGCTCAGTTCTACAGGAAAACAGGAGCACTTAGAGGCTCTCAAGTCAAAAAGGTCAGCCTTGGCTAGCTTGCTAGGGGTCACCGCACAGGGTGCTCTGGTCCGCTCACGCTACATGGATGTAGCTCTGATGGACTCGCCCTCCCAGTACTTTTTTGGACTGGAGGGGAAAAATGGACAGAGAAAGCTCATTCACTCCTTGTTGGGCGATGACGGGAGAACAATCTCCACAGCAGCAGAGATCAGGAAACACGCTGCTAGCTTTTACAGTGAATTGTTTAGAGCAGAGTGGAGGGAGGACACGGCACTGGGCCAGGTTTTCCTTGATGGTCTTCCAGTGCTCTCAGAGGACCTTGTTGCCGGCTTGGATGCTCCACTGTCTCTGTCTGAGCTGCATACGGCGCTAATGAGCCTCCAGAATGGAAAATCACCAGGCATAGATGGTCTCTCTGTGGACTTTTTTAAGGAATTCTGGCCCCTGCTTGGTCCAGACCTGCTGGAGGTTCTCCAAGATAGCTTGGAAAGGGGGACCCTACCCACGACCTGCAGGAGGGCCATCATCACACTGTTGCCGAAAAAGGGGGACCTCCAGAGCCTAAAGAACTGGAGGCCAGTCTCTCTGCTCTGCACAGACTACAAGATTCTCTCAAAAGCTCTGGCCCGAAGACTGAGAAAGGTGATGAGCGAGCTCATTCATGTAGACCAGACTTACTGTGTGCCTGGCAGGCTGATTAGTGACAACGTCACTTTAATTCGGGATATTTTGGAGGTCTCTGGTTCATTGGCGGTAGAAACTGGTTTGATTTCAATTGACCAGGAAAAGGCGTTTGATCGGGTTGAACACCAATATTTATGGACAGTTTTAACAGCTTTTGGGTTCAGCCCAGGCTTCATAGCCAGGATACGGGTCTTGTACAGTGACATTGAGAGTGTGCTGAAGATAAATGGGGGCCTGTCTGCCCCTTTAAAAGTCCAGAGGGGGGTTCGGCAGGGCTGCCCTCTCTCAGGGATGCTGTACTCCCTCGCCATAGAGCCTTTGCTTCACTGCCTGAGAAGGGATCTATCAGGAGTTACTTTTCCTGGCTGTGACACCACGTTCAAGCTGTCGGCCTATGCAGATGATGTAGTCATTCTGCTAAACAAGCAGAGTGACATTGACGTTCTGGTTAGGAGTGTCAATCTTTTTGGCCAACTTTCCTCTGCAAAGATAAACTGGGGAAAAAGCGAGGCTCTGATGGTGGGGGAGAAACTAGAAAATCAGCTTACGCTGCCGGGTGGGTTGATTTGGAAAAAAGGAGGTTTTAAGTATCTTGGCGTCTTTATTGGAAATCAGCAGTTTGAGCAAAAAAATTGGGATGGGGTCATAGAGAAGATTAACGGGAGACTAAACAAGTGGAAGTGGCTAATGCCAAGAATATCTTTTAGAGGAAGAGTGCTCATTTTAAATAATCTTGTTTCCTCATCCCTGTGGCACCGCCTCATGTGCATGGACCCCCCTGCTGGTTTGTTGTCCAAAATTCAGTCTGTTTTGGTGGACTTTTTTTGGGGGGGTGGACTCCACTGGGTTCCTCAAGCCCTGTTATTTCTTCCCAAAGAGGAGGGGGGGGCAAGGAGTGATTCATTTAGCTAGTAGAGGTGCTGCTTTTAGACTGACTTTCATACAGAGACTGCTGACGGGCCCCCAGGACCTGGTATGGAGGCCTTTGGCCTGTGTTATTTTACAGAGAGTCCTTGGGCTTGGGCTAGACCTCCCTGTGTTTTTAATGGATTTTAAGAACTCTAATGCACTGTCTTTACCCAGTTTTTACCGCAGTCTCTTTTCAGTGTGGACTCTTTTTAAAAAACAAAGAGGGCCATGCGATTCCCTCTACTGGTTGTTGAGGGAGCCGCTGGTTTTTGGTGGTCGCCTTGGTGTCCTGCCGGGAGTTGGAAGGACCTTCCTTGATAGGCTGTGTTCCAGGAACATTCTCACTCTGAAGCAAGTGGTGGAACTGGCTGGTCCTGGCCTCAACAACGCCTCAGCTTTAGCAGCTCATCTTGGTGTCAGGTCGATTCGTTTCATCGATGGTCTTCTTGCACACTGGAAACAGGAGCTTCATGGACTTGAGCACTCCCTACTCTTGGACTTTAGCAATGGCACGCTGCAGCCAGAAAGCACTGACCCCTTTCCCTCTCTCACGCTCTATATGGACTTTGACGTCGCTCCTTGCTCCTTACTGGCATTCTGTGCTCCCACTGGTGTGGACTTTGGAGGAGCCAGTGGTAAGGCACTCTACAGACTGGTGGTGATGGCACTCAACAAGGACCGTTTGAACACCTGTGTGGACACTCCTTGGAGAGCCTATTTTAAACTAGGAAAAGGGCATCGGCCTGCCTGGAGGGCTCTTTACAAAGCCCCTCTCCCTAAGAGACATGGAGACTTACAGTGGAGGGTCCTGCATGGTATTATAGCTGTCAATGCTTTTGTTTCTGTGATTAACAGCAGTGTCAGTGATCAGTGTGTTTTTTGTTCCTCTAGGGAGACTGTTTTTCATTGTTTTATTGAATGTCAGCGCCTGAGTGGCCTCTTTGAACTTCTCACAAAACTTTTTCATATTTTTAAGGAAGTTTTCTCTAAGCAGGTTTTCATTTGTGATTTTATGTACAATCGTCGTTTTAAGCAGAAGTGTCAACTACTGAACTTTGTTTTAGGACAGGCAAAGTTGGCTATCTATGTAAGCCGGAGAAGAAAACTTGAAAATGTTGAGAATGATGTTGATGTCAAAATTTTATTTGTGAGGCTACTTAAAGCCAGAATCAGGCTGGACTTTCAGTTTTTTATGGGGAATGGGGATGTGGAAGGTTTCAGGACCCTCTGGTCCCTGGAGAATGTCCTCTGTTCAGTTCATGATGGACAGCTTTTTTTGGGGCGTTTTTTTTGGGGATTAATTTTCTGTGTAACATAGCATGATATAGAAATTGTATTGACTGATGGACAAGTGTGTTTATTAAAGATCTTTTAAAAATCAAAATCTCTCTCTCTCTCTCTCTCTGAGTGGGCGTGGTCGTGAGTGCGAGCTGAGAGCGTGTGACAGCGTGAGTGAATTATTTCAAACTTTTCTCTATCTTTTTGTGTTTAAGGTGTTTTTTTGTTAAATAATCTTAATTTTTGTTGTTTTCTGTAGCTGGGGTGGGGTAGGCGTTTTGGGAGGGGGGTTTCTGCTGCCAGCTCTGCTGGTCAGCATGGTTTTGGAGCAAGGCTCCGGTTTTGAGCAGCTGACACGCCGCCATGCTGTCAAACTGACACCGGCTGTCAGCTGCTCAGTGGAGGAGTGTAGTCTGGCTGTGGGGGAGCTGGTCGGTTATGAAAGCGTTAGATCAGCTTCTAGAATGAATAGTGCCGTGGTGATTTTCCTGGATAGTATTGAAAAAGTTAACCAGGTAGTGGAGAGCGGGGTTGTGATTAAAGACACACTGGTTCCTGTTCTGTCTCTGGTGAATCCCGCGAAGAGACTTACCATCTCAAATGTCCCACCATTTTTAAAGAATGAGCTGTTGGAGAAGGAGCTGTCGAGACACGGGCAGCTTTTGTCCCCCATTAAGCACATCCCTCTCGGTTGTAAGTCCCCGCGTTTAAAGCATGTCATGTCTTTTAGGCGACAGGTGCTCATGATTTTAAAGAATAGCGAGGAAAGCCTCAACCTTGTATTTAAATACCGGATTGACGGCTTTGATTACACCATCCACGTCACCTCTGATAATATGAAGTGTTTCGGCTGCGGAATGGAGGGACACTTGATTCGATCATGCCCTCAGGGAGTGGGGGGTGATCACTCGGGGGAGGCCGCTAGTGCGGCCTCGGGGCTGTCTGGCGGCGGAGCGGCTTTGCCGCTCTCCGAGGCTGATGGCGCGGTAGTGCCGTCGGGCGCTTCGGCCGAGGCCGCGGGGCCGTCTGGCGGCGGGGCGGCTTTGCCGCCCTCCGCAGCCAGCCTGTCGATCATAAATGAAACAGCAGCGAAAGTTAAAGCACATCGCAGGGCTGTTGCACAGACCAACATTGTGGACAAGGGTGAGATTACCGAGAGGGATCACGCTGAGGATCAGACAGATGAGCCAAATGAGGCCCAGGTAGATGGTGGGACTAGAAAAATGAATATAAAACCACAGCACAGAGTGAGCGAAAGACAGGAAGAAACAGCTACCAGGGTGGCCGAGTCAGTGTTGGAGGACGAGGATGACATTGAATTAGATGAAGAGTTATGTAAAATCTCAGTCAAGCGGAAGAATTTGGAAACCAAACAGCAGAGGAGCAAAGTAAAAAGGGTTGTCAAAGACAGTTCTGAGGTTTCTCCATCTCAGCCAGATTCTTATGCTGGGTCTGAGATAGAGAGTGATGGTGAAAGCAGTGATGATGTGGCCAGTGGAGGCGGTTACCCCTTCACAAAAATACAGAAGTTTTTGCAGGACACTAAGGGGTCCAGAATGGTTAAAGTTGAAAGCTTCTTCCCTGATCTAAAACGTTTTGTTGACTCTGCTCGGGCCTACATGAAAAATAGGGAAGAGCTTGAGCAGGAAAGTTTTACTGATCAGGAGGTCTACAGACTAAAAAAGCTTGTGCTAAAAGTTAAGAACCAAATTGCCCAGGATGATTAGTCTTTTATCGCTCATTCTTTCTTTTTTGTTTTTGTATTGGTTTTGCCCTCTTATACACATGTGTAATTTTAATTTTGGCACGCTCAATATCAATGGAGCAAGAGAAATGTCCAAACAAGCGTGTGTTTTTACTCTTGCAGAATGCAAGAAAATTAATGTTCTGTTTGTTCAGGAGACTCATAGTTCTGAGGACAATGCTGCTGACTGGAGGAGGGAATTTCGTGGTGAAATTATTCTTAGTCATAAAAGCAGCAACAGTGGTGGAGTGGGTATTTTATTTTCTCGAGATTTTATTCCACTTTCTTATGACATTGATGAGATAATTGCAGGCCACATTTTAAAAGTTCGTGCTGTTTTTGAGAATGTGAAAGTTGTTTTTATAAATGTGTATGCGCCAACCGTAGGCACAGAAAGATTGGCCTTTTTAAATATTTTAAATGGCACGATCAAAAATTGCAGTAATGATGACTTTTTATTTGTGGGAGGTGATTTTAATTGCACAGAAAATCCTCTTATGGATAGGAATCACCCAGAGCCACATGCTGCATCCAAAAGAGTTTTGAAAGGTCTCATAGAAGCTCATGATCTGTGTGATGTGTGGAGAAATTTTCATGGCAAGGCTAGACAGTACACGTGGAGCCATAGAAAGGACAATATTCTGTCCTTAGCTAGACTGGATAGGGTTTACAGTTTTAAGCACCATTTTAGCATTTTTAAAAGTGCTTTTATAGTCCCTGTTGGCTTCACAGATCATTCCCTGGTTCAGTGTTGTGTTTTTATCAAGAATATAAAGTGCAGTAGTGCATACTGGCATTTTAACACGTCACTTTTATCGGATAACAGTTTTAAAACTGCTTTTATGTTTTTTTGGAGTAATTTTAAATTAACAAAATCAAATTTTAGTTCTTTGCAGCAGTGGTGGGATGTAGGGAAGAGCCAAATAAAGAATCTGTGCCTACAGTATACTCGCAATGTCTCTGGAGACTTGGCCAGGTCTGTCAGGGACCTGGAGAGAGAAGTAGTGGAGCTGCAGTCTTTGGCAGGCTCCACAGGAGAAAGAGGACATTTTGAGGCCCTCAATGGCAAAAAGTCTGTTTTAACTGACCTACTGGGTGTGGCTGCCAGGGGCGCTGTGGTACGCAGTAGGTTCCAGAACATCGCACTAATGGACGCTCCATCTCATTTTTTCTTTGGTTTGGAGAGGAAGAATGGTCAGAGGATGATGATCCACTCTCTTAGCTCCGAAGACGGGCGGCCGATCCATGAGTCTGTAGAGATCCGTCGCTTTGCAGTTGCTTTCTACAAGGATCTCTTTAAGAAAGAAATTGTTGAGAATCCACATGCACTGAGTCATTTTTTGACGGACTTGCCAAAGGTGATGGCTAGCGTGAATGCGGAGCTGGAGAGCGGGATCACTCTGCAAGAACTGGCAGTGGCTGTCCAGTCTCTTCAGTGTGGAAAAGCCCCAGGGATAGATGGCCTACCATCGGAGTTCTACAAGGCGTTCTGGTCTGAGATCTGTGAGGACTTGCTGGAAGTACTGTCTGACAGTCTGCGGAAGGGTCACCTGCCCCTAAGTTGTAGGAGAGCAGTCCTCACCCTCCTTCCAAAAAAGGGCGACTTGAAAGACATTAAAAACTGGCGTCCGGTGGCCCTCCTCTGTACTGACTACAAAATTCTCTCCAAGGTGTTGGCTACCAGACTGAGGAAGGCGATGGAGCAGGTCATACATGTAGACCAGACCTACTGTGTACCTGGTAGGTTGGTTACAGACAACATTTTTTTAATTCGTGATGTTTTGGACCTCTCCAGCTCATTGGTCAAAGAACTTGGTCTTATTTCAATAGACCAAGAAAAGGCGTTTGACCGAGTTGAACATCCACACCTTTGGCAGACATTAGAGGCCTTTGGTTTCAGCTCAGGGTTCATCGCCATGATCCAGGCTTTGTATAGAGACATTGAGAGTATTCTTAAGATTAATGGTGGTTTGAGTGCTCCTTTCAAAGTTGAGAGGGGTGTCCGACAGGGCTGCCCCCTCTCAGGTATGCTGTACTCTCTTGCCATCGAGCCCCTCCTTTGTAAACTAAGGCAAGGCCTCACTGGTTTTAAAATCCCCAACTCTGACTCTGTTTTTAAAGTGTCTGCCTATGCTGATGATGTTGTTGTTTTTACAAGAAATCAAAATGATGTAGACTACCTTTTAAGAACTGTTAATCTTTTTGGTGAGTGCTCCTCAGCGAGAGTGAATTGGGGTAAGAGTGAAGCTGTTGTGGTGGCGGGGAGACCACAAAAAATTGCCCTACCTGGTGGCCTTTCGTGGACACAAGGTGGTTTTAAATATCTTGGTGTGTTTTTAGGAAATCAGACTTTTACTGAGAAAAATTGGGAGTGTTTTTTAGAAAAAACTGAAGGAAGACTAAAAAAATGGAAATGGATTCTGCCAAACTTGTCCTTCAGAGGTCGTGTTTTAATTATAAACAACTTGATTGCTTCAATGCTGTGGCATCGACTGTCTTGTCTGGACCCTCCACCCAATTTGCTGGCCAGAGTGCAATCTATAGTCGTGGACTTTTTCTGGGACCGTCTTCACTGGGTTCCACAGAGTATCCTGTTTTTACCGAGGGAAGAAGGTGGTCAAGGGCTCATCCATCTGGCCAGCAGGGGGGCTGTCTTTTGCCTGCAGTTCATTCAGCGACTGCTGAGTGGCCCCCTTGACCTTGTGTGGAGACCTATTGCCAGGGCTGTCCTGGCTCGCTGTGGAGGGCTTGGACTAGAGGAGTCGCTGCTTTTAATGGATTTAAGGGGCCAAAAACTCCCAGAACTTCCCCAGTTTTACCAGAGTGTTTTTAAAATCTGGGGACTTTTTAAAAAGAACTCTCCCCAGGCTTCCTTGTCGCCTTTCTGGCTTTTAAAGGAACCACTTGTGTTCGGGACCCATTTTGATGTGGGCAATGTTTTAGGACCTTCTGTTTTAAAAAAGTTCATTTCTGCAAAGGTTACAACACTGGGACATTTGGTGAATTTATGTGGTCCTAACTTGGACAATGCTGTTGCCCTGTGCTCGGCTCTTGGCGTTTCTTCAGTCAGAGTTATAATGAACTTGTTGAAAGATTGGAGAGACTGCCTGTCCGCAGAAGAACACTCTGCTATTGTTTTACACTGCGAAAACTCTGTGCAAACTGCTGATGAACCTTTTCCTTTTAGTGTTTTATCTTCTGATTTTAAAGATGGCACTGGTGTGTTTTTAAACTCTGAGCACATTAACATTTGTGACTCTCCTGGTAAAAAAATGTATGGACTTTTGGTGAAAATTCTAAATGTGAATAAGTTAAAAGGTCGAGCTGATACACCATGGAGGAAACACTTGGGTCTGGGTCCAGAGGTGAGGCCTGCCTGGAGAGCACTCTATAAACCACCATTAACTAAGAAGGTTGGAGACCTACAATGGCGAGTTTTACATGGTGCTGTGGCTGTAAATGCTTTTATCTCTCTTTTAAACCCAAATGTTGTTGAGGTTTGTCCATTTTGTCCTCAGAAAGAAACTGTGTTTCATTGTTTTCTGGACTGTAACAGACTGCAATTGTTGTTTGTTTTTTTGGGGAAGCTGTTTTATCTGTTTGGAGAAGTCTTTTCCCTGCAGATTTTTATCTTGGGCTTTCCATATAGACAGAGGACTAAGAAAAAGAGTGAACTCTTAAATTTCATCCTGGGTCAGGCTAAAATGGCTATTTATGTTAGTAGGAAAAGAAAAATTGAACAAATGCTGGATTGTAATGTTAAAGACATGCTGGTTGACATGATCAAGGCTCGAATAGTGATTGATTACAATTACTATCATCTGATGCAAAATGTTGAAACTTTTGAGGCTATGTGGTGCTTTAAGCACATCCTGTGTTGTGTTAAGGAGGGGAAAATTACCTATGGTATGGTCCTGATGTAAGAAGCAAGTTTTTTTTTTAGTTTTCCTGGTTTGGTTACTTATGTCTTTGATTTCTTGTCAGTGAGTCATTTTACTTTTCCATTGCTTCTTTTAGTTGTTTTAATTGTTGTGTTTTTCTGTTGAACTTGTGACAATAAAGGTGTGTTGAAAAATCAAAATCAAATCTCTCTCTCTCTCTCTCTCTCGCTCTCTCACTCACTCACTCACTCACTCACTCATACATACATATATACTATACTGTACCTCTTTGGTCACCCAAAAAATTCTCAATGATCTCTCGGGTCTCTCAAGGATCGTTCAAAGGTCTTTATAGATCACCATAAAAGTCATACAACAATCCCCCCCAAATTTCCAGAGAAACGCCTTTTTTTGCAGCTTTAGAAGATCGTTGAAAGATTGGGTAAATTTGTGATCTCTCCATGGTAACCCAACGATGTCCATCAGTGTATTTTTTTTTATCTTCATATGAACAATGACTGCTGCTCCGTCTGTGTAAAGGGGGCCTAACAATTAAAACGTCTCTCTATTGTTAACCGTGCCTGCTTATACATACAGCATATACTTTTATATCCTGACACAGCCGCACACATCCTTGTTTCAATCATGAGGAGGTGACGGAGAAGCTTTCCAGCACCATAATTTGCCTTGGCTGGGTAGATGGAAAAGACAGACGTAGCACACACTCAGCCCCTTTCACCTCATCTGTTCTCTCTTCTTGACAGGTGGCCCACCTCGCCTTTCTGTAGTGCGTCAACTCTGAGCCAGTTTTTTTCTTTGAATGCTCCCTTAAGAAAAAAAAAAAGGTTTACTAACTGTGCTTACTGTGTCTGCCTTTAGGTACTGACTTATGTAGTTTTTTTGATACTACACAGGGTATTATGCAAAGACCGGAAAACATCAGACTTTCCTGAAATTGCCTAAAATTACTACTGGTAATTTTAGGCAATTTCAGGAAAGTCTGATGCTTTTCTCATTCATGTAGCATGCTTTTTCTTCTTTTAGATTTGATTGGCGGCTGGCAACCAGCTTACAGGTGCATTAACGCCACATACTTCACTCTATATAATCACTCTATCTGGTCAGGAGCTGTAGTCCTTACCGCCACATACTTCACTCAGTAAACATCACTCTATGTATCAAAAGTCAGAATTCTTCTCGATTGGCAACCTCTTCTTCGTCTTCTTCACTCTATATCTTTGTATAAGGAGTTCTTATAAGGAGTTCTGAACAATCTTCTTCTTCTTCTTCAAACAGTGAGATTTCCATGTGTACATGATGTCTATAACACTCTGTCTGGTCTCACTCTATATTCTTCAGGTCATCACTCCCAGTAAGCCTGCTTAAAAGTGTAAAACTTCTTCTTCTTCTTCTTCTACTGCCACCAACTGCTCTAAAACTCTCATGTAGCATGCTAGGAAATAAAGTAAGCACTACTAAGGCGTGAAAAACAATAACCTTACTAGAGACATTCAACTGGTGCTAACTAAATGAGTAATTAGGACCAACTGTTACTTCTAAGTGTGGGAAGCTGTCATGAACCGAGGGCTGGAGATTTCCTCCAGACTCGGTTTCATGGCTTTTTTCCCTGTTTATCACTCATCTGTTGTATTTTGTGCCTTTGGGTTCATATATTTATGTTCTGCTTGTCATTTTTCTGTTTGCTAGTGTTATATTTTTATTTTTCTGTACTTATTTATAACTATACTGGGGTATGATATTTTATTCTTTTACATCTCTGTATTGCCCCTTTCCTGTTTGACAGCTGTCAGGAGGCATGTAGCGTCATGTGGGCGTATCCTGTCAGCTGTCAGTTTTTGATCTGTCTCCCTCTCGTCTTCACCAGCTGGTCCCAATCACCATTATGGTTCTCGTCTTCCCCTCGCTTAGGTGCACCACACCTGTGATCATTCACCTTGTTATCCGGCTGTATTTAATCTGCTCATCTCAGTCAATCCTTGTTGCACTATTGTATGTCTACTCTCACGTTTCATCCGTGTTCCTCCTGATCTCCTCCTGCATCCACTGGGCAATGTCGGCCCAGGGACGCCAGCTGTAAGTGTTGTCTTTATTAATATTTTTGTATCTCGCTCAGTTTTTGGACTTTGTTCCTTTTCTTTAATAAATGTCACGAGTGTATCCAGCGTCTGAGTCTGTCTCCCTCCACCTCGTAGAGGCACATGAAAGGAAGCTACTTTCAGCGTCTGGAATAAAGAGTTTGATTCCATGCAAGGCCAGCTGGGTGACAGCTCACCTGCTGAATTAGCAAACGCAGGCTGTATGGAGTCGGGAACAGGAAGTTTGAGACTCAACAAGCCAAGGCATGTAAATACACATTATTATTGTTCATGTTCCCAGTAATGACACGAGATTTGGGCAAATGATGAGTGACTTTACAAAAAAAATGCTGCCTATCATCCATCTACTGCTGTCTGAATCCAGGAGAGAAACTGACTTCCCTTCAAAACCACAACACATTGAGGAACCCTGTTCCCACAGTCATGGCCAGAGGGACAGACTCTCCTGCATTTCAGTCAGATAATACAGCATTTCACCTCGGAAATTGTTACAATTACAAATGTTTTGGCATACTCATGCTCCTCAAGCTGAGGAAAAAAAAGGACAATCTGAGATGTTCCACACAGAGCTCCAAAAGTTGGATCAGGAAAACAATTATCGCTCTCATCTTAATATTTAGCAGCACAACCTTAGGAGGAGATACACTGCATCTGGAAAGTATTCACAGCGCTTCACTTTTTCCACATTTTGTTATTTTACAGCCTTACTCCAAAATGGATTAAATTCATATTTTCCTCAAAATTATACACACAATACCCCATAATGAGAACATGAAAAAAGTTTTTTTTTTTTAGATTTTTGCAAATTTATTAAAAAAAAAACAACAACTAAGAAATCACATGTACATAAGTATTCACAGCCTTTGCCATTAAGCTCAAAATTGAGCTCAGGTACATCCTGTTTCCACTGATCATCCTTGGGATGTTTCTACAGCTTAATTGGAGTCCACCTGTGGTAAATTCAGTTGACTGGACATGATTTGGAAAGGCACACATCTGTCTATATAAGGTCCCACAGTTGACATGTCAGAGCACAAACTAAGCATGAAGTGAAAGGAATTGTCTGTAGAGCTCTGAGACAGGATTGTCTTTAGACACAAATCTGGGGAATGGTACAGAAAAATTTCTGCTGCTTTGAAGGTCCATATGAGCACAGTGACCTCCATCATCTGTAAATGGAAGAAGTTCGGAACTACCAGGACTCTTCTTAGAGCTGGCTGGCTGTCTAAACTGAGCGATCGGGGGAGAAGAGCCTTAGACATGGAGGTGACCAAGAACTCAATGGTCACTCTGACAGAGCTCCAGTGTTCCTCCGTGGAGAGAGAAGAACCCTCCAGAAGGACAACCTTCTCTGCAGCAATCCACCAATCAGGCCTGTATGGTACAGTGGCCAGATGGAAGCCACTCCTTAGTAAAAGGCACATAGCAGCCCACCTGAAGTTTGCTAAAAGGCACCTGAAGGACTCCCAGACCATGAGAAACAAAATTCTCTGGTCTGATGAGAGAAAGATTGAACTCTTTGGCATGAACGCCAGGTGTCATGTTTGGAGGCTCATCACCAGGAAAATACCATCCCTACAGTGAAGCATGGTGGTGGCAGCATCATGCTGTGGGGATGTTTTTCAGTGGCAGGAACTGGGAGACTAGTCAGGATAGAGGGAAAGATGAATGCAGCGATGTACAGAGACATCCTGGTTAAAAACCTACTCCAGACATGCTCTTGACCTCAGACTGGGGCGACGATTCATCTTTTAGCAGGACAACAACTCTAAGCACACAGCCAAGATATCAAAGGAGTGGCTTCAGCACAACTCTGTGAATGTCCTTGAGTGGTCCAGCCAGAGCCCAGACTTGAATCTAATTGAACATCTCTGGAAAGATCTGAAAATGGCTGTGCACCAACACTTCCCATCCAACCTGATGGAGCTTGAGAGGTGCTGCAAAGAGGAATAGGCGAAACTGCCCAAAGATAGGTGTGCCAAGCTTGTGGCATCATATTCAAAAAGACTTGAGGCTGTAATTGCTGCCATAGGTGCATCAACAATGTATTGAGCAAAGGCGAATACTTATATGCATGTGATTTCTTAGGTTTTTATTTTAATAAATTCTCAAAAATCTGAAAAAAAAAATTCATGTTGTCATTACGGGGTATTGTGTGTAGAATTTTGATGAAAAAAATGAATTTATTCCATTTTGGAATAAGGTTGTAACATAAAATGTGGAAAAAGTGAAGCGCTGTGAATACTTTCTGGATGCACTGTAAATAAACATGAGAACACCAAAGTATTTCTAACTCTAGCAATTTTCTTGGCGAAGTGCTGTGTTATCTGACAGAAGCGCAAGGGCTCCCAACATTTCTGTCCATGACTGTATGTGCATAATTGTGGATGGCTATTTTCCAAAATGTCTTATGACAGAGCTGCAGTCTCTCACATTTCTCTGCAACTTTCTTCTATCTAGTTCACGTAGCATGGCTCCAGAAGGCACTCACTTTGGCTTTAAGATTAAACTTCAAACCCTCCTTTCAGCTAAAGTGTCCTATAGGTGAACCTGAATCATCCATTAGTTCTGCTGCCATAGACTCAGGCTGCAGGAGGATCTCTAGTGAGGCGTGGACACCTTCCTCTGATTTACTTTCCATACATTTATTTTCTGCTGCTGTTACCTGCTTAACTTTGTGCTTCTCTACTTATGCTTTTGTGCATTTTATGCTCTGCCTTCATTGTCCTTGGACATTTCTGCTTAAGCATCTGTTCCTGAGCTCACTGCAGCTGTTTGTTGTTATAGTGTTTGATTCTTTTGCTATTCTGTTCTTTTGATTCATGATTATTTCCCCCCTTACTCCAACCAGAACGGTGCCACGTCGTAGTCGGTTCTCTCCAAGTTTTCTTCTTTATGAACGGCTGTTTTACTCTCCACTCTTCCTAAATGCTTGTCCACAGCAAACTGTTAACCTCTCCTCGAATTTTAATTTTGGTCATACTGAAAGCAATTAGTCAAGGACTAGGTAAATATGCCAAAAATATTCTATCATTAACTTTAAATGCATTGAATCAATAATGAGATTTCAACCACCTGTAACCCTGAAGTTGTTTTTAAAATATTCTGCAGTGGTTTCAGCATTATCTGTGAAGATGACGCACACAACACTGGTCCAGTTGAGTCACAGGGGTGCGGTGTCTCCTCTCTGACAAGTTTCAGGCATGAAACCCTTCCTCTGACTTCTAGCAAAATAAAGTGGAACAGCCGCCATTATAAATACCCACAGAACCACAGTAAATTCTCCTGTGGTTTAAGTATCAAGTGTTAAACATATTAAAGTATCAAATATTCATCATCATAAGGCAAAATCACAGTGTTTGTACATGTCAGTGATATATAACAATGCCCCAACATGAAGTGTCATCTCAAAGTCAAAGTATAATCATAAAATACCATAGACCCTGGTATGCTGTATTAAAGAAGCCAATTTGTGAGCAGGTTTTGATCTTTGCCTTGCATTCATGTGTTCAGTACGTTCAGATGGTGAAATATACCTGCCATGTATGCCAGCCTTGCACACCACTCATCAAGTGCAAGCAGCTTTGCATCATCGCACCTCTCATTGATCAAAAACACTTTCAGTTCCTCTCAGAGCTCATACACATAGGCCAGAACTTTCCTGCGCGACAACCTTCGGACCTCTGTATGGAGCAATAAGGTTTTATGCTCCACTCCCATTTCCTCACATAAAGATGCAATCATGTGGCTTTTCAGAGGTCTTGTCTTTACAGAGTTTACCATCAGAAAGACATCATCCAACACAGGAGCCAGGTCTGCTGGTAAAGTCTTGGCAACGAGGGACTCGTGATGCGAAAAACAGTAACAGCAACATCTGGGTGTCTCTTTCACTGTATTTAATATTTAGCCATTGCTGATTTTTAGTCACTGGGACCTCTAGCACATCTTAACAATGTCATTAACCTCCACAAAACACATAAAGAGAGAAGAAGGCCATTATTATTGTATCCATACTGCCACCTACTGACATGGAAGAGCCATGACAGCCACCCATGCACAACAACAGCAAATTATTTGCAATTTCTGGACCAGTTAAGAACTGAAATTTGACAATTCCCTCCTAAACATTCTCTCAAGGACCCTCTGGGGTCCTAGGACTCCTGGTTGCCAAACAAGGCAGTAGATACTGCGGCAATTCCCTGCATGCTGGATGCAGCATCAGTCAAAAATAGACTTGTTGCGTATTTTTAGCAATCCATTGCCACGAGCAGAATCTCTTCTGCAATGCACCGCATCTGCTGAAGAGTAGAACATTGACTAGAATGGGAAGTATTTGCGGCAGTAGCTGCAACCGCAGCATAACAGACCACAACTGCAGTCAGTGGAAGTTGGGGGTGAGGTTTTCAGAAACCGTCATGAATATAAATGACCAGACTCATTCATAAACAACAGAATGAGTTGCCTGACCACTTGTTATCAGCTTTATTCTGATAGAAGTCTCAGGAAAGGTGCTGTGCACAAAATATAGCTCTTAATAAAACGGACTGTAGGGGAGCTTGTCAGTGTGTGTATCTTTTCTGAAGTTTGTTTGATTGTCAGGTCTTTCTCTTTGGATCGAGCATCAGATCCTGTGGACTACTCATTGTGTCTTCTTGTACTTTTTCCTCTTTGTAGCTTCAAGCACAACACTCGCAAAGGTCCAGCCTTATGCCTGTTCATGTTGTATGCGTATGTGTATCAAAACCCAGATGAAATCATAAGTTACAACAACTTGGGCTTTGTCAGACATCAGAGCGATCCAGTTGATTTCTCATTTTTCTCATTTCTCTCCTGAGCTTTAGTTATTTTTAGTGTGCAGATGGTCAGCCTGCAGGGCTCATCCGCCCCTTGCACCGTTCATGCACCCCTCGCCTTAGCTCCTACTTGTAGCATTAAAATCTAAAAGCTAGAGTGTTTCATTACTTCAACAGGATAAATATGCTGTTAAATATTGTTTTTAACAAGATTCCTGGCTTGTTTTAAATAATCCTGCTGAAAAAAGATATTTTCTTTGTCAATGTGGACCATTTTTACTCCAAACAGCAAGGAACGGCTTTGAGGCTGAGCACTGAAGTGTCACAGAGCTTCTGTTTTTGATGGGTAGAAACCTGGAGGAAGCAAGCGGAAGAACGATTTCCAATAGGAATCCACACAGCTGACGCGTATCAGTCGGCCCTCGAGGCGCTCTGTCCATTTACGCCAAAGTGCCAATAAGGAAAACTAAGCAGCTCTGCACTGTCTGACACTCTTCTCTAATCTTTTTTTTCTCATCATGTCTTGCAGTGCATAGTCAGTAGTACAGTGGTGTGAAAAAGTGGTTGCCCCCATCCTTATTTCTCATTTTTTGTATGTTTGTCACACTTAAATGTTTCAGATCATTAAACAGGTTTAAATATTAGACAAAGATAACACAAGTAAACACAAAATACAGTTTTTAAATGAAGGTGTTTATTATTAAGGAAAAAAAATCCAAACCTACATGGCCCTGTATGGAAAAAGTGACTGCCGTCTAAACTAATAACTGATTGTGTCATGATGCTGAGCACGGGGTGGAAGCACCGTGCTCATGCTTTCAGGTTGTCCAGATTATTATTGTATTTTCTTCATCTTGGTTTCATTTTGTGTTTGAGTTGGTCTTAGATGCATTATGTTTATTGGTTGCCTTTTGTCTCTGATTATGTTTCTGAGTTCCTGTTATTCTTATCTCGGTTTTTACCTTTATAGCCTTGGTCATTTATATTATGCATCCACTACCATCCAGTTTCATAATTTATAATTATTATTTACCTATTTAGACATGAGCCTCCCCTCCCCTTTTCTCTCAGTCCTCTTTCTGTATTTTGATATTAGTATTCCAGTATAGCATCGCTTGGTTTTGTATTTTTTTATGTCTTTGTCTTGATTGATTGTTATTATTATTATTTTCTGGTGTCTGATCTCATTTTGTATTTATGTCCTCCTGTGCTTTTACTTTGACAGTGTGCTTTGTTTACTTCCGTTTGCTCTAAGCTAGTTTTGCGGTTTGTCCCAGCTGTACTATTTCAGTTCATTATCCTTGCTCTTGTTACTCACACCTGTCATCAATTGTCATTATTCATCCTAGCCTTATTTAAGGACTGCTGCAATGCAGTCCATTGCAGCATCCTTCTCAGTGTTCAGACGGGAGCTCCCCGTCTCGTTTCATTTTGCATTCTGCGTGTGTTCCACATTTCACCGGCGTTTCCAGATGCCTTAGCCTCCGTGCTGTTCACCTTTGTTATCCTGTCTTTCCTCCCTCATAAGATGTGTTTGTGTCTTTGTTATATTTTGTGGTTTTTATTATTATACTCCCTGCAAACTCACAGTCAGCATTTGGGTCTTCGTCCTGTCGACGAAGGGGCGATTATGGCATAAGGACGCTGCCAGAGTTGACCTAGCTGCTGTGAGTTTGCTTTTTTTTAATTTTTCCCTTCCATCTATTTTCTGTTTAGGTCTGTTTTTTTTTTTGCGGGGATGTCAGTCCGCACGGACTTTAGTATTTTTGGACTGGATGAGGTGGAGTGATGGGCTGCAGGGTTGTTGGAGGATATTATATTGGACGCTCGCGCTTCCCACACTCCCGAGGAGGTCCTGCAGTGTCTGGACAGTACGGCACAGGTTATTGAGGCATAGCCCAGCCTGTGGAGCTATCCGGAACTCACGTCTCTCCTCGTCTCAATCTCCAATTCACAACATATGCACCACAGGCTGGAGAGGAGCTACCTACCAGCTTTACCTGTGCCGACAAAGAAGCGTCTCCGGGTACGGAAGTCTCACCATGAGCCCGTGTCTCTGCATCCTCGCCAGACAACCTCTGCAGTCCCCGGAGGAGCCTCGTCTGGATCAGCAGCAGCAATCATCAGTCATAAGGCAAGGTACCTTTTCATTTTTTTTTCAACGCTGGATCTAGGAGTTTTAGCTAACTATAGACCAATCTCTAATCTCTCTTTCATTTCAAAAATCTTTGAAAGAGTTGTTGCTACGCAATTATTTGACTACTTACAGAGAAATGGTTTATTTGAAGAGTTTCAATCTGGGTTTAGAATCCATCATAGTACTGAAACAGCCTTAGTGAAGGTCACTAATGACCTCCTGATTGCATCTGATAATGGACTTGTTTCTGTACTTGTCCTTTTAGACTTTAGTGCAGCTTTTGATACTATCGATCATAATATTCTACTTGATAGATTAGAACACTATGTTGGATTTAATGGAACTTCGTTGCAGTGGTTTAGATCTAATTTGTCTGATAGGTTCCTGTTTGTTCATATCAATAATGAGTTTTCTTTCAACTCAAAGCTCAGTCATGGAGTTCCACAGGGATCTGTGCTAGGCCCCACTCTTTTTAGTTTATATATGCTTCCGTTAGGCAACATTATTAGGAAGCACTGTATACATTTTCATTGTTATGCAGATGACACACAATTATACCTGTCAATGAAACCAGATGATAGTAATCAATTAGCCAAGTTAGAAGCCTGTCTTAAGGAAATCAAAGCTTGGATGACTTGTAATTTCCTGCTATTAAATTCAGATAAGACTGAAGTCATTCTTGTTGGTCCAAAAAACCTTAGAAATACCTTTCCAAATCAAACTTTTAGTTTGGATGCAGTTACTCTTTCTCTTAATAGCTCTGTGAGGAACCTTGGAGTTATTTTTGATCAAGATCTGTTTTTCAATTCACATATTAAATTTGTTTCTAAGACTGCCTTCTATCATTTGCGTAATATTGCCAAGATTAGGAGCATCTTGTCTCAGAGTGATGCTGAGAAACTGATCCACGCTTTTGTTAGCTCTAGATTAGATTATTGTAACTCTTTATTATCAGGTTGTCCTAAAACATCTCTAAAAAGTCTTCAGTTGATCCAAAATGCTGCAGCAAGAGTTTTAACAGGTTCTAGAAAGAGAGATCATATCTCTCCGGCTCTGGCCTCCCTTCATTGGCTTCCCATAGAGTTTAGAATTAAGTTTAAAATCCTTATTCTCACTTTTAAAGCTCTAAACAATCAGGCCCCTTTTTATTTAAAAGATCTGATATTACCCTGTTATCCTAACGGAGCACTATGCTCCCAAAATGCTGGATTACTTGTAATACCTAGAATCTCCAAAAGTACAATGGGGGGCAGAGCCTTCAGTTATCAAGCTCCTCTCTTGTGGAACCAGCTGCCAATCTGGATTTGGGAGTCAGACTCGATCTCTGTTTTTTTAAGAATAGGGTTAAAACCTTCCTTTTTGATATAGCCTACAATTAGGGAGAGATCATGTGTTTCTGAACCCTCCCTTAGTTATGCTGCTATTAGGTTTAGTCAGCCGGGGGACCTCCAATAATTGCACTGGGCTTCACTCCTTTCTTCACTCTCAATGAAATATTTTTTTTTTTGCTGGTCATTAACATCTGTTTGTTCTCTCCCATAGATTGAGCCCCCATCGTGCTGTTTGCTCTCTACATGTCTGTTCTTTTCATCTTCTCTATCCCCTCACCCCCCAACCAGTCGCAGCAGATGACTGCCCCTTCCTGAGCCTGGTTCTGCTGGAGGTTTCTTCCTGTTAAAAGGGAGTTTTTCCTCTCCACTGTTGCCAAGCACTTGCTCATAGGGGATCACCTGATTACTGGGGTTTTTCTGCAATTGTGAGGTGTTCCACCTGATTCAGCCATCACATCTGGAGGTCCGCCAGTGTCAGCCACCACCTTTGGAGTTCCATCAGTGTCAGTCGCCTCATCTGGGGTTCCGCCAGCATCAGCCACCACGTCTGGATGTCTGCCAGCTGCACCCGCCATCGTGCCTGCTGCAAGGGCTGCTGCAGCAGAGTAGTCAGAGTCCTGGATGGCGGTGGAGCTCAAGTTTAGGCAAGTAATCTGTTCTGTTTCTACACTATTAGTTCTAGAGAAATCTTGTCTTACTCGTGGCGGGGAGAATCAGCTGCCCTCTGCTCCCAAGTTCTCCTCGCCGGGCTCCACTGCTGCCAGTAATAGTTTTCTGGTGTCTATCTCTTCCTCCCTGTCCGAAGTGGCCGTGTTGGGAATGGATGGCCAGACGGAGGAACTCGAGACGCCCCAACCTGAGTCGCCGGAGTCCTGGACAGCGGTGGAGCTAGAGTTCAGGCAAGTCCTCTTTTTTGTCTTCACTATGTTGGTATTAGAGAGGTCTTGTTTTACTCTTGGTGGGGGAGGGCAGTTGCAGCTGCCATCTGCTCCTGAGCTTTCCTCGCTGGGCTCCACTGCTGCCGGTGATAGTGACCCGGTGTCTGTTTCTTCTCTCCTGTCCGGGTCCTCGCCTGGTTCCGCCGATGGTCATCAGCCTTTGCCCGAGGTCACCAATGGTCATTATCCTTTGCCTGAGGTCACCGAGGGTCATCAGTCCACTGTGTTGGAGGTCACCGAGGTTCCTCTGCTTTCGCCTGAGGTCGCTGAAAGTCATCCATCTTCACCTGAGATTGCCGAGGGTCATTTGTCTTCGCCTGAGGTTGCCAAGGGTCATCCGTTTTTGCCTGAGGTCACCAAAGGTCGCCAACCTTTGCCTGAGGTCACAGAGGATCATCCGTCTTCGCCTGAGGTTGCAGAGGGTCATCCGTCTTCACCTGAGGTCGCCGAAGGTCATTCATCTTTGCCTGAGGTCACCAAGGGTCATCCGTCTTCACCTGAGGTTGCCAATGGTCATCTGTTGTTGCTTGAAGTTGCCGAAGGTCATCCGTCTTCACCTAAGCCGTCTTCGCCGCTTGGTTTCCTCGCTGATCAGCCATCTTCATCATCTGGTTTTCTCGCTGGTCAATCATTCGTTCTGTCCAGTTTTTCCACTGATCAGCCATCCTCATCGTTTGGTTTCCTCGCTGGTCAGCTGACATCACCATCTGAGTTTGCTGTTGGCCAGCAATCATTGTCAGGGGTCAACTCTCCATAGCTATTGTTCCATCTGATCCATAATGCAGTCCCTGTGGTCCATAGAGGGCCCGGGTTCCAGCTACCACCTCCAGGAGCGGGCACATCGTGCCCCGTGGACCGTTGGCTCAGGGATGCTGGGAGACCACCAGACGGACTATGCCCTTTGCTGAGGTGTCTTAGGAACTCTGGGAGGCCATCCGATTTATCCCACCATGTGATCTGGTGGTATTGGGACTTTTGTAGACCACCTGAACTGCTTTACTTTTTCACCCAATATTCCTAGATTTCTGTTGTCACCTTTTCTATTCTGTTTGTGGATCATGAATGAGTGTTTTGTTTCGGTCCCTCTTAGTATGGGTTCCCCCACTGCCCTCCTGGGTTGGGCTGTTATCCTGTTGGGGGGGGGGGGGGGGGGGGGGGGGTTCTTGTATTTTTTTTTCTTTCCTTTTTGGTGTTACCTTGGGGTGTCTGGAATCCACCCTTTGGATGGGGGCTCTGTCATGATGCTGAGCACAGGGAGGAAGCACCGTGCTCATGCTTTCAGTTTGTCCAGATTATTTTCTGTATTTTCTTCATCTTGGTTTCATTTTGTGTTTGAGTTGGTCTTGGATGTATTATGTTTATTAGTTGCCTTTTGTCTCTGATTATGTTTTTGAGTTCCTGTTATTCTTATCTTGGTTTTTACCTTTATAGCCTTGGTCATTTATATTATGCATCCACTACCATCCAGTTTCATAATTTATAATTATTATTTACCTATTTAGACATGAGCCTCCCCTCCCCTTTTCTCTCAGTCCTCTTTCTGTATTTTGATATTAGTATTCCAGTATAGCATCTCTTGGTTTTGTATTTTCTCTCGTCTTTGTCTTGATGGATTATTATTATTATTTTCTCCTGGTGTCTGATCTCATTTTGTATTTATGTCCTCCTGTGCTTTTACTTTGACAGTGTCCTTTGTTAACTTCCGTTTGCTCTAAGCTAGTTTCGCGGTTTGTCCCAGCTGTACTATTTCAGTTCATTATCCTTGCTCTTGTTACTCACACCTGTCATCAATTGTCATTATTCATCCTAGCCTTATTTAAGGACTGCTGCAATGCAGTCCGTTGCAGCATCCTTCTCAGTGTTCAGATGGGAGTTCCCCATCTAGTTTCATTTTATATTCTGCGTGTGTTCCATGTTTCACCGGCGTTTCCAGATGCCTTAGCCTCCGTGCTGTTCACTTTTGTTATCCTGTCTTTCCTCCCTCATAAGATGTGTTTGTGTCTTTGTTATATTTTGTGGTTTTTATTATTAAACACCCTGCAAACTCACAGTTAGCATTTGGGTCTTCATCCTACCCTGAGGGGCAATTATGACAGGTTGGGCCACCCTTAGCAGCAACAACTGCAATCAAGCATTTGCGATAACTGGCAATGAGTCTTTTATAGCACTGTGGAGGAATTTTGGCCCACTCATCTTTGCAGAATTGTTGAGCATGAACCATCTTTTAAAGGTCATGCCACAGCATCTCAATTGGATTCAGGTCAGGACTTTGACTAGGCCACTCCAAAGTCTTCATTTTGTTTTTCTTAAGCCATTCAGAGGTGGACTTGCTTGTGTGTTTTGGTTCACTGTCCTTCTGCAGAACCCAAGTGTGCTTCAGCTTGAGGTCACAAACAGATGGCCAGACATTCTCCTTCAGGTTTTTTTGGCAGCCAGCAGAATTCATGGTTCCATTTACCACAGCAAGTCTTCCAGGTCCTGAAGCAGCAAAACAGCCCCAGTCCATCACACTACCACCACCATATTTTAGTTGGTATGATGTTCCTTTTCTGAAATGCTGTGTTACTTTTACGCCGGATGTAATGGGACACACACCTTTCAAAAAGTTCAACTTTTGTCTCATAAGTCTACAAAGCATTTTCCCAAAAGTCTTGGGGATCATCAAGATGTGTTCTGGCAAAACTGAGACGAGCCTTTATGCTCTTTTTGCTCAACAGCGGTTTTTGTCTTGGAAGTCTGCCTTGCAGGCCATCTTCACCACTGTTCCATGTTTTTGCCATTTGTGGGTAATGGCTCTCACTGTGGCTTGCTGGAGTCCCAAAGCTTTAGAAATGGCTTTATAACCTTTTCCAGACTGATAGATCTCAGTTGCTTTGTTTTTCATTTATTCCTGAATTTCTTTGGCTCGCAGCATAACGTCTAGCTTTTGAGGATCTTTTGGTCTACTTCACTTATCAGGCAGGCCCTATTTAAGTGATTTCTTGACTGAGAACAGGTGTGGCAGTAGTCAGGCCTGGGTGTGGTTAGAGAAATTGAACTCAGCTTTCCAAAGATGTTATCAACCACAGTTAATTTATGTTTTAACGGGGGGGGGGGGAGGTTCAGGGGTGCCTTGATGACACAGTTATACAGACTGTAATCACATGGTTTGTTTTGCACCCTTTATGAAATGAGTTATTTCTCCTGCTACACTTGACTGGGCAAAGTAATGAAAAGGGTGTGGATTTAAATGTTTTGTCCTTGACTGAAATTCAACAGTGTCTGTGACTGTTTTAATGTTTGAGATTACAGAAGACAATCTGGAATTCTGCATCAGTACAGATATTTCCACCCCTAAAACTTCCTGGACATTGCTTCTTGCTATTTAGTTAGAAAAGGACAGAGAAGGCAGACGGAAGCTGTCATTGTACTGCTGACCATGAACCCTGACTTTTTGTTATAGCTTATTATGGATTATATTTATGGCTCCTATCTTCAGCACAGAATTAAATATTTTATGCTATACTAGATTGTTAGTGGCAATACACCAAGGGCACCCAGTGTTAGCAACCTAACATGTCTGTGAATATTGGAGAGATAAAAAGAAAAGCCAGGCTTGACCTGCTGTCCTCTGCTCCTGCAATGCCTTTGGCTTTACCGTGTTTAAACAAAAAGCTACATGGTGTTTTTCTTTCATGTACAAAGTATAAAACATGTAAGATGTTGGCAACCATAAAAAGAATAATACTATAATGTTCAGCTATAATGCCTAACTAAACAGTGCAACGAAAAATTTTAAAAGCAAAGTACAAAAAATTATGTTTTAGCTTCATCTTTGTCCTTTTATGACAAATGTATAAAATACTACAGTTTTGCAATTATTACTTTTAATACAGTAAGTAACAAACACATTTTCCCAACAATCAGTTAAGTGATAATAGCCTGTTATTGAGAGACTAAATTATCAGCACCATCACTGGCTTAATTGTTTATAGGGGTGGGTCAAAAGATTGATTCAGTGATACATCGCGAAACTCGACACTAACGACGATCCACCGGTCCCTAAACACGTGGATCGATCTTTTATTAATTATGTATATTCACGTCAATGTTGCATATTCTCTTGGGTATTCAACCAATTGCATTTTCAGTCCACTAGATGGTACAAAGTAAGCACTCAGTCAAGTGAAATCATATCTTGTCTCATGAGATTTGCAGCCAGCTTTAAAAGTTAGGAAGCCGCTAGCTCAAATGTTGTGTCTTTTTGGTATTTTATAACAAAGCTGGACAACCTTGACATGACACACAACCCACAAGAAGCGCTGCACGAAAAAAAAAAAAAAAAAGGCGGGCCAGCACACGTCTCGGAGCAGAGTTAGCAACAGCTAAACTAAAAACACACCGGCATGGAGCTTACAAGCAGCACTCGGAGAAAAAGTAAGTAATGTTTATTTATGAAGCACTTTTCAGCGACATATAGTCACAAAGTGCTGTACAATAAAACAGAATAAAAGGAATTTGATAGATAAAAATACTTTTAAAAATACAAAAACAAGTTAAAACACAAGATTAAAATAATTTAAAATTATCAGACTTACCATTAAAAAGCAGTTGAATTGAAACTCAATGGAAAGCCTCCTTAAACAAAAACATTTTCAGCTGCTTTTTAAGAGTCCACAGAGTCAGATAAACATAGCTGGAGTGCAAGTCTTCCAAACGTCATTCACCACCCTCCCTGTGTGCAGGGACGTGTCTCCATGGAAAATAAAGCCCCAAGAATACTTTATTATATGAAAGAGATGCCACCAGTTTTACTTTTGGAAATGATTTGAGGTTGAATAAGGTGAAAGAAATTTGAAGGCTATGGTATCGAGATACTTGAGATCACAATATCGTGATAATCGTTGAACCTTGATAGGACTGTATTGTGACCCAAGTATTGCGATCCGAAAAGAATTGCGAGGTCCTTTGCGATTCCCACCCCAAATTGTTTGTTGCCTTTTGCAGCAGACTTGCTAAAAGATAAGGTTAAATAGTGGGAACAAGAAATCTTTGTTACCAAGCAACTAGCCTGCTAGTAGCTGATGGCTTATGGTGCATTCAGACCAAATGCAAAGCAAAAATTTGCAGCGGGGCTGCCTTCATAACTTTTCCAGCTGCTTTACCTGCTGTGGAAATCCCAAAAAGCATTATGTTTAGGCTCACAACATTATCCAACTGGGCACACAGTGGGGAGAATGCCACTGCCTCCTTCAGAAACTGCACCTGGATGACAGTTGTTTTCAGTACTAAGCTGAAACTGGCCGGTGTGCAGTTTCAGGAGCCACTAGCCCTCGGTAGGAGTTTGTGGGTGGATAGAAACTACAGACATGCTGTCTCAGCGGATCCATCTGTCTCTGGTGAGTGGCGATCTCATTTTCAGATCAGTTTATTCTCCACTGGTGATACTCACTCTGGTGACAACAGACTATCAACACTGATTGGCTGTAACGACCAACTAGCTCGGACACAAATTCGCATGTATTCACATCTCTACATCGACTTTACATGTAACTGGGCAGCATGAAAAATTGGCTTTACATTAGGTCTGAATGCATCATAAGACTCCAGCCATCTCAACTGCATATAGATGCTTAACAAAACAAACAAACAAAAAAAATCAAGAGTCAAACTGCAAAACTAAAAGTGACAAAATAAGCTTCACAAACCAGTGGAATCCATGTACTGTTCTTTCGTTCTTTCAATACTGAAGCAAAAAACAAAAACCAGAAATAGCCGTTATATGGTTTTTGGCCTTGTCAAAATAAAATTGGAATTGAGTCAAATCGGGATAATGAATCTGATTTTATTAGGGTTTTTTTTTTATTCATTTTATTGTTTTGGCCACAATTTTAGACCTACTACCTAAAGCATCGGATTTAGCTATTGATTTGGTCAGTAATGTTTGTTTTATAGAAATTATCACACCGACTTTTCAGTAAATTAACATAATACAAATTGTAAAGGCACATGTTTTTCATAATTACCGGCTATGACTAAAACAATAAAAGGAAAAAAAACAACAACTAACGAAATCAGTCAGGTCCATTATACCATTTTGACTCAATTCTGATTTTATTTTGACAAGGTCAAAACCATATAACGACTATTTCTGGTTGTTTTGTTTTCATTTCAGAAATGCAATTATTGAAAGAACGAAGAGTACACGGATTCAGTGGGTGACAACATGCTGAATGTGCTCAACTTTTAAACAGCCAGTATGATTAAAACCATTTACCTATTAATAGGTTTTTTGCTATGTTGTGACGTTAAAGCAGCACCATGTAACTTTCTTGTTCCTGATAGGAGCACTGAAAAGACTACAGCTATGGCAACTATGACCTCCTTCCCATCAGATATTCACGGGGTGCTTTGTTGGTGGTGGTTAAAGTTGTGCCCTGTGATTGGCTGATGGGACTGAGGTCATAGTCACCATAGTTGTAGTCTTTTCAGTATTCCTACTAAAAACAAAGGTGATGTAGGCAATGTGGGCCCACTCAGGGTACCGGGGAAGTGATAATCAGCTGATCCAAGTTTGATGTACCGTCAAAATCATTACGGAAAC
Source organism: Pholidichthys leucotaenia (assembly GCA_020510985.1). NCBI lineage: Eukaryota > Metazoa > Chordata > Actinopteri > Cichliformes > Pholidichthyidae > Pholidichthys > Pholidichthys leucotaenia. Next base: position 149,971,085 of record CM035838.1, read on the forward strand.
ATTGTTTTAAGGTGATAATCTTACATAGTGTTGCTTTAACAAAACACTCCGACGACTCACTAACTGTGAAATCCTATAAAATCATTGTGAGGCCGCAAATGAGCCACAATCTAAAACTCTCACTCATCCACGAATTGTTGCAGGTGAAATTACCTGCTGCAACAGATTCAGCTCATGTCCACATACTCTATAAAAAATTCTATCTGGGTACTTGGGCTCTCTCGTCTCACAAAGTCTATTCCATCCCAATGTGATTGTACCAAGGACACATACAAGTTTATTCAACAGAAACCTGATACAAGCCTGTACTGTCCACCACTCAGAGTATTATTATGCAATAACCTGGCCATATTCAACACACAATTACACTAATGATACCGCAGAGCCGTGGCCTTGTGAAACTCCACCAGAATTATATTAATCATGGTAATTAGACGGCTTTCTAAAAGGAATTTTTATTTGGGTGTTTGGTGGGCACAGCAGATCACAGAGTGCCTGAATTCCATGCTTCCACACATGAATAAGTCATATCCCAAGGCTACCCATATTTCATCAAACCTCCTCATCTTTAATGGACGCTTTTCAGAAGCCGAGGCCCTCACCTGATCGGGGCAGTCTCATCGCCCTTGTCCAGCCACTCCTGTGGGGGGATGATGTACATACACCACAGACCCCAATTATAGCCGTGGGCGGCATTGGCGTACTGCTGCACCTCGAACGTGTTGTACTTGATGTTGTCTATGGCGGGCAGGATAATGCGGGTGTGATCCTCCTTCATCCGAGTCAGAATGGGTTCAGCCCTTTGAATAAGAACAGAGGCGGGAGTTTAATGGTGACTTTATATGCAGGAGTTTCATGGTACAGAAGGTCAAAGAAAAGAGTGAGAGAACAGTGTGCTAAGGGCCACAGAGCCGTGCATGTACTGTATATTCATTCTGCCTTGAGTGCTGAAGTATTCATATTGCATCAGTGTTGGCGAAGAATAACCATGTGGAAAATTTAACTGAATGTACTTGTACCGTAGGTGTAAGGTGAAATGCATGGAAGTCGCTCCAATACTTTTGAATTAACTGAACAAAAAAAAATCCTAGAATAGTAATGATATTGTTCAAGCTCTTTGTCCGTCACTACATTTGCATCGACACTCAGTTGTAATGCAGTCTGCCAACTCAGCTTTAACACCAAAAACCATTTCCAGGTTCTGCATCCTTCTGCTGCTCACGGTGTGAAGGTCTCGAGAAATCAATTTACTGCACAATGACAAATAATATCAAATTATACTACTTTATATCGCTCGCTCATAAAAATGAAATGTCAAAATGTGACACTTATTCCAGTGAGACTCTAGATAAGAAACTGATGAAACAAAATACATCAGGTGAAAAGGGAGGCTTAGTATGCTACTGGGGAACTCATCGCTCTGTTTTTACTCAGTGTGAAACGCTGTAAGGTATCTTCTAAAACACCCATGCTCTTCATCTTATAGCTGTTGCTCTGGGCCAGCTTTGGGTGTATGCATTATGAACATATATTCACAAAACATCTTAAGGCTTCTGTGGGCTCGAGATAGGGCAGTTACAACCAAGCTAAAAGAAAATGGTTTACAGTAAGTTACATGCTCTGGCAAAATTCATGGATGCCACAAATGCAACTGCAAAGACTAAAAAAGAAATGTGTATTTTTATATTGCTATTCATAGTCATACAAGGAAAATACATACTTTAAAGGACCAATTAACAATGGTGTTTTCTTGGGTTTGGAGCTCTTAAGATGAGGAAATAAGTCACTTGTATAGCATTGAAATATTAATACACACTGCCTATTTAGTTAAGCTCTTAAAAATAAGCCTATTCCACTGACTAAGTTTTGTGACATCACAAACCAACAAGCTCGGCTTCAATTCTCTAAGCTAGCAAAACAAACACCTCCTGTCTGTTTTGTTACTTGTAATTGAGCCATTAAAAAGCAGTCAGTTTACAGACTTGTTAATATGAATAAACAGGCTGAAAACCTGTTTTAGACCAAGTTCTATAGACAACTTTCTCGAGAAGCTGTAAAACTACACAAAAATGGGCTTTAGTCTTTAAAATTACACATACAGTCATGTGAAAAAATTTGGACACCCCTTTAAATATTCAGTTCTTTATTAAGAAATGTTCACATATCTATGTCTAACCTTGTTTTTGTTTGCATTTTTTTAACATTTATTTTAGCCATTTTAAGTGGGAATGAATGTGGGGGTGTCCTAAAAAGATGGGGGGTGTCCTAATTTATTCCTCACTATTTGTTTAGAATTACATTTTACAGAAAATTTGAAAAAGTCTTTAATTCATGAATTTCCCAGTATTTTTAACATTGATATTAAATATCCATATGCCCAAATATGTTAAAAAAACACACAGGCTTATACAGGGTGTCCTAATTTTTTCACGACTGTATATGTCAAAGATATTAAAACTTAAAGTTAATCACTTGAAATGCATGGTATGGTATCTTTAAGTGTCTAAATACAGTAGATTTTTAGGTAGCTTTAATGTCCATACTTTATGTTTATTAAATTCCACAGACATTGAATGCTAAATTAATATAATGGTGTGACCTTTAACATTGATTCCACACATATATATACCCGCCCTCTGAGCAACTGATAAAATCTGACATGATTCAAAGCAAAAGAATCCCTCACATTTCCTTTTACATTAACTTAAAGTTGTCACGAATCATTGCAGTGAAGCAGTTCACAGACACAATGGCAAGACTTAAGAGGACTGCTGGTTTGTAATGCCCACTGGTGCTGTATCGCTTTTTATCACAAAAATAGATTTTGATCACACCACACAATTTATAGTCACCTCCCTCAGCTATTTTAAAACCTTGGCCAAGGGCAGAATGATCCATATGGGACAGAACTACACTCAAAAGCTTCTGGCATAGGCTGCATTTGAATAATTCTCTCATGCTGAGAGATGATCTCCACCATATCTTCAAAGGACATTTTCATATGCTCAGTTATATACTCCCAAATTTAAAAAGAGGCTGCAATTATATCATGATAGATGTTCTTAAAGGCTACTTTCACCCCAACTCTTTCCACATCTCTCCACTAACTGACTTTTATTTTAATTGTCTTTGCTCTGATTCCCACTCGTCTTCAAAACTGAGTTCTATTTATCTTCTGAAAACACAATGACTACTTATCACATGAGAGTGGAGGGCACAAAGTACAGATGGAATGGATTCAGGTTGTATTTGGGATGACAGTAAAATATGAAGAAAATACAATATCAAAAGCTAGTAAAGGTACAACATTACATTTTCTTAAATGCCGGAAGATTTGAAGTCATTTCCTTTTTTTTTTTACTTCTATCATTTGTGGCAGTGGCTTTTGCTAATGGCTATGGGAAAAGACAGCATGTAGCTGTATTTTCATGTCTCGTGCAAAGGAGTCATACTGTAGTCTATTGATGCATCTGTGTGTGGTTGTGTGGTTGTATCTATTACAAGCTTTTCAGCTTGCTCGGTCAAAATTAAGTGCAACTAAATGGTTGTATCATTGTATCGCCATGTTTTTTCGACTTTTAATTTGCCAGAATTTCGAGATAAGCCTTGGTTGTCAAAATAAACACAAATTTAACTCATCACTGGTGTCAACAATGGAGCCATGAAAAAAAGGTATTGTAATAACTATGCTGGGCCACTAGAGGCGGCAGTGCAACTTTTTTACAGCCCAAGGATGACTTCCTGTCACAGTCCATCTCTTCCTGAACTTTTAAAATAGTGGTTGTTACTGAAAACCAAACATGTATTCAGTAGCTACACCATTTAGTCATCACATCGATTGTTTTCAGACTTGTTTCGCTGTTTAGTTTTGGAGCGGGAGGACAAAGTATTGTGACGTATTAGGGGTTCACACAAGAAAAAGGAGAAGATGGCTGTGATGAACAGGCTTTATTGAAACACTACACTGAACACAGACAGGAGGGGAGGTCATTCTCCCAGGCCTCCGTTTCAAGAAGGGTTGCCCAAACACAATCATTCTTGCTCTAATTCTACCTATAACACTGCTGGGTCATTATAACGCAGTTATAATGACCCAGCAGTATAATGACACAGTAATAACGTTTTAACACACACAAATATAACGTCCTCCGCTGCCAAAGCATGCCAGGAGAATCCCCGCCCCCCTTAACACAGCCCCGATGTTACACTGTCCCCCCCGGACTGGTTTCTGTCCCCAGAATAATAAAAGTCCAACTCAAAAGTCCAACACGCATCTGTCCAGGTGTCGGGGCGGCCTCCGTTGCCGACGACCAGCACGTACAGGACCGTCAGTGTCCACCTGTGTCTCGATTGGAGTATTTGGTCGGGGTGAAGGCTCCGGCTCGACCACCAGCGGGGTGAATGGTTGATACGGGGTGAGACAGTCACGGTGCAGTACCACAACCCGGTCCATTTTCTTTAGCCTCACCCTGTACACCACATCCGACAGTCTCTGTAGACCCACGCACGGTCCCGACCAATGGCTCGCCAATTTCGGTGACCGTCCTCTTTTCCTCTCCGGGCAGAAAACCCAGACTCGATCTCCTGGTGCAAAGTCCTTCCCCTGGCAGTGGGAGTCATATGCCCGCTTCTGCCGACTCCCCGCCGCTGCCAGGGCTTCCCAGGCGGGCCGCTGGCCCACGTCCAGCCACTGCCGAACCTGGTAAATGACCGGATCTCTGTCCTGCTCGCTCTGCAGCTGCTGTGCGCCGAGGGCCTCTGTGACGTCATCGCTGGGGGGAGCTGCCTGATTATCCGAGGGGAACTGTGTGCCGCTGTGTTATTCCTGCTCACAGCAGTCCGGAAAGCAGCAGCCCGTGGGACGGCCTGGTTTCGATCCTCTGCCCGCTGGCAGTGACGACAGTCCAACAGCTCCCGCAGCTGGCGTGTCTGTCCTGATTCCAGCCCGCTGCAGCTCTGCTGGAACAATTCCTCGACCGCCTGCTGTGTTTCTGCTGACTTGTTGACCTGCTCTGCTGCAATCCCCCCCCCCCCCCCCCCCGGCTGTCGCTGTCTGTGCTCGTGCTCCCTCTGCTCGTGCTGGTGGCGCCGTTGTGTCCAGTCCTTGCGGTGACCCGCCTGGTCCGGTCCGTCCTGGCGGTCCCTCGATCACGTAGGCCTCCGGGTTCCTCCTCCGGGTCCCGCTGCAAAGTGAGATGGTCCGAGTTCCCAGCAGGAGGGACGATCTGGCGGTGTCAATTTTCACGCCCCACGCTGCGAGCAGATCGAGTCCAATAATGCAGGGGTCTTGGATGTCAGCCAGCCAGAACGGGTGGTTTGTGCTCTGGCCGGCCACCCCCACCACAAGAACTCTTCGCCCTCCCAATCTGCTGTGCTCACCGGTAGCTGTGGTGATGCAGCGCCCGGTGGGTTCAATTCAATTCAATTCAATTCAATTAAGATAAGATAAGATAAGATAAGCCTTTATTAGTCCCACAATGGGGACATTCCAGGATTGCAACAGCACAGGGATAGCAACACTCAGAGCAACAATCAGAAGGCAAGAGAAAAAAAAAAACAAAAAAACAAAACAAAAAAAAAACAAGAGCAGCAAGTATACATATGTACAGTGGGGAAAAAAGTATTTAGTCAGCCACCAATTGTGCAAGTTCTCCCACTTAAAAGATGAGAGAGGTCTCCAATTTTCATCATAGGTATACCTCAACTATGAGAGACAAAATGAGGGGAAAAAAAATCCAGAAAATCACATTGAAGGATTTTTAATGAATTAATTGGTAAATTCCTCGGTAAAATAAGTATTTGGTCAATAACAAAAGTTCATCTCAATACTTTGTTATATACCCTTTGTTGGTAATGACAGAGGTCAAACGTTTTCTGTAAGTCTTCACAAGGTTTTCACACACTGTTGATGGTATTTTGGCCCATTCCTCCATGCAGATCTCCTCTAGAGCAATGATGTTTTGGGGCTGTCGCTGGGCAACACGGACATTCAACTCCCTCCAAAGATTTTCTATGGGGTTGAGATCTGGAGACTGGCTAGGCCACTCCAGGACCTTGAAATGCTTCATACGAAGCCACTCCGTCGTCGCCCGGGCGGTGTGTTTGGGATCATTGTCATGCTGAAAGACCCAGCCACGTTTCATCTTCAATGCCCTTGCTGATGGAAGGAGATTTTCACTCAAAATCTCACGACACATGGCCCCATTCATTCTTTCCTTTACACGGATCAGTCGTCCTGGTCCCTTTGCAGAAAAACAGCCCCAAAGTTTAATGATTTCACCCCCATGCTTCACAGTAGGTATGGTGTTCTTTCTCCTCCAAACACGACAAGTTGAGTTTTTACCAAAAAATTCTATTTTGGTTTCATCTGACCATATGACATTCTCCCAATCCTCTTCTGGATCATCCAAATGCTCTCTAGCAAACTTCAGACGGGCCTGGACATGTACTGGCTTAAGCAGGGGGACACGTCTGGCACTGCAGGATTTGAGTCCCTGGCGGTGTAGTGTGTTACTGATGGTAGCCTTTGTTACTTTGGTCCCAGCTCTCTGCAGGTCATTCACTAGGTCCCACCACGTGGTTCTGGGATTTTTGCTCACCGTTCTCGTGATCATTTTGACCTCGTGGGGTGAGATCTTGCGTGGAGCCCCAGATCGAGGGAGATTATCAGTGGTCTTGTGTGTCTTCCATTTTCTAATAATTGCTCCCACAGTTGATTTCTTCACACCAAGCTGCTTACCTATTGCAGATTCAGTCTTCCCAGCCTGGTGCAGGTGTACAATTTTGTTTCTGGTGTCCTTTGACAGCTCTTTGGTCTTGGCCATAGTGGAGTTTGGAGTCTGACTGTTTGAGGTTGTGGACAGGTGTCTTTTATACTGATAAAGAGTTCAAACAGGTGCCATTAATACAGGTAACGAGTGGAGGACAGAGGAGCCTCTTAAAGAAGAAGTTAAAGGTCTGTGAGAGCCAGAAATCTTGCTTGTTTGCAGGTGACCAAATACTTATTTTACCAAGGAATTTACCAATTAATTCATTAAAAATCCTTCAATGTGATTTTCTGGATTTTTTTTTTCTCATTTTGTCTCTCATAGTTGAGGTATACCTATGATGAAAATTGGAGACTTCTCTCATCTTTTAAGTGGGAGAACTTGCACAATTGGTGGCTGACTAAATACTTTTTTGCCCCACTGTACATATAAATATAAATATATATATATATATATATATACACTACCGTTCAAAAGTCTGGGGTCACTTAGAAATTTCCTTATTTTTGAAAGAAAAGCACTGTTTTTTTCAATGAAGATAACTTTAAACTAATCAGAAATACACTCTAATATCTAATATACAGTACATTGCTAATGTGGTAAATGACTATTCTAGCTACAAATGTCTGGTTTTTGGTGCAATATCTACATAGGTGTATAGAGGCCCATTTCCAGCAACTATCACTCCAGTGTCCTAATGGTACAATGTGTTTGCTCATTGTGTCAGAAGGCTAATGGATGATTAGAAAACCCTTGTGCAATCATGTTAGCACAGCTGAAAACAGTTTAGCTGGTTAGAGAAGCTATAAAACTGACCTTCCTTTGAGCAGGTTGAGTATCTGGAAAAATAATTATTTCAAATACAAATCATTATTTCTAATCTTGTCAATGTCTTGACTATATTTTCTATTAATTTTACAACTCATGGTGGTAAATAAGTGTGACTTTTCATGGAAAACACAAAATAATTGTCTGGGTGACCCCAAACTTCTGAACGGTAGTGTGTCTATATATATATATATATATATATATATATATATATATATATATATTCAATTCAATTCAGCTTTATTTATAATGCACCACATCACAACAAAAGCCGTCTTGTGGCGCCACAGTGCAGATAAAAAAAATCACACAGTCACAGAAAGACCCAGCAATCAGACGATCCCCTATGAGCAAGCACTAGGCGACAGTGGAGAGGAAAAACTCCCATTTGGAAGGAAGAAACCTCTAGCAGAACCAGGCTCAGGGAGGAGCAGTCGTCTGCTGTGACTGGCTGGGGATGAGGGGATAGGGAGGATGGAAAGGACAGACATAAAGAACATAGCAGTAAGATGCCAAGTACAATATTGGAGATCAACCAGCAGTATGGATCAGATAACACTAGAACAACAGTGGGGTTAAAAGACACAAATACCCTCCTTAAACGAAAGCTATATTAAAAAGGAAGGATTTTACCCTGTTCTTAAAGACAGAGACCGAGTCTGACTCCCGGACCCAGAGTGGTAACTGGTTCCAGAGAGAAGGGGCTTGGTAGCAGAAGGCTCTGCCTCCCACCGTACTTTTGGAGATTCTGGGCACCACAAGTAAGCCAGCATTTTGGGAGCGTAATGCTCTGTTAGGATGGTAAGGTAATATCAGATCTTTTATATATTGGGGGGCCAGATTGTTAAGAGCTTTGAAAGTAAGAAGAAGGATTTTAAACTTGATTCTGAATTCAATGGGAAGCCAATGGAGGGAGGACAGAACCGGGGAAATATGATCTCTTTTTCTAGAACCAGTTAAAACTCTAGCAGCAGCATTTTGAATCAATTGAAGACTTTTTAAAGATACTCTAGGACAACCAGATAATAGCGAATTACAATAATCTAATTGCGAACTGACAAAGGCGTGAATCAGTTTCTCAGCATCACCCAGAGACAAGACGCTCCTGATCTTAGCAATATTGCGCAGATGATATAAGGTGGTCCTAGAAACAGTTTTAATATGTGAATTAAAGGACAAATCCTGGTCAAAAATCACTCCAAGGTTCCTCACACAACTGTTCAGAGTGAGACTGGCAGCATCTAAATTAAGGGCATAATCTGAAAAGGAATTTCTAAGATGTTTTGGGCCAACAACAATGACTTCAGTCTTATCAGAGTTCAATAGTAAAAAATTACAAGTCATCCAAGCTTTGATTTCCTTAAGACAGGCATCTAGCTTGGCCAACTGATCACAATCATCGGGCTTCATTGACAGGTATAGTTGTGTATCATCAGCGTAACAATGAAAATGTATACAGTGCTTTCTGATGATATTGCCCAGCGGGAGCATATATAGACTAAAAAGAGTAGGGCCCAATACAGATCCCTGTGGAACTCTGTGAGTGAGCTTAGAGCTGGAAGAAAATCCATCATTGACATGGACAAACTGAAATCTATCAGACAAATAAGATCTAAACCACTGCAATGGAGTTCCACTGAGTCCAACAAAGTGATCCAATCTATCAAGTAGAATGGCATGATTGATAGTGTCAACAAAGGCTGCACTGAGATCAAAAAGAACAAGAACAGAGACAAGTCCATTATCAGATGCAGTCAGGAGGTCATTAGAGACTTTCACTAAGGCAGTTTCAGTGCTGTGATGAGTTCTGAACCCAGATTAAAACACCTCAAACAAACCAACTCCCTGCAAATGGTCAGATAATTGCACAGCAACAACTCTTTCCAGGATTTTTGAAATGAAAGGCAAATTGGAGATTGGTCGATAATTGGCCAAAACTCCAGGATCGAGCGTCGGTTTTTTAACCCCTTGCACTCCGGTCAATTTTCCTAAAAACGCCAAAAAATAATGTGCCCAAAGTAAATCGAAAGCTGTTCTTCAACCCTTTGCAGCATCTTCATGGGGTTGGTCTCATTTAAAAGAAAACACTTTGAATTTTTTGGCAAAAAAAAACATGATCTCTCTAAGTGCTCCTGCCACTGAGTTACAGTCATCTAAACATAGTGACCTTGAAGAAAATAAATTTGGCCTGGGTGTTTTTTTTGATACAAATGCTTGAAAATAACACACAGCTTCAGATCCGGGCTGGAAAATGCAACAGAAATGTAGAACCAAGTGTTATCCAGCTGAGGTCCAAATTTTGTAACAATACCACAAAAAATGAATATATTACACAGCTTTTTACTCAGGTAGTTCCCAGGCGTTTTGGAACTGTGCCAAATTGTGCCAAATGGCACAGTTTGGAAAAACGTCTGTAACTTTTGAATGATTCAATATAGAAGCTTCATTTTGGGCTCTAATGAAAGGTCACACTCAGGGCTGTCTGTGTGTGTGTGTGTGTGTGGGGTTGTCCCCCCTCCCGCTCGCTACAGAGGATGGACTTCGGCCATCGCTACACAACGGATTAGCCTCATGTGGTGATGTGGGACAGCAGCGCAATCACCGTGGCCCCCCCCCCCTCGCTGCAGAAGAATAGCGAGGGTGGGGGTGGCGTTCACAGTCTGTACGCGGAGAACAACCCCTTGTACAGCGGCGCACGAACTGCGCCGCGAAGCACAGTTGTAATTTACCGATCGGTCAAAAGTCATTTTGGATTACAATTTTCAGGGATAAAAAATAATTTGGCTTATAACACCTTACCTCTTCACAGCCACATTGTCCTGGCCAACTTCTCTTCCTCACTGTCAGACGAATGCGACGCTGGTCCGCTTGTGGTTCTGGTCTTGCGACCCGGTCAAAACATAATTCCATTATTGCGGTTTTGTGCTTCCATGATTGCGGTTTTTGGCGAACGATTTTTCAAAACAAATAACAGTAGTAATTAAAAAAAGACTGGCGAAGGCGTGCGTGTCACTCAGCCTTCGTCGTCAGCCTCCGTCGGTCTATGACCATGGAAGAAATCATAACGTCTCATAACGTCTAATCCTTTTTTGATCCACTCCAGCAGTCAGTCTTCACCCAGCCTTAAAAAAAAAACAGCTTGCGAACTTCTCTGCTTCAATTGGCTCACTGCATTCACAGCAGGCGGGTCCTTCTGGCTAGGTTTTCAGTCATTGGTTCTTCAAGGTTTCAGAAACCCAATTCAAGGCTCTTATTAGTCGAGTGAGAGGTCAATCACATGAACTAATCTGTTCGCGGCTGTGTCTGTGCAGCTTTTATTTTCAGTGCGCGCTTGGATGCCACTACATCACCATCACCACCTACATCACCATCTACATCATGCGTCCTAGAGCGCACGAGAGCGCCCTCGTGCACTCTCGTGCGCTCTAGGACGCAGAGACTTGCCCGTCTGCGGTACAACGGAGTGCAAGAGGTTAAGTAAAGGTTTAATTACAGCAGTTTTAAAAGCCAGTGGAACATAACCCAGAGTTAAAGAAGAATTAATGATAAGAAGAATACGGCTACTAATAATTGGGAAAATAATTTTAAATAACCTGGAAGGAATAGGGTCCAGAAGGCAAGATGAAGGCTTAGAAGAGAAAACTACCCTATCCAACTCCAAGAGGTCGATTGGAGTAAATCTATCCAAGCAGATATCAATTGAGGGAGCAGCAGTAGTTAATGTACTAGAGTTTACGGTAGGAAGAATCTGACTAATTTCATCTCTAATAGATAAAATTTTAAGATTGAAATAGTTCAGAAAGTCCTGACTAGAAAGCTCAGGGGGGATGCGAGGATTGACCGAGTCATGGCTCTTTGTAAGCCTGGCTACAGTGTTGAAGAGAAACCTGGGGTTATACTTGTTTGCTTCTATTAATCCAGAATAATAGCTTGATCTAGCTTTTCTAAGAGATTTTTTTTATAGATTAAGAGATGATTTCTCCACGCCAAGTAGAATTCATCTGAATTAGTTGAACGCCATTTTCTTTCCAATTGACGAGCCTTCTGTTTCAAGCCACGAGTTTCTGAGTTAAACCAAGGAGTAAGAAATCTCTGGTTAGACTTTTTCTTTTTTAAAGGGGCTACCAAATCTAGAGTCTGATGCAGAGAGGCAGTAACACCATCAACCATGCTATCAATCACGAGTGGAGCAGACTCTCCATCACTTATTTCAGGTGTTTCTGTTGTGTTGACCCATGGCATAGAGGAGACAATCTGCAAAAATTTGGCAACAACGTCATCAGAAAGACATCTGCTGTAGTAGTATTTTTCTTTAGGAAATAAGTGATTAGAGATAATGAAATCAAAAATTAACACACAATGGTCAGACAGTACAGGATTATGAGGAGACATAACCAGATTTTCGATATCTATACCATATGTCAAAACAAGGTCCAATGTATGGTGGAAATAATGGGTAGAATTTTTTACTTTTTGGGAAAACCCCATTGAGTCTAAAATTGAAATGAAAGCCTTATTAAGACAGTCACTCTCAACATCAACATGTATATTAAAGTCCCCTACAATAATTATTCTATCGGCTTTCAGCACCAAATCAGCTAAAAATTCGGCAAATTCTGATAGAAACTCTGAATAGGCCGTGGGAGGACGATAAACTATGGCAAAGAGAACTGGGATCAAGCCAAGATTGCCAACAGGCCCCACACTGAGGACCAAACCTTCAAAGGAATTAAAACATAATTTCTGCTTAACATTAACCAGCAATTTAGGATGGAAAATTGCCGCCACTCCACCACCACGACCAGAACCTCTGGGGTTATGACAGTTTAAATACCCAGAGGGAGTTGATTCATTCAGACCAACATAATCATCAAGCCCGAGCCAGGTCTCTGTGAGGGATAGTAGATCGATCTGGTGATCGATTAATAGATCATGGACCAGAAGAGACTTAGAAGATAGAGACCTAATGTTTAATAAGCCACATTTAATTTTTAAACTTTTGGGGGAAAGAGAGGCCAAATTATTAATTGTATTAATTTTAGAGACTTGAGGCTGGATTAGAATTTTCCCAACATTTTGTTTAATCAATCTGGGAAGTTTATGCATTCTATTTTTTTTTTTACTTTTTTATTAACTTTAAAGGGAGCAGAAAAAGGTTCTCTAAGGGAGGAGAGAGGGGCAAAGTTGAAGGGTGGTGGATGAGGAGGAGCTGCAGAAGTGCGTGTGTTTTTCAGGTTGTGTTGTATTTGTCCTGAGTTACAATATTTAGGGCAACGGGAGACAGACTCGATCTCTGAAGGATTATAAATCAAAGGCTGATCCAAATGGTAAAGACCACCCGAGTTAACGGGATCGATACAATATGTGGGAACAGGACCAAAAAAGGGCAGATTGGCAAACCCATAAACTTCAGAGTGAGTAAACACACCAAATTTCAGTCACTGTACCAGAAAACACCGAATAAAACAGAAAAGATTGTCTGTTAAAACACGTGCACCAAGTCTATTTGGGTGGATGCCATCAGGCCTCATAAGTGATGGGCGGTTCCAAAATAAGTTAAAATTGTCAACAAAACCAATGTTAAAAATAGGACAAGTAAAACACAGCCAAGAATTAAGGCTGAGAGTTCTGCTAAAACGATTACAGCCTCGCCTGAGAGGTGCCAAAGGCCCAGAGATGAGCGCACGTCTGCCACAGTTCATGAGAGTGGACAGAAGGCTCCTGAAGTCACTTTTTAAAATCTCAGATGCTTCATCTGGGATGTTATTGCATCCCACACGCACAACAACAGTTTGAACGTGAGGGAATTCATTCAGCAGGTCAGGGATAAGAGCCTCAATATCAGAGACTCTAGCCCTGGGAAAAAATCAAGTAACACAGTACCTGCTTCTGACGTTCCTCACGATCGAGTCACCAATTACCAGCGTCGTCTGTGGGGGGGTGGGGTGGGGTTGTCGGTGGATTCTGATGTGGAGAGGAATTCTGAAGAGGATGATGTTGTTGTTGCGAAGGCGGGGAGATGCGCTCTTTTCTTCCCACCCCTGTGGTGCTGTCTCGTCCATGCCTGGCAGCACACCGGGTCGGACCAAGGAGATGGTAGAACTGGTGTCGATCAGGGCCCGGATGGGCGTGTTGTCCAGGCTGCACAGTAAGGTACATCCCTGGCGAGTGTCCAATTTGGCCCACACGTGGTGACAGCTAATCGGTTTGTGGTGGGGTGGGTGCAGGGCAGTACCGCGCGATGTGTCCTGGCTCCCCACAGCGGAAGCACCCTTCCTCGCGCCGCCACAGCCGTCTTCTCCGTGGGCGCGCCGCCTTGGTCTGCCGCAGCTACTCCTCCTCCTCCTCGCTCTCAGCCGTGGCCTGGAAGGCTCTCTGTCTCGGTGCCGATGCATCAGCTGTACAATCCATTAGCGGTTCCACCCGCTCCGCTTCTGCCACAGCTGTCTCCCAGCTGCTCGCGGCGTTAATCCGGATGTGGTTCTGGAGCTGGGCTGGGCAGAGACCCCGGATGAAGTTCTGAAGGGCGAGCTTCTCCACTACTTTTGGCTCGAAATCCGGGTAGCTGCGCCGTGTCAGAATCAGAATCAGAATCAGAATGAGCTTTATTGCCAAGCATGTTTACATGAAAACATAAACATACGAGGAATTTGACTTGACATTGGGCGCGCTCGCTAAGCGCATCCCAATGACGCGGCAGCCATTCAGCAGCCGTATGTCCGCTGCGTAGGCTCCCAGGCTCTCCCGGCTGCCTCGCCGGTGGTTGGCCAGCTGTTCCTCTACGTGCTCAGCGTTGGCCGCTCTCCCAAACCGCCTCCAGAGCGCTCCTTGTAGCACTGGCCAGCTGCGGCATTCCTCAGGCCGGAGATCGGACAGCGTGCGGAGAGCCCTTCCCTCCAGGGCCAGTGTGGCCTGCACGGCAGTCTCTTCAGGTGGCCAGCCCTTCAGCGCAGCAGCCAGCTCGACCTGGACCAGGTAGTCATCCAGCAGGGTTTCACCATTGAAACGGGGAATCTTGGCCCGCTGCCGGATGGGTGGGACGGTCGCCTCTCGGTCGATCGCCGCTCCTGGTTGCCGTGGAATCGCCAGCCCGTCCTGCCCTGAAAAGGGTGGTGAGCGGGGCTGGTTTGCTCTGCTCCGCCCGCCCTGCCTTGAAAAAGGCAGAAGACGGGGTACGCTGGTCCTGTCGGGTCCGCTGCTCCGTTCATCCCGGCGAGCAACTCCGGGGGTCGGTGTCTCAGCTCTGTCGTCCATCCCCAGCTGAGCGATGAATCGCTCCAGTTGCTGGATCTCCGCTCGGATCCTGGCTTCCATCTGCTCCATATCCCACCCCTGACACCAGTGTGACGTATTAGGGGTTCACACAAGAAAAGGAGAAGATGGTTGTGACGAAACAGGCTTTATTGAAACGCAACACTGAACACAAACAGGAGGGGAGGTCATTCTCCCAGACCTCCGTTTCAATAAGGGTTGCACAAACACATAACCATTCTTGCTCTAATTCTACCTATAACACTGCTGAGTCATTATAACACATAATGACACAGCAGTATAATGACACAGTAATAACATTTTAATGCACACGAATATAACGTCCTCCGCTGCCAAAGCATGCCGGGAGAATCCCCGCCCCCCTTAACACAGCCCCAACGTTACACTATTTTCTTCCTGTAGTTTTCAGTTCATTGGTAAAAACTACAAGTCACACATTCCTCGCCTCAACAACATGGCGAACTACAACGGAAAAACCATTTCAAAGTAAGTTTTGTGCTTAAATTATGCAGCAATTTCAATATTAAAACACTAATAACTCCTACAACCACAATATTTGATTATTAAATACAGTAGCTCAGTGGCATAATGGTTAGCACTGTGGCAGCACAGTAAGAAGGTCATGGGATCAGTTCCACCGCTGACCATTGTGGGTTCGATCCCACCCCCTGACCATCAGTGACCTTTCTGTGTGGAGCTTGCATGTTCTCCCTGTGTCTGCGTGGGTTTACTCCGGGTACTCCAGTTTCATCCCACAGGCCAAAAACATACAGGTTAAGCTAATTGGAGACTCTAAAGTGGCCCTAGGTGTGAATGTGTGTGTGTGTGTGTGAATGGTGAAGGGATTGGTGCTGCACCATAGCTTCCTCATCCATCCAGGTGGATGCCCTGTAGTTTCCCCATTGTGGGACTAATAATGGATTATAAAATAAAGCTTATGTTACGTCACATTATTTTTCTTCCAGTGTCCAATTTTTCTTCTGTACTGGGTGGGGGCTGCTTGGTTACATTAATTATGCCTCAGTGCAAAGCAGCGTAGGCATACGGTAATCACTAGATGCGTCTGTGTGTTTATCTGTCTGTATGTCTGTTACCAGCTTTTCAGCTTACCCGGTCAAAATGAAGTGGAATTAAATGCTTGTATCATTGTATCGACATATTTTACTGAAATTTAATTTGGCAAAAATTTCCACATGCTGTGGGGGCATGGTGGTGGGGTTTTCCACCCAGAGAGGGCAGGGGGAAGGGGGAACAATGGACCAAAGGAGGAGGTGTCACCGGGGGGTATTGGACAGGATTGTTGGGTCTATGCACCCCCCGGGGAGAGTGAGAGCTGCCGCAGCCGCTGGGAGAAGGAGGGTGTGAGAGCGGCCCCGGAGTAATGTCATGTTAATGTGCCACACATTCCTATGTTCCTATATTCCTTATGTATCGTTGCCTTGCCTGCCTCCTTTCTCCACAATAAGGCTTTATTTTCAGAATAAACACAAATTTAACTCACCTTTACCATCAGTGGAGCTGGGAAAAAAGGTATTGTAATAGCTGTAACCGAGCTTTCAGGGTTCGTAATACTGATCTGGTAGGGAGGAATAATGACATGGGTAACGAGGTAGAACACACACAGCCCTTTCTCTGGCTTCTTTTTATTATCTACTCTTTTCACAATACTTTCTGTATATCAGAACCAACCCCCGCCTTATAGCAACACCAGAGGGTCATCTCTGCTACAATACAGAACACAAAAGCATACGTCTCCCCTCATTTAGAAACGTCCTCATTTCTATGCAATAAAAAGAAAGAAAAAAATTATAGGGCACTAAATTAAACACCAGGCATTAAAAAAATTGAATATTATAACATCTACCTATAACAAAGCCAACTGACAAAACGAGTCAAAGCACCCCACTGAGCCTTTGGAATAAAGACATGGCAAATTCAAAATACAGCTACAATAAACTACACCTTGACAAATGTCAATCTCATAACAGATAACAGCATCCAACTAGAACTGAAAAAGAAAAAAAACTGTTAGTGATAAGCATGTCAGAATCCGATAAAGTCCTGGAAGTGAGGCAGGGCCCGCACCACACATCCCACTCTGGACCGGACAGGTCCCGACCCGGATGCAGGTCCACACAGGCTGGACCGGTGTGTGTGTGGGGGGTGGGGGGAGTAGATGAAACAGGGGTGGTGGGAAGGGGCAAGGTGTACGGTTTCAGTCTGTCATGATGAACTACCTGGGGCTGCTCCATTACATCCAGGAGGTTAACAATACGATAGACCAGGCCAACATCCACACCTAAGCTTGGCACCTGCTTGATCTTATAGGGGCCCTTCCAATGTGGTGCCAGCTTTGTGCGGCTCTCAGTTGGGTTATTTAGCCACACTAATGCCCCCACCTCATACAAGTGATGACAGACCTTCTCATCATGATACAGTTTCTGTTTTTCATGCGACTTCCACAGCATGAGCCCTGGCAACACCGAAGGCAGCTTCCAAATGCTCCACCATGGAAGACACAAACCCTGAGAGGGATTCAGAATTACATGAGTCCACTGTGCGTCCATGCATGAGGTAAAAAGGGGTGAAATGAGTGCTGCTGTGGGTGGAGGTATTATATGCAAATGCCACCTGTTTCACAGAAGTGTTCCACTCTCCCCCTTTGGACAGTAACATCTTTGTCAGCTGATCAATCAAGGTTCTGTTGTGACGCTCCACCATTCCATCTGACTTTGGATTGTAGGCTGTGGTGTGCGTTTTCTTGATCCCCAACAGCTGGCAGAGTCTCCGAATCACCTCTGCTTCAAACTGATGACCCTGATCACTGTGTAAGGCCTCAGGCACGCCATGCACCAGAACATAATCTAGCACCAGCATAATAATAATTTCTGTATTCCTTGGGTCTGGTTGGAGACCTGTTCAAGAAATTACATGATCCAAAAATGCTAAATGATCTCTGGCAAAGTGGCATTTCCTGGGGTTCAGTTTCAGGCCTGCAGACTGTATCCTCGACAACACCTCTTCCAGATGTGTAAAATGGTCCTCAAAGGTATGACTGTATATGAATATGTCATCCAGATACACCAAGCAGATATGCCATGGCAGACCCCTGAGAACTAGCTCCATCATACGATGGAAAGTGGCCGGTGAGTTGGTTAGGCCCATGGGCATAGCTCTCCACTGGTACAGGCCCCTGCCAGTTGTAAAAGCTAAGTTTTCTCCCTGTCCTCTTCTGCTACATCCACCTGCCAGTAGCCATTTGAAAAGTCCAATGTACTGAACCACATGGAGCCTGCCAGTGCATCTAAGCTTTCATCCACTCGGGGAAGGGGGTGGTAGTCTTTAATGGTCACAGCACTGACAGTGGTGCAAGGTCATCCTGTCTGGATAAAATTCACCTAGATGAAGCCCCCTTTTTAGCTCCACCTTTTCCCCAGTTGTGTTGAGGATGCGGGCCACTGTAACACGATCATCCACTCTCGTTATGGTGTGGGTTACCACTAGTCCTGTCAACTCTGGAGTATTGGGCTCCAAGTAACCCTGGAACTGGGAAGCAGTTATATCAGTCCCTGTTAGGGAGTTCAGCTTGACTGGCACCAAGGCCTCACTCAGGGGCAATATGATCATGTCAGAGGAAAGTGACACATTACAACATTCGGGAATCAGCTCTTGGGCCGAGTAGAGGCACCATAATGTCCCATAGCTGTAATACACCCTGCCTTAAGTCCAGCACTTCATGATTCCTGGTCAAAAAGTCTAGGCCCAGCAGCATTGCCTGTGTGGACTCCTGCAGTACATGAAATGTGTGCTGCCACGATGTGGGACCCAGGCAAAAAGTCACTGAAACGGTGCCTAACGTGTCCAATATTTGTCCATATACTGCTCTAGAATCAACATAGTTCTTTGCCAGCGGCCCGCTCCACAAGGCAGGGACTGCCATACTGAAATCTGCACTAATCAAAGACACAGATGCTCCAGAGTCTACTAAGATAGAAGCCTCTGTGCCTCCCATCAACCCTTTTACAGTGGGGCAAAAAAGTATTTAGTCAGCCACCAATTGTGCAAGTTCTCCCACTTAAAAGATGAGAGAGGTCTCCAATTTTCATCATAGGTATACCTCAGCTATGAGAGACAAAATGAGAAAAAAAATCCAGAAAATCACAGTGAAGGATTTTTAATGAATTAATTGGTAAATTCCTTGGTAAAATAAGTATTTGGTCAATAACAAAAGTTAATCTCAATACTTTGTTATATACCCTTTGTTGGCAATGACAGAGGTCAAACGTTTTCTGTAAGTCTTCACAAGGTTTTCACACACTGTTGCTGGTATTTTGGCCCATTCCTCCATGCAGATCTCCTCTAGAACAGTGATGTTTTGGGGCTGTCGCTGGGCAACACGGACTTTCAACTCCCTCCAAAGATTTTCTATGGGGTTGACATCTGGAGACTGGCTAGGCCACTCCAGGACCTTGAAATGCTTCTTACGAAGCCACTCCTTCGTTGCCCGGGCGGTGTGTTTGGGATCATTGTCATGCTGAAAGACCCAGCCACGTTTCATCTTCAATGCCCTTGCTGATGGAAGGAGGTTTTCACTCAAAATCTCACCATACATGGCCCCATTCATTCTTTTCTTTACACAGATCAGTCGTCCTGGTCCCTTTGCAGAAAAACAGCCTCAAAGCATGATGTTTCCACTCTCATGCTTCACAGTAGGTATGGTGTTCTTTCTCCTCCAAACACGACAAGTTGAGTTTTTACAATAAAGTTCTATTTTGGTTTCATCTGACCATATGACATTCTCCCAATCCTCTTCTGGATCATCCAAATGCTCTCTAGCAAACTTCAGATGGGCCTGGACATGTACTGGCTTAAGCAGGGGGACACGTCTGGCACTGCAGGATTTGAGTCCCTGGCGGCGTAGTGTGTTACTGATGGTAGCCTTTGTTACTTTGGTCCCAGCTCTCTGCAGGTCATTCACTAGGTCCCACCACGTGGTTCTGGGATTTTTGCTCACCGTTCTCGTGATAATTTTGACCCCACGGGGTGAGATCTTGCGTGGAGCCCCAGATCGAGGGAGATTATCAGTGGTCTTGTATGTCTTCCATTTTCTAATAATTGCTCCCACAGCTGATTTCTTCACACCAAGCTGCTTACCTATTGCAGATTCAGTCTTCCCAGCCTGGTGCAGGTGTACAATTTTGTTTCTGGTGTCCTTTGACAGCTCTTTGGTCTTGGCCATAGTGGAGTTTGGAGTCTGACTGTTTGAGGTTGTGGACAGGTGCCTTTTATACTGATAACGAGTTCAAACAGGTGTCATTAATACAGGTAACAAGAGGAGGACAGAGGAGCCTCTTAAAGAAGAAGTTACAGGTCTGTGAGAGCCAGAAATCTTGCTTGTTTGTAGGTGACCAAATACTTGCTTTACCAAGGAATTTAACAATTAATTCATTAAAAATCCTTCAGTGTGGAGACTTCCGGGAAGATGGCGGAGAGACATAACGCTTAAACAGAGAGCTCTCCCTAGCCGGATTAAAAATCATCGGTAAGTGGCCAACTCGACATAAGCGGATCAATAAACTAAGGGATGAAAAAACGAAGGAGCCGGGCACAAGGACAAAAGCAGGGTAAAATTGAAGAATTCCTCTCCAGCAACGCAGGAAAAACCGCTGAACACGAAGCCCAAAAAAACGAGGTGTCTACAGCAGAGAAAATGGAGGACGCCAGGCTCGAAAACATGAACACTGGCATCGCCAGTTTGGGTAAAGAGTTAAGAGAATTCAAGCGGCAGCTACAGCAGGATTTAGCGGCTCTTAAGGAGGAGCTGAAAAAAGAGATTAAGGAGGAAATTATGGGCCTCCGAAGAGAAATGGAGCGCAAGCTAACAGAAAACATGGAGGAGCTGCGCTCCCAGCGGGCGTGTATGACAGAAGCGCAGGCCCGAATATCGGAGCTGAAAGATTGGAAAAGCGAGGCAAACGAACAGCTACAGACCCTGACGACGCAAACGCAGAGGATGCAGGAGAAAATAAACGACTTGGAGAGCAGGTCCAGACGAAGCAATATGCGCATCTTTGGAATTCCGGAGGGCATTGAAGGCAACTCGATGACGAAATTCATGGATCAGTTCTTAAAAAAAGAGCTGGAACTGCCCGGAGAAACGGATCTGCAGATTCAACGAGCGCACAGAACCCCGGCACAGAACCCGAAACCAAACTCTACACCCAGGTCAGTTGTGGTAAACTTTGTGAAATATGACATAAAGGAAAGAATCCTGACACAAGCATGGAAAAAAAAGATACGAATCGGCGACAAACAGGTATTCTTTGACCATGACTACCCGACAGAAATTGTGCAGCAGCGGAAGAAATATGCCAACATTAAAAAAATGCTGAAAGAGAAAAAAATTAGATTCCAAACGCCGCTAACGAAAATGAGGATTCATTGGGAGGACGGCGTAAGAACCTACAACACGGCCAGAGAGGCAGCGCGGGATATGATGGAGCGGGGCCTTGAGGTGAGCGTGCCGGAGGAAACGGCTGGAGCAGCGGCGGCCCTGAACGCATCACGACAGCCGGAGTGGAGACGAGTGAACGGCGGAAGAAGGGGGAGAGACGTAGAGCAGCGGGCCCAGGAAAAACTACAAGGCTTTCAACTGAAAGCCTAGATCATAACAAAGATTAAGAAAGGCACAGAATAAATGAAGGCCAAGAAGACAAGGTAAAAGAGAAACAGACGGCTAGGAGAGGTTTAAGTGATATTTGTTGGACATTTCTAGACTAATGACTATTACTTGGATAGTAATTAGAGGTCTAGGGAGGGCCCTTCACTCTGTGAAGACAATCCCCCCACCCACCAACAGGGACCAGTGGGCAGAAGAAAGGCCCAAAGTACGGAGGTCGAGATTTTTTAATGTGTTTTTATATAAATATGTGTTATTTTTGTTGTTAAAGGGGCTAGGAGCACAAGTTAAAAAAATGGAAAAACATGAATATGGGTAAAAATCTTAAGATAATGACACTAAACGTGAATGGTCTGAACTCACCTGTTAAAAGGGAAAGAATAATAAGAAAATTCAAGAAGGAAAAAGCTGAAATTATATTTATACAAGAGACACATTTGAGCAAGACAGAACATGTGAAACTAAAGAGATTTGGCTATAAGAACTCCTACTACAGTTCATTTAAGGGAGGAGCTAAAAGGGGGGTTATGATACTAATTTCAAACAAAATACAATTTGAAAGTGGACAGGAAATCCAGGATAAAGAAGGCAGGTATGTAATAATAAAGGGAAGAATAGATGGTATGCAGATCACATTAGTGAACATCTATGCCCCACCAGAAAGTGACAAGGGTTTTTTTCAACATCTGTTTGATCTCATAGCAACACACAGTGAAGGAGTCCTAATTTGTGGAGGAGACTTAAATGCTGTCATGGATCATGAAGTTGACACAACAAGTGTTAAGAAGACAAAAAAACATGTAACAAAGTTCATAAGAACCTCACTGGCAGAAATGGGTATGGTAGACATATGGAGGGACCTGCACCCACTCGAAAAAGACTATACACATTATTCAGCAGTCCATAAAGTACACTCTAGAATAGATTACTTCCTTATGAATGAAGGTGACAGACACAGGGTGAGAAATTGTTGGATTGGAGGGGCAGAAATATCAGATCATAATCCTATATACATGGAAATATATCTAAACAATAGAAAACGACAAACAACATGGAAACTTAACGTAGGACTGTTAAATGATGAGAAAATGAAAGAAAGAATAAAAATAAACATAAACGAATATATCCAAGAGAATGACAATGAAGAAGTGGACCCAACAATACTATGGGACGCACTAA
This sequence comes from Pholidichthys leucotaenia, assembly GCA_020510985.1. Taxonomy (NCBI): domain Eukaryota; kingdom Metazoa; phylum Chordata; class Actinopteri; order Cichliformes; family Pholidichthyidae; genus Pholidichthys; species Pholidichthys leucotaenia. The sequence goes on from CM035838.1 coordinate 149,993,810, forward strand.
AAGCCGTGTTAAGAGGAAAATTAATTGTTGAAACAGGAAAAGCAAATAAGACTAAACTGGAAGCGTATGAACAAAGATGTGAGAGACTGAGGGAATTAGAACGTAAACATCAAAGCACAAATGATCCAAAAATATATCAAGAAATTAAAGAAGAAAAAACAAAGATAAAAGAAACACAAATGGATGAAATTGAAAGGAAAAATAGATATCTAAAGCAAAAATATTATGAAATGGGACCAAAAGCCACAAAACTGCTGGCAAAACGGTTAAGAAAACAACAAACAATGAATAATGTATACAAGATTAAAGACCCCACCACAAATAAAACCACAGTTAACCCAGAAAACATCAAAGAAATATTCCATAATTTCTACCAAGAACTATACTCGCAACCTGAAGAAAAAAATACTAAAGATATTAAAAAATTTCTAGGCACATTGGACTTGCCATCAATAGGAAATCAACAAAATGAAAAGCTAACAGCAGAAATAACAACACAAGAGATCAGAGATGTGATTAAGTCACTTAAAAACGATAAATCACCAGGTAGTGATGGATACCCATCTGAGTTTTATAAACTGTTTATAGAAGAACTCACGCCACAGCTCCTAAAGTCATTTAATTGGACGTTGAACAACAACAAAATACCTCCATCATGGAACGAAGCTATCATTTCAGTTATTTTAAAGCCAGAGAAAGATAAAGAACAATGCGGAAACTATAGACCAATCTCTTTATTAAATGTGGATTATAAAATATATACAACAATTATATGTAAACGAATAAAGACATTCTTGACGGAATTGACAGAAGATGATCAAACTGGTTTCACAGAGGGATGCCAAACACATGACAATATCAGGAGAACAATACATATAATTAACCAAATACATAAAGAAAAGAAAAGCGCAGTAATAATGAGTTTAGACGCAGAAAAAGCATTTGACAGGGTTAACTGGAAATTCCTATATAGTGTACTGGAGCGCTTTGGATTTAACGAAAAATCAGTACAATGCATAAGGACGCTATATCAAGAACCTGTGGCAAGAATCAAGATAAACGGTAGCTTAACAGACAAAGTAAATATACAAAGATCAACTAGGCAGGGATGCTGCTTATCGCCCACCTTGTTTGCTCTGTTCATAGAACCATTGGCTCAAGCGATACGACAAAATAAGAAATTAAAAGGTGTAACAATAAAGGGGGCGGAACACAAGATTGGGCTATTTGCAGACAATATTATAGTTTACCTTGAACAACCAGATGAATCAATAATGGAAATGATGAACTTGATAGAAAATTTTGGAAAATTATCAGGATACAAGATAAACATAACAAAAACACAAATACTGACATTCCACTATAACCCTCTAAACCAGATAACTGATAAGATCAAACTAAACTGGAAACAAAAAGAAATAAAATACCTTGGAGTGAACATACCTAAAGACCTAAGCAAAATATATAAAGCAAACTATGATAGGTTGGAACAAGAAATAAAAAAAGATATTGATAGATGGTCAATCTTAAATATGGATCTGAATTCAAAAAAAAAATCCTTCAGTGTGATTTTCTGGATTTTTTTTTTCTCATTTTGTCTCTCACAGTTGAGGTATACCTATGATGAAAACTGGAGACCTCTCTCATCTTTTAAGTGGGAGAACTTGCACAATTGGTGGCTGACTAAATACTTTTTTCCCCCACTGTACATAGGCTGTAGGCTGGTCCCCAGTGTTCGGTTTATTAATGTTCATGGCAGTACTCACATCTGTTGGGCCCTCATCTGAATAAACTGATGTGTGCACCTCCACATCAGCTGCAGTCAGTTTCCCTGATGGTGATTCCCTGGACTCTGTTCCCGCGGCATGAAACACACTCCTCTTCTTTACTCTCTCCTCTCGCCATGGGCACCACCCTGGACTAGAGCTCCTACTGCCCCTCCTTACAGGACTGGGGGACATTCATCGTTCCTGGCATTGCCAGTATGATTGGTAGCTATCTGGCTCTGGGTCTGGTTCGCAGGCAGGGGAGCGGCCATGCAGGTCACCACGGAACACCCGTGACTGACATCCAGATTCTCCACTGCTGTTCTCGCCCCTGACGTCTCAATGTTTTTAGTCTTTGGCTGTCCTCTCTCTTCTCTTTCATCTCTATCCTGATGGAGCTCATCTCTTCAGACAGCTTATCCATAACCTTTTTCAAACTGTCAATAGTAGATACCGACTGCAGTGCCACTTGAATAGTTACTTGTACAGTCTCTCTGTAAAGTCCTTCGGGCAGTCTCACACTGCTCTGCAATTATCAAAGCTTTCCCCATGTCTGTGGCCCCTTGCTCTAAGCATTTAGCTTTCAGGGCTGGATCCAGGCCAACTAAGAAGTACCGAAACTTTTCCTCTCTGAGCGCACAGTCTCCATAATCAGGAAATGCCTCTTGGACCAACCGGCTGATATCTGCAGCGTAGACCTCCAAGCTTTCACCGGGTGCGCGTAGCCGTGCAGAAATGTTAGCTCTGAAGTGATCCATAAGCTGTGTTTGTCCAAAAGCTGTTTTCAACTTATCTTTAACAGCATCACAGTCCTGTTTAACAGCATCAGGAAAACTGTCCCAGAGCAGAAAAGTAGCTCTGCCCAAGCGGGTAGGAAGAATTCTGGCAAGGTCATGGCGGCTCCCAGTAGCAGCCTACACAGCAACCTCTAGCTGTCTCACCCAGTTCAGAAAGCTCTGACTCCCGTCTGATGTGAACAGAGACAGCAGATTGATTTTTACTTCTGCATTTGAAGGAAGCACAGAGTATCCCTGTCTGCTGAGTTTAAATGTGTCCTCATATCATCTCCACACCACATGTTCACTTTTCAAGGACTCTGAACGATCCGTGCGTCACTAGCTAGCTATACTGACAAAGCTAAGTTAAACTTAGCCTCACATCGACACTCGCTCTACGCTGTAACTGACACACTATTAACCCTTTGAGTGTGAGATTCCACGTGCCCCTAGTGGCAGAGTGCGGCGCTGCGCCTGTCAACTGATCTTACTTTCCCAAACACTGTTCACCTTTACTGAGGATTTGTACTGATCATGCCAGTTCACAAGGTGGCAGGCACGCGTTGGAGGACTCATGGATGACATGTAATACACCAGAGAAGAAGAAATCCTCCTTCTTTTTCGTCGTCTTGGAGATCAAAGCACAAGATGGACACGGACCGTCATTTTGGACATTTGCGATCACCCACGGATGAGGAAATTTGGAGGAGTTGGTCCCTTATTTGCCAACTATGATTTTAAAAAGAGACTATTTAGCTTATGAAGGTAGATGTTCACATGTTCTTATAACACAGGGAGCATGAGGCTCGTTGAATTCACCTGCCAGTACCCGGAGCGCCATGTGACTGTAGGACAATTGCCGGTTGTATGTCGTCAATAAAAGATAAATTGCCATGGAGTAAAAGCGAAATGACAGTGGAATAATCAATAACAGTTTCTGGATGTAGGACAGAAAGCTAAAATGACCGGGAGAGGACAAAATAACCACTAGAATGCTGCTAAATGACGCCGCTTTACCAGAGGTAAGTGACGAATGTCTTTGTTTGCATGCAAATTAGATGCGTAAATTCACTCCTATCTGAAACTTTGGATCATATTCTACGTCTTTCTAATTGACAGTAAGCCATTATCTATTATCACTTTAAAGTTTTAGCCTTGTAAAGTTCTGACATCTGATCTGACTAGTTTCTTGAAAAAAATCTTTACCACTGTTGACCACTAAGGTTTATGTCGCAGTTTGGCGACAGTCACACTCAAACGGTTAATGTTCAACAATCCATGGAGAATTTTTTTTTTTTACCCCACCACTGCCACCAGTGTAACCAAGCTTTCGGGGTTCGTAATACTGATCCGGTAGGAAAGAATAATGGGCAGCAAGGTTGAACACACACAGCCCTTTCTCTGGGTTCTTTTTATTATCTACTCCTTTCACAACACTTCCTGTATATCAGAACCAACCCCTGCCTTACGGCAACACCAGAAGGTCATCTCCGCTACAATAGAGAACACAAAAGATCTGTTACATAACTATGCCAGGCCAGTAGAGGTAGAAGTGTGCCTTTTTACAGCCCCCCCACCCCCCCCCACCCCATGCCTCCATGCCACAGGCACTGAGGCATCAGCACCTTGGTTAAGTTATTCCCATGCCAATTGGTTTCATGACCCTAGTTACGGTAAGTAGGGAAAGCAACAGTTGGGGGTCAGTCCTCTGGTAACTCTGTGTTCAGCACCTTGGTGTTAACATATAATAAGCAGCCAAACAAATATATAAATATTTACCATAAATCAAAGGGGAGCTTGCATGTGTTATGCCACATTTTTATGTTTTCTTTGTTTTATAACTGAAAGCAAAAACTCCCCACATTTGCTTCATATAATTGTAGTCTGTTCCCATCTCCCATGATACCACATAATAACTGTCATTCTTTATGAGATCCTATTTTGTGGTGTAAACATCACATATTCTGTACACCAAGAGTCACTACCATGATATACTGATTGTGTTCCTACCTTTTGAGTACCATGTCACAACTACCAATCCACTGTCGCTTATTAAAATCTATAAGCGTGCCAATAAGATTGTCCTGTATCATGCTAACAGTAGCTGTAGTTTGCTAATGTGTCACTTTGGGGCAGTGCCATCCTTATACGATTATCATTATCATCAAACAGCTTCAACTCTTCATCGTGATGGAAATTGGCTTTCAAAAGACTGCTGACAGTCTTACTACATGGTTTCAGCAATTTGTGGTTGGAATCTGCTCATGCTAATGAGTTCTTTGGAATTTGCAGGCATTTTGAAGTGCTGTATGGAACGGAATTTCCAAAGTGAATGGAAACTGCCACCATGTTCACTCCTTTCATTCCTGAGAAAAAAGTGCAGTTTGGAATTTTTGATGGAAATTATCAACTAAGCAGGGCTGCTATTCCCTTTATATCACTAAAATCACAGTTTCCAAATGTTCCATACATTAATACATTCATGAGACATGAAGCTGAGTTACAGTAATATAAATGAATTGATATTAACTTTATACTCCATTAACTTCATTGAAGGTATCCAGATTACCTTTTTTTTTTTTGGTCCAGTGCCCCCTAGCTGTGTGGAGTAGTTATTGATTGTTGTCTGCCTAGTAAATTTTACTCAAAAGGTTTACATATATGACAATCCCTTGTATGTCTTCAACGATTCTTTAAAAAATTTCTTATTCTTAAATACAGTAAGTGTTCTTAACAGTCCAAACAGATGCAGCGTGGTCTGCTGTAGTGTGAAGCTGTTAACTTTGGAAAGGTTTAACCAGTGATTTATTTTTTTTTTGGGGGGGGGGGGGGGGTGCTATCCCCCTTGCAAGCAAAATTGCCCAAAAGCATCCACTTTGTTAACCTGCCATCCCCAATCCTCATCCCCATTCATTGGTGTAAATCTAAAACAAATGTAAATCAGGGACTAATTTATGAGTCCAGTCTCATAATTTAGCAACTTTTTTCTCCTCCCAACCAGGGAAAAAAGAGAGAATTGTCCCCCAATATCATCATAAACCTTTCTATATCATGTTAAATAACTGAATAAAATAACCTGGAGCCACCAATTCTAAGCAGAAATGGGAAAAACATTCTCAAGAGTTTGTGACTTTTTTTTCTCATAAATTTGCAATTTTTCTTGTAAAATTTCAACTTTTTTCTCATGGACATGTAACTTTTTTCTCAAAAATTTGTGACTTTTTTCCTCATAAATTTGTGACTTTTCTCATAAATTAGTATTTTTTTTCTCAGAAATTTGCATCTGTTTTTCCTGTAAATTCTCAACTTTTTTCTCATAAATTTACTGCTTTTTTCACATGGATTTACAACTTTTTTCTGAAAAAATTGTGACTTTTCCCGCATAATTTGTGACTTTTTTCTCATAAATTTCCAACTCTTTTCTCATAAATGTATGTCTTTTTTCCAATGAATTTTTATTTTTTTTTTACTCATAAATTAACAAGTTGTTTTACTCAAAAAATTTGTAATTTTTTTCCCCATAAATTTTCCTTTTTTTTTTTTCTTGTAAATTTGCAACACTCATCTGGATGGTTACATTTTTATTCTGTGCAATTAAATACTGATTTGCAACATTTTAATTTTTAAATTGGCATCTTTTATCATATCTTTACACCTTTATTTGTACCTTATGCTACATTGGTGAATAATCTAATAAATATCACACACAGCCTTTTCATCTTGTAAATTTGTATATAATTCAGAGTGGCCACCCACCTGTGGACCGTCTTCATGTTTCTAGGCAGTGGGGATTAGTGAGAATGGCAGTGGCTCAGGAGGTAGAGCCGGTCGTCCAATAACCGGATGGTTGGTGGTTTGAATCCCACTCTCCCCAGATATCCCCAGATATGTGTCCCTGGGCAAGACACTTTACCCCCAATTGCTCCTGGTGGGTCTGGACAGCGCCATGTTGGGCAGCTATGCCGCCATGTGTGTGTGAATGGGTGGATAGCAGGATCTGTAAAGCACTTTGGTCATCTAGAGATGAGAATAAAAGCGCTATATACTGTAAGTGAATGCCATTTACCATTTTTCTGCTGCCACAAGGTGAATTGTAGTAAACCTGTTTGGAGTTGGTATTCTTTCCATACATCGTTTGAAAGCTTAGAGTTTCATCTATTTGTTTTTAAATCAGATTTGAGATACAATTGCAACAGTAGAAGTACACAGCATATCAAACAAGCTAGTACAAAAAAAAGAAACAATGCAGTGACTCAACAATCAAGCTTCCTTGAATTCCTAATAATCCAATAAAGCCGGTCCTGTTTCAATGCCTAAGGTTCAGTGGAACCATTTGAGTAAGATTTATTGTCCATCCACGTGATTACGGGACTAAACATCCATAAAATTGTCACGTTGTTTGAACCGAGCCGACCAACTTCATCATGAATTTCTGCTTAACTGCTGTAAAAACTACATGTCCCACAGATATAGTGCCAGAAACACAAGGGGAAAAGACACGTGACTCAGGTTTTGGTTGGCACCTCATTTGACCCGATCAGTGCTTCCGTTTTTACAGCCTTCAGTAGCCAATGATTGCCTACAAGGGGGGACTGAAAAGTTCATAGGATGAAAAGTTCATAGCGGTCAAATTTGATTAAATGTGGTTTATTTTTCAACATAGTCTCCTCTTCGGTCCACACATGTCTTCCATCAGTGTTGCAGTGCTTGGATCCCTGCAGTTGAAAAATAAACCACATTTGGTCAAATTTGACCACTATGAACGTTTCAGCCTAAAAACTTTTCACCCCCCCCCCCAATATTTACATCAAAGTACCATACACTTCTCATGCATACAAAACGAGCTAATTGCAACTGAATCTGTTGATAACTGGAAGCTTGTATAGTCAAGGAACTTCTGAACGCAAAAATGTATCGTATAACCCGGTTGGTCACATGCACATCCTGTAACTGATTTAAAGGGCTACTATTTTTAGTAGTGCTACATCTTTCAATTTTTTTTTTTTTAAAAATGGTAAATTTTTAATTCAAAAATATGCCTCCAGTAAGAGAGTTAGATGTTTTCCCATGTTTTTGTCATATTCTGGCCCCTACGGGGCAGGAAGACAGACTCAGGCGCTGAATTACACCCATGGCATTTATTAAGGAAAAGAACAGAAGTCCAAAAAACTGTGCAAACGTATCAACAAACAAACAAGGAAACACAGCTGTCGTCCCTGGGCCGGTATCGCCCAGCGAACACGGGAGTAGATTAGGTGGATACAGATCAGAGTCCAAGTTGACATTCAGTAGTGCAGCATGAGTGAATGAACAGGAGTAGATTAAATACTAGTAGATAACAATGTAAATGACCACAGGTGTGGGAGCACTTGAGCGAGGGGAAGGAGAGGATCATAATGGGAATTGGGATCAGCTGGTGATGATGAGAGGGGAGTAGTTGGATTGGCAGTGTGACAGGCAACGCCCACACAAAGTGCAGACCCGGAAATGCTGCCTGTCAGCTGTCAGCCCACAGAACCAGTATAAGAAATAAACACTCAGAAACTGACTGGAAATTAACTGTAAATGAAACAAAACATGACCAAAACAGACTGAACATAAACAAGAAGAACATCCAAGCTCAGTTTGTGACAGTTTTCCATTATATGTGACACAATTTGGCACAGTTTAAAAGGCCCAGTTAGAGCCTCAGAAAAACTGTAATATATTCATTTTTTGCTGTATTGCTCTAAAATTTAAACCTGAATTTGGTAACACTTGCTGCTACATTCCTACTATGTTTTCCAGCTAATATATTAAAACTGTGTTATTTGCAGGCATATGTATCTAAAAAACAAACAAACAAACTGTCAGGTAGCACCCTTCGGTCGACAGGAAGGATGGCTCCTTTAGGTGAGTAGGATTTACTGTAGCTGTATGAATGATTTGTTAAACACCACATAAATGCAGCACAGGGTCTGTGAAAACACAAAGGCCTTAACAGCTGAGAAAACTCACATATAATAAGTAATTCAACTAACGTGAAGAGGAACCGAAGGGTAAATCCTGCAATGTTGCCACAAAGAACAGAAACTACAGCTAACATATACAGGGGACAAACTAATTAACATAAGACAGCTGGGACTAATTAAGTAAAGCAGAAGATCATATGACAGAACAGGAAATGAAACTACAACAACAAAACTGTGCAGAACAAAACAGGAAGTACTTCAAAATAAAAGCTAACCTAAGAACCAAGAAGAGACCATGAATGAAATTCATGAACACCACAAAACAAACCAAAAACTGGGAGAATACGTGAATAGGGATAAATGATAAAACTACAACTTAAAGGGTGGGGCATGTTCACAAGAACCTATCCCCCGTGACACAAACAAACAAAAAAATCTCAGGCAAACTTTATTTTCTTCAAATTCAGTGTGTTCAGACCACTGTTATTCAGTGGCTGAAACACTTAGAGTGAATCTGACTGTTTCACCAAAAAAAAATTGTAGTGTTTTCTTTGAATGAGACCAACCCCATGAATATACTGCAAATGGTTAGAGTACAGCTTTTGATTTACTTTGGGCATGCTATTTGTAAATGTTTTGGAGAAATTGGCTGGAATGTTAGGGGTAATTGTGCTCTTGAATGTCCCATTCCTTTCACTGAGCAAATCTCATCAATATGCCAGCCTCTTCCACTCATTTCCCTGCAACCTCGACTACCCCAAAAAAACCTTAATCTTGCCAACAGTGTTTTTTTTTTTACCCGTGGGAATGATAAGAAAAGTGATGCTCTGGAAATGAGGACACATCTGGCTTTGACTGACAAGCCTGTGTCCTCCTCCTCCTGTATCTGCTATTTCATCTTTCTTACACTGAGAGGCTTTTTTATCCCCATCATCCTAAATCTGACTCAATTCTATGTAACAATAGGACTCTTCCCTTCACAGACGACTCATCCAACATCGTCAGTATATGGCAGCATTCTCAATCTGAACCTCGACCAGTTGCTTCACCATGCTTCGCAAAACGCTTATTGATTTATGCGTTGATGGATGGATGCACGTTTGCCTTTAAAATAACCAATACCTGTTTGGAGCATCCCTTCAGGGATCACACATTTCTCATATATTTGAACAAGCAGAAAGAAATGTCAGAGGCTTGGATAAATACTACACTACAACCCTTATTTATACCGTATCTTCTTGAACCAACAAAGAATCCACAAAAGATGTCTCAGTATCTGTCCTACCTTTGTCCAGAGCTCAAGCAAAAAGCCTTCAGCTCTCCCTTTAGAAGCCACACTTTTTATCTGTATTCTTCAGATTAATGGATCTCGTATTGCGGATGATTCTCAGCCGGGGAATTATCAGATAATGGGATCTAACTGTGCTCGGAATTACGCCTCAAGAGTAACAGGGCCCGTAGTGCCTAAAATGAGATGATCTTCTTTAATTCTGCTCTCAGCCAAAAGCAGCAGAATACATGCAAGAAAAATGTAGGCAATTTTAAGAATTATAGTATGTTGCGGGTATTGAAAATGGCAAAAGCATTTACGAACGGAAATTGAGTAAAATAGTAGATTTGGGGGGAATTTTTTGAGGGAGTCTGTTAAATATTATCAGAAGTTGTACAGTATACAGTATGCCTTTGTAGAATCTCTAGGTGGGGAAAAAGAATATTTTTTAATTAGCAAACAGAGTGTGGATTTGGTTGCATTCATGATAGGTAAATATGAAAAGCATAAAATGAACAAATCCATCAAATGCACTGGACAGTAACTGCTAACTTTAGATTTTGTAATAAAATGTATCTGCATTTGCAAATCTTTTTTTCTTTTGATTAACATTTCAAACAGAACAACAAACAAATGAACAGCAGGCATCACAAAGGAAAAACCTACCCCACCCACTCTCATCACTAGACTGTCACAAGGTCTTATATGGGGACTGCGGTGAGCACCAGAAAACTGTTGACCTACAGCACAAAGTCCGGTCTCACAGGTTCCGTGTTACCCAGGACAAGCTGCCAGATCACAATATATAGTAACTCTCAGCATGGCCATGGCATGTGAAGGTCAGCATTTCCACAGGGAGTATTATCAGGACCGCTTCGTATCAGTCCTCAACTGTAGGGCTGACCTTGGATGTCCAAAATTTGATCATTCTCCTTTTTTTTTGCTACACAGATGTCAGTTTGACGTTGTGTTGGTCCCTTGCATTGTCTAGTTTAATCACTAGAATACACAGAAATGGTGAAAGCATAAAATCATAAGTTAACAAAGCGACCACTTCATCGTTCAAATTTTAAAAATAGATTTTCTAAAAATAGATTTTCTAAAAATAGATTTAATTTTAAAAGTAGAATAGAGCATAGTGCTTTTAGCTCTCAGGATCTTCTGTGGACACAACCCCCGGATTGGGTTTGAGCGACAGACTGTTACACACCTGAAACTCTGCACCAAAAACTAAAGTTTTTATTTTGTTAAACATTTGGTTCAGTTAGGTTTAGCTTCACATTGCTCTTTATCTGAGCGGACCAAACACCTTTACACGCTGATGTCCTGTTGTCATGGCGACGTTTATGTAGCTAGCACAGACGCTGCAGTTAGCAAACATGCTACTCACCCTCTGAGGTGTTTTCTGCAGCTCTGGACACATCGGTAACCACACTTTAAGTGGAAACTGCTTCAGACTTCTTCATATTAGTCTGTGAACTAGTTTAGTGAGGGTAGGTCTTCATTAAAACGGATGATTGTCCTTGTCGTCAGCTGTGATGATTTTCAGTTGGCATTGCTTCTCCAATCTTTCACATACTGTGTCACATCCCCAGTGAAAATATTAGCTAAGTTTCTGCATTTTTATGATTTTATTTTAATTGACTCTTTATGCTGCAAATTGACCATATTTCAATTAAATCTGGGTCTCTTCCTCTCACCAAGTCATACTGCAGCTAATTTTCCATCTTATCGGCTTCCCTACCTTCCTGTGTTTGGTCCAAAAGTCCAAACCTTTATGAAAATTGCTTTCAAACTCTAAATGGATTGAACTAAGTTTCACTTTGATCTGGACCAAGACCACCTCTTTTTGCCAGACCAAATTTCAGCTCTTTGGTCCACACTCTGGTTTGGTGGAGCTTTCACACATAAAATTTTCATCCAGACCAAACTGAAAAGTCTAAAACTCTGGGCCAAACAGGTTAGGTGTGAAAGCACCCTTAATCTCTGCTTTTAAGATTAGGGTTAAAATTCCCTGATAAAGTTTAGGGTTGCATCAGGTGACCCTAAGCCTTCCTGTAAGCATCTCATGGAGCAGCGAGTGCTGACGAATGTTGATGAAAGTTGTGACTTTGGAGGTTTTATCAAGGTTCATAAAAGGCTGCACAACCATTCAGCAACAGTTGTTACAGTTGCAAACAGTTTTTCTCTAAAAAAATACATTTTGGACATTATTCATTTGTGACAAGAAAAACTGTTGTTGAACCTTTAACAAACCCTGACGAAAACCCCAAAATCGTAATGCCCCTGAACGTTCGTCAGCATTCGTCACTCTGCGAGATACATGCTGAGTTGTGCTCCTATAAGTTTAGACAGCTGGGGGACCTCACATGATGCACTGGGCCCTCACTTTCTTGCCACACGCTGCATACTTGTGTAAGATTTGTTGCCGTTCATTAATGTGTGTCTACTCTCTCAATAGACTGCGATTGTATGGCGTGTTGTTTGCCCCTACTTTGTGTTCTTTTCTTCTCTTTCCCGTCAACCCCGAAACCATTCTCGGCAGATCACTGCCCCTCAGTAAGCCTGGTTCTACTGGAAGTTTCTTCCTGTTAAAATGGAGTTTTCATTCTGATAGGGATGTCTTTGTGAGGCGGCTGGGCAATGCTATGAGCTGACTGTTGTAAACTGCTGCTATACAAGTAAATCTAAAATGAACTGAACAAAAGTTTATAACTTGGACAGCATTTCAGCAAATACAACCCCTCTTTTGCTCTCAGATTGTACAACCCCAATTCTGGTGAAGTCGGGATGTTGTGTGAAATGTAAATAAAAGCAAAATACAATGATTTAAAAATCCTTTTCAACTTATATTCAATTGAATATGTCATGACCCGAGCGCGGCTTCTGATCGCGCTCGGGCTAAGTTATGTTTCGCTGCCGGCCTTGACAGTTGCGGGCTGTATTCTGGCCTCACCGGGCTCTTATTGTGAAAGTGCTCGGTGGGGCTTCCGCCTGTCAACGGCCGGTCAGCTGATTGTAATTATCGTCGTTAGTGCTTCGCCTTCTTAAGCCCGGCACTGGCGGCGGTAAGACGCAGCAGTGTCAGTCGTTCTTCGTCTGAGCTACGGATGCTTTGGACTGTTACCTACCTCGTCTGCCTGTGGTTGACCATCGCTTCCCCAGGACCAGTAAGTGAGCCGTTAGCCTTACCCCTCCCGGTGTGAGTAGACCTCTGTGTGTCTCTGCCTCAGCAGCCTGTGTAGTCATTACTCCATCAACCTTGCCTGTGTATGACCGTCTCCTCTATGGACCTGTAAGAGAGCTGTTTAGCCTTACGCCTCCGGATGTGTGTAGACTTATGTGTCATTGCCCCTGCATCTTGTGTTGTTACTTTTCACCATAATAAAACTCACTGAAACTCACTGGTGACTGTGTGGCGTCTTATGGTGGCTCGCGAGGGCCACCACATGACAGAATACACTACAAAGACAAGGTATTTAATTTCAAAGTGATACACTTTTTTTTTTGGCAAATATTCACTCATTTTGAATTTGATGCCTGCAACCCCCCCCCCCCCCCAAAAAAAAAAAAAAACTGGTACAGGGGCGTGTTTATCACTTCGTTGCATCACCTTTCTTTTTAACAACACTCAAAAAAGCATTTCGGAACTGAGGACACTAATTGCTGAAGCTTTGTAGGTGGAATTTTTTCCACATTCTTGCTTGATGTACGACTTCAGTTGCTCAACAGTCCGCGGTCTCCGTTGTTGTATTTTGGGCTTTACAGTGTGCCACACATTTTCAACTGGCAACAGGTCTGGTCTGCAGGCAGGCCAGTCTAGTACCTGCACCCTTTCACTCCAAAGCTGTGCTGTTGTAACATGTGCAAAATGTGGCTTGGCATTGTCTTACTGAAAAAAGCAGGGATGTTCCTGGAAAAGACGCTGCTTGGATGGCAGCATGTTTTGGTCCAAAACCTCTATGTACCATTCATCGTTAATGGTGCCTTCACAGATGTGCAAGTTACTCATGCCATGGGCACTAACACCCTCCCCACCACCACCACCACCACCACCATCACAGATGCTGACTTTTAACCTTAAGGCTGACAACATTCTGGATGGTTGTTTTCTTCTTCAACCCGAATGACACAACGTCCATGATTTCTAAAAGCAAACTGAAAAGTGGACTCATCAGACCACAACACACTTTTCTACTTTGCATCAGTCTATCTCAGTTGAGCTCGGGCCCAGAGCAACCAGCGGCATTTCTTGGTGTTGTTGATACGTACGTGGTTTTCACCTGGCATGGTAGAGTTTTAACTTGTAGACGTAGTGATGAACTGTGTTAACTGACAATGGATTTCCAAAGTGTCCCTAGCCCACAGAGTAGTATCCTTTACAGAATGATGTCAGTTTTTTTTAAAGCAGTGCTGCCTGAGGGACCGGAGGTCATGGGCATTCAATGTTTGTTTTTGACCTTGTTGCTTACATGCAAAAATTTGTCGAGATTCTCTGAATCTTTTGATGATATCATGGACTGTAGATGATGATGATCATCATCATAGCAGTCTGTTGGGGACGACAATGACTGCTTCATTTAGGTCTGATTAGATTCCTCCACGCAGCTCTGTAATTCACCTTCCGCTGCCAGGAACTTCTGATCTTGTTAACCCAGGTGTCCGAGCCGGTATGAGTTGCTCTCTGACTGACCATTTCATGAAACTGCTTGCAAAGTATTTGAGTACCGCTAGCTTTTGCTGGACTAGCGACACATTCTTGGCAGATAGAGGTATTATCAGTGGCAAGGACAGGCCAAGACAAACTGACTCCAGTATCTGTTGCAGTGACTGACCAGATGATAGGTTTGTTTACCTCTGCTCTTTGTGTAGTGCATGTCACGATGCACCGACTGGCAAAAGTCCACCACAGACCTTGCGACAGATGTGCTTATCTGTCAGGATGTCCAGTTTCATTCCGTGTAACTGGGAGCGGTCCACCACAGACCTGGTTTTACCCACGAGGCGTTTTTGCACAAGACATGAGGGAGATGCACAAGACAGTCGACTCCCTCATCAAACTTCTGTGTGGCACATGTTGAAATCTCTAAATTCTTCACAACTGTACATTGAGAAATGTTGTTCTTAAACTATTGGACTATTTGCCCACACAGTTGTCCACAAAGTGGTGAACCTCACTCAATTCTTGCTTGTGAATGACTGAGCCTTTTGGGGATGCTCCTTTTATACACAATCATGACACTCACCGGTTTCCAATTAACCTTTTCATCTGTGGAATGTTCCAAAAAGGAGTTTTTTGAGCATTCCTCACTTTTCCCAGTCTTGTCTTGCTCCTGTCCCAGCTTTTGTGGAACGCGTTACAGGCATCAAATTCAAAATAAGATAAGATAAGATAAGCCTTTATTAGTCCCACAATAGGGAAATTCCAGGATTGCAACAGCGCAGGGATAGCAACACTCAGAGCAATAATTTAGAAGATAAGAAAATAAGAGCAGTGAATATACATATGTACACATAAGTACAGTGGGGGAAAAAAGTATTTAGTCAGCCACCAATTGTGCAAGTTCTCCCACTTAAAAGACGAGAGAGGTCTCCAATTTTCATCATAGGTATACCTCAATTATGCGAGACAAAATGAGGGGAAAAAAATCCAGAAAATCACATTGAAGGATTTTTAATGAATTAATTGGTAAATTCCTCGGTAAAATAAGTATTTGGTCACCTACAAACAAGCAAGATTTCTGGCTCTCACAGACCTGTAACAACTTCTTTAAGAGGCTCCTCTGTCCTCCACTCGTTACCTGTATTAATGGCACCTGTTTGAACTCTTTATCAGTATAAAAGACACCTGTCCACAACCTCAAACAGTCAGACTCCAAACTCCACTATGGCCAAGACCAGAGAGCTGTCAAAGGACACCAGAAACAAAATTGTACACCTGCACCAGGCTGGGAAGACTGAATCTGCAATAGGTAAGCAGCTTGGTGTGAAGAAATCAACTGTGGGAGCAATTATTAGAAAATGGAAGACATGCAAGACCACTGATAATCTCCCTCGATCTGGGGCTCCACTCAAGATCTCATCCCGTGGGGTCAAAATGATCACGAGAGCGTTGAGCAAAAATCCCAGAACCATACGGGGGGACCTAGTGAATGACCTGCAGAGAGCTGGGACCAAAGTAACAAAGGCTACCATCAGTAACACACTACGCCGCCAGGGACTCAAATCCTGCAGCGCCAGACGTGTCCCCCTGCTTAAGCCAGTACATGTCCAGGCCCGTCTGAAGTTTGCTAGAGAGCATTTGGATGATCCAGAAGAGGATTGGGAGAATGTCATATGGTCAGATGAAACCAAAATAGAACTTTATTGTAAAAACTCAACTTGTCGTGTTTGGAGGAGAAAGAACACCATACCTACTGTGAAGCATGGGGGTGGAAACGTCATGCTTTGGGGCTGTTTTTCTGCAAAGGGACCAGGACGACTGATCCGTGTAAAGGAAGGAATGAATGGGGCCATGCATCGTGAGATTTTGAGTGAAAATCTCTTTCCATCAGCAAGGGCACTGAAGATGAAACGTGGCTGGGTCTTTCAGCATGACAATGATCCCAAACACACTGCCCGGGCAATGAAGGAGTGGCTTTGTAAGAAGCATTTCAAGGTCCTGGAGTGGCCTAGCCAGTCTCCAGATCTCAACCCCATAGAAAATCTTTGGAGTTGAAAGTCCGTGTTGCCCAGCGACAGCCCCAAAACATCACTGCGCTAGAGGAGATCTGCATGGAGGAATGGGCCAAAATACCAGCAACAGTGTGTGAAAACCTTGTGAAGACTTACAGAAAACGTTTGACCTCTGTCATTGCCAACAAAGGGTATATAACAAAGTATTGAGATGAACTTTTGTTATTGACCAAATACTTATTTTACCGAGGAATTTACTAATTAATTCATTAAAAATCCTTCAATGTGATTTTCTGGATTTTTTTTCCCATTTAGTCTCTCATAGTTGAGGTATACATATGATGAAAATTGGAGACCGCTCTCATCTTTTAAGTGGGAGAACTTGCACAATTGGTGGCTGACTAAATACTTTTTTGCCCCACCGTATATAAATATATATACACAGTGCGGAGCATTGTAGCTAGATGGACTAAACAGCATAACCGTCTACTGAGTTACCCTTCATGGTATGAATATGTACCCATACATATTGTCACCCTCCATAGCGACTGATATTGTCCTAGTTGTATACTGGAGGGGACCATTTGTGTAAGTTTGTTGCGTCTTTTGCATTCAATACTATTAGGTCGTCACGTTTTTTTTTTTTTGTTTTTTTTTTGTTATCTCTGCGAGCAGCCCTGCTTAGGTTATACAGTCTGACAGCCGTAGGTAGGAAGGACCTGCGAAACCTCTCGGTCACGCATCTAGGATGATGTAGTCTACTGCTAAATGAGCTCCTCAGTGCGTTCAGTATGTCCTGCATGGGGTGGGACTCGGACTCCAGCAGAGATGACAGTTTAGCTACCATCCTTCTCTCTCCTATCTCCTCCACTGGGTCAAGGCGTTGCCCCAGGACAGAGCTAGCTTTCTTGATCAGTTTGTTCAGTCTCTTCCTATCGGCTGCTGTAATGATATTGATCGTCACTATATAATTGATCGTCACTTCCTTGTGGTAACGTATCGTCACTTCCTGTTTTGCTGTCTGCCTGTGTGGTTTGCTCTCCTTACTCTCTTGCGCTTTGGGTTAGCCACTAGCTTCTTCTTCTGGCTTCCAGAGAGAGCAGTCGCACACTTTTCTTCCTCCTCTCCCTCCCAATCCTCTCTCTTCTGATTCCAGCTTGCAATGTTGTGTTTTAGTCGCTCTTCTTCTGCTGAATCTTAATCTAAACGGAAATTATGGATTTGGAAAGCGGATTAAATGTGCTATTGTCACCACTTTTCAACAAGAACCGGGCCAGGGGGGAGCCCAAGAATTGGAACCTGCGTAATTCGACTGAAGTTTGGCATGATCACAGGATTTTTCTGTTTGGCCCTGGAGTTCCTGGCGTATCAAAATTATATTCGGGTGAGCTAATCAAAATGCCGACCCCGGCGTAGCTCCCCCAACAATTTCCAGTTGGGGGGAGCACGGATAGCGGCATATGGGATTAACATGGATTTACCATCTGGCATGCATTGAAGAGAGAATGGACTCTCTTGGACATGTTTACCTATGTTTCGGTAGGTGGACAACATCTGGAGCCGCTGAGTGCTTTCCAGAGAATGACTTTAAAGTTTTAGCCTGTACATGGAAATTATGAAGCACAGAATCGCATAGGGGAGGAAAATTCTACTCTCTGAGTGCACTGTGCAGATTTGACCTTGTCTTTTTTTGGTCCTGTTTACATTCCTCCTCGATGAAGATAAGCGGAAGGAGCGGCTCTGCTAACCCAAACAATCGACACAATTGCTGTTGTTTCAACAGACTGGACTCTTCAAGGACAGTGTACCATGTGTCAACTTACCATCTTGCAAGAAAGAGAAGAGACTCTGGACTTCCTTTAGATCACATGATTATAACATCCATCCACTGCCAGGAGGCGCCCTCTGCTGTTCACTAGCAATTGACACACCCACACTACTGCATTCAACATTACATGACTGATACAAATACTGATACATATTTACAATACACTGACTCTCTCAACTTGTTTTGTGTGATCTATTGTCTGCTAATTGTGCATTTGAGAGTTTTTTTTTCTTGTAATCACAATTTTGGTCATAAAATGAGCTTTATTTTTGATCAACAATGCTTTTTTCTCTCTGCCTATTGTGTTTTCCCTCCCCTCCCCCCTCCCCCTCTTTACCCCCCCCCCCCCCCCCCCCCCCGTTTGACTGGCGCCTTCGGGCTGCCCCGGCTATGGGATGCGCTTACAAGGAGCACGCCCAATGTCAAGTCAAATTTCAATTCTTCTGTATGTATTGCACGTATGGTAGTATTGACAATAAACCTTATTCAGTCATTCATTCATTCATAGCTATGGCTACTAGCTCTCCTTCCTCTCCTCCTGTGGTGTGCTCTCTCTGTCAGATGTTTAGCTACACCTCTGCCTCTTTTAGTGATAACGGTAAATGTAATAAATGTTGTCTTTTTGAGGCGCTCGAGACGAGGTTGTCTGATTTGGAATCCCGGCTCCGCTGCATTGAAACACCGTCTGCGCCAGTTACTCTTGACGGACGCCCCTTAGCTGCAGCGGAGCTAGCTAGCTTAGGCCCCCCTGTTAGTGGTCCCCCGGCTCTCCTCAGCAGCGAGGAGACTGGGTGAGTGACGGTGAGAAGGAAGCCTAGTCGCAGAGCCCCGGTACACCACCAACCTGTTCACGTTTCTAGTCATTTTTTCCTGCTCAGCGACACACCCGCTGAGGAAAAAACTCTGATCATTGGCAACTCTGTAGTCAGAAACGTGAACCTAGAGACTCCAGCGGCCATAGTCAAATGCATTCCTGGGGCCAGAGCAGGCGACATCGAGTCAAATTTGAAAATGCTGGCTAAAAGTAACTGTAAATACTCCACAATTGTTATTCACGCTGGCATTAATGACATCCGTCTCTGGCAGTCGGAAGTCACGAAACTTAATGTAGAATCGGTGTGTGACTTTGCAAAAACGATGTCTGCCACTGTAGTATTCTCTGGGCCTCTCCCCAATCTGACCAGTGATGACATGTTTAGCCGCTCGTCATCCTTGAACCACTGGCTGTCTGTGTGGTGTCCTGCAAATGACGTGGGCTACATTGACAATTGGAGCTTTTTTTGGGGAAAACCTGGTTTTATGAGACGAGACAGCATTCATCCCACTTTGGATGGTGCTTCTCATTTATCTAACAATCTGGCATCTGTTTTATCCAAATTTCCAAAACCGTGACTACTCAGAGTTGGGACCAGAAAGCAGAGTCGCAGTCTTACACGCCTCTCTGCAGCTCCTCTTCATCCGCCACCCCTCAACTTAGCCCCGGTCTTCCCCATCAGAGAATCGTTGTCTGCTCCCTCCAAAGTAAATAAAAATATAATGTATAAGCATCCCAAAGTGATTAAGCAAAATACTGGTAAAACTCAAATTAAACATAAAGTCTCTAAATTGAATGATTTGGCCTCTGTTCCTCCTCATAATTTAAAAATTAAATGTGGTTTATTAAATATTAGGTCTCTAACTCCCAAGTCTCTGTTAGTCCATGATCTGTTAATTGATCATCAGATTGATTTAATTTCCCTTACAGAGACTTGGTTAGGGCAAGAGGATTATGTTGGTTTAAATGAATCAACTCCCTCTGGTTAATTAAACTGTCAAAATCCCAGAAGTTCTGGTCGTGGAGGAGGAGTAGCAACAATTTACCATTCCAAATTACTAGTTAATGTAAAGCAAAAAACATGTTATAATTCCTTTGAGGGCCTGGTCCTCAGTATTGGGCACTTTAGCAATTTTAGGTTAAACCCAATTTTATTTGCCATAGTTTATCGTCCCCCATCAACCTACTCAGAATTTTTATCCGAATTTGCTGATTTCTTAGCTGATTTAGTGCTGAAATCTGATAGAATAATTATAGTAGGGGACTTTAATATACATGTGGATGTAGATAGTGACTGCCTTAATGTGGCATTTAATTCAATATTAGACTCGAATGGGTTTTCTCAGAAAGTAGGAAATTCTACTCATTACCTCCACCATACATTGGACCTTGTTCTGACATATGGCATAGAAATAGAAAATCTTGTAGTGTCTCCTCATAACCCTGTACTGTCAGACCATTGTCTGTTAACCTTTGATTTTACTATTTCTGACTATTTGGCTCCTAAAGAAAAATATTATTACAGTAGATGCCTCTCAGATGATGCTGTTACCAAATTTATGCAGATTTATTTCCTCTATGCCATGTGTCAACACAACGGAAATAAGCTATAGACAGGTTGCTCCTTCTGTAATTGATAACTTGGTGGATAGTGTTACAGCTTCTCTGCATCAGACTCTAGACTTGGTGGCCCCCTTAAAAAAGAAAAAGTCTAATCAGAGATTTCTAACTCCTTGGTTCAACACAGAAACTCGTAGCTTAAAACAGAAGACTCGTCAATTAGAAAGAAAATGGCGCTCCACTAATTTAGATGAAATCTATTTAGCTTGGAGAAATCATCTTTTAATTTATAAAAAATCTCTTAGAATAGCTAGAACAAGTTATTACTCTGCATTAATAGAAGAGAACAAGAGTAATCCCATGTTTGTTTTCAGTACTGTAGCCAGGTTGACAAAGAGTCAGGACTCTGCCAATCCTAGCATTCCCTTAGAGCTTACTAGTCAGGTCTTTATGAACTTTTTCAATAATAAAATTTCATCCATCAGAAATAAAATCAATCAGATTCTTCCCACAGTTAACTTAAATACTGTAACTACTACAACTCCTTCTATTGATGTCAGTCTTGATGAGTTTACTCCAACCGACCTTTGTGAGTTAGACAAAATAGTTTCCTCATCCAAACCTTCAACTTGTCTATTAGACCCTATTCCTACCAGGTTATTTAAAGAAGTCTTCCCACTTATTGGTAGCTTTATTCTTCAGATAATCAATTCTTCATTAACTTTAGGCCATGTACCGCAGGCTTTTAAAACGGCTGTAATTAAACCCTTACTCAAAAAGCCAACGCTAGATCCAGGAGCTTTAGCTAACTATAGACCAATCTCTAATCTCCCTTTCATTTCAAAAATCTTAGAAAGAGTTGTTGCTACGCAATTATTTGACCACCTGCAGGGAAATGGTTTACTTGAAGAGTTTCAATCTGGGTTTAGAATCCATCATAGTACTGAAACAGCCTTAGCGAAGGTCACTAACGACCTCCTCATCGCATCTGATAATGGACTGGTTTCTGTACTTGTCCTTTTAGACCTTAGTGCAGCTTTTGATACTATCAATCATAATATTCTTCTTGATAGATTAGAACACTATGTTGGACTTAATGGAACTTCGTTGCAGTGGTTTAGATCTTATTTATCTGATAGGTTCCAGTTTGTTCATGTAAATAATGAGTTTTCTTTCAACTCAGAGCTTAGTCATGGAGTTCCACAGGGATCTGTGCTAGGTCCTACTCTTTTTAGTTTATATATGCTTCCGTTAGGCAACATTATTAGAAAGCACTGTATACATTTTCATTGTTATGCAGATGACACACAATTATACCTGTCAATGAAGCCAGATGATAGTAATCAATTAGTCAAGTTAGAAGCCTGTCTTAAGGAAATCAAAGCTTGGATGACTTGTAATTTCCTGCTATTAAATTCAGATAAGACTGAAGTCATTCTTGTTGTTCCAAAAAACCTTAGAAATTCCTTTCCAAATCAAAATTTCAGTTTGGATGCAGTTACTCTTTCTCTTAATAGCTCTGTGAGGAACCTTGGAATTATTTTTGATCAGGATCTGTCCTTCAATTCACATATTACATTTGTTTCTAAGACTGCCTTCTATCATTTGCGTAATATTGCCACGATTAGGAGCATCTTGTCTCAGAGTGATGCTGAGAAACTGATCCACGCTTTTGTTAGCTCAAGATTAGATCATTGTAATTCTTTATTATCAGGCTGTCCTAAAACATCTTTAAAAAGTCTTCAGCTGATCCAAAATGCTGCAGCAAGAGTTTTAACAGGTACTAGAAAAAGAGATCATATCTCTCCGGTTCTGGCCTCCCTTCATTGGCTTCCCATAGAGTTTAGAATTAAGTTTAAAATCCTTCTTCTTACTTACAAAGCTCTAAACAATCAGGCTCCTTTTTATTTAAAAGATCTGATACTACCGTATTATCCTAACAGAGCACTATGCTCCCAAAATGCAGGATTACTTGTAATACCTAGAATCTCCAAAAGTACAATGGGAGACAGAGCCTTCAGTTATCAAGCTCCTCTCCTGTGGAACCAGCTGCCAATCTGGATTCGGGAGTCAGACTCGATCTCTGTTTTTAAGAATAGGGCTAAAACCTACCTTTTTGATATAGCCTACAATTAGGGAGGGATCATGTGTTTCTGAACCCTCCCTTAGTTATGCTGCTAATAGGTTTAGTCAGCCGGGGGACCTCCAGTAATGCACTGGGCCTCACTCCTTTCCTCACTCTCAATGAAATATTTTTTTTGCTGGTCATTAACATTTGTTTGTTCTCTCCCATAGATTGAGTCCCCATCGTGCTGTTTGCTCTCTACATGTCTGTTCTTTTCTTCTTCTCTATCCCCTCACCCCCCAGCCAGTCACAGCAGATGACTTTCCCTCCCTGAGCCTGGTTCTGCTGGAGGTTTCTTCCTGTTAAAAGGGAGTTTTTCCTCTCCACCGTTGCCAAGTGCTTGCTCACAGGGGCTCGCCTGATTGCTGGGGTCTTTCTGCAACTGTGGGGGTTCCCCCTACAGTTGATAGTGCTATGAGATGACTGTTGTTGTGAAATGGCGCTATATAAATAAAGTTGAATTGAATTGAATTGAATTAATGCCGTTGCCCCAGCAGACCACTCCAAAAATGATGGCTGATGCCACCACCGTGTCGTAGAATGTCTTCAAAAGCACCCCTTGTACACCAAAAGACCTGAGCCTCCTCAGAAGGAACAGCCTGCGCTGTCCTTTCTTGTACAGTGCGTCGGTATTGTGTGACCAGTCTAGTTTATTGTTCAGATGAACACCCAGGTACTTGTAGGATGTCACCATCTCAATGTCTGTTCCCTGTATGTTTACTGGTGCTGTGAGGGGTTGTCCTTGCCTGCGGCAGTCCACCACCAGCTCCTTAGTTTTCCTCGCGTTGATCTGGAGGCAGTTCCGATGGCACCAGTCCACGAAGTCCTGGATAAGTTCTCTGTACTCAGCTTCATCTCCGTTGGAGATGAGGTCGACGATCGCAGAGTCATCAGAGAACTTCTGTAGATGGCAGTGTGTTGTGTTGTGTGAGAAGTCCGCAGTATAAAGGGTGAACAGGAAGGGAGCCAAAACCGTTCCCTGGGGGGCCCCTGTGCTGCTGATGATCGTGTCGGACACACAATCCCGGGTTCTCACAAACTGTGGCTGGTTAGTGAGGGAGTCCAGGATCCATGATGACAGGTGCTGGTCCACCCCTGTGCACAGCAGCTTGTCCTTCAGGATCATCGGTTGGATGGTTTTGAAAGCACTGGAGAAGTCAAAGAACATGATCCTCACCGCATTCCCGGGTGGGACAGGGAACGGTGAAGGAGGAAGATCCAAATGCCATGCTGGTAGGCGAAATGGAGTGGATCCATCGCTGGTCCCACCAGGGGGCAGAGGTGAGCAAAGGAGCAGTCTCTCCAGGGTCTTCATCAAGTGAGACGTCAGGGCCACTGGCCTGCAGCTGTTCAGGTCTTTGGGGTGGGAAGTCTTTGGTACAGGTACCACACAAGATGTTTTCCACAACTGTGGTACCCTCCCCAGCTTCAGGCTCAGGTTGAAGATGTGCTCCACAATCCCACACAGCTGGTCTGCGCAGGACTTGAGGAGCTTCGCGCTGATGCCGTCCGGTCCCGAGGCCTTCCTCGCCTTGATCTTCCTCAACTCCGCCCTCACCTGGGTCTTAGTGAGGGTCAGGTTGGGGGGCTGTGTGCTGGGAGTGGGGGGGGGGGGTGTTGGTGGAGTGGGGTTTGGACAGCAGGGCTCGATGACTTTAGAGGCAGCAGTGGTTGGTGTGCAGTCGGCGGGGAGGGCGGTTGGTCAAACCTATTAAAAAACAGGTTCAGATTGTTCACCCACTCCCTGCCCCCCGTGGCCTGGGAGGAGGTATTCTGGAGCCCAGAGATGGTTTTAAGATTTCTCCAGACCCCGCTGATGTCGCTCTGTTGCAGCTTGTCCTCCATCTTCTTCCTGAAGCTGTCCTTGCCTTCTGTGATCTTCCTCCTCAGCTCCCTCTGTACGGACTTCAGCATCTCCCTGTTCCCCGACCTGAAGATCCTCTTCTTCTCTCTCAGAAGTGTTTTTATCTCAGGGTTGATCCAGGGTTTTTTGTTCGAGCAACACTGTATGGTCTTGGTGGGTACGGTGTTGTCCACACAGAGGCTGATGTAGTCCGTGATGGTGTGAGTGAGGCCATCGATGTCCTCACCATGTGGATCGCAGAGCTGCTCCCAGGCAGTGGTTTCAAGACAGTCCTTTAGAGCGTCCATTGCCTCCTCAGACCATATCTTCACCGTGCGTATGACCGGAGGTTGTCTGTGTACTAGGGGTTTGTACACCGGCAGGAGATGAACCAAGTTGTGATCCGATCTCCCGAGTGGGGGGAGTGGTGATGGGGTGTACGCCTCCTTAGTGTTAGCATAGAATAAGTCCAGTGTTTTATTGTCTCTAGTGTGGCATGTGACATACTGGGTGAATGTGGGCAGAATGGGGGACAGTGAAATATGGTTGAAATCACCTGAGATGAGGAGAAGAGCATCTGGGTGTTCTGTCAGCAGCCTGCCAGTTACTGAGTGAATGGCGTCACGCGCTGTCCCACCGTTCGCCGTCGGATTTGCATAAATAACAATGCAGATCACGTGTAAGTATTCCCTCGGGAGATAGGTAGGCCGCATGCTAACAGCTAGCAACTCAATGTCTTTGCTGCAGTGATGTTGTTTAACCGTGATATGTCTCGGTCTGCACCAGTTGTTATTGACATACATTATCACTCCTCCACCCCTTGCCTTCCCACTGTCTGGTGTCCGATCTGCCCGTATTGCGTGGAAACCTTCCAGTTCGATGTTAGCATCTGTTGCTAGTTCTGTTAGCCACGTCTCAGTAAACAACATCAAGCTAATCTCTCTGAAGACGCTCTGGTATTGAGCCATAGCCGCTAGCTCATCTGTCTTAATGAGTAGCGATCGAACATTCCCCATAATAACGGATGGAAGGACGGGTCTGTACCTTATATTTCCCGCCCGCCGTCTTGCTCCAGCACAGCAACCACGTCGTTTCTGTCTTATTTCACCTGGTATGTCGAGGTCTTGCACTAGCATCTTGGTCCGGTTAAGTGCTAACAGCTGGTCTCTGCTGTAACATATCCTGCTAAAAGCAGTAGCTCTGTCTGCCGGCTCAGGAGACATTTGGGCGATCTGTGTGTCCGTCCGATGTATAAGGTGTCGCCGGATCAGAAAGATTAGCAAGAGAAGCCAGATAGTAAATAAAAATAGGAAGAAATTGATCCGCTGTTGCAAAAAGGCAGCCTACTCGTGTGGCACCGGAAGTTATATATAAATGAGTGAATATTTGCAACAAAACAATAAAATTTATCAGTTTGAATATTACATATCTTGTCTTTGTAATGTATTCAGTGGAATATAGGTTGAAAAGAATTTGCACATCATTGTCAAATGTTAAAGATCAGAAGGACTTGTGCAACAGGCCAGCAAGAGAAGTCTTCCTCTAATTTAAGTCTTGTTCCTTGACAACATATTCTACATAATCATCTGTCTATAGTGATTAAAAGATGCAGACAATGCAGACAATGCTGAAGCTGATAAATTTTGACGATCATTAAATTTTGAACACAAAAAATCCAACTGATCAGAGACCTTAAAACCTACGCTATAGTGTGGATAAATTCAGGCATTTAAAACATCCAAATAAGCTCTGACAGTGTTAATTTGCATTAACTGTGTATACATGATGTGGAATCTAAGTCTGCAGTGCCTCCAGCCATCTTTAAGAACATTAATCTTTAAATGTGTAGTCTTTCATGGTTCTTTCTCACAGCTCAGACATGTATGTAGAGTACATATTAACACTGGCCCTTTTCCTGCCTGCAATAAAAAGATGGTGAATTCAAAGAAGGTGGAGGTACCCATGCAGAATTTCAATTCATTACGATGTCAGGGCTTTTTCTTAGTAGATAGCGGGATACAGAGGCATGAACTGGAAAAGGATCAAGGTGCAGCGTTAGATTCTACACTACTTCTAAATGCATTTGCTCAGGATGTGGTTGATATGATACAAACATAAAGGCGGGATAAATCCCTGTCTGTTCAGTGATTTTGGAGGTTTGCCTTGCCTGTGCTCTGTGAAGCATGCAGTATGGCTGCAACCTTCTTTTTTCATCTCCAGACTGATATAAACACTGAGCCACTGCCAGACGCTGTGAGCGAGAGTAAAAAACATGATTTACTTTATCTAAAAAAATATTTCCTCAGCAGTCAGGAATTCTGAAATTTACTGTATGTGCCACTGAATTTGATATATCACCTGGCACAATAAACAGAAGGAACTCCATTTTATTAATAAAGGAACCAGTATCAAATATAAATGTGACAAATATTACATATTTAAAACTGCAAAGGACGGAGAATCCATTTCTGACCTTTATGAATTCCTGCAGTTTTGTCTTATTCTTAGATACATTCAGCAGGTTACACAGCAGCAGAGCATTCAACATTCATAAAAGTGCTGCTTTCTGAAACATGCATTTCATTACAACTTCCTTGTAATGACAATATTATCTCCGACAGACACTCAGCACAGAGGAGCTGCTATGCTGCTAATCATTAAGCGTTAATAACGTGAGATTGCACCTGTCTGGGGGTTTCAAAAGCCAAATAAATATCAATTTCCCAGTGCCTCCCTTCTGCAGCAGTGTGGTATTTGGTGGGTCAAAATTAGAGCCCGTGTTCATTTCCTCCTATAAACCTCATTTATTCACATGATACACACAGCGAAACAGTCCTGTTTGGACAACATGGACATCCACTGTCCTGAGCTATGGAAGAGAAGATCAACTGTAAACATCACAGTGATGCAAAAGCACATTAACTAAAGCAGCAAGCTCAAGCTGTCATATTAAAGGTCCCATTTACTGCACTTTTTCGACATGTTGACACCTCCACCAGGTCTGTGATGTTTTCCAAATTGCTTTTCATTATTTAATCTTTGCAGCATGATTGTGAATCCTCTTTTGCAGCCTTCATCAGAACAGATCATTTCAGTGCATGTCTCTTTAAATGCTCATGTGCAGCAGTTAACTCCACCCTCTCTCTTGAATAATATTTAAAGGAATGTATGAACAACCTTTTGTTTATACGTTCTCTACATGAGCCATTCAGATCAGCTGCAATTCCCGTTTTCCCCAGATCATCCACCCACTCATTTGAATACAGCATCTTCACGACCCCATCACAGGGGGCTGCCTCCAAGTTTAACAAACATGGTCATAACACAGCATGCTGTCAGGGAATGAGAAATGACTAAGTGCACTATGCAATGTGATATAATTATGTTTGCTTAAACAGTAATGTGGACTAGCAATACATTTCATCTGCAAAGGTACGGCACCCTGGGGGATCACCATGCCAATGAATCACAGTGCTAAGGCGGAAAGCTGGCAGCATTGTCTCTGGCTCAGGATGCATAGGCAGCGTGTACAAGGTCATTGAGGGATATCCACCACAACATCTCCAGGAAACATCCATCTCACTTATCACTGTATGTGCCACAGTGAATAATCACATTATGATAAATAGGGCTCCCTCTCATTCTAACAAATAGAAGGTGTAGATACCGTGAGTGAATCTATCTGAGTAAGGCATGCATCTCACCGTGACACAACACAACACACACAAACAGAAAGAAATCTAAGGCATCTTCAAGAAGCTTACTCATGTTGATGTCATCTGCCCCATTTCTTTTTTTCCTTTTACCAGCAACAACTTGTCAAAAGGGAAAAAAAAAAATCACAGGGATTCTTCTCTGCCTTTTATTGACTTCTGTAAATAACGCCTCACACATATGCAAATTCGAAGAATAAAACCAAGGCAAATCAAAAGTCTGTGTGGGGGCGGGCATTTGAGGGCAGAGGGATGTGATGAATTAAATTCACACGACGGCAGCAGGTGAGCCAGCTCAAAGTGAAGTATCGTCGACACAGCTGTAGTGCATGGAGAAAGGGAGAGGTGCGGGAACGATTTCCTGACGAGGAGGAAACCTGTGCAGAGGTGAGCCGGTTATGCTGCGTCAATGAAAGCCGGGCCTATTTGTGAGCAGGAACAGATGGGGAAACAGATGAGGGAACCACCAGTGTATCAATTATCATCAGTAATGCGCCCAGGTATTGAGACAACTTTCTCCACGGGTGCTGTTTGTTGGCTGGGTGACTTGTTCTGGGCAGATTCTTGGCCTGTAGCTCCCATTCATGCCCTAAATAGCCTGGTGAGAGACAACAATCAAAGCTTATCACATCACCCCTTTGTAAGGTTCAAGTTCACTTTTCAGGATGGTGGGATGCTGGCTAATCCACGGCAGGTTAATTAAGATTTTTTCACATCAAGGCCACACTTTCCCTGACATTTGTCTTGATGACACTGTGTACAAACAATGAGCTTATAGAATAAACATGATGGTTGAATCCTCTGTGTATAGTTACTGTGTTTTAATCTGTTTATCAAGTTTGTTGATAAGGGTGTCACACCATCTTCCTGCAGAGTCGACCCAGCTAGTCAAATTAACTGGTATTCATGGACAAGTGATGTCAGAAATGTGTTTTATTATTATTTTAATCATAGTAGTAAAACCCCCGTTATATTATCATATCAAGAAGATGCTCTGTTAGTTGAAATATTATGGTGAGTATGAAAAAAACTGTAAATGGATGGTTCAGTAGGAGTAAACTCAGAATGTACTTTTATGTATACACAAACAATACACACGCACTAAAGAAGAATTTCCGTTCATGACAGAAATCTGTCCGTGATATCTGTGTTCTTTCCTCTGATGCAGTTAAGAAGGTAGAAAATTTGTACTAAATAATGTTAACTCTGCAAGTCAACCATCATTAATAACAACTAGTGCATTCCCTGTAGAACGCAAGTATTCTTGTCTGAAACAGGTATCCCAGTTAGGCTTTACAGGCCCAAATGTAGGCTGTGTTTGAAAGTGGAATACAAAGAGGTGTAGCCTATATGTCGGTAATCACACATGTTAGACTTTGACAAATACAAGTAAAAGGGACTAAATGGCACTAAGATTTATTTGACTTTGTGAATATTAATTACAGAATACCTAATTATTGAAAATGAATGGGACATCCAATATTAACGACTGTTTCAGATCCCTTATTTATTTGTTTGTCAGGTCACTTATTTGTGTGATCTTTTATCACTTATATTCATAATAGTGTATCTGTCATGAGCTGAGCACAGGAGGTTTCCACCTTGCTCAGTCTCATGGCTCTTTCTTTGTATTTATATATTTGTTGTATTTTGTGCTTTTTGGTTTGTTATTCTCGCAATGTTTTCCATTTTCCTGTTTATGTCTTAGTTTGTCACGCTCTTATTTTGTATTAATTTATATTTAGATATCAGTCCGCATTTGTTGATATTTTATTCTGCATATCTTTACTGTTGTGTTTTTTTCGCTGGGCTGACAGCTGTCAGTGACATTTCCGGGGTTGTGCTCCATGTGGGCATCGCCCCTGTCAGCTGTCAGCTCCACTGGCTCCACTCTCATTGCTCCCAGCTGGTCCTAATTATGAATCATTGCTACCTTCTGCCCACTCATATGACCCATACCTGTCATTGCTTATGTAAATTGTTTTTGACCCTATTTAAGGGCAGTTATTTTCATTGCTCATTGCTGCTGTCTTGACTGAGTTTCTTTTCAGCTCTGCCAGAGCCCCGTCCCTGCTCTGGTGAACCTTATCAGTAAGTTTTTTCTCTTCTTTGTATTTTGTATTTGAGCACAGTTTTGACTTACGTTGTGTTTTCAATAAACCTCACAAACTCACAGTTCAGCATGTGGGTCTCACCTCTCTGCCCGAAGAGACCCAGCTGCTGTGAGTTTGTGGATTTTTTGGCCGTTTTTTTGTTTTTTCACTCACCTGTTTCTGTGGAGCTCATCATGTCCCCAGCACGCCGACTTCCAACAAACAAAGGGAGATCGGCAGCGGGGATTCGAAGTGTGGAGGAGCAGTGGGCTGCCAAGTTCGTCCAGAGTCTTGTGGATGAAACTCTCGCCTCTTGCAGCCTGAAACAGATCTGGAAGAGTGCAGATGCGGCAACTGGCATTGTCAAAGTGCACCCAGGGTTATGGAGGCATGCCCAGTTCGCAGACTTGCTGACCACGCTCTAAGTGCTACAACAATCCTTCCCTGGGCTGATGTGGGGGCCGTCTCCAGCAAACCCCGCGCCCACATAGAAGCACGCTCCACAGGATATGTCCTACTTTGCCTCCAGTGCACCCATTCCTGCTCCTGCTCCACTAGCTCCACGACGTCACCATCCAGCTCCAGATCGCCGGAGGAACACCTCCACCTCCTCGTCAACAGCCCCTCCTTTGCCGAGGTTGAAAACTCCCGCAGCAGTTCCTTCTTTTGGTTTTTCCTCTCTGGCTGTTCCACCAGCCAACTTCTCTGCTGCTGCTACCTCTCCCTCTTCCTCGACGAGTCCTCTTGCTGCTGAGAGGTCTATCATTTCCTTCCCGGCTCCGCCCGTCACCATGCCTGCAGGGGTGGCTCCTCCACGTTCCATTGAGGGGCCCATAACTGCTGAGGCCATGGAAAGGGCAGATTCAACACCTACAGCAGCAGAAAACATCATGCCCCGTCAACACAGGCAAGTGTCTTTTCATTCTCTATTACACACATATAAATTATCTTGCCTGATTCCCGGTGGTGGGGCTAAGCCCCCGCTGTCCTATGAGCTCTCACCACCTGCTGCAGTTAAAGACTTTTCACCTGCTCTCTCCGTGTCTCCTCCTCTGAACCCTAAGTGTCCGCCGGCCCCGGGATTGAGCCACCGGACGTTGGAGGAACCTGCAACCCTGGAGGACCTGGTTCCAGCCCCGCAGACACGCTCTGGATGGAGGGTGAGACCAAGCTGATGCCTGTGCCAATGAAAGAGCGCCCCCAGGCTTCAGCTTAGCAGGATCCAGCACCAGCAGGAAGTAGACCTCCTGTCGCCACGAAGGGCGAGCCACCTGCGTGAGTCGCCTCGCTGGGGGGGTCCCAGGACTGTATTGACCACCATGCCTGCTGCAGGGACTGCTGCAGCAGAGCTGGAGTTGGACCTCCAGAGGGCCGAGCCTGAAGAACCATCGCCTGGATCGACGGAGTCCTGGACAGCAGTGGAGCTTGAGATCAGGCAAGTGCTCTCCTTTGTCTTTATTATCTCTATTTTACAGAGTGGGGAATGCCAAGTGCAGCCGTCAGCTGCACCTAACTAACTACTAACTAACCTGCACTTATATAGTGCTTTTCTAGTCACAAAGACCACTCAAAGCGCTTTCACTAGTACTAACCCTCTATTCTAAGGGCCTATAGGAAACAGATATCTAGGGACAATTTAGAACAGCCAATTAACCTAACATGCATGTCTTTGGATTGTGGGAGGAAACCGGAGCCCCCGGAGTAAACCCACGCAGCACAGGGAGAACATGCAAACTCCACACAGAAAGGTTCCAACCCCAGCGAGCCTGGGGATTCAAACCAGGAACCTTCTAGCTGTAAGGCAACAGTGCTAACCACTGCACCACCGTGCTGCCCAGAGCTCACCTCGCCGGGCTCCACTGCCGCCGGTGATCCTGACCCTGTTTCTTTGCCTCTCTTGCCTGAGCTTTTCCCCAGGGTCACTGAGGATTGTTCAGCTCTGCCAGAAGTCTCCGTGGGTTCCAGCTTGCCGCCCAAGATCCCCATGAGTCCAGCTCCTCCCACTGAGGTCATCACGGATGGTCCGTCCAAGCCTGGGACCTCCATGGGTGCTGCTCCCACTTCGGATGAGGTCATTGTGGGTGCTCCGTCCCAGCCTGGGACCTCTGAGGGTGCTGCTTCCCCACTGGCTGAGGTCATCGCGGGTGCTCCGTCCAAGCCTGGGACCTCTATGGGTGCTGCTCCACCTCCGGATGAGGTCGTCACGGGTGCTCCATCCCAGCCCGGGACCTCTGAGGGTGCTGCTTCTCCTCAATCCAGATCTCCATGGGTGCTATGTCCTAGTCAAGCACCGGCGTGGGTGCTGCTCCCCAGGCTGAAACCATCTTGGGTGCTGCGCCCCAGTGTGGGTCTGCCATGGGTGTTATGCTCCAGCCCGGGGTCCACCGTGGGTGCAGCTATGGCCCAGTCCGGGTCCACCGTGGGTGCAGCATTGGCCCAGTCTGGGGCCACCGCGGGTGCAGCTCTGCTCCAGCCCAGAGCCGCCGCAGGTACAGCTCCGCTCCAGTCCGGAGCCAACGTGGGTGCTGCAATGTCCCAGTCTGGGACCACTGAGGGTGCTACAGGCCAGTCCGAGGGCGTTATGGTTCCCTCTCCTCTGCCTGACGCCGTCATGGTTCCCCCTCCTCTGCCTGACACTGTCATGGTTCCCCCTCCTCTGCCAGATGCCGTCGTGGTTCCCGCTCCTCTGCCTGAAGTCATTGTGGTTCCCTCTCCTCCACCTGACATTGTTATGGTTCCCCTGACGCCTCTATTGTGCCCACAATTAGTTCTCCCAATTGAGCAGCCACCTCCTGGACCATCCTTTCTATTCAGGTGGCTAAAAAACTCTGGCAGACCACCCGACGGACTGTGCTGCAGGGTTGGGTGGCCCACATTCCCTGGTAGGCCACCCAACTCTTTCCATCATGCCATCTGCCGGGCTTGGGATTTTGGCCACCCCCCTGAACTGTCCAGCTTTTTGGTCTGGGGGGCTTAGATGGTTGGAGTTTTCACTGATGTGGGTCCTGAGCGGGGTTTTGTTTTGTTCCCTCCTAGCCTGTTCCCCCCACCACTCATGGCTCTTTCTCTTTATTTATATATTTGTTGTATTTTGTGCTTTTTGGTTTCTGTTATTCTTGCATTGTTTTTCATTTTCCTGTGTATGTCTGTTTGCCACGCTCTTATTTTGTATTAATTTGTATTTAGATATCAGTCCGCATTTGTTGATATTTTATTCTGCATATCTTTACTGTTGTGTTTTTTCGCTGGGCTGACAGCTGTCAGTGACATTTTCGGGGTTGTGATCCATGTGGGCGTCGCCCCTGTCAGCTGTCAGCTCCACTGGCTCCTCTCTCATTGCTTCCAGCTGGTCCTAATTATGAATCATTGCTACCTTCTGCCCGTTCATGTGACCCACACCTGTCATTGCTTATGTAAATTGTTTTTGACCTTATTTTAGGGCAGTTATTTTCATTGCTCATTGCTGCTGTCTTGACTGAGCTTCTCTTCAGCTCCGCCAGAGCCCTGTCCCTGCTCTGGTGAACCTTATCAGTAATTTTGCTCTCTTGTTTGTATGTTATGTTCGAGCACAGTTTGGACTTATGTTGTGTTATTTTCAATAAACCTCACAAACTCACAGTTCAGCGTGTGGGTCTCACCTCTCTGCCCCGAAGGGCAATTCACGACAGTATCTTGCACTTTGAGGAATGGGAGTTTAGTCATCATTATAATTAGTTTAGTTTATATCACTGTTCAGTGATGGAGTTAAGTGTAATTGTGAATTTCTCCTGTGCATCATCAATCAAATCAAATCAAACTTTATTGTCATATTGCTGTACATACAACTGTAGTGCAGGCAAGATGAAATTGCGTTTCTCTTGGCATCCATATAAATAGAAGCAGCATGATTTAAGACACACTCACACATAGCTTCACCCCCCCACCCCCACCCCCCCATCCATTCACACATCCCTGAGACATACTTGGGAAAAAACTAACTAACTATAATATACAAATAATATACAAAATGTCCGTAGGTGCAGTAGTGTGTATGAGAGATTCCGGGTCAACTGTTCAGCATCCTGACAGCTTGTGGAAGGAAGCTGTTGATCAGTCTGGTGGTTCTGCCTCTGATGCTCCGGAATCGTTTACCAGATGGAAGAAGTTCAAAGTGTTTATGCAGAGGGTGAGAACGGTCCTTGACAATGTTCAGTGCCCTGCTCCTACAACGGTTCTGAAAAAGTTCTTGGACAGAGGGGAGGGAGACTCCAATTACCCTCTCAGCCCCCTTGACTATCCTCTGCAGGGCTTTTTTGTCTGACATACTGCAGCTGGACTACCATGTAGCAATGCAGTACGTCAGAACACTCTCCACCACACCTCTGTAGAAGGTCCTGAGGATGCAGATGGGGAGAGAGGCCTGTTTGAGTTTCCTCAAGAAGTGCAGTCTCTGCTGAGCCCGCTTCCTGATCCCCAAGGAATTCTTGCTCCAGGTCAGGTCCTGCGAGATCTGCACTCCGAGGAACTTGATGTTCTCCACTCTCTCCACTAAATGGCCGCCGATGCTGAGGGGGACGTGCTCAGGCTGTGACCGCTGGAAGTCGATAATCATCTCCTTCATTTTGTCCACGTTGAGCACCAGATTGTTCTCCCTGCACCAGCCCTCCAGGTCTCTCACTTCTTCCCTGTACATTGATTCCTCATCCCTCTGAATAAGTCCCACCACCGTGGTGTCGTCTGCAAACTTAATAATCTGGTTCCCCTCGTGTCTGGATACACAGTCATGTGTTAGAAGTGTAAACAACAGTGGAATGAGTATACAGCCTTGAGGGGATCCGGTGCTCAGCGTGACAGAGTTGGAGATGTTGTTTCCAACTCGGACAGACTGAGGTCTCTCAGTCAGGAAATCCAGGATCCAGAGACACGTGGCGGTGTTCAGACCGAGAAGGAGTAATTTCTCCATCAGTCTCTGGGGAATAATGGTGTTGAATGCTGAACTGAAATCAATGTACAGGAGTCTGACGTAGGTGTCTTTCTGGTCCAGGTGGGTGATGACAGAGTGTAGGGTGGTGACTATAGCATCCTCCGTGGAGCGGTTTGAACGATATGCAAACTGGAGCGGGTCGTGTGTTGCAGGGAGGCAGGCTGTAATGTGTGGTTTGACAAGCCGTTCAAAACACTTCAATAAAACAAAACAATAAACTCATGCAGTGCTATAACAGGACACATTTACAAATATTTGAGACCCACTGTAGTGCATCAGTTTATATTTTAGCAATATTTTGTTATTAAAAGGTTTTAAAAAAAATGTAATCAACTGAATTAACTACAAAACACCCAACATCAATAAAATACCTCTATCTATTATTATACACAGCAGAAGGACTCATTTGACTACAACCATTGCATTAGTGTTGCCCATTTGTAAGTAAATATTTAACCAAAAATTATTTATTTCGTTATTTGGGTGTTCTTGTGTCCTGCATTTGGTTGTTAGGTCATTCCAGCCATTCCGCTCCACAATCATGGCGGCATTAAGTTTTTAATTTTTAGATACCTGCACAGGAGGGGGGACTCGCGGTCCTGCATAGTACAGTGGTACCACATGGGTGATGCAAAAGCAGGGACTCCTGTCTACTACTGACCAGGCAGGCTGGGCGTGCCTCCCCACGAATGATCGTGGAGTACCCAGTCGGACACTGGTGTTAGAGAAGCAGCAGCTGAACCGGTGGATCACAGTCCTTCGCAGGGAGCCAAGCCCAGCCTGCCTGGTTAATGGGAGTCTCGGCTGTTGCTTTACCCGTGGTGCCAGCGGTTTAGCTGCTGCTCCACCCCCCACGCCCCCCTTCCCCCAGCGCATCCGCGCACCTTGTGTTCTCCATGACAAATTATCCATTAGACCTACACAATCACAGCAACTTTATTGGTATAATTTTTTAAGCATTAAATCTTATGTATTATCTTTTTCTAGTCAAATTTGTTGCTTTTTGCTTCCTTGTTTTGCACACAGAGCGCTGTGGTTATTGATGCCGTAATGCCGCATATTATCCAGTTAGTATGGAGTCAGTCTGAAACCAAACCAGCCTGGTTTGGTTTCAGATTGACTGGGTTCCATACTTATAGAACCCTGGTCATGAGACAGAGCTAAACTTTTATTGATTAAAAACTGCATATTTTGACTGAACGAGTCCATACCCCTGGGATGCACACCCTCGTAATCTCAGCAAAGCACTTATAAAATCTGAGGCCAGTCTAACAAATGGTTCAAGAGATATGTGTGGAACAGACAGACAGACAGACAGACAGAGATTTTGTGCATTTATAGATAGATAGTGAGCATAACTCATAGTGTTCTGTTTTTTGCTCTCCATAGCTTTTTCTCCTTCTGTGGTAGCTTGGTGAAAAACAATCCTTCCATTAACACTGTTAAAATATTTGAAATCCCACCCCCCCAAAAAAAAAAAAAAAAAAAAAATTAATCCCCCACATAAAAGGTTTGGGATCGGTTTATTTTTGTTTCTTTTTTTTCCCAAAAAGATTCAAAGGCAAAGAGAAGACAATTAACGACCAAAATATCTCTCTCTGCTCCCCTCCTACATGCCTCCTCTTCATCCATCCTTGTCCTTCTCTTGCCTCCCAGGCAGCTTCCCAGGGTACAAAGGCAACACTTCATTTTCAACCGCTGACAGCATGACAGGCTCAAATTAGGTGCCAATTACATCTATTTGAGTGACTTGTTTGCTGGTAAACTTAAGCAGCAGGAAGACATTGGACTGAGACCCCCAGAAGTAATTTCATATCTCAAAATGAGCGCCGAGCTCACAAGTAAAATGATGTTGAAATTCTCAACATTTGAGCTCCCTCTTTAATTACACCCTGAGCAGCAGCAGCGTTCAGCTCTCTCACTTGGTATGAGTGTGTATTTGCTGGACAGGTAATGTCATATTAATTGGGTTGTCTTTTTATGCAGCTCAAGTCGAAACCATTACTCACAATTTAAAAAGAAATGCAAGTGAGAAAATCTTACTGAGAGTAAACCAACACTAATAGTAAGGGTCACGTTGTTGAAAAGGCACTGGCCCGGGGCGATATGAAAATACTTCAATCAGAATGAACTGAATATTTCACTGATAACAATCTTGTGTCTAAAATCATAAAAAGCAAAGGTGAGGAAGGACATTCAACAGAAATAGGTGAGACGTATTCAGTTTAAAACATGACTTACCAGCCAGTGTTGAATTCAACATGCGCATCAAAAAAGCCGACAACAGGCGCCGTGGCCGCGTTCCAGCCGTGGATTCTGGCTCGGATCAGACCCTCCCTCTTGCTGTTCCTCACAATCTTCACTAGGCCTGGGTAGCGTTTGTTCACATACTGATCCAAGTTAAATTTCAGCTCCACTGGAAGAAAGCACATTAGAAAGAGTCCTGCTTTAAAAGACACCCAAATGACAATGTGGGGACATTAACCAGATAGCTGTAGTTAATGATAATGAGTTTCCAGATAACACGGCATACAGCTAAATGATTAGGGCCTTAATTTCTTTTAATTTCCTTTTTAAATTGCTTACCTTTGAGTTTAAAACTTGTTGAACGTAAGATAAGAGTGGATAGTGATCTTGGTACTTCAAAGAATGCAATCTGCTATTGACATCATTCAGTAAAATGTACTATGTTTCTATATTTCACACTTAACCGCTGGCGTTATATCAACATATACTGTTGCATATGTTGTGGTAATGTATCTATTATCTGTGGGGTGAAGACTGAAATAGAAACCATGTACACAAGAACTGACTTTTCTGTGACTTTATTACCCATGCTGATGGAGTCGAAGTGTGGGTAGGGTGGGTGCCTAAGTCTGCATATCCGTGCCCTAACTCAAGAGGAAATAATGCTAGGGTGACCAAACTTGGCACAGAGGTTGACCACGGGCGTTCCATGTTTGGGTATGTTTGGGATCCACAGAGCCATAAAAGGTCAAAATCAGTTTTGGCCTTATTGTGAGACATAGAACCATCACATTTTAACACAACCTAGAATGAGGTCTGGGACACCTCTTGAATGTAACATGACCTTGACCTTGCATTTGACCTTGAAGATCAGTAACGACCAAAGCTTGTTCATGGCCTCTAATCAGAATTTACGCAGAAAGTAAACCAGGGATTTTCCTTACTATATGACATCCCACCAGGGCTAGGGCCAAAAGGAGTGGGTCTGCATCTCTGTTGAGTGCAATTCTTGGTATCTCTGCAGAGAGAAGGAATCAACACAGAGTAAGCAGCAGCAAGAGAAAGCTCCAACTCCCAACAATATGAGCCATTTTTAGATACAGGCTTCCCTCTGACTTTCTTTTCCAGATAACAGCCTAAAGATAATCACAGATCAGTTGGAGTCAGCCTCAGAGAAGGTCATCATACCTTCCCACTCATCATTACAAGATAGTTAGAATTTTACAGTCAAGGATAAACACTGGATAAGTATCAAACGGAGCATAAGCATTAAATGTTTTCATCACTAATATATGTAATTTATAAGTAAATTACAATTAGGTATTAAAGTGACAATGGAAAGTATGAAAATAGATTTGAAGTGGCACTTCTCCAAAAATTAAGATTTTTTTGTAAACATGTCTGTAACATGTTTTTTTATAACTTACAAGACATATCAAGCACAAAATCACTCAAATGTGTCATGCCTGTGTTTTTTTGCTGTGAAATTTCAGTTAAGCTCCTACCCTTGGAAAAAGGCCAGTTTAGACGGGACGTTTTTGATGGCGTCACTATAACAGATCTGTAGTCTTGAGCCAATCAGGACTAAGAACAGGCCTCTGACCTGACTAAAGTTAGCCTCCAGGGCCAGTTAGCATTTTTGGACAGCTGCTTTGGAAATTTGACCCAAATTAAGATGGCTTTTACCATTAAACTGCTTTTAAGGACCGATGCAGTTTCAGTCCTTATCCTGGGCCACTGTGCATATAACTGAGCATGTCCTTCAACCGCTAAGTAATGTAGCGCTAGCCACCATTAGCCTTGTGGGATGTGGTGGGCCTGTTCACAGATCCTGGCATTTGAAGGAGGAGGAAAAGTGAAACGATTCTGACACAAAACTGTAAGACAATGAAAAGTTTTGATAAATTTGTTGTTTATAGGGGATTTATATCCACAGGAGTCAGTCTTTAAACAAAAACTCAAAATATGGTTTTGTAGAGAGAGGAATGATCAGGCGAGGTGGTAGCTGGAGCAGAGCAGACTTTATTAATCTCTCTCTAACATCAACAAGAATAAGAAGCCTAAACCAGGTCGCGGCCACCTCTCTTTTTGTACCATACAACTCGCCCGGCAACCTGGGGTGTTTGCATTAACATACATACATTTACAATGACAATTCCCTTTGTCACTGCTTGCATTAACACACATACATCTACAATGACAATCCCCTTTGTCACCCAGCCTGTCGGCACATTATTATGCAGACCGGAGGAGAATGCATTTTATCATGCGGTCTTAAAGAGAAAACCATAGACTGCCTTGCATATCCGTTTCTCAGCTTTTACGCGTCTCCTCCTGCTGTGCCATTCAGTCTGAGTTCAGAACGTACTGACTGGGTCCCACACACCGCCCCCCCGCCCCCAGAAACTCAGACTGAGCCTTAACCCCTCACATCCTGTGGGTCCGTAGCGGCTGTACCGGGGGGTTGCCGGCTCTGAGGCACTGCTGTGCCAGTGGGGTGCTCCTGGAGGCATGTCCATCTGTGGGGGGACATGGGGGGGGCATCTTCAGCATGCCATTGTGACTGGGCTGACGAGTCATTTACCTGGGGCGTTCTCAGTGGGGGTCGTCCGCGCCGAGGAGCTCGGGCCAACACCACCTGCTCGTCTGCTAAAACGAAGGCGGGCTTAAGACTGTCTATAGAGATTGCTTCTCTGCGTCCCCCCAAGTCTAACACAAAATGTTTCTCCCCAGGTTCCAGCACTCTGAACAGGCCGTCGTATGGCGGGCGCAACGGGGTCTGGTGGGCATCATGCCTGACAAACACATGATGAAAGCTTGAAAGCTTGAAGCATGAAAGCGCGGGGAAAACAGTGGTGGACCTGGCCGGGTACCGTCCCTGCCTCTGCGCTATGTAGTGAAGGTGGGGATGGATCGATGTTTGGCGCGGGGTTGTCAGGCAAAAATTCTCCGGGGAGCCACAGCGGCTGGGAAAAAAAACAGCTCTGCTGGGGAGGCCGCCAAATCCTCCTTCGGTGCTAAACACAACCCTAATAGAACCCACGGCAACCGGTCCACCCAATTTGCATCCATAAGCGAAGCCCTGAGCACTGCTTTAAGTGACCTATGGAAATGCTCGCATAACCCACTGGCCTGGGGGTTGTACGCAGTCGTGCGATGAATTGTGACAACCAGGATCCGGGCCATCGTGGACCAGAGGTCGGAAACAAACTACGGGCCCCGGTCGGGCGTGATATCTGAAGGGGTGCCGAAACGTGCCACCCATGTCGTCAAAAAAGTGCGTGCAACTTCTGCGGATGCGGTGGAAGCTAGCAGGACTGCCTCGGGCCAGCACGTGGTGCGGTCCACCACTGTCAGGAGGTGCGTGAACCCCTGCAATGGTGGGAGGGGGCCCACGAGGTCCATGTGAATGTGGTCGAACCTCTTAGCCTGGATATGGAACGGCTCAAAGGGGGCCTTTGTATGCCTGTGCACCTTGGCTCGTTGGCATGCTACGCAGGCTGCAGCCCACTCTTTCATCTGTTTGCGCAGGCTCGGCCAGACGAACTTTGCTCCCACCATGTTGACTGACGCGCACACTCCTGGGTGCGCCAGTGTGAACGGACTCAAAAACGCGGTGGTGCAAAGCACATGGGACCACCGGGTGCGGGCAGCCTGTGGAGACGTCACAAATTAGGGGGGGGGCCCCCGTCTTGCAGTACTCTACTCTCCAGCCTTAACCCTGTTGGTCCAGACTGGAGCGCACAAACGTCCACATCGCCGATCTGCTCGGCAGCCATGGCCATGTAATCTATCCCTACGTAGACTGGGGCTACTAATGCGTGCGAGATGCAGTCTACCACCACGTTGAGTTTACCGGCCACATGCTGAATGTCGGTCGTAAACTCCAAGATCGCGGCCAGCTGTCTCTGCTGCCAGGCCGACCATGGTTCCGAAACCTTGGCCATAACGTACGTTAGCGGCTTGTGGTCTACAAACGTGGTGAAGCTGCACCCTTCCAGCCAGAACTGGAAGTGGCGTATGGCCAGGTGGAGAGCCAGTAACTCCCTGTCGAACGCGCTGTATTTATGCACATTGTCGCACAAAGACCTGCTAAAAAAGGCGAGTGGCTGCCAAAAACCGGCGATGCACTGCTCTACTACGGCCCCTGTGGCCACCTCCGATGCATCATAGTGAGCGCTATCCGAGCCGCCGGGTCCAGGTGCGCCAGTAGTGCGGCGTTCACTAGAGCTGTTTTGACCTTGGAAAACGCCTGCTCTCGCTCAGGAGTCCAGTCGATTATGTCCGCCGGTTTCCTTTTCTTAAGCGCAGCGTACAACGGCTGCATGAGCTGGTCTGCGCGATAAACACACATGCATCTACAATGATAATCCCCTTTGCCACCCAGCCTGTCGGCACATAATTATGCAGACCGGAGGAGAATGCATTTTATCATGCGGTCTTAAGGAGAAAACCATAGACTGCTTTGCATATCCGTTTCTCAGCTTTTACGCATCTCCTCCTGCTGTGCCATTCAGTCTGAGTAGAGAATGTACTGACTGGGCCCCCCACAGTTTAATATTTTTCATACTTTCCAAGCCAGCCCTACAACATCAATTTAATGTTACACATTTTACAATTATTCACGTCTATGCATTTAACTGGGGAAAAACCACAATACTCAATAAACACACAATACAATACACAATAAAAAGTGCAACAGTATATTTTCCTACATATTTGAGCATATTCAATACAATAACAATGTATACTTTTTTATAAATGAAGAAGTACAAAATGGGTAATTGTGATGCTGTAGACCACATCTCATTATTTTTTTTGTCACATTCTGCTGTTATTCCCTCATACACAGAATATAAATATTTAGCCCCATATTCAGTCTCTGAATGTCATATCAGGGTCCAATTTGGCATATTGCCATAGTGTTCCCATGCACCAACAGTGATTCACTAACTCACTCTACACAAAAATGCTAAAAAGACAGCCAAGAGAGAAGGAGACAAGATTAAAAGTTGTGTGGTGCCATGGATGTCTTTTTTTACAGATGAACAATATCAAATAGATCACAGTCTACACCGAAGAAATACCCACACAGCAATTAAATGAGAACAGATTAAAGGTGACAACAGAAGTTACAGTTGCCTCACTATCTAATACACTCCTGCTGATATCTTTATTCTATCCGGATTACAACATCACTTCCCCCTCTCGCAGATGAGACCAGCTGTCATCACTGGAAACAAAGTTTGCTGGGTAAACAGCCAGTTGTGCAAATTGCTGTCTGTGCTTCATGCAAGGATAGATTGCTGTTTGAGCTTCTCCTCTGGGTTAGTGCTGAGCGTTCCACTTTCTGAGGGAGAGATTAATAAGGACGCTTCGAACAACATCCGCACCTAGCTTTCTGACTTTGGCTTGCAACATAAATTAGCTGGGGAAAGTATGAAAAATGGCAGCCTAATCCCTCCTGTGTGATTGAGGCAATGCAGTGAAGGATTGTCAGGAGTCCTTTTCTCGTTGAAGGTCTTAACATACTGTGCTGACTGCTGTGGGAACAGATGGAGGATTCAGTAGACTTGACCATTTGTGCAGACAAATATAAGCAGTTGACACTAAATTAACCTCGATTTTTCTAACTCTAAGAAGAGTGATAACATTTCAGTGCTGCTATTTTGCATTAACTTGATGTAACTATCAGTTGTTCTATCTCTGACTTCATGTCATGCTTCCAGTACTTTCAGTACCAAACAGTCATGATTCTATAAAGGTTACTCAAGTCAAAAGCAAATTTATACCCCTTTGCAGAATTTATTTTTACTGTACTCTTTGTCTGTTAACAAGATTCTTCAAAAACCTCCTCTTTCAGCTGCTTCCTTTAGGGGTCGCCACAGTGGATCATCTGCCTCCATCTCACCCTATCCCTTGCATCCTCTTCTGTCACACCAATGCTCTCCGTCCTCCTTCACTACATTCATGAATCTTTTCTGTGGTCTTTCTCTTTTCCTCCTGCCTGGCAGCTCCATTTTCAACATCCTCTGTCCAATATGTCCACTATCCCTCCTCTGCAAATGTCCAAACCTCCAGACCTTGTCTCAACTGGCATGCTAAACTAAGAGAGAGAGGCCAGCCTCAAACAGGAGGTGGGGTTTAGAGATGCCACACCTCTTTAAGTGCACAAAGACTGGACCTTGGCAGGAGGGACAGAAGAACAGGCGTGGTCTATGGCCCAGAAGGCAAAA
The DNA here is from genome assembly GCA_020510985.1 of Pholidichthys leucotaenia. NCBI lineage: Eukaryota > Metazoa > Chordata > Actinopteri > Cichliformes > Pholidichthyidae > Pholidichthys > Pholidichthys leucotaenia. The sequence goes on from CM035838.1 coordinate 150,037,670, forward strand.
ACAGCAATGTGTGTGGCACACTGGGGTGTTTGTTTTGACAGAAAATAATGTAATTACCAGCAACCTCATAAAGGATAGGGATCCTATTGAATATAATTCCCATAGACAATCAGGGAAGTTGATGGATAGTATCACAACCTGGAACAACAAGACATATGACCAGTGCAAAACATCATCTTTAACCAGTGATCCTGAGGGACAAGCTGATGTGTGCAGGGATGGACCAGCACCTGTCATCGTGGATACTGGACTACCCCACAGACCGACCACAGTTTGTGAGGACCCAGGACTGTGTGTCTGACACCATCATCTGCAGTATGGGGGCCCCCAGGGAACAGTTCTGACTCTCTTCCTGTTCACCCTTTAGACGGCTGGCTTTTCACACAACACACCACACTGCCATCTACAGAGTTCTCTGATGACTGCGATTGTCAGCCTCATTTCTGATGGGGATGACGTGGAGTACAGAGAACTTATTCAGGACTTTGTGGACTGGTGCCTGCGGAACTGCCTCCAGATCAATGCGAGGAAAACCAAAGAACTGGTAGTGGACTGCTGCAGGCATGGACAACCACTCACAGCACTGGTTAACCTCCAGGGAACAGACATTGAGATGGTGACATCTTACGACAAGTACCTGGGTGTTCACCTCAACAATAAACTGGACGGGTCACACAACACCAATACGCTCTACAAGAAAGGGCAGCAGAGGCTGTACCTCCTGAGGAGACTCAGGTCTTTTGGAGTGCAGGGGGCACTCCTGAAGACTTTCTATGATTCTGTGGTGGCATCAGCCATCATGTATGAAGTGGTCTGCTGGGGCAGTGGCATCACGGCAGCAGACAGGAAGAGACTGAAGAGATTGATCAAAAAAGCCAGCTCTGTTCTGGGGCGCCGCCTCGACCCAGTGGAGGAGATAGGAGAGAGGAGGATGGTGGCTACGCTGTCATCTCTGCTAGAGTCCAAAACTGTGTCCCGCATGGGGAGGGATACTTCTGCCAAGGCTCCTTCCTTCCCTCCCTTTGTCCATCCATCTGTCTGTACTTCCCTGCCTCCATCCCACCATACATTGCAAGATAGGGTCTTGGTAGAGGTATGTGCTCATAGATCAGCTCAAAAATCTAATGGGTTTGTCTATGACCCAAGGACCTTCTCTGGTGAAAATTTGATCAAAATCCATCCATTAGTTTTTCTGTAATCCTGCTAAATCATTGTTAGAAGATTGAGCCTTGGTGGAGGTATAAATTCTCAGATCATCACCAAAATCAAATGGGTTAATCCTTAGGCCAAGAGCCACATTTGGTGAAAATTTCATTCTAATCTGTTCATAACTTTTTGAGTTATGTTGCTAACAGCCAGACAAACCAACCAACCAACCAACCAACGCCACTAAAAACATTACCTCCTCCCTTGGTGGAGGTAATTATTATTGAGGGTGGCAACAACACTGTTCATTCACCTGTGAAATATACTGTCTGGATTTATATTTCTATATTCCCTTGTAATTTAACTAACTAATGTTGTTAATACCATTTAATTGCAATACTCACTGTGTAGTATACATATATACTGTGTACATATGGATATTTACTGTTTTGCTATCCAATTCTTATCTTATTATCTTGCTTATGTAACGGATGCCAACTAGTACTGTTCGGCGTAGAACGTTAGTAAAACCTCCCTCCCAAAGCCTCATACAGTATCGGTAGCGCTGAGCTTCCTTCCGCTTCCTAGGCACTACCATCACCAGGGACCTCAAATGGGAGCTGACCATCAGCTCACTCATCAAAAAAGCCCAGCAGAGGATGTTCTTCCTGCGGCAGCTGAGGAAGCTCAAGCTACCCACCAAGATGTTAGTGCAGTTCTACACAGCCATCATCGAGTCCATCCTCACCACCTCCATAACCGTGTGGTACGCAGGAGCCACTGCCAGGGACAGACTAAGGCTGCAGCGCGTCGTGCGCACTGCTGAGAAGGTGATCGGCTGCAAGCTCCCATCTCTCCAGGATCTGTACATCTCCAGGACCCGGAGGCGTGCTGGCCGGATCATAGCCGATCCCTCACACCCTGGTCATGTACTGTTTGCCCCCCTCCCCTCTGGTAGAAGACTTCGGTCCATCCAGACTAAAACCTCCCGTCACATGAACAGCTTCTTCCCCTCTGCCATTAGACTGCTGAACACTAAGTGACTCTCGTGCACCATGTACAGCAGCTCAACCAGACTCATGTCAATCATCACTGTTTTCTTCCTGCATTACCGACTGCACTATATAGTTCTCCACAGTATCTGCTGCTGGCTAATATATATTTTAACTGTTGACCAGTATCACTTAATCTTATCCTACACTTTATTACATGTATAGTTTATTTCTCTTATCTTATCATGTTTAATGTTGCAGCATTGTACCGAGACAAATTCCTAGTTTGTGTACTACATGAACAATGGCAATAAACCTGATTCTGATTCTGATTCTGATTCTGATTCTGAGCTATCGGTCGGACCTTTAGCTCAGCGCGATTGTGCTGTGTCTCCCATGCTCGAACTGTGTTAGTTGACTGAGAGGTCGCGGGTTCGTGTCCCGTGTGGGGCGAACTGCGCAGGATGATCTCTGTCACAATGGTGCCGTGACCCGGATGGGAGTGAGGTTTAAGGGGGAGAGTGTAACGGATGCCAACTAGTACTGTTCGGCGTAGAACGTTAGTAAAACCTCCCTCCCAAAGCCTCATACAGTATCGGTAGCGCTGAGCTATCGGTCGGACCTTTAGCTCAGCGCGATCGTGCTGTGTCTCCCATGCTCGAACTGTGTTAGTTGACTGAGAGGTCGCGGGTTCGTGTCCCGTGTGGGGCGAACTGCGCAGGATGATCTCTGTCACACTTACTACTGCTCTGAGTGCTGCTATCCCTTTGCTGCTGCAATCCTGTAATTTCCCCATTGTTTACTAATAAAGGTTGATCTTATCTCATCTTAACCCTTTGAGTGTGAGAATTTGCGTGCCCCTAGTGGCAGAGCGCGGCGCTGCGCCTGCCTTCTCACTGTGACATGATCGCCTGCATTGGGAATTTGTACTAACTGTACTGATTTGCCAGTTTCAAAGGGTGGCAGACATCCATTGGAGTACTCAGTGGATGACACGTAATACACCAAAGAAGAAGAACTCACTTCCTTTTCCTGTTTGTAGCAGTTAGCCCAGAAAGCTAATATGGCCATGATTATCACTGTCACTTTTTCGGCTTTGTACGTGGAAAATAGCTGCAGAATACAAGCAAAATTTATGTGGGATAATCATAAGACTTTGTAGATGTAGTAGAGATTTTAAATTACCGGCAGAACGCAAAATATGGACCATGATGGGTGAAAACGTAGCGGCCTCACCACCCAGCCAGCCAGCCCCCCTTTGTCAAAAGTAAGTGAGAAATTTCTGGTTTTTTTAAAAAAATGTATTGATTTCTTGTTCATATACTTTCAAGATAAGATGATGAGGTACCTCTGTACAAAAAACAGTGTCAAAAGACTGAACCATTTTTTGTGTAAATACGTCCAAAGTCCAGTTTTGACTGAGTTATGGAATTTAAAAGAGGTGCTGTGACATTATGCAAATTAGATGCGTAAATTTAATCTGAAACTTTGGATCATATTCTACATCTTTCTAATTGACAGTAAGCCATTATCTCTTACCACTTTCAAGTTATAGCCTTGGAAATCTGAACTATTTTATTGACAAAAAATATTTATCACTCTTGACCACTAGGGGTTGTGTCGCAGTTCAGCAACATACAGACTCATAGGGTTAAATTGGGACTGCTGGCTAAACAGGATTTCAAACCTTTGTCGAGAAGCTGGAACAAGATGATCATGATGGGCTTAAAGGATGGAGCTATAGGCTCATGGAAGAATCCATTACACTTTGGAGTGGATCTAAATCAAGGGGTGGATTTAGACTTTGTTGGTTTTTTAATCTTTCATTAACATTGTGTTTTTGACATTCTCATTATTTTCACAGACAATTATACATGATGGTGCCACACTGTAAGCAACAAACCACAGCAAAAAGGCAGAAAAAAAAATCACTTTGATATTTTGGCCTGACACACAGAAAGTGATGCTTGCAAATCAATAGTGAATCGCAGACGTTACTACAGTGAATAAATGATGGTTACCATGGGAACAGGCAAACAAAAGCCGATCAGAAGCTTATCAAATGAATGCCATTTGTATTTTTATTTGATGAAACTGTTAACTGTTGTGAGCTGACTGTTCTAATGTTTTTATGCCTAATCTTCATCGTGGTCCATGGAGAATCCTTGCTGACCTCATCTGTTAGCCTGTCTATCAACATAGCAAGCAAGAATGAACTCAGAGTTGATCTCTGAAGTTGATGTAATCCACCCACACCTTGAGTCCATCTGTCACTCTTACAGCGCACCTCACCACCATCTCCCTGTCCTCATACATGTCCTGCACCAACCTCACATACGTACTTCTCTGCCACTCCAGTCTTCCTCATACAGTACCACAGTTCCTCTCTTGGCACCCAATCATATGCTTTCTCTAGATCCACAAAGACACAGTGCAACTCCTTCTGACCTTCTCAATACTTCTCCATCAACATTCTCTTAAGAGCAAACATTGCATCTGTAGTACTCTTTCTTGTCATGAAACTGTACTGCTGCTCACTGATTGTCACCTCTCTTCTTAACCTGGCTTCAACAACTCTTTCCCATATCTTCATAGTGTGACTGATCAACTTTATGCTTCTGTCATTACGACAGCTCTGAGCATCACCCTTGTTCTTGCAAATCGGCACCACTTCACTTCTTTATTCCTCAGACATCCTCTCACTCTCCATGATTGTGGGCTGGTTTTAATGTTTTACACTTAATAAAGTTCATTTAAAAAATGGCAAAACTAAGCTAAACTTATCTAAAATGTGCCAAGAAATTCCCCATGTTGCTTGCTTACATGCATATCTATAGTCATGTCAAACATATTAGGAAAATCAAGAGATATGTCATAAGTGTGCATATGTGCGTACATGCATGAATGAAAAATTTCATGTGCATGAGTTTCTCAAGAGGACTCATGATCATAACCTGTTTCATTAAAAAAGAGAGACAAAGTCACCTGGTAAGTGTCTGAGCCCTAACTGTGGGATTATTTCTATTATCCATCCATCCATCCATCCATCCATCCATCATAACAACTTGAAATGACTGTAAAGCAGCAGATAATAGAAAAGTTATTTTGCTTTTGAGCACTAATGTGGACTATGGTAGACCCAAGACTATCAATACATATACAAGCAGTAAAAGGTCAAGATTGATTATAATTCAAATCAGTCTCTGCAGCTGGTTAAATAAAAGCAAAAGAATGTTAAAAATTCAGAATGTCTCCAGAAAGGTATTCAGTGATCATTCAAGTCAGACCTTTACTTTTTATCTACAATATATCTTTTTATCAATAGAATCATAAAGCGGTGGGTACAAAAGAACATCCTGTAGCATCATGTAAAATAATTAATAAGTTATAAAGTGGATAAGGTTGAGCTCAACAGAATGAAGATTAATCCTTGTTCGAGACAGCCCTGTGCCTCTTTAAAGAAGAAAACACTGTTACACCATTTGCAGGTTTCCAACTTGTACAATCTGGCTCCTTCATCATCAGTCTACCCCGCGGCTACCACCCAATAAAAGCTATTAGAGTGTAATAATTACTGGGCTTTGCCGAGAAGGAGAAAAGTTATGGGACTCCCTCTGATCCTCACAAATAAAATGCTGGACTGTATCCATGCGAGGAGTTATGGATCAGGGAATACACTTTAAAGGACTGGCAGTGCAACATAGCGGAGAATAAATAAGTATCTGTCAAACTATGAATTTTAATGAATACATACTACACTGCACAAGGAACAGGAAGATATCCTCTTGGTAGATGAAAGATTATGGATGTGGATGTTAAGTCACACTGTAACTTTTGATTTTGGGCAGCACGGTGGTGCAGTGGTTAGCACTGTTGCCTTACAGCTAGAAGGTTCCAGGTTCAAATCTCCAGGCTGGCAGGGGTAGGAACCTTTCTGTGTGGAGTTTGCATGCTCTCCCTGTGCTGTGTGGGTTTACTCCGGGGGCTCTGGTTTCCTCCCACAATCCAAAGACATGCATGTTAGGTTAATTGGTTGTTCTAAATTGTCCCTAGATATCTGTCTCCTATAGGCCCTTAGAATAGAGGGTTAGTGTTAGTGAAACGCTTTGAGTGGTCTTTGAGACTAGAAAAGTGCTATATAAGTATAGGCCCTTATCCTTATTTTCATACTATAACATTAACTTACATGCTCCTTATTCTAATGCATCCTTTTTTCATATTTTGATCACTAATTGGCATTGCACCTTTATTATAATCATAGCTAACATGATCTTCTATTTGGGTAAAAATCCATCTCAGCACACCCATCAGTTGTGGTTTTGTGTGAAGAATAGTGTATACTTCTGCTACTCAAAGCACATCCTTTAAAGTCCAGACTTATCGACTCGTCTCGGACACTGTTCAGGACACAGGTCGGAAATTGATCTCTTGTGTCGATCACAAGCACACTGGTGAAGTTACTAGATGGTTAATCATATCTACCACAGGTAATGCAATGATGAATTAACACTCCAATGCAGTGCAGGGCTTCATTTCAGCAGACCATCGCATTTCAGTAATGTGTGCCACAGCTTGGAAGAAAAATGGAGTTCAGCCACCTCTCGTTTATTTATTGGAAACAGCACAATGGTAAATTGGTTCATGTTCTGACTGTTGACTCTCTAACCTGCTCTTAACTTTGACACATTTGCTTCATTTAAATTCTACTCCATCAACATTATCCATCAGCTTCAGGCGTTAGGGATCTAACCTGACTTTTATTGCTGTTCCACAATCTCTTTTTCTGAGCTTTTCCTAAAAAAATACAATGTAGATTAGCTATAAATTTGCAAGCCCTGAATGAAGACTGTATGCAAAATTGTGCAAAGTGTTATTTTCAGCCTGTTAGGAAAATATGTTTTATGCAAAATGTTTTTGTTTTTGTTTTGGTTTTTTTGCCTTCACTGGACAAGTAAAATCAATACTAGTAATACAAACCTTCTAGCACATTGCAGTTCAAGTGGTCTGCGATTAAACTAGATTTAGGGTGTAGAAATCATTCGGGGAGCCGTGGGAAATTGTCTAATGATGCTTTCAAACTACAATTGGTGAGCCGCAGGTATGGGTGCCATTAGCATAAATTAACACCTCAATAACCCTCCATGGCTTTTTCAGACTTCAAGGAGACACTGGTCTGATCGCCCGCAGAAAACAGTACATTTCACTGGTGTATTAGGTTTCATGTTCTCCCATTGCTGATGTCACACAAAAGCATAATGTGCTGGGAATCTGGTGATGCTGGCTGCTAATAATTGGTTGAGTCATCGGCATTTTTACAGGTCTTTTACTGCCCTGTGTCAAACTCAGTGCAGATCAGTCATTGGCCACAGTTACATGGGCAAAATTTCATCAATCTGATTACAATTCAGATCAGAATTTTACTATTTACATGGATCCTGAAAAAGCTGATCTGATTAGGACGTGCGTTTCCATGTGTCACAGGTTTGAACGGAATAAATCATTTTGACATGTGCATGTCGACATTTCGACATTCAAAAAATAGTAGAAGAAGAAGCAACTTCCGGTGTTAGCAAGCCCCGCTTTATGTCGAAATTGACCTGTATTGTGTTATTCAGACTGTACTTTTGCTTCTGCTGGTCTCCGTAATGAAGCTACAAGTACATACTTCTGCATATGGCGAACAGAGGGAGACAACAGGACGATACAGACCAGTTTTGTTTTACTCCCGCTATGTTTTCTGCTAGCTGCTGCTAAGGCGGAAATACGTCACGTCGACGTGTGGCTGGTTTACAGACATGCGCAGTAAACATATTTTCTGCCGTACGTTCGGAATAAGTGTTTTCATGCGCACCATTCGGATTAACAATTGGCATAACCCAGCCCTCTCAATCGGAATGAAATTTTGATCCGAATGAGCGTGATCAGGTTAGAATATTCAGATTGGCATGTTTACATGAAGCATTTTTATTACGATCAGGCTTTTAATCCGGTTACTTGTGTCCATGTAAACATAGCCATTGACTGGAATACATGGATCTGTATAGTTCAATGGTTGCTGCTCTTTGTCCTCTGTTTCAATGGACAGGGTTGCAATATGCACCCAACATTTTACATAATGAGACCTATTGTCATTTTTTTTTTCATATCATCACTGAATTGTTCTCATATTTACAGCAAGAGACACTGCTTGCGTGTATGTGTGTGGGTGTGTGTGTTGCACTTGCTTGCACTTTTATTTGGTGGGGCCATGTGCGTGTGTGTTGCATTTCGTGTCCAGTGCCGGAAGAGACTGTCACGGAAAAGAGGGGCAGAGGATCACAAGGTGAAGTTAATGTGGGATGAACTGGCATGCACAAATAAGCACAGAGCAGAGCTGAACAAGGAGACTGATCAGGGTCAAACCAGAACAGACTGGTGCTGGCTTGACATCAATCAGAGACGGTCACGGAGCTCTGCCGGCCCATTTGTCCATCCACCCATGGTAAGTCTCATTTTAAGAATATCAACTCTGATTTGTATGTAATTGTGCCACATTTCACTCTGAGTATAAACAAATTACAACGTGAACGCAACAGGACCACTACTCTCTGTGTTTCCTGACAGCAGCACAATTCCAGAAAGTTTGGAAGAATAAATAGAAAACTGAATTCCAAAGCTCCTGTGTGGGAGCATTTTGGACTAAAGCCAAATGAGTGAGGCGAGCCCAATGATGTTAGTGAGTCGGTATTGTTATGATTCTGAGGGCGGGTCAGCCGTGCTCGGGTCTCTAGGTTGCTGCTTATTTTCTGTATACATATTTACCTCCGCCAGGCCGAAAGGCCAGGAGGAGGTAATGTTTTTGCCGGGGTTTGTCTGTGTGTTTGTCTGTTTGTCTGTCTGTCTGTTTGTCTGTTGGTTAGCAAGATAACTCAAAAACTTTTGGACGGATTTCAATGAAACTTTCAGGCGTTGTTGGAAATGGTACAAGGAAGAACTGATTAAATTTTGGGGATGATCCGCATCACCGTCTGCATACAGGAATTTTTTAAAGCATTTTTCCACACTGTGACATACGGCCATTTTCAACATGTGCGCAGGCGCAATGGAGGGCGCTGGGCGTCGTGTCTGACCAACACAAACTCCGCCTTCTTCAACGTTTTAGCCACAAAAGCATGCGGAAAACACTGGTGGCCTGGGCCCGCCAGCGTGCCTGTGCCAGCCATAGGCGCTGCGCACATTGCGCTGGTCGTCGTGTCTGACCAACACAAACTCCTCGTTCTTCAACGTTTTAGGCACAAAAGCACGCGGAAAACACTGCTGGCCTGGGCCCGCCAGCGTGCCTGTTTTTGCGCCACGCTGCAAAACCTGACACGGCCACCTGTCCGCCGCCCGATTATTTGCCACAAATTCCCCGCCCAGCTATAGGCGCTACGTAAAAACGACCTCTCTGCCGGGGAAGATTCTAAATTCTGTTTTGCCGCGGAGCGCAACCCCAATATAATATAAAACCCACGGCAACCTGTCTAACCAATCTGCATCCGTCAGTGGAGGAGATGGACACACCAACACTTCAGTTTATTACCTCCGCCAAGGAGGCAATGCTTTTACAACCGTAAAACGGGGCTATAAGGGACGGCGGGGTAATATGGGACACTTTTCTAAATGTAATTCTGCTTTTTTAATTTTGCTTCCACCGAGATTTGATGAAGGATTCATGGATATTTGACAATAACAACACAACTCAGCGTCCTGCTCAAAATAAAAAAAAGCAGAATTACATTTAAAACATTTCCCAGAAAAGTGTCCCTTATTAACCGGCCGTCCCTTATAGCCCCGTTTTACACTACTGAACCACTAATCCTATCACTATCACATTGATTGTCATTCATTAATTGTCTGTTTATTTCACTGTCCATGTCAAACAAATAATCATTGTGAATCCAATTGCTAGTCATATCTTTTCATGCTCAGGGAATCTGAAAACGTACACACAAACACTGTATGGGGGGAACTGTGCCGCTTGGCGGAGGTCTGCGCTCTCCGAGTGCTTTTCTAGTTCTTGATTTTCACCCATTTTGGTTTGCGCTTTTATTTTGACAGGTCTGTATGTTACTTCCTGGTGTCAAATCTGTTTGGGGTTGTCCCAGCTGTTTTGTTATCTCTGATTACTTTCTCACTCATGCAACCACACCTGATCCACATTTGATTTCTCCCTCTTATTATTTAAGCTCGCTTGCAGGGTTCATTTCTCGCTGCGACCTCACTCTGTGCACAGACAGGAATCCCCCGTCTGATTCCTGTTATTTTCTGCTCAGTGCTCAGCATCGCCTGACTATTTGTAAGTTACCTTTCGTGGCTCTCATTTGTTGCTTTTTTCTGTAAGTTACCCCTCGTGGTTTATTTCTGTTCATTATCATTAAACATGCAAACTCACAGCAGGCGATTGGTGTCTAGATTTCTGCCTTAAAAGGGCCATTTATGACAGGTATGTGACCTATATTTGAAAACATTTGTAACAAAAACTGAAAAATGCATTAAAAACATAACCATCCATCTGAATTTTTCCAAGTGGGAACAAAACTGTGCTCAGACATGCAGAACCTCCATTTCCACACAGTCTGGTATAACAGAGTCTTTGACCAATAATGCAGATATAAATACTGCATGACAGTGATAAATGAAAAATTTACTATTATTGAAAATTTATTGTTTGCCAAACTTTGTTATTGTTTCAGGCTTAATTACAAGACTAAATTGTCATTAGATATGCCTTAATAAGCTACAATGTGTGATTTTATAACATTTTGGGTTGGTGAAGTGCCGTGGGATTTTTTTTCAAAGTAAGAAGGGTGCCGTGGCTGAAAGAAGGTTTAATAACACTATTGTAGGCCTTTCTGGCTTTAATATGAAGAGAGTTGTAGCTGCCATTCACTGAACACCTTTTTCTCCCTGAACAAATGTGGAAAGTATAAAGTGGTGTGAAGAGGGAAAGAAAGTTTCCAGGAGGAGTAAAATTTCATGTAGAGTCTGAACAAAGCAATTTGGGCCCGTTTTAGCACCAGTAAAACAGTGGGGCTTAGAGGAGTTAGGGAGAGTTGCAAGAAAAATTGTTTTTCAGATTAATACGTCTTGGATTAATATAAACCAGACCATCTATGATAGAGTTGCTCATTCTGGCCTGATGAAATCAAGAATGCTCAGATCTCTTGACCTTTGATTCTGACCTTGACCTCAGCCTAGATCCAGACCCACTAGAGGATAATTGTACATGAGTTTGGAGAACATTGGTGCTATGGTGCGGCCCTCACGGACTGCTAATGAGACGCTGCAGGCAGCCATTGAGTTTGTACATTTATTAACAAAAGACAAAATAATCAGCCTCATGGGGCAAAACACAAATAATAGCAAGACACAACACTTACATATAATCAGCGGGGATGGAACCGAACTGTCATATCCGGCTCTAGGGAGCCGGGCAATCAGAGCCAGGGACAAGCCAGTGAGTCGAGATGTTTTATTCTGGGTAAGGGATAAGGAGAGCACAGACACTCATACAGACGTACATTCTCAGGCTGCACAGCGCAGGGGTAGGTAGCTCGTACCGGACATGGGGGTAACAAGACGTGCATACTCACAGCGGGATACAAACACCGGAATGCTGCAAGGGGAGTTGAGGCTGACACCAGACGAAGGGGCTTCAGCCTAGCAGTGCTTATGTCGCAGCCCCGAATGATCGAAGCTGCTCCTCTTTATACTCATTAACAGCGCCCCAGCTGATGAGGATTAATTGGCCCCAGCTGTCCCGTGACACTGACAGCTGGGAACCAGCTGAGGCACTGCCCAATGAGAGGCAGGGATAAAAGGAGCATGGGCTGAGCGCCGAGCCGGCGTCTCACCCCATGGTGACAGAGCCTCCCCCTCACGGTCGGGCTCCCGAACGACCAGGAACATCCCCCCCCCCCCCCCCTCCCCACCTAGGGTGGGCGGAAGGGAGGCAGGACCGGAGGGGAAGATGCAAAGGGAAGGACAAAAAACACAATAGACCAATGTAGGGCAGCAGGGCAGAGAAAAAAAAACCCAAATACAATACCCTACAACACAGGGAAAAGGATTAACCCAGAGCACAGTTAGGGAGAAAACTGAGTTAGGACACAGGTAGGGAAAATACCAAATATGACTACAGACAGCATACAAATAACGTATAGATCGGGGCAAAAAAAAGAAAACCAAAAACCCACCAAAAAGGTGGCAGGAATGAATAAAGCAATCAGAGTATAGTTAAGGGGAACAAAACACACTACTCCATAATGCACCAACAAGACAAAGGTCAGGACAAAAAAAATGATGAAAAACGCTGTGCATGGATACTAAAGAAAACAAAACACACAGCACTGAATATATAAAAGATCACCTAAAGAAACAGAGGTGACAAGGATAAATGGGTAATAATGAAGTACGGTTAAGTGGGAATGAAACACATTACTTCAAACAATAACAAACAGTCAATGTTAAAGTCGGGGCTAGGGAAGGCCCCCCACGAGGATAATAAGACAGAATGGGGTGATCACAGAGTATGGTTGAACAGGAAACCACACACACTCCATGATGCACCGACGAGGCCAAGGCTAAGGTAAGGATGAATGAAAACGCTGAGTAAAGATAAGAAAATGCAATACACAGCGCGATACATAAGGTGAGTCACCAAGAGGAAAAAAAGGTGACAGGGTAACAGGATAACAATACGATAAAAATGCTGAGTATGGTTAAAAAAAACAACACAGCACAAAAACATATATCCCCTAATGGACAAAGAAACTACACCCGAGTGACCTCAATAATAATAAAAGAAGTAAAGGACACCCGAGAAGACGGCAGGCAGAGTCCAAAACGGCCGGAATTGTTCTGGTAATCTCCCCGCCCATTGTCCAGCTGGCAACCCGGGGAAGAGAAATGTTCGGACGGCGAACTCTGGGCCCAGATCCCAGGAATCCAGTCCAACGGCTGCCGAACCAGGCCGCCCAAAGGCAAACAGACCAGTGGGGGGGAAACCAGATCGCCGAACCGAAAGTTTTGCGGGTCGGGTCGTCGACCGCATCACTCAACCACCAGGACCGTTGAGACGGACGAAGGATCAGAGCGGATCCCGGTGGAAGAGGCTCAGGGGAGAGCCGATGACGAGGGCGGCGGGCCTCAGGGAAACGGCCACCTCCTCACCGGACCTGGACAACACTGGGGCAGCACCCACGTCGGACCCCGATCGGGCCTCAGGCGAACCCACGTTGGACCCCGATTGGGTCTCGGGCGAACCCACGTTGGACACTGCACCAGAACCGACCTCCAACGTTGAACCCGGACCCTCCAGCACCACGAGGAACAGCAACTCCTCGCCGGTGACCCTGGAAGAAGGCTCAGAAGAGAAAACAGAACCGGGATCAGGATCACCGGCAGCGCCAGAACCCGGCGAGACGAGCTCAGACGCAGCGGACGGCTGCACCCTGCTCGTCTCCCCTGGAGATAGGCTGAAGTGCTCAAGGATAAAAAGAGAAAAGAAAGGAGAGCACTCGCCTGATCTCGGGTTCTGACGCCGTCCAGGACTGCGAAGATCCAGGATCCGTCGTCAGGAGGTCGTTGTCAGGCTCCCATCTAGCCGCGTCGGGCCCCGCAGCCAGCACGATGGTCAGCGCAGCTTGAGATTCCTCCAGCTCAGGTGACCCCGCCGACGATCCACTCGGCGTGAAGCCAGAAGAATCTCGTCCCGCTGGACCGAACCGCTCCTCCGTGGAGACCCGGGGACGCTCAGTCGTCAGCGTAGACTCCACGCAGCAGTCAGTCCCCCTCCTCCGTCCGCAATGTAGCAGCGGAACCACAGGCCCTCTCCATATCCCACCACGTTGACCCGGAGCCGGGGACCGCTCGGCGGAGAGAGACACAGAGGATGCGGGATTAGGAATACAGGTTACAGCAGGTGGGGAGAGTTCAGGGAGCTGCGAACCCTGAACTTCTCCTCCAGGGATGTGACAGAGCAAATCATTAAGCAGGTGTGAAAAAACAATGACTTGCCTGCCCCCTGGAGGTTGAGTATCGCCTGCTGTAGTGGAATCTGCTTCTTCCTCTCCCCGCCCGGCGATAACGGAGGACCCCCCGGGAATTCGTCTGAGGGTCGCTCGCGTTGTCTCCAGCAGAGAGCTCACCAGGCCGGGATTCCAGGCACACACAGCGGTCAGGAAGCGCGTCGAGGAGGAGGGGGAAACAGCCGGGGTGAGCCAGCCCGAATGTCCAGGAATGACAGCGGGGGAACGAGGCTCAGGGGACGAGGCTGTAGAATCTCCACACTGACGAGGCGGAGGGATGACAGCTGCGTGGGAGGAACGGTCCTGACGATGACCCAGAACTGGATCCGGACGAGGTTCGTGCAGAGGTGACTCGGCGATGTGATGACGACTACTCCCAGGGGACGAAGCGAGGGGGAAACCCAGGATTCGCCGCTCCAGATCGGAGATCGAGACGAGGGAGGCGTCGAGCACGGGAAAGCTTCGTAGCCCTGAAGTCCTCACCATCAATCTCACTGCCGCCGCACATGCCTGAAGGTGGTGACAGGGAACACAGTAGAGCTCGCGACAGCCACTCGACCCCGGACATAACTGCTGTCAGCTGCGGCTCCTTGAAGGGAATCCCGAGTGACGTGGCGCAGGTCGGGGGAAGTCCTCTGGTTGGCGCGAACTCCCGGACTGGAATAGCGGCAGGAACGGGACTCCGAAGCGGGGAAAGACGTCGCCCACTTCTACTCCCTGCCGGGATTTCCATCCACCCCGTGGAGCTTCTCTTGCTGTGTACCTGCAGCGTCTATCCTGGCACTGTCCTCCAGATGGTACAGAGAGTGAGGGTGACAGTCCAGGAGTTCCTCAGCACGGCCCGGATGCCAGCGTCTCGCGTTGGAGGCGTCGTGCAGGGTGAAGAACGTCCCGTCGACAGCCTCCGAGATGGACCTCAGCTCGTCGCCCTGGCGCCGGAAGTGACTCCTGGGAAACGGCATGCTAGCAGCGCTGACACCCGGACAGAAAGGTACATTTCCACAGCGACTCACGGCCGCCGGCAACTCTTCTGGCTGCGACATACTGTCATATCCGGCTCTAGGGAGCCGGGCAATCAGAGCCAGGGACAAGCCAGTGAGTCGAGATGTTTTATTCTGGGTAAGGGATAAGGGATGAGGAGAGCACAGACACTCATACAGACGTACATTCTCAGGCTGCACAGCGCAGGGGTAGGTAGCTCGTACCGGACATGGGGGAAACAAGACGTGCATACTCACAGCGGGATACAAACACCGGAATGCTGCAAGGGGAGTTGAGGCTGACACCAGACGAAGGGGCTTCAGCCTAGCAGTGCTTATGTCGCAGCCCCGAATGATCGAAGCTGCTCCTCTTTATACTCATTAACAGCGCCCCAGCTGATGAGGATTAATTGGCCCCAGCTGTCCCGTGACACTGACAGCTGGGAACCAGCTGAGGCACTGCCCAATGAGAGGCAGGGATAAAAGGAGCATGGGCTGAGCGCCGAGCCGGCGTCTCACCCCATGGTGACACGAACGCTGGGAAGAACTGGCTTTGGGGTTAGGGAAACCAGAATGGAAGGCAGACGAGGTCGCAGCCTCGAGCAAACAGAGCTGTTCCCTTAAATAGGGCATGACAGGTTCAGGTTCAGGTTCAGGTTCAGGTTACTTTATTTGTACCCGTAGGTAGATTTGTTTTGCAGTTGGTGACATCCATATTTACAAGCCACTAATTACATTCAACATAGACACAAGCACAGGCACACATCTTACAAAATAGGTAAATATAGAATATGTACAATATAATTTTATAGCTTGTTCAACTCTTTGACAGCAGCAGGGACAAAGCTGTTTTTGTAGCGCTGGGTTCTACTTTTTGGGACAGCAAACCTCCGTCTGGAGGGAAGAAGCTGAAAGTTGCAGTGCAAAGGGTGGGAGTCATCATTTAAAATCGAGTCGGCCATCCTCTGTACTTGTCTGGTGTACAGGGATGTCAGGCTCAGCTGTGACTCACCAAGCAAACGACTGGACCATCTGACTACCTGATCCAAGGATTTCCTCTGTTTCAGTTTTATCTGACCAAACCATGACATTAAAGAAAAGGATAAAACAGATTCAATAAAAGCCCGATAAAACATGGTCATTATGGTTCGGTCAATTTGGAAGCGTGCAAGTTTCCTCAAACAATGCAAATTTTGCTGACCCTTTTTGCACACCCTTTCACAGTTCACCTCAAAGTTCAATCCACTATCAATAATCGTCCCAAGATATTTGTACGATTGTACACATTCGGTGGTCTGGCCTTTTAGTATGGTGACTTTGTGCCTGGGAGTTTTCCTCCTAAAGTCAATAATCATATCTTTCGTTTTTGTTGTATTCAGCTGCAGGTAGGAATCCTCACACCAGTGAACAAAGTCATCAACTACTGGGCCGTGGCCACTCTCACCATCCTGGAGGAGACTGACAATGACTGAGTCATCAGCATACTTTATAATGTGTCTGTTGTCATGTCTACTCCGACACATGTTTGTGTATAGGATGAAGAGTAGTGGTGACAACACACACCCCTGAGGGGAGCCAGTAGAAGAGCACTTTAGGTCAGACAATGTGCCATTGACCCTTACTCTCTGCGTCCTGTTGGTTAAGAAACCAGAATCCAACCCACCAGATTATTGCTTAAATCAAATTGTTGCAGGAGCCTTTCAACTAAAATATGAGGTTGGATTGTATTAAAGGCAGAAGAAAAGTCCACAAATAAAAGCCTGGCGTGTGTCCCATTAAAATCCAGATGTTTAAAAAGCATGTCAAACAGAGTGACAGTGGCATCCTCCACTCCTCTGTGAGGCCTATAGGCAAACTGCAGAGGATCCAATGCATGTTCAGTCTGCCTTAGGACCTCACATCTGACCAGTTTTTCAAAAATTTTCATTAAAATTGAAGTCAAAGCAACTGGTCTAAAGTCGTTTACCGTTTTAGGACAGCTGGATTTTGGAACGGGAACAACCACGGCATCTTTCCAGATCTTAGGCACATGTTGTGTCTGTAAGGACTTATTGAAAATGTAATGAAATATAGGACTCAGTTCATGTGCACAGGACTTTACCAAGTGCCCACATATATTATCAGGGCCCTGACTTTTGTTCACTTTTACAGCGCGGAACTCCCTTTCAACATCCTGCATCTCAATATTAAAGTGCTGAATGTCTTTGAGTTTCTGTTTCAAATCTTGGATTTCTGTGCTAAAATCAAAGGAGTCAAAACGACCATAAAAACAATTAAGAGCATTAGCCAGCTCTGTGTCTGAACTAAAACCATCTAAAAACACACGATTACTGCGCTCTGTGCTCTGAAGGCCTGCAATAGTTTTCATACAGGCCCAGGCCGAACCCAGCTTATTTGCTGCCATCTTGCTTTCCAATTCTGATTTATAATTCTGTTTTGCTCTTAAAATTTCGGCCTTCAGCTCCTTGGTGGCAACCTGTAGCTCAGAAACAGACCCCTGTTTAAAGGCAAGAGCTTTCCTCTGTAAGCAGGATTTAACTGATTTAGTAACCCATGGTTTGTTGTTGGGGTATATTTTGACACGTTTACGTGGAACAATCTTATTTTGACAGTAAGCCATGTATGAGCATGTGAGCTCAGCCAGAGAGTCCAAGTCATCCCTGCAGGCCATTATGAACATCTCCCAGTCTGTACAGTCAAAGCATTCCTGGAGGCTGTGCTCTGAATCTTCTGTCCACACTTCAATGTCTCTCATCTCCACCTTGCCTCTTCTGAGAGCAGTTTTATATGTGGGCAGCAAATGAACACAGTTGTGATCTGATGCTCCTAAAGGAGGAAGGGGGAGTGATTTATAGGCCCTCTCTATGGATCCATAGCACAGGTCCAATGTCTTTTTTCACCTGGTTGGGCAGGAGACATACTGATGAAAGTTTTTAAGTGTCTTCTTTAAAGAAACATGGTTAAAATCCCCAAGAATGAAGTTTGGCGCCTCTGGAGAAATTGACTGCAGCCGCTGCACCACGTCAGAGATGGTGCTGGAGGCGAAGTCAGCGTCTGCCCTCGGGTGAATATACACAACTGTGATGAAAAGTTGGGGAAACTCTCGAGGCAAATAAAAGGGGCGTAGTGACACAGCCAGCAGTTCCACATCGGGTGTACAGATGCGCTCTCTGACCGTGACAGATGTGCAGTACTGCTTATTAATGTATAAACATACGCCGCCCCCCTGACGCTTCCCCGTTACCTCTTCCTGTCGATCCGAGCGCAGCGGAGCTCCAAAGCCGTCAATCCACAGGTCTGCATCTCGATCATGCGCAGTAAGCCAAGATTCAGTGAAAGCCATGACGCAGCAGTTCTTAAAATCCTTCTGGTAACGTACGTTGCCTTGAGTTTCCTCCACCTTGTTTCTCACAGACTGTGCATTCCCAAAAATGATCGAAGGAAGAGGAATGTTACCAAACTGACGTCTCCTAAGGCGCAATTTCACACCTCCACGTCTTCCACGCTTCCTCCTGCCGCTTCTCCTTTCACCGCTGTGTCCGTCTCTCAAAATAAAGTCCGGCAGCTGAAATTTGGGCGCAATCAGAGACTCTGCACCAGCTGTGTTAAAGCGCAGCAACACGTCCCTGGAATATTGTATTCTGCCCGCTATTCTGCTCGCCATGGAGCCGAACGCGTTTACCTCAGAGACAAAGAGCCACAGCACAGATAGCAGCAGTGCGAGATAGGAGAGGAAATCCATGTTATGGATACCAGGGAGCTCTTCGCCATATATTCCACAAACGCTCCAGGGCAGAAACGACACAGAGGATTTTCTAAAAACGTAAAAAAGTACAAAAAACACACACACGCACACACGCACTATATCATCAGCTGCAGGTCGCTGCGTGCGTATGCGCCCAGTTTGACAGATTAATCAGCTGATTGGAATCCAGCGGTCCAGCGGAGCTCCGCTCCTGACAGCCGGAAGCGCCGCCAAGACGCTGTCATAATAAAAGCCCAGAGGCCAAGAGGTGCGCCGGAGGAGAGAACGGGGAACTACCGCACAACCCGATTGCAGACAGAGTCAGCACACGGACCATGACAATTGGGGTAATTGCCTGGGAGGAGTAATAATTTTCATTAAATCATAAATGCCCGGATCTCCTGACCTTTGATGATGACCTTGGCCTTATTAAGCTCACCCTGGATGCAGACCAATCTAAACATCAGTGTGCATGAGTTTGTTGAGAATTAGGGCAATTGCCTAGGAGGACTAACAATTTTCAAAAAATAATATAAGCGCTCAGATCTCCTGACCCTTGACCCTGACATCGACCTTGAGCCACCTCAGGATTACTGTGTGTCTGGTGACAGCTGGGGCAACTGCCTAGGAGGATTTTGGTGAACTCACGCAAGTACTCAGCTCTCCTGACCTGAGACCTTGACATTGAGCACACACTGAATGCAGAGCCACCGAAGGATGATTATGAGTGAGTTTGGAGTAAACACAGACGAATAAATGAGGTTCACTGTGTAGTAAATAAAATTTATACTTTTAGAATAATAATTTTGCCACCATTTGTTAGATTAATGGACAAAATCCTCAGTTCAGAAGCTAAAGTCTGATTTAATGTACATGTTTAAAGTGATTTATATCCAACTGAAATTAATAATGCAAGCTGTCCTCAACTGGGCCTTTGTTTATATCGTGTTTTCATTATATGAATCATTAGGTTATCACTTAATAGTGGAATTGAATCCTCCAGGGCTCATTAAGTCTTTCCTTGCTATGAACCTCATGAACACCAATGAACTGGAGTCATCCTGGTTGATACGCACAGCAAAAAATCATCAGTGAGAATGGGAATATTAGTTCAGCCCGATGGGAGCAGTGCTGTGAATAAACCCCTTGACTACCAATAAACCACACTGGCTGTCACGGCATAGGAAGTGTGTGGCGGTGACATGGCAGACGTTCGTTGTGTGTGTGATTCATTACCCCAGGAGTGAGTGGCTGTGTTTCCATTCATCTTGCTGAGCCATGTTTAAATGATGAAGGACAGACAGAGCCACCCGGAAAAGGTCAAACAGTCCAGCTTGCATGATAATTGTCTAATGTCACAGCAGAGGGGTTCCCAAGAAACTGCTCACACATCCACACAAATTATCATCAGTGTTGGTAAACGTGCAATGACGGCACTTGGCAGCCGAGATAACGACCTGAAAGTGACCTTTCATTAAAGATGCACGGAGAAAATGGTGAGCAAACACACTGCAAACATGTCCTGTGATGACAATGAGCTGCACGCTAATTTTATTTATCACATTTTTCTGATTTGGAATAACTGTATTTGGCCATTTCTGAGGACCTCTCATTCCTGTTTTGTTTTTCTGACAGCTAGAATGAATGTTATATGAAGTTCAACTTTTTTTTTCCGATATTTTTATTAGTTTTTTAACTTTAACAGTAACAAAAACATAAAAACACAAAAGCGAACAACTCCACCCTCCAGCCACCCAGCCCCCCCTCTGCCCTGGCTCATACAACAATATCATTCAATACACAGAAGAACTCTTGCAGTGTTCTCAAACTTACAAAAAAAAATTTAGGATTGGTTGCCACTTACAGTAGAAATCAGCAGTACATCCTTTCATGGTATACTTAATCTTTTCTAGCTTACGGAAAAACATAACGTCTTTAATCCATTGTGACACGGATGGAGGAGTAGGAGATTTCCACTGGAGAAGAATCCGACGTCTGGCCAGCAGTGATGTAAAGGCAATGATCCCTCACTGTGTAGAGTTTAAGTGAGCAGACACGGCTGGGGTTCCAAAGATGGCTATCAATGGGCAGGAATCTTCATGAAGTCCCATTACCGTTGACATTATATTAAAATAACCAGTCCAAAAATTATGTACATGAGAACAAGAATAAAACATATGGCTTAGATGACAACCTGAACTCAAACAATGTTCACGTTTAGCCTCCATTTCTGGGTAAATCTCAGAGAGTCTTGCCTTTGAATAATGAACTCTATGTATCACCTTAAATTGAATAAGTGAAAGAAGAGCACAGGAGACTTTAGTGGCTTTGCTCAACATATTGTCCCACCAATCCTGATCAAGGGCGAGGCCTAGCTTGCCTTTCCATACAGCCTTGGACTTAACTTTTGAGTAATTGCTAAAATCTAGGATATGATGATATATTTGTGACATGGCTCCTCTATGAGGCATAGAAAAAGTTAACAGTTCCTCCCATGGTTTCTGAGATGGAAGAGAAGGAAAGTCAGGAAATGTATTGGAAACAAAATGTCTGGCTTGAAAGTACCTAAAAAGATTACTGGGAGGTAGTTTATTTGACAATTACCAGTGTATCATAAGTACTGAATGTCCCATCTTTATACAGATCCTGGAAACACTGAATACCCTTTTTAAACCACAGCGTGAGGCTAGAATCTAAATAAGAAGGGGGAAACAGATGATTTTTTACACAATGGTCCAAAAATTGAAGGTGCTGCAAATTAAAATGTTTCCTAAACTGATACCAGATCTTCAAAGAGTTCTGCAAAACAGGATTTTTAACATGTGTAGATAATTTGTTTGGGAGTGAGGAACAGACAAGAGCAGGAATCGAAGTTGACTGACTGCATGATCCTGCCTCAAGGAGGCACCACAACAGGGAAGGGGAATCAAGCCAGCAACGTATTTTGTAAATATTGGAAGCCCAATAATAAAATTGAAAATTAGGAAGAGCCAAACCACCACTAAACTTATATCTTTGTAGTAAAGATTTTCAGATCCGTGGAACCTTCGAACCCCAAATAAATGAACTAATCATTTTATCAAGAGAAAGAAAATAGTGATTTGGCGAAAATAGGGGTAATGTCGTGAATAAGCAGAGAAATTTTGGCAACACATTCATTTTAATGACATTTATCTTTCCAATCAGAGACAGAGGCAGATTATTCCACCTTGACAAATCGGATTTTAAGTTGGCCAAAAGAGGATCAAAATTAGCCGAAAAAAGAGCTGAGTACGTGCGTGTCACCTTAACTCCAAGATATTTGCACCCAGAACTGGCGAGGCTAAAAGGGAGGCCAGCTTGTTTAAGTTGCAAAGCTGCTTTGTTTACAGGAAAACATTCACTTTTTGGAAGATTTACTTTAAATCTAGAAAATGAACTGAATTTTTTAAATGTTGACAGAATTCCAGGGAGATAAGTTGTAGGGTCTGTGATTTATAATAATAAATCATCTGCATACAGGGCCAACCGATATTCAACACCATTGCGCATGATGCCTTTGAAAAAAGAGGAAGACTTTAAAGCGAGCGCCAAAGGTTCAATAGCCAACGCAAAAAGCGATGGCGATAAGGGGCAACCCCGACGGGTGTCACGTTCCAATTCAAAATATTCTGATTGGGTGTCATTTGTCCGAACACTAGCCTTGGGCGATGTGTATAACAATCTAATCCAACTGATGAATGTGTTACCAAATCCAAATTTTTCTAATACAAACAGGTAAGGCCACTCGACTCTATCAAGCGCCTTCTCGGCATCCAGTGAAATTACAGTTTCAGGAAAACTATCTGAGTGCGATGTATAGAAAATATTTAATAGAGTGCAAATATTAAAAAATAATTGACATCCTTTAATGAACCCATTTTGTTCCTCTGAAATAATACAAGGTAAAAATCTTCTCTAGTCGAGTAGCAAGAATTTTAGCCAGGATCTTTACACCTGCATTTAACAAAGAAAGGGGCCTATAGGAAGCACAGGAAGAAGGATCTTTCCTGCTTTTTAAGAGAAGAGTTATTGTTTAGTGTCAGGTCAGATTTTATCTGCTACTGGTGAACTGTAACCCAGTACAACCTGTCTCAGTCCTAGCTATGGGTAAATAGCCCCACTGCCTTGTGGGTGTCTTGGGAAAAGTCAGAGGCTAAGGAGGTAAACCCTGACACAAAATCCAGAGTGGAGCCCCTAAGGCGGTTGACTGGCATAATTGTCACCTTCCGGCAGCTCCTGCATCCTGATCCGCCCCCAGCCATCTTGACTCTGTCTTGCCACTGAATCCGGTGTCTCAGGACAAGAGAGTGAGGCTGATCCTGCGCAAGTCTCCCTCACTTTAATCAAAGTTCCGCGCAAGTCATCACATCACCACCTAGTCAACTTTAAGCTCTGTGGCGATGGGGGAGCGGCGAAGCAGCAGGTGAGGATACACTGGAAGCTGTAGTCGCAAACCTGCACACAGGCGGCTCAGGACAAGTGGTCGCTCTCCACTGAACCGAGACTGCAGTGAAGTTCGGCAACCTCCTGAGCAACCGAGCAGCCCTTTTCAGGATCGCTCTGCTAGCCTCCTTAGCAAGAGGACGGGGCTAGAAAAGGTGCCCTAAACATAGCTGGTCTCACCTCACCCTGGTCAGCACACCGTGGCTGGCGGGGATCCCCAAATAGCGGTCGAAACACAAAGAGAAATAAAGCAAAGGCACTCACCTTAGACTCTGCACTAGTGGCCAGAGAACTAGCTCACTACAACATTGACATCACTACTCTCAGCGAGACACGTTTTTCAGACAAAGGCCAGCTGACAGAAACCGGTGGTGGCTACACCTTCTTCTGGAGTGGGCGCAGCAGTGAGGAGAGGCGCGAGGCAGGTGTTGGTTTCGCAATCAAATCCATTCACGTGCAGAAACTAGCAAGCATTCCCGAGGGTCTGAACGACCGCCTGATGAAAATGCACCTCCCACTTGGGAAGAAGTCAAATGCAACCATCATCAGCGCTTATGCTCCAATCATGACAAACCCCGAAGAGACCAAAGATAAGTTTTATGAGGAACTAGACTCCCTCATTGCTTCAGCAAAATCTGAGAAGCTCATCATCCTCGGTGACTTCAGTGCTCGAGTAGGGGCCGACCACCACGCCTGGCAGAGAGTACTGGGAAAACACGGCATTGGAAAATCTAACAGCAACGGACACCTCCTGCTCAGAATGTGTGCCTCTCATGACCTAGCCATCACCAATACCATGTTTCGCCTACCTACACGGAACAAGACATCCTGGATGCACCCTCGCTCTAAGCATTGGCATCTCATTGACTATGTCATCATCAGGGCAAAGGACAGGCGGGACGTGAGAGTGACCAAAGCCATGTGCGGTGCCGACTGCTGGACTGACCATCGCCTGATCATCTCAAAGATGAACTTCCACATCCAGCCCAAAAGAAGACCTCAAGGCCAGAAAGTGTCAAAGAAGCTGAACGTCATGAAACTCAAAGACCCCAAGAAGGTACAAGAGTTTCAAGATCACATGCACAGCCGCCTGTCAGATCTCCAGCTCAACCAGCCAAGCACTGAGGACCAATAGGCATCCTTCAGGGACACTGCTTACTCGGCTGCCCTCGAATGCCTAGGCCCAGTAACCAGAAATCACCAGGACTGGTTCGACGAAAACAACACTGAAATTCAGCAGCTGTTAGATCAGAAACACCGACTGGGCCCACCAGAATGACCCTACCTGCATGGCAAAGAAAGCAGCCTTTACCAACATCCGTAGTGCAATTCAAGCCAAACTACGCCACATGCAGGACTCCTGGCTCAGTGCCAAGGCCGACGAGATTCATTGCTTTGCTGACAGGCACGACACAAAGATGTTCTATGATGCCCTGAAAGCTGTCTATGGACCTCAGTCCTCCGGATCATCCCCTCTTCTCAGTGCTGATGGTTCTACCCTGCTGACAGAAAAGAAGCTGGTCCTGGAGAGATGGGCGGAACACTTTTGTAGTGTGCTCAATCGGCCTGCACAGATCAACCACGAAGCCATTGCTCACCTTCCCCAGGTGCCAATAAACTACGAGCTGGACATCCCACCTTTGGAAGATGAGGTCAGCAAAGCCATCAAACAGCTCTCCACTGGGAAAGCCCCAGGCTCTGATGCCATCCCTGCAGAAGTCTACAAGACAGGCGGCCCAACCACCCTTAGACAGCTCACCAGCCTGTACCAGTCCATGTGGAGCAAGGAACAGCTACCACAAGAGCTCAGAGATCCCACAATTGTCCACATCTACAAGTGGAAAGGAAATCACCAGTCCTGTGACAATCATCGAGGAATATCCCTTCTGTCCATAGCGGGCAAGATCCTGGCCCGCGTCCTCCTCAACCGCTTGCTGGAACACCTGGAGCAGGGTCTCCTCCCTGAAAGTCAATGAGGCTTCCGTGGAGGTCGAGGGACCACCAACATGATCTTTGCCGCCTGCCAGCTCCAAGAGAAATGCATGTAACAGTACCACGACCTCTACATAACCTTTGTCGATCTGACCAAGGCCTTCGACACAGTCAGTCGCGAGGGACTCTGGATAATCATGAAAAAATTTGGCTGCCCCCGCAAGTTTATTGCAATTGTCCGCCAATTCCACGATGGATTGACAGCCAGAGTCCTGGATGATGGTGAACCATCCGAAGCCTTTCCAGTGACCAATGGAGACAAGCAGG
Source organism: Pholidichthys leucotaenia (assembly GCA_020510985.1). Lineage (NCBI taxonomy): Eukaryota > Metazoa > Chordata > Actinopteri > Cichliformes > Pholidichthyidae > Pholidichthys > Pholidichthys leucotaenia. Next base: position 150,063,306 of record CM035838.1, read on the forward strand.
GTTGTGTTCTGGCCCCGACACTGTTCAGCATGATGTTCTCGGCAATGCTCTCAGATACTTTCAGAGACTGTGAGCTTGGCATCGACATCAGGTACAGGTGTGACGGAAGACTTTTCAACCTCAGGCGTCTGCAAGCCATCACAGAGGTGAAGGAGACTGTCATCAGAGATTTTCTCTTCACTGATGACTGTGCCCTCAATGCTGGTGCCGAGCAGGAAATGCAGTCGCAGATAGACAGATTTTCCTTAGCCCGTGACATCTTTGGCCTTACCATCAGCACCAAGAAAACCGAGGTGATGTTCCAGCCAGCCCTGGGAAACCAGTACCACGAGCCACAGATACAGGTAAATGGACAGACCCTCCAGGCGGTAGAGACCTTCACCTACCTGGGTAGCACCCTCTCCCGTAATGCCACCATCAACGCTGAGATTAATAACAGGATCTCCAAAGCAAGCAGCGCATTTGGGAGACTCAGAAAAAATGTCTGGGAGAGGAGAGGGATCAGCCTCACAACAAAGCTGAAGGTCTACCGTGCAGTCGTCCTAACCACACTACTCTATGGCTGCGAAACGTGGACTGCATACAGAAGGCATGAGCGACAGATCAACCACTTCCATCTCAGGTGTCTTCGCAACCTCCTCCACATCCGCTGGCAACACAAAGTTCCAGACATGGAGGTGCTGAAGCAGGCAGACATCCCCAGAGCCATTACCACCATGCGCAAGGCTCAGCTGAGATGGGCTGGCCATGTATCCCGTATGTCAGACGACCGCATCCCAAAACAACTCTTCTATGGAGAACTCGCCCAAGACAAACGCAGAGTCGGAGGACAAAAGAAGCGCTTCAAGGACAACCTGAAGATTAACCTTAAAGACTTCTCCATTAACACAGAGTCCTGGGAGACGCTTGCTGCTGATCGCCCCTCCTGGCACAGTGCTATCACAACAGGAGCCCAAAGAGCAGAGGAGCAGCGTGTACAGCATGCAGAGCAGAAACGCCAGATGCGGAAGGGCAGAGCAACTAGCACCAACATCACAACCCCTTCCCACTTCTGTCCTACTTGTAGGAGAGGATTCGTTGCCTGGATTGGCCTCACCAGCCACCTCTGGACTCACTGCAGCAGCTCAACGTCAAATTGATGTCATTGGTCATCTTCGAGCACGAAGGACGAACATCATTGAAGCTTGAGTTAAAGTGGGGGGCAAAGAACCCCTCTCCAATGATTCATTAAATATTGACAAAAGTAAAGGGGACAATTTAGCACTAAAAATGTTGAAAAATTCAATTGGAAACCCATCGGGTCCAGGGGCTTTGTTTGACTGCATAGATTTAATTGCTTGTTGTAATTCATTTAAAGAAAGAGGAGCTTCTAATTGTTTAGACCTGTCTAGATCAACCCTAGGAAATCTTAAATTAGACAAAAAGTGATTCAGGTGTGAGGGATCTGATGGAAACTCAGATTTATATAATGATGAATAGAATGATTTGAAGGTAGAATTAATTTCTAATGGATCTGTGAGCAGCACACCAGACCCATTATCAATTTGGGAAATGATGCGAGAGTTGGACTGACGTTTTAACTGATGCGCCAATAGTCTACCGGCCTTTTTATCGTGCTCACAATAGGTTCTTCATGTTTGCAATAATAAACATTCGGCTGCAGTAGTGGAAATTAGATCAAATTGAGCTTGAACATCAAGACGTTTCTTATGCAAAGATGAAGAAGGGCTTGTTGCACATACCTGATCCAAAGCTGCCATTTCAGATATAAGTTCAGCTATCCTGGAGTTCTCTTTTTTCTTACTAGAAGAAGAATAAGAAATTATCTGACCTCTTAAATAAGCTTTCAGTGACCCCCATAATAGGGAGTGTGAAGTTGAATCATTCTGATTGAAAAAAAGAAAGTCATCTATAGATTTAGAGATCACAAAACACTTTGTCTGATAGCAATAAAAAATTAAATTTCCAAACATATGAGCGGACTTTACATGAAGACAACTGACTATCCAGAAATAAAGGAGCATGATCGGATTACTAGAATACTTGAATAATCAGATGAAACAACACGGGAGTCAAGGCTTTTATCTATGAAAAAATAATCAATCCTAGAATAAGACTGGTGTACCTGAGGAAAGAAAGAGAACTTTTTAGTTAAGGGGTTACGAAGCCTCCAGGGGTCAACCAGACCATTCTGGTTCATAAAATCTGAGAATGACCTAGACATAGCAGACTGAGATACAGTGCGAACACTGGACCTATCTAGCACCGGACCGATAACACAGTTTAAGTCGCCTCCAAGGATAAGAAGATGAGAGTTGAAATGTTGTATGCTGCTGAGGAGCCTGTTAACAAAAAAACCCCATAGAAATTAGGACCATAAATGTTGACAAGTACAACTTTAACATGCATTAGCAATCCTGCGATGATAATGTATCTGCCATTTTTATCCGAGATAACATCAGTGGATGTAAACTGCATACCCTTATTAATCAGAATAGCCACTCCTTTGAGTGATAAATTTGACCTATCCAAGAAGAACAAACCCTGTGATGATCTTTAAGTTTGAGATGAGTCTCCTGTAAAAACACTATATCAGGATTATGACGTTTCAAATGCGTAAAAACCTTAGACCTCTTAACTGGGTTACCCATTCCGCAAATATTCCAACTAAGGAATCGAACAGGAGAACCTGCTCTGAGAGTGCTAGATTTAAAATTGGAGGACATGAATCCAAGCATAAAAACAAGAAAACATTAATACAACCTCAAAGAGCCAGGGCAGATCCCTTCCCAAAAAACCCCAAGCGATAAAGAAAAAAACAGCAAAAAGCCTCCAAAAGGGAGACAGCAGCGAAAAAATAAGAAAACAATATTTGCCACATTATTGTGACCACAAGTCGGTGAAGCGGAGTTAACTAAATAAATAAAGGCTGCTCCTGCAGGCATAGCATAAACAGAGCTGGCACATGTGATAATCACTTACCCTGAAAATTAGAATAGAAATAACTATAAATGTAAACATTCATGTAAAAAAAGAGGTAGCCTATGGCCTAGTTAAACTTACTTGGAAAAAAATAAAATTAGGCTGCACACACACACACACACACACACACACACACACACACGCAGAATGAAATACCATTGTGTATTTTGTCCATCAACCGAATTAAGCTCACTTATATGATACTGACACTGATGGCCAAAAGAGAAAGGAAAGAAGAAAGAAGAGAAAAGGAACTGCACATTAATATAGTTACACTGTCAAAGTCAATTAAACTTTCATCGCTTTCTCTGCAGAAACAAAATCTTTATCCACATCTTTGTGACTGATCCTGAGTCGGGCAGGTTAAAACAAGCCATAGCGCACTCCCTCCATCTCACGCAGCAACTCCCTAGCGTTGTTGAAAGCTGCTCGAGCCCGAGCAACTTTGGCCGTGTAGTCGGGGAAAACAGAGATCTGTGATGACCCGGCGACAATCCGTTGTTGTTCTCTCGCACACTGCAAAGCCTCGACGTAGTCACTGTGATAGTGAAATCTGACAATAATAGGATGTGGTCTCCCACCGGGTCTTGGTTTAGGCTGGAGCGTCCGGTGCACCCGGTCCAAAAGCGGCTCCTTGTCCAACTTCAGCGCCTCTTTAAGCATGGCTGCCACCGAAGTGGTAGATGTAGTTTCCTCTTCAGAAACACCAGCGATCCTAATATTATTGTGGTGTGACCTTGCTTCAAGGTCTTCACATTTATTTCCAAGCTTTGCAACCTCAGAGGTTAAGCTATCCAGTTTAGCCTTCAATTCCAGAACATCGTCCGTGCAGGAAGACAAAGACTGCCCCATTTCTTCCACAGTGCCATGGAGACTCGCTAATTCGGCGTCAGAAGCAGCTTTGTCACTCACCAGTTGCGCTTTAACCGCATGAAGGTCAGCTCTAATGGTGGCCAGATCATCTCCTAAAGCAGCACGAAGTTCGGCTTTAAATATTTGGGCAATGTCCACTCGTAATGTGGCTAACAGCTCTAGCCTTAGGTCTTCAGTGATAACACACTGTTGTTCCCCTCCAGGTGAAGTGCTGCCGCCGGGCGGAGTCGACGTACCAGAGGCCGAAGCTTCCACCTGCCCTGTAGGCCTTTGCTGGTGTGACGCAGCTCGAGATTTAGCTCCCTTGCTGGACATATTAAATTGCTCCACCAAGTCACAAAGGGTAGAAGGACGATTAAAAATGCCTCAAAATTACTTTTCCATAAGATAGATGTAAAAGAGTGCCAAAAAAATAACAATTTTGCACAAACTCTGCAGGAGCCACGCCACACGTCTTACTCCATTGCAAGCTCAACAGCGCCCCCCTGAAGTTTAATTTCTGGCAATAACATGCAAATTTTATAAGCTAGAAATTATATGAGAATATCAGAAAAAAAAGCATTAGCTGAAATACGGTTAGATGTGGCCAAGTAATCAAAAAATCTGAAATACTAGGTGGGAATATCTCTAAATCTTGCCAAAAGGTGAAAATCCCAGTTCCAGAAAGTAAAATCCTACTGTAGCTCAAATATGTTTCAGCCATTCACTGGCCCAGCTAATTCTGTTACACACACCTACAGTATAAAGCTAGTTAATAACTTCCACCTTTGAAAGGGTTACTGGATGGCTTTAACAAATCTGAGACCTATCTCAGATTTTGGCTTTTTAAAGCAGTGGTCCTAGAGAACTTTCTTGTTCTGTGGAGGAACACTGAAAAAGACCACAAGTATGGTAACTATGATCTCAGTCACAGCAGCCAACCACAGGGTGCTTAGTTGTTGGTGGCTAAAATTGTGCCCTGTGATTGGCTGTTGGGACTGAAGTAATAGGTGCCATAGTTGCAGTCCTTTCAGTGACCAACAAAGTTACATAGTGTTGCTTTAAAGTCAAGAATTCAAACTTGACTCTGACTCTAAGTTGTGACTCCTGCACATCTCTGGTCCCCAACCATCGGGTTGTGGACAGATGAGCTGCAGAGAAAAAAATAAACAATTTTTTTGTTCCTCTGGATTGACTATCAAAGTCTGTTTTATTTTGAACAATTACCAAATATTCTCTCTCTTCCTGTTCCTCACTCCCTGCCAATCACGTCTGTTTGTGTGTCACACCTGTCTGTCATCAATCATTAGCATGATGCTTGAAAATTAAACCTTCAAGCAATCTTTGCTTTCAAAGGAGTTTGTGTCGCGGGGGGGGGGGGGGGGGCACATTGTCAGGAGGCTCATGGTCTCGGTGTGGAGATGTGTGGTGACATCCATTGTCCATTGGGAGCTGGACCAACAGATGGCATGGGATACCTTGTGGACGAGTTTTCTTTTAATCACACACTTTCTTTTTTTGCTGATTTAATGGTTCATTTCACTCACTCACTCACTCACTCACTCACACAAACACAAGTGGACAAAAAGACACCTGGGCAACTGTATTTTAAATGCAAAGAACACAACCTCTGGAAACCAATGAGATTTAAAAAAAAAATAATGTTGGCAATGATTCATAAAAACATGCCTCTCAACAATGGCCAATGGTCTGCTTCTGGTTTGAAAAAAAAACAAAAAAAACATCTTTTTTAGGAGTCCATGTTTAAATAATGACTTCCAACCCAAATGAGAAGTGGGGGATTTTCTTTCTATTATCTGGCTTTCAGGGTTCCCCTTTAAACCGTTGGCAGTTTTGAGTCTCAGGAGAAGAGATGTGCCAGTGGTGACTCCTATTTGCCTTCTTGCAGTGTTATTTTTGTATCTCTTTCTTTTGCCAGCCTGAGGGAGGCAGGCTTGCTGCTCTGTGCCAAGTGAAAAAAAAGGGCAGAGTGTGGTCTGGAAGCTAGTCCGCTGTATCTACCTCTCACAACAGGAAGGCTTTTGGGATACGGAAAGGAGCATCATTAACTGCTCTAGGCACAGAGGAGGGGAAACCAATGAGGGATTTACCCACTTCACCATGGAGACTGGAGTATATGATAGTTTAGGAAACACTCTCTTCTCTTTTTTTATTTTTTAAGTCATTTTAAAATCTGGTGCACAACTGTCCACCACTAGGGGTTCACCATAAATCAATAGTCTAAAAATGTATTTCGTCGACTAAGTTTGGTGTTTTATTTCCTTTCAGTGAACTTGTAACCATGTGACAACAATCCTTGGGGTAGGAGCATTATACCAAATTAACTACACCTGTGGACGCACACCCTGTATATACATCCCCTGCATCCACTCCCTCTTCCTCTTTCTTTCCTCCTGGTATGGTAAGAGCTTATACCGATCTGTTTAACATTATGTTTGTGTACTGTGTGGGCTTTCTTTACTCTAGGACATAAAATTGTTGTGGTTTTCTGCTGAATGAGAGAAGGTTGCAGTGGCTGTATACCGTGGCCGCATGGTTTGTGCTCACCTGAGGTATATAATATACATTTGCCGTCTTCTCAGCCGGAACTGTTGACAAGTTTAGCAACGTGAGGTATGTCTACCCTTACCTGGTTAAGGTTTGTGAAGTATTTTGTGCCTTCTCTTTAGGCAGAAGAACTGTTTTTACAGCATTACATCATGCAATATGTTATCTGCTTGAGATATGTGATATATTTGTGCCTTCATCAAGGAGGAATTACTTAACAGTTAACAGCATGATATAATTTGCCATTAATTCTGAATTGTTTGTTTTTTTCTCGACTGACAGTCCTCTTCTTAAAAAAAGGGAAGGAAAAGGAGACGTTGTGGTGCACATATGTAGTTTCACGGGCTCACATGTATATGACTGTTCATATGCTCTCATGTATATTCCTGTGTGCTTACTTTGGCTTCACGTCTGAAGAGGAACAAAAGGTCTGGACCTCCTAGAGAGATGAGGAGGATGTGAGTGTTGGCCTTTTGATGGACATGAAGGATTTCCTGACCACCGCGGTTTGGGTGGAAGAGATAGGAACTGCAGGGGGGATGCATTGTGTTTGGGATTTAAAGACAATGGGATTTTGTGCTTTGATGTCAGGGGTATAAGACTGGCAGAGGTTGGGGGTTCTGCCTCTTTTCTGATTTGAATGTTGGAGAGCGTGTCGAGAATAAAATGGAACTTGAGAAATAACTCAGCCTCATCCTTTCCACACATCTCCACAACGTCTTCTTTTCTTGGTACTGAGCGCTTCTGTGCTTGGTACACTCTCGCCACCTTTTGTGGGGGAGTGGTACTGCGTTAAGGTGGGAACTGAAATCTGATATTTCTATGTCGTCTTATGACGAGCACGCTTGTACCTCATGGAACAGCCCTTTGGCCTGTTTATGATGACAATAATAACAATAATAATAATAATGAGAAATAACTGTCTTGTTTTTTCTCCTATTGTTCTCCTGGAGGAGTAATAGCTTCTGCGGGAGTGAAGGAGGAGGAAATGGCCCGGACACTGGTATGCCTCAGCCCAGGGCTCTATTCCTCCAGCCTTAGCCGCCCCGGCTGGAACCAGGAAGGCCAGCAGGAGGCAGAAGCGAATTAAAGAAAGTCAGCTGCACTGTCATGACTCGCCGCTCATCAGCGGCTTCAGCTGCGCGCACACCTGCGCCTCGTCAGCAGCGGGCTATTTAGCCCACTCGGCCCAGTGCTGCGGTCTGGAGCCGTCTGTTCGCATCGGCACTCCGTAGCTCGTGAATCAACCTCTGATCACCAGCAAGACTTCAACTACGCGTAAGCATCCCTTACCTTTCTCCAAGTTCTTCACCCCTGTACACAGGTGGATTCCCCGGCGGTGGATTTCCCCCGTCATCGCCAACCCATCTTCACCATCTACGCAGGCTCTGCAGTACGCTGTCTCCCTGGCTCTCCCCTTGCCAACGCCAGCCACCTGTACCCACAAGTAAGCAACTCTCAGACTCATTATCCCTGTCCAGGTGTGGTGCCCGTTACCCTTGTCCTCTGCTCTCTCTCCATAGGGTTGTCCAGCTGTACGGCGCGCTGCTCTGCTTCCTGCACATCGGCGTTCACCCCCAACACATACACATACCGCATACATCCATTCAGACACACCTGCTTGTTGAATAAAGCTGTTAAATCTATCCTGAGCCTGCGTGCGTGTTTCCTGGGCCAGACGTTATGTCAGTACGGCTCCAGCAAAGTGGCTCAGCAGACAGCGGGCTCGCACGCCGTCTTTCCACCCTCGAGGCTCGGGTGGATTTAATAGCCCATCAACAGCAGGTGATTTTAAACCAGTTGGTTAACATAACTCACCGGTTAGACCGCTTGGACCCCCGGCAGGCGTTCCCCTTGGCTCGCCAGGGTGGGCTAGCTCCTGCCGCTCCGGTGCCCGGTCAGTCTACCTCGGGAATGCCAACTCGACTCACACCAATCCCAACCGACCCGCTTCAGCGGGAAGCTCGGCGGAGCGCGGGGGTTCATTATGCAGTGTGAGTCAGTGTTTCTGCGCGTTCCCGGGGATTTCCCCTCAGACCACAGCCGAATTGGCTACATCGGTAATCTTCTGGAGGGGCGAGCGCTAACTTGGGCTTACGCCGTTATGGCGAAGCCCAGTTACGCGAACCTCTCCTATAGCCAGTTCGTGCAGAGCTTTCTCGAGGTCTTTGATCATTCCCGGCGCGATAGCGTCCTAACTGACCGGCTCCTTGGTCTCCAACAGGGAAGCCGGTCAGTGGCGGATTATGCTATCGACTTCCGGGTTGCAGCGGAGGAGGTTGGCTGGGGTGAGGCCGCACTCTGTGGCATCTTCCTCCGCAGCCTCAGCTCAGGTCTGAGGGATGAGCTGGCTGGTCGAGATACCAGCCAAGTGTCCGGAGACACTTGCGGAGCTGATCTCCACCACCATTAGTTTAGACAACAGGCTGCGTGAACGGTCCACCGAGCGGAAGTTTAGCAGCCGCTCGCGTGGAGGCTCTGTCCGCACGCCTCAAGACCGCCCCCTGGCGTTACCTCCACCGGAGTTTTCCGAGGAATCAGAGGCGATGGTGGTCGGTCGGTCAAAGCTCCCCCTAGCGGAGAAACAGCGCCACCGGAAGTTGGGCCTCTGCATGTACTGCGGAGGAGACCAACATACCGTGGAGCATTGCCCGGAGAAGCCAAACGGGGAGGTCCGCGAGTCACTGTAGGGGGCCTCGCGGACTCTAACCGGCCAAATCCCCTCACAAGTCTGTCCTTGCCCATCCGATTCTGTCACAACGCCACGGGGCATCTCACACACGCACTGGTGGACTCAGGAGCAGAGCAGAGCTTCATTTCAAAGAGACTGGCAACCCAATTGAGCATTCCCTGCCACCCTCTGGCCGCTCCTCTCAGCCTGATCACCCTTTCCCGTGCGCCCCTCGGACAAGTGACTCATCGCACACAACCAGTCCCAGTCATAATCTCGGGTAACCACCGAGACGATCTCACCCTTTACGTCCTGTCTACCTCTGTGATGCCTGTCATCCTTGGGTACCCCTGGTTGCGTCTGCACAACTCCGTGCTGGATTGGCAGACAGGAAAGATCGCCGCCTGGAGTTCATTCTGCATGGGCACCTGCTTACAGTCCGCAGCCTGCGCCCCGTCTTCTCCTCCCCTGGTTAAGGACGCCACGCCTCCGGATCTCACCCTGGTGCCCTCGGAGTTCCATGATCTGGGTCTCGTTTTCAGCAAGTCCAGGGCAATGTCTCTTCCTCCTCACCGGCCCTACGACTGCGCCATCAACCTCCGCCCGGGGGCGCCCTTGCAGTCGGGACGTCTTTACAGCCTGTCAGCACCGGAGCAGGAAGCGATGGACAGTTATATCAAGGAGTCACTCAACGCAGGTATCATCCGCCCCTCCTCTTCTCCGCTCGGCGCAGGGTTCTTCTTCGTGTCGAAGAAGGATGGGTCTCTCCGCCCATGTATCGACTTCCGGGCCTTGAATGACATCACGGAGAAGGACCGTTACACCCTGCCACTGATGGGCACTGCCTCACACTCCCTGCAGGGGGCGACCTGGTTCACCAAATTGGATCTTCGCAGTGCATACCATCTCGTCCGGATCAGGGAGGGGGATGAGTGGAAGACAGCCTTTAGAACGCCTAGTGGGCATTTTGAGTACCTGGTGATGCCCTTTGGACTGACCAATGCCCCCGCCGTATTTCAACGCCTAATCAATGACGTCCTGCGTGATTTCCTTGGCCTCTTCGTGTTCGTGTACCTGGATGACATCCTCATCTTCTCCAGGTCACGAGAGGAACATCAGGTGCATGTGAGACGGGTCTTGCAGCGGCTGCTGGAAAACAGGTTGTATGTCAAAGCCGAGAAGTGTGAGTTTTACGCCAAGACTACCTCCTTCTTAGGGTTTGTTATCTCACACAACCAGGTCCTACCTGACCCCGCGAAGGTTAAAGCGGTGGTTGAATGGCCCACGCCGACCTCCAGGAAGCAAGTCCAGCAATTCATTGAGTTTGCCAATTTCTACCACCGTTTTGTGCCTAACTTCGGTGCCATCATTGCCCTGCTGACCCATCTCACTTCCCCCAAGAACGCCTTCCGCTGGACCGAAGAGGTCGCTGCGGCATTCCAGGCGTTGAAGACGGAGTTCTCCTCCTCCCGGGTCCTGACCCAGGTCGACCCCACTTTGCAGTGCCTGGTGGAAGTCGACGCGTCTGATACGGGAGTGGGGGCGGTGCTATCCCAGCGATCACCCACCGATGGGGTCAAGCGACCCTGCGCCTTCTTCTCACGGCGTCTGTCCCCGGCCGAGCGGAATTACGACGTTGGGGACAGGGAGCTTCTCGCCATCAAGCTCGCCCTGCAGGAGTGGCACCACTGGCTGGAGGGGGCTGCATTACCATTCGTGGTGCTGACGGACCATAAGAACTTGGAGTATCTTCGATCTGCTAGACGTCTGAATGCCCACCAGGTGCGCTGGTCCCTGTTCTTCGCCCGGTTCCGCTTCACCATTACCTATCGCCCTGGCTCTAAGAACGGCCTACCCGATGCCCTCTCCAGGCAGTTCGCCCCTGAGACGTCAGAGGAGCCGGGCCATACCATCCTGCCCAGCTCGTGTGTGGTAGGGGCAATTTCCTGGTCCATCAGAGACAAGATCCGGAGGGCGCAGGAGACCGAACCGGACTCTGGCGGTGGACCGGAGGGAAGGCTGTTCGTTCCCTCTTCTGTCCGGGGGGGGGGGGGGGGGTCATCCATTGGGTTCACACCTCCAAACTCGCCTGTCACCCTGGCGTATCCCGGCTAGTGGATCTCCTCCACGTTCCTTCTGGTGGCCAGGTCTGCAGAAGGATGCCGCCAACTACGTCCGGGCGTGTCCTGTGTGTGCCACCGCCAAGTCAGGAAATTCTCCCCCCGCGGGTTTGCTCCAGCCCCTGCCGACCCCTGGCAGACCCTGGTCCCACATAGCCCTCGACTTCGTCACCGGTCTCCCAACCTCTAACCCCTATAACGCCGTGTTGACCATCGTGGATCGTTTCTCCAAGGCCGCCCACTTCGTGCCACTTCGGGGTCTTCCAATGGCATGGGAGACAGCGGACCTCCTGGTTCAGCACGTGGTCAGGCTACACGGGATACCGGTGGATGTCGTCTCCGATCGGGGGCCCCGGTTTGTCTCAGAGGTGTGGAAGTGTTTTTGCAATGCCCTGGGGGCCACAGTTAGCCTCTCCTCCGGTCACCACCCGCAATCCAACGGGCAGTGCGAACGGGCCAACCAGGAGCTGGAAGCTGCCCTACGCTGTGTCACTTCCTCTAAACCGTCCTCCTGGAGCACGCACCTGTCTTGGGTAGAGTACGCCCACAACACAGCTCGGTCTTCTGCCACAGGGATGTCCCCCTTCAAGGCGTCCTTGGGTTATGATCCACCTTTGTTCCCGGAGCAGGAGGCGGAGCTGGCGGTTCCTTCAATTCAATTCAATTCAATTCAACTTTATTTATATAGCGCCATTTCACAACAACAGTCATCTCATAGCACTATCAACTGTAGGGAGGACCCCCACAGTTGCAGAAAGACCCCAGCAATCAGGCGATCCCCTGTGAGCAAGCACTTGGCGACGGTGGAGAGGAAAAACTCCCTTTTAACAGGAAGAAACCTCCAGCAGAACCAGGCTCAGGGAGGGGCAGTCATCTGCTGCGACTGGCTGGGGGGTGAGGGGACAGAGAAGAAGAAAAGAACAGACATGTAGAGAGCAAACAGCACGATGGGGACTCAATCTATGGGAGAGAACAAACAAATGTTAATGACCAGCAAAAAAAAAAATATTTCATAGAGAGTGAGGAAAGGAGTGAGGCCCAGTGCATTACTGGAGGTCCCCCGGCTGACTAAACCTATTAGCAGCATAACTAAGGGAGGGTTCAGAAACACATGATCCCTCCCTAATTGTAGGCTATATCAAAAAGGTAGGTTTTAGCCCTATTCTTAAAAACAGAGATCGAGTCTGACTCCCGAATCCAGATTGGCAGCTGATTCCACAGGAGAGGAGCTTGATAACTGAAGGCTCTGCCTCCCATTGTACTTTTGGAGATTCTAGGTATTACAAGTAAACCTGCATTTTGGGAGCGTAGTGCTCTGTTAGGATGATACGGTAGTATCAGATCTTTTAAATAAAAAGGAGCCTGATTGTTTAGAGCTTTGTAAGTAAGAAGAAGGATTTTAAACTTAATTCTAAACTCTATGGGAAGCCAATGAAGGGAGGCCAGAACCGGTTCCTTCCATCCAGGCGCACCTGAGACGGTGTCGGGCTCTGTGGACCAAGACACGCGACGCGCTCTTACGCATGGCGGCGCGCAACAGCACCACGGCTAATTGCCACAGGAGACCGGCCCCTGCCTACCAGGTGGGTCAACAGGTCTGGTTGGCCGCTCAAGATATCCACCTTAAGGGAGAAAAGAGGAAGTTGGCCCCATGCTTCGTTGGCCCCCACACCATTTCTAAAATTGTTAACCCGGTGGCTGTGCGTCTGCCCCCCCCCCCCCTCCACATTTGTCCCACCTTCCACATTTCCAAAATTAAGCCCTATGTCTCCGACCCTCTCTGCCCCCCACCCGCAGCTCCGCCCACGCCTATGATGATCGACGGCCACCCGGCCTGGAGAGTCGCCTCCATCTTGGACTCCCGGCACCGAGGTCGCGGGCTGCAGTACTTGGTGGACTGGGAGGGATTCGGTCCTGAGTGGAGGTCCTGGGGGCGCTCTTCTTTGGTGTTGGACAGGAGTCTCATCACGGAGTTCCACCGGGCCCATCCGGACAAACCAGCGCCAGAAGGCGCTGCTAGGGGGGGGAGTACTGTCACGACTCGCCGCTCATCAGCGGCTTCAGCTGCACGCACACCTGCACCTCGTCAGCAGTGGGCTATTTAGCCCACTCGGCCCAGTGCTGCGGTCTGGAGCCGTCTGTTCGCATCGGCACTTCATAGCTCGTGAATCAACCTCTGATCACCAGCAAGACTTCAACTACGCGTAAGCATCCCTTACCTTTCTCCAAGTTCTTCACCCCTGTGCACAGGTGGATTCCCCGGCGACGGATTTCCCCCGTCATCGCCGACCCATCTTCACCATCTACGCAGGCTCTGCAGTACGCTGTCTCCCTGGGTTGTATGCAGAAGTCGTGGGCTCATCCAAGGGAGGCTGGTGCTCCTCGCTCTGGGCTCAGTGTACTGAGTGGTGCTGTAGAGCAAGACTTGGATGGTGCGTTGAAGGTGGGCCCTGCCTTTGCTGGCCGGAGCTCCCCCCACAGGCAACAAGTCTATATGCCACCCTAACGACAAGTGTCATGTCACTGATGGGTTAGTGGCTAGCGCCTATCAGCCTGTGGCTATGGCCTCGAGGCTGGCAAACGCTAATACACAAACGCTAATACACTTCTTTTTGGTGTATTTAGAGGGTTTGATAAGGGATCTACAGTCAAAAGCGGAACAAACCTTCTACCAGATTTGGTAAGGATAGTGGACACTGTCATTCAAAGAGCTAGCTTTCAAGCTCCAGCTCTTGGGAATTCCTTGGCCAGCTGACCATGGCCAGTGGCATGTGTGATTGAGCCAGTCTGGATTGGCAGATATGGACAGGGCCCGCAGCAGAGGCAGTGTCAGGCAAGGTGCAGAATGCGAGACTGGGGGCGCAGTCCTTTCTTCAGCCAGGTCCACCCAGGTCGAGTGTCCGGAGACCTCTTGAGGGGTGTGAAAACTCACAATGGCTTCTTTTACAGAGCCAGGTTCCTTGCAGAGCTCGGGTCACCTGAAGCAGAGGGCCTCTTGGCAGCGGGTGCAGGTTCAGCAGCACTCACATCTGCGCTCTCTTGAGCATGTAGGCCGTGGTTCTGCCAAGCCCCACCAGCATCCCTGATGGTACGCTTCCCCTGACGTCAACTTTTTCCGCGGCACACCTCATGAGTTGGCGTCGGTGCACCTTGGGTCCATGGGTGATCGATACACTGGTGTGTGGATACCGCCTACAATTAAGATCTTTTTTTCCCAACTTCAAAGGGTTGGAAGCAGAAGAAAGAAGGACTCTCTTCCGCTCTTCTGGGCAGTGAGGTCTCTGCCCTGCTAGGAGAGAGTGTGATACAGTCTATTCCTTGTTCCTAAGCGGATTGGTGCATGACGCACAGAGCTACCGGAGGGCTGATCCCCCCCCACTGCAGTTTCACTGCTTACAATGGCTGTGTGGCCCAAGGCCAGAGGAACAGGATAAGTGCCGCCCTATACACCGTATGGTGTCCCACGTGCTGTGGGAGGGAATTACTAACTAATTAAACAAGCCGTGGGTCTCGGTCTAGTTTTTGGGCCTGAGACGGTTGAGCAGGTATCTCAAGGCGCTCCCTTGTCAAGTGTGCAGGCTGAGGACATTATTCAGGCCATAGGGCCAGGTGATTGGTTCACAGCAATGGACATTCCCGATGCTGATTCCATAATCCCGTAAATCTGACCACAGGAAGTTCCTCAGGGTTCCTTCAGGACAGCCTTCGGTTATGATATCCGGCCTTTTGGCTTGTCCCTGACCTCGGACGTTTGCCAAGTGCATGGGCACTGCACTCATCTACTGCGGCAGAGGAGCAGTCGAGTTCAATTATCTGGATGATTGGCTGGTTTGTGTGCCATCGGAACCCATAGCAAGGAGCCATATGGAGGCCATATTGGCTCACCTGTCAGCTCTTGAGTTGCATTTGAATGCGGAAAAGAGCTGCCTGGTTCCAACCAGGGTTGTCGAGTACTTACCCAGAATTCAGTTGCCATGGGGGGCATCCCTGACTCCGAAGAGGAGGCATGCTATCAGGGAATGCATCAAAAGCTGCATCTCACAGAGGACTGTGTCAGTGCAGCAGTGTCAGAAGGGTTTGGGTCTTTGCGGCAGCTGCCCAGGCGGTGCCACTGGGTCTTTTGCATGCTCGTCCCCTTCAGTGGTAGTTTGCACTTCAGAAGGTGGTTTTGCCCAGAGACAAAGGATGAGGCTAGTTTTTCTGAAGGAGCCTCATGGTTCACAGGTGGTGGAGATGCTCGTCAGCAGTCCGGGATGGTGTTCCCCTGGGCCAAGAGGGCTGCAGGGTGACCATTATAACCGATGCCTCCCAAGCAGGCTGGGGTGCACTCTGGGAGGGCAGGGTGTTCGGGGACACTGGGCTCCGGCACAGCAGTCTTGGCATATGAACCATCCCAAGATGGAAGCGGTGCATTTGGCTCTGCGGCTTTTTTTCCCAGTCATTCAGGGCAGAAAAATTCTGGTACAGATGGACAGCACGGGTGTGGTGTCATACATCAACCAGCAGGAACAACTGGGGTCCCCCTCTCCATGCGAGGGTGCGTCATCTACTCGTGTGGCCTCAAGCCTGCCAGGTCCACTAGCTACAGATGCTCTGAGCATGCCTGGTGTCCAGTGAACTGTTTGTATTTCCACTGCTGCCTCTTCTGCCAGCTTTCCTTGCAAAGGTGAGACTGCTGTCTGTTCAAGTAGTTTTGATGGCCCAAATTTGCCACAAGACCATGGATGGCGGAGATCAACGAGACGTTGGGGGGGGGGCATCCTCGGCCTCTCCCAACAAGACGGGATACTCTCGCAGGCACAGAGGGAGAGTTTGCATCCGAATTTCCATCTTCAGAGGGCTCATGTATGGCCCTTGGACAGGAGCAATTGTGGAAACTGGGCTTGGAGAAGGAGGTTATGGACACCGCACAGGCTTCACAGGCCTCATCTACCCAGCTGTGATGCAGTGTGAAGTGGAGAGTGTTTGAACTGGTGTTGGACCAAGGGGAAGGATCCCTTGTCATGTCACATCTCTGTCATATTGTCTTACCTCCATTACCTCTTCGCCCTAGGTTGGGGAGAGTTGACTATAAGGGGCTACCTGGTGGCAGTGTCAACTGTCCATGAGAAATGTGATAGCTTATCTCATAGGGCACTTCTCTTGGCTAGGCAGTTTTTGAGAGGCGTGGAATGGAGCCATCCATCTTGGCATCCATTGCTGCCCACTTGGAATCTCCAGACAGTCATTAGGGCTCTATGCTTCCCCCTTTTTGAGCCGCTCCCCAGTGCTGACCTTCATCTGCTCTCCTGGAGGACGGCTTTTCTCTTGGCAATTGTCTTAACCAAGAGGGTCAGTGAACTGAATGTGCTCTCTGTGGACACAGCATGCTTTAGGTTTGATGGTGGTTAGGTGGTTCACCTGCAGCTCAACCCAGCTTTCAGCCCAGGGTGCTGGCTAATGGGTTGTTTCCTGCCTTCTTGTTCTTGAGGCCTTCTACCTGCCTTACACACCTCTTCAGAGGCTGAGAGGCTTCATAGTTGTGCCCAGTGGGGCCCTTAAGCTTTATGACGAGGTTTGTCCATTCTTGAGACAGGTTTTTTTGGTATCCTATGGGGAATCCACGATGGGCAGGCATCTTCCTGAGCAGTGTCTGTTCCATTGGATAGTGTGCAGATTGCTTCGCATAGGTACAGGTTGGAACGGGACCACCAGATAGGCTGGTGGCTCACTTGACTCGAGGAACGGGCACTATGTTGGCATTGTTCAGGGGTGCACCCCCGGAGAATGTATGCGCAGCCACTGGCTGGCCTCTTCCTCAACATTCACCCGCTTCTAGAGGCTCAATTTGACCCCATCAGTCATCCCTTCATCTGTTCCGGGGATCGCAACAGGTTCTTAAGTTGCGTCTTACTCTCCCTTATGTGAGCTGGCATGTGTGCCATGTGCTCAAAGAGGTTTGTTTCAGGTCCGGTTACTGGTAGGAACCGGCTTGACTTGTACATACTCAGGTGAGTACAATAAAGGAGCCAAACGCATCTGACTGTGTTATGCATTGTGCTTCTTCAATCTGTGGGTGTCGCACTCCCCATTTTGCCTCAGGACTCATTTGGTATACTCATTTTGTATATTGTCACGTGGTTACAGGTTCACTGAAATGAAATAAAACGTATGTTTACGCATTTTATGAATGAAAGTGAACCTATAACCATTCATTGTCCTTCATCGGCGGAGGCAGACTCCTTCCAGTCATCAGAAAGAGGAAGAGGGAGTGGATGCAGGGGACATATATAGGGGTGTGCATCCACAGGTGTGGTAAAATGCTCCTACCCCGAGGACTGGTATCACGTGGTTACAGGTTCACTTTCATTCATAAAACTGCATTTACATGCGTAAACATACGTTATGTAGTATTTTATAATTGTTATCCCTCACAGATTCTCTGTAAACTCCACTGGTAAAAGTACAACAGATTTTTACACACACAGAAGCACACATTCTGAGGTTATGTGCTGCATCGGGGTGATAAAAAAAAATGCTGCTGTACATACTAGAGAAAATGTGGGGAAATTATTTTATTTTGGCTTGTGCATTTCTGCACAATATTGCTGGGTGCCAGACAGCTGTGGTCGAGTTGAGCCAATGCAAAGAGTTCACAGCTGTGTAGTTAGTGGGAAATTCTTTCCGCATGTCTAAAATCAAAGAAATAATTTCTTATGTTTGACAAGTATGCTTTAAAATGACCAAGCAAACAACATTAATCAAACACTTTATTCACTACTGTCTGAAATATAACCGATAAGCAGACACACTCCTCTGTCTGGGTCAAAGTCAGATCAAATACACAATTAAATCACAGCTGTGTAGATTTACATTTTAGCCCTCAACTGAAGATCAGCTGGTCCAACTAATGGTGTTGCGCAGCACTGATCACCTCCAAAATGTGGATCTTTTGCATTTTCCACCGGAGTGGTGGCTCAGTTGGTAGAGCATCTGCCCCACACCCGGGAGGCAGGGGTTCAAATCCCGGCCGGGTCATGCCGAAGACCATATAAAAGTGGAACTTCCTGCCGTCCAGCTTGGTGCTCAGCAAAAATGGAATGGAGGAGGGAAATTTGTGGCGGCGCCTTGCATGGCAGCGGCCCTCTGATTCTACACTTGGGGTGTGTGTGATTAACACAGTAGATAGGTAAAACACAATCTCGTTCTACTGTACATGATTGGTTGTACAGTTGAATGACAATAAAGGGTGATTTAATTTAATGCCACTTTTGATCTTGCCACACAATACTGCTTTATTATTTTTTCACTTCTCTTGTAATAATGTCAATTTCTACTGCAGAGAAGTTTCTCATTTTGCTGTCTTACATTACATCATGTTGTAAATGCTGGGGCCGAGCCAGGAGTGTGGTATTTAAATGAAATCATTAAATTAAATCATTTCCAGCTGTCAGATTTATCAATGAGTTAGAGCGTACGATGAGACTGACCAGATATGTACAGTTTCATAATTACCACGTGGACCTTGGTGTATGGATATTTCTACACTCAAATGTGTGTCGACTTCTACACACTTCTGATAAATTAGGGCCACTGTGTGAGAGTTTGGACAACATCTGGGCAATTGCCTGGAGGAGTAGTGATTTTTGTGAAATGTGGATGGACAGATGGATACATAGACAGATACACCATGATTTTCAGGACAGCCTTTCGCTAGACTGCCCAAGATTTGCTGCATCAACTATATAGAAACTAAAAACAAAATAATAATTATGATAAAGATAAAAATAAAAGACACCAAGGTCCTGCATAGAAAAGAAGCCCCAATTTGAAAGTCCTGTGATTCATACTTCAAAGACACGTTTAGTAAATCTGGAAAACTCTTATTTTTAAAGATACTTGTTTCCAGTAAGTGGAGTGCGGCCCTCTCTCTCCATTCATACACTTACAGCCTCAGCTACTTTGGCAGGGATCCAACCAGTGAATGACAATGGGATGCATTTCACTTATTGGATACAATTAGGGTTGTCTTTAAAGCTGAAAACATATGTATGTATGAAAAAACACTGTGTATGCTAACACTCCTGTGTGCTGCTTCAAGAGACCTTTGGCATGGTGGTGTGTAATTAAAGCAAATGCCAGAAAATGAATCAGTTTAATAAAGCTGTGAAATATCTCACCACTGTCACTGTTGTCATCCACCAGGATGATCTCTTTCAGCAAGTGTGCGGGCGTGTGGTTAACCACACTGTGGACGGAGCGCAGAATCACTGACAGGGCCTCGTTCACGAAGATGAAGACCACTGAGATCTGAGGAAGGTCTTCTGGGTATGACAACTGCTTACACCTGAGAAGAGAAAATTTTAAATGATCAAGGAATGCTAAACTAAGGGCAATTCATTTTGCTTTTTCGATACAGACCACTAAACATAGACACCCTTCGTCTTAAGAATTTCTGAAGCTACTGTATCTCAAAGATCTCACAGTTTCACAGCACAACTCTAAACACTGACAAACATTTAATCACACATTTAATGAGGAGGAGACAAGCTGATGATCTGATGATGTAGAAGTAACTTTTTCCACAAAATTTTACTGTACTGAGTAGTTTTACAGTTTAATAAGCCAGGAATCAGGCCACCAAGGTCCTCTGCCTTCGACTGCCACCCAATTCACATAGCATCGGATCTCCATGATCTCTCTTGTAGGTGATGAGGCCAATGGAGGGTGGACACATGTGTTTCATTTGGGCCGAGCCCAACCAGGTCCCATGAGCAGAAACCCGGCCACCAGGTGCTTACCATCAAGCCCTTCAACCAGCTGAAATGAGCCTTCTCTGTAGGGTGGCTGGACTCACCCTTAGAGACAGGGTGAGGAGCTCAGTTACCCAGGGGAGGCTCAGAATAGAGCTGCTGCTCCTACACATCAGAAGAAGCCAGTTGATGGGATTTGGGTATCTGATCAGGATACCTCCTGGATGCCTCCCACGTGAGGTGTTTTGGGCACATCCCACTGGGAGGAGTCCCTGAGCCATGTTGGCAGGACTATGTCTCCCAGCTGGCCTGGGAATGCCTTGGTATCCTCCCTGAAGAGCTGGAGGAGGTGGTTGGGGAGAAGCAAATCTGGGCTTCTCTGCTTAGAGTGCTGCCAGTCTCAACCTGGACTCCCAGATAAGTGATGGATGGGTGGATGGATGGATGGATGGATGGATGGATGGATGATGAAGTAGTTTTACAGTAAGATCAGTTTTACTCCTGAAAAAATGTACTTTCACTTCAAGATTCTCTATGTGAGATTCTGCACTTTTTTTTATCAAAATAAATTAATTACTCAAATTTTCAGCAGTGGTTGAGTGCTGTCATACACTGCTACAAGCTGACTCATCTTAGCCCTTCTTCTATTTTTTCCCAGCCTCTTTACATAGCCAGCCCAGCCGCCCACTTTTCAAGTATCCTCCTCTTAAAACCTTTGGCTCATCTCTGCTGCTTTGCAATGTAATGTCAAGATCCTTTGGACCACAAAGGCTTATGGGAACAAGTTACCATAATGCACAGCTACTGGGTTGTTTATGTAACCCAGCTGAGAAAATGACCAATTTTTTTCTCAGATTTCATTTGTATTAATACAATTGTGTGATTTTATTTTGAAAAACGATTACTTTGGGAAGAGGAAGTGTGATCCTCGTTATCCAACTTTTAAATTCCCGTTTCATGGTCACGTTGGGTGATCTCGGTCTTTTCATTCGTTAAGAGCGATATTAGCCCTGCCTTCCGAGCAGAGTGCCGAGGCGCGCACCCGGGTTTTCGGTCTTTTGTGATCTGAGAGCGGACAAGAGAGGCTGTGGCCGATCTGTGTGGAGGCCTGTGGGTCTTCTTGTTGATGGGAGCACGAGCTTGAGAGGCCGTGAGGCTGTGACTTTTGCTGTGTTCATGCTGATATCTCATCTTGGCTAGGTTTTTTTGGTTGCCGATTAAGAACCTTCTGGATCCTGGATTCTGTCCGAATGGAGATGGCAAACCTGAACCGAGATCTGAATCAAGGTCTTGACTGAAGAGCATCCTTCCTCTCTCCAGTGCACAAAATTCAAAGTGGTAACAACTCAAGCCGCCACTTTAAAAGAGGAAAAGAAACCTGACCTGGAAACACAAGATATCTTGACTGGTCAAACGACTAAAACAAGAAGACAAACAAACACTGAGCTCAGTAGGACATTTTTGGGGTTGTATTTCATGCAGGCCGTTGTTATATTTGTATAGTTGTAAATTGTTTGTATCTTTTGTTCCCTTTATCTTTAAAAATAACAGCCATTATTGCTCATTTCTTGCCTCCAGCTATTTCATTCCACACTCATTTTAATTCCCTATTGTAATCCTTACGAACCTAGCAACTGGTCTACACTTAATAATTTCCCTTACCTAATTAACATAACTAACTAACTAACTAACCTGCACTTATATAGCGCTTTTCTAGTCACAAAGACCACTCAAAGCGCTTTCATTAATACTAACCCTCTATTCTAAGGGCTTATAGGAAACAAATATCTAGGGACAATTTAGAACAGCCAATTAACCTAACATGCATGTTTTTGGCATGTGGGAGGAAACCGGAGAAATCCCGGAGTAAACCCACGCAACACGGGGAGAACATGCAAACTCCACACAGATCACTGTTGGTCGGGGGCTGGGATCGAACCCACGATCCCACGATCCCCACAATCCCCCGGCCAAGGGTAAACTGTGCTGCCGCAGTGCTAACCACTGCGCCACCGTGCAGCAGTGGCGAGGGTTACAATAAGAAGTGGCGAGCCCAGCCAGGAGCCTTTTTCTTCTCTCCCTTACGTTATTTCAAGCCTATAACGTACCCAAAATGGATATTGTTGAACGTGAATCTGTGAAAATTCCAAATGCAGTGATAGTGAGTGAAATCGCTGGAGATGAGCAACTTGATGAAGTGACTGAGTTTTTGAAACGGTATGGATCGATTTCAAGAGTCATAAAAGTAGCAGATAGTAAGTCTGAGTTTTCCCAGAGTGCTATTTTTGAGTATCACTCGGGTATTGCTTTTGCAAGCTCTTGACCCATTGCCATGTACTCATGTATCTGATAGTGGAGCCAGCTATATGATACAATCTCTTGCCAGTGTTTATACGCACTGTGTAGGGAACGATATGACCAAGTTATATCTCACTGACATTAAAAACCTAGCGAAGATGAGTGGCAGAGATTTTGCAGATGTCCTGAAAGACATGATGTCACAGATTTCTGAGTCAATCAAAGAATCTGAAAATGATCAATCAGAGCAAGTTAAGTTAACTGATAACTTACCTGAAGCTTTCTTGGATGAACCTCAACCTCAGCCTTCTGCAGCTGAGCCCAGTATTCAAGGTGCACAACCGACTAACCAGTCAAATCACACTGTGAGCACCCCAGTTCAAAGTATGCTCACCATTTCTGCACATGATTTAAATCCCCCAGAAGTGCAACGTGTGGTAGTTGAGCACATTGTAAAAACGGAAGATTTTTCCGTGCAGCCGTTTTCACAAAAGCTCAGAGCTTTTTCTGGCAAAGACCTCCGACCAGCTTACGAGCTAGATTATGATACTTGGCGCTCCAGTGTAGAATTAGTCTTGACTGACCCTGCTATGTCCAAACTGCAACAATCCCGAAAGATCATTGAGTCTCTTTTACCCCCAGCAGATGATGTAGTCAAGCACTTGAACCCCAACAACTCACCATTAGAATACCTTCAGCTGTTAGATTCTGCCTATGGTACAGTTCAAGATGGCGGAGAGCTTTACGCCAAGTTTCTTAACACCTTCCAAAACACAGGTGAGAAACCCTCGTCATACCTACAACGTCTTCAAGTAGCTTTGACTCACACTGTAAAGCGTGGTGGTATTTCAAGCCAGGATTTTGACAGGCTGCTTGTCACACAGTTTTGTCGAGGTTGATGGGATGATTCCCTTTTAACTGCACTCCAGTTAAAACAAAAACGAACAAATCCCCCAACTTTTCCAGATTTGCTTCTCTTGCTACATACTGAAGAAGACCAAAATGCTGCCAAAAACTTGCGAATGAGACAACATTTGAGCAGTTCAAAACAAAAAGTGACATCCCACGTGCAAACTGTGCAATGTAGTTCAGATGAAAATGAGAACAATATCACGTTAAACTCACTTCAAGAACTCTCAAAACAAGTTGCAGAAATTCAAACGCAACTAGTAAAACTAACTGCAGAACCAAAAGCTCAAAACTCAGAAAGTACACTCAGTACAAAGCCAAAAGAGAAACGAAAGTCGGAGGTTCGAAGACGATCAGATACTGTCGTAGTTCCGACCATAAATGATACCGGATGGAGACAATACTGAAAATGACAATTCAGTCGAGAAACAAGAACACCAATCAAATGATTTACCTGATGAAATGGACAAAAATGAACACATTACAATTCAACCAATACGATGATCTGAAAGAATCAGACAACTTTCAAAAAGACTAGAGTATCCTGAATTAGGAAATCCTCTAGTGACTGTTGTTAAGTCCCTTTTTCAAGGTTTGAATACAGCCTTCTCAGAGTTTCTAAATACTGACGATGGACAGTCTTGGGTACACATGCAACAGGACGTGCATGATATTTAGCGCGGGAGGGTGTAACCCAGCTGAGAAAATGACCCTTTTTTTGCCGATTAAGAACCTTCTGGATCCTGGATTCTCTCCGAATGGAGATGGTGAGCCTGACCCGAGACTGAACCGAGATCTGAACCAAGATCTTGATTGAAGAACATCCTTAATCTCTCCAGCCGTTGTTATATTTGTATAGTTGTAAATTGTTTGTATATTTTGTTCCCTTTATCTTTAAAAATAACAGCCATTATTGCTCATTTCTTGCCTCCAGCTATTTCATTCCACACTCATTTTAATTCCCTATTGTAATCCTTACGAACCTAGCAACTGGTCTACACTTAATAATTTCCCTTACCTAATTAACGTAAGGCAAGGGTTGCATTTACTCTGCTATTAAACATCTCATCATCATCATAGCAGTCTGTCGTGGGTGACAATGACTGTTTCATTTAGTCTGATCAGATTCCTCCACACAGCTCTGTCCTTAGCCTTCCGCTGCCAGGAACCCCTGGCTATATCCAACTTCTTCAAGTTTCTTTTTACAGTGTCTTTAAATCTGAGCCTTGGTCTACCCTGATTGCGTTTGCCCTTGCATAACTGTGAGTAGAGTAACTGCCGAGGGAGACGCTGGTGGTCCATCCTCTCAACATGTCCAAGCCATCTCAGGTTCGTCTGTATTTCTATGCAAACACTAAGGAGGCGTACAGCTCATCACCACTCCCCCCACTCGGGAGATCGGTCACAAACATATTTATTCCATCTAGCTACAATGCTCTGCACTGTGTGTTCATATATTCATATATTTATTCCATCCAGCTACAATGCTCTGCACTGTGTGTCTGTGTGTGTGTGTGTGTGTGTATATATATATTTTATAGTAATATGTACATATGTATATTAGCTGCTCTTGCTTGCTTGTTTTTTCTTGCCTTCTGATTGTTGCTCTGAGTGTTGCTATCCCTGTGCTGTTGCAATCCTGGAATTTCCCCGTTGTGGGACTAATAAAGGCTTATCTTATCTTATCTTATCTTATCTTAACTTGGTTAATCTCCTGCCACTGTAGAAACCCCTAGTACATAGACAACCTCCGGTCATGCGCACGGTGAAGATATGGTGTGAGGAGGCAATGGACGCTCTAAAGGACTGTTTTGAAACCACTGCCTGGGAGCAGCTCTGCGATCCACCTGGTGAGGACATCGATGGCCTAACTCACACCATCACGGACTACATCAACTTCTGTGTGGACAACACCGTACCCACCAAGACCATACGGTGTTGCTCGAACAACAAATCCTGACCTAAAACACTTCTGAGAGAGAAGAAGAGGATTTTCAGGTCGGGGAACAGGGAGATGCTGAAGTCCGTACAGAGGGAGCTGAGGAGGAAGATCAGAGAAGGCAAGGACAGCTTCAGGAAGAAGATGGAGGACAAGCTGCAACGGAACGACATCAGCGGGGTCTGGAGAAACCTTAAAACCATCTCTGGGCTCCAGAATACCTCCTCCCAGGCCACAGGGGGCAGGGAGTGGGCGAACAATCTGAATCTGTTTTTTAATAGGTTTGACCAACCGCCCTCCCCCCCAACTGCACACCAACCACTGCTGCCTCTAAAGTCATCAAGACCTGCTGTCCACACCCCACTCCACCAACACCCCCCCCCCACTCCCAGCACACAGCCCCCCAACCTGACCCTCACTAAGACCCAGGTGAGGACGGAGCTGAGGAAGATCAAGGCGAGGAAGGCCTCGGGACTGGACGGCATCAGCGCGAAGCTCCTCAAGTCCTGCACAGACCAGCTGTGTGAGATTGTGGAGCACATCTTCAACCTGAGCCTGAAGCTGGGGAGGGTACCACAGTTGTGGAAAACATCTTGTGTGGTACCTGTACCAAAGACTTCCCACCCCAAAGACCTGAACACCTACAGACCAGTGGCCCTGATGTCTCACATGATGAAGACCCTGGAGAGACTGCTTCTTGCTCACCTCCACCCCCTGGTGGGGCCAGCGATGGATCAACTCCAGTTCGCCTACCAGCATGGCATTGGGGTGGAGGATGCAGTGATCTTCCTCCTTCACCATTCCCTGTCCCACCTGGAGAAGCCTGGGAATGCGGTGAGGATCATGTTCTTTGACTTCTCCAGTGCTTTCAACACCATCCAACCGATGATCCTGAAGGACAAGTTGCTGTGCGCAGGGGTGGACCAGCACCTGTCATCATGGATCCTGGACTACTTCACTAACCGGCCAAAGTTTGTGAGAACCCAGGATTGTGTGTCCGACACAATCATCGGCAGCAGGGGGGCCCCCCAGGGAACGGTTTTGGCTCCCATCCTGTTCATCCTTTATACTACGGACTTCTCACACAACACAACACACTACCATCTACAGAGGTTCTCTGACGACTCTGCGATCGTCGGCCTCATCTCCAATGGAGATGAAGCTGAGTACAGAGGACTTATCCAGGACTTCGTGGACTGGTGCCATCGGAACTGCCTCCAGATCAACGTGAGGAAAACTAAGGAGCTGGTGGTGGACTGCCACAGGCAAGGACAACCCCTCACAGCACCAGTAAACATCCAGGGAACAGACATTGAGATGGTGACATCCTACAAGTACCTGGGTGTTCATCACCCAGTACCATTCATGTACTGAATGCACTGAGGAGCTTATTTAGCAGTAGACTACATCATCCTAGGTGCGCGACCGAGAGGTTTCGCAGGTCCTTCCTACCTACGGCTGTCAGACTGTATAACCTAAGCAGGGCTGCTCGCAGAGATAGCAAAAAAAAACGTGACGACCTAATAGTATTGAATGCAAAAGACGCAACAGACTTACACAAATGGTCCCCTCCAGTATACAACTAGGACAATATCAGTCGCTATGGAGGGTGACAATATGTATGGGTACATATTCATACTCTGTAGGGTAACTAAATAGACAGTTATGCTGTTTATTCCATCTAGCTACAATGCTCCGCACTGTGTATATATATTTATATATTTATGTGTACATATGTATATTCACGGCTCTTATTTTATTTTCTTATCTTCTAAATTATTGCTCTGAGTGTTGCTATCCCTGTGCTGTTGCAATCCTGGAATTTCCCCATTGTGGGACTAATAAAAGCTTATCTTATCTTATCTTACTAGCATGTCCTCCATTGTTGGTAGACCAGCTCATTTCAACACTTCTATGTTAGTTATCTTGTCTTTCCATGAGATGTTCATTATGGCTCGAAGGTGTCTCATCATGTACGCGTGGAGTTTCTTCACCTGCACTCTGTAGACATTCCAAGTTTCAGCACCGTACAATAGAGTAGCCAGTACTGTCGCTCTGTACACTTTGCATTTCACACGGATAGACACATGTCAATTGTTCCACAGTCTCTCCCTCAAGTTTCCAAACACAGCGCTTGCTTTTCCCATTTTGAGAGATACTGTAGGTCATCCTCCAGCCTAGCATTGTCTGAAACAGTATTCCCTAGATACTTGAAAGTCTTGCACTTGACTAGTGGCTCTGTACCAATGCTGATCTCTTCTGGTAGTGATGCTGATAATTGGAACTTTGGTGGTTAATAAAGGCACTCTGTCTTCTTGATGTTGATTTGAGGCTGAATTGGCTAGCTGCTCTTGCAAATTTCTCCACTAAAGATTACATATCTTCCACACTGTGTGCAACTAGAGCACTGTCGTCAGCAAAGAGCATTTCTCTTACTACCTTTATCGATGTCTTACTCTTGGCTTTAAACTGTGCCACACTGAACAAGTCTGCTTCTTTCCTTGTTTGAATGTATACTACTTCTGAAGTGTCTTTGAAGGCCACCTCAAGTATGGCTGTCAGATAAGGCGAGAAGAGTGTAGGCGCCAGCACAAACCCTTGTTTCACCCCGTTGCTTACTGAAAAGTCTTTAGATACTGAACCACTCATTGCCACGTTTGCTTGCATACCTATATGGAGTGCCTTGATCAGGCTGACAAACTTCTCTGTACAGCTATATTACTTGAGTACCTGCCAAAGTCCTTGTCGCTAAACAGTATCGAAGGCTTTACTGAAGTCTATGAAAACCACATAAAGCGGCATGTTCTGTTCGATACACTTTTCTTGAACCTGTTTCAAGCAGAAAATCATGTCCATTGTGCTTCTCCCACTTCTAAAGCCGCACTGGGTTTCCGGTAGTACATTCTGCGAAATGTGTTCATTGAGTCTGTTCAGTAGTACACGTGAGAGAATCTTACCAACAGTGGCTATCAGTGATATACCTCGGTAATTTCCACAATCTTTCCTGTCACCTTTCTTGAACAAAGGCACAATACTTGCATCCTTCCAGTCTTGAGGTACTTTCTGGGCATCCCATATCTCTTGGATGAGCTTGTGCAGGCAGTTAGTCACCTGAACACCACCAAATTTCCACACTTCTGCTGGAATTCTATCCCTTCCTGGAGTTTTACCATCCTGTGTTGTCCTGATAGCTGCCATTAGTTCATCAAAATTTGGTGGTTCATCCAGACTTGATACAGCTGGTCGCTGCACTAGAGCTTCTTTAGCCTCTTCAGTGAGATCTCCAGGGTTGTTTAGTAGTTGGTCAAAGTGGTCTGCAAATCTGTCCAGGATCTTGTCTTTCTCCTGCAAAACTGTTTCACCATCCATAGCCTTTAGTTGGATCAGTCCTCTTGGTTTAGGGCCATAGATTCCTCTCCAACCTGTGAAGAATGTTTTCATGTCCTTCCTGTCTGCTGCAGTTTGAAGTTCCTCCACTTTTTCATCCCACCAGTTGGACTTTATCTCTCTGGTGTACTTCTGTAGCTCACTCTGAGCCTTTGAGTATTTCTTCTTCTTTCACCTTGTGTTACATTGCAGGTTTTCCTGCCTAACTGTATTCCTCGCTTCTAGTAGTTTTTTTCTGGTGTTCATCATGCTCATCAAACCAATCCTGATGTTTCCTCTCAGGGTGGCCTAATACATCACTCGCAGTCTGATACACCATGTCCTTCAGTGCTGCCCATTTCTCTTCTATGTCATTCTCTGAGTTGTTGCTGTCCCAGTCTTTCAAGTTTTCATCCATTTCCTGTGTAAGTTCTTCCTGCTTCCTTTGGCCTTTCAGTGCACTAGTGTTTAGCTTCCGTGGTGGCTTCGCACCCGTCCTGCAGTGCTGTTTTTGTCTCCAAATCCTTAATCTAGATCTCAGCATAACATGATCAGTACCACAGTCCATGCCTCTCATTGCTCTGGTGTCCAATACATCCCTTATGCCTCTCTGCCTGACTATGATGTAGTCTAACAAGTGCCAGTGCTTGGATCTTGGGTGCATCCATGTCTTCTTGTGTGTGTCCTTGTGTTTAAATAGAGTCTTGGTTATCACAAGGTTGTACTCTGAACATAGTGCAAGTAGAAGTTCTCCATTAGCATTGCACTTGCCTACTCCATGACTGCCTAGCACTCCTTTCCTTTTCTCAGTGTACGAACCAACCCTGGCATTAAAATCTCCAACGAGTATCAGCCTGTCATCAGTCGGTACATGCCTGATAGTCTCACATAAATCACTGTAGAACTCTTCCTTCACCTCCTCTGTGTTGGTCATTGTTGGGGCATATACACTGATGAGTGTGGCATGCAACTTCCGCTGTAGTGGGAGTCTCATAGTCATTATCCTGTCGTTGATTGACACCAGTTCCTCATCAAGCATTGCTGCTATCTCCTTTCTAACTGCAAAGCCAACTCCTGCTTCTCTCCTTTCTTGAGTTGATCTCCCACTCCAAAAGAAGATGTACCCATGGTCTTCCAAGCTGTCATATCCAGGCAACCTTGTCTCACTAAGTGCAGCTATGTCTACATTGTACCTGTTCCTTTCCAGGGCCACGAGCACCATCTGTCTTTCTGGGTGCTGTGATGTTGTTCTGTCCAACAGAGAGCATACATTCCATTCTGCTACACACAAGGCTGCTGTTTTCCTCTTCTTTTGTTTTCCTGCTCCTAGCTTACTTTTCGCTGCCTTTTGGAGTGTGAACAGATCACTACCCATTCCAAATACCACTGCATAGACCCTAATGAACCTTTGGATTGCACTGAAACATATATCTTACTCCCAGATGTCATGTGGCTTATTTCATTATTTACTTATGTACTGTATATGATATCATTTGCTACCCTGGTTAGCATCATGTAGCATAGTTCTCTTGTTTGTTTGTGCCTCTTATCAAACATTTATTCATTGGAATTCTTTGTGTTTTGCTGTCATTTACAATGGTTTCCCCTCCCCTTTCCCAGAAGTGTTAATTTGTCTAAAGCAAAGTTGGACAGATCCCAGCCCAAATGCCGGCAAGTTTGATGGAGAGGAAACTAACCCTGGCAAGAGTTCTATGAGCAAGCTGCGTTTCAGAAAAAAAAAAACAAAAAAACAAAAACAGCCTGACAAACACAAGGTGGGCGGTATTCCACACAAACACTGGAGTGGAATTACAATTATTATTAACAAACTACCCATTTATCATCAAAACAGAACAACAAAATTAAAGAGAACAGAACAAGATCATTGTCCCCACAAGGCAGCCAACAGGAGGAGAACACTGTGCTCTATAAACCTCAATGCTGCACCTGTCACTGCTAACGGTAAGGCAAAAGCAGATTAAACCAAAGTGATACGTTGAAAATGAAGCCTATGTGTCGGTGTGGAGAAGACATGTCTGTAGAAACACGAACAATCTAAAATATGAGTAAAGTGATTCCTAATTTAGATGTAGATAATAAATGAATAATTATGATTGTCCATGTTCTATATAAGCTTGACTACAGTATCAAGCCATGTAGACTTATTCCTTGCATATTCTGATTATAGACACTGCCTCAATCAAGCTTTTTCAGAGATGTGTAGCATATGGTTGAGTAAAAACTAAATATACTGGCAGTTCCCAGTGGGTCTCTTCAGTCTCTATTTGTTGTTGATGTAGTTCATGGCATTTGGGCCTTGACCAAATGTGGTGGTACAGTGGTTAGCACTGTTGTCTAACAGCTAGAAGGTTCCAAGTTCGAATCACCGGGCTGCCAGGGGTAGAAACCTTTCTGTGTGGAGTTTGCATATTCTCCCTGTGCTGTGTGTGTTTACTCTGGGAGCTCCGGTTTCCTCCCACAATCCAAAGACATGCATATTAGGTTAATTGGTTATTCTAAATTGTCTCTAGGTATATGTCTCCTATAGGCTATTAGAGTAGATAGTACCAGTGAAGCGCTTTGAGTAGTCTTTGTGACTAGAAAAGAGCTATATAAGTGCAGGTCCTTATCCCTTTGATCTTATGATCCTCAAACCATAGTCAGAAGTCAGGGTAGCAGGGTAAACCTGTGTACCAAGTTTGGTGACCCCAGCTTTACTCGTTCTATAGTAATGCTGCAAAGGAAATGTTAACATTGACCTACGACCTTTTGACCCCAAACTTATAGTCAGAGGTCAGGGTCTAAGCCGTCCAAGATTTGTCTTAGATGCAATTATATCGATTTGAAAAGGCTACAATATTTCTTTCTGTAGTAATCACAGGATTTAGGGGAAATTGACCTCTGACCTAGACATAAAGGTCAGAGGTCACCCAAATTTGAATGTGTGCAAGAGTTTTCATAGACACAACCATCTATCAATTTGAAAACCCACGTCATTTTTTTTTCTGTAGTTCATAAGATTTTGGGGAAATTGACCTCTGACCTTGACCTAAAGGTCAGAGGTCACTCAAATTTGAACTTGTGTGAGATTTTTCATAGATATACCCATGGTATCAATTTGAAAAGCCCATGTCATTTCCTTCTCTAGTTATCACGTTCACAAGGCAGGTGCTGATGGCGATGTCCATCCACCCGGCAGGGTGATGACAATACTCCTTCAGCCTTTATGAGATTTATATCTATTATTAACTGATTTACCAAGTTTTTCTATTTTTAACTCATGCCTGAGAGTTTGTGTGTGTGAAATTCAGCCTGCGGTATATGACCTTTGATCTTATCAAGATTGATAGTGATCACAGGCACAAAAACTCCAGCTCCTGCTAATAACATTTTTTTCCATAGTTTTAATTGCTAGACTGCAGTTTTTTTCTATATATTTTGAGTTTTTCAGCACTTAAAAACATCTTTCTTGTTTTGGGATTTTTGTGTGTTCATTAAAAAAGCCGTGTTTATGGCAGAAAACCTTGGACAGTTTTCATCTGAGTTCTTGGGTGAGTTACTCATTTCTGTGATATGACCTAATTTAAGAGCACTAAGGTTAAAAGGTCCTCAGGTTTAAGGTGCCAAGTCTTAAAATCTTTTGAACTAGGATGTCGTCCACTAAGAATAGCCCACCAATAGTGTCTCCACATTCAAATGTACAAATTTTTGCCATCAAGAAAAGACCCAGAGTTTAATGAAGTCACACTCTCTGCTGCTGCGAGATCCGAGACAGCAGAGTTTGTGTCCAATCCAACACACACTTGTCAATGGAAACAAAGAAGTACAGGGAATTAGCAAACTCTCTGCTGAATAAAAGCAAGTGTGTGTTTAAAAGAATACTAGTTAAGCCAAGTGATTAAACTTGCATCAAAAAATGGTGTTTTTTCCCTTTTGTTAAAATCCTGCCTGCCCCAATGTAGCTTCAACTTCGCATGTTCTAGCTGTAGCATCAGATTAGTGCGAGGTGACGAAGGCAAGTGAGAGTCTCCAGCCACACAGCGCATAGGGGTGTAGTGTGCTGAATTGCTACAGGCCCACTCTCTCTTCAGAGGCAAAGGGGTAAAAACTGCTGAAGGAGGCGCAGTGGTAATGGTAAATTCCAAATGAGGAAATTTTTTCAAAACCTTTCAACCTTTGCAAGACAAGGACCAACAGTCTACTGCTCTTTCACAGCTCCCTCCAGAATCTAATGTATTGTACACCACAATGGAAACCAAAAGGCTGAAAGGGCCAATTAGCAGGCCATATCTGAAATCTAATGCTCCACCTTCTGCTTGCTGGTGTTCTTGAAGTAGAAAGGCAGCTAATGTGCTCCACGTAACCCTCAGCCTCCTACTCAGCCTCCTTTCTACTTTCATCACATGTGAGCTTTCACCATTTACTGTGTAATAACCTCTTTTGTACACCTGTGATTTAAATCCTTCCTCATGGTGACTCTTACACTCACATTAATTTAAAGCAACTCTGCATGGTTTCACACAAAAAAGGCAGACTACACTGATCTTAATCTGTGCACAAACACTGGGTGACAATGTTGCTCCTCTGCTACAAGGAATATGCTGTATTTTCACATCAGTCAAGCTCCACTGTCCTTTCTTTAAAAAAGAGGAAAGTCTTTTCTTACAGACATACTCAGGCTTTGAAGTTGCTAAAACAAAAACAGTGTTTACTGGACACAAGCTGTTAGTTGGTTCCAATGGCAACAAGGAACACAAAGAACTGAAGATTGCCACGCTGCCCAAATTAGGCTCAGAATGCAACGGCTGACAAACACATTTCACTAGCATCTGTCTTTGTTTCCCCATGTTTTCACCACCTGATTCAGGCTAGTCAGTATTCATTATGCATGGATAATGAAGTGGCTGTAATAATTGGTGTGTCTGAATTATTTACAAGAGAATAAACACTTAGTGCTGTTCTGGATCAGAATATTGATATAAATTAACTATAGTGTAAACAAATCTATGATTTCCATTTAGCTTTAATAAATCCTGCTAAGACCTTGAAGTCTTCAAGACAAGCATGACGACAGAGTGCTGCTAAAGGCAGCGACATTAGCAGCTGTTAGAAATAAAAGTAATGAAGCCTTTTTCAAGCATACGGAAACATCCGGTGCTGCGTTGGTATAAAAGCCAAAATTCTGGTGCAGCAACACCACCTTGAAGGCAGTTGCTCGCAGGAAATGTGTCTGTTGCTGCACCACTCTCGCTGTCAGTGATCTCATGGTGCTCACCCCTAACACCCCTGTGGACTGGGATGTCAACTTGAGTCAGCAGCATCCGTGGGGACAAGCTTCAGGGGGACAGCCGTGCAGCAGATGGATCCCAGCATGGTGCTAAAGTTACATACTCCTCTCCTCACACACTGGAACCCTCTCGGTGCTCCACAGCCACACTTTAATACTTGTGAGGTTTTTTTGTGCTAGTGTGCATGTGTGTATAGGTTAGAAATTTCTCACCTTTCAACAAATAGTACTGGCAAAGGAGACGCTATAATTATGTGGGATGACACAACAGATGGCATAATATTTACTTGTGAAGTTATACAGTGAGTGCATTCTAGTTTTTAAAAAAAGTGTGCAAAATTACTTTTGAAAAGAAAAAGCTTCTACGTTTGTCTTTGGCTTTTCTGTACATCTTTTTAGTTACAAAGGATGAGCACAAAATAAAATTAGGAGGATGAGCGCTGCTGCATGAATAGCAGGTGAACACCAAAAGTGCTCTGTTCTCTTGGATCTAGATCTTGATCCCTGTCACCACCACCACAAAGCTGGACAAAACGGCACTTCTACTAAAAATTACCATTAATTTGTGTGTAATTGTCAATCAATCAACTTCATTTATAAAGCACTTTAAAAATCAACACTCGCTACACAAAGTGCTATACAACAAGGACACACATAAAAACATAAAAGCAAGGAGCAGGACACTAGCACAAAAAACAACATAAAACCAATAAGACAATATAAAACTCAGCATGAGTAAAAACCACAGTCAATAAAATAAAACGTAAGAGAAGTAAATAAATAAATAAACAAAAATCAATTTCATTCAATAAAATCAATGCCTCACACTGGGTCGAAGGCCAGGGAGTAAAAGTGTGTTTTAAGACAGGTTTTAAAAATAGACAGTGAAGGTGCTTGTCTAATGTTCAGAGGTATACCGTTCCATAACCTGGGTGCCATGATCGAAAAGGCTCTGTCCCTTCTGATCTTCCGCTTTGCCTTTGGTACCCTCAGGAGCAGCTGTTCAGCTGACCCGAGGGACCAGGTGGGAGCGTAGGGATGCAGAAGCTAGAGATAAGGCGAAGCAGTCTGGACATTGTCAATTAACTGTGATAAAAATCTGTCATTTGTCTACTTGGTGGAGGTAAGAATCTTTACCAGTGTAATAATCTGGACAGGGTTAGACCCTATCCACGCCTTATGTTCCTTGTTTGGATTCTTTCTTCTTATTATTAGTCTCTTTTGTGCCATTCATTATTATCATCTCTGTATGGACTCTTATTTTGACAGTACTCTTTGTTTACTTCTGGTTAGCATAGCATCTCCTGTGTTAGCTTCATCCTCTCACATTCTAATTTATCACAACTGTCCCTCGTTTTCCCAATCACAGTTTTCCTATATATGCTGGCCGCGGGCATTAATCCCCACGGCGTCCTTATGTTAACATCACATACATTTCACAGCACTCTTTAGATTTACCGTACTGTTGTTGTTTTGTTACTCCACATTATCTGGTTGTTGTTTGCTTTTTATTTCTGCCTACGAGCAGGGTTTATTTTGTGTTTTTGTCAATAAGCATCTGCAATCAGAAGTCTGGCGTTTGGGCCCTTAATTCTGTGCTCCAAAGGAGTGAACTTTATGACAATCAGAGGTGTCACATCAACTCCTACTGTAATGTACTGTAGGATAGTTACTCTAAATTTGTTCTGATGATTCAAATGTTTACTTTTAATATGTTCTGCTGCATTTAGGAAAGACTGACATCACTAATCTCTTTCTGTAGAAAACAACGAAATACATATTTTTGAACATGTGTGATCATTACCTCATCAACATTGACACTGGTGACAAGGCTTGCAAGGGCTGTGGATAACTCAAGCTATGTCAAGAACGTTGGAAGATCGAGTACGAGGCTCCAGACAAAGATTCCTCCACCCCCTGCCAAATCAAAGTGGGCCAGCATGGTAGGGTATGGCCCACTTGTTCCTATACAATCCCACCAAACAACTACGGCCCTTCCTGTTGAGTCAGCAGAATTAAATCAAGGCCCAACCATAGGATTGGTGCGTGTCAAATTATACTACCCAAGCAACATCTCAATCCAATAAGCATTTGGTTGGCAAGCCTTTGGCAGGGCAAGTGCAACACATAGTCATGATTTCCCACAGAAATCTGAACAGTTCAGGGACCCTGGCTGAAAAACACTGCATTAAGTTTTGCTTATCTGTCCATACAGCCATCCTCTGCAGCTGATATGGCAGACAGCAGATCGCCTGGACGAGATTCTAAGGAAAGATACTCTTACCTCCATCACGTCACACAAAGAAAATGAAAGGTTCTTGAATGGTTCACAGAGCTGTGGTAATTTAGAGAGTCATCATCATCATCATCATCATCATACAGTCAGTCGACATGACTATGACTGCTCATGGTTTAGGCACGGCCTTAAAGAGCTTCCTCCAAAGTGGTCAGTTGTTTGTAGTAATTTGCCATCGATTTGTATCTATGTCTTTCCATATCATGTTCCTTGTGGTGGTGTCTTTGTACCTCAGTCTCGGTCTGCCTTGGTTTCTTTTTCCATTACAAAGCTGAGAGTAAAGTAGCTGCCTGGGGAGTCTGGACTTGTCCATCCTGTGAATATGTCCTAACAATTGCAGATTCCTGTCTATTAGTATATCCATCATGGAAGGCAAGCCAGCCCGTCACAGAATCTCTTTATTTCTGACCTTTTTCAATCAAGGTACGGTTCATGATTTGTCGCAGTTGTCTCATCATGTATACATGAAGTTGATCAATCTGAGTTCTGTAGATTATCCATGATTCAGCTCCATATAACACAGCTGAAAGCACAACAGCCTGGTACACTTTACATTTCACTCTGATAGACACGTGTCTGTTAAACCATAGAACTGCTAGCAAAATTGGATAAGTGATACTAGCTTTTGCCATGGACTGGAATCACTCTCTTGGTATAACATCGATGTGATCAACGGGTAAGGACAGGCCGTGACAACCTGGCATCGATGTTGTACTGCAGTGGCTGGCCAGTAGATAAGTCTGTCAATCTCCGACCTTCAGTGGTGCCACGGGCCACAAACTGGGAGTGGTCCACCATAGACCTTGTAACAGATATTTTATTTTGTTCTTACTTTGTTCTGCAAGGATGCCCAGTTTCACCCTCCACACCAGACCAGCTCGTGGTTTTTTTTTTTTTTTTAATTACTTATTTTGTACCCGTAGGTAGATTTGTTTTGCAGTCTGGTGACAAACCACCAGCTGCCGGTCGCTGCGTGCGCAAGCGCGCCTTAACTCCCTAACCTGCATGTTTTTGGCATGTGGGAGGAAACCGGAGAAATCCCGGAGTAAACCCACGCAAACACGGGGAGAACATGCAAACTCCACACAGATCACTGTTGGCCGGGGGCAGGGATCGAACCCACGATCCCACGGTCCCCGCGATCCCCCGGCCGAGGGTAAAACTGTGCTGCCACAGTGCTAACCACTGCGCCACCGTGCAGCAACCGTGGGGTTGCCAGTTTAGTCGCCAGCAGCTCAACCCATGTTACAGGTTGTACTGGTTTTCATGGTTA
This sequence comes from Pholidichthys leucotaenia, assembly GCA_020510985.1. Taxonomy (NCBI): domain Eukaryota; kingdom Metazoa; phylum Chordata; class Actinopteri; order Cichliformes; family Pholidichthyidae; genus Pholidichthys; species Pholidichthys leucotaenia. The sequence continues at coordinate 150,100,599 of CM035838.1, forward strand.
TCTGGTAGCAGGTAGGACAGAGGCTACTTGACCTGAAAGCAGTGAGTGATCACTTACTAAAGAACCTCTTTATTTAGAGACGGGTCACATCTTATATGGTTCTTTAAAGAACTGATTTGTTATTTATGACTGAAGGTATATGGAGGGAAAATACTAAGCATTTCTGATAAAGGTTTTTGCAGAACCTCTTGCTAAAATTATCTTTATGGCAGCACTTTGACAAGTCTTCTGATTCCCAGTGGCAACCTTTATTTTTCTGCATGTATATGAAAATACAAATACTTCCAAGTTAGCTGCAAGCTAGACAAACAAACACTGTTGAGTTTTCTCTGAGCTTTTCTCCTGAAACACCTCATCTATTAGCTGTAGTGATATCCAATAGTGGTGTAACGGTACATGTATTCAGATTTTTCAGTACGGCACCTTTGGTTCAGTGCAGAAGCATACCGAGGTTCCACAAGGACCATGTTGAGTAATGGACAAGAAGTGTAACTGCCTCGTGATGTTCCTGTAAACAAACAGTGCAGCTGAATGTCATGGCTGGCTGTACAGAGAAGCCAGAGCTTGAAGACCCTCTTCATAAGTCTCCTGTCTGGGAACGCTTTCCGGTGAAATATGTGAACGGACAAAGGCAAGTGAATAAGATGAAAACAGAATCGGATATGCTTTTGGTAGTATGTTGAACTCGTTAACTCACGTGATCAGTGCAGCATGAAAAAAAAAACAAAACAAAGAAAAATAGCGCAGTACAAGCGCAGCTTCCAGCAACATTTAGACAGCCTCTCAAGGGCTTTTCAGATCGAGCCAAAGCAATAACAAATGCCATTGGTGTTTTTATAGCAGCGGATCTAAGGCCATTTTCAGTTGTTGAGAACACCGGGTTTAAACACATGCTGAAGGTAACTGAACCCCGGTATGAAGTTCCTTGTTGTGCCCACTTCAGTCAGAAAATAATACCATCCTTTTAAGAAAAGCTAAATCTGTTAATGCTAGACCACTGTTTGTCAAGGGTGCCTTGGTATGTTCAGATTTTTGTGGGACATTATTTAATTTACCCCTCATGGATCATCATCTTATCGTGGTAGTGGGTTTGTGTGCCCCAGTGATCCCAGGAGCTATGTTGTCCGGGGCAATTTGCCTCTGATAGGGTCACCCAAGTCAAACTTTTCCAGGGTGAAGGGCCAGACTAAGAACGATCCAACAGACTCTCATGATAAATTCTAGATCAAGGATTCAGTGTACCCCGCCTGATATGGAGTTACCGGGGCCCCACCCTGGAGCCAGGCCTGAGGGAGGGGCTCGATGACTAGCGTCTGGTGGCCGGGTTTCCACACATGGGACCCGGCCGGGCTCAGCCCGAAGAAGTTACATGGGTCCGTCCTCCAGTGGGCTCACCACCTGCAGGAGGGATCATGGAGGTCCGGTGCTATGTGGGTTAGGTGGCGGCCAAAGGTGGAGACCTTGGCGGACTGATCCCAAGCTTTCTAAACTGGCTTTTGGTACGTGGAATGTCACCTCTCTGGTGGGGAAGGAGCCTGAGCTGGTGTATGAGGTTGGGAGATACCGGCTAGATATAGTTGGCCTCACCTCAACACACAGCTTCGGTTCTGGAACCAGTCTCCTGGAGAGGGGATGGAGCTTGGCCTTTTCTGGAGTTGCGCCGGGCGAGAGGCGATGAGCAGGGGTGGGTATTCTTGTATCCCCCCACCTTGCTGCCTCTATATTGGAGTTTTCCCCGCTGGACGAAAGGGTTGCTTCCCTGTGCCTTCGGGTTGGGAAATGGGTCCTGACCATCATTTGTGCCCATGCACCAAATGATGTTTCAGAGTACCCACCCTTTTTGGAGTCTCTGACTGGGGTGCTGGAGGGTGCTCCTCTTGGAGACTCCATTGTCCTACTGGGGGACTTCAATGCGCACATGGGCAACGACAGTGAAACCTGGAGGGGGGTGATTGGGAGGAATGGCCTGTCTGATCTGAACCCGAGTGGTGTTCAGTTATTGGACTTCTGTGCTAACCACAGTTTGTCCATAATGAACACCATGTTCAAGCATAAGGGTGTCCATATGTGCACCTGGCACCAGGACACCCTAGGTCGCAGGTCGATGATCAATTTTGTTATCGTGTCATCAGACCTGCGACCGTATGTCTTGGACACTCAGGTAAAGAGAGGTGCAGAGCTGTCAACTGATCACCACCTGGTGGTGAGTTGGCGCCGATGGCAGGGGAGGATGCCATTCAGATCTGGTAGACCCAAACGTATAGTGAGGGTGTGCTGGGAACGTCTGGCTGAGGCCCCTGTCCGGGAGGTCTTCAACTCCCACCTCCGGAAGAACTTCAACCACATTCCGAGGGAGTCTGGAGACATGGAGTCTGAATGGGCCATGTTCTCCACCTCTATTGTAGAAGCAGCGGCCCAGAGCTGCGGCCACAAGGTGGTTGTTGCATCTCGTGGTGGCAATCCCCAAACTAAGTGGTGGACACCAGTGGTGAGGGGGGCCATTAAGCTGAAGAAGGAGTCCTATCAGACTTGGTTGGCTTGTGGGACTCCCAAAGCAGCTGAGGTGTATCGGCAGGCCAAGCGGAGTGCAGCTCGGGTGGTTGCTGAAGCAAAAACCTGGGTATGGGAGGAGTTCGGTGAGGCCATGGAACAAGACTTTCGATCAGCCTCGAAGAGATTCTGGCAAACTGTCCGGCGGCTCAGAAGGGGAAAGCAGCTCCCTGTCCACACTGTGTATGGTGCGGATGGGGCGCGGTTGACTTCGAGTGGGGATATCGTCGGGCGGTGGAACGAATACTTTGAGGATCTCCTCAGTCCCACTGATACGCCTTCCACAGAGGAAGCAGGGCTTGTGGACGAGGGGGATGACTCGCCCATCACAGGGGCTGAGGTCACGAAGGTGGTTAAAAATCTCGTGGCCGGGCCCCGGGGGTGGACGAGATTCGCCCTGAGTACCTCAAGGCCCTGGATGTTGTAGGGCTGTCATAGTTGACACGCCTCGGCAACATTGCGTGGAGGCTGCGGGCAGTGCCTTTGGCATGGCAAACCTGGGTGGTGGTTCCTCTCTTCAAAAAAGGGGACCGGAGGGTGTGCTCCAACTTTAGAGGGATCACACTCCTCAGCCTCCCTGGGAAGGTCTATGCCAAGGTACTGGAGAGGAGAATCTGGCCATTGGTCGAACCTTGGATTCAGGAGGAGCAATGTGGTTTTCTTCCTGGCCGTGGCATATCGGACCAGCTCTTTACCCTCTCGAGAATTCTCAAGGGTTCGTGGGAGTTTGCCCAACCAGTTTACATGTGTTTTGTGGACATGGAGAAGGCATTCGACCACGTCCCTCGTGGTTTTTTGTGGGGGGTGCTTCGGGAGTATGGGATATTGGGCTTGTTGTTACAAGCTATTCGGTCTCTGTACGACCATTGTGAGAGTTTGGTTCGTATTGCCAACACTCGATCGGACTTATTCCCAGTGAGAGTTGGACTCCGCCAGGGCTGCCCTTTGTCACCGATCTTGTTCATAATTTTTATGGACAGGATTTCTAGGTGCAGCCAGGGAATGGAGGGTGTCATGCTTGGTGACCACAGGATCTCATCTCTGTTGTTTGCAGATGGTGTTGTCCTGTTGGCTTCATCCAGCAATGACCTACAGTTCTTGCTGGGACAGTTTGCCGATGAGTGTGAAGCGGCTGGGAAGAGAATCAGCACCTCCAAGTCCGAGTCCATGGTCCTCAGCCAGAAAAAGGTGGCTTGTCCTTTCTGGGTTGGGGACAGGCTCCTGCCCCAAGTGGAGGAGTTTAAGTATCTTGGGGTCTTATTCACGAGTGAGGGGAGAATGGAGCGAGAGATTGACAGACGGATTGGAGCAGCATCTGCAGTGATGCGGACGTTGTACCGGTCTGTTGTGGTGAAGAGGGAGCTGAGTTCTAAGGCAAAGCTGTCGATTTACCAGTCAATCTATGTTCCTACTCTCACCTACGGTCACGAGCTTTGGGTAATGACCGAAAGAACGAGATCGCGAATACAAGCGGCTGAAATGAGCTTTCTCCGTAGGATTGCTGGACTCACCCTCAGAGATAGGGTGAGGAGCTCAGTCATCCGGGAGAGGCTCAGAGTAGAACTGCTGCTCCTCCACATTGAAAGGAGTCAGCTGAGGTGGTATGGGCATCTCAGAATCAGAATCAGAATCAGAATCAGGTTTATTGCCATTGTTCATGTAGTACACAAACTAGGAATTTGTCTCGGTACAATGCTGCAACATTAAACATGATAAGATAAGAGAAATAAACTATACATGTAATAAAGTGTAGGATAAGATTAAGTGATACTGGTCAACAGTTAAAATATATATTAGCCAGCAGCAGATACTGTGGAGAACTATATAGTGCAGTCGGTAATGCAGGAAGAAAACAGTGATGATTGACATGAGTCTGGTTGAGCTGCTGTACATGGTGCACGAGAGTCAATAAGTCACTTAGTGTTCAGCAGTCTAATGGCAGAGGGGAAGAAGCTGTTCATGTGACGGGAGGTTTTAGTCTGGATGGACCGAAGTCTTCTACCAGAGGGGAGGGGGGCAAACAGTACGTGACCAGGGTGTGAGGGATCGGCTATGATCCGGCCAGCACGCCTCCGGGTCCTGGAGATGTACAGATCCTGGAGAGATGGGAGCTTGCAGCCGATCACCTTCTCAGCAGTGCGCACGACGCGCTGCAGCCTTAGTCTGTCCCTGGCAGTGGCTCCTGCGTACCACACGGTTATGGAGGTGGTGAGGATGGACTCGATGATGGCTGTGTAGAACTGCACTAACATCTTGGTGGGTAGCTTGAGCTTCCTCAGCTGCCGCAGGAAGAACATCCTCTGCTGGGCTTTTTTGATGAGTGAGCTGATGGTCAGCTCCCATTTGAGGTCCCTGGTGATGGTAGTGCCTAGGAAGCGGAAGGAATCAGCAGTGGTGATGGGAGAGCCTGAGAGGGTGAGGGGGGGCAGAGGAGTAGTGACTTTCCTGAAGTCTACAATCATCTCCACTGTCTTCAGAGCGTTCAGCTGCAGGTTGTTATTGCTGCACCAGGACGCCAGCTGGGCCACCTCTCTCCTGTAGGCGGACTCGTCGCCGTTGGAGATGAGCCCGATGAGGGTGGTGTCGTCCGCAAACTTGATCAACTTGACAGACTGGTGGCTGGAGGTGCAGGAGTTGGTGTAAAGGGAGAAGAGTAGGGGGGAAAGTACACAGCCCTGGGGTGATCCGGTGCTGATGCTAGTATAGTCTGAGACAGTCTTTCCCAGCCGCACATGCTGCCTCCGGTCCGTCAGGAAGTCGATGATCCACCTGCAGAGGGAGTCAGGCACGTTGAGCAGGGACAGCTTGTCCCGGAGCAGAGCGGGGCGGATGGTGTTGAATGCGGAGCTGAAGTCCACAAACAGGATCCTGGCGTAGGTTCCCGGGGAGTCCAGGTGCTGCAGGATGGAGTGGAGGGCCAGGTTGACTGCATCGTCTACAGACCTGTTGGCTCGGTAGGCAAACTGCAGCGGGTCCAGGAGAGGGGTGGTGATGGACTTGAGGTGGGACAGGACCAGGCGCTCAAAGGACTTCATGACTACAGAGGTGAGCGCTACAGGTCTGTAGTCATTAAGTCCAGTGATCCGTGGCTTATTGGGGACAGGGATGATGGTGGAGGATTTGAGGCAGGACGGCACGTGGCATAACTTAAGGGAGGTGTTAAAAATGTCTGTGAATACAGGAGCCAGCTGTTTCGCACAGAGTCTCAGGGTGGAGGGAGACACGCCGTCTGGGCCGGGGGCCTTGCGCGGGTTCAGTCTGGAGAACTGTTTGAGCACATCCTGCTCACTGATGATAAGGGGAGGGGGGAGGAGGGGGGGTGCCTTAAATGAAGTAGGGAATGTGGAGGCTGTGGAGCTGGAGGGAGGGGGGGAGTTGGACACAGATGACGAGGTGTCAAAACGGGCATAGTGTTGGGACAGTCTTTGACAAAGGGCTTTGTCATCCTGACCTTTAGGAGCCTTAGGTCGATAGTTGGTGATTTGCCTCAGTCCTCTCCACACGGAAGCCGAATCATTAGCAGTGAACTGCTGCTGGAGTCTCTCTGAGTACACAGATTTAGCTCTCTTCAGCTCTCTGTTAAACCGGTATTTAACCTCCCTGTAGCAGTCCCTGTCTCCACTTTTCAGCGCTGCTTCCTTCTCCTTCCTGATCTGTCTGAGCTTAGCTGTGAACCAGGGTTTGTCATTAGAGTAACTCACCCTGGTGCGTGATGGAAGAATGTTCTCTTCACAAAAGTGGATATATGAGTTCACAGTGTCCGTGTACTCATCCAGATCATGCGTGGCTCCTTTAAGCATGCCCCAGTCAGATATTTCCATGCACGTTTCCAGCTTCTCCTCAGCATCACTGGTCCGTATCTTCGTAGTGCTCACAACAGGTTTAGTGAGCTTCAATCTCTGTCTGTATGTGGGAATGAGGTGAACCATCACGTGATCAGATAATCCCAGCGCAGCTCGAGGGACAGCGCGATATTCGTCTTTCACTGTGGTGTAACAGTGATCCAGTGTGTTTAATCCTCTGGTGGGGCATTTAATAAACTGTTTGTAGCGGGGGAGATCGTGGCTCAGATTGCACTGATTAAAGTCGCCAGCCACAATAATCAGCGAGTCTGGAAAACTCCGCTCTGTGTGTTGAATGTGATCCGCGAGCACGCGCTGAGCTTCGCGCGTGTCCGCGTCGGGAGGGGCGTACACAGCGATCATTATGAAAGAAGCAAACTCCCGCGGGGAATAGAAGGGCTTGCAATTGATAACAAGAAATTCCAAGGCAGGAGAACAGTGTTTGGAAATTACCGTTACATCAGAGCACCAGCTGCAGTTGATGTAGAAGCAGACACCGCCTCCTGTGGTCTTGCCGGAAAGCTCTGTGTCACGATCAGCACGGAAGAGCTGAAAGCCGTTGAGGCGCAGCGCGCTGTCCGGTATATTTTCCCGGAGCCAGGTCTCAGTAAAGCAGAGGACAGCTGAGGAGGCGAGGTCCTTAAAACGCATCAGCAGTCTCAGTTCATCTACCTTGTTAGAGAGAGAGTTGGTATTGGACAGAAATATACCAGGCAGCGCCGTTCGCGAGCCTCTCCTGCGAAGTCGTACGAGAGCGCCCGCTCGTCTTCCTCTCTTCCGCCGTCTCACTTTCCGAGCCAAACAATAAACCAGAATAAACCAGGAGGCATCTGATTAGGATGCCTCCTGGATGCCTCCCACTTGAGGTGTTTCGGGCACGTCCCACTGGGAGGAAACCCCGGGGCAGACCCAGGACTCGGTGGTGAGACTACGTCTCCCAGCTGGTCTGGGAACACCTTGGTATCCTCTCTGAAGAGCTGGAGCAGGTGGCTGGCGAGAGGGAAGTCAGGGCTTCTCTGCTTGAACTGCTGCCTCCGCGACTCGGCTCTCCGGAAAAGCGGTAGAAGATGGATGGAATATTTAATTTAACTTCTTAATTGTCCCAAAAATTGCAAATATTTTGCTGTTGTTGTGCATGGATGCCTTCAGAACCTATACACAGCAATGACAAATTATTTGCAATTTTTGACCATTTAACAAGTAAAATTAGATAATTTCCCACAGAAATCTGAACATATCAGAGCACCCTGGTTAAAAAACACTGCTTCAGGCAATACAGAACTTTAATTTCCTAACAATAAAAGAATAATTCAGACTATTCAAACTTCTATTGTTGCACTTTTCTGCATCGTTCATTTGCTAAAAAGAGAATTTATTTATTTTATCTGTATACATTTTATTTATTGGAGAATTTACTGCTGGCAGTTTGCAGGGCTTTTTTGTCAAAGCTGTTCCTACTTATACAAAAGATAAGCAGTTTTATGTTTTGCATTTTGTTTCCTTACTGTACTGAAAATGAACCAAACTGTGAACCTTAAAACCAAGGTAGGTACCAAACTGTGATTTTAGGGGTACCGTTACACCCCAAATATCCGACTACGAATATTCAGACCTCTTCAACTTGAGGCTCTCAATACAAATGAGAGGCCACTGCACTCAAAGACTCTTTTCTAAAACCTACTGTATGTTGCTCCTGTCATGTGTCTGAGCCTGTGCTCAGGCTTGCTATGTATTTTTGAGTATTTTTTGTCTGTTATTATTTTCCTGTCTGTTTTCTGTCATTTTGCTTGTTACTTTCAGAGCCTCCTTCCTCATTCACTCACCTTTCACCCACAGTCTGTTCCCCAGTTCTCAGCTGTGGGTGATTGTCTAATTCTTCCACCACCTGACACCGTTGTGGTCCCCCCCACCCCCCACCCCCCCGGCCCTGCTTCCCGTCATTGGGCCTGCCCGGGGGGGTGGGGGGGGCATCTCCTAGGTCACCCCTCCGGTCGTGGTGGTTGAAAAACTCAGGCCGGCCACCCAAGAGACTGAGCCGCTGGGTTGGGTGGCCTATGTGTTCCCCGGCTGGCCACTCGACTCATACCACCTAGCTGTTTGGCTGGTCTGGGACTTCGGCCGGCCACCTGAACATTTGGGCTTTTTGGCCTAGGGGGGCCCAGGAGCCCAGTGTAGCTTGGGTGTGAGCCCTGAGCGGGGTTTGTATTTTCCCTCCATAGCCTGTTTCCCCCACCTTCCACCCGGGGTAGTTTTTTGTCGTTTCCTTCTGTGGGGGGGGGGGGGGGGGGGCTCCTTTGGTGTTTCCTGGGGGTATGTGGGATCCACCCCTTGGGGGGAGGGGTCTGTCATGTGTCTGAGCCTGTGCTCAGACTCTCTATGTATTTTTGAGTATTTTTTTGTCTGTTATTTTCCTGTGTGTTTTCTGTCATTTTTGGTTGTTACTTTCGGAGCCTCCTGCCTCATTCACTCACCTTTCACCCACAGTCTGTTTCCCAGTTCTCAGCTGTGGGTGATTGTCTAATTAGGTTACCTTCCCTGATCGCTCAGGTGCTCACATCTGTTATTGATTGTGTTAATTGTGCTGCTGCCTATTTGAAGGGGGCTGCACCATTGTATGGTGTAGCCTCCTACTCTCAAGTCACTCTCAAGCCGTTTTTTTCATACATTGAAGTGCTCAGTCTTTCGCTTCATGTATTATTGGTTATCTGCAGGTTGGCTGGCGATCATGCTCGCCTTTGTTAGGCTATTTTGCTACCTGTTCCTTTGTGTTTTTTCCCAGGTTAGTCAGCGATCACGCTCGCCTTAGCCGTAACTATTTTTGCCGACCTGTATTCTCTTTTTCATAAGTGTCGTGTACGTCTTTATGTTAATTTAATAAATGTTGCAAACTCACGGCCGGATTGTGGTGCCTTTCTCTCTCTGCCCCGAAGGGGCATTCATGACAGCTCCTTCCAATATTTAAATCCGGGCATACCTCACAATCTGTCTGTCAGAGAGGAAAGATGGGGATGAAAGATCCTGATATTTCCAGTCATGGCAGAGTGAGAAGCACACAATCACATTCCAACCCAAATTAGCTCTGAGCAAAAGTATGACAGTGTCAGAAATTCAACATGATCATCTCCTAGAGTGACTGCTGCTTAGCAAGTAAAAATAAACAGATAAAATAAAATAAAATGCTACAGGATATGCCCTTGTTTCAAAAAGCAATAGAAAGAAATGGAGTTATAGCATGAGAACTGTATTTGTCCCATGTTTTCAGCAGCTGTTACCCTGATAGCGTCAAGGTTGCTCTTCCTACTATATAAAAACAGTGTGTACTGTGCAGGCATACATGTTTACATAGAGGTTAACAGGAAGAGCCATCACACACAATGGAACTTCATGTTGCACCCATGTTTATCAAATCCATGTCCCAATGTTGTTGGCAAAGAACATCTACAGTATAACAGCTAAAATCACACCTTTTATACTGCAGAAGACTTAAATGTTAATCCAGACACAGCTACTTTCTACTGCATGTTTCTGTGATCATATATAACAATGCTACAATTTGATCAGTAAAATCAAAAACTAAATTAATGCAAATATTCCCGGTCACCTGATTTCCTTCAAGATAATGTCCATGCCAATGTCTGAAGTTTCAGGTAAGACTGCTATTTTTGGGTTGTCATTTGGATGTCCTGCTATGACTCCTATCTTAAGCAAACTTGTGTGGTCAAAGTGATTCGTCTTTTTATGCAGAAAAGTTTGAAGTGAAAGAGTCTGCAGTGTCTGAGCCTGAAGGCAGGTCATAATCGCATTAGGACATGTTGGAATGTCACCACATTGTACATCGTGGGCTCACAAGAGCAAGTGATAAGAACTCAGAAATGTTTTAAATACAAAGAAATGTTGATTGACCAAATAGTTAGCCTGGTCTCACTTTGGGTGGGTACTGCATTGTAGTTCTGTCAGAGCATTTAGCATTGATAAATGAACAAATGGTGATCTTCTACTTCACTAATGGGCATCTATTGTTACAGCTGTTAAGGGGCATGTTTAAAGCAATCTGATGATCTTTTCCTAATACTAAGTAGTAAGTCAACAAAGTCACAGTGAAAGCAAAAATTGAATATGCAAGCCAAAAAAAGGGGTGAAAAAAGCAAACAACACGGGGCACAAAGATGGCCGACTTATACCACAACCACCCTCTGAACCCACTATGAGGATTTCATTACTCTGTTAAAAGCATGCATTGTCGTGACCAAATAATACATTATGCATTTGGAATAAGACCATGTTCATTCAGCACAACGCAGACATCTCGTGCTTTAGTTAATACTGGAAGTATGTAATAAATGTATTTTTTTAAAAAAATACATACTTGGCTCATTGGTAAGATTTTTCTTTTTTGTGTGAACTTGTAGGTCATGAGTAACCCGGTTAACAAATTTACCACTGAGGTGTAGGTGGTAGTGGTACCAACACCAGGACCCGAGGCTGCTGGCTCTCACGAACAGCTCCCCCACCATCCTCCGGGGCTCCGCGCGACTTCACTCCACTCCGCTCTCATGGCCAAAGTAGGGGAGTCACCTTGTGACGGGGCATCTCCCAGCTGGCCGTAGGAGTGGAGCGGCATCCCGCAGAGTGAGACACTGCCATTTGAGATCCCGTGGCTCAGCAGCTTGGCTCAACCAGCAGCCTCAGGTCCCGGACCAGGTTGTTTACGGCAATTGGGGGGAAGGTGGTGGTGGTGGTGGTGGTGGTGGTGGTGGTGGTGGGGCTTAAAGCTAGCCAGCTAATGGCTAACCGACGTAAGAGGGAGAGTAGAGTTAAATAGGTGAAGGATGTTTCTTAAAATGACAGGCTTTAAATCAGAACGTTTAAAGAAACCAGGAAAATACAAAACAAATTTGCTTCAATAATTACAAAATTAACAAAAATGTGAACAAAATATGTCACAAACATTTCATTAAGACATGCGTGAGCTGTAAAAATGTGGAAAAAGTGCAGTCAATGACCCCTTTAAAAAGATCCTAAGGGTGCTTTCACACCTAAATTCATTTACTTTGGTCCAAATCAGTCGATAAGTTTGTTACTTTGTATCATTTTCTCCTTGGTTTGGTTCCCTTTCTCACAGTGAAAAATTCAAGACCAAAATGCATCACATCAAATTACGCAGAATCTCATGAGAAGGTTCTCTCCTCTGACTGGCCAGATGGTTTTGGCATGGGAACAAGAAAAGTATACACTGGAAGCTGTTTTCCTCACCATAGTTACATGGAAATCTGTTACCCATCAGAATATTTTTTTTTTTGAATTTTGTATACTTTATTGATCCCCAGAGGGGAAATTGAGGGCATCCACCTGGATGGATGAAGCAGCCACAATACAGCGCTATCCCTTAACCATTCACACACACATTCACACCTAGGGCGACTTTAGAGTCTCCAATTAACCTAACCTGCATGTTTTTGGCCTGTGGGAGGAAACCGGAGAAATCCCGGAGTAAACCCACGCAGATACAGGGAGAAACATGCAAACTCCACACAGATCACTGTTGGTCAGGGGCTGGGATCGAACCAGGGATCCCATGGCCATGGGTGATTTGCTGTGCTGGCACAGTGCTAACCACTGCGCCACTGCACTGTGGCGCAGTGGTGCGACTGCATATGTGACTGCATACGGTGATGCCGCACGTTGTCTGTATGTGTGTGGTCAAAAAATCAGAATAGAAGTGTATAAATTAATTTCAGAGGTGGACAGAGCTCCCAAGCAGAAGTGGTAAGGTGGCAGACTGTGAGGGGTCACAGACTGTGATATCCCTTTTAGTCTCCATTTAAGAGTATTTTTTAAAATAATAATTTTTCAGAAACACAAAACACACTTCTTTCTGTCTGTAAATTGCTTCCTCGATTTCATTTCTGTGCCCTACCCTCACACCCTGTTTTCCCAAATGTCCTTCTTCCCTGGGGGTCCGTCGAGCCGATCCTCGAAGTAGCTTTCCCCAAACCGTAGCTTATCAACCACAACCAACTCCTCTGCCTCATCCATGCATCTCCACCTTCTATCTGATAAACCTACCCGTTCATATTTGGACTTGCGGTTCTAGTTCATGAAAGAGCCATATTTCTACATGTATATATTCATAAAAATTATAATTTGCTCACATCTTTAGCCATCAATTTCAGTTCTAGATAGGGAAGAGTTTAATTTCATGGACTGTTATCGGTCACCTCTATTACCGAGGCCCATAGGCGTTTGACAACAGAGCTAATGAAAGGAAAACCAAAACCACATAGAGAGCCGATAATGGAGCATTTTGTGTATGCCTATACCATACACTCTGAGCCCTGCTCTCCCACTCTATCTGAAAAGTAAATGCACAAGTGTTTTGATTGATAACCCCTCCACTGTATCGTTTCAGTGCGTGCATGCGTATTTATGCTCTCCCTCAGCAACTCCTTTGTTCCCTCTCACAGCTTTCTCTATTGCCACTCTCAATCAGCACTGCCAGGTCTATAAATACAATGACAAATCTGGCAGCGAGTTTGAGGGGGATTTTTTTTTTTTTACTTCACAGTTCTTGTTTGCAGAGACAAAGCCACAGTATGGCAAGAGTGCAAAACAAAGTACTGTATATTTCACTTCTGTCCAGCTATATGACTGCTGGAGACAGACTGTGTTTAATGAATAATACCAGAGTAGTATCTTGAAAATGTCACAAGGGGGCAAGGGAACAGCATTACCTCTAGTTGAGATGTGGTGTGAGAGTGGATTTCAGTGTCGAGATCCTAAAGTGATATTGTAGTTCCATTGCCCTAGTTACTGGATCCAATTTAGGGCATCGCTCAACCTTAAATTTGTACCTGTCTGGAGTAGCGGGGAAGCCGTGTAAAGCCCTAACAGGATGAGCGATTGACTCATCTGTTAGTAATGCGACTGAGCTCACTGGCCAGCTCTCATAATTTGACCCGGAACAAGGTTTGACAGAAACAGAGTGCCAGATTAAGATGTATTTCTATCACACCTCCCCACCCCTTTTTCTGCTTCTCTAGCAGCCTGCAGCCCCAGCAGGTCCGTCTTTTCTTTTTTTTTTTTTTTATTTTCCCACTCCTGGCCACTCTTATTTGCCGTGAAATTTCACATTAACCTCTCATAACCTGAGCAATGCTTGCACCACCAAAGCAACTTTCCAATCTGCGAGCGCTTCTCCCCTGAAAGATAATAGTTTGCCTTGTCATTTCTCTTCCCGGCTACCCCACCAAAACCCAACCCAACCCAACCCAACCCCCACCACCCAGGAGATAAACTCTAGCACTGGCAAGAGCATCAATTTGCAGCAGGGGCTCCTGCACCACAGAGACCTTATGATCCCATTCTGCAGTATCAGACGCTTAGGAGATGAGGTAAGCCTGTTTCTTTAGCCTTCCTTTCTGCTTTATCACCCTCCCACAGGCAGTCAAGCACACGAGTGGGTTTTGTGAACTTTAATACAGTTTTTGGGTTTAACGGCTATTTTTGACAAAACAGAAATCAAATCACCAAAGCGACAATGGAGATCAAGAGATGAGATTGGGTGTAATTGAATAACGATGCTTTCCAGGAACTGGAGCTCAAAAAACTAGCTTGACGCTTTGAATTCTGATTTTTCTATTCATGAGTGACATAAGTTACACCTAAAATCTCTTTGTTTGTTTACTGGGCATCGATAATCGCACCAGCTTCTCGGCGTTTATTGTTTTTCTTTCCACAGCCGGACGAGCTGTTACCGCACCTAAGCCTCCCAAGGACGCCAAATGGCAGGCTCAGAGTCACCACAATATAGAGCCCACTTAAGTCCCTTGGTATTTCAGTTAAGAATGTCACTTGCAGAAGTGAAGGGCAGGAGAGAGAAATAAAGACCAGCAGGTGGTGACGGGGATTACAGGTCTCTGTGCAAGACACAACTGCGGCTGTAATTATTATGAATGGGATTCACCAAAGAAGGGCAGTTTTAAAAGGATAGAGACCGGGGATGCGTGAATTTTTCAGTTATGGTGATAGATTTTTCTTCCCTGTAGTCATCAAAGTCCTCCCTGCTCATTGACTCCTGCTCAATTAAAAGCCCATTAGGCAGGAGGTGTCTGGTTCCTGCATTTAACCTCTCTTCTGCAGTGCTGCAGTCACCTTTTCCTGCAGGACGTAATTAGAGAATCTAAATTGGAAATCAGAAATATGTAGCTGCATTACGAGGCTCGGCTCTGCAGCCAACTACAGCAGGAAGGCATTGGAGCTCATCCAGGCACACGTCTAATTTCCTAAATCTCTTGTATCTTTCAAAGAGATTTTTTTCTTAGTGCAGCACTTGGTCAGATACACAAACTATTCTAACCAGACAGACGTTTACTTCTGACTGGATGGCATCATTTGTTTGATTGCTCTTCACTTCTAATCTAGTCTAATAAATACACCAAGAATGCATTTGTGATGAAGATTCATTCAGAAGATACTAATAATGCTAATAAGTCAATATCCTTGCTTTAGTGAAAGTAGCACATTATAAAACTAGTAATATGTCCATCCATCCATCATCTACAGCTTATCCAGGGGTCCAGGTTGAGGAGGCAGCAGTCTCAGCAGAGAAGCCCAGTCTTCCCTCTCCCCAGTCACCTCCTCCAGTGGTGGTTGGGGAGCATACAAATTTACCAGAAAAAAAAAATAAAATGTGCAGATTTAGAGAAAAAAGATGCAAATCTTTGAAAAGAAAAAAAAAAAAAGAAACGCAAACTTAAGAAGAAAACCACAACTTATGATTATTGTTGTAATATAAATGCCTTTGTACAGTGTGTGAGGTTTTCTTTGAACTTCTAACATTTACAAGTACAGCAATATAACGATTTACAACTTCTTCTGATAAATGTGCAACTTTTTCCAGGTAAGTTTGTGACTTCTAACAAATTTAGTACGCTTTTTTCTGCCCATCCCTTTAAGAGAAAGAGGGGGAAAATCTACTCACTCTCAATGCAGTTCACTCCAATTAAGCAGCTCTTATGACCCCCAAGGGTTTTTGTATTTTATTTTATGTACTTTTTAATTTAATTTTTTTAGTTTTTTTAATTTAATTTGTCTTTTTTCTTTTATTGTTTTATATAGTTATCTTATCCTAGATACAGTTAGGCCCAGAAATATTTGGACAGTGACACAATCTTCATGATTTGGTCTCTGCATGCCACCACATTGGATTTGAAATGAAACAACTACAACAGAATTGAAGTGCAGACTTTAAGGTTTAATTCAAGGGGTTGAACAAAAATATATGATTAAACATGTAGGAATTGTAGCTATTTTTACACAAACGCTCCTCATTTCAGGGGCTCAAAAGTAATTGGACAAATAAACATAACCCTAAGTAAAATGTTACTTTTCACTATTTTGTTGAGAATCATTTGCAGGCAATGACTGCCTGAAGTCTGGAACCCATGGACATCACCAAACACTGGGTTTCCTCCTTTGTGATGCTTTGCCAGGCCTTTACTGCAGCTGTCTTCAGTTGTTGCTTGTTTGTGGGTCTTTCTGCCTTAAGTTTTGTCTTGAGCAAGTGAAATGCATGCTCCATTGGGTTGAGATCTGGTGATTGACTTGGCCATTGCAGAATATTCCACTACGTTGCTTTAAAAAACTCCTGGGTCGCTTTTGCAGTATGCTTTGGATCATTGGTGAAGCGCCGTCCAATCAACTTTGCTGCATTTGGCTGAATCTGAGCAGAAAATATATCCCTATACACTTGAGAATTCATCCGGCTGCTTCTGTCTTTTGTCACATCATCAATAAACACAAGTGACCCAGTGCCACTGGAAGCCATGCATGCCCATGCCATCACACTGCCTCCACCATGTTTTACAGAAGATGTAGTGCTTTGGATCATGAACTGTTCCAATTCTTCTCCAAACTTTCTTCTTCCCATCATTCTGGTACAGGTTGATCTTAGTCTCATCTGTCCAAAGAATGCTGTTCCAGAACTGGGCTGGCTTCTTCAGGTGTTTTTTTGGCAAAGTCAATTCTGGCCTTTCTATTTTTAGGCTGATTCATGGTTTGCACCTTGTGGTGAATCCTTTGTATTTACTCTCATGAAGTCTTCTCTTTATGGTAGACTTAGATACTGATACACCTACTTCCTGGAGAGTGTTCTTCACTTGAGTGGATGTTGTGAAGGGTTGTTCTTCACAGGAAAGGATTCTGTGATCATCCACCACTGTTGTCTTCCGTGGACGTCCAGGCCTTTTTGAGTTCCCAAGCTCACCAGTGCACTCTTTTTTTCTCAGAATGTACCACACTGTTGATTTGGCCACTCCTAACATTTCTGCTCTCTCTCTGATGGATTTCTTCTTTTTTTTCAGCCTCAGGGTGGTCTGTTTCACCTCCATTGAGAGCTCCTTTGACTGCATGTTGTGTGTTCACAGCAACAGCTTCCAAATGCAAACGCCACACCTGGAATCAACTCCAGACCTTTTAACTGCTTAATTGATGACAGGTTAACGAGGGCAGAGCCCATGCAGCCTAGTTATTTTTTTTTTGCAGCCTTCTGAGTCAATTGTCCAATTACTTTTGGTCCCTTGAAAAAGAGGCGGCTACGTATTAAAGAGCTGTAATTCCTAAACCCTTGCTCCAATTTGGATGTGAATACTCTCAAATTACAGCTGAGAGTCTGCACTTTAAGCCCATATTGATTATATAATTGTATCCTGAATATGTTTTCGTAAACAGCTTAAATAACAAAACTTGTGTCACTGTCCAAATATTTTTGGGCCTAACTGTATATTTCACTGTCAGAGGACCAATGTTTATGACTTCTTTTGAAGACTAATCAATATGTTTTATCTTTTTTATGTGTGTGCATGTATGTATATGTGTGCATGCATGCATATACACAGAAGTGTATGTTTTTTTAATTTATTTTTTTATTTTTATTCGGTAATAATAATAATAATAATAATAATAAACATATACAATACAATAAGAACACACAAAAGAACAACCGAAAGGGTGTAGGTATATGTATGTGTGTATATGCAAGTATGGGTATGTATATATGTATATGCAGCCCCTGTACCTCATAGAATATTGAAATTTAAATTGCTGGATGTATACAAGGATTTCCTGGGAGCGGGGGTAAACTTACACCGGGGTCTTTGGTCGTGAAAGTAATGTATATACATAGGGCTATGATTTTTATTTATTTATCCAATTTATTTTTATTTATTAATTTATTTATTTTCTTAAATAATTTTTCCTTTTTTTTTTGCTTCTCAGGGGTGTTTCTGTAAAAGTTGAAAATAAAATAAATTGTTGGGAAAAAAATTTAGCACTCTTTTTTTTTTTTTTACTAAAAATGCCACTTTTTCTGTTTTGTTACCCATTTTCACACAAATTTACAGCTATACTATGTACTCCTAAATTTGAAGCATTTTTGTGATATTTTCCTCTTAGAAGTGCTAGTCTGAGGAAAATCACACAAACATGAAACAAATTATGAATGTACAATTTAGTGAAAAAGCTACTTTGGTAAATGCAATTCCTAACTCAGCTCTTATTCATTCCTCTGATTCCTCTGTGTGTCATGTCCGCTGCGTAAATGCGCAGTGAACAAATGAATTGTTGCGAGCCCAAACGCTGGTGAAGTGAACGTGTTTATTAACAAAAAGGGGGAAACACAAAATACACAAAATGTTCAATGAGGAACAGTCTGAAACACAAAGTGACGGATGACCGAGCTCAGTTGGCAGAAGGGGGGAGCCCCATGCGCTCCCAGACGGGACTGGAGCGGAGAGGAAGGGCAGTTAATAATAATAATAAAGAAGACTTGCAAAAGGCGTCGGAGTGCAGCTGGCTCTGGGAACAACAGCACCTGAGTAGTCCAAAGGTAAGAGAAACTAACAGCTCCAGGATATCATCATAGACCAGTGTGGCCTAAGACTAGTATGACTTCTGACTATTGACCAATGCCGTCACCCTGAATGCTCCCACTGCCACACATAAGTACCCCGTGGACTAATGAGGCGGCAAGTGGAAGCAGGTGCGACGGCAGCTGGTGCGTGAGTGAGTAAGTGAAGCTTTACGTAGGAATGAATGTGTGTGTGTGTGTGTGTGTGTGTGTGTGTGTGTGTGTGTGTGTGTGTGTGTGTGTGTAAATAACAAAGGTGATGGCAAACAGCTGGTGAGTGCCTGGCAGAAAAAGAAGAGAGGGTGTGGCTGTAGACTGGCAGGGAGCCCAGGCTCAGAGGCTCCAACAACCTGCCAGCTGGGAATAATTAACAACAATCAGGGAACTACAGCCACAAGTCATGGAACGGGGGTGAGAGATCAACCCCGTTCATGACACTGTGATTACCATACAGTGGAGACCAGATGTTGTGTTAACTAAATATTGTTACTGACAGATTTTTTTTTAGCAGTGACAGAAAAATTTGAAGGCTACCTGTCATTTTGACAGATTACACAGAGCACTGTTGCCTTACAGCTAGAAGGTTCCTGGTTCGAATCCCCAGGCTGGCAGGGGTTGGAACCTTTCTGTGTGGAGTTTGCATGTTCTCGCTGTACTGCGTGGGTTTACTCCGGGGGCTCCGGTTTCCTCCCACTATCCAAAGACATGCATGTTAGGTTAATTGGCTGTTCTAAATTGTCCCTAGATATCTGATTCCTATAGGCCCTTAGAAAAGAGGGTTAGTATTAGTGAAAGCGCCTTGAGTGGTCTTTGTGACTAGAAAAGCGCTATATAAGTGCAAGTTAGTTAGTAGTTAGTAGTTAGGGTGATCTATTGTAATTTTTACTTGTAAGTCCCACCTGTCCAGTTAATGTTGCATATTAAGTGATGATTATCAAGTACCGTTTCACCAGTTTCTGTTCATCAGTCCCATTGATAAATAAACAAATGCATAATCTGCAAGCTGTTTAATTTAGGTTCATGATTAAAACTGAATAAGTGAAAAAGAACAAATGCTATTTGGTGTCATAATATATGAAACCTAAAATGACAAATAATAATAGATTATGATGGAATTTTCACTACTCTGTCAACATGACAGATAATTAGAAAGTGTAGCGCAACCTGGTGCAGACAAAGGTGTAAAGGTGTGTTCACATCAAACGCAAACAGGCGACTTTTTCGCGCGCCACGATTACCTTATAACTCAATGTAAACATGCGAACAGACATGAATTCCCCTTCTGAATGAGATGCAGACAGGCGAAGTTGCCTTTAAAATTTCTGCAGCTGTGTTCAACCTGCTGTGGAAATTCCCAAAATAACATCTTGCTTAGGTTTACATTATCCGACGGGGGGCTCACCTGAAAATGTTGTCTCAGCCTCCAAAACTTCACAAGATAATGGGTGTTTCCGTTGCTAGCTTGCTAGCCTCGTCAGCACGTCCATGGCAGGAAACCATGGGTAAATAACTCCGAAATCCCAATTCAGCTGAAGAGCTCCCGGTCTTTCTGTCTCCAAGTGAGTGAGTCTCATTTTCAAACTAATTTACTCTGCAATGGTGATACCTTTACTCCAGTGACAGCAGAATCTCAAAGCTAGCAGCTACCTAGCTAGCTAGCCTCGGACGCAAACGCGCGACTGGGCAATTTCGCGTGTACTCGCCTCTTACCATTCACTTTGTATGGATCTGCGCCACCCATTCTCGTTTGGTCTGAATGCATCTTAAGTCGGGGGGGAGGGACATGTCCTTCTAATGGGGAAAAAGAGAGAATTGCCCCCCTCCCCCCAAAAAAATCATCACAATACCTTTCTATATCATAACACAAAACTGAATAAAATGCATTTGAAGCACTAATGCTAAGCATAAATGCATTTTTCTTGTAAATTTGCTGCTTTTCTTTTTTCTTTTTGTTTTTCTCATTCATTTACTACAACTAGCTCTACAGACAGCCTGCTGGACGATCTCAACATCTTTTACACCCACTTTGAGACCACCAGCCACAGCACAGCGAAGAGACCCCCCCCCCCCCCCCCCCCCCCACACACACACTAAGAGTCTCACCAGGCCAGGTAAACAGAGCACTGAAGAATATCAACCCCCGCAAGGCAGCAGGACCAGACAACATACCTGGGTGGGCCCTCAAGAGCATGCGCTGCCGAGCTGACTGATGTTCTCACAGCAATCGTCAACCTCTCCCTCAACCAGAATATAGTCCCCTCCTGCTTCAAAACGACAACCATCATCCCCCTCCCCAAAAGGAGCCCGCTGACCTGTCTGAATGATTATAGACCGGTAGCACTCACTCCAATCATTATGAAGTGCTTCGAGAGAGTGGTGGTGCCCCTCATTCAGGACAGCATACCAGGCACCCTGGACCCCCTGCAGTACACCTACCGGCTCAACAGGTCCACCTCAGATGCCATCGCTGCAGCACTCCATTATTCTCTCTCCCACCTGGAAGATAAAGACTCCTACATCAGGATGCTCTTTGCCGACTACAGCTCCCCCTTCAACACGGTCATCCCCCACAAACTCACCGACAAACTGTCCTCACTTGGCCAGCACCCCACCCTCTGCAACTGGCTACTGGACTTTCTAACTGGCAGGCCCCAGTCTTTCAGGATGGGTAACAGGACCTCAGCCAGCATCATCACAAACACAGGTGTCCAACAGGGTTGCGTTCTCAGGCCCATCCTCTACAGCCTCTTCACCCATGACTGTGTTGCCTCCCACAAGGACAATATCATCCTAAAGTTTGCGGATGACACAGCAGTGATAGGATGCATCCCTAGTGATAACAAAGCATCCTACAGGAGGGAGGTGGCCAACTTGGTGTCATGGTGTGAGGACAACAACCTCACCCTCAACATAGACAAGAAAAAAAAGATGGAAAGTCGACATAAGGAAAGGGAGGAGGAGACCCCATCGGCCGCTGTTCATCCGGAAGTTTGAGGTGGAGAGGGTGAGCGGCTTTAAATACCTGGGCAGCCACATCAGCAAGGACCTTAAGTGGACACACAACACCACACAGCTGGTAAAGAGAGCGGATGAAAAAGTTTGGCCTGTCCTCCAGGATCCTCAACAATTTCTACAGCTGCATCATCGAGAGCATCCTGACCAACTGCATCACTGCATGGTACAGCAGCACCACTGCCCTGGACCACAAATGCCTGCAGAGAGTGGTGAAGACAGCAGAGAAGATCATCAGGATTCCACTCCCCTCTCTGCAGAGCATCTACCACCGCAGAGTCCAAAGGAGAGCTGATGCCATCCTCTGGGACCCCACCCACCCCCCAGCACAGACTGCTTGCACTTCGACCATCAGGCCAGAGGTACAGAAGTGTGAAATGCAGGACAACCAGGCTAAAGAACTCCTTCTTTCCCACCGCCATCAGACTCCTGAACAGATAACAACTCCCAAAACTCCGTAACACAGCTTTGCATATAGGAACTCACACACCAGCTGCTAAATTTGCACTTCCATTCCAAAGGCAGCCTTAACTGACTTTATTAATTAGCATGATTCTTTTCAGTCACTCCCCACTATCCCGTTCCTCTCTTGTCTAATTTTTCTGGGTGTGAAAAAGAACTCAGAACAAAGCAGCGTGGATGAAATGATTTGTTATCCCCACTAAAGCCTTCAGAAACCTCTCTTGGCCATCAGATTTCCTCTCAATGTTACTGCCTGTCGCCATTGTTCTTTGACATTGTGTGATATTAGCGCCACTGGCAGCCCTGATTATCCTCCACCGACGAGCCCATCTCCCACAGCATTCACTATCACAGCTGTAATTCACTTTCTAAATATAACATTTAGAATAAAAGGACTGTTATGACTGCTTGCCGGGGACTTCCGGCTCAGCGAACATGGAGTGAGACGCATGTGAGGGAGCTCCTGCAGAGCTAATTTATTTTTTCTTTCAAATGGCACCATTTACATCACTTCTACAGCTTAAGCTTGTACTAACACTTTTTTGACTTGGTCACCTTGGCTTTTTTATCGTTTGGGTCGTTGGTTCTTGGGTTTTGTTTCTGTGTGTATGGAAGCTCTTTTGTTTTATTTTGTTTCCCTTTTTTCTTCCCTTTTTCCCCTTACCCCTGTTTAGGGGCAAGACAGTCACCTTTGTGATACTGCTGATGGTTAACACCAATTCACATAACATTGATATTGGATCGAGCATTAGTTTCTTAAGCTGGAATGTTAAAGGCATAAATAATCCAATTAAGCAATCAAAAATATTTTCACATATTAAGCGTTTAGACATTGATATAGCTTTCCTTCAGGAGACTCATTTGTGTAATAGAGACCAATTCAGACTCGGATGCCCTTGGGTTGGGGATGTGTTTTGATTCCAAGGCTAGAGGGATTGCAATTTTGATCAGTAATAGAGTCCATTTTTCCCCCTCTAAGATAATAACTGACAAAAATGGAAGATATTTAGTTGTTGCAGGTATGCTGCACCACAACCCTGTATTGTTGGTAAATGTTTATGCGCCCAATTTTGATGACCCAAATTTTACCAATAGGTTATTTAGTACCCTCCTGGTCTTGAACATCCACCTTTTGATATTGGGTGGCGATCTGAATTGTGTTATTAATCCTTCTCTAGATTGTTCAAACCCCCGCACTTTGACCCAATCCTCCATGTCCAAGTCAATTTCAGATTTCATGTTCAAAAATGGGTTTGTTGATCCCTGGAGGTTTTGTAACCCTCAAGATAAGGAGTTTTCGACTTCCGGTCTGGACGCCATGGTGATAGCAACCTAACGGTGAAACTCCCAGACTCAATCCAAGGAAAACCTCCTCAAAATCAGACCTAACGGATTTTTGGAAGATTAAAACTCAAAAGACAATAACACCATGCCTAACCAAAAGCAGAGGAAACTGACATTCCCCAGATCAGGACGCACAGCAGCTGCAGAATCGGAACCAGAAGACCTCCGTTCAGAAGACGAGTGCCTGGGCCTAGCTAACAAAAGGATTAGCTTGAAATCGCTATTTGACGAATTACGACGATTTCGGGCCGAATTTCTTGAATTCAGAGAGGATCTAAAAAAGGCGAACAGCAGATTGGACCAGGCCAAAAACCGAATCTTGGAAGCTGAAGACAGAATAAAAGTGCTTGAAGATTCTGTGCTGGATTTACACAGAAAACAATCAAGGCTGGAGGCTAAACTAGCCGACCAAGAAGGAAGACAGAGACGGGACAACATCAGAATTCACAGTCTGAAAGAAGGAGCTGAAGATGGTTTCAACACAGTGGCAGAATGCGTGGAATCCTTATTGAGAGAGAAGTTGGATATTCCACAAACCACCGATTTGAAGATAGAAAAGGCACATCGCACATTAGCCGCAAAGCCAGCCCCGGAAGCGCCCCCACGTTCAGTGTTGGTAAGATTCTCCGACTTCAAAATAAAACAAGAAGTTGTAAGACGGGCTTGGCAGAAGAAAGGATTTATGCATCAAGAAAGAAAAGTCTTCGTGGAACACGATTACGCCCCTGAAGTTCTTAAAAAGCGACGGGAATATAACGACGCCAAAAAGGTTTTACGGGAAAAGAATCTACGCTTTCAGACGCCATTTCCGGCGAAGCTAAGGGTCTTTTACGGGGAAGAGTCATGTCTCTACAATTCAGCGGAAGAAGCAACATCTGACATGGCAAGAAGAGGACTCCCGGTCACGGTGTTTAAACCCGCAGCGGATCTGAGCGTGAAAATCAGAGCTCAAACGTGGTCCACTCAGAGACCTTCAAAATCCACGGGCCAGCAGCGGGAGCACCCAGCCCCAGAGCTACAAAGATAAGCTTTCCAGTACCAGAAAGGAATAGCGACCTTTTTGGGTTTTTTTTTTTTTTCTTTCTCTCTACAGTCACTCTGCACTTCCATCCCCCCTCCTACAAGGTAACAAACATTAAAGAAGATGCAGAATCAGCATGTGGTAAAACCTTTCATGGAGCAGTTTTAGCATTAGAAACAAATGTCTTCTTAATTTAAAGGGGAAAAAAAAAAATCATGTTAAAATAGAAATGTAACAATGACCTACATGTTCTTCCCACACTAACAAATACTGTATTAGAGTGAATGTTTGCTGTGATGGGGGTGGGAGGGTGCACACAAGCTCATAGAGTATAGGCATAAACAAAAAAAAAAAAAAAAAAAAAATCATTACAAATTCGGATTGGGATCTGAAATTCACGTTAAAAACATGGGACAACTTACAGGGGTAAGAGAGGGCCCTCAACACGTAACAGAGTTTGAGGAATTTCCCTCAGAGCCCATACTCCATCAGGACTCTTACAGGGTCTTTAAAGAGACCCCAGCTCAGGAAGTTTTTTTGACAGTTTTTTGTTTTAAAGTTTCGTTCATTATGTACTTAATGTTTTTTATGTTCTTAATGATCTTTCAGTTTCTGAGTAGCAAAAAAGAGGGCCACCACACTGTTATACTAAATAAGAAAATACAATAGAGAAACAGGGTGTAACCAAAATAACCTCATATAATGTGAAAGGGATCCTGAATCCAGTTAAAAGATCCAAGATTCTACGCAAAATGAAAAAAGACAAAGCAGAAATAGTATTTTTACAAGAAACCCACCTAACAGACATGGAACACACTAAACTCAGTAGACAAGGGTTTAAAATGATCTCTTCATCTTCATATAAATCAGGGAGGAGGAGGGGAGTAGCGACATTGATATCAACCAAAATTACATTTGAAAAAAAATCAGAACACAAAGATAAAGAAGGGAGGTACAGTTTGGTAACTGGGCGGCTAGAGGGAGAAGATATCACCCTGCTGAATATATATGCACCACCAGGGGCTAAATGGAAATTTTATAAAAATGTATTCGACCTAATGATAACTAAAGCCCAAGGTTTAGTGATATGTGGTGGAGACTTCAATCTAAGACTGAATCCATACTGGGATGCAACAGGTAATTCTTCACATCAAAATAACACCCAAAATAGGAATACTCGGATGCTACTAAAAGAAATGGGAATCTGTGACGTATGGAGGGAATTCAACCCCAATGTAAAAGATTATACTTTTTATTCAACGCCACATTCATCTTACTCAAGGATTGATTACTTTTTTATGTTTAGTAGAGACATTGGAAGAGTAAAAACATGTAAAATAGGACTGATGGATCTCTCCGACCACAGTCCGATCTATATGGATTTAAACATCCAAAAATACACAAATAATACATTTTCCTGGAGGTTGAATTCAAGTGTCCTCAAAGGGCCACTGAAAGATGAATTGGAATCAGATATTCTCAGATATTTGGAAGAAAACGATAATGGAGAAGTATCCCCTTTAATACTGTGGGATGCGTGCAAAGCTGTAATAAGGGGAAAAATTATTGCAAAACTGGCAACCCAAAAGAAACTGAGACAAGAAAAACTAACCACACTAGAGTCAGAGCTCAAGAACCTAGAAAAAGAACACAAAGATAACACTCATTCTAATGGCTCGCTCAAGATCAAAGAAATTAAAAATCAAATAAATGAGATCTACACAATAGAAATCCAGAAGAAACTTACATTTCTGAAACAAAAACACTATGAAGCAGGCAGTAAATCGGCAAAATTACTAGCCTATAAATTGAGGAAACAACAAACGGAAAGAGCAATCTACAAAATCAGAGACCCAGTATCAAAGGAAATAAAATTCAGAATTCAGGATATTCTTAAAAGCTTCGAGAATTACTACAAGAACTTATACTCCCACAAAAAACATAAAAACACATCCGAGACATTCCTAAACACATTAAACCTTCCCCAACTTACGGAATCACAAAATAAAACCCTACTGTCAGAAATACAACCTAAAGAATTGGAAAAAGCAATTATGAAACTTAAAGCTAACAAATCCCCAGGAGCAGATGGCTATACAGCAGAATGGTACAAAACCTTTAAACAGCAACTATCTCCTCTCCTCCTGAAAACATTTAACTATGTCCTCCACACAGGGGAAATCCCCCCTCCTGGAGAGAAGGGGTCATTGCAGTCATACCTAAACCTGAAAAGGATAAACTAGATTGCTCCAACTACAGACCAATCAGTGTATTAAATCAGGACTATAAGCTTTTTACCACTATCCTTGCCAAAAGGTTAGAAAACATACTGACAGACTTAATTCACTTAGACCAAACAGGTTTTATAAGACAAAGACAGACACAAGACAACATTCGACGCACTTTACACATAATTCATCATATAAAAAAATGTAACTTAAATGCAGTCATATTGGGATTAGATGCTGAAAAAGCATTCGATTCGGTTGACTGGTCTTTCCTCTATAAAATCTTATCCAGTTTCAATTTTCATAACAACTTCATTAGAACTATACAGGCATTATATAAAAAACCAACAGCTAAAATAAGGATTAACGGTAATTTATCATCATCTTTTGAGCTGGAAAGAGGATGTCGTCAAGGCTGCCCCCTGTCTCCACTGCTCTTTGCAATCTTCATAGAACCTCTGAGCCAATGGATAAGACAAAATCAAGAAATTCAAGGTATTACACTTGGTCAGAAAGAACATAAAATAGCACTCTTTGCTGATGACATTTTAATATACCTAGGGCAGCCAGACACTTCTCTACCAGAACTAATCTCAGTTTTTTCAGACTATGGAGATTTATCAGGGTACAAATTAAACATGCATAAAACCCAAGTTTTAATATTCAGCTATGACCCAAATCATTTTTCACTAAATGAACTCAAAACTAACTGGGAGTTGGATTCTATGAAATATCTGGGGGTCAATATCCCGAAACAACTCGACAAAATTATAACACTAAACTATGATCCACTGGTGACAAAAATAAAATCTGACCTAGCAAGATGGAATATGATACCATTCTTAGGTACCGCACAAAGAATTGAAGCAGTCAAAATGAATATACTTCCACGTCTTCTATACCTTTTCCAAACAATACCGGTAGAACCTCCCAAAAAAACATGGCAGGAACTGGACAGAAGGATCTCAAGATTCATATGGCAGGGTAAGAGACCTAGAATCAGATATAGAACCCTACAGCTAAACAAAGACAAAGGTGGGCTCGCACTGCCAAATATCAGGGACTATTTTATAGCTGCACAAATTAAAACTTTAGTAGAGATATGTAACCCAGTCTACACTGCACAATGGAAGGAGATGGAATGCCAAATAACAAGTGACATCCCCCTACAGGCGATAATAGGGAACAATGCCTTAACTAAACTCCTGAATAACACTAACCCATGGATAGAGACCCCGCTAAAAATTTGGTTTAAGATAGTCAGAGAGAATCAAGCTAAAGAGCCCTATCGACTTCTGCAATGGATTGCCTATGATCAAGACTTTACCCCCAATAAAACAGACACTAGATTTAAAGAGTGGAAAGAGAAAGGGCTGATAAAATATTACGATTTTTTTAAGGGGCAAACTTTAAGAAGTTTTGAAGATTTGAAAAAACAAGGTCTAATAAATCAAGATCTATACAGGTTCTTTCAGCTTAGACACCACATAAACAATATACTTAAAAAGGAGGATTTGGAAAGGGCCCAGTCAGGTGTTCTGAAGGTCTTCTTAATGGCATATAAAGGGATCCCAGGGATCAGATACATTTCTAAAATATACCAAGGTCTTCAAGACTTAAAAGGAGACAACACATCGTATATGTGAATCCAAGATGAAGATAAAAAATCCAAGATGGCGCCGCGGATGGCAGCCACTGGCTTCTGCTCTCTGATGTTTTTGATAATTTTGTGTGTTTTTTTGGACTTCTGCTCTTCTGTCCGAATCACCTATTCAAGGGAGGAACTACTTTCACTCAGACTACCTCCCAATGCAACTTCTCCGCCAGTTACTGCTGCTGATCTGAAGTTTTTTCAGTCCATCTTAGCTGTGGGAGCAGCGGCTATTGGCGGTGGCCGGAAACGAAGGCGGCGTGGTAAACGTGCCGGTGCGTTAGTCAGGCTGAAGAAACGAGGATTTCGCACGCCGCTCCCATCGATCCATCTGGCAAATATCCGCAGTTTGGCGAACAAAATGGATGAACTGCTGCTCCTGACTCACAAAAACCGGGATTTTAGCAGATCTGGCGCCCTTTGTTTCACGGAGTCCTGGCTGAGTGAACACATCCCGGACAGCGCAGTCCGTCTGGACGGATTTCAACTGTTTCGCGCTGATCGCAGCCGAGAATTTTCTGGAAAGACTAAGGGTGGTGGAATCTGCTTCTACATAAACGAAGGTTGGTGTACTGATGTCACAGTGTTGAAGAAGTTTTGTAGCCCTAACCTAGAGTCACTGTTCATAAACTGTAAACCCTTTTATTCACCGCGAGAGTTCTCCTCATTTATTCTGGTCGGAATTTATATCTCGCCTGCTGCTTGTACAACGGAGGCACTGCAGCTCCTCGCTGACCAGATAGCAGAGGTGGAGGAAAAACATCCAGACTCTCTGCTTATCATTCTGGGTGATTTCAATAGAGCTAATCTCACAAATGAGCTTCCTAAATACAGACAGCATATTAAATGTCCCACCAGGGACACAAATACACTTGACCACTGTTACACAGTTTTAAGAAATGCCTATCATGCCGTCCCCCGTGCAGCTCTGGGTTTTTCTGACCACTGCCTGCTCCATCTTATTCCAACATACAGACAGAAACTAAAAACTTCCAAGCCTGTTGTAAGGACTGTGAAGAAATGGACTGAGGAATCAAAGCTGAAGTTACAAGCCTGCTTTGACTGCACAGATTGGAGTGTTTTTGAAGCTGCAGCCATTAACTTAAATGAACTCACTGACACTGTGACATCATACACCTGTTTCTGCGAGGACATGTGTGTGCAGACCAAGACCTTCTGCATATACAACAACAATAAACCCTGGTTCATTCCTAAACTGAAGCAGCTACGTCAGACCAAGGAGGAGGCCTACAGGACTGGTGACTGGACTCTGTACAAGCGGGCCAGAAACATGCTGACGAAGGAGACCAGGCTTGCTAAGAGGAGCTACAGTGTGAAGTTACAAAAAAACTTCTCAGCTAACAACTCTGCTTCTGTCTGGAGAGGCCTACGGAATATCACCAACTACAGGAGACCATCCCCCCACCCTGCGGAAAACCTCCAGCTGGCTAATGACCTAAACAGCTTTTACTGCAGGTTTGAAAAGAACCTACAGTTCTCACCTCCCACCCACACAAAAGGATTATCTGCAGCCCCAGGAACTCCATCCCTCCTCCACTCTGACCTCCCACCAGCACTAATGATCTGTGAAGAGGAGGTGCGCCGGGTCTTTCAGAGACAAAAGATCAAGAAGGCTGCAGGACCTGATGGTGTGTCTCCGTCCTGCCTGAGAGTCTGCTCCAACGAGTTGGCCCCCATCTTCACCCGGATCTTTAACAGATCACTGGAGCTGCGTGAAGTGCCTTCCTGCTTCAAACGCTCCATCATCATTCCAGTTCCCAAGAAACCCTCTATTACAGGATTAAACGACTACAGACCTGTTGCCCTGACCTCTGTGGTCATGAAATCCTTGGAGAGATTGGTGCTGAGCCACCTGAAGGTCATCACAGGCCCCCTGATGGACCCACTGCAGTTTGCCTACCGGTCAAACAGGTCAGTGGATGATGCAGTGAATATGGGACTACATTACATCCTGCAACACCTCGACTCCCCAGGGACGTACGCCAGGATCCTGTTTGTCGACTTCAGCTCAGCGTTCAACACCATCATCCCAGGCATTCTTCATCAGAAACTCCTCCAGCTCAAGGTGCCCCCCTCCACCTGCCAGTGGATCTCCAGCTTTCTGACTGACAGGTGGCAACAGGTGAAGCTAGGGAGATTTACATCCAGCTCCCGAAAAATTAGTACTGGCGCCCCCCAAGGATGTGTCCTTTCCCCACTGCTCTTCTCCCTCTACTCCAACGACTGCACCTCAGAGGACCCTTCGGTGAAGCTCCTGAAGTTTGCGGACGACACCACAGTCATCGGTTTGATCCGGGATGATGATGAGTCTGCATACAGGCGGGAGGTGGAGCAGCTGATCCTCTGGTGCAGCCAGAACCATCTTGAACTTAACCCAGCCAAAACGGTGGAGATGACTGTGGATTTCAGGCGACACCCCCCTTCATTCCCCCCACTCACCATCCTCAACAGCACAGTGTCCACTGTGGACTCCTTCAAGTTTCTGGGTACCACAATCTCCCGGAACCTGAAGTGGTCCTCCCATATTGACACTGTCCGGAAAAAGGCCCAGCAGAGGTTGTTTTTTCTGCGTCAGCTCAAGAAGTTTGATTTGCCTCAGGAGCTGCTGGTTGTCTTCTACACCGCCATCATCCAATCTGTCCTCTGCTTTTCCATCACTGTCTGGTTTGGATCTGCCACTAAACAGGACAAGACCAGACTGCAGCGGATCATTAAGTCTGCGGAGAGGATCATTGGTACCGACCTACCCTCCATTGAGAACTTATATCGGTCCATAACCAGGAAACGGGCGGGAAACATCTGTGCTGACCCATCACACCCCGGCCACAAACTGTTTGAACTTCTATCTTCTGGTCGTCGTTACAGATCACTGAAGGTCAAAACCACCCGTCACAGGAACAGTTTCTTTCCTCAAGCCATCACTCTGATGAACTCCTAACATTCACCTAGTCCTACCTGTTTGCTGTACTCATGACTTTTCATCCATTATTACATTGCACATAACTCTCACACTGCTTTTTACTTCATTCACATTATATCACTGAATCTGAGTCCACATTGAAATACTGTGTGATTGTATATTTTTTCATATATTTCTGCAAAGTGTGGTTAGTCCGAGTAAATAACTGCATATATTCCTGTATATATTTGCATCCTTTTATAGAAACGTGGACAGACTGTAATTTACTGTACATACTCTGGTTGTCATTGAATCCTTATTTAAATCCTTCACCTGAACAACGAGAGCAAGTTTTTCGCCAAAGTCAAATTCCTTGTATGTGTTGTGCATACTTGGCCAATAAAGCTGATTCTGATTCTGATTCTGATATAAAAGAGAGATGGGAAAAAGAGGGGAATTTCACTTTACAATTGGAAATATGGGAAAAGCTAAATAAACAGCAATGGAAAAGTACCTCATCCCTGCAGTGGAGAGAATTTGGATGGAAAAACTTGGTAAGATTTTTCAGAACACCTGCACAAAACAAATTTACCCATAAGGGATTGAACTGTTGGCGCTTGTGTGGTGAAAAGACTGCAAATCATTTTCATGTGTTTTGGTCATGCCCAGTTATCCGCCAATATTGGTCCAACGTACAGACAATATTGGGGAAAATATTCAAAATAACAGTTCCCTTTTCTTTTGTAACTTTGTATTTGGGTTTATTACCGGACTCACTGGAAAGACGAGGAGATAAATACTTATTCAATGTTTTAATATTGGCAAGTAAAAAAGCCCTAACTAAAAAATGGATGCTGAAGGACTGTCCTACACCTGAAGATTGGATTAACGTGATTCAAGACATTTACTCGATGGAAAAGTTGACATTCGCACTGAGACAGGACATGGATGGGTTCATGAACTTTTGGCAACCCTGGATCGCATATGTGTCTTCCATTAGAACTAATCTTTGACAAATACCATTTCAATAATGGTTCCACTCTTTGTTCCAACGCTACTCAGATGCTCTTTTACTTTTAATTACTTAATTTTCTGTTTGTTTGTTTTTTGCTGTTCTGTTTGTTTGTTTATTCGTTTGTTTGTTTGTTTTTTATTTAATTCTCCTTAACTTCACTTTTTCTTTCACTTAAAAAAAAAGGGGGGGTTGTTGTAATAACTATCCTACCAACGTTGTCAAATAGCAAAAAATAAGGGAACATGTGATGAAAATGTAAACAATGCAATGCTGTAATGACCTGTATACCCTTTACAAAAACTTAAATAAAAAAAAAAAAAAAAAAAAAGATAAGGAGTTTTCTTTTTTTTTTCACAAGTACATCAAACATATTATCGCATTGATTACTTTTTTGTTGACAGCTCTCTTCTTACTAAGGTAACTTCTTCTAAATACCACCCAGTTGTTTCAGATCACACACCCCTAACTTTACACATAAGACTTCTTGAACAGCTTCGTTTTTCTTCACCTT
Source organism: Pholidichthys leucotaenia (assembly GCA_020510985.1). Classification (NCBI taxonomy): domain Eukaryota; kingdom Metazoa; phylum Chordata; class Actinopteri; order Cichliformes; family Pholidichthyidae; genus Pholidichthys; species Pholidichthys leucotaenia. The sequence goes on from CM035838.1 coordinate 150,133,060, forward strand.
GGAGGTTTAATTCAAAGTTGTTATCTGATAATGCATTTAATGCCTTTATATCCTCCTCAATGGACGATTTCATAGCCCTAAACAAATCAGACTATCAGTTTTTCGTTATTATGGAAGTCATTCAAAGTGTATTTGCATGGACAAATCATTTCTTATTTAGCGTATACTAATAAAATTTGCAAGGCAAAAGTGTAAGAGCTCACATCAAAAATTTCAGATATAGACAAATTAAATTCAGTTAACCCAAGCCCGACCTTGTTGAAGTGTCGGCTCAATTTACAGTCGGAGCTCGATCTGATGACAACAGCAGATGCTGAGCGTCTTTTATTACGCTCCCGTGTCAATTATTATGAATATGGCAATAAATCGAGCTGGTTGGTGGCTCATCAATTAAAAAGACAAGCCACATCTCGATTGATCCCCAGAATTAGAAGCTCTACTGGTTCAATCACTTCTGACCCAAATACTATCAATACAGTTTTTAAGTCCTTTTACTCCTCTCTTTATGAATCTGAATCTCCACCTGAAACAGCAGAAATGACTTCCTTTTTCAAAAATCTCGGTGTACCTACTGTTGACCCAGTAGTGGCTGGTGAGCTTGATGCTCCCTTTAGTTTGCAAGAAATTACAACAGCCATTAAAGCAATGCAAAGCAATAAGGCCCCTGGCCCCGATGGATTTGGTGTTGAGTTTTTTAAAAAATACACAGATAAACTTGTCCCTCTACTCATTTCAGTATACAGCGGGTCCCTTGAACAAGGTTCACTGCCTCTGACCTTGACAAAGGTCTCCATAACCCTGCTTTTGAAGCAGGACAAGGCCCCTGAGTTATGCACCTCTTACAGACCTTTGTCCCTATTGAATCCATCCATCCATCCATCTTCTACCGCTTTTCTGGAGGTCCAGGTCACGGGGGCAGAAGTTCAAGCAAAGAAGTCCAGACTTCTCTCTCCCCAGCCACCTGCTCCAGCTCTTCAGAGAGGATACAAAGGCGTTCCCAGACCAGCTGGGAGACATAGTCTCTCCGCCGAGTCCTGGGTCTGAACCGGGGTCTCCTCCCAGTGGGACGTGCCTGAAACACCTCAAGTGGGAGGCGTCCAGGAGGCATCCTAATCAGATGCCCATACCATCTCAACTGGCTCCTTTCAATGTGGAGGAGCAGCAGTTCTACTCTGAGCCTCTCCCGGATGACTGAGCTCCTCACCCTATCTCTGAGGGTGAGTCCAGCAATCCTACGGAGAAAGCTCATTTTAGCCACTTGTATCCGCGATTTTGTTCTTTCGGTCATTACCCAAAGCTCGTGACCATAGGTGAGAGTAGGAACGTAGATTGACTGGTAAATCGACAGCTTTGCCTTAGAACTAAGCTCCCTCTTCACCACAACAGACCGGTACAACGTCCGCGTCACTGCAGATGCTGCTCCGATCCGTCTGTCAATCTCTCGCTCCATTTTCCGCTCACTCGTGAATAAGACCCCAAGATACTTAAACTCCTCCACTTGGGGCAGGAGTCTGTCCCCAAGGAAGGCAATCCACCTTTTTCCGGTTGAGGACCATGGACTCGGACTTGGAGGTGCTGATTCTCATCCCAGCCGCTTCACACTCAGCGGCAAACCGTCCCAGCAAGAACTGTAGGTCATTGCTGGATGAAGCCAACAGGACAACATTATCTGCAAACAGCAGAGATGCGATCCTGTGGTCACCAAGCATGACACCCTCCATTCCCTGGCTGCGCCTAGAATGAACAGGATCGGTGACAAAGGGCAGCCCTGGCGGGGTCCAACTCTCACTGGGAATGAGTCCAACCAAGTGCTGGCAATATGAACCAAACTCTCACAATGGTCGTACAGAGATCGAATAGCTCGTAACAACAAGCCCGATACCCCATACTCCCGAAGCACCCCCCACAAAAAACCACGAGGAACGCGGTCAAATGTCTTCCCCAAGTCCACAAAACACATGTGAACTGGTTGGGCAAACTCCCACGAACCCTCGAGAATTCTCGAGAGGGTAAAGAGCTGGTCAGATGTGCCGCTTGGGATCAGTCCGCCAAGGTCTCCGCCTTTGACCGCCACCTAATCCACATAGCAGGGATCATGGGGGTCCGGTGCTATGTGGATTAGATGGCGGTCAAAGGCAGAGACCTTGGCGGACTGATCCCAAGCGGCACATTGGACCCTACTGAATGTTGATACCAAAATTTTAGCTCAAGTATTAGCAATTCATCTTGAAAAGATTCTTCCTAACATCATATCAGAAGAACAAAATGGGTTTATCAAAAGCCGCCAGCTCTTTTATAATGTTCGCACACTTTTGAATGTGATTTTTTTCCAGAAATTCCTCTTCAGTCCCTGAGGTTGTTATACCAATTGATGCCGAAAAAGCATTTGATCGAGTTGAGTGGAATTATCTTTTTGTACACTCCATAAATTTGGATTTGGTGACAGATTCATATCATGGATTAGACTTCTTTACACTTCCCCCCAGGCTAGCATTCAAACTAATGACACTCCACTTATTTTACATTATCTCGGGGCACTAGACAAGGCTGTCCCCTTTCTCCTTTGCTTTTTGCCTTAGCCACTGAACCGCTGTCAATTGCTCTGAAATCTCTTTCACTTTTTCATGGTGTCTCTTGATCTGGTATTGAACTGAAATTGTCCCTTTATGCAGATGACTTGCTCCTGTTTGTATCAGATCCATTGACCAGTATTACATCAAGCAGTATGGCTCTTTCTCCGGCTATAAAGTCAATCTTTCTAAGAGTGAATACTATCCCATAAATTCCTCTGCTCTGTTACTTAAACAGTCTGACATACCTTTAAAACTTAACTTGTCGGGGTTTAGATATCTGGGGATCAACATGACCCCCACTCCAACCTCTCTTTTTGCTGCGAATTTTTTCCACTGATGAGTCAGGTCAAGGCAGACTTACAGAGGTGGAATTCTCTACCACTGTCTTTGATAGGTAGAATTAATGCAGTGAAAATCATAAAATTGTAAAACTCCTAGGGTTAAGTATTCACTCTTGCAAAAGCTTAAACTCGACAGTGGTTTTGCATTACCTAATTTTCTGTTTTATAATTGGTCAGCGCATTTTCACAAATTGATCCATTGGTTTCACTGTCCGGGGTTATTATGGTGTAGGCTGGATGCTCAGTCACTTTCATTTTCTTCCCTATTGGCTCTAGTCTCCTCCTCCCTACCTTTGAATCCATCCAACTTTACAAGTAACCCCGTGGGCCTCTCCACCCTTAAGATTTGGGCTCAATTTAGATGCCATTTTAAATTTTTGTCACCATCAACTCTTACACCCGTAACACAAAATCATCTGTTTCCTCCATTCCTTATTGATATAACTTTCACGATTTGGCAGAGTTGTGGCCTTAAGCATTTCAGGGATCTATACAAAGATGGTATTTTTCCACATTTTCAGATGTGATGTCTACCTGTACCAGGGGTGTCCAATGTCCAATGCCAGTGTCCAATGCCATGGAGGGCCAAGACCCTGCAGGCTTTACCTCCAACCAGTGTCTTCAACAGCAGGTTTCGCTGAACTTCTTCCCACTGATTGCTGATCAGTGAAAACACCTGCTGAAGAGAGTGGGTAGAAGAGAAAACCTGCAGGGTCCTGGCCCTCCATGGCACATGACTGGACACCTCTGACCTATACCTTGCCTGCATCTCATCTGTTTTGTTACTTCCAACTTAGGCATTGTGCCTCTTCTCTGTTTCCAAGCTTCCCTTCCCTCCCCACTAGCCAACCATGGGATGATCTAAATCTGAAACCATTGATGGTCAATCAGTTGCAAAAGCGTGAATTTCCTGGAAACAGGAGCTAGGTTTGAACATAACAGATGAGTTATGGGACAAAGCTGTCTTCAGTATACGGTCTAGCACACCTTGTGCCAGGCTACAGCTTTTACAGTTCAAAGTGCTATATAGGGCCCACTGGACAAAATCTTGTTTATCTGCAATTTATCCTGATATTGCAGATCAATGTGACAAATGCCACGCCTCTCCCTGTAATCTTAGTCATATGTTTTTTTTCCTGTCCTAGGTTACAGAAATGTTGGTGTTACTATTTTAAAATCATGTCTAAGGCTCTGGGGATAAATGTTTCTCCAGCCCCCCTCATGGCTATATTTGGAATGTCTGTTAACTCCCATCACATTGACTCTACACAGTCGGATGTATTAGCCTTTACATCTCTCTTAGCAAGACGCCGCATTTTGCTTGCATGGAAATCCCCTAAACCCCCTTCTCTCTCCCTCTGGCTTAAGGATGTCATGTTTTTTCGTAAATTAGAAAAAATAAGATTTGCAATAAAATGTTCTTCAGCTAAAATTTTTCATAAATGGCAGTCTTTCATAGATTGAGTCATTGCAAACTTTGCCTCCAGACTGACCCCCCTTCCCCCCTTTTTTTCTTCCTTTTCTTTTTCTTTTTGTTTTCTTTTTATGTATATTCTATACTTGATATTTTGTTATTGCACTGGACAGAGACTTTGTTCTGTTGTTTGTCCAGTGAGGGCCTTGGCGATGGTATGGGTGTTCTGGGGAAAAAAAGAAAAAGCTGTAATTGTGACATTGTTTTCATAAACATTGTATGCTTTAAAAAGATTAATAAAAAAAAAAGACTGCTTGACAGAAGTCTATTGGCTCACTTTTATTATAAAAAAAGAAGAAAGAAAAGAAAAAAAAAGAAAGCAGTTCTGCATTTGTTCAATTGTGACAATGGAATATCAATTTTGGGGATTAGGCAAGTTGCTTTTTTTATCTGACTTTTTATGTCCAAGGTGTTTTGCTAAAGATACCATAGAAATGAAATTTCATTAGAATACACTTGTAGTACAACAAAAATGACAAATTTTCAAGGCCAGGAGGAGTTGTGCCACAAACAGAGAGGGATAAAGTTGTGAATAGAGTCACTTTTTGTTTGCATCCTTAAAGAGACACTTGAGAAAAAACTCGGAAAAAAAATCAAGTTTTTTTTCTCTTGTTAACATGACTGTGAGATATTTTTATGACTTACAAGACATATCAAGAGCAAAATCATTCAAATGTCTCATATATCTGATTTTTTGCTTTAAAGTTTCACTTATGCCCCGCCCCCTGATAAAAGGTGTGTTTAATTGGAACATTTTTGGTGACATAACTATGCATGACGCTGGCACATCTGTAGGGTTCAGCCAGTCAGGACTGGCCTAACTGAAGTTATCCTCAAGGCTAGTTAGCATTTCTGGACAGCCGCTTTCAAAACTTGATATAATTAAGATGGGTTTGACCATTAAACTGCTTTTAAGGACCGATGTCATTATCCTGGGCCACCGTGCATACAACCGAGCCTGTCCTTCAACCGGCAAGTCTTTTTATCACAGGATTTATTCTAATAATGTAGCGCTAGCCACTATTAGCCTTGTGGTATGTGGGTGGGCCTAGTAATCACAGATCCTGGAGTTTGAAGGACGGGAAAGTGAAAAGATTTTGACACGAAACTGGAAGCCAATAAAAGGTTTTGTTTGTAGAAAAACTGGCATAAGATACCATTTTAGACAATGTATATTTGTTTTTATAAGGGATTTATATCCAACAGAGTCCATCTTTAAGAAGGTTATCAGAAAAAAAAAAAAACCATTACACAATAGTCCTCACAACTTATCTTCTGGGTGTCCTTAGCCTCTATGTGCATTTCCTTCATTAGTGTCCTTCAATATGAACTTCTAATTATAGTTGTATTCAAATTTGTATGATTAGCAACACATCTGAGGGGAAAAAAATTAAAGACTTAGGGGTATAATACAGGCATTTATTGAATAACATATGCAGAGATTACTTTCCGAACCTACAGAACCACAAGTCATAACTCATGACAAAATTACATCAGGATGGAAAAATAATTTCCCATAAACTCCAATGCAATTTTTTTCCCAAAGTTAGGTCCCATATGCAGAAGCAGAGAGGGAGGGACTCTCAGTGAGAAAGGCTAGCATTATTAGTATTCAGGCTATGCTTACAGCTAATGAACCCTGACAATAAAACAGACCATGGGCCGTATTACAGTGATAGGGTAGGTCACTCAGTTGTCACTGATGCAGAATGCATTTATGAGCGGTTCCAAGTTCGTGTGAGGAAAACCTCACCCACAACACGGACAAGAAAAAAAAGATGATAGTCGACATGAGGAAAGAGAGGAGGAGAACCCATCGGCCGCTGTTCATCCGGAAGCTTGAGGTGGAGTGGGTGAGCGGCTTTAAATACCTGGGCATCCACATCAGTGAGGACCTTAAGTGGACACACAACACCACACAGCTGGTAAAGAGAGCTCAACAGCGACTGTACTTTCTGAGGAGGCTGAAGAAGTTTGGCATGTCCTCCAGGATCCTCAACAATTTCTACAGCTGCATCATCGAGAGCATCCTGACCAACTGCATCACTGCGTGGTACGGCAGCACCACTGCCCTGGACTGCAAATGCTTGCAGAGAGTGGTGAAGACAGCAGAGAAGATCATCAGGACTCCACTTCCCTCTCTGCAGAGCATCTACCACCACAGAGTCCAAAGGAGAGCTGACGCCATCCTCAGGGACCCCACCCACCTCCAGCACAGACTGTTCACACTTCTACCCTCAGGCCGGAGGTACAGAAGTGTGAAATGCAGGACAACCAGACTGAAGAACTCCTTCTTTCTCACTGTCATCAGACTCCTGAACAGATAACAACTCCCAAAACTCTGTAACACAGCTTTGCATTTAGGAACTCACACACTGGCTGCTAAATTTGTACACTGCTCACCTGTACAGTAGATATAGTCTCACCTATCTGATGTCCATATCATCTCTGCTACTAATTACCATCTCTGTTGCTACTTATCATGCACAGTCTACTGGTACGACCATTACAGAAATTAGCACCGGGAACTAATTTGTAATTATACACTGCTCATTGCACAAGGCTCATTTGCACACTGTACATAGGTCTATGCCATCTCAGGTTCACATCAGGTTGCACAATGCTTATTTGCACACTGCACATAGTGTTATTAGTACTCATTAGTTTTAGTATTTAGTGAATAAGTTACTGTAAGTTACTGTGTCATGACCTACAATTGTTGTTAGTGTGTCATGACCTTAGAATTGTTGTTTCTGTACCTACTACCTTGGCATTTGTCGGAGAGCAAAGTAAGAATTTCATTGCTCAGGAAATGTAGCATTTCTTAACTGTGCACATGATAATAAAGCCTTTGAATCTTGAATTTCCTTATCACAACAGCATAGAAACAAACTTTCCACCGGTGCATGACACGAAGAGGCCAGTCTGATTATTCAGAGGTGTGTTTTGGATAATCCAATCTAAAGCACTCATGCCCATCCCTTTAATGCAAAGAGGCGCATTATCTAAAGTGAATTGTGATCATGGCAGTTTGAAACGGATTTTGCGCTGACCAAAGCCTGTGCGTGTGAGCCAAAATGCATGCGATAGTAATGTTGCTTGGTAATAAGGACGACAGCAATCACAGTTGATGCCCAGTGAGTTACAGTGGTGTGAAAAAGTGTTTGCCCCTTCCTGATTTCTCATTTTTTGTATGTTTGTCACACTTAAATGTTTCAGATCATCAAACAAATTTAAATATTAGACAAAGATAACACAACTAAACACAAAATGCAGTTGTTAAATGAAGGTGTTTATTATTAAGGAAAAAAATCCAAACCTACATGGCCCTGTGTGAAAAAGTGACCCCCCCCCCCCCCCCCCTTAAAACATAACTGTGGTTTATCACATCTTTGGAAAGCTGAGTTCAATTTCTCTAGCCATACCTAGGCCTGATCACTGCCACACCTGTTCTCAATCAAGAAATCACTTAAATAGGACCTGCCTGACAAAGTGAAGTAAAGCAAAAAATCCTCAAAAGCTAGACATCATGCTGTGATCCAAAGAAATTCAGGAACAAATGAGACACAAAGTAATTCAGATCTATCAGTCTGAAAAAGGTTAAAAAGCCATTTCTAAAGCTTTGGGACTTCAGCGAACAACAGTGAGAGCCATCATTCACAAGTGGCAAAAACATGGAACAGTGGTGAACCCTCCCAGGAGTGGTCGGTCGACAAAAATTACCCCAAGAGTGCAGCAACGACTCATCCAAGAGGTCACAAAAGACTCCACAACAACATCCAAAGAACTGCAGGCCACATTTGCCTCAGTTAAGGTCAGTGTTCATGACTTCAGCATAAGAAAGAGACTGGGCAAAAATGGCCTGCATAGCAGAGTTCCAAGATGAAAGCCACTGCTGAACAAAAAGAACATAAAGGCTGGTCTCAGTTTTGCCAGAAAACATCTTGATGATCCCCAAGACTTTTGGGAAAATACTCTGTGGACTGACAAGACAAAAGTTGAACATTTTGGAAGGTGTGTGTCCCATTACATCCAGCATAAAAGTAACACAGCATTTCAGAAAAGGAACATCATACCAACAGTAAAATATGGTGGTGGTAGTGTGATGGCCTGGGGCTGTTTTGCTGCTTCAGGACCTGGAAGACTTGCTGTGGTAAATGGAACTATAAATTCTGCTGTCTACCAAAAAATCCTGAAGGAGAATGTCTGGCCATCTGTCCGTGACCTCAAGCTGAAGGACACTTGGGTTCTGCAGCAGGACAATGAGCCAAAACACACCAGCAAGTCCACCTCTGAAGTGCTTAAGAAAAACAAAATGAAGACTTTGGAGTGGCCTAGCCGAAGTCCTGACCTGAATCCGATTGAAATGCTGTGGCATGACCTTAAAAAGGCGGTTCATGCTCAAAAACGCTCCAGTGTGGCAATTTTGCAAAGATGAGTAGACCAAAATTCCTCCACAGCGCTGAAAAAGACTCACTGCCAGTTATCGCAAATGCTTGATTGCAGTTGTTAAGATGAGATAAGATAAGATAAGATCAGATAAGCCTTTATTAGTCCCACAATGGGGAAATTCCAGGATTGCAACAGCACAGGGATAGCAACACTCAGAGCAACAATCAGAAGGCAAGAAAAAAACAAGAGCAGCTAGTATACATATGTACATATTACTATAAATATATATATATATAGACATACAGTGCGGAGCATTGTGGTTTGTGTATGTGCAGCAGAAAGTCTAAGCTCTCTCTCCGCGGATGCGGCGGGCCAGCTGGATGTCTTTGGGCATGATGGTGACCCTCTTGGCATGGATGGCGCACAAGTTGGTGTCCTCGAAGAGACCCACCAGGTAGGCCTCGCTGGCCTCCTGCAGAGCCATGACGGCAGAGCTCTGGAAGCGCAGGTCGGTCCTGAAGTCCTGAGCGATCTCCCTCACCAGGCGCTGGAAGGGCAGCCCACGGATGAGCAGCTCCGTGGACCTCCGGCAGCGATGGATCTCTCTCAGAGCCACGGCACCGGGCCTGCAACGGTGAGGCCTCCTCACTCCGCCGGCGGCCGGAGCGCCTTTTCGAGCAGCCTTGGTGGCCAGCTGCTTCCTGGGGGCTTTTCCTCCAGTAGATTTACGGGCGGTCTGCTTGGTTCTTGCCATCGCTCTTTATTATTCTGTCTTTATATTTCCTCCAGCCTGGCACCCGCGTCACTCCCGCTTCAGCTCTCCCGGTATGTCAAGCTTCTCCGTTAGCACCGGGTGGCGGCTGAGTGCTAGCTAGCTCCTCCCCGCTGCATCGTCTCCCGCTGTAAACAGAGGCTCCGTCCGCCGACTCGGGAGACCCCCGGGCGCGATCTGTGTGTCCGTGATACACATAGAGTGAAAGGTGTGCCGGATCAGAAAGCCATCACCGGATCAGAAAGAAGAAGGAAGATAAAAAGACTCAGAGTTGAGCCGCTGTTGCAAAAGGCAACCAACTCGTGTGGCGCGTGTTGCTGCTAAGGGTGGCCTAACCTGTTATTAGGTTTAGGGGGCAATCATTTTTTCCACACAGGGCCATGTAGGTTTGTTTGATGATCTGAAACATTTACGTAAGTGTGACAAACATACAAAAAAAATGAGAAATCAGGAAGTGGGCAAACACTTTCTCACACCACTATATGTTAGAAAGAACAAACAGGGAAAATCAGCTGAATGGTTTAATTTAGCACGCACTTCATGTAGTGTAGAATTTCAGGAAAAGAGGATGATGCCTGTGCAAACTTTCATATACTTTAATTATGGTGTCTTATTAAGATGGTGGCGTGCATGGACACAGTGGCCCCTCTTGGCATCAGCGAGTGTGAGAGTTTTGAGTGTTTTGATCATCCCAGATGTACATTCTGTAAAACTTACAACCGTGAGACCTTATTAAACATCAAGGTACTGCACGCTGCAAGAATCGCAGCGCTCGGTTGTGACTTGGACATTCTACGCCAGCATGGAATTCTGTCGGAGATTCCGCTGGAGGCTACCCGAGAAAGAGGAAGCGTAAGTGGAGCGAACGCAAGCAAAAGCGAGGAAAAAGGGCCGGGATTCATGCTAGGCTAAAGGCTAACCCCTCCAGACCAGCAGTACCATTGCTCCTTCTCTCTAATGTCCGCTCCCTCGACAACAAGCTGGACGAGTTGCGTCTGCTGAGAGAAACCTGGAGAGAGTGGAGGAACTGCTGTGTGCTTGCGTTCACGGAGACATGGCTCCACGACAACTTCTCTGACGCGGCCATTCAGCTGGAAGGGACGACATCGTTCCGGGCGGACAGAGAAGCTGCTAGCTCCGGTAAGAGCTGGGGGGAGGGGGGGCTATTCATCTATGTTAACAAGAACTGGTGCGTTAACGCCACATTAGTATCTAAACACTGCTCTCCGTTGGCGGAGTTCCTTATTGTAAATTGTTGGCCATTTTATCTGCCAAGGGAATTCACCAACGTGTTTGTAGCTGCTGTTTACATAGCGCCTAGCGCTAATGCTAAAGCTAATGCTAAAGCGGCACTCGTGATGCTGGTGCCTGCCTACAAACCTTTACTGAAGTGCAGCAGGCCAATAGTGAAACAAATCAGGATTTGGCCAGAGAGTGCAACCTCAGCACTTAAAGACTGTTTTCTGCACACAGACTGGGAGGTCTTCAAAATAGCAGCCTCTCAGGAAGACAGGACAGATGTGGAGGAGTATGCTGAAACGGTCAACAGCTACATTGCGAAGTGCACAGAGGATGTCACTATAGTGAAGACTATCACTGCACGGGGCAACCATAAGCCCTGGATGACTGCAGAGGTGCGCTTGCTGCTCATAGCCAGAGATGCAGCCTTCAGAGCGAAGGACAGGATCGCCCTCTGCTCAGCCAGGTCTGCGCTCTCAAAGGGAATTAAGACGGCGAAGCGCGCCTATGCGGAGAAAATCCAGGGACGCCTCTGTGACACTAGGAACACCAAGCAGATGTGGCAGGGAGTTTGGGCGCTGACGGACTATAAGTCTAGGCAGGGGGTCAATGATGACGACGCTTCGCTTCCAGACAGGCTCAACAACTTCTTTGCACGTTTTGAAGCATCAAACCCGACAATAAGAGGGAGGGCTGGCCCATCTCCACCATTGGTTGGGCCAGCTATCACCATCAACACAGCGGACACACAAAGGACCCTAACCAGGGTCAACCCACGTAAAGCTGCAGGCCTGGACAACATCCCGGGACGTGTGCTCCGAGACTGCGCGAGCGAGTTGGCGGATGTCCTGACTGACATTTATAACATCTCCCTGAGTCAGGCCATCGTTCCCAGATGCTTTAAGACCTCTACCATAGTACCGGTGGCAAAGAAACCAGTTGTGTCCTGTCTGAATGACTGTCGTCCTGTTGCACTGACACCAATTGTGATGAAGTGTTTTGAACGGCTTGTCAAACCACACATCACAGCCTGCCTCCCTGCATCACATGACCCGCTCCAGTTTGCATATCGTTCAAACCGCTCCACGGAGGATGCTATAGTCACCATCCTGCACTCTGTCATCACCCACCTGGATCAGAAGGACACCTACGCCAGACTCCTGTACATTGATTTCAGTTCAGCATTCAACACCATTATTCCTCAGAGACTGATGGAGAAATTACTCCCTCTTGGTCTGAACACCGCCACATGTCTCTGGATCCTGGATTTCCTGACTGAGAGACCTCAGGCTGTCCGTGTTGGAAATAACATCTCCAACTCTATCACGCTGAGCACCGGATCCCCTCAAGGCTGCGTACTCAGTCCACTGTTGTTTACACTTCTAACACATGACTGTGTATCCAGACACGAGGGGAACCAGATTATTAAGTTTGCAGACGACACCACAGTGGTGGGACTTATTCAGAGGGATGAGGAATCAATGTACAGGGAAGAAGTGAGAGACCTGGAGGGCTGGTGCAGGGAGAACAATCTGATGCTCAACGTGGACAAAACAAAGGAGATGATTATGGACTTCCGGCGGTCACAGCCTGAACACGTCCCTCTCAGCATCGGCGGCCGTTTAGTGGAGAGAGTGGAGAACATCAAATTCATCGGAGTGCAGATCTCGCAGGACCTGACCTGGAGCAAGAATTCCTTGGGGATCAGAAAGTGGGCCCAGCAGAGACTGCACTTCTTGAGGAAACTCAAACAGGCCTCTCTCCCCATCTGCATACTCAGGACCTTCTACAGAGGTGTGGTAGAGAGTGTTCTGACGTACTGCATTGCAACATGGTACTCCAGCTGCAGTATATCAGACAAAAAAGCCCTGCAGAGGATAGTTAAGGGAGCTGAGAGGGTAATTGGAGTTTCCCTCCCCTCAGTCCAAGAACTTTTTCAGAACCGTCGTAGGAGCAGGGCACTGAACATTATCAAGGACCATTCTCACCCTCTGCATAAACACTTTGACCTTCTGCCATCTGGCAAACGATTCCGGAGCATCAGAGGCAGAACTACCAGACTGATTAACAGCTTCCTTCCACAAGCTGTTAGGATGCTGAGCAGTTGATCCAGAATCTCTCATACATATTACTGCACCTATGGACATTATGTGTATTATTTGTATATTACAGTTCTGGTTAGTTTTCAGGTACACTACCGTTCAAAAGTTTGGGGTCACCCAGACAATTATCTTGTGTTTTCCATGAAAAGTCACACTTATTTACCACCATGAGTTGTAAAATGAATAGAAAATATAGTCAAGACATTGACAAGGTTAGAAATAATGATTTGTATTTGAAATAATAATTTTTTCCTTCAAAATTTGCTTTCGTCAAAGAATCCTCCATTTGCAGCAATTACAGCATTGCAGACCTAACATGATTGCACAAGGGTTTTCTAATCTTCCATTAGCCTTCTGACGCAATGAGCAAACACAGTGTACCATTAGAACACTGGAGTGATAGTTGCTGGAAATGGGCCTCTATACACCTATGTAGATATTGCACCAAAAACCAGACATTTGCAGCTAGAATAGTCATTTACCACAATAGCAATGTATAGAGTGTATTTCTGATTAGTTTAAAGTTATCTTCATTGAAAAAAAAGTGCTTTTCTTTCAAAAATAAGGAAATTTCTAAGTGACCCCAAACTTTTGAACGGTAGTGTATGTCTCAGGGATGTGTGAATGGCTGTGTTGGGGTGGGGGGTGGGGGTGTGTGTGAGGGTGTCTTAAATTATGTTCTTTTTTACTTATATGGATGCCGAGAGAAACTCAATTTCATCTTGCCTGCACTACAGTTGTATGTACAGCAATATGACAATAAAGGTTGATTTGCTTTGATTTGATTTGATTTGATTTGATTTTAATGATGGCACAGAAGTCACTCCTGGCCGTGGGGAGATGGAGTGCTCCCTCTCCTGTTGCTTTCACCAACCAAGGGTCTCCCCCGACTCAGCGGGGGTCTGCAGAGGTTTGCGGCTTTCTGTCACAGTCCCTCCCGGGTGGGAGGAAAGGAGGAGATCTGGTGCTGCTTCCCATCCACCACCGACCACTACCACAAAGCGAGCCCACTCACGGTGAGCTTGCTGAGGTGGGTGGCCGTCGTCCGACTGGAAACCCAGGGCGTGGGAAATGATGTTAAAACCGAGGCCTCATGAAACAATGAGTAACTTTGAGACAATTGCTTCATGAGTGACACAGTGTTATGAAATGTCTAATAAAGACTGCCATCTGGTGACTGACTGTCAGAACTGCATCTGAGTTTATTGAAAATGGGCAATACTCCATACCACAGGTTGCACTACACTTTTTGTTATGTCATTTTCTCAGACAGGCTTGTAAAAATTCTTCAGTTATCTGTCATTTTAATTGACTTTAATTAGATTACCTTCCATATAATCCGTCAAATGATAAACAGCTTTCAGAATTTGTAGTCATTGCTGGAAACATTCTGTGGAAGGACAATTTTTAATGAACAAAATCTCTGATATACAGTATCTTACAAAATTGAGTACACCCCTCACATTTTTGTAAATATTTTATTATATCTTTTCATGGGGCAGCACTGAAGATATGACACTTTGATACAATGTAAAGTAGTCAGTGTACAGCTTGTTTAACAGTGTAAATTTGCTGTCCCTTCAAAATAACTCAACACACAGCCATTAATGACTGCTGGCAACAAAAGTGAGTACACCCCTAAGTGAAAATGTCCAAATTGTGCCCAAAGTGTCAATATTTTGTGTGGCCACCATTATTTTCCAGTACTGCCTTAACTCTCTTGGGCATGGAGTTCACTCGAACTTCACAGGTTGCCACTGGAATCCTCTTCCACTCCTCCATGATGAGATCATGGAACTGGTGGATGTTAGAGATCTTGCGCTCCTCCACCTTTCATCTGAGGATGCCCCACAGATGTTCAATAGGGTTTAGGTCTGGAGACATGCTTGGCCAGTCCATCACCTTTACCCTCAGTTTATTTAGCAAGGCAGTGGTCGTCTTGGAGGTGTGTTTGGGGTCGTTATCATGTTAGAATACTGCCTTGTGGCCCAGTTTCCGAAGGGAGAGGATCAAGCTCTGCTTCAGTATGTCACAGTACATGTTGGCATTCATGGTTCCCTCAATGAATTGTAGCTCCCAAGTACCAGCAGCACTCATGCAGCCCCAAACCATGACACTCCCACCACCATGCTTGACTGTAGGCAAGACACTCCTCAACTGGTTGCCGCCACACATGCTTGACACCATCTGAACCAAGACATGGCTCCAGTAATTCATGTCCTTTGTCTGCTTGTCTTCAGCAAACTGTAGGCTTTCGTGTGCATCATCTTTAAAAAGGGGCTTCCTTCTGGGACAACAGCCATGCAGACCAATTTGATGCAGTGTGCGGTGTATGGTCTGAGCACTGACAGGCTGACCACCAACCTCCTCAACCTCTGCAGCAATGCTGGCAGCACTCATATGTCTGTTTTCAAAAGACAACCCCTGGATATGACGCTGAGCACGTGCACTCAACTTCTTTGGTCGACCATGGTGAGGCCTGTTCTGAGTGGAACCTGTCCTGTTAGACCGTTATATGGTCTTGGCCACTGTGCTGCAGCTCAATTTCAGGGTGTTGGCAATCTTATAGCCTTGGCCATCTTTATGTAGAGCAACAATTCTTTTTTTCAGATCCTCAGAGTTCTTTGCCATCAGGTGCCATGTTGAACTTCCAGTGACTAGTATGAGAGAGTGTGAGAGCAATAACTCCAAATTTAACACACCTGCAACCCATTCACACGTGAGACTTTGCAACACTAACGAGTCACATGACACCGAGGAAGGAAAATGGCTAATTGGCACAATTTGGACATTTTCACTTAGGGGTGTACTCACTTTTGTTGCCAGCGGTTTAGACATTCATGGCTGTGTGTTGAGTTATTTTGAGGGGACAGCAAATTTACACTGTTATACAAGCTGCACACTGACTACTTTACATTGTATCAAAGTGTCATATCTTCAGTGTTGTCCCATGAAAAGATATTTACAAAAATGTGAGGGGTGTACTCACTTTTGTGAGATACTATCTATCTATCTACAGTATATATATATATATATATATATATATATATATATATATATATATATATATATACATATACAGTGGTGTAAAAAAGTATTTAGTCAGCCACCAATTGTGCAAGTTCTCCCACTTAAAAGATGAGAGAGGTCTCCAATTTTCATCATAGGTATACCTCAACTATGAGAGACAAAATAAGAAAAAAAAATCCAGAAAATCACATTGAAGGATTTTTAATGAATTAATTGGTAAATTCCTCAGTAAAATAAGTATTTGGTCAATAACAAAAGTTCATCTCAATACTTTGTTATATACCCTTTGTTGGCAATGACAGAGGTCAAACGTTTTCTGTAAGTTTTCACAAGGTTTTCACACACTGTTGCTGATATTTTGGCCCATTCCTCCATGCAGATCTCCTCTAGAGCAATGATGTTTTGGGGCTGTCGCTGGGCAACACAGACTTTCAACTCCCTCCAAAGATTTTCTATGGGTTTGAGATCTGGAGACTGGCTAGGCCACTCCAGGACCTTGAAATGCTTCTTATGAAGCCACTCCTTCGTTGCCCGGGCGGTGTGTTTGGGATCATTGTCATGCTGAAAGACCTAGCCACATTTCATCTTCAATGCCCTTGCTGGTGGAAGGAGGTTTTCACTCAAAATCTCACGATACATGGCCCCATTCATTCTTTCCTTTACATGGATCAGTCGTCCTGGTCCCTTTGCAGAAAAACAGCCCCAAAGTATGATGTTTCCACTCCCATGCTTCACAGTAGGTATGGTGTTCTTTCTCCTCCAAGTTGAGTTTTTACCAAAAAGTTCTATTTTGGTTTCATCTGACCATATGACATTCTCCCAATCCTCTTCTGCATCATCCAAATGCTCTCTAGCAAACTTCAGACGGGCCTGAACATGTACCGGCTTAAGCAGGGGGACACGTCTGGCACTGCAGGATTTGAGTCCCTGGCGGCGTAGTGTGTTTCTGATGTAGCCTTTGTTACTTTGGTCCCAGCTCTCTGCAGGTCATTCACTAGGTCCCGCAATGTGGTTCTGGGATTTTTGCTCACCGTTCTCATGATAATTTTGACCCCATGGGGTGAGATCTTGTGTGGAGCCCCAGAACGAGGGAGATTATCAGTGGTCTTGTATGTCTTCCATTTTCTAATAATTGCTCCCACAGTTGATTTCTTCACACCAAGCTGCTTACCTATTGCAGATTCAGTCTTCCCAGCCTGGTGCAGGTCTACAATTTTGTTTCTGGTGTCCTTTGACAGCTCTTTGGTCTTGGCCATAGTGGAGTTTGGAGTCTGACTGTTTGAGGTTGTGGACAGGTGTCTTTTATACTGATAACGAGTTCAAACAGGTGCCATTAATGCAGGTAACGAGTGGAGGACAGAGGAGCCTCTTAAAGAAGAAGTTACAGGTCTGTGAGAGCCAGAAATCTTGCTTGTTTGTAGGTGACCAAATACTTATTTTACTGAGGAATTTACCAATTAATTCATTAAAAATCCTTCAATGTGATTTTCTGGATTTTTTTTTCTCATTTTGTCTCATAGTTGAGGTATACCTATGATGAAAATTGGAGACCTCTCTCATCTTTTAAGTGGGAGAACTTGCACAATTGGTGGCTGACTAAATACTTTTTTACACCACTGTGTATATATATATATATATATATATATATATATATATACTGTAGATAGATAGATAGATAGATAGATAGTATCTCACAAAAGTGAGTACACCCCTCATATATATATATATATATATATATATATATATATATATATAGAGAGAGAGAGAGAGAGAGAGAGAGAGAGAGAGAGAGAGAGAGAGAGAGAGAGAGAGAGAGAGAGATTGATTTTGATTTTTAAAAGATCTTTAATAAACACACTTGTCCATCAGTCAATACAATTTCTATATCATGCTATGTTACACAGAAAATTAATCCCCCAAAAAACGCCCCAAAAAAAGCTGTCCATCATGAACTGAACAGAGGACATTCTCCAGGGACCAGAGGGTCCTGAAACCTTCCACATCCCCATTCCCCATAAAAAACTGAAAGTCCAGCCTGATTCTGGCTTTAAGTAGCCTCACAAATAAAATTTTGACATCAACATCATTCTCAACATTTTCAAGTTTTCTTCTCCGGCTTACATAGATAGCCAACTTTGCCTGTCCTAAAACAAAGTTCAGTAGTTGACACTTCTGCTTAAAACGACGATTGTACATAAAACCACAAATGAAAACCTGCTTAGAGAAAACTTCCTTAAAAATATGAAAAAGTTTTGTGAGAAGTTCAAAGAGGCCACTCAGGCGCTGACATTCAATAAAACAATGAAAAACAGTCTCCCTAGAGGAACAAAAAACACACTGATCACTGACACTGCTGTTAATCACAGAAACAAAAGCATTGACAGCTATAATACCATGCAGGACCCTCCACTGTAAGTCTCCATGTCTCTTAGGGAGAGGGGCTTTGTAAAGAGCCCTCCAGGCAGGCCGATGCCCTTTTCCTAGTTTAAAATAGGCTCTCCAAGGAGTGTCCACACAGGTGTTCAATCGGTCCTTGTTGAGTGCCATCACCACCAGTCTGTAGAGTGCCTTACCACTGGCTCCTCCAAAGTCCACACCAGTGGGAGCACAGAATGCCAGTAAGGAGCAATGAGCGACGTCAAAGTCCATATAGAGCGTGAGAGAGGGAAAGGGGTCAGTGCTTTCTGGCTGCAGCGTGCCATTGCTAAAGTCCAAGAGTAGGGAGTGCTCAAGTCCATGAAGCTCCTGTTTCCAGTGTGCAAGAAGACCATCGATGAAACGAATCGACCTGACACCAAGATGAGCTGCTAAAGCTGAGGCGTTGTTGAGGCCAGGACCAGCCAGTTCCACCACTTGCTTCAGAGTGAGAATGTTCCTGGAACACAGCCTATCAAGGAAGGTCCTTCCAACTCCCGGCAGGACACCAAGGCGACCACCAAAAACCAGCGGCTCCCTCAACAACCAGTAGAGGGAATCGCATGGCCCTCTTTGTTTTTTAAAAAGAGTCCACACTGAAAAGAGACTGCGGTAAAAACTGGGTAAAGACAGTGCATTAGAGTTCTTAAAATCCATTAAAAACACAGGGAGGTCTAGCCCAAGCCCAAGGACTCTCTGTAAAATAACACAGGCCAAAGGCCTCCATACCAGGTCCTGGGGGCCCGTCAGCAGTCTCTGTATGAAAGTCAGTCTAAAAGCAGCACCTCTACTAGCTAAATGAATCACTCCTTGCCCCCCCCTCCTCTTTGGGAAGAAATAACAGGGCTTGAGGAACCCAGTGGAGTCCACCCCCCCAAAAAAGTCCACCAAAACAGACTGAATTTTGGACAACAAACCAGCAGGGGGTCCATGCACATGAGGCGGTGCCACGGGGATGAGGAAACAAGATTATTTAAAATGAGCACTCTTCCTCTAAAAGATATTCTTGGCATTAGCCACTTCCACTTGTTTAGTCTCCCGTTAATCTTCTCTATGACCCCATCCCAATTTTTTTGCTCAAACTGCTGATTTCCAATAAAGACGCCAAGATACTTAAAACCTCCTTTTTTCCAAATCAACCCACCCGGCAGCGTAAGCTGATTTTCTAGTTTCTCCCCCACCATCAGAGCCTCGCTTTTTCCCCAGTTTATCTTTGCAGAGGAAAGTTGGCCAAAAAGATTGACACTCCTAACCAGAACGTCAATGTCACTCTGCTTGTTTAGCAGAATGACTACATCATCTGCATAGGCCGACAGCTTGAACGTGGTGTCACAGCCAGGAAAAGTAACTCCTGATAGATCCTTTCTCAGGCAGTGAAGCAAAGGCTCTATGGCGAGGGAGTACAGCATCCCTGAGAGAGGGCAGCCCTGCCGAACCCCCCTCTGGACTTTTAAAGGGGCAGACAGGCCCCCATTTATCTTCAGCACACTCTCAATGTCACTGTACAAGACCCGTATCCTGGCTATCAAGCCTGGGCTGAACCCAAAAGCTGTTAAAACTGTCCATAAATATTGGTGTTCAACCCGATCAAACGCCTTTTCCTGGTCAATTGAAATCAAACCAGTTTCTACCGCCAATGAACCAGAGACCTCCAAAATATCCCGAATTAAAGTGACGTTGTCACTAATCAGCCTGCCAGGCACACAGTAAGTCTGGTCTACATGAATGAGCTCGCTCATCACCTTTCTCAGTCTTCGGGCCAGAGCTTTTGAGAGAATCTTGTAGTCTGTGCAGAGCAGAGAGACTGGCCTCCAGTTCTTTAGGCTCTGGAGGTCCCCCTTTTTCGGCAACAGTGTGATGATGGCCCTCCTGCAGGTCGTGGGTAGGGTCCCCCTTTCCAAGCTATCTTGGAGAACCTCCAGCAGGTCTGGACCAAGCAGGGGCCAGAATTCCTTAAAAAAGTCCACAGAGAGACCATCGATGCCTGGTGATTTTCCATTCTGGAGGCTCATTAGCGCCGTATGCAGCTCAGACAGAGACAGTGGAGCATCCAAGCCGGCAACAAGGTCCTCTGAGAGCACTGGAAGACCATCAAGGAAAACCTGGCCCAGTGCCGTGTCCTCCCTCCACTCTGCTCTAAACAATTTACTGTAAAAGCTAGCAGCGTGTTTCCTGATCTCTGCTGCTGTGGAGATTGTTCTCCCGTCATCGCCCAACAAGGAGTGAATGAGCTTTCTCTGTCCATTTTTCCCCTCCAGTCCAAAAAAGTACTGGGAGGGCGAGTCCATCAGAGCTACATCCATGTAGCGTGAGCGGACCAGAGCACCCTGTGCGGTGACCCCTAGCAAGCTAGCCAAGGCTGACCTTTTTGACTTGAGAGCCTCTAAGTGCTCCTGTTTTCCTGTAGAACTGAGCAACTCCTCTAGTTCTACCACCTCAGTCTCCAGAACTTTCAAGGATTGGGTCAAGCTACGAGTGACATTTTGAGTGTACTGTTGGCAGAGTTGTTTTATCTGGGCCTTACCAAAATCCCACCACAATTGGAGAGAACTAAAAGAGGGTTTTTGTTCCCTGTGTGACTTCCAAACATCATGAAAAACCTCTTTAAAAAACACATCATTTAAAAGTGTATTGTTAAAATGCCAAAAAGCACTCTTACGCTTTACATTTTCAATAAACACAGAACAAAACAGCAGGCAGTGATCAGTGAAACCAACAGGACAGATACAACTATTTTTAAAAACACTCATTTGATGTTTAAAACCATAAAAACGGTCTAACCTAGTCATAGATAAAAGGTTATCTTTGACATGGCTCCAGGTGTACTGCCTCTGGTCCCCATGATGTGATCTCCACACATCGGCCATTTCATGTGTTTTCACCAGTTCTCTCAGCCTATTGGCAGAAGCAGGGTGAGGCTCCTGATGGTTCCTGTCTAGTCTGTGGTTTAATGTACAGTTAAAATCACCCCCCAGAAATAAAAAACTATTTGGATCACAGGACTTAACCGTATCCGAAAGCACGTCAAAGACCCTGATCCTCTCTGCTCTCTGTGTGTTGGCACATACACGTTTATAAAAACGAAGTTCACGTTTTCAAACTGTACCTTTAATAAGAGGAAATGACCTCTCACCACCTCTTCTACCTCATAAGAGACAGGCACACAACCCCTAGAGAAAAGTACAGCCACCCCCCCACTGCTACTGGATTTGTGGCTAAAAAAAATGCAGCCATCCCACTCTTTTCTCCAATGGCTCTCAATGTCCACAGTGCTGTGAGTCTCCTGGACCATCAGCACGTCAAGTTTCTTTAAATTAAAAAGCTTGTATAAAGAGGCCCTTTTTACATCATCCCTGGCCCCATTAATATTGAGAGTGCCAATTCTAAGGTGGGGCATTAAAAAGGATAAAAATAGGGTACAGTAAAAAAACACACACATAGCATAAAAGGGAAGAAACAAACTAAGAGTCAACATGACTGTTAGTAATTTGTGATTTCAGTTTGACAACCAGTTTCTTTAAACGAAAAATTTCCTGATCAGTAAAAGTCTCATTCCCATCATTCAGTTTCATCAGCTTGCGAGCTGATGCCACAAATAACTCCAGATCTGGAAAGTAATTTTCCACTTTCACAGCTCTGCTCCCCTTGGTCACCTGGAGAAATTGCCTAATTTTGGAAAAACAATAGGAGCTTTGCTCCTCCTGCGTCTGCGTCTGCATCATTTCAGACTCAGCTCCACTTTCGTCAGAGACGCTCTCATCTAGTAAATCTAACTTCCCAACCCTACTAGATTTAGCAGAGCTCTGTAAGTTTTCAGCACTTTTTCTTTTTTGTGCAGCTTTAAAAGGATCCTCTTCAGCAAAACTACATTCCTGCATTTCTTCATGAACTGCAACGTTTGTCATGCAGTGTTTGCTCTGTGTGTCCCCTACAGCCTCAAACCGCTCCTCCCCCGCCTGCAAAGTCTGTTCATTTACGTTCCTTCGTTTAACTGCACTTTTACTTACACCCTCCACCTGTTTACCCCGGGCGACAGAAATTCCCCACCATCACTGTTTGGGGGGGCAACTACCGCGCCCGCCGCGGCCACCCCAGCAGAGGCGGCCGCGGCCGCCCCAGCACAAGCGGACGCGGACGCGGACGCCCCCGCAGAAGTAGAAGCGGACGCCGCAGCGGCATCCGCCGCACCACATGTAGCACTACCCTCCGGACCACCAGAAACAGCGGCGTCACCTTTCTTACCGCCAGTGCTCTTTGTGTTCGCCTTTTCAGGACATGACCTAATAAGATGGCCTTCTGCGCCACACGCAAAACACTTCATGGTTTCAGATGTTGCAAACACCAAGTAGCTAAAGCCGTCAATCCTGAAATTAAAAGACGCATTCAGTTCAGCAGAGCTGTCTTTCAACACCATGAAACACTGCCTCCTATGACATACAACATGCTTCAGCAGGGGTGATTTACTACCCAGAGAGACCATTCTGATAGGGGACACAACCTGGCCAAAACGGGACAACTCTCTAATCAGCTGATCATTTTTAACGAAAGGAGGAGCGTTTGAGATGGTGATCCTCCTAGACGGGTTCGCCAGCGGTAAAACGGGAGTAAAAGTGTCACCTAGGACCACTCCCTGTGCCACCACCTGATCAGCTTTCTCAGTCGAATCCAGAAAGATCACAATTGCGCTGTTCATCCTCGATGCTGATTTTATGCTGCCATGCCCAACCACCTGTCCTACAGCGAGGCTGGCCTCCTCCACAGAACAGGGAACTGTCGGGAGGATTCTCACACCATGACGCCGGGTTAAGCGCTCAAACTCCACACCACCATCAATCACCGGCATGATGCCGGCCGGGAAAAACCGGCAGCAGAAGCTACCGTTCCCCAACACACCCACTCCAACACTCACACCCCAGCACACACACACTCAACCCACTATATTAAACACACACACCTCAAACACACAAGATAGAGAAAAAGTTAGAAAATACAAAGTTTAAAGTACTCACTCGACACCACTCCACACCCCTGCTCCCACAAACGCCCACGCATGCGCACGAGAGAGAGAGAGAGAGAGAGAGAGAGAGAGAGAGTTTGAGTTTTAAAAAATCCCTTTATTGTACAATTCAAAAATGTAAGATCACCAATACCATCATCCCACCACGTGTCTCACATTTCAAAAGTGCAAACATAACTCATCCCCCTCTCCCACAGAACACAAAATATTCCCTACAGTCCATCTATTGGTGAATACCTCCAAATTGTCCACCATTTTATAGTAAGAGTACTCCACCTGGAGTCTGACTTTTAACAAGGCCTTGAAAACAAACACAGGATCCACATTGCCAGTGTTAGTAGTCCGATTTTTTCTTGTCAGCCAGATGGCAAGTTTAGCAGTACCAGATAGGGGGGAGAGAGAGAGAGAGAGAGAGAGAGAGAGAGAGAGAGAGAGAGAGAGAGAGAGAGAGAGAGAGAGAGAGAGAGAGAGATTTTGATTTTTAAAAGATCTTTAATAAACACACTTGTCCATCAGTCAATACAATTTCTATGCCATGCTATATTACACAGAAAATTATTCCCCCCAAAAACGCCCAAACAAAAGCTGCCCATCACGAACTAAACAGAGGACATCCTCCAGGGACCAGAGGGTCCTGAAACCTTCCACATCTCCATTCCCCATAAAAAACTGAAAGTCCAGCCTGATTCTGGCTTTAAGTAGCCTCACAAATAAAATTTTGACATCAACATCATTCTCAACATTCTCAAGTTTTCTTCTCCGGCTTACATAAATAGCCAACTTTGCCTGCCCTAAAACAAAGTTCAGTAGTTGACACTTCTGCTTAAAACAATGATTGTACATAAAACCACAAATGAAAACCTGCTTAGAGAAAACTTCCTTAAAAATGTGAAAAAGTTCTGTGAGAAGTTCAAAGAGACCACTCAGATGCTGACATTCAGTAAAACAATGAAAAACTGTCTCCCTAGAGGAACAAAAAACACACTGATCACTGACACTGCTGTTAATCACAGAAATAAAAGCATTGACAGCTATAATGCCATGCAGGACCCTCCACTGTAAGTCTCCATGCCTCTTAGGAAGAGGGGCTTTATAAAGAGCCCTCCAGGCAGGCCAATGCCCTTTTCCTAGTCTAAAATAGGCTCTTCATGGAGTGTCCACACAGGTGTTCAATCTGTCTTTGTTGAGTGCCATCACCACCAGTCTGTAGAGTGCCTTACCACTGGCTCCTCCAAAGTCCACACCAGTGGGAGCACAGAATGCCAGTAAGGAGCAAGGAGAGACGTCAAAGTCCATACAAAGCGTGAGAGAGGGAAAAGGGTCCGTGCTTTCTGGCTGCAGCGTGCCATTGCCAAAGTCCATGAGTAGGGAGCGCTCAAGTCCATGAAGCTTCTGTTTCCAGTGTGCAAGAAGACCATTGATAAAACGATTTGATCTGACACCAAGATGAGCTGCTAAAGCTGAGGCGTTGTTGAGGCCAGGACCAGCCAGTTCCACCACTTGCTTCAGAGTGAGAACATTCCTGGAACACAGCCTATCAAGGAAGGTCCTTCCAACTCCCAGCAGGACACCAAGGTGACCACCAAAAACCAGCGGCTCCCTCAACAACCAGTGGAGGGAATCGCATGGCCCTCTTTGTTTTTTAAAAGAGTCCATACTGAAAAAAGACTGCGGTAAAAACTGGGCAAAGACAGTGCACTAGAGTTCTTAAAATCCATTAAAAACACAGGGAGGTCTAGCCCAAGCCCAAGGACTCTCTGTAAAATAACACAGGCCAAAGGCCTCCATACCAGGTCCTGGGGGCCCGTCAGCAGTCTCTGTATAAAAGTCAGTCTGAAAGCAGCACCTCTACTAGCTAAATGAACCACTCCTTGCCCCCCTTCCTCTTTGGGAAGAAATAACAGGGCTTGAGGGACCCAGTGGAGTCCATCCCCTCCAAAAAAAGTCCACCAAAACAGACTGAATTTTGGACAACAAACCAGCAGGGGGGTCCATGCACATGAGGCGGTGCCACAGGGATGAGGAAACAAGATTATTTAAAATGAGCACTCTTCCTCTAAAAGATATTCTTGGCATTAGCCACTTCCACTTATTTAGTCTCCCCTTGATTTTCTCTATGACGCCATCCCAATTTTTTTGCTCAAACTGTTGATTTCCAATAAAGACACCAAGATACTTAAACCCTCCTTTTTTCCAAATCAGCCCACCAGGCAGCGTAAGCTGATTTTCTAGGTTCTCCCCCACCATCAGAGCCTCGCTTTTTCCCCAGTTTATTTTTGCAGAGGAAAGTTGGCCAAAAAGATTGACACTCCTAACCAAAACGTCAATGTCACTCTGCTTGTTTAGCAGAATGACTACATCATCTGCATAGGCCGACAGCTTGAACGTGGTGACACAGCCAGGAAAAGTAACTCCTGATAGGTTCCTTCTCAAGCAGTGAAGCAAAGGCTCTATGGCGAGGGAGTACAGCATCCCTGAGAGAGGGAAGCCCTGCCGAACCCCCCTCTGGACTTTTAAAGGGGCAGACAGGCCCCCATTTATCTTCAGCACACTCTCAATGTCACTGTACAAGACCCGTATCCTGGCTATGAAGCCTGGGCTGAACCCAAAAGCTGCTAAAACTGTCCATAAATATTGGTGTTCAACACGGTCAAACGCCTTTTCCTGGTCAATTGAAATCAAACCAGTTTCCACCGCCAATGAACCAAAGACCTCCAAAACATCCCGAATTAAAGTGACGTTGTCACTAATCAGCCTGCCAGGCACACAGTAAGTCTGGTCTACATGAATGAGCTCGCGCATCACCTTTCTCAGTCTTCGGGCCAGAGCTTTTGAAAGAATCTTATAGTCCGTGCAGAGCAGAGAGACTGGCCTCCAGTTCTTTAGGCTCTGGAGGTCCCCTTTTTTCGGCAACAGTGTGATGATGGCCCTCCTGCAGGTCGTGGGTAGGGTCCCCCTTTTCAAGCTATCTTGGAGAACCTCCAGCAGGTCTGGACCAAGCAGGGGCCAGAATTCCTTAAAAAAGTCCACAGAGAGACCATCGATGCCTGGTGATTTTCCATTCTGGAGGCTCATTAGCGCCATATGCAGCTCAGACAGAGATAGTGGAGCATCCAAGCCGGCAACAAGGTCCTCTGAGAGCACTGGAAAACCATCAAGGAAAACCTGGCCCAGTGACGTGTCCTCCCTCCACTCTGCTCTAAACAATTCACTGTAAAAGCTAGCAGCGTATTTCCTGATCTCTGCTGCTGTGGAGATTGTTCTCCCGTCATCGTCCAACAAGGAGTGAATGAGTTTTCTCTGTCCATTTTTCCCCTCCAGTCCAAAAAAGTACTGGGAGGGCGAGTCCATCGGAGCTACATCCATGTAGCGTGAGCGGACCAGAGCACCCTGTGCGGTGACCCCTAGCAAGCTAGCCAAGGCTGACCTTTTTGACTTGAGAGCTTTTAAGTGCTCTTGTTTTCCTGTAGAACTGAGCAACTCCTCTAGCTCTACCACCTCAGTCTCCAGAACTTTCAAGGATTGGGTCAAGCTACGAGTGACATTTTGAGTGTACTGTTGGCAGAGTTGTTTTATCTGTGCCTTACCAAAATCCCACCACATTTGGAGAGAACTAAAAGAGGGTTTTTGTTCCCTGTGTGACTTCCATACATCATGAAAAACTCCTTTAAAAAACACATCATTTAAAAGTGTATTATTAAAATGCCAAAAAGCACTCTTACACTTTACATTTTCAATAAACACAGAACAAAGCAGCAGGCAGTGATCAGTGAAACCAACAGGACAGATACAACTATTTTTAAAAACACTCATTTGATGTTTAAAACCATAAAAACGGTCTAACCTAGCCATAGATAAAAGGTTATCTTTAACATGGCTCCAGGTGTACTGCCTCTGGTCCCCATGATGTGATCTCCACACATCAGCCATTTCATGTGTCTTCACCAGTTCCCTCAGCCTATTTGCAGAAGCAGGGTGAGGCTCCTGATGGTTCCTGTCTAGTCTGTGGTTTAATGTACAGTTAAAATCACCCCCCAGAAATAAAAAACTATTTGGATTACAGGACCTAACCGTATCCGATAGCACGTCAAAGACTCTGATCCTCTCTGCTCTCTGTGTTGGCACATACACGTTTATAAAAACCAAGTTCACGTTTTCAAACTGTACCTTTAATACGAGTACATGTCCTTTCACCACCTCTTCTACCTCATAAGAGACAGGCACACAACCCCTAGAGAAAAGTACAGCCACCCCCCCACTGCTATTGGATTTGTGGCTAAAAAAAAATGCAGCCATCCCACTCTTTTCTCCACTGGCTCTCAATGTCTACAGTGCTGTGAGTCTCCTGGAGCATCAGCACGTCGAGTTTCTTTAAATTAAAAAGCTTGTATAAAGAGGCACTTTTTACATCATCCCTGGCCCCATTAATATTGAGAGTGCCAATTCTAAGGTGGGGCATTAAAAAGGATAAAAATAAGGTACAGTAAAAAAACACACACATAGCATAAAAGGGAAGAAACAAACTAAGAGTCAACATGACTGTTAGTAATTTGTGATTTCAGTTTAAGAACCAGTTTCTTTAAACGATATATTTCCTGATCAGTGAAAGTCTCATTCCCATCATTCAGTTTCATAAACTTGCGAGCTGAAGCCACGAATAACTCCAGATCTGGAAAGTAATTTTCCACTTTCACAGCTCTGCTCCCCTTAGTCACCTGAAGAAACTTCCTAATCTTGGTAAAACAATAGGAGCTTTGCTCCTCCTGTGTCTGCATCAGTTCAGACTCAGTTCCACTTTCGTCAGAAGCGCTCTCATCCAGTATTTCCAAATTCCCAGCCCTACTAGATTTAGCAGAGCTCTGTAAGTTTTCAGCACTTTTTCTTTTTTGTGCAGCTTTAAAAGGATGCTCTTCAACAAAACTACATTCCTGCATTTCTTCGTGAACTGCAACGTTTGTCATGCAGTGTTTACTCTGTGTCCGCTACAGCCTCAATCCGCTCTTCCCCCGCCTGCAAAGTCTGTTCATTCACGTTCCTTCGTTTAACTGCACTCATTTCGCCCTCCACCTCTTTACTCCGGGTGACAGGCTCGTCACAATGATCAGAGCTGCCGCCAGACAGAAACTCCCCACCATCACTGTTTGAAGAGGCAACTACCGTGCCCGCCGCGGCCGCCCCAGCAGAAGCGGACGTGGCCACCCCAGCGGAAGCAGACGCCGCAGCGGCATCCGCCGCACCACATGTAGCGCTACCCTCCGGACCACCAGAAACAGCGGCGTCACCTTTCTTACTGCCAGTGTTCTTTGTGTTCGCCTTTTCAGGACATGATCTAATGAGATGGCCTTCTGCACCACACGCAAAACACTTCATGGTTTCAGATGTTGCAAACACCAAGTAGCTAAAGCCGTCAATCCTGAAGTTAAAAGACGCGTTCAGTTCAGCAGAGCTGTCTTTTAACACCATGAAACACTGCCTCCTGTGACACACGACATGCTTCAGCAGGGGGGATTTACTACCAAGAGAGACCATTCTGATGGGGGGAAACAACTTGGCCAAAACGGGACAACTCTCTTATCAGCTGATCATTTTTAATGAAAGGAGGAGCGTTTGAGATGGTGATCCTCCTAGATGGGTTCACCAGCGGTAAAACGGGAGTAAAAGTGTCATTTATGACAACTCCCTGTGCCACCACCTGATCAGCTTTTTCAGTTGAATCCAGAAAGATGACAATTGCGCTGTTCATCCTCGATGCTGATTTTATACTGTCATGCCCAACCACCTGTCCTACAGCGAGGCCGGCCTCCTCCACAGAACAGGGAACTGTCGGGAGGATTCTCACGCCATGCCGCCGGGTCAAGCGCTCAAACTCCACACCACCATCAAACACCGGCATGATGCCGGCCGGGAAAAACAGGCAGCAGAAGCTACCGTTCCCCGACACACTCACACCAACACTCACACCCCAGCACACACACACTCAAACCACTATATTAAACACACACACCTCAAACACACACGATAGAGAAAAGTTAGAAAAAACAAAGTTTTGAGTACTCACTCCACACCACTCCACACCCCTGCTCCCACAAACGCTCACGCATGCGCACGAGAGAGAGAGAGAGAGAGAGAGAGAGAGAGAGAGAGAGAGAGAGAGAGAGAGAGAGAGAGAATACAGGGCTTGACATTAATACCGGCCAATGACTGGGTGAATTTCAGCAGTGGCTGATAAGACAGCTACACTCTACAGCCACTTTGGCCATGTGCAGCCATGAAGGGGTTTCCCACTCCATAGGGGTAGTGATGTTATGCTCAACACTGCTCACTCAACACCCATTCGCACAATATAAAGCGGAGGTGTCATGAGCAGTTTTTTTTTTTAATTTAATAGAATAAAATTCAACATAAAATTCTCGATGAGGATAAAGGTTACAGAAGAGTTACAAAATCAGAACTTTCACAAAAAATATGCAATCAGTCAAACTTCACATTCCAATTAACAAGAAAAAAAGGGGTATATTAAAAGAGAGAGAGTAAAGAACACAACAACTCTCTGATACATAGTCTTTTTTATTATAGTAATAGGAGCTGTCCAACCACCCTTTATTGTCATTCAATCCATACAGCCAATCATGTACAGTAGAATTAAATTGTGTTTCTCTTATCTACAGTGTTAATCACACACACACCCATATTTAGAATCAGAGGGGTCGCTGCCATGCAAGGCGCTGCCACAGATTTCCCTCCTCCATTCCATTATTGCTGAGCACCAACCTGGACGGCAGGAAGTTCCGCTTTTTATATGGTCTTCGGCATGACCCGGCCGGGATTTGAACCCCTGCCTCCCGGGTGTGGGGCAAATGCTCTACCAACTGAGCCACCACTCCGGTGATGTCTCTAATGTCCAATGTCCAATGTCTCTTGCAAAATTTTTTTGCATCAGCAGTGCATCGAGTGCTGTTTCAGCACGCCCACAGTCACGTGACCATAGCAAGCGAGGCCTCGCTATGTTGGTCACATCACATGACTTCAGGGCTTGCGGGAATGTATGCAACGCCCAGCCCTCTCAAATTTCTTACCAGGTCTCAAATCACATGATGTGACAACAAGGTCTCGTTCGCTACGGTCACATGACCGTGGCCATGTTGACACAGTGCTCGACACTCTGCTCGTGACACTTCTGTGTTATATTGCTCGAATCAGTGTCAAGTAGGCAGTGTTGAGCATAACTTCACTAGGCGCGGAGCCGAGGCAGATGTGGACATATCTCCTGTCTCTCTGTGAAAAGTTAAACGCACCACACTCCCTGTTCATTCATTTATTCGCCTAAAAAAAAAATCCTATATTAGTGCCTAATCTATAGACTATAGACTCCAACGGTAAGTCCACAATTAAAATGAGTTTGGATGGAGTAATAATTTTTAAAAAAAAAACTAGTGTGTCATTATATTATTAAAATGATGGGTGATTATACTGTATGATGACTGTTACAACTCTCTCCATTAAAATAAAAGAAGATCCAAGCACATGCCTTTTGTCATGTCCACTGCGTAACTTTGCAGTGAACAAATGAATTAGTGCGAGCCCAAGGTGCGGGTGAAGAGGACGTGTTTATTAACAGAATTGGGAAACTCAAAATACAAGAAATGTTCAGTGGGAAACACAGTCTGGCACACAAAGCAATGGATGTCTGAGTTCAGTTGGTTAGAGGAGGAACCCCACGTGCCCCCAGGGTGGAACTGGGCAACAGACAAGGAAGGGCAAGTGGTGATATTGAGGGAGACTTATATAGGCGTCGGAGCTAAGTAGGTTCTGGGAAACAACACCAGAGTAGTCCTAAAGCAAACAATACCAACAGCTCCAGAACTTCAACATAAACTGGTGTAGCCAAAGACAGGTTGACTTAGACTGAACTGTGATGAATGCAGACTTACGCCGTGACACTAAATGCCCCCACTGTCACCCAATAAATACCAGACAGACTAATGAGTGATAAGTGGGCGCAGGTGTGCGGCGAGAGTCTGTGTATGAGTGCATGCGTGCATGTGTGTAAATGTGTGTGGTGATGACAAAAAGCCAGTGAGTGTCTGGCAAGGAGAGAGAAAGAGAGAGGTGTGACTGTAGGCTGGCAGGGAGCCCGGCTCAGGCTCTAATCACCTGCTAGCTGGAACCAATTAACAATAAATCAGGAAACTACAGCCTCCAATCATGGGCGGGTCTGAACATCAGCCCCGCACATGACAGACACCCCCCCCACACACAAGGGGTGGGAACCAGACACCCACTGTACCATCAACGAAAAGGAACAAAACACAGGAGAAAACCTGCCCCCCACCCCCACCCAGAAGGCCAACACAACTAACCAGGGCGGGAGGTGGGGGAAAGAGGTTCAGGAGGGATTAAATCAAGGAAGAACGTACATGAGGAAAAAAAAAAATTCCCAACCCCAAAACCAAAGTAAAACCCTCCCCAACCCAAGAGTCCCCAAGTTCAGGGGGCCGGCCAAAGTCCCAGGGCCCATGAACGGCCATAAGTTCAGGGTGCCGGCCAAAGTCCCAGGGCCCACAAACGGCCATGTGAACCAGGCCAGGTGGCCTATCAAGGTCCAACACCAGCTGGACCGCCAGGCAAAGTGGGTCAGGTGGCCTGCCTGGAAAACTAGGCAACCTAACCCAATGGTACAGTTTATTGGGCGGCCGGCTGGGGTTCTTCAGCCACCAGGCCAGGTGAAATGGACTGGAAGGTGCCCCCCCTCCCAACAGAAGACCAAGTCCTTTGGGCGGCCGGCCCGCACCGTTGAGCCACCAGGGCCAGAGGGGTGAGCGAGGAAGCGGCCATCCCACTGGGAGGCTTGGAGGTGGGCAGCCGGAGCAGGGAAGGGAGACCCGTACGGTCGACCAAGCCATGGTTGCACCCACGGTGGAGTCCGGCTGGAGTCCGGCTGGACCCCTGCTGCACCCACGGTGGACCCCGACTGAGCCATGGTTGCACCCTCGATGGAACCCGGCTGGGCCCCTGCTGCACCCATGGTGGGACTCGGCTGAGCCAATGCTGCACCCTTGGTGGACCCCGGGCAGAGGCACGATGCCCATGGTAGACCAAGGCTGGAGCGGAGCACCCACGGAGGCTCGAACTGAAGAGGAACCTAGACGATGGCCTCAGACAGGAGGGGAGCAGGATTCCGGTCATCTTCACCGGGAACAGCAGCAGCCACGGTTACCTCCAGTGCCGAGCCTGGCTCCTTGGACTCGTCCGGCGGCGTTGTACTCTCTCCGGCGACCCTGGAAGAGGACTTAGACAAAAGGGGTCAGGGTCGCCGGCAGCAGCAGAGCCCAGGGAGGTGAGCTGAGATGCAGCAGTCAGTTGCGCCTGGCTATCCTCACCAAGAGCTAGGCAAAAATGCTCAATAATGGAAAGAAAAAAAACAAAGGAGAGCACTTGCCTTAGCTCGAGCTCCACCGTCGTCCAGGACTCCGACGATCCAGAAGATGTTCCCACTGGCTCGGCCTCCTGGAGGTGCAGCTCGGGTGCTGACAGCAGCAGGCATGATTGTCGCTGCAGTCTTGGTTGTCCCAGCCACCGTAATCCACACTGGCGACTCCTCCGGCATGGCGGCTGGGCTCTGGCTCACCATTGCTGTGGGGAAACAATCCTCATGGACCTCTGGCTCCTCCTGGTCCCGATGGTATGGTTCTGGTGCTGGCGTGCACTTGGAGGAAACAGGAGAGAGCAGGGAGATGGCTGGTGAGCAGTTCAAAACAGCAGCAGGCGGGTAAAACTCAGGGGATTGCTTTCCCTGAGTCTCCCTACCGGAAATCAGGCAAGACATTTCACTATTTATAGGAGTAAAATGAAAATTAACTCACCTGTCTCCCCGGAAAATGATGTTGGCTGCTGCTGTTTGGGCGTCCTCATCCTTCCATTTGGAAAAGGCAGTGTTTGGCCCCTCTGTAGACAGTTTAGAAGCAGCCCCTCTCGCCACAGGAACGGGAGCCACTGGTGAGGAAAACAAGCGCCCCTCAACTGTCTGCGAATACACCGGGGAAGAGGACGTTGCAGTAGATGTGGAGAAGGATCTTGTGGACGGGGCATGTGAATGAGGACCCACTGTGGGGATAACCAGGCTCAATGTAGGGAAAGAAGCAGTTGGCAGGGCAGGATTATTCCCCCCGGAATGCGGGGCCGGATGACATCGACACCGCTGACCTGGTGGTGGCCATGTTGGGGCTAAAGGCAGAGCGGGTGGAAAAGATGGCCGCCGGCTGAGAAGGGCGTCTCTGCTTGGGCTTGGTGTGGAGTGCCTGTCTCCTCAGGTCAGGGAAAACTCACGTGAGCGAGTAGACGGAGGACAACAGCTCGGTGTATTGAGGGTAATTCCAGAGGCCACGGTGAGCCTCCAGAATCCTCAACGCCCCATTCAGGCAGTCCAATGTTTCTCCGGGGCCATAGGCATCATCGGCATCAAACAAGAGCTCCCAGATACACACGGTTGCCCAATCCTCCTCTATGCTGGGATGTCCCACTGCCCGTCCACTTCTGCTTTTGTGGAAACGGCTCATCGGGAACATCATGCTCCAACAGGTAGGAAACACAGAAAAGGTGAAAAAATATCACGTCTCTTCACCGCTGGGCTCTATTGGTCGTGGCATACTGTCACGTCCTCTGCGTAACTTCACAGTGAACAAATGAATTAGTGCAAGCCCAAGGTGTGGGTGAAGATGACGTGGCTCTGGGAAACAACACCGGAGTAGTCCCAAAGGAAAAAATACCAACAGCTCCAGAACTTCAATATAAACTGGTGTAGCCAAAGACAGGTTGACTTAGACTGAACTGTGATGAATGCTGACTTACGCCACGACACTGAATGCCCCCACTGTCACCCAATAAATACCAGACAGACTAATGAGTGACAAGTGGCGCAGGTGTACGGCGGGAGTCTGTGTATGAGTAAGTGCGTGCATGTATGTAAATGTATGTGGTGATGACAAACAGCCGGTGAGTGTCTGGCAAGCAGAGAGAGAGAGAGAGAGAGAGAGAGAGAGAGAGAGAGAGAGAGAGAGAGAGAGGTGTGACTGTAGGCTGGTAGGGAGCCCGGCTCAGGCTCTTATCACCTGCCAGCTGGAACCAATTAACAATAAATCAGGAAACTACAGCCACCAATCATGGGCGGGGCTGATGTTCAGCCCTGCACATGACACTTTTTCCTCATGAACTCTGGAACTGCATGATCTCAAAACACATCGCTGAAATAGCATTACACAATGTGCTTCTGATGATAGACCTCCTTTTTCCTGGTCAAAAACGGATTGGCATGACATGAACTGTAATTGTAATGCACATTAGACTGTGCACCGCCACACCTCTTTGAAATGAGCTACCTTCTCCCAGCACATAGCGGGCACAGTGTTTACTGGTAATTAGATGGCGTGACACAACGCATGAAAAACAGACAATGCGCTGACAGAAACTAATAAAAACACTGGTGTATGGCGGAAAGTCTGGCGGAAAAGTCCGCAGATGATCGTCCTAATAAGGCCCCATATCTTGACTGTTGAGGGCTGCCCAGCACTGTGTAAAGAACTGCTGCTATGTTTTTATTGTTATTGAAACATGGTTTAATTACAATATTCCTGCTATACATGGGGTGGAGTTCGTTTATACCAGTGACGCTGTGGTAGTACATAAACCGTAAAACTGGTTACATGGTCACAATAATCCGATAACTAGGAATAAATACATAATTGTAATAATCAGATTTAACGTGTTTACATGCACTGAATAAATTGAATATTTGACAAAAAGCTATATTTGTGTATATCATTTCATAAAACCTGATAATGGCTTTATTGGATTATTCTGTTTACATAACTACTTGAATATTCAGATAACTACATAAATCATCTTCTTCTTCCTCTTCTTTTGGCTGCTTCCTTTAGGAGTCGCCACAGCGGATCATTTGCCTCCATCTCACCCTATCCCTTGCATCTTCCACTGTAACACCAACCCTCTCCATGTCCTCCTTCACTACATCCATGAATCTTCTTTGTGGTCTTCCTCTTTTCCTTCTGCCTGTCAGCTCCATCATCATCATCCTTTGTCCAATATATCCATTATCCCTCCTCTGCACATGTCCAAGTCATCTCAGTCTTGCCTCTCTTACTTTGTCTCCAAACCGCTCAACCTGAGCTGTCCCTCTGATATACTCATTTCTAATCCTGTCCCTCCTAGTCACTCCCAATGACAATCTCACCATACCATACATCATAGCAGATCTCACTACCATCTAATAAATCTTCCCTTTCACTCTAGCTGCTATCTTTCTGTGGCAAATAACCCCTGACAATTGTCCCCACAATCTCCACCTTGCCTGCACTCTCTTCTTCAGCTCTCTTGTGCATTTTCCATGGCTTTGGATGGTTGACCCCAGGTATTTAAACTCATCTACCTTTACTACCTCTACTCCTTGCATCTTTACCATTAAAGCTGCCTCCCTCTCATTCACCAATATGTATTCTGTCTTCTGACTTTCATTCCTCTTCTCTCCACCACTCCGAGTTCTCTTCCACCTGTTTCCTACTCTCACTACAGATCACAATGTCTGCAAACACCATATTCTACAGAGACTCCTACCTGACCTCATCTGTCAGTCTGTCCATCACCATGGCAAACAAGAAGGGGCTCAGAGCTGATCCCTGATGTAATCCCACCCACACCTTGAATCCATCTGTCACTTCTACAGCGCACCTCACCACTGTCTTTCGGTCCTCATGTATGTCCTGCACCACCCTCAAATACTTCTCTGCCACTCCAGACTTCCTTATACAGTACCACACTTCCTCTCATGGCACCCTGTCATAGGATTTCTCTCATTCCACACACACGCAGCGCAGCACCTCCTGACCTTCTCTATATTTCTACATCAACTCTCTTAAAGCAAACATTGCATCTGTAGTACCCTTTCTTGGCATGAAACGGGTTTATTAGTGTGTAGGTAAACATGGCCATTAATAACTGGTGGAGTTTATTATCATTAAATGTATTTGATATTTTATCTTTTATCTATTGGAGAACTAATATTTTGTAAGAGTATTCTATTTATTTAGGTTTATTTAGGTTTAATGTGAAAATAAGAAATATACATTATATACAGTTGAAATTTCTTGCTAAAAGACAAGCAATTTCAAGCAGAGATGGAGACTTGAGTCAGAGACTTGGACTTGAGTCGCACTCGAGTTGCTGAAAATGTGACTTTAGACTTGACCTTGGACTTCAACATTTTTCACCCGGACTTGACTTGGAGTCTTTGAATATGACTTGTGAACATTAGGAGTCTTTGATGCTCTGTGGACATTTCCACAGACGGCTTCACCGGGTCTCTGATCTGTTCAACTGTAGGCTACAGCATATCCAGGCACTCACACATAAACACACTCGTACAGTGACTGCGCAGCGTTGGGGGCTGAGCTAAACTTTATCATCTACATTGGAAACTTGTTAATACAGGCAGTTGACAGTTCCAACAAGATACAGAATGTTGAAAACAAACAGGTTGAACTTCAAGTTAGTTTTTCTCCAAGTACTTTTCAAAAACTACAGTGCATCAAGAAAGTATTCATATCGCTTCACTTTTTCCACATTTTGTTTTGTTACAGCTTTATTCCAAAATGGATTTAATTCATTTTCTTCCTCAAAATTCTAAACACATTACCCCATAATGGAAATGTGAAAAGTTTTGATATTTTTGCAAATTTATTAAAAATAAAAAAACTAAGAAACCACATGTACGTAAGTATTCACAACCTTTGCCATGAAGCTCAAAATTGAGCTCAGGTGCATCCTGTTTCCACTGGTCATCCTTGAGATGTTTCTACAGCTTAATTGGAGTCCATCTGTGGTAAATTCAGTTGATTGGACATGATTTGGAAAGGCACACACCTGTCTATATAAGGTCCCACAGTTGACAGTGCATGTCAGAGCACAAACTAGGCATGAAGTCAAAGGAATTGTCTGTAGACCTCCGAGACAAGATTGTCTCGAGGCACAAATCAAGGGAAGGGTACAGAAAAATTTCTGCTGCTTTGAAGGTCCCAGTGAGCACAGTAGCCTCCATCATCCGTAAATGGAAGAAGTTCGGAACCACCAGGACTCTTCCTAGAGCTGGCCAGCCATCTAAACTGAGCGATCGGGGGAGAAGGGACTTAGTCAGGAAGGTGACCAAGAACCTAAGGGTCACTCTGTCAGAGCTCCAGCATTCCTCTGTGGGGAAAGGAGAACCTTCCAGAAGGATAACCATCTCTGCAGCAATCCACCAATCAGGCCTGTATGGTAGAGTGGCCAGATGGAGGCCACTCCTTAGTAAAAGGCACATGGTAGCCCACCTGGAGATTGCCAAAAGGCACCTGAAGGACTCTCAGACCATGAGAAACAAAATTCTCTGGTCTGATAAGAAAAGATTGAACTCTCTTGTGTGAATGCCAGGCGTCATGTTTGGAGGAAACTAGGCACCGTTCATAACCATGCCAATGATGGTGGCAGCATCAAGCTGTGGGGATATTTTTCAGCGGCAGGAACTGGGAGACTAGTCAGGATAGAGGGAAAGATGAGTGGAGCAATGTACAGAGACATCCTGGATGAAAACCTGCTCCAGAGCACGCTTGACCTCAGACTGGGGCAACAGTTCATCTTTCAGCAGGACAACAACCCTAAGCACACAGCCAAGATATCAAAGGAGTGGCTTCAGGACAAGTCTGTGAATGTCCTTGAGTGGCCCAGCCCAGACTTGAATCCAACTGAACATCTCTGGAGAGATCTGAAAATGGCTGTGCACCGACGCTTCCCATCCAACCTGATGGAGCTTGAGAGGTGCTGCAAAGAGGAATGGGCGAAACTGCCCAAAGATAGGTGCGCCAAGCTTGTGGCATATATATTCAAAAAGACTTGAGGCTGTAATTGCTGCTAAAGGTGCATCAATAAAGTATTGAGCAAAGGCTGTGAATATTTATGTACATGTGATTTCTTAGTTTTTTATTTTTACTAAATTTGCAAAAATCCCCCCAAAACTTTTTTTCACATTGTCATTATGGGGTATTGCGTGTAGAATTTTGAGGGAAAAAAAAGAATTTCATCCATTTTGGAATAAGGCTATAACATAAAATGTGGAAAAAGTGAAGCGCTGTGAATACTTTCTAGATGCACTGTATATATTATTATAATTAAAATGTTAACTGTGGTTTTGTCTCCTTTAAATATTTTTAAATTGAGCAACTCACCCTTGGTCAGGGGATCCTGGGTTCAATCCCAGGCCCCGACCAACAGTGATCTGTGTGGAGTTTGCATGTTCTCCCCGTGTCTACATGGGTTTACTCCAGGATTTCCCCAGTTTCCTCCCACATGCCAAAAACATGCAAGTTAGGTTAACTGGCATCAAACTGGGGATTCTAAATTGTCCTTAGGTATGACTGTGAGAGTGAATGGTTGTCTGTCTCTGTGTTGACCCTGCGATGGACTGGCGATCTGTCCAGGGTGTACCCTGCCTCTTGTCCAAAGATGCTGGGATAGGCTCCAGCCCCCCCCCCCCCCACACACACACACACACACACACACACACAACCCGAAAAGGATTAAGTGGAAAAAGATGGATGGATGGAATTTTTTGGGGAGATTTTGGACTTGACTCTGACTCTAAGTTAGTGACTTCTTAACATCTCTGATTTCAAGTTTTACAGTATTTTCCCTTTACTATACCAAAAATGAACCGAGCCATGACTCCAAAGCTGATGTACAGTACATAACAAACCATTTATTTATACCACTACATGGAACCTTTTATTATTATTTTACTGTTCTATATTATTCCTCTCTTTTGTGCATTGTAATGTTCTTTGAGGTTTGTCTGGCAGGTATCTCAGAGAATTTACTCAACTGGCAGCAACAAACACACAAACCCTGCTGAATCAAGAGCCTTTATACATGTGCTTTTGTGACAATGTGTACTAGAGAAACGAAATTCACAATAGCCCACTTTAATATGCAAATCCGTTGCCTAGCAAAATAAATCCAACAGCTCAGCTCAAAACGTCTGGTCAGATAAATGCATGATGAAAGAATGACTACAAAAGAAACATTTCTATACATTTAGAGTGAACTGACAATTTGAATAGTAAATACCTCCAGCATTTTTTAACTGCATCATTTCTTAGGGAAAAATAATGACAAAGCTGGGTTTTTACAGACAGTTCTAATGTTGCATGTAAATAGTATTACACTGCAAGATTATACTAAAATATCTTTTTATAG
Organism: Pholidichthys leucotaenia; assembly: GCA_020510985.1. NCBI lineage: Eukaryota > Metazoa > Chordata > Actinopteri > Cichliformes > Pholidichthyidae > Pholidichthys > Pholidichthys leucotaenia. Next base: position 150,172,708 of record CM035838.1, read on the forward strand.
CCCACTATGACAGGATGGACACTCAATGACGGCCAAACACAACAGAGAATCTCTAGCAGTAGTCTTTACTCACTATCTCTTATCCCCTAGCTACAGGTCAGTGATCCCTTGAAAATCTTCCTAATAAGGGGGCATGGAGGAACACAAATAACTCATAAAAGGAGTGGATAGATTTGCATGTCTCCTACATAGTGTATGCACATTTTGTCACCTCCCATAAGGTCTGCTTGGGATTTCTCCACAGTCACCAGCCAGTGAACAGCTTACCGACAAGTAGTGGAAGAGAAGCTACTACAACGCTTTCTTTATAACAAAACAAAAGTATCTACACTTTCAGAGTGCAAGGCTTTCTCACTTGTTATTTAAACTTAGGGCAATTTCTATGTCATGTGCCAGTTAGACAGTGAGGGCAGGTAGTGCAAAATTAATGTCATAAACCACCAGGTGTGAACAAAGTTCTCCCACTGACAGCTATTAAATTTAACAAGAGTGATATTTGCATTTTTCTTGTTAGTACAGAGGCTGTGTTTAGTCCATGTGACATCCCATTTATCATCTATCCTCCAGCAGGGACAATGCCTAAGAATTGCAGAAGAAACTCTATTCAGTCTTTTAAAGGGGTCACTAAGTGAAAAATTGTGTTTTTGTAGGTTTTAACCTTCTGAAATGCATCTAATGGTCACATGATTATTTTAAAAAAATATCAAAACTCTCACTTCTTGTAAAAATACACACAGCATTTCAGTAGTTTTCCTCTCCGAGAATCTGTTTTAACTCTTCAGGGTTTGCTATGGAACATCATAGATATAGTAAACCCAGCCTTGATACCCGCCCGCTGCCCTATTATTTGCCAGCCTTGCTGTCTGTCATGTTGCTGTGTGGGCAGGGGGCCAAATGTATTAGCTTAAGAGCTAACCATGGTACATATATTGTTATTTTCTTTAGAGTTCAGTCACCCAAATAGACATCAGTGTTTCCACCTGGTTAACCAATCCACTGTTGAAAATATATCTCATGTCATTCTGGCTCATTTTGTTATATTTTCGCCATGATGCTATATTGAGCCATTAGCATTACCATGGCTACGTGGTCTGAGTCAATCATTGTAACCGCATACACCTCCTCACATGGAGGAGGTGATGGACAGGCTGCCTGACATCATCTTAACTGTCAATCTGACCAGTTTTGATTGCTATTTTCTATAAATTCTATTCACCCCCATTGGAATCTTTGTTCATCTAACAACACTCGACCACATATTTCATTCTTAGACGTTATTTTAGCTTATTCAAGTTTTATTTTCTCAAACTAATATCCAAAGCAGCTAGCTTCAGCTAAATATGCCACAACTATTTCATTAAGACCTGTGTGAGCTGTTAAAATAATAAAAAAAAATGCAATCAATGATCTCTTTAAATTAAAACATTAAATAGAAAACCCTTTTGGGCTCCATGTAACATTCATCTCATGTATATGTAAGCATGCCACAGCAAGCTCCTGTTTTGGACATCTTTGCTAAATACATGTTGGATTCATTTCATAACATCAATGTATGTATTTTTAAATTAATGTCTAATGTATCACATTTTTTCCTTTTGGAATACAATCAAGTATGGTCTGTCAGACTGTATCCCATCAGAAAAAGTACAACTGCCATTGGCAATCAGTGGGTCTCAGCTTGCAAAAAAAGTCTTTCAGATTCCATTATTCTTCAAGGCTGCAATTTGCAGCCTGGCTTATTAGTTCTGACACACCATTTAATTCAATCTGGTTTTTGTTTTGCAATAGTATACATAATGTATGTTCTGTAAATTGGCCAAATTACCAAAATGTTTAAAGAAAATTTAAATAAATTTCCTTCTACACACTACATGCATTCTTAAAAAAACAAAAAACAAAAAACAACCACAGAAGGAATTAAACTGGAAAACCTTCCAGTCACAGGTCTTTTTTTAACATAACACAACCTTGTCAGGAGGAAGTGTTGAGATGTCATTAGGAGCAGAAGACACAAGCGCCAGGATACATAAGACTTAGAATGACAAGAAACAGGAGGTGGACTTACTTTTTGGGCCTGTAGTCGGGGATGCTTCTGTCCAAGGAGATGCGGTCACTGAGCTGGGCGTTGTAGCCGTACTCCTCATACTTCCTTTCTGCATCGCGGCTGTCCTCTCCCAGAGTGGCAGCAGCTCCCCCCTGGCCAAGGCCTCCAGGTCCTTCAACCAGCCCCATGGGCTTCGCTAAACCTGCCAATGACATGGCACACAGAGAGGACAGATGACACAGATGTACAGGGCTTTGGGTGCAAGCAGACACGCACACACAGACACAGAACATGGATAGACTGGTGAGATGCGAAGCCGCATAGAGGGGCAGGTGATTGACATTCTCTGGCTATGTGAGCGAGCTTGTGTACGGCAGCTCTGAGACCCGGTGGGGCTCGCCCACAGGGCATCATTACACTGGCTGTCAGTGAAAAAGCTGCACAACACCCACACAGATGTCACACAGAAGAGCAAAGCAGAGATACAGCGGTGCAACGTCCAACACCATAAAGGGCACTAGACGGAATGTCTAGTGCACACAGCCGTGGGTCACGTGCAACACAGCAGACCTGAAACTGCCAGAGAATTGTCAGGTATGGAAGAAAAAAGCAAAATCTGACATGCAAATAAAAAATCAACACGATTGTGGTCAACTATACCTGCATTATGGACTCATTTAGCTCACATTATTATTTCACATATCCACAATAAGCAAATAACAATATTGCTGTCATGTAGATGTTCATGATTTATTGTCATTGTTAGAAAACATACTGTATGTTTCATTGTCAAAGATGATAAGCACGGGCTGGGAATTGATTGAAAATTTAAAACTATTTTACTGCACATTTTCTACAGTTAAATGGAATTAATCGCTAAAACTGCAATGAAGAAACAATGAAAAAAGAAGTATTTTAAGAAACTTCTAATTTCCCTTTTTTCATAAAATATACCTGTGACCCTCATCTTCAACAAAAACACTGCTAAAGCAACATAAAACACTTGATAATCATGAGTGTATATTCAGTTATTTTTTCTGTGATAGAAATTTGTCAGATTCTTTTCTGGTTCATTATAAAGAGAGTCGATTTAAATTTTAATGTTACATTTCCTGTTTTATTCTGAAAAGAGGAAGAAGACGTCAGTGCTTCTATTTAAGGTAACTTTCCTAATTATCTCAACCCTTAAAAGAATAAACAGAGCAATTCTTAATTGTTTCCAAAGCCCCTGACCTTAATTAATGGTGAGTTAGAAGCTTTTATTCATTTTATATTGGAATGTGAGTTATTCTCGGCTCATTCTGACAGAAACAGTGTTTCTATCACAATTAAAAAAAAAAAAATTGACCCATGGACACATTTTAGATGGCAAAAATCAGTGAATGCACCATTTTATAGTGAGGAGAACCTTTGACATTTTAAAGACAACTTAAATGACAACTTGGGCTACATTTGAATTTTGTAGCCTTCTCACCTTTTCACCCATTTTACTTGTTAAGGACTGCGAACAAATTCTCACTTTTGTTAAGGTATGGTGGTAGCCACTGAAATACTGATCCTCCACTTATTTCTGCTGGAGACTTGTGCTAAAGAAAATGAAGCTTTTTTTTTTTTTAATAATTCTGCTTCTTTCACCATAGCAGAAAATGGTAAATTAGGAACTCATGGCCGGTCATTTGAACCTCTTCAGGGATCCTATAATGACCATCTCCCCTCCAATTACTGGCCACTTTATGAGACAGAGGGGGAATTCACCAGCCACCCCAAACTACATTAATCTAGACCTACCATTATAGTGTGCAGTTATTTGTGAATATCTGAAAATGAGTCTGGGTGTTCCGGAGCCAGCTGCAAATGCTGTTTATTTTCTGACTTTGTTTCAATTTAGCCAAAATGCTAATAAACTATACGGTCATACATCAAGTTCTTTTGTAAGTGTTGCTATACTTCATATATTTTTTCCACTACATTCTTCTGTTAAAAGCACCACAAAATGGTTTTTAATTCCCGTGATTTTTTTTTTTTACCGATTCAATTGCACTTGCAAAATGTTGCACAACTCCATGGTCTTTAGTCTTTGGAAAGATCCATTTCCCTGGGCAGACTGCACAGTAATCTATCTATAAATGCACCAAATCTCTGTGTGTGTGTGTGTGTGTGTGTGTGTGCGCGTGTGTGTGTTCCTCAGATATCTCCCAAACCATCCCACAGACTGACCTCAGATTTTATAAGTGCTTTGCTGAAGTTATGAGGATGTGCATCCCTGAGTATGGAGTCACTCAGTCAAAATATGTAATTTTTATTAATAAAAGTTTAGCCACCGCTCTGTCATCATTCTGTCTCTTCATGCCCTGGCTTCAGGAAGTGTGTGCAGGGTTTCAGATTGACTCCATGCTGACTGGATAATACGCGGCATCATGATCAGTCAGTCACCACAGCACTTCGCAAACAAAGATTTTATAAGTGCTTTGCTGAGGTTACGAGGGTTTGCATCCCCGAGTATGGAGTTGCTCAAAGTATGTAATTCTTATCAATAAAAGTTCAGCCACCTCTCTGTCTCATGCCCAGGCTTCTAGAAGGGTGGGTGGGGTTTCGGATTGACTCCATACTGATTGGATAATACACAGCATTACGGCATCAGTAACCACAGTGCTCCGTGAGCAAAACAAGGAAGCAAAAAGCGACACATTTGACTAGAAAAAGATAATACTTAAGATTTAATGCTTAAAAAATTATACCATAAAGTCGCTGTGATTTTATAGGTCTAATGGATAATTCGGCATGGAGAACACGAGGTGCGTGGGTGCGCTGGGGGGACGCGCTGGTGGGGACCCGTGGTGCTGCAAAGGACATCACTGGCACATGGGTAAAGCAGCAGCCGAGACTCCCGTTAACCGGGCAGGCTGGGCTTGGCTTCCTGCAAAGGACTGCGATCCGCCGGTTCAGCTGCTGATTCTCCAACATCGGTGTCCAATCGGGCGCTTCACGACCGCTCGTGTGGAGGCACGCCCAGTCTGCCAGGTCAGTGGCAGATGGTAGTCCCGACCGCTGCTTCATTGTGAGCGGAATGGCAAGATCAACTGCATATCATATGTGGACACATATGCACGCTTTGACTAAACAACAAGAATGCCCAAATAATGAAATAAATCATTTTTATTTAAATATTTACAGACAAATGGGCAACACTGATGCAACAGTTGCAGCCAAACAGGTCATTCTGCTGTGTATAAAAACATGCAAGTTAGGATAATTGGAGACTCTAAAGTGGCCCTAGGAGTGAATGGTGAAGGGATTGGCGCCTCATCCATCCAGGTGGATGCCCTGAATTTCCCCCTGGGGATCAGTAAAGCATACAAAAAAAAAAGTTTAGTGTTTTGTACTAATTATATTGCTAAAATATAAAAGGATGCACTGCAATGGGTCTCAAATATTTGATCATGCAAATATTTGCATGAGTTTATTGACGATAGACTATAAACTACACATACTGTATAAACTAAAACAATTATGACGACTGAACAACTCCCATTCTCCAAAGTGCAAGATAGACTATTATGAATATAACTCATAAAAGATCACACAAATAAGTGATTTGACAAAAAAAATAAACAAGCGGCTCTTAAACAGTCGCTAATATTGGCTGTCCCATTCATTTTCAATAATTCTGCAATTAATAGTCACACAATCAAATAAATCTCAGTTCAGTCCCTTTCATATACACTACCGTTCAAAAGTTTGGGGTCACCCAGACAATTTTTGTGTTTTCCATGAAAAGTCACACTTTTATTTACCACCATGAGTTGTAAAATGAATAGAAAATATAGTCAAGACATTGACAAGGTTAGAAATAATGATTTGTATTTGAAATAATAATTTTTTCCTTCAAACTTTGCTTTCGTCAAAGAATCCTCCATTTGCAGTAGTTACAGCATTGCAGACCTAACATGATTGCACAAGGGTTTTCTAATCATCCATTAGCCTTCTGACGCAATGAGCAAACACAATGTACCATTAGAACACTGGAGTGATAGTTGCTGGAAATGGGCCTCTATACACCTATGTAGATATTGCACCAAAAACCAGACATTTGCAGCTATAATAGTCATTTACCACATTAGCAATGTATAGAGTGTCATGCACTGGCCCTCACAAGCCAGCATAAGACGCACACAGAGTCACCAGTGAGTTTATTTACGGTGAAAAGGTGTTAACACAAGCTGCTGAGATAATGACAGGAGTCTTCACAGAACAGGAAGCATAGGGCTATACAGCACACTATAGGTCCAGAGCAGGAGACAGTCACACACAGACAGGCTTGGTAATAATTACACGCAGGCTGCTAAGGCAGGGACTTACAGAACAATTCACGCCGGGAGGAATAAGGCTAGAACAGCACACTTACTGGTACCGGGGAATGACGGTCAAGCCCAAAGTAGCCGTGGTGTGAAAACAGTCCAGGCATCCGCAACGTGACGGTGGGTGAACAGGTAAGTGATCAGGTAGTAACCAGTTAAGCGACCAGGTTGGCGACCAGACACTGCTGCCTCCTACCGACGCCAGTGCTGGGCTTAAATTGACAAAGCACTAATGACGATGATGACACACAGCTGACCGACCGTTGACAGGCGGAAGCCCCACCGAGCACTTTCACAATAAGAGCCCGGAGAGGCCAGAATACCACCCGCAGCTGTCAAGGCCGGCAGCGAGACATAGCTTAGCCCGAGCGCGATCAGAACCGACACTCGGGTCATAACAGTACCCTCCCTCCACAGGCGGACTCCGAACGCCCCAAGAAACCACCCTGCCCCCCCCGCCCCCCCAGGGTGGGAGGTTGGGGGACAGGTGCGGAGGGAGAGAAACCAACCCAAGAACAAGACAAAGACCAGACAAGAAAACCATACAAGAAATACATGGAAACACACGATAACTATGGAAACCAACAAGAAATAAATACAAACACATGACTCTGGGAAAAAAAACAAAGGAAAGAAATACATGACCAACTGTGGAAAAACATGACTATAAAAAGAATACATGACTGTAACTATGGACACAAAAGAAATACGTGCTAAACACGGCGACTATGAAAAAACAAACACACACGAGACCAAAAATACAAGTAAACCCCTGGAAACTGAACAAAAACCTCCATACTATAGCCCCTCAAGAAGGAGTGGAGAACAAAACGATAGCAAAACCAAACTAAGTACTGCAAAACACATGGGGCAAACCAGATTGCCCTGACCTAACTTGGCTATGGCAAGACTGTGGCTTTCCCAGAAAAAAAACAAAAAAAAACATGAGGCAATCCAAAATTGCTCTGACTTGACTATAACAAAACTATGGCCTTCAAAAAAAAAAAAAGAACAAGATGCAATCAAAAAATTGCTCCGACTTGACTAAGACTACGACTGTGGCTCACAAAAAAAAACCAAGCGGCAATCTAAAATTGCTTAGACTTGACTATGACTGTGGCTTACAAAAAAGAGCAAGAGGCAATCTAAAATTGCTTAGACTTGACTATGACTGTGGCTTACAAAAAAGAACAAGAGGCAATCTAAAATTGCTTAGACTTGACTACGACTATGATTACGTGAAACAACAAAAATTGCTAGACGTACTAAACATGACTTGGCACCATATGGGCCCACAGAAAATCCCACAGTACATGATCAGGTGGCCTGCCCCAGTCCCGGGCCCCCAGAAACAAGTCCTCTGGTGGCCGAACCAGGTCACCCCGTAACACACACAGTTTATTGGGTGGCCAACCCAAGACGCCGAACGCTCCAAGCAGTTCCTCGGGTGGCCGACCCGCATCCCACAACCAACAGGACCGTGGAGGGATTGCATGCAGCCGCTCACCTGAAAACGACAAAACAGGAGAGCGCCGATCTGCCAAACAAAACCCACTAATGGCCCCCAGCTGGTGGCTCCTGAGAGGGGGACAACCAAAAACCTGGACCCCCTCGAATCCTGATTGGGTCACAGCCGCACCTGCGCTGGACCCCCACTGGACCTCGTCGGACCCCAATTGGGTCAATGTTGCACCCACGTCGGACCCCGACTGGGTCACAGCCACGCCTGAGTCGGACCCCGACTGAACCTCATCGGACCCCAATTGGGTCATCGCTGCACCCACGTCGGACCCCGACTGGGTCACAGCCACGCCTGAGTCGGACCCCGACTGAACCTCGTCGGACCCCAATTGGGTCATCGCTGCACCCACGTTGGACCCCGACTGGGTCACCTCAGCCCATGCGTCGGACCCCGACTGGGTCAGGACGGGCCCCGATTGGGTCACCGCTGCACCCACGTTGGACCCCGACTGGGTAACCTCGGCCCACGTGTCGGACCCCAACTGGGTCAGGACGGACCCCGACCGGGTCACCTCGGCCCACGCATCGGACCTCGACTGGGTCACCTCGGCCCACACGTCGGACCCCGACTGGGTCAGGACTGCACCGGCGACGACCTCCATCTCCGAACCTGGAACCCCCAGTCCCGTGATCTTGACTGGCTCCGGACCGGTAACGCTGTGGAGGTGCTCAGAAAACAGGAGAGGACCGGGATCAGTTCCACCGGCAGCGCCCGAGCCCAGCGAGACGAGCTCGGGTGCAGCGGACGGCTGCCCCTCACTCGCCTCCCCATGAGGCAGGCAAAAATGCTCTAACACACCATACAGGAAAACAAGAAAGAGCACTTGCCTGCACTCGGGCTCTGGAGCCGTCCAGGACTTCGCCGATCCAGGTTCAAGGAGAAGCTCATCGTCGGGCTCCCACTCGGCTGTGTCGGGTTCCACAGCCGGCCTGATGGTCTCTGCAGCTGGATCCTCACGCGCTGGCGTCCACGCCAATAACCCGTATGGCGTGGGGGCAGAGGACCCTGGACCTGCTGACTCGGGCTGCATCCCTGAGGAACCCTGGGGACGCTCTCTCGTCGGCTCTGGCTCCTCACTGCAGTCCGTTCTGCTCTGTCCAAAGCAAGGCTGCAGGGCCGGGATATTTCCCAGAGCTGCAGGCCTCCCCCTCGTTCGACGGCGTGGGACTGACGCCGAGGACCGCTCCGCAGGAGGAGACACAGAGGCAGCAGGTTTAATACAAGTGGCTACAGCTGGGAAAAGTGACTCAGGGAGCTGCAAACCCCGAGCTTCACCCCCAGGAGTCAGACAAGACAGATCACTATTATCAATAGAAAAGTGAACTTGGACTTGCCTGTCTCCCAGGGGGAGGATGTTGTCAGCTGTAGCGGACGTTGCTCCTTCCCTCGCTCGCTGGATGGTAAAACAGGATCCAAGGACGGAGCCCACCGGCACAGGACTCAGCTCACTCTCAGCAGCTGGCTGGTTGAGGGGGTCATCCCGGCGGCCCGGAACTGGATCCGGAGCAGGAGCTTGCCGAAGATGCGCCCGGCCGTGACGCCAACGCCTTCGCCGGCCCCCAGATGGTGCGAACTCCCGAAACGGATCGAAGGCAGGATCAGGATCCATAGGCGAAGAGCAGGTGTGCCTCTTCACCTGCTTCATGCCGCGTTCCTCCTCCATCATCAGGAATATTTCGCGTTGTGCGGCGATGTCCTCCCTCCTCGCGTCGACTTCCGGGTGGTTGGCGTAGCGGGGAGAGAGATTACAGAGAACATCTTCGGCGGCGTCCAGGTACCAATGTATGCCGTGGTCATAGTCCAACAGGGAAGCGGAGATGAGCAGCTCATCCACGGCTTCCAAAACACTCGTCAGCACATGGCTGTTCGGTGACGGCATTCCTCACATACACAGGACCCAGACAGGGAAAGGCAACGTCCAAAACTCAAACTCACTGGTGAATAGCGTCTCAGGTTGGCGTCACCGTAACGCTGTTTAGGCAGCAGTGTACTGTCATGCACTGGCCCTCACGAGCCAGCATAAGACGCACACAGAGTCACCAGTGAGTTTTTCAGTGAGTTTATTTACGGTGAAAAGGTGTTAACACAAGCTGCTGAGATAATGACAGGAGTCTTCACAGAACAGGAAGCATAGGGCTATACAGCACACTATAGGTCCAGAGCAGGAGACAGTCACACACAGACAGGCTTGGTAATAATAACACACTGGCTGCTAAGGCAGGGACTTACAGAACAATTCATGCCGGGAGGAATAAGGCTAGAACAGCACACTTACTGGTACCGGGGAATGACGGTCAAGCCCAAAGTAGCCGTGGTGTGAAAACAGTCCAGGCATCCGCAACGTGACGGTGGGTGAACAGGTAAGTGATCAGGTAGTAACCAGTTAAGCGACCAGGTTTGCGACCAGACACTGCTGCCTCCTACTGACGCCAGTGCTGGGCTTAAATTGACAAAGCACTAATGACGATGATGACACACAGCTGACCGACCGTTGACAGGCGGAAGCCCCACCGAGCACTTTCATAATAAGAGCCCGGAGAGGCCAGAATACCGCCTGCAGCTGTCAAGGCCAGCAGCGAGACATAGCTTAGCCCGAGCGCGATCAGAACCGACGCTCGGGTCATAACATAGAGTGTATTTCTGATTAGTTTAAAGTTATCTTCATTGAAAAAAAGTGCTTTTCTTTCAAAAATAAGGAAATTTCTAAGTGACCCCAAACTTTTGAACGGTAGTGTATATTAAAGTCAAACATGTGTGGTTGTCTACATATACAGTGGTGTGAAAAAGTGTTTGCCCCCTTCCTGATTTCTCATTTTTTTGTATGTTTGTCACACTTAAATGTTTCAGATCATCAAACAAATTTAAATATTAGACAAAGATAACACAGCTAAACACAAAATGCAGTTTTTAAATGGTGTTTATTAGTAAGGGTAAAAAAAAAATCCAAACCTACATGGCCCTGTGTGAAAAAGTGACCCCCCCCCCCCCGTTAAAACATATATTAACTGTGGTTTATCACATCTTTGGAAAGCTGAGTTCAATTTCTCTAACCACACCCAGGTCTGATTACTGCCACCTGTTCTCAATCAAGAAATCACTTAAATAGGACCTGCCTGACAAAGTGAAGTAGACCAAAAGATCCTCAAAAGCTAGACATCATGCTGTGATCCAAAGAAATTCAGGAACAAATGAGAAACAAAGTAATTCAGATCTATCAGTCTGGAAAAGGTTACAAAGCCATTTCTAAAGCTTTGGGACTACAGCAAACCACAGTGAGAGTCATTATTCACAAATGGGGAAAACATGGTCCAGTGGTGAGCTTTCCCAGGAGTGGCCGGCCGACCAAAATTACCCCAAGAGCGCAGTGACGACTCATCCAAGAGGTCACAGAAGACCCCACAACAACATCCAAAGAATTGCAGGCCTCACTTGCCTCAGTTAAGGTCAGTGTTCATGACTCCACCATAAGAAAAAGACTGGGCAAAAATGGTCTGCATGACAGAGGTCCAAGATGAAAACCACTGTTGAGCAACAAGAACATAAAGGCTGGTCTCAGTTTTGCCAGAAAACATCTTGATGATCCCCAAGACTTTTGGGAAAATACTCTGTGGACTGACAAGACAAAAGTTGAACTTTTTGGAAGTTGTGTGTTCCATTACATCCGGCGTAAAAGTAACACAGCATTTCAGAAAAGGAACATCATACCAACAGTTAAATATGGTGGTGGTCCTGTGATGGTCTGGGGCTGTTTTGCTGCTTCAGGACCTGGAAGACTTGCTGTGGTAAATAGAACCATGAATTCTGCTGTCTAACTACTAACTAACCTGCACTTATATAGCGCTTTTTCTAGTCACAAAGACCACTCAAAGCGCTTTCACTAGCACTAACCTTCTATTCTAAGGGCCTATAGGAAACAGATATCTAGGGACAATTTAGAACAGCCAATTAACCTAACATGCATGTCTTTGGATTGTGGGAGGAAACCGGAGCCCCCGGAGTAAACCCACGCAGCACAGGGAGAACATGCAAACTCCACACAGAAAGGTTCCAGCCCCTGCCAGCCTGGGGATTCAAACCAGGAACCTTCTAGCTGTAAGGCAACAGTGCTAACCACTGCACCACCATGCTGCCAAGAGTGCAAAAAATCTACCAAAAAATCCTGAAGGAGAATGTCTGGCCATCTGTTTGTGACCTCAAGCTGAAGATTCTTGGATTCTGCAGCAGGACAATGATCCAAAACACACCAGCAGGTCCACCTCTGAATGGCTTAAGAAAAACAAAATGAAGACTTTGGAGTGGCCTAGTCAAAGTCCTGACCTGAATCCATTTAAGATGCTGTGGCATGACCTTAAAAAGGTGGTTCATGCTTGAAAACCCTCCAATGTGGCTGAATTACAACAATTCTGTAAAGATGAGTGGGCCAAAATTCCTCCACAGCGCTGTAAAAGACTCATTGCCAGTTATCGCAAACACCTGATTGCAGTTGTTGCTGCTAAGGGTGGCCCAACCAGTTATTAGGTTTAGGGGGCGATCACTTTTTCACACAGGGCCATGTAGGCTTGGATTTTTTTTACCCTTAATAATAAACACCTTCATTTAAAACTGCATATTGTGTTTACTTGTGTTATATTTGTCTAATATTTAAATCTGTTTGATGATCTGAAACATTTAAGTGTGACAAACATACAAAAAAAATGAGAAATCAGGAAGGGGGCAAACACTTTTTCACACCACTGTAGGCTACACCTCTGTATTCCCCTTTCAAACACAGCCTGCATTTGGACTTGTAAAGTGTGATTGGCCTACCTGTTTCAGACAGGAATACTTGCTTTCTACAGGCATGCACTAGTTGCTGTATAAAAAGATGGTGTTTTCATTCAAGATGACAAAGATGACATATTAGCTATCAGCTCTTACAGTGCTATCAACAGTAATACAAAAGCTAAACCAAAAAAAGCTTCTTAGAAAAATAAATACACAGTGCGTGTATTTTTAATCCAACTGAAATGTTTACTAGAATAATGTAAAATATAGTTTGACCGGAAAGTGGATGATAAAGCCAACTTGTGCCATCTAAACGGGGATTGAATTTAGTAAGCCAAGGAACCAAAACCATTTACAGCATATTTATTTCCGTGGAAGGAAAATGAAAGTTTGTATTAAAAATGTTCTGGTATAACCACTGGACTAGAGAGCTGCCAATTCAGGCTTGAAGGTTATGACTCATTTATTTAAACTATTGATTCTTTCATGGAACTTGAGTTCGACAACAGGCTACCAGATGCTACGCTGAAGCCCCGATGGCTCTGTGCTGCTAATTATGGAAACACTCGAGGAGCAGGGCGTCGCCCCACTGCGACCATGAAGTGGGTATTCTCACAACGCTTGTCCCATGCAGATCCTTTCATCTCACAAAGAGCCCAAATTGTGTCCAGATTGCCTAGCGGTGTGCTTAGCGGTGAATGAGAACGAGTTCTCGGTCAGTCCAATCATGTCATGCTTCTCTGGCCAAGCACAACTACATTCAGTGGTGGCTTTAAAGTGTCAGACTTAAAATAGCCCTCTGCTCTTAATAAAATGACTCATGGCTTTGGCTCAACTAGCCGTCGCTTATGCTGCAATACTGACATTTTCAGGAAAATGGGGTGAACTGATGGGGCAAAAAAAAGATTTCAGATTAGAGAAAACATGCTCACACCTCTGCTTGATTGAAAGTAAATCTTTTGAGAGTGAATGGATATCAAAACTCTTTAGTTCCAATCACACAGACCTTCCCCTGTGTATACATGTGGGTATGTGCAAAGCATGCAATTACAATGATGTTTTGGTCCACGCCTTTGACTCTGTGAGCAGCATTTACATAGGAGCCACATCAGCAGCAGTATTAATAGTCTTTAATAGAGAGATACGTACCACTGGAAGTTAAAATAGGTCGTTCCAGTCTTTCATTTATCTGCATGTAACAGTCAAATAACCCAACTTAATTTAGAAATCAGGCTACCTCAGGAAATCTACAGACAGGCTTGGATTTAACCAACACAGTCTCCAATTGACAGCTGGGCAGCTGGGCTGAGATGAGAGGGGGATGATGGGTTCAAGCAGAGCTGTGTGATATGACAATATATATTGGATGGCGATAGAAAACGTCTATCGTTTCATAGAAGACTATCATTTATATCGTGATTTAAAATGCACATACTCCCGTTTCTTCAGTAAAGCTCCTCCCCACTACCTGTCAGTGCCCCGCCTCTTCCCCACAGTGCACACAGCAGAGCAGGTGTGTGTGATGGGTGTGAGGCTTTCTGGTGGCTGCTAACTCCAAACTACCGTTTTGTTCAAATAGCTGCTACTCCTGTTTGTCAGGGATGTGGGACTGTTTTCCATCACGCTGCGTCAGGGAGGATAGTCTGCTAACCTCGTTTTAATAGGAGGTAAGTAACGTTAACACCATGTCTAATTATAAAACGGCAAATGCTAAATGATGCCAAGTTGTGCTAATTGGAAATATTGTTGTGTATCAGATCATCATTTCTTTGGTTTAAATTACTGCTGAGTTTCTTAGTTTTGTCCAAAAAAAAAAATAATTAAAGCTGCAAAAGTGCATGATCGTGGCACATACACGCAAAATAAATAAATACGTTAAAATGGGTCAGGGGAGCAAGTTGGCTGTTAATGTAATTTATTTGATTTCTAATCATTTTAATTAGTCAAGCAGTCATAATGAATAAAGTTAAAGTCATCAGATGTATTTTATTACATTACTTTTTGTATCTTTGATTTTCAGATCATGACCAATCTGAAATATTTTTACTAAGAAGCAAACAGGTTAAATCAGGCCAGAATGGCATCTTCAGGCTCCAGCTCCACACTTAAATTTTCATTGATTTAAACTAACAGCCAATTTATATCTGTAGATCGCAGCAATAGGCAATGTTCTCATTTTCAGACATTTTTTTACATTATTATTTTTCTTTTTGCTATTCTCCTCTGGCACAGGAAATATTTAACTTACTGATGTTTACTTTTTATTCATATTTTATGATTTAGAAGAAAAACCTCAAATTTATGAGAATCAAGTCTCAAATGCACATTAAAAAACTATAACACTGCAAAATTATGAAGGAAACAGGTGCATGTAAAAAAAGTTTAAAAAAAAGAGATGGTTCTTTTTATGTGATTATCTAAACTGTAGCATTTACAGAAAATGTATATTGTGATATAAGATTACTTATATCATGATATGAAATTCTGATCATATCACACAGCCCTAGGTTCAAGATATACTGTAAATCTTTTTTGGTAGCTTGCCTCTGGAGTAAGTAGCTGTGCACACTTTATGCATCTTTTTTTTTTTATTCTGGGCTTCATTTTGAGCAATAAGCCTTCTCATCTTAAGGATCTAAATCCTAGCAGATTGGAACTGAGGTGACAAGAGAAAAAGAGATCTAGATTTTTGCTTGTATGGGATGATATGAGTACAGGTTAGTTGCAGTAGTAGGTGCAATAACCCAGCCATAGGAAGAGCACATGCCAGTGTATTCCTAGTGCCAGTCTCAAGCCCAGCTAAATCAGGACGGTTGCATCAGGAAGAGCATCCGGGGTAAAATCTTTGCCAAATAAAATATGAAGATCAACATGAATGAGATTTCCATATCAGATTGATCAAGGCCCAGCTTAAACTATTGACTGACAGGATGCTGGTGGATATTAGGCCAGTGGAGGCACTGATGTAGTGAAGGAGGATGTGCAGAGTTTGTTTGCAAAAACAGGTAAGTCCAGTTGTTTCAATAATGAGAAAAACAACTTTTCATCTGTTGGTTTATATGTGTTAGTATTTCCAATTCAGCTTCTAAGACATGGTCACTTGAAATATGAGTATCTCAGACATAATAAAGCCAAAAACTGAACATCAACTCATTGTTATTTTTTGGCAATTTTTGAGTACTTCTTGCTGCAAAAACAGATAAGTCCACAACACATACTTTTGCAAAAACAGACATGTCCCGAAAACTGTGCTAGTTTGTCTGGTGAATCCATCACTGGATCATCTGCTTCATCAAAATTATCCATATGTGACATAAAATGCAACAAAATTGTAAAAAAAAAAACTGGAAGGGAAATCACGCAAAGCGAGCAGACCCAAGTAGGGGTCTCTGCAGATAGACACATGATCTCACACATGATGATGGTCTCAGCATCTAGACAAGTGATTGGCTGATGGTCGCTGCACCATTGAGTCACGTCACCGAAATACCAAGCACTGATTTGTTGTGTGTGGAGTTATCTGGTCTTGTGAAAACAGGGTCCCTGCGTTTATCAGCTTTTGAAAAAAAGAACCATGAACTTCGTAGCATTTATAACAGCGGATATAGCGGATTTTTACAAAAAAAACCAAAACAATTTGAACTTCTATGAGTAGGTAATGTGAACAGTTTGTTGTACAGAGGGAAATTTTCTTGGAAGTAGCTTTTATCGGTTTTTGCAAATGAACTCTTCATGTGGAAACAGCTGGTGTGACCGAAGAGGATGTAAGGGACAGGGTGAGATGGAAGGAGATGGTCTGCTGTGGTGACCTCATAAAAAAAAGAAGCAAGAAGGATTACAGTGCCACAGTTGCAGTCTCTTATTTTCCTTTGTGGGCTCATTTTTATGCTTTCAGTTAAAGACTCTGTGCGGTACTATTCCTTACCTGGGTTTATGTCTGAATAATTAGGTTTATGTGGCTTCACATGGCTTCACCTATCCTAATGTCTGCAATCATGTTAACATACATACTGTGTGTATTTCTGTTTGTTCGGTCGTCTGCTGTGTCATGCTACTGTTACACTGTAATTTCCCAGTTTGGGATCAATAAAGTACATCTATCTATCTATCTATAGCAGGCAATAAAAAGCACAGACAAATTTGAAATCTTTTAAAATTTTTACACATGTATTAGGAGTGGCGATCACCAGAGGCCACACAGTAAGATATTATCACGATACCTGAGCCACAATGAGATATTATCATGATCTTGCAATATGCTGAGTATTGCAGTATCATATCTTGCAGCTTCCCATCCCGATCTTTGTCACGTCCAACTCCTGGTTAGATCTCACAAGTCGCTCCTTTGCTGTGCCAAACTAATGTGACAGTGAGACTTTAGCACCATCTGGCTGACTGAAAAGTCAGGGGTTTTTTTCTTATTCTGGTACCTAAATAAGTAAGTTTGTGTTTGCAGCATTTATTAATAACTCTTCATAAAGTATTGCAATACTAGTGTCTCTGAATTGATGCAGTATCACCACCACAAAGTATCGCAATATCATGATGCATGGATTGTTTTCCCCACTCCTAATGTGTATACAACATTTGTCTGCATGTGCTACACATCAATGTGTCCATACACATTCATTTACACCATCACCACAGACCCAACTGCATCCATGTCTGTTATCAGCTTTAGAGACATGTTCTCTGTTATTCACGTGTCCAGCTGTTGTGTGACTGGGGCCTTAGAACCAGCAGGAAGCCATTATATGCCACCAGCATGTTTCTTCCCATTGCTAAAAGGGATTATGATATAGCAGACTTTGAAATGTGCAGTACTTTTATCAAGTCAAAATAGTATTTTCATTAAGACGAAGACTTCTGTGCCTAACAACAATAAACATGCAACACATCTGCTGTTTCTGGATTCTTTTTTCAGTCTTCCTATTAGTCAAAAAAAAAAAAATCCTGATACAGGGACCTGGACCCGTGTGCTCAAACATTCTGAAAGTCCTCTAGGAGAGCTCCTATCTTAACTTAAAAATTCCTATCAAGGAGTCGCAGCTTAAAAGTGACTAAGGAGCACTCTCAGAGTAATTCTGAGCAAGGAAGATCCAAAATCTTTTATCTTAGTGAGGAGGTGTGGTTGACTCCATTGGTAGGTACGATGCTGGCGTTTCAGAGCTGTGATTGGTCAATATTGGGGGGGGGGGCAGTTAAAGCTTAAGGTGTACAAAAACTTTTAATTGTAGCAATAAGTGTGATTAATAATTATGATCAGGTATAAAAATTATTTAATTGATATTAATGTATCGGGACCTGAGATGAACTCTGGGTCCATACACACAGAAAAAGTTAATAAACACTCGGGGGCACCAGCTCCTCTTTAAGGAGCACTTTAATCCTTAATTTCACTTTATACCTGTTTAATCGCTCAATAAATTAAATAATAATCAGTCTCAAAATTTTAGTGAATTCGATACTGGGGACTTTGAAACCAGAGTCAGAATGAAATAAATTCCCAACAACTTCTCTCATTTTCACATATTTATTAAATGAAATAATGATTAAAGTACATTGCAGTGATTTCTTTAACTATGAAATTAAACTTGTAAATGATAGATTAACAATGTGAACATTTGCAGAACCAGGGTGAAAATGTAAGCTGAATTTAGATCAGTTTGAAGTTAGCAGATTATGGAAAACAGAATGCCAATTTATGGGGAAAATTAAACTAATTATAAGGAAAATTCTGGATTACTCTTAAGAAAATGAAAATGGAATTTTAAGGAAAAGAAGAGTTATATTAAGTGCTCTTTAATTTTGCATCTGATCAGATACTGAATTAGTCTCAAATCTCAGACGTTTCATTCAGCAGATGGATAAAGGATGCAGCTTATATGACCATGCATGGTGGCGAGTTCTTTAGTCGTCCTTGGGAAGCTTTAGATGTAGAGAAAGGCCAAAAACCGGAATATTTGACCAGCAAATATTCGAACAAGGACTGGCCTTTCCAGTCTGTTGTCACAGGATGAGATTCTAGATGTTTGACCACAAGGGCTGTGGTCCAGCCCAAGACGCCTCCTTTTCGTGGCGTGTGGATTTCTTCAGCTGTGCGTCATGGCCTTGATGGATCCGTGGCCTCTCACAAGGGAATTCGAGAATAATTACACATCTAATCCAATAGCAAAATTAAAAGACTTCTATGACTTTGTGGAGATGAACTTAGCTTCTAGTGCATAGTTAATCAATGAAATTAAAATAAAGTCAAGACTAAAAATGGTGAGTTTAAAGAAAGTTTAACAGGAAAAAGTTATAAAAATAAACGTCTAGAAATAGAGTTTGACTCCAAATTTAGGATTTGAGCTCAGGAAAGAAAAAGATTAATTCCTAGACGTTTAAAGAAAAACGAGAGAAAAACACATGGGAGAAATGTCCTTTGTTCTCCCGTGGTGCTGTGCAGTCATCTGGTGTGAAGATAAGACAAAGGGACAAAGAGCAGAGCCGAAAGAGACAAAAGAGATGAACTGGTGAAGAGAGGGGTCTCTCTCCTTTTTATCTGTGGAAAACTTTCGCAGGCTTTCTCTGATTGACAGGACCCCCGGCCAATAGTCCTCCTTCATGGACGGGCTTTAAGAACTTTAGTCCAATGAACAAACAGGCTTTTGTCTGTAACAGCCAATAACCTTGGGAGAGCCGTTGTCAAGCAGAGACTGGCTGCGATCAGTCACATGATTTATTAACAGGCAAGAATAAACATTCATTTAAACATTTTAGCATGCACATATTTAAAATCAAGGATTAATATATTTCAAACCCATTATTGCTTGTCCAGACCAAGCATCAGAGTCCATTTGCTTTTCCATGGCGTCCTGAAAAAAGAATGTTGAAAATTGAGCCTTGTAACAAGAATGTGGTTAAAAGTTCACTGGTTAAATCCAGCACGTCCCAGAGTTGCCAGTAGAGGGCAATGTTGAGTTGTGGATATTTTGTGGTGACCATATCAGAATCAGAATCAGATTTATTGCCATTGTTCATGTAGTACACAAACTAGGAATTTGTCTCGGTGCCATGCTGCAACATTAAAAACATGATGAGATAAAGAGATAAACTAAAAAACTAAAAGACTAAAAACATGCAATAAGTGTAGAATAATAAGTAATAATAATAATAATAATAATAATAATAATAATAATAATGAGTAATACTAGTCAAGGCAGCTTTAAATAAATTAGCAAGTAGCAGATAATATGGGGTACCACAGTGCAGACGATAATGCAACAAAAAAACAGTGATGAATGACATGAGTCTGGTTGAGCTGCTGTATATAGTGCACAAGAGTCAATAACTAACTAACTAACTAACCTGCACTTATATAGCGCTTTTCTAGTCACAAAGACCACTCAAAGCGCTTTCATTAATACTAACCCTCTATTCTAAGGGCCTATAGGAAACAAATATCTAGGGACAATTTAGAACAGCCAATTAACCTAACATGCATGTTTTTGGCATGTGGGAGGAAACCGGAGAAATCCCGGAGTAAACCCAATAAGTCACTTAATGTTCAGCAGTCTGATGGCAGAGGGGAAGAAGCTGTTCATGTGCCGGGAGGTTTTAGTCTGAATGGACCGAAGTCTTCTACCTGAGGGGAGGGGGGCAAACAGTACGTGACCAGGGTGTGAAGGATCGGCTATGATCCGGCCTGCACGCCTCCGGGTCCTGGAGATGTACAGGTCCTGGAGAGATGGGAGCTTGCAGCCGATCACTTTCTCAGCAGTGCGCACGACGCGCTGCAGCCTTAGTCTGTCCCTGGCAGTGGCTCCTGCGTACCACACGGTTATGGAGGAGGTGAGGATGGACTCGATGATGGCCGTGTAGAACTGCACTAACATCTTGGTGGGTAGCTTGAGCTTCCTCAGCTGCCGCAGGAAGAACATCCTCTGCTGGGCCTTTTTGATGAGGGAGCTGATGGTTGGCTCCCATTTGAGGTCCCGGGTGATGGTGGTGCCCAAGAAGCGGAAGGAATCTGCAATGGTGATGGGAGAGCCTGTGATTGTGAGGGGGGGGCAGGGGGGTTGTGACTTTCCTGAAGTCCACAATCATCTCCACTGTCTTCAGAGCGTTCAGCTGCAGGTTGTTGTGGCTGCACCAGGACACCAGCTGGGCCACCTCTTTCCTGTAGATGGACTCGTCGCCATTGGAGATGAGCCCGATGAGGGTGGTGTCGTCCGCAAACTTGATCAGCTTAACAGACTGGTGGGAGGAGGTGCAGGAGTTGGTATAAAGGGAGAAGAGTAGGGGGGAAAGTACACAGCCCTGGGGTGATCCAATGCCGATGCTAACAGAGTCCGAGACAGACTTCCCCAGCCACACATGCTGCCTCCGGTCTGTCAGGAAGTCGGTGATCCACCTGCAGAGGGAGTCAGGCACGCCGAGCAGGGACAGCTTGTCCTGGAGCAGAGCGGGGCGGATGGTGTTGAATGCAGAGCTGAAGTCCACAAACAGGATCCTGGCGTAGGTTCCCGGGGAGTCCGGGTGCTGCAGGATGGAGTGGAGGGCCAGGTTGACTGCGTCGTCCACAGACCTGTTGGCACGGTAGGCAAACTGCAGCGGGTCCAGGAGGGGAGTGGTGATGGACTTGAGGTGAGACAGGACCAGGCGCTCAAAGGACTTCATGACTACAGAGGTGAGCGCTACAGGTCTGTAGTCGTTAAGTCCAGTAATCCGTGGCTTCTTGGGGACAGGGATGATGGTGGAGGATTTGAGGCAGGTCGGCACGTGGCATTGCTTAAGGGAGGTGTTAAAAATGTCTGTGAAGACAGGAGCCAGCTCTTTCGCACAGTGTCTCAGGGTGGAAGGAGACACACCGTCCGGCCCGGGGGCCTTGCGCGGGTTCAGTCTGGAGAATTGTCTGTGCACGTCTTGCTCACTGACGACAAGGGCAGGGGGGGAGGAGGAGGAGGGGGGGACGCTTTTGATGAATTAGGGGCCGAGGAAGCAGTGGAGCTGGGTGGAGTGGGGGAGTTGGACACAGCTGACGAGGTGTCAAAACGGGCATAATGTTGGGACAGTTTTTGACAAAGGGCTTTGTCATCCTGACCTTTAGAAGCCTGAGGCCGATAGTTGGTGATTTGCCTCAGTCCTCTCCACACAGAAGCCGAGTCATTAGCAGTGAACTGCTGCTGGAGACTCTCAGAATACACAGATTTAGCTTTCTTCAGCTCTCTGTTAAACCGATATTTGACCTCCCTGTAGCAGTCCCTGTCTCCACTTTTCAACGCCGCTTCCTTCTCCTTCCTGATCTGTCTGAGCTTGGCAGTGAACCAGGGCTTATCATTAGAGTACCTCACCCTGGTGCGCGATGGGAGAATGCTCTCCTCACAAAAGTTGATATATGAGTTCACAGTGTCTGTGTACTCATTAAGATCATGTGTGGCTCCTTTAAACATGTCCCAGTCAGTTATTTCCATGCATGTGTTCAGTTTCTCTCCAGCTTCACTGGTCAATTTCTTCGTGGTGGTCACAACAGGTTTAGTGAGTTTCAGTCTCTGTCTGTATGTGGGGATGAGGTGGACCATCACGTGATCAGATAGTCCGAGCGCAGCGCGGGGAACAGCGCGATATGCGTCCTTCACTGTAGTGTAACAGTGATCCAGCGTGTTTTTTCCTCTGGTTGGACATTTAATAAACTGTATCGGGGGAGCTCGTGACTCAGATTGCTCTGGTTAAAGTCGCCTACCACAATAATCAGAGAGTCTGGAAAAGTCCGCTCCGCATGTAGGATGTGATCTGCGAGCGCGCCCTGGGCCTCGCGCGTGTCCGCGTCGGGAGGGGCGTACACAGCGATCAAAACGAATGATGTGAACTCCCGCGGGGAATAAAATGGCTTGCAGTTGATAGAGAGAAATTCTAGATCGGTAGAACAGTGTTGAGAAATCACCGTTACATCAGAGCACCAGCTGCTGTTAATGTAGAAGCAGACTCCACCTCCAATAGACTTACTGGAGAGCTCTGTGACGCGATCAGCACGAAACAGCTGAAATCCCTCGAGGCTGATCGCGCTGTCCGGTATGTTCCCTTTAAGCCAGGTCTCAGAGAAACAGATGACAGACGAGGAAGCGAGGTCCTTAAATCGCATCAGCAGTCTTAATTCTTCTACCTTGTTCAAGAGAGAATTGGCATTGGATAGAAATATGCCAGGCAAGGCTGTTCGCGTGCCTCTCCTTCGCAGCCGAGCGAGAATCCCCCCTCGCTTTCCTCTTTTTCGCCGTCTTACTTTTTGAGCCAAACAATGAATCAGATCGGCGGCAGGAGCTAAAAAAACTGGGAGAAGGTCCGTAGGAGTGAGAGTCCTGATATTTAATAGCTCTTCATGGGTATAAGAGCAGGCAGACACACAATCAACGAACAGAAACAAACAAATTAAACAAATTAAAGGGCAGCGAAACACCATGTCGACCACTGTGGGCGCCATCTTGGGAAAATGAGGTATATGGGGTACTCCACAGAAGTCTGTTCTTTTGCCCACATTTATTGGGCTCTAAAAGTTCAGGAGGAATTCCTGAGAATGGTTTAACAAAGGAATGTTAGTTCAGCTGTGGTCTTGGGATAAAAGAGCAGTTCTTGACTGTCCTTTTCCTGGGTGAAACAATGTCTTTCAGCTGAAGAATAATTTTATTGATGAGCCAAAGTGAGATGATGCTACATAATGGTGCACAAATGTTATCTAAAACTCAAATATCACAGCAACCAAGCCTTGAACTTATGTACAAGAGTAACACAGTAAACTCACAGTCTAAGGAGATAATGCTTATTTTCCAGTATTTAATATGTCCCATCAGCTGCAAGGGCTGTTGGGAAAAGAAGGTGAAATGGTCTCGCGCCTGTTTACCATTCACTGCAACAGTTTACACCTTATATGGTGGTTGTTATCTTTCTAAACTTTTGCCGTAAATCGTGTGTGATTTGCCACAGATGAACTGAGGCAAAGTGTGTGATTTTAATATGGGCAATCTGACGTTCATTCATTCATTCAGTCAGTCAGTCATCCACTCATCAACCACTTAATCCTTTAAGTCACGGGGGTGCTGGAGCCAATCCGACCCTCTCACTCATAATGAGAGAAACACTTCCATCATATGAAGGACTATAGTTAAATAGATGAACTCCACTGAAGACGGTGTGAGTGTGGACAGTGGCAGATGTGTGGAGCAACCACCGGTGATACAGAGTTGTTGTGCTGGGTGGGAGATGTTAACACATCTCTAATAAGATCAACTAAAACATGCTTTATACACTTGATAATACAGTCTGAAGTTATGGTACTTTATGTGTACTTTCAGTGAAATTACAGGAGTAAAATGGTAAGAATGGTGAAATATTAAATATTGAGGTAAAAAGCCATGTTTTCTTTTTTAACATAAGTGAAGGGTGCTTGCTGTGTATTTTCACAGAAAGTACTTGGAAAATACACAAAGTACCCTGTGACTTTGAGCTGTATTATAAAGTGTTACATGTTATCCCAACACGATCCAACCTGTAATGTTTAATGACCTTGTCATCATTCATACATTTCTCCTTTGTCTGCATCTTTCCTCCATTTTTTCTTCCTCTTACGAAACTTCTAAACCCCTTAAAAGTCATCTTCCCTCCAGTGACGTGTGGTCAGGGTTGGCGGGTGACGCTGAAAATCACAGTCAGAGGCTGTGCAGTACCATTGCCCGAACGAGCACCGTAAGCACAGGTTTGGTTTCCTTTTTAAATAAAGGAAGATAAGGGCATTTTTTTTAACAAAGTCACAGTGATTTTTGTCCAGAAGGACATCAGAAGTACTTCATTTACAAGTAAAGATAAGACCATGCATGCATAGTAGTTGTAAATACTACTAATAATTTGTAATAATGAGTGTACATTGTGGAGCTGCAACACACACACACACACACACACACACAGATGCAGCTCTCTGATCCACTATAATTTGGTCAGAGTGTGGGTTGGTCCCATGTCCTCATTTTTATTTCTAGTTTATTTTCCTTGTCACCATGACATGGGTCCAGCCATGTCCTCACCTTGAGTTTAGTTTTTGTATGATTTCCTGTTTATTATTGTCATGATCTCTGTTCAGTTCTATTTGTATCCATGCATTGTCCTTAGTTCCGGTTATCTGTATCATTAGTCTTATTATTATCATGGTCTCCTCTTGTAGTTTATTCCTGTCATCATGTGTGATTTTGGTTTGGGCTTTTATTTTGACAGCGCCTTGCGTTGACTTCTGTTTTCAGTTAGCTTGTTTCGTGTCTCGTTAAATTCTTGATCGTCGCCCCTTAGCTCGGGGTAGCATCCTATAGCCATGCTGCGTGAGAAACACACTTCAAGTCTTATCTGACTCCAGCCTTGTGTAGCTTATGTTCTGCCTTAGCCTTGGTGAGCATTGTTTTGTTGTTTTAAGCCCTCGAGCTGCTTTATTTTATGTTACTAAATCTCACAAACCTGAAGTCCTGCATTTGGGTCCTGCCTTCTGCCCTGGAGGGGCACACACCATGACAAATTTAATTATTCCTTGGCCAGAAACAAAGTATAATGAATTCTGTGGCCAAAAAAGTTGTTTGAAAAATAACTTAATACATTCTACTTGTGTGACTGAGGGTCTTTACACATTGTTTATACTCAGGAGAGTTCCACAATGAAAACACGGACTTTTATTACTGCTTTTTCTGTGTTCCATGAAGAGGTAGGTCAATAAAATACCTTACACTTGCTTTGTTAAAATTATTTATAAAATCCGATTTGTAAATCTGACCCTGAAAGCATCACAGCCTCAGCACAAATGAAATTCACTGCTTCACTCCTCCTAACATGTTGTTGATTTAGGAGCACTTTGAAGGGCTACGGTGATCTGTAAATACCTTCAGTTTTTACTGGGAGTTTCTCCTAAATTTAGGTGGAAAACCTTAGAAAACATCGTAATTCTGAGAATTTTCTAAGAATTTCATCATTAGGAGTAATTCTTAGCACTAGGACACTTTGTGCAGACGGGCCCTGGTTTCTGGCCTCAGACTACGGTAAACAAACATTTCTAACAGTCAACGCACAAAACAAGCATTTCTGAAAACACCGATTCTGAAACAGTCTGCAGACTAAGTCTCACAAGAAAAGAGAGAAATAAAGTCTCAATCTGGGCCACGGAAAGATTATAAACTCTAAATTCCCCTCAGCAGCTACCACTTCCCAAAATAATTTCTGCACAGAAGCCAGCCTTCAAAGCGTGATGTCACGTGTCCATGGTGGCCTTCACCATTGTTTGACTGCTTGAAGTTCCATGAAACTGCAGGATAATGTCAGATAATTGCTATGCGAGCCAAGTTTTCAGTGTGGCCCCCGCAGAATAATCAAGCTGCTCTGTTCTTCATACCAACAGATGGACACACAGACAGTAAGCAAACAGCGCATACCAATGAAGAGCTCAGCTCCCGGCGTCACCCCTCCAGGAACGACGCAGTAATCACCATATTTGGATGGCCTCAAATCCTCGGGTGCAACTGAAGATTTGTAATTGGAGCTGAATGCTTGCAAACCAGCGTCTCCCGCGAGAAAGGTTTAGCACGCCTTACACCAGCCAGTGTGGTGGCATTTTGACAAGCATGGGTGGGGTTCACGTCACAGAGCAGCCATCTGTCATAGCTGCCTGTGTCACACAGTAACACAGATACCCTCTGGAGCTGGAGACTTGAGTCTGGAGGGCCTCTCTGTCACTGTGTGAGTCCTGGAAGCAGGACAAAGCCTCCTAGCTTTGTTTCCTGGTTAATGCGTTATTTTCCCTCTTTCTGCCTCTGACCATCTCTGCATGATTTAAAGTTTCTTTACAGGAGGAGACCTCAAAGTCTGTCTGTTTGCAGCAGTGCAAGTTAGTTTTAGGCTGCTGCTTTGTTCCTGTTGGTGAAAAACCTCCTTTGGTAATTCTTAGTGTATGGGTCTTCGCTTTGCTTTGGTTCATCTTTCATTTGTTCTCAGTCTCATTTCAGTCATCTCCAAACGATCTTTCAATGGTATCTCAGCGATCGCCAAGATTTCTCAATGATCTCTCAACAACTGCTCAATAATCTCATCAATCTCCCAGTTATCCTTCAGCAAACCCTACTGGTCTTTCATCAGATGGTCACTGATCCTTCACTGATCTCTCAGCCATCTCTATATTTGGAGTGAAAAAAATGTATCATCCATTGAAAGATCACTGAGAAATCACTAAGAGATTGGTGAGCTTGTCAAGCACTCCTTGACAGCTCAGGAATCTCCTTGATCTCCCAATAATCTCTCAGCAGTCTTTCAATCAATGCCAAATTTTTCCACCCTGAAGTTAGGGATGTTTGAGAGATCAGAGAGAAATCATTCTGTGTTCAATGAAGGACCAACAGAGTTTGCTGAAAGACTGCTGAGAGATCATTAATCATTAATCAACAAGATCAATGGGAGATCGATGAGATCATTGAGCACTCCATGAGAGTTCATTGAGAGTTTGTTAAGAGATCACTTTCCTTTGGTGACCATTGATAGTGTTTTGGAGTGAGTCAAAACAACCTCTCAACTGTGGCGACCAGGGAGATCACTAGAAGATCATCGAGAGATCACTGAGAGATCATGGCTATCACTGACAGATCACTGAAAGATCACTGTGAGATTTGGCCATTTTTTAATCTTTCAATGATCTCTCAATGATCTCCACCCCTGTATAAAGGGGTAGAAGAGCACTAGAAATCATATACGTATATAGTGGATATAAAAAGTCTACACACCCCTGTTCAAATGCCAGGTTTTTGTGGTGTAAAAAAGTTAGACCAAAATAAATCATTGCAAAACTTTCCCCCCATTAATGTGACCTATAACCTGTACAACCCAATTGAAAAACAAACTGAAATCTTTTAAGGGGAAAAATAAAATAAAAAAACTTACAATAACCTGGTTTTCTCAGTGATCTCTCAAGGATCTCAAAGATCTCTAGCGATCACTATGAAAATTATACATTGATCTCCCAAAAATTTACACACAAACTGCTTTTTGAGTTTACTTTTTGCTTTTTTAGGAGATGGTTGTGAGATTGGGTCAATTTTTGATCTCTCAACAGTCACCCTATGATCACAGTCTGTGTAAATGGGCCCTAATGAAATGTGTTTGGGAGAAAATATACTTGAATGTGTCCAAATTTAACAGTGGGATAATAAACAAATATTTCTTTTACACATCAAGTTTTTAATAATCAAAGCAGGCCGCTAAAGACCAAAATAGAAAAGAGTAAGCGATTCTTTGCTGGGGGAAAAAAGACATCCTCCGTCTGTGGGTTGAGCATCACACTAACGCTGTGTGTGCTAAGAGCTCTCTTTCCACATCTACTAGACAAGTTAAAAATGTATGTGCACATGATCCCACAAGGCACTTTGTACAAACGCATACAGCAAGTAGACCCTCATGTTCTGGTCCAAACAAGATGACAATGAGTAAGAGCTCACTGTGAAGAACCACGATTACAAAAAAGCACACTGCCTGTAACTCTGACATTACACCTGCGCCGCTCGACTTCAACTCTTCTTGGGTTTTCTGTGAACTATTCTGTCATTTCCACTTTTCAAAGTGGAAGAAGCACTTGGAGGCAATTACAGCTCAACATCTGCTTCTTTCACTCAGGCTCCATTCCCGTCCAAATCGACAGCAGGATGAGGATCTTCTGCAATGTCAACCGCCAGAATGAGTCTCTTTGTGTCCAAGCATGCATCTGTCTCTGCATTTTCTCCTTGCCACCCATTTGTCCAAATCCCTCTGACATGATACAGGAAACCCATGAGCTGTGAAGTATACAGCAACCATCCGAGTGGGTCTGATGTGGCCTTCATGAGACAGTCTCAAAGATGACCCCGTTTTTAATGAATGATTGAAGAGCAAGAGTGGATTTAAGCGCGTCCAAAGTGATGCAGAAGAGTTCTAAATATTGATGCTGAGAGGATTCAGCAATCTCTTGAAGAGGAGGAAAATAACTTGTTCAAGAGAGCCTTGAAGGCTTCAAAGGCCAAAACAAATCTATGAAATATTGAGAGACATGAGAAGAGCTGCTTTAAATGTAGCTGTGCCACTTCTAACACTGCCAGGCATGTTGGGAGGACAAGGACTCTGATGTGAAAACTGGTAGTGCTCGACCCCAGATTATCTCTAAACAATGAAACCGCGTCCGTTTCAAACATTTAAAACACCAAAGAGGTTACACGATGCAGGCACTGAACGTGGAGCACAGATTGGTTCATCCTCTACCCTTGTCACAGAGCATCCACCCCACAACCAGGAGGCTGGGGTTCAGATCCCGGCCAGATCATACCGAAGACCATATAAAAATGGTACTTTCCACCTTCTAGCTTGGTGCTCAGCATAATGGAATGGGAAAAGGAAAGTTAACGCACAGAGCTACCTACCAGAGGACTGACCCCCCCACTGTAGCTTTCACTACTCACAGTAGCTGTGTGGCTTAGGGTCAGGGAAACGGAGATAGCTGCCGCCCCATACACCCCACGGTGTGGAAGAGATTAACTTCTACCCTTGCTGCTCAGCTGTAATTGGGCTGTTCTCATGAGAAATCACGTTTGTACACAGGGTACAGCTGACTGAGTTCCAGGAACTCTTTGTCCACAGGTTGACAACAACATCAACATAATCTTTTTTTATAACATTAACACTGAAATTATGGAGAAATCCACAAATACATGTGCTTAAATTAATGAATGTCTGATGCATCGCACCGTAAACTGGCGAGCGAATGTTGAGGAAGGTGGTCGATTGGACTTTGATCATTTACTGAGTCAGTGGTTGGATGTTTATAAAAGGCTATGATATACGTAGGTTTACATAGCTAACTGGCCTGCCTCACTGAGAAGTCAACTCTGCTTCAACTCAAAATGCCTCACACTTAATTAAATCGTTACTGGAGAAAAACTGAGGGTCTAGACAACTTTACAGAGAGCCGAAGTCCTGCCCCCTCAACTTCCACACATGGGAGCTTAAATCTGAAAAATTCTTCATTGAACTGAATGGCAAGAGCTGAATTATCTTTTGATCCCGATTGAATTTTGCCACGAGTTACACATACGATGTGTGTCAATTTAAAAGATAATTTTCCACATAAATAATGATGTAGGTTGTTGTCTAACTGTTAAGGTATAAGGTTATGAAAATACGTAAATTAAAAAACTACAAACAGATGAGCGGAGCTTATGTCATCTTTTCAAAGCGCTCCCAGGGTGAAGTAACAAACAGTCCTCTGAATCAGCTGCAGCTCTGACAATACAAAACAATACTTTGTGTTGTTTTTCTCCTCTTTGGAGCCTTCTTTCATTGGTCAGGAAACAGGTGGTTTTGGTAATCTCCCACCATGCTCGTGTTTAATGATGTGGGATGATGGGAGTTGTCCACTTATCGTTGAAACAAAAACTAAATATTACTCTGTTATTATACGACAGCCAACAACTTTAATTACATGGAAAATTATCTTTTAAATTGACAAACATCATATGTGTAACTTGTAGCCATATTTGATTTGATAAGGATCAAAAGATAATTTCGCTCTTGCCATTCATTTCAATGGAGAATTGTTCCAATTTAAGGTCCCATGTGCGGCAGTAGAGGGGGCGGGACTTACCCTGGATTTACACTGACTCAGGATGCAGTCCGTTGCAGATGCAGTGCAGACGGGGCCTTGCAGCAGTCCCTACCTACTCTATTTTTTGTTTTGATCCTGCATGGATCAGAGCAGGGATCGGAATACAGCTAGCTGTATTCTAAAAACATCACTGATTCGTTCATTTAAAGGTTACAATGCCTCAGTCTGATGGGTCCAGTAGCTAGTGACACACAATTCACTGTAAATGTACTGCGACTTTTGAACAGTAGACAAGAAGTCAAGACCACACTAACTGAGACCAAAACATGACGATGATCAAGACTTTAAGGGTTTGAGAAGAAGTCAAGACCACACTAACTGAGACCAAAACATGACGATGATCAAGACTTTAAGGGTTTGAGAAGAAATCAAGACCAAGAGACATTGAAACCAAGACTATATACTGGAGTGGTGGGTTAGAGGTAGAGCATCTGCCCCACCACTGGGAGGTCGGGGTCCAAGTACCACTATATAGCCTCACTATATAAATCTGATGCATTATTATTATAAACAGAAAAAAGTCTACACACCCCTGTTCAAATGCCAGGTTTTTGTGATGTAAAAAATGAGACCAGGATAAATAATTTCAAAATTGGTAAGTTGTAAGTTTTTTATTTTTTATTTTTCCCCTTAAAAGATTTCAGTTCGTTTTTCATTTGGGTTGTACAGTATAGGCCACTGTCGCCATATGGCGACTGGAATGGTTAAAGGGTGGTCAAGGCCCCTAGTGGTCAAGAGTGGTAAAAAAAAATTGTCAATAAAATAGTTCAGATTTCCAAGGCTATAACTTGAAAGTTGCAAGAGATAATGGCTGTCAGTTAGAAAGATGTAGAATATGATCCAAAGTTTCAGATAGGAATACATTTATGCATCTAATTTGCATAATATCACAGCAGCTATATAAATTACATAACTCAGTCAAAAATGGACTTTGGACACATTTACACAAAGAATTGTTCATTTTTTTTACACCATTTTGTCTACAGGGGTATGTTTTTTGTCTAACCTTCAAAGTATATGAACCAGAAAATCAATAAGATTAAGATAAGCCTTTATTAGTCCCACAATGGGGAAATTCCAGGATTGCAACAGCACAGGGATAGCAACACTCAGAGCAACAATCAGAAGGCAAGAGAAAAAAACAAGAGCAGCAAGTATACATATGTACATATAAATATATATATATATATATATATATATATACACACAGTGCGGAGCATTGTAGCTAGATGGGATAGATATATAAATATATAAACACAGTGCGGAGCATTGTAGCTGGATGGAATAAATATATGAATATATAAACACACAGTGCGGAGTATTGTAGCTAGATGGAATGAATATGTGAATATATAAACACAGTGCGGAGCATTGTAGCTAGATGGAATAGACATGAATATATAAACACACAGTGCGGAGCATTGTAGCTAGATGGAATAAATATGTAAATATATAAACACACACAGTGCGGAGCATTGTAGCTAGATGGAATGAAACAGCACAACCGTCTACTTAGTTATCCTACATGGTATGATTATGTACCCATACATATTCTCACCCTCCATAGCAACCGGTATTTTCCTAGTTGTATACTGGAGGGGACCATTGTGTAAGTCTATTGCGTCTTTTGCATTCAAAACTATTAGGTTGTCACGTCTTTTTGCTATCTCTGCGAGCAGCCCTGCTTAGGTTGTACAGTCTGACAGCCATAGGTAGGAAGGACCTGCGAAACCTCTCGGTTGTGCACCTGGGATGAAGTAGTCTGCTGCTAAATGAGCTCCTCAGTGCATTCAGTATATCCTGCATAGGGTGGAACTCGGACTCCAGCAGAGATGACAGTTTAGTCACCATCCTTCTCTCTCCTATCTCCTCCACTGGGTCAATGCGCTGCCCCAGGACAGAGCTAGCTTTCTTGATCAGTTTGTTCAGTCTCTTCCTATCGGCTGCTGTAATGCCACTGCCCCAGCAGACCACTCCAAAAGTGATAGCTGATGCCACCACCGTGTCATAGAATGTCTTCAGCAGCGCCCCTTGTACACCAAAAGACCTGAGTCTCCTCAGTAGGAACAGCCAGCGCTGTCCCTTTTTGTAGAGTGCGTCAGTATTGTGTGACCAGTCTAGTTTATTGTTCAGATGAACACCCAGGTACTTATAGGATGTCACCATCTTGATGTCTGTTCCCTGTATATTTACTGGTGCTGTGAGGGGTTGTCCTTGCTTGCGGCAGTCCACCACCAGCTCCTTAGTTTTCCTCACGTTGATCTGGAGGCAGTTCCGATGGCACCAGTCCACGAAGTCCTGGATAAGCCCTCTGTACTCAGCTTCATCTCTGTTGGAGATGAGGCCAACGATCGCAGAGTCATCAGAGAACTTCTGTAGATGGCAGTGTGTTGTGTTGTGTGAGAAGTCCGCAGTATAAAGGGTGAACAGGAAGGGAGCCAAAACCGTTCCCTGGGGGGCCCCCGTGCTACCGATGATCGTGTCGGACACACAGTCCCGGGTTCTCACAAACTGAGGCCAATTTGTGAGGTAGTCCAGGATCCATGATGACAGGTGCTGGTCCACCCCTGCACACAGCAGCTTGTCCTTCAGGATCATCGGTTGGATGGTGCTGAAAGCACTGGGGAAGTCAAAGAACATGATCCTCACCGCATTCCCGGGCTTCTCCAGGTGGGACAGAGAATGGTGAAGGAGGAAGATCACCGCATCCTCCACCCCAATGCCATGCTGGTAGGCGAACTGGAGTGGATCCATCGCTGGTCCCACCAGGGGGCGGAGGTGAGCAAGGAACAGTCTCTCCAGGGTCTTCATCATGTGGGACGTCAAGGCCACTGGTCTGTAGCTGTTCAGATCTTTGGGGTGGGAAGTCTTTGGTACAGGTACCACACAAGATGTTTTCCACAGCTGTGGTACCCTCCCCAGCTTCAGGCTCAGATTGAAGATGTACTCCACAATCCCACACAGCTGGTCTACACAGGACTTGAGGAGCTTTGCGCTGATGCCGTCCGGTCCCGACGCCTTCCTCGCCTGGAGCTTCCTCAGCTCCGTCCTCACCTGGGTCTTAGTGAGGGTCAGGTTGGGGGGCTGTGTGTTGGGAGTGGGGGGGGGGTGCTGGTGGAGTGGGGAGTGGGCAGCAGGACTTGATGTCTTTAGAGGCAGCAGTGGTTGTTGTGCAGTCAGTGGGGAGGGCGGTTGGTCAAACCTATTGAAAAACAGATTCAGATTCTTCGCCCACTCCCTGCCCCCCGTGGCCTGGAGGGAGGTATTCTGGAGCCCAGAGATGGTTTTAAGGTTTCTCCAGACCCCGCTGATGTCGCTCTGTTGCAGCTTGTCCTCCATCTTCTTCCTGAAGCTGTCCTTGCCTTCTCTGATCTTTCTCCTCAGCTCCCTCTGTACGGACTTCAGCATCTCCCTGTTCCCCGACCTGAAGATCCTCTTCTTCCCTCTCAGAAGTGTTTTTATCTCAGGGTTGATCCAGGGTTTGTTGTTTGAGCAGCACCGTATGGTCTTGGTGGGAACGGTGTTGTCCACACAGAAGCTGATGTAGTCCGTGATGGTGTGAGTGAGGCCATCGATGTCCTCACCATGTGGATCGCAGAGCTGCTCCCAGGCGGTGGTTTCAAAACAGCCCTTTAGAGTGTCCATTGCCTCCTCAGACCATAACTTCACTGTGCGCATGGCCGGAGGTTGTCTGTGCACTAGGGGTTTGTACATCGGCCGGATATGAACCAAGTTGTGATCCGATCTCCCGAGTGGGGGGAGTTGTGATGAGGTGTATGCCTCCTTAGTGTTTGCGTAGAATAAGTCCAGTGTTTTATTGTCTCTAGTGTGGCATGTGACATACTGGGTAAACGTGGGTAGAATGGGAGACAGTGAAAGATGGTTGAAATCGCCTGAGATGAGGAGAAGAGCATCTGGGTGTTCTGTCTGCAGCCTGCCAGTTACTGAATGGATGACGTCACGCGCTGTCCCAGCCTTCACCATCGGATTTGCATAAACAACAATGCAGATCACGTGTGAGTATTCCCTCGGGAGATATGTAGGCCGCATGCTAACAGCTAGCAACTCAATGTCTTTGCTGCAGTGTCGTTGTTTAACAGTGATATGTCCCGGTCTGCACCAGTTGTTGTTAACATACATTATCACTCCACCGCCCCTTGCTTTGCCACTGTCTGATGTTCGGTCTGCCCGTATCGCGTGGAAACCCTCCAGTTCAATGTTAGCATCTGCTGCTAATTTGGTTAGCCAAGACTCTGTGAGTAGAAACAGGCTACACTCCCGGTATATGCTATCGTAGCAGGAGATAGCCGCTAGCTCATCTACCTTTCCCAGTAACGATCGTACATTCCCCATAACAACGGATGGAAGGGTGGGTCTGTACCTTATATTTCTTGCCTTCCGTCTTACTCCAGCCCGGCACCCACGGCGTTTTCGCCTCAGTTCTCCCGGTATGTCGAGTTTTTCCGTTAGCACTGGGTGGCGGTTGAGTGCTAGCAGCTCTTCCCTGCTGTACCGTCTCCTGCTATAAACAGTGGCTCCGTCCACCGGCTCAGGAGACATTTGGGGCGATCTGTGTGTCCATGATATAAAGGGAGTGAAAGGTGTGCCGGATCAGAGTTGTCACCGGATCAAGAGAGAGGAAAGATTCTTCTCTTACCTGTTGTGTGTGTGGGGGGGGGGCTCACTTGCTCACGTGACCGGTCCGTTTTCGTCCATCGTGGTCGATGTTTTGCGTTTGCTCGGTCATTTACACTCTCTACCACATCTACAAACTCTTATGATTATCCCACATGAATTTCATTTGTATTACGTGGCTGTTTTTCCTGTTTGATGCATTTTTCCTGTGAGAATCCATGACGATTGTGTGCGCCGCCATCTTGGTGCTGTGAGCTCAGTTTTTCACCCATCGTGGTCGTTGTTTCGCATTTGGTCGGTCATTTACACCCTCTACCACATCTACAAACCCTTATGATTATCCCACGTGAATTTCGTTTGTATTACATGGTTATTTTTCCACTTCATGCAGTTTCAGTCAGAATCGCCACCACCATGATCAATCATGGCGGCGACCACATTGGTGTTGTCAGCTCAAAGCAGAAAAAGGAAGAATAATAATGACGATTTCTTCTTCTTTGCTGTATTCTGTCAGCCATGATTCCTCCGGCACGTGTCTGCCACCTTCTGAACTGTCAGATCAATACAGATCAGTACAAATTCTCAGTATAGCTGGGGGACATCAATAAGTTGACAGGTGCAGTTGCTGCACTGTGCCACTGGGGGCACGTGACACGTCTATGCAATGTAGACAGTTAGAGGGATAATGGGGGAAAAAAGTTTAGAAATGATTTCTTGGCCTCGTTGTTTTACATCACAAAATCCTGGCATTTAAACAGGGGTGTGTAGACTTTTACACCCACTGTATTTTCCACGCTGTAGTTTAAAGGACCATTTAACAATGATGTTTTCTTGGGTTTTGAGCTCATAAATGAGGCAATAAGTCGCTTGTATGTGTGTAGACTTTTTATATCCACTGTACCATATATGACCTTAGATACACTATATTGCCAAAAGTATTGGGACACCCCTCTAAATAACAGGTTCAACTTTTCAGGGAAGGCTTTCCACAAGGTTTATGAGTGTGTTTATGGAAATTTTTAACCATTTTTCTTCCAAAAGCACATTTGTGAGGTCATGACGCTGGATGAGAAGGCTTGGCTCGCAGTCTCTGCTGTAATTCATCCGAAAGCTTTTCACCTGCCGCAGTTAATATGATTTGATTCACTATGTCCCAATAATGGTCCAGCCACTATTGGTGGTTACTGAAAAATAAGGATTCTGCTCTCCCTGGCCATCCTGCCGGTGTGTCCTGGGGGGGGGGGGGGTGCTTTGCCCACACTGCCTCCAGTGTCTGTGGCGCCGGGTATGTGTGTGTGTGGGTGTTCGGTGGCAGTCGGAGGGGGTCGATGATGCGGGGTGGTGGCCATGTTTCTGTCGGTTTGCCCCGGGGCGTCTGCAGCTGCAGGGGTAGCCTACCGCCGGCGATGTCTGTCTGTGGTGGATGGTGGGTGGGCTCATGGGGGGCACTTTGGGATGTCACTTGACTTGTGGATTGCCGTATTATTATTATATAGGGTGTGTACAAGATATTGTGAGAGTAAGTGTGACTGTGGCTGCCCCATCGTGCCTGTGGTGCTGGAGAACGCTGGGGTACGACATTGGAGGGTCCTAGGTTGCATGGCCTGGCGCCCCTTACCCTGGGATGGAATCTGGGGGCGGTGGGTGGCTTCCAGAGCCAGTTTGAGAGCTAGCTTATGAGGGGGATGGGCTGGGACCGCCCCCCTCCCAGTCTTACACATCCCCCCCCCCAATTCTGGGTGGATCATACATCTCATTGGATACACTTTGGGTTTTGGGGTGGGGGTGTGCCGTACAGAGTTGGTGAAGAGGATCCCGTTGTCGACTACGGCACTGTGGGGCCACCCTCACCTCAATTTTAATTGCACTGTACACACTGAGGATGGGAGCTCTGCTGTCCATAGCAATGGGTAGCAATGCCCTATTACTCTTCCCTCCAATGCTAACTGCACTTTGGTAGTTCATACACCTGCACCAAATGACACCACATAAATAACACTCACCCATCATGATTTGCACATGAGGGGGTGAGGGGGTGGGGGTCTTCCACCACCCCTGCTGCCCTCCTTCTGCCAGGGGGCTGGGGCCTGGCTGGTGACCTTGGGCCCATCATGCTGTCGTCATCCCAAGGCGCTACTGCAAGTGAATAGATGCGCGCAAGGGAGTGAGTGAGAGAGTGAGTGAGCAAGTGAGAGCAAGCGAGTAAGTGAGAGTGATGGAGTGATGAGTAGTGATGGTGGGTCGGATTTTCTGGTGCTTTGCATGCCGAGTGGCATCTCTGGGCACTTGTACTGGGACCACTGGTCGCTCACTCCTGGTGGGCATTGGTAGCAGTGGGCTGCTTCTGTGGCCACAGCTGTCATGGGGCGGGTTGGCGGGGGTGTGGCTGCTGGTCCGCGCCGGTGGCCTTTCTGACCACTGCCGAACATTGGTGCATGTTCATGCCCACCGCATCTGTGCCATGAAGTGTGTAAGAGAGAGCATGAGCAAATGTGAGTGAGGGTTAGGGTTAGAGGGTTAGTGCGTCAGAGCCTGAATTAGAGTGTATATATGAGTGAGTGTGAGTGGAAGGAAGCGTGTGTGAATGTGAGCGACTGTGAGGGCAAGTGGGAATGGGAGTGAGACTGAACAAGTATGGGAATGGGTGGGTGGGGAGTGCGAGTGTAAGGTTGTGTGAAGGAGAGGATGAGTGAGAGTGAGTGAGCGAGTGCGTGTGAGTACAACTGAGTGTGTGTGAGAGCATGAGGGTGTGAGTGCGTGAGAGTGAGTGTATGTGTTAGTGGGGGGCCCTGGACTGAGGGGATGGCACCTCCTGGTAACTCCTGGCTGCATTGGCTCCCTTGGATTGGATGCCTTTCTGCCACCTTCCCTGGGTGTGGGGGCCTGAGGGCTCCCGGGGCATGGGTCAGGGGCGCTGGGGTGGGCACGGGCCCGCTGTGAGGGGGGGTGTCCGAGGGTTCCATCCTGGTTTCTGGCCTGGTGGGAGGAGGGCATTGACTTTCTGGTGCCTGGGCGCCAGGGGCTGGCATTGGCCCTGCTGGGGGGGGGGGGGGGGGTGCGCTGCGCTGGCCGCTTTGCAGCCCGGTCTTCCTTGGCCATCCCTCCTGGGGCGGTTGCATGGCTGTCCTCAGACTTGCTGGTTTCGGGGCATTTGTACTCTGTGGGGGTTGGTGGTGCTGTCTTGCTTGCTCAGCATTTCCAGGGTGGGGGGGGGGGTGTTGTTACCTGCCACCCTCTTTGTATGTTTCCTGGCAAACCACTCACATGCACACACTCACTTTCAACGTGCTCTCATACACGCACATGCACGCATGCATGTTCTTTTACAGGTGCAGATACCAAACTCGTGATGAGATCTTTTCAGAAGAAGAAACAGTTTGCCTTCTGTTTGTTTCAGTTGTGTCAGTTTGATTGTTTTTCTGTTTGTTCCTCTCTTTTCTTTCCCTCTTC
Source organism: Pholidichthys leucotaenia (assembly GCA_020510985.1). Classification (NCBI taxonomy): domain Eukaryota; kingdom Metazoa; phylum Chordata; class Actinopteri; order Cichliformes; family Pholidichthyidae; genus Pholidichthys; species Pholidichthys leucotaenia. Next base: position 150,211,158 of record CM035838.1, read on the forward strand.
CCACCCCTCCCTCCCCCCCCACCCCGGTCAGGTCCATCATGGGTAAAACAATGTAAATAAAGTATTAAAAGTTATTACATGAGGAGTCTAAATAATATACAGTACATAGATATGTGCTGTATAAAGTTCCTCTTGGTAAAGTAAATCTGTTTGGCACTATAAGGGAAACAGATTACTGTTCTATTTACCTAGTTGCTTGACAGGACAAATGGAAAAACATAAGGATTTTATTTTTTTATTTTTTGCAACATTTCAGTGACCAACAAACCATTGACAGAGTTAGTGCATATGGCACGGAGGTCAGCATGGAGAAATCCAAAATAATGGTGAACAGCATGAGCAACATCAGTGCTAGCACCAGCGTGAACGGTGAACCACTGGAGGAAGTGTCCAGCTTCAAATACCTGGGAGTGACCCTGTCAACAAATGGCAACTGCAACTCAGAAATCTGCATCCGGATCACCACAGCCGCAGCAGCAATGGCCAAGCTGGCAAGAGTATGGAAAACCAACACCAGCTTCCAGACCAAGAACAAGCCGTACAATTCACTGTTCGTCCCCACCCTCGTCTACGGGTGCCCGAGCTGGACACTCCTGGCTGAGTCAAAAAGAAGGATCCAGGAGCACAAAACAAACATCTATGTGCAGAGCAAGGTTGAAAGTCTCATGGATCCACAGGAGCCTCTCCTTGCCATTGTCAAATGGCCAAGATGGCATGTTTTGGACACTCATCATCACAGCCTTTGCAACACCATCATGCAAGGCACAGATGAGGGTGGAGGCAGGCGGGGGTGTCAACACAAGAGTTACTTAGTCGAGATCAAACAATGACATGATGGTGCCGGAGCTCTTGATAGCTACAGCCAATAAACCAGCCTGGATGAGGATGCCTACTTCTTCTGCCCTCAGGTCCCCTGGCAACTGCCAAGTCAAGCAACTGACTGACTTACATTGCACTTCTACTTTTAGGAAATTACTTGGGTGGGGCAAGTAGAGTATTAGGTTTTTTTTCCCTTTGGTGTAGTTCTTTTTCAAAGTACTTCAGTAGTGGATAATTGTATGTAACTAGTGAACTTATTTGCATTTGTTTGTTTAAACCAATCTGCAGCATGTAGACTTTGTTGTACTTGCTCTCATTGAGTGAATCGACAGCCATCTTAAATATGTGACAATACCCATTCATAAAGAGCAGATTTTGTTGGATTTCTGTGCTAAATTGTTCAAATAGTATGAGGAGTTACCTAAGCAGGAAAGAAATATACAGCACATACTGTTGCTTACACAAATTTAAATACAGCTAGAATGCATTGCTCTTCCTGTCTGAATGACTTATTGGTTTTGCTTACATTCTTGTTAACCCACGCTGAAAGACTATCAACCAAAAGCCGAAAAAATGTATGAGCAATCAGCAGGAAAATCAATTTCCGCCATCAATTGCTGCCCCTGAAATATCACTGGATACCAATATTATTTGTAATGTAATCACTGGACAGCTACAAGCCCACCACATAAATAAGAAGGATGCTCACTTCATTTCAAATTGACATCATTGTCTGCAGCCGCCTGCTGATTGTCAGGTGAGCTGCTGAATTCATTATCATGATTCCTCAAGGCTGAGCACAACCCCTTCTTATCTGTTCCTCAAACCATGTTGTCAACTGGCGCCTCATCTACATACGAGTACTGGGCCATATTTCACTCCATCAGGCTTCGCCGCGCTGCGACGTGGCACCCCTGAAACATACATGCGCCCTGTGATATTTATCATTAAGATACAGTCTAAGCATCACAAGGCTGTCAGCACCGAGGAGAGCAAGTGTGGCATTTCCTCTTCCTCCGTCATGCCTGAGCAAGCTCGGCACATAAACAGCATTGGTTTCTTTGCCATAATTGAGCATTACAGATAAGCAGCATATCTTGTGCAGCAGCTGGGCCTGAGAGGCGCCCATCCCATCAGCTCCTACGCACCGGGGAAAAGAGCCGGAAGTGACATGCATGGCTGATGACAAGAGCCTCACAGCTCACGTCGCGCTCAAACACTGACACATCCATCACAGGTCTGAACAGTAAACGCTATAGAAGCAAACCCCTTAGAAGTTTAATTTTGGAGCTTTTAGGTGATACATTCATAAAAATAACAATAAAAGTTCAAGTTCGAGCCTGATACAATTTCAGATTTTTAGATGATCACAAAAATAATAACCCCCCCCCTCAAAATAATCACATTGTTGCTTTGCAGCCTCAAATGAAGACAGACACCATTTCTGTTGCAGCCAGTTGGACAGACTCAGTCACACCATCCAACTGAAAGATGAACCAGTGACAGGTAAGAAAAAAAAACTAGAAAAGCACTCAGAGAATGCACACCTACACCAGGGCTCCTTCCTTCCCCCCCCCCCTTTGTCCATCCATCTGTCCGTACCTCCCTGCCTCCATCCAACCATATATTGCAAGATAGCGCCTTGGTAGAAGTATGCACTCATAGATCAGCTCTAAAGTCTTATGGGTTCTTCTGCAACCAAAAGACCTCCTCTGATGAAAATTTCATCAAAATCCATCCGTTAGTTTTGGCATAATCCTGCTAAACCACTGCTAGAAGATTGAGCCTTGGTGGAGGTATGCAGTCATGGATCACCTTCAAAATGTAATGGGTTCATATGTAGGCCAAGAGCCACATCAGGTTAAAATTTCATCAAAATCCCTTCAGTAGTTTTTGAGTAATCTTGCTAACATATTGTGAGAAGATAGGCCAAGGACCATCTCTGGTGAAAATTTCATCCAAATCCATCCAGTAATTTTTGCGTAATCCTGTTAACAGACAGACAAACAAACAGACTACGGACAAACAGACAAACCCCCCCGATTACATTACCTCGGCGGAGGTAATAAAAAGGTGAATCACTGAGCGGGATAAAGGATCACACCCTTGCATTTCATCGAGCATCCTTTTGCTTTAATTACCTTCACCAAAGAGGTAATGTAATTGGGGTGGTTTGTTTGGTCGTCCGTCCGTTAGCAGGATTACGCAAAACCTACCAGACAGATTTTGATGAAGATTTCACTACAGGTAGCCCTTGGGGGCAAGGATGAACCCATTAAATTTTGGTGATGATCTGAGAGTGCATACCTCCCCCAAGGACCTTGTTTGAATTTGTGCAGCAGGATTACACAAAAATTACTGTATGGATTTGGATGAAATTTTCACCAGAGGTAGATCTTGGCCTAGAAAGGAACCCATTACATTTTGGGGATGATCCGAGAATGTATACCTCCACCAAGGCTCTTATCTTCTCACAGTGTGTTAGCAAGAATCCTCCAAAACTAGTACATAGATTTTGATGCAATTTTTACCAGAACTGGCTTGTGGCCTACACACGAATCCATTACATTTTGGAGGTGATCCATGATGGACAAATGGAGCCTTGGCAGAGGTATGCACACTCTGAGTGCTTTTCTAGTTACAGCTTTTAGTCTGCTGGGATACATCTCTACCAACTTTACGCATGTAGACTTTGCCATATTTGCTCACTCTTCTCTGCAGAGCTGCTATAGCTCAGTTAAATTTGATGGTGACCGTTGTTGGAGCACAGTCTTTCATTCAGTCCATAAATTTTCAGTGATGTTAAGTCTGGGCTCTGACTAGGCTTTTCCTCCTTCAACCAGTGTAGTCAGTTTTGCTGTGTTTCGGGTCATTGTCATGTTAGGTGGTGAATCTTCTTCCCCCATGACAGGCGCCTTGCATGGCTGCCGTGTCATTGGATGCGCCTAACGTGCGCGTCCAATGTCAAGTCAAATTCCTCGTATGTTTACTTGTAAACAAGTCCTTAAAGAGGACTTGCTGAAGCAAGACTGGACAGAAGTCTATGTATCAGATGTAAATGAAGCCTATGACACATTTATAAATATTGTAACCACTCTTTATGAAAAAACTGCCCATTAGTAATAAAAAAGCTTAAACACAAATTTGCTAACAAGCCATGGTTAACCAAAGGACTACAAAAGGCGTGTAAAAAGAAAAATTTATTATATAAAGCTTTCCTAAAGAAAAGAACAAAAGAAGCAGAGCAGCGGTATAAAACATACAAAAATAAGTTAACATATATAATAAGATGTAGTAAAAGAGACTATTACAGTAAAGAACTGGAGAAAAACAGAGACAATATTAAAAATACATGGACAATACTCAACAGTATCCTTGGAAATAAAAGCAGAAATACAAGCTACCCAACTAACATTCCAAAAAATAATAAAACGACTCAGAGTGTGAATATTGCTTCACCTGCAGATGAATTTAATTTTTTTGTTAACATTGGACCTAAACTGGCCCGAGAAATACCCACTACGGTGCCAACAGGTGATACAATATGCAATAACACTGCTGTAAAAGACTCCATCTTCATAAAGAACACAGACGAAAGAGAGGTCATTGAAATTGTTAAATCGTTCAAAAGTAAAACATCTACTGACTGTGATGGTATTGACATGCTACTAGTCAAAACTGTTATCGAATGCATAGTAAAACCACTGACGTATATCTGCAACCTGTCTCTCCAATCAGGTATATTTCCCAATGCAATGAAAATAGCTAAAGTAATTCCGATATACAAGACGGGCGACAGAGGGGAACTCTCAAACTATAGACCAATTTCACTATTACCGCAATTTTCCAAGATACTTGAAAAAATATTCTATGAGAGAATTGACAACTTCATACTGATGAATGATTTATTATGTGAGCAGCAATATGGGTTCAGACACAAGAGGACAACTGCATATGCCCTAATGGAATTTACAGAAAAAATATCAACAGCCATTGAAAATAAAGAGTATTCAGTTGGAGTATTCCTAGATCTTAAAAAAGCATTTGATACAGTAGATCATAATTTATTATTAAAGAAACTACAAAATTCTGGTATTAGAGGGGTAGCACTGTCCTGGTTAAGTAGTTACTTAAATAATAGATATCAGTATGTATGTGTTAGCAACAAAAACTCAGAGTTGCTGAAGGTCACCTGTGGAGTCCCACAGGGTTCAGTTTTGGGACCATTATTCTTCAATATGTATATAAACGATATATGTAAAGTTTCAGAAAAAATGGACTTAATATTGTTTGCCGATGACACTAATCTGCTATGCAGTGGAAACAATTTGGAACAACTTATGGATACACTCGGGAAGGAATTAGAAAAGCTTAAACTGTGGTTTGATTCAAACAAATTAACGCTCAATTTAAGTAAGACAAAATTTATAGCCTTTAACAACCATCACAACAATCCAGTACCCAAACTCAGTGTAAATGGTGTAGAGATTGAAAGGGTATCTGAAACTAAATTCCTTGGAGTAATAATTGATAACAAACTGTGTTGGAAGTCACATATTAATTATATTAAAGGTAAAGTTTCCAAATTAATTGCAATATTACACAGAGTGAAATATTTGCTGAATCAACCCACACTATACACCTTGTATCATTCATTAATACTCCCATACATGACATATTGTAATGAAGTATGGGGAAATACATACAAAACAAACATACATATATCCACTCTTTATGCTTCAAAAGAGAGCTATTAGAATAATAAACAAAGCAGCTTACAGGGAACCAACAAACCCACTTTTTCTTAAACAAAAAACTCTCAAGTTGAAAGATCTGGTTGACTTTAAAACTGCAATTATAATGTTCAAAGTGAAGAATTTATCACTGCCCGCAAATATACAAAAGTTGTTCCAAACAAGGGAGAAACGATATCACTTCAGAGGAACATGTATATTTCAAAAGCCTACAGTGAGAACAACCACCAAGCAACACTGTATTTCAGTGCAAGGAGTCAGATTATGGAACGATTATGGACCTGAATTAAAATCATGTACAACGCTTGGACAATTTAAACAAAAACTAAAGGAAGAAATACTCCAAACATATTTACAAGACGACATGTAAACTCACATAAGGATTGACATATCCAGCCTGTGTTGTGTTGTAGCTTAGTTTTTTTTTTTTTTTCCTCTCTGTGACATTCTGTCTTAGATTTGTCTTGAATAATAACTGCTCAACTTAGCTTAGCTTAGTTTTCCTTTTTTTCCCCTCTCAGTCACACTTTGTCTTAGCTTTGTTCTAAATTGTAATCACTCTTGTCTTGTTTACTCTTTTTTCTTTTGAATTCTTGGATGGAATATGGGTGGGCAATATAAGCTGCGGCTTCAGCCATCACCCATTTCGGATAACTCACGTGGAATTGTTTAGTAGAAGGAGTCTTTGTCTAATTTGACTTTGTTGTTATATTATACAGTTTCTTTTAACCTGTACTGTATTATCCGAAATAAAATTCATTCATTCATTCATTCATTCATTCATAAATATACTTGGCAATAAAGCTGATTCTGATTCTGATAACACCACCTGGTATCCCTCAAGAATTTGAAGCCCCACCCATTTCTCCTTCTATCTTAAAAAGTGCTCTAGTCTCAAGCCAGGTGAGGTACACCACATCCTTGTCATTGCTGATTCTCTCATGGGGATCCACTAGACTGCTACTGGCCTGGTATTTCACCCAGGACCAATGTGTCTTAGGAGACTCTACCAGGAGCAAGTTTCCCCTGACAAAATAGCTCCTGGGAGGGGCACACAAACCCCTCCACCATGATAAGGTGGGGATTCATGGAGAGCCGATACCAGTCAGTAACTGGTTGTTTCTTATCAAACTAAAAAAAAATTCAAAATCCTTTAATCTTGCTTTTGAGACGAACTTTAATATATGTAATCTTGCTTTTAAAAAAAGATAAACAGAAACTAATGTCCTTGGAGGAGATAACAAATCTTATTCGACTCTAATGTGCTTGTTGTCCAGTCATCCTCACAGGATTTCAGCAGGTAAGTACACGTGAGGAGGTATTTACAGACTTTAATGCTGTACTTGAGTCCCAAACACTGCTTCATAAGCTTCCTAACAAGCTTAAAAGTCTTTCATCTGATAACCCAAAGCTGGTGCATCCACAGCACAGCGGCTCAGCCGATAACCCTCACCGCGCTCATTTCTGCCGAGCTGCCTCTGAAAAAGCTTGACCTTTGTTTTCTTTCTGGGAGTCCGGCAACTGTCCATCAGACTATAATAAAACAGGAATTCTCTGACTTGTTTATGTCCTTCAGATCTAATTGCGCTGTGCTGCAGCTCCCATGCTAAGCCATTGGTAGGCAATAAACAACAGAGCAAATGGGCAATTGCTTCATATCGCTGCTGGACATGGTAATAGTTACTGGCGCAGTGAGTCCTTCTCTCACCATAGTTATTCCCAGTGGCCACAGAATACAATTTGTGGTCTGTGCACAGTTTAGAATAAAGGGCACTGACCTGGGATATGAGGATATGATTAAATGTACCGTTAAAGAGCTTGAGACAAATCACAGAGAGACTGTCACAGCCGGCAGAAATCTCCCAGCCAGCGCACAAGAAAAGGCACTGCAACTGGGAGTGATTTCAGTTTCTGAGTCGGTTTGTGCAGAGAGACTGTGTGCAAATTATCAAATCAGATATGTCACCGCCACAATGTACATCTGGATTCATTCAGTTAATGAATTGCCAAACTTGTTATTTGAAGCTTAATTTGAAATTCAGTGCAGCAACCTGTCAATGAGTGACATTACTGCTAAATGGATCTACTGTAATTCAGCAAATGTATACGGCGTCTTCCTCAAAAGCTTTACAAGGATCATTTTTGAATTAGAAATGCTTTTAATGCTTTCATGTCGCCAAAATTGCACTTATCATTTTGTGTGAAAGACAAAAAAAAAAAATGCCCCTCCCCTAACTGAAGGCCTTCAATACTGACAGAAAAAAAATGTAATCATACAAGTTGAACACGACATATACTGTAATCTACAAATATATCTCTACACAAGTTCTCCATGTGATTGATGTTAAAATTAAGGAAACCACAGCCTGAAAACATGTAAATACACACTACCCGAGCACGGTTGGGGAAGAAATCTTTGTCATTCCCACACTAACTGCTTTCTGTCTCCAACAGTACATGTATTAAGCCTGACTCGCCACCCTCCAGTAATGCTAAATTAGTGCAAGGTCAGAGTGTGTGCAGGTAGGCAGGCACATGGGTATACAGGCAAAAGCAACCAATCATTTAATGAGCAAATGGTCTATCAATATGTAAGATTTTTATAGAAAATGCTTACAGGTTTTGCAGATACGTTCTGTTTGTGTCCTGCAGCAGTAATACTATGCTGTATGAGGACGTCTGGCTCAATTGCACTGATTCTATATAAAGCGTTGTGACTAAGAGGATGCATTGTTGAGAAGCAACTGCCTCCTGGCTGAGAGCCAAATGCCAAGCACATATTAAAGTGGGAGACTGACCCTCAAATAGATGCCAAAGCTCCAGCATAAAAACTAGATCTTTTATTATAAACAGTCCACAAGGAAACTGCGGTAGCACCATCAAGCTGTAAATTATCCTCGCCTGTAAAGTTTTCCTGGAATCTATAAGTGTTATTCATCATTACGAAATGTTTAAAAGTTTGTCCTTCAAAACAAAGACGCAACTCTCACTATTTCACTTTTTTTTGGGGGGGGGGAATAAACAGAACATTTTCCTCAAGGGTAAGTAACGAGGCCCATTGATGGATCGTCACCTTATCGTGGTGGAGGGGTCTGTGTGCCCTAATGATCCCAGGAACTATGTTGAACTTGAACTTACCTCTGGTAGGGTCTCGCAAGAAAAACTGGTCCTGGGTGAAGTGCCAGACTAAAAGCGGTCCAGCGGCTCCCCGTTAAAAAAAGTCACAACAACAAGAGAGTAAGCAAGAGTGAGGGAGTGATGAGTGGAGGTGGTGATGGTGGGTCGGTTTGTGTGGCGCTTTGCATGTCAGGTGACATCTCGTGGTGCCTGCGGTGGTCTGCTGATCAGTCGCTCAGGTGGACGCTGGGGGTGGGGGTCTGCTTCTGTGGCCGTGGTCGCCCTGGGGTGGGTCGGCAGGGGGGTGGCTGCTGGCCTGCACCGGCAGTCTTCCCGGCCACTGCCAGGTGCTGGTGCATGTTCATGCTCACTGCATCTGCATCGCAGTCGCCCTAAGTAATAAGGGTGAATGAGGGTGGGGGAGTGTGTGGGGGAGAGCACGAATGGATGTGAGTAGGTCGGAGCACGGGTGAGAGTGCGTGTATGGGTGAACGTGAGTGAGTGTGGGTGACCCTGAGGATGAGTGGGAGGGAGACTGAGTGGGTGCAGGAGTGAAAGAGAATGGGTGGGTTCGGGAGTGCGAGTGTGGGACTTTGTGGGGGAGCGAGGGTGAGTGAGTGTATGTGAGTGTGTATGAGAGCGTGAGGGTGTGAATGTGTGGGAATGGGTGTGTCTGCTAGTTGGGAGGTGTTGGATTGAGGGGGGTAGTGCCTCTCGGCTACCTGGGCTCCCCTGGACGGGGGAAGGGGGATTCTTGGGGCATGGGGGTCCCCGGGGTGTGCGGCGTGGCACTGGGGGGAGGGGGGTGCTGGGGGGTGTCCGGGGGGGCTTGCGCTGGGGCTGCAGGCCGGTCTCTGGTCTAGGGGGCGGGAGCGCTGGCCTCCCGTCGCCTGGGGTCTGGCGTTGGCCCTGCTGGGAGGGTGGGGGGTTGGCGGGCCTGGGGGTATGGGCCCGCCGCACCAGCCACCTGGCAGCCTGGCTTCCCTCGGTGGGGGTTGTGCCCTTTGGGGGTTGATAGTGCTGCCTTCCCTGCTTGGGGTTTCCGGGGGGAAGGAGTTGCTGCGACCAGCCGCCCTCTTCGTATGTTTTCTGACAAACCACTCATATGCACACACTTATTTTGTGCACGCTATCATATACACGCACAAGGACGCACACACACAAATGTCCCCCTTTTAACTGGTGCGGATACCAGACTCGTGTTGAGACCTCTTCGGTGGAAGAAGCAGTCTATCTTCTGTTTAAGTTGTTGGTTTGGACTTTTTTTTTTTTATCTGTTTTTCTCCCTTTTCTTTCCCCCTCCCCACACTTCCTTTCCCCATTCCCCATCCTGTCAGATCCTTCATGGGTAAAATAATTTAAATAAAGTATTAAAAGTTATTCCAGGAGGAGTTTTCAACAATATACAGTACATAGGTACTGTATAAAGCTCCTTTTGGCAAAGTAAATCTGTTTTTGGCACAATAAGGGTAGCAGATTTCTATTCTGCTGACCTAGCTGCCTGACAGGATGCGGGGGGGGGGGGTGTCACAACAAGGACCCTGCACATGCCTCCCTGTATGGGGTAACGGGTCCTGCCTAGGACCCTGGCTGGGAGGAGTGGCTCGATGTGAAGTGCCTGGTGACCCAGTATTTTACTTGGGCAGGGCTCAGCCCAAATGAGCCACACTGGTCTACCTTCCAGTTGGCTTAGCACCTGCAGGAGGAATCATGGAGATCATGGTGGTTTGTGGGCTACTTTGCTTAGACTAATGTCCCTGGCTGGCTGGCTGGCTGGACGGATGGACAAACACTCTGGGCCGTATTACAACAACGGGGTCGGCTGATCAGGTGTCACTGACGCAGAATGCATTTATGGGTGTGTCCAAGTTCATTTCCTTATCACAATGGCGTAAAAACAAACTTTCCACCGGCACATTATGCAAATAGACCGGTCTAATCATTCAGAGATGTGTTTTGGATAATCCAATCCAAAGCGCTCCTTCCCATCCCTTTAACGCAAAGAGGTGCATTATCTAAAGTGAATTGTGATCATGACGGTTTAAGCGCTGACCAAAGCCTGTGTGTGTGAGCCAAAATGCATGCGATAGTAATGCTGCTTGGTAATAAGGAAGACATCAATCCCAGTTGATACATAGTTATGTTAAAAAGAACAAACGGGTAAGAATGGGCTAAAAAATCAGCTGAATGCACACGAACGGTCATCCGCGCACTTTTCAGACAGACTTTCCACCGTGCGCCAGTGGTTTTGCTAGCTTCTGTCACCGCATCATTTGTTTTTTACGCTTTGCGTCACGCCATCAAATTACCAGTAGACAGTGCGCCCACTATGCGCTCGGAGGAGGTGCGGCGATGCACAATCTAATGTGCATTATTATTATAGTACATTCCATTAGAATCCGCTTTTGATCAGGAAAAAGTAGGTCTATTGTCTGAAGTGCATTGTTTAATGATATTTCAGTGGTGTGTTTTGACATTGTGCAGCTCCGGAGCTCAGGAAACGACACGCACTGAGATCCTGTAACAGTCATTTCACCCGACATTTTAATTATGATGATCACATGACTTTATCAATATATGATTTTTTTTTTTTAGGGGAATGAACGAATGAACATGGAGCATGTGTGCCAGTGTGTTTCAATGTGATGCGAAGCACACCGTGGGGGGGGTCGTTTTCATCACGGACTTATTAGGCATTACGGTGTTTATTTTTAGGCATTAATGTGTTTATTTTTAGGGGAATAAATAAACGAACAAGGACTGTGAAGTGTGAGTGTGAAGTGTGACTTTTCACTAACTCCCCAGAGAGACAGGAGATGCATCCACATCTGTGTCAGCCATGCACCCCAGGTTTCCAGCCCAGCAAGCTCCCTGACAGCCACCCGTCAGCCCCCAACAGAGGCTGCTGAGAGCGGGCTCGCTTCATGGTGGAGGGCCCTATGCAAGATTGTGTTTGGGGGGCCCATGTTTGTGTATTGGGGAAGAGTTCAGACCCTTTGAAATGGAAACAAATCTCTCTCTTCAAGGCAGAAACATTAAAAAATAAACTGGGTTACTGGCATGATGAACAGAAAAAAAATGAAGTCAACACATTAATTATCAATTTCCCCATTGTGTAACTAATAAAGGTTTATCTTATCTTATCTTCATCATCATTAAAAATTACTTATCATTGCTTCCCATGGGGGTGGGGGGTGCTCTGGGAATCTGTATGACAGCAGACTAAAATTCTGACTTGTCCATCATGGTTCGTCCGGCCTGAGTGCAGTCAACCCTCAACCTTCTTCCACAATCTGGACGACGTTCTCTTGTCAAACAAGACTTGTGTGTGGAAAGCGTTATCCATATGACACACATGTCCCATATATTTCAGATGGTGCACATGACAGTGGACTCGTATGGAGTTTGATTTCATAATCTGTCGCAGTCTTTCAGTAGTGACCTTAAAAACCCAGTTTAACGGCCCTTCCACCTGGGTGGCTGGACCAATGTGCTTTTTACCAAGGCTATATGGAGGAGCATTCTTCCTAGCATACCCTCCCAAAACCATCCTCCGTAGAAAACCATTCCATACATGTTCAACCTTTTGGAGTTCGGCAGCTGTGAGAGCAACCAGCATCCATATGAATGCTGCAAATTTACAAGAAAAAAAGTTGGAAAAATTACAAGAAAAAGTCACAAATTTAGAAGAAAACAATTACAAATTTACAAAGGAAAAAAAGATTTGAATTCACAAGAAAAAAGCCACAAATGTGCGAGAAAAAAAGTGCAAATTTATGAGAAAAATGCCACAAATTTATAAGAAAAAAGTTGCAAAATTACAAGATTTTTTTCTTATACATTTATGCACAGCATCAGTTGCTCAAATGCATTTTATTCACTCAATATGATATATAGAAAGGCTTAGAATGATATTCAATTCAGCTTTATTTATGTAACACCATTTCACAACAACAGTCATCTCACAGCACTGTCAAACTGTTGGGGAAAACCCCGCAACTGCAGAAAGACCCCAGCAATCAGGCGATCCCCTGTGAGCAGCACTTGGCGATGGTGGAGAGGAAAAACTCTCTTTCAGCAGGAAGAAACCTCCAGCAGAATCAGGCTCAGGGAGAGGCAGCCATCTGCTGCGACTGGCCGGGGGGTTTAAGGGACATTTGGTGGGACATTTGTCTCTTTGTCCCCCTGATTTGTGCCTACACCTGCACTCACTCATCAATTGCATGCCAGCGCTCAGCTTTGCTTTCCCCGATAGTTCGTAAGCAAGAGCTTCCATATTCACTCCCAAGTTATCTTCCTACATGGAGGGAGGGACAAAGCATTGGTTGACAGTGTCAAAGTGTGTGCGCTTTGTTGAAGGGATAAAAGTCTAGCTCTATATTTATTAATCAGGAAATCCCAAACACCAGAGGCGCTGGTTTGGATGAATGGAGAGAAAAGGAGGGATGGGAAAAAAAGCCCTACTGTAATCACCAACATAGCACTGTGATTTAATAAACTATTGTTTGCATGCTATTACAGTAATCTAAAGGATTTCACTGACTCAAGTCCCACTCATTAAATATACTGTGTACATCTTCATATGTCTGTGCATCTCGGCTTCTGTGCAACAAACACACTGAAACAAAGTAGAGGAAGAAGTGTAGCAGTAAATGGCAGCGACTTTGACCCTGAGCTTAAATAATGCAATATAACTAACTAACTAACTAACCTGCACTTATATAGCGCTTTTCTAGTCACAAAGACCACTCAAAGCGCTTTCATTAATACTAACCCTCTATTCTAAGGGCCTGTAGGAAACAGATATCTAAGGACAATTTAGAACAGCCAATTAACCTAACATGCATGTTTTTGGCATGTGGGAGGAAACCGGAGAAATCCCGGAGTAAACCCACGCAACACGGGGAGAACATGCAAACTCCACACAGATCACTGTTGGTCGGGGGCTGGGATCGAACCCACGATCCCACGATCCCCACAATCCCCCGGCCAAGGGTAAACTGTGCTGCCGCAGTGCTAACCACTGCGCCACCGTGCATAAGCACTTAACTTAACTATAAGCACTTAACTGATGTGATGCAGTGTATATTTAGCTGTGAAGCTATCTTTATATCATATACTGGTAAATGTCTGTCATTTCCAATAAAAGAAAGGCAAAATGATATTGTCATTAGAGCTGAAACAATCACTTGTCAGAAAATTATATACACGCATCTATCATCTTCACCATTTATTCAGCTAGAGGTTGCAGGGGCTGGTGCCTATCCCGGCTGTCACAGAGTGAAAGGCTGGGTGCGCCGTGGACTCGTCTACAGTCCATCACACTGCTATGACCGAGAGATCACACACACACACACACACACACACACACACACACACACACACACACACACAAGCAGCAGCAGCCAATAAAGACGTCCCAATTAACCTAACATGCATACCTTTGAGTTGTGAGGATAAACTGAACGCGTGCATTTAAGCAACACGGGAGCAGGGGTAACATGCACACGCCACACTCCTTCATTGTAAGTAACAGTGCTAATCAGTACAACACTCACTGCTAGAGATATCCTATATGATAATACTGCAGTAACCTCAGAGCAGAGACAGGCTTACGGAGCTTCTTTTGTTATTAGCCATGAAAAACTGGAAAGCTCTTTTTATAAGTTTGAAAAAAAAAAAAAATCAAGCACTTCATATTTTGAAGAGCTGTTTCATGCAAGCTCTACCCTACAAGGTCAGTATTGTTGTCAAGACCAGACCGAGACCAGAGTGTAGACAGACCAAGACTTTTAAGGGTCAAGACTAATTTAAGACCAAGCCAGGCAGAGACCAAGTCAAGACCAAGGCCACAGCGTATGAAGGTCTTGGTCTTGACTTGTCTTGGTCTTGGTCTTGTCTTGTATTGGGAGACTTTGGTCTTGACGAGGTCAACAATATAAGGCACATCTGGGCAACAAGCAATCATTCTGTTAAAGCAGCAGAGGAGAAGTGCTCTTTTACCCTTGTTAACACAGCAAACATTGTCTGTTTTGGAATTTCTTAAGATGACCCTTCCATAACACATAATAACATGAACTTAAAACTTCACCCTAGAGCCTGTGCTACTTTGACAATGGACAGTGACATTTGGTGTTTGCCAGCATATTTCGCTCAATTAAGTTCATCTTGAGATCAAGTGAATCCATCAATGAAATACACTCTGGTTAAATCTGTAGCCAATGTGCTACGTGACATCGGCTATAGTTGTCACAGGTACTGAGGGAGTAACAGGGAGCGCAGCCCTGGTATAATCTCTGATCAGTGGTTAAAGCTTATTCTGACTTTGCTGCCTAACAAAATATATCTTTAGATGTGTAAATGCTAATTATAATTTATGATTTTGAAGCTACTTTCAAGGATGTAAATTTAAAGCCAGTATTACAGCTAATGTTTTCCTTTCAAAGCCCTCCTCAGAACAAGTGTTGGAAATTAGCATGAGACACAAACACGAAGATACTGGCATCAGATGGCTGAAACCTGATTTCTATGCTGAAGAGATGGAAAGATCCTCATAGAATAAACGCCATGTAATGAAGTCCAACAAAACAGACTCAGTGTTCCTCTCTTGAGAATTCAGACTCCTTATATTGCATGTACTGTATCATCTATAGGCATAAATCAAAGCAGGGCAGAGAGGACACGTCCCTCCAAACCTGGAAAAAACAGAACTGTCCCCCCCAATTCATCATAATTCTATTTTATATCATGTTACATAATAGAAATAAATGCATCTGAAGCACCAGTTTTAAATCTCCAGCTATTTTCCTGTCAATTTGTTTCTTTCTTATAAATTACAATTTTTTTCTCATAAATTTGCAACTTTTTTCCTTTAATTATGCAACTTTTTCTCATACATTAAAAACTTTTTTCCTCATAAATTTAAAACATTCTCATAAATTTGCAACTTTTACTTGTAAATTTGCAGCTGTTTTCTTTTAAATTTGCAGCTTTTTAATCATAAATTTGCTACTTTTCCCCGCATATTTTAAAAACTTTTCATTAGTTTTCATTCATTCATTTTTCTTTTAAATTTGTAATTTGCAGTTTTTTTTTTTTATTTAAACAGGGACAATGTACAATAAAACATTAACTTTGCTTAAAACAAGGAGAGATGCATTGTACCAGGTTTTAGCAAGTTGCTATTTTCCACCCGTAGTCCCGTAACGTTTTTTGTAATTTTGGAACTTTTTTCTCAAAAATTTCCCATTTTTTTTCTTGCAAATTTGAAACATTTTTTTTCCTTTGAATATGCAACTTTTTCTTGTAAAATTGCAACTTTTTCCCTCATGAATTTACTGGTTTTTTCTGCATAAATTCACTACATTTTGTCATAAATCTGCAGCTCTTCCTGTAAACTTGAGATTTTTTTTTTTATTCTAAATTTGCAACATTCACATGGATGCTGATTTGATTTTTATTCCCTGTAACTGATTAAATTTAGACAATGGCTCAAGTTTTTGTAATGCTTTTTTTTAAGGGTTTGAACTCTTCTCTATTATAAATATAGGAGCCCCTAAACACAATCTTGCATAAGGCCCCTGCTACAGTAACACCTAGAGTGCCCCCCCTCACTCTTGAAATGAAATGAAATATTCGCCCAAGACATCAGCAATATGAGATGCTGCAGAAACCCAATCTTCAATTATTGGGCAAGATATTACTTAGAGGACAAGCTGAGGGTTAAATCAGAGATGACACAAAAAGGTTAGTGCTTCACACTGTGCTGCGGACCAGAGTGGTAGTCTAGTTGGTAGACTATCTACCCCACACGTGGGAGGCACGAGTTCGATACCTAAATCAGCAAAGATGGCGAATACAACTGATGCTTTGAAGAAACAAGGCTCATGCTTTACTGAACTGAGCAAACTTTTGTCCATCCAAAACATTGCTGCTGTTTCCTGGATGAAACTTTTTTTCGTTTTTTGTTTTTTTTTTCTTTTTTTTTTTTCAGCCAGCTGCAAACATGCATGAGCCACTGCTCAGCTTAATCTTAAAGCGTGAAACCGTAGAACAAGGACGACAATCTTACCGTTCAGCTGATTGTAGACCACATCCTCCAGCTTCTCCAGCCTCTGCAGAATGGACTGCCTGTCTACCAAGTTGGAAACTTTGCCATTCCTGGCTCGCAGCCTCTGCTCGGAAAAGCGCCCGATCTGGATGAGCTCCTCGGATCGGTCCTGGATCCTGCAGTACACCGAGAACAGTATGATCCCCACGAACACTAGGATGTTGACGGTGAGCAAAGTTTTGATTTTGCGTGCCACAGCCATGAAAGAGAATATTGTCTGGCCGACCCAGTCAAGCCCCAGCAGCTGTGCGTGTGCGGTGGCCTGCTCTGTCACCTTTACTGCGTGCGTGCGTGCGCGCGTCGTCACAGGAGAGCGCTTTTGCGCCCGGTGGAGAGAAGGTCAACCCGCTGGGGTGGGGGTGGGGGGGGTGGGGGTTGTTGACTGATCCGTTCAGGACCACGGACAGCTCAGGAGGCTGCGCAGCCGTCACATGAAACTTGGAAGTGCGGAACCGAGAGCCTCTTCCCAGCTCACCGAACAGCTGCACTCGCTCCCCCTGCGCCCGATCGACATATTACGGCCGAGGGATGACGCCACGGACGGCGGTCGTCCTCCCGAACAGCCCACGGCACTTGGGAAACATCTCTCCTCCGCAGCGTAGTGAGTGGCCGGCTCCTCAGCACCAGTATGCCTCGTCCATCTTTCAGGAGAGGCGCCGCAACAAGCCCCCGCTTCGAAGCGCCCTCCAGCCCTCACCGCATCTCCGTGGCATCTCGGTTCGAGATCGCTTTGTGGTCCCGCTCTAAAATTAATCTAAAAATAAAACAAGTAGAAAAAAAAAAATATATCGAGCCAATTTCGCTTATGTCCACAAAAATATATATGTGCGCGCTTGAAAAAAAGCAAAACAAAAGGCGTCGCTGTCCCCACCTCGTCGGTGTTTGCGTCCCGTTAGTCCATCGTCCTTCGGCTGCAGGACGAGCGGCGAGCTGATCTGGCCTCAAATGCAGTCAGACGATGCCGCGGCTCGGTGTGGTTGAGAGCGATGCAGCCGGGTTCTGGCATGCTGGTCCTCCTCCTCCTCCTCCTCCTCCTCCTCAGAGCGGCTGCTGCGTCCTGACGTTCAGAGGCACACAGTCATGAATATTCAGGAGCCGCGCTGAGCTGGATAAAACAAACAGCAGGACTACGAAAGTGGCAAATACTTCCACTTGGTAGATGCGCCCCACCCCCACCCGTGCACTCCGTGTCGGTGAAGCGTGGAGAACGAGCACGGAGACGTATTCACGGCGAGGTGTCCTCGGGTTAAATGCGTCCGCCTCACCTTTGCGCACCCTGACAGCTCCGTCTTCCTTTCTGCGCACACGCTTTCGTTTGAACGTTATGCAAATGCTTATGTGTATATGCATGGCTAACTTTGGAGCTGCAAGCATCATTTCACAAATCTTATGCTTGGGTAGAGTTTAAACTACATGTCACATTAAGACAAGCTAGCATTATGTTGGCTGGGCGAGAGCTTTAAATTAAATACAATAAAGATGATTAGGAATGAAGTTTGAAGTGTAAAAATGAAAAGTAGTCTAGTATTAAATCTGCATAACTTTTGTTAGTCTAATCAAATCCATCACTTGTGTAAAAACCTGTCTGGGGATTGCTGAAGACAGCTGGTTTTCCACAGAAATGACAAAGAAGGTCCTTATGGGCCCTAATACGAGAAAACCACAACCCAAAGCATAAAAACTGAAGAAACTCTTGGAAGGAAAAAAATGCATTGCTGTTGATAATCAACATATGATCATTTTCTACATTTCAGTTCACACCAGTCTGGTACAAAATTTCCTTTGGCTTCAATCATTTCAGGCAGAATTTTCTACTGACAGTGGAGCAGTCTGGGCATGCTAGCCCCAAGCTTGTTTATGGTCCACCCCAATAACAATGTTATGGGATGTTTTAAGTTCTCTGTGTCACATGAGATGATATAGGCTAGCTGGTGTGTCTAACGCTAGCACCTTTCTGTGCCAACATAAAAAAGTGAACATAGCTACATAGAGATAATGCTATGCTAGCTGTTGTGGCTAAAACTAGCTCCTGTCTGTGTCATGTCTGCTGCACGATCTTGCAGTGAGCATATAAATTGGAAGTGAGCCCAACATGCAGTAAAGTAGACGTGTTTATTACAAGGAGAAAATGT
Organism: Pholidichthys leucotaenia; assembly: GCA_020510985.1. NCBI lineage: Eukaryota > Metazoa > Chordata > Actinopteri > Cichliformes > Pholidichthyidae > Pholidichthys > Pholidichthys leucotaenia. Next base: position 150,230,090 of record CM035838.1, read on the forward strand.
ACACAAAATGTCCAAATAACAGTTACAGATGGGAATGGGAAAGACAACCCACTGCAAACCTAGTAGGCTAGAGGAAATGCCTAATGCACTCCAAACAATCAGGAGCGGAGGAGGAAGGCACAAAATGAGGACTTACAGAAATGTTGGGGCGGAAAGGCTCAAGGCAACAATATGATTAGTCCAAAGGAAAACAGCCAATAATCCGGTGAGTCAGGATGTCCATGTTGATTTAAACTGTCACCCTGACTGGTCACACTGCCTCCCTATAAGTACACAATACACTAACGAAGGCAAGTGGACACAGCTGTGTGGCAAGCAGGTGCGTGAATGATTGGATGTGTGCATGTGTGAGTGTGAGTATGTGTGTGTGTGTGTGTGTGTGTGCGTGCATGTGTGCGCATGTGGTGATGGAAAACAGCCGGTGAATGTCTGGCAAGAGGAGGAGGCGTGGCCGTAGGGCTGGCAGAGAGCAAAGCTCAATCTGCCAGCTGGAATTAATGAGCAATGGTCAAAACCTACAGCCACGGGTCATGGACAGGGTTGAAAACAACCCTGAACATAACAGGCAAATTAGATTTTTAGAAATTTACCTTATCATTTATTATATAGTCCAGAGGCAACGAGGTCTGTACAGGCATTTTTTTTTCAATCACAAGAATGCTCTGTAGCAGTGTGTATGCTAAAAGAACCACTTCAATCTGTTCATATTAAATTTTGCTCTTTTTTTAAAGAAAATCTGCACTTCAATCAATCAATCAATCTTTATTTCGGATAGATTAAAAGTACAGATTAAAAGAAACAGAATAATAAAACAAAGGGGGAAGAAAATCCAACAAGGTCAAATTAGACAATAACGCCTCTGATTATACAGTTCAACATAAGTTATCCGAAATGGGTGATGGCTGAAGCTGCAGCTTATATTGCCCACCCATATTCCATCCAAGAATTCAAAAGAAAAACAAAACAGCGATTACAATTCAGAACAAAGCTAAGACAAAATGTGACAAAAAAAACAACAAAAAACAAACAAACTAGGGAGCAACACAACGCAGACTGGATATGACAATCCTTATGTGATTTTACATGTCATCTTGTATATACACTACCATTCAAAAGTTTGGGGTCACCCAGACAATTATTTTGTGTTTTCCATGAAAAGTCACACTTATTTACCACCATGAGTTGTAAAATGAATAGAAAATATAGTCAAGACATTGACAAGGTTAGAAATAATGATTTGTATTTGAAATAATAATTTTTTCCTTCAAACTTTGCTTTCGTCAAAAAATCCTCCATTTGCAGCAATTACAGCATTGCAGACCTAACATGATTGCACAAGGGTTTTCTAATCATCCATTAGCCTTCTGACACAATGAGCAAACACATTGTACCATTAGAACACTGGAGTGATAGTTGCTGGAAATGGGCCTCTATACACCTATGTAGATATTGCACCAAAAACCAGACATTTGCAGCTAGAATAGTCATTTACCACATTAACAATGTATAGAGTGTATTTCTGATTAGTTTAAAGTTATCTTCATTGAAAAAAAGTGCTTTTCTTTCAAAAATAAGGAAATTTCTAAGTGACCCCAAACTTTTGAACAGTAGTGTATGTTTGGAGTATTTCTTCCTTTAGTTTTTGTTTAAATTGTCCAAGCATTGTACATGATTTTAATTCAGGTCCAAAATCGTTCCATAATCTGACTCCTTGCACTGAAACACAATGTTGCTTGGTGGTAGTTCTCACTGAAGGTTTTTGAAATATACATGTTCCTCTGAAATGATATTGTTTCTCCCTTATTTGGAACAGCTTTTGGATATTTACGGGCAGTGATAGACTCTTCACTTTAAACATTATTACTGCAGTTTTAAAGTCAACCAGATCTTTCAACTTGAGAGCTTTTAATTTAAGAAAAAGTGAGTTTGTTGGTTCCCTGTAAGCAGCTTTGTTTATTATTCTAATAGCTCTCTTCTGAAGCATAAAGATTGGATATATGTTTGTTTTATATGTATTTCCCCATACTTCAGTACAGTATGTCATGTATGGGAGTATTAATGAATGATACAAGGTATATAGTGTGGGTTGATTCAGCAAATATTTCACTCTGTGTAGTATTGCAATTGATTTGGATATTTTACCTTTAATATAATTAATATGTGATTTCCAACACAGTTTATTATCAATTATTACACCAAGAAATTTAGTTTCGGATACCCTTTCAGTCTCTACACCGTTTACACTGAGTTTAGATACTAAGTTGTTGTGATGGTTGTTAAAAACTATAAATTTTGTCTTACTTAAATTGAGCGTTAATTTGTTTGAATCAAACCACAGTTTAAGCTTTCCTAATTCCTTTCCGAGTGTATCCAAAAGTTGTTCCAAATTGCTTCCACTGCATAATAAATTAGTGTCATCGGCAAACAATATTAAATCCATTTTTTCTGAAACTTTACAACAACAACAAGAATAATCCCAGGTTTCTTTTCAGCACTGTAGCCAGGTTGACAAAGAGTCAGGACTCTGTCAATCCTAGCATTCCCTTAGAGCTTACTAGTCGGGACTTTATGAACTTTTTCAATAATAAAATTTCATCCATCAGAGATAAAATCAATCAGATTCTTCCCATAGTAAACTTAAATACTGTAACTACTACAACTCCTTCTATTGATGTCTGTCTTGATGAGTTTACTCCAATCGACCTTTGTGAGTTACACAAAATAGTTTCCTCATCCAAACCTTCAACTTGTCTTTTAGACCCTATTCCTACCAGGTTATTTAAAGAAGTCTTCCCACTTATTGGTAGCTTTATTCTTCATATAATCAATTCTTCATTAACTTTAGGCCATGTACCGCAGGCTTTTAAAACGGATGTAATTAAACCCTTACTCAAAAAGCCAACGCTAGATCCAGGAGCTTTAGCTAACTATAGACCAAGCTCTAATCTCCCTTTCATTTCAAAAATCTTAGAAAGAGTTGTTGCTACGCAATTATTTGACCACCTGCAGGGAAATGGTTTACTTGAAGAGTTTCAATCTGGGTTTAGAATCCATCATAGTACTGAGACAGCCTTAGTGAAGGTCACTAACGACCTCCTCATCGCATCTGATAATGGACTGGTTTCTGAACTTGTCCTTTTAGACCTTAGTGCAGCTTTTGATACTATCGATCATAATATTCTACTTGATAGATTAGAACACTATGTTGGACTTAATGGAACTTCGTTGCAGTGGTTTAGATCTTATTTATCTGATAGGTTCCAGTTTGTTCATGTAAATAATGAGTTTTCTTTCAACTCAAAGCTTAGTCATGGAGTTCCACAGGGATCTGTGCTAGGTCCTACTCTTTTTAGTTTATATATGCTTCCGTTAGGCAACATTATTAGAAAGCATTGTATACATTTTCATTGTTATGCAGATGACACACAATTATACCTGTCAATGAAGCCAGATGATAGTAATCAATTAGCCAAGTTAGAAGCCTGTCTTAAGGAAATCAAAGCTTGGATGACTTGTAATTACCTGCTATTAAATTCAGATAAAACTGAAGTCATTCTTGTTGGTCCAAAAAACCTTAGAAATTCCTTTCCAAATCAAACCTTCAGTTTGGATGCGGTTACTCTTTCTCTTAATAGCTCTGTGAGGAACCTTGGAATTATTTTTGATCAAGATCTGTCCTTCAATTCACATATTAAATTTGTTTCTAAGACTGCCTTCTATCATTCGCGTAATATTGCCAAGATTAGGAGCATCTTGTCTCAGAGTGATGCTGAGAAACTGATCCACACTTTTGTTAGCTCGAGATTAGATTATTGTATTTCTTTATTATCAGGCTGTCCTAAAACATCTTTAAAAAGTCTTCAGCTGATCCAAAATGCTGCAGTAAGAGTTTTAACAGGTACTAGAAAGAGAGATCATATCTCTCCGGTTCTGGCCTCCCTTCATTGGCTTCCCATAGAGTTTAGAATTAAGTTTAAAATCCTTCTTCTTACTTACAAAGCTCTAAACAATCAGGCTCCTTTTTATTTAAAAGATCTGATACTACCGTATTATCCTAACAGAGCACTACGCTCCCAAAATGCAGGATTACTTGTAATACCTAGAATCTCCAAAAGTACAATGGGAGGCAGAGCCTTCAGTTATCAAGCTCCTCTCCTGTGGAACCAGCTGCCAATCTGGATTCGGGAGTCAGACTCGATCTCTGTTTTTAAGAATAGGGCTAAAACCTACCTTTTTGATATAGCCTACAATTAGGGAGGGATCATGTGTTTCTGAACCCTCCCTTAGTTATGCTGCTAATAGGTTTAGTCAGCCGGGGGACCTCCAGTAATGCACTGGGCCTCACTCCTTTCCTCACTCTCAATGAAATATTTTTTTTTTGCTGGTCATTAACATCTGTTTGTTCTCTCCCATAGATTGAGTCCCCATTGTGCTGTTTGCTCTCTACATGTCTGTTCTTTTCACCTTCTCTATCCCCTCACCCCCCAGCCAGTCACAGCAGATGACTGCCCCTCCCTGAGCCTGGTTCTGCTGGAGGTTTCTTCCTGTTAAAAGGGAGTTTTTCCTCTCCACCGTCGCCAAGTGCTTGCTCACAGGGGATCGCCTGATTGCTGGGGTCTTTCTGCAACTGTGGGGGTTCCCGCTACAGTTGATAGTGCTATAAGATGACTGTTGTTGTGAAATGGCGCTATATAAATAAAGTTGAATTGAATTGAATTGAATATATCATTTATATACATACTGAATAACAATGGCCCCAAAACTGAACCCTGTGGGACTCCACAAGTAACCTTCAGTAACTGTGAGTTTTTGTTACCAACACATACATACTGATATCTATTCTTTAAGTAACTACATAACCAGGACAGTGCTACCCCCCTAATACCACAATTTTGTAGTTTCTTTAATAATAAATTATGATCCACTGTATCAAATGCTTTTTTAAGATCCAGGAATACCCCAACTGAATACTCTTTATTTTCAACGGCAGTTGATATTTTTTCTATAAACTCCATTAGAGCAAATGCAGTTGTCCTCTTGTGTCTGAACCCATATTGCTGCTCACACAATAAATTATTCTTCAGTATGAAGTTGTCAATTCTCTCATAGAATATTTTTTCAAGCATCTTGGAAAATTGCGGCAACAGTGAAATTGGTCTATAGTTTGAAAGTTCCCCTCTGTCACCCGTCTTGTATATCGGAATTACTTTAGCTATTTTCATTGCATTGGGAAATATACCGGTTACAGATATACGTCAGTGGTTTCACTAAGCATTCAATAATAGTTTTGACTAAGAGCATGTCAATACCATCACAGTCCGTAGATGCCTTTTTTTTTTTTTTTCCCTCTTCCGGCGCCACATGAGTAGGCTGCCTTTTGCAACAGCGGATCAATTTCTGCCTATTTCTGTTACTATCTGGCTCTCTTGCCAATCTTTATGATCCAGCGTCACTTTATTCCATCCGAACATGTAGATCGCCCAAATGTCTCCTGATTCAGCGGACGGAGCCACTGTTTCTGGCAGGAGGCAGTATAACAGGGACCAGATGCTAGCACTCAACCGGCCCATGATGCTAACGCGAAAACTCGACATACCGGGAGAATTAAGACAAAAACGAAGTGGGTGTCGAGCTGGAGTAAGACGGCGGGCAAGGAATATAAGGTACAGACCCGCCCTCCCATCTGTCATTATGGGGAATGTACGATCGATACTCGGAAAGACAGATGAACTAGCGGCTATCTCCCGCTACAATAGCATATACCGGGAGTGTAGCCTGTTCCTATTCTCAGAGACGTGGCTAACAGGACTAGCAGCAGATGCTAACATTGAACTGGAGGGTTTCCATGCAATACGGGCAGACTGAACACCAGACAGTGGGAAGGCACGGGGCGATGGGGTGATGATGTACGTCAATAACAACTGGTGCAGACCAGGACATATCACGGTTAAGGAACAGCACTGTAGCAAAGACGTTGAGTTGCTAGCTGTTAGCATGCGGCCTACATATCTCCCAAGGGAATACCCACACGTGATCTGCATTGTTATTTATTCAAATCCGACGGCGAACGCTGGGACAGTGCGTGACGTCATCCACTCAGTAACTGGCAGGCTGCAGACAGAACACCCAGATGCTCTTCTCCTCATCTCAGGCGATTTCAACCATATTTCACTGTCTCCCATTCTACCCACATTTACCCAGTATGTCACATGCCACACTAGAGACAATAAAACACTGGATTTATTCTATGCAAACACTAAGGAGGTGTACACCTCATCACAACTCCCCCCACTCGGGAGATCGGATCACAACTTGGTTCATCTCCTGCCGGTGTACAAACCCCTAGTGCACAGACAACCTCCGGTCATGCGCACAGTGAAGTTATGGTCTGAGGAGGCAATGGACGCTCTAAAGGACTGCTTTGAAACCACTGCCTGGGAGCAGCTCTGCGATCCACATGGTGAGGACATCGATGGCCTCACTCACACCATCACGGACTACATCAGCTTCTGTGTGGACAACACCGTACCCACCAAGACCATACGGTGTTGCTCGAACAACATACCCTGGATCAACCCTGAGATAAAAACACTTCTGAGAGAGAAGAAGAGGATCTTCAGGTCGGGGAACAGGGAGATGCTGAAGTCCGTACAGAGGGAGCTGAGGAGGAAGATCAGAGAAGGCAAGGACAGCTTCAGGAAGAAGATGGAGGACAAACTGCAACAGAGCGACATCGGTGGGGTCTGGAGAAACCTTAAAACCATCTCTGGGCTCCATTCTGGAGCCCAGAGATGGTTTTAAGAACCTGTTTTTTAATAGGTTTGACCAACCGCCCTCCCCCCAACTGCACAACAACCACTGCGGCCTCTAAAGACATCGAGTCCTGCTGTCCACACCCCACTCCACCAACACCCCCCCACTCCCAACACACAGCCCCCCAACATGACCCTCACTAGGACCCAGGTGAGGATGGAGCTGAGAAAGATCAAGGCGAGGAAGGCATCGGGACCGGACGGCATCAGCGCAAAGCTCCTCAAGTCCTGTGCAGATCAGCTGTGTGGGATTGTGGAGCTCATCTTCAACCTGAGCTTGAAGCTGGGGAGGGTACCACAGTTGTGGAAAACATCTTGTGTGGTACCTGTACCAAAGACCTCCCACCCCAAAGACCTGAACAGCTACAGACCAGTGGCCCTGATGTCCCACATGATGAAGACCCTGGAGAGACTGCTCCTTGCTCACCTCCGCCCCCTGGTGGGACCAGCGATGGATCCACTCCAGTTCGCCTACCAGCATGGCATTGGGGTGGAGGATGCAGTGATCTTCCTCCTTCACCGTTCTCTGTCCCACCTGGAGAAGCCCGGGAATGCGGTGAGGATCATGTTCTTTGACTTCTCCAGTGCTTTCAACACCATCCAACCGATGATTCTGAAGGACAAGCTGCTGTGCGCAGGGGTGGACCAGCACCTGTCATCATGGATCCAGGACTACCTCACTAACCGGCCACAGTTTGCGAGAACCCGGGACTGTGTGTCTGACATGATCATTGGTAGCACCGGGGCCCCCCAGGGAACGGTTTTAGCTCCCTTCCTGTTTACCCTTTATACTGCGGACTTCTCACACAACACAACATACTGCCATCTACAGAAGTTCTCTGACGACTCTGCAATCGTCGGCCTCATCTCCAACGTAGATGAAGCTGAGTACAGAGGACTTATCCAGGACTTCGTGGACTGGTGCCATAGGAACTGCCTCCAGAACAACGCGAGGATAAACTAAGGAGCCGGTGGTGGACTGCTGCAGGCAAGGACAACCCCTCACAGCACCAGTAAACATTCAGGGAACAGACATCAAGATGGTGACATCCTACAAGTACCTGGGTGTTCATCTGAACAATAAACTAGACTGGTCACACAATACCAACGCACTCTACAAGAAGGGACAGCTCTGGCTGTTCCTACTGAGGAGACTCAGGTCTTTTGGTGTACAAGGGGCGCTGCTGAAGATATTCTAAGACACGGTGGTGGCATCAGCCATCACTTTTGGAGTGGTCTGCTGGGGCAGTGGCATTACAGCAGCCGATAGGAAGAGACTGAACAAACTGATCAAGAAAGCTAGCTCTGTCCTGGGGCAGCGTCCCGACCCAGTGGAGGAGATAGGAGAGAGAAGGATGATGGCTAAACTGTCATCTCTGCTGGAGTCCGAGTCCCACCCTATGCAGGGCATACTGAACGCACTGAGGAGTTCATTTAGCAGCAGACTACATCATCCTAGGTGCGCAACCGAGAGGTTTCGCAGGTCCTTCCTACCTACAGCAGTCAGACTGTATTACCTAAGCAGGGCTGCTCACAGAGATGGCAAAAAAATGTGACGACCTATTAGTACTGAATGCAAAAGACACAATAGACTTACACAATGGTCCCCTCCAGTATACAACTAGGACAGTATCGGTCACTACGGAGGGTGACAATATGTATGGGTACATATTCATACTATGTAGGATAACTAAGTAGACGGTTATGCTGTTTATTCCATCTCGTTACAATGCTCCGCACTTTGTATATATATTTATATATTGATGTGTACACTACCGTTCAAAAGTTTGGGGTCACCCAGACAATTATTTTGTGTTTTCCATGAAAAGTCACACTTATTTACCACCATGAGTTGTAAAATGAATAGAAAATATAGTCAAGACATTGACAAGGTTAGAAATAATGATTTGTATTTGAAATAATAATTTTTTCCTTCAAACTTTGCTTTCGTCAAAGAATCCTCCATTTGCAGCAATTACAGCATTGCAGACCTAACATGATTGCACAAGGGTTTTCTAATCATCCATTAGCCTTCTGACACAATGAGCAAACACATTGTACCATTAGAACACTGGAGTGATAGTTGCTGGAAATGGGCCTCTATACACCTATGTAGATATTGCACCAAAAACCAGACATTTGCAGCTAGAATAGTCATTTACCTCATTAACAATGTATAGAGTGTATTTCTGATTAGTTTAAAGTTATCTTCATTGAAAAAAAGTGCTTTTCTTTCAAAAATAAGGAAATTTCTAAGTGACCCCAAACTTTTGAACGGTAGTGTATGTATGTATATCCACTGCTCTTATTTATATCTTCCGTATCTTCTTAATTATTGCTCTGAGTGCTGCTATCCCTGTGCTGTTGCAATCCTGGAATTTCCCCATTGTGGGACTAATAAAGGCTTATCTTATCTTATCTTATCTTAGATGTTTTACTTTTAAACGATTTAACAATTTCAATGACCTCTCTCTCATCTGTGCTCTTTATGAAAATGGAGTCTTTTATAGCAGTGTTTTTGGTTATTGTATCACCTGTAGGTGCCATAATGGGTATTTCTTGAGCCAAATTAGGACCAATGTTAACAAAAAAGTTATTAAATTCATCTGCAGGTGACGCTGCATTCACACTCTGAGTCGTTTTATTATTTTTTGAAAAATTGGTTGGGCAGCTTGTATTTCTGTTTTTATTTCCAAGAATATTGTTAAGTATTGTCCAAGTATTTTTAATATTTTCTCTGTTTTTCTCAAGTTCTTTACTGTAATAGTCTCTTTTACTACATCTTATTATATATGTTAACTTATTTTTGTATGTTTTATACCGCTGCTCTGCTTCTTTTGTCCTTTTCTTTAGGAAATAGCCTGTGTGAAATAGCCTGAATGTATTTTCCAATGACCGACCTGTTTCATCAGAAGCACTATGTTTGTTCTGCCCCTCACTCTGGAGGAACAGAACTAGCTATGAGTATGCATGTCACTGCATGAACACATGGGTCACTTATTACAAATATTTTTTGAATATTTCACAAATCTCCTTTAAAACCCCTTAGCAATCCAGTCAATTTCCAGCCAATGTAAAACACCCCACAGCCAGAACATCGGAATGTTAAGAGGTTAAAAAAATCTCACATTATAGCCCACATACCTGACCAGAAAAGCATTTGAATAATACAACTACAGCGGGGAAAATAAGTATTGAACATGTCAACATTTTTCTCATTAAACATATTTCTGATGGAGCCATTTGTCATGAGTGGGGTTTTAGCTTTTTCCTACCCTGCTCCATGACGTGGCTTCTTTTCCCTTTATTATTTCTTTTGTGTCTGTCGTCTGTCAGGTTTGTGTGTCAGGCTGCTGAGAGCCTTGGGGTTCGCCTGCTTCCTGACAGCCGACAGCCACTCCCCCTCCTCCTGTCAGGGTCACAGCTGCTTGTCATTTGTGTTTCACTCAGCATGCTCACTCACTTACACACATGTTGCACTCAGCACACGCACACACCATTCATTCTCACTCACATGCTCACACATCTATGCACTCACTACATGCACCGGCATGCACTCAGTTGATTAATCAGTTTCAGTATTTAAGTTCTGTGTTCACTGATGTGTATCACCGGGTCATTGTTCATTCCTCACAGTGTTTGTTCCCCTCAGTGTTGAACTTAACTGCCTGTACCGCTGTCATTGGATCATCTGTATTTCCACCAGTTTGTTTGTGCCATTTTTGTTCCACTTGGTCAGCTACCTGGGACTGCCTCGGACTGCTCCAGCTCTTTAAGTCTTCCTATATTTGCCCACGCCTTACCAGTCCGTCTGGAAACGCCTGGGTTCCTCTGCCTCCCTCCGCTCACAGTTCTGCCTGTATTACCTGGGCCATTCCTCCATGTTCCGCTTCCTCATGAGCTGTAGGGCATCCTGACCGTCTCCCTTGTTTGCTGGTGTCATTCATCTGTTTGATCCTGAACTGTCCACACGTTTGTCATTCAAGCACATTCAGATCACTCCTGCGTTTGGATTTTGTATTAAATTACTACATGCAATGCTTTTTATGCACACATATGACACCACTGACCTGAGATTTTCACCAGATATCAATAACAACCCAAGTAATCCGTATATACAAAGAAATCAAGGCAACAGTGTTCACAAAACAAGTTACGTTTAATAAAGTGGAATGACACAGGGAATAAGTATTAAACACATGAAGAAAAGAGGTGCAAAAAGGCATAGAAAGCCAAGAAGCCAGCTGAAATCCATCAGAATTTAAGAAGTCATCCCATCCCCCATCAGTGCAAATTAATTTCAGTTGGTTAAGTCCTGACTGGTGGCCTTTAAACAGGTCTGCGAATATCAAATTGCCACACCACAAAGAACTCATGATGGGCAGAAGCAAAGAGCTCTCTCTAGACCTTTGCATGGATGGATGCTACACCCGCATGCTATGGAAAGTGCGTGGCATCTCCTGGCATAACCGTGTCCGCAGTGACATATTGTATGGGGGCTTGCCTAGCTGTCTACCAAGATCAGGGCCAGTAGGATGCAGTTGGCAGGGCATTGCTTGTGGCATTGTGATCTGCCTTCACACAATCTTGTACTATGGGAGCCCGAGCATGGTCGAGTTCTCCATGGTGGTCAAAGGCTAACCTACGTAGACCAGCTCAGGAATGACACTGGGCTTCAATCATCTAATGAAATAAGATCCATCATGCTGGACAGACCATCATGGTGTGTCGTCGTTGGTTATTCTCAAGGAGACTCGACCTAGTAGTAGTGAACCTTCGCAACCTTATTGTTGCCAAACATAATGATGGCATTGGTTTCAGGTGCATTTCAAAACTGCTGAATGTTCCATTGAGCACTGTTGGAGCCATCATTCAGAAGTTGAAAGAATATCATTTTACCATAAACTGGCTATGACCAGGAGCTCCTTGCAAGATTTCTGACAGAGGAGTCAAAAGAACTATCAGAAGAGTTATCCAAGAGCCAAAGACCACTCACGCAGAGCTCCAGAAAGACTTGGAGTTGCAGGTACTGCTGTTTCAAAGAAAACAATAAGTAATGCACTCAAACCGACATGGGCTCTATGCACGCTCACTTTGCAAGACTCCATTGCTGAAGAAAAAGCATGGTGAAGCTTGTTTAAAGTTTTCTGCACAACATTTGGGCAAGCCAGTAAAAATACTGTGAGAATATAGTCTGGTCAGATGAGACCAAAATTGAACTTTTTGGGTGCCACAACACACAACATGTTTGGAGGAAAAATGGCACTGCACATCAGCCCCAAAACACCATACCAACAGTGAAGTTTGGAGGTGGGAGCAACATGGTGTGGGGTGTTTTTCAGCACATGGTACAGGCAGCCTTCATATAATTGAAGGAAAGATGAATGGACAAATGTGCACAGACATCCTTGATAAGAACCTGTTGCCATCTGCCAAGATGCTGAAGATAAAACAAGGGTGGACATTTCAGCAAGACAATGATCCCAAACACACAGCCAAGGAAACTCTCAACTGGCTCTAGAGAGGGAAAATAAAGCTGCTAAATGGCCCAGTCAGTCACCTGACCTGAATCCAACTAAAAATCTATGGAATGAACTGAAGATCAGAGTTCATAGAAGACACCCACAGAACCTTCCAGATTTGAAGACAGTTTGTGTGGAAGAATGGGCTAAAATCACTCCTGAGAAATGCCTGCACCTAGTTTCTCCATACATGAGTCATCCAGAAGCTGTTATTACCAACAAAGGCTTTTCTACTAAATATTACATGAATTTCACTAAGTGTGTTCAATACTTATTCCCTGTGTCATTCTACTTTATTATCCATCCATCCATCCATCCATCTTCTACTGCTTTTCTGGAGGTCCAGGTCATGGAGGCAGCAGTTCAAGCAGAGAAGCCCAGACTTCTCTCTCCCCAGCCACCTTCTCCAGCTCTTCAGAGAGGATACCAAGGCATTACCAGACCAGCTGGGAGACATAGTCTCTCCACCGAGTCCTGGGTCTGCCCCGGGGTCTCCTCCCAGTGGGACGTGCCTGAAACACCTCAAGTGGGAGGCGTCCAGGATGCATCTTAATCAGATGCCCATACCACCTCAACTGACTCCTTTCAATGTGGAGGAGAAGCGGTTCTACTCTGAGCCTCTCACGGATGACTGAGCTCCTTACCCTATCTCTGAGGGTGAGTCCAGCAATCCTACGGAGAAAGCTCATTTCAGCCGCTTGTATCTGCGATCTTGTTCTTTCAGTCATTACCCAAAGCTCGTGACCATAGGTGAGAGTAGGAACGTAGATTGACTGGTAAATCGACAGCTTTGCCTTAGAACTAAGCTCCCTCTTCACCACAACAGACCGGTACAACATCCACATCACTGTAGATGCTGCTCCAATCCATCTGTCAGTGTCTCGCTCCATTTTCCCCTCTCTCGTGAACAAGACCCCAAGATACTTAAACTCCTCCACTTGGGGCAGGAGCCTGTTCCCAACCCAGAGAGGACAATCCACCTTTTTTCCGGCTGAGGACCATGGACTCGGACTTGGAGGTGCTGATTCTCATCCCAGCCGCTTCACACTCAGCGGCAAATCGTCCCAGCAAGAGCTGTAGGTCATTGCTGGATGAAGCCAACAGGACAACATCATCTGCAAACAACAGAGATGAGATCCTGTGGCCACCAAGCATGACACCCTCCATTCCCTGGCTGCGCCTAGAAATCCTGTCCATAAAAACTATGAACAGGATCGGTGACAAAGGGCAGCCCTGGCGGAGTCCAACTCTCACTGGGAATGACTCCGACGCTCGGTCGTAGTCTACTTCATTAAATATAACCTATTTTGTAAACACAGTTGCCTTGATTTCTTTCTATATTTGGATTACTTGGGTTGTTACTGATATCTGGTGAAAATCTCAGGTCAATGGCTCCATCAGAAATATATTTAATGAGAAAAATGTTGATGTGTTCAATACTTACAGTGCTGTGAAAAAGTATTCGCCCCTTCCTGATTTCTTATATTTTTGCATATTTGTCATACTTAAATGTTTCATCAAACAAATTTTAATATCAGACAAAGATAACCCGAATAAATACAAAATGCAGTTTTCAAATGATGATTTCATTTATTAAAGGAAAAAAACTACCTAAACCTACCTGGCCATATGTGAAAAAGTAATTGCCCCCCATGTTACATCATGAATTAACTGTGATTACCCACATTTTGTGGAAAGCTGAGTTCAATTTCAGTAGCTACACCCAAGTTTGATTACTACCAGACTTGTTGAATTAAGAAATCATTTAAATAGAACCTGTCTGACAACCTGAAGAAGGCTAAAAGATCTCAAAAAGCAACACATGAAACTGATCCAGTGGATTGGTGTGAGGAAAATTTTTGAGGAAGCTGAGTGAAATGAAATGAGACCACTGCTTGCTACTGGGGTGGGGGCCACAAACGTAACACTACATACATCAGCTAATTTCACTGTTTGGAATGCAGTTCTATTGTATCTTACAGATGCAACTTGCACACTCCCTCGCTTTACTATAGGATGCATGCGTGTTAAACAACACATGACTTACCAAGTTCAATTTCTATACCAAAAACACCAATTATGCAATTCCACACCTGATGAGGTTACACACAAATACAGTGATGCAGTTTTTCTGCATGTCAGCAACCACAATAAAATAACCAACACAACTAACTGACTGAGAAACACATGCAGCTAAAACAAAAGCAAATATAAAAATTCAATAACCATATTAAAATTGCACAAGTAATTATTTAGGTAGCTCAGATAAGAGTGAAACAATATAAAGAGCAGTAAACATTGCATTTACCCTATGTGAAGAGGAAGGCCATTCTCCTCTCTTTAATGGTGGCAAAATGTTCAATCACCATGCCATAGAATTTCCCACTGGCCTTTAGATCCTCCACGACAGCAGAGTCAATGGATATTTTGGCAAGGTTTACAAGTCTTTCTTGTTCACACGTGTTCCTTTTTAAACAGGAAAAGGAGGGCTTGGCTGATGTGCTGGTCGCTGGTACAGTAAACGTAAGCTGGAGCAGTTAGTGGACCTCGTAAAGGAAATTTTTTATTAAAAACTCCAAATCCTGGCCCTACATAATGGTACTTGCTAATGTTGCTAACAACGACCACTGGCATCCTACCAACACTGACATTAATGACTCCCTATGATTTAATTGGTTTTGGTGAGGGCTCAGCAAACTTATACTGGCTATGGCAAGCCGATTTAACATTTAATAGCTAACCTGGATATGTATTGTAGATATCAATAATTCACTTTTTCCTAGTAAAAATGAACATTTTAGATATCCAAAATGAAATTCTTTCTCTCCGTAATGATCTTTTCAGATATCTATGACATCATTCTTTCTAGGAGAAAGACGTCACTTTTCCCCATTCATGCGTATTGGGTTTTCACTTCCAGATATCTACAATTACATTCTTCCTATCTAGAATGAACATTCTGGATATCTGAAATAGAATTCTTACTAGGAGAAACTCTTATTTCAGATATCTACAATCCAGTTGTTACTAGTCATAATTTTCATTTTGGATATTTCATTTTGGATAAACATTCCAGATATCTATAATATAATTTTGGACATCCAAAATACATTGTAGATATCTGAAATAACAGTTTCTCCTCGTAAGAATTCTATTTCAGATATCCAGAATGCTCATTCTAGATAGGAAGAATGTAATTGTAGATATCTGGAAGTGAAAATCCAATACACATGAATGGGGAAAAGTGACATCTTTCTCCTAGGAAGAATGATGTCATAGATATCTGAAAAGAGCATCATAGAGAGGAAGAATTTCATTGTGGAGATCTGAAATGTTCATTTTTTTTCCCACAATATTTTTATTGAACCTTTTTTTTTTTTTACAAACATAACACAAACAATCAAACACTAACACTAAAGTAATAAAAAAAATTATACTAAAAACACCAACAACCACTAACTAAGGCAGGTCTTCAACAATGCTCCTCTTTTTAGTCTAGTTATTCCATTACATAAGTATACATATTATACATTCACCAATTTGGAATTTGCAAGGTCCACACACATCATTCACCTTCTTCTTCAAAAGTTATGTTTAAATTCTTTACATAATCAATGAAAGGTCTCCATATATTCTCAAACACAATTTCCTTTGATTTCAATATGTATGTTATTCTTTCTAGTGGAAGGTTTGTTAACATCTGTCTTAACCACTGAGTCACATCTGGTCTATGAGTCTTTTTCCACAATAGTGCAATACATTTTTTGGCATTAAGCAAACTGAGGTCTATGAATGCTCTTTCACTTTTATTAAAGTTATGCTTTTCTGGGTACAGACCCAACAAAAACAATTTAGGATTCAATGTGATTTGTTTTGAAATTATTTTTTCAATTGTTACCCTCACCTCTTCCCAAAACATTCTAATTTTTCTACATTCCCATATACAATGAAATAGGGTTCCTTTACTTTCCATGCATTTTGTGCACGTATCTGGTATGTTTTTGTTATATCTATTTAATTCCACCGGTGTAACATACATCCGCATTAACCATTTAAAATGTATCAATTTAAGACGTACATTTATTGATTTGGTTTGAGCTTCTGTGCAAGCCAATTCCCATTGTCCCTCTGAAATTTCCGTTTGCAAGTCTCCTTTCCAATAATTCAATCTTTTCTGTGAGTTTTCACTTGAGGATAGTGTCAATGAGTTATAAAACTCTGAAATAATACCCTTTCTCTTACTATCTTTCGTCAAAATTTTTTCCAAGGATGAATAAATAGGTCGAGTGAGAGCATTATTTTGATTTGATCGAATAAAGTTCCTAAGCTGAAGATATTTTAAAAAAATGTGTTCTATTAAGATTAAATTTGATCCTCAGCTCTTCAAAAGACATTATGTTATCTGAACATGACAGATATAAATCTTGAATCTTTTGAATCCCTTTTAAATTCCATACTTTAAATACAGCATCCGCTCTCCCTGGTTTAAAATATTGATTACCCCATATTGGGCTAAATTGTGACAATAAGTGTGGTTCTTTTAAATATTTTTTAGTTTCACACCATATTTTGATCATATGCTTTACAAATGGATTTTTAACTTGTTTCTGTAATTTTTTTTGCCGAATCTGAGTATATGAATATGGGAAGAGGTAAAGGTAAATTGTATGATTCCATTTCAGTCCAGTGAGGGAGATCATTTGATGAAAAATAATATGTCATAGACCTCAGTTGTGCCGACCAGTAATACAACATAAAGTTTGGACATTTCAGACCTCCACGATCAAATGGTAAATATAGTAAGGACAGACATAATCTAGCCTTCCTGTTGTTCCATATAAATTCCACTAACTTTTTTTTAATTCTTGAGACTAGATCTGAAGGTAGTGGTAAAGGAATGTATTGAAATAAATAAAGTATTTTAGGTAAGATATTACCTTTAAGTATATTGATTCTCCCTATCATCGACATTGGTAGTGACATCCATCTCTGAATTAACTCATTAATGTCTGTCATTAAGGCTTCATAGTTGGCACTGGCGACTAATTCTAGCTTAGGCACAATTTGAATTCCTAAATATTTAAACTGATTTACAACATTGAATTGATTTGCCTCAGGAGCTGGGTGATTTCTCTGGGTCTCATTTAGCATTAATATTAAAGATTTAGTTTTATTTATTTTATATCCTGATATTTCCCCCAAAATTCTTTATTAAATTCAACAAGGTCGGAATTGATTTTTTTAAGATTCGACATAAACAAAATTATGTCATCGGCATACAGGGAGATTTTATGTTCTGTTGGTCCAACTTTAATTCCATATATTTGTGAATGTAAACGTACTGCCATCACTAAAGGTTCAATTGCCATAGTAAACAGTAAAGGTGAAAGTGGACAGCCTTGTCGACATCCTCTATTGATTTTTATTGATTTTGAGATATTGCTATTTGTTAGGATTTCTGCTGTAGCATTATTATATATTATCTGAACCCATTTTATGAAATTATTTCCAAGTCCAAACCTTTGTAAGACTTCAAAAAGAAAGGGCCATTCGACCCTATCAAAGGCCTTTTCGGCGTCCAATGATAGGAGAGCTGTATCCGGTGCTTCTTTATTAGAATAAATAATATTACGTAGTCTTCTTACATTATGGAAGCCTTGTCTTCCCTTTATAAAGCCATTCTGATCTCGGTTAATAATATTTGGTAAAATTTCTTGTATTCGTCTTGCTAAAATTTTACAGATTATCTTAAGGTCAGCATTTAATAGGCTTATTGGTCTCATATTTTCACATTTATTAGAGTGTTTACCTGGTTTTGGCAACAGTATAATTAAGGCATTATTCATGTATGGTGGTAAATTACTATTTTGAAATGCTTCTAAAACCATTTCCAAAAAAGGTTTTATTAATTTATTCTTAATTTTTTTATAAAGGTCAACTGGAAGACCATCTGGTCCTGCACTTTTTCCTGATTTCATATTATCAATGGCTAGCCCAACTTCTTCTTGACTAATTTTAGACTCCAGTATCTCCCTGTTTTCATTTGGAATACACGGTATAGATAGTCCATCCAAAAACCCATTTAGTTTTGTTAAGTCAGTTTCATTTTTTGTATCATATAATTTTTCATAGTAATCTCTAAAGGCTCTATTAATTTGTAAAGGATCTACAACTACCTGTCCGTTACTTATAATACTGGTAATTGGTGTTTTAAATTCTAATTGTTTAATCTGCCATGCCAATAATTTTCCTGATTTTTCACCTTGTTCATAAAAAGATTGCTTCAATCTTAGAAGACTCGAGGCAGCTCTATTCGCTGATTTTTTGTCATATTCAGCTCTCAGAATCAGTAATTCGTTCTCTAACTTTGGGTCACTTCCTGCATACACTTTTTCTTGAAGAATTTTTAGTTTATGTTCCAATTGGACTCTCTCCTCTCGAGTCTTCTTAGATTTTGAACCTGTATAACTAATAATATGTCCCCTAATAAAAGCTTTGAAAGCCTCCCACTTCATACATGCTGATGTTTGTGTAGTATTGATATCAAAGAACTCATCTATCTGTTTTTCTATGTACTTAACAAATTCCTCATCCTGAAGCCATTTATGCTGAAATTGCCACCTACCTGGTTCCTTTGTCAATTTCTTATCTACATATATGAGACAACAGGGTGCATGATCAGAGATCACAATATTATCATAAAAGCAGTTTTGAATCTTGGACCTTAATTCTGTGGAGATCAAAAAATAGTCAATACGTGAGAATGTCTTGTAGGTATTAGAATAACAAGAGTAGGCTTTAACTTGTGGTTTCATTTCTCTCCATATATCTAGCAATCTCAATTCTTTCATAAAATGATTAATGATCATCCTGCATCCATTGTGCGTACAGTCCAGTCCTGTTGATCTATCTATACCGGGATTCAATGTACAATTAAAATCCCGTGCTATTATATGTTGTCCTGTAAGTGATGATAAGATAAGAAATAAATTAGCAAAGAACTTTTGATCATCTATATTGGGACCGTATAAGTTCATCAGATTTATATTTTCTAATAGCAAAGATCCTTGAATGATTAGATATCTTCCAAATTTGTCTCCAATTACATTTTTCACTTGAAATGGGACTGATTTATGTATGAGAGTCATAACTCCCCTGGCTCGGGATGAAAATGATGAGGTGAATACACTTCCTTGCCATCTACTCCTAATTCTTTTTACATCCTCCTCTATTAGATGAGTTTCTTGTAAAAACACAATTTTTGAACCTATGTCTTTTATTTTATTCATAACTTGTTTAAGTTTTTTTAAATTTTGTAGACCTCTGCAATTCCATGAAGTTAAATTAAGATTAACGCTTTGGTCTATGATCAATAGGGAGCTTGGGATTACCTCGCAATATAAACATGCTCATACAGAGAAGCAAAAACATGAGTGGTTGAACATTCATCCTACAAACTACACACAAACAAATTCCCCCTTCCCACATTCGTGGTAATCCCCCCAAAATCAAAAGAAAAATTCCATCTCCCGATATAGCCATCGACCGCTCCACACCCACGAGGAACAGCCAAAGCCACTCCTTCTTCATCCTCCCAATCACCCTAACTCTACTGCTTTTAATGACGTAACATTAACTCTCTTCTGTAGTTTTCCAACTTAACTCCAAAATTTTATAGCAACTTTGTACATCATAGTTTTTTTTTTTTTAATATGTAATACAATCTATATTTTGTAAACTTGCTATATGCTTCAGATCAGTTAGATGCCTGTGCAAATGCTTAAATATCCATCCATCCATCCATCCATCTTCTCCCGCTTTTCCGGAGGTCCGGGTCGCGGAGGCAGCAGTTCAAGCAGAGAAGCCCAGACTTCCCTCTCCCCAGCCACCTGCTCCAGCTCTTCAGAGGGGATACCAAGGCGTTCCCAGACTAGCTGGGAGACATAGTCTCTCCACCGAGTCCTGGGTCTGCCCCGGGGTCTCCTCCCAGTGGGACGTGCCTGAAACACCTCAAGTGGGAGACGTCCAGGAGGCATCCTAATCAGATGCCCATACCACCTCAACTGACTCCTTTCAATGTGGAGGAGCAGCGGTTCTACTCTGAGCCTCTCCCGGATGACTGAGCTCCTCACCCTATCTCTGAGGGTGAGTCCAGCAATCCTACGGAGAAAGCTCATTTCAGCCGCTTGTATCCGCGATCTCGTTCTTTCGGTCATTACCCAAAGCTCGTGACCATAGGTGAGAGTAGGAACGTAGATTGACTGGTAAATCGACAGCTTTGCCTTAGAACTAAGCTCCCTCTTCACCACAACAGACCGGTACAACGTCCGCATCACTGCAGATGCTGCTCCAATCCGTCTGTCGATCTCTCGCTCCATTTTCCCCTCACTCGTGAACAAGACCCCAAGATACTTAAACTCCTCCACTTGGGGCAGGAGCCTGTCCCCAACCCGGAGAGGACAATCCACCTTTTTCCGGCTGAGGACCATGGACTCGGACTTGGAGGTGCTGATTCTCATCCCAGCCGCTTCACACTCAGTGGCAAACCGTCCCAGCAAGAGCTGTAGGTCATTGCTGGATGAAGCCAACAGGACAACATCATCTGCAAACAACAGAGATGAGATCCTGTGGTCACCAAGCATGACACCCTCCATTCCCTGGCTGCGCCTAGAAATCCTGTCCATAAAAATTATGAACAGGACCGGTGACAAAGGGCAGCCCTGGCGGAGTCCAACTCTCACTGGGAATGACTCCGACCGAGTGTTGGCAATACGAACTAAACTCTCACAACGGTCGTACAGAGACCGAATAGCTCGTAACAACAAGCCCGATACCCCATACTCCCGAAGCACCCCCCACAAAAATCCACGAGGGACGCAGTCAAATGCCTTCTCCAAGTCCACAAAACACATGTAAACTGGTTGGGCAAACTCCCACGAACCCTCAAGAATTCTCGAGAGGGTAAAGAGCTGGTCCGATGTGCCACGGCCAGGACGAAAACCACATTGCTCCTCCTGAATCCGAGGTTCGACCAACGGCCGGACTCTCCTCTCCAGTACCTTGGCATAGACCTTCCCAGGGAGGCTGAGGAGTGTGATCCCTCTAAAGTTGGAGCACACCCTCCGGTCCCCTTTTTTGAAGAGAGGAACCACCACCCCGGTTTGCCATGTCAAAGGCACTGCCCCCGACCTCCACGCAATGTTGCAGAGGCGTGTCAACCATGACAACCCAACAACATCCAGGGCCTTGAGGTACTCGGGGCAAATCTCGTCCACCCCCGGGGCCCGGCCACCAAGGAGATTTTTAACCACCTTGGCGACCTCAGCCCCTGTGATAGGCGAGTCATCCCCCTTGTCCCCAAACCCTGCTTCCTCTGTGGAAGGCGTATCAGTGGGATTGAGGAGATCCTCGAAGTATTCCTTCCACCGCCCGACGATATCCCCAGTTGAAGTCAACAGTGTCCCATCCGCACCATACACAGTGTGGACGGGGAGCTGCTTTCCCCTCCTGAGCCGCCGAACAGTTTGCCAGAATCTCTTTGAAGCCGACCGAAAGTCTTGTTCCATGGCCTCACCGAACTCCTCCCATACCCGGGTTTTTGCTTCAGCAACCACCCGAGCTGCACTCCGCTTGGCCTGCCGGTACACCTCAGCTGCTTCGGGAGTCCCACAAGCCAACCAAGCTTGATAGGACTCCTTCTTCAGCTTAATGGCCCCCCTCACCACTGGTGTCCACCACTTGGTTCGGGGGTTGCCACCACGAGATGCACCGACCACCTTGTGGCCGCAGCTCTGGGCCGCCGCTTCAACAACAGAGGTGGAGAACATGGCCCATTCAGACTCCATTTCTCCAGACTCCCTCGGAATGTGGTTGAAGTTCTTCCGGAGGTGGGAGTTGAAGACCTCCCGGACAGGGGCCTCAGCCAGACGCTCCCAGCACACCCTCACTATACGTTTGGGTCTACCAGGTCTGAATGGCTTCCTCCCCTGCCATCGGATCCAACTCACCACCAGGTGGTGATCAGTTGACAGCTCTGCACCTCTCTTTACTCGGGTGTCCAAGACATACGGTTGCAGGTCTGATGATACGATAACAAAATCGATCATCGACCTGCGGCCTAGGGTGTCCTGGTGCCAGGTGCACATATGGACACCCTTATGCTTGAACATGGTGTTCGTTATGGACAGACTGTGGTTAGCACAGAAGTCCAATAACTGAACACCACTCGGGTTCAGATCGGGCAGGCCGTTCCTCCCAATCACCCCCCTCCAGGTTTCACTGTCGTTGCCCACGTGCGCATTGAAGTCCCCCAGTAGGACAATGGAGTCTCCAGGAGGAGCACCCTCCAGCACCCCAGTCACAGACTCCAAAAAGGGTGGGTACTCTGAAACATCATTTGGTGCATAGGCACAAATGATGGTCAGGACCCGTTTCCCAACCCGAAGGCGCAGGGAAGCAACCCTTTCGTCCACCGGGGAAAACTCCAATATAGAGGCAGCAAGGTGGGGCGATACAAGAATACCTACCCCTGCTCGTCGCCTCTCGCCCGGGGCAACTCCAGAAAAGGCCAAGCTCCAGCCCCTCTCCAGGAGACTGGTTCCGGAACCGGAGCTGTGTGTTGAGGTGAGGCCGACTATATCTAGCCGGTATCGCTCAATCTCGTACACCAGCTCAGGCTCCTTCCCCACCAGAGAGGTGACATTCCACGTACCAAAAGCCAGTTTAGAAAGCTTGGGATCAGTCCGCCAAGGTCTCCGCCTTTGACTGCCACCTAATCCACATAGCACCGGACTTCCATGATCCCTCCTGCAGGTGGTGAACCTACTGGAGGGCGGACCCATGTAACTCCTTCGGGCTGAGCCCGGCCGGGTCCCATGGGTGGAAACCTGGCCACCAGACGCTAGCCTTCGAGCCCCTCCCCCAGGCCTGGCTCCAGGGTGGGGCCCCGGTAACCCCATACCGGGCGGGGTACACTGAATCCTTGATATACAATTTATCATGAGAGTCTGTTGGATCGTTCTTAGTCTGGCCCTTCACCCAGGACCAGTTTGTCTTGGGAGACCCTATCAGAGGCAAATTGCCCCCGGACAACATAGCTCCTGGGATCACTGGGGCACGCAAACCCCCCCACCACGATAAGGTGACGATCCATGAGGGGGCTTAAATATTCTACTTTATATTTTGTTCATGCTTAGCTCCCACCAGTCTCTTCTTGGATCTTCTTGATGAACTCCTGTGCCTTCTCAGGGGTCTTGAAGATGTGTGTTCTGCCCTTATACGTGGCTAACAGTCTTGCAGGGTGAATCACTCCATGACGAATCCCAAGGTTGCGCAGCTCTTTACGGACGGGGTCAAACTGTTTCCTTAATTGTTGGATTCCTGTGGCCAAATCTGGGTAGAACCGCACCTGCTGATCCTGGTATTTAATCTCTCCTTTGGCTCGCGCAGCGTTGGAGATCATCATCCTGTCTCTGTAGCTGAGGAACTTCATAATTAACGTCCTCGGTGGTCCCTTATTATCTCTCAGTGGGCCAATTCGGTGTGCGCTTTCTAGAACGACTGATGATTGCAGCTCCGCGTTGTTCAGCGCTTCTGGAATCCACTTTTCCAAAAAGGAACATGGGTCCCGACCCTCGGTTCCCTCTGGTAGACCCACCAGCCTCAGGTTGTTCCTTCTCGACTGGGACTTCAAGTCCAGGACATTATCTTCCAGACACTTATTTTTTTTTTCCAAAGTGCGCACCTTTAATTGAAGGCTGGTGACGTCATCCTCAGCACTGGAGATTCGAAGCTCCACCTGCGCCACTCGTTCCACACAATCACCCAATTCCTTTCTCATTCCCTCTATCGCTGCTATAATCCCATCAAATTTAGCGGAAAAGTCTGCTCTCATTGAGCTAATGGCAGCGAGCACCGCACCTGTGCCGTCGCCAGCAGTCACCGCACTACTGCTAGCTTCCGCCGCCATATCTGGAGCTTTTTCTGCTGTGCCACAGACGTGAAAGTCCGTTAATTTGGACTGTTTTGGCGGTTTAATTTTTCCTCCACCTGATTTCCCAGCCTTAGGCTTCACCGGCATATCCTCGCCCAAACGCTGGGATAGTTTCTGTTCCAAATAAGAGAGTTATTTGCCGATTTTTTATCTCTAGGAGCAGAGCAGAGTGAGACGTGTCCTTCTTCGTAGCCGCCATAACCGGAAGTCGTGAAATGTTCATTTTTACTAGGAAAAAGTGAATTATTGATATCTACAATACATATCCAGGCTAGCTATTAAATGTTAAAATGGCTTGCCATACGCTGGCTGCCTTTTGCACAGAGCTGACTAATCTCACCCTGGCAGTGGCGTGCCTATGGCCTCATTTGATTGGTTAATTTTTGTAGTTTTTTTTTTTTCCTCAAACCTGAGCAACTTCGCCCTTGCTGGCTCTCAAATCCTCCCCTAGTAGTGCAATACCACATCTCGCCATATATTTCCGTACGTGTAACGGAGGCGCTGTTTCCCCCATTCTAAGATACTCTGGGAAATGAGAAAGGACCTCTCTCTGGCAAGTCAGTGACAATCAAAACCGTTAAATACCATTAATATGCATTTTGATAGTTGACTTTTTTCATATTTACCTCCGCCAGGCCGGAGGCCAGGAGGAGGTTATGTTTTTGCCAGCGTTTGTCTGTCTGTCTCTCTGCTTGTTTGTCTGTCTGTTTGTCTGTCTGTTGGTTAGCAAGATAACTCAAAAAGTTTTGGAGGGATTTCAATGAAACTTTCAGGTGTTGTTGGAAATGGTACAAGGAAGAACTGATTAAATTTTGGGGATGATCTGGATCACCGTCTGGATACAGGAATTTTTTAAAGGATTCTTTAACATTGTCAGATACGGCCATTTTCAACATGTGTGCAGGGGCAATGGAGGGCGCTGCTCGTCGTGTCTGACGAACACAAACTCCGCCTTCTTCAAAGTTTTAGGCACAAAAGCACGCGGAACACAGCACTGGGCAGGCCTCGGCAGCGTGCCTGTGTGCCTGTGTTTGCGCTACGCTGCAAAAGCTCAGACGGGCAGCTGTCCGCCACCGGATTATTTGGCAGAAATTCCCCGGCCAGCTATAGTAGCTGCGCAAAAAGAAGCTCTCTGCCGGGGAAGATTCCAAATCCTCATTTGCCGCGGAGCGCAACCCCAATAAAACCCATGCCAACCTGTCTACCCAATTTGCATCCGTCAGTGAAGCCCTCAGTGCTGCTTTCAGTGATCTATGAAAATGCTCGCATAACCCATTGGCCTGTGGGTTGTACGCCGTTGTGTCATGATTTCTTTTGTTTTTTCTTCTGAATTCTTGGATGGAACATGGGTGGGCAATATAACCTGCGGATTCACCCATCACACATTTCGGATAACTTATGTTGAACTGTATAATCAGAGGAGTTATTGTCTAATTTGACCTTGTTGGATTTTATTACCCCCTTTGTTATATTATTCACTTTCTTTTAACCTCTACTCTTAATCTATTCGAAATAAAGATTAATTCATTCATTCATTCAATTGCAACGCACACAGCCTGGGAGTTTGCAGATGCAGGAGATGGACACAACACCAACACTTCAGTTTATTACCTCCGCCAAGGAGGTAATGCTTTTACTAATAAACCACTAATCCTATCATTGTGAATCCAATTGCTAGTCATATGTTTTCATGGTCAAGGAATCTGAAAACATGCACACAAACACTGTATGGGGGGGAACTGTGGCGCTTGGCGGAGGTCTGCGCTCTCCGAGTGCTTTTCTAGTATCAGATGCTATTTCTATTAAATATATATAATATATTATATATGATATATGTAATGTATACTTAATACAAATGACAGTCAGAGGCTGAAAAATAGGGGAAACTTGGTTTCCCTTGGCTTCTGGGAGAAAACGCCACTGCTGTGATCTAAAGAAATTCAAGCTCAGATGAGAAACAAAAACCCAGAACAACATCTAAAGAACCGTAGGCCTCACTTGCCTCAGTTTGGACACTTGTCCATGATGGAACAAAGAGACTGGGCAAAAATGGCATCCATGGGAGAGTTCCAAGTCAAAAACCGCTGCTGGACAAAAAGAACACAGAGACTCATCTCACATTTGCCAGAAACATCTAGATAATCCTCAAGACTTTTGGGAAAATATTCTGGGGACTGATGAGACAAAAGTTGAACTTTTTGGAAGATGTGTCTTGTTTTATCTGGCATAAAACTAACACAGAATTTCATAAAAAGAACACTGTATCAACAGTCAAACATGGCGGTGGTAGTGTCATGGTCTGGGGCTGCTTTGCTGCTTCAGGACCTGGACAACTTGCCCTAACTGACAGAACCATGAATTCTGCTCTCTACCAAAAAGTCCTGAAGGAGAATGTCGGGCCGTCAGTTCATGAAGCCCTCCAATGGTACCACAACAGCACGACAGAGGTCCCAGGCTGAGCGAGCATGCAGAGCCACCGGGAGCACAACGACAATGCAGGAAAACAAGTAAGGCGCCGCTCCATGTCATGGACTGGGTTCGGGTTTGCATCGGCAGGAAACCAGGATGGCGACTGACCGTGCCGCAGCCAGCAAAACAATGGGCATCACTGAGAACTAAATGCTTTTGGTTGACGGACTATTTGGTTCAGCACGTCGACAGACTATGGCATGCCCAGGTTGTGGATCCAGACGGTGAGGCTCCGTGGGAGTCAGCTGCTGCAGTGTGGGACCCGGGCTCCGGCGTTATGGAGATTGGCCCCGGTGGTCCGACAGCTCCAGGGAGGCGGCCACCACAAGTGCGTTTCGAGGTTCCAGGGAGGAGGCCACCACAAGCCCGTTTTAAAGCTCCAGGGGGGAGGCCACCACGAGCCTGCCTCAAAGCTCCAAGGAGGAGGCCAGCACGGGGCTGCATCAAACCCTATCAGGCAGAACTGTTTCTCCCACCTGACCCACCATTGGGGGAATGCAAATAAAAGACTGAAGTTTTTAGGTAGATAAGATAAGATAAGATAAGATAAGCCTTTATTAGTCCCACAATGGGGAAATTCCAGGATTGCAACAGCACTAGGAGCACAGCCGGACCATCTAAAGTGGCAGAATAACCCACTTTGCCGTGCAGAGTCACATGGTAGTCTACCCACGGGCTCTAGTTTTAGTTTGGTTTAGTGTTCTGTTGTTATTTATGATTTTAAGTTTGCTATTTTAATTTAGTGTGTTTGTTGCTCTTATTATTTTATGATGTTTATTGGGGGTTCGTGTGTGCCAAATTTGGGTGGGTTTTGATTAGATGTGTTTTTTTATTTTGTAAAGGGGGGGATGTGAGATAGTGGTTTTACTGTGAAGAGTGGTGTGATGATGCTGCCTTCTGGTTGTGTTGTCACACCGCCCTATAACAAGGGGCGTCCGCCATTTGGGGCTCTCTTACTCAGGACGACTCCACAGACTGCTGCGTTCCTGTATTGCAACTGTTTTGTAAAAAAGCTCACTTCCAGTGCAACCTCCTTGTCCGTCTCCTTTGTACCAGGTTTGTGGACATAACAGCCACTACTTTTGCAGTAACGTGCTGTGTAATTAAATTACTGTTTAAAAATTCGGTAATGCGTTACAGTTCAATCAGATGTATTACTTGCGTTACTCATTTTATTAATATGGATAGATATTTTTAGTGTAAATAAATACAAACTGACCCTAAGTAGCTGACGCAGCCATCAGTCACAGTGTTGCAAAGAGCCTCTTCACTGCTGCAGCCACAAATGGAGCTTGGTCCTGCTGTTAAAAGCTGAAGTTACTTTGTTTTTGTAGAAATAGACAGATTATTTTTCCTTTGTCGCGGTTAAGCACAAAAGCATATTGGTGGGTCGTGTGAGACCAACTGCAATCTTCAAAAGCGCCTGAGCAGCAACAAGATCAAAGCTAGTGCTATGCTATGCTAATACCGTGTTATTATTGGATTTATGCTATCTGAACAGCCACGCTGGATTTCAAGCACAGGTATGGATCTGGACAGTTTGTGACCCAGCAAGAATTAAACCGACTGATTGCCAGATACGTGGTTACAGAATGAAGATCTGATAGCAGTCATTTTCCATCAGGCAGCTGATACTGTGATCCACTGAAGTTAAAACACATTTACTTGCTACCTGGATAAAGATTATTCAAAAATGTATTTGATCTCCAAAAGTATTTTAGGGGACTGGATCATGTCTCTGTCACAGCAGACATTTGGACTGTGGATAATGGACATTTTCTTTGGATCACTGCAAATCGGATTAAATCCATAGAAATAAAACGTCGACAGCCTTACGCAGTGTTGCCAACTGACTCTTTTGGAGTGATTCTCATTCTTTTTTCCCCTCTCTCACTCCACAAACCCTATTTCTCACTCCAAAATGAGGAAATTACTGGCAATTTTGTGTTGATTTTCTTCAGATTTTTTCCACAATAAGAGCTCTCAAGGAAGGATAAAGCAGACTGAACATGTCCTAAAAGCTCTGTCTGAAACAGTCTTTCAGCCTGACATCAATAAGCCCCTATTGTAATCCATTAATTAAATGATCTTGCTATGTGTGCAAGATGATTTAAGTATACATTTAAAAGTAATGTGAAAGTTACTTTTCCAAGTAACTAGTTACTTTAATCATGCAGTAATTGGTAAGTAACTCAGTTACTTTTGAAAAGAAGTAACTAGTAACTGTAAGTAGTCGCTATTTTTTAGTAACTTGCCCAAAACTGGTAACAAATATGCAAAAATATAAGAAATCAAGAAGGGGGCAAATACTTTTTCACAGCACTGTATTTTCCCCACTGTATATACCCAGAAACTGTAGTCATTTTAAAGCATGATAATAATTGCCTATTCAAGTAGGAATAGTCACCACAAATTTACCTGAGTAAAAGCTAGAAAGCATTAAAAGGATGATTTGAGTAGTGAGTAACTTTTAAAGAATGGAGAATCTACATTATGGTAAATGGCATTCAATTATATAGCACTTTTATTCTCATCTCTTGATGACCAAAGCGGTTTACAGATCCTGCTATCCACCCATTCACACACTGATGGTGGCATGCTACCTAACATGGCGCTTCCACACCCACCAGGAGCAATTGAGGGTGAACTGTCTTGCCCAGGGACACAACAGCAGGATATCTGGGGAAAGCGGGATTCGAACCGCCAACCATGTGGTTATTGGATGACCTGCTCTACCTTCTGAGCCACTGCCGCCCCCAGGACATGACAAAGCTATTATGTTGGCATTGTCATGTCCGCTGCGTAATCTCGCAGCAGACACATGAATTGATATGAGCCCAACGTGCGGTAATGTAACGTGCTTATTAACAGAAAGAAAAATATACAAAGTGTCCAAATAACAGTCACAGGTAGACTATGAGACAACTGGCTACAAACTTTGTTGGCAGGGAGAAGATGCCCCAGGCGCTCCAAACAGAACAGGAGCGAAGAGGAAGGGCAATAATTAATTAAGATAAAGACTCACATGAATGTCGGAGCGGAAAAGCTCTGGAAAGACAACACCATAAAGTCCAAAGGGAAAGGAGCCAACCACAAGTGAGCCTGGACATCCAAGGTTGACTTAAGCTACCACAGTGACTGATCACACTGCCTCCCCATAAGTGCACCATACACTAACAAAGGCAAGTGGACACAGTCGTGTGACAAGCAAGTGTGTGACTAAATGGAAGTGTGTGTGTGTGTGTGTGTGTGTGTGTGTGTGTGTGTGTGTGTGTGTGTGGTGATCAAATACAGCCGGTGAATGTCTGGCGAGAGAAGGGGGTGTGACCTCAGGACTGGCAGAGCACCAGGCTCAAATAATCTTCCAACTGAAAATAATAAGCATAATCAAAGCCCCGCAGCCACAAATCATGACGGGGTGAAAACGACCCTGCACATGACAGAACCCGCCCCCCCCCAAGGGGTGGATACCAAACACTCACCGTACGAAAAACACATCCCCAAGAGAAAACCTGCCCCCCCACCCTCCCATAAGGCCAACACAACTAACCAGGGCGGGAGGTTCGGGGAAACAGGTCAGCAGGGATTTAACCAAGGGAAAAAAAACCCCATCACAATACAACACTTCGAACACAACACCTCCCAACCCCAAAAGGCCCATGAACGTCCATAAACCAGGCCCGGTGGCCTGTCAAAGTCCAACTCACGCTGGACCGCCAGGCATAGTGAGTCGGGTGGCCTACCTGGAAAACCTGGCCACTGATCCCAACGGTACAGTTTCTCAGGCGGCTGACTAGGGCTCCTCAGCCACCAAGCCAGATGAAACGGGTCGGAAAGCAGCCCCCCTACCAGGAGACTCAGACCTTCAGACGGTCTGCCCACGTTGTTGAGCCACCAGGACCAGGGGGAAAGGCAAGGGGGCAGCCTGCCCACTGGGAGACTTGGAGGTGGGCGGCCAGACCAGGGAAGGGAGACCCCTGCAGTCATGATGGCAGGACCCGGTAGACCATGACGATGCCAAGCAGAAAAAGAAGGCTCACCACCAGGCCTCTGGAAGGGGAAAGGAGACCCTGGTGTCCTTGGACTGGCTGGCGGGACCCTCGGTGGTCCTGACTTGACGCTGAGCCCTTGTCATACCTGCAGTGGACCCGGGCTGAGCCATGACTGCACCCGTGGTGGTCCCAGTCTGGGACAGCGTTGCACCAATTCAATTCAATTCAATTCAGCTTTATTTATACTGCGCCACATCACAACCGAAGCCGTCTCGTGGCACCACAGTGCAGAAAAAACCACACAGTCTCAGAAAAACCCAGCAATCAGACGATCCCCTATGAGCAAGCACTAAGCGACAGTGGAGAGGAAAAACTCCCATTTGGCAGGAAGAAACCTCTAGCAGAACCAGGTTCAGGGAGGAGCAGTCATCTGCTGCGACTGGCTGGTGGGGAGGGGATAGGGAAGATGGAGAGGACAGACATAAAGAACATAACAGTAACATGCCAAGTACATTATCGGAGGCCAACCAGCAGTATGGATAAAATAACAACTGAACAAAAATGGGGTTAACAGACACAAAATCCCTCCTTAAATGTAAGCTACAGTGGGGCAAAAAAGTATTTAGTCAGCCACCAATTGTGCAAGTTCTCCCACTTAAAAGATGAGAGAGGTCTCCAATTTTCATCATAGGTATGCCTCAACTATGAGAGACAAAATGAGGAAAAAAAATCCAGAAAATCACACTGAAGGATTTTTGAATTAATTGGTAAATTCCTCAGTAAAATAAGTATTTGGTCACCTACAAACAAGCAAGATTTCTGGCTCTCACTGACCTGTAACTTCTTCTTTAAGAGGCTCCTCTGTCCTCCACTCGTTATCTGTATTAATGGCACCTGTTTGAACTCGTTATCAGTATAAAAGACACCTGTCCACAACCTCAAACAGTCAGACTCCAAACTCCGCTATGGCCAAGACCAAAGAGCTGTCAAAGGACACCAGAAACAAAATTGTAGACCTGCACCAGGCTGGGAAGACTGAATCTGCAATAGGTAAGCAGCTTGGTGTGAAGAAATCAACTGTGGGAGCAATTATTAGAAAATGGAAGACATACAAGACCACTGATAATCTCCCTCGATCTGGGGCTCCACGCAAGATCTCACCCCGTGGGGTCAAAATTATCACGAGAACGGTGAGCAAAAATCCCAGAACCACATGGGGGGACCTAGTGAATGACCTGCAGAGAGCTGGGACCAAAGTAACAAAGGCTACATCAGAAACACACTACGCCGCCAGGGACTCAAATCCTGCAGTGCCAGACGTGTCCCCCTGCTTAAGCCAGTACATGTCCAGGCCTGTCTGAAGTTTGCTAGAGAGCATTTGGATGATCCAGAAGAGGATTGGGAGAATGTCATATGGTCATATGAAACCAAAATAGAACTTTTTGGTGAAAAACTCAACTTGTCGTGTTTGGAGGAGAAAGAACACCATACCTACTGTGAAGCATGGGGGTGGAAACATCATACTTTGGGGCTGTTTTTCTGCAAAGAGACCAGGACGACTGATCCGTGTAAAGGAAAGAATAAATGGGGCCATGAATCGTGAGATTTTGAGTGAAAACCTCCTTCCACCATCAAGGGCACTGAAGATGAAACGTGGCTGGGTCTTTCAGCATGACAATGATCCCAAACACACCGCCCGGGCAACAAAGGAGTGGCTTCGTAAGAAGCATTTCAAGGTGCTGGAGTGGCCAAGCCAGTCTCCAGATCTCAACCCCATAGAAAATCTTTGGAGGGAGTTGAAAGTCTGTGTTGCCCAGCAACAGCCCCAAAACATCACTGCTCTAGAGGAGATCTGCATGGAGGAATGGGCCAAAATACCAGCAACAGTGTGTGAAAACCTTGTGAAAACTTACAGAAAACGTTTGACCTCTGTCATTGCCAACAAAGGGTATATAACAAAGTATTGAGATGAACTTCTGTTATTGACCAAATTCTTATTTTACCGAGGAATTTACCAATTAATTCATTAAAAATCCTTCAATGTGATTTTCTGGATTTTTTTTTTCTTATTTTGTCTCTCATAGTTGAGGTATACCTATGATGAAAATTGGAGACCTCTCTCATCTTTTAAGTGGGAGAACTTGCACAATTTGTGGCTGACTAAATACTTTTTTACCCCACTGTATATTAAAAAGGAAGGATTTTACCCTGTTCTTAAAAACAGAGACCAAGTCTGACTCCCGGACCCAGAGTGGTAACTGGTTCCAGAGAGAAGGGGCTTGGTAGCAGAAGGCTCTGCCTCCCACTGTACTTTTGGAGATTCTGGGCACCACAAGTATGCCAGCATTTTGGGAGCATAATGCTCTGTTAGGATGGTAAGGTAATATCAGATCTTTTATCTATTGGGGGGCCAGATTGTTAAGAGATTTGAATGTAAGAAGAAGGATTTTAAACTTGATTCTAAATTCTATGGGAAGCCAGTGAAAGAAAAATATACAAAGTGTCCAAATAACAGTCACAGGTAGACTATGAGACAACTGGCTACAAACTTTGTTGGCAGGGAAGAGATGCCCCATGCGCTCCAAACAGAACAGGAGTGGAGAGGAAGGGCAACAATTAGTGATGGCAAAGTCAGAACAGTGTTTTAGTACATACCGAAACCTAGGTGGAACTTCTGAATTGAACCACTGTTCCGAGGTCTGTATCAGAAAGACAATGTCTCGTGACTGCTCCATGTTGCATTCCATTACGTCACCAACTGTTTTGAAACATCACCATTGTTTTATGAGTGATTTTGTTATCCCATTTCTAAAATGGAATAATAAATAAGATGCTACCATTACACAATATGAAAATGCCGATTCTATGCACAATATATGTATTATATAAATACTTTATATGTAAAATAACAATTCCTCTTGTCCTTACCTGACTGGCTGCTGATTCATCAGCCCACATGCCTAAAACATTTAAAAGGTCCTCTAAAGTGCAGTTTATTTGCGAAGTCTTGCCTCTCTGAGTGTCTTGTACTGAGCGTACTTTTGGATTTACACTATTTGGAAATGGATGGGGGTAGAAAGCATCCCAGGTCAGATGTTTGGGATCACTTCGACCTCCTTGGGGGAAAAAAGTTAAATGTATGCATTGTATGCAGCATCACCCGTTCGTTCCAGAGTGCAGATTGCGACACAGACCATTCATTGGTGTGTTGCAAGGTCAAGCTGCAGCTGAAGAAATTCCATCATGCTAGACAGCCTGGAAAAGCACGAATTGACACCAGCAAGATGGCCCAACCAGAACTTGTTGAGCGGTTTGCCTCCACCTTTGAGAAGGAACTTGGTGTACCACAAGAAGGAGAATCTGCAAAGCAGAAGTGGGAAGAGCTGCGAAACACCATCCACCGCACAGCCTTGGCTACCTTTGGGAGGAAGACCTCGAAGTCACAGGACTGGTTTGATGCCAAGTTGACCGAGATGACCCCTGTCATTGAAGCCAAGCGCTCAGCTCTTGCCGAGTACAAGAAGTACCCAAACAAGAAGAATCTCCAGATTCTCAGGGCTGCGAGAAGCAAAGTTCAGCAGACTGCTCGGCGCTGTGCCAACGAGTACCGGATTCAGCTTAGCCAAGACATTCAAACCGCTGCCATAACAGGGAACATCCGTGGTATGTACGATGGCATCAAGAAAGCACTTGGTCCGGCCCAGAGCAAGACGGTCCCCCTCAAAACCTCCACTGGGGAGATGATCACAGAAAAGAACAAGCAGATGGAGAGATGGGTGGAGCACTACTCCGACCTCTACTCCAAACAGAACACCGTGACACCGTCAGCCCTTGACACCATCGATTGCCTGCCATCCATGGACGAACTTGACGCCGAGCCAACCATCGATGAACTCAGCAAGGCCATTGATAGCTTGGCCGCTGGCAAGGCACCCGGCAACGACGGCATACCCCCCGACCTGATCAAGCACTGCAAGACCGCCCTACTGCTGCCATTGCATGACGTCCTCTGCCAGTGCTGGAAGGAAGGTGCCATACCACAGGACATGAGGGACGCCAAGATCACCACCCTCTACAAAAACAAAGGGGAGAGAAGCGACTGCAACAACTACAGGGGCATCTCCCTCCTCAGCGTTGTTGGCAAAGTCTACGCACGAGTTGTTCTCGTTCGTCTACAGAAGCTTGCCAAACGTGTCTACCCCGAGTCTCAGTGCAGCTTCCGCGCTGAGCGATCGACGGTAGACATGATATTCTCCATCTGCCAACTCCAGGAGAAATGCAGAGAACAGAACATGCCCCTGTACGTCGCCTTCATCGACCTCACCAAAGCGTTCGATCTGGTCAGCAGAGAGCGCCTTTTCAAGATCCTGCCAAAGATAGGATGCCCACCAAAGTTGCAAAGCCTCATCGAATCGTTTCACACCAACATGCAGGGGATAGTGCAGCACGACGGCAACGTCTCAGAGCCATTCAACATATGCAGCGGAGTGAAACAGGACTGTGTACTTGCTCCAACCCTCTTTGGGATTTTCTTTGCTATGCTCCTGAGGCATGCCTTCAGCACAGCAACAGAGGGAATCTACCTGCACACAAGATCTGACGGCAGGCTTTTCAACCTCGCCCGCCTGAAAGCCAGAACCAACGTATGCAAGGCTCTAATCAGAGACATGCTGTTCGCAGACGACGCTGCAGTCGCGACCCACACACAGCATGAGCTTCAGACCCTGATGGACCGCTTCTCCCAGGCATGCAAGGACTTCGGGCTTACCATCAGCCTGAAGAAGACTGACGTCTTGACGCAAGGCACGGAAGCACCATCAACCATCACCATCGACGACTACGAGCTGGAGGTCGTGAATCAGTTCACGTACCTGGGGTCCACGATCAGCAGCAACCTCTCCCTTGATACAGAGATCGAC
Organism: Pholidichthys leucotaenia; assembly: GCA_020510985.1. Classification (NCBI taxonomy): domain Eukaryota; kingdom Metazoa; phylum Chordata; class Actinopteri; order Cichliformes; family Pholidichthyidae; genus Pholidichthys; species Pholidichthys leucotaenia. The sequence continues at coordinate 150,265,796 of CM035838.1, forward strand.
AAGAGGATTGGAAAATCAGCCTCCACACTCGCTCGCCTCACCACACAAGTGTGGGAGAATCCCAAACTCTCTGTTAAGACTAAGATGGCAGTGTACAATGCCTGCATCATCAGCACACTGCTCTATGGGAGTGAGACGTGGACAACATACGCCCGGCAGGAAAAGAGACTGAACTCCTTCCACTTGCGCTGCATTCGCCGTATCCTGGACATATCCTGGCAGGACAAAGTGCCCAACACAGAAGTTCTGTCCCGCGCCGGCCTTCCCTCCATGTTCACTCTACTCAGGCAGTGCAGGCTCTGCTGGCTAGGCCATGTTCACCGTATGGAGGATGGCAGAATCCCCAAAGACGTCCTCTACGGAGAACTGGCGACTGGCAGGAGAGACGTTGGCCACCCACAGCTGCGCTTTAGAGACATCTGCAAGAGAGACATGAAGGCCCTGGAGATCAACACAGAGCGCTGGGAGGACCTTGCAACGGACCGCTCCAAATGGAGAGGCACCCTGACCAGACAGCTCAAGGCGGGTGAAGAGAGACTGACTGCTGCAGCAGATGAAAAAAGGACCCGCAGGAAGAACCTCCACAACTCCAGCAGCACGGAGACCACCCACAAGTGTGACCTGTGTGACAGGGACTGCCATTCGCGCATCGGCCTGTTCAGCCACAGGCGGTGCTGTTCCAGCAGAGTAGACGTTTAGGATTCTCTTCCATGGTCATCATAGATCGACGGAGGCCGACGACGATGCATTGTATGCAGCATCTTGCATTTTGTAATAATACAACAACTATAGTCATGAGAAAAAATTAGGATACCCCATTAAACATTTAGTTCTTTATTAAGAAATGTTCACATATCTATGTCTAACCTTGTTTTTGTTTTTATTTGTATTTTTTAACATTTATTTTAGCCATTTTAAGTGGGAATGAATGTGGGGGTGTCCTAAAAAGATGGGGGGTATCCTCACTTATTCCTCACTATATTTTACAGAAAATTTAAGAAAACGCTTTAATTCATTTTTAATTGTTTAGTTGTATTACATGAATCTCCCATTATTTCAAACACTGATATTAAATATCCATATATCCAAAAATGTTTAAAAAAAACCCCACACAGGCTTATACAGGGTATCCTAATTTTTTCACATGACTGTATGTGGAGACACTTACGGACAAAACATCCTGACGCATAAATTCCTAGCAAAACACAACCGAGTGCTGAATCAAGCCATGGCCAGCATAATGTTTGTGGTATTTATTCATGGTCTTTTAATACACATACAAGTATACATTTATTATTTATACACCTTTATTATTATTTACAATAAATATAATTATGCATTTGATCACTAAAAGAAGCCATATTGTTGTACATTTACATATAGTTACATATTTTACATATAGTTACATATATTTACAGTATTTACCATACAATACATCAAGTTGCACGACAGCATTCCTCCTGAATCAGTCTTTTTGTTGTTCCTTGACAGCAAGGCAAAAAGAATTAGACTAGGCACTAGTTGACCTTATTGTGAAGGACTCACAACCTTTTTCAATAGTGGAAGATGAGGGTTTCAGGCACTTTGTCAGTAAACTTGACCCCAATTACATCCTTCCATCCAGAAACACAGGAAAACACTCGACTGTTTCAGTGTAGTATTATAACATTTGGCCACCAGATGTCACTGTGGGGATATGTTTCAAATGTTCCAAAAGATCGATTCTTTTTCTGAATCAATTGTTCCAAATGATTCAATCTCTCAAACGCTCCCTTTCTGCCATCACTAGTAATAATTAATTAAGATAAAGACTCACATGAATGTCGGAGTGGAAAAGCTCTGGAAAGACAACACCATAAAGTCCAAAGGGAAAGGAACCAACCACAAGCGAGCCTGGACGTCCAAGGTTGACTTAAGCTGCCACACTGACTGATCACAGTGCCTCCCCATAAGTACACCACACACTAACGAAGGCAAGTGGACACAGCCGTATGGCAAGCAAGTGTGTGACTAATTGGAAGTGTGTGTGTGTGTGTGTGTGTGTGTGTGTGTGTGTGTGTGTGTGTGTGGTGATCCAATACAGCCGGTGAATGTCTGGTGAGAGAAGGGGGCGTGACTGCAGGACTGGCAGAGTGCTAGGCTCAAATAATCTGCCAGTTGAAAATAATAAGCATAATCAAAGTCCTGCAGCCACAAATCATGATGGGCTGAAAATGACCCCGCACATGACAGGTATGAGGAAATAAATGCAATATTATGTATCACCTATAGCCCAAATCATATATATATCATATGTAAAGAAAATTAAACAGTGTACAAATTAAATATCACCTGAGCCAAAACAAAACCATAGCAGAATATTGATGTCAGTGCAGATTATAAATAAAACTGAAAAAAAAAACTAAAATAACCTAAACTAAAACTACTCCGGGATTTCTCCGGTTTCCTCCCACATGCCAAAAACATTCAAGTTAGGTTAATTGGCATCAGAACTGGGGATTCTAAATTGTTCTTAGGTATGAATGTGAGAGTGAATGGTTGTCTGTCTCTCTGTGTTGGCTCTGCAATGGACTGGCGACCTGTCCAGGGTGTACCCTGCCTCTCACCCAAAGATGCTGGGATAGACTCCAGCCCCCCGCGACCCGAAAAGGATTAAGCGGAAGAAGATGGATGGATGGAAAACTATTGTAAATTTACAAAATATATTCAGGTCAGTGCAAAAAATGTTTGGTAATCAAACAACTCAAAGCACAATTTATGAACAAGCTAATTACTTGTAACTAATTTAATTGAACTCTTTACTGCTTACTTCTGTATTCTTCAGCATCTGCTTTAGAGAGCCATCCTGACTCTAATCATTAAGCAGTTCAAGCTCCTTTTCCATACTACAACCTCCCTCCATTCTTCACCAGCTCCTCATCTCCACTTCCAAATGAATTATGGCTAAAGTAAATCACGTACAAAGAGCCTCAGGCTCACTGTGTACTTTTACTTGATTAGGCAAACTCAGATGTGACATAGCTGCCCAAAGTACTTTGATTTCCACTTCACACCCACCAGAGGATCTCAGATTCCTACTCTTCAGTTTGCTTGCTGCTCTACTGCAATCAGATAGGGCCTGGGCAAAACCTCTACAGTCTGCCCATTTCTAGTCTCCACTGTTCTTTGTCAGAGAATGCTGTAAGAACACAGTGGTCTAAGTACTCTCATATACAGTATGTCTTCAAGATGAAATCTGTTCTCATTTCCTGAGAGCAGTGAAAAGCTTCCATTTTCAATCTCCACAAAGATATATTTTAAAGAGCATACAGAATTTCTCAACACTGAGGTGTTCTCATGATGTTCCACAATTCTTCTGCAACCAAAATGGTGTCTTTTAAGGGTGTGACATAAAAGAGTTTATTCAAAGATTTTACTGTTTTCTGTGCTGTGATGATATAACGTGTTTCCTGTCATAATGCATACTTCCTCTCTATCCTTGCACATTTCCCATCTCTGCAAGTCAAGCACAATAAAAAAAAAATAGCAACTGAATGGAGTGTGCAATTAGCTACACAAGACTGCCATTACAAAAGGTGCTGATTTGATCCAATGTGTGCTGGAACAGACTGTGGGGAAATCACTGTTACAGCCGCCTCAGGCACCATGCAGGCCTCAGTACAGCTGCTTATGCTGCAGCTACTAGTACTGTATCACTGCCCTAATGCTCCCTGAAAGACTCTCTGAAGACTTGTTTTCTGCATTCAGCACCCTGCATGCCTCTGCTGTTGCCGGCATTGGCATATGGGTGGTGTATTATCCTGGGTCACTGCACGCAGAACCCTCATCATCACAGCATTTCTACATTGAGGACAGTGGCCAGATGAAAGTGGCTACATCTAAAATACGTAAAATCTTTAAAATGTCCAGTTATTGTGTTGCTGCTGATGATAGTTGACTTTAAAAACTAAAATAGATTTGTTGTCGTGCAAGAATTTTAATTTGCCATTAAAACTGAATCAAATGTTCAGATGTAGCCTATATTTTCCCTCTGAAATGAAGAACGAAAGACTTTGTTTTATACAGTACCAGATAGTAATACCTGTTTGGGCTCAAAGCCTCAGATTATGGTGAAGTCCAATTAGTTAACCTTATTCAGAAAAAAACATACTTTGTTCTAATGCTTTAATGTTTTATATAAAGCACTTTGAATTGTCTTGTACATGAAATGTGTTATACAAATAAACTTGCCTTACCTTGCCTGAGTAAGGTAAAGACCAGTCCTGACAGTTTGTATGTTTTGTAGAGGCAGGAGGAAAACAGTTGTGATACTTTGGTGACAATGTTGTATCAATTCATACACACCAGTATCATGATACTTCATTAAAAAAAATGTTGCAAATATAAACTTACCTCCTTATGAGTAGGTACCAGAGTAATAAAAACCCATTGACTTTTCAGTCCACTAGATGGTGCTAAATGCTCACTGCCTGGTTAGGTCAGCACAGCAAAGGAGGGACTCCTGCGATCTCACCACGAGTTAAGCAAGACAAAGATAGGGATGGGAAATCACAATATATGATATCACAATACTTAATGCATCGCAAGATCATGATAATATCACCCAAGTAACTCCATAACATCATATCATGGGACCTCTAGTGATTCCCACCCCTAACATTGTTTGATATAACAAAAAAATGCAAATGAAACATTAGATCATGATGATTTTATTAATACAGAAATGTGTAGGATGAGAACTGGCAACCCTGCAGAGAAAGAGAGAGAGATAAAATGGCAAGTACTGTATACTGAATGAAGTAATGATGGTAAAAATATAAACTAATCTTTCCTTACGGGTCAAGTGACTTCGTGAGATGGTGAGTATATTTACAGGTTAGCTGCCATTCTTCATTCAGTGATGTTTCTTCTAGGTTTGGCTTTGGTAGTTTTATTTCATTTCAGTGAACCTGTAACCAAGTGACACTGATCCTTGGGGTAGGAGCATTATACCAAATTAACCACACCTGTGGATGCACACCCAGTCTTCTTCTGCTCTGTACGCCCCGAGGGGGAGCTGACTAAGCTTGCTGTCCAGGTCCTCACTGAGGTTCCGTCACACAGTGCTGTTCCAGCTTGCTGACACTGAGTCGCTTGTTTGCCTTTTTCACCTGTGGGTGCCGTTTGGGCTGGATGTGCATGTTGAGCTTTGTGAGAATGAGTCTGTGCTCCATTTAGCAGCCTGCGCCACACATTGCCTTCGTCACTCTAACGTCCTGCCTGTCTCTCCTTCTCACAATGATGCAATCGATCCGATGCCAATGCTTGCTGCGTGGATGCATCGAGGAGGTCTTGTTGCAGTTTGGCAAGCGGTAGGTGGTATTAGTGATCAGAAGGTCATGAGAGGCACATGTCTTCAACAGGACAAGACCGTTGCTGTTGCACTTTCTAGCTCCATTTCTCCCAAGGACTCCCTCCCATGTCTGGTAGTCTGTACCAACTCTGGCGTTAAAGTCTCCAAGAACAATGAGTTTGTCCTCCTTCGGTATGCCTTCAGTGAGAGTCTCTAAGACCTTGTAAAACTTGTCTTTGATCTTATCTGGGTTCGTCATGGTGGGAGCATATGCACTGATGAATGTGGCATGGCGTTTTCCTCGGAGGGGGAGCCGCATGGTCATGAGGCGGTCATTGGTTCCTTTGGGGAGGCTGGTAAGCTTGTTGATCAGATTGGATCTGATGGCGAAACCCATTCCTGCTTCACGGTGTTCTTCGTTGTCTTGGCCACTGCAGAAAAAGGTGTAGCCGGCTTTAACTTCTGTCAGCTGACTTTCGTTTGCAAACCTGGTCTCGCTCAGAGCTGCGATGTGGATGTTGTACTTGCTGAGTTCTCTTGCGACAAGTGCTGTCCGTCTCTCGGGTCTGTCCACTTTGGAGCTGTCCATGAGCATTCGCACTTTCCAAGTGCCAATGGTGAGTGATGTCACCTCAGTTGATTTCTTCTGAGAATTTTGACCGCTAGGCCGTGGCTTGCTGGCCAGGGTGTAGCGAAACAGGCTATGTTTAGGGCACCTTTTCAATCCCCATCCTCAGGCCATGGAGGTGAGCAGAGCGAATCCTAAAGAGGGCTGCTCAGACACCCAGGGGGATGCAAAACTCCACTGCTGCTTCAGTTCAGTAGAGAGTGACCCTATGCCTTGGTCCGCCTGTGTGTGGGGTTGTGGCTACAGCTTCCAGTGTATCCGCACCTGCTGCTTCATCACTTATTTATCCTTTTTTTTTTTTTTTCCTTTGAAAGACAAAAGTAAAATAGAAAGATGTCTTTACCTTCTTTACATGTTTCAACTGCACTGCAGCCTTCATCAGAAGAGTCAGCTGATTGCTGCCAGGTGACATTTATCAGCTGATTTTCGTAGGCGGGGCCAGCTCAGCAGATCTGTCAGATCCACCGAGCCGGCCCCGCCTCCCGCCGTCAGATGGTCTCTGGAGAATGTGGTCCCAGGTGTGAGAAAGCATAAAGGCCCCCTCATCTCGGTTCATGGTGTCTTTTCCCCGCTTTCTGATCTCTATTGCCTCCTTGATCCAACGTTTGTGTCTGTTGCTCTCCGATCCAATAATTTTTGTGTTGTCCCAGTCCATGATGTGATTATTTCTTTTGCAGTGGTCCGATATAGCTGATTTTAATGGGCCGGCTCGGTGGATCTGACAGATCTGCTGAGCTGGCCCCGCCTACGAAAATCAGCTGATAAATGTCACCTGGCAGCAATCAGCTGACTCTTCTGATGAAGGCTGCAGTGCAGTTGAAACATGTAAAGAAGGTAAAGACATCTTTCTATTTTACTTTTGTCTTTTAAAGGAAAAAAAAAAAAGGATAAATAATTAAAAGAAGACAAAATGAACCTGTTTGACGTGCTTCATCACTTGCCCATCACCACAGGACTTGGAAGGAGAGGGGGGGAATGAGAAGGAAATTGGGGGGGGATGTCTTGACTTGCGCGTGAATTTGATCTAAGTGAGGGAGAGCTGCGTAGGGTTGTCAGCCTCACTCTCTCATTCCAGCCTATCTGGATCCAGTGGCAAGACATAGTCAAGACAGCTGGAGATAGGTTAGGATGCAGTGGATGGCCAGTAGTGTCCTACATGTCTCATTGTGCCCTAGTTGCACTCCACAACACTTTGCTGGGTCTGCCTTCCTGCCCATTGAGCCAATCTAGTGGTTTCCTCCGCGCAGTCCACCAGGTCCAGTCTATGCATGCATAGGTAGACAAACCCTACCTCACCGAGGGTTTCAAACCTGTCGGCTACCCTCACCTGGTTTTGCCCGCCAGTCGAAGCGGTTTACTGGGGTGTGGCCGCTGTTGCATGCAAACAGCTACTTGGAGCCACAGTTGAGAGTTGAGTGCCAAGTGGGAACCAAAGCGAACCGACCACCCGGAGGTGTGACTGTTGCCCCCGTCAGAGGTACTATCCCTCCCTGACACTCCATACACCCCACTCCAGTTGAGTATGATAAAGGAGTCAACTCATCTTTTCTGGGATTCACAGTGGGTTCTTAAGTTGCATCTTTGTTTTCCCTCATGTGAGCTGGCATGTGCACCTTGTGCTCGAAAGGAGTTTTCTTTTTCAGATCTGGTTGCCTGGGGGAACCAGCTTAACTTGTATGTATTCAGTTAAATGCAATAAAGAAGTCAAACTCATTTGATTGTGTCTGTGCTCAATAGTGTATTGGGGCATTGTGTCCCTTCGACCTGTAGGTGACGCCCCTCCCATTTCTCCTCAGGACTTAATTGGTATACGGGTATCACTTGGTTACAGGTTCACTGAAATGAAATAAAACATATGTTTACGGATGTAAATGCAGTTTTATGAATGAAACTGAACCTGTAACCATTCATTGTCCTTCGTTGGTGGAGACAGGCTCCTCCCAGTCATCAGAAAGAGGAAGAGTGGGTGGGTGCAGGGGGTATAATGGGGTATGCACCCACAGGTGTGGTTAATTTGGTATAATGCTCCTACCCCGAGGGTCGGTGTCACTTGGTTACAGGTTCACTTTCATTCATAAAACCGCATTTACATCCGTAAACGTACGGTAGGGAGTCTGAGTGTGGGAGGAGATGGTGCCCTGGGCCCGAGGACTTAAAGGTTAGAATATTGCAATGAGGATGATATGGACTTATTTGGATGGTGAAGAGGAATTTCTGGGTTGCGGTTCTGCCATCTTTGATCCAAGTCTGCCAGGGAAAAAGGTAAGTTAGTTTGTTCTAGAATGTATGGAGCCAGAGGGGAAAAGGTGACGTTTTGAAATGTTAAGAGTCTTACAGTTTCCAACTCTGGGAGAAGGTGGAGGAGGTAGGTATGAGAGCACTACAGGTTGGCACACCATGCTGCTGGCATGTAGAGTCCAACATTCTCATAATAAGGAAGAGGAAACACCTACTTGCAAAGGCTGTGGCTGATGAGAGACAAGTGGTTTATCACTGCAGCTGCACACAGTCAGGTAATTAGAGCATTCAAGCAGGTACCTCTTAGTCCTGTCATGGTTTCATTGTTTCAAGAGCTTACAACGATGCAATCATTTTTTTCACTTGACACAAATCTTTATATTCTAAAGTCACGGTGGGAATATTATCAAATGCAGCTTTAAGACAACAGTAAATACCGGCAGGTAGAAGTCACTCACACACTGACGATTGTAGAACACAAGGCAGTAAATGCTTTGGTGAGGACCATTTAGTTCGCTACACTCCAGTGGCTTTAGTGCACTGCAATTCTTGTCAGCTGAAGCTGCTCTTCTGTGTTTGCTTCACAAGAGCTGGACATGGAAGGCAGCGGGAACGTGCTCAGACAACAGGATGGCTGGAAGTTACAACAGTGTAGAAATGATTTTTATTTAATTCGGTTTTTATGTGTTTACTTAGAAGTTTGTCCAGGTTTTATCTACATATACAAGCTAAAATATAACTAATGCAATTATATAAACGGCAGTGGTCACACAAAAGATGCAGACCTAAAAAGTTATGCTTTGAGGCTAAATTTAAATTGGGAAGAGAGTCTATATTCCAAATAAATTGTTGAAGAGCGTTCCAGAGATGAGGGGCTGCCATGCTAAAATTTCCTGACCCCATCAATGATAAACAGGCTGGAGGTGTAGTGAGGAGCATGGAAGAGGAGGTAGGGGGGTGTCAGGATGTAAGAGGACAGAAAGATTCCGAGGTCAAAGGTTATGGAAAGCCTTGAAGGTGAGGAGAATCTTTAAATCAATCAGGCAGCCAGTGAAGCTGTTGAAGGACAGGTGTGATGTGTTTCGATGAAGGAAGGTTGAGTATGTAATAATGAAGGCTGTGGAGCGCTGAACAAGCAAAAGCAAAGAATGAAAACTAGCAAGCCCTGGGGTGAAAAAATGAAGCAGGAAATTATTGAATCTGTGTTCAAATCAGAAGTTTAATCCTAAATGTGATACCCCAAGACACGGAGAGAGAGAGAGAGAGAGAGAGAGAGAGAGAGAGAGAGAGAGAGAGAGAGAGAGAGAGAGAGAGAGTTCTCACTTGCAATCCTTAAAGGGAATGTAGGATTTTTTTTAATCTTCCAGTGTTGTTTTTTCAAACACATGAACTTGGGTATCTGGAGTGACTACCAATGCAAAAATTCAGAAAGAGCAGTGTCACTTCATTAGTGTCCATTTTGATCTTAGCGAACCATTCATATTTGCCTCTAGCTGTGACATAGCAGCTGAAGCTTACTGGAATACCACACGCCATACCATGGTTTTATGGCTACTCTATGTCTCTGTTCACCCCACTAGACACGGGTGTACCAGCTGATTCACTGACCCACACTCGATCACATATCTCACTGACAGGTCTGCCTTATTTTGATAGATTTTGTGCCAGAATGGCCCTGTAATCACATTTACAGACATGTTAGCCGAGTTAGTGTACCTTAACTACCATGGCTTCATTTGACATTACCCACCACATTGATAGATAGCGATATATATCATGATATAAATGAAATCACTATTTGTCAAGCTTAGACTGTCTCAGACTATACTAGCATCAGCACCGGATCACCCCAGGGCTGTGTACTTTCCCCCCTACTCTTCTCCCTTTACACCAACTCCTGCACCTCCAGCCACCAGTCTGTGAAGTTGATCAAGTTTGCGGACGACACCACCCTCATCGGGCTCATCTCCAACGGCGACGAGTCCGCCTACAGGAGAGAGGTGGCCCAGCTGGCGTCCTGGTGCAGCAATAACAACCTGCAGCTGAACGCTCTGAAGACAGTGGAGATGATTGTAGACTTCAGGAAAGTCACTACTCCTCTGCCCCCCCTCACCCTCTCAGGCTCTCCCATCACCACTGCTGATTCCTTCCGCTTCCTAGGCACTACCATCACCAGGGACCTCAAATGGGAGCTGACCATCAGCTCACTCATCAAAAAAGCCCAGCAGAGGATGTTCTTCCTGCGGCAGCTGAGGAAGCTCAAGCTACCCACCAAGATGTTAGTGCAGTTCTACACAGCCATCATCGAGTCCATCCTCACCACCTCCATAACCGTGTGGTACGCAGGAGCCACTGCCAGGGACAGACTAAGGCTGCAGCGCGTCGTGCGCACTGCTGAGAAGGTGATCGGCTGCAAGCTCCCATCTCTCCAGGATCTGTACATCTCCAGGACCCGGAGGCGTGCTGGCCGGATCATAGCCGATCCCTCACACCCTGGTCATGTACTGTTTGCCCCCCTCCCCTCTGGTAGAAGACTTCGGTCCATCCAGACTAAAACCTCCCGTCACATGAACAGCTTCTTCCCCTCTGCCATTAGACTGCTGAACACTAAGTGACTCTCGTGCGCCATGTACAGCAGCTCAACCAGACTCATGTCAATCATCACTGTTTTCTTCCTGCATTACCGACTGCACTATATAGTTCTCCACAGTATCTGCTGCTGGCTAATATATATTTTAACTGTTGACCAGTATCACTTAATCTTATCCTACACTTTATTACATGTATAGTTTATTTCTCTTATCTTATCATGTTTAATGTTGCAGCATTGTACCGAGACAAATTCCTAGTTTGTGTACTACATGAACAATGGCAATAAACCTGATTCTGATTCTGATTCTGATTCTGATTCTGATTCTTAGAGGCTCTTTTGACTCTTGATATGTGGGCATGTTGAGTTGAGCATGACAAAAGTACTGTAGAACTTCATGATTATGAATTTCAAATAAATAATTACTTATAACTAGAAAAGCACTCAGAGAGTGCATATCTCCACCAAGGCTCCTCCCATCCGTCATGGATCACCTCCAAAATGTAATGGGTTTGTGGGTAGGCCACGAGCCAGTTCTGGTGAAAACTGCATCAAAGTCTCTCCATTAGATTTGGAGTATTGTTGCTAACACTGTGTGAGAAGATAAGAGCCTTGGCGGAGGTATGCATTCTCAGATCATCACCAAAGTGCAACGGCTTCCTCTGTAGCCCAAGCACCACCTCTGGTAAAAAAATTTAAGGGAGAGAGGTGGATGCAGATGTGTGTCAGTTTTCATGTTCAGTGACACGTGAAACAGACTAATTAATGTTTTTAAGTGACAGCAATAACCAATATCATGTGGGCCCAACATGGACGCAGTCCTGGGGGAAGTCATATGACCCCCGGCGACCTGGGAGCTGATACGGCCAAAGTCATGGTAGATTCTGGGTGAAAAGCATGTTCCAACGTGTCCACAACCATTCCACCTGATTTCTCCTCTGCTTCACTGACTGGGACATCCTGCTTGCCAGACATTTTTTCTTTCAATCAACCACCTTTTCTAATGTTTGCTTTTCATCTTCCTGGGGAGCGGACAATACATCCACTGAGGCTGGCTCTTGTGCTGGCATTACAGCAAGCTTACGTGCTGTGTGAGAGGCCACATGATCAAGCTATATGTATGCTAATCCTCATCATTTTTCTCCCTTGATAAAATATAATGATCGTTTTTTCAACCAGCACCAAAACCATGTCACAGACACTTCATCAGGACCTCTGGGAGCTGTGCCAGCATGTGGCAAAGGGGCTTAATATGTCCCTTCAATGTACATGTTTTGGTTCCAACAATTGTATTCATCGCAAGCTACTTCAAGGTCAGTATGACCACAATAAACAGGTGTTAAAGAAAACAGCTGACAAATATGATGCAGGAGGAACACGGGTACTGACGCGCCCCAGCAAATAGTCCATGTTAGTCCCCAGCCGGCTGACATGCAGACATGCTTTGCCTCTCTCAGACTAAAGAACCCACTCGGTGGTCACTAATGTAGTTCCCCCTGCCTGCCTGTGAGAGCTAAGTTCATACATTATCACTTTAACCCTGAGGCTAAGCGCTAAGCCCCAGTTCTGTCTGCCTTGACTTAGCTCATTCACATTCCACCTCCAGCCACTTCTCCCTACTGCGCTGCTACGGGAGCTGTTGATTTGCCTAATGCCTTAACTAAATTAGAATGAAAACCCCACGGACTGGAATATGCAATGTTCAGCTCCGGGCGTGTTTTTACATGTTTTTGAGCGGCAGAGAGGAGGCAGCACTGGGGCGGTCACGGCAATGTTTATCAGAGCCGCGGGCCTCATTAAGACACAACGTGCTCCTTGACCTGGGCAGACAAATTTGACCGCACACCCGTGATGTGTCACTCAGTGGCCTTCCAAACTCAAATACGTTAAGTGCTTTTTCCAGCGTGGATGAGGCAAATCTTGACCCTGTGAAAGAGACAAAGTGGGGAAAAACAAAAAACAAGAAAATGGTATGGCTTTGCTGAGCACGCTGTCAAGCAAAGCAGCAACAGGGATCATTGGTGTAATGACTACTCAGCCTTTCCGACCGAGACCGAGCACGAGCACGTCAGATATCAAAATGTCAAAATTAATGATTAGATTTATCAGTGCAAACATAAGGCTGGCTTCTTGATGTGTTTGCATTAATGGAGCAGGAGCGCCCGAGACGCCCCCAAATGTTTCTTGATTTATGGCAGAAGCAATTACGTTTTGCCAGTGTACCGATGCTTGATGGGTGAATCGGTGCAGGTAATTAGAAAGAATAATGAAACGGCGAGTCAAGGGAATTTATCCTGGCATCAAAAAACTAATCAAAGATAAATGGACTATCCATATTACCCAGTCATTATACTGGAAAGATTATTGTTTTAAATCCCTGTGTGCACCAGCTATGGACTCTTTCTCAAACAAAATCCATTACTCTGCTGACACCACCGACTTGTTTGTGGACTGATTGATATTCTGTGGCTTCAGAGTGTTCCTCTCATTTATGCTTTCAATTTCTGGGTGAGACATCGGCAGGGAGGATTTCATACTGCAACAAAACAGCTATTGATGGGGTTGCAAAAAGAATACAGAAATGCTATTAATTTCACACAAATGCAAACAGACTCACAAGGAAGGATCTTTGTACTGGCTAATTCTGTCACCAAAGGTTGACTAAGCTGTAAATAAAAGCAAGGCCTACTCTCAGCTTCCTGCTTTTTTGAAGCATTGTAGTGCTCTTTAAATACATATACTTATTATATAAGAACCCTGTATTTGCCATGTAGGTACTCAGAGATAACCAGTAGGCAAGATGTTATTTTTTAACAAGGGGGACGGCAGTATTCACAAATCTGACATAAGGTACAAATGTATAAATGTAAATTTGGTACAAATTTGCAGAAATAAAAGAGCAAAAATATGATAAAAGAGGCTAAATGGCAATTAAAAAGTCACAAGTTACTATTTAATTACATAGCATAAAAACTTAACCAGCATCCAGATAAAAACTGCAAATCTATGAGAAAAAAGAAAAAGTTCCAAATTTTGAAGAAAAAAAGCTAAAAATGCTTGAGAAAAAAGTTGCAAATTTATGAGAAAAAAGTTGCAAATTGTCAAATTTATGTAAAAAACATCGCAAATTCTGTGGAAAAAAATTGCAAATTTATGAGGAAAGAAGTGATAAATTTTTGAGAAAAAAGTTGCAAACTTTTTAGAAAATGTTGCTAATTTATGAGCAAAAAGGTTGAATTTTTCAAAAAAAGTCAAATTTATGATTAAAAAAGTTGTAAATTTTTATGATGATATTGGATATTGGGAATGGGGGGGTTGCAGGTTAACAAGGGGGATGGTGAGTCATTTTGCTTCAAATCACGTACTGATAGTAACCAACTTGGATGTAAGTACTCCAAAACTACTCTCTGCTCTCCGATCCAATAATTTTTGCATTGTCCCAGTCTATGATGTGATTATTTCTTTTAAGAGAGCAACAGATACAAACGCTGGATCAAGGAGGCCATAGAAATCAGGAAGCGGGGAAAAGATAGCATGAACCGGGATGAGGGGGCCTTTATGCTTTCCCACACCTGGGACCACATTATCCAGAGACCATCGGACAGCGGAAAGCGGGGCCGGCTCGGTGGATCTGACAGGTCTGCTGGGTTGGCCCCGCCTATGAAAGTCAGCTGATAAAATGACACCTGGCAGCAATCAGCTGACACTTCTGATGAAGGCTGCAGTGAACAGTCGAAACATGTAAAAAAGGTAAAAACATCTTTCTATTTTTGTCTTTAATAAGAACAGAAGAATGGTTGTCTGTCTGTGTTGGCCCTGCGATGGACTGGCGATCTGTCCAGGATGTACCCTGCCTCTTGCCCATAGATGCTGGGATAGGCTTCAGCCCCCCCGCGACCCGAAAAAAAGGATTAAGCGGAAGAAGATGGATGGATGGATGGATGGATGGATGGATGGATGGATGGATGGATGGATGGAAAAGGTAAATAATTAAAAGAAGACAAAATGAACCTACTTGAGCTACAGCCAGCAGCACCCCTGTAAGTACAGGGTAATTTCAGGGTATTTTTGATTGGTATTTTTATTAGTTTGAACAATTAAACTCGTCTCAAATATGGGAACTCCAAAGTCCTTGTATGGTGACTACAGAGGACCTACATGGTAAATACAGGGTAGTTATACGACAAGTATAGAGTAACAACAAAGTACTTTTATTATTTTTTTTTTAAAAAAATCACGACTTGTTACCCTAATATTTTACCTTACTAACACTGCTTTACACCAGTACTTTCACTGAAACTACACTGAAAGTACCCTGTAATATCACAGTACTTCGCGGGTTGAGTTATAAAGTGTTATCCATGTAAATTATGCTTTAAGTTTTATGATTACCTCCTGTGCTCGAAAATGTTAAAAATAAAAGCAACTCTGTGTTTGAGTGGATCATTTTCCAGGTGTGTCTATTGATCTTGATGGGTTGGTTAATGGTCCAAGGAGGAGTTATAATAAACTTAAGACACCACTTTTTAAAAAGTTAGACAGAACAGGTTACTAGTTTTTCCTGCTTTCAGATCTTATTTAACGGGTAAGTTTTCTGGCTACATATAGCACACAGAAATGAGAATGGAGTCAAAAACCTTCTTGGCGGAGGTAAACATGGAGGAGTGATACAGCTGCAAGGAGTCTAAAGTAGTTTGCCATGTTATTCCTCAGCTCATTCTCATCAGCTTAGATGGCAGTGACTGAAAGTTGAGACAGGGACGTAAACTTGAGACTCCAGGGTGGGAACATATTCGTTAGTACCCTCCTTCACCCCAACCTCCAGATTTTAGATTTCAGTACCTCTGGAACAGGAAACAACATTTTTCATATGGTGAACATGATCTTATTTTGAGTTGAGAACTTTTCTGCATTAGTTGAAGGACTTCTTAATATTTCTGGATCATCCTTGTCATTAGTGACACCTGTGGCCAACAGGGGAATTACATCTCATTCTCTCCATTCATACACATCACAGCCTCTGTTTCTTTGACCAATATATAGTAGAAATAGTTTTTGAGAATTGACTGCAGTTTATAATTTCAGGGTCAGAGCCGCTTTAAAGAAACATTAACCCCCCCACCCCACCACCACCCTTCCTTCCACAGCATGTGGAACACCATGTGGTGTACGGGACCGCACATCTTTTTCTATGACCCTATAGGCCTCACAGCTACTGAAAGCTATAGTGGGGTGGGGTGGGGGGTCAATCCTCTGGTATCTGTATATGTGTGTTAACTTTGCTTTCCCCATTTATTATGCTGAGCACTGAGCTAGAAGGCGGAAGCCACCATCTTTATCTGGTCTACCTGGCTTGGGCGTGAACCCACAACCCCCCGGCTGCTTGGCAGATGCTCTACCACTAGGCCAGCACTCTGGTTTTAAAGAAACATGGCACATTGATTTGCATCCAGCCTTTAAGTGAACAAAAAATTAAGGTCTGCAATATTTCATTAGTATGCAAAATCACAACAGTGAGGAATAACTTTCGACAGTTTTCAAAGTCATTAAATTTTAACCAAGCTGTGCCACTGACTGTGATGCTTTGAACTGGTGCCAGAACATTACCATTATTCACAAAATAACTTACATAATAGGGAGAGCTGATAAGAGAGACTGTTTCATTTTTTTTTTTTTTTCATTTTTGATGCCTTATTTGCACAACAAAGAGCGTGCTTGTATGAACGCAGGACTCTCATGGACAGAAAGCTGTTGGTCTCTGGGAGGTGGCAGTCTCACAGCCGCTGATCCAGTCCAGCTTCATGCCCATTTGTGGCCAAAAGAATCGGTAGCCAACATCTCAGCCAGCTCCGTAATCACGGACTCACAGCAGCAATCACAGATCAAGCCGTTAATCAGTCTCAAATACGCGTGCATGAGCAGGCCTGCATGCACGCGGATGTAAAATGGTCTCTTCACGGACACTCCGGCACATGCAAGTGGAAGAAATGTGGATGGTGTTTTTGTCTTAATCTTTTTATCACTCAAAACTTAATTACTCAATTTCATTTTCTAATGGAAATCCACAGAGTAGCCTGTTTGTATCATTTTGTTCTGAAGTGGTGAAATTAGAGATGTTGGGAATCATTTACTTTTTTTTTTATAAATATTTTCTGTCCCCCTCCTGCCACAACAAAACTTTTAATTGCTACAGACTTTAGTGATAATGTATCCAACTGAAAATATGTCATGTTTTTACTTGACTGGAACCCAGCTGCAGAGCACGAACACAAGGAGGCAGAGATTGGAACCTGCACCATGGGATTTTAGCCTGCAGGGGGAAGGAGAAGGAGAATGTGAGTAAAAGGAGCACAAGGATGCAAGTATGATTGTTTGTTTGTGGGTTTAAGGAGCTTACTTGCAAATAGGTGAGCGTAATGGCTTGTCAGGGGACTCAGCAAGGACATCCAGGTAGTACTTGGGAGCACAGAGTTTCCAGTTCCAAATACAGATTTTATCCACTAATGAAATGTAAGGAGTCTATTTTTGCCGGATGCTGGATCCAATCTGTAAGGAAAAGCGCTGGTATCTCACAGTATTTAATTGCTGTTTGTTCTTTAAAAACGATTTAAGGATCATCTGTTATTTTCTGAGGTCTACTCCTACACCACTGTGTCAGAGAAGGTAAAAATTGACATAACATACAAATGCTTCACACAGTTAAAATTAATGGGCTACTTACATATTATCCATCCATCCATCTGTCCATCTTCTACCGCTTTTCCGGAGGTCCAGGTCGTGGAGGCAGCAGTTCAAGCAGAGAAGTCCAGACTTTTCTCTCCCCAGCCACCTGCTCCAGCTCTTCAGAGAGGATACCAAGGTGTTCCCAGACCAGCTGGGAGACATAGTCTCTCCAGCAAGTCCTGGGTCTGCCCCAGGGTCTCCTCCCATTGGGATGTGCCCAAAACACCTCAAGTGGGAGGCATCCAGGAGGCATCCTGATCAGATGCCCATACCACCTCAACTGACTCCTTTCAGTGTAGTGGAGCAGCAGTTCTACTCTGAGCCTCTCCCAGATGACTGAGCTCCTCACCCTATATCTCTGAGGGTGAGTCCTGCAATCCTACGGAGAAAGCTCATTTCAGCCACTTGTATCCGTGATCTCATTCTTTTGGTCATTACCCAAAGCTCGTGATCATAGGTGAGAGTAGGAACATAGATTGACTGGTAAATCGACAGCTTTGCCTTAGACCTCAGCTTCATCTCCACCACAACAGACCGGTACAACGTCCGCATCACTGCAGATGCTGCTCTGATCCGTCTGTCAATCTCTCGCTCCATTCTCCCCTCACTCGTGAATAAGACCCCAAGATACTTAAACTCCTCCACTTACGTATTATTAGAGCACAAAAATCCAGGTGGAGAGCTGGTACATCACACTTTCTTGTTGTTATCACATGATCACAGTCAATTCTTCTGTGTCCTTATTGGTCTTTCTTGAGATCTCGTGTTATTTTATATAATTCTCACTCGATCTTGTATTTTGAACTCTGTTCTTATGCATGCCACTTCAAAACACAAACGGAGCAGGCCACACTGCATCCGCAACAGACTGCAGCCGGAGTCAGTGTAAATCCAGCTTGGTGCCCCTGCTCTCCTCTTTCAAAATACAAAGTCACCACTGGTAGCAAAGATGGAGGACGGAGGATGGTCAGATTGCCAAAGTGAATTTCAGTTTCGTAGCAGAAAAGCTGACCTTCATTTAAACAAATGTCACTTCCCTAAAAAGGCCTCCGATCCAAATCTTTGGACAAGAAACAAAAACATTCATTGCAATCCTTTATTGTTAGAAGCCATAGTTACGTGGGCTGACTGATAGTTGCCAGGGTAAAAAAAAGAGAGAGTAGTGGGCTTGGGGCAGAACAGCACGCCTGGTCCCTCCTGTTAAAGCCCTCTTTTTCTTGATTGTAATTAAAGATGGAGGAGAACGCAAGCTGTGTGTCTTCCAGAGAAAATAATTATGTGGCTCTTCCAGTGAAGAGGGCATGTGGGTGGCAGACAGCAGACAAGCAGGAGTGTGTGTGTGTGGGGGGGGGGGGAGTCGGTGGTGAACGGATGCTAGGCTGTGCAGTGGCTGAGGTGAGTGCGTGTACAGGGGCAGGAAAAGCCACGGGGGACTGCAGCGGCTGAGGTCGAGATGAGTGCAGAGGACTGCGGGTCGTCGCTCCTGTTTGCACTGCTCTCCATTCAAAATCCCTACACGCACAGACACACAATGGCTGATGGCCGATTAGAAGGCGGAACAAAGGGAAGAGACAAAGAAAAATTGAGGTTGGGGGTCAGGATGTGGGTAAAGGGACGTCTCTGAACATCTCTCTAACCACAGACCATACTGGGAAGTGTTTAAGGGAGATGTAATGTAAATTACGGTCCAGTAGTGGAAGTGGTATTTATGCAAAACAGAACTCCGTGGCTGTAATCGTGTAGGAGATTTGATCAGGCACAGTAAAGCTAATTTCACATGCTTCTGGCTTTGATTTGTCACT
This sequence comes from Pholidichthys leucotaenia, assembly GCA_020510985.1. Classification (NCBI taxonomy): domain Eukaryota; kingdom Metazoa; phylum Chordata; class Actinopteri; order Cichliformes; family Pholidichthyidae; genus Pholidichthys; species Pholidichthys leucotaenia. The sequence continues at coordinate 150,285,109 of CM035838.1, forward strand.
GATGTTTTTGCAGCATAACAAGATAGTGGTCCATGGCAGTAGCCATAATGAAAGTGCAGCCAGATATTGATCCATGATAGTAAACAGTGAGCTAGTGGAGCGGGATGGTGATCCATCAGGGAGGCGTCATCCAGCAAGGATAAAGAGGGAATAGAGTTTGTGCGCTTCAGGACGCCTACTGAGATGAAAACAAACCGTCGTGAACACGCACATGCTCACTCTTGCTTATTCATTGCACTGCTAAGTAGTTATCATTTAGGAATAGTGCATTTTCTAATGTGGAGCCTACTGACTGATTAGTCACCTTCATAGACAAGCTTGGTGCCTCTGCTGAACTGTTACAATTGCTCAGAGCAATAAAACCAAACAACCTGATGCAGCAACTCAGACGATCTATTTATGATATGCCTCTTTTTTTTTCAAAGCACAATGAAATAACAGCTGGATTAATTTTCATGTTGTGCACCTAATGTTAATATTTAAAGGTCAGACTCATCTATGATCTTCAACATTACATTAAGACTGGACCAATGGAGGTGGTGAGGCCTGTCAAGGAAGAGTACAATCAATGCTACCATTTAGCATGAATAATTTGAATAGACAGAATGATCTTTTTTTTTAGACTTGATTACGAATCACAAATGGATGAGATTTTTCTGTGTCACTCAGGGGACTAAGGGTCAGCGGAAAATAAAATTGAACCAGTGTGAATTATAATGACACGATGATGGTCAAAGCTGTCCTTATCTGAAATTCAAAAAGAAATATTGTGTTGCAAGCTTTCAAGTGACTAATGTGTTTGCTTATTTGAATATTTTGATAAACCGGTTATTTAACTTCAGTGGCTGAATTGATGGATTGCTCTAAAGCGAACAGAAACTCACTGTTGTGGGGCATGATTATGTTGATGCTCCACTTCATGAGTTGTGTTTTGCATTTTCAGCTTTTTTGCATTTTGAATTACCCTTGTTTAGTTTCAGCCTTGTTTTGAAAGTATTCCTGTTTCATTCTATATACTGGAGTGGTACCTGTGATGTATGAGAGTGTGTGTGTCTGGGATGCCGTGCCCACCCACAGGGTGACGTCAGCCCACTCCGTATATAAACTCAAGTTTATAATAAAGTTAGTTAGTTGCTGCATGAAGACTCGCCTCCATCCTGGTCATTTATCAGATATAACATTTGGCGACGAGGAGAAGAATGGGAGCGTGCTGGCTAAATCAGCAATTGTTGCCATTTCTGGAGAGCCTGGGTAAGCCATTAATTTCGTGGTCGCAGTAGAGACGTGAATTCGAGGAGTATGTCGACTCGCTGGGTTTCCCTCGGCTTGATGGGGGACAGTGACGGGCCCTCCTGGCCTGTAACCTTGGCACGGAGGGCCGAAGGATTCTTGACTCGCTGGGCATGAGTGAGGGCTACGTGGAGGCTGTCGGGCTCATGGAGGTGCACTTGGCGGAGCTGACAAGGGCCAGAGAGTCGCGGGCGAAGAGGCTGGTTGCGCTGGACACGCCGGAGCTAGCTAGCTTGGGAGAGCTAACGGCTCAGTCGGAGCCTATGGACAGGCTAGATAACAGGCTAGTTTCGCACCAAAACAGGGCTAATGGCACAAAACTGGGCCTCGAGGCAGAACCGGGGCCATGTGTGGAGGAGCCCCTGGCCGCTGACGACAGCGGACAAGGTGTCAACATCGCACGACCTGAAGGATGGTCTGGACCACAACGGGTGGTGGAAATGGACGGCGTGAGGGTGCCCATGCTGTTAGCCACCGCCGCCCCGCACTCCATCGTGAGTGAGGCCTGGGTTAGGAGGCTCACACCCTGGCGCCTGGATGTGGTGGAACTGCCGGATGACGAGGATCCCGGGAACGGCAGGTGTATCACGCTGGCGGTGCAGTATGGTGAGAAGACTATTCCTGCGTTCAGGTTCCAGGTGGCATGCTGGGGCGAGAATGCGATGTGGTTGGACCTGTTTGATGAGCGGGGTTTCACTTTTGAAATTGGTGGACAGACGGTCAGTGGCCCAGGACCAGTTTACACAGGCTTTGCGGACGTGGATGCAGCCGAAGACCTTAGTGTGAGTGAAACGGACAGCGAATGGGACACAGAGAGGGACTACAGCTCGGATGATGATGATGAGATGGAGGATGAGCAGTACCCGGAACTGCCCTCACCCCTCGAGCAACCAGAGCCAGAGCGAAGATGGAGAGAGCCCGAGTCAGGCGTGACCAACACCGGCGGAGAGGTGGTGCAGCAGGAGTTAGCCCCGCAGCTGGAGGCCATGCAGTGGGAGGCTGGACAACGGTTAGGTGAGACCAGAGAGGCTGACGGCCCAAGGGAGGAGCAGCAGCCACAGGACACAGTGACAGTGCAGCAGAGCACCGACACCGAGAGCGATGGATGCAGTGGTGAGGAGCCCAGGTTTGTGAGCGGGCCCGACGAAGGTGATGGTGTGTGTCCTGGAGGTGAGCAGTGGCCAGATACGGAGGCTATGCAGCATGACTCATGGAACGAGGGAGTCGAGTGCTGCGTTGAGATGCCCGGGTCGGAGAGGGTCACCGACGAGTGTGAAGCTGAGAACCCCGGGAGTGAGCAGCGGCAGCTGGACAGGGTGGCAGCACAGCAGGGCATCCTGGATGAGGGTGCTGGAAGGTACGGCGAGATGCCCGAGGCAGCGAATGGCGCTGACAAGCGGGTTTCCATTTTCACCAGAGTGCAGCTACGGGGGGCTGGACTAGTTGGAGCCATGATGACGGTACAGAAGGTGGTCAGGAGCGGTCCGAGGGACATGGTGGGACAGTGCTGGACAACAGCACTGCAAGGCAGGAGGGAAGATGAAGCTTATGGCAGGAAGGGACATCTTGGCCAGGGAGAGGAGCTTCGACCCTGGACGTGGACAGAGGCCAGGGGCACATATGCTGTGGGGGTGCCAGGGGCCTCTGAGGCAGTTTTGTGGATGGTGAAAAAAGCCAATTCAACTGTAGTAAAATTCTTGTTTTTGTGTATCATTTTCCCATTGATAGTTATTTTTAAGGGATATGTGTTCAGGGATGGGAAATTACACGCTAAAACACCTTTAGCTGCAGTCATCGTAGAAAATGACTGCAGAAAAATGCAGCAGCTGAACAACTCCCTTTTGGTTTGATTGAATTGATAGATAGATAGATAGATTTGTTTATTTGACAGGGACAGTGCAATAAACAAAGACAATTAATCAATGACAATCAATCTGATGTGTTGCACAGAGTGTATAGCTATTAGCTAATTTGCAACTCTTGTCCCTGGATGGGCTTTAGAAAGGAGAAACAAGTAAAAAGAAAAAAAAAAAAAAGGAAAGAAAAGGAATAGACAATAACCACATACATCAATGCAAAAAACATAAATACATTATAAATACACAATTATAAATATTATAAATATTATAAATACACAAATATAACAACCTGACACACATTTGCCTATTTCAGGCCTCCCTCCCTTCGTCACTCACTATAAACAAACACATTCATTCCTTCCCTTCATTCACTCTCACCCTGCAGACAATCATTTCATACATGGGTACATTCTTGTTTATTTTTCAGCCAGTTTTTAACCTTTTTAGTGAATGTTTTAAAGTCCGTTATTATTTTAATTTCATTTGGCATTGTGTTCCAGATGTGACTGCCCTTTATAGAGAAAGCTGTTTGTCCAAATGTGGTTCTGCGGTGGAATATTTTACAGTTATTGTTAACAGAACTCCTGGTGGCTCTGCTGCTGTCCTGTCTTTGGATGAAACCAGCAAGTGGCTCAGGTGCTGATTTATGGAAACATTTGAAAGTTAATTTCAGTAAACAGAGGTCAATGAAACTCTCAAAACTCAATAGGTTGTATTTTTTTAAAATATTACAGTGATACCACCTAATGGGCTTTTTGTCCAAGATTTTTAGGGTTTGATTATATAATGAACCTATATGTCTTATTGTGGAAGGGGCTGCTTGAGCCCAGACTGTCAAACAGTATGATATATGAGAAAAAAACCATAGAATGCATATACAGTACAGCAGGTTCGTAAGGTATGTAATATCTAATTAATTTAAAGCAGTTCAGATTTTTTTTTACTGTTTTTGAAATTTTCTTTATATGAAGATTAAATTTGAGTTGAGGATCTAGTACAACGCCAAGGTATTTGAATTCTGTAACTAAACTGATGTCATGATCATGTATATTAACTTTAAAACATTGCAGGTTATATTTTTTGATTGAAAAGCACATTGAAACTGTTTTCTGAAGGTTCAGCAATAGATGGTTCTGGAGGAGCCACTCTTGGACATCAACCATACTTGTAGACAGCACATCTGCAGCCTGTGCTGGAGTCTTGGTAGCTGTGTAAATAACTGCATCATCTGCATAAAGTTGGCATGTTGCAGCAGAGCAGTGTAGCGGCAAGTCATTAATAAAAATGCTGAAGAGTAAAGGACCAAGAATGGACCCTTGTGGGATACCCATGCGGTTGTTTAAAAATGAGGATTTATCCTGGTGAACTTTTACACACTGTTCTCTATTCTGGAGATAAGATGCAAACCAGTCTAATGTGTCTGGAGAGAAGTTAAAAGATACCATTTTGGATAAAAGCAAACTGTGGTTTACAGTATCGAAAGCCTTTCTGAGATCTAGAAAAACAGCTCCTACCACATTACCCCTGTCCAAGGACTGTTTGACATTTTCAATAAGGCAACAATTTGCTGTTTCTGTTGAGTATCCTGGTCTAAAACCAAATTGATGTGGATGAAGAAGTTGACTGTCTTGTAAGTAGTCTATCAGCTGTGTAGCTACAACTTTTTCAAGAACCAACTTTTTCAAGAACATTGGAAAAACTCGACATACCGAGAGAACTGAGGCGAAAACGCCGCGGCTGCCGGGCTGGAGTAAGGCGGAGGACAAAAAATATAAGGTACAGACCCTCCCTTCCATCTGTTGTCATGGGAAATGTACGGTCGATACTGGGAAAGTTAGATGAGCTAGCGGCTATCTCCCGTTATGATAGCACATACCGGGAGTGCTCTCTCCTTTTGTTTACTGAGACGTGGCTAACTGAACTAGCAGCAGATGCTAACATTGAGCTGGAGGGTTTTCACATGATACGAGCTGACCGAACACCAGACAGTGGCAAGGCTAGGGGCGGTGGAGTGATAATGTATGTTAACAACAACTGGTGCAGACCGGGACATATCACTGTTAAACAACGACACTGCAGCAAAGACATTGAGTTGCTAGCTGTTAGCATGAGGCCTACATATCTCCCGAGAGAACACTCACACGTGATCTGCATTGTTGTTTATGCAAATCCGACGGCGAACGCTGGGACAGCACGTGACGTCATCCATTCAGTAACCAGCAGGCTGCAGACAGAACACCCAGATGCTCTTCTCCTCATCTCAGGCGATTTCAACCATGTTTCACTGTCTCCCATTCTACCCACGTTCACCCAGTATGTCACATGCCACACTAGAGACAATAAAACACTGGATTTATTCTACGCAAACACTAAGGAGGCGTACACCTCATCACAACTCCCCCCACTCGGGAGATCGGATCACAACTTGGTTCATCTCCGGCCGGTGTACAAACCCCTAGTGCACAGACAACCTCCGGCCATGCACACTGTGGAGTTATGGTCTGAGGAGACAATGGACACCCTAAAGGGCTGTTTTGAAGCCACCGCCTGGAAGCAGCTCTGCGATCCACATGGTGAGGACATCGATGGCCTCATTCACACCTTCACGGGCTACCTCAGCTTCTGTGTGGACAAATCCGTTCCCACCAAGACCATACGGCGTCACTCAAACAACAAACCCTGGATCAACCCTGAGATAAAAACACTTCTGAGAGAGAAGAAGAGGATCTTCAGGTCAGGGAACAGGGAGATGCTGAAGTCCGTACAGAGGGAGCTGAGGAGAAAGATCAGAGAAGGCAAGGACAGCTTCAGGAAGAAGATGGAGGACAAGCTGCAACAGAGCGACATCAGCGGGGTCTGGAGAAACCTCAAAACCATCTCGGGGCTCCAGAATACCTCCCCCCAGGCCACAGGGGGCAGGGAGTGGGCGAACAACCTGAATCTGTTTTTCAATAGATTTGACCAACCGCCCTCCCCCCTGACTGCACAACAACCACTGCTGCCTCTAAAGAAATCAAGTCCTGCTGCCCACTCCCCACTCCACCAACACCCCCCCACTCCCAACACACAGCCCCCCATCCTGACCCTGACCAGGACCCAGGTGAGGACGGAGCTGAGGAAGATCAAGGCGAGGAAGGCGCCGGGACCGGACGGCATCAGCGCAAAGCTCCTCAAGTCCTGTGCAGACCAGCTGTGTGGGATTGTGACGTATATCTTCAACATGAGCCTGAAACTGGGGAGGGTACCACAGCTGTGGAAAACATCTTGTGTGGTACCTGTACCAAAAACTTCCCACCCCAAAGACCTGAACAGCTACAGACCGGTGGCCTTGACGTCCCACTTGATGAAGACCCTGGAGAGACTGCTCCTTGCTCACCTCCGCCCCCTGGTGGAACCAGCGATGGATCCACTCCAGTTCGCCTACCAGCATGGCATTGGGGTGGAGGATGCGGTGATCTTCCTCCTTCACCGTTCTCTGTCCCACCTGGAGAAGCCCGGGAATATGGTGAGGATCATGTTCTTTGACTTCTCCAGTGCTTTCAACACCATCCAACCGATGATCCTGAAGGACAAGCTGCTGTGCGCAGGGGTGGACCAGCACCTGTCATCATGGATCCTGGACTACCTCACGAACCGGCCTCAGTTTGTGAGAACCCGGGACTGTGTGTCCGACACGATCATCAGTAGCACGGGGGCCCCCCAGGGAACGGTGCTGGCTCCCTTCCTGTTCACTCTTTATACTGCGGACTTCTCACACAACACAACACACTGCCATCTACAGAAGTTCTCTGATGACTCTGCGATCGTTGGCCTCATCTCCAATGGAGATGAAGCTGAGTACAGAGGGCTTATCCAGGACTTCGTGGACTGGTGCCATCGGAACTGCCTCCAGATCAACGCGAGGAAAACTAAGGAGCTGGTGGTGGACTGCCGCAGGCATGGGCAGCCCCTCACAGTACCAGTAAATATACAGGGAACAGACATCGAGATGGTGACATCCTATAAGTACCTGGGTATTCATCTGAACAATAAACTAGACTGGTCACACAATACTGATGCACTCTACAAGAAGGGACAGCGCAGGCTGTTCCTGCTGAGGAGACTCAGGTCTTTTGGTGTACAAGGGGCGCTGCTGAAGTCATTCTATGACACGGTGGTGGCATCAGCCATCACTTTTGGAGTGGTCTGCTGGGGCAGTGGCATTACTGCAGCCGATAGGAAGAGACTGAACAAACTGATTAAGAAAGCTAGCTCTGTCCTGGGGCAGCGCCTTGATCCGATGGAGGAGATAGGAGAGAGAAGGACGGTGGCTAAACTGTCATCTCTGCTGGAGTCCGAGTTCCACCCTATGCAGGACATACTGAATGCACTGAGGAGCTCATTTAGCAGCAGACTACATCATCCCAGGTGCACAACCGAGAGGTTTCGTAGGTCCTTCCTACCAACGGCTGTCAGACTGTACAACCTGAGCAGGGCTGCTCGCAGAGATAGCAAAAAGACGTAACAAACTAATAGTTTTTTGAATGCAAAAGATGCAATAGACTTACACAATGGTCCCCTCCGGCATACAACTAGGAACATACCGGTCGCTATGGAGGGTGAGAATATGTATGGGCACATAATCATACCATGTAGGATAACTAAGTAGACGGTTATGCTGTTTCATTCCATCTAGCAACAATGCTCTGCACTGTGTGTGTTTATATATTTGCATATTTATTCCATCTAGCTACAATGCTCAGCACTGGGTGTGTTTATATATTTATATATCTACATATTATTCCATCTAGCTACATTGCTCCGCACTGTGTGTGTTTATATACTTGCATATTTATTCCACCTAGCTGCAATGCTCCGTACTGTGGGTGTTTATATATTTACATATTTATTCCATCTAGCTACAATGCTCTGCACTGTGTGTTCATATATTCATATATTTATTCCATCCAGCTACAATGCTCTGCACTGTGTGTCTGTGTGTGTGTGTGTGTGTATATATATATTTTATAGTAATATGTACATATGTATATTAGCTGCTCTTGCTTGCTTGTTTTTTTTTTGTTTTGTTTTTGTTTTGTTTTTTTCTTGCCTTCTGATTGTTGCTCTGAGTGTTGCTATCCCTGTGCTGTTGCAATCCTGGAATTTCCCCGTTGTGGGACTAATAAAGGCTTATCTTATCTTAACCTTAGACAGGACTGGTAAAATAGAGATTGGGCGGTAATTGCATATATCGTCTTTACTGCCTGATTTATGAACTGGTATGATGACAGCTTTTTTCCAGCCAGAAGGAAATGTACTAGACCTAATGGAGAGATTAATGAGATGAGTCAGTGGTTTGATTAATATTTTGATTAATATTTTTTCCAAGGTCAATTGCCAATTGACCTTGGAATTATATGTGGAAACTTGTTATATTTCCAGTTAATCCTAGCCCACTTTTACTTACAAAATAATTTTAAAAATTTTAAAGAAAGGCAATCCAACTGTAGCACCATTTTGCATGTTGAGTGTCATTTGAGTATCATTTTCCCATCTATTGATATTTATAAGGGATATGTGATCAGGGATGGATGGGTATTTACACGGATGGGTAATTACACGTTAAAACACCTTAGAAAAATGACTACAACAAAAAAGGCAGCAGCTAGACAACTCACTTTTGGTTTGATGGAACTGCAAATTGACCTTGGAATTATATGTGGAAAATTGTTATTTCCAGTTAATCCTAGCCCATTTTGTCTTACAAAATAAATTTAAAAATGTTAAAGAAAGTCAATCAAACTGTAGCACCATTTTTTATGTCAAGTGTCATTTGAGTACCATTTTCCAATCTATTGTTATTTATAAGGGATATGTGTTCAGGGATGGGTAATTATACGTTAAAACACCTTAGAAAATCACTGCAAAAAAAAAAAAACAGCAGCTAGACAACTCACTTTGGGTTTGATGGAATTGTCAATGGACCACGAAATTTTCTGATGAAACTTTTGTTATTCCTATTAAATACTGTGACATTGTCAGACTGGCCAACACCAAATTATAATTTTATTTTTCAAACCTATGACACTTTGGATGTATTGAATCAGAAAATCATAGGTTTATCATATTCATGTCAACGTTTACAACTACAAAACTGTTATATTTGGGTTTACATATATGGGTATTTTTCCTTTATATTATACTAGACTCCTTATAATGTATTGAAATTCTCTGAATTTGGAATGACGATAGAACATTCAATTTACATGTACTTACCTTTTACCTACTTCGACTTTTACCTTCATCAGTGTCTACTGCTGAATGTAAAGTACACCTGTGCCTCTGCTTACAATTTAACTTGAACACTGTACACAATTTAGAGAAATGTATACAGCCGTGATAATTTTTATTAACTTTAACAATAACATTTACATTACCTTTAAAAATCGTGACACCTTTATGGATGAACAGCGGCATTTGGCTAATATGAGGCAATGGAATGTGTATGTAATTATTCGCCTTTCTCATTTAGTTATAACAGACAAACCACACTTTTATCCAAAAAAGTAACAATTTAATAACAATAGAAATATTCCCAAAACATGTTTAAAAACGGGGATTTTTCAGTACTTCGACCAGACTGCCAAAATGGTTTAGGAAAACTCTGTTGAAAGAAGCCGTCTCTGTCAGCTCATCCCTTCTGAATGTTTCTTCCTTCTCCTGGGCTGACTGCAGGTTTGCTGCAAGCATTCGTAGCTCCTGATGGTGTCTTTCGCGCTGTTCGTGGAGCCGTTTGTGGAGCTGTTGATGCTGTTCGAGCATCCTATCATGGGCCAGCATCTCAGGTTGTTATGAAAACACCCCTGCATCTAGTTTTTTTTAAACGTACAAAGACATTTTAAATTCCTTATATTGCGTCTAAAGAAAATAACAATAATCACATTAAAAAAACCGGGTGGTCATTTTCAGTTGTGCCTTACCAGAACTTGCCCGGGACATGACGGTTACTGATGGAGCTGCCGATATTGCGGACAATGGTCTCGACACCGATTCTGGCCCCCAGACAGACGCCGGAGTGATTCTAGAAGGAAAATGCACACAATAAAGCTCACCAACAAAGTGCAACATGTACAGAAAACACCAAACTTTTTAACCAGAATACAATAATAAGCTTCTTTCAGCGTTTGGTTTAAGTGAATACTGAAATAAAAGCGTGAAGCTGCTACCTCACAGCAAGCTGCGGAGGTAGCCGGATGTTAGCTGGCTAACCATCATCACTAACCATTGCCCACAATCGAAAAAATTTCTTTATTGCTTAAAAGAAGTGAGCTTTTGACCGAAAGGACCAATTGGCGAAAAGACAGACAATATTAAAACAACACTCACCGTCAACGTTTTCCAATTGCGTGGCCGTGTCGAGCACATTGTCTCTGCCATTGCTAGCAGGCCGATGTCCGTATATATGGCATTCATCTGCTCGTACCATTTCCACTCCTATCTACTCGCACCACTGCGTCCGTTATGGTCCTTTATGGCCCGATAATCGCTCTTCATTTTTTTTAGTTTTTCACGACACTGTTTGGCAGTCCGGATGTACCCTTGGGCTGCAATTTGGTCGGACAACTCCTGGTATATTTTTTTATTGCGAGTTGCCCGTCCAACTCGCTCTGGATGTGGTCGTCGGATAAGAAGGACAGAAAAGTCCACACCTCCTCGTTTGTCCATGGAATAAACTTGCACGTGGACATCGTTAACACAATTGTGAAGCCGCTCACTGTGGTTACTCGCTGAAATTACAAATGGCGGTCATGTAGCTTCAACAGAAAACAGAAAACGGACGCTTTTGTGACGTTACGCCCTGACCAATCAGCGGCTAGCAATCGATTGACGTCAAATCACACCTCGCTTTTCGCTCGGTTATACCCTGCCCTTTAACTGGCACGAAAATCGTATCGGTTAAAGCGGGTAGGGTACTGTGGAAAGAGCGAGAAAGTGAATAAAGTAGAAGTAAGTAAAGCTAAGGTGATACTTGTGGAGAAGTGCCTTTGATATGCTTCATTTTTGCGTCTGTGAACATAGAACTGATGTGCCTTGCCAAAAAGTTCCAGTTTTGTCTCGTCTGTCCATAGGACATTCTCCCAGAAGCTTTGTGGCTTGTCAACATGCAGTTTGGCAAATTCCAGTCTGGCTTTTTTATGATTTGTTTTCAACAGTGGTGTCCTCCTTGGTCGTCTCCCATGAAGTCCACTTTGGCTCAAACAACGACGGATGGTGTGATCTGACACTGATGTAACTTGACCTTGGAGTTCACCATGAATGTGTTTAGAGGTTGTTCTTGGCTCTTTTGTTACCATTCGTATTATCCGTCTCCTCCTGCGGCCACGTCCAGGGAGGTTGGCTACAGTCCCGTGGATCTTAAATTTCTGAATAATATGTGCAACTGTAGTCACAGGAACATCAAGCTGCTTGGAGATGGTCTTATAGCCTTTACCTTTAACATGCTTGTCTATAATTTTCTTTCTAATCTCCTGAGACAACTCTCTCCTTTGCTTCCTCTGGTCCATGTTTAGTGTGGTACACACCATGTCACCAAACAGCACAGTGACTACTTGTCACCCTTTAAATAGGCCAACTGACTGATTACAAGTTTGTAGACACCTCTGATGTTAATTAGAAGACACATCTTGGTTGAACATGTCCCTATGGTCACATTATTTTCAATCTTTTCTAGGAGTACCATCATTTTTGTCCAGGCCTGTTTCATGAGTTTGTTTTTTAAAATAATTATGTTGAACCACAATTCAAAAGCATTGTCTGATTTTCATTGGTTTATTTTCATAGAATTTTCATTTATTACCACTTTTGTCAGATTCAAGTTATTTCTGTGACCATTGTGGGTTTTTCTTTCATTAACAGAGGGGTACCAACAATTTTGTCAACGGCTGTATGTATATAAGAGAAAGTATATAGTTTGTATATATTTGATGCTGGTGTGCATGTGAGTGAATGTGAGTAATATTGAGTTATGTTGTATTTTTCAAGAGACAAAGTCCAGTTTAATTGTTTTGTGTGAATGTGACAGGATGTTCATGACAGTATATTGTTCTCCCTGTTCTTAATGTGTGATTCGGGTTTCTAAATTTGGGAGGTTCAGTTGTGTGTGTGGTTTCCCAGTTTTGTAAGGGGGGGGTGTGTGATGTATGAGAGTGTGTGTGTCTAGGATACCGTGCCCACCCACAGGGTGACGTCAGGTGGGCACAGCCCACTCTGTATATAAACTCAAGTTTATAATAAAGTTAGTTAGTTGCTGCATGAAGACTCGCCTCCGTCCTGGTCATTTATCAGATATAACAGTACCCTTGTGGCAGGTCAGGGTTCAAGCCCTGGTTGGGTCATACCAAAGACCATATACAAATGGTACTTGGACTCACGCACACACGCACACATGCACACACACACACACGCACGCGCGCACGCACGTACAGACACACAGACACACATCGCATATGCTGTGTTTGCATGTTGTTGGAATGGCCCTAACACTTTGTTCACCTAGCACTGTATATACTCTTTGTTTTACCTGGCACTACCCAAAATAATAATAATAATAATCACGACAGTAGTCACAATAAAGCTCTTCTGCAACGGCAGCCTCATGCCAAACAAGGAGCCATAATTATAAACTGGACCATCAATAATAATAATAATAATAATAATAATAATAATAATAATAACAAAAATAATTTAAAAAAAATTTACTTCTTGTCATGATTAACAGTATGGACAACCCACGTGCAGAATGCAACAACAGTAGAACACTCCAGGCACGCAAACACGTTTATGAGTTTTATTAAATCTCAAAAGGAATTGGAGCGCAGCTACAGAAAACGTCACTCACCAGAGGAAGGGGCCTGTGGAAAGAGAGATGAGAGCTGTTAGCAAGGAATGGAGACTAGGCTGTGGGAAAACTAGATTACCACTTACTTGGGCCGAACCAGCGAATTCACAGGTATCCCCAGTGGGGAGAGACGAAACAGCAGAATGAAGTGGGTCATGTGAAGAAGAGGAATACAGTTGATTATGCCTAACTGGGTGGAGAGCAGTTGCAGCTGAGTGTGGATGATGGGGCAGGTGAGCGCACGCAATCTCCGAAGACGCACCGCACAGATAGCAGCAACCTGGAGAAGAGGAGAGACAACAAAGGGTGAGTGCGAAAACTTCACCACACATATATGACAATACTTGCTTTGTCTCTATAGCTGAGGCAGTATACCCAAACGAGCCAGCGCTGAGGCACAGAAGAGCAGATCCTTATAAGCGCTGGCTGAGCAGAGGCAGCAGGTGTTTGTAATCTCCCAGGTGTGTTGATTGCCTGAGGAGAAAATGGGAAGGAGGGGGCACACGCTCACTAGAACATGACACTTCCTGCCTTGTAGCTTGGCACTCGGCATAATCAACATATAGGCATCATGGCAGTGCCTATATGCCTCCTTAGATAAGTTGTGGTGATCTGTGTTACTGCACATGTTTCCACTCTACAAACCAAACCATCGAGGGATGGAAGAGGGCGGCCTGGCTGCCCACTGCATGAGATAAACAATGCTTTGCAGTGGAACTCTCTAAACCACAATGGACCCTAGAACATCTCAGTTTCCCCATCATCAGTAATGACGGGAACCACTTTCCTGTTTTGTTCTGGTTTAGTTTTGTGTAACTTGTTTCCAGGTTCATTTGAAATATTTCCTGTTCGTTTTGTTTATGATTTACAGTTTAGCTTCTTGTGATTCTCCTGAGTTATTGTCATTCCTTGGTTTATGCTTCTCCACTGTAGATGTGCCTTAGTTCTGGTTTTGTGTTCCTCCGTGTTTCCTTCCTCTGGCTTACCATCCTTGTCTCTTTGTGCCCCTCGTTTCTGTCCCCCTCTGTCCCTTCATGTGCCGTCAATTCCCCTGATTATTTTCCTCCCTTCAAAACTCAGTCCTATCTCTCTCCTCGTCACGCTGCCATTGTTTGATGCATGTTGTGGCGTGTTCCTCCTGTGATCCCTGGATGTTTCCTCATGCTCCCTGGCTCCTCATTTGTTATCTTTAGTTATCTGCATATTATGTTCCTAAGATATTGTTTCCTCAGTCTTTAGGTTTGGCTTTGATTTGCTGCCCTTGTACCACACTTTGTTTTCTTAGTTAACCATGTTTCAGTCAGGCTGTTTTCCAGAGTATGCTTCAGTCTTTTGTTTGTTATAAGTTAAAAAAAAAATCTTTGCTTTTGGCTGAACTCTGCATGCATCTTTGTCCACCCCTGCCTGCTCTGTGTTCTCCACACTGTAGCAGTCACTCTTTTTTCTATTGCCTTATTTTTCAGTTTCCAGTGTCTGTTTTAGTAAGATAGATGGGAAAACGGTTGTGCTAGCTTTACAGAATGAGTTCCTCCTGTTCCCCATAGTGTCAGTGAAAAAACCCTTTATTTACATTGTCTTTAAGCCTCTAAGGTTTATACCTTTTGGCTGCCAACTTCTCTTTGTACTACCTGATAATAATGCACAAGTAAAGCAGCTGTTATCTTTTGTTGCGTAATACTTCTTCCCTTTTGCCTGACTATGTTTCAGAATACAATTTGAATGCATTTGAAGTTTCTGTTTGTCCTTATTTTGGCATTTAGCCTGCTCCTCACCAGGATTTTTGTCACATCAGCTGACACCCAGTGTGACACCATCAGCTTTAATATAAAGACAAAAGACTTTCTTTCGGCATTTTCTTTCATCCCTTTGTCCAAAGCTTTTTTCAAGTTTAAAATTATATTTACTGTTTCCTCCTCCACTAGTGATACCCCCTGTGAAGATTAGTTAAGAAAAAGAAGGTTAGGAAATGCCCACCTTTTTAGTAAAGTAGTTTCATCTCACATAGAAAAATACGGGAATGCAAACCTTTAATTGAAATTAATTTATTTTGATCCCATTAATTAACAAGGGCAACAAAATCCGCAGACCTCCTCTGCAGCCCTAAATCTTGCTAATCATGCAAAAGCTTAATGACTGGATTGAAATGATTTAAATCAAACATCATACTTTGGTAAATCCCTGTAGCTGGAAAGGAAATTATATATGCAAATAAATAATAATAAAAAAAAAAAACTTAACTAAATGACCACATATTTTTGGCTACTTTCCAGGTAAAGGCATTGTGTGATGGTTCATATTGACCTACATCTGTACACTGTGCAAGTCTTTTCTGTTGTTCTGTGTGTGCATTTACTTTGATTTCTTCACACAATTCAAAGACACATTATGTTGATTATACAAGACCAACTTTAATCCTCAGTAAAATAGGCATTTTTTTTCAAAGTTAATTTCCCAGTTGCCCATAAATTATCCAGTACTTACCAAGTTCAGGGCTATAGTTCTCACTCGTAATACTCCAAAGTTACCCGGTATTTACACTACCAGAAATTTTGTAATTTCTGGGTTCTAATTTCATAATTTCCCACAAATTATGTGGTACTTACTAGCTTCTGAGCTGTATTCCTCATGGCATTTTCACATCTGAACATATGCACCAAATTCTGGACCAAGGTTCATGTTTTTGTTACACTGGATTCCTTTGGTCCAGTTAGATTAGGTTTTCCACTGCACCTTATCCAAGTGGACCAAACAACTTTATGCAATGCACTCATCTCTTGTTGTCATGTGTGTTGTTTCCACGCATGGGTAGTAAGCAAACTTGTTACTCACCCCCCCAAGGTATTTTCTGCAGCTCTGGGCACCTTGGTGACCACACTTTAAGTTGCAAGTGGGGAAGACTCCATCATGTCAAGAGGTGAACTAGTGTACTGAGGCTAGAATGCTACCTAGGTTCTTCTTCTCATCAGCTGTGATGATTTTCTGGTAGCACTGCTGCTCAATTTTTAAAATAAACTATTGCATTCTCTACAAAAATATCTGGTAAGTTTTTGTATTTTTATGATTTTTTTCCAATTAACTATCAATGAAACTACTAGACTTAAACGCTTGAGTTCCTTAAGGAACATAGGTCGTCCACCAGAGACTGCCACCCTCTTCTGTCCTCTGCTTTCCTCTCCAGCTGTCCCCACGTCAATCCCACTTCTTGGACTTCTTTCTCCAGACTGCGGCGCCAGTTGTTCGTGGGCCTTCCTCTTTTCCTTTTTCCTTGGAGCGTCCATTTCAGAGCTCTTCTAGTGGGGTTCTCTGGTGGTTTCCTGAGGGTGTACAACTACTTGACATGTTGATGGTTCAAAGGATAGGTGAATCATGCGTGTGATCTTTTCTGGGATGTCATAATGGCCAAGCAGATCCCAAAGCACATTTCAGCCGATGCTGTCAAAGGCTCTCTCAAAGTCTATAAAGGAAACATATAGCAGTGAATTCCATACTATGTTCTGTTCGATTATCATACGGAGTGTTGTGCTGTGATCTACACAAGAGCATCCTTGTCTAAAACAGCTACAACTACAGGGCTATATTTCAGTTAAAATCTGGCTGTCTTCCTCTGTTGCGAGTGCTGGCTTGGTTCATTTTTCCTCTTTTCAGCTGAAATAGCTTCCTGAGTTTGGTCTGAAAGTCTGAACCTTTCTGAAAATTGCTCTTTCATTCTGAGAGAACTTGCTCAAGGTTCACGTAGAGGTTCACAAAGGTTTTTGCTGCAGACCAATCTGAAAAGTCCAAAAGTACCGTATTTTTCGGACTATAAGGCGCACGTAAAATCCTTTAATTTTCTCAAAAATCGACAGTGTGCTTTATAATCCGGTGCGCCTTATGTATTAATTCTGGTTGTGCTTACTGACCTCGAACTGATTTTATGTGGTACACGACGCTCAAAAATCTGTCAAAATGTTTTAGGTTTGGTAAGCTACGAAGCCGCACCGCTTGGTGGATTGTCGGAGCATTACGGCTACCATAGTCAGGAGCCTCGCAGAGTAATATGTGCTTCAACATAATGGCCGGATGGCTTTTTCCACAAATCTCCATCGCTATTGATCTGCGACTCCATGCGTGCCCATCTCACCGATACTGTCAAAACCTAAGTGAAGCAAACTAATTCAGAGCTTGCCATCATTCCGGGTGGATTAACCAAAGAACTCCAACCGCTAGATATTGGTGTCAACAGGTCGTTCAAAGTTAAATTGCGAGCGAGTTACGCCACTATCTGCCAATGGATCGTGGATGCCTGGGCTAAGGTATCAGTCTCAAGTGTCGTCCG
Source organism: Pholidichthys leucotaenia (assembly GCA_020510985.1). Taxonomy (NCBI): domain Eukaryota; kingdom Metazoa; phylum Chordata; class Actinopteri; order Cichliformes; family Pholidichthyidae; genus Pholidichthys; species Pholidichthys leucotaenia. Next base: position 150,302,450 of record CM035838.1, read on the forward strand.
AGCTTTCTCGAAGGCTGGAATCATCACTGAACAGCTAAATAACAGCAACGAGACTGACTCGGATAATGATGAGTAGGATCCGGGCATGCTTGATGCCGAAATCGCCCAACTGTTAAACTCAGCTATGTTTACATGGACACAAGTAACCAGATTAAAAGCCTGATCGGAATAAAAATGCTTCATGTAAACATGGCAGTCTGAATATTCTAACCCGATCACGCTCATTCAGATCAAAATTTCATTCCGACTGAGAGGGGTGGGTTATGCCGATTGTTAATCCAAACGGTGCGCATGAAAACACTTATTCCGAACGTAGGGCAGAAAATGTTTACTGCGCATGTCTGTACACCAGCCGCACGTTGACGTGACGTATTTCCGCCTTAGCAGCAGCTAGCAGAAAACATAGAGGGAGTAAAACAAAACTGGTCTGTATCGTCCTGCTGTCTCCCTCTGTTCGTCATATGCAGAAGTATGTACTTGTAGCTTCATTACGGAGACCAGCAGAAGCAAAAGTACAGTCTGAATAACACAATACAGGACAATTTCAACACGATGCGGGGCTTGCTAACACCGGAAGTTGCTTCTTCTACTATTTTTAGAATGTTGAAATATCAACGTGCACATGTCAAAATGATTTATTCCATTCAAACAACTTAATGCGCCTTATAATCCAGTGTGCCTTATGTATGAAAATAGACCATCAAATAGACCGTTCATTGATATTGCACCTTATAATCTGGTGCTCCTTATAGTCCCAAAAATACGGTACAGACTAAACAGGTTAGGTGGAAAAAAAAAAAACAACCTAAGTTAATTTGCTCAGTAATAATAACTCTGAAATTACCTGCCACTTAAAGTGACCTAATTTTGTAATTACCTCAGGATTATCCAGTTCTCACTAGGTTGTGGGCTGTGTTCTTTTGCACCCATAATTACCCCAAAATTAACCAGTACATACAGCATGTATGTACATGTATATGGTACCTTCATAATATTTCAAGAGCTGTGCACAGTGTGAATAGGCATCTATGTGTCCACTCTTTTCTAGTGTTAAATTTAACACTCTCAGTGTTAAAACAATGAAGGCAGTTATGTTGTAAAGGCGTTCTTTTAAGAACAGGGAATTCTGTATAAAGTTTTTACACTAAGCTGCTGGTTGTAGCTATGAACTGTATTTAAATGAATCGATATTAGAGTGGTATTGATCTTCATACTTAACTCTCTGCAAGATAAATGCCTTTTCTGATACGTCAAACTGCTTTAAATGTCTCCTTGGGCATTGAGTAACAAGAGTAAAATGGTCACTAAAGGCAATAAAAGCTGCGCAGAACAAGGAAGAATCAATAATGGAATTATCACATGAACACTTTGCTTTTGGTCACTGGCAGCACCATTAAATTATTGAAGGAGGCAGTGTGCAAGCATTAAACCATTTGAGTGAAAAGTCTTACTTTTTTTAGATTCTTCCATTAAGGACAGCTTCACACTGACATTCATGGCATGCAGAAAAGGTTTCTTTAAGGACAGTTTTAAAAAGAAATTCAAGGGAGAATAATGGATCTTCAGAAAGAACAGAAATCACCAATCATCTTCCCTGGTATTGAGTCACTTAATATGCTCTTTATTGTTGTAGTTACGGTGGATGAAATGAAAGGACTGCAGCTTCAGTGTTTCTTTTATACTTTTCCCAACTGAAGCTCCTCTGTTGCTTCTCTCTTTTGACTGCCGTCACAAACTTTGTCTTAAAATCGGAGATTGTGTGTGCACTCCATTTTTCAGCCATGGCATCTATTTTATGCAGAACGATAAGAAAGTCAGTTGAAAGTTAATTCCATGGCGTTTGATTAATGGCCACAGGAGGATGTACTCTAATCTGTGCACTGTTGGGCTGCTAATTTCAAGCCACACACAGGTAATTATGGCTCCCGTTCTCCTGGAGTAAATGTTTTTGTTGCACACTCTCCTCCTCTGACACTGGTTGTCTTGTTTTTAGGAATAGTGCTGTGTGCAGAAGGTACTGATAGGCTGGTGTGTTTTTATTCAGCCAGGATTTATGGGAGTCTTCCTTAACCTATGAAAGACAAGATTGGAATTTTAAAGCTGTGTATGATAAATTAAATATCAGCACCATGTACTATACCAAATCCATCGGATAGTGGACACTGAAAATTGGAGACAGGCTGGCGCGAGCAAACAGCACTTATATTCTCTGTTATGATCGATGTGAAATAAAAGTACATTATAGGTCTATTTTCTTTGGTTAAAAAAAAGCCACAGGAGAGGCTGCAGTTTCATATGTCTTATATGAGCCAAATGGATTTAAAGTGAACTAATTTGTTGCAGTTTTTTGTTTACCTTCACCTTATATCTGGGGAGATTATCCTCCAACAGATTTTTACCAGCAGGTGACATGCCCTGATGTATGTTTTGCCATTGAGTTGCTATTAAGAGACCGCTAGTGGCTGTGGAAATAATGGCATGAAGAAACATAGTAGTGGATTACAATTGCCGTATGCCTAAACTAGTCCGTCACCTGTCTTTAACCATTTCCTTATAAATAACTAAAATATTTTTAGTGCTTACCATTGCCCATTACCCTAACCTTAACCACCTAATAATATCTATTTAATGTGTGAAATATTCAAACCCAAAGGCTGGCGGTGGGGTTTGTTTGTTCTGCCTGAGTCTGCATGGATTTTCACCAGGTACTCCAGTTTCCTCCCACAGTCCCAAGATATGCACATTTAATTGGCAGGTTGATTGGCATTAAATGGGGATTCCAAATTGCCCATAAGTTTGAATGTGAGAGTGAATGGTTGCCTGTCACTCTGTGTTGGCCCTGTGATGGACTGGCAATATCTCTGGGCTGTGCCCAGAGATATTGCCAGTCTCGCCTAAGAAAGCTGGGATAGGCTGCAGCCCCCCTGTGACCCGAAAGGATTAAGTGGTTAAGGAAATGGATGGATGAATGTAGCTTTAGATGTGATGTGAATTAGGGATGTGCGATATGATGATATATATCGGTGAAGTGATAAAAAACGTCTTCTGTTTCATATAAAACTGTATCGTTTATATCGGGATTTAAGAGACATACTTGTTTCTACTTGTCACCGCCCTGCCTCTCCCCCGCAGTGCGCCAGGTGCGCCACAACAGTTAACTGCAAGCTAATGTTTTGCCGCTACTTCTGTGGAGCCGCTACTTCTGTGCCAGCCAGAGATGTTGGATTTTTTCCCATCTTGCTGCATCAGAGAGGATAGTCCTCTAACCTCGTTTTATTTGGAGGTAGGTCACGTTAACATCATCTCTCTCTCTATAAGATGGCAAATGCTAAATGACGACGCTAACTTGTTGCTAACAGGAAACATTATAGTGTATCAGACCATCATTCTAGTTTAATTCACTGCTGAGTTTCTTAATTTTGTCTGAAAAAAACATAATGAAAGCTGCAAAAGTGAGTGACAACCGCTACATACACGCTAAATAAATTAATTAAAATATATCGGAGGAACAAACAAGCTCTTAATGCAACTTGATTTCTAATCATTTTAAATTAGTCCAGTAGCAATAAAGAAAAAAGTTGAAGTCATCTCAAATGCACATTAAAAACAATTTTATAACACTGCAAAATTAAGAGGGAAAAAAGTGTATAAAATTAATGACAGATGAATTTGTAGAGTTGATTTTTTTTTTCAGGATGTAATTTAAAATGTAGAAAAAGAAATGGTCCTTTTTATTGGTTATCATAAACTATAGAATTTACAGAAAATGAAAATCATGATATACAGTATATTGTTATCATCAATTAAGATTACTTATATCATGATATGAAATTTTGGTCATATCACACACCTCTAAAGTGAATAACATCCTGCGATAGTTGATTTAAATATGTTTTATCCAATCACACTCTGAAGCTCGAGTAAATACGTTATGTCTACATTATATATTTTTTGTTAACATTGGTCCTAATTTGGCTCGAGAAATACCCATTACGGCACCTACAGGTGATACAATAAGCAAAAACACTGCTATTAAAGACTCCATTTTCATAAAGAACACAGACAAGAGAGAGGTCATTGAAATTGTTAAATCATTTAAAAGTAAAACATCTACGGACTGTGATGGTACTGACATGCTCTTAGTCAAAACTATTATTGAATGCTTAGTGAAACCACTGACGTATATCTGTAACCTGTCTCTCCAAACAGGTATATTTCCCAATGCAATGAAAATAGCTAAAGTAATTCCGATGTACAAGACGGGTGACAGAGGGGAATTCTCAAACTATAGACCAATTTCACTATTGCCGCAATTTTCCAAGATACTGGAAAAAATATTCTGTGAGAGAATTGACAACTTCATACTGAAGAATAATTTATTGTGTGAGCAGCAATATGGGTTCAGACACAAGAGGACAACTGCATTTGCTCTAATGGAATTTATAGAAAAAATATCAACTGCCATTGAAAATAAAGAGTATTCAGCTGGGGTATTCCTGGATCTTAAAAAAGCATTTGATACACTGGATCATAATTTATTATTAAAGAAACTACAAAATTGTGGTGTTAGAGGGGTAGCACTGTCCTGGTTATGTAGTTATTTAAAGAATAGATATCAGTATGTATGTGTTGGTAACAAAAACTCACAGTTACTGAAGGTTACTTGTGGAGTCCCACAGGGTTCAGTTTTGGGGCCATTGTTATTCAATATGTATATAAATGATATATGTAAAATTTCAGAAAAAATGGACTTAATATTGTTTGCCGATGACACTAATCTATTATGCAGTGGAAGCAATTTGGAACAACTTTTGGATACACTCGGAAAAGAATTAGGAAAGCTTAAACTGTGGTTTGATTCAAACAAATTAACGCTCAATTTAAGTAAGACAAAATTTATAGTTTTTAACAACCATCACAACAACTTAGTATCTAAGCTCAGTGTAAATGGTGTAGAGATTGAAAGGGTATCCGGAACTAAATTTCTTGGAGTAATAATTGATAATAAACTGTGTTGGAAGTCACATATTAATTATATTAAAGGTAAAATATCCAAATCAATTGCAATACTACACAGAGTGAAATATTTGCTGAATCAACCCACACTATATAGCTTGTATCATTCATTAATACTCCCATACATGACATATTGTACTGAAGTATGGGGAAATACATATAAAACAAACATACATCCAGTCTTTATGCTTCAGAAGAGAGCTATTAGAATAATAAACAAAGCTGCTTACAGGGAACCAACAAACCCACTTTTTCTTAAATTAAAAGCTCTCAAGTTGAAAGATCTGGTTGACTTTAAAACTGCAGTAATAATGTTTAAAGTGAAGAATCTATCACTGCCCGCAAATATCCAAAAGTTGTTCCAAATAAGGGAGAAACAACATCATTTCAGAGGAATATGTATATTTCAAAAACCTTCAGTGAGAACTTACCAAGCAACACTGTGTTTCAATGCAAGGAGTCAGATTATGGAACGATTTTGGACCTGAATTAAAATCATGTACAACGCTTGGACAATTTAAACAAAAACTAAAGGAAGAAATACTCCAAACATATATACAAGATGACATGTAAAATCACATAAGGATTGTCATATCCAGCCTGCGTTGTGTTGTAGCTTAGTTTTTTTTGTCACATTTTGTCTTAGCTTTGTTCTGAATTGTAATTGCTCTTGTTTTGTTTTCTTTTGAATTCTTGGATGGAATATGGGTGGGCAATATAAGCTGCGGCTTCAGCCATCACCCATTTCGGATAACTTATTTTGAACTGTATAATCAGAGGAGTTATTGTCTAATTTGACCTTGTTGGATTTCCTTTCCCCCTTTGTTATATTATTCAGTTTCTTTTAACCTGTACTTTTAATCTATCCAAAATAAAGATTCATTCATTCATTCATTCATTCATTCATATTTTTAAATCTTACTTCATTATAAATATACTGTATGTCTTGTGTCTTATGTAACTGGTTGTGAGTTGGATGATTCCTCTGCTGCTGTGGATTGGTTATAATGCTAAATATATTGTTATATACTCCCTACATAATATATACACTACTCACAAAAAGTTAGGGATATTCAGCTTTCGGGTGAAATTTCAGGATGCACCTAAAATGCAATATAACCTTTATAGGTGAACTTAATTTGACCTTCTCGAACCTTTTGAATGCACATGTCCAAACAGTGAACATGTTTCAGAACTTTTTGCATAACTTGCCATTCTCTTACAAGGTGCTTAACCCCTTGCACTCTGGTCAATTTCCCTAAAAACGCCTAAAAATAACGTACCCAAAGTAAATCAAAAGCTGTTCTTCAACCCTTTGCAGCATTTTCATGGGGTTGGTCTCATTTAAAAGAAAACACTTTGAATTTTTTGGCAAAACAGTCATAATCTCTCTAAGTGCTCCTGCCACTGAGTAACAGTCATCTAAACATACTGAACTTGAAGAAAATAAATTTCGCCTGGGTGTTTTTTTGGATACAAATGCTTGCAAATAACACACAGCTGTCAGATCCGGGCTGGAAAATGCAACAGAAATGTAGAACCAAGTGTTATCCAGATGAGGTCAAAATTTTGTAACAATACCACAAAAAATGAATAAATTACACAGCTTTTTTTGTCAGGTTGTTCCCAGGCGTTTTTGAACTGTGCCAAATTGTGCCAAATGGCACAGTTTGGAAAAATGTCTGTAACTTTTGTCTGTAACTTTTGTTGTAACTTTTGTTCATTCATTCATGAATGAATGAATGAACAAACAAGCCCCCACACACAAAGAAGCATGCCACATAAAAAAATGTGTGCCTTTTTTTTTTACAAGAAAAAATAACCTACAGTGCAATAAAAATTATACTAAAATATCTGTAATGTAGAGGATAACAACCCCCCCCCCCCCCCGCTACAGAGGACGGACATTGTCCATCGCCACATGACGGACCGCGGCGCACGGGTCTACTACGCACAGTTGTACTAAAATATCTGCAATATATCTGCAATATATCTGCAATCCGCTACAGAGGAGTAAGTCAGTCTCACTTCCGCCCTCCCAAGAGAGCAGACGCTTTTTTCTTCTCTCCTGCTGACTTTTTCCTCCCCTCCTACTACTGGATCCCAGCTTGCTGTTGTCTGTCTGCGTCTAACTGCGACCGCCGAAAAGAAATTATGGAGTTAATAAGCTGGGCTTTGAACACAATTGACACTATTTTTTCAACAAGGAAAAGTGCTCCGGGGGAAGCTGTCTGCCCCGCTGGAACGGCTCCAGTGGGCTATTTATGTGACACAGGTAATTGGAAAATGCTGTGTCTCTCTAATCTCTCTATCGAAGATATTGAAGATTTGTTTATCTTCGTAATCTTGGTGATTGGGATAATTCTGATTGGGACGGGAATTGTCTTGGTTTACCGCAAAATTGCTGAAGATGGATTCAACCTATCAAAATGCTGGCCAGGCGAGGTGCATCCAACAAATTGGAAAACTGGAGAAGACCCTGATAGCGACTACTGGAGAACTGTCTCGTAAGGTGGATTACATCATGGGTTCGCTCAGGTCTTACCATGACGAATTCAAAGCTGCGCAATGAAGGATTAATGTACTGAATCTACAGAAGAAATACAAGTCTTCTCTGTGATCAGTCCTATTTGGCATTATTATTCCCCATGAAAATTCCTCCTGGCTGTCTGCAGACTGTGTTTTTTCAAAATCATGAGCACAAGGCCTTGGACAGCCAGCTACAGCGCCAGATAAGACTGGGCGCCAGACAGACAAAACATCTTCTGCCAAGGGTCCTTGGGTCTCTCTTATTATCATCAACACTGCTCAACACCGCACACACATTGATTCATGAACTGAATAAAGATATACTGTACACTGCTCTCTTGTGTCTTGTGAAATTCTGAGTGTAGCGAATGTATGTGCATGAGAGCTTTTTTTTTCCTTGAACTCTTAATATTGATTAAGTATGTAACCAGTATTTTGAATCAATGATTTTTTTGCTCCTTCCCATTGTATTATCTTTATGCTACCTGTACCCTCCTGCTGATAGGCGCGTTTCAGATGCGCCGCGGCACGGAAATGCAGGTCATTACTGTGTCAAGTCAAATTCTCTCGTATGTTATCAGTGTTCTGTTAATGTACTTGGCAATAAATCCTTTTCTGATTCTGATTCTGATTCTGATTCTGCAATATATCTGCAATCCGCTACAGAGGAGTAGCGGTGGGGGGGGGGGGGACCGTTCCGTGACCGGACCGTGCACTGTTTTGTGACCGGACCGTGCGCCGCGGTTCGTCATGTGGCGATGACGCACAGTTGTAATTTACCGATCGGTCAAAAGTCATTTTGATTACAATTTTCAGGGATAAAGAATAATTTAGCTTATAACACTTACCTGTCCACAACAGCAGTGTCGCTGGCGAACTTCTCTTCCTCATTGTCAGATGAACATGACGCTGGTCCGCTTGTTACGACTCGTGGTTCTGGTCACCCGACCCGGTCAAACCATGATTCCATTATTGCGGTTTTGCGCTTCCATGATTGCGGTTTTGGCGAACGATTTTTCAAAACAAATAAGAACAGTAGTAAGAAAAAAACACTGGCGAACGCTACCGTCACACACAGCGGCTTACACAAAACAGATTTTACGAACGGGATGCATGCTTTCAATCGTCAAACTTCTCTGCTTCAATTGGCTCGCTGTATTCGCAGCCGTTGGTAGGCGGGTCCTTCTTGCTAGGTTTTCAGTCATTGGTTCTTCAAGGTTTCAGAAACCCAATTCAAGGCTCTTATTAGTCGAATGAGAGGTCAATCAAATCTAAACCATTCAAAGCACTCCTTTGGCTTTCTGTTTGCAGCTGTGTCTGTAGTGGAAGAACGGAAATGCAGCTTTTTTTTTTTCAGTGCACACTAGTACGCACAGTGTGCGTCCTAGTGCGCATGAGGGCGCGCTAGGACGCAGAGACGTGACCGCCCGCGGTATCCCGGAGTGCAAGAGGTTAACAGCAAAATTCACAACAGGTGTTTGATCCATGAATCGATCAATAAATTTTCTGGTTCAAATAGAATTGGTATTTAAACAGTCCTCTTCATCATGCTGTTCACGATTTGACATCATGAGACTAAGATGACGCCTAACAATTGATCAACAGTACCTCACCATTACGAGGCTTCAAACAGGATGTTCCCAGAGGGAAGTAGCCACTGAGCTTAGAGTGTCACAGAGTGTCATCAGCAGGTTGCAACAGAGATACAGAGAGACTAGAAGAGTCACAGAAAGGCATAGAAGTGGATGTCCTTTGGCCACATCACATGCTGATGACCGTTCATTGTAAACAGTGCTCTGCAGAACCGGATGATGAATGCCACTCAGCTCCAGGCACATTTAAGGGAGGTGAGAGGCACCCAAGTGTCACGTCAGACCATTTGAAATATTGACATCAGCCTGGTCTGTGTGCTAGATGACCTGCAAGGGTACCTGACCACACCATCAGGCGCAGATGTCATCATCTTGCATGGGCCAGGGAATATTTATGCTGGACAAAGGACCAGTGGACCTCAGTGCTGTTCTCTGATGAAAGTCAAATCAAGCTGAGTAGAAATGATGGCCACCAAAAATGTTGGAGATGTCAAGGAGAGTGCTGTGCATCAGTCACTGTTGTCACCAGATGAGCCTTTGGTGGTGGTGGTGTTACAGTCTGGGCAGGTGTGTCTAGTCAATACAGAACTGCCCTACACCTTGCGAATGGTACAGTGACAAGCCGATACGACCTGAATAACATCATAAATCCAGTCATTGTGCCCATACATGAACAGCACAGGCCTAATTTCATCTTCATGGACGACAATGCTCCAGCTCATCGAGGTCACATCATTAGGGAACAGCTGCTGGAGGCTGGGATACCTCAAATGGAGTGTCCTGCACTTTCTCCAGACCTGAATCCCACAGAAAACCTGTGGGATCAGCTGAGTCGCCCTGTAGAGGCTCGTAACCCTGCACCCCACAACCTCAATGACCTGAGGACCGCTTTTCAAGAAGAGTGGAATGCCATGCCTCAGCAGACAATAAGTTGACTTGTGAACAGCATGAGACGTTGTTGTCAAGCTGTAATTGATGCTCAAGGGCACATGACAAGTTATTGAGACACTGACATTTTTGTTGTGGTATGCCCACAACTGTTGGTGGCTTTTGTTTTAATAAATTGTTTGAGATGAGGAAATCACCATTGCATGCTTCTAGACTTTTTACATTTTCCATAAATTTCACCCAAAAGCCAAATATCCCTAACTTTCTGTGAGTAGTGTATGTTATATAAAGAGACTGATGGATCTCTATATTTTGACTGAATACTTAATAAAGACTATTTTCTCAATATTTGTACTCATGTTTCTTTATCATTTGGACAGCTATTGTGTACAAAACATTATTAATCATTTCAGAACACAAATATATCATAATAGCCATCTTGTTCATCTTCTTTCGGTTGCTCTCTGTAGGGGTCTCCACAGCGGATCATTTGCTACCATCTCACCCTATCCCCAGCATCTTTCTCTCTAACACCAACCCTCTCCATGCCCTTCTTCACTACATCCATGAATCTTCTCTGTGGTCTTCCTCTTTTTGTCCTGCCTGGCAGCTCCATCTTCAACATTCTTTGTCCAATATATCCACTGTCCCTCCTCTGCACATGTCCAAACCATCTCAGCCTTGCCTCTTTTACTTTGTCTCCCAAACCGCTCAACCTGAGCTGTCCCTCTGATATGCTCATTTCTAATCCTGTCTCTCCTAGTCACTCCCAGTGAGAATATTAGCATCTTCAACTCTGTCACCGCCAGCTCTGCCTCCTGTCTTTTTGTCAGTGCCACCATCTCCAAACCATACATCATCGCAGGTCTCACTACGTCTTGTAAATCTTCCCTTTCACTCTAGCTGCTACCCTTCTGTCACAAATCATCCCTGACACTCGTCTTCACCCACTCGCTCTTGTCTTCACCTCTGTTGTGCATTTTCCATTGCTTTGGATGGTTAACCCCAGGTATTTAAACTCATCTACCTTCACTACCTCTACTCCTTCCATCTTCACCATTACACTGGCCTCCCTCTCATTAACACTCATGTTTTCTGTCTTGCTTCTACTGGCTTTCATTCCTCTTCTCCCCAGAGCATACCGTCACCTCTCCAGGTTCTCTTCCACCTGCTCCCTACTCTCACTACAGATCACAATGTCGTTTGCAAACATCATGGTCCACGGAGACTCCTGCCTGACCTTGCCTGTCAGCCTGTTCATCACCATGGCAAACAAGAAGAGGCTCAGAGCCGATCCCTGATGTAACCCCACCTCCACCTTGAATCCATCTGTCACTCCTACAGCACACCTCACCACCATCTCTCTATCCTCATACATGCCCTACACCACCCTCACATGCTTCTCTACCACTCCTGACTGTCTCATACAGTACCATACCTCCTCTCTTGGCACCCAATCATATGCTTTCTCTAGATCCTCTAAGACACAGTGCAGCTCCTTCTGACCTTCTCTATACTGCTCTTGGAAAACTGATTGACATTATTGCAGATTCTTGCCCTATGCAGAACCTTGGAAGGAATGAAATCAAAGAGTCGCCCATTTGTCACGCTCTTCATAGACTATTCAAAAGCTTTTGATTGTTTTCACCGAAAATGTATGCTCAAGATCCCTGAAGCATACAGCATCCCGGGCAACATAATCAAACCAGTGAGGATCATGTATGATACAGTGGTGTGAAAAAGTGTTTGCCCCCTTCCTGATTTCTCTTTTTTTGTATTTGTTTGTCACACTTAAATGTTTCAGATCATCAAACAAATTTAAATATTAGCCAAAGATAACACAAGTAAACACAAAATGCAGTTTTAAAATGAAGGTGTTTATTATTAAGGGGGAAAAAAATTCAAACCTACATATGTTATGTTCAGGGTTGCTTTCAACTCCGTCCATGACCCGTGGCTGTAGGTTTTGATCATTGCTTACTAATTCCAACTGGCAGATTGAGCTTTGTTCTCTGTCAGCCCTACGGCTATGCCTCCTCCTCTTGCCAGACATTCACCGGCTGTTTTCCATCACCACATGCACACACATGCACGCACGCACACACACACTCACACATGCACACATCCAATCATTCACGCACCTGCTTGCCACACGGCTGTGTCCACTTGCCTTCGTTAGTGTATTGTGTATTTATAGGGAGGCAGTGTGACCAGTCAGGGTGACAGCTTAAGTCAACATGGACATCCTGACTCACTGGATTATTGGCTGTTTTCCTTTGGACTAATCATATCGTTGCCTAGAGCCTTTCCGCTCCAACATTTCTGTAAGTCCTCATTTTGTGCCTTCTCCCTTCACTCCTGATTGTTTGGAGCGCGTTAGGCATTTCCTCTAGCCTACTAGGTTTGCAGCGAGTTGTCTTTCCCATTCCCATCTGTAACTGTTATTTGGATATTTTGTGTACATTTTCTCCCTGTAATAAACACATCTACTTTACTGCACGTTGGGCTTGCTTCCAGTTTATATGTTCGCTGCGAGATCGCACAGCGGACATGACAGTAAGCTGCCACCGAAAAAAGAGCCCAAGCAGTGAAGTAGCGTGCTTTTTTCAATTTTTGGTGGGTGTCTTTCCTACCTGCAACCGGAGTCGTGTTGGACTACTGGAGCGACGCAGAGCTGAATGGACTGGCCTGTCTTAAGGACGCCATCGCTTCCACACGGGCTGGTTTCTCGTGAGGCTGCTCGTGCTGCTCAGGACATCGCAGCAGAGGTATTGGAGGAATGTCCTGATCTCTTGTTTTTTTCTGAGTTGGCTGACATCCTTCACTTCATCCTCGCGCTGCGTGAAGAGGAACCCGAGAGGGGTCCGCCAGCGTTGGAGCAGCCCTGGACATGGAAGCGGCGTTCACAGCGAAAGCGGCCGTCCTCCTCCCTCAGCCCTTCCACTCCACCCCGCCCCTGTCTTCGGAGCACCAACCCACCTCAACTCCAGCCCTGGATCACCGGAGAAGCACCTTCTCCTCCTCACCAGCAGCCTGTTCCTCAGCCAGTGAGACCATTTCTGCGGCAGCCTCCTCTTCCTGATCATTCTCGCTGGCTATAACGTCAGCCTATTCTTCCTCTCCAGCTGCCGCACAGTCTGTCTCCTCGCTGCTCGCAGGCTCTTCGTGCCTTCTCCGGAAGTTCCTGTTTCCATGATGCCGGGGGTGGTCCCTACTTCTCCCATGGTGGGGTCCAAGCTCTCCGGAGCCAGGGAGAGGGAAGACACTCCACATAGTACAGCAGCAGGCAACATCCAAGTCCAGGTTAACAGGCAAGTTAATTTTCCTTCTATTTCTATTAATGACAAAATGTCTTGCCTGATTCCTGGTAGGGGGGCTCAGGAAGAGCAGTCCTCTGAGCTCTCCCCACCTGCTGCTGTTGAAAATGACTCACCTACCCTCTCCATCTCTCCTCTTCTCACCCCTGAGCATCCATCGGCCCTGGAGCTCAGTCACCGGATGAAGGAGGAGCCTGCGGTGCTAAAAGACCTAATCCCAGCCCCACAGAGCTTCTATGGACAGAGGGAGGGCACTGTGACCAACCTGAAGCCTGTGCCAACGAAAGCGCGTCCCCTGGCTTCAGTCTCCTGGGGTCCAGTGCAACGTGAAACTCCACCTCCAGACTCCACGCTGGGAGAGTCACCTGCATTGGAACTTTTACTGGAGGAGGCCAAGACTGCGACCACCATCACGCCTGTTGCGGAAGCCACCACAGCAGAATCAGCGCCCCAGCTGCACCTCCAGTAGGCCGAGCCCATATAGATGTCGCCCGGATCATCGGAGTCCTGGACGGCAGTGGAGCTCGAGCTAAGGCAAGTGCTCTCTTTAGTCTTTCTCCTTTATCTTATATAGCATTTTTGCCTAGCTCCAGGTGAGGAGAGCCAGCTGCAGCCACATGCTGCACCTGAGCTTGCCTCGCCGGGCTCTGCTACTGCCGGCGACCCTGACCCTTCCTCCACTGTGTCTGAGTCCTCATCTAGGGTCACTGGAGAGAGGTCAACGTTGCCGGACAAGATGGAGGATCCAGGCTCGCCACTGGAGGTTATCGTCGCCGCTGCCATCCCCACTGTGGTTCCCGTGGGTCCAGCTACCCGTCTGCATGGGTCCCAGGGGGTGCTTGTGATTGACCGCCTTCTGGCTTGGATTCTTGTGGGGGCCGACTGGTCCAGAGTCAGGACAGCGTGGAAGTCAGCAGTGGCCCAGCTGGGTCCCATCGCGGGTGGAGCAAGGGCCCTCCCGGGCTCCAGCAAGGGTGCAACCATGGCTCGGTTGGGATCCACCGTGGGTGCAACACTGGCCCAATCGGGGCTCACCACGGGAGCAATGAGGTCCTGGGAAGGGGCCACAGCTGGGGCAACATTGTCCCAAGCCAGGACCACCACGGGTGCAGCCGAGCTCCAGTCCCAAGCCGGGACCACCAAGGGTGCAGCCGGCCAGCTTGGGGACACCGAGATCCCTTCCTCCTTTCCAGAGGTCCTCGGGGTGTCCCTTCCTCTTCCACCAGTCTCCGCCATGGTCCGCCTGGTCCTGCCACTAGGAACCGCAGGGGGTCCCCTTCATCAATACGGCCACCCACCTTTCAGCCTTGCGGTGGGTAGACCGCCGCCTCGTCTCTCCCTGCAGACCTGGTGGCTCAACTATGCGGGCCGGCCGCCCGAAGGACTGGGTTCCTGGGTCAAGTGACCCTTTTCCTCTGGCGGGACACCTGATACTGTTGTGCAGGCCGCCTGCTGGCCCTGGGATTTTGGCCGGCCTGCTGAACTTACGGCCACCTGCTGGACCTTGGACTCTGGCCGGCCACCTGAACCGTGGGACTCTTGGGGGTGGGGTGGGTTAGCTTAGTTTTGGGGGTGGGAAGTGTTCATTGTGTTGTATTCTGGTGTTTTTCTTTTCTTGTTTGATCCCTCCTAACCTGTTTTCCCCCACCTCTAGCCCTGGTTTGGCCTTTTGAGTGGGGGGGGCAGGTTGTGTTTTCTGCTCTGATGGTGCGGTGGGTGTCTGGTGTCCACCCCTTCGGGAAGGGGGCAGGAGGCTCTGTCATGTTCGGGGTTGTTTTCAACCCCGTCCATGACCCGTGGCTGTAGGTTTTGATCATTCCTTATTAATTTCAGTTGGCAGATTGAGCTTTGCTCTCTGTCAGCCCTATGGCCACACCTCCTCCTCTTGCCAGACATTCACAGGCTGTTTTCCATCACCACATGCACACACATGCACGCATGCACACACACACACACACTCACACATGCACACATCCAATCATTCACGCACCTGCTTGCCACACGGCTGTGTCCACTTGCCTTCGTTAATGTATTGTGTACTTATAGGGAGGCAATGTGACCAGTCAGGGTGGCAGCTTAAGTCAACATGGACATCCTGACTCATCGGATAATTGGCTGTTTTCCTTTGGACTATTCATATTGTTGCCTAGAGCCTTTCCGCTCCAACATTTCTGTAAGTCCTCATTTTGTGCCTTCTCCCTCCGCTCCTGATTGTTTGGAGCGCATTAGGCATTTCCTCTAGCCTACTAGGTTTGCAGCGGGTTGTCTTTCCCATTCCCATCTGTAACTGTTATTTGGACATTCTGTGTACATTTTCTCCCTGTAATAAACACATCTACTTTACTGCACGTTGGGCTCACTTCCAATTTATAAGTTTGCTGCAAGATCGCGCAGCGGACATGACAACATAGCCCTGTGTGAAAAAGTGATTGCCCCCTACACCTAATAACTGGTTGGGCCACAGTTAGCAGCAACAACTGTAATCAAGCATTTGCGATAACTGGCAATGAGTCTTTTACAGAACTGTGGAGGAATTTTGGCCCACTCATCTTTGCAGAATTATTGTAATTCAGCCACATTGGAGGGTTTTCGAGCATGAACCGCCTCTTCAAGGTCATGCCACAGCATCTCAATCCAATTCAGGTCAGGACTTTGACTAGGCCACTCCAAAGTCTTCATTTTGTTTTTCTTAAGCCATTCAGAGGTGGACTTGCTGGTGTGTTTTGGATCATTGTCCTGCTGCAGAACCCAAGTGTGCTTCAGCTTGAGGTCACGGACAGATGGCCAATCATTCTCCTTCAGGATTTTTTGGTAGACAGCAGAATTCATGGTTCCATTTACTACAGCAAGTCTTTCAGGTCCTGAAGCAGCAAAACAGCCCCAGACCATCACACTACCACCACCATATTTTACTGTTGGTATGATGTTCCTTTTCTGAATTGCTGTTACTTTTACGCCAGATGTAATGGGATGATTATTTTCCCAAAAGTCTTAGGGATCATCAAGATGTTTTCTGGCAAAAATGAGACAAGCATTTATGTTGGTTATGTGTTTTTTGTCTATGGAACTCTGCCATGCAGACCGTTTTTTCCCAGTCTGATTCTTATGGTGGAGTCATGAGCACTGACCTTAACTGAGGCAAGTGAGGCCTGCAGTTTTGTTGTGGGGTCTTTTGTGATCTCTTGAACGAGTCATCGCTGCGCTGTTGGGGTAATCTTGGTTGGCCAGCCACTCCTGGGAAGGATCACCACTGTTCCATGTTTTTGCTATTTGTGGATAACGGCTCTCACTGTGGTTTGCTGTAGTCCCAAAGCTTTAGAAATGGCTTTATAACCTTTTCCAGACGGATAGATCTCACTTACTTTGTTTCTCATTTGTTTCTGAATTTTTTTTGGGATCGCAGCATGATGTCTAGCATTTGAGGATCTTTTGGTCTACTTCACTTTGTCAGGCAGGTCCTATTTAAGTGATTTCTTGATTGAGAACAGGTGTGGCAGTAATCAGGCCTGGGTGTGACTAAAGAAATTGAACTCAGGTTTCCAAAGATGTGATAAACCACAGTCAATTTATGTTTTGACGGGGTGGGGGTGGGGGCAATCACTTTTTCAAACGGCCATGTCGGTTTGGATTTTTTTTACCCTTAGTAAGAAACACCTTCATTTAAACACTGCATTTTGTGTTTACTTGTGTTATCTTTGTCTAATATTAAAATTTGTTTGATGATCTTAAGCATTTAAGTGTGACAAACATACAAAAAATGAGAAATCAGGAAGGGGCAAGCACTTTTTCACACCACTGTAAGTCTACAGCTATTGTCATGTCCAGCAATGGTGAAACCAAGCCATTTAACATCTCAGCAGGTGTCTTGCAAGGCGACGTCTTGGCTCCATATATTTTCATCGTTGTTCTGGACTATATCATGCGCCAAGCACTTTCTTCTACATATGAAGACACAGGTATAGTTCTTGAGCCTAGAAGGAGCAGCAGACACCCGGAGGTTCGTCTTCATGATCTGGACCTTGCTGATGACATTGCCCTACTTGCCACATCTGTAGGAAAGCAGAATCTTTCCTCCATAGCATTGAGCCTCCTTCAAACGCAGTTGGCCTTCATCTTAAAGGAAAAACCAAGGCTCTTCTCCTCAACACGACCCAACAAATAACATTAAAACCAAGAAATGGGTCACACTGGAGAAGATCACATGTGCCCGACTCTTTTCTTGATTTTAAATCAAGGAAAGCTCAAGCCTGGAAGGCATGTAACAAGCTGGGGAAAATTTGGAAATCTAGTCTTGATCGGCAACTTAAGATCAACATATTCAGAGCCTGCATAGAATCCATCCTTTTGTATGGGTCAGAAACATGGCCCATCACAAAAGAACTTGAGGCATGTACAGAAGGATGTTATACACAACAATTGCAGAGAGCATTGAACATAAGCTGGAAGGACCATATTCCTAACAGAGTTGTGTATGGAAAATTGCCCCTTATAACAACAGCAATAAAAGTTAGATGTCTATAGTTTGCTGGACACTGCCTACACACAGTGGACCATTCTGTTTCCCACCTGGTCTTCTGGACTCCAGTCAGTGGTCGCACTAGCCGTGGCAGACAAAGACTCAGTTATCCCGATGCAATCAGAAGGGACATGGGGCTTGAGGAGCAAGATATGTCAAGGCTGATGAAGGACAGGAAACTTTGGGCCCAACATGTTGCTGCAGCTTCTTTAGCTCCATCTACGGACGGTAGATGATGATGATGGTGATACTTCTCCATCAACACTCTTAGAGGAAACATTGCATCTGTCGTACTCTTTCTTGGCATGAAACCATACTGCTGCTCACTGATTGTCACCTCTCCTCTTAACCTGGCTTCAACAACTCTTTCCCATATCTTCATAATGTGGCTGATCAACTTTATACCTCTGTAGTTACTACAGCTCTGAGCATCACCCGTGTTCTTGAAAATTGGTACCAAAACACTTCTCCACTCCTCAAGCATTCTCTCAGTCTCCAAGATTGTGTCAAACAATCTGATTAAAAAGTCCACTGCCATCTCTCCTAAATATCTCCATACCTCCACAGGTATGTCATCTGGACCAACCGCCTTTCCATTCTTCATCCTCTTCAAAACTGCCCTCACTTCCGCCTTGCTAATCCTCGGGACTTCCTTGTTCACCATCTTTCCTTCATCCATCCTCCTCTGTCTCATTTCCTTTATTCATCAGCTCCTCAAAGTACTCCTTCCATCTTCTCAGCACACTCTTGTCACTTGTTAGTACATTACCATTTCTGTCCTTAATCAACCTAACCTGCTGCACATCCTTTCCAGCTCAACCTCTCTGTCTAGCCAATCGATACAAGTCCGTTTCTCCTTCCATAGTTGTTAGCCTCTCATACAACTCACTATATGCCTTTTCCATTTCCTTTGCGACCTCTTCTTTGCCATGTGCCTAGATTCCAAATACTCCTACTTTCTTCATCTCCCTGACTATCCCACTTTTTCATTGCCAACCTCTTCCTTCCTTTTCCTTTCTTGTACCTCTTCATTCCACACCACCAAGTCTCCTTGTCTTCCTTCCTCTGTCCACTAGATACACCACATACCTTTCTACCCATTTCCCGCAATACATTTGCTTTACTGTCCTAGTCATCCAGAGCCTGTATCAACTCTTTCCTGAACTCTGTGCGACCTTCTTCCTTCTGTAATTTCCCCCACTTAATCTTTGGCTCTGTCTTCACACTCTTCTTCTTCTTGCTTTCCAAAGTCATCCTACAGACTACCACCCGATGCTACCTTGCTGCATTCTCTCCTGCCACCACCTTGCAGTGTCCTATCTCTTTCAGGTTTCTCCTTCTCAATAAGATGTAGTCCACCTGTGTGCACCTTCCTCCACTCTTGTAAGTCACCCTATGTTGCTTTCTCTTCTTGAAGTATGTATTCACCACAGCCATTTCCATCCTTTTAGCAAAACCCACAACCATCTGTTCTTCCACATTTCTCTCCTTAAAACCATACCTACCCAGAACCTCATCATCACCTCTGTCCTCTTCACCTGCATGCCCATTAAAGTTTGCTCCAATCACCACTCTCTCCTCCCTGGAACATTGTTTTCCACTTCATCCAAATTACTCCAGAATTCCTCTTTCTCATCTACCAGACATCTAACTTGTGGGGCATATGCACTATCATTCAACATCACACCTTCGACTTCTAGCTTCAAACTCATGATTCTGTCTGACTCCCTCTTTACCTCCTGAACACTCTTCACATACTCTTCCTTCAAGAATATTCCTACTCCTTTTTTTTGTTCATATGAAAGACAAAAAAAAAATAGAAAAATGTCTTTACCTTCTTTACATGTTTCAACTGCACTGCAGCCTTCGTTATTTTTCTATTTTATTTTTTGTCTTTCATATGAACAAAAGATAAATAATTAAAAGAAGACAAAATGAACCTATTTGACGTAATATTCCTACTCCATTTCTCTTCCTACTGACACCATGGTAGAACAGTTTAAATCCCCCCTCCAATGCTCCTAGCCTTGCTTCCCTTCCATCTGGTTTCTTGAACACAGTATACAGTCATGTGAAAAAATTAGGACACCCCATTAATTATTCAGTTCTTTAGTAAGAAATGTTCACATTGTTATGATTGTCCTTTGTAGGGCAAAGATGAGCAGCCAGAAGCCAGCAGTGAGTTTTGTTATTTTATTGCAAAAAGTGCAAAATAACACACCTCCAGGGGTGAAACACATAAACTATAACACACGACCTCAAAGGGTCAAAATAACTGAACAAAAACAAAGAATCACAAGTCACTTACACGTAATGCAGTGAGGGCGGAACCTAACACTGGAAAGAGACTGGAGTCAGGCGTGGGGACTCCAGCCTAAAGGGTGTGAGATCGCAGCAGGAATTAATCTCCACTGTGATCTTAAATAGTGCCAAAACAAACCACGAACAGGTGAGACAAATAATAAGGAATTAAGTGCCTGCAGCTGTGACAGCTGCGGACACTTAATTAAAAGTGCCCGCAGTGCACTTTTAATTAAAAGTGCACTTCAGCCTGACAGGCGGAAGTGCTGCTGCGGCACTGTCAAAATAAAAGCACAAAGTAATTCCCATAATAAACAAGACTAAATAACAGACAGAAAAAGGGAAAATAATAAGTAACTCAAGCGTGGTGTAAACCAGCGCTCAGGATCACTACACACATATTGATGTCTAATATTGTTTTTTTTTTTTTTTAATCTCTGGAATGAAGGAGTGATTTAATTGCAGGTAAATAACAAAAATTAACCTTTTTTTACTCATTAACAAAAGATATCAACAAAAATGCATATTCTGAGGAAAAAGTTACAACACCCTACTGCCTAATAGCTAGTGTTACCCCCTTTGGCTGAAATAACTTCAAGCAAGCAAGCAAAGTTTATTTGTATAGCACTTTTCACAGATATATATCACAAAGTGCTTCACAGCAAGTTAAAATTTACAAATATCCAGAAATTAAAATCAATAGAAATAAGATACAATATATACATTAATAGGGATAAAAAGAGAAAACAGTGAAGAAATAAAGGCCATTCAATGAGAGCTAAAACCCTGTCTGAACAAATGAGTTTTTAACTCCTTCTTAAAAGAGTCAACAGACTCAAGGCAGCACAAGGACAGGGGAAGTGTGTTCCAAAGCCGTGGTGCAGCGGCCTGGAAAGATTGATCTCCACGGGTTCTGAACTTGGTCCGAGGGACCACCAGGAGTCTCTGGTCTGAGGATCTTAGTGATCGTGTCGTGGCATAAGGAATCAAGAGAGCTGAGATGTATGAAGGGGCTTGGCCATTAAGAGTTCTAGAAGTTAAAATTAAAATTTTAAAATGAAATCTAAAAGCAACGGGCAACCAATGAAGGGACGATAAAACTGGGGAAATGTGTTCCCTTTTCTTCGTCCGGGTTGAAAACCGAGCTGCTGCATTTTGCACAGTCTGAAGGCGGGCAACAGCGGTTTTATGAAAACACAAACACTTCAATGAGACACTTCTTGTAGCCATCTACTAGTCTCTGACATCAGTCTGAGGAAAGTTTGCCCTACTACTCAATGCAGACTTTTTTCAGCTGTGAGATGTTTGAGGGGTTTCTTGCATGTAGGGCCTACAGCTCGTTTCAAGTCACCCCACAGCATCTCAATGGGCCAAACACAAACAGGAAAAGGAAATGAGGAGTTCTTCTTCTTTGGTGTATTACATGTCATCCACTGAGTCCTCCAACGGATGTCTGACACCTTTTGAAACTGGCATATCAGTACAGTCAGTACAAATTCCCAATGCAGGTGATTATGTCAGAGTGAGAAGGCAGGCACAGTGCCGTGCTCTGCCACTAGGGGCACGCAAATTCTCATAATCAAAGGGTTAATTGTTTAGTTATATTACTTCAATCTCCCAGTATTGTTAAAATTGATATTAAATATTCATATGTCCAAATATGTAAAAAAAAACCACAGGCTTTTATCGGGTGTCCCTAATTTTTTCACGACTGTATTTGCTTTCCTTCTCTCCATCATATCAGCCAACTCTCTGCCTTTACCAATCATAGTCCCTACATTTAATGTCTCTACTCTCACCTCCACATTTCTACCTTTACTTTTCTCTCTCTCCCTCCGAACACGCCTTCCCCCTCTCCTCCTCCTCGATCTTTGATCAACAGTAGCCCTATTTGGGATGGTGTGAAAATATCATCCCTATTTGGGATGATATTTAGGATGGTGGCTGAACTGTCATCTCTGCTGGAGTCCGAGTCCCACCCTATGCAGGACATACTGAACGCACTGAGGAGCTCATTTAGCAGTAGACTACATCATCCTAGGTGCGCAACCGAGAGGTTTCGCAGGTCCTTCCTACCTACGGCTGTCAGACTGTACAACCTAAGCAGGGCTGCTCGCAGAGATAGCAAAAAAACGTGACGACCTAGTAGTATTGAATGCAAAAAGATGCAACAGACTTGCACAAATGGTCCCCTCCAGTATACAACTAGGACAATATCAGTCGCTACGGAGGGTGACAATATGTATGGGCACATATTCATACTATGTAGGATAACTAAGGAGACGGTTATGCTGTTTATTCCATCTTGTTACAATGCTCCGCACTTTGTACATATATTTATATATTTATGTGTACGGTATGTATGTATATCCACTGCTCTTATTTATATTTTTCGTATCTTCTTAATTATTGCTCTGAGTGTTGCTATCCCTGTGCTGTTGCAATCCTGGAATTTCCCCATTGTGGGACTAATAAAGGCTTATCTTATCTTATCTTATTTCCACCGGCATCCTGTCGGTTAACAGCACCGGTGGCGGTTGTTGTTAACCCAGGCCTCGACCGATCTGGTATGAAAGTCTCATTCGTCATAATCCATGTGTTTGATTTGGCAAAGGTTTTATGTCTGATGCCCTTCCTGACACAACCATCCCCATTTTCCCGGGCTTGGGACCTGCACTAGGAGTACACTGGCTTGTGCACCCACTGTGGCTGGGTTTATATGAGAATAGCCTTATACAGTGACATGTTGGACGTGAACCAGATTATTAGCCAATTTGCTAGATGGATTTTAGTTTCAGAATAGCACTCCAATTTGATGGGTAAAAAGTGCGCTATATGTCAAAATTTTCAGTAATATCAAGTTATGGTTGTAATCTAGTTTAACGTGATAATTTCTATGGGTTCCCCCCATCCACAGCATATGGGACATCATGTGGTGTATGGGGCAGCACCTGTCTCTGTTTCTTTGACCCTAGGCCACACAGCTACTGTAAGCAGTGAAAGCTACAGTGGGGGATCAGTCCTCTTGTAGCTCTGTGTTAATTTCTATAGGTTGGATGGAAATGATTTGAAAAACTAAAGCAACCAACAAAGTTAACTATTTGCACCTAAGATCAGTGCAATAATCAATATTTGAAGGTGGTGTGACAAGTGGGGTGAATAAAGTACAGTGAAAATAAGTTTGTGCAATGTTCATTTCACATGGACATCCCAAGGCTTCAGAAAAAAAAAAATGGTGTTGCTTTACTGTTGGGGGCTGCACAGGGACTGCTGGCATGGAGCTTTACTTCCTCTGCTGTGTAGGAAGGAGTTCAGGTTAGTTCAGCTCCTTGAGGGTATACTGGCTAAGCTACCCAGAAGAACCTTGTCTTTTTCACCACTTTGCTAATCCTCTCTACATTTTTGCTCTTAATGTTTCCACTCCAGCACTGAGAGCTGGCCAACACTCACTGGTATAGTGTGTTTGGTGGAGGTGGTGTGTGTCCGTGACCCTCTTGAGAAGGAGTCCATCTCAATGGCTGCATTATAGCAGTGTGAGTGACCTGGATTCTGTTTAACTTGAGCCCTGTGTTGCCGAGATTTAGTTTTGCAAATATGATTTAAATGATTTTTAAAAAGCTGCACCATTTGACCCTTTTTAATCCAGACTAAGTCATCTATTTTAAATGGAGATAGTTGAGTAAAGTTTAAACTTCCCATGAACAGTCTCAATATCACCTCTGTCTGGCTCACACTGCTAACGTAATAGCTTTTTTTTTGCTTTTAACCTACAACATATATTTAATGTTTAATAAACAAGAATGTAATTTTTCCACAGCTGCAATATGAGTTAATTTCCAATTCAGCCAAAAAAAAAAAAAAATCATATATATATCCTATTAACAGTGTTGCACAATATTTATAGCTCTGTACTCATCTAACTACTACTTTAGCTGTTACCTTCTAATACTACTTCATTGCATGATGATAACACTCACATTACAGCTCACCACTTGAGCACACAAAACAACATTTTTAATAATTCCACTCCCTTTTAATAAAGCAATATGAGCCACTTTGAAGTATTTCTTGAAAAAACCTGACAAGAAGATTCATCTGCAACACAGTCGCTGTTTAATGCACTTTCTGTCTCCTTCTACTTTTTATTACACTGTGCACATGCTGGAAAAATCTATAGAAAAACCTCAAATAGACACATAGTAAGATGGATACTTTTTTGACCTTTGGTTCTGTTATAACTCCAGCAACAGCCGTGACTGGAAGCGTTTGGTTTTTGCATTGTCCATCTCCACCAAATTTTTATTAGAGTTCAATATTTCTGGATTGCCTTAAGGGCATTTCACAAAATCTGGAATATTTTTCACTTGGATTCAAGGAAGAAGAATTTGAATTTTCTCACAGTGTTTAAAAAAAAAAACATTTTCAGTACAATATTATCTGCATATACAGTACAACAAATAGGAAGATGTATAATTCCTTAAAATTTTATCAAAACGGCATTTAATTTACACAGAGTACAGTCACTGGACACATACAGTGCCAGTTGTATACTACCTGTTTTGAAAGACTTTGTTTCTATGATTCATATACAGTGGTGTGAAAAAGTGTTTGCTCCCTTCCTGATTTCTCTTTTTTTTTTTTTTTTTTTTGTCCTGTCAGGCAGGTAGGTAAACAGAACAGGGATCTGTCACCCTACTGTGCCAAAACAGATTTACTTTGCCAAGAGGAGCCTATACAGTGCCTAACTTTGCACTGTATATTGTTGTAACTCCTCCTGTAATAACTTTTAATACTTTATTTTAATTGTTTTACCCATGGAAGACCCAACAGGATGGGGAAGAGGGAAAGGAAGTGTGTGAAGGGGGGGGGGGGGGAAGGGAGGGGAACAGACAAAAAAAAAAAAAAAAAAAAGAGACAACTAAAACAAACAAAAGACAAACTGCTTCTTCCACCGGAGATGTCTCAACACGAGTCTGGTTTCTGCACCTGTTAAAGGAGAGACACTTGTACATGTATGTCTGTGTGCCTATATATGAGAACGCGCGCAAAATAAGTGTGTGCATGTGAGTGGTTTGTCAGGAAACATACGAGCGGAGGGCCGGTCGCAGCAGCCCTCCCCCCGAGGACCCCGAGCAGGCAAGGCAGCGCCACCACCTCCCAGCCCCGAGGTCAGCAAGCCCCAGGAAAGCCAAGCATCCACCCCCGGAGAGACGATCAAGGGAGGGCAGGCTGCCCGGCGGCCGGCGCGGTGAGCCCACACCCCTGGACCTGCCCGACCCCCACCCCCCCCAGCGGGGCCAACATCCGCCCCCGGGCCCCAGGCACCAGGAGGCCAGCGACCCCACCCCCCAGGACAGAGACCAGCCAGCGCCCCCCGGCGCGAGCCCCCCCAGGTACCCCCACAGCGGTCCCGCCCCAGCGCCTCGGCCACACACCCCGGGGACCCCCACGTCCAAAGAAGTCCCCTTGCCCAGGTGAGCCCACATTGCCGAGAGGCACTACCCCCCTAATCCAGCCCCTCCCAACTCGCAGGCACACCCCTCCCCATACCTTCACACCCACATGTTCCCATGCACACCCCTCTCACTCAGCCAGACCGACCCATTCTCTCTCACTCCAGTACCCACTTAAATTCACTCCTCATACACCTTTATTTCAAAAGCCGGCTGTGCAGGGGGCAGATGATGTGAGCCTGAACATGCACCAGTGCCCGGCAGTGACCAGGGAAGCCACCGGCGCAGGCCACAGAAGCAGACCCCCACCCCCCGGCGCCCATCTGAGCGAACAACCAGCAGACCACCGCAGGCGCCCCAAGATGCCACCCGGCATGCAAAGCGCCGCACAAAACCGACCCACCATCACCACCTCCATTCATCACCCTCTCACTCACACTTAAACTCATATTCAGCCCCCCGTCACTTCCTTGGTTATATCTATACATTAGTGGCATCCAGGGATTTTTACAACATGATAGGTCCTAGGCTCCCCACCAGGCCCCCACGCCCCCAGCAAGACAGGGCAACAGGGGTGGGGGAAGACCCCCACCTCCTCCCCCCGCACAGAACATGGTGGATGTGTGTCGGTTATATGATATAATTGTGTATAAATGTGTGGACTACTAAAGTGCAATTAAAATTGGGGGGATAGTAATTGAAGCATTGTTAGCCACTGTGATGGGCAGCAGAGCTCCCATCCCCCCAAGCCCTCAGTGTCTAAAATGCAATTAAAATTGAGGTGAGTGCAGCCCCACCACTCGGCAAAGGTATCCCTTTCACCGACACAGTGCGGCACCCCCCCCCCCCCCCCAAAGCCCTAAATGTAACAAAAAAGATCAGGGGGAGGAGGAGGATGGGAAATAAGACTGGGAGGTAGGCGGTCCAAAAACAAGGCCGCCCCCCCCCCCCCCCCCCCAGAAGCCAGCTTGCAGACTGGCATGTGAGGCCACCCACTGCCCCCAAATCCCAACCCAGGGCGAGGGCCGCCAGTGGAAACAACCCAGGACCCACCGGCATCACGTCTCGGCACTCCAGCACCACTAACATGACGGGGCAGCCAAACATACTACCACTCATCTTACACACATGAACATGGACAACAACAGTCACAATAGTGAACAATGGGCCGGACCCACACAGCGCCCAACACGCCAGGCAACACACCCAAGCGCCCACGCAGGCCCACGACCACCCACCCCAGACACACACCGACAACTGCAGGCCGCCCTGCCACCAGCCGCACCAATGACCCCCCCAGCCACCCCCAAGCACCAACGCACACCCGCTGCCAATGACATCAGGGCCGATGTAGCAAAGTGCCTCACCCCCCAACACAACAGCAGGGCGGCCGGGACAAGCAAGCCCCGAAACGCCAGCCCCCATGCCACTGGATGGACTGCCCAACCCCTGCCACCCAACAAAGCTCTCCTACCCATACTCACATCCTCCGCCCCCTAGACATCTACCCACAAGTAACCGCTTCCATACACACACATAACTCCACCCACCATCACACATACCCACCTACACAAACACACAACCCCACCTGCCCACTCAACACACACCCACTTCCACATCCGCTCATACACAAGCCTACACTCACACACACCCTCCCCCACCCGCAGACCCCCGTGAACGGGGAGGGCAACCCAGGATGCGGGCACCAGCCCCTGGGTGGCACCCGGGCCCCAGGAAACACACGACCCCACCACGCAAGGATGCATCAGGGATAACCCCCACCGCCGGCACACACCCGACCCCGGCCCGGGGCGGGGGGACGCCCCCCCAGCACCAGGGGCCCAGGGCCAGACCCAGACCCCCCACGAGGGGCGAGGCCAGCCGGCCAGGGGCCACAGCCCAACCCCCCCGGTCCACCTCACAGCCCCCCCCACCACCCCCACCACCCCCGGGGCCAGACAGATGGCCACCCCGGAGCAGGCCCCCCGGACACCTGCGGTTGGGGGGCAGCCAGCCGCCAGAGGTGCCAAGGAGAGTGAGTCACTGTCCGCCACCCCTCAGTTTATAGAATTAATAAGCGGGGACCAGAGAGAATTGAATTCCGCCAATTGATTATTTGAGGAGGCTGACATTCTTTCCAGGCTAATATAATCCAATAGTAAGTTATTATAGTAAGTCGTGCACAAGTTATTTCTTGTTTTCCAGTTCATGAGGATAGCTTTCTTTGCGATGCATAAGGCAGTGAGAACCATGTGTGACATCCTTGCATCTATATTTATTTCACTTAAATCACCTAATATGCAAAGTGTGGGTGAGGGTGGGACACTATACCCAAGCCATGCTGACAGGTCTTCACATGTCTTCTGCCAGAACTTTTGAACCGGTGCACAGGACCACATAGCATGCATATAACTATCCGGGACATTGCTAGTACAGTGAGGGCAGATATTTGTGTGACTCAGGCCCATTTTGAACATCCTTTGTCCTGTATAATGAATTCTATGTAGAACTTTATATTGTATAAGTTGTAAGTTAGAGTTTTTAGTCATCTTAAAAGTGTTTAAACATATTTGTGTCCAGAAACTTTCCTCCTTATTAATCGATAGGTCTGTCTCCCATTTTGATATTGGAAGAGATATGGACTCATCCAACGTTGATAATAGTCTATATACTGTATTTTCGATATCAATTTTTGGGAACGGAGATTTAGAAACTCTGCCACCTTAACTGGTACTTCTAAATCTGTCTGATTAAGATTAAATCTTGCTTTTATTATGGATTTAAGCTGTTGGTATTTAAAATACTTTTTATCACTGATTTTGTGTTGTGACACTAGATCCTGAAATTGGATAAAATTTCCACCTTGAATAAGATGTTCTAAGTTGTTTATTCCCTTCTCTTGCCATAGTGGAAATTTTAATGTCCTCTTTTGTTGCAGGATATCAGGATTATTCCAAATGGACGTGAGTTTACAGGGGACAAGTGAAGACCCTGTTATTTTTAAAAATTTCCACCAAGCCATCAGAGAGGAACTAATATTAATACTTTTAAAACACTCATGGCGTTTAATAGAGGGACTTATAAAAGGTAAGTCAGAGATATTTAGCGACCCACAGAGAGCCTGTTCAGCATCTAACCATGGGTTCCCTAATGGGGTTGATTTTGTCCATTTTGAAACGAACTGCAATCTATTGGCTAAAAAGTAATTAAAAAAATTTGGTAAATCTAAGCCTCCGCACTCTTTCGCTTTTTGGAGGGTTTTTAAACTAATCCGTGATGGTGTATCCTTCCATAAAAATTTACTTATATTTGAGTCTAGAGACTTAAACCAGGCCATTGGTGGTTGGGTAGGGATCATTGAGAACAAATAGTTAATTTTAGGAAGGACCATCATTTTAATGATGGTCCTTAGTTATGCTGCTAATAGGTTTAGTCAGCCGGGGGACCTCCAGTAATGCACTGGGCCTCACTCCTTTCCTCACTCTCTATGAAATATTTTTTTTTTGCTGGTCATTAACATTTGTTTGTTCTCTCCCATAGATTGAGTCCCCATCGTGCTGTTTGCTCTCTACATGTCTGTTCTTTTCTTCTTCTCTATCCCCTCACCCCCCAGCCAGTCGCAGCAGATGACTGCCCCTCCCTGAGCCTGGTTCTGCTGGAGGTTTCTTCCTGTTAAAAGGGAGTTTTTCCTCTCCACCGTCGCCAAGTGCTTGCTCACAGGGGATCGCCTGATTGCTGGGGTCTTTCTGCAACTGTGGGGGTCCTCCCTACAGTTGATAGTGCTATGAGATGACTGTTGTTGTGAAATGGCGCTATATAAATAAAGTTGAATTGAATTGAATTGAATTAATGGTTGCGACTCTTCCCATTAATGATAAAGGTAGTGTCCTCCAGCGCGTAAGATCGTCTTGTATCTTTTTTAAAAGGGGGATATGATTTAGTCGCAATAACTCTGAGAGCCTGGGAGAAATATCTATTCCTAAATATTTAACATTCCCTGATTGTATCAGAATAGTAGATGTATTTGGGAAATTGCAATTTATGGGTAAAGCTATTGATTTCACCCAGTTAATAGAGTAGTCTGATAATGATGAAAATTTATCAATGAGCGCCACTGTCTGAAGAAGAGATCCAGTTTGAATACCTCTGATATCAACATTTTGTCGTATGGCTGCTGCTAATGGTTCAATAAAGATGGTAAAAAGTGAGGGAGAGAGTGGACACCCCTGCCTAGTACCTCTCTGAAGATTAAAGCTTCGGGAAGTCTGATCATTTGTTCGGACAGATGCAACTGGACCTCTATATAGTGTTTTAACCCAGTTTATAAAAGATGAACCAAACCCAAACTTGTTTAACACCATAAAAAGAAATTTTCAGTTAACCCGGTCAAAGGCTTTCTCTGCATCCAGGGACAAGATTGTAGTTTCTACATTATTGATCTTGCAGTAGTCTATTAAATTAAATAGCCTGCGTGTGTTATCAGCCGAGTGCCTACCCTTGATAAAACCTGTTTGATCTGGGTGTATAATAAACGGAATTATCCTTTCCAGTCTTTTGGCGAGAGCTTTGCAAATTATTTTGAGATCGACATTCATAAGCGAGATGGGACGGTAGCTGGATGGAAGCGTAGGTTCTTTTCCAGGTTTAAGGAGCAGGATAATACTAGCCAAATTCATATTCGGAGGAATTACATTATCTTCTTTGATTTGGTTCACCATTTTAAAAAAAGTAGGTGCCATCACGGGCCAAAATTCTTTATAAAATTCTACTGGAAAACCATCTGGTCCTGGGGCTTTATTGTTTGGGATGTGCTTAAGTGCCTCCTGGAGTTCAAACACCTGTAGATGTGCATCCAGAGCCGCAATCTGTTTATTATTTAATTGTGGTAGGTTAATATTGTCCAAAAATGTATTTATCTCTGAGTCCGATGGGTTAACCTGTGATGAGTAGAGATTTTCATAAAATTTTCTGAAGGAGTTATTTATTTCTTCAGGCACATGGGTAATATTTCCAGTCATATCCTTGATAGAATGGATAGTTGTTTTTTCTTTATTCAATCTAAGCTGGTTCGCAAGATATCACCCCGATTTATTACTGTGTTCAAAATTCTCAAGACGCAGTCTTTGTATTAAAAACTGTGCTCTTTTGTTTGTAATTTCTTTTAATTCCAGCTTTAATTTTCTCAAATCGTTAAGTGCCTGTTCCTGTGGGGAAATGGCACAAGTTGTCTCCAGTGATTTAATCTTCTGTTCTAAATCCAGTATCAGTGCTTTTTCTTTTTTATTCTTGTATGAACAGTAAGAGATTATTTTACCTTGCATGACCACTTTTGCTGCTTCCCAAAGAACACCTGGCGATATTCCTGGCACATCATTATATTCCAGATATGATTCCCACTCTTTTTTTTTTTCCCACAATATCTTTATTGAACCTTTTTTTTTTTTTAACAAACATGATACAAACAATCAAACACTAACGCTAAAGTACTACAAAAAAAAAAAAATGCACTAAAAACACCAACAACCACCAACAAAATCAAGTCTTCAACAATGCTCCTCTGTTTAGTCTAGACAATCCAATACATAAGTATACATATTATGTTCACCAGTTTGGAATTTACAAGGTCCACACACATCATTCACCTTCTTCTTCAAGAGTTATGTTTAAATTTTTTACATAATCAATAAAAGGTCTCCATATATTCTCAAACACAATTTCCTTTGATTTCAGTATATATGTTATTCTTTCTAATGGAAGGTTTGTTAACATCTGTCTTAACCACTGAGTCACATCTGGTCTATGAGTCTTTTTCCATAATAGTGCAATACATTTTTTGGCATTAATTTGGCATTAAGCAAACTGAGGTCTATGAATGTTCTTTCACTTTTATTAAAATTATGCTTTTCTGGGTACAGACCCAACAAAAACAGTTTAGGATTCAGTATGATTTGTTTTGAGATTATTTTTTCAATTGTTACCCTCACCTCTTCCCAAAACATTCTTATTAATCTACATTCCCATAAACAATGAAATAGGGTTCCTTTACTTTCCATGCATTTTGTGCATGTATCTGGTATATTTTTGTTATATCTATTTAACTCCTCCGGTGTAACATACATCCGCATTAACCATTTGAAATGTATCAATTTAAGGCGTGCATTTATTGATTTGGTTTGAGCTTCTGTACAAGCCAATTCCCATTGTTCCTCCGAAATTTCAATTTGCAGATCTTCTTTCCAGTAGTTTAATCTTTTCAGTGAATTTTCACTTGAAGATAGTGTCAATGAGTTATAAAACTCTGAAATAATACCCTTTCTTTTACTATCTTTCATCATCATTTTTTCCAAGGATGAATAAATAGGTCGAGTGAGAGCTTTATTTTGATTTGATCGAATAAAGTTTCTAAGTTGAAGATATTTAAAAAAATGTGTTCTATTGAGATTAAATTTGATCCTCAGCTCTTCAAAAGACATTATGTTATCTGCACATGGCAAATATAAATCCTGAATCTTTTGTATCCCTTTTAAATTCCATACTTTAAATACAGCGTCCGCTCTCCCTGGTTTAAAATATTGATTACCCCATATTGGACTAAATTGTGACAATAACTGTGGTTCTTTTAAATAGTTTTTAGCTTCACACCATATTTTGATCATATGCTTTACAAATGGATTTTTAACTTGTTTTTGTAATTTTTTTGCCGAATCTGAGTATATGAATATGGGAAGAGGTAAAGGTAAATTGTATGATTCCATTTCAGTCCAGTGAGGGAGATCATTTGATGAAAAATAATATGTCATAGACCTCAGTTGTGCCGACCAATAATACAACATAAAATTTGGACATTTCAGACCTCCACGATCAAATGGTAAATATAATAAAGACAGACGTAATCTAGCCCTCCTGTTGTTCCATATAAATTCCACTAACTTTTTTTTTATTCTTGAGAATAGATCTAAAGGTGGTGATTAGGGAATGTATTGAAATAAATAAAGTATTTTAGGTAAAATATTACTTTTAAGTATATTGATTCTCCCGATCATCGACATTGGTAGTGACATCCATCTCTGAGTTAACTCATTGATATCTGACATTAAGGCTTCATAGTTGACGCTGGCGACTGATTCTAGCTTAGGCATAATTTGGATTCCTAAATATTTAAACTGATTTACAACATTGAATTGATTTGCCTCAGGGGCTGGGTAATTTCTCTGGGTCTCATTTAGCATTAATATTGAAGATTTAGTTTTATTTATTTTATATCCTGATATTTCCCCAAAATTCTTTATTAAATTCAACAAGGTTGGAATTGATTTTTTTAGATTCGACATAAACAAAATTATATCATCGGCGTACAGGGAGATTTTATGTTCTGTTGGTCCAACTTTAATTCCATATATTTGTGAATGTAAACGTATCGCTATCGCTAAAGGTTCAATTGCCATAGTAAACAGTAAAGGTGAAAGTGGACAGCCTTGTCGACATCCTCTATTGATTTTTATTGGTTTTGAAATATTGTTATTTGTTAGGATTTCTGCTGTAGCATTATTGTATATTATTTGAACCCATTTTATGAAATTATTTCCAAGTCCAAACCTTTGTAGGACTTCAAAAAGAAAGGGCCATTCAACTCTATCAAAGGCCTTTTTGGCGTCCAATGATAGGAGAGCTGTATCCGGTGCTTCTTTATTAAAATAAATAATATTAAATAGTCTTCTTACATTATGGAAGCCTTGTCTACCCTTTATAAAGCCATTCTGATCTCGATTAATAATATTTGGTAAAATTTCTTGTATTCGTCTTGCTAAAATTTTACAGATTATCTTAAGGTCGGCGTTTAATAGGCTTATTGGTCTCATATTTTCACATTTATTAGAGGGCTTACCTGGTTTTGGCAGCAGTATAATTAAGGCATTATTTATGTATGATGGTAAATTATTATTTTGAAATGCTTCTAAAACCATTTCCAAAAAAGGTTTTATTAATTTATTCTTAAATTTTTTATAAAGGTCAACTGGAAGACCATCTGGTCCTGCACTTTTTCCTGATTTCATATTATCAATGGCTAGCCCAACTTCTTCTTGACTAATTTTAGACTCCAATATCTCCCTGTTTTCATTTGGAATACACGGTATAGATAGTTCGTTCAAAAACCCATTTAGTTTTGTTAAATCAGGTTCATTTTTGGTATCATATAATTTTTCATAGTAATCTCTAAAGGCTCTATTAATTTCTAAAGGATCTATAACTACCTGTCCATTACTTATAATACTGGTAATTGGTGTTTTAATTTCCAATTGTTTAATCTGCCATGCTAATAATTTTCCTGATTTTTCACCTTGTTCATAAAAAGATTGTTTCAATCTTAGAAGACTCGAGGCAGCTCTATTCGCTGATTTTTTGTCGTATTCAGCTCTCAAAATCAGTAATTCATTCTCCAACCTTGGGTCACTTCCTGCATACACTTTTTCCTGAAGACTTTTTATTTTATGTTCCAATTTAGCTCTCTCCTCTCGAGTCTTCTTAGATTTTGATCCTGTATAACTAATAATATGTCCCCTAATAAAAGCTTTGAAAGCCTCCCACTTTACACATGCTGATGTTTGTGTAGTATTGATGTCAAAGAACTCGTCTATCTGTTTTTCTATATACTTGACAAATTCCTCATCCTGAAGCCATTTATGCTGAAATTGCCATCTACCTGATTCCTTTGTCAATTTTTTATCTACATATATTAGACAACAGGGTGCATGATCAGAGATCACGATGTTATCATAAAAGCAGTTTTGAATCTTGGACCTTAATCCTGTGGAAATCAAAAAATAATCAATACGTGAGAATGTCTTGTAGGTACTGGAATAACAAGAATAGGCTTTAACTTGTGGTTTCATTTCTCTCCATATATCTAACAATCTCAATTCTTTCATAAAATGATTAATAGTCATCCTACATCCAATGTGCGTACAATCCAGTCCTGTTGATCTATCCACACCTGGATTCAATGTACAATTAAAATCCCCTGCTATTATATGTTGCCCTGTAAGTGATGATAAGATGAGAAATAAATTAGCAAAGAACTTCTGATCATCTATATTGGGACCATATAAGTTCACAAGATTTATATTTTCTAATAGCAAAGAACCTTGAATGATTACATATCTTCCAAATTTGTCTCCAATTACATTTTTCACTTGAAAAGGAACTGATTTATGTATGAGAGTCATAACTCCCCTGGCTCGGGATGAAAATGAAGAGGTGAATACACTTCCCTGCCATCTACTAATTCTTTTAACATCCTCCTCTATCAGATGAGTTTCTTGTAAAAACACAATTCTTGAACCCATGTCCTTTATTTTATTCATAACTTGTTTAAGTTTTTTTAAATTTTGTAGACCTCTGCAATTCCATGAAGTTAAATTAAGATTAACACTTTGGTCCATGATCAATAGAGAGTTTGGGATTACCTTGCAGTGTAAACATGCTCATACAGAGAAGCAAAAACATGAGTGGTTGAACATTCATCCTACAAACTACACACAAACAAATTTCCCCTTCCCACACTTGTGGCAAACCCCCCAAAATCAAAAGAAAAATTCTGTCTCCCGATATAGCCATCGACCGTTCCACACCCACGGGGAACAGCCTAAGCCACTCCTTCTTCATCCTCCCAATCACCCTAACTCTACTGCTTTTAATGACGTAACATTAACTCTCCTCTGTAGTTTTCCAACTTAACTCCAAAATTTTTAACAACTTTGTACATCATAGTTTTTTTTGTTTGTTTGTTTTGTTTTTGTTTTGTTTTTTTAATATATAATACAATCTATATTTTGTAAACTTACTATTTACTTCAAGTCAGTCAGATGCCTGTGCAAATGCTTAATTATTCTACCTTTTATTTTGTTCATGCTTAGCTCCCACCAGTCTCTTCTTCTTCTTTGATCTTCTTGATGAACTCCTGCGCCTCCTCTGGGGTCTTGAAGATGTGGGTTCTGCCCTCATACGTGGTCAGCAGTCTCGCAGGATAGATTACACCATGACGAATCCCAAGGTTGCGCAGCTCCTTACGTACGGGATCAAACTGCTTCCTCAATTGCTGGATTCCTGTGGCCAAATCTGGGTAGAACCGCACCTGCTGGTCCTGGTGTTTAATCTCTCCTTTTTTAGCTCGTGCAGCGTTGAAGATCTTCATCCTGTCTCTGTTGCTAAGAAACTTCATAATTAAGGTCCTCGGCGGTCCCTTATCTCTCCGTGGGCCAATACGATGTGCTTTTTCCAGAACCACTGCTGATTGCAACTCCTCGCTGCCCAGCACCTCCGGAATCCACTTTTCCAGAAAGGAACATACGTCCCGACCTTCTGATTCCTCTGGAAGACCCACCAGCCTCAAATTATTCTGTCTCGACCGAGATTCCAAATCCAAAATATTATCTTCCAGAGATTTATTTTTTTTTTTCCCAAAGTGCGCACCTTTAATTGAAGACGGGTGACGTCATCTTCAGCACTAGCGAGACGGAGCTCCATCTGCGCCGTTCGTTCTACACAGTCACCCAATTCCTTTCTTATTCCTTCCAACGCTGTCATAATCCCATCAAATCTAGAGGAAAAGTCCGCTCTCATTGAACTCATGGCAGCCATCAGCGCATCTGCGCCTCCCCCCGCAGATATCGCAGCGTTGCCAGCCTCCTCCGCCATATATGGAGTTTTGTTTACTGCGTCACAGACCTGAAAGTCCATTAATTTGGACTGTTTCGGCGGCTCGCTTTTTCCTTTTCCTGGTTTTCCAGCCTTAGGCTTCGCCGACATATCTTCGCCCAAATGCTGGGATACGTTCTGTCCCAAATGAGAGTTATTTGCCGATTTTTTTTTTTCCAGGAGCAGAGCAGAGCGAGACACGTCCGTCCTACGTGGCAGCCATAACCGGAAGTCCGATTCCCACTCTTTATTAAAATAATTAATAAAGTCTTCATCTTTCAGTAGTGATATATTAAATCTCCAGCTCCTAGTTTCCCTTGTAGCTTCCCTATTTACTAGTGTAAGAGAAACTGGATGATGATCGCTAATAGCTTGATTTGAACATATTTCAGTGTCTATGATGTCCCTCACAATAGAGTTACTGGCTAAGAAGAAATCTAGACCCGAATATGAACTATGAACTGATGAAAAAAAGGTATATTCCCGAAGAGTTGGGTGAAGAGATCGCCATTCATCGCAAAGACCAAAATCATTCATGTACTGTTTGAGAGTGTCAGTAGCCAGCCATTTTCGGTAAATCCCCGATGTACTGAGCCTGTCGAGTGCAGGGTTTAATACCAAGTTGAAGTCCCCTCCTATTATAAGTGTGGTGTCCAAGTGCTCAGAAAGAGAAGTGAAAAAAGTGTGAAAAAAGGATGGGTCATCAACATTTGGGCCATAAATGCTTGCAATACATAGATCCAAATTTT
This sequence comes from Pholidichthys leucotaenia, assembly GCA_020510985.1. Lineage (NCBI taxonomy): Eukaryota > Metazoa > Chordata > Actinopteri > Cichliformes > Pholidichthyidae > Pholidichthys > Pholidichthys leucotaenia. The sequence continues at coordinate 150,339,506 of CM035838.1, forward strand.
GGACTGAAATTTTTAGTATTATAAATCTACCTTCTGGATCTATTATGGTGTTATTCATAACAAAGTGTATTCTTCTATTTACCAGTATAGCTACCCCCCTTTGCTTAGAATTAAAGCCGGCTGAGTACATATGGGGGAATTCTGGTGAGGTGAGCGCATCTACAGACGACTTAGACATGTGTCTCCTGCAATAAAACAAAGTCTGCCTGTAGATCGCTCAATCGATTAAAAACTTTTAGCCTCTTCTCCCCATTTCCAATTCCACGTATGTTCCACGTGACAAACTTAAATGAAGACATGTTTTCACTAACTGGTTGTGTACTAAAGACTAACTAAATGTGTAAACTATATGTGCCTATGTGATATGTCTGTAATGTATGCATATATATGTATATATATGTTGTGTGTATATATGCATATATAATTGGGTGCGCGCGCATGATATCTCTGTGCCATTTGCCTGCAATTGCAAGCAAATGGGGTACATGTATTTCAAGTTATTTCCTACAAACCAGAAGTATGAGAAAAAACAGACATGAAGGTTAGTAAGTGGTGGAAAAATGCAGACAACACACAACAATGACCTAAAAACTTCAAAAAAAAAACCTACAACAGACAAACAAACAAACAACCTCAACAACAAAGAAATAAACATTTTGACAAATGTTAACATATTAAACTGAAATCGAGTAAGAGACCTGCGCACAATCCCACTGTCTTTTCCACCTGTAGCTAAAAAAAAAAAAAGAAAAAAAAATGGGCTCTAGAATAACCAGGGAGTTATAGTTTCATCCATAAACAGCTTGCCATCTATATACAATCTATCCACAGAAACAATAGCACGTTTACCTTCTTGGATGTATTGCTTCCTAATGGGAAAAAGCTTCCTTCTCCTTTCCAAGATTTCTTGTGGAAATTGATCATTTAGACCATAATTGGTGTTTTTAAGCTGCTTGCCCTGCCTCTGTACCAAAATTTTTTGCTTAAAATGTTCAAATTTGGCAACAATAGGTCTGGGACGTTTATTCTGGGGTTTTTTTTGCCCTATTTGTGGGACTCGGTGGAAAGTAATTGAGTTTGTGACTTCGGGGGATAGTTTTAGTTGTGATGACATAAATTCTCGGACCAGCTGTTCTGGATTTTCATTATTTTTTTCAATAATTCCAGAAAAAACGAGGTTGTCTCTCATGCTGCTCATTTTTTTTAATGTTCGTCATACTTAAATGTTTCAGATCATCAAACAAATTTAAATATTAGACAAAGATAACACAAGTAAACACAAAATGCAGTTTTTAAATGAAGGTGTTTATTATTAAGGGTAAAAAAAAATAAATCCAAACCTACATGGTCCTGTGTGAAAAAGTGATTGTCCCCTCCCCCCTTTCCCTTGTTAAAACATAAATTAACTGTGGTTTATCACATCTTTGGAAACCTGAGTTCAATTTCTCTAGCCACACCAAGCCTGATTATTTCTACACCTGTTCTCAACCAAGAAATCACTTAAATAGGACCTGCCTGACAAAGTGAAGTAGGCCAAAAGATCCTCAAAAGCTAGACAGCATGCTGTGAGCCAGAGAAATTCAGGAACAAATGAAAAACAAAGTAATTCAGATCTATCAGTCTGGAAAAGGTTATAAAGCCATTTCTAAAGCTTTGGGACTACAGCAAACCACAGTGAGAGCCATTATCCACAAAAGGCGAAAACATGTAACAGTGGTGAGCCTTCCTAGGAGTGGCCGGCCAACCAAAATTACCCCAAGAGTGCAGTGATGACTCATCCAAGATGTCACAAAAGACCCCACGACAACATACAAAGAACTGCAGGCCTCATTTGCCTCAGTTAAGGTCAGTGCTCATGACTCCACCATAAGAAAGAGACTGGGCAAAAATGGCCTGCATGGCAGAGTTCCAAGTCAAAAACCACTGCTGAGCAAAAAGAACAAAAAAGCTCATCTCAGTTTTGCCAGAAAACATCTTGATGATCCCCAAGATTTTGGGGAAAATACTCTGTAGACTGACGAAACGAAAGTTGAACTTTTTGGAAGGTGTGTGTCCCATTACATCCGGCATAAAGGTAACACCGCATTTCAGAAAAGGAACATCCTACCAGCAGTAAAATATGGTGGTGGTAGTGTGATGGTCTGGGGCTGTTTTGCTGCTTCAGGACCCGGAGGACTTGCTGTGGTTGGTTGGTTGGTAGGTAGGTAGGTAGGTAGATAGATGTACTTTATTGATCCCAAACTGGGAAATTACAGTGTAACAGCAGTGTGACAGTAGACAACAAAATGACAAAGACACACGCATGACAGACAAAGGGATTACCCATGGAAAGTAAAAACTAACATAACTATAAAAACCTATATACATCATAGCTTAATACATGATGACCCATATAAACACATGAATCATACCCGCTGCACAATGCAGGACTATCAGGAGCAGAGTGAAATGTGAGGTACCAGTTAGACTGTAAAGAACAGTATGACAGCATAGTTATGACCACAATATAACATCATAGTGAGTTATTGTACAGTGAAATGTCATGGGGTAGGAAAGATTTCCTGTACCTGGTCGTTCGACAGCGAAGCTGTAGTAGTCTACTGGAGAAAGTGCTCCGCTGTCTGTCCAGTGTGTGGTGGAGGGAGTGATCAGGATTGTCCATGATAGATCGCAGTTTATTTAGTGTTCTCCTCTCCACCACTGTCTCAAAGGTCTCAGACCTGAGACCAAATTCCATTTGGCCTGAGACCAAGTGGAACCATGAATTCTGCTGTCTACACAAAATCCTGAAGGAGAATGTCCGGACATCTGTTCGTGACCTCAAGCTGAAGCGTCCTTGGGTTCTGAAGCAGGACAATGATCCAAAACACACCAGCAAGTCCACCTTTGAATGGCTTAAGAAAAAACAAAATGAAGACGATGGAGTGGCCTCGTCAAAGTCCTGACCTGAATCGGATTGAGATGCTGTGGAATGACCTTAACAAGGTGGTTCATGCTCAAAAACCCTCCAATGTGGCTTAATTACAACAATTCTGCAAAGATGAGTTTGTCAAAATTCCTCCATTGTGCTGTAAAAGACTCATTACCAGTTATTGCAAATGCTTGATTGCAGTTGTTGCTGCTAAGGGTGGCCCAACCAGTTATTAGGTTTAGGGGGCGATCACTTTTTCACACAGGACCATGTAGGTTTGGATTTTTGTTTCCCTTAATAATAAACACCTTCATTTAAAAACTTCATTTTGTGTTTACTTATGTTATCTTTGTCTAATATATAAATTTGTTTGATGATCTGAAACATTTGAGTGTGACAAACATCCAAAAAAATGAAAAATCAGGAAGAGGGCAAACACTATTTCCACACCACTTCCACATCACTTCCACCAAGGAGGTTATGTATTTGGTCCAATTTGTTTGTCTCTTTTATTTAACATCGGCAGGATTATTTAAAAAAAAAAATAGATGGATTTGCATGAACATTTTATCAGAGGCAGAGTTTGTCTATGAATGTATAAATGCCTATGCATGTTCATTTATGCTTTTGCAGGCATTCTTCTTCTTTCGGCTGCTCCCTTTAGGGGTCGCCACAGCAGATCATCTACCCCCATCTCATCCTATCCTTTGAATCTGCCTCTGTAACACCAACCCTCTCCATGTCCTCCTTCACTACATCCATGAATCTTCTCTGTGGTCTTCCTCTTTTCCTCCTGCCTGGCAGCTCCATCTTCAACATCCTCTGTCCAATATATCTACTATCCCTCCTTTGCACATGTCCAAACCATTTCAGCCTTGCCTCTCTTACTTTGTCTCCCAAACTGCTCAACCTGAGCTGTCCCTCTGATATACTCATTTCTAATCCTGTCCCTCCTAGTCATTCCCAATGAGAATATTAGCATCTTCAACTCTGTCACCTCCAGCTCTGCCTCCTGTCTTTTTGTCAGCGCCTCCGTTTCCAAACCATACATCATAGCAGGTCTCAATACTGTCTTGTAAATCTTCCCTTTCACTCTAGCTGCTATCACCCCTGACACTTATCTCCATCCACTCCACCCTGCCTGCTCGCGCTTCTTCACCTCTCTTGTGCATTTTCTATTGCTTTGGATGGGTGACCCCAGGTATTTAAACTAATCTACCTTCATTACTTCTACTCTGTCCATCTTCACTGTTACACCTGCCTCCCTCTCATTCACACACATGTATTCTGTCTTGCTTCTACTTGCCTCTTGCTCTTCTCTCCAGAGCGTACCTCCGCCTCTCCAGTATCTCTTCCACTTGCTCCTTACTCTCACTACAGATCACAATGCCGTCCTCTGTAGTTGCTACAGTTCTGACTGTTATGCCCCCAGAAAATGTGTTTAATGTGTGTTTTTTATTAGGAGATTTGTTGTTATCACAGTTCAGTGCATTTATTCATTCTTGCAGTTAAAAACTACAAACACGGCAGTGGTGCATGCTGGGAGTCAGGAAGTGACTTGCCATGTGGTAATTAGTGCAGCTAGATGCACCTTCAGAGCACACGCACACAGTTGTCAGCTCCTCAGTCAGACGCTGTTCTCTGATTCTCCCTCTGCTCAGGCAACATCTGTAAGTATTAAAATTGTTAAAATAAGGATTTAGTCACACGTTTGTTGCTCCTTGTTGTTTTATCGGTTAAAAGCCAATTTTTTGCATAAAATGTGTAGTTCGTTTAGCTAAGCTGTGATATTTTACTTGAGTGTCATGCTGCTCGACATGCATATTAATTCAAATGTTGTACTGTATTGTGGTACAGTTTCACAAGATTCCCATTATGTTCTGGGGAATGTAATCATCTATTTCCTGGAGTTTTTTGGGAGTGTTGAAACCAATTGGAAACGACCCATGACAGTGAAAAGACAACATCACAGCTACAAGGGACACAGAGACCGCCATCATATGGAGCTCCCCAATATCAAGAAATAGGTGGCTAACACAACAGCATCCAAACAGCTTCACACTAGCCCTCTTCTCCTGATATCACAACCATGTTAAGCCGCAATGTCGCAGCACAGCAACAACAGCAGAGAAGATGAAGATAAGCAGTCAGAGTACGCACACTCAAAGAAAAGCCACTTGTCTAGCACATTGTCCAGCGTGAGCATTACCATGGCTATCGCCAAGGCAAAGGTGAAAGCTGAAGCATCGCAAGCTAGAGCGGCACACTCAAAGAGGGAAATTGAACTCAAAGTGGAGCAGGCACGCATCCAAGCCAGCCTTGTGGCGTTAGAAGAGGAGAAAGAAAAAGATGGCTGTATAGCAGAAGTGAATGCCCTAGTTGCTAGTTTACAAGACATAGGCACTGGGCTATGCAGCAAGGCTAACAGCGCAGTCCCTCAGTCCATCAAAGACCAGCGCACCATGGTCTTCTTGGCAGAACAAGCTAGCCTGCACAGCAGAGACTCACCTGCTATGATAGACACGACAAAGCTCCTCCAGCATTTCATCCTTCATACCCTCAATCAACCAAAGTTACTCCACTAAGAATCTATCCACCTTACACAAACCAAAACCCACATGCTGCTTCCGATGCTGCTGTGCCTCACCACGTTCCTCAAGCCCCTCAGTCACGTGAAGCACCACTGCAACAAAGCTTCAACCAGTCTCCCTATTTCCCCCAAGCTCCTCAGCTTAGCAGAACGCTTCCACGACAGAACTTCAATCAAGATCCCTCATCTCTTGTTTACCAACCTGCTCTCAAAACACCACATCAAGTTAGCCACAATGACTCCATAACCACTGAAGACCTCATCAAATACTGTATCTTGCCCACAACCGCCTGGTAACTTCAGGTCTCGCCACATATGATCACGAGCCAATGAACTATTGGGCCTGGAAGTCATCATTCCAAAATGCCATTGCCAACCTGGACCTATCTGCTGTAGAAGAAGAACTTAACCTCTTGACCAAGTATCAGGGAAAAGAATCAGCAGAACAGGCAAGAAGAATAAAAACCATTAACATCAAGAACCTGCATCAAGGACTGTGTATGGCATGGGAGTGCCTTGACGAAGTAGACGGCTCACCAAAGGCTGTCGAGCAGGCCCTCTTCAACAAACTGGAGGACTTTCACTTCCGCCCTCCAAAGAGAGCAGACACTTTTCTTCCCGCTCCTGCTCCCTGTCTTTCTCTCCCTCCCTAACTGACTGGATCCCAGCTTGCTATCTTCTGTGTCTGCGTGTTTACTGCTGATTCATCTAACGAAAATTATGGATTTAATAAGCTGGGCTTTGAACGCAATTGGCACTGTTTTTTCAACGAGGAAATCAGGCCCGGGGGAGCCTATCTGTCCTGCAGGGACTGCTGCTGTGGGTTATATTAAGGACACAAGCAATTGGAAACTCTTGTGCCTGTGTGATCTTTCTATTGAAGATATCGAAGATTTATATCTTTTCGGAGTAATGGTCATCGGAATTCTACTGATTGGCTTTGGGATTGTTCTGGTGCACCGCAAATTGAAGAAGATGGACAGAGTTTATCAAAAAGCAGACCCGGCGAAGCTCTCTCATCAAATTGACCAACTGGGCAGGACTCTGACAGCGGCCAATGGAGAACTGTACAGGAAAATGGATTACATCATGATCACGCTGAGAGCTGTTCATGAATCGATTTCAATGCCTGGCCATGATGGAACTGGAGCAATGAATCCATAAGAGAATGGAAAGTTTTTTCTCTGAAGTCAGTGCTATTCGACCTGTTTTTCGGCACTCTCAGCACTCAGTCCTCCTGATAATCAACAGTATAATTGTTTTCATAACATTGGCGGGCAGCATCTGACTCTCAAGGACAGCTGTCTGGCTCAAACTATTCCATCTGCCGTGCTCAAGGACACGTGCCTTTGCTTCAGACTCTAGTCATAACATCTGCTGAGGAAGAGACTATTGTTGTCCACCTAACTGATTTGCCACTGATTGCATCCAACTCACACACACTGACCCATTTATACTGATGAAGACATATTCACTCACTGCTCTCTTTGTGTTATTGTGTGGATTCTATTGTCTGCTAATTGTGCATTGAGAGTTTTTTTCTTGTAATCATAATATCGGTCATATATGAACTTTATTCTGATCAACAATGCTTTTTTCTCTCTCCTATTGTGTCCCCCCTCCCCCTCCCCCCCGCCTTCTATTCCCTTCCTGCTGACAGGCGCCTCCATGGCTCGCCGCGTCATTGAGAATGTCATCTATGACATTTTCAGTGTCAAGTCAAATTCCTCGTATATTTACCTGTTATTTACTTGTAAATGTGCTTGGCAATAAACTTATTCCGATTCTGATTCTGACTTTCCAAAATATCACAACGAAGGACCCACAGAAACTCCGAGATCTAGCTGACCTGTTGTCAGAGCTGCTAGCCACCAAGGAGGATGGTTACTTCACAGGCTTGTCATACTTGGACACGTCCAGAGGGACCAAGCCCATCATCGAAAAGCTCCCACACAACATACAAGAAAAGTAGCTATATTATGGTGCAAGATACAACAATGAACATTTCGTCAGTTTCCTACACTGTAAAACCGAATAGTTCACAGGACTCAAAACTTACGTGGAAACCAATAACCTAGTAAATTTTAAGTAAATTAATTTTTTTTGAGTAAACTGTACTTAAAAAATACATTTTCAGCATTTTGTTTTAAATTTCTTAATTTCAAATTACTCAAAAAAATCACATTTACTTAAAATTTATTAGGTAATCGGTTTCCACATAAGTTTTGAGTTCTGTGAGCTAATTTGGTTTCACAGTGCACCTTTCTCTGCATTGTTGCACTTCATCCACGCAGAGGCAAAGGCTCGCACAGACCCAAGCTTTAACCCCTACATGCAAGCCCCAGCAGAGAGAGAGAGAGCAAATGGGAGAGACCCACAAAGACATCGTGTACATTCAGAAGACACAGGTCTCAGGAAGTGCAAAGTTTGAGTCTACGGAAGCCAAAGAACAAATTGACCCAAATACCTAAGTTCTGCCCCCTGCATAAGTAGCCCCACCCTCTGAGGAAATGCAGAGGCTTCCGTGAAAACAGCATAGAGGATTGCAAACAGTTCTTGAGAGAATATTTCACCTGCTTCCACTATTAGTACTCCACAGAACATCTGGCAAAACTGCTGAGATAAAATGTACGGAGTGTGAGAGTACTGCACATCTGTCAGTGCCTGCCCACACTCCTTGCGTGCAATCAAATTCCAAACGTCGCCACTGAAGTCCCTACACCAGATGCGGCTCGCCACCATACTCACTTGAAATGCATTGCTGACCAGACACCACCTTTAGATTCAAACGCCAAGATACTCCTTCTACTTGGCAGAGACATCTTGTAGGTCCACAAGGTCCGAGAGCAGATAAATGGTCCAGGAATTGCACTGTTTGCTCAAAGGCTTGACCTAGGATTGGTTGTCATCGGCGATTTGTGTCTTGGGGGTGCTCACAAACCACCGGAGGTGAGAAGCTACACAACGACCATCCTGGAGAATGGGCGTAGAAGCCATCTCCAGCCATGCGACAACCAGATCAAAGTGAAAGAAGTGTTTGGTCAAGCACTTAGACCCCTGTACCATCTACCACCAACCCCCATGCTTGTCTCACTGACACTCACTGGGGACAGCCTGGGACAAACCATCTTTGCTTTGCATGTATCACCCCAGAAAGCCGGATAAGATCAAGGTGGTCTTTGACAGCAGTGACTCATGGGAAGGAGCATCGCTCAATGACATTCTACTTACTGGGCCAGACCTCAACAACAGCCTGCTAGGTGTCTTCATGAGATTCAGGAAGGAACAGGTAGCGATCACTGCCGACACTGAGCACATGTTCCACTGCTTTTCGTGAGGGAGGACCACTGCAATTTCCTCCACTTTCTTTTGGTACAAGAACAATGATCCTACCTCTGACATCACGGACTACAGAATGCGGATTCACCTCTTTGGGAACAGTCCCTCTCCTACTGTCACCGTGTACAGTTTGCAACGGGCAGCCAAGGAAGCAGAGGCCGACTATGGCAGCAATGCAAAGAGATTCGTTGACTGTGAGTTTTATGTTGATGATGGCTTAAAGTCCTTTAGCACAGAAGAAGAGGCCATCAGCGTCCTTAGGCAAGCACAGAAAATACTTGCAGATTCTAACCTTAGGCTGCAGAAAATCGCGTCGGACCAACCCGCAGTCATCGAGGCATTCAAATCCAAAGATCGCCCCAAGGACATTGAAAACCTAGATCTCTTTGCCAGTGATCCACCTATCCAACACAGTCTTGGGTTGTTGTGGAACATGCGCATAGATACCTTCGTGTTTCAGATTGAAGATGACCAAAAACCCTTCACCTACAGAGGCGTACTCTCATCAGTGAATAGTCTCTACGATCCTTTGGGGTTCCTCGCACCCATCACGGTCCATGGAAGACTGATACTCAGGGAACTCACGACGCAAGTGGAGGATTGGGATTCACCTCTCCCAAAGGACATGTACATCAAGTGGACTAGATGGAAATAGTCACTCCTAGGCCTAGAAGGGCTCCAGATACCACGTCCCTACACATCCTTCTCCACTGCAGGGGCACTACAGAGAGAATTCTGTGTCTTCACAGATGCATCAGTCAAAGCAATAGCAGCCGTGGCCTACATCAGAGTGATGAACCACGAAGAACAGACTGATATTGGCTTTGTCTTTGGAAAGGCAAAGTTGGCTCCTCAACCCAGCCTAACCATCCCGAGGCTGGAACTCTGTGCAGCCGTACTCGCCGTTGAGATCGCAGAGATGATGGTATCAGAAATGGACACTACATTTGACAATATCACCTACTACACAGACAGTAAAGTCGAATTGGGATATATCCATAACCAATCAAGGAGATTCTCCGACTACATGCACAACAGGATCCAACGAATCCATCAATCACCATGTCCCGGCCAGTGGAAGTACATCCCAACGCACTTCAACCCAGCCAACACTGGGTCAAGAACCGTGACACCAGCCCTACTTAACAGCACAACATGGCTCAAAGTACCAGGCTTTCTTCATAATTCATCTCTGCACCCATCTGAGTCTCAGGAGACCTATGATCTTATCGACCCTGACATCGACGCTGGTGACAAGTCTCACACACATTACCAGAGATGTGGTACACCCACAATGCTTTGAATGCTTCTCTAAATTCAACACCCTCCTCACAGCCATAGCGCACCTCATCCACATAGCCCGCTTCTTCTCCCACTCCAACCAGAATGTATGTATGGGGTGGCACGTCTGTCGTCCAACCGAGGATGAGCTACAGGGAGCTAAGGTATGTATCGTGAGGAGCGTCCAGAACAAATGCTATGCAGGAGAATTCAAATGCATCAACTCAGGATCCGACATCCCATCTTCTAGTAGCCTGTGGAAACTGCACCCCATAATCGACCAAGACCAACTTCTTTGGGTAGGAGGCCGGATTGGACAATCAAGTCCGAGCACAGATGAAACACATCGCGTCATCATCCTTGGAAGGTATCATCTCGCAACCCTACTCATCTCTCACTATCATGAAGTAGTGAAACACTAAGGAAGACATCTAACCGAGGGTGCCATCCGCGCTGCAGGGTTCTGGCTGATGGGGGCCAAACGCTGTATCAGTAGCCTGCTTCACAGATGCGTTACATCCAGAAAGCTAAGAGGAAAGGCCGAACATCAACAGATGGCAACCTTGCCGCGAGAATGGCTACAAGTAGTGCCTCCATTCCCGTATGTAGGTGCCGACATCTTCAGACCATGGGACATAGTTTCATTTCGTACAAGAGGAGGAGCCTGTAACTCCAAACAATGGGCTGTAATGTTCTCATGCATGTGCTCCAAGACGCTACAGCTTTGACACAAGTGGCAAGGAAAGCAGTCCTACCTCAAGGAGGGAGATGTAGTTCTTCTAAAAGACAACCAAGCAAAGAGAAATGACTGGCCAATGGGCATCATCTTGAAAACCTTTCCAGGAGACAATGGACTGGTTTGAAAGGTCGAAGTGGAGGTTGTCAAGGATGGAACTAAGAAAGTTTTTACTCGTCCCATTACAGAAGTAGTTTTGCTTCTCTCTGCTAAGTCTGATTCTATTCATTAGTGTGGGCTCTTTAAAGACCCCAAGCGTGGAGTGTTATGCCCCCAGAAAATGTGTTTAATGTGTGTTTTTTATTAGGAGATGTGTTGTTATCACAGTTCAGTGCATTTATTCATTCTTGCAGTTAAAAACTACAAAAAACTACAAACATGGCAGTGGTGCATGCTGGGAGTCAGGAAGTGACTTGCCATGTGGTAATCAGTGTAGCTAACTTCAGCTTCAGAGCACACGCTAGTGATGGTGAAACTGAGGTCTTATGAAACAAACAACTTTGAGACAATTGCTTCATGAGCAACACAGTGTTATGAAACATTTAATAAAGAGTGCCATCTGCTGACTGAATGTCAGAACTGCATCTGAGTGGAAGACCTGAGAAAGTCTCAATAGAGAGTATTGAGACTTTCAGAGGTTGCACTACACTTTTTTATCTGTCATTTTCTCAGAAAGGCTTGTAAAAATTCTGTCAATCTGTTATCTGTCATTTTAATTGACTTAAATTAAATCACCCTCCATGTAATTTGTCAGATGATAGACAGCTTTCAGAATTTTTAGTCATTGCTGGAAAAATTCTGTTGGACAATTTTCAGTGAACGAAACCTCTGATAGAGTATGTAATGGGAGATGGGAAAAATCAATGTTGTGGAACATCAGGGAACTTGCTGGTGCTTCTGCAACTGGGGTTTGCTGTTAAATGGGGAGTGTTTAAAGATTTTTATTGCAAAAAGAAGCATTTTAACAGTGTGTGGTTTCAGTCTACTCCTCTTGTGGTTTACTACCTCTCCAGCTTTGGAGAACACCCTCTCACATAGCACTGATGTTCCATTTTGCCATCTTGTAAAGGTTTGGGTATATGGTTTTGTGTGTTGCCCAGTAACAGAGTGGGTCTTTTCCTCTGGAGAGGTAGGGCTCAGATAAATAATGTTGAACTTCCACTGTGGCATCTGCTGTTGCACTTTGAGAGTGCTGTGTTTCACCTAAAAAATGTAATTGGCAATCTTTTTATAATAAGAAAATGATGCTTAAAGTAATAACATAATACAAACCAACTCTGCTATCCAAAAGGTACCACAAGTTGTCTTCTGCTGAAGGCCCAGGTTCTTCCTTTGCTGCTGACTGATGGAGTTGACAAAATTTTAATACATGTGGTTAGAGAGGTTTGGAAAACACAATAAAAATATGAAATAATAAATGCTTACCTGTTATGTTGATGGCAATGCCCTCTCCATCCTCATGGTTGCAGCGCATTCAGCAGTCAATTTTGACATGGCCCCCTGTGCACGTGTTTCATTGCCAGAACCTAATGTTTTAAATTGTGGGTCCAAAAATGAGGTTGTCCTCCATGTTCCTCCTTTACTACACTTACACACGCACACGTGCACTCACTCACTCACTCAAAAAAAACACACCTTACACTCAAAAAAATGACAACCACACCAACAGCTTTCCTATCTATCTATCTATCTATCTTCTAGTGTTTGTGTGAATGAGTGTGTATGCATGTATCTCTGTGTAATATTTAGTAAATGTAATGTGTTTTTGTTTAATGTTACTGCACCTAAACCTGATTCTAACTTATGTAATACACTCCCCGACTTATATTCAAATGCCCAACCCTCTCAAACTTTCTGCAAACCTTCAAGTCATGTGATGTGACCGACATAATGAGGAATCGCTTGCTATGGTCACGTGACTGTGGGCATGTTGAAACAGTGTTGATGCACTGCTCATGACACTTCCGCTTTATATTACTCAAATCAGTGTCGAGTGGGCGGTGTCGAGCATAACATCACTAGCACACGCACACAGTTGTCAGCTCCTCAGTCAGATGCTGTTCTCTTATTCTCCCTCTGCTCAGGCAACATCTGTAAGTATTAAAATTGTTAAAATAAGGAGTTAGTTGCACGTTTGTTGCCACTTGTTGTTTTATCGGTTAAAAACCAATTTATTGCATAAAATGTGTAGTTTGTTTAACTAGGCTGTGATATTTTACTTGAACATCATGCTGCTCGACGTGCATATTAATTCAAATGTTGTACTGTATTGTGTTACAGTTTCACAAGATTCCCATTAAGTTCTGTGGAATGTAATCATCTGTTTCTTGGAGTTTTTTGGGAGTGTTTAAACCGAATGGAAATGACCCATGACACAGACCATCACCCTTGTTCTTGTAAATGAGTACCAAAACACTTCTTTTCCACTTCTGAGGCATCCTCTCACTCTCCAAGATTGTGTTAAACAATCTAGTTAAAAAGTCCACTGCCATCTCTCCTAAACATCTCTATACATCCACAAGTATGTTATCTGGACCAACCACCTTTCCATTTTTCATCTTCTTCAAAGCTGCCCTCATTGCTAATCCTCAGGACTTCCTTGTTCACTCTTTCCTTCATTCATTTCTCTCTCTCTCTCTCTCATTTTCTTCATTCATCAGCTCCTCAAAGTACTCTATCCACCTTCTCAATACACTCTTGTCACTTGTAAGTACATTACCATTTCTGTCCATAATCAACCTAACCTGCTACACATTCTTTCCAGCTCGATCTCTCTGTCTAGCTAATCAATACAAGTCATTTTCTCCTTCCTTAAGCTGGATTCATGCTGCACCTCCGCTGTCCGCATACACGCATCCGGAAGGCTTGTGTGACGAAATTTACGTCATCATCTCCAGTCCGCTAGTGTCCGCAGAGCTCTTCTGCGAATGACTGCGTGCAGCCCAAATTTTATGACCATGCGACCTGCCCACAACCTAATCGCGTTGACAGCGCATGTGCAAGACTGAATATCCCATTCACAAGGTGGCGCTATCGACGCAGCATACAAAGTCAAAGTAGACATAGAGGCACTGAATTCCCTATTCGTGGCCCGGTTCTCGTTCAGTGGTCTCACGCTATACTTTCTCTGTTTTTTTGTAATTCTGCCACCAGATACAGTAACAGCAGCTACTTTTGCTCTCAGTGACGGTTAAACGACATCATTGTTGTTGATGTGCGTTGCTCTTGCGTTTCTTTGCTGTAGTTGGTGAAAAAACCGGTGCGTCCGCACGTTGACGCTACCTATAGGGTGAAACTACAAATGATGGCTGTGTGCATGGGTCAACCACTTGGCCTGGGTAGACAAAAAAGTGAGCATGTGCAGCATCACTTGCATGCCGGGCTCATCCAAAACAGACGCAGACCAGAGGGGAAATGCAGCATGAATCCAGCTTTAGTGTCCAGCCTCTCATACAATCCACTATATGCCTTTTCGACCTCTCTTTGCTATGCCCCTAGATTCCAAATACTCCTGTCAACTTTCTTCATCTCCCTGACTATCCCACTTTTTCTTTGCTAACCACTTCCTTTGAATACTTTGCTGTACCTCCTCATTCCACCCTTCCTTCTGTAACTTCCCCCACTTAATCTTTGGCTCTGCCTTCACTGTTTTCCTCTTCTTGCTTTCCCAAGTTACCCTACAGACTACCATCCGATGCTGCTTAGCTACATTCTCCCCTCTCACCACCTTGCAGTCTCCTATCTATCTATAAAGGCAAGATTTCTCTGCCTGTTTGTGTTTCTGTCAGTGTGTGTGTCTGTGTGTGTGTTCCTCAGATATCTCCCAACTCGTTCGTCAGACTGACCTCAGATTTTGTAAGTGCTTTGCTGAGGTTACGAGGGTGTTCATCCACGAGTATGGAGTTGCTCAGTGAAAATATGTAATTTTTATCAGGAAAGGTTTTAGCCACCACTTTTTCAAACCCTGGCTTCTAGAAGTGTGGGTGGGGATTCAGATTGACTCAGACACAGCATCACAACTTGGCAGTCACTGGAGTGCTCCGCAAACAAACCAAGGAAGTGAAAAGCGACAAATTTGACCAGAAAAAGACAATACTGACTATTTAATGCTTAAAAAAATTATACTATAATGTTGCCATGATTGCATAGCTGTAAAGGATAATTCGGCAGCAGGCGGTGTCCTTTTTGGAGATCCTCCTGGCACAGTCATGGGCTTTCCTGTCCCCAAAGATGGTCCGGGAGGGTCAGGACTGCGCAGCGCAGGTGATGGAGGCGAACCCGAGCCTATGGAAGCATTCTGAGGCTCCATATTTTCCCTGTCAATGGATGAAGTCTAGACTCCAGAGCCGTCCTCCACTAACAAGAAGCGCTCGCAATGAAAGAAGCCTTCCTCCTTCCGTAGCTCTCCCGCTCCAACCCTGCCTCTGTCTCCAGAGCCTGGTTTCACGGAGGAACTGGAAGAGTGCAGACTGGTGTTGCTGGCGGAAGCTGAGCTTCTCCTGGAGGTGAAGCCATGGCTCCTCCCGGAATTGGTGACAGAATTTGAGGCGCTATCTCTGAGGGAACCGGAGCTCCTGCATGAAGTAGAGCATGCTTTCACCTCGGAGCCTTCTTCTCCTCTGCGTCGTCGCCGTTCCCGGAGGTCTCGCCCAAAGAATTCCACCATTATCCAGCCAGCAACCCCTCTTTTACCGGAGGAGGAGAATCCCACAGCAGAGCCATGTTTTCCTTCCGCTGTTACGCCTGCAGCCACCACCTTCACAGCTTTTACCTCCACCAAGGTGGGTGGTGCAGTTTTTTCCCTGGACTCATCCACCTCTGTGCCTGTTTGGGGGATTTCTCCACTGCATATGGAGGAGCCCAGGCCCGCCATGGAAGTGGAGAGGGATGAGGATGCGCCAGTCGCTGCTGGAGACATCATGAACCAGGAGAACAGGCAAGTTCCATCTCATTCCATTATTATTATTGATGAACAATCTTGCATGATCCCTGGCTATGAGATTCAGGATCTGCAGTCCCCTGAGTTCTCTGCACCAGTGGCATATGATAACTCCTCACCAGTCCTCTCTGTGTCCTCTCCTTCTGCTGCTGAGAGTTTGCCAGCCCCTGAACTCAGGCGTCAGAGGGAGGAGGAGCCTGAGACCCTGAAGGATCCTTTCCCAGGGTCGGCGGTGAGATAGCCCCCAGCCACCACGCCAGATGAGTCACCTGCGTGAGGTACATCGTTGGGGGTCCTTGAGACTGCAACCGCCATTATGCCTGCTGTGGGGGCTGCCGCAGCAGAGTCACCTGCCCAGCCAGACCTCAAGAGGGCCGAGCCTGAGGTAACATCGTCTTCCAGATCGTCGGAGTCCTGGACGGCGGTGGAGCTCGAGCTCAGGCAAGTGCTGTCCCTTGTTTTCTTATTGTCAGTTTTGGAGCAATCTTGCCTGGCTGTTGGTGAGGAGGGCCAGGTGCTGAGCTTGCCTCACCGGGCTCCGCTGCTGCCGGTAACCCTGACCCCCTGCCTCTGTGTGCTGTGTCTGACCTCTCTCCCAGGGTTGCCGGAGAGGGTCCAATTGTACCAGAGGTCTCCAAGGATCTTGGTTTGCTGCTGGAGGCCAACCAAGGATTAACTCCTTCCATGAGGGTCGTCATGGGCCTGCCATCCTGACCTGGGACCTCCGAGGGTGCAGCTTTGGCCCAGGCCAGGTCCACTGAGGGTGCAGCTTTCCCTCTGCTCGAGGAGCCTTCACCACCTGGATCAATGGAGTCCTGGACGGCAGTGGAGCCCGAGGCCAGGCAAGTTGCTGAGGGCCTAGCCTTCCCCACTGTGGAGGCCACCGTGGGTGCAGCTGAGCTCCAGCTGGGAGCCCCCGTGGGTACAGCCATGTCCCACGCCGGGACCGCCGTGGGTGCAGTGAAGTCCCACACCAGGACCACTGCGGGTGTAGCCATGGCCCGGCCCGAGTTCACCGCGGGTGCAGCCGAGCTTCAGTCCTGGGGTCATTCTGAGGCTTCTGAGGCCCAAGCCGGGACCACCGTTGGTGCTACTATGTCCCGGATCGGGACCATCATGGGTGTAGCTACTCTCCAGCTCCTCATCTCAGTGGGCATAGTGGTCTTTGCCCTGCCACTGTGTGACACCGGGATCCTTTCTCCTCGACTCTCTTCTCCCGTGGAGGGTTTCCCTGTGGGTGAGCCACCACCTGGTCTGCCCCTCCTGAGCTGGTGGCTGAAGTTTCAGGCCGGCCACCTGAGGTACTGTGCCGTTGGGTTTGGTGGCCTAATTTTCGTAGCAGGCCACCTGACTCATTTCCCCTGACTGTTCAGCTAGCCTGGGATGCTGGTCAGCCACCCGACTGGACTCCTCATTTGGACCATGGGGTCTGGGACCTGGGTCGACCCCCTGAACTTTTGTACTCCTTGGTTTTGGTGGGGGTGGGGGGTTGCTTAGGTTCTGGAGTTGGTAGATTTACTGTGTCTCATGCATAATAGTTTGTGTTTGTTGATTCCCTTTGGGCCTGTTTTCCCCCACCACCCACCCTGGGTAGTTGTGGTAGTGCCTCCTCAGGGAGGCAGGGTTCTTTTCTGTGTTGCACTTTTTTTTTTCTCCCCCTTGTCCTGTCAGGCAGCTAGGCAAACAGAACAGGGATCTGTCACCCTTACTGTGCCAAAACAGATTTACTTTGCCAAAAGGAGCCTATACAGTGCCTAACTTTGCACTGTATATTGTTGTAAACTCCTCCTGTAATAACTTTTAATACTTTATTTTAATTGTTTTACCCATGGAAGACCCAACAGGATGGGGAAGAGGGAAAGGAAGTGTGTGAAGGGGGGAAAGAAAAGGGAGGAGAACAAACAAAAAAACAAAAACAAACAAACAAAAAAAAAAACGACAACTAAAACAAACAGAAGACATACTGCTTCTTCCACCGGAGATGTCTCAACACGAGTCTGGTTTCTGCACCTGTTAAAGGAGAGACACTTGTGCATGTATGTCTGTGTGCCTATATATGAGAACGCGCGCAAAATAAGTGTGTGCATGTGAGTGGTTTGTTAGGAAACATACGAGCGGAGGGCCGGTCGCAGCAGCTCTCCCCCCCGAGGACCCCGAGCAGGCAAGGCAGCGCCACCAACCCCCAGCACCGAGGTCAGCAAGCCCCAGGAAAGCCAGGCATCCACCCCCGGAGGGACGATCAAGGGAGGGCAGGCCGCCCGGCGGCCGGCGCGGTGAGCCCACACCCCTGGACCCGCTCGACTCCCATCCCCCAAGTGGGGCCAACATCCGCCCCCGGGCCCCAGGCACCAGGAGGCCAGCGACCCCATCCCCCAGGACAGAGACCAGCCAGTGCCCCCCAGCGCGAGCCCCCCCAGGCACCCCCACAGCGGCCCCGCCCCAGCGCCTCGGCCACACACCCCAGGGTCCCCCACGTCCAATGAAGTCCCCTCGCCCAGGTGAGCCCACGTTGCCGAGAGGCACTACCCCCCTTAATCGAGCACCTCCCGACTCACAGGCACACCCCTCCCCATACCTGCACACCCCTCTCTCTCACTCCAGTACCCACTCAAATTCACTCCTCATTCACCTTTATTTCAAAACGCGGCTGCGAAGCAGATGCAGCGAGCCTGAACATGCACCAGTGCCCGGCAGTGACCAGGGAGGCCACCGGCGCAGGCCACATAAGCAGACCCCCACCCCCCGGCGCCCATCTGAGCGAACAATCAGCAGACCACCGCAGGCGCCCCAAGATGCCACCCAGCATGCAAAGCGCCGCACAAAACCGACCCACCATCACCACCTCCATTCATCACCCTCTCACTCACACAGACTCATATTCAGCCCCCCGTCACTTCCTTGGTTGTATCTATATATTAGTAGCATCCAGGGATTTTGACATGATAGGTCCCAGGCTGCCCACCAGGCCCCCACGCCCCCAGCAAGAGCAGGGCAACAGGGGTGGGGGAAGACCCCCACTTCCTCCCCCCGCACAGAACATGGTGGGTGTGTGTTGGTTATATGATATAATTGTGTATAAATGTGTGGAATACTAAAGTGCAATTAAAATTGGGGGGATAGTGATTGAAGCATCGTTAGCCACTGTGATGGGCAGCAGAGCCCCCATCCCCCCAAGCCCTCAGTGTCTAAAATGCAATTAAAATTGAGGTGAGTGCAGCCCCACCACGTGGCAAAGGTATCCCCTTCACCGACACAGTGCGGCACACCCCCACCCCAAAGCCCTAAATATAACAAAAAAGATCAGGGGGAGGGGGAGGGCAGGAAATAAGACTGGTTGGTAGGCGGTCTAAAAGCAAGGCCGTCCCCCCCAGAAGCCAGCTTGCAGACTGGTTTATGAGGCCACCCACTGCCTCCAAATCCCAACCCAGGGCGAGGGCCGCCAGTGGAAACAGCCCAGGACCCACCAGCATCACGCCCCGGCGCTCCAGCACCACTAACATGACGGGGAAGCCAAACATACTTCCACTCATCTTACACACACGAACATGGACAACAACAGTCACAATAGTGAACAATGGGCCGAACCCACACAGCGCCCAACACACCAGGCGACACCCCCGAGCGCCCACGCAGGCCCACGACAACCCACCCCAGACACACACAGATAGCTGCAGGCCGCCCTGCAACCACAGCCACCCCGGAACAACCCAATGGAAACACAGCCAACAACCCGTGCCAGTGACCCCCCAGCCACCCCCAAGCACCAACACACACCCGCTGCCAATGACACCAGGGGCGATGTAGCAAAGTGCCTCACCCCCCAACACAACAGCAGGGCGGCCGGGACAAGCAAGCCCCAAAACGCCAGCCCCCATGCCACTAGATGGACTGCCCAACCCCTGCCACCCAACAAAGCTCTCCTACCCATACACACATCCTCCACCCCCTAGACATCTACCCACAAGTAACCGCTTCCATACACACACATAACTCCACCCACCATCACACATACCCACCTACACAAACACACAACCCAACCAGCCCACTCGACACACACCCACTTCCACATCCGCTCATACACAAGCCTACACTCACACCCACACACACACCCACCCACAGACCCCAGTGAACGGGGAGGGCGACCCAGGATGCGGGCACCAGCCCCAGGGCGGCACCAGGGCCCCAGGAAACACACGACCCCACCACGCAAGGATGCATCAGGGACAATCCCCACCGCCGGCACACACCCAACCCCGCCCGGGGCGGAGGGACGCCCCCTTCCCAGCACCAGGGGCCCAGGCCCAGGGCCAGACCCAGACCCCCCCTCCCCGAGGGGCGAGGCCAGCCGGCCAGGGGCCACAGCCCAACCCCCACAGCCCCCCCCCACAGCCCCCCACCCACCCACCCCCAGGGCCAGACAGACTGCCACCCCGGAACAGGCCCCCCGGACACCTGCGGTTGGGGCGCAGCCAGCCGCCAGAGGTGCCAAGGAGAGTGAGTCACCACCCGCCACCCCTCAGATTATAGAATTAATAAGCGGGGACCAGAGAGAATTGAATTCCGCCAATTGATTATTTGAGGAGGCTGACATTCTTTCCAGGCTAATATAATCCAATAGTAAGTTATTATAGTAAGTCGTGCATAAGTTATTTCTTGTTTTCCAGTTCATGAGGATAGCTTTCTTTGCGATGCATAAGGCAGTGAGAACCATGTGTGACATCCTTGCATCTATATTTATTTCACTTAAATCACCTAATATGCAAAGTGTGGGTGACGGTGGAACACTATACCCAAGCCACGCAGACAGGTCTTCACATGTCTTCTGCCAGAACTTTTGAACTGGTGCACAGGACCACATAGCATGCATATAGCTATCCGGGACATTGCTAGTACAGTGAGGGCAGATATTTGTGTGACTCAGGCCCATTTTGAACATCCTTTGTCCTGTATAATGAATTCTATGTAGAACTTTATACTGTATAAGTTGTAAGTTAGAGTTTTTAGTCATCTTAAAAGTGTTTAAACATATTTGTGTCCAGAAACTTTCGTCCTTATTAATCGATAAGTCTGTCTCCCATTTTGATATTGGAAGAGATATGGACTCATCCAACTTTGATAATAGTCCATATATTTTCGATACCAATTTTGGGGAACGGGGATTTAGAAACTCTGCCACCTTAACTGGTGCTTCTAAATCTGTCTGATTAAGATTAAATCTTGCTTTTATTATGGATTTAAGCGGTTGATATTCAAAATACTTTTTATCACTGATTTTGTGTTGTGACACTAGATCCGGAAATTGGATAAAATTTCCACCTTGAATAA
Organism: Pholidichthys leucotaenia; assembly: GCA_020510985.1. Classification (NCBI taxonomy): domain Eukaryota; kingdom Metazoa; phylum Chordata; class Actinopteri; order Cichliformes; family Pholidichthyidae; genus Pholidichthys; species Pholidichthys leucotaenia. The sequence goes on from CM035838.1 coordinate 150,360,627, forward strand.
GATGTTCTAAGTTGTTTATTCCCTTCTCTTGCCATAGTGGAAATTTTAATGTCCTCTTTTGTTGCAGGATATCAGGATTATTCCAAATGGGCATGAGTTTACAGGGGACAAGTGAAGACACTGTTATTTTTAAAAATTTCCACCAAGCCGTCAGAGAGGAACTGATATTAATACTTTTACAACACTCATGGCGTTTAATAGAGGGACTTATAAAAGGTAAGTCAGAGATATTTAGTGACCCACAGAGAGCCTGTTCAGCATCTAACCATGGGTTCCCTAGTGGGGTTGATTTTGTCCATTTTGAAACGAACTGCAATCTATTGGCTAAAAAGTAATTAAAAAAATTTGGTAAATCTAAGCCTCCGCACTCCTTCGCTTTTTGGAGGGTTTTTAAACTAATCCGTGATGGTTTATCCTTCCATAAAAATTTACTTGTATTTGAGTCTAGAGACTGAAACCAGGCCATTGATGGTTGGGTAGGGATCATTGAGAACAAATAATTAATTTTAGGAAGGACCATCATTTTAATGGTTGCGACTCTTCCCATTAATGATAAAGGTAGTGTCCTCCAGCGCGTAAGATCATCTTGTATCTTTTTTAAAAGGGGGATATGATTTAGTCGCAATAACTCTGAGAGCCTGGGGGAAATATCTATTCCTAAATATTTAACATTCCCTGATTGTATTGGAATAGTAGATGTATTTGGGAAATTGCAACTTATCGGTAAAGCTATTGATTTTACCCAGTTAATAGAGTAGTCTGATAATGATGAAAATTTATCAATGAGCGCCACTGTCTGAAGAAGAGATCTTTCTGAGTTTTCAAGGAAAATCAATACATCATCAGCATAAAGACTTATCTTATGTTCCTTTTCTCCAGTTTGAATACCTCTGACATCAACATTTTTTCGTATGGCTGCTGCTAATGGTTCAATAAAGATGGTAAAAAGTGAGGGAGAGAGTGGACACCCCTGCCTAGTACCTCTCTGGAGATTAAAGCTTTGGGAAGTCTGATCATTTGTTCGGACAGACGCAACTGGACATCTATATAGTGTTTTAACCCAGTTTATGAAAGATGAACCAAACCCAAACTTGTTTAACACCATAAAAAGAAATTTCTAGTTAACTCGGTCAAAGGCTTTCTCTGCATCCAGGGACAAGATTGTAGTTTCTACATTATTGATCTTGCAGTAGTCTATTAAATTAAATAGCCTGCGTGTATTATCAGCCGAGTGCCTACCCTTGATAAAAACCTGTTTGATCTGGGTGTATAATAAATGGGATTATCCTTTCCAGTCTTTTGGCGAGAGCTTTGCAAATTATTTTGAGATCGACATTCATAAGCCAGATGGGACGGTAGCTGGATGGAAGCATAGGTTCTTTTCCAGGTGTAAGGAGCAGGATAATACTAGCCAAATTCATATTCGGAGGAATTACATTATCTTCTTTGATTTGGTTCACCATTTTAAAAAAAGTAGGTGCCATCACGGGCCAAAATTCCTTATAAAATTCTACTGGAAAACCATCTGGTCCTGGGGCTTTGTTGTTTGGGATGTGTTTAAGTGCCTCCTGGAGTTCAAACACCTGAAGAGGTGCATCCAGAGCCGCAATCTGTTCATTATTTAATTGTGGTAAATTAATATTGTCCAAAAATGTATTTATCTCTGAGTCTGATGGGTTAACCTGTGATGAGTAGAGATTTTCATAAAACTTTCTGAAGGAGTTATTTATTTCTTCAGGCACATGGGTAATATTTCCAGTCATATCCTTGATAGAATGGATAGTTGTTTTTTTCTTTATTCAATCTAAGCTGGTTCGCAAGATATCGCCCTGATTTATTACTGTGTTCAAAGTTCTCAAGTCTTTGTATTAAAAACTGTGCTCTTTTGTTTGTAATTTCTTTTAATTCCAGCTTTAATTTTCTCAAATCGTTAAGAGCCTGTTCCTGTGGGGAAATGGCACAGGTTGTCTCCAGTGATTTAATCTTCTGTTCTAAATCCAGTATCAGTGCTTTTTCTTTTTTATTCTTATATGAACAGTAAGAGATTATTTTACCTCGCATGACCACTTTTGCTGCTTCCCAAAGAACACCTGGGGATATTCCTGGCACATCATTATATTCCAGATATGATTCCCACTCTTTATTAAAATAGTTAATAAAGTCTTCATCTTTCAGTAGTGATATATTAAATTTCCAGCTCCTAGTTTCCCTTGTAGCTTCCCTATTTACTAGTGTAAGAGAAACTGGATGGTGATCGCTAATAGCTTGATTTGAACATATTTCAGTGTCTATGATGTCCCTCACAATGGATTTACTGGCTAAGAAGAAATCTAGACGCGAATATGAACTATGAACTGATGAAAAAAAAGGTATATTCCCGAAGAGTTGGGTGAAGAGATTGCCATACATCGCAAAGACCAAAATCATTCATGTACTGTTTGAGAGTGTCAGTAGCCAGCCATTTTCGGTAAATCCCCGATGTACTGAGCCTGTCGATTGCAGGGTTTAATACCAAGTTGAAGTCCCCTCCTATTATAAGTGTGGTGTCCAAGTGCTCAGAAAGAGAAGTGAAAAAAGTGTGAAAAAAGGATGGGTCGTCAACATTTGGGCCATAAACGCTTGCAATACATTGATCCAAATTTTGGACTGAAATTTTTAGTATTATAAATCTACCTTCTGGATCTATTATGGTGTTATTCATAACAAAGTGTATTCTTCTATTTACCAGTATAGCTACCCCCCTTTGCTTAGAATTAAAGCCGGCTGAGTACATATGGGGGAATTCCGGGGAGGTGAGCGCATCTACAGACGACTTGGAGACATGTGTCTCCTGCAATAAAACAAAATCTGCCTGTAGATCGTTCAATCGATTAAAAACTTTTACCCTCTTCTCCCCGTTTCCAATTCCACGTATGTTCCACATGACAAACTTAAATGTAGACATGTTTTCACTAACTGGTTGTGTACTAAAGACTAACTAAATGTGTAAACTAAATGTGCCTATGTGATATGTCTGTAATGTATGCATTTATATGTATATATATGTTGTGTGTATACACCTATGCATATATAATTGGGTGTGCGCGCATGATGTCTCTGTGCCATTTGCCTGCAATTGCAAGCAAATGGGGTACATGTATTTCAAGTTATTTCCTATAAACCAGAAGTATGAGAAAAAACAGACATGAAGGTTAGTAAGTGGTGGAAAAATGCAGACAACATACAACAATGACCTAAAAACTTAAAAAAAAAAAAAAAAACCTACAACAGTCAAACAAACAAACAACAACCTCAACAACAAAGAAATAAACATTTTGACAAATGTTCACAAATTAAATTGAAATCGAGTAAGAGACCTGCGCACAATCCCACTCTTTTTTCCACCTGTAGCTAAAAGAAAAAGAAATATATAAAATAGTGAATAAAATAAAAAAAAATAAAAGAAAAAATAAAAAAAAGTGGGCTCTAGAATAACCAGGGAGTTATAGTTTCATCCATAAACAGCTTGCCATCTATATACAATCTATCCACAGAAACAATAGCTTGTTTACCTTCTTGGATGTTTTGTTTCCTAATGGGAAAAAGCTTCCTTCTCCTTTCCAAGATTTCCTGTGGAAATTGATCATTTAGACCATAATTGGTGTTTTTAAGCTGCTTGCCCTGCCTCTGTACCAAAATTTTTTGCTTAAAATGTTAAAATTTGGCAACAATAGGTCTGGGACGTTTATTCTGGGAATTTTTTTGCCCTATTCGGTGGACTCGGTGGAAGGTAATTGAGTTTGTGACTTCGGGGGATAGTTTTAGTTGTGATGACATAAATTCTCGGACCAGCTGTTCTGGATTTTCATTATTTTTTTTCAACAATTCCAGAAAAAACGAGGTTATCTCTCATGCTGCGTGACTGCAAACTGAGAACTGTCTCCTTCATCTTCCAATTGTCTCCCTCAACAACACCAAGCCGCGTGGTTAGTGTGGTGACTGACTTTTTCAGGCTGTTATTTTCCTCCACGAGAGAGACGAGCTGCGCTTGACTAAACTCAAGGCTCTCCCGCAAATTTTGGAATTCTTTATGAAGAAGCTCAACCAGCGCCAGTCTACCATCCATGCTGGTAAGTTTATTCTCAATAGAGAAAAGGATATCACTAACCTCGGTGCCCTGCTGTGATTTCTCGGGCATTATTTTGGGTGAATCTGCGGGTCTCGGTCGCTTAGACTGAGAAGCAGCGGCAGAGGCAGCAGCAGAACACACACTCGCCTGCTCCATGACACAAAAACGGTCGTAAAATGCGTCGATATAACTTTCTAAATCCTCCAGCTCCGTAAAAAGAAAAAAGAAAGAGACACAGACAATTAATTAATGAATTAATTACAAAAAAAAAAAAACTACCTGTGGAGAAATTTGTTTTAATCTTGGTGACAGCAGTCGCCGTTCAAATTATTGCGCAACTGTCTCTCGCGATCACAGCATCAACTTCCGGATCCGCTCCTCATGCTGCTTCTCTCTGTGTTGCACTTTGATGTCTTCTCGGGTGTCTGGAATCCATCCGTCGAGGTGGGGGCTCTGTCATGAGTGGGGTTTTGGATTTTTCTAAGCCCTGATCCATGACGCAGCTGCCTTTCTCGTATTATTTTCTGTGTCTATTGTTTACTAGTTCATGTTCCTTATTTGTTGTCAGGCAGCACTCTGAGCACCTCTGGGCTGCCCCGCTCTCTGATATTGACAGCCACGCCTCCTCCTCCTGTCTGTGTACAGCTGTTTGTCATTTGTGTTTTCCCTCTGCACTCTCATTCACACACACACACATTATTTTTTTCTTTTTCGTTATTCTTCCGCCTAAATGATTGCATTTTTCACCCTCTGAACGTTAACCAAAACGCAATTTTTTTTTTTTTTGGCAAACCCCTCAGACCTGGCAAAAAATTTGATAAACTGGAAAACATATGTGCCCCCCCCACCCCTGTACATGCATCATTCGACACATGCACCTGTCGGCACTCCACGCACACCAGTAATCATTTTGTTCATTACGTTGATAGTATTTATTTCCTTTCAGTTCTCCTGTTACTCGCCGGTTCATTGGATGTCATTCACTCCAGAGTAGCCCACTCTGTCTAGTCACCAGTTGTAAATACTGTTGCCCACCGTTCTGCCGGGTTTTTTTTCCTTATTGTTATTTGCCCTTTTCTCTATTTCCCAGTCTGCCAGGGAGCGCGTGGGGCTCAGCCTTTTGTTTCCCTTTTTTCCAATGAACCAGAGAGTACAGTTAAAGGTAAACCTGTGTTTTTCTCTGTGTGCTCGTTGAAGCCTTTTCTAGTTCAACTTGTGCATGTCCTTTGTGCAAAATAAAGATTCACACACAACACTTTCCTGCATTGGGTTTACATCTTTATTCCCCGTGCGCTGCGTATTAGCGCACGGACATCTGACAGCTCATGGATAGGAGGAACCTAGAGTGAGTAGGGGATTCCTGCATAATGGGAGAGCCACAGTTCTAGGACCACCTGATTAAGGACCCTCTGACCCTCATGCAAAAGTCATCTATGACTAGGGTTATGATTATAATGATGCTGTGATAAGGTAGTGTTTGTTATAATTTCTCCCTGTTGTCCATCTTCGCCATACCTGAAAGTAGGTAAGCTGTGACAAACAGGTGCACACACCTGTGTTTCTCTGTGCAGGGAAAACTTTGTGTCATGGCTGCCAATCACGGCACCTGTGCACACACCTGCCTGTCATCTCCTGCGGTCTATTTATTCCACCAGGACCAGTGCTGGGCGCGGAGTCGTCTGATTCTCTATGCTGAATCCAGTTACGCCTGCCTCCGTGCTTCCCTGCACTCTACTCTCCAGCCATCGGCTTCTTAGCCCTGCTGAACCTCGTCCGGGCCGGTTCCACCCGGACCAACTACCAAGTAAGCCTATTCGCTTCTCATCTTGTCCGATTCCCCTGTGCACAGGCAGAGATCCGCGGCGGCGGTCCTCCTTCTTCCTCCAGGTGGCGGACTCATCCTTTCACCTCCAGCTAGCCAGCCCAGCAGACACTGTCTTCCTGGCTGCAGCTTCAGCGCCACCTGGGCTACTCCAACATCTCCTGACAGTAAGCGCTGTAACATCTATCATGCTGCATAGGTTGAACTGTAAACTAACGGCCCTTGTCTCATTACAGGGTTGCCAGGTTGTACGGTGCTCTGCCGGCCCCAGCTGGAGATTACGGATCGCACTACACAACATTACACCATATACCTTGCACTCACGCACGTTAACAATAAAAGTACGTTAATTGTATTTACTCTGAGTTGTGTCTGTTCTGTGGGTCACCTGGACCATGTCACTTTGGTAGTGATTGTGATGTGGATTTGCCTGCCTGAGCTGATTGCTGAAGGTGGCTGGCAGTTATGTGTCACTCACTGAATGGTTAGTTATAGTCAGTGGACAATTTGTTATTTTTTAACAAAGAGCATGGTGGAAGTGGGGAGTATTCACAAATTTAGGTACAAACATAAACCTAAAATAAGTACAGATTTTCAAAGAATAAAGGTGGAAAAAAATGACAAAAGATGTTAATTTAACATTAACAAAAGTTACTATACTAAGTTACCATAAGCAAGTCCAAAATTTATGAGAAAAAATGTTACAAATTAGCAAGGAGAAAAAACTCATGAATGAGGAAAAAATTATGTCTCCCAGAAAAAAGTAATACATTTATGAGGAAAAGTGGCAAATATATGAAAAAGCTACAAATGTAGAAAAAAGCTTCACATTTATTATATTTACAAGGAAACGGTAAAAATAAAAAATTATCAGACTCAGAGAGTGCATACCTCCAAAATTTAATGGGTTTGCGTGTAGGCCTAGAGCCACTTCTGGTGAAAATTGTATCAAAGTCTGTCCATTAGTTTTGGAGTATTGTTGCTAACACACTGTGAGAAGATAAAAGCCATGGCTGAGGTATGCATTCTCAGATCATCACCAAAATGTATCTGGTTAGTCTGTAGCCCAAGGACTACATCTGGTGAAAACTTCATCCAAATCCATCCAGTAATTTTTGTGTAATCCTGCTGCACAAATACAAACAAAGCCCTTGGTGGAGGTATGCACTCTTGGATCCTCTGTTTTTGAGTCCATTTGAATCTGTTTTTGATAACTTTTTGAGCTATGTTGGTAACAGACAGACACAGACAGACAAACCAACCAACGCCGGAGAAAACATTACCTCCTCCCTTGGCGGAGGTAAATATGAGGAAAAGTTGCAAATTTAGTGAAAAGTAAAAGTGAAAAGTAAAAGTGAAAAATATATAATCAAAAAAGAAGCAAATTTACAAGGTCAAAAGTTTATAATAAAAAGTTGCACATTTATGAGGAAAATAAAATTTATGAGAAATATTTCTGCAAATTTGCAGGAATAAAAGCTGCAGATTCCAAGGTTGTCATAGCCAGGAGTGGCACTGGGGTTAAGCTCCCAGTGCTTATAAAATGCTCCTTATGGCGTGCGTCTCAAAAAGCCTCTGACAACTAAGTCCAACTCCTAGCCTGCCCGTGTGGTTTAGTTTCTAAGCCCGGCGGGACTGCTTTTACTAATAGGAGAAGGGGCGAGGGCGGATTTCTGGCGCCTTAAAACCAGATGCTTCGGGTAGATGGTAGCCCGTTAACCTGGGAAGGTAGCCCATCTAGGGGAAGGTAAACCCTGATTTTAAACCTCCGCTGCCTTGCGACATACCCGGTCACGGGAAAGGCTTCGGGAGTCAACCCTGAGGAAAAATCCGAAGTCGGAGTCCCTAAGGCAGTTCTCTGTTGTGCTCAACATCGTTCTGGCAACTCCTGCGATGGCGCTGGTGCCAAACTGTAGCAGCCCTGCTGTTCCTTTGGATTCATCAGTCCAATCAGCATGTCCCCCCTCGACATGCTGTATGGGCAACATCTTGTCTTCCATATATTCCTGCCCAGGCTTGAATCCTACCAATGCCCAACGCTGGAAGATAGAACACCGTCACTGGAGAGGACACTCCAGCTTCGCCTTCGGCGTAGACAAAACACGGGGAATGACAGTTACCGGTTATAAGCCACCACTCAATTGGCATAGATCGTGGCGCCAGGGGTTGTTCCCGATGGTGGGAGGGATCATCTGATCTCACTGGACAGCTACCGCCCACCTCAAGCTGGGCAGCCCCCAGCCAATAAGGTGTTGTCCCGCCACAGCCTGCTTTCCTCATTGGGTACATGAGGATGAGGTGAAGTCCGAACGGCAGGCTGAGAACCTTCGCACCAGGCAAGACAGCAAAACAAAAGAGACCAACTCTAAAACTGGGAACTTGGAACGTCCGCACTATGATGATAGGACTCGCTGCTAACCTCAAGGACATCAGTGACATCAGGAAGACTGCCGTCATCAATAATGAGCTGAAGAGACTGGAAGTGGATATCGCCACTCTCCAGGAAACACGGTTGGCTGACACAGGCACACTGAGAGAGAAGGACAACACGTTCTACTGGCAGGGAAAGGGCAGTGACGAACACAGGGAACACGGAGTGGGCTTCGCAGTGAAGAACACCTTGCTGAAGACGGTGGAACCGGGCAGCAATGGCTCTGCACGACTCCTCACCCTCTGCCTTAACACCACTCAAGGCCCAGTCACCCTCGTCAGTGTGTATGCTCCAACACTGACAGCCACACCAGAGGCAAAAGACGTATTCTACGAGAATCTCACAACAACTGTCAGGATCATCCCCAACTCTGAACAACTCATTCTCCTTGGAGACTTCAATGCCAGAGTGGGTGCTGACCACGACTCCTGGCCCTCCTGTCTTGGACCATTTGGCGTGGGCAGAATGAACGACAACGGACAGCAGCTGCTCGAGTTCTGCACACATCATGATCTGTGTATCACAAACTCGTTCTTCAAGACCAAGCCCCAACACATGGTTTCCTGGCGACATCCGCGCTCAAAGCACTGGCACCAGCTGGACTTGATCCTGACCAGGCGCACCTCACTGAAGAATGTGCTAATCACCCGCTCGTTCCAGAGTGCAGATTGCGGCACAGACCATTCATTGGTGTGTTGCAAGGTCAAGCTGCAGCTGAAGAAATTCCACCATGCCAGACAGCCTGGAAAGGCACGGATTGACACCAGCAAGATGGCCCAACCAGAACTTGTTGAGCAGTTTGCCTCCACCTTTGTGAAGGAACTTGGTGAACCACAAGAAGGAAAGTCTGCAAAGCAGAAGTGGGAAGAGCTGCGAAACACCATCCACCGCACAGCCTTGGCTACCTTTGGGAGGAAGACCTCGAAGTCACAGGACTGGTTTGATGCCAAGTCGACCGTGATGACCCCCGTCATTGAAGCCAAGCGCTCAGAACTTGCTGAGTACAAGAAGTACTCAAACGAGAAGAATCTCCAGATTCTCAGTGCTGCGAAAAGCAAAGTTCAGCAGACTGCTCGGCGCTGCGCCGAGTACTGGACACAGCTCAGCCAAGACATTCAAACCGCTGCCATAACAGGGAACATCCGTGGTATGTACGACGGCATCAAGAAAGCACTTGATCCGGCTCAGAGCAAGACGGCCCCCCTCAAATCCTCCACTGGGGAGATGATCACAGAAAAGAACAAGCAGATGGAGAGATGGGTGGAGCACTAATCCGACCTCTACTCCAGACAGAACACCGTGACACCATCAGCCCTTGATGCCATCGATTGCCTGCCATCCATGGATGAACTTGACGCAGAGCCAACCATCGACAAACTCAGCAAGGCCATTGATAGCTTGGCTGCTGGCAAGGCACCCTGTAACGATGGCATACCCCTCGACCTGATCAAGCACTGCAAGACCGCCCTACTGCTGCCATTGCATGACGTCCTCTGCCAGTGCTGGAAGGAAGGTGCCGTACCACAGGACATGAGGGATGCCAAGATCATCACCCTCTACAAAAACAAAGGGGAGAGAAGCGACTGCAACAACTACAGGGGCATCTTCCTCCTCAGCATTGCTGCAAAGTCTACGGACGAGCTGTCCTCGTTCGTCTACAGAAGCTTGCCGAACGTGTCTACCCCGAGTCTTAGTGTGGCTTCCGCGCTGGGCGATCGACGGTGGACATAATATTCTCCATCCGCCAACTCCAGGAGAAATGCAGAGAACAGAACATGCCCCTGTACGTCGCCTTCATCGACCTCACCAAAGCGTTCGATCTGGTCAGCAGAGAGGGCCTTTTCAAGATCCTGCTAAAGATAGGATGCCCACCAAAGTTGCAAAGCCTCATTGAATCATTTCACACCAACATGCAGGGGATGGTGCAATACGACGGCAACGTCTCAGAGCCATTCAATATACACAGTGGAGTGAAACAGGGCTGTGTACTTGCGCCAACCCTCTTTGGGATTTTCTTTGCTATGCTCCTGAGGCATGCCTTCAGCACAGCAACAGAGGGAATCTATCTGCATACAAGATCTGACGGCAGGCTTTTCAACCTCGCCCGCCTAAAAGCCAGAACCAAAGTACGTGAGGCTCTAATCAGAGATATGCTGTTCGCAGACGATGCTGCAGTCGCGACCCACACACAGCAGGAGCTTCAGACCCTGATGGACCGCTTCTCCCAGGCATGCATGGACTTTGGGCTTACCATCAGCCTGAAGAAGACTAACGTCTTGGCGCAAGGCACGGAAGCACCACCAACCATCACCATCGACGACTACGAGCTGGAGGTCGTGAATCAGTTCACGTACCTGGGGTCCACGATCAGCAGCAACCTCTCCTTTGATACAGAGATCGACAAGAGGATTGGAAAATCAACCTCCACACTCGCTCGCCTCACCACATGAGTGTGGGAGAATCCCAAACTCTCTGTCAAGACGAAGATGGCAGTGCACAACGCCTGCGTCATCAGCACACTGCTCTATGGGAGTGAGACGTGGACAGCATACGCCCGGCAGGAAAAGAGACTGAATTCCTTCCACTTGCGCTGCATTCGCCGCATACTGGACATATCCTGGCAGGACAAAGTGTCCAACACAGAAGTCCTGTCCCGCGCCGGCCTTCCCTCCATGTTCACTCTACTCAGGCAGCGCAGGCTCCGCTGGCTAGGCCATGTTCACCGTATGGAGGATGGCAGAATCCCCAAAGACGTCCTCTACGGAGAACTGGCGACTGGCAGGAGAGACGCTGGCCGCCCACAGCTGCGCTCCAGAGACATCTGCAAGAGAGATATGAAGGCCCTGGAGATCAACGCAGAGCGCTGGGAGGGCCTCGCAATGGACCGCTCCAAATGGAGAGGCACCCTGACCAGACAGCTCAAGGCGGGTGAAGAGAAACTGACTGCTGCAGCAGATGAAAAAAGGACCCACAGGAAGAACCGCCACAGACCCAGCAGCATGGAGACCATCTACAAGTGCGACCTGTGTGACAGGGACTGCCATTCGCACATCGGCCTGTTCAGCCACAGGCGGTGCTGTTCCAGCAGAGTAGACATCTAGGATTCTCTTCCATGGTCATCATAGACCGACGGAGGCCGATAACGATAAAAGCTGCAGATTTATATGTATTTTTTTTTCCTCTGATAATTTTCACTTTGTACCAATTTGTGAATTTTTCTTGCAAGCTTTTAAAATTTTTCTTCAAAATTTTACTTTTTCTGATAAATGTGGTGGCTCAGTTGGTAAAGCATCTGCCCCACACCGGGGAGGCAGGGGTTCAAATCCCGGCCGGGTCATGCCAAAGACCATATAAAAGTGGAACTTCCTGCCGTCCAGCTTGGTGCTCAGCAATAATGGAATGGAGGAGGGAAATCTGTGGCGGCACCTTGCATGGCAGCGGCCCTCTGATTCTACACTTGGGGTGTGTGTGATTAACACTGTAGATAGGTAAAACACAATTTCGTTCTACTGTACATGATTGGTTGAATGACAATAAAGGGTGATTTAATTAAATTTGCAACTTTTTTCCTGAAAAATTTGACATTTCAAATAAATTCTGTACTTTTTGTACCACATTTTGTGATAAATTTAACTTTTTCCACACAAATTTACATCTGTATACTCACAAATTTGAAACAGTTTTCTCATAAAATTTCAGCTTTTTTGAATATTTGCAACTATAGTCTCACTGACTATTCAGTTCTACTGCATTACTTATCCTTACACTCTTTATGGGCATGGGGGATGAGGAATGGCTTTGGGTTGTTGTGCTAAAGAGAGGGATATCATCCCTCATCATCCTCGCTTAAACTACCTACTGGTTATGAGAATTTAGATGTTATGCTGTTATTTACTACTGTGAATACTGACATTTAATTTTGGTGAATCTGAAAGAGGAGTTAAATAGAATTAGATTAGGGCTGTTCTATGGTGGGGGTAACAGAAATTTACCAATAATTAGTCATGCAACTGATGTACCCAAAGGTGCTGCGTGCCAGCAGGGAAGGCAGGAAAATGCTTGGGACCTCAGACCAGAAGGGGGCCCCTGAGGACTGCCCAACTTTGAATCACTACAGCATGGGCAATGTGGAGAGTTTGCAATGACAGTGGTAGGCTGGTGCTGAACTCCCTAAAGGGGCCCTAACTCTTACTCTTGCAAGTAGTGGTGCGTGTCTTATGTAAACAAACAAGTGACTGTGGCTGGATCAAAATGAAGCGAAGTTATCCGTCTGGCAGTGACTAAATAAAGAAGAAAAAAGAGGAAGAGGAAAAAAGAAAGCAAGACAGTGGTAACTAGTGCAAATGCTGTAAGCCTCTGGTAAATGTATAAAAAAATAGAACAAATGAATTTTGACTAAGGTTAAAGCTTGGGTCATTTTGAGCTGTATAAATTGATGAGTCCCATTAATGTTAAAAACAGCTCAGTGCAACCTTTTTCACCATTGGTCAGGGCCCCAGTTTCCCAAGTGCCCCATAAGCTCATTGGAGTATCCGGCCTATAAAGAATTAGTCCTGTGCCACAATTCAAGGGAATACAATATCCAATGATTTAGACCATTAATAAAATGTTGCATTTGTATACTGTGACACAATTTGTATCCCCCCCCCCCCAAAAAAAAAGTTTGCATGCCAAAGCATTTTGGGGCAAGATATCAAATAGCAAAATTTACTCGGTGCATCTAATGGTATGTGATTTTCTTAGAATCAGTGATTGAGTAAAAGTAGCCAGTAGTTAAAAGTGCTGTTATTGGCCAGTGAGATTAAATGCAATATAAAAAGTCCATAAAGTTTAAACAGTTTCACTGTTGTTGCTAATGTTGTTCTCTTAGGGTTTTATGACTCATCTGAGACTAAATTTACTATATTGAGTTTTCCACTTAGGTCAAGCACAATTGAAAATCAAAAAAGATGTATAAGCATTCAGCAGCATATTGCTGTGTTTGTAGCCACTTACTCCCAATTACTTTTGCTTCCTTGAATAGATGTGGGGGGGTTTTCTTCAGTGCTTTTAGGCACCATTTTGTCTTCATGCTATATTGTTGTTTTTGTATCACTCCTCACATATACTTTAATTTGTTTAGATTTTCTAAACTTTTCCAACCTTTATCAGACAACAATTAAAACCTCTCCTCTGTGTGCTGCCTTTGTGTCCTTGTGTGAACTCCCCTCATAAGATGACTGCCAATGTGCTGCTGCCTGTCTGACTAGTGAAGGATGTTTGAAGGTTAATTGTTTGTCGCTACCTCAGTGAGAAAAACAGAACACTTTAAAAGCGGAAGCAGTAAATAATAAAGGCTTTCAGAACCAAAAGAAATGCAGCTTAATCCATGATATTGTTTGCTTTAGCAAATGTGTCATTTATCTCAGCAGGAACAGCTTAGTCAAAATTAGATTACCTTAACATTTTTCTTTATAATTAAAGCTGGATAAATGTTTTGATTGAAGAGAAATAAGTCTGTGTAAGAGATTTGTATATCAAATGGAAATAAACATTTGGAAGTAATTAGGTTTTCATTCAGAATGACTGCTCATATGAAAAAAATAAGTAAACCAAAGCATTATGGGGATATCAGGAGTTGTCAGGGCTGGATTCAACTGATGCCTCTTTCCCCATTTGAAGAAGGTGAAGCTGCTGGTAACATTCAAGTTTTGTATTTAATTGCAAGTGTCCTCAGCATTGTCGTCCAGACCAGACTGAGACCAGAGTCTCCCATGACCAAGAACAAGACTGAGGTCAAGTCAAGACCAAGACCACTGTGTATGCAGGTGTTGGCCTTGACTTGGTCTTTGTCTTAGTCTTGGGAGACTCTGGTCTTGATGAGCTATAACACTAATGTGCCCTTTTAAACAGACATTATCAACTGTAATAACTAATGTGCTTATCTCAGTTAAGAATCGGTATTTGTGTAAAGTTGTGTAAATGTCATAAAGGTCCCATTCACTGAAAAAAATGTGTTTTTGCTGAATTTAACCTTCTGAAATGCATCCATTGGTTTCATGATTATCGAAAAAAATCATACAAATGCTCACTTCTCTTAAAAAGCACAGTCTTTAAATTGTTTCTGTTTTGAGCTCTTCCAGGTTTTTTCCCGTATGTCACCTTAAGTAAAAACACAACTGTCTGTCTACAAAGGTAGATGCAGAGTTGTCAACTTTTCAGAAAAGCTTGGAGTGAGATTTAGAGAGAATTGTGCAGGGGGAACTGAGGGTAGGGGTGGAGTGAGCGTGCAGGCATACAATAAACAAACAGCTATTTTTTTCCAAGACATACACTTACTGTATTTACCTCAGAATAGGTTTTAGAACATGTTCCGTCTGCTTCATGCAGCCTTGAGAGCGCTTCTTGTAGAAAAATTTGAAAGAAAGTCAACACAGTATTGGCAGTAGTGGCTTCATTTTGGAGTGAGAAATAAGGTTTGTGGATTGAGAGAGAGGGGAAAAGAGTGAGACTCACTCGAAAAGAGTGAGAGTTTACAACACTGTGTAGATGAGCGTTAGCTTCAGAGCTAACATTGCTACTAGGAAGTAGCACCTGGTGTGGTTTATATTATTATTTTCATCAGCTTTCAGTCACCCTAATAAACATCCCTGTTTCCATCTGGTTCACTAATCTACAGTCGATAATATATCGCACATCATTCAGGCTTATTTTGTTATATTTTTGCTATCCTGTAGGGCTGGGTGATACACCGAATATATTTGTTATATCAATGCATTCTACAGTGGTACCTCTACTTACGAAATTAATTCGTTCCGGAAGTATTCTCGTAACGTGAAAATTCCGTAAGTAGAGGCGCGTTTTACATGTAAATGCCGTAATCCGTTCCAAGCCCCCCAAAATTCGGGCATAAATTTTTTATAAATCATAAAAACGCATCAAAACATGTAACAAATACATGTTACAATTAGATTACTGCACAATAAACATAAAATGAGAGTTTAAAATGAGAGAAAGAATAATAAAAGAGAATAATAAAAGAGAAAGAATAATAAAAATTATGTTCATTTACCTTTTAACTGCTATCGTCGTCGTCACCTTTTGCCTTCTTTGGTTCATGTTCTGTCTCATCAGTGGTTTTTGCCTGACGTTTTGTGAAGAAACGATCCAAGGACGTTTGCTTTTGTCGGCTTGTAAGGGCTTCCTTTTGTTTTAATACCGTGCTGATCGTTAATGTATTACGGCCATATTCTTTGGTGAGATCAACCAAACGCATCCCCTTTTCATACCTTTCGATTATCTCCTTCTTTGTTTGTATGGACAAAAAAAACTCTTCTTCTTTTCTCCTTTTCCACTTATCTCCGTCACTTTCTTGGGGCCCATAGCGAATAAATGTTAATTCTGTACTGTACACACACGTAAAACTGCCCAAACACTTCGTGGCCAATGGGATACCAGGAAGATGCTAGGCGATAGCCAATGGCAGAGCAGCTACAGGTATGTTTACGTTGGGTAAACTACGGGAGCTGCGAGGAGCACGTACTTTTTTGCCTTTCGTATCCTGAAATTTCGTTCGTAACAAGAGGCAATATTTTCCCGTTGAGGCGTGTCGTAACCTGAAAATTCCGTATGTAGAGGTACCACTGTACTATGCGCGATACATAAAATGTCTATCGCCAATCTCAAGCATTGTTGCAGCAGTGTAAGCTGTCAGCTTCAGTCTCCTCTCTTCTCTTACACAGCTGCACTCAGCCCCCCCCCCCCCCAACCATCCCTGCGTCTCCCCGCACCATGTTTCATTTCAGGGTCATTGTCAGGTCTGTTTTTTTTTTTGTTTTGTTTTTTGCAATTTTTTTCTTTAGAAACTGCTTCTTTTGAGTCTGTTTTTATGGTGCAGAGATGCTTGTTTTTTATGCACAAGCTGGCAACACTGGCAGAGCACGGGGAAAGGGGAAAAAAGGAAATGACACACATACACCGGCTGCAGTGGAAGCAGACTTGAACGAAAGGAGAAAATAGTACCAGCTCTGTTCTCTGGCAGTGGTTTGGACTTCAGAAGGTAAAAATTGAACCAAATACAGTTTTGTGCAAATTATTTTTTCACTAAGGCAGGTGTAGTGGTGCAGGTGTAGTGTGACCGACTACTGATCGGAGGGTCATGGGTTTGATTCCTACTCTGTCTGCAGTCTGCATGTCGAAGTGTCCTTGAGCAAGACACTGAACCCCCAGTTGCTCCTGGTGGCTAGGCTAGTGCCTGTGTGTGTATGGCAGCTCTGCCGCCATCAGTGTGTGAATGTGTGCGTGAATGGGTGGATAGCAGGATCTGTAAAGCACTTTGGTCATCCAGAGATGAGAAAAAAGCACTATATAAGTGAATGCCATTTACCACTAATTTGTTTCACCACTTGAGATGTCATCCACTGTAATATGAAGAATGCATTAAGATCCACTCTCAACATCCAAGGTAGTCCCTACAAAAAAAATAAATAAAATAAAATAATATTAATAAAATAAAGGAACCAGCCCTAAGAAAATGACTACAGTGCTGTGAAAAAATGTTTGTCACACTTAAAAACCACATAAATTAAAGTCCACTTTTTCTGTTTGGTCATGTTTTTAACAATAGGGGCCATGTTTTTGGCAGTATAATTTGTGACCATCATTGTGATCTCTTTCATTTTGCACTTTTGTTGTATGGGATAAATTTTTCAAATGAACAAGCAATATACGTACAGTGGCATGAAAAAGTGTTTGCCCCCTTCCTGATTTCTCATTTTTTGTATGTTTATCACACTTAAATGTTTTAGATAATCAAACAAATTTAAATATTAGACAAAGATAACACAAGTAAACACAAAATGCAGTTTTTAAATGAAGGTGTTCATTATTAAGGGCAAATAAAATCCAAACCTACATGACCCTGTGTGAAAAAGTGATCCTCCCCCCCATAACATAAATTAACTGTGGTTTATCACATTTTTGGAAAGCTGAGTTCAATTTCTCTAGCCACACCCAGGCCTGATTACTGCCACATCTGTCCTCAATCAAGAAATCACTTAAATAGGACCTGCCTGACAAAGTGAAGTAGACCAAAAGATCCTCAAAAGCTGGACATCATGCTGTGGTCCAAAGAAATTCAGGGACAAATGAGAAACAAAGTAATTGAGATCTATCAGTTTGGAAAAGGTTATAAAGCCATTTCTAATGTCATGCTCAGGGTCATCACCCTGAGCATGATTGACGGCTGTGGGTCTTATTATTGCTTGTTAACTCCAGCTGACTAATTGAGCTTGCTCTCTGCCAGTCCCACAGCCAGGCATCCCTCTCATCAGGCATCCACTGGCAGAATGTTCACCACATACTCACTCACACACTCACGCATGCACACACACATCCACACACATTCATTTTCACTCTTATACTCCCACACATGCATTCATACACTGGTCGAATCAGTCATACACCTGTTGCCACACGGCTGGTCTGCCTGCTGTCATTAAGGCTGTGTATAAGTAGCAGGCCTAGGAGACCAGCCGATGTGGCAGCTTTGCATTGCTTACTCCGGACATCCAGTCTTGCGTCTGTTGGTCTTCCCTGGACTTTACCTCGTTGTTTCCTCAGAGCCTATCCACTCCAACATACTGTAAGTCCTCCCTTGTGCGTTTTCTCCGCTCCTGTTTTTTGGAGCGCGTTCCGCACATCCTAACCAACCAAGCTTGTAGCGGGGTGTCTTTCCCTACTGTGACTGATTCGGGCTCATTGTTCACTTCACCCATTGTAAATAAACACATTACTTGCTCTGCATTTCGGGCCCACTGCCAATTTATATGTTCGCTGCGCTTTCCCACAGCTGAGCATGACAGAAAGCTGCCACCAACAGGGCCCGCGCGAGTAAGTAACGTGTTACCCATTTTTTTTTGTATTCTTCACTAACCTGCTCTGAGCGACATGTCCTGGTCGAGCCATTCCCACGCTGGGTCTAGTGGATGGTCTGCAGGACAACCCAACATGGAGGAGCAGCGGGCGGCCTGACGAATCTGGGAGCTCCTGGAGGAGGCGCACGACTCCATCGGACCCAGAGAATGTCTAGCCTGCCTTGATGGAGTAATCCGGATCCTGAGGTCTCACCGGGGCCTCTGGAATTACCCCGAGTACTCTGAGCTGCTGTCTGCGGTCTTCGCGCTCGAGGAGGCTTTCCCCAACCTGAAGAGAAGGGCTTTCCAGACGAAGCCCAAACAGAGACGCCCTTCTCCGCTGGCAGCCATCTTCTCTTCTGCTCCGTCCACCACTCCAAGATGGCGTCCACCAGGTCGGCAGCATCAATATCACCCGGGTTCCCGGAGGATAAATCCAGCCCCGCCAACTGCTCCTACACCGAGCCCGGTTACCTCCGCAGCGGATCGTCTCCAGTCCCTAGCGGTTCCACCTGCAAGACTCTCTTCCGCATCTGCAGTGAGGTCATCTTTCCCATCTCGTTCTCCGGCGGCAGTGGGGCATTTGCCTTCCTCACCGGGGCCTACCGTCCCTGAGGCGAGAGGGGCGGCTCCCAAATCATCTCCTAAGGAGCCAAACACCGCCTTTCCCGGATGTACGGGTGGAGATGCCCCAACAGCAGCAATGCCAAATAGCACCACCAATCGAGGGAACAGGCAAGTTTCTTTTCATTTTTCTCACTTTGATAATGAAATGTCTTGTCTGATTCCCGGTAGGGAGGCTCAGGGTAAGCAGTCCCCTGAGCTCTCCCCGCCTGCTGCTGTCAAGAATTGTTCACCAGCCGTCTCTCTTCCTTCCTTGGTGTTCCTGCCGGAACTGGAGCCGAGCCGCCTGGATCAGGAGGAGCCGGAGGTCTGGGAGGGGGGTCCCCTCACAGCTTTGGTGAACCAGGTCCCAGCTCCCATGCCGGAGGAGTCACCAGCGTGGATTATGGCAGCTGGGGAAAAGAAGACTGCTGAGACCATCACGCCTGCTGTGGAGGCCGCCACAGCAAAGTCAGCATCCGAGCGGAACCTCGTGGAGCCTGGACCTCAGGAGACATCGCCCAGCTCGTCGCAGTCCTGACCAGCGGTAGAGCTTGAGCTAAGGCAAGTGCTCTCTTTTGTCTTTCTTCTTTCCATCATTGAGCACTTTTGCCTAGCTTTAGGTGAGGAGAGCCAGCTGCAGCCATACGCTGCACCTGAGCTCGCCTCGCCGGGCTCTGCTGCTGCCGGCGACTCCAACCCTTCCCTTTCTCTGAGTCCATTTCCACAGTCATCGGAGAGGGTTTCCCATCACCGGACGAGGCTGCGGATTCAGGTCCACCATCGGAGGTCACCAAGGTTCCAGATGAGGTGGTTGTCGGGGGCACTTGGCCCCAGTCCAGGGTGCCAGTGGTTGACCATCTCCTCACTCGGGTGCTCATACGGGTCGGCTGGCCCATAGCCAAGATGGCGTTGGGGTCAGCAGTGGCCCATCTGGGTCCCATCGCGGGTGCAGCAGGGGTCCAGCTGGACTCCATTGTGGGTGCAGCAATGGCTTGGTTGGGGTCCATCGTGGGTGCAACATTGTCCCAGGCCAGGACCACCGCGGACGCAGCCAAGGCCCAGCCGAGGTCCATCGCGGGTGCTACTAAGGTTCTTTCCTTCATCTGGACCACCAGGGGTGCCATGGGACAGTTTGGGAACGCCAGGGCCATCCTTTCCCATTTGGAGGCCCTGTGGGTGTTCCTCCTCTTTCTGCCGGGCATCGTCAGGGTCCTCCTCCCTTCACCGCCAGTGACCGCAGGGGTCTCTCTTTCCCTGTTGGCCACCCACTTCTCAGCCTTCCTGTGGGTAGGCCACCGCCTTGGCTGCCCTTCCAGTCCTGGTGGCCTAATCGTATGGGCAGGCCTCCCGAAGGATTTGGTTCCCGGGTCAAATGGCCCTTTTTCTCTGGCAGGCTGCCTGATACTGTTCTGCAGGCTGCCTGCTGGCCCTGGGATTTCAGTCGGCCCCCTGAACTTATAGCAACCTGCTGGGCCTTGGACACTGGTCGGCCCCTGGAACTGTGGGACTCTTGGGGATGGGGTGGGTTAGTTTAGTTTTGGGGTTGGGGAGTGTTGTGTTGTTTTTGTGGTGATTTTCCCATCATGTTGTGTCCCTCCTAACCTGTTTTTCCCCCACCTCCCACCCTGGGTTGTTTGTATGGATTTTTTTTTAGTGGGGGGGGGGGGGGGTACGGTGGGTGTCTGGTACCCACCCCTCGAGGGGGGGACACTGTCATGTTCAGGGTCGTCACCCTGAGCATGGTTGACGGCCGTGGGTCTTATTATTGCTTGTTAACTCCAGCTGACTAATTGAGCTTGCTCTCTGCCAGTCCCACAGCCAGGCATCCCTCTCACCAGATAGATAGATTAGTTTATTTGACAGGGACAGTGCAATAAACATAGACAATTAATCAATGACAATCAATCTGATGTGTTGCACATGGAGTGTATAGCTATTGCACAGACACAGACACAGACATCCACTGGCAGTATGTTCACCACATACTCACTCACACATGCACACACACATCAACACACATTCATTTTCACTCTTATACTCACACACACGCATCCATACACTGGTCCAATCAGTCACACACCTGTTGCCACACGGCTGGTCTGCCTGCTGTCATTAAGGCTGTGTATAAGTAGCAGGCATACGAGACCAGCCGATGTGGCAGCTTTGCATTGTCAACTCCGGACATCCAGTCTCGCATCTGTTGGTCTTCCCTGGACTTTACCTCGTTGTTTCCTCAGAGCCTATCCGCTCCAACATACTGTAAGTCCTCCCTTGTGCCTTTTCTCTGCTCCTGTTTTTTGGAGTGCGTTCCGCACATCCTAACCAACCAAGCTTGTAGCAGGGTGCCTTTCCCTATTGTGACTGTTTTGGACTCATTGTTCACTTCACCCATTGTAAATAAACACATTACTTGCTCTGCATTTTGGGCCCGCTGCCAATTTATATGTTCACTGTGTTTTCCCGCAGCCGAACATGACATCTATAGCTTTGGGACTCCAATGAGCCACAGTGAGAGCCATTATCCACAAATGGCAAAAACACGGAACAGTGGTGAACCTTCCCAGGAGTGGCCGGCCAACCAAAATTACCCCAAGAGCGCAGCGATGACTCATCCAAGAGGTCAGAAAAGACCCCACAACAACATCCAAAGAACTGCAGGCCTCACTTGCCTTAGTTAATTTCAGTGTTCATGACTCCACCATAAGAAAGAGACTGGGCAAAAATGGCCTGCAAGGCAGAGTTCCAAGACGAAAACCACTGCTTAGCAGTTGTTGATGATCCCCAAGACTTTTTTGAAAATGCTCTGGACTGATGAGACAAAAGTTGAACTTTTTGGAAGGTGTGTGTCCCATTACATCGGGCATAAAAGTAACACAGCATTTCAGAAAAGGAACAGCATACCAAGAGTAAAATATGGTGGTGGTAGTGTGATGGTCTGGGGCTGTTTTGCTGCTTCGGGACCTGGAAGACTTGCTGTGGTAAATGGAACCATGAATTCTGCTGCCTACCAAAAAATCCTGAAGGAGAATGTCTGACCATCTGTTTGTGACCTCAAGCTGAAGCGCACTTGGGTTCTGCAGCAGGACAATGATCCAAAACACACCAGCAAGTCCACCTCTCAATGGCTTAAGAAAAACAAAATGAAGACTTTGAAGTGGCCTAATCAAAATCCTGACCTGAATCCAATTGAGATGATGTGGCATGACCTTAAAAAGGCAGTTCATGCTCGAAAACCCTCCAATGTGGCTGAATTACAACAATTCTGCAAAGATGAGTGGGCCAAAATTCCTCCACAGCGCTGTAAAAAGTTCATTGCCAGTTATCACAAACGTTTGATTGATTGCAGTTGTTGCTGCTAAGTGTGGCCCAACCAGTTATTAGGTTTAGGGACAATCACTTTTTCACACAGGGCCATGTAGGTTTGGATTTTTGTTATCCTTAATAATAAACACCTTCATTTAAAAACTGCATTTTGTGTTTACTTGTGTTATCTTTGTCTAATATTTAAATTTGTTTGATGATCTGAAACATTGAAGGGTGACAAACATACAAAAAAATGAGAAATCAGGAAGGGGACAAACACTTTTTCACACCACTGTTTATGGCTTGCTCATTTGGAAAATTTATCCCATACAACAAAAGTGCAAAATGAAAGAGATCACAACTGCGATCACAAATTATACTGCCAAAGACGTGGGCCCTATTGTTAAAAACATGACCAAACAGAAAAAATGGACTTTAATTTATATGGTTTTAAAATATCTTTCTCTAGAATTCTTGCTTAATGCACTTTTTATTGTGTTGCGTCTAAAATACCTTAAACCCCAGTTCTTTGATACGACGGCCAAATAATCAGACTGAGAGATGAAGTATACTTTTCTTTTTTTACTGAAAGTGAGATATGGATACAAGCAGCGCTGGAACACAACTCTTTAGGCAAATACCCCGAGAGAGTGTGCTATCCAAACAGTGAGCACTATAGTTTTTATAAGCTTAACCACTCCCTCATGCAAGAGGGAGGGGTTTTACCTCATTGTATCTGTAATACGTTTCCGCATATGTGGCAGCTCTGCTGCATGCAGAACTGATTTTAACTGATTTTAGCAAATGAGTTATAGAGTGTAAACTAAACTTTGCAGTGTAGCGTGTGAAGCAAGCAGATAAAGAAGTGTGAGAAAGACATACAACAATCCTATTTGTGTAAAATTTATTCAAAGCTAAACTATCCTCATCTATGTGTATATATGAATATATGTGAAAATGCATATATGCATATATGAATACATTCATATACATGCATCTATTCTTTCATTAATCATTTATCACAAAGGAAACCTGTAGGGCAGAAGCACAGCAGAGCAAAATCTAACACCATGTGAATGTGCATTGTAGACCCTAAACTATCTCCTCGGCATCTTCTAGATCCCCATCTAGGTTCAGTCGTGGCACAACCTCGTCATCGTCCTGGCAATAGGTAGGCAGGTGGGTAGGTGGGTCCCCTTGATATGGAGGCAGGTCCTTGGAAGAGAAGGCCACTAAAATAGATCTTTTTATTTTTTTTTATTCTTTTAATTTTAAGTCTTTAATCATGGGAATACAACAACATCCACAAAAACAAAGATCAATAAACTAATAATTATACTTATCTAACTAACTAACTAACCTGCACTTATATAGCGCTTTTCTAGTCACAAAGACCACTCAAAGCGCTTTCATTAACACTAACCCTCTATTCTAAGGGCCTATAGGAAACAAATATCTAGGGACAATTTAGAACAGCCAATTAACCTAACATGCATGTTTTTGGCATGTGGGAGGAAACCGGAGAAATCCCGGAGTAAACCCACGCAACACGGGGAGAACATGCAAACTCCACACAGATCACTGTTGGTCGGGGGCTGGGATCGAACCCACGATCCCACGATCCCCACAATCCCCCGGCCAAGGGTAAACTGTGCTGCCGCAGTGCTAACCACTGCGCCACCGCGCAGCCCGTGGGGTAATAATTATACTTATAAGGGCTCCTTGAATTATTTTTCCCCATTTGCCAAATATATTATCAATCCAACTACCTACAAGATGATCAATGCCAGATTAAGCTTTATTGAGCCTTTAGCTCTTATAAAGATTTTCATTTTTCAAAATTTAAGCTATACGTTAAAATATGCAACTTATGGATTTTATAACTATTTTAGTAAGTTGATTGATTGATTATGCAATAAGTTTTTTTCTTTTTCTTTTACATTAATTGTGTTATATAATAATCAACCAAATCCTGCTATTTCAGTAACTTTAAATATGTAAACAATAAATTAGTATGTTCAAGATACCCGACTTTGTGTATAACATGGACAGCCCTTTCTGTAATGTTAGCAATGAATTAAGTGTACTTTTATAATTGTTACCCCAGGCCTCTATACAATAGGTCAAGTATGGAAGTATCAATGAGCAATACAAGATATAAAGTGATTTGTCTTAATTTTATTTATAATTGCCATATTTTTGCAACTTTGTTTTGTATTTATCTAACATGTGATTTCCAACTACTTTTATCATCTAATATTACCTTGTAATAGAAATTCACTAATTATGCATTTATCTGTTGAGATCACATATTTTATAAGTGTGCGTGTGGGTGTGTTACAACATATAACTGTAACTTTTATCCATATATTAACTGTTTTAATATGCTATATTAACAAGCTGTTTGATCTGTCTATTATATTTTGTGTTCCAAGACTGTCCTGGGAGTAAACTGCTTGATGGCCTTGAAGCCCTGTACAGTTATACAGCTGTTGCCTTATCATATATACCCTTTTTTTATACTTCATGTTTCACTTATTGCAATAATCCTAAATGGGGTGTTAAATTGATTTAAAACTCCTTAATACTATCAAAGTTTGCATAGAGGGACTTCCGGTTATGGCTGCCACGTAGGACGGACATGTCTCGCTCTGCTCTGCTCCTGGAGAAAAAAAATCGGCAAATAACTCTCTCATTTGGGACAGAACGTATCCCAGCATTTGAGCGAGGATATGTCGGCGAAGCCTAAGGCTGGAAAACCAGGAAAAGGAAAAAGCGAGCCGCCGAAACAGTCCAAATTAACGGACTTTCAGGTCTGTGACGCAGCAAACAAGGCTCCATATATGGCGGAGGAGGCTGGCGGCGGTGCGATTTCTGCGGGGAATGGCGCAGATGCGCTGATGGCTGCCATGAGTTCAATGAGAGCGGACTTTTCCTCTAGATTTGATGGGATTATGACAGCGTTGGAAGGAATAAGAAAGGAATTGGGTGACTGTGTAGAACGAACGGCGCAGATGGAGCTCCGTCTCGCTAGTGCTGAAGATGACGTCACCCGTCTTCAATTAAAGGTGCGCACTTTGGAAAAAAAAAAAAAATCTCTGGAAGATAATATTTTGGATTTGGAATCTCGGTCGAGACAGAATAATTTGAGGCTGGTGGGTCTTCCAGAGGAATCAGAAGGTCGGGACGTATGTTCCTTTCTGGAAAAGTGGATTCCGGAGGTGCTGGGCAGCGAGGAGTTGCAATCAGCAGTGGTTCTGGAAAAAGCACATCGTATTGGCCCACGGAGAGATAAGGGACCGCCGAGGACCTTAATTATGAAGTTTCTTAGCAACAGAGACAGGATGAAGATCTTCAACGCTGCACGTGCTAAAGGAGAGATTAAACACCAGGACCAGCAGGTGCGGTTCTACCCAGATTTGGCCACAGGAATCCAGCAATTGAGGAAGCAGTTTGATCCCGTACGTAAGGAGCTGCGCAACCTTGGGATTCGTCATGGTGTAATCTATCCTGCGAGACTGCTGACCACGTATGAGGGCAGAACCCACATCTTCAAGACCCCAGAGGAGGCGCAGGAGTTCATCAAGAAGATCAAAGAAGAAGAAGAGACTGGTGGGAGCTAAGCATGAACAAAATATAAGGTAGAATAATTAAGCATTTGCACAGGCATCTGACTGACTTGAAGTAAATAGTAAGTTTACAAAATATAGATTGTATTATATATTAAAAAAACAAAACAAAAACAAAACAAAAAAAAACAAAAAAAAACTATGATGTACAAAGTTGTTAAAAATTTTGGAGTTAAGTTGGAAAACTACAGAGGAGAGTTAATGTTACGTCATTAAAAGCAGTAGAGTTAGGGTGATTGGGAGGATGAAGAAGGAGTGGCTTAGGCTGTTCCCCGTGGGTGTGGAATGGTCGATGGCTATATCGGGAGACAGAATTTTTCTTTTGATTTTGGGGGGTTTGCCACAAGTGTGGGAAGGGGAAATTTGTTTGTGTGTAGTTTGTAGGATGAATGTTCAACCACTCATGTTTTTGCTTCTCTGTATGAGCATGTTTACACTGCAAGGTAATCCCAAACTCTCTATTGATCATGGACCAAAGTGTTAATCTTAATTTAACTTCATGGAATTGCAGAGGTCTACAAAATTTAAAAAAACTTAAACAAGTTATGAATAAAATAAAGGACATGGGTTCAAGAATTGTGTTTTTACAAGAAACTCATCTGATAGAGGAGGATGTTAAAAGAATTAGGAGTAGATGGCAGGGAAGTGTATTCACCTCTTCATTTTCATCCCGAGCCAGGGGAGTTATGACTCTCATACATAAATCAGTTCCTTTTCAAGTGAAAAATGTAATTGGAGACAAATTTGGAAGATATGTAATCATTCAAGGTTCTTTGCTATTAGAAAATATAAATCTTGTGAACTTATATGGTCCCAATATAGATGACCAGAAGTTCTTTGCTAATTTATTTCTCATCTTATCATCACTTACAGGGCAACATATAATAGCAGGGGATTTTAATTGTACATTGAATCCAGGTGTGGATAGATCAACAGGACTGGATTGTACGCACATTGGATGTAGGATGACTATTAATCATTTTATGAAAGAATTGAGATTGTTAGATATATGGAGAGAAATGAAACCACAAGTTAAAGCCTATTCTTGTTATTCCAGTACCTACAAGACATTCTCACGTATTGATTATTTTTTGATTTCCACAGAATTAAGGTCCAAGATTCAAAACTGCTTTTATGATAACATCGTGATCTCTGATCATGCACCCTGTTGTCTAATATATGTAGATAAAAAATTGACAAAGGAATCAGGTAGATGGCAATTTCAGCATAAATGGCTTCAGGATGAGGAATTTGTCAAGTATATAGAAAAACAGATAGACGAGTTCTTTGACATCAATACTACACAAACATCAGCATGTGTAAAGTGGGAGGCTTTCAAAGCTTTTATTAGGGGACATATTATTAGTTATACAGGATCAAAATCTAAGAAGACTCGAGAGGAGAGAGCTAAATTGGAACATAAAATAAAAAATCTTCAGGAAAAAGTGTATGCAGGAAGTGACCCAAGGTTGGAGAATGAATTACTGATTTTGAGAGCTGAATACGACAAAAAATCAGCGAATAGAGCTGCCTCGAGTCTTCTAAGATTGAAACAATCTTTTTATGAACAAGGTGAAAAATCAGGAAAATTATTAGCATGGCAGATTAAACAATTAGAAATTAAAACACCAATTACCAGTATTATAAGTAACGGACAGGTAGTTATAGATCCTTTAGAAATTAATAGAGCCTTTAGAGATTACTATGAAAAATTATATGATACCAAAAATGAACCTGATTTAACAAAACTAAATGGGTTTTTGAATGAACTATCTATACCGTGTATTCCAAATGAAAACAGGGAGATATTGGAGTCTAAAATTAGTCAAGAAGAAGTTGGGCTAGCCATTGATAATATGAAATCAGGAAAAAGTGCAGGACCAGATGGTCTTCCAGTTGACCTTTATAAAAAATTTAAGAATAAATTAATAAAACCTTTTTTGGAAATGGTTTTAGAAGCATTTCAAAATAATAATTTACCATCATACATAAATAATGCCTTAATTATACTGCTGCCAAAACCAGGTAAGCCCTCTAATAAATGTGAAAATATGAGACCAATAAGCCTATTAAACGCCGACCTTAAGATAATCTGTAAAATTTTAGCAAGACGAATACAAGAAATTTTACCAAATATTATTAATCGAGATCAGAATGGCTTTATAAAGGGTAGACAAGGCTTCCATAATGTAAGAAGACTATTTAATATTATTTATTTTAATAAAGAAGCACCGGATACAGCTCTCCTATCATTGGACGCCGAAAAGGCCTTTGATAGAGTTGAATGGCCCTTTCTTTTTGAAGTCCTACAAAGGTTTGGACTTGGAAATAATTTCATAAAATGGGTTCAAATAATATACAATAATGCTACAGCAGAAATCCTAACAAATAACAATATTTCAAAACCAATAAAAATCAATAGAGGATGTCGACAAGGCTGTCCACTTTCACCTTTACTGTTTACTATGGCAATTGAACCTTTAGCGATAGCGATACGTTTACATTCACAAATATATGGAATTAAAGTTGGACCAACAGAACATAAAATCTCCCTGTACGCCGATGATATAATTTTGTTTATGTCGAATCTAAAAAAATCAATTCCAACCTTGTTGAATTTAATAAAGAATTTTGGGGAAATATCAGGATATAAAATAAATAAAACTAAATCTTCAATATTAATGCTAAATGAGACCCAGAGAAATTACTCAGCCCCTGAGGTAAATCAATTCAATGTTGTAAATCAGTTTAAATATTTAGGAATCCAAATTATGCCTAAGCTAGAATCAGTCGCCAGTGTCAACTATGAAGCCTTAATGTCAGATATCAGTGAGTTAACTCAGAGATGGATGTCACTACCAATGTCGATGATCGGGAGAATCAATATACTTAAAAGTAATATTTTACCTAAAATACTTTATTTATTTCAATACATTCCCTTATCACCACCTTTAGATCTATTCTCAAGAATAAAAAAAAAGTTAGTGGAATTTATATGGAACAACAGGAGGGCTAGATTACGTTTGTCTTTATTATATTTACCATTTGATCGTGGAGGTCTGAAATGTCCAAATTTTATGTTGTATTATTGGTCGGCCCAACTGAGGTCTATGACATATTATTTTTCATCAAATGATCTCCCTCACTGGACTGAAATGGAATCATACAATTTACCTTTACCTCTTCCCATATTCATATACTCAGATTCGGCAAAAAAATTACAAAAACAAGTTAAAAATCCATTTGTAAAGCATATGATCAAAATATGGTGTGAAGCTAAAAACTATTTAAAAGAACCACAGTTATTGTCACAATTTAGTCCAATATGGGGTAATCAATATTTTAAACCAGGGAGAGCGGACGCTGTATTTAAAGTATGGAATTTAAAAGGGATACAAAAGATTCAGGATTTATATTTGCCAGGTGCAGACAACATAATGTCTTTTGAAGAGCTGAGGATCAAATTTAATCTCAATAGAACACATTTTTTTAAATATCTTCAACTTAGAAACTTTATTCGATCAAATCAAAATAAAGCTCTCACTCGACCTATTTATTCATCCTTGGAAAAAATGATGATGAAAGATAGTAAAAGAAAGGGTATTATTTCAGAGTTTTATAACTCATTGACACTATCTTCAAGTGAAAATTCACTGAAAAGATTAAACTACTGGAAAGAAGATCTGCAAATTGAAATTTCAGAGGAACAATGGGAATTGGCTTGTACAGAAGCTCAAACCAAATCAATAAATGCACGCCTTAAATTGATACATTTCAAATGGTTAATGCGGATGTATGTTACACCGGAGGAGTTAAATAGATACAACAAAAATATACCAGATACATGCACAAAATGCATGGAAAGTAAAGGAACCCTATTTCATTGTTTATGGGAATGTAGATTAATAAGAATGTTTTGGGAAGAGGTGAGGGTAACAATTGAAAAAATAATCTCAAAACAAATCATATTGAATCCTAAACTGTTTTTGTTGGGTCTGTACCCAGAAAAGCATAATTTTAATAAAAGTGAAAGAACATTCATAGACCTCAGTTTGCTTAATGCCAAAAAATGTATTGCACTATTATGGAAAAAGACTCATAGACCAGATGTGACTCAGTGGTTAAGACAGATGTTAACAAACCTTCCATTAGAAAGAATAACATATATACTAAAATCAAAGGAAATTGTGTTTGAGAATATATGGAGACCTTTTTTTGATTATGTAAAAAATTTAAACATAACTCTTGAAGAAGAAGGTGAATGATGTGTGTGGACCTTGTAAATTCCAAACTGGTGAACATAATATGTATACTAATGTATTGGATTGTCTAGACTAAACAGAGGAGCATTGTTGAAGACTTGATTTTGTTGGTGGTTGTTGGTGTTTTTAGTGCATTTTTTTTTTTTTTGTAGTACTTTAGTGTTAGTGTTTGATTGTTTGTATCATGTTTGTTAAAAAAAAAAAAAAGGTTCAATAAAGATATTGTGGAAAAAAAAGTTTGCATAGAGACTCCTACTATTAATATATATTATTGTCAATGTCTGATCCGAATTAATAATTCCATTTAATTGTTGATCATCATAAGCACACTTATTGTTAATATGATTAAAATAGTTGTTTGGTCTGGGTTAATATCTTCTAAAATGTCTTGTGGTTGCTGTTCAGTATTGACAAAGGTTTCAGCTTCAATTTGCCCTAATACATTTCCATTATTAAATAAGGAAAAGGAAAAAAAGGAAGAAACACTAAGGAAAAAAGCACACAAAAAATCTTCACTCATAATCTTACTGTACTATTATTTGTACATCAGAACTAAGGTTTAAATTTATCTAATTCCTCCATTTCTCTAATCATCACCTTACATTTCTTTGTGAATGTTGACTGTATTTTACCCTGTTTTCTGAGGGCCCTTTTAAATTTCAAAGATTTTATGAAGTGTATATTTATGTTATCATATATCTTTTTGCATCTTATTAGAATTTTTTGTAAAGCAATTTTAATAAATGTAAAAATCTGTGTTGTCTTTGTAGTAAATTCTAAATCAAGTCCCACAGTAAACATAAATTCAGCACAAGTTGGACTTTCCTTAAACATTTGGAACTTTTCTCATAGATTTGCATGGTTTTCTTCCTTATCAGTTTACCTTGTTCGTTATAGACTTGATATTTCCTTTACAATAATCTGCAGATATTTCCTTAAATATCTGGAAATTTATTGATGTAACTTTTAACTGTCACGGCTGGCCCTCACGAGCCAGCATAAGACGCCTCAGTTCAGTAAATTGCAGTTCAGTTCTTTTATTTATAAAGCACAGGACTTAGGTGTACAACATAACTTTGCCACGCAGGCTTCGTTACACAACACAACATAAATTCACAATAGAGAGTTATGGCAGTGACGAGGAGCTCTCGTCTGCCGTAATTAGGAAGGAACGTCAGCGAGGGAGAAGACAGTTCCAAATAAATCACTTACATGCAGCGGGATACGTCGAGGAACCCAGGGAGCATGTGGTAAGGAGACAGGGGAAAGTCATAGGACTTCTGACGAGACAGCCGCGCCGTCCAGTTCACTCGCACTGACATTTAAAGCCAGCTGCTCATGATTGGAAACGCGGCACAGCTGCCCAGGTTCTGACAGCTGAGAGCTCCCGAGCGTCTGGCCAATCAGAGCCCGGGAAACCCGTGTGACGACACCAGCTGTCAAAAGCTGACAGGGATGAGGAATAACCCGAGCGCGGACAAAGCGCTCGGGATATGACAGGGCCCCTCCCTCTACGCGAACTCCTGGTCGCGCGCAACATCCAGACCCCCCCACCCCACCCCAGGGAAGGTGGAGGGGGAAGCAGGTGGAGGGAGAGCAGGGCCAACTCACAACAAGGGGACAAAAACATCGGGGAAGGGAGGGAGAGAGAAAAAAAAAGGCAGAAACCGTACATAAACGGGGACAAAGATGAATAAAAAGAAAAGTCAACGCTAGATGGACATCACTCACACATAACCACAAAAAGAAAGCCAAGATGAGGGTACAAGGAACACTAGTCAATACCACAAGGCAGGATCAAGGAAATAAAAGGACAGATAATACCTTCTTCTCCAAGTTAATGTGTACAGAAAACCGTCAAAACCAAAAGACAACACAGGTGCCAAAAAAAAAAAAAAAGGAACTAGACCCGAGTAAGGGAGTAACATAGGAAATAAACAACCACACCCTAAAGAAACATACAATACTCATGATAGCCATGGCAAGAGAACATATGTCCATCCACGGAAAACAGTCACCTTAAACATGAAGTCCAATCCCCAGTGGGGTATTTCAGTCACAAGTCAGTGGTGGGGCAAGAGAAGGAGAGGAAAAAAAAAACCCATTGGGGAATAGAGTAAAACAACTCCGCTCAGGAGGCCTCCCAGCACCCAGCATCCAGGCCGCCAGCAAAAGCAGCGGAACGTGCCCTAACGGCCCAGCCAAACCCCGGGCCGAGGGAAACCATGTCTCCGGTGGGCGGACCAGGGCGCCAAAAGAACCATCCAGCTTGTCAGGAGGCCGGACCCGGACGCCAAAAGGAAAGAGCCGGTCACCGGGTGGTCGGGCAGTATCGGCCTGCCAACAGAATGGCTGGGGGAAGGTCGGCGAACCGGGCCAGCCGGAATTTACCCCCGCAGTCTCAAAGGCGGGGAAAAAGGGGCCACGGCGAGGACGGGGCATGGCCTGGAAAGCGCTCAGCGGCGGGTCAGCTACACAGTCTCCAGAACCCACCTGGGTCAAAACGACCATGGTGTCAAGCTCCGATCGAGCGAGAGCAGCACCCGCGTCGGACCCCGATTGGGCCGGAACCTCCATGACGTCAAGCTCCGATCGGGCGAGAGCAGCACCCGTGTCGGACCCCGATTGGGCCGGAACCTCCATGACGTCAAGCTCCGATCGGGCGAGAGCAGCACCCGCGTCGGACCCCGATTGGGCCGGAACCTCCATGACGTCAAGCTCCGCTTGAACCGGCGGAGCACTCCTGGTGGACCCCATGCCGAGAGCCAGACCCTCCAAGGTGGCACCAAGAGCAGGTTCGCCTCCAGTGACCCTGGGGAGAGGCTCAGAGGGACAAAAGGAACCGGGATCAGGATCACCGGCAGCGGCAGGGCCCGGCGAGACAGGCTCGAGCGCAGCAGACGGCTGCACCCGGCTCGCCCCCCTGAGAGACAGGCAATAATGCTCCAGAAAGAAGAGGAGGGATAGAAAATAGAGCACTTGCCTGATCTCGGGTTCTGCCGCCATCCAGGACTTCGATGCTCCGGGTTCAAACGGGAGGAGGTCGTCGTCCGGTTCCCACTCCGTCGCGACGTCATCCGCCCCTGGAAGAGGGGCTCTTGCAGCTCGAGGACCCCCCGACGTCATCGTCCACGCTAGTTGTTCATGTGGCGTGGAGGTGAGGGGCTCTCGGCCCGCTGGACCGGACTGTTCATCTGCGGAGTCCCGGGGACGCTCCGTCGTCGGCACAGGCTCCAACCAATCGTCCGACCTCCTCTGCCCAGAAAATGGCTGCGGGGCTGGGGTCTTCTGCCCGAGGGCCGCAGGCTCACTCCTCGTCTGGTGACGAGGAGTGACCAGACGAGGAGTGTCTCCCCCTGTGTCTCCCCCTGCTGAGCGTGCTCAGCAGGGGGAGACACAGAGGCAGCGGGTTTAATTAACATATCAGCAGGGAGTTGAGGCTCGGGGGGCTGCAAACCCCGAGCCTCACCCCCAGGAGTCAGACAGAACAAATCACTATTAGATGGAAAAAAGTGAACTTGAACTTGCCTGGCTCCCGGAGGAGCGGTGGAACCTGCCGTTGGGAACGTCATTCCATCCTCCTCCCACCGGGTGGTGGCCGGTGGTGGCCGGAGACTCTCTTGGAGGAGAGGGGGCCACTCGGGATGGTGTAGCCGCGCTGTCCACTGGAGCAAAACTTCTCAAACTCCCAGCCGCTGGAGAAGGCGTCGAAGCGGAGGGGGCAACAGCCAAGTCAGGCCGGGCGTGACGCGCTGACAGCTCAGCGGGGAAAGCAGGCCCGGGGGGAAAGGCTGCTGGGGTCTCCTCCAGGTGAGACGCCGAAGAGACAGCAGTGGGATGAATGGGGTCAGCCCAGTGAACCGGAGCGGATTCCGGAGGGGAGTCACGCTGAGAACGTCTCTGGCCACGGTGTCGACGTCTACGACGGGCCCCGGATGGTGCGAACTCCAGGACTGGATCGAGGGAAGGATCCGGATTCCAGAGCGGGCAGCGGGAGCTCCGGTCACTCCGCCTTTGGCCTCGTTCCTCCTCGATCTCCTGGAGCGCCTCGCGGTGGACGGCGATCTCTTGTCTCCTCGCTTGGACGTCCAAGTGGTCGGTGTAGCGGGAAGACAACCGGTCAAGCGTTCTCTCAGCGCAGTCCAGGTAGTAGTGCGCTTCGGATGAGTCGTCAAGGCTGGCGGAAGCGCTGATGAAGTCATCCACCTCCTCCAGCGCCTCAGGCAGCTGGAGCCAGAGATCACTCCACCTTGCAGCCTCCTCCTCTTCGTACATCAGAATTGTCTGGCGTTGGGCAGCGATGTCGAGTCTCCTCGCGTCGACCTCGGGGTGACCGTTGTAGCGGGAAGGCAGACGGTCAAGCACCTCCTCAGCCCGGTCTAAATACCACTGTTCATCGGGCTGATAACCGAGGAGAGGAGGGGCGAGGGAGGTGTCTGGATGCCCATCGAGGTCGGAGGCGATAATGAGGATTTCATCTACCTCCTCCAGCGCCTTGGTCAGCAGGACGTGGGAACCCCGAGAATGACTCCGCTGAGATGGCATATTTCCAACGCCGCGTACCTGGACAGGAAGGACAAAGTTCCCAGAACGCAACTTACTGAGAACGGCGTCTCCTTCTGGCGGCTGTCTACTGTCACGGCTGGCCCTCACGAGCCAGCATAAGACGCCTCAGTTCAGTAAATTGCAGTTCAGTTCTTTTATTTATAAAGCACAGGACTTAGGTGTACAACATAACTTTGCCACGCAGGCTTCGTTACACAACACAACATAAATTCACAATAGAGAGTTATGGCAGTGACGAGGAGCTCTCGTCTGCCGTAATTAGGAAGGAACATCAGCGAGGGA
The DNA here is from genome assembly GCA_020510985.1 of Pholidichthys leucotaenia. Taxonomy (NCBI): domain Eukaryota; kingdom Metazoa; phylum Chordata; class Actinopteri; order Cichliformes; family Pholidichthyidae; genus Pholidichthys; species Pholidichthys leucotaenia. The sequence goes on from CM035838.1 coordinate 150,395,529, forward strand.
GAAGACAGTTCCAAATAAATCACTTACATGCAGCGGGATACGTCGAGGAACCCAGGGAGCATGTGGTAAGGAGACAGGGGAAAGTCATAGGACTTCTGACGAGACAGCCGCGCCGTCCAGTTCACTCGCACTGACATTTAAAGCCAGCTGCTCATGATTGGAAACGCGGCACAGCTGCCCAGGTTCTGACAGCTGAGAGCTCCCGAGCGTCTGGCCAATCAGAGCCCGGGAAACCCGTGTGACGACACCAGCTGTCAAAAGCTGACAGGGATGAGGAATAACCCGAGCGCGGACAAAGCGCTCGGGATATGACATTAACTTCTCCTATTGAATGTTGTGATTTCATTACCAAGCTGTTTCATTTATATTTTTCTCTTCATTATTGATCAGTGTGTGAATGTGTGTGTGAATGGGTGGATAGCAGGATCTGTAAAGCACTTTGGTCATCAAGAGATGAGAATAAAAGTGCTATATAAGTGAATGCCATTTACCATTTACCATTACCATTTACCATTATTGATCATCTATTGAGAGTTTTTATGTATTATCTATTTTTCTGAGGATTGCTAATTATTTTTACTAATTAAGTTCTTTGATGCCCTCTGTTTGATGTATGGAGACGCACATGCAGCAAAGTTACAGGGTATTTGCTTGATTCTTTTACTGAAAGGAAGTGTGTTACCACTTTTAATTTAGATGAAAATTTGTGGGTAGTACAGCTTCTTTAAAATGGGATTTCAATAATCATGGCTTCTTTGTGACACCTCTTGAGCTAATTTACAAATTCCATTTAAGAAAAACAAAATAGCTATCTGTGCATATTTGATATACTTCAGCACTGATAAATAAGGTCAGTTTGTCCAGTTGAACACGGATAGGTTGAATTTGTATAAATGAATAAAGATTGCATCACATTCTTTCAGTCAATGTAAATGTGGACATTTTGCCTAATTAGAATTGGGCTTAATTTTGTACAAGGAATGCTTCATTTTATACATTCCTTGGTAAATTATGGGGTGGAATGTAGTCTCAAGGCCCAGCTTGGCCACGGATGAGCATCAGGAAAACACATTCCTCATTACTGTCACATTTCTGAAATATGATGTTGTCACACCATTATGTGGTGAGTAAAATCAGATCTATCCTGCAGTGCAAAATCATATAAACATTACATTTGTAAAGTCAGAGTCATTTAAATCATTATGCTTTATGTCATTTACAATATCATTCAAAGTCATACTTAGCTTCAAAAAATGCTTATCAATTTAGGGGTCCTTTCTCCTGTGGTCAGTCAATGTTGTCCCTTCCTGTCAATGAATGTTAATTATTATTTTTTATTATTTTATTACATATTGCATATGTCACCAAAGATTTATTAAATTAAAAGGTAATGATGATGTCATGATTCCTTGATAATTTGGCAAATCTAATTTCTGGTGAAAGCTAAAAAAAAAAAAAAAAATTTGAATGCTTTTCCTTTCCTTTTGAAAAACAAAGAATACGGACTAGCAGAAAAAACCTTTAAATCACACCCAAAGCTTCCACAATTTGAATGTGAGTTCACTACTCCCAACAAGAATTCACTAAATATTCTATGAATCAATTAAGGTTTTACGAATTGACATAGGTAATCACTTAGTTTAGATTATATTCAAACAAAACAATATCCTATATTAAAAGCCTTAGACCAGTGTTGCATTTTAGAATGAATAACTGTAGATATAGGGCGGCGCAGTGGTGCAGTGGTTAGCACTGCGGCAGCACAGCAACTCACCCTTGGCCAGGGGATGCTGGGCTCAATCCCAGCCCCCGACCAACAGTGATCTGTGTGGAGTTTGCATGTTCTCCCCATGTCTGCATTGTCATGCGGTGACCCTCGCGGATCACCATAAGACGCCAAGAGTCCACCGGTGAGTTTTGCAACGATGTTTTATTAACAAAACAAGACAAGACACAAGGCTATGAGCTGCTAAGGCAAAAACCACACACTGAGCGATACAAGGGCTCGTAGGGCTAACCCCAGCCACTACGAGCTAAACTATGACAAGACAAGAATGGAAACAAACCTGGTATGAAGGTCTAACGAGGCCTCACGAGGATTGTTTGACGATTGATGATTTAAGGTCGACTTAGGTTGACTTATGCTCCCGCAATTGGACTGCCGTCAGCGCCCGCCTTATAAAGGCGAACGCTAACGAGCAGTAATGACAGACAGCTGACCAGCCTTGACAGGTGGAAGCCCCACTGAGTGCCTTCACAATAAGAGCCCGGTGAGGCCAGAATACAACCCACAGCTGTCAAGGCCGGCAGCGAGCTATGCGTGGCCTGAGCGTGGACAGAACCAGCGCTCGGGTCGTAACAGTACCCTCCCCCGAAGGCGGGCTTCCAGATGGCCCATGGACCACCCTGCACCCCCCCCAGGGTGGGCGGCTGGGGGCAGGTCCGGAGGGAGACAGACCAAACCCAGAATCAATGCAATAACCAGAAAAAAACTAAACACAGGACAATGACAAGAAAACCAAATACTCAATGACAAGAAATACCAAATCCACAGACTAAATTAAACACTCAACTAACGATTACAGAAAATTGCACAGGATATCATGGAGAAAAAACAGAATTACTGGGTCAGAAAAACGAAATACAGGACAATGACAAAAGATACCAACTCCACAGATTAAATACTCAAATCAGATTAAATGCTCGAATAATTCCAGCAACAGCACAAAATAAGGGAAAATTAAAAGAGAAAATCAAAAGAGAAAATTAAATCGTTGCCCACGTGTTTCACAAGAAAATGGCTTCCCAGCTGTGCGAATGCTCAAGTGAAACTTCAAATAACCAAATACAGGAAAAACAGAACAATTGACTAATACTTAACTATGCGCAAAACAAAATAAAAGTAACAAAATAGAGCAACTGCAAGACATGGAGGAATACAGAATATCAAGAAAAACAAAACCAGACAATAACTGGATCAGGACATTACCAGAAAATAACCACTACCCCCCCGACAGTTTATGCCGAATGGTGGAGACCAGGTGCCATAGGAACAGTTCAGGTGGTCTCCCCGCGTCCAAAGGCCGGCGGGTGGTCATGGGAGGCGGAACATGACCAGGCGGCTCACCACAGTCCAACGCCCAGCACGTCCGCTCCTCTGGTGGCCGAACCAGGTCGCCCAACGAAACATATAACACGTCGGGTGGCCGACCCAGGGTGCCGAACCGGCAAAGCAGTTCCTCAGGCGGCCAACCCGTGTCTCTCAGCCACCAGTCCCGGGGAAAAACAGCCCGCGGCGGCCTCCCTGACGAGGACACAACTCGGGAGAGCCAGGGCGAGCGAACAGGGACCCCCACGGCCCCCGGCGGTGATGCGCAGGGGCGATGACCGAGAAGAGGGACAAGACCAGGATGAGCCCGTAATCCGTCCGACAGCGAAAGGTCTGCAGCTGCTCCCCCGTCCGCGGACCACACCGGCGCTGTACCTCCGCTGGACCCCGATTGAGTTTCGGCTGCACCCACGTCGGGCCCTGATTGGGCCAGAACCGCACCCACCGTGGACCCCGATTGGGCCTCTGGCGCACCCACGTCGGACCCCGATTGGGCCAGAACCGCACCCGCGGTGGACCCCGATTGGGCCTCTGGCGCACCCACGTCGGACCCCGATTGGGCCAGAACCGCACCTGCGGTGGACCTCGATTGGGCCTCTGGCGCACCCACGTCGGACCCCGATTGGGCCAGAACCGCACCTGCGGCGGACCCCGATTGGGCCTCTGGTGCACCCACGTCGTTCCCCAATTGGGTTGGTGCAGCTCCGCTGACGATCTCCACCCCCAAACCTGGGACCTCCAACCCAGTGACTCCGACTGCTTCCATGCCGGCGACACTGCAACGAGGCTCACAGACAACAAGAAAACTGGGATCAGAATCACCGGTAGTAACAGAACCCAGCAAGACGAGCTCGGGCGCAGCAGGCGGCTGCTCCTCACTCGCCTCCCCAAGAGGCAGGCAAAAATGCTCCAAAACAGGGGACAGAGACACAAGAGGGAGCACTTGCCTGCACTCGGGTTCTGTTGCCACCCAGGACTTCGACGATCCAGGTTCAGGGCGGCGACTTTCGTCAGCAGGCTCCAACTCAGCTGCATCGGGCTCCGCAGCTGGCAAGATACCGTCTGCAGCCTGAGGTTCCTCCCGCGCTGCTGTCCACACCGATGACCCATATGGCGTGGGGGCAGGGGACACTCGACCCACTGGCTCAGACCGCTCCGGCGAGGAGACCCGGGGACGCTTCATCGTCGGCTCAGGCTCCGGGCCGCAGTCCGCTCTTCTCCTCCATCCACGACGTGGCCGCAGGGCTGGATCCAGGCTTTCCAGCACTGCAGGCCCCCTCTTCATCCGACGACGTTGGCCTGGCGTCGCGGACCGCTGAACAGGGGGGGACACAGAGGCAGCAGGTTTAATCATTATCTCTACAGCAGGTGGAGGGAGCTCGGGGGCTGCGAACCCTGAACTCCGCCCCCAGGAGTCAGACAAGGCAGGTTACAATCATGATGTAATAAATTAACATGCACTTGCCTTTCTCCCGGAGGAGGGATGGTTCCTGCTGTAGGGGACGTTGTTCCTCCTTCTCCCCGCTGGATGGTGACAGAGGGCCCCCTGGAAGGACAAGGTGGAGCCGCTCTAGGAGGTTCGCTGACGGGCTTCGCCAGCAGCGGGTCCAGCCGGGGATTCTGATGAGGATTGCCCGGGCCGCGGCGCCGACGTCATCGTCGGCCCCCAGATGGCGCGAACTCCTGGACCGGGTCAAGGGCAGGAGCGGGATCCCAGCACGAGGACAGAGGATGCCTCCTCCGCTGCTTCCTGCCGTAGTCCTCCTCCACCATACGGAGTATCTCGCGCTGTGCGGCGATGTCATCCCTCCTCGCGCCGACTTCAGGGTGGTCAGCGTAGCGGGGAGAAAGATATTTAAGCACATCCTCAGCACAGTCCAGGTACCAGCGTACATCGCTGTCATAGTCGAGGAGGGAAACAGAGATGAGCGCTTCATCCACGTATTCTAGGACGTCCGCCAGCTCGTGGCTCGGACTCCGAGCGCGGCCCCTCCGCGATGGCATTCCTCCAGCACACCGTACTTAGACAAGAAAGGAACAAACATCCAAAAAAGCAAAAACTCACGGTGAAAAAGGCGTCTCGGTGTGGCGTCTCCGTTTAGACGTCTGATGGCGGGAGTATACTGTCATGCGGTGACCCTCGCGGATCACCATAAGACGCCAAGAGTCCACCGGTGAGTTTTGCAATGATGGTAATTTATTAACAAGACACAAGACGTAACACAAGACTATGATAGACTGAGACGAAGATACACTAAACATAGAGCATGGGACCGTAAGGCTAACCCCAGCCACTTACGATCTAAGACATGACATGACAAGAGCAAGCATAAGCACGAGAATAAACACACGAACCTGACATGACGAGGTTTAGACGATGTCTGAGGATACTCCTGCAATTGGACTGCCGTCAGCGCCCGCCTTATAAAGGCGAACGCTAATGAGCAGTAATGACAGACAGCTGACCGGCCTTGACAGGCGGAAGCCCCACCGAGCGCCTTCACAATAAGAGCCCGGTGAGACCAGAATACAACCCACAGCTGTCAAGGCTGGCAGCGAGCTATGCGTGGCCCGAGCGTGGACAGAAACAGCGCTCGGGTTGTAACATGCATGCGTTTACTCCGGGATTTCTCCGGTTTCCTCCCACATGCCAAAAAAAACATGCAAGTTAGGTTAATTGGCATCAAAACTGGGGATTCTAAATTGTCCTTAGGAATGACTGTGAGAGTGAATGGTTGTCTGTCTCTCTGTGTTGGCCCTGCAATGGACTGGCAATCTGTTCAGGGTGTACCCTGCCTCTCGCCCAAAGATGCTGGGATAGGCTCCAGTCCCCTCGCGACCCGAAAAGGATTAAGCGGAAGAAGATGAATGAATGAATAAATGAATAACTGTAGATATAAACCTAATCTCTGTTTTCAAGAATTTATGACACAGAACCACAGTCTGTGTGTTTTTTCTTTGAAGGCTGATTTTGTCTGTTCTTATCTAGGTCAGACTGACACACTAATCAGTCTCAGTTTACCATTGAAATTAAATTCCCTTTCTCCATTTTATCAGAATTCTTGTGATATTTCTGTCTTTTGGCAAATCATATGCACAAACACATTAATTATCAATCTCTTTTGAACCTCTATGCTTTAAATCATGTAATATAGGGTATACATAAAGCCTTCAGTGATTAGGCGTTATTAAGTGACATCATGATATTGTAATATTCAATTAATTTCATCATCATCATGCTGGTAACATTGATTAAGTTGTAAAAATTTATACTTAGCTTGATGTTCTATGTGCCTGTGGTCACTTCGTCACACGTTAGTCCTGTGTCCTTTTTTTTCCTGTAAAGTGCACTGTTTTGCTTCAATCAAAGAAAAAAGGTCAGTAATACGTCAAAAATTGCTTTAAAAAATATGTAAATAATTTATCACGTACGCAACATTAGTTAAAAACCCGTAAAGTTAGATTGAAAAAGAAAAACCCCAAAACTTTGTAAAAAAAAAAAAAACACATTTAAATTACTTCTCTTCCACACAGCCTGCTTTTCATTCTCCTTTTTTTTTTTAAAAAACAACCACACACACACACAAACACAGAATTGCTCCTCTCTCCTATCTCCACAAGGTCGAAGCAGCAACCTTACAGAAAGACAAAACAACCCTGACCACAGCTGCTTCTATCTAACACAAAAATAAAATAACTGTGTTTCTCATTGTCCATTTTATCGTTATCCGGTTCTGTTGCCATTTAATCCATCCGTCTTTAAATATTATAGTCTAATATCAATATCTTATAGCATAGAATAAAATTATTATCATGATTTTATTTATTTCCACTTCCTCAATACAATATTGCCTCACACATCACCGTGTTTTTTATTATAATTAGTTTCGTTATATTATTATATATCACCTACGAACCGATTGTCCTGATCGGGTAACTTAAAACTTATGCATTTATTTCACACACAGTAGGTCCCTATCTAATGCGGTAAGACCAACTATATTTTAGAAACGTGCTCGTTGCAATTTCTCTGGGAGTTTCAACCTTTTTTGGTCTGAGCTAAATACGCGAGGGGTACGAACTCTACTTTTTGAAATCAAGCAATGATTCCAAGGGGTTAAAACCTTTTGACAAAGCTATGCATCAGCCGAGTAACACTCCTTTTGCGGCAACCCTATATCAGTTGCCTCGGGGTTAAAACCTTTTACCCGGACTATGCAATGCATAACGGGGCAACACTTCTTTTTCGGTGGCCCTGTTTCAGCCACCCCGGGGTTTAAACCTCTTGCCCAAGCTCTCTCCAACTCTACTTTCTGGAACAGTATTAACGTGTATAACTGATTCCACGGGGTTAAAACCGTTTGGAGATTTCCTCATCAAACTCAGTAATTATATTTCTTAAAACAGCATATCATAAATTCAAGACCATATCTCAGTTTCATTCCAAAAATAAAATCACACGTGCATGAGTATTTAATCTCTACAGAAAGGGCTGTCCCCGAAGGGACAGGCACAAATTTATTGAAAAAGGTTTTCTGCTCACCTCTTATCATGTTGCAGCCGCCAGTCTGTAGAGAAAAAATCCTCACACCGTTTACAAAACTAAAACTAAAATTTAGCCTCGTAACCAGGCAGAAACACCAAATTGTTGTGTCCAAAATACCTTAAACCCCAGTTCTTTGATACGACGGCCAAATAATCAGACTGAGAGATGAAGTATGCTTTTCTTTTTTTACTGAAAGTGAGATATGGATACAAGCAGCGCTGGAACACTACTCTTTAGGTAAATACCCCGAGAGAGTGTGCTACCCAAACAGTGAGCCCTATAGTTTTTATAAGCTTAACCGCTCCCTCATGCAAGAGGGAGGGGTTTTACCTCATTGTATCTGTAATACATTTCCACATATGTGGCAGTTCTGCTGTGTGCAGAACTGATTCTAACTGATTTCAGCAAAGGAATTATAGGGTGTAAACTAAACTTTGCAGTGTAGCGTGTGAAGCAAGCAGATAAAGAAGTGTGAGAAAGACAAAGCAATCAAGTCATTTTACCAACAATTGTGTTGAGTCCTTTTTTTATTTTGTTTTTAATGGTTTTAGTACTACTGGTTTTATTACAAGCCATAATAGTGTAGCATCAACTCCCTTTGGCTCTAATCTATAAAATTACTCTTCACCTTAAAGAAATTGTTTCACCTAAAAGTCTGGTCAAGAATTGTTTCCTTCACCTTAGAACCACCGCTGGAAAACACATTCCATGGTAAAAGGTACGATAAGGATCCCATCTCGTGCAAGGAACAGATTAGTTTGCCATCATAAATAACTGGAACTTCCTCCCAATCAGACAGTTTTATGCATTAACTACCACTGGAGACATTCCAAATATCCTTTGACTGCATTCCACAAGTCACTAGGAATTATCCAAAGCTGAACATTTCCCCCTTCTGTCAACTCAGGGACATGTTGGATTTAATCATCCTTGGAATTTTGACTTTTATCTGCTGAAATAATCCTTTCTCCTCAAGACTTTATTTTTCCAGGAAATACTGCTCAGAACACTGTTGAAGATGACTAACTCTGTGTTGGACAATGATGGGTTTGTAATGTTTTATTAACCATTGATTTTAAATGTGTTTCATGTTTTAAAATGCTTAAATGAACCTTATTCTAATGCATGATAATTATAGAATGACAAGTTTATAAAAGTGCATGCTCATTAAAAGCTAGTCATGAATCACTGGAGTTAGCTTAGACTTTATACATAAGTATATTAAGTGAATTTTCATTGTTATTAAGATGTGTTTCATCCTGTTGGGAAAGCTTACTTAAGTCCTTTGACTGGCTCAGCCAACCACCAGCCAGTCTCTGTTGGGCAACGGCCCCTTTCATTCTATTGGTCAGTTATAGACAAAGGACTGTTTTCTTATTGGACCAGAGTTCATTCAAACCTCCCACGATGGGAGACAATTGGTTCCCTTTCATGTCAGTCAAGTTTTTCCTCGGGAAACTTACTCAGTTTTAAGGGAGAAACGCCCAGAGGCAGGGAGAGAATTGTCTGTGTGAAAGTTTTGTCTGTTCTGCTCTTAAATCTTTTTCCTTTAAACATCTGGAAAAATACTTTCTTCCTTTTGAGCTCAAACTTCTTTTATATAGAGTGAAACTCCGTGTTTACAGACTTTTTTTTTCTGTTTTATTCTGTTAAACTTTTTCTATTAACTCACCATGTGTGTGTTAAAGGGGACAGATGGTTTTTCCTCACACTGGAAGCTGTTTTCGCCAACCCCTATGACATCTGAAGAACTTGGATTTCGTGGCTTGAATTTTTTTTTTTATTAATCTTGTCTCTCCAATCCTGTGACTTTGATCAGACTTTGAACTATATCCAATTATTTGGACCCAAGAATGCCGCTGAAAGATTCTCGTGTTGTTCCACATGGCATATTACACGGCCAGCAAAGAAGAAGAAGAAGCCTCATTATTGCCGCTGGATCTCAGCTTCTGACTACTTGGCCCTGGGAAGAAATATCTGTTGGCAGATATTTTCCAGTATCATCAAAGAAAATCTCAGCTTCTGAATCCAGCTGGAAAAAAACACCAATGCAATGAAAACACCAATGCAAAGTTCACATGAGCAAGATTCCTTTGTTTCATCTGCTGAATAATGCGATGCCCATCACCTTCAACGTATGCCATAATTTTTCTCACATTTAAAACTAGTTCATAACTCTGATTGGAGCTATAGAATTAAAGAGAAATAATATTCCTCTTTTCATTAAATTCAGTTTTTATTTTTAGAGTAATTCAGAATTTCTTTTTCCTATAATTAGCTTTTATAATTTTCTTCATAAAATTTGCGTCCAGTCTTCTTCATATTTTTGTTACAGTTACTTCAGTCTCCATTTTTCATCACAGTTACAAATTCTAACTAAGGTTTCCTTGGTTCCACAAATGTGATTACGCTCTGTTTCTCAATAATCAGTTACAAGTTGAATGTGATGCTTAATACTTGGTCATTTCACTTTACCAACAAATCCGTTGAATGTAATGTCATTTAATCCGAATCTGATCATTAAAACTGTAAACAGTATATGGAAGTTTCTGTTGATTTCTTTTCCTGTGTTTATTTCTAAAGTCACCCAGTAGAATTCACTAATATTTGAGACTGATTGATTGAAGGTATAAAGATTAGTTCTTAATAAATTGTCCAAGCTTGTGGACTGGTGCCCCAAAAACAAGTTTTTCCTTTGTATGCATGGACTTGAGGTCAACCTCCGTTTCCACATACACCTCTAAGTCTAAATTAAATAATCTTTGTACCTTATAGTTAAATGTTGCTACAATAGGAATGCCTGCCATTATTTATTCTGATTCATTGCAAATTTATGAGTGGGGTTGTCTGACTGGTTCAATAAAGTTTGCTAAATTTAACTTGATCCCCCCCCCCCTTTTGTATGTAGTTTAAAAAAATTGCAATAGGACTGTCTACGCTTATGTCACCGATCTCATGAAAGTGCAGAATGAGGCACTGAGGTATCAAAAATGACAATTTCAATGCATTTCTATGGCAATGTTAGCTAAATTTAAACAAAGAGAATGTCAAAATGGTGTGCAACTGGCTCTTGTAGCCATCACCATCTTATGAAACATGGTGATAGCAATCAGAATACAAGTTTTTTAGATTACCAAAGGAGGATTTTGTGGGCTGTCTTTTCATATGAGTTGGCTTCCTGAGGGACGATTTGACCCACGTCTCCGTCTGGCTACAAATGGAGCTTGCTCCTGCTGCAGGTATGTCTGTTTACCAAACTATGACTCTTACTTATCATTAAAAGTAACTTGCCTACACTTAAAGTTAATGCAAACATGCAAAAAACACCCAAATTTGCATCAGAGGGTATTAATAGCTAAAATAACATTAGCATAGAAACATGTCAGCTCGGTAAGAATATTAATTCCAATTTGAGCTGTTTATCAGCCTCAGAGTAAACATATTAACAATGCAGTTAAACTAGTTTAAAAATAAGACTGACACTCGCCTGCTGACAAATGGACTGAAGCTCTGTAGAGCTGAAACAAAGTGTTGAGATTAACAGGGCGAATGAGTGTAAATAAACAGAGTCTCCCTACAGGAGATGGGAGGCTGTTTTTCCTGTGAGGTCCGGTGGATAAATTTTGCAAACCTAAACTTGACAGCATTTGGGGGATTTCCACAGCAGGTACAATTTATTTTCTATTATTGAAGTGTTCCGTCAATGTACAACAAGGCTAGTGCATTTATTTGTCATTACAAATATCAATAAATATTGTTTCTGGACATTCTGTTGAATCATTCTTCCGCATACTGGCTGGTAGACGGTAGGGACACTTTTTGAGATCACAGATTTATAGTTTTTGATCATATCTGATCCAATTTTGTGGTGAAAACTTATCATAATATTGATATGCTGTATTGATATGCTGTATTATTTCAGTGGTAAATGTGATATAAGGGGTTAATCGCAAGTAGCAGATGACGTAGATGACGTAGTCGGCTGGTGCTTTCATCACGCTGACCTATATAAAGGAAGAGCCGGCCATGTTGTGTGTCTTTTTGCTAGCTCGCTTATGACCAGCACAGTTAGGAGCTGAGTGCCCATTCGTATGCACTGTACCATTGTGGCTTATTCTAATAAAGTTCAGTTCCAGCAAAGCCCTGTCATCCATCATCATTCCCAGGTTTGTGGACATAAACCACAAAACCACATAAACCATTTTTTTTTTTTTTTTCTTTTTTTTTTTTTTTTCTCTCGGCGCCACACGAGTCGGCTGCCTTTTGCAACAGCGGCTCGATTCCGAGTCTTTTTCCCTTCCTCTCTCTTTTGATCCGTCTTTTTTTTTTTCACCCCACTTATATCACGGACACACAGATCGTCCTAAATGTCTCCTGAGCCGGTGGACGGAGCCACTGTCTATAGCAGGATACGATACAGCAGAGAACAGCTGCTAGCATTCAACCGCCACCCGGTCCCATTGGAAAAACTCGACATACCGAGAGAACTGAGGCGAAAACGCCGCGGCTGCCGGGCTGGAGTAAGGCGGAGGACAAAAAATATAAGGTACAGACCCTCCCTTCCATCTGTTGTCATGGGAAATGTACGGTCGATACTGGGAAAGTTAGATGAGCTAGCGGCTATCTCCCGTTATGATAGCACATACCGGGAGTGCTCTCTCCTTTTGTTTACTGAGACGTGGCTAACTGAACTAGCAGCAGATGCTAACATTGAGCTGGAGGGTTTTCACATGATACGAGCTGACCGAACACCAGACAGTGGCAAGGCTAGGGGCGGTGGAGTGATAATGTATGTTAACAACAACTGGTGCAGACCGGGACATATCACTGTTAAACAACGACACTGCAGCAAAGACATTGAGTTGCTAGCTGTTAGCATGAGGCCTACATATCTCCCGAGAGAACACTCACACGTGATCTGCATTGTTGTTTATGCAAATCCGACGGCGAACGCTGGGACAGCACGTGACGTCATCCATTCAGTAACCAGCAGGCTGCAGACAGAACACCCAGATGCTCTTCTCCTCATCTCAGGCGATTTCAACCATGTTTCACTGTCTCCCATTCTACCCACGTTCACCCAGTATGTCACATGCCACACTAGAGACAATAAAACACTGGATTTATTCTACGCAAACACTAAGGAGGCGTACACCTCATCACAACTCCCCCCACTCGGGAGATCGGATCACAACTTGGTTCATCTCCGGCCGGTGTACAAACCCCTAGTGCACAGACAACCTCCGGCCATGCACACTGTGGAGTTATGGTCTGAGGAGACAATGGACACCCTAAAGGGCTGTTTTGAAGCCACCGCCTGGAAGCAGCTCTGCGATCCACATGGTGAGGACATCGATGGCCTCATTCACACCTTCACGGGCTACCTCAGCTTCTGTGTGGACAAATCCGTTCCCACCAAGACCATACGGCGTCACTCAAACAACAAACCCTGGATCAACCCTGAGATAAAAACACTTCTGAGAGAGAAGAAGAGGATCTTCAGGTCAGGGAACAGGGAGATGCTGAAGTCCGTACAGAGGGAGCTGAGGAGAAAGATCAGAGAAGGCAAGGACAGCTTCAGGAAGAAGATGGAGGACAAGCTGCAACAGAGCGACATCAGCGGGGTCTGGAGAAACCTCAAAACCATCTCGGGGCTCCAGAATACCTCCCCCCAGGCCACAGGGGGCAGGGAGTGGGCGAACAACCTGAATCTGTTTTTCAATAGATTTGACCAACCGCCCTCCCCCCTGACTGCACAACAACCACTGCTGCCTCTAAAGAAATCAAGTCCTGCTGCCCACTCCCCACTCCACCAACACCCCCCCACTCCCAACACACAGCCCCCCATCCTGACCCTGACCAGGACCCAGGTGAGGACGGAGCTGAGGAAGATCAAGGCGAGGAAGGCGCCGGGACCGGACGGCATCAGCGCAAAGCTCCTCAAGTCCTGTGCAGACCAGCTGTGTGGGATTGTGACGTATATCTTCAACATGAGCCTGAAACTGGGGAGGGTACCACAGCTGTGGAAAACATCTTGTGTGGTACCTGTACCAAAAACTTCCCACCCCAAAGACCTGAACAGCTACAGACCGGTGGCCTTGACGTCCCACTTGATGAAGACCCTGGAGAGACTGCTCCTTGCTCACCTCCGCCCCCTGGTGGAACCAGCGATGGATCCACTCCAGTTCGCCTACCAGCATGGCATTGGGGTGGAGGATGCGGTGATCTTCCTCCTTCACCGTTCTCTGTCCCACCTGGAGAAGCCCGGGAATATGGTGAGGATCATGTTCTTTGACTTCTCCAGTGCTTTCAACACCATCCAACCGATGATCCTGAAGGACAAGCTGCTGCGCGCAGGGGTGGACCAGCACCTGTCATCATGGATCCTGGACTACCTCACGAACCGGCCTCAGTTTGTGAGAACCCGGGACTGTGTGTCCGACACGATCATCAGTAGCACGGGGGCCCCCCAGGGAACGGTGCTGGCTCCCTTCCTGTTCACTCTTTATACTGCGGACTTCTCACACAACACAACACACTGCCATCTACAGAAGTTCTCTGATGACTCTGCGATCGTTGGCCTCATCTCCAATGGAGATGAAGCTGAGTACAGAGGGCTTATCCAGGACTTCGTGGACTGGTGCCATCGGAACTGCCTCCAGATCAACGCGAGGAAAACTAAGGAGCTGGTGGTGGACTGCCGCAGGCATGGGCAGCCCCTCACAGTACCAGTAAATATACAGGGAACAGACATCGAGATGGTGACATCCTATAAGTACCTGGGTATTCATCTGAACAATAAACTAGACTGGTCACACAATACTGATGCACTCTACAAGAAGGGACAGCGCAGGCTGTTCCTGCTGAGGAGACTCAGGTCTTTTGGTGTACAAGGGGCGCTGCTGAAGTCATTCTATGACACGGTGGTGGCATCAGCCATCACTTTTGGAGTGGTCTGCTGGGGCAGTGGCATTACTGCAGCCGATAGGAAGAGACTGAACAAACTGATTAAGAAAGCTAGCTCTGTCCTGGGGCAGCGCCTTGATCCGATGGAGGAGATAGGAGAGAGAAGGACGGTGGCTAAACTGTCATCTCTGCTGGAGTCCGAGTTCCACCCTATGCAGGACATACTGGATGCACTGAGGAGCTCATTTAGCAGCAGACTACATCATCCCAGGTGCACAACCGAGAGGTTTCGTAGGTCCTTCCTACCAACGGCTGTCAGACTGTACAACCTAAGCAGGGCTGCTCGCAGAGATAGCAAAAAGACGTAACAAACTAATAGTTTTTTGAATGCAAAAGATGCAATAGACTTACACAATGGTCCCCTCCGGCATACAACTAGGAACATACCGGTCGCTATGGAGGGTGAGAATATGTATGGGCACATAATCATACCATGTAGGATAACTAAGTAGACGGTTATGCTGTTTCATTCCATCTAGCAACAATGCTCTGCACTGTGTGTGTTTATATATTTGCATATTTATTCCATCTAGCTACAATGCTCAGCACTGGGTGTGTTTATATATTTATATATCTACATATTATTCCATCTAGCTACATTGCTCCGCACTGTGTGTGTTTATATACTTGCATATTTATTCCACCTAGCTGCAATGCTCCGCACTGTGTGTGTTTATATACTTGCATATTTATTCCACCTAGCTGCAATGCTCTGCACTGTGTGTTCATATATTCATATATTTATTCCATCCAGCTACAATGCTCTGCACTGTGTGTCTGTGTGTGTGTGTGTATATATATATATTTTATAGTAATACGTACATATGTTTATTAGCTGCTCTTGCTTGCTTGTTTTTTTTCTTGCCTTCTGATTGTTGCTCTGAGTGTTGCTATCCCTGTGCTGTTGCAATCCTGGAATTT
The DNA here is from genome assembly GCA_020510985.1 of Pholidichthys leucotaenia. Taxonomy (NCBI): domain Eukaryota; kingdom Metazoa; phylum Chordata; class Actinopteri; order Cichliformes; family Pholidichthyidae; genus Pholidichthys; species Pholidichthys leucotaenia. Next base: position 150,411,071 of record CM035838.1, read on the forward strand.
CCCCGTTGTGGGACTAATAAAGGCTTATCTTATCTTATAACATCTGGTGACAAGAAAACTAAATATGGAGGCGTGCCTGAGGCCACTGATACCCTTGTTTGAGTTCACCGGCGAGCCGCCCATCCCGTGGCTGCGTTGGCTGGATGCTTTTGAGACCTATGTAGTGGCATCGGGCCTGGGAAAATTGGATAAGGGACGAAAACGGGCACTACTAGTCCATAACCTGGCATAGAAAGTCAGAGAATTTTCCATACGCTCGGACCAGCGGACTCATTTGGTGATGCTGTGGAACTGCTAGCTAGCTACTCTGAACAACGTGCTGGCACAGCGTATCAGATTCCACCAACGCCGAGAGGGAATTGGGGAGTCCACCCAACAATTCGTTGCAGATCTAAGGCATCTGGCTAGCATGTGCAGATTTGGACTTTTAGAGGATGAGATGGTGCGGAATCAATTGGCCAAACACACGAACAACCCGAGGCTAAGGGCGAAGATGCTAACGGCGCCAAACAACATGATGCTAGCTAACACTAGTGAGCTAGCATTCCAGCTTGAGTCACCAGAAAGGTTAGCATCGGAGCTAGGTGTGCGCCAACGGCAATGGCAACCAGGACAGATGCCGTTAACCAACACTGTGGGCATAGAGATACTCAGAGACACAACAGAGGAGTTCGAGGCGGACACCGTAAACCAGAGGACCACTCTGAGAGGCCCTGCGTGTGGTAACTGTGGTTCCCCAACCCACCATGAGAGAGCATGTTTTTGCCCGGCAAGAGGACAATGTTCCAACAAGTGTGGAAGATTTAATCATTTCCCCAAGGTTTGCCAGTTGCCAATGCTGTGGAGCCCACCAGGCAAGCAGAGCTGCCCACCAGTAACGACCATCCATGCAGTATGTCCTGAGAGCATGTTGTACGCATACAGCATGGTGGAGTTAGACAACGTTGATGTGCCACTCCTGCTTGACACCGCTGCAGTGAGGTCAATGTTAAATTGGGCCACGGTGAAGAAATTTTTTCCCAACCACCCAATTAGGAAAAACCCAACGGAGCTATATGGTTATGGTGGCCATCATGCTAACAATCTGCTACGCATTGAAAGTGGTTTATGATTTTGAATTTCAAGTGGCTACACATAATAATAATAATAATAATAATAATAATAATAAGTTTATTTATAGAGCACTTTTCACAGACAGAGTCACAAAGTGCTTAACATGGTAAAAAACAAAATAAAAACACAGGCACATAAAACAGTAAAAAAAACCAAAAACAAAGTAGACAGTAAAAGCACATAAAAATACAACCAACACATAGTTAATTAAAAAGCCAGGCTAAAAAGGTGGGTCTTTAGTTGCTTCTTAAAAACATCAATGGAAGGTGCAGAGCTAAGTTCAAAAGGTAAGGAGTTCCAAAGTCTGGGAGCAACAGCAGCAAAGGCTCTATCACCTTTGGTTCTGAGCCTAGTGCTAGGGACTACCAATAGATTCTGATGAGAAGACCTGAGAGACCTGCTGGGCTGGTGTAGATGGAGCAGGTCACGAATATAAAAAGGCGCCTCTTCATGAATGGCTTTGTAAGTAAGAACAAGAACCAAGAACTTTAAAATCAACTCTATAATTTACAGGAAGCCAATGCAAGGAGGCCAAAATGGCAGTGATATGACAGAATCTACTGGACCTAGTTAGTAATCTTGCAGCAGAGTTCTGGACTAACTGTAGGCGGTGTAATGAGGATTTGCTAAGACATGTGAAAAGAGCATTACAGTAGTCCAAACGTGAAGAAACAAAGGCATGAATAATGATTTCTAACTGACTGTAGGAAACCAATGACCTAATTTTGGATATATTCCTAAGGTGGAAAAAACAACTCCGGGTCAGAGATTTGACATGCTGATCAAAACTCATCGATTGATCGAAAATGACACCAATATTTTTTAGATTAGACCGTACATTAGAGCTTGATGAACCAATGCTATTAACCATATTAGGAATTAGATTATCAGGTGCTACAATAAGGATTTCAGTTTTATCAGCATTAAGTTGCAAAAAGTTACTAGATATCCTGTCCTTAATTGCGGACAGACAATCATGAATAATTTTTAAATTGTCAACATGATCAGGTTTAAAAGAGAAAAGTAGCTGTAAATCGTCAGCGTAGCAGTGATAAGACACACCTTTAAATTTGCTGATGATAGAACCAAGTGGCAGCATATATAGGACAAATAAAAGTGGACCCAGAATAGAACCCTGAGGCACCCCACAGGTTAAAGGAGCAGAGTCAGATGAATAAGAGCCAACAGCCACGGAAAAACTCCTACCAGAAAGGTAGGAGAAAAACCAATCCAGAGCTTTTCCAGAAATACCTACCCAATCTCTAAGCCTTTGTAACAAAATACAATGATCAATAGTATCAAATGCTGCAGTAAGATCTAATAATACTAAAACAGGGCATTTGCCAGAGTCTGATGACTTTAAAATATCATTCGACACCCTAAGAAGAGCGGTCTCTGTTGAGTGTTTCTGACGAAAACCTGACTGAAATTTGTCAAAAATATTGTGTTCAATCAGAAAGTCAGTGAGCTGCTTGGCAACAACTTTTTCTAAAAGCTTAGAAATAAAAGGAAGCTTAGAAATTGGCCTGAAGTTTTTAAAAACAGATGGATCAAGGTTAGTTTTTTTAAAAAAGTGGCTGCACAACTGCATGTTTAAAATACGAGGGTACACAACCAGATTCAAGTGAACTGTTAATGATATTAACCAAAGATGTACCCACTGAGCCAATTACCTCTTTTAACATTGAGGAAGGCAAAATATCTAAAGCGCAGGAGGAGGATTTCATGGAGCTGACCAACACTAACAAATCCTCAAAAGAAATTGGGGTAAAATCAATTAAAAAGGCCTGTCTGTTAGGACAATCAAGGATTAGGAGAAAGGAATGAGTAAAACCAGCCCTGACAACAGTGACCTGGTGAAAACACAATGGGATGTGACCTCTTTACTGACTGGGTTTCACCATCTGCGACAGCAATAGGCTCAAGTTGTTAGGTTACAGCAATTGGGACACAACTTGCAATGATGACAGTGATGTGGTGTGGGACGAGATTTTAAAGGGCAAGGCTGACGAGAAACCAATTGCCCCGTGTGCACAGAAGGAGTGCTGCCCGGAGGGTGGGCAGTAAATGGTCTCACCTCAGATCCTCGCCCAGCAGGAGTCTACGGGAGCCGCTGCAGAATTGCAGGAGAGGGGGCCCATGCACATAGCGAACTCCGAAACGCAATAACTCGGTACGGATGTTATCTGCAATGATGGTGACACAGCACGAGCGCATACATCAGACAAGGGAGAAGAGGAACCAGACTGCTTCAGTATCCTCGCTCAGCACCAGTCTACAGGAGCCATGGCTGAGCCGACGGGTGAAGAGTCAGTAACCGTAAGCGATGCAGGAAAGACGCCGGATGTCTTCAGGACCCATGACCAGCTTTGGCCTCCAGGAACTGCTGTGGAAGTGTTGGGTGAAGAGTCCGTGATTGACATGATAACGACGGAGGTAAACGTAGCATCACCGCGAACTCAAGGACCTCGAGGATCGTGGCACAGCTGGAACCAGCATGGTTCAGATTGACAGATGGTTTGGTACGGCCCGCAAACCATCTCCGGTGCGTTCAAGTGGCTGCTCCAGATAGTGAGGCTTTGCAGGAGTCAGTTGGTGCAGCGCGGGACCCGGGCTGCAGCATTATGAAGATTGGTTCCGGTCCAGGGGACCCAGCATCTCCAGGGGCATGTCCACCACTACAAGGCCCCTCCAGCAGAACCGCTTTCCCCATGGAAGACTGTGAAAATGAAAGGGACTGTTTAAATAGGAGCGCAGCTGACAAACGAGTGGCAGAATAATCCACCCAGCCATGTCAGGTTGAGCAGTGGTCCACCCGCTAACCCTAGTTAGCAATGTGGGGTTATTGGTTATGCCAAATTGGGGAGGAGCATATTCGGATAAAGTGTTCTGTGGTTTTTTTTCTAAGGGGGGGTGAGTGTGATATAAGGGGTTAATAACAAGTAGCGGCGTGATGACGTAGCTGGCTGGTACTGTCATCACACCGACCTATATAAAGGAAGAGCCAGCCATGTTATGTGTCTTTTTGCTTTCTTTCTCACGACCAGCACAGTTAGGAGCTGAGTACCCATTTGTATGCACTATAGTATTGTGACTTATTGTAATAAAGTTCAGTTCCAGCACAGCCCTCTCGTATGCCATCATTACCAGGTTTGTGGACATAACAGTAAACCGCCAGTTTTTATTACCTCTGGGCTTTCCCAGGTTTGTGCGTTCACATGCAAGTACCTGGATGTGTAGACAGCCCTATACAGTATGTACATGGGTCTGTTTCTATTATCACACCAGTGTCATTTTATGCAAAGGTTTTACATTTACATTTATACAGTGGTTTGGAGGAGATCTCAAGATATCGTGATATATATCGTGTACAGCAATAAGACCCTAAATGTATCGCAATACATGCTAAAAGCCATACCGCCAGTGTTGCCAACTTGGCGATTTTGTCATTAAATCGGGCGATTTTTCAGCCCCCCTCGACAACTTTTTTTTGTCAAAAGTGACTAGCAACAAATCTAACGACTTTTCTTGGTGTTATCAAAGACATTTCTGGTGTTTTGGACACTGACATGAAAGTGCGCAATTGCTCTGCAGTTATCATCCTCAGCAAGCAGTGGGTGGTACTGTGAGGCTCTCCTGTTCCCTTCCCATCCCAAAGCAGCCAATCACAGGCAGTCTCGGTCAGTCTCACAGTAGCCTCATGCAGCAGCAGTGTTGCAGTTACAATAAATTAATAGTTTTTTTTAAGAACTGCAATGTCTGATACCAATTGAATGCTGCAGCAGCAACAAAGTGCTTTAGCCTTTTTCCCAACAACAGGTTGAAGCCATCCCTTAAATGTACCCGGAATGGCATAATGCCAAGGCAGGGCAATAAAGCTGCTGTGACCGCCCTGGCAGGGTTGCTTTGTTTTCTTACCAGCATCTGTGTCAGTGCTGTTGGACTCTTCTTTTTTTTTTCCCCAAGTCCAAACTCAAGTTCACTTTTTATGTTTGTTGCGGTGCTCGTACAGTAAAGAAACATGAGCTGAGTGCTGCTAATATGACTGACTGGCAGTGGCAGACAGGGAGGAGGAGCCAGCCAGCCAGCTAGCCCAGGTATGAGCTGATGTGTGGGTGTTCACGTAAATCAAAACATTTTTTGGTGGGGGGGGGGTGCATGGAAATGCCAAAACTATATGTATATTTGGCCTTTTTAAAAAGTTTGATCGTATATTGTATAGGCCCTAAAACTCTCGTATATCTAGCAACACAACACTGTGCAGCAGTTAGCTTAGCTGCAGTCAGAGAGGAGATGCACACCACTCGGGTCCAGATTGCAAATGAATTGAGCATGTGCAAACCCCCCGCCAAACCTGCCCTGCTTTACAGAATGGGATGCAAATGTTTGATCACTGTCACTTAGCGATGGCCTATTTAAAGCAAAATTAAAACAAACAAACCAAAAATCAACAGAAGAAAGTTAATTTGTGGTTCTAAACATATTTAGGGTGTTTTTTACTCACTTTTTGTTTCTCCCGTGACATTATTCTTCTCTACAGTGTCCATTACAATTATATGCAAATGACCAATTATGCAAATTAGGTGATGATGTCATTTATCGACTTTTAGGACAGCCAATAGCTACTTTCCTTACTGAGGAGTTGGCAACAGTGCATATCGCCCAGCCCTACTATGATGATACATTGATCTGTTAGCATTAGCTTGAGTAGGTGGTTGGAGAGGCCACCTGGCATTAGTGTAACTGCCAATCCAGCTGGATAAATTCTATCCACCCCCATTGGAATCATTGTTGATCTGCAACTCTTGATCATACATGTCATTCTTAGATGTTATTTTAGCTCTTTCTTGTAGTATTATCTCTAATTGGGACCAAAGGTTGCTAGCTGACTTTAGCAGTTTAGCCATTCATTCACAAATATTTCTGTGCTTATTGTGCTCCAGGGACTGGTCATACTCTACCCTCCACTGAAACCACATACCCCGTCCACCAGTGAGGCATTATTTTATTCCTTCCTTGAGACAAATTTGCGTTAGTTGGCTCAGGCTTGCTTCCATGCTAGGAGCTATTCAGCTAAGATTAGCAATAGTGATGTAAGAAGGAGGGTGGAGTTAAATTCAGCTCTTAGGGAATTTATAGAGGGTATGCGTTGGAACAGAACTCTTGGCAGTTACAGGGCAGTTACCATAGTTACGCAAGCTGCCACATGTCTTTTCAGTGGCAGACACACATGTGGCAGCTTTAGTTTTTATGCAGTAAAACATAAAAATCACACAAAATGTTTAGTCACAGCAGTACACAGAGTGAATATTTACTTTAGGTGTTAATACCACACTGTTTACTTGACTGTAATGATGTGTTGTAAGAGCACACATACAGTGGGGCAAAAAAGTATTTAGTCAGCCACCAATTGTGCAAGTTCTCCCACTTAAAAGATGAGAGAGGTCTCCAATTTTCATCATAGGTATACCTCAACTATGAGAGACAAAATGAGAAAAAAAAAATCCAGAAAATCACATTGAAGGATTTTTAATGAATTAATTGGTAAATTCCTCAGTAAAATAAGTATTTGGTCACCTACAAACAAGCAAGATTTCTGGCTCTCACAGACCTGTAACTTCTTCTTTAGGAGGCTCCTCTGTCCTCCACTCGTTACCTGTATTAATGGCACCTGTTTGAACTCGTTATCAGTATAAAAGACACCTGTCCACAACCTCAAACAGTCAGACTCCAAACTCTACTATGGCCAAGACCAAAGAGCTGTCAAAGGACACCAGAAACAAAATTGTACCAGCCTGGGAAGACTGAATCTGCAATAGGTAAGCAGCTCGGTGTGAAGAAATCAACTGTGGGAGCAATTATTCGAAAATGGAAGACATACAAGACCACTGATAATCTCCCTCAATCTGGGGCTCCATGCAAGATCTCACCCCGTGAGGTCAAAATGATCACAAGAACGGTGAGCAAAAATCCCAGAACCACACGGGGGGACCTAGTGAATGACCTGCAGAGAGCTGGGACCAAAGTAACAAAGGCTACATCAGTAACACACTACGCCACCAGGGACTCAAATCCTGCAGTGCCAGACGTGTCCCCCTGCTTAAGCCAGTACATGTCCAGGCCCGTCTGAAGTTTGCTAGAGAGCATTTGGATGATCCAGAAGAGGATTGGGAGAATGTCATATGGTCAGATGAAACCAAAATAGAACTTTTTGGTAAAAACTCAACTTGTCGTGTTTGGAGGAGAAAGAACACCATACCTACTGTGAAGCATGGGGGTGAAAACATTATACTTTGGGGCTGTTTTCTGCAAAAGGACCAGGACGACTGATCCATGTAAAGGAAAGAATGAATGGGGCCATATATCGTGAGATTTTGAGTGAAAACCTCCTTCCATCAGCAAGGGCATTGAAGATAAAACATGGCTGGGTCTTTCAGCATGACAATGATCCCAAACACACCGCCCGGGCAATGAAGGAGTGGCTTCGTAAGAAGCATTTCAAGGTCCTGGAGTGGCCTAGCCAGTCTCCAGATCTCACCCCCATAGAAAATCTTTGGAGGGAGTTGAAAGTCCATGTTGCCCAGTGACAGCCCCAAAACATCACTGCTCTAGAGGAGATCTGCATGGAGGAATGGGCCAAAATACCAGCAACAGTGTGTGAAAACTTTGTGAAGACTTACAGAAAACGTTTGACCTCTGTCATTGCCATCAAAGGGTATATAACAAAGTATTGAGATGAACTTTTGTTATTGACCAAATACTTATTTTACGGAGGAATTTACCAATTAATTCATTAAAAATCCTTCAATGTGATTTTCTGGATTTTTTTTTCTCATTTTGTCTCTCATAGTTGAGGTATACCTATGATGAAAATTGGAGACCTCTCTCATCTTTTAAGTGGGAGAACTTGCACAAATGGTGGCTGACTAAATACTTTTTTTCCCCCACTGTAAGTGAAGAGCAGGTTCTGGGCCTTTAATTTTTCATCTGTTTTTTGTCAATTAATACCTGATGGAACGATAAAAATAGCTCTCCATAATGCAAACAGGCACTCTGTGTACTGCTGTGGCTGAATACTGTGTGTATTTTTTTGTGTTTTACTGCACACACCCTAATGCTGCCACTCATTTTTGCCACTCATTGATTTTTAAGTGCCACGATTTCTGCTTTGTGACATTATGCACATCCCCTCTACAGAGACATGCCCTGAAACCAGCCATTCTGAGTGAGGTTGCAAAAGATGATTCACAGTGAATGCTGCTACAATAATTAAATATTTAAATGCAACTTGACCAAAACAGGTCACAAAAATTCCATTAAGATCTGTAGGAGCTGTCAAATTGCAGAAAAAGTGCAGTGAACGGGAGCTTTATCTTAAGTTTACATATTTCTATTATAAACTCACTGCTGATTGTGTCAGAATATAAGCAGGCAAAAAAGGAGCAAAAATAGGACTCTCAGTGGCAAACTCTGATGCAAATTTAAGGCTTGAAGCTTGTCCAAGGTTTTGCACTTTTGACCTTTCCCGCTCTGACCAGGTCAAACCTTCAGGTCCAGCTGTGGACCGTTCACTATTTTTGTGGTCCTGCCAAGAAAGGTGATATGAACATTTGACTTTGATGTAGAGCCCTCAAGCAGAAAAAAATAAAGCCGGACAACTACATGTTTAATGGTAAAATAAAGATAAATGAGTATATGTGGTTAGATGGGAATTGAAATGTCAGGAATGGTGGGCGTTCTTTTGTTCTATCATAGCGGAGCCTGTGTTCTGCAGCCAGTTGGCTCACCAGCCAATATCATTATCAACTCGTTTCTTGCTGTCTACACGGTGGACCAGAAAAATAAATAACCAAATGTGTTGCCTTCTCCCAGGCTATTCTAAAGTGCTGTATACAGCATTTGCCTGGTGTGATGCTGCACCTCCCACACGATGATATCATTTTCTGTTTTTGGAGTAGTTTTTTTTTGGGCGGATCTATTGTTTTTATAAGGAAAATGTCAGAGCTCTGTGGTGCAGGGCCATTTTGATAGGTATTGTATTTGCTGCTAATCGTGATGTGTAACCGCATGGTGCACCAAAATGCGTGTCCTAATTTTGGGGTTTTACTGCAGAATGATAATAAATGGAATTATTCAAACCAACAGATTAAGTTTTTCATTTCCTAAATTATTTAAAGTATTGCTGTACTGTGGAGAAAGGAAGCAGGCGAGGCAATGAGCTAGACGACACATGAACTTTATTCCATCTCCAAGATACAGTACAGTAAAAAGAGCTCCCAGGTCTCTGTGCATTCCTCTTTTATACCTTTAATTCCATGCATTGAGACCTGGAACTTCCGACCATAATACACTGTTTAGAACAAAGACCTGTGTGGCATGTTAGCATAACATAACATAACGCCGTCCCCACTGCTCACACCATTCTCTCTTCCAGCGGCTCCAAAGGTTCCTCCTCTCCCCGGGGGGTGCATAGTCCATACTGGCCCGTTTGAGACCCCCCGGTGGCACCTCCTCCTCCGGTCCATTGTTCCCTCTTATCCCAGCTGCCTTCTCTGGGTGGAGAATCCCCTTCCGTGCCACCTATACGTACTATATTTCCAATGCCTACTCCTACTGTTTGGCATTTATCTATTCATGGATGTAATTTGTGGACTATAAAATGGCACAACACTGTTGGGATTTAAAAATAAAAACAGTGGTGTGTGCAGAGCTGAAACAAAAGCACTCTGAAGCTCTGTAACAAATCATCTGCAGCTACACCAAACAAATGAATGCCATGCAAACAGCCTTGTGCATCTCAAATGATTAGGATATTTTCCTTTTGTAATTTAGTTCTAAAAGGAATTTTTTTTAAACATTTTCTGCAGTATATTCCTTACAATTTAAGGGAGATATTTCAAGCTTTTTTGTTTAAACTTAGACCACTCAAAAACAGGATTTACAATATTGTAAAAATGCTTATGTATACAGTGCCTCTGAACTAAAAGAGCAGACTTTAAAAAAAAAACTGGGATTTGTGATGTGAAATAATTGCTAATGTGGCCTATAAGCGTATTTCATGGCAGTAAATTTGACTTACAATTATAGGTAAACACAAGCGTTAATTACATCAATTAATCTGAGCCTAAATGAAACTGATTTGTCAACGGCGTTACAGACACCTGTGTTTACCTACAGGTTCACGGCTCCCAAACAGGTCTATCACCACATGACAAATTGTGGTTCATCGATCAGTGTCTGCTTTGTTTAAAGCTTCAAGGAGCTTTATGCAATTACAAGGGCTGCTCATTAAAGACTCCCCTTGACTCATTTGCCATGGACTGAGAGGAACCAAACTTGGCACAGTTATTGGTCTTTCTCTACATAGGTACCACCAATGGTCACACAAGTCTCCCATCACTTTATATAGCTGTGGAGACCTGACCTGCAGAAATCTGCAGGTTGCGTCAGAAGCCTTGACTTGACCTCGGAAATCAGAGTTTCATCATCTTGGACTTCATGGTTGGAAAGAGGTGGAAGTCAGGTGGTGTGAGGTCAGGAGCGTGAGGGAGGTGAGGAACGATTTCATAGCTGCAGGACCGTGCTTCTGTCTGGGCAACATGCACGTTGTAAACCAGGGCACAGTCTTGCGTGATGCAAACACCTTTGGTCAGCATGCCACACCTCTCGGTTTTGATGGCCTTCCTCAAATTTCTACAGCAGTAAAGCATAGTAAGTCCCGGTAATTGTGCACTGTAAAATGGAATAGTTCACAGAACTCAAAACTTATGTGGAAACCGATTACCTAATAAATTTTAAGTAAATGAAATGATTTTTTGAGTAATCTTAAAATTAAAAACATATTTTCAGCAAATATTTTAAATATTTTATTTTAAAGTTTACTCAAAACATATCTGCTGAAAATGTATTTTTAAAGTAAAGTTCACGAAAAAAATTTGCTGAAAATGTATTTCTAAATTTAAGATTACTCAAAAAATCATTTCATTTACTTAAAATTTATTAGGTAATCGGTTTCCACATAAAGAAAGCTTGGGTGGAGAGACTATGTCTCCCAGCCGGTCTGGGAACGCCTTGGTATGCCCTCTGAAGAGCTGGAGCAGGTGGCCGGGGAGAGGGAAGTCTGGGCTTCTCTGCTTGAACTGCTGCCTCCGCGACCCGGACCTCCGGAAAAGCGGTAGAAGATGGATGGATGGATGGTTTCCACATAAGTTTTGAGTTCTGTGAACTAATTTGGTTTTACAGTATGGTACCCTTTGCTAGAAAATCTATCATAAATACTCCATGTTGGTTTCAAAAGACCATGAGTATGACCTTGCAGGTCGAGGGTTTGACAGGTGTCTTCTTCGGAGGTGGTGAGTCATCATGCTTCCATTGCTTTGACTGGGCTTTAGTCTGTAGATCAGGGGTGGGCAGTGAGGGCCATTCCCCTGCAGATTTTCTGTTCCACCCAGTTTCTTCAGCAGGTGTTTGCTCTGATCAACTTCAATGATTCCTAATCATTGAAAACACCCACTGAAGAGACTGGGTGGAACAGAAAACCTGCAGTAGAATGGCCCTCCATGGTTCTAGATCATAGTGATGGACCCATATTTCATCCTGTGTAATTAGTCTGTCGAAGAAGTCCTCCTGGTTTTCTTGGCACATGGCCAAAAGATCATGGGGGCACATGACTTGTTCCTGCTTCTGGAAATGTGTGAGCAACCAGTGAGTCCACCGTGCAGACAACTTGCACATGTACAGTACAAATGGTCATGGATGATTTTTTCCACAGACTCCACACTGATCTTAAGATTTACGTCTCTTTCATCTCACTGAACTTCTCCCGTGGCATGTGGCTTCTCAAGTACAGGAACCTGAGGACCACTTTGCATTCATCTGCCTCCATTATCACACCATACGCCACCTTCGCACGTGTAAAAGAAAAACTCTTAGGAGGTCAGTGCTTCAAATTACCACATGACCTATAAAGATATATAAATGTGCAATTTTAGCCTCCTACAATAACCAGAAGTGGGTCGGGGTAATCTTTAATGATCAGCCCTCGTACTATTGTAATGTCTGCTCCACTACAGGGAAAAATCCTTAAAGGGGACTTATGTTCACTCTTGTCTCTTAATTCATTTTATTCTCTAAGACAGTAATTTTATGCCTTGAATGTTTCAGACTTGTGTACATACTCAACTTTAAGACTAAATGATCTGTATCTGTAATCCATTTTTCAATTTTATTAGATTTTCTGTTTACTTTTTGCAGCTGTGAAATTGAGGGACTTTGTGAGAACGGAAGTATAAAGTTCTGTAGACCGCAGCCATGCTGCTCGTCTGTCTGTCCCTGATAGAGCCCTGACAGTCAACAAGATTGCAATTGAAACGGCAGTTGGACGCCCTCTCAAGCTGATTGAGTAAAGCTCATTATCTTCAGCCGTCACAATGAATCCATTTCATCACCGTACAGCTCTCCATATTAACTGTCGCAACTCATCTCATCCAATTGAATTTCACACAGGCCCTTTTTAACGGTGACAACCTTGATGTCAGCACAGTCTGTTTTAAGCTGATTACCTTAGTATTCTCATGAAACCTCCAATATCTGTGACCAGTCTTCATTAACTGGCTCTGCAGGCATAAATAATATCCAACAGCCAAAGAAATTTAGCCTTTGAGGGGAAAATATTCAAAGCATAAATGCAACTGGATTTATACAAGTCAACTTCACAGGCGACATCAAGCAAATCAGTGGAGACATACTTTTTGGAGTTTGAAGTCAAAAGTGGCTAACTTTGCTACCAACACTCCTGACATTTGGCTGAGAAAATTAGATATCTGAGAGGAAATCAAATCAGATCTTTAAAGCCTGATGTGACTTTCAGCAGGGCAGTCGACTGTCGTGCATCAGTGCATGTGACTCATGCAGTTTTCGCTTGTTACATGGCCTCATTCCACACCTGCAAAAATAACCACAATGTTGCTGGGCGACAAAAGCAGTGACACAACTTTGACAAGACAGAGCAGGCAGCCCCATGTAGCACTGTCTGTCAGAGCAGTCAGAGGGAAAGTGAGAAATGCCCGCAAATATATTTATTTTGAAGTGTGCTGCTGAAAATAATCTCAAGCCTCTGCTGCACCTTATATTCACCTAATCTGTGGGGTGTGGAGCATGCTGCCATTTGGTCAGGGTACATCTTAGTCACAGGACAGATGCATAGGGTGCCCTTCTATGTAGGACCTCGGACACTTTTGGACTATATTACACTCCAGTGTAAAGCTGTGGACAGTGATGTAACAAGAGGTTAAAAGCTGCATCCATGCAAGGACTGACTGGGCAGATTGGGGATTAGGACAGCAGTTTTTCAAAAATACACTATTTAGAATAACATAAGTTGTTTACGTTTAAAATGTACAGCTCTGGAAAAAAAAAAATAAGAGACCACTGCAAAATCTTTCCTGAATTAGCATCTTTATATGGCAGCCATTCAGTTTGACTATCTGATGAATTCCAATGCAAGGACATCTCAGTCTACTTAAGGAGGTACTGATGAGGTGATTATCTAAGCATGGTAAGACACATGAAAGCTGTGAATAAAAATCACTATTCATTCCACAAATACAGGTTTCTGAGTTCTTCCTAAGGTAAAACTCAAACATTGTAATATGTAAGAATGAACACGATTTGATCTAAAAGCACATAAAAAAAAGAAACATCTTTTCTGTTGTTTTGACCAGTTGTCACTGAGTGTAAATAAATGCTTTTAATGATGATATCTTGACTTGGAATTTGGGTGAGTTGTTTTCAGTAGGTTAGAGAATTAAACAAAATTGTTCATTATACTCAAGCATATACTGTAGGTATAAATAGTAAACCCATAGAAACTGATAATTTTGCAGTGGTAGGAACACTGTCTTATATGCAGTTCACATTATCTGATTAAGCATTTTAAGAGGGAAGAAGCCAAGTCTTTGGTCTGATGGTTCTGTAAACCATCTTTTCTCAGACTCTCTGCAAGTAGTTCTCAGGATTCTACATAATTGCAAAGAAAACAGTAATATGAAGTTTAAAAGAAAATAATATCCCTCACCCCCCATTGATAAGGACCGCAATAATATGACAAAGAGGAAAACACATTAAATAGAAACACCAGGGAGAGGAATAATAATAAGGTGAATTTAATGACGACAATAACGAGGACAGAAAAGAAAACAGAGAAGGGAATTTAAAACACAAAGAAATACACATGGAAAAATATAAATGGAAGTAAATCAAATATGGGCCAAGCATGAGGTAACTCTATCCTGTGACGGGGTGAGAGAAACTCAAGATATACTGTACAGAAAAATGAAGACACTGAGAAATGCAAATGTAGCAAGAATCATCATGGGTGTCACGGGGTTCTGCTTCAACTTCTTTAAATCCATAAAAATGATGGCAAAGTCGGGCAGATGGTAATGAGCCTTTTTATTTTGCCGACCTCCCAAGTGCAAAATTATATACAAGTGAGGAGGGAATAAATGGTGGAAACAAATGGAAAAAAAAACAAATAGCCTCTGTGCCAAATTGTCTCTTTAAAATGGAGTCCTCTATTAACTCCTTCTTCAAAATGGGAGAAAACAGGCCACACTCTCCTTTACAGACAGCAGAATGCATGTTACCGCCTCTGCAACAAACTTCAGACTGACTGCTCAGCTCCACAACAAGCCCATTTTAAAGACCAAGTCTCTCCCACTGGGCGTATTATTCTTGGAAAAAACACACTTCAATAAATATTTCTATAAAAACAGTTTACAATGCACCATCTTCCAATGTATATTTTACACATAAATATTTAAATACAAAAACAAGTTTTTCTCCACACAAAGTCAGTCCATTTACAAAAAATATTTATTAAAATTCATGACTACAACCCTCTGGGTCACCTGACCAAAAGGTGTGTGAAAAAAACCCTATTTAATCTGCTCAGTTGATTCAGTCTGTTTAACTAGTTAGATGTCTGAATCATGAATAGAGGCAGCTTGGCAGATGTGCAATGAAACAAACAAAAACAAGTTTATATGGTATGGAAATATGAGTCTATGTTTTCCAGGGTGACAGAACAACCAAGTGTGCACCCCTGGCTGCACTACAAAACAGGTAAGGAAAAAAAAAAAGATAAACATTAGATATTTTAAGATAATTTACAAACAGAGAAGTAAATGAGAAAATGGATGGCGGGTGTGTGTGTGTGTGTGTGTGTGTATGTGTGTGTGTGTGCGTGCACACCGCTTAAGCTAACAAATCACCCACAGTACATCGCCGTGTGTAGGTGAGTGTGCATATAGCCATCTGTATGTTTGTGTGCCTGCAGTCAGCGACGAGGCTGCTCCGTCACATCATCCCCCTCCTCACCAAGGTTGGCAATGTATGGCAACCTGGAAAGATAATCTGCTACCACACTGGCTCATCCAGACCGATGCAGAATAATAAACTTGAAAGGCTGTAGTAACAGGTACCAGCGAGTAAGGCAACTGTTGTGATCTCCATCCATCCATCCATCCATCTTCTTTTGCTTAATCCTTTTCGGGTCGCGGGGGGGGGAGGGGCTGGAGCCTATCCCAGCATCTTTGGGCGAGAGGCAGGGTACACCCTGGACAGATCGCCAGTCTATCGCAGGGCCAACACAGAGAGACAGACAACTATTCACTCTCACAGTCATACCTAAGGACAATTTAGAATCCCCAATTGATGCCAGTTAACCTAACTTGCATGTTTTTGGCATGTGGGAGGAAACCGGAGAAATCCCGGAGTAAACCCACGCAGACACGGGGAGAACATGCAAACTCCACACAGATCACTGTTGGCCGGGGGCTGGGATCGAACCCAGGATCCACCGGCCAAGGGTGAGTTGCTGTGCTGCCGCAGTGCTAACCACTCCGCCACCGCGCTGCCCCTTGTTATGATCTTTCATGCTATTAATCCATGTGAGAGCTTGATGATCAGTGTCCAAGTCAAGCTCTCGTCCCAGCAAGTAGTAACGCATGCTTTCCAGGGCCCACTTAATGGCCAAACCCTCTTTCTCCACTGCAGAATACCGGGTCTCCTGTGGCTGAAGCTTATGGCTCAAATAAAAAATTGGGTATTCTTCTCCCAGGTCGCCTTGTGCCAAAACTGTTCCGAGGCCCACTGCCGAGGCATCCACCTGCACCAGAAATCTTCTATTGAAATTTGGACTCTTGAAGACAGGGGAAGAACACAAGTGCTTTTTCAGGGTGTTGAAAGCTGTTTCGCACTCATCACCTCATGTGACAGGATTCTTCTGGTCTTTGCAAGTCAAGGCAATAAGTGGATCTGCAACGGTCGACAACTGCGGTATAAACCGTCTATACCAGCCAATCAACCCCAAGAAGGATCGTACCTCCTTCTTAGTCTGTGGTTGAGGACAGTTCTGAATGGCCTCCACTTTATCCACTTGTGGAAGCGCTTTTCCACGACCAAGCTGGTGCCCAAGGTATTGAGGCTCCTGTTGCGCCCACTCACACTTGGAGGGGTTAAGCGTCAGCCCAGCCTTCTGAATCTTTCCCAAGACCAAGGAAAGATGTTGGACATGCCCAGCCCAGGTGTTACTGAAGACAACCACATCATCCAGGTAAGCGGCACTGCAGTGCTTATAGCCCTGGAGCACTTGGTCCATCAATCTCTGGAAGGTGGATGGAGCGCCATGTAGTCCAAAGGGCATCACGGTAAACTGGAAAAGTCCTTCTGGAGTTCGAAACGCTGTATATGTTTGACTTGACTCTTCCAGTGGTATCTGCCAGTAACCTTTACACAAATCAAGGGTAGTGATGAACTTGGCAGCCCCGACCTTCTCTAATAAGTCTTCGACCCTTGGCATTGGATAAGCATCAAACTCCGAGATTGCATTCAGCTTCTTGAAGTCAATGCATATCCGAAGGGAGCTGTCTTTCTTGAATACTATGACAACAGGGCTACACCACTCAGAGTTGGAAGGCTCAATCACACCAAGTTTCAACATCTCTGTTATCTCCTGCTTCAGTCTTCCCACCAGCTGTTGGGGAACCCTGTAGGGATGTTGACGAATTGGTTACTCCTCCTTAAGACAAATGACATGCTCTGTGAGTGTAGTCCTGCCTGGGCTGGCAGAAAACAAAGATGGCACCTCCTTAAAGAAATGGTGAAGCTGTGCTGCTTGGTCTGGTTCCAGATGTGTCAGCAAAGGTGTCTCTGCAGTAGTAAGGGGTTCCAGTCCAATCTCCACTTCCTCCTCATGGTCTACCTTCCTTACCAGCAGAACCTGCCCTGGCTCTTGGCGAGCCTTCCACTCTTTCAGCAGATTACATGTTGCATCTGCTTTGGCTTGTTCTACTCGGGATGGTGGACCTCATAAATGACTGGCCCCATTTTAAGGTACGGGCCTTATAAGGTAATAAGGTAATAATAATAATAATAATAATAATAATAATAATAATAATAATAATAATAATAATATAATAAGGTACGGGCCTTGCCACTTTGCTAAGAGCTTACTACTGGATGAGGGCAGAAGAAGTAGTACTTTCCGGCCAGGCTTAAAGTCACGATGCCAAGCCTGTTGATCATACCAAGTCTTTTGGCTCTTCTGAGACTCCCGCAAATTGACCTTTGCCACCTCCTGGTACCTTGCCAGCTGATCCCTTGTCTCCAGCACAAAGTGAATCACTCCTATCACTCTGAGTGGTTGAAGGGGCTTCCCACTCCTTCCTGAGCAGATCAGATGGACCCTGCACATCCCAACCATATAGCATACCGTACCATATAGCATACCATACCATATAGCATACCATATAGCCTACCGTGAAGTAGCCTGGGCTACTTCACGGTAGGCAAAGAGTAAAAAGGGTAACCAGCAATCCCAATCCTTGCCAGGGTCATCCACAAACTTCTGTAGCATCGTTTTCAGTGTCTGATTAAAACATTCAACAAGACCATCAGTCTGTGGATGGTATGGTGTGGTCTTGATGGCTGAGATGCCCAGTTGTTTGTGGAAAAGTTGCATCAGTTTGGAGGTGAAGTTAGTCCCCTGGTCTGTCAGAATTTCATCTGGTATCCCAACTCTGGAGAATAATTGCACCAGCGCACGCAGAACAGCAGGGGCAGTAACTGTCCGCAAGGGGGAAAGCCTCTGGGAACTGAGTAGCATAGTCACACACAACCAGAATGTATTGCTGTCCACCGCTGCTCTTCACCAGGAGCCCCACAATATCCATAGTGATGCTACAGAATGGAATTGAGATGAAGGGAAGTGGTTGTAGAAAAGCTTGGTCAGATCTGCAAGCAGTACATGTTTTTTGACATATAGGCCATGTGGCACAATATTTCTGAATATCAGTGTACATAGAGGGCCAATAAAAACATGAACTAATGCGTAGGAATGTTTTTTGGTGGCCAAGGTGTCTAGATCACGGGAGTGTGTGTCCTAGATGCATGACAAGTGATCTACAGCTAGAAGGGACTACCAGGCATTTGTGGTCATCGTCATCAATATACATCTTTCTCCACAACAAACCTCTCTTTTCCCACACAGTTCCCCTTTGTCCCCTCAACCACCTTAGCAAACAAATGTGTCAAGGTTTCATCTTTCCTCTGTAACACAGAAATATTTTCAGGTATTGTCTACATTTCACTCAAACTCTTTGTTTCAGGTTCAACTGTCTTTAGATGTTTCTCAAAGTGACATTGTCACCGGGACTTTTTTGGTCCTTTTGTGCCACCCTCAAACAGACTACTATCAAAGTCTAAGAGTGGTTGAACACAAGCCTTCTTCTCTTTACCTGGGACAGCAGTGCCACCCTCACACAAGCCATCGTTAGGGTTTGGGAGTGGTTGGCCCCCAGCCTTTGTCTGAGCATGTGTAATGACTGAACAAAAAATGTTTACGTCAACCACCCCCTTCCCCACAGCAATGTTCTCCCGCAGAAGGTCCACAAATACAGGCAAATCCCATCCTAAGACAACTGCAAATGGCAGCTTCTCAACCACACCAACAGTCAATAAATATGGTTGTTCATCAATGGTAACAGTCAAATCAACTGTTGGATAAACTAAAGACATAAAGCTTCCACTATCCAACAGAGCAGTAACCTGCTGGCCATTAACAGTCACAGTTTTATAGCACTGTAGGCTCATTTTCCCAGACCCCACCTCAGGTCGGAGTGCATAGCAAGCACCTGCGAGTTCAGTTTTACGCATAGGACACACAGAAGCTTTATGGCTTGGCTGTTGACAATAAAAACAGTGTCCTTACTGTGTCCTCGCTGGCTTGGGGCAGGGCTGACATTACCTGGAGGCTCCTGTCATGTCTCTCTTTACTGACCGATGCTGGAATGGTTAATGTATCGGTCTCTGTGCTGTGTTGTTGAGGCGCAAATTTGGTCCTCCTCACCTAGCGTTAAGATACTGCAAAGCCAACCTAGCGGCTGCGAGCCCCTCTGTTGGTTCATGCTCCTTCACCCAGGTCCTCATCTCTGCAGGAAGTACCCAGAGTAGTTGCTCCAGAATCATGGTCTCACCAATCTCTTCCTTGGTGTACTGCTCCAGCCAAATTCAGCGTCGGTAGAGTCTCTTCAGGTGATGGTAAGTCTCGGTAGGGGTTTCACCAGGTGAAACTGTCAAGGATCAAAACTGTAACTGGTATGTTTCTGGCGAGATGTCAAACTTTGTCAATAGTGCTGCCTTCAAGTCACGGTAGGAATGGGCCTGCTCCTCATCCATTGCAGTGTAGGCCTCCAACGCCTTTCCCGACAACAGTGGCACCAGTCTACATGCCCACTCAGTCTCTGGCCATTTCCATGTTTTGGCCATGCGCTCAAAGTGCAATAAATAGTTCTCAAGGTCTTCCCCCATCTGATAGGGTGGTACTTTTGGTTCACGTCTATACTCTGGACGTAGCTGCTCAGGGGCTCCACTAGAGTCTTGTGGTGGAATAAGTAGTGTCTCTAATAATGCCACTGGCCGCCCAGGATGGAAAGCTGATGGCAGGTCAAATCTGGGACTGCTTGCCGTTTCTGTGGTTGGTGTTTGTCCAACCTGTGGAAGTGAACTTCTTAGACTCCTAAGTTCTGCCAACAGGCCCTTCTCCCTTCTGCTTTGTGCAGACAAAAGTCTCTCATCATAGCCAATAATTCTCCCCCTGGCCCACCTGTTTCCACTGGGGCTGCCGATGCACTAGATCCAGCCTTTTCCTCTTCCTCTGATGTCGGAACTGTCTCCCAGGCTGGATCTACCTCCGCAGTCACCATCTCCTTCAACTGCTCTCATTGCTTTTGAGAACGTAATCCTGTGTGCTGCCTTGGAAGGTGGGTTGCTCTCCTCCAACTTGCCATATCACCACTACCACCATATGTCACGGGGTTCTACTTCAGCTTCTTCAAATCCAAAAAAATGATGGCAATGTCAGGCAGATGGTAATGAGCCCGTTTATTTTGCTGACCTGTCAAGTGCAAAATTATATACAAGTGGGGAGGGAAAAAACGGAGGAAACAAATGGAAAAAAAAACAAATAGTCTCTGTGCCAAATTGTCTCTTTAAAATGGAGTCCTCTATTAACTCCTTCTTCAAAATGGGAGAAAACAGGCCACACTCTCATTTACAGACAGCAGAATACATGTTACCTCCTCTGCAGCAAACTTCAGACTGACCGCTCAGCTCCACAACAACCCCATTTTAAAGACCAAGCCCCTCCCACTGGATGTATCATTCTTGGAAAAAACACACTTCAATAAATATTTCTATAAAAACAGTTTACAATGCACCATCGTCCAATGTATATTTTACACATAAATATTTAAATACAAAAATAAATTTTTCCCCACACAAAGTCAGTCCGTTTACAAAAAAAAAATTATTAAAATTCATGACCACAACCCTCTGGGTCACCTGACCAAAAGGTGTGTGAAAAACCCTATTTAATCTGCTCAGTTGATTCAGTCTGTTTAACTCATTAAACGTCTGCGTCATGAATAGAGGCAGCTGGGCCGACATGCAATGAAACAAAGTTTATATGTATGGAAATATGAGTGTATGTTTTCCAATGAGCCAGAACAACCAAGTGTACACCCCTGGTTGCACTACAAAACAGGTAAGGAAAAAAAATTGATAAACATTAGATATTTTAAGATAATTTACAAACAGAGAAGTAAATAAGAAAATGGATGTCGGGTGTGTGTGTATGTGTGTATGCACACCACTTAAGCTAGCAAATCACCCCCAGTACATAGTTGTGTGTAGATGAGTGTGCAAATAGCCATCTGTATGAGTGTTTGTGTGCCTGCAGTCAGTGAAGAGGCTGCTCCGTCACAATGGGGTTGCCATGTGCAAGACAGCCATCTTTAACCCTCCTTTACACAGGGATGGAGAGAGCTCTTCAGAGAGGATGCCAAGGTGTTCCCAGACCAGCTGGGAAACGTAGTCTCTCCACCAAGTTCTGGGTCTGCCCCGGGGTCTCCTCTCAGTGGGACATGCCCGAAACACCTCAAGTGGAAGGCGTCCAGGAGGCATCCTGATCAGATGCCCAAACCACCTCAACTGGAGAGAGGGAAGGGGATACCTAGAATCATACTTCTTTTGACAGGTGATCTTTGACCTTATATGCCCCCTGACCTGAACTATATAATTATCAGGGGATTATCTCTAATGACATGGGGATTCGTGTGGGTATCGAATGTCAATTATTATTAACTTATGAGATTAATGCCGGGATTAATGTGGGTATAGAATGTCAATCACATATGCTTTTAAAAATGATCTTTGACCTGTGAAATTAGTGTGAGAATGGAATGTCAATTATATATGCTTTTAAAAATGATCTTTGACCGTATGGGATTAGTGTGGGGATTAATGTTGGTATAGAATATCAATTATATATGCTTTTAAAAATGATCTTTGACCTGTGAGATTGGTGTGAGAATGGAATGTTAATTATGTATGCTTTTAAAAATTATCTTTGACCATATGGGATTAGTGTGAAAATGGAATGTTTATTATAGGGGAAACAACTTTCAAGGATAATCGATAACATGTTTTTAGTGTGTTCATTTGACAAAGCACACATCAGTCAGATTGACCAAATAAGCACCAGAATTCTCTCTCTCTCTCTCTCTCTCTCTCTCTCTCTCTCTCTCTCTCTCTCTCTCTCTCTCTCTCTCTCTCTCTCTCTCTCTCTCTCTCTCTCTCACACACACACACGCACCCACCCACACACTATTGTTTTTACTCTGTGGTTCATTCACATTCCAAAACCTTTTCCCAATTCCCCTATCGGGGTCTGCCTTGTGTATGAGTGAACCAATTCTGAAACCCATCTTCATACCCAAAGGAACATGACTGAGGCAAGATGAGAGGTGATATTATCTGACTTTCAAAACTTTATAAAAAAAACTTTTTTTTTTCTTTATTGATAAATAAAACTTTGCTCATTTTTACAAATTATAACACTTGCGGAAATCCACTCACCGCTAAGGTACCCCAGTAAGTGTTATTCATTTTATTTTTCTAATTACTCGATCAACTTTTTATCTGTTTTTGTGACTTGTCTGTGAAAAGTGCTATACAAATAAAGCTATTATTATTGTTCTATTTTATAAAGTATTTATCTCATAATTTGTCTCAAAGTCAGAACCGCTTTTAAATCATGTTTTTTCTGTCTTTTTAAAGTTATTCCTACTCAATTGGTCATTATTGCATCTATAAACATTATGAACGGTTGTTGAAAAAGAAATATACTTACAGATTTCTAGGATGGTGAGAACAGGCAGCGGTCCAATGATGAAGACAGTCTGGTGGGGCTTTTGGAGGAGATTCGACATGCCGAAGACGATTCAGAAGTTTTAACGGGGCCTGGACAGCCTGGGATCAACGTGGAGCATCCTGCAACCCTTTGTCGAATGGCGGCTCCACCGCAGAATAATGCCAGAAGTCCAGCACCACAGAATCCGGCCGTGTATACAGGTCCAATAGCCAGTATTCAGCCGGCGAACGGATCACTTGGGAGCACTTTGCCAACCAGGGGTAAACAACTAGTGCAGTGGAGAGCCAGACCAACCCCAGTACCAACCGATGCTACAGCGCATGGTTCCGGTAAGCTCCCCCTATTTTTTAAAAAAAAAAAAACTTTCATTGATTCAATATGATTGTTGTCTCCCCAAAATCATGTTTAAACGGGGTGATAGCCTCACCCTTCAATGATGTGGCAGGTCACCATTGGCCCTCTCACAACGTTTCAGGGTGATAACGTAAATGTTCCCCATGGGGTCATGTATTGGTGGCTGGTGCCATCTTGTGGCAATCTTGTGTTTTTAAATGATGTAAACTGCATTATGTTTTTATTTTTTTTTAATGTGAAATAAAGTCATTATTATTATCTTACAGAATATCAGCCAAGGCCTTCGACATCGACCGGAGAGAGTGGGACTCCCGACACCGTTCATCTACCTTTGGGTTCGGGTGTTCGGAGCAGACCAACGCGCCCTCATAAAAAGACCACGTCAGTGAAACATTCGCCTAACGATCTGTACTCACAGACCTGCATCCTGTATCATTATTAAACCCCCGAGCCCATCATCATTTGTACCTGCATCATTCACCCGTAGATGCCGGTGCATTGGAGCAATTTCTAAAAGAAAAACAGGAAGCATCAGGTTACCCCTAAGATGTCACCGATCAGGAGAGCAAGGACAGATACATCAGGGACTATCACCGTCAACAGGGTATTCTGTTAGACGCTGATAAAATACAAGAGAATCCACTCCATCGCCGCATCTCAAAACTGATTTTGAACTTGCTTTGGGGAAAATTTGTGCAGAGAGATAATCAAGTTCAGACTGTTGTGATCTCAGAACCTGAAGAGTTTTTCAACTACTTGTTTTCAGGTAAATACAAGGTGGAATGCTTTAATGTTCTGGATGATGACAAAGCCCTGCTTAGGTGGAAATATAGCTATCATTGCATTCTACCCCCTGGTAAAACTAATAACATCTTTATAGCCGCCTATACCTCAGCCCACGCGCGTCTGAAGCTGTACGGTTATCTGGAGAAACTACGAGAGAGGGTTCTTTACATCGACATGGATAGTTTACGTGGTAAAAAATGGTGAGATGCCTCTGAAGTTGGGTAATTATCTGGGGGATTTGACGGATGAGTTGGACAGTGATACCATTCAGGAATTTGTACCCGCAGGTCCCAAGAGTTATGCCTACCAAACAAGGAACAAAAAGAAGGCTGTCATGAAGGTCACAGGTATCACACAAACCCAATCATGTCAATTTTGACAGCGTCAAAGATTTGGTGGAGGATTGCATGACAAATTCAGGAGAGAGAGTGATTGAGACGCCGCAATACAGCATAGGACATGATAAAAGGGGCTTGTATTGAGAAACTTGTCATTTCAGAAAAAGTTCAGAAAGTTACAGAAAGAGTTGTGTTTGTTAAAAGATGTCTCTTTAGAGATGGGACCACTCTGCCTTTTGGTTATTAGATTTCTTTTTTGAGGAAAAAAAAGTTACATCTTACCCGGATGGAGGAGATTGATTTTGACCCTAGGTTCACCTTTCCATTTTCATGTTTGGTGGTGGGACTGAATGGTTGTGGCAAGACTTATTTTGTTTCAAAGGTGCTGGAAGACTGTGAACATATTGTAAGCATTGTACCTGAAAACATTGTATGGATTTATATGTGTTATCAACCTATATACAGCGAACTGCAGAAGATGATTTAAAAGAATAAAATTTGTTGAAGGACTCTCTGATTCTTTTGAAGATGAAAACCTGTTCCCTCCTGATCAGAAACACTTGATTATTCTGGATGATGTTATTTTTCAAGCCTCCGACCATCCTGAAGTAGTAAGAATTTTTACTCAGTCCCGGCATCATAGAAACATGAGCATCATGATGTTGACTCAAAATGTGTTCCACCAGGGTAAATACAGTCACACCATTAGTCTGAACAGCAATTATCTGGTGATGTTTAAAAACCTATGGGATAAACTACAAATAGATATATTAGCTTGTCAAATCTTCCCATCACAAAAAGCCTTCTTCCTAGAGAGTTTTGAAGACGCCACCAGAGATCCCCTCAGCTACTGTATTTAATAGCAGACCTCACACCCTCCTGTCCAGAACAATACAGGCTGAGGACAGGTATACTTTCTCACGAGAGGTTGACCGTCTATGTGCCCAAAATATCCACCTAGTTTATCATGTCTGCGCGCATGAAGGGGAACGTGATCTTACTCACGACGCCTCCCCCAAAAAGCGCAGGGATATTCTCATCCACAGCTCTCCAGACTTTATTCAGACATTGTGTGAGATTGTTCCGAATCTTTTAAAAGGGAACGTTCCGTTATCCGACTGTCAGTTCAAGAAACTACAAAGGCGGAAAAAAATTATCAGACTGCTGGCTGATAAGAAAACTAGTTTTAAACACAAACACCAGGTTCTGAAAAAACAGTCAGGCGGTTTTCTATTGCCTCTGCTATCCGCTGTGGTGTCCATGATCGGAGATCTTATCGATGGACTGGTGAGAAGAAATTAAAAATAACAAGGACTTTGAAGAAGGTGCCGAAGATGTTTCTGCTCACACCCCAACAGTTAAACCGTCTGACCGAGCCAACAGCCATCAGAGAAAATGCAGAGCATGATTTGGACTCCAGAATGAGAGCTGTGTTAAACGAACCGGGATTGAGTGCTTATGAAAAAATTAAAAGTACAACACTTTACTGCAGAGATACCTCATGCTTGTGAAACAGGATCATAACGAGCGACAGCGGGTAACGCTGACTCTGCAGTGGGAGCCTGACCACCTATCCCTATCAGATGTCGGCGGGGCTGGTGAGAGCGAGCGTGCTCGTGCTTCATCTCCCGATGGTACCCGTGCATTATCCTCCATGGGTGCTCCCACATCATCCCGCAGCATGCATGACGGTTTAGATTTTGACGTTATGGTTGAAGAGGTTTTGCAAAACCTCCCCACGCGTGATCGTAAGAACACCGAATACAACCTCAGGAAATTGCCCCAGAGTTATGATGGGGGGGGGGGGGTTCAAAGGTGGAGTTTGTTTACAAGGGCGAGGCATTGAAAGGGTCTCATGATTGATTTATTCAAAGACCTCTCACTCCCTTATAAAAACACCAAGCCCCGGTGCCTGCAGGGGGGTCTAAATTTTTAAACACTGTCAGAACTCAATATTCCTTTATTGGCTGTGAGCAATCCACAAGCACACAATCAATATCAACTTCTTAAGACGAATGCGAGCGACATCGCCAACCTGCTGTCCCCAACCTGGATCACACCCCGTGAGAAAGAAGAATCTGATTTTGAGACTGGAACGCGGAGGAATAGGAGACAAAAGAAACTCTCCCCTCGATGGACCACACCTTAAGAAGAGGAATTTGAGATAAGATATAATTGTAATCCACACATCTTTTCTGTCTTTTAACAATAAAACATTTATTCATAATACTTTTCAAGCGTACAGTCTTTTTTTCTTTCATATAAAATCACAAAAAGGGTAATTATTCACGGTATTAGTAGCACAGTTGTCAAACATACACTCTATATCATCAAAGAATGTATATATCATACACTCTTTATCCTACGTTTCTACACAAGACAGTTTTTAAACAGTTGTAAAGAACAACACCCCTGTTTATGGGGTGCACCAATTTTATTTTTGGTACCATCTTGAAATTTTCTCACAAAATTGTACACCATCAGGTCATTTTTCATCACATCTTCATCGTACAATGATAGTACATGTTCAAAAGATAATCCGCAGGTCCAATGTGTGAGGTAATAGACGCAGTGTTGACCGCAAGTCGTTGATAGTTGATGCTGTAATTGGGCATTGTGGTACTTGATGTTTTGTGAATGCTTCTCCAGGAACTTTGAGACATTGTTGGGATAGTAAAAAAAATTGGGCGGAAGCCCGTAAGAATCAAATCAGTTGGCTTTGCTGTCCTTTTCCAGGGTGATAGCTAACCAGTGCTCTCCGGGCATGTGTGCAGGATGTGTGTTGATGACGAAGTTGGCGGGGGGGGGGGGTCTAAAGGCGGGGGTCAACAACGGCAGCTGATCAGAGGGCCACACCCCACAAAACACATCTCCCAGCAGATGATGCAAAAGATTCTTCAGCTGAATATTATTCATGTTTTTAGTAATAGTCCACCTGCACTACTCTTAGAGTTAATTTCCAGAATAGAATCGTAACAGGTGTAGACTATCAGTGTCGTGGTGTGGGGCAGGGCTGTTCTAAATCTCATCTTGTCTTAAATTACCATTCGATAGGGTGGACAGGGCATCGTTGTCATCCCTTGGGGCAAGATTAAACACAAACAGGGTGTACCCGTTGTGAAATTCCTCTCTGTTGATACTGAGAGGTATATCTTTAAGATGTCTCCCCGTTGCCAGGAACATGTTGTAAAATTCCCTAACAGACAGTTGGTTATTAAACTGAGGTTGGAAAGTCTTGGCGGGGATCTGTCAACTATCCTGACAGAGAGCCAGATATTCCACATTGTTGTGAATAAAACTGAAAGGTGATAGGTCTCTTCTCCCCATGAAAGCCTCGTGATGCACCATACCCAGAACCACGTACTTGGGAATGGCCCCCAGAAACAGATTCTCCTGGTTGCACATCCTAAAATTTTGTGGGATGGAGTATGTTTTTACATTGACGCGTGAGAGGGGGTAGAGTGTATTGCCTTTCATTAGGGCTGCAGCGTGGCCTAATCTGACTACGGGAGACATGGACACTTTTTTAACAAATAGAGAGGCCCCCAATATTTTTAAACGGAAAGTGGAATCGCCGGCTCCCGTGAGACAGAAAGTGTCATCAACGCGGGTTAGTTTGATTCTCAAATTGACAGAGTTCAGCAAGAGCCTCTCACAAAAAAATATGTCCCCGTGAAAAGGACCAAGCAGGTGCACTTTGTGAGAATTGGCGGTAGAATGGGCTCTTTTATTTAAACCCGCATTAGGGCCATCCACGGTCACGATAGAGTTTACAGCTCCGGCTGTATCTTTGTAAAAAGGACTGGCACTAAATTGGCTCTTGAGAGTGTCGTCGGAATAGTTCAGTTTTATCTCTATTACAGTGGGGCAAAAAAGTATTTAGTCAGCCACCAATTGTGCAAGTTCTCCCACTTAAAAGACGAGAGAGGTCTCCAATTTTCATCATAGGTATACCTCAACTATGGGAGACAAAATGAGAAAAAAAATCCAGAAAATCACACTGTCTGATTTTTAAAGAATTTATTTGCAAATTATAGTGGAAAATAAGTATTTGGTCACCTACAAACAAGCAAGATTTCTGGATTTCACTGACCTGTAACTTCTTCTTTAAGAGGCTCCTCTGTCCTCCACTCGTTACCTGTATTAATGGCACCTGTTTGAACTCGTTATCAGTATAAAAGACACCTGTCCACAACCTCAAACAGTCAGACTCCAAACTCCACTATGGCCAAGACCAAAGAGTTGTCAAAGGACACCAGAAACAAAATTGTAGACCTGCACCAGGCTGGGAAGACTGAATCTGCAATAGGTAAGCAGCTTGGTGTGAAGAAATCAACTGTGGGAGCAATTATTAGAAAATGGAAGACATACAAGACCACTGATAATCTCCCTCGATCTGGGGCTCCACACAAGATCTCACCCCATGGGGTCAAAATGATCACGAGAACGGTGAACAGAAATCCCAGAACCACACGGGGGGACCTAGTGAATGACCTGCAGAGAGCTGGGACCAAAGTAACAAAGGCTACATCAGAAACACACTACGCCGCCAGGGACTCAAATCCTGCAGTGCCAGACGTGTCCCCCTGCTTAAGCCAGTACATGTCCAGGCCCGTCTGAAGTTTGCTAGAGAGCATTTGGATGATCCAGAAGAGGATTGGGAGAATGTCATATGGTCAGATGAAACCAAAATAGAACTTTTTGGTAAAAACTCAACTTGTCGTGTTTGGAGGAGAAAGAACACCATACCTACTGTGAAGCATGGGGGTGGAAACATCATACTTTGGGGCTGTTTTTCTGCAAAGGGACCAGGACGACTGATCCGTGTAAAGGAAAGAATGAATGGGGCCATGTATCATGAGATTTTGAATGAAAACCTCTATCCACCAGCAAGGGCATTGAAGATGAAACGTGGCTGGGTCTTTCAGCATGACAATGATCCCAAACACACCGCCCGGGCAACGAAGGAGTGGCTTTGTAAGAAGCATTTCAAGGTCCTGGAGTGGCCTAGCCAGTCTCCAGATCTCAACCCCATAGAAAATCTTTGGAGGGAGTTGAAAGTCTGTGTTGCCCAGCGACAGCCCCAAAACATCATTGCTCTAGAGGAGCTCTGCATGGAGGAATGGGCCAAAATACCAGCAAGAGTGTGTGAAAACCTTGTGAAAACTTACAGAAAACGTTTGACCTCTGTCATTGCCAACAAAGGGTATATAACAAAGTATTGAGATGAACTTTTGTTATTGACCAAATACTTATTTTACCGAGGAATTTACCAATTAATTCATTAAAAATCCTTCAATGTGATTTTCTTGATATTTTTTTTTCTTATTTTGTCTCTCATAGTTGAGGTATACCTATGATGAAAATTGGAGACCTCTCTCATCTTTTAAGTGGGAGAACTTGCACAATTTGTGGCTGACTGTGACGATGGAGTGTCACCACTGTTGTGATTTGTTGTATGTGTGTCTATATTGTTTGTAATATTGTAAATGTTATTATGATCATTTGTAGAAATGCACACATTATTTTAGGATCTGTCTTTGTCTAATTTGGAGTGCCTTTTGTGAGATAATTGTGTGGTTAATCATTTGGGTAAACAATTGGTGATTGTATAATACACATACCTGTGCCAGCGTGCTTGCTGTGGGTGTCCGGGCAAAAGACTCATTGGGGGTTGAACGCCTTTTTAAAGGACACCAGCAGGAAGGAAGCATGTATGGTAAGTTAGAGGGGTGGTTTAGCATTTGTAAAGAGGGGTTCGAATTATTTATTGAATTATTTATATGGTTATTTATTCTATGTTATTTATTTACTCTGTATATAGTTGGGGGAATTACTTATGTATTTTAGATTTAGTGGGTGTGTGTAAAGAATGGAAAAAATGTTTATTGTCTTACCTGGGGTTATGGTAGGGGCTAATCAGCCCTAATTATCTTGAATAGTATTTAACAGGTGTGGTTAATGATAATGGGGATTCATTCATTCTTCGTTATTCTTGGTTGATGGTGAATTGTTCATTGTTGATGAAGAGTCGTGTCAGATGTTTTCCTGGGAATTATTTACTTGCAAGTTTATTGAAATAAAAATCTGAAAATTGGAAAATTGAAGATTTGGCCAGACCGTGCCACTTTGTTACATTTGGTGGCAGCGGTGGTCCGTTCCCAGGACGTCGTAGCCTTTGGTGGAAGTGGTGAAAGACCACGGGACGGAAGGACTCATGGCCAGAAGGAAAGTGAGGCAAGAGGAGCAGTCTGACCTGGATGCAGGTATGGCAGCTGAGGACCCGGGAGTCAGCGGACTGGGGGAGCTCGAGGAGTTAACGTGCCTGGTGAAATCTTTGGTGCGTTCGCTGACTCTCAGGGATCGTCAGATGGAGGAAGAAGCCGCTCTTCAGGACCAAAGGTGGCGGACTGTGGATGGTCAAATTCGTCGAATGGAGTCGCAGGTTGCGGAGCTGAGAGAGGAGTATGGGAGCCGGGCTGAACGTAGTGGTGACGACGGCACTTCGGGGGAGGTCCCCGGGGTGACGGCCAGTCGGGTTGGCCCGCAGGAGGATGATTTGCCGCTGCAGGTGCAGCCAAGGAGGCCACGAACGCACCACGAGCCCAGGCTGAATCCTCTCTCTCCTGAAGATGACATCGAGCACTACCTGGCGATGTTTGAGAGGATTGCTACAGTCTGCCGCTGGCGTGAAGAAGAGTGGGCTATCCAGCTAGCCCCTCTGCTTACAGGTAAAGCGCGGCGCGCATATGTACTGATGGATATTGCTGACACGAACAATTATGGGAAAGTCAAGGAAGCAATTTTAAGTAAATACAAGATTACATCTGACACTTATAGGAGGAGGTTTCGGTCCCTGGACATTCATCAGGACGAAACCCCTCGTGAACTTTATGTACGTTTGAAAGACCTGTTATGTAAATGGATTAAACCAGAGACCTTAACTATAAAAGACATTATGGAACAATTGATTTTGGAGCAGTTTCTGCGGATGGTGAACCCGGAACTGGGAATCTGGATACAAGAGCGGGACCCAAAGACTGCAGAGGATGCTGCTCGTCTGGCGGAGGTTTTTCTGTCGGCCACGTCTGGGAGCAGGAGACCTACTCTTGGCCGTGACAGATCTTTCACCACACGGAGTGAGCTTAATGAGGGTGAAAGGGGTGGTCCAGCTCGAAACAGGCTGTATTCCAGGCCCAGTCAGATCACAAATAGCAGATATGATAATAGCAAAAAGTCACGTGTTGTTGTAAATAAAGATATACGCTGCTATCAGTGTAATAAAATCGGTCACACCCAGTATTCATGTCCTGCCACAAAGAATGAGAAGCCGTCACTATTATGTTCAGTTCCTAGACCCACTTTTTCAGCCCCAGTGCACAGTGGAGTGTGTAAAACGAAGGTGTTGCTTAATGGTCAGTGTGAAGAGGCCCTGTTAGATTCAGGTTGTTTTCAAACAGTTGTGCTGCCCAATTTGGTCCCTAGGGATTTGTGGAATGAATCTGAAGTAAATATCAGTTGTGTTTATGGGGATAAGAAACTGTACCCGACCGCTGAGGTTTATTTAACAGTGGGGGGGGGGGCAAACTTATCTCCTTCCTGTAGCTCTTGTGCCTGATTTGTCTTACTCAGTTATTCTTGGCAATGATGTTCCAACTTTGTTGGACATCATACAAAAGGTTAGAGAGGAACAAACGGAGGAGAGACAGGCAGGTGGTGCTGTTGAGCAGAGAGTAAAGACACCTGTGGTGAAAAATTGTAATATGGTGACAACCAGGGTGCAGAGGGCACAGAGGGCTGCCAATGTTCTTCAGGAGCTACCATTTTATGATTCTGAGATAGAGGCAGGCCCTATTAAACAACCTAAATCCAAGGCTCAGAGGAGAAGAGATAAGGTGTTAGCGTCAGCAAAGAACTTGGGTGAAGAAACACCACAGCTAAATCAGTCAGTAGAGTTTGACATCCCTCCTGACATAGCTGCATTGCAGAAAGCTGACCCAGCACTTAGACCATGGTTCAATAAAGTCTCAGAGATTGAGGGTGTGAAACAGGGTAGAACTGATTGTTTGGCTGAGGCCATATATGTCATTAAAAAGGGAATTTTATACCAACAGCAAGGTGAAGTTATGGCCATAGCTTTGCCACAGGACCTCATACCAAAAATTATGGAACTGGGACATGTTATCCCTTGGGCAGGTCATCTAGCATTTCAAAAAACTTTGCAGAGAATTGCTAGAAGGTTTGTGTGGCCGGGAATGTATACCCAGATAAAGGAGTTCTGCACAATGTGCCCAATATGTCAGATTACATCACCTAGGAGAGTAGCCCGTGCCCAACTGCAACCATTACCAATCATTGGAACACCTTTTGATAGAATAGGGATGGATGTAGTTGGCCCCCTAGAGAGAAGCTCCTCTGGTAATAAATACATTCTGGTAATTTGTGACTATGCTACTCGGTGCCCAGAAGCCTTTCCCCTGAAATCTATTAAGGCTAGACAGGTTGCCAACTGCCTTATCCAGCTGTTTTCAAGGGTAGGCATACCTAGAGAAATTCTGACAGACTGTGGAACAAATTTCTTGTCCAAACTGTTGCAGCAGGTATATAAGCTGGTGGGTATTAAGGGTATTAAGACCACCCCATATCACCCTCAGACTGATGGACTAGTGGAGCGATTTAATCAGACTCTAAAAAACATGCTGCAGAAATTTGTTTTTGAAACGGGCTCGGATTGGGACCAATGGGTGCCATACTTATTGTTTGCTTATCGGGAGGTACCCCAGGCTTCAACAGGGTTCTCACCTTTTGAACTGCTGTATGGTCGTCAGGTGAGGGGCCCACTGGATTTATTAAAGGAGCACTGGGAGAGTCCACCGAGTGATCAGGACAATGTGGTCTCTTATGTCATTAAGATGAGAGAGAAACTGGATCGAATGACTGCTTTGGCTCAGGAGCACATGAGGACGGCGCAGGCCAAACAAAAAACTTGGTATGACAAGAACACCAGAAAAAGGGGTTTTCACCCAGGACAACAGGTTTTGTTATTGCTGCCCTCGTGTGACAGTAAGCTGTTGGCTTGATGGCAGGGGCCATATGAAATTTCTAAGAAACTAAGTTCAGTGACATACGAACTATATATGCCTGACAGGAAGGTAAAACATCAGACCTTCCACATTAACTTATTGAAAGAGTTTCAGCAGCCTGGTCATCAGCAGCAGCAACCTGTTCTTCAGGAGACACATCAGCTCTTAATTTGTGCGACGGAAGTGGATGAGGAGAGAGAACAGTCCTTTCCCACAAATGTGTCAGAGCCTTACTTGTTTCAAGTGTCTCATTTGCAGGTGGATAAGCAGAAAGAGTTAGAGGCACTATTAGATCCAGAATTGTTTCAGGAGAGACCTGGTTTCACCACGCTGGTGTGTCATAAGGTTCATTTGAAAGAGGAAGCTGTTCCACGTAGGAAATCGTATAGGATCCCTGAGCGATTGGTCCCAAAAATGAAGCAAGAAATTGACTTGATGTTGCAGCTGGGAGTGATCGAGGAGTCAGTCAGTGAGTGGTGTAGCCCGATTGTGCTGGTCCCCAAAAAGGATGGCTCATTAAGATTCTGTATTGACTTCAGATACCTTAATTCAGTATCTAAGTTTGAGTCATACCCCATGCCCCGGATTGATGAACTATTAGAGAAAGTGGGCAGGGCTAGGTTTATTTCTACTCTGGACCTATGCAAGGGGTACTGGCAGGTTGCATTGGCACCGGAAACAAAGGAACTTACAGCCTTTAAAACACCTCATGGCAGTTTCCAGTTTAGGGTCATGCCATTTGGCCTTCAGGGGGCACCTGCAACTTTTCAGCAGCTTATGGACCAAGTGTTAAGGAGGGTATCAAATTTTGCGGCTGCCTATTTGGATGACGTGGTCATCTATAGTCAGACCTGGGAAGAACATTTGATACACCTTAGGCAGGTCCTTCAGTTAATTAAGAGGGCAGGACTGACAATCAATCCACGCAAATGTGCGTTCGGACAGCAGCAGGTGGAGTACCTGGGACATGTGGTTGGTCAGGGGGTTATTAGACCTCGAGTAGGTAAAGTGGATGCCATCCGGACCTATCCTGTACCCACCACTAAGAAGAAGGTACGATCATTTATGGGAATGGTAGGATGGTACAGCAAGTTCATCCCCCACTTTGCTGAAAGAGCCGCAGTTTTGACTGACCTCACTAAGGCTTCAGCATCTAATAGGGTAAAATCAACAGAGGAATGTGACAGAGCTTTTGAGGATCTGAAGAGGGCTATTTCTGGGGAGAAGGTTCTCTACAGTCCAGACTTTGCTCGTCCATTTATTTTACAGACAGATGCTTCAGGAGTTGGCATTGGAGCAGTACTTCTCCAGGAGGAGAGGGGAGAGAGAGACACCCAGTACTGTTCTTGAGCCATAAGTTGTTGGACTGGGAGACAAGATACTCTATGGTAGAAAAGGAATGTCTTGCCATGAAATGGGCAATAGGGTCTCTGAAGTACTATTTATTGGGGCGTCATTTTGTGTTGGAGACAGATCATCGGGCCCTACAGTGGCTGGACAGGATGAAGGACGTAAACAGTCGTCTCACAGGGTGGTATGTGTCCCTTCAGCCATATAATTTTACTGTTCGGTATGTGGCAGGGAAAACCAACCTTGTGGCAGATAGTCTCTCAAGAGTACATGACTCGTAGAGTACTGTACTCTTGGGAAAAGGGGGGAGGAAATGTGACGATGGAGTGTCACCACTGTTGTGATTTGTTGTATGTGTGTCTATATTGTTTGTAATATTGTAAATGTTATTATGATCATTTGTAGAAATGCACACATTATTTTAGGATCTGTCTTTGTCTAATTTGGAGTGCCTTTTGTGAGATAATTGTGTGGTTAATCATTTGGGTAAACAATTGGTGATTGTATAATACACATACCTGTGCCAGCGTGCTTGCTGTGGGTGTCCGGGCAAAAGACTCATTGGGGGTTGAACGCCTTTTTAAAGGACACCAGCAGGAAAGAAGCATGTATGGTAAGTTAAAGGGGTGGTTTAGCATTTGTAAAGAGGGGTTCGAATTATTTATTGAATTATTTATATGGTTATTTATTCTATGTTATTTATTTATTCTGTATATAGTTGGGGGAATTATTTATGTATTTTAGATTTAGTGGGTGTGTGTAAAGAATGGAAAAAATGTTTATTGTCTTACCTGGGGTTATGGTAGGGGCTAATCAGCCCTAATTATCTTGAATAGTATTTAACAGGTGTGGTTAATGATAATGGGGATTCATTCATTCTTCGTTATTCTTGGTTGATGGTGAATTGTTCATTCTTGATGAAGAGTCGTGTCAGATGTTTTCCTGGGAATTATTTACTTGCAAGTTTATTGAAATAAAAATCTGAAAATTGGAAAATTGAAGCTTGGCCCCACCATATTGTTACACTGACTAAATACTTTTTTACCCCACTGTAAGGCTCGGTAGGAGTGTGTGGCACTGGATTGCAAAATCAATCTATCTCCCAGGATCACGTTGCATTGACTGAAAATTGTATTTAGAGGGTAATTGATGAGGCCCACCACTGCGCTGTCCGCCAAGTTCGTACCGTCCTCGTTGGTAATTTTCACACGGAGGTGCAGCAGGGTATCATTCATACCAAGGTACTTTTCCCCATCTCCGGGGATGAAAAACTCTATAGGACCTCTGTCGGTAATAGCCGACATGGGGGAAATTTCCATGTAGATTTTGTCCTCCACAGAGAGCTGCATCATAGGTGCTGAAAATAAATCCAACTCAGCCAGGGTGCATTCGGGAGATTTTTGATATAACAGTGCCATGATTTTTCCGGTTTAGTTTGTTAAAAAAACAAAACCTTTGCTTAAAATATATCCGTGCGCCGAGTTCCGGACTTCCTTGTCACCCGTTTACTTTTCCCAACTGATTTTCTCTTTTTAGGACTGGAGCGGATGAATGAATGAATGAATGAAAGGACTGGAGCGTTTATGGGAGAGTGATGAGACACGCTTGCTGGGGGGTCACTTCCTCGATCTGCGTGACAAGATCATAATACACCCCGAGCCCTCTTATCTCGGGTCTTTGCGTTATTGTGCCACTATTTACTTTGTTCATCATTTTTCCCACCGCTTGGTTAAACACCTCCGATGCGATGCTGCTGGCCGCTGTTTTAAGATGAGGTTTTGCAATGGTAAAACCTTTCTTCATCAAAGGGGCTACAAAATGGAACAGTCTTTAAAACAGCGAGCCGATACCATGTCTGTACATGACATGTGCTCCATAAAACCCCGGTAAAGCGCCCCCTACTTGATTCTCATAATAATGTACAAACGGTGGGGATCTGCACTCAGACCTGCGAGAGTCATTTTTTTTTTTGTTCAGACACTGTAGCGTTATAACTTAGCGCGTCCGATCACACTCCAATACCCGCTGCGCAATGGCGGTTGCAGACCGAATAATGCGAGTGTGTGTGGATGGATGGGTTATATATGTTGTTTATTCAAGGTTTAGAGCTAAAGTGAAGCGTCACTATTGTCTTCCCGTAGGTAAATTTCACCGGTTTGTTTTGATCCATTTTTATCTCCACATAAATGGTTTCAATGTGCTGTTTTGCTACAGGTAAATAATAAAGTGGGTTGAAATGCTTTGTGATAAAGTTACCGTACGTTCCTTCAATATTGATCGTTCTCAGGAGCGGTGCATAAGAGTCCCCCACGAATTGCGGATGTACCGCATCGCTGTAACAGTACATGCAATAAAATCTGGCCTTCAAATAGGCTGGATAGGGCACCAACTTCCGATCAAACTTGAACCATTCTCTCGATTTGACCCTCAGCATGTAAGCCACTGGCGCATCAAAGTGTACGTGAGTTTGACCTCTGCTCTGGAAACCTATTCTTTTCTGAATGTTACTGTAGACCATAAAAATATCAGAATTATTTTTCTAAAGAACCCCTCCAGCTCTGCCCTGAACCGATTTATACCGATGTAATGACCGCCTGTAATCCTTTGATAATGTACTTTAGTCTCTGTTTCTGGTTCTTGTGGTTTTGCTCTCCAATAAAAGTAGGTGTCTTTTTGAGCTAGGTTATACCAAGTGTCCTAAATCGATGTGTTGTGGTAAATCCACACGAAAACTGGAATTTGTGTTGTCTTTAAAAACATCAAAACTGGCGTTGGAAGGAAGGGTGATGAAAAAACCTTCATCTTTAGAACCGTACATGATGGAATGGCTGTAAGCACTGTGGTCGGCGGTGCGTGAGAATGTCTATGTGTTCTTTAAATCGGAAACCTTGATCCAACTGTTAAATTTCTCGGGCCAATTTTTCCACCGGACCAGCACCTGCTTTTCACCTTTGACAGTACGTTGTTTTAGAATCTTCTCCACACGGTAGACTCTGTCATTACCCAGTGTTATTTTTTGCAACTCCGGCTCATAAAATGAACCTTGAATCGGTTCTCCGTTGTAATCTTTCAGTTTGTAGACAGGGGGGTTGCGGGGGATGCATTCAGACACCGTAAACACTTCATCCGTAAAACTCTGTTCATATTTCTTATCAAACTCTCCCTTCAACTTTGGTATCCTGACAGAGTCCCCTTTTATAAAATTCATCTTTAATTCACTGCTCTGTCGAGCTCGGGGTGTGCCGTACAGGTTTTGAAACACTTGGCTCGTGTTCGTCACAGTCACTTGTGTAGGTGCCATTTTAATACTCCTGTGACAACCTCGATTGTAGCCCATCACCAAGTCTTGTAAGACGTCAAGGTACCGCAGTGTGTTGTTGGCTGTAAAATACCTCGACATTCTGCCTTTTAATGCACGATTAAACCTTTCGATCACAGAGGCCTTGAGATCGCTGGCTGTGGAAAAATGTGTTATACCATGCTTTTCCATTAAAGCCTCAAAGCTTTTGTTGAAAAATTCTTTTCCCGCAGTCTTGTTCCATGGCCTCACTGAATTCCTCCCACACCCGAGTTTTTGCTTCAGCAGCCACCCGAACTGCACTTCACTTAGCCTGCCAGTACACCTCAGCTGCTTTGAGTTAATTTTGTCTTCTTTTTAATTATTAGTTTTTTGTTTTACTTATTTCAAACAAGAATAATAATAGGAAAGACAGCTGATAAATGACACTTCACAGCAATCAGCTAACACTTCTCAGGAAGACTGTAGTGGACAGTCGAAACATGTAAAGGTAAAAACATCTTTTTATTCTTGTGTGAAATAAGAAAAACAAAAAACTAATCATTGCAAACGTTTGCAGAAAAAGTAAGTGTTTGTGAATGGTTGTAACATGTCACTATAGTTGTTTTTGGTTCACCAAGTCAAGAACACAAATCACTAGATGGTCTGACTGACAGTTTGGGGTTTTATTATGTGAATAGCTTTGACTGAACAAAATCTACATGCCTCCCAGTCCAAGACTTTTCCTAAATATGTGTGTTTTATATTTTCTGATGTCTGAAATTAAAATTAAAATAAAACACACATGATTTCAAAGCATTTTGTTATATCTGTAAACCCGGAATTATGCACAGAGAGTGGTGTCTGCTCAGAACACAAAATTTATTACAAGTTAAATGATATACAGTACAGGTCTGCTGTATACTGAGTAAGCCGGGAAAGAGGCCATGAGATGATTGGCTCTTCCCTTATAGACGGCTCGGTGTGATGACGACACTGTATGGCTGCGTCATCACGCCAATGCTGGTTAACCCCTTGTAGTCACACACTACATTCACCCACCCTCTTGGAAAAGCACAGAACATTATACAGTCAAATTACCCCCCCACACACAATTTGGTAACACAAACTAGCTAGGGCTAGTGGGTAGACCACCGCGCAGCCCAGCACGGCTGAGTGGGTTATCCTGCTACTCTTTGTTGACAGCCATGCCCCTAGCTAAACAGTCCTCTTTTTCTTCTTCTCTGAGGAGGCAGTTCAGTCGGGGGCCCTGAGGTGAGCTCGTGGTGGACACGCCCCTGGAGGTGCCAATTTCAGCAGGCCCGGGCGCCATCCTGCTGGAGCAGCAGCACGCTTGTCAGCAATGTCCCAGCCTGGATCCCACACCAGCTGGGTCGGCTCCAATGCTGTGTCTTGATCTGCGGCAGCTGCTCTCACCTTCCACAGTTGGCTGGCCTGCCATCTCGATCCATCCGCCATCTGAACGGTGGCTGGTCTCCGCTGCACGGCGATCTTCATACGTGTCGGTAGTGGTGATGATGTTAAGGCCGACTGTAAACCCAGTCCCTTGGTTCTGCAGACCCGAACCCAGTTCATCACTGTGAGTGGTGCTCTGTTCGGCTGTGTTCAGCATTGTGGTTGCGATATTATGACTCTCATGTCTGCTGCGGAGTGTCCACCAGGATGTGGTGGTTCTGCTTCATCCTGTTTGGTCGCGGACTCTTCATCCTGCCGTTCAGCGGTGGCTTCTGGGGGTTGGTGTCGATCATTGATTCGGAAGACGTCCAGTGACTCTACTGTTTTCTGTATGATTGCAGACTCTTCATCCAGCGGCTCAACGGCGGCTGTTGCAGGCTGGTGCTGTGCATGGATTCAGAAGCAGTCCGGTTCCTTCTCTCTTTCGCCTGGTGCTGGTTGAGGTCAGGGTGATGTGTCGCTGTTGTCAGTAACGGGACATGCGCCGGGCCATCTTCGGTAAACAGGGTCTCCTTTCTCCAGGAACTCCCTCTCCTGCAGCTCCACGGCGGCTGTCTGAAGCTCATGCCTGGTGAGAATTGGAGGTGAGTTCGGTCACTGTCCCCTCTCCAGGCAGCATTCCTCCTGCACGCATGGGATGGCTGTACTCTCATCGTCGTCGTTCCCAATAGACAACGGCTACCTCTCCTGCAGCTCTGCAGCGGCTCCTGGAACCACACGCTGGGCGAGGAACTGAGGCGAGTCCAGTCGCTGCTCTCCCTCTGTGTTGTGCTCACCCTCTGCACTGTGTTCACCCTGTGTGCTGTACTCTTCCATTAGCTTGACACTGATTAGCTTATCTTCTAAGGGCCCGAAGGCATACGTGCTCGCTAAGACTTGGAGCTCCGTGACATAATGTTGGGTTGACTCCCCCACATACTGTGTGTGGCGGAAGAAGGCAATTCTTTGGGCTGTAACGTTTCTCACGTCGCTGTAATATTTCTCCATTAGGCTCACACAATCGCCGAATGAATCTGCTTGACCCAGGGTATGGAGTACACGCTGTCCTTCTTCGCCTAGACTGAGAACCAGTATGCTTTTCAGCTTCTCGTCGTCAGCGTCACTCAGACCCACTGTGTTAACATAATTTTCAAACATGTCGAACCAGCGGCGCCACGCGACGAACGGCTTACCTTGGGTCTCCAGAAACGGCCGAGGTGGCCTCAAGCGCGCTACCATGGTGATGACGTTACCGTACGGCTGTGTCATCACGCCAGTGGTGGTTAACCCCTCGTAGTCACACACTACACATTTATTCCTTGGACTGCCACCTGCTGTCATTTAGAACACAGCTGAGCACGGCTGTGACCATATAAGGAATTATGTCCATAAAAGGAATGTTTCAATTTTGAGGAATGTTTTCACAGTCTGTGCTTTTATAAAATTTTGTTGTTGTCTTCCTCCTAATATTACATTGTATAGCCTGATCTGGGAGGGATGAGAGAAAAGAGGGAGAGGAATCATCATTTTATTTACCAGATAGCAACAAACAAATACGGACAGAGAAAAAAACCTCCGAATAGACTCTGAACCTGAACCTCCGGTAAAAAAGCTCACTGTCCGCTGACACATCTGTTAGTAGGCCTATGTGTCACAAGCTGAGCTCTGGATGTTTTCCAAGGCTCAGTCTCATGGCTTTTCTCTGTATTTATATATATTTGTTGTATTTTTATGCCTTTTGAGTTGTTATACTGCTTCCTATTTTCTGTTTATGTTTCAGTTTTGTCACAGCCATGTTTTGTTTCATTTGTAATTATTTATTAGTCTGCTGTTGATTATGTTATCCTTCATATTTATATTGTGGTGTCCTTCTCTGGGCTGACAGCTGTCAGGCTGCATTTCCTGTTTCGTGCTCTGTGTTGGTGTCGCCCTTGTCAGCTGTCAAGCTCAGCTACCCGCCCCCATCTATTTCAGCTGATCCCAAATTACCATTCATTGTTCCCTTTTGCCCACTCATGTGAACCCACACCTGTTATCATTTGTGTCATCCATTCTGTTCCTATTTAAGTGCTGAATTTCATTTTTTTTATTTGCCGCTGTCTAATGGTGATTACATCCTTCTCGTCTCACCGAAACCCTGTCCTGCTCGGGTGTGCTCAAACTATAAGTTTTTTCCTCCTGTTTGTATTTTGTGTTCAGAGCACTTTGTCGAACTTTATGTTAGTTGTTTTTTGTAATAAATATCACAAGCTCACAGTCCAGCGCGTGGGTCTCGTATCTCTGCCCCTGAAGGGCATTCATGACACTATGGTCATTCTAGGTACGAAGCGCTACTACACAGACAATATTTTGTCAGTACAAATTGATTTAGTACATTTGTAAACAAATAAAATTACCCTCATGAAAAAAACAGTTATAGCACAGGGTTACAA
The DNA here is from genome assembly GCA_020510985.1 of Pholidichthys leucotaenia. Lineage (NCBI taxonomy): Eukaryota > Metazoa > Chordata > Actinopteri > Cichliformes > Pholidichthyidae > Pholidichthys > Pholidichthys leucotaenia. The sequence goes on from CM035838.1 coordinate 150,453,031, forward strand.
AAATAATTTTTTTGTAAGTTGTCTGTGTTTTTTCAACTGATTTAAGACAATTTTGCACCACTGAAACCAAAAATGACATCCATTTCTCTCGATCAGGTGCTAAGTAAAAACCTGTACTTACTTAGTCACCTTTATATAAAGGTAAGTACATGTAAATTGAATGTTACATCATCATTGTTCAAAATTCAGAGAATTTCAAGACATAAAAAAAGAATTTTGCATCACATAAAGCAAAAATACCCATACATGTAAACAAAAACGTATAAAAAAACATGTGGCCATAATTCAAAAAGTTGACATGATTGAGCAAAACCAATGTGATTTTTGGATTCAGCACATCAAAACTGTCCTAAATCAGCTGAAAAACGTAGACAATAAATTTGGTGTTGACCAGTGTAGTCTTAACAGAGCAACCACCTGTCGGCTGCTGTCCTTCAGCACCATATCTCCGATCTGCATCATCTACAGGTAGAATAATTGTAAGGATCTAGGCTTTTATTACAATTCCAAACATGAACATAAAGTTAGCAAAGCTGAAAATAATATCAATCCAATAAATCTCAACAGACAAACACCCACTGATTTTTCAGCCATCTCTACCTTCCAGGTGGAAAAATTTGGGGTTCATTGAAAGATTGCTGAGAGATCATTGAAAGATCACTGAGAGATGATTTAAAGATTGCTGTGAGATCACTGGGAGATTGATGAGATCATTGAACAGTCGAGGAGCAGTCAAGGAGCACTCAATGTTCTCAGTGAGTGATCAAGCCTATTTTTGATCTCTCAGTCGTCACACAGCGATCTCTATCTGTGTAAAGGGGCCCTTAACAACAGACTGTACCCATTGCACTGAGTTGTTTTTGTTTCATATGTCTTCTGAATGAAAACATACAGGTGCCAAGTGAAGCAAACTCTGTTTTCCTTCAAACACAAAACCAAAATTGTGCCATTAAATTTTAGCAGCAAAAGTTTTTTAAGGTTTTTAGCATGTTATTGTTCCTATCGATAATATGGAAGAACTCCATCTGCGATGACAGAAACCGCTAAGGTGAAGTGCTGTTTTCAAGGGATCATAAACAGATATTGATCCATGGACACAAAGTGCTGCTGAAACCCAACGTAAGGCACTGCTGTCCTTGATCGATCCCCCGAGAATCACAGAGACGGTTGTCTTTACATCTTCTCACTCCGAGATTGTCCTTGCAGGGATGTGTGGGTGCTGCCTGCCAAGATATTTGTCAAGCAGAATCAATCATTCATTTACACTTTGATACCTCTGCAGCTCTCAGCAGGATGCAGAGAAGCAGCTTGAGGGTCCATAAAGCTCCTGCATTATGAGCAGGGAGTAGAGGAACAGCTCTAAACCTTTATCTGTGAAGTAATTGTGTTAAATATCAGCTATGTGCCTCATAAATGATGAGGAATCTCATAAATGATGTGATTAATTTTTGAGTTGCAGATTAATTGCTGGATCACAATGGCATCATACCACAAGCCTCAGGCAAGTTTTTATTTAACAGATTTATAGATTTTCAATTTACTCCTCCAAGAATTTTTTTTCATGCCCAGGAAGCAATGCGCAGTTTACAAACACCGAACGCTCAAAAATTTTGCTTGGAGGTGGTGTCATTTGTTTCCACCTTCTCTCCCCATCTCTACTAGTTAAAAGCTCTTTATCCAACCAAATAGAGACAGGGAGCATTAGGAGGGAATGCATAATGAAAAATACCCTGGGATTCTCGGGAAGGAATGCCCCTGCTGGGCTTGCTAATGAGTTTAACTTGAGTGCTCAGCCATTTTCTTCCCTCATAATATCATGCAAATGGGCATTTGCCATGGAAACCCCAGTGAATAAGACGACAACATTTTTCCTGCAACCCCTGATTTGCTGTTATCACAAGGAAACATGGGCCAGCTGTGTCTCTTAGCATGTAGGACCGCTTGCATAAGTCAACTGGTTTCTGTAGTCTGACTGAAGCCTGTTTCATCTCTGTGAAGCAGACTGATGTATTAAATTCACAAAGTTTTAAATCCAGCAGTTGTACTTTATTTCTTTTGACATACTGGAAGTTCTCAAACTGCCCACAGACTGCTCAAAGCCACTTTACGCCTGTGTAATCATCAGGTAATTTACAACCTTTGAAAAGGTAAGCACTCAGTCATCACCCCCCCCCCCCCCCCGACACACACACACACACACACACACCTTTTTTTTTGTATCTCTCTGTGTTGTAAACTTGAGCTATAGAAAGTCCCTGGCTCTAGAGGGCAAGATCCCAGTAAAGCCAATGGATTTTTCTAAGCCTCGGTGCTGGGCTGGGCTTTTGATTGGTTTGTTTTATGGGTTTATCTGGATAAGGGACTTGTAAACTAACAGCCTCAAACTGCTAAATATTACAAGGAAAGACAGTGGGGAACAATTTTGAGCTGCAGAGTGCAGATTCAGCTGTGGCTGGCAGGTGTAGGTGGGTGAAATCGACGCCATCACCACCGAAGTAAAGGAGGTTATAGTCATTAGAATGTGTGTTTTAATTGGTTACAATGAAAGGTTTTGCCCCACAAGGACTTCCGTCTCTCTGAGTCTCTGTTTGTGCTACAGATGTCATGCTTGAATTTGATGTGGCCTATTTTCTGTAGATATGAAAAGAAAAGACAGTTAATGATTTGATTAAAATATTATGCTTCTTTTAATCTTTTTTATTCTCATAATGGGACAGTCAAGCAATAGTACACAAGAGGGAGTGTGGTATCAATGAATATAGTAACTGCAGTTAATTGTCATAGAAGACATCGCTGCAGTTACTATAGTTATGATACCGCACAACCTTGAGTGCAATATTCCTTTTATTCAACAGTTACACAAGCACAGTTTATTAAATGACAGCAATACAGGACAAACTATTATGATTTGTTTATTTTGATTTGTTGTCAGTTATTTTGCTCTGCCGAGAAAATTAGTCCTTTCCAAGTGTAGTCAGTTAACTGTTGCCAAGCACCTCAATGAGCATAATATAGAAAAGAATAGAACGATTGCCATTTCACACACATGTAAACAAATTAAATACTGTCCAGTGCAGAAGTCAGTGTTTATAATACCTACCAGTCACCTGTTGAGTAGGTTTATGGTCACTGTGGCATTGTGCCGATGGCTAGTTAGCATGCCAACGATTTGGCTTTGGCACACTTCACTCACCTATTCTTAGTATTTCAGATGAAATAGAGTCCATCACCACAAAGGTATTGTGGTTTGTTAATTGAGACAATAAATCCAACTCTAGCTTGTCTATTTTTTAACAGACATGAAATGCCTTGCAGATGTTTATAAGGGTAGGATTGCAGGTTCACAGAAATGCAATTTCTTTTCAAACACCACCTCAATGTGGAAATAAAGTATACAACACAGTATTACAATTCTCATCACATATTTATAAGAAGCCATTGAGGGAGTTGACAGTAAAGAAAGTAATTACTAGAACATTTTTGAAGCAGAGTGATACATATCCGGTGAAACGTTTGAGTGTGACTATGTGAGAATATAATGACTCCTGGAATTCATATTGTCCAATCAAATTGCTCAGTTGGAACTGTTGTATAATGGTCAATATTCAAGATGCTCTAACTTAACATCCTATCTCAATATCTTCCAGAGCAGCAGGTCTACAGTTAATGACTGGAGTACAATACTTACTTAAGACTTTAAACAATACCAGACACATTTATGTTTTGAATATTGGAACTAACAAATAATTAAACAAACAAAACATTTAGAAAATATTTTAGAAATACATATTCTGTAATAGTACTTTTACACTTCTGATGTATGGATGATAACCATACAGGTAGTGCTGTAGTGGAGACCTTTTCAAGACTAGACCAAAACTAGAGGCTCCCAAGACCAAGACTATAAAGGCAGCATGGTGAATGCTGATAAAGATGGCGATTTTTGGATTTGTCATCTTTTCTCTTTTCTGATGAATGTTGGTCAAAATCAAGCTAGTATTTCACAGAGTGGCAAATGTTGAGGAATGGTCACGAACACTGTACTTTTTGGGTTTCATAAGGGTTCATAACAGGTTGCAAAACAGCTCACACACAGTTTTTAAGGTTGCAAGTGATGGGCTATTATCATTCACAGCTGGGCGCACACCGGCTCCTCGTCAGGACAGGACTATTTAGCCTCACTCAGTCTGCTGGCCTGCACGGAGCCATCTGTCTCCTTGGCTCTATGAAGCGCATCTCCCGACTTCCTAGTCATCATCATCATCACGACCTTCTACCTCGCCACCTTGGTATTAACTCCTGGAGGATCTCCTCTCATACCCAAGTAAGCCAATCCTTTTACTCACCTGTTCTCCGCTACTCCCCTGTGCACAGGTAGAATCTCCCAGCGGCGGAATCATCTCCCTTGGCAGCGGTTTCCGCTCTCTCCTCTCCACCATCTGCACGACTGCAACGACGCTGGGATAGTGGGCGCTGTCTACCTGGCCAACGGGTGATCACCATCTGCCTAGAACAAGTAAGCCACAGTTACACCTAAGCGTGAGCCCAGCTTGATCCTTGCTAACTGTGTGTCTTGCTCCGTCCATAGGGTTGCCAGGCTGCACGGCCCTCTGCTCCCTCCCAGCTGCTCAAAGTCTCCAGCCAGCACTCACATACACAACATAACACTTTCACGCATCCACACACTATACACTGGGTCAATAATGTAAATGGATTGTATAATAAAATATTTGTCATAAGGTACAGGAATTATTTATTTTATTTAATAGTGGGTGTGAAAGGGGGTGGAGTTAAACCGTCACTTCTACACCCACTAAATTAAATAAAAGCACTCGTAAAAGGGGGCACCAGTCACAATGGACAATAATATTAACTTTAATTTTATTTAATTTTGTACCTTCAATTACTTAATGGATCAGTCTCAAAGTTTAAGTGAGTTCTTCTCCTGCCATGATTAGGAAACAGATATATGCGAAAGGAAAACGCTTCAACTTCTCTCATTCACCCTTTTATTAAACTCATTCAGGTTACATGGCATGGCATTCAAATGATGGATAAACAGATTCAACTGATAACAGTGTACGATATCACATCCACTGTTATTGGATTCCTGAACATAAAATCCAGCGTTACACCTTTGTAGAACCAAGGAGGAACCAGACTTAATTTTCAACGGTAAATGAAGGCTGAAATGTCTAACAAAACAACGCAATTTTATGGGGAAAATTCATAAGCTAATTATTTAAAAATGACTTCTGAATTAATCTACAAAAATTAAGGGCAGTTACTTAAAAATGACTAAGAATTTTCCTTCAGTTTACAGCTTTACCGTGTGGCTGAGACTAATTGAGCCCTGAAATACGGGCTATATTCAATTGTAATTTAATTGTTTGGACATCACGTTTTGAACCCAGCAGATAGGAGAAGTAGGAGTTTCACTAACAAAACAGCTGTAGGGCCACGTTTCAACGGGTCGATACTGGCCGAGTTGGGAGTTAGGATGTTGGAGGAAGCGGCTGCTGTTATACTTCCTCACAGCCGTGGAAGTGATAACTCGGCTGGGGGCCCTTCAAGGAGACAGTGGCAGCCGTGGATGGTTTGTCTCAGGGCGGCATGAAAAGTCCTTGGAAACGAGTCCGAATTTGAGGTCTCTTGAAGCGGGATAGACCAAAAAAACTGAAGGAGAAACTTCTCAGTCAGGCGGGTATGAGGCCGGAAAGAGAGTCCAAAAAACAGTCTCTGTTCACTTTAAATTAGGAAAATTAAAGGTCCACTTTAACAGCGTGAAAAGTCATTAAAAAAAATGAGAAAAACATTTACTAGGACAAGAATGGCTTCTGAGGTGAAGGGAAAAAGTTTGAGAATTTGATTCTCTGAGAAAGCGAGCTCTAAAGAAAAGGTGATTTCTCCTCAGTAACCAAAAACTAACGCAGGATTTGACAGACTTCACACAGAACAATTTAGATAAAATAAAACTACACGGGACCTTGAAACGGTGGAATAAAATCTTCCTCTGAGATCTAGTTTACTATTCTGCTTCTTTAACCTTAACTTAGTTCCTAATCTTTCTCAAAATCTCTTTCTTTCTTCTTTTCTGTGTTTCTAATTCTAACTTAACCTTTTAACTGCATAGCTTGTCTCTGTGTAGGTGTTTCTCTTGCTCTCCTGACTTAACTTTTCCCACCCTCTGATGACCTCCACCACCTCACACTCACCCACACCGACGTCCGTAACTCACTGAGTCATGTCAACGTACGTAAGGCTGCTGGCCCTGACGGCATTCCTGGGCGTGTGCTGAGGGCATGCGCTGAGCAGCTGGCAGGGGTCTTCACAGACATCTTCAACCTGTCCCTGGCCCAGGCCATGGTACCAGCGTGCTTCAAGACCACTTCAATAGTACCAGTGCCGAAACATTCAACACCATCGTGCCTAAATGACTATCGCCCTGTGGCACTGACGCCCATAGTCATGAAGTGCTTTGAGCGATTGGTCTTGGCACAGCTCAAAAAATGCCTACCCCCTACACTGGACCCTCACCAGTTTGCCTACTGGAGCAACAGGAGTACAGAGGATGCGGTTTCTACAGTGCTGCACTATGTACTCTCACACCTGGATGACAAGAACACCTACGCAAGAATGCTGTTTGTTGACTTCAGCTCAGCATTCAACACAGTTATCCCCTCCAAGTTGATCACTAAACTTGGGGACCTGGGAATCAGTACCTCCACCCGCAACTGGATCATGGATTTTCTGACCAACAGACCCCAGCATGTTAGGTCAGGCCCCAACCGTTCTTCCGTCATCATACTCAACACTGGTGTACCACAGGGCTGTGTGCTCAGCCCATTCCTCTACTCCCTCTTCACCCACGACTGCAGGCCTATGTATGGATCCAATTCCATCATAAAGTTCGCAGATGACACCATGGTGATTGGACTCATCAGGGACAACGATGAGTCAGATTACAGGGCAGAGGTTGAGCACTTGGCTGCTTGGTGCGCTGACAATAACCTGCTCCTTAACACCAGCAAAACCAAGGAGCTCATAGTGGACTACAGGAAGGAGAGGGGAGAGACACATGACCCCATCCATATCAATGGCATAGCTGTTGAACGTGTCCCCAGCTTCAAATTCCTGGGGAGCCACATCTCGGAGGACCTGTCCTGGTCAGTTAACACCACCAGCCTGATCAAGAAGGCCCATCAGCGCCTCTTCTTCTTGAGGACACTGAAGAAGAACCATCTGTCAACTGACATCCTGGGCAACTTCTACCGCTGCGTGATAGAGAGTACCCTGACCAACTGTGTCACAGTCTGGTATAGGAGCTGCTCTGTCGCTGACTGTAAGGCGCTGCAGCGGGTGGTGAAAACCGCCCAACGCATCACAGGGACTCCACTTCCAGTTATAGAGGACGTCTACAGGAAAAGATGTCTGCGCCGGGCACGCAGCATTCTTAGGGACTCCAACCATCCTGCTCATGGACTGTTCCAGCTTCTCCCCTCCAGAAGGCGTTTCAGAAGCCTTCGGACTAGAACCAGTAGGTTTAGGAACAGTTTCTTTCCAACAGCTGTCACGTTATTGAACTTAGTTCCCCGCTGACTCTCTTACCATCATCTCTTACCATCCTCACCTGTACATAACTGCCCATCTAACTTATTGTACATTATTTGCACATAACAGTACTCTTAACTTTCTGCACTGCTGCATATATTTGCATATATTTGCTTAAATTGAACATACTGTTAATTACCGTATATACTGCACTGCTGTCCTTTGCACTTCTGATTGGATGCTAAACTGTGTTTCGTTACCTTGTATTCATACATGTGTAATGACAATAAAGTTGAATCTAATCTAATCTAATCTAATCTTTCATCTTTGATCTTCTCTTGTTCTCTCTTACATAACTTACATCTGTGTGTTTTTTTTCTGAATCTTGTTCAAACTGCAGGGCAGCTTCTACTACTTTTTAAATGACCCCGCCTGGTCATAAACTTGTTATGCTGATCGCAAGACTGACCAATCAACTTTATCAAAAGCAGTTTGAAATGGCTGCTATCCAATGTGAGAACATTTCTTTGTTTGAGAGCAGCCAATCAAACGAAGACACCATCCCATGAAATTGCAGAGAAAAATCAACACTCAGTCAGTTCTTATGAAATTAGGTGCTCAATATAAAATCCAACTAAATTAAATGACTTGGCTAATATTTGGTGATCATGCATTTATACCATTACTCTAATATTACATTTGTTTGAATAACACTCATGAACATAACATTTCTTATACATAATTATAATACATGCATTTGCGGCGTTCATAACTGTAACATTATCTAGCTCACATATTCCACTGCAGAGACCCAAGCATAGAAGGACTTTAAGCTTGCGGTGTGTATTGACATCACGCCTCAGATGGACAATGAGTCTGGACCACCTGCGGACTTGGGAGGAAGTCAGAGAATCTGGAGCGAGGGCCTGAAAGGACTGTCTGACCTCCTGGGGTCAGACAGAAGAGCCAAGAGGACTCTGGGGTGATTAAATGTAAATAGGAGTGATTAAATGTAAATGTGATTCTGTGTTTGATGTAGGGGTATAAATGTATGTGGTTTACTGCAACTCTTCCTCTTCTTAATTCCTGACTGAGAGAGAGAGCTGTGGGTTGTGAGATGGAATAAACCAATGCTGAGAAATCATTCAGTCTCATCATTTCATGATTCCCACATTGGTGACCGACACGTGAGATACATGGAAAGGCTTGGAGACCGTTTCTCCAACCCGGATTCACCGGAGACCGCCCGCATGGGCGCAAGCTCAGTTAAGCTCCCCGAGTTCTGGCAAGATGACCCGCACTCATGGTTCCAACACGTGGAATCGCGGTTCGTGCTCGGGGGAATATCAGCAGATGACATCAAGTTCCATAATGTCATCACAAGACTCGACAGCCGCACAGCTCGATGTGTGCGGAGCCTGGTGCAGCAGCCGCCCGCTACTGGCAAGTACGACGCGCTGAAAGCCGCCCTCATTGGGAGTTTTGTGCCATCAGCCGAGATGAGGGCTAGGCGGCTTCTGGACCTGCGAGACAGAGGAGGACGCAGGCCGACCGTCCTCATGGAGGACATGCTGCAGATGATCGGGACAGACAACGATGCGTTTCTGTTCAAACACATCTTCCTGAGGACCCTCCTAGCACACATGAGGGGTCTCCTGTCCGGCATGAGGTGTGTGAACCAGTAAGACTTCCGCGCGCTGGCCAAGGAAACAGAGCGGCTTGTCGACGCCTGCGACGAGCAGGAGACTTCAGTGGCAGCAGCAGACCTCGGCGTGGCAGCCGAGGGCGGTGGAGAGCCAGCGGCAGCAGAAGCAACCCCAGCAACAACGGCAGCAGCGCGGTCCCGAAGCAGAGGAAGGGACCGCCTCTGTTTTTACCATCGACGCTTCGCTGAGAAGGCGCACAGATGCATCCCGCTGTGCAGCTTCAAGAAACAGGGAAACACACTAGCCGGGGGTCGTTAGCAGCTTCGACTCTCGGTGAACAGAACAAGCTGCTGTACCTGACAGATGCCGGCTCCGGACGGCAATTCCTCGTAGACACCGGAGCCCAGAGGAGTTTCATCACCGCGACCTATGCGGATCGTGTGGCTGGCCCCCGCGGAGCCGGGGCAACGGCTGCAAACGGCTCGTCTATCAAAACTTTCGGCGAAAGGACTCTGTGCCTGTCCTTGCACGGCCGCACCTATGAATGGACTTTCATAGTGGCGGCGGTGAGTTTCAACATGTTAGGCGCTGACTTTTTGTGCTCACATGGCTTGTTAGTAGATCTGGTTAATAGACGCCTGGTTAATGCACTTTCTTTTTGTTCCATCCCTTGTGCAGCTCGAGTGTCCCCGCCGCCAGTACAGACCAACGTCGCCGCAGCAGGAGGTAAGTTCCACACTCTTCTAAACCAGTTCCCAGCACTCACAGTTCCCACGTTTTCAGCTAAGGTGGCGAAGCACGGGGTGGAACACTTTATCACCACAAGTGGCCCACCAGTTTTTGTGAAGGCTCGGCGCTTGGATGCAGCTAAGCTCTCCATTGCGCGCGAGGAGTTCGCCAACCTGGAAAGGTTGGGCATAATTCGCCGCTCGAAGAGCACCTGGGCTTCCCCCCTGCATATGGTGCCTAAGGCTGACGGCTCGTGGAGACCTTGTGGCGATTACCGCAGGTTAAACAATGCCACAGCGCAGGACCGCTACCCAATTCCGCATATCCAGGATTTTTCGGTGCACTTAGCAAAAGCGCGCATTTTTTCTAAAATAGACCTGGTCCGTGGTTATTATCAGGTCCCGGTCCGACCAGAGGACATTCCCAAGACAGCGGTAATTTTACGCATGCCTTTTGGCCTTAAAGGCGCCGCGCAAACCTTCCAACGAATGATGGATGCCATGTTGCGCGACCTCCCTTTCGTTTTTGTCTACTTGGACGACATTTTAGTCGCCAGCGCCTCCGAGGAGGAACACGAAAAACACCTCACGACAGTTTTTCAGAGGTTGGGAGCGCATGGGTTGATAATCAACCCGGCCAAGTGCCATTTTGGCGCAGCGCAAATCGATTTTTTAGGGCACCGCATCTCCCCAGAGGGAGCAGTCCCTCTGCCGGCCAAAGTATGCGCAGTGGCGGAGTTTCCCCAGCCACAAACGGTAAAAGCGTTGCAAGAATTTTTAGGAATGGTAAATTTTTATAACCGTTTCATACCCCACGCAGCGCAGCTCATGCAACCATTATACGCCGCGCTTAAAAAGCAGAAGCCCTCCAATGTGATCGAGTGGTCCCCGGAGCGGGAGCGTGCATTCACAGAGGTTAAAAAAGCACTGGCAGACGCAGCACTGCTGGCTCACCCAGACCCATCAGCCCGCATAGCGCTAACCACAGACGCATCAGATGTGGCCATAGGGGCCGTTGTGGAGCAGCAGGTCGCCGGAGTTTGGCAGCCACTCGCTTTTTTCAGCAGGTCCCTGCACGATGCTGAGCGGAAATACAGCACGTTTGACAGGGAGCTGCTAGCGCTCCACCTGGCCATTCGCCATTTTCAGTTCTGGTTGGAAGGGCGGCGTTTCACCACGTTTGTCGACCACAAACCGTTCACTTTTGCAATGTCCAAAATTTCAGAACCGTGGTCAGGCCGACAGCAGAGGCAGCTGGCCGCAATTTCAGAATTCACCACGGATATACAGCACATAGCCGGTAAACTCAATGTAGTAGCGGACTGTCTCTCACGAGCGGTAACAGTGCCTGTCCGCGCGGAAGCGGACTGTAATGCCACAGACGCAGGGCGGGGTAACAGCGCGGACGCGCACGTGGCTCCGGTGCACGTGGGGATAGATTATGCAGCCATGGCAGCGGAGCAGAGTGAAGACACAGACGTGCGCGCGCTCCTGTCTGGACCAACAGGGTTAAGGCTGGAGAGCAAAAGTTTACAAACCGGTTTGCCCCCTCTAATCTGCGACGTGTCCACCGGGCGACCGCGCCCGGTGGTACTGGCCGCGTGGCGCAATCGCGTTTTTGATGCGGTGCACTCCCTAGCGCACCTGGGAGTACGCGCTTCGGTGAAAATGGTAGTAGAGAAGTTTGTTTGGCCGAGCCGGCGCAAGCACGTGAAGGAGTGGGCGAAAGCCTGCATGGCTTGTCAGCGGGCCAAAGTTCACAGGCACATGAAGGCCCCTTTAGAACCGTTCCATATTCCGGCTAAGAGATTCGATCATGTGCACGTAGACCTAGTGGGCCCCCTACCGCCGTCACAAGGGTTCACACATCTCTTGACAATGGTGGACCGGACCACACGTTGGCCGGAAGTGGTCCCATTGCAATCAACCACAGCGGCAGAGGTGGCTCGCGCTTTTTTAACAGCCTGGGTAGCGCGATTCGGGGTTCCGTCAGATATTACGTCAGATAGGGGTCCTCAATTCGTGTCAGAGCTGTGGTCAGCAATGGCCAGCGGCTTAGGAGCGACAGTCCACCGCACTACCGCTTATCACCCCCAGGCCAACGGTTTATGCGAGCGTTTTCACAGGTCATTGAAGGCAGCCCTCAGAGCGTCGCTCACGGATGCAGATTGGGTAAACAAACTACCATGGGTTTTATTGGGGTTGCGTTCGGCACCCAAAGAGGATTTAGATGCCTCACCCGCTGAATTAGATTTTACACAACCTCTCAGGCTGCCCGGCGAGTTCCTGCCAGCCCACGCGGCACCAGGGCCCCCCCCCCCCGGTGCGGGGACCTCTAAGTGGCACGGGTGCAGAAATGCTCCCAAGCCCCGCTCATCACACTTTTCCGCGTGTTTTTGTTCCCAAGGCTTTACAAAACGCAGAATTTGTTTTTGTCAGGCACGACGCTCAGCGTCACAGCCTCCGCCCACCTTACGATGGTCCATTTTGAGTGCTGGAAACTGGGGAGAAATATTTTGTGCTAGATTTGGGGGGCAGGAAAGAAACAATCAGTATTGACAGATTAAAGCCTGCTTTTGTGTTGCGTGACGAATTTGTACCATCGGCGGGGGTGCCTCGACACGGCAGACCTCCCAGGGAACGGTCACCGGATCCCCCACAGGGAGCAATTAACCCTTCTCCCCCTCATTCCACAGGTTCGCCACAGGACAGCACAACACAGACTGTGAAACCTGCGTACAGCAGATTCGGGAGGAGGTTGAAGCCTAGACTACGGGCAGAGTGATGTGTGTTGTGATCAAACTGTATAGATGGTGCTGTAGATTCTGCAAAGGGGGGGGGGGGATGACATATGCTGTATGGCCGTTAGGATGTTGTTGGTATGTGTCCATTCTTTGGCATTTCGGGGGGAGTGATGTGGCGTTCATAACTGTAACATTATGTAGCTCACATATTCCACTGCAGAGACCCAAGCATAGAAGGACTTTAAGCTTGCGGTGTGTATTGACATCACGCCTCAGATGGACAATGAGTCTGGACCACCTGCGGACTTGGGAGGAAGTCAGAGGATCTGGAGCGAGGGCCTGAAAGGACTGTCTGACCTCCTGGGGTCAGACAGAAGAGCCAAGAGGACTCTGGGGTGATTAAATATAAATAGGAGTGATTAAATGTAAATGTGATTCTGTGTTTGATGTAGGGGTATAAATGTATGTGGTTTACTGCAACTCTTCCTCTTCTTATTTCCTGACTGAGAGAGAGAGCTGTGGGTCGTGAGATGGAATAAACCAATACTGAGAAATCATTCAGTCTCATCATTTCATGATTCCCACACATTCATATTTAGATCAAAGCTTAAGGTAGTACAGCAAACTATGGTTAGTGATAAAAAGGATGATTCTCAGTGTCCTTAATATCCGGGGGAGAAGAGGATAAGCTGAAAGAAACTTAATGTTTAGAACAAATTAAAAAGTCATCCCATATACTGAAACACATTTCGTAGGTATCCGCTAGGAGGTACTGTTGAGCTGTAGATTATTTCTTTTAGGTCCATGGTATCTGGAAGGAAATCTGGAAAATATCGGAGGTTATAAACCTGTCTGATTAAGCCGTTTATGACCCTTTTAAGAGCATTGGTTTCCTGTAAAGGAGGATGTTATCCAAATGCAGTGTTCACGTTGGAGGTCTGGTCTCCCGAGTTTTATGTTCCTTTGAGCCTTTAAAAGCAAATTCTGATCCTTACAATCTCTGCAAGAGGCAACTGTTTACATTGGGGTCCTGGGAAAACATCTTTGGGTCTGGCCGGGATGAGTGTAGTCACTATGAAAGCCAGTGATATTCCTGTAGAATGCAGAAAAGTGGTTTTCCTGTAGAAGAAATAAAGTGAAATTCCTGTAAAATGGAGAGAAGTGATCTTCTGTCTTGGTTTGAGGAGACGATGATGCTACAATAAAGATAACTGAATCCATTTCTGAGTCCGTGTCTGTTCCCTGGGTCAGCCATTATGTCAGTACGGCTCCGTCAGAATGACCCAGGGAACAGCGCGTTAGCACAATGATTTAACAACTTAGAGGCTCTTGTGGATCAAATTGCTTACCAGCAGCAGGTTATCTTGAACCAACTGGCCCAAATTAACAGCCGGTTGGATCATCTGGCAGGGCAGCAGGCGTTTCCACCTCCGCCAATCGGTGCTGCAGCTCCCGCTAGCTCCTCCACTAGCCAGCCTAGCCAAGCTATCCCGACCCGACTCACTCCTGTTTCTACACCCTCCTGCTTTAGCGGTAAGCTAGGGGAGGCTCGTGGGTTTCTCCTCCAGTGTGAGAGAGTTTTCCAGCAGGTACCAGGAGACTTCCCAACAGAGTATAGCCGGATAGGTTATGTTACCAACCTTTTGGAAGGGCGAGCGCTAGCTTGGGTGTACACTGTGATGGCTAGGGCAAGCTATGCTAGCTTAACCTATAGCCAGTTTGTTAGTGAGTTCAACGAGGTATTCAATCACTCTGACCGGGACAATGTGCTCACCACCCGGTTGTTAAATCTTCGACAGGGGGAGCAGGTCCGTGACGGGCTATGCCATCGTTTTCCGGGTGGTAGCAGTGGAGGTGGAGTGGGAGGATGTCTCATTGTATAGTATTTTCATCAGGAGCTTGAGCCCTAGCCTGAGGGATGAGTTGGCCTGCTTAGATAAGCCGGAGAAACTTACGGTGCTAATTTCCCTTGCCATCAATTTAGATAATAGGCTGAGGGAGCAGGCAGCCGAGCGGAGAACATCCGGTCGCTCGGGTGTCCAGACCCTGCGCTCCCCCCGGACCCCATTACTGGCCCTGCCTTCCCTTGAGTCAGCTGACACACAGGAGTCTATGGTTATGGGGTGAACCAAGCTCTCCCAAGCAGAGAAACAGCATCGTAGGGAGCTAGGCTTATGCATGTACTGTGGAAGTGAGGACCACAAGTTAGAAGCCTCCCCCGTGCAGCCAAAAGGGGGGGGTACGTGCATTGCAGTAGAGGGACTCACGGACCAACCTCGGCCAAATCCCCTCTCCAAATGCACATTACCCATTAGATTCATACACAACAGGACTGAATTTTGCACACACGTCCTGGTTGACTCGGGAGTGGAGCAGAGCTTCATCTCGAGGGAACTAGCAACCCAATTGGGGCTCCCCTGCTGTCCTTTGAAGCCCCTCCTTCGGCTCATCGCTCTGTCCAGGGCGCCATTAGTGATAGTGACTAAACAAATGGCCCCTGTCTCAGTGATCATCTCCGGTAATCATCGAGAGGATCTCAGCCTGTTCGTCCTGCCGGTTGCCTCCTCCCCGGTCATCTTGGGTTATCCCTGGCTCCAGCTCCACAACCCTTCATTTGACTGGCGCGCAGGAAGCGTGGTGTCCTGGAGCTCCTTCTGCCTCAGCGCTTGCCTCCAGTCCATCGCATGTGCTCCCTTCACGCCATTGGTCCCCCCGTCTCTCCTCCTCCCGATCTGTCCAGGGTGCCCCCTGAGTACCACGATCTAGGGGCAGTTTTCAGCAAGGCCAAGGCGTTGCCCCCCCCCCCCCCGCCCCACTGGCCCTACGACTGTGCCATTAACCTCCGGGCTGGGGCCCCGCTGCCTTCAAGCCGCCTCTACAGCCTGTCGGTGCTGGAGTGGGAGGCTATGGAGGCCTATATTAAGGATTCCCTCAGCTCAGGCATTACCCGTCCATCATCCTCGGCGGTGGGGGCCAGTTTCTTTTTCATTGGGAAGAAGGATGGCTCCCTTAGGCCGTGCATAGACTTCCGTGCCCTCAACGAGATCACCATCAAGGACAAGTACATGCTGCCCCTGATGGACACGGCTTTCGATTCTTTCCAGGTGGCCTCGATCTTTACCAAGCTGGACCTCCGGAACGCCTACCATCTGGTGCGCATCAGGGAGGGGGATGAGTGGAAGACTGGTTTCCGGACTCCAAGCAGCCACTTTGAGTACCTGGTGATGCCGTTTGGGCTAACCAACGCTCCGGCCGTCTTCCAGAGATTGATCAACGATGTCCTCCGTGACTTCCTGGGGTCTTTCGTCTTTGTCTACCTCAATGACATCTTGATCTTCTCCTGATCCCTGGATGAGCACCGCGTTCACGTGAGATGGGTCTTGCAGCGCCTCCTGGAGAATGAGCTGCATGTTAAGGCTGAGAAGTGTGAGTTTCACACCACCAAAACCACATTTCTTGGCTTCACCATCTCCCCGGCAAGGTGAAGGCCATTGTGGACTGGCCTCCCCCCTCCTCTAGGAAGCAGCTGCAGCAATTCCTGGGTTTCACCAACTTTTACCGGTGCTTTATCAACAGCTACAGTGTCATCGTTCTTCCCCTCACCCGCCTCACCTCTCCGAAGATGCCTTTCCAGTGGACGGAGGAGGCTGTAGCCACATTCGCCAAGCTCAAGACCCAGTTTTCATCCTCCCCCATCCTGACTCAGGTGGATCCTGCGCTACAGTGCTTGGTGGAGGTGGATGCCTCCGACTCTGGGGTGGGGGCCGTGTTGTCCCAACGTTCTCCAGTGGACGGGGAGGTCCGGCCCTGTGCATTTTTCTCCCGCCGTCTCTCCCTGGCGGAGAGGAATTACGACATCGGGGATAGGGAGCTCCTGGCGGTTAAGCTTGCGCTGGAGGAGTGGCATCACTGGTTGGAGGGGGCCGCCCAACCCTTCATTGTATGGACAGATCATAAGAACCTGGAGTACTTAAGGACGGCCAAGCGTCTGAACGCCCACCAGGCCCACTGGGTCCTTATTCTTTGGACGTTTCAATTTTACCATCACCTACTGCCCTGGGTCTAAGAATACCAAGTCTGATGCACTGTCCAGGCAGTTCTCCCCTGACACAGTGGAGGTACCCATTCTCCCCATCCTCCCGCCTTCTTGTATCGTGGGCGCCCTCTTGTGGGAGATCAAGGAGAGGGTCCTGAAGGCGTAGGAGGCAGAACCGGACCCGGGCGGGGGGCCAGAGGGCAAATGGTTCACTCCATCTTCAGTTTGGGGCAAGGTTATCCACTGGGCCCACTCCTCCAGGCTGGCATGCCATCCGGGGGGTTCCCGCACGGTCAAGATCCTCCAGAGGATGTTTTGGTGGCCATCGCTCCGGAAGGACATCGCCAATTACATCCGCACCTGCCCTCAGTGCGCCACCGGCAAGATGCCTTCCACTCCTCCGGCGGGGCTGCTTCACCCGCTTTCTGTTCCTGGCAGACGTTGGTCACACATTGCCTTGGATTTCGTTACCGGCCTCCCCCCGTCAGATCAACACACCGTCGTGCTCACTATCGTGGATCGCTTCTCTAAGGCCGCCCACTTTATCCCCCTACTGGGACTGCCCACGGCGAAGGAGACGGCAGATCTGCTGGTGCGGCACGTCGTCAGGCTTCATGGCATACCAGTGGATATCGTCTCCGATTGAGGGCCGCAGTTCGTGTCTCAGGTTTGGAAGTCATTCTGTAATGCTCTGGGGGCTACGGTGAGCCTGTCCCCCTGCTACCACCCCCAGAGTAATGGTCAATGCGAGAGAGCTAACCAGGAGCTGGAGGCTGCACTGCGGTGCGGTGTGTGGCCTCGTCTCACCCGGCCTCGTGGAGTACTCAGCTCCCATGGGTCGAGTATGCCCACAACTCCACGGAGTCGTCAGCTATCGGCATGTCCCTGTTTGATGCCTCCCTGGGCTACAACCCCCCGCTTTTTCCCGAAGAGGAGGGGGACATCGCTGTGCCTTCTGTCCAGGCTCATCTGAGACGCTGTCGGCAGGTTTGGAGGTTGGTCCAGACGGCGCTCCAACGCACGGTGGAACGTAACTCCAGGGTTGTTAATGGCCGCAGGAGGCCGGCTCCAGCCTACCAGATGGATCAGCAGGTTTGGCTCTTGACACAACACATTAACCTGAAGGGTGAGAGGAGGAAATTATCGCAGCAATTCATTGGCCCATTATCCCTTACAAAATATCCGTTAACTTAACTACAACATAGCTTTACACACAGAAGTGCCTGGCTGAGGTGAGCTGCTGCATCTGGATTCCATCCATCCATCTTCTTCTGCTTAATCCTTTTCCGGTTGCAGTGGGGCTGGAGCCTATCCCAGCATCTTTGGTCGAGAGGCAGGGTACACCCTGGACAGATCACCAGTCCATCGCAGGGCCAACACAGAGAGACAGACAACCATTCACTCTCACATTCATACCTAAGGACAATTTAGAATCCCCAGTTTAATGCCAATTAACCTAACTTGCATGTTTTTGGCATGTGGGAGGAAACCGGAGAAATCCTGGAGTAAACCCACGCAGACACGGGGAGAACATGCAAACTCCACACAGATCACTATTGGTTGGGGGCTGGGACTGAACCCAGGATCCCCCGGCCAAAGGTGAGTTGCTGTGCTGCCGCAGTGCTAACCACTCCGCCACCGCGCTGCCCCCTGTGTCATTCCACTTTATTATATATAACTTGTTCTGTAAACACAGTTGCCTTGATTTCTTTGTATGTATGGATTACTTGAGTTGTTACAGATATCTGGTGAAAACCTCAGGTCAATGGCTCCATCAGAAATATGTTTAATGTGAAAAATGTTGATGTGTTCAACACTTATTTTCCCGGCTGTAAATACAGTTTAAGTTGAATGTTTATTTGAAAGGGACATTAGATACTAATTAACATGAATACAAGTATGCCAGATTTAGCAGTACTGCTAATTTGCATCTGTAGTCCCTTGGCAGGTTACAAAAACACACAAACAATCATACACACAAACAACTGCAATGAAACTGTACAAACTGGATATGCTAAAGTGCAAGAGTTAAGGTGCTACAAAACAAAACATTCAAATATCACACGAGTGAAGTGCTGTGTATGCGTACACACACATGCACCTAAGCACCTCAAGGCAACAACAAACAGCAACAAACAAGAGGCGGGGCATATGTGTGTGACACACAAGCACACACACACACACACACACACACACACACACACACACACACACACACACATATATATACAGTATATATATATATATATATATATATATACAGTATGCATATGCTGCAGAGCAACCACTAGTTATGGGTACAGTTTTGGTTGTTTAAAAGCCAATTTTTACATTGCATCTTAAAAGTGTTTAGTGTGGTATGTTCTCTGATTGCAGGTGGTATATTATTCCAGATCTTAATGCCCCTCACAGTGATAAAACGACAACTGAAAAATACCCTGCAACTCAACTGCAACGTAAAAAAAATATTTAAGAAACTAAATTCAATTTTATCCATTCCATCAAATAACAGGGCAAATAACAGGGCAGCTTGGTGGTGTAGTGGTTAGCACTGTGGCAGGACAGTAAGAAGGTCACGGGATCGATTCCACCCCTGACCCTCGTGGGTTCGATTCCACCCCCAACCATCAGTGACCCTTCTGTGTGGAGTTTGCATGTTCTCCCCGTGTCTGCATGGGTTTACCCTGGGTACTCCAGTTTCCTCTCACAGACCAAAAACATGCAAGTTAGGTTAATTAAAGACTCTAAAGTGGCCCTAGGTATGAATGTGTGTGTGAATGGTGAAGGGATTGGCACCGCACCGTGGCTGCCTCATCCATCCAGGTGGATGCCCTGTAATTTCCCTCGGGCAAAATAATAATAATAAATTTTAAAAAAAATAAAAATATATATTTTTTTTAAATTCTGCTTAAATCTGTTTTAATATTTCTGTTTTCTGTTTTAATATTTGCAGTGACATAAATGGATAAAACATTTAGAATTAATAAAGCAGCCTCTTTAGTCTTTAAAGTAAATCGTCAAAGCTCTCATCTAGATATAACACAAGAGAAACATATCGCTTGAACGGTTGAACTGCTCATTATAATTTGATATAAAATAATTCTCCCACACAGCAGGTTTCTTTGCTGCACAGGAGTTTACAGCGACTTAAAAATATTTGTACCCAAACTCAGAGCTGATGTGAGAGTTGAGCAAAATCTTGTTCAGATTGATAAATAACAATCCGCACATTGAAATGATCATACAACCACTTTTCTGTCTCGTAAATGAGGGCCAGTGTCCTTGAGTCATGTGAGAAATGGTTGCCAGTTTACTACTAAGAACCAGCTGAAACAGGTCTGAATGTAGGCCTTTAACTCAGCAAAATGAAACAAACACATTCTATATGTACATGGTGTGAGAAAATAAAGACAGTATACACAGGTGAACACATTTGAACCAAAATACGATGCGCCAGTGAGCAATGTGTTTACTTAATGCCTTTAATGCCTAAGTGAAGAAATAAAAGGCCCTTTTCCACTAGTACCTACTCGTCTTGACTCTACTCGGTTTGTAGGGTTTTCCATTAGTACCTGGTACCAGGTACTTTTTTGGGACCTACTTCACTGAGGTTCCAAACATGCTGAGTCGAGCTGAAAATGTGACGTCAACAGATTGCAGGCCACTGATTGGCCAGGGCATAATGTCAGTGGATGAGAGCAACGTCTTCACAACATTCAAAACCGCCATTTGTAATTTTTTTTAATTTGATTTTGTATACTTTATTGATCCCCAGAGGGGAAATTGAGGGCATCCACCTGGATGGATGAAGCCGCCACGGTACGGCGCTATCCCTTAACCATTCACACACACATTCACACCTAGGGCCACTTTAGAGTCTCCAATTAACCTAACCTGCATGTTTTTGGCCTGTGGGAGGAAACCGGAGAAATTTGGTCCTGAATTTTTATTATTTCTGTGATAATCAACGAAATAAATGGCTACACACAAATCAACACAGTCACAAAACACTCACCATCTTCCCTGTGAGCAGACATCAGCTTGGAGACCTCCTGGCAATTCACTTCGGAACGCTCCGCCAGCACTGGGGCTGAAAAGTTCATATAGTGGTCAAATTTGACCAAATGTGGTTATTTTTCAACAGTCTCCCTGTTGATGCACACAGTTCTTCCATCGGTGTTGCAGCGTTTGGATTCCTGCGCTTGAAAAATAAACTACATTTGTTCAAATTTTATAACTATGAACTTTTCAGTCTATGAACTTTTCAGCCCCATCGGCCCTGCTGCAGCGGAACAACCCGAAATGAAAAAGTTTATCAGGAGGTCTCCGAGCTGATGGCTGCTCACGGGGAAGATGGTGAGTGTTTTGTGATTTCAACCATCTTTTATGTTATTTATCAGTGAAAATGTCAGCATGTAAACAACATAATGGGATAATGGGCAGCCTTCCTGTAATGACCCCATCTACCTGAGGTGGTACTTAGTTGTAATAGAAAACCAACCACACCATGTCGAGTCAAGGTGAGTTGGGCTGAGTAGGTGCTAGTGGAAAAGGGGCTAAAGAAAACAACTTTTAAAAAACTCCATTACACTTGCTCTTGATCCCTTAAAGTCTTGGTCTTTCTACACTCTGGTCTCAGCCTGGTCTTGTTCTGGGCTTGACTACAACATTGCATACAGGTACACAGAATAACCATGGATAGTATATAATCTTTAAGGATACAGAATTGTTATTTGGCTATTGACAATAACAATCATTACTGAGGGTGGCAACAACACTGTTGATTCAAATGCGAAATATACTGTCTGGATACATATTCATATTCTGCAGGGTAATTTAACAAACCGTAATGCTGTTTATTCCATCTAGCTGCAATTCTCCTGCACTGTGTATATATCTGTGTACATATGTACATTCACTTTACTGCTTTGGCTAACCATTTCTTATTATCTTATTTACTATTGTTCTGAGTGCTGCTATCCCTTTGCTGCTGTAATCCTGGAATTTCCCAATTGTGGGACTAATAAAGGCTTATCTTATCTTATCTTTCCAAGTGCTGTAATATTATTTGGGGTAGACAGAACCATTCAACTTTCTTAACACATCTATGACCTTTGAATCTTTTGAAAAATATGCATCTCTAACCTGCTTTTTCTCTTGTGGAAATGGAAGCCAAAAAGAAATGAAATGGGATAACTGTAGGTATACATTTTACTGATATAATCAAGTCTCTCTGCAAACTCTTCACATGCCCTCATAGGCACATGTTCAGAAATGTGAGCCATTTTCCCTTCTCATAGTCTCTGGGAACTAAAGCTGCTGTACAGACTGCTCAACTCCCACTACTACATGAAGAGCACCATCATTTCAACAACTGCAATTGCCTGCTATCACAGCAAGTTCACAGCAGGCAGTAGGTAAGCTCAGCATGCTTCTTTTAAAGTCATGTCAAGGACATCCCATGTCTACTAGAGCTGAGCCTGTTTTTGAACACAGGGAAGAAGAAGACATTTAAAAAAATGTTCTGTTTATAAAATCTCATTTCAACATTTGCCAACTTTAATGTTCCACTTTTACAGATAAAGAAAGAAGCATTTTGTATTCTGGATATTTAAAATGTATATAAATATATATTGCACATTTTGCTGTATGGGTGTGTGTTAGTAGTTAGCAGTGTTGGGCAAGTTACTAAAACTTCTGAAAAGAAGTAACTAGTAACAATAAGTTGTTACTATTTTTTAGTAACTCGCCCAACACGCAGGTGGACACGCAGCCTAAAGCAACTAGTTACTTGGAAAAGTAACTTTCACATTACTTTTCAATTCAATTCAATTCAATTCAACTTTATTTATATAGCATCATTTCACAACAACAGTCATCCCATAGCACTTTCAAATGTAGGGGAAACCCCCACAATTGCAGAAAGACCCTAGCAATCAGGCGATCCCCTGTGAGCAAGTGCTTGGCGACGGTGGAGATGAAAAACTCCCTTTTAACAGGGAGAAACCTCCAGCAGAACCAGACTCAGGGAGGGGCAGCCATCTACTGTGGCTAGCTGGGAGGTGAGGGGATAGAGAAGATGAAAGAACAGACATGTAGGGAGCAAACAGCACGATGGGGACTCAATCTATAGGAGATAACAGATGTTAATGACCAGCAAAAAATATATATTTCATTGAGAGTGAAGAAAGAAGTGAAGCCCAGTGCATTATTGGAGGTCCCCCGGCTGTCTAAACCTATTAGCAGCACAACTGAGGGAGGGTTCAGAGACACATGATCCCTCCCTAATTGTAGGCCATATCAAAAAGGAAGGTTTTAATCCTATTCTTAAAAACAGAGATCGAGTCTGACTCCCGAAACCAGATTGGCAGCTGGTTCCACAGGAGAGGAGCTTGATAACTGAAGGCTCTGCCTCCCATTGTACTTTTGGAGATTCTAGGTATTACAAGTAATTCTGCATTTTGGGAGCGTAGTGGTCTGTTAGGATAATAGGGTAGTATCAGATCTTTTAAATAAAAAGGAGCCTGATTGTTTAGAGCTTATTAAAGTGAGAAGAAGGATTTTAAACTTAATTCTAAACTCTATGGGAAGCCAATGAAGGGAGGCCAGAATCGGCGAGATATGATCTCTCTTTCTAGTACCTGTTAAAACTCTTGCTGCAGCATTTTGGATCAACTGAAGACTTTTTAAAGATGTTTTAGGATAACCTGATAATAAAGAGTTACAATAATCTAATCTAGAGCTAACAAAAGGGTGGATCAGTTTCTCAGCATCACTCTGAGACAGATGCTCCTAATCTTGGCAATATTATGCAAATGATAGAAGGCAGTCTTAGAAACAAGTTTAATATGTGAATTAAAAAACATATCTTGATCAAAATAACTCCCAAGGTTCCACACAGAAGTTGATGTAGTCCGTGATGGTGTGAGTGAGGCCATCGATGTCCTCACCATGTGGATCACAGAGCTGCTCCCAGGCAGTGGTTTCAAAACAGTCCTTTAGAGCGTCCATTGCCTCCTCAGACCATAACTTCACCGTGTGCATGACCGGAGGTTGGCTGTGTACTAGGGGTATTGCCTGTCTCTCGGGGAGACGAGCCGGGTGCAGCCATCTGCTGCATCCGAGCTTGTCTCGCCGGGCTCTGCCGCTACCGGTGATTCTGATCCCAGTTTCTTTTCTTTGTCTGAACCTTCTCCCAGGGTCACCGGTGATGAGCCCGTTCCGGTCGTCGCTTTGGAGGTTCCGGGTTCATGTCTGGAGGTCGTTCCTGGTGCTGCGCCGGCCCAGTCGGGGTCCTTCGTGGGTATTGTTCCGGCCCAGTCGCGGTCCGTCGTGGGTGCGACTTTGACCCAATCGGGGTCCGCCGTGGACGCTGTTCCGGCCCAGTCGGTGTCCGTCGTGGGTGCAGCACGGTCCCGCTGGGGTTCTAGCAAGAGCGCAGTGCCAGTTCGTGTGGAGTTCGGAGAAGGAGCTGCAGATCCTCCGCCGATCAACATTGGACTGGTCCAACATCTTTTTCCCGTTCCCTTTTTCCCACCACCTGGTGCCGTGGGGATTTCTCGTATTCAGCTCGGCTTACCCCTGCTTTCCCTCACGATAGGGAGGCCGCCTCCGAGTTCTCCCCTGTGGTCCTGGTGGCCTGATGACATGGGTCGGCCGCCTGGGAAACTGCTTCGCCGGTTCGGCGTTCTGAGTCGACCGCCCGACGGACTGGAATCTTTGTTCGGCGACCTGGTCCGGTCACCAGACTTACTGTTGCTCCGGGCCCGGTGCTGGGGTAGGCCGCCCGAACAGTTTGGTTTTTTTTCCTCTTCGCCAAAGGTACTGCTTCTCTGGACGCTGGATGCAGGTAGACCTCCTGAACTATTTGTTTTTGTTTCATTGTGCTCTGCCTGCCGTCATCCCTGTGTTTTGTTTTTTTTTGCTCTCCTCTGTAATTTTAGGGATGCTCTTATGTTTTTGTCGTTTGGACTACTTTAAACTGTGTGTATATCACAGCTCTTTAGTGTGGGTTTTTTTTCCCCCTTTTTCTGGTGTTATTAGGGTACGTTGGGTTTGTGCCTGTATTTCTGTTTTTTGAGAGATGTTTTTTTTCCCTCCTCTATAGGTTGAGAGAGGCTCTGTTGTGGCCTTTGCCTGTGAATCACGGTCAATATTCATAGTATCGCTGTGTTATAGCATCCATTGTTCTGTGTCTGTATTTTCGTTCTGTTTCCTCTGTAGTTGGATGTGCCCTTTTGGTTTTTCCTTTTTTTTTTAGTGGACTATATTTGTGGTGACTGCTCCACTTTGAAGTTTGTTTCTTTTTTCTCTCTTCCCTGGTGTGGTTAGGATTCTGTATATTTTGTCATGTATCTGTATTTTAGTTCTGTATCCTACCATGTTCTGTGTCCATTGTAGCCTGTCCATGTTTGACTCTCGTTATTTTGTTTATCGTTGTTGCCCTCTGTTTTTTTTCCCTTGATATGGTGTTCCCCTTTTCTTTTTGTTGGTTCTTGCCCTCCTAGCTACCCCACTATAGTTCCGAATGAACCAGCGATAAAAGTTCGCAAACCCGAGGAAGCGTTGGAGCTCCCTACGGGAGTGGGGTATTGGCCAGTCGAGCACTGCCCTCACCTTGGCTGGGTCAGCAATCAGTCTCCCTTCAGCCACTATGAAGCCCAAGAAGGTGGTAGATGCTGTGGAGATCTCACACTTCTCGGCCTTAACGTAAAGCTGGTTCTCCAAGAGCCGTTGTAGAACGGCTCTTACATGGACTTTGTGTTCCTCTGGTGAGTGGGAGAAAATCAAAATGTCATCCAAATAGACAAACACAAATTAATAAAGCATATCGCGGAGGACGTCGTTAATTAACCGTTGGAAGACAGTGGGGGTGTTGGTGAGCCCAAACGGCATCACCATATACTCAAATTGCCCCAGGTTGGTTTTAAATGCTGTCTTCCACTCGTTCTCCTCATGAATGCGGATTAGATGGTACGTGTTGCGTAAGTCTAATTTGGTGAAAACCCATGAGCCCTGAAGGAGCTCAAATGAGGAATTCATCAAGGGCAGAGGATATTTGTCCTTAACTGAAATAGTGTTGAGCTCACGGTAGTCGATGCTCGGGCGCAGTGAACCATCCTTCTTACCAATGAAGAAGAACCCGGCCCCGAGAGGGGCCGAAGATGGCCAAATAAGGCCAGTGTTCAGTGACTCCTTGACATACTTCTCCATTGCCTCCCTCTCCGGACCAGAAATGCTGTAGAGCCGGCTGGACGGCAGCTTCGCCCCCGGGATGAGGTCCACAACACAGTCATAAGAGCGGTGAGGTGGAAGCAACAGCACTCTTGACTTAGTGAAGACCTCTCCCAAATCGTGGTAAGCCCGGAGGATGAGGCTGAGGTCCGGCGGCTCGACTGGAGGGAGAGAGACAGGGAGAGAAGGAGCACATTCAGCTGAACGGAGACATTTGGCCAAACAAAATGGGCTCCAGGAGGTGATGGAATTACGCCCCCAATTAATAATGGGGCTGTGCTTCTGGAGCCAAGGATATCCTAGAATCATTGCGGATGATGAATTTGGGAGAATTAGGAACGTGAGTTCCTCCCGATGATTCCCGGAAATAAGGATGGCAACCGGCACCGTGCGTTCAGCGACTACCGCAACCTCACAGCCAGTATGGTGGTTATACACTGGTGTTGGGGCAATTTAAGTGTGGGAATACCCATGTCCCAAATGAACCGGGCTGACAAGAAATTGCCCTCTGCCCCTGAATCCACTAATGCCATCACCCTCCTCTCGACCCCCAGCAATTGCACAAGGACTGAAAAAGAGAGCTTGCCAGGGGGAGATAATTTGGTCCTGCCCGCCAGACCCCCCATGGTTACTGATGGGCCACATCTTTTTGGCCGCCGGTGGCACTCATCACAACTGTGCTTCACTGAACCACAGTACATGCACGTGCCCACCCTCCTCCTTCACCGACGCTCATCATCAGTCAAACAACACCGACTGAGCTTCATCAGCTCTGGGGAAGGACCAGCCCCACCAGTGTCAGTCCCCGCGGCGGGCACCCGCTTGGTAGAAGGGCAAGAGGAGGACTGTCGCTCCTTCATGTGCTCATGGTAGTGGTTATTTATTTAGCGAATGCAAAATCCTTAAGCCAAGCAGTTGCCTCCTGGTTTGCTGTATGGAGGGTGTGTAATCCTCCTTCCAGTCTTTGGAGCGGGCAAGCCTCTATGATGTGTTCCATTGTTTGCTCCTCTCCACATGCGCACAGTGGGCTGGGGCTACTGCCCCATCTGTGAAGGCTGGCCAAGCAGGGGCCATGTCCAGTCCTGAAGCGATTAAGTGTAGACCACTGTCTCCTTGGGAGGTTGGTGCCCAGGACCTGTTGGTTGGAGTTTGTCACCAGGTGTTTGTTTGGGACCTCCTTGGTCTCCCATTCCACTTGCCAAGCTGTCTGGATGGTAAAGTCAGCTGGGGGAGGGTTTTTCCAAATCGGCCGTCTGGATGAAAGTCGGGCAGTGGGTGGGGTATAGATATCTGCATGGATTGGTAAGTGAGGAGAATCTTTAACTTTTTGGAGCATCCTTTGAGTTAATGCTGCTCGTCGGATGTGTGGAGGGGCTATGTTTGACAGTACAGGGAGCCAGGGGAGTGGTGTTGAGCGGATTGTTCCAGTTATAGTTCTCATGGTTGTGTTGAGCTGGGTGTCTACGTGGTGTGTGTAAGATGACCTGGACCAGACAGGGGCACAATATTCTGCTACAGAGTATGAAAGGGCCAGTGCTGAGGTGCGCAGGGTGGAGGCTGCCGCCCCCCATTTTGCACCAGCGAGCTTGCAGAGCAGGTTGTTTCGTACCTTCACCTTAGCAGCCGTCCCCTTTAGATGTTCCTTGAAGGATAGGGTCCTATCAAGGGTCACTCCAAGGAAGGTTGGATTCGGGGCATGCTTAAGCTTGAGTCCGCTTAGGTGGATGTTTAGCTTTCTGGCAGCTTTTACATTGTGGAGATGGAATACACTGGAGACGGTTTTTGCTGGGCTTGGTTTTAGGCACCAGAATTTGCAGAACTGGTCCAATTTGGGAAGATCTTCCGTGAGCACCCGTTCCAGTGGCTCAAAGTCTGGTGCTTGGAGTGCCAAACAGATGTCGTCTGCATAGATGAATTTGCGGGATTTTGTAGTGGGCAGGTCGTTTATGTAGAGGTTGAACAGAGTTGGAGCTAGAACTGAGCCTTTTGGGAGTCCGTTTTTCTGCGTTCTCCATGCACTTGTGTTCTGACCGAGGTGGACTCTGAACCTTCGGTTGGTCAGCAAGGTTTTAATAATTGCTGTTTCCCAAGCAGGGATCGCCTTTATAAGTTTCAGGAGGAGGCCTTTGTGCCAGACCGTATCACAGGCAGCTGTAAGATCGAGAAACACAGCCCCTGTCTTCAGTCTGCTCTCGAAGCCATTTTCGATGAAAGTGGTTAGGGCCAGTACTTGTTCTCCTGTACTGCGGTCCTTGCGGAAACCTGCTTGATCCACACATAGAATTTCCTCTATTCCTGGGGAAATACGTTGCAGTATTAGGCGCTCCATGATTTTGTAAGGAACGCTGAGTAGGGAGATTGGGCGGTAGCTTGCTGGTAGTTTGTGGTCTTTGCCAGGGTTTGGAATGGCAATGACCTTTGCTGTCCGCCATTTCTTTGGGATCGAGTTTGTTTGTGTGATCTTTGTGTAGAATTGTGTCAACCAGGTTAGGGCTCGGGGGCCAAGATTTTTCATGAATTCTGGGAAGATGTTATCGTATCCTGCTGCCTTTCCACATTTCAGGCCCTGTAGGACTTTCTCCAGTTCAGCAGCCTCGAAGGGTTCAGGGTTCGTTTCCTCTGCAGGCATTTTTTGGTGTTTTTTTTTAGCTCAGTTGTAACTGCTCTTCTGGTGACTTTGTCTTGGGATGCTTTGGGGATATTCAGTAGGTGGGATGCAACTTGGTTGGGTGTGACAGATGCTCGGCTTTGGCTAGGGGGCTTCTGTGCAGCTCCTAGGCAATGGATGAGGCTCCAACATTTCCTGCTAGAGTGGGTAAAGCTCCGGTCAGCAACTGTCTCCTCCCATTTCTTTCGCCGGGCTGTATTTAGCGATTCAATGAGATGGTCTGCTATCTCTGGGTCCCCTGATGTTTGATAGGATTGTAGGAGGGCAGCGCTTTCTCCGTCCAAACATGGGACATAGAGGGGTTGGTAGCCTCGTGGGATTGCAGTATGGGCAGCCTTGAAGATTGCGCTGCAGAAGCGGTTGTATGCTTCATCTACAGTGATGGTGTGGAGTGGGATGGTAACAACACTCCTGTCCAGAGTTTCACTGAATTTCTTCCAGTTGGCTTTGCGGAAGTTCCAGCGCATCTTCCTTGGGCTGTTTATGACTGGAAGTTGTAGGCCAATGTGTACAAGCTGGGGCCGGTTATCCAGCCCCACAGCCTGATCGACAAGACCATCAAGAATGTCGGGAACAGCATAAACCGCCAGGTCGTCACGGAAGTGGGCGTTTAACCCGTGGAGGAACATGTGCTTGACTCAAATGGAGGAAATGGACAGCGAGTTCAAGAAGTGCTGCAGCGTGGCGAGGTAGTCTTCTTTGTGGCATCGCATGTGACCTGCATGTATGGACGTCTTCCACTTCCTGCTTGCCACCCTTACCCCCCTGTTCCTCCAGACGTCAATCAACGCCTCCAGGACGACATGGTTGCACATGGCGTCATTTTCACAAAAGAAGAAGAGAGCTGGTGCAGTGATCGGGCTGTTCCGGAACACTCTGATGCTGTTCTCGTAGAGGTCCGCAGTGTGAGTTTTGAAAAGCCAGAAGTAAAGCATGACAGTGTTTTTGATGAAGCCCTCTAAACGTGGCACCAGAGTCTTACCAAGGCCTACTGCCATGTGCTCCAGCGTGCCGACCACTAAGCTGTCATAGATGTGACCCACCACTCTCTGCGCCAGGTCTTGGTGCTCGCTCTGTCCTTGCGCTATGTGAGTGAGGATCTGGGTGAACGTGTAGCCACCGATGGAGGCGGCGTGGACCAGCACAGGCCTCCCAGAGAAAGGAGGCTCTTCCAGAATTTTCAAAACCTCCAGCCCGTACTGGAACCCCCATCGAGGCCACAGGAAGTGCAATACACTACTCTGAACCAGGAGGACATCCATGCCACAGTTTAGATAAAGGTCCCTGTACTTAGCAACCGCTCCTGGACGGGCACCAAGCCAGGAGAAGAAAACAAGAAGTGGTCGGGAAGTGGAGGCAGAATATGATTTTGGGGGACAGACAAGTGTGTGAGAAGCTGAATCTAATAGCGTAGAAGAGGAGACGTCCTCAAATGTGGACAGAGAGAAGGGCAGCGGTTGAGGGGAAAGGGGAGCGCTTTGGTGAAGGAGCCGAGATGGTTCACAGTCATTGGCGGTGTGGGAACCAGCCTCTGTGTATGGGGCGTAATAATAAGTTATGCTTTTGCCAAATGTTTCAACAATAAACCTCTCCGTGCAAGCGTGATCAGGTGGGGTTGCGCCAGTCCAGAAATGGCTCGTGGAGGGCTGCAGGTTTCCCATCCTCAGCTTTGCTCTTATCCCGTCTGTCCGTCGGTCTGAACAACTTGGGACGGTCGCTCGTATGTGTCACTGAGGAACGCGCTGTGTAACGCAACCTCGTTCCACCCCAAGTCCTCTGCTTCGACCCGAAACTCCACCGAGTACCTGGCCATGGACCGAGCACCCTGGTGGAGAGTCATAAGGCAGCTTATAATATTCCCTTGACTCTCGGAGTGGTCGAACATGCGGGAAAAAGCAACCACAAATTGTTCAAACATGTAGATTCGCCCTTCCAGGCTGTCTGCTGTGGCCCGAGCCCAACTAAGGGCTCAGTCCCGCAGCAGGTGGGTAAAAAATTGAATCTTTGCAACATCCCCCGGATACCCCCCCCCCCCCGACCTGCTCCAAATACATCCGTACCTGGTGGAAAAATTCCTTACACTCCTGGTGGAGAAATTCCTTACACTCCCTCACCTCCCCTGCGTACGGGTCCGCTGTGGGAACGGAGGTGGTACAACACACTAATGGTTGAACAATGGGAGCAGGCTGAGGAGGAGGAGCCGCTCCAGCCAAATGCTGCGTGATGATGTCCAATTGCCGCATCATGGTTTGCAGCAGCTGGCCCATCAAGGTAATCTGTTGCTTGGATGCCTCTAGGCGATCCAGAGCTGATTGCCCCGCTGCTGCACCTGCTGAGCCGAGGTTCCAGCTGGCTCGTTCTGTTAGCACTGATATAATAATTCAGCCCACGTGCGAGGTGTAGCAACAAAGAGACAATCAAACAATAACACACGTTTGAGTTTCTTTATTTAAATAGCAAAAAGATCTCGCACAGCTACAGAAACAGTCACTCGCCAGAGGAAGGAGCCTGTGGAGAGAAGACGAAGAGCTGTGAGAGGAGGAATGGAGTAAGGGATAATGGGCAAGCAAAATTACCACTTACGTGGGCTCCGAAGGAGCACCGGCAGGACTCCAGCGGGGAATAGACGAACCAGCAGGGTGGGGAATGAGCTGGTGGTGCCTGACCGGGTGGAGGTTGACAGTCAATGAGTGGAGATGTGGCAGGAGAGCGAGCGCAGTCCCAGCGACACACCCACACAATGGCAGCAACCTGAACAAGGAGAAAAAGAGCACACAGGTTAGTTATTTTCTACACCAGTGTGAACATGACTTGCTGTCTTTACGGCAGTATACCCAGACGAGCCAGCGTTGAATCACTGGAGGATACCTCCTTAAGTACAGTGGCTGATGAGAGGGCGCAGGTGTGTCCTCTCACTCAGGTGTGCTGATGAGCTGAGGAGAGATGAACGGGAAGGAGGGGGCACGCTCTCACCGCCCATGACACCAGAGTGCCTCTTTAAATCTAAACAGAAAATCAGGTTATTGCGGTTGATAGTTTTACAAAATACAATTTATTTGCCTTTAATATGTGTCTCAACGACTTTACAGTTAAATACAAAAATGTGGGTGCCCCTTAACAAATAGCACATTTTTAGGGATTTGTTTAATTAAGTGTTTATTGTTTGCTAGTGATCCTACAGAGACTGTGCTTACATCTTTTTAAAAGATATGTGAGGTGGCCAAATTTTTGCATACTATTGTAATTAAATAATTCTTCTTCTTCTTCTTCTTCTTCTTCTTCTTCTTCTTCTTCTTCTTCTTCTTCTTCTTCTTCTTCTTCTTCTTCTTCTTCTTCTTCTTCTTCTTCTTCTTCTTCTTTCGACTGCTCCCTTTAGGGGTCACCACAGCGGATCATCTGCTTTCATCTCACCCTATCTCTTGCATCTTCCTCTGTGACACCAACCCTCTCCATGTCCTCCTTTACTACATCCTGTTATGGCGGCACTTATTGTGAAGTTCAGTGTGGTGATGCCGACTTCCTGTCACTTCACCACACTCACTTTCACATTCACTTTCACTATGCTAGCCCCAGATGTCTTCGGCACTTGACTGCAATCGGGTAGGGGGTGTGCAGTACGACGGTGACCGCTACAGCGTTTGTAGAAGAGGGCAAGGCAAGACCGATAAGCATGGAGTAACCACTTCAGGTTATGGACTTAGTTCTGGTTTGGGGTGATGAACAACCACGGGGAAGATAAGCCAGACGATAGCCGATGAAACATCAGGCATGCCTGTGGATTGTGGCAAAGTTGGGTGCGGCGTGCTTCCGGTTGTCCGATGGCTCAATGAGGCATGCCAACCAGCTGTGGCGTGTCCAGGAGGATGCTCCAGGTGGCAAGACTGAACGTGAGTCGGTGAAGGTGGTTTGGGATCCAAGCTCCGGCATCCAGAAGATCAGCCTTCGCTCCGGGGGCCTGCTGCCTTCAGGGGTGCGCTTGCTCCCCCCCCCCGCCCCATCATGTCGGTTCTACCTCTTTCACCCAAGTGACTGTGCTCTGACAGCTTTGTTTATAGTTACCTCCGCCAGGAGGTTATGTTTTTGCCGGAGTTTGTCTGTTTGTCTGTCTGTCTGTCTGTTTGTCTGTCTGTTGGTTAACAAGATAACTCAAAAAGTTTTGGACGGATTTCCATGAAACTTTCAGGCGTTGTTGGAAATGGTACAAGGAAGAACTGATTAAATTTTGGGGATGATCCAGATCACCGTCCAGAAGAAAAACCCCATTACGGAAAATGCCATTTTCGTGAATAACTACTGAACCACTAATCCTATCATTGTGAATCCAATTGCTGGTCATATGTTTTCATGGTCAAGGAATCTGAAAACGTACACACAAACACTGTATGGGGGGAACTGTGGCCGCCATTACGGAAAATGCCATTTTCATGAATAACTACTGAACCACTAGTCCTATCATTGTCAATCCAATTGCTAGTCATATGTTTTTGTGGTCAAGGAATCTGAAAACGTACACACAAACACTGTATGGGCGGAACTGTGGCCGCCATTACGGAAAATGTCATTTTCCTGAATAACTACTCAACCACTAATCCTATCATTGTCAATCCAATTGCTAGTCATATGTTTTCATGGTCAAGGAATCTGAAAACGTACACACAAACACTGTATGGGGGGAACTGTAGCGCTTGGCGGAGGTCTGCGCTCTCCGAGTGCTTTTCTAGTTCTTTGTATGTTCATTGTGTTTAGTGTAGGAGCACAGCATATTTTTAGTTCAAATAAAGACTCGGTGGCAGAATAATCCACTGCGCCGTGCGGGCCGTGTGGTAGTCCACCCACCGGCCCTATTTTAGGTTGTTTTGTGTGAATGTGTTAGGCCTTTTAGTACCTCAGTTTACATTATTTAGAGTGTGTTTCGGGTTCCAAATTGGAGTGGGTTTGAATTGTATGAGTGTTTTTTTGGACTTTGTAAAGGGGTGGGGAGGTTGTTATGGTGGTACTTATTGTGAAGTGCAGTGTGGTGACGCCGACTTCCTGTCATGTCACCGCACTGCCCTGTATAGCGGGGTAGCCACCATAGGCACTTCCTCTTGCGCCGAATGAGTCCACTAGGTGCTTTGTCCAATATATCCACTGTCCCTCCTCTGCACATGTCCATACCATCTCAGCTTTGCCTCCCTTATTTTGTCTCCAAACCACTCAATCTGAGCTGTCCTTCTGATATACTCATTTCTAATCCTGTCCCTCCTTGTCACTGCCAATGAGAATCTTAGCATCTTTAACTCTGCTACCTCTAGCACCACCTCCTATCTTTTTGTCAGTGCCACCATCTCCAAACCATACATCATAGCAGGTCTCCCTACTGTCTTGAAAATCTTCCCTTTCACTCTTGCTGCTATCCTTCTGTGACAAATCACCCCTGACACTCGTCTCCACCCACTCCACCCTGCCTGCACTCTCTTCTTCACCGCTCTTGTGCATTTTCCATTGCTTTGGATGGTTTACCCCAGGTATTTAAACTCATCTACCTTCACTACCTCTACTCCTTTCATCTTCACCATTGCACCTGCCTCCCTCTCATTCATACTCATGTATTCTGTCTTGCTTCTACTGATTTTCATTCCTCTTCTCTCCAGAGCAATCCTCCACCTCTCCAGGTTCTCTTCCACCTGTTTCCTACTCTCACTACAGATCAATATGTCATCTGCAAACATCATGGTCCACCAAGACTCCTGCCTGACCTTGTCTGTCAGCTTGTCCATCATCACAGCAAACAAGAAGGGACTCCGAGCCAATCCCTGATGTAACCCCACCTTGAATCCATCCGTCACTCCTACAGAGCACCTCACCACTGTCTCATTGTCCTCATAC
Source organism: Pholidichthys leucotaenia (assembly GCA_020510985.1). Lineage (NCBI taxonomy): Eukaryota > Metazoa > Chordata > Actinopteri > Cichliformes > Pholidichthyidae > Pholidichthys > Pholidichthys leucotaenia. Next base: position 150,487,506 of record CM035838.1, read on the forward strand.
ATGTCCTGCACCACCCTTACATACTTCTCTGCCACTCATGACTTCCTCATACAGTACCACACTTCCTCTCTCGGCACCCTATCATATGCGTTCTCTAGATCCACAAAGACACAGTGCAACTCCTTCTGACCTTCTCTATACTTCTCCATCAGCACTCTTAGAGCAAACATTGCATCTATAGTACTCTTTCTTGGCATGCAACTGTACTGCTGCTCACTGATTGTCACATTCGTCATGATCCGCATGTTTGATTTGGCAGAGGTTTTACATCGGATGCCCTTCCTGACACAACCCTCTCCATTTACCCGGGCTTGGGCCCAACACTAGGAGTACACTGGCTTGTGCACCCCTTGTGGCTGGGTTATACTATTGTAAATAAATAAAAAATGACAAGTTATTATAACATTATAGCACAGAAGACCACTGTAGCCCTTCTTTAAAGTTCTGCAATGCACCAACTAGAAGTTTTTAATCTTATTTTAATTAATTTCATGGTGTGTCATAACTGTGGCTTCAAGATACATTTATCTGGCCTCATTTTCTTTGGAACTATAGAATGCAGCTTTTTGCTTTGAACATATTTTCTCTGATGCACACATTTTGTTTCCAATTATTCATTATCTCTTTGTGTATATATATATATATATATATATATATATATATATATATATATATATATATATATATATATATATATCCTATTTTCTTACTCAGCACTGCTACTTTTATTCTGACTCAAGCCCTAATGCACATACACACACACAAACACACAAAAGGGCAATGAATGTGAAATGTGGATCAGAAAGTAATCAAAATATTTTTAGGAAGTAAAACGTCAGGTCACCTCATTCTGTCTTGAAAAACTCACATTTTCAATTCATAATACACTGTCTGTTTATGTCTCAAGGGTGTTTATTAAGAGGTCAAAGTGGGATTAAATTCCTCCAATACATTCAAGGATCACAGCAGGCGAAATGGACAGCCTGAAACCTCGGTTCAGTGGTGCAACAATGCCATTTTGCAGCTTATCACCGGGGCGCGTCGATCGATTTCAGATATCAATATTGTCTGAGGCAGAGTGGTGGAGCGGCTTGACAAATATCTCCATGTTTATTGATAACAAATCCAGCTCTGACCATAAGACGGGATTTACAGAAAGGAACGTCACATATTGTTTGTACCGCATAAGCCCTGCCACTCCTTGGTCGATATCAGCTTTGTGACTCATGTTTTGCAAAACTTCAGATCCATTTTGCTTGAGCAGGATGTGATTTTCCAGAAAAGAAGAGGGGGGGGGGGGGGAGAGTCTAGACAAGCTCATCAGCAGCAGATCTAATAAGATAAGATAAGATAAGATAAGATAAGATAAGCCTTTATTAGTCCCACAACGGGGAAATTCCAGGACTGCAACAGCACAGGGATAGCAACACTCAGAGCAACAATCAGAAGGCAAGAAAAAAAAAAAAACAAGCAAGCAAGAGCAGCTAATATACATATGTACATATTACTATAAAATATATATATACACACACACACACACACAGACACATAATGTGTCTAGTTTGACAGAGGAGTGCTTTTATAATCCAGTCTGTCCTTGTTGGTTTTAACATCTGCAGCTAAATTCTTTCAACTTATAATTATGAAACAAACAATCAAAAATGGGTAACAAAAACCTTTTATTCTAACAGATTCTACTGTGCACAGGATACGCTACACTTGATTGTCAGTTTGACAGACAGGGCTGAAAAATTCTGTCATGATCTATTATTAACTGTCATTTTAACTGGTTTTAGGATCACCTTCAGTGTAATCCATCAAAATAACAGACAGCTTTCAGATTTTTCTGTCACTGCTGGGAAAAAATCTGTCATTGATGGACAGTTTTCAGTTAACACAACCGCTGCTACTGTTTAATGTACGAAGATGTACAAAGATGTATGTCATCTTTATATTTTGGAAACCACACAATCTTTGTAATCTTTGTATTGCTGAAGTCCCTACTGCTAAAAAGAAAAAGAGCATTTCTGTTTACAAAAAGGGAACAACAGAAAATTCTGCCATTCAGATGCTGCAAGATTCTTGTTTTCTCTATTTTTTTTATTATTAACGGACAGAAAAAACTTGTTATAAAATGTTTGTCTTTGTAAATGGAATTCTCGTTTGCTACATAAGGAATGACTTTTTTATTTGTTCCATTTTGTGTGGGATTAAAGTGGATGGATTGCTTTCCTTTGGTGATTATTGAGAGAGTGTTCTGGACTTAGTTAAAACTTTGAGGAGATCCTGGTAGCTGTGGAGGTTATTGAGAGATCTTAGCGATTGCTGGAAGATCTGGCCATTTTCTTCATCGCTCAGCGATCTCTCAATGATCTCTTCCCCTTTGTAAAGGGGGTAGAAGGGCACTAGAAACCTTTCAAATGCTCAGCAACCTCTATGGTCACTCAAAAGATCCCTCAGTGATTTCTCCTGGTCTTTCAAAGATCTCTCAGGGGTCTTTCAAAGATCTCTGTGTATCACCATGAAATTTACCAATCTTCCAAACACTTACATAGAAAATGCTTTTTCGAGGCTTTGAGAGATTGTTAAGAAATTGGGCCAATTTTTGATCTCTCGATGGAATCTCTCAATTCACTGTGAATGTGCAAAACGGAGGGATTGAGCTAAGGGGTAGGCTGAAGGGGTGAATTGGGACGCACCCATAGTGCTAAAAATAGTACATGTTACACATGTGTTGATACATAGTGCACAGGCACAGACATCTTGACTTTCAGAATAGAATTCAAGTTGGAATTGGGAAAGCTTGCCCGACTTCACAGCCTGGCAGTACTTTATTGGTACGCCCCAAAACTGACTTGCTTCAATAAAAAAACTCACCAACAACGTGCTTACAATTACAGGGGGGTGGGGGGGGTGGACCCAATTGCTTTTCTTTGATCTTTCCCACTTAGGCCTCCTCATCACTTTGCCACCAAATAGTCATGGATTTCCCTGCACTGGCACTGGGATGGGTGTTAAAACTATCAAATGCAAGGGACGGACTAATCCAACCCAAATCTAACATCTGGTGGAGTGATCTTTTTCTTGTCCCACTGGAAAAACATTTGAAAAGTTGTTGCAACAACAATATCAACAGCCGTCAGTGGTCCGATAAATTTTAAACCTCAATCATCTGTGCACTGAACTGACTGTGTGTGAGAGGATTAAGCAGGTGGAAGGTTGAGTTTTTCCGTCCTCTTGTGCTCAAGCATCTCAACTAAATTACACTGACATGCTCTCCCACTGTGAATCACTATATTAATCAGAAAGGAAGGACAATGGGAAATGAAGGCACATCTAATCAATAACCCTGAAGTATGGTTTGCTTTTGGGCAGGAAAGATATTAGTGCAATTCATGGGGTCTATTATGTGTGAGACATGAAAAACACCAATTATTTAAATCCCCCGTGGCTGATGTGGGTGTATTATACATGATGGTGCAAGGCTGTGAATACACAAAAAATGTGAAAATATACAAAGATCAAAAGCTATGACAATGCTTGTATAGACCTAAAAATCCCTATTTTTATTTTTTAACAAAGGCAAGCGTTGTATGTGGGTTTGGCCCCTGGGGCTTGCCGTAGCCATCAGACGGGATGACATCAGGCAGGCTACGGCTGCTGTATATGTTTGCCTTTTCTTGTAAGAAAGTTCAGTTCATTGTTTGGCATAAGACAGCTCACGGCTCACTCATTTCATACATAACATTTGGCGACTGAGGATTAACTCATGGAGACATGCATAACACCACTGCAGCCTTTCATTGAGCTCCCCGGGAAACCACCGGTTCCATGGCTTCGCTGGTTAGAAGCTTTCAAAACCTACATCACAGCGTTGTACCTGGGGAAGCTGGATAAGGTGAGGAAGCAAACGCTGCTTGTCCATAGCCTAGGCTTGGAGAGCCAAAGGATTCTCTGCACGCTCGGCGCGACGGACTCGTATGAGGAAGTTGTGGAGTGGCTAGCTTGCTATTTCACCGTGCTGGAAAGCATGATGGTACAACGGATTTGCTTTCGCCAGAGACGACAGAAAGTTGGTGAGCCAATACACCAGTTTGTCGCTGAACTCAGACAGTTGGTTAGTGTGTGCCGTTTTGGGCTGCTGGAAGATGAAATGGTGTGAGATCAATTGGAAAAACGCACGTGTAACGCTGGGCTACAGGCTAGGTTGCTAACGGCGCCTAATGCTAACTAAAGCAGTTGAGCTAGCACTCCAATTAAAATCAGCAGAGAAGTTAGCCACAGAGTTAAATGGGCGCCAAACACAGGGGCTAGCCAGACAGTCGACGCTAGCTAACGTGTTAGACACGGAGGATGAAGAGTACACGGCAGAAGAGTTCGAGGTATATGCAGTGAGCTTAAGGTCCACTCCGAGAGGCCCCGACTGCAGAAGTTGTGGGATCTCGATGCACCGGGACAGAGCACAAGTTTGCCCGGCAAGAGGAAAACGGTGCATCAAGTGTGGGTGCCTGAACCATTTCGCCAGGGTATGCTGGTCGTCAGCATCATGGGACCCGCCAAGTGAGCCTGCCTCCCCCCGCCAACAATGGCCTTCCACTCGGTGAGTCCCAACGCCAATGGCTGTTCTTATTGTACAGTGGAACTGGACGGTGTAGCTTTACCACTCCTGCTCAACACAGCGGCGGTGCGGTCAATGCTAAAGTGCTGGTCGTGGAGGAGGAGTAGCAACAATTTACCATTCCAAATTACTAGTTAATGTAAAGCAAAAAACATGTTATAATTCCTTTGAGGGCCTGGTCCTCAGTATTGGGCACTTTAGCAATTTTAGGTTAAACCCAATTTTATTTGCCATAGTTTATTGTCCCCCATCAACCTACTCAGAATTTTTATCCGAATTTGCTGATTTCTTAGCTGATTTAGTGCTGAAATCTGATAGAATAATTATAGTAGGGGACTTTAATATACATGTGGATGTAGATAGTGACTGCCTTAATGTGGCATTTAATTCAATATTAGACTCGATTGGGTTTTCTCAGAAAGTAGGAAATTCTACTCATTACCTCCACCATACATTGGACCTTGTTCTGACATATGGCATAGAAATAGAAAATCTTGTAGTGTCTCCTCATAACCCTGTACTGTCAGACCATTGTCTGTTAACCTTTGATTTTACTATTTCTGACTATTTGGCTCCTAAAGAAAAACATTATTACAGTAGATGCCTCTCAGATGATGCTGTTACCAAATTTATGCAGATTGTTTCCTCTATGCCATGTGTCAACACAACGGAAATAAGCTATAGACAGCTTGCTCCTTCTGTAATTGATAACATGGTGGATAGTGTTTCAGCTTCTCTGCATCAGACTCTAGATTTGGTGGCCCCCTTAAAAAAGAAAAAGTCTAATCAGAGATTTCTAACTCCTTGGTTCAACACAGAAACTCGTAGCTTAAAACAGAAGACTCGTCAATTAGAAAGAAAATGGTTCTCCACTAATTTAGATGAAATCTATTTAGCTTGGAGAAATCATCTTTTAATTTATAAAAAATCTCTTAGAAAAGCTAGAACGAGTTATTACTCTGCATTAATAGAAGAGAACAAGAATAATCCCAGGTTTCTTTTCAGTACTGTAGCCAGGTTGACAAAGAGTCAGGACTCTGTCAATCCTAGCATTCCCTTAGAGCTTACTAGTCAGGACTTTATGAACTTTTTCAATAATAAAATTTCATCCATCAGAGATAAAATCAATCAGATTCTTCCCACAGTTAACTTAAATACTCTAACTACTACAACTCCTTCTGTTGATGTTTGTCTTGATGAGTTTACTCCTTTGTGAGTTAGACAAAATAGTTTCCTCATCCAAACCTTCAACTTGTCTTTTAGACCCTATTCCTACCAGGTTATTTAAAGAAGTCTTCCCACTTATTGGTAGCCTTATTCTTCATATAATCAATTCTTCATTAACTTTAGGCCATGTACCGCAGGCTTTTAAAACGGCTGTAATTAAACCCTTACTCAAAAAGCCAACGCTAGATCCAGGAGCTTTAGCTAACTATAGACCAATCTCTAATCTCCCTTTCATTTCAAAAATCTTAGAAAGAGTTGTTGCTACGCAATTATTTGACCACCTGCAGGGAAATGGTTTACTTGAAGAGTTTCAATCTGGGTTTAGAATCCATCATAGTACTGAAACAGCCTTAGTGAAGGTCGCTAATGACCTCCTCATTGCATCTGATAATGGACTGGTTTCTGTACTTGTCCTTTTAGACCTTAGTGCAGCTTTTGATACTATCGATCATAATATTCTACTTGATAGATTAGAACACTATGTTGGACTTAATGGAACTTCGTTGCAGTGGTTTAGATCTTATTTATCTGATAGGTTCCAGTTTGTTCATGTAAATAATGAGTTTTCTTTCAACTCAAAGCTCAGTCGTGGAGTTCCACAGGGATCTGTGCTAGGCCCTACTCTTTTTAGTTTATATATGCTTCTGTTAGGCAACATTATTAGAAAGCACTGTATACATTTTCATTGTTATGCTGATGACACACAATTATACCTGTCAATGAAGCCAGATGATAGTAATCAATTAGCCAAGTTAGAAGCCTGTCTTAAGGAAATCAAAGCTTGGATGACTTGCAATTTCCTGCTATTAAATTCAGATAAGACTGAAGTCATTCTTGTTGGTCCAAAAAACCTTAGAAATTCCTTTCCAAATCAAACTTTCAGTTTGGATGCGGTTACTCTTTCTCTTAATAGCTCTGTGAGGAACCTTGGAGTTATTTTTGATCAGGATTTGTCCTTCAATTCACATATTAAATTTGTTTCTAAGACTGCCTTCTATCATTTGCGTAATATTGCCAAGATTAGGAGCATCTTGTCTCAGAGTGATGCTGAGAAACTGATCCACGCTTTTGTTAGCTCAAGATTAGATTATTGTAATTCTTTATTATCAGGCTGTCCTAAAACATCTTTAAAAAGTCTTCAGCTGATCCAAAATGCTGCAGCAAGAGTTTTAACAGGTACTAGAAAGAGAGATCATATCTCTCCGGTTCTGGCCTCCCTTCATTGGCTTCCCATAGAGTTTAGAATTAAGTTTAAAATCCTTCTTCTTACTTACAAAGCTCTAAACAATCAGGTTCCTTTTTATTTAAAAGATCTGATACTACCGTATTATCCTAACAGAGCACTACGCTCCCAAAATGCAGGATTACTTGTAATACCTAGAATCTCCAAAAGTACAATGGGAGGCAGAGCCTTCAGTTATCAAGCTCCTCTCCTGTGGAATCAGCTGCCAATCTGGATTCGGGAATCAGACTCGATCTCTGTTTTTAAGAATAGGGCTAAAACCTACCTTTTTGATATAGCCTACAATTAGGGAGGGATCATGTGTTTCTGAACCCTCCCTTAGTTATGCTGCTAATAGGTTTAGTCAGCCGGGGGACCTCTAGTAATGCACTGGGCCTCACTCCTTTTCTCACTCTCAATGAAATATTTTTTTTTGCTGATCATTAACATTTGTTTGTTCTCTCCCATAGATTGAGTCCCCATCGTGCTGTTTGCTCTCTACATGTCTGTTCTTTTCTTCTTCTCTATCCCCTCACCCCCCAACCAGTCACAGCAGATGACTGCCCCTCCCTGAGCCTGGTTCTGCTGGAGGTTTCTTCCTGTTAAAAGGGAGTTTTTCATCTCCACCGTCGCCAAGTGCTTGCTCACAGGGGATCGCCTGATTGCTGGGGTCTCTTTGCAACTGTGGGGGTCCCCCCTACAGTTGATAGTGCTATGAGATGACTGTTGTTGTGAAATGGCGCTATATAAATAAAATTGAATTGAATTAAAGTGGACCATGGTGAAAAAGTTTTTCCCCAACCACAAAATCAAGGAGAATCCAATGCCGCTGTATGGATATGATATTCACAGACTGTACAATGTCAGAACAGTGGAAATGACTGTTTGCTGTAAACCCAAAATTGTGTACGACTTCATATTCCAAGTGACAGCACGCAGTGACAACATTATGGGATGTGACTTTTTCTACGGACTGGGTTTCGCCATTAGGGACAGCGCTGGGTTCGAATGATCTGGGTGTGGACGTCGGAGCTCACCGAACCCGGATGACGATGTTGTGGTGTGGGATGAGGTAGTACAGAGCAGTACAGACAACACTCCAGCCACCCCATGTGCTCTGGAGGGGTGGGGCCCCGTGCCCATCGAGTACAACACCAACAAGGTAGTTGAGAACAGTACTGACACCAAAGCATCCACTCCGCACTCTCAGGAGGAGAGCCGCTCGGAGGGGGAGCACGAGCACGAGCATGCTGAAAGCCCCAAAGCGTAGCAGTGGCAGCCGGGCACAAACACAATGCACGACGCGGCACTGCAGAGCACTTCAGATGGCTCAATGGAGGAACCAGACAGCTTCAGTGCCCGTGCTTGGCCAGCTGCAGTGGGAGCGACCAAGTTGGTGGGTGGAGGGTCCATTCCGACAAGCAACACCAGGGCGGCACCAGACACCTTCAGTGCTCAAGTTGAGTTTTGGCAGACAATGGGTGTGGGGTCTGCTGCAACAACGGTGACTGCTGTACTGCTGCAGTGTAACAATGGTGCAAGACTGAAGAAGAGCACGGAGCTGCCAAAAGCGCAGCGGCACATCAGACAAAGTAAGGTGCCGCTACACATCATGGATTGGGTTCTGGTTCGTGCCAGCGGGAGACTGGGGCAGCGAATGACCGGGCTGCAGCCAGTGAGACAACGGGCACCGCTGAGGATCATGGCAAAGCTGAGGACACTGTGCTTGCAGCTGACGGACGATTAGGTTCGGCATGCGAACAGATTACAGCATGTCCGGGTGGCAGCTTCAGGTAGCGGGGCTCCGCGGGAGTTGGCTGCAGCAGTTTGGGACCCGGGCCCCGGGGTCATGAAGATTGGCCCCGGAGGTCCGACAGCTCTGGGGAGGCAGCCACCACGAGCCTGCTCCAAAGCTCTAGGGAGGAGGCCACCACGGGGCCGCCTCAAAACCCCCCAGGCAGGAATGTTCCTCCCGTGGAGGACTGTAAAAAAAAAAAACAAACACTGAAAGACTTTGTTGTGGAACTGAGTTAGCTAGGATGTGTTGGTTAACAGGTGGCAGAATAATCCACCTCAACACGCAGGCGCCTTGGTAGCCCACCCAAGTGCCCAATTAGTTGTTGTTACTTCCCTTGTCAGAACGTTCATGTTATAATTACGTTATTTTATGTGGGTGTTTAATTCGCTAAATTTTTAGGGGGGTATTAGCTATTGTTATTTACTGTTCTCTGTTTTGCGAAGTGGGGGGGAATGTTGTATGTGAGTTTGGCCCCTGGGGCTTGCCGTAGCCATCAGATGGGATGACATCAGCTGGGCTGCGGCCGCTATATATGTTTGCCTTTTCTTGTAATAAAGTTCAGTTCATTGTTCGGCATAATATGGCTCACGGCTCGCTCATTTCATACATAACAGCAAGGCTTGTACTTTTATATTTTTCTAATTTCAAAGGTTCTAAGGGCCCCTTTGCACAGACGGAGATCATTGGGTGACCACAGAGAGATCAAAAATTGGCCCTATCCCTCAACGATCTCCTAAAGTCATGAAAAAGCTGTTTCTGTGTAAACGTCTGTGTAAATGTTTGGGAGATGGTCGTGCAATTTTCATAAATCCCTAATTAACTTAATATGTAGTATGAATGTGTTTGGATTACGAGAGAAACTGGAGTACCCGCAGTAAACCTGCACAGCACAGGGAGAACATGCAAGTCCCCACAAAAAGACTCCGATCCCTGTTGGCCTGAACCAGCTACCTAGAAGTATGAGTATGGACTTGTGACGTTGCATTTTTTTCTAACAACTTATCTTGGGTTGTCATGGATCTGGGTGAGTGGTGCACATTCTATCTAAGGGCGCATTCACACGGCCACTGTTTGGTCTAGACTAAAGGACCAAAGTGTGTATTCCGTGGATAGTTTCTTTCGTTTCGTGCCGTCTGAACGCTCGTTGGAACTCTGGTGTGCACCAAACAAGCAAAGTCTGGTCCCCGTGAAAATGGGGAGGGGGGGTCTCAGTTCGCTTGGAAACGCAGTCTGGTGCGCTTCGCTTGCTGTGTGAATGCAAACGAAGTATCCACTGGACCAAAGGGCGGACATGCCCTTTGGCGTTTTTGTAGCAAAAGCAATGCATAGTGAGAAGAGAAAGTAGCATTTACTGTAAAGGTGACTTCACATCAAACGCGAACGGGCAAATTTTTCGCACAGCACAATTACATTATAACTCCATGTAAATACATTGAAAGACATTAATTCATCCTTGGGTGAAATACAGACAGGCAAAGTTGCCTCTCGCCTGAAAAAGTTGTCCCTCTTGAAAACTTGATGTGTGTTTCCATGGCAGCACGTCCATGGCAGGAATCCGTGGGTAAATAAATAAATTCAACACCCCGATTCAGCTGAAGAGCTTCTGGTTCTTCAGCCTCCATTTTGGGTAGAACATAACAATAAAGACAACAGCGTGGATCCAAGAAATACTTTTACCTGAGAAAACCGAGGAGAAAAGTTAAAGAAAAAAAATATCTCTTGGACTTGGAGTAGTGAGGAGTAATGAGGAAATGCAGGCGCTGATAGATATTTGGTCTGAGAACCAGATTTCTCAGCTGCTTGTGGCTACACACAAGAATACCGATGTTTTTAAAATGTTTAGCGACATGATGGTGGCACAGGAGTTTATACAGACAGCGGAGCTTTTTATTTTTATTAGTTTGTGGTGGATAAACACCTCAGCTGAAGGGGATGGTGTTATTGGTACTGGTATTGGTGTTATTGATGGTGTTATCGGTATATATTACCGAGAAGGGAAACCCGGTGTTATGCTGAGAATTGCTCGCTTGCCGAAAACTGCATCCCATCGTCGAATAAACATAATTTAAAGATAATTTACAAGAGGTATTAACAATTTTTACTTTTAAAAATGTATAATGGGTACTTTTAAAAATGCACAAATGGTTACAAGCCTGGCTGTAGTGTTATATTTTATAGTTTTGGTGGATGGGATGCAATTCAAAACAAAATATAAGACAAAAATATAAGGTACAGACCCTCCCTTCCATCTATTGTCATGGGAAATGTACGGTCGATACTGGGAAAGGTAGATGAGCTAGCGGCTATCTCCCGTTACGATAGCACTTACCGGGAGTGCTCTCTCCTTTTGTTTACTGAGACGTGGCTAACTGAACTAGCAGCAGATGCTAACATTGAGCTGGAGGGTTTTCACATGATACGGGCTGACCGAACACCAGACAGTGGCAAAGCAAGGGGCGGTGGAGTGATAATGTATGTTAACAACAACTGGTGCAGACCGGGACATATCACTGTTAAACAACAACACTGCAGCAAAGACATTGAGTTGCTAGCTGTTAGCATGCGGCCTACATATCTCCTGAGGGAATACTCACACGTGATCTGCATTGTTGTTTATGCAAATCCGACGGCGAACGCTGGGACAGCGCGTGACGTCATCCATTCAGTAACCAGCAGGCTGCAGACAGAACACCCAGATGCTCTTCTCCTCATCTCAGGCGATTTCAACCATGTTTCACTATCTCCCATTCTACCCACGTTCACCCAGTATGTCACATGCCACACTAGAGACAATAAAACACTGGACTTATTCTACGCAGACACTAAGGAGGCGTACACCTCATCACAACTCCCCCCACTCGGGAGATCGGATCACAACTTGGTTCATCTCCGGCCGGTGTACAAACCCCTAGTGCACAGACAACCTCCGGCCATGCACACTGTGGAGTTATGGTCTGAGGAGACAATGGACACTCTAAAGGGCTGTTTTGAAGCCACCGCCTGGAAGCAGCTCTGCGATCCACATGGTGAGGACATCGATGGCCTCATTCACACCTTCACGGACTACCTCAGCTTCTGTGTGGACAAATCCGTTCCCACCAAGACCATACGGCGTCACTCAAACAACAAACCCTGGATCAACCCTGAGATAAAAACACTTCTGAGAGAGAAGAAGAGGATCTTCAGGTCGGGGAATAGGGAGATGCTGAAGTCCGTACAGAGGGAGCTGAGGAGAAAGATCAGAGTAGGCAAGGACAGCTTCAGGAAGAAGATGGAGGACAAGCTGCAACAGAGTGACATCAGCGGGGTCTGGAGAAACCTCAAAACCATCTCTGGGCTCCAGAATACCTCCCCCCAGGCTACGGGGGGCAGGGAGTGGGCGAACAACCTGAATCTGTTTTTCAATAGGTTTGACCAACCGCCCTCCCCCCTGTCTGCACAACAACCACTGCTGCCTCTAAAGAAATCAAGTCCTGCTGCCCACTCCCCACTCCACCAACACCCCCCCACTCCCAACACACAGCCCCCCATCCTGACCCTGACCAGGACACAGGTGAGGACGGAGCTGAGGAAGATCAAGGCGAGGAAGGCGTCGGGACCGGACGGCATCAGCGCAAAGCTCCTCAAGTCCTGTGCAGACCAGCTGTGTGGGATTGTGATGTATATCTTCAACATGAGCCTGAAACTGGGGAGGGTACCACAGCTGTGGAAAACATCTTGTGCGGTACCTGTACCAAAAACTTCCCACCCCAAAGACCTGAACAGTTACAGACCGGTGGCCTTGACGTCCCACTTGATGAAGACCCTGGAGAGACTGCTTCTTGCTCACCTCCACCCCCTGGTGGAACCAGCGATGGATCCACTCCAGTTCGCCTACCAGCATGGCATTGGGGTGGAGGATGCGGTGATCTTCCTCCTTCACCGTTCTCTGTCCCACCTGGAGAAGCCCGGGAATATGGTGAGGATCATGGTGAGAGTGTGTATGGGCACATAATCATACCATGCAGGATAGCTGGGTAGACGGTTATGCTGTTTCATTCCATCTAGCGGCAATGCTCTGCACTGTGTGTGTTTATATATTTGCATATTTGTTCTGTCTAGCTGCAATGCTCCGTACTGTGGGTGTTTATATATTTATATATCTACATGTTATTCCATCTAGCTACATTGCTCCGCACTGTGTGTGTTTATATACTTGCATATTTATTCCACCTAGCTGCAATGCTCCGTACTGTGGGTGTTTATATATTTACATATTTATTCCATCTAGCTACAATGCTCTGCACTGTGTGTTCATATATTCATATATTTATTCCATCCAGCTACAATGCTCTGCACTGTGTGTCTGTGTGTGTGTGTATATATATATATTTTATAGTAATACGTACATATGTTTATTAGCTGCTCTTGCTTGCTTGTTTTTTTTTCTTGCCTTCTGATTGTTGCTCTGAGTGTTGCTATCCCTGTGCTGTTGCAATCCTGGAATTTCCCCGTTGTGGGACTAATAAAGGCTTATCTTATCTTATCATGTTCTTTGACTTCTCCAGTGCTTTCAACACCATCCAACCGATGATCCTGAAGGACAAGCTGCTGTGCGCAGGGGTGGACCAGCACCTGTCATCATGGATCCTGGACTACCTCACGAACCGGCCTCAGTTTGTGAGAACCCGGGACTGTGTGTCCGACACGATCATCAGTAGCACGGGGGCCCCCCAGGGAACGGTGCTGGCTCCCTTCCTGTTCACTCTTTATACTGCGGACTTCTCACACAACACAACACACTGCCATCTACAGAAGTTCTCTGATGACTCTGCGATCGTTGGCCTCATCTCCAATGGAGATGAAGCTGAGTACAGAGGGCTTATCCAGGACTTCGTGGACTGGTGCCATCGGAACTGCCTCCAGATCAACGCGAGAAAAACTAAGGAGCTGGTGGTGGACTGCCGCAGGCAAGGACAACCCCTCACAGCACCAGTAAATATACAGGGAACAGACATCGAGATGGTGACAGCCTATAAGTACCTGGGTGTTCATCTGAACAATAAACTAGACTGGTCACACAATACTGATGCGCTCTACAAGAAGGGACAGTGCAGGCTGTTTCTGCTGAGGAGACTCAGGTCTTTTGGTGTACAAGGCGCGCTGCTGAAGACATTCTATGACACGGTGGTTGCATCAGCCATCACTTTTGGAGTGGTCTGCTGGGGCAGTGGCATTACTGCAGCCGATAGGAAGAGACTGAACAAACTGATCAAGAAAGCTAGCTCTGTCCTGGGGCAGCGCCTTGATCCGGTGGAGGAGATAGGAGAGAGAAGGACGGTGGCTAAACTGTCATCTCTGCTGGAGTCCGAGTTCCACCCTATGCAGGACATACTGAATGCACTGAGGAGCTCATTTAGCAGCAGACTACATCATCCCAGGTGCACAACCGAGAGGTTTCGCAGGTCCTTCCTACCAATGGCTGTCAGACTGTACAACCTAAGCAGGGCTGCTCGCAGAGATAGCAAAAAGACGTAACAAACTAATAGTTTTTTGAATGCAAAAGATGCAATAGACTTACACAATGGTCCCCTCCGGCATACAACTAGGAAAATACCGGTTGCTATGGAGAGTGAGGATATGTATGGGCACATAATCATACCATGTAGGATAACTAAGTAGACGGTTGTGCTGTTTCATCCCATCTAGCAACAATGCTCTGCACTGTGTGTGTTTATATATTTACATTTTATTCCATCTAGCTACAATGCTCCGCACTGGGTGTGTTTATGTTTATATATCTATATATTTATTCCATCTAGCTACAATGCTCCGCACTGTGTGTTTATATATCTACATATTATTCCATCTAGCTACATTGCTCCACACTGTGTGTTTACATATTCATATATTTATTCCATCCAGCTACAATGCTCTGCACTGTGTGTCTGTGTGTGTGTATATACTGTATATATTTTATAGTAATATGTACATATGTATATTAGCTGCTCTTGCTTGCTTGTTTTTTTTTTTCTTGCCTTCTGATTGTTGCTCTGAGTGTTGCTATCCCTGTGCTGTTGCAATCCTGGAATTTCCCCGTTGTGGGACTAATAAAGGCTTATCTTATCTTATCTTATCTTAATTCTTGGCAAGCGAGCAATTCTCAGCATAACACCGGATTTCCCTTCTCGGTCCTGGCCAGTCGATGAGTCAGATTTTTCTTCTTCGCCGAGATTTTTTCTTCCTGGTCAGTGGTGGCTTCAGCTACAGTGCCACAAATGAGCAGCTATAACTGCATGTTACGTCATGTAACTGCATGACGTGGAAGAAGTTTGGTCTGCTTGAGTAAAGTGCTGTGTGAATGCAAACCAAACCAAATGAAGGTATGAAAATTCTTGCCATCCCCCGCCGAGACGAACCGAGACCCCCAGACTATCCTGGTGTGAATGCAGCCTAATTGCAGTCTGTTTCCCTCCAATTCCCGGAGCAGCCTAATCACCTTCAGCTGCTGCCAGTTACCACTCCTGCCTCTGATGGTCCCACACTGCAACTTAACCCATTTTCTGTCTATGGCGCAGCAGTGCTCCTGTCAGCTCACCACCCTCTGGCGGTGAAGTTTTTTTTCAAGAAAATATTCAGTTTAGATATGACAAATTCCAAAGGCTGTAACTTGAAAGTGGTAAGAGATAATGGCTTACCGTCAATTAGAAAGATGTAGAATATGATCCAAAGTTTGAGATAGGAGTAAATTTATGCATCTAATTTGAATAATGAGATGGCAGCCATATCGAATTACATAACTTTTGGTCAAAAGTGGACTTTGGACATATTTACACAAAGGATGGTTTTGTTTTTTTGTCTTTGTTTTTGCTTTTGTTTTTTTTTTATCTTATCTTCAAAGTATATGAACCAGAAAATCAGTAGAATGTACACAAATAAATAAATACATCAGACCTACCGCACACCATGTGTCTTCATTCGTCCATTTTCGTCATCCCCAGTCCTTATTTCATCTTCTGCCAGTCATTTTCACTTTCTCTCCCACATCCAGAAACTCTTAAATGAATCTTATGGTTTATTCCACCTCAATTTTGGTTACATAATGCTGCTGAACCGGCGCTATTTTTCTCTGTTGTCACATGCAGCTCCGTCGATGGCAGACGAAAGTGTACATGGTCCAGACCATCTTCTGCTGTCACAAAAGGTAAATATTCCAGTATGTCACATGCCACACCAGAGACAATAAAACACTGGACTTATTCTATGCAAACACTAAGGAGGCCTACACCTCATCACCACTCCTCCCACTCAGGAGATTGGATCACAACTTGGTTCATCTCCTGCCGGTGTACAAAACCCTAGTACACAGGCAACCTCCGGTTATGTGCACAGTGAAGATATGGTCTGAGGAGGCAATGGAAGCTCTAAAGGACTGTTTTGAAATCACTGCCTGGGAGCAGCTCTGTGATCCACATGGTGAGGACATCGACGGCCTCACTCACACCATCATGGACTACATCAACTTCTGTGTGGACAACACCGTACCCACCAAGATCATACGGTGTTGCTCGAACAACAAACCTTGGATCAACCCTGAGATAAAATCACTACTGAGAGAGAAGAAGAGGATCTTCAGGTCGGGGAACAGGGAGTTGCTGAAGTCCGTACAGAGGGAGCTAAGGAGGAAGGTCAGAGAAGGCAAGGACAGCTTCAGGAAGAAGATGGAGGACAAGCTGCAACAGAGCGACATCAGCGGGGTCTGGAGAAACCTCAAAACCATCTCTGGGCTCCAGAATACCTCTTCCCAGGCCACGGGGGGCAGGGAGTGTGTGAACAATCTGAACCTGTTTTTAATGGGTTTGACTAACCGCCCTCTCCTCCGCCTGCACAACAACCACTGCTGCCTCTACCGTCATCGAGACCTGCTGCCCACGCCCCCCTCGACCAACATCCCCCCACTCCCAGCACACAGCCCCCCAACCTGACCCTCACTAAGACCCAGGTGAGGACGGAGCTGAGGAAGATCAAGGCGAGGAAGGCCTCGGGCCCGGACTGCATCAGCACAAAGCTCCTCAAGTCCTGCGCAGACCAGCTGTGTGGGATTGTGGAGCACATCTTCAACCTGAGCCTGAAGCTGGGGAGGGTACCACACTTGTGGAAAACATCTTGTGTGGTACCCGTACCAAAGACTTCCCGCCCCACAGACCTGAACAGCTACAGACCAGTGGCCCTGACATCTCACCTGATGAAGACCCTGGAGAGACTGCTCCTTGCTCACCTGCGCCCCCTGGTGGGACCAGCGATGGATCCACTCCAGTTCGCCTACCAGCATGGCATCGGGGTGGAGGATGCAGCGATCTTCCTCCTTCACCATTCCCTGTTCCACCTGGAGAAGCCGGGGAACGCGGTGAGGATCATGTTCTTTGACTTCTCCAGTGCTTTCAACACCATCCAACCGATGATCCTGAGGGACAAGCTGCTGTGCGCAAGGGTGGACCAGCACCTGTCATCGTGGATCCTGGACTACCTCACAAACCAGCCACAGTTTGTGAGAACCCGGGATTGTGTGTCTGACACGATCATCGGCAGCACGGAAGCCCCCCAGGGAACGGTTTTCATGTTCAGGTTCAGGTTCAGGTTACTTTATTTGTACCCGTAGGTAGATTTGTTTTGCAGTCAGGTGGCATCCATATTTACAAACCACAATTACATTCAACATGAACACAAACACAGGCACACATGAAGCTGACTATAAACCTGATAAAAGTACTCAAGGCTCCATCAATCAGGACATAGGACAAAGAGAGAAGAGAGAAAACAAAGAGATAAGAGCAAAGGGTCATATTAAAAAGTTAAAGACTAGTCAAAGAGGTTAAAAACTCAGAAGTCTAAAACCCAATAAAAGATTTAGAACCCAAATAAAAAAACTACAAAAATAAGTAAATATAAATAAATAAATAAAATTAATAAATAGGTAACTAAATTATGTGCAATATATTGTTACATCTTGTTCAACTCTTTAACAGCAGCAGGAACAAAGCTGTTTTTGTAGCGCTGGCTTTTACTTTTTGGGACAGCAAACCTCCGTCTGGAGGGAAGAAGCTGAAAGTGGCAGTGCAAAGGGTGGGAGTCGTCATTTAAAATGGAGGTAGCGATCCTCTTGTACCTGTCTGGTGTGCAGGGATGTCAGGCTCAGCTGTGACTCACCAAGCAAACGACGGCCATCTAACAACCTGATCCAAGGATTTCCTCTGTTTCAGTTTTGTCTGACCAAACCATGACACTAAAGAAAAGGATAAAACAGATTCAATAAAAGCCCAATAAAACATTGTCATTATGGTTCAGTCAATTTGGAAGCATGCAAGTTTCCTTAAACAATGCAAATGTTGCTGACATTTTTTGCACACCCTTTCACAGTTCTCTTTAAAGTTTAAATTACTATCAATAATCGTCCCAAGATATTTGTAGGATTGTACACATTCAGTGGTCTGGCCTTTTAGTACAGTGACTTTGTGCCTGGGAGTTTTCCTCCTAAAGTGAATGAATGAATAAATGAATGAATCTTTATTTCGGATAGATTAAAAATAAAGATTAAAGGAAACAGAATAATATAACAAAGGGGAAAAAAGAAAAAAAAATCCAACAAGATCAAATTAAACAATAACTCCTCTGATTATACAGTTCAACATAAATTATCCGAAATGGGTGATGGCTGAAGCCGCAGCTTATATTGCCCACCCATATTCCATCCAAGAATTCAAAAGAAAAACAAAACAAGTCAATAATCATATCTTTAGTTTTTGTCGTATTCAGCTGCAGGTAGGAATCCTCACACCAGTGAACAAAATCATCAGCTACTGGGCCTTGGCCACTCTCACCATCCTGGAGGAGACTGACAACAACTGAATCATCAGCATACTTTAAAATGTGTCTGTTGTCATGTCTGCTCCGACACATGTTTGTGTACAGGATGAAGAGTAGTGGTGACAACACACCCCCCTGAGGAGAGCCAGTAGAAGAACACTTTTGGTCAGACAATGTACCATTGACCCTTACTCTCTGTGTCCTGTTGGTTAAAAAAATCCAGAACCCACCAGATTATTGCCCAGATCAAATTGTTGCAGGAGCCTTTCAACTAAAATATGAGGTTGGATTGTATTAAAGGCGGAAGAAAAGTCCACAAATAAAAGCCTGGCATGTGTCCCATTAAAATCCAGATGTTTAAAAAGCATGTTAAACAGAGTGACAGTGGCATCCTCCACTCCTCTGTGAGGCCTATAGGCAAACTGCAAAGGATCCAATGCATGCTCAGTCTGCTTTAGGACCTCAAATCTGACCAGTTTTTCAAAAATTTTCATTAAAATTGAAGTCAAAGCAACTGGTCTAAAATCATTTACCATTTTAGGACAGTCGGATTTTGGAACGGGGACAACCACAGCATCTTTCCAAATCTTAGGCACATGTTGTGTCTGTAAGGACTTATTGAAAATATAGTGAAACACAGGACTCAGTTCATGTGCACAGGACTTTACCAAGCGCCCACATATATTATCAGGGTCCTGACTTTTGTTCACTTTTACAGCGCAGAACTCCCTTTTAACATCCTGCACCTCAATATTAAAGTGTTGATTGGCTTTGAGTTTCTGTTTCAAATTTTGGGTTTCTGTGCTAAAATCAAAGGAATCAAGAAGACCATAAAAACAATTAAGAGCATTAGCCAGCTCTGTGTCTGAACTAAAACCATCTAAAAACACACGATTACTGTGCTCTGAAGGCCTGCAATAGTTTTCATACTGGCCCAGGCTGAACCAAGCTTCTTTGTTGCCATCTTGCTTTCCAACTCTGATTTATAATTCTGTTTTGCTCTTAAAATTTTGGCCTTCAGCTCTTTTGTGGCAACCTGCAGCTCAGAAACAACCCCCTGTTTAAAGGCAAGTGCTTTCCTCTGTAAGCAGGATTTAACTGATTTTGTAACCCATGGCTTGTTGTTGGGATATATTTTGACACGTTTACGTGGAACGATCATGTCTCTGCAGAAAGCCATGTATGAGCATGTCACGTCCACTAAAGAGTCCAAATCTTCTCCGCAGGCGAGCGTGAACACCTCCCAGTCCGTACAGTTAAAGCATTCCTGGAGGCAGAGCACTGAATCATCTGTCCACACGTCTATGTCTCTGGTCTTCACCTTGCCTCTTCTGAGAGCAGTTTTATATGTGGGCAGTAAATGTACACAGTTGTGATCTGAGGATCCTAAAGGAGGAAGGGGAAGAGATTTAAAGGCCCTCTCGATGGATCCGTAGCGCAGGTTCAATGTCTTTTTTTGCCTGGTTGGGCAGGAGACATACTGATAAAAGTTTTTAAGTGTCTTCTTTAGAGAAACATGGTTAAAATCCCCAAGGATGAAATTTGGAGCCTCTGGGGAAATCAACTGCAACCACTGTACCACATCAAAGACGGTGCTGGAGGGGGAGGCAGCATCTTCCCTCAGGTGAATGTACACAGTCATTATAAAAAGTTGGGGGAACTCGCGGGGCAGATAAAAGGGGCATAGTGACATGGACAGAAGCTCCACATCTAGTGTACAGATGCGCTCTCTGACTGTGACAGATGTACGGTACTGTTTATTAATATATAAACATATGCCGCCCCCCTGACGTTTCGCCGTTACCTCTTCCTGCCGATCCGAGCGAAGTGGGGCTCCAAAGCCGTCAATCCACAGGTCCGCATCCCGGTCATGCGCCGTAAGCCACATCTCCATGTAAGCCATGACACAGCAGTTCTTGAAATCCTTCTGATATCGTACATTTCCTTGAATTTCATCCACTTTATTTCTCAGGGATTGTACGTTCCCCATAATAATGGAAGGAAGAGGAATGCGGTTAAGCTGACGCCTCCTCAGGTTTAATCTTACGTCTCCACGCTTTTCGCGTTTCCTCTTCTTGTCTCTCTTTCCATCACTGTGTCCATGAAAATCTCTTAAAATAAAGTCCGGCAGTTGCGGCACAGACTCAAACACAGATGCTGCATTATCCATATTTAAATGTAGTAACATGTCTCTGGAATACTGCATTCTTCCCAGCATGATCGCGATCGTGCTTACCTCCAAGACAAAGAGCCGGTAAGAAAGAAACGACAGTGCAAAAACAAGAAGGAAATCCATACTGATGGAACCAGGGAGCTCTTTGTTATATAGTCCACAAACATTCAAGGACAAAAACGGCATAGAGAATTGCATTAAAGCACATTAAAGTGCATAAAAACAGAGACACAGACGTCGAACTTTTTTCACCAGCTGCCGGTCGCTGCATGCGCATGTGCACGCAGCTATGGCTCCCTTCCATGCCATGGCTCCCTTCCTGTTCACCCTTTATACTGCGGACTTCTCACACAACACAACACACTGCCATCTACAGAAGTTCTCTGACGACTCTGCGATCGTCAGCCTCATCTGCAATGGAGATGAAGCTGAGTACAGAGTACTTATCCAGGACTTTGTGGACTGCCTCCAGATCAATGCGAGAAAAACTAAGGATCTGGTGGTGGACTGCCGCAGGCAAGGACAACCCCTCACAGCACCGGTAAACATCCAGGGAACAGACATTGAGATGGTGACATCCTACAAGTACCTGGGTGTTCATCTGAACAATAAACTAGACTGGTCACACAATACCGATACACTCTACAAGAAGGGGCAGTGCAGGCTGTTCCTACTGAGGAGGCTCAGGTCTTTTGGTGTACAAGGGGTGCACCTGAAGACCTTCTACAATTCAGTGGTGGCATCAGCCATCACTTTTGGAGCGGTCTGCTGGGGCAGTGGCATCACAGCAGCCGATAGGTAGAGACTGAACAAACTGATCAAGAAAGCTAGCTCTGTCCTGGGGCAGCGCCTTGACCCAGTGGAGGAGATAGGAGAGAGAAGGATGGTGACTAAACTGTCATCTCTGCTGGAGTCCGAGTTCCACCCCATGCAGGACATACTGAATGCACTGAGGAGCTCATTCAGCAGTAGGCTACATCATCCTAGGTGCGCGACCAAGAGGTTTCGCACGTCCTTCCTACCTACAGCTGTCAGACTTTATAACCTAAGCAGGGCTGCTCGCAGAGATAGCAAAAAGAACGTGATGACCTAATAGTATTGAATGCAAAAGATGCAACAGACTTACACAAAATGGTCCCCTCCAGTATACAACTAGGACAATATAAATCACTACAGAGGGTGACAATATGTATGGGTACATACTCATACTATGTGGGGTAACTAAACAGACTATTATGCTGTTTATTCCATCTAGCTACAATGCTCCACACTGTGTATATATATTTATGTGTACATATGTATATTCACTGCTCTTATTTTCTTATCCTCTAAATCATTGCTCTGAGTGTTGCTATCCCTGTGCCGTTGCAATCCTGGAATGTCCCTGTTGTGGGACTAATAAAGGCTTATCTTATCTTATTTCCCTTCAGAAGGTAAATAATCTCTTTTAAGAATCATAGTTGGCAAAATTTGGAGCAAATGCTTCCCCCGTGTGGAAATATATGTTGGGATGGAGCCTTTGTTTGCATTCTTTTCTTTGTGTTCCCGGAAATGATGTTTGAGGTGGTTCGTTTGGGTGAAGTCTTCCAGTCCTCCAGTGAAGAGCAGTAAGTTATACATGTCTGACATCTTGTGATGTGAAATGCTTGGTACAACTGGGTTTTCTGCGCTTTTTGGACACACCACGTAACAGGCAGCAGGTGACACACATGTTTTATGACAATTAAAAGGTTAAGCTTCACTCTGAGGTTGTAGCAGTGTGGGATCATCATTTTGGACTGTTTTCTGTCTGCCTCCAAGCTCCTGAAAAGTCACCCAGCTTACCTACCCATTCTCCCAGCCTCCTGCCTCCTTGCTCTGGACCCTGTTTCCCTCGAACTACCGAATAAGTGATCATAAACCGCAACCAGCCTTACCATAGAACCCTCTTTGGCCCGTAATCTACAGATTGGATTCCTCACTCTTGCATTCACCACTTTCCACCCCAGAGACCAGTTAAGACAATACTTACCATTCAAAAAGAGATCATTCACCATCTCAAAACCTGACTGATTTCCCTGTCAATTACCCGTTTTCCACTTTTTCCCCCTACAAGAGTAAACCTCCTTCTCAGCCAGCTGAATCCACTAATGCCAACCCTTGCAATAAAATCATTCCTTTGCCTTTAACAATCTGGTCTCTCAGTGTTTGTAGCTGCTCTGGGTCCTTTCTGTTAACCAAAGCAAAAGTGGAAGAGAAAAAAATACAGAATTACCCCATTTTAAAGCTGCATCTTCTTAGAATTCTCCACATGTTTTCATGCTCATGGCGATAAAGATTTCATGATTCAGAATGACAGGTAGTGTACAGTTTAATCTCTTGGGGCTGCAAGAGCCAGAAAATGCTAAGAGCAGTGACAGCCATGTGAGTGGAGGTGTGAATGTCCATGTTCCAGGTTGCCATGTCAAAGACACCCGGGGGACTCAATCCAGGGTGAAATTTTCTCACACAATATCAGGGATTGACTGGTCACTGCTGCAGGGATAACCGGCCTGTGCATGTGAAGGAAACAATGTCAATATGTTGAATGTACAAACATAAATAGATACATGCACGCACACACAACATTTCTGATACATTGAGACAGATGATGACTAACATAATGGACTCCTCAGCAGCCTGACAGTTTGAGACGTGATGTTTTGCCATCACGTCATTGCTCCACAAAGAAACAGAAAACGAGGCTGACATTTCAGCCAGCGTGAGCCATGCTGACTCCCTAATTGACCCGCTATCCCAGAAGTTGCAGAAGTAAATGTCATAATGTAATTTACAGGATCGCCAGAGCAATAACAGTGTTCACCTTTGGAATATTGTATTTTTATCAATGCACTGTATAAATGTTAAAATCACAAGCTAAACCAGAAGGAGCAAGGAGTTGGTGTATGATTAAGTGTCATGATATTTTACACAGTTATGCATATGCATACGTGCACACATTAACAAAAGAAGAATATACAGCGGCAAAATTAGTATTGAACACATCAATTTTTTTCTCATTAAGCATATTTCTGATGGAGCCATTGACCTGAGATTTTCACCAGATATATGTAACAACCCAAGTAATCAATACGTACAAAGAAATCAAGGCAATTGTGTTGGCAAAACAAATTATGTTTAATAAAGTAGAATGACACAGGAAATAAGTATTGAATGCATGAAGAAAAAAGAGGTGCAAAAAGGCATAGGACGCCAAGAAACTAACTGAAATCCATCAGAATTTAGGAAGCCATTCCATCCCCCATCAGTGCAAATTAATTCCAGCTGGTTAAGTCCTGATTGATAGTCTTTATAAAGGTCTGTGAATATCAGATTGTCACACCACAAAGACCTCATGATGGGTAGAAGCAAAGAGCTCTCTCTAGACCTTCACAATCTTATTGTTGCAAAACATAACGATAGCATTGGTTACAGTCACATTTCTAAACTGCTGAGTGCTCCAGTGAGCACTGTTGGAGCCATCATTCAGAAGTGGAAAGAACATCATTTTACCATAAACCAGCCAAGGCCAGGAGCTCTCACACGATTTCTGACAGAGGAGTCAAAAGAATTATCAGAAGAGTTATCCAAGAGCCAAAGACCACTCGTGGAGAGCTCCAGAAAGACCTGGAGTTAGCAGGTGCTGCTGTTTCAAAGAAAACAGTAAGGAATGCATTCAGCCGACATGGGTTCTATGTCCGCTCACCTTGCAAGACTCCATTGCTGAAGAAAAAGCATGTTGAAGCTCATTTAAAGTTTGCTGTACAACATTTGGGAAAGCCCGTAAAATACTGGGAGAATATAGTCTGGTCAGATGAGACCAAAATTGAACTTTTTGGATGCCACAACACACAGCATGTTTGGAAGAGAAATGGCACTGCACATCCCATCATGGTTTGGGGGTGTTTTTCAGCACATGGTACTGGCAGACTTCATATAATTGAAGGAAAGCTAGAAACATCCTTGATAAGAACCTGTTGCCATCTATCAAGATGCTGAAGATGAAACGAGGGTGAACATTTCAGCAGGACAATGATCCCAAACACACAGCCAAGGAAACTCTCAACTGGCTCCAGAGAAAGAAAAAAAAACTGCTAGAATGGCCCAGTCAGTCACCTGACCTAAATCCAATTGAAAATCTATTGAATGAACTGAAGATCAAAGTTCATAGAAGACACCCACAGAACCTTCAAGATTTGACAGTTTGTGTGGAAGAATGGGCTAAAATCATGGGTTAAATCATGGGCTAAACCTGTGCCTAGTTTCTCCATACAGGAGGCATCTGGAAGCTGTTATTACCAACAAAGGCTTTTCTACTAATTTTTTTACGAATTTCACCAAATGTGTTCAATACTTATTCCCTGTGTTATTCCACTTTATTAAATATAACATGTTTTGTGAATAGACTTGCCTTGATTTCCTTGGATGTATGGATTACTTGGGTTGTTACGATATCTGGTGAAAATCTCAGGTCAGTGGCGCCATCAGAAATATGTTTAGTGAGATTATTATTATTATTATTATTGAGGTTTTTTTCCCTGCTGTATATATCGTGCATAGTAGAATGTATCGATGCAACAAATATATTTGGTGTATCGCCCAGCCCTAACTGTGAGGTTGGTTTTTGACTCCTAAACACAACACTGTCTTATTGCTATACCTGAGCATGTCGCTACAATGTTTTCATACGCACATTAGCTATTGTGCTGTGTTCAGTGGTGTTGCTAGCAACTGCTAATGGCTGACTGGCTGAAGCAGACTGATCCCCAAGCTCAGGCTCGCCAAAAAGTGGTACAAATAGTACGGTTTTCCAACTGTGGGAAGTGTACGGCTGGGACGTGTGAGCAGGACAGTGGTTCAATTAGGCCTCTTCAGGGTTATGAAAGGAAGTGCAGATAGAGACTCAGGAGAGTAAAGAGAATTGAGGAAAGATTAAACTGTTCAAATGCAAAAATGTTGAAAAGAGAGCCCCTTTCACCTTAGCCTTACCAACAGTGTAGTGAGTGCCTCACCCTAATCATTAATTTGTTTGTAAAAGTGAAACAAAAATGTGGGTTGTGGAGTAAACGTGTGGTGATTTTTTTTTTGTCCACCATCCCCCTCCCACATCCATACATGCATTGTGTATGTGCAGTAATAAAAGATTTTGGAGTATATGCTGTTTTAATGGGTGGGAAAGCCTTCCATGTACACTGCTTAGATACCTGATATCTGGACTCCCCTTCCTTTCACCACAGAATTAAAGAAAAACTAACTAATCTGCAGAGCAAATTACAACTTGAAAGTCAAAGAGTTAAAATTTCTTCTGATGAGTCAAATGACACATCTTTGCTCGATTTGCATGAAGACACTGGTAAATAACCTTGGTTTTCTCTGTTGTTGCTTTGGAATTCATTTGACTGAAACTGCTCTGAGAAAAGGAACTGCATATTAAACTGCTTTTCAGTGCCTGATTATTATAATACACAGAGGTATCTTCTACCCAGCGCTGGCCTTGTGAATCCACTCTTTGTTTTGCTCATCGTGTTTTGCCACTATTCACTCCAGTCTTGCCCTTTCAGAAACTTCTGTGGATTCACTGTTCTGGAAATCTGGAAATGTGAACCTACCTGTATCCTCAGCTGCTGCTTTTGTCAAGAAACTACACCTAAAACTTGCACATTGAACTGTACTCCCTGAACTGCCGTGTTAAAACTCACACTTGCAGCCACCTCTTGTTCAGCTTTGCATGTAAATACTCACTTGTAAAATGAACACACTTGGAACTACTTCTTCTTCTGTCTGTCTCTGCTAGTAAATTATGAGAGTGAAACGGTTTTATTGTTAAAACCTGAATATTCTGTTGCAAAGTTAAAATTCATCAAGTTCTAACTATAGATACTTATAAAAGACTGCACATCAATGTTCAAACAGCACTGATTAAAGCTCTTTTCAAAAGCATATATATATATATACAGTCTTGACAGACCTTTTCGCACAGTTTTGTTGGCCTAAATGTGTTTTTTGAAAGTCATCCTTTTAATGGCTTTTTATAAATCTCGTCATGTTTCGCCTCCAAACATCAATTGCTGTGAGCTTATCCTTCCCATTCCATCTTAGTAATGCTTGTTTGCAGATAGCTATTAATATACAGGCTGAATGAAGCAAAATAACTTCAGTGAAGGGAAGGCACATAATTAAAATATTTAACTTATGTGCAAGAAGTTTTGAATTACTTTTACTTTTGTGTTGCATTTAATTTGATGTTCATTTCTACTGTTGCTGTCCTGGCTGTATTTTCCTCACTGCAAAGCAACCCACCTCTGTATTCTTTGATGCACATTTCGCAAAGAAACTGCTTTCCTAGCTTATAAAAACATGGTGCTACTGCCCTCATAATGAGTTCATATAGTCCAAACGTCAAAAGGGCATCTGACAAAAACACTTTTAAGGTCTTGTGTGTAAAATGATTACTCACAAATGATCACTGGAAACTATGATTGGTTGTCTTTGACAGACTATCAAAGGATCCAACTGGAGGTGTTTACAAGAGGCTGAAATTTGCAGCGAGGTTTCATTGTTGGAATAAAATGCATCTGTACCTTATGCGAGGATGCAGAGTAGAAATGTGTTGAAATATTAAATTATGCCAATTAAAAACAAATGTAGCGCAAGTTTCCAAAACTACATCTAAAAATATAAATGAGTGTCTCGAGTGTAGGTGGCAGTGTTTTGGAATGTACATACGTGGGCAAATGGTTATCGTGCTGTTTGGGTCGAGTGGAGATCAACTGTCACACTGTTTGTGACACCATAAAAGAAAATGTTACACCCTAATTTAGAAGGAGCCCATTATTTCCTCCACATTAGTTATTTTGCAACAGTATATTTCTGCAGCAGCCCAAAATGGACAATCAAGACACCAGTGATTTTTGTAGTCACCATCTTCTGTTTGCTAACAACCCCTTTGCACAATGGTGGAGACCACTGAAAGAATGGAAAAAGAGGCCAGATCTCTCAACGGTCTTTATATGATCTTTCATTGAACTCTATAGAAAACATATTTCTCAGCCATCTGTACCATTGGGATGGACAAATTATGCGTTCATTGAAAGATCACTAAAGGATCACTGAGAGATTGTTGAGAGATCATTGGGAGATTGATGAGATCATTGAGCGTTCAAGGGGCATTCAAGGAGTGCTCAGTGAGATCAACAACCTCAATGATTTCTCATTGATCTTTCAATGAATGCCATATTTTTTCACCCCAAAGGGAGATCAGTGAGGAATCACAGAGCGCTCAATGAAAGACCAATAGAGTTCATTGAACGACTGTAGCAGAGATTGCTATACGATCGTTGTGAGATTTATGAGATCATAGAGAGTTCCTTGAGAGATTGCTTCTCTTACATGATCATTGAGAGACTGCTTTGGATTGAATCAAAACTTTGAGGAGACCATGGCAACCGTGGAGATCACTGGAAGATTACTGAGAGATCTTGGCGATCACTTAGGATAGTATCTCACAGAGCAGCAAATGCTGATGAACGTGATTAGGATTTTTGTGATTTTTGTGATTTAGGATTTTTGAATTTGCCAACTTTTCTGACAAATGTTGATGACAATTAAGCTAGTATCTCACGGACTGGCAAATGCTAAGGAACGTTTACAAACATTGTTGAATGTTGGGTTCTGTCAGGGTTCGTAAAAGGTTGCAAAACAGTTCACATACAGTTTTTAAGGTCACAAACAATTTTGTCCTAATGGTTCTTAAGCAGTTGCAAGTGTTCACTACTTGGTGATCCAAAAAGAACTTTAGTGACATGTGCTACTACCGTTTGCAAATGCTTGCAACTATTACACAGGGTTACAAAAATAATTTTTTTGTAAGTGGTCTGTGTTTTTTCAACTGATTTAAGACAATTTCGCACCGCTGAATCCGAAAATGACATCCGTTTCTCTCAATCAGGTGCTAAGTAAAAACCTGTACTTACTTAGTACTTAGTACTGTGCATGTATTTACCTTTATATAAAAGCAAGAACATGTAAATTGAATGTTACATCATCATTGTTCAAAATTCAGAGAATTTCAAGACATTAAAAAGAATTTTGCATCATATAAAGCGAAAATGCCCGTACATGTAAACAAAAATGTATAAAACAACATGTGGCCATAATTCAAAAAGTTGGCCTGATTGAGCAAAACCAATGTGATTTTTGGATTTAGCACATCAAAATTGTCCTAAATCAGCTAAAAAAAAAATGTAGACAATAAATTTGGTGTTGACCAGTGTTATGCAAACATTTCTGTCTACGGAAAAATACATTCACACAAACTTTTGACCAAGTCCCAAATTTTTGGGCAACAAGAAAAGTGGTTTAAAACCTTAAAAACTGTTAGCAAACTGTTTTGCTTTACTTAACTTAATCCTCACCTGGCTACTTAAGTGACCGTTGCGGCCAATCATCTGAAGGCAGAGCGATCTTGGACTAGGGCGATGAGGTCAGCCAGAGGTCTTATCATTGCAATCTGGGCTGACCTCAGGGGTGATGCCAGGCCTGGGGGGGAGGGGAGCGCTGGCGGAGAGGGCCTGCTTGGCCGGTGTCCTGTCGTCCAGCCTGGCCACGTGGTCAAGGAGCCACAGCCACCAGGAGCTGTTTTGCAACCTGACAAAACCCAACAGTCTCTACATTCATGAACGTCCGCCACTCCGTGAGATACAAGCTTGGGAGACCACAGATACATCCATGAGAGATCTGGCCATTTTTTCATCTTTCATCAGTCTCCCAATGATCACCACTCCTGTGTAAAGGGGTAGAAGAGCAGTAGAAACTCATGTATATTGTACCTCCTTGGTTGCCCAAGAAACTCGATGATCTCTCAGCAATCTCTCCTGGTTTCTCAATGATCTTTCTTGGCATCTCAGTGATCTCTCAAGGATCTTTCAAAGATCTCTGTAGGTTGCCATGAAAGTTGCCAAAAATTTAATTTTTGATCTCACAATGATATCCCAAACATTTACACAGAAATGGCTGTTTTGAGGCTTTAGGAGCTTGATGAGAGATTGGGCCAATTTTCAGTCTTTCGGCGGTCACCCAGTGATCTCCATGCTTTGTAAAGTGCCTCTAAGTGCACATAGTCATGGTTGTTCCAGTTTCCGTTAACTGGAAACAGTTTGTAACCATATCTTCTCATAACAACCAAACTCCTCTGACTAAATATGCTTGAAGCTGTTGTAGTTTTCTGAAGCTGTGGCAGTTAACTGCATCTCTCGCAGTTCCTCCTACACATTAGCCATCTGTCTCCTTGTGCTACTTCATCTACCAATGAAATCTGGTCAGATGCAGGGCAGCTAGCAGGTCCACATGGACCACCATGCTGCTGAATAGCTTATTAATGTGGTGGGGAAATCATGTTTTTCTAAGCCTGTTGGGGAAACGACTGTGGATGTTGCCACTGGATTAAAGGTGGCAGAGAGTTGTATGACTGAGAAATTAAATCCGATTTCCTGGACTGTTCCAGCCTGCCTATCAGAAATATTTCCTACTGAAAGAAACAATCTATCTGGCATGTCTCAGGCAGAGCAAGGCAAATAGGAGTCTATTTTTTCCAAGATGAAAAGGAGGTGTTCTTCCATGATTTTCCCCTGTTGGTGAGATAATTCAGGGTTCAAGCCACGCTCACTGAAGGGTTAAGGAATCTATTTGTCTAAGGGCTAAGATGACATTTGATTTGGGATCTCAAGGGCATGCTACTGGGCTTGTTCCATCTTCTGTGCACATTACCCAGAGTGCACGAGCATGTCATTACATCTCACAAAGGTAGGCAAAGAGGGGAGAAAAAGAATGGGACAAGACAAAGGGAGGAAACAGAGGTCTAAAACAGACGTCAGTCATGGAGCCAGGCTTGCAATTGTAAATCCATTCACGCTGGAATTCAATCACGAGAAAACCGAGCTTGTGCAGGAGGATAGACTGGAGACGCACAAGTCTCTTTTCTAAACTAAACAAGCTGCTGCAGTTCTTTGTAGCTCATTCTGGTGAAGGTGAAATGAATGAATGCAATACAGCCTCTGTTCACCAAACTCACACACAGTGATACTAAGGCGGGTCTGCATCCAAGCTGTGCTCAAGGTCTGGGCCAGAGTCAAAGTCATAAGCAAGTCATTTCAACTTTCACTAGGTCTGTGCATACATGTAGGTATACTGTATAGAGACAAAGGTCAGCTGGGCTCCACAAATAAATAAATAAATAAAATTGCTGGACATGTTGACCCCACAGGACCAGTTATGTCTTGTACATGAATGTTGTGGTAGGAATTTTTAATGTTTTGTCATGGGCAGTGAGAGCGCGCCCCTCCCCTCCTGCCGCACATTCACTAATTCATCACTGCACCTGAGGCAGATGACACACCTGCGCCCGTTCATCAACCAGCGTACTTAAGAAGGTCTCCTCCGCGCAGTCAACGCTGGCTCATCTGGGTATACTGCCCTCATTCAGGCAAGCAGGTCATTTTTGAACGTGGCTTAGACGCGCTGTCTAAACTGTTCCCTTTTTCTCATTACAGGTTGCTGCCATCGTGCGGGTGTGTCTCGGGATTGCGTGCGCTCTCCTGCCACCTCATCACCTTCCCAGCAACAGATCTTCACCCAGTCAGGCACTTCAAGCTCATTCCCCCTTCCCTACTGGTTTGTCTATTCCCCGCTGGAGTCCTGCCGGTCCTCCCTCGGAGTCCCGAGTAAGTGGTAATTTGGCTCGCCCATATTCCCTGCTCTGCTTCTCTGCTGATAGCTCTCGCTTTCTCTCCACAGGTGGATTGAATCTTCTGGCAAGTGGCTGTTTCTCTAACGGAGCATTGTTTTCTACATTTAATAAACTATTGAACATTTCCCCCTTGTGTGGTTCCGTCCTGTGCTAGCATTGTGCACGTGAGCTGTCAGCTTAATCAAGACAGAACAAGCCAGCCTGGACGATAGCTCAGCCAGTGCTTCGTCACAAGAGCTGTCAGCTCTGGATCGCTTGTTAGCGACCGAGCACCAGCTTGTTGTGCTGATGCAACAGGTTTCAAACCTTATCCAGCTTTGGTCTCAATTATCTCCCCTGGCTCCGCCTCCTCAGCCTGCTCCCCACGCTATGGTGCAGCGTACCACTTCCATTCCCACACCTATCCCATATGCGGGGTAGTTGGGGAAATGTAAGAGTTTTTTAATTCAGGTACATATGTATTTGGAGCAGGTCAGGGAGGAGTACCCGGGGGATACGGCCAAGATACAGCTTTTTATGCTGCTATTGAAGGACCGAGCCCTTGATTGGGCACGCTCCACACTAGACAACCCCGAGGGGTGGCGCTATACGTTCAGTCAATTTGTTGATGCCTTCACTTGCGCTTTCGATCAGTCCGAGAGCAAGGGCAATGTGATGAGCCATCTATTGACGCTTCTCCAGTGTACCCGGTCAGCAGCCGAGTACTCGGTGGAGTTCCAAGTTGTTGCTGCAGATGCGGGTTGGAATGAAATTGCCTTGCGCAGTACATTCCTTCACGGGTTGAACGAACAGCTGCGGGACGAACTGGCGGTTCACCCTGTCCCTAAGACCCTCAACGATCTCATAGCTCAAGCTGTCGGTTTGGATAACCGGGACCGAGAGCGCGCGAAGGAGCGCGAGGCCTCCTCTCGCCCGTGCACCACACGCGGACCCGTCGTGACTACTGACACTGGCGGCGCCACCTCTTCTCCCGAGCTGATGGAGTTCTCTTGGCATCTCACCGATGACAAGCGCCGGCAAAGACGAAGGGCCGGCGCGTGCTCGCACTATGGTTCGCTGAACCACGGCCGGGACGAATGCTGCCAGCGGCCAAAAGACACGACCCGTCAGTAACCATGGGGGGTCTGGCGGTTTATTTGTTGGCTGGTTTTGCTAACAGTCATCCAACAAATGCAGTTGCTTGGTCTGTTTGCCATTCTAGAGCAATTTTTGCATGACATATGAAATACCCAAGCTTTACTTTCAACACCACCCGGTTGGAGGTGCGGCCCTGTTCAAATGCACACTTGATGTAATTTATATGCACATGCAATTATGAAGCATTGCTTTGATTAAAGATTGCCTTTTTCCAGCAAGACAGTATCTCCATCTTTTGGTTACACAGTGTTTTCAGGGAACCAGTATCCCTTGGAAGAACAGTGCTGCTTCCCTCCACAAGACATGCTGCCGCCTGTTTGTACTTGCATAAAAGAAATAGTCAAAACTGAGGTGTACTGTTATGCATGCTTTCTAGGGTGAATGAGAGTAAACACTCAGCTGGCAGCTGTCAAAAATTTTTCCCCAGAATATGTAGACTGCCCTTTTACAGCATTCATGTGCATGAACTAATGAGATGTCGTTTACCGGAGTTCTCTTTGAAAGTGGTAGTATGATAAAAGTCTGTGGAAAAGCCAGAGATAACCCATACAGCACATAGACACAAAAGACACAAGGGCATTCAAACTGCACATACAGTGGTGTGAAAAAGTGCTTGCCCCCTTCCTGATTTTAATTTTTTTGTATGTTTGTCACACTTAAATGCTTCAGATTGTCATGATCCTTGGCGCGGTCGGTGGACGCGGCAGTCTCCTGTTATAGAGTAGTCTTTTTCTGTTTGTTTATTTTCTGTTCATTTGTTTCTTTATTTTGTCTCCTGGCCATGGAGGCACTGTGACAGCTCGTGCGTCATTTCCGGGTGTCAAGTTCTGCTCATGGGGCTGTCACAGCCACCTCCAGTCTTGTAATTTTGTTGTCACATGATTCCACAGCTGTTGTCATTTGTGTGTGGGTTATTTAAGGCCATGGGGAAGACTTTGTCTTCGCTGCGGTCTTAATGAAGTCACATCTTATGTTTATGCCACATCTCTGACGTGTTTTGATTAAATGTGCAAAACTTGCAGCTGCACTTGGTGTCTTCAATTCCGGACCTGAAAGGGCCGTTCATGACAGAAGACCAGAGCCATACGCGAGACACCAGCGGATGTAAGTTTCTGCCTTTTCCCCCCTCTCGTATTTTTTGTAACCCGTGTGATCAGGTATGTCCGCCTGCACGGGCTACAGTGCTGGTGGCCTGGGCGAGGCTCTGCATTGGGCAGCGGGGCTTGTGAAGGATTTAGTCTCTGATGCACGCTTTGCCTGCACCCCAGAGGATGCCTTGAGGATTCTGGAAAGCGCAGCAGAGATAATTGAGCTTTATCCCAGCCTGCGGAGGTATCCGGAGTACACGGGGCTCCTCATCTCAGTACAGAATTTACAGCATTTGTTCTGTGGGCTGGTAAGAGATCCTCTACCATCTGCACCGGTGTCGAACAGGCGCCTCCCTGCTTGTCAGTGCCGCCATAGACACGGAAGCCACCGGCCTCTCGTTGTCCGCCAACAGCAGCCCTGCCCCCTCCTCCCGAACAGTGGCCCGCTCCATCAGCCGAGGAGCTAGAGGAGCATAGGCGGGTCATTTCAGCGAAGACAGAACTGCTGCTGGACTTCAAGCCCTGGCTCCTCCCTGAATATGTCCAGCTGGAAGAGGTTTCTCTGGACCCTCATCCGCCTCGCCATGGTCTGAGATCTCTGCCCCCTTTCCAGACGACCTCCACCACTCCAGAGGGGATGTTGTTTGAGCTAACAGCAGCAACCACCACCAAGCCCCGGAATTTAAGGCAAGTCCCTTTTCTTTCACCCACAGTTATTAATGAATTGTCTTGCCTTATTTCCGGAGGGGGGGCTCAGCAACAGTTAGCCCCTTTCACTAAGCCCTCACCGCCAGATGCTGCTGTTCTTACCTTACCTGCTACTCTCATTCCTCCTCCTATTTCCCCTGAGGGTCTGTTGGTCCTGGGAGGGAGCCGCTGGACGATGGAAGAGCCTGCAGCGGTGGAGAGTTCAGCTCCAACCCTGAAGCTGCTTTCTGGATGGGAGGAGAGCGCCACCTATGCCGTGGAGCTTGAGGAGTGTCCCCTGGTTCCGGTAGCATGGGAATTGGCATCAGTGCCACCGTCTAGAGTCACCGAGGTCTTCGTGGATGCAATGCCTCCGTCCGAGGCTACCGTGGGTGCTGCTGTCCTGCCGTGTGTGGTTCCTGAGGGTACTGCTGTCCTGCTGTCCATGGTCCCCAAGGGTACTGCTGTCCCGCTGTTTTGGGTCTCCGAGGGCGCTGCTGCCCTGCTGTCTAGGGTCTCCGAGGGTGTTGCTGACTTGCCGCCTGAGGCCGCCACAGGTGCAGCGATGCCCCAATTCGGAGCTGCCATGGGTGCGTCGCCTCAGCCCGGGGCCATCATGGATGCTTCACCCCAGCTCGGGGCCACCGCGGGTGCAGCGATGCCCCAGTCTGGGGCCGCCGCGGGTGCAGCGCTATTGTCCAAGGCCCCGCTGGTCGACCATCTCCTGTACCTGGTTCTCTCACAGGTCAACCTGACATTCATGGGGACCTTGCTCTAGTCCAGAGCCACTGTGGGTGCGTCGCCCCATCCTGAGGCCATTGTGGGTGCTTTGCCCCAGCCTGGGTCCGCTGTGGGTTCGTCGCCCCAGCCCGGGGTCACCATGGATGCTATGTTCCAGGCTGGGACCGCCGTGGGTGCTACACTCCAGTTCTGGGTTGCCGTGGGTGCTCCACCTCCTCATGAGGTCACCATTGAATGGCTCTCTTCTCTGCTTGGTTCCTATCCCTTAGCTTCACTGGTCCACAGCAAACAATGGTGCAAACTGCCACCTCCCGGTGGTGGTGGTGGGGGGGTGCTCCACAGTCCACTGGCTCAGGGACACCAGCATGCTACCCGATGGTCTACATCTCCGGCTGTGGTGGTTTTGGACTTTGGGGAGGCCACCCGATTTGTGCCATCACGAGCTCTGGTGGTCCCAGGACTCTGGGAGACCCCCTGAACTGCCTGACTTTTCCAACTACTCTCCTAGAGTCGGGCACCACTGTTCTTAGTTCTTGTGTGGGTCATGAGTGTTTTTTTGTTTTTGTTTTGGTTGGGTTCAGTCCCTCCATGCCTTGGTCCCCCCCCCCCCCCCAGGGTGGGGTGTCTTCCAGTTATTTCATGTTTTATGTTTTCCTTTTGATGCAATGTTTTTCCGAAGTTCTTTTTTTTCCCTGAATACGCTTAGTTCTTGTTTTCTCCTTGCCTTTATGATGTTGAGTTCCTTCTTAGACTATGAACATTTTGTTTTGATTGTTGGGTTGTGCTGTAATAGTTTTTCTGTTTTGTTTTGGGGTTTTTTTTGCTTCTTTTCCTTTTGAAGTTATTGAAAGAATTTTTTTGCTATTTATTTTGAGCTATTATCTTTAGTTTGAAGGGTATTAATGGCCCTGGTTATATTTCATTTTAGTCTGGTCTTATTTTCCTTTTGTTACATTTTGAATATACAGTACATCCTCAGTTTGATTATATCTCGGTCTTAGTTTATTTCTTTTTTTGTCTTATTTTTACCTCCACCAAGGAGGTAATGTTTTTACCGGGGTTTGTCTGTTTGTCTGTCTGTTTGTTTGTTTGTCTGTCTGTCTGTTACCAACATAACTCAAACAGTTAAGAACGGATTTTGACAAAATTTTCAGGAAAGATGTGTAATGGCACGGGGAACAGATGATTAGATTTTGGTGATTATCTGAGAGTGCATACCTCCACCAAGGGCTTTGTTTGTATTTGTGCAGCAGGATTACATAAAAACTACTGGATGCATTTGGATGAAATTTTCACCAGAGGTGGTTCTTGGGCTAGAGAGGAACCCATTACATTTTGGTGATGATCTGAGAATGCATACCTCAGCCAAGGCTCTTATCTTCTCACAGTGTGTTAGCAACAATACTCCAAAACTGATGGACAGACTTTGATGCAATTTTCACCACAAGTGGCTATAGGCCTACACACAAACCCATTACATTTTGGAGGTCATCCATGAGAAACAGAAGGAGATTTGGCTGAGGTATGCGCTCTATGAGTGCTTTTCTAGTTAGTATTTGTTTTTACTGTCATAGTTACGGAAAAGTTTGGTTTATTTATGTTGCCTTTGATCTGGATTTTGGAATTTGGCCATGTCTCGCTTTAGTTGTGCTTGTACTTTATTGATTTCATATTTTTGTTTTTTTTATGGTCTGAGTGTCATGTTTGGGTTACGTTTTCTATTTGGGGGGATCTTCTGTGTCTGTGTGTTTTGCTTTGTTTTTTTGTTTTTTTTGTGATGTTACCTTGGGTTGTCTGGGTTCCACCCCTTGAGGAGGGGGCTCTGTCATGATCCTTGGCACAGTCGGGGGCCATGCTAGTCTCCTGTTATAGATTAGTCTTTTTCTGTTTGTTTATTTTCTGTTCATTTGTATCTTTAATTCGTCTCCCGGCCATGGAGGCGCTGTGACAGCTCGTGTGTCATTTCTGGTTGTCAAGTCTTGCTCATGGGGCTGTCACAGCCACCTCCAGTCTGGTAGTTTTGCTCTTTCATGATTCCACAGCTGTTGTTATTTGTGTGTGGGTTATTTAAGGCCGTGGGGAAGACTTTGTCTCATATTTATGCTACGTCTCATGTTTATGGCACATCTCTGACTCCGTTTCCATTCTCTGTAAGTGTTAGTGTGGTTTTTGTGTTTTGATTAAATGTACAAAACTTGCAGCTGCGCTTGGTGTCTTCAATTCCGTCCCTGAAAGGGCCGTTCATGACACAGATCATCAAACAAATTTAAATATTAGACAAAGATAATGCAAGTAAACACGAAATGCAGTTTTTAAATGAAGGTGTTTATTATTAAGGAGAAAAAAAATCCAAACCTACATGGCCCTGTGTGGAAAAAGTGATTGCCCCCTAAACCTAATAACTGGTTGGGCCACCTGTAGCAGCAACAACTGCAATCAAACATTTGCAATAACTGGCAATGACTCTTTTTACAGTGCCGTGGAGGAATTTTGGCCCACTCATCTTTGCAGAATTGTTGTAATTCAGCCACACTGGAAGGTTTTCGAGCATGAACCACCTTTTTAAGGTCATGCCACAGCATCTCAATCAGATTCAGGTCAGGACGTTGACTAGGCCGCTCCAAAGTCTTCATTTTGTTTTTCTTAAGCCATTCAGAGGTGGACTTGCTGGTGTGTTTTGGATCATTGTCCTGCTGCAGAACCCAAGTGTGCTTCAGCTTGAGGTCACGAACAGATGACCGGACATTCTCCTTCAGGATTTTTTGGTAGACAGCAGAATTCATGGTTCCATTTACCACAACAAGTCTTCCAGGTCCTGAAGCAGCAAAAAAGGCCCCTGACCATCACACTACCACCACCATGTTTTACTGTTGGTATGATGTTCCTTTTCTGAAATGCTGTGTTACTTTTACGCCAGATGTAATGGGTCGCACACCTTCCAAAAAGTTCAACTTTTGTCTCATCAGTCCACACAGTATTTTCTCAAAAGTCCTGGGGATCATCAAGAGGTTTTCTGGCAAAACTGAGACAAGCCTTGATGTTGTTTTTGCTCAGCAGTGGTTTTCGTCTTGGAACTCTGCCATGCAGGCCATTTTTGCACAGTCTCTTTCTTATGGTGGAGTCATGAACACTGACTTTCACTGAGGCAAGTGAGGCCTGCAGGTCTCTTTGGATGTTGTTGTAGGGTCTTTTGTAACCCCTTGGATGAGTCGTCACTGCACTCTTGGGGTCATTTTGGTCGGCTGGTCACTCCTGGGAAGGTTCACCACTGTTCCATGTTTTTGCCATTTGTGGATAATGGCTCTCACTGTGGTTCACTGGAATCCCAAAGCTTTAGAAATGGCTTTATAACCTTTCCAGACTGATAGATCTCAATTAATTTGTTTCTCATTTGTTCCTGAATTTCTTTGGATCACAGCATGATGTCTAGCTTTTGAGGATCTTTTGGTTTACTTCACTTTGTCAGGCAGGTCCTATTTAAGTGATTTCTTGATTGAGAACAGGTGTGGCAGTAATCAGGAATGGGTGTGGCTAGAGAAATTGAACTCAGCTTTCCAAAGATGTGATAAACCACAGTTAATTTATGCTTTAATGGGGGGGGGGTAACTTTTTCACACAGAGCCATGTAGGTTTGGATTTTTTTTTACCCTTAATAATAAACATCATTTAAAAACTGCATTTTTTGTATAGTTGTGTTATATTTGTCTAATATTTGTTAATAATATTAGATTTGTCGAATAGTTGTTTGATAATCTGAAACATTTAAGTGTGACAAACATACAAAAAAAAAAAAAGAAGAGAAATCAGGAAGTTAGCAAACACTTTTTCACACCATTGTACAATACTCCTGCCAGGTCAGTGCCCTCTCTGTCAAATTTCAAAAGAAATTACCAGAATCCACATCAAAATGTCATGGGTCTTTCTGAATGAAATTCAGACTGGTGGTGTTTTTGCAATCATAGGCAAACAAAGAAAAGAGTGAAAACATATTTCTGCAAAAGCAAGATTCAAGGTGGAACCAGAATGACTGAGTGACAATAGAAGGGACTGCGGAATGGAATAAAATAATGATTCAACTGTAAAAGCAATAAGAATCAAAGTCTGACATAAAAAACAAGGCCGGGGTGGGGGGGGCGGGGGGGAGCAAGCCATAAAAGCAATGTTGGAAAAGACTGATACATGAAAAGAAAGGCTACTTTAGGATGTGCTTGGAAACAGCTTAATAGATAAGATAGACTATATCTCAGTTTAACTCAAGCTATCCTGTTTTTATTCACAATGTGCCACATTTTTCTAAGTTAAGTCAAAGTTTTATTGTTATAGTTCGTTGTGTGTTGTTGTCTTCTTTTAAAATCCCAATGAAGATAATGATACTGTCAAATTAAATACTTGTGTAATTATTATTAATATTTTCTAATGGTCTAGGTAGATTTATTTATTCTACTGAAAACATTATGGAGTGACTTTGTTTCTAAACAAGCTTAATCATTCAGTTCAATTCAATTCAATTCAATTCAATTCAATTCAACTTTATTTACACTACCGTTCAAAAGTTTGGGGTCACCTCAGACAATTTTGTGTTTTCCATGAAAAGTCACACTTTTATTTACCACCATGAGTTGTAAAATGAATAGAAAATATAGTCAAGACATTGACAAGGTTAGAAATAATGATTTGTATTTGAAATAATAATCTTTTCCTTCAAACTTTGCTTTCATCAAAGAATCCTCCATTTGCAGCAATTACAGCATTGCAGACCTAACATGATTGCACAAGGGTTTTCTAATCATCCATTAGCCTTCTGACGCAATGAGCAAACACATTGTACCATTAGAACACTGGAGTGATAGTTGCTGGAAATGGGCCTCTATACACCTATGTAGATATTGCACCAAAAACCAGACATTTGCAGCTAGAATA
The DNA here is from genome assembly GCA_020510985.1 of Pholidichthys leucotaenia. NCBI lineage: Eukaryota > Metazoa > Chordata > Actinopteri > Cichliformes > Pholidichthyidae > Pholidichthys > Pholidichthys leucotaenia. Next base: position 150,527,722 of record CM035838.1, read on the forward strand.
GACATTTATCCCATTAGCAATGTATAGAGTGCATTTCTGATTAGTTTAAAGTTATCTTCATTGAAAAAAAGTGCTTTTCTTTCAAAAATAAGGAAATTTCTAAGTGACCCCAAACTTTTGAATGGTAGTGTATGTAGCACCATTTCACATCAACTGTCATTTCATAGCACTTTCAACTGTAGGAGGGACCTCCACAGTTGCAGAAAGACCCCAGCAATCAGGCGATCCCCTGTGAGCAAGCACTTGGCGACGGTGGAGAGGAAAAACTCCCTTTTAACAGGAAGAAACCTCCAGCAGAACCAGGCTCAGGGAGGGGCAGTCATCTGCTGTGACTGGCTTGGGGGGTGAGGGGACAGAGAAGATGAAAAGAACAGACATGTAGAGAGCAAACAGCATGATGGGGACTCAATCTATGGGAGAGAACAAACAGATGTTAATGATCAGCAAAAAATAAATATTTCATTGAGAGTGAAGAAAGGAGTGAGGCCCAGTGCATTATTGGAGGTCCCCTGGCTGACTAAACCTATTAGCAGCATAACTAAGGGATGGTTCAGAAACACATGATCCCTCCCTAACTGTAGGCTATATCAAAAAGGAAAGTTTTAACCCTATTCTTAAAAACAGAGATCGAGTCTGACTCCCGAATCCAGATTGGCAGCTGGTTCCACAGGAGAGGAGCTTAATAACTGAAGGCTCTGCCTCCCATTGTACTTTTGGAGATTCTAGGTATTACAAGTAATCCAGCATTTTGGGAGCGTAGTGCTCTGTTAGGATACTACGGTAGTATCAGATCTTTTAAATAAAAAGGAGCCTGATTGTTAAGAGCTTTGTAAGTAAGAAGAAGGATTTTAAACTTAATTCTAAACTCTATGGGAAGCCAATGAAGGGAGGTCAGAACCGGAGAGATATGATCTCTCCTTCTAGTACCTGTTAAAACTCTTGCTGCAGCATTTTGGTTCAGCTGAAGACTTTTTAAAGATGTTTTAGGACAACCTGATAATAAAGAATTACAATAATCTAATCTCGAGCTAACAAAAGCGTGGATCAGTTTCTCAGCATCACTCTGAGACAAGATGCTCCTAATCTTGGCAATATTATGCAAATGATAGAAGGCAGTCTTAGAAACAAATTTAATATGTGAATTGAAGGACAGATCATGATCAAAAATGATTCCAAGGTTCCTCACAGAGCTATTAAGAGAAAGAGTAACCGCATCCAAACTAAAAAATTTGATTTGGAAAGGTATTTCTAAGGTTTTTTGGACCAACAAGAATGACTTCAGTCTTATCTGAATTTAATAACAGGAAATTACAAGTCATCCAAGCTTTGATTTCCTTAAGACAGGCTTCTAACTTGGATAATTGATTACTATCATCTGGCTTCATTGACAGGTATAATTGTGTATCATCTGCATAACAATGAAAATGTATAAAGTGCTTTCTAATAATGTTGCCTAACAGAAGCGTATATAAACTAAAAAGAGTAGGGCGTAGCACAGATCCCTGTGGAACTCCATGACTAATCTTTGAGTTGAAAGAAAACTCATTATTGACATAAACAAACTGGAACCTATCAGATAAATAAGAACGAAACCACTGCAACGAAGTTCCATTAAGTCCAACATAGTGTTCTAATCTATCAAGTAGAATATTATGATCGATAGTATCAAAAGCTGCACTAAGGTCTAAAAGGACAAGTACAGAAACCAGTCCATTATCAGATGCAATGAGGAGGTCGTTAGTGACCTTCGTTAAGGCTGTTTCAGTACTAAGATGGATTCTAAACCCAGATTGAAACTCTTCAAGTAAACCATTTCCCTGCAGGTGGTCAAATAATTGCGTAGCAACAACTCTTTCTAAGATTTTTGAAATGAAAGGGAGATTAAAGATTGGTCTATAGTTAGCTGAAGCTCCTGGATCAAGCGTTGGCTTTTTGATTAAGGGTTTAATTACAGCCGTTTTAAAAGCCTGCAGTACATGGCCTAAAGTTAATGAAGAATTGATTATATGAAGAATAAAGCTACCAATAAGTGGGAAGACTTCTTTAAGTAACCTGGTAGGAATAGGGTCTAAAAGACAAGTTGAAGGTTTGGATGAGGAAACTATTTTGTCTAACTCACAAAGGTCAATTGGAGTAAACTCATCAAGACAGACATCAATTGAAGGAGTTGTAGTAGTTACTGTATTTAAGTTAACTGTGGGAAGAATCTGATTGATTTTATCTCTGATGGGTGAAATTTTATTATTGAAAAAGTTCATAAAGTCCTGACTAGTAAGCTCTAAGGGAATGTTAGGATTGACAGAGTCCTGACTCTTTGTCAACCTGGCTACAGTGCTGAAAAGAAACCTGGGATTATTCTTGTTCTCTTCTATTAATGCAGAATAATAACTCGTTCTAGCTTTTCTAAGAGATTTTTTATAAATTAAAAGATAATTTCTCCAAGCTAAATAGATTTCATCTAAATTAGTGGAGTGCCATTTTCTTTCTAATTGACGAGTCTTCTGTTTTAAGTTACGAGTTTCTGTGTTGAACCAAGGAGTTAGAAATCTCTGATTAGACTTTTTCTTTTTTAAGGGGGCCACCAAGTCTAGAGTCTGATGCAGAGAAGCTGTAACACTATCTAACATGCTATCAATTACAGAAGGAGCAAGCTGTCTATAGCTTATTTCCGTTGTGTTGACACATGGCATAGAGGAAACAATCTGCATAAATTTGGTAACAGCATCATCTGAGAGGCATCTACTGTAGTAATATTTTTCTTTAGCAGCCAAATAGTCAGAAATAGTAAAATCACAGGTTAACAGACAATGGTCTGACAGTACAGGGTCATGACGAGACACTACCAGATAGTAAAATCAGAATCAGAATCAGAATCAGAATGAGATTTATTGCCATTGTTCATGTAGTACACAAACTAGGAATTTGTCTCGGTGCAATGCTGCAACATTAAACATGGAGTAGCACTAAAGATAAAAATAAAAAACAATGCATGTAATAAAAGGTAGAATATGAATAAGTAATACAAATCTATGCAATTTTTAAATATATTAACAAGCAGCAGATGTTGTGGAGTTCCACATAGTGCAGTCGGTAGTGCAAAAAGAAAACAGTGATAATTGTCATGAGTCCGGTTGAGCTGCTGTACGTAGTGCACGAGAGTCTAATAAGTCACTTAGTGTTCAGCAGTCTGATGGCAGAGGGGAAGAAGCTGTTCATGTAGCGGGAGGTTTTAGTCTGAATGGACCGAAGTCTTCTGCCTGAGGGGAGGGGGGCAAACAGTGCGTGTCCAGGGTGTGAAGGGTCGGCTATGATCCGACCTGCATGCCTCCGGGTCCTGGAGATGTACAGGTCCTGGAGGGATGGGAGCTTGCAGCCCATCACCTTCTTAGCAGCGTGCACAACGCGCTGCAGTCTTAGTCTGTCCCTAGTGGTGGCTCCTGCGTACCACACTGTGATGGAGGTGGTGAGGATGGACTCGATGATGGCCGTGTAGAACTGCACCAACATCTTGGTGGGTAGCTTGAGCTTCCTCAGCTGCCGCAGGAAGAACATCCTCTGCTGGGCCTTTTTGATGAGGGAGCTGATGGTCGGCTCCCACTTGAGGTCCCGGGTGATGGTGGTGCCCAGGAAGCGGAAGGAATCCGCAGTGGTGATGGAAGAGTCTGTGAAGGTAAGGGGGGGCAGAGGGGCTGTGACTTTTCTGAAGTCCACGATCATCTCCACTGTCTTCAAAGCGTTCAGCTGCAGGTTGTTGTGGCTGCACCAGGACGCCAGCTGGGCCACCTCTCTCCCGTAGACAGACTCGTCACCGTTGGAGATGAGCCCGATGAGGGTGGTGTCATCTGCAAACTTGATCAGCTTGACAGACTGGTGGCTGGAGGTGCAGGAGTTGGTGTACATGGAGAAGAGCAGGGGGGAAAGTACACAGCCCTGGGGTGATCCGGTGCTGATGCTAACAGAGTCTGAGACAGTCTTTCCCAGCCGCACATGCTGCCTCCGGTCCGTCAGGAAGTCGATGATCCACCTGCAGAGGGAGTCAGGCACGTTGAGCAGGGACAGCTTGTCCTGGAGCAGAGCGGGGTGGATGGTATTGAATGCAGAGCTGAAGTCCACAAACAGGATCCTGGCATAGGTTCCCGGAGAGTCCAGGTGCTGCAGGATGGAGTGGAGGGCCAGGTTGACTGCGTCGTCCACAGACATGTTGGCTCTGTAGGCAAACTGCAGCGGGTCCAGGAGGGGAGTGGTGATGGTCTTGAGGTGGGGCAGGACCAGGCGCTTAAAGGACTTCATGACTACAGAGGTGAGCGCTACAGGTCTGTAGTCGTTAAGTCCAGTGATCCGTGGCTTCTTGGGGACAGGGACGATGGTAGAGGTTTTGAGGCAGGCCAGCACGTGGCATGACTTCAGGGAGGTGTTAAAAATGTCTGTGAAGACAGGAGTCAGCTCCTCTGCACAGTGTCTCAGGGTGGAGGGAGACACGCCGTCCGGACCGGGGGCCTTGCGCGGGTTCAGTCTGGAGAACTGTCTGTGCAAGTCCTGCTCACTGATGGCAAGGGCAGGGGGGAGGAGGGGGGGCCACCTTTGATGAAGTGGGGACCATGGAGGCAGTGGCGCTGGGGGGAGGGGGGGAGTTTGACACAGCTGACGAGGTGTCAAAACGGGCATAGTGTTGGGACAGTCTTTGACAAAGGGCTTTGTCATCCTGTCCCTTAGAAGCCTGAGGCCGATAGTTGGTGCTTTGCTTCAGTCCTCTCCACACAGAAGCAGAGTCGTTAGCAGTGAACTGTTGCAGGAGTCTCTCAGAATACACAGATTTAGCTCTCCTCAGCTCTCTGCTAAATTGGTATTTGACCTCCCTGTAGCAGTCCCGGTCTCCACTTTTCAGCGCTGCTTCCTTCTCCTTCCTGATCTGTCTGAGCTTAGCTGTGAACCAGGGCTTGTCGTTGGAGTAACTCACCCTGGTGCGCGATGGAAGAATGCTCTCCTCACAAAAGTGGATATATGAGGTCACAGTGTCCGTGTACTCATCCAGATCATGCGTGGCTCCTTTAAACATGTCCCAGTCAGTTATTTCCAAGCACGTGCTCAGCTCCTCCACAGCTTCACTGGTCCATTTCTTCGTAGTGCTCACAACAGGTTTTGTGAGCTTCAGTCTCTGTCTGTATGTGGGAATCAGGTGGACCATCACGTGATCAGGTAGTCCAAGCGCAGCGTGGGGAACAGCGCGATACGCGTCCTTAACTGTAGTGTAACAGTGATCCAGCGTGTTCTCTCCTCTGGTGGGGCATTTAATAAACTGTTTGTACCGGGGGGGTTCGTGGCTCAGATTGCTCTGGTTAAAGTCGCCAACCACAATAACCAGAGAGTCCGGGAAAGTCCGCTCCGCTTGCTGAATGTGATCCGCGAGCGCGCACTGAGCCTCGTGCACATCCGCGTCGGGCAGGACGTAAACAGCGGCCAGGATGAATGAAGCAAACTCACGCGGGGAATAAAATGGCTTGCAGTTGATGAATAAATATTCCAGAGCGGGAGAACAGTGTTGGGAGATCACAGTTACATCGGAGCACCAGCTGCTGTTGATGTAGAAGCAGACTCCTCCGCCTGTGGTCTTGCCGGAGAGCCCCGTGTCGCGGTCTGCACGAAACAGCTGAAATCCCTCGAGGAGGAGCGCGTTGTCCGGTGTCTTTTCCTTGAGCCAGGTCTCAGTGAAGCAGAGGGCACACGAGGTGGAGAGGTCCTTAAATCGCATCAGCAGTCTCAGTTCATCTACCTTGTTATAAAGAGAGTTGACGTTGGACAGAAAGATCCCAGGCAAAGCCGTGCGCGTGCCTCTCCTGCGAAGCTGCACAAGGGCGCCCGCTCGTCTTCCTCTCTTTCGCCGTCTCACTTTTTGGGCTAAAAAGTGAACCAGATCGGCGGCAGGAGCCAAAAAAACTGGGAGTAGGTCCGTGGGAGTGAAAGTCCTGATATTTAGTAGCTCTTCACGGGTGTAAGAGCAGGCAGACACACAATTGACGAACAAAAACAAACAAAAAAAAGCGCAGCGAAACACCATGGCGACCACTGTGGGCGCCATCATGGATCAGAGGTTAAAATCAAAGGTTAACAGACAATGGTCTGACAGTACAGGGTTATGAGGAGACACTACCAGATTTTCTATTTCTATGCCATATGTCAGAACAAGGTCCAACGTATGGTGGAGATAATGAGTAGAATTTCCTACTTTCTGAGAAAACCCAATCGAGTCTAATATTGAATTAATTGCCACATTAAGGCAGTCACTATCTACATCCACATGTATATTAAAGTCCCCTACTATAATTATTCTATCAGATTTCAGCACTAAATCAGCTAAGAAATCAGCAAATTTGGATAAAAATTCTGAGTAGGTTGATAGAGGACGATAAACTATGGCAAATAAAATTGGGTTTATAGCCTTAAATTGCTAAAGTGCCCAATACTGAGGACCAGGCCCTCAAAGGAATTATAACATGTTTTTTGCTTTACATTAACTAGTAATTTGGAATGGTAAATTGTTGCTACTCCTTCTCCACGACCAGAACTTCTGGGATTTTGACAGTTTAAATAACCAGAGGGAGTTGATTCATTTAAACAAACATAATCCTCTTGCCCTAACCAAGTCTCTGTAAGGGATATTAAATCAATCTGATGATCAATTAACAGATCATGGACTAACAGAGACTTGGGAGTTAGAAACCTAATATTTAACAAACCACATTTAATTTTTAAATTATGAGGAGGAACAGATGCCAAATCATTCAATTTAGAGGCTTCATGTTTAATTTGAGTTTTACCAACTTTTTGTTTAATCACTTTGGGATGCTTATATATTATATTTTTATTTACTTTGGAGGGAGCAGACAATGATTCTCTGATGGGGAAGACAGGGGCTAAGTTGAGGGGTGGCGGATGAAGAGGAGCTGCAGAGAGGTGTGTAAGACTGCAACTCTGCTTCTTGGTCCCAACTCTGAGCTGTCAAGATTTTGGAAATTTAGATTAAAAAGATGCCAGATTGTTAGATAAATGAGACGCACCATCCAAAGTGGGATGGACGCTGTCTCGTCTCATAAGACCAGGTTTTCCCCAAAATGAGCTCCAATTGTCAGTGTAGCCCACGTTGTTTGCAGAACACCACACAGACAGCCAGCGGTTGAAGGATGACAAGCGGATAAACATGTCATCACTGGTCAGATTGGGGAGGGGCCCAGAGAACACTACAGAGTCCGACATTGTTTTGGCAAAGTCACACACCGATTCTACATTTAGTTTCGTGACTTCCGACTGCCGGAGACGAATGTCATTAATGCCATCGTGAATAACAATTGTGGAGTATTTACAGTTACTTTTAGCCAGCATTTCCAAATTTGACTGGATGTCACCTGCTCTGGCCCCAGGAATGCATTTGACTATGGCCACTGGAGTCTCTAGGTTCACGTTTCTGACTACAGAGTCGCCAATGATCAGAGTTTTTTCCTCAGCGGGTGTGTCGCTGAGCGGGGAAAAACGATTAGAAACGTGAACAGGTTGGTGGTGTACCGGGGCTTTGCGACTAGGCTTCCTTCTCACCGTCACCCACCCAGTCTCCTCGCTGCTGAGGAGGACCGGAGGACCACTAACGGGGCCTATGCTAGGGAGCTCCGCTGCAGCTAGGGGACATCCGTCAAGATTAACTGGCGCAGACGGTGTTTCAATGCAGCGGAGCCGGGATTCCAAATCAGACAACCTCGCGTCAAGCGCCTTAAAAAGACTACATTTATTACATTTACCGTTATCACTAAAAGAGGCAGAGGTGTAGCTAAACATCTGACAGAGAGAGCACACCAGAGGAGGAGAGGAAGGAGAGCTCGTAGCCATAGCTAGTGGCTAACCCAAAGCTAACAAAAACACCAATGGAAGGTGAACAGAAGGCTAAAGAGGGTGATTAGGTGACATGGAGTGCGCACACAGGTGCAAGAGGCAGATAAACAGAAATGAGAACTAACGGTAGACGGGAAAAAAGTGGTTAAAATACAATTAAAACCAAAAACCTCAGGAGAGCGAGGAGAACAAACCATACGGACAGACAGCAATACAGGAAGTGACGATACGTTACCACAACCGACGTTCCCAGCAAGGAGCTCATACCATATCATTATCATACCATATCATTATCATACCATAATAAACACCATAAGTACTGAATAAATTTGGCATAACTTTCTTCCAACAGAAGAGGGCCATTTTTCCAGCTGGAATTACACATTACTGTTTGGGGGTTTTTTTGTCAAAAAATGTGACCTCTGCTTGTAGTGAAAATAACTGCATGCGGTAAGATGGCAGAGAGCAAGAGGTTCAGTCTGCTAAACAAGAGGCCCTCATGTTACTGCAAGATTCTCCCCAATCTTAACCAAGGAGTTTTAGTTGAAAACCCTACCTACTAATGTCACTTTAAGAACCTAGAGACCCAGCAACCTTGAAGTGAATTAGGAAGAGGAAACATCAGGATGTGAAACTAAGATTTTCAGCTTAAAATAATGTTTCCAAAATGACTTTACCATCAGTCGTTGACAGGGTGAACATTACTTCCTCTGTAGCCTGAGTGGGCTCGCATTTCCTCCAACAGCTATGTTCTTGGTAGGAGCACTACTCTAATGATGCTGGGAGCTGATCCTGGGTGAAGGGCCAGACCAAGAACATTCCAGAAGATCCCCATGAAAAAAGTTACATCGAGGACCCAGTGTACCTAAAGGGGCCATGTGGGTCCCGCCCTCCAGTGAGCTCACCACCTGCAGAAGGGATCATGGTGCCATATGAACTGAGTGACAATTTGGGTTCCTCTGCTTGGTGGGTGAGGTTCTCTTTCAGCAAGATGAAAAATTCACAAACTTAATTGGGTAGATATTTTTTTTACATTTTGGGATTTGGATATGTGTTTCCTTTTTAACTGTTGCCATGATACATAAACATCTTATTTCACAGCCTGATATTCTGGGGTACGTTGGACGACCATTCTTCCAGATGGTGATGGAAGCACATCTGTTAAAACTGTGATTTTGTGACTGAACAAGTAGGAACATAATTTCCTTACCCTTTATTTTACAGTGCATCCGGAAAATATTCACAGCGCTTCAGCTTTTTCACATTTTGCTATGTTACAGCCTTATTCCAAAAGGAATTAAATTCATTTTTTGTCCTCAAAATGCTATACACAATACCCCATAATGATAACATGACGAAAGTTTTTTTGAGATTTTTGCAAATTTATCAAAAATTTAAAAAAAAACTAAGAAATCACATGCACATAAATATTCACAGCTTTTGCCATGAAGCTCAAAATTGAGCTCAGGTGCATCCTCTGTTTCCACTGATCATCCTTGAGATGTTTCTGCGGCAGCAGCCCTCCTGCAGTTTGCTAAAAGGCACCTGTAGAACTCTTTGGCATGAATGCCAGGTGTCATGTTTGGAGGAAACCAGGCACCGCTCATGACCACGTCAATGGTGGTGGCAGCATCATGCTTTGGGGATGTTTTTCAGCAACAGGATCTTGGAGACTAGTCAGGACAGAGGGAAAGTGTCACGAGCCGAGCCGGCTTGGCTTTCACCGGCTCGGTCTTGATCGCTTTGGGGGGTTTTCGTTTCTGGTTATGTGCATTTTTGTGTGTTAGTGTACTGACCTCCTTATCCTTGCCACTGCCTGACCGGCAGCTGTTAGTCTGCGTCTGTGACCTACTTTCTCTCACGCTACTGACAGTCTGTCAGTCCAGCCACACCCCCTCGCTCTCCCTTGATTCCATCAGCTGTTTCCTACCCTGGTAATCATCTCCCCCGCGTCTCGCCCAGGTGTTCCTTATTTGCCACGCCAGCGGCGTCTGTACTAAAGCAGCTCTTTGCTGGACAGACGCTGCTGGATCATTGTATGCGTTAGATGGTTGTGCTCCACTGTCTAACCGTCACGTCACTGAAGGTGTATGCTCGCCGATCTTCTGGAGGACCCGGATTGCCTAGGCTGTGAGTAACTCTAGCGTTTCTCTGTTCAGTTGTGCCGTCACGCTGGCAGCGTTTCCGAGTGTAGCACAACTGCTACTCTCTCTCCCTGCACAGCCTAGCACTCTGCATTTGCCCGAGCTGCTCTGCCATTTTGTATGGTTCCCTTCACTGTCGTTCAATAAATGTGTGTGTAGTAATTCCTGCAGTTAAATCCTCATTTCTCCTTCTCTCCTCCGTGCGCAAAGATAGGGTGCACGGAGGGTTCATGACAGAAAGATGAATGCAGCAATGTACAGAGACATCGTGGATGAAAACCTGCTTCAGAGCGCTCTTGACCTCAGACTGGAGCGACGGCTCATCTTTAAGCAGGACAATGAAGAACACAGCCATGATATCAAAGGAGTGGCTTCAGGACAACTCTGTGAATGTCCTGAGAGGCCCAGCCAGAGCCCAGACTTGAATCTAATTAAACATCTCTGGAGAGATCTGAAAATGGCTGTGCACCAATGCTTCCCATCCAACCTGATGGAGCTTGAGAGGTGCTGCTAAAAGGAATGGACGAAACTGCACAAAGATAGGTGTGCCAAGCTTGTGGCATCATATTCAAAAAGACTTAAGGCTGTAATTGCTGCCAAAGGTGCATCAACAAAGTATTGAGCAAAGGCTGTGAATACTTATGTACATGTGATTTCTTAGTTTTTAATTTTTAATAAATTTGCAAAAATCTCAAAAAAACTTTTTTCACGTTGTCATTAAGGGGTGTTGTGTGCAGAATTCTGAGGGAAAAAATTACTTAATTCATTTTGGAATAAGGCTGTAACATAACAAAATGTGAAAAAAAAGTGAAGCGCTGAGAATACTTTCTGGCTGCACTGTATGCCAAATACGTAGATGGGGTATTGTTGTCTAAAAAAAAGTCCTTTTTAGTTGGGATAAAAATGTGTTAAAATGTTATGTTACAAGGTGATGAATGGACCCAATGAAGCCAACAAAATGTTCTTAACAGTATATACTGTTATGTCGGTAAAACGTGAACTAGGGATGAGACCGAATGGTGAAGTGAACACGACTTTATTGTGGACTCACTGATAATATACAAGGCGCTCCCGTCAAGCTGAAGGGAGGTCAAGAGATCACCCCTCTCACTCACAGCCCTCTTATACCCCAGGTGGCAGCGGAACCGGAAAGGTGGAGCCACCACCCGTGTCACACAATAACACATCCCATTAGCAACACAGCATCCCCCCCCTTCAAAAATGGTCCAAAACACACACATACAATTGAGACCGTCCCCAATGTGGAACCCGAATCACGCGCTAAAACTAAACAGAACTATTATAAGGCCTACCACTCTCACACACACACACACACACACACACACACACACACACACACACACACACACACACACACCAACTAAAGCTAGGGGGAAACAGGTGGACTACTGTTCCACCCCCACACGGCTAAACGGATTATTCTGTCGTCTTTACTAAAACACACTACATTAAACAGAAAATTGCTGTGTTCCTAAAATTAACAATAGAAAACACAAAACAACCCCATTAACAAAACTACTGTACAACTCCGCTATCCCCATTTCAACACCAGGCATTATACACATTCCCCCAACCATCAGTCTGCCCCAGTAGAGAAACCACTAGTTCCAGTAGAGGAACTGGCCGGTCCCACAGACCACAGCCCGACCGCTCTTCTCCAACCCGAAACTGTGAGACTGAACTCCACACTGTTGCCCAATCCAGCACCGATCTCACCGCTCCCGTGTCAGCCAGCAACAGCACTGTCACCCCGTCCAGTTCCACCATACAGAAAGAATGGCCATTGTCACTTCGGGATACACTGAGAACAACCATGGGAGGCGAAGTGGGGGAGCTCATCCATGTGTCTGGGATCCCCTCGCTCGAACCTGTAACATGCCCTGGTGAAATGATGCAAGAGTCCACACGTGCCGCAGCATCTTCCTCTTGCCGAACACTCTCTAGCCTTACAGCGGTGCTTGGTGGACTCACAACCCAAACACCTGGGCAATCCCGGGGCGGACCTTATCTTCACGGCATCGGCGTGCTCCTCCACATTGTTGTCGTTGTCCAGGTCCTCTGCCTGTGGTTCAAAATGGCGATGTGCTGCTCTGTCACCGAGCTCCCGTGATAACTTGTCTGCCGCCTCAAACTGCTGAGCTAACTCAACGGACATGGCTAACATCAGCTCACCCAAGTGTGTGAGACACTTCGACCTTGTCACCAGGTAAACAGTATGTTCCGCCAACTGGTCACGGACCATCTCTTCCTACAACACTCCAAACTGGTAGTCCTTGGTCAGCTGACGTATGTCTGCTACATACTGCTGCACTGACTCGCCAGCCCGCTGACAGCGCTGTCAAAACTGGATCCTCCGGATGATGACGTTTTCCAGGCTGCGAAAATGTCGTGCCATTAGCTCAACCACTTCTTCAAAACTATCACCCTCGCCTAAGGTACTAAGGATATGTTGTCCTTCCATTCCCAAGTTGTGAACCAACAGTGCTCATGCCCGCAACTTCTCCAGTCTTCTAAGGTCCAATGCCACCACATAACTTAGGAAAGCGGCGAACCACCTCTCCCAAGGGACGGGCGGCTCACCAGGAAACTCCAGAAACAGCCAAATTGAAGCAATTCCCGCGTCCATACTTTTTATCCTTGTCGCCAAATGCTATGTCGGTAAAACGTGAACCAAGGACAAAACCGAATGGTGAACTGAACACGACTTTATTGTGGACTCACTGATAATATACAAGGTGCTCCTGTTAAGCTGAGAGGAGGTCAAGAGACCGCCCCTCTCCCTCACAGCCCTCTTATACCCCAGGTGGCAGCGGAACCGGAAAGGTGGAGCCACCACCCGTGTCACACAATAATACGTCCCATTAAACAACACAACATATACGACCGAGCCTCTTCTGGAGAAATCGTTCCAGACTGTGATTTATTTGTTTGGAAAATTTTGGCCAGATGGAGATGTTAATAAGTTAACTGGTTTCTTTAGTTTTAGTTGTTGTATGTTTCCCCTGTTAATTCCAGGAAGCAAAGGAATATTCATTATATGAAAAAAATAGCTGAACTGAAATACTTTAAAAAGATTACTCCTAGTTGTTTTCTAAATTTGCAGTTGACTGTTTGAGAGCAAAATCAATTCCAAACACTGAGACACACCAAATAAATATCAGTGAACCTAGTGTGTTTGCCAATAGTCTGGCAACCCCCCATATTGTGTGTGTGTGTGGGGGGGGGGGGTTGTAATAAAATGAACATTGTTTTCATCATCAAATCTGGGGATTCTAAATTATCCTTAGGTATGACTGTGAGAGTGAATGGTTGTCTGTCTCTCTGTGTTGGCCCTGCGATGGACTGGCGATCTGCCCAGGGTGTACCCTGCCTCTCACCCAAAAGATGCTGGGATAGGCTCCAGCCCCCCTGCAACCCAAAAAAAGGATTAAGCAGAAGAAGATGAATGAAAATGAATGAATGTTTTCATCACTGCCCAAAGAAAAGCAAGAAGACATTTTGTTTAGTTGCCAATACAGGCAATTTCTCATTGAGTGTGTTGGCCTTCTTGTTAAAAACTGCCCTGCAGCATCAATAATTCAGTGTTGCTTTTTGAGTTTTTCAGTTTGCATCAAGTTCAAAACTAACAGTGATTTTCTTTTCTCTCATCACTGACTTACAAAGATGATGGCATAAAAAGACACTTATTTTGTTGCAAAAAAAAAAAAAGGTTGGAATGTTTGTTGGTGCTAAGCTTTTTTTATTCTCATCTGTGGAGCTATTCACTACAGGGGTTTTCAATTTGCTGGTCCATTTTGCTGTAGTGCACTCTTCTGCTATCAAAAAAGTATATTTATGGGCTTCATGCTTACTGAATGGAGTATGCTCAAACATTAAATTTTTTTCCATGTTTTTAAAGTGTTATTGTTAAAAAAGCTCATTACCTTGAGGTGGATTCACACTACAATGTTTGGACCGACTTTTACTTGAGTTTTGGCAAACATCTTGTCATGGCGGCCGCTGGGCCGTCATCATCATCCTCAGCTGCGCACACACCGGCAGGTGGTAATCAACGGGCTTTAAAAGCCAGAACCTCAGACTGCTCTGCAAGGAGTCGTCTGTCGCCTTTGCCCAGCAATGCATCGAGGATACGACTTCAAGCCAGAGCCAAAGCCAAGTCATCACGTCAAGCCACGTCAAGTAAGCAACCTCAGCACTCATCCTCTCCTAGCCTTTTCCCCTGTGCACAGGTGGACCTCCCTGGCGGCGGACTAACCTCCCCAGCTGACGGGACGCCATCTCCTCCACCTCGGAGTTCCTCCTCACCCCCTCTACGTCGAGCACCACGAGCACCACGCCGCACGGGCACTTGGAGCCAGCAGGATCCTTTCTGTGGCGCCTGCAAGTAAGCATCACAAGCTTCAGGTTTCTCATCCCAGCAAACCGTAGTAATTGTTTGTGCTTGTGTGTTCCAGGGTTGCCAGGTCACCGCAGGAAACGCTCAGCTCCAGTGACTAGACAGCCACACACTCACTCACTCACTCACCCAACACACATTATATTAATAAAGAATAACTGTCTTATATCTACTCATGTCAGCGTCTGTCTCCTGGGTCCCTAACCATGTCACATCTGGCTCTGCCAGCAAAAGTTAATGATTGCTGGTGTTTGTTGGCAAACACTGGCAAAAGTTGTGTCCTTTGAAAATTTTCAGCCTGCTGAAAATTTACCATCCATCCATCCATCCATCTTCTACCGCTTTTCCGGAGGTCCGGGTCGCGGAGGCAGCAGTTCAAGCAGAGAAGCCCAGACTTCCCTCTCCCCAGCCACCTGCTCCAGCTCTTCAGAGGGGATACCAAGGCGTTCCCAGACCAGATGGGAGACACAGTCTCTCCACCGAGTCCTGGGTCTGCCCCGGGGTCTCCTCCCAGTGGGACGTGCCTGAAACACCTCAAGTGGGAGGCGTCCAGGAGGCATCCTAATCAGATGCCCGGTTCCGCCGGACCGGCGGCGCCACACGAGTCGGCTGCCTGTTGCAACAGCCTTTTTTTTATCTTCCTTCTTCTTTCTACACCTTTCACTCTGTATATATATCACGGACGCACGGATCGCCCCGGGGGTCTCCCGGGTCGGCGGACGGAGCCACGGTTTGCAGCGGGAGACGTTACAGCGGGGAGGAGCTAGTGCTAGCTAGCACTTGGCCGCCGCCCGGTGCTAATGGGGAAACTCGACATACCGGGAGCTGTAGCGAAAAGGACGCGGGTGCCGGGCTGGAGTTTAGGCGGCGTGAAAGAAATATAAGACAGAATAATAAAGAGCGATGGCAAGAACCAAGCAGACCGCCCGTAAAATCTACTGGAGGAAGAAGCCCCCCAGGAGACAGCTAGCTACCAGGGCTGCTCGGAGAGGCGCTCTGGCCACCGGCAGAGTGAAGAGGCCTCGCCGTCACAGGCCCGTGGCTCTGAGAGAGATCCGTCGCTACCAGAAATCCACGGAGCTGCTCATCCGTAAGCTGCCCGTCCAGCGCCTGGTGAGGGAGATCGCTCAGAACTTCAAGACCGTCCTGCGTTTCCTGAGCTTCGCCGTCATGGCTCTGCAGGAGACCAGCGAGGCCCACCTGGTGGTCTCTTCTTCGCTAAGGGGGTCACCATCATGCCCAAAGACTTCCAGCTGGCCCGTTGCATCCGCGGAGAGAGAGCTTAGACTTTCTGCTGCACATTCACCAGCCATAATGCTCTGCACTGTGTGTCTATATATATACGTACATTTATAGTAATATGGACATATGTTTACTAGATGTTGTTTTTTCTTGCCTTCTGATTGTTGCTCTGAGTGTTGCTATCCCTGTGCTGTTGCAATCCTGGAATTTCCCCATTGTGGGACTAATAAAGGCTTATCTTATCTTATACCACCTCAACTGACTCCTTTCAATGTGGAGGAGCAGCGGTTCTACTCTGAGCCTCTCCTGGATGACTGAGCTCCTCACCCTATCTCTCAGGGTGAGTCCAGCAATCCTACGGAGAAAGCTCATTTCAGCCGCTTGTATCCGCGATCTCGTTCTTTCGGTCATTACCCAAAGCTCGTGACCATAGGTGAGAGTAGGAACGTAGATTGACTGGTAAATTGACAGCTTTGCCTTAGAACTAAGCTCCCTCTTCACCACAACAGACCGGTACCGATGTTTGTAAATACACGTTGGTGAACGTTGTGCTCATTTTGTAAAAGTTCCTGAGCGCTGAGCTAAGTTATGTAGAGTTTACCTAAGTCAGCCTAAGTTAAAGCTGGGTTCACTCTATAGCGTTTGGACTGATTTTTACAGATGTTTTGAAAAACCAAATACTCAGCACAGATCAGCTGACATCAGCATCAGGTGACGCTCATATAAAGATCAGCGTTTCACCTCTCTCCATTAAAATAACATAAAATCCTGTTAAATGACATTTACTTTTTGACACCGCATCAGCGCTGTTTGATTCCCACAATGGAAGTGAACCAATAAATCCTGGAGAATGATTACGTAAGGAGCAGAAAATTAATAACAGTAAATTTCTCAATGAGATTTTTTTTTTTCTTTCGGGCTGTCACATTATGTACACTACTGCTCAAAACGTTTGGGGTCACCCAGACAATTATTTTGTGTTTTCCATGAAAAGTCACACTCATTTACCACCATGAGTTGTAAAATGAATAGAAAATATAGTCAAGACATTGGCAAGGTTAGAAATAATGATTTGTATTTGAAATAATTTTTTCCTTCAAACTTTGCTTTCGTCAAAGAATCCTCCATTTGCAGCAATTACAGCATTGCAGACCTAACATGATTGACAAGGGTTTTCTAATCATCCATTAGCCTTCTGACACAATGAGCAAACACATTGTACCATTAGAACACTGGAGTGATAGTTGCTGGAAATGGGCCTCTATACACCTATCTAGATATTGCACCAAAAACCAGACATTTGCAGCTAGAATAGTCATTTACCACATTAGCAATGTATAGAGTGTATTTCTGATTAGTTTAAAGTTATCTTCATTGAAAAAAGTGCTTTTCTTTCAAAAATAAGGAAATTTCTAAGTGACCCCAAACTTTTGAACGGTAGCGTACATAATGTGACAGCCCGAAAGAAAAAAAAAATGGGGGCAAAAGTGGGGCAAAAAAGTATTTAGTCAGCCACCAATTGTGCAAGTTCTTCTGCTTAAAAGATGAGAGAGGTCTCCAATTTTCATCATAGGTATACCTCAACTATGAGAGACAAAATGAGAAAAAAAAATCCAGAAAATCACATTGTCTGATTTTTTAAAGAATTTATTTGCAAATTATGGTGGAAAATAAGTATTTGGTCAATAAAAGTTCATCTCAGTACTTTCTTATATACCCTTTATTGGCAATGACAGAGGTCAAACATTTTCTGTAAGTCTTCACAAGGTTTTCACACACTCTTGCTGGTATTTTGGCCCATTCCTCCATGCAGATCTCCTCTAGAGCAGTGATGTTTTGGGGCTGTCGCTGGGCAACACGGACTTTCAACTCCCTCCAAAGATTTTCTATGGGGTTGAGATCTGGAGACTGGCTAGGCCACTCCAGGACCTTGAAATGCCTCTTACGAAGCCACTCCGTTGTTGCCCGGGCGGTGTGTTTGGGATCATTATCATGCTGAAAGACCCAGCCACGTTTCATCTTCAATGCCCTTGCTGATGGAAGGAGGTTTTCACTCAAAATCTCATGATACATGGCCCTATTCATTCTTTCCTTTACACGGATCAGTCGTCCTGGTCCCTTTGCAGAAAAACAGCCCCAAAGCATGTTTCCACCCCCATGCTTCACAGTAGGTATGGTGTTCTTTGGATGCAACTCAGCATTCTTTCTCTTCCAAACACGACAAGTTGAGTTTTTACCAAAAAGTTATTTTTTTTTATTGTTTATTTAAAGGTTTTTGTGCTTTGAAGCATTTACATTTGTTGGCTTTAAGTTCTAGTTTTTTACTGTTTGGTTGAAACAAAAATGAAAATTTCTAATACTTTGTATTGTATTGATACTTCAATTAATAATAATAAAAAGACCTTTGAAAGAAAGAAAGAAAAAGTTATTTATTTTTTTTTCATCTGACCATATGACATTCTCCCAGTCCTCTTCTGGATCATCCAAATGCTCTCTAGCAAACTTCAGACGGGCCTGGACATGTACTGGCTTAAGCAGGGGGACACGTCTGGCACTGAAGGATTTGAGTCCCTGGCGGCGTAGTGTGTTACTGATGGTAGCCTTTGTTACTTTGGTCCCAGCTCTCTGCAGGTCATTCACTAGGTCCCCCCGTGTGGTTCTGGGATTTTTGCTCACGGTTCTTGTAATCATTTTGACCCCACGGGGTGAGATCTTGCGTGGAGCCCCAGATCGAGGGAGATTATCAGTGGTCTTGTATGTCTTCCATTTTCAAATAATTGCTCCCACAGTGGATTTCTTCACACCAAGCTGCTTACCTATTGCAGATTCAGTCTTCCCAGCCTGGTGCAGGTCTACAATTTTGTTTCTGGTGTCCTTTGACCGCTCTTTGGTCTTGGCCATAGTGGAGTTTGGAGTCTGACTGTTTGAGGTTGTGGACAGGTGTCTTTTACACTGATAACGAGTTCAAACAGGTGCCATTAATACAGGTAACGAGTGGAGGACAGAGGAGCCTCTTAAAGAAGAAGTTACAGGTCTGTGAGATCCAGAAATCTTGCTTGTTTGTAGGTGACCAAATACTTATTTTCCACTATAATTTGCAAATAAATTCTTTAAAAATCAGACAGTGTGATTTTCTGGATTTTTTTTTTTCTCATTTTGTCTCTCATAGTTGAGGTATACCTATAATGGAAATTGGAGACCTCTCTCATCTTTTAAGTGGGAGAACTTGTACAATTGGTGGCTGACTATATACTTTTTTGCCCCACTATATATATATATATATATATATATATATATATATATATATATATATATATATATATATATATATATATATATATATATATATATATACTGTATGCATTTGTGTGTGTATGTATATGTATATGTATGTATGTATATATATATATAATTTGTAAACACACACACACACATATATATATAAAACAACACACATATATATATATATACAGTATATTACAACACACATGTGATTTTATATATATAAAATCATATGTGTGTTGTAATATGGGATTATTTTGTGCCTTTTGTTTAGTTTAGGAACATGGCATGCAATTTTAGTTTATGCATGACTTTCTCTTTAGTTATGGGGGGCAGAATAATCCACCCTGCCGTGTGAGCTGCACGGTAATCCACCCATCAGCCATATTTTAGGTTATTTTGTGTGAATGTGTTTGGCCATTTTAGTACATTGTTTTTTGTTATCTTAGTGCGTGATTTGTGTCCCAAATTTGGCGGGGGGGGGGGTCAATTGTCTGTATTGTTTTGTACTTTTCTAAAGGGGTTGGGGAGAATGTTGTATTGTGTTTTGGCACATTATTGTGAAGTGCGGTGTAGTGACGTGCACTTCCCGTCACGTCACTGCACCGCCCTATATAAGGTGGAGGGTGCCCATATTGCGGCCTCTTTTGACCGGTACCCTCTGCCAGGTGCCTGCTGTGTAACACCTGTTCAACACCATTCAATAAAGCTGTGTTCGTCCAGTCATCTTGCCTTATTCTTCACCCAGGGATTTTCCATACGTAACACACGGGCCAAGAAAAAGTTTTTTCAGACAGCAAAAAAAGGTTTCCAAGGCAACCAGTAATCATACTGGCAAAACACATGCACAACAGCACAGCCGCAACAGTTAGAAAAATAACACTGCAAAGACACCAAACCACCCACCAAACCACACCATCACCTGCAAACAAACCCACAAACGTCTGTAATATATATATATATATATATATATACGTATATATATATATAGATAGATAGATAGATAGATATAGATATAGATATAGATATAGATAGATAGATAGATAGATAGAGAGAGAGAGAGAGAGAGAGAGAGAGAGAGAGAGAGAGAGAGAGAGCACATACATTGAAAAAAATTTAAAAACATGTCATACACACCATTTTATCATTAAACAAATACTCTACATTGTCCTCTTACATATATATTTGTTACGACCCGAGCGCTGGTCCTGTCCATGCTTGGGCCACGCATAGCTCACTGCCGGCCTTGACAGCTGTGGGTTGTATTCTGGCCTCACTGGGCTCTTATTGTGTAGGCGCTCGGTGGGGCTTCCGCCTGTCAAGGCCGGTCAGCTGTCTGTCATTACTGCTCGTTAGCGTTCGCCCTTATAAGGCAGGCACTGACGGCAGTCCAATTGCGGGAGCATAAGTCAACAATCGTCAGACATTCATCGTTCTGGTCTCGTCAGGTTCGTGTATATTCTCGTGCTTTGCTTGCTCATGTCATGTCATGTTTTAGATCGTAAGTGGCTGGGGTTAGCCTTACGGTCCCATGCTCTGTTTAGTGTATCTTCGTCAGTCTATCATAGTCTTGTGTTACGTCTTGTGTCTTGTTAAAAAATCACCATCATTGCGAAATTCACTGGTGACTTGTGGCGTCTTATACTGGCTCGTGAGGGCCAGACATGACAGTATGCTCCTGCCAGACGTCTAAACGGAGACGCCACACCGAGACGCCTTTTTCACCGTGAGTTTTTGCTTTTTTGGACGTTTGTTCTTTTTCTGTCTGGGTACGGTGTGCTGAAAGAATGCCGTCGCGGAGGGGCCGCGCTCGGAGTCCGAGCCACGAGCTGGCGGACGTCCTTGAGTACGTGGATGAAACGCTCATCTCTGCTTCCCTCCTTGACTATGACAGCGAGGTACGCTGGTACCTGGACTGCGCTGAGGATGTGCTGAATCATCTTTCTCCCTGCTTAGCTGACCACCCTGAAGTCGGCGCGAGGAGGGCTGACATCACCGCACAGCGTGAGATACTCCGTATGGTGGAGGAGGACTACGGCAGGAAGCAGCAGAGGAGGCATCCTCGCTCCCCGTGCTGGGATCCCGCTCCTGCCCTTGACCCGGTCCAGGAGTTTGCGCTATCTGGGGGCCGACGACGATGTCGGCGCCGCGGCCCAGGCGATCCTCAGCAGACTCCCCAGCTGAACTCACTGCCGGCGAAGTCTGTCAGCGAACTTGGGAGAGCGGCTCCACCTCGTCCTTCCAGGGGGCCCTCTGTCGCCATCCAGCGGGGAGAAGAAGGAACAACGTCCCCTACAGCAGGAACCATCTCTTCTCTGGGAGGAAGGCAAGTGCAGGTTAATTTATTACATCATGATTATAATCTACCTTGTCTGACTCCTGGGGGCGGAGTTCGGGGTTCGCAGCCCCCCGAGCTCCTTCCACCTGCTGTAAAGAAAATAATTAAACCTGCTGCCTCTGTGTCCCACCCTGTTGAGCGGTCCGCGACGCCAGGCCGACGTCGTCGGATGAAGAGGGGGCCTGCAGTGCTGGAAAGCCTGGATCCGGCCCTGCAGCTATGTCATGGATGGAGGAGAAGAGCGGACTGCGGCCCAGAGCCTGAGCCGACGATGAAGCGTCCCCGGGTCTCCTCGCCGGAGCGGTCCAAGCCAGTGGGTCGAGGGTCTCCTGCCCCCACGCCATACGGGTCATCGGCGTGGACAGCAGCGTGGGAGGAACCTCAGGCTGCAAATGACATCCTGCCAGCTGCGGAGCCCGACACAGCTGAGTTCGAGCCTGCTGACGAGAGTCGCCGCCCTGAACCTGGATCGTCGGAGTCCTGGGTGGCAACAGAACCCGAGTGCAGGCAAGTGCTCCCTCTTTTGTCTCTGTCCCCTGTGTTGGAGCATTTTTGCCTGCCTCTCGGGGAGGCGAGTGAGGAGCAGCCGTCTGCTGCGCCCGAGCTTGTCTCGCTGGGTTCTGTTGCTACCGGTGATTCTGATCCCAGTTTTCTTGTTTCTGAGCCTTGTTGCAGTGTCGCCGGCGTGGAACGGGTCGGAGTCACTGGGTTGGAGGTCCCAGGTTCGGGGGTGGAGATCGTCAGCGGAGCTGCACCGACCCAGTCGGGGTCCATCGTGGAGGCTGCTGTGGCCCAATCGGGGTCCGACGTGGGTGCATCAGAGGACCAATCAGGGTCTACCGCGGGTGCGGTTCTGGCCCAATCGGGGTCCAACGTGGGTGTACCGGAGGCCCAATCGGGGTCTGCCGCAGGTGCAGTTCTGGCCAATCGGGGTCCACCGCAGGTGCAGTTCCAGCCCAATCGGGGCCCGACATGGGTGCAGCTGGGATCCAATCGGGGTCCAGCGGAGGTGCAGCGCCAGCGTGGTCCGCGGACGGGGGAGGAGCTGCAGACCTGTCACCGCCGAACGGATTACAGGCTCATCCTGGTCATCTGTCCCCTCT
Organism: Pholidichthys leucotaenia; assembly: GCA_020510985.1. Taxonomy (NCBI): domain Eukaryota; kingdom Metazoa; phylum Chordata; class Actinopteri; order Cichliformes; family Pholidichthyidae; genus Pholidichthys; species Pholidichthys leucotaenia. The sequence continues at coordinate 150,550,126 of CM035838.1, forward strand.
GAGTCACCGCCCCTGTGCATCATCGCCGGGGGCCGTGGGGGCTCCTGTTCACTCACCCCGGCTCTCCCGAGTTTTGTCCTCATCAGGGAGGCCGCCGCGGGCTGTTTTTCCCCGGGACTGGTGGCTGAGGGACACGGGTCGGCCGCCTGAGGAACTGTTTCGCCGGTTCGGCGCCTCGGGTCGGCCACCCGACGTGTTATGTGTTTCGTTGGGCGACCTGGTTCGGCCACCAGAGGAGCGGACGTGCTGGGCGTTGGACTGTGGTGAGCCGCCTGGTCATGTTCCGCCTCCCATGACCACCTGCCGGCCGTTGGACGCGGGGAGACCGCCGGAACTGTTCCTATGGCACCGGGCCTCCACCGGTTGGCATAAACTGTCGGGGGGGGGTAGTGGTTACTTTCTGGTGTTGTCCTGATCCAGTTATTGTGCGGTTTTGTTTTTCTTGATATTCTGTATTCCTTCATGTCTTTCAGTTGCTCTGTTTTGTTTTGCGCATAGTTAAGTATGAGTCAATTGTTCTGTTTTCCTGTACTTGGTTATTTGAAATGTCTCTTGAGCATTCACACAGGTGAGAAACCATTTTCTTGTGAAACATGGGGGCAAGGATTTAATTTTGTCTTTCTGTCCTGTTCACTTCCACCCTCCAAAGAGAGCAGACGCCTTTTTCTTCTCTCTTGCTCTGACTTATCTCCTTCCTCCCCTAACTAACTGGATCCCAGCTTGCTATCGTCTGTCTCCGTGTCTCTACTGCTGATTATCGAAAGAAATTATGGAATTAATAAGCTGGGCTTTGAACGCAATTGACACTATTTTTTCAACGAGGAAAAGTGCCCCGGGGGAGGTTGTTTGCCCCGCAGGAACGGCTGCTGCGGGCTATTTGAGGGACACAAGTAATTGGAAACTCTTGTGCCTGTCTGATCTTTCCATCGAAGATGTAGAAGATTTGTACGTCTTCGTAGTAATGGTGATTGGGATCGTTCTGATTGGATCTGGGATTGTCCTGGTGTACCATAAATTGATGAAGATGGACACAACCTATCAAAATGCTGGCCAAGCGAGGTTTAACCATCAAATTGAAAAAATGGAGAGGACTCTGACAGCGGCAAATGGAGAACTGTCTAGGAAGGTGGATTACATCATGATTACGCTGAGAGCCGTCCATGAAGGATTCAACGTCCAGCAATGAAGGATTAAGTACTGAATCTGTAAGAGAATATAAAGTTTTTTTCTCTCTGGGATCAGTACTATTCGACTAATCTGACTCCCCTCACACAAATCCTCCAGATCATCTGCAGTTTTTTGTTTTCAAAACATTGAGCTTCACGGCCTTTCACGGACAGCCAGCTGCATGGCCCAAGGACAATGCCAGCAGCTAGACAAAACATCTCCTGCCAAAGAGACCTTGTTGTTCTTAACTGATACAAACACCTACACTCAACACTACATCCACACTGACTCAAAAAACTGATGAAAAAGATTACTTACTCACTGCTCTCTCTGTGTCCTTGTGAACTTTTTTGTCTGCTAACTGTGCATTGAGGGCTTTTTTTTCTTGTAATCATAATATTGATCATATATGACCAGTATTCTGACAATCAATGGTTTTTTTGGTCCTTCCTATTGTATTATCCTTTCTTCCCTATGCATCCTGTACCCATCTGATGACAGGCGCGTTCACAGATGCTGCCGTGTCACCGGAAATGCAGGTCGTTTTCTGTGTCAAGTCAAATCCCTCGTATGTTATCAGTTGTCATATCTGTTAATGTACTTGGCAATAAATCTTTTCTGAGTTCTGAGTTCTGAGTTCTGTGCTGTTGCCGTAGTTAGTTGAGCATTTAATTTAATCTGAGTATTCGGTATTTTGTCATTGTCCTGTTTTTAGTTTTTCTGACCCAGTAATTCTGGTTTTTTTTTTTGTTTCTCCATGATATCCTGTGCAATTTTCTGTAATCATTAGTTGAGTGTTTAATTTAATCTGTGGATTTGGTATTTCTTGTCATTGGGTATTTGGGTTTTCTTGTCATTGTCCTGTGTTTAGTTTTTTCTGGTTATTGCATTGATTCTGGGTTTGGTCTCTCTCCCTCCGGACCTACCCCCAGCCACCCACCCTGGATGGGGTGGGGGGGAGCAAGGTGGTCCATGGGCGTTCTGGAAGCCCGCCTTCGGGGGAGGGTACTGTTACGACCCGAGCGCTGGTCCTGTCCACGCTCGGGCCACACATAGCTCACTGCCGGCCTTGACAGCTGTGGGTTGTATTCTGGCCTCACTGGGCTCTTATTGTGTAGGCGCTCGGTGGGGCTTCCGCCTGTCAAGGCCGGTCAGCTGTCTGTCATTACTGCTCGTTAGCGTTTGCCCTTATAAGGCAGGCACTGACGGCAGTCCAATTGCGGGAGCATAAGTCAACAATCGTCAGACATTCATCGTTCTGGTCTGGTCAGGTTCGTGTATATTCTCGTGCTTTGCTTGCTCATGTCATGTCATGTTTTAGATCATAAGTGGCTGGGGTTAGCCTTACAGTCCCATGCTCTGTTTAGTGTATCTTCGTCAGTCTATCATAGTCTTGTGTTACGTCTTGTGTCTTGTTAATAAATCACCATCATTGCAAAACTCACTGGTGACTTGTAGCGTCTTATACTGGCTCGTGAGGGCCAGACATGACAATATTTTCTTTTTTAAACTCCCCCTTCTCTCTATCTCTCTTTCGTTCCTGCATGTCTGAACTGAGTTTTGATCTAAAAACATCTGTTTTCACCAGCATTTCAGTCAACGTTTGCCAAAGCAGCTTAACTTAGGCTGACTTAGGTGAACTCTGCATAACTTAGCCCAGCGCTCAGGAACTATTACAAACTGAGCACAACTTTCACTACTGTTTATTTCCAAACATCAGCAAATTTTCAGCATGCTGAAAATTCTCAACGAATACAACTTTCACCAGCGTTTGCCAACAAACACCAACTTTTATCAACTTTTGCCAGCAGAGCCAGACATTTGCCAAAACGTTAGCAAAAGTTGGTCCAAACATTGTAGCGTGAATACACTAGCCTAAGTTGGCAAAAATTTGACAGCGCTGAATGCAATGCTGTCAAACGCTAGCAAAAGTTCATAAAAGATTGTAAAAGTTGGTGTGTGTTGATGATGGAGTAGCTCATTCCTCATAGCTGGGGAAATCACCCTGAGAGTGCTCAGATCTTCTGACCGTTGACCCGGACCTTAAAGCACAGCCTAGATGCAGACCCAGATGTGTGTCATGTACAGTGAGAACACACTGCAATATTACCTTAATTGTCTGTGATTGTCTGCAGCTGCTCCTTGTTACACACTTGCCCTAATTGTTGCTGGGGCATAAATGGCTTCAGTTACCTCAGTGCTGTGTGGAACTGACTTAGCTCAACATTTCTCAGAGTTCTCCTGCTACTCCACCTTCTGTGTGACTCTGACTTGGTACGCTCACCTTCCTAGAGCTCCCTTGGATTCCCACGCAAATCTGCAAAATGCTAGCGATCATATTATCTGCTTGGATCTTCTCCTGTGCCTCTCCCCAGTAGTGATGGCCAGATGAGGCTTTCTTGAAGCATTGAAGCTTTTCATCAAATTGGTCCATATGGATGAAGCTTCATGTGAAACTGTGGTGGATCAAATAAGTGTACCCAAGTGTAGAGGCACGGAATAAGTGCAGGCAGGACACGGCGAACTGAAGTTTAAAAGAGTGCACCCAGCTGAGCACTCTGCTTCACCCGTAGGCTGTGGGGGTCACCCACACCACTCGACGCCTCAGCAGGGGGCTGAGGCATCGATCGTCCGGCTTTGGAAGCAAGCTGCGGGAAAAGCTCTGTGCAAGCGGAGGTGGAGGGAAGGGGTGGGGTAGCAAGTGCTGGCCCGGGACGGCGAAGTTGTCTGGGCCGCGCAAAAATTGCATGTGGATCCCCGATGTTGAGGGGCTGTCCCGTTGAACGTGGCGGAGATCCACAGCGGCTGTGAGAAGAAAAATTTGTCTCTGACTCCCCTCGCAGTTCAGTCCTGCGAGGACGCCTAGCAGCCATGAAGAAAAAAACAAGAGTTGGAGCTGAAGCTGTGTGAGGGACTTGGCATGTTGGCTTTAGGTGCGGGCGCAGCCCTAAAGCTCTCGGGGACAGCTGATGGCTGAATTCCCATTGTGCGCTGTGGCTGAGACCCATACAAAGTCCTGTGTGCTGCGTGTCTGCTTCAGGTGTGTGAGCAGCTCTCAAGGTTCCGAGGATGGCGATCGACCGTGTTTCTCGGGCGTGTGCAGCGGCGGAGGACGATGGCAGTCCGTGGAGCCGGTATTGTCCCGTGCGTGGTGCGCTGTCCTCGTAACCCCCTGGTGTGCGTGCGGGGGTTTGGTGCATGGCAGGTCCGTTGTCGCGAGGCAGGTCAGGGTCAGGGAGCTTGATGAGATCAGCGTCGTCGGCGCCGATGGTCCTCCCTGTCTTGGCTGTTGCTGTCGTTCGCTCGTGCCGGGTCATGGTGCGTTCTGGTCCACGCACTGCGTTCTCCGTCCGGCCCTGGAGGTCACCGTCGTGGAGAGAGGACGAGGTGCATGCGCGCTCATGTGGATGCGGAGGAGCGGTGAGAGGAAGTAAACGCTCTTTGTCCCTCGGCCGGTCCCAGCGTGGATGTCCCAATCTCAGGCGAGGGTCGCACCATGACGCTTTCCGCAGCCTTCCCGGTCGTGGATGATCTCCGAGGGAGTTCGCCTGGTGTCGGTTCTGCGTCGAGGTCTCCCGTGTGGCAGAAGGGAGGGCAATCCATTTGTGTCAGGCAGCTGCGTTTGCTTGTCGTCAGCGTGTTCTTGTATTCGGGGTCACCAGTGTGGCGGATCAAATAAGTGTACCCAAGTGTAGAGGCACGGAGTAAGTGCAGGCAGGACACGGCGAACTGAAGTTTAAAAGGGTGTTTTATTCATCCTCCATCACGAGGGTCACTCCAGCGCTGTGGGAGCGCGCTGGAGCGAGCCCTGTGTCTCTAGTCAGCAAACAGGCAATGCGAGTGATCAAAAAGAGAGTAAGAGAGAGAGAGCAAGCGATATGCTGTAGACTTATATACCCAGCTACAGACAATACATGCACAGCAGTAAAGCATGGACATTTGCATTAGAGTCACACATATCAATAGCAGGATTACTGGCGCCGGAATTAGACAAAGAGAGGCTGCCTATTGATATCAGTCCATACATCTCACTGTTATGCTAATTGCTCCAGCTGAGCGCTCTGCTTGACCCGTAGGCTGTGGGGGTCGCCCACAAAACTTCGTTTGCTCTACTAAGCCATCTACTGGACAAAACGTACACAACAGGCAGATTTTTACAAGGGCATTATTGGTTTGTGTATTTTTTTCATTTCATTAAATGCACTGTCCTTTAAGAAAAAACAATGATCATTTGGGAATAAAAGAGATAATACAACTGGGGTAACTACAGTGAATGTGCTTGTTACTTAGTGTGCTTGTGTTACTTATCCATTTTTATTAAGAAACTTTTCAACAGTCTTTGAACTAGGGTGATTTTTTTTTTTTTTTTAGATTATTTCACCAGCTTTTGAGAACACTCTCTCACAGGGCACAGAGGATGCAGGTGTGCAAAGGAAGGCTACTGCAAGTTTGTACAGTGTAGGGTAGACATGTTTCTGTCTTTCCCAGTACATTCACCTCTGTTGTCCTTATTCTCAAGCAGGACATGATCGTGCCTCAGCATAGATGTGTTATTGTTGTATCCAAGCTCTTTGAAACACAACAGACACTTCACATAATATTATAATGCAAGAAATCTGTGTGTGTGTGTGTGTGTGTGTGTGTGTGTGTGTGTCTGTCTGTCTGTCTCTGTCTGTCTGTCTGTCTGTTTGGTGCGTATCTCCCAAACTGTTCATCAGACTGGCCTCAGATTTTATATGTGCTTTGCTGAGGTTACAAGGGTGTGCCTTCCCGGATATGCAGAATTTTAAAGTCCTCGGACGGTGACATTTTTTTATTGAACCAATAAACTGATTGTATGAAAATATTCCATTCTGGCCATTCCCGTGATTTAATATGTGTCACCAGCCTCCATAAATGACTTTATTTGGTAATAGCCCATCTTTCACTTAGTGATGCTGCAGTACCGCCATCTGTCGATAGGGGCAGGCAGCAGTGACGTCAGCTCAGGAAGAAGTGAGGGTGATATTGCCTGCCTGTGCTGTGAGCCTCATCAGAGAAACATTCCCATCGGATCACTACAAGGGATTTTGCCTACCAAGATTAGATTTGTGAAAAATGATATTTAAATAAAGTTTTGTAAAATCATATATTGAGTTTATTAATGTTCATGTCAATTTTATAATTCTAATATTTCAGCATTCATCAAAGTCGCATGTCATATACATTTGAATAATTTTTCTACCATTTTATGGTATAAAATTCGGGTTCAATTCGGCACTCAATGTGGTGGGAACTCTGGCTTGTACATAGTGCCACTGCTCCCATAAGTGGGTTGGATCAACCAAGGTTTTGTTGAACAGAGTATTCATCAGATCATCCACATATTCTGAAAAAAAATATATTCAATAAAAATTAGACATCCATCTGACTACAGTATGAAATACAAATTTGACCCAAATTAACATAATTTGATAAAAGCTATGAAATGTGAAAGTTGAATGAAGACCAACCCTCCACCCACTGTAAATATCATATACAAGCCTAGAAAATGATACTAATATTTCTTATACTCAGGGAAAGTTGGATTAACTTTCTTTGCTTGCAGTTTATATCCGCCTTTTTTGAATTTTGGGTACCTGATGATGAAGACCGGCTCACATCACGATTCTGTGCCTGCTTGCGGCCTGCATTTTCATTAAAGTGCATTGCAGCTAAACAAAGTCTGTAATTAGAATATTATCACAATGATTTATTTTTGGACATATAAGTGATCTATCAGCAGAAACTCTATGTAATTGGCACTGTTATTGTCATGACGGCCGCTGGGCCGTCATCCCGCTCATCAGCTCCAGCTGCGCACAGACCAGCAGGTGTTAATCAGCGGCTCTTAAAAGCTAGCGTCGTTGACAGCCCGGCACGGAGTCGTCTGTCTTCCTCGACTGAGTGTGAGCCAGAGCTTCGTTTCACAGCCAAGTCAAGAACACCATGACAAGACCTACCACGTAAGAAGACTATTTGCTTTTCTACGCCTAATCTTTACCCCTGTGCACAGGTGGACCTCCCAGGCGGCAGACCGGTATCTCCAACGGACGGAGAATTACCCTCTCCCTTCCGGAGCTCCTCCTGGCCTTCGCTAATTCAGGAATTCTCTCCACTGCAGCTGCAGGTACTGTCACTCCCTCTGTCACAGGAGTCATTGTCACCACGGTTACGGACATTATCACTGTCACGGCTACGGGAACAACGTCACAGCTGTCAGTGCAGTCATTGCTCTCGCCACGAACTCCACCACGGTTACTGGAGTCATCACCGTCACAGCTTCAAGCACCAGAACCACCACAGCTCACGGACATCGGGGAACAGCCAGATACAGTCAGAGACAACCTCAAGTAAGCTGCACACCTGCACTTGTCCTTTTGTGCTGAACAGCCTTAACGGTTTCTGCTTGTGTGTTCTAGGGTTGTCAGGTCGTCTTCTGTATCGCTCAGCTCCGGTGACCAGGCTGCTATATCTGCACTCACACTTGACAATAAAGAATAACTATTTTGTATGTGTCTGTCTCTTGGGTCCTGAAACATGTCAGTTATTATAATTACATTTCATATTTTTGGTCACATATTGCATCTCCTCACCTTGTCAACATTCCAAGGAATGAGAAGTGTACACTCTTTGGTGCAAAATGAATAATCAGACTGTGGAAAGCCTCCACATTTGAAGTTTGCTGCCCTGGACTCAGCTTTCGCACATCCCTGAGGACCCGTGTTTTGTTGATCATAACTTATTCACATCCCTTTGTGCCTGAAATAAATTGTAGGTGTGAGATATGTCACCAAAAATGATGAAAATCAATGGGATAATTTTTATATATAATACATGCACTGTTTCATTGTGTGAAACTGTTTTTTTGTGTTAGGTTGCAGTCTCTCAGGAGCTGGGGGATCGTATGTAGTGCTCGCATCTTTGTACTGGTTGATGCGCAGGCAGCAGAGCAGCGCGTCGTTCAGCCGGAAAAAAGCAGAGGACAAGGGTAACGGGCACCACACCGAGACAGGGATAATCAGTGATAATGTTGCTTACTTGCAGGGGCAGGTGGCTGGCGTCGGCAGCTGACGAGGCGCAGGTGTGCGCGCAGCTGGAGCCGCGAGTCGTGACACAAATTGCATCTTATTCTCGAAATCGCTGTCAATGAAATGTCTACTGCACATGTTGAGTGATTTACCGACATCATTACAATTTTTTCGCGTTTTCTGAACGAATTTCACCCATGCCATTCTGATTTTCCCAGGGACGGGAAATTCATAAACACTCACCGCATGCTCCTCTGATATACCGTCGCACCCGTAGACAGCACAACGCCAAACCATAATTAATTCGATTACTGAAATCCTAATCTTAATAAATAATCTATTTGTAATCCACAAGTACTCCGAGAAATATCCGTAATCGCCGATTTTAAAACGTAAACAAGCAATGTCCGCCAAGCGTGTGCGTGTCTCTCCCTGAAATTACGTCACACAGTCAGTGGCCATCTTAGCCGCTGATCGCTTGGCTGAGTCAGACAGCTCTCAAGGACAGCATACTTCAAGAGCGCATTGTCACCTTATGCGACATTTGTTGACACCAAAACATGTGCGGTTCAAATTAGCTCGTCTCACACAAAAATTTAAGATATGATTTAGCGATATTGAATTTTCGTCCGGCCGACGCCTTTAAGAGGGGAAATCTTTAATGAACGTCCATAGGGGAGTGTAGCGTTACCTTGAGTTCCAATTTATTAAAATCATTCTTTGCTGAAGAAAATTGTTTCATCTCAAAAGTATGGATTTTGAGACTGCTTCTCTCACCCAGGGACTAGAGCTGTAACACGATCTCTGAGCCATAAAGTGGAAAATAATCCCTTTCTCCTAGACTCTCTGGGAAAGGAATGTTCCTAATCAGTAGATTTATGGTCGACATAAATCAGATGGGATGCCAAGACTCTCCAGTAAACAATCAGTTTCACTGTGCCATCTGGTGAACGAATCAGGAATATTTAACTTTTTCCTTTGCAGAGGAATTTTTGCCTTATGGACTATGAACTAACTCATATTCTTTCTCTTAAGATAGTATCTGCCAACAAAGACCTGGTTGAACTCTGGGACGGACAATGGGTTTCAAATGCTTTTATTGATATGATTCGATTTGATATGATTGTGACATGTTCTGCTATTTTCAGGAAGAAATTAATGTTTGCATGCTTATTATCACAAGTTAATTACAGTAGATGTAGATGCATTTTATGCTCTGTTATTGAGTAGAATATCTTAGTCACTAAAGTTTAAGAAATTTATGCTTTATTCAGCAACATGTGTCTTAAAAGGGGGTCTCACTTCTTAGATCAAATGTCTCTTCCCCTCCTCTTTCTTCAGGAGACCATAGCTGCACTTTAACTGACCAGTAGAGTTCAAAGCTTCATTACATTTCCCTTTTTAGGTTGAGTTTATGATCCTTGTTGGAAGAAGCTGATATAAAATTGGGCCACCTCAGGTCTCATGAAGTTTGGGATCACCCTGCAACACTAGAGAAAACTTAAGTTTTATTGCTCTTTGTGGAGTCTGTTCTGGGTGTTGGTCAAGCTGTGAGTAGCTTTCTCTGCTCCTCCAATTTTTCTCCTATCTTTTAAAAAAAAAGGGCCCAGAGCCTGTCATGCTCTGTGTAAATCCTGTTTCTTTTCTTTAAAATTCATTTTTCTTATTTTATTCTTCTTTTTCTTTAAATCATCGTGCAAGAAAATTTTGTTTAAGTTTTTAAAGCTTAAACCAACTAATTTAAACCACCAACATTGGAAAAAACAAGTTTGTGATGTAATTTGACTTTCTGATGAGACTTTACACAATAAACCAATTCCTTCTTCAGTGCATAAGAGAGGACCTCACCCAGTTTGCTGGAACAGGCTTTGTGATCCCGGGAGGAGGCCATAACAGTGGTAAGGAGTCTGTCTGACAGCCTCCCAACAGAACCCCTCCTGGTCCAATTGAGCAGAAAGTGGACTGCCTACTACCCACGGGGACACAAAGTTTCTGCAGCTGACGGTCTGTTATGTAATTTACACTTGTCTTCAGTATATTCCTGGCATAAGTTTTCTGAACCTAATTTTATGCAAACACCCATCAGAATCTCAAAATGCATGTTGTCTTTCATTAATCTACGTTCTTTTTCAGAGTAAAACAAATTCTCTAAATTTTTTATAAAGTTAAGTATCATTTTCTTCATAAAATCACATCCACTTTTCTCAACCAATGCTATTTTATGGTTTTCCAATTTCCAGTATACTAACAAATTAAACTATGCTTCATGTGGTTCCACAAATGCTTGATTCATAAGTAACTCAGTAACAGTCTATGATACCCATGATGCATGTGAATTCTCTGTTTTAAAGTTATCCACATACGTTAACCTATTCTGATATTTCTTATTAAATCATTGAAAGACATATGGAAGTTATTGTTTGATTTCATGTCCATCTTCTTGATCGTCAGAGACAAGAACTCACACAAGGGATTATTATGAGACTGATCAAATCAATAGAATTATTCAGTAGAATTATTAACTAAGGCTTAACTTACCAATTGCTAAATTCTTAAGCTTAATCAGAATCAGAATCAGAATCAGCTTTATTGGCCAAGTATGCACAACACATACAAGGAATTTGACTTTGGCTAAAAACTTGCTCTCGTTGTTCAGGTGGAGGATTTAAATAAGATTTAAATAAGGATTCAATGACAACAGAGTATGTACAGTAAATTACAGTCTGTCCACGTTTCTATAAAAGGATGCAAATATATACAGGAATATATGCAGTTATTTACTCAGACTATCCACACTTTGCAGAAATATATGAAAAAATATACAGTCATACTGTATTTCAATGTGAACTCAGATTCAGTGATATAATGTGAATGAAGTAAAAAGCAGTGTGAGAGTTATGTGCAATGTAAGAATGGATGAAAAGTCATGAGTACAGCAACAGGTAGGACTAGGTGAATGTTAGGAGTTCATCAGAGTGATGGCTTGAGGAAAGAAACTGTTCCTGTGACGGGTGGTTTTGACCTTCAGTGATCTGTAACAACGACCAGATCAGTTTGTGGCCGGGGTGTGACGGGTCAGCACAGATGTTTCCCGCCCGTTTCCTGGTTATGGACCGATATAAGTTCTCAATGGAGGGTAGGTCGGTACCAATGATCCTCTCTGCAGACTTAATGATCTGCTGCAGTCTGGTCTTGTCCTGTTTAGTGGCAGATCCAAACCAGAGAGTGATGGAAAAGCAGAGGACAGATTAGATGATGGCGGTGTAGAAGACAACCAGCAGCTCCTAAGGCAAATCAAACTTCTTGAGCTGACGCAGAAAAAACAACCGCTGCTGGGCCTTTTTCCGGACAGTGTCTATATGGGAAGACCACTTCAGGTTCCGGGAGATTGTGGTACCCAGAAACTTGAAGGAGTCCACAGTGGACACTGTGCTGTTGAGGATGGTGAGTGGGGGGAATGAAGGAGGGTGTCACCTGAAATCCACAGTCATCTCCACCGTTTTGGCTGGGTTAAGTTCAAGATGGTTCTGGCCGCACCAGAGGATCAGCTGCTCCACCTCCCGCCTGTATGCAGACTCATCACCATCCCGGATCAAACCGATGACTGTGGTGTCATCCGCAAACTTCAGGAGCTTCACCGAAGGGTCCTCTGAGGTGCAGTCGTTGGAGTAGAGGGAGAAGAGCAGTGGGGAAAGGACACACCCTTGGGGGGCACCAGTACTAATTTTTCGGGAGCTGGATGTAAATCTCCCTAGCTTCACCTGTTGCCACCTGTCAGTCAGAAAGCTGGAGATCCACTGCCAGGTGGAGGGGGGCACCTTGAGCTGGAGGAGTTTCTGATGAAGAATGCCTGGGATGATGGTGTTGAACACCGAGCTGAAGTCGACAAACAGGATCCTGGTGTAAGTCCCTGGGGAGTCGAGGTGTTGCAGGATGTAGTGTAGTCCCATATTCACTGCATCATCCACTGACCTGTTTGACCGGTAGGCAAACTGCAGTGGGTCCATCAGGGGGCCTGTGACGACCTTCAGGTGGTTCAGCACCAATCTCTCCAAGGATTTCATGACCACAGAGGTCAAGTCAACAGGTCTGTAGTCGTTTAATCCTGTAACAGAGGGTTTCTTGGGAACTGGAATGATGATGGAGCGTTTGAAGCAGGAAGGCACTTCACACAGCTCCAATGATCTATTAAAGATCCGGGTGAAGATGGGGGCCAACTCGTTGGAGCAGACTCTCAGGCAGGACGGAGACACACCATCAGGTCCTGCAGCCTTCTTGATCTTTTGTCTCTGAAAGACCCAGCGCACCTCCTCTTCACAGATCGTTAGTGCTGGTGGGAGGTCAGAGTGGAGGAGGGATGGAGTTCCTGGGGCTGCAGATAATCCTTTTGTGTGGGTGGGAGGTGAGAACTGTAGGTTCTTTTCAAACCTACAGTAAAAGCTGTTTAGGTCGTTAGCCAGCTGGAGGTTTTCCACAGGGTGGGGGGATGGTCTCCTGTAGTTGGTGAAATTCCGTAGGCCTCTCCAAACAGAAGCAGAGTTGTTGGCTGAGAAGTTTTGTTGTGACTTCTCACTGTAGCTCCTCTTAGCAAGCCTGGTCTCCTTCGTCAGCATGTTTCTGGCCCGCTTGTACAGAGTCCAGTCACCAGTCCTGTAGGCCTCCTCCTTGGTCTGACGTAGCTGCCTGAGTTTAGGAGTGAACCAGGGTTTATTGTTGTTGTATGTGCAGAAGGTCTTAGTCTGCACACACATGTCCTCACAGAAACTGATGTATGATGTCACAGTGTCAGTGAGTTCATTTAGGTTAATGGCTGCATCTTCAAAAACACTCCAATCTGTGCAGTCAAAGCAGGCTTGTAACTCCAGCTTTGATTCCTCAGTCCATTTCTTCACAGTCCTTACAACAGACTTGGAAGTTTTTAGTTTCTGTCTGTATGTTGGAATAAGATGAAGCAGACAGTGGTCAGAAAAACCCAGAGCTGCACGGGGGACGGCATGATAGGTGTTTCTTAAAACTGTGTAACAGTGGTCGAGTGTATTTGTGTCCCTTGTGGGACATTTAATATGCTGTCTGTATTTAGGAAGCTCATTTGTGAGATTAGCTCTATTGAAATCACCCAGAATGATAAGCAGAGAGTCTGGATGTTTTTCCTCCACGTCTGCTCTCTGGTCAGCGAGGTGCTGCAGTGCCTCCGTTGTACAAGCAACAGGCGGGATATAAATTCCGACCAGAATAAACGAGGAGAACTCTTGCGGTGAATAAAAGGGTTTACAGTTTATGAACAGTGACTCTAGGTTAGGGCGACAAAACTTCTTCAACACTGTGACATCAGTACACCAACCTTCGTTTATGTAGAAGCAGATTCCACCACCTTTAGTCTTTCCAGAGAATTCTCGGCTGCGATCAGCGCGAAACAGTTGGAATCCGTCCAGGCGCATCGCGCTATCCGGGATGTGTTCACTCAGCCAGGACTCCGTGAAACACAGGGCGCCAGATCTGCTAAAATCCAGGTTTTTGTGAGTCAGGAGCAGCAGTTCGTCCATTTTGTTTGAGACAAGATGGCGCCCACAGTGGCCGCCATGGTGCTTCGCTGCCCTTTAATTTGTTTGTTTCTGTTCGTCAGTTGTGTGTCTGCCTGCTCTTATACCCGAGAAGAGCTTCTAAATATCAGGTCTTTCACTCCCACAAAGTGGGAGGAGCCAGGTCTGCAGTGTGTCTCTTCATTCTCTTCCTTCACTGGGTGAATTGTCTTGTTCGATCCCTGGGGGTGAGGTTCGGGGTTCTCAGTCCCCCGAGCTTCCTCCACCTGCTGCAATTATTAATTGTGAACCTGCAACCTGTGTGTCTCCTTCCCCTGAGTGTTCCCGAGTGCCAGGACTACACCGCCAGACGAGGAAGGAGCCTGCGGCCCTGGAGTGCCTGGTTCCAGCCCCGCAGCCATGTCATGGGCAGAGGAGGAGGGCGGACTGCCAATTGGAGCCTGCGCCGATGACCAAGCATCCCCGGGTCTCCATGGAGGAGCGGTTCGACCCAGCAGGTCAAGGATCCCCCTGCCACTACGCCGTGCGGGTTTTCGGCGTGGACGTCAGCGTCAGGGAATCCCCAGACTGAGAACACTATCATGCCAGCTGTGGAGCCCGCTGCAGTCGAGTGGGAACCAGAGGTGGACCTTCAGCGTGCTGAACCCGGACCTGAAGTCCTGGGCTGCAGTGGAGCCCAAGATCAGTCAAGTGCTCTATTTTGTCTTCCTTTCTTCTATTCTGGAGAATTTTTGCCTTTCTCTTGGGGAGACAAGCCGGGTGCAGCCGTCTGCTGCGTCCAAGCTTGTCTCACTGGGCTCTGCCGCTGCCGGTGATTCTGATTCCGGTTCTCTTTCTCCTCTGAGCCTTCTCCCAGGGTCACCAGTGATGAGCCTGCTCCGTTCGTCACCTTGGAGGTTCTGGGTTCGGGTCTGAAGGTCATCCCTGGTGCTGCACCGGCCCAGTCAGGGTCCGTCATGGGTAGTGTTCCGGCCCAGTCAGGGTCTGTCGTGGGTGCAACGTGGACCCAATCGGGGTCCAACGTGGGTGCAACACGGACCCAATCAGGGTCCGTCATGGACGCTGTTCTGGCCCAGTCAGGGTCCATCGTGGGTGCAGCACGGTCCCGCTTGGGATCCAACGAGAGCACAGCGCCAGTCCGTGTGGAGTTCTGAGAAGGAGCCGCAGATCCTCTGCCAATCGACGCTGGACTGGTCCCTTATCGTTTCCCCGATCCCTTTTTCCCTCCACCTGGTGCCGCTGGGATTTCCTTTATCTGACGTGTCTCTCCCTTGCTATCTCTCTCAATAGGAAGGCCGCCTCCGAGTTCTCCCCTGCGGTCCTGGTGGCTGGATGACGCGGGTCGGCCACCTGGGAAACTGCTTCGCCCGTTTGGCGTTCTGGGTCGGCCACCCGACAAACTGGACTTTTTGTTCAGCGACCTGATCCGGCCGCCGGAGGTACTGGTTCTCTGGGCCTGGGACTGGGGTAGACTGCCCAAACTCATTCTTCTTCCCCTGTTAGTGATTTGGACGCTGGATGCAGGCAGACCTCCCAAATTATCTGTTCTTGTTGTTCATTGTGCTCTGCCTGCCGTCATCCCTGTATTTTTTGCTCTCCTTTATAATAGTAGGGATGCTCCTGTGTTTTCTTTGCCATTTGAACTATATTGAACTGTATTTATCGCCGCTCCTGTCATCCCTGTTTTTTGCTCTCCTCTGTAATCTTTGGGGATGTTTTGGTTTTTTTTCATCTGATCTTTATTGAACTGTGTATCATTTGCTGTTCTGTAACATGATTTTTTTTTTCCCTGATAAGTATTGGGTTACTGGTTATAATGTGCCTGTATTTCAGTTTTCTTGTTCCCTCTTTAGTCTGAGAAAGGTGTTTTTTGTTGTTGTTGTTGTTGTTGTTGTCTTTACCTATTTGTAATATGGACAATTTGCTGCTCAGTGTGTTTTAGGGTACAGTATGTTTTTGTACGTACCTGTATTTTTGTTCATTAGTCAGAATGTGGTATTCTTTTTGTTTTCAGCTTTGCTTAAGGATTGTTGTATCATGTTCTGCCTTGTTTTTCTGAGTGTTTATCTCGTCATTTTGATTATCATTAGTGCCCTCTTTTGGGTTTTGTTTTTCCCTCTTTGTTACGGTGTTTTCTGGTTCTAGCCCTCCTGGCCTTTTTTTCCCCCCTCCTCCCGCCCTGGATGGGTCTCCTTGCCTTTTTTTTTGGGGGGGGGGGGGGGCTTGGATGTTACGTTTACGCCCGGAGTGCATCCTTCAGGGAGCAGTACTGCCATGGTCTGAGCGCCGATCTCGTCTGCGCTCAGGTCATGCAGTATTTTCTTCCCATTCTTTATTAATTCCTTGTGGGCTCTCTGAGCCCTTATTTTGACAGCGTCTCTGCGGGTCTTCCGGTTGTCAGAACCGAGCTCAGCAGTGACAGCTGGCCTTGATTTGATTCAGCTGTTGACACCTCATCAGCTGATTAATTATCTTGCCCTCTTTAAGGGAGCAGCTTCTGTCACTCGGGGCTGCGACCTCGCCTTATCCAGACTGGTTTTCCTACGTCCGAAGCCAGTCCCTTTCAGCGTTAGGTTCCGCCCTCGCTATTCGCATGTAAGTGTTGTATCCTTGTCACCCGTCAGTCTTCCTAGTTCTCAGTTTATCGCCACTGTCTAGGGAAGCCTTTATTTATGTTTTGCCCCTCGTGGCTCGTTTCTTTGTACCTTTTTCCCTGTCTGTTAATAAATATGCAAACTCATTGGTTGCCTACAGCGTCTCATTAGTGGTCCGCGAGAACCACCCCTGACAGTACCAACATTAAATTACCTATAAAACCCTTTAATTTCACTACAGGAGCTATGGGTGTTCATAGCTATGATGTCATAGATGCACAGATGTTGCCATGGTTACTGTTGCCAGGCAGACACAACATCAAAGATCAAAGGCAGGCATTACCAAACGACTGGTGACGTCAAACATGAAAGACAGGTTTCACCATGGTTACTGTTGCCATAGTAACCATGTCAAAAATCAAAGGCAGCCATCACCATGGTTATTGCTGCCATGGTAACAGTAACTTTCTACGGGCATGCAGAAATGCTTGTTACCTCCGCCAGGAGGTTATGTTTTTGCCGGGGTTTGTCTGTCTGTCTGTCTGTCTGTTTGTTTGTCTGTTGGTTAGCAAGATAACTCAAAAAGTTTTGGACGGATTTCGATGAAACTTTCAGGCGTTGTTGGAAATGGTACAAGGAAGAACTGATTAAATTTTGGGGATGATCCGGATCACCATCCAGAAGAAAACCGCCATTACAGAAAATGCCATTTTCGTGAATAACCACTGAGCCACTAATCCTATCATTGTCAATCCAATTGCTAGTCATATGTTTTCATGGTCAAGGAATCTGAAAACGTACACACAAACACTGTAAGGGGGGGACTGTGGCTGCCATTACGCAAAATGCCATTTTCGTGAATAACTACTGAACCACTAATCCTATCATTGTCAATCCAATTGCTAGTCATATGTTTTCGTGGTCAGCGAATCTGAAAACGTACACACAAACACTGTATGGGCGGAACTGTGGCCGCCATTACGGAAAATGTCTTTTTCGTGAATAACTACTGAACCACTAATCCTATCATTGTCAATCCAATTGCTAGTCATATGTTTTCGTGGTCAACAAATCTGAAAACGTACACACAAACACTGTATGGGGGGAACTGTGGCCGCCATTACAGAAAATGTCATTTTCATGAATAACTACTGAACCACTAATCCTATCATTGTCAATCCAATTGCTAGTCATATGTTTTCATGGTCAAGGAATCTGAAAACGTACACACAAACACTGTATGGGGGGAACTGTGGCGCTTGGCGAAGGTCTGCGCTTTCCGAGTGCTTTTCTAGTTACACTTGCTTTCTACGGGCATGCATGGGTATGCACTAGTTGCAAATAAAAATAAATCAAAAATAAATAAATGACAAGAAATATCCACTATTTGTGAAAAATGCACCCAACTTAATAACTGTAAATGCCTTATTGTGAGAAATGAGATTAAAATGTTCCCAAACGGGAGAAGTCCGTCTTTTTGGTGCTGGCTCCATCTGAAAAGATTGGCTGCAACAAATCACATACACAGTAAAAATGCGAGGGATGGGGGATTTTCAATTGTGTATCGTTGCTCAATTTATTTCATGTTGCATGCCAAATCTTGATCCGCTTCCTGACCCAACAGTGTGGTACAGCCAGCTGGCGAGGCTTCAGATGTCATCACATACGTCATCAATACATGCCTTGATATGCAATTTGCAAAATATTTCCTGGATTACTCGGCACACACTCCAATGCTCCGACACTGGAAGTCCCATCACTACTTCCCAGTGCTTTATTTATCTCCATCGCTGTCTCCGGATTTCCCCAGCCTGCGCCCACCTGGAAAACAAGTAAGGATCAGTTACTGCAAAATCACTGACCATCTCACAATTGGAAAATCCCCGGGCCTGGGGTATCTCCATACCTACCTCCAAGATGCTCTTAATTACTGGATCCTTTCACCATCTCCACCTGCAATCATACTCACCCTGAAGTGGACTCCTCCTCACCAGTTCCAAACCCCTCCAGTCTGTAAGTGCACAGTCAATACTCAACCTAATAATATACTCACAACTGGTTCTCCACGTTTTCCTCAAGAAGTGGATCCTGTTACCATCTCCTCACCTCACATCAAGCAAAACTCTAAAGCTCAATTGCCAATTCCATATTGATTCCTATACTCATGTTCTGCCCTCTCTCCTGTAGATCTGATCACTCCAAGAGCCTCCACTTACTGTTTTAATAAATATACAAACCTTCCATCTGTGTCTGTGTGCTTCATTGTTGCATCTGCTACTGTATCCTGAATACAAACCGTGTCAATGTGCTTAAGATCAATGTCACTGGCCTGGGAGAAGAAACGGTTTGTGTGAAATCATAAATGCCCAGATCTCCTGATCTTTGACAATGACCTTGACCTCAACCTGGATGCAGACAAACCTGAGGATCCTGGTGAGTGAGTTGGGTGAGAACTGAGGTTACTGCCTAGGAGTAGTAATTCCCATGAAATGTGGAGGGACAGATGGGTGGCTTGAATGAGCTAAAAACTGAAAATTATCACAGAAAACAATGAAAAATCATGCAATGAAAATAGAAAACAAAGACATTAAATCAAGACAAAAAATTAGCACTCACTATTTCTGTAGTTGGATGTTGCAATTATGTAAATTTAATTCTGTGCTTGCATAATATTGCTTAAGGCCTGAAGAGGGAATGTTCTACCATAGTAAAATAAAATTATTAAAATTAAGCCAAAATCATGACAATCTCTTGCCACTAAGATTGGAGAAGAAATTAATTTCTTGATGAGATGTTTGCTTTTTACTTCATTTTAATGCATTAGCTATATACTTAGTTTTACATTGGTGTTATACCTGATAGGGCTAAGAAATACCACTGAAAGTTGAATTGGACTGTTCACAATAATGTTTGAACATCGAGTGTTTTTTTTTTTTCTTGGTGGCCAGACCTTGGCAGCTTTTTTTTTCTTCTTTCTCTTAGGCTATAAGAAATTAAGTCAGAGTTCAGCCTCAGGGGTGGGTACTACAGAAACTCACCTGGGAAGACTTTGTGAGTCTCTGGTCAGATGTCACAGCAGTCAACACACATCTTTTCTCCGGAGACAGGAGGATGAAAGGAACATTGACAAAAAAAAAAAAAAACATGCCAAGAAAGTAAGGCGTGATCTGCCATTTGTGTCCTTGGGATGAAACGAGTGTCTAGTGTTTTCTCTCTCTCTCTCTGACACAAACACAGGGCCACAAACAATGCTGTCCATATTGTAACTTTTTTTTACTTTTTTAGCTTAAAGAAATATCAAGTAGTAATTACAATGTACTATGTGGAGAAAGGGAGGGGTAATTCCTATTCTTTTCACTGGGAAGTGTTTTATACTCTATATGATAATTAATATCTGTGTTTACATGCCCACCAATAAACCCATTATAATCAGATTTCTGAAGTTATCTGATTATTCATTTAGTTATGCAAACAGAATAATCAGACAAAGACCATTATTAGGTTCTTATTTATTGCTCAACAATCCTTTTATTCAGTACATGTGAACATCAAATCTGATTACCAATATTAGATTATTTCAAGTTATTGAATTATTGTAACTATGTAACTGTGCTCAGTGATTTACTCTGTGAGCAGCACGGTGGGACAGTGGTTTCAAATTTCAAATCCAAGTGCTGGCGCGCTGGGACCTATCTCTGTGGAGTTTGCATGTTCTCCCCATGTCTGCATGGGTTTCCTCCCACAGTCCAGAGACATGCACATCTGCTTGAATGGCATCAACAGGGAATTTTATATTGTTCACAGATATGAATGTGAGAATGTAAGCTGTATGTCTCGATGCATTGGGTCTTTAGTGGACTGGTGAACTATCCAGGGTGTACCCAACCTCTCACCCAAAGAAACTGGGATAGACTCTAACCCCCTGCGACCTGAAAAAGGATTACAGTGGATATAAAAAGTCTACTCACTGCTGTTCAAATGCTAGGTTTTTGTGATGTAAAAAACGAGACCAAAATAAATCATTTCAAAACTTTTTCCACCATTAATGTGACCTATAACCTGTACAACCCAATTGAAAAACAAACTGAAATCTTTTAAGGGGAAAAATTGTCATAACCCGAGCGCTAATATTGTCCGCGCTCGGGCCACGCACCATTCCTGTCAGGCTTTGACAGCGGTGTTGTTATTCTGGCTCCCCAGGCTCTGATTGGACAACGCTCGGGGGAGCTTCCCGCTGTCAAGGCCTGAACAGCTGAGCTGCATTTGCGGTTGTTAGTGGCCGGCTTTAAAAGCCGGCGCCAGCGGCAGCATCTTGTGGCAGTCTCGTCAAACGTTTGTCAAATGTTCATCTAACGAGTGTCAACGATTCCTTCTCATATCATCTGTAAGTTTATTATTCGCCTGTGATTATTTTCGTACTCTGTCACCCTTTTCCTTTCCGAGGAGGTCTGCTTCGGTGAGCCCGGAGCCGAGTCCATCACGAGTTGCTCCCCCTCGTCCTTACAGGGAGCCCTCTGCCACCATTCGGCGAGAAGGAGCAACGTTCCCTGCAGCAGGCACCATCGTCCCTCCGGGAGACAGACGAGTACAAGTTCACTCTTCCTCTCCTAATAGTGATTTGTCTTGTCTGACTCCTGGGGGTGAGGTTCGGGGTTCGCAGCCCCCCGAGCCTCCACCACCTGCTGAGATAATAACTAAACCCGCTGCCTCTGTGTCTCCCTCCACGGAGCGATCCTCGATGTCAGCCAAGCATCATCAGATGAGGAGGGGGCCTGCGGCCCTGGAGCACGTAATTCCAGCCCCGTAGCCATGTCAAGGACGGAGGAGGAGAGCGGACTGCTGTATGGAGCCTGCGCTGACGACGAAGCATCCTCGGGTCTCCACGGATAATCAGTCCGACCCAGCGGGCCAGGTGCCCCCTGCCACCACGCCGTACGGGTTGCCAGCGTGGACAACAGCGCCGGAGGGTCCTCAGGCTGCAGAAGCCATCATGCCAGCTGCGGAGCCCGACGCAGCTGAGTGGGAGCAAGAAGACGACCTCCTCCGTCTTTTTGCATAAATATGCACACCCTTAAACTAATACTTTGTTTCAGCACCTTTGGCTTTTATTACAGCACTCAGTCTTTTGGGGTAGGAATCTCTCAGCGTGGCATATCTTGATGTGGCAATTTGCCCATTCTTCTTTGCAAAAACACTGAGAATCTGTCAGATTGCGAGGGCATCTCCGGTGCACAGCCCTCTTCAGATCACCACACAGATGTTCGATCGGATTCAGGTCTGGACTGTGACTGGGCCATTCCAAAACCTTAATCTTCTTCTGGTGAAGCCATTCTTTTGTTGATTTGGATGTGTGCTTTGGGTAATTGCTCGTGCTGAAAGATGAAATTCCTCTTCATCTCCAGCTTTCTAGCAGAAGCCTGAAGGTTTTGTGCCAACACTGACTGGTATTCGGAACTGTTCATAATTCCCTCCACCTTGACTAAGGCCCCAGTTCCAGCTGAAGAAAAACAGCCTCAAAGCATGATGGTACCACCAGCATGCTTCACTATAGGTATGGTGTTGTTTTGGTGATGAGCAGTGCTGTGTTTACGCCAAATATACCTTTTGGAATTATGGCCAAAAAGTTCAACCTTGGTTTCACTGGACCGTAACACCTTTTCCCACATGTGTTTGGAAGACTTCAAATGTGTTTTTGCAAAATATAGCTGGGCTTGGATGTTTTTCTTCGTAAGATAAGGCTTCCGTCTTGCCACCCTAGATGGGAGACATGTACTAAACAGCCAGTACTTGCCAAAAATTCCTGCAGCTCCTTCAGTGTTGCTGTCATCCTCTTGGCAGCCTCCCTGACCAGTTTTCTTCTCGTTTTTACATCAGTTTTGGAGGGATGTCCAGTTCTTGGTAATGTCACTGTTGTGCCACATTTTCTCCACTTGATGATGACTGTCTTCACTGTATTTCATGGTATATTTAATGCCTTGGAAATTCTTTTGCACCCTTCTCCTTACTGATACCTTTGAACAATGAGATCCCTCTGATGCTTTGGAAGCTCTCTGCAGACCACGGCTTGTGCTGTAAGATGTGACCACAAAAATGTCAGGAAAAGCCTACTAGAACAGATGAACTGTATTTGGGATTAATTCAATTCAATTCAATTCAATTCAACTTTATTTATATAGTGCCATTTCACAACAACAGTCATCTCATAGCATTTTCAACTGTAGAGGAAACCCCCACAGTTGCAGAAAAACCCCAGCAATCAGGTGATCCCCTGTGAGCAAGCACTTGGCGACGGTGGAGAGGAAAAACTCCCTTTTAACAGGAAGAAACCTCCAGCAGAACCAGGCTCATGGAGGGGCAGTCATCTGCTGTGACTGGCTGGGGGGTGAGGAGATAGAGAAGATGAAAAGAACAGACATGTAGAGAGCAAACAGCATGATGGGGACTCAATCTATGGGAGAGAACAAACAGATGTTAATGACCAGCAAAAAAATATATATATATATATTTCATTGAGAGTGAAGAAAGGAGTGAAGCCCAGTGCATTATTGGAGGTCCCCCGGCTGTCTAAACCTATTAGCAGCATAACTAAGGGAGGGTTCAGAAACAAATGATCCCTCCCTAATTGTAGGCTATATCAAAAAGGAAGGTTTTAACCCTATTCTTAAAAACAGAGATCGAGTCTGACTCCCGAATCCAGATTGGCAGCTGGTTCCACAGGAGAGGAGCTTGATAACTGAAGGCTCTGCCTCCCATTGTACTTTTGGAGATTCTAGGTATTACAAGTAATCCTGCATTTTGGGAGCATAGTGCTCTGTAAGGATAACACAATAGTATCAAATTTTTTAAATAAAAAGGGGCCTGATTATTTAGAGTTTGTAAGTAAGAAGAAGGATTTTAAACTTAATTCTAAACTCTATGGGAAGCCAATGAGGGGAGGCCAGAACCGGAGAAATGTGATCTCTCTTTCTAGTACCTGTTAAAACTCTTGCTGCAGCATTTTGGATCAACTGAAGACTTTTTAAAGATGTTTTAGGACAACCTGATAATAAAGAGTTACAATAATCTAATCCAGAGCTAACAAAAGCATGGATCAGTTTCTCAGCATCACTCCGAGACAAGATGCTCCTAATCTTGGCAATATTACGCAAATGATAGAAGGCAGTCTTAGAAACGAATTTAATATGTGAATTGAAAGACAGATCTTGATCAAAAATAACTCCAAGGTTCCTCACAGAGCTATTAAGAGAAAGAGTAACCGCATCCAAACTGAAAGTTTGATTTGGAAAGGTATTTCTAAGGTTTTTTGGACCAGCAAGAATGACTTCAGTCTTATCTGAATTTAATAGCAGGAAATTGCAAGTGATCCAAGCTTTGATTTCCTTAAGAAAGGCTTCTAATTGGCTAATTGATTACTATCATCTGGCTTCCTTGACAGGTATAATTGTGTGTCATCTGAATAACAATGAAAATGTATACAGTGCTTTCTAATAATGTTGCCTAACGGAAGCATATATAAACTAAAAAGAGCAGGGCCTTGCACAGATCCCAGTGGAACTCCATGACTGAGCTTTGAGTTGAAAGAAAACTCATTATTGACATGAACAAACTGGAACCTATCAGATAAATAAGATCTAAACCACTGCAACAAAGTTCCATTAAGTCCAACAGAGTGTTCTAATCTATCAAGTAGAATATTATGATCGATAGTATCAAAAGCTGCACTAAGGTCTAAAAGGACGAGTACAGAAAAAAGTCAATTATCAGATGCGATAAGGAGGTCATTAGTGACCTTCACTAAGGCTGTTTCAGTACTATGATGGATTCTAAACCCAGATTGAAACTCTTCAAGTAAACCATTTCCCTGCAGGTGGTCAAATAATTGCATAGCAACAACTCTTTCTAAGATTTTTGAAATGAAAGGGAGATTAGAGATTGGTCGATAGTTAGCTAATACTCCTGGATCCAGCGTTGGCTTTTTGAGTAAGGGTTTAATTACAGCCGTTTTAAAAGCCTGCGGTACATGGCCTAAAGTTAATGAAGAACTGATTTGAAGAATAAAGCTACCAATAAGTGGGAAGACTTCTTTAAATAACCTGGTAGAAATAGGGTCTAAAAGACAAGTTGAAGGCTTGGATGAGGAAATTATTTTGTCTAACTCTAAAAGG
The DNA here is from genome assembly GCA_020510985.1 of Pholidichthys leucotaenia. NCBI lineage: Eukaryota > Metazoa > Chordata > Actinopteri > Cichliformes > Pholidichthyidae > Pholidichthys > Pholidichthys leucotaenia. The sequence continues at coordinate 150,574,641 of CM035838.1, forward strand.
TCAGTTGGAGTAAACTCATCAAAACAGATATCAATTGAAGGAGTTGTAGTAGTTACTGTATTTAAGTTAGCGGTGGGAAGAATCTGAATGATTTTATCTCTGATAGGTGAAATTTTATTATTGAAAAAGTTCATATAGTCCTGACTCGTAAGCTCTAAGGGAATGCTAGGATTGACAGAGTCCTGACTCTTTGTCAGTCTGGCTACAGTGCTGAAAAGAGACCTGGGATTATTCTTGTTCTCTTGTATTAATGCAAAATAATAACTCGTTCTAGCTTTTCTAAGAGATTTTTTATAAATTAAAAGATGATTTCTCCAAGCTAAATAGATTTCATCTAAATTAGTGGAGCACCATTTTCTTTCTAGTTGACAAGTCTTGTGTTTTAAGCTACGAGTTTCTGTGTTGAACCAAGGAGTTAGAAATCTCTGATTGGACTTTTTCTTTTTTAAGGGGGCCACCAAGTCTAGAGTCTGATGCAGAGAAGCTGTAACACTATCTACCATGCTATCACTTACAGAAGGAGCAAGCTGTCAATAGCTTATTTCCGTTGTGCTGACACATGGCATAGAGGAAACAATCTGCATAAATTTGGTTACAACATCATCTGAGAGGCATCTACTGTGGTAATATTTTTCTTTAGGAGCCAAATAGTCAGAAATAGTAAAATCAAATGTGAACAGACAGTGGTCTGACAGTACAGGGTTATGGGGAGACACTACCAGATTTTCTAATTTCTATGCCATATGTCAGAACAAGGTCCAACGTATGGTGGAGATAATGGGTAGAATTTCCTACTTTCTGGGAAAACCCCATCGAGTCTAATATTGAATTAAGTGCCATATTAAGGCAATCACTATCTACATCTACATGTATATTAAAGTCCCCTACTATAATTATTCTGATTTCAGCACTAAATCAGCTAATAATTCGGCAAATTCGGATAAAAACTCTGAGTAGGTTGATGGAGGACGATAAACTATGGCAAATAAAATTGGGTTTAGCCTTAAATTGCTAAAATGACCAATACTGAGGACCAAGCCCTCAAAGGAATTATAACATGTTTTTTGCTTTACATTAACTAGTAATTTGGAATGGTAAATTGTTGCTACTCTTCCTCCACGACCAGAACTTCTGGGATTTTGACAGTTTAAATAACCAGAGGGAGCTGATTCATTTAAACCAACATAAACATCTTGCCCTAACCAAGTCTCTGTAAGGGATATTAAATCAATCTGATGATCACTTAACAGATCATGGACTAACAGAGATTTGGGGGGTAGAGACCTAATATTTAACAAACCACATTTAATTTTTAAAATATGAGGAGGAACAGAGGCCAAATCATTCAGGCTTCATGTTTAATTTGAGTTTTACCAACTTTTTGTTTAATTACTCTGGGATGCTTACATATTATATTTTTATTTGCTTTGGAGGGAGCAGACAATGATTCTCTGATGGGGAAGACAGGGGCTAAGTTGAGGGGATGCGGATGAAGAGGAGCTGCAGAGAGCCGTGTAAGACTGCAACTCTGTTTCCTGGTCCCAACTCTGAGTTGTCAAGGTTTTGGAAATTTGGATAAAAATGATGCCAGATTGTTAGATAAAAGAGACGCACCATCCAAAGTGGGATGGACGCCGTCTCATCAAATAAGACCAGGTTTTCCCCAAAATGAGTTCCAATTGTCAATGTAGCCCACGTTGTTTGCAGGACACCACACAGACAGCCAGCGGTTGAAGGATGACAAGCGGCTAAACATGTCATCACTGGTCAGATTGGGGAGGGGCCCAGAGAATACTACAGAGGCAGACATTGTTTTGGCAAAGTCACACACCGATTCCACGTTAAGTTTTGTGACTTCTGACTGCTGGAGTCGGATGTCATTAATACCGGAGTGGATAACAATTATGGCGTATTTACAGTTACTTTTAGCCAGCATTTTCAAATTTGACTGGATGTTGCCTGCTCTGGCCCCAGGAATGCATTTGATTATGGCTGCTAGAGTCTCTAGGTTCACATTTCTGACTACAGAGTCGCCAATGATCAGAGTTTTTTCCTCAGCGGGTGTGTTGCTGAGCGGGGAAAAACCAATTAGAAACATGAACAGGTTGGTGGTGTACCAGGGCTTTGCGACTAGGCTTCCTTCTCACCATCACCCACCCAGTCTCCTCGCTGCTGAGGAGGACCGGAGGACCGATAGCAGGCCGCCCTAAGCTAGGGTGCTCCTCTGCAGCTAAGGGCCATCCATCAAGATTAACTGGCGCAGACGGTGTTTCAATGCAGCGGAGCTGGGATTCCAAAACAGACAACCTCCCCTGGAGCGCCTCAAAAAGACAACATTTATTACATTTACCGTTATCACTAAAAGAGGCAGAGGTGTAGCTAAACATCTGACAGAGAGAGCACACCAGAGGAGAAGGGGAAGGAGAGCTGGTAGCCATAGCTAGTGGCTAACCCAAAGCTAACAAAAACACTGATGAAAGGTGAACAGAAGGCTAAAGAGGGTGATTAAATGACACTGAGTGCGCATACAGGTGCAGGAGGTTTGATAAACAGAAGTGAGAGCTAACGGTAGATGGAAAAAAGTGATTAAAATACAACTAGAAAAGCACTCGGAGAGCGCAGACCTCCGCCAAGCGGCACAGTTCCCCCCATACAGTGTTTGTGTGTACGTTTTCAGATTCCCTGAGCATGAAAAGATATGACTAGCAATTGGATTCACAATGATTATTTGTTTATTTGACATGGACAGTGCAATAAACAGACAATTAATGAATGACAATCAATGTGATAGTGATAGGATTAGTGGTTCAGTAGTGTAAAACGGGGCTATAAGGGATGGCGGGTTGATAAGGGACACTTTTCTGGGAAATGTTTTAAATGTAATTGTGCTTTTTTTATTTTGAGCAGGACGCTGAGTTGTGTTTTTATTGTCAAATATCCATGAATCCTTCATCAAATGTAGGCGGAAGCAAAATTAAAAAAGCAAAATTACATTTAGAAAAGTGTCCCATATTACCCCGCCGTCCCTTATAGCCCCGTTTTACGGTTGTAAAAGCATTGCCTCCTTGGCGGAGGTAATAAACTGAAGTGTTGGTGTGTCCATCTCCTCCACTGACGGATGCAGATTGGTTAGACAGGTTGCCGTGGGTTTTATATTATATTGGGGTTGCGCTCGGCGGCAAAACAGAATTTAGAATTTTCCCCGGCAGAGAGGTCGTTTTTACGCAGCGCCTATAGCTGGGCGGGGAATTTGTGGCAAATAATCGGGCGGCGGACAGGTGGCCGTGTCAGGTTTTGCAGCGTCGCGGAAAAAGCGGGCACGCTGGCGGGCCCAGGCCAGTAGTGTTTTCCGCGTGCTTTTGTGCCTAAAACGTTGAAGAACGCGGAGTTTGTGTTGGTCAGACACGACAAGCAGCGCAATGTGCGCAGCGCCTATGGCTGGCGGGCCCAGGCTACCAGTGTTTTCCGCATGCTTTTGTGGCTAAAACGTTGAAGAAGGTGGAGTTTGTGCTGGTCAGACACGACGCCCAGCGCCGTCCATTGCGCCTGCGCACATGTTGGAAATGGCCATATGTCACAGTGTGGAAAAATGCTTTAAAAAATTCCTGTATGCAGACGGTGATGCGGATCATCCCCAAAATGTAATCAGTTCTTCCTTGTACCATTTCCAACAACGCCTGAAAGTTTCATGGAAATGCGTCCAAGATTTTTTGAGTTATCTTGCTAACCAACAGACAGACAGACACGTCAAACAGGTTCATTTTGTCTTCTTTTAATTATTTATCCTATTTTTTTTCCTTTGAAAGACAAAAGTAAAATAGAAAGATGTCTTTACCTTCTTTACATGTTTCAACTGCACTGCAGCCTTCATCAGAAGAGTCAGCTCTTCAAAATTCAAAAGAGCTGGCACAAGAACTCAAAGACATAAAAATAGAATCAGACGAGATCCTCATCTCACATGACGTCATCTCTTTATTCACAAAGACTCCTATTGACGTCACACTACATATAGTGCAAGAACGCCTCAACAAGGACAGTACCCTAAAAACACGCACCAACCTCACAGTCCATGACATATCCAAATTACTACAGTTTGTTGCAAAATCCACTTATTTTCAATTCAGAGGAAAAATCTACAAACAAAAAGAAGGATTTGCAATGGGAGACCCACTATCAGCCATCATGAGCAGTTTTTTTATGGAGGATCTGGAAAATAAAGCCATCAACACAGCACCCACAATATGCAAACCCACCCTTTGGAAGACATACGTAGATGACATTCTGGAAAAAATAAGGAAAGGACATACACAAGAACTCACTGACCATCTGAACAGTACAGACAGTACGGGGAACATAAAATTCACACACGAAGAGGAGGAAAATGGCACCATAGCCTTTCTGGACATGAAAATCCACCACAACGAGGACGGCAGCATAAAAATCACAGTCTACAGGAAACCAACCCACACAGATCAATACCTACTTTGGACATCGGAACACCCCACAGCACACAAGCTATCAGTCGTCAGGACATTATATGAACGAGCCACCATCATCACGGAACAAGAAGACAGACAGGAAGAGGAAAACCACATAAAACATGCACTTATACGCTGCCAATATCCAGTATGGGCCATAAACAAAGGGAAACAGCAAGTCAAAAACAAAGAAAATAAACAGGACACAAGACATAGAACAAAAGCTGAAATCAAAAACAAGGACACCATAACCATACCATACATACGAGGGATCACAGAACCAATTCAAAGGATCATGAAAAAATACAAAATAAACACAGCAGTCAAACCACACAAAAAATTAAGACAGTTATTAGTACACCCCAAGGACAGAATAGAACAAGACAATAAATGCAATGTATTATATGAAATATCATGCAGATCATGTAACAAAACCTACATTGGAGAAACCGGAAGATTATTCACCACAAGAAAAAAAGAACACCAAAAGGAATGTGAGAAGGAAACGCAAGGACGACTCACAAGATCACAAAAAGAAAAAGCAGAACAAGAAACATTAAAATCAGCTATATCGGACCACTGCAAAAGAAATAATCACATCATGGACTGGGACAACACAAAAATTATTGGATCGGAGAGTAACAGACACAAACGTTGGATCAAGGAGGCAATAGAGATCAGAAAGCGGGGAAAAGACACCATGAACCGAGATGAGGGGGCCTTTATGCTTTCTCACACCTGGGACCACATTCTCCAGAGACCATCTGACGGCGGGAGGCGGGGCCGGCTCGGTGGATCTGACGGATCTGCTGAGCTGGCCCCGCCTACGAAAATCAGCTGATAAATGTCACCTGGCAGCAATCAGCTGACTCTTCTGATGAAGGCTGCAGTGCAGTTGAAACATGTAAAGAAGGTAAAGACATCTTTCTATTTTACTTTTGTCTTTCAAAGGAAAAAAAAAATAGGAGACAGACAGACAGACAGACAGACAAACAGACAAACAAACAGACAAACCCCGGCAAAAACATAACCTCCTCCTGGCCTTTTCGGCCTGGCGGAGGTAATTAAAGGCAAAATCCTCAGGAGACTGAGGAGAGCTAACCACAGAGCACTTTAAATCAGAGGCACTTTAAATGGTGGCAGGTGTATGCTACTCCTATTTAACATGAGTTTGAATGTGATTGGTTGATTCTGAACACAGCCACATCCCCAGTTATAAGAGGCTGTGCATATGCACATTTATGCAAGCAGGTTATTGTAAGGTTTTGTTTTGTTTTGTTGTTTTTTTTACCCTTAAAAGATTTCAGTTTGTTTTTCAGTTGGGTTGTACAGGATGGTCACATTAATGGTGGAAAAAGTTTTGAAATGATTTATCTTGTTCTCATTTTTTTACATCACAAAAGCCTGGCATTTGAACAGGGGTGTGTAGACTTTTTATATCCACTGTACATGATTAAGAACATTATTGAATTAATTTATTCTTTGTCTTAAAAGATAGAAGTAACAATCTGAAATAATTTATATTGCTTTTCTGTTATAAAAGGTTTTTTTTTCAGCTTATGTTAATGGGCATTTTCTAAAGTTGGTTTATTTTAAAGGGAGGGGGTTAAGTTACTTAAGCTTGAGCAAAATAGTTCTTTTGTTGAGCTGGCCAGACTGTCAGTCAGTGTGTTTTTACCAGAACATTTGCTTGTAATTCAGTAGCCATGGTCCTAGCTCAACACTCTGATATCTGACCAGCAAAGTATTACTTTTGAAATCATTCATGATGTCAAATTTTTGTCCTTGGTTATTTAAACACAAGAAAACTTGCCTAATACTGTAGCATTTTTACAAGGAAGCTGCAGACAAGTAATCTGCTTGGTGAAGAACAATCCTGCATCCCGAGTACCTATTCTTTAGGGTGGAAATTACCAGAGGTATCATGGTACAGTATTATCCCAATACAATAACATTGCAATCTTGCAATATGCTGAGTATTGTGATATATATTTTGGTTTCCCATCTTAATCTCTGTCTTGTTCAACTCACAGTTAAATCTCAGGAGTCACCCGCTTCCTGTGTTGAATTAACCAGACAGTCAGCATTTGGCGCCATCTTCCTCTTCTTCTTCTTTTGGCTGCTCCCTTTAGGGGCCCCCACAGTGGATCATCTGCCTCCATCTTATCCGATCCGTTGTATTCTCTTCTCTCACACCAACCCTCTCCATGTCGTCCTTCACTACATCCATGAATGTTCTCCGTGGTCTTCCTGGCAGCTCCATCTTCCTTTGTTCAGCACATCCCTCTTCTGCACATACCCAAAGCATCTCAGTCTTACCTCTCTTACTTTGTCTCCAAACCGCTCAATCGGAGCTGCCCCTCTGATATACAGTTAGGCCCAGAAATATTTGGACAGTGACACAATCTTCATGATTTGGGCTCTGCATGCCACCACATTGGATTTGAAATGAAACAACTACAATAGAATTGAAGTGAAGACTTTAAGGTTTAATTCAAGGGGTTGAACAAAAATATATGATTAAACATGTAGGAATTGTAGCTATTTTTATACAAACGCTCCTCATTTCAGGGGCTTAAAAGTAATTGGACAAATAAACATAACCCTAAGTAAAATGTTACTTTTTAATATTTTGTTGAGAATCCTTTGCAGGCAATGACTGCCTGAAGTCTGGAACCCATGGACATCACCAAACGCTGGGTTTCCTCCTTTGTGATGCTTTGCCAGGCCTTTACTGCAGCTGTCTTCAGTTGTTGCTTGTTTGTGGGTCTTTCTGCCTTAAGTTTTGTCTTGAGCAAGTGAAATGCATGCTCAATTGGGTTGAGATCTGGTGATCAACTCGGCCATTGCAGAATATTCCACTTCTTTGCTTTAAAAAACTCCTGGGTTGCTTTTGCAGTATGTTTTGTATCATTGGTGAAGCGCCGTCCAGTCAACTTTGCTGCATTTGGCTGAATCTGAGCAGAAAGTATATCCCTATACATTTCAGAATTCATCCGGCTGCTTCTGTCTTTTGTCACATAATCAATAAACACAAGTGACCCAGTACCATTGGAAGCCATGCATGCCCATGCCATCACACTGCCTCCACCATGTTTTACAGAAGATGTAGTGCTTTGGATCATGAACTGTTCCAATTCTTCTCCAAACTTTCTTCTTCCCATCATTCTGGTACAGGTTGATCTTAGTCTCATCTGTCCAAAGAATGCTGTTCCAGAACTGGGCTGGCTTCTTCAGGTGTTTTTTGGCAAAGTCAATTCCGGCCTTTCTATTTTTGAGGCTGATTAATGGTTTTCACCTTGTGGTGAATCCTTTGTATTTACTCTCATGAAGACTTCTCTTTATGGTAGACTTAGATACTGATACACCTACTTCCTGGAGAATGTTCTTCACTTGCGTGTGTAACCCTTGCCTTACGTTAATTAGGTAAAGAAATTATTAAGTGCAGACCAGTTGCTAGGTTTGTAAGGATTACAATAGGGAATTAAAATGAGTGTGGAATGAAATAGCTGGAGGCAAGAAATGAGCAATTCATGGCTGTATTTTTTAAAGATAAAGGGAACAAAATATACAAACAATTTACAAATATACAAATATAACAACGGCCGGCATGAAATAAAACCCCCAAAAATGTCTTACTGAGCTCAGTGTTTGTTTGTCTTTTTGTTTTAGTCGTTTGACCAGTCAAGATATCTTGTATTTCCAGACTCAGATTTCTTTTCCTCTTTTAAAGTGGCGGCTTAAGTTGTTACCACTTTGAATATTGTGCACTGGAGAGAGGAAGGATGTTCTTCAATCGAGATCTTGGTTCAGATCTCGGTCCAGCCTTGGTTCAGGTCTCGGTTCAGGTCTTGGTTCAGGTCTCGGGTCAGGCTCGCCATCTCCATTCGGAGAGAATCCAGAATCCAGAAGATTCTTAATCGGTAACCAAAAAAAAACCTAGCCAAGATGAGGTATCAACATGAACACGCAAAAGTCACAGCCTCACGGCCTCTCAAGCTCATGCTCCCATCAACAAGACGACCCACAGGTTTTTACACGGACCGTCTCCAGCCTCTCTCGTTCATTCTCAGAGCGAAAAAACTGGAAACTGAGTGCGCGCCTCGGCACTCTGCTCGGAAGGCGGGGCTAATATCGCTCTTAACGAATGAAAGGATCAAGATCACCCAACGTGACCATGAAACAGGAAAATAAAAGTTGGATAACGAGGATCACACTTCCTCTTCCCAAGATAACCGTTTTTTCAAAATAAAATCACACAATTGTATTAATACAAATGAAATATGAGAAAAAGGGTCATTTTCTCAGCTGGGTTACAAGTGGATGTTGTGAAGGGGTTGTGAAAGGATTCTGCGATCATCCACCACTGTTGTCTTCCGTGGATGTCCAGGCCTTTTTGAGTTCCCAAGCTCACCAGTGCACTCTTTTTTTCCTCAGAAAGTACCAAACTGTTGATTTGGCCACTCCTAACATTTCTGCTATCTCTCTGATGGATTTCTTCTTTTTTTTCAGCCTCAGGATGGTCTATTTAACTTCCATTGAGAGCTCCTTTGACTGCATGTTGTGTGTTCACAGCAACAGCTTCCAAATGCTAACGCCACACCTGGAATCAACTCCAGACCTTTTAACTGCTTAATTGATGACAGGTTAATGAGGGAAGAGCCCGTGCAGCCTTGGTTTTTTTTTTTTTTTTTTTTTTTTTTGCAGCCTTCTGAGTCAATTGTCCAATTACTTTTGGTCCCTTGAAAAAGAGGTGGCTACGTATTAAAGAGATGTAATTCCTAAACCCTTGCTCCAATTTGGATGTGAATACTCTCAAATTACAGCTGAGAGTCTGCACTTTAAGCCCATGTTGATTATATAATTGTATCCTGAATATGTTTTCGTAAACAGCTAAAATAACAAAACTTGTGTTACTGTCCAAATATTTTTGGGCCTAACTGTACTCCTTCAGTGTTTCCTCTGGCTTAAAGACCTTGGCGCAGTGGCAACATATTTTTCTTCGGGGGTGGGGGGGGGGCAGAAAACACATACACTACCGTTCAAAAGTTTGGGGTCACTTAGAAATTTCCTTATTTTTGAAAGAAAAGCACTGTCTTTTTCAATGAAGATAACTTTAAACTAATCAAAAATACACTCTAATATCTAATATACATTGCTAATGTGGTAAATGACTATTCTAGCTGCAAATGTCTGGTTTTTGGTGCAATATCTACATAGGTGTATAGAGGCCCATTTCCAGCAACTATCACTCCAGTGTTCTAATGGTCCAATGTGTTTGCTCATTGCGTCAGAAGGCTAATGGATGATTAGAAAAACCCTTGTGCAATCATGTTAGCACAGCTGAAAACAGTTTAGCTGGTTAGAGAAGCTATAAAACTGACCTTCCTTTGAGCAGGTTGAGTATCTGGAAAAAATTATTATTTCAAATACAAATCATTATTTCTAACCTTGTCAATGTCTTGACTATATTTTCTATTCATTTTACAACTCATGGTGGTAAATAAGTGTGACTTTTCATGGAAAACACAAAATAATTGTCTGGGTGACCCCAAACTTTTGAACGGTAGTGTATGTATGAATATGTTAATTTTAAACTATTTATTTCTTTTTTTTTATTTTGCACAGTAACTTTGAATATAATAATAATGCATCAGATTTATATAGCGCTTTATCATAGATGCTTTTTACAGATACATTATTCATTCACTCCAGACAGACAATGGTAGTGGCAAGCTACTACTGTAGCCACAGCTGCCCAGCGGAAGGCTGATGGAAACGTGGCTGCCAATCCGGGCCAATGGCCTCTCCAGCCACCACCAAACATTTATACACATTCATACCCAGTGTTATGGACACTGGAGGCAAGGTGGGTAAAGTGTCTTGCCCAGGGACACAACGGCAGGATATCTGGGGAGAGCAGGATTCAAACCGCCAACCATCTGGTTATTAGACAACCTGCTCTTCCTCCTGAGCCACTGCCGTGCATATGGAACTTACAATTTGAAGAATTGTACAACCAAGGCTTGAATGTTGGAATATTGGGCCATTTGGGCACACCCAGACGTCCTGTATTTGGACTTTTTACTGCTGTCATCCTTCTCTCCTTCCTCTGCTCTCACCTCTCCTGGACCCTCTGCCTGAACACTTTCCTCTCCTTGGCTCCTCTCTTCTGTCTCATCTTGCCCCCTCTGGGCTCTGTCTAATTTAGCTTCTCTCTCTGTCTATGGTGGTATACAAACAGGTTAGAAAATATCAAGTGCCATGCAAATTAAAGGAGACAACCAAAAATTTCTAGTTAAGGGTACAAAGAGCACCCACTTAAAACTTGAGTAATGACTTCAGTCTTGAAGGTTTGAGGATTTTCTCAAATTTATAACAATTTTCTTATAGTTTTTTACTTTTCTCTGTAAATTTATCTAAATTTGTGGATTATTTTAAGGCTTATTTTTGTCTGGTTTTTTTTTTTTTAATAAAATTACTGTTTTTTAACCTCTTGCACTCCGGTGTACTGCGGGCGGACACGTCTCTGCGTCCTAGAGCGCACGAGGGCGTACGAGGGTACACGAGGACGCTGCATCCTAGAGCGCACTGAAAAAAAAAAGCTGCATTTCCGTTCTTCCACTACAGACACAGCCGCGAACAGAAAGCCAAAGGAGTGCTTTGATTGGTTTAGATGTGATTGACCTCTCATTCAACTAATAAGAGCCTTGAATTGGGTTTCTGAAACCTTGAAGAACCAATGACTGAAAACCTAGCAAGAAGGACCTGCCTACCAACGGCTGCGAATACAGCCAGCCAATTGAAGCACAGAAGTTCGAAAGCTGTTTTGTGTAAGGCTGGGTGACACACAGGCATTCGCCAGTCTTTTTTTCTTACTACTGTTCTTATTTATTTTGAAAAATCGTTCGCCAAAACCGCAATCATGGAAGCGCAAAACCGCAATAATGGAATTATGGTTTGACCGGGTCGCGTGACCAGAACCACGAGTCCGTAACAAGCGGACCAGCGTCATGTTCGTCTGACAATGAGGAAGAGAAGTTCGCCAGCAACTTTGCTGTTGTGGACAGGTAAGTGTTATAAGCTAAATTATTCTTTATCCCTGAAAATTGTAATCCAAATGACTTTTGACCGATCGATAAATTACAACTGTGCGTTATCACAACATGATGGACCTGGACCGCTCCGGTCCGGGTCCGTCATGTTGCGAACAACCCCCCCCGTCATGTTGTGAACGCCACCCCCCCGCTACTCTTCTGTAGCGGATTGCAGATATTTTAGTCCAACTGTGCGTAGTAGACCGCGGCGCACCGTCACTGCTTTCCGTCATGTAGCGATGGGCGATGTCCATCCTCTGTAGCGGGGGGGTGGGGGTGGGAGTTGTTATCTTCTACATTACAAATATTTTAGTATAATTTGTAGTGCACTGTAGGTTATTTTTTCTTGTAAAAAAAAAAAAGCCACACATTTTTTACGTGGCATGCTTCTTTGTGTGTGGGGGCTTGTTTGTTCATTCATTCGTGAATGAATGAATAAACAACCCCCCCCCCACACACACAGCCCTTCACCTTTCATTAGAGCCCAAGATGAAGCTTCTATATTGAATCATTCAAAAGTTACAGACGTTTCTCCAAACTGTGCCATTTGGCACAATTTGGAGAAGTTCAAAAATGCCTGGGAACAACTTAAGAAAAAAGCTGTGTAATATATTCATTTTTTGTGGTATTGTTACAAAATTTTGACCTCAGCTGGATAACACTTGGTTCTACATTTATGTTGCATTTTCCGGCCCGGATCTGAAGCTGTGTGTTATTTGCAAGCATTTGTATCCAAAAAAACACCCAGGCCAAATTTATTTTCTTCAAGTTCAGTATGTTTAGATGACAGTTACTCAGTGGCAGGAGTACTTAGAGAGATTATGACTGTTTTGCCAAAAAATTCAAAGTGTTTTCTTTTAAATGAGACCAACCCCATGAAGATGCTGCAAAGGGTTGAAGAACAGCTTTTGATTTACTTTGGGTACGTTATTTTTAGGCGTTTTTAGGGAAATTGACCACAGTGCAAGGGGTTAAATAAGTTTGAGACAGACTGTGGTAATTTTTTTTTTTTTTTACTTTTTCCTTATAACAACTTATATTTTGACCATAACTTTGCACTCAGAACAGAATAATAATTGAACTCTCATAACAAAGAAAAAAATTAATAAAATTGTATTTAATGATTTAAATTAACTTAAATGGTCAAGGATGCCATTATTTCTGTTATAATATTTCTATATATTTATAGTTTTTTTTAGAAATCTCCTCACCGCCAAGAAAAACATCCCTTATTTTGAAGTCCAAATGCTGGCATGTTTAGTTTGTCTGAAGGCTGCTGACGGATTAAAGTCATTGACTTCGTGAATTTTGGTCATCTTAACTTGCCAGGTACATAATTGGGAACATAATATTGTAGTAGCTGGTGAAATATATCCTCAGCAATTCATCAGTCCCCCTTGCCTTTCCCTTCATATGAAGCCGGCTGCATATGAATTCTAACCATACCTCTTAGCTAAACGACTCTTCCATTATTGCTCCCGTTATTGCATTTCCCCTCTAGTTCGCCTTGGTCCACGTATATACGCTTTGGACAAGCCCGGCACGCACGCGGTGCTGTACATACTTTTTTCATCTACCCAGGCCAAGCGGTTGACGCATGCACATAACCATCATTTGGAGTTTCACTCCCGCCCGATAGGTAGCGCCAAGGCGCTGGCGTGCCAGGATTATCACCAACAAAGAAATGGAGGTCTTCTTCACAAAGTTTCTCTTCAAATAGAGTCTATTTCTGCTGTGACACATCACGGTTTTCACTCCTTTTCCACGAAGATGCTGCTGCCGTTAGCGAGACACTGCCTGCTGACTGACTGGAAAGCTCATGTGGGCGGATTCCTTGACCATGAAAACATATGACTAGCAATTGGATTGACAATGATAGGATTAGTGGTTCAGTAGTTATTCATGAAAATGACATTTTCCGTAATGGCGGCCACAGTTCCCCCATACAGTGTTTGTGTGTACGTTTTCCGATTCCTTGACCACGAAAACATATGACTAGCAATTGGATTGACAATGATAGGATTAGTGGTTCAGTAGTTATTCACGAAAATGGCATTTTCCATAATGGCGGCCACAGTTCCCCCCATACAGTGTTTGCGTGTATGTTTTCAGATTCCTTGACCATGAAAACATATGACTAGCAATGGGATTGACAATGATAGGATTAGTGGTTCAGTAGTTATTCACGAAAATGGCATTTTGCGTAATGGCGGCCACAGTTCCCCCCATACAGTGTTTGTGTGTACGTTTTCAAATTCCTTGACCATGAAAACATATGACTAGCAATTGGATTCACAATGATAGGATTAGTGGTTCAGTAGTTATTCACGAAAATGGCATTTTCCGTAATGGCGGTTTAGCGCCACAGTTCCCCCCATACAGTGTTTGTGTGTACGTTTTCTGATTCCTTGACCATGAAAACATATGACTAGCAATTGGATTCACAATGATAGGATTAGTGGTTCAGTAGTTATTGACGAAAATGGCATTTTCCGTAATGGCGGTTTAGCGCCACAGTTCCCCCCATACAGTGTTTGTGTGTACGTTTTCAGATTCCTTGACCATGAAAACATATGACAAGCAATTCGATTGACAATGATAGGATTAGTGGTTTAGTAGTTATTCACGAAAATGGCATTTTGCATAATGGCGGTTTTCTTGTGGACGGTGATCCAGATCACCACCAAAATCTAATCATCTGTAGGATACCCCATTTCTGACAATCTGTGAAAATTTCATGAAAATCCGTCAATAACTTTTTGAGTTATCTTGCTAACAAACAAACAGACAAACAAACAAACAGACAAACAGACAGACAAACCAGTGCCGATGATCACATAACCTCCCCCTTTGGCGGAGGTAATAGAGTCTATTTCTGCTGTGACACCTCACGGTTTTCACTCCTTTTCCATGAAGATGCTGCTGCCGCTAGCGAGACACTGCCTGCTGACTGACTGGAAAGCTCAGTGGGCGGGGCGCTTCTAAACTCCGCACGGAGGACGGCCACGCGCGTTGTTCGTGTGCGCGCTTACGGAAAGTCATTGCTTCAAATATTTTTCTTAAATTCATATCTCCTTGACGCGGCAGTAAATTTTCTGGCACGGCGGCCCGCCACCAAGAAATGTTACCAGAGGAAACCCTGTCCTTTCTAATCTCTTCCCTCCTAGTCACTCCCAGTGAAAATTTGAGCATCTTCAACTCTGCCACCCCCAGCTCTGCCTCCTGTCTTTTCATCTGTAGCATCATCAGCTGGTTTGGAATTTAAAACTCATCTTTTCTGAAGAGAGTCTTGGAATTCAGAGCCTCATTGTAAAAAACCCCTTTTTCAAACACGCAGGAAGGCACAGCTTTGAAGCTGCACCATCAGCCATAAAGGTTAGTTTTCCAACTTTTGTTCCAGGAACTGATCTAACTCCCTAACATAAACCTGACAAAAGAGATCCCCATCTGACAATTTTATGATTTGATAACCATCGTGACACTCCCCAGATCCCTTCACTTCCTTTCTCTCAAAACTGTGAAAGTCCAACAGTGCCCTCAAATGGACAAGTGAAGTATTATGCTCATTCTCAAGCTAGCAAAGATCTCGCAGGAAATTTACTTTTTATCTTTAAGATCCTCACTTTCAAAAGATACTTCTCACAACACACTGGAAGTTATGACTGGACAACGATGGACAATTCTGGTTTGAAGTGTTTCATTAATCATTGATTTGAATGTATTTTATGTTTGAAAAGTATGTCACAAGAAAACTAAATTCACTGCATGCTAATATGAGATTGCATTTAATGTATATGCATGTTTACCGTAGTATTAATGAAAAGTAATAATAATTGTGTGTTCTGCACTCTGCACTTTTATATACATAGTTCCACCCAATGCCTATACATATTTCCATAATCCTGGGCTATTTTTATTTTTATTTCAGTCGTATGTTTAATCATGTGTTCTGTAACTGTTTTATCTAATCCTTCTCTCATACTTAATTGTGCAGTAGCCTGATGGAGCACCCACAATTTTGTTGTACTGTACAACTGTAAAGCCTATTCTATTCTATTAATAATGATTTGCATTTATATAGCACCTTTTAAGAAACTCAAAGCGCTTTACAGTGAAAATCCATTCACTCCACAGACAGACAGTGGTAGCAGTATGCTACTACTGTAGCCACATAATGGAAACGTGTCTGCCAATCCACGCCAATGGCCTCTCCAACCGCTACCGAACGTTTATACACATTCATACCCAATGTCATGGACACTGGAGGCAAGGTGGGTAAAGTGTTTTGCCCAGGGACGCAACAACAGGATGAATGGGGAGAGCAGGACTCAAACCGCCAATGCTCTGGTTATTGGATGACCCATTCTACCTCCTGAGCCACTGCCGCCCACATTTTCCTCCTCTGTTCCATTTTTGCTGACCACCAAGCTGAACGGCGGGAAGCTCCACTTTTTTTAAATGGTCTTTGGCATGACCAGGCCGGGACTTGAACCCCGACCTCCCAGTTGTGAGGCGGATGCTCAACCCCTAGGCCACCACTCTAGTAGTCATGAATCACTGAAGTTTTCATTTTAGCTTATATACAGTGGGGCAAAAAAGTATTTAGTCAGCCACCAATTGTGCAAGTTCTCCCACTTAAAAGATGAGAGAGGTCTCCAATTTTCATCTGTCTCTCAACTATGAGAGACAAAATGAGAAAAAAAAAATCCAGAAAATCACATTGTCTGATTTTTAAAGAATTTATTTGCAAATTATGGTGGAAAATAAGTATTTGGTCAATAACAAAAGTTCATCTCAGTACTTTGTCATTGCCAACAAAGGGTATATAACAGAGGTCAAACGTTTTCTGAAAGTCTTCACAAGGTTTTCACACACTGTTGCTGGTATTTTGGCCCATTCCTCCATGCAGATCTCCTCTAGAGCAGTGATGTTTTGGGGCTGTCACTGGGCAACACGGACTTTCAACTCCCTCCAAAGATTTTCTATGGGGTTGAGATCTGGAGACTGGCTAGGCCACTCCAGGACCTTGAAATGCTTCTTACAAAGCCACTCCTTTGTTGCCCGGGCGGTGTGTTTGGGATCATTGTCATGCTGAAAGACCCAGCCATGTTTCATCTTCAATGCCCTTGCTGATGGAAGCAAGGGCATTGCAGAAAAACAGCCCCAAAGCATGATGTTTCCACCCCCATGCTTCACAGTAGGTATGATGTTCTTTGGATGCAACTCAGCATTCTTTCTCCTCCAAACACGACAAGTTGAGTTTTTACCAAAAAGTTCTATTTTGGTTTCATCTGACCATATGACATTCTCCCAATCCTCTTCTGGATCATCTAAATGCTCTCTAGCAAACTTCAGACGGGCCTGGACATGTACTGGCTTAAGCAGGGGGACACGTCTGGCACTGCAGGATTTGAGTCCCTGGCGGCGTAGTGTGTTACTGATGGTAGCCTTTGTTACTTTGGTCCCAGGTCTCTGCAGGTCATTCACTAGGTCCCCCCGTGTGGTTCTGGGATTTTTGCTCACCGTTCTCATGATCATTTTGACCCCACGGGGTGAGATCTTGCGTGGAGCCCCAGATCGAGGGAGATTATCAGTGGTCTTGTATGTCTTCCATTTTCTAATAATTGCTCCCACAGTTCATTTCTTCACACCAAGCTGCTTACTTATTGCAGATTCAGTCTTCCTAGCCTGGTGCAGGTCTACAATTTTGTTTCTGGTGTCCTTTGACAGCTCTTTGGTCTTGGCCATAGTGGAGTTTGGAGTCTAACTGTTTGAGGTTGTCGACAGGTGTCTTTTATACTGATAACGAGTTCAAACAGGTGCCATTAATACAGGTAACGGGTGGAGGACAGAGGAACCTCTTAAAGAAGAAGTTACAGGTCTGTGAGAGCCAGAAATCTTGCTTGTTTGTAGGTGACCAAATACTTATTTTACTGAGGAATTTACCAATTAATTCATTAAAAATCCTTCAATGTGATTTTCTGGATTTTTTTTTTCTCATTTTGTCTCTCATAGTTGAGGTATACCTATGATGAAAATTGGAGACCTCTCTCATCTTTTAAGTGGGAGAACTTGCACAATTGGTCGCTGACTAAATACTTTTTTGCCTCACTGTAATGTGAATTCTAGTCAACTCTGTTGGAGACCATAGGCCATTTTACTTGAAACAGCCAATCACCAACTAGTCTTGTTCATATGGACACCTCTTTCATTCTATTGGACAGTTTCAGACAAAGAAACCTTTCCTGATTAGACCAGAGGTTTGTTAAGTCCATCCCTGTCTCCAGCTCTCAAATGTAATTGGTTCTTTTTACTGCCAGTCAAGTTTTTTCCTTTTGGAAAGCACTCACTTTAAAAAGTTGGAAAACTCCCTTTTTTTTTCTCAGTTTTTCAGTTAGACTTTTCCTTCTCTTTCTTTGAGCAGACTTCCTTTTTCTTTCTCATTGAAGAGACTTTTTTTTCCCCTTTCTCATTGAGTTTGAACCTCATTTCTTGCTTGGAGAAAAACTGTTTTTCTCTCCTCCGACATATTCTTAAGTTTTCATTGCTTTTCTTTCTTAAATCATCAACAAGACCGATTTTAATTTTTCTCACATTTAATCAGAACTTATTCTCACACAATGATCACGATATTGGAAGAACTCAGACTTAATGGCTTAAAAGTTAATTTAAAAAAAGTTAAAATTAAAAAGTTTTGTGACTCCAATCGGACCTTGAATGACCTAGGAACTTGTTTGATTCCTCTGACATCATATTCTTGTCATGATTGCCCCTCGGGGCAGAGAGAGACAGATTTGCGCGTTGAACTGTTCAGTGACATTTATTAACTAAAGAGAACAAAAAAATCCAGAACAGTGCTCAAACACAAAAATTCAAATAAAAACGTACAGAGATGATACCCCAGAGCTGCTGATAGCTCTGGAGGAGATGAAAGATGAGGAGAGAGTCCAAATAACTCCAGGGGTAGTCTTTAGGTATTGGACTTCAGACAATGCTGCCGCACTGAGAGAATAACCAACAGTCCTTAAATAGTGGGCAGCAGATCAGCGGCAGGTGCGGGGAGCTGAGTGAACAGGTGACCTGATTAAACAACTACCCACAGCTTGAGATGGCAGGGAGACAGCGTGAGTAGTTGGTGGGAGTGTCTGGGCAAGAGGAAGGGCTCTTTCACAAAAGCCCTTTCACAAACCAAGAGTGTCCACAAACCAAAATGTATACAAAGAACTGAGAACATAATAATAAAAGATATACAGAACTCAGAAAATAAATTGAGTCTGAGCTCAGAGGGGAAATAGAGCTCAGACTCATGACAGAGCCCCCCTCCCCAAGGGGTGGATTCTAGAAGCCCCCAGGCAACACAGACAACTGTGCAACAATGGGCCCCTGGGCCCCCTAGGCCAAATAACCCAGCTGTTCAGGTGGCCGGCCGAAGTCCCAGGCCAGGCAGATGGCAAAGTGGAATGAGTTGGGCGGCCTGCTGGAGAATATGGGCCACCCAACTCAGTGGCTCAGTCTGTCGGGCGGCCAGCCTGAGTTCTTTAGCCACCAGGACTGGAGGGGTGGCCTTGGAGGTGGCTCCCCCATGGGGAGGCCCAGTGAGGGGATGTAGGGCCCACAGGAAGAAACCACGACGGTGTCTGGTGGTGGGGGAGGACCCCTGACAGCGTCTGGCAGTGGCAAGGAAACCCTGACGGTGTCAGGCAGAGGAGAGAAGGCCTCAACACCCTCGGTGGTCTTGGGCTGAAAGACAATAGCACCCGCAGTGGCTCTGGGCTGGAGCAGTGCAGCACCCACGGTGAACAGGCTGACCCGCAAGAGCACCAAGCCAAGGAGGCAATCCACTAGTGGGACACCAGGCGAGGGTGAAGGAGGATGGACCACGACGACCTTAGCAGGGGAAGCTGGACCCACGACATCATCAGGTGGTGAGCCTGGATTCAGGGAGGCATCTGGCAGTGGTGGATCTTCTCTGGCAACCCTGGGAGAAGGCTCAGGAAAAACAGGTAGAAGAACATGGTTTGGGTCACCGACAGTGGCGGAGCCCGGCGAGGTGCACTCAGGTGCGGCTGGTGGCTGCACCCAGCTCTCCTCACCAACAGCCAGGCAAGATTTCTCCAACACAGACATGAGAAAAACAAAGGAGATCACTTGCCTGCGCTTGCGCTCCACCACCGTCCAGGACTCCGTCGATCCAAATAACGATGACCCCTCGGGCCCGGTCTCTAGGAGGTCCAGCTCCAGGTCCCACTCTGTTGCGGTGGCCTCCGCAGCAGGCGTGATGATAGTCGCAGTCCTTGTCCCCCCCACCACCACCACCAGACAAAGAGACCCATGCTGGTGAGTCCTTCGGTGTGGTGGCTGGGGTTTCGCTCGCCACTGGCACTGGAGTTGGGTCCTCCGGAGCCACAGGCTCCTCCATTGTCCGGTGGCTCAGTTCCGGGGTCAGCAGGCAATCAGGAATATCAGGAGGAGACACGCAGAGGGCAGGTGAGGAGTTAGTAATAGCAGCAGGTGGAGAGAGCTCAGGAGGACTGCATAACCTGAGTCTCCCTTCCGGGAATCAGACAAGACATTTTATCATAATTAGAAGAAGAAATAAATGACACTTGCCTGTCATCCCGGTATT
This sequence comes from Pholidichthys leucotaenia, assembly GCA_020510985.1. Classification (NCBI taxonomy): domain Eukaryota; kingdom Metazoa; phylum Chordata; class Actinopteri; order Cichliformes; family Pholidichthyidae; genus Pholidichthys; species Pholidichthys leucotaenia. Next base: position 150,594,842 of record CM035838.1, read on the forward strand.
CGATGTAATCTGCGGCAGCTGGAAGGCAGTCATCCCTCTCCGTGTCTATGGCAAGCCTGGGCCCCTCTGTGGATTGTGGAGGAGCCACCCCTGTAGGCACGGAAGTGGGCGTAACCAGGGAAGCCCTAGAGGACCTCTTGGCAGCAGAAGGAAACGTCGAGGCGACAGAAGTTGCAGCAGCAGTGGAGAGAGATAGGGCTGACAGGACAGCCGACGAAGAGAGAGGGGAGAGAGGCTCTGCTGAAGGAATTGTCGGGCTCGACGTCAGGGGAATGACTGCCGATGAGGACGAAGGCTTTCTCCGGCGGTCTGGTGCGGGATGATGGCGCCGTTATGGAGCCGATGATGCACACGCTGGCACTGGAGCTGGAGAGCCAGAAGAGAAGAAGGACGTCTGTTGAGGGCAGCGCCTCTGTGATGGCTTCGGTCCATCGGGAGACGACCCCATCTTCAACCCGGGAATGATCACTGAAGCGCAGTGACTGTGGCCAGCAGTCCCACATATTGGAGGTATTTCCAGAGGCCGGACCATAGCATCATTGTGTTTGATTGGCCAGCAAACTATCCTGACCTAAACCCCATAGAGAATCTATGGAGTATTGTCAAGCGGAAGATGAGAGACACCAGACCCAACAATGGAGACGAGCTGAAGGTCACTATCAAAGCAACCTGGACCTTTATAACACCTCAGCAGTGCCTCAGGCTGATCACCTCCATGCCATGCCACATTGATACAGTAATTAATCCAAAAAGAGCCCCGACCAAGTATTGAGTCTGTACATGGACATATTTTTCAGTCGGCCAGCATTTCTATTAAAAAAACCATTGTTTAAACTTAATTTTATGTAATATTCTATTTTTTGAGAAACTGAATTTGGGGTTTTCATTGGCTGTAAGCCATAATCATCAAAATTAAAATAAACACTTGAAATATATCACTCTCTGTGTAATGACTCTATATTACAGAAGTTTGCTGCACGGTGGCGCAGTGGTTTAGCACTGTGACAGCACAGTTTTACCCTCGGCCGGGGGATCGCGGGGATCATGAGATCGTGGGTTCGATCCCAGCCCCCGACCAACAGTGAGCTGTGTGGAGTTTGCATGTTCTCCCCGTGTTGCGCGGGTTTACTCCGGGATTTCTCCGGTTTCCTCCCGCACACCAAAAACATGTAGGTTTAGGGCGCTCGCGCACGCAGCGACCAGCAACCGGTGGCTTGTCACCAGACTGCAAACCAAGTCTACCTACGGGTACAAATAAGTAACAAAAAAAAAAAAAAAAAAAAAAAAAAAAAAAAAAAAAAAAAAAAAAAAGTTTATTTTTTTAATTGAATTATCTAAATAAATCAACTTTTTGTTGACATTCTAATTTATTGAGATGCACCTGCATATATAATTTATTGAATAACCACTACACATCAGTGCCACTGTCTCCAAACCAGCATAATATGATAATACTTGCACACTGGATCAAATCCCCCCACTCACCCACCCCTACTCTTTACAGTGTCACATAGTCTCACCAGCATGTCCTGGATCTGCCCCAGGGTCTCCTCCCACTAGGATGTGCCCAAAATACCTCACACAGGAGGCTTTCAGGAGGCATCCTGATGAGGTGCTCTTCTGACTGCGTCCCTCGTGGTTTCTTCTGGGGGATGCTTCAGGAGTATGGGGTATTGGGCTGGTTGCTACGAGCTATATATATTTAATATTTTCTCCAGGCATAATGTAAAGTAAAATAAATTCATGTGGTCATAAGGCGTAAACCTATTTTTCATTTAAAAAATTTTTTTGATAGATGTTAAACCTGACTTCTACTGGGTTCTGGTCATTCCATCCTTGTAGTCGGCAAAACAGTATATGAAATGTAAAGCCTGAGGACCTGAGAATCACAAACAATGGAAGGAGACCAGAAAACACATTATGAAAGCTCTGTTGTCACCAATCTCTTGTAGATGTGTGACTGCAAAGAAAATTTTCCTGTTGAAATATTAGTCTTGATAGTCTTTCTGAGTTGGTGTTTTTTGTTTTTTTTTTTTGCTTGTTTTTTTTTAACACAACTGTTACATCCATCTGAAGTTCCATCCGCTGAAGAGTGACCTTTGGGTGATTTAGAGAGGTGGCTACAATCATTACTATTTCCCTGGAGCTTGTCCTCTGAAAGAAAAGGACCTGTGTGTTATATAAACATATTTTTATTGCTGTGCTGCATGAAGGAGCGCATTCACACTTGGATTTGACAGAGGGCACCGCCGAGGTCTCCCTCATAACAGCCCAGGGTGAGGTGGCAGAAAAGCCTCGCAGCTAAAGGGGAATTACATAATATGTCATGGATTTATATGCATTTCAACTTTTTATTTGGTCAGACCAACTTTAAGCAAGTTTTTAAAATATTCAATAGTCCTAGACTGTGAACTCTCTCCCTGTGTGAAACCGGTGCAATCTGAGGTCTGTGTTAAATCTATTCCTTTTAAAAATGATTCTGACTAAGTTCAACCTTTCTGTGTTATAATCATGATTGCTTTTATGTGTTCACCACTTGCTTGTGAAGCACTTTTGGATATCGATCTTGAAAGGTGCTACATAAAATGCATTTGACTTGCTTTAATGTCTATTTTCTCACTTGCTGATCATCTTCACAGTTACAGAGAGGCTGGAGGCACCCATGTAAGGAGGCAGGTTCACCCCAGACAGATCACGAAGCCCAATCTTTAATATGTTTCATAATATTTACACATATTTTGGAATAATTCCTACATTTAGTCCTACATGGCTCTAATTATCAATATATGCAATATGTACAGAAAGTAATATTTAATATGTAGCAATGTGGAATATACTGCTGACAAAACATTGTTTATTAATTAGAAAGCTCATATGCTCGCTACAGGCAAATGCTTCAGGCTGTAATAGCAATAAATAATGAAAGAAGGGAAAAAGCTATGCAGTCACACTTTTCCTACTATGTATAAGGAGACAGCACTTATCTAGTGGTAGACGTAGCATGGGTCTGAGCAAAGCAAATACATGGGAGTCTTAAACCTGGATCCCTTCTAATGGTAAGAAAACTGTGAAAGATACTGATACTGTTAATATAATATGGAGATTGCTGAATAACATAACTGCTCAGTAGTGCTGTAAATAACATTCTACTTATTTTTAACTTCTTGTACTGTGTCTATATGTTTTACCCTATTTTATTATTTATTATTGCTCTGAGTGCTGCTATCCATTTGCTGCTGTAATACTGTGAATTTTCCCAGGGTGGGATGAATAAAGATTTATCTTATCTTTTAAAGAGGTTATGTTGTAAAATATAAAAATGGAACTTCCTGCTTTCCAGCTTGGTGCTCAGCAATAATGGAATGGAGGAAGGAAAGTTGGTTACTCAGTCACAGGGGGTGCACAAGCCAGTGTGCTCCCTGTGCCGGTCCCAAGCCTGGATAAAATGGACAGGGTTGTGTCAGGAAGGGCATCCAGCATAAAAATCCTTACCAAAGCAACATGCAGATCATTGAAATATAAGGTGATGGTACGCTGTGGCGATCCCAAAAGGGAGCAGACAAAAAAAAAAAATGTGTTGAAGTGCATGGAAGGTGTTGTGATTACCCATGCGCTTTTACGCAGCTCACGGAGGAAAGAGACAAATCCAAACGCAGGAGACGTTGTGTGCAATTTATTGTGCAAAAATAAGGAGGCAATCCAGCAACAACAGAAGATACCAAAATGGTGAGGAGGCTCTCGGAAGCTCACGGGATACTCCTCAGCTAGCCAGTGAGTAAGCCCAGGGAACCCAAAGTGCTTCAGAAAGGCGGGACTGACAGCAGGAAGAAGGCAGCCTGGACACCCAAGCGCTTCAAAGATGGGGCTGGAAGCGGTGGGCGCAGGAATACTCGCTGGAGCTGGGAACAGAGATGTCCGTGGATGGAATCCCAGAGCCAACCTGCAAGGACAGAAAAAGAAGATACAAATGCTATGCAGAGCGAAGCGGTACCAGAAACGGGCAGGGAATCTAGTCATGCATGCATAAACACAACAGGAAAATACTGTGGAGATAACACAGGTCCAACAATAATCCGGCAATTCACTCCCGCGGCCACAGACCTAAAATAATGCCACACATAATGACGGAAGTGAATGCCGGTGTGAGTAGAAAGAGAGAGAGTGTAAGATTGAGTGGGCTGGACTAAGTGGGAACAGGTGTGTAAGTAAATGTCTGTGAGCATGTATGTGTGTGTGTGTGCGTATGTGAAACCACAAGGATGGACACAATTAGTAATGACAGCCAGCTGGCAAAAACTGGCAGGAGAGTGGGATGTTGCCGCGAGCTGTCAGGGAGCCAGGAAGACCTCAAGGCTCCCACGGAGGTGCCTAATGGAAAAGTAGAGAATCAAAACACACTTAAGACAAGGCAGCCACCATGCCATGAAACTGGGCTGGAAGTCCACCCCAGTTCATGACAGAGCCTCCCCCTCAAGGGGTGGATGCCAGACATCCCAGTAACATCAAAAAGAAAAAGGACCCCCCCCCCCCCCCGGAAGAACTACCAAACAAATCAGGGCGGGCGGTGGGGGAAAACGGGTCAGGAGGGAAAGAAAGAACCAAAATACTGTACAAAACACAAAATGAACCTCCCCCCAACCCCGAAACCTAGAACAACCCCCTAAAACCAAAAGTCCAAAAGTTCAGGGGGCCGACCAAAGTCCCAGGACCATGAGATGGGGAAAGGAGGCTGATTAGGTGGTCCAGGACCAGACGGACCACCCGGATGAGTGGGTCTGGTGGCCAACCAGGGAAATTAGGCCACCAACCCCCACAGCACAGTTCACCGGGTGGACGGCCTAGGTCCTTGAGCCACCAGCTCAGGAGAGGTGGCCCTAGAGGCAGCCTCCCCATGGGAAGACCCAGTGAAGGAAGGGGAGATCAGGAAAGGGGAGCCCTGGCGTTGTCGGGCAGCGACGAGGGAGGAGCCCCCCCGCCCCCCCATAGCCCCCAGCTGGAGGACAGTTGCACCCATGGAGGTCCTGGTCCGGGACAAGGCAGCACCCATGGTGGCTCCTGGCTGGAGCTTAGTTGCACCCTCGAGGGTCCCGGTCTGGGACATAGCAGCACCCACGGTGGATCCTGACTGGGCCATGGTTGCACCCATGGTGGAATCCGGCTGGGCCCCTGCTGCACCAGCGGTGGCTCCGGGCTGGAGCTTAGCAGCACCCGCGGATGCCCCGGGCTGGAGCTCCGTAGCACCCGCGGTGGGCTCTGGCTGGAGCTCTGCAGCACCAGCGGTGGACCCTGGCTGGGCCATCGCTGCACCCACGGAGGCCCCGGGTTGGGGGCGGAACCCCCGCATTGGTCTCCACTGGAGAAACTAGACCTTCGGCATCCCCGGGGAGTTGGACCGGATCTACGGAGAACCCTGGCGATGGTGGATCCTCTCCGGTGACCCTAAGAGAAGGCTCAGGAATGACAGGAAAGGAGCAGTGTTTAGGGTCGCTGGCAGCGGCGGAGGCCTGCGAGGTGAGTTCAAATGCAGCCGAGGGCTGCACCTGACTCTGCTCACCAAGAGCCAGGCAAGATTGCTCCAACTCTAAAGGGAGAGAGACAAATGAGAGCACTTGCCTGGACTCAAGCTCCACCGCCGTCCAGGACTCCGACGATTCCGACGACGACATTTTGGGCCTAGCCTCTAGGTGGTCCAGTTCAGGTGCTGACTCTGCTGCGGCAGCCTCCACAGCAGGCATGATGGCAATGGCAGTCCCAGTGCCCCCAGACGAATTCCCCCATGCAGGTAGTTTCTCCGGTGTGATGGCTGGGGGTCCACTCCATGCTGGCTCTGGTCTATGATCCTCCAGGGCCACAATCTCCTCCACTGTCCAGTGGCTTGGTTTCAGCGGGCACTCGGGAAGAAAGGGAGGAGACATGGAGGGGATCAGTGAGTCTTTATTAATAGCAGCAGGGGGAGAGCACTCAGGTGACTGCCTAAGCTGAGGTTCTCTCCTGGGAGACAAACAAGGTTCATCATTTTCATAGGAAGTGGAATGAAAAAACACTTGCCTGACCTCCTAGGCTTGGATGTTGTCTGCTGCTGGTGGCGAGTTGTCCTCCTTCTCCGTGTCCACGGCCATCCTAGGCCCCCCAGAGGATAGTGGAGGAGCCGGCTCGGCTGACAAGGGAGTGGGTGTGTCAAGGGAAGCCCTGGAGTTCCCTTTGGTGGCTGGAAAGGATGTCTTGACGATGGAGGCTGCGTCTGAAGTGGAAAGGGTACAGGCTGGCGTGACAACTGGCTCAGGGGAAGGCTTCGCCGCAGGAGTGGTCAGGCATGATGTCTGGAATTCGGCCACCGACGAGGTGATGGGCTTCTTACGGCATGTCGATGCACAGTGATCCATTCACCGTGGTGTAGGCTCCTCAATGACCTCTGGCTCCCTCCATGTCTGGCTGCTCCCTCCTGGGACCAGCAGGAAATTGGCGGAGACAGAGGGAAAGGATTGAGGAGTGGGGACAGTAGCTGACAGGGGAGCTCCAGCAAATCGTAAAACCTGGAGCTCCTCCACAGGAAACTGGCTAATAACATCAGGCGAGAGTGCAAGAGATTGAAGAAGCACTTGCCTGAATTCCTGACAGGTGTGTAGCATTATCTCACTTTGGCTCATCAATAAAATTATTCTTCAGCTACAGACACTGTTTCACTCAGGAAAAGGACAGCCAGGAAACTGCTCTTCCATCCCCAGGCCACAACTGAACTCACATTCCTTTGTTAAACCAGTCTAAGGAATTCACCCTAATGCACTTCCTCTTGAACTTTTATGGCCCATAAACGTGGAGACATGGAACAGACTTCTGTGGAGTACCTCATGGCCTACAGAGATCCACAGCTCAACATTGCCCTCTACTGGCAACTCTGGTTCATGCTGGAGTTAACCAGTGAAGCTTTTAATCACATCTTTGTTAAGACTCACTTCTCAACATTTCTCTTCTTTTTCAGGACACCATGGAAAAGCAAATGGACCCTGATGTTTTAATGTGGAAAATCAATAATGGGTTTGAAACATATTAATCCTTAATTTAAATATGTGCATGCTAAAATGTTTAAATGAATGTTTATTCCTGCATGTTAATTTATAAGCACTGATTATAAGTTACATGAACACTGAAATAGGTTAGAGTTTATACATAAGGGTATAGAGGAATAATACAGTATTAAAACTTGTGTTAAGATTTGTAAAAATGTATCTCAAATCATGTGACAGCCAGCAACCAATCTCTGCTTGACAACAGCTCCCTCTCAAGGTCCAGACAAAAGACTGTGTGTTTATTGGACTAAAGTTTGTAAAGCCCGCCCACAGAGAAAGCCTATTGGCTGAGCTCCTGTCAATCACAGAGGCCCGCGAAAGTTTCCCCAGATAAAAAGGAAACAACGCCCTTTTTCAGCCTCTTTTCGTTCCGCTTTTTCTCCTTTGTCTTATTGTCACTTCACGTCTGTCTACACAGCAGAGATCTTTTCGGGAGAACAAAGGGACTTCACTGCCCGAACAAAGAAGCCTTCTCCCACGTGTTTCTTTCCTACGATCACAGAGCCTGAAGTATCATGTTTTTTTGTAACCTCTTTGTATCTTTAATGTTTTTTTTTCTTTAAACGCCTAGGAATTAATTCTTTCTTTCTTGAGCTCAATTCTAAATAGGAGTTAAAAACTCCAATCCTAGACGTCTCTATTTCTATAATTTTTCACCTGTTAAACTTTCTGTAAAACCACCATTTTAATTTTAATTTAAGTTTTAATCTTGATTTTATTTTTATAATTTTTTTTATTGACCATTCCCACACCAGAAGTTCTTTTTATCTAAAGTCCGAAACTCTGTTAATTTGATATTGGATTAGATATTGCGAATTATTTTCGAATTCCCTGGGAAGAACTTGCCAACGAAGAAGGAGGTGACGCAGCACCATTACGCAGCTGAAGAATTCAACAAGCCATGAGAAAGGAGACTTCATTATGCTGTACCTCATCGTACGACAATAGACTGGAAAGTTGTATCACCGAGTATTTGCGGGCCAAATATTCGGCTGACCCTTATTTACATCGAAAGCTTCACGAGGACGACTAAAGCTGCACGGTGGCGCAGTGGTTTAGCACTGTGGCAGCGCAGTTTTACCCTCGGCCGGGGGACCGCGGGGATCATGAGATCGTGGGTTCGATCCCAGCCCCCGACCAACAGTGAGCTGTGTGGAGTTTGCATGTTCTCCCCGTGTTGCGCGGGTTTACTCCGGGATTTCTCCGGTTTCCTCCCGCACACCAAAAACATGTAGGTTTAGGGCGCTCGCGCACGCAGCGACCAGCAGCCAGTGGCTTGTCACCGGACTGCAAACCAAGTCTACCTACGGGTACAAATAAGTAACAAAAAAAAAAAAAAAAAAAGAACCCTTCAACTTCAGCTTCAGCAAGGAGTCACCACTCAAGGGGTCACGTAAGCTGCAATTTTACTCATCTGCTGAATTAAACGTCTGAGGTGCGATAACAATTTGATATCTAATCAGATGCAGATTAAGGAATCATTAACATAACTCCTCTTTTCATTAAAATTCCATTTTTATTTTCTTAAGAGTAATCCAGAATTTTCCATATAATTAATTTAATTTTCCCCATAAATATGTGTTGTTTTCCATAATCTGTTAACTTCAAACTGATATAAATTCAGCTCACTTTTTAACCCTGGTTCTGCAAATGTTTACATTGTTAATCTGTCATTTACAAGTTTAATTTCATGGTTAATGAAATCATTGCAATGTCTTTTATTAATCATCATTTCATTTAATAAATATGTGAAAATGAGAGAAGTTGTTGGGAATATTATTTCATTCTGAGTCTGCTTCACAGTCCCGAGTATTGAATTCACTAAAATTTTGAGACTGATTATTAATTAATTTATTGAATGATTAAACAGGTATAAAGTGAAATTAAAGATTAAATTGCTCCTTAGAGATAGGAGCTGGTGCCCCCACAACTGCTTTATTAACTGTTTATGTGTGTGTGGACCCAGAGATCATCTCAGGTCCCAATACATTAATACAAATTAAATAATTTTTATACCTGATCATAATTATTAATCACCATATTGTTACAGGTGATAACGTCAGCTGCTGTATCAGTGTCATGCTCCATCTCCCCGGTAGTAGGACGGGAGGTCTGGCGGGGAGAAGAGGACCGGCTTGGGAGGCGAGTGATGAGCTTTCGACCTCCGGGAGTGCTTCTTCAGCTGCCTCGGTACTGTGGAGGACCCTTTCACTGCTTCCTCGAAGCGCTGCTGTGAATCACAAATTTGGGTGAGCAGCGGCACCAGCCCCGGATACTTCCAAAGGCTGGGACACATCTGCATCACCCTGATGGCAACATCCGGTAAATAAAAATTTATTTCCGGGCAGTGGGTGGTACGAGTCCCAGAAGCGAAGTTCACCACTCGCTCGGCCACCGTACACTCCTCCAGGTTAAGTCCAAAAGGTGAAAAATCAATGATGGAGGGACTACAGGCAGGTGAGAAAAAAACAAAAGGTGAAAAAACACACGCACACAATGCCTCTGCTGGATTTTAAAGTGGCTGGATTATTCTGTGGTGATTCTCTGTGCGCTTTTATGCAACACACGGAGGAAAGAGACAAATCCAAACGCAGGAGAAGTTGTGTGCAATTTAGTGTACAAAAATGAGGAGGCAAACAGTCCAGCAACAACAGAAGATACCAAAATGGCGAGGAGGCTCTCGGAAGCTCATGAGACACTCCTCAGCTCGCCAGTGAGTAAGCCCAGGGAACCCAAAGTGCTTCAGGCGGGACTGACAGCGGGAGGAAGGCAGCCTGGACACCCGAGCGCTTCAAAGATGGGACTGGAAGCGGCAGGCACAGGAATACTCACTGGAGCCTGGAACAGGGACGTCCGTGGATGGAATCCCAAAGCCAACCTGCAAGGACAGAAAAAGAAGATACAAATGCTATGCAGAGCGAAGCGGTACCAGAAACAGGCAGGGAATCTAGTCATGCATGCAAAAACACAATAGGAAAACACTGGAGATAACACAGGTCCAACAATAATCCGGCAATTCACTCCCGCGGCCACAGACCTAAAATAATGCCACACATAATGACGGAAGTGAATGCCGGTGTGAGTAGAAAGAGAGAGAGTGTAAGATTGAGTGGGCTGGACTAAGTGGAAACAGGTGTGTGAGTGAATGTCTGTGAGCATGTACGTGTGTGTGCGTGCGTGAAACCACAAGGATGAACACAATTAGTAATGACAGCCAGTTGGCAAAAACTGGCAGGAGAGGGGGACGTGACCGCGAGCTGTCAGGGAGCCGGGAAGACCTCAAGGCACCCATGGAGGTGCCTGATGGAAAAGTAGAGACTCAAAGCACACTTAAGACAAGGCAGCCACCGTGCCATGAAACTGGGCTGGAAGTCCACCCCAGTTCATGACAGAAGGAGACTCTACAATTCCTTTTTTTTTTATATTCTCAGTAAACACTTATAATCCACATCCAGATTACAAGGTTCCAGTGTCATTTAGAATGCCTATTTTCTCCTGTTTGAAAACCTGAACTCTCTCTCTGTTTCACTCTGTGTCCGGGCCATTCTAGGTCAACGCCACTGAGGGCAATAATATTGCACAGCTCTCCCATAAGTGCATGTCACAACAAGTAAAACGTTTTATTTAAGTATAAAATTACCGTTTTCCAAATACCAATTTATTGATAATGACAAGAATCAAGTATGCTGGTTCAAACTTTCTAAACTGCTTAAAAAAAATTGTTAAAGAGGCCAGTGGAAGTGTGTGACAACTGTTAAAAAGTGTCAACTTTTGGGTCTTTGTTTTGTAAGAAACAAAGCGCTTATCTCTGAAAATATGAGATTGAGCACATAATCTAGGTTCTGAATACCTCACTATTTTTATATCTATTGTATAGCATCCATTTTGACTTAGCTCATCACATCATAATGACTTTTTGCCTAAAAACACAATAGTTTTAGTTATGTGGTGAGGAACGATTTAACAGCTGCAGGACCATGCTTCCATCTGGGCAACATGTGAGTTGTGAACAGGGCGTTGATGTAGGAGAAGTGCACACCTTTGGTCATATGTCACATCTCCCGGTTTTGATGGCCTTCCCAAATTTCTGCAGCAGTGAAAAGTAGTGAGTCCCAGTAATTGTGGTACCCTTTGCCCGGAAATCCATCATCAATACTTCATGCTGGTCCCAAAAGAATGTTTGTATGACCTTGCCTGTCAAGGGTTGGACATGTGCCTTCTTCACAGATGGTGAGTCATAATGCTTCAGTTGCTTCCATTGAGCTTTAGTCTCTGGATCAGAGTGATTGACCCATGTTTTGTCCTGTGTGATTAGTCTGTTGAAAAAGTCCTCCTGGTTTTCTTGGCATATCGCCAAAGGCGTCTGGGAACAGATGACTTATTCCTGCTTCTGGAAAGGTGTGAGCAACTGAGGAATCTATCGTACAGACAACTTCCACATATGCAAATGGTCATGGATGATTTTTTTCCACAGATCCCACACTGATCTTGACATCTTGGGCTAGTTGGCGAATGGTTATGCAGTGATCCTCCAAAATGGTAAGCCTCCACTTGCCGGATGGTGTCTTCATCAGTGGCGCACTGTGGTTGGAATGGATGCCGTTTTCACTGAAGCCCAACCATGCTTGAACTATTGATGCCAGTGTTTTAACTGTATCATACGATGGAGCATCCTTTCCCATGAGTTTCTTTCATCTCATCAAACGTCTACTGTGGTGTGCGGCTTCTCCAGTACAGGAACCTGATGATCTCTCTGCAGCCAATTGGCTAGATTATCACACCTTACTCCACCTTAGTATCTGTAAAAGAGAAATGCTAAGTTCAGAGCTGCAAATTACCATTTGACCTATAGAGATATGTATTATTATACTTGTGCAATTACAGCCTCTTACAGCAACTGGAAGTGGGTGAGAGGAAATCTTCAATGAACAGTTCTCGTAAATATAATCCAATATACGTAGGTCTACAAGCAAGGCTCCTGCCACTGTGGGAGAAAGGAATAAAATGTATAGTTTTCCCCTCACCCTCAGTGGACTGCATCAGCATCAATGTTTTTTCAAAAACATTTCTTGTAAAAGCCACTTGTAAAAGCCATTTTTTCATGTAAACTTCCAGACTCACACATTTGCAGTTTTCTTGTTTTTCTTCCTCATTTTTCCTTGCAAACCTTGGGGCAGTAGTTGATCAGGAGGTACAACAAAGTTGTCCAATAACTGGAGGGTTGATGGTTCAAATCCTGTTCCTCCCCACCCTGCCGCTGTGTCCTTGGGCAAGACACTTTACCCACCTTGCCTCCAGTGTGTTCATGACACTGGTGTATGAATGTGAATAAATGTCCGGTGGTGGTCGGAGACGCCCTTGATGTGGATTGGCAACCACGTTTTTATCAGTCTGCTCCAGGGCAGCTGTGGTTACAGAGGTAGCTTACCACTATCATTGTCTGTCTGTGAAATGAATGAATAATGGACTCATTGTAAAGTGCTATATAACTGCAATCCATTAACCCCTTGCACTCTGGTCAATTTCACTAAAAACGCCTAAAAATAACGTACCCAAAGTAAATCAAAAGCTGTTCTTCAACCCTTTGCAGCATCTTCATGGGGTTGGTCTCATTTAAAAGAAAACACTTTGAATTTTTTGGCAAAACAGTCATAATCTCTCTAAGTGCTCCTGCCACTGAGTAACAGTCATCTAAACATACTGAACTTGAAGAAAATAAATTTCGCCTGGGTGTTTTTTTGGATACAAATGCTTGCAAATATCACACAGCTTCAGATCCGGGCTGGAAAATGCAACAGAAATATAGAACCAAGTGTTATCCAGCTGAGGTCAAAATTTTGTAACAATACCACAAAAAATGAATATATTACACAGCTTTGTTCTCAGGTTGTTCCCAGGCGTTTTTGAACTGTGCCAAATTGTGCCAAATGGCACAGTTTGGAAAAACGTCTGTAACTTTTGAATGATTCAATATAGAAGCTTCATCTTGGGCTCTAATGAAAGGTGACACTCAGGGCTGTGTGTGTGTGTGTGTGGGGGGGGGGGTGTTTATTCATTCATTCATGAATGAATGAACAAACAAGCCCCCACACACAAAGAAGCATGCCACGTAAAAAATGTGTGGCTTTTTTTTTTACAAGAAAAAATAACCTACAGTGCACTAAAAATTATTCTAAAATATTTGTAATGTAGACGATAACAACTCCCCCCCACCCCCACCCCGCTACAGAGGACGGACATCGGCCATCGCTACATGACGGAACAGTCATGTGGCGATGTGGCGACCGCGGCGCACAGTCCCCGCGGTCCCCGCGCCCCCCACCCCCCACCCTGCTACAGAAGAGTAGTGGGGGGGGGCGTTCACGGTCCGGACGCGGCGCTCGGACTTCGGACTTCGTGCGCCGTGGTCTACTACGCACAGTTGTAATTTACCGATCGGTCAAAAGTCATTTTTGATTACAATTTTCAGGGATAAAGAATAATTTAGCTTATAACACTTACCTGTTCACAACAGCATGTGGACGGTCTATGATGACCATGGAAGAGAATCCTAAACGTCTACTCTGCTGGGACAGCACCGCCTGTGGCTGAACAGGCCGATGCGCGAATGGCAGTCCCTGTCACACAGGTCGCACTTGTGGGTGGTCTCCGTGCTGCTGGGTCTGTGGCGGTTCTTCCTGCGGGTCCTTTTTTCATCTGCTGCAGCAGTCAGTCTCTCTTCACCCAGCCTTACACAAAACAGCTTTCGAACTTCTGTGCTTCAATTGGCTGGCTGCATTCGCAGCCGTTGGTAGGCGGGTCCTTCTTGCTAGGTTTTCAGTCGTTGGTTCTTCAAGGTTTCAGAAACCCAATTCAAGGCTCTTATTAGTCGAGTGAGAGGTCAATCACATCTAAACCAATCAAAGCACTCCTTTGGCTTTCTGTTCGCGGCTGTGTCTGTAGTGGAAGAACGGAAATGCAGGGGTTTTTTTTTCTCCAGTGCGCCCAAGGACACACAGTGTGCATCCTAGGGCGCCCTTGTGAGCTCTAGGACGCAGAGACGTGCCCGCCCGCGGTACACCAAAGTGCAACAGGTTAATATAAATTCACAACATTTTTGTATTTTATTATACATTTTTTTCCTTGTAAATTTAAAATTTTACTTTTTCTTGTTTGCTTTCATGTAAATTTAGCGTTGTTTCTGCACAGATTTCCAATTTTTATTATGAAAAATATCAAATTTGAAAACAGAACACCAATATAATGAATGACTATTCGGATAATGGATATTTGAGAATAGACCTGCTCTAAGTATATTAAAACATGTTTTTTCTTACGAAAAATTTATAAACCCTTGTCTCCTCAATTAAAATTGAAATACCTTGATGCTCACAGTAAAGTTGAATTGTGACTGTTCTGGTTACTTTCCAACTTGGCAAAGTACTCATATAATTTTGAATTCATGTGCAGTATGCCCTATTCCTTGTACATCTGTCTAGTTATTGGAGGGATGTGGGTTCATTAAATGGAGTTGGCTAAAACCCCTCCAACATTTGCCCCCAGGGTCTGTAACTTGATGGCATGAATGACAAGATCAGATAAAAAGTCCCAAAAGAGTATCATGGATTAGTTCTCACAGATATATTTTAAACAGGAAAAAACACACTTTTTCAGTGACTCCCTTCCCTCCCCTCTCCTCAGTCCCATTACTCAGTGTAAGCCCTTCGCCAGCACACAGCCAAAGAGTTCAGCGGCGCCAGCTGAGTCCCTTAATAACCCCACAGCTCTCTGGCCTGTTCCCAGTGCCAGCCCTGCTGGGAATGACAACTAATATGATGGTGAGCTCCGCAGACACACGTGGTCCACTTCCTGTATGATTGAAAGAGGTGCCACCAGTCAGATGTTGGTTATCAGTGCAGCCTGTGGTGAGAAAAGTCACACGAAAGAGCTGCAGTCTGTTAGAATCAAGTTTGTACAGAATATCCCTGTGGATAATTTTGGGGGGAGGGGTAATTCTTGTAACAAGTCAAGAATAAAGTGGGCACAGCTTTGAGAGAGCTAGCTGTTTATTTGTTTATATATAAAACTGTGTTTGCTTTTTCTATATACTGTACAGTCATGTGAAAAAATTAGGACACTCCATTAAATATTCAGTTCTTTATAAAGAAATGTTCACATATCTATGTCTAACTTTGTTTTTGTTTTTATTTGCATTTTTTAACATTTATTTTAGCCATTTTAAGTGGGAATGAATGTGGGGGTGTCCTAAAAAAGATGGGGGGTGTCCTAATTTATTCCTCACTATTTGTTTAGAATTATATTTTACAGAAGATGTGGAAAAAAGGTCTTTAATTCATTTTTAATTGTTTAGTTGTATTACATGAATCTCCCAGTATTTTTAACATTGATATTAAATATCCATATGTCCAAATATGTAAAAAAAAAAAAAAAACAGGTTTATACAGGGTGTCCTAATTTTTTCACATGACTGGATGTAGATGTTAGCATTGGGAGGCTATAGAGTAGTGCTGGTGGGTGATAATCATCTCTTTGTTTTTACTTATTTATTTTAATAGTTTCTGACTTCCTAAAGTTGCGTGTGACTATTTTCCTTAGAGTGCCATAAGTTATGTATATTTTCATTGATGCTCTATTGCTATATATCAAAGCATAGTCATGTCTTCCTGTTTGGAAGTTGGTCTGTTTAGAAAAGTTCAAATGCCAGTGTCCATAGTGAATACCAAAAACTCTTATCATTTACCACTGTCAAAAAATCAAACAGTTTGTTGTTTGGTGCAATCTGTATCCCACTAAGTCGGCCCAAGGAACAACTGTGCAACAAGCAAACCTGCTGTTTAATGGGCATTTTGATATGACGCATCTACCAGGTATGGATTATCTAGCAAAGGTATTTATTTTAATATTATTCTACATGTGAAAAATCACAAAAACAGGGAAACATGGAACCCAAAATTGCAGTGTTTCTGTCACTGTTCCTGTCTGGAGGTCCAGAGAGGCAGCCCGGTCCCTAATGTTTACTCTGGCACCCCAAGCTCACTAAAACTTGAATGTTTTCCGACCCCTCAAAAAACGTGCATTTGTACATAAAATGACACCCATTTTAACAAGGCTTCTGTGCTCATTTGGTTGGTGGGCAAGAGGTGGGGAATGAGGGTGAAAGAAAAATTCCATATTATTGTATATTATTCTTTTATATTTCCATGTCCGATACATACGTATATATATGTATATATCATATACTGTATATTTGTGATTTTATATTGTTCATTCTGTTCATTCTTCATGTGGCCTTCAGTAGCCCCAGTCTGTGTGTGTGAGTATGTCTGAGTTAGCCATTGTAATCACGCAGCTGTACTGATTATGATTTTTAGTTCAGTGTGACTGAGAGTGTGCTAGCTCCGTGTTTCCTGGGAACATTTGATAAGGATTATACACCCTGTCTTGCCAGATGTACTCAAGGACAATCTCTATGTCTCCCTAGACAATCTCTCCGTCTCCCAATGGATAACACAGCTATAAAAGTTTGAACAATGGATGACTGATTCAGAAGTATGGATGGTCAGACTTGGGGCTACCTCTGTACTCATCCTAGCCAGAAGAATAAATCTTCTCATATCTCAAGATCCTGCCTGGTTTTTGACTCAAATTAATCTTAATACAAAATTAATCTAACATTTTGGCACACTGAAACAGGGACCCAGATAATCTTGTTCTGCCTCCGGCGCCTCCGCCCGATTTCAGCGAGTGCACAGCTGATAAAAAAAAAAAGACCTCCCCAGGCTGAAGCCCAAAGGCTCGGTGTTGCTGCAGTGGAGGCATTTGGAACCAAGGCGCTGGAGCGGACCGGGTGACGGGTCTAGAACTCTACAGGCGGGATTGAGTGTGAGTACATTTATATACTGATTGGCACTGGGTTTGAGTCTCAGTGGGGTTAAATATTTGTATGTGTGTAATACTGAGCTCCAGGCTCAGGAAAGGTAAATACTGAGCAACAGGCTCAGGAAGCATTGAGCATTTGGTACCATGAATTCGGAGATGGTTTGGACCAGAGAGACCCGAGCAGATCCGGTTCGTAGGGGGTAAAGGCTCAGGAAGGTCCCGGTACAGGCTGCAACTGGGTTGCGCATCGTCCCACGTGTAAGAGGACCACGGTATTGACACGCAGACGTCATAATGAGATCCTATTTTGCCACCAAGAGGTGAATTATGATGAGCCATCGACGTGAGACCTTATTTCTTCATCATGAGAGAGCATCGGTGAGGGTTAACCTTTAAAAAATAGTGTTGGTTTAAAAATTAATGCAGTTTTGTTTATCTGGTTGTTCTGTGTTTATTGATTGTTCTGGCAAGAGGAACAAGAAAAGATAGAGTCTGCGGAGGCAGAAGAAGCAGGTGCCACAGAGGTCTGAGGCTGTGGTAGTTTTTTGGTCATTGTGAGGTGTAAAAGGACAGTTACGTAATTATTGTCTCAAGGCGTAATGATAAAATTGTGTATAAAGTGGTGAATCAGTGTATGGGAGTTTGCAAGTGATAATTTTGGGGAGAAAATGAATTGTGTTCTCACAGTGATGGGAAAAAAAAGTTGACATGAGAGCGTGGGGTTGCCAAATTCGTTCTTTTCCAGCTTGGGTTGCCATATCAGCTTGCTTTAAGTGATTTCTAGACTGTCTTACTAACATGTGTGTGTGTGTTAATCTGAAGCTTGCAACTGTGTGTGAGTGCGGCTGCCTAACAGTGACCTTGGAGTGAATCAGGGAGTGAGCGAGAGCTGCACGTGTGTGTGAGTGTTGTGGGCCCGTGTGTGTGTGAAACTGCTGCTTAATGTGTGATCTGAGTGAAGGAGAAACAGGGAAAGAGAAAAAATTGGTATTTTTGCAAAACTTGCTTTTATTTAAAGGGAGCTTTGATAGTAATTTCTTTTGTTTACAAATTTTGTGGGTTTTCGCTGGCTTTATGAAAATTACTTGTGCCAAGCAATCTAATGTTGATCTATTGGCAGAATTTTTGAGACAACATTCTCAATTGCCAGAGTTCTTTTGTTTTTTTTTCTTATTTTGGGTTAACCCCTTACACTCCGGTCAATTTCCCTAAAAACGCCAAAAATTAACATGCCCAAATTAAATCAAAAGCTGTTCTTCAACCCTTTGCAGCATCTTCATGGGGTTGGCCTCATTTAAAAGAAAATACTTTGAATTTTTTGGCAAAACAGTCATAATCTCTCTAAGTGCTCCGGCCACTGAGTTACAGTGATCTAAACATAGTGAACTTGAAGAAAATAAATTTTGCCTGGGTGTTTTTTTGGATACAAATGCTTGCAAATAACACACAGCTTCAGATCCGGGCTGGAAAATGCAACAGAAATGTAGAACCAAGTGTTATCCAGCTGAGGTCCAAATTTTGTAACAATACCACAAAAAATGAATATATTACACAGCTTTTTACTCAGGTAGTTCCCAGGCATTTTGGAACTGTGCCAAATTGTGCCAAATGGCACAGTTTGGAAAAACGTCTGTAACTTTTGAATGATTCAATGTAGAAGCTTCATTTTGGGCTCTAATGAAAGGTCACACTCAGGGCTGTCTGTGTGTGTGTAGGGGGGGGTTGTCCCCCCCCCCGCTACAGAGGATGGACATCGGCCATCGCTACACAACGGATTAGCCTCATGTGGCAATGTGAGACAGCAGCGCAGTCACCGTGGCTTCCCCCCCCCCTCGCTACAGAAGAATAGCGGGGGTGGGAGGGCGGCGTTCACGGTCTGTATGCGGCGAACAACCCCTTGTACCGCGGCGTACAAACTTCAGACTTCGTGCGCCACACAGTTGCAATTTACCGATCGGTCAAAAGTCATTTTGGATTACAATTTTCAGGGATAAATAATAATTTAGCTTATAACACCTTACCTCTTCACAGCAGCAGAGTCCTGGCGAACTTCTCTTCCTCACTGTCAGACGAACGCGACGCTGGTCCGCTCGTGGTTCTGGTCTCGCGACCCGATCAAAACATAATTCCATTATTGCGCTTTTGTGCTTCCATGATTGCGGTTTTTGGCGAACGATTTTTCAAAACAAATAACAGTAGTAATTAAAAAAAAAGACTGGAGAAGGCGTGTGTGTCACTCAGCCTTCGTCGTCAGCCTCCGTCGGTCTATGACCATGGAAGAAATCATAACGTCTACTCTGCTGGAACCAAAACAAAATAAGCACCGCCTGTGGCCGAACATGCCGATGCGCGACTGGCACTCCCTGTCACACAGGTTGCATTTGTGGATGGTCTCCGTGCTGCTGGGTCTGTGGGGTTCTTCCTGCGGGTCCTTTTTTGATCCGCTGCAGCAGCCAGTCTTCACCCAGCCTTAAAAAAAAACAGCTCGCAAACTTCTCTGTTTCAATTGGCTCACTGCATTCACAGCGTTGGGAGGCGGGTCCTTCTTGCTAGGTTTTCAGTCATTGGTTCTTCAAGGTTTCAGAAACCCAATTCAAGGCTCTTATTAGTCAAATGAGAGGTAAATCAGATGAACTAATCTGTTCGCGGCTGCGTCTGCAGCTTTTATTTTCAGTGCGCGCTTGGGACGCCATACACCACCTACATCACAATCTCCATCATGCGTCCTAGAGCGCACGAGAGTGCCCTCGTGTGCTCTAGGATGCAGAGACTTGCCCATCCGCGGTACAACGGAGCGCAAGAGGTTAAATTGCCTGTTAGCAGGGCCGGAAAATTTGGGTCTTTACTTTTTGGGATGTTTGAGGGCAGATAAACAGCATTGGGCTATTTTATTTAATTTTTTAAAGTATCAGTGTAATTTTTTATTAGCTCACAGCTGCATCATCTCTTTGACTGAGGGGCAACAGTGAACTTCACAGGGGAAAAGGGCAACGGACTAACAGTAAGATTTGTTGATAAATCTAAGAGATTACCTATGGTAAGAGGAACAGACCGGACTAATGTATGTAGCTCCTCTTCCCTACATGGTCTAGCGTGAGAACGTGGGGCTACGCTTTGGTCCCTCCCACTTCCTCCTCCGCGCTCTTCTGCTGCTAAGCCATGACTCTGCCCTAGGACTCCAGCAAATGACATCACCCCGCTTATGCTCACCTCCACCCCTCCCATCCACAGCGGCCGCACCGGATGCCAAAGAGTTAAGTTAAAGTGTACGCATATCTGTCTCTGCAGTCATCATCAATGTGACTAATTACACTGGAGACTATGGAATAATGTTGTCACTAAATAATACTCAATGATTAAAAGCTTTAAACACAGCTTATGACATGATTCAAACCACAAACCAGGTGATAATGAAAACGTTGTTTATGCATATGATTTAACTGAGGCTTCTGATGGTCAAATAAATGTTTTAATGTTTCTTTGCCATATTATTATTCTTTTTGAAATAGAAAAGTCACTCTTAATGTTGACTATGTGATTGTTAAACCTTTTTTATCCCTTTACTGTTCATGACAAAACAGTAAAACTTTGAAGGATTGCAAGCTTGAAAAAAGAGAGAAAAGAGTTCCAGTACTGGGCTCTCTGATTAAATTTGATTCTGTTGACATTAAAACAGGACCAATTGGTTGGTTTACTGTCTTGTAAATTTAAATAAATGAGAGACTGTGTGAGCGTTGACATTGTAATATTCAGCGTATCGGTTAAGGGACTTTATGAGGACAGACAAATATGCAAATCACTACTGGAATACTATAAAATCATCACTTTCTCTGTTTTACTGTTTCCATGGGTGTGCTTGAGTAAAAGGAACCATTTTATTTACTCTCTAACATGCTGAAAATAACTCAAAATTGAAAATAAAAAGCATCATTTATGGTGTTCACTTAGAGGAAATGACTACTGTCCAAAAAGACAAACAGATGTTGCTTTTGATGAGTTCTTGGCTGAAGTAATGTAAAGAAGATAAGTTCATGGTCATTTTTTACTTAAATTTTAAACTTAGAAAAGGAACTCAAAAAGTTCCAGTCTGAGTTTCCCATTTAAACAATATATATTCTGTGAAATTTTTCTGTGACATAGGCTTAAGGGCTTGGTACAAGGGATAATAGTTGTTGCACTACAACATTTTTCTAGGATGACATAGTGCATGGGAAGCACCTTGTGGAATTTAAGCCCTCGAATTCCATCTATCAATCCTTTACCACTTATCCAGTCACAGGGACAGCAGTCTAAGCAGAGAAGACAGACTGCTGCCCCGCTGACATATCACCATGATCTCTTTTGCAGATAATTGGGAAGAGTTCACACCATTTAAAATGAGAAGAGAAGAAATCTCTCCCATTCCAGCAAAAACATTAGAAAATAAGCTTGGGTCATTTTCTAGATGTACAGGCAAAAAGAAACCTGAACCATTAGTTAGACTAAAATAAATAAATAAAAGGAAAGAGCTGAATGACTACAAGAGTAACACTCAGAATATTTATAAAAGCACAATTAAACTCTTGTTTTTGTGATTACTGACGCAAAGGGGGGAGGCCCAGGGCTTCCCCCTATTCTATTCTATTTTTCAGGGTGGCGCCGACACTGGACCCCTGTGGTGGAGGGGGATGGAGAGGGGCGTGGGATGGGCTGGCTGCGGCAAGGGGAATGTGACATTTGTCATCAATCTGAATATCAAGGCCATTGGCGGAGGCACAGCAGCGGTGGGCCAGGGGAGGAGGGCCTCACAGGTGGACCACAACATGTGACAAGCAGACCCGAAGCTAAGCAAAACAAATGGCATTAACACTGACAGGACGAAGATCAATTTACCTGACTTAGACTATAAAAATGCACTGTTTATATGAAGTGACATTGCAGGTCTGAAATACTTCAATAAAGCTTCATACCTGACAAGGGTATGAGAGTATCACATTTCAAACATGTGACAGGAATAAGGAATACTTGTGTTGTATGACTTTGATGTGCTAAGGTACTGTACTCGCGGTGCTTGGCTTTCGGCCGAGACAGGTGCGGCGACTGCTGACCAGATCGAAATTTAGGAAAAAAAAAACTCCTTGTGCAAACTGAAGTCCACACTCTAATTAAGTAATATGTCCACTTTTCCATTAACAAACGGAGAGGGACATGCACTTTCACAAACATGCACTTTCACAAATTCAAAAGTGTCTGTGGTCAACAGGAAAAGAAGATGTAGGCCTGATGGAAATTGCAGAATTGGTTACAATTAATGCTCTATCACATTAAATATGCACAGGCAGCTGGGTTAATTGTTCTAACTGAAATATTTGCAAATTAGGCCAAGGGAAAACACTCCCAATATACACAAAAGAGGCATGATTACAGAGACCTCATTTTAAAGGTGTTACACGGTCCAAAAATTTCATCTAAATTAGCCACATGTCAATGTGCCCCACATATTAATGGCACAGACTGAATCTCTAAGGAAAACATTTGCCTACCAAAACACCTCTTTCTTCTAACAAAAAACAAGGAAAAACTATCACACTGTTTCAGTAAGCCACCACTTTGATACATGGAGACTTCCATGTATCAAAGGAGGGGTAGTACAATTATGCAATTATGTAAGAGCAAGTAAACAATTAGTAAAAATAGATAACGAATGACTAAAAATGATCAATAGTGTAGGAAAGAAAAATATAGGTGAAACACTTTACAAATATCTCTGCAGTAACCTCTCTGCAGCTCGGTAATGGAGTCACAACATTCACTAGGAGAAGTTAAATTTACATCAATAAATTTGCAGATATTTAAGAAAATTGTGTGATAAAATATATATATATATTTGTAGATTATTGTGGGAAAAGGTCTTAAGATTTTATAAGAAATATAGGAGAGCAAAAAAAAATAATAAAGTAAACTAATAAAGAAAAAGAAAAGCTGCAAATTTATGGGAAAGTTCCAAATGTCTAAGGAAAGTCCAATTTATGCTGATGAAGTGTACTGTGGGGCTCAATTTAAAATTTGCTTCAAAGACAATGCAAATTTTAACTCAGGCAAATATTTACTCAATTATGAAAGAAGAAAACAATGCTTAAGGGAATTCACAGCAAAATAATTTGACCTTCCCAGCATAAACTTTCCTTTTAAAACCTTTGCATGGATTTCATTGAGTTAAATAAAAGTGAAGGCAAAAATATTGTTTAGTAATTATTGACATATTTACTGAACAGACAAAGGCCTTCCCTTGCATTCATCGAAAAACTGCTACACAGAACAGAAGCCCTTAACTGAAATAATATCAAGATTTGAATTAAATTAAATGATTTACTCAGATAATGGAGTACACTTTGTAAATCAAATCATATCACACTTAGGTACAGTACACAACATTTACCTAGGAAACCATTTAGCTTATCATCCACAATCTATAGGATTAGCATAATGCACAAATAGGATTATAAAAGAAAGATTAGGAAATTAGTGACAAAGAAGATAATGAAGAAAATAATGAATGGCAAGCCCTACCCACTCTCACCATTAAAGTGATTTAACTTAGGTGATGAGGAAGGGTTTTTGGTTAATTACATGTAAAGAATGTCAGCTGACAGAGACATTATCCCCGCTGCCCTTCCCAGGAGGGACCATGTGACAAAGAAACCACGGGGGGTGCAGTCATCTTTTGGCCAAACCAGGGGATCTGATCATCAAAGAGGGAAACTGAACCAATACTCCCTGGCAAGGACAACACAAAGGTTATCCTGGTGACACCAACAGCTGTGAAAGCCAAAGGATGTGACTCTTGGATGCATTCAATGCTTTACTCCACTCAGAACCCTCAGCAAGAGACTGTTTAATACACACTGTGAAATCATTAAAAATCCTCAGCAAGTGACTTTAACTGCTTTGCTTTATCAACCACCAAAGTTCCAGTTATCAACATCACTACCAGAAGAAATCAGCATTGGTACAGAGCCACTAGTCAAGTGCAAGACTTTCAAGTATCTAGGGAGTACTGTTTCAGAGAATGCTAGGCTGGAGGATGAACTATCTCTCAGAATGGGAAGAACAAGCACAGTGTTTGGAAACTTGAGGGAGAGACTGTGGAACAATCGACATGCGTCTATCCGTGTGAAATGCAAAGTGTACAGAGCGACAGTACTGGGTACTCTATTGTACGGTGCTGAAACTTGGACTGTCTACAGAGTGCAGGTGAAGAAACTCCACGTGTACATGATAAGACACCTTCGAGCCATAATGAACATCTCATGGAAAGACAAGATAACCAACATAGAAGTGTTGAAACGAGCTGGTCTACCATCAATGGAGGACATGCTAATACAGATGAACCTGAGATGGCTCGGACATGTTGAGAGGATGGACCATCAGCGTCTCCTTCGGCAGTTACTCTACTCACAGTTATGCGAGGGCAAATGCAATCAGGGTAGACCAAGGCTCAGATTTAAAGACACTGTAAAAAGAAACTTGAAGAAGTCTGATATAGACAGGAGTTCCTGGCAGCGGAAGGCTAAGGACAGAGCTGCATGGAGGAATCTGGTCGGACCTAAATGAAACAGTCATTGTCGCCCATGACAGACTGCTATGATGATGATGATGATACAAGTGCCGGTTAACGGCACTCTGGTGTCCAGTAACGGCTTGTATGATGAAGCAACTGTTTGTTTATCATGGAGGGGCAAAATGCAAGAGAGAGAAGGTTAGCAACTGAAGGGTGTGGTTGGTATTGTTTCCTTTTCATCCTCATCATTCTCGTGGTGACATTTTTGTTTTGGTTATTCTTAGTTGTTCCACTGCCTATACACAATAGGGCAGGATTCATTGCGCACACACCATGACTGGCTGGAAGCTCCAGGCCATCATGATCATGTTTATGTTGGCAATGTCCTATGGAATATGCCAATTACACAGCTAAATCAGCTAATCGCTCAAATTGTTATGTTTGTTCCTTAATGCCACTATCAGCTGGGCAAATTATCTGTTACTGCTAAAATAATAATATAATAATAATCTGTTTCTTAAAAGAGGCTCTGTACAGAAATAACACAACAAACATTACTTTGAATCACACCTGTCATAACACTTGTCACTCCACTGATCGGAAACACAATGACAATCCTTACTCTGTGAAGGCAAGGTTAATTTCATCAGGGAACTCCCCCTTTTATCCAAAGGGAAGCGGTGATGTCCCTCTGGGCAGCTCCAAGTGTGCAACTGTATTATTACTATATTGCGTCTCTCCCCTGTACTGCTACCTGCTTGACCAACGAAGTGGGCAAGTGTTGTCCTGAAGATCCTCTTTGTCATTATGTGGCCATAGGGCATACTCACACCTACCCATGAAGTGGACAAGGTCGTGTGCCCCTGTTCTTGCCACTGACCATACCCTCATTATGTTGGCAGGCCAGGTGGGCAGAGTGAAGAGAGATGCTTTCTTACCACAGGATGCCACCTTCGCACCCCCCGTGATGCCATTTGGGGCACAGATGTGCCAGAGTAGTTTAAGATAAAGAGAACAGGGTCAAAGGTCCTTCGTTCACTGTTTCCTTGGGTGGGAGTGGGCAAGAACACCTTATGGATTGAAACACAATTAAAGGCTACAATCATTTGTGAATTTTTCCTTATCTGCTTGGTCGGGTGAAAGGGAAGAAATGACGGCTATGAGGCTTATGATGACACAAAATAAAATGGATCTTGATCAATTAACTGCCACCCGTGGGGGCGTGGGTACTATTGTAGGTGATTATTGTTGTATTTTTATCCGTGTCACTATCACTGATGCACAGAATTGATTAAGTTAGTTATTCTCTTCATGAAGAAGTCTCATCATGAATATGTTAGTGATTTTTGTAGTGATAATTTTGGTCTTTTCCTATGTGATTCCTTGTATCCGTAGTATGACGATGAGGATGGTAAAGAGGCAGTACCAGCCTAAGGTGTGTGAGGTTTGAAATATTGTTTTATCTGTTTTGGGTTTTTTCCATGTCATTTTCACTGTTGTTTTCATCACATTACACTTATTGTTATCATATCATTAATTGCTACATTCTTATTTTACACAGTTTAATTGATTTTGATTGTATTTACACTTATCATTACACATTCACTTTTGTTGCTACAGATTTTATCATAGCTTTGTTCTAGTTTAAACTACCTCACAAAATTGCTGCTAATCTGCAAACAGACATAACACATACATTCTTACATATACCTATCCTTTTATCAACATTATTCATTATTCAATTTACTTTTCTTTATTATGACTTTGTTTGATTATTTCTTTTATTGTTTTTCTTAAAATTGTGATGCTTTATTAAGCATCAAGGGGGATGAAAGAAAAATTCCATATTATTGTATATTATTCTTTTATAGTTCCATGTTTTATATTTCCATAGCTCCTGAAGTTTGCGGACGACACCACAGTCATCGGTTTGATCCGGGATGATGATGAGTCTGCATACAGGCGGGAGGTGGAGCAGCTGATCCTCTGGTGCAGCCAGAACCATCTTGAACTTAACCCAGCCAAAACGGTGGAGATGACTGTGGATTTCAGGCGACACCCCCCTTCATTCCCCCCACTCACCATCCTCAACAGCACAGTGTCCACTGTGGACTCCTTCAAGTTTCTGGGTACCACAATCTCCCGGAACCTGAAGTGGTCCTCCCATATAGACACTGTCCGGGAAAAGGCCCAGCAGAGGTTGTTTTTTCTGCGTCAGCTCAAGAAGTTTGATTTGCCTCAGGAGCTGCTGGTTGTCTTCTACACCGCCATCATCCAATCTGTCCTCTGCTTTTCCATCACTGTCTGGTTTGGATCTGCCACTGACATAATGCACGGCTCAGGAGACACACACGCAGACTCAGAGTAGATCTAATAGCTTTATTAACAACAAGTGTGTATGAATGTGTGTCTGCGGGATGTGAATGTATTGGTGGTGGCGTCTGCGTCGGGCACGGAGGCAGGAGACCGTACAGCCGGACAACCCTATGGGAGAAGCAAAGGGAGGAGGGTGACGGGCACCACACCAACACAGGAGATATGAAAATGGTGACAAGCTTACTTGGAATTAGCAGGTGGCTGGCACAGCAAGGATGAGGTCCGGTAGACAGCGACCTGGAGCGCCCGGTGCAGCAGCGAGGGAATGGAGGCGGAGAGGAGTGGTCCGCCGCCGGGAAATCCACCTGTGCACAGGGGAGCAGACTGGGAGAAGAATGAGGTAAGAGCTTCTTACCAGAATGTTTGCTGAGTAGGTAGAGATTCCTTGCAGCAATCGTAGCGAGTGAAGACTGACGGCTTCAGGCCGAAGCCCAGGGCGAGGCGGCTTAAATCCCTCACCGCTGATGAGGTGCAGGTGTGCGTGCAGCTGGCGCCGCAGATGAGCGGCGAGGCGTGACAGTACTCCCCCCTCTAGCAGTGCCTCCTGGCGATGGTTTCTCCGGGTGCGCTCGGTGGAACTCAGTTATGAGGGACGGGTCCAACACAAATGACGAGGGTACCCATTGCCGATGTTCAGGCCCATATCCCTCCCAGTCCACCAAGTACTGCAACCCGCGGCCCCGGCACCGGGAGTCCAGGATAGAAGAGACAGGCCAGGCCGGATGACCATCAATCACCCGGGGCGCGGGCTGTGCAGCAGGAGGAGGGCAAAGGGGGTCAGAGACTGCCAGCTTCACCTTGGATACGTGGAAGGTGGGATGGATGCGGAGGGAGGGGGAATAGCTACACGCACAGCCACCGGGTTGATAATCCTGCTGATGGGGTATGGGCCCATAAAACGCTGTGCCAGCTTCCTCCTCTCACCCTTTAAAATGACGTCCTGGGTTGACACATAGACACGCTGGCCCACCTGGTATGCTGGGGCAGGTCTTCTGTGCCGGTCCGCCATGGTTCTGTTGCGCTCCGCCGTGCGTAAAAGCGCATTGCGCGCTGACGCCCAGATGGAGCGGAACTGCCTGAGGTGCGCCCGAACTGAGGGAACAGTTACCTCACTCTCCTGCGCTGGGAAAAGAGGGGGGTCGTAGCCCAGGGACGCCTTAAAGGGAGACATCCCTGTGGCAGAAGAGCGGGCGGTGTTGTGGGCGTACTCAACCCAGGCGAGATGGTTACTCCAGGACGCAGGCTTGGACGCAGTGACGCAGCGGAGCGCAGCCTCCAGCTCCTGGTTGGTCCGCTCACACTGCCCGTTGGTTTGGGGGTGATGGCCGGAGGAGAGGCTCACCTTGGCTCCCAGGGCGTTGCAAAATGACCTCCAAACCTCTGAGGAAAATTGGGGCCCCCGGTCCGAGACCACGTCCACCGGAATCCCGTGCAGCCTGACCACGTGCTGGACTAGGAGGTCCGCCGTCTCCAGGGCAGATGGAAGACCTCATAACGGGATGAAGTGCGCCGCCTTGGAGAAATGGTCTACGATGGTCAGGACGGTGTCGAAGGTGTTTGAGACTGGGAGTCCGGTGACGAAATCCAGGGCGATATGCGACCAGGACCTGCCAGGGACGGGCAGAGGCTGGAGCAAACCCGCTGGAGGGGCATTACCTGACTTACTGGTGGCACATACAGGGCAGGCCCGGGCGTAGCGGGCAGCATCCTTCCGCAGGCCCGGCCACCAGAAGGACCGTTGAAGGAGGTCGATCATCCGGGAGGAACCAGGGTGGCAGGTGAGCTTGGATGTATGTAGCCAGTGGATGACCTCCCCCCGAACCGTGGATGGCACGAACAGCCTCCCCTCCGGTCCGCCGCCAGGGTCAGGTTCCACTTCCTGCGCCTTCCGGACCTTGCTTTCTATGTCCCAAGTGACGGCTCCCACGATGCACGACCTGGGCAGGATGGTGTGGACCGTGTCCTCAGACTCCTCAGGGGCAAATTGCCTAGAGAGGGCGTCGGGCAGGCCGTTCTTGGAGCCAGGCCTGAAGGTGATGTTAAAACGGAACCTGGCAAAAAACAAGGACCAGCGCGCCTGGCGGGCGTTCAGACGCTTGGCAGATCTCAAGTATTCCAAGTTCTTGTGGTCAGTCAGGACCACGAACGGCAGGTCCGCCCCCTCTAGCCAGATACGCCACTCCTGCAGCACGAGCTTGATGGCGAGGAGCTCTCTGTCCCCCACGTCGTAATTCCGTTCCGCCGGGGACAAGCGCCGAGAGAAGAAAGCGCAGGGCCGTTTGACTCCGTCATCTGGCGACCGCTGAGATAGAACCGCCTCCACTACTGTGTCCGAAGCATCCACTTCCACGATGCATTGCAGCGACGGGTCGACTTGGCTAAGGACCCGGGAGGAGGAGAACTCCGCCTTCAGCGCCTGAAAAGCAGCCGCGGCCTCTTCGGTCCACCGGAACGGGACCTTAGGGGACGTGAGGTGGGTCAGAGGGCCGACGATGGTGCCAAAATTTGGGACAAAGCGGCGGTAGAAATTTGCAAACCCAATGAATTGTTGCACCTGTTTTCTCGATGCAGGTGTAGGCCATTCCACCACCGCCTTCACCTTCACTGGGTCCGGAAGCACCTGGTCGTGGGAGATGATGAACCCGAGGAAGGACGTTGTCTTAGCGTAGAATTCACATTTTTCTGCCTTCACATACAACTGGTTCTCCAGCAGCCTTTGGAGGACCCGCCTCACATGGACCCGGTGCTCGTCCCTGGATTTGGAGAAGATGAGGATGTCATCCAGGTAGACAAACACAAATAGGCCGATGAAATCCCGGAGGACGTCATTAATTAGGCGCTGAAAAACGGCTGGAGCATTGGTCAACCCGAACGGCATCACCAGGTACTCGAAGCGGTCGTTCGGGGTACGGAAGGCTGTCTTCCACTCATCTCCCTCCCGGATCCGGACGAGGTGGTATGCGCTGCGTAGATCCAGCTTGGTGAACCAAGTCGCCCCCTGGAGGGAGTGGAAGGCAGTGTCCATGAGTGGCAGGGTGTAGCGATCCTTCTCCGTGATATCATTTAGGGCGCGATAGTCGATACAAGGACGGAGGGAACCGTCCTTCTTGCCCACGAAGAAGAATCCTGCCCCTAATGGTGATGACAAGGGACAGATAATTCCAGCACTCAGCGATTCCTTGAGGTAGGAATTCATGGTCTCCTTCTCCGGCGCCGACAGGCTGTAGAGTCGCCCAGAGGGTAAGGGTGCCCCCTGGCGGATGTTTATCGCACAGTCGTAGGGCCTGTGTGGAGGAAGAGACATCGCCTTGGACTTGCTGAAAACCATACCCAGGTCGTGAAATTCTGACGGCACCAGGGAGAGATCCGGGGGCGCAGCGTCCATAGGGGTAGGAGAAGAGGACGGAGAGCAGGCAGCGGATTGCAAGCAGGTGCTCATGCAGAAGGTACTCCATGCCAACACCCTGGCGGACTTCCAATCCAAGACGGGGTTATGGAGGCGAAGCCAGGGGTACCCCAGAATGACAGGCGACACAGAGTTGGGGAGGACGTAGAAGGCTATTTCCTCCCGGTGGTTCTCAGAGATGATCACAGGAACAGGGACGGTCTGATGTGTTACTCTCCCCAGGGAGACATGGGAGAGGTTGACCAGGGCGATAGGGGATTTGAGGGCTTGGCAACGGATGCCCAATCGGGTTGCCAGGCTTTGTGAAATAAAGCTGCCCTCCGCGCCCGAATCCACCAGTGCGTGAGTGAGGTGCCCAGTGGAGTTGTGACAAAATCGGACGGGCAGCTTCAATTGGGAGAGGGGATTTAACCGATTGATGTCCGCGAGGCCCCCTACAGTGACTCGCGGACCTCGCCGTTTGGCTTCTGTGGGCAAAGCTCCACTGTGTGTTAACTGTCTCCGCAATACATGCAGAGACCCAACTCACGGCGGCGTTGTCTCTCCGCAGGAGGGAGCTTTGTCCAGCCCGTCACCATCGGCTCCGACTCCTCGGGGCGCGATGGTGGCGGTGACGCCAGGGGGCGAGCTTGGGACAGGCACGACGAGACACCACGAGAGCGAGAAGAAGACGACTTCCGCGCCGAGGTGCGCTCGCGCAGCCTGTTATCCAAGCTGATGGCTAGGGACGTTAGCTCCGCTAGAGTCTCCGGGATGTCCCGCCCAGCCAGTTCATCCCTCAGACTATCATTGAGACTGCGGAGGAAGAGGCCGCAGAATGAACGTTCATCCCAGCCCAACTCCTCCGCCGCTACCCGGAAGTCGATCGCGTAGTCCGCTGCCGACCGGCTTCCCTGCTGGAGGCTGAGAAGCCGATCGACCTGGACGCTCTCGGTACGAGAATGATCAAAGACTTCCAGGAATTGTCTCACGAATTGGCCATAGGTGAGGGTGGCGTAACTGGGCCTCGCCATTACGGCGTAAGCCCAAGTTAGCGCTCGCCCCTCCAGGAGATTCCCTATGTAGCCAATTCGGCTATGGTCTGAGGGAAAATCTCACGGTGGAACATGGACTCGCACTGCATTATGAACCCCCGTGCTCCGCCGAGCTTACCGCTAAAGCGGGCGGGGATCGGAATGGGTGTGAGCCGAACCGGTGCTACCGGAGCAGGCTGGACGGCCGCTGGAGCAGCAGGAGCCGTGCCGCCCTGACGAGCCGGGGGGAACGGCTGTTGGGGGTCCAAGCAGTCCAATCGGTTAGTGATGATGGTTAATTGATTTAAAATCACCTGTTGCTGGTGAGCTATTAGGTCCACTCGAGCCTCGAGAGTGGAAAGTCGGCGTGTGAGCCCGCCGTCTGCCGAGTCGCTCTGCTGAAGCCGTACTGACATAATGCACGGCTCAGGAGACACACACGCAGACTCAGAGTAGATCTAATAGCTTTATTAACAACAAGTGTGTATGAATGTGTGTCTGCGGGATGTGAATGTATTGGTGGTGGCGTCTGCGTTGGGCACGGAGGCAGGAGACCGTACAGCCGGACAACCCTATGGGAGAAGCAAAGGGAGAAGGGTGACGGGCACCACACCAACACAGGAGATATGAAAATGGTGACAAGCTTACTTGGAATTAGCAGGTGGCTGGCACAGCAAGGATGAGGTCCGGTAGACAGCGACCTGGAGCGCCCGGTGCAGCAGCAAGGGAATGGAGGCGGAGAGGAGTGGCCCGCCGCCGGGAAATCCACCTGTGCACAGGGGAGCAGACTGAGAGAAGAATGAGGTAAGAGCTTCTTACCAGAATGTTTGCTGAGTAGGTAGAGATTCCTTGCAGCAATCGTAGCGAGTGAAGACTGACGGCTTCAGGCCGAAGCCCAGGACGAGGCGGCTTAAATCCCTCGCCGCTGATGAGGTGCAGGTGTGCGTGCAGCTGGCGCCGCAGATGAGCGGCGAGGCGTGACAGCCACTAAACAGGACAAGACCAGACTGCAGCGGATCATTAAGTCTGCGGAGAGGATCATTGGTACCGACCTACCCTCCATTGAGAACTTATATCAGTCCATAACCAAGAAACGGGCGGGAAACATTTGTGCTGACCCATCACACCCCAGCCACAAACTGTTTGAACTTCTATCTTCTGGTCGTCGTTACAGATCACTGAAGGTCAAAACCACCCGTCACAGGAACAGTTTCTTTCCTCAAGCCATCACTCTGATGAACTCCTAACATTCACCTAGTCCTACCTGTTGCTGTTCTCATGACTTTTCATCCATTATTACATTGCACATAACTCTCACACTGCTTTTTACTTCATTCACATTATATCACTGAATCTGAGTTCACATTGAAATACTGTGTGACTGTATATTTTTTCATATATTTCTGCAAAGTGTGGTTAGTCTGAGTAAATAACTGCATATATTCCTGTATATATTTGCATCCTTTTATAGAAACGTGGACAGACTGTAATTTACTGTGCATACTCTGTTGTCATTGAATCCTTATTTAAATCCTCCACCTGAACAACGAGAGCAAGTTTTTAGCCAAAGTCAAATTCCTTGTATGTGTTGTGCATACTTGGCCAATAAAGCTGATTCTGATGTCTGTTTTATATATATCTATATATTCGTCGGCCTCCGTTGGTCTATGATGACCATGGAAGAGAATCCTAAACGTCTACTCTGCTGGAACAGCACCGCCTGTGGCTGAACAGGCCGATGCGCGAATGACAGTCCCTGTCACACAGGTCACACTTGTGGGTGGTCTCCGTGCTGCTGGGTCTGTGGCGGTTCTTCCTGCGGGTCCTTTTTTCATCTGCTGCAGCAGTCAGTCTCTCTTCACCCGCCTTGAACTGTCTGGTCAGGGTGCCTCTCCATTTGGAGCGGTCCGTTGCAAGGTCCTCCCAGCGCTCTGTGTTGATATCCAGGGCCTTCATGTCTCTCTTGCAGACGTCTCTAAAGCGCAGCTGTGGGCGGCCAACGTCTCTCCTGCCAGTTGCCAGTTCTCCATAGAGGACGTCTTTGGGGATTCTGCCATCCTCCATACGGTGAACGTGGCCTAGCCAGCGGAGCCTGCGCTGCCTGAGTAGAGTGAACATGGAGGGAAGGCCGGCGCAGGACAGAACTTCTGTGTTGGGCACTTTGTCCTGCCAGGATATGTCCAGGATGTGGCGAATGCAGCGCAAGTGGAAGGAGTTCAGTCTCTTTTCCTGCCGGGCGTATGTTGTCCACGTCTCACTCCCATAGAGCAGTGTGCTGATGACGCAGGCGTTGTACACTGCCATCTTCGTCTTGACAGAGAGTTTGGGATTCTCCCACACTCGTGTGGTGAGGCGAGCGAGTGTGAAGGCTGATTTTCCAATCCTCTTGTTGATCTCTGTATCAAGGGAGAGGTTGTTGCTGATCGTGGACCCCAGGTACGTGAACTGATTCACGACCTCCAGCTTGTAGTCATCAATGGTGATGGTTGGTGGTGCTTCCGTGCCTTGCGCCAAGACGTTAGTCTTCTTCAGGCTGATGGTAAGCCCGAAGTCCTTGCATGCCTGGGAGAAGTGGTCCATCAGGGTCTGAAGCTCCTGCTGTGTGTGGGTTGCGACTGCAGCGTCATCTGCGAACAGCATGTCTCTGATTAGAGCCTCGCGTACTTTGGTTCTGGCTTTCAGGCGGGCGAGGTTGAAAAGCCTGCCGTCAGATCTTGTGTGCAGGTAGATTCCCTCTGTTGCTGTGCTGAAGGCATGCCTCAGGAGCATAGCAAAGAAAATCCCAAAGAGGGTTGGCGCAAGTACACAGCCCTGTTTCACTCTGCTGCATATGTTGAGTGGCTCTGAGACGTTGCCATCGTGCTGCACTATCCCCTGCATGTTGGTGTGAAATATATATATATATATGTGAAATATATATGTGATATATATATATATATATATATATATATATATATATATATATATATATATATTTGTGATTTTATATTGTTCATTCTGTTCATTCTTCATGTGGCCTTCAGTAGCCCCAGTCTGTGTGTAGAAGTATGTCTGAGTTAGCGATTGTAATCACGCAGCTGTACTGATTATGATGTTTAGTTCTGTGACTGAGAGAGTGCTGGCTCCGTGTTTCCTGGGAACATTTGATAAGGACTACACACCCTGTCTTGCCAGATGTACTCAAGGACAATCTCTATGTCTCCCTAGACCAGGGGTGTCAAACTCATTCCATGGAGGGCCAAGACCCTTGCAGGTTTTACCTCCACCCAGTGCCTTCAACAGGTGATTTCACTGAATGTCTTCCCATTGATTGCTGATCAGCGAAAACACCTGCTGAAGATACTGGGTGGAAGTAAGACATGCAGGGTCTTGGCCCTCCATGGAATGAGTTTGACACCCTTGCCCTAGACAGTCTCTCCATCTCCCAATGGATAACACAGCTAAAAAAGTTTGAGCAATGGATGGCTGATTCAGAAGTATGGATGATCAGACTTGGGGCTACCTCTGTACTCCTTCCGCCCAGAAGAATAAATCTTCTCATATCTCAAGATCCTGCCTGGTTTTTGGCTCAGATTAATCTTAATATAAAATTAATCTAACAGAGGGACAGTTATTTAGCTGTGGTTTCAACCAACCGGTCACAAGTTTGCATCCCAGTTTGAATTTTTTTTTCTTCTGTTTTTACATTTTTCACTCCACTATTGGTTAAGGTTAAGAAAGGGTTAGGTTTAGGCGCCAGGTTAAGATTAGGAAAAATGTTTGGTATCACCTCTAACTGTTAAAGAGAATGAATCCAGTGCACATGAAAAATGCTTTTTTTTGTTTTGTTTTGTTTTGGTTTGGTTTTTGTTTTTTTGTTTTTTCTGTGTGTATGCACGTTTTGTCAAAGTGAAACACTGTGCAGTTGTATGTTTTTTAGATGAGACTGGGTTGACTCCGGAGTTCAGCTGGAGATAAGATAAGCCTTTATTAGTCCCACAATGGGGAAATTCCAGGATTGCAACAGCACAGGGATAGCAACACTCAGAGCAATAATTTAGAAGATAAGAAAATAAGAGCAGTGAGTATACATGTGTACACATAAATATATAAGTATATATACACACAGTGCGGAGCATTGTAGCTAGATGGAATAAACAGCATAATTGTCTATTTAGTTACCCTACATTGTATGAATATGTACCCATACATATTGTCACCCTCCATAGCGACAGATATTGTCCTAGTTGTATACTGGAGGGGACCATTTGTGTAAGTCTGTTGCATCTTTTGCATTCAATACTATTAGGTCGTCACATTTTTTGCTATCTCTGCAAGCAGCCCTGCTTAGGTTATACAGTCTGACAGCTGTAGGTAGGAAGGACCTGCAAAACCTCTCGGTTGCGCACCTAGGATGATGTAGTCTACTGCTAAATGAGCTCCTCAGTGCGTTCAGTATGTCCTGCATGGGGTGGGATTCGGACTCCAGAAGAGATGACAGTTTAGCCACCATCCTTCTCTCCCCTATCTCCTCCACTGGGTCAAGGCGTTGCCCCAGGACAGAGCTAGCTTTCTTGATTAGTTTGTTCAGTCTCTTCCTATCGGCTGCTGTAATGCCGTTGCCCCAGCAGACCACTCCAAAAGTGATGGCTGATGCCACCACCGTGTCGTAGAATGTCTTCAAGAGCACCCCTTGTACACCAAGAGACCTGAGCCTCCTCAGTAGGAACAGCCTGCGCTGTCCCTTCTTGTAGAGTGCGTCGGTATTGTGTGACCAGTCTAGTTTATTGTTCAGATGAACACCCAGGTACTTGTAGGATGTCACCATCTCAATGTCTGTTCCCTGGCTGTTTACTGGTGCTGTGAGGGGCTGTCCTTGCCTGCGGTAGCTAGCACCAGAGGAGAGATAAAGACCGTGCCATAATGAAAAGAGAAGAAGCTTTACATGTCCTTCCCAGCACCATTAATGTGAGATCCTCTCCTTAAATTTGGATGTATTAGAGTTTTCCATCACGAAAAGAGAGACTGGCAAAGACTTACAGTTACAGTTAGGGTTTATCACTAAAGGCAGTGAAAAGGGAAAAGGTTAAGCTTAGGAGTTAGGGGAAAGTGAGGGGATGAACCTCTCACTTGCTAATAGTCTCTACACTGCAGCACTCTCCCTCTCTTCATCCTCTCATTGTTATTGTCACAACCACTAGAGCAGTGATTTTCACTGTGCCACGGCACAAGGTGTGCAGCAGGAAATTGTCTAAGTTCACTTAATCTGTCCAAAGAAATTGCAAATAATTTGCAGTTGTCTGTGTAGTGGCTCTTCGTTTTCAGTGAGTGGCAGTATGTGTCATGTTTGCTCCTTCGGAGCAGAAGAACGAACCAAGGCGCTGAAAGGTGTTTTGTGCAGTTTATTAACAAAAGAACATAAAGTGTCCAAAAATAGTGCTGTACAAACAAAAATGCAAACAAGAAACACTTACTGACTGTAGCACTCCTGAGCCAGCTTGACTCAGGAGGAAACAGGGAGCTGATCGACGTAATGATCAGGAGGAGAATTATACCAGGAGAAAACCAGTCTTGAACATGCAATTTAGACGAACTGACACAGTGAAAGGCCAGTGCTTAAATACCCAGAAGTGAATAAGCTGCAGGTGTGAATCCAGGTGAGCAGTGACCTAATTACTGAGCTGCCCACAGCTGAGCTGGCAGGAAAACAGGCAGTGGGCAGCTGGTGGGGAGAGTCTGGAGAGGAATAGGAAGGGCTCTGCCACAAACCAAATAAATATACAAAAACTGACCACTTAATATTGACAACAGACAATCAAACTAAGAAATAAAGTGAGGGTCTGAGCTCAATGAGAAAATGAGCTCAGATACATGGCAGAGCCCCCCTTTAAGGGGTGGATTCCAGACACCCCCAGGTAACACCCAAAGCGCCCCACCCCACCCCCCAGCGAAAGAGGTACAGCAAAACCACCCCAGGATAGGAGGGAGGTGGGGGGAACAGGCCAGGAGGGAAAACAACAAACCAGCTCAAGACCCACACCTGCGCTAACCAAACCCCAGGGCCACCATAAGAAAAGCACAGAATAATACCCCCCTTCCCCCTCATCCCAAGAGCTCAAGAGTTCAGGTGGCCTGCCGAAGTCCCAGGCCAGCTGGACGGCCAGGTGGTACGAATCGGGTGGCCTACCAGAGAACACGGACCACCAAACCCGGCGGCTCAGTCTTTCAGGCAGCCGGCCCGAGTGCTTCAGCCACCTCAACAGAAGAGGTGGCCTGGTAGGCAGCTCCCCCACTGGGAGGCCCAATACTGGTGAGGAGAGCCGAGCGGGGGAACCATGATGTCATCAGGCAGAGCAGGGAGGGGGACCACGACGGCATCAGGCTGAAGAGGAAAGGGGGCCCCGATGGTGTCTACTGGCGGAGGAGGATGAGGAACCCCGACAGCGTCTAGCAGGAGGGTAAATGCTCCAGCGTCCTCAGGCAGATCGGCAGCACCCTTGATGGGGTCTGGCTGAGACAGTGTAGCACCTGTGGTGACTCTGGGCTGGAGCTTAGCAGCACCAACAATGGCTCCAGGCTGGAGCTTAGCAGCACCCTCTGTGGGCCCCAGCTGGGCCAACATTGCACCCACGGTGGACCCGGACTGGGCCAACGCTGCACCCACGATGGACCAGCCGACCTGTGAGAGCACCAGACCAAGGACACGGTCAATGAGTGAAACATCGGGCGAGGGTGAAGGAGGAAGGCCCTCCATGACCTTGGACTGGGGCACAGCGACATCCACGATGATCTCCACAGCGGAGGAAGCTGGATCTCTGATGACCTTGGGCGACGAGCCTGGACCCATGGAGACCTCAGGCGTTGTTGGTTAATCTCTGGTGACCCTGGGAGAAAGCTCAGACAAACATAGAGGAGAGAGTTCAGGCAGCGGCGGAGCCCAGTGAGGCGAGTCCAGGTGCAGCGGGCAGCTGCACCTGGCCCTCCTCACAAAGAGCCAGGCAAGAATGCTCTAAGACAGACAATAGGAAAACAAAGGAGAGCACTTGCCTGAGCTCGAGCTCCACCGCCGTCCAGGACTCCGGTGAGCCGCGTGACGGTCATTCGTCGGGCTCAACCCTCTGAAGGTCCAGCTGGGTTGCTGACTCTGCTACAACGACCCCTGCAGCAGACATGATGGTGGTAGCAGTCATAGTCTTCTCCAGTGATGTGACCCATGCTGGTGGCTCCTCCGGCGTGGCATCTGGGGAATGGCTCACCGTTGGCCCGAAGCAGGTAGCCCACTCCTGGGGTCGGTTCACACACAGAGACCACAGGAGAGGATACAGAGAGGGCTGGTGAGCAGTTAGTAGCAGCAGCAGGTGGGGAAAGCTCAGGAGACTGGTTTTCCTGAGCCTCCCTACCAGGAATCAGGCAAGGCATATGGTCAGAAAATGAAATAGAATGAACTTGCCTGTTTTCCCGGATCTTGAGGTCCTCTGCAGCTGTGTGTAGCAAGTCGTCTCTCTCCATGTCTCTGGTGAACTTGGGCCCCTCTGTGGAATGTGGAGGAGCCGCCCCAGGAGTCATGGAGATGAAAGGAGCCGAGGGAAAGGCAACCAGTTCCAACACAGCAAGAGGAGTCACCAAGGAGGAGGGAGAAGAACGTGCAGCGGAGGGATTGGCTGGTGGAACAGCCGGAGAGAGTCTGCTGAGGGAGTCTCCTGCCTTGGTGAGGGAGAGGATGCTGGCGAGGAAGTGGAGGCTTTCTTCCAATGGTCCGGAGCGGAACGACAGCATTGTGGAGCAGATAGAGCGGGAACGGGTGCTGGAGAATGGTGTGGAGAGGAGATGACAGAGGCCTGGGAACGCCTCCTCTTTGGCGTGCGCCCAGGCTTCTCTGGGGAATTTCTCACCACTTCTCTGTTCTCACGTTGCAGCGCAGCGATCAGAGTGATCCTCTCTTCTCCCTCAGTGTGCTCCTTCAGCTGAGGGCACCGGCAAGCTGCTGCCTCCGCGAGTCCCAGATACCACAATGAGTCCTCCGGGGTGGAATATGTGCGCGCCATGGAAATTAGCCCATCTATCTCCATAAGCGCACAGCGACACTTCCACCCTAGACACATTGGGTAGCCTCTTCCGTCTGTTGAATCCATAATTACACTCCAGAAAACAGGTTGGTGAAAAATCACAAAAAGGTGAGGAAAAAAATGCACAAAACCATCACAGCTGGGTTCTATTTCTGGCATCTAAATTCTGTCATGTTTGCTCCTTCAGAGCAGAAGAACAAGCCCAGGTGCTGAAAGGTGTTTTGTGCAGTTTATTAATTAAAGGACATAAAGTGTCCAAAAATAGTGCTGTACAAGCAAAAATGTAAACAAGAAGCACTTACTGACTGAGGCACTCCTGAGCCAGCTTGACTCAGGAGGAAACAGGGAGCTGATCAGCGTAATGATCAAGAGGAGAATTATACCAGGAGAAAACCATTCTTGAACATGCAATTTAGATGCACTGACACAGTGAAAGGCCAGTGCTTCAATACCCAGAAGTGAATGAGCTGCAGGTGTGAAATCAGGTGAGTCATGACCTAATTATCCAGCTGCCCACAGCTGAGCTGGCAGGAAAACAGTCAGTGGGCAGCTGGTGGGGAGAGTCTGGAGAGGAAGTGGAAGGGCTGTGCCACAAACAAAATAAATATACAAAAACTGACCACATAATAATGACAACAGACAATCAAACTAAGAAATAAAGTGAGGATCTGAGCTTAATGAAAAAATTCAATTCAATTCAATTCAACTTTATTTATATAGCACCATATCACAACAAAAGTCATTTCATAGCACTTTCAATGTAGGGAAAACCCCACAATTACAGAAAGACCCAGCAATCAGACGATCCCCTGTGAGCAAGCACTTAGCGACGGTGGAGAGGAAAAACTCCCATTTAACAGGAAGAAACCTCTAGCAGAAACGGGCTCAGGAAGGGGCAGTCATCTGCTGCGACTGGCTGGGAGTGAGGGGATAAAGAAGATGAAAAGAACAGACATAAAGAAAACAAACATTAACGGTGAGAAGCCAAGTACATTATTGGAGGTCACTATGGAGGTCAATATTGAGGTCATTATTGATGGTCAGAATCTATTAACAGCAAAGCAAAAGGGGGGTTAAGAGACACAAGAGCCCTCCCTAATCGTAGGCTATACTGAAGAGGAAGGTTTTTACCCTATTCTTAAAAACAGAGATCGAGTCTGACTCCTGAACCCAGATTGGTAACTGGTTCCACAGGAAAGGAGCTTGATAGCAGAAGGCTCTGCCTCCCATTGTACTTTTGGAGATTCTAGGTATTATAAGTAATCCAGCATTTTGGAAGCGTAGTGCTCTGTTAGGATGATAGGGTAATATCAGATCTTTTATATATAAGGGGGCCTGATCATTAAGAGCTTTTTAAGTGAGAAGAAGCATTTTAAACTTAATTCTAAACTCTATGGGAAGCCAATGAAGGGAGGCCAGAACCGGAGAGATATGATCTCTCTTTCTACAACCAGTTAAAACTCTTGCAGCAGCATTTTGGATCAACTGAAGACTTTTTAGAGATGTTTTAGGACAACCCGATAATAACGAGTTACAATAATCTAATCTAGAGCTAACAAAAGCGTGGATCAGTTTTACAGCATCATTCAGAGACAAGATGCTCCTAATCTTGGCAATATTGCGCAGATGATAGAAGGCAGTCTTAGAAACAAATTTAATATGTGAATTAAAGAACAGATCTTGATCAAAAATAACTCCAAGGTTCCTCACAGAACTAGTCAGAGCAAGAGTAGCGGCATCCAAATGAAGAGTTTGATTTGGAAA
Organism: Pholidichthys leucotaenia; assembly: GCA_020510985.1. NCBI lineage: Eukaryota > Metazoa > Chordata > Actinopteri > Cichliformes > Pholidichthyidae > Pholidichthys > Pholidichthys leucotaenia. The sequence continues at coordinate 150,635,932 of CM035838.1, forward strand.
GGTATTTCTAAGGTTTTTTGGACCAACAAGAATGACTTCAGTCTTATCTGGGTTTAACAGCAGAAAATTACAAGTCATCCGAGCTTTGATTTCCTTAAGACAGGCTTCTAACTTGGCTAATTGATTACAATCACCGGGCTTCATTGACAGGTATAATTGTGTGCCGTCTGCGTAACAATGAAAATGTATACAGTGCTTTCTAATGATATTGCCTAACGGAAGCATATATAAACTAAAAAGAGGAGAGCCTAACACAGATCCCCTGTGGAACTCTGTGACTGAGCTTAGAGTTGGAAGAAAACTCATCAGTGATGTGAACAAACTGAAGTCTATCGGACAAATAAGATCTAAACCACTGCAGCGAAGTTCCATTTAGTCCAACATAGTGTTCTAATCTATCAAGTAGAATATCATGATTGATAGTATCAAAGGCTGCACTAAGATCTAAAAGGACAAGTACAGAAATGAGTCCATTATCAGATGCGATAAGGAGGTCATTAGCGACCTTCACTAAGGCTGTTTCAGTGCTGTGATGAACTCTGAATCCAGATTGAAACTCTTCAAATAAACCATTTCCCTGCAAGTGGTCAAACAATTGCACAGCAACAACTCTTTCTAAGATTTTTGAAATGAAAGGCAGATTAGAGATTGGTTGATAGTTAGCTAAAACTCATGGATCTAGCGTTGGCTTTTTGAGTAAGGGTTTGGTTTGATTACAGCAATTTTAAAAGCCTGTGGTACATAACCTAAAGTTAAAGAAGAATTAATTATATGAAGAATACGGCTACCAATAATTGGGAAGACGTTTTTAAATAACCTGGTAGGAATAGGGTCTAAAAGACAATATGAAGGCTTGAATGAGGAGATTATTTTTATTTAACTCTAAAAGGTCAATTGGAGTAAACTTATCTAAACAGATATCAATTGAAGGAGTTGTAGTAGCAGCTGTACTTAAGTTCACGGTGGGAAGAATCTGACTGATTTTATCTCTAACAGGTAAAATTTTATGATTGAAAAAGTTCAAAAAGTCCTGACCAGAAAGCTCTAGGGGGATGTGAGGATTGACCATGTCCTGAGTCTTTGTCAGCCTGGCTATAGTATTGAAAAGAAACCTGGGATTATTCTTATTCTCTTCTATTAATGCAGAGTAATAACTTGCTCTAGCTTTTGTAAGAGATTTTTTTATAAATTAAGAGATGATTTCTCTACACTAAATAGAATTCATCTAAATTAGTGGAACGTCATTTTCTTTCTAATTGACGAGTCTTCTGTTTTAAGCTGCGAGTTTCTGTGTTAAACCAAGGGGTTAGAAATCTCTGGTAAGACTTTTTCTTTTTTAAAGGGGCCACCAAATCTAGAGTCTGATGCAGAGAGGCTGTAACACTATCTACCTTGCTATCAATTACGAAAGGAGCAGGCTCTCCATCTTTTATTTCCATTGTGTTGACCCATGGTTTAGAGGAGACAATCTGCAAAAATTTGGTAACAACGTCATCTGAAAGACATCTGCTGTAGTAATATTTTTCTTTAAAAAAAATAGTGAAATCAAAGGTTAACAGACAATGGTCTGACAGTACAGGATTATGAGGAGACACTACCAGATTTTCTATTTCTATACTATAAGTCAGAACAAGGTCCAATGTGTGGTGGAGATAATGGGTAGAATTTTCTACTTTCAGGAAAACCCCATTGAGTCTAAAATTGAATTGAATGCCTTATTAAGACAGTCACTATCTACATCAACATGTATATTAAAATCCCCTACTATAATTATTCTATCTGATTTCAGCATTAAATCAGCTAAAAATTCAGCAAATTCGGATAAAAACTCTGAGTAGGCCGAGGGAGGACGGTAAACTATGGCAAAGAAAATTGGGTTCAAGCCAAGATAGCCAACAAGCCCCAAACTGAGGACCAGGCCCTCAAAGGAATTAAAACATGATTTTTGCTTTACATTAACTAGTAATTTAGAATGGAAAATTGCCGCTACTCCACCTCTACGACCGGAACTTCTGGGATTATGATAGTTTAGATAACCAGAGGGAGTTGATTCATTCAAACCAACATAATTAATTATTTAATCACTTTGAGATGTTTATGCATTATATTTTTATTAACTTTGGGGAGAGTCGACAAAGGTTCTCTAAGGGGGAAGACAGGGGCAAAGTTGAGGGGTGGCGGATGAGGAGGAGCTGCAGGAAGACGTGTATTTCTTAAGTTGTGTTGTATTTGTCTTGGGTTATAATATTTTGGGCAATGGGAGATAGACACATTCTCTGTGGGGTTATAAATTGAAGACTGATCTAAACAGTGAGGATTATTTGGATTAATAGGATTAATATGAGAAGTGGAAACAACAAAGGGCTGGTTGGCAGACCCAGGAACTTCGGAGTGAGTTAATGCACCAAATTTCAGTCACTGTATTAAAAAACGCTGAATGGAATAGAACAGATTGTCAATTTGGATGGACGCCATCTGGCCTCATAAGTGATGGGCGGCTCCAAAACAGGTTGAAATTGTTTACAAAACCAATGTTCAAAGTAGGACATGTAGAACACAACCAAGTATTAAGACTGAGAGTTCTGCTAAAATAATTGCAACCTCGTCTGAAAGGGGCCAAAGGCCCAGAGATAAACACACATCTGCCACAGTTCATAAGAGTGGACAGATGGCTCCTGAAGTCACTCTTTAAGATTTCCGACGCTTCATCTGGGATGTTGTTGATTACAACATGTACAATGACAGTTTTAGCATGGGGGAATGCATTTAATAGGTCAGTGGTAAGGGCCTCAATGTCAGACACTTTATCACCAGGAAAAAATTTAGTGACACAGTACCTGCTTCTGACGTTCCTCATAATCGAGTCACCAATTACCTGCGTCGTCTGGAGGGGCTTTGTCGGTGGTTTCTGAAGTGGTGGATAATTTTGTCGATGTTGTTGTGATGGCGGGGTGATGAGCTCTCTTCTTTTTGGAGCTGGTGTGTAATTTGGCACACCTAAAGTAGTCTTAATCTGGGGTTTGCAGGTTTGGGCCGCCGCTGAAGGAGGAGGAAGGGCGGTCATGGGTGGATGGTCGGCATCCAGGTGGGGAAAATCTTCCAGAGGAAGGATGTTGAATCTGTTTTCCAAAAGCAAGGGAAGAGAAGAGGCGCGGCCCTGTCTGGTCAATCATTGATGATTGCTAGTTTGCCCAACCAAGGTCCAGGGTGCGCACTGAGGATGAGAGAAACCACCTGGTGCTTTGGGTTTAGCTCCGAGTTGAAGCCAGTGTTTATTGCTGTGGTCCTGGACATCTGAAGAGACAAGAGCAGGGGTGGAAGTGGATGGCAATGCGCTGAATTCACCCAGGTAAGTAGCCGTCTCTGCCAGCTGCGAGCCGGTTGCCAGGGCCATTGTTCGCCCGTCAAGGTGTCATGGTGTCAAGGTGGTCTTCAGCCTCCCGAATCTTATAGAGGTTGGAGAGTCTCACTTCCAACTCAGAAACCTTCCTAAGGAGGGACACACAGCTGACACACGTCGGGAATGGAGCCATGACGTTCCAGGCGAGAGGTGGATAGCCAGCCAGCCAAAAACAGCTAACAACAGCTAAAAACAGCTAAAAACAGGTTAGCCTAGCCCGGTAAACAGCCCAGCCGGGAGCCCGATCCACCCGTGTGTCTGATCGGGCTTTCTGCTAGGCCAACACTAAGCTAACACCAAGTAAAAACTAATATTAGCAAAAAGAGATAAAAAATTAAAAATGAAATCAATAAAAACAAACAGAAGCAGACAAGATAACGCTTTGAAAAATGAGCTCAGGCACACAACGGTATGGGTACAATATTGATGATCTTCTTCAGCTTCTTTTCTTCTTCGCATCTTTTTATGGTCTTGTTAAGAGAGGTGGTGGTGACAAGCTGGAAAACAGCAATGGATAAATATTTGAAGATGAAAGATTCAGACTCTGAACTGGGCCCTGGGCAAAATTCTAACCCAGATAAAAGGCCGAGTGGTGTTCAGAAGAAGACGGTGAGCTCAAGGCAGTACAGTGAAAGTTATCTTTTGTTTGGATTTCCCTTCAGTGGGGCTGCGACTGCACTGACTCCATTGTGCTTGTTGTGCAGAGAAAAACTATCCAACAGTGCCATGGGCCCAAGTAAGCTTAAACATAATGTACTTGTAGCCAAAACGAAAAAAGCCACACACACACTGTTTCAGTAACATTAATGCTACCTGCTTGCAAAGCTATTGTGAATGAGCTGCTCAGCCCTGATGCAGTTTAAGAAGTAACCAACGTCCCTCCCTCAGATAGTACAATTGTCAGATGTATTGATGACATGTCTGCAGATATTGAAGAAGATTGTTTCAGAAAAGATCAGTGAGATATCTGTATTGCAACTTGATGGATCTACAGACATAAATGGACATGCGTGACTCTCCAATGTGTGTTTTATGAATGGAGACGCTATCAGAGAAAATTTCCTATTTCGGTAAGAATTACTAGAAAAAACAGGATAGGAAATTTTTAGGGCCACGACTAAACAGGCCCAGGTTTCACACTGAGTGAACATGAGCAAATAACAATACTAAATTGTCATTGTATGTTCTGTAATATTTTGCAACATTTTTGATCACTGGTGTTCTATGGGAATTTTTCAATGCAAAAACTGGGCCATGACTCAAAAAAGCATTGAAAACCATTGCACTGGAGGACTCTTTTTTTCGAAGATGTATCTATAAGCTCTCATTTTGGTTGATATGACAGCTCTATGTGGATATTTTCTCTTGGAGGGCATGCACATCAAACATGTTTTGTTTTGGAATGTCAGTGTTGATCAACCAAGACTTAATGCATAACCTTCTATCCTGTCTAATCCCACGGGCAACTGCTAATTATCATATAATAACACTACCGCATTTCATCTAAAATGGCATTTGTCAGTGAGCTCTGTGAAACAATTCTTTTTTTTTTTTTTAAATTACATTAAGGCAAAATTAAACAAAAATACTGTAAAAAATGTTTAACTGTGATTACTGCCATTAGATCAGATTCTTGCTAACAGTAAAATAACAATATCCCAACAATTGTTTTGACGTTTAGAACCCAGCCTGAGAGCCGTCACCATATGACACCTGATTTATTTTTCATCATTTTATCACTCTTCACATCTTATTGATGGGATTTTAAAACATGTACACTGTATCTTTTCATCATATATGGCATTGTTAATGTATATAGAGCAGTGGTTTTCATGGCTGTAGCGATATGTGATTTATAATTATGATCAGGTATAAGATTATTTAATTTGTATTAATGTATCGGGACCTGAGATTTACTCCAGGTCCACACACAGAAAAAGTTTATAGTAGACGCTCGTATATTTCAAACCCACTGATTGTCCACACCGATCATCAAAGTCCATTTGCTTTTCATAGTGTCCTGAAAAAGAGGATAATCTGAGAATTGAGTTTTGTAACATGAATGCAAGTCAATTCAAGAAGTTCACTGGTTAAATCCAGCATGTCCCGGAGTTGCCAGTAGATGGCAATGTTGAGCTGTTGATATTTTGTAGTGACCATATGAGGCTCTCCACAAAGGTCTGTTCTTTGTCCACGTTTTATTGGCCAATAAAATGTTCAGGAGGAAGTGCGTTAGGAGGAATTCCGGAGACTGGTTTAACAAAGGAATGTTAGTTCAGCTGTGGTCCTGGGATGAAAGAGCAGTTCTTGACTGGTCTTTTCCTGGGTGAAACAATGTCTTTAAGATGAAGAATAATTTTATTGATGAGCCAAAGCAAGATGATGCTACATGGCAGAGGAGCACATCGCAGCCAAGGAGCTGCAAAATGGCACTCCCGTGGTGGATCGCTTGCCAAGACGCCAACCACACAGCTTAACAGTGGATGGCAACAGCAGCAGCAGATCAACGGAGCCGAACACACACCACCGTCCTCTAAAACCGGCAGCAGAGATGGAAACAAAAACAAGAACATGGACTATTTTGTTCATCTCTGTGAAAACACAGAGAAACAGGTAACTTTATTTGTGTATGCCTTTCTTAAGTTCTTGCCAGGATATCAGCTTTGTGTTCATTTAAACAGGCCAAGGTTTCACACTGAGTGAGCATAAATTAATTACAAGACTAAATTGTCATTACAAATGCTGTAATAGGCTACCATGTGTCATTTTGTAACATTTTTGATTGGTGGGGTGCCACAAGATTTCTTCAATGTAAAAAGTGTGCTGTGGCTCAAAAAGGTTGAAAAACATTGATACAGAGTAAAAAACAGAGAAGGCTGACCTTTGTCAAGAAAAACTGATATAAATTGCTGTTTTGCCACATGAGAAATTGAAATTAATGCATACAGCACTGATCACTGGGTAGCAGTTTTTTGGGTTGTTTTTTTTTTTTTTTAAGGAAAATAGACATTAACTCAAGGCTTATTCCTATAATTTCAACAAAGTGTGGGTGGATTTCACTCATCAGATTCAGGACCAGTTTTACTGTGTAAAATTAAGAGTGAACATTAATTACACCGAAATATGTCTCTCGGTCAGTCAGGTTTGCTTTTTTTCTTCAGATATCGACTAATAGCGATTTGTTGCTACAAAGGTTTAAATATATAAACCTTGGACTCTGTCTAGCACAGGCAAGGCTGTATTTCAGTCCTCCGTGTTCTCCTGCCCTCTCTGCTCATCCTCACTCATCTTCCCATATAGCAGCAGGGCTGCATGGTGATGGATAAGGCTGGAGTGCCTAACAGGCTCTGCGGGGGCTGATGGATTCACCTATCCTAAGCTGAATCTGATCCGACCCCAGGCGCAGCATGAACTACAGCATCTATGCAACCCGGAGCACTGCTGCCCTGCACGTGGGAACATGTAGCCTTGTGGCTAGTACAGATCACACTTCCTGAAGCGTGCAGGCTTAGAGTTGTTTTAATGAAGAGATGTTCTAAATCCTTTATTTAACCTTCAGCAAGTTGCTCAGAGATTAAAAGCCTGTATTTGAAGACAAGCTAAATTGGTGAATTATGTATATATTTTTACTGTGCCAAACCACTGGCAGGTGAGTAATGGTAGGATTTGATCAGGGCCGTTTCCTGCTTTTGGGGGGCCTTACAATATTTTGGGGGGGCCTCCTGTTTTTGTAAAGCAGAGGAAGATGTTTTTTGACAGTGCACCAGTCAGGTACACTTTAAGAAGAAAACAGACCAGATTTGTCAATCTAAAATATAGATTAAAGCTGTCAAGTCGGCTCAAGCAATTTAAACCTGCAGAAAATAATTCTAGTGCAGCTCAGTGATACAGTATATATGATATCATGTATGCATGACATCATCACACAGCAGGTATACTGTAATAGCCTGCTACCCAGGGCTAGCTGGTCTCTTGCTCTCCACCTTTGGTACCACCTCCCAGTCACCTCACTGTGTGCTCCCTCCTTAGCATGTTCTGCTAATGTTCAATAAAAGTTATCCTCAACACGTGGACCTTTCTGCAGACCCGTATTTCCAGACATAGCAATTGGCAACGAGGAGAAACTTGGAAAACATCGAGATAGAAATGCTGCTGAGACCCCTGCCACCCTTCCTCGCTTTGCCAGGTGAGCCGCTTATTCCTTGGTCACGTTGGCATGAGTCGTTTGAGACGTTCATGTCCGCCATGGACCTAGCTAAAATTAACAAGCTAAGGCTACATGCCATGCTAATTCACTGCCTCGACAGCGAGGGACAGCGTATCTTCAAGAGACGAAGACCTGCAGATAGCTACGACAAGTGTGTTGCTTTGTTTGACGGACATTTCACCACCCTAGGGAGCATGCTGGTCAGGAGGATTAGATTTCGCCAATGCTGACAGTGCGTAGGTGAGCCGGTCCAGCAGTATGTCACCAAACTCTGCTGTCTGGCAAGCATGTGTAGGTTTGCACAACTGGAAGACAAGATAGTATGGGACCCGTTAGCCGAGCACACCAACAACTTAAAGCTACAGAAGCTGCTAATGGCACCGGATGACTTGCCGCGCTCCAGAGCGGTGAAGTTAGCGTCCCAACTAGAAGCTGCAGCTCGGCTAAACACCCAGCTAAGAGCCTCGAGCCTGCACTCACCACACTTCGCTCCACTAGCACAAGCTGTTACCCTGGCTGTTGAGCCCGACGACCCCGCATTCTTCCTGGAGGAGCCCGAAGTTAACATTGCGGAATGACAGGACAATAAATCACGCCGGCCATGTGGTAACTGTAGCTCTCCCTCACACTGGACACATACACTTGCCTGCCCCGCCAAAGGACACAAGTGCCAACACCGTGGCAAGCTGAACCACTTCGCCAAAGTGTGTCGCTCAGCCCCAACAAGCCCACCATCCAACTTGTTCAATCAGCCAAGTCTAACCATCGTACATGCAGTGGACTCCAATAATACACCATACAAATGGAGCACAGTAGAACTGGATGGCGTCAGTCTACCACTGCTGCTGGACACTGCTGCCACGAGGTCCCTGCTGGACGAGGCCATGGAGAAGACCTTCTTTCCCAACACCAAATCAAGCCAGACATGGTGAACTGTTCAGGTATGGACACGTCAAAAGCAGCATGGTAGGAACTATCACTCTTTCGGTTTGCTACAGGTCAAGAGTCCTCACAGCATTCACATTTCAAGTGAGGCGCCTCAGTAACAACATCCTGGGATGTGATGTCTTCCATGAGCTGGGCTTTTCCATCACAGATCACATGGGACTCTGCTTGACTGCTGATGGCCCGAGCCTGCTTCGCCCTGAAATAGGTGTAGCCGTTCCTTATTTCACACCGCACGTTGACCGGCGCACAGAAGACTTGGCACTGATCCTCACACGGCATAAGCCTCCCAGAGCCGCTGCTTCACTGCAGGAGTTCCAGTCTGTGATAACGCAAGACCCCAAAGATCGTGGGGTTCATCCAGTCACCAACGAGTCCGCTTAGCCTCCATGACCGTTGACAACCCAGTCACATCCGCCATTAAATGGCGCCCCAATAATGACGCCATTCACCAACCACATGACGAAAGAGCAGCAGCACACCTTAAAGCAGAAACCACCTTTGCTCACGGTGCTCGACTGAGTCTGGATCCGCCAATCCAATCACCCACATCAGCTGCAGATGTTCCAGTCATCATTATCATTATCAACACCATCACCGATGCAGATCGCCGCACAACTTGGACCTGCCACTTTCCCGATGGCTGATGGGTCCCGATGGCATGCCAGCCGTCTGAGAAAGGTAACACCACTACCTGCCCCCGACCAAGTAACAGCAACTGAGCCAACCCAGCCAGTGTGGGATCCAGACTAGGACTTTGCTGTTGAGCTAGTCGTAACCCCACCGAGGTGGCCTCCAGATTCACCTGAGCCAGTGCCGCCAGGGTCGCATCCACCTCGAGCATGACAGAGGCCTCGCTGAACTCTGAACTGTCACTGACTCTAAGTTCTTTATTTTCATGTTCAGTCAGTGCATGGTCCATTCGAAGTAGCAGAATAACCCACACAACCAGCAGGTTATACCAGTAGTTTACCCTTGCTTTACTTTAAGCTGGGTTCACACTACAGCATTTGGACTGACTTTTACAGATGTTTTGACATGGTTAATTGACCCAGTGAGCAGACTCGGACTCAGGAATAGAAACAATTATATTTATTAAACAACAATGAATATGTGTGAGTGTGTGGGTGTGGGTGTGTGGTCTTGTAGCAGCTGGGGGAGAGCAGAACACTGTACAACCTGGCAACCCTAGGGACAGACAGAGGCAGGGACAGTTAGTGGCAGACACAGGTGGAGATATATTGTTTAGTCCAGGGCTTACTGTTTGTGGAGATGTTGAGTGGCTCAGGTTCAGCTCGGCGGCTACGGCCAGGAGGACAGTGTCCGCAGACCCAGCTGCTGCTGAAGGAGGTAGATGCGTACGAGGTGGAGCAGTGTAGCACGGTCTACCGCCAGGAAGGGGGGAGGTCCGCCACCACGGAACTCCGCCTGTGCACAGGGGACCGAGAGAGGATTTAGGGAGAATGTACGAGGGCTTACTTGAGCTGAGGAGGTATTCCTCCAGACGCCGGCTGGCAGGAGGCTGGAGGCTAGGACGAGGGTGGACTGAGGCTGGAAACAAGGACGTAGGTAGACTGAGGCTAGGAAACTCAGGAACAACAACGAGTGCGAGAGAAGGTCTCATGGAGAGCTGACAGACGATTCTGCACTGATCCCAGGGCAGCTTGGTTTAAATAGCCCTGGCCATGATGAGGAGCAGGTGTGTGCACAGCTGAGGAGAGTAAGCAGCCAGAGCAGACCATTACATGTTTTGAAATGCTGTGAGCAGGTTTTTTATTAATCCAGTGCACACCAACTTTTACGAACTTTTACTAGCATTTGCCAGCGTTGCATTCAGCATCGGCAAACCTTTTTCAGCTTAGGGTAGCATATGTCTAGCCGTTGCCAACTTAGGTTAACTTAAGCAAATGAAAACTCAACACAGGTCAGCTGACATCAGCGTCAGGCAATGCTCATATAAAGGTCAGTGCTTGTAGAGGCTTCCTGCCATTCTGGACTTGCTTTTGGAGAGAACATATCTCCCTTTGGCATTGGTTTCATTGGATAATTTTAGTGTTTTGGACTATGCAAGGGAGAAGAAAGGCGACAGTGTCTCAAAAGAGGCGTGCCAAAAATGCCCACGATAACAAAAAAACAAGGTTGGAGTCTGCTGCTGCTGCTGTTCCTCCGCCTCTGTCTCTGTCATGCAATCACAAGTTGCACCCGAATGGCACGGTAGTCATGCTGCAACATTTGAAGTTCCTCCTCAGCCTCTCTAGGTCCTCCATTTGTGGGATCAGGTAATGACTGGGAAGCTTTGAGCAAAATTTTTGATTTATATACCCAAATTTTGATTGTGTACATTCTCAAATGTTTGGGTCACACCGGGAGTCCACTGCTGACTGCTGGCAAATCCTTGCAAACATTCAATTCATTTACAAAAGTTCCTGAAAGTTGTTGGATGTTGTTTTTTAAAGTTGGCTTGTGTTGGGGTTTGTTGCTCTCTGTTGTTCAAAATTCACTTCAGTTACTCGTATGCTGTGGAAAGTTCATCTACACCAGCCCCTTGTGTTACCAGCACATTTCCATGAGTTGGATACATGTTCACCTCCGTTAGACGAGTGCTAGGCTAAGTTCACTACTGCCAGCATTTCAGTCAACATTCCCCAACTCAGGCTGACTTAGGCTAGCTCTGTACAGCTTAGCCCAGCGCTCAGGAACACAACTTTCACCAACACTTGTTTCCAAATGTTGGTAAATTTTCAGCATGCTGAAAATTTTCAAAGAACACAACTTTTGCCAGCATTCACCAACAAACACCAACTATCATTAACTTTTACCAACTTTTGCCTGCAGAGCCAGATGTTTGCCAGAACTTCAGTAAAAGTTGGTCCAAACGTTGTAGTGTGAATCCACCCAAACACGAGAAGCTTAGCTTCTTACAAATGAAGATAGGCACCTTTAATTCTTTCAAAACTATTGTAGCCTTCTGGGTGAATGCAGTCGCAAGAACTGATGGGAAAAGGGAAATTTTATTTGGCACCATAGGCATAAATGCTGGCAGGGAAAGGCATCCACTTCATTGTTCCACTGTTTAAGGAAGATGCACCAAAGGTAGGTGTTTATAGGCCTCATTATTGAAGTCTGTATAAACTCTTGTCAAAAGCAGCTGATGCTGCAATATTGATACTACCAATGTAACTTGGGGGCCCATCAACCATATCCCAAAGCATTTGTCTACATCGCCCTATACAGGAAATGGCTATGGATTTGATTTTTGCTGATTTTTGTCTGTAAGATAAATATTACAGTGGTAGGTTCATTCAACACCACATATTTGAACCTGGATATTTTAGAAAGTACAACTTAAATTTAGAAAACTTTGTATTCTCGCTGTTTTAATCAAGTATTACTTTGAATATAACCCACTGCCAGAGGATGCGTTCACCAAGTATTCTCCATCATTGGTAAATATTTTAACAGTGAGGCAAAATTTTCAAGGCCGTCTATCATTTTGATGGATTTCACTGATGGCATATCAACTCACTGCTGGTCTATGATTGCAAAACATTTTAGGAGCTCCGTCTGTCTGCTGACTTACCCATGCAGTTTGACCACAAAAGACAAGATTCTTTGCCCCCTCTTCAATCTGGAATATCAGCCCACCTCTCCAGTGAAAGCGTCACAGACACTGGGGTTAGCATGGCCAGCACCTTGTGAGGTTCAGGGCATGTTTTTGGCCTGCTCGCTTTAGGATTTCCTGCCACAACATGGATCAGTTCCTCTCCTCTTTGCTTCATGGCACTCACTGGACCATGCTGACTCTGGGCTGGTACCTGTGGTCAGCTTGGATGAGGTAATCCAACCCCCTGCTAGCAACGGACAAATCTGCCAAAGCTGCAGCTGCTGATGCATGCTCCGCCTTCTAGTGCTGCTCCTGACCCGGCACCCACCAAGATGGCTTAGGTGAACGCCAGCTCTATAACAAATAAAACTATATTCTAAAAAAATTTCTTCTGCTCCATGGGATTGAATTTCTTTTGCATGACTGAAACATGGATTTCTCCCGGTGAGTCCAGCACCTTTTCTGAACTATTGCCATGTGACTGCTCTTATTTTAGCGACTGTATACAAATTTGATGGCAGGCAACTGTCCTTTGTGGTCTTTTTCTCCAGCTTTGAACTGAGTCTCTTTGAGATAGGCCAGGAGTCACTCTCCTGCCCTGCTCTTCTCAGAGGTTTACCATCCTCTCAAGTATGAAAAGGACTTTTTAAGAGACTTTTACATAATTTTTTAATGACAGATTATAATAGGCCATGATGGACTTCAGCCTCTGCTAAATGCTACACATATGATATTTGTAGCTGTAAATATTGCAGTGATTAACATGTTCCAGTCTTGCAATTTCAAGTTTATTTATTTATTTTTGTTTTTTTTACACCTTGGTCGCTGTCTTTTCAAAAACAAGCTGTGAACATCCCTCTGGGCCACAGAATAGTTTCACCAATTATCTTTTTATTAGCAATTAATGAAGATAAAGCAGAAATGGCTCCACTGATCAACTGCACACAAAATCAGATCAGGGATTTCAGATGGAGAAGGAACAGAGAGGTGGAGATAAGGGGAAACGATCGCTGTAGTGCAATAAGTCAGGCTGTGTAAAACTAGTTAGCTGTCATATTGCATTCAAGTTTCACTCTTACGCTCCAGCTGGTGCTTCCAACAGCAGAAACTTCTGATGTTTTGATCTGCCTCATGTAGTACAATAGTTTCTCTTTTTTTTTTTTTTTTTGGCCTCACTTGTTTTACGCCTTTTGGCCCTTTCTTCTGTGCTGCCTAGCACAGAAATGTAATGTCTCGGTAATTCAGCCATCTCAGAGAATCCAGATTCTCTCAGTTATTCCTTGTTAGGTCATTCGTGTGGGGCCTAAGTTATACTGTAATGTTTCAGACAGTGCCCTAGGCAGCCATGCTCACAAGTCTGCCCAGTGTTGCATGATAATGGAAGTGCTGGTACAGCAGCAGACAACAAAGCGGTGGTAATGGTCGGACAGCGTAGATTAATGCTGCCCCCTGCTGACCCTAAAAGAGTTTCTTCCCATTGCCGCGTGCATTTAGACCTCTATAATTCACTTCCACTCATTTTGTGATGTAATGACCCAGTTACAGGATATGAAATTAACTGGATCATTTGGTCACATTGCTGTCTTGACATTTCCCATGCCTTAACTTCTGTGTCTTAATGCCAATAACATCAGTTTTACCTCAATACGATCATGAGATATATCCAAATTACTTCCCTTTTCAATATGTTGCATTCTTTAAGCATTCAGACAAGTGCAGCATTCCCACCTACTTCGGTATTATAATATTTGCAGTGATTTATGCAGACAAAGTGTTGGCTTTAAGGTGTAATTTGCAGTCAGATTTTTTTAAACAGACACATAGCAAGGAACACTGGATTAAGTTATGATCTCTTGATGGGAACCGAGTATGGAAAACTAAAACCAACAACTAGATAATCAGACATGACTGACCTGACAGGACTGACTATCCCTGACGGAGTACCAAAGGCGTTTGACAGACATGACTGTCGAAATTTCTGCAGAGGCGCCACAGCTGGTCAGACAGACCACCTTAACGTGATGATGGTGATGTTATAGATGCTGCAAGAAGCAAGCAAAGCATTGTCAAGAAGTCTGCAGACCACAGTGCCATTAGAGGGCTGTCAGAGAGCGAATACCTCTGCCAAGGCCCTGTCTTGCAATATTAAAGTAACACTGTGCCAAAAATCTATTTTTCTTGTTAACATGTCTATAACGTGTTTTTTTATGACTTACAAGACATATCAAGAGCAAAATCACTCAAATGTCTCATATCTGTTTTTTGTTTTTGCTGTAAAGTTTCACTTTAGCCCCGCCCCCTAAGAAAAGGCAAGTTGAGACGGAGCAATTTTAGGAAGTGACTATGCATGAGGCTGGCACATGGGTAATGTTGAGCCAATCAGGACTCTCTGGCCTAACTGAAGTTATCCTCCAGGCTAGTTAGCAGGGTTTTTTTTTTTCCACAATATCTTTATTGAACCTTTTTTTTTTTAACAAACATGATACAAACAATCAAACACTAACACTAAAGTACTACAAAAAAAAAATGCCCTAAAAACACCAACAACCACCAACAAAATCAAGTCTTCAACAATGCTCCTCTGTTTAGTCTAGACAATCCAATACATAAGTATACATATTATGTTCACCAGTTTGGAATTTACAAGGTCCACACACATCATTCACCTTCTTCTTCAAGAGTCATGTTTAAATTTTTTACATAATCAATAAAAGGTCTCCATATATTCTCAAACACAATTTCCTTTGATTTCAGTATATATGTTATTCTTTCTAATGGAAGGTTTGTTAACATCTGTCTTAACCACTGAGTCACATCTGGTCTATGAGTCTTTTTCCATAATAGTGCAATACATTTTTTGGCATTAAGCAAACTGAGGTCTATGAATGTTCTTTCACTTTTATTGAAATTATGCTTTTCTGGGTACAGACCCAACAAAAACAGTTTAGGATTCAATATGATTTGTTTTGAGATTATTTTTTCAATTGTTACCCTCACCTCTTCCCAAAACATTCTTATTAATCTACATTCCCATAAACAATGAAATAGGGTTCCTTTACTTTCCATGCATTTTGTGCATGTATCTGGTATATTTTTGTTATATCTATTTAACTCCTCCGGTGTAACATACATCTGCATTAACCATTTGAAATGTATCAATTTAAGGCGTGCATTTATTGATTTGGTTTGAGCTTCTGTACAAGCCAATTCCCATTGTTCCTCTGAAATTTCAATTTGCAGATCTTCTTTCCAGTAGTTTAATCTTTCAGTGAATTTTCACTTGAAGATAGTGTCAATGAGTTATAAAACTCTGAAATAATACCCTTTCTTTTACTATCTTTCATCATCATTTTTTCCAAGGATGAATAAATAGGTCGAGTGAGAGCTTTATTTTGATTTGATCGAATAAAGTTTCTAAGTTGAAGATATTTAAAAAAAATGTGTTCTATTGAGATTAAATTTGATCCTCAGCTCTTCAAAAGACATTATGTTGTCTGCACATGGCAAATATAAATCCTGAATCTTTTGTATCCCTTTTAAATTCCATACTTTAAATACAGCGTCCGCTCTCCCTGGTTTAAAATATTGATTACCCCAAATTGGACTAAATTGTGACAATAACTGTGGTTCTTTTAAATAGTTTTTAGCTTCACACCATATTTTGATCATATGCTTTACAAATGGATTTTTAACTTGTTTTTGTAATTTTTTTGCCGAATCTGAGTATATGAATATGGGAAGAGGTAAAGGTAAATTGTATGATTCCATTTCAGTCCAGTGAGGGAGATCATTTGATGAAAAATAATATGTCATAGACCTCAGTTGTGCCGACCAATAATACAACATAAAATTTGGACATTTCAGACCTCCACGATCAAATGGTAAATATAATAAAGACAAACGTAATCTAGCCCTCCTGTTGTTCCATATAAATTCCACTAACTTTTTTTTTTATTCTTGAGAATAGATCTAAAGGTGGTGATAAGGGAATGTATTGAAATAAATAAAGTATTTTAGGTAAAATATTACTTTTAAGTATATTGATTCTCCCGATCATCGACATTGGTAGTGACATCCATCTCTGAGTTAACTCATTGATATCTGACATTAAGGCTTCATAGTTGACACTGGCGACTGATTCTAGCTTAGGCATAATTTGGATTCCTAAATATTTAAACTGATTTACAACATTGAATTGATTTACCTCAGGGGCTGGGTAATTTCTCTGGGTCTCATTTAGCATTAATATTGAAGATTTAGTTTTATTTATTTTATTTCCTGATATTTCCCCAAAATTCTTTATTAAATTCAACAAGGTTGGAATTGATTTTTTTAGATTCGACATAAACAAAATTATATCATCGGCGTACAGGGAGATTTTATGTTCTGTTGGTCCAACTTTAATTCCATATATTTGTGAATGTAAACGTATCGCTATCGCTAAAGGTTCAATTGCCATAGTAAACAGTAAAGGTGAAAGTGGACAGCCTTGTCGACATCCTCTATTGATTTTTATTGGTTTTGAAATATTGTTATTTGTTAGGATTTCTGCTGTAGCTTTATTGTATATTATTTGAACCCATTTTATGAAATTATTTCCAAGTCCAAACCTTTGTAGGACTTCAAAAAGAAAGGGCCATTCAACTCTATCAAAGGCCTTTTCGGCGTCCAGTGATAGGAGAGCTGTATCCGGTGCTTCTTTATTAAAATAAATAATATTAAATAGTCTTCTTACATTATGGAAGCCTTGTCTGCCCTTTATAAAGCCATTCTGATCTCGATTAATAATATTTGGTAAAATTTCTTGTATTCGTCTTGCTAAAATTTTACAGATTATCTTAAGGTCGGCGTTTAATAGGCTTATTGGTCTCATATTTTCACATTTATTAGAGGGCTTACCTGGTTTTGGCAGCAGTATAATTAAGGCATTATTTATGTATGATGGTAAATTATTATTTTGAAATGCTTCTAAAACCATTTCCAAAAAAGGTTTTATTAATTTATTCTTAAATTTTTTATAAAGGTCAACTGGAAGACCATCTGGTCCTGCACTTTTTCCTGATTTCATATTATCAATGGCTAGCCCAACTTCTTCTTGACTAATTTTAGACTCCAATATCTCCCTGTTTTCATTTGGAATACACGGTATAGATAGTTCGTTCAAAAACCCATTTAGTTTTGTTAAATCAGGTTCATTTTTGGTATCATATAATTTTTCATAGTAATCTCTAAAGGCTCTATTAATTTCTAAAGGATCTATAACTACCTGTCCGTTACTTATAATACTGGTAATTGGTGTTTTAATTTCCAATTGTTTAATCTGCCATGCTAATAATTTTCCTGATTTTTCACCTTGTTCATAAAAAAGATTGTTTCAATCTTAGAAGACTCGAGGCAGCTCTATTCGCTGATTTTTTGTCGTATTCAGCTCTCAAAATCAGTAATTCATTCTCCAACCTTGGGTCACTTCCTGCATACATTTTTCCTGAAGACTTTTTATTTTATGTTCCAATTTAGCTCTCTCCTCTCAAGTCTTCTTAGATTTTGATCCTGTATAACTAATAATATGTCCCCTAATAAAAGCTTTGAAAGCCTCCCACTTTACACATGCTGATGTTTGTGTAGTATTGATGTCAAAGAACTCGTCTATCTGTTTTTCTATATACTTGACAAATTCCTCATCCTGAAGCCATTTATGCTGAAATTGCCATCTACCTGATTCCTTTGTCAATTTTTTATCTACATATATTAGACAACAGGGTGCATGATCAGAAATCACGATGTTATCATAAAAGCAGTTTTGAATCTTGGACCTTAATTCTGTGGAAATCAAAAAATAATCAATACGTGAGAATGTCTTGTAGGTACTGGAATAACAAGAATAGGCTTTAACTTGTGGTTTCATTTCTCTCCATATATCTAACAATCTCAATTCTTTCATAAAATGATTAATAGTCATTCTACATCCAATGTGTGTACAATCCAGTCCTGTTGATCTATCCACACCTGGATTCAATGTACAATTAAAATCCCCTGCTATTATATGTTGCCCTGTAAGTGATGATAAGATGAGAAATAAATTAGCAAAGAACTTCTCATCATCTATATTGGGACCATATAAGTTCACAAGATTTATATTTTCTAATAGCAAAGAACCTTGAATGATTACATATCTTCCAAATTTGTCTCCAATTACATTTTTCACCTGAAAAGGAACTGATTTATGTATGAGAGTCATAACTCCCCTGGCTCGGGATGAAAATGAAGAGGTGAATACACTTCCCTGCCATCTACTCCTAATTCTTTTAACATCCTCCTCTATCAGATGAGTTTCTTGTAAAAACACAATTCTTGAACCCATGTCCTTTATTTTATTCATAACTTGTTTAAGTTTTTTTAAATTTTGTAGACCTCTGCAATTCCATGAAGTTAAATTAAGATTAACACTTTGGTCCATGATCAATAGAGAGTTTGGGATTACCTTGCAGTGTAAACATGCTCATACAGAGAAGCAAAAACATGAGTGGTTGAACATTCATCCTACAAACTACACACAAACAAATTTCCCCTTCCCACACTTGTGGCAAACCCCCCAAAATCAAAAGAAAAATTCTGTCTCCCGATATAGCCATCGACCGTTCCACACCCACGGGGAACAGCCTAAGCCACTCCTTCTTCATCCTCCCAATCACCCTAACTCTACTGCTTTTAATGACGTAACATTAACTCTCCTCTGTAGTTTTCCAACTTAACTCCAAAATTTTTAACAACTTTGTACATCATAGTTTTTTTTTGTTTGTTTGTTTTGTTTTTGTTTTGTTTTTTTAATATATAATACAATCTATATTTTGTAAACTTACTATTTACTTCAAGTCAGTCAGATGCCTGTGCAAATGCTTAATTATTCTACCTTATATTTTGTTCATGCTTAGCTCCCACCAGTCTCTTCTTCTTCTTTGATCTTCTTGATGAACTCCTGCGCCTCCTCTGGGGTCTTGAAAATGTGGGTTCTGCCCTCATACGTGGTCAGCAGTCTCGCAGGATAGATTACACCATGACGAATCCCAAGGTTGCGCAGCTCCTTACGTATGGGATCAAACTGCTTCCTCAATTGCTGGATTCCTGTGGCCAAATCTGGGTAGAACTGCACCTGCTGGTCCTGGTGTTTAATCTCTCCTTTAGCACGTGCAGCGTTGAAGATCTTCATCCTGTCTCTGTTGCTAAGAAACTTCATAATTAAGGTCCTCGGCGGTCCCTTATCTCTCCGTGGGCCAATACGATGTGCTTTTTCCAGAACCACTGCTGATTGCAACTCCTCGCTGCCCAGCACCTCCGGAATCCACTTTTCCAGAAAGGAACATACGTCCCGACCTTCTGATTCCTCTGGAAGACCCACCAGCCTCAAATTATTCTGTCTCGACCGAGATTCCAAATCCAAAATATTATCTTCCAGAGATTTTTTTTTTTTTTCCAAAGTGCGCACCTTTAATTGAAGACGGGTGACGTCATCTTCAGCACTAGCGAGACGGAGCTCCATCTGCGCCGTTCGTTCTACACAGTCACCCAATTCCTTTCTTATTCCTTCCAACGCTGTCATAATCCCATCAAATCTAGAGGAAAAGTCCGCTCTCATTGAACTCATGGCAGCCATCAGCGCATCTGCGCCATTCCCCGCAGACATCGCACCGCCGCCAGCCTCCTCTGCCATATATGGAGTTTTGTTTGCTGCGTCACAGACCTGAAAGTCCGTTAATTTGGACTGTTTCGGCGGCTCGCTTTTTCCTTTTCCTGGTTTTCCAACCTTAGGCTTCGCCGACATATCCTCGCCCAAATGCTGGGATACGTTCTGTCCCAAATGAGAGAGTTATTTGCCGATTTTTTTTTCTCCAGGAGCAGAGCAGAGCGAGACACGTCCGTCCTACGTGGCAGCCATAACCGGAAGTCAGCAGGGTTTTTTTAACACAACCCCACTGAAAAACTTGACCCAAATTAAGATGGGTTTGACCTAGGGCTGGGTGATAAAACGATGATAATTATCGCAAAATAACTTTTCCTCCATAGAGACACAATACGTGCTTGATAGAACTCATCTGTTCCATGTTTTGGCAACATGAAAAGCCAATGAAAATGAGAATACACCGCACCAAACCAATCATGTGGCTGGAAGTCACGTTCGATTGACACACACAACAGTGTGCGTAGGAGCGTGGGACCTGCATGCAGCTGGGGCTTAGCAGTTAGCACACCTGCTAATGTTTGGGCTAATGCAGCCGTGTAGGAGATGACAGGAAACGTTAATGAAAAGTCCAGTGACAGCATTACCAAAGAAGACAAAAACGGACACCGCCCAATGCTCAATAGGCAAGAAGATTGTAGAAAAGAAGGGTCCGAGGAATTCAGTAATGTGGAGATATTTTGGCTATTTAAAGTCTAGCAAGAAGCAGCTTAGTGTGCACTGCAAACTGTGTCGCAAGCACATTCCCACAAAATCAGGTAACACTACAAATATTTTTTACCGTCTGAAGCAGTGCCATCCTGTTGAAAGTAATTGACCCTCGTTACCAACTCCCTGGCCATAAATATCTCTCCCAGATAATACTTCCCCAGCTGTACAAGGAATGTAGAGAAATGGTTGAAAAGGAGCTGCAAAGTGTGGCATACTTCGCTACTACGTCAGATTTGTGGTCAAGTGGTCACATCTGACCCATATATGAGCCTCACTGCCCACTTCATTGATCAAGATTGGAATATGAAAAGCAAATGTCTTCAAGCTTTCCTGAAAACCGTACAGGTGAAGTCATTGCCTTAGGACTGACCGATGCATCCTGGAGACTGAGTGAAGACGAACAAGTCTGCATCATGACAGACAGTAGGACAAATATAGTGAAGGCCACATCACTAAACAGGTGGACACGGCTGCAGTGCTTTGGGCATGTACTTCACTCAGCTATGGGCAAGTTGGTGAGCAGAGTATTATAAAATATTTATACTTTGGAATGTTTTATAAATATTTGAAATATAGTTGTGTACAGTTTTGTAGCACCTTAACTCTTGCACCTTTGCACATCCACTTTGTACAGTTTTATTGCAGATGTTCTCGTGTATGATTGTGTGTTTTTGTGACCTGCACTACAGATGCAAATTAGCAGTACTGCTAAATCTGGCACACTTACATTTGTCTTTATGTTCATGAGTATGTAATGTCCCTTTCAAATAAACATTAAACTTAAACTTCTACACTACATTTGTCAGGCTCAACTTCTGACAGAAAATAAATATTTAAAATTAATCTTGTGACAGCTTCCCATCTCAGGAGTAAAAAGGAACCTTTAAGCTTGACAGAAATAATGATTTGATTCATATCGCAATATATATCGATTGATATGAGAAAAAAAAAATCGTGACTGGAATTTTTCATATCGCCCTAGTTTGACCATTAAACTGCTTTTAAGGACTGATGCAGTTTCAGTAATTATCCTGGGCAACTGTAAGACAATTGGGGGGGTAGCAGAAAAGGGCATAAGATACCATTTTAGACAATGTAGATCTGTTTTTATAGGGGATTTATAGCCACTGGAGTGCATCTTTAAAGAAAGTGGAAAAAGTGATCCAGAATCTACATTCTGACCTGGATCACCTCCAAAATCTAATGGATTCTTCTGTTGTCCAAGTGCCACCTTTGATGAAAATTTCACAAAAATCGGTCCAATAGTTTTTTGCATAACAGGACAACAAGCAGAAAAACAATGGAAACATTTCCTCCTTGGTGGAGGTAATGATGATAGCATCAGAACATAATAATAATGCGTAATCCTCAAAAAAAATCACTCTGTTGTAATTTTAACATTTTGTGACTGTTTATTTGACACAACTTATCAGTAAATAACACTGCCAAGTTTTTTAGTGTTATGTCTCAACAGCACCACTTGAGGGCAGTGTTTGCTCATAAAGTGGCAGATGAAGCAACCCAACTTCAGTAGTGGAATTCCATTTGTGTCAATTGTAAATTCATAATTGTTTTTACCGAGTTTTAATTGAGGTTGTGCTTGAGTTTTGGTGGTTGTGTGGGCTAAATGTACCAGTTAATGTTATGCATAAACCATTTGTCTTATATTTAAAAAAAAAAATAATAAAAAAAACTTCTTCCCCATTGTGGGACAAATAAAGGCTCATACTGTTGCTTTGATTTTTATAATTCAGTGGCTCTAAACAACTTGAACTCATCGTCCAGGCTGTGCAAACTCAATATAAATGGACGTCACAACAGATGACCCAGGGCTACAACAGGATCACTTGATGCCACTTGACTTAAGATAACAACAAATACCCACACAGTTCTGTATGATTGTTTCATTCAAGTGTTGTGACGACCGACAGCAACACTGTGGATGAATCATTTTCGTTCTCATTAAACTCCCCTACATGGTGCAACCTTATGCACCTTTGAGTACCCCCCCCACACACACACACCTCCATCCACCCACAGCCAAATATGCCATGGCAGAAATGTTTTATTCAGCGTCTTGTACTACAGTGACGAGATCTGCCTGCATGTCTGATGTTGAATTTGAATATGTTTGACAGTGCAATCTAAATGACCTGGGCTTAAATGAGATTAGGTTTCAGAGACAGAACCTTCCTCTGTGTTACATTTGATAGCTGTTTGTTTAACTCATCATGGGGGGGCTATTTCACAATATATTTACATGCCAGCGAGGTGTGAGGACATTTTCGTTTAGTCTTCTGAGAGGGCTAGCTATGGCTCACTGGCAATGCAACTACAGCTGGGCTCATCCTGGGCAGTAACTGCTGAGTTGCTGTGCTTTTGTCAAGTTTTTTTGTGTGTTTGTTTGTTTTTTGCTGTGTTGTGCATGCGCCAAAATATGCCTAGTTTAACATTTTGGAGTGGTAGAAATTCCCCTCATGTTGCAGTTTCTGCTGTGCATTCATGCTGCCAGAAAAGACCACTTGCACAGAATTACATCAGCTTCCAGAAAAGTGGGAGCTCTTGGCTGCCGAGGGACCATCTGGTGTTCACAGGCTTCCTTGATACCTTAAATTAAACGGGTTTTAATAACATTATGGTGGTGCCACAGTGTACTCTTTGCAGCCTGTGTCTGTCCTCACATCCTGGGTTCATGTTTGGCTCGCACAAGCCCCCCTGCCAACCCACAGAGATTTGTACACAACGCAGAATGGGCAGTCGTGTGAAACGAAAGGAGAGGCTCACTGAGACTCACAGGATGCCGTCCTCCTCACTCACTGATGATTTCCTGGAAGCCAGGGTGCCTGCACAGCCTCAGTGTGGGGAAAGCAGGGGAAAAAAATATTATTGGATGTTGGGGAGAAACACAGAGACATGCTCGGCTTGTTCTAACGCTGCTTTTGCAGGAGCCCAACTCCAGTTATGACTGCAGGGAGATGGCACAGAAGCAATCTCTCAATTGGCTGCCACACAATTGAGTCAGCAGCTGCTGGCCTCCCCACGTTTGTGCAATGGGCTGTTAGTTTAGCACAGATGCACACCGGTAAATAAAGAGCTGAAGCCTAAATCCACAAAAAGAAGTTAGTGTCCAAGTGCACAGAACTCCATTAATACTTCGATAGGGATGAGTGTGCTGTATTTACTTGCATTTTTATTTAAATCAACCTCCCCTTGCTATATGGCAGAATTTCTGGTTGCACCTTTAACACAGACTGTTGATCTTAATTTGGCATAACCAACAGTCATAAAGTCACAGTGTCAGTCTCACAGCGGAAACCACACTCATCACAGTCTCAGGAAGTGGGGCCAAGTGCCAAGCACCCTTCTTTGTAGCAAAGAGGAAGTGGTTCAGACATACAGATATCATTATCAACGAATGCTACAACAGTTTTTAAAAAGAGCTGCAGAACAATGTTAAAATCAGTTGTTTATGTCATAGTTTGATGAAACACATTCAGATCCCAGTGTGCCCATTTCATCTCCTGTTAGTAGGTTTATAACTTCAACATCCACAGGATGTCCGTCAGTATCAGCAATACTGGACACAGGGACACAATTTATGGTTTTTTTAGACCTACAAAGTCCACATTAAAAGCTGTTCCCATATTATAATAAAATAACATTAATCGCACAAATTGTAATGGGATATTAAGGTTTGCGTCATGAAACTGCCTACCAGGCAGTTGAGGGTTGAAGGTAGGACTCATTGTACAGACAGGGATGCAGTGCACACGATAATTTATTAAACAAAAACTCAGGGACAAATTAAAGCAGCACGTGCGCTGACAACTAAACTCATACAAAACAAAAACTCACATGGCCCAGGAAACAAGGACAGAACTTCATGGCAAAGACACGACACAGGGAAACTAGTGATGGGATGCCAGGCTCCGGCACTTCGAGGGTGCTCCGAGCTTATCCAGGAAATATTTGGCAAAGCGCATTCCGAGGCATGTATTGCTGACATATGTGTTGACATCCTACCACGTGACTGGGTCAGGAAGCCATTCATGATTTTGCACGCAACATGAAATAAAGTGAGCAGCGATACACAATGGAAATCCCCGTCCCTCACGTTTTGTGTTGTCAATGTTTGACTGTGTAAGGGATTTGTCACAGCCAATTTTCAGATGGAGGCAGCACCAAATCCATGGACTTCTCCCGTTTGGGAACATTTTCAGCGCATTTCTCCCATTGATGTAATTTACACAAATAGTGGATATTTATTGAAACTGAGGTGATGGCTTAGTGGTAAAGCATCTGCTCTACAAGTGGGAGGCCTGGGTTTGAATCCCAGCTGTCATTCTTGTAACTTTATTTTTATTCAATTCAACTTTATTTATATAGCGCCATTTCACAACAACAGTCATCTCATAGCACTATCAACTGTAGGGGGGACCCCCACAGTTGCAGAAAGACCCCAGCAATCAGCTGCAATTATTTGCAAGGTGAAGTGTCTGTTGTGTTTCAAAGAGCTTGTATCATTATTACGCATCATTATGCTGAGGCACTATTGCTATTGTGCCCTGCATGAGAATAAGGCCAGAAATGAATATACTGGGAAAGACAGTATAAGACGGTTGAAAATTTTATTATTTCATAATAAAAATGGATAAGTAGTACAAGCACACCAAGTAGCACAGGCACATTCACTGTAGTCACCCCAGTTGACTACACCCCAGTCACCCCATGCCAAAACATGCAGGTTAGGGATACGGGGCGCTCGCGCACGCAGCGACTGGCAGCTGGTGGCTTGTCACCAGCCTGCAAAACAAATCTACCTACGGGTACAAATAAGTAACAAAAAAAAAAAAAGTTGTGGGACACATATATGTGCACTTATGTATATCACTTCATGCTTCATATGTATACCACTTTAGGCTTCACATCTTAGAACATGAGGAGTTCGCCAACCTGAAAAAGTTGGGCATCATCAGGCGTTCGAAAAGCCCATGGGCTTACCCGCTGCACATGGTCCCGCTGATGGCTCGTGGCGACCTTGCGGAGATTTCCGCAGGTTGAACAACGCCATAGCGCACGACCGCTACCCAATCCCGCATATCCAAGATTTTTCCGTTCATTTGGCGGGGGCGCGCGTTTTTTCTAAGATAGACTTGGTCCACGGTTACCATCAAGTCCCAGTGCACACTGAGGACATACCCAAAACAGCGGTAATAACTCCGTTTGGCCTATTCGAGTTTTTGCGCATGCCGTTTGGGCTTAAGGGCGCTGCGCAGACGTTCCAACGCATGATGGACGCGGTGTTGCGCGATCTCCCCTTCGTATTCGTCTACCTGGACGACATCTTAGTAGCCAGCGCGTCCGAAGACGAACACGAAAACCACCTCACGGCAGTTTTCCGGAGGTTGGGAGAGCACGGGTTAATAATCAACCCAGCGAAGTGTCAGTTCGGGGTGACGCAGATTGATTTTTTGGGGCATTGCGTCTCCCCAGAAGGAGCAGTTCTGCTGCCTGACAAAGTATGCGCGGTAACAAATTTTCCCCAGCCACAAACAGTCAAGGCGTTACAGGAGTTTTGGGGAATGGTGAATTTTTATAGCCGTTTCCTCCCCCGCGCAGCGCAGCTCATGCAACCATTGTATGCCGCACTAAAAAAACAAAAACCCACAAATAAGATTGAATGGTCTCCGGAGCGAGAGCGAGCATTCTCGGAGGTCAAAACAGCCCTGGCAAACACTGCGTTGTTAGCACATCCAGACCCAACGGCCCGCATAGTGCTCACTACTGACGCGTCAGATGTGGCCATAGGGGCAGTCGTGGAGCAGCATGTAGCTGGGGCTTGGCAGCCGCTTGCATTTTTCAGCAGGACTTTGCGCGATAGCGAACGAACATACAGCGCATTCGACAGGGAGTTGTTAGCTCTCCACTTGGCCATTCGCCACTTCCAGTTCTGGCTGGAGGGACGCCGTTTCACCGCGTTCGTTGACCACAAGCCGCTGACATTCGCAATGGCCAAGGTTTCAGAACCGTGGTCAGGCCGGCAGCAAAGACAGCTGGCCGCTATCTTAGAGTTTACTACCGATATTCAGCATGTGGCGGGTAAACTAAATATAGTGGCAGACTGTCTCTCGCGCGCCGTGGCGGCCCCAGTCCGCGTAGGGATAGATTATGCAGCCATGACTGTGGATCAGGTTAGCGACGCGGACGTGCACGCGCTCCAGTCTGGACCAACAGGGTTAAGGCTGGAGAACAGGGTGCTGCAAGACGGTATGCCCCCCCTAATCTGCGATGACTCCACTGGGCGACCGCGTCCTGTGGTACCGGCCGCGTGGCGCCGCCGCGTTTTTGACTCGATTCATTCTCTGGCACACCCGGGAGTGCACGCGTCGGTCAAAATGGTGGGAGAGAAATTTGTTTGGCCGAGCCTGCGCAAACAAGTTAGAGAGTGGGCAGCAGCCTGCATGGCTTGTCAACGAGCCAAGGTACACAGACACACGAGAGCTCCCTTGGAGCCGTTCCACATCCCGGCTAAGAGGTTCGATCATGTTCACGTGGACCTCGTAGGCCCCCTACCGCCGTCACAGGGGTGCACACACCTTCTGACAATGGTAGACCGCACCACGCGCTGGCCGGAAGTGGTCCCACTGTCGTCAACCACAGCCGAGGAGGTGGCGCGCGCGTTTTTAACAGCATGGGTAGCGCACTTTGGAGTCCCATCGGACATTACGTCCGATAGGGGTCCTCAATTTGTTTCCGAACTTTGGTCAGCAATGGCCCGCAGCCTGGGGGTAACGATCCACCACACAACCGCGTACAATCCACAGGCTAATGGGTTATGCGAACGTTTTCATAGGTCATTGAAAGCGGCTCTCAGAGCGTCGCTTACGGATGCAAATTGGGTAGACAGGCTACCGTGGGTTTTATTGGGGTTGCGTTCTGCACCTAAAGAGGATTTAGAAGCCTCCCCGGCTGAGCTGGTTTTTGCGCAGCCACTTCGGCTGCCCGGGGAATTTCTCCCAGATAATCCTGCGCCAGAATGCTCCCCGGCTCAGCGGTTACAGAGTGGCACGGAATCGGGCACGCTGCCTGGCCCCGTTCACCACAGTTTTCCGCGCGTTTTTGTGCCTAAGGCCTTAAAAAACGCAGAGTTTGTTTTTGTCAGACACGATGCCCATCGCCCACCGTTGCGACCACCTTATGATGGACCATTTAGAGTGCTGGAAACAGGGGATAAGCATTTTTTGCTAGACCTGGGGGGCAGGAAAGAAAAGATTGGCATAAACAGGCTCAAACCCACCTTTGTTGTGGTAGACGAGGATGTGCTGTGCGCCAGGGCTCCTCGGCGCGGCAGACCCCCTAGGGGACATTCCCCAGAACACCCACAGGGATTGACTAACAATTCTCACCCTCAGGCAGCAGCTCCCCAGCAGGATGGCGCCGCAGAAGTGGTAAAGCCCGCTTACAGCAGATACGGGAGGAGACTGAGGCCCAAGCAGCACGTGGACTGATGTGTAATGGTTTATCATGACATGCAGACTGTTATTCCGTTGTTCCATCTTAGACGTTTGTGGGGGGGGGGGGGGTCATGTGGGACACGTATATGTGCACTTATGTATATCACTTCATGCTTCATATGTATACCACTTTAGGTTTCACATCTTAGATTGAACAAAGGACTGAGCCTCTCTGGAGATAACAGGAGGATGTGAAAGTCTAGTCTTTGGTATGCAGAGAGACGGCCTGGGGGAATTTTCCTGGCCGCCAGAGGCTGGGGATGGAGGTGTTAAGATCTGAAGGAAGATGTATTGTTATTTGGGATTAAATACAATATGACTGTGTGCTTTGAAGTCCTGAGGTATTTAAAGGACGAATGTCTGGGTTTCTTCCTCCTTCTGCTTTTGATGATGTTGGATGATGTGAATAAACTTGACTCGTGAGATGAACTCTGCCTCGTCATTTTGACATTATCTACAAAGTTTTATTTCTTTTTTCCCTTATGATCATTGATATTTCTTTAAAGACAGCACATTTATTGAAATTGAAAAAATACACACTAAGCCAATAATGCCCTTGTAAAAATCTACATGCTGTATACTTTTTTCGACTACATGGCCTAGTAGAGCAAATGAAGTTTCACATGATGTTTCACATGATGTTATGCCAATACCAGGAAAAATGGTAGCAGAGACAGGTGGTGGAGGCTCAGCAGTGATTGGTGACTGCCACTGTGAAACCCTGCCTAGCACCAGGCAAGACCCCTTACCAATAGATGAAATAAAAGGAAAAGATATTTTCCTGACCTGCTCTGCTGCTTCTAAGACCAACCCTGGGGATCCCAAAAAGGAAACAGCTGTGGGCGAGGGCACCAATGTAGAAAGTGATGACTGCAGGCATGATGACGGGCGAGTTTGCAGACTTTTTCACAGGCTGAATAGCAGGCTTATTCACAGGCAAGGCTGCAGGCTTATTCTCAGGCTGAACTGCAAGCCTGGTGACAGGTGAAGCTGGTGTCTGCGCCATGGGGAGGGTTGGTGCTGGTGAACGGCGTTGAGAGGGGCGGCGTCTCCCAGAGCTTTCCTTCCATCCAGGACTGCCGAACGTCAGCTTTGATTCCCAAAACTGCTCCTCTCTGTGGCGGAAATCTCCCAAGGTGCCCGTGGTGCAGAAGGTTGCTGCTTGGTAGGTGGAGGCAGGGCTGGAGCTGGTGATTGGTGAGGAGCAGGAGGTACTGAAGCCAGAGGATGCTTCTTCATCGGCGCAGACTTCAGCTAGTTCGCCAAACTCCTCACCATCCTGCGGTTTTCACGCTGCAGGTCGACCATCAGGGTGATCCTTTCCACCCCTCAGCGTGCTCCGTGAGCCGTAGATGACGGTGAACAGCCGCCTCCGTGAGCCCCAGGTACCACAGAGCCGATTTTGGGGTGAGAGACGTATGATCACAAGATATAAGCCCATCTATTTTCATTAATGCATTGCAAAGCTCCCACCCCAGGCTCATGGGGTACCAGTGCCCGCCTGCTGAGTCCCTAACAGGTGGCATCATCTCACTGGGTCCTTTTCTGGTCATGTCGTACTGTCATGTTCTGCTGCTGGGAAGGCTGCAAAGGGCAGGCCCACACGCAGAGATGCAATTCAGCAGGTTTAATAACCAAAGGCGCAACTCTAGAATGGATAATCACTGGCAAACACAAACCGGACAAAATACGGGAGAGGAACACAACCGGGTGCAGCCGTGAGGAATTAACAAGAACCAATAATGATGGGCAGAATAAACAGAGTGCTGTCGCAATGAGTAAACACAAGATGACAGAATAAAGGTGATAATGATACACAGAATGAACTGAAAACTAAAGGTGAGGACATAATTGCCATGCTGACAATTGGAAAGAAACATAGCCTAAAGAGTGGGACATGTTTTTTTGTTTTTGTTTTTTTTTGTTACTTATTTGTACCCGTAGGTAGACTTGGTTTGCAGTCTGGTGACAAGCCACTGGCTGCTGGTCGCTGCGTGCGCGAGCGCCCTAAACCTACATGTTTTTGGTGTGCGGGAGGAAACCGGAGAAATCCCGGAGTAAACCCGCACAACACGGGGAGAACATGCAAACTCCACACAGCTCACTGTTGGTCGGGGGCTGGGATCGAACCCACGATCTCATGATCCCCGCGATCCCCCGGCCGAGGGTAAAACTGTGCTGCCACAGTGCTAAACCACTGCGCCACCGTGCAACCCGTGCAGCATGTTTGCAAACATGTCCCCCCATGATAGTGGTGGGAACAGATTCCTGTGGGACCACAGAGGATAGAGGGTAAGTATTGGGAGCAAGGCATGTAAACATGACTGTCCTGTGCTGGTCCACTCACTGAGAGCATCTTAAGAAGGCTCGGGACTTCAGTCAATCAGCTGAGCACAGGAGTCTCCTCAGCTCCTGCCAATTAGCTCCTATGGCTCCTGATGAGAAGCTTGCATAACCAAAACAAAGGGTTGAGAGTGCAAAGATAATGCAGTGCTCACCCAGAACCACCACACAAATTCATGCAAATTACACACTATAAAAGGCACCAAAGGATGTTGAGATATAATGTTGTGTAAAAGACTCTTGGACATTATTTAAACATGTACAGGGCAATTTATGATACATTTTTTAAACACATGAGGTTTTTCATATTACAAGTGCACCATGGCAAAAATCAGCATTGATACTGAATGTTTATAAAGTTTGGTTTGTCTGCCATTGTTCCGATCCAAACTGTTATCTCATGATGCACACCAATTTCCTCAAGCAAACAGAATAAATATGCCAGCACTTCATTTTACAGATTTCTTAATCATTATTAAAGCACAAATTAATCCAGTTGACCCCTCCATGGATCACCACGTTATCGTAGGCGAGTGGTTTTCGTGTGATCCCAGGAGCACCTGGTGACCTGGTTTCTGTCCAGAGGACCTGGCAAGCGAGTCACATTTGTCCACCCTCCAGCGGGTTCTCCACATGCAGGAGGGATCATGGGGATTGTGGTGCTATATGAACTGGGCAGAAGTCTGCCTTCTCTGCTTGAACTGCTGCCCCCATGACCTGGACCCCCAGATAAGCGGCAGAAGATGGATGGATGTATCCAGATGAATATACAGTGATACAACAAAGTCTTGACTTGATCCTTGTTTTTATCACGTGATCTTACATTACTTATATCATTCTTGAATGATCATACAAACTTTGTTGAGATCTATGCAGCTTCAAAGCACAAATGCAGCTTAAACCACATCATGAACGCTACTACTGTCAGTGGAAATGAGACTTAATAATTAGGGTTTGTCCCTAAAAAGGAGTTGGAGGATAGGAGTTGGAGGTGAGTGAGAAGTCAAACATCCCACACATTCCACTGCTCACTCGCCTCCATCTCACTTCATGTAGTGATTCTTCCAACCACTAGAGGCCACTTTTTACAGACCTAATTGTAAGGTGTAATTTGTCTGCTGCTCTTTTTGCTTATGTCATATTTTACAGTTTCAACCTCTTTGTTTCTATCCATTTTGTTTTCTTATTGCAAGAGCATTTCCCATTGCACAGTGGTGCTCTTTTCTCTACCCCACATCTCTGTCACAGAGCTAAGAGGAGCAAACAGCAGAAAGTTGAACATAAAAGGGCCACAGAAAAGCACATAGAGTCATCACAGTAGCAAAGAATCTCTCCGTGCTCCGTTGCCCCTCACAGATGGAAAGCAACAGAGTGGAAAGGACAGCTCTTTTCTCTGTGACTAGAACACACCGCAGCGCAGTGAGATGCATGGCCTCCCTCAGTCCACTACAGCTCCATTACTTAGCCCAGAGTTTGGTGGGACACGACGTCTCCACACAGCGTGTAGACACTATCTTTCCAACCCTATAAACCTGGGGAGAGGAGTCATCAGTGCACAGAGAGATTTAGAGTGGGCAGGCCCATGGGCCCAGACAGTTATAGATCCCTTTACCTTTCAAGAGCAATTTCACCACAAATAGGATTAAAACTAATGGCGTTTGACACCACCAGGTTCAGCACATTGAATCCATTGGGTTTTATCGCGCTGACATTTCAAAAGGTTGGCCTGTGTGCACGGCACAACGCAGGGAATGCAGAGCTGGGTGACATATAGAGGACCCTGGGGACTCAGGCTTTTACAGCCTGTTCTGGAGATACTGACACCCCCCACCCAAGTCCACCCACCCTGCCTTCCACTGTGTCTACCACCCAACCAGCTCCATTACAGCTACTTTTATGGACACTAAAACCCAGAGACTACACATAACAGTCCAGTGTAGGCTTTCCACAAAGATGGAAGGTGTTAGTTTTCTTTTCTTTCTTTTTTTTTTTTTTTTTTTTACAGGTCAGGCCCCTTTGGATATGTAAGCAGTTCTGTCAGCAAAATAACCCTCATTATCTCAGTTGTGGGCAAAGTAATAGTCCTCCTGTATGATCTGCTTAGCTCATGAAGGTAAATTAAACCAGGGAATGATTTTCTTCCTCTTTGGCATTTAATTTCAATTTGTATAAAAACAAGACTCTTCAAGGTCAGTAAATGAAAGTGCTGTGTTTGGAATGTGAATGGAGTCGGTTGCCTCGGGGATCCTGCGCTATTAAAATGTGCTCATTCAGTAGCATCGTACAGTACTTGACCTGAATAATAATTTTAGCTTCGCCTCCCCTCATGCTATGATTGAGCGCGCTCTCCTGAACTCGTGTCCCTGTGCCATCACGCTTGTTTGTGTTAAATCCACAGGAAACGAAACCATTGCGCTGAGTGATGATGCTGTTTAAACACGGCTTAGCCATGCCTTGGAAAACAGACCGCCAGTGACCCTGTGCAAAAAAATAAACCTTTGTAATTCATATAGAAAGTAATTGTTTAGTTCTTATGAATACCATTTGTCCTGTCAGATAAATCTTATTTTGACAGCATTACAACATAACCACACAAGAATCATAATTCAAAGGGCATGCAATGAATATGGAATAGGCTTCATTTGTATGCACAGTGTACTCACACTCAGAATGCATCCATATTAAATATATTAGTAATTCATATCCCTTAATATATTCACAAATACATACTAGACTGGAAACATACTGGAGACACAGCATGGCTCTCTCTTTCTCTCATATGTGTGTCCATGTATGGTAGTCATATAAACTATGCATATGAATGTGCCGTAATATATCTGTGAAGTGATTATGTAAGTAGGGATCAAGGCATTAACTAATTATAGCCAAGGAAACTATAGCCTAATGATGTTTGTCACTAATGTACTTTTACATTTAAGACTAAATGGGCTTTAAAAGATGCTCATTCATGATTACTGTTGCTGAGCCTGTACAGGTTGTCCTAATCTGAAGTAATAGCTATCCCAGCATGCATCTTTGTTTATAATTGATTTATTTAATTTTTAAAGATCCCTTTCACTGCATATTTTACACATGTTGACAGCTCCCACGGGTCCTAATGAAATAAATGTGACATACTTTGGTCAAATTGCCTTTAATTGTTGAATTGTTGCAGCATCATTATGAATCATCTTTTGCAGCCTCCCTCAGAATGGCTCGTTTCAATGCATGTCTCTTAACTGCTCATGAGCTCCCCCTACCCTCCTTCTTATGTTGCTGAGGATGTTGTTAATGTCACTGGCTAATGTTAGCTGGCTTGCTCCTACCTCAGTTAGCTAATGTAGTCTGAGCCAACTGGTGTAAATTCGTCTTAATGAATTAAGAAAATAAAGCCAGGAGTGTGTGGTTTCAGTGGTCGATAGGATACGTGTAGTACAATAAGCACAGAAACATTAGTGAATGGGAAGCTGCTAATGGCTGCTAGCTGCCGTTGTTGCTGGTCAGAGCAAAATAGTAAAATAAGCTAAAAATAATGCTGAAGAACAATGTATATGGTCAAGTGTTGATAGATGTAAAGGATTCCAGTAAGGGTGGGAAGAATTTGTGGAAAATAGCAATCAAAACTGGACGCGATCAAACAGTTAAGCTAACGATAAGCAGACTGACTCTAACCGCCTAGCCAAGCTAATGCTAATGGTTCATCTACCATTATGGTGAAAATATAACAAAATAAGCAAGAATGGCATGAGCTTTATTAACAACTGTAAATTTGTGAAGCAGGTGGGAACAGGGATGTCTCCTAGGGTGGTATGTATCTCATGGAGCGGGCAATACTGAGGAACGTTCACGAATGTTACAATTGTTGAGGTGTCATCAGGGTTCGTAAAAGGTTGTGCAACAGTTTACCAACAGTTTTTGTTGCCGCAAATGAATTTTGCACAGTCAAAGCTGTTGCTCAACCTTTTGTGAACCCTGAGAAAACCCCAGAAATCACAACATTTGTGAACGTTCTTCAGCATCCGCGGCTCCATGAGATACATGCCTAAAGAAAATAGCAACCCAGACAGCACACATTTGTTTTGCCAATGTCGGCTACCTGATCTACAGCTGAGATAAGCACCATCCCAGCCCACTAAACATTTCAGCTAGGTTGGCTTTAGTTGGCCCACCATCGGAGAAGCTGACACCACACTGTGCAGTTTAGATCAATTTATGGAGCTGTCTACACATCTGGGTACTTGGCCAGGAACGTGCCCACCAAAACGCATGTGTACCAAAACGTACAGGTGATAAAAACTGTCAGTTTGCCATTGAAACAATATGGCATCAATATTATGATGAGCTTTTACCTCAAGATTGGATCAGATATGATCAACAACTTTAAATTTGTGATTTTGAAAAGTCTACCTACCATTTACCAGCCAGTATGTGGAAGAACAATCCAGCAGAGTGGCCAGAAACAACATTTATTGATATTTGTAACTACCGGATAGATACTCCTGCTTCACTGCGCATTGGCAGAATACTGTAATAATAGAAAATAAATTGTAACTGCTGTGGAAATCCCCCAAAAGCTG
Organism: Pholidichthys leucotaenia; assembly: GCA_020510985.1. Taxonomy (NCBI): domain Eukaryota; kingdom Metazoa; phylum Chordata; class Actinopteri; order Cichliformes; family Pholidichthyidae; genus Pholidichthys; species Pholidichthys leucotaenia. Next base: position 150,670,968 of record CM035838.1, read on the forward strand.
TCATGTTTAGGTTTGCAAAATTTATCCAACGAAGCTCACAGATGGGAAAATATTACTTGCCTCCATAAGGATGGGAGACTGCAGTCTGTTTACACTTGTAGTCTTCGTTAATCCTGACACTTCGTTTCAGCACTACAGAGCTTTGGTCCATTTGTCTGCAGGTGAGCGTTAGTCTCATTTTTAAACTAGTTTAATTGCAGTGTTGATACTTTTACTGTGAGGCTGATTAGCGGCTCAAATTGGAATTAATATTCCTCACAAACCGACACCTTTGTTCTAGCTATCAACTTTTGGAATTTGGAATTGGCGCTGTAATGGTGACAGTGGCGGCAGCGTCTTGCCGAGCATCTGAGAAGCTGAGAGACGGAGCATGCTGAATGATTTTCTGCATTATTTCTGAGTTACTTAAAAGATAGACTTAAACGATAGTGAAGGTTAGCAGTTACATTTGAAGCTTTTTCATGTGCAGACACCTGTTCCTTTTGCAGCTGCTGCTCTGGGCTAGTGGTTTGGTGCTAACGCTAACCAAAAGACAAGGTGATGACATTCTGCGCTACTCTCAAGACAGACTGTGGAGTACACCGCACCAGATCTGGACATCCTGGAGTAACTTTGTGGACGGAATAGTTGTCAGAGATGGAAAACGCCAATAAGAAAAAGAGGTAAGAGAGGGGGAGTTAGGCAAAGACTGAAACGTCTCTCCGGTACATGGAAATGTCTGCCACTCCGCTCAATCATTCTTTCTAATGTCCGCTCTTTATGGAATAAACTTGATGAGCTGCATGCAAACATCTCAAGTCAGTGGACATACAAGGAGGCAAGTTTGATCTGCCTCACAGAAACCTTGTTTGATAACATGATTGCGGACTCAGAGTTGTCTTTAAATGGATTTGGATGGCCACTCAGATTGGATTGGGACACTGCGGGGAGCCAGAAGAACAGGGGTGGACTGCATGTGTATGTAAACGAGAATTGGACTAGAACCACAACAGTGACAAACTCCTGTTGTACAACTGATATAGAGCTGCTAGCACTTTCAGTCAGACCCAAGAACCTCCCTCGGGAGTTTGGTCAGCTGGCTCTAGTGCTGGTTTACTCCCCCCATCAGGTAACACCATAGGTGTATCTGAATCCATAGCTGTCTATGTGCATCAGACTGAATGTGCTTCTTCAGATTCTTTTGTTACCATTTTAGAGGACTTTCATGGCTGCAGATTAAATAAGACACTTATCCATTATCAGCAGTATGTTACATGTTCCACCAGAGGATATAAAACTATTGATCTCTGCTATGGAAATTTAAAGTATACATATAAAGCATATAAAAAAAAACACCTCTCAGCATTTTTTTTTTTTGGACTTATTTTGTACCTGTAGGTAGATTTGTTCTGCAGTCCGGTGACAAGCCACCAGCTGCCAGTCGCTGCGTGCGCAAGCGCCCCTTAACTCCCTAACCTGCATGTTTTTGGCATGCGGGAGGAAACCGGAGAAATCCCGGAGTAAACCCACGCAAACACGGGGAGAACATGCAAATTCCACACAGATCACTGTTGGCCAGGGATCAAACCCACGATCTCATGATCCCCGCGATCCCCCGGCCGAGGGTAAACTGTGCTGCTGCAGTGCTAACCACTGCGCCACCGTGCAGCATTGTAGATCATAACAATGTCCACCTCATTCCTGCATGTCATACGAAACTCCAGAGACACCGTGTAGCTAAGAGAACGTTGAAAAAGTGGGATGACGGGGCAGTGGAGAAATTACGGGGCTGCTTTGACTGCATGGACTGGAATGTGTTAACTGCAGGATGCATTCTGGAGGAGGCCACTACAGTGTTGCCAACTTGACTGCTTCCTAGCTAAATCTGGTGACTTTTCAGATCCTCTTGGCAACTTTTTTTTTTTTTGTCAGAAGCAACTAGCGACAAATCTAGCAACTTTTTCTGGTGTTATCGGAGACTTTTCTGGTGTTTTGCAGACTCTTGATGTGAAAGCACTATTGCCCTGCAGGTACTGTCCTCAACAAGCAGCGGGTGCTACCGTGACCCTCTCCCCATCCCAAAGCACTGACAGGCGGTCAGTCTCACAGTAGCCTCATGCAGCAGTTAGCTTCAGTCAGAGAGGAGACCCACGCCACTCGCGTCCAGACTGCAAATGAATTGCGTGTGCACAACCCCCCGCCAATCCCTCCCTGTTTTACAGAGCGGGATGTAAATGTTTCTTCACTGTCAGTGTCACACTAGTGAATCACTGCATTTGACTTGACAGCCTCAGTCACATACTCACCTCATCCACTGTGTGTGTCTCTCTGTGACATAAGCTAAACATCTGGCTAGCTAGCTCATCATGTCACAGTCTAAACTGTACGCTCACAAATACAGAAAGGAGTGGGAATCAAATCCTGAATTCAAAGGCTGGTTGAAGCTGTTTATTGGAGATGATACACGGGCGTACTGCCTGTACTGTCCCAAGCCTGGATAAGGGAGGAGGGCTGGACATAGAGCTAGCAAGTCCACCCCACATAACAGTCTTGTTTAAATTTGATATTCCAACATTTAACAATGCAGGAAAAATTGATTTATGTAATGTGGGTCTAGGCAAAGCATTAAAGTCATGAAGTTATTTTGAGAAGTGATTGCCTATTTAAATGGCAGTTTATTTTATTTTATTTAACCTTTATTTAACCCCTTGCACTCTGGTCAATTTCCCTAAAAACGCCTAAAAATAACGTACCCAAAGTAAATCAAAAGCTGTTCTTCAACCCTTTGCAGCATCTTCATGGGGTTGGTCTCATTTAAAAGAAAACACTTTGAATTTTTCTGGCAAAACAGTCATAATCTCTCTAAGTGCTCCGGCCACTGAGTAACAGTCATCTAAACATACTGAATTTGAAGAAAATAAAGTTCGCCTGGGTGTTTTTTTAGATACAAATGCTTGCAAATAACACACGGCTGTCAGATACTGGCTGGAAAATGCAACAGAAATGTAGAACCAAGTGTTATCCAGCTGAGGTCAAAATTTTGTAACAATACCACAAAAAATGAATATATTACACAGCTTTTTTCTCAGGTTGTTCCCAGGCGTTTTTGAATTGTGCCAAATTGTGCCAAATGGCACAGTTTGGAAAAACGTCTGTAACTTTTGAATGCTGAAACATAGAAGCTCCATCTTGGGCTCTAATGAAAGGTGACACTCCGGGCTGTGTGTGTGTGTGTTGGGGGGGGGGTGTTTATTCATTCATGAATGAATGAACAATCAACCCCACACACACAAAGAAGCATGCCACGTAAAAAATGTGTGGCTTTTTTTTACAAGAAAAAATAACCTACAGTGCAATAAAAATTATACTAAAATATCTGCAATGTAGAGGATAACAACTCCCCCCGGCCCCCCGCTACAGAGGAGCTCGGCGCACAAAAAACGGTCCGTCAACGGTCCGTCATGTGGCTATGACGCACCGTTGTAATTACCGATCGGTCAAAAGTCATTTTTATTACTATTTTCAGTGATAAAGAATAATTTAGCTTATAACACTTACCTGTCCACAACAGCAGTGTCATTGGCGAACATCTGGTCCTCATTGTCAGACGAACATGAAGCTGGTCCGCTTGTTACGGACTCGTGGTTCTGGTCACCCAACCCGGTCAAACCATGATTCCATTATTGCGGTTTTGCGCTTCCATGATTGCGGTTTTGGCAAACGATTTTTCAAAACAAATAAGAACAGTAGTAAGAAAAAAAAGACTGGCGAACGCTACCGTTACACACAGGTCTCAATGTGTGTCACCCAGCGGCTTACACAAAACAGATTTTATGCACGGGACACACGCGTTTCAATCGTTGAACTTCTCTGCTTCAATTGGCTCGTTGTATTTGCGGTTGTTGGTAGGCGGATCCTTCTTGCTAGGTTTTCAGTCATTGGTTCTTCAAGGTTTCAGAAACCCAATTCAAGGCTCTTATTAGTCGAATGAGAGATCAATCAAATCTAAACCAATCAAAACACTCCTTTGGCTTTCTGTTTGCGGCTGTGTCTGTACTGGAAGAATGGAAATGCAGCTTCTTTTTTTTTCAGAGACGCACTAGGACGCAGAGACGTGACCGCCCACGGTATCCCGGAGTGCAAGAGGTTAACTAGGCAGGATAGATGAAGAACACATTCTTATTTACAACTGTGACCTGGGGGGAAGGGACAAGGGGCAAGGGACAACTCACATTCATACCTCCCCAGCTGATGTCAATTAACCTAGCCTGCATGTTTTTGGCCCCTGTGGGAGGAAACTGGAAAAATCTCTGAATAAACCCATGCAGACACGGGGAGAACATGCAAACTCCACACAGAAAGATCACCATTGGTCAGGGGATGGGCTTGAACCCGAGATCCCAAGGTCAAGGGTGAGTTGCTGTGCTGCCAAAATTAAAACAAACAAACCAAGAATCAACAGAAGAAGAGAAGTTATTTTGTAGTTCTAAACATATTTAGGTTGTTTTTTTAATCACTTTTTGTCTGTCTCATGACATTTTTCTTTCCTATAGCATCCATTACAATTACATGCAAATGACCAATTATGCAAATTAGATGATGACATCATGAAGCGACTTATAGTGATTTTTAAGACAGCCAATAGCTACTTTTCTTATTGAGGAGTTGGCAACACTGGGCCACTGATGTTGTTACCCACTATATCACCTTCTGCGAGGAGATGATTGTCCCTACAAAAACAATAAAGGTATTCTCTAACAACAAGCCTTGGATCACCAAACTCCTCAAAATGACACTGAATGAGAAGAAAATACCATTTCAGTCTGGAAACAAACTGCAGTCTAAACTCATTCAACATAAATTCCATCCATCCATCCATCCATCCATCTTCTACCGCTTTTCCCGACGTCCGGGTCGTGGACGCAGCAGTTAAAGCAGAGAAGCCCAGGCTTCTCTCTCCCCAGACACATTCTCCAGCTCTTCAGAGGGGACACCAAGGGGTTCCCAGACGCAACTGGGAGACATAGTCTCTCCAGCGAGTCCTGGGTCTGCCATGGGGTCTCTGACCAGTGGGATGTGCCTGAAACACCTCAAGTTGGAGGCGTCCAGGAGGCATCCTGATAAGATGCCCAAACCACCTCAACTGGCTCCTTTCAATGTGGAGAAGCAGCAGTTCTACTCTGAGGGTGAGTCCAGCAATCCTACGAAGAAAGCTCATTTCAGACGGTTGTATCCGCGATCTCGTTCTTTTGGTCATTACCCAAAGCTCGTGACCATAGGTGAAGGTAGGAACGTAGATTGGCAGGTAAATCGACAGCTTTGCCTTAGCGTTTAGCTCCCTCTTCACCACAACGGACTGGTACAACGTCCGCATCACTGCAGATGCTACCCCGATCCGTCTGTCAATCTCTCGCTCCATTCCCCCTCACTCATGAATAAGATCCCGAGATACTTAAACTCCTCCACTTGGGGCAGGAGCTTGTCCCCAACCTGGAGAGAACAATCCACCTTTTTCCGGTTGAGGACCATGGACTCGGACTTGGAGGTACTGATTCTCAACCCAGCCGCTTCACACTCAGCAGCAATACATCCCAGTAAGACCTGTAGGTCATTGCTGGATGAAGCCAGCAGGACAACATCATCTGCAAACAACAGAGATGAGATCCTGTGGTCACCAAGCATGACACTCTCCATTCCCTGGCTGTGCCTAGAAATCCTGTCCATAAAAATTATGAACAGGATCAGAGACAAAGGGCAGCCCTGGAGGAGTCCAACTCTCACTGGGAATGAGTCCAACCGAGTGTTGGCAATACGAACCAAACTCTCACAACGTCGTATAGAGAATAGATAGCTCATAACAACAAACCCGAAACTCCATATCCCAAAGCAACCCCCTCCAAAAAAAAAAAAAAAAAAACACAAGGGACACGGTCAAATGCCATCTCCAAGTCCGCAAAACACATGCAAACTGGTTGGGCAAACTCCCACCAACCCTCGAGGATTCTCAAGAGGGTAAAGAGTCGGTCCGATGTGCCACGCCCAGGGCAAAAACCACATCGCTCCTCCTGAATCCGAGGTTCGACCAACAGCCAGACTCTCCTCTCCAGGACCTTGGCATAGACCTTCCCGGGGAGGCTGAGGAGTGTGATCCCTCTAAAGTTGGAGCGTACCCTCCAGTCCCCCTTTCTTGAAGAGAGGAACCACCACCCCTGTTTGCCATGCCAAAGATACTGTCCGCGAGCTCCACGCAATCTTGCAGCATCATCCTACAACATCCAGGGCCTTGAGGTACTCAGGGCAAATCTCCTCCACCCCCGGGGCCTGACCACCAAGGAGCTTTTTAACCACTTTGGCAACCTCAGCCGCTGTGATGGGCGAGTCGTCCCCCTCATCCAAAAGCCCTGCTTCCTCTGTGGAAGGCGTGTCAGTGGGATTGAGGAGATCCTCGAAGTATTCCTTCCACCACCCGACGATATCCCCAGTCGAAGTCAGCAGTGCCCCATCTGCACCATACAGAGTGTGGACAGGGAGCTGCTTCCCCCTCCTGAGTCACTGGACAGTTTGCCAGAATCTCTTCGAGGCTGACCAAAAGTCTTGTTCCATGGCCTCGTGGAACTCCTCCCACGCCAGAGTTTTTGCTTCAGCAACCACCCAAGTTGCACTCCGCTTGGCCTGCCGGTACACCTCAGCTGCTTTGGGAGTCCCACAAGCCAACCAAGCTCAATAGGACTCCTCCTTCAGCTTAATGGACTCCCCCACCACTGGTGTCGACCACTTGGTTTAGGGGTTGCCACCACGAGATGCACCGACCACCTTGCAGCCACAGCTCTGGGCAGCCGCTTCAACAATGGAGGTGGAGAACATGGCCCATTCAGACTCCATGTCTCCAGACTCCCTCAGAATGTGGTCAAAGTTCATCCGGAGGTGGGAGTTGAAGATCTCCCGGACAGAGGCCTCAGCCAGACGTTCCCAGCACACCCTCACTATACATTTAGGTCTACCAGGTCTGAATGGCATTCTCCCCTGCCACTGAATCCAACTCACCACCAGGTGGTGATCAGCTGACAGCTCTGCACCTCTCTTTACCCGAGTGTCCAAGACATACGGTCGCAGGTCTGATGACACGATAACAAAATCGATCATCGCCTTGCAGTCTAGGGTGTCCTGGTGCCAGGTGCACATATGAACACCCTTGTGCTTGAACATGGTGTTCGTTATGGACAAACTGTGGTTAGCACAGAAGTCTAATAATTGAACACCACTCGGGTTCAGATCGGGCAGGCTGTTCCTCTCAATCACCCCCCTCCAGGTTTCACTGTCATTGCCCACATGCACATTGAAGTCCCCCAGTAGGACAATGGAGTCTCAAAGAGAAGAACCCTCCAGCACCCCAGTCAGAGTCTCCATAAAGGGTGGGTGCTCTGAATCATCATTTGGTGCATAGGCACAAATGATGGTCAGAAACAGTTTCCCAACCCGAAGGTGCAAGGAAACAACCCTTTCATCCACCGGGGAAAACTCCAGTATAGAGGCAGCAAGGTGGGGGGATACAAGAATACCCACCCCATAACATAAATTGAACAAACAAATTAGGACAGCAAAAAGACTGCATAAAGAGAAGGTTGAGAAGCTTTTCAGGGAGGAGAAAGCCAAGGATTTCTGGCGAGGCATTAGAACGTTGCCCTGTCACAACCAGGCAACCTCTAAGATAGTGACAGAAGTGTGTCACGCACTGAGCATGGGGGGATCCTGCCGTGCTCTGTCTCTTTGCCTTTTTTCTATATTTGTATGGTGTTGTATTTTTGAGTTCTAATTCCTGTTATTTTATCTTTGGTTGATTTCCACATATTCTATGTTGTTTCTTAGTATGATTTATTTTCCTGTTTACGTTCATTGTAGTTTTGTTATTTGCATATTTGGATTTATTTGTCTTTATCTGCCATCATATTATATTCGTATCCGGTTGTGTTTTTTTTTTCTCTCTCTCTCTCACTCCCTCTTCGGGGCTGCAGCTGTCAATGGAACTTCTGGGTTTGTTTGTTTTTATGCTCTGTTGTGGGCAGTGTTCCTGTCAGCTGTCAGTCCCGTCTTCTCCCTCTCATTACTCCCAGCTGATCCCTGTTGCAATCATTGTTACCTCTTGCCCGCTCATGTGATCCACACCTGCAACCATTTGTGTTCATTGGATTCTTGTGTTATTTAAGGTCTGTTGTTTCTCTCTTTCTTTGCTGGAGTCTTAAGAATTATTTTGCATCTGAACCCTGCTCCCATTCAGACTTGCCTCCAGTGTGTATCCTGTTTTCTCCCTGTCATTCATAAGTTTTTGCTTTGTGCACTCTCTGGATTTTTCTGTTTGCGCACTGTTTGGACTTTGTGTTTGGTTTTCAATAAATATCACAAACTGCAGTTCAGCATCTGGGTCTCTCCTCTCCGCCATTTGGGCAATTCATGACAGAAGACTCCAGCCAGTTAAAGACCCAGCTGCTGCAGTTTGTGGTTCTTTTTGTTTTTTCACCTGGGGTTTTGCCATGTCGGCCACCCTGCATGTTTCAACTCTGGGACTGAGTGAGGAGGAGTGTGTGGTGGCAACGCTCATCGCCAGTTTTGCCTTGGTGGCTGGAGCCTCCCGCTCTCCCGAGGAGGCTTGGGGGTTTGTGGACAGCGCAGCCTGGGTGATCGAGACGCACCCCAGTCTTTGGAGCTACCCGGGCCTTACAGTTTTCCTCGCCTCAGTGGTCGACGCACAACTCAAACTCTGTGACCAGGCGAAGGACTCCCCTTCGGCACCACTGGGGGTCAAGAAGAAGCACACCCATGAGCAAAAGGCTCACTCGTCCCGTCTGGAACTCGAGTCCTCGCCCATCCACCAGACGGCCCCTTGAGGTCCCGGATGGATACCATCTGGCCCTGACATAGCAGCCCTGCCTTCTCCTCCCAAACAGTGGCCCACACCATCGGCCGAGGAGCTGGAGGAGCGCAGGCAGGTCCAATTAGCGGAGACGGAGCTCCTACTTGAATATACTGTAAGCCATGGCTCCTCCCAGATTTCACCCAGAAGCTGGAGGAGGTTTCATCGGATCCTCCCCTACTTCACCATGAGCCAACATCTCTGCCTCCCACTTCCCGCCGTCGCCTAGGGAAATTTCACGGGAAGAACGCCTCCACCTCCTCTTTGGCAGTTCCCCCTTCGTCAAGGCTGAAGACTTCGGCAGCTGATCCTTCACTTGGTTTTTCCTCTCCAGCTGTCCCGTCAGCCTCCTCCTCCACCACTGCTGCCTCTCCCTCCTCCTCAACGTTTCCTCCTGCTGCCAAAGAACTGGTCGCCTCCTTCCCGGCTCTGCCCATCACCACGTCTGCTGGGGCAGCTCCTCTACTTTCCTCGGAGGGGCCTGCAACAACAGCAGCCACGGAGAGGGCGGACTCTACACCTGCTGCAGCAGAGAACATCATGCACCGGGAACACAGGCAAGTGTCTTTTCACCTTTCACCTGCTCTCTCCGTGTCTCCTCCTTTGCCCCTTGGTACCTACCGACCACAGGATTGAGCCGCCGGATGATGGAGGAGCCTGCGGCCCTGGAGGGCCTGGCTCCAGCCCCGCAGCCATGGTCTGGATGGAGGGAGAGCGGTGAGACCAAGCTGAAGCCTGCACCAATGAAGGAACGTCCCCTGGCCTCAGTGGAGCAGAGTCCAGCACCAGCAGAAAATCGACCTCCTGTGTCCACGTCGGGTGAGCCACCTGCGTGGGCCACTTCACTAGGGGGCCTTGGGACTGTATCCACCATCATGCCTGCTGTAGGGGCAGCCACAGCAGGGCCAAAGTTGGACCTCCAGAGGGCCGAATCCGAGACGTCGCCTCTTGGATCGACGGAGTCCTGGTTGGCAGTGGAGCTTGAGCTCAGGCAAGTGCTCTCCTTAGTTTTCGTTGTTTCTATGTTGGAAAGATCTTGTCTGGCTCTTGGTGGGGAGAGCCAGGTGCAGTCGTCAGCTGCAGGTATTTTGGCTTTTTCTTGTGTCATTCCCTGTATCCGTAGTATGATGATGAGACTTGTTCATGTTAACTTAGTGATGTACCATGGTGCAGCTGCCGGGGATGGTGGGGATGATGACCAAACAGCGTGAGCTCAAGATGTCTCTCCATGACCCAAGTACAGAGTAGAAGTATGACTGACATGCAGAAAACCGTAAGAAGTTTCATGATCATGATGTGAAGTTGAAATGCACTACTTGCAAATATATTTATAGAGTTTGAAGCATTACTTTTACTTTTATTTTGTTTTTATGTTATTCTTTTTTCTGTTTTTACATCTTATCGTTACACTTTATTATTATGATTATTGTTTTGTTTTATCTTTTATGTTTGTTTTTATCAGCTGCAATGACACATAACTGCGATAGAAATGCTTAGATAAGATTAGGATATTAAATATTTTTACACAATGTGCTTTTTGCTGTATGAAGTTTTTTGCACTGCTACACGCAAAACATAACAGGATGTGGGTTTTTAGCTCTGCAGACACACACCCTCCATCATTTGGTAACAAAGAACTGCTTCTGCTCACACATAAAAAAGGAAGGAAGGTGAACCTGTCACATGGGGTGAGACGCCATGTCATCCGGCTCTCAGGCCATATTCCCCCTCAGCCCGGCTCTTACTGTGACAGCGTCTCAGCGGGCTCCCAGCTGTCAGTTATACGAGACGGCTGGAGCCCAATTATCCCTCATCAGCTGAGGCGCTGCTAATGAGTATTTAAGGGAGCAGCTCCGATCATTCGGGGCTGTGACTTCGCTCACCGTAGGCTGGAACCCCTTCGCCTGGCGCTAGCCTCCTGCTCTTTGTTCTGCATTATATGTGAGTGTTCCACTTGTATGGTTATTTGTGCTTGTTGGCCCCACGAGGCCATGTTCCTTATTTCCTTTCTCTATAAAACATCGCAAACTCACTGGCTCGCCCTCGGCTCTCATTGTGTGGCTCGCGAGGGCCACACGTAACAGTAAGTCACAGCCAAGCGAGTTGCCGGCGGCCGTGAGTTTGCCGTTTGGACTTGTGTCTTCCCTGTCTGGGTGTCTGCTCTTAGAGCATGCCGTCCCCCAGGAGTCGTGTTCAGCGCCAGGGCGACGAGCTGACGGCCATCTTGGAAGATGTTGACGGGACGCTCTTCACCGCCTCCCTGGACAACACCCCCAACGAAAGATGCTGGCACCTAGATTTTGCTGAGAATCTCCTGGACAGTCTCTCTCGCCATTCCAACCACCCTGAGGTCTGTGCCAGGAGGGACGCCATAGCTGCACAGCGAGAACTGCTCCGTGGGTTGGACAGAAATCCCGGCAGGAAGCCGAAGAGGAGGAGACGTCACCCTTCGCTTCGGGATCCCGCTCCTGCCTCCACTCCGGCCCAGGAGTTCGCCCCATCCAGAGGGTTTTCCCCATCCAGCACGACGTCACTCGGGATTCCCCCCGAGGATCTGCAGCTGATTGCAATTAAGGTCCGGGACCGAGTGGCTGCTGCTCGCTCCGCTGTGCATCCGTCCGCAATTATGAAGCATGTGGCGGCGGACTGGTGGAGAGGAGTCCAGGGCTGCGTGACTTCTCTGAGTCCGACGCCCTCCTCGCCTCTGTCTCTGCTCAGGAGCGGCGATTTCCAGATCTCACTTTCGCTTCGCCCCCTGTGAGTAGCTGTCGTCACACTGCCTATTCTTCTCAGCATGAACCCCGTCCGGATCCAGTTCCGGGTCACCGCAAGGTCTCATTCTCCCATGCAGCTGTCACTCCTGTGCCTCTTCTGAGAGGAGATCCCGCAGCCTCGTCTCCCGAGCCACCTCCCTCCGCTGTTACGCCAGCGCGCCGGGCCCGGCTCATCTCGGCTGTCGCCTCCTCCTCCTCGACGTGCTCCCCGGCTGCTGTGTGCATCCAGAATCCTGACCTGGCGAGCTCCATCCCGGAATCTACAAGAGCGGCTCCCCGACGTCCTCCCAGGGGATCCTCCGTTGCCGCCCAGCGGGGAAAGGGAGGAGCAACGTCCACTACAGCAGGCACCATCCAGCCTCCAGGAGACAGGCAAGTCTCAGTTCATTCACATTCACCTTGTGATTTGCTCTGTCAAACTCCTGGAGGTGGAGTTCGGGGTTCGCAGCTCCCTGAACTCCCACCACCTGCTGTAGCTGTAATTATTAATCCTGCACCCTCTCTGTCTCCCTCCGCTGAGCGGTCCCCGGCGCCAGGCCAACGTCGTGGGATGAGGAGGGGGCCTGCGGTTCTGGACAGCCTGGTTCCGGTTCTGCAGCTATGCCGTGGACGGAGGAGGAAAGCGGATTGCTACGTGGAGCCTGCGCCAACGACTAAGCATCCCCGGGTCTCCACGGAGGAGCGGTCTGGTCCAGCGGGACAAGGTTCTCCTGCCACCACGCCGTGTGGGCCGTCGGCGTGGGCACCGGTGCCGGAGGACTCACAAGCTGCACTTTCCATCATGCCAGCTGCGGAGCCCGACGCAGCTGAGTGGGAGCCTGACGACGACCTCCTGATGCTTGATCCCGGATCTTCGCAGTCCTGGACGGCGTCGGAACCCGAGAACAGGCAAGTGCTCTTCCTTATCTTTCTTCTCCCTACTTTAGAGCACTTTAGCCTGTCTCCAGGGGAGGTGAGCCGGGTGCAGCCCTCCGCTGTGTCCGAGCTTATCTCGCCGGGTTCTGGCGCTGCCGGTGATCCTGATCCCAGTTCTGTTTTCTCTCCTGAGCCTTCTCCCAGGGTCGCTGGCGAGGAGCTGCCATCGCCCGTGGTGCCAGAGGGTCCAGGTTCGACATCAGAGGTCGGTTCTGGTGCGGTGCCGGTCCAATTGGGGTCCGACGTGTGTTCGACGGAGACCCAATCGGGGTCCGACGTGGGTTTGACAGAGACCCAATCGGGGTCCGACGTGGTTTCAGCACCAGTGGTGTCCAGGTCCGGTGAGGGAGCTGCAGATCTCCCGCCATCTGACGTCAGACCACCTCGTCATCAGCTCTTCCCCAAGCCTCTTCCACTAGGGCCCATTTGGACCTCTCCCTCTCCCCTACGGGCCTGGTGGTTGAGCGATGCGGGTCGGCCGCCGGAGGGTCTGCCGTGCCCATTCGGCTCGCTTGTGCGGCCGCCCAACCCGCTAGACTTTCTGTTCGGCGATCTGGTTCGGCCTCCCGAGGAACTGTGTTTTCTGGCCTGGGGTTCGGGTAGGCCGCCGGAACTTTTCCCTTCACCCCTGTTAGCGGTATGGACGCTGGGTGCGGGGAGACCCCCGAACTGAATTTCCTTTGCTGTGCTTATGTTTGGGTGGGTACAGCTAAGTTCTTATTGCTGTTCCGCGTTTAGCGTGATTTTTTTTTTTGGTGCGTTTAGCGTGATTTTTTTTTGGTTTCCCCTCCTGTTTGAGGGATGGCTGCAATGGTTAATTTTCACCCTTGGGAGTTTTTTCCTCTCGTTTTGGGGTCTCCGGGGTTGATTTTCTTTGTATTTGCCTGTACATGGTTTTATGGAGCATTGTGGAGTTTTTTTCCCTGTGTTTCGGGCTGTTATTTCCGCAATTATCCTCTTCCTAAATGGGTTTTTTTTTTCCTCTCTCCCATGTTGTGATTTATGGAGTACTGTGGGGGGGGGGGGGTTTCCCTGTGTTTCGGGCTGTTATTTCCACAATTATCCTCTGCCTAAATGGGTTTTTTTTCTCTCTCTCTCTCATGTTGTGATTTATGGAGTATTGTGGGTTTTTGTTCCCTGTGTTTCGGGCTGTTATTTCCACAATTATCTTCTGCCTAAATGTTTTTTTTTTTCTCTCACCCATGTTGTGTTTATGGAGTATTGTGTTTGGGTTTTTCCCTCGTACTCTGTATTGGTTTATTGTCGATTGTTTTTTTTTCCTTTCTCTGATTCTCTCCCTCCTGACCTGCGCCCCTTCCGCCCACCCTAGGTGTGTGTGGGGGGGGGGTGTCTTGGATGTTATGGGCCGTTTGGAGTCCGGTCATGAGGAGGGGGCCCTGTCACATGGGGTGAGACACCGTGTCATCCGGCGCTCAGGCCATATTCCCCCTCAGCCCGGCTCTTACTGTGACAGCGTCTCAGCGGGCTCCCAGCTGTCAGTTATACGAGACGGCTGGTGCCCAATTACCCCTCATCAGCTGAGGCGCTGCTAATGAGTATTTAAGGGAGCAGCTCCGATCATTTGGGGCTGTGACTTCGCTCACCGTAGGCTGGAACCCCTTCGCCTGGCGCTAGCCTCCTGCTCTTCGTTCTGCATTATATGTGAGTGTTCCACTTGTATGGTTATTTGTGCTTGTTGGCCCCACGAGGCCGTGTTCCTTATTTCCTTTCTCTCACCACAATAAAACATCGCAAACTCACTGGCTCACCCTCGGCTCTCATTGTGTAGCTCGCGAGGGCCACACGTAACAGAACCTGGGTTCAGGGTTGCGATTAGAGAATTGAAAGCAGATAGTGGAGCAGGATACACCTGGCCGGTGACCGTTTGCAGAGGAGAAGGCATTTGATGGTGTCAGCAATCCTTAAGAAGAGAGCCATTGTGGGGGTCTGGGGGACCGCCCCAGATCGGAAGCTATATGTGCTTGATTTAATTGTTTTTCAGGGTCTTGGTCTGTCAGATTGTGCGGGGACAGAGACCTCACAGCAGTGATTATTCTCTGCATGCTTCAAATAAAACAGATAAGTGAGTAAAAGCACTTTTCATGTGATTTTTAAATCTCTGATGCATTTTATATGGTTTTGTACTAACTGTCCAATTCTTGAACACACTTTTACAGAGAGAAAGAAAAAAGAGTTTTTACATAACTATAACACACATATATCCTTATTATATCCTTTTATTATTATTTTATCATCATTCTGTTTTTCACGGTCTTTACCATTGATGATTTTCTTTGTTGATTAATGAGTTTATTGTTCCATTTCGCCTCCTAAAGGACTAAAACATTTAGCCGGTGCCTGGGGCAGCACGGCCGATGGCAGACTTTCTCCATCATTAGCTAGTTAGGATCTGTTGCATGTAAATGCATTGGAGCTTAGCATAGCTGCCAGATGGGGTTTTAGATGCCATAAATCATTCTTTTTTTTTGATGCCTTGCATGACATCAAAGGGGGGAGAATGATAGAAAAGTTTCATATTTGTTTCATACATGTGATTTGCTTTGTCTCAGAGTCTGCCTCAGAGTCTGTGTGAAATGTACAAGGTCGTGGCAGCTGGACATTTATTTCTTTGTTTTTGTTTTCATGTACTGTATTGTTATGAATAATGTCTGAGAAGGAGACAGCTTGGAAGAACCAGCCTGAACTAGATATTGTCTCATGGACAGTCTTGAGATAGCAGGATGCTTAAATGACTGAAAGTTGTGTGTGTATCAGAATGGTGCGCAAATAGGCTTTGAGACTATTTTTGTATTGTTCTCCACTGACCAGTGTAATTAAATTTGCTGAAACTCTGATCCAGCCTGGTTTTTGACTGAAGGTTACGAAGGATTTTTCTAACAATTGCAAAGTACACTGAGATCTCATGGACACCAAGACCATCAGTGTTCGGGCCAATCAGAAACCAGGGCTCACAGGGGACATCTACAAGCTCCTGACAGCTCAGAATGCTGCCTTCAGATCTGGGAATGAGGCGGGCCTGAGGACAGCTACAGCCAACCTGTCCCAAGTCATCAGAGAGGCCAGCAGGTAGTACTCCAGGAGGATAGTCCACCGCTTCAGCGACAGCAGAGACACTCGGAGACTGTGGCGGGGGATACAGACCATTATGGACTACAAGCCCACACTGCAGACCTGTGACAGCGCCACCTCGCTGCTGAACTAGCTGAAAGACTGCTTTGCTCACTTCTAAACACTCAACAGTACCCCTGTAAAGAAGTCACAACCTCGTCCTGGCAACCAGGTGATTACACTGTCCCCGGACAGCGTGAGGAGATCCCTTGGCAGGATCAATCCACGCAAAGCTCTAGGTTCTGACAACATACCTGGTGTGTTGTCAGAACTCAAAGGTGTCTTCACGGATATCTTCATCATCTCACTGCTACAATGACTACCATCCGGTTGCGCTCACTCCCATTATCATGAAGTGCTTCGAGCGGGTGGTCATGCAGCACAGCAGGTTTGCCCTGTCCCCCATCCTGGACCCATTCCAGTTTGCATACCGGTCCAATTGCTCCACCGATGATGCCATCTCTACCGCCCACC
Organism: Pholidichthys leucotaenia; assembly: GCA_020510985.1. Taxonomy (NCBI): domain Eukaryota; kingdom Metazoa; phylum Chordata; class Actinopteri; order Cichliformes; family Pholidichthyidae; genus Pholidichthys; species Pholidichthys leucotaenia. The sequence goes on from CM035838.1 coordinate 150,687,147, forward strand.
ACTCAGCCCTCACACACCTGGACACAAAGAGCTCCTACGTCAGAATGCTGTTCATAGACTTTAGTTCAGCATTCAACACAATCACTCCCCAACAGCTCATTCACAAACTGGACCAACTGGGGCTCAACACTTCACTGTGTAATTGGCTGTTGGACTTGCTGATGGGGATACTGCAGGCAGTACGGATTGACCTTAACACATCCAGCACCATCACTCTGAACAAAGGGGTGCCCCAAGGTTGTGTGCTGAGCTCCCTTCTCTTCACTCTGCTGACCCATGACTGTACACTGACACACAACTCTAGCCTCTTCATCAAGTTTGCAGACGACACAACTGTGGGGGGGTCTCCTCAACAATGGAGATGAGACAAACTACAGGAGCAAGATGAGCTGCCTGGCCATGTGGTGCAGAGACAACAATCTCTCTCTGAACGTGGAGAAGACAAAGGAGATTGTTGTGGACTTCAGAAGAGTGCACACCCAGCATGCTCCCCTGACCATCAATGGTGCTGCTGTGGAGAGGGTGAGCAGCACCAAGTTCCTGGGTGTGCACATTACAGAGGTCCTCTCCTGGACCACCAACACTGTGTCACTGGCCAAGAAAGCTTGGCAGTCTCTACTTCCTCTCCAAACTAAGAAGAGCCAAAGCCCCAGCCCCCATCATGTTTACCTTCTACAGAGGCACCATCAAGAGCATCCTGACCAGCTGCATCACTGTGTGGTATGGCGCCTGCACTGCGTCCTGACACAAGACCCTCCAGCGCATAGTTCAATTCAATTCAATTCAATTCAACTTTATTTATATAGCACCATTTCACAACAACAGTCATCTCATAGCACTTTCAACTGTAAGGGAAACCCCCACAACTGCAGAAAGACCCCAGTAATCAGGCGATCCCCTGTGAGCGAGCGCTTGGTGACGGTGGAAAGGAAAAACTCCCTTTTAACAGGAAGAAACCTCCAGCAGAGGCAGGTTCAGGGAGGGGCAGTCATCTGCTGCAACTGGCTGGGGGGTGAGGGGATAGAGAAGATGAAAAGAGCAGACATGTAGAGAGCAAACAGCACGATGGGGACTCAATCTATGGGAGAGAACAAACAGATGTTAATGACCAGCAAAAAAAACCAAAAAAATATTTCATTGAGAGTGAAGAAAGGAGTGAAGCCCAGTGCAATTATTGGAGGTCCCCCGGCTGTCTAAACCTAATAGCAGCATAACTAAGGGAGGGTTCAGAAACACATGATCCCTCCCTAATTGTAGGCTATATCAAAAAGGAAGGTTTTAACCCTATTCATAAAAACAGAGCTCGAGTCTGACTCCCGAATCCAGATTTGCAGCTGGTTCCACAAGAGAAGAGCTTGATAACTGAAGGCTCTGCCCCCCATTGTACTTTTGGAGATTCTAGGTATTACAAGTAATCCAGCATTTTGGGAGCGTAGTGCTCTGTTAGGATAATAGGGTAATATCAGATCTTTTAAATAAAAAGGGGCCTGAGTGTTTAGAGCTTTAAAAGTGAGAAGAAGAATTTTAAACTTAATTCTAAACTCTATGGGAAGCCAATGAAGGGAGGCCAGAACCAGAGAGATATGATCGCTCTTTCTAGTACCTGTTAAAACTCTTGCAGCAGCGTTTTGGATCAACTGAAGACTTTTTAGAGATGTTTTAGGACAACCTGATAATAAAGAGTTACAATAATCTAATCTAGAGCTAACAAAAGCGTGGATCAGTTTCTCAGCATCACTCTGAAACAAGATGCTCCTAATCTTGGCAATATTACACAAATGATAGAAGGCGGTCTTTGAAACGAATTTAATATGTGAACTGAAAAACAGATCTTGATCAAAAATAACTCCAAGGTTCCTCACAGAGCTATTAAGAGAAAGAGTAACTGCATCCAAACTAAAAGTTTGATTTGGAAAAGTATTTCTAAGGTTTTTTGGACCAACAAGAATGACTTCAGTCTTATCTGAATTAAATAGCAGGAAATTACAAGTCATCCGAGCTTTGATTTCCTTAAGACAGGCTTCTAACTTGGCTAATTGATTACTATCATCTGGTTTCACTGACAGGTATAATTGTGTGTCATCTGCATAACATTGAAAATGTATACAGTGCTTCCTAATAATGTTGCTTAACGGAAACATATATAAACTAAAAAGAGTAGGGCCTAGCACAGATCCCTGTGGAACTCCACGACTGAGCTTTGAGTTGGAAGAAAACTCATTATTGACATGAAAAGACTGAAACCTATCAGATAAATAAAACCTAAACCACTGCAATGAGGTTCCATTAAGTCCAACATAGTGTTCTAATCTATCAAGTAGAATATTATGATCGATAGTATCAAAAGCTGCACTAAGGTCTAAAAGGACAAGTACAGAAACAAGTCCATTATCAGATGCAATCAGGAGGTCATTAGTGACCTTCACTAAGGCTGTTTCAGTACTATGATGGATTCTAAACCCAGATTGAAACACTTCAAATAAACCATTTCCCTGCAAGTGATCAAATAGTTGTGTAGCAACAACTCTTTCTAAGATTTTTGAAATGAAAGGGAGATTAGAGAGTGGTCTATAGTTAGCTAAAACTCCTGGATCCAGTGTTGGCTTTTTGAGTAATGGTTTAATTACAGCAGTTTTAAAAGCCTGCGGTACATGGCCTAAAGTTAATGAAGAATTGATTATTTGAAGTATAAAGCTACCAATAAATGGGAAGACTTCTATAAATAACCTGGCAGGAATAGGGTCTAAAAGAAAAGTTGAAGGCTTGGATGAGGAAACTATTTTGTCTAACTCTAAAAGGTCAATTGGAGTAAACTGATCCAAACAGATGTCAATTGAAGGAGTTGTAGTAGTTACTGTATTTAAGTTAACGGTGGGAAGAATCTGATTTTATCTCTGATAGATGAAATTTTATTATTGAAAAAGTTCATAAAGTCCTGACTAGTAAGCTCTAAGGGAATGCTAGGATTGACAGAGTCCTGACTCTTTGTCAGCCTGGCTACAGTGCTGAAAAGAAACCTGGGATTATTCTTGTTCTCTTCTATTAATGCAGAATAATAACTCGTTCTAGCTTTTCTCAGAGATTTTTTTATAAATTAAAAGATGATTTCTCCAAGCTAAATAGATTTCATCTAAATTAGTGGAGTGCCATTTTCTTTCTAAATGACAAGTCTTCTGTTTTAAGCTACGAGTTTCTGTGTTGAACCAAGGAGTTAGAAATCTCTGATTAGACTTTTTTCTTTTTTAAAGGGGCTACCATGTCTAGAGTCTGATGCAGAGAAGCTGTAACACTAACTACCATGCTATCAATTAGAGAAGGAGCAAGCTGTCTATAGCTTATTTCCGTTGTGTTGATACATGGCATAGAGGAAACAATCTGCATAAATTTGGTAACAACATCATCTGAGAGGCATCTACTGTAGTAATATTTTTCCTTAGGAGCCAAATAGTCAGAAATAGTAAAATCAAAGGTTAACAGACAATGGTCTGACAGTACAGGGTCATGACGAGACACTACCAGATTTTCTATTTCTAAGCCATATGTCAGAACAAGGGCCAACGTATGGTGGAGATAATGGGTAGAATTTCCTACTTTCTGAGAAAACCCCAGCGAGTCTAAAATTGAATTAAATGCCAAATTAAGGTAATCACTATCTACATCTACATGTATATTAAAGTCCCTTACTATAATTATTCTATCTGATTTCAGCACTAAATCAGCTAAGAATTCGGCAAATTTGGATAAAAACTCTGAGTAGGTTGATGGGGGACGATAAACTATGGCAAATAAAATTGGGTTTAGCCTAAAATTGCTAAAATACCCAATACTGAGGACCAGGCCCTCAAAGGAATTATAACGTGTTTTTTGCTTTACATTAACTAGTAATTTGGAATGGTAAATTGTTGCTACTCCTCCTCCACGACCAGAACTTCTGGGATTTTGACAGTTTAAATAACCAGAGGGAATTGATTCATTTAAACCAACATAATCCTCTTGCCCTAACCAATTCTCTGTAAGGGATATTAAATCAATCTGATGATCAATTAACAGATCATGGACTAGCAGAGACTTGGGAGTTAGAGACCTAATATTTAACAAACCGCATTTAATTTTTAAATTACAGTGGTACCTCTACTTACGAATTTAATTCGTTCCGGAAGAATTCTCGTAACGTGAAAAATTCGTAAGTAGAGGCGCGTTTTACATGTAAATGCCGTAATCCGTTCCAAGCCCCCAAAATTCGGGCATAAATTTTTTATAAATCGTAAAAACGCATCAAAACATGTAACAAATACACGTTACAATTAGATTACTGCACAATAAACATAAAATGAGAGTTTAAAATGAGAGAAAGAATAATAAAAGCGAAAGAATAATAAAAATTATGTTCATTTACCTTTTAACTGCGATCGTCGGCGTCGGCGTCACCTTTTGCCTTCTTTGGTTCATGTTCTGTCTCATCAGTGGTTTTTGCCTGACGTTTTCAATTCAATTCAATTCAATTCAATTCAACTTTATTTATATAGCACCATTTCACAACAACAGTCATCTCATAGCACTATCAACTGTAGGGAGGACCCCCACAGTTGCAGAAAGACCCCAGCAATCAGGCGATCCCCTGTGAGCAAGCACTTGGCGACGGTGGAGAGGAAAAACTCCCTTTTAACAGGAAGAAACCTCCAGCAGAACCAGGCTCAGGGAGGGGCAGTCATCTGCTGCGACTGGCTGGGGGGTGAGGGGATAGAGAAGAAGAAAAGAACAGACATGTAGAGAGCAAACAGCACGATGGGGACTCAATCTATGGGAGAGAACAAACAAATGTTAATGACCAGCAAAAAAAAAAATATTTCATAGAGAGTGAGGAAAGGAGTGAGGCCCAGTGCATTACTGGAGGTCCCCCGGCTGACTAAACCTATTAGCAGCATAACTAAGGGAGGGTTCAGAAAACACATGATCCCTCCCTAATTGTAGGCTATATCAAAAAGGTAGGTTTTAGCCCTATTCTTAAAAACAGAGATCGAGTCTGACTCCCGAATCCAGATTGGCAGCTGATTCCACAGGAGAGGAGCTTGATAACTGAAGGCTCTGCCTCCCATTGTACTTTTGGAGATTCTAGGTATTACAAGTAAACCTGCATTTTGGGAGCGTAGTGCTCTGTTAGGATGATACGGTAGTATCAGATCTTTTAAATAAAAAGGAGCCTGATTGTTTAGAGCTTTGTAAGTAAGAAGAAGGATTTTAAACTTAATTCTAAACTCTATGGGAAGCCAATGAAGGGAGGCCAGAACCGGAGAGATATGATCTCTCTTTCTAGTACCTGTTAAAACTCTTGCTGCAGCATTTTGGATCAGCTGAAGACTTTTTAAAGATGTTTTAGGACAACCTGATAATAAAGAATTACAATAATCTAATCTCGAGCTAACAAAAGCGTGGATCAGCTTCTCAGCATCACTCTGAGACAAGATGCTCCTAATCTTGGCAATATTACGCAAATGATAGAAGGCAGTCTTAGAAACAAATTTAATATGTGAATTGAAGGACAAATCCTGATCAAAAATAACTCCAAGGTTCCTCACAGAGCTATTAAGAGAAAGAGTAACTGCATCCAAACTGAAAGTTTGATTTGGAAAGGAATTTCTAAGGTTTTTTGGACCAACAAGAATGACTTCAGTCTTATCTGAATTTAATAGCAGGAAATTACAAGTCATCCAAACTTTGATTTCCTTAAGACAGGCTTCTAACTTGGCTAATTGATTAGTATCATCTGGCTTCATTGACAGGTATAATTGTGTGTCATCTGCATAACAGTGAAAATGTATACAGTGCTTTCTAATAATGTTGCCTAACGGAAGCATATATAAACTAAAAAGAGTAGGGCCAAGCACAGATCCCTGTGGAACTCCATGACTAAGCTTTGAGCTGAGAGAAAACTCATCATTTACATGAACAAACTGGAACCTATCAGATAAATAAGATCTAAACCACTGCAACGAAGTTCCATTAAGTCCAACATAGTGTTCTAATCTATCAAGTAGAATATTATGATCAATAGTATCAAAAGCTGCACTAAGATCTAAAAGGACAAGTACAGAAACTAGTCCGTTATCAGATGCAATGAGGAGGTCGTTAGTGACCTTCGCTAAGGCTGTTTCAGTGCTATGATGGATTCTAAACCCAGATTGAAACTCCTCAAATAAACCATTTCCCTGCAGGTGGTCAAATAATTGCATAGCAACAACTCTTTCTAAGATTTTTGAAATGAAAGGGAGATTAGAGATTGGTCTATAGTTAGCTAAAGCTCCTGGATCTAGCGTTGGCTTTTTGAGTAAGGGTTTAATTACAGCCGTTTTAAAAGCCTGCGGTACATGGCCTAAAGTTAATGAAGAATTGATTATATGAAGAATAAAGCTACCAATAAGTGGGAAGACTTCTTTAAATAACCTGGTAGGAATAGGGTCTAAAAGACAAGTTGAAGGTTTGGATGAGGAAACTATTTTGTCTAACTCACAAAGGTCGATTGGAGTAAACTCATCAAGACAGACATCAATAGAAGGAGTTGTAGTAGTTACAGTATTTAAGTTAACTGTGGGAGGAATCTGATTGATTTTATCTCTGATGGATGAAATTTTATTATTGAAAAAGTTCATAAAGTCCTGACTAGTAAGCTCTAAGGGGATGCTAGGATTGACAGAGTCCTGACTCTTTGTCAACCTGGCTACAGTACTGAAAAGAAACCTGGGATTATTCTTGTTCTCTTCTATTAATGCAGAGTAATAACTCGTTCTAGCTTTTCTAAGAGATTTTTTATAAATTAAAAGATGATTTCTCCAAGCTAAATAGATTTCATCTAAATTAGTAGAGCGCCATTTTCTTTCTAATTGACGAGTCTTCTGTTTTAAGCTACGAGTTTCTGTGTTGAACCAAGGAGTTAAAAATCTCTGATTAGACTTTTTCTTTTTTAAGGGGGCCACCAAGTCTAGAGCCTGATGTAGAGAAGCTGAAACACTATCCACCATGTTATCAATTACAGAAGGAGCAAGCTGTCTATAGCTTATTTCCGTTGTGTTGACACATGGCATAGAGGAAACAATCTGCATAAATTTGGAAACAGCATCATCTGAGAGGCATCTACTGTGATAATATTTTTCTTTAGGAGCCAAATAGTCAGAAATAGTAAAATCAAAGGTTAACAGACAATGGTCTGACAGTACAGGGTTATGAGGAGACACTACCAGATTTTCTATTTCTATGCCATATGTCAGAACAAGGTCCAATGTATGGTGGAGGTAATGAGTAGAATTTCCTACTTTCTGAGAAAACCCAATCGAGTCTAATATTGAATTAAAAGCCACATTAAGGCAGTCACTATCTACATCCACATGTATATTAAAGTCCCCTACTATAATTATTCTATCAGATTTCAGCACTAAATCAGCTAAGAAATCAGGAAATTCGGATAAAAATTCTGAATAGGTTGATGGGGGACGATAAACTATGGCAAATAAAATTGGGTTTAACCTGGAATTGCTAAAGTGCCCAATACTGAGGACCAGGCCCTCAAAGGAATTATAACATGTTTTTTGCTTTACATTAACTAGTAATTTGGAATGGTAAATTGATGCTACTCCTCCTCCACGACCAGAACTTCTGGGATTTTGACAGTTTAAATAACCAGAGGGAGTTGATTCATTTAAACCAACATAATCCTCTTGCCCTAACCAAGTCTCTGTAAGGGAAATTAAATCAATCTGATGATCAATTAACAGATCATGGACTAACAGAGACTTGGGAGTTAGAGACCTAATATTTAATAAACCACATTTAATTTTTAAATTATGAGGAGGAACAGAGGCCAAATCATTCAATTTAGAGGCTTTATGTTTAATTTGAGTTTTACCAATATTTTGCTTAATCACTTTGGGATGCTTATACATTATATTTTTATTTACTTTGGAGGGAGCAGACAACGATTCTCTGATGGTGAAGACAGGGGCTAAGCTGAGGGGTGGCGGATGAAGAGGAGCTGCAGAGAGGCGTGTTAGACTGCGACTCTGCTTCCTGGTCCCAACTCTGAGTAGTCATGGTTTTGGAAATTTGGATAAAAAAGATGCCAGATTGTTAGATAAATGAGAAGCACCATCCAAAGTGGGATGAATGCTGTCTCGTCTCATAAGACCAGGTTTTCCCCAAAAAGAGCTCCAATTGTCAATGTAGCCCACGTCATTTTTAGGACACCACACAGACAGCCAGCGGTTCAAGGATGACGAGCGACTAAACATGTCATCACTGGTCAGATTGGGGAGGGGCCCAGAGAATACTACAGTGGCAGACATCGTTTTTGCAAAGTCACACACCGATTCTACATTAAGTTTCGTGACTTCCGACTGCCGGAGACGGATGTCATTAATGCCGGCGTGAATAACAATTGTGGAGTATTTACAGTTACTTTTAGCCAGCATTTTCAAATTTGACTCGATGTCGCCTGCTCTGGCCCCAGGAATGCATGTGACTATGGCCGCTGGAGTCTCTAGGTTCACGTTTCTGACTACAGAGTCGCCAATGATCAGAGTTTTTTCCTCAGCGGGTGTGTCGCTGAGCGGGGAAAAACGATTAGAAACGTGAACAGGTTGGTGGTGAACCGGGGCTTTGCGACTAGGCTTCCTTCTCACCGTCACCCACCCAGTCTCCTCGCTGCAGAGGAGAGCCGGGGAACCGGTGACAGGGGGACCTAAGCTAGCTAGCTCTGCTGCAGCTAATGGGCGTCCGTCGAGATTAACTGGCGCAGACGGTGTTTCAATGCAGCGGAGCCGGGATTCCAAATCAGACAACCTCGCCTCGAGCGCCTCAAAAAGACAACATTTATTACATTTACCGTTATCACTAAAAGAGGCAGAGGTGTAGCTAAACATCTGACAGAGAGAGCACACCAGAGGAGGAGAGGAAAGAGAGGCAGTAGCCATAGCTAGTGGCTCGAGAGCTGGAGAGCAAACCACACAGGCAGACAGCAAAACAGGAAGTGACGATACGTTACCACAAGGAAGTCATCGTTTTGTGATGAAACGATCCAAGGACGTTTGCTTTTATCGGCTTGTAAGGGCTTCCTTTTATTTTAATACCGTGCTGATCGTTGATGTTGTTTTTTTTTTCCCAAAACTTTATTAAGCACAAGGTGAAAGTACAGAGTTATAACGTAGATGGTGATAAACATGGCAGTTAACAATTTTTTTTTCTCTAAATTGTGTAGTTCAGTCAACAGTCTTACAAGAGGTAAGAAGGATAAAATAAAGTAGTAAGAATAGTAAATAATAATAAGATAAAGCGAGATCAACCAAACGCATCCATTCGTGGCCAGTGGGATACCAGGAAGATGCTAGGTGATAGCCAATGGCAGAGCAGCTACAGGTATGTTTACGTTCGGTAAAATACGGGAGCTGCGAGGAGCGCGTACTTTTTTTGCCTTTCGTATCCTGAAATTTTGTTCGTAACTAGAGGCAATATTTTCCCGTTGAGGCGTCTCGTAACCTGAAAATTTCGTATGTAGAGACGTTCGTAAGTAGAGGTACCACTGTATGAAGAGGAACAGAGGCCAAATCATTCAATTTAGAGGCTTCATGTTTGATTTGCGTTTTACCAACTTTTTGTTTAATCACTTTATTTTATACATTATATTTTTATTTACTTTGGAGGGAGCAGACAATGATTCTCTGATGGGGAAGACAAGGGCTAAGTTGAGGGGTGGTGGATGAAGACGAGCTGCAGAGAGGCGTGTAAGACTGCGACTCTGCTTCCTGGTCCCAACTCTGAGTTGTCAAGGTTTTGGAAATTTGGATAAAAAAGATGCCAGATTGTTAGATAAATGAGACGCACCATCCAAAGTGGGATGGACGCCGTCTCGTCTAATAAGACCAGTTTTTCCCCAAAATGAGTTCCAATTGTCAACGTAGCCCACGTTGTTTGCAGGACACCACACAGACAGACAGCGGTTGAAGGATGACAAGCAGCTAAACATGTCATCACTGGTCAGATTGGGGAGGGGCCCAGAGAATACTACAGAGGCAGACATTGTTTTGGCAAAGTCACACATAGTGAGAACAGCTGAGAAGATTGTCGGTGCCTCTCTCCCCTCCCCCAAAGCCATCTACAGCACCTGCCTCTCTCGCAAAGCCCTCTGCATTGCGGGTGATCCCAACAACCCATCACGCAGCTTCAATCTGCTGCCATCAGGGAGGAGAGTGCGGAGTCTCCGGGCCAGAACCAGCTGACTCAAGTACAGTTTTATCCACCAGGCTGTCAGGAAGCTCAACTCTCTCCCTGCTCTGACACCTCTCCCCCTTCTGCCCCCCCCAACACACGAATCCTGGACTCTGACCCCCCCCCACCCCTTCCCCCTTCAACAACTGAACTCTGCCATCCCCAGGTACGGTTCACTCCCACACATGCACAAACTGATTTCAGGAGCTTCAAAAACTGAACTCTGTCATCCAGGAACTGTTCACTCCAACACGCGCACACACAATGATCTCAGGGCTGCACCAGCCACTTTTATGCAGCAATGGACTGCTCTCTTTGTACTACATGCCACTTTAACCCTCTATGTGCCCTGATATGTGCCTTAAGTTACTACATGCTGTCTTAATTTTTATCGTATTTAGTTATTTTGCAGACCCCAGTATTTTTAATTAGTTTCTGGTTGGGGGTTGGTTTTCTTTGCACTGATGTTTGATGTTTGATGTTTAATGCTTAATGTTTAATGTTTGGTATTAGATGTTATACTTTATATTCATATTTCCTACTTAGTGTTTACCTTGTTGCACCGTGGGTCTCAGAGTAAGGTAATTTAAATTCTCTGTATGTGCTGTACATATGGCAGAATTGACAATAAAGTTGACTTTGACTTGAGATCCCATGGCTCGGCCAGCGACCTCAGGTTGCAGCGTTCAGTGGAGTGCGCAGTGCTGGGGATTTAATGTGGCATCTCAGCGGGGTTGTTGGGGGGTGGGCTGGGATGACGCGAGACGCACAAACGACTGCGGATCAGTGAACCAGCGCTGCTCATCCATGCTGGAAGGAGCCGGCTAGAAGCTATTCAGATAATAATAATAATAATAATAATAATAATAATAATAATAATGGATTGTATTTATATAGCACCTTTGAAGAAACCAAAAGCGCTTTACAATGAGTCCATTATTCATTCACTCCACAGACAGACAATGGTAGTGGTAAGCTACTACCGTAGCCACAGCTGCCCTGGGCCAGACTGATGGAAACATGGCTGCCAATCCACGCAAACAGCCTCTCCGACCACTACCGAACATTTATACACATTCCTACCTAGTGTCATGAACGCTGGAGGCAAGGTGGGTAAAGTGTCTTTAGTAATGGCTAACTGATGTTAAGAGGGAGGGCGGAGCTGAACAGCTGAAGGGTGGTTCTTAAAGTGACAGGCTTTAAATCAGAGTGTTTCAAGAAAGCCAAGAAAAAAAATTGCTTCAGTAATTAAACAATTAAAGAAAATGTGACAAAATATGTCACTGTGGCGGTTCGTTTTAACCCCACAACAGACTAAGGACACTCAGCCCTCTTTTCTCTGTTTTTCTGCTGCATTACTGAGAAGCAATGTGCCATTCATGTATTTGTGATGCAAACATGCATGTGTTGTGATGTAATGCGCCATTCGGTATAGTGTGCATATGGCTTGTCCTTACTGTGCTTTTTCTGAGCATCTTAGATGTGCTTTGGTGTATTAATGTCTACAGGTAGACGAGTTTCTTCTGTCTCACCTATGTGATGTTAATCGATGCCTTTCATCCTTTGTACTCATGCGTCCTGTCCTTACTGTGACCTAGAGACTCAGATCAATATGTAGATGTGCTTGTTAGCCTCTTTGTCTTGCACTTAGAGCGAGGTCTAGCTAATCTGCCCATTGTGATGTATGGCTTACAAATGCAAATACCTCCTGCCTGTTCTGTTGTCCCTTTGATCATTCTAGACTGTGGGGTATGTCTTTTTGATGTATTGTTATGATCAAGTATTTAAGGTGCAACTCTGTAACGCAATCTCTCTCTTACTCTCTCACTCTGATCCTGCAACAGGTGGACACACTGTGTCCGCCTCTCCTTCTCTGAGAACTTAGGGATCCCGCTCCGGGCTGCTCCACTATGCACCGGAGAGGGGATCCCGTGAAGGCGACATGATATAATAAAACCTGCTTAAAACCACAGCACTGCTGCTTATTTTTTCATGCCGCCTCACTGGTGACCCCTCGAACACGCACACGTTTTGTGCGAAAGCAACCTTCCGAGCTGGACAACCACACAGCTGCGTTGGTGGCCCCTTGAAGACGCACACGTTTTGTGCAACGCAGCCTTCTGTTTTGGATGGCCACGCTGGCGAACCGACGCTGAAAAAAACGAGCGGCCAGCGAACGCAACACCCGGGCATGAATGCTCCGTCGCCTGAGATCTGCACAACCACGCTGGACCGGCCGCTCTCACTGAGAGCGCACGCACCTCGTCCTCTCTCCACGACGGCAACCTCCAGGGCCGACGGGAAGCGCAGCGCGTGGAACTGAACGCACCATGGCCGCACGAGCGACAACGATCGTCTCCTCCCTCTCACCGCTCCAACGCAGCTGCACGAGCCCGGGGCACAAAGATCGTCTATTGCCTCGCACCGCTCCAACGCGCCTCCACGAGCCCGAGGGACGGAGATCGTCTACTTCCTCACACCGCTCCAACGCAGCTGCATGAGCCTGAGGAACAAAAGATCGTCTATTCCCTCCCGCCGCTCCAACGCCTCTGCACGGGCCTGAGGGACTAAAGATCGTCTATTTCCTCTCAACGCTCCAACGCACCATGGCCAAATCTACAGCAACAGCTCAACCTGGATTTTATTGGCGCCGTCTGCGCTGATCTCCGCCAAGTTTCTGCACCCTGACTCACCACTCCAGCGGCCCACCCACGCACTGAACCCCCGCGCACGCATCGGGGAGTTACAAGGACGGCGCATCACGCATGGGACAAGTAATGGCTCCACAGACTGCCTTCCTCCTTCGCCGCTGCCTTTCAGGGCTGCTCGCTCACCTGAGGCACGCATGCAGCATACTGGAAGGATTTGTTAACAGTCTCAGCCACGCCACAGACCGCCATCGTCCTCCGCCGCTGCCCACAGAACCTTCAGGGTTGCTCGTTCACCTGAAGCAAGCACGCAGCTCGCCACTGGATTTTTTAATGGTCTTAGCCACGGCACAACGGGATTTCAGCCGTCAGCTGTTCCCGGGAGCTTTGGGGTTGCTTCAGCACCCAAAGCCAACAGTCCCCCTGCTTTGTTTACTTTTTCTCTTACAGCCGCTCCTGCTTTTCTTCATGGCCACAAGAGGAGTCAGAGACTAGTTTTTCTTCTGGTGATCTCCGCACGTGCAACGGGACAAACCCTCGACGTCACGGAGCAGCAAGCAATTTTTGCACGGCTCAGGACGATTTCACAGCTCCTGCCGGCACTTACTACCCCTCCCCTCCCTCCCCCTCCGCCTGCAGCGAGCTTCTCCCACAGCTCGCTCACACAGATGGATTATCGAGGTTGCGACCCCCTGCCGCGTCCTCTGGGGGGGAGCGTGTGTGGCGGTTCGTTTTAACCCCACAACAGACTAAGGACACTCAGCCCTCTTTTCTCTGTTTTTCTGCTGCATTACTGAGAAGCAATGTGCCATTCATGTATTTGTGATGCAAACATGCATGTGTTGTGATGTAATGTGCCATTCGGTATAGTGTGCATATGGCTTGTCCTTACTGTGCTTTTTCTGAGCATCTTAGATGTGCTTTGGTGTATTAATGTCTACAGGTAGACGAGTTTCTTCTGTCTCACCTATGTGATGTTAATCGATGCCTTTCATCCTTTGTACTCATGCGTCCTGTCCTTACTGTGACCTAGAGACTCAGATCAATATGTAGATGTGCTTGTTAGCCTCTTTGTCTTGCACTTAGAGCGAGGTCTAGCTAATCTGCCCATTGTGATGTATGGCGTACAAATGCAAATACCTCCTGCCTGTTCTGTTGTCCCTTTGATCATTCTAGACTGTGGGGTATGTCTTTTTGATGTATTGTTATGATCAAGTATTTAAGGTGCAACTCTGTAACGCAATCTCTCTCTTACTCTCTCACTCTGATCCTGCAACAGGTGGACACACTGTGTCCGCCTCTCCTTCTCTGAGAACTTAGGGATCCCGCTCCGGGCTGCTCCACTATGCACCGGAGAGGGGATCCCGTGAAGGCGACATGATATAATAAAACCTGCTTAAAACCACAGCACTGCTGCTTATTTTTTCATGCCGCCTCATCACAAGCATTTCATTAAGATGAGTGAGCTGTTAAAATGTGGGAAAAGTGCAGCCACTGACCCTTTTAACTCCATTAATTTCAAGTCTTTACTCCAAGTATGCAATAATTGGTTATTCTACAAATTTTAAATAAAACGGATAATTTTTATATCCCCCTTTATTTATATAGTTAGGGCATTTTAGAAAATCTCTGGACCATCTGTGGAAAAAATTGCTTACCAATAGCTTTCTTCACCAATGTGTTCATATAGGTGTCTACTAACACCTCTCAATTAGTTCCAACCCAAATCCTTGTGGAAAATTCTGGGGAGCCAGTCAAACTTAGGCACCCAAAGGGGGGGGGGGGGTCAAAAAATTGAATTTTTTTTTTTCCAGTATTAGCGTGTGAGATGTCTAATTAGGGGTTTCTGGGGGTGCTGAATCGATTCCAAACATTAGTTTTGAGTAAAAACTACTACCTGACCATTAAAATAGGCCACGCCTACTTTTTTGCACCCACCAAAATATGTAATATTGGTATTTTTATATGTATCTCACTGGGTTTATATAGTGAGTTTTTTAGAATGCTGAATTGAGTTCTATCATTGAATTTGAGCTATACCCACTCTAAAAACAGTGTACAAAACACTGCAACATAAGTGTGCAATGGGAAGTAGTCATTCCCACTTCTCTTACTTCCATTATGCCCCATTATAATGTCCAACAGAAATGTATCTCAATATTAAAACCTTGGTACTTTACCCTACTCCACGGCATCTCCCTCACTGCTCTCATCATCTGTTTGGTTGATGTTCTGGCAAGAGTTACCATGACATTTGCCGCAAGCAGAAATACACTTGACTCCTTGCTTTTTACAACAGCACCTAAGTGTGCTACAGTCCCCCTCACAGTTGCAGCTGACAAACTTCAGAAGATAGTCCGGTGCGATGGGGTCTGTTGAAGGGACCGGTGCATAACCTTGGTCACCGAGCTTCCATCCGTACTCCAAGACATCCAACGATGGAGTTTGCAACAGCAGCCAATCTCTAGTTTGGAGATAAGCTCGTAGAGAGTGCTGCGCTGCAGCTTCTGTTGTCGGGGGCAGTTTCTCAGGTTTGATGCTCCCAGCAGCAGCCCGCTTGCTGAAGATGTCAAATCTCAAGTCCCCCAAGTCTTTGGGTGGTTTTCCATGGAACATGAGCTTAAATAATTCACAGCCGGCTTTAATGATATCATCTTTCTTGGCTCGGATGTCCAGAAACACATCCATGGCCCTTTCCGCCTTGTCAGTCTTGCAGAGCTTGTTTACCAAAGTAGATTTGCTAAACCCAGAAATCGCTGACACTGCATCGCAGCCGGAGAAGCTGTGCAAGAATATCAAATACTTCCGGTATCTCTCTGGGAGGGCCTCCCTGATCTTTACGACATCATAAGATGTTTCTTTGGCTGTTGTGAGGAAGATGGGGTGGTCTGCAGCATGATGAATCAGCAAAACCATGATGTCGGTGTCCTCAGCCCTCACCTCAACAGGAGAATCTTTTGCCTCATCTAGAGCTGCCCGGACTATAGCAGTGTCTGCATCATCGTGGCATTACTGTACACTGATACCATTTCTACTGAATGTCTCAGCAAGTAGCAGAATGAGCTGGGCCTTGTTGCTCTTGTTGTCGAGGAACTTTTCTCTTGGAACAAAGCTTTTGATGTCTGGGCGAATCAGAATGTCGCAGCATGCATTCTTTGTTCGTCTCAGGTGATCATGGTCCTTAGTGGAGCTGCCGTATCCATCAAAGACCACAGTGATTCGGAGACACTGGCTCCCCATGGACTTCACAAACTGGAGGTAGCTCTCGGCGATGCCCTTCCAGGTGAGGTTAGCCTCCCACTTGACGTTGTGCAGGAGCCACCCACCATCAATCACCAGACTCGTGCAGGGGGTTTGTTCAACGGGTTCCACAAATGCCTTCAGAAATCTTGCTAGGGCAGCCTTGTCTGGCTTTCGCAACTTCTGGTCTTTGTCAAATAGAGACATCGGTGTTGGCGTCAACTCAAATCGCAGAGCTTCTTTGGTCTTGACTTCACGCTCACTGATGATGATTAGACGGTTGAAGAGCTTGAGTGAGTCAATAACCAGCTTCTTCCCATTGACTTTGGGTCCACTTCTGAGGCTCTCTAATGACTTCACCTTGTGCTTAGTTTCCATTGAATCCAGAACAGTTCGTCCATTCATCTTGGCCTGCATGGCTCTGCCAACCTCCTCTGCCTGATCAGCATTGACTGGGTCCTCGGGAGTGCTGCTGAATCCTGTTGAAAAGGATACTAGGGTCCTCTTGTCCCGTGTTGCATCGAAGGGGTTGACCTCCTCCAACCATCCGACAATGGCGTTGACAGCATCTTCGTCATTCTTCATCTGGGCTCTTGTGACGTCTGTGTGGTCAGGTACCCCACGCTTCTTCATACCTCGTTCAAGTTCCTGGTGAATGCACGAGAAGTGGTTTAGCGTCTGAACCCAACACTTGTGAGCAGATTCATTCTGGAAGCGTCCTCTGTTTAGACCACCTGAGGACTTGGCCTCACGCATGAGTGTGGTTTCTATCGTGATGTCAGTCCATGTACCTGACCACTCATGGTCTGAGAACCTGACTGCATGGTTTCCATACACGGTGAATTTGGTAAGAGTTTCCTGGAACACTGGGCTGTCCTGTCGCTGGTGCATTAGCTGTACATACAGCCTTGCTCCCTTAGCGTACTGATGGTGGCCGGCTGCTGCGAAGGTGTTGAGCATTGTGTGTTGAGATACGTATAAAAATTGTTGAGATACGTATAAAAATACCAATATTTACGTATTTCGGCGGGCGCAAAAAAGTAGGCGTGGCCTATTTTATGGTCAGGTAGTAGTTTTTACTCAAAACTAATGGTTGGAATCGATTCAGCACCCCCAGAAACCCCTAGTTAGACATCTCACATACTAATACTGGGAAAAAAAATATTTTTCCATTTTTTGCCCCCCCCCCCCCCCGGGTGCCCAAGTTTGATTGGCTCCCCAGAATTTTCAACAAGGATTTGGGTTGGAACTAATTGCGAGGTGTTAGTAGACACCTATATGAACACATTGGTGAAGAAAGCTATTGGTAAGCAATTTTTTCACAGATGGTCCAGAGATTTTCTAAAATGCCCTAACTAATATTCTAGTTATGTTTTCCTTGCTATACACTGCAGATTGTTCTTGCATCCTGCAGGTCTTCTTTTTTTTAAACTCCATACAATCTTGAGTATAAATCGATACATTTAAATATTCAAGGCTGTGAAGGAATGAAGTACTAATGACACTCTATAATAACATTTACCAAACAGGGTACACATTATGTAAATAATTTACGTAATTTCTAGGTCCGTCTCCTGTAATACATACATTTCATAGCAGCCATCGTTATTAAGCTGTCCAGATTGGTGGTGGTAGTGGGGGGAGGCTGAAATCACCTGCAGAGATTGAAAACCTAATTAAGTTTACATACAGCAAGGCCTCCCTGACTCCGCTTTCGATGCTCCCATTCAAGCCTGTAAACAGCACTTTTCAAAAATCATTACTCTGGCACACTAAACACTTTCCTGCCGGAGAACAAAGTGAGCCGGGAATACATTAGCAACAGAAATGAGATCATAAGCAGCATTTGCGAGGCGGCTGTGAAATCACAATGCAAGGATGAAATATCTCAGCTTGTGGAGTATTCGGAGCTGGCAGTTAGCCCCTGTGAATGATTGAACTAATGTTTGGAGTTATTAGTTCTGCAACATTTTCTTTGAGAACTAGCCGTGTGGCAGGTTTAGGATGACATATTATGTGCTGCTGCTGGGATTGTTCAACCAGTGAGTGCTCTAGAAAGTGCAGAAGTGATGGAAATCACTTGAAAATCACTTCTGTATTATAAAGACACTCTTGGCTTCACATTTTCAGGCAGGGACCAATGCATTGCTATGCCATCACTTAATAAAGTATGTTTCTGGTTTAAGTATTGCTGCAGGTAAGGTGTGTCAAATATGATTGAATGCAATGCTCACATTAGAAAATTAAGGCACATTGATGTGCAGTGCAATAAAAGGTTTAGGCTTTCCCAAATAAAGAATGGAGCATGTTTCCACACCTTTGCAACAGCCTTTTAACAGCAGTTAGAGAATTAGATGAATGTAGGGGTCCCTTTACACAGATGGAGATTGTTGGATGACCAAAAATCAAAAATTGACCCGATCTCTGAACAATCTCCTAAAGGAGTAAAAGGGGTATAAAGAGTACAGAATAGGGACTATATCATGAAAATGTTTCGAATAAAGGTCTGTTTCTGTGGTAAAATCTTTATATTCTTTTGGTGCAGCAACCTTCGCTGTATAACTGCTACAATCTCATCCCAGGTGTTATGTATGAGGAATGACGGACTGGAGTCTCTTCTGTCATGCAGCAAATCCCCCCTCTGAGAATACCAAGAACTATATCCATCGTATTCCTGGGGGTGCCGCTGTAGGAACGATTATGGGCGGAGCTTCCGGTTTCGGCTGACCTAGTGTTAAATCAGTCAATAAGAGTGGAGTAGCAGGGGCATTTAAAATAGCATTTTTAAAAGTTTTTCAAATTTATTATAATGTATAGTTCACAAATGTGTTTTGCACTCAAGTGGCAGCTAATTTCAGCTCTTCTAGTGTTTGTATTTTTTAAATGTTTTGGCGTAGTTCTGGTACTTGTTGCTGGTGTTCGTGGTTGTATCAGACTGGATAAATGGAAGCTTCTCACCTCACGGTGACAGTCGACATCCAAGCAAGGTGTTGTGGCGTATGTCTGCTCTAAGGTAAATTTGATTATGTCCAACATATTTTGTCACCAGAGCAATGAGAGGCGCAGACTGTGGTACTGATCATGTTATGCTGAGATCTAGATTAAGGATTTGCAGATGAAAACAGCACTGCAGGATGGGTGCGAAGCCACCATGGAAGCTAAACACTAGTGCACTGAAAGGCCAAAAGAAGCAGGAAGAACTTACACAGGAAATGGATGAAAACTTGAAAGACTGGGACAGCAACAACTCAGAGAATGACATAGAAGAGAAATGGGCAACACTGAAGGATAGGTGTATCAGACTGCGAGTGATGTGTTAGGCTACCCTGAGAAGAAACATCAAGATTGGTTTGATGAGCATGATGAACACCTGAAGAAATTACTAGAAGCGAGGAATACAGATAGACAGGAAAACCTACAGTGTAACACAAGGTCGAAGAAGAAGAAATACTCAAAGGCTCAGAGTGAGCTACAGAAGTACACCAGAGAGATGAAGTCCAACTGGTGGGATGAAAAAGCGGAGAAACTTCAAACTGCAGCAGACAGGAAGGACATGAAAACATTCTTCACAGGTATGAGAGAAATCAATGGCCCTAAACCAAGAGGATTGATCCAACTAAAGGCTATGGATGGTGAAACGGTTTTGCAGGAAAAAGACGAGATCCTGGACAGATTTGCAGACCACTTTGACCAGCTACTAAACAACCCTGGAGATCTCACTGAAGAGGCTAAAGAAGCTCTAGTGCAGTGACCAGCTGTATCAAGTCTGGATGAACCACCAAATTTTGATGACCTAATGGGCAGCTATCAGGACAACACAGGATGGTAAAGCACCAGGAAAGGATGGAATTCCAGCAGAAGTGTGTAAATTTGGTGGTGTTCAGCTGACCAACTGCCTGCACAAGCTCATCCAAGAGATATAGGATGCCCAGAAAGCACCTCAAGACTGGAAGGATGCAAGTATTGTGCCTTTGTTCAAGAAAGGTGACAGGAAAGATTATGGAAATTACCAAGGTATATCACTGCTAGCCACTGTTGGTAAGATTCTCTCACGTGTACTACTGAACAGACTCAGTGAACACATCTTGCAGAATGTACTACCAGAAACCCAGTGCAGCTTTAGAAGTGGAAGAAGCACAATGGACATGATTTTCTGCTTGAAACAGGTTCAAGAAAAGTGTATCGAACAGAACATGCCGCTTTATGTAGTCTTCTTAGACTTCAGTAAAGCCTTCGATACTGTTTTGTGACAAGGACTTTGGCAGGTACTCAAGAAATATGGTTGTACAGAGAAGTTTGTCAACCTGATCGAGGCACTCCATACAGGTATGCAAGCAAACGTGGCAATGAGTGGTTCAGTATCTAAAGACTTTTCAGTAAGCAACGGGGTGAAACAAGGGTGTGTGCTGGCACCTACACTCTTCTCGCTATATCTGGCAGCCATGCTTGAGGTGGCCTTCAAAGACACTTCAGAAGGAGTATACATTCAAACAAGGAAAGAAGCAGACTTGTTCAGTGTGGCACAGTTTAAAGCCAAGAGTAAGACATCGATAAAGGTAGTAAGAGAAATGCTCTTTGCCAACGACAGTGCCCTAGTTGCACACAGCGTGGAAGATATGCAATCTTTAGTGGAGAAATTTGCAAGAGCAGCTAGCCAATTCAGCCTCCAAATCAACATCAAGAAGACAGAGTGCCTTTATCAACCACCAAAGTTCCAGTTATCAACATCACTACCAGAAGAGATCAACATTGGTACAGAGCCACTAGTCAAGTGCAAGACTTTCAAGTACCTAGGGAGTACTGTTTCAGAGAATGCTAGGCTGGAAGATTAACTATCTCTCAGAATGGGAAGAGCGAGCACTGTGTTTGGAAACTTGAGGGAGAGACTGTGGAACAATCGATATGTGTCTATCCGTGTGAAATGCAAAGTGTACAGAGCGACAGTACTGGCTACTCTATTGTACGGTGCTGAAACTTGGACTGTCTACAGAGTGCAGGTGAAGAAACTCCACGTGTACATAATGAGACACCTTCGAGCCATAATGAACATCTCATGGAAAGACAAGATAACCAACATAGAAGTGTTGAAACGAGCTGGTCTACCATCAGTGGAGGACATGCTAATACAGATAAATCTGAGATGGCTTGGACATGTTGAGAGGATGGACCACCAGCGTCTCCCTTGGCAGTTACTTTACTCACAGTTATGCGAGGGCAAACGTAATCAGGGTAGACCAAGGCTCAGATTTAAAGACACTGTAAAAAGAAACTAGAAGAAGTTGGACATAGACAGGAATTCCTGGCAGTGGAAGGCTAAGGACAGAGCTGTGTGGAGGAATCTGATCAGACCTAATTGAAACAGTCATTGTCGCCTACAACAGACTGCTATGATGGATGATGATGATGATGATTTTAACAAAATACAGCCGACTTTATTGCGGTGGAGAGACGTGCTGGTTGGAATGCACACCACGTCATTATGAGTACAGGCAACGAGAAGTCATAAATCATGACTCTTTCTTTGCTTGGTAGCAGCAAAGTCCCAGGAAAACCCCCATGAGTGTCTGGTATCATTGGAAAGCTTAGAAATCGTACTTTCTAAAAATACCTATGCTTTTGCGGAAGACATAACTCCCGACCGATCGAACATGAGTTTTCCACCTAGCAAAATATAAACAAATTGTCTTTTTCCGGGTCAGTTTTTGTGCACTTCCTACAAATTAAATATCATTTTGAATATCTTTCAATACAGAATATGGAAATAACGTTACATCAGTTTTGAAAATGTCCTCAAAGTGAGTCATTTTGCCAGCACGGGTCATTTGTTTATTACATTAGCATCTTAGCAGCGGCACTAACTAATGGAGCTACTGTCTATGAGGCCACTTTATAAGGTCATCTTCCCATCCCCCAATAGTCATGGGAAGCGGTATGATTATATTACTGTTTTGAGGTGCAAGAGGCCATGTTCCCGCATTTCTGATAAGATAAGATAAGATAAGATAAGATAAGATAAGATAAGATAAGATAAGCCTTTATTAGTCCCACAATGGGGAAATTCCAGGATTGCAACAGCACAGGGATTGCAACACTCAGAGCAATAATTTAGAAGATAAGAAAATAAGAGCAGTCAATATACATATGTACACATAAATATATATACACAGTACGGAGCATTGTAGCTAGATGGAATAAATAATATAACCGTCTATTTAGTTACCCCGCATAGTATGAATATGTACCCATACATACTGTCACCCTCCGTAGCGATTGATATTGTCCTAGTTGTATACTAGAGGGGACCATTTTGCGTAAGTCTGTTGCGTCTTTTGCATTCAATACTATTAGGTGGTCACGTTTTTTTGCTATCTCTGCGCGCAGCCCTGCTTAGGTTATAATGTCTGACAGCTGTAGGTGTGATGTAGGTTGATGTAGGTTGATGCCAAAGTCATTGTTTTTTTAACAAAGAAAAGTGTCCCGTTTCAGTGACAACCATATGTTCTAAACTAGTACCAGAAGTTGCTACCGTAACTCACACAAGGTATCATGGGGCCTGGGAACAAGGTGGATACAGAGTGGCCGTGCCCGCCTGACATCACATTAGGGGCGGGTATGGCAACACACACACACACCACACTCACTACACAACAATTCCCCTCCCCCTTACAAAAATGCAAAACCACACACACAATCGAGACCCTCCCCAATTTAGGACCCGAATCATGCACTAAGGGAACAGGGAACCATGAACTGTAGTAGAATGACCTATTACATTCATACAAAACAACTAAAACCAGCATTTTTTTTAAATACACACAAAATAAGTAAAATAATCCCATAACATACATACTCCCATGCACACCAGCAGGATATATATATATATATATATATATATATATATATATATATATATATATATATATATATATATATATATATATATATATTTACATCAAGGGTATTTAAGTCACACCTTTGTCCACCAGCAGCCAGAGGTAACACCGGCCCGGGGGACCAAGGCAGCCCCAAATCATGCACGCCCCTGGTCGCCGAAGATAAGGCCAGCTCGGAGGTCCCGGGCAGCCCCACAGCATGAACGCCCCTGGCCGCCGTTTACCTCCAGGATCAAAACCAACCTCTCCTGCAAAAATGTCACTCTTCATCACCGACTGCCTCACTCCTCGGGACCCGCTGTGCTGCTGTCCAGCACACTATCCCTCCATGCTCCTTGGTCCGCTCCCGACCACTTTCAACACCACTGCAGCTGCCATCATTGCCCCAAACACTCCGGCCCTCTATGGCCACACAAATGGGGAAAACCAAGCTCGCTCGTCAATGCTGCTTGCTGCCTCGGGAGCCTCACCATAATGTCTATCATCCTCGTCCAGGGCACACTGGGCTCTGGCACTGAGACCCTGCCCGACTTCTATGGTGCTCAGCACCTGTTGCTCACTCCCGGGGTTCACAGCATCACTTTCACCGGTGTCATTCTCCTACCCAAGTGATTCGTCGTTGCTCTCAGCACCCTCGTCCCAGACGCTCTGCTGCATCGTCTCCATGCCTGGCTGCAGCTGCTCTCCTCCGGGGCTCTCAGCGTCATTCCTGTCGGCGTCATTCTCCAACCCAGGCGTCTCATCGCTGTGCTCAGCACCCTCATTCCAAGCGCTCCGCTGCGTTGTCTCCATGCCCGGCTGTCGCTGCTCTCCCCTGGGGTTCTCAGCCTGCATGTTCCCGCTCTCCCGCTGCCCAGCCTGCAGCTGCAGGGATGACTCCTGTCGCTGCTGTCCCTCTCATCAGTCATTACACACCGCGCCGTCAAACTCACCTGTGTTGCAGTCCTGTACCGTGCTGCGCTCCTTGGCTGGCCCGCCGTCTGCAGTGACCGGGAACTTCACCACTTGCAGCCCGGTCCCACCTCGATGCCTATCTGGTAGCCTGGAAATTGCTTTTGGCACACAGTTAGCTTTGTGGCTTACTTGCCCATAGACAGTGAGTGGGCCATTAGCTTCTCTGAGCTAACTAGCCTAGCTCTATTTGGCGCCAACACTCCTGCCACTCACATCTCCGTGGTCTTCATCTGCTCAGAGATGTGCTCAGCCAGCCACTCAACAGCATCCTCATAGCACTCCGTTTCACCCAACGTACCGAGAATTCTTCGGCCTTCAGCGCCAAGATGGTGGGCCAGAAGTGCTCTTCAGCGACTCCCATCGAGTCTACTTAAGCCCAGGGCCCAGATGTAATCCTCGAACATGGCCAGCCAGTCCAGCCACAGGAACACTGGCTCTCCCGTGTACTCCAGAAAAGGTAGCAGTGATGGACGTAGCCAATACGCTCACATAGTTTTTATTCTCGTCGCCAAAATGTTATGTATGAGGAATGAGGGACTGGAGTCTCTTCTGTCATGCAGCAAATCCCCCCTTTATTGAGAATACCAAGAACTTTATACAGAGTGGCCGTACCCGCCTGACATCACGTTAGGGGCAGGTACGGCAACACACACACACACACACACACACCACACTCACTACACAACACCAGGCCTATAATATACTACTGCCCCTTCATCGTACCCACCAGCATTGCACGTGACGGTGGAGGCATGTTGACATAGGAAGTGGGATGGTTTTGGTTTGTGATGCACCCCAGCACTAACCCACAGTATCAATATTCCAGCCCTAGAACAATGACACAGAGGGGTTTTTCTCATTTTTTTAGCCATCATCACTTCCTTGTGTAGGACCATAAGCTCCAAACAAGGAAGTTAATCAATGGCATGTCATGGATTAAATGCTAGTTTGTACGCAATGTTGTTTCTCTTTTGTCCCCACCACACCCACTTCTACCATCATTTTTTTTTGACAAGGTGACCCAATTTTTACTTTCACTTTTAGTCACTTATCAAGTTTAGGCACTACACAAACACTTTCTTAGGTTCAGACACTAAAAAAAGCATGGTTAAGGACTGAGCAATAAAACTACTTGTTTAGGTTCAGGAAAAGATTGTGGGTTTGCTTCAAACTCCCCCTTTTCAACAGTAACCATATTTAAGATGTGTTGATACCTTTGAACTGCATTACTAATGCCACAGTCCAATGCATCATGGTACGAATCCAAAGGGATCATTTTCCTTAAAGTCATTAGGTCAACAACTCTGACCAAAGGGAAATACTGTATGTTACTGAGAGTGAGAACGGATTTTTTTTTTTTTTTTTTTTTTTTTTTTTTTTTTTTTGTTACTTATTTGTACCCGTAGGTAGACTTGGTTTGCAATCTGGTGACAAGCCACCGGCTGCTGGTCGCTGCGTGCGCGAGCGCCCTAAACCTACATGTTTTTGGTATGCGGGAGGAAACCGGAGAAATCCCGGAGTAAACCCACGCAACACGGGGAGAACATGCAAACTCCACACAGCTCACTGTTGGTCGGGGGCTGGGATCGAACCCACGATCTCATGATCCCCGCGGTCCCCCGGCCGAGGGTAAAACTGTGCTGCCACAGTGCTAAACCACTGCGCCTTGGTGTACAGTAAGTTAGCAGGGAACTACATTACATATTTACCACTTACATTAATTAGCAGGACGTTCATCAAAGTCGGTAACATCTGTGTTTCAGTGCTATTCTGTGTCCAAATTGTTTATTTAGCAGAATTAGCCCTTTAGAATAACAATGTTTCACACACATCAGTGCTGAAAAACTTTTGAGAAGTAGCAGAATAATCTGAAACTCTGTGAAATCTAGAGTGATTATCCGAGTGATAGGCTACCGCCCAAGGACGGATAATTTTACACATAAGGAGTTGTTCAACTCCTTATAAGAACTCCTTATACAAAGATATAGAGTGATGATAATCAAGTCAGTGGCGGTAATGCACCTGTAAGCTGGTTGCCAACTGCCAATCAAATCTAAAAGAAGAAGAATCATTGCTACTTAGCTACTAGCTACTAGCTCCATCATGAAATGCTCATAAAAGTCAGATGTGAATTGGATTCTCAGTATGCAGATGGGACATGGAGGGGAATGAAGGTACCCTGAAAGCCAGCCAACACTTTTTTTTTTCACGAAGCGATCCAAAATACGCCTCCAAATAAAAATTTTAAAACTAAATGTCTATAATACTTTAAAGTCGCACTCCGGCAGCTCTAAAACCACTTAAAACACCTCAAAAGCAAATATGCATTGCCCAAAATAGTATACTGTGGCTTTTTACCCACAATAAAACTTCCATTGCCTTAAAATTGCTTGGAAAGAGCTTTTATATCTTGCACCTACTTAAGTATGCGTGGCTCTGTGAATACTATAATTAGCTCCACCCATACCCCCACCCACCAGTCGCTGATGCTGCAAGGCAAGTCCAAGGCCAGTGGGCCCTCCTCTGACCCAAAGATTGTTTCGCTATGCCAAACAGACACCTTCATCCCCCTAAAGCTATGTGTCGACCTAGGTGTGCGTTTTCACACTTCCCATTCATTCTGTACACCGTGTTCCAAATTATTATGCAAATGATATTTGTCTCTGATTTTCCTAAATAGTCGATGCAAATGAAAGTCAGTATAATTTTCAAGTCATCACCCGTTAGAGTATAATTCAAATTTTATTGAACAAACCTCCCAATGATAACTATTTTTTTGCAAAAATAAAAAAGTCAAAATGCACTCTTCCAAATTATTATTCACAACAGAGTTTCAAAACATTTTATTGGTTGTAAAAAACTGAAAATGGTCATTTGTTGAATTTGCAGCATTAGGAGGTCATTTACTGAAATAAAAAACCTATTTCAATCAAAAACATCTTTAACAGGCCAAGTTACATGTTAACATAGGACCCCTTCTTTCATATAGCCTTCACAATTTTTGCATCCATTGAACTTGTGAGTTTTTGGAGCTTCTGCTTTAATTTCTTTGCAAGATATCACAATAGCCTCCCACAGCTGCTGTTTTGATGTGAACTGCCTCCCACCCTCATAGATCTTTTGCTTGAGGATGCTCCAAAGTAGGGCGCATGCGCACGCAGCGACCAGCAGCGGGTGAAAAAAGTTCGACGTCTGTGTCTCTGTTTTTATACACTTTAATGTGTTTTAACGTAATTCTCTGTGCTGTTTTTGTCATTGAATGTGTGTGGACTATATAACGAAGAGCTCCCTGGTTCCATCAGTATGGATTTCCTTCTTGTTTTTGCACTGTCGTTTCTTTCTTACCCGCTCTTTGTCTTGGAGGTAAGCACGATTGTGATCTCGCCAGGAAAAATACAGTATTCCAGAGAAATGTTACTGCATTTAAACATGGATAATGCAGCATCTGTGTTTGAGTCTGTGCCGCAACTGCCAGACTTTATTTTAAGAGATTTTCATAGACACAGCGATGAAAAGAGAAACAAGAGGAGGAAATGCGGAAAGCGTGGAGGCGTAAGATTAAACCTGAGGAGGCGTCAGCTTAACCGCATTCCTCTTCCTTCCATTATTATGGGGAACGTACAATCCCTGAGAAATAAAGTGGATGAAATTCAAGGAAGTGTCCGATAGCAGAAGGATTTCAAGAACTGCTGTGTCATGGTTTACACGGAGACGTGGCTTACGGCACATGACCGGGATGCGGACCTGTGGATTGACGGCTTTGGAGCCCCACTTCACTTGGATCGACAGGAAGAGGTGATGGGGAAACGTCAGGGGGGCGGCGTATGTTTATATATTAATAAACAGTACTGTACATCTGTCACGGTCAGAGAGCCCATCTGTACACCAGATGTGGAGCTGCTGTCCATGTCACT
The DNA here is from genome assembly GCA_020510985.1 of Pholidichthys leucotaenia. Taxonomy (NCBI): domain Eukaryota; kingdom Metazoa; phylum Chordata; class Actinopteri; order Cichliformes; family Pholidichthyidae; genus Pholidichthys; species Pholidichthys leucotaenia. Next base: position 150,715,047 of record CM035838.1, read on the forward strand.
ACGCCCTTTTTATCTGCCCTGCGAGTTCCCCCAACTTTTCATAACGACTGTGTACATTCACCCGAGAGCGGATGCTGCCTCCGCCTCCAGCACCGTCTTTGATGTGGTCCAGCGGTTGCAGTCGATTTTCCCAGAGGCTCCAAATTTCATCCTTGGGGATTTTAACCATGTGTCCCTAAAGAAGACACTTAAAAACATTTATCAGTATGTCTCCTGCCCAACCAGGCGAAAAAAGACATTGGACCTGTGCTACACATCCATAGAGAGGGCCTTTAAATCTCTTCCCTTTCCTCCTTTAGGATCCTCAGATCACAACTGTGTACATTTGCTGCCCACATATAAAACTGCTCTCAGAAGAGACAAGGCGAAGACCAGAGTCATAGACGCGTGGACAGAGGATTCAGTGCACTACCTCCAGGTGTCACGAATGGCTCTTACGAGCCATTAATAAGAGCCAAGGGCCAACCGGTGAGTTTGCATAGTTTATTAATAAGGGAAAATAACAAAGGAAAAGAGCCTCGTGGGGCAAAACACAAATAATACAGGAGGTACACTTACAGATCACGATGAGGGATGAGAGGTGGGCTGGAGCCGGACGTAGGGACTCCAGCCTAATCCACGACGAGAGGTACGCGTGGATAGTGTGAAGTCGCAGCCCTGAGCAAACAGGGCCGCTCCCTTATATAGTGGTTGACAGCGCCTCAGCTGATGAGAGGTAATTGGCCTCCAGCCGTCCCGTGGAGCTTGACAGCCGGAACTCCGCTGAGACGCTGTCATAACAAAAGCCGGGCTGAGATGATGTATCACAGACCATGACAGGACCTCCCCCTCAAGACCGGGCTCAGAACGGCCAGTAACACCCAAGCACCCCCCCACCCCACCCCTAGGGTGGGCGGATGGGGCGCAGGCCAGGAGGGAGTGAGTCAGAAAAAGAGAAGGAGAAAAAAAAACATGACACTGACAGGGAACAAATGAAGCAATTACAGAGTACGGAAGAGGGAGAAAAAAAAATCACAATACTCCATAAATGCGGACCAAATATAGACCAGACACTAGAAAAAAAAGGATGCAACAACAGGAGGAGGCCTAGAAGAAGTACAAGGGCATGCTAACAACGATAAGGTGCATGAAACACAAAAACACGCTAACAGCGATGAGATACATGAAATCATAAAAACATACCCATACATTCACAAAATTAAGGAACAAAAGGCACAGGAATGACAGGCGAAATAACACAGTTCCGGGGGTCTCCCCGCACCCAGCGTCCAAACCGCCAACAGGGGTAACGGGAAGAGTTCAGGCGGCCTACCCGAATCCCAGGCCAGGAAAAACAGTGCTTCAGGTGGCCGGACCAATACGCCGAATAGAGAGTCCAGTGGGTCGGGTGGCCGGCCCAGAGAGCCAAATGGGCGCGGCAGTCCTTCTGGCGGCCGACCCGCATCGCTCAGCCACCAGGACCACAAGGGAGAGAAAGGCAACGCCTTCCCTGTAGAGGGGAATAGCGAGGGCAAGCCAGGCCGAAAGTGAGGAGTCCAAGCGGCACCTGGTGGAGAAGGCTTGGGGAGAAAATGAGGGTGAAGCTGAAGAGGATGGTGATGAAGATGGGGAAGAAGATGAGCCGGTCCAGTGTCCGGTGGCAGGGGATCTGCAGCTCCCTCACCAAATTGGATCCTGCTGGTGCTGCACCCTCGTCGGACCCGGATTGGGTCACGGTTGCACCCGCGATGGACTCCGATTGGGTCATGGTTGCACCCGCGTCGGACCCCAACTGGGTCGGCGCCGCACCAGAACCGACCTCCAACCCTGAACCCGGAACCTCTGGCACAGCGGGCAAAGGCAGCTCCTCACCAGCGACCCTGGGAGAAGGCTCGGGAGAGAGAAAAGAACCGGGATCAGGATCACCGGCAGCGCCAGAACCCGGCGAGACAAGTTCGGATGCAGCGGGCGGTTGCACCCGGCTCGCCTCCCCAAGAGACAGGCAAAAATGCTCTAAAATGGAAAGGAGAAAGACAATACAGAGCACTTGCCTGATCTCGGGTTCTGATGCCGTCCAGGACTCCGATGATCCGGGCTCAGATGACAGAAGGTCGTCATCAGGCTCCCACTCAGCTACGTCAGGCTCCGCAGCTGGCATGATGGTGTCCGCAGCCTCAGGATCTTCCGGCACTGATGTCCACGCCGACGGCCCAGACGGCGTGGTGGCAGGGGACCCTCGACCCACTCGACCAGACCGCTCGTCCGTGGAGACCCGGGGATGCTTCCTCGTTGGCGCAGGTTCCACGCTGCAGTCCGCTGTCCTCCTCCGCCCACGACGTGGCTGCGGGACCAGAACCAGGCTCTCCAGAACCGCAGACCCCCTCCTCATCCGGCGACATTGGCCTGGCATCGAGGACCGCTCAGCGGAGGGAGACACAGAGGTTGCGGGATTAACAATTAAAGCCACAGCAGGTGGTGGGAGCTCGGGGGACTGCGAACCCCAAACTCCACCCCCAGGAGAGTGACAATAATGAGAATATGAAAGAACTTTGACTTGCCTGTCTCCTGGAGGCAGGATGGTGCCTGCTGCAGCGGACGTTGCTCCTCCCTTTCCCCGCTGGATGGTGACAGAGGGCCCCCTGGGAGGACGAGGGGGAGCCGCTCGCAGAGACTCCGGGATGGGGCTCGCCGAAACAGGACTCCAGGCACACACAGCAGCCGGGAAAGGTGACAAGAAGGAGGGGGCGACAGCCGAGACGAGCCAGGCACGGAACGCTGACGGGACAGCAGGAGAAGATGGCCCAGAGGGAGAGGCTGCGGGGATTCCCCTCTGACGAGATGCAGGAGTGACAGCTGTGTGGGGGATTGAGCCCTTGCGGCGATCCGGAACTGGATCCGGACGGGATTCACGCTGAGATTGATTGATTGTGTGAGTGACGACGGTTTCTAGCAGAGGGCGAGGTGAAGGTGAGGTCCAGGAATCGCCGCTCCTGTGTGGAAACAGAGGCGAGGAGATCGGCGAACTCAGGAAAGTCACTTAACCCAGGATTCCTCTCCACCAGTCAGACTGCCGCCATCACATGCTTAATGATTTCAGAAGGATGCACAGCGGAGCGAGCAGCAGCCACTCGGTCCCAGATGTTAATTGCTGTCAGCTGCAGCTCCTCTGGGGGAATCCCAACTGACGTCATGCTCGATGGGGGAAGACCCCTGGATGGTGGGAACTCCCGAGCCGGAACGGAGGCAGGAGCGGGATCCTGAAGCGAGGGGCGACGATTCCTCCTCTTCAGCTTCTTGTCGGGATTTCCTTCCAGCCCACGGAGTATCTCACGCTGTGCGGCAATGTCATCTCTCCCCACGCTGACTTCAGGGTGGTTAGCGAAGCGGGGGAGATGATTAAGAATATCCTCAGCTTGGTCCAGGTACCGGTGCACGTTGCTGCTGAAGTTGAGGAGGGAGGCGGTGATGAGGATTTCATTGACGCACTCGAGGGCGTCCACCAGATCGTCGCTCTGACGCTGAGTGCGGGCCCTCCGAGACGGCATGTTTCCAGCACGGTACCCAGACAGGTAGGAACAACAGCCCAATTAATGCAAAACTCACGGTGGTCGGCAACTCACTGGCTGCGACCTATTGTCACGAATGGCTCTTACGAGCCATTAATAAGAGCCAAGGGCCAACCGGTGAGTTTGCGTAGTTTATTAATAAGGGAAAATAACAAAGGAAAAGAGCCTCGTGGGGCAAAACACAAAAAATACAGGAGGTACACTTACAGATCACGATGAGGGAAGAGAGGTGGGCTGGAGCCGGACGTAGGGACTCCAGCCTAATCCACGATGAGAGGTACACATGGATAGTGTGAGGTCGCAGCCCTGAGCAAACAGGGCCGCTCCCTTATATAGTGGTTGACAGCGCCTCAGCTGATGAGAGGTAATAAGCCTCCAGCCGTCCCGTGGAGCTTGACAGCCGGAAGTCCGCTGAGACGCTGTCATAACAAAAGCCAGGCTGAGATGATGTATGGCCTGAGCGCGAACGACATCGGCGCACAGACCATGACACCAGGAATGCTTTAACTGTACAGACTGGGAGGTGTTCATGCTAGACTGCGGAGAAGATTTGGACTCTTTAGTGGATGTGACATGCTCATACATGGCTTTCTGCAGAGACATGATCGTTCCACATAAATGTGTCAAAATATATCCCAACAACAAGCCATGGGTTACAAAATCAGTCAAATCCTGCTTACAGAGGAAAGCACTTGCCTTTAAACAAGGGGTTGTTTCTGAGCTGTAGGATTCCACAAAAGAGCTGAAGGCCAAAATTTTAAGAGCAGAACAGAATTATAAAGCAGAGTTGGAAAGCAAGATGGCAACAAAGAAGCTTGGTTCTGCCTGGGCCAGTATGAAAACTATTGCAGGCCTTCAGAGCACAGAGCGCAGTAATGGTGTGTTTTTAGATGGTTTTAATTCAGACACAGAGCTGGCTAATACTCTTAATTGTTTTTATGGTCATTTTGATTCCTTTGATTTTAGCACAGAAACCCAAGATTTGAAACAGAAACTCAAAGACAATCAGCACTTTAATATTGAAGTGCAGGATGTTAAAAGGGCGTTCTGTGCTGTGAAAGCGAACAGAAGTCAGGGCCCTGATAATATATGTGGGCGCTTGGTAAAGTCCTGTGCACATGAACTGAGTCCACATGAACTGAGTCCTTAGGCACATGTTGTGTCCTTACAGACACAACATGTGCCTAAGATCTGGAAAGATGCTGTGGTTGTCCCCGTTCCAAAATCCAGCTGTCCTAATACGGTAAATGATTTTAGACCAGTTGCTTTGACTTCAACTTTAATGAAAATTTTTGAAAAACTGGTCAGATTTGAGGTCCTAAAGCAGACTGAGCATGCATTGGATCCTTTGCAGTTTGCCTATAGGCCTCACAGAGGAGTGGAGGATGCCACTGTCACTCTGTTTAACATGCTTTTTAAACATCTGGATTTTAATGGGACACATGCCAGGCTTTTATTTGTGGACTTTTCTTCCGCCTTTAATACAATCCAACGTCATATTTTAGTTGAAAAGCTCCTGCAACAATTTGATGTGAGTAATAATCTGGTGGGTTGGATTCTGGATTTTTTAACCAGCAGGACACAGACAGTAAGGGTCAATGGTACATTGTCTGACCAAAAGTGTTCTTCTACTGGCTCTCCTCGGGAAGGGGGGGGGGGGTGTTGTCACCACTACTCTTCATCCTGTACACAAACGTGTCGGAGCAGACATGACAACAGACACATTATAAAGTATGCTGATGATTCAGTTGTTGTCAGTCTCCTCCACGATGGTGAGAGTGGCCACGGCCCAGTAGTTGATGATTTTGTTCACTGGTGTGAGGATTCCTATCTGCAGCTGAATACGACAAAAACTAAAGATATGATTATTGACTTTAAGAGGAAAACTCCCAGGCACAAAGTCACTGTACTAAAAGGCCAGACCACTGAATGTGTACAATCCTACAAATATCTTGGGACGATTATTGATAGTAATTTAAACTTTGAAGAGAACTGTGAAAGGGTGTGCAAAAAGGGTCAGCAACATTTATATTGTTTAAGGAAACTTGCACGCTTCCAAATTGACCGAACCATAATGACAATGTTTTATCGGGCTTTTATTGAATCTGTTTATCCTTTTCTTTAGTGTTATGGTTTGGTCAGACAAAACTAAAACAGAGGAAATCCTTGGATCAGGTTGTTAGATGGTCCAGTCGCTTGCTGGTGAGTCACAGCTGAGCCTGACATCCCTGTACACCAGACAGGTACCGAGGATTACTACCTCCATTTTAAATGATGACTCCCATCCTTTGCACTGCAACTTTCAGCTTCTTCCCTCCAGACGGAGGTTTGCTGTCCCAAAAAGTAAAACCCAGCGCTACAAAAACAGCTTTGTTCCTGCTGCTGTTAAAGAGTTGAACAAGATGTAACAATATATTGCACATAATTTAGTTACCTATTTATTAATTTGACTTTATATTTACTTATTTTTGTAGGTTTTTTATTGGGGTTCTAAATCTTTTATTGGGTTTTAGACTTTTGAGTTTTTAACCTCTTTGACTAGTCTTTAACTTTTTAATATGACCCTTCTCTCTTGTTTTTTCTCTTATCCCTTTGTCCTATGTCCTGATTGGTGGAGCCTTGAGTACTTTATCATGTTTATAGTCAGCTTCATGTGTGCCTGTGTTTGTGTTCATGTTGAATGTAATTGTGGTTTGTAAATATGGATGTCACCTGACTGCAAAACAAATCTCCCTACGGGTACAAATAAAGTAACCTGAACCTGAACAGTTCTCAATAGGGTTGGAGTCAAGAGAAGATGGGGGCCACACCATGAATTTCTCTCCTTTTATGCCCATAGCAGCCAATGACACAGAGTCTTCATGTATTTCTGGGCCCACTGCAACGTTTCTGCTTGTGAGCATTGGTTAAGAGTGGCCGAATAGTAGGTTTATGCACAACTGCAAGCCTCTGGAGGATCCTACTCCTTGAGGTTTGTGGGACACCAGAGGCACCAGCAGCTTCAAATACCTGTTTGCTGATTTGTAATGGCATTTTAGCAGCTGCTCTCTTAATCCGATGAATTTGTCTGGCAGAAACCTTCCTCATTATGCCTTTATCTGCACAAGCCCATCTGTGCTCTGAATCAGCTACAAATTTCTTCACAGTACGATGATCACGCTTCAGTCTTCATCCATCCATCTTCTTCCGCTTAATCCTTTTCGGGTTGCGGGGGAGCTGGAGCATATCCCAGCATCTTTGGGCGAGAGGCAGGGTACACCCTGGACAGATCGCCAGTCCATCGCAGGGCCAACACAGAGAGACAGACAACCATTCACTCTCACAGTCATACCTAAGGACAATTTAGAATCCCCAGTTTGATGCCAATTAACCTAACTTGCATGTTTTTGGCATGTGGGAGTGTGAAAAATTGGTGCAGCAAAGGCGAGGCAAGATCTTTTCAATTAATCAATTATTTTATTTCATTAACTTACAGGTAAATGTTTCCAGGAAAACATCTGACACGAATCCTTCAAACAAAATGCATTTCGCCAACCAAGAAGCATACCAAGAACAATAAGCAATCTGCAATCAGCAATCAGCAATGCCATCAAGCAAATCGGCTTACTCGATATCTCACACCTGTTATATAATATACGAGATAATTAGGGCTGATTAGCCCCTACCATAATCCCAGGTAAAACAATCAACATTCCTATTCTTAACACATACCCACTAACATCTAAAAATACATAAATAATTTCCCCAAGTATATACAATATAAATATAAATAACATACAATAAATAGCAATATAAATAATTCAATAAATAATTACAACCCTTATTTACAAATGCTAAATCACCCCTCTAACTTACCATACATGTTTCCTTCCTGCTGGTATCCTATAAAAAGGCCCTCAACCCCTCACCGAGTCTTTTGCCTGGACACCCACAGGAAGCATGTTGGCAAAGGTATGTGAAATAAATCCTTTATCAATTATTTTACCAAATACTTAACCATAATAGTTATCTCCCAAGGGCATTCAAATTAACAAAGACAAATCCCAAAATACTGTGTGCATTTTAACAAATAATCATACTGACATTTACAACATTGCAAATATAACATAATCACACAATACAACAAGTCATACAGTGGTGGCATCCCATCGTCACATTTCCTCCCCCCTTTCCCGAGAGTACAGTACTCTAAGAGTCATGTACTCTAGAAAGGCTATCTGCTACAAGGTTGGTTTTCCCTACCACATACCGAACAGTAAAATTATAAGGTTGGAGGGACACATACCACCCTATAAGATGACTGTTTACATCTTTCATTCTGTCCAGCCACTGTAGGGCCCGATGATCTGTCTCCAACAAAAAAATGACGCCCTAATAAATAGTATTTTAGAGACCCTATTGCCCATTTCATGGCAAGACATTCTTTTTCTACAGTAGAATATCTTGTCTCCCGGTCCAACAACTTACGGCTCAAGAACAGTACTGGGTGTCTCTCTCCCCTCTCCTCCTGGAGAAGTACTGCTCCAATGCCAACCCCTGAAGCATCTGTCTGTAAAATGAACTGACGAGCAAAGTCTGGACTGTAGAGAACCTTCTCCCCAGAAATAGCCCTCTTCAGATCCTCAAACGCTCTGTCACACTCCTTTGTCCATTTTACCTTATTTGGTGCTGAAGCCTTAGTGAGGTCAGTCAACACTGCTGCTCTTTCAGCAAAGTGGGGGATGAACTTGCTGTACCATCCTACCATTCCCATGAATGATCGTATTTTCTTTTTAGTAGTGGGTACAGGGTAGGTCCGGATGGCATTCACTTTACCTACTCGTGGTCTAATGACCCCCTGACCAACCACATGTCCCAGGTACTCCACCTGCTGCTGTCTGAACGCACATTTGCGTGGGTTGATTGTCAGTCCTGCCCTCTTAATCAACTGAAGGACCTGCCTAAGGTGTACCAAATGCTCTTCCCAGGTCTGACTATAGATAACCACGTCATCCAAATAGGCAGCCGCAAAATTTGATACCCTTCTTAAAACTTGGTCCATAAGTCGCTGAAAAGTTGCAGGTGCCCCCTGAAGGCCAAATGGCATGACCCTGAACTGAAAACTGCCATAAGGTGTTTTATACGCTGTAAGTTCCTTTGTTTCTGGTGCCAGTGCCACCTGCCAATACCCCTTGCATAGGTCCAAAGTAGAAATAAATCTAGCCTTGCCCACTTTCTCTAATAATTCGTCAATCCGGGTCATGGGGTATGACTCAAATTTAGATACTGAGTTAAGGTATCTGAAGTCAATGCAGAATCTTAATGAGCCGTCCTTTTTGGGGACCAGCACAATGGGGCTACACCACTCACTGGCTGACTCCTCAATCACTCCCAGCTGCAACATCAAATCAATTTCATGCTTCATTTTTGGTACCAATCGTTCCGGGATCCTATATGATTTTCTACGTGGAACAGCTTCCTCTTTATAATAGACCTTATGATGCACCAACATGGTGAAACCAGGTCTCTCCTGAAACAATTCTGGATCCAATAGTGCCTCTAACTCTCTCTGCTGATCCACCTGTAAATGAGACACTTCAAATAAGTAAGGCTCTGACACATTTGTGGGAAAAGACTGTTCTTTCTCCTCATCCACTTCCGTCGCACAAATCAAGAGCTGATGTGTCTCCTGAAGAACAGGTTGCTGCTGATGATGACCAGGCTGCTGAAACTCTTTCAATAAGTTAATATGGAAGGTCTGATATTTTACCTTCCTGTCAGGCATATATAGTTCATATGTCACTGAACTTAGTTTTTTTAGAAATTTCATATGGCCCCTGCCATCGAGCCAACAGCTTACTGTCACACGAGGGCAGCAATAACAAAACCTGTTGTCCTGGGTGAAAACCCCTTTTTCTGGCCTTCTTGTCATACCAAGTTTTTTGTTTGGCCTGCGCCGTCCTCATGTGCTCCTGAGCCAAAGCAGTCATTCGATCCAGTTTTTCTCTCATCTTAATAACATAAGAGACCACATTGTCCTGATCACTCGGTGGACTCTCCCAGTGCTCCTTTAATAAGTCCAGTGGGCCCCTCACCTGACGACCATACAGCAGTTCAAAAGGTGAGAACCCTGTTCAAGCCTGGGGCACCTCCCGGTAAGCAAACAGTAAATAAGGCACCCATTGATCCCAATCTGAGCCCGTTTCAGAAACAAATTTCCGCAGCATATTTTTAAGAGTCTGATTGAATCGCTCCACTAGTCCATCAGTCTGAGGGTGATATGGGGTGGTCTTAATACCCTTAATACCCAACAGTTTATATACCTGCTGCAACAGTTTTGACAAGAAATTTGTTCCGCAGTCTGTTAGAACTTCTCTGGGTATGCCTACCCTTGAAAACAACTGGATAAGGCAGTTGGCAACCTGCCTAGCCTTGATAGATTTCAGGGGAAAGGCTTCTGGGTACCGAGTAGCATAGTCACAAATTACTAGAATGTATTTATTACCCGAGGAGCTTCTCTCTAGGGGGCCAACTACATCCATCCCTATTCTATCAAATGGTGTTCCAATGATTGGTAATGGGTGTAGTTGGGCACGGGCTACTCCCCTAGGTGATGTAATCTGACATATTGGGCACGTTGTGCAGAACTCCTTTATCTGGGTATACATTCCCGGCCACACAAACCTTCTAGCAATTCTCTGCAAAGTTTTTTGAAATGCCAGATGACCCGCCCAAGGGATAACATGTCCCAGTTCCATAATCTTTGGTGTGAGGTCCTGTGGCAAAGCGATGGCCATAACTTCACCGTGCTGTTGATATAAAATGCCCTTTTTAATGACATACAAGGCCTCAGCCAAACAATCAGTTTTACCCTGTTTCACACCCTCAATCTCCGAGACTTTATCAAACCATGGTTTAAGTGTTGGGTCAGCTTTCTGCAATGCAGCTATGTCAGGAGGGATGTCAAACTCTACTGACTGATTTAGCTGTGGTGTTTCTTCGCCCAAGTTCTGTGCTGACGCTAACACCTTATCTCTTCTCTTCTGAGCCTTGGATTTGGGTTGCTTAATAGGGCCTGCCTCTATCTCAGAATCATAAAATGGTAATTCCTGAGGAGCATTGGCAGCCCTCTGTGCCCTCTGTGCCCTAGTTGTCACCATATTACAATTTTTCACCACAGGTGTATTTACTCTCTGCTCAACAGCGCCACCTGCCTGTCTCTCCTCCATTTGTTCCTCTCTAACCTGTTGTATGATGTCCAACAAAGTTGGAACATCATTGCCAAGAATAACAGGATAAGGCAAATCAGGCACAAGAGCTACAGGAAGGAGATAAATCAAATCAAATCAAACTTTATTGTCATATTGCTGTACATACAACTGTAGTGCAGGCAAGATGAAATTGCATTTCTCTCGGCATCCATATAAGAAGCAGCATGATTAAGACACACTCCCACATAGCTCCACCCCCCACCCCCACCCCCCCCATCCATTCACACATCCCTGAGACATACTTGGGGAAAAAGAATAACTAACTATAATATACAAAATGTCCATAGGTGCAGTAGTGTGTATGTGAGATTCCGGGTCAGCTGTTCAGCATCCTGACAGCTTGTGGGAGGAAGCTGTTGATCAGTCTGGTGGTTCTGCCTCTGATGCTCCGAAATCGTTTACCAGATGGAAGAAGTTCAAAGTGTTTATGCAGAGGGTGAGAACGGTCCTTGACAATGTTCAGTGCCCTGCTCCTACAACGGTTCTGAAAAAGTTCTTGGACAGAGGGGAGGGAGACTCCAATTACCCTCTCCACCCCCTTGACTATCCTCTGCAGGGCTTTTTTGTCTGACATACTGCAGCTGGAGTACCATGTAGCAATGCAGTACGTCAGAACACTCTCCACCACACCTCTGTAGAAGGTCCTGAGGATGCAGATGGGGAGAGAGGCCTGTTTGAGTTTCCTCAAGAAGTGTAGTCTCTGCTGAGCCCGCTTCCTGATCTCCAAGGAATTCTTGCTCCAGGTCAGGTCCTGCGAGATCTGCACTCCGAGGAACTTGATGTTCTCTACTCTCTCCACTAAACGGCCGCCGATGCTGAGGGGGACGTGCTCAGGCTGTGACCGCCGGAAGTCGATAATCATCTCCTTCGTTTTGTCCACGTTGAGCACCAGATTGTTCTCCCTGCACCAGCCCTCCAGGTCTCTCACTTCTTCCCTGTACATTGATTCTTCATCCCTCTGAATAAGTCCCACCACCGTGGTGTCATCTGCAAACTTAATAATCTGGTTCCCCTCGTGTTTGGATACACAGTCATGTGTTAGAAGTAAGTTTGACCCCCTACTGTTAAATAAACCTCAGCGGTCGGGTACAGTTTCTTATCCCCATGGACACAACTGATATTTATTTCTGACTCATTCCACACATCTCTAGGGACCAAACTAGGTAGCACAACTGTTTGAAAACAGCCTGAATCTAACAGGGCCTCTTCACACTGACCATTAAGCAACACCTTTGTTTTATATACTCCACTATGCACTGAGGCTGAACAAGTGGGTCTAGGAACTGAACATAATAGTGACAGTTTCTGATGTTTTGTGGCAGGACATGAATACTGGGTGTGACCGATTTTATTACACTGATAACAGCGTATATCCTTATTTGCAACAACTCGTGACTTTTTGCTATTATCATGTCTGCTGTTTGTGATCTGACTGGGCCTGGAATACAACCTATTTCGAGCTGGACCACCCCTTTTACCCTCATTAAACTCACTCCGTGTGGTGAAAGATCTGTCACGGCCGAGAGTAGGTCTCCTGCTCCCAGACCTGGCTGACAGAAAAACCTCCGCCAGACGAGTAGCGTCTTCTGCAGTCTTCAGGTCCCGCTCTTGTATCCAGACTCCCAGTTCCGGGTTCACCATGCGCAAAAACTGTTCCAAAATTAGTTGTTCCATAATGCCTTTTAAAGATAGGGTCTCTGGTTTAATCCATTTATATAACACAGGGGTGTCCAAACTTTTTGCAAAGAGGGCCAGATTTGGTCAGGTGAAAATGTGTGGGGGCTGACCATTCAGCCTGACATTCCTCGAACCATTACCATTGTAAATTACCATATATATATATATATATATTTATTTATTTTTTTTTTTTTTTTGACTTATTTTGTACCCGTAGGTAGAGTTGTTCTGCAGTCCGGTGACAAGCCACCAGCTGCCGGTCGCTGCGTGCGCAAGCGCCCCTTAACTCCCTAACCTGCATGTTTTGGCATGTGGGAGGAAACCGGAGAAATCCCGGAGTAAACCCACGCAAACACAGGGAGAACATGCAAACTCCACACAGATCACTGTTGGCCGGGGGCAGGGATCGAACCCACGATCTCATGATCCCCGCAATCCCCCGGCTGAGAGTTAACTGTGCTGCCGCGGTGCTAACCACTGCACCACCGTGCAGCAGTGATATATATACCGTGATATATATATATATATATATATATATATATATATATATATATATATATATATATATATCACTTTGCTGTCTGCAGCTAGGTTGACATTGTAAATGAGAATCTGTTGTCAACTGCATTACCACCAGGATAGTTAAAGGTTAAAATAATAATAAATTACATACAAATAAATTTGACTGAATATTTTTAGAAACGTGTATTTATTGATTTTGTTTCAACAAATCACATCCCAGTGCATTTTGACAAAGAATAGTATAGTCAAATTAAATGACAGAAATTTGACAAAACTGTGGTTTGATCATCACAAAAAAATCAATTCACTGAGACTTTGGAATTTATTCTCCTCAGAAGAATAAAAGAAATGTACCTGCATTAATGTGAAGGGTGACACTGGTGTTTCGACTGCAGTAAGGTTGCCAGGTCTGGCTCAAAAGCAATGGTTTTGATGCGCAAGATGTCACACAGGTGAGAGTCACTTAGTCTTGTCCTCACACGGTTCTTGTTAATGTTCATAACCGAGAACGTCTTCTCGCACAAGTATGTCGAGCCAAACAAGCTCAGCATTTTCTTAGCAAATGTTGGAATCTCTTGGAACCTGTCTTTGTCCAGCTGGCGGTAAAAGTCGACGAGAGGGAGTTGTTGGTGGCGACCGTGACACTCCGCGTCACACTGCAGCTCAATGAGCTCCAGCTGCACGTGGTCTGGAGCGTCATTAGGATCCACGGAAAAAGGAGTGGAAAAAAGTGTGATCTCCTTTTCAATAGCTCCAAAATCCCTGAAACGCTGTTGAAACTCCTCAGTCAGAGATGAGATGTTTTCTGCATACCTCCTCATTTGCGCACTGATATTGTTTTCTGGAAAACTGGTCATCATTTCCTGCAGTGATGGGAAATGTGTGGTATTGGGCTGCATTTGTGACAGGTGCCTTTGGAAAAGTAGCAGCTTTGTCCGAAAAGCTTTTATGTATGAATACAGTTGGCTCACCACTGCATTTTGCCCCTGAAGACTCGTGTTCAGCACGTTCAGATGTCGTGTTATGTCAACTAAAAGTCCAAAATCAGCCAGCCAAACAGGATCGCAGAGTTTCGGCATCGGTTGTCCCTTTTGTGCCAAGAATTGTCCGATTTCCTTTCTGAGAGAGAAGAATCGCTGCAGTGCAGACCCCCGACTTAGCCATCTTATGTCATTGTGATACACAACATCTCCATATTCAGCGTGGATGTCGAGTAGAAACTGTTAAAACTGGCGGTGGCACAGGGCTCTGGAGCGAATATAATTAATAGCCTTTATCACCAGTTTCATAACGTGATCATATTTCAGATATTTGGCACATAGAACTTGTTGGTGAATAATACAGTGGAGTTTTATAGCTTTGCCGCCTTCTTCACTGACTTTTTTACAGACTAGCGCTGATAGCCCACTTTGCTCACCAACCATGGCAGGTGCGCTGTCCGTAATAATCCCAGTGATTTTATTCCATTGCAGTTTCATGTCATTCACGGTGGAACAAACAGCAGCAAACAAATCTGTTCCTCTGGTTTGGTCCTTAAGGCTCTGAAGGTCAAGGAGCTCTTCACTCACGTTCATTTCATTGTCCACTCCTCTCAAAAAAATCAGTAACTGAGCAGTGTCAGATGCATCCGCGCTTTCGTTGCAGGCTAACGAAAAAAAAGTCAAACTCCACTCCTTTTGCCTCTAACTGTCCCTTGATGTTAGATGAAATTTCTTCAATCCTCCGTGCCAGTGCTACGACCCAGGCAGACATTGGCAAACTCTTGCTTTTTCTCAGGACAAATTTTCTCCACCATTTTCATCACGCAGTCTTTAATGAATTCACCCTCAGTAAAAGGTTTGCAGTGCTTGGCAATCAGCATTGCCACTTCGTAGCTTGCCTTTGTAGAATTTTCATTTGTGTCACGGGCTCTTGTGAACAAACGCTGCTGTGCTGTCAAAACAGCTTCCAGTTGCTTCAGTTTTTCGGCGCGTTCGTTCGCCGTTAGCTTGTCGTAATTAGCATGTTTCATCTGGTAGTGCCTCTTAATATTGAACTCTTTGAAAACAGCCACAGTCTCTTGGCAAATTAGGCAGACACAGTTGTTTCGTATGTCAGTGAAAAAATACTCCGATTTCCACTTGTCCTGGAAACGGCGGCCCTCGCTATCAACTTTCCTCTTTTTATTTCCAATTGCCATTTTAGAAATGAACTAAAAACATACCACAGGGGTAAAAGTTCACACAGAGGTCACGCGACGAGAATGCAGCCACAGGTCTACTGCCACCCTCTGGTGAAATATAAAATTGCTGTTTTTGGTATGTGTGTATTGTGGGAAACTGTGCTGGCGGGCCACATATTATTGATTTTATGACAGGACGCTTCGGGCCGGTGGAAATTTGGACACGGGCCGGATTTGGCCCGGGGGCCGGACTTTGGGCATGTCTGATATAACAGTTCTTTTAGGCGTATATAAAGTTCACGAGGGGTTTCGTCCTGATGAATGTCCAGGGACCGAAACCTCCTCCTATAAGATAAGATAAGATAAGCCTTTATTAGTCCCACAATGGGGAAATTCCAGGATTGCAACAGCATAGGGATAGCAACACTCAGAGCAACAATCAGAAGGCAAGAAAAAACAACATCTAGTAAACATATGTCCATATTACTATAAATGTATATATATAGACACACAGTGTAGAGCATTATGGCTGGTGAATGTGCAGCAGAAAGTCTAAGTTCTCTCTCCGCGGATGCAGCGGGCCAGCTGGAAGTCTTTGGGCATGATGGTGACCCCCTTAGCGAAGAAGAGACCATCAGGTGGGCCTCGCTGGTCTCCTGCAGAGCCACGACGGCGAAGCTCAGGAAACGCAGGACGGTCTTGAAGTCCTGAGCGATCTCCCTCACCAGGCGCTGGACGGGCAGCTTACGGATGAGCAGCTCCGTGGATCTCTGGCAGCGACGGATCTCTCTCAGAGCCACGGGCCTGTGACGGCGAGGCTTCTTCACTCTGCCGGTGGCCGGAGCGCCTCTCCGAGCAGCCCTGGTGGGGGGGGGGGGCTTCTTCCTCCAGTAGATTTTACGGGCGGTCTGCTTGGTTCTTGCCATCGCTCTTTATTATTCTGTCTTATATTTCTTTCACGCCGCCTAAACTCCAGCCCGGCACCGCGTCGTTTTCGCTACAGCTCCCGGTATGTCGAGTTTCCCATTAGCACCGGGCGGCGGCCAAGTGCTAGCTAGCACTAGCTCCTCCCCGCTGTAACGTCTCCCGCTGCAAACCGTGGCTCCGTCCGCCGACCCGGGAGACCCCCGGGGCGATCCGTGCGTCCGTGATATATATACAGAGTGAAAGGTGTAGAAAGAAGAAGGAAGATAAAAAAAAAGGCTGTTGCAACAGGCAGCCCACTCGTGTGGCGCCGCCGGTCCGGCGGAACCGGAACCGGAAAGACTATATGTGTCAGATGTGATTTCATATTTATTCAAAATAGCTTCTTTGACTTTTCCATAATCATCCGTGTCAGCAACATCCATCAGTACATATGCGCTCCGTGCTTTACCTGTAAGTAGAGGAGCAAGATGGATAGCCCACTCTTCTTCCCTCCAGCGGCAGACTGTAGCGATCCTCTCGAACGTTGTCAGGTAATGCTCGATATCGTCCTCGGGTGAGAGAGGATTCAGCCTGGGCTCGTGGTGCACTGGTGTCCTCCTTGGCTGCACCTGCAACGGCAAATCTTCCTCCTGCGGGCTGACCCGACTGGCCGTCACCCTGGGGTCCTCCCCCGAAGCGCCGTCGTCACCACTATGCTCCGCCCGGCTCCCATACTCCTCTCTCAACTCCGTAACCTGCGACTGCACCCGACGAATTTTCTCATTCACAGCCTGCCACCTTTGGTCATGACAGCAGCTTCTTCCTCCAGCTGGCGATCTCTGAGAGACAGCGAACGCACCACAGATTTCACCAGGCTCATTAGCTCCTCGAGCTCGCCCAGTCCGCTGACTCCCGGGTCCTCAGCCGCCATACCTGTGTCCAGGTCAGACTGCTCCTCCTGCCTCGCTTTCCTTCTCGACATGTGTCCTTCCGTCCACCAAACGCTACGACGTCCTGGTAACAATCCACCGCTGCCACCAAATGTGAAAAAACAGCGGCAGCGAGGCGAGGCAGATTTCAATTTTCCATTAGTCCATTTATTTCAATAATCTTACAAGCAAAGGTTTCCAGAAAAACATCTGACACGAATCCTTCAAACAAAATGCACTTCGCCAACCAAGAAGCATACCAAGAACAATAAGCAATCTGCAATCAGCAATCAGCAATGCCATCAAGCAAATTGTCTTACTCGAGATCTCACACCTGTTATATAATATACGAGATAATTAGGGCTGATTAGCCCCTACCATAATCCCAGGTAAAACAATCAACATTCCTGTTCTTAACACATACCCACTAACATCTAAAAATACATAAATAATTTCCCCAAGTATATACAATATAAATATAAATAACATACAATAAATAGCAATATAAATAATTCAATAAATAATTACAACCCTTATTTACAAATGTTAAATCACCCCTCTAACTTACCATACATGTTTCCTTCCTGCCGGTGTCCTATAAAAAGGCCCTCAACCCCTCACAGAGTCTTTTGCCTGGACACCCACAGGAAGCATGTTGGCAAAGGTATGTGAAATAAATCCTTTATCAATTATTTTACCAAATACTTAACCATAATAGTTATCTCCCAAGGGCATTCAAATTAACAAAGACAAATCCCAAAATACTGTGTGCATTTTAACAAATAATCATACTGACATTTACAACATTACAAATATAGCATAATCACACAATACAACAAGTCATACAGTGATGACATCCCATCGTCGCAGGGAGGAAACCGGAGAAATCCCGGCGTAAACCCACGCAGACACGGGAAGAACATGCAAACTCCTCACAGATCACTGTTGGTCGGGGGCTAGCTAATGTAATCATACCTTGTCCAAGGCATTGCCCTATTTGACACTTTTCAACAGCAGAGAGATCCTTTTTCTGTCCCATATTGCTTGAAACCTGTGACATGCTTAATAATGTGGAACATCCTTCTTAAGTAGTTTTCCTTTAATTGGGCTCACCTGGCAAACTAATTATGACAGGTGTCTGAGATTGATATCAGTGATCCAAAGAGTCCTGAGACACATTACCATCCATGAGTTTAATTGAAAAACAAAAAATTGAATGTTTATGACACTAAAATCCTATTTGCATAATAATTTGGAACGCGGTGATTGTAGCATGCCCTGAATGCACTCTGGTAGCGTTGTTATGTCTGGATGAGTAGACCAGCGGACACGTTCTCTGTGTTGAGAGTTAGCTTTAATGAACAGGCTAACAACACATGGAACAAGCTAGTGGGAGTGTGGTATAGGCAGTGGACAGGCTGAAGGTGGAGCACCAAAGAGAACGTCTCCCACCCTTAGACCCTTAATACAGTCACCTCGTGCATGCATCCCCACGCCCGTGACGTGCATGGTGGTATTCCAATATGCCACATTTACCCCCCCTGGAAAAAAACAGAACTCCACTGGTGATGGTTTAATCTTAGCTGGGTAACGTTAAAGTGTGGTGGCATATTGCTAGCACAACAAAAACATAACCAGAACCATTTCACGCAACATAGCACAGAGCTAGCTAACAAACATTCATATGGCCTGGCTATTGGTAGATGTTCAAGTATATTAGGTTGCCAATGTTACGTTACACATATTTGCTTGGTGTTAAGGCACAATATGGTAGCATTAGCAACTAGACCCATGAATCAACTAAGGTTCAATACACCAAAACCAAAAACCATTATGTGAACCTGGGCAACCAGGTAGACTGCCGGTAAGACCTTGTATGGTTGAGTGGATTATTCTGCCACTTGTATCAACCATGCTCTGCTTAAACATTTTCAAAAAAACAGAGTCATTTAACAGTCCAACCTCAGGGGGCCTCTGGCAAGCCCGCGGTGGGCGCAACCCTGGAGGTTCTGGCTGCTGTGGACCTTGGTACCAGCTTGCTGGAATCATGGCTCACTCGTCAGCAAAGTCCCAGTGCGGGTCCCACACTGGCCAAGTTGGTTCCTGTGTTGCCAGGTTTCACGAGAGAAACAAGCAACCAGCTCTATGGAAACAAGCCCCAAAAAAGGCCAACAGGCAACCTACCATATTGTGTAAAAGAGAGACTGCTTGATAGCATATATCGATATATAGATTTATTTTTGTTTGCAGTGAATTGACTGTAAACACAGTCAGCATTGAATAATGAAATTTTATAAACTCTAACTAGAGGAAAATGCATATGCATTCTGTATAAGTCCTGAGTGGTGGCCTAGTTGTAAGAGCATCCACCCCACAACCGGGAGGTCGTGCATTCATATCTCAGCTGGGTCATACCAAAGACCATATAAAAATGGTACTTTCCACCTTCTGACTTGGTGCTCAGCATAATAGAATGGGGAAAGTAAAGTTAATGGACAGAGCTACCAGAGGACTGACCCCCCCCCCCCACACACACACACACACACACACTATAGCTTTCACTGCTCACAGTAGCTGTGTGGCCTAGGGTCAGTGAAATGGAGATAGGTGCCACCCCATACACCACATGGTGTCCCACATGCTGTGGAAGGGATTAACTTAAGCCTTTCAGAGTAAACTATATGCATGTATATGTATGTGTGTATATGTATGTATGTACACTACCGTTCAAAAGTTTGGGGTCACCCAGGCAATTATTTTGTGTTTTCCATGAAAAGTCACACTTATTTACCACCATGAGTTGTAAAATGAATAGAAAATATAGTCAAGACATTGACAAGGTTAGAAATAATGATTTGTATTTGAAATAATATTTTTTTCCAGATACTGAACCTGCTCAAAGGAAGGTCAGTTTTATAGCTTCTCTAACCAGCTAAACTGTTTTCAGCTGTGCTAACATGATTGCACAAGGGTTTTCTAATCATCCATTAGCCTTCTGACGCAATGAGCAAACACATTGTACCATTAGAACACTGGAGTGATAGTTGCTGGAAATGGGCTTCTATACACCTATGTAGATATTACACCAAAAACCAGACATTTGCAGCTAGAATAGTCATTTACCACATTAGAAATGTATATTAGATATTAGAGTGTATTTCTGATTAGTTTAAAGTTATCTTCATTGGAAAAAAATAGTGCTTTTCTTTCAAAAATAAGGAAATTTCTAAGTGACCCCAAACTTTTGAACGGTAGTGTGTGTGATAGTATATTACCTTTGGTACACTGGAGAATGAATTTCTTATGAAATATGAGTTATTTTCGCGAGTCCGTAAGTAAGATGCCGCGATCTCTGAGGCTCCACCTCTCCTTCTTGTGGCTGCCGCCCATTTCATGACGTAACCCCTGAGTCGGCTGCTGCAGCGTGTCGCTGGGTTCCGCCCACGAAAACATCTACAGTAAACTTTAGAAAAGATGGATGAGCATGTTGAACTCTTTAGCCTCCTGTTATTATTTTAGCCTATAATATTATTCTTATTATGATGAACGTGATGGTTAATCACGTTTAATATTATGATTTTAGCCTCTGCATTCTGGGCTATTTTGACCATTTCTGACGAGTAGGCTTTTCTTTAGGAAGGCTGAACAAACTCCTAAATCTCTCACAGCCAAAGACAGATTTACGCCACTTAGAAGACATTGTCTTACGTAAAAAAGCAAACAGTTGTTGTCACTAAGCAGATTAGGTGCAAGAGGAACTATTTCTTCACAGCGTCAATGCTAAAGTGAAAGAGTTTTGCCGATCACCACTCCGTTTGCTGCACAGAGAAAGTGGGTGTGTGCGTTAGCCTGGGGGCGGTGCTGGCAGCACAGGCACTTCCTGGAGTGGGCGGATCACCCACGTTCATACGTATGAACGTGGGGACCCAGTCATTATCAGGGACAGGGCGGAGCAGCAGCTCAGAGAGCAGGGTTGAGGAGGAATACTCAGAGATGCGTGAATGGAGCAAAATACCAGTTTGGGGGTATTTTTGGTGAGGAATTAACATTATAACATGCTTAAAAGCTCAAAAAAGTCGATTTTGCATGATATAGGCCCTTTAACTAACTTCTGCATAAGCAACAGCAAACTTATAGTAAACACAGTCAACATAAAAACTTTGAATAAATTAAATTTTCAAACTCTGATCAAAAGAAAAGACATGTACATTCTGCATAAGTGACAGCACTAAACACTATTACAGTTTAGTAATGTGGGATGATGAGAGTTTTTGTCCACTAGTTGTTTAAATAAAAACTAAATATCACTCTGTTATTACACAACACCCGACAACTTTAATTACGTTGAAAATTATCTTTTAAATTGACGAACATCGTATGTATAACTCGTGGCAAAATTTGATCGGGATCAAAAGATAATTTTGGTCTTCCCGTTCATTTCAATGGAGATTTTTTTTTTTTTTCAATTTAAGGTCCCATATGTACTGATCAGTATAAAAAAAACTGGATAGTTCACACCTCATTAGCGAGTATAGAGCCGAGTGGAGTCGGGTGGATCACTGATCTCTATAGAAAAACTGGATGGATCATTGGCCGCCAGAAGTGAAGCCCCAGGCCGGCCACTTTTACCTCAATAACTTCCCCAAAAATTAACAGATTTTGAACTTACTTGGTATGGAGACACAGCTTATAATCTTGCACAACCAGTGAACTATAGAAATCGAGCTGACATTATGTTTAGCAGCTGTCGATTTGGATGTACTAGTGTTTTGGGTGTCCAAATATGGCTGCCAGATGGCTTCACTTCTGGCGGCCAATGATCCATCTAGTTTTTCTATAGCGATCGTTAAAAAACAAGCACAAAAATCCACAACCCGCGACTAATGAGAAAAATAAGCCCAAAGTCACTTACAATAAGAAGACTTGGCAACTATGGTCGGTCCCAGTGTCGCGTCTTGATCCAGGGCAGCTGGCGGACTTTCCTTCCGCAGACGGCTGATGTGCCATTGCGAACCATCAGCCATCTGGAAGGTGGCTGGCCCCTATTGCGTCATGATCTGCATCGGCGGTGACAGGAACATCTGCAGGTCGTCTCGGTGTTTGGATCGGTGGACCTGAACCCAATAGAGCACCATGAGCATGGACCTGTTGGGCTTCAGGCGGTGCTGATGCTGCTCTCTCATCCCTGATGCTGGTTGCAGTTGTGGCGGTGTGACGTTCTCGTTGGCGGCAGGACATGCTCCGGGTTGGCATTGTTAACCAGGGTCCTGCTTGGCCACGGACTCTATCTCCTGCAGCTGTACAGCAGCTCCATGATGCTTATGCCAGATGAGGATCTGAGTCGAGTCTGGGTTCTGCTCTCCATGCAGTGTGAAGCTTGGAGCGCCTGTACACATGTCTGGGTGAAACATGCTCTGGCCATCAGCAGTAAAACAAAGTCCTTGGTGGTCGATAATGGTGAAACCCAATTCATAAAAGAGGTCAAACCCAGGATGTTGTTACCATGCGTCACTACCTGGAGGGTGAACGCTGGAAGGATTTTGAACCAGTAGCGAACCGTTAACATGATGGTTCCTATGAGGCTGATTTTGGTGTGCCCGTATCATACAGCTCCACCGTGTCTGGCTTGATTGGATGCCGAGGGAAGGACCTCTTCACTGTGACCCAGATCATCAGCAACCTCGTAGTGGCGGTGTCCAATAGTGACAGCAGGCTGATATCATCAAACCTCACTGTGCACCACTTGTATGCCGAATTCCACTGAATGAATGGTTGTTGGTGAAGGCAGTCCATTTGAGCTGGGTGGAGAGCTCATCGTTGACCATGTTGAATGGCACACTTTGGCAAAATGGTTAAGCTTACCGCAGCGCTGGCATCACTGCCCCCTGGCCTGGCAGGAGCGCATGCACATTCGGTGCACAGGGGAACCACAGTTACCACACATCTGGTGTCCCATGATTTCCTGTTTTCCCGTGGTGTTCACTTTGGCTTACACCAAAAAGGTTGCGTGTCAATGGGCTCTTCTGCTGGAGTAACTGCATGAGCTACCAGGGTTTGTTGTTGCGAAGCTCCTAGCTGCAATGTTAGCTGGGTGGCGGCCAACTGGAACGCTAACTCCACTGCCTTCGCCAGGGGCAGGTCATCCGGCCCCATTAGCAGCTTCTCCCGCAGCCGTGGGTTGGTGGTGTGCTCCGCTAGCTGGTCCCACACCCTGTTGTCTTCTAGCTGTGCAAACCTGCATGTACTCGCCAGACAGTGGAGGTCGGCGACGAATTGCTGAGTCGTCTCTCCCACTCCCTGTCGGCCTTTGGCGAAACCGAATTCTTCATGCCAACACACTCTCAGGTGTCACGAAATGTCCGGCTAATCAGGTGACGCATTCACCGTAGGTGCCTGCCAGGCTCA
Source organism: Pholidichthys leucotaenia (assembly GCA_020510985.1). Classification (NCBI taxonomy): domain Eukaryota; kingdom Metazoa; phylum Chordata; class Actinopteri; order Cichliformes; family Pholidichthyidae; genus Pholidichthys; species Pholidichthys leucotaenia. Next base: position 150,738,442 of record CM035838.1, read on the forward strand.
GTGTTCTGAACACGTGCTGTCCCTTGCTGCCGAGGCTGTGTATTAGTAAGGTGTGTAGTCGAAGCTTGTTAGCTTTAGCTAAGTCCATAGCTGACACATACATCTCAAAGGACTCAAACCAGCAAGGCCACAGAATGGGCGGCTCACCTGGGTTGACGAGGAACGACAGCAGGGTTGCCAGACTCGCTTCCATCTTCAAGAACATGTCTGCAAATGTCATAAAACTAAATTTACCTAATTGCCAATGATATGTCTGGATGAAGAGACCAGTGGACATGTTCTCTATGTTGAGGGTTAGCTTTAATGAACAGGCTAACAACACGTGGAACAAGCTAGCGGGAGTGTGGTACAGGCAGTGGACAGGCTGAAGGCAGAGCGCCAAAGACAGCATCTCCTGCTATTAGCCCCTTAATATAGTCACGACATGATGACATCACCTCGTGCGTGTGTCTCCACCTCTATGATGTGCATGGTGGTATTCCAATATGCCACAAGTGTGGCGTCAAGAAACCCTAGTCATCGCTTGGAGGTGCTCGCTACTCCACCTCAAGAATCCCCGTGCTCCTCGGGATCCGTCAGGAGCGTGGAGGGGGTGTAACCAGGCAAGAGTCATGAACCCAATACTCTGTAGCTGCAAACTGTATGGAGACTATCACTGTCTGGTCAGAGAACTTTGGCCGGTTTTCAAGCAGTATTTTCGACTACAAAAGTGTAGTTTGATGAGATTTTTCTGTCTACCCCAACCGGCTCTGGTCTCCCCAACCTGCAGGGCTTGTACGTGATTGGTCACTACAACTCCTGGTGGGTGGGCTTCCGTTACGTTACGTTAAAGTTTTGCCAATATCTTCAAAAGTAAGAAGCAAAACATTTTTCTGAAAACAGTCGAAGTGAGAAATAAATGTGTAGTTGCCAAATATATGTTTATTTTTTACTAATAACCACTATTTTAAAAGCTCCAGGAAGAGCCCCCCCACCAACTCCTCCGCCACTGCGGATGCCTTCATCTCCCTCTGCCTCAATCCTGCTGCTCCTAAGCTCCTCCCTCTTTCACCGAGGTAACCAAGAGTATCCATCTGATTGGTTAATGTTATAACCAATCAGGCTATGCAGGAATGCTTACGTAGCTAGAAACAGTCTGTCCAAACTCGCCCGTTTGGGGGGTGTTCCCTAACTGGAAATTCACAGCAGAAAAACACAGACTTGGGACAGTAGTAAGATTTTGCTCTGGATATGTCTTGTAAGTCACAAAAAATATGTTACAGACATGTTAACAAGAGAAAAAATTTGATTTTTGCCAGAGTGTCACTTTAAATAAGTATTATCATTAACACATTAACTGTTAAATGCTTATTAGTATGTTTATTCATAGCCTCTTAGATCTTTGTTAGTCATTATAAGCACTTATTAACATATTATTTTGCAGAATCAAATTCTACTGGGATATCAGGCTGTTAACTACAACATTTAACGCCTTAACAACATTTTAATATTTTTGCTGCAACACAGTAAAGTATGGTAAACATGTTTAGAGTGGGTAGTCATGCCTTACATAATTTAAAAAGCTTAGAATTTCATCTATTTGGATATTAAAACAGATCTGAGTTGCTGTCAGAACACTGGAATTACAGTAAATAGAGCATCAAACCAACTAGCTTATTATACTAGAAATAACTGCAAATGAAGTCACAAATATCATCAGCTCACTGACTAGCTCAAAAGCAACAGATGAACATGGTCTTAACACCAAATTTTTAAAAGAAACTAAAGAATCTCTCATTTGTCCAATTACTCATTTAATCAATCTGTCAATCAAACATGCTGTTGTCCCAGCTGCCTGGAAAGTAGGAGTGGTCAAACCAATTTTCAAAATGGAGAGTAAAACTAAACAACTACAGACCAATCAGCATCTTACCGGTCATCTCCAAAATAATTGAAAAATGGGTGGCCACACTATTATGTGAACATCTGAATTATGGAAACACCCCCCTGCATCACGCGTAGTTGGGGTTCCGTGGCCACCACTCAACAGAGTCTGCAATAATCTTGTTCCTAGAGAAAACTAAATCTTTCTTGGATAAGTGCAATTGTGTAGGTGCTGTGTTTTTAGAGCTGAAGAAGGCATTTGACACCAATGACCACAACATCCTTTTAACCAAACTTCTTCAGTTTAACTTTTCAGAACATGCTATCAAATAGACGAAATCCTATTTAACCAACAGACAGCAATGTGTAATGGTCAACAGTGTCAAATCGCCATATTTGAAATGTCAAATGAGTGTACCACAAGGCTCCATACTTGGACCAATGTTGTTCTCCCTATACATAAATGATCTACCAAACGCATGCAGAACCATTCATATACAAATGTATGCAGATGACTCGGTAATATTCACACCTGCAAAAAACACACAAGAAGCCTTCTGTATTCTTATAACAGCAATGACCCAAATCCATGACTGGCTGAATAACTCATGTCTCCTACTAAACACTAAAAAAACTGTTCACATGACTTCCGGTCTGGACGCCATGGTGATAGCAACCTAACGCTGAAACTCCCAGACTCAGTCCAAGGAAAACATCCTCAAAATCAGACCTAATGGATTTTTGGAAGATTAAAAATCAAAAGACAATAACACCATGCCTAACCACAAGCAGAAGAAACTGACATTCCCCAGGTCAGGACGCGCAGCGGCCGCAGAATCTGAACCGGAGGACCTCCGTTCAGAAGACGAGGACCTGGGCCTAGCTAACAAAAGGATTAGCTTGAAATCGCTATTTGACGAAATACGACGATTTCGGGCCGAATTTCTTGAATTCAGAGAGGATCTAAAAAGGGCGAACAGCAGAATGGACCAGGCCGAAAACCGAATCTTGGAAGCTGAAGAAAGAGTAAAAGTGCTTGAAGATTCTGTGCTGGATTTACACAGAAAACAGTCAAGGCTGGAGGCTAAGCTAACCGACCAAGAAGGAAGACAGAGACGAGATAACATCAGAATTCACGGTCTGAAAGAAGGAGCTGAAGATAGTTTCAACACAGTGGCGGAATGCGTGGAATCCTTATTGAGAGAGAAGTTGGATATTCCACAAACCACCGATTTGAAGATAGAAAAAGCCCATCGTACATTAGCCGCAAAGCCAGCCCCGGAAGCGCCCCCACGTTCTGTGGTGGTGAGATTCGCCAATTTCAAAATAAAACAAGAGGTTGTAAGACGGGCTTGGCAGAAAAAAGGATTTATGCATCATGAGAGAAAAGTCTTCGTGGAGCACGATTACACCCCTGAGGTTCTTAAAAAGCGACGGGAATATAACGACGCCAAAAAGGTTCTACGGGAACAGAATCTACGCTTTCAGACGCCATTTCCGGCGAAGCTAGGGGATCTTTTACGGGGAAGAGTCATGTCTCTATAATTCAGCGGAAGAAGCAACAACTGACATGGTAAGAAGAGGACTCCCGGTAACGGTGTTTAAACCCGCAACGGATCTGAGCGAGAAAATCAGAGCTCAAACGTGGTCCACTCAGAGACCTTCAAAAACCACGGGCCAGCAGCAGGAAATCCAGCCCCAGAGCTACAAAGATAAGCTTTCCAGTTCCAGGAAGGAATAGCGACCTTTTTGGGGTTTTTTTTCTTTTCAGTCACTCTGCACTTCAACCCCCCTCCTACAAGGTAACAAACATTAAAGGAGATGCAGAATCAGCATGTGGTAAAACCTTTCATGGAGCAGTTATAGCATTAGAAACAAATGTCTTCTTAATTTAAAGGGGAAAAAAAAAATCATGTTAAAATAGAAACGTAACAATGACCCACATGTTCTCTCCACACTAACAAATACTGTATTAGAGTAAATGTTTGCTGTGATGGGGGTGGGAGGGTGCACACAATCTCATAGGGTATAGGCATAAAAAAAAAAAAAAATCATTACAAATTCGGATTGGGATCTGAAATTCACGTTAAAAACATGGGACAACTTACAGGGGTAAGAGAGGACCCTCAACACGTAACAGAGTTTGAGGAATTTCCCTCAGAGCCTACACTCCATCAGGGCTCTTACAGGGTCTTTAAAGAGACCCCAGCTCATGAAGTTTTTTTGACAGTTTTTTGTTTTAAAGTTTCGTACACTATGTTCTTAATGTTTTTTATGTTCTTAATGTTCTTTCAGTTTCTGAGTAGCAAAAAAGAGGGCCACCACACTGTTATACTAAATAAGAAAATACAATGGAGAAACAGGGTGTAACCAAAATAGCCTCATATAATGTAAAAGGGATCCTGAATCCAGTTAAAAGATCCAAGATTCTACGCAAAATGAAAAAAGACAAAGCAGAAATAATATTTTTACAAGAAACCCACCTAACAGACGTGGAACACACTAAACTCAATAGACAAGGGTTTAAAATGATCTCTTCATCTTCATATAAATCAGGGAGGAGGAGGGGAGTAACGACATTGATATCAACCAAAATTACATTTGAAAAAAAATCAGAACACAAAGATAAAGAAGGGAGGTACAGTTTGGTAACTGGGCGGCTAGAGGGAGAAGATATCACCCTGCTGAATGTATATGCACCACCAGGGGCTAAATGGAAATGTTATAAAAATGTATTCGACCTAATGATAACTAAAGCCCAAGGTTTAGTGATGTGTGGTGGAGACTTCAATCTAAGACTGAATCCATACTGGGATGCGACAGGTAATTCTTCACATCAAAATAACACCCAAAATAAGAATACTCGGATGCTACTAAAAGAAATGGGAATCTGTGACGTATGGAGGGAATTCAACCCCAATGTAAAAGATTATACTTTTTATTCAACGCCACATTCATCTTACTCAAGGATTGATTACTTTTTTATGTTTAATAGAGACATTGGAAGAGTAAAAACATGTAAAATAGGACTGATGGATCTCTCCGACCACAGTCCGATCTATATGGACTTAAACATCCAAAAATACACAAATAATACATTTTCCTGGAGGTTGAATTCAAGTGTCCTGAAAGGACTACTGGAAGATAAGATAAGATAAGATAAGATAAGCCTTTATTAGTCCCACAAGGGGGAAATTCCAGGATTGCAACAGCACAGGGATAGCAACACTCAGAGCAACAATCAGAAGGCAAGAAAAAAAACAAGCAAGCAAGAGCAGCTAATAAACATATGTACGTATTACTATAAAATATATATATATACACACACACACAGACACACAGTGCAGAGCATTGTAGCTGGATGGAATAAATATATGAATATATGAACACACAGTGCAGAGCATTGTAGCTAGATGGAATAAATATGTAAATATATAAACACCCACAGTACGGAGCATTGCAGCTAGGTGGAATAAATATGCAAGTATATAAACACACACAGTGCGGAGCAATGTAGCTAGAGGGAATAATATGTAGATATATAAATATATAAACACACCCAGTGCTGAGCATTGTAGCTAGATGGAATAAATATGCAAATATATAAACACACACAGTGCAGAGCATTGTTGCTAGATGGAATGAAACAGCATAACCGTCTACTTAGTTATCCTACATGGTATGATTATGTGCCCATACATATTCTCACCCTCCATAGCGACCGGTATGTTCCTAGTTGTATGCCGGAGGGGACCATTGTGTAAGTCTATTGCATCTTTTGCATTCAAAAAACTATTAGTTTGTTACGTCTTTTTGCTATCTCTGCGAGCAGCCCTGCTTAGGTTGTACAGTCTGACAGCCGTTGGTAGGAAGGACCTACGAAACCTCTCGGTTGTGCACCTGGGATGATGTAGTCTGCTGCTAAATGAGCTCCTCAGTGCATTCAGTATGTCCTGCATAGGGTGGAACTCGGACTCCAGCAGAGATGACAGTTTAGCCACCGTCCTTCTCTCACCTATCTCCTCCATCGGATCAAGGCGCTGCCCCAGGACAGAGCTAGCTTTCTTAATCAGTTTGTTCAGTCTCTTCCTATCGGCTGCAGTAATGCCACTGCCCCAGCAGACCACTCCAAAAGTGATGGCTGATGCCACCACCGTGTCATAGAATGACTTCAGCAGCGCCCCTTGTACACCAAAAGACCTGAGTCTCCTCAGCAGGAACAGCCTGCGCTGTCCCTTCTTGTAGAGTGCATCAGTATTGTGTGACCAGTCTAGTTTATTGTTCAGATGAATACCCAGGTACTTATAGGATGTCACCATCTCGATGTCTGTTCCCTGTATATTTACTGGTACTGTGAGGGGCTGCCCATGCCTGCGGCAGTCCACCACCAGCTCCTTAGTTTTCCTCGCGTTGATCTGGAGGCAGTTCCGATGGCACCAGTCCACGAAGTCCTGGATAAGCCCTCTGTACTCAGCTTCATCTCCATTGGAGATGAGGCCAACGATCGCAGAGTCATCAGAGAACTTCTGTAGATGGCAGTGTGTTGTGTTGTGTGAGAAGTCCGCAGTATAAAGAGTGAACAGGAAGGGAGCCAGCACCGTTCCCTGGGGGGCCCCCGTGCTACTGATGATCGTGTCGGACACACAGTCCCGGGTTCTCACAAACTGAGGCCGGTTCGTGAGGTAGTCCAGGATCCATGATGACAGGTGCTGGTCCACCCCTGCGCGCAGCAGCTTGTCCTTCAGGATCATCGGTTGGATGGTGTTGAAAGCACTGGAGAAGTCAAAGAACATGATCCTCACCATATTCCCGGGCTTCTCCAGGTGGGACAGAGAACGGTGAAGGAGGAAGATCACCGCATCCTCCACCCCAATGCCATGCTGGTAGGCGAACTGGAGTGGATCCATCGCTGGTTCCACCAGGGGGCGGAGGTGAGCAAGGAGCAGTCTCTCCAGGGTCTTCATCAAGTGGGACGTCAAGGCCACCGGTCTGTAGCTGTTCAGGTCTTTGGGGTGGGAAGTTTTTGGTACAGGTACCACACAAGATGTTTTCCACAGCTGTGGTACCCTCCCCAGTTTCAGGCTCATGTTGAAGATATACGTCACAATCCCACACAGCTGGTCTGCACAGGACTTGAGGAGCTTTGCGCTGATGCCGTCCGGTCCCGGCGCCTTCCTCGCCTTGATCTTCCTCAGCTCCGTCCTCACCTGGGTCCTGGTCAGGGTCAGGATGGGGGGCTGTGTGTTGGGAGTGGGGGGGTGTTGGTGGAGTGGGGAGTGGGCAGCAGGACTTGATTTCTTTAGAGGCAGCAGTGGTTGTTGTGCAGTCAGGGGGGAGGGCGGTTGGTCAAATCTATTGAAAAACAGATTCAGGTTGTTCGCCCACTCCCTGCCCCCTGTGGCCTGGGGGGAGGTATTCTGGAGCCCCGAGATGGTTTTGAGGTTTCTCCAGACCCCGCTGATGTCGCTCTGTTGCAGCTTGTCCTCCATCTTCTTCCTGAAGCTGTCCTTGCCTTCTCTGATCTTTCTCCTCAGCTCCCTCTGTACGGACTTCAGCATCTCCCTGTTCCCTGACCTGAAGATCCTCTTCTTCTCTCTCAGAAGTGTTTTTATCTCAGGGTTGATCCAGGGTTTGTTGTTTGAGTGACGCCGTATGGTCTTGGTGGGAACGGATTTGTCCACACAGAAGCTGAGGTAGCCCGTGAAGGTGTGAATGAGGCCATCGATGTCCTCACCATGTGGATCGCAGAGCTGCTTCCAGGCGGTGGCTTCAAAACAGCCCTTTAGGGTGTCCATTGTCTCCTCAGACCATAACTCCACAGTGTGCATGGCCGGAGGTTGTCTGTGCACTAGGGGTTTGTACACCGGCCGGAGATGAACCAAGTTGTGATCCGATCTCCCGAGTGGGGGGAGTTGTGATGAGGTGTACGCCTCCTTAGTGTTTGCGTAGAATAAATCCAGTGTTTTATTGTCTCTAGTGTGGCATGTGACATACTGGGTGAACGTGGGTAGACTGGGAGACAGTGAAACATGGTTGAAATCGCCTGAGATGAGGAGAAGAGCATCTGGGTGTTCTGTCTGCAGCCTGCTGGTTACTGAATGGATGACGTCACGTGCTGTCCCAGCGTTCGCCGTCGGATTTGCATAAACAACAATGCAGATCACGTGTGAGTGCTCTCTCGGGAGATATGTAGGCCTCATGCTAACAGCTAGCAACTCAATGTCTTTGCTGCAGTGTCGTTGTTTAACAGTGATATGTCCCGGTCTGCACCAGTTGTTGTTAACATACATTATCACTCCACCGCCCCTAGCCTTGCCACTGTCTGGTGTTCGGTCAGCTCGTATCATGTGAAAACCCTCCAGCTCAATGTTAGCATCTGCTGCTAGTTCAGTTAGCCACATCTCAGTAAACAAAAGGAGAGAGCACTCCCGGTATGTGCTATCATAACGGGAGATAGCCGCTAGCTCATCTAACTTTCCCAGTATCGACCGTACATTTCCCATGACAACAGATGGAAGGGAGGGTCTGTACCTTATATTTTTTGTCCTCCGCCTTACTCCAGCCCGGCAGCCGCGGCGTTTTCGCCTCAGTTCTCTCGGTATGTCGAGTTTTTCCAATGGGACCGGGTGGCGGTTGAATGCTAGCAGCTGTTCTCTGCTGTATCGTATCCTGCTATAGACAGTGGCTCCGTCCACCGGCTCAGGAGACATTTAGGACGATCTGTGTGTCCGTGATATAAGTGGGGTGAAAAAAAAAGACGGATCAAAAGAGAGAGGAAGGGAAAAAGACTCGGAATCGAGCCGCTGTTGCAAAAGGCAGCCGACTCGTGTGGCACCGAGAGAAAAAAAAAAAAAAAAAAAAAAAGATGAATTGGAATCAGATATTCTCAGATATTTGGAAGAAAACGATAATGGAGAAGTACCTCCTTTAATACTGTGGGATGCGTGCAAAGCTGTAATAAGGGGAAAAATTATTGCAAAACTGGCAACCCAAAAGAAACTGAGACAAGAAAAACTAATCACACTAGAGTCAGAACTCAAGAACCTAGAAAAAGAACACAAAGACAACACTCATTCTAAAGGCTCGCTCAAGATTAAAGAAATTAAAAATCAAATAAATGAGATCTACACAATAGAAATCCAGAAGAAACTTACATTTCTGAAACAAAAACACGATGAAGCAGGCAGTAAATTGGCAAAATTACGAGCCTATAAATTGAGGAAACAACAAACGGAAAGAGCAATCTACAAAATCAGAGACCCAGTATCAAAGGAAATAAAATTCAGAATTCAGGATATTCTTAAAAGCTTTGAGAATTACTACAAGAACTTATACTCCCACAAAAAACATAAAAACGCATCCGAGACATTCCTAAACACATTAAACCTTCCCCAACTTACGGAATCACAAAATAAAACCCTACTGTCAGAAATACAACCTAAAGAATTGGAAAAAGCAATTATGAAACTTAAAGCTAACAAATCCCCAGGAGCAGATGGCTATACAGCAGAATGGTACAAAACCTTTAAACAGCAACTATCTCCTCTCCTCCTGAAAACATTTAACTACGTCCTCCACACAGGGGAAATCCCCCCCTCCTGGAGAGAAGGGGTCATTGCAGTTATACCTAAACCTGAAAAGGATAAACTAGAATGCTCCAACTACAGACCAATCAGTGTATTAAATCAGGACTATAAGCTTTTTACCACTATCCTTGCCAAAAGGTTAGAAAACATACTGACAGACTTAATTCACTTAGACCAAACAGGTTTTATAAGACAAAGACAGACACAAGACAACATTCGACGCACTTTACACATAATTCATCATATAAAAAAATATAACTTAAATGCAGTCATATTGGGATTAGATGCTGAAAAAGCATTCGATTCGGTTGACTGGTCTTTCCTATATAGAATCTTATCCAGTTTCAATTTTCATAACAACTTCATTAGAACTATACAGGCATTATATAAAAAACCAACAGCTAAAATAAGGATTAACGGTAATTTATCATCATCTTTTGAGCTGGAAAGAGGATGTCGTCAAGGCTGCCCCCTGTCTCCACTGCTCTTTGCAATCTTCATAGAACCTCTGAGCCAATGGATAAGACAAAATCAAGAAATTCAAGGTATTACACTTGGTCAGAAGGAACATAAAATAGCACTCTTTGCTGCTTTTTTCACTAAATGAACTCAAAACTAACTGGGAGTTGGAATCTATGAAATATCTGGGGGTCAATATCCCGAAACAACTCGACAAAATTATAACACTAAACTATGATCCACTGGTGACAAAAATAAAATCTGACCTAGCAAGATGGAATATGATACCATTCTTAGGTACTGCACAAAGAATTGAAGCAGTCAAAATGAATATACTTCCACGTCTTCTATACCTTTTCCAAACAATACCGGTAGAACCTCCCAAAAAAACATGGCAGGAGCTGGACAGAAGGATCTCAAGATTCATATGGCAGGGTAAGAGACCTAGAATCAGCTATAGAACCCTACAGCTAAACAAAGACAAAGGTGGGCTCGCGCTGCCAAATATCAGGGACTATTTTATAGCCGCACAAATTAAAACTTTAGTAGAGATATGTAACCCAGTCTACACTGCACAATGGAAGGAGATGGAATGCCAAATAACAAGTGACATCCCCCTACAGGCGATAATAGGGAACAATGCCTTAACTAAACTCTTGAATAACACTAACCTGTGGATAGAGACCCCGCTAAAAATTTGGTTTAAGATAGTCAGAGAGAATCAAGCTAAAGAGCCCTATCGACTTCTGCAATGGATTGCCTATGATCAAGACTTTACCCCCAGTAAAACAGACACTAGATTTAAAGAGCGGAAAGGGAAAGGGCTGATAAAATATTAAATTTTTTTAAGGGGCAAACTTTAAGAAGTTTTGAAGATTTGAAAAAACAAGGTCTAATAAATCAAGATCTTTACAGGTTCTTTCAGCTTAGACACCACATAAACAATATACTTAAAAAGGAGGATTTGGAAAGGGCCCAGTCAGGTGTTCTGAAGGTCTTCTTAATGGCATATAAAGGGATCCCAGGGATCAGATACATTTCTAAAATATACCAAGGTCTTCAAGACTTAAAAGGAGACAACACATCGTATATAAAAGAGAGATGGGAAAAAGAGGGGAATTTCACTTTACAATTGGAAATATGGGAAAAGCTAAATAAACAGCAATGGAAAAGTACCTCATCCCTGCAGTGGAGAGAATTTGGATGGAAAAACTTGGTAAGATTTTTCAGAACACCTGCACAAAACAAATTTACCCATAAGGGGTTGAACTGTTGGCGCTTGTGTGGTGAAAAGGCTGCAAATCATTTTCATGTGTTTTGGTCATGCCCAGTTATCCACCAATATTGGACCAACGTACAGACAATATTGGGGAAAATATTCAAAATAACAGTTCCCTTTTCTTTTGTAACTTTGTATTTGGGTTTACTACCGGACTCACTGGAAAGATGAGGAGATAAATACTTATTCAATGTTTTAATATTGGCAAGTAAAAAAGCCCTAATTAAAAAATGGATGCTGAAGGACTGTCCTACGCCTGAAGATTGGATTAACGTGATTCAAGACATTTACTCGATGGAAAAGTTGACATTCGCACTGAGACAGGACATGGATGGGTTCATGAACTTTTGGCAACCCTGGATCGCATATGTGTCTTCCATTAGATCTAATCTTTGACAAATACCATTTCAATAATGGTCCCGCTCTTTGTTCCAACGCTACTCAGTTGCTCTTTTACTTTTAATTACTTAATTTTCTGTTTGTTTGTTTTTTGCTGTTCTGTTTGTTTGTTTATTCATTTGTTGTTGTTGTTTTTAATTTAATTCTCCTTAATTTCACTTTTTCTTTCACTTTAAAAAAAAAGGGGGGGGTGTTGTAATAACTATCCTACCAATGTTGTCAAATAGCAAAAAATAAGGGAACATGTGATGAAAATGTAAACAATGCAATGCTGTAACGACCTGTATACCCTTTACAAAAATTTAAATTAAAAAAAAAACAACAAAACTGTTCACATGATGTTCACCAAACAACGATCAAATATTACAAACTCAAACATTTTCTTAAAAGGGGAGGAGCTGCAACTAGTCGAGGAATTTAAGTACCTCAGCGTGACATTAGACTCCTCATTAACCTTTAAAAAACACATCAAAAAAATCTCAAACATAATCAAATTCAATCTAAGAAATTTTAAACAAATTAGACCATCGCTGACAGTTAATGCGACCAAAACGTTTCTGCATGCAATAATTTTCTCACACATCAATTACTGTTTTATCAACTGGTCACTCATTGGTGTAACTATACTGTAACACAGGGTTACAAAAATTTTTTTTTTTGTAAGTTGTCTGTGTTTTTTTCAACTGATTTAAGACAATTTTGCACCGCTGAATCCGAAAATGACATCCGTTTCCCTCGAGCAGGTGCTAAGTAAACACCTATACTTACTTAGTACTTACTTAGTACTGTGCATGTACTTACCTTTATATAAAGGTAAGTACATGTAAATTGAATGTTATGTCATCATTGTTCAAAATTCAGAGAATTTCAAGACATAAAAAAGAATTTTGCACCATTCATTCATTCATTCATTCATCTTCTTCCGCTTAATCCTTTTCGGGTCGCGGGGGGGCTGGAGCCTATCCCAGCATCTTTGGGCGAGAGGCAGGGTACACCCTGGACAGATCGCCAATCCATCGCAGGGCCAACACAGAGAGACAGACAACCATTCACTCTCAGTCATACCTAAGGACAATTTAGAATCCCCAGTTTGATGCCAATTAACCTAACTTGCATGTTTTTGGCATGTGGGAGGAAACCGGAGAAATCCCGGCGTAAACCCACGCAGACATGGGGAGAACATGCAAACTCCACAAAGATCACTGTTGGTCGGGGGCTGGGATCGAACCCAGGATCCCCCGGCCAAGGGTGAGTTGCTGTGCTGCCGCATTGCTAACCACTCCGCCACCGCACCGCCAATTTTGCACCATATAAAGCGAAACTACCCATGCATGTAAACAAAAATGTATAAAACAACATGTGGCCATAATTCAAAAAGTTGACCTGATTGAGCAAAACCAATGTGACTTTTGGATTCAGCACATTAAAATTGTCTTTACACAGCTAAAAATACTTCAACAATAAATTTGGTGTTGACCAGTGTAATCAAACCCATTGAATCTTTATACGAAAAAACCATACAAATCCTTGACAAGAACAATTCCACATATCATTGCTGTCACATTTACAAGAAATACAGACTTGGACAAAATTGTTGGTACCCCTCTGTTAATGAAAGAAAAACCCACAATGGTCACAGAAATAACTTGAATCTGACAAAAAGGGTACTAGGTAAAAATTCTATGAAAATTAACCAATGAAAATCAGACAATGTTTTTGAATTGTGGTTCAACAGAATTATTTAAAAAAACAAACTCATGAAACAGGCCTGGACAAAAATGATGGTACCCCTAGAAAAGATTGAAAATAATGTGACCATAGGGACTAGGATGACTCGCCTATCACAGGGGCTGAGGTCGCCAAGGTGGTTAAAAATCTCCTTAGTAGCCGGGCCCCGGGGGTGGACGAGATTCGCCCTGAGTACCTCAAGGCCCTGGATGTTGTTGGGTTGTCATGGTTGACACGCCTCTGCAACATTGCGTGGAGGTCGGGGGCAGTGCCTTTGGCATGGCAAACCGGGGTGGTGGTTCCTCTCTTCAAAAAAGGGGACCGGAGGGTGTGCTCCAACTTTAGAGGGATCACACTCCTCAGCCTCCCTGGGAAGGTCTATGCCAAGGTACTGGAGAGGAGAGTCCGGCCGTTGGTCGAACCTCGGATTCAGGAGGAGCAATGTGGTTTTCGTCCTGGCCGTGGCACATCGGACCAGCTCTTTACTCTCTCGAGAATTCTTGAGGGTTCGTGGGAGTTTGCCCAACCAGTTTACATGTGTTTTGTGGACTTGGAGAAGGCGTTTGACCGTGTCCCTCGTGGATTTTTGTGGGGGGTGCTGCGGGAGTATGGGGTATCGGGCTTGTTGTTACGAGCTATTCGGTCTCTGTACGACCGTTGTGAGAGTTTGGTTCGTATTGCCAACTCTCGGTCGGAGTCATTCCCAGTGAGAGTTGGACTCCGCCAGGGCTGCCCTTTGTCACCGATCCTGTTCATAATTTTTATGGACAGGATTTCTAGGCGCAGCCAGGGAATGGAGGGTGTCATGCTTGGTGACCACAGGATCTCATCGCTGTTGTTTGCAGATGATGTTGTCCTGTTGGCTTCATCCAGCAATGACCTACAGCTCTTGCTGGGACGGTTTGCCGCTGAGTGTGAAGCGGCTGGAATGAGAATCAGCACCTCCAAGTCCGAGTCCATGGTCCTCAGCCGGAAAAAGGTGGATTGTCCTCTCCGGGTTGGGGACAGGCTACTGCCCCAAGTGGAGGAGTTTAAGTATCTTGGGGTCTTGTTCACGAGTGAGGGGAGAATGGAGCGAGAGATCGACAGATGGATTGGAGCAGCGTCTGCAGTGATGTGGACGTTGTACCGGTCTGTTGTGGTGAAGAGGGAGCTTAGTTCTAAGGCAAAGCTGTCGATTTACCAGTCAATCTATGTTCCTACTCTGACCTATGGTCACGAGCTTTGGGTAATGACCGAAAGAACGAGATCGCGGATACAAGCGGCTGAAATGAGCTTTCTCCGTAGGATTGCTGGACTCACCCTCAGAGATAGGATGAGGAGCTCAGTTATCCGGGAGAGGCTCAGAGTAGAACCGCTGCTCCTCCACATTGAAAGGAGTCAGTTGAGGTGGTATGGGCATCTGATTAGGATGCCTCCTGGACGCCTCCCACTTGAGGTGTTTCAGGCACGTCCCACTGGGAGGAGACCCCGGGGCAGACCCAGGACTCGGTGGAGAGACTATGTCTCCCAGCTGGTCTGGGAACGCCTTGGTATTCCCTCTGAAGAGCTGGAGCTGGTGGCTGGGGAGAGGGAAGTCTTGGCTTCTCTGCTTGAACTGCTGCCTCCGCGACCCGGACCTCCGGAAAAGCGGTAGAAGATGGATGGATGGATGGAGGGACATGTTCAACCAAGATGGGTCCTCTAGTTAACATCACAGGTGTCTACAAACTTGTAATCAGTCAGTCGGCCTATTTAAAGGGTGACAAGTAGTCACTGTGCTGTTTGGTGACATGGTGTGTACCACAGTAAACATGGACCAGAGGACGCAAAGGAGAGAGTTGTCTCAGGAGATTAGAAAGAAAATTATAGACAAGAATCTTAAAGGTAAAGGCTATAATGTGGAGCGTGTAAATGAAGAGGAAGATTTATTTCAGACGTTTTATTACACACTCGCACTTCTCAAGCACAGAACAGATTGAATACTCCAGCAGAAACTCCTCTCTTAAGTCTCATGGCATTTTCATCACACACAACATGACCTTTGCGTCACAATGCATTCAACCCCCTCATCCTTGACACCTTCCTGCTACCTCACCAGGAATCCCTTGCTCTTTGGTCTCCCAAGCTTATCCACTGTCTCCTGTCTGAGATGCTAGACAATCAGGCTCTCCCAAGGTGCTACACCCCCCCCCCCAGCATCTTAGATAGGACAATAGAATAACAGTCCACATGCTGTGATAGAACAATTGAACATCAGTCCACATGCTGCTCGGGCTTCCGTCTTCTCCCGTATCTGCTGTAACTGGGTTTTACCGCCTCCGCGGCGCTGCTGTACCGGTGGGGGGCTGTTGCTAGGGGGGGAGCCACTTCGGTCTGTCCGTGTGGCTGTTCTGGTGAATCGTTTCCCTGGGGAGCTCTCCGTGGGGGTCTTCCACGACGAGGGGCCTTAGCCAACAGCACTTGCTCGTCCGCCACAACAAAAGCGGGTTTGAGTCTTTCTATGCCAATTTTCTCCCTCCTACCCCCCAAGTCTAGCAAAAAATGCTTATCCCCTGTTTCCAGCACTCTGAACGGTCCATCATAGGGTGGGTGCAATGGAGGGCGGTGGGCGTCATGTCTGACAAACACGAACTCCGCGTTCTTCAAAGTTTTAGGCACAAAAACACGCGGAAAACTGTGGTGGGCAGGGCCCAGCAGCGTGCCTGTGTTTGCGCTACGCTGCAAAAGCTGAGACGGGCAGCTGCCCGGCGCGGGATTATCTGGCAGAAATTCCCCGGACAGCCGTAGTGGATGCGCAAAAACGAGCTCTGCCGGGGAAGCTTCCAGATCCTCTTTCGGCGTGGAGCGCAACCCCAATAAAACCCATGGCAGCCTGTCTACCCAGTTTGCATCCGTCAGTGAAGCCCTGAGTGCTGCTTTCAGTGATCTATGAAAACGCTCGCATAACCCATTAGCCTGTGGGTTGTACGCGGTTGTGCGGTGAATTGTAACACCCAGGCTGCGGGCCATCGCGGACCAGAGTTCGGAAACAAATTGCGGGCCCCTGTCGGACGTAATGTCCGACGGGACTCCAAAACGTGTCATGCTGTTAAAAAAGCGCTCGCTACATCCGCGGACATGGTTGCCGCCAGCGCGTGGTGCGGTCCACCATTGTCAGGAGGTGCGTGCACCCCTGTGATGGCAGGAGGGGGCCCACAAGGTCCACATGAACATGGTCGAACCTCTTAGCTGGGATACGAAACGGCTCCAAGGGAGCCTTCGTGTGTCTGTGTACCTTAGCTCGTTGGCACGCCACGCAGGCTGCAGCCCACTCATTCACTTGTTTGCGTAGGCTCAACCACACAAATTTCTCTCCCACCATTTTGACCGGCGCGCGCACTCCTGGGTGCGCAAGAGTGTGAACCGACTCAAACACGCAGCGGCGCCACGCGGCCGGGACCACCGGACGCGGGCGACCCGTGGAGACATCGCAGATTAGGGGGGGCCGCCATCCTGCAGCACCCTGCTCTCCAGCCTTAACCCTGTTGGTCCAGACTGGAGCGCGCGCACATCTGCATTGCTAATCTGCTCTGCGGCCATGGCTGCGTAATCCATCCCCACGCAGACGGGGGCCACTACGGCACGCGAGAGGCAGTCCGCCACCACATTCAGTTTACCAGACACATGCTGAATATCGGTAGTAAACTCTGAGATCGTGGCCAGCTGTCTCTGTTGCCGGCCCGACCACGGTTCCGAAACCTTGGCCATTGCGAATGCTAGCAGCTTGTGGTCTATGAACGCGGTGAAGCTGCGCCCTTCCAGCCAGAACTGGAAGTGGCGAATGGCCAGGTGAAGGGCCAGCAACTCTCTGTCGAACGCGTTGTATTTACGTTCGCTGTCGCGCAAAGTTCTGCTGAAAAAAGCCAGCGGCTGCCAAGCCCCGGCGACACGCTGCTCCACGACAGCCCCTATGGCCACGTCTGAAGCGTCGGTGGTGAGCGCTATGCAGGCCGTCAGGTCTGGATGCGTCAGCAGTGCGGCGTTTGCCAGGGCTGCTTTAACTTCCGAGAACGCCCGCTCTCGCCCCGGGGACCATTCAACCCTATCCGCGGGTTTCTGTTTCTTGAGCGCGGCGTATAATGGTTGCATGAGCTGCACCACGCGGGGAAGGAAACGGTTATAAAAGTTCACCATTCCCAAAAATTCCTGCAGCGCCCTGACCGTCTGAGGCCGGGGAAAATCCGCCACGGCGCACATTTTGTCGGGCAGCGGGATCGCTCCTTCGGGAGAGACGTGGTGCCCCAAAAAATCAATCTCCGTCACGCCGAACTGGCACTTCGCCTGGTTGATTATTAACCCGTGCTCCTCCAACCTCCGGAAAACCGTCGTGAGGTGGGTTTCGTCTTCGTCTTCGGACGCACTGGCTACCAGGATATCGTCCAGGTAGACGAACACAAACGGGAGATCACGCAGCACTGCATCCATCATGCGCTGGAACGTCTGTGCCGCTCCTTTTAACCCGAATGGCATGCGCAGGAACTCGAATAAACCGAACGGAGTTATTACCGCTGTTTTGGGTATGTCCTCCGCGCGCACTGGGACTTGGTGGTAACCGCGGACCAGGTCTATTTTGAAAAAAATGCGCGCTCCGGCAAGGTGAACGTAAAAATCCTGTATGTGGGGGATTGGGTAGCAGTCGTGCACTGTGGCGTTGTTCAACCTGCGGAAATTCCCACACGGTCGCCACGAACCCTCAGCCTTAGGGACCATGTGTAGCGGGGATGCCCATGGGCTGTTTGAGCGCCTGATGATGCCCAACTTTTCCAGGTTGGCGAACTCCTCGCGCGCTATGGCCAGTTTAGCTGCGTCCAAGCACTGAGGTCGTGCAAAGACGGGCGGCCCGATGGTGGTGATAAAGTGCTCCACCCCGTGTTTAGCGATGGCCGCCAAAAACGTCGGGACCGTGAGTGCTGGGAACTGAGTGAGCAGTGTGTGGAACTTACCGCCTGTAGCTGTGACATTGGCTTGTGCTGTTGGCTGGGTCACTTGAGCTATACAGGGGAGAGAGTCAAAGGACAGTGCATTAACGAGACGCCTGTTAGCAACATCAACCAGTAAACCATGTGCACACAGAAAATCAGCCCCCAGTATATGGTAATTCAGTGCTGCTACAACAAAAGTCCACTCATATGTACGGCCGTGTAGAGATAAGAGCAGAGTCCTCTCACCAAAGGTCTTAATATCCGAGCCGTTTGCTGCCAACATCTCAGGGCCGCTAGATCCTGCCAGCCGGTCAGCGTAGGTCGGCCGGATGAAGCTCTTCTGGGCTCCGGTGTCCACGAGGAAACGCCTCCCCGAGCGTGCCTCCGTCAAGTAGAGCAGCTTGTTCTCTTCACCGAGGGTTGCAGCTGCTACCGACCCCCGGTCTTGGCGTTACCCGAGCACTTGAACTGGCACGGTGGCGCACATCTGCGTGCCTTCTCTCCGAAGCGGCGGTGGTAGAAGCAGAGCGTGTCTCTCTCACGCTCCTTGGCCCCCACTGCTGCTACTGTCGGTGGCTCCTCGCCTCCTCTGGTCGTCTCGCTGGGCTCCGCCGCTGCTGCGTTGACTGTGATCGCCCTGGTGGTGATGATGATCCGGTCTGCCTCCTGGGCTAGCGCACGGTAGTCCCGCGCGGCCAGCAACGGCGAATTGGCCAGGGCCGCTCTCGCCGCTGTCGGAAGGTTCCGGAGGAAGAGGTGGGCAAACAGAAAGTGCTCGTCGTCCGTGCCCATTAATGCCAGCATTTTCTCCATGAGGTCTACGGCCGAACCATCTCCTAACTCGGTCCACATCAGGAGCCTCTCTGCTCTCTCACAGTCCGAGAGCATGTAGCGCTGGATGAGCGCAGCCTCGAGCGCCTCGAATCTGTTGCCGGCTGGTGGCTGATCGAGCAGGCTCGCTACCTGTTGAGCTGTGCGGGCGTCGAGCGCTGCGACCACATGGTAGAATTTGGTGTCATCTGCCGTTACTCCCCGGAGGGCGAACTGAGTCTCGGTGAGGTGGAACCAAGAGCGCGGGTTGTGCTGCCAGAAATCCGGTAGCTTGACCGAAACCGCACACGCGTGGCTGGGGGTTCCAGTCGGGGCCGGCTCCGGGGATCTTGCCTCGTGTTCCATAATACGTTTTGGGTCACCAGTGTGGAGCGTGTAAATGAAGAGGCAGATTTATTTCAGATGTCTTATTACACAGTCGCACTTCTCCAGCACAGGACAGATTGAATACTCCAGCAGAAACTCCACTCTTAAGTCTCATGGCATTTTCATCACACACAACATGACCTTCGCGTCACAATGCATTCAACCCCCTCATCCTTGACACCTTCCTGCTATCTCACCAGGAATCCCTTGCTCTTTGGTCTCCCAAGCTTATCCACTGTCTCCTGTCTGAGATGCTAGACAATCAGGCTCTCCCAAGGTGCTACAATGAGACCATTTCCAAGCAGCTTGATGTTTCTGTGACTACAGTTGCACATATTATTCAGAAATTTAAGATCCACGGGACTGTAGTCAACCTCTCTGGACGTGGCCGCAGGAGGAGACGGATAATACGAATGGTAACAAAAGAGCCCAGAACAACCTCTAAACACATTCATGGTGAACTCCAAGATCAAGGTACATCAGTGTCAGATCGCACCATCCGTTGTTGTTTGAGCCAAAGTGGACTTCATGGGAGATGACCAAGGAGGACACCACTGTTGAAAACAAATGATAAAAAAGCCAGACTGGAATTTGCCAAACTGCATGTTGACAAGCCACAAAGCTTCTGGGAGAATGTCCTATGGACAGACGAGACAAAACTGCAACTTTTTGGCAAGGCACATCAGCTCTATGTTCACAGACGCAAAAATGAAGCATACCAAGAAAAGAACACTGTCCCTGCTGCGAAACATGGAGGAGGTTCTGTTATGTTCTGGGGCTGCTTTGCTGCATCTGGCACAGGGTGTCTTGAATCTGTGCAGGCTACTATGAAATCTCAAGACTATCAAGGTATTCTAGAGAGAAATGTGCTGCCCAGTGTCAGACAGCTTGGTCTCAGTCGCAGGTCATGGGTCTTGCAACAGGATAATGACCCAAAACACACAGCTAAAAACACCCAAGAATGGCTAAGAGCCAAACATTGGACTATTCTAAAGTGGCCTTCTATGAGCCCTGCTCTAAATCCTATTGAACATCTGTGGAAGGAGCTGAAACATGCCATCTGGAGAAGGCACCCTTCAAACCTGAGACGACTGGAGCAGTTTGCTCACGAGGAGTGGGCCAAAATATCTGCTGAGAGGTGCAGAAGTCTCATTAACAGTTACAGAAATCGTTTGATTGCAGTGATTGCCTCAAAAGGTTGTGCAACAAAATATTAAGTTAAGGGTACCATCATTTTTGTCCAGGCCTGTTTCATGAGTTTGTTTTTTAAAATAATTCTGTTGAACCACAATTCAAAAGCATTGTCTAATTTTCATTGGTTAATTTTCATGGAATTTTTATTTATTACCACTTTTGTCAGATTCAAGTTATTTCTGTGACCATTGTGGGTTTTTCTTTCATTAACAGAGGGGTACCAACAATTTTGTCCACGTCGGTATAATCTTTTGTCTTCTGAAAATTATAAAACTCTCAAATTTGCCTGTTCAGTTTATAAAATATTAAATGGCTATGCACCACTATGGGACGTATTATTGTGTGACGTGGGTGGTGGTTCCACCTTTCTGGTTCCGCCACCACCCGGGGTATAAGAGGGCTGTGGGGAAGAGGGGCGGACTCTTTGACCACCTCTCTGCTTGACGGGAACGTCTGTATCAAAAAAAAAAAAAAAAAAAAAACAGGAAAACTTTATTTTCTTCAAATTTAGTATGTTTACACCACTGTTACTCAGTGGCAGAAGCACTTAGAGGGATTCTGACTGTTTTGCAAAAAAATTTAAAGTGTTTTCTTTTGAATGAGACCAACCCCATGAATATACTGCAAAGAGTTGTAGAACAGCTTTTGATTTACTTTGGGTATGTTATTTTTAGGCGTTTTTAGGGAAATTAGCTGGAATGCTCTTTTTTACTGTTTATAAGTAAATAAGCAAACTGTTAGGTAGGCTATGAATTATGATATTAATTCACTTTGTTAAAAAAAGACATTGTTCTGTAGTCGTAACTAAAAAATAGAACAAAATACAAAGTTCAAGTGCTAATAATCTCCAGATAACCCATAATTAAGATACTGCTAAGCGAAATATGTTACCCATTCTAATGTGTTGGCTTGTTCATAATCAATTCATTCGCAGTTAAGTACTTAAAAGTAAATCCTGGGTTAATATGATAATTCATATCTCACAGCTTGCTTACTTAACTATTAGTGAGTAGCCCTGGTGTGTGGGACAGAAAGTCTGGTGGGGTATAATAAACACTAACATGTGAACTACTTGCTCCGTGAATGTCAATACAAATGCATCTCCTCCAATCAAAAGCACATTTTAAATTGATAGCATAACAAGTGCATTTAACCTTCGCTTCCGCATGGTGTTGCATGTACAGTGGGGCAAAAAAGTATTTAGTCAGCCACCAATTGTGCAAGTTCTCCCACTTAAAAGATGAGAGAGGTCTCCAATTTTCATCATAGGTATACCTCAACTATGAGAGACAAAATGAGGGGGAAAAAACCCAGAAAATCACATTGTCTGATTTTTAAAGAATTTATTTGCAAATTATGGTGGAAAATAAGTATTTGGTCACCTACAAACAAGCAAAATTTCTGGCTCTCACAGACCTGTAACTTCTTCTTTAAGAGGCTCCTCTGTCCTCCACTCGTTACCTGTATTAATGGCACCTGTTTGAATTCGTTATCAGTATAAAAGACACCTGTCCACAACCTCAAACAGTAAGACTCCAAACTCCACTATGGCCAAGACCAAAGAGCTGTCAAAGGACACCAGAAACAGAATTGTAGACCTGCACCAGGCTGGGAAGACTGAATCTGCAATAGGTAAGCAGCTTGGTGTGAAGAAATCAACTGTGGGAGCAATTATTAGAAAATGGAAGACATACAAGACCACTGATAATCTCCCTCGATCTGGGGCTCCACGCAAGATCTCACCCCGTGGGGTCAAAATTATCACGAGAACGGTGAACAAAAATCCCAGAACCACATGGGGGGACCTAGTGAATGACCTGCAGAGAGCTGGGACCAAAGTAACAAAGGCTACATCAGAAACACACTACGCCACCAGGGACTCAAATCCTGCAGTGCCAGACGTGTTCCCCTGCTTAAGCCAGTACATGTCCAGGCCCGTCTGAAGTTTGCTAGACAGCATTTGGATGATCCAGAAGAGGATTGGGAGAATGTCATATGGTCAGATGAAACCAAAATAGAACTTTTAGGTAAAAACTCAACTTGTCATGTTTGGAGGAGAAAGAACACCATACCTACTGTGAAGCATGGGGGTGGAAACATCATACTTTGGGGCTGTTCTTCTGCAAAGGGACCAGGACGACTGCTCCGTGTAAAGGAAAGAATGAATAGGGCCATGTATCGTGAGATTTTGAATGAAAACCTCCTTCCACCAGCAAGGGCATTGAAGATGAAACGTGGCTGGTCTTTCAGCATGACAATGATCCCAAACACACCGCCCAGGCAACGAAGGAGTGGCTTCGTAAGAAGCATTTCAAGGTCCTGGAGTGGCCTAGCCAGTCTCCAGATCTCAACCCCATAGAAAATCTTTGGAGGGAGTTGAAAGTCTGTGTTGCCCAGCGGCAGCCCCAAAACATCACTGCTCTAGAGGAGATCTGCATGGAGGAATGGGCCAAAATACCAGCAACAGTGTGTGAAAACCTTGTGAAAACTTACAGAAAACATTTGACCTCTGTCATTGCCAACAAAGGGTATATAACAAAGTATTGAGATGAACTTTTGTTTTTGACCAAATACTTATTTTACCAAGGAATTTACCAATTAATTCATTAAAAATCCTTCAATGTGATTTTCTGGATTTTTTTTTTTTCTTATTTTGTCTCTCATAGTTGAGGTATACCTATGATGAAAATTGGAGACCTCTCTCATCTTTTAAGTGGGAGAACTTGCACAATTGGTGGCTGTCTAAATACTTTTTTGCCCCACTGTAAATGTCCAAATCCTTTTCAGCATTGAAAAATTTCTCTCTGACTCAGTTGTTGTGACATTTTCCGCATGCTGACTGCTGCTTTCATGGATAGTGAGTCATTCAGAAAGATGCTTCAGATTCAAAGAGCAGGCAAGAAAAGCAGAAGTGACTTTCTGGCAACACTTTCAGTTACGCATGTTTTCCTTCTGAAGCGCTCTGGGTTGAAAGTGCAGTTTTTGTCTTTTCCTGACCGAGTGATGTTTAAATCCTCTGACTGGTGTGGTCCCAAACGTTTAATCAGTAATTTCTGCTGTAATGGCAAGGTACTAAATCTAACTTTTAATAAGCTGTCCACTTGATTCATATTACTCTGCTAGTGCCGTTGGTTGATAGGCAATGACAATTATGGAAGTCCTGAAATGCAAACCAAAGCAAAAACCTTTTTAAGCTGGACTTTAAAAAAAAAAAAAAATCCAATAATTAGCTGCAATACTCAATTCATCCACCGGAGAGCAATGTCCCCTCAATTTTTTCTTAGGTTTGAACATTGCTCTTCAGTGGATGAACTGAGTATTGCAGCTAAGTATTGGACTTTTTCCAAATTTATTTATATATTTATTGTTTTGGTTTGCCTTTCAGGGATTTTGTAGACAATGACAAGCATTACATTTATTTGCATTACTTTTGATTGACTGTAGGCCAGCCTTCTTCAGGCCCCATAATGGAACAGTGAAAGGGGGTTGGTTATGTGCAGACAGTTTTAAAGTCAATGGATCACTTAACACAGATGCTGAAGTGCTGGCCCCATGTGTAATAAAACAACAGTATTTAGGAGAAATCCTAACATTGATGCAAGAAACATAGCAAGATATTTGGACTGTATGACAGTCCTACTACTAATAAAAGCACAATATTATTCATTTATTGAGAAGAAAATATATACATACTATGCAAAATATCTAATATATATTGTTTATGTGACTGTGCGTGCACTGGCTAACAGCGAGACCTGGTGGACCCCTAATGCACAGACACTATTGGTGAGTAAGAGGTTTTTGAGGAAATGCTGTAGTTAACAGTCTAATCCTTGTGGAATCTGGTCATTTAGAATCAGTTGCTAATAAGTGCTAATAAAGAAGTAATAGGTTACTAATAAGCACACCAATGAGCTCCTAATTAACATTTAATATGTGTTCCCTTAACTAAAGTGTTGCTGAAACCCTCATGTTTAACAGTGAAATATTTAATAAGTGAAAATCAGGAGTACCCTAGAAACCAATTGAATGAGAGAAACAGCCTACATGGTGCTATAGAGTGCCTCCCGCAGACTCTCACTCTGTTAGCAGCCGAGGCTTTTAAGCCATTTTTCTATTAGCTTGTAAGTGCTATTAAGAAGCTCTTCTGAGATTTGTTCCCAATTTGGCTGCAAACAAACACAAGCACACTTGCTGTGCTGCAAATGTGTGAGAACATGTTTCCATCGTATTGCCAGACAAGGCCCGATGGCTCCCTCGTGGCATCACACTGCGGGCTGTTTCACTGATGCGTTGCGTTGAAAAGCAAGTTCTAATCCCCGAGTACCGACAGCAGTGAACTTGCCACACATCCTTCTGATGGCATCTTGATTTAACCAGAGTGAGGGTGCATGGCTGCTGCTGTTCCCCCTAAGTATAAACACTGTCTTGTTTCATCTCAGACAGAACAGTAATGCTGCTGGTAGTTTAAATATTCTCATTCAGCAGAATCCATGGGGAGCTTCATTTCGGCATGGCCGATTTTAGAT
This sequence comes from Pholidichthys leucotaenia, assembly GCA_020510985.1. Taxonomy (NCBI): domain Eukaryota; kingdom Metazoa; phylum Chordata; class Actinopteri; order Cichliformes; family Pholidichthyidae; genus Pholidichthys; species Pholidichthys leucotaenia. The sequence continues at coordinate 150,763,619 of CM035838.1, forward strand.
GTGAGGACGGTGTAGTTGGTGAGAACAACACCAGGTGGCAGTCAAAGTCTTCTCTCCCCAGCACCCCCACCTACATCCCAAACGATGATGTAATCCTTTTCATTCCATTATATCACATGGCACAGACAGCTCTCTGCCCCTCTGTATGTGGATACACTTTGATTTCTAGTGTTTGCTGATGCCGTTGCTGCAGTTATCTCTGCTGCTGCATTGTAACAGGCTTTTTTCTGGCTCTGAATGGGGATTTGTGGGCTGACTATGCATGACGGTATGCACATACTACATGACTGCCTTATTCGACAGAAAGCTATGGCTGCGTTTTAGCCATCAGGGTATTGGATGAAGAAAAAAAGATGCCATTGGAATAAATCTGTGAATTAGATATGTACTGGAAAGTACTAGAGTGGTGGCCTAGTCAATTGAGCATCCGCCCCACAACCAGGAGGTTGGGGGTTCAAGTCCTGGCCAGGTCATACCAAAGACCATACAAAAATGGTACTTCCAACACCTTCTAGCTTGGTGCTCAGCATAATAGAATGGGGGAAGAGACGTTGTTTGTGGTGGTGCCTTGCATGGTAGTGACCCATGTGATTGACACTGTAGATAGAAGAAATGTAATTTTGTTCTACTGTACATGATGGACTGAATGACAATAGAGATGGCTTCTTCTTCTTCTAGATAGAGATGGTACATCAAATGTCATTTACCAGTTGTTTTATTGACTGCATATTAAGGACAGCCTCATAAAGAAGGACAAACGGAAGGAGCCGTGGGATGTGCTAAGCTAATGTGCTAAGCTAACACTATCGCTATAGCTAACACCATAGCTAGTCGTAGCGCCTAACACCAATACAAAGGAGCGACTCTGTCCCCGGTTCATCTCACTGACCCGGCATCGGCCCGGTAGATGACGGCTGAGCCTCCCATGCAGATTCTTAGAATCTTGTGATTGCGGCTCGCCGGAGGAACTAATTCAATTCAATTCAACTTTATTTATATAGCGCCATTTCACAACAACAGTCATCTCATAGCACTATCAACTGTAGGGGGGAACCCCCACAGTTGCAGAAAAACCCCAGCAATCAGGTGATCCCCTGTGAGCAAGCACTTGGCGACGGTGGAGAGGAAAAACTCCCTTTTAACAGGAAGAAACCTCCAGCAGAACCAGGCTCAGGGAGGGGCAGTCATCTGCTGCGACTGGCTGGGGGGTGGGGGGATAGAGAAAAAGAAAAGAACAGACATGTAGAGAGCAAACAGCACGATGGGGACTCAATCTATGGGAGAGAACAAACAAATGTTAATGACCAGCAAAAAAAAATATTTCATAGAGAGTGAGGAAAGGAGTGAGGCCCAGTGCATTACTGGAGGTCCCCCGGCTGACTAAACCTATTAGCAGCATAACTAAGGGAGGGTTCAGAAACACATGATCCCTCCCTAATTGTAGGCTATATCAAAAAGGTAGGTTTTAGCCCTATTCTTAAAAACAGAGATCGAGTCTGACTCCCGAATCCAGATTGGCAGCTGATTCCACAGGAGAGGAGCTTGATAACTGAAGGCTCTGCCTCCCATTGTACTTTTGGAGATTCTAGGTATTACAAGTAATCCTGCATTTTGGGAGCGTAGTGCTCTGTTAGGATAATACGGTAGTATCAGATCTTTTAAATAAAAAGGAGCCTGATTGTTTAGAGCTTTGTAAGTAAGAAGAAGGATTTTAAACTTAATTCTAAACTCTATGGGAAGCCAATGAAGGGAGGCCAGAACCGGAGAGATATGATCTCTCTTTCTAGTACCTGTTAAAACTCTTGCTGCAGCATTTTGGATCAGCTGAAGACTTTTTAAAGATGTTTTAGGACAGCCTGATAATAAAGAATTACAATAATCTAATCTCGAGCTAACAAAAGCGTGGATCAGTTTCTCAGCATCACTCTGAGACAAGATGCTCCTAATCTTGGCAATATTACGCAAATGATAGAAGGCAGTCTTAGAAACAAATTTAATATGTGAATTGAAGGACAAATCCTGATCAAAAATAACTCCAAGGTTCCTCACAGAGCTATTAAGAGAAAGAGTAACCACATCCAAACTGAAAGTTTGATTTGGAAAGGAATTTCTAAGGTTTTTTGGACCAACAAGAATGACTTCAGTCTTATCTGAATTTAATAGCAGGAAATTACAAGTCATCCAAGCTTTGATTTCCTTAAGACAGGCTTCTAACTTGGCTAACTGATTACTATCATCTGGCTTCATTGACAGGTATAATTGTGTGTCATCAGCATAACAATGAAAATGTATACAGTGCTTTCTAATAATGTTGCCTAACGGAAGCATATATAAACTAAAAAGAGTAGGGCCTAGCACAGATCCCTGTGGAACTCCATGACTAAGCTTTGAGTTGAAAGAAAACTCATTACAGTGGTACCTCTACTTACGAACGTCTCTACATACGGAATTTTCAGGTTACGAGACGCCTCAACGGGAAAATATTGCCTCTAGTTACGAACGAAATTTCAGGATACGAAAGGCAAAAAAGTACGCGCTCCTCGCAGCTTCCGTAGTTTACCGAATGTAAACATACCTGTAGCTGCTCTGCCATTGGTTATCGCCTAGCATCTTCCTGGTATCCCATTGGATTGGCCACGAAGTTTGTTTTTTTTTCCAAAACTTTATGCGTTTGGTTGATCTCGCCAAAGAATATGGCCGTAATACATCAACGATCAGCACGGTATTAAAACAAAACGAAGCACTTACAAGCCGACAAAAGCAAACGTCCTTGGATCAGAACATGAACCAAAGAAGGCAAACGGTGACGACGTCGATGACGATAGCAGTTAAAGGGTAAATGAACATAATTTTTATTATTCTTTCTCTTTTATTATTCTCTTTTATTATTCTTTCTCTCATTTTAAACTCTCATTTTATGTTTATTGTGCAGTAATCTAATTGTAACATGTATTTGTTACATGTTTTGATGCGTTTTTATGATTTATAAAAAATTTATGCCCGAATTTTGGGGGCTTGGAACGGATTACGGCATTTACATGTAAAACGCGCCTCTACTTACGAATTTTTCACGTTACGAGAATTCTTCCGGAACGAATTAAATTCGTAAGTAGAGGTACCACTGTATTTACATGAACAAACTGGAACCTATCAGATAAATAAGATCTAAACCATTGCAACGAAGTTCCATTAAGTCCAACATAGTGTTCTAATCTATCAAGTAGAATATTATGATTGATAGTATCAAAAGCTGCACTAAGGTCTAAAAGGACAAGTACAGAAACTAGTCCATTATCAGATGCAATGAGGAGGTCGTTAGTGACCTTCGCTAAGGCTGTTTCAGTACTATGATGGATTCTAAACCCAGATTGAAACTCTTCAAGTAAACCATTTCCCTGCAGGTGGTCAAATAATTGCGTAGCAACAACTCTTTCTAAGATTTTTGAAATGAAAGGGAGATTAGAGATTGGTCTATAGTTAGCTAAAGCTCCTGGATCTAGCGTTGGCTTTTTGAGTAAGGGTTTAATTACAGCCGTTTTAAAAGCCTGCGGTACATGGCCTAAAGTTAATGAAGAATTGATTATATGAAGAATAAAGCTACCAATAAGTGGGAAGACTTCTTTAAATAACCTGGTAGGAATAGGGTCTAAAAGACAAGTTGAAGGTTTGGATGAGGAAACTATTTTGTCTAACTCACAAAGGTCGATTGGAGTAAACTCATCAAGACAGACATCAACAGAAGGAGTTGTAGTAGTTACAGTATTTAAGTTAACTGTGGGAAGAATCTAACCGAAACTAACCGAGGCAACAGGTGGACGGGAGCCGGATCGGAGTTCAACTACAGCAGCGGTAGGAGACGGGGACCAGTGGAGGAGCAGCCAGGGCCCCAGCTGGATAAGAGCCGAATCGGAGCTCAGTTACAGCGGCGGGGCTCGGCGGAGGAACTTCTGAGGAAGACGGCGGTAGGTGGCGGGGCTCAGCAGAGGAACTACCGGGACCCCAGCTGGACAGGAGCAGGATCGGAGCTCAACTACAGCCGCGGTGGGCGGCGGGGCTCGGTGGAGGAGCTGCCAGCACCCCGGCTGGACAGGAGCTCAACTGCAGCGGCGGTAAGCAGCGGAGGGGGCTAGTTGAGGCCCCAGATGGATTCGAGGTTGGTCGGATCGGATACCGGCGACACCAGCAGAGATTGTTTTATTATCAACAGGACAGTAAAAATGCCACCAAAGAAGGAGGAAATGGAAGCGATTTAAAAAATCTCTGAACCTCATGTCAGAAGAACTGACCAAAGTGGTCAATCAACAGCTTAAACTATTAGGGCTAATGGAAGAAGTCCGAGAATTGAAATTAACAATTAAGGAAAAAGACAAAAAAATTGCAGACTTGGAGCAACGCATTGAGGATCTTGAACAATGTTCTCGTATGGATGATCTAATTATAAGTGGACTAGACATTAAATACCAATCATATGCCAATGTTACAGCAGGAATGAGAGGTGAGGAGGCTCCCCTAAGTAAATCAGTCTCCCTGGAAAACCAAGTGCTTCAGTTCCTTGAAAGCAGAAATATAAAGGTTCAAGTAAATGCAATTTCAGCCTGTCATACTTTACCCAGAAACTTTTAATCTATCCGAAATAAAGATTCATAAGATAAGGATATCCTTAGTGGAAGCAGCAGGTTTTGTGTTTTTCTAGTCTAAAATGCCTTCCAGTGGTAAATAATGGGGGCGGCTGTGGCGCAGGTGTAGCATGGCCAACTACTGATCGGAGGGTGAGGGGTTCAATTCTCGCTCTGTCTGCAGTCTGCATGTCAAAGTGTCCTTGAGCAAGACACCGAACCCCCAGTTGCTCCTGGTGGGTCAGGCCAGCACCGGTGTATGGCAGCTCTATCGCCATCAGTGTGTGAATGTGTGGATAGCAGGATCTGTAAAGCGCTTTGGTCATCTAGAAATGAAAAAAGTGCTATATTAGTGAATGCCATTTACCAATAATATTCCATGTACATTTCATTGGGGAGCATAATGTCACATTTGAATGTACAGTAAATGTTTTATTTCCCTTTTATGCTCATTCTTTACCCAGTATTATTTTTATAAGCAGTGGGTGTTTAAAGAGTAGCTGCTCAGCTTCAGCATGTTCCTGCATGTGTTCCGTTTAGACAGTCCAGGTTGGTTTCAGGAGGCAAACACAGTGTTCTTGCCATCTCAGTCCATCCCTAACCACTGCTTAAAGTGACACTCTGCCAAAAATCAAGGTGTTTTTCTTGTTAATATGTCTGTAACATGTTTTTATATGCCTTACAAGACATATCCAGAGCAAAATCACTCAAATTTCTCATACTGTATTTCTGTTTTTTTGTGTGAAGTTTCACTTAAGCCCCACACCCTGCAAAAACTGGAGTTGAGAATGATTTTGGTAACGAAACTATTAGTGTTATTTGTATTTGTATTTTGTATACTTTATTAATCCCAGAGGGAAATTCAGGGCCTCTACCTGGATGAATGAAGCAGCCACGGTATGGCGCCAATCCCTTCACCATTCATGCACACATTCACACCTAGGGCCACTTTTTAGAGTCTCCAATTAACCTAACTTGAATGTTTTTGGCCTGTGGGAAGAAATCGGAGAACCCGGGGTAAACCCCCGCAGACACAGGGAGAACATGCAAACTCCACACAGAAGGGTCACTGATGGTCAGGGGGTGGGATCGAACCCACAATGGTCAGGAGTGGAATCGATCGCGTGACCTTGCTGTGCTGCCACAGTGCTAACCACTGCACCACCAAGCCCGGGGACCTGGGTTCGCTACGCCGGCCGCCTGACGGCCTGGCCTCCCTCAGCCGTCCCTCCTGGGGTGGATGCCTGGCTTTCCTGGGGCTTGTTGGCCTCGGATATTTGTGCCCTGTGGGGGTTGGTGGCGCTGTCTTGCCTGCTCAGGGTTTCTGGGGGAGGCGGGGGAGTTACTGCGACTGGCTGCCCTCTTTGTATGTTTCCTGACAAACCACTCACATGCACACATTTATTTTGCACACACTCTCATATACACACACACGGATGCACACACACAAATGTCTCCCCTTGAACAGGTGTGGATACCAGACTCGTGTTGAGACCTCTTCGGTGGACGAAGCAGTCTATCTTCTGTTTGTTTTAGTTGTTGGTCTGTTTGTCTTCTTTGTTCCTCTCCCTTTTCTTTCCACCTCCCCACACTTCCTTTCCCCATTCCCCATCCTGTCGGGTCCTTCATTGTCATATCTGAGCTCAGGGTTTCTCTGAGTTCAGATCCACACCTTATTCCTAGTATTGTTTGTCTGATTAGTTTCATCCTGTTAGTTTCTTGTATGTATTTTGGGGGTTTGTTTTCACTTGAGCCTCCCCTTTCCCAGACACTGCCTCTATCTGCTTTCAGCTCAGCTTGGAGCAGTTAAAATCATCAGGCCCCGCTCACTCAAAGATTCACACCAGCAGCTCACCTTCTGTGTGTATTTAAGCACAGCATCCACAGTTGATCATTGCTGGACTATGTCAACTATCACATTTCATCCATGTTATCCTCATCTCCCCCTGCGTCCGCTGGGCAATGTCGGCCCAGAGACGCCAGTTGTAAGTTTTTGATTATTCCTATGTTTGTACTTTTGCAAAGTTTTGGGATTTCTGTTCTTTTCTTTAATAAAATGTCACGAGTGTATCCAATGCTTGAGTCTGTCTCTCTCCGCCTCGTAGAGGTGTACATGACAGAATAGTCCAGCCAGAAAAAAGGACTCAGCTGTGCACTCGTACATTTTTCCCTTTTTGTGTGTTTTTTCACTCACCTGTTTCTGGAGATGGCAAAGGATACAGTGGATTGGAGCTATCCGATGAGTCTGGGGTGAGAGTGCTGCCAAGCCCTAATGGAAATAGACGGGCTAATTTCCTTGGCATGCACATATTCCACCCTGGAAGACATGCTCTGGTATATGGATCTGGTGGAGGCAGCAGTTCGGCGATGCCCTCAGCTCTCAGAGCACCCAGAGGGAGTTGAGAGGATAACCCGGTTGGCAGAGCTATGATGCGGAAACGGCGAAAGGGGGAAGAAGGCCCCGAAAAGACCTGGGCTCGTGCCGAAGGGAGGGGGCTCCCGGGGCTCCGCTGTTCCTGCGTCTCACCAGCCCTCTTCACCCGTTCCTGCTCCGGTTAAGCCGGCTCCAGCTCCCTGTAAACAGCATCATCCCAAACCGGACCAGCAGAGGAAGCCCTCCTCTTTGTTGGCAGCCATTTCCCCGACACCCAGCCCGACAATCCCTGCAGCAGAGCCTCTTTTTCCTCCTTCCTCGCCGGCTATTTCGCCAGCCTGTACTCTGTCCACTCTGGCCGTAATCCCTGTCACCTCGACGTTCTCTCCTGCTGCCGAGAGGTCTTCCTGGGTATCCCCAGTCCCGCCTCCTTCCGCGTTCACAAGAGCAGCTCCTCCACAATCCTTTGAGGGGCCCAAATTGACCATGGACATGGAGAGAGATGACTGCCCATCACCTGCAGCACCTAACATCCAGATCTGGGAAGACAGGCAAGTGCTTTTTCATTCTATTCCATCTTGTAATGATAGGCCTTGTCTGTCTCCCAGGAGAGGGGCTCAGGTTAAGCAGTCCTCTGAGCTCTCTCTTCCTGCTGCAATAGTTAAACTTTCTCCTATCCTCTCCGTGTCTCCCCCACCTATCCCTGAGTGTCCGTCGGTTCCAGAACCGAGCAATTGGACGGTGAAGGATCTGGCGGCCCTGGAGGACCAAACTCCTGAGCCTACATGGAGTCTACCCCCAGCTTCCACGCCGGAGCAGTCACCATCGTGGGTCACGGCAGCTGGGGCAGCTAGGACTGCTACTACCATCATGCCTGCTGTGGAGGCTTTCGGAGCAGAGTCTGAGGCCAAGCCTGAATCACCATCTTTGCCTGGATCGTTGGAGTCCTGGATGGCGGTGGAACTTGAGCTCAGGCAAGTGCTCTCTTTTGTCTTCCTACTTTCAGTTTTAGAGCAATCTTGCCTGACTCTTGGTGAGGAGGGCCAGGTGCAGTCACTCACTGCATCTGAGCTCCCCTCGTTTGGCTCCGCCGCTGCCGGTGACCCTGATCCCTCTTCTCTCTCTGTCTCTGAGCTTATTCCCAGGGTTACCGGAGACTAAACAGTCACTCCTGAGGTCTCAACGGGTCCAGGCTCTTCGCCGAAGACAGCCAGTGGTCCAGCTTCCATGGAAGAAGTCGTGGGTGTTCCGTCCCAGCCTGGGACCTCTGTGGGTGCAGCGCTGACCCAGGCCAGGTCCTCCATGGGTGCAGCTCCTCCTTTGCCCGAGGCTGTTCTCTGGGTCCTGCCTCGGTCTGGATCACCATGGGTGCTGCGTCCCAGTCAAGGGTCACTGTGGGTGCCGTCCCCCAGCATTAACCTGACGTAGGTACTGTGCTCCAGTTTGGGCCCACCTTGGGCGCTACCCCCCAGCCGGGGCCCACCATGGGTGCAATGTTGGCCCAGCCGGGGCCCACTGAGGGTGCTGCAGTGCTCCAGCCCGAAGCCACTGCGGGTGCAACAAAGCTCCAGCCTGGAGCCACCGCGGGTGCTACAAAGCACCAGCCCAGAGCCACCGCGGGGGCAACGTTACCTCAGTCCGAGACCACCAAGGGTATCATGGTCCCCCTTCCTCCACTGCCAGACGCCATCATGGTCCCCCTTCCTCCACTTCCTGAGGGTGTCGTGGTTCCACCTCCTCGGCTGTCCTCCTTCCCAGTGGGTCTCCCAGTGGGGTAGCCACCCCCTGTCCCACCCCTTCTGTCTAGGTGGCTTAAACACTCGGGCCAGCCGCCAGAAAGACTGAGCCGCTGGGTCAGGTGGTCCATGTTCTCCAGTAGGCCACCCGACTCATTCCACCTGGCCGTCCTGCTGGCCTGGGACTTCAGTCAGCCACCTGAACTGTTTGGTTCTTTTTGGTTTGGAGGGCCCTGGGGTAGCGCAGGTGCGGATCATGAGCGGGTGTGTTTTTCCCTCCTAGCCTGTTCTCCCCACCTTCCTCCTGGGGTGGTTTTTGAATGTACCTCTTTCTCTCGGTGGGGGGGGGGGGCTCTTTTGGGTGTTACTTGGGGGTGTCTGGTGTCCACCCCTTAAAGGGGGGACTCTGTCATGTATCTGAGCTCAGGGTTTCGCTGAGCTCAGATCCTCACCTTATTCCTAGTATTGTTCATTTGATTAGTTTCATCCTGTTAGTTTCTTCTATGTATTTTTTGGTTTTGTTTTCACTCGAGCCTCCCCTTTCCCAGACACTGCCTCTATCTGCTTTCAGTTCAGCTCGGAGCAGTTAATCATTAGGCCCCGCTCACTCAATGATTGACACCTGCAGCTCACCTTCTGTGTGTATTTAAGCACTGCATCCACAGTTGATCATTGCTGGACTATTGAATGTCAACTATCACGTTTAATTCATGTTATCGTCATCTCCTCCTGCGTCCGCTGGGTGATGTTGGCCCAGGAACGCCAGTTGTAAGTTTTTGATTATTCCTATGTTTGTACTTTTGCACAGTTTTCGGATTTCTGTTCTTTAATAAAATGTCACGAGTGTATCCAGTGCTTCAGTCTGTCTCTCCACCTCGTAGAGGCATACATGACACTTCATGGGTAAAATAATTTAAATGAAGTATTAAAAGTTATTACAGGAGGAGTTTACAACAATATACAGTACATATATAGGTACTGTATAAAGCACATTTTGGCAAAGTAAATCTGCTTTTGGCACAGTAATGGTAGCAGATTTCTGTTCTACTCACCTAGCTGCCTGACAGGACGGGGGGGGGGAGGCTGTTTCCAGGCTTGAAAACTTCTTAAATCCTCATATGAAGGCAGGTGGGAACTGGTGTAAGGTATTAAAAATGCCATTCTCCCACACTGGAATCCCATGTTTGCATCTCTGGTTTGTTTTCTTTTTATAATCACAGCCACATATTTACTTTCCTCACTTTCAAGTTGCTTCCAGTTTTGTTATTACTCTTACTTAGGTACTAAACACACAATGTATTTATGTGGGTAGGGTTAGGTTAGGGTAGTGGTTAGGCCAGAGGGTGACAGTGAGTGTAAAGACACTGCAGGTTTTCTTTCCAACCAGTGTCTTCAGCTGATGATTTCAATGAATTCCCTCCCACTGATTTCTTGTCATGGTGAGCTGTTGAAGAAGGACCCACATGCGAGACTGACAATTTGCAGGATTTATTTAATACAAAATAAAGAGGCAGCTCTTGGGCTGGAAACAAAACTTAAATTGGCAAAAGTCACAACAAGGCATGGAAACAGGACCGGCATGAATACAGATTAGACCAGGGGTGTCCAATCATGTGCCATGGAAAGCCAAGACCCTGCAGGCTTTACCTCCAACCAGTGTCTTCAACAGCAGATTCCACTGAATTTCTTCCCACTGATTCCTGATCAGAGAAAACACCTGCTGAAGAGACTGAGTAGAAAAGAAAACCTACAGGGTCTTGGCCCTCCATGACACATGATTGGACACCCCTGGACTAGACAGAAGCGTATTAACACACCAACACTAACAAGGACACTAACGAAACCCCCCCCCCCCCCAATACACAGAACAAATACCAGGAAATAGCAAGTCCATTTTAGTGCCCACATCAACTTTTATTGTGTGTCAATTTCTAAATTTTTTTTATTGGAAATTTGCAGTTTTTTTCCGAAATCTGCATCTTTTTTTGTACTTTTGCAACACTGACATTGATACTGGTTAAACTTCTTTCTATGTTTTGGTGGGTTCTTCTTTTTTGGGGGGGGGGCGCATGAGAGAATCTTTACTCCTTTTAAAGGGTTGGACCTCTTTCTCATTACAAAATATAGGGGCCCCCACAAGCACAATCTTGCATAGTGCCCCCCCCCCAAAAAAAGCGAGAAACAGCTCTGAATTAGATTATACCCCATGGGGTTAAGTAGAGACTGAATGAGAACGTTATAAATTAAATAAGTCAACGCCGCACCTCCAATCAAAAAAACTACTTCCTTCTAGTTTTTCAGGCTCATTAGTAATTAGCAAATTCTCCAATCAGGTGGAACATTTACAATTGAAATATAAATCGTTTAATAAATATTCCCCACTGGTAAAAAAGGAAAACAACAGCAGGTCCATATAGATTTCTGAACAGCAGCAGATGTGCTGTTATTTCAGGTTTGTACCATGACTGGATAATGAAATACAAACACTTTTCTCTTGATATTAAACGCAGTTAAACAAAATATTCCGTAAAATATTTATATGACCTTAAATCTCATTTGACAAACTGTTTCTCTGACAGTGTTGGAGACATTACTCCATTTCTTCTTCTTTTTTTTTTAGATTAATTAGACTATAACAAGACTTTTGCTGCATTTAACAGTTCTACCCACAATTTCTTATAGTCGTCTCCTGCAGGGAGACTTCCTCAATCCTCTTGTTAGAGCCCAAAACAAAAACAGTCCGAGAGCCCAACAAAGTCCAAGGCCCCAAACCCAAAACAGAGCGGATGGGGTGGCCTTCCAAAGTCCCTGGGCCACCAGACTGGAAAACAGGATGGGTCAGGAGGCCTGCCAAAGTTCATGGGGCCCCAGACCAGAAAACACAGCAAGTCAGGTGGTCTACCAAAATCACTGGACCACCAGACTGGCGAGCAAGATGCATTGAGAGATGATGGTAGGGGCACTTTAAACTCAGGGTAGCAGAACAAATGAGCTCCATGCCCCAGAGCCCACAACATAGAAACTTTCAATTCAGAAACAGATGACAGGGAAGTCTTTGGTTCTGAGCCAGTAATGAAGGAGCCTTTAATTCTGTAGCAGGTGGCTGAGGTGTGCAGCCCTCAGAAACAGATGACAGGAGCAGTGTTGGGCAAGTTACTAAAAAATTAGTAATTAGCTACAGTTACTAGTTACTTCTTTCCAAAAGTAACTGAGTTACTTTTGAGTTACTGCATGATTAAAGTAACTAGCTACTTGAAAAAGTAACTTTCACATTACTTTTAAATGCATACTTAAATCATCTTGCACACACAGCAAGATCAAGGGCCTCTTGTTCTCAGAAAAAAAGAAGAAAAAAGTGATGAGAAAAAAGTCTCATCTTACAGAGAAAAAAAATGTCTCAGATTTATACAAATTACTGTAATCAATAGAAAGTCAGAAATTTACTAGAAATAAAGCTGTGAATTCACAGAGAAAATGTTGGACCCCCTGGTGGGCTGTTTTTGGCCCACGAGCCATAGGTTTGACACCCCTGGACCAGCCCATTGAAAACGGACATTTAGAGGATTTACTTCCATGAAATAGTTGCAGATCACAACAGCATGTCAATGAATGAGACAACGTTCACCACATAGAAGAAGCTGTTCTGAACTGCAACAAACCGAGTCACTTTTTCTCTGTGCGTAAGAAAACTTACAATTACTGACACAACTTGCACATTTACACAACTGCGAGCTTCTTGCTCAAAAAATACTCATGTTTAACCACAGAGGTAGGAGCTGTTAGGGGGCTACTCACCGCCACAACAGGTGAGCAGGGCTCCATATGAGAAGTGGCCACGGCATTTCTTCCCACTGGAAGGAACGGACGGGAAACCAACCCGCGGAGGAGACTGACAGCTGCGCCAGCTATGGTAGGGTCAGTTTGCGCTAAAATATCTATCCATATTAATAAAGCGAGTAACACGGGTAACGCATCTGATCAAATTTTAGTAACTGTAACGCATTACTGAATTTTTAAACAATAATTTCGTTACAGAGCACGTTACTACAAAAGTAGTGGCGTTACAGTAGTTTGTTACAGTTACAAAGCAACGCGTTACTCCCAACACTGGACAGGAGCACATTGAATACAATAACAAACAATTGTTGCACACCAACCTCAGGTAATTTTGTCAGAGAAGCGCTGATTTCAGAGGCAGGTGACAGCAGCAAGATGCCTTCTGGAGCAGGTGTCAGTGATGTACTGGGCTCAGAAAGTGATTATAGCGGCGTGCTGACCTCAGCGGCTGGCGGCGAAGGTGTGCCGTCCTCTGGAACAACCGGTGGTTGTGCAAGGTCCTCTGGAACAACCGGCAGATGCTTGCCGTCCTCTGGAACAACCGGCAGATGCGCGTCATCCTCTGGAGCAACCAGCAATGTGTGCTGTCCTCTGGAACAACCGGCGGATGCTTGCCGTCCTCTGGAACAGCTGGCAGATGCGTGCCGTCCTCTGGAAAAACTGGCAGATGCCCTCCGTCCTCAACAGTGGACGACGAAACAGGCTGATCAGCAGCGAGCCCAGATGTAGCATACAGATCAGTGCTGACCCCAAGCGGCAATGGCTGAAGATCCTCAAACCCAAACGCAGGGGGGGTCCATCCCCAGCACAGCCATCTCAGACTGCGAGGACGAATCGTCAGCCGGATCACTACCAACCTCTGTAGCAGAACCCGGTGGAACCTCAGGCACAATGACTGGTGAAGCTGGTGCCAACAGTGTAGAAAAGAGGTGGGAAGCCCCAGCTGAAGAGGAAGTCCTGATCTCCGATGAGCCGAGAGCAAATGGTTCGTCCACCTTTGGCGTGGAGGAGAACTCACTGGAGAGCACGAAATCTCTGAAGAGGGGCGGAATAGCTTCCCACAAGTGGAGCTCGGCAGCTGTGATCCGACGAGCCCTTCTCCATGCCAAGTCCTGCCATTCATCCCTCCAATGACAAAATTTGAAGCATTCCCCCAACTCCTTGATGAGGCACTGCAGCTCCTCGCAGTGGGCAGTGTCCTCGGGTGTGAAAGCAGCAGCTGGAGGAACCCCGGACGTGGAGCTCGGGAGAGAAGAAAACAAGGAGGCAGGTGAGGATGATGGAGTGGAAACAGCATCATATTTAATAGCAGAGACGGGTGGTGGAAACTCAGCAGTGGTGGGTGGCTGTTATCGAGTCTCCTCACTGGGAGCAAAGCAAGCCCTTTCATTACTAGATGTAAAAAAATGAAGATTTGCTTGCCTTGTTGCTCACTCCGCTGCCGTTGAAGCGCCAGATGACTCCTTCTGAGAGCTGCGGAGATCGTCTGGCAGGGAACTGCAAGTGCTGGTGCTGGCGGGGCATGATGAGAGGAGTTGGCATTGGTCCCTACCCTGCTCCCTTTGCCTCTCCTCACCGATCTGAGATGGGGAGGCGGCTGGCCACTGGGAGAAAGCGACGGATGAGGAAAGAAAAATAGGCAGCTCCTGTACCCACAGAAGCACCTGCAGACCAGGGGTGTGCTCCAATACCTGCATTGCAGCTCCCCAAAGGTCAAACTCCTCCTTACCGTCCATGCAGCTGTGAGCCGCAGCAACCAGGTCCCACAGTTCCCTTGCAGCCCCCAGCTCCTCAGTGCTCAGGCACCAGGTCCCCATGCTCATGTAAACTCAGTCCACTGGGTCCTTAACTGGTGGCATCCTACTGTCAAGGTGAGCTGTTGAAGCAGGATCCACATGCGAGACTGACAGTTTACAGAATTTATTTAATACAAAATAAAGAGGCAGCTCGTGGGCTGGAAACAAAACAAACTTGGCAAAAGTCACAACAAGGCATGGAAACAGGACTAGCATGAATACAGACTAGACAGAATCATATTAACACACCAACACTGACAAGGATGCCACACCCGACAAAGACAGATGCTGACACTTATAGACAAACAAGTAATCAACATAACACAGAACAGGTTGTCACAATCAGGGGCAGGGAGGAGGCTGCACAGACAATGACAGACAGAAGTACACATGAAACATGCACAGGGCAACAGGGGAGACAAGACCATGACAATCATCATAATAATAATAATAATAAAAAAACAATAATAGTAGTAGTAGTAGTAATTCTAAACTGAGAACCGAGCATGCAAACAAATCCTACAGAACACAAATACAGACATAATAATGAGTAATGAATAATAATAAGAACAGAAAAACCCAAAATACAAACTCAAGGTGAGGACGTGGGCTAGGGCCATGTCCAGGAAAACAAAGAACAAAGCAACAATTCAGGGTGAGGACATTGGAGCCAGTCCATGTCCTAACATTTCTGATCAGTGAAAACACCTGCTGTTTCCAGCTGCACCTGGCTGTCTGGAAAGAAAACCTGCACTGGCTTGGTACTTAATGGCACATGGCTAACTATTCCTGGGTTAGGCTTAGGCACGAAGCATACTTGATTAAAATTAGGGAAATGGTTAGCATTATTGTTAGGAAAAGGTGAGGGTCTAATTTACACAGATTGCAAATGTATCCCTATACCACATCTAGACCCCCATAGCTACACATTTTGTGTTGTCTCTTCCACAACCATTAGAAGTTCTTTAATGTGAAAAGGTACATAATAGTGGTGTCAGTTTTAATCACGTTGCCAGGTTTAATTGTGATTAATCGAATCATGCATCAATCATGCGTCAATTGCATTAATCACATGAAGTGCAATTTATGTCATTATTTTGCCATTGGCAGCATATGGGCAAGACAGAATGGTGTTGAGTTAATCACGCATTATGCGATTAATCACACTGTATAAGTCATAATATGATGGTGTCCATATAGTGTTCGACCTCAGACCACATCTCTGCTGTTCGCCTATTAATAGAGAAGGCCTATGAATTCCGCAAGGACTGCCATCTCTATATAGCTTTTATACAGTGGTGTGAAAAAGTGTTTGCCCCTTCCTGATTTCTCTTTTTTTTTGTATGTTTGTCACACTTAAATGTTTCAGATTATCAAACAAATTTAAATATTAGACAAAGATTACACAACTAAACACAAAATGCAGTTTTTAAATGGAAGTGTTTATTATTAAGGGAAAAAAATCCAAACCTACATGGCCCTGTATGAAAAAGTGATCCCCCCCCTTCCCCGTTAAAACCTAAATTAACTGTGATATATCACATCTTTGGAAAGCTGAGTTCAATTTCTCTAGCCACACCCGGGCCTGATTGCTGCCACACCTGTTCTCAATCAAGAAATCACTTAAATAGGACCTGCCTGACAAAGTGAAGCAGACCAAAAGATCCTCAAAAGCTAGACATCATGCTGCGATCCAAAGAAATTCAGGAACAAATGAGAAACTAAGTAATTCAGATTCATCAGTCTGGAAAAGGTTATAAAGCCATTTCTAAAGCTTTGGGACTCCAGCGAGCCACAGTGAGAGCCATTATCCACAAATGGTGAAAACATAGAACAGTGGTGAACCTTCCCAGGAGTGGCCAGCCGACCAAAATTACCCCAAGAGCGCAGCAGCGACTCATCCAACAGGTCAAAAAAGACCCCACAACAACATCCAAAGAATTGCAGGCCTCATTTGCCTCAGTCAAGGTCAGTGTTCATGACTCCACCATAAGAAAGAGACTGGGCAAAAATGGCCTGCATGGCAGAGTTCCAAGACGAAAACCACTGCTGAGCAAAAAGAACATAAAAGCTTATCTCAGTTTTGCCAGAAAACATCTTGATGATACTCAAGACTTTTGGAAAAATATGCTGTGGACTGATAAGACAAAAGTTGAACTTTTTGGAAGGTGTGTGTCCCATTACATCTGGCGTAAAAGTAACACAGCATATCAGAAAAGGAACATCATGCCAACAGTAAAATATGGTGGTGGTAGTGTGATGGTCTGGGGCTGTATTGTTGCTTTAGGACGTGGAAGACTTGCTGTGGTAAAATGAATCATGAATTCTGCTGTCTACCAAAAAATCCTGTAGGAGAATGTCCGACCAGCTGTTCATGACCTCAGGCTGAAGTGCACTTGGGTTCTGGAGCAGGACAATGATCCAAATCACACCAGCAAGTCCACCTCTGAATGGCTTAAGAAAAACAAAATGAAGACTTTGAAGTGATCTAGTCAAAGTCCTGACCTGAATCCGATTGAGATGCTGTGGAATGATCTTAAAAAGGTGGTTCATGCTCAACAATCCTCCAATGTGGCTGAATTACAACAATTCTGCAAAGATGAGTGGGCCAAAATTCCTCCACAGCACTGTAAAAGACTCATTGCCAGTTATTGCAAACGCTTGATTGCAGTTGTTGCTGCTAAGGGTGGCCCAACCAGTTATTAGGTTTAGGGGGCAATCACTTTTTCACACAGGGCCATGTAGGTTTGGATTTTTTTTCCCTTAATAATAAACTCCTTCATTTAAAAACTGTGTTTACTTGTGTTATCTTTGTCTAATGTTTAAATTTGTTTGATGATCTGAAACATTTAAGTGTGACAAACATCCAAAAAAATGAGAAAGGGGGCAAACACTTTTTCACACCACTGTAGATCTTAAGGCTGCCTTCGACACCATAGACCACACTTCTCTTTGGAGTATCCTGCAGACCTTCGAAGCCCCACCCAAGATCATAGCCCTGTTTAAGTGGCTCTACAGCAGCTTGGAGAGCTGTGTCCATGTGAACGGAAAGGAGTCCGGCTCGTTTCCCATCAACAGCGGGGTCCGACAAGGTTGTGTGGCCGCTCCTGATCTCTTCAGTTGTGTCATAGACTATCTGATGACCAAGGTCTGCGAGCGGGCGCCTGGCATGCAGTTTGGCAACTACCATCTGGCTGACCTTGAATATGCTAAAGATACCATCCTGTTCAGCCCATCCTATAGTCATTTGAGAGATGCTCTAGTTGTCTACCACAAAGAGGCAGCGAAGCTGGCGTTCAGGTGAGCTGGCCAAAGATTAAGCTAATGCATGTTGGCGATGGACCAGACCCACCCCCGTTACAGCTTGGGAATGATGCCGTCAAGTTTGTCAATTCCTTTGTGTATTTGGGCTCCACAGTGACCAACAATGGGGACATGAAACCAGAGATCAACCGCAGATGTGGCCTCGCTGCATCAGCCCTGCAGGCACTATGGAAACCTCTCTGGCGCCATCATTCAATCTCCCAAAAGACGAAGCTCCACATATACAATGCGTCAGTCTTCTCCATCCTACTCTATGGGTCAGAGACATGGCCACTGAATAAGACTCTGGCCTCGAGAGTGGATGGGTTTGACAGTTGGACCCTCAGAACCATCGAGAACATCAGTTGGCCCTAGCACACTTCTAATGACGCACTCCGAGCCCACACACATCAGCCTGCAGCATACCACCTTATTACACAGTGGCATATCCACTGGTTTGGCCATGTCCTCCGCCTCCCATCAGAACACCATCCTCATGTTTGACCCCAGGGCCTCAGGGTGGAAAAGACCTCGGGGCAAGCCACGCCCCAGATGGTTTGATGTGGTGAAGAGAGACCTCCAACAGCTCGGAGTCCCTGTTAACGGCACAGAGGAGCTGGCCCAAAACTGGCAATGTTGACATGCACCGAATAACCTGATTGGCTCTACGCATGGTAATGGCCACCCAGCCCTCACCCCATAGGAGTAGTAAATAAATGCACCATATAGTGTGCTGGGACCTGAAGAACGCCATCTAGAGTAATTGTGTTTTTATATTATAAATTGTAAATTGCTGTTTTTAAGGACAGTGCAAGATGATGAACATTGATATCAATCAATGTAAACTTGCCAGATTGTAGCCAGTGGCTAATTTCCATCTGTTGTCCGTGGGTTACAATTCTTCCTTCCCCCATTCTATTATGCTGAGCACCAAGCTAGAGGGTGAGAAGTACCATTTTTATATGGTCTTTGGTATGGCCTGGCTGGAGCTTGAACTCATGACTTCCCGGCTGAGAGGCAAGTGCTCTACCACAAGTCCACCAATCTGGTGTCTTAGGGCCAGTTACAATAACTTTAGGGCCCTTTAGGGCCAGTTAGCATAACTCCAGTTTTGTCTTAATTTAACTGTAAGAAATTACAGGTTATCCAGGCTCTTATATCTTATCTGCATATCTCACTGACTAGCGAATGCTGAGGAACATTCATAAACGTTGCACTTTTTGGGTTTCATTAGGGTTTGTAAAAGGTTGCCAAATAGTTCAACCAACATTTTTTAAGGTCACCAACAGTTTTTTGTTGCCAGGAAATTCTGAACATGTTCCACATTTTTTTGTGAATGTATTTTTCCATAAACAGTTGCATGTAAGCATTTACAAATGCTTGTAACGCCTGTTGCCAAAGATCTTATTGCAAATGAGCTTTCAAAATAAGAGCTCTAATCTAGTCTCATTAATCTTCAAAATAACAGTGAGCAAACTGTCAAATGAATAACAGATTGAACATAGACATAAATACTGTAATAAAAATAAGCACCAAATTATACTCCTGCCACTTGTTATCACATCACCAAGTTTAAGTACTTCCGTATATTGCATTTACTTGTTTAAAAACCGCCCTGCAATGGAGTGGCGATCTGTCCAGGGAGGTACCCTGCCTCTGGCCCAAAGATGCTAGGATAGGCTCCAGCCCCCCCGCAACCCAAAAAGGATTAAGCGGTAGAAGATGGATGGATGGATGGATGGATGTTTACAAACCTACATCTCTTTTGTCTGATGCTGGATTACAGGTCATAATTGATTGCAGGTGCAGCAGTCATTCACTCCCAGCAAACTCAGAGA
This sequence comes from Pholidichthys leucotaenia, assembly GCA_020510985.1. Classification (NCBI taxonomy): domain Eukaryota; kingdom Metazoa; phylum Chordata; class Actinopteri; order Cichliformes; family Pholidichthyidae; genus Pholidichthys; species Pholidichthys leucotaenia. The sequence goes on from CM035838.1 coordinate 150,783,119, forward strand.
GAGACAGACAGACAGAAAGAAAGGTAAAAATAGGTACAGTAAGCAACGGCTGTTACAGTACAGCACTCATCCATATGAAATTATTTTTTTATTTATTTGATTTATTGAATTAGGACAGTGCACATTAAGCAACATTTCAACATTATGCTTCAATGTAAACATGCCAGAATTAGCACAATAGCTAAATTTCATCTGTAGTCCTAAGGCAGGGTTTACAGACACAAAACATAACACAGGGTTACAAAAATATTTTTTTTTGTAAGTTGTCTGTGTTTTTTCAACTGATTTAAGACAACTTTGCACCGCTGAATCAAAAAATGGCATCCATTTCTCTCGACCATGTGCTAAGTAAAAACCTGTACTTACTCAGTACTTACTTAGTACCGGTACTGTACATGTACTTACCTTTATATAAAGGTAAGTACATGTAAATTGATTGTTATGTCATCATTGTTCAAAATTCAGAGAATTTCAAGACATAAAAAAGAATTTTGCATCATATAAAGCGAAAATACCCGTACATGTAAACAAAAATGTATAAAACAACATGTGGCCATAATTCAAAAAGTTGACCTGATTGAGCAAAACCAATGTGATTTTTGGATTCAACACATCAAAAATGTCCTAAATTAAGTAAAAAAAAAAAAACTTAGACAATAAATTTGGTGTTGACCAGTGTAATTCATAAGACACTAGTACATACCCGTGTATACCCATCCATGCCCATAGAAAGCAAGTCTACGCAAGTATTTCTGCATGCCCATTGCTGAAGGGTCTCCTCCTGTCTCAGATGGCTGTGTTGTTTACAGTCATGCCTGCGGTGTACCCACCAGATGGGTTTTCTTCTTTGTTCAGGCCACTGGTTGAGGGATAGGTGCGTCGTAATTCTAGTTCATGGACAGGATCACGAAACTCGATCTGAGCAAAAAGTGGCTTTCAGCCCTGTTCAGGAAGACCTGTGCATGCCCATAGAAACCAAGAAACTGGAGCACCCAGAGAAAATCAGCGCTTTGCTTGGCATTTTACATATTTGTAGTGTAGACTGCCATTCTTCAAGGTTACACATTTTTACTGTGTCAGCACCTCTTCAAAAACAACATTGCTCAGAAAGCAACGCTTTTGCTTAGTTTCTTCATCTTGAGCAAGAATATGAAGACTGCTTGATCTGTCAACTTTGCTCGCAGCAATGTAGAATTGGCCATGGCTGAAGAAATCTCTTATGCAGAAAACCCCAACGCACTGTAAAGACTGGCCCTGTGACTTATTCACAGTCATGGCAAAGCAGGGTGTTACTGGAAACTGTTTACGTCGCAAGGTGAATGGAAACATGTTGTCAGATGGTGTGAGTGTGATTTGTGGAATCAGGAGAGTGCATCCAGCATTGATACCAATCACAGATGTTGCAACCAACAGGTGAGGCTGTATTTGTTCAATGATGTATCTTGAGCCATGGCAATGTCCGTTTGTTGGTCAAATGTACTGCTTCGAATGTGTGTAGTTTAATGTAGTGTGTCCTCTTGTTAATCGGGTGATGAGTAAGATTTCCAGATTTACTGCTTCGAATGACGGTGGTTTAAAGTGCTGTGTCCTATTCGTAATCGGGTGATGAATATTCTCTTCATTGGTGAGTGCTGGTCTATATGACATCATCAAAACATCAAGGCAGGCATGACAGGACATCATGCCTACATCATAGGTAGGCAGTCCTCTTGTCTATATGACATCATAGGTAGCCAGTCCTATTGTCTATATGACAGCATGGCGAGTCTTATGTTGGCTGATATCATAGGAGCATCATAGGACATCATGCAGACACCATAGGCCGTCCTCTGATGTCCTATGATTGTGAGTGGCCGTCCTCCGATGTCCTATGATCGTGACACACAGACAGACACACACCCAAACTGACAGATTTCTTGAATTTATACAGTGATTCTGTCTTGCATATTTATTTCTTCATTGGTGTTCCTCTTCAAGTTTATCAGCTGTCACGCCGCGCCATTCATCAGCGGCGCCACCTGCTCACGCACCTGCCAATCATCAGCGGCGAGGGATAAAGGCCGTCTCGCCCGGAGGCTCGGCCTGAAGCCGTCAGACTTCGTCCCTCACCGTTGTGAGCATACTTCCCTTCAGCGTAACCATTTTGGTAAGAAGATCGCTTACCTTTTCTCTTCAGTCTTCTCCCCTGTGCACAGGTGGATTCCCCAGCGGCGGACATCTCCTCTCCATCGCCCAATCCTCGCTGCTGCACGGAGCTCTCCAGGTGGCTGTCTTCCGGGCTTCACCCCCTTGTTGTGCCAGCTGTCCTGACCCACCAAGTAAGTCCTTCTCTCGCCATAAATTCCTCCTGTGTTGGTGTATGCCCGTCACCCTCTCCCTGTGCTCTCTCCATAGGGTTGCTCGGCTGTACGGTCACCTGCCTCTGTGCCTGGAGCAGACACCATCACCAACACATTTACATCCCGCAGACACGCACTCATTCACTCCTGTTGTTAATAAACTCTTTGAACTACTCTAAGCCTGTGTGTGTGCGTCTCCTGAGCCGTGCGTTATGTCAGTACGGCTTCAGCAGAGCGGCTCGGCGGACGGCGGGCTCGCACACCGGTTTTCCACTCTCGAGGCTAGAGTGGATCAAATAGCTTATCAACAACAGGTGATCTTTAATCAATTATTGAATTTAACTAACCGGTTGGGCCGCTTGGATCCTCAACAGCCGTTCCCCCCGGCTCGCCAGGGTGGCGCGGCTCCTGCTGTTCCAGCGGCCGTCCAGCCGGCTCCAGTGGCACCGGTTCGGCTCACACCGATTCCGACCCCCGCCCGCTTTAGCGGTAAGCTCGGCGGAGCGCGGGGGTTCATTATGCAGTGTGAGTCCGTGTTCCACCGTGTGCCCGGAGATTTTCCCTCGGATCACAGTCGGATTGGTTACATAGGGAATCTTCTGGAGGGGCGTGCGTTAACTTGGACCTACGCCGTAATGGCGAGGCCCAGTTATGCCACCCTCACCTATGACCAGTTCGTGAGGCGCTTCCTGGAGGTCTTTGACCATTCTCAAACCGAGACGGTCCAGGTCGATCGGCTCCTCGCTCTCCAGCAGGGAGGCCGGTCGGCAGCGGACTACTCGGTCGACTTCCGGGTAGCGGCGGAGGAATTGGGCTGGGAGGATCGCTCCCTCTGTGGCCTGTTCCTCCGCAGCCTCAATAGTGATCTGAGGGATGAACTGGCTGGACGGGATATCCCTGGGACGCTAGCGGAGCTGACATCCTTAGCGATAAGTTTGGATAACAGGCTGCGCGAGCGCTCCTCGGGGCGGAAGTCTTCTTCTTCTCGCCCTCGTGGAGTCTCGCCGCACCTGTTCCAAGCTCGCCCCCTGGCGGCGCCGCCAGCATTGTGCCCCGAGGAGTCGGAGCCGATGGTGACGGGCTGGACCAAGCTTTCCCCTGCGGAGAAACAACGCCGCCGTGAGTTGGGCCTCTGCATGTATTGCGGAGGTGACCAACACACTGTGGAGCGTTGCCCGCGGAAAGCCAGTCGGCGGGGTCCGCGAATCGCTGTAGGGAGCCTCGCGGATCCCAACCGGTTAGACTCTCTCACCCAATTAAAGCTGCCCATCCGTTTTTGCCACAATCCCACTGGGCACCTCACCCACGCACTGGTGGATTCGGGCGCAGAGGGCAGCTTCATTTCACAAGGCCTGGCAACCCGATTGGGCATCCGCTGTCAGGCATTAAAACACCCCATCTCCCTGGTCCATCTCTCCCGTGCCTCCCTTGGGAGAGTTTCTCACCAGACCATGCCTGTCCCAGTCATCATCTCAGGGAACCACCGGGAGGAGATGGTATTTTACGTCCTGCCCAACTCTGTGTCGCCCGTCATCCTGGGGTATCCCTGGCTACGCCTCCACAACCCTGTCCTGGACTGGAGGTCCGCTGGGGTATCGGCATGGAGTACCTTCTGTATGGGCACCTGCCTTCAGTCCGCTGCCTGCTCCCCATCCGCGGCTCCCCCTGTGGCGGATACAGCACCTCCGGACCTGTCACTGGTGCCTCCAGAATTTCACGACCTGGGTATGGTATTTAGCAAATCGAAAGCTATGTCTCTTCCCCCGCATCGACCATATGACTGTGCCATCAACCTCCGCCAGGGGGCTCCCCTGCCATCTGGTCGGCTCTACAGCCTGTCGGCGCCGGAGAAGGAGACCATGAATACATACCTAAAGGAATCTCTGAGCGCTGGGATTATTCGCCCATCGTCGTCACCCGTGGGGGCAGGGTTTTTCTTTGTCGGGAAAAAGGACGGATCCCTCCGCCCCTGCATAGACTACCGAGCGCTGAATGACATCACTGAGAGGGACCGTTACACCCTGCCCCTCATGGACACTGCCTTTCACTCCCTCCAGGGGGCGACCTGGTTTACCAAGCTGGATTTACGCAGCGCTTACCACCTCGTCCGGATCCGGGAGGGAGATGAAAGGAAGACAGCCTTCCGTACCCCGAACGGCCACTTTGAGTATCTCGTCATGCCGTTCGGGCTGACCAACGCTCCTGCCGTCTTTCAGCGCCTCATTAATGACGTCCTCCGGGATTTCATCGGCCTTTTTGTGTTCGTCTACCTGGATGACATCCTTATCTTCTCCAGGTCCAGGGACGAGCACCAGGTCCATGTGAGGCGGGTCCTCCAAAGACTGCTGGAGAATCGTCTGTACGTGAAGGCTGAGAAATGCGAATTCTACGCTAGGACCACATCCTTCCTGGGATTCATCATCGCTCAAGATCAGGTGCTCCCAGACCCAGAGAAGGTGAAGGCGGTGGTGGAGTGGCCTACTCCCGCATCCCGGAAGCAGGTGCAACAGTTTGTTGGCTTCGCCAATTTTTACCGCCGCTTTGTCCCAAATTTCAGCTCGATCGTCGGACCGCTGACCCGCCTCACGTCCCCGAAGGTCCCGTTCCGGTGGACTGAAGAGGTCGCTGCTGCCTTTAGGGCGCTGAAGGCGGAGTTCTCCTCCTCCCGGGTCCTTCGCCAGGTCGACCCCGCGCTGCAGTGCATTGTGGAGGTGGACGCATCGGACACGGGAGTGGGAGCAGTGTTATCCCAGCGGTCACCTGACGATGGCGCCAAGCGGCCGTGCGCCTTCTTCTCCCGGCGCCTGTCCCCGGCGGAGAGGAACTACGATGTGGGGGACAGAGAGCTCCTGGCCATTAAACTCGCCTTACAGGAGTGGCGCCACTGGCTAGAGGGGGCGGACCTGCCGTTTGTGGTCCTGACGGACCACAAGAACTTAGAGTATTTACGATCTGCCAAGCGCCTGAATGCCCGCCAGGCGCGCTGGTCTTTGTTCTTCGCCAGGTTCCGCTTCTCGATCACCTTCAGGCCGGGCTCCAAAAACGGCCTGCCTGACGCCCTCTCTAGGCAGTTCACCCCCGTGGAGGCTGAGGAGACGCCCCACACTATCCTGCCCAGGTCGTGCGTCCTCGGTGCCATCTCTTGGGACATTGAAGACAAGATCCGGAAGGCGCAGGAGGTGGAACCTGATCCTGGCGGCGGACCGGAGGGAAGACTGTTCGTCCCATCTGCGGTCCGAGGAGAGGTCATCCACTGGCTCCACACCTCCCGGCTCACCTGTCATCCCGGCACCTCTCGGATGATCAGCCTCCTCCAGCGGTCCTTTTGGTGGCCAGGCCTGCGGAGGGATGCAGCCCGCTACGCCCGGGCTTGCCCAATCTGTGCCACCAGCAAGTCGGGAAATGCCCCCCCAGCGGGTCTGCTCCAGCCTCTGCCCGTCCCCGGCAGGCCCTGGTCGCACGTCGCACTGGACTTCGTCACCGGACTCCCCGTTTCCAACTCCTTTGACACCGTCCTGACCATTGTGGACCGTTTCTCCAAGGCGGCGCACTTCATTCCCCTGCGGGGTCTCCCTACTGCCCTGGAGACGGCGGGCCTCCTCGTCCAACACGTGGTCAGGCTGCACGGGATTCCGGTGGACGTGGTCTCGGACCGGGGCCCCCAATTTTCGTCCGAGGTTTGGAGATCCTTCTGTAACGCCATCGGAGCCAAGGTGAGCCTCTCCTCCGGCCATCACCCCCAGTCTAACGGGCAGTGTGAGAGGACCAATCAGGAGCTGGAGGCTGCGCTCCGCTGTGTTACCAGATCCAAGCCGACGTCCTGGAGCAACCATCTCGCCTGGGTGGAGTATGCCCACAACACCGCCCGCTCTTCTGCAACGGGGATGTCCCCCTTCAAGGCGTCCCTGGGTTACGACCCCCCGCTGTTTCCAGCGCAGGAGAACGAGGTGACTGTCCCCTCCGTTAGGGCGCACCTTAGGCAGTTCCGCTCCACCTGGGCTGCCGCGCGTCATGCGCTTTTACGCACAGCGGAGCGCAACAGGACCGTGGCGGACCGGCACAGAAGACCTGCCCCGGCGTACAGAGTTGGGCAACTCGTGTATGTGTCTACCCAGGACGTCACATTAAAAGGCGAGAGGAGGAAGCTGGCACAGCGATTCATGGGTCCCTTTCCCGTCACCCGGATCATCAACCCGGTGGCTGTGCGCGTGGCTATCCCCCCCTCCCTCCGCATCCATCCCACTTTCCATGTGTCGAGGGTGAAACTGGCAGTCACTGACCCCCTTTGCCCTCCCCCTGCAGCGCAACCCGCGCCCCGGATGGTTGGTGGCCATCCGGCCTGGTCCGTCTCCTCCATCCTGGACTCCCGGCGCCGAGGCCGTGGGTTGCAATACCTGGTGGACTGGGAGGGCTATGGGCCCGAGCATCGGCAATGGGTGCCCCCGTCGTTTGTGTTGGACCCATCGCTCATCGCGGACTTCCACCGAGCGCACCCGGATAAGCCATCGCCAGGAGGCGCTGCTAGAGGGGGGAGTACTGTCACGCCGCGCCATTCATCAGCGGCGCCACCTGCTCACGCACCTGCCAATCATCAGCGGCGAGGGATAAAGGCCGTCTCGCCCGGAGGCTCGGCCTGAAGCCGTCAGACTTCGTCCCTCACCGTTGTGAGCATACTTCCCTTCAGCGTAACCATTTTGGTAAGAAGATCGCTTACCTTTTCTCTTCAGTCTTCTCCCCTGTGCACAGGTGGATTCCCCAGCGGCGGACATCTCCTCTCCATCGCCCAATCCTCGCTGCTGCACGGAGCTCTCCAGGTGGCTGTCTTCCGGGCTTCACCCCCTTGTTGTGCCAGCTGTCCTGACCCACCAAGTAAGTCCTTCTCTCGCCATAAATTCCTCCTGTGTTGGTGTATGCCCGTCACCCTCTCCCTGTGCTCTCTCCATAGGGTTGCTCGGCTGTACGGTCACCTGCCTCTGTGCCTGGAGCAGACACCATCACCAACACATTTACATCCCGCAGACACGCACTCATTCACTCCTGTTGTTAATAAACTCTTTGAACTACTCTAAGCCTGTGTGTGTGCGTCTCCTGAGCCGTGCGTTATGTCATCAGCATTATTATTATTTATTATATTATCATCATTATCATTCTCACTATTGTCTTGGTCTTGTCTCCCCATGTCATCGTGACAGAGATTTCTTGAATTATATATAGAATGATGATGATGATGCTGCTGATGATGATGATGATGATGATGATGATGATATTCCTTGTCTCCAGGGCATGGGTTCCAGCCCATACTATTATCATCATCATCATTATCATTACTGCCTTGGTCTTGTCTGCCCTCTGGTCCCCTGTGAGTGATTATCTGTGCAGCCCTGGCCATGCCGTTTTCTGTAACCATGCCCTGCCGTCTCTGCCCCTGCTTGTTACTTCTTCTCCTGCTTGTTACTGTTCTGTGTTATGTTGTTTACCTGTGTCTATGTGCATGTCTTTTAGCGAGTCCTGCTGTATGTATGACATCATATAGACATCCTTCTTTGATCGTAGGAACAGCAGCCTTACAATTTATCTGACATTATGTAGACTACGGTTTCTGTGACGTCATATAGACATCATGTAGACGGTCCTCTGATCGCCGACATCTTAGGAACATCATAGGACATCAGGCAGACATCATAGGCCGTTCTGTAACCATGCCCTGCTGTCTGTGTTTGCCCCTGCTTGTTACTTCTTCTCCTGCTTGTTACTGTTCTGTGTGTTATGTTGCTTACCTGTGTGTATGTGTATGTCTTTTAGCGAGTCCTACAGTCTGTATGTCATATAGACATCCTTCTTAGATTGTAAGAACAGCAGCCTTACGGTTTATCTGACGTCATATAAACAACGGTTTACGTGACGTCATATAGACATCATGCAGATGGTCCTATGATCGCCGACATCATAGGAACATCATAGGACATCAAGCGGACATCATAGGCTGTCCTATGAGGTCCTATGATTGCGATAGACAGACAGAGTGATGTTTGCAGATAGTCATGTGAAAAAATTAGGACACCCCATTAAATATTCTGTTCTATGTCTATGTCTATGTTTATGTTCTATGTCTAACCTTGTTTTTGTTTTATTTGCATTTTTTAACATTTATTTTAGCCATTTTAAGTGGGAATGAATGTGAGGGTGTCCTAAAAAAGATGAGGGTGTCCTAATTTATTCCTCACTATTTGTTTACAATTACATTTTACAGAAGATTTGAAAAAAGTCTTTCATGCATTTTAATTGTTTAGTTGTATTACATGAATCTCCCAGTATTTTTATCATTAATATTAAACATCCATATGTCCAAATATGTAAAAAAAACAACAACAACACACACACAGGCTTATACAGGGTGTCCTAATTTTTTCACATGATTGTATGTCACAACTAACAAGACAATGCATAAGACAGAATACACAATATATCACAGCTAACAGGACAATCCGTGGACAAAACACACAAAACATTAGACAAAATGGACACATTTTACACAATAACACCAACAAATCCATAAACAGAATGGTTAAAAGTCGGGATTTCCCAGAAGCCTCTAGATATGGACATCTATAATGGAGACATTTTATGAATGAGCACAGGACTGATTTGTCTTAGACCAAAACTTAAGTTTCTTTTTGAAAGGCTAGACAGCTGTCACAGTCTCTGATACGAGGTGGTAATTTGTTCCATGAGTGTGTGCCTTTAACTGACACAACCTTCCTACCAAATTCAGAATTATGCCTTGGTACAGTGCAGTCTCCTCTGGTTTGTGTTCTGGTATTTATCCTGTTACTGTGCTTTTTCTGAATAAAATGATTTAATGGGGGGGGGGGCAAGTCCATTTAAGACCTTAAAAACAAGGTACAAATGACTAAGCATTTGGTAACAGTCAAAATCTAAAATATTATACTAATTATAAGTGTCTCCAGTGCAAGTGTGGAGAAGGATGACTGCAGCCAAACTGCTTCTGCTGGGTAATGTCAGGTATTTTGTCCTTCAGTTGATTAATTACAATTTCAGAAAGCTTTTACTAAACAAATTGTGCTAAATTATAAAAGGAATAAGTTTTGAATCCCGTTTGTTACTACAGCAATGCCCATTTGTCTTAAATATTTAAGTACGGTAATAATGATTTTATTCATTATTTGGGCTTTTTAAATGTCCAGTTAGTATTTGGATTAAACAACAAACATGTACAAATGGGATACAAAACATCAAAATTATTAAATTAAATTTCAAGAAATATATTACAATGGGTCTTGAATATTTGTAAACGTGTCCCATTAGTTGACTTGATGTCACTTGATCCCATTAGACATAATTTAATGTGCTGTTTGGCCATTTTCTGTAATGTTAGTTACTACAAGAATGGCTATTTGTAGTTAAATATTAAAATAAAAATGATTTAATTGATTTTTAGGGCATTTGGTAGACATTTGGTGTCCCATAAAAAAGGATTTTGTTCATTACTTGGATGTTTTCTTGGGGGTTGCAGTCCTGTGGGCTGTTTAGTGGAACCCAGAAAATGTAGCTTAGCTAACTTAGCTACCTTCACTACCTTACACATTATCCAGTTTCAAGTATAAAAGCAGTGGCAGTGGCTCAGAGGACAAATTGTTCCTGGAACTCAGAGAAGTCTTTTAATTTATTTTTATTAGTTCATCATTACCATTACATATATTTGGAGATAACTGTATTTACTATTTCAAAATCAGTTTAACTCAAATTGGTTCATTTTATCTTCTTTTTCAATTATTACCACTGCCAAGAGGAGGAGGTTATGTTTTTTGCCAGCGCTGGTTGGTTGGTCTGTCTGTTAGCAACATTACTCCTAAAGTTATAAATGGAGTTTGATCAAATTTTCAGGAAAGATGTGTAATAGCACGGGGAATAGATGATTGGATTTTGGTGGTGATCTGAGAATGCATACCTCCACCAAGGGCTTCTGGGATAGGCTCCAGCCCCGCTGCGACCCGTAAAGGATTAAGTGGAAGAAGATGGATGGATGGATTACACAAAAACTACTGGATGGATTTAATGAAATTTTCATCAAAGTTGGTCCTTGGGCTAGAAAGAAACCCATTACGTTTTGCTGATGAGCCAAGAGCGCATACCTCTGCCAAGGCTCTATCTTCTCACAATGTGTTAGCAACATTACTCCAAAACTACTGGACAGAATTTGATGAAATTTTCACCACAGGTGGCTCTTCGGCTACATACAAACCTATTACATTTTGGAGGTGATCCATGAATGCATACCTCCACCAAGGCTCAATGTTCTAGCAATGGTTTAGCAGGATTACGGATTTTTACCTCCGCCAAGATCTTTGCCTAAGGCCGATATGCAGTGGCAAAGGGGAGGTTGGGTGAACAACAGCCTTGGTGGAGGTATGCATTCTCTGAGTGCCCTCTAGTTAGTTTACAGTTTTCCTTTATTTAGACAAAGGTGAGAAGGAGATGTTTGCTTTACCTTGACATGTTTTGACTGCTGTCTGCAGTCTTCCTCACAAGCATTAGCTGATCACTGTGAGGTGTCGTTTATCAACTGTTTTTGTGGCCAGCCCAGTGGACCTCACAGATCCCCCTGGCAGGCCACACCCCTGCCATCAGATGGTCTCTGGAGAATGGAGTCCCAGATGTGAGAAAGCATAAATGCCCCCTCATCCTGACATCATGAAACTAATAACAGTTTTTCATTTGCCTATGGTGGTTTTTCCTTTGCCATCCGCTAGAACAATGGTTACATGCAAAAAAAAAACTTACTGTAAATGATATCCTGTGTGTATGAAGCTTCACAGTGCCTCTTTAATGAATTCAAAGTCAGAGCTGATTCCCCAGGACACCACAAGCTCTCCCAACAGGCCACATATCCACCAGTGCTGCTCTCTCATGGACTTTAAATATGGCTGTGACCTTAACAGTAATAAAAAGCAGTTCTCACAGCACTAATCCTCTCCTCCTGTCTCACTAGCTCTTAACCTTTTCTGCCTCTGAATAAGTGAACTGAGCAGCAAAGACGTGACTACCCCCCACCCCCAACCCCCAACCCCTGTAAAAATCAGTGCCTAATAATATTGGCTCAGCAGCAGATAGATTACAGCAGGAAGGAGAAACAATATGACGGCTTCCTCTCTGGAGAGCAGTGGCTGTAAAAGACAATCAGAAACAGACAGAAGCAAGCAGCTAGGATTTTTTTGAAAGAGCATGTTGGCATTATAACTACTATAATAGAGCAGAACTATATTGTACAAATTTAATTTGTGTGTCATGCATTTACAACACAGTATGGCATTGCTTCAGTCCATGCTAATTAAATATGGAAGTTAACAATGGTTATCTCATATAAACAGCTGCTTTATCACAAGTTAGAGATTGGGATTGAGTGTGGTTTCTATTTCTACTTAGCCTAATAAGGTGGGAGTGTCATAAATGCCCCTCCGGAGCAGGAAAGCAGACCCAGGTGCTGAATTACATTTGTGATATTTATTAACAAAAAAAGAACAGAAGTCCAAAAACTGCGCAAACATACAAAAATACAAATGAGGAAAGACTTACAATTGGCGTTCCAGAGCCAACATTGCTCTGTGAACGTGGAATTATGCGGAGGAACATATGTAGAGACATTCAATAGTGCAGCAATGAGGCAATGAACAGACAGTCCTTAAATACATACGGATAACAACATGAATGATCACAGGTGTGGGTGCCCCTGAGCTGGAAAAGAGGAAACCATAATAGAGATTGAGATCAGCTGGTAATGATAAGAGGTAAGGGAGAAGCAGCTGGACTGACAGCTTGTCACTCAGAGCACAAACCTGGAAATAACGCCTGACAGCTGTCAGCCCACAAAATAAATACAAACATAACCAAATACAGGCTAGATAATAATCACAAATGAAGCGAGACATGACCAATACAAACATAAATAGAGTAACAGGAAGCAGTGTGACAACTCAAAAAGGCATAAAAAATACAACAAATAAATATACAATACAGAGAAGGAGCCACGAGACTGGGTCCAGCAGAACTTCCAGAACCCAGCTCATGACAGGGAGGATGTTATGTGGATCTAAAATGAGGAGTAATATCAACTGGGAAGGAGCATCTATCTCAGAGTTGCATTTAATGCAAGTCCAATGTTTTGTTGCCATGCACCTAAAAAGAAGACGTATGTGTTTTAAAGCTTGAGAATGCTTGCTTTGTTTTGCCATCAGAGATCTTTTCTGGAAAACATTTTCTAATATTTTTGTGAATATAATTTTAAACAGAGCTCACCAATAATTTTGACACTGAACATGGTGTCTACATGAATGTCAAGAATATGAGAAAGACTATAATAACACCAAGAATAATTTATTGCATTTATATAGCGCCTTTCAAGATACCCAAAGCGCTTTACAATGAGTATTATTCATTCACTCCACAGACAGACAATGGTAGTGGTAAGCTACTACTGTCCTGGGGCAGACTGATGGAAACGTGGCCACCAATCCTCGGCAACAGCCTCTCTGACCACTACCAAACATTTATACACATTATACCCAGTATCATCGACACTGGAGGCAAGATGGGTAAGGTGTCTTGCCCAGGGACACAATGGCAGGATGGCTGGGAAGAGCGGGATTCGAACCACCAACACTCTGGTTATTGGATGAACTGCTCTACCTCCTGAGCCACTGCCGCCTCACAGTATACTCACAGTATATATAATAATACTTTTGTCCCACATTTACCTCAATGTTAATGAAAATGTTAGTCATTAGCCATCTGAGGGAACCAAGGTCCTCCATCAAGTTGCCGGCCTTTAAGAGTAGCCATGTTCATATTAAATAATTATTTTTGGTCCTAAATATACTTCTTGTCATTGTTTCAGCTGCTCCTTTTAGATGTTGCCACGGCAGATCATCTGCCTCCATCTCACCCTATTCTCTTTTGTCACACCAACCCTCTTCATGTCTCTGTGGTCTTCCTCTTTTCCTCCTACCTGGCAGCTCCATCTTCAACATCCCTCCTCTGCACATGTCCAAACCATCTCAGCCTTGCCTCTCTTACTTTGTCTTCAAACCATTCAACCAGAGCTGTCCCTCTGATATACTCATTTCTAATCCCGTCCCTCCTAGTCAGTCCCTATGAAAATCTTAGTATCTTCAACTCTGTTACTCCTTGATCTGCCTCTTGTCATTTTGTCAGTGCCACTGTCTCCAAGCTATACATCATAGCAGGTCTCACTATCATCTTGTAAACTGAAGAGAGAGTGGGCCTGCAGCAACTTGGCACACTACGCCACTATGTGCTATGTGCCCCAAGACTCTCACCTGCCTAAGTCACCTCGAACTAATCTAACGCTACAGCTAGACCATGCGAAGCTGAAGCTACATTGGGGTGGGCATGATTTTAACAGAAAAGAAAACCTAAATTTTTTGATGCAAGTTAATTCCGTTGGTCTAATTGTTTGTTTTTTTTAAACACACACTTGCTTTTCTTCGGCACAGAGTTGCTTACTCCTCAGCACTTCTCTGTACCCATTCACGGGTGTGTGCTTTGGACACAAACTCTGCTTTTTCAGATTGTCCAGCAGCAGAAAGTGTGACTTAAACTTAGTCATTAGTTATACCATAGTCATTAAACCAGGCTTTGGTACTTTTGGCAGTGTGGGCAGGTGCCAAGTCCTGCTGGAAAATGAAATCAACATCTCCATAAAGCTTGTCAGCAAAGGGAAGCATGAAGTGCTCCAAAATTTCCTGGTAGTCAGCTGTGCTGACTTTTGACTTGATAACATACAGTAGAACAGGACATCTGATGAGAGGAGGAAGCCCCCAGAAAGGAGAGTGATCTGAGGAAGTGTGCTGGTTTTATGGATGCTGCCCTGGAGTCTCCACCCTGCACCTGATGAGAGTCATCCTGAAGTCCGGTTGAACCAACTCTGGGAGGAAATCTCTTCCATACTTGGACTGTCTGTCCCGTCCTGTTAGTGGTGAGTCATCTCCAGCCAGATCTGATTCCCTCCAGTTCTGTCCAAGATGGTGACAAGGCTCTCTGGTCAGATGTTATCCATATATGGTCTGTCCGGTTCAGAAGCTGGGGATTTTCCACGAGCTGTATTCCTGTCTGTGACTGCACAGTGGACCCATTGTATGTTATGTCCTTGAAGAATTGAAGCAGCCAGGAAGAGAAAGGTGTGCAGGAGAGGAGACTGGGGTCACAATTAGGCCTTCATTCTCACATGAAATTCATGTAAGGCCATAAGGTTTTTGCCATATGTCACTCTCTCAACATAAACCTTCCCAGTTCATTCTAGCTGTTATCCTTCTGTCACAAATCAACCCCGACACCCATTTTTACCTGCTCCAACCTGCCTGTACTCTCTTCTTCACCTCTTTTGTGCACTGTCCATTGCTTTGGATGATTGACATCAGTTATTTAATCTTATCTACCTTCACTTCCTCTACTCCTTGCATCGTTACCATTGCACCCGCCTCCCTCTCATTCTGTCTTGCTTCTACTGAATCTCATTCTTCTCTCCAGTGCATACCTCCTCCTCTCCAGATTCTCTTCCACCTATTCCCTACTCTCACTAAAGATCACAGTGTCATCTACTAACATCATATTCCATGGAGACTCCTGCCTAATGTCATCTGTCAGCCTGTCCATCGCCATAGCAAACAAAAAGGGTATCAGCGCTGATCCCTGATGTAATCCCATCCCCACCTTGAGTCGATCTGTCATTTCAAAACCACAAATCACCAGGGTGGCCTAATTGTTAGGGATATGGACTGGTGACTGGAGGGTTGCTTGTTAAATCCCTGGATCGGCAGGATCTTAGGGATGCTAGAGACTGGCATTGCACAAATTAGCCTAGGTTACAAATGCTTTCGTCTGTAGTAATTTATGCTACATACTTGTCCCTATACAAATAAATAGTAAATAAATAAATAAATAAATCAGATCTGGGTGGGACAGATATCATAGCAGTGTTTGCCCCACCCTCCTTAACCCCACTGTGGTGTCCTTGAGCAAGGCCCTCAACCCCAACTGCTCCAGTGGAGCTGCTCAGTGGCCACAGGTCAGTCTGTGGTTGTACTGGGCAGCTTCCAAGTATGAATGTGTAACTGTGAGTGTGAACAGATTGTCCTTGAAAAAGAGAGTTTACCTCTCAGTGGACCTCCCCTGTATAAATAAAGGTTAAATAAACTAAACCATCTCACTGTCCTTATACATGTGCACCACCCTCACATACTTCTCTACCTCTCTTGACTTCCTCATACAGTAGTTGCTCTCTTGGCACCCTATCATACATATGTTTTCCCTTGATCCACAAAGGCACAATGCAGCTCCTGACCTTCTCTATACTTCATTAACATTCTTCAAGCAAACATTGCATCTATGGTGCTGTTTCTTGGCATGAAACTATACTACTGCCCAGTGATTGTGGCCTCTCTTCTTAGACCTGGTTTCAACAACTCTTTCCCATATCTTCAGTGTGTTGGATCAACTTTATGCTTCTGTAGCTACTACAGGTCTGTGCATTACCCTTGTTCTTGAAAACTGGTACCACAACACTTCTTCTCCAGTCCTCAGGGACCCTCTCACTCTCCAGGATTGTGTGAAACAATCTGGTTAAGAAGTCCACAGCCATCCCTCCAAAACTGTTCCATACCCCCACAAGTATGTTATCTGGATCAACTACCTTTCCAGTTTTCATCCTCTTCATAGCTGCAATCACTTGCACCTTGCTAATTAACTAACTAACTAACCTGCACTTATATAGCGCTTTTCTAATGCTCTGAACTTCCTAATTTGCCATCTTTCATTCATTGTTTCTCCCCTCTGTCTAGTTTTCTACTTTCACCAGCTTCTCAAGGTACTCCTTGTACCTTCTCAGCACACTCTGCTCAGTTTTTAGTCCATTACCATCTCTGTCCTTAATCACCTAATCTGCTGCACATCATTTTCAGGTTGATCTCTCTATCTAGCTAAACAATAGAAGTCCTTTTCTCCTTCTTTAGTGTCCAGCCTCACATAAAACTCCCCATATGTCTTTTCCCTTCCCTTTGCTACCTCACTTTTTGCCATACTCATAGACCCCAAGTATTCCTCTCTTCTTTCTTCATCTCCCTGGCTATCTCACTTTTGTGGTTAACCCCTTCTTTGAATAGTTCCCTGCACCTCCTCATTCCACCAACAAGTCGTCTTGTTTTCTTTCCTCTCTCCAGAGGATTCGCCAAATGCCTTAACCATTTCCCTCCCTCACCACTTTTGCTGTATAGCATAGCACCATATCACCATACACTCAGCAAAAAGAGCAAATGAGAAAAGCGAGCAGAAGACTGTAAATGCTGGTGAAAACACAGTTAAAAAAAAGTGCACAATAGTGAAGAAAGAAAAAATTGAAAGATATCTAAAAGTCATAATAAAATACGTACATTATGATGGAGCAAATATGTATATATGTGTGTTAGATTTTATTTTACAACATCAACAATGTTTAAGTTCAGGTAGTGAATGGAACTTTGAGGAAACAGAATTAAGCGATATTGTTTGGTCACAATGTGAACCGCAGACCCACTCACTCCATTCATGTTTCAGAAGGTCTGCAGGTAGCAGGTTCAATTCTCCACCAAAGCAGCTTAGGTTGTGACACATGGATGGAGTGAACGGGCCTGGAGGTGATTTTCTGACTTACAAATGTCACTAAAGCCTGTTTCCAAATCATATAGTACCATCTTATATGTACTTGAGGGCTAAATCTAAGGTATATAAAACTCAGAAAGGCTGCATCAAAGCTGGATTTCACAGCACTATAAACTATAAAGAGAGTCAGTAACATCTTAAAATAAGGGTCCTCTTATTGTAAAGTGTTACCAGAGAATCTGCCGGTTGTCAAACCAAGCCAAGCAAAGAAAGATTTCTTCTTTTTTAAATCCATTGAGGAATTCCTCCTATTTCTAGTGTCAGATGATTTTAATTTGCAAAATGCTAATAAGTTTAAGTAGTTGTGTGCTTCATGTGTTAAAAAATCTTCCTCTCTACATCTGTGAATGTGTATCAATGGCATTCTTTCTCTCTGTGGGACTTACCACCCACAAAGGTTAATGAGCTTAAACACAGCTCAAGAGTGAGCTCATTAAACAGACCACAGAGACTGGAGAGGGGAGAGGAGAGGGAGGACGGCTGAGGAGGGAATGGGAATGAGCGTGAAGGTGTACTGTTGCTGCCACTGAGGGCAAGTGGGAATATGAAGCTCACTGACAACTACCGTGTTTAAAAAAACAATGATTTGTTTTAAATAGCATATTAATTAGCTTAATTGTGAGTGTCTCAAAACAAGAACAAATGTGAGGAGAAATCATTAACTGGCAGAGTCACAGTAAAAAATAGAAAGTAGCTCAGAAAAGGTGGATGAAAGCCTGTGTCTCTCCTCTAATGCTTCTGGCACTCAGGACTTTCAGTAACAGATCCAGGCAGTGGGGGAGGAATACAACCAGACTTTGTTTCATATGTTAGCACTTACTATTAAAGCTGTGAATTAACTGGATAAAATGTGATTACTTGGTTGCGTAAGATATTTTTTGCAAATGTGAAAATGTGTTTAATGTGCTATGGACAATGTGTGTGAATTGCCTCAGAGCTTAGAAATAGTAGGTTTAGTTTACCAAAACCTGGCATCATCACTTGTGCAGCTGCATCTTGAAATGGAAATGTCTGTCCACAGAGACTTCATTGTCTGTAATCTATGTTTAGTTGACTTGTTTGAACAGTGGGTGAGCATCAAGGAGAGTTGTATAAATTCAAGTCTGTCAGGACATAAAGTCCACAGTAAGTCCACGGTTCAAAAGAGGATTGTTTTGTGTACTTTTAATGTAGGTGAAGTGATAGGCGTTCACTGGCTAGATCTTTCATTTGTCGTCTTCTCAACAGCTTCATTGTTTTTGAGTTGCGGGGGGGGGGGGGTGAGCTGGAGCCTATCCCAGCATCTTTTTTGATGAGAGATGGGGCACCCTCAGGACAGATCATCAGTTTAGTGGGGGCACTATTTTTTGGACTTAAAAAAGCCTTTGATACTGTTAATCAGGAAATTCTTCTAAATAAACTGCAACAATTTCACATGTCAAATAGTTCGATAACTTGGTTCAGATCATATCTTGAACACAGAAAGCAGTGTGTTAAAATACACTCTACTCAGTCATCTGTTCAGACATGCAGAATGGGGATTCCACAAGGTTCAATTTTAGGCCCTTTACTGTTCAGTTTATATAAAAATGATTTACCTGATAGCTGCACAAGGGTTAACTGCCAGATGTATGCAGATGATACAGTTATATACACATGTCTGCAAAGACCCCTGAGATGGCAGCAGAGATACTGTCAAAAGAAATGTCTGGTGTGTCACATTGGCTCCAACATAATCATCTGACTTTGAATTATAACAAGACTGTCTCAATGTGTTTTTCAATAAAGAGAAAAGTCAATGAACAACTCAGAGTAAGGTTTGATGAGGGGGAGATGAAAGAGGTCAATGAATTAAAATTTTTAAGTGTTTTAGATTCCCAACTTAAATTTGGCAGTCATGTTAAGAAAGTTTGCAAAACTTTCAGAACAAACTTAAATTGTTTTCATTTAATAAAATTATATATACCTCTAAAAGCAGCACAGCAGTTTATGCATACCATGATATTTTCTCAGTTATTGTATAACTGCTTGGGGCTAGGCCAAACAAACAGCAATAACACCATTAAGATCATTATATAAACAGGCATTAAAAATAATGGATCAGAAACCTATCAGGTGGCATCATTGTGTCATCCTACAGGAATATCATTTATTGAGTTTTGACAGTTTTGTTAACTTTTCATTTGTAAAATTGACTTTTAAGTGTGTGAACAACCTTGCACCAGAAATATTTTCTGAACTGGTTAATAAACTAGAAAAGCACTCGGAGAGCGCAGACCTCCGCCAAGTACCTCAGTTCCCCCTAATATTGGGATTTTCCCCAAATATAATAGTGCTACATTTATTTTATCTATATTTTCAGATTCCTTGACCATCAAAACATACCTTTAGCAATTGGATTGACATTGATATCTGTGTTAGTTCAGTAGTTATTGACAAAAAGCACTTCTGGTAATGGCGGTTTTCTTGTGGCTATAGCTCCATAGCTTTTGAAGATACAACAAATCCATTGGCACACTACTGATTCCTCAGTGTCTTGGCTATATTTTGGTGTTTGTTGTATGTTTTTATATCTTAATTTGTTACCTTACAGTGATGAAAATTCCAAAGATCCCCTATTATTTCTTGTTCTGTATCACAGTTTCCGGATTTTTTGCAGGATCCGGATCAGTCTTTGATATTTCCTAGAACCTATTGGGATCTTATCCTGTATTTTTTTTTGGCAAGCATCCTGACCATTTATTGTGGCGTTATATACACATATGCTAAAAATGGCCCTATCTCGCAATGATAAAGAATCCTTTAAAAAATTCCTGGATCCAGAGGGTGATCCGGATCACTCCCAAAATCTAATCATTTCTTCCTTGTCCCATTTCGGACTTGTCCTGAAAATTTTGTCAAAATCCGTTCATAACTTTTTGAGTTATGTTGGTAACAGACAGACAGACAAACAGACAAACAAACCCCGGTAAAAACATAACCTCCTTGGCGGAGGTAACAAAACAGTGGAACCGGAGGAGCAGTAAGTGGAAACTGTCTGGCAGCAAAACACAGAACAATCTTTGGCCAATCATCTTTTTCTGTGAGAGGTATAAAACTATGGAACGCATTACCACCTGAACTCAAGAAGCTGACAGAACTCAAGGTTTTTAACTTGCATATAAAGAAATGGCTGAAGGTGATGTGTGGTGATCCGAGCGCTGATCTCATCCGCGCTTGGGTTACTCAGTATTTTCCCTTTTCTCTCCCAAATTATGTCGGTGTGGCGATGGTGAAATAAGACACGGCGGACTGTGGCTTAAAAGGATGTTTTATTAATCATTCATCCCGCCATCACAGAACTCACTCCAGCGCCGTGCAGGCGCGCCAGAGCGAGTTCTCAGGCTCTCAGGCAATCGTGTGGTCAGTTGAGCAGTCAGAGAGAGGGAGAGTTACAGAGCGATATGCAGTTTAAATACCCCACTACAGACAATGCATGAATGGCACATTAACATCACAGTACAGAGCAGGAAGCATGAACATCTGCATTTGAGTCACACAATTAACAGCAGCGGATACTGGCAGGAAGGAGCTAGATAAAGAGAAGCTGCCTATTGATCTCAATACACACATCTCATTGTTCTGCTAATTGCTCCGGCTGAGCGCTCTGCTTGTCCGTGGCTGTGGGGGTGACCCACACACTCCCCTCCAGAAGGCTCAGCGGGGGGCTGAGGCCTCGATCTTCCGGTTTTGGTAGCAAGCTGCAGGAAAAGCTCTGTGCAAGCGGAGGAGGGGAAGGGAGGAGGGTGGGGGTAGCAAGTGCCGGCCGAAGTTGTCTGGGCCGTGCAAAAATTGCATGTGGATCCATGGTGTTGAGGGGCTGTCCCGTTGAACGTGTGGTGGTCCACAGCGGCTGTGAGAAGAAAAATTTGTCTCTGACTCCTCTCGCGGCTATGAAGGGGAAAAAAAAAAAAAAAGGAGCTGCAGCAGTGTGGGACTTGGCGTGTTGACTTTAGGTGCGCGCGCAGCCCTAAAGTCCTCGGGAACAGCTGATGGCTGAATTCCCTTGTGCGCCGTGGCTGAGACCCGTATAAAATCCTGTGAGCGAGCTGCATGCGTGCTTCAGGTGTGTGAGCAGTCCTGAAGGTTCTGTGTGCAGCGGCGAAGGACGATGGCCGTCTGTGGAGCCGTTATTGTCCCGTGCGTGGTGCGCCGTCCTCGTAACCACCCGGTGTGCGCGCAGGGGTTCGGTGCGTGGGTGGTCCGCTGTTGAGAGGCGAGTCAGGGTCAGGGAGCTTGCTGGAGATCAGCGTAGTCGGCGCCGATGGTCATCCCTGTTCAGGCTGTTGCTGTAGTTCGGTCATGGTGCGTTCAGGTCCATGCGCTGCGTTCTCCGTCAGCCCTGGAGGTCGCCGTCGTGGAGAGAGGATGAGGTGCGTGCGCTCTCGTGTGGAGGAGCTGTGAGAGCGGCCGGTCCCAGCGTGGATGTGCAGATCTCAGGCGTGCAGATCTCACCATGAAGCTTTCTGCCGCTTTCCCGGTCGTGGGTGATCTCCGGAGAGTTCGCCTGGTGGTGGCTCTGCGTCGAGGTCTCCCTGTAGCAGAAGGGAGGGCAGTCCATTTGCGTCAGGCTGCTGTGTTCGCTTGTCGTCGGAGAATCACCGCCAGGTGCTGCGTTCGTTGTCAGCGTGTTCTTTTCTGCGTCGGATCACCAATGTGGCTGTCCAGACCAGAAGGTTGTGTTGCACAAAGCATGTGCTTTCTCGGTGTCACCAGTGTGGCGATGGTGAAATAAGGCACGGCGGACTGTGGTTTAAAAGGGCGTTTTATTAATCATTCATCCCGCCATCACAGAACTCACTCCAGCGCCGTGCAAGCGCGCCAGAGCGAGTTCTCAGGCTCTCAGGCAATCGTGTGGTCAGTTGAGCAGTCAGAGAGAGGGAGAGTTACAGAGCGATATGCAGTTTAAATACCCCACTACAGACAATGCATGAATGGCACATTAACATCACAGTACAGAGCAGGAAGCATGAACATCTGCATTTGAGTCACACATAACAGCAGCAGATACTGGCAGGAAGGAGCTAGACAAAGAGAAGCTGCCTATTGATCTCAATACACACATCTCATTGTTCTGCTAATTGCTCCAGCTGAGCGCTCTGCTTGTCCGTGGCTGTGGGGGTGACCCACACTGTCGGGTTTGTTATTACTACCTTTCCAGGGCTTTTATTGTGACAGCGCCGCGGCCGAACTTCTGGCTGTCAAAGCCGAGCCGACATTGTCACAACTGTTCTTTATTTCAGCAATTACACTCCCCCTTTCCTATTTGGTTCTGTTACCTTTGTGTTCAGTATTTAAGGGAGCAGCTGAGGCTCACTCCTCATGGCGACCTACATTTGTGTTCCAGGACTGGAGTCCCTAACCCCGGCTCCAGTCTTTCCTTTGATTCATCTTCGCCTCGGCTCATGTGCCTTAGGTTCTGTCCTTGCTACACTCTCTCATTCGATGTCAATGTTTATTATTTTGTGTTCTAGTTTATGTATGTGTTTTGCCCCACATGGCTCTTTACTTTATTCTTTTGTTAAATAAACAGAAAACTTACTGCTGGCTTCTGGCGCCTCATTAGTGCCCTGAAAGGGGCATTCATGTCATATGCAAGTCTGTACACTAATTGTGCATCACATAACAAATAAATACAAACAGGTGTTTCTGAATTTGAGTGTTTTTTTTTTGATGTGGAGTTGGTCTTCACCGGCACATAGTTTGCAATGCACCAATATTATTGTCCTTAACCTTAAGAAAGGAAAAAATAATGTGTGAATTACTGCCAACACTTCAAACCAAAGGACAACTTGTGCCCCATTGGTGCCAGTTAATTTAATGTGCATATCTTTGGGAGGAAACTAGAGTACTTGGGGGAAAAAACCTACACAGATACAGGAAGAACATGCAAAGTCCACACAGAAAGATCACCATTGTCAAGGGGTGGGATTGAACCCACAATTGTCTTGCTGTGAAAGCAACAGTGCTAACCATGCACCAAGATGCTGCTTATCCATCCAGCAGTTGAACACACGTACCTATTAAAGTAGGCAGTGAGTGACTGGTTCTACTACATCTATGATTTATAGATCAGTCAGTCTTCATAATGATGATCTTTTAGATCCAACAAGGTAAGTGTAAAAGGAAGAGTGATTCTGTGTCTCCAGTCAGCTTCTGTGAAAGACTGTATGGATCTGATTCAGGGATTAACTCTCTGGCTTCTTAAAAGTCCCTGAAATACCAATTAGCCCTGTGGCCCGTGTAAGACATTGATAAAACAGAGACATTGAGCCCTTTTTATGAATGACCCATGTGTTCGGCTACTGTGACCATTCTTGTTCACCAGCTAAACAGAGATATACTAAATGTTTGCAGTGACAAATTTCTACAGGGTGAGGCTCGCTCATTAGGAGCATTATTTTTCAAGATCACACAGAGCTTCAAATGAGATATTCTCTCAGCCTGATACTTTGTGAGAATGAAGTTAATTAACAGGATCACTGCTGCTCTAATTTATATTCTAATTTGTTAGTGAGATTCAAACTGGGTTCAAAGCCAATTTGAAAATATTGAGGCAAAAAAGATTTAGCTCGTAGAATCATTTTCTTTCTGAGGATATAAATAATTGAATGTAGATCCCCCCCCCTTTTTTAAGGGAACTCATTGGGGTGGAATTGGGACTGTCAATATGGACATTAAATTTAATAGGGCAGGGGTGTTTTTTAAAGATGTTTTCATTTTTGTCATTGCTAAAGTGATTCTTCAGATTCCCCAACAAAAAAGTGGTTAGTATAAAACCCAAATGTAAAATATGTTAAAATTGTATTAATTATAGCAATTTTTTAATGAATGAGCTCAAGCTAGAAAATTTATGAGGAGAAAAAAAACCCTTCTGAATTCACAAAAAAACCCTCACAAAATCATCAAAGCAAATCCAATAGCTCTAAGGTACTATACAGTTACTGCTGTTCTATATTGTTTTATAGATGCAATAAAACATGGTAATGCTGTCATAAAAAACTACTATGTAGTACTGCCAAAGTAAAGAAAAAATAGGGCTGTGCATTGATTAAAATTGTTTTAACTAATCAATTTCACATTTTTCTACAATTGATTACTTTCATCTTCATTCATCTTCTTCCGCTTAATCCTTTTCGGGTTGCGGGGGGCTGGAGCCTATCCCAGCATCTTTGGGCGAGAGGCAGGGTACACCCTGGACAGATCGCCAGTCCATCGCAGGGCCAACACAGAGAGACAGACAACCATTCACTCTCACAGTCATACTTAAGGACAATTTAGAATCCCCAGTTTGATGCCAATTAACCTAACTTGCTTCTGTAAAATAATCACCGAAAAAGAAGTATACTTTAGCAGCTTTTAATTGCATTTTCATTCACTGAACATACTTGTGACTCATATTCAACAAAAATACTGCTAAAGCAACATAAAGCACTTGATAATTATGAAAGTATATTCAATTAAAGTTTTTTTACAATTAATGATAGCAATTTATAATATTCTTTTTCAGTTCATTCTAAAGAGGTAGTCGATTTATCTGGAAAACTACCATTTTTTAAAATTGAAGTCACATTTCCTGTTTTATATAGAATGGGGGAAGGAAAGTTGGTTGTAGCGGCATCTTGGCAGCAGCCCCTCTAGATGTGACTGACATTGCACATAGAAGAAACATAATTTCGTTCTACTGTACATGATTGGCTGTATGGATTGAATGACAGTTAAGTTGGCTTTCTTTATTTTGAAACGGTCAAAGAGGAAGTCAGTACTTCTACCTAAGGTAACTTTCCTAATTAGAGGGCACTCAGACAGGGCATACCTCCATCAAGGCTCTGTCCGTCCTTCCCTACCTAAGTTCATCCATCCATCAGTCCATCCGTCTGTCTGTCCCTCCATGCAGCCATTGTGAGATAGAGCCTTGGAGGAGGCATGTGCTCATGGATCACCTCCACAATCTAATAGGATCACCTGCAGCTCTAGGGCCACTTCTGGTGAAAATTTCATCAAAATCATTCCAGTAGTTTTTGTGTAATCTTGCTAAGATGTTGCAAGAAGATTTTTCAGTGGGTTTTTTTTCTCCTCTCTTCTCCCTTATAGTTTATTGACAAGGCTTGAGCAATATTTCACAATAGTGTGGCATCATATCACTGCAGTGCATGGTAAATGAGCATAATAGAGAAGACCCATTGTCATTTCACAGACAAAAAAATTAAACATTATCAAGTGCTGAAGGTACTGTGTTTACCATGCCATCCTTACCTTACGTTATCTCCCGGTACGTACACACGTAGTTACATACACATACCGCTGCACCCTGTTTTAAACTGTGCACTTCACTTTTTCTTGGCATTTTCAGATGAAATAAAGAGTCAATCATTGCATACTATGTGGATGGAGACCCCATTTCTTTTCATTACAAGCAATTTTACTTTTTCTGCAATGTTTTGCTGTTTCCAAACAGTGCTAAGAGCATGGTGTTTCCAGGTTGCAGAGGTACGTGCTCATGCACACAAGTCCGTGGGCATGTCTTAAAGGGGAAGTACATGAAAAGTGCAATATTAATATAAAATAATAATTTTTAAAAATCCCTGGATCCAAACAGGGATTCGGATCAGCACCAAAAACCAATCATTTGTTCCTTGGCCCATTTCCTACTTTCCCTGAAATTTTCACTGAAATCCCTTCATTACTTTTTGAGGAATCCTGAGGAATCCTGCTAACAGACAAACGGAGAAACAGACAAATGCTGGCACAAACATTATCGTCTTGGGGGATGTAATTATCTCAACCCTTAAAAGTACAAACAAACAGTGCAATTATTAATTGATTTCCAGAGCTTCTTACCTTAGTAATGAGTTAGAAGCTTTTATTCACTTTATACTGGAGTGTGTGTTTTTCTCCTCTGACAAAAACAGTCCCTCTTATCGTACTTTTGAATGAGCAGCCCCACTCAACGATGCTAGATCAGACATCTGCGTGCGTGCATGTGTGTGTGCGCGTGTATGTGTGTGTGTGTGTGTGTGTGTGTGCGTGTGCGCGCGCGCGCGCGCTTTAAGTGGGGTTTATGTGCAGGATGAGGTCACCCTGAGTACCGGAGGATCAATGTGGTGTAAATATAAACACTGAAAAACAAGGTCTACTTGTTTTGAACTGAGCCTGCTGCTGAGACAAATGAAAGCACCAAGGTGCTGATGCCTTGGTGCCAGAGCCTTGGCAGAGGTATGCGTTCTTGGATCATCACCAAATTGTTATGGGTTCCTCTCTAGCCCAATGACCACCTCTGGTAAAAATTTCATCCAAATCCATTCAGTAGTTTTGGAGTACATGCCTGCGCAGTGAAAATAATCTGCGGTTCACATGCCCATACTGCCAGTGGCAGCCAAGAACCACCAACCTGATTTGAACAGCTGCAATGCAAACTAAAGAAGAGCATGGCGGCAGACGTTTTAAATGGTGGAAGTAATGGAGGTACAAGAATACAATGACAATCAAGTTGAACAGGAGCTTTCGCTGTTTAGTGGCAGAAGAAGAAAACAGATGGGCAAAAAGACGGACGTTTGTTCACCCAGTATTGGCAGATTGCTCAGTACTTTCCTCTGGCGGGATTTTCTGGGCGCATGCGCAGTACCGTTCCATTTCCTCTGATGGGAGTTTCAGTGTGCATGTGCAGTACCATTCCAGTAAAGGTGAGCTATTTTTGTGTTTATTTAAAAAACAAAGCGTTATTTCGAAATTCTGGCAAATTAAAAGTTGAGAAAATATGGTGATACAATGATACAAGACTTTAGTTCCACTTAACTTTGACCAGGTGAGCTGAAACAGAGAGGCGGACAGACAGATACACACACACACACACACACACACACACACACACACACACACACACAGCCACAAACAGAAGCATTCAGTGATTACTGTATGCCTCCGTTTTCAGAGGCATAACCAGTCACCACTGTTGACACCACCTCAGGGAGTGGTCTGACAACATCGATTTTTTTTAATGTGTTAATCAGCCCACATTAATCAAACAAGTTAATGCACTAATTATCCCAGCCCTATTTTAAATATTCTAATCCAGAGTCACAAATGGAAAATATGTGATAAAATAATGTATATTTAGTAGATTGTTTATACAGTATTCAGTTTGGGGTTCAAACATGTTTTACAATTCCATAATGTTCTTTAACTGTCTTTGCTCTAAAATATCAATCTTTTGTAAGTAAAGTTGCTGACCCTGGGAAAGGAAAACACAGGTGTTACTAATGGCATCAATGAAGTCTCTGATGTATTTAGGAGCAAAGCCTTAATTAATGTTATTAACACCTGTGTTTCCTGACTATGTCTGAATGGATGGTCTGAAGAAATGCTGGTGGGCAGTATTTGCATCTGATGCCTAGGCTAGATGTTCACTGTTCATCAACCATTTTGACAACCAGTGAAATAATGGTAAAAAAAAAACTGACGTTAAAGTCCAACAGCATCCACACTCATGCATGCAGACTACTGTATGAGAGGCTGAGACCTTCCACATGAATGACGTAGCACTGCAGCAGGTGAACTATGTTAAAGCTGCCGGAGGTCAAAAGTTTACTGGAGAGCCATACAGATAACCTATGATGTGATGTGATGGCAGCAGAGGGAAGCTTGACACAACAACAATAGTGAACAGTAATGGCATGTGTCAAACACTTTCCACTTGTCTGAATGCTCGCAATGGTGAGGAGTTTTCTGACTGTTGTGCAGAGGTTTACTGTAAAAAGCAGACAACACATTCACAGAAAAATGGCTCTTAAAATATCTCATACCTTCAGTGTTTTGATGGTGCAGTGTTGATTAAGGAAAAATGCTAAATATTTGTATTTGCAATGGTTTATATTTTGCAGCGTTATAGTACATCTGCACAGAATTGCTGTATAACTCCCAAAAGTTTGACTAAAAGTAGCACTTATTGTTTTCTGTCTCATTCACTAACGTCTCCTTTATAGAAGTCCTTTGGTTACACTGAGAAACGCATCAGTTTATGACAATATTAAGACACTCCTAACCTGTCACAACAACAGACCCTAAACTGCGGTCTACGCCGGAATCTGACATGCACCTCTCCCGAAATGTGACTACAACTGTGATTGGTCGACTTCATCTGCTCCTACACATTTCGTGCTTCTTGTCTGCTCATTCTCCACAGTGCCACATCCAAAGCGAGGACGATAGACAGTGGATGTATCAAAGATACAGTGCTGTGAAAAAGTATTTGCCCCCTTCCTGATTTCTTATATTTTAGCATATTTGTCACACTTAAATGTTTGAGATCAAACATATTTTAATATTAGACAAAGATAACTCGAGTAAATACAAAATACAGCTTTTAAATGATGATTTCATTTGTTAAGGGGAAAAATGTTATCCAAACCTACTTGGCACTGTGTGAAAAGGTAACTGCCTCCTAAACCTGACAACTGGTTGTGACACCCTTGACAGCAACAACTACAATCAAGTGTTTGCAATAACTGGCAATGAGTCTTTTACATTGTTGTTGAGGAATTTTGGCTAACTCTTTTTTGCAGAATTTTTAAAAAGAATTCATGGTTTATCAATTACAGCAAGTTGTCCAAGTGCTGAAGCAGCAAAGCGGCCCCAGACCATCACACTACCACCACCATGTTTGGCTGTTGATATGATGTTCTTTTTATGAAATGCTGTGTTAGTTTAACGCCAGATGTAATGGGATGCATGCCTTCCAAAAAGTTCAACTTTTGTCTCGTCAGTCCGTAGAATATTTTCCCAAAAGTCTTGGGGATCGTGAAGATGTTTTTTTGAAAATATGAGATGAGCCTTTGTTTTTTGTTTTGTTTTCTGGGCCAGCAGTAGTTTTTGCCTTGGAGCTCTACCATGGGTGCCATTTTTGCCCAGTCTCTTTTATTGTTTCCCCTACAGTTGAAAGTGCTATGAGATGACTGTAATTGTGAAATGGTGCTATATAAATAAGGTTGAATTGAATTGAACTGAATTGAATTGAATCATGGATCAGTGTTGAAACTGAGGCAAGTGAGGTCCGCAGTTCTTTAGATGTTGTTCTAGATGTTCTAGGTTTTTGTTTCTCATCTGTTCTTAAATTTCTTTATATTGAATGAATGAATGAATGAATGAATGAATTTATTTTGGATAATACAGTACAGGTTAAAAGAAACTGTATAATATAACAACAAGGTCAAATTAGACAAAGACTCCTTCTACTAAACAATTCCACGTGAGTTATCCAAAATGGGTGATGGCTGAAGCCGCAGCTTATATTGCCCACCCATATTCCATCCAAGAATTCAAAGAAAAAATAGTAAACAAGACAAGAGTGATTACAATTTAGAACAAAGCTAAGACAAAGTGTGACTGAGAGAAAAAAAAAAAAGAAAACTAAGCTAAGCTAAGTTAAGCGGTTACTATTCAAGACAAATCTAAGACAGAATGTCACAGAGAGAAAAAAAAAACAAAAACTAAGCTACAACACAACACAGGCTGGATATGTCAATCCTTATGTGAGTTTACATGTCGTCTTGTAAATATGTTTGGAGTATTTCTTCCTTTAGTTTTTGTTTAAATTGTCCAAGCGTTGTACATGATTTTAATTCAGGTCCATAATCGTTCCATAATCTGACTCCTTGCACTGAAATACAGTGTTGCTTGGTGGTTGTTCTCACTGTAGGCTTTTGAAATATACATGTTCCTCTGAAGTGATATCGTTTCTCCCTTGTTTGGAACAACTTTTGGATATTTGCGGGCAGTGATAAATTCTTCACTTTGAACATTATTATTGCGGTTTTAAAGTCAACCAGATCTTTCAACTTGAGAGTTTTTTGTTTAAGAAAAAGTGGGTTTGTTGGTTCCCTGTAAGCTGCTTTGTTTATTATTCTAATAGCTCTCTTTTGAAGCATAAAGAGTGGATATATGTATGTTTGTTTTGTATGTATTTCCCCATACTTCATTACAATATGTCATGTATGGGAGTATTAATGAATGATACAAGGTGTATAGTGTGGGTTGATTCAGCAAATATTTCACTCTGTGTAATATTGCAATTGATTTGGAAACTTTACCTTTAATATAATTAATATGTGACTTCCAACACAGTTTGTTATCAATTATTACTCCAAGGAATTTAGTTTCAGATACCCTTTCAATCTCTACACCATTTACACTGAGTTTGGGTACCGGATTGTTGTGATGGTTGTTAAAGACTATAAATTTTGTCTTACTTAAATTGAGCGTTAATTTGTTTGAATCAAACCACAGTTTAAGCTTTCCTAATTCCTTCCCGAGTGTATCCAGAAGTTGTTCCAAATTGTTTCCACTGCATAGCAGATTAGTGTCATCGCCAAACAATATTAAGTCCATTTTTTCTGAGACTTTATATATATCGTTTATATACATATTGAATAATAATGGTCCCAAAACTGAACCCTGTGGGACTCCACAGGTGACCTTCAGCAACTCTGAGTTTTTGTTGCTAATACATACATACTGATATCTATTCTTTAAGTAACTACTTAACCAGGACAGTGCTACCCCTCTAATACCAGAATTTTGTAGTTTCTTTAATAATAAATTATGATCTACTGTATCAAATGCTTTTTTAAGATCTAGGAATACTCCAACTGAATACTCTTTATTTTCAATGGCTGTTGATATTTTTTCTGTAAATTCCATTAGGGCATATGCAGTTGTCCTCTTGTGTCTGAACCCATATTGCTGCTCACATAGTAAATCCTTCTTCAGTATGAAGTTGTCAATTCTCTCATAAAATATTTTTTCAAGTATCTTGGAAAATTGCGGTAATAGTGAAATTGGTCTATAGTTTGAGAGTTCCCCTCTGTCGCCCATCTTGTATATCGGAATTACTTTAGCTATTTTCATTGCATTGGGAAATATACCTGATTGGAGAGACAGGTTGCAGATATACGTCAGTGGTTTTACTATGCATTCGATAACAGTTTTGACTAGTAGCATGTCGATACCATCACAGTCAGTAGATGTTTTACTTTTGAACGATTTAACAATTTCAATGACCTCTCTTTCGTCTGTGTTCTTTATGAAGATGGAGTCTTTTACAGCAGTGTTATTGCATATTGTATCACCTGTTGGCACCGTAGTGGGTATTTCTCGGGCCAGTTTAGGTCCAATGTTAACAAAAAAATTATTAAATTCATCTGCAGGTGAAGCAATATTCACACTCTGAGTCGTTTTATTATTTTTTGGAATATTAGTTGGGTAGCTTGTATTTCTGCTTTTATTTCCAAGGATACTGTTGAGTATTGTCCATGTATTTTTAATATTGTCTCTGTTTTTCTCCAGTTCTTTACTGTAATAGTCTCTTTTACTACACCTTATTATATATGTTAACTTATTTTTGTATGTTTTATACCGCTGCTCTGCTTCTTTTGTTCTTTTCTTTAGGAAAGCTTTATATAATAAATTTTTCTTTTTGCACGCCTTTTGTAGTCCTTAGGTTAACCATGGCTTATTAGCAAATTTGTGTTTAAGCTTTTTTATTACTAATGGGCAGTTTTTTTCATAAAGAGTGGTTACAATGTTTATAAATGTGTCATAGGCTTCATTTACATCTGATACATAGACTTCTGTCCAGTCTTGCTTCAGCAAGTCCTCTTTAAGAGAACTGATTGCATTTGGTGATTTGTGTCTGAACGATTTTGAAGTTTTTTCTGCGTTGGGCCCCGTGTGGCCATGGATAAGTGCAAAGGTTGGCAAGTGGTCACTTATATCATTTATCAATAATCCACTTTCTATTTTCTTATCGAAAACATTGACAAACAGGTTGTCAATAAGTGTAGCAGAGTGAACTGTGATTCTACTGGGATGTGTTATTGTGGGATATAGACTCATGCTGTACATAGAGTTCATGAACTCTGTAACTACATTTTGTTGATGTGGATTCAGTAAGTCAATATTGAAATCTCCACAAATTGCTACCATTTTCTTACTAGTAATATTATTGTACAGCTCGACTAATTTATCTCTGAATGTCTCAATGCAAGTTCCCGGCGTTCTATATATGCAGCTTATGATTAGATTTTTTGTTTTGTCTAGGTCAATCTCAACAGTAACACATTCCAAAATCCCTGGTAGTGCTAAGGACATTTCATTTACAAGCTTACACCTGTACAGGTCATCAATATACAGTGCAACACCACCACCCTTTTTTTGAGTTCTGTTAATATAAAACATCTGATATCCTTCTATTGCCATCAGGGGAGCCTGCTCTTCGTTAAGCCAAGTTTCAGAGACTGCAATAGCTGTGAATTTTCTGTCTAGCTGTTTTAAATAGTCCTGAATCTGTGGAAAGTTTTTGTTAAGACTTCTGCTATTGAAGTGTATTATTGACAGTTTACCATCTAATTGCATTTGACTTTTGAATTGTTTTTCAGTATAATATTCACAGTGGTTATGAATATTATTGAAAAAGTGGTTATCAGGATCAATATCATTCTCCATCTCTTGTGGTTTATGTTCAGCATAATGGTATGTTTTCAGAGTTTGAGTTTCCTCATTCTGTGTCAAATGACTTCCTCCAACTGGGGATAATTGATGTCTACTTGAGTCGGTCATAAGTTTTTGTTTGTTTTGGTTATTTTTATTAAAGTACTTTGGCATGGTGTATCAAAAGAACTATTCTTGTCGTGTGTATGAATATGGATTATCATTGGCTCATAATTTTCTAATCAGTGTTCATCTGTATTTATCTAAGTCAGTGGCATCTCTGATCATTATACTCTTTGCTTGCTCAGGTGATCCATTTAGTTTAATCCAAATTCTACAATTTCTTGTCCAGGTTGCTTGTATCTTATCTTGTTTTTTTAGCATCCGTGCCTGTCGTGCTAATTCAGCGTTTTTTTTTTTTGTCAGGTGTTCATTTATGTAAACTTGAGTTTCCTTTAGCTTTTTGGCCTGCCTCAGTATGTTATTCTTTACCCTTCTGTTCACAAAGCGCATCACAATTGATTTCTTTGTTTTGTTATCTTTCTTCGGTAGAGCATAGCAGGCTGAGATTGCATTGGCTTCTACCTTAATGTCTTTATCATTAAGGAACTGAAGCACTTGATTTTCTAAGGACAATGATTCCCTCATGGGTGCATCTTCACCACTCAGACCTACTGTGGCATGGGCGTATGACTGATATCTGATGTCTAGTCCACTTATAACTAGGTCATCAATACGAGAACCTTGTTCAAGATCCTCGACGCGTTGCTCCAAAAGACGCCCGTGTTGCTCCAGGTCCATAATTTTTTTGTCTTTTTCTTGAATTATTAAATTTAGGGCTTGTACCTGTTCTATTAGGCCTATTATTTTGTCCTGTTGGCTAGTCAATTTGGCCAATTCTTCTGACATAAAGCTCAGAGCTTTTTTGATTTCTTCCATTTCCTCTTTCTTTGGTGGCATCTTACTGACCTGTAGATAGAAGTAAACAGAGAATCCGGCTAGGCCTCAACTAGCCCGGTCGCTGCTGAACTCGCCGCAACAGCTCCTGCACAGCTCCTCCGCCAAGTAGCGCTGCACAGCTCCGCAGATCACCCCCGTCATTCGCCACCGCCTGCCGCCGTTTGCCTGGCCGGTTATGCCGCACACCGCCGGCGCAGCCAAACTTCACCGATCACCGCCGCCACTCGCCGCCGTCTGGCTGGGTGGCACCTCCGCTAGGCCCCGTCACCGACCGCCGTCAGTCTGGTAGTTCCTCAGCTGGACCTCGCAACTGGGTTCCGACTCAGGCCACTGTCCTGCTGGGTCCAAGTGGCCCCGTCTCTCACCAACGCCGCGCTCGAGCTCCCAACTGCCGCCTCGATTGGTTCCTCCGATAGGCCCTCACCGGGGACTGAGCCGCTTCGTGTCGGAGTTAGGTGGCGCACTGGGGCCAGCGTTAAGCTAACTAGCGTTAGCTTGGCAATCGCTGCACTGCACATTCAATCATGCTGCAATATTGCAGCATGATACATTGCTTTGACATTTTTTAGCCTTCTTCACTTTGTCAGACAGGTTCTATTGAAGTGATTTCTTGATTCAACAGGTCTGGCAGTAATCAGGCCTGGGTGTGGCTAGTGTGGCTTTTTCCACATAGGGCCAGGTAGGCTGGGATAGCTTTTTTCCCTTAATAAATGAAATCATCATTTAAAAACTGCATTTTGGATTTACTCACATTATCTTTGATGAATATTCAAATTTGTTTGATGATCTGAAACATGTCAATTATGCATGGATTTAAGAAATCAAGAAGGGGGGAAAATACAGTACTTTTTTTTCCACCACTGTAGATTAACCAAGTAAGATAGCAGATACAGTGGTGTGAAAAAGTGTTTGCCCCCTTCCTGATTTCTCTCTTTTTTTTTTTTTTGCATTTGTCACACTTAAATGTTTCAGATCATCAAACTAATTTAAATCATTTTATGATCTGACACAACAGTAATAGAAGTCCCCTCTTGTGTGGACAGAAAAAATAAGGAAAAAGGAGACAATGTCCTCCAATAGAAGACACCCTACGTGTTCATTTTTATGAGTTATATTTGGTTTCAACACCATACTCACCTCTGTACTGTGCAATGAGTCAGAATTCCTTAGAATGCCTTTCCGCTAAAACATTTGCACGCACATTGCAAAGTGCATGAGTGGTAATTCACAGTTAAGAAAGCCCCAGTTAGCCTTACAAACTTAAAAAAAAAAATAGCAGGGATATCACCAGTACTCACCACTGTTTGCTAGCTGGTAGCAGTGAAGCACTCAGCAGATTTTCACATACAGTATGAGTGGTGAAAAAGTAGACTGTCCAGTCAGTGCATTCTTTTTGTAAGCTACAGCATCTGACAAAACCAAGGAAAGAAAATGTAGAACGCGTTACACACACACCACCTTTAATTGGTTTTGAAACTGGAAACATGTGAAATGCTGCAACATCACCATCTTTGACATACATACACATGGCTACTGGACATTAGTAATAGTGTTTTTACATATTAGCTGGATGACTTGAAGTGTTTTTGTGAATAAATAACTGTAACACTGATCAGTAATTTAAGGGACTAACAAAAATGCCATATTTGCATAAAAATATAAATAATGCATTTTAAACCATGCTGGCTATATGGAGGAGCTAGTGTAGTAGATGGTGAATAGAGTTATGCTTATGTTTATAGATGAGGTCCTGCTGATATTTTATGACCTGCAGCCACATTCATCCTCAGGAAGACAGGGGATCTTTGAACTCCCGTCTCCTCATTTTACCCACGAACAGTAATGCTTGGAGGTAAGCTAGCAATGCAGACTGTATGTGAACTCTGGGAAGGCTCTGTTGGCAGCTTTACACAATGTGTTAGCATGTCTGCATTAATGTGTGATCAGCAAGTCCTAATTAATGAGAGCCTCAAGGATCTGAACTGTGTTATGCAGCAGAACTATGGAGTCATTATCTAGCATGTCACAGGTAGGTGTTGTGCAGCAGATGGAAGTGCCAAAAGACAAACAGACGCACCCACTCAGATGCCCACAATATCTCCTTTATGGGTAAATTTATAGATGACAGAATTCAGTCTGCTCTTGAAAAATGGTGGAACACGGTTAAGTGTGCCTTTCCAGGGAGCGATTCCTTGAGTCTGTGGTCCTTATGTCGATGGTTGTTAATGGCTCCCTCTATTGTAAAGTCAACATCCCTCTCCGGTCCGAGAGTGAAATACCTCCAGTGTGGATGTCGTAAGTCTGTCAGAGGCCACGTGAAGTATGGCTCTCTTTGGACCACCGAGGAGCTGAACCCAGCGTTAAGTGCTGATGTTTGTGTTACAGCCGGGGAGTGCTGCCACTTTTGTTTCAGTTATAGCACCACCTTCTTGATCTTCCTCCTCCTCCTCCTATATCAGCTCCTTTTTTGTCTTCTTCCCACTTTGGTCACGCCTGACTAGTGACAGTTGGACACTACTGATAAAATTGTAAAGACAATATCACGCTACCAAAACTGTAAACCAATAAGAACTCCAGTATATAGAATTGTGCTCATGCTAATTCAAGCTCATTTCCTACTGCCAAAAGAATGCCCAGAAAACTGTCATGTAAAGCTCTTTGTGTGCAGATAGGAATGACCAATATTGCATTTTTTTAATACAATAGGCTTCCTCAACTTGTTTCCAACCATTTTGCTCTTCTCCCATGCTCCATCTTTGATGTTTGATAACAGTGCAAACGAGCTGCACAGATAAAGGGATCTAAAAACTAGAATAATAACAGGAGTATAACAGCAGAGAGATTTGGAAGCATTTGCTTAACATCTAGAGTCTTGGTTAAAATTGATTCTTTCGTGCATTTTGGCTCACTTCACTGCTGCTTAATTTCTTTATTGCAACATATGGCAAAATGGACAAACCGGACTCACGTAGCAAAAACTTGCTTTAATGTTCTCAAGACAATATTTGTTGAGAGCAGATAATTTGTACACGTGCAAACACAATACATTACTAACAGTGCTACTACAGATACTGCCTGTGGCTACAACTGTATCCCTTGGCCTTGGTTCCTTGATGTGGCATAGGCCGCTGAGACAGAACATTCCATTGGGGGAAGGCCCAATGGTAAAATCTATAGTACATGTTAATGTAGCATTTGTAAATTCAGGTTCAAACACATACTTAACAGTAAAGCCTGAAATATAGTGGCTTTAACCCTCCATGGCTCATGGCATAGCATACACCATCGTCAGCAGTGATAGAGCTAATAAATGCTGACAACAGCAACTTTTACTCCAATCGATGCAACAGAGAAAAGAGAAAAGACGTCGGAGGAGATTGCCATAAACTCCCCGTGTGCACTACAATTGCGCACAATGGAGAGAAGGAAGGATGAGGATTTAAATGCTAGGATTCACCAAACACACATTTATTGACAACCAGTGTAACAGCAACAGATGAACAAGTGAA
This sequence comes from Pholidichthys leucotaenia, assembly GCA_020510985.1. Taxonomy (NCBI): domain Eukaryota; kingdom Metazoa; phylum Chordata; class Actinopteri; order Cichliformes; family Pholidichthyidae; genus Pholidichthys; species Pholidichthys leucotaenia. The sequence continues at coordinate 150,820,158 of CM035838.1, forward strand.
TATGTACAAAATCAGCAGGGCAGACAGCGGGTAGCTCGACAGGCTTGCGGGGAACATAAACTGGACACAGCCTAAGTATAACAATAGTGCTGCCGAGAGGAGATGCTGCCAGAAGCGAAGCGGGATTCAACCGGGGAAGGAACGCTTCTGGTTCAGCGCAGCAGCAACCACAAAGAGTCACAAACAATTTACTCACAAGTTGGAGCAGTCCCACAAAGTCCAGTTCTCCTAGAGACCGCAAATAACAGTCATTCCAGATGTGGCAATCACTCCGTGGTGAGCAGGGGTGATTCACTCAATGACCCAATGGCGTTTGTCTAGCGGATAGCTGCTTAAATCCAAACGCCGCTGGTCACACCAATTGGGAACACCTGAAGCGCGAGAAAGATAATTACCTGGGCTGGGACAGCTGGTGGAATATGGAGAGCGAGGGGGTGTGGTAGGACTGACAGACTGTTAGTAGAGTGGGAAAAAGATCAGAGGCTGACTAACAGCTGCCGGTCGGGCAGTGGCCAAGACGAAATGAATACACAAAATGCACATCAACAGTGAAGCCACAACCCACAGCGAGATCAAGGCCGAGCCGGGGAAAACCAAGCCGGCTCGGCTCATGACAGAGATGGTGTGTACGACCACTGAACCTCCTTCACAATCTTTGTAATGGGACGAGAGTGAGCCATACCATGTTCATACAGTTGTGTGAAAAAGTGTTTGCCCCTTTCCTGATTCCTCATTTTTTTGTATGTTTGTCATACTTAAATGTTTCTGATCGTCAAACAAATTTAAATATTAGACAAAGATAACACAAGTAAACACAAAATGCAGTTTTTAAATGAAGGTGTTAATTATTAGGGGTAAAAAAAAATCCAAACTTACATAGCCCTGTGTGAAAAAGTGATTGCCCCTACCCCCCTTCCCCCCGGTAAAACATAAATTAACTGTGGTTTATCACATCTTTGGAAAGCTGAGTTCAATTTCTCGAGCCACACCCAGGTCTGCTGCCACACCTGTTCTCAATCAAGAAATTACTTAAACAGGACCTGCCTGACAAAGTGAAGTAGACCAAAAGATCCTCAAAAGTTAGACATCGTGCTGTGATCCAGAGAAATTCGGGAACAAAGGAGAAACAAAGTAACTGAGATCTATCAGTCTGGAAAAGGTTATAAAGCCATTTCTAAAGCTTTGGGACTCCAGTGAACCACAGTAAAAGCCATTATCCACAAATGGCGAAAACATGGAACAGTGGTGAACCTTCCCAGGAGTAGCTGACCCACCAAAATTACCCCAAGAGCGCAGTGACGACTCATCCAAGAGGTCAAAAAAGACCCCACAACAACATCCAAAGAACTGCAGGCCTCACTTGCCTCAGTTAAGGTCAGTGTCCATGACTCTACCATAAGAAAGAGACTGGGCAAAAATGGCCTGTATGGCAGAGTTCCAAGACGAAAACCACTGCTGAGCAAAAAGAACATAAAGGCTGGTCTCAGTTTTGCCAGAAAACATTTTGATGATCCCCAAGACTTTTGGGAGAATACTCTGTGGACTGATAAGACAAAAGTTGAACTTTTTGGAAGTTGTGTGTCCCATTACATCTGGCGTAAAAGTAACACAGCATTTCAGAAAAGGAACATCAAACCAACAGTAAAATATGGTGGTGGTAGTGTGATGGCTGGGGCTGTTTTGCTGCTTCAGGAGTGGAAGACTTGCTGTGGTAAATGGAACCATGAATTCTGCTGTCTACCAAAAAATCCTGAAGGAGAATGTCCGGCCATCTGTTCATGACCTCAAGCTGAAGCGCACTTGGGTTCTGCGGCAGGACAATGATCCAAAACATGCCAGCAAGTCCACCTCTGAATGGCTTAAGAAAAACAAAATGAAGACTTTGGAGTGGCCTAATCAAAGTCCTGACCTGAATCCAATTGAGATGCTGTGGAATGACCTTAAAATGGCGGTTCATGCTCAAAAACCCTCCAATGTGGCTGAATTTCAACAATCCTGCAAAGATGAGTGGGCCAAAATTCCTCCACGGTGCTGCCAAAGAGTCATTGCTCGTTACCGCAAATGCTTGATTGCAGTTGCTGCTGCTAAGGGTGGCCCAACCAGTTATTAGGTTTAGGGGGAATCACTTTTTCACAAAGGGCCATGTAGGTTTGGAATTTTTCCCCTTAATAATAAACACCTTCATTTAAAAACTGCATTTTGTGTCATGGGTGGCAAGAGCGTGCCCCCTCCTTCCCGTTCATCACTCCTCAGGTCATCATCGCACCTGAGTGATAGGACACACCTGCGCCCTCTCATCAGCCAGCGTTGTTGCTAGATCGATGAGATCGATGAGCTTGTTTCTGCATCGTGCACGTGAACTGATTGCTAACAACAATCATGATAGAACGAGCCAGCCTTGACCTCGGCTCAGCAGGTGCAGCAGCATCAGGACAATCAGCTCTTGATCGTTTAGAGACGACTGAGCGGAAAATACTGTAGCCGTGATGTCCCAGCAGCTGCAAACCATGATGCAGCAATTGGGCACCGTCACACAGTACTTGGCCAGTGCGGCTCCCCTGGCTCCTCCTCTTCAGCCTGCTCCCATTGTTCAACCTCCTGTGCGCCGTACCACCTCCGTTCCCACACCTGCTCCATACGTGGGGAATGTGGGTGAGGTGTTAGGAATTTCTCCATCAGGTATGGATGTATTTGGAGCAGGTCGGTGGGGAGTACCCGAGGATGTCGCAAAAATTCAGTATTTCACTCTACTGCTATGGGACCAAGTCCATAGTTGGGCACGTGCCACGACAGACAGCCCCGAGGGGCAGGGGTACATGTTTGAGCAATTTGTGGTCGCTTTTTCCGGTGCGTTCGACCATACCGAGAGTCAGGGAAACATCATGAGCCACCTTATGACTCTCCACCAGGGCGCTCGGTCTGTGGCCGAGTGCTCGGTTGAGTTTCAGGTCGAAGTGGCGGACTTGGGGTGGAATGAAGTTGCGTTACGCAGCGCATTCCTCCACTGGTTAAACGCCCACCTCCGCAATGACTTGGCGGTTTATGCGGTTCCCGACACCCTCGATGGTCTTATCGATCAGGCTTTGGAGCTAGATAACCGCTACCGTGAGCACGCAAAGGAGCGACAGTCCTCCTCTCGCCCGTCCGCCGAGCGGATGCCCACCGCTGTGACTGACACTGGTGGGGCTGGTCCTCCTCCCACACTCAAATGAATGAATGAATGAATGAATTTATTTTATTTCAGATAATACAGTACAGGTTAAAAGAAACTGTATAATATAACAACAAGGTCAAATTAGACAAAGACTCCTTCTACTAAACAATTCCACGTGAGTTATCCGAAATGGGTGATGGCTGAAGCCGCAGCTTATATTGCCCACCCATATTCCATCCAAGAATTCAAAAGAAAAAGAGTAAACAAGACAAGAGTGATTACAATTTAGAACAAAGCTAAGACAAAGTGTGACTGAGAGAAAAAAAGAAAACTAAGCTAAGCTAGGTTAAGCGGTTACTATTCAAGACAAATCTAAGACAGAATGTCACAGAGAGAAAAAAAAAAACTAAGCTACAACACAACACAGGCTGGATATGTCAATCCTTATGTGAGTTTACATGTCGTCTTGTAAATATGTTTGGAGTATTTCTTCCTTTAGTTTTTGTTTAAATTGTCCAAGCGTTGTACATGATTTTAATTCAGGTCCATAATCGTTCCATAATCTGACTCCTTGCACTGAAATACAGTGTTGCTTGGTGGTTGTTCTCACTGTAGGCTTTTGAAATATACATGTTCCTCTGAAGTGATATCATTTCTCCCTTGTTTGGAACAACTTTTGGATATTTGCGGGCAGTGATAAATTCTTCACTTTGAACATTATTATTGCGGTTTTAAAGTCAACCAGATCTTTCAACTTGAGAGTTTTTTGTTTAAGAAAAAGTGGGTTTGTTAGTTCCCTGTAAGCTGCTTTGTTTATTATTCTAATAGCTCTCTTTTGAAGCATAAAGAGTGGATATATGTTTGTTTTGTATGTATTTCCCCATACTTCATTACAATATGTCATGTATGGGAGTATTAATGAATGATACAAGGTGTATAGTGTGGGTTGATTCAGCAAATATTTCACTCTGTGTAATATTGCAATTGATTTGGAAACTTTACCTTTAATATAATTAATATGTGACTTCCAACACAGTTTGTTATCAATTATTACTCCAAGGAATTTAGTTTCAGATACCCTTTCAATCTCTACACCATTTACACTGAGTTTGGGTACTGGATTGTTGTGATGGTTGTTAAAGACTATAAATTTTGTCTTACTTAAATTGAGCGTTAATTTGTTTGAATCAAACCACAGTTTAAGCTTTTCTAATTCCTTCCCGAGTGTATCCAGAAGTTGTTCCAAATTGTTTCCACTGCATAGCAGATTAGTGTCATCGGCAAACAATATTAAGTCCATTTTTTCTGAAACTTTACATATATCGTTTATATACATATTGAATAATAATGGTCCCAAAACTGAACCCTGTGGGACTCCACAGGTGACCTTCAGCAACTCTGAGTTTTTGTTGCTAACACATACATACTGATATCTATTCTTTAAGTAACTACTTAACCAGGACAGTGCTACCCCTCTAATACCAGAATTTTGTAGTTTCTTTAATAATAAATTATGATCTACTGTATCAAATGCTTTTTTAAGATCTAGGAATACTCCAACTGAATACTCTTTATTTTCAATGGCTGTTGATATTTTTTCTGTAAATTCCATTAGGGCATATGCAGTTGTCCTCTTGTGTCTGAACCCATATTGCTGCTCACATAGTAAATCCTTCTTCAGTATGAAGTTGTCAATTCTCTCATAAAATATTTTTTCAAGTATCTTGGAAAATTGCGGTAATAGTGAAATTGGTCTATAGTTTGAGAGTTCCCCTCTGTCGCCCGTCTTGTATATCGGAATTACTTTAGCTATTTTCATTGCATTGGGAAATATACCTGATTGGAGAGACAGGTTGCAGATATACGTCAGTGGTTTTACTATGCATTCGATAACAGTTTTGACTAGTAGCATGTCAATACCATCACAGTCAGTAGATGTTTTACTTTTGAACGATTTAACAATTTCAATGACCTCTCTTTCGTCTGTGTTCTTTATGAAGATGGAGTCTTTTACAGCAGTGTTATTGCATATTGTACCACCTGTTGGCACCGTAGTGGGTATTTCTCGGGCCAGTTTAGGTCCATTGTTAACAAAAAAATTATTAAATTCATCTGCAGGTGAAGCAATATTCACACTCTGAGTCGTTTTATTATTTTTTGGAATATTAGTTGGGTAGCTTGTATTTCTGCTTTTATTTCCAAGGATACTGTTGAGTATTGTCCATGTATTTTTAATATTGTCTCTGTTTTTCTCCAGTTCTTTACTGTAATAGTCTCTTTTACTACACCTTATTATATATGTTAACTTATTTTTGTATGTTTTATACCGCTGCTCTGCTTCTTTTGTTCTTTTCTTTAGGAAAGCTTTATGTAATAAATTTTTCTTTTTACACGCCTTTTGTAGTCCTTTGGTTAACCATAGCTTATTAGCAAATTTGTGTTTAAGCTTTTTTATTACTAATGGGCAGTTTTTTTCATAAAGAGTGGTTACAATATTTATAAATGTGTCATAGGCTTCATTTACATCTGATACATAGACTTCTGTCCAGTCTTGCTTCAGCAAGTCCTCTTTAAGAGAACTGATTGCATTTGGTGATTTGTGTCTGAACGATTTTGAAGTTTTTTCTGCGTTGGGCCCCGTGTGGCCATGGATAAGTGCAAAGGTTGGCAAGTGGTCACTTATATCATTTATCAATAATCCACTTTCTATTTTCTTATCGAAAACATTGACAAACAGGTTGTCAATAAGTGTAGCAGAGTGAACTGTGATTCTACTGGGATGTGTTATTGTGGGATATAGACTCATGCTGTACATAGAGTTCATGAACTCTGTAACTACATTTTGTTGATGAGGATTCAGTAGATCAATATTGAAATCTCCACAAATTGCTACCATTTTCTTACTAGTAATATTATTGTACAGCTCGACTAATTTATCTCTGAATGTCTCAGTGCAAGTTCCCGGCGTTCTATATATGCAGCTTATGATTAGATTTTTTGTTTTGTCTAGGTCAATCTCAACAGTAACACATTCCAAAATCCCTGGTAGTGCTAAGGACATTTCATTTACAAGCTTACACCTGTACAGGTCATCAATATACAGTGCAACACCACCACCCTTTTTTTGAGTTCTGTTAATATAAAACATCTGATATCCTTCTATTGCCATCAGGGGAGCCTGCTCTTCGTTAAGCCAAGTTTCAGAGACTGCAATAGCTGTGAATTTTCTGTCTAGCTGTTTTAAATAGTCCTGAATCTGTGGAAAGTTTTTGTTAAGACTTCTGCTATTGAAGTGTATTATTGACAGTTTACCATCTAATTGCATTTGACTTTTGAATTGTTTTTCAGTGTAATATTCACAGTGGTTATGAATATTATTGAAAAAGTGGTTATCAGGATCAATATCATTCTCCATCTCTTGTGGTTTATGTTCAGCATAATGGTATGTTTTCAGAGTTTGAGTTTCCTCATTCTGTGTCAAATGACTTCCTCCAACTGGGGATAATTGATGTCTACTTGAGTCGGTCATAAGTTTTTGTTTGTTTTGGTTATTTTTATTAAAGTACTTTGGCATGGTGTATCAAAAGAACTATTCTTATCGTGTGTATGAATATGGATTATCATTGGCTCATAATTTTCTAATCAGTGTTCATCTGTATTTATCTAAGTCAGTAGCATCTCTGATCATTATACTCTTTGCTTGCTCAGGTGATCCATTTAGTTTAATCCAAATTCTACAATTTCTTGTCCAGGTTGCTTGTATCCTATTTTGTTTTTTTAGCATCCGTGCCTGTCGTGCTAATTCAGCGGGTTTTTTTGTCAGGTGTTCATTTATGTAAACTTGAGTTTCCTTTAGCTTTTTGGCCTGCCTCAGTATGTTATTCTTTACCCTTCAAATTGCCCCAACACCAAAGAATTACCACCATATCTGGCCGTGAGGTTGCGGTAGTCACCGAGCACACGGCACAGATCGCTATCCTTCTATCCGGGAATCATTGGGAGGAACTCACGTTCCTTGTTCTCCCAATTTCATCTTCCCCGATGATTCTAGGTTATCCATGGCTCGAGAAGCATAACCCCATCATAAAATGGGGTCAGAATTCTATCTCCTCCTGAAGCCCATTCTGTTTGGGCTAACTGTTTACGTTCAGCAGAGTGTTCCCCATCTCTTCCCGTCTCTCCTCCTCCGGTCGAGCCACCGGACCTCAGCCTCGTTCCCCAGGCTTACCACGATTTGGAAGAGGTCTTCAGCAATTCAAGAGCGCTGTTGCTTCCACCTCATCGCTTTTACGATTGTGCTGTGGGCTTCATCCCGGGGGCGAGGCTGCTGTCCAGCCGGCTCTATAGCATTTCTGGTCCGGAGAGGGAGGCGATGGAGAAATACTGTATATCAAGGAATTGCTGAATGCTGGCCTCATTCAGCCATCTTCGGCCCTTCTCGTCGCCGGGTTCTTCTTTGCAGGGAAGGAGGATGGCTCGCTGCATCCGTGTATCGACTACCAGGAGCTCAACACAATTGCAGTTAAGGACAAACAGCCTCTGCCCTTGATCAATTCCACGTTTGATCTCCTCCAGCGCTCACTGGTGTTCACCAAATTAGACTTATGCAATGCGTACCATCTCATCTGCATTCATGAGGGGGGGCGAGTGGAAGATGGCATTTAAAACCCACCAGGGGCAGTTTGAATACTTGGTGATGCCGTTTGGGCTCACCAATGCCCCCGCTGTCTTCAAATGGTTAATTATCAACTTCCTCCGTGATATGCTGTAACAGTTTGTGTTCGTCTATTTGGATGATATTTTGATTTTCTCCCACTCGCCAGAGGAACATGAGGTCCATGTAAGAGCTGTCCTACAATGGCTCTTGGAGAACCAGCTCTACGTTAAGGCAGAGAAGTGTGAGTTCTCCACCAATTCTACCACTTGCTTGGGCTTCATAGTGGCTGAAGGGAGACTGCTTGCTGACCCGGACAAGGTGAGGGCAATGCTTGATTGGTCAACTCCTCACTCCTGTAGGGAGCTTCAACTCTTCCTCGGGTTTGCAAACTTTTATCGCCACTTTATTCGGAACTATAGTGGGGTGGCACTGCCCTTAGCACAGCTGACCTCTGTTAAGGTTCCTTTTCGTTGGACCGAGGCAGCTGAACAGGCCTTTTCCAAATTGGAGGGCCTGTTCACGAACACACCAATCTTGGTTCGGGTCGACACACAGCTCCAGTTTGTCCTTGAGGTGGATGCGTCTGATTCAGGGGTAGGCGCTCTCCTCTCACAGTGCACACCCTCCAATCAGAAGTTCCACTCGTGTGCGGTTTTCTCATCGGCTCATACGGGTGGAGAGGAATTACAACATAGGGGACAGAGAGCTGCTTGCCATTAAGTTGGCGTTGGAGGAATGGAGGCATTGGTTAGAGGGGGCTATTCACCCCATTGTCGTGTGGACTGACCACAAAAACCTAGAGTATTTGCGGTAGGTCTGCCGACTTAATGCCAGGCAGGCTTGTTGGGCCCTGTTTTTCCAGCGGTTCAACTTTACTATCACTTACTGGCCTGGCTCTTGGAATACCAAACCGGACATGCTATCGCGCCAGTTTGATTCTGAGGAGGTAGCGCCCCCCTTCCCACCCCCAACCCATTCTTCCCTCTTCATGCGTCCTCAGAGCCCTTATGTGGGACATCGAGCGGAGGGTCAGTCAGGCCCAGTCTCGGGAGCCTGTACCAGCAGGGTGCCCCCAGAACCGCCTGTACATCCCGGCTGCCCTCCGCAGTGACATCATTCAGTGGGGCCACACCAGCCGCTTCGCCTGCCACCCTGGGATCACCCGCATTACGGATCTTATTCAGCGAGTGTTCTGGTGGCCCGTGCTGCGGCGGGACGTGCAGGAGTATGTGCGGGCCTGCCAGACCTGTGTCCGGGGCAAGTTGGACTCCCCCCCCCCCCCCCCCCCCGGCTGGACTTCTCCATCCTCTGCCCATCCCCGGTCGCCCGTGGTCCCACATCGCTCTGGACTTTGTAACTGGACTTCCCCCCCTCCCACGGAAGAACAGTTATCATGACCATCATGGATCGCTTCTCCAAGGCTGTGCACCTGGTGGCTCTCCCTAAACTCCCCTCGGCCTTGGAGACGGCCACCCTCCTCACCGACCAAGTGATCCACCTCCATGGGATCCCTTTGTACATTGTGTCTGACTGGGGTCCTCAGTTCACGCTGTAGGTCTGGAGGGCCTTCTGCCGGACGCTGGGTACTACTGTGAGCCTCTCCTCTGGGAATCATCCCCAGAGCAACGGGCAGGCAGAGCGCGTTAACCAGTCCCTGGAGGACACTCTCCGATGTGAAGCAGCCGAGAATCCGTCCTATTGGAGCACACACCTGACCTGGGTGGAGTATTAAATGACCGGCCTCACTCCTTTCGAGGCATCATTGGGGTACATGCCTCCGCTGCTGCCTATGGCCGAGAGGGAGGTTGCAGTTCCCTCCGTGGTGGCTCATGCTCGCCGCTGCCGGCACCTCTGGAGGTCCACGCGCACCGCCCTCGCCCGCTCTGTCGAGCGCAACCGGGCCATGGCCTATAGAAGATGGGTGCCTGCTCCCAAGTACACCGTGGGGCAGCAGGTCTGGTTGGCGGCCAGTCAGGTATCTCTGAAGACGAAGTCAAAGAAACTGTCCCCTCGCTTCCTTGGGCCCTACGTGATCTCCAGGGTGATCAACGACGCCTCGGTCCAGCTTAAGCTCCCACCAACCCTACAGGTGAACCCAACCTTCCACGTATCTCACATCGAACCCCTCTCGGTCAGTCCCTTCTGCCCCCCCAAAGCTGCATCCCTCTCCTCGGATAATCAATGGCCACACCGCCTACACAGTTCATCGGGTCCTGGATGTTTGCCGTTGAGGCCGGGGCCTCCAATACCTGGTCGATTGGGAGGGCTACAGCCCAAAAGAATGCTCCTGGGTTCCCACGTCCCAGATCCTGGACAAGGAGATGCTCCGGACCTACCATTGTGCCCATCCTGAGAGGCCCTGTGGACCACCAGGAGGCGCTCCTAGAAGGGGGGGGCCCTTCCTTCATAAGGAAGCATCCTTCAGTGATTCAGGGCTGGCTTGTCTGGGTATAAGATAAGATAAGATAAGATAAGATAAGCCTTTATTAGTCCCACAATGGGGAAATTCCAGGATTGCAACAGCACAGGGACAGCAACACTCAGAGCAACAATCAGAAGGCAAGAAAAAACAACATCTAGCAAACATATGTCCATATTACTATAAATGTATATATATAGACACACAGTGCAGAGCATTATGGCTGGTGGATGTGCAGCAGAAAGTCTAAGCTCTCTCTCCGCGGATGCAGCGGCCAGCTGGAAGTCTTTGGGCATGATGGTGACCCCCTTAGCGAAGAAGAGACCACCAGGTGGGTCTCGCTTGTCTTGTAAGGCAGGTATACTGCCTTACAAGACAAGCAAGTATATGATTCACACCGGTGGAGAAATTATTAACCTGTGTGCTTTCTCTCCTAAGGTTGCTGCCGTCATGCGGGTGTGTCTCCGGGACTGCACGCGCTCTCCTGCCATATCACCGTCCGTCCACAGCATTCAACCTCCACCCAGTCAGGTACCACCAGCTCATTCCCCTCACCCTGCTGGTTCGTCTATTCCCCTATGGGGCCCTGCCGGTTCCTCCTTGGAGGCTCACGTAAGTGGTAATTTGGCCAGCCCATTTTCCCTTACTCCATTCCTCCATCCACGGCTCTTGTCTTCTCTCCACAGGCTGTTCCTCTGGCGAGTGACTATTTCTGTAGCTGTGTGGTGATTTTGATATTTAATAAAATTCTCAAACGTGTGTTGTTGTTTGATTGCTCCTTCTTGTTGCTGCATCGTGCACGTGAGCTGATTGATAACAACAATCATGACAATTTTGTGTTTACTTGTGTTATCTTTGTCTAACATTTAGAAAATGATCTGTGACTACTAGTGGTAGGAAAGCAGTTAAACTACCAAATATGTCTTAATGAAATGCTTATGATGTATTTTGTTCAAAATTTTCTTTAATTATTTAATTTCTGCTGCATAAGTATCTTTAAGTCTCTAACACTGCATTGAACTCCAGCCCCCCTCTTACATCACGACTGCAATCTTAGCTAGCTAGAGCCTAGCTCAGAGCCAACTATCATAAATTTGTTTTAAAAAATGAATGAAATAAAAAGGACCGAGGTGCTGTGCCTTGGTACCTGTGGCATGGTAGCATGGGCAGCTGTAAAAAAGTGCACTGCGACCTCTACTGGCCCAGCAAAGTTATTATATTTCCTGTTTTCTCGGCTGCATTGACAGAAATGGTGAGTTAAATTTGTGTTTATTTTGAAAACAAAGCCTTATCTCGCAATTCTGGCAAATTAAAAGTCGAGAAAATATGGCAATACAATGATATAAGCCTTTAGTTCCACTTTATTTTGAACGGGCGAGCTGAAACAGAGAGGCAGACAGACAGAGAGACAGACAGACAGAAAGATACACACAGCCACAAACAGGTGCACTAACTGATTACTGTATGTCACTGCTTCACTGAGGCATAATAATGCATCACTGGTGGGCAGGGGTGTGTGGTTTTGGTTGATATCACCGGTCCCTGGAGCACAGTAAGTGCAGAAGCTTTCATGAATGAGCCAAGAGCAGTGGCTAAACTGCTAGCTTCAGTTAGGCGCCTTGGTGATGTAACCATATGTCTCTGGTGCTAAGATAAGCCTTTATTAGTCCCACAACGGGGAAATTCCAGGCGCCTTGGTGATGTAACCATATGTCTCTGGTGCTAACAGCTCAATGTGGCATCATGGTGAAAATATAATAAAATAAGCCAGAATGACATTTGATATATTATCAACTGTGGATTAGTGAAACAGGTTAAACAGTGATGTCTACCAGGGTGACTTAAATCTAAAGAAAACAACAATGTGAGCTTCCTACTGTTAGCTCTTAGGCTAACACCTCTGGCTCCCTGCTGATCAGGGCTAGTGACATTTACCTTTTAGTGATGTTTCCCCATTTCTTGACATACAAGAAAATACCTAGAAAAGTTAACAATGGTTTCTTGAAGAGGAAAGGAAAAAAAAGGCTGTGTGCTTTTTAAGAGGAGTGTTTTGATGATTTTTTTTTATAATCACATGACCAATACATGCATTTCAGAGGTTAAAATCTACAAAAACACAATTTTTCAATGACCCCTTCAAGGTGATTGTTTTCATTTTGTTAAAGAGAATAAACTGTTGACTGACCCAATTCAATTCAATTCAATTCAACTTTATTTATATAGCGCCATTTCACAACAACAGTCATCTCATAGCACTATCAACTGTAGGGGGAACCCCCACAGTTGCAGAAAGACCCCAGCAATCAGGCGATCCCCTGTGAGCAAGCACTTGGCGACGGTGGAGAGGAAAAACTCCCTTTTAACAGGAAGAAACCTCCAGCAGAACCAGGCTCAGGGAGGGGCAGTCATCTGCTGCGACTGGCTGGGGGGTGAGGGGATAGAGAAGAAGAAAAGAACAGACATGTAGAGAGCAAACAGCACGATGGGGACTCAATCTATGGGAGAGAACAAACAAATGTTAATGACCAGCAAAAAAAAATATTTCATTGAGAGTGAGAAAAGGAGTGAGGCCCAGTGCATTACTGAAGGTCCCCGGGCTGACTAAACCTATTAGCAGTATAACTAAGGGAGGGTTCAGAAACACATGATCCCTCCCTAATTGTAGGCTATATCAAAAAGGTAGGTTTTAGCCCTATTCTTAAAAACAGAGATCGAGTCTGACTCCCGAATCCAGATTGGCAGCTGATTCCACAGGAGAGGAGCTTGATAACTGAAGGCTCTGCCTCCCATTGTACTTTTGGAGATTCTAGGTATTACAAGTAATCCTGCATTTTGGGAGCGTAGTGCTCTGTTAGGATAATACGGTAGTATCAGATCTTTTAAATAAAAAGGAGCCTGATTGTTTAGAGCTTTGTAAGTAAGAAGAAGGATTTTAAACTTAATTCTAAACTCTATGGGAAGCCAATGAAGGGAGGCCAGAACCGGAGAGATATGATCTCTCTTTCTAGTACCTGTTAAAACTCTAGCTGCAGCATTTTGGATCAGCTGAAGACTTTTTAAAGATGTTTTAGGACAGCCTGATAATAAAGAATTACAATAATCTAATCTCGAGCTAACAAAAGCGTGGATCAGTTTCTCAGCATCACTCTGAGACAAGATGCTCCTAATCTTGGCAATATTACGCAAATGATAGAAGGCAGTCTTAGAAACAAATTTAATATGTGAATTGAAGGACAAATCCTGATCAAAAATAACTCCAAGGTTCCTCACAGAGCTATTAAGAGAAAGAGTAACCGCATCCAAACTGAAAGTTTGATTTGGAAAGGAATTTCTAAGGTTTTTTGGACCAACAAGAATGACTTCAGTCTTATCTGAATTTAATAGCAGGAAATTACAAGTCATCCAAGCTTTGATTTCCTTAAGACAGGCTTCTAACTTGGCTAATTAATTACTATCATCTGGCTTCATTGACAGGTATAATTGTGTGTCATCAGCATAACAATGAAAATGTATACAGTGCTTTCTAATAATGTTGCCTAACGGAAGCATATATAAACTAAAAAGAGTAGGGCCTAGCACAGATCCCTGTGGAACTCCATGACTAAGCTTTGAGTTGAAAGAAAACTCATTATTAACATGAACAAACTGGAACCTATCAGATAAATAAGATCTAAACCACTGCAACGAAGTTCCATTAAGTCCAACATAGTGTTCTAATCTATCAAGTAGAATATTATGATCGATAGTATCAAAAGCTGCACTAAGGTCTAAAAGGACAAGTACAGAAACTAGTCCATTATCAGATGCAATGAGGAGGTCGTTAGTGAAGCTAAGGCTGTTTCAGTACTATGATGGATTCTAAACCCAGATTGAAACTCTTCAAGTAAACCATTTCCCTGCAGGTGGTCAAATAATTGCGTAGCAACAACTCTTTTTAAGATTTTTGAAATGAAAGGAGGATTAGAGATTGGTCTATAGTTAGCTAAAGCTCCTAGATCTAGCGTTGGCTTTTTGAGTAAGGGTTTAATTACAGCCGTTTTAAAAGCCTGCGGTACATTGCCTAAAGTTAATGAAGAATTGATTATATGAAGAATAAGGCTACCAATAAGTGGGAAGACTTCTTTAAATAACCTGGTAGGAATAGGGTCTAAAAGACAAGTTGAAGGTTTGGATGAGGAAACTATTTTGTCTAACTCACAAAGGTCGATTGGAGTAAACTCATCAAGACAGACATCAATAGAAGGAGTTGTAGTAGTTACAGTATTTAAGTTAACTGTGGGAAGAATCTGATTGATTTTATCTCTGATGGATGAAATTTTATTATTGAAAAAGTTCATAAAGTCCTGACTAGTAAGCTCTAAGGGAATGCTAGGATTGACAGAGTCCTGACTCTTTGTCAACCTGGCTACAGTACTGAAAAGAAACCTGGGATTATTCTTGTTCTCTTCTATTAATGCAGAGTAATAACTCGTTCTAGCTTTTCTAAGAGATTTTTTATAAATTAAAAGATGATTTCTCCAAGCTAAATAGATTTCATCTAAATTAGTGGAGCGCCATTTTCTTTCTAATTGACGAGTCTTCCGTTTTAAGCTACGAGTTTCTGTGTTGAACCAAGGAGTTAGAAATCTCTGATTAGACTTTCTTTTTTAAGGGGGCCATCAAGTCTAGAGTCTGATGCAGAGAAGCTGAAACACTATCCACCATGTTATCAATTACAGAAGGAGCAAGCTGTCTATAGCTTATTTCCGTTGTGTTGACACATGGCATAGAGGAAACAATCTGCATAAATTTGGTAACAGCATCATCTGAGAGGCATCTACTGTAATAATATTTTTCTTTAGGAGCCAAATAGTCAGAAATAGTAAAATCAAAGGTTAACAGACAATGGTCTGACAGTACAGGGTTATGAGGAGACACTACAAGATTTTCTATTTCTATGCCATATGTCAGAACAAGGTCCAATGTATGGTGGAGGTAATGAGTAGAATTTCCTACTTTCTGAGAAAACCCAATCGAGTCTAATATTGAATTAAATGCCACATTAAGGCAGTCACTATCTACATCCACATGTATATTAAAGTCCCCTACTATAATTATTCTATCAGATTTCAGCACTAAATCAGCTAAGAAATCAGCAAATTCGGATAAAAATTCTGAGTAGGATGATGGGGGACGATAAACTGTGGCAAATAAAATTGGGTTTAACCTAAAATTGCTAAAGTGCCCAATACTGAGGACCAGGCCCTCAAAGGAATTATAACATGTTTTTTGCTTTACATTAACTAGTAATTTGGAATGGTAAATTGTTGCTACTCCTCCTCCACGACCAGAACTTCTGGGATTTTGACAGTTTAAATAACCAGAGGGAGTTGATTCATTTAAACCAACATAATCCTCTTGCCCTAACCAAGTCTCTGTAAGGGAAATTAAATCAATCTGATGATCAATTAACAGATCATGGACTAACAGAGACTTGGGAGTTAGAGACCTAATATTTAACAAACCACATTTAATTTTTAAATTATGAGGAGGAACAGAGGCCAATTCATTCACTTTAGAGGCTTTATGTTTAATTTGAGTTTTACCAATATTTTGCTTTATCACTTTGGGATGCTTATGCATTATATTTTTATTTACTTTGGAGGGAGCAGACAATGATTCTCTGATGGGGAAGACAGGGGCTAAGTTGACAGTATGACAAGCAACTTGGATTGTCACAATATACCAATTTCTCATTATGATTATGGTCAAAAGAATTAATTTTAATAATATCAAAGCAATAATATTTTAAGTCAAATTCTTCAATTTTGTTTGTTTATTGTATGGTGTTGTTGATAACTGTGGTACTCGAGGGTACCACAGTTATTTTCAGTTCTTAGTGACATCTCAGTATCTTATATGTGGATGGGATTTTTGTTGCACGTTGTTTTTAAGCATGTTTGTATGAATCACAATAATTGCTTGTATTAATAATGTGTAAATAAACTCAAACACATTTTTTATTTGTTTTTCACAATGTCACCATATCAGACGAGACATATAAATTCTTGCCATGTCTTGACGCATATGATCTCGACCAGTCTTCATATGGTGCTATCATTACTGTCACCAAGATGGCACAGGAGTCACAGGCAGTCAGTCAGAAACACAAGAAAGTGTCAGTCAACCGCTGTAAACAAAGAGACATGCCATCGGTTCTGAAGTGCTGGGTGTGATGCAGGCACTCTTGTTCTCAGGTTTCAAAAATAAGGCTTTAGACCCATTTACAGGTCTTTCATAGAGAGCATTTTGGGCTGTCAACTCTCCCAAAATAACTTGGAGTAATGTTTTAAGATCTCAAGAAAATTAGCCCATATGTAGCCTAGCTAATGTTAAAAGGGTCATTGCATATAAACAAAAAATCCCAAAGAGGAGAAAAATGATTGGCTTTTAAGAATAATGTGAGTGCAGATATCACCCTATTGGTCATATGTAAGTCTGTGTCTGTGTTTGTTTGCCCCGATGGTTAATGTTTTTAATGTAATTAGAAATCAATCAAGTTATGATATGAGAAACTAGCAATAGAGGCAAAAATACTTGTAAAAACAACTTTCACGGTGAGCTATAGAGATCTTTGAAAGATCCTTGAGAGATCATTGAGAGACGAGGAGAGACCACCGGTAATTGCTGAGCGATCACTAAAAGATCATTTGGAGATCTGGCCATTTTGTCATCGCTCAGTGTTCTCTCAACGATCTCTACTCCTGTGTAAAGGAGGTTTAACCCAGTATCAACGATTCCAATCCTCTGCCAACGAGACTGTCAAAAACAGAAGTGTTGTGGTATAGTTGCTAACCTTATTATTTAGCCATGATTCCCCCCCCAAAAAAAAAGGTTATTATTAGCCCCAAGAAGGATGATTATAAAAACATGTTTTTGTAGAACAGGAAAGCCCAGAGGTCCTGTCAGTCAGCAGACTCGATGCTGTGCTCGTAGAGAGCTGCTCAGGGCCCCACAGCTGTGTCTTGTCTGTCGGCAGGATGTGTTTGTTGGTGCATGAGCATGTTCTTGCATTGTTAGTGGGCCTTTGTCTGCCTACATCAATGTTCACTACAATTGTGTAGTTATTTCAATCGTATTTGGATTATACTCCTGTGAACAGTTACTGGAGTTTGTACAGTCAGAGGGCACATGTGGAGATGTTAGGAATGCTTCCCAGCCTTCATGGGCTTGGAGTTTTCTGAGTGGGTCCTAGTGATTGGCTGCTGCTGCTGTGAGCAACAAGCTTGCCAGGATTTGTCTGTGACTCACGCTCAGCCTACAGTCTGTAATGTGCCAGTTTACAGCACAGTCAGCAAACACTGGGCTTTTACTATATGGCACAATCAAGGAACACATGGAGGGAGCTGAAGAGGGTCTGTGTGCCCATCTGCACATTGAACTTTTAGTGATGCAAAAACAGCAAAGCTTCTCTTCTATAATTTTTTTTAGGAATAGCTAGTACTCACTGTGTTATCTTTTCTTCCTAACCAGTCATACAGTGAATGGCTACAGAGATCTGGCCTTGTTTGTTCAAAAAGGAGAGGTGTGCTGTGGGTGAAGTGACTCAGAAGAGAGGGCTTTCTGAATGAGGAAAAAAAATGTTCTCTTTAACAGTGTTGCTGTCTGAAGTGTTTTCAACAGATTCTAGAAAGCATCTAATGTTTTTGTGGCAGAAATCCAAAACACACAGCCCACTCACACCAGACAACGGGAGACCAAGTGACGATGGTATGTGGGTATAATTAGCCTCGGCTGGAGATGCAGTCAACCTGAACCATTCATAATAGAGGAAGGACAACATTGCCACCAGCAGCAGTGATATGCACCATCAGCTCACAGGGAGTCACAATAGAGAAGCGTAATAACATAACAGTGTAGATGCAAGGGCAAATGTAAAGTTGATTAGAGTAAAGCATCCAGTTTCTCGACAGCTTAACCAACCTCAGGATGAAGGTCTGGAGTCTATCACTTGTCAGGACTAAAAAGTGGCTACACCTTGGACAGGTTTTGAGTCTGTCACAGGGCCAACACACAACGACTGACATCCACATCCACTGTACCATCCATCCATCTTCTTCCGCTTAATCCTTTTTGGGTCACGGGGGGGGGGGGGGGGGGGCTGAAGCCTATCCCAACATCTTTGGGCGAGAGGCAGGGTGCACCTTGGACAGATCGCCAGTCCATCACAGGGCCAACACAGAGAGACAGATAACCATTCACTCTCACAGTCATACCTAAGGACAATTTAGAATCCCCAGTTTGATGCCAATTACCCTAACTTGCATGTTGGAGGAAACTAGAGAAATCCTGGAGTAAACCCACGCAGACACGGGGAGAACATGCAAACTCCACACAGATCACTGTTGGCAGGGGGCTGCGATCGAACCCAGGATCCCCCGGCCAAGGGTGAGTTGGTGTGCTGCCGCAGTGCTAACCACTCCTCTACCGCGCTGCCCTAATTTAAAATTACTAGTGAGCCTGTGTTCAGACTATGGAGGAAGCTGCAACAATGATAGCGCACAATCTTCACGTTATAAGACTCCTGCCCACCAGGAATTTTAGATTCCATCTCACCCTATCCCTTGCATCCCCTTACAGTGATGTGAAAAAGTGTTTGCCCCCCTCCTGATTTCTCATTTTTGTATGTTTTTCACACTTAAATGTTTCAGATCATCGAACAAATTTAAGTATTAGACAAAGATAACTCAAGTAAACACAAAATGCAGTTTTTAAATGAAGGTGTTTATTAAGGGTAAAAAAATACAAACCTACATGACCCTGTGTGAAAAAGGGATCCCCCCTCGTTAAAACATAAATTAACTGTGGTTTATCACATCTTTGAAAAGCTGAGTTTAATTTCTCGAGCCACACCCAGGCCTCATTACCACCACACCTGTTCTTAATCAAGAAATCACTTAAATAGGACCTCCCTGACAAAGAAAAGTAGACCAAAAGATCCTCGAAAGCTAGCCTCTTATTCCTTGAGCCCATTTCCCTTTGAAGCGTCTGAAAAACATATCCAAACTAGACTGAAAGCTGCTCTTCAGTCCCTTGCACATCCATGGGGTTGGTCTCATTCAAAAGAAAAGAACTGAATTTTTTTTAGCAAAACAGTCAGAATCCCTTTAAGTGCTTCATCCACTGAGGAACAGTGATCTAAACATACTGAATTTGAAGAAATAAAAGTTCGCCTGGATGCTTTTTACATACAGCTGTTATATAGTGGCTGGAAAACACAATAGAAATGTAGAACCAAGTGTTACGAAGTTCAGGTAAAAATTTTGTAACAGTAGGACAAGAAATGAATATATTACACACCTTTTAGTCAAGCGTCTTCATATTGTGCCATGGCCAACCGCCCCCCCTTCCCCGCCCGCCCATGATTCTT
Organism: Pholidichthys leucotaenia; assembly: GCA_020510985.1. Classification (NCBI taxonomy): domain Eukaryota; kingdom Metazoa; phylum Chordata; class Actinopteri; order Cichliformes; family Pholidichthyidae; genus Pholidichthys; species Pholidichthys leucotaenia. The sequence goes on from CM035838.1 coordinate 150,839,797, forward strand.
CAGCTAACAACGGGGTCAAGTAATTAATAATTTCTTCGATGTTCCGTGTTAATTTTAGCCATTTTTCAAAAAGGTGAGTGATGTTACAACGCTTTTTTCTTGGATTCACAGACTGGTTTACGCTAGCTTTATGCCCCTGCTTTACACACGCGCTGTCGCGGGGGCAAAAAATGCCGAATGAGCGCCTTGTGAGGTATCCCTGAATTCAGAACTTAATTGGCTAAGCCACACATCCATCATTTCCTTACTCTAATATAATTGGCTAGTTGTGTTCCCGTTAGCTATGACGCTAGAACTTGATCGCTCATTGGGTTGCCACAGCTGTCAATCACAAAATGGAGGCTCTATTGAGTCAAATAATAGATAGAAATAGATCCAAGATGGCGCCCACAGCGGTCGACATGGTGCTTCGCTGCGCTCTTTGTTTGTTTTTGTTTGTCAATTGTGTGTCTGCTTGCACTTATACCCGTGAAGAACTTCTAAATATCAGGACTTTGACCCCCACGGACCTCCTCCCAGTTTTTCTAGCCCCTGCCGCCGATCTGGTTTACTGTTTGGCTCGGAAAGTGAGACGGCGGAAGAGAGGAAGACGAGCGGGCGCTCTCGTACGACTTCGCAGGAGAGGCTCGCGAACGGCGCTGCCTGGCATATTTCTGTCCAATACCAACTCTCTCTCTAACAAGGTGGATGAACTGAGACTGCTGATGCGTTTTAAGGACCTCGCCTCCTCAGCTGCCCTCTGCTTTACTGAGACCTGGCTCCGGGAAAATATACCGGACAGCGCGCTGCGCCTCGACGGCTTTCAGCTCTTCCGTGCTGATCGTGACACAGAGCTTTCCGGCAAGACCACAGGAGGCGGTGTCTGCTTCTACATCAACTGCAGCTGGTGCTCTGATGTAACGGTAATTTCCAAACACTGTTCTCCTGCCTTGGAATTTCTTGTTATCAATTGCAAGCCCTTCTATTCCCCGCGGGAGTTTGCTTCTTTCATACTCATCGCTGTGTACGCCCCTCCCGACGCGGACACGCGCGAAGCTCAGCGCGTGCTCGCGGATCACATTCAACACACAGAGCGGAGTTTTCCAGACTCGCTGATTATTGTGGCTGGCGACTTTAATCAGTGCAATCTGAGCCACGATCTCCCCCGCTACAAACAGTTTATTAAATGCCCCACCAGAGGATTAAACACACTGGATCACTGTTACACCACAGTGAAAGATGCATATCGCGCTGTTCCTCGCGCTGCGCTGGGATTATCTGATCACGTGATGGTTCACCTCATTCCCACATACAGACAGAGATTGAAGCTCACTAAACCTGTTGTGAGCACTACGAAGATACGGACCAGTGATGCTGAGGAGAAGCTGGAAACGTGCATGGAAATATCTGACTGGGGCATGCTTAAAGGAGCCACGCATGATCTGGATGAGTACACGGACACTGTGAACTCATATATCCACTTTTGTGAAGAGAACATTCTTCCATCACGCACCAGGGTGAGTTACTCTAATGACAAACCCTGGTTCACAGCTAAGCTCAGACAGATCAGGAAGGAGAAGGAAGCAGCGCTGAAAAGTGGAGACAGGGACTGCTACAGGGAGGTTAAATACCGGTTTAACAGAGAGCTGAAGAGGGCTAAATCTCTATACTCAGAGAGACTCCAGCAGCAGTTCACTGCTAATGATTCGGCTTCCGTGTGGAGAGGACTGAGGCAAATCACCAACTATCGACCTAAGGCTCCTAAAGGTCAGGATGACAAAGCCCTTTGTCAGAGACTGTCCCAACACTATGCCCGTTTTGACACCTCGTCATCTGTGTCCAACTCCCCCCCTCCCTCCAGCTCCACAGCCTCCACACTCCCTACTTCATTTAAGGCACCCCTCCCTCCTCCCCCCCTCCCCTTATCATCAGTGAGCAGGATGTGCTCAAACAGTTCTCCAGACTGAACCCGCACAAGGCCCCCGGCCCAGACGGCGTGTCTCCCTCCACCCTGAGACTCTGTGCGAAACAGCTGGCTCCTGTATTCACAGACATTTTTAACACCTCCCTTAAGTTATGCCACGTGCCGTCCTGCCTCAAATCCTCCACCATCATCCCTGTCCCCAAGAAGCCACGGATCACTGGACTTAATGACTACAGACCTGTAGCGCTCACCTCTGTAGTCATGAAGTCCTTTGAGCGCCTGGTCCTGTCCCACCTCAAGTCCATCACCACCCCTCTCCTGGACCCGCTGCAGTTTGCCTACCGAGCCAACAGGTCTGTAGACGATGCAGTCAACCTGGCCCTCCACTCCATCCTGCAGCACCTGGACTCCCCGGGAACCTACGCCAGGATCCTGTTTGTGGACTTCAGCTCCGCATTCAACACCATCCGCCCCGCTCTGCTCCGGGACAAGCTGTCCCTGCTCAACGTGCCTGACTCCCTCTGCAGGTGGATCATCGACTTCCTGACGGACCGGAGGCAGCATGTGCGGCTGGGAAAGACTGTCTCAGACTATACTAGCATCAGCACCGGATCACCCCAGGGCTGTGTACTTTCCCCCCTACTCTTCTCCCTTTACACCAACTCCTGCACCTCCAGCCACCAGTCTGTCAAGTTGATCAAGTTTGCGGACGACACCACCCTCATCGGGCTCATCTCCAACGGCGACGAGTCCGCCTACAGGAGAGAGGTGGCCCAGCTGGCGTCCTGGTGCAACAATAACAACCTGCAGCTGAACGCTCTGAAGACAGTGGAGATGATTGTAGACTTCAGGAAAGTCACAACCCCTCTGCCCCCCCTCACCCTCTCAGGCTCTCCCATCACCACTGCTGATTCCTTCCGCTTCCTAGGCACTACCATCACCAGGGACCTCAAATGGGAGCTGACCATCAGCTCACTCATCAAAAAAGCCCAGCAGAGGATGTTCTTCCTGCGGCAGCTGAGGAAGCTCAAGCTACCCACCAAGATGTTAGTGCAGTTCTACACAGCCATCATCGAGTCCATCCTCACCACCTCCATAACCGTGTGGTACGCAGGAGCCACTGCCAGGGACAGACTAAGGCTGCAGCGCGTCGTGCGCACTGCTGAGAAGGTGATCGGCTGCAAGCTCCCATCTCTCCAGGATCTGTACATCTCCAGGACCCGGAGGTGTGCTGGCCGGATCATAGCCGATCCCTCACACCCTGGTCACGTACTGTTTGCCCCCCTCCCCTCTGGTAGAAGACTTCGGTCCATCCAGACTAAAACCTCCCGTCACATGAACAGCTTCTTCCCCTCTGCCATTAGACTGCTGAACACTAAGTGACTCTCGTGCACCATGTACAGCAGCTCAACCAGACTCATGTCAATCATCACTGTTTTCTTCCTGCATTACCGACTGCACTATATAGTTCTCCACAGTATCTGCTGCTGGCTAATATATATTTTAACTGTTGACCAGTATCACTTAATCTTATCCTACACTTTATTACATGTATAGTTTATTTCTCTTATCTTATCATGTTTAATGTTGCAGCACTGTACCGAGACAAATTCCTAGTTTGTGTACTACATGAACAATGGCAATAAACCTGATTCTGATTCTGATTCTGATTCTGAAATAAGCTGTCAATCTCTCCTGGGCATGACCCATCCTAACCCGGATGGGGAGGATTCTTTTTTTGGTTCAACCTCCTGGCAGTGATGTGTTTCTAGCTTGCAAAGCTAACTGTTTTTGGCCAATTTTCGGCAGTTTTATGGTTTATTTATGGTCAGTTTTCCCCTTTGTCATCAAGATGGACAACAAATCTTACTCAAATGGATATATTGGACCTTTTGCAATACAAATGAACCGTATTTGTGGAACAATCATTGATTCTGGGATGGCAACAAGCTACTTTCGGTAAGTCATTTGTTCGAGCTCATGGTAACGTTACCTGGTTAAGTTATATTTCAATCCAATGTTATCATTTTTTCAAAATCTGTTTTAATAATTAAATAGACAAAATTCTAAGCTTTCAAACGATGTAAGGCATGACTGCCTTCTGTAAGCATATTTAACACAATTCACTATGACGCAGCTGAGATTAAAAAAAAATAAAAATTAAATACGCCTGGCCGTGGTATCCGGAAGTATAACTAACTAACTAACTAACCTGCACTTATATAGCGCTTTTAAGAGGCTAGACATCATGCTGCAGTCCAAAGAAATTCAGGGAAAAATGAGAAACAAAGTAATTGAGATCTATCAGTCTGGAAAAGGTTATAAAGCCATTTCTAAAGCTTTGGGACTCCAGCAAACCACAGTAAAAGCCATTATCCACAAATGGCAAAAATATGGAACAGTGGTGAACCTTCCCAGGAGTGGCCGGCCGACCAAAACTACCCCAAGAGCGCAGTGACGACTCACCCAAGAGGTCACAAAAGACCCCACAACAACATCCAAAGAACTGCAGGCCTCACTTGCCTTGGTTAAGGTCAGTGTTCATGACCCCACCATCTGAAACACAAACATACAAAAAAAATGAGAAATCAGGAAGGGGCAAACACTTTTTCACACCACTGTATCACACATCAACTTTCTCCATGTCCTCCATGAATCTTCTCTGTGGCCTTCCTCTTTTCCTCCTGCCTGGTAGCTCTGTCTTCAACAACCTTTGTCCAGTATATCCACTATCCCTCCTCTGCACATGCCTAAACCATTTCAGCCTTGCCTCTCTTTGTCTCCAAACCACCCTACCTGAGCTGTCCCTCTGATATACTCATTTCAAATCCTGTCCTTCCTGGTCACTCCCAGTGAGAATCTTAGCATCTTCAGCTCTGTCAACTTGGGCTCCGGCTCCTGTCTTTTTGTTTTTCTTATTAAATCACATGCCAACAAAAATATTGTTAATTATATTTGGGGTCATTACATACTAGACAGAAGGTAGAGAGTCAAGAGAGTGGTATTGAATCAATATATGTCATGAATCCGGGCATGATCGTAGCATCATGCCCATGCCTTATGTTCATTTGTGTTTTCTGTGTGCTCCCCTGATTTGGTTATTGTAATTATTTATGATTGTCATTTGCATTTTTTTTTGCCCTCTGTGTTCCCCTGAGTCCCTTGTCTTTGTCTTCTGTGTCATCCCCTCTTTGGTCCTGGGTCTGTATGTGTATCTGTTTACCTGTTGTTCCTGCTCCTCATGTTTTCCGTACCCATAGCCAGTCTCCCTCATGTGTGCTCTGTTCAGCCCTTGATTGTTACCCAGCTGTCTTATGTTTAATCAGTTATCTGTTCCCACCTGTCCTGTGTTCTCTGATTACTCTCCTGTCTATATATGTCAGTGTTCAGCGTCAGTTTGGTGTGGCGTCATAGCTGTGTGTTCTCTCTGGTCTTCTTGCCATTTGGAGTTTACCCTTCTGAGTGAGTTTTTGCCTTCCATGGCCCTTTGTGTTTCAGCCCTTATGCTGTGTGTTTATTTTTTATTCCTTCTTTAATAATTCTTTTTGCACCTAAGTCCTGCCTGTGCACTGAGTCCATCATATCTGCTTGCCGGAGTAGCTTATGACAGTATATAGCAGTAAAAAAAGGGGGAAAAAAAACTTTATCTGTGAAAAATAAAAGCTGTTTCACACAACCATAGATTCTGGTGTAGGAAAAATAAAGCACACAAAATTGTTTAAACATAATTGCTTTTTTTAAATTAAAGTACCCCCCCTCCCCAGCACAAGCCGTAGTTTAGACGTTATATTTTGGGCTAAATCATGTCCGTCGGTCCAAGCCTTATTTTGGCCCACAAATAGATGCTGAAAATTGGGCTGTGTTAGTCCATCTAATATGGACCATATTAAACCCAGAAATAGACATTGAAAACTGGGCTGTCAAAGGGTACCTGTAAGTGAATTTTAATCAAAAGCTATTTCAAAGGATCAAATATGATACTAGTGGTTCTGTCCAGTAATTTTTGTCATGATTCCTTCTTAAATACGCACGAGTTTCAAGTCACTGCTCCGTCAGCCAGTCATGGTCAGCGACATCTTGCCTCCTCCATGGCCAGTTTCAGCACCGTTAGTGACACACAGTCGTTGCTTTGTGTGATTGACTGGGCTGCAGTATAGCAGTCAACAAAGTTTCAACATCAGAATTTTATGTAATTTTTTACAACCATGTACAAGCACATCTACCTGCATATAATTTCATTCATTCATTCATCTTCTTCCGCTTAATCCTTTTCGAGTCACGGGGGGGGGGGGGGGGCGCTGGAGCCTATCCCAGCATCTTTGGGCGAGAGGCAGGGTACACCCTGGGCAGATCGCCAGTCCATCGCAGGGCCAACACAGAGAGACAGACAACCATATAATTTAATGAAATAAAATTCTAGTATATTAAGATTTATTCAACAGGTTCTAAAGTTTCTTGACTGGGAACCTGCCTGTTCATCAGGTCCTCTTCAGCTGCCGGTCCCCGGAGGTACCTGTGGATCATGCCATCAAAGACAATTTCCAAGGACGGTTTGTGCAGTATATATCTGTTATGTCCGTGGGTTTCTACTTTAGATTACCACTCGGAGGAACAAACACAAAGACACACACGGCTGCAGGTCATTAGCTTGCTCGTTTACTCAAGCATACGCACACATACACGTTTTCTGTTCAGTTCAATGAGCACACTCTTATACTATTGGCGATGCCACAGGACACAGCGCCCACCAATGGGGTGGCACACACAAATGCAACTCATACAACTCACACAACTCATACAATTCCCATACATCACATCTCCTCCCCACTAAATGTTGTACTCACCCCCAAGATACACAAAGCAAACAACTTTTATTATTTTAAAAACACACACTAGCCTTGAGGCTGGGAGTAGACGATCCCAAACCCCTGAGTCAGTCAAGGGTTTATTCTGCCCTTTTGGTGAGACGTGACTCTCATCTAATACATAAAAAAGGTCTCTTATTCAAAAATGTCCAATATATGTCTCTTAAAAGTATCTTAAACAAAGTTTATGGAACATAACGCTCTGGTGGTCTAGTAATATGAGAAGGATATATCTTACCAGTCTCTGGAGGTGATGTGGTGTTGCCCTCTGAGGTTACCTGGGGTAATGGTGAGGGGTCACTCACAGGAACCGGAGTAGCTGGTTCTGGAACAGTCTTTTCCAGCACAGGCAGGTCTGCTGAGATGCACGACGATGCAGCTCCACCGTCGTCTGTAGAGGTATCCAATTCAACAACCCTGGCCAGCATCTGGTCCGCGTGTCGCCTCCAGTGCTGCGATGTGCCGATGTCGACGGTGTAGGATACAGGGCCAGTCTCAGCTGAACCAACCCCTGGTATCCACTTCTTCTCTCCTCTCCCGTAATTCCGAACAAGAACTGGATCTCCCACCTTGAACGTTCTGGCTTTTGCATGCATTCCTCGATACGCACACTGTGCCTCTTGTGCTTTCTCTACCTCTGATGTCACACTAGGCTTCAGCAGGTCCAATCGAGATCGCAACTTGCGATGCATGAAAAGCATAGACGGGGACTCCTTCGTTGTAGAGTGTGGAGTATTACGGTAAGTGAGTAGAAAGGCATCCAGTCGGTGTTGTATGGAAGTGGTTCCAGTGGAACGCTTCAGTGACTGCTTGAATGTCTGTACAAAACGTTCTGCAAGACCATTTGTTGATGGATGAAATGGTGCAGAGCGAATGTGCTTTACTCCATTGCCTTTCATAAAAGTGTCAAACTCGTGTGAGGTAAACTGAGGACCATTATCGCTCACTAACACCTCAGGGAGCCCATAGCGACTAAATAACCCTCAGAGCACCTGGATGGTATTAGCCGTTGTAGTAGAACTCATAAGGTGTACCTCAGGCCATTTTGAATGGGCGTCTACAGCCACCATAAACATTTGGCCTTGGAACGGCCCAGCAAAGTCGACATGAATTCTCTGCCACGGGGATCCAGGCCAAGTCCATGGGTGGAGTGGTGCTGGTCCCGGTGCTTTCTGTGTAAATTGACAGGACTGGCATGTTTTTGAGACCTGTTCAATTTGAGTGTCAATTCCGGGCCACCACATGTAACTGCGGGCGACAGCTTTCATTTTGACAACACCTGGGTGTCCAGTATGCAGTTCCGACAGCAGTCGTGATCTCAATTTTGAGGGAATGACTACGCGCACACCCCACATAAGGCAACCTTGCTGGAGTGTCAACTCATCCCTCCGGCTGATGAATGGCGCCAATGTGCTGGCCACATCCTGGACCCTCGGAAAGCGACCTGTGGAGACCATCTTCAGAACTTGAGCAAGGACAGGATCACCCCTGCTCTCTCGGCAGATTTCTCGACAGTTCACAGGTAAGGCTTCTAGGTGTTTAATGTGAAAACTGTCCACAGTACTGATTCTCTCTCTTGATGATATTGGTAATGGAAGGCGTGAAAGCCCATCCGCATTTCCATGACGAGCTGCCTCTCGGTACTGTATGGTGTAATTATGGGCAGCTAACAGGAGAGCCCACCGCTGCATCCTAGCAGCAGCCATAGATGGTGTGGCTTTGCGCGGACTCAGAATAGTGGTCAATGGGTGATGATCTGTAAGGAGTGTAACCTGCCTGCCATACAGATAATGATGGAATTTACGAACTCCAAATATAATGCCAAGAGCTTCGCGCTCAATATGGGCATAATTGCGTTCTGCCTTATTCAGAGTCCTTGATGCAAAAGCTATGGGCCTCTCTTGTCCATTCGGGAAAATATGTGAGATGACACTACCTACACCATAAGGTGATGCATCACACGCCAGCCGAATGGGAAGTTGTGGATCATAATGGGTTAACACGCTTTGAGAGAGTAACTGCTCTTTTGCCTCTTTGAAAGATGCAGCACATTCAGATGTCCATTGCCATTGTTTTCCTTTGTACAGCAGCGTACTCAGTGGGCTTAGGATAGCTGACAAGTTGGGGATAAATCTGCTGTAATAACTAATTAGCCCCAAGAAAGAACGTAACTGACTCACGTCTGTCGGTGCAGGAGCCTCCACAATTGCCCTGACTTTCTCTGGTGCCTTGTGTAGACCCTGGGCATCAATGACGTGACCCAGATATTCCAGTGAATCCTTGAAAAATTCACATTTTTCCTTCTGTACTCACAAACCGAATTCTTCCAAGCGCCCTAGGGCTGCATCCAGATTTTTCAGATGCTGCACACGATCCTGTCCACTGACCAATATATCGTCCAGGTAACAGTGAACGTTCGGCAGACCCTGGAGGACTTGGTCCATGGCCCGCTGGAATATCGCTGGTGCTGAGGTAATTCCAAATGCCAGCCTGTTGTAACAAAACAGACCCTTGGATGTGGTTATTGTAAGATATTTTCTGGAATTTCCCTCTATCACCATTTGCAAATAGGCATGAGATAAGTCCAGTTTACTAAAATGCTGCCCCCCCGAAAGTGATGTGAATAGATCTTCAATGCGTGGAATTGGGTATTTCTCCACACACAGGGCAGGATTAACTGTGACTTTAAAATCCCCACATATCCTAACATCTCCGTTCTTTTTCACAACGGGCACAATGGGTGTTGCCCATTCACTGAATTTGACAGGGGATATAATGCCCTGCTCACACAATTGGTCAATTTCAGCCTCCACTTTTGGCCTAAGGGCATAGGGAACGACTCTCGCTTGACAGAACCATGGCACATGATCCGGCTTCAGCGCTATGGCTACTTCCATGCCTTTCAGAGTGCCTAATTCTTTTTTAAAGACCTCTGCATGTCTTTGTAGCACGCCCTCTAGCGTCTCCTCCCGGACCGTCTTTATTTCTCGCCAGTCAATTCGAATCCTCCGCAGCCACTCCTGACCAAAAAGTGGGGGTGAACTTCCCCGAACCACATACAGTGGTAGTCTAGCCCTCTGCTTGTTCATCCTCACTGAAACGGTGATGACACCCTCTGCTGGAATCACCTCGCCCGTGTATGTTTTCAGCATTATATGGGTTTGGCGCAAGGGCAAGTCCTTAAAGTGTGCATCATACAGTTTTCTTGAAATCAGAGAAATGGCAGCACCGGTATCTAATTCCATAATAATCCTTTTACCTTCAATTTTTGGTTTAACACTCATGTATGACAAATTACTCTGCTGAGACACCATATGCAGGCTCACTTCAGTGTCTGTAGTGCTACCATCACTAGATATTTCTTTTACATCCAGTTGGTGCACCCTTTTTTTCTTTTTAGCTTTATACTCCACTGGTTTCTCCTTATTTACAGTCTCTTTGTGCCTGCACATTTTCGAGATATGTCCTCTCTTACCACATTTATGGCATTTTTGCTCCTTATAAAAACAATTGCTCTCTTTGTGGTTCATTTTTCCACAGCGCGAACATTTCGTGTATTGTTTGTCGTGTGGTGACAGTACATGCACTTTCAGCGCGTTGCTCAGCTGATGTGTCTCGCGAGCTACTGTCTCCATTGACACGGCTAGTTCCATTGCTTTGGAAAACGTAAGCTTCTCCTCCGTCAGCAATTTTTTCTAGATAGCTTCTATATTCAGTCCACAAACGAGCCTATCCCTCAATGCATCCTGCAGGTGCATACCAAACTCGCAGTGTTCAGAAAGCTTTTTAATGACTGCTATGTATTGCGTCACAGTTTCTCCCTCTTGTTGGTTCCGTTTATGAAAGCGAAATCTTTCAGCAATCACAATTGGCTTTGGGGAAAAATGGTCTTTCAAAACTTCCATGAGTTGAGCATATGTCTTAGCCCCTGGCTTATCTGGAGCTACGAGGCTACGTAAAAGTCCATATGTTGACGCACCAATTACACTTAAGAAAACAGCAAGCTTTTTCTCCTCTGCAATACCATTTGCCGTTACAAAATACTCAAACCTCTCAACGTAGGTTGTCCACTGCTCCACCGACTCGTCGAATGGGTTAATGTGTCCGATAAATCCAGCCATGGCGTGCAGTTAGCTAGCGTTTAGCAATCTTGTCACCTGGCGCCCTGTCACCCGGCGCCCTGTCACCCGGTGTCCTGTCACCCGGTGTCCTGTCACCCGGCGCCCTGTCACCCGGCGCCCTGTCACCCGGCGCCCTGTCACCTGGCGCACTGTCACCTGGCGTCCTGTCACCTGGCGTGCCGCGCCCAGCCAAACTCCCACCAGGACAAACGTTCCTCTTCCTCCGTCACTCGCAGTCAATACCGCGGCGAGACTTGGAAACCTAAAGTTATCTTCGTCGCCAATGATGTTATGTACGTGGGTTTCTACTTTAGATTACCACTCGGAGGAACAAACACAAAGACACACACGGCTGCTGGTCATTAGCTTGCTTGTTTACTCAAGCATACACACACATACACGTTTTCTGTTCAGTTCAATGAGCGCACTCTTATACTATTAGCGATGCCACAGGACACAGCGCCCACCAATGGGGTGGCACACGCAAATGCAACTCATACAACTCACACAACTCATACAACTCCCATACATCACATCATCCTTGCAGAGTTTGCGCCATTTTCAACTCAGATCTCGACCCACTGAGCATCTGCTGAACGCATTTACTCATCCACGGTAAACGCGTTTCTCGTCTGCAGTAAAGCCAGAAACAATGAGAGTACGTCACTTCCGGCCAGTGATGGCTGCTCCCCATGGGTTTTGACCAAGCAGTTTTCATGGGATAAAATTATTCAGTATACTGACTCTAGGGGGTTATTTTTACTGAATAAACACATTTTTGGTTTATAAGTAATACCTAAAGCAGGATTAATGTTATTTTAATGACCAGTACTGGTTTCCTTTAAGTCCATCTACCACAGACTATATTTAATCAAAAATAAAAAAAAATGTTGAAAATTGGCCAAAAGATAGTCCAGTAATTGTGCTGTTTAGTCCACAGGATTTGGCCCAAATTTATCCTCAAAATAGTTTTGGCATTTGGTGGTGGTGGGGGTCTGTCTCTCACACACATATGCCCTGCCTCTTGTTTGTTGCTGCTGTTTGTTGTTGCTGTGAGGTGCTTGGGTGCATGTGTGTGTACTCATACACAGCACTTCACTTGTGATATTTGAATGTTTTGTTTTGTAGCACCTTAACTCTTGCACTTTAGCATATCCAATGGGCTGCACGGTGGTGCAGTGGTTAGCACCGCGGCAGCACAGTTTACCCTCGGCCGGGGGATCGCGGGGATCATGAGATCGTGGGCTCGATCCCTGCCCCCGGCCAACAGTGATCTGTGTGGAGTTTGCATGTTCTCCCCGTGTTTGCGTGGGTTTACTCCGGGATTTCTCCGGTTTCCTCCCACATGCCGAAAACATGCAGGTTAGGGAGTTAAGGGGCGCTTGCGCACGCAGCAACTGGCAGCTGGTGGCTTGTCATCGGACTGCAGAACAAATCTACCTACGGGTACAAAATAAGTAAAAAAAAATTTAAAAAAAATCCACTTTGTACAGTTTCATTGGACATGTTCTTCTCGTGTATGATTGTTTGTTTGTGTGTTTCTGTGACCCGCCAGGGGACTACAGATGCAAATTAGCAGTATTGCTAAATCTGACATACTTACATTTGTATTAATGTTCATTAGTATGTAATGTCCCTTTCAAATAAACATTAAACTAAACTAAACTAAAAGTCAAATATACTTTAACACCCACTGGGACTCTTTGTTAAAAGTACTTTATAAAAATGTATATTTTTAACAGCTTTTTTGAAGTTCAACATTTGGCATAATGCTTGTTACAGAATATCTGGAACAATCTGAAACCAGTGCTAGTACTATTATGCTGGATACTTAAAAAGCCCTATTTGGATGCAAGTATGTTCTACAAATCTCTCTCTATGTTGTGTCTTTTTATTGATGTCTATACCTTGGGCTGTGGGTGTCCCCAGACACCCCTGATCTTGAAAGCTAAGCAGGTTCTACCTTGGCTAGTACTTGGATGAGAGACTGCTTGGGAATATCGGGTGCTATGATGGACTGGTGATCTGTCCAGGATGTTCTCAGAGATGTTGGTGTAGGTACCCCTGTTACGTCTCAATAACGGAGAGCAGAGAAGGAGCTGGTCTGAACATCATCTCTTTATTTACCCTTGTTCACAGACATGTACATCCCAGCCATAGCCCACCTGGCGTCAGACCATCCTCCGCCCCGGCCGAGTTACCGCAAGCCCCAAGGCCCAATTCCTTTATGTCACCCTACCCCCCACCCCCCCGGGTGGAAAATTCAAGAACACAAACTGACCCCCCAAACATGCAAAATAACTATAAACACATACTGTATGTACACATAACATCCTAATACAGTCCACATTTCTCTTTTCTAATCACCAGAACAGGCCCTAGGACACCTGGTTGGACTACCAACATGCCCCGCCAGATTGGGACGAACACTGTGCCGCTTAGACCAACCGTCTTCAACCATTCCAATCACAAAATGATCCAGATATCTGGGTCTCTGACTCTCTCTAGCCAGGTGTCCCTCGGGAGGGCACATTGCCTCCGGCACCGTTGGTACAGTCTGTGGGTCGGCGTCTACCTGGACCCTCCAGTCCCAACTGTTACTAAAACAGTCCACGGCAGGGTCACTCAACACCTCCTGCGGGGACCTCCTCAGCCTGCTTGCATGCCACCGAGACCCATCGTCCAGTTCAAAAGTATCTGGCCCTCTCAGTCTCACGATCCTCCACAGTCCCACCCATAGCGGCTGGAGTTTGTGGGCTTGGACAGAGTGCTTTATCCAGACTTGATCTGCTACCCTCAGGCTGTGATCCTTTGCCCGATGCCTCCTGTCGAATCGTTCTCTCATTTTGCGCTGTCACCTAGTGACTTGGCGCCACAGCGTCTACGAGTCTTCCCCCCATTCCGTCCGTGCCGGCCCCAGTCATCTCACCAGTAGCGGCAACTCACGTCCCAGCATGAGGGCAGCCGGGGAGCTTGCTGTCGTGGCGTGCATCGACGCCCTGTACTGGAGCAGGGTGTTGTTCAGGGCATCGGCGAACATAAAACCATCCACTAAATGGGCCCTTAGTCCATTTTTTAGAGTCTTATTGAGTAATCCGACCCCCCCCCCCCCAATTAGTCTGCGGGTGGTACACCACCGTCTTTATGTGTTTTACCCCTCTGACTCTCAGGAACTCCTCGAAAACCCCAGAGATGAATTGTGGTCCGTTGTCTGTGGTGATCAAGCTCAGGGTCCCCCACCTGGCAATCAAGGACACTAGAAACCCCGTGAAAACCTCTGTTGCACCGAGCCAGTCGGGAGCACCTTGGGCCACTTCAAAAACATATTGTAGGCGTGTACCTCATTGTGAAATTATAGGCTCTCAGTCTTTCTGACCACCTGTGGATTCTCAGTGGCCTGTGCCCTCACCCCAAGGTCTCGAGCAGAATCGTGAGCGCCCAGTGGTCCGTCCTCAACATGAAGTGGTGCCCATAGAGGTAAATATGCCACCTCTCGCAGGCCCAGACACAGGCTAGCGCCTCCCTTTCGCCCACAGCATACTTCTTTTCCGCCGCTGATGGGGACCTCGACGCAAAAGACACGGGAGGCTCCATACCATCCTGCACCTGTGACAAAACTGCTCCCAGGGCGGAACCGGACACATCACATGTCACAATGGTGGGGCAGTTTGGGTCAATGTGGGCCAGAACCGGAGGGGAGGTGAGCTGTCGCTTCAACTTTTCCGCTGCCGCTGAACAGGCCGGGGTCCAGTTCCAGGGCACATCCTGCTTCAGCAGTGCCCGGAGTGGCTCGATTGTCTCCGAGTACTGGGGAATGAACGGGCCATAGAAGTTAACCATGGCCAGGAATGAAGAAATCTCAGCTGGCGAGGAGGGGTCCACGATCCACAGCACCGCTTCAACATTCAAAACCAGCGGTTTCAGTCCATTCTCGGTCAGTCAGGACCCTACAAAGTCCATGGCGGCGAAGACACACTTTTTGCCATTCAATGTGACCCCATGCCCCTGTAGCGTCTCCAACACCCTTTCCAGCCTTGCATCGTGCTCTTCTGTCGACGCCCTGTGTACCACGATGTCATCCAGGTATACGACTACCCCCTTCAGGCCGGCCAGTATGGTCGCCATGACCTTCTGGAAACAACTGGGTGCAGAGCTTAGCCGGAAGGGCATCCGGGTGTAGCGGAAAACCCCCATGTGGGTCACAAAGGCCGTCAAATTCCTGCTGTCCAGGTGTAGTGACACCTGCAGGTAGCCCTGGCGTAGGTCTAATTTTGAGAAGACCTGCGCCCCGCTGAATGCCGCCGTGAGTCCTTCCATAGTCAGTAGTGGGTACTTATCGGGGATGACTGCCTTGTTCACTGCTCTGAGGTCAATACATGGTCTGATGCCCCCTCCTTTTTTCCTGGCCACCACCAGATTAGAGATCCACAGTGATGCAGCTGCCTTTTCAATGATTCCTGTCTCCAGCAGCTTGGTCAGGTTCCGCTGACACCTCGTCTCGCAGCGCCAACAGGAGACGTCGCAAGGGGTGGATCTTCGGTGTGACGGTCTCATCAATGATGGGGCGGTGGTAAAATGCTTCAGTGTGGCCCAGGCCCCTAAATAACGCAGGCCAGCGGAGGTGCCAGTTCAGGTCCATGGACAGTACCATCGACCCATCCGGGTCCTTTATGGAGAAGCCTAGTTCCCCCAGCAGGTCAACTTCCAACAGGCCGGTTCCCCAGCACGCCACCTGGAAGGTGAAACCAGGGTCCCTCTTTGACCCGCAGGTCACCTTGAAGTCCGTTGTTCACGCCATCTCAATCTCCGCATGGCCATAATCGAACAGTTTCACCGCTCCATCTTTGATTTGTTTTGTGGGGAACAGCTTCCGCAGCATGGGTAGGCTCAGGATAGACTTCCCGGCCCCCAAATCCACAATGAGCGGCACTTCAACTCCGTGCCGCTGCTGGTACATGCTCTGTCAAGCTGAAGCATGTACCATTTCAGCAGGTCTTTCCCCATGCGCGCTGCGTGGCTCTGGACCAGGCCCCTGGGTCCTCTCACCCGCACTCCTGCTCTTCTCTTTGCCCGCTTCTTCCTCTTCTTCTTCTTGACCCTTCTTCAGCATCTAGTTACTGTGCTAACCTTCGCTCTCAGTGGGAAATTGCCCAAAGTCGACCCCTAGCTAACCCTAGCCATTTGCTCGTGTAGGGCCACTGACTCCCTCCGCTTAATCAAGTCCAGGACTTCCTCCAGCGATGGTGGCTCTTTAGCTACCCCGAGCTTAGTCTTTAGCCATGTGCTGTTGGTGCTCTGGACTAGTTTGTCCCTCACGAGCTCGTGCTCTATTGCACCAAACTCGCACTGCCTTACTAGGCTACGTAGCTCCAGCACAAATGACTGGAGGGACTCACCCGTCCACTGTTGTCGGCTGAAAAACTCACACCGTCTCTCCGTGGCAATGGAGGTGTCGCCAAACGTATTGTCCATTGCCTTCAGACCGTCCTCCAATGAGCTGCCCTGGCACAGCCTGAAGGAAATTTGCTGTCCCTCGACGCCCAGAAATTGAATCATTAAACTCATCCGTCTCTCCTCACTGATAGAACCCGGGCCCACCACCGTGATATACACTTCAAACCTCTGTTTCCACTGGGCCCATGGAATCGCCGGCGTGCCCTGGTGTTGCAGGAAAAATGGCATTTGTCCAGCGCACGCTGCCATTGTATTCCTCGTCGCCAAATGTTACGTCTCAATAACGGAGAGCAGAGAAGGAGCTGGTCTGAACATCATCTCTATATTTACCCTTGTTCACAGATATATATATCCCAGCCGTAGCCCACTTGACGTCACACCATCCTCCGCCCCGGCCAAGCTACCACAAATCCCAAGGCCCAATTCCTTTATGTCACAACCCCGTCACACACAACTCCAAAAAAGGATGTTAGTGACCATGTTCTTTTTTTTTTTTTTTTTTTTTTTTTTTTTTTTAAAAAAAACAATCCTAAGAAGGTGGCTTTTCTTCTTCATTTTTCAACCAAATTTAGACCATACAGGGACATGTATATGAAGACGCCTTTTCAACGACCTTAAACAGACGGCTTTTCATTTTTCACATTTCAACCAAATCCATGCGGTTTTTAGACGGTTGGCAAAGCCGGCTTTTCAACGTTTTTTTCAACCAATTTGGGCTGGGAGGGTTCAGACTGCTAAGGAACATTCATGCAAAAAGTACTTGCAGAGGCTAGAAATATCCATTTAGCTAATGAGATCTTTTCCTTTTCTGCGTTAATGGTAGAATGGGGAGAAACAATCCAGCTTTGAAAGATAACATTCGGCTAGAGATAACTACAAAGCTGTACAGAGTTAATGGTAATGTACGGTAGTTGATGTTCATGTAGAAAAATTATTGATTGGCACAGAAATTAGTTAATGCTAGCTACAGCAGCCATAGCAGCTAGCATAATCATCGAATTTGAGGTTCATAGGGAACTCAAGGCACCCCATTCATGAAACACAAATGAGATAAGAGGTTTGCATGCCCAAGAGGGCTTCAAACTAGATTGGTGGCCTAGTGGTAAAGCAGCCGCCCCACAGCCAGGAGATCATGGGTTCAAGCCACGGCCACATCATGCCAAAGACCACATAAAAATGGTACTTCCCACCTTCTAGCTTGGTGCTCAGCATAATAGAATGGGGGAAGGAAAAATTGTAACCCATGGACAAAAGATGGAAATTAGCCACTGGCTACAATCTAGCAAGTTTACATTGATTTGATATTAATGTTCATTAACCTGTACTGTCCTTAAAAAGAGCAGTTTACAAATTGCTACACTATCATCATGAAGTGCTTCAAGAGAGTGGTGCTGCCCCTCATTCAGGACAGCATACCGGGCACCCTGGACCCCCTGCAGTACACCTATCGGCCCAACAGGTCTACCTCAGATGCCATCACTCCATTATTCTCTCTCCGACCTGGAAGATAAAGACTCCTACATTAGGATGCTCTTTGTTGACTACAGCACCGCCTTCAACATGGTCATCCCCCACAAACTCACCGACAAACTGTCTTCACTTGGCCTGCACCCCACCCTCTGCGACTGGCTACTGGACTTTCTAACTGGCAGGCCTCATTCTGTCAGGATGGGTAACAGGACCTCAGCTAGCATCATCACAAACACTGGTGTCCGACAGGGTTGTGTTCTCAGCCCCATCCTCTACAGCCTCTTCACCCATGACTGTGTTGCCTCCCACAAGGACAGTATCATCCTAAAGTTCACAGATGACACAGCAGGGATAGGACGCATCACTGGTGATGACGAAGTATCCTACAGGCAGGAGGTGGCTAGCCTGGTATCGTGGTGTGAAGACAACAACCTCACCCTCTACTCGGACAAGACAAAGGAGATGATAGTGGACATCAGGAAAGGGAGGAGGAAACCCCATCGGCCACTGTTCATCTGGAAGCTTGAGGTGGAGAGGGTGAGCAGCTTTAAATACCTGG
Source organism: Pholidichthys leucotaenia (assembly GCA_020510985.1). Lineage (NCBI taxonomy): Eukaryota > Metazoa > Chordata > Actinopteri > Cichliformes > Pholidichthyidae > Pholidichthys > Pholidichthys leucotaenia. Next base: position 150,858,169 of record CM035838.1, read on the forward strand.
GCATCCACATCAGCAAGGACCTTAAGTGGACACACAACACCACAGAGCTGGTTAAGAGAGCTCAACAGCGACTGTACTTTCTGAGCAGGCTGAAGAAGTTTGGCATGTCCTCCAGGATCCTCAACAATTTCTATAGCTGCATCATCGAGAGCATCCTGACCAACTGCATCACTGTGTGGTATAGCAGCACCACTGCCCTTGACCGCAAATACCTGCAGAGAGTAGTGAAGACAGTGGACAAGATCATCAGGACTCCACTCCCCTCTCTGCAGAGCATCTACCACCGCAGAGTCCAAAGGAGAGCCGACGCCATCCTCCAGGACCCCACCCACCCCCAGCACAGACTGTTCACACTTCTACCCTCAGGCCGGAGGTACCGAAGTGTGAAATGCAGGACAACTAGACTGAAGAACTCCTTCTTTCCCACTGCCATCAGACTCCTGAACAGAAAACAGCTGTCAAAACTCTGTAACACAGCTTTGCATATAGGAACTTGCACACCGGCTGCTAAATTTGCACACAATGCTCACTTGTACAGTAGATATAGTCTCACCCGTCTGATGTCCACATCATCTCTGCTACTAATTATCATCTCTGCTGCTACTTAACACGCACAGTCTACTGGTACTACGGTTACAGAAATTAGCACCAGGTGCTAATTTGTAATTATGCACTGCTCGTTGCACAATGTTCATTTGCACACTGTACATAGGTTTATGCCATCTCAGGTTCACATCAGGTTGCACAATGCTCATTTGCACACTGTACATAGGTTCATGCCATCCCAGGTTCACAACATCTCTGATATCAATATACCACTATCACTTTAGTTATCCAGTCAATTTTCAATTTCATTCCTGTTGTCTGACTGCTTTAACTGTCCAAACTGCCTAGTGTGTGTTATTAGTACTCATTAGTTTTTAGTATTTAGTATCAAGGTGTGCTTAAGGAGTCCTAGCTGCCTAACTGTATGTTGGTGTGTGTGTTATTAGCATCCATTAGTATTAGGATTGAGTTACTGTGTTACTGTGTGTCATGACTTTATTAGAATTGTTGTTTCTGTACTTATTCCCTTGGCATTTGTTCGGAGAGCAAAGTAAGAATTTAATTGCTCAGGAAATGTAGCATTTCTTAACTGTGCACATGATAATAAAAATTTTGAATCTTGAATCAGCCGAGAATATTGCTTGAAGCAGCAGAACCAGGACAAAATTGACATCCTGCATGTCAGAAAAGCAGTGATCAGTGTAAATACTGAAAGAAATGTGGCACTTTTCTCCTAAACTACACTTCCGTTTTCTATCATACTAACGTGAAAGGACTTAAAGACTTACAACCAGGCAAAAAAAAGAAAAGAATAGTCTTCATTGTGCCTTATTATACTTCAAAAACTCAAGTTGTCCAGGGCAGCATGATTAGTGAGCATGCCCCACCCCTTCTGTTATTGTGTTATTTTGGTCTTATTATTATTATGATTATCCTTGTCCAGTTCCATATTCATGTTGACAGTTTTCCTTGTGTTATCCTTGTCTATTTAGTCTCCCTTGTTCTTAAGTTTAGGTTGTAACTGTCTCCCGTGTTATTCTTGTTCTAGATTAGGTTCTCCTGTCCTTAGTTAATCTTAAAGTATTTCTTGTATTATTCTCATCCAGTTAGTTTCCTTGGGTCTTAAGGTTAATTTTGTAAGCACTTCTGTTTTGGTTAGTCTCATGTAACTTGACTCCCTGTTTTATTTTGCTCGTCTTCCTGTTAGTTCCTGCCCACAACCTTTTGTTGTTGCTATATAAACTCATTAGGCTGAGCCCTCTCACCTGTGTTCTCACCCGTTTCTCCTTTGTAATTATCTGGTCAGTCTAAGTTTAGTTCTGTCTTTCCCTACCTTGTGGTGTCATTGTACAGTGTTGTGGTTTCATCCTCCCATGTCATGTGGATTGTTTCCCGGTTTGTTATGTTACTTCAGTTATATCATCCTTGTGGTTAAGTTTACTTAGTGTACTTTGTTTTTCAGCCCCTGTGCTGCTTTGTTTTATTGTTAATAAATTACTGTGAACTACAATTACCACCATTCTGAGTCTTTTCCCGTCAGCCATACTTTGTGACACTAGTAGCCAAAATCACTGAACGCCAAATTTTTCTACCCCGAAGGTAGAGATGGTTGGTGATCAGTGAGGGATTGATGGGCGTTCAATGACAGGCCAATAGAGTTAATTGAAAGACTGCTGAAAGATCATTGGGAAATTGATGAAATTGTTGAGTACTCAAGAACTCCTTGAGAGATTGCTTCCCTTTGGTGGTTGTTGGGAGATTGTTTTGGGCTGAATCAAAAACTTTGTGCAGGTCGTGACAACCGTGAAGCATTCTCTCCTGGTCTCCCAGTGATTTCTCAAGGATGTTTCAAAGATCTCTATAGATTGCTGAGAAAATTGTCAAAATATCACCCAAACATTTACACACACTGCTTTTTTGAGGTATTTGGAAATCATTGAGAGAATTTTTGATCTCCATATGTGTAAAGGAGCCATTACTGTTTACACTTGTTTGATTTTTGAACGTCCTCTTGCTAAAAATTTTAATTTATTATTTAAAATATTGTCTAAAAATTTTACTATGATTCTTTTTTGTGGTGCTTATTTTAACACAACCATTTTTTTATGCTACCAGTATCTGGTCCTTCATCAGAGAGACCTTTGTAGATTTACAAATCTGTAATACAAAATAAGTTTTAGATTTTCAGGCTGTTCAATCTTAGAATGTGTTTGTACTGTCGTCTGTTCGCACTGCACCATCTGTTTGCATTCTATCAGGCATCCTGTCATCTCTTGGAAACTTTGGGAATTGGCAGTACGTCTGAGCACCTAGAAAGATACAGACTACATCTGTTTTATGTAGTGATACAAATGGCAATCTGGGACAGGAAACAACAACAACAAAAAAAAAAAACTGCTCAAAAATTGCATGATGTGTATTTTTTGTATGTTTGCATTGTTTTTTATCTTTATCTTGTAATGCAAAATAGCACACACTCACTCCAAGTGAAGAAATGACAGATTGTTAATGTGGGTGTATTCATCCCCAGAAACATAAATCATCAGTTTAATATCATTTCAAAGCAAAAACTGTTTTTTCTAATATTTTGACAAACTAAGATATTCACAAAATGAGCCAAGATGACATCAAATAAAATCCCCTCAGACTCTCACTCAAAATTAATTTTATAGATGGGCTGCAAGTGATTTGAATGAATGTCAAGCTTCACAGCTTCTTATTCCAGCTCTAATTTGCTACATAAGTAGGCCTAATAGGCAACCGTGTTTCAGCGCCAAGTGAGATGATTGAGCGTCTGTAATGATTTGTTCGCATTCTTCAGTTAGAAATCAAAAGCTAAAAAAGCTTAAAAAAAAACACTAAAAACACAGCCACTGATGCAACAGCAGATTAGGTGTTTGCCACTTTTAATTTCCTCTTTTTTGTTGTTGTTCATGAACATTGTTTCTAGTCAATGTCACAGTGGGGCAAGTGTGTTTGTCACGTCTTCCCTTCAACACTCCATGTCTTTGTTCAAGGTGTGGCTGTCAATCAGTCAAGCTCTGCAAACTTTAGTGCTCCTATTAAATGACATTGCAGACATTACTGATATTAATATTGCACATTTTGGGGATTGCATTCCAGTGAACTTACAAATCATCCCAAACACTTTTCATTCTTAGATGACATTTCAAGACATGCCCCTTAGAATGTAGAAAAGTGCCAGTTTTTGCCTCTTACTAAAAGCACGGAGTGGTTACAGATGGCTTTGTGCTTTGTGTTGTGCGTGGTCAGCTGTCTGGAGGCTGTTGTTGTCACTGCTGTTGCTGCGGCTGCAGCACGATAATGAGCCTCTGGCGCTGAGCTGCTGTCAGTCTGGCAGACAGACAGGCCTTCGCCCTGGTCACTGCCGCTTCGTGCCATCTGGGTCCCTGCACTGAGAGGGTAGGACAGGGACCCACCACTGGGAGGACAGGGGGAAAGGTCACACACACACACACACTGGCCCTGACTGGCTTACTGTTTGTTTGACTGATTTGTATTCTTTTTTCTTATCTCAAACTATACATAGGTATCATGACTGATTATCAAAACTGCTCAGTAACAGTTAAAGATGGTGTTTCTGAGGTCCTTGGTTTGTTCACCAGGTCTCCAAACTGCATTCTTTGGTGAAAAGATAAGCAAGAAGTCCTGCAACCCTCACTGGACACAGGAATTTTAAAATAAATGGTTGCCTCACAATTGCTAGGAGTTGTTTGTGCTGTGATTATTTTAACAAAGCAAAACCAAAACAAGCAAGCAAACAAAAAATGGCAGCTTCAAAGCTTATTTAAAGTTTGCTCAGTTTTCTGTCCACCGTGACACAGACATGCTCCTTGAGGCTGTGCGATGTCTCCAGGATCAGTGGTTATCAGTGTTGCCTCACAGCAAAAGGGTCTGGAGTTGAACTCAAGTTTTATCCCACGTCAGCTCCAAACTACGGTTGCAATCAAAATCATTCAACCCCCACTGCAGATTAGGTGTACTGACAAAATGTACAAACTAGCAGCTGTTTGCAATAAACAAATCAAACAAGAACAATTTCAATAGCTCAATGCAACTAATGTTATAAGTTGTTTCTTCAAATTCAACACAAAAGGCTACTTTTAATGTCTACTGCAGTGTGATAAACTTATTCAACCCCTTCATGACAAGTATCTTTAGGACTTAAGAGAGCACCATTTGCTGACAGTGTTCCTGAGGAATTTTAGCCCATTCCTCAGTGGCAAAGGCCTCCAGTTCACTAATATTCTTGGGTTTGTGTGCTGCAATCCCCTATTTCAAATCCCATCACAGATTTTCAGTGGGGTCAGGTCAGGCAGTTGTGATGGCCACTCTAGTATCTTCCAGGGCATCTTGTGAAACCAAGCCTTGGTGGACTTTGGGGTATGTTTCAGATCATTGTCCTGTTGGAAGGTCCAATGGCATTCAAGCTTCATTTTCAGATGGCATCACATTTTCTCCCAGGATTTCCTGATTGAATCCATTTGCCCTCCACATGCTGAAGGTTTCCAGTGCCAGAGAAAGCAAAGCAGCCCCACAGCATTGCTGAGCCACCACCATGCTTCACTGTAGTCAGGGTGTTCTTTTCAGTATATGCTTCATTCTTCCTCCCCCAGACAGACCACTGAGCCATAGGCCCGAAAAGGTCCAGTTTTGTTTCATCGCTCCACAGAACAGAATCCACAAACCTCTTTTTGTTTTTTATATAGTTCTGAGCAAATTGGAGCTGACTTTTCTTGTGCTTTTGGGTCAGTAGTGGTGTATGTCTTGGAGTCTGGGCATGGAGTCCTTTAGTGTTTGGCACGTGCCTTACTGTGGAAACTGAAACCCCAGTGCCTGCTGCCACCAAGTCTTGCTGAAGGTTTTTTGCAATCAGTCGAGGGTTTTTGACCACCTGCCTCCCCAGAACTCTGGTGGCAGCTGTTGATAGCTTCCTTTTTTCTGTTGAGGAGGTTGAATAATTTGGAGTCTGCAGTAGTCATTAAAAGTGGCATTTTGTGTTGAATTTGGAGAAACCACTTGTAATATTTGTTGTGTTGAGCTATTTAAATTGTTCTTGTTTGACTTGTTTATTGCAAACAGCTGCTAGTTTGTACATTTTGCTTATAAACCTAATATGCAATGTGGGGTTGAATGATTCTGATTGCAACTGTATGTCCAACCTTGTGGAGTTTGCATGTTCTTCCCATGCTGTGTGGGCCTTCTCCATGCTGTCCGGTTTCCTCCCAAAATTCAAAGGCACACTTGTGGAAGTGCCTTGGATGGCAGCAGCCCCTCCGCATCAAGGTGTTAACACTGTAGATAGGAGAAAGTCAGTTTCATTCTATTGTACATGTTTTGCTGTTGAATGACGATGAAGTTGGCTCTCAATCTTGCATGTGACTTGCCCAAGTAATGTGGCATGGTAGATATCTGGTGAGAGCCTGTCTGTGATTGAGTCTTTGTAGCAGAGTGACATGTGATCAAGGATTTCCCTCTGATTGGGGGCTTTTGGTCCGTAACTCTACAATTAGTTTCTCACTTCATTATTGGACTTGCAGTCACATAGTGTGACCTAGATTTAATGAGAGTAAGTCATTTTAAGCTTTATTATGAAATTATACTGTACATATGCATACGTGACTAAGGAGTTGGGTGGTGGCCCTGTCACCAAGGAGGTCAACCCTCTTAGTGACACATGTAAAGTATCAGACTCCAGCACAGGAGGTTATGAGTTGAAACCCCTGTTTGGATGCCAGCTGTGGTGCCTCGCCACCCTGCTCTTGGTCACAGCTGGTGCTATTAGCATGTCTTACTGGTGGTGCAATGTCCCATTCCCCAGATACCACCAGTGTGTCTGTCCCATAAGTGGTAATTGGTCCCTGCCACAAGAGGTGTTGCTGGTAGGGCTCACAGGTGGTGACATAGTCAGAAGGCAGACATCCTTAAAGCTTAAATGCACCTGTGGCATTAGGAAGATGTCAAAATTGTGAGGGAGAATGTGTGACGGAGTCAAAAGCAGCCATAGGTGGCTCACCAAACAGGTCAACTCTGTTGTTGATGCAAGTGCTAGACTCCAGTGCAGGAGGTTGTGAGTTTGAACCCCTGTGGGGTTTCACCGGTCTACCCTTTATCACCCTAGTGGTGTTTTGATGCAAACGTTCACATTAGCTTGAAAGTGCACTACTAATAATAATGTGCAGATGCAAATAGTTAGCTAATATAATGTTTACTAATACTGAAAAGAAAAAAAATGCATTTTAGCTATTCCTGTATTATGTCTAATTTATGCTAAGAAATGGAGCATAATCAACCAGGAGATCAGTAATATGCATAACTTTCAGCAAGCAAGCACATATATAGTTGTAATGGTTTTTGTGTAATATATTGTGTTTTTGTTATGATGCGGAGCACAGTTGGGGAACCATGCTCACGCTTTTTGTTATTCTGATTATTTTCTGTAATTTCCCCGCTTCAGTTTTGTATTTAATCTGGTTGGTTTTGGATGCATTATGTTATATGAGTTTGCCATTTGTTTCTGTTTATGAAAGTTTCTGTTCTTAGTTTAGTTACTATTATCTTGTCATTTATATTGTGTCCGTGACCATCCAGTTTTGTATTATGAATATTATCTGCCTTTTTAGACATGAGCCTACCTTCACCTTTGCCTATAGTTCTCTTTTTGTAATGTGGTATTTAGTAGTATTTCAGTATTTGCTTCTCTTGTTGTTTGTATTTATCTTGACCTCGCCTTGGTGGTTATTTTCCCCTTTTTGTATTCTCTGATCTCAGTCTTGTTTTGTAAACATTTCTTGGTTGTAGTCAGTTACCTTCTGCCATGTCCTCCAGTGCTTTTATTTTGACAGTCGCTTTTGTTCACTTCCTCTTTAACTCAAGTTTGTGGTCTGTTACAGCTGTTATTTCATTTATTATCCTCGCTCCTGTTACCCACACCTGATTATCATTTGTTGTTATTCCCCTTTTGTTTTATTTAAGGGCCACTGCACCGCAGTTCGGTGCAGCGTCCTTCAGTGTTCAGACATGAGTCCCTCTTCTTAGCTCTCTCTTTCTTTCAGACGTGTATCTCACATCTAAGTATTCCTAGTTTAGTCGGCAATTCCACTCGCGTTAGTCATGGTGCTATTTTGGCTTCTCCTTTGTATCCTGCCTTTGCCTCAAAGTTGTATGTTTTTGTTCTGTTGGAATTTTGTGTTTTTATTTAACTTTGCAAGTGCACAGCTCCAACATTTGGGTCTTCGTTCCTGCCCTGAAGGGCATTTGTGACAGTTTTAAGCCTCAAAATTGCAAAGTTAGACCAGTAATTACAAATAAACAATTTCCCATTGGCTTATATGGGTTTAAAACAACTGTGATAATTTACTGAATTTTCCACTAGTGCAAACCACATGAACCTACAAATCATTAGTGCAATATTCACTTAATTGGGACTGCGTATTCGCTGAGAGTATACCACACCGTATATATTCTACAGTCCAGCTACTCAACATCCACTTCTCTGATTATTAAGCAGCTGGTCGTGTAAACATCTTCGCCCATGTAGAAACAGTGTGATCTGACCTCAGATCGGTCATTAAATGGGACGCTCCCACTAAAGCTGAGCCCCCCCCCCCCCCATTTCTGCTTAATTATGCATGTGGGCTGAGCAATCAGTCTCCTGGTATGGTACTGCACGTTCAATCCTGCAGCTTCCTTGAGCTCGCAAGCTGATTATGAAGCTTTGGCAGTCCAAGCACTTTGAATTATTTAAATCTCTGTTAAGCCTGCCGTATATACATATATCAATGGAAGAAATGGATTAGGGCTTGACATGTTTTTACTCTGCCTTTACCCCTCAGCCGCCCCCTCGTGCTTCTTCCTTCTAACCTGACAAGCACTCCAACCAAATCACCGCACAATGCCTTTCAAAGAAATGGCAATTTTTCCTCATTCCCTTTAGAAACTGTTTCACAGTAGATGTTGCTTTTAGCTGTATTGGGGTTTAGATTATGCGGCAGGATTAAGGATTGTATTTTTGTGTGGGGTTCTGAGTTTGTAAAAAGGTCCAGTGAGAGATGTGGAGAGGGCTTTTGTGCACCCAGAAGGGCCCACCCAGGAGAGCAGCTGTCTGTCCGAGGGAGGCCTTTGTGTGGGTGGGCCATGTGGAGCTGATGGATTCCCGTTTCACACAAACGCCTGAACGAAAGCAAACAATCAATATCCTGCTGCCTACTCTCGGTGCCGATAAATGAAAATACGGTAGCATAAAGAGATGAATAAATAAGAGGGCAATCTTTTTTACATTAGGGGTGGGACTGCACACAAAGCAGAGCAGATATAGCACTTAAAGTGACAATAATAGTCTCTGCATCCCTCAGTGCCTACTGCAAATTTATGTTTGCAGTTGCTAAATTTGTTCACTGGGCAGAAATCAAGTAGTATTTGTTCAGCGAGGCACAAGCTGACTTAAATTTGATTAAATGTTTCAATTTAGTGCTGTGAAAATCAACATCATAATGTTTCCTTTGCAATTTTTTCCCGCCTGTGAGGCCGACAACCACAGCTTAGGTGTCAAGATCTGGTGTTAAATTTGTTAATAGGTCTTTTTCCTGTCAGCTGACATGAAATTACATCAAATGGGTAATAAAACAGAGGAGCCGTCTGTCAGGTGGAAAAGGGAGGCCAGAGGAGAGTGGTATGCCCATCACGTTGCATGAGTGACAACATGAGTGAAGCTCTTCAATCCGCTCTTGGGCTGCCACAGAAATGAATTCACATCACCTCAATTGCACCATTACCGGAACAGGAGAGACAGAGAGTGAGAGCAAAGGGAGCGCTTTCTGTGTTTTTTTTGTTTTTTTTTAAGCAGTCGCGGGAGAGCAAAAGTGCTTCTTCCTGTGTTTTACCTACTGCATCCTTAAGTGTCTCATAATGATCACAGTACTCTGTCTGCTGAGTTGCATGACTATGCTAATCCTACGGCTGAGATATCCCCGGTGGGCAAAGAAATTCAGGGATTCAACAGATTCCCACACTTGTTCTCCAATCTGAGAGTCTGCCGATTCCATATCAGCACTCGCGCCTTCACCATTTATGCCACTGGGTATCTGCAGCTGTCAAAAGCTGTTGAATAAAGAGTTGAAAAACACAGATATCAACTGATGGGATTTTTCTGTGTTCTGATGTGCAGACAGATTTCTGAAGAGAGATATAAGACTTATTGCCTGGGAGTCTTCCCAACAAGAAACCTGCCAACATCCGGACACAAACAAGCCCAAGTGATTTGCTTTCTGTCTATTCTCTCATAAGCCCCACTTCCCGCACATAAAATGAAGTCAGTTCTCTGCCATTGCTGGCTGATTGCCCGAAGCCACCGACAGTTTTCTGTCCTTTTCTGCCTTGGAGCTTCGACAAGTGACAGGTGATCTATGGCTGCTTGAAGTCTGGGATCTAAATCTGAAACGAGCTTAAGCGCACCTTGCAAAATGAGAATTGATAATCGAATGATGCTGAATGAGGGGGCCTGTCAGTACATTGTAACGGAGTTGACGGATTTAGTTAAGGGAGAGGGAAAGCATGGCAGATGAATTTTGGCAGGATAGAGAATTGCTCAGTAAGAGGAGAGAAGCTTAATCCTCACAGCTATTTCTGAATCTCTGAGTGTAAACATGTTGGTAGTGTTCTCGATGAGTAACTGCTGGGCTACAAGGAACTGCTTGATGAGGTCATTCTGAAAAAGATCACCCACAATATAATACAATAAAAAAGGACTATAGAAAGAAGAGTACTGTCTGTTTATGACTCAACACAGTTTGTTGGTTGGCATGCTGGTTTTGACATAAAAATCAACTCTACACGCTTAAAAAAAGAAATGTTGCAATAAATTAAAAAAAATAACAGAGGTAAAGTATAGGATTTAGTAAGGACACTATATTTTACAATGACAATGACAGAGCTGTTAAAAACAGCTGAAACTGGCTAATAGTATTAAGCCATTTAATGTGTGTCCCCAAGGTAAAACTGTCAGCATCTGTTTCATATAATAAAGTTTTCAGTTCAATTCAATTCAATTTAATTCAATTTTATTTATATAGTGCCAAATCACAACACAGGTCATCTCAAGGCACTGTACAAAAAAGGGTGGGTTTAGGCCACCCTCTCAAATTTATAGAAACCAGCAGATACCCCTAAGAGCAAGCATTGCAGCGACACAGGCGAGGAAAAACTTCCCTTTAACGGGCAGAAACCTCAAGCGGAACCATAGCTCATAGAGGACGGCCATCCGCCTCAACCGGCTGGGTTGAAGAAAAGAGGTAAAAAGTAGGAGGCCTGGCAGTAGCTACATTCAAAACAAACATAACAAATACAATTCAGCATTAACATTCACAGCCAGAACCTCCAGTATCAAGCCGGGTTAGGCTCCACATGTGAGTGAAGGCCTGGCAGCGGCAACATTTTTAACTATAGGCTTCATCAAAGAGAAATAATTTCAACTTACTCTTGAATAGAGAGAGAGTGTCTGCCTCCCAAACTGAACTGGGAAGATGGTTCCACAGGAGGGTAGCTTGATAACTGAAAGCTCTACCTCCCAGTCTACTTCTGGAGGCCTTGGGGACCACCAGTAGTTTGGATTTTTGGGAGCGCAGAGCTCTGGTTGGATGATAGGGAACTATGAGTTCTTGCAGGTAAGAAGGAGCCCGACCATTAAGGGCTTTATAAGTTAGGAGTAAAATCTCAAATTCAATTCTATATTTTATTGGGAGCCAATGTAAAGAAGCTAAAACTGGGGTAATGTGATCTCTTTTCCCTGTTCTCATCAGGACATGTGCAGCTGCATTCTGAATAAGTTGGATAAACTTTATGGACTTATTAGGACAACCTGTTAAAAGTGAATTACAGTAGTCTAGCCTAGAGGTGATAAAGGCGTGGACGTTTCTCAGCATCTTTATGAGACAGGATGGACCTAATTTTAGAAATATTACGCAGATGGAAGAAGGCAGTCTTAACAGTTTGCTGTATATGAGAGTTAAAAGACATATTTTGGTCAAAGACATCTCCAAGATTCCTAACAGAGGACTTAGAAGCCAGTACAATGCCATCTAGTGTTGTTATCTTACTAGAAAGAGTACTTCTAGCTTGTTTGGGGCCAAGAATGACTTCAGTTTTATCTGTATTCAGCAATAGAAAGTTGTAGTTCATCCAGGTTCTAATATCCTTAAGACACTCCTGGAGTGAACCCAAATGGCTGGGATCATCTGGGTTGATGGACAAGAATAATTGAGTGTCATCAGTGTAACAAAGAAAATGAATAGAATGCTTACTCATAATGTCTCCCAAAGGCAGCATGTATAATGTAAACAGTACTGGTCCAAGTACCGATACCTGCGGAACTCCATAGCTAACCATTGTCATGTTCAGGGTCATCACCCCGAGCGTGACTTGTGGCTGTTGGATTTAATTATTGCTTATTAATTCCAGCTGGCGGATTGAGCCTTGCTCTCCGCCAGTCCCACAGCCACGCCTCCTCCTCTCACCAGGCATTCACCAGCTGTCTGGTTTGCCACATACACACTCACACACTCATGCGCGCACACACACACACACACACACACACACACACACACACACACACACACACACACACACACACACACACACACATACACGCACACACACACTTAGTTCAATCAGTCACGCACCTGTTGCGACATGGCTGGTCCTACTTGCTGTCATTAGGGCTTGGTATTAATAGCAGGGCAGTACAACCAGCCGGCGTGGCAACTTAGCAATGTCAACCTAGAACATCTGGACTTGCTTCTGTTGGTTTACCCCTGGACTGAATCGTGTTGTTCCCTCAGAGCCTTTCCGCTCCGACACTGTTGTAAGTCTTTCCCTGTGCCTTTTTCTCCACTCCTGCTTAATTGGAGTGCGTTAGGCATTCCCGTTCACCAACCAAGTTTGTAGCCGGGTGTCTTTCCCTTTTGCTGTGACTGTATTTGGACTTTCTATACATACACCCATTGTAAATAAACACGTTACTTACTCTGTGTTTTGGGCTCACTGCTAATTCATATGTTCGCTGCGAAGTTACGCAGTGAATATGACAACCGTGGTCTGGATAGAGTACTTGTTATGAACATTGACAAACTGGGAACACTCTGATAAATAAAACTGGACTTATCAGACTTTTCAATCTGTTCAACTCACAGTGGTTGCTTTTGTTTCGGTGACTGGAGGATCTCAGTCCTCTGTGGGATGGTGTGCTGTTGTGGTCACGTGTGGGTTCACTGCTCTGGAGGTCCACACATTATTGGTTGGTGAGGTCCTTTCTGCTGTTCTCAGGGAATCCTGAGGTTTGGGCATCACTTCTGTGCTTAGTTTACGGAGCGCCATGGTGGTGAGATGGGGTCATATGCTTGGGCTCCAGCGTTTTTTTGATGATGTGTCAGTGGCCCTCATTTTCTGTGATGCAGGTCTTTACATGCGGGGTTCACGGTGGACCATGTGGTCTTCTTGGTTTGCTTTGAGTTTGGAGGTGCCTTTGTTGGGCAGAGTGTGTCCGGAGTAGGTTGATTTTTTTTTTTTTTTTTTTTTTTTTTTACCCGCTGCTGTTTCAGCTTGGCTGTGATCTTTTTTCTTTTTCCAACATGGCGCCCACAGCGGTCGCCATGGTGCTTCGCTGCGCTTTTCTTTATTTGTTTTTGTTCGTCAATTGTGTGTCTGCCTGCTCTTACACCCGTGAAGAGCTACTAAATATCAGGACTTTCACTCCCACGGACCTACTCCCAGTTTTTTTTAGCAACTGCCGCCGATCTGATTCACTGTTTAGCTCAAAAAGTGAGACGGCGAAAAAGAGGTAGGCGAGCAGGCGCTCTCGTCCAGCTCCGCAGGAGAGGCACGCGCACGCCTTTGCCTGGCATATTTCTCTCCAATGCCAACTCTCTCTCAAACAAGGTAGATGAATTGAGACTGCTGATGCGATTTAAGGACCTCGCTTCCTCGTCTGCTCTCTGTTTCTCTGAGACCTGGCTCAGGGGGAATATACCGGACAGCGCGCTTCACCTAGAGGGATTTCAGCTGTTTCATGCAGATCGCGTCACAGAGCTCTCCGGTAAGTCCTCGGGAGGAGGAGTCTGCTTTTACATCAACAGCAGCTGGTGCTCTGATGTAACGGTGATTTCCCAACACTGTTCTCCCGCTCTGGAATTTTTATTCATCAACTGTAAGCCATTTTATTCCCCGCGGGAGTTCGCCTCATTCATCCTGGCCGCTGTCTACGTCCCGCCCGACGCGGATGCGCGCGAGGCTCAGCGCGCGCTCGTGGATCACATCCAACATACGGAGCAGACTTTCCCGGACTCTCTGGTTATTGTGGTTGGCGACTTTAACCAGTGCAATCTGAGCCACGATCTTCCCCGATACAAACAGTTTATTAAATGCCCAACCAGAGGAAAAAACACGCTGGATCACTGTTACACTACAGTGAAGGACGCGTATCGCGCTGTTCCCCGCGCTGCGCTCGGACTATCTGATCACGTGATGGTCCACCTCATTCCCACATACAGACAGAGACTGAAGCTCACTAAACCTGTTGTGACCACTACAAAGAAATGGACCAGTGAAGCTGAGGAGAAGCTGGAAACGTGCATGGAAATAACTGACTGGGGCATGTTTAAAGGAGCCACGCATCATCTGGATGAGTATACGGACACTGTGAACTCATATATCCACTTTTGTGAGGAGAGCATTCTTCCAGCACGCACCAGGGTGAGTTACTCTAATGATAAGCCCTGGTTCACTGCTAAGCTCAGACAGATCAGGAAGGAGAAGGAAGCAGCGTTGAAAAGTGGAGACAGGGACTGCTACAGGGAGGTTAAATATCGGTTTAACAGAGAGCTGAGGAGAGCTAAATCTGTGTATTTTGAGAGACTCCAGCAGCAGTTCACTGCTAACGACTCGGCTTCTGTGTGGAGAGGACTGAGGCAAATCACCAACTATCGGCCTCAGGCTTCTAAAGGTCAGGATGGCAAAGCCCTTTGTCAAAGACTGTCCCAACATTACGCCCGTTTTGACACCTCGTCAGCTGTGTCCAACTCCCCCCCTCCCCCCAGCTCCACTGCCTCGTCGGTCCCTACTTCATCAAAAGCGGTCCCCCCCTCCTCCCCCCCTGCCCTTGTCATCAGCGAGCAGGATGTGCACAGACAATTCTCCAGACTGAACCTGCGCAAGGCCCCCGGTCCGGACGGCGTGTCTCCCTCCACCCTGAGACACTGTGCGAAAGAGCTGGCTCCTGTCTTCACAGACATTTTTAACACCTCCGTTAAGCTATGCCACGTGCCGACCTGCCTCGAATCCTCCACCATCATCCCTGTCCCCAAGAAGCCACGGATCACTGGACTTAATGACTACAGACCTGTAGCACTCACCTCTGTAGTTATGAAGTCTTTTGAGCGCCTGGTCCTGCCCCACCTCAAGTCCATCACCACTCCCCTCCTGGACCCACTGCAGTTTGCCTACCGAGCCAATAGGTCTGTGGACGACGCAGTCAACCTGGCCCTCCACTCCATCCTGCAGCACCTGGACTCCCCGGGAACCTACGCCAGGATCCTGTTTGTGGACTTCAGCTCTGCATTCAACACCATCCGCCCCGCTCTGCTCCAGGACAAGCTGTCCCTGCTCGGCGTGCCTGACTCCCTCTGCAGGTGGATCACCGACTTCCTGACGGACCGGAGGCAGCATGTGCGGCTGGGGAAGACTGTCTCAGACTCTGTCAGCATCAGCACCGGATCACCCCAGGGCTGTGTACTTTCCCCCCCTACTCTTCTCCCTTTATACCAACTCCTGCACCTCCAGCCACCAGTCTGTTAAGCTGATCAAGTTTGCGGACGACACCACCCTCATCGGGCTCATCTCCAACGGCGACGAGTCCGTCTACAGGAGAGAAGTGGCCCAGCTGGCGTCCTGGTGCAGCCACAACAACCTGCAGCTGAACGCTCTGAAGACAGTGGAGATGATTGTGGACTTCAGGAAAGTCACAACCCCTCTGCCCCCCCTCACCCTCACAGGCTCTCCCATCACCACTGCAGATTCCTTCCGCTTCTTGGGCACCACCATCACCCAGGACCTCAAATGGGAGCCGACCATCAGCTCCCTCATCAAAAAGGCCCAGCAGAGGATGTTCTTCCTGCGGCAGCTGAGGAAGTTCAAGCTACCCACCAAGATGTTAGTGCAGTTCTACACAGCCATCATCGAGTCCATCCTCACCACCTCCATAACCGTGTAGTACGCAGGAGCCACTGCCAGGGACAGACTAAGGCTGCAGCGCGTCGTGCGCACTGCTGAGAAGATGATCGGCTGCAAGCTCCCATCTCTCCAGGACCTGTACATCTCCAGGACCCGGAGGCGTGCAGGCCGGATCATAGCCGATCCTTCACACCCTGGTCACATACTGTTTGCCCCCCTCCCCTCAGGTAGAAGACTTCGGTCCATTCAGACTAAAACCTCCCGGCACATGAACAGCTTCTTCCCCTCTGCCATCAGACTGCTGAACACTAAGTGACTTATTGACTCTCGTGCACTACGTACAGCAGCTCAACCGGTCTCATTACAATTATCACTGTTTTCTCTTGCACTACCGACTGCACTATGTGGTACTCCACAATATCTGCTGCTCGCTAATATATTTAAAAACTGCTTTGACTAATATTACTCATTCTTATTCTACACTTATTGCATGTATAGTTTTTTATTCTTTTATCTTATCATGTTTAATGTTGCAGCATTGCACCGAGACAAATTCCTAGTTTGTGTACTACATGAACAATGGCAATAAATCTGATTCTGATTCTGCTGACGCCAGTGTCGCTGGATGGTAATGACAGGGGTAGGTTGAGTGTGTCATATCGAGGCCTTTTTTTCCATTTTTGATATAAAGTTTTGAGTTAAACATTTTTGGCGCATTTCTTAGATCTTTCTCCACTGTGGTTTCTCCATCCGTCATTTTACTTTGTGAAACTGACAGTAAATCTCACAAAACAAGGTATGACTTCACCTGATACCTTTACATTTACTTTGCACTATCTAATGGACTGAAAACTCAGTTGGTTGCTTCATACCCAAGAGTTTGCAACATTTATATACATATAATTTTTTCCCCCTTGTCCTCTCAAGCAGCTAGGTGAGCAGAACAGAAATCTGCTTCCCTTATTGTGCCAAAGAGATTTGCTTTGCCAAAAGGAGCTTTATACAGTACATATATACATATGGACTGTATATTATTTAGAAACTCCTCTTGTAATAGCTTGTAATACTTTATGTAAATTGTTTTTACACATGAAGAACCCGATAAGAGGGGGAATGAGAAAAGGAGAGGCGGGGAGGAGGAAAGAAAAGGGAGAAGAACAAACAGAAAGACAAACAGACTAACACAACTGCAGCAAACAGAAGACAAACTACTTCTTCTACTGAAAAGGTCTCATCATGAGTCTGGTATCTGCACCTGTTAAAGGAGAGAAATATGTGTGTGTGCATGTGTATGAGAGCATGCACAAAGTAAGTGAGTGCGTGTGAGTGGTTTGCCAGGAAACGTACAAAGAGGGCGGCAGGTCGCAGCAACAGCCTTTCCCCCCGGAAACCCTGAGCAAGCAAGACGGCGCCACCAACCCGAGGCCAACAAGCCCCAGAACAACCAGGCATCTGCCCCAGGAAGGACGGCTGAGGGAGGCCGGGCCTCCAAGCCCCAGACAGGCCAGCACCCCCCCCCCCCAACACCAGTTCCCGGGCCCCAGGCACCGGAAGGTCAATGCACCCCCCTGGGCCGGGGACCGGCCCGCACCCCTGGTGCGAGCCCCCCCAAACACCCCCAAATACCACCCCAGCGCTTCTGACACCACCCCGGAAACCCTCACGCCCCCACACCAAAGGAAGGCGGCAGTAAGGCTCAGAAGCCCCACGGGGGACCAGCCCCCCAATCCAAAGGAGCCCACGTGACCAGGAGGTACCAGGAGGCACCACCCTCAGTCCAGCACCTCCCGACCAGCGCATACACTCATTCCCATGTACTCAGACCCTCATGCTGGCATACGTACCCATTCACACCCACACACACTCACACACACTCACACTCACTCTCACTCTCCCTCTCCCCCACACAATTCCATATTTGCACTCCCACACCCAGACCCACCCACTCCTGTACCCGCTCAATTTCGCTCCCACTCCCTCTCACCCTCACAGTCGCCTGCACCCACCCACGCACACCCAAACACACATTCTTACTTGCGCTCTGACTTATTCACATCTACTCATGCTCTCCCCCACACACTCACGCACACTTATCACTTGGGGTGGCCGCGCCACAGTTGTGGCGGGCATGAACATGCACCAACACCCGGCAGTGGCCGTGGAGACCACCGTGGAGACCGTCGACTCCGACCAGCAGCTACAATCCCGTCAACCCGCCCCAAGGCGGCCACGGCCACAGTAGCAGACCACCACCACCAACGTCCACCAGGAGCGACTGATCAACGGACCACTGCAAGCACTCTGAGACGCCACCCGACATGCAAAGCACCACACAAATTCAACCCACCACCATCATCACCATCTCCACTCATCACTCCCTTGCTCTCACTTATTTGCTCACTCACTCACTCACTCACTACCTTGCTCGCACCCATTCATTCTGCAGCGCCCAGGTATGATGACAACATGACAGGCCCCAGGTCACCAGCCAGGCCCCCGGCAGAAGGAGGGCAGCAGGGGTGGGGGAAGACTCCCACCCCCCATCTCCCATTCCCAAATCATGATGGGTGAGTGATAGTTGTGTGGTGTGATGGTGTGCAGGTGTGTGAACTACCAAAGTGCAGTTAAAGTTGGGGGCATAGTGTGTTAGGGCACCGCTAGCCACTGCTATGGGCATCTACATCAATCTGAAATTCAAGGAATCTCTGTTTGTGTGTGTGTTTGTCTGTCTGTTCCACGCATATCTCTCAAACCATTTGTCAGACTGGCCTCAGATTTTAAATGTGGTTTCCTGAGGTTGCGAGGGTGTGCATCCCCGAATGTGGGGTCGCTCAGTCAAAATATGTAATTTATATCAATAAAAGTTTAGCCACCGTTCTGTGTCCTGGCTTCAAGAAGTGTGGGTGGGGTGCTTGACTCCATGCTCACTGGATAATATGCCACTTCACGGCCATGCTGATTAGACAAATCCCAACTTGTCAGTCACCACAGCGTTCCCTGGACAAAACAAGGAAGTGAAAAATGACAAATTTGACTAGAAAAAGATAATACTGAAGATTTAATGCTTAAAAAAATTATACTATAAAGTTGCCATGATTGCGTAGATCTAAAGGATAATTCGGCATATGTGCAGAACATGAGGTGCGTGAGCAGACTGGGCAGAGCGTCAGTGGGGACGGGGTCTGACAAAGAATACCGGTGTATTAACACAGATCATGCCGGGAGAAGCAGTAACCTAACCAGGCGGACCACGGTGCTTCACGGAGAGCAATGCCCAGCCTGCCCCAGTCAGCAGCATGCAGGACCACAGCTCGCCGTCACCAGTGGCGCTGCTCTCAGGGTGCTTGCACAATTATTAAAAGTTAATTATTAAAAGTTAATAACTGTGGAGCAGAATGCCCAGATCAACTGCATATCATATGAGGCCACATGCACGGTTTGACTATACAACGACCGTCACCAAACTAGACACAAAAACGCTCAATAACTCATAAAAGATCACACAAATAAGTGATCTGACAGAAAAATAAACAAGTGGTTCTTATACAGTGGTTAATATTGGATGTCCCATTCATTTCCAATTATTCTGTAATTAATATTCACACAATCAAATAAATCTCACTTCAGTCCCTTTCATATTTGTCAAAGTCTAACATGTGATTGCCTATATATAGGCTACACCTCTGTACTCCACTTTCAAACATGGCTTACACGGCCTGGCTCAAAGGCATGCTAACTGATGGCGATAAAAAGTTATTTTCAATAAAGTGGAGTGTGCTTTTGGCCTGAGGCTGATTTATCATGGAAAACAGCTGAGCTCTATGGTTCCAGCAATCAGTTGTTTGCATCCACCTTTTTTTTTTACCCAAGGTAAAAAAAAAAAAAAAAAAAGCATGGGGGGAAGGCCCTACTGTTGTGTCGTTAGTATGACGTATTATTGTGTGACACGGGTGGTGGCTCCACCTTTCCAGTTCCGCCGCCACCCGGGGTATAAGAGGGCTGTGCAGAAGAGGGGCTGTCTCTTGACCTCCTCTCAGCCTGACGGGACCACCTTGTATGTTACTAGTGAGTACACAATAAAGTCAGGTTCAGTTCACCACTCGGTCTCGTCCTTGGTTCATGTTTTACCGACATAACATTTGGTGACGAGGGTGAAAAGTATGGACGCGAGAGTTGCTTCAATTCGGCCATTTCTGGAGTTTCCCGGTTAGCCGCCCGTCCCTTGGGAGAGGTGGTTTGCCGCTTTCCTAAATTATTTAGTGGCATTGGATCTTGGAAGACTGGAGAAGTTGCGGGCATGAGCACTGTTGGTTCACAACTTGGAAATGGAAGGACAGCATATCCTTAGTACCTTAGGCAAGGGTGTAGCTGTCACAGTGAAAAGGTTTATGTATCTTTGGTTCTTTTCTGAAATAATGTTTGTTTATGGGTGTGTGCACCAGTGTTGCAGACGTTAGCGGTGTCCTTTTCTCCGCCTTCAATCCCTCCATATCGCGGCGCATATGCGCTCGTGCTGCCGAGCTCGGGGGTGAGTTGGAGAGCTCGTGAAGGGGGCTCGTGCAGGTGTCTCGCCCCACCTGTCAGCGCTATTGTGTGAGCGAGTGTCGGAGAGAGGACGGAGTGTTTTTCCTGCAGGCAGCCAGACTGTTAAATGTTCTCCATGTTTGTGAGGAAACAGCGGCGGACCCGGACGATATGCAAATATGGGTGGTAGGCATGCGCTGTTCACATGCCTGATTAGAAGAGTCACATGGCTGCTGGAGGCTGTCCACAATCAGATGCGGAGAGAGGACTTTGTTTGGGAAATTTGTGACATGACTAACAACTCCTAAATTCTAGGCAGAAGGCGCACACGGTATGTGATTATTTTTGTTTATGAGCATTTGTTAAGTGTTATAATTTATTTTGTATTCATGTTTTTTATGTCTGTATTTTTAGTTTCACGGTGTTTAAGGGCGAAGATTTGCTGTGACAAAATAAACAAAAAACTTGTCAACATCAGTTGGAGCGTGGTTTTCTGACCTAGAAGAAGACTTTGGGAGTGGTTATAAAGGGTGATAGCTTTGAAGAAGTGGTTGAGCTAATGGCATGACATTTTCGCATCCCAGAGAACGTCATTGTCCGGAGGATCCAGATTCGGCAGCGCCGCCAGTGGACTGGCGAGTCAGTGTAGCAGTATGTAGCAGACCTACATCAGCTGGCCAAGGACTGCCAGTTTGGAGCGTTGGAGGAAGAGATGGTCCACAACCAGCTGGCGGAACATACTGTTTACCCGGCGACAAGGTTGAAGCACCTCACACACTCGGGCAAGCTGACGTTAACCATGTCCATCAAGTTAGCTCAGCAGTTTGAGGCGGTAGACGAGCTACCACGGGAGCTCGGTGAGAGAACAGCACATCGCCATTTTGAACCACAGTCGATGGCGCAAACAGTGGACCCAGACAGCGACAATGGTGTGGAGGGTGAGGAGGAGCACACAATGCCTCGAAGATAAGGTCCACCCCGTGATCGCCCAGGTATTTGGGTTGTAGGTCCACCAAGCACCATTGTAAGGCTAGAGAGTGTCCGGCAAGAGGAACACGCTGCGGCACATGCGGACTCTTGCATCATTTCACCCAGGGCATGTTACAGGTTCGAGCGAGGGATTTCGAGACACATGGAGGATCTCCCCACTTCGCCTCCTACGGTTGTTCGCAATGTATCCCCAAGTGACAGTGGCTGCTCTTACTGTATGGTGGAACTGGACGGGGTGACAGTGCCGTTGCTGACTGACATGGGAGCGGTGAGATCTATGTTGGATTGGGCAACTGTGTGGAGTTCCTTCTCACACTTTAGGGTTGGAGAAGAGCGGTCGGGCTGTGGTTTGTGGGACCAGCCGGTTCTTCAAACGATGGACGGAGCTGTGTGGGACAAACGTTTGCCTAGTAATCTGGACAGTGAGCAGGACCAATTCTCTTCAGGGCCATCGCAGGAGGGTCCCAGTGTCAGCGCCCAAGTAACCTTAGTTGAGGGAACTGGGCAACGTGGTGGGATGCCCGTGATGGCGGGGTGGCGCCCGAGTGGAGGGCCCATTCTACTCCCGTATTTTGGCTGGAAGGGACCGGAGAGGGAGCGGGGGATCACAACAGTGACGCTAGCAGCGAAATGAAAGAGCGGGGCAGGACCGGCTTGCACTTTGAAATGACGTGCCAACAACAGAGACAGTGGAAGCTGAGTAGGGGCCCCTCTTGGGGTCATGGATGTGGTCCCGAACCCAGAGAGGTGGCCCTGTCAGAGAGGTGATTCAGGGCAAAACGCCAACGGCAAGATGACCATTTGGCAGCTGCAGGTGGTGGATGTTAGAGCAGACGTTTACCTCCAGCTAATCTGACGGCTCGTGAGACATCCCAATGAGCTGTGGCGGGCCCGTGAGGAGAATGGAAACGGAGACGTTTGGGCTTCGGGCGTGGGACATTCCCGGGAGCAAGGAGAATACAGCGCACCAAAACAGAACCATCTGGAGGTTTTCCCAGGGGGTTGTTTCCCCACAGGTATGTACACCACAGGTAATGTATACCATGTATGTAAATGGGAATAACCAGGTTGTATATAATTTCTGTAAAAGGGGTTGTTTTGTGTTATTTTAGGAACACGACAGTATTTTGGTTTATATGGACTGTTTTTTATTTAGCTCAGAATAATCTGTCTTGCCGTGTGGGGGTGGGACGGTAGTCCACCTGTTCCCCACTAGCTTTAGCTGTTTTGTATGTATATTTTAGGCCTTCAAATATTTCTGTTCAGTTTAGCGCATGTTTCAGGTTTCAAATTTCTCAATTATGTGTGTGTTTTGGACCATTTTTGAAGGGGGGGGGTGTTGTGTCATTAGTAGGACGTATTATTGTGTGACACGGGTGGTAGCTCCACCTTTCCGGTTCTGCCACCACCTGGGGTATAAGAGGGCTGTGCAGAAGAGGGGCAGTCTCTTGACCTGCTCTCAGCCTGACGGGAGCGCCTTGTATGTTACCAGTGAGTACACAATAAAGTCATGTTCAGTTCGGTCTCGTCCTTGGTTCATGTTTTACCAACATAACACCTACAATCTTTGCTCCACGAATGTGGGACATATCAACCATAAGCTGGATAAATTTTCAGCATGGGGCACATATGTTTTCCAGTTTATAAAATGTTTCACTGGTTCTGAGGTGTGTGTGGGGAAAAAAATGTGTTCTGGATAATGTTTAGAGGGTCAAAAGTGTGATTGTTTAGGTGGAATAATAATAATAATAATAAATAAATAAATAAATAATCTTCTCGCATCAATAAAAAACGAATGCTTACAGTAGAGCCGTGGCACTCAGTCTTTGCCAGTTATGCCTACACACAGCCTACATTTGGGCCTGGAAAGCCTGACTGGGATACCTGTTTCAGACAGGAATATTTGGTTCTATGGGCATGCACTAGTATAATTTAATAAAAGATTGATATGTGGTATCTTTTAATTGACGCATCATTGTGAGTACCAAGTATTGCATCATTATACCGTGTCAGTCTTTTCCCGCAGACCTAATGTCTACTCTTTCTCTGAAAACATGTCACTAACTTACATCCCAGCAATGAAAACGGGATAATGAAACAAAACTGGCAGGATAGCATTGATGAATAATAGGGGAGATTGGTGTTCTTAAATATGTACCAGTTTGCATGTGATGTGGATGTGTTCTGAGACAGAACTGGACTAGGTTCTGACCCTGCACCATGATAGTTTAATTCACCCACTGCATCTATGAACAGGATCTTGTGTTTCAGTAACATTATACTGTATATCTGCCAGTAAAGTCAGCCCAAAACACCAACGCTCAGAGTGCCAAGTAACAGATCTACAGGCTGAATTCATCTGACTGCCCAAGTTAAGATTAGTCATGACATAGCATCAAAACATGGGAGAGACTATGAGGAATAATTTATGAAAATTCCAGCAGCATTAAAGTCACAGCATGATCAGATGGGGATTAAAACCTACTGTTTTAATTGTGCTTAAAAATAAACTTGACTTTATGTATGAATATGATCAAGTGCAATGATGTACAGGGGTATGTGCTCAACAACAAAAGGGGTACTACTAAATACTAAATACTAAAGTCACATAAAGTAGGGCAAATTTTACCATACTTCGTATACAGTATCTATTTTGTTATAATACCTATGGAGATATTTAATGTCCCATATATTTCTACAAAATTCAATTCACGCCATCGTCTTCATCATGAATTATTTATTTAAAGGAAATAATTCTATGACAAAAAAGGGACAGCTTCCATCAAAAGCCAAGTTATCTTTTCAAAATAAATAAATCTTTGCAAAAATCTCAAAAAGGCTTTACTTTTAATATCTTAAATATTCTCATATATTTGTGTTTTTTCTTTTTTTTACTTTTAAAAATGTAAATGTACTACTTTTCCCCTCATAAATTACAAACATTACTGGTATAATTTTGTACTGTTTTGCAAAAATGCAACTGATTAATCATAAATTAATAATGTGGAGGTAATGGAGCAGGCGAGATGCAACGAGCTGGAAGGGTACAAGGTTTTATTTCCTCCAACACATTGAAATGCGCTTTGTAGCTCGGTGAGCTACTGCGTTGCTCAGGCATGTGTCACAAGCTCTTTTATACACGTTATACAGACAGAGAGAACGCATGGCACATTAGAATAGTGATTGTGAAATAGTGCAGTAAGGATCTGGCAACCCTGTGGGAAGGAACAGAGACAGAGGTAAGAATGCTGAATAATTAATAATGGCTGTTTATGTTGATTTGTGCTTACAGGTTCTTCCGCAGTGACAGCAAGGACAGTGTGGAGAATCCTCCGAGCTGGGAAGCTGGTTGACAGAGGTGAGGGTGTCAGTGAAGCAGCTGGGGAAGAACTGTGGGGAGAGAGGGGAACAGGCTGGCTGGGTCTGGAAGGAAGGGACAGAGGAATCAGTAGCAGTGAACACAACATTGGTAAGATGACTTACGTACTTTGATGAGGAGAGAGGGGAAGGGAGAGTGCACAGTCCACGTATCCAAATCTAATCCATTATCCAAATCCAAAATCCAGAGGCAACAGTAGTCAGGGCACAGCAGGCAGAACAGGGCAAATAAGGTCCAAGTGTCAGGCAAGCAGCAGGGTCTAAAGGGAGCAGAGGTCAAAAACAGCAGGCAAGACAAGAGTTCAATAATTCAGGCAAGAGTGTGATCAGGTTGTAAGTCCACACAACGAGGCAGAGTAATGACAGAACCTCCCTTATAAAGTGTAACCCAAATTGGCAGCAGGTGTGATCAGGGCTGCAGGAGAGTGCCAATCAAGTGGAGAGGGAGAGGCACTCAGAACAGACAGAAACCCTTACAGTTCTCCCCCCACAAATGCCTCCTGGCGTAACACGGGGTTTGTCAGGTGGTAAAAATCAGGGACGAGGGAGTAATCCATTATAAAGGATCTGGGGATCCATGATCGTTCCACCATACCATACCCCTTCCATTCAATCAAAAATTGGATCCCACGCTCCCTGCGGCGGGCATCCAGGATGCATGTCACTGCGTAGACTAGACCCCCGTCAATCATCTTGGGTGGTGGAGGTGGTTTGTAAGGGGGGCAGAGCAAACTGACGAACACGGGATTGATGTGGGAGATGTCAAAGAAGGAATGGACACGGAGTGCAGCAGGTAGGTTCAACTTGACAGATGAGGGGTTAATAGCTGAGATGGTGAATGGACTGACGAACCGAGGAGCCAGCTTCCTGGAGTTTGCCTTTAGCGGAAAGTTCTTCATGGAGAGCCACACCATTTGACCCACTTGGTACACAGGAGCGGGGCGGGGCGCCTGTTGCTTATTCGCCAACCTAAAGTTCTCCTTCGTCGATTGCAGCAGTGCCACCTTGGTGTTTCTCCAGAAGCGCTTACAACGTGCAATATGGGCTGCGACAGACAGAACCGCTACATCCTCCTCACTGATGGAGAGGAGCGGGGGGTTGTAACCCAAGGAGGCCTCAAAAGGAGAGACCCTGGTAGCAGTGAAGGTGGACGAATTGTGGGCATACTCCACCCACGGTAAAAAGGTGCTCCAGGCAGAGGGGTCCAAGGCTAGGACACAGTGTAACATGGCCTCTATCTCCTGGTTTGGCCATTCACATTGGTTGTTGCTTTGAGGGTGGTATCCAGAGGAGAGGTTGACCATGGCCCCGATGGACTTGCAGAAGGCCCGCCACACCCTGGAGACAAATTGGGAATTGCGATCAGACATGATATCTGTGGGGATGCCGTGCAGCCTGACAACATGCAATGACAGGAGTTGAGCTGTCTCCACGGTCGATGGGAGTTTCTTTAAGGGCCCAAAGTGCATGGTCCTGGAGTCATCCTGGTCCACTGGATGGGGGCAGCCCCGTAACAAAATCCAAAGCGATGTTGGACCAAGGCTGGGTGGGAATGGGGAGGGGCTGGAGCAGACCGGAAGGAGGGGGTCTTGCCCGTGGAACACTGGGGGCAGGCTTTAACATAATCACAGACATCCTTGGCCATAGAGGGCCACCAGAAGGCGCGACAAGGCGAAGAGAGGGTCCTGGCTACCCCCGAGTGGCAGTCGAACTTGGCTGTGTGCATCAAGTGGATGACCGCACCCTTCACTGCCACAGAGACAAAAAAGCCCCCCCTCGCCCCCCCCCCCCCCCCCCCGGTCTGGGTGGTTGCCTGAGCCTCTCTGACATGTTGCTCAATCTCCCAAGAAACAGCTCCTGTCACAATTATCTCAGGTAAGATGGTCTCTTCACCCAAGCTCGCCAGGTCAACCGTGAACTGATAGCAAAGGACATCAGGCTTAATGTTCTTTGATCCTGGCCTGTAGGTGATGGTAAAATGAAACCTTCAGGGCAGGGGTTGAGCCGTTTTGCAGAGCGAATATACTCTAAATTTTTATGGTCAGTCCAAACCATGAAGGGTAAAGTAGAACCCTCCAGCCAGTGATGACGCTCCTCTAAGGCCAGTTTCACCGCAAGCAGCTCTCAATCGCAGATGTCATAATTTCTCTCGGCTGGGGGCAAACGCCGAGAGAAGTATGCACAAGGGTGTAATTTATTGTCAGCGGCTGAGCGCTGCGAGAGAACAGCTCCCACCCCGATGTAAGATGCATCTACCTCCACAATAAACTATCAGGCAGAGTCAGGCTTTAGTAGGATGGGGGACACAGTAAAATGGGGCTTTAACAGGGAGAATGCCTCAATAGCTTCAGGTGTCCAGCGAAAAGGGAGCTTAGTGGAGGTGAGGGTGGTGAGTGGGTGGGCAATGGAGCTGTAATTTCTTATGAAGCACCAGTAAAAATTGGCGAAACCCAGAACCTCCTGGAGCTACAGTACTTCCGGGCGGAGGGAACAGGCCAATCAGTAACAGCTTTGATTTTCTTGGGGTTGGGTTCAATATGGCCCCTGTAGAATATGAACCCCAGAAAGGTAGTTGTGGTGGTGTGGAATTCACCCTTCTCCACCTTTACATAAAGCTGATTTTCTAACAGGCACTGAAAGACTACCCGGACGTGTATCTTGTGCTCTGCTAGTGATCAGGAGAATATTAGAATGTCATCCAAGTAAACAAAGATGAATAAGCCCAGAAAATCCCGTAAAACATCATTGATGTCCAACGGGAGTCTGGAAGACTGCGGGGGCGTTGGTGAGGCCAAAGGGCATAACACAATATTTGAAATATCCGAGGGGGGTGCGGAACCCCATCTTCCACTCATCGCCCTCCCATATACGAATAAGGTGGTGAGCATTCGGCAGGTCCAATTTGGTGTAAAAAGCGGAACCCTGGAGTTGGTCGAATGCCCAACTGATTAGGGGAAGAGCACATTTGTCCTTAATGGTGATATTGTTTAATTCCCTGCAATCAATGCAGGGGCGCAGCGAGCTGTCTTTTTTCTATTCTATTCCATTCTTTTTCTTTTTTATTTATACAGCGCCACATCACAACAGAAGTCATCTCACAAAAAAGGGACAAAAAAGAAACCCGCACCCATAGCAGATGAGGAGGGGTGAATGATCCCAGCATTTAGTGACTCCTTAATATATTTATCCATCGCTTCCCTTTCAGGGGCAGATAAACTGTACAAGCAACTGGAGGGCGGTTGGGCCCCTGTATGAAGCTCAATGGCGCAATCATATGGCCAATAAGGGGGCAGAGACAAAGCCTTTACTTTAATGAAAACTGGGGCTAGGTCATGATAATCTGGAAGGACTGTGGATAAATCAGGCATCTCTGGCACGGGAGGCTGAATCTTAATAGACGGGGGACAGGCAGCAGAGCAGAGACAGGCGAACAGACAGAAGGAGCTCCATGAAACCACCATCCTTTTTTCCCAATCAATAACCGGGTTATGGAGTCTCAACCAGGAGAGCCCAAGTACAACAGGGGAGGTGGATGCTGGGAGAACCAGGAAGGCTAAATGTTTGTAATGCTTGCCCGAGGCTAGCAGAGGAAGAAGGACAGTCTGTTTGGTAACCTGGCTGATGGGCTTGCCAGAGAGGGTAATTATTTGTAGGGGCTGGGGTAATCTGGTGCATGATATCTTAAACTGGGTTACCAAATGCTCAGAAATAAAACTTTGCTCAGCTCCGGAGTCAATGAGAGCAGAGCCCATGTACTTGGCAGACTCAAGCAACAACCGAATAGGTAATGAAATACGGTTCAAAGAGGGGCTGGAATTATGCCTGCCAGGCCCCCCACAGCAACTGACAGGCTTAGTCTTTTGTCTTCACTGGGCAACAAGCGATGACGTGACTGGTTCCACGGCAATGCAGACAAAGCCCCACCTCATAGTGCCGCTGCCACTCAGTGTGAACAATCTTAGATCAACCCACCACCATTGGCTCAAGCGCATTGGAGGAGGAGGCAGCCGGAAGAAGTGCAGGCAATTGTGACTGGAAAGGGGCAGCGCGAGGAGCTGAATGGGGACCCGACTGCCGCTCACTAGACCACTGGCAAAGTGGTCTAGGGACCACTTTGCCAGTCACTCCCTGGTGAGTTTGACTACCAGGGAGATTAGTTCATCTAGGGACCTAGGCTAATCTTGGAATCAGGCCAGCTCGTGTCACAATATGGTATTCAAACTATGGGTGAAAGCTGAGTAGAGGGCGATGTCATCCCACCCCAACTCCACCACAAGGACACGGAACTCCACAGCATGCTCTGCTGTGGTCCTTGCCCCTTGGTGGAACTCCATGAGCCTCGTGGAAGCCCTCCCCTCCCAGTCAGAGTGGTCAAACACCCGTAGAAAGTCACTTGTGAATCGTTCATAAGTGTATGAATGATAAACAGGACCCTGAACTATGGCTTGTGCCCAAGAGAGGGCATGTCCGTCCAATAGGCCAGCAAGGTAACTGATCTTGCTACAGTCGGTGGGAAAGTCGCTCGGGATGCTATCAAATACTAGCTGACACTGGAACAGGATTCCACAAGCTTCCCCTAACCGACCACTAAAGCAGGATGGTGAAGAAAACAGCGGAGGATGGCAGCTGGCATCCAGTCGGAGGCACTGCCACAGGAGGGGGAGGAGTGGAAGTGGCGAGAGCTAGGTTCTGCACTGTCTCCTCTAATTTGGCAGTGCGCTCCATCAGCTTAGCCATTTCATTAAGAACTACCTGATTTTGGTGAGTAGTTTGCTCTTGTTGTTGCTCAAGTGTGTTTAGTCGGAGCAACAATATGTCCATCCTTGTCGCTGGGTCTGAATGCTGGTCGCGTACTGTCAGGTTTAACCAGGCAGAGACCCAAAAGCAACACAGATGGAGACAGACAGTGAACAATGATCTTTATTAGAATAATTTGTGATTGTGAAATAGTACAGCAAGGATCTGGCAATCCTGCAGGAAGGAGCAGAGATGGGTAAGAATGCTGAATAATTAATAATGTCTGTTTATGTTGATTTGTGCTTACAGGTTTTTCCGCAGTGACGGCGAGGACAGTGTGGAGAATCCTTCAAGCTGGCAAGCTGGTTGACAGAAGTGAGGGCATCAGTGAAGCACCTGGGAATGAGCTGTGTAGACAGAGAGGAACAGGTTGGCCAGGCCTGGGAGGAGGGGACAGAGGAATAAGTAGCAGTGAACACAACGTTGGTAAGTCAACTTACTTTCATGAGGAGAGAAGGGAAGGGAGAGTGCTAGTGATGTTACGCTCGACACCGCCCATTCGACACTGATTCGAGCAATATAAAGCGGAAATGCCATAAGCAGTGCATCAAACACTGTTTCAGCACGCCCACAGTCATATGACCGTAGCAACTGAGACCTCGTTATGTTGGTCACATCACGTGACTTGAGGGCTCACGGGAAGTTTGAGAGGGAATTAATTTTTTTTGTTTGCTTTGTATTGCTTGTTCCTGCCACCCAACTTTGAATACCTTGGCTGGCCAAATGCTAAAAAAAAAAAAGTATTGAGATTGTTTTTTTAGGTTTTCCACTCAGATGCAGTTCTGACAGTCAGTCACCAGATGGCAGTCTTTATTAGATGTTTCATAACACTGTCGCTCATGAAGCAATTCTCTCAAAGTTGCTCATTGTTTCATAAGGCCTCAGTTTCAACATCACTAGAGAGTGCACGGTCCATGTATACAAATCCAATTCGCTATCCAAATCCAAAATCCAGAGGCAACAGTAGTCGGGGCACGGCAGGCAGAACGGGGCAAACAAGGTCCAAGCGTCAGGCAGGCAGCAGGGTCTAAAGGGAGCAGAGGTCAAAAACACAGCAGGCAAGACAAGAGTTCAATAATTCAGGCAGGAGTGTGATCAGGTTGTTGGTCTACGTGACCAGGCAGAGCAATAAGAAAACCTCCCTTATAAAGGGTAACCCAGATTGGCAGCAGGTGTGATCAGGGCTGCAGGAGAGCGCCAATCAAGGGGATAGGGAGAGGCGCTCAGAGCAGACAGAAACCCTTACGTATTGGACAGTAAAACACATTTGATCGGCAATCGGTGTCTCCATGGGGGAATATTAAAATCTATAACAACTTAAAAAAAAAAAAAACACTCTCCAGAAGGGCACTTCGAGCAGAGGAGCAGGTGCTGGAGCACCACCTGGGGTCTATCTGTGCACATGCCCGATCAGGTGTTGTATATGCTTATCTGAATTATTTTATTTAAATCCTTCACCTGAACAACGAGAGCAAGTTTTTAGCCAAAGTCAAATTCCTTGTATGTGTTGTGCATACTTGGCCAATAAAGCTGATTCTGATTCTGATTCTGATTCTGATTCTGAAGCTAAACTCACTTGGTGAAACCAATATCGCACCCATATTCCACAATAAAAGCCACATTCACATTTTATTTTTCCCCTGTGTGTTCCTGCTTTTTTATGTCCTGCCCTTATTTACTGCTGGTAGTAACACTCATGAGCAGGGCTGACGACACCCACAACTGTCTCATGTTGCATTACAGCACTCCAAAGACACTCATGACTCATGACACACTGTGTATATTATGACTTCCAAAGTGATATGATATGGCAGCCCTACAGTGCTACAGATATTTTTGTTTTTATTGGCCCACATCTCGTCGAGCCATCATGTCATTCTAGCTCTGCTGTTAAAGTTGAGAGGAATCAATGTGCAGCTTTGTGAAATCACAGTCGGACCTTGTAAAATCTCTCGTGCTCCAGTCAGGAATGGAAACTCTCGTGAAATATTGCTCATGATAGCTGTGGGAGCTCTGACCTCTCAATATCAGTTTACTGGATGCCAAACTTGGCATGATGCGACTAATTGAGGTCAGAAAATTTCTCATGAAAACTGTGTTTACACTGCGCTTGAAGGTTTACAGTGGCTTGGATAGTAATAATACAACACTTGAGCTTTCAGCAGAGCAGAAATATGGCCCCTGTTTTAGCCATTTTTATGACTGCATTTTGTGGTGTTGAGCCGGTCTGTGGTGGAAGTTTGTGTAGTCTCAAAGCTTTGGGGAAGATTTATATTTGTGTGTAGTAAATCCCCAAAACTTGCAGCTCTTGAGAGCAACACAACAACAAAAGCTGATCCCCATAAACTCAAAATAAAATGCTACTATAACCATGTAGGAATCATTTTTCTGTCATTTGGGGTTATAGCTCTATAGTTCGTAGAATGTGGTTTGTTGTCTTTTAAAATTCTTGTATTTTATTAGTTTGGACTAAGAGTAAAGAAATTCTGTGAACTGTCCATACAATGTATAGAAAAGGTATAATAAATTACTAGAAAGTCTAATGCGCAAAATTGTGTAATTTCAATTAATTGGTCCAAAAAATGTTGTAGTAGTTGCAAATAATAACCTGCTGTGCAATTGTGCTTGCAGTGTAGTGGTGCTTCCATGTCAGTGGGTGGCAGTATGAATGCAACAATGATGACCTTCTTCTTTTTCATCTTCACATTATTTTTTATGGAAGGTGTTACGTCTTGAAATGAAGAGGATTCAAGGTGGCGTTTTATAGTTTTATTAACCACTTTCGCTGAACGTACAGGAGTCACTACGCTAGCCTGAGTCCACAGCGAAGAGGCAGGCTGTCTCCCGCTATGGCCTTTTATACCTCAGGTGATGCCACTCCCAGGAGGTGGGGTGTCACCCTCTCTCTACACCAGGGCACCGCCATATGGTACACACTCTAATATATATTATATATAATATCCAACATTCTCACCCCCTTTGAAAAAAAAATGCAGACACATCAGTTGCCCCCCCCTTTGAAAATTTACACCTGATACACACTCTAAACACAGAAATGCACAGAGCTATCCACTCATACCATACCGGCCCAGCGAACCACTCCGCTATTTAATTAAACAGTCAGTAAACATAGAAGGGCCA
Source organism: Pholidichthys leucotaenia (assembly GCA_020510985.1). NCBI lineage: Eukaryota > Metazoa > Chordata > Actinopteri > Cichliformes > Pholidichthyidae > Pholidichthys > Pholidichthys leucotaenia. Next base: position 150,890,785 of record CM035838.1, read on the forward strand.
CACACCAAAATAAATTAACCTGAAAAACAAATGCACACATTATAAACATCTAGAATTATAAACAATTATAAACACCGTACCCTAGCACAATGGCAGTCGCGAAACCTTCACTCCAGCACTCCCACCCCTCAACATGGGCAAAACACATTAACAACACTGTTTGCGTTAAACATTCACACGTCGATGTAACCCTATTCACTACACACTCATACGGGGCACTCATCACACAAAACGGTGGTCATTACTCTTTATTTCTTATTTTTTAACTAGTGACATTAGTAACAAAATTTACAGAAACTCACTTTAACAAAACACACCGTTAGCCCCTCACATATAGAGAAAAGTCCCACTACGGGTCTCCCAGCGGCTCCCCCCTGGAGCGTCCGTCTCACAGCCCACTGCCAGAGAGTCTCCACCTCTTCTTTACCGGAGACAGGCTGTACTGGTGTTTCTCCCCCTCCAAACGCCGCAGCTCGTTCGGGTGCCGTCTGGACCCATCTGTCAGCTCAAGGTAACCGTCCCCACAGGTCCGCACCACCTGCAGTTCACCCTGGTCATCTCGCTGCTCCCTTGACTTGTGGACCCGTCCAAGCCGAGACTCAAACCTAGGGTACACATTATCATCCACGCCCAAGGGAGTACTCACTGGCTTTCGCTGACCACGTCGTCGTGACCTGGTTCCCCTGTGTTGTCATAGGGTCCTGCCGATCCAGCCCGAGCTCTGTGCCTGGTCTTTATTTTGGGCACGCCTAGGGCTTGTGCTACTTGGTCTCTCCCCGATCGCTTTCATTTTATGCGTTGAATCGGCCGCGTCAGCGCCTGGCTCAACAGTGGCACTCGGCCGGCCACCAGAACCATGCTGCGCCTGGTCGTTAGTTCCATTCGTCCTGACGGGCGTCCAACCGTACCGTTCGGGTCCCTCGTCCAGGGTACCGTGAAAACTGGCATGGGACATTCGCCGTGGCGACGTTCCACAGTGCTGGTGGTGCCCCCCCTCACCCGGTCTGGGCAAGCCCAAGTCCCACACTTCTCGCCACTTCCCACATTGTAGAGCCAGTCCCACAGCCCACCGCCGGACTACTTCTCTCCAACACCGCAGGCGATGGAGAAACCAAGCCCGTAGAACAGATCACAGCCCATTAGGCTGTTTTCTTCATGGGACACCATGAATTCAGTTGCACACATTGAACCTGATTTGTACCTCACTGAGAACCATACTGAACCCACAATGTCCAGGGAGTTGTTACCGTAGCCATAACAGGCAATGTCCATTCTACTCATTCTGTAGTGTGGGAAGAAAGTCTTTACCATCGTCCAATTCAAAATGGAAGTCACCGACTCCGTATCTACCATCAGCGGGACTGGCAGTCCATCCAACACGATGTTGCACAAGATGCGCCCGTCCGTGTTGGGCGAAACCGTATGGACGACTGTAGGTTTCTTCTTAGTCAAAGCTCCTTGTCCTGGCCTCCGGTCTTACTGTTCAAAATTTCGGCAGACTCTGGCGAAGTGGTGGAACAACTTACACTTTCCACAACGCTTCCCCTTCATTGAACACTCCCTCACTTTATAGCGGTGCCTGCGAGATCCGCAGCCGTAGCATTTCGGCATCCCTGGGGTGGACCTAATCTTCACAATAGCGGCGTATTCGTCATCGCTGCCATGGTCCAGATCCAAGGCCAGTGCCTTCCACTGTTTGTCGTTCCTGGGCAGGGTTTCTGTGTCACTGAGATTCCTTGTAATCTTTTACGCTGCCTCGTGTTGTTGGGCTAGCTCCATGGTGGCTAGTAGCGTTAGTTCACCAGCATGAGTCAGCAGACGGACCCTCACGGAGGAATACGTAATGTGTGCCGCTAGCTGGTCGCAGATCATCTCCTCCTCCAAGGCCCCGAATCTGCACTCACCAGCCAGCTGCCGAAGGTCCACCACAAACTGTTGCACTGATTCCCCCGGTCGCTGATGTCGCTATCTGAACTGAATGTGCTTCATTATGGTGTTTTCAGGGGTGCGAAAATAGCCTCCCATGAGCCTCACCACATCATCGAATGTGTCACCTCCTCCTAGTGTGCTCAGGATCCTCTGGCCCTCCATTCCCAAGTTGTGGACCAGAATTGTTCTCACTTGCAACTTCTCGAGGTCGCTGAGGTCCACAGCTATGAGATAATTTTCGAAGGCCACGTACCATCTGGCCCAAGGAACAGGCGGCTCACCCGGAGCCTCTAAGAATGGCCGAAAAGCGGTTGCTGCCCTCTCCATGCCATATACCCTCGTCGCCAAATGTTATGTCTTGAAAAAAAGAGGAGTCGAGGTGATGTTTTATAGTTTTATTAAGCACTTTCACAGAGCGTACAGGAGTCACTACACTAGCCTGAGAATCCACAGCGAAGAGGCAGGCTGTCTCCCGCTATGGCCTTTTATACCTCAGGTAACGCTACTCCCAGGAGGCAGAGCGTCACCCTCTCTCTACACCAGGGCACTGCCATATGGTACACACTCTAATATATATTATATGTAATATCCAACAGAAGGCCTAATTCATTGTTAAGTTGTGAACTTGTTAACTGTGAGAGATGGCAGTGACAAAATGGAAAACAGCATTGTATAAATATTTGAAGAGGAAAGATTCCAGCTGAGCTCAGACCAAATGCAAAGTGAAAATTCACATTGCTCTACTCCTGCAAGTACAGTTGCAAGACTTGGGAGCAACATGAGACAATATGCAGTGCGGAGAGGTGGGGTTACCTTCATAACTTCTGCAGTGGCTTCAAGGGCATAACTTTGTTTCAAACATTGGGGGGGGGGGGGGGTTAAAAACTCTTTTTATTATAGGACTGTCAGCACATCAGTACAGGTATTTGTCTCCGATGTCATCTTTTTCATTTTTAAAGGAAAAGGATTTTTTAAGCAAAAAATGACAGTATACAGTATGTATGCTGGTGTGATGGAAGAGCGCAAAATCATTAACTTTGATAAAAGGACAAGGCTAATTTATTTGTTTATTTTGGCTTTCCCACATTAGTAACAGTTGTAAAAAAGTATTTACCTGATTTACCAAATACAATGCATCTGGAAAGCATTCACAGCGCTTCACTTTTTCCACATTTTGTTAGGTTAAAGCCTTATTCCAAAATGGATTACATTTATTTTTTTTTCTCAAAATTCTACACATAATACCCCATAATGACAATATAAAAAAGGTTTTGGGGTTGTTTTTTTTTTGATTTTTGCAAATTTATTAAAAATGAAAAAGACTGAGAAATCACATGTACATAAGTATTCACAGCCTTTGCCATGAAGCTCAAAATTGAGCTCAGGTGCATCCTGTGTCCACTGATCATCCTTGAGATGTTTCTACAGCTTAATTGGAGTCAACCTGTGGTAAATTCCGCTGATTGGATATGATTTGAAAAGGCACACACCTGTCTATATAAGGTCCCACAGTTGACAGTGTATGTCAGAGCACAAACCAAGCACGAAGTCAAAGGAATTGTCTGTAGACTTCCGAGACAGAATTGTCTTGAGGCGGAAATCTGGGGAAGGGGACAGAAAAATTTCTGCTGCTTTGAAGGCCCCAATGAGCACAGTGGCCTCCATCATCCGTAAATGGAAGAAGCTCAGAACCACCACGACAGCTGGCCGACTGTCTAAACTGAGCGATCGGGGTAGAAGGGCCTTAGTCAAGGAAGTGACCAAGAACCCGATGGTCACTCTGTCAGAGCTCCAGCGTTCCTCTGTGGAGAGAAGAGAACCTTCCAGGACAACCATCTCTGCAGTAATCTACCAATCAGGCCTATATGGTAGCGTGGCCAGACGGAAGCCACTCCTTAGTAAAAGGCACATGGTAGCCCGCCTGGAGTTTACCAAAAGGCACCTGAAGGACTCTCAGACCATGAGAAACAAAATTCTCTTGTCTGGTGAGACAAAAATTGAACTTTTTGGTGTGAATGCCAGGCATCATGTTTGGAGGAAACCAGGCATCGCTCATCACCAGGCCAATACCATCCCTACAGTGAAGCATGGTGGTGGCAGCATCATGCTGTGGGGATGTTTTTCAGTGGCAGGAACTGGGAGACTAGTCAGGATAGAGGGAAAGATGAATACAGCAATGTACAGAGACATCCTGGATGAAAACCTGCTCCAGAACGCTCTTGACCTCAGACTGGGGCAATGGTTCATCTTTCAGCAGGACAATGACCCTAAGCACGCAGCCAAGATATCAAAGGAGTGGCTTCAGAACAACTTTCTGAATGTCCTTGAGTGGCCCAGCCAGAGTCCAGACTTGAATCCAATTGAACATCTCTGGAGAGATCTGAAAACGACTGTGCACCAATGCTTCCCATCCAGTCTGATGGAGCTTGAGAGGTGCTGCAAAGAGGAATGGTCGAAACTGCCCAAAGATAAGTGTGCCAAGCTTGTGGCATCACATTCAAAAAGACTTGAGGCTGTAATTGCTAGCAAAGGTGCATCAACAAAGGAGAGGCGCACAGCTGGAATGAAAGCACCGAGGTGCTGATGCCTTGGTGCCAGAGCCTTGGTGGAGGTATGCATTCTCAAATCATCACCAAAATGTTACGGGTTCGTCTTTTGCCCAAGGACCACCTGTGGTAAAAATTTCATCCTAATCCATCTAGTAGTTTTGGAGTATTCTTGCTAACACACTGTAAGAGCCTTGATGGAGGTATGAATTGTGGGATCATCACCAAAATGTTGTGGGTTTCTCGCTAGCCCAAGGACCACCTCTGGTAAAAATTTCATCCAAATCCATCCAGTAGTTGTGGAGTACACGCACGTGCAGTGAAAATAATCTGCAGGTCACATGCCCGTACTGTCAGCGGCAGCCAAGAGCCACCAAACTGATTTAAGAACAGCTGCAGTCCAAACAAAAGAAGAGCATGGTGGAAGATATTTTATATGGCAGAAGCAATGGAGGTACGTGATTACAATGACAATCAAGACAAACAGGAGCTTTTGTTGTTTCTTGGCAGAGGAAGAAAACAGGCGGGCAAAAAGACGGACATTTGTTCACCCAGTACTGGCAGATTGCTCAATTCTTCACTGTGGCAGGAGTTTCAGGGCACATGCGCAGTTCACTGCGACCATTTGTGGGCGAGGAATGTTGGGACTTGGAATTTTTAGTGAGTTTTTAACAAGTTTTACCTTGTCCTTCCTCTGCAAAACTCATACCCGTCAAGTGATACGGTTTCGCCGTATTTTAATACGGGGAAAATGCAATTTTAGCAAATACGGGCGTATTGCCATTTCTGTACACCAAAAAGAAAAATATACATCGAAAAAAAAATTATTGAGAGAACCTAAAATCAACTGAACAGTAATTCGATGCCTGGCGAAATTGAGTGCACCTAAGCAGTCTTTTGGTGATTTTCAAAATGGCTTCATGCAGCGCGCCGCCGGCGAAGAAAACAAAGCTTGAAGAAAAGGGAAATCGAGGGACTGGACGTCACCGAAAAGAATGGGAGAGTCCGAGCTTCAAGAAATTGGCATAGACAGACTCAAACCCGCCTTTGTAGCGGTGGACGAGCATACGCATACGCTCATCTGCATCAGATCGTACCTGACAGCCAGACCCACACTGCAGGTCGGCGCCTTTTTAGTCCTTCATGCTTCCTAGACACACTGGATATAAAGTCAAACTTCAGCTTTCAGTAGATCAAACCCATTGAAGGTGATGATTTACAGTAGGTGAGAATAGGGAAACACCATCTTTGACTGACAGCGCTGTTCAGATTCAGCAGGGCATATGCTGCTCCATGATAGCTATGGCACTAAAAAACAAACCAAAATAAATTAACCTGAAAAACAAATGCACACATTATAAACATCTAGAATTATAAACAATTATAAACACCGTACCCTAGCACAATGGCAGTCGCGAAACCTTCACTCCAGCACTCCCACCCCTCAACATGGGCAAAACACATTAACAACACTGTTTGCGTTAAACATTCACACGTCGATGTAACCCTATTCACTACACACTCATACGGGGCACTCATCACACAAAACGGTGGTCATTACTCTTTATTTCTTATTTTTTAACTAGTGACATTAGTAACAAAATTTACAGAAACTCACTTTAACAAAACACACCGTTAGCCCCTCACATATAGAGAAAAGTCCCACTACGGGTCTCCCAGCGGCTCCCCCCTGGAGCGTCCGTCTCACAGCCCACTGCCAGAGAGTCTCCACCTCTTCTTTACCGGAGACAGGCTGTACTGGTGTTTCTCCCCCTCCAAACGCCGCAGCTCGTTCGGGTGCCGTCTGGACCCATCTGTCAGCTCAAGGTAACCGTCCCCACAGGTCCGCACCACCTGCAGTTCACCCTGGTCATCTCGCTGCTCCCTTGACTTGTGGACCCGTCCAAGCCGAGACTCAAACCTAGGGTACACATTATCATCCACGCCCAAGGGAGTACTCACTGGCTTTCGCTGACCACGTCGTCGTGACCTGGTTCCCCTGTGGTGTCATAGGGTCCTGCCGATCCAGCCCGAGCTCTGTGCCTGGTCTTTATTTTGGGCACGCCTAGGGCTTGTGCTACTTGGTCTCTCCCCGATCGCTTTCATTTTATGCGTTGAATCGGCCGCGTCAGCGCCTGGCTCAACAGTGGCACTCGGCCGGCCACCGGAACCATGCTGCGCCTGGTCGTTAGTTCCATTCGTCCTGACGGGCGTCCAACCGTACCGTTCGGGTCCCTCGTCCAGGGTACCGTGAAAACTGGCATGGGACATTCGCCGTGGCGACGTTCCACAGTGCTGGTGGTGCCCCCCCTCGCCCGGTCTGGGCAAGCCCAAGTCCCACACTTCTCGCCACTTCCCACATTGTAGAGCCAGTCCCACAGCCCACCGCCGGACTACTTCTCTCCAACACCGCAGGCGATGGAGAAACCAAGCCCGTAGAACAGATCACAGCCCATTAGGCTGTTTTCTTCATGGGACACCATGAATTCAGTTGCACACATTGAACCTGATTTGTACCTCACTGAGAACCATACTGAACCCACAATGTCCAGGGAGTTGTTACCGTAGCCATAACAGGCAATGTCCATTCTACTCATTCTGTAGTGTGGGAAGAAAGTCTTTACCATCGTCCAATTCAAAATGGAAGTCACCGACTCCGTATCTACCATCAGCGGGACTGGCAGTCCATCCAACACGATGTTGCACAAGATGCGCCCGTCCGTGTTGGGCGAAACCGTATGGACGACTGTAGGTTTCTTCTTAGTCAAAGCTCCTTGTCCTGGCCTCCGGTCTTACTGTTCAAAATTTCGGCAGACTCTGGCGAAGTGGTGGAACAACTTACACTTTCCACAACGCTTCCCCTTCATTGAACACTCCCTCACTTTATAGCGGTGCCTGCGAGATCCGCAGCCGTAGCATTTCGGCATCCCTGGGGTGGACCTAATCTTCACAATAGCGGCGTATTCGTCATCGCTGCCATGGTCCAGATCCAAGGCCAGTGCCTTCCACTGTTTGTCGTTCCTGGGCAGGGTTTCTGTGTCACTGAGATTCCTTGTAATCTTTTACGCTGCCTCGTGTTGTTGGGCTAGCTCCATGGTGGCTAGTAGCGTTAGTTCACCAGCATGAGTCAGCAGACGGACCCTCACGGAGGAATACGTAATGTGTGCCGCTAGCTGGTCGCAGATCATCTCCTCCTCCAAGGCCCCGAATCTGCACTCACCAGCCAGCTGCCGAAGGTCCACCACAAACTGTTGCACTGATTCCCCCGGTCGCTGATGTCGCTATCTGAACTGAATGTGCTTCATTATGGTGTTTTCAGGGGTGCGAAAATAGCCTCCCATGAGCCTCACCACATCATCGAATGTGTCACCTCCTCCTAGTGTGCTCAGGATCCTCTGGCCCTCCATTCCCAAGTTGTGGACCAGAATTGTTCTCACTTGCAACTTCTCGAGGTCGCTGAGGTCCACAGCTATGAGATAATTTTCGAAGGCCACGTACCATCTGGCCCAAGGAACAGGCGGCTCACCCGGAGCCTCTAAGAATGGCCGAAAAGCGGTTGCTGCCCTCTCCATGCCATATACCCTCGTCGCCAAATGTTATGTCTTGAAAAAAAGAGGAGTCGAGGTGATGTTTTATAGTTTTATTAAGCACTTTCACAGAGCGTACAGGAGTCACTACACTAGCCTGAGAATCCACAGCGAAGAGGCAGGCTGTCTCCCGCTATGGCCTTTTATACCTCAGGTAACGCTACTCCCAGGAGGCAGAGCGTCACCCTCTCTCTACACCAGGGCACTGCCATATGGTACACACTCTAATATATATTATATGTAATATCCAACAGAAGGCCTAATTCATTGTTAAGTTGTGAACTTGTTAACTGTGAGAGATGGCAGTGACAAAATGGAAAACAGCATTGTATAAATATTTGAAGAGGAAAGATTCCAGCTGAGCTCAGACCAAATGCAAAGTGAAAATTCACATTGCTCTACTCCTGCAAGTACAGTTGCAAGACTTGGGAGCAACATGAGACAATATGCAGTGCGGAGAGGTGGGGTTACCTTCATAACTTCTGCAGTGGCTTCAAGGGCATAACTTTGTTTCAAACATTGGGGGGGGGGGGGTTAAAAACTCTTTTTATTATAGGACTGTCAGCACATCAGTACAGGTATTTGTCTCCGATGTCATCTTTTTCATTTTTAAAGGAAAAGGATTTTTTAAGCAAAAAATGACAGTATACAGTATGTATGCTGGTGTGATGGAAGAGCGCAAAATCATTAACTTTGATAAAAGGACAAGGCTAATTTATTTGTTTATTTTGGCTTTCCCACATTAGTAACAGTTGTAAAAAAGTATTTACCTGATTTACCAAATACAATGCAGGGGCTCAACCTTGGCACATTTATTAGTCTTTCTCTGCATAGTTACCACCAAGGGTTACACATTTCTCCTATCGCTTTATGCAGCTGCGGAGACCTCACCTGTAGAAGTCTGCAGGCTGTGCCAGAAGCCGCAACTTGACCATGGAAATCAGCATTTCATCGTCTTGGAAGGGCTTGCCCTTCAAAAATGACTTCATTGTTGGAAAAAGGTGGAAGTCAATGGTGTAAGGTAGGGAGGGGAAGTGGGGTGAGGAAGGATTAAATAGCCACAGGACTGTGCTTCCCTCTGGGCAACGTAAGTTGTGAACCCGGCATTATCTTGCAGGAAGCGGACACCTTTGGTCAGCATGATGATTGCTTTTGATGACCTTCTGCAATTTCTGCAGCAGTGAAGTGTAGTAAGTCCCGGTAATTGTGGTACCCTTTACCAGGCAATCCATCATCACTACTCCATGCTGGTCCCAAAAGACCGTGAGCATGACCTTGCCTGCCAAGGGTTGTACATGTGCCTTCTTCAGAGGTGGTGAGTCATAACGCTTCCATTGCTTCAACTGGGCTTTAGTTTCTGTATCATAGTGATGGACGTATGTTTCATTCTATGTGATTAGTTTGTCAAAGAAGTTGTCTTGGTTTTTTTTTTAGTACATGGCCAAAAGAGCCTGACAGTATGTGATTTGTTCCTGCTTCTCAAGTTCATCCTGCCTATCATCAACAACTTCAACACCATCTTTCAAGCAGACAAGAGCAAGATAGGCAGTCTCCTCCCTGAAATGGATCGTCTCTTGAGAAAACTATTGGTCAAATTTGTTCAAATGAAGTATGTAAAGGCAACCAATGACCTAAGAAGGCTGGATTTCCTGGACAGTGACCTGCAGCACTCTGAGGAGTTTATCGCCATTGGACTGGAAACCAGAGAAGCCCTACAAACCCATGAACTTGATCCAGGCACAGGGCTGAAGTTCTTTGAAGCAGTAAGAGGCTTCTATGAAGCTGTAGTGAGAAAGATGCTCAACAAGCTCCCCTTTGACGACAAAATTCTGCCACACCTCTCTGTCCTCGACCCCAGGAAAACAGAGTCCCTGACCTATGGCCCCATTGTAGAGCTTGCTGCTGCATTTTGCCCCACTGTTGATACAGAAGAGCTGAAAAAAGAATGGGAGGACCTGCAACTGCTGCCAGAAAACACAGTGCCTCTACAAGACAAGGGTGGCAAGCCTGTCGGTGTTGATGTATACTGGGGTCAGGTGATGGCCTTGAAGACAGCCCTTGATGTGCCCCGCTTCCCCCAGCTCCTCAAAGTGTACTCAGCACTGCTTTGCTTTCCTCACAGCAATGCTGACAGTAAGAGGGCTTTCAGCATGGTCAGGAAAAACTCTGACTTCTTTCATGCAAGTGAAAATGAATTGTGACACTCCATGCTTCAAGGTCAAGCCTTCAAAAGAAATGCTAGAGTCAGCAAAGGCTGCTACTTGGAACTATAACAAGCAGCATCAGTGAACATTTTCTTGTTTCAAGTTCATCAAAGTGCATTAGTGTAACAAAGCTTACAATTAAAAACTCTTTAATTCCAAGTGTATATATCTAGCTGACAATTAAGAACTATATTCAGAATTATTCTTATTGTGTACTTTCAAATTAAGCAATCTACCTTGTGCTAATGTAAATTTGAAAAATATTGTTTTTTTATTTATTTATTTATTTTTATTTATTTATTATTAATATTATCATTTATTTTTTTAATTTGTTTATTTTTAATTTATTTTTTTTTGTGCTACTTGGCTTATTATTTTTACATTACCAAAAAGTTATGGCTCAAGATTGTGTCCATATACGTGTACATTTGAATGTTTGAAATAGTTCATGTTGCAATTGTTGTTGTTTGTTTGGTTTTTGTTTGTTTTGGGGTTTTTTTGCTTCAGTTTTCTTTCATCTGCCGATAAATACAGTTTTTAAGTACTCAGTACAGGTGTGAAAGCCCCCCCAATAAGGGAGGCATGAGGTATGCCTTGACAGGTATGAAAACTAAACAGCAAAACCAGTATGAAAACAACCAATGCGATGAATAAATGGTGTAGTTGCTGAATGTGCTTTTTTTTTTTTCAGTAATCGCTATTTTATAACAGTTCAGCTCCCCATAGTGTAAAAAAAAAAAAGTGCTGTGCTGTTCTGTAAAAAAGTCGCACTGCCGCCTCTAGTGGCCTGGCATAGTTATCACAATACCTTTCCCCCAGCTTCATTGATGTTAAAGGTAAGTTAAATTTGTGTTTGTTTCAAAACCAAAGCCTTCTCTTGGAATTCTGGCAAATTAATAGTCTAGAAAATATGGCCATACAATGATACAAGCCTTTAGTTGCACTTAATTTTGACTGGGCGAGCTGAAAAGCTGGTAACAGACAGACAGATGGACAGATACAACCACACACACAGATGCATTAACTGATTCCCGTATGCCTCTCTGTTTCACCAAGGCATAATAATGTCACTGCCTCCTCCAGAAACTGCATCTTGATGTCAGCTAAACAAGCAGACCACTGTCCAGTTTCAGGAGCTGCTAGCCATCATTGTCAAATTGACGGAAGGATTTCTTGGGTGGATACACACTACAGACGCTCTGTCACAGCCGTGGAGCTGTGGTCCATCTGCCTCTGGTGACTGGCGGTCACATTTTCAAATTAATTTATTCTCGATTGTTAATACTCACTTCTGGTAATGAAAACACCAATCTTACAAAAAAGGCATTATTTGCATTGCCATTGAAGAAATATTATAGAGATCCCTGGCTGAAGATCAGCAGCCAACTGGGTGTAACATCTGAACAGGCAAAAAAGGTTACACAGTCCAAATCTGAACTCTGCAGGATCATACACATTCATTTTGGCTTGCCCCCATAGTGACTAATATCATCAGTTGGGGAATTACTGTACTGTAATGGTGGAATCTCATTGTTGATTGGACATTGTGACCAAGCATAAAGCAAATTTTTCACCTGAGTTGAACAAAATCTAACTAGCATGGATGGAAATGTGTGTGCTTGCTTCTTTCTGTAGATAGATAGATGTAGTTTATTAATCTCAAACTGGAAAATTACAGAGTAACAGCAGCATGACACAGTAGACAACCTAACCCCAACAGAAATACACACAGCATAATAGAAAAAGGAGTTACCCAGGGAAGTAAAAAAAAAAAAAAATGCTTAGATAATTTTATATACATTTACATCTCAAAAAATTAGAATATCATGGAAAAGTTCAATATTTTTTGTCACTCATCTCAGAAAGTGAAACCCATATATTAGATAGATTCATTACACAGAGAGTGATATATTTCAAGTGTTTATTTATTTTAATTTTGATGATTATGGCTTACAGCCCATGAAAACCCCAAATTCAGTTTCTCAAAAAATTAGAATATTACAAAAAATTGATTTTTAAAAATAGCTTTTTAATAGAAATGTGGACCAACTGAAAAGTTTGTCCATGTTCAATACTTGGTCAGGGCTCCTTTTGGATTAATTACTGTACCAATGTGGCGTGGCATGGAGGTGATCAGCCTCTGGCACTGCTAAGGTGTTATGAAGGTCCAGGTTACTTTGATAGTGACCTTCAGCTCGTCGGCATTGTTGGGTCTGATGTCTCTCATCTTCCTCTTGACAATAGTCCATAGATTCTCTATGGGGTTTAGGTCAGGAGAGTTTGCTGGCCAATCAAACACAGTGATGCCATGGTCATTAAACCAGGTTTTGATACTTTTGGCAGTGTGGGGGAGTGCCAAGTCCTGCTGGAAAATGAAATCAGCTTCTCCATAAAGCTTGTCAGCAGAGGGAAGCATGAAGTGCTCTAAAATTTCCTGGTAGACGACTGTGTTGACTTTGGTCTTGATAAAACACAGTGGACCAACACCAGCAGATGACATGGTTCCTCAAATCATCAATGACTGTGGAAACTTCACACTAAACCTCAAGCAACTTAGATTCTGTGCCTCTCCACTCTTCCTCCAGACTCTGGGACTTTGATTTCCAAATGAAATGCAAAATTTACTTTTATCTGAACAGAGGTCATCTGCTGGTGTTGGTTCACTGTGTTTTATCAAGGCCAAAGTCAGCACAGTCGTCTACCAGGAAATTTTAAGATAAGATAAGATAAGATAAGATAAGCCTTTATTAGTCCCACAACGGGGAAATTCCAGGATTGCAACAGCACAGGGATAGCAACACTCAGAGCAACAATCAGAAGGCAAGAAAAAAAAAACAAGCAAGCAAGAGCAGCTAATATACATATGTACATATTACTATAAAATATATATATACACACACACACACACAGACACACAGTGCAGAGCATTGTAGCTGGATGGAATAAATATATGAATATATGAACACAGTGCAGAGCATTGTAGCTAGATGGAATAAATATGTAAATATATAAACACCCACAGTACGGAGCATTGCAGCTAGGTGGAATAAATATGCAAGTATATAAACACACACAGTGCGGAGCAATGTAGCTAGATGGAATAATATGTAGATATATAAAAACACAGTGCGGAGCATTGTAGCTAGATGGAATAAATATATAGATATATAAATATAAACACACCCAGTGCTGAGCATTGTAGCTAGATGGAATAAATATATAGATATATAAATATAAACACACCCAGTGCAGAGCATTGTAGCTAGATGGAATAAATATGTAAATATATAAACACACACAGTGCAGAGCATTGTTGCTAGGTGGGATGAAACAGCATAACCGTCTATTTAGTTATCCTACATGGTATGATTATGTGCCCATACATATTCTCACCCTCCATAGCGACCGGTATGTTCCTAGTTGTATGCCGGAGAGGACCATTGTGTAAGTCTATTGCATCTTTTGCATTCAAAAAAAAAAACAACAAAAACTATTAGTTTGTTACGTCTTTTTGCTATCTCTGCGAGCAGCCCTGCTTAGGTTGTACAGTCTGACAGCCGTTGGTAGGAAGGACCTACGAAACCTCTCGGTTGTGCACCTGGGATGATGTAGTCTGCTGTTAAATGAGCTCCTCAGTGCATCCAGTATGTCCTGCATAGGGTGGAACTCGGACTCCAGCAGAGATGACAGTTTAGCCACCGTCCTTCTCTCTCCTATCTCCTCCATCGGATCAAGGCGTTGCCCCAGGACAGAGCTAGCTTTCTTAATCAGTTTGTTCAGTCTCTTCTTATCGGCTGCAGTAATGCCACTGCCCCACCAGACCACTCCAAAAGTGATGGCTGATGCCACCACCGTGTCATAGAATGACTTCAGCAGCGCCCCTTGTACACCAAAAGACCTGAGTCTCCTCAGCAGGAACAGCCTGCACTGTCCCTTCTTGTAGAGTGCGTCAGTATTGTGTGACCAGTCTAGTTTATTGTTCAGATGAATACCCAGGTACTTGTAGGATGTCACCATCTCGATGTCTGTTCCCTGTATATTTACTGGTGCTGTGAGGGGCTGCCCATGCCTGCGGCAGTCCACCACCAGCTCCTTAGTTTTCCTCGCGTTGATCTGGAGGCAGTTCCGATGGCACCAGTCCACAAAGTCCTGGATAAGCCCTCTGTACTCAGCTTCATCTCCGCTGGAGATGAGACCAACGATCGCAGAGTCATCAGAGAACTTCTGTAGATGGCAATGTGTTGTGTTGTGTGAGAAGTCCGCAGTATAAAGAGTGAACAGGAAGGGAGCCAGCACCGTTCCCTGGGGGGCCCCCGTGCTACTGATGATCGTGTCGGAAACACAGTCCCGGGTTCTCACAAACTGAGGCCGGTTCGTGAGGTAGTCCAGGATCCATGATGACAGGTGCTGGTCCACCCCTGCGCGCAGCAGCTTGTCCTTCAGGATCATCGGTTGGATGGTGTTGAAAGCACTGGAGAAGTCAAAGAACATGATCCTCACCACATTCCCGGGCTTCTCCAGGTGGGACAGAGAACGGTGAAGGAGGAAGATCACCGCATCCTCCACCCCAATGCCATGCTGGTAGGCGAACTGGAGTGGATCCATCGCTGGTTCCACCAGGGGGCGGAGATGAGCAAGGAGCAGTCTCTCCAGGGTCTTCATCAAGTGGGACGTCAAGGCCACCGGTCTGAAGCTGTTCAGGTCTTTGGGGTGGGAAGTTTTTGGTACAGGTACCACACAAGATGTTTTCCACAGCTGTGGTACCCTCCCCAGTTTCAGGCTCATGTTGAAGATATATGTCACAATCCCACACAGCTGGTCTGCACAGGACTTGAGGAGCTTTACGCTGATGCCGTCCGGTCCCAACGCCTTCCTCGCCTTGATCTTCCTCAGCTCCGTCCTCACCTGGGTCTTGGTCAGGGTCAGGATGGGGGGCTGTGTGTTGGGAGTGGGGGGGTGTTGGTGGAGTGGGGAGTGGGTAGCAGGACTTGATTTCTTAGAGGCAGCAGTGGTTGTTGTGCAGACAGGGGGGAGGGCGGTTGGTCAAATCTATTGAAAAACAGATTCAGGTTGTTCGCCCACTCCCTGCCCCCCGTGGCCTGGGGGGAGGTATTCTGGAGCCCCGAGATGGTTTTGAGGTTTCTCCAGACCCCGCTGATGTCGCTCTGTTGCAGCTTGTCCTCCATCTTCTTCCTGAAGCTGTCCTTGCCTTCTCTGATCTTTCTCCTCAGCTCCCTCTGTACGGACTTCAGCATCTCCCTGTTCCCCGACCTGAAGATCCTCTTCTTCTCTCTCAGAAGTGTTTTTATCTCAGGGTTGATCCAGGGTTTGTTGTTTGAGTGACGCCGTATGGTCTTGGTGGGAACGGATTTGTCCACACAGAAGCTGAGGTAGCCCGTGAAGGTGTGAATGAGGCCATCGATGTCCTCACCATGTGGATCGCAGAGCTGCTTCCAGGCAGTGGCTTCAAAACAGTCCTTTAGAGTGTCCATTGTCTCCTCAGACCATAACTCCACAGTGTGCATGGCCGGAGGTTGTCTGTGCACTAGGGGTTTGTACACCGGTCGGAGATGAACCAAGTTGTGATCCGATCTCCCAAGTGGGGGGAGTTGTGATGAGGTGTACGCCTCCTTAGTGTTTGCGTAGAACAAATCCAGTGTTTTATTGTCTCTAGTGTGGCATGTGACATACTGGGTGAAAGTGGGCAGAATGGGAGACAGTGAAACGTGGTTGAAATCGCCTGAGATGAGGAGAAGAGCATCTGGGTGTTCTGTCTGCAGCCTGCTGGTTACTGAATGGATGACGTCACGCGCTGTCCCAGCGTTCGCCGTCGGATTTGCATAAACAACAATGCAGATCACGTGTGAGTGTTCTCTCGGGAGATATGTAGGCCTCATGCTAACAGCTAGCAACTCAATGTCTTTGCTGCAGTGTCGTTGTTTAACAGTGATATGTCCCGGTCTGCACCAGTTGTTGTTAACATACATTATCACTGCACCGCCCCTAGTTTTGCCACTCTCTGGTGTTCGGTCAGCTCGTATCATGTGAAAACCCTCCAGCTCAATGTTAGCATCTGCTGCTAGTTCAGTTAGCCACGTCTCAGTAAACAAAAGGAGAGAGCACTCCCGGTAAGTGCTATCATAACGGGAGATAGCCGCTAGCTCATCTAACTTTCCCAGTATCGACCGTACATTTCCCATGACAACAGATGGAAGGGAGGGTCTGTACCTTATATTTTTTGTCCTCCGCCTTACTCCAGCCCGGCAGCCGCGGCGTTTTCGCCTCAGTTCTCTCGGTATGTCGAGTTTTTCCAGTGGGACCGGGTGGCGGTTAAATGCTAGCAGCTCTTCCCTGTTGTATCGAATCCTGCTATAAACAGTGGCTCCGTCCACCGGCTCAGGAGACATTTGGGACGATCTGTGTGTCCGTGATATAAGTGGGGTGAAAAAAAAAAAGTGATCAAAAGAGAGAGGAAGGGAAAAAAAAACTCGGAATCGAGCCGCTGTTGCAAAAGGCAGCCGACTGGTGTGGCGCCGAGAGATGAATTTTAGAGCACTTCATGCTTCCCTCTGCTGACAAGCTTTATGGAGAAGCTGATTTCATTTTCCAGCAGGACTTGGTACCTGCCCACACTGCCAAAAGTATCAAAACCTGGTTTAATGACCATGGCATCACTGTGTTTGATTGGCCAGCAAACTCTCCTGACTTAAACCCCATAGAGAATCTATGGAGTATTGCCAAGAGAAAGATGAGACACCAGATCCAACAATGCAGACAAGCTGAAGGTCACTATCAAAGCAACCTGGACCTTCATAACACCTCAGCAGTGCCACAGGCTGATCACCTCCATGCCACGCCTCATTGGTACAGTAATTAATCCAAAAGGAGCCCCGACCAAGTACTGAGTGTGTACGTGGACATACTTTTCAGTCGGTCCACATTTGTATTAAAAAAACTATTTTTTTTAAATTAATTTTATGTAATATTCTATTTTTTGGAGAAACTGAATTTGGGGTTTTCATGGGCTGTAAGCCACAATCATCAAAATTAAAATAAATAAACACTTGAAATGTATCACTCTGTGTAATGAATCTATATAATATATGGGTTTCACTTTCTTACATTATTGTACCGTGAAATGGTATGGGGCGGAAAAGATTTCCTGCATCTGCCTGTTTGGCAGCAAAGCTGTAGCAGTATGCTGAAGAAAGTGCTCCGCTGTCTGTCCTGTCTGTGGTGGACGTGGTAATCAGGGTTGTCCATGATGGATAACAGTTTGTTCAGTGTCCCCCTCTCCACCACAGAATCAAAGGTCTCCAGCCTTAAACCAGTTACAGAGTAACTTTCTTGATAATGCCAAGTCTGTTGGTGTCGCTGACTCTGATACTGCTACCCCAGCAAACGGCAGCAACGAAGATGGCACTGGCAATGACGGTCTGGTAGAAAAGCTCCAGCATCTCACTGCACACAGTGAAGGACCTCAGCTTCCTCAGAAAGCAGAGCTTCAGCTTCAGATAATGCATGTAATTGCGCCACGTTTCATACTGAGTATAAACAAATTACAAGACTAAATTGTCATTACATAAGATTGTTTAACACAATCTTGGAGAGTGAGAGGATGCCTCAGGAGTGGAGAAGAAGTGTTCTGGTGCCAGTGTTCAGGAACAAAGGCGATACTTAGAGCTGTAGTAACTATAGAGGCATAAAGTTGATTAGTCACACTATGAAGATATGGGAAAGAGTTGTTGAAGTCAGGTTAAGAGGAGAGGTGACAATCAGTGAGCAGCAGTACAGTTTCATGCCAAGAAAGAGTACTACAGATGCAATGTTTGTTCTAAGAGTGTTGATGGAGAAGTATAGAGAAGGTCAGAAGGAGGTAGGTGTAGTGGTGAAAATGCAAGGAGTAGAGGTAGTGAAGATAGATGAGTTTAAATGCCTGGGGTCAACCATCCAAAGCAATGGAAAATGTGCACGACAGGTGAAGAAAAGAGTGAAGGCAGGGTGGAGTGGGCGCACAGTCAGGGGTGATTTGTGACAGAAGGGTAGCAGCTAGAGTGAAAGGGAAGATTTATAGGACGATAGTGAGACCTGTTATGATGTATGGGTTGGAGACAGTGGCGCTGACAAAAAGACAGGAAGTGGAGCTGGAGGTGGCAGAATTGAAGATGCTAAGATTCTCAGTGGAAGTGATTGGGAGGGACAGGATTAGAAATGAGTATATCAGAGGGACAGCTCAGGTTGAGCAGTTTGGAGACAAAGTAAGAAGGGCAAGGCTAAGATGGTTTGGACACGTGCAGAGGAGCGATAGTGGATATGTTGGACAAAGGATGTTGAAGATGGAGCTGCCAGGCAGGAGATAAAGAGGAAAACCACAGAAGATTCATGGATGTAGTGAAGGAGGACATGGAGAGGGTTGGTGTTACAGAGGAAGATGCAAGGGAAAGGGTGAGATGGAGGCAGATGATCCGCTGTAGCGACCCCTAAAGGGAGCAGCTGGAGGCAGAAGAAGAAGAAGAAATATGCTGTAATAGGCTACAGGCTGTCATTCTGTAACCTTTTTGGTTGGTGATGTACAGCGGGATGTTTTTCAGTGTAATAAATGGGCCGTGGCTCACAAAAGGTTGAAAAACATTACCCTAGGCAAGATGAAAGATGCCCTTTGGTTTCACATCCTTAAGGTGCAGTGTTACAGATGTAAATACGTGTGTTTGAAGCCAGCCATTTATTTCCCCCTAACTAAGCTGTTTTAGTATTTAATGCCAAAAGACATGTTTGGTTGATCCCCAAACTAACAAAAACTAGAAAACATAAACTAGAAAAGCACTCAGAGAGTGCACAGCTCCACCAAGGGTCCTTTCATCCCTCATGGATCACCTCCAAAATGTAATGGGTTTGTGTGTAGGCCACGAGCCAGTTGTGGTAAAAATTTCATCCAAATCCATCAGGTAGTTTTGGAGTATTGTTGCTAACACACTGTGAGAAGATAAGAGCCTTGGCGGAGGTGTGCACTCTTGGATCATCACCAAAATGTAATAAGTTTCTCTCTAGGCCAAGGACCACCTTTGGTGAGAATTTCATCCACATCCATCCAGTAGTTTTTGTGTAATCCTGCTGCACAAATAAAAAGAAGGTCCTTGGTGAAGGTACACACTGTCAGATCATCGCCAAAACTTAATGGGTTCATCCTTGCCCCAAAGGCTACCTGTGATGAAAATTTCATCAAAATCCATCCAGTAGTTTTTGCGTAATCCTGCTAACAAACAGACAAACCACCCCGATTACATTACCTCCTTGGCAGAGGTAATTAAAGAAAATAGGACCTGCACATAAAAATTGGGGGGGCGGGGAACAAACTCACAATTCCTACATGACAGACTTTTAATTAACCATCACCTCTTAATCTCCTTATATAGACTTTGGGATTCTTCTTGAAACAGGTATTCTGCTTCAAGTAACAATATGGATGGCCGTGACTAAATGGTAGTGTCTTATTATTTTCTCGTCCTGTCCTTGGCAAGCAGAGCAAGTATCTGCTTGCCATTTGTGCCAAACATTCACTTTGTCAAAAGAAGCTCTGTTCATACTTGATATATGCCGTATGTTTGGTGGATATTAAAAGTCGACACAACCCTGTTCAAATGCCAGGTTTTTTGATGTAAAAAAATGAAACCAAGATAAATCATTTCAAAACTTTTTCCACCACTAATGTGAACTATAACCTGTACAACCCAACTGAAAAACCAACTGAAATCTTTTAAGGGGAAAAATTAAAAATTAAAAAAAAAATTACAATAGCCTGGTTGCAATAATATGCACACCCTTAAACTAATACTTTGTTGCAACACCTTTGGCTTTTGTTACAGCATTCAGTCTTTTTGGGTAGGAGTCTATCAACATGGCACATCTTGATGTGGCAATATTTGCCCACTCTTCTTTGCAAAAATGCTCCAAATCTGTCAGATTGCAAGAGCATCTACTGTACTCAGTCCTCTTCAGATCACCCCACAGGTGTTCGGGCGTATTCAGATATAGACTCTGGCTGGGCCATTCCAAAACCTTAATCTTCTTCTGGTGAAGCCATTCTTTTGTTGATTTGGGTGTGTGCTTTGAGTCATTGTTGTGCTGAAAGATGAAGTTTTTGTGAAAACACTGACTGGTTTTTGGAACTGTTCATAATTCCCTCCACCTTGACTAAGGCCCCAGTTCCAGCTGAAGAAAAACAGCCCTAAAGCATGATTCTGCCACCACCATGCTTCACTGTAGGTGTGGTGTTCTTTTGGTGATGAGCAGTGTTGTTTGTGCTAAATATACCTTTTGAAATTATTGCCAAAAAGTTCAACCTTGGTTTCATTGGACTATAACACATTTTTCCACATGCGTTTGGGAGATTTCAAATGTGTTTTTGCAAAATGTAGCTGGGCTTCAATGTTTTTCTTCGTAAGATAAGGCTTCCGTGTTGCAACCCTAGATGGGAGATTGTTGTCACGTGCACTAAACAGTCAGTACTTGCCAGAAATTCCTGCAGCTCCTTCAATGTTGTTATCGGCCCCTTGGCAGCCTCCCTGACCAGTTTTCTTCTCATCTTTTCATCAATTTTGGAGGGACATCCAGTTCTTGGTAATGTCACAGTTGTGCCATATTTTCTCCACTTGATGATGGCTGTCTTCATCGTGTTCCATGGTATATTTAATGCCTTGGAAATTCTTTTGTACCCTTCTCCTGACTGATACCTTTGAACACTGAGATCCCACTGATGCTTTGGAAGCTCTCTGTGGACCATGGCTTATTCTGTAAAATGTGACTACAAAAATGTCAGGAAAAGCCTACTAGAACAGGTGAACTTTATTTGGGGTTAACCAGAGGCACTTTAAAAGGTGGCAGGTGTGTGCTGATTCCCATTTAACATGAGTTTGAATGTGATTGGTTAATTCTGAACACAGCCACATCCCAGTTATAAGAGGGTGTGCATATTTATGCAACCAGGTTACTGTAAGTTATTTTTCCCTTTAAAAGATTTCAGTTTGTTTTTCAATTGGGTTGTACAGGTTATAGGTCACATTAATGGTGAAAAAAGTTTTGAAATGATTTGTCTTGGTCTCATTGTTTTACATCACAAAAACCTGGCACTTGAACAGGGGTGTGTAGACTTTTTATATTCACTGTGACTAGTATTATAGATTCCTCTTGCTGTATAATAACTTTAATACTTAATTTAAATTGTCTTACTTATATTGGGGAGGGAAATGAAGGGATATGAAGTGGTTGGAAGGGGTGGGGGATGCAGGAGTGAGAAAGAAAGATTGATTGATTGATTGATTGATTTGAACATCAAGACGAAAAAATTAAAAACAAGGAATCAAAACCAAAAAATAAACATAACAAAAAAATGTCCTTGTTCAAAAGGAGTGGGAAGAAGCCAATGCTTATATAGTCCCACCCCTTCTCCATTCCCAATAAATTATAATATCATAGTCATAATCCATACCAGAATTACATTCATTATACAATACCATAATATATAATGCATCTTATAATTAAATTATGCAGTAGAAATAATACAACAATGAAAATTTATAATGACAATAATACGAACATCTAATAATAATAGTAATAACAAGTAAATACTTCTAGTATGTTTAATATAATTATAGACAATATTATTGTCATCATAATCACCATATATGCCACCATATACCCCCATATGACTTACAATACCTAGGCACAATAAGTAACCATATAATAATAACCATAATAATAAGTAGCCATATAACAGTGACAGTAACAACAACAATAACAATAATAATCATAATAATAATCATAATCATAATAATACCACCTGGCCTATATAATACTTAAAATAATTCCATCCCAAACAACAATCATAATACTATAATAGGGTTGTAATATTCTAGTAATAATAATGATAATTGTAGAAGAGCTTGGAATAACGAGGCGATGTGACTTATAAACCAAAGTTTATTATCAGCTTCGCTCCTCTAACAAGTCTCATCTAGTGCAGCAGCAGAAGAAGTAAGAGAGCGAACACATTCGGCTCTACGTACTTATACTCACACATACAAAAGACATGCATATCAAAGCTGACATCCCTCATTATCTTAATCCCCCTCCTTTGTCTTGGTACCCCTCCACCTGGCCCTGGGAGGTCAGGGCGACCTATCTGGTCTCCACCGCAGTGCCTCGGATGCTCTTTGATCTTCACTGGCGGTTGAGACCCTTTGTCCTGTTCTGAGGTGTGAAGTCGCTTTACATATGTAATCACCAAACATTCTCACATGCTTATACATATGTAGGTTATGGGATATATGATTAATATAGACCACAGCCCCCCCCCCAAACGACTAAGAAAAGGACAATAGAAAAATTCACAGTTTAAGATAATCATTATGACATACTAACTGCTACACCTCTTGACAAGGAAGAAACTTTCCAGCAGCTATGCTCCTGTAGAGAATTCAGTGGTAACCATAACAGCGTAGTAAATATCACAAGTCAGTCTTAAACTGTTACAGCACAATTAGTGAACAACTTTTGAGTAGTTTGCATCAGTCCCTGTGCCGTCTGGGTTTAAGTCTTCTCCCGAATCTGCTGTGGGTCCGCTTGGGCGTCCTGGTGGGACCTTCCTGTCAGGAATCTGCAGCTTGGGGAGGAGAGTGATTA
Source organism: Pholidichthys leucotaenia (assembly GCA_020510985.1). NCBI lineage: Eukaryota > Metazoa > Chordata > Actinopteri > Cichliformes > Pholidichthyidae > Pholidichthys > Pholidichthys leucotaenia. The sequence continues at coordinate 150,913,729 of CM035838.1, forward strand.
TTCGTTCCCTGCAGGGGGGGGGGGGGGGGGGGTCTACCCCACCGAGGTGCTCTCGCCAACCGTGCAGGCTCGTCTCTCAACAAGAAGATAGGTTTAAGTCTGTCAATACTGACTGTTTCTTTTCTGTCCCCTAAATCAAGCACAAAATGCTTATCACCAGGTTCTAGCACTCTGAATGGTCCATCGTATGGTGGGCGGAAGGTTGGTTTTAAAGCTTCATGCCAAACAAAAACGAATTCAGCGTTTTTTAAAGCTTGGGGGACAAAAACCCGCGGAAAAGAATGATGTGCCAGCCCGGGGAGAGTGTTAGGGCCGTTGCTGCCTAAAAAACTCGGGGCTGGAAGATGCCCTGGCTCTGGGTTCTCTGGTAAAAATTCACCCGGGAGCCTGAGAGGTTGTGCAAAAACTAATTCTGCTGGGGAGGCGTCTAGATCCTCTTTAGGCGCAGCACGCAACCCCGATAAAACCCAGGGAAGTTTATTTACCCAATTTGTATCCGTTAGTGAGGCTCTGAGAGCGGCCTTTAAAGATCTGTGAAAACGCTCGCATAACCCATTAGCCTGAGGGTGATAAGCGGTGGTGCGGTGAATTGTCGCTCCTAAGCTGCTGGCCGTAGCTGACCAAAGCTTCGAGACAAATTGAAGCCCCCTATCGGACGTGATGTCCGATGGGACGCCGAAAAGTGCCACCCAGTTTGTCAAAAAAACACGAGCGACTTCCTCCGCTGTGGTTGACGCCAGAGGGACCGCCTCAGGCCAGCACGTAGTACGATCTATCATTGTTAACAGATGTGTGAAACCTTGGGAGGAAGGTAGAGGTCCCACGAGGTCGACATGAACGTGGTCGAACCTTCTAGCTGGGATTCGAAAAGGCTCTAGAGGGGCTTTTGTGTGTTTGTGTATTTTGGCGCGCTGACAAGAAATGCACGTCTTTGCCCATTCTTTTACGTTTTTGCGCAGGCCCAGCCACACAAACTTTTCGGCGACCATTTTAACCGAAGCGCGCACACCCGGGTGCGCGAGGGAGTGAATTGAGTCGAAAACACGGCGGCGCCATGCAGCTGGGACTACCGGGCGAGGTCGGCCGGTTGAGATGTCACATATTAGGGGGGGCACACCGTCGCGTAAACCCCTTTCCTCCAGCCTTAACCCTGTTGGTCCAGACAGGAGTGCACGCACATCCGCGTCACTACTTTGCTCCTCTGCCATGGCTGCGTAATCTATCCCTACGTGGATTGGGGCTGCATATGTGTCCGCGTTGGCGAAGAGTTCTGCAGCTGAGGTAGTATAATCTGTCTCCTCGTGCTCTGGCGATGTCACAGCGCGAGAGAGGCAGTCTGCTACCACGTTAAGTTTGCCTGCCACATGTCGAATGTCTGTGGTGAACTCTGAAATCGCAGCTAGTTGTCTTTGTTGCCTGCCTGACCACGGTTCGGAAATTTTAGCCATCGCAAAGGTGAGCGGTTTGTGGTCTACAAAAGCCGTGAAACACCGCCCCTCCAACCAGAACTGGAAGTGGCGGATGGATAAATGAAGCGCTAGCAGCTCTCTGTCAAAGGTGCTGTATTTACGCTCAGTTTGGTTTAGCGATTTGCTGAAAAATGCCAAAGGTTGCCAGATTCCGCCGACGTGTTGTTCTACAACCGCCCCTATGGCCAGGTCCGAAGCATCTGTGGTTAGCGCAATGCAGGCCGAGGGATCAGGGTGAACAAACAATGTGGCGTTAGCTAGGGCACTTTTTACTTCCGCGAAGGCGCGTTCGCGCTCCGGGGTCCATTCGACCGCGTTGGAAGGTTTTTGTTTTCTGAGCACGTCATATTGGGGCTGCATGAGCTGAGCTGCGCGGGGGAGGAAACGATTGTAAAAATTAACCATTCTCAAAAATTCCTGCAGCGATTTGACCGTTTGTGGCCATGGGAAACTTTTTACTGCGCGAACTTTGTCTGGCAGTGGGACTGCCCCCTTCGGTGAAACTCTGTGTCCCAAAAAATCAATTTGTGGCACACCGAATTTGCATTTGGCTGGATTGATTATTAACCCGTGCTCTTCTAGTCTCCAAAAAACCGTAGTGAGATGCTGTTCGTGTTCTTCCTCAGACGAGCTGGCTACCAGCATATCGTCGAGGTAGACGAACACGAAGGGGAGGTCGCGTAATACCGCGTCCATCATTCGCTGAAAGGTTTGGGCAGCGCCTTTGAGGCCAAAAGGCATCCGCAAAAATTCAAAAAGACCGAAGGGGGTTATTACAGCTGTTTTAGGAATGTCTTCCGCTCGAACGGGGACTTGGTGATAGCCGCGGACCAGGTCTATTTTTGAAAAAATGCACACACCCGCCAGATGTAATGAAAAATCTTGGATGTGAGGAATTGGGTAGCGGTCATGCACTGTCGCATTGTTTAATCTGCGGTAATCGCCGCACAGTCTCCAAGAACCGTCGGATTTCGGGACCATGTGAAGCGGTGGTGGTAATAACAGACGTCGTTCCGTCTGTTACGTCTTGGCCGTGTCGCTGCCATGGCGGGCGCATTCTGCTCATTGGTTTGTGGCTCCCCGTGGCTCCGGACATCGGCGTTGAGGTCTGTGGATGCTGCTGTGGGTGTCTGTTCTCTGCAGGCGTTGACGAGTCGCTGCGCTTCGCGAGCCAGCGTGCGAAAGTCTTGCTGGGTGCTGCATTGCATGTTGGCAAGCGTCCCTCTCATGTGTGGCGGCAGCGTACTGAGGAATATAAATTGGAAGAGGAAGTTGTCATTGTCCTCTTCTTTGAGCTGCAGCAAGTCCTCCATGAGGGCCTTGGGTCTGCATCCTCTGTGGCCGTAGACCGCCAGGATCCTCTCGGCTCTCTCCTCGGCAGAGGGGACGAAATTCGCCACGATGGTCGCTTTCAGTTCTCTATATTTGTCCTGGGCCGGCAGCCGCTGGATTATGCTCCGCGCACATCTCGAAGTGGCGGCGTCGAGTTTGGCGACGATGTGATAAAACTTTGTATCGTCAGCCGTTATGTCTGCAAGTGCAAACTGGGCTTCAGCTTGCTGAAACCACGAGGTCGGGTCTTCCTGCCAGAAGTCCGGCAGCTTGACGGTGACGGCATTTGTGTGGGCCGTCCCTGATGTGTCCGCAGGGTGAGAATGCCTTCCTTCGGCTCTCGCAGCGGCGCTGGTGCTCAGTTGAGCCCTCTCTGTCACTTCTGCCGTGGGGGAACGTCGTCCATCTGTTCCCCTGTCTGCATGGGCGCCGGCGTGTGCCTGGGTCGCCACAGATGAGTCGATCGCGGGGGAACGCCTCTGGTCCATCCTCGCGTCAGGGTCACCAGTGTAGAAGAGCTTGGAATAACGAGGCGATGGGACTTATAAACCAAAGTTTATTATCAGCTTCGCTCCTCTAACAAGTCTCATCTAGTGCAGCAGCAGAAGAAGTAAGAGAGCGAACACATTCGGCTCTACATACTTATACTCACACATACAAAAGACATGCATATCAAAGCTGACATCCCTCATTATCTTAATCCCCCTCCTTTGTCTTGGTACCCCTCCACCTGGCCCTGGGAGGTCAGGGCGACCTATCTGGTCTCCACCGCAGTGCCTCGGATGCTCTTTGATCTTCACTGGCGGTTGAGACCCTTTGTCCTGTTCTGAGGTGTGAAGTCGCTTTACATATGTAATCACCAAACATTCGCACATGCTTATACATATGTAGGTTATGGGATATATGATTAATATAGACCACAATAATATCAATAATAGTACTCAGCATATATATTCAACAATAACAACAATAACAACCTTTCTTCATTAAAGACACATTGTAATATTACTGTCCTTTTTTTTATTTTGTTCCAAAATTATTTCTTTATATGATGATTTAAAGTATATGGATGTTTGGACATTGCCTGTGTTTCTCCCACAACCCATTCCACAATTTTACCCCACACACAGACACAAAAACTTTTCCTAGTAGATCTTACTAGGTGCATTTTAAATTTTGTATCCCCCCGTAAATTGTATTTCCCTTCTCTTTGCAAAAGCAATAAATTAGTATGTTCAAGATACCCAACTTTGTGTATAACATGGACTGCCCTTTTTTGTAATATTAGCAATGAATTAAGTGTACTTTTATAATTGTTACCCCAGACCTCTATACAATAGGTCAAGTATGGAAGTACTAATGAGCAATACAAGATATGAAGTAACTTGTAATCTAGGACTTGCTTAATTTTATTTATAATTGCAACATTTTTTGCCACTTTGTTTTGTATGTGTCTGTGTGGTTTCCAACTAATTTTATCATCTAGTATTACACCCAAAAATTTGATCTCTTTAACATTTTCAATAATTACATTATCTATATGAATATGTATATCTTCTTTATTTTTACAATTACCAAATATCACAACCTTAGTTTTATTTATATTTAGTGATAAGCGGGGGAAAAACACAAGAAATAGCTTCTCCTTCTGAGAAGATCACAGCACAATCCTGATATCTGCACCTGAAAGAGAACAGAGAGACATACTGTATGTGTTATATAGTAAATTGACACCTTTATTGTGAAGTGCAGTGTGGTGATGTGCACTTCTCGTCACCGCACTGCCCTATATAAGGCAGGGGCGCCATCTGACGGTCTCTTTGCCGGATGCCCAAGCTAGGTGCCATGCTGTGTATGGCTCTGTACATAGTTCGATAATAAAGCTGTGTTCGCCAAGGCCATCTTGCCTCATCCTTCACCCAGGTATTTTCCATACATAACATTTGGTGATCGAGGATTAACTCATGGAGGCATGCATTACACCACTTCGTCCCTTCCTCGAGCTCTTCTTGGCTGCAGTGGCTGGAACCCTATCAAATGTATATTACAGCACTGGACCTCGGAAAGCTCTAAGGTGAGGGCACGCGCACTTCTTGTCCACAACCTGGGTACTGAAGGCCGGAGGGTCCTACGGATGCTCGGCACAGTGGACTCATATGAGGAAGTTGTGGAGCTCCTAGCTAAACATTTCTCCACCCCAGACAATGTGACTGTTCGGAGAAATCATTTTTGCCGGAGACACCAGCATGTAGGTGAGCCTATCTGCCAGTATGTCATTGACTTGAAGCAGCTAGCCAGCGAGTGTCGTTTTGGACCGCTTGAAGACGAGATGGTGCGCGACCAACTAGCAGAGCGCACGTGCAACACTGAGCTGCATGCTAGGCTATTAGTGGCGCCTAATGACTTAACATTAGCTAAAGCAGTGGAGCTAGCTCTCCAGTTGGAAGCTGTTGATAAGCTAGCTGTGGAGCTAAATTGGCGCCAGCCACAGAAGCCGCCGGAGCTGCCCACCTCAGCTAATGTTGCGGACCCTGATAGCGAGGATCGCTCGGACAAAGATTATTGGGAAATCAATGCTGCCAGCCAATGGTCTGTCCCAGGAAAACCCCTGTGCGTGGGTTGTGGGTCCGCGATGCACCGCCATAAAGCAAAGAAATGCCCAGCAAGAGGAAAACGTTGTAGTACATGTGGATGCTTGAATAACTATGCCACGGTGTGCCGTTTGTCTTACCCAGGGAACCCAAGGGAGAAATCACCCCACCCGCTCCCGACGGACACTGGGAGCAAACGGTACAAAGAGCTAACGGACGCCCTCACTTTCAAGTCGACCAGTTCTTGCTCATTGTCGGTACACATGCCGATGAGTGACACCATGCTAGCCCCAGATGCCTCTGGTACTTGGCCATAGTTGGGTGGGGGGTCTGCAGCTATGACGGTGTACATTACAACGTTTATAGAAGAGAACGGGGCCAAACCGATGAGCATGGAGTTACCGCATACTCAGCAGCAGCACAACGGGCCAAGTAAAATTCCACTTCGGGTTATGGACTTGGTTCGGGTTTGGAGTGAAGAACATCCACGGCGATGATGGGCCAAGCGACAGCCAGGAAAACATCGAGGGTGTCTACGCATAATGGCAAAGCTGGGCGCAGCATACTTCAGGTTGTCTGACTGCTCACTGAGGCATGCCAATCAGCTTCGGCGTGTCCGGGAAGAGGCTCCGGGTGACTAGGCTGGACGGGAGTCAGTGTTAGTGGTGAAGGAGTCAGGCTCCGTCGTCCAGAAGATCAGCCATTGCTCCAGGGGCCTGTTGCCTCCAGGGGCGCGCCTGCTGAGGGGCTGCCCTGGGCCCCCTCATGCAAGTTCCAACTCTCCCACCCAACTGGCTGTGCTGTAAAGTGGGTGTTTATAGTTCTTATGGGGTTTTTTTGCATGCATGTTATGATATTGGGTTATTTTGTGTTTATATTTTAGTTTAGGAACACGGCGAGTACTTTTAGTTTAATGATGGACTTTTCTTTAGTTTGGAGTGGCAGAATAATCCACCATGCCACGTGAGCTGTGCAGCAATCCACCTGCCAGCCCTATTCTAGGTTGTTTTGAGTGAGTGTGTTAGGCCGACTTTAGTGTGTGATTCGGGTCCCAAATTTTGGGGGGGGGGGGGGGGTTCAATTGTGTCTTTGGTTTTGGACTTTTCTAAAGGGTGGGGGGAAATGTCTTATAGTAAACTGGCACCTTTATTGTGAAGTGCAGTACGGTAACGTGCACTTCCCGTTACGTCACCGCACTGCCCTACATAAGGCAGGGGCGCCATCTTACAGCCTCTTTGCAGGATGCCCAAGCTAGGTGCCATGCTGTGTATGGCTCTGTACATAGTTTGATAATAAAGCTGTGCTCGCCAAGGCCATCTTGCCTCATCCTTCACCCAGGTATTTTCCATACATAACAGTGTGTATGTGTCTGCATGCACAAGAAAAAGTGTGTGTGTGTGTGTGTGTGTGTGGTTTGCCAGGAAACACAAAAAAAAAAGAGTGACCCACTGGAGGGTCGCAGACCTGTTGGTAGAGCCGCCGAGAAAAATAAACTTGTTCCTCATTATTTGAAAAACAAAACATTTTGATGTCAAAGATAATCAAAATAATTTCATGGTTGTAAGGCTGAATGGGTGTTTCAAGAGCACTTCAGTTCACATTCATATTGCCTTTATGTTACCTTATCAGTGGCAATATATATAAATTATGGCTAAATGGTTTGGACTCCAATCGAGCATGTTCTGTAATTATTGAACTATGATATCTAATATGGGAGATCTTTTTTATAGTTTACCTGAAATTATCACTAATGGTTATTTGATTATTATTTCCATTATATTATATATTTTTTTGTAATCACAAGATAACCTTACTACCACCAAATGAACACTTTATGTTGCATTTCCCAACTTGCTCCATTGTTGAGGTGTTAATGCTTGTAAGGCCGATTCATATTATAGATGCAATCTTAATTTGAGGTATTAGCTGGCATAGTAGTTAACTGCACATCAGAGCCATTATCTTTTCCATCATTTCCCTTCCCTGAAGTACCTGCCTGTATCTGGCAATAGGAAATGGCCCTGTCCTCCTCTGCAGCATGGTTAACAGCATTCCCCGTGAATGCGCTATCCATCCACCAGGGCTAGGAGGCTATGCCTGCTAATGGGTAATAAAAGGTGTAATCACCGCAGGTCAGCAGAGGCCTTCAGAAACACAGAAGAGAGACAGTGACAAGCTCATTTAGATCATTAAAGCAGAAATGCGTCTGCCTCGTTAGACTGCAAATCACCCGCATTATCGTGATGATCTTCCTTTTATTTTTATTAAACTGGGTGGGTGGTATTGGATAGCACAGCAGATTGTGGAACATGGGTGACGGAAGGTGAACCGATTCAGTTTAATAGAATCCAGATTAAGCAGAACTAAAAAATGAAACATTCAGAGACATTGGGGAACATTTTTCTCCAGATCCCACATTAGATTTATTTCTCATTTAGCTATTTAAAATTTAGCTTTTATCTCTAATTAATGCTTTTCACCACTGAATTAATCCTCTCACATAACTGCTCATATTTGTCACTTTTCTTGATTTCCCCAATGAGGGCGGCACTTTCAAGCTATTTCAAATACCACTAATGGCAGGAACACCTTGCCTCTGAGGGACCCTGGAAATAGACCGGCAGCTGTATTTTTAGATGGCTATTAATACCCCCAGCTAATTCATTTCAGCTCTCCAGGCACCTAGCATGGTCTCTCAATTATGGATGAGGGGAAAGTCATTGGATTCTCGGTGCTGAGAGGAAGCCGATGCTTGTGACAGGGCACTCTGCAGATGCATGACAAACAGGCAGACAGCTGAAGGAAGGGTGAAAGGAGCAGGGGACATAAAAGCCAGAATTATTTTAAGATAATTATTCTTATGGGAAAAAAATAGATGGCTTTCTAAAATTAGTGATACACAGAGACTGAGCAGGTGTCTCACTGGCCCATATGTACATTTATGGGGCGTTACAAATGACAAACCTAATATGATATTAATGGCTCAAGAAAAAGTAAGAGGAGTCACCAAAGAAATGATCTGAGTCAGAGCAACACAGTATTTATTAAAATGTTATGTGAGTAGAGTGCCAACTTTACTCTTGCCAACATTGTGAGATTTTTCTCATAAATTTGAATTTTTGTACATTAACTTTTTTAATTTGCATTTTTTTCTGATACATTTACTGATTTCTTTCATATAAATTTGCAAGCTTTTTTTTTTTTTGCAAAATGTTAAGTTTTTTCATCAATTTGTGAGGTTCTTCTCTTCAAAGGGTGATAGATGGCACTTGTTTCCATATTTTAACAGCTGACATATGTCTGAATGAAATGACACCAAGAAAGTTGACAAGAACTTTGTTTTTGTAGCTGTATCCAAAAACATCAGTTTCAGAGAATAGGCATTTTAGTTTAGAAATGTTCATAATGTTTTCAATAGTATCTGCTGCTGAGAGACAGCTTTCTAATTTTGGGACGTTTGGCAGTCAAACACCAAGCTTTAAAATTGGCAGTGTGTGAACCATTTTGATTTCATGGATTGGATGGATGGATTAACAAGTAGTAATATTTTGTCACTATTCAAGTCACAGTGGTGTGAGAAAGTGTTTGCCTCCTTCCTAATTTCTGATTTTTTTGTATGTTTGTCACAGTTAAATGTTTCAGATCATCAAACAAATTTAAATATTAGACAAAGATAACACAAACACAAAATGCAGTTTTTAAATTAATATGTTTATTAAGGGGAAAAAAAATCCAACCCTACATGACCCTGTGTGAAAAAGTGATTGCCCCCTAAACCTAATAACTGGTTGGGCCACCCTTAGCAGCAACAACTGCAATCAAGCGTTCGCAGTAACTGGCAGTGAGTCTTTTACAGCGACGTGGAGGAATTTTGGCCCACTCATCTTTGCAGAATTGTTGTAATTCAGCCACACTGGAGGGTTTTTGAGCATGAACCGCCTTTTTAAGGTCATGCCACAGCATCTTAATCGGATTCAGGTCAGGACTTTTACTAGGCCACTCCAAAGTCTTCATTTTGTTTTTTTTAAGCCATTCAGAGGTGGACTTGCTGGTGTGTTTTGGATCATTGTCCTGCTGCAGAACCCAAGTACGTTTCAGCTTGAGGTCACAAACAGATGGCCGGACTTTCTCCTTCAGGATTTTTTGATAGACAGCAGAATTCATGGTTCCATTTACCACAGCAAGTCTTCCAGGTCCTAAAGCAGCAAAACAGCCCCAGACCATCACACTACCACCACCATATTTTACTCTTGGTATGATGTTCCTTTTCTGAAATGCTGTGTTACTTTTACGCCAGATGTAATGGGACATACACCTTCCAAAAAGTTCAACTTTTGTCTTGTCAGTCCATAGAGTATTTTCCCAAAAGTCTTGGGGATCATCAAGATGTTTTCTGGCAAAACTGAGACCAGCCTTTATTTTCTTTTTGCTCAGCAGTGGTTTTTATCTTGGCACTCTTCCATGCAGGCAATTTTTGCCTAGTCTCTCTCTTATGGAGGAGTCATGAACACTGACCTTAACTGAGGCAAGTGAGGCCTGCAGTTCTTTGGATGTTGTTGTGGGGTCTTTTGTGACCTCTTGGATAAGTTGTTGCTGTGCTCTTGGGGTAATTTTGGTTGGCTGGCTACTCCAGGGAAGGTTCACTACTGTTCCGTGTTTTCGTCATTTGTGGATAATGGCTCTCACTGTGGTTCGCTGGAGTCCCAAAGCTTTAGAAATGGCTTTATAACCCTTTCCACACTGATAGAGCTGAATTACTTTGTTTCTCATTTGTTCCTGAATTTCTTTGGATCGCAGCATGATGTCTAGCTTTTGAGGATCTTTTGTTCTACTTCACTTTGTCAAGCAGGTCCAATTTAAGTGATTTCTTGATTGAGAACAGGTGTGGCAGTAATCAGGCCTGCGTGTGTCTAGAGAAATTGAACTCAGCTTTCCAAAGATGTGATAAACCACATTTAATGTCATGATTTGGAGAAGGATAAGCTCACGTGCAGGCTGATAACACCAGAGAATGCACACGACAGAGAGGCAACATTAAACACAATTTTATTGAAAAACAAACTCAATAATAAAGAAACCGTCACTCGCCAGAGGAACACTCAGCCTCTAAAAGAGGGAGATGAGAGTAGGTTATAAATGAGGATGGAGGCTAGGAGCAATGGATAAACAAGGGTAGATCTTACAATTAGTGAGCAGACAGCCCAGCAGAGGAACCCAGCGGAGAACAGAAAAACCAGCAAGGCAGAGCTGGCAGGGAGTAGGAGAGGAGTGGAGCTGGGAGGAGTGTCTGACCGGGTGGACAAGACAGTCTGGAGTGGTGATGACAATGATGGGGCAGGTGAGCACGCAGCAACCCTGGAGACACACCGCAGAGATGGCAGCAACCTGAGAAGAGAGGAGAAAAAAGGGTTTAAGGCTGAGTTCCTTAACAATACGTATAAACACTTCACTTCACGTTTAAGGCAGCTATACCCAACGAGCCAGCACTGGAGTATTCACGAATTGGTCCTTTTAAGCACTGGAAGGGAAGAGGCAGCAGGTGCATCCACTCACGCAGGTGTGCTGATGATCTGCGGAGCCGGGATCTTGATGGAGAACCTCCAACAGAAAGGGAGGGGGAGCGCGCTCACCTGATTATAAGTTAATTTATGTTTTAACAGGGGGGGGTCACTTTTCACACAGGGCCATATAGGTTTGGATTTTTTTTTTACCGTTAACAATAAACACCTTCATTTAAAAACTGTATTTTGTGTTTACTTGTGTAATCTTTGTCTAATATTTAAATTTGTTTGATGATCTGAAACATTGAAGTATGACAAACATACAAAAAAATGAGAAACCAGGAAGGGGGCAAACACCTTTTCACGCCACTGTAAATTTAAATGTGTAGGTGAGATTGGGGGGGATTGTTGTCTTATGGCTATTCATTCATTCATTCATTCATTCATTCATCCATCTTCTTCCGTAAAATCTATCTATATAATCAAGACATCTGTCTGTTTGTGTGTGTGTGTGTGTCTGTCTGTGTGTTCCTCAGATATCTCTCAAACCATTCGTGACACTGACCTAAGATTTTAAATGTGCTTTGCTGAAGCTACAAGGGTGTGCATCCCCGAATATGGAGTTACTCAGTCAAAATGTCATTTTTATCAATAAAAGAAGTTTTAGCCACCGCTCTGTGACTGCTCTCTGTGTCCTGGCTTTAAGAAGTGTGGGCGGGGTTGGGTTTCAGATTGACTCCATGCTCATTGGACAATACGCGGCATCACGACCTGTCAGTCACCATAGTGTTACCTGAAAGTGTGGGCAGGGTTTAATCTCGGATTGACTCCATGCTCATTGGACAATACGCGGCATCACAACCTGTCAGTCACCACAGTGTTCCCTGGACATAACAAGGAAGTGAAAAATGACAAATTTGACTAGAAAAAAGATAATACTGAAGATTTAATGCTTAAAAAAATTAATACTATAAAGTTGCCGTGATTGCGTAGATCTAAAGGATAATTCGGCATATGTGGAGAACATGAGGTGCGTGAGCAGACTGGGCGGAGCGTCAGTGGGGAGCCGGGTCACAGAACATGCTGGAAGAAACAGCAGCCTAACCGGGCGGACCACGGTTCTTTGCAGGGAGCAGCCTGCCCAGTCAGTAGTAGACGGGAGTACCTGCTTCTGCTTCACCTGAGTGGTACCACTGTACTTTGCAGGACTGCAAGTCCCCCCTGCCATGCGAGTATCTTAAAAACTTAATACCGCCATGATTGTGGAGCGGAATGGCCGGTGTTATGCCAAGAATTGCATCCCACACGTGGAGTTGGATCACTGTGATTTCTAACCCTCTTTGAAACACTAAAATGCCTGGAAAATAAACATAATTTAAAGGTAATTTACAAGAGGTAATAACAATTTTTGCTTCTAAAAATGTACAATGAGTACTTCTAAAAATGCACAAATGCTTACAAGTCTGGCTGTAGTGTTATATTTTATAGTTTTGGCGGATAGGATACAATTCTCGGCAAGCGAGCAATTCTCCGCATAACACCTGTTATGGAATGACTTAACGACCAAACACAGGACACAAAAAACACCCAAATAATGAAATTAATCATTTACTGACAAATGGGCAACACTGATGCAACGGTTGCAGTTAAATGGGTCCTTCTGCTGTGAATAATAATAGATAGATGTACTTTATTGATGTTGGATGTTTTTTAGTTAATTTGGTTGATTACAGTTTTTAAAAAAACTTTTAATAACAAAATATTGCTAAAATATAACATGTGGGTCTCAAATATTTGTAAACGTGTCCTGTTATAGCACTGCATGGGTTTATTGATGATACACAAAACAAATTCAATATTATACTGAACTCCATCACTGAACAGTGATATAAACTAAAGTAATTATAATGGTGACTGAACAACTCCCATTCCCCAAAGTGCAAGATATACTATTATGAATATAAGTGATAAAGGATCAGACAAATAAGTGCTCTGACAAACAAATAAACAAGGAATCTTAAACAGTTGCTAATATTTGATGTCCCATCCATTTTCAATAATTAGGTATTTTAGAGAGTGCATAATGGTGTAGCATCTTAGACTAGAACAAAGAGCAGAGTTTCCCAGAGTTTCCCTTGGAGATAACAGGGAGGTGTGAAGGACGAATGCAGTGTGATCTTTTGTGTATCAGACGAATGCAGAGTGATCTTTTGTGTATCAGAGACTGCTAGGAGGATGTTAAAGGATTAAGGAAGTGAATGCAATGTGACCTTTGATGTGTAGAAGCTACTGAAGGAAGGCCTGAGTATTTAAGAGAAGAGTCTTGTCTGAGATGCCCTCTTTTCTGACTATGCTTATGTGTGAGATGTGTAATAAACTGTCTGCATCAAATCCGCCTCGTTATTGACACACTCCACACTGGTGACCCAAGACGAATCATGCAACACGACGAAAGATCCCTGGAGCCAGCCTCATTGGGAGCCCCCAGCCAAGCATACGCTGTTACAATCCAGCTACCGGATTTTTGGCAGCACAATCCGCGCTCCTGGTTCCACCCAGTTGAGGCGCAGTTCGTCCTCCGGGGGATATCGGCGGATGACACGAAATTCTACCATGTGGTCGCAAAGCTCAACGCCCACACGGCTCAGCATGTGGAGAGCCTGCTGGATCAGCCACCAACCAGCGACAAGTACGGCGCGTTGAAGGCTGCACTCATCCAGCACTACACACTCTCGGTTGAGGAGAGAGCAGAGAGACTCCTAACGCGGACCGGGTTAGGAGATGGGTCGGCTATTGACCTGATGGAGAAGATGCTGAGGTTGAAAGGCTCGGACGACGACCACTTCATTTTTACCCACCTCTTCCTCCGGAACCTTCCGTCAGCGACGAGAGCGACCCTTGCCAATTCGCTGTTGCTGGCCGAGCGGGACTATCGTGCGCTGGCCTGAGAAGCACACCGGATCATCATGGCCAGCAGAGAGCTCACGACCACGGCGGCAGCGACGGAGCTCGGCGCAACGGCCGGAGGAGGCGAGGAGCCATTGACAGCAGTAGCCGAACCACCGACGACAGCAGCGGCGGGGGCCAAAGAACGCGGAGGAGACATCCTTTGTTTCTACCACCGCCGCTTTGCAGAGAAGGCACGCAAATGTATACCACCATGCCAGTTCAAGCACTCGGGAAACGCCAAGACCGGGGGTCGGTAGCAGCTGCGGCCCTCGGGGAGGAGAACAAGCTGCTCTACTTGACGGACACACGCTCGGGGAGGCATTTCCTCGTGGACACCAGCGCCCAGTTGAGTTTCATCATGCCGTCCTACGCCGACCGGCTGGCAGGATCTAGCGGCCCCAAGATGGCAGCAGCAAACGGCTCGGAGATTAAGACCTTTGGTGAGAAGACTCTACTTCTGTCTCTACACGGCCGTGCATTTGAGTGGACTTTTGTCATAGCAGCATTGAATTTCAATATATTGGGGGCTGATTTTTTGTGCTCACATGGTTTGTTGGTTGATGTCGCTAACAGGCGCCTGGTTAATCTTTTGATTCTATCCCCTGTACAGCTCGAGCGTCCCGGCCAACAGCACAAGCCAACGTCACAGCTGCATGTGGTAAGTTCCACACACTGCTCACTCAGTTCCCAGCACTCACAGTCCCCACATTTTCGGCAGCCATCGCTAAACACGGGGTGGAGCATTTTATCACCACCACCGGGCCGCCCGTTTTTGCAAAACCTTGGCGCTTGGACGCAGCTAAACTGGCCATAGCGCACGAGGAGTTCGCCAACCTGGAGAGGCTGGGCATCATCAGGCGTTCAAACAGCCCATGGGCTTCCCCGCTACACATGGTCCCTAAAGCTGACGGTTCGTGGCGACCTTGCGGGGATTTCCGCAGGTTGAACAACGCCACAGCGCACGACCGCTACCCAATTCCTCACATCCAGGATTTTTCCGTTCACTTGGCAGGAGCACGCGTTTTTTCTAAAATAGACTTGGTCCGCGGTTACCACCAAGTCCCAGTGCACGCTGAGGACATACCCAAAACAGCGGTGATAACTCCGTTTGGTTTATTCGAGTTTTTGCGCATGCCATTCGGGCTTAAAGGGGCTGCACAGACGTTCCAACGCATGATGGATGCAGTACTGCGCAATCTCCCTTTTGTGTTCGTCTACTTGGACGATATCTTGGTAGCCAGTGCGTCCGAAGACGAACACGAAACCCACCTAACAGCGGTTTTCCGGAGGTTGGGAGAGCACGGTTTAATAATCAACCCAGCAAAGTGTCAGTTCGGGGTGACACAGATTGATTTTTTGGGGGCACCGCGTCTCTCCCGAAGGAGCAGTTCCGCTGCCTGACAAAGTGCGCGAGGTAGCAGATTTTCCCCGGCCGCAAACGGTCAGGGCTTTACAGGAGTTTTTGGGAATGGTAAATTTTTATAACCGTTTCCTTCCCCGCACAGCGCAGTTCATGCAACCACTGTACGCCGCGCTCAAAAAACAGAAACCCGCGAATAAGATCGAATGGTCCCCGGAGCGAGAGCGGGCGTTCTCGGAAGTCAAAGCAGAACTGGCAAATGCTGCGTTGTTGGCACATCCAGACCCAATGGCCCGCATAGCGCTCACTACTGACGCGTCAGATGTGGCCATAAGGGCGGTCATGGAGCAGCGTGTAGCTGGGGCTTAGCAGCCGCTCGCCTTTTTCAGCAGGACTTTGCGCGATAGTGAACGTAAATACAGTGCGTTCGACAGGGAGTTGCTGGCTCTCCACTTGGCCATTCGCCACTTCCAGTTCTGGCTGGAAGGGCGCTGTTTCACCACGTTCGTTGACCACAAGCCGCTAACATTCGCGATGGCCAAGGTTTCAGAACCGTGGTCGGGCCGGCAGCAGAGACAGCTGGCCGCGATCTCAGAGTTTACTACCGATATTCAGCATGTGTCGGGTAAACTGAATGTAGTGGCAGACTGCCTCTCGCGCGCCGTGGCTGCCCTGGTCCGCGTGGGGATAGATTACACAGCCATGGCCGAGGAGCAGGTTAGTGACGCGGATGTGCGCGCGCTCCAGTCTGGACCAACAGGGTTAAGGCTGGAGAGCAGGGTGCTGCAAGACGGTATGCCCCCCCCTAATCTGTGATGTCTCCACGGGGCGACTGCGTCCCGTGGTCCCGGCCGCGTGGCGCCGCCGCGTTTTTGACTCGATTCATTCTTTGGCGCACCCAGGAGTGCGCGCGTCGGTCAAAATGGTAAGAGAGAAATTTGTGTGGCCGAGCCTTCGCAAACAAGTGAAAGAGTGGGCAGCAACCTGCATGGCGTGCCAACGAGCCAAAGTACACAGACACACGAAAGCTCCCTTGGAGCCGTTTCACATCCCGGCTAAGAGGTTCGACCATGTTCACGTGGACCTCGTGGGCCCCCTCCCGCCATCACAGGGGTGCACGCACCTTCTGACAATGGTGGACCGCACCACGCGCTGGCCGGAAGTGGTTTCACTGGCGGCAACCACGGCCGAGGAGGTGGCGCGCGCGTTCTTAACAGCATGGGTGGCGCGTTTTGGAGTCCCGTCGGACATTACGTCCGACAGAGGCCCTCAATTTGTTTCTGAACTTTGGTCAACAATGGCCCGCAGCCTGGGTGTCACAATTCACTGCACTACCGCGTACAATCCACAAGCTAATGGGTTATGCGAACGTTTTCATAGGTCATTGAAAGTGGCTCTCAGGGCGTCTCTGACGGATGCAAATTGGGTAGACAAGCTACCGTGGGTTTTATTGGGGTTACATTCTGCGCCTAAAGAGGATTTGGAAGCTTCCCCGGCTGAACTCATTTTTGCGCAGCCACTTTGGCTGCCCGGGGAGTTTCTCCCAGATAATCCCACGCCGGGCAGTTCCCCGTCTCAGCTGTTGCAGCATAGCATAGACACAAGCACGCTGCCGGGCCCTGCTCACCACAGTTTTCCGCGCGTTTTTGTGCCTAAAACTTTGAAAAACGCGGAGTTCGTTTTTGTCAGACACGATGCACATCGCCCCCCACTGCGCCCACCTTATGATGGACCGTTCAGAGTGCTGGAAACAGGGGACAAGCATTTTTTGCTAGATTTGGGGGGTAGGAGGGAAAGAATTGGCATAGACAGACTCAAACCTGCTTTTGTTGTGGCGGACGAGCAAGTGCTGTTGGCGAGGGCCCCTCGGCGTGGAAGACCCCCGCGGGGAGCTTCCCAGAGAAAAGATTCCCCAGAGCACCCACATGCACAGACTTTTACCCCTCAATCATCAACCCCCCAGCATTCATCAGCATTCATCATTTTTCCTCTCACACACAGGAGAATTCCAGGTTTGCTGAGTTTTTTTTTTCCTCTTCTCTTTCTCTCTCTTAAACTTTCAGTGAATGAAACTGCTGGTTAGTTACTGTGAAAAGTGAGTCACGAATGCTGTTTACATACACTTGGAGAACATATGAGCAGTTTGTTGAATCTGGAGTGGCTTGTTAGTACTAAAACAGCTTCCTGGCAAAATGTGCATGATTTACACAGACTAACACTAAAATGTTCTTGAATGAGATCCAATATTTGAGACTCTATCAGAAAAGTAAATGGAAAACAACAATATAATGTATTTTACTTATGTGAGGTTGGTTTGATCATCTTTGTCCCTTCGTTTTTTTTTATTCTTTTTCTGTAGTCACGGAGGGAGGAGGGGGTCGTTGGGCGATGGCACGGAGGGGGTGATCGCAGCCAAGTCAAGTGGGTCTGAAGAGGAACTCATACGGTCGCTAGGGTAGGGAGGCCAATCCAGCCCAGAACCACAGCCACCACCATCATCTCAGATTAATAGAGAAACAGACAAACCATTATACAGTGTCTTTTTTTCATTTTTCATTTTTGTCATGCTTATTATTTTTTCATCTCACTGTTGCAGCGTCAGTCTCTCATTCTTACATTTTTTCTTCCCTTCTTCCGATCATTCCTGTGTTTCAGTCCATCCTTTTCCCTTAAATCCTGCACAAAACTTTCACATTCATCAGCCTTCAATTTTCCTGTAAAACCAAACTTCCTTCTCCATTTCTGTCCACTCTCAGCATACAAACTTCACTTCACCATACACACACATCTCCACAACATTTATTTCTTTTCTTATTTTTTTTTTCCTTTTTTCCTTCAGTAGTGTTTGAATTATCCCTATTTTTATATATTCTCAACCTAGGATTTCCACAACAACACATTCCCTTTTATAATTAGAAATAAATCTACTTATTCTTTCCTCTGCCCAGATTAAAGTTGAACCTCTTCACTCTCCAGCTGTTTGGGGTAGCCTCTCTGCCTCACTGCATCAAACCCGCTATAGAGCCAGTGTGGGAGGACTTTTGTTCAGCCGTGCGCATGGTCTTTCAGAGTGGCGGCTCCCTTTCAGCCAGAGAGATACTAAGGTCCCCAAAATATGTGTGTGTCTTAGTGCAGCGCATATGGGAAATGAACAAGAAAACCAAATGCAGGAGTAAGTTGAGTGTGTTTTATTAACAAAAATGTATGGGTGTACAACATACAAATAATGAAAGTCACTAGCTTACAAGGGCGACTACCAGGACGCTCAACAGCTCACGGGAAAACAGAGGAAAAGAACCCAGGATGCTTCCAGACGGAACTGGATGGCGTGGGCCAAATAAGAAAAACTTACTGAGCTGGAGCAGTCCGGGGCAGTCCCAGGTAGCCATCCCAGTGGAACAAAAAAACAGCAGTAAGCAGGCTGGTGGAAAAACAATCTTCAGCAGCAGGCCTAGCGGTCTAGTTCAACGCTGAGGGAACAAACACTGTCTGGAAACAATGACCCGGCAATGCACATCAGTGAACATGGAGCTAAAATACTACCACTGATTAATCAACTGAGTGCATGCCGGTGTGTGTAATGAGTGCGTGGATGTGTGAGCATGTGAGTGACAATGAATGTTGTGTGTGTGTGCAGAGACATAATGTGTGTCAGTGAGTGAGTGTGCTGAGTGAACACAAATGAGAAACAACTGTGGCCCTGACAGGAGGAGGGGGGCATGGCTGTCGACTGTCAGGAAGCAGGCAAACCCCAAGGCTCTCAGCAGCCCGACAAATGGACCTGACAGACGACAGACACAAAAGACATAATAAAGTGAACCAAGCCACGTCATGGAGCAGGGTAGGAAAAAACTTAAAACCCCTCTCATGACACTATTTAGATTGAGCTGCGTCCAGTCATCAATAGGGATGTAACAATATTGACGTTATCGCGATATTGCGGTAGTAAAAGTGTCTCGATACCGTCGTGGTCGTGTTACGGTATTAAAAGGGCGGGTATCTGTCAAAAAACAACAAGAAATAAGCAGGCTCCCGCGCAACAAAGCATTGTAAACTACACAGACCATGATCCTTTGCACTGCGTCGTCACAAGAACTGTTGTTGAGCCAATAGGAGTGCATGCTGCACGCTGTCCACACAACAAACATGGCGGCGGACAAAGTTCGGCTCACATAAATACTGAAGAAAACACCCACAAAGCTGAGATTGTGCAAGCCCCAGCAACTTTTAAATCAGATGTGTGGAGGCATTTTGTTTTTGCCGTGTCTAAAAACACTAAAGGAGAGAGGGTGGCGGACAGACAATGGCCTCATTAGCAAAGATAATGTCCTCATTAGCAAAGACCTACCTATGTATACCCGCTACCTCAGTGCCCAGTGAGAGAGTATTTTCTACAGCAGGGGGTATTGTAAATGCCCAGAGGTCTCTTCTTCTCCCTTGCAATGTAGATCTTTTGATCTTTCTGAAGAGAAACTTGAACATAAGCTTAAGGATAGGCCAGTGTTTTCCAGTAGGCTTTTTGCCTGACTTAATTGTTTCAACAGGCTGTTTATTTGCCTAGCACATTTATGATTAATTTTACTTTACACATTGAACCTGGCTTAACTTGATCTTCGTTTGCTCTTAAAGGTAATTCCCTATTGTTGTTTACAGTTGTTCTAGTTGCTGCTTAGTATGATCCTTGCACATAAGAAGAATCAGTTATGTGACCAAATATTACCAAATGGTATATTGATGTTCCTGACTTGAACTTGCACTTTAAAAGCACTAAGTGATCAGCATTTTATGTTGTCTTGATCCATAAATATAAAATAAATGGTCTGGTGACTGGCAAAAACAGATTTAATGGCAGTTTTTGGTTATTATCATCACAAACACAATATTATGAGCTATTTTACAATACCGTGAGCCTCTCCACAATATCGCAACAAATATCATACCGTGAGATCAATATCGAAATCGTATCGTACCGTGAGATTTTGATATCGTTACATCCCTAGTCATCAATACCAGTGGTAGCTTATCATATAGATTAGTCCAACTAATTTTAATAAACTGGCCGACACAATTACTCACTATTTGTTGATACCCAAGTTTCTTGTATTTGTGTCATATATTCCTTATATTCCTTATGGTGACACAATTCACTCACTATTTGTTTTTGCTTAAGATCCTCATGTTGTGTCCCTTAAATTCCCATTTTCATTCATATAGTAGTAGTAGTAGATTAGTTTATTTGACAGGGACAGTGCAATAAACATAGACAATTAATCAAAGACAATCAATCTGATGTGTTGCACATAGAGTGTATAGCTATTAGCTAATTTGCAACTCTTGTCCCTGGATGGGCTTTAGAAAAAAGAATCAAGATAAAAAATATACACAATAACCACATACATCAATGCAGAAAAATTATAAATACACAATTATAAATATTATAAATATTATAAATACACAAATATAACAGCCTGACTCACATTTAACATAAATATTATAAATATTATAAATACACAAATATAACAGCCTGACTCACATTTAACACATATAACATAACTCACATTTGCCTATTTCAGGCCTTCCTCCCTCCGTCACTCACTATAAACAAACACATTTATTCCTTCCCTTCATTCACTCTCACTTTGCAGACAAATAATTCATACATGAGTACATTCTTGTTTATTTTTCAGCCAGTTTTTAACATTTTTAGTGAATGTTTTAAAGTCCGTTATTATTTTAATTTCATTTGGCATTGTGTTCCAGATGTGACTGCCCTTTATAGAGAAAGCTGTTTGTCCAAATGTGGTTCTGCGGTGGAATATTTTACAGTTATTGTTAACAGAACTCCTGGTGGCTCTGCTGCTGTCCTGTCTTTGGACGAAACCAGCAAGTGGCTCGGGTGCTGATTTATGGAAACATTTGAACGTTAATTTCAGAAGACAGAGGTCAATGAAGCTCTCAAAACTCAATAGGTTGTATTTTTTTAAAACATTACAGTGATGCCACCTAATGGGCTTTTTGTCCAAGATTTTTAGGGTTTGATTATATAATGAACCTATATGTCTTATTGTGGAAGGGGCTGCTTGAGCCCAGACTGTCAAACAGTATGATATATGAGAAAAAACCATAGAATGCATATACAGTGCAGCTGCTTCGTAAGGTATGTAATATCTAATTAATTTAAAGCAGTTCAGATTTTTTTTTACTGTTTTTGAAATTTTCTTTATATGAAGATTAAATTTGAGTTGAGGATCTAGTACAATGCCAAGGTATTTGAATTCTGTAGCTAAACTGATGTCATGATCATGTATATTAACTTTAAAATGTTGCAGGTTACATTTTTTGATTGAAAAGCACATTGAGACTGTTTTCTGAAGGTTCAGCAATAGATGGTTCTTGAGGAGCCACTCTTGGACATCAACCATACTTGTAGACAGTACATCTGCAGCCTGTGCTGGAGTCTTGGCAGCTGTGTAAATAACTGCATCATCTGCATAAAGTTGGCATGTTGCAGCTGAGCAGTGTAACGGCAAGTCATTAATAAAAATGCTGAAAAGTAAAGGACCAAGAATGGACCCTTGTGGGATACCCATGCGGTTGTTTAAAAATGAGGATTTATCCTGGTGAACTTTTACACACTGTTCTCTATTCTGGAGATAAGATGCAAACCATTCTAATGTATTTGGGGAGAAGTTAAAAGATACCATTTTGGATAAAAGCAAACTGTGGTTTACAGTATCGAAAGCCTTTTTGAGATCTAGAAAAACAGCTCCTACCACATTACCCCTGTCCAAGGACTGTTTGACGTTTTCAATAAGGCAACAATTTGCTGTTTCTGTTGAGTATCCTGGTCTAAAACCAAATTGATGTGGATGAAGAAGTTGACTGTCTTGTAAGTAGTCTATCAGCTATGTAGCTACAACTTTTTCAAGAACCTAAGATAGGACTGGTAAGATAGAGATTGGGCGGTAATTGCATATATCGTCTTTACTGCCTGATTTATGAACTGGTATGACGACAGCTTTTTTCCAGCCAGATGGAAATGTACTAGACCTAATGGAGAGATTAATGAGATGAGTCAGTGGTTTGATTAATATTTTGCTGTGCATTTTGAGAAAGGAGGTGCTCATATTATAGATATCATTAGTTTTTGAGTTTGACAGTGTTTTAACAATACCAGCAATTAACTTCTCATTTACCTCATCGATGTGAAAAGTATCTGTTGGAAGTATGGAATTTGTGTTGTTGAGCACATTTGGCAGCACAAAAATTTTTGTTAAGTCTTCCACAGAGCCCACAAAGTGTGAATTAAATTCATTTGCCAAAGTAGCCTTGTCACTGACGGTCTTGCCATTGATTCTAAGTTCCTTTACCCCCTTCTGATCATTTTTTTTATTAGTTAAGTTATTTAAATGCCTCCATAGGGAACTGTTGTTACCCTTTGCATGATCTATCAGTTTATTGTAATAAGATATTTTTGATTTTCGCAGCTCATGTACCACTTTATTTCTTAAACTTTTGTACACAAGGTGATCATTTTGTAGTTTGGAGGTTAGTGATGTTTTCAGTGCATAGTCTCGCCTCTTCATAAGTTTTCTTATTTCATTATTTAACCATGGTAGGCTAATCTTCTGTTGTCTACTTTTAATTTGCTTTGAAAATTTTTCTATAGACTTTGTGATTGTTGCAGTTATAAAATTACAACAATCATCTACTTCACATGTTGCCATGAGCTGCTCCCAATTTTGATTCTCTAAGTAATGTTCAAACTCCTCATTTTTTGATTTGGGGATAATAAAATTTGATTTGTCAATATCGACTCCCCCAAAATACTGTAGTCGCTTTTTAGTAAGTTTCCTGACAGCAAGAACCATGTTATGATCTGAGAGACCAGTTACAAGATTATAGGTTCTGGTTATTCGTTCTGGTTTATTAGTAAATACCATGTCAATAAGTGTTCTGGATTGTTTGGTTATCCTGGTGGGTCCTTTGATGATTTGCTGGTAATTAAATTTAGTCATGAGGCTTTTCAGTTTTTGTTTGTCTTTTTTATCAGACCAGTTGATATTAAAGTCACCATGAATTATTGTTTCTCTGTTCTTCTCAAGTTGTTTAACCAGATCACTTAATTCATTATAAAAGGAAGAGTTGTGTGACGGTGGGTTGTACACTACTGCAATGTTGAAATTCATTACCGGAGAGAGACATACATTAACAGCTAAACATTCAAGTGAAGTATTCAAATCAACCAGTTGACATTTATATTTCTCTTTGATGTAAATTAAAACACCTCCTCCCCTCCCTACCTGCCTGTCTTTTCTAAAACACTGGTAGCCCACAATATCGATCATATTAGTGTCTATGTTACTGTGTAGCCAGCTTTCTGAGAGACAAAGGTAGTCCAGATTTGAGTCCAACAGCAACACCGAAATCTCATCTCTTTTGGGGATTATGCTCCGTATGTTTAAATGACCGCCGAGGATCCCCTTTGGTTTAGCCTTGGTGTCCCAAAGAACTCGTGCATGATTAACAGTTTGGAAAAATAAATGTTGTTTTTGCTTTTGTACAGCTCGGTTTTGTGCTAACCCAGTGGTCTGCTGTTTAATAGTGGCAGGTCCAGGGTTAAGGTGAATATCTCCTGCCAGAAGTAGCAGAACTAACAGAACTTTAACTGTATATCCTCTGCCATATTGTGATTTTTGCTTAACAGCCATGTTTGCCTTAATTTGGAAGTTTTTGCTCAGGGCTTTTAAAGACCACATAGAGTGTAGGGTGAGATGTCCAAGCCCAAATCCATACAGATAAAACTTTTTAACTTCATCTTTGGTTGAGTTTGTCGGAAAATCCTTCTTGTTGCAGGTCCAGACACACAAAGACAAAACGAAGAGGAAGTAGAGAAGTAGAGAAGGCTTATTAGTGGTGCCCATCAGCCCACTTTTTAATCCGGTGGCAGCCATCTTCAGTCTTTCTTGGAAAGAAGGAAAAGGAAAATCTGTGGATAGTAAAATAAATTCTGCTTATATCGCCAGAATCTGATCCGATCGTCCTCGAATCCAGCTGGGCCTCAGCTAGCCAACTAGCCCCTTCCGTTGCTGGTCTCGTTGCTCATAGTCGCCGTAACTGGTCTCCCGTCCCGCTCCTCCAACCGAGTCTCGTCACACACCGCCGCTGCCACCGAGCTCCGCTGAGGTCACGGTAAATCCTCCGCTAGGCACCGCCACCTACCGTCGTCTGCCTGGGTGAAATCTCTGCTGAGCCCCGTCAACAAATAGCCGCTTGCCTGGTAGTATCTCCGCTGGGCCTCGCAGCTGGGCTTCGATTCAGGCTGGTGTAAGGTGGAATGACTGGCGCCAGCATTAAGCTAACTAGCGTTAGCTTAGCAATCGCTTCGGGTAGTCTCGTCGCACACCGCCGCTGCAGTCACGGTAAGTCCTCCGCTGGGCACCGCCGCCTACCGCCGTCTGCCTGGGTGAAATCTCTGCTGAGCCCCGTCAAACAAATAGCCGCCTGCCTGGTAGTATCTCCGCTGGGCCTCGCAGCTGGGCTTTGATTCAGGCTGGTGTTAGGTGGAATGGCTGGCGCCAGCATTAAGCTAACTAGCGTTAGCTTAGCAATCGCTTCAGGTAGGGCACATCAGTGAATCACAAGGAAGCGCTGGAATCGCTGGTCAGTTTACTCACAGTGGCCGGATAAAACGATCAAAGGGGTAATCCACCGGAGGTATATCCGATCGCTGTAGGTAGTTATTTAGAGACTGGCGCCAGCATTAAGCTAACTAGTGTTAGCTTAGCAATCGCTTCAGGTAGCATTAAGCTAACTAGTGTTAGCTGAGCAATCGCTTCAGGAAGGCGCAGGAAGTCGCTGGAGAAAGGCGATTAAAGGGCAATCCAACGGAGGTGGCAATTCAGCCCGTGCGTGTTCGCCACGAGCGCCGATCGCTGCAGGCCAGCCACTTTTAATGGCAAAATCAGTGACTTTGTCTCAGCACTGAAAAAGTGTGACCATCCCGGTCGCCATCTTTATACCCTTTTTCAGGGTATAAAGGGTATATATTACTCAATCGTTCATTAAAATTGATATTCTTGTAATACATAGTACTTTATATATATTACTCAATTGTTGATTAAAATTGATATTCTTGTAATGTATACTACTGTCTTCTTATTTCTCTATAAAAAGCGGCTCTTTAATCTGTCCCTATCATGTGAATGCATGCATGATTTTGACTCCCTGCGTGTTCTTACAATCATAGAAAATAGCCACAAAATATAACATCATATTAAGTTTTCCAATAGACTTTTAAAAACAGGACCAAAGACTTACTTTGACTGAATGTTGCAGACAATCCTACAGAGATTTTTAAAAAAGGTTCTCAACTTCTGATCAGTGGGCTCTGGATTGTCCACGACATGCAGACAAAGGATTTGTCTCCTGATGACCATCATCAAAATAGTTGGCAAACTGCCCGCATCCTCCACCAAACTTGTAAAAATTAATTTTGGACAGTTAGCAAAATCTTTTCAGTTAACCAACCAATGATCACAGAAGAAAATACTATTTCTAAGCTTAACTTTTATTGAACCATGCAGGGAGTCGATGTACATGGCCACGGGTCTCCTCTCAGCTCCCTTTGCTGGAAAGGACCCCGCACAAAGGAATTCACAGCTATGAAAAGGCTTCCAGTTAGTGGGGTGCTTCCCAGTAACTTTCCAACAATACATGTCCATTGTCCAACTGTCCTCTTGGCATCCAGATGGCTCCTCCTCTATCCTGCTAGTTCCTGCCTTTATGGTTTTATGGCTTCCTCTCAGCGTCCATATGTCTTCTCTTTTGCCCTACACATACCCATATATGGAAACAGGAACAGAGACTTTCCTGTGGAGTGTGTGTGTGTGTGTGTGTGTGTGTGTGTGTGTGTGTGTGTGTGTGTGTGTGCGTGTGTGTGTGTGGGGGGGGGGGGGTGGATCTAAGAGATATGTGTATGCAAGCACTTTGTGTAATATGTAATTAACTAATCTTCACTATTTATTTATTATACGTCCAGACTTCACAACACAGCCTTTGTATTCAGTAAAAGGTGAGATTAAAGTAAATACAGAATCAATACAACCAAGTTTAAACCCCATAAAACTAAGTACCTGGGTGTTCACCTGAACAATAAACTAACACACTTAACAAGAAGGGGCAGATCAGGCTGTGTTCCTTCTGAGGAGACTCAGGTCTTTTGTAGTGCAGGGGCACTCCCAAAGACCTTCTATGACTCTGTGGTGGCATCAGCCATACTGTATGGAGTTGTCTGCTGGGGCAGCAGCATCACAGCTGCCGACAGGAAGAGAGTGAACATGCTAAGAAGGCCATCTCTGTTCTAGGGTGCCTCCTCAACCCAGTGGATGTGATAGGAGAGAAGAGGGTGCTGGCTAAGCTGTCATCTCTGCTAGAGTCCGAGTCCCACCCTATATGGGACATTGAACATCTCATTTAGTGGCAGGCTGCTCCATCTACAGTACACGAAAGAGATCCTGAGATCCTTCCTGCCTACTGCTGTTGCACAAATAAGGAATGTTCCTTTCCAATGCACTGTTATCATTATTATTGAAGGTTCAACACAACACTGTATTCATTCAACTGTGAAATATATTGTTAATATATGTATTGCTGAATAATTGAACTGCTTTCTAGCTCTGTAAATACAATTTTACTTATTTTTAACTCTAAAAACTCTTTTTTTACTTATGTTCTTGCACTGTGCATAAACTGTTTTTGCAATATTATTTATTATTTCTCTGAGTATGCTGTAAATCAAATAATTCAAATGCATGTCAAACCCATCATCATTGTCATCACTGTGGTAGTCTTCACTTGTGATTTCAGCGAGATCAGGTGGTTTCAGTTTGTCATTGATTAGTTATGGATCAGTTGCTATCTTTTTGCTGCTGCAATACTGTAAATTTCTCCATTGTGGGACGAATAAATTTTATCTCATCGCATCTTATCATAAGAAATGGGCGTGAAGGAAAAACACTGCTTCTCTCTTCTTTATTGGAAAAACTCAGATGCTGATGACCCCCATACCACATTTTTTTGAAAGACTAAATCAATTTCTCTGCTGGGCACCTCCTTTTTCCCCACCAACATATTCATTACTCTTGTGAGTGACAAGGAGGGCGTATGGGTAAATTGGGTTTAGCTCCTGACCTTTGGGGTTTGATTAATGGGCCCTCTGTTCTGCAGCTATAACAGAGGTCTAAGGAGCTGCTGGGTGTTTAAAGGGGTGAAGTGACAGGCTAAGAAACCGGGCACAGACCCATACATCCTCCTTCCAGTTATTCATCTCGCACTGAAAAGGCTGGACCTAGTCAAGGCCTACTGACCTAATCTGAAGGATTGCCTGTAGCTTTGGAATACATCACACAGCCAACCAGGCTTCGGAGGTGTTTTTATACACCCATCATAGTGTGTAATGTATGGCATGTTTCAAAACGTTTCCCTGCGCAATCCATTTTTAAGCGACAAATCAAATAGTAACCCTCAACAGCCATTTTCCATTGTATTATTTTTATATCCCATATCGTGTTGTTTGAGTTTTTCCTCTAGGTGTTCAGAGATACACATATCAGAGCCTGACTGGCACAAAAATGTGATTAGCAACGGTCTGATTTCCAAATCGAATCCAGCTGACAGCATAAAACAGGAAAAGGCAATGAGTCTCCTTAAATAACCCAGCTTGACTTCAGATTATATCTGCCACACATGAGGAATCGGAGCCCAAAAGTCAGATAATCATGTTTGCTTCCTCTGCCCTTCTATTATGACAAATTAAAGAGGTCTGGAAGCCATTTTTTTTTTTCCGAGCAGCACGTTCTTAGCTTGTTATTAGCTAAAAGACTGACAAATTGATTAGTATTGATCGCAGCCAGCCAAAGCTTTCCAGCAGACAGCCTTGTCTGGGGTATTCTACAAAGACCTGCCAGAAAGGTCATAACATATTCACAGCAGAGTAAAGGATTTCATCTGGCTTTTGGTCCAAGGGCAAAAAAAAAAAGAAAAACCTGGGCAAAGATGTGGAATAGAGGCTAAAAGCAGGTAGAAACCTGAATGGCCTGGAGACACAGTGAATCCTGATTTTTCAACAAAGATGCAATTAAAAAAATTACCAAATACCCTGTACCATTTTTGTTTTTTGAAAAAATGCTAAGCATCCACCCATCCATCCATCATCCACTGCTTATCCGGGGATCTGGGTCATGGGGGCAGCCGTGTAAGCAGAGAAGCCTGGACTGCTTCTCAGTTCACACAGCACCATGATCACCATGGATCTGTTATGGTCTGAAGTTGAGATCATGGTCACACTCACAACATCACACTAATTACCTCATTACCTGCTGCTGCTCTCATTAACACAGCCGAGCTGATTACTGTCTGAGTATAAATAGACCTCAGTTTCCCCCAGTCCCTCCTAGCTTTGCCTCAGCTCAACACTTGCTGTGATCGCTGGTTCTCCTGCCCCCCTCCCTCCCCCCATGCTCTTGTGTGCTTGCCTCATATCTCACCTTTCAAAGACCATACCCCCCCTTGGAACTCACATAAGCCAGCAAACTATTCTGTTATACTCATACCTATCTTGGATAGTGCTCTCCACTGCCTCCTGTCATCCTGGTTCAACTATCCCTGCTTCCACCCTGGAAAGGTAAACAAATGAGTCAGTATTCAACATTCAATGAAAATATAATTGATCAATAATCTCAGAAAATTCCCCGGGCCCGGAGTACCTCATCCTTCACCACTGCCAAGACCTGAAGTAATCATCTTAATCACCTACACTACCATTCAAAAGTTTGGGGTCACTTAGAAATTTCCTTATTTTTGAAAGAAAAGCACTTTTTTTCAATGAAGATAACTTTAAACTAATCAGAAATACACTCTATACATTGCTAATGTGGTAAATGACTATTCTAGCTGCAAATGTCTGGTTTTTGGTGCAATATCTACATAGGTGTATAGAGGCCCATTTCCAGCAACTATCACTCCAGTGTTCTAATGGTACAATGTATTTGCTCATCGCGTCAGAAGGCTAATGGATGATTAGAAAACCCTTGTGCAATCATGTTAGGTCTGCAATGCTGTAATTGCTGCAATTGGAGGATTCTTTGACGAAAGCAAAGTTTGAAGGAAAAAATTATTATTTCAAATACAAATCATTATTTCTAACCTTGTCAATGTCTTGACTATATTTTCTATTCATTTTACAACTCATGGTGGTAAATAAGTGTGACTTTTCATGGAAAACACAAAATAATTGTCTGGGTGACCCCAAACTTTTGAACGGTAGTGTACATGTTCACCCAATGGAGGCAAGGGAATAATAATAATAATAATAATAATAATAATAATGCATGAGATGTATATAGTGCTTTTCATAGACACTCAAAAGACGCTTTATAATGGATACATTATTCATTCACTCCACAGACAATGGTAGTGGTAAGCCACTACTGTAGCCACAGCTGCCCTGGGGCAGACTGACTGAAACGTGGCTGCCAGCCCATGCCAATGGCCTCTCTGACCACTACCGAACATTTATGCAAGTTTATTTGTAAAGCACATTTCATGTACAAGACAATTCAAAGAGCTTTACATAAAACATGAAAGCATCACAGCAAGTTGCAAAAGAAATACATAAGAATTTAAAAACAAACTAAAACAAAGAAATGCAAACAAGCTAAAATAGAATAAAATAGATAAAGTGCAAGAAAAAAAAGTTACAATGCATTGTGGGAGATTAACAATTGTTCTACTGAAAGGCAGTGACAAAGAGGAAAGTGTTCAACCTCTATTTAAAGCAGCTGAGAGTTTCAGCAGTTCTGAAGCTTTCTGGGATGTTGTTCCATATGTAAGGCGCATAAAAACTGAACGCTGCCTCATCATGTTTGATTCTAACTCTACACTAATCTCCCATTCTCAGTATTGTTATACTTAGCTTCTCCTCTCCCAGGTCAGTTCCGGTCCAGACCCTGTCATCCTTTTAATAAAAATACAAAACCTTGCATATTTGTGACCAGCCATGGAAAAGCCAGCAACAAGTCGACCTGACGTGATTCCTAAAAAACACAGAAATACTTTTTTAGGGCCCGAGCCACTGACAACGTCTGTTGGCGAGGGCCCTATTGTAATTGTTAGAATTTTTTTTTTCTTCTTCTTCTCCATCTAGGATCTCATTTTTGGGGTAGTCATCGTACATGAAAACTCACCATTTCTTGCAGGGACCTCAAGACTGGCAAAAAATTTAATATTTTGGAGGAAATATGAATGACCCCACAAAAATGGCTCTACAGCGCCACCTAACATGTGAAGTCAATGGGGAGTGGCACACACTTACTTTCGCGTAGAAAGATGAAATTCGGGTGAGATGTTTATCATGTCAAGACATGCAAAAAACTCCATGGAAGTGATGGGCTACACCCAACAGGAAGTCAGCCATTTTGGGAGGAAGTGGCGGTGACCTGATTTCCACCTTGCGCGTTTGATCGAACTCGTCCTAGAGTTTTAGTCCAATTGTGCTTATTTGTGGTGAGAATCATCTATACTCATGTGCCATTAAACGCTATTGAAAACTTTTCCAAAAGCTTGACCATTTGGCCATAGGGGCGTGGCAAAGTTTGATGCCTCGTCATAATCATTCTATGACCATTCTGACAGCAATAACTCTGGTATGCATTGTCGGATTTCAACCAAATTCAATATTTTGGATATCAGTCCAATTCCAAACAGTTCTATAGAACAATATTCATAGAAATCTACAGCGCCACCTATAAGAGGCAAAAAGTTTTGCATCACAAAGTTTGCATCGTGTTGTTTTTTTAATACCTCGGGAATGGAATGTCGGATTGGCACCAAGATAGGCATGATGCATATGGGTATGCCTCTGAACAATTATAGCTATGAATATTCATGAGTAGCAATAGCACCCTCTCTTGAAGACATGAAGGTTACACCAAAGGTTTAATTTAATATCTCTGAAATAAATAGTCTGATTGTCACCATAAATGATACCAATCATCTATACCCATGTGCCATCAAAAGCTGTTAAACTTTTCCAAATGCCCGACGTTTTGGCGGAAGGGGCGTGGCGAAGTTTGCAGTATTGCCATCACCCTTCCAGTGGCTTTTACTCTGTCACACAGTGGCTGATTTCAACCAAATTTTGCGTGGTGAATAGGTAGCTAATACTCATAATTTCTATAATGAAGCATGACACATAGCAACAGCACCCCCTACCACCAGTGGAAAGGAAGTTGCCATAACTCACATGCCATACTCACGTGCCGCTTGCCAGAAGGACGTGCAATTTTCTGAGGTTTATCAGACCACCTGTTTGATCATAACTGCACATCACCTTTAGCATGGCCTCACTGCTGTTACCATGAACACACCCTCCTCGCCATTCAAGCCGTGATCTTGTTGGGATGGTTGGGAACGACCTGGAGTCTTGAAATCTGGAACATAGGTTGAGGTGACTGTCATATGTAGTCCTATATGGGTGGGCAACACATAACTGACAGGGAAGTGTTGCCATGGCGACATGGCAAAGGTTGACTCCTTGCCATGGAACATCAGAAAGTTGCAACTTGGACAAACTTTGTCTGATTTTCACCTAATTTTCTATGATGGATATTAGTCCCACCCCACATGCTACTACATAAAAATGATTGACAAAAGCTATAGCGCCACCTACTGCTCACAGGAAGTACTGTGCCAAACGGTTTACTTTATTATTCACGTAGCGCTCATTGCAGCAAAGGGAAATTTTCTAAGCCAGCTAGGTACGATGGATGCCGGGGTCCGTGGTTGTGCAGGGGGCGAGAGTCCGCTTACAGCTGCTTGCAGCTTTAGTTTAAATTTATGATTTTCATTTTTTTGCAAAATATGCTAGTTGGAATCATGAAAAAGCTACTCCATGCTTCAAATAACAGTGTGGGAGATTTTAAAACCATAAGCTTTGTATTTGAAATAAAGTAGTTTCAGAGGGAAATATCAGTGAGACCACTTCCTACTTTTGGGGGCATGGATGCCACAGCTGATTTACATGTCCGGTTTGTTTGGCTAGTCATATATCTTTGTTATTCATTTCGGCCAATCAGCAGCACATTCAGGTAGAAGCACATAGCTACTAAAGCCTTATTCATGCTGCATTTCCCCTCTAGTTCGCTTTGGTCCACGTCTGCGCCGGGCTCGTCCAAAACATTGTACATGCTCACTTTTTTCGTCTACCGGGCCAAGCAGTTGACGCATGCGCACAACTGTTATTTGTAGTTTCGCACCAGCCCTATGGGTAGCGTGAATGCACAAACACGCCAGTTTGCTCACCAGCTATAAAACACGAGAGTGACGCACATTTTTTTTGTTTGTAGCAACAACAATGACGTTGTTTCAAGGAAAAGAAGGAATTACCATTTTCCAGGGCTCTTCTCCGCTCAAGCTGCTGCTGCTGCTGCAAAAGGATTCATGTCTGTTTATTCTCGTCTTCCGCCTCCTTATTGTCTTCCTCGTCTACTTAGTCTTTGTATGTTGTTTTGATAGTGCCATCTTGTGAATGGGACGTTAAGTCTTGCACATGCTCTGTCAACACATTCAGATCATGGGCTGGCTACGTGGTCACAAAATTTGGGTTGCACACAGTTGTCTGCGGTAGAGTCCTGCATACACTAGCGGAGTGGAGATGATGACATAAATTTCATTACACAAGGTTTCCGGTTGCATGTACGCGGACAGCGGAGGTGCAGCATGAATCCAGCTTTAAGCAGAGCTCCTTTTGATAAGCACTGTAAGGGGTTGGTTCATGCTAAGTCATGCAAATGACCAGCTTTTGTTACCCCCCCCCCCCTCAATCTGGCTCCCCTGGACGGTGCCAATCTTTGGAAGCTTTGAGCCTGATTTTCTCAGAGAAGTAGTTTGAGAGATGCCACATCTTCTTCAAATCTTTTCGAATTTCCATGTGTTAGACATCATTGGAAAGCTTAGAATCCATACTTTTAGAATCTGTAAATAACTCAAAATACCCTTCGGGAGACTTGTTCCTAGTTTTTCCATGGCTGGTCACATTTGTGTCCTAGTATTTCTGTTGTGGTAATAGCCATTGTGTCCTGTATTCAGCCATGTCAGAATCCAATAGGTTGTGAGCCCACTGGAGGGCAGACCCATGTGGCCCACTCAGGCTGTGGCCCACTCAGCTGGGTCCTATAGACAGAAACCCAGTCAACAGGTGCTTGCCCTTGAGCCCTGGTAACTCGAACATGGGTGGGATACACTGGATCCATGTTTTAACCGCTTCATGGGGATCTACTGAACCACTCTTGGTCTTTGCCCATGATAGACTCTACCATGGGCAAATTGGTCAATGCAAAAGAAAAGGTAGTTATTTATGTATGCATATATCCATACACACACACATAAAAACAAAAACATACCTATATCCATTCATATACACATACAAAGAAAGAAAGGTAAAATAAAATAAAAAATAATGCCATCATTGTGGTGTTGGGGTTTAGCACCTTATTGTGAAGTGCGGTGTAGTGGCAAGCACTTCCTGTTCCGCCACTGCACCGCCCTATAAATAACAGAGGGCATCCATAGTGCGGCCTCTTGACCGGTGCCCTCTGCCTGGTGCCGACCATGTATCTGTTGTTCTACCATCATTCAGTAAAGCTGTGTTTGTCCATCCATCTTGCCTCATCCTTTAACAAGGTATTTTACCAGACATAACATTTGGCGATCGAGGATTAATTCATGGAGGCGTGTATCACGACTCTCACGATGAATGCTAGAACAAGGATTCAGTGTACCCCGCCCGGTGGGGCACCAGGCCTGGGGGAGCGGCTCGATGGCTAGCGTCTGGTGGCTGAGTCTCCACCCATGAGACCTGGCTGGGCTCAGCCCGAAGGAGTTACATAGGTCCACTCTCCAGTGGGCTCACCACCTGCAGGAGGGACCATGGGGGTCCGGTGCTATGTGGATCAGGTGGCGGTCAAAGGTGGAGACCTTGGCGGTCTGATCCCAAGCTTCCTAAACTGGCTTTTGGGATGTGGAATGTCACCTCTCTGGTGGGGAAGGAGCCCGAGCTGGTGCATGAGGTTGAGAGATACTGGCTAGATATAGTCGGCCTCACCTCAACACACAGCTCCAGTTCCAGAACCAGTCTTCTGGAGAGGGGATGGAGCTTAGCCTACTCTGGAGTTGCCCCGGGTGAGAGGTGACGAGCAGGGGTGGGTGTTCTTGTATTCCCCCACCTTGCTGCCTCTATATTGGAGTTTTTCCCTGTGGACAAAAGGGTTGTTTCCCTGTGCCTTCGGGTTGGGAAACGGATCCTGACCATCATTTGTGCCTATGCACTAAGTGATGGTTCAGTGTACCCACCCTTTTTGGAGTCTCTGACTGGGGTGCTGGAGAGTGCTCCTCTTGGAGACTCCATTGTCCTACTGGGCGACTTCAATGTGTACGTGGGCAACAACAGTGAAACCTGGAGGGGGGTGATTGGGAGGAACAGCCTGCCCAACCTGAACCCGAGTGGTGTTCAGTTATTGGACTTCTGTGCTAACCACAGTTTGTCTATAATGAACACCATGTTCACGCATAAGGGTGTCCATATGTGCACCTGGCACCAGAACACCCTAGGTCGCAGGTCAATGATCAATTTTGTGATAGTGTCATCAGACCTGCGACCATATGTCTTGTACACTCGGGTAAAGAGAGGTGCAGAGCTGTCAACTGACAACCACCTGGTGGTGAGTTGGATCCGATGGCAGGGAAGGATGCCATTCAGACCTGGTAGACCCAAACGTATAGTGAGGGTGTGCTGGGAATGTCTGGCTGAGGCCCCTGTCCGGGAGGTCTTCAACTCCCACCTCCAGAAGAAATTCAACCACATTCCGAGGGAGTCTGGAGACATGGAGTCTGAATGGACCATGTTCTCCACCTCTGTTGTTGAAATGGCTGCATCTCGTGGTAGCAACCCCCGAACCAAGTGGTGGACACCAGTGGTGGGAGGGGCCATTAAGCTGAAGAAGGAGTTCTATCAAGCTTGGGTGGCTTGTGGGACTCCCGAAGCAGCTGAGGTGTACCGGCAGGCCAAGCGGAGTGCAGCTCGGGTGGTTGCTGAAGCAAAAACTGTGGGAGGAGTTCAGTGAGGCCATGGAACAAGACCTTCAGTCGGCCTCAAAGAGATTCTGACAAACTATCCGGCAGCTCAGGAGGGGGAAGCAGCTCCCTGTCCACACTGTGTATGGTGTGCTGCTGACTTCGACTGGGGATATTGTCGGGCAGTGGAAGGAATACTTCAAGGATCTCCTCAATCCCACTGACACGCCTTCCACAGAGGAAGCAGGGCTTGTGGACAAGGGTCTTGACTCACTTATCACAGGGGCTGAGGTCGCCAAAGTGGTTAAAAATCTCTTTGGTGGCCAGGCCCCAAGGGTGGTCAAGATTCACCCTGAGTACCTCACGGCCCTGGATGTTGTAGGGCTGTCATGGTTGACACGCCGCTGCAACATTGCGTGGAGGTCAGGGACAGCGCCTTTGGCATGGCAAACCGGGGTGGTGGTTCCTCTCTTCAAAAAAGCGGACTGGAGGGTGTGCTCCAACTTTAGAGGGATCACACTCCTCAGCCTCCCTAGGGACGTCTATGCCAGAGTACTGGAGAGGAGAGGCCGGCCGTTGGTCGAACCTCGGATTCAGGAGGAGCAATGTGGTTTTTGTCCTGGCCGTGGCACATCGGACCAGCTTTTTACCCTCTCGACAATCCTCGAGGGCTCGTGGGAGTTTGCCAAACCAGTTTGCATGTGTTTTGTGGACTTGGAAAAGGCATTCGACCGCGTCCCTTGTGGTTTTTTGTGCTTGGTGCTTCAGGAGTATAGGGTAATGGGCTTGTTGTTATGAGCTATTCGGTCTCTATGTGATCATTATGAGAGTTTGGTTCGTATTGCCAACACTAAGTCGGACTCATTTCCAGTAAGAATTGGACTCCGCCAGGGCTGCCCTTTGTCACGGATCCTGTTCATAATTTTTATGGACAGGATTTCTAAATGCAGCCAGGTAATCTAGGGTGTCATGCTTGGTAACCACAGGATCTCATCTCTGTTGTTTGCAGATGATGTCCTGCTGGCTTCATTCAGCAATGACCTACAGGTCTTACTGGGATGGTTTGCTGCTGAGTGTGAAGCACCTGGGATGAGAATCAGTACCTCCAGGTCCGAGTTCATGATCCTCTGCTGGAAAAAGGTGGATTGTCTTCTCCAGGTTAGGGACAAGCTCCTGCCCCAAGTGGAGGAGTTTAAGTATCTTGGGGTCTTATTCACAAGTGAGGGGAGAATGGAGCGAGAGATTGACAGATGGATTGGAGCAGCATCGGCAGTGATGCAGACGTTATACCAGTCTGTTGTGGTGAAGAGGGAGCTAAGTTCTAAGGCAAAGTTGTCGATTTGCCAGTCAATCTACGTTCCTACCCTCACCTATGGTCATGAGCTTTGGGTAATGACCAAAAGAATGAGATTGCGGATACAAGCAGCTGAAATAAGCTTTCTTCATAGGATTGCTTACCCTTAGAGAGAGGGTGTGGAGCTCAGTCATCCGGTTGAGGCTTAGAGTAGAACCGCTGCTCCTCCACATTGAAAGGAGCCAGTTGAGGTGGTTTGAGCATCTGATCAGGATGCCTCCTGAACGCCTCCCTCTTGAGGTGTTTCGGGCACATTAAATTAAATTAAAATCACCCTTATTGTCATTCAGCTGTATAGCCAATCATGTACAGTAGAACAAGATTGTGCTTTACCTATCTACTGTGTTAATCACACACACCCCAAGTGTAGAATCAGAGGGCCGCTGCCATGCAAGGCGCCGCCACAAATTTCCCTCCTCCATTCCATTATTGCTGAGCACCAAGCTGGACGGCAGGAAGTTCCACTTTTATATGGTCTTCGGCATGACCCGGCCGGGATTTGAACCCCTGCCTCCCGGGTGTGGGGCGGATGCTCTACCAACTGAGCCACCACTCCGGTGGTGGCTCAGTTGGTTCCTCCCACTGGGAGGAAACCCCAGGGCAGACCCAGGACTCACTGGAGAGACTATGTCTCCCAGCTTGTCTGGGAATGCCTTGGTATCCTCTCTGAAGAGCTGGAGCATGTGTCTGGGGAGAGGGAATTGTGGGCTTCTCTGATTGAACTGCTCCCTCCGCGACCCAGACCTCCAGAAAAGGGGTAGAAGATGGATGGATGGATGGATAGCATGTATCACACCACTTTGCCCCTTCCTCGAGCTCCCAGGCGAACCGCTGGTGCCGTGGCTGAGATGGTTTGAGGCTTTCCAGATCTTCATCACCGCGCTCGACCTGAGTAAGCTCGACAAGTTAAGAGCACATACGCTACTTGTTCACAACCTGGGGATTGAGAGCCAGCATGTCCTGTGCACACTCAGAGCTTCAGACTTTTTTGAAGACGTCGTCGAGCTGCTAGCAAGCCACTTTCATACCCCGGATAGCGTGACTGTCTGGAGAATTCCCTTTCAGTAGCAACTTCAATGAGTGGGTGAGCCTATCCATCAGTTTGTCGCCGACTTAAGGCAGTTAGCTAGCAAGTGTTGCTTTGGGCCACTGGAAGATGAAATGGTATGTGACCAGCTTGCAGAGCACCCGAGTAGCACCGCATTGCGGGCTAGGATGCTTACGTTGCCGGGTGACCTAACGTTAGCCAGGGCTGTCGAGCTAGCTCTCCAGCTGGATGCCACAGACAAGCTAGCTTCGGAGCTAAACTGGCGCCAGTTGCAATGGCCACCAGAGCCTTCCAGCGCGGAAAATGTAGCTGACTCGGATAGCAAGGATAGCTTGGAGGATGACACTATGGAATCCAGTGCTGCCAGCCGAAGGTCTGCCCCGGGAAAACCCCTTTGCAAGGGTTGTGGGTCTGCGTCGCACCACACCAAGGCTAAGGACTGCCTGGCTAGAGGGAAGTGTTGTAGCAGATGTGGACATTTGAACTATTATGTTAGAGTGTGCCATGTATCTGAGCCGGAGAGCCCACGGAGGAAATCACTCTGCCTGCCCCCGACAACCATCCATATGGTGTTCCCCAGTACCAATGGGTACACGTTCTGCACAGTGGAACTGGACGGCGTGGATGTACCACTGCTACTCGACATGGGGGCGGAGGGATCGTTGCTGAATTGGGCCACGGTGAGGAAGTTTTTCCCCCACTACAAAGTAAGAGGTAATCCAGCGCCACTTTATGGTTATGGAGGTGGCAGCCTGTGCACGGCCGGGACTTTGGAGTTAACAGTTCAGTATAAGTCTGTGACAATGGTTGACTTCACGTTCCACGTGATGGCCTGAGACGATAACATCATGGGCTGTGACTTGTTCTATGGACTGGGTTTCGCCATTAAAGACGACGCTGGGGAGGAATGGTCGGGTTGTGGCTAGTGGAACCCTCCGGTTCCGGTGGTCAGTGAGGACATTGTGTGGGACGAAGAGCTAATGGACACCACAGCAGTCAAGCAGGACCAGTCTCACTCAGGCTCGGTGCAGGTGGGTCTCAGTGCCGGCACTTGGGAAATTGTAGAAGGGGGTACCAAGCGTGGTGGCGAGGCGCCTGTGCTGGTGAGTGACACTGATGTGCTAGCCCCAGATTCCTCCAGAGCTTGGCCACAGAGGGATGGAGGATCTGCAGCTACGATGGTGACCACTACGACAGCTTCAGAAGAGGTCGGGGCCAGACCGACGAGCACAGGAAAACCACGTGTTCAGCAGCATCATGTCAGGCCAAGCCAAGCCCCTCTGAGGGTTATGGACTTGGTTTGAGGAGAGGAATGTCCACAGTGAAGATGGGCCAGACGACCGCCGGAGAAACACCAGGAGTGTCTGTGCATAGTGGCTAAGCTAGGCGCAGCATACTTCAAGCTGTCTGATGGCTCGGCGAGGCACGGCAATCAGCTTCGGGAAGAGGTTTCAGGTGGCGGGGCTGGACGAGAGCGGGAGTCGGTGGTGAGGAAGAAAGGCGCTTTCGTCCGGAAGACCAGCCATCATCCCGAGAGCCTGCTGCTTCCAGGGGCGCGCTGGCTGAGGGGCTGCCCTGGGCCCCCCATGCTGGTTCTGCTTCTCCTGCCCAAGGAACTAGTTCTGATGTTCTTATGTGTACGTATATAGTAAAATGGGATTGTTTTGTATATTTTATTTGGTTTAGGAACACGGCAGTGATTTTAGTTTATTAATGGATTTTTTTTCTTTAGTTTATCAGGTGGCATAATAGCACACCGTGCTGTGTGGGCAGGACGGTCGTCCATCCATCTGCCCTATTTTAGGTTTTGTTGTGTGAATGTGTTAGGCCATTTAGATACATTAGTTTTCGTTATGTTACAGTGTGACTATGGTCCTAAACTGGGGGGAGGGGAGGTAATTCTATGTGTGGTTTTGGACTTTTCTAAGAGGAGAGGAAATGTGGTGTTGGCGTTTAGCACCTTATTGTGAAGTGCGGTGTAGTGGCGAGCACTTGCTGTTCCGCCACTGCACCGCCCTATAAATAGCAGAGGGCATCCATAGTGCGGCCTCTTGGACCGGTGCCCTCTGCCTTTTGTCTACTGTGTGTGTGCTGTTCTACCATTGTTCAGTAAAGCTGTGTTCATCCAGCCATCTTGCCTCATCCTTTAATAAGGTATTTTACCATACGTAACAATCATGTCATAGTCACTCAGTTTTTAGCTCAATCATGTGTGCACTTTTGATTTGTACGAAACCATTTTTTAAGCTCTTTTTTAAAAACCTTAAAATCAGACTGCCGTTTCAATTCAGCTAGCAGAGTTCCAAAGTCTTGCCCTTTTAGCAAAGAAACAACTCTGTCCAAAAGAGGTCTTATACATTGGGATACAGTTTTCCCTGGATAATGTAAAGAATGCTTAGCAAGAACAAACAAAAAACAGGATACCAACATGATAATAAGAATAACAATACATTTTATTTGTATAGCGCTTTCCAAGGCACTCAAAGATGCTTTACATTAGAGAAAAAAATAGTCCAATCAGAACAACAAACTTGATAAATAAAAACAAACCACAAAGTCCAATTTTACCAATGTGTCGTGTGTTGTGTTTGGAAATAATGTATGCACAGGTCCACGTGTTGAGGTTAGCTTTATTAAACGTTAGCTCAAACAGCTAAGAGGGCGCACACAGTGAGGTAACTGGGAGGTGGTACACCAAAGGCAAGACAGAGCCCACAAGAGACCGGCTAGCCCTGGGTAGCCGGCTATTATATCTGCAGTTTGATGATGTCACGCATGCGAACATGTCACCGCAGCATGGTGCGTCGTGCTGTCTCTCATATATCACATTGTGGTCAGAACAAAGTCGACTTGAGCTTGGTGAAAATCAAAACGAAATCTTCTTAGCACAGTGATTTAAGAAAAAGGTGTAAAATGAGAAAAAGGTGAATTTTAAAGGAAAGCTTTTCATTCATTCATTCATCTTCTTCCGCTTAATCCTTTTCGGGTCGCAGGGGGGCTGGAGCCCATCCCAGCATCTTTGGGCGAGAGGCAGGGTACACTCTGGACAGATCGCCAGTCCATCACAGGGCCAACACAGAGAGAGCGACAACCATTCACTCTCACAGTCATACCTAAGGACAATTTAGAATCCCCAGTTTTTATGCCAATTAACCTAACTTGCATGTTTTTGGCATGTGGGAGGAAACTGGAGAAATCCTGGAGTAAATCCATGCAGACACGGGGAGAACATGCAAACTCTACAGAGATCTCTGTTGGTCGGGGGCTGGGATCGAACTCAGGATCCCCCAGCCAAGGGTGAGTTGTTGTGCTGCCGCAGTGCTAACCACTCCGCCACCACGCCACCCGAAAGCTTTTCAAAAATTACAAAAAGAACACAGAATTCCCCTCTGGGCCTGGACTTATGAAGAAAGTTCAGAGCTTTACTCTCCTCAGACTTTCTCAAGACTGACTGAAAACAAAGGGAAAGTTTTCCAATTTGGCAGGTATGGCAGGATAGCCCAGTGTTTAAGAATGACAACTGAGCTTGACCAGTTACATTCAAAGATTGGAATTGGATCTGCCCAGTAGTGTAAAATTTTGACCAATTGCACTGAGTTTCTTTGTTTGAGCCGGGGTGGTAAAGTTGACTAAAAAGGGTACGAAGGAAGGACTGAAACCAGATTGGTCAGTTCACAGTTTTTGGAATGTGAGCTTCATGTAGAGAAGGATGTATAGAAAGAGTGGAAATTATCTTGAAACATACAGTACATACTGCCTATCAAAGCATAAATTCTTTAAAACTTTAGTGACTAAGATATTCTACTTAATAACGGAACAAAACAATGTGTCTACATTGTAAATCTAATAATTTTTAATAGTGGGCATGCAAAATTAATTATTCATGAAGAAAATACACATCAAATCATATCAACAAAAGCACTTCAAACCCATTATGGTACGTGTCCACTGGTTCCGTCGTTTTTCCGCTTGCCATTCATTGTGCATTGGAAACACAGTGGAAAGCATTTGGGTGCGGACCGGTCAAAAACCATACTGTGGTGTGCCGAGTCACCCGTGGGTTCCCCTACAGCTCATTTGCATAAACATTACCATCGGTCATGAGTTTTTCCTGACGGTCATGAACCAAAGGCAGCATTCTCATCCTGAACTTTTAAACCAGTGGTTTTTGATGTCAAATAATGATGGATTCATTAACTGAACCTATTATTTCTCACACGAAATTATGTTAGAAACACTTTTCGCTGGTTTATTTGAAAAATATGGAGACCAAGGACACTGTTATGATTCCCTGTGCGCTTCTATGCAGCGCACGAAGAAGAAAGATGGATTTATGCACAGGGTTACACCACAAACACATTTATTAAAGCAAGGTCCCAAAAATAGTGCAGAAGTACAAAAAATTCAAAGACGAATAAACTTACTGTGATTCCAAGGCGTAATGAGAATAAGGCTAACCACGACGTAACGTGGCAGAACTAGAACTATAGGAAAGCCGTGGCGTAACATGGCAGTGACAGCGCAATAATCCAGCCGCACAGAAATGACAAGACCAAACTAAATACACATACTGATGAGCTAATGATTGGGTACACCTGAGCGAGGACACAAGGGAAATAATCCAGCTGGTGGGGGGAAGCAGAACTGTATGTTACCTGTTGTTCAATTCAATTCAACTTTATTTAAATAGAGGGGTTTCAGTCACGTGACCCGCGCACCTAGCGACGCCGACTGTGCGCCATATTGGCGGTCAAGCGTATCGCCCACCAGGCTTGTTTACATGACAAAGAGCTGAGTCCTGCGAGGTTTTCTGAAGTGTGTGATAAGTTAGGTGATAAACTACGATGGCAGAGCCTGACAACGGTCTCAGTGAGCAGATGAGGCATCTCTCTGGAGTCGAGTTGAAGAGGTACAAGGAGAAATTGGCCATTCTAGGGGGTTGTGATCCCTACACTGCACCCGGTGTACTGTTTACTCCTTTGACTGCATCAGATGTGACATTGCCAGACTTTGAATTTAGTGATCTGATGATTTACCTGATTGTCAGTCCTTCACCTTACTCATTGGAAAACTTCAGTGCTCACAAGAGCAAGGATGCGTTCAAATTCTTCAGGGCAGGATGGGTGAATGAACCTAAGATCTGGCACCTCAAGGCCAAAGAGCTCCATGTCATCACTGCATGTGTAAGTGTACTAATTACTAGATATACTTTTAAAATATAATATCCTCTGTAGAATCTATGGGACTATAATTATGTGTATACACTGTCTGGTAATTTTCACTAGATTGTGAATTATTATCTTCCATTGCATTGTCACAGGGCTAATATTTCTTATTATCAAATCTAAAATTTTATCAATTGACAAGCAGTATGTACATGTTTACATGTCCATGTACACTGTATTATCCTACTGTATGTGTGACAGTCTGGGACTAGCGTTACTATTTTAGTTGCTTTTCTTCTGCACAAGCGAGTGTACTCAGTTGGCCCCCAGTCTTTCCTGCCGATTGCAGCCAGCCACAAGTTTCTCCTTTCTGGTTGGTTTGGGATCCTGTAGAAGTGCACATCATCCTTTTGTCCACGCCTGTTGTAGCAGTGAACTGCACAACACGTGTCCGGCATGATAACGGCGAGAAAACAGCGATGACAGGCACCAAAACACATGTAGAACTGGTTTGTTTACATAGGCACATGCACAGAGACCTCCAGCGCTTGACCGCCAATATGGCGGCGGCCGGCTGTGACTCAGACCTGTGACGTCACGTGAAAACCCCCAATAGCACCATTTCACAACAACAGTCATCTCATAGCACTTTCAACTGTAGGGGAAAACCTCACAATTGCAGAAAGACCCCAGCAATCAGGTGATCCCCTGTGAGCAAGCACTTGGCAATAGGGCTGAAACGATTTGTCAACGTTATCGATAACGTCGACAATAAAAATTTGTCGACAAATATTTTTATTGTCGACAAATCGTTTAATTATAAAGTTTATATGCATGCTGCAGTTCAGCTTTAACCAGCAGGAGCAAGCTCCATTTAACCAGAACTGCAATGCACGACCGGAACTGCTGAGGGCAGTAGCACCTCTGTTGTCCGGCATGCGTGAACAATTTCCAGTGAAGAAGAAGAGGAGCACAGCATGGCAAAGTGTATGTTGTGTTTTGTTTTCGCGGTTGTTATTACAGAGTTTAACAGGTTGGGGCGCATGCGCACGCAGCGACCGGCAGCTGGTGAAAAAAGTCTGACATCTGTGTGTCTGTTTTTATGCACTTTAATGTGTTTTAATGATATTCTCTGTGTCGTTTTTGTCCTTGAATGTTTGTGGACTACATAACGAAGAGCTCCCTGGTTCCATCAGTATGGATCTCCTCCTTATTTTTGCACTGTTGCTTCTTTCCTACCAGCTCTTTGTCTCTGAGGTAAGCGCAATCACGATCATGCCGGGAAGAATACAGTATTCCAGAGACATGTTACTGCATTTAAACACGGATAATGCAGCATCTGTGAGTGAGTCTGTGCCGCAACTGCCGGACTCTATTTTAAGAGATTTTCATGGACACAGCGATGAAAAGAGAGACAAGAAGAGGAAACGCAGAAAGCGTGGAGCCGTAAGATTAAGCCTGAGGAGGCGTCAGTTTAACAGCATCCCTCTTCCTTCCATGATTAT
The DNA here is from genome assembly GCA_020510985.1 of Pholidichthys leucotaenia. NCBI lineage: Eukaryota > Metazoa > Chordata > Actinopteri > Cichliformes > Pholidichthyidae > Pholidichthys > Pholidichthys leucotaenia. The sequence continues at coordinate 150,958,133 of CM035838.1, forward strand.
GGGGAACGTACAATCCCTGAGAAATAAAGTGGATGAAATTCAAGGGAATGTACGCTATCAGAAGGACTTCAAGAACTGCTGTGTCATGGCTTACACCATGGGTGTCAAACTCATTCCATTCTGGGCCAACACCCTACAGGTTTTACCTCCACCCAGTGTCATCAACAAGTGATTTAACTGAATTTCTTCCCACTGATTGCTGATTAGCAAAAACACTTGTTAAAGAGACTGGGTGGAAGTAAAATGTGCAGGGTCTTGTCCCAGAATGGATCGAGTTTGACATCCCTGGCTTACACGGAGACGTGGCTTACGGCGCATGACCCGGATGCGGACCTGTGGATTGACGGCTTTGGAGCCCCACTTCGCTCGAATCGGCAGGAAGAGGTAATGGGGAAACGTCAGGGGGGCGGCATATGTTTATCTATTAATAAACAGTACTGTACATCTGTCACGGTCAGAGAGCGCATCTGTACACCCGATGTGGAGCTTCTGTCCATATCGCTACGCCCCTTTTATCTGCCCCGTGAGTTCCCCCAACTTTTCACAACAACTGTGTACATTCACCCGAGGGCGGATGCTGACTCCGCCTCCAGCACCGTCTTTGATGTGGTCCAGCGGTTGCAGTCAATTTCCCCAGAGGCTTCAAACTTTATTCTTAGGGATGTTAACCATGTTTCTTTAAAGAAGGCACTTAAAAACTTTTATCAGTATGTCTCCTGCCCAACCAGGCGAAAAAAAGACATTGGGCCTGTGCTATGGATCCATTGAGAGGGTCTATAAATCTATTCCACTTCCTCCTTTAGGATCCTCAGATCACAACTGTGTACATTTGCTGCCCACATATAAAACTGCTCTCAGAAGAGGAAAGGTGAAGACCAGAGACATAGATGTGTGGAAAGAGGATTCAGTGCACTGCCTCCAGGAATGCTTTAACTGTACAGACTGGGAGGTTTTCACACTGTCCTGCGGGGATGATTTGGACTCTTTGGTGGATGTGACATGCTCATACATGGCTTTCTGTGGAGACATGATCATTCCACGTAAACGTGTCAAAATATATCCCAACAACAAGCCATGGGTTACAAAATCAGTTAAATCCTGCTTACAGAGGAAAGCACTTGCCTTTAAACAGGGGTCTGTTTCTGAGCTACAGGTTGCCACAAAAGAGCTGAAGTCCGAAATTTTAAGAGCAAAACAGAATTATAAATCAGAGTTGGAAAGCAAGATGGCAACAAAGAAACTTGGTTCAGCCTGGGCCAGTATGAAAACTATTGCAGGCCTTCAGAGCACAGAGCGCAGTAATCGTGTGTTTTTAGATGGTTTTAATTCAGACACAGAGCTGGCTAATGCTCTTTAATTGTTTTTATGGTAGTTTTGATTCCTCTGATTTTAGCACAGAAACCCAAGATTTGAAACAGAAACTCAAAGACAATCAGCACTTTAATATTGAGGTGAAGGATATTAAAACGGCGTTCAGTGCTGTGAAAGTGAGCAAAAGTCAGGGCCCTGATAATATATGTGGGTGCTTGGTAAAGTCCTGTGCACATGAATTGAGTCCTGTATTTCAATACATTTTCAATAAGTCCTTACAGACACAACATGTGCCTAAGATCTGGAAAGATGCCGTGGTTGTCCCCGTTCCAAAATTCAGCTGTCCTAAAACTGTAAACAACTTTAGACCAGTTGCTTTGACTTCAATGTTAATGAAAATTTTTGAAAAACTGGTCAGATTTGAGGTCCTAAAGCAGACTGAGCATGCATTGGATCCTCTGCAGTTTGCCTATAGGCCTCACAGAGGAGTGGAGGACGCCACTCTCACTCTGTTTAACATGCTTTTTAAACATCTGGATTTTAACGGGACACACGCCAGGCTTTTATTTGTGGATTTTTCTTCCGCCTTTAATACAATCCAACCTCATATTTTAGTTGAAAGGCTCCTGCAACAATTTGATTTGAGCAATAATCTGGTGGGTTGGATTCTGGATTTTTTAACCAACAGGACACAGAGAGTAAGGGTCAATGATACATTGTCTGACCAAAAGTGCTCTTCTACTGGCTCTCCTCAGGGGGGGGTGTTGTCACCACTACTCTTCATCCTGTACACAAACATATGTCGGAGCAGACATGACAACAAACACATTATAAAGTATGCTGATGATTCAGTTATTGTCAGTCTCCTCCAGGATGGTGAAAGTGGCCACGGCCCAGTAGTTGATGATTTTGTTCACTGGTATGAGGATTCCTACCTGCAGATGAATATGACAAAAACTAAAGATATGATTATTGACTTTAGGAGGAAAACTACCAGGCACGAAGTCACCGTACTAAAAGGCCAGACCACTGAATGTGTACAATCCTACAAATATCTTGGGACGATTATTGATAGTAATTTAAAGTTTGAAGAGAACTGTAAAAGGGTGTGCAAAAAGGGTCAGCAACATTTGCATTGTTTAAGGAAACTTGCACGTTTCCAAATTGACCGAACCATAATGACAATGTTTTATCGGGCTTTTATTGAATCTGTTTTATCCTTTTCTTTAGTGTCATGGTTTGGTCAGATAAAACTGAAACAGAGGAAATCCTTGGATCAGGTAGTTAGATGGTCCAGTCGTTTGCTTGGTGAGTCACAGCTCAGCCTGACATCCCTGTACACCAGACAGGTACAGAGGATTGCTACCTCCATTTTAAATGATGATTCCCACCCTTTGCACTGCCACTTTCAGCTTCTCCCCTCAAGACGGAGGTTTGCTGTCCCAAAAAGTAAAACCCAGTGCTACAAAAACAGCTTTGTTCCTGCTGCTGTCAAAGAGTTGAACAAGCTGTAACAATATATTGCACATAATTTAGTTACCTATTTATTTATTAATTTCATTTTATATTTACTTATTTTTGTAGGTTTTTTATTTGGGTTCTAAATCTTTTATTGGGTTTTAGACTTTTGAGTTTTTAACCTCTTTGACTAGTCTTTAACTTTTTAATATGACCCTTCTCTCTTACCTGTGGTTTTTCTCTCATCTCTTTGTCTTTATATCCTGATTGATGGAGCCTTGAGTATTTTTATCATGTTTGTAGTCAGCTTCATGTGTGCCTGTGTTTGTGTTTATGTTGAATGTAATTGTGGTTTGTAAATACGGATGTCACCTGACTGCAAAACAAATCTACCTGCGGGTACAAATAAAGTAACCTGAACCTGAACTTGAACCTAAGCACAAAGCGGCTGTATGTGTCTCTCCAATGCAAAGAAAGGAGAATAAAGGCCCACTGTTGTGGGGAGTCCACACTGTGGTTACAAACTGCCAAGCTGTGAAAGTCAAGAAGGTAATGAGGGTCTGAAACAACAGTGCCCGAGAGCCACATAACCATCTGCAAGGGTAAGTTTTCGCGAGTAAGGAAAGTTAGTGCCACTTATTTTCAATGGCTAACTGTTTCTAGCTTTAGAAAAATGACAATACTCTTAGTATGAGCTGTTAATGTTAGCTTACCTGTTTGACAATAAGCTCTCTAGTTGCTGAGGGTTGAGCTGTCATGGCTAACGTGTTGAATGCAGTGATTGAATTACAGGAGTCACTATCTCTTTTTCATCTTTGTTAATATTAGCCCTCATTCTGAATATTAGTTACACTGTGTCCCGCTGAGACAAAATGGCATTTAAATGCCTCCCGCCCACAGGAGACGGAACGTTAAGAGGTATTAAACAGCGGCTGAGGTAAAATATGCAGCCCCAATAAGAAGTAGAGATAGTGGACATGAGAAAAATAAACACGTCTAGTCGACTAGTTGAAAAAAAAATAGTCGTTAGATTAGTCGACAACTAAAATAATCTTTAGTTGCTGCCCTACTTGGCAACAGTGGAGAGGAAAAACTCCCTTTTAGCAGGAAGAAACCAACAGCAGAACCAGGCTCAGGGAGGGGCTGTCATCTGCTGCAACTAGCTGGGGGGTGAGGGGATAGAGAAGAAGAAGAAAAGAACAGACATGTAGAGAGCAAACAGCATGATGAGGACTCAGTTTATGGGAGAGAACAAACAGATGTTAATGACCAGCAAAAATATTTCATTGAGAGTGAAGAAAGGAGTGAAGCCCAGTGCATTGTTGGAGGTCCCCCAGCTGTCTAAACCTATTAGCAGCATAACTAAGGGAGGGTTCAGGGGCACCTGATCCCACCCTAATTATAGGCTATATCAGAAAGGAAGGTTTTAACCCTATTCTTAAAAACAAAGATCAAGTCTGACTCCCAAATCCAGATTGGCAGCTGGTTCCAAAGGAGAGGAGCTTGATAACTGAAGGCTCTGCCTCCCATTGTACTTTTGGAGATTCTAGGTATTACAAGTAATTCTGCATTTTGGGAACGTAGTGTTCTGTTGGGATGATAAGGTATTATCAGACCTTTTAAATAAAAGGGCCCTGATTATTTAGAGCTTTGTAAGTGAGAAGAAGGATTTTAAACTTAATTCTAAATTCTATTGGAAGCCTATGAAGGGAGGCCAGAACCAGAGAGATGTGATCTCTCTTTCTAGTACCTGTTAAAACTCTTGCTGGAGCATTTTGGATCAGCTGAAGACTTTTTAAAGATGTTTTAGGACAACCTGATAATAAAGAGTTACAATAGTCTAATCTGGAGCTAACAAAAGCATGGATTAGTTTCTCAGCATCACTCTGAGACAAGATGCTCCTAATCTTGGCAATATTACACAAATGATAGAAGGCAGCCTTAGAAACAAGTTCAATATAGGCGCTTTTCCACTTGGAACCCAAAGGCCCCGTTTGGCCCCGATCGGCCTCCATTGTCCGGTTTCCCACTCGGAACCCAAAGGCCTCACAGTTCCCTTTTTCAGAACAGTTCCAGTTTAACTGACACTTTTTTCGGCACCGTAAAAAGCAGGTCCGAAGGCTCCCGGCCCCGTTTCGTCACGCCACTGCTGGCCATTCATTGGTCTGTGCGTAGCGTCATGAGAGTGGGCGTTACGTGGGCGTTACACTGACTTTCGAGAATCGCTTGCTGGTCGCCATTTGCAATTTTTCGTCAGTGAGCCCGCGAACAAGTGATATTATAAACCACAACGAGAGAATGGCTTAACAGAAATCAGCAAAAATCCAACACCGCAGTCCAGCAGAGTTTCCTGTGCGTTTCGGCTGATGAGAGAATGCAGAGGGAAGCAGACTGAGCCTGCAGTGGGGCGCACAAACAGACGCACCAGAAATTACACGGAGACGCACCGGGAATTAGACCTAGCCACCCGAATTGAATTGAATGTGTAGCCGCGATGCACCCAACTTCAGCAGTTGAAGCCGTGATATTGTGATATACAGGACGGTAAGTGATCTGATATTCATGCTTTATGTTATTTTTTCCAACAGTGGAAAGTTCACTTAGGACAGACGAAAACTTAATCGTGTTTAAACGATGACCTAGCTTAATGCTATGTCCATCCTTGTATGTTGTTTTTTGTGTTGACAATATCTGATGAAATAGTTAGTTGTAATCCTGGTTAAAAGTTTTTTTTTTGGTTTTTTTTTTACATGTTGCACTTTCGTACCGATCCATAAAGGATCATAACAGTAGAAGCGGGGCGAACCGCAGCATTGGAAGTGGTTCGATCTCATGGACCAAATTTATGGAAACCAGCCAGCGATCAATGGACGTGAGCTGGGAGTGGACCCCTCGGCGACAATTACGTTAACCACAGACGGTGAGTGTTTTTTTTCTTGACATTAATGTTTTTACCTTATCCAGCCTGTTTCATGCTAACTATAATTATGTATAACAATAAATAAATAACAAGTCCCACGCCGTTATCGTGGCTCACGAGTGGATCGTAGCTGTCGCCGCCCTAGCTAGCTCGCCATCACGGTTTTTTAAAAAAAAAAAAAAACTTGGCGTACATGTTGCACTGTCGTGTTAACTATTACAAGTGCTTTTATTTTTTTTTTTAGATTATGCTTCCACACCGACGGAGCCCACCTCCCGCGATACGAGCACCCGGCTTCTCCTGCTACGGATCTAGATCATCCGGCACCAGAACCAAGTCCAGCTCGCTCACAGTTTGGCACATCTCCGTCAACACTTTCACGCACAGGTAAAGCCCAATAGTCAAATAATATAATTATATTATATTGTAATAATGTAATACGGTACAGTTTATTGTTTTATGTAAAGCACATCAAAAAAGTCCAGCAATGCATTTGCATATTTAATCACAGGCATGGAAAAGCTAATGAGCTGTTGTAGCACAAAACTCATTATTTGAAAGTCAGCGTGCTTCATTTTCATGATTCAGTTGAGCCTACTGTATAAATGCATTCAGAATTTTTTCCATCCATCCATCTTCTACCGCTTCTCCGCGTCACGGAGGCAGCAGTTCAAGCAGAGAAGCCCAGACTTCCCTCTCCCCAGCCACCTGCTCCAGCTCTTCAGAGATGATAGACCAGCTGGGTCTCTCCACCATAGAATTTAGGTCACCTCTAGAATTTTTTGACCACCATAAAAAGCTAGGCATTTGAAACATAAACCCAGCTTTTACTAAATGTATTGTACAAATACACAGTTGTGATACTCATAAAAAAAAGTAATTTTTTCAAACCCCCAGCACTTGCCTTTCACCAGTGTGTGTCCCTTGTACAGGTACATCTCAAAATAACTGCAATGTCATGGTACAGTGTGTTTTTTGTGACTCACAAAAGACAGTGAAAGTCATATAAGATGGTATCTGTCATAATCTTGACAATCTATATGGGTTTTATGTCAGGAGAGTTTCCTGGCCAAATCAAACACAGTGATACCTTGTCCATTACACCAGGTTTTGATTGTTTAGGCACTGTGGGGCGATGGTCACTCCAGCTGGAAAATGAAATCCGTTTCTCCATAAATCCTCATACTTTTGAGAACACTCCTCTTTTTTTAATATCTATTTTTAACATAACCATCGATTTTTCGAGAAAAGTAATTTTGGATATTCATGCGCTGTGAGCCAATAAATGATTAAAATGTAACAATACTTCACTGTCTGATTAATGATTCTGTATAATATATGGGTCTCACTTTCTGACATGTGTCCAAAAATATTTAACTTTTGTATTAATTTTTGGGGATGTACTGCTACATGTTTTGAGGTTGATTTTACTGACACCAGCTCACATTTCTGTCTTCTAGGTAAGAGGAAGCGGAGCAACACAAAACAAGACCTTTCAACTATTTTTGCATCGATGCAAGAAGCAGAAAGGGAACAGCACTGTGAACAGATGGAGCTTCAGCGGGAACATCAACGTGAGCAGAGGGAGCTCCAGCGGCAACAGTTGGAACTCAATTCACTGCTTGTGGATGAGGTCCGTCAGTCCAGGGAAGCCGAAGTTGCTATACGAAGGGAGGAAATTGCGCAGAATGCTGCCCTCAATAACACTCTCATGGCAGTCTTTGAAACCCTCGCACAGCGTGTGTGACCCGTTTTCCCAACCATTATTATGTATATACTGTACATTAATCAATGACCAGTGTTAATAACGTTGAATAAACCCGTGACTGTTGACATCATGTGTTGTTTGTTACTACTAAGTTTTACACTGTCTTAAAACCCTTTAAAAGGTTGGGAAAAATTTGTCATTGCAGTGTGTTATGGAGTCCAATAACTGCCGACACATACATTAAAAGCCAGCCACTACTGACCAAGCTTTATATCCATGTGCAACAACAGGGACACCTAATATTTTAAGTTCTGTATTTGGAAATGTTCATATTGCCAACCCAGGTAATGGTTTTATCTGCACAAAATATTCAACTTAGCCATTGTAAGGATGGGTGAGTGTGGGGTGTACAGCAACAGCTGTTTTGGTGCGCCTCACCCAATTCTGTACTCGGCATTAACAAGTACACTTTAAAGAAAATGGGGACTTGTAATTTTGTAAGATATTTTTTATTAGATGGCTGTCCCAGTACTTGTAACTGTGATATTAAAGATCCACACGTCCACATTAAATATACGAAAAAATTGCGTCATTGCAATGGCACAAGGTTACATGAGATGAGTAATGCATAATAATACACAGCAGCCTCACCACCAAAATGATATTAAATAGCTCTTGGACTACTAATTGGTCCAGGGAAAATGGCGCAGCCTCAAGGGGAGTGTAGCACCGCCTCCAACTCCCTCAAAACCCCGCCTCCAACTCCCTCCTTCTCCCACCCATACTACAGTGAGCCTTGTGCTGTGGAAAACCACCAGTGCCGGAACAGGACTGTTCGGTCCAAGGCCAAACGAGGCCTTTGGGTTCCAAGTGGAAAAGTGCCTTATGTGAATTAAAGAACAGATCTTGATCAAAAATAACTTGAAGGTTCCTCACAGAACTATTAAGAGAAAGAGTAACCACATCCAAACAAAGAGTTTGATTTGGAAAAGTATTTTTAAGGTTTTTTTTGGGCCAACTAAAATGGCTTCAGTCCTACCTGAATTTAATAGCAGGAAATTGCAAGTCATCCAAGCTTTCATTTTCTTAAGGCATGCCTCTAATTTGGCTAACTGATTACTGTCATCTGGCTTCATTGACAGGTATAATTGTGTGTCATCTGCATAACAATGAAAATGTATACAGTACTTTCTAATAATGTTGCCTAGCGGAAGCATATATAAACTAAAAAGAATAGGGCTTAGCACAGATCCCTGTGGAACTCCGACACTGAGCATTGAGTTGGAAGAAAACTCATTGACATGAACAAACTAGAACCTATCAGATAAATAAGATTTAAACCACTGCAACGAAGTTCCATTAAGTCCAACAAGGTGTTCTAGTCTATCAAGTAAAATATTATTATCGATAGACTCAAAAGCTGCACTAAGGTCCAAAAGTACAAGTACAGAAACAAGTCCATTATCAGATGCGATAAGGAGGTCATTACCTTCACTAAAGCTGTTTCAGTACTATGATGGATTCTAAACCCAGATTGAAACTCTTCAAATAAACCATTTCCCTGCAAGTGGTCTAATAATTGTGTAACAACAACTCTTTCTAAGATTTTTTAAATGAAAGGCAGATTAGAGATTGGTGCATAGTTAGCTAAAACTCCTAGATCCAGGGTTGGCTTTTTAAGTAAGGGTTTAATTACAGCAGTTTTAAAAGTCTGCGGTACATGGCCTAAAGTTAATGAAAAATTGACTATTTGAAGAATAGCGCTACCAATAAATGGGAGGCTTCTTTAAATAACTTGGTAGGAATAAGGTCTAAAAGACTAGTTGAAGGCTTGGATGAGGAAGTTATTTTATCTAACTCTAAAAGGTCAATTGGAGTAAACGCATCCAAACAGATATGAATTGAAGGAGTTATAGTAATTACTGTATTTAAGTTAACGGTGGGAAGAATCTGACTGATTTTATCTCTGATAGATGAAATTTTATTATTGAAGAGGTTCATAAAGTCCTGACTAGTAAGCTCTAAGGGAATGCTAGGTTTGACAGAGTCCTGACTCTTTGTCAGCTTGGCTACAGTGCTGAAAAGAAACCTGAGATTATTGTTGTTCTCTTCTATTAATGCGGAATAATAACTTGTTCTTGCTTTCCTAAGAGATTTTTTGTAAATTAGAAACTGATTTCTCCAAGCTAAATAGATTTCATCTAATTTAGTGTAGCACAATTTTCTTAATAATTGATGAGTCTTCTGTTTTAAGCTATGAGTTTCTGTGTTGAACCAAGGAGTTAGAAATCTCTGATTAAACTTTTTCTTTTTTAAAGGGGCTACCATGTCTAGGGTCTGATGCAGAGAAGCTGTCACACTATCTACCATGCTATCAACTACAGAAGGAGCAAGCTCTCCATAGCTTATCTCTGTTGTGTTGACACATGGCATTGAGGAAACAGTCTGCTAAAATTTGGTAACTTTTGTTGTGAAGACATGAAGGAGAAATTAATAACCGCTGTTTCAGACAACCCAATACTACATGACCAGTCCTTGCCGTCATATGGAAACAACATACAAAGAAATGAGGCCTGGAGAGCAGTGGAACATGGGCTCATCCAGCCAAAGCTCACAAACTCAGGCGGCCAAATTTGCCATGCATTGTACGTGTCTGTAGGATTGGGTGAACCCAAAACCAGCGATGATGACAAAGTCGCCTTTTGTAGCACAAATATGCCAGCACTATTAAAAACAGACTTTTCCAGTATTTCCTCCCGCATTGCTCAACTTCACCTATCGAGAACTATGCTACACGCCCCTTTTTCACAACTCACAGGTTCCGGCATCCGATACCTTTCCAAAAAATCCTGGCCAGTGGACACGCAGCATTAGAGTCCATTAATGTCTATCCATATTCTTCAATAGCTGATGTTGTCTGTGTAGAATGACAAGTTAGTTCAAGGTTCACAATTCTTAGTTTTAAGGTACAGAAAGAAATTATTCAGTCCTCAGGGGAAATATTCCTACGGTATCCATTGGAGGGCATTGCTGGACTTTCATAATTTTGGAAGAAAAGGGAGTAAGCAGCCTGGAGAATCTCAGATCGTTATTTTTTTTTTAATTCTTTTAACATTCATTTTTTCCACTACCAAGTGGGTTGGAAGAGTCGCTATGGCAGACATCAGTGTATCTGCCGTAGCTTTATGGATTGGAGCAGAGTTTTTATGCCGGATGCCCTTCCTGTCGCAACCTTGCCCATTTACAAAGGGGCAAAAAAGTATTTAGTCAGCCACCAATAGTGCAAGTTCTCCCACTTAAAAGATGAGAGAGGTCTCCAATTTTCATCATAGGTATACCTCAACTATGAGAGACAAAATGAGGAAAAAAAATCCAGAAAATCACATTGAAGGATTTTTAATGAATTAATTGGTAAATTCCTTGGTAAAATAAGTATTTGGTCACCTACAAACAAGCAAGATTTCTGGCTCTCACAGACATGTAACTTCTTCTTTAAGGGGCTCCTCTGTCCTCCACTCGTTACCTGTATTAATGACACCTGTTTGAACTCATTATCAGTATAAAAGACACCTGTCCACAACCTCAAACAGTCAGACTCCAAACTCCACTATGGCCAAGACCAAAGAGCTGTCAGAGGACACCAGAAACAAAATTTTAGACCTGCACCAGGCTGGGAAGACTGAATCTGCAATAGGTAAGCAGCTTGGTGTGAAGAAATCAACTGTGGGAGCAATTATTAGAAAATGGGAGACATACAGTACAAGACCACTGATAATCTCCCTCGATCTGGGGCTCCACGCAAGATCTCACCCTGTAGGGTCAAAATGATCACGAGAACGATGAGCAAAAATCCCAGAACCACACGGGGGGACCTAGTGAATGACCTGCAGAGAGCTGGGACCAAAGTAACAAAGGCTACCATCAGTAACACACTACGCCGCCAGGGACTCAAATCCTGCAGTGCCAGACGTGTCCCCCTGCTTAAGCCAGTACACGTCCAGGCCCGTCTGAAGTTTGCTAGAGAGCATTTGGATGATCCAGAAGAGGATTGGGAGAATGTCATATGGTCAGATGAAACCACAATGACTTCCTTGTGGGATTGTCACTTCCTTGTGGTAACGTATCGTCACTTCCTGTTTTGCTGTCTGCCTGTGTGGTTTGCTCTCCAGCCACTAGCTAGCCACTAGCTATGGCTACTAGCTCTCTTTCCTCTCCTCCTCTGGTGTGCTCTCTCTGTCAGATGTTTAGCTACACCTCTGCCTCTTTTAGTGATAACGGTAAATGTAATAAATGTTGTCTTTTTGAGGCGCTCGAGGCGAGGTTGTCTGATTTGGAATCCCGGCTCCGCTGCATTGAAACACCGTCTGCGCCAGTTAATCTCGACGGACGCCCCTTAGCTGCAGCGGAGCTAGCTAGCTTAGGCCCCCCTGTCAGCGGTTCCCTGGCTCTCCTCAGCAGCGAGGAGACTGGGTGGGTGACGGTGAGAAGGAAGCCTAGTCGCAAAGCCCCGGTACACCACCAACCTGTTCACGTTTCTAATCGTTTTTCCCCGCTCAGCGACACACCCGCTGAGGAAAAAACTCTGATCATTGGCGACTCTGTAGTCAGAAACGTGAACCTAGAGACTCCAGCGGCCATAGTCCAATGCATTCCTGGGGCCAGAGCAGGCGACATCGAGTCAAATCTGAAAATGCTGGCTAAAAGTAACTGTAAATATTCCACAATTGTTATTCACGCCGGCATTAATGACATCTGTCTCCAGCAGTCGGAAGTCACGAAACTTAATATAGAATTGGTGTGTGACTTTGCAAAAACGATGTCTGCCACTGTAGTATTCTCTGGGCCCCTCCCCAATCTGACCAGTGATGACATGTTTAGCCGCTCGTCATCCTTGAACCGCTGGCTGTCTGTGTGGTGTCCTAAAAATGACGTGGGCTACATTGACAATTGGAGCTCTTTTTGGGGAAAACCTGGTCTTATGAGACGAGACAGCATTCATCCCACTTTGGATGGTGCCTCTCATTTATCTAACAATCTGGCATCTTTTTTATCCAAATTTCTAAAACCCTGACTACTCAGAGTTGGGACCAGGAAGCAGAGTCACAGTCTTACACGCCTCTCTGCAGCTCCTCTTCATCCGCCACCCCTCAACTTAGCCCCTGTCTTCCCCATCAGAGAATCGTTGTCTGCTCCCTCCAAAGTAAATAAAAATATAATGCATAAGCATCCCAAAGTGATAAAGCAAAATATTGGTAAAACTCAAATTAAACATAAAGCCTCTAAATTGAATGAATTGGCCTCTGTTCCTCCTCATAATTTAAAAATTAAATGTGGTTTATTAAATATTAGGTCTCTAACTCCCAAGTCTCTGTTAGTCCATGATCTGTTAATTGATCATCAGATTGATATAATTTCCCTTACAGAGACTTGGTTAGGGCAAGAGGATTATGTTGGTTTAAATGAATCAACTCCCTCTGGTTATTTAAACTGTCAAAATCCCAGAAGTTCTGGTCGTGGAGGAGGAGTAGCAACAATTTACCATTCCAAATTACTAGTTAATGTAAAGCAAAAAACATGTTATAATTCCTTTGAGGGCCTGGTCCTCAGTATTGGGCACTTTAGCAATTTTAGGTTAAACCCAATTTTATTTGCCATAGTTTATCGTCCCCCATCAACCTACTCAGAATTTTTATCCGAATTTGCTGATTTCTTAGCTGATTTAGTGCTGAAATCTGATAGAATAATTATAGTAGGGGACTTTAATATACATGTGGATGTAGATAGTGACTGCCTTAATGTGGCATTTAATTCAATATTAGACTCACTGGGGTTTTCTCAGAAAGTAGGAAATTCTACTCATTACCTCCACCATACATTGGACCTTGTTCTGACATATGGCATAGAAATAGAAAATCTTGTAGTGTCTCCTCATAACCCTGTACTGTCAGACCATTGTCTGTTAACCTTTGATTTTACTATTTCTGACTATTTGGCTCCTAAAGAAAAATATTATTACAGTAGATGCCTCTCAGATGATGCTGTTACCAAATTTATGCAGATTGTTTCCTCTATGCCATGTGTCAACACAACGGAAATAAGCTATAGACAGCTTGCTCCTTCTCCACTATCCACCATAACATGGTGGATAGTGTTTCAGCTTCTCTGCATCAGACTCTAGACTTGGTGGCCCCCTTAAAAAAGAAAAAGTCTAATCAGAGATTTCTAACTCCTTGGTTCAACACAGAAACTCGTAGCTTAAAACAGAAGACTCGTCAATTAGAAAGAAAATGGCGCTCCACTAATTTAGATGAAATCTATTTAGCCTGGAGAAATCATCTTTTAATTTATAAAAAATCTCTTAGAAAAGCTAGAACGAGTTATTACTCTGCATTAATAGAAGAGAACAAGAATAATCCCAGGTTTCTTTTCAGTACTGTAGCCAGGTTGACAAAGAGTCAGGACTCTGTCAATCCTAGCATTCCCTTAGAGCTTACTAGTCAGGACTTTATGAACTTTTTCAATAATAAAATTTCATCCATCAGAGATAAAATCAATCAGATTCTTCCCACAGTTAACTTAAATACTGTAACTACTACAACTCCTTCTATTGATGTCTGTCTTGATGAGTTTACTCCAATCGACCTTTGTGAGTTAGACAAAATAGTTTCCTCATCCAAACCTTCAACTTGTCTTTTAGACCCTATTCCTACCAGGTTATTTAAAGAAGCCTTCCCACTTATTGGTAGCTTTATTCTTCATATAATCAATTCTTCATTAACTTTAGGCCATGTACCGCAGGCTTTTAAAACGGCTGTAATTAAACCCTTACTCAAAAAGCCAACACTAGATCCAGGAGCTTTAGCTAACTATAGACCAATCTCTAATCTCCCTTTCATTTCAAAAATCTTAGAAAGAGTTGTTGCTACGCAATTATTTGACCACCTGCAGGGAAATGGTTTACTTGAAGAGTTTCAGTCTGGGTTTAGAATCCATCATAGTACTGAAACAGCCTTAGCGAAGGTCACTAACGACCTCCTCATTGCATCTGATAATGGACTAGTTTCTGTACTTGTCCTTTTAGGCCTTAGTGCAGCTTTTGATACTATCGATCATAATGTTCTACTTGATAGATTAGAACACTATGTTGGACTTAATGGAACTTCGTTGCAGTGGTTTAGATCTTATTTATCTGATAGGTTCCAGTTTGTTCATGTAAATAATGAGTTTTCTTTCAACTCAAAGCTCAGTCATGGAGTTCCACAGGGATCTGTGCTAGGCCCGACTCTTTTTAGTTTATATATGCTTCCGTTAGGCAACATTATTAGAAAGCACTGTATACATTTTTATTGTTATGCTGATGACACACAATTATACCTGTCAATGAAGCCAGATGATAGTAATCAATTAGCCAAGTTAGAAGCCTGTCTTAAGGAAATCAAAGCTTGGATGACTTGTAATTTCCTGCTATTAAATTCAGATAAGACTGAAGTCATTCTTGTTGGTCCAAAAAACCTTAGAAATTCCTTTCCAAATCAAACTTTTAGTTTGGATGCGGTTACTCTTTCTCTTAATAGCTCTGTGAGGAACCTTGGAGTTATTTTTGATCAGGATTTGTCCTTCAATTCACATATTAAATTTGTTTCTAAGACTGCCTTCTATCATTTGCGTAATATTGCCAAGATTAGGAGCATCTTGTCTCAGAGTGATGCTGAGAAACTGATCCATGCTTTTGTTAGCTCGAGATTAGATTATTGTAATTCTTTATTATCAGGCTGTCCTAAAACATCTTTAAAAAGTCTTCAGCTGATCCAAAATGCTGCAGCAAGAGTTTTAACAGGTACTAGAAAGAGAGATCATAGCTCTCCGGTTCTGGCCTCCCTTCATTGGCTTCCCATAGAGTTTAGAATTAAGTTTAAAATCCTTCTTCTTACTTACAAAGCTCTAAACAATCAGGCTCCTTTTTATTTAAAATTTTTATTTAGCGAATGCAAAGTCCTTAAGCCAAGCAGTTGCCTCCTGGTTTGCTGTATGGAGGGTGTGTAATCCTCCTTCCAGTCTTTGGAGCGGGCAAGCCTCTATGATGTGTTCCATTGTTTGCTCCTCTCCACATGCGCACAGTGGGCTAGGGCTACTGCCCCATCTGTGAAGGCTGGCCAAGCAGGGGCCATGTCCAGTCCTGAAGCGATTGAGTGTAGACCACTGTCTCCTTGGGAGGTTGGTGCCCGGGACCTGTTGGTTGGGGTTTATCACCAGCTGTTTGTTTGGGACCTCCTTGGTCTCCCATTCCTCTTGCCAAGCTGTCTGGATGGTAAAGTCAGCTGGGGGAGGGTTTTTCCAAATTGGCCGTCTGGATGAAAGTCGGGCAGTGGGTGGGGTGTAGATATCTGCATGGATTGGTAAGTGAGGAGAATCTTTAACTTTTTGGAGCATCCTTTGAGTTAATGCTGCTCGCCGGATGTGTGGAGGGGCTATGTTTGACAGTACAGAGAGCCAGGGGAGTGGTGTTGAGCGGATTGTTCCAGTTATAGTTCTCATGGTTGAGTTGAGCTGGGTGTCTACATGGTGTGTGTAAGATGACCTGGACCAGACAGGGGCACAATATTCTGCTACAGAGTATGAAAGGGCCAGTGCTGAGGTGCACAGGGTGGAGACTGCCGCCCCCCATTTTGCACCAGCGAGCTTGCAGAGCAGGTTGTTTCGTACCTTCACCTTAGCAGCCGTCCCCTTTAGATGTTCCTTGAAGGATAAGGTCCTATCAAGGGTCACTCCAAGATAAGTTGGATTTGGGGCATGCTTAAGCTCGAGTCCGCTCAGGTGGATGTTTAGTTCTCTGGCAGCTTTTGCATTGTGGAGATGGAATACACTGGAGACGTTTTTTGCTGGGCTTGGTTTTAGGCGCCAGATTTTGCAGAACTGGTCCAGTTTGGTAAGATCTTCCGTGAGCACCCGTTCCAGTGGTTCAAAGTCTGGTGCTTGGAATGCCAAACAGATGTCGTCTGCATAGATGAATTTGCGGGATTTTGTAGTAGGCAGGTCGTTTATGTAGAGGTTGAACAGAGTTGGAGCTAGAACTGAGCCTTGTGGGAGTCCATTTTTCTGCATTCTCCATGCACTTGTGTTCTGACTGAGGTGGACTCTGAACCTTCGGTTGATCAGCAGGGTTTTTATAATTGCTGTTGCCCAAGCAGGGATCGCCTTTATAAGTTTCAGGAGGAGGCCTTTGTGCCAGACCGTATCATAGGCGGCTGTAAGATCGAGAAACACAGCCCCTGTCTTCAGTCTGCTCTCGAAGCCATTTTCGATGAAGGTGGTTAGGGCCAGTACTTGTTCTCCTGTACTGCGGTCCTTGCGGAAACCTGCTTGATCCACACTTAGAATATCCTCTATTTCTGAGGAAATGCGTTGTAATATTAGGCGCTCCATGATTTTGTAAGGAACGCTGAGTAGGGAGATTGGGCGGTAGCTTGCTGGTAGTTTGTGGTCTTTGCCAGGTTTTGGGATGGCAATGACCTTTGCTGTCCGCCATTTCTTTGGGATCGAGTTTGTTTGTGTGATCCTTGTGTAGAACTGTGTCAACCAGGTTAGAGCTCGGGGGCCAAGATTTTTCATGAATTCTGGGAAGATGTTATCGTATCCTGCTGCCTTTCCACATTTCAGGCCCTGTAGGACTTTCTCCAGTTCAGCAGCCTCGAAGGGTTCAGGGTTCGTTTCCTCTACAGGCATTTTTTGGTGTTTTTTTAGCTCAGTTGTAACTGCTCTTCTGGTGTCTTTGTCTTGGGGTGCTTTGGCGATAGTCAGTAGGTGGGATGCAACTTGGTTGGGTGTGACGGATGCTCGGCTTTGGCTAGGGGGCTTCTGTGCAGCTCCTAGGCGACGGATGAGGCTCCAACATTTCCTGCTAGAGTGGGTAAAGCTCCGGTCAGCAACTGTCTCCTCCCATTTCTTTCACCGGGCTGTATTTAGCGATTCAATGAGATGGTCTGCTATCTCTGGGTCCCCTGATGTTTGATAGGATTGTAGGAGGGCAGCACTTTCTCCGTCCAAACATGGGACATAGAGGGGTCGGTAGCCTCGTGGGATTGCAGTATGGGCAGCCTTGAAGATTGTGCTGCAGAAGCGGTTGTATGCTTCATCTACAGTGATGGTGTGGAGTGGGATGGTAACAACGCTCCGGTCCAGAGTTTCACTGAATTTCTTCCAGTTGGCTTTGCGGAAGTTCCAGCGCATCTTCCTTGGGCTGTATATGACTGGAAGTTGTAGGCCAATGTGTACAAGCAGGGGCCGGTGTTGGCTGTGTGGAAAATCATCAAGAATGAGGATCTGTGTAGGATATGGCTCCCCATTCAAAGAGCTGGCCCAACACAGGTCAGGAGAATAGTCCTTCTTCCACCTAGCAGAGTGGAAGGTTCCTCTTTGTTTGGGGTCGTATAAGATAAGATAAGATAAGATAAGATAAGATAAGCCTTTATTAGTCCCACAATGGGGAAATTCCAGGATTGCAACAGCACAGGGATAGCAACACTCAGAAGGCAAGAGAAAAAACAAGCGCAGCAAGTATATATATATATATATATATGACACACAGTACAGAGCATTGTAGCTAGATGGAATAAATATATGAGTATATAAACACAGTGCGGAGTACTGTAGCTAGATGGAATAAATGTGAATATATAAACAGTGCGGAGCATTGTAGCTAGATGGAATAAATGTGAATATATAAACAGTGCGGAGCATTGTAGCTAGATGGAATAAATGTGAATATATAAACAGTGCGGAGCATTGTAGCTAGATGGAATAAATATATCAAAGCGAGGTCATTTCTGGATGCCCAGTCTGAAAGTGCCTCCCCATCACTGTACACTGCTGGGTACCCCCAGTCAGGGTGATGGCTGTTAAAGTCCCCCACATAGATGGCAGGGTGGGGTAGGGTGGGTAAGACCTGCAGATCCCAGTTGGCATTAGGGGGCTTGTAGACATTGACAATATGGAAGCCACCAATGATTATGGTGTCTGAGAAATGTGTTGTTATCAGGTGATTTGCTTCAACTATGTCAGAACGCACATAGGTGGCACGTCCATGTTTAGCATGTAGAACATAGCACAGGAGGTCAAAGCCTTTGATGGTGAAGCGGCCAGCTTCTTCTGTGCCAATATGAGTCTCTTGGAGGCAGATTACATCAATCGAATGTTGGAAGGCGAGGACTTCGATAAGGCTTCGCTTGGCTGCAGATAGGCCTTCAACGTTTAGTTGTAATATGCGAAGGGCAGATCCTACCACAAAGTGCTCTTGGGGCTGTTTGCTTTCGGCTTTAGGACTGTGACTAGGATTCTTCTTTGACTTGGCACAGAGGCGTCGTCTCTTCGAATTTAGTCTGCTGGTAGGATCATTAGCTTCCCCAGGCGAGCCCGGGTACTGGTGGAGGGCGCGACGAGAACGCTGATCCATTGCCCCCTTTATTGCCAATCTTTTATTTAAAAGATCTGATACTACCGTATTATCCTAACAGAGCACTACGCTCCCAAAATGCAGGATTACTTGTAATACCTAGAATCTCCAAAAGTACAATGGGAGGCAGAGCCTTCAGTTATCAAGCTCCTCTCCTGTGGAATCAGCTGCCAATCTGGATTCGGGAGTCAGACTCGATCTCTGTTTTTAAGAATAGGGCTAAAACCTACCTTTTTGATATAGCCTACAATTAGGGAGGGATCATGTGTTTCTGAACCCTCCCTTAGTTATGCTGCTAATAGGTTTAGTCAGCCGGGGGACCTCCAGTAATGCACTGGGCCTCACTCCTTTTCTCACTCTCAATGAAATATTTTTTTTTTGCTGGTCATTAACATTTGTTTGTTCTCTCCCATAGATTGAGTCCCCATCGTGCTGTTTGCTCTCTACATGTCTGTTCTTTTCTTCTTCTCTATCCCCTCACCCCCCAGCCAGTCGCAGCAGATGACTGCCCCTCCCTGAGCCTGGTTCTGCTGGAGGTTTCTTCCTGTTAAAAGGGAGTTTTTCCTCTCCACCGTCGCCAAGTGCTTGCTCACAGGGGATCGCCTGATTGCTGGGGTCTTTCTGCAACTGTGGGGGTTCCCCCTACAGTTGATAGTGCTATGAGATGACTGTTGTTGTGAAATGGCGCTATATAAATAAAGTTGAATTGAATTGAATTGAATTGAAAATAGAACTTTTTGGTAAAAACTCAACTTGTCGTGTTTGGAGGAGAAAGAACACCATACCTACTGTGAAGCATGGGGGTGGAAACATCATGCTTTGGGGCTGATTTTCTGCAAAGGGACCAGGACGACTGATCCTTGTAAAGGAAAGAATGAATGGGGCCATGTATCATGAGATTTTGAGTGAAAACCTCCTTCCATCAACAAGGGCATTGAAGATGAAACGTGGCTGGGTCTTTCAGCATGACAATGATCCCAAACACACCGCCTGGGCAATGAAGGAGTGGCTTCATAAGAAGCATTTCAAGGTCCTGGAGTGGCCTAGCCAGTCTCCAGATCTCAACCCCGTTGAAAATCTTTGGAGGGAGTTGAAAGTCCGTGTTGCCCAGCGATAGCCCCAAAACATCACTGCTCTAGAGGAGATCTGCATGGAGGAATGGGCCAAAATACCAGCAACAGTGTGTGAAAACCTTGTGAAGACTTACAGAAAACATTTGACCTCTGTCATTGCCAACAAAGGGTATATAACAAAGTATTGAGATGAACTTTTGTTATTGACCAAATACTTATTTTTCCGAGGAATTTACCAATTAATTCATTAAAAATCCTTCATTGTGATTTTCTGGATTTTTTTTTTCTCATTTTGTCTCTCATAGTTGAGGTATACCTATGATGAAAATTGGAGACTTCTCTCATCTTTTAAGTGGGAGAACTTACGCAATTGGTGGCTGACTAAATACTTTTTTGCCCCACTGTATATTTGAGCTTGGGACCAGCACAGGAAGTACAATGGGTTGTGCACCCACTGTGGCTGAGTAACAATCCCTGTTCCATTCCATTATTGTTGAGCACCAAGCTGGATGGCAGGAAGTTCCATTTTATGGTCTTTGGCATGACTCGGCCCGGACTTGAACCCCGGCCTCCTGGTTGTAGGGTGGATGCTCAACCTCTATGCCACCACTCCAGTTTTTCAATCATAAAACTGTCGAAACGGGAGTCGCCTGGGTAGATTGGTGTAGGGACGGTAACTCAAAACTTCCTTGCAGGGGAGTCAATTCGGTCATGGAAGGTGGCTTCAAAGCGCTGGCTTTCTTGTGTGTTTTGGAAAGGGGGTTTTATGACAAGGGTCTGAATTCCAAGACTTTCTCTTCAAGGAAAAAGGATGAGTTTTAATTCCAAACCAGCTGATGACGCTACAGTGGAGTGCTTAGTACTGTACTCTCCAAGTGTTTTGGAGTTTATTCATATTCTGCGTGCAGTACATTTGTGAAATTTGTACAAAATCATGCATGTGAAAATGAAACAGCCCCATGCAGTGCAGACTTCGTGGAAACAGATTGCAACTGTTCGATTCCATTACTTGAAATGAATTATCTGACTGTATACCGACACACAGCTCCAACCTCTTCATCAAGTTTGTGGACGACACAACTGTGATGGGTCTCATCAACAACGGAGACGAAATAAACTACAGGAGCGAGGTGAGCCGCTTGGCCATGTGGTACGGAGACAACAATCTCTCTCTGAGCGTGGAGAAGACAAAGGTGGACTTCAGGAGAGCACACACCCGGCATGCTCCCCTGACCATTAATGGTGCTGCTATGGAGAGGATGAGCGGCACCAAGTTCCTGGGTGTGCACATTACAGAGGGCCTCTCCTGGACCACCAACACTGTATCACTGGCCGCTGTATCACTCGGCAGTGTCTCTACTTCCTCTGCAAACTGAGAAGAGCCAAAGCCCCGGCCCCCATCATGTGTACCTTCTACAGAGGCACCATTGAGAGCATTCTGACCAGCTGCATCACCATGTGGTATGGCGCCTGCACCACGTCCTGCCGCAAGACCCTCCAGCACATAGTGAGAACAGCTGAGAAGATCATCAGCGTCTCTCTCCCCTTCCTTGAGGCCATCTACAGCACCTGCCTCACCCGCAAAGCCCTCTGCAATGCAGGTAATCCCACCAACTCATCACACAGCTTCTTCAGTCTGCTGCCATCAGGGAGGAGACTGCAGAGTCTCCAAGCCAAGACCAGCAGACTGAAGGACAGCTTCAACCACCAGGCTGTTAGGAAGCTCATCTCTCTCCCTGCTCTGTCCCTCCCCACACACAAATCCTGGACTCTGACCCCCCATCCCCCACTCACCAGCTGAACTCTGCCATCCCATGGTACTGTTCACTCCCACACATGCACACACTGATTTCAGGAACTTCAAAAACTGAACTCTGTCATCCAGGATCTGTTCACTCCAACACATGCACACAGACTTATCTCAGGGCTGCGCCAGTCACTTTATGCAGCAACGGACTGCTCTCTTTGCACTACATGCCAATTTAACCCTGATATGTGCCTTAAGTGCTGTCTTAACATGCTGTCTTCATTTTTATCATATTTAGCTATTTTGCACACCCTTAGTATTTTTAGTTAGCTTCTAGTTGGAGGTTGGTTTTCTTTGCACTGATGTTTAATGTTTAATGTTTGGTGTCAGATGTTATACTTCATATTCATATTTCCTACTTGGTGTTTACCTTGCTGCACCGTGGGTCACAGAGTAATGCAATTTCAGTTCTCTGTATGTGCTGTACAAATGGCAGAATTTTTTATTTTTTTTTTGTTACTTATTTGTACCCGTAGGTAGATTTGGTTTGCAGTCTGGTGACAAGCCACCGGCTGCCGGTTGCTGCGTGCGCGAGCGCCCTAAACGTACATGTTTTTGGTATGCGGGAGGAAACCGGAGAAATCCCGGAGTAAACCCACGCAACATGGGGAGAACATGCAAACTCCACACAGCTCACTGTTGGTCGGGGGCTGGGATCGAACCCACGATCTCGTGATCCCCGCGATCCCCCGGCCGAGGGTAAACTGTGCTGCCACAGTGCTAAACCACTGCGCCACCGTGCAGCCATTGACAGTAACGTTGACTTTGACTTGACTTTGATTGTTTGAGGAGCAGGACCAATGATGTATAATGAGAAGGTGTCATCTATTAAGGTATGCAAGACTGATTTGCACACTGACAAATATGCTCTACAGTCCTGTAAGCATATATTTTTGTCAGCATCACGTGCTATGTCTGTTAGATGACAGATAAGCTTAATAGCAAAAACTGTGGCTCGACAGAGAAATGTATTTTTTAAGCAGAGTCTTGCGTATTTCATTATGCAACTTGACACTGCTAATTCATTCTGCTTCAAAGGGAAATGGTCTTATTATAGTTGACAGCTGCAGTTTACCCTTTACAATCTCATGAAACAAGCTTATGAAACAGGATGCTTGTTGCAAGGTCTGCAATTTATCTTTGTGAACGCCATTGTGAATGTAATTTGTAGTAAAATTGGCCTCAAAATTTCTATAAGTTTTTGTACAAAGGTCTACATTCTACAGTGGTGGTCAGATGATAGAGCTGTTAGTTCCATAGGAGCAATTTGATTAGACAAAAGGCATTCCAGGAATGATTATTATCCCTGATACCACAGTTAGATGATACACCAGATATGTATCACTCCAGTTACAGTACAGTGTCAATTGCTTCTTCTTCCTCTTTTTTCAGCTGCTCCCTTTAGGGGTTGCTACAGCGGATCATCTGCCTCTATCTCACTCTATCCCTTGCATCCTCTTCTCTCACACCAGCCCTCTCCATGTTCTACTTCACTACATCCATGAATCTTCTCTGTGGTCATCCTTTTTTCCTCCTGCCTGGCAGCTCCATATTCATCATCTTTTGTCCAATATATCCACTCGAATTCCTCATATTACTCATCCCAGCCAGCAAAAATTGGTTGGAAAAAAATGTTGAAAAGACTACCCCACCAACTGTCTAAACAACATCTGGATTTGGTTTAAAAGTGAAAGATGAAAAATAATACCTTTCAAGGCACTGAAAAGACAATGGGGGGGGGGGGGGTCTATACACAGCCCAATTTGTCAATGACTATTTCTGAGCTAAAATGAGACTTAGACTGACCAGATTTAGTTGAAAGAAAGAAAGAACTACATCCAAATTATGCCTGGTGTTGGGAGGGATATGACACCATGTCATTGTTTTAAATAAACTGTTGCACTGTATTTTTTGTCAATTTGAGCTTTTTATAACAATGAATGTTTTTGACATGCACATGAATTTAGATTGGACAGTGATGTTTTAATTTAGTTTTTTTTTTAACTTTCAGCACCATCATAACAAAAGTTGGATTATTTTATTTGGTGTTATGCTAATTTCCAAACATTTCAACAGCATATTGCAAATACAATTAGCAGCTTTAAATGGTTTTCAAAAACACAGACAATATAATTAAAAAATGGCCATTAAACAATACTTGAGGACTGATATTTATTGATGTTTCATGTTAAGAGTAGTTAATCAGTCTAACGCTTTTCTCTTGTTTAATCAGCAATTAAATAAATTGCTGTGATGTTTACATATGAAGAGAATGTGGGTTAATACTTTTACAGGCTGTCATGCCTACAAGGAGACTTTTGTTTTTATAAAACTAAAGCTAGAACACAAACACTTCTTAATCTTTCACTGCCTCAAGTTTTATTTTAAATCACGAACAAAAATATGACATTTTTAATATCACTCTTTGTCTGATTGTGATGAGTTGCTATGATTTTTACCCCTCAGGCTCTAAAAATCTGAAGGTGTACTGTCATCACCCCACCAGGCGGAAGGGGCATCCATGCCAACACCTACCTTGTGAACGTGATAACCTGAGAAATAAATTATGTAGGCTTTTCAAATCAATACCATAATTGTAACTAAGAAAAATCCTGGATGAGTTTGACATGATTGAATACAGGACCCAGTGGCTGTTGCAGCAACAGAAATTCACAGAGACAGATACTGTATGCAAGAGTTATTATTTTTATTTTAAAGGTGATGGCCTGGGAAGGGAGAGGAGAACGTTAAGTATGATGGTACAGTGAACAGGGAATGATCAGAGTATATAAGATCTTACTGTTAATGAAGCAGGTAGAGGACTTCAGATCTTGACAATGGTAAGTATAGATGGACCCCGGGCCCGGGGAGTTTCCGATGGCTGTTGCTTAGTTGAATGTTGTTAAGTATTGAATGTTGACAAACTTGTTTTTTTCCTGCCAGGGCGGATGCAGGGTAAAGGACCAGGACAATGGTAGGCTGGGTACGCAGAAGGAAAGACCAATATCCAGGGTAGGTCTTGAATCACAGAATTGTTTGCGGGCTTACGTGAGATCCAGGGGGGTATGGTTTTCAGAAGTTGAGACTGAGGCAAGCACATGACAGCACAAAGGGGGCAGGAGAAGCAGCATTCACAGCAATGTTGGGCTGTGTGAAACCCACGAGTGACCGGAGGAAACTGAGGTCTATTTATACTGAGAGTAGTAATAAACGCAGGTGTTTAATTGAGAGAAGCTGGAGTTTATGCACTGATCAGTGGAGAGTATGACCGTGATCTCACCTTCAGACCATAACAGAGTTCAAATTTGCATGACTTCTGACCTTGAGGTCAAAGTCAGAGTGTTATGTATGGAAAATACCTGGATGAAGGGTGTTCATCACCCCAAACCCGAACCAAGTCCATAACCCGAAGTGAAATTTCACTTGGCCCGATGTGCTGCTGCTGAGCATGCAGTAACTCCATGCTCGTCGGTCTGGCCCCGTCCTCTTCTATAAACATTGTAGTGTACACCGTCATAGCTGCAGACCCCCCACCCAACTGTGGCCAAGTACCAGAGGCATCTGGGGCTAGCATGTTGTCACTCATCAGCATGGGTACCAACACTGGGCGAGAACTGGTCGACTTGAAAGCGAGGGTGTCCATTAGCTCTTTGTACCATTCGCTCCCAGTGTCCGGCGGGGGCGGGCGGGGTGATTTCTTCCGTGGGTTCCCCAGGTAAGACAAACAGCATACCCTGGCATAGTGATTCAGGCCTCCACATCTACTACAACATTTTCATCTTGCTGGGCATTTCTTCGCTCTATGGCAGTGCGTCGCAGACCCACAACCCCTGCAACGGGAGTTTCCCAGGGCAGACCTTTGGCTGGCAGCATTGATTTCCCAATTACCTTCGTCCAAGCTATCCGCGCTATCAGGGTCTGCAACATTAGCTGAGGCAGGTGGCTCCTGTGGTTGGCGCCAATTTAGCTCCACAGCTAACTTATCAACAGCTTCCAACTGGAGAGCTAGCTCAACTGCTTCAGTTAACGCCAAGTTTTAAGGCACCACTAATAGCCTAGCACATAGCTCAGCGTTGCACATGTGGTCTGCTAGTTGGTCGCGTACCATCTCGTCTTCAAGCGGTCCAAAACAACACTCGCTGCCTAGCTGCTTCAAGTCAATGACATACTGGCGGACAGGCTCACCAACACGGTGGCGTCTCCAGTGAAAATTAATTCTCCAAACAGTCACGCTGTCTGGGGTGGAGAAATGTTTAGCTAGTAGCTCCACAACTTCCTCATACGAGTCCACCGCGCTGAGTGTCCGTACGACCCTCCGGCCTTCAATACCAAGGTTGTGAATGAGAAGCGCCCGCGCCCTCGCTTTATGAAGCTTCTCGAGGTCCAGCACCATAATGTACATTTGATAGGCCTCCAACCAATGTGGCCATGAAACCGGTGGTTTGCCTGGGAGCTCAAGGAAGGGACGGAGTGGAATAATGTATGCCTCCATACGTTAATCCTCAGTCGCCAAATGTTATGTATGGAAAATGCCTGGGTGAAGGATGAGGCAAGATGGACTTGGCAAACACAGCTTTGTTGTTGTAACTATGTACACAGCCAGACACGGCAGGCACCAGCGTGGGCATCCATCAAAAGAGGCCACAACATGGTCGCCCCTGCCTTATATAGGGCAGTGTGGTGACGTGTCGGGAAGTGCACCTCACCACACTGCACTTCACATCCATCCGTCTTCTACCACTTAATCCTTTTCAGGTCACGAGGGGCTGGAGCCTATCTCAGCATCTTTGGGCGAGAGGCAGGGTACACCCTGGACAGATCGCCAGTCCATCGCAGGGCCAACACAGACAGACAGACAACCATTCACTCTCACATCCATACTTAAGGACAATTTAGAATTCAATTCAATTCAATTCAACTTTATTTATATAGCGCCATTTCACAACAACAGTCATCTCATAGCACTATCAACTGTAGGGGGAACCCCCACAGTTGCAGAAAGACCCCAGCAATCAGGCGATCCCCTGTGAGCAAGCACTTGGCGACGGTGGAGAGGAAAAACTCCCTTTTAACAGGAAGAAACCTCCAGCAGAACCAGGCTCAGGGAGGGGCAGTCATCTGCTGCGACTGGCTGGGGGGTGAGGGGATAGAGAAGAAGAAAAGAACAGACATGTAGAGAGCAAACAGCACGATGGGGACTCAATCTATGGGAGAGAACAAACAATTGTTAATGACCAGCAAAAAAAATATTTCATTGAGAGTGAGAAAAGGAGTGAGGCCCAGTGCATTACTGGAGGTCCCCCGGCTGACTAAACCTATTAGCAGCATAACTAAGGGAGGGTTCAGAAACACATGATCCCTCCCTAATTGTAGGCTATATCAAAAAGGTAGGTTTTAGCCCTATTCTTAAAAACAGAGATCGAGTCTGACTCCCGAATCCAGATTGGCAGCTGATTCCACAGGAGAGGAGCTTGATAACTGAAGGCTCTGCCTCCCATTGTACTTTTGGAGATTCTAGGTATTACAAGTAATCCTGCATTTTGGGAGCGTAGTGCTCTGTTAGGATAATATGGTAGTATCAGATCTTTTAAATAAAAAGGAGCCTGATTGTTTAGAGCTTTGTAAGTAAGAAGAAGGATTTTAAACTTAATTCTAAACTCTATGGGAAGCCAATGAAGGGAGGCCAGAACCGGAGAGATATGATCTCTCTTTCTAGTACCTGTTAAAACCCTTGCTGCAGCATTTTGGATCAGCTGAAGACTTTTTAAAGATATTTTAGGACAGCCTGATAATAAAAATAATAATTACAATAATCTAATCTCGAGCTAACAAAAGCGTGGATCAGTTTCTCAGCATCACTCTGAGACAAGATGCTCCTAATCTTGGCAATATTACGCAAATGATAGAAGGCAGTCTTAGAAACAAATTTAATATGTGAATTGAAGGACAAATCCTGATCAAAAATAACTCCAAGGTTCCTCACAGAGCTATTAAGAGAAAGAGTAACCACATCCAAACTGAAAGTTTGATTTGGAAAGGAATTTCTAAGGTTTTTTGGACCAACAAGAATGACTTCAGTCTTATCTGAATTTAATAGCAGGAAATTACAAGTCATCCAAGCTTTGATTTCCTTAAGACAGGCTTCTAACTTGGCTAATTGATTACTATCATCTGGCTTCATTGACAGGTATAATTGTGTGTCATCAGCATAACAATGAAAATGTATACAGTGTTTTCTAATAATGTTGCCTAACGGAAGCATATATAAACTAAAAAGAGTAGGGCCTAGCACAGATCCCTGTGGAACTCCATGACTGAGCTTTGAGTTGAAAGAAAACTCATTATTTACATGAACAAACTGTATGAATCCACAGTTGATGCCAATTAACCTAACCTGCATGTCTTTGGCCTGTGGGAGGAAATCGGAATACCCTGAGTAACCCCACGTAGACACAGGGAGGACATGTAAACTCCACACAGAAGGGTCACCGATGGTCTGGAGGGGGGATTGAACCCACGATGGTCAGGGGTGGAATCGATCCCATGACCTTCTTGCTGTGCTGCCACAGTGCTAACCACTGCACCACCGTGCACCCTGCACTTCATAAGTTTTGTGTTGTGTCTGCACTTCACAATAAAGTGCCATTTATTATGTATTACACAGAGGTCAGTTTTTTCCCTAAATCTTGTGAATGCAATAACTAGAGAAAGAAATGATGTAGGCTGTTCAAATGAGTACCATAATTTTATCTAAGAAAATTCTGGACAAACTCAAATTTGGGAGACCTTGACCTTCAGGTGTGATAGTGCCTTCAGTTGAAGGTCAGAGATTAATTTTTCACTAAATCTTTAAATGTGATCATTTGAGAAGAAAATGATGTCAGCTTTTCATACTCATGTCATAAATATTTCTATTAAAAATCTTGGATAGTTCAAATTTGGGTGACTTTGAGCTTTACTTCAAGGTCAGAGGTCACATTTTCCATAACTCTTGTAAACATAGTAACGCAAGAAGAGGATGGGGAAGGCTTTTGATATTGATACCATAGTTGTATCTATAAGAACTCTTGGACAAGTTCAAATTTAGGTGACCTTGAACTCAAGATCAAGGTACACTGATCAATTTTTCCAAAAACATTATAAACATGATAACTTAGAAAGGAAATAATGTACGTTTCACATTGATCCTATAGATGATTTTGAATTTTGAGAAGTCAGCTCTCATTAAACCTTGTAAATGTGATAACTTTTGAGTGAAATGATGTAGGCTTTTCATATTGATCCCATAGTAGCATCGATGACAAATCTGGAACAATTTTGAGTGACTGCACAAAAATTCACCCAGCCAGTGCTATTAATGCCTGCAGGCAGAGGGGTGGCACTGGCAGTATTTTTTAAATGAAAAAAACATGCTGCGGCATCATATACTTTAATTGCAAGTGCTATTTGTGGAGTAATTTGGCAACAAAGCATTCTTAACCACTAAGGTTTTGAAGTATAGAGCAGATTTATTTTTGAAACAACGGTCCATTCTGGATGGGAAAAAAAAATCCAAAGCTTCAGCACATAGTGTCCAATGGGAAATTCTCCGAGCACATCCTGGTAACACATTCAGCAGCAGACAGCAAAAATAGCAGCACTGGCTTGTTGCAGGTGCAGCTTTCATTGAGCTCATGATGAGGTTCGCTGGGCAGGTTGAAAAAACAAGAGAGGCACTACAAGCCAGGATCCCCCCCCCCCGCTTTGCCCCCGAAGGTTGTCATGGTAACAATAGGGCTTTTTAGGACGCCAGCTCTCAGCAGAAAACATCTCGAGGGCTCAATGTGATACAAGAGTGAAGAACATCAGTTTAGGAACACATAAGCACACATACAGACAGAAGGAAGGAGAGGCCTAGGGAGAAAACTTGTGCAAAATCGAGTATGAATGGGCATTTACTGCCATCATTACCATTTATGACATGCTCTGAGTTTTATGAGTGGGTGCTCCCTACTCTGGTCATGCTGATTTACTTGCAAGAGAGTCAGGGAGAGGAGATGAAAAAGGAAGCAGAGAAAATAATAGGAAAGATACAGTAATTAGATTATAGATATGCAATGATACGTGGAAGCAAAAATAACGGTTTATTATGATCTGAGATATAATCTATTCATTCTATTTAGGCTCAGCTGATGTTGTAAATATATATTTGGCCAGTCTGGATGACTGAATTTTATGCACATTATATTTGGCTCTAAGTCAAAATATTATCTTTGATCTTAGTCACACTGAAAGAGCAATATCTGTTTGTAACGATAAAAGTAAAGGCTTTTGATAGACCGTGATTAAACCTCCCACGCTGACAATGTGTCATAATTCTCAGTTGGCCTTCAGATCTTTAAATAACCCTATCACACTACACCGCAGCAGTCTAGTTCAACATGTAACACATTACTGGCAGAAACACTCAGACATCATTATCAGACAGTGGCATCTAAACAAGGACTGAAATCTGAGACAACTTTTTTTTACCACTATTACAGTTTTTAGTCTTCCTGGTGTTTGACCCAAGAATGCTTATTGGGCATTGGGTAACCACTCTAAAGTTCACCACCACTAATCATTGCCATTAATCAGTGCTTGGTAAGTCCTCCTATAGACTTTAATGCAGCAGGATAAAGAGATAAGTATTCTACAAATTGCTGTTAAACCCCTGAAGGAGATTATCCTCGTAAATCTGTCACCCGTAATGCCATCAGCATTCACTGCTTGTTCTCACACCACATTACAATTGCGAACACAAGTAATCCTAAAACAGTCGGTTAATCCTTATCGTCACAATATGCACTGAAAAATGGCAGCCTGCTGAAATTGAAGGACTGAGATGGGAAGATTTTCTACAGTTCGCTCACTCATTCTGCAGCAAATGTCATACAAAGATGGGCAGTAATTGGATACATAAAAAGGAGGATAGAGGAGTATTGGATAAAACAGATAAAACATATACTGTACAAGTGGATCTGAAAACAGCTGACAGTGGTACAGCCCCGCAGTTTAACTCATTCACATGCGATAACAGTGGCAATGAAATGTGTTTCAAAGGGAAAATTTGAATACATATTAATATGCCAGTTTAAATCTTTTATTGAGCTAAAGATGATGCCATGAGGAGTAAATACCTTCTGCAAATGTGATGATCTTACTGAGGTATTCATACACTTACTAACACATGGCTGAACACCTGACACTGACGTAAACATCATTTGATCACATTCCTTTAAATAACTCTTAACAAGGTGTTTGTTATTGATGAAAAACAACGCCAGAAACTGTCTTTGTGTGACAAAATCAGTTTAAAGGTCCCATGTTGGGCATTTTCCAAGGTAATTTTATGTTTTAACATCCTCAAGGAGTTCAAACTGAGCACCAGATTGTAGGAAAGAAAAGGTAACTTTCTCTCTAGGGTTTACAGAGAATGGACTGAAAAAGAGGAAAATATTCAGTTAGCAGAAGTTCTCTGAGCCCAAATACTTTGTCGATGCCAGAAGTCAGAGGAGAATGGCCAGACCAGCTCAAGCTGACAGAAAGTGCAACAGTGATCATGTTTACATGTACACAAATAAACTGATTATGATTGGATTTCTGGAATTATCTGATTGTTCAAGTGGCCATGTAAACAGAATAATCCGATAAAGGCTATGTAACTGCTGTCATTAACTCAAGTGGTTTGCCGCCTGTGGGGCGGCAGTGGCTCAGGGGGTAGAGCAGGTCGTCCAATAACTGCATGGTTGGCAGTTCGAATCCCGCTCTCCCCAGATATCCTGCCGTTGTGTCCCTGGGCAAGACACTTCACTCCCAATTGCTCCTGGTGGGTCTGGAAGCACCATGTTAGGTAGCATGCCGCCATCAGTGTGTGAATGTGTGTGTGAATGGGTGGATAGCAGGATCTGTAAAGCGCTTTGGTCATCAAGAGATGAGAATAAAAGCGCTATATGGGTGATTCTATAATTCGGGGTACATTTCACCATAAGAAAAAAAATTATATATATATTGTTTTTCAGTGAATCAACCACTCTTACAAGTTAGCATAATCCTTCAGGGTAACATATCCAGTTGTTGCAAAGCTTAATCATTAACCATTTTTTCTATTTTTAATTAAATAAAATGTGTTTCCTTCCCCATCTGTCAACTAAGTTACGGACAAACTGATATGATTTCAATCATTTGGCAGAATCTTACAGTTAAAGTAAAATTAGAGTTGGAGACATATTTAGTCTTTTCTGCCAGATCTACAATTATTTGTTTTAAATATATATTTTAACTATTAAAATTCCCCCCATGGGTAAGCAATTCGACTACAACTGTTATTAGGACCATGACGTTTTCATTTACAAAAATGTCATATCAGTCATTTTCAGAATTTAAACAAAAGGCTGCCAAAGTTCACAACTGGTCACATCTATACCAATCATGAAATTATGTTTTTGACCTCATTTTCATTCTTTAACTTGAAAAATTTAAGTGTAACTTAGTTGACGATGGAGGTAACGCGGTTGACACAAGTAACTTAGTTGACAGGACACATTAAACAACTAGTACCATGTTATTTTAATGTAGTATGAAATTTAATGAAATATCATTTAAGTAGTCAAGGTGATGGATAAAACAGTGAAAAGAACATGAACAAAGCAAAGTAGCATGCAACTGTTACACAGTTACAGTAAAGTATCAGTAGTAGGCCTAATCATCAGTAGAACTCATTCACGTTTCCAAGCAGAATCAAATGAAACGACTTTGATTCACATACATATAAAAGCAGTAAAAGGGCAACAAATAACAATTGATGAACTGCCCTGTGCTGTATTCAGTTAATACAGTAGAACAGAATTACATTGAAATACAACTGTAGTATATGAAACATTTAACTGATCAATACATTCCATATAAACCTCACTAGGACTTTTTACAAACTTGACCATATTTCTTTGTCAATTTCAACATGGCGTGAAGTCACAGCCTTTGGAGGGGGAATCATTCTCAGCACATCCTCAAACAGGTACCATAGCACATCCTCTCTGAGTGGCCAGAAGAAGCGGTTTACGCCAATGTTACTCATGCACTTCACCTGTACATGGGTTTCCATGGTGTCCTGAATTATCCCAGGGTAAATGTCCCCTTCGTACCTTACAACACACCATTCTCCAATTAGCTCAGGACCCCAAGGAATTTCACTTCCTGCTACTTTGTGTGTTTGAGGGACTAATGTTGCTGTGTGTGCAACATCAAATGCAAAGTAATGTGTGCCATGACATCTGCACTCAAAACTTTGCCGAGTGGTACAAGGGCAACTGACATCCCGATACAGGATCTCTCCCAGTGCCCCTGTGACCACTTGGTGGATTCGCATTGTTGAAGGGACTGCTGGTAGGATTGGCATCATTTTCGCTGCATCATCCACCAGACTTTCTTGGACGTAGAAGAGCTTTACAGCCGTCCTGTTGGCCAAAGCGTGGTAGAGGTGCTCTGCTGTTGGGATATCATGGCTGTGACTAACAAGCCTGTCAGCAGTTCTTTTCAGAAGCCCCCCCACTCCATCTGGAGCACCCTTCCCGTGGCTAGCCTCAAAAAAGTTCCACGTCCCTCGCTTAAAACCTCGATTCAAAAGCTCTGTGCTGAAGAGAAAAAAATTGCCTTTTTGCCTGTACTGGGTTGTAGGCCCATCACTGAAGAAGTGCACCACTTCAACAGACGGATGTGACTTCTTCACTTCGTCCAGAATTGGGGACAAATGTGCCCAGATTGCATGAGGGCTCTTTTCCTTAGAAGGAGAAATTGTGCAAAAACACAAGGGGTCCTCTGTCCCACCAACATAAAGGACTCCCGTGTGGAGAGTTGCTTGCCTTTGGTTGGATGCAAAGTGCATCGCTTGGATTTCTGATGCAAGCTTGCAGGAGTAGTTTTCCGAGAAATCGATGTGGATTAAACATTCTTCGTTGGACATGCATCTCCTTAATTCTTGGTAGTGGGAGAACTGGCTTTTAATGTTGAATAGATGTCGTTTGACACGATTCAGTTGGCTTTGAAACATCTGAAGCACATCAGCCATTTCCATTTCCTTTTTCTGTTTTACTGTGATTTTCACAGGAATCTTTTCCTTTTCTCCATCAATATTTTTCTTGTCTCTGATGACAGTGTCAGTTGTCCACTGTGTGATCTGTATTTTTTGCTGAAGATCAACTCCATCAACTCCATCCATGGCAAACTCTTGTCCTTTGCAATCAGGGCAGACATCATACATACAGTCCAGGTGGCTGCCTGGACCTGGGCTGCCTGGACTCCTTGGTGGTGTACATAAGTTCTGAAGACTCATCTTTCTTTCCCTGCTTTCCTTCTGCGCCTTCCTCCAATAGGCCCTCTTGCTTCTCTTCTCTCTCTCACTCATCATTTCAACAGTTTTCACCTTTCTCTGTGCCCTTAGCCTGTGCCATGCCTGTCTTTGCTTCTCCAAATAAGCTGCCCTTCTTGCTGGATCAGCACCTCTTCGAGCCCTGTATCTGCGCTGTTTTTCAGCTGCTGACACCTATTTCAAATAGATTTTAAAATACTAAATTAACTTGAATAGTGAAAAAGTAAAATGCACTCTATTAACTACAGTATTCATTGAGATAGGCAGATTGATAATGACAACAATGTAGAGAAAATTACTGATGTCAGAGAGCACTGGAGTTGCATGTCAACTAAGTTACCCAGTCTGTGTAATTTAGTTGACATGTAACTTAGTTGACAATTTCTATGTTTTCTCTCATAACTTCCTTAGCTAATGTAGCATAGCTATGCACATGGCATTTTCTTAAAGAGGATAACAGGTTTTTTAATCAGGTAAGTTAATTTAAATATTGAAATATCAAAACCCATGATTATATGAGTAACTTAGTTGATGCTTAATTAATATACTCTCAGACCACATGTAATTTTAGATCAAATATTGAATGAAGTGAGAGGAGACTCACCATAATGCATTCAAAATGCCCGCCAGAAAGGAAGACGTCACCACACAGGGCTGGTCACATGGTGTTGGACCAAACCATTTTTGGGTTCAGCGGGGGGAGTCTTGTTGGTAACTTAGTTGACATGAATTTTGCGGACAGCGGTAAAATTAATAATTTTAAGTATTAAGATGTTAAAATATAATGTGAAATTATTATTTTCTCCTAGTACTTAACACTCTTAAGAACATTGTAAAATAATATTATTGACTTTGATGTTTTTTAGTACTTTATTTTGATCACAACACAGTGAAACGGGAAATCGGACATGGAAAAAATGAAAACTCTAAGAATATCATTATAGATTTTAAATAATAATAATCAGAAAATATGTGAAATGTTTTACAGTTATATTGCATTATGTGTATACATGGTTAAAATGTGAAATTACAGAGGAAAAAAAGATGTTTAATAGTCAGTAACATCACTAAACATCAGCGGACATGGAATGTACCCCAAAATATAGAATCGCCCATACAAGTGAATGCCATTTACCTTCCAATAATCAGTTTATTACCTCCGCCAGGCCGAAAGGCCAGGAGGAGGTAATGTTTTTGCCGGGGTTTGTCTGTGTGTTTGTCTGTCTGTCTGTCTGTCTGTCTGTCTGTCTGTCTGTCTGTCTGTCTGTTTGTCTGTTGGTTAGCAAGATAACTCAAAAACTTTTGGACGGATTTCAATGAAACTTTCAGGCGTTGTTGGAAATGGCACAAGGAAGAACTGATTAAATTTTGGGGATGATCCGCATCACCGTCTGCATACAGGAATTTTTTAAAGCATTTTTTTCCACACTGTGACATACGGCCATTTTCAACATGTGCGCAGGCGCAATGGAGGGCGCTGGGCGTCGTGTCTGACCAACACAAACTCCGCGTTCTTCAACGTTTTAGGCACAAAAGCACGCGGAAAACACTGCTGGCCTGGGCCCGCTAGCGTGCCTGTTTTTGCGCCACGCTGCAAAACCTGATACGGCCACCTGTCCGCCGCCCGATTATTTGCCACAAATTCCCCGCCCAGCTATAGGCGCTGCGTAAAAAAGACCTCTCTGCCGGGGAAGATTCTAAATTCTGTTTTGCCGCGGAGCGCAACCCCAATATAATATAAAACCCACGGCAACCTGTCTAACCAATCTGCATCCGTCAGTGGAGGAGATGGACACACCAACACTTCAGTTTATTACCTCCGCCAAGGAGGCAATGCTTTTACTACCGTAAAACGGGGCTATAAGGGACGGCGGGGTAATATGGGACACTTTTCTAAATGTAATTCTGCTTTTTTAATTTTGCTTCTGCCTAGATTTGATGAAGGATTCATGGATATTTGACAATAACAACACAACTCAGCGTCCTGCTCAAAATAAAAAAAGCAGAATTACATTTAAAACATTTCCCAGAAAAGTGTCCCTTATTAACCCGCCGTCCCTTATAGCCCCGTTTTACACTACTGAACCACTAATCCTATCACTATCACATTGATTGTCATTCATTAATTGTCTGTTTATTGCACTGTCCATGTCAAATAAACAAATAATCATTGTGAATCCAATTGCTAGTCATATCTTTTCATGCTCAGGGAATCTGAAAACGTACACACAAACACTGTATGGGGGGAACTGTGCCGCTTGGCGGAGGTCTGCACTCTCCGAGTGCTTTTCTAGTTCAATGCATGTAAACACGAGAAAACTGATTATTGCCAGCATCAGTTTATTCCCAGTAATCGGTTTATTGTGACCATGTAACTGAAGTCACAGTGACTCACTGGACGATTAACCGAAATAAAACCAAAACCAATGCTTGGGGTTTAAAACTGATATAATCTTGCTCATGTCAGTTTTTCTTTTCTTTCGGTTTTTCCCCTCTCCCTGTTGTGTGTGTGTACATGCATGGTCATGTGGCTCCACACCCCAGAAGCTGTGCAATTAGTGCTGTTTGAAAGCAGCAGAACAGAACAAAAATTAAAACGGC
This sequence comes from Pholidichthys leucotaenia, assembly GCA_020510985.1. Classification (NCBI taxonomy): domain Eukaryota; kingdom Metazoa; phylum Chordata; class Actinopteri; order Cichliformes; family Pholidichthyidae; genus Pholidichthys; species Pholidichthys leucotaenia. The sequence goes on from CM035838.1 coordinate 150,994,845, forward strand.
TTGTATCGAAATGAAATGTGGTGTCCATCCACATAGGATCGTAGTTTACTCTCTCCCCTAGACTGAGTCCCCATCATGCTGTTTGCTTTCTAAATGTCAGCTCTTTTCTTCCTCTCTGTCCTCTCACCCCCCAGCCAGTCGCATCAGATGACTGCCCCCCTCGAGCCTGGTTCTGCTGGATGTTTCTTCCTACTAAAAGTAAGGTTTTCCTCTCCACTGTCACCAAGTGCTTGCTCACAGTGGATCACCTGATTGTTGGGGTCTTTCGGCAACTGTGGGGTACTTGCCCTACAGTCTGAAAGTGCTATGAGATGACTGTTGTCATGAAATGGCACTATAAAAATAAAGTTGAATTGAAAAGTATTTGATGATTGACTTTACTTCACCTGAAGGTGCCAAGAAAAAGCGAGCCAAATGCACTTAGTTTATGGTTTATTTGTTTATTTGTCAGGGACCATGTACAGAAAAAAACATTAAACACAGGGTAAAGATGGTCCTGTGGGACACATATATATGCACTTATGTATATCACTTCATGCTTCATATGTATACCACTTTAGGCTTCACATCTTAGATTGAACAAAGGACTGAGCCTCTCTGGAGATAACAGGAGGATGTGAAAGTCTAGTCTTTGGTATGCGGAGAGACGGTCTAGGGGGATTTTCCTGGCCGCCAGAGGCTGGGGGTGGAGGTGTTAAGATCTGAAGGAAGATGTATTGTTATTTGGGATTAAATACAATATGACTGTGTGCTTTGAAGTCCTGAGGTATTTAAAGAACGAATGTCTGGGTTTCTTACTCTTTCTGCTTTTGATGATGTTGGATGATGTGAATAAACCTGACTCGTGAGATGAACTCTGCCTCGTCATTTTCACATTATCTACACTGGTGACCCTAAGACGTATCATGAGTGAAAGAAATTCCCCCGAGTCAGCCGGGTCAGGAGCTCCCAGCCAAGCGTATGCCGCTACCGTCCAGCTACCAGACTTTTGGCGAGACAACCCGCGCTCCTGGTTCCACTTGGTCGAAGCACAGTTCGCCCTCCAGGGGATAACGGTAGATGACACGAAGTTCTACCATGTGATTGCCAAGCTCGACAACCGCACAGCTCGGCATGTGCAGAGCCTTGTGGAGCAGCCACCGGCCAACGACAAATACGGCGGGTTGAAGGCTGCGCTCATCCAACGCTTCACTCTCTCAGTCCAGGAGAGAGTGGAGAGGCTCCTGGCTCTGAACAACTTGGGAGATGGCACGCCCGTTGACCTGATGGAAAACATGCTGAGCTTGAGGGGCTCAGATGGCGATGACTTCATCTTCACCCACATTTTCCTGAGAACCCTACCTTTGGCCACGAGAGCGACCCTGGCCAGTTCGCCGTTGTTGGCCCAGCGGGACTTCCACGCGCTGGCCCAGGAGGCGCACCGGATTCTCAACGCCAGCAAACAGCGCGCGGCCACCGCAGCAGTGACGGAGTTCGGCACGACGGCCGGAGATGGCGAGGGGCCAGACACAACGGTAGCAGACCCACCGACGATGGCGGCGGCGAGGGCCAAGGATCGCGGAGGAGACACCCTCTGTTTCTACCATCACTGCTTTGCAGAGAAGGCACGCAAATGTATACCACCGTGCCAGTTCAAGCGCTTGGGAAACGCCAAGACCGGGGGTCGGTAGCAGCTGCAGCCCTCGGTGAAGAGAACAAGCTGCTCTACTTGACAGACGCGCGTTCGGGGAGGCAATTCCTCGTGGACACAGGCTCCCAAGTGAGTTTTATCACGCCTACCTCCGCTGACCGGCTGGCGGGGCCCGGAGGTCGCGGGGCGTCAGCAGTGAACGGCTCAGAGATTAAGACCTTTGGTGAGAGGAACCTGCTTCTGTCCCTACACGGCCGTACATTTGAGTGGACTTTTGTTATAGCTGCAGTGAGTTTCAATATGTTGGGGGCTGATTTTCTGTGCTCACATGGTTTGTTGGTTGATCTTGCTAACAGACGCCTGGGTAATGCACTTTCCTTTTATTCTATTCCCTGTGCAGCCCGAGTGACCCCGCCCACAGCACAAGCCAACGTCGCAACGGCAAGCGGTAAGTTCCACACACTGCTCACTCAGTTCCCAGCACTCACGGTTCCCACATTTTCAGCAGCCGTCGCTAAACACGGAGTGGAACATTTTATTACTACCACCGGACCGCCCATTTTTGCAAAAGCTCGGCGCTTGGATTCAGCTAAACTGACCATAGCGCGCGAGGAGTTCGTCAACCTGGAAAAGTTGGGCATCAACAGGCGTTCGAAAAGCCCATGGGCTTCCCCGCTGCACATGGTCCCAAAAGCTGATGGCTCGTGGCGACCTTGCGGAGATTTCCGCAGGTTGAACAATGCCACAGCGCACGACCGCTACCCAATCCCGCATATCCAAGATTTTTCCGTTCATTTGGTGGGGGCGCGCGTTTTTTCTAAGATAGACTTGGTCCGCGGTTACCATCAAGTCCCAGTGCGCGCTGAGGACATACCCAAAACAGCGGTAATAACTCCGTTTGGCTTATTCGAGTTTTTGCGCATGCCGTTTGGGCTGAAGGGCGCCGCGCAGACGTTCCAACGCACGATGGACGCGGTGTTGCGCGATCTCCCCTTCGTATTCGTCTACCTGGACGACATCTTAGTAGCCAGCGCGTCCGAAGACGAACACGAAAACCACCTCACGGCAGTTTTCCGGAGGTTGGGAGAGCACGGGTTAATCAACCCAGCGAAGTGTCAGTTCGGGGTGACGCAAATTGATTTTTTGGGGCATCGCGTCTCCCCAGAAGGAGCGGTTCCGCTGCCTGACAAAGTACGCGCGGTAACAAATTTTCCCCAGCCACAAACAGTCAAGGCGTTACAGGAGTTTTTTGGAATGGTGAATTTTTATAACCGTTTCCTCCCCCGCGCAGCGCAGCTCATGCAACCATTGTATGCCGCACTAAGAAAACAAAAACCCACAAATAAGATCGAATGGTCTCCGGAGCGAGAGCGAGCATTCTCGGAGGTCAAAACAGCCCTGGCAAACGCTGCGTTGTTAGCACATCCAGACCCAACAGCCCGCATAGCGCTCACTACTGACGCATCTGATGTGGCCACAGGGGCGGTCGTGGAGCAGCATGTAGCCGGGGCTTGGCAGGCGGTCGCATTTTTCAGCAGGACTTTGCGCAATAGCGAACGAAAATACAGCACATTCGACAGGGAGTTGTTAGCTCTTCACTTGGCCATTCGCAACTTCCAGTTCTGGCTGGAGGGACGCCGTTTCACCGCGTTCGTTGACCACAAGCCGCTGACATTCACGATGGCCAAGGTTTCAGAACCGTGGTCAGGCCGGCAGCAAAGACAGCTGGCCGCTATCTCAGAGTTTACTACCGATATTCAGCATGTGGCGGGTAAACTAAATGTAGTGGCAGACTGTCTCTCGCGCGCCGTGGCGGCCCCAGTCCGCGTAGGGATAGATTATGCAGCCATGGCCGTGGATCAGGTTAGCGACGCGGACGTGCACGCGCTCCAGTCTGGACCAACAGGGTTAAGGCTGGAGAACAGGGTGCTGCAAGACGGTTTGCCCCCCCTAATCTGCGATGTCTCCACTGGACGACTGCGTCCTGTGGTACCGGCCGTGTGGCGCCGCCGCGTTTTTGACTCGATTCATTCTCTGGCGCACCCGGGATGTGCGCGCGTCGGTCAAAATGGTGGGAGAGAAATTTGTTTGGCCGAGCCTGCACAAACAAGTTAGAGAGTGGGCAGCAGCCTGCATGGCTTGTCAACGAGCCAAGGTACACAAACACACGAGAGCTCCCTTGGAGCCGTTCCACATCCCAGCTAAGAGGTTCGATCATGTTCACCTGGACCTCGTAGGCCCCCTACCGCCGTCACAGGGGTGCACACACCTTCTGACAATGGTAGACCGCACCACGCGCTGGCCGGAAGTGGTCCCACTGTCGTCAACCACAGCCGAGGAGGTGGCACGCGTGTTTTTAACAGCATGGGTAGCGCGCTTTGGAGTCCCATCAGACATTACGTCCGTTAGGGGTCCTCAATTTGTTTCCGAACTTTGGTCAGCAATGGCCCGCAGCCTGGGGGTAACGATCCACCGCACAACCGCGTACAATCCACAGGCTAATGGGTTATGCAAACGTTTTCATAGGTCATTGAAAGCGGCTCTCAGAGCGTCGCTTACGGATGCAAATTGGGTAGACAGGCTACCGTGGGTTTTATTGGGGTTGCGTTCTGCACCTAAAGAGGATTTAGAAGCCTCCCTGGCTGAGCTGGTTTTTGCGCAGCCACTTCGGCTGCCCTGGGAATTTCTCCCAGATAATCCTGCGCCAGAATGCTCCCCGGCTCAGCGGTTACAGAGTGGCACGGAATCGGGCACGCTGCCTGGCCCCGTTCACCACAGTTTTCCGCGCGTTTTTGTGCCTAAGGCCTTAAAAAACGCGGAGTTTGCTTTTGTCAGACATGATGCCCATCACCCACCGTTGCGACCACCTTATGATGGACCATTTAGAGTGCTGGAAACGGGATAAGCATTTTTTGCTAGACCTGGGGGGCAGGAAAGAAAAGATTGGCATAAACAGGCTCAAACCCGCCTTTGTTGTGGCAGACGAGGATGTGCTGTGCGCCAGGGTTCCTCGGCGCAGCAGACCCCCTAGGGGACATTCCCCAGAACACCCACAGGGATTGACTAACAGTTCTCACCCTCAGGCAGCAGCTCCCCAGCAGGATGGCGCCGCGGAAGTGGTAAAGCCCGCTTACAGCAGATACGGGAGGAGACTGAGGCCCAAGCAGCACGTGGACTGATGTGTAATGGTTTATCATGACATGCAGACTGTTATTCCGTTGTTCCATCTTAGACATTTGGGGGGGGTCATGTGGGACACGTATATGTGCACTTATGTATATCACTTCATGCTTCATATGTATACCACTTTAGGCTTCACATCTTAGATTGAACAAAGGACTGAGCCTCTCTGGAGATAACAGGAGGATGTGAAAGTCTAGTCTTTGGTATGCAGAGAGACGGCCTGGGGGGATTTTCCTGGCCGCCAGAGGCTGGGGGTGGAGGTGTTAAGATCTGAAGGAAGATGTATTGTTATTTGGGATTAAATACAATATGACTATGTGCTTTGAAGTCCTGAGGTATTTAAAGGACGAATGTCTGGGTTTCTTCCTCTTTCTGCTTTTGATGATGTTGGATGATGTGAATAAACCTGACTCGTGAGATGAACTCTGCCTCGTCATTTTCACATTATCTACAGTCTGTCCACGTGGATGCCCTGAATTTCCCTCTGGGATTAATAAAGTATTCAAAATTTAAAAAAAAAAAAAAATACCAGATTATAGCGTTTGTGGTGTGGATTCACGAATAATGAAGCAGTGTACTTTATATTAACAAAACCTTACTTGTCGAACAGCGTTCACGTATACAGGTAGCAGTAGCAACATGAAGTCAACTTCCTGAAGCATTAGGCTGCGTGTCCCCCAAACGCGTTTTTTCAGCGCTGGGCAGCTATTTTCCATTCATTCTCTATGTAGTCCAGCGTTTACAGCGCTGAGTGCCCACAGCACTAAAACGCTCTCGACGGTGGCCGTTTTTTGTCGCAGCGCTCAGAGCACTCAAAGTTGAAAAAAGTTCAACTTTTCAGAGACTGTAGCTGAGCTCGTCAATGTCAGACCTCAGCAGCCAATCAGAACTGTTGGGTGGGCGGGACATAGGACACCCGTACTAGTCTGTACTCAGACTCCTGCTTTCTGTGTCATCATATTTTACATCCAGAGCTGCTAGAAAACGTTTCCTGTCCATTGTTATTTAGAGACTGCTATTAAAAAAATCTGTAGAAAGTCTGACAATAGGAAAAGCGGGAGTGATGAGCTGAGAGTGACAAGCTGTTGCAGGGATTCAGAGCACAGACTATTTTTCCCCCAGAGCGCAGCGTATAAACGCTGGGAAAAAAAAAAAGCTCAGGACGGTCGGGCAACAAAAAACGCATTTGGTGGACATGCAGCAGTGTCTGACTACAATACAACAGTGCCATCTATGGGCATAAAGAAGTCATAAATGACAGAGCACAACATCTCTCTCTGTAAAAGATTAGTTTTGCACAACTTGTGAGGAGTAAAGAGCAGATGAAACTATGTTAGGTCTACACTAAAGTAAGGCTGTAACTTAACAATGAAACTTAACTTATATATTCTTTCTTACTACTAACATATTGAAACAAAAGTTCACATAAGGCACATTAAATCAGTAATATTTACATTTTTTTAAATAAAGATTGCACTTATGTTTGAAAATAAGAAATGCACTCAACTTATTTTTTTTTATCTGTAGCATTCAAAACTTCAAAATGATCACAGTTCTCTACTGTATATTAATTTTCTAATGCATATTATGGCATGATATAGTCCTTGTGACACTTTGGCATGTACTTTCCACGTGGCTGTTTGTGAGAAGGGTGAGAATGTGACGGTCCAGGTATGTCATGGGCTTCTCCAGCAACTGAAGGAAAGTGAACAAGATGCAACTCATTCCAGGTCTTTCCATCACTCAGTAAGAAGCGTTCGGGCCTACTCTCTTCTTCACAGTTACTGGGTTTGTGAATCTCGAATGAGCTTTAGGAACATGATGAGGTTTTCTGAGCCTCACTTCCTCTCCTGGTTGAAAAGAAGGCATGTGTGCACCACGTTTAGCATCTGTGTAGTGCTGCATTTTGTTCTGTTGTCTCCAAACTGCATGACGAGCTTGAGTGTCCAGAGAAGACATGGCAGATGGCAGGGGAAGAATGTCCAATTTTGTGCACATTTTCCTACCATCAAGGAGTTCATATGGTGAGGTGGATGTTGTTGCATGTGGCGTTGCACAGTAAACTTGAAGCCAATTCATCACAGTCTCTTTCCAAGGTAGCGACTGTTGGATGGCAGCTTGAATGCAGCTTCCGGGGGCACAATGGAATCTCTCATAAGCTCCATTAGTAGCTGGGTAATAAACTGAGGTTTTGCTCTGGGTTACCTGTAAGATATACCTCTGTCATACAAGAATGAAGCAAAAACATCCATCCATCGTCTTCCACTTAATCCTTTTTGGGTCGCGGGGGGCTGGCGCCTATCCCAGCATCTTTGGGCAAGAGGCAGGGTTTACCCTGGACAGATCGCCAGTCCATCACAGGGCCAACACAGAGAGAGAGAGACAACCATTCACTCTCACAGTCATACCTAAGGACAATTTAAAATCCCCACTTGATGCCAATTAACCTAACTTGCATGTTTTTTGGCATGTGGGAGGAAACCAGAGAAATCCCGGAGTAAACCCACGCAGACACAGGGAGAACATGCAAACACCACACAGATCAAAAACAGCAGATGTGAATTGAGGACCATTATCGGTGACAATGTTCTCCGGGTTACCATGATGACCGATGATGGAGGTCAGGAACTGTGTAACATCCTCAGTAGTGACAGAATGTGAAAAAGCAAGCTCAGGCCACTTGGAATAGTAGTCTGTCAGTGTGATGGCATAAATGCAGGCAGGAACAACAGTCTCGAATGGTCCAGCTATGTCAAGTCCAAGCTTCTTCCATGGCCCATCAGGCAGTGGAACAGGTTGCAAAAGAGCAGGATGAGTAAGGGCAGTTTTGTCATTAGACTGACAGAGTGTACATGAGTCTATGCATGACGTCACTTGAGAGTCAATTTTTGGCAACCAGTAAACTTCTCTCAGGTGTTGTTTTGTGCGTACAATCCCTTGGTGACTTTCATGAGCTAGGGCAATCAATGTGTGTCGTAGAGAGAGTGGTGCAATGAGCCTTGAGCCTCGGAGGACATAGTTGTCCTTAGTTGAAAGCTCATCTCTGATCTTGTAATATGGTATCAGTGTTTCACTCACAGATTTAATGGAGGAAGGCCAACCACATTCCATCTGCAAGCGCAGGTCTGACAGTTCAGGACAAGAGGAGCAAGCAGAGTCAAGGTCAGCCACAGGCAGGGCGCTCAGGGTTGCAGAAATCTGAGCCACCAACTCAGGTTCTGTGTCAGGGGCAGAGTTAAAAGACACAGGCAAGGGAAGGTGAGAGAGGCAATCAGCTGTATAATTCTCACAACCTGGTCAGTAGACGATGTCATAATCAAAGCAGAGCAGGCGCGCAGACCAATGGGCTACACACATTCCAGTTCGACCTATCACTTTTGTGCTGAGCAGTGTTGTCAGTGCCTGGTGATCTGTGCGGAGAATGAAGCGACGTCCCCATAAGTATGTGCTCCAATTTTCTGCATCCAACACACAGGCAAGTGCTTCTTTTTCCACAATGGAATATTTTTGCTGTTTCAGTCAGTGTGTGAGAAGCAAAAGCTACTGGCTTTTCTGTACCATCAGATTGTACTTGTGCAAAGACAGCACCAAGTCCATAGTCACTGGCATCTGTGGATATCATAGGTCGAAGAGAAGGGTTGAAAAGAAGTTGAACAGAAGAAGTTGCTTAACTTCTTCAAAGCTTGCTTGTGCTGCAGATGTTCACTTGAAGGAGTCTTTGTCACTGGCACACGCCTGGATAGGAGCCACAACTGTTGCAAAGTGAGGCAAAAACTTGATACGAGACCCAGAGAGGACCTCAGGGTAGCAGCATCGGATGGTGCAGGAGCTCTCAAAACAGCACTGATGTGCTCTTGGTCAGGAAGGATACCCTGAGTAGTAATGCTGTGTCCTAGGAAGCGTAAAAAGGGCTTCCTGAACTGGCATTTTCTGTCATTGAGCACCAGTCCAGTGTCTTTCAGTTTCTGAAGAAGAGCATTGAAATTCTGATCATGTTCAGCAGCAGTTTGGCCATAGACAATGAGATCGTCCAAATAGTTTTGAACACCTGGAAGACCTTTGAGGATGTCAGCCATCATTTTCTGAAAGGCTGAGGGGGTAGATGCAAGGCCATAGGGAACTCGGCAGAATCTGAAGAGGCCATCATGTGTGATGAATGATGTAAGGCCTCTGCTATCTTCATGTAGTGGTAACTGATAGTATGCATTTACCAGGTCAATTGTAGAAAACATTTTTGCACCTTGAAAGTTTACAAAAAGTTTGTCAACGTGAGGCAGGGGGTAGCAGTCTGTAACCACAACTTTATTTGGTTCACGTAGATCTGCAGGCATCCTTATTCCACCAGTTTTACGTCCTGTAACTACAATAGGTGAAATCCAGGGTGATGCATCAATCTTTTCAATAATGCCAGCTTTCAGCAAACAATCTAGTTCTGCTGAGACAGAATCTCTTACAGGAAAAGGTAGGTGTTGTAGCTTCTGGTGTACAGGTTTGACGAAAGAGTCAATTTTTACTTTATGCACAAAGTTGCATACACAGCCAATGTCAGGAGCAGCTGGAATGCAAGGGTCAGGTGCAGCGTTTGTGGTCATCACAGGAGCTGGTGAAGCAGGAGTTGGAGGAAGAACAGTGTTACCTGTAATGCAGATGTTTAGAGCAGCCATTAGATCTCTTCCCAAATAGAACGGTCCCTTTCTTCACCACAAAGAATGGGGCTGAAGCAGCTGTCCCTCCTCTGTTCACTGTGGCATGTATGCAGTCCAACAAAGGGATTCTCTTCCTTGTGTAGGTAACCAACTGTTGAGAAGGGTGAAGCAGAGCTGTATCGCCAAAGTATTGTTCATACATATTGTGTGGCATAATAGAAACTGCAGAGCCTGACTCGACAACCAGCTCATGTTCTGTAGCATGGGAAATAGGTGTACTGATGCTGATTTTACACTTACGTGTGTCTGGTGCATGGCAAGAGTTTTTTAAGTAAAACAGTCAGTTTGAGTAGCTGCACTTCACCTACACCAGAGGTCTTAGATGAGTGACAAACATGTGCAAAATGTCCATCTTTATGGCATGATTTGCAAGTTGCTTTGGCTGCAGGGCACTGAGGAAAATTAGCCATGTTTTTCAGATCCACATCTGAAGCAGGTACAGGAGGATGTTGCAGTGGCAGTAGGAGATTTATTTGGGTGGCTGGATTTTCTGTAGTTCTTTTTAAAGGCCTGTGAACGGGGCCGAAGTGCTTGTACTGAGGCATTATCACCTGCTGAAATCGTTTTAGCTTGCTAGATAGCAGATTCCATTTGTGTTGCAATAGTAACTGCTTTATCTAGAGTGAGGTCAGATTCAAGCAAAAGTCTTTCTGTAATACCAGAATTGCTCACGTGTTCTATCAACTGATCGTGGATCATTTCGTCTGTTATATCATCAAATCCACATCTGGAAGCTAAATCATGCAGGGTGGCCACATACTGTGCAACAGTCTCATGAGGTGCTTGATTTTGTTGTCTGAAAGTGTGTCTTTCTACCACGGCATTAACTTTAGGTGCAAAGTATTTCTCCAAAGCAGTAACAGCAGTTAGGAAGGTGTCACCCGAGTCTGGTAATGAACAGAAAATCCGTTGTCCCTCAGCTCTGAGGCAATGGAGTAAAATAGCTCTCTTCCAAGCTTCAGGCCAGGCGTTTCCAGTTGCATTAATGACCAGCAAGTAGTTGGTGAAAATCCGCATCTACGTGCTTAACAGCATCTGTGGTTCTCCCAGGCACGGCAAAAACATCGGATGCAGAGGCATATTTCCAGCCATGGTGAGTCCAAAAAAAAAAAAAAAACTGTAGGTTTACTTCTCATCAAAATGTGGTGTGGACTCACAAATAATGAAGCAGTGTACTTTATATTAACAAAACTTTACTTGTCGAACGCTATTTACGTATACAGGTAGCAGTAGCAACATGAAGTCAACTTCCTAAAGCATTAGTCTGACTCCTCCTCCTTCTTCTAGCGTCTTAACAAAGATCAGCAATACAACAGTGCCATCTATGGGTATAAAGAAGTCATGAATAACAGAACACAACAGCATTCTCACGAATTTCCATCTGTAGTCCATGAGGCAGGCAAGAAGATATTAAAAGAAAAACAGCACAGATAGAAAGCAATTCAGATCAGATTTCAAAATCTGTTGTCCCTGAAACAAGCAGGGAGTAAGTTTAAAAGCTTAAAAGATAAGAGGGCAGCACACATAAAAACAATTTAAGAGTACAATTTCAAACCCCATTTTAGGGAGAGATCAATGCTGGCAGGCTTGATTACTTAAAACCATTTTTTAGTCTCTGTGGAAAAGTCTCTGTAGTTTGTTCTGGTCTTCAATGCAGTGGGGAGCTTGTTCCATTCCGTTATAGCTTTGTATAAGAAGGCTGATTGTCCAAAAGCAGTTTTACGTAGGGTTATGCAACAATCCCACCTAGAGGAAGTCCTTGTTATTCGTGTATTTTGCTCAGAAGTTAAGTACACAAAAATCTTAAGAGGTGGGGGTGCAGAACCATGGATAATTTTAAAAACCAATTGTATATTTGCATATATGATCATATGTTCAAAGCTTAACATCTTGTGTTTGGCAAGTATACCACAATGGTGATACTGTCATGTCTTCTTATCCAGAATTCTGATGGATTGTTTATACAGGGATTCTAGCAGGGATTGCCACAAAGCTAGATCACTGTTAGCTGTTAACCGGTATCTGTGTCTGCTAAACCGTTTTACAGTGGGAAATGTACGACAAAATGGACAAGCTGATGTTGGATTTAAGAACCAGTTCAAAGACTCTTCATCCCTGTGTGGTGATAACATAATCATGGCTGCATAAACGTTCCCCCAGTGCAGCTGACAAGCTAATTAGCTGCTGCCACAAGTAACGTGACCCACAAAACAACAAGAGGTAAGTATTATAAAGACTGATTTCTGCACTGGACAATGTTTACATGTGTTGTGTGTGTGAAATTATTATATTATGCTCATTTACTACCAAATCACAGCAGTGATATATTAATTGATACCACACTCTTGTGTAATATTGGTAATATGTAATATTACTGTGCTGTTGCAATCCTGGAATTTCCCCATTGTGGGACTAATAAAGGCTTATCTTATCTTATCTCATCTTATCTTAATTATAATCCTTGTCAGTGAACTATAAGGGAGGGCAAAAAAAGACAACAAAAACTAAAACTGATGTGAAAGGTTCAAATAACCACGATGCTGATTTATGGTCAATTTTCCTAGCCCTACACTCCCAGTTACATGGGGTGAGACTGTACATCCTGGCAGATAAGCACATCTGTCGCAAGGTCTGTGGTGGACTTTTGCCAATTGGTGCATCGTTACATGCACTACACAAAGAGGAGAGAGAAACAAACCTATCATCTGGTCAGTCACTGCAACAGATACTGGAGTCAGTTTGTCTTGGCCTGTGTTTGCCACTGATAATACCTCTATCTGCCAAGAATGTGCCGCTAATCCAGCAAAAGCTAGCGGTACTCAAATACTTTGCAAGTAGTTTCATGAAATGGTCAGTCAGAAAGCAACTCATACCGGCTCGGATGTCACCCGGGTTAACAAGGTCAGGAGTTCTTGGCAGCGGAAGGTGAGGGACAGAGCTGTGTGGAGGAATCTGATTAGACCTAAATGAAACAGTCATTGTCGGCCCCGACAGACCGCCATGATGATGATGATGACAAGAGAGGTACACAAGAAGAGCATCACTGAAGGCACAACACACTGATCCTTGAAGCAAATGGGCTACAGCAGCAGAAGATCTCAACTGGTGCTAATGGTGCCCGGTCCAGTTCCAATTTAAGCATGTGTGATGCTAGCATATCAATATGGATAAATATCTCTGAGGAATGCTGAATCTATGCCATGATGAATAAGGGCAGAAATAAGGCAATTCTGAAGGCAATGGGGATCCAAACTCATAAAAGCAATAGCTCCAATATATCCTTCAATAATTAATATAGATAGGCATCCGAGGTAAGCACACATAGCATTGTTCAGTGTGATTAGAATCCCACTTCTTTGGTGGGAAGACCGGCATCACTATGGATGGATAATCGAGTTGACATCCCCAGAGTATTTCTGAGGTCACCTACTAAAACTGGGTCTGTGTCACAGTTAAAGACCAGCTGCTACTGCTGCTCAGGCCATATCTGAACCACTGTGTGTGTACATGCACATGCATGTGCACACATCTAAAGGAATTCACAGTAGAGCCGTTTTTACTCTCCCGTTCTGATTCCATCAAAAGCTATCATATCAGAAGCTTGTATCGTATTCTAAACATTTTTAAAACTGCATGAAACTGCTTCTCACACGATAGTGCGATGGGCATTATATAAAAGTCTCATGCACACCTAAACAAGTCATTAACAGACACAAACTCCTTTATGCTCAATTTCTGATTAATATTTATTTAGCATTACCCTATGCACTGACTAGAGCTGTGTGTGAGTGTGTGCAGTTACAGTTGACTCCAGTGGTTCTCTGTTTATACCATACACTGTATTTATTAAATATTTTCATTGTACAAAAAGAAAGCTTTTCTTCCTGGATTTACAGCACTGTCATCTTAATCATTTCATGCCATTTGCAGCCAGTATCTGCACAGTAAGCCAAAGTGGAGCTGTGGGGTTGAATTCCTGCCCATACAACCACCTTTTACAGTCTCAGCTCAGAGGCAGTTTGATTAAAGACAACCAATCACAACCATGTTTGGCTGTGACCACAAATCTTGTTTTTATATCATCAGGAAACTAATTAAAATTGAACTGATTTAAAAAAAAAAAAAACTCCCCATTAAATCAGCATGATAAGAACTTCCTGAGGACAGAGACCATTTTTCGAAACATTTATGAGGAGCATTTTTAGTTTTCTGCTTGGCAAAGTGCTACACACAATAATGGGAGGAGGAGGGGCTTATCTTACAGCAGCCCACCACCAGAGAGCAATCAAGATACACTGACTTAACAATTAAGAATGGGCATGTGACATCACTCGACGGAAAAACTACAAGGAATTGTGGGAAAAGTGTTCAGCCTGTCTGTGCTTAGTAGTGAGCAACGAATGCGGTTAGGCTGCATTTCCGCCAAATGTGTTTTTTCTGCTGTGGGCGACTATTTTCTGTTCATTTTCTATGTAGTCCGGCGTTCAATGCGCTCAGTGCCCTCGGCGCAAAAACGCTGTCAGCAGCCAGCGTATTTTGTCACTGTGCTCATGGCGTTGAAAGCTGAAAAAAGTTCAACTTTCGGAGCACTACAGCGCTCATCAACTGCACACCTCTCTCTCTTACCAGCCGATCACAGTCAGCCTAAAAGTACACCATGATCAATATTTAACGGCCAAAGCTTGGAGGGACGTGTATTTTCTTACCAGTTTGATGTGATTTATTCCAGTGAGTAGAGCGTTTCAGAGCAAAATCTGTGAAATTCCCTGCATGCTTTGAGAGACAGGTCAAGCGGTTGCCAGGATACCGGGCAGAGTGGTTTTTTTAAGTGCATGAAAAGCGCTCAGGAAAACAGGTTGAGAGCATTTTTACTTTCCCTGTGGACACGCAGCCTTATTAAAATGATTAAAATTATTCAAACAGGAAATGTAAATATACATATAAAATGTCCTAAAAAATCCAGGATGACACAATCCATCCATCCATCCATCCATCCATCTTCTACCGCTTTTCCGGAGGTCCGGGTCGCGGAGGCAGCAGTTCAAGCAGAGAAGCCCAGACTTCCCTCTCCCCAGGCACCTGCTCCAGCTCTTCAGAGAGGATACCAAGGCGTTCCCAGACCAGCTGGGAGACATAGTCTCTCCACCGAGTCCTGGGTCTGCCCTGGGGTCTCCTCCCAGTGGGACGTGCCTGAAACACCTCAAGTGGGAGGCGTCCAGGAGGCATCCTAATCAGATGCCCATACCACCTCAACTGACTCCTTTCAATGTGGAGGAGCAGCGGTTCTACTCTGAGCCTCTCCCGGATGACTGAGCTCCTCACCCTATCTCTGAGGGTGAGTCTAGCAATCCTACGGAGAAAGCTCATTTCAGCCGCTTGTATCCGCGATCCAGGATGACACAAGAAAGTGAAAACACTTATTTCTAATGTGGTCCTTTCAATCACATTATTATTCTTACAAATACCACGCAATGTTAGAATGGGGAAGTTTTGCTGCATTATCAAATACAACAACTGCTCTCATGATTAGTGTGGAAAAAGACTGATAACAGCGTACACTTTTTTTTAACTTCCCGACTTGGCAGAAAAGTGGAACGAATAGGGTCTCTGAGCTAACAAAGAGGCGTGAGATGGAATGGATTGCAGCAGTCAGAAGGAAAGATCAGCTCAAACAATATTCCTGCACACATGGTTGTGTGTTCACGGCATTTTCACCAAGTTAAGTTGTGATTTAAAAAATATTTAAGCTAAGATAAGATAAGCCTTTATTAGTCCCACAAAGGGAAATTCCAGGATTGCAACAGCACAGGGATAGCAACACTCAGAGCAATAATTAAGAAGACACGGAAGATATAAATAAGAGCAGTGGATATACATACATACACATAAATATATAAATATATATACAAAGTGCAGAGCATTGTAGCAAGATGGAATAAACAGCACAACCGTCTACTTAGTTATCCTACATAGTATGAATATGTACCCATACATATTGTCACCCTCTGTAGCGACCGATATTGTCCTAGTTGTATATACTGGAGGGGACCATTGTGTAAGTCTATTGCATCTTTTGCATTCAATATTATTAGGTCATCACGTTTTTTTGCTATCTCTGCGAGCAGCCCTGCTTAGGTTATACAGTCTGACAGCCGTAGGTAGGAAGGACCTGCGAAACCTCTCGGTTGCGCACCTAGGATGATATAGTCTGCTGCTAAATGAGCTCCTCAGTGCGTTCAGTATGTCCTGCATAGGATGGGACTCGGACTCCAGCAGAGATGACAGTTTAGCCACCATCACCAACCAGCCACCAATAGCCACCATGTGATATT
Source organism: Pholidichthys leucotaenia (assembly GCA_020510985.1). Lineage (NCBI taxonomy): Eukaryota > Metazoa > Chordata > Actinopteri > Cichliformes > Pholidichthyidae > Pholidichthys > Pholidichthys leucotaenia. The sequence goes on from CM035838.1 coordinate 151,010,696, forward strand.
TAAAATTCTTTTTACTTTTAATTCACTGACTGGTTTGCATTTTAATTTCATTGTACTTGTTACAATGACAAATAAAGTCTATTCTATTCTATTCTATTCTATCCTTCTCTCTCCTATCTCCTCCACTGGGTCAGGGCGCTTCCCCAGGACAGAGCTAGCTTTCTTGATCAGTTTGTTCAGTCTCTTCCTATCGGCTGCTGTAATGCCACTGCCCCAGCAGACCACTCCAAAAGTGATGGCTGACGCCGCCACCGTGTCGTAGAATGTCTTCAGCAGCGCCCCTTGTACACCAAAAGACCTGAGTCTCCTCAGTAGGAACAGCCTGCGCTGTCCCTTCTTGTAGAGTGCGTCGGTATTGTGTGACCAGTCTAGTTTATTGTTCAAATGAACACCCAGGTACTTGTTGGATGTCACCATCTCAATGTCTGTTCCCTGTGTGTTTACTGGTGCTGTGAAGGGTTGTCCTTGCCTGCGGCAGTCCACCACCAGCTCCTTAGTTTTCCGATTCCTTCTGATTTAGAAGTGCAGAAAGACATCCCCTCTCCAGAGCAGCTGTCTTGCGCACCATGCCTTTGGCAGCACCTCAGCCATGGCTCTCTGGCATCTCTCAATAAGGTGTAAAAACACATAGGGCAAAATCAAATAATTTTCCCACATCATCTTTCCTATTCCGAATTTCTTTTGCAGGCAGCAACAGAGCTTTGTACGGTTTTTCCTGTGAACCAACGCTGCAGATACACCATTATATGGTAGCTGTAAGTTAGAAGCCTGTTCAGTAAGTTACACATGGGTTCAAAAAGCGTTACTCATATGTTAGGAATAATTTTTGTGTATGCTAGACATTAATCTCGATGTATTTCGACTTTGTAGAAACAATGACTGCTTACCTTTGTGTTAAACGACGGATTTCTGGTTGTTCACCCAAAATATTTGAGGTGGCTGGACCCATCCATTGGTTAAATGAGTATGAGCCTCTAATGATTTATAGCTTTTAAATTGCTCATGGGTTTATGCACTCACCCCTCAAACCAGGTAGGCAAACACATCTGACAGCGTGACTCGAGGCAATTCGAGATCCGTGGTCCATTTCTTGTGCTCATATCAATCAATCCCGTTTATTTCTTAAATTTTTTAGAGGTAGCACTCCTTTGCTTCCTTATTCAGCTTCTCTGAATAAAGAATTTGAATTTTCTGTTTGCTCCGTTCCATTGCACATAGTATGTCTGTTCACACTAGCAGTTGCCTAGTCTACAGGTAAACAAAGAAGCCGGACCATGACGATGGCGACAATGGCCCAGAATGCAGTGCGGCATGACATCAATGCCCATTCTCTATGGCAGAGCTGTCATTGTCCAGACTGTGGTTTTAACCATCAGTTAAATATGTTTAGGAAGGTTTGTGTTAACATTTTTGTTAATAAAATCAAATTCATCACTCATGTTTTTAAAACTTGCATTTCTGCTAATGTTAACAAGAAACAGTAACCTATTTTCCCCAGCTGCCTCTGTCACCCTATTGTGGATTTACTTGGAAAGCCTGCTTCTAGTTCAAGATGGAGGCTAACGTGGGCAAATTCCAAACCAAATGCCACAAAAGCATAAACACAGAAGAAAACTCTGCTGTTCCACAGTGCTGCTATGCAAAAATCCAGTGTTGTAGTGTGGACAGTCTACCTATGTTTTTTAATCCCACACCTCACTTCACATTTGTCCAGTGCAAAATTTCCTGTGTACGGAGTTACATTTTTGTTCAGTTTCAAGCAATATTTTTTGGCTGTCATTGATACAGTTTGAAGCTCATTTACATTTTGGCCCATAACAACATTACAAAGGTTAAGTTCCTGATAAACGTCTGATACGATACTAATACTAGCGGTTGTTGCTAACATTGGCTCTTTTATTCAAGATTCAAAGATTAAAAGGCTTTATTATCATGTGCACAGTTAAGAAATGCAACATTTCCTGAGCAATGAAATTTTTACTCTGCTCTAATGAATACCAAGGTAGTAGATACACATCAAAACTAATAAGGTAATAACACACCCAATGCTAATGAATACTAATAACACACACTAATAACACACATTAGGCAATTAGGACACCATAAACACACCTTAATACTAAGTACTAATACTAATGAATACTAATAACACACATTAGGCAATTAGGACAGTTAAAGCAGTTAAACTAGAGGAAACAAGAAGAATGAAAATTGAAAATTCACTGGATGACTATAATGACCAATGGTATATTAATATCAGAGATGATGTGAACCGGACGGCACGGTGGCGGAGTAGTTAGCGCTGCGGCAGCACAGCAACTCACCCTTGGCCGGGGGATCCTGGGTTCAATCCCAGCCCCCGACCAACGGTGATCTGTGTGGAGTCTGCATGTTCTCCCCGTGTCTGCGTGGGTTTACTCCGGGATTTCTCCGGTTTCCTCCCACATGCCAAAAACATGCAAGTTAGGTTAATTCGCATCAAACTGGGGATTCTAAATTGTCCTTAGGTATGAGTGTGAGAGTGAATGGTTGTCTGTCTCTCTGTGTTGGCCCTGCAATGGACTGGCGATCTGTCCAGGGTGTATCCTGCCTCTCGCCTAAAGATGCTGGGATAGGCTCCAGCCCCCCCACCCCCACCCCCCGCAACCCGAAAAGGATTAAGCCGAAGAAGATGAATGACTGAATGAATGAATGATATGAACCTGAGATGGCATAAGGCTATGTACAGTGTGCAAATGAGCAATGTGCAAATGAACAATGTACAAATTAGCACCCAGTGTAAGAATTTCTCTGTAATGATAATACCCAGTAGACTATACAATGATAATTTAGCAGCAGAGATGATATGGACATGAGACAGGGAGAGACTATGTACACTGTGCAAGTGAGCAATGTGCAAATTTAGCAACCAGTGTGTGAATTCCTATTTGCAAAGCTGTGTGCAGAGTTTATTTATTCAGGAGTCTGATGGCAGTGGGAAAGGAGTTTTTTTAGTTTGGTTATCCTGCATTTCACACTTCTGTACCTCAGGCCTGAGGGTAGAAGTGTGAACATTCTGTGCTCTGCAGTGGTAGATGCTCTGCAGAGAGGGGAGTGGAGTCCTGATGATCTTCTCCGCTGCCATCACCACTCTTAGCAGGCATTTGTGGTCCAGGACAGTGGTGCTGCCGTACCACGTAATGATGCAGTTGGTCAGGATGCTCTCGATGATGCAGCTATAGAATTGTTGAGGATCCTGGGGGACATGCCAAACTTCTTCAGCCTCCTCAGAAAGTACAGCCGCTGTTGAACTCTCTTAACCAGCTCTGTGGTGTTGAGTGCCCACGTAAGGTCCTCACTGATGAGGTTGCCCAGGTATTTAAAGCTGCTCACCTTCTCCACCTCAAGCTTCCGGATGAACGGCGGCCGATGGGATCTCCTCCTCCCCTTCCTCATGTCCACTATCATTGCCTTTGTCTTGTCCGTGTTGAGGGTGAGGTTGTTGTCCTCACACCATGACACCAGGCTGGCCACCTCCCTCCTGTAGGATGTTTCATCACCACCAGTGATACATCCTATCACTGCTGTGTCATCCGCGAACTTTAAGATGATATTGTCCTTGTGGGAGGCAACACAGTCATGGTGAAGAGGCTGTAGAGGATGGGGCTGAGAACACAACCCTGTGGGACACCTGTGTTCATGATGATGCTGGCTGAGGTCCTGTTACCCATCCTGACAGACTGGGGCCTACCCATCAGAAAGTCCAGTAGCCAGTCACAGAGGGTGGGGTGCTGGCCAAGTGAAGAAAGTTTGTCGGTGAGTTTGTGGGGGATGGCCATGTTGAAGGCGGAGCTGTAGTCGACAAAGAGCATCCTGATGTAGGAGTCTTTATCTTCCAGGTGGGAGAGAGAATAATGGAGTGCTGCAGCAATAGCATCTGAGGTGGACCTGTTGGGCCGGTAGGTGTACTGCAGGGGGTCCAGGGTGCCCAGTATGCTGTCCTGCATGAGGGGTAGCATCACTCTCTCGAAGCACTTCATGATGATTGGAGTGAGTGCTACCAGCCTGTAATCATTCAGACAGGTCGGCGGGCTCTTTTTGGGGAGGGGGGCGATGGTTGTGGTTTTGAAGCAGGAGGGGACTATGTTCTGGTTGAGGAAGAGGTTGAAGATGGATGTGAGAACGTCAGTCAGCTCAGCAGCACATGCTCTGACAGCCTGCCCAAGGATGTTGTCTGGTCCTGCTGCCTTGTGGGGGTTGATATTCCTCAGTGCTCTGTTTACCTGGCCTGATGAGATGTTTAGTGGCCTGATGAGACGTTTATGTAGCAACTTATAATGTTTCCAAGCAAACATCAGCTACATACCACCATAGTAGCACACCTTGCTTCTGATCTCGAGTCTCATGCTGTCCTTGAATAGTGGGGACTTTTTCCCTCTCCTCATTTTGGCCTGGAAGTGTGATAAACTAAAACAGGATCACATTGGTCCTCCGTGTACATTTCTGCTGCCAAAGTCCACACAGTTAAAGTCAATGCTGATGTTTTTTTCACTCAAGAATGTTCCGCAGCAGCATGTACAGTGGAGAAAATAAGTATTGAACATGTCAACATTTTTCTGATTAAACATATTTCTGATGGAGCCATTGACCTGAGATTTTCACCAGATATCAGTAACAACCCAAGTAATCCACACATACAAAGAAATCAAGGCAACAGTATTCACAAAACAAGTTTTATTTCATAAAGTGGAATGACACGGAATAAGTATTGAACATATTAAGAAAAAGAGGTACAAAAAGGCATAGAAAGCCAAGAAACCAGCTGAAATCCATTAGAATAAGGAAATCATCCCATTCCCCATCAGTGAAAATTAATTACAGCTCGTTAAGTCCTGACTGATAGCCTTTAAAAAGGTCTGTGGATATCAGATTGTCACACCACAAAGAACTCATGATGGGTAGAAGCAAAGAGCTCTCTCTAGACCTTCACAACCTTATTGTTGCAAAATATAATGATGGCATTGGTTACAGGTGCATTTCTAAACTGTTGAATGTTTCAGTGAGCACTGTTGGAACCATCATTTGGAAGTGGAAAGAACATCATTTTACCATAAACCGGCCACAACCAGGAGCTCCTTGCAAGATTTCTGACAGAGGAGTTAAAAGAACTATCAGAAGAATTACCCAAGAGCCAAAGACCACTCATGAAGAGCTCCAGAAAGATCTGGAGTTAGCAGGTACTGCTGTTTCAAAGAAAACAATAAGTAATACACTCAACAGACATGGGCTCTATGCCCAATCACCTCGCAAGACTCCACTGCTGAAGAAAAAGCATGTTGAAACTCATTTAAAATTTGCGTCACAACATTTGGGCAAGCCAGCAAAATACTGGGAGAATATTGTCTGGTCAGATGAGATCAGAATTGAACTTTTTGGATGTCACAACTCACAGCATGTTTGGAGGGGAAATGGCACTGCACATCCCATCGTGGTGTGGGGGTGTTTTTCAGCACATGGTATAGGCAGACTTCATATAATTGAAGGAAAGATGAATGGACAAATGTACAGAGACATCCTTGATAAGAATTTGTTGCCATCGACCAAGATGCTGAAGATGAAACGAGGGTGGACATTTCAGCAAGACAATGATCCCAAACACACAGCCAAGGAAACTCTCAACTGGCTCCAGAGAAGGGGAAAAAAAGCTGCTAGAATGGCCCAGTTAGTCACCTGACCTGAATCCAATTGAAAATCTATGGAACAAATGGAAGATCAGAGTTCTAAGAAGACACCCATGGAAACTTCAAGATTTGACAGTTTGTGTGGAAGAATGGGCTAAAATCACTCCTGAGCAATGCCTGTGCCTGGTTTCTCCATACAGGAAGTGTCTGGAAGCTGTTATTACCAACACAAGCGTTTCTACTAAATATTAAATGAATTTCACCAAGCGTATTCAATATGTATTCCCTGTGTCATTCCACTTTACTAAATATAACTTGTTTTGTGAACACAGTTGCCTTGATTTCTTTGTATGTGTGAATTACTTGGGTTGTTACTGATATCTGGTGAAAATCTCAGGTCAATGGTTCCATCAGAAATATGTTTAATGAGGAAAAATGTTGACGTTGTGGAGGAACAAATAAGTTCAGGCGAGATGTGGCGAGCTGGAAGGTGGCAGGATTTTATTCTCCTCCAACATCATGAGACACACTGTAGCGCTGTGCGCCGGGTTGTGCTGTGAGTACTATTGAGGCATGTATGGCGAGCTGTTTTATACATGTTATACAAAGAGAGAATGCATGGCACATTAGCATATTGTACATATCAGTCAATACATATGAGTAGCCTGACCAACTGGCGTCCGGATGTCTCCTCCTTAATCCGGGGATGTATAAACAATAGTCCATTGTTCTGGTTGTCCCCCCAGGGGTTCTCTGTCCGTATGCAGTCCCTGCTGAGCGTGAATAGTATCAGTCTGCATTGTGCTGGGTGCCTACACAGCTCCCCCCAGAACGCTCAGAAGGGGGCTGTGACCCCCCCCCCCCCCATCGTTTGGCTTCAGCTCCAGTAGAACTGTCGGAGGGCATGTCAGTCCGTGAGGGGGATGGGGGAAGGGTGGAAAAAAAGTGTGCTCCGCCCCGGGTTCCAGCACGTTGAACGGCCGTGGATCGTGGCCACCGGGGCCGGTGCGCAGTCGATCGTAATGGAACCAGATGGCGATCGGCCGGCTTTAGGAGTAAGTGAGTGCCGGCCCAGGACGTCAAAGGTGTCTGGGCCGCACAAACATTGCATGTGGATCCGCGATGGTGAGGGACTTCCCCGGTAAACCTGGTGGAGATCCACAGCGGCTGTGAAAAAAAGAAAAAAAAATTAAATTAAGTCACCGACTTCTCGTGCGGGTCCGGTCCAACGAGGATCTGGGGAAGGCGATTGGCCCAATTCCCCGAGGATGTGTAGTGGCTGTGATAAACTGAAGCTGTGTCAGGGACTCAGCAGTTTGGCTTTAGGTGCGGGAGCAGCCCTAAAGTCACCGGGGAAAGTAATCGGCAAAATTCCTGTTGTGTGCCATGGCTAAGAAACCCATACAAAGTCCTGTGTGTGGGCTGAATGTCTGCTTTAGGTGCGAGAGCAGCCCTAAAGGTTCCAAGGATGGTGATTGGCCGTTTTTCTCGGGCATGTGCAGCAGCGGAGGACGATGTATCAGTCTGTGAAGCTGGTTCATCTCTGTGCGTGGTGCGCGCTTGGCGCCGTGACCACATAACTGGCAGTTGCGCTGTCCTCGTAATCCTGCGGTGTGCGTGCAGGGCTTCTGTGCGCGGGAGGTCCACTGTCGTGCGAGTCAGGGTCAGGGAGCTTGGTGGAAATCAACGCAGTCGGCGTCGATGATTTCCCCGTTCAGGCTGCTTCCTTCGTTTCGCTCGTGTCGCGGTTCATGGTGCTTGTCAGTCCAAGCACTGTGCGCTACGGGGAGCGCGCTCCGGTGAGGATGAATAGGTTGCAGGCATTCTCTGGTCCTCTGCTGTCCACAGCGCGGTGAGAGGGAGCAGACGGTCATTCTCTCTCGTCAGGTCACCAGTGTGGAGGGATCAGATCAGGCGAGGGGTGCACCATGACGCGTGCTGGGGCTTCCCGTCCGGGTGATCTCCGGGGTGTGCACCTCGTGTTCCATTCTTCGTCAAGGGTCACCAGTGTGGAGGAATAAATATGTTCAGGCGAGATGCGGCGAGCTGGAAGGTGGCAGGATTTTGTTTTCCTCCAACATCATGAGACACACTGTAGCGCTGTGCGCCGGGTTGTGCTGTGAGTACTATTGAGGCATGTATAGCAAGCTCTTTTATACATGTTATACAAAGAGAGAATGCATGGCACATTAGCATATTGATATACATATCAGTCAATACATATGAGTAGCCTGACCAACAGGCGTCCGGATGTCTCCTCCTTAATCCGGGGATGTATAAACAATAGTCCATTGTTCTGGTTGTGCCCCCAGGGGTTCTCTGTCCATATGCAATCCCTGCTGAGCGTGAATAGTATCAGTCTGCATTGTGCTGAGTGCCCACAACGTGTTCAGTACTTGTTTTTCCCACTGTATATGCTAATGCTAACTCGTAGAATCTGTTCAAGTGAACTGTATAGGAGTTTTTTGTTTGTTTGTTTTGTCTTTTTACAGTAACACTTGATAATACAGCCCGTGAAGTACTATGAAATTACATGGTGCTTTCCATGTACTTTCAGAGAACTTGCCAGTGTAAAACTGTTAGTATGGTGAAATATTGGGATAACAAGCCATGTTTTTAAAAAAAATAATAATAATTGTAAAGTATTTTCTGTGTACTGTCAGTGAAAGTACTGGTGTAAAACATGTAGTGCCCTTTACTAATAGGGTAATGGGCTTTGTTAGGCAGGTATTTTTCTCATTATTGCCCCAAAATAACCTGGTGCTTACAGGGCTCCCAGCTGTGTAGATCAGAGATGGGCAACTATGGTGGTAGTGAGGGCCACAAAATTTAAAACTGAAAATGCAAATGAAAATAAAAGCAACTCAGTGTACTTCAACTTTATTCATTTATGTTCCCGAGGGACAATTTGTTTTGCAGCAAAACAGTATAAACACATGAAACTCACACACCTGAGTACAGTGATCCAGAGGCTAACCCCACGGGGAGACAAAAGCAATAAATAATAGCAATTCCAGTTGAATGTACAAGATTTTAAAAATGAGTAAAATAATTAAATGATATGCTAAAAAGAAGTAAAAATTAATAAAATAAATAGATGATGTACTAAAAAGCACACCCCATGTGTAATTAACGATAAATTCTGTCAGGTAAGAGCTTGCTAACACCTCCCTAGACCTAGATTTAAAATAGAAATGGCTGTGGGGATAAAAGAATGTTTATACCTGTTGTTCTTAACAGGGGGGAACCTAAACCTGGTACAAGAGGGCAAATACTGGAGTTCAGTGAACAAGGGGTGGCTGGTATCTGGCAGGATACTTTTAGCCTTCCTCCCCACCTGCCTGGAAAACAGATCAGCGTTTTAAAATATTAGAATTAAAATTACTGATAAAATTGTATCTGCTCTGCGATGGACTGGCAATCTGTCTAGTCCAGGGTGTACTCTGCCTCTCGCCCAAAGATGCTGGGATAGGCTCTAGCATTCCCCCCCCAAACCCGCGACCCGAAAAGGATTAAGCAGTAAAAGATGGATGGATGGATAAAATTGTATCATGACCTAATTTTTAAAACTCTCTCCATCAAAATGATGAGCAAAGAGAAATTCCGGATGATAATTAACAAAGAAAAGCTCAGAAGAAGAGGCAATATGACGAGGCTAAGCTTGCTCTTGGATTCGTTGTGGGTATGGAGGGGCAGAGAAATAGCTGTGGGTAGGTGGGCTTGGTAATCATCTGGTAAATGCTACAGCTCCTCAGCTGTAGCATTTATTCTTATTTAAAAGCAGCCTACTTTGTATATTTACTGCTGTTTACAGCCTATTAATGTGGTCTCAGCATGCAACACATACCTTACAAACACGTTCTCCGGTGCACACTGCTCCCTCTGTATCTCTTGCGCCCTCACTCTCACTCTCTCCCGCCACCACTCACACAGAGTTGCACCTAGGTTTCAATTAGAGCTCCCTCTGCTGGTGAACTCTATCATTGCATTTATGAATGCAGTTCCAAACATGAGATAAATAATTGATCTTTGGAAATTGACCGGTTGGCCGCTTTGGACGAGGGTGCGGGATGCAGGTGGCCCACGGGCCTCCAGTTGCCCATCCCTGATGTAGATATTTTGCTCATTAGTTATTACCCCTAAATTACCCTCTACTTACAAGGTTCTGGGTTGTGTTATTCAGGTATTTTGCTTTGTAGCAATTACCTTAAAAAAAAAAGGTACTTCCAGGGTTCTGGGCTGATATTTTGCTTTACTAACACTGTTTTATGCCAGTGCTTTCACTGAAAGTAGATGGAAAATTTTCAATTTATTTATTAAAGAACAATACAAGCTAACGAACATTTATAAAAATCAATGTAAACAAGCCAGATTATAGCCAAAGGCTAATTTCCATCTGTAGTCCTAAGTAATACCCTGCAATTTTTTGGAGAAAAAAAAAAAACAGATTGTTACTGAGACATTTCACTTTACTACATGTAACTGTTTCACACCAGTGCTTTCGCTGAAAGTGCATAGAAAGTACCCTGTAATTTCATAGCACTTCACGGGCTGTGTTATAAAGTCTTACTGTTTTTGTTTGTTTGTTTGTTTGTTTAATTGGTAGCTGTTGGGAAATGGCCCATACTGTATGACTAGCTATTCCATCCGAGACAAAAAGCAGCATAAATGATATAGGAGTGTATTTATATAGATTACTGCTTCCCACGCTCGACCACCAGAGGAGTATGAGCAGGTGCGTCAAGACGACAGGCTGGACAACATCTGCACTTCACTGATCAAACACATGGTTCATGTTCAGGTTACTTTATTTGTACCCGTAGGCAGATTTGTTTTGCAGTCAGGTGACATCCATATTTACAAACCACAATTACATTCAACGGGTGTACATTCAATGGGTCGCTATAGTACAAAGATTTTGGGGGCATTTACATTGATCCCCTTTAAATGTCCATGCTGGGAGTTCAAATGCATCTGAGTGACTAGAAAAGAAGGTGAATGAGCCATCTGCCATCCTTCACTTCCTCTATTTATTACAGCCTTTATATGCCAATGAAAAACCAAACTAAAAAATCTGCTTCAATTTGGCTCAATTAAACTTTATTGTATTGCTGTCCATAATCAGCCTTTATTTCCATATGGGCCAGAGCCTTACATAAAGGCTTTGAACAAACACTTGTGGAAGAAACACATTAAGAATGAGCGGCCTCCAGCAATGAGAGAGGACCGTTGTGCTACCGTGGATGCGAGTGTTATGACAGGAGCTGATGAGACATTTCCGCCACACAGAGCTATTCACCAGTTCAATGCATCCCCTGTGGGCATGTACAACATCAAGACAGTCAACTGGGGTCTAATTTTCCTTATTCATCATCGGCGAAACAGTTGTGGATCTGAAAGTGTGTAGGTGTTTTTTTTTTTTTTTTTTGTCCTCTGGAGATTAGCGGTTGCAACTGAAGTAAATGCGAAAACATGGGCGTCAATTAGCGGCGCTCTCCTCTCTGATCTGCAGCCTCGTCTCCTGCAGTGAAACAGAGCAGGTGATCCAATCTGTGTCAGCGGCACGCATGCCCGAGCATACACCTGCACTGTCGGCAAGGCCACACCGAGCGGCTGTGCGCACACACACAAACACATGCGCACTCCGTCTGGTTTAATCCAAAACGGCACATCGACCCAAATGGCCGTGTTTTTGTTTCCCCGCGGCCCTCTTTGATGTTAATGTCCCTCTGAATTATTTATCTGTGTGTTCTCTTTCCCTTCTCCTCATGCTCTCTGAAGGAATAAATCAAAAGAGCGAGGCACACACGGAGAACAGACAGGAGGATTTATCACAGAGAGTATTGTTTACCGCGCTGACCTCCAGGCCCTGCTATATACACAGATCTGTGCTTGGCAATCAAACAGCCGCCTCTGCAGGGCTGGGTTGGGGGAGCTGAAACAGACACATAGAACTGCTTTTCTCTCTGATTACATAAAGGATCTATTGTTATTTGCAACATTTGTATGAGGCAGTATATGGGGATTAATGGGTAATGAGGAGAAATTGCAACACAATATGCAGCTAAAACATGGGGGCCGGCATAATCACTGAGAACCATTTTGTCCTGCTTGCTCACAGGCTTGTGAGCAAGCAGGCTCACTGCTTGTCCTCGTTTCACCTTTTCCATTATGGAGAGCAAAAGGATAAAGAGGCTTCACAAGGCTTCTGAAATTTAGAGAAACTGAAAATAAATAACACCCTTCCCATCCACTGCAGTAGAAAACACTTCTCTAGTCTCCCTGAGGCTTTCCACATTCAGTTTATTGCAGTGGATTAAGTCTAACAGCGCTTTACCCCCCACCCCCCGCTTTTTCTACAAACAGCAACATTATTTTGTCCCCTGTTCTAACAATAAAACATCTCTTTGTTTAAGATGGCATAAATCAATTCTGACACAACAGTGCTGCTTTCTCTTTTATTGGTAAAACACCAGCCAGTTGCTGTTTCTCATTATGGTTTATAGTGATCACCGACAGCTCACTTGCATCAGCCAGATTTTCTCCCCACCACATTTGGCAGGTTGGCGGATTGTAATTTCATGCTTTGGCACAGCTCATAGCTTTAGTTTGTTTCAAATGCAGATGGGATGTTTGGGTAACTCCCCGTGAATACAGATCACTTTATATATGAAACCATGTTTAAAAAGCTGAAGAAGAAATAATTAACCATGTGCCTTTTTGATTAGCAGGTAGAAGGGGTTGCCGTGACACCAATTCACTTATCATCTCTTCCAATTTTCACTGACATGCCCTTGTGGCTATTCCTTCAAACCTTTCAAAGCTATCTGTGTCCACATTTCTCATTTGAGCTTGCCAGGATTTCCATCCTAATGAGAACTGTCTCTGAGAAGAACTATGATGTATTGGAGAAATCTTAATGTCTGCATGGCTTCTACTGCCATAAGGATTACTTTGCGCAGAAAGACTAAAAGTGTCTAGTGAGGTAGGCAGAATGTATAGAAAAGAGCTTTTTAAAGGGGTCATTGACTGCACTTCTCCCACACTGACAGCTCCAACAGGTCTTAATGAAAAGTTTGTGATATATTTTGGTCAAATTTTCTTTAATTATTAACCCAGCCACAGGGAGCGAGCACAAGTGTTTCGGTGTTTTTGTGAATCATCTTTTGCAGGTTTTCTCAGAATGACTTGTTTCAGTTCATGTCTCTTTAAATGCTCAAGAACCACGCTTAACTCTGCCCTCCCTCTTATGCCTCTATTGCTAATCTTAACTGGCTAGCTCCTATCTCAGATAGACAACTGTGTCTTAGAGAATATATAAAGTAATGTAAAACTCATAACAATGCACATTTTCCACCCCATCAGAAATATGCATTTGTATGAGAAACAACAAAAACACATACCTGAGGTACAGTGTAATGTCCTCACTCACTGCGCATGCACAAATGCAAACCACCACTGTCATTCTGCACATGCACAAAAAGAACACACCATTGTCAGTGCGCATGAGCAAAGTTACACCTAAGGTTTCAACACTCATTCGGTTGCTGGGAGGGGGTGACTGATTGTTAATATGCCAACACTTTAAACGAACAGGTCCCGAGTTCACATCCCACACTGAGCCTTGATCACTTTGACTTTTTTTACAACATTTTTCACTCCACTAATTGTTAAGGTTAAGAAAAGGTTAGGTTAACTGTTAACATTAGGAAAAACATCACCTATAATGGAGAGAAAGATGGAGCGAAAGGGAAAGTGGCAGAGAAAACATTATGGTGCCGGCAGACATGTTTCTCAAAGTTGGTCAGTGGTATGAAAAAGTGTTTGCCCCCTTCCTGATTTCTCATTTTTTGTATGGTTGTCACACTGAAATGTTGCAGCTCATCAAACAAATTTAAATATAAGATAAGATAAGATAAGCCTTTATTAGTCCCACAACGGGGAAATTCCAGGATTGCAACAGCACAGGGATAGCAACACTCAGAGCAACAATCAGAAGGCAAGAAAAAAAAAAAAAAAAAACAAGCAAGCAAGAGCAGCTAATAAACATATGAGACAAAGATAACAAAAGTAAACACAAAATGCAGTTTTCAAATGAAGGTGTCTATTATTAAAGGGAAAAAAATCCAAACCTACATGGCCCTGTGTGAAAAAGTGATTGCCCCCTAAACCTAATAACTGGTTGGGCCACCCTTAGCAGCAACAACTGCAATCAAGCGTTTGCGATAACTGGCAATGAGTCTTTTACAGCACTGTGGAGGAATTTTGGCCCACTCATCTTTGCAGAATTGTTGTAATTCAGCTACATCGGAGGGTTTTCGAGCATGGCACACCTTTTTAAGGTCATGTCACAGCATCTCAATCAGATTCAGGTCAGGACTTTGACTAGGCCACTCCAAAGTCTTCATTTTGTTTTTCTTAAGCCATTCAGAAGTGGACTCGCTGGTGTGTTCTGGATCATTGTCCTGCTGCAGAACCCAAGTGCGCTTCAGCTTGAGGTCACGAAAAGATGCCAGGACATTCTCTCTCAGGATATTTTGGTAGACAGCAGAATTCATGGCTCCATTTACCACAGCAAGTCTTCCAGGTCCTGAAGCAGCAAAACAGGCCCAGACCATCATACTACCACCACCATATTTTACTATTGGTATGATGTTCCTTTTCTGAAATGCTGTGTTACTTTTACACCAAATGTAATGGGACACACACCTTCCAAAAAGCTCAGCTGTTGTCTTATCAGTCCACAGAGTATTTTCCAAAAGTCTTGGGGATCATCAAGATATTTTCTGGCAAAACTGAGACAAGCCTTTATGTTCCTTTTGCTCAGCAGTGGTTTTCGTCTTGTAACTCTGCCATGCAGGCCATTTTTGCCCAGTCTCTTTCTTATGGAGGAGTCATGAACACTGACCTTAACTGAGGCAAGTGAGGCCTGCAGTTCTTTGGATGTTGTTGTGGGGTCTTTTGTGACCACTTGGATGAGTCATCGCTGCGCTCTTGGGGTAATTTTGGTCAGCCAGCCACTCCTGGGAAGGTTTGCCACTGTTCCATGTTTTTACCATTTGTGGAAAATGGCTCTCACTGTGGTTCACTGGAGTCCCAAAATTTTAGACATGGCTTTATAACCCTTCCAGACTGATAGATCTCAATTACTTTGTTTCTCATTTGTTCCTGAATTTCTTTGGATCACAGCATGATGTCTAGCTTTTGAGGATCTTTTGGTCTACTTCACTTTGTCAGGCAGGTCCTATTTAAGTGATTTCATGATTAAGAACAGGTGTGGCAGTAATCAGGCCTGGGTGTGGCTAGAAAAATTGAACTCAGCTTTTCAAAGATGTGATAAACCACAGTTAATTTATGTTTTTACGGGGGGGGGATCACTTTTTCAAACAGAGCCATGTAGGTTTGTGTCATGGGCAGCGAGAGCATGCCCCGTCCTTCCTGTTCATCTCTCCTCAGGACATCAGTGCACCTGAGTGAGAGGACACACCTGCGCCCTCTCATTAGCCAGCATTCATAAGGAGGCTGTTATGGTGCAGTCCTCGCGGACCGCAAATGAGACACTATAGGCGACCAGTGAGTTTGCGTATTTATTAAACAAGGACAAAAGGTACAAAATAATGAGCCACGTGGGGCAAAACACAAATAAGGACTATGGCTAAGACACACTGACAATACACACAGACTAAGGAATACACTTACATAGAGTAGCAGGGAACAAGAGGATGACTGGAGCCGGGACATAGGGACTCCAGCCTAACGTTGGGGAGACCAGCGTTATCCATCCGTGAGGTCGCAGCCCCAAGAGACCAAAGCTGCTCCCTTAAATAGGGCAAGAGGATAGATCAGCTGATGAGGGCGTCATCAGCTCAATTAATTCCAGCTGTCACTGCCGGGCTCAGCTCTGACAGCCGGAAGCCCCGCAGAGACGCTGTCAGAATTAGAGCTCTGATGGACCATAAGGAATAATACCAAATGGGAGGAAAATACTGCATGACCTGAGCGCGGACGAGATCGGCGCTCAGACCATGACAGTACTCCCCCACCGAACGACGCACTCTGGGCGTAAACGTAACATCCAAGCCTCCCCCCCACCCAGAAGGCTATGGAATCCCACCCAGGGCAGGTGGAGGGAGGAAAAGGCTCGGCGGGCAAGAGTCACAAAAAGAAAAAACACCGAAAAACAACGACCAGGGCCGGTACAGAACAAATATGAGCATAGTGCACAATAGAGCAAGAACAAAAAAAGACATACTCCATAATGCACAGGCAGAGGACAAACAGGACAATAGATGCAAACAACGGGAATACTATGTCCATAGACCAAGAACTGTCATGGCGGCCTCTGGGCCGTCATTGGCGTCATTAACTCCAGCTGCACACAGATCCACAGGTGTTAATCAACAGCTGTTAAAAGCCAGCGTTGCTGACAGCCCGGCACGGAGTCGTCTGTCCTCCTCGTCGGAGAAAGAACCAGAACTCCGCTCTCTGGCCTCGTCAAGGTATTTTCTTGTCTCGTCAGAAACTGCTTCGTCAAAAACTGTCTCGTCAGAAACTGTCTCGTCAGGAACTTCTTTGGTCTCGTCAAGAACTTCTCTGGCCTCGTCAAGAACTTCTCTAACCTCGTCAAGGACCTCTGTTCAGAGTCAAGCACGTAAGAGAGCTGTTTGCTATTCAACTCCTAACCTCTACCCCTGTGCACAGGTGGGCTCCCTTGGCGGCGGACCTGCGTCCCCAGCTGACGGGGTTACGCCAACACGCTCACGTAGCGGTTCACTACCACCACGACTACCGGTACGTCTTGCTCCACAAATCCCTGAATTATTGCTATATCAGTTGCAGGAGTACTGGCCACCGTTACCGGTGGAGTTTTCGTCATCAGCATCAGTTGTGTCATCGTCACCACGTTCTGTGGAATCACTCACCTCGTCATCATCTGGATTGTCATCGTCACCACGTTCTGTGAAATCACTCGCCTTGTCATCATCTGGATTGTCATCGTCACCACGTTCTGTGGAATCACTCGTCTTGTCATCATCTGGATTGTCATCATCCCGGTCTGTGGTGTCACAGCCGGAGTCTCTGGAAAACCTGCCCTTGTCACAGTCACGGGTGGAAGCCTCAGCACGTTCACAGACGCCTTCACCTCCACGTTGCACGGCCGCTGGTTCTCAGCAGGACGTAACCTGCACTTCTCCCAAGTAAGCCTTACTACTTGTAGCTTGTCATTTGCGTGGGACAAAAGTAATTGTTTGTGCTTGTATGTTCCAGGGTTGCCGGGTCTCCGTCCAGGGTGCTCAGCTCCAGTGACCAGAACTCTATCCACGCACTCACACTTGCACTACACACACTTTCACTCTAATAAAGATTATTGTTCACTAATTTGCCCATGTCAGTGTCTGTCTCCTGGGTCCCGAAACATGTCAAGAACAGGCCAAAAGGATCAAAAGGCAATTACAAATCATCTCTCAAACAGAGGAAGGGGGCAAAAAAAAATCACGCTGGATAGCGGTGAATACATGCAGTCCAATAAGAATACATAACTGGCAGAGGCGACAACAGAGCATATCTCAGACTACCGAGAAAGAAAAAACACATGCTAAAGAGTGGCGATATAAACACAGTTCCAAATAGTCAAAATGACAAAACACGAGAGCATCCCCAAAATTTACCGAGAATAGGGGAGAGGAAAAAAAAAAACACAGGGAGGACGACAGGCAGAGCACAACAAAACAACAAATAGTTCGGGAGTTCTACCTGCGTCCAGCATCCAGGTCGGTGGCAGGGGAAAAAGAAAGAGTTCGGGTGGTGTACCCCAGGCCCGGAGAACCAGTACCTCTGGCGGCCGGACCAGGTCGACGAACAAAGAGTTCAGTCTGTCGAGTGGCCGACCCAGAATGCCAAACCGGCAAAGCAGTTCCTCAGGCGGCCAACCCACGTCAATAGGCCACCAGGACTGAAGGGAAGAGCTCGGAGGCGGCCTCCCTACGGAGAGGGACAGCGAGGGGAAGCTGAGCCGAAAACGGGGAATCCTAGCGGCACCCGGTGGGGGGGGAAGGGATCGGGGAAAAGATGAGGGGCCAGTCCGGTGTCAATCGGCGGAGAATCTGCAGCTCCTTCTCCGAACCCCACATGGACTGGCGCTGCACTCACATTGGGTCCCAAGTGGGACCGTGCTGCACCCAAGACGGACCCCGACTGGGTCAGAGCAGCGTCCATGACGGACCCCGACTGGGTCTGCGTTGCACCCACGTCGGACCCCAATTGGGTCAAAGTTGCACCCATGTCGGACCCCGACTGGGCCGGAACACAACTCATGACGGACCCCGACTGGGCCAGCGCAGCACCAGGGATGACCTTCAGATCTGAACCCAGAACCTCCAAGGCAACGACTGGAGAAGACTCGTCACTGGTGACCCTGGGAGAAGGCTCAAAAGAGAGAAGAAAACCGGGATCAGAATCACCGGCAGCAGCAGAGCCCAGCGAGACAAGCTTGGACGCTGCGGACGGCAGCACCCGGCTCGTCTCCCCAAGAGACAGGCAAAAATGCTCCAGGATAGAGGAAAGAAAGACAAAGTAGAGCACTTGCCTGATCTTGGGCTCCACCGCGGCCCAGGACTTCGACGATCCGGGTTCAGCGCGCTGAAGGTCCACTTCTGGCTCCCACTCGACTGCGGGGGGCTCCGCAGCTGGCATGATGGTGTCCTCAGTCTGGGGATTCCCTGATGCTGACGTCCACGCCGGGGGCCCGCACAGCATGGTGGCAGGGGATCTGTGACCTGCCGGGTCGGACCGCTCCTCCATGGAGACCCGGGGACACTTAGTCATCGGCGCAGGCTCCAATTGGCAGTCCGCCCTCCTCCTCTGCCCATGACGTAGCTGCTGGGCTGGAACCAGGCACTCCAGGGCCGCAGGCTCCTTCCTCGTCCGGCGGTGTAGTCCTGGCACCAGGGAACGCTCAGGGAAAGGAGACGCACAGGTAGCAGGTTCACAATTAATAATTGCAGCAGGTGGAGGAAGCTCGGGGGACTGAGAACCCCGAACTTCACCCCCAGGGATCGAACAAGGCAATTCACCCAGTGAAGGAAAAGAATGAAGAGACACTTGCCTGATCCGCTGAGGGCTGAAGGAACCTGCTGCAGTGGACTTGGTTCTTCCCTTCCCCCGCTGGATGGAGACGGAGAACCCCCCGGGAAGACGAAGAGGAGCCTCTCGCACCGGATCAGGAACGGAGGCAGCCGGAGACGGACTCGTGGAGCTCACAGCAGCTGGGGGGAGCATCATGGAGGAGGGAGGAACAGACGAAGCGAGCCGGGAACAAGGAGCTGACGGAACAGCGGGGACAGGTGACCCGGAGGCGAAGGCTGCAGTGTTTTCCTCCAGTCGTGACGCAGGAGCAACGGCTTGCTGGGAGGCAGAGTTTCTTCGGCGAACCGGAACTGGAGCCGGACGAGGTTCCTGCTGAGGCTTACAACAGGCATTGTGACGACGTTTTCTGGCAGAGGGCAAGGCGAAGGTGAGGTCAGGGAACCACCGCTGCTGCGCAGAAACAGAAGCCAGCAGTTCGGCGTACTCGGGATAATTATGGAGCTCCGGATTGAGCTCCACCAGTCTAACTGCCACCGTCACATGCCTTATGATTTCAGATGGATGGGAAGCAGAGAGAGCCGCAGCCACACAGTCCTGGAGGATCACAGCTGTCCACTGCGTCTCCTCTGGGGAATCCCGGCTGACGTCATCCTCCGCTGGGGATGTCCCCTGGGTGGTGCGAACTCCTGGGCTGGATGAGGGACAGGAATGGGATCCCGAAGCAAGAAGCGAGGATGCCTCCTCTTCGGCTTCCTGCTGGAATTTCCCTCCAGCCCACGGAGCTTCTCCCGTTGAGCAGAGATGTCCGCCATCCTCGCCGTGATCTCAGGGTGGTCGGCGTAGTGAGGATGGCGGTTAATTGTTGCCTCAGCGAGGTCCAGGTACCAATGCGAGCCGCTGGGGACGGGATGACTGCAAGCGTTGGAGAGGATCCCATCAATCTCGATAAGAGCCATGACTAGCTCGTAGCCTTAAATCATGGTGTAGCCCTTAGGTGGTGACGCCATCTCCCAGCACACTGGTACGTTGAACGGGGAAAACTACAAGCCCAATAGCAAACTCACGGTCACCAGCGTCTCCTTTTGCTGCGACCTACTGTTATGGTGCGGTCCTCACGGACCACAAATGAATCACTATAGGCAATCAGTGAGTTTGCGTATTTATTAAACAAGGACAAAAGGTACAAAATAATGAGCCACGTGGGGCAAAGCACAAATAAGGACTATGGCTAAGACACACTGACGATACACACAGACTAAGGAATACACTTACATAGAGTAGCGGGGAACAAGAGGATGACTGGAGCCGGGACGTAGGGACTCCAGCCTAACGTTGGGGAGACCAGTGTTATCCATCCGTGAGGTTGCAGCCCCGAGAGACCGAAGCTGCTCCCTTAAATAGGGCAAGAGGATAGATCAGCTGATGAGGGCGTCATCAGCTCAATTAATTCCAGCTGTCCCTGCCGGGCTCAGCTCTGACAGCCGGAAGCCCCGCAGAGACGCTGTCAGAATAAGAGCTCTGATGGACCATAAGGAATAATACCAAATGGGAGGAAAATACTGCATGACCCGAGCACGGACGAGATCGGCGCTCAGACCATGACAGAGGCATCCTTCAGTGATTCAACGCTTACTCATCTGGGTATACTGCCTCACAGACAGTGAGCTGTGTTCACACTGGTGAAGTAATTATTAACCTGTGTGCTTTTTCCCTACTCAGGTTGCTGCCATTGTGTGGGTGTGTCGCTGGGACTGCGCGCGTTCCCCTGCCACATCTCCACTCACCTACAGCTAACCTCCACCCGGTCAGGCACTACCAGCTCCATTCCCCACACCCTACTGGTTCGTCTTCTCCCTGCTGGAGTCCTGCCGGTGCTCCCTCGGAGCCCACATAAGTGGTAATTTGGGTAGCCCATTTTCCCTTACTCCATTCCTCCTCTCACAGCTCTCATCTTCTCTCCACAGGCTCCTTCCTCTGGCAAGTGACTGTTTCTGTAGCTGTGTGAGGATTTTTGCAATTTAAATAAAGAACCTCAAACGTGTACTGTTGTTTGATTGTCCCTTGTTACTGCATCGCGCACGTGGGCTGATTAATTATTTCAGTCATGACAGTACGAGCCAGCCGTGACCTCAGTTCAGCAGGTGCAGCAGCAGGACAATCAGCTCTGGACCGCTAGAAGCGACAGAGCAACAAAAAACTGTGATGGCCCAGCAGCTGCAAACGATGATACGGCAATTGGATACCTTCACACAGCATTTGGCCGGTGTGGCTCCCTCGGCTCCTCCTCCTCAACCTGCTTCCATTTTTCTACCTCCGGTGTGCCGTACCACCTCCGTTCCCACACCTGCCCCATATGTGGGGAAGGTGGGGAGGTGTAAGGAGTTTCTCCACCAGGTACGGATGTATTTGGAGCAGGTCGGGGGGGGGGGCGGTAGTACCCGAGGGACGTTGCAAAAATTCAATTCTTCACCTTCCTGCAACGGGAATGAGCCCTTAGTTGGGCTCGTGCCACTGCAGACAGCCCAGAGGGGCGTAATTACACGTTTGAGCAATTTGTGGTTGCTTTTTCCCACATGTTTGACCACACCAAGAGTCAAGGGAACATTATGAGCCGCCTAATGGCTCTCCGCCAGGGCGCTCGGCCCATGGCCGTGTACTCGGTGGAGTTTCAGGTCGAAGCAGCGGACTTGGGATGGAACGAGGTTGCGTTATGCAGCGCGTTTCTCCACGGGTTAAACGTCCACTTCTGCGACAACCTGGTGGTTTACGCGGTTCCCGACACTCTCGATGGTCTTATCGATCAGGCCATGGGGTTGGACAAACGCTACCGTGAGCACGAAGGAGTGACAGGCCTCCTCTCACCCACCCGCCAAGCGGGTGCCTGCTGCGGGGACTGACACTGGGGGGGCCAGTCCTCCTCCCGAGCCAATGGACTTCAGTCGGTTTCAACTAACTGACGATGAGCGCCAGCGAAGGAGGAGGACTGGCGCGTGCTTGTACTGTGCTTCTCCAAAGCACCGTCGGGACAAGTGCCCCCCAGCGGCCAAAAGACACGTCCCGTCAGTAACCATGGGGGGTCTGGCGGGCGGGACCAAATTAACTCCCCCCATCAATTTCTCTATTTCAGCCCTCGTGCAATGGGGTTCATGGTGGGGTTCATGAGGTTCGTGGCGTTAGTGGATTCAGGGGCAGAGGGCAATTTATTGTCGG
Organism: Pholidichthys leucotaenia; assembly: GCA_020510985.1. Taxonomy (NCBI): domain Eukaryota; kingdom Metazoa; phylum Chordata; class Actinopteri; order Cichliformes; family Pholidichthyidae; genus Pholidichthys; species Pholidichthys leucotaenia. Next base: position 151,032,652 of record CM035838.1, read on the forward strand.
CCCGGTTCGTTCGGGACATGGGTATTCCCACACTTAAATTGCCCCAACACCAGCGAATAACCACCATATCTGGCCATGAGGTTGCGGTAGTCGCCGTACGCATGGTGCTGGTCGCCATCCTCCTTTCTGGGAATCATCAGGAGGAACTCACATTCCTAGTTCTCCCAAATTCATCATCCCCGATGATTCTAGGGTATCCTTGGCTCCAGAAGCAAAGCCCCATTATAAACTGGGGTCAACATACCATCTCCTCCTGGAGCCCATTTTGTTTGACAAATTGTCTCCATTCAGCTGAATGTTCGCCATCTCTCCCTGTCTCCCTCCCTCCAGTCGAGCTGCCGGACCTCAGCCTCGTCCCCGGGGCAAACCATGGCTTGGGGGAGGTCTTCAGTAAGTTGAGAGCGCTGTCACTTCCACCTCACCGCTCTTATGACTGTGCTGTGGACCTCATCCCGGGGGTGAGGCTGCCATCCAGCCAGCTCTACAGCATTTCTGGTCTGGAGAGGGAGGCAGTGGAGAAGTACATTAAGGAGTCACTGAACGCCAGCCTTATTTGGCCATCTTCGGCCCCTCTCGGGGCCAGGGTCTTTGGTGGAAAGAAGGATGGTTCACTGCGTCCGTGTATCGACTACCGGGAGCTCAACGCTATTACAGTGAAGGACAAATATCCCTTGCCCTTGATGAACTCCATGTTTGAACTTCTTCAGCTCTCACGAGTATTCACCAAATTAGACTTGCGCAATGCGTACCATCTCATTCGCATTTGTGAGGGGAACGAGTGGAAGACGGCGATTAGGACCCGTCAGGGGCAATTTGAGTATTTGGTGATGCCATTTGGGCTCACCAACACCCCTGCTGTCTTCCAACGGTTAATTAACAACGTCCTCCACAATATACTTTACCAATTTGTGTTCGTCTATTTGGATGACATTTTGATTTTCTCCCGCTCACCAGAGGAACATGAAGTCCATGTAAGAGCCGTCCTACAATGGCTCTTGGAGAACCAGCTCTACGTTAAGGCCGAGAAGTGTGAGTTCTCCACCAACTCTACCACCTTCTTGGGCTTCATAGTGGCTGAAGGGAGACTGATTGCCGACCCAGCCAAGGTGAGGGCAGTGCTCGATTGACTAACTCCCAGGAGCTTCAACGCTTCCTGGGATTTGTGAACTTTTATCGCAGGTTCATTCAGAACTATAGTGGGGTAGCACTGTCCTTGACACAGCTGACCTCCGTTAAAATCCCCTTTCAGTGGACCGAGGCAGCTGAACAGGCGTTTTCCAAATTGAAAGGCCTGTTCACTAACACACCCATCTTGGCTCAGGTCAACACGCAGCTCTAATTTGTCCTCGACGTGGATGCATCTGATTCGGGGCTGGGCGCTGTCCTCTTGCAGCGCGCATCCTCAGATCAGAAGCTCCACCCGTGTGCGTATTTCTCTCGTCAGCTTATGCCAGCCGAGAGGAATTACGACGTAGGGGACAGAGGGCTGCTCACCATTAAGTTGGCGCTGAAGGAACGGAGACATTGGCTAGAGGGGGCTATTCACCCCATTGTTGTGTGGACTGACACAAAAACCTCGAGTATTTGCGGTCGGCCCCCGTCTCAACGTCAGGCAGGCTCGTTGGGCCCTGTTTTTTCAGTGGTTCAACTTCACCATCACTTACAGGCCTGGCTCTCGGAACACCAAACCGGACACGCTATCACGCCAGTTTGATTCCAAGGAGATAGCACCCCCTTCCCACCCCCAACCCATTCTTCCCTCCTCTTGTGTCCTTAGTGCCCTTACGTGGGATATTGAGCGGAGGGTCCGTCAGGCCCAGTTTCATGAGCCTGTGCCAGCAGGGTGCCCCCGGAACCACCTGTACGTCCCCGCTGCCCTCCGCAGTGATGTCATCCAGTGGGGTCACATCAGCTGCTTCGCCTGTCACCCTGGGATCACCCGTACTATGAACCTTGTTCGGCGGGTGTTCTGGTGGCCCACGCTGCAGCGGAACGTGCAGGAGTATGTGTGGGCCTGCCAGACCAGCGTCCAGGGCAAGTCGGACTCCTCCTCTCTGGCTGGACTTCTCCATCCTTTGCCCATCCCCGGTCGCCCATGGTTGCACATCGCTCTGGATTTTGTGACTGGACTTCCCCCCTCCCATGGAAAAACAGTCATTCTCACCATCGTGGACCGCTTCTCCAAGGCTGTGCATCTAGTGGCTTTCCCTAAACTCCCCTCAGCCTTGAAGACGGCCTCCCTCCTCACCAATCACGTGATTCGCCTCTATGGGATCCCTGTGGACATCGTGTCTGACCGGGGCCCACAGTTTACGTCACAGGTCTGGAGGGCCTTCTGCTGGCCCCTGGGAATGACGGTGAGCCTCTCCTCCGGGAATCACCCCCACAGCAATGGGCAGGCAAAGCGCGCCAATCAGTCCTTGGAGGCCATCCTGCGATGTGTAGCAGCCAACATCCATCGTCCTGGAGCATGCACCTGACCTGGGTGGAGTATTCCATGAGCTCGGCTATCTCCATGGCAACCAGTCTCACCCCGTTTGAGGCATTGCTCGGATACACACCTCCACTGTTGCCGATGACCGAGAGGGAGGTCACAGTTCCCTCTGTGGGGGCTCATGCTCGCCACTGCCAGCATCTGTGGAGGTCTTGGTGCGCCGCCCTCGCCCACTCTGTCGAGCGCAATCAGACCATGGCTGACAGAAGATGGGTGTCTTCCCCCAAATACACCATGGGGCAGCAGGTCTGGCTGGCAGCCAGTCAGGTCCCTTTGAAGACTACATCAAAGAAACTGTCTCCTCGCTTCTTAGGGCCCTTTCCGATCTCCAGAGTCATCAACGACGCCTTGGTCCAGCTCAGGCTCCCACCGACCCTATGGGTGAACCCGACCTTCCACATTTCCCACATAACGCCCCTCTCGGTCAGTCCTCTCTGCCCCCCCCCCCCAAGCCGCCTCCTCCTTCCCGGATAATCGATGGCCACCCTGCCCACACGGTTCGCTGGATTCTGGATGTTCGCCATCAAGGCCAGGGCCTCCAATATGTGGTGGATTGGGAGAGCTACGGCCCGGAGGAAGGTTCCTGGGTTCTCACGTCCCGAATCCTAGACAAAGACATGCTCCAGTCCTATCACCGTGCCCATCCCAACAAATCCTATGGTCCGCCAGGAGGCGCTCCTAGAAGGGGGGGCCCTGTTATGGGCAGCGAGAGCGCGCCCCCTCCTTCCTGTTCATCTCTCCTCAGGCCATCAGCACACCTGAGTGAGAGGACACACCTGCGCCCTCTCATCAGCTAGCGTTCATAAAGAAGCGTCCTTCAGTGATTCAAGGCTGGCTTGTCTGGGTATACTGCCTTACAAGACAAGCAGGTATATGATTCACACCGGTGAAGAAATTATTAACCTGTGTGCTTTTTTCCCTACTCTGGGGGCGACAGTGGCTCAGGAGGTAGAGCAGGTTGTCCAGTAACCACATGGTTGGCGGTTCAAATCCCGCTCTCCCCAGATATCCTGCCGTTGTGTCCCTGGGCAAGACATTTCACCACCAACTGCTCCTGGTGGGTCTGGAAGCACCATGTTAGGTAGCATGCCGCCATCAGTGTGTGAATGTGTGTGTGAATGGGTGGATAGCAGGATCTGTAAAGTGCTTTGGTCATCAAGAGATGAGAATAAAAGCGCTATATAAGTGAATACCATTTACCATTTTACTCAGGTTGCTGCCTTTGTACAGGTGTGTCACTGGGACTGCGCGCATTCCCCTGCAACAGCTCCACTCACCTACAGCTGACCTCCACCCGGTCAGGCACTACCAGCTCCATTCCCCACACCCTGCTGGTTCATCTATTCCCCGCTGGAGTCGTGCCAGTGCTCCCGTGGAGCCCATGTAAGTGGTAATTTGGCTAGCCCATTTTTTTTTACTCCATTCCTCCTCTCACAGCTCTCGTCTTCTCTCCACAGGCTCCTTCCTCTGGCAAGTGACTGTTTCTGTAGCTGTGTGAGGATTTTTGCTATTTAAATAAAGAACCTCAAACGTGTACTGTTGTTTGATTGTCCCTTGTTACTGCATCACGCACGTGGGCTGATTAATTATTTCAGTCATGACAGGTTTGGAATTTTTTTTACCCATAATAAACACCTTCATGTAAAAACTGCATTTTGTGTTTACTTGTGTTATCTTTGTCTAATTTTTAAATTTGTTTGATGATCTGAAACAATTAAGTGTGACAAACATATAAAAAAATGAGAAATCAGGAAGGGGGCAAACACTTTTTCACACAACTGCAAATGCCATGTATCCAGTGCACATGAAAAAATTCTCATATGTACTTTTCTCAGACTTTAAAACTGTGCATTTATATGTTTTTGTGATTAGTGGGAATCACATTTGTGATTGAGTGACAAAACTGCTAGCCTCCGTTAGCCGTCATGGGTCTCGATTAGAGAAAATAAAAATGCCAGTGGTTCATTGTAACATCACTGTGAAAATATACCAGAATAAGCCAGAATGCTGCAAGATATATTTGTTATGATACAAGGTGAGATCACAGTTCACTCACAGCGTTACCTTGATTAACCCTGATTACCTGCAGCTGCACCTTATTGCACACCTGCTATGCATAGTGCCATGGTATATCAGTCTCCAAATCTCTCAGTGCTGTGTGGGACTGACTTGGTTCAACAGTTCTCCGTAGCTCCCTAGCTCCCTGAGTTCTCCTGTGTGCCTCTGCGGTCTCACCTTCCAGAAGCTCCCCTGGTTCCCCTGTAAGCCTGCGATCATTCTTGGTCAATAATTACCTCTTTGGATTTCCAACTCTGCCTTCCCTCAGTGCTGCCTGTCTCTCTTGTTATCCTGGATTCCTCACGCCCACCTAGAAGAAACAAGTAAGGAACAATTATTGCAAATCAATAACCATATCATCCTCAGGAAAAACCCTCAGGCCCGGGGTACTCTCTAACTACCGTCATGCTGCTTCATATTACCGGTTCCAAACTCCATCATCACTGTGTGCATACTCTCCCTGAAGTGGTCTCCCTCTCACCTCTCCCAAACTCCATCACCTGTAAGTGAACAATTAATACTTTACCTTGCAATATCTTCATCATTGATCCTCCATGTCACCCTGAAGTAGTGGACACAGCTGTCATCACCACACCCTGCAGCAAACAACAATTAATTTCCCTATCAATTCATCATCATAATTAACCCTCTGCTTCTGTTTCCCCTGTAGGTCAGATCACTTCAAGAGCCTCCACAAACTGTTCAATAAATATATAAAACTTGCATTGTTTTTCTGTATGCTCACTGTTGTACTTGCCACTGGGTCTAGAATACTAACCATGTCAATATTATCAACTGTGTATTAGTGAACCAGGTAGAAGCAGCAATATCCATTAGGGTGACTGAAATCTAAAGAAAAAAAACAATATAATCCATTCTTGGTAAGCCAACTTCCTAGCATTGTTAGCTTTGAAGGTTGGGCTCCTTGCTCACATTTGCAGATGGACAACTCAGCTGGCCAATAATAGAGCAGCATGGTAAGGCCAAGGCTGGGCTTACCATGTTTATGATGTTCCATAGAAAACCCAGAGGAGACAGAAATGATATAAAGGCTGTGCGTGGTTTTTTTGTTTTTTGTTTTTTTAAGAGAAATGAATGTTTTGATATTTTTTTCCATAATCACATGACTTCTAGACACAATTCAGCCTACAAAAACACAATTTTGCAGTCAATAACCCCTTTAAGACTTGACCTAACTAAGATAGTGTAAGGCAGACAATATGCCAATCTTTTACATCCAAAATATAACAAAAGTAGAAAAGCACTCGGAGAGCGCAGACCTCCGCCAAGCGCCACAGTTCCCCCCCCCCCCCCATACAGTGTTTGTGTGTACGTTTTCAGATTCCTTGACCATGAAAACATATGACTAGCAATTGGATTCACAATGATAGGATTAGTGGTTCAGTAGTAAAAGCATTACCTCCTTGGCGGAGGTAATAAACTGAAGTGTTGGTGTTGTGTCCATCTCCTCCATCTGCAAAGTCCCAGGCTGCGAGCGTTTTCATAGATCACTGAAAGCAACACTGAGGGCTTCACTGACGGATGCAAATTGGGTAGACAGGTTGCCATGGGTTTTATATTGGGGTTGCGCTCCGCGGGAAAAGAGGATTTGGAAGCTTCCCCGGCAGAGAGCTCGTTTTTGCGCAGCCACTATGGCTGCCCAGGGAATTTCTGCCAAATAATCCGGCGCCGGACAGCTGCCCGTCTCAGCTTTTGCAGCATAGCGCAAACACAGGCACGCTGCCGGGCCCTGCCCACCACTGTTTTCCACGTGCTTTTTTGCCTAAAACTTTGAAGAACGCGGAGTTTGTGTTCGTCAGACACGACGACCAGCGCCCTCCATTGCCCCTGCACACATGTTGAAAATGGCTGTATCTCACAATGTTAAAGAATCCTTTAAAAAATTTCTGTATCCAGACGGTGGTCCGGATCATCCCCAAAATTTAATCAGTTCTTCCTTGTACCATTTCCAACAACGCCTGAAAGTTTCATCGAAATCCATCCAAAACTTTTTGAGTTATCTTGCTAACCAACAGACAGACAGACAAACAGACAAACGCTGGCAAAATAAGCCAGATTTTCAAGATATATGAAACTGGTGGGAACAGGGATGTCTGGAGGGATGACTAGAATTTCAAGAAAATGGCAATAATTACTGCAGTCACCAGGCTAACTCCATAGCAGCCATGGTAGTGCTGCTGGTGTGGGTATTTGTACATTTATGGGAATCCTCCCAACATCATTAAAACAGGTGGAGATGAAGTTGGGAGGGCGGTTGGTATCATTACAGTGAGCTCTGGTTCCCTCATCACAACCATTGATTCAGACAGGAAACTGAGCCCAAGCCGACACAAAAGCACTGAAAGATTGAAATGTTCATCATTTGTTGCTAAATTGTATATTCCTGTGATCCCTTTCTGGACTGCCTTTCATTGCTGATCAGGGATGAGGGTGAAAATGTGATAGATTTCCATCAGTGATTAAAGAGCCATTAGAAAAACACTTCAAAAAAAGCATTGGTATTGATTACTTCTTATACAGATGATTTACAGAGAAGGGGGATACCAACCATTACAAACTAGAAGGGACCATTCAGACACTTCTCATTATTAGATGACATATCTAGAACAGGACTCTGTGGGGTGGTGAAACTTCCACGATGGCTCTGACGTTACAGATAGGCCAGGCGGGGTTTGCCAGCCGAGTGGAGGAGAATAGCTGCTCATCATCTCACGTCCTGGCCTCATTTTTACAGCATGAGCTCAGACCAGCCAATCCCTATAGTCTAATTGGCCTACTTTAACACCCCCCTTCCTGTGGTAGCCACTGTGTAGCTGTGTGTGCAGTCCCACTCCTGTGGGGCATTAGTCGGTGATGGTGCATCCCAAAATGAGGATTATAGACCATAAAACTCCACCTCAAAACAATTTGTCAGCTCTTCACTGATTTTCCTTCTCTGCTCTTAAGTTGTTTCTGTTATACATTGCATTCTTTTACTCAAAACACTCAAGATTTATAGATGGGTTTTAGCTGAAGGAGAGACAAAAAAGATTATGCTACCCTGTGGTGATGTGCACTGTAGCTGGATGTCTGTGCATCTGTCATGCTGCCAGCTGCTGCCAGAGATCAGCTAGATTGCAATAATTGGTCCGGTCCTCTTTGATTTGTGCTTCCAGGATTTTTAGTCATGCATCACACTTGTCTCTTGACATCATAAAGTAGATCTTGAAAGGATTCAGCTGCTCTCTCATCAGCTTCTGAAACTGTTACTGTTCTCTCACTTCAGCGTACATTCACTAAAGCTTCTCAGCTGCATTTATTAAATACTGAATCATTGACAAATAAACTCATCCTGCATGGCATTTTTAATGGAAAACTGAAATAATCAATTCTAAGATGAAGTGTTTTTTTTTAATTACCTTCAATGGATACTTATTTTGGCTGCAGTCTGGTTTTATATCTGTGTTAGCAATAGTTGATGTGGATATTTTCCCCCAAAGCCCATCATTTGTTCATTATAAGGAGTGAAAGGTGTATTGATGTGTCATGAAAGGACAAACTTTAGACATCACTTAAAATTACTGTTCTGTTATACAGTCTAGGTAGCCATCTGAAAAAAGTGCTTTTCAGTTCATTTTTATAAAGTAGCTATTAAAATGCTAACAGTATTTGAGTCTGCACATTAGTACTGGAATAAACAATATATGCCAATTTTATCTCATTGTGTTAAACTTTGACACATCATGACACAAGAAAAGCAAACTTTAAAGGAGCCGTCAGGGTTTTTCTCCACCACTGGATGTCACTCGAGAGCTCTGCTCTCAAAACAAAGCAAAACTGTAGCTTGGCCACACCTCCTAAAACCCACTGTCACCACCTCTTCTATGGCCTTCCAATCTCAACAAGCAGAGTCCATGCTAACCGCTATTGCAACAGTATGTCTGCAGCCGGCTGGCTTTCCACCCGATTCTGTTATCTTTTAATGATCGAGGGTCACCCATCCCATCCAGCAAGTCTCCCATGCAGGGGCAACCCAAGCCTTCATGTGGCCCTGAGTGAAATTTGAATTTTGGGTGCCTCTTTAGTAAACGAAAAAAAAAAAATTACTTGATGCTTATCAGGGAATGTTGCACAGTTGTGGCAGTGGAGCTTACATCATTTCAACGTCTGTCTCCTGTATTTCACCCTAATATTTAATTCAATTTTAAATGGTACAAACTTCAGAAAAGCAGTCTGGTGTTGATTTAGCATGCTGTTAATATTCAGAGTGGTACAGTTCTATGTGACACACCCAATATGGTGTAGGTTAACTTAAAAAATCAAGACATGCATATATTGTAAACATGCTAATCGCTTTATTAGTTTTGACTTTTAAAACTTAAAAATAAATTACAAAGTTGACATCAAGTAATGAAATGCTCTAGGGGGCCCCTGTTGGTCGTGAGGCCCTAAGCAGTCGCTTAGTTCACTTATGTCTCGGGCCAGCCCTGCTCCCGTGGTTCTTTTGCATCGTCCAACAGGCAGAGTGGACTCGCCAGCCATCAGAAGGGCCTCCAAGAGCTGTCCTGCTATGGTGCTGAGGCCTGCTCCCACTGTTTGACTGGCTTCTACTACTGAGGGCCTGGGTGCAGCACAGGTCAGACCTGTCCCTGTTGTGGTGCAGAGGCTTTGTCCCATTCCTGGGGACCAGTATGCGACAGATGCTGGAAACAGATCTCTAAAGACGCAGGAGATGGTTGAGGCCCAAAAGAGTGAGCAAGCTTGCTAGACACAAAACGCCTCAAAGTGCTGACAGGCAGTTGTCGGGGGAGGGAAAGCTAACGCTATTGATAAAAGCAATAACCGATGGATGGAACACATAAGTTAATAATAAAATAAGCCACATATCCAAGATTTGTTTCAGTTTGTTTGACAGGTTGATTAGAGCCCATGGTTAAGGTAAAAAATCCCAGTATCATGACAACACTAACGTCCCCAACACCGTGGCACCAAGCACTAGTCAAAAACCTCTGTCCCTTATTTGGCTGTGAGAAAGTTGGCAACCCTAGATACAGCACCTTTAAAGGGGAACTGTGTTGAAAGTTTAAAAATCAGCACCATTATGGGGCAGGATTTCACCTTATGTTAAAGGGGTCATTGACTGAAAAATGGTGTGTTTGTTGGTTTTAACTGTCTGAAATGAGTCTACTGGTCACCCAATTATCCAAAAAATTTCAAAACAGTCAATTCTCTTCAAAAACACACACAGTCTTTTTCTCGTTTTTCTCTCCCAGAAACACCTGAAACATTTTTGAATTTTTTGTGGAAATCGTTAACATCCCGTTTAGAAAAAGCCAACCTACTGCTGTCCTTGAGACCAGCCCACTGCTCTATTATTGGACTGCCTAGCTGTCTGTCATGTAGATGGAAGTGGTGTTAAAGGTAGCCTATTAGACCCTGAGCTATTAGCTCCCAAGCTAACACTGGTAACAGGAAGCTTGACCCGAGCGCAGCTTATATTGTTATGTTCTTCAGATCTTAGTCACCCTAATAACCATCCCTGTTACTACCTGGTTCACCGGTCCACAGTCCACAATGTGCCTTGCACTGTCTTGCTCATCTGCCAGTTGTTTTGCGGAGGGCGCCGGTATGCCGATCACGGGAGCTGACAGCCAGCAGCTCCCCTACCATCCTCCGGTCATACTCTCATGGGAGCGTGGGGGAGCCGCTTCGTGACGGGGCATCCCCTGGCTGGCCGTGGGGAGGAGCGGATACCACGGAGTGAGACATTGCCCTTTGAGATCCCGTGGCTCAGCCAGCGCCCTCGGACTGCGGCGATTGGCGGTACACCAGGCGCTGGTGATTTGTTGTAGCGTCTTAGCGGGGTTGTTGGGGGGGGTGGGCTGGGATGACGCAAGATCCACAAATGACTGTGGATCAGTGAATCAGCGCTGCTCATCCGAGCTGGAAGAAGCCAGCTAGAAGCTACTCAGCTAATGGTTAACTGAAGTAAGAGGGAGGGTGGAGTTGAACAGCTGTAGTCTGTTTCTTAAAGTGGCAGGCTTTGAATCAGAGCATTTGAAGAAAGCCAAAAAATAAATAAAAAACAAATTTGTTAAAAAGAAATTAAAGAAAATGTGAACAAAATATGTCACAAGCACTTCATTAAAACATGAGTGAGCTGTTAAAATGTTTAAAAAGTGCAGTCAAAGATGCCTTTAAACCCATTTTCATTCCTATTATCTATGAATTACAGTATCTTTGTAAGTCTTAGAAAGTTACACAGTACCCTTTTAAAAAAGACCAAAATGTCTTCATGATACTTTACAATAATGACCCAAGATCTTCTGTTTTTTGCTTTCATTTCCTGCATAGGCCAACTCATTTTGTAGGTGGATAAATGAATCTTTATTTTGTCAATCTACCTTTAAAAGAGTGGTGGCCTAGTTGGTAGAGCATCCACCCCACAACTGGGAGGCCAGGGTTCAAATCCTGGCTGGGTCATACCGAAGACCATATAAAAAATGGTACTTTCTGCCTACTAGCTTGGTGTTCAGCATAATGGAAAGGAACGTTAACGCAAAGAGCTACCAGAGGACTGACCCCCCCCCCCCACACACACACACACACACACACTCTGTAGTTTTCACTACGTACTGTGGCCTAGGGTCAGTGAAATGAAGATAGGTGCCGCCCTATGCCACGGCATGGGACTAACTTAACCTTTTCAGATAACCTTCTCCATGTGCTCCTCCACTACCTGTACAATATTGTGTATATTATGCTAACCAACATCACCAAAATTATTCCGTTTATAAAGCCAATTATGTATTGAATACATATAGTTTCTCACTGAAATATTTGTCTGGGAATGCTTTCACCTGCGTAGTCATGCAAAATGACAGTGGGACAATGTTGAAGGTTTAGATGATGATGTGAAAGAAACCACAAATCAAATGCTCGTAGTAGAAGGACATGTTACATGAAGCTGCACAGGGTAAAAGGGATGTAATGCCCTGTTTTTGCTTCCACTGCATTCCAGAAAATTGCTGGTAATTGTAGCAGTAATGGTGAAAGCTGCAGTATTAGTTGTTGTCCTTCCTGGTCAACAACAACACCAATTTGTCCACATGTACAGGTACACTAAGGTTAGGTCAAAAATCAGACATTTTACTCAAGGCTAAATTGCCCTGTTATGATTGCCTAGGTTTTTTTTTTATATAATTAATTTGCAAAGGGCTTAAGGGCCTCAATAGCTGGGAGGAGCACAGACTTGAAGGACAAACACTAATTAAAAGTTGCCACGGATCTGGAAAATGCTGCAGTACTGGGTGACTTTTCTGTTAGAAGGAACTGATTGGAATTCTGCGCTGGGCCTCCAACAGCTCTGCTATCATGAGAGTTCAGACTTCCCTCCACAGATGCATTTTTGAGTCAAGTTTTAAAGGACATTTTAAATGGAAGATTGACACAGCGTGACCCATGACGATAAATTAAGTTTAGTCCTTGGATGCCACATCTCTTCTCATGCCAGGATGCTGAAAATGTGTCATTAAGTAATAAACAAGCTTTAGATAAGACATTTAGAAAATGAGCAAAGCACCAGAATTAGCTAAACTCCTGGATCGTACCGAAGCCAACTGCAAGGGATATGGAGACTGGCAGAATATAACCTAAAAAAAATATGTAGTTTGCTAAAAAGAGATGGAAGAAATGAAGCTGGAAATCATGAAAAGATAAACAAATGCAAAAGCTGGAAAATCTTTTCTGCTTTAATTATATTTCTCTGCATTTGTCGGGATCAGGTTTCCAAACAAATGCTGCTATTTTATATCACTACTAGCAACAATAGCAGTTGAATATGGCATGCATAGTTTAGTCTCAAAGAAAGTACAATAGCAAGCAAGTTTAGCCACATTTATACATATGTATATATGCCAGTGGCACAATGCATTTGTTATGTAGTGATCAACCATAATTATAAAGAAATAGTGACAGCAAGATGATGATATATAATCTTGCTGCAGAAATGACAATTTTAAACAAATATTAGACATTTAGACATTTATTTCCCTGTAAAGGGAGTGTTATGTTTAAATGGGAAGGCACATTAGGGAAGGATGTGCATTAGAATAGGCTGCTTACTTATTTATTGCACGTTATATTTATTGCATACTGTGGTTCCCTGTAGAGAAGATGGAGAAATGGGCATGAATTTTTTAGTCAGTGGCAGCTTAAAGGTATAGTGTGAGAGGTGAGAGGTGTGGCACTGAGAATGTTCATCAGGGCCGTGCAGAGACCATTTGGGGGCAGGGGCTCAACTTTCAAAAAGGGGCACATGGAACAAGATTTGTTAACAATATACAGGTGCATCTCAATAAATTAGAATGTCATCAAAAAGTAAATATATTTCAGTAATTCAATTCAAAAAGTGAAACTCATATATAGGTTCTTTACACTCAGTGATATACTGTATTTGGTGTCAGGTCAGGCATTGGCTTGCTTGCTACCGGATAACCATGAAAACCAGTACTACCTGTCTCATGGGTTGGGCCATCGGCGACTCAACCGGCATCCCCGCCCTTCCGAGGGCGTGGAGGGTGAAACAGGGCATCCTGGCAGAACTAAAAACAATATCTGTCACAGGTCTGTGGTGGACCACTCCCAGTTACAAAGGATGAGACTGGACATCCTGGCAGATAAACACATCTGTTGCAAGGTCTGTGGTGGACTGTGCCAGTCGGTGCTTTGTGACATGCACTACACAAAGAGCAGAGATAAACAAACCTATCATCTGGTCAGTCACTGCAACAGATACTGGAGTCAGTTTGTCTTGGCTTGTCCTTGCCACTGATAATACCTTTATCTGCCAAGAATGTGCTGCTAGTCCAGCAAAAGCTAGCAGTACTCAAATACTTTGCAAGAAGTTTCATGAAATGGTCAATCAGAAAGCAGCTCATACCGGCTCGGACGTTGCCCGGGCTTACAAGGTCCACGCTGATCTGTTCACACTCCGACAGGCAGCGAAAAGTAAGCTAGGAGCAGGAAGACAAAAGAAGAGGAAAACAGCAACCTTGTGTGTAGCAGAATGGAATGTACACACTCTGTTGGACAGAACAACATCACAGCGCCCAGAAAGACAGACCACGTTTGTGGCCCTGAAAATGAACAGGTACAATGTAGACATAGCTGCACTTAGTGAAACAAGATTGCCTGGATATGACAGCTTGGAAGACCGTGGGTACATCTTCTTTTGGAGTGGGAGATCAATTCAAGAAAGGAGAGAAGCAGGAGTGGGCTTTGCAGTTAGAAAGGAGATAGCAGCAATGCTTGATGAGGAACCGGTGCCAATCAACAATAGGATAATGACTATGAGACTCCCACTACAGCGGAAGATGTATGCCACACTCATCAGTGTGTATGCCCCAACAATGACTAACACAGAGGAGGTGAAGGAAGAGTTCTGCAGTGATTTACGTGAGACTATCAGGCGTGTACCGACTGATGACAGGCTGATACTCGTTGGAGATTTTAATGCCAGAGTTGGTTCGGATACCGAGAAATGGAAAGGAGTGCTAGGCAGTCACGGAGTAGGCAAGTGCAATGCAAATGGAGAACTTCTACTTGCACTATGTTCAGAGTACAATCTTGTGATAACCAACACTCTATTTAAGCACAAGGACACACACAAGAAAACATGGATGCACCCAAGATCCAAGCACTGGCACTTATTAGACTACATCATAGTCAGGCAGAGAGACAGAAGGGATGTATTGGACACCAGAGCAATGAGAGGCGCGGACTGTGGCACTGATCATGTTAGCGGAAGGCTAAGGACAGAGCGGTGTGGAGGAATCTGATCAGACCTGAATGAAACAGTCATTGTCGCCCACAATAGACTGCTAAAATGTCAAACAGTCCTTGGACAGGGGTAATGTGGTAGGGGCTGTTTTTCTAGATCTCAAAAAGGCTTTCAATACTGTAAACCACAGTTTGCTTTTATCCAAAATGGTATCTTTTAACTTCTCTCCAGATACATTAGAATGGTTTGCATCTTATCTCCAGAATAGAGAACAGTGTGTAAAAGTTCACCAGGATAAATCCTCATTTTTAAACAACCGTATGGGTATCCCACAAGGGTCCATTCTTGGTCCTTTACTTTTCAGCATTTTTATTAATGACTTGCCACTACACTGCTCAGCTGCAACATGTCAACTTTATGCAGATGATGCAGTTATTTACACAGCTGCCAAGACTCCAGCACAGGCTGCAGAAGTACTGTCCACAAGTATGGTTGATGTCCAAGAGTGGCTCTTCCAGAACCATCTATTGCTGAACCTTCAGAAAACAGTTTCAATGTGCTTTTCAATCAAAAAATGTAACCTGCAATGTTTTAAAGTTAATATACATGATCAAGACATCAGTTTAGTTACAGAATTCAAATACCTTGGCATTGTACTAGATCCTCAATTCAAATTTAATCTTCATATAAAGAAAATTTCAAAAACAGTAAAAAAAAATCTGAACTGCTTTAAATTAATTAGATATTACATACCATACGAAGCAGCTGTACTGTATATGCATTCTATGGTTTTCTCTCATATATCATACTGTTTGACAGTCTGGGCTCAAGCAGCCCCTTCCACAATAAGACATATAGGTTCATTATATAATCAAACTCTAAAAATCTTGGACAAAAAGCCCATTAGGTGGCATCACTGTTATATTTTAAAAAAAATACAATCTATTGAGTTTTGAGAGTTTCATTGACCTCTGTTTTCTGAAATTAACTTTCAAATGTTTCCATAAATCAGCGCCCGAGCCACTTGCTGGTTTCATCCAAAGACAGGACAGCAGCAGAGCCACCAGGAGTTCTGTTAACAATAACTGTAAAATATTCCACCGCAGAACCACATTTGGACAAACAGCTTTCTCTATAAAGGGCAGTCACATCTGGAACACAATGCCAAATGAAATTAAAATAATAACGGACTTCAAAACATTCACTAAAAAGGTTAAAAACTGGCTGAAAAATAAACAAGAATGTACCCTTATATGAAATGATTGTCTGCAGGGTGAGAGTGAATGAAGGGAAGGAATGAATGTGTTTGTTTATAGTGAGTGACGAAGGGAGGGAGGCCTGAAATAGGCAAATGTGAGTCAGGTTGTTATATTGTGTATTTATAATATTTATAATATTTATAATTGTGTATTTAAAATGTATTTATAATCCTTTTTGCATTGATGTATGTGGTTATTGTTTATTCTGTTTTCATTTTTTTATCTTTTCCTTTCCTTTTTTCTTTTTACTTATTTCTCCTCTCTAAAGCCCATCCAGGGACAAGAGTTGCAAATTAGCTAATAGCTATACACTCTTTGTGCAGCACATCAGATTGATTGTCATTTGATTAATTGTCTATGTTTATTGCACTGTCCCTGTCAAATAAACAAATAATCTAATCTAATCTATGATGATGATGATGATATTTTAAACATTTGTTTCTTTTAATTTTGACAATTATGGCTTACAAGTAATGAAAACCCAAAAATAATTTTCTCAAAAAATTGGAATATTACATAAGATGATTTTTTTAAATGTATTTTTAATAGAAATTTTGGCTGACTGGAAAGTATGTCCATGTACCCACTCAGTACTTGGTCAGGGCTCCTTTTGTATGAATTACTGCATCAGTGTGGCATGGGCGTTGAGGCAATCAGCCTGTGGTACTGCTGAGGTGTTATGGAAGCCTAGGTTGTTTCCCAAATCAGGTGCCAAGTCCTGTCATGTGGAAATCAAGGTCCCAGAGTCTGGAGAAAGAGTGGAGAGGCACATAATCTAAGTTACTTGAGGTCCAGTATGAAGTTTCCACAGTCAGTGATGATTTGGGGAGCCATGTCATCTGCTGGTGTTGGTCCACTGTGTTTTATCAAGTCCAAAGTCAGTGCAGCCATCCACCAGGACATTTTAGAGCACTTCATGCTTCCCTCTGTTGACAAGTTTTATGGAGATGTTGATTTCATTTTCCAGCAGGACTTGGGACCTGTCCACACTGGTTAAATTACCAATCGAGCAGTGATTCTTAACCATAGGGCCGCGGCCCAAACTTTCAGTTTAACACGTGTGGGCCGCGACGGCCGCAGGACGGCAATTGAAGACATCAGATATTACTGTTTATACTGACATCCCTGGTGCAATACAGCTTCCCACCAATTGGTGGCGGTAATGTGTAAGTCAGTTGTTTACAAGCTCCAATGTAAACAGAAGAAAACACTCAGCCAGCCGCTATCCCCAAGAGAAAGTTATGGAAAAGTTTTTAAAAAAGAAAAAAATGATAGTGAAGATGATGGTAAACCTTGAGAATCAGCACCTCCAAGTCCGAGTCCATGGTCCTCAGCCGGAAAAAGGTGGATTGTCCTCTCCGGGTTGGGGACAGGCTCCTGCCCCAAGTGGAGGAGTTTAAGTATCTTGGGGTCTTGTTCACGAGTGAGGGGAAAATGGAGCGAGAGATCGACAGACGGATTGGAGCAGCATCTGCAGTGATGCGGACGTTGTACCGGTCTGTTGTGGTGAAGAGGGAGCTTAGTTCTAAGGCAAAGCTGTCGATTTACCAGTCAATCTACGTTCCTACTCTCACCTATGGTCACGAGCTTTGGGTAATGACCGAAAGAACGAGATCACGGATACAAGCGGCTGAAATGAGCTTTCTCCGTAGGATTGCTGGACTCACCCTCAGAGATAGGGTGAGGAGCTCAGTCATCCGGGAGAGGCTCAGAGTAGAACCGCTGCTCCTCCACATTGAAAGGAGTCAGTTGAGGTGGTATGGGCATCTGATTAGGATGCCTCCTGGACGTCTCCCACTTGAGGTGTTTCAGGCACGTCCCACTGGGAGGAGACCCCGGGGCAGACCCAGGACTCGGTGGAGAGACTATGTCTCCCAGCTAGTCTGGGAACGCCTTGGTATCCCCTCTGAAGAGCTGGAGCAGGTGGCTGGGGAGAGGGAAGTCTGGGCTTCTCTGCTTGAACTGCTGCCTCCGCGACCCGGACCTCCGGAAAAGCGGTAGAAGATGGATGGATGGATGGATGGTAAACCTGCCCAGAAGGGTAAAATTTTGCACAAGTACAATCCTGACTTCATTAGGTACAGCTTTGTGAATGGAGGAAATGAGGCAGAGCCAAGAGCGCGGTGTGTGGAGTGTGAGCTAACGCTATCAAAGAAGCCCTGAAGCTTTCAAAATTAAAGCGCCACTTAGAAACAAAGCATCCAACGCTTGTGGGAAAGCTGGTGGAATCTTTCAGGAGAAAAGAACATGGGCTTACAGATGCAGAAACGGTCTGTCGTGTCAGCGACTGGTAACTCTAAAGGCACTTTTCCACAAGTATCACCTTAGCTTTACTTACTTTTACTTTACTCAGTTTCTCGCTCTTTCCACAGTACCCTACACGCTTTAACCGATACGATTTTCGTGCCAGTTTAGGGGCAGGGGACAAGCGAGAAAAAGCGAGGTGTGATTTTTCGTCATTCGACTGCTAGCCGCTGATTGGTCAGCGCGTAACGTCACAGAGAGCGTCCGTTTTCAGTTTTCTGTTGAAGCTGCACGACCGCCATTTGTAATCGGTCACGGAGTGAATATGATATTAATAGAGACAGCGTTGTAGGTTAGGTTTTGCGGAAATCTACACCGTGGTCCAACGAAGAGGTGCGGGGTTTTCTCTGCTTGCTGGCAGATCCACAGTCAGAAGAGTGATCCGGACCCTACAGATGACTGCGCAGAATAGAACCGTACTACTGACAAGCTGAATACGAAGTTGAGAGAACCATCCATGGTGAGTGATTTGTAATATTGTGCATCTGTTTGCTTATTTATCCTGTTGGTGGTAAGCTACCCAGTACCCAAACTCAGTGTAAATGGTGTAGAGATTGAAAGGGTATCCGAAACTAAATTCCTTGGAGTAATAATTGATAACAAACTGTGTTGGAAGCCACATATTAATTATATAAAAGGTAAAGTATCCAAATCAATTGCAATATTACACAGAGTGAAAAATTTGCTGAATCAACCCACACTATACACCTTGTATCATTCATTAATACTCCCATACATGACATATTGTAATGAAGTATGGGGAAATACATATAAAACAAACATATATCCACTCTTTATGCTTCAAAAGAGAGCTATTAGAATAATCAACAAAGCAGCTTACAGGGAACCAACAAACCCACTTTTTCTTAAACAAAAAACTCTCAAGTTGAAAGATCTGATCGACTTTAAAACCGCAATAATAATGTTCAAAGTGAAGAATCTATCACTGCCCGCAAATATCCAAAAGTTGTTCCAAACAAGGGAGAAACGATATCACTTCAGAGGAACATGTATATTTCAAAAGCCTACAGTGAGAACAACTACCAAGCAACACTGTATTTCAGTGCAAGGTGTCAGATTATGGAACGATTTTGGACCTGAATTAAAATCATGTACAAAGCTTGGACAATTTAAACAAAAACTAAAGGAAGAAATACTCCAAACATATTTACAAGACAACATGTAAACTCACATAAGGATTGACATATCCAGCCTGTGTTGTGTTATAGCTTAGTTTTTCTTTTTTCTCTGTGACACTATGTCTTAGATTTGTTTTTGAATAGTAACCGCTTAACTTAGACTAGCTCAGTTTTCTTTTTCTCTCAGTCATATTTTGTCTTAGCCTTGTTTTAAATTGTAATCGCCCTTGTCTTGTTTTCTCTTTTTTCTCCTTTGAATTCTTGGATGGAATATGGGTGGGCAATATAAGCTGCGGCTTCAGCCATCACCCATTTCGGATAACTCACGTGGAATTGTATAGTAGAAGGAGTCTTTGTCTAATTTGACCTTGTTGTTATATTATACAGTTTCTTCTAACCTGTAATGTACTATCCGAAAATAAATAAATAAATAAAATAGCTCACTTTTGAGCCATACAGCCCCCGTTCTGTGCTGGCTAACTCGTTGTAGCTAACGAATTTTGGCTAGTAGCTAGATAATACCAACTGTTGATTCGCGCTTGTTTTCTCCTAAATGTTCGCTTGTGAGAGGAAAAGATGACATATATCAATCCTGGTTATAGTCCTGGTTTTTGTTTTGTATTGCACTTGGTGCTGCGCATTAAATTGTGTGCAATTTAATGCCGTTTTTTGCTGGCTAACTCGTTTTAGCTAACGAGTTTTGGCTAGTAGCTAGATAATACCCACTGTTGATTCACGCTTGTTTTCTCCTAAACATTTGCTTGTAAGAGCAATACGCTGAAATATATCAATCCTGGTTATAGTCCTGGTTTTTGTTTTGCATTAAATTGTGTGCAATTTAATGCTAGAATGTGTTTCCACATGCCAGGGTTAGCTTCCCTGTTTATAGTGGATACTGGTGACATCACAGGAGCCGAAATCTCAACAATATAAAAGGGCTTTTTCAAACCAGTGATTTATAAAGTCATTCATATAATTTTCTAAAGCGTCAGAAAGAGAAATCCATATATTATATCATTCATTACACAGACCATGATATATTTCAAGCATTTATTTATTTTAATTTGGGTGATTATGGCTTATAGCCCCTGAAAACCCCAAATTCCATTTGGCAAAAAATTAGAATATTACATAAACTTTAAAAAATAGTTTTTAAATAGAAATGTGGGCCGATGAGGTGTTGGTTGATATGGGCTGTAGCCATAATCATCAATATTAAAATAAACACTTTCAATATATCACTGTCCCTGGAATGAATCTATATATGGGTTTCACTTTCTGAAATGAGTGACAAAAATATTGAACTTTTTCATGATATTCTAATTTTTGAGATGTGCCTGTATAAGTGTTGAACTTGCTTGAAAAAACTAAACACCATCCATTTCTATTGTTCGTCTAGGCAGGAGGGAATCAGCCGCTCAACAACGGCCACTGTGGAAAGTACTGAAATCCTTTGCTTTTATAGGTAAGTGACAAACTTTTATTGATAGAAACTCCATATTTTGACTGAGCGACTCCATAATCTGTGATGCACACCTTCAGTTAAAGTACTAGATTCCATTCCACTGAATGTATTAATTCATTCTGATTGCTGAGGCCACAGTAAAAGCAGATGACTTTAAATGCAACCCAGCCCTTGTAAAATCGACTTTACATCAGTGCAGCTATATGAAAATTGTGGTTAAATACAACAACGAAGTACTTTATTGTCACATTGGAATCGCTGCTGTTTGGTTTTTCTTTTGAATTCTTGGATGGAATATGGTGGGCAATATAAGCTGCAGCTTCAGCCATCACCCATTTCAGATAACCTATGTTGAACTGTATAATCAGAGGAGTTATTGTTTAATTCGACCTTATTAAATTTTTTTCCCCCTTTGTTATATTATTGTATTTTCTTTAAATCTATCCGAAATAAAGATTCATTCATTCACATTCCACCACTGGCTTTTAGTAACAAGTGTATTTCCCAAATATGTTTTAAACTTCATTTATTTAACCTCCACACATTTCTGTCTTTTGTCTAGGCAAGAGGTAAACGATCGATCCACCCCAAACTGGACCTTGCGTCACTATTTACAGAGATGCAGGCCTAAGATCTGCTGATCTGAGACCAGTGTGAGCTGCACATCCCAGCTGCTGAGTGACCCAGTCTGACAGTTTGAGTTTTGCACATTCTGAATAATCTGGAATTTGCTGCTGATTGTAATAAACAATTTAGTGACATATGTGTTTGCATCATGATTTCTATTTTTGTCTTTTAATACACTGGTGGGAAAAGAGTCAATAGTACAAACCATTAATGGGTGACCTTGAAAATAATGACTCATTTTTAAGACATTTATGTCACATGGTGGTAACCTTCACATATAAAAAGACATCTGCAAAAACTTCAGAGGTTTGTCAGTGCAATACTACATGAATGCATGTATAGTACATTGTTGATGCAGAGAATATATATTTCTACAGTATATGTATCGAGTAAATCAAGAATTTTCCATGTAACTTTGACTGCATTATTTTAATTGCTTTTAATGCTAGATCAAGTTTGTTTTGGCCTAAAATGCATCATAACTGTCAAATACATCTTATTATACCGAACTCAGTAATGTTTACTTTTGAATATACATTTTGTGGCTAATATAGTTATTAACCTGGCGATCGAGTTGTGTCAGCTGATCATTTTTTGCTATGACAACATCTCAGACTCAGTGCAGCTGAAGCAGGTACGTCCATGATGTCTCAACAGTCCAGGATTTTCACGCAGATCAGAGCAATTTTTTTTCCCACAATATTTTTATTGAACCTTTTTTTTTTTTTTTACAAACAGCACACACAGTCAGACACTAACACAAAAGTAATTTAAAAACTAAACAATAAAATGACAAAAAAAGGTTAAAAAACAGAAACCATTAACAAAAACAAGTCAACAATGTTCCTCTGTTTAGGTAATCTATTACATTAGAATACATAATATACATTCACCAGCTTGGAATTTGCAAGGTCCACACATATCATTCACCTTCTTCAGAAGTTACGTTTACTTAATTTACATAATCAATGAAAGGTCTCCATATATTCTCAAACACATTTCCTTTGATTTCAGTATGTATGTTATTCTTTCTAGTGGAAACCAAAAGTGAGTTGGTTGTAGTCATTTTTCTAAGGTCTTTTGACATGTAATTACCCATCCCTGAACACATATGCCTTATAAATATCAAGAGATGGGAAGATGATACTCAAATGACACTCAACATGCAAAATGGTGCTACAGTTGGATTGCCTTTCTTTAAAATTTTTTAAATTATTTTGTAAGTAAAAGTGGGCTAGGATTAACTGGAAATATAACAAGTTTCCACATATAATTCCAAGGTCAATTGGCAATTCAATCAAACCAAAAAGGAGTTGTTCAGCTGCTGCATTTTTCTGCAGTCATTTTCTACGGTGTTTTAGCGTGTAATTTCCCATCCCTGAACACATATCCCTTAAAAAGAACTATCAATGGGAAAATGATACACAAAAACAAGAATTTTACTACAGTTGAATTGGCTTTTTTTTAAAGTAATTTAAATTATTTTGTACGTAAAATAGGGCTATGATTAATTGGAAATATAACAAGTATCCACATATAAGTTCTTCATATAAGTTATAAGGAAGTTCTGCAACCACTGTGTGCTTGAGAAGCTGGGGACAACATTCTCCCACCACTGCGAGCTACGGTTTACTGCCCAGGTCCATGGTCTGCAGCGTTGATTTTGCAACAACGCAGCCAACTAGAACACACACACAGCATACATATTAATACTGATAACCTGGCGACATCAAAATGCTGTACACAACAATGACATGATGATAAAATGACAATAGAAAGCATTAAATTACCAAAAACCTTTTCCTCGTGTGCTTGATGTGCCTGATATGCTGGGTAATTAAGCTCTCTGCTTCATATTCCCCAATGGCAACAACGAGTCTCTGGTACTGCTCCAACGTGTGTTCTCTCAATGCACGTCGACTTCTCCTGTAAAACTCTCTTCTCCGCTTAAAAACATTCATTGTGTTCAAAAGCCAGAGAAGAACCAACGTGGAAATCCTCCGCTCGTAATCCACCATTTTCTTTGTTGTGAAGACGTCGGTCGCCGGAGATGACGTCAGCAGAGTATGGGGCCGCCTCAATCCCGCCCACTACAGAGTTTACGCGGCTTTACAGGGTTGTAATGGGTCAACAACCCAGGGAGAGAGAAGTAGTGGAGAATCGAAACAAGTAAAAAAGAACTGTGACTATGGAAAAGAGCCATAAACGTGCTTTGAAAGCCAGCTACCTGGTAGCCAGACGTGTGTGCCACAGAGTAGGCATTCACCATAGCAGAGCGGCTGCCTGACGCTGTGGAAATATGCCGTGAGATGCTCGGAGAGGCTGCTGACCATCCCACTCTGAAACGATACGGTGAGTCACGGTGTCATGGACATGGCCTCAGACATATAGCATGCCATGCAAAAATGAATGAATGAAAAAAATAATCAAATTAATTCACAGGTTATGAACCTATATTTTCATTTGCACTTTATTTAAAATTTATTTAAAGTTTACTTAATTTGAAACTTCTATTATTAATCTATTTTGTGTTAATAAGCCTTACTTGAGCCTTTAAATTAGTTCTTGTAGCAGCTTGATATCTTTCATGAATTGTTATGGCCTGTTTGGAAGAGATGCATATAAAAAGGAAGTTGTAGCTGGGACTGTTATGAATATTATTGTTCTGCCTGGCAAAAATGAATGAATGAAAAATGAATCAAATTCATTCACAGATTAAAAGGCTATATTATTTTCATTTGCACTTTATTTACACTTTAATTTATATTCTTGTAGCTGCTTGATTTGTTCCATGAACTGACAACTGTGGCGTCTTGTTGTATGTGCAGGTTTACATACGGATAATAAATAAATGGGATGATCACATTGTATCATGCCTTTTATGACAAGGTTTTAACTTGTTAAGCTGTAAGTGGATTTGATTTAGTCATAGAATACAAATCAAACCAGGCGTGAGATCAGTTTATTAAACCAATACATTGTTAATATTTGAATGGGCCACCGGCAGACGAGCTGAAGGCCACTATCAAAGCAACCTGGGCCTCCATAACACCTCAGCAGTACCACAGGCTGATCACTTCCATGCCACGCCACATTGATGCAGTAATTCATGTAAAAGGAGCCCTAACCAAGTACTGAGTGCGTACACAGACATACTTTCCAGTTGGCCAACATTTCTCTCAAAAATAATTTTTAAAAAATTGATATTATGTAATCAGTGGAGAGCGTGCTCAGCTACTGTCTGGGTGTGTGGTTCGCCGGCCCCACAGCTGAAAACAGGAAGGCTGTGCAGAGGGTCATCAACACCGCCCAAATCATTGGCGGCCCTCTGCCCTCCCTGGAAGACATCTCCAGAGCCTCCTTGTCTCAGAAAGATCAACGCCATCACCGGAGGCCCCTTGCATCCCACCCACCACCTGTTTGACCTGCTCCCCTCTAGACGACAGTTCAGATCAACCAGGTCCCACACCTCCAGACTGACAATCAGTTTTTTCCCCTGGGCCAGCCGAACTGCAAACAGTCAGAGGATCCACCCCCCTCCCTCCCAACGCTCTCATGCACAGTACTGAGGACTTTTTTAATTATCATAATAACACACTTGGCTTTGCACTCCGCACTTTTATGTACATTGACTCAGCCATGAAACCACAACCATTCCTGTGTATATTTTCCATAATCTTTGGGCCATTTTATTCAGTTGTGAGTTCTGCACTCCATGCTCTTATGTACATAGTTCCATTTGTGAAGCCACTACCATACCTGTGTATATACCTGTAGGCTATTTTTATTCTTATTTCAGGCATATGTTTAATTGTGTTTTCTGTAAATGTGTTTTATCAAAACCTTCTCTCTTACTTTATTGTGCAGTAGCCTGGTGGAGCACCCACAATTTTGATGTACTGTACAGTGACAATAAAACCTATTCTGTTCTATTCTATTTCTTTGAGAAACTGAATTTTGGGTTTTCATTAGCTGTAAGCCATTATCATCAAAATTTAAAGAAATAAACACATGAAATATATCACTGTGTGTGTAATGAATCTATATAATATATGAGTTTCACATTTTGAATTGAATTACTGAAATAAATGTAAATAAGATGGCGTCGGCACATTCACACACAGCGGCTAGACGCTCCAGACTACTGCACTTGTTTTTGTGCTTTTTCTGCCTTTTTCTGTGTTCCTTCTGTGATGGATTAATGACGTACAGCCACCAAGAACTTATATACATTGGTCGCCAACTTACCTCTGACATCTCCAGAGCTCATTCCAGTAATTTCCACCACATCCCTGAGGAGATTGCCAGACCTCCGGGTGCTCCATGGTTCGTTATGCTCCGCAAGCGGTGCAGATGATGGGAGAGGAAGCAGAAACGAGGTTGCAGGGCTGATCTCCATGCCCAGCGGTGCAAGTTTCTGGGCAACTCAGCACAAACTACGCACCAGTGGACTGACCAACAGTGGACAATTACAGTGTACTTTTTGGCATGACACCGGCAAAAACATTACCTCCTCCTCTTGGTGGAGGTCATAAAAATTAAACATTACCCAGTGCTGTGTGTTTACATACCATTACATACCCATATGTGGGTAACATGTCTCGCATTACATCCTTAACTTGTCTGCCGGTACTGTGTTTCTTGTGCCTTTTATGTCCATAACCAGTACTTCAATAATGATCCTGAAGATGCAGTCAAACGGATCTCTAAGGCACTCCTGTCGAGGCAGAGGTGCTGGTCGAAAAGAGACCTTAAGCACTTTTCCACTAGCCCAGCACACCTCGGCACGTTTCGATTCACTTCGACACGGTTCGGCTCACTTTTGTCTCCATTACAACCGTGTTAAGCTGGGGTGGGTGGGATTTCTATAACAGCGAGGCGGCGCCACAGTCCCCTGATGTAAAACACGCGACCCAAGCAAAACATAAACACATGCGGCTGTATAAGGCGACTCCTCGGTCTGTGGCTTTTTTCACCGTAAATGCCAAAAAAGGACCGCCAGACAAGGGTACAGGCAGCGAGATGAAACACTCTGGAATAGTTCTGCAGCTTCTGGGAGAGCCAAAGACGTGAGGATACAAACTAGGTCATATATGACGGTAAGCTAATGTTGCTAATGCTAGTTTGCTATTAGTACGTCATATTACACTGTAATGTCTGCAAGTTATCGCTGTTAGGTACTAAAATATGTATGCTGTGTGTGTTTCAGATGGCTCTGTTGTGGGGAAATTACTGCTTCAGTCGGTCTGGGCGTTCAACACAGCCTGTCACGGATGTCATCAGCCTGTCACTGATGTCAACACAGCTTCACAAACGATCAGTGGTTATAGAGCTTAAGAATGGCTGTAGAAACGTTTATTTCCTGTACAACAAATTGCTCTGATCTGCTTGAAAATCATGGAGAGACTGTTGAGACATCATGGACGTACCTGCTTCTGCAGAACTGAGTCTGAGGTGGTGTCATAGAAAAAAATGATCTGCTGACACAACTTGATCGCCATGTTAATAACTATATTAGCCACAAAATATATATTCAAAAAGTAAACAGTACTGAGTTAGGTATAATAAGATATATTTGACAGTTATCATGCATTTTAGGCCAAAACAAACTTGCTCTAGGATTAAAAGCAATTAAAATAATGCAGTCACAAGGTTACATGGAAAATACTTGATTTACTAGATACATGTACTGTAGAAATATATATTCTCTGCATCAACAATGTACTAGACATGCATTCATATAGTATTGCACTGGAAATTGCACTGACAATAAACCTCTGAAGTTTTTGCAGATGTCTCTCTTTTTATATGTGAAGGTTACCACCATGTGGCATAAATTAAATACTGAAAGACTGGAAAAGCTAAGAATAATCCAGCAGTTTGAGAAATCACTTTTGGTTTGGTGTAAGTCTGTCAACAGAATTATGAACCATAAAGCAGTTTGTGTTAAAATATTAAATCCCATTAAACCTAATCCGGGGGCTTCCAATCATGTGGCATGGGGGGCCAAGACCCTGCAGGTTCTCTCTTCTACCCAGTCTCTTCAGCAGGTGTTCTCACTGATCAGTCAGTGGAAGAAGTTCAGTGGAATCTGCTGTTGAAGACACTGGTTGGAGGTAAAGCCTGCAGGGTCTTGGCCCTCCATGGCACATGATTAGACACCCCCACCCAAACCCATTATGATGAAGAGCAGATGCTAATATGACCCAGAATTCCTCCATATACTGGTACTGTCACTAAAGTATGCAGGGTCTTCTGCGGTGGCACATCCAACAATACAGTCTTCAGTTAATAAAATAATTGTTTTGGTTACTTTTTCTTAAAAATGAGTCATTATTTTCAAGGTCACCGATAAATCCTTTGTACAGTTGATTCTTTTCCCACCGGTGTCTTAACAGACAAAATAGAAAGTCATGATGCAAACACCTAAGTCACTAAATTGTTTATTACAATCAGCAGCAAATTCCAGATTATTCAGAATGTGCAAAATTCAAACTGTAAAAAAAAAACTGGAATGGTCACACACGGCAGCCACGCTGCCTCACTGAGAAGCAACTGGATTGGCCCCTCGTACTGGTCCTGGTTCAGCAGATCTTCAGCCTGCATCTCTGTAAATAGTGAGGCAAGGTCCAGTTGGGGTGGACAGTTTCCCTCTTGCCTAGACAAAAGACAAATGGGTGGTGGTTAATTAAAGCAAGTGTAAAACATATTTGGGAAATACACTTGTTGCTAAAAGCCAGTGGTGGAATGTGAATTAATGAATGAATCTTTATTTCGGATTGATTAAAAGTAAAGATTAAAAGAAAATAGAATAATATAACAAAGGGGAAAAAATCTAACAAGGTCAAATTAAACAATAACTCCTCTGATTATACAGTTCAACATAGGTTATCTGAAATGGGTGATGGCTGAAGCTGCAGCTTATATTGCCCACCATATTCCATCCAAGAATTCAAAAGAAAAACAAAACAGGAGGGATTACAATTTGAATGTGACAATAAAGTACTTCGTTGTTGTATTTAACCCCAATTTTCATGTAACTGCGCTTCGGTAGGTTTTACAAGGGCTGAGTTACATTTAAAATCATTTGTTTTTACTGTGGCCTCAGCAATCAGAATGAATTAATACATTCACTTGAATGGAATATAGTACTTTAACTGAAGGTGTGCATCACCGAGTATGGAGTCGCTCAGTCAAAATATGAAGTTTTTATCAATAAAAGTTTGTCTTGTCTGTAAAAGTGTCTCTTCTTGCCCTGGCTTCATGTGTGGGCAGTGTTTTGTACTAGCATTGCTAAAATATAAAAGGAAGCACTACAATGGGTCTCAAATATTTTTTATTGATGATAGACTATAAACTACACATATAAAGTAAATTATATTGATGACTGAACATCTCACATTCGCCAAAACATACAGTTATGAACATAACTCACAAAGGATCACACAAGTGATCTGACAAAAAAATAAATACATTAACAAGCAGTTTATTTTACAGTTGATGTGCCATATTCACACAATCAAATAAATCTCAGTTCAGTCCCTTTTATATTAAGTGGAAATTGTGCTACTTTGGTTTTGACACTTTACCTATAAAAGCAAAGGATTTCAGTACTTTCCACAGTGGCGAGGTAGGTTGTGGGGAGGCTGATTTCCTCTTGCCTAGATGAACGACAGAAATGGATGGTAGTTTCAAGCAAGTTCAACACATATACAGGCACATCTCAAAAATTAGAATACCATGAAAAAATTCAATATTTTTTTCACTCATTTCAGAAAGTGAAACCCATATATAGATTCCTTACAGGGACAGTGATATAGTGCAAGTGTTTATTTTAATATTGATGATTACGGCTACAGCCCATATTAACCAACACCTCAGCGGCCAACATTTATATTTAAAAACTATTTTTTAAAGTTAATTTTATGTAATATTCTAATTTTTTGCCAAATTGAATTTGGGGTTTTCAGGGGCTGTAAGCCATAATCATCAAAATTAAAATAAATAAACGCTTGAAATATATCACTGTCTGTGTAATGAATCAATATAATATACGGATTTCTCTTTCTGAAATGAGTGACAAAAAATATTGAACTTTTTCATGACATTCTAATTTTTGGAGATGTACCTGTATTAGGGAAATACACCTGTGAAAGTCAGCGGTGGGATGTGACAAAAATGCTTCGTTTCCCTGACAAGCACTGCAGGATCCACAGAATAGGTGTGTGGGTCTATTCTGACGCTTTAGAAAATTATATGAATGACTTTATAAATCACTGGTTTGAAAAAGCAATTTTAATATGACGAGATTTCGGCTCCTGTGGTCCATTTCACCAGTATCCACAATATAAACAGGGAGGCTAACCCCTGGCATGTGGAAACACATTCTAGCATTAAATTGCACGCAATTTAATGTGCAGCACCAAAGTGCAATACGTACACAAACCAGGACTTTAACCAGGATTAACATATTTCATCGTTTTGCTCTCACAAGCGAATATTTAGGAGAAAACAAGCGCGAATCAGCAGTTGGTACTAGCTAGCTACTAGCTAAAACTCGTTAGCTAAAACTCGTTAGCCAGCACAGAACAGTGCTGTATGGCTCAAAAAAAGTGAGCTTTCCACCAACAGGATAAATAAGCGAACAGATGCACATTATTACAAATCACTCACCATCGATGGTTCTCTCACGTTCGTCTTCAGCTTGTCCGTAGTCCGGTTCTATGCTAGGCTGCCATCTGTATCGGTCCGGGTCGCTCCTCACTGTGGATCTGCCACCAAGCAGAGAAAACTCTGCACCTCTTTGTTGGACCACGGTGTAGAGTTCCGCAAAACCTACAACGTTGTCTGTATTAATATCGTATTTACTCCGTGACCGATATATTGCAAATGGCAGTCGTGTGTAGATTCATCAGAAGACGGTCGCTTTCGTGACGTTACGACCTGACCAATCAGCGGCAACCAGTCTTTTGACGTCACAACATGGCACGACTCAGCACGGTTGTACCCTGCCCTCGAGCGGGGACGAAAATCGCGGCTGTTAAACCATGTTGGGGCTAATGGAAAGAGTTACAAAGCGTGCTGAGCTGTCCCGTGTTGGGCTAAGCGGGGCTAGTGGAAAAGGCCCTCTTGCGTCTTCCGGGTAGGCCTTTTATACTTTGGGTGGTGGCGGAACCGGAATGGTGTAGCCATCACCCATAACACACAATAATAATAATAATCATAATTAATACATTACACCCCTCCCCCCCCCGTAGAAAAGTCCAAGACACACACCATTAGACCCATCCAAATTTAACCCGAATCACACACTAACAGTAAATACAATAACAGGGTCTATCCATGCAAACAAATAACGAAAACTAGAGGGGGACAGGTGGACTACTGTCCCACCTCCACACGGCCAGACGGGTTATTCTGCCGTCTCTATCATAAAACACTCCATAGGACAAGGTAAGGGGGGGGAACCGCTCCAGCAACCCCATGAGAAGCCCGACTCGGCCTCCAGTGTTCCTGTGTGGCACATCTGTCCACCGTGCCAGCCAGTCCTGCCCCGCTCTCTTATATTTTGAGTGCCGGCGAAGCCATTGCAGCCCCTTGCTTCTCGGTACCTCCTGGCCGAATTCCGGAAGCAGAGGGAGCCGTCTTCATAGCTCCACCTGCCGTCACGGACGTTCCACCGTGCCGCCCAGTTCCCACATCCAGGGTAACTTGGGGCCCTGGCACCAGAACCCTCCCGCGATGGCCCTGAGTGGGATTGGTCCTGTATACTAGGCCAATCTTCATCCCATACCACATCGTCCACCACGCACGGAACCAGTCAGTCCCACAAACCACGGCTCGACCACTCCTCTCCTGGTTATTGTAAAGCCCAGTCTGTAAAACAGGTCGCAGCCCATCACGTTCAACCCCTTGACAGTCACCACGAACTGGATATTTGAGGCCACAGCTGACTTCCACCTCATCGTCAGCTCCAGCAAACCCACGATGGCTAATCTGTTACATCCATAGCCACAATATGATGTCGGCAGTCCTTTTACACGGTAATGTGGCAACAAACTCCTCACAGTAGGCCAGTTCAATACGGATGCCGCTGTGCCTGTGTCCACCAACAACGACACTTCCACGCCATCCAGCATCACGTCACAATAAATACGCCCTCTGTGCTTGGGGAGACGGTGTGAATAACCGTAGGAGTCGTGGCAGGGAAATCCATTCTGTGTCACCGCTCCCCTCGCTCAAAAGTTTTGCAGGCCCTGACGAAATGATGTAGGAGTCTACACTTGCCACAGCATTTGCCCCTCGCCGGACACTCTCTCGCCTTGTATCAGTGCTTGTTGGACCCACAACCCAAACATCTGGGCGATCCTGGGGCGGGCCTAATCTTAATAGCGGTAGCATAGCCTTCTTTATTTTCTGTGCTGTCATCGCTACCCGAGTCCACAGCCTGCGCCACTGATTGTGAGTCAGACTGCCTCAACGTTGTTCTCTCACCAAGGTCCTTTGATAGTTTATCTGCTGTGTCGTACTGTTGAGCTGTCTCCACAGCTGCAGTCAACATCAGTTCACCAGAGTGTGTGTGGAGCCTGGACCATGCCGCAGAACAAAGCGTGTTCTCCACCAACTGATCGCAGACCATTTCTTCCTCCAAAGCCTTGAATTGGCACTCTCCAGCCAGCTGGCACAGGTCCGCAACATACCATTGCACCATCTCTCCTGGCCGCTGGCGTTGCTGTCGGAACTGGATCCGCCGGACGATGACATTTTCAGGAGCGCAAAAGTAGTGCGCCATTAGCTCAACCACATCCTCAAAACTATCACTCTCTCCCAGTGTGCTGAGAATACATTGCCCTTCTATGCCAAGATTATGGACCAGTATCGATCGTGCACGTAGTTTCTCCAATTCGCCGAGGTTCAATGCCAACAAATAATTTTGGAACGCTGCAAACCACCTCGCCCAGGGAACTGGTGGCTCACCTGGGAGCTCCAAAATTGGCCGAATACTATGTCCATAACCAATACTTCAATAATGAGGCTGAAGATGCAGTCAAATGGAACTTTATTGAACAGACTCACGGAACTCTAAGGCGCTCCCGTCAAGGCAGAGGTGCTGGTCGAAAAGAGGCCGTGCCTCTTCCAGGTAGGCCTTTTCTACTCTGGGTGGCGGTGGAACCGGAAAGGTATAGCCGTCACCCATAACACACAATAATAATAATCATAATTAATATATTACAGTGCCATTACACACTTTTCCTGAAAATGTCATCAAAAGCCATTCATAAACTGCACAGTTTGCTTGTTTTTTCTTGGCATCTTCAAATGAAATAATGTCAACCATTGCATACTGTGTATGGGTGCGGAGGTGAACATAACTCTGTTGACACGTTGTTATGTCAGAATTACCTTAGTAATGACAAGGCCAGGTGCACAGCTGAACTTCACTTTATTAAATACACAAAACAGCCACCAGGCAGGGGCATTGGCAAAGAGGTCAGATAAAGATGCCCGCTGGTATTTATAGGGTGGTGCAGTGGCGGAAGGGGAAGTGGTCACCACTACACCACACTTCATAATAAAACAAAATACCACAATTCCCCTCCCCCCATAGAAAGTCCAAAACCATACATACAATTGAGACACTCCCTAATTTCACGCACTAAAACTAGAACTGAAATCATTAAAAAGGGCCTATCACTTAAAGGGGAAGCTCAATATTATTATTACTTTCGCCCAAAAAAATTCCTCCATGCACATTGTGATCCGGATCATCATCAAAATCTTATCATCTGTTTCCCGTGCCATTACACACCTTTCCTGAAAATTTCATCAAAACCCGTTCAGAACTAATAAGAAATAATAAGGAACTAATCCATACTCTAAATAATGAATTAAATAAGTTTAAAAAAATGGATGGATAGTAATAAATTATCACTAAATATAGATAAAACTAAGGTCATGATATTTGGTAATTGTAAAAATAAAGAAGATATACATATTCATATAGATAATGTAATTATTGAAAATATTAAGGAGATCAAATTTTTGGGTGTAATACTAGATGATAAAATTAGCTGGAAACCACACATCAGATTCATACAAAACAAAGTGGCAAAAAAAATTGCAATTGTAAATAAGATTAAGCAAGTCCTAGATTACAAATTGGTTCATATCTTGTATTGCTCATTAGTACTTCCATACTTGACCTATTGTATAGAGGTCTGGGGTAACAATTATAGAAGTACACTTAATTCATTGTTAATATTACAAAAAAGGGCAGTCCGTGTTATACACAAAGCTGGGTAGCTTGAACATACTAATTTATTGTTTTTACATTCAAAATTATTGAAATTACAGGATCTGGTTGATTATTATACAGCACAGTTAATGTTTAAAGTCAGTAAAAACTTTTTGCCACACAATATACTGTCATTTTTACTGCACAAACTGCGCAGCGAACATAGGGAATAGCAGCGAGCCCAAAACGCAGAGTAAGTAGCGTGTTTATTTACAATGGGTGAAAGTGTGGTAAGTCCAAATACAGTCACATAGAAAAGGGAGTGAGACACCCGACTACAAACTCAACTGGTTCAAAGGATGCCTAACGCGCTCCAAATGGACAGGAGCGGAGAAAAAGGCACAAGGACTTACAAAGCATTGGAGCGGATAGGCTCTAGAGAAACAACACGATTAGTCCAAGGGTTAACCCACAAAAGCGAGCCTGGATGTCTGGAGTTGACATGCAAAGCTGCCACGCCAGCTGGTCGTACTGCCCTGCTATTAACACAAAGCCCTAATGACAGCAAGTAGACCAGCCGTGTGGCAACAGGTGTGTGACTGATTGAACAGTGTGTGTGTGTGTGTGTGTGTGTGTGTGCGTGCATGAGTGTGTATGTGGTGAACCAGAAAACTGGTGAATGCCTGGTAAGAGGAGGGGCGTGGCTGTGGGACTGATGGAGAGCAAGGCTCAATCCATCAGCTGGAATTAATAAACAATAATTAAACCCAACAGCCACAAGTCATGCTCGGGGTAACGACCCCAAACATGATATATACTAAATCTTTTTAGTCAGAAAGAAGGGAAATACAATTTACGGGGGGAACACAAACTTTAAAATGCACCCAGTAAGATCTGCTAGAAAAAGTTTTTGTGTCTGTGTGTGGGGTAAAATTGTGGAATGGGTTGTGGGAGAAACACAGGCAATGTCCAAACATCCATGTATTTAAATCAACATACTTATAAAGAAATGATTTTTGAACAATATAAAAATAAAGGACAGTAATATTACAATGTGTCTTTAATGAAGAAAGGTTGTTATTGTTGAATATATATATGCTGAGTTATTGTTGAATATATATGCTGAGTACTATTATTATCAATATCATTATTACTAGAATATAACAATGGTATTATAGTGTTATGATTGTTGTCTAGGATGGAATTATTTAAAGTACTGTATAGGCCAGGTGGTATTATTATTATTACCTCCGCCAAGGAGGTAATGTTTTTACCGGGGTTTGTCTGTCTGTTTGTCTGTTACCAACATAACTCAAAAAGCTTTGAACGGATTTTGATGAAATTTTCAGGAAAGGTGTGTAATGGCACAGGGAACAGATGATTACATTCTGGTGATGATCTGAGAGTGCAAACGTCCACCAAGGGCTTTGTTTGTATTTGTGCAGCAGGATTACACAAAAACTCATTCATCCATTCATCTTCTTCCGCTTAATCCTTTTTGGGTCGCGGCGGGGGGGGGGGGGGGGGCTGGAGCCTATCCCAGCATCTTTGGGCGAGAGGCAGGGTACACCCTGGACAGATCACCAGTTCATCGCAGGGCCAACACAGAGAGACAGACAACCATTCACTCTCACAGTCATACCTAAGGACAATTTAGAATCCCCAGTTTTGATGCCAATTAACCTAACTTGCATGTTTTTGGCATGTGGGAGGAAACCGGAGAAATCCTGGAGTAAACCCACGCAGACACGGGGAGAACATGCAAACTCCACACAGATCACTGTTGGTCGGGGGCTGGGATCGAACCCAGGATCCCCCGGCCAAGGGTGAGTTGCTGTGCTGCCGCAGTGCTAACCACTCCGCCACCGCACTGCCCTACACAAAAACTACTGGATGGATTTGGATGAAATTTTCACCAGAGGTGGTTCTTGGACTAGAGAGGAACTCATTATATTTTGGTGATGATCTGAGAATGTATACCTCAGCCAAGGCTCTTATCTTCTCACAGTGTGTTAGCAACAATACTCAAAAAGTTATGAACGGATTTTGATACAATTTTCAGGAAAGGTGTGTAATGCCATGGGGAACAGATGATTAGATTTTGGTGATGATCTGAGAGTGCATACCTCCACCAAGGGCTTTATTTGTATTTATACAGCAGGATTACACAAAAACTACTGGATGGATTTGGATGAAATTTTCACCAGAGGTGGTTCTTGGGCTAGAGAGGAACCCATTATATTTTGGTGATGATCTGAGAATGCATACCTCAGCCAAGGCTCTTATCTTCTCACAGTGTGTTAGCAACAATACTCCAAAACTGATGGACAGACTTTGATGCCATTTTCACCACAAGTGGCTATAGGCCGACACACAAACCCATTACATTTTGGAGGTGATCCATGACAAACGGAAGGAGCCTTGGCGGAGGTATGCGCTCTATGAGTGCTTTTCTAGTTATTATTATTATTGTTGTTGTTGTTATTGTAACTACTATATGGCTACCTATTATTATGGTTATTATTATATGGTTACTTATTGTGCCTAGGTATTGTAAGCCACGTGGGGATATATGGTGGTATATACGGTGATTATGATGATGATAATATTTGTCTCTAATTGTATTAAATATACCAGAAGTATTTACTTATTATTATTACAATTATTATTAGATATTGGTATTATTGTCATTATAAACTATCATTGTTGCATTATTGCTAGTGCATAATTTCATTATAAGATGCATTATATATTATGGTATTGTATAATGAATGTAATTATGGGATGGATAATGACTAGAATGATATAATTTACTGGGTATGGAGAAGGGGTGGGACTATATAAGCTTTGGCTTCTTCCCACTCCTTTTGAACAAGGACATGTTTTGTTATGTTTATTTTTTTGGTTTCGATTCCTTGTTTTTAATTTTTTTTTTTTTGTCTTGGTGTTCAAATAAATCAATCAATAAATAAATAAACTTTTTGAATAATGTTGCTAACAGACAAACCAACCAGCCAACCATCACCAGTAAAAACATTACCTCCTCGGCGGATTCAATAAATGTAAATATAGTTAAATGTAAATATAGTTTCGGTGTCCCAGTACCCAGCAGTAAACTGTACCTCCGTCTCCCCGTCAGCCCACAGCACCTGTATTGTGAAGAGAGACCTGCAGAACGTAAACTCCACCGACCCTGTCAGGTGCACTTGATTCCTCCCCTGGCGTACACCTCCACCGGTAAAGATCAGTTAAAAAGTGTCACTTTTGACCTCTTTTATGGTCAGGCGGTCAGTGAAACTGTGTCAGGTGCAGTCTTCAGGTATTGTTGCATCACCATGCACACGATGAGAGCCTGCAGTCAAGTGGCCTCTGAGTTAGCAGGGGGACAAAGTTTCTACCATTTACATACATACCCACACCACAGAATCTCTTTTTATAGATAGATAGATAGATAGATAGATAGATAGATAGATAGATAGATAGATAGATAGATAGATAGATAGATAGATGCACTCAGAAAGATGCTAGGGTTTGGTAAGCACTTGGTCCAGTGGAATGTTTCTGTATTTTCCTTGTGACTCAGAGCTCACGGTTATAAAATATATCTTAGCTTACATAGTTGCCGCAGGAACAGATTGCCGAGCAAATGAAAAACTCCCACGGCAGTCTAGATTAACTTCTTCCAGGGTTTTGTGGAAGTCAAGTCCTCAATTGCTTTTCTGCCTCTGGCAGTCTATCTCTTTCATTTCTTCAGTTCTCTCTTTCCCTCTCTTTTCCTCTGCTTTCACCTTTAGAGTAGCTGCAGCTGTCTCCAAGGGGGGAAAAGGCTTATTGAGTCAATCGAAGCAAAGAGGAAATTAACAACTACAGGCTGGTTGGTTTTATTGTTTTGTTTGTGACTATATCCTTGCTGGAGAAGGCGAGTGAGTGGTTTTGTCTGGCTGTCTCTCTAAAATTGCTTTGTGTGTTTTTATACAAACGTTGCTTCCTTTGTTCAGTTCGTTTCTGCTGCTAATTGCCAAATTATCTTTTAGTGCAAACCAGAGCCAAGACAGCCTTGATTGCAAATGTGTTTTAGGGGTATGAAAATAAATTCTACAAAACATTTCAACTCATACTATTGTGTAAAGAACAGTTACTCGTGACTTTGTATTTCATCTGGTTATGAGGGCTATTCAATAAAGATTTCCTCTGACCCACTTCTGGTTATTATAGGAGGCTGAAATTGAACATATATAATGACACATATCTCTACAGATGACATGGTAATTTGTAGCTCTGAACTCCTTAGAGTTTCTCTTTTACAGATGCTGAGGTTGAATAATGTGTAATAAATGGACCCAGTTGAATGCAGAGCGGTCATCGGGTTCCTGTACTTAAGAGGCTTGCACACCATGGGAGATGTTTGATGAGATGAAAGAGACATATGGGGTGGATGCCCCATCCTATGGCTAAGTCCAGCACTGGCATCGACAGTTCAAGTGTGGTCAGATATCAGTGGAAATGGCATCCATTCCCAGGTGACCACAGTGCGCCACTGATGAAGACACTATCCGGCAAGTGGAGGCCACCATTTTTGAGACTCACCGCATAGCCATTTGCTAACTAGCCCAAGATGTCAAAATCATTGTGGGATCTGTGGAAAAATCATCCATGACCATTTGTGCATGCAGAAGTTGTCTGCACGATGGATTCCCCAGTTGTCCATGCCTTTCCAAAAGCAGGAAAGAGTCACGTGCTCCCAGGCTCTTTTGCCCTTCTGCCAAAAAACCAGAGCATGGGAACATCATTATGATCCAGAGACTAAAGCCCAGTGGAAGCAATGGAAGCATTATGAGTCACTACCTCGGAAAAGAAAGCATGTGTCCAACCCTCGGTGAGCAAGGTCATGCTCACGGTCTTTTGGGACCAGCAGGGAGTCCCAAAGTCAAGTCCCAAAGTCAAGTTGTGGCTTTTAATGCAACCTGCAGTCTTTTACTGGTGAGGTTTCCACAGCTGCATAAAGTGATGGGAGAAATAAGTGACCCTCCGTGGTACTTAAGTAGAGAAAGACTATTAATTGTGCTAAGTTTGGTTCTACTCAGTCCTTGGGAAATGAGTCAGGGAAATCGTTAATGAGCAGCCCTCATATATTTGTATGTGCTCTAACTGGTGTATTTCTTGTTTTGTTTGGTTGATTTTTCTGTGAGGACAATAGCCTTACCAGCTGCTAAAAAGCTTTAGATATTACTAGGAAAGGAATGACACCGTTTATTTCTGACTCGAGTACAAGCACCTTGGTTTGCGTATTCACCAGTGCCCAGTACTGATGTGAGCACTAGATAACATGTTTTTCCACTTTGCATAATCTGATCAAGGACTTCACATTTTGATTGTCTAATCTCAGTTTTTCTATTTAACCTTTACTGATTAGTTTGAAGCCTTCACGTCTGTTAGCTAATAGAGAGAAAAAGCAAAATATATCAAAGAAAGTTCTATGATCTAATGACGTGTTTATAGAGTACAAACACAAAGATGGACAGCTGCCAACTGACACCTGCTACTCAGCAAGGAGTCAGCCCACATACACACAGTCAGAAAATAATCCTGAAGAATCATAGCAGGAATGGGGTCTGTTGTTTTTCTTTGTTTCTTTATTATTATTATTATTATTATTATTATTATTATTATTATTGTTATAAGAAAATGTGGCAGTGGCAGCTGCATTGCAGCAGCAAACCTTGCAGGAGTTCATCAATTTATATTGAAATTTTTCCATACATTTTGCTACAATTGGCTACAAGTTGAGCAATAATAAAATCCAGGGAATTTCAGCTTTACTCTGAGATCAGTCTTTACCAATGGAAACATCATGGCCAAATTCAGAGGATATCACGAGGAGAAGTGTGATTGTAATTTATGATAAGTTGATTGAATCACATTATTTCAAAATTTTCAGAAAGTATGTGTCCACCATGAGCAAAACAAGTTTATGCACATACAGTATTTTTGGAATGACACTAGAGGGCTCTTTTGAAAAAAAGAGCCCTCTAGTGGCTGTACAAAAACATGACATGTAGTGAGATGATGAAGGGGAAGAGATGCAGTGTGTAGGAGCTTTAACATGTGAGAGGTTTATCACCTCCTTTTTTTATTGTTTTTAGTGGCAAACCAACTATAGCTGTTGATGAGAATTATTAGAAAAAGAAGAGAATTGGGAAACCTTGTGTAAATCAAAAAGTGAAACTTGCTTGGAGGGAACTTTTTAATAACCACTATCTAGCCTAATGTGTCATTTTTATGGCTTTTGAAAGAAAATGTGATGAATTTTGGTGTCTTATCAGGAGACAGAGATATATGGACACAGTTCAGTGGTGTGAAAAAGTGTTTGCCCTCTTCCTGATTTCTCTTGTTTTTGTATGTCACACTTAAATGTTTCAGATCATCAAACAAATTTAAATATTAGATAATGATAACAAGTAAACAGAAAATGCCGTTTTAAATTGAAGGTGTTTGTTATTAAGGGTAAACAAAATCCAAACATACATGACCCTGTGTGAAAAAGTGATTGTCCCCATGTTAAAACATAAATTAACTGTGGTTTATCACATCTTTGAAAGCTGCATTCAGTTTTCTGTCCATTTCTAAAGCTTTGGTACTCCAGCAAACCACAGTGAGAGCCATTATCCACAAATGGCAAAAACATGGAACAGTGGTGAACCTTCCCAGGAGTGGCCAACTGACTAAAATTACCCCAAGAGCGGAATGATGACTCATCCAAGAAGTCACAAAAGACCCCACAACAACATCCAAAGAACTGCAAGCCTCACTTGCCTCAGTTAAGGTCAGTGTTCATGACTCCACCATAAGAAAGAGACTGGGCAAAAATGGCCTGCATGGCAGAGTTACAAGACGAAAACCACTGCTGAGCAAAAAGAAAATAAAGGCTCGTCTCAGTTCTGCCTTTGGAAAAATATTCTGTGGACTGATGAGACAAAAGTTGAACATTTTGGAAGGTGTGTGTCCCATTACATCTGGCATAAAAGTAACACAGCATTTCAGAAAAGGAACATCACACCAACAGTAAAATATGGTGGTGGTAGTGTGATGGTCTGGGGCTGTTTTGCTGCTTCAGGACCTGGAAGACTTGCTGTGGTAAATGGAACCATGAATTCTGCTGTCTACCAAAAAATCCTGAAGGAGAATGTCTGGCCATCTGTTTGTGACCTCAAGCTGAAGCACACTTGGGTTCTGCAGCAGGACAATGATCCAGAACACACCAGCAAGTCCACCTCTGAATGGCATAAGAAAAACAAAATGAAGACTTTGGAGTGGCCTAGTCAAAGTCCTGACATGAATCCGACTGAGATGCTGTGGCATGAAAATTGCATTTTGTGTTTACTTGTGATATTTTTGTCTAATATTTAAATTTGTTTGATGATCTGAAACATTTAAGTGTGACAAACATACAAAAAAATAAGAAATCAGGAAAGGGGCAAACACTTTTTCACACCACTGTAAGCTTATGAGTTGGAGGGCATGTTGCATTTTTCAGGATGTAAGCTTGTAACGTCGTCAGTTTCACATTCAGGCAATGGCTTCTAAACAGGATATAGTCCATATAAAAATATATAGGTATTTTTAAAAAATAAACGTCCTTCTGGCCCAACCAGGCAACCTCTACAAAAAGAACGTTTCAGGAGGTTAGCAGGTAGTTAATTTTAAAAAGATTTCTATAAATCATTTTGTTCAAGATTTACCGCACTAATAATAAACAGACTGCTCTTCTAGAAAATCAAATGAGGGCCTTTGCTTTTATTACATAACAAACTCTGTTGATTCAGGTTAATTTCTAATAGTGGATTTGCACCTTACCACACGCTCAGCATTACTGAGATATTCATCATTTGCCAGCCAGCTGCTGACATATTAATCAACATGTTTTGCTTTAATATCCTTTATTCAATGTCCCCTGTCATCACTGTCATCTTAACAAGAAGAGGCATGAGCCTCAGGAAAGCTTTTTCTCAGCCTATTGAGTGAAGCCAGTTGAGATCATTTGAAGCTAACCACGCTTTCAAACAATGAGATTTTGATGAGCATGAATCAATGGTAGGCAAGGAGGGAGAGTGTTGCATGTTGTGCTCATTAATTCAGTCTTCATACAACCCAGATGCTTGAATAAGCATAAAGAACGGGGGGGCTATTGATCTTTTGGTGACATTTAGCCAGGCAATGCGGCTCTGCATTTTCAGTTACAAAGGTAATCAAGTAAAGGAAAAAAGAACTAACGATGACTTTAAAAGATGTTCCAAGTAAACAGTAAGAGCACATTTAGCAGTGTGTACAAGTCCATTGTGTTATCACAGCAGTGGAAAAACTACTCTTGCACATACGGGTTGTGCAAAGAGGCTATCCTAATGCTCTTAATTATTCAGAGGTGTATTTTGGGCGTTAAATAAAATAAATCAATCACTGTCTTTGCTCTCATTCCCTTTAATAAACAGGGGTGCAAGATTAAAAGCTTAATACTAATGCAACGGTGTTTAAATCGGAGGACAATTTGCATTGGGAAAATGCATGTTCGTTCACAATGTGAAAATGCATTTAAAGGACCGTCGACAGTGAGGAACTTAAAAGGAGCTTTTAAACTTCCTTTACCACAGCCCTGCTCTCACTGAGGAGATGTAATCATAATTACACATGGATGAGAGCTGTATTTCAGAGTTCCATCCATCATCTACCACTTATCTAAGGGTCCAGGTCAGGGGAGCAGCAGTCTAAGCAGAGAAGCCCAGAATTCCATCTTCCCTGCCCAATCATTTTGAATCATTCCATTAAAAGGACGACAGTAAATGAGGAGAAAAATACCTTTCATAAATGAGATAATGATAGATGTCGGCATTCATGCTTTGATGTTCCAGTAGAAATCTGGCTCACTGACTTTTGGAGAAAGGCTTTGGTGACAGGACGGGAGACCCACATTTTGTTCACTTAGGCAGTGGATAAATAAATAAATGAATGCTTAATGTTTGTACTTGTATGTAAGTTTACAATTCATTCATTCGTCCTCTTAACCCCGTAGTCCATTACAGGTCATGGGGTTGGGTGGGGGGGTGATGAACAAAGGAATGAAAGATCAGGTAAGGGATTATGACAGATTTTTAGAAATTTCAGAATAACTGATACTGAGAAATTCTAGCCCCAATGTAGGAACAGCCACACATGCACATCTGTGCCTTTTAAATTCACTGCTGAAATAGCGGTTGATAATCCACTGCTGATTTCAGACCTGCAAGCATGAGGCATGCACCCAGTCAGGTGGTGAGGGGCACAGCAGAAAGCCAGACAATGCGCTGACAGAAATTAAAAACGAGACAGACACAAAGTAAATGAAAGAACCAGCGCATGGCACAAAGCTGTCATGAATTTGCCCCTCGGGGCAGTGAGAGACAGACCCAGACGCCGACTGCAGTTTGTGGTGTTTATTAACAAAAACACACAAAGTGCCAGAGTGCACCAAAGCAAAAATCCAAAACACAGATAATAAAGAAAACTTACGCACAGGAATGAATTCAGGATAAGCTCACCAGAGCGGGGAAAGGGCTCTGGTGACGAGGAGGAATCACAAAGACTGCAGCAGTGAACAGAAAAACCAACAGTCTGTCAATACTGAGGAAAATAATTGATGGCAGGTGCGGATTCACATGAGCGGGCAGGTGATCTAATTACTAACACAAAACACACAGATGTGATAATGACAAAGTAGGAGTGTCTGGAACAGGTGAGAAGCTCATGCCATGAGGAAACGAAATATAAACACTGAGAACCAAAATAAAACAGGAATCTAAAAATACTGACAGAATCATGTTATAATAATAAGGGTAAGAAAACTTCAAACTACTGACAGTCAAGGACACTTCTAGAATCAATACACAGAAAAATAATACATCACTGGAAAAATACAAAAAATACTTAGATATAAATTAAGAGCCTGAGCCCGTGACGCACCACGCTCAGCCTCGTGACAGAACCCCCCCAAGGGGTGGAATCCAGACACCCCAAGGTAACACCATAACAGAAAAGCCCCCCCTCCCCCCCAACAGAAAAGGTAAAACAGTAAACCACCCCGGGTGGGAGGTGGAGGGAACAGGATAGGAGGGAACAAGAACATAAACCCCACTCAGGAGCCACACCCACACAAAACCAGGCCCCTAGGCCCCCCAGGCCAAAGAACTAAACAGTTCAGGTGGCTGGCCAAAGTCCCAGGCCTGACAGACGGCAAGGTGATATGAGTCAGGTGGCCTGCCGGAGAATATGAGCCACCCAACCCAGCGGCACAGTCTGTCAGGCAATCAACCAGAGGTATTCAGCCACCTAAGCAGGAGGGGTGGCCCAGGAGGCGGCTCCCCCATGGGGAGGCCCAACAAAAGGAAGAAGAGCTGAAGAGGACAAACCACGATGGCGTCTGGCACAGGAAGGGGAACCATGACAGCGTCTGGCACAGGAAGGTGAAATACGACGGCATCCAGCACAGGAGAAGGGACCACAACGGTGTCTGGTGAAGGAGAGGGGACCACAACACCTCCGGACTAACCAGCAGCACCCTCGGTGGTCCCGGATTGGGACAAGGTAGCACCCGCGGAGGCTCCAGACTGGAGCGAAGCAGCACCCTCGGTGGCTCCAGACTGGAGCAACACTGCACCTGCGGTGGCTCCGGGCTGGAGCGGAGCTGCACCCGCGGTGGCTCCGGGCTGGAGCGGAGCTGCACCCGCGGTGGCGCCGGGCTGGAGCAGAGCTGCACCCTCGGTGGCTCTGGGCTAGAGCAGAGCAACACCCACGGTGGCTCCAGGCTGGAGCGACGCTGCACCCGCAGTGGTCCCAGACTGGGACATAGCTGCACCCTCAGTGGGTCCGGACTGGACCAAAGTTGCACCCTCGGTGGGTCTGGACTGGGCCAAAGCTGCACCCTCGGTGGGCCCGAACCGGGCCAAAGCTGCACCCACAGTGGCCCCCGGGCTGGAGCATAATGCCCAT
Organism: Pholidichthys leucotaenia; assembly: GCA_020510985.1. Taxonomy (NCBI): domain Eukaryota; kingdom Metazoa; phylum Chordata; class Actinopteri; order Cichliformes; family Pholidichthyidae; genus Pholidichthys; species Pholidichthys leucotaenia. Next base: position 151,077,030 of record CM035838.1, read on the forward strand.
GGTGGGCCCACACTGGAGCACAGCACCCAAGTTGGTCATAGGCTGGGGCGCAGCACCCACAACAGTCCCCACCTGGGACACAACACCCATGGAGACCCGGACTGAGGTAGAGCTGCACCCACGGAGGTCCCAGGCTGGGACAGAGAATGAGCCCGGTGACGCATCACGCTCAGCCTTGTGACAAAAACGGGGTGCAGAAGCTCGGTCCACAGTGTCTACATAGGGCCAAATATATGTTAAATAGTCGTAAGTGTTGTAATTGGTTGAAGAAATATGAAATAGCTAAATCAGCTGTGCACTATTTGATGAAAACAAGGTCAGACAATACTTTACAATGGCCTCAGAAATTGGAAAAAGGTCATAATGCTGCAACTGTTTGTGTTCTCAAAATAAAACAGGGATGAATCCACAGACAGAAAGCCAATCGAGTGGAACACAAATACATCTTTCTATTAGCAACACAGAGAAAAACTAAAACCTCACTCACAATATGTATTTGTTGAAGTGAATATTCATTGCTTAAAGTTAATTAGCCTGGAAGTACTAATGCCTCCAAGGCTTTGAAGGCATTAGTACTGTCCTGACTACAACAAAAGAGCATTTTTTCCCCCTCCATGTGGAGGGTATCATTCTGTTGTGCAGTAATCTGGTTCCTCAAAGCTTTTATTCCTGGCTCTTCACACATCTGTACGGGGCTCTGCCAGCAAGAAGAACTATTACATTTTCAGAGAGCCTTAAGATAATATTTACATAAGCAGCAGTGCAGAAAAGAAACCTTGCGAGCCCTAAGGTTATTAACAGCAATTATGCCTCGTAAATCCCTGCCCTTCCCTTGCCAAATTTGTGCACTTGATCACAGAGAAGATACACAGATTAAGAGTCAGCAACATCCACCCACTTATCGGCTTAAAAGAGGACTGTGTTACTGAGTGTATTCAGGCGCATCAAAGCCTGGTTGTGCTATGAATGGAGTGATACATTGTCTGAGCGATGGGATGTGACAGCACAGATACACACTGTCACTGACATGCCTTGCATCCTGGATTACCAATGAGTCAGCCTGTGAGGAGTTTGCTTCCAGGCTCGACTTTTTGGAAGAAAAGCAGCTACAATAACTTTCCCACCCAAAACAGTCCACTTCTGTGGAAGATACTTTCCCATATTCATGTTTTGTAGGAAAATAATTTTCTTAATACAGAATTTATGACTGTTTTAAGATTACTCACACACACACACACACACACACACACACACACACACACACACACACACACACACACACATCAACAGATACAGTTTAAAGGGAGACAGGAAATGGGGTGAAGAGCAGGGGAGAGATATACAGGAAAGATTACTCCAACCAGTGCCCAAACCAGAGACAAATGCACTTTCTACTATGGCATACACTGCAGCTATCAGGCCAAATGTGGATGGTCTCCTTCCATTTAGAAGTGCTAAAAAATCACAGATAGGAATTTCAAAGGGGAAAAAAAATCCAACATAAAAATGTGATTGTGATATTTTAGACCACTGCATGCTGCCAAAATAGATTTCACTCAAATTTAACAATGATTCTAAATGTTCACTGAAAATCTAATTGGGAGCTGGAACACCAGTCTTTTGACAACTGTTTGCTGAGGCAGTGTTTTGTTGATGATTGCAGAGAGTGATGTACTACAGTTCCCCCTTTTTATCCATTCAAAATAGTAAAGTTTCAACCCAAGACTGAGACCATTTATTGATACACAGTTCCATCCGTCCATCCATCTTCTGGGTTGCAGGAGCAGCAGCTTATGCATAGAAACTGTGTAGTGGATCTGGGTGAGCGTGGGACCATCTTGCTCTGTGTTGCTCTTTGTATTGTCACCTCTCTCATCAGGAGCCAGGAAGGTGATTGGTTGCAGCTGGATCATTATCCACTGATCATGCTCTTTGTAAGCTCCAGTCTGGAGCTTCTTGGTGTGGGATTGTCACATGGTAAACCCTGTCCTCATTGCTGGTACTAGGACCAGGAACGACTTGTCTAAGTTCTCTGACTCCTGCTTACTGAAAACCCTGCCTGTCTGCCAGCCTGCTGACCCACCCTCACTGGCTCTTGTACCCTCACCTAGCAGCAAACCTCTCACCTCCTTGCTCAGGACCACTTACCTGGACTGCTTCATCTCCACTTTAAAGGAAAACTGACTTACATAAGAACCCTACTCGCAATTCCTTAACCGTTTGCTTGGCCCATGATTTGCTCCTCTCTGTGCACCACCTGTGAATGATCCCTGTCTGGATCTGGACTCCCATGGAAACCTCCAAGTAAGGAACAATACTTATTGGAAATATCTCCATTATGAAATTTTATATCAGTTCCTCTCTGGCCCATGATCTAAGCATTGGAAACCCTCACCTGCAGTACACTCAGAAACCCCCAAGTAAGAAGTCACTCCTAAAATATACTCATGTTCGTGTGAACTCCTGTCACTCACCTTCTCCTTCTCCTTCCCCTACAGGAGTATTACTAACTAACTAACCTGCACTTATATAGCGCTTTTCTAGTCACAAAGACCACTCAAAGCGCTTTCATTAATACTAACCCTCTATTCTAAGGGCCTATAGGAAACAGATATCTAGGGACAATTTAGAACAGCCAATTAACCTAACATGCATGTTTTTTGGCATGTGGAAGGAAACCGGAGAAATCCCGGAGTAAACCCACGCAACACGGGGAGAACATGCAAACTCCACACAGATCACTGTTGGTCGGGGGCTGGGATCGAACCCACGATCCCACGATCCCCACAATCCCCCGGCCAAGGGTAAACTGTGCTGCCGCAGTGCTAACCACTGCGCCACCGTGCAGCACAGTATTGCACTTGCTGTTCAATAAATACCTTCATTTGCCTTTACTCTCGCATTATATTCGTGCCCTGCATTTGGGTCCTCCCCTTGAATCATGGCACTGCTCCTGTGGCTGGGGATGCTTAGGATTAAATTCTGTACTGCATCATAAATATCATTCAGGGGCATCTGGTGGCCAAGTGGTTACAGTGCGTATCATAGTAGTATGTTGCTTAACCACAGTAGTCCCTGGTTTGATAATGACCACAGTATTTTTTCTCTTCTTCCCGTTTTCCTGTATCTGTCCAGTAAAGGCATATGCCCAAAAGTAATTGTCATTCTGTATTCATCCCATCTTGAACTTTGCTGTCAGCATTCAATTAAGTAGAGCACTCCTTGATAGGATGTAAATTTCCCTGCAAGGTACTTATTCGCATTATGTAGCTGATGGAAGCATCGTTTTTAGTTTCCTTAATAGAATATTTAGAAATATGCTTTAAAAACGCAAAAGTTGAATGGAAACCAAGTTATTTGGTGGCTGGTACTCCTCCATCACCATGCTTAATATAGCTGTCAGCACCTAAAATGTAAATAAACACAAAATTATGTAAATATATTCTTTTCATGTATGTAGGGTATTAAATCAAGCTGCATTAGATCTTAAGACATTTTAATCCGCGTGTGTGTCCACCTGCTTGTGTGCACTCGGCTAGTTGTGTATCACCACCCTGTTAAGAAGAGTACATGTGGAGGCTGCCTTTTCCCTGAGAGCGAACCATGAGTCACTAACACTTCTACTGTAGATCTTTCTTTGCTGCTAGTGTAAAGCCTTGAATTGAAAGCTGATGAATAGGCAGGGAAGGCTCTTATCAGGGGCAGCTGCGAGAGTCATTTATCAGTGCAGAATAATGGAAGCGAAAGGAGATGAGAGGGGCAGTCAGCCTATTGCTCCACAATATAATAGGCCTACATATTCTCAGTGTCCAGGAATAACTCCGTATCTCCATCTCTGTCACTGCTGGCATTGTGTGCCACTTGCCAAACAGGTGTCAAGAGCCACAAATCTGTTGTATGAAAAATAAAAAAAAGGGATCGCCTGTGAAAGGTGTAATTAATCATTTTTAAGTAGCGGCTGTTGATGAAATAGTGAACATTTTAGACAATATCTAAATTAATATCATGCCATTTCAATGGTGAATTATGGGATAAATGTGGGAATTCATCTTTGTGACACACTGACAACTCAGAGCAAGAAAAGTGCAAACACTTTTTAAATATTATTCTGCATGAACACTTTGCTGGATGTCATAACACTGCAAAAATGCATTAAATTGTACTGGCAGCATGATAACTCTGTTTATGTTGGACTAAAAGAACAACACTTTCGTGGAATTGATGTATTAATCACAAAGCAAATCAAATGTCAGCTTAGTAGCAGCCCCTCTCTGGTGGGTTGATGCAGTTTTCTCCTCCATCTGTCTGTTTTCTGTTATTTATTCAAGTTCTGCTGATGGCAACAGATGTTTAAGCGAAGAGGCTCAGCTCTCACTCACCCCGGCCACTTCCTCCAGGCTGTAACGAGGCATTCTCAGGCAGCTGAGACATCATCTCACCCGCTACAAGTAAAGAGACAGGTTTGCTTTCTGAGAAGGTTGTCACTGGAGAGGACAGAAGAGCAAGCAAAAGGGCACCCAAATCCAAAACAAAACACGAACAAGCTGATAAAAACTTACCTGTAACAAATACAGTTGTAAAAAAAAAACAAAAAAAAAACTAGCAATACAGACCCAATTCAAAGGGTTTGAGTTAAAAAAAAGGGTAGTCTGACAAATACAGAAGGAAACCGGGAGCACACCCCTGACAAAAAATAATGGAGAATGTTGATTTAGCAGTTTTATTTGGTAGGCAGAAAACTCCAACATGATACAAAACTATTTTTATTTAATGGCTGAACATTCTGGCTTTGTAAAACATACAGCAAAAAAAATGCTAATCAAAATTCATTTTTGCATACTGTGGTATCTCTCTTATGTCACTGTTGCTAAGCTTAGCTGGTTAGCTCCTAGCTCAGATAGCAAGCCTGAGGTAACTATTGTAAATCTGTCTCAAAGAATGTATGAAATAATGCATCCCTGGGGAGAGGGGTGTGTGGTTCCAGTGTTCAGCAGGATATGACCGATGCCTGGAGGACAATAAACACAGAAACATTCATGAATGAGTGGCTAAACTGCTTGTTTCAGCTAGCTGCTGTGGTTTTCAGTTATCCATCCATCAATCCGTCTTCTTCCGCTTAATCCTTTTCAGGTCACGCGCGGGGGAACGGGGGTGGGGGGGGTGGGGGCTGGAGGCTATCCCAGCATCTCTGAGCGAGAGGCAGGGTACACACTGGACAGATCGCCAGTCTATCGCAGAGCCGACACAGAGAGACAGACAACCATTCACTCTCACAGTCATACCTAAGGACAATTTAGAATCCCCAGTTTGATGCCAATTAACCTAACTTGCATGTTTTTGGCATGTGGGAGGAAACCGGAGAAATCCCGGAGTAAACCCACGCAGACACGGGGAGAACATGCAAACTCCACACAGATCACTGTTGGTCGGGGGCTGGGATCGAACCCAGGATCCCCCGGCCAAGGGTGAGTTGCCGTGCTGCCACAGTGCTAACCACTCCACCACCAGTCAGAGAAAATAAAACTTTAACTAAGCTAAAATAATGTCTAAGAACGAAGTATTATTAGATGAGCAGGGATTCCAGTGGGTGAGTGAATTGAATTTATGGAAAATAGCAATCAAATCCGGCTGGGTCGACAGTTAAGCTAACGCCAAGCGGCCTTTAGGTCAGCCTCTGCCTGCTGAGGCGAGTTCTAATGCTTTTAGACTGACCACCTCCAACCGCCTAGCCAAGCTAGTGCTAATGGTTCGATGTAGCATCACAGCAAAAATATAACAAAATAAACCAAAATGATGCAAGATACACAGGGTGTCCACAAAGTCTCGTTACATTTTAAAAAAATTATTACAGAAGCAATTGATGAGATATGTCAGTCAGATTTATTCTATGTAGTCAGTGGTTATCAAAGTTTTTAATCACACTGGATTTGTGTATTTCAGGTACCCTGTTGATGAAATAGGTTCTGTTGAATAAACTCCTAAAAAATAGCTACACCTCAAGAAAAGGCACAATGTGTATCGTGGTTTATTGAAACAAAATCAATATGTAGACTCAGCAAAACTACAGGATTAAATATGAAAAACATCCACCGTCATGTCCGTCAATTCGTGCACGGCACAAGAAATTTATGGAGACAGGAACAGCGTTGGATAAAGAGAACATGGCGAGAAATCGAGTACCATCTTGATGTGCTTCATGCAACTAATGGTGCCCATATAGAGGTGTATTAAATGAGGCAAAAAACTTCAATATCTACTTTTCATTTTGTAATAATTTCCACAGATTTGTCTATTCATTTGCTTTTGTAATAAATTTGTTTAATTGTAAAGAGACTTTATGGACACCCTGTATTATCAAATGTGGATTAGTGAACCAGGTGGAAACAGGGATGTCTATTTGGGTGACTGAAATCCAAAGAAAATATTCCTGGTAAGCTAACTCTCTAGTAGCACTGTTAGCTCTGAAGCTAACACCTTTGGCTCCCTGCCCAGTCACATGACAGACAGCTAGGCTGGCCAATAATAGAGAAGCTGGTGGGTATCAAGGCTGGGTTAACCACATTTATGATGTTCTGTAGCAAACGTGGAAGCGTGAAAACGGCTCCTCTGAGAGGAAAAAACAATGTGTGTTTTTGAAGGGAAGTGAGTGTTTTCACTTTTGTTTTTTGATAATCACATGACTAATAGATGCCTTTCGGGAGGTTAAAACCTAGAAAAACATTTTTTCAGTCAATGACCCTTTTAAGAACTGTTCTGAACTGCAACACAAAATTATTTCAGATTATTTAAGCTTTTTAACAGTGAAGCAGCTATCAGTCATAAATTATTGGTAATCTCAGGAACTTATGTATTTCCATCAAAATGATCATACTGATTATAGGTCAGATGTAATAACTTCTAGTGTGAGACTGTGAGGGGATAAATAAGTGAATAAATACATACATACTATACTGTATAAATACCTGTAATTCAAACTGTGCTTCTGACAACTCAGGATGAGCCCATAACCTATCCACAGAAGGAAAAGGAGAAAAAACAGCAAAGATATTTGTGCTGCTTTGTGAGCATGAACTACCTAATTTTCACATAATACAATGGAAAATGCTAGTTGGCTTGGTAGGAATATAGCTACTGTATGTATTCTTATACTTAACTTTACATTTTGACCACCAAGCTGTTTTATATTTGAGCAACTATATCATGACTGCTAGTGGGGCTATTAGACTTTTTTCCCTTAGTTTGCTCAATAAACCCTCCTTTGCTGACTCATCTAAACACCATTAATCAAGTCCCTATATGCACTATCAAGAAGGATATAAAGATCATTTGGGCATTTTCTATAGAAAGGGCAACCCATCTATTGTGAAGATGAGCCACAGTGGTCAGCTGGAGCAGCAAACAAACTTGAGCACAGCAGCACAACTAGAGGCACAAACATGCACATATTTCTGTCTTGGCAGATGTGATCACAGGATGAAGTGAGATAATGGCCAGTGGCTGCTGGGGGGGGGGGGGGGGGGGGTGCTGTTTCAATGTTGCAGCCTCAGCAGCTCCTGTGGCGGGGGCCCCTAGGAGGAGCAGCTTGTCTGAGGGGGGCAGCTTTCAGAGAGGTGGCTGTGACAGGAGGAGAGCCGGCCGTCCTCACAGCTGGAGCAACCATGTTTCTATTTTGTGCTGAAACACATCTCTAGATGACCAAAGCGCTTTACAGATCCTGCTATCCACCCATTCACACACACACTCACACACTGATGGTGGCGGAGCTGCCATGCACCGGCGCTGGCCTGACCTACCAGGACCAACTGAGGGTCCAGTGTCTTGCTCAAGGACACTTCAACATGCAGAATGCGGACAGCGCAGGAATCGAACCCCTGACCCTCCCATCAGTAGTCAGCCACACTATACCTGCACCACAGCCGCCCCCTGTGCATGGCGGGTACAACAATGCTTTGTGCAGCTACTCTATCACGTGCATGTCTTTTAGTTGTGGGAGGACACCCACGCACCACGAGGAGAAGTCTTTTAAAAATCATATTATGCAAAAAAAAAAAAGCATTGAGTAACTCTTCTTTTAATATACAGCCACTCATGCATTTTTAAAAACAGATCAGATACTTTACCTGAGGAAAAAAGAGTCACCAACTGTATTTATTTGTTTGAGAACGAATAGAACAGACAAGTCGGCAAACTAATTCCTCAGTTCCCGCTGTTTGCCTTTATTAACATCACATGTCAGCTGACTTCATCACAGAGAGTAAGAGGGAGAGAGGTCTTATCACATCAGAATGTGTGGACTTTTCTTATCATAAAGGCTCACTGTCAAATAGCCTGAGTCAGCCAGCTGGAGCCAAGGCAGGTGGGCACATATTGTAGCTAATCAAATGGTTGTTTATGTAAGCGCTGTGATTCATGACTGCGAATACACCAACTCCTCTAAAATTCTCACCACAGTGTAACAGAGACGTGATTATGATTCAGTCAGTGGAAACCATTCAAGATTTATCTTGATGCATCTCGATGTTGCATCTTCAATTTGTATCATGCAATTTTTTATTTTTTTTTTAGATTTCAGCAAGTCTCATAAGCGGTAATGAGACTGTTGCTTTAATCAGTCAGATTTCAAGTTTGCCACACGGAGGTAAGCTATCTACGATAACATCAGCATTTTCATATCCGTTGATATGATGGTCAGACTGACGGTCCTTTTTTTTAACATCATGGCATGAGTGCGGGGATGAGGCATGACTGGGTGGAGTGACAGAAAATGATTGAGGTTTTGGAAAACCAATAATCAAAGAGCTCTGTCCCGAGGGGCAGAGGTGGCAATCACCATGGACATTACCGTCCCCATCCCCCCACCCCCCCAAAGAAATGTGCACAATATCCTTCAGAAATATCAAAACCATCACTCCCCCAGTCCTCTCAGCCTCAATCACCAGCATGATGTCTGCCTCGTCTTCCCCGCTCTCTGACCACCCCACGGATCTTGTCTGCTATTACAACACCACCCTTTCCTCCTGCCTGAACCAGTTAGCCCCTATCAAAACTAAAACAGTCTCCTTTACTCACTCCGCTCCCAGGTACACTGCTGAACTCCATGCCATGAAATTCCGTAAGCAGCAGCTGGAAAGACTCTACAAGAAAACAAACCTAACAGTTCACCTCCAAGCCTACAAGGGCCACCTCCAACAATACAAGACTGTCTCAACACAGCCCAGTCCAACTTCTACTCTCACCTCATACACGCTGGCTCCAACAACCCCAAAACACTCTTCTCCACAATAACACAATAAACAAACTTCTCAAACCCACCAACAACATCTCCCCATCGTTCACTGCTGAAAAGTGCAACTCATTCCTGTCCTTTTTCCAAACAGTTTTTTCAGTCGGATCTAAGTGCCGTTACCTGTATATGTGGGCTTGTATATGAGAAACTGACCTGCTGCAGTTTTTCCCCTATGTCTGAACAAAATTGGCATTGAACGAAATATCTGAAAATTTGTTTATATGGTAATTATCCACAAAGTGTATAGCTTTTGTTGCTGCAGTGTATTTTTCTGGGCTTCTGGAAGAACATTTCAAGAGCCCCTTGATATGGGAAGTCTGACACATCTGGCCCATTATTGAGATTTGCATGCAGGCTACAAGATGTTCTGGGTCAAAATCTGTCATCTAGTGATGACCAGACTTTCGCTGCTTGCCGGGGGCAGGGCGTGCAGCACTTGGGCTTTTTTCAACACTTGGACCCAGAGCAGGAGAGCTACTTCAGCTGCCACTTGCAGGAAAGCTAGTGTTGCATCCTTTTTCATCTTGGGTGCATTTAAAAAACGCAGATATTTTTTTCTGCTTCTCGGTTGGCTGATGCAACATGCTTTCCTACGTGCTCTCTCTTCGTTGGTGCGAGTGTGTTCACCTGTACAGGTATGTGAGCACATGCCTCTGTGTGTGCGTGCACGTCGTGTCTGTCTGTGTCTGCGAGCGCACAAGTCTATGTTTACGCTCCGCTGCATGATACAGAGTGCAGAGAGAAGAGACAGAAATGAGCTGCTGTCGTGTAAATAAGATAAATAACATAAGGATATTTAGTTTGTTCAGTTATTTTTTTGTTTATTTTTTCTGTAATGTAAAGCATCTTTGAGTGCTTTGGAAAGTACTATACAAATAAAATGTATTATTATTATTATTATTATTATTATTATTATTATTATTAAAAGGACAAGGTAAAGACTTGTTCTCTACAAGCAGTGAATGCATCTTAAAATGGCTTCTGTTATGATCTGGCGCTATATAGATAAATTAAATTAACTTGACACTCTAGGGGGGCGGGCGGGGGGTCCATTGGGGGGGTGCGTGCCCCCCCCCCATAATGGTAGGGTTGTAGCCACACATATGACTTACTTAATGCCTTGCATAATGCCTCAGATCTTAGATAAGAAGAAAGTGCAGAGTTTCCTTGGAGATAACAGGAAGCTGTGAAAGTGTAATCTTTTATATGCAAGAGACTGCTTGGAGGATCCTTTGTGTGCCAAGAGACTGCTTGGAGGACCCTTTGTGGGCCAAAGACTGTGAGGGGGATGCTAAGGGATTAAAGAGGAAATGCAAAGTTACCTTTGATGTGAATGCAATGTGACTTGTGAGCTGTGGGGAGACCTGGGTATATAAGGGACGAGTTTTTTCTGAGATGCTCTCTTTCTACTATGCTCATGTTGGAGACGTGTAATAAACTGCCTTGAGACAAACATGCCTCGTCAATTACACACTCCACACTGGTGACCCAAGACGTAGCATGCAGCAAGAAGAGAATTCCCCGGGGCCAGCCGCGTGGGGAGCCCCCAGCCAAGCGTATGCCGTTACGGTCCAGCTACCGGACTTTTGGCAGCACAACCCGCGCTCCTGGTTCCACCTGGTTGAGGCACAGTTCGCCCTCCGGGAAATATCGGTAGACGACACGAAATTCTACCATGTGATCGCAAAGCTCGACAACCACATGGCTCAGCATGTGGAGAGCCTTCTGGAGCAGCCACCAGCCAGCGACAAATACGGCGCGTTGAAGGCCGCACTCATCCAGCACTACACACTCTTGGTGGAGGAGAGAGCAGAGAGACTCCTGGCACTGACCGGGTTGGGAGATTGCACGCCCATTGACCTGATGGAGAAGATGCTGAGGTTGAAAGACTCGGACGATGACCACTTCATCTTTACCCACCTCTTCCTCAGGAACCTGCCGTCAGCGACGAGAGCGGCCCTGGCCAGTTTGCCGTTGTTGGCCAAGCGGGACTACCGTGCGCTGGCCCGGGAGGCGAATCGGATTGTCATGGCCAGCAGAGATCGCACGGCCACGGCGGCAGCGACGGAGCTCGGCGTGACGGCCGGAGATGGCGGGGAGCCATCGACAGCGGTATCAGAGCCACCGACGACGGCAGCGGCAGGGGCCAAGGAACGCGAAGGATACACCCTTTGTTTCTACCACCGCCGCTTTGCAGAGAAGGCACACAAATGTGTACCACCGTGCCAGTTCAAGCGCTAGGGAAATGCCAAGACCGGGGGTTGGTAGCAGCTGCGGCCCTCGGGGAGGAGAACAAGCTGCTCTACTTGACGGACGCACTCTCGGGGAGGCATTTCCTTGTGGACACAGGCGCCCAGTTGAGTTTCATCACGCCTTCCTACGCTGACCGGCTGGCAAGTTCCAGCGGCCCCGAGATGGCAGCAGCGAACGGCTCAGAGATTAAGACTTTTGGTGAGAGGACTCTGCTTCTGTCTCTACACGGCCGTACATTTGAGTGGACCTTTGTCATAGCAGCATTAAATTTCAATATATTGGGGGCTGATTTTTTGTGCTCACATGGTTTGTTGGTTGATTTCGCTAACAGGCGCCTGGTTAATGCACTTTCTTTTGATTCTATTCCCTGTACAGCTCGAGCGGCCCGGCCAACAGCACAAGCCAACGTCACAGCTGCAAGCGGTAAGTTCCACACACTGCTCACTCAGTTCCCAGCACTCACGGTCCCCACATTTTCTGCAGCCGTCGCTAAGCACGGGGTGGAACATTTTATTACCACCACCGGGCCGCCCGTTTTTGCAAAACCTCGGTACTTGGACGCAGCTAAACTGGCCATAGCGCGCGAGGACTTCGCCAACCTGGAGAGGTTGGGCATCATCAGACGTTCAAACAGCCCATGGGCTTCCCTGCTACACATGGTCCCGAAAGCTGATGGTTCGTGGCGACCTTGCGGGGATTTCCCGCAAGGTCGCCACAGCGCATGACCGCTACCCAATCTCTCATATCCAAGATTTTTCCATTCATTTGGCAGGGGCGCGCGTTTTTTCTAAAATAGACTTGGTCTGCGGTTACCACCAAGTCCCAGTGCGCGCTGAGGACATACCCAAAACAACAGTGATAACTCCATTTGGTCTATTCGAGTTTTTGCGCATGCCATTCGGGCTTAAAGGGGCAGCACAGACGTTTCAACGCATGATGGACGCGGTGCTGCGCGATCTCCCTTTCGTGTTCGTCTACTTAGACGATATCTTGGTAGCCAGCGCGTCCGAAGACGAACACGAAAACCGCCTCGCGGCAGTTTTCCGGAGGTTGGGAGAGCACGGGTTAATAATCAACCCAGCGAAATGTCAGTTCAGGGTGACGCGGATCGATTTTTTAGGACACCGCGTCTCCCCCGAAGGAGCGGTTCCGCTACCTGACAAAGTGCGCGCGGTAGCAGACTTCCCCCGGCCGCAGACGGTCAGGGCGTTACAGGAGTTTTTAGGAATGGTGAATTTTTATAACCGTTTCCTCCCCCATGCAGCGCAACTCATGCAACCGCTGTATGCCGCGCTCAAAAAACAGAAACCCGCGAATAAGATCGAGTGGTCCCCGGAGCGGGAGCGAGCGTTCTCGGAAGTCAAAGCAGCCCTGGCAAACGCTGCGTTGTTGGCACATCCAGACCCAACGGCCCGCATAGCGCTCACCACTGACGCGTCAGATGTGGCCATAGGGGCGGTCATGGAGCAGCATGTAGCCGGGGCTTGGCAGCCACTCGCCTTTTTCAGCAGAACCTTGCGCGATAGTGAACGTAAATATAGCGCGTTTGACAGGGAGTTGCTGGCTCTCCATTTGGCCATTCGCCACTTCCAGTTCTGGCTAGAAGGGCGCTGTTTCACCACGTTCGTTGACCAAAAGCAACTAACATTTGCGATGGCCAAAGTTTCAGAACCGTGGTCGGGCCGGCAGCAGAGGCAGCTAGCCGCGATCTCAGAGTTTACTACCGATATTCAGCACGTGTCGGGTAAACTGAATGTAGTGGCAGACTGCCTCTCGCGCGCCGTGGCTGCCCCCGTCCGCGTGGGGATAGATTATACAGCCATGGCCGCGGAGCAGGTTAGTGACGCGGATGTGCGCGCGCTCCAGTCTGGACCAACAGGGTTAAGGCTGGAGAGCAGGGTACTGCAAGACGGTATGCCCCCTCTAATCTGTGATGTCTCCACAGGGAGACCGCGTCCCGTGGTACCGGCAGCGTGGCGCCACCACGTTTTTGACTCGATTCATTCTTTGGCACACCCGGGGATGCGCGCGTCGGTCAAAATGGTAGCAGAAAAATTTGTGTGGCCGGGCCTCCGCAAACAAGTGAAAGAGTGGGCGGCAGCCTGCATGGCGTGCCAACGAGCCAAGGTACACAGACACACGAGAGCTCCCTTGGAGCCATTTCACATTCCGGCTAAGAGGTTTGACCACGTTCACGTGGACCTCGTCGGTCCCCTCCCGCCATCACAGGGGTGCACGCACCTTCTGACAATGGTGGACCGCACCACGCGCTGGCCGGAGGTGGTTCCTTTAGCGTCAACCACAGCCGAGGAGGTGGCGTGCGCGTTTGTAACAGCATGGGTGGCGCGTTTTGGAGTCCCGTCGGACATTACGTCCGACAGAGGCCCTCAATTTGTTTCCGAACTTTGGTCAACAATGGCCCGCAGCCTAGGCGTCACAATTCACCGTACAACCGTGTACAATCCACAGGCTAATGGGTTATGCGAACGTTTTCACAGGTCATTGAAAGCAGCTCTCAGAGCGTCACTGACGGATGCAAATTGGGTAGACAAGCTACCGTGGGTTTTATTGGGGTTACGTTCTACGCCTAAAGAAGACTTAGAGGCTTCCCCAGCCGAACTCGTTTTTGCACAGCCACTTCGGTTGCCTGGGGAGTTTCTCCCAGATAATCCTGCACCGGGCAGATCCCCATCTCAGCTGTTGCAGCGTAGCATCGACACAGGCACGCTGCCGGGCCCTGCCCACCACAGTTTTCCACGCGTTTTTGTACCTAAAACTTTGAAAAATGCGGAGTTTGTTTTAGTCAGACACGATGCACATCGTCCCCCATTGCGACCGCCTTATGATGGACCGTTCAGAGTGCTGGAAACAGGGGACAAGCATTTTTTGCTAGATTTGGGGGGTAGGAGGGAAAAGGTTGGCTTAAACAGACTCAAACCCGCTTTTGTGGTGGCGGACGAGCAAGTGCTGTTGGCGAGGGCCCCTCGGCGTGGAAGACCCCACGAGGAGCTGCCCAGAGTAAAGTTTCCCCAGAACACCCGCAGGGACTGACAAAAGGTTTTCACCCCCAGACAGCAGCTCCCCAGCATGACAGCGCCGCTGAGGCGGCGAATCCTGGTTACAGCAGATACGGGAGAAGACTGAAGCCCAAGCAGCATGGGGATTGATGTGTAATGATTCTATCACAGCATGCAGACTGTTATTCTTTTGTTCGATCTAAAATGTTTGGGGGTGGTGGTGTAGCCACACATGTGACTTACTTAATGCCTTGCATAATGCCTCACATCTTAGATAAGAACAAAGTGCAGAGTTTCCTTGGAGATAACAGGAAGCTGTGAAAGTGTAATCTTTTATATGCAAGAGACTGCTTGGAGGATCCTTTGTGTGCCAAGAGACTGCTTGGAGGATCCTTTGTGGGCCAAAGACTGTGAGGGGGATGCTAAGGGATTAAAGAGGAAATGCAAAGTTACCTTTGATGTGAATGCAATGTGACTTGTGAGCTGTGGGGAGACCTGGGTATATAAGGGACGAGTTTTTTCTGAGATGCTCTCTTTCTACTATGCTCATGTTGGAGACGTGTAATAAACTGCCTTGAGACAAACATGCCTCGTCAATTACACACTCCACAGGGTGAAACATTGTGCTGAAGCCTTCCTCTCCAGGTGGACCAAAGGCAAGGGAGCTGGCCATGGTTAAGCTGAGTCTGGGGCTTTATCTCAATAGCTTTGTGCTGCTTTTGAAAGTGTTTGAAGCGATCTATTGTCATGTTTAAATCAGTGGTCGCATACGTATGTCCAATCATGGCACATGCTGTGACTGTTTGCAGTTCATCATCACATTACTGCCTTCATGCTCAGTAAGAGTGAGGACCTACCAAGACTTCCAACCCTAAAAAGTTGTGGAGAGCTTCCTGTTTCTCTCACAAACAAACAAATTCAGCTGTTGTGCCATCATACATAAAAATGCAGGCCAGTCTAAGCTGAATGTCATTACTGAATTTAGCAAATGTAATGGGTTTCATGATAGGGTAAGAGGGGAAAATATGAGAATTAGACAGTCATAAATGTGTTTGTTTTAACATTTTAAGCAACCTCACCAGCACTTTAGTATCAATGAGAAATACAAACCAGAATATAACCAACCTGGACCTGAAAAGAAATTATTGCATTTCTTGTTTTTTTCCCCAAGAAACAAAATTTGCTTTCTCAAGACGACAAGATAATTAATATGTGCTCACAAGGAAAGAGCTTGTTATCTGGAGATAACAAGCTGATTAAACTGTGATTATAAGATAACAGGGTTGAGTAAATCTGTGCAACCGTGGCAGCTGTGTGCTTCAGCAGTTTTAAAATGTTTCTTGTAATTACGCTGCTCACCAAAGAAGACAACGGATCAAAGCCAATTTAATGTAAGCTCCTTAAAAAGAGACAGATGAAGGTTGTGCCATGTATGACTTGTATTATCTGTGTGAACAGAAGGAATTTGAAAAGGCTGTTTTGAAAGCCAAAACACTTGAATGTGCGCGAATGATGGCTGCCGCTCTCAGGTTAAGTGTTCTTCAGTGGCATGCTGTCTCTGAAGTCAGGTCTACAGTTTAGCGCTTGCTATAAAGCTTTCAACAGCTCTGCATTTCAAGGAGGGAGGTCAGCCTGTTCTGTTTGTACACAGCTCAGTACCCTTCAGCTTTTCAGTAGAACTGTACTGGGTTATGTGTCTGGGTCAAGGGTTAGCACTGCACATTAGTCTTTTTTCTTTTATTTTCTCTTGACCTACACAGTATGAGGGTTCAGATCAGAAATATAGAATTTTCAGCCATTGCATTAATTGTGCCCACTATCATTGGACTGCATGGCAGCCAGAGACACACCCTGACACACACATGCACATACGCTGAAAACCCCCACTAATAGTGACCGGCCTGACTGGTTGGATTTCTTCTTGGTCTATTGATTAAGACGTGACTGCTACCACGAGGTTAATGCACCTTGCGTTTGCACATTGAGTGTTATGTTTTTGCGAACACATTGCATTGATAAACATTGTGTCACCTTATATCACTTGCCATGTTTTTGATTTGCTTAATTGCCATGCTGTCTTGCACTTTATCATTACCACGCACTGTTTGGTAATGAAATTAATGTCTTAACAAGGGTTTAGTGTCTGGTATGGACATCTTGCAATGCCATAATGCTGCCACAACTGCATCTGTATTCCTGCTTTATCTAGCATCATCATATTATCAGTACGACTGTGTCCATAGTCTTCTTTCTTTTTATCTTATCATTCATATATTTGACAGACTTTTTTCTTTTTTTCTGTTATATTTGCTGTTTCTGACTCCTTGCTGCTGTAATGCCTGAACTGCTCCCATGAGGATCAATAAAATCTTATCTTTCAAAACAAGTACAATAGATTATTGTGGGGGTTTTGTCACTTTGTAATCAAAAACGCTAATCTTTGGTCCTCTGAATCAGTGCCAATTGATTCAAATTGAGAAAACTACTAATCCCAAAGAGGGCAGTTCATTAAAGTTTACCCCAAACACACAAACACAAACCAATACACATTCAGCAACAACAACAACAACAACAACAACAACCTTAAACGGTGTCGCAGGTCAGGCCACAGATCAACAAATAATGAGGTTGTGGTGACCCACCACAATCTACATGGACATTCAATCTTCACACTCAGCTAGCCGGCAGGATTCAGAGGACAATTTGCATACGGACGGAGAGCCCCTAGTAGACAATCAGAACAATGGACTATTGTTATACATCCCCGGATTAAGGAGAGGAAGTCCGGGCGCCAGTTGGTCATGCGATTGATATGTATTGACTGATATGTATATCAATATGCAAATGCTCCATGCATTCTCTCTCTTTGTATAACATGTATAAAAGAGCTTGCTATACATGCCTCAAGAGCACACACAGCACAACACAGCGCACAGCGCTACAGTGTGTCTCATGATGTTGGAGGAAAATAAAACTGCAACCTCACAACTCGTCGTACCTCGCCTGAACTTATTTTTCCTCCACAAGTTCAGTAAATAAATAGTAAAATACTGTACATAAAAATGGGCAAATGACAAATAAAAGAAGAACAAGCTTAACAGAATTTAATCTACATGACCACTGCCAGAGTTAAATGATCCGATAACCAAAAGAAAAAAAGATTTTAATTATCTCTTTCTTTACTCTGGGGTAAAAGGTAATGATGACCCAGGAGCAACTACCTGAAGACAAATGCAAAACATGGTCAGGTTGGTTAGTAATATATTCTGTTTTGTCAACCGATTTTCCTAGAGTGAATACAAGTCCCTCTGCCTGACTCCAGTGATTTTTGGAGGAGATACTAGTGATGCTGGTGAGGGAGATTTGATTCTTAATGGATAAAAGCACCAAACCAACAGATGAGAGAAAACATACATTATAAACACAAACAGCTGAAACATAAAGATTGGCTCTTGGTTTATATTTATTTAATTTTACCCTGTGAGATCCCAGTCATCATCAACCATAGTGAGCAATTTAAAGCAGTGGTCCCCATCCTTTTTTCCATTAATCTCCCCATACTTGTGTCCAAGACAAGCCCAGACCCTCCCATCCATATCCCCTCTTCTCACAGCTGCAGAAGAAAGAAGTCATACATTAATAATCTACATGTGGACCAAAATTATGGTGTAATATGTTATAACACCTTTTGAAACCACTGACTTAAAGCAGGGGTGTCCAATCATGTGCCATGGAGGGCCAAGACCCTGCAGGTTTTCTCTTCTACCCAGTCTCTTCAGCAGGTGTTTTCACTGATCAGCACTCAGTGGGAAGAAATTCAGTGAAATCTGCTGTTGAAGACACTGGTTGGAGGTAAAGTTTGCAGGGTCTTGGCCCTCCATGGCACATGACTGGACACCCCTGACTTAAAGATAAAGGCAACTAAACCCTTTGCTATGTGGATACAAATTTAGGGGAAAGTGTATCTCCAATTTAGGGAAAAATTGTACAATTCTACCTTGTACACATCTGTTGGGGTTTTTTTTTTTTCGTTGTAATTTTTTTCTTTTTCTCCAAACCACAACATTTTTAGTTATAATTAGGATATTGTGGTGACCCACCACAATCTACAAGGACATTCATCCTCACACCCAGAAGGTCCGGAAGAAGCAGAGGACCATTCACATACGGACAGAGAGCCCCTGGGGGGACAACCAGAACAATGGACTATTGTTTATACATCCCCGGATTAAGGAGAAGACGTCCAGGCGCCAGTCAGTCAGGCTAATCATATGTATTGACTGATATGTATATCAATATACCAATGTGCCATGCATTCTCTCTGTTTGTATAACATATAAAAGAACACAGCACACACAGCACAGCACAGCAGCACAGTAGTGCTCAGCGCTACAAATGCGTCTCATTTTGATGGAGGAAATAAAACTCTGCAACCTTCCAGCTCGTCATATCTCGCCTGAACTTATTCCTCCACACTGGTGACCTGACGTGTCATTTGATTTTTTTTTTTTTATTTTGTATACTTTATTGATCCCCAGAGGGGAAATTGAGGGCATCCACCTGGATGGATGAAGCAGCCACAGTACGGCGCTATCCCTTTAACCATTCACACACACATTCACACCTAGGGCCACTTTAGAGTCTCCAATTAACCTAACCTGCATGTTTTTGGCCTGTGGGAGGAAACTGGAGAAATCCCAGAGTAAACCCACGCAGATACGGGGAGAAACATGCAAACTCCACACAGATCACTGTTGGTCAGGGGCTGGGATCGAACCAGGGATCCCATGGCCAAGGGTGAGTTGCTGTGCTGGCGCAGTGCTAACCACTGCGCCACCGCACCGCCCGTGTCATGGTGCGCCCCTCGCCTGATTTTTTTCCCTCCACACTGGTGACCTGACGTGTCATGGTGCGCCCCTCGCCTGATTTTTTTCCCTCCACACTGGTGACCTGACGAGAGAGAATGACCATCTGCTCCCTCTCATCGCGCTGTGGACCCCAGAGGACCAGAGAACGCCTGCAACCTCTTCATCTTCACGGGAGTGCACTCCCCGGAGCGGGCAGCGCTTGGACCGAGACGCACCATGAACGGCAACACGAGCGAGCCGAAGGAAGCAGCCTGAACGGGGAAGGACATCAGCGCCGACTGCGTTGATTTCCGCCAAGCTCCCCGAATCTGACTCAACTCACAGCAGCCAACCTCCCACGCACAGAAGCCCCACACGCACACCGCAGGATTACGAGGACAGCGCAACTGCCAGGTAAGTGGTCACTGCACTACGCGCGCGCCACGCACAGGGTCAAGCCGGCTCCACAGACCGATACAGCGTCCTCTGCTGCTGCACATGCCCGAGAAACACGGCCAATCGCCAGCTTCGGAACCTTCAGGGCTGCTCACGCACCTGAAGCAGACGTGCAGCCCGCACACAGGACTTTGTATGGGTTTCTCAGCCATGGCGCACAAGGGGAATTTAGCCAATTGCTGTCCCCGATAGCTTTAGGGCTGCCTCCGCACCTAAAAGCCAGACCGCCAGGTCCCTCACACAGCTGCAGTTGTTTCACAGCTGCTACGCATCCTCGGGGAATTTGGCCGCTCGCCTTCCCCACATCCTTGCTGGATCGAGCCGCGAGAGGAGTCTTAATTTTTTTTTTCCACAGCCGCTGTGGATCACCGCCAGGTTTAACGGGAAAGTCCCTCACCATTGCGGATCCACACGCACCCAGACATCTTTGACGTCCCAGGCCGGCACTCACTTACTGGGGGGCAATGGATCAGCGTTCTCGTCGCGCCTTCCGCCAGTACCCGGGCTCGCCTGGGGAAGCTAATGATCCTACAAGCAGACTAAATTCGAAGAGACGACGCCTCTGTGCCAAGTCAAAGAAGAATCCTAGTCACAGTCCTAAAGCCGAAAGCAAACAGCCCCAAGAGCACTTTGTGGTAAGATCTGCCCTTCGCATATTACAACTAAACGTTGAAGGCCTATCTGCAGCCAAGCGAAGCCTTATCGAAGTCCTCGCCTTCCAACATTCGATTGATGTAATCTGCCTCCAAGAGACTCATATTGGCACAGAGGAAGCTGGCCGCTTCACCATCAAAGGCTTTGACCTCCTGTGCTATGTTCTACATGCTAAACATGGACGTGCCACTTATGTGCGTTCTGACATAGTTGAAGCAAATCACCTGATAACAACACATTTCTCAGACACCATAATCATTGGTGGCTTCCATATTGTCAATGTGTACAAGCCCCCTAATGCCAACTGGGATCTGCAGGTCTTACCCACCCTACCCCACCCTGCCATCTATGTGGGGGACTTTAACAGCCATCACCCTGACTGGGGGTACCCAGCAGTGGACAGTGATGGGGAGGCACTTTCAGACTGGGCATCCAGAAATGACCTCGCTTTGATATACGACCCCAAACAAAGAGGAACCTTCCACTCTGCTAGGTGAAAGAAGGACTATTCTCCTGACCTGTGTTGGGCCAGCTCTTTGAATGGGGAGCCATATCCTACACAGATCCTCATTCTTGATGATTTTCCACACAGCCAACACCGGCCCCTGCTTGTACACATTGGCCTACAACTTCCAGTCATATACAGCCCAAGGAAGATGCGCTGGAACTTCCGCAAAGCCAACTGGAAGAAATTCAGTGAAACTCTGGACCGGAGCGTTGTTACCATCCCACTCCACACCATCACTGTAGATGAAGCATACAACCGCTTCTGCAGCGCAATCTTCAAGGCTGCCCATACTGCAATCCCACGAGGCTACCGACCCCTCTATGTCCCATGTTTGGACGGAGAAAGTGCTGCCCTCCTACAATCCTATCAAACATCAGGGGACCCAGAGATAGCAGACCATCTCATTGAATCGCTAAATACAGCCCGGCGAAAGAAATGGGAGGAGACAGTTGCTGACCGGAGCTTTACCCACTCTAGCAGGAAATGTTGGAGCCTCATCCGTCGCCTAGGAGCTGCACAGAAGCCCCCTAGCCAAAGCCGAGCATCCGTCACACCCAACCAAGTTGCATCCCACCTACTGACTATCGCCAAAGCACCCCAAGACAAAGACACCAGAAGAGCAGTTACAACTGAGCTAAAAAAAACACCAAAAAATGCCTGTAGAGGAAACGAACCCTGAACCCTTCGAGGCTGCTGAACTGGAGAAAGTCCTACAGGGCCTGAAATGTGGAAAGGCAGCAGGATACGATAACATCTTCCCAGAATTCATGAAAAATCTTGGCCCCCGAGCCCTAACCTGGTTGACACAATTCTACACAAGGATCACACAAACAAACTCGATCCCAAAGAAATGGCGGACAGCAAAGGTCATTGCCATCCCAAAACCTGGCAAAGACCACAAACTACCAGCAAGCTACCGCCCAATCTCCCTACTCAGCGTTCCTTACAAAATCATGGAGCGCCTAATACTGCAACGCATTTCCCCAGAAATAGAGGATATTCTAAGTGTGGATCAAGCAGGTTTCCGCAAGGACCGCAGTACAGGAGAACAAGTACTGGCCCTAACCACCTTCATTGAAAATGGCTTCGAGAGCAGACTGAAGACAGGGGCTGTGTTTCTCGATCTTACAGCTGCCTATGATACGGTCTGGCACAAAGGCCTCCTCCTGAAACTTATAAAGGCGATCCCTGCTTGGGCAACAGCAATTATAAAAACCCTGCTGACCAACCGAAGGTTCAGAGTCCACCTCAGTCAGAACACAAGTGCATGGAGAATGCAGAAAAACGGACTCCCACAAGGCTCAGTTCTAGCTCCAACTCTGTTCAACCTCTACATAAACGACCTGCCTACTACAAAATCCCGCAAATTCATCTATGCAGACAACATCTGTTTGGCATTCCAAGCACCAGACTTTGAACCACTGGAACGGGTGCTCACGGAAGATCTTGCCAAACTGGACCAGTTCTGCAAAATCTGGCGCCTAAAACCAAGCCCAGCAAAAACCGTCTCCAGTGTATTCCATCTCCACAATGCAAAAGCTGCCAGAGAACTAAACATCCACCTGAGCGGACTCAAGCTTAAGCATGCCCCAAATCCAACTTATCTTGGAGTGACCCTTGATAGGACCTTATCCTTCAAGGAACATCTAAAGGGAACGGCTGCTAAGGTGAAGGTACGAAACAACCTGCTCTGCAAGCTTGCTGGTGCAAAATGGGGGGCGGCAGTCTCCACCCTGCGCACCTCAGCACTGGCCCTTTCATACTCTGTAGCAGAATATTGTGCCCCTGTCTGGTCCAGGTCATCTTACACACACCATGTAGACACCCAGCTCAACTCAACCATGAGAACTATAACTGGAACAATCCGCTCAACACCACTCCCCTGGCTCTCTGTACTGTCAAACATAGCCCCTCCACACATCCGGCGAGCAGCATTAACTCAAAGGATGCTCCAAAAAGTTAAAGATTCTCCTCACTTACCAATCCATGCAGATATCTACACCCCACCCACTGCCCGACTTTCATCCAGACAGCCGATTTGGAAAAACCCTCCCCCAGCTGACTTTACCATCCAGACAGCTTGGCAAGAGGAATGGGAGACCAAGGAGGTCCCAAACAAACAGCTGGTGATAAACCCCAACCAACAGGTCCCGGGCACCAACCTCCCAAGGAGACAGTGGTCTACACTCAATCGCTTCAGGACTGGACAAGGCCCCTGCTTGGCCAGCCTTCACAGATGGGGCAGTAGCCCTAGCCCACTGTGCGCATGTGGAGAGGAGCAAACAATGGAACACATCATAGAGGCTTGCCCGCTCCAAAGACTGGAAGGAGGATTACACACCCTCCATACAGCAAACCAGGAGGCAACTGCTTGGCTTAAGGACTTTGCATTCGCTAAATAAATAAACTCACTTACTCCCACCCCCTCCCCCTCCCCCTCCACAGCGCTCTTCACGCACCTCACTCCCTAAAGCCGGCCGATCGCCGTCTGGTTCCATTACGCACAACGCACACTGGCCCCGGCGCCCATGATCCACGGCCGTTCAACGTGCTGGAACTCGGAGCGGAGCACACTGTCTTTTCCACCCCTCCCTCGCCCCCCCCCCCCCCCCCCACGGACTGATGTGCCCTCCAGCACTCCTTTACAGCAGGACAGTTCTACCGGAGCTGGAGCCCAAACGACGGGGTGGGGGGTGGGGGGTCACAGCCCCTTCTGAGTGTTCTGGGTGGGAGCCCTGTGGTGACCCATCACAATCTACAGGGACATTCATCCTCATACCCAGAAGGTCCAGAAGAAGCAGAGGACCATTCACATACGGACAGAGAGCCCCTGGGGGGACAACCAGAACAATGCACTATTGTTTATACATCCCCGGATTAAAGAGAAGACGTCCGGGCGCCAGTTGGTCAGGCTAATCATATGTATTGACTGATATGTATATCAATATGCTAATGTGCCATGCATTCTCTCTGTTTGTATAACATATAAAAGAACACAGGGCGGCAGTGGCTCAGGAGGTAGAGCAGGTTGTCCAATAACCACATGGTTGGCGGTTCGAATCCTGCTCTCCCCGGGTATCCTGCCGTTGTGTCCCTGGGCAAGACACTTCACCCCAATTGCTCCTGGTGGGTCTAGAAGCGCCATGTTAGGTAGCATGCCACCATCAGTGTGTGAATGTGTGTGTGAATGGGTGGATAGCAGGATCTGTAAAGCGCTTTGGTCATCAAGAGATGAGAATAAAAGCGCTATATAAGTGAATGCCATTTACCATTCAGCACAGTAGTGCTCAGCGCTACAAGTGTGTCTCATTTTGATGGAGGAAATAAAACTCTGCAACCTTCCAGCTCATCATATCTCGCCTGAACTTATTCCTCCACAATATAGTAATAATAATCGTTGGTGTGAGGGCTTGAATAGAAGCAAAGTGAAGGTCTGCCGGGTTACCTGCATGATGGTATCACATCTATCCATGGGAAACAAAAATCTAAAGGTATTTAGAGCTAATTTCTTTACTGCCAACCCTTTCCTGTCACAATGAAACATACTTAAACTTTGGAGCTTCCTGCACTGTAATGCATTAACAGACCTGTACTTGGCTGTGGCTGCAATCACAAGGTAGGAAACGAGCAAGCACATCACCTTGCACAACACCTGTGGTGATGATGCATTTGCCATTTTCCCATTTCTTAGCACTTCACTCTCTGAGATGCCGCAGAGAATCCTAATGACACTGAAAATGCATTCAAGAATTCCACACAAACACATACCAGCTGTTTATGGACTTAAAGGCTTTACAGAAGTCTGTGAAGGCTGCTACAACAGGCACTTTCTTACTTCGGAATGCAAACAATAAACTGTGAGCTATGACAAATACTCCTGATTATTTTTTAACGCGGTCAGATGTGGTTTGAATGAGTTTCCATCTTCACATTTTTGACTTGCAGATTTAATTTGTGTTGTTTTTTTTTCAGTTCTGTTTCTTTTTTTTATAGAATGTGAAACTGATTTGAAATCTTGGCTTTGGAGATCATATTTTTCCTAGCATGGGGCCTTTCTAACATTAAAATGGGGAGGATTTAAAGTGGCCACATGCAAAATATCCAAATTTCGACTGGTTCTCAGGGGATACTGGACCCATGTGAACAGGGCTTATGTTTTTGATCACTTTATAATGGTCAAATCACCAATCTGAATGATATTGATAAACTTCTAAGTTTTTTCTTTTTTCAAACATAGGTCATGTTTTCCCAACAAAATGTGATATCTCATGATGCAAACTGATTTCCTTGTGATTCCAGCCAGCATATACAAAGACGAAACAGGAAAAGGATTCCTTTGGAGAGCAAATAAAAGCTCCTGCGATGATCACTTCAGTGAAAAGAAGAAAACTTTTTTCATGCCTTATTGCTGAAGTCCCTGATATATCTGCCACTCCCCACTGGTTAGGCCCCCTTTACATAGCATGGTGATCACTGGGTGACCATTGAGAGATCAAATATCGGCCTGATCTCTCAACAATCTCCTAAAGCCTCAAAAAAAAAAAAAAAAAAAAGCTGTTTCTGTGTAAATATTTGGGAGATCATTGTACGATTGAAAATTCAGTTTTCGGCAATTTTCATGTTGATCTGTAGAGATCGCTGAGAGATCTTTGAGTTTTTCTTGGGTGACCAAGAAGGTTGCTGAGCCTTTGAGAGGTTTCTAGTGCTCTTGTACCCCTTTTATATAGGGGTGGAGATCGTTGAGAAATGAAAAGTGGCCAGTGATTGCCAAGATCTCTCAATTTTTTTATTTATTTTATAATCCTTTATTATTCCCATAATTGGGAAATTACAGGGCGTCCACCTTAATGGATGAGGCAGCCATGGTGTGCCCTTCATCATTCACATCTAGGGCCACTTTAGTCTCCAGTTAACTTAACTTGCATGTTTTTGGCCTGTGGGAGGAAACCGGAGTACCCAGCATAAACCCACGCAGACACAGGCAGAACATGCAAACTCCACACAGAAGGGTCACTGATGGTCAGGGGGTGGAATCGATCCCGTGACCTTCTTACTGTGCTGCCACAGTGTTAACCACTGCGTCACTGAGCTGCCCCTTTTTTTTACAATTCTTTAAATGTTTTTAAAAAAAAATTTCAACAATCTTCCAGTGATTTCCACAGTCGCCACGGTCTCCTCAAAGTTTCGACTAAGTCCAAAACAATCTTTCAACAAACTCTCAAGAAGCACTCAACATTCTCATGAATCTATCCAATGGTATCTCAGCAATCTCATCCATGGTCTTTCAATGAACTCTATTGGTCTTTCATCAAAAGCTCACCAATTCCTCACTGATCTCTCAACCATCACTATCTTCGGGGTGGAAAAATCCGGTGTTCATTGAAAGGTCACTGAGAGATTATTGGGAAATCTATGAGATTAGTGAGAGCCCCTTGAGAGTTTGTTGAGATCACTTCCCCTTGGTGATTATTGAGAGATTATTTTGGATTGAATCAAAACTTTGACGACCATGGAGATCACTGAAGATCATTGAGAGAGCTGGCCATTTTTCATCACTCAACAATCTCTCAATGATCTCCACCCCTGTGTAATGGGGGGTTAAGCAAAAAGGAAAACATAAGCATCTGTACCAATCAAAAAGCTAGGTGAAGTGGACCTGTAAATGTTGCCTGTAGATACTTTAATCGGATGAGAGACTCATTCTTCAATATGAAGACTTTCTTTTGAAAAGGATTAAAATAGTGCACACTGTATTCAAACACTGGCTACTTGGTGCGATCCAGATCCATTTTATCCAGCTAAATAAGACGTTCTCTCTTGCACACCTATAGCAGGCTGTTTTAAAAGTACACAGAGGAACTGATGAAGCAAGCGAGACTTCACACTGTATCAGAAGAAGGGATTGGGTGAGCTGGTGTTTAAATTGCCAGGAATAATAGATGTGCTAAACTCATCTCTGTCTCTTGCACTGTTGAAGTACTGTGATTCATCATCTCAATTATTATCATTATCACTGTCATCACCGCCACTCTTCACTTTGACTAGGCTGAGAATGATTCCTCATGATTTTCTCTTTCAGTCACTGTTCAGAAGACTCCAGCGGTCTGCGGCTGTTTGCCAAGGTTTACTTCCGTCACAATGCCCCATTATGTACGTACATACTATGTAGCTTCTTTCAGCTAACTCACAGAAAGAAGCGTAGAACATTTTGTTTTTGCAAGTTGCTTAAAATAATTTTCAGATTTTAATGCATATGGCTTGATCAGTCACACTAATAAAGTCAGTGAATTTATAAGCTAAAAGAGGACAAAATATCATAGTTCAACTGAAAACCAGCAGACGCCCATGGCCTCCCCTGCCTCTCAAGTGGGGTTTCAAAGTGACCCATTTCCCTCTACAGTCTGAGCGTGTCTCTGTGAAGTGCCGTGAATATACAGCAGCACATGACTAAAGACGCGGATGATAAGGAAGAGTTCTTTCTCAGGCACTCCGAGGGCTTATCTTCAGACTACAAAATGGGCAAACTCTGAACTTTCTCACTCAATTCCTCTGCCCGTCATTAAAACACTGGGCTGGATTTAGGGCTATTTTTCTTTGAGAGTTCACAAATTGTGTGCTGTGATGATGGCTTTTTCTGACCATTAAACCTTCTTAAGGCTTGGATTCTGCAGGATTCACGTGCCGCAGTTTAATGTGAAATTTTCTATCTCTTGCCTTTGCATACTCTGTTACTTTATCGTTAATTTTACCACGGGCCAAACATAAAACAGAGCCAAAAAAGAAAAATACATTCTCTCTGAGCCATGGAGCAAAAAAATACAAGGAATAAATTTAAAAAATAGAAATACAAACATTCTAATCTATGGTGGGTCTGCAGAACAAATAACAGGTTGCTACTGTGGGCATGACAGTGTAAATATATAAAGAACAAATACAGTGCCTCACAAAAGTATTGGCATTCTTTCCTTTGTTGCCGTACAGCCTGATTCTGCCCAGCCTGGGTCGCCAAGCATGTGCCTACCTTGCCTGCCGGCATGCAGCGCCTCTGCATGGCAGTGACCCCTCTGCTGTATGGATCGAATGACAATAAACTTGGCTTTCTTCTTTTTCATTTCCACCAAGGTTAAGAAACAGTTGCCAATCCTCCTCTTGCTACCATCATGCGCTCGGGATGCTTTTCACACACGAGTACACAATATGTGCTTTTTTGCTTCTCACATGTAATCTGACCTCTGCCCTTGTCCTTGGCTCTGAAAATACCACTATACTAACCTTTTATTTTTCTATATCCAATAGATTTTATGTTGGTGATTCCAGACCTGGGACCAATTAAAAACCTGATTTTTCTCAGTTTTATTTTGAAATTTCAGTAGCATGTGTAATAAACTTGCAGGGCTTTTGCTTGTAGATAATAAGAATTCAAATCCATCAATGCCTAAATATTTATATGAACTCAACAGTAAGAGGACTGTGTATTTGGAGAACTTTAGAAATCTAAACAGAATCAGTGTGCATATTTGCTTTGTGAGCTCAGCCATACTTCACTCAAAGTTTGATGTCTCTGTAGTCCCCGCTCGTCCTCATTTACCCTGATTAGCAAAGCCCCCAGTGGGAGCAGCAGCTGATGTGCACTTAATATTCCCGTCTCTTTTCAGCGGTTGCACGCTCTGAGAGCAGTTATGTATTATGCTATAATGTTTTTTGATGGAGGTCACGTAAACATTTTTAAAAATCACATTACAAACAACAAGATGCCAGGAACTGTTTTTTTGTTTTTTCACCCATATTTCGGGTAACAGAAAGAGGTGAGAGACATACACTCCCTTACACGGCATGTTTGAACACATGTTGTCTTTTCACAGTGAATTAAGAGCAGGTTGGTCAGGCTGCATTTTAATGGATCTCTGGCTGATGTTTTCTACTGCTCATACACAATAGGCCCAGTGTGGCTGGAAGACGCCCACAGGCTGCTATTTTTCACCACCAGCAGTATTCTGAACTGTGTACGTTTGGATACTGTGTATTACAAGATTAAAATAAGTGTGTTTTAGTCTGTGGTCATTTCTGCCACATTTGTACATGTAATATTATGCTACCACTGCAGAATTAAAAAACAGGGGCGGGGGGGAACTGCACCAGCAGCACCCAAGTAGCTGGAGTGTTTACATTTCAAAAACTCATTTTACTCTTTAGCATTGTGTTATGTCTGGAAACAGGACAGCGGAGGCAGGAGTTGTACCGAATGATAACTTTAATACACAGTTAACAATAATAGCAACAAGCAAGCAGAGGTGTGGTACAGGCAGGTTACAGGCGAAAGACGGAGCGCCAAAGAGGCCGTCTCCCGCCAACAGTCCTCTAA
The DNA here is from genome assembly GCA_020510985.1 of Pholidichthys leucotaenia. NCBI lineage: Eukaryota > Metazoa > Chordata > Actinopteri > Cichliformes > Pholidichthyidae > Pholidichthys > Pholidichthys leucotaenia. The sequence continues at coordinate 151,106,413 of CM035838.1, forward strand.
GGCACTTTTGTACTAGCACAGCTTAGCACGTCATGGTACAGCTCATCACGCTTCGTAAGTCTTTGCGCTAGCCTCAACACGGTTTAACAGCAGCGATTCTCAGCCTCGCTCAAGGGCAGCCGTGCTGAGCTGTACCGTGTTGTGATGTTAAAAGACTGGTCGCCGTTGATTGGTCAGGTCTTAACGTCACAAAAGCGCCCGTCTTCGTTGAAATCTTTACGACCGCCATTTGCAATCACGGACTAACTCGGTCACGGAGTAAATACGATATTAATACAGACAGCGTTGTAGGTTTTGCGGAACTCTACACCGTGGTCCAACGAAGAGGTGCGGAGTTTTCTCTGCTTGGTGGCAGTTACACAGTGAGGAGTGACCCGATGGCTGGCCAGCATACAACTGGACTATAGACAAGCTGAAGACGATTGTGAGAGAACCATCGATGGTGAGTGATTTGTAATAATGTGCATCTGTTTGCTTATTTATCCTGTTGGTGGTAAGCTCACTTTTTTTTGAGCCTTTATACAGTGCTGTTCTGTGCTGGCTAACGTTTTTTTAGCTAACGTTTTTTTTGCTAGTAGCTAGCGCTAGCGCTAGCTAGTACCAACTGCTGAATCGCGCATGTTTTCTCCTAAATATTCGCTTGTGAGAGCAAAACGATGAAATATGTTAATCCTGGTTAAAGTCCTGGTTTGTGTTTTGTATTGCACTTTGGTCCTGCGCATTAAATTGTGTGCAATTTAATGCTAGAATGTGTTTCCACATGCCAGGGTTAGCCTCCATGTTTATGTTGTGGATACTGGTGAAATGGACCACAGGAGCTGAAATCTCGTCATATTAAAATTGCTTTTTCAAACCAGTGATTTATAAAGTCATTCATATAATTTTCTAAAGCGTCAGAATAGACCCACACGCTGATTGTGTGAATATGGCACATCAACTGTAAAATAAACCGCTTGTTAATGTATTTATTTTTTTGTCAGATCACTTCTGTGCGAATGTGAGATGTTCAGTCGTCAATATAATTTACTTTATATGTGTAGTTTATAGTCTATCATCAATAAACTCATGAATGTATTAATTCATTCTGATTGCTGAGGCCAAAGTAAAAGCAGATGATTTTAAATGTAACGCAGCCCTTGTAAAATCTACTGAAGCGCAGCTACATGAAAATTGTGGTTAAATACAACAACGAAGTACTTTATTGTCACATTGGAATTGTAATCCCTCCTGTTTTGTTATTCTTTTGAATTCTTGGATGGAATATGGTGGGCAATATAAGCTGCAGCTTCAGCCATCACCCATTTCAGATAACCTATGTTGAACTGTATAATCAGAGGAGTTATTGTTTAATTTGACCTTATTAGATTTTTTTTGCCCTTTGTTATTAAATAGAAATATTGGCCGCTGAGGTGTTGGTTAATATGGGCTGTAGCCATAATCATCAATATTAAAATAAACACTTTCAATATATCACTGTCCCTGTAATGAATCTATATATGGGTTTCACTTTCTGAAATGAGTGACAAAAATATTGAACTTTTTCATGATATTCTAATTTTTGAGATGTGCCTGTATAAGTGTTCAACTTGCTTGAAGCTAACTACCATCCATTTCTGTCGTTTGTCTAGGGAGGAGGGAATCAGCCGCTCAACAACGGACGTCACCACTGTGGAAAGTACTGAAATCCTTTGCTTTTACAGGTAAAAGTGTCAGAACCAAAGTAGCACAATTACCACTTAATATAAAAGGGACTGAACTGAGATTTATTTGATTGTGTGAATATGGCGCATCAACTGTAAAATAAACCACTTGTTAATGTATTTATTTTTTTGTCAGATCACTTTTGTGATCCTTTGTGAGTTATGTTCATAACTGTATGTTTTGGCAAATGAGAGATGTTCAGTTATCAATATAATTTACTTTATATGTGTAGTTTATAGTCTATCATCAATAAACTCATGCAGTAAAAGGACACATTACAAATATTTGAGACCAATTGTAGTGCTTCCTTTTATATTTTAGCAATGCTAGTACAAAACACCGCCCACACATGAAGCCAGGGCAAGAAGAGACACTTTTACAGACAAGACAAACTTTTATTGATAAAAACTTCATATTTTGACTGACCGACTCCATACTCGGTGATGCACAACTTCAGTTAAAGTACTAGATTCCATTCAAGTGAATGTATTAATTCATTCTGATTGCTGAGGCCACAGTAAAAAGAGATGATTTTAAATGTAACTCAGCCCTTGTAAAATCTACTGAAGTGCAGCTACATGAAAATTGTGGTTAGAGGAGTTATTGTTTAATTTGACCTTGTTAGATTTTTTCCCCTTTGGTATATTATTCTATTTTCTTTTAATCTTTACTTTTAATCAATCCGAAATAAAGATTCATTCATTAATTCACATTCCACCACTGGCTTTTAGCAACAAGTGGATTTCCCAAGTAAGTTTTAAACTTGCTTTAATTAACCACCACCCATTTGTCTTTTGTCTAGGCAAGAGGGAAACTGTCACCCCAACTGGACCTTGCCTCACTATTTACAGAGATGCAGGCTGTAGATCTGCTGAACCAGGACCAGTACGGACCGATCCAGTTGCTTCTCAGTGAGGCAGCGTGTGACCATTCCAGTTTTGTTTTTTTACAGTTTGAATTTTGAACATTCTGAATAATCTGGAATTTGCTGCTGATTGTAATAAACAATTTAGTGACTTATGTGTTTGCATCATGATTTTCTATCTTTATTTTCTATTTTGTCTGTTAAGACACCAGTGGGAAAAGAGTCAACTGTACAAAGGATTAATCGGTGACCTTGAAAATAATGGCTCATTTTTAAGAAAAAGTAACCAAAACAATTATTATATTAACTGAAGACTATATTGTTAGAAGACTGTACAGAAGACCCTGCATACTTTAGTGACAGTACCAGTATATGGAGGAATTCTTGGTCATATTAGCATCTGCTCTTCATCATAATGGGTTTGGGCAGGGGTGTCTAATCATGTGCCATGGAGGGCCAAGACCCTGCAGGCTTTACCTCCAACCAGTGTCTTCAACAGCAGATTCCACTGAACTTCTTCCACTGACTGATCAGTGACAACACCTGCTGAAGAGACTGGGTAGAAGAGAGAACCTGCAGGGTCTTGGCCCCCCATGACACATGTTTGGAAGCCCCCGGATTAGGTTTAATGGGATTAAACACTTTAACACAAACTGCTTTATGGTTCATAATTCTGTTGACAGACTTACACCAAACCAAAATGATTTCTCAAACTGCTGAATTATTCTTAGCTTTTCCAATCTTTCAGTATTTAATTTATGCCACATGGTGGTAACCGTCACATATTAAAAAAAGAGACATCTGCAGCAACTTCAGAGGTTTATTGTCAGTGCAATTCCAAGTGCAATACGACATGAATGCATGTATAGTACATTGTTGATGCAGAGAATATATATTTCTACAGGTATCTAGTAAATCTAGTATTTTCCATGTAACCTTGTGACTGCATTATTTTAATTGCTTTTAATCCTAGATCAAGTTTGTTTTGGCATAAAATGCATGATAACTGTCAAATATATCTTATTATACCTAACTCAGTAAAGTTTACTTTTTGAATATATATTTTGTGCCTAATATAGTTATTAACATGGCTGTGGCGATATGGAATAATAAGGAGCGAACTGAGGGTTTAAAAGTGGGTTTTATTTCATACCGCCATCACGAGAACTCACTCCAGCGCCGTGCAGCGCGCCAGAGCGAGCCCAGAGGCTCTCCTAGCAGACAGTGGATGCGTCTAGTCAGATGAGCTGTGAGAGAGAGTGAGCTACAGAGCATATGCAGTTTTTATACCCCACTACAGACAATGCATTCACAGCAGTAGGTGTGGACATTTGCATTTGAGAGACACACATAACAATAGGAAGATTACTGACCGGAATTCACCTCTGCTCTGGAACTGTAGGACAAAAGAGGTTACAAGGCACATCTACATATTGTTATCAGTCCATAGATCACACTGCTATGTTAATTGCTCCCGCTGAGCGCTCTGCTTGTCCTTGGCTGTTGTGGGGGTTACCCATACACTCCCCCCCCCAGAGGGCTCAGCGGGAAGCTGAGGCCTCGATAGTCCGACTTTGGGAGCGAGCTGCGGGGGAAGCTCGCTGCAGGCGGCGGTGGAGGGAGGGGGGTGGGGGTAGCGAGTGCCGGCCCGGGACGGCGAAATTGTCTGGGCCATGCAAAAACTGCCTGTGGATCCGCGATGTTGAGGGGCTATCCCGTTGAACGTGCGGAGGTCCACAGCAGCTGTAAGAAGAAAAATTAGTCTCTGACTCCTTTCGCGGCCATGAAGAAAAAAAGGAGCTGCAGCTGTGAGGGACTTGGCGTGTTGACTTTAGGTGCGCGCGCAGCCCTAAAGTCCTCGGGGAAAGCTGACGGCTGAATTCCCTTGTGCGCCGTGGCTGAGACCATTAGAAAATCCTGTGAGCGAGCTGCGTGCGTGCAGGTGTGTGAGCAGCCCTGAAGGTTCTGTGTGCAGCGGTGAATGACGATGGTGGTCTGTGTGGAGCCGGTATTGTCCCGTGCGTGGTGCACTGTCCTCATAACCCCCATAACCCCCCGGAGTGCGTGCGGGGTTCAGTGCATGGCAGGTCCGCTGTAGAGGCGAGTCAGGGTCAGGGAGCTTGCTGGAGATCAGCGTCGTCGGCGCCGATGGTCATCCCTGTAAGCTGTTGCATCGTTCGCTGTGTCGGGTCATGGTGCGTTGGAGCGGTGAGAGGGAGGAGACGATCTCTGTCCCTCGGCCGGTCCCAGCGTGGATGTGCAGATCTCAGGCGGGGATCGCACAATGAAGCTTTCTGCAGCTTTCCCGGTCGTGGATGATCTCCGAGGGAGTTCGCCTGGTGGTGGCTCTGCGTCGAGGTCTCCCGTGTGGCAGAAGGGAGGGCAGATCATTTGCGTCAGGCTGCTGCGTTCGCTTGTCGTCGGAGTATCACCGCCGGGGCTGCGTCGTTCATCGTCAGCGTGTTCTTTCTCGGGGTCACCAATGTGGCGATATGGAATAATAAGGAGCGAACTGAGGGTTTAAAAGTGGGTTTTATTTCATACCGCCATCACGAGAACTCACTCCAGTGCCGTGCAGTGCGCCAGAGCGAGCCCGGAGGCTCTCCTAGCAGACAGTGGATGCGTCTAGTCAGATGAGCTGTGAGAGAGAGTGAGCTACAGAGCATATGCAGTTTTTATACCCCACTACAGACAATCCATTCACAGCAGTAGGTATGGACATTTGCATTTGAGAGTCACACATAACAATAGGAAGATTACTGGCCGGAATTCGCCTCTGCTCTGGAACTGTAGGACAAAAGAGGTTACAAGGCACATCTACATATTGTTATCAGTCCATAGATCACACTGCTATGTTAATTGCTCCCGCTGAGCGCTCTGCTTGTCCTTGGCTGTTGTGGGGGTTACCCATAATGGCGATCAAGTTGTGTCAGCTGATCATTTTTTTCTATGACACCATCTCAGACTCAGTGCTGCAGAAGCAGGTACGTGCATGATGTCTCAATACTGTCTCTCAACAGTCTCTCCATGATTTTCAAGCAGATCAGAGCAATTTGTTGCAAATTTGTTGACCAGGAAATAAACGTTTCTACAGACATTCTTAAGCTCTATAACCACTGATCATTTGTGAAGCTGTGCTGACATCAGTGACAGGCTGATGAAATCCGTGACAGGCTGTGCAGAACGCCCAGAGCGAATGAAGCAGTAATTTCCCCACAACAGAGCCATCTGAAACACACACAGCGTACATATTTTAGTACCTAACAGCAATAACTTGCAGACATTAAAGTGTAGTACGACGTACTTATAGCAAACTAGCATTAGCAACATTAGCTTACCGTCATATATGACCTAGTTTGTATCCTCACACCTTTGGCTCTCCCAGAAGCTGCAGAACTATTTCCAGAGTGTTTCATCTCGCTGCCTGTACCCTTGTCTAGCGGTCCTTTTTGGCATTTATGGTGAAAAAAGCCACAGACCGAGGAGACGCCTTGTACAGCTGTATGTGTTATGTTTTGATTGGGTCGCGTGTTCTACGTCACGGGAGTGTGGCGCCGCCTGCTGTTATAGAAACCCCACCCACCCCAGCTCAACACGGTTGTAATGCAGACAAAAGCATGCCGAATCATGCTGAAGTGAATCGAGATGTACCGAAGTGTGCTGGGCTAATGCAAAAGTGCCTTAATATAGGCACGGCGTGATGATGTCACCCCTGCGTCTGTCGTCACATCTGCACAGTCTGTTGTAAGCTGCGGCTTCACAACATGCACCCCCCACCCCCACCCCCACCCCGGCTGCAGCAGCCCTGAGTGACATCCCGCTGGAGTCATGGCTCGCTTGTCAGCAAAGTCCCAGCCCAAGTCCCACGCCAGCTGGGTTGGCTCCAGCGTTGCGTCTTGATCCAAGGCAGCTGCTCCTTCCCTTCGTAGACTGCTGGCGTGCCATCTCGAACCATTGGCCATCTAGACAGTGCTTGCCCTCATCTGTGCGGTGATTCTCATCTGCGATGATGAGACCATCTGTGGGTCCAGGCGGTCGGATCGTTGGACCCGAACCCAATCAAGTAGTACAAGAGGCAATCAACGCTCTCGTCCCGGATGCTGGCTGCTGTCGTGGCAGCGTGCCATTCATGCCGACGGCAGGACGTGCCCTCAGTTGGTGTTGCTCTGCTGGGTCTTGCTGGGCCACAAACTCTCTATCCTGCAGTGCTGTGGCGGCTTCCTGAGGCTGATGCTGTGGCGAGGAGACGAGATGAGTTTGGCTTCCGCCCCCTCTCTCCTGGTGCTGGTTGTGGTCAGGGTGATGTGTTGCTGTCACCAGTGACGGGACACACACCGAGTTGTCGTCGTTCTTTGGGGTCCCCTTTTCCCACAAACTCCCTGTCCTGCAGCTCCACAGTGGCTCCTTGAGGCTCATGCCGGGTGAGGATTGGAGGCGAGTCTGGTTTGTGCTCTCTCTCCGTGCTGTGTTCTTTGTGAGGTGTCATGCTTGGAGCGGGTGTACCCACGTCCAGGGAATCATACTGTCTCTCCTGTGATGAGGCTGCAGCTCAAGAACACTCATGCTACATGAGAACCAGCTCCGGGTCCCATGTGGCTGCAGACAGCGGTTCCCATGGCTGCTCCAGTTCTGCTGGGTTCTGCTCAGTGTGCGGTGCGAGGCAGGGAGTGGCTGCGTCCATGTCTAAGTACAGCAGACTGGAGCCGTCCTCATCCAAACTGAGTTTACCGCTGGACCGACGCAGTGTAGTGCCCTGCTGTCCCACGGCGTCTACCTCAGGGAACTCCTGAGAAGACGTGGGGTTGACAGGCTCAGCAAGCGGGGCAACCGTCTGCACCAGCGGGGTTGACTGTGGGGGGGGTGGGCCGAGGCCCGTTAGCCGCGATGCTACCTGGGCTGTTATCTCCAGCTGGGATGCTAATTCCATTGCCTCCGTCTCCGACAAGACACCCAGCACCCCCAACACCAACTCCTTGTAGCCCTTTCACCATGTCTGCCACTGTCTGGTCGTCCAGGTCCTCCTGCAGCAGGTACCGTATCGCCGGATCCGCGGTGTACCACTTCAACTGTGATTGTATCATCCTGTCCTCCACGTGCCCGAATTTGCACATGCTAGCCAAATAGCGAAGGGTGTCTATGTGTACTGTAGGAACGACTCGTCTGGTTGCTGTTGGCGCTGGTAAAACACAAACCTCTGTGGAGCAGCAAAATATTCGGTCAGCAGCGCGAAATAGTCTTCATAAGCGTCCACTTGTCCCAAATTGTCGAATATCCACAGCCCCTTGGCACCCAGGCAGCAGAGTAAACTTACTCGCTTCCACAGCTTCCCGTGTCTCCCCAGGTTCACAGCCTCCACATAACTACAGAACAACTTGAAGCAACGGGGCCATGGAATGGGCGGCCCTTCTGGCGTCGCAAGGAGAGGTGGTGGTGGCGTCAGAGATGCGTCCATCATCAGAAAAATAATTAGTTTTCCTCCAGAAGATTAAGTTTTCTCCTTGTGGCCAAATGTTATGTCTGGGATCAGGACAGCAGAGGCAGGAGTTGTACTGAGCAATAACTTTATTACACAGTTAAAAATAATAGCAACAAGCTAGCAGAGCTGTGGTACAGGCAGGTTACAAGTGAAAGGTGGAGCACCAACAGTCCATTTATGTAGGCATGGCATGATGACGTCACCCGTGCATCTGTCATCACGTCCGCACAGTCTGTTGTAAGCTGCAATTTCACAACACATTGTTTATGTTAAGGTTTTATGTGCTGGATGTACATATTTTACTCTAAAATGCAAATAACTGGAGAGCCACGAGAAAAGCTCAGCTGAAATGTCTACCTTTTCTTACAAGAGAAACTTCTTTGACTGTTTGGTGTCAGAATGGACAAGAGAGTGAGTGAAAAGGTCGGTCCACGTCTGTGGTCTAGACTAGGACATGTTATTAGTCAAATTACATATCAGTGACTGTATTTTCACCCTATCATGTTATATTTTTTGACTACTGAAAACATTTCTGCTATTTTTTTTTTTATAAAAACAGTGAATGCCCCTTAAAAGTTAATCATAATGCTGTTGTTTTTCTTTTGTCAAATTTAGGCCAAATCAGGTCCATCCATGAAAATTTACCTCAAAAATAGTCATTGAAAACTGGGCTGTTTTTAGTCTGACTCAAAAATAGTCGCTGAAATAATTGTTGGGCTGTGCCTAATAACGAAAAAGAGTCCAACAATTGGGCTGTTTAGTCCACAGGATTTGGCCCAAATTTATCCTCAAAACATTTTGACATTTGGTGATGGCGGCAGGGGTCTACAATTGCATTAAAAAGTATGTGAACCCTTTGGAATTACCCGGTTTTCTGCATTAATTGGTCATAAAATGGGATTTGATCTACGACTCAACACAAACACACACACACATAAACGATGAGACCGAGACAGTTATTTGGCCAAAGAGCTTTCACTTACTCGTCTTCATCTTTTTTGATGTGCACACTTTATCCTTGGCTGCCAAATTAAAGGGGAGGTGATGTGCTGTACACTTAATTTGCACTGTTTGACTGCATTTGTGTTTTGCCCCTTTATTGATGCTCACACCTCAGGCTCCACACAGCCCTAGATTTCTGATTGTAGTCCACCATAACATATTCTGATGACAACATTAATGTAATAGTGTACTGCCATAACAGCCTGAACACCCCTGTTCTTGGCTGCTAAGCAGGGTCAGGCTTGGGTAGCTCTTGGATGAGAGACTGTTATGTATGGAAAATACCTGGGTGAAGGATGTTACGTATGGCTCTGGTGAGCCATAAATAAAAGCCAAGGGCTGACCGGTGAGTTTGCGTCGTTTATTAGTGATAAGGGAAGGAACAAAGGAAAAGAGCCTTGTGGGGCAAAACACAAATAATACAAAAGGTGCACTTACGAGTAATGATGAGCGAAGAGAGGAGGGCTGGAGCCGGACGTAGGGACTCCAGCCTTATCCACACCAAGAGATGAGCATGGATAATATGCGAGGTCGCAGCCCTGAACAATCAGGACCACTCCCTTTTATAGTGGTTGACAGCGCCTCAGCTGATGAGAGGTAATTGGCCTCCAGCCATCCCGTGGAGCTTAACAGCTGAAAGCCCGCTGAGACGCTGTCATAATAAGAGCCGGGCTGAGGAGGAGTATGGCCTGAGCGTGGATGAAATCGGCGTACAGACCATGACAGGACCTCCCCCTTAAGGCCGGGCTCAGAACGGCCAGTAACACCCAAGCCCCCCACCCCCCACCCCCCAGGGTGGGCGGATGGGGGGGCAGCCCAGGAGGGCATGAATCGGAAAAAGGAGAGAGAGAAAAAAAAAACAACATTGGCAGCGAACAAACGAAGCAATTACAGAGTACAGGAGAAAAAATAAAAACACAGTACTCCATAATGCGTGGGTAACACAAAGAAAGAACCCAACAGCAATACATATCAGTTTCGAACAGTAAATGGACCTAGACAGAGGGGAGGGAAAAAAAAACACAAATCACCGGCTAAGGGAAAAAGGTGAGATACAAAATTACAGATACCAGGCCCCCCCGCACATGCCCAAAGTTTACAGACATGATAATGATGGAAGAAACCCGGGATGACGAGGAGTCCTGGCTCTGAGGCATGGAGGCTGATAGTTCGGGCGGCCTACCCCAGTCCCATGCCCGGAAACAATGAATTCCAGGCGGCTGGACCAGGTCGCCAAACAGGTAGTCCAGTGGGTCGGGTGGCCAGCCCAGAGAGCCAAATGGGCACGGCAGTCCTTCGGGCAGCCGACCCGCATCGCTTGACCACCAGGACCGTAGGGGGGAAGTAGGAGGCGGCCTCCCTGAAGAAGGGGAAGACAAGGGAGAACCGGGCGGAGAATTTGGAACCCCAACAGCCCGAGGTGGAAATGGGTAGTGCTCCTCAGGAGGACAAGGAGGGTGACGGTGACGATGAAGATGAAGATGAGCCGGTCCAGTGTTCCGTGGCAGGGGATCTGCAGCTCCCTCACCGAACTTGGATACCACTGGTGCTGCACCCTCGTCGGACCCTGATTGGGTCACGGTTGCTCCCGCGACGGACCCCGATTGGGTCAGCGCCGCACCAGAACCGACCTCCAACTCCGAACCTGGAACCTCTGGCACAGCGGGCAAAAGCAGCTCCTCGCCGGCGACCCTGGGAGAAGGCTCGGGAGAGAGAGAAGAACCGGGATCAGGATCACCGGCAGCGCCAGAACCCGGCGAGATAAGCTCGGACGCAGCAGGCGGCTGCACCCGGCTCGTCTCCCCAAGAGACAGGCTAAAATGCTCTAAGACAGAAAGGAGAAAGACAATACAGAGCACTTGCCTGATCTCGGGTTCTGACACCGTCCAGGACTGCAAAGATCCGGGCTCAGACGGCAGGAGGTCGTTGTCAGGCTCCCACTCAGCTATGTCAGGCTCCGCAGCTGGCATGATGGTGTCCGCAGACTCAGGATCCTCCAACGCCGATGGCCCGCATGGCGTGGTGGCAGGGGACCCTCGACACGCTGGACCGGACCGCTCGTCCGTGGAGACCCGGGGACGCTTCCTCGTCGGCGCAGGTTCCACGCTGCAGTCCGCCCTCCTCCTCTGCCCATGACGTGGCTGCGGGACAGGAACCAGGCTCTCCAGAACCACAGGCCCCCTCTTCATCCGGCAACATTGGCCTGGCATCGAGGACCACTCAGCGGAGGGAGACACAGAGGATGCGGGATTAACAATTAAAGCCACAGCAGGTGGTGGGAGCTCGGGGGGCTGCGAACCCCGAACTCCACCCCCAGGGGTCTGACAAGGCAAATCACAATAATGAGTATATGGATGAGTTTGGACTTGGCTGTCTCCTGGAGGCTGGATGGTGCCTGCTGCGGCGGACGTTGCTCCTCCCTTTCCCCACTGGACGGCAACAGCGGGCCCCCTGGAAGGATGAGGGGGAGCCGCTGGAGATGGTTCCGGGATGGGGCTCACCAGGACAGGACTCCAGAGACACACAGCAGCCGGAACAGGCGACGAGGAGGAGGGGGCGTCAGCCGAGACGAGCCGGGCATGGAGCGCTGACGGGACAGCAGGAGAAGATGGCCTGGGGGGAGAGGCTGCAGGGATTCCCCTCTGACGAAGCGCAGGAGTGGCAGCTGTGCGAGGAATTAAGCCCTTGTTGCGACCCGGAACTGGATCCGGACGGGATTCACGCTGAGGTTGACAGCTGGTGTGACGACGGTTTCTTGCAGGGGGCGAGGCGAAGGTGAGATTCTGGAATCGCCGTTCCTGTGCAGAAACAGAGGTGAGCAGGTCGGCAAACTCAGGGAACTCACGCAACTCTGGATTCCTCTCCACCAGTCTAACTGCCGCCGCCACACGCTTCATAATTGACGATGGATGCACAGCCAAGCGAGCAGCAGCCACTCGGTCCCAGATCCCGATTGCTGTCAGCTGCAGCTCCTCTGGGGGAATCCCGAGTGACGACATGCTTGATGGGGAAAGACCTCTGGACGGTGCAAACTCCCGGGCCGGAGTGGAGGCAGGAGCGGGATCCCGAAGCGAGGGGCGACATCTCCTCCTCTTCGGCTTCCTGCCGGGATTTCCCTCCAGCCCACGGAGTATCTCACACTGTGCAGCGATGTCATCTTTCCTCACACTTACCTCAGGGTGGTTCGCAAAGCAGAGAAGATGATTGAGAATGTCCTCAGCTTGGTCCAGGTACCGGGGCACGTCGCTGTTGAAGTCGAGGAGGGAGGCGGTGATGAGGATTTGGTCGACACACTCAAGAGCATCAGCCAGATCGTCGCTCTGACTCTGAGTGCGGGCCCTTCGTGACGGCATGTCTCCAGCACAGTACCCAGACAGGCAGGAACAACAGTCCAATCTATACAAACTCACGGTAGCCGGTAACTCACTGGCTGCGACCTACTGTTACGTATGGCTCTGGTGAGCCATAAATAAGAGCCAAGGGCTGACCGGTGAGTTTGCGTCTTTTATTAGTGATAAGGGAAGGAACAAAGGAAAAGAGCCTCGTGGGGCAAAACACAAATAATACAAAAGGTGCACTTATGAGTAATGATGAGTGAAGAGAGGAGGGCTGGAGCCGGACGTAAGGACTCCAGCCTTATCCACACCGAGAGATGAGCATGGATAGAGGTCGCAGCCCTGAACAATCAGAACCGCTCCCTTTTATAGTGGTTGACAGCGCCTCAGCTGATGAGAGGTAATTGGCCTCCAGCCGTCCCGTGGAGCTTGACAGCTGGAAGCCTGCTGAGACACTGTCATAATAAGAACCGGGCTGAGGAGGAGTATGGCCTGAGCGCGGGTGAAATCGGCGTACAGACCATGACAAAGGATGAGGCAAGATGGACTTGGTGAACACAGCTTTATTGGTGTAATTGGTATGGCGGTTACACAACAGGCACCTGGTGAAGGGCACCGGTCAAAAGAGACCGTAATATGGCACCTGAGTGCGGGCCCTTCGTGACGGCATGTCTCCAGCACAGTACCCAGACAGGCAGGAACAACAGTCCAATCTATACAAACTCACGGTAGCCGGTAACTCACTGGCTGCGACCTACTGTTACGTAGGTAACAGTATGGCACCGAGACAAATTCCTAGTTTGTGTATCACATGAACAATGGCAATAAACCTGATTCTGATTCTGATTCTGTCCCTTTTATAGGCAGTGCGGTGACATGACGGGTAGTGCACCCCACAACAACACCCAAAGAACTGCAGGTCTCGCTTGCCTCAGTTAAGGTCAGTGTTCATGACTCCACCATAAGAAAGAGACTGGGCAAAAATGGCCTGCATGGTAGAGTTCCAAGACGAAAACCACTGCTGAGCGAAAAGAACATAAAGGCTTGTCTCAGCTTTGCCAGAAAACATCTTGGTGATCCCCAAGACTTTTGGGAGAATACTCTGTGGATTGACGAGACCAAAGTTTAACTTTTTGGAAGGTGTGTGTCCCATTACATCTGGCATAAAAGTAACAGCATTTCAGAAAAGGAACATCATACCAACAGTAAAATATGATGGTGGTAGTCTGATGGTCTAGGGCTGTTTTGCTGCTTCAGGACCTGGAAGACTTGCTGTGGTAAATGGAATCATGAATTCTGCTGTCTACCAAAAAATCCTGAAGGAGAATGTCCGGCCATCTGTTCGTAACCTCAAGTTGAAGCGCACTTGGGTTCTGCAGCAGGACAATGATCCAGAACACACCAGCAAGTCCACCTCTGAGTGACTGAAGAAAAGCAAAATGAAGACTTTGGAGTGCCCTAGTCAAAGTCCTGACCTGAGTCTGATTGAGATGCTGTGGCATGACCTTAAAAAGACGGTTCATGCGCGAAAACCGTCCAATGTGGCTGAATTACAACAATTCTGCACAGATGTGTGGGCCAAAATTCCTCCACAGTGTTTTAAAAGACTCATTACCAGTTATCGCAAACACTTGATTGCAGTTGTTGCGGCTAAGGGTGGCCCAGCCAGTTATTAAGTTTAGTGGGCAATCACTTTTTCACACAGGGCCATGTATTTTTGGATTTTTTTCCCTTAATAATAAACACCTTCATTTAAAAACTGCATTTTGTGTTTACTTGTGTTATCGTTGTCTAATATTTAAATTTTTTGATGATCTGAAACATTTAAGTGTGACAAACATGCAAAAAAATGAAAAATTATGAAGGGGCAAATACTTTTTCACACCACTGTATACGAAGACGTCTTTTCAACAACCTGAGAAGGACATCTTTCCACCTTCCACTTTTCCACCAAATCCAGACATATTTTAGATGGTTGGCAAAGCCATATTTTTGACATTTGTGCTGGGAGAGGGATCAATCACATAAAATCCAAATACAGTGGTACCTCTACTTAAGAATGTCTCTACATACGAAATTTTCAGGTTACGAGACGCCTCAACGGGAAAATATTGCCTCTAGTTACGAACAAAATTTCAGGATACGAAAGGCAAAAAAAGTATGCGCTCCTCGCAGCTCCCGTAGTTTACCGAACGTAAACATACCTGTAGCTGCTCTGCCATTGGCTATCGCCTAGCATCTTCCTGGTATCCCATTGGCCACGAAGTGTTCGGGCAGTTTTACGTGTGTTAACAGTACAGAACTACCATTTATTCGCTATGGCCCCCAAGAAGGTGACGGACGTAAGTGGGAAAGGAGAAAAGAAGAAGAGACTTTTTTTGTCCATACAGACAAAAAAGGAGATAATTGAAAGGTATGAAAAGGGTACGCGTTTGGTTGATCTCGCCAAAGAATATGGCCGTAATACATCAACGATCAGCACAGTTTTAAAACAAAAGGAAGCCCTTAAAGCTGTGACTCCTTCCAAAGGCCTCTCTGTCATTTCGAAGAGGAGGTCAGCTGTGAACGATGAGATGGAGAGGTTGTTACTCGTGTGGATAAAGGAGAAAGAGATAGCTGGTGACACAGTGACCGAGGCCATAATTTGTGAAAAGGCGACCGCCATCTTTAATGACCTCGTGAAGGAAGATGCAGGCGAGGGAACTTCAGCCCAAGAAATACACCAGGAGTTTAAGGCATCGCATGGGTGGTTCGAGAAGTTCAAAAAGAGGTCTGGAATTCACTCTGTTGTTCGGCATGGTGAGGCATGTAGCGCCGACCGCAGAGCGGCCGACGAATTTGTGCAAAAATTCCAACAATTGGTGATTGATGAAGGCTACGTTGCACAGCAAGTTTTTAATTGTGATGAGACGGGCCTTTTTTGGAAAAAGATGCCTCGCCGTACCTTCATCACAGTAGAAGAGAAGAAAATGCCAGGCCACAAGCCCATGAAGGACCGCCTTACGCTGGCCCTTTGTGCCAATGCCAGTGGCGATTGCAAAATTAAGCCCCTGCTGGTGTACCACTCCGAAAATCCCAGGGCATTCAAGGCTCACAAAATATTAAAAGACAAACTTCAGGTGCTATGGAGGGCCAATGCCAAGGCCTGGGTCACCCAACAATTTTTTGTTGAGTGGGTCAATTTGGTTTTTGCCCCTGCTGTTAAGAGTTACCTAGAGGAGAACAATCTCCCCTTCAAGTGCCTCCTCATTCTCGATAACGCCCCTGCCCACCCGCCCGGCCTCGAAGATGATATCCTGGAGGAGTTCTTCTTTATTAAGGTGCTGTACCTCCCACCTAACACCACCTCTATCCTCCAGCCCATGGACCAACAAGTCATTTCGAACTTCAAGAAACTCTACACAAAACACATGTTCAAGAGGTGTTTTGACATCACTGAAAACACCCAGCTTACCCTTCGTGAGTTTTGGAAGCAGCACTTCGATATTGTTGTTTGCCTCAAGATAATCGACATGGCTTGGCAGGAGGTGACCAGACGTAACCTTAATGCAGCTTGGAGAAAGCTGTGGCCCGATGCTGCTGCCCCACAAGATGTTGATGTTGAGGGGGTTGAGGTGGAGGGTGAAGTTGAATCTGAGGTTGAAGAAATAATTTCGCTGGGAAAGGGCATGGGTCTTGAGGTGAATGACGAGGACATCAACGAGTTGATTCAGGAGCACAACGAGGAGCTTTCCACGCAGGAGCTGAAGGAGTTGGAGGCAATGCAGCACACAGCAGTGCAGGAGGAGTTCAGAGAGGAGGAGGAGGAGGAGGGGGAGGGGGAGGAGGAGGCATCCATTATTCCAACAGCCCGAATTAAAGAAATTTTAGGAAAATTCCATGAAGTTTCAGAATTTGTTGAAAAGCATCACCCGGAAAAAGTGTTCACTAGTCGGGCTATCGCTCACTATGATGATGTTTGCCTTGCACATTTTCGGAGGATCGTTACAAGCAGACAAAAGCAAACGTCCTTGGATCGTTTCTTCAAAAAACGTCAGGCAAAAACCACTGATGAGACAGAACATGAACCAAAGAAGGCAAAAGGTGACGCCGACGCCGACGATCGCAGTTAAAAGGTAAATGAACATAATTTTTATTATTATTATTCTTTCTCTTTTATTATTCTTTCTCTCATTTTAAACTCTCATTTTATGTTTATTGTGCAGTAATCTAATTGTAACATGTATTTGTTACATGTTTTGATGCGTTTTTACGATTTATAAAAAATTTATGCCCGATTTGTGGGGGCTTGGAACGGATTACGTCATTTACATGTAAAACGCGGCTCTACTTACAAATTTTTCACGTTACGAGAATTCTTCCGGAACGAATTAAATTCGTAAGTAGAGGTACCACTGTACAGTAGATGTACATTCTTTTTTATGACTTATAGAACTAAAATGTAAGTAATTCAATAACTTACCTTTAAAAACACTCATGACCAACACCTGATATGTAATGCATTTCCCTTTAGTTTTCACTGCAATTGTATGTAAATTACAAAAAAATAATCTTAACATGATTATGATAACATAACCTGTAGAGCATGACCATTCTCTCTGCTAAACATTGGTTTTCCTATGAACAAATCATCAGTGTGCTGTAAGCAATTATCAAAAACACCACTATACTTAGTGTTGGATTTATGTTATCAAACTCATCATAATTAGCTTGTTTTTAATTCCAGTGTGCTAAAAATAAAATGCAGTAAATTCACCCTGAAGTCATACTGTTTGTCGTTGTTGTTCATTTGTTTAAGTTGGGGAATGGCACAACAACAAACCAGGCCAGACTGACATTGAAGAGAATGAAATATTTTCAACACCTTCAGCTCGGCAGTAGAATTAGAAGGCTGCTTTATTTTGGTTTTATTACAATTCCCTATCAAAGCCAATGAATATTTTCTAGCAAAACTGTTTATGAAAATTTATTGTTCTGTTAGTACTTTAGTCATAACAACTGGAATCTCCTGCAAATGGCATGCAATTGAAAGCATGATAAGTCTGGCAGTTTTCATTTAGAGACATATGATGATGCAAATGCTCCAAGGTTGATCATGACCAGCACTTTTGTTTGTGTCAGAAGTGCATTGGGACTTTCTGAAAAATGCTCACACTTATTACACTTTGAATTATGGCCACATGTTGTTTATACGTTTTTGTTTACATGTACGAGTATTTTTGCTTTATATGATGCAAAATTCTTTTTTATGTCTTAAAATTCTCTGAATTTTGAGCAATGATGATGTAACATTCAATTTACATGTACTTGTCTTTATATAAAGGTAAGTACATGCACAGTACTAAGTACAGGTTTTTACTTAGCACCTGATCGAGAGAAATGGATGTCATTTTCAGATTCAGCGGTGCAAAATTGTCTTAAATCAGTTGAAAAAACACAAACAACTTACAAAAAAAATTATTTTTGTAACCCTGTGTTATTAGCCAGTAAAACAATAGAATTGCTTTGTGAATGTGGCTGTAACTAATTTGCCAACTTGGAGAGTTGGACAGGTTCTGACAAATGTCATAACTCTTTCATGAGAGGCAATATATTATTGATGTGTTGAATCCCAGTTATTTTGTGAATATATTTCTGCTGCAGTGACCAGATGCCTCTATAAAAATCATATGGATCTCATTTATCACAATATGTCAAAGTGCAAAGAAAGGGTGGTAGTACAAAATAAATGATGAGAGCAGTATAAGGAGATTAATATACCTACCTTCTCTCCATTTCTTTTTTAAAGACCAAAATAACACAACATCTGTGTCCATGCTGTTTAGTGGCATTTAATTTTAATTGGCAATCACACACACACACACACACACACACACACACACACTCCTCCACACATCACTTTCATTGTGGGTGTTGCTCATCAAAGATCATCTTTGTGCCTGTGCAGTTAAAGATGATGTCTGTAATGTTGTTGTCAAACCCTGAAAAAAGGCCCCTGAAAAAAGGCGAGTTGAGATGGAACGTTTTTGGTATATAACTATTCGTGGTGCTGGCACGTGAGTAGGGTTGAGTCAGTCAGGACTCTCTGGCCTAACTGAAGTTATCCTCCAGACTAGTTAGCATTTTTTAACGAACTACTTTGAAAACTTGACCCAAATCAAGATGGTTTTACCATTAAACTGCTTTAAGGACCAGTGCAGTTTTAATCATTATCTTGGGCCACCTTGCATACAACTGGGCATGTTCTTCAACCGGTAAGTCTTTTTGTTATGTCCACAAACCTGGCAGTAAAGAGACGGACGAGGATGCGGCACTGGAACTGAGCTTTATTACAGAACTGGTTGGTAATACACTACACACCTTGACTGTACCGAGTCGCCAAGGCAAGAGGGCCCTGAAATGGCGGACTCGCCCATATATATGCCGGTGTGATGACATCACCAGTCGACTGCGTCATCACACCGCATATCACACTAAAACCCATCACAACACCCCCCCCCCCTTTTACAAAACACATTGAATTAAGACCCTCCCCAATTTGGTATATTAAAACCCCCAACAAACACATCAACAAACACATCAAAACAACAGCCTAAAACTAGGGTCTGTGGGTGGACTACCACTAGACCCAGCATGGCTAAGTGGGGCATTCTGCCACTTTGTATTGTTCCAGCTGTGCCCCTAACTAAACAGTCTCTTTCTTTTTACAGTCTCCTATGGTAAGGGTGGATCTACCGGGGGGGGGACTCTGCAGCGGCCCTACAGCGGATGCGCCCCTGGTGGCACCAGACCCCCAGGACAAGGGCCAATCTTCATAACGCAGGAGCCTGGAACCCACAACACATCCGCTGACTCCCGTGCAGCCTCGTCACCCGGAGCAATCACCTGGACACGCCGCAACTGGTTTGCATGTCGAACCAAGCCATCCGTCACCTGGAAAGACACCGCCCCCAACTTTGCTACAATCCTCAGCAGCGCCCATTGTTTCGCCAGCTGTGGCCCAGCCAGTTGTCACCCCGGTCTCTCGTCGGCACGAACCCGAACCCAGTTCATGACCTGGAGCAGTACCTTGTTTGGCTTTATGTGCTGCTGTACTCCCAGCAGCTCTGCAGCCACCACATTCGCAGCAGACCCTTCACCTGTCGTCTCCCTTGTCAGCTGAGGCTCGTTGTGGGTACTGAAGGTGTCCGGTGCTCCTTCTGGGCGGCTCTCCTCCCAAGAGTGTGAAATGAGCGCTTTGGTGTCGGTACCATCCATAGGTACCTCATCCCACACCACGATGTCGTCCTCCGGGTCCTGCAAGCTCCAACATCCACACCCAGACCATTCGAACCCAGCGCTGCCCCTTATGGCGAAACCGAGTCCGTAGAAAAGGTTGCATCCCATAATGTTGTCACCATGCACTGCCACCTGAAATGTCAAGTCGTGCACAGCTTCAGATTTGTAGCGAGCAGTCAATACCACTGTCCTGACATTGCACAGTCTGTGACCCCTGTACCCATACAGCGGCGTTGGGTTCTTTCATTCTGTGGTAGGGGAAAAACTTCTTCACCGTGGCCCAGTTTAGCATTGACTGCACCGCTGCCATGTTGAGCATGAGTGGTATAGCTACTCCATCCAATTCAACCATACAATAAGAGTAACCATTGAAACTGGGACTCACCAAGTGGATGGTCATTGTCGGCTGGCGGACTGGCTTACTTGGCGGGCTCCATGGTGCTGGCGACCGGCACACCCTGGCGAAATGGTTCATGTGCCCACACTTGCTGCACCATTTTCCTCTTGCCGGGCAAACTCGCGCTCTGCTCTGGTGCGTCAGGGACCCACAACCCCAACAGATAGAACCTCTCGGAGTGGATCTTTGGTTCACTGCACTAACCTCATATTCTTCTTCCATGATCTCTCCGTCCTCCGAGTCCACTGCATTGGTTGACGTCATCTGTTCAGGCGACTTCTGCGACTGGCACCAATTTAGCTCCAAAGCTAACTTTTCCGCAGCCTCCAACTAGAGTGCTAGTTTGACTGCTCTAGCTAGCATCAGGTCATTTGGCACCGTTAGCAACCTAGCTCATAGCCCAGCATTACATGTGTGTTTGGCCAATTGGTCCCACACCATCTCGTCCTCCAACACCCCCAAAACGGCACACACTAGCTAACTGTCTCAAGTCAGCGACGAACTGCTGTATTGGCTCACCAACTCTTTGGCGTCTCTGGTGAAAGTGAATCCGTTGTACCATCACACTGTCCAGCATAGTGAAGTAGTTAGCTAGGAGCTCCACAACTTCCTCATACGAGTCCGTTGTGGCAAGCATCCAGAGAATCCTTTGGCCCTCAATGTCTAGGTTGTGGACAAGTAGCGCTCGCGTCCTCACCTTATCCAGCTTTCCCAGGTCCAACGCTGTAATATACGTTTGGAACACCTCCAGCCAACATGGCCATGGAACTGGCGGTTCTCCCGGGAGCTCAAGGAAAGGCCGCAGTGGTGTTACGCACGCCTCCATGGTTTAATCCTCTGTCGCCAATGTTATGTCTACAAACCTCCAGCCTGGTTCTCCTGGAGGTTTCTTCCTGTTAAAAGGGAGTTTTTTCTCTCCACCGTCACCAAGTGTTTGCTCACAGGGGATCGCCTGATTGCTGGGGTCTTTCTGCAATTGTTGGGGTTTCCCCTACAGTTGAAAGTGCTATGAGATGACTGTTGTTGTGAAATGGTGCTATATAAATAAAGTTGAATTGAATTGAATTGAAATCTGGCAGTAAAGAGATGGATGAGGATGCTGCACTGGAGCTGAGCTTTATTACAGAACTGGTTGGTAATACACTACACGCCTTCACCGTACTGACTCGCCAGGGCAAGAGAGCCCTAAAATGGCAGACTTGCCCATATATATGCCGACGTGATGACGTCACCGGCCGGCTGTGTCATCACACTGCATATCACACTAAAACCCATCACAACACTTTTTATCACAGGATTTATTCTGATAATGTAGCACTAGCCACTATTAGCCTTGTGGTTTGTGGTTAGATCTAGTCATCACAGATTTTGACGTTTGAACCGGGGGGTGGAAGTGAAAAGATCTGGATATGAAACTGTAAGATAATGAAAGGTTTTTGTAGAAAAAAGGACATAAGATACCACTTTAGACTATGTAAATTTATTTTATAGGGGATTTATATCCACCAGAATGCATCTTTAAATGAAAGCTGTGTCCAGCCAAGCTCAGCTGTCAAGATAAGAATGCTAAGTAAAGGAATTTATATACAAGAAATGTGGACAATGTATTAATAAGATACACTGATAAAAGTTATTGTGTGCATTTTATTGTATTTCCCATATGTGTCGAGTAGACTTTGTAGTCTTACAATACTGAAAACTGTATTATATAGAAGCCAACTTTATTGTCATTCACTCTATACAGCCAATTGTGTACAGTCAAATGAAATTATGTTTCTCCTGTCTACAATGTTAATCACATCTAAAATCAGAATGGCTGCTGCCATGCAAGGCACTGCCACAAACAACTTTTCCTTCCCCCATTCTATCATGCTGAGCACCAAGCTAGAAGGCAGGAAGTACCATTTTTATATGGTCTCTGGTATGACCCGGTCGAGACTTGAACCCACAACTTCCCGGCTGTAGGGCAGATGCTCAACCACTTGGCCGCCACTCCTATATAAAGGTGATGAACGCTGGTTTGAATTTTTGCAAAGGGCCCTAAGAGACACTAGAATCGCCTCTGACCAGGACAAAAGCCGCATTGTTCCTCTTAAATCTGAGGTTCAACCGGCTGGACTCTCCTCTCCAGTACCTTGGTATAGACCTTCCCAGTGAGGCTGAAAAGTCTGGTCCCATAAAAATTAGAACACAGTCTCTCACTGCCTTCTTAAAGAGGAGAACTACCCTTTCAGTTGGACATGCCAGAGGCACTGTCCCACACCACCACGCAATGTTGCAGAGACATGTCAGCCAGGACAGCCCTACAACATCCAGAGCTGGGGGGTGGATCAGATTCTGCAGGGGGTGAATCTCAACCACCTCCAGGGCCCTGCCACAGAAGGATTTTATAACAATCTCAGCAACCTTGGTCCCTGTGATGGAAGAGTCATCCTCCTTCTGTGATGTGTGACTTTGGGAGGGTTTGAACCCTGGGGCTTGCCGTAGCAGTCTGAGGGGGATGACATCAGGCGGGCTGCGGCTGCTGTATATATTCACCTGTGTCTGTAATAAAGTTCAGTTCATTGCTCTGCATACGGCTCACGGCTCGCTTATTTTGCCATACATAACATTTGGCGATCGAGGATTAACTCATGGAGGCATGTGGAGCACCTCTATGGTCGTTTTTGGAGCACCCAGGAGAACCAGCAATTCTGTGGCCTCGCTGGCTGGCCGCGTTTGAGGCGTACATTGCAGCGTTGGGCCTGGGTGGACTTGACGGGGTATGGAAGCGAGCACTTCTGGTTCCCAAACTTGGCATAGAAAGTCAGAGAATTTTCCACACGTTAGGGGAGACGAAGTCTTATGCAGGTGCTGTCAGGCTGCTTGCTAGCTACTTTGCCGAACATACACGTAGCACGAAGCTGTGGGTTGAGAGGCTACTGGCGCCAAAAGACACTAAGCTGGCTAACTCAGGGGAGCTAATGGCCCAGCTAGTAGCAACGGAGGAGTTAGCCATGGGGCTAATTGGCGGAAAACACAGAAGCTAGACGGGCAGTTGGCATTAGCTAACATGGTGGAATCGGAGCCACAGGAGAGGGAGCCCGTGTCCATGGAGAACGACAAGCCAGCCGAAGAGCGCAGCACGGAGACAGCGCGCAGCACGGCACAGCAGGGCACTTCAGACAACAGAGAGGAGGATACCGAGCGTGGCGGTGAGGTGCCTGCGTTGGCGAGTGACACGGAGGTGCTAGGCCCAGTGCCCCCGGTACTTGGCCACAGTTGGGTGGGGGTCTGCGGCTACAACGGTGAATGCTACAACGTTTATAGAAGAGGACGGGGCCAGACCAACGAGCATGGAGTCACCGCATGCTCAGCAGCAACACATCAGGCCAAGTAAAATTCCACTCCGGGTTATGGACTTGGTTCGGGTTCAGGGTGAAGAACGTCCACAGTGAGGATGGGCCAAACGACAACCAGCAAAACATCGAGGGTGTCTGCGCATTGTGGCTAAGCTGGGTGCAGCGTGCTTTGGGTTGTCTGATGGCTCATCGAGGCACACCAATCAGCTCTGGCGTGTCCGGGAAGACACTCCAGGTGGCGATGGTGGATGGGAGTCGGTGATGGCAGTGTGGGATCCAGGCTCCACCATCCAGAAAATCGGCCATCACTCTGGGGGTCTGCGGTCTCCAGGGGTGTGCCTGCTGATGGGCTGCCCTGGACACCCCCCCCCCCCACTTCCCCCATGCAGGTTCCAGTTTTTTCACCCAAATGACTGTGCGGTAGCTCTTTATTTATAGTTCTGGTGTTTTGTGCATGCATGTTATGTAATGGGGTTATTATTGTGTGTTATTATGTTTTAGTTTAGGAGCACGGCTGATATGTTCAGTTTGAATAAAGACTCTTTTTAGTTTATGGGTGGCAGAATAATCCACCTTGCCATGCCGGCTGTACGGTAGTCTACCCGTCTGCTCTATTTTTAGGTTGTTTTGCATGAGTGTGTTAAGCCATTTTAGTACATTGTTTTTTGTTATTTTAGTGCGTGATTCGGGTCCCAACTTTGGGGGGGTGGGGGTTGAATTGTGTGTATGGTTTTGGACTTTTCTAAAGGGGGGGTGATGTGTGACTTTGGGAGGGTTTGAACCCTGGGGCTTGCCGTAGCCGTCTGAGGGAGATGATGTCAAGCCGGCTGCGGCTGCTGTATATATTCTTTTTTTTTTTTTTTTTTTTTTTTTATTTTAACTTTTTTTAACAGTCTTACAAGAGGTAAGAAGGATAAGATAAAGTAATAAGAATAGTAAATAATAATAAGATAAAGTAACTAAAAGCATAATAAAAGTAGACAAAAAGAGAAACGGGGGGTTCTTTTCAGTCCAGAGTGTCCAGAGTTCTAGGGGTTTTCCATGAGTTTCCGATCATCGACCAAACAGTGGAGTTTCACAGCATTCCGCTTCTTCATGTGTTTCAGTGATGAGAAAAAAAGGCAGAGTTCTTTATGAAATACATTAAAATTTGGCTTGCATTTTAAAAATCTATTTTTGTGTACATAAAATTTTCCCAAGATTACGAGGGTGTTAATAGACATATCATGCAATGAGTTCTTAATAATAAAGCCATACAAAATATTCTGACAGTTAAAAACAGGGGTTGGTACATGTTTAGATAACCAGTGATGAAAATCATCCCAAAACGCAATGGTGTACATACAGTAAAAGAAAATGTGATCTGTACTTTCTATATGTTCATTACAAAAGGAACAGTTATTGTTCTCAAAGCCAAAGCGTTTACTTAGAAACTCAGCAGAAGGATAAATTCCATTTAAAACTTTATAGTGGATCTCTTTTGCTTTCGGTGAAATAGGAAATTTAAAGAATTTAGATCTTAGAATTTGAGCTTCTTTTTTGGAGAAAAAATTAAGAATAGCAGCTCTAGAAACTGTTGCTGGGAGGATTTCTTTATTAAATATTTTCCTAATCGTTAAATTGTTTAATTTTGAGTCATCTAGGCGGAAACCATTCACCAAAAGCAAAGGGAGGTTTGGGCAAGAGCCAAATCTATTTAAAGTTGAGGCCATTAGTATAACTGTCTGAGGTATTGCCTCCATTACTTGGTTATATTCTCGTTTATCATTTATGTTATATTTAGCACAGAAGTTCTCAAAAGTTAAAATATTCCCTGTGCCGTCTAATAAGTGTAGTACAGACCAAATGCCCTTATTTTGCCAGTTTTGTAGGAATATTGATTTGTGTTTATATAGTACATATCTACAATTCCACAGAGGGGTCATATGAGGGCTAAAATTATGTTTATAAATCAATCTTCAATATAGTAAGACCTGTTGATGAAATGAGGAGAGTTTATAGGGGAGCTTTTTTAGGTCATAGTCACATCTGAGCAGGAATTCAATGCCCCCAAATTTAGCAAAAATTTCATTGGGAATATGAAACCAGAAATGTTTGGGTTGTTTAATAAATTGTCTCAGCCAGTTAATTTTGATGGTGCCATTAATGCATTCAAAGTCTATTGCTTTAACACCACCTTCCTCATATTCTTGAATCATGGTACCTTTTTTAATATAATGTGTTTTCCCTTTCCAGATATAATTGAAAATGGTTTGGTTGATGGCTTTAACGGCATCTTTGGGCATTGGTAATGAATGGGCTGGATAAATAAATCGGGAGATGCATTCCATTTTTGTCAGAAATGTTCTTCCTATGATGGAAATATCTCTTTGAGACCAGGAGTTGAGATAAGTTTTTGATTTCTCCAAGCAATTCCATATATTGAGCTTGACTAATTGATCAACATCTTTAGTGATATGCATGCCCAAATATTTCACTGTTTGTTTGACGGGAATGGTATGAATGGCTGATAGACTGCAATCATGAATAGGTAATAATTCACATTTACCTAGATTCAGTTTAAGCCCAGAGGCTTTAGAGAAAACATCTATATAATTAAGAATTTTAGGGACTTGATCAGAGTTGTGCATGAATATGGCTGTGTCGTCAGCCAGTTGGCTGATTGTTAGTTGTTTTCCAAATACTGTTAATTTATCAAAGTCAGAGTTTTTTATAAAAATTGAGAGCATTTCAGCTGCTGCAATGAACAACAGAGGCGAAATCGGGCAACCTTGTTTTATTCCTTTGCCTATTGAAAATCTAGGGGAGGTACCATGTGGTAATAGAACTGAGCTGTTGGTATCCGTGTAAATTAGTTTTATAAAGTCTAAAAAGTGCTCCCCAAAACCAAAAAGCTCTAAGGTCCTAAACATAAATTTGTGTTCAATCATATCAAAAGCTTTAAAAAAATCCAAAAATAAAATAAACCCCTCGTCAATTAGGTCCCTATAGTCAAGTAAGTCCAATACCAGGCGTATATTGTTGTGTATTGAGCGCCCTTTAATAAAACCTGATTGTGTCTCTGAGATAAGATCAGTGATGCCAGTTTTGAGTCTGTTGGCATAAATATGTGTTAAAATTTTGTAATCATTATTAAGTAAAGTAACATATCAATTTTGGGTCCTTGCCAGGTTTGGGGATTAATGTGATGACTCCTTGTTTCATAGTATTTGGTAAAACTGATGTAGCACGGATTTCCTTTAACATATTAAAAAATAAGTCTTTTAGGTTAATCCAGAAGTGCCTGTAAAAATTGGCTGTCAAGCCGTCTGAGCCAGGTGATTTGTCTAGAGCTAAGGATTTTAAAGCTTTCTCAACTTCCTCCATTTGGATCTCTGCGTCACATGATTTTCTAAAATATTCATCAATTTTCGGTATCCGTCCTGAAATGGATTCAAAGAAACCCTCTGCATTAGTATGCGAGTAAGAGGAGGAGTATAATTCACTGTAAAATTTAAATATTTCTTTAGAGATCCTCACAGAATCAGTACATTCTTTACCATCAATTATAAGAGACTTAATGGCATTTCGTTCTTGTCTTCTTTTCTCAAGCCTACAGAAGTATGCTGAGCTTCTCTCTCCCTCCTCTATCCATTTCGCTCTTGACCTAATATATGCTCCTTTGGCTTTATTAATATAGATGTTATCTAGGGAAGAGTGCAATAAAATCAGTTTTTGTTTGTCCTCTTCACATAAGGAATGTTTGTTGCATATTAAATGGATCTCTTTTACAATATCCATTTCTTTTTGTTTATTGGCTCGGCTTATGACTTTGCTGTATGAAATGGAAATCTGACGGATTTTAAATTTAAGAAATTCCCATTTCTCCCTGTAAGTTGACAATAATGTATCTTTAGTTATACTGTCGATTGTCCTTTTAACATCCTGACAGAAAGGGTCATGTTTTAGAAGATTTGAATTAAATTTCCAGTAGCCTTTATTTCTTCTGACTGCACTAGTGGGAGTTATGGTTAACTTGATCATACAATGATCTGTAAGCGGAGCTGCAGAAATTGAGGTATTTATGTCTATATTAGGTTGGAATTCAGAAATAAGCCAGTAGTCTAATCGCGATTTAATGGTGCCATCAGGTTTAAACCAAGTAAAGGTTTGAGTATCTGGATTTAACGCACGCCATATGTCACTAAGCTGAAATGTGTTACAGAAGTCTAGTAAAGTGGTATTATACTGATGATTAGGAAATCTTGAAGGTTGCCTATCAAGCCATTCATCCATAACCATATTGTAGTCGCCACCCAACACAAAAACAGGATTGATATATATTTGGGATAATTCCTTCAATATGTTAGTCACGTCTGTAATTAATTGTTTGTTCTGACTGTGGTTAATAAATCCATAAATGTTAACAAGAATCAAGAATTGTTTGTGTATTTCAAAAACGCAAATAATCCAGTGTCCTGTGTCATCTCTTTTGGTTGCAACTACTTTCCCAGGAAAGTTATTTAGGAGTATGGCGACCCCTGCTGATCTATTTGTGCCATGACTATAGTATATTTTTTCTCCCCATTGATTTGTCCACATTTTTTCATCTGTATTGTTGCTGTGAGTCTCCTGAATAAGATAACAATGTGCTTTTTCATTTTTAAGGAATAGAAATGTAGCCTTTCTTTTTATAGAGTCTCGTAAACCCCTAGCATTAAGTGATGCAAAAGAAAAGGTTGTAATAAAAGACATAAAGGATAAAAAAGAATAAGGAAAAAATTAAAATAATAATAAAATAAAAATAACAAGTAGATAAACGGTTTAGGTTGTTACTTTGGACCAAGTACACTTGAAGAAAGCTCCTGATTAAATTGCTAAATATATGTTTTAACTCATAACTTTTTTCCCCTTTTTTTTCCTTCCCTTTTTTCCTTTTTCTTCCTCTTTTTTCCTTCTCCTTCTTTTCCTTTTTTCCCTTTTCTTTCCCCTTTCCCTTCCTCCTTTTCCCCCAAGCTGCACGCTTGTTATGACAGAATCCAAAAACCAAATCTATAAAATTATCGAAAATATGTAATGCAAATTATCAAAATGGCATTGAAAAGGAGCTGCCTTATAAATCTACCCTTCAAAAGAAAAGGATTCAGGAACCTGAGTAAAAGTAGCATGTAAACATATCCAAATGACAGCTGCCAGGAACACAGCGTACTTCAAAAGGGGACTATGAAATGACTCCCTATAAAGTAAACATTGAAGTAGCTTAGCAACATGTACAGAACATTAAAGAGTCAAAATGCTTGTTCAGCCATAGTTGTGAACCAGACCCTTAGATGCTGACTCTTCTACCATCGATGTATCCCACATGGCCTTTGTACCAGACGTTTTTCCCAGCTGCACGGGCTTGCTCCATCTGTGGCCATGCTGCTGCGCGGGCATCCCTGTCGGCTTTACAGAAATCTTGCTTGAATCGGATCCCGGCTACTCTGCAGAATTTGGAGTTTTTGGTCAGCCTCCAAATTTCTTCACAGTGGTATCTCATGACAAACTGAAGAATAACCTGGCGGTTTCTCCCATTTTCACGTTTTCCCAGGCGGTGGACATTATCAACAATAGTGCCCATGGTCGTTGCCCACTGCGGTGCAATTTCTGACAGAATGTGGATTACCTCCTCACGGATCATTTCGTTATCCTTTTCTTTGATCCCGTGTATTTTAAGGTTCCAGCGCCTCTTGTACCTCTCCAGCTCAGTAATCCTTTCCTTTAGCTCTTCGTTTTCTTGTATAAGCTTGGGGATGTCTCTCTCAAAGCTCTGTAGTTTGGTCTGGCAATTTTTGATGTCAGCAGTATTAATTTCAACAAGACGGGTGATGCTGGCTACCATTGTGGCGGTCTCCCTTAACTGCGCTCCAAAATCATCAACTTTGGTGGTTAGTTTTGTGATAGCATCTACCAAGTTGTCGTAAGATTGCTCTTGGGCGGTTTTCATCTTGGAAAGTGGCGGAGCAGAGGACTTAGTTGGAGTGACGGGAGAACTTTTTCTCTTACCAGGACCGCTACTAACAGAGGTTTCCATCGGGGTGTAGTCATGGTCAGTAGTAGCTGTTGTTAGCTTAGCGTTCGTTTTCCCGCCGGACATATTAGTCGGATTTGATTAGTTTCCTGTGACAGAAACTTGCGTTCAAAATCACCAATTGAACTTACTTGCTTTGAAGCTGTCAGCTCTGAAAATGTTTTCAGTCTGAATATGAGTTATTGTCCAAGTTTCGGGGCTGGAGAATGCGGGTTTAGAAGAGCGAACTGGTCCGGATCGCCATCTTCCGGAAGTCCCAAACAATGAGGCTGCTGTATATATTCACCTGTCAGTTTGTTGCTCTGCATAAGACAGTTCACAGCTCACTTATTTTGCCACACCTTCCTCTGGGGAAGGCAAATCATTGAGATTGACGAGATTGTTGAAGTACTCCTTCCACTACTTGAAAATGTCCCTAGTCAAAATCAGCAGTGCTGAAAAAACAGTGTCATCTTTGCCTTTTGCAAATGACTTTACAGAGCACCACTGCAGACACACGGCAGCTGAACATATAAATTAAGCTGCGTGATTTGAGCTGCGTGGTATCAGCAATATAAAACTAACTTAACATGACAAGTAGCATTGTTGACAAGTTTTCACAGCCAGTTTTAGTTGAATTTTTTTTTTTTTTTTTTAAAGGAAAAGTTCCAGTTGTAAGTATATTTCATACCACACAGAGCGTATTTTGTGTTGGATACAGCTGGATGTTCTGACACCATTCACATCAGGACTGGATCCTCTTTAGTGGGATCTGCCACCTTATATTTCACAATGAAAACGTGTAAATACGTTTTGGCTGTTATTTAATGTTGTCTGTGTGCATTCATTTGTTGCATAAAAAGCCCTCATTTACCTATTTTATCTGTATTTTGAATTGGATTTTAGCAAGTGGGTGGGGGCAGACTCTAAGGGGGGCAAAACTTTTGGTTGTGGACAGCCCCGTGAAGACAGGAGAACAGGCAGCAGTGCCAAGGTAGAAGTAAAGTTAGCCTAAATGGACCCGTTGCTAGCAGAGAATCTTGATGGGCAGCGGTGGACAAACTCTTTCGGCCTTGTTGTAAATTAAGGGCTCTGTGGATAATTCATTGGCTGGTACGGAAGCATGAAGTTGTTGTGGGGGGTGCCACATTCTGGAACCTGTACTCCCCCCCCCCCATCCCACTTAGCTGTAAGAACATTATCTCTCTGTGTTGCAGGACCTCTGTCTTTACAAATTAAGCACTGCAGGCAACTTTTAGAAAGGCTAAACATTTCTATAAGCCTTTATGCTTGCAGCATCTTAAAAAAAACAACACCCCAGTCTTTATAAGAGATTTAAAGAAACAGGGAAGCTTGCATTTTTACAACATTTAAATATTAAAGTTATCCTATATTTCTGTTAACATTAGCCACATCAGCTAATGTGTCAGCCACATTGGCCTTCAGTTATCACTGGGCTAGCAGCTAGCAGCTATGGCTACTAAAAGAATCACTGACCTTAATGTGGGGGCCAGTTAGCAAATGTTATCAGTCTGCCCATTTAAAAATTAATAAACAATATACACTATGTTATGTCCAAATAATAGAGGAGGCGAGGTGATGTTTATAATGTTTATTAACAGAATTGTTAAGCACACAAGGGAGTCCCTATCGCGAGTACAGGAGTGTGGCAAAGGAGACCGGAGGTCTCCCGCCTCAGGCTTATATAGTACAGGTGACGCCACCTCCCAGAGGCGGGGCGTCACCCCTCCCAGCCTAGGGCACCGCCATACTAATATACTACTATATTCCTATTCTACATCCCCCCCCCATTGAAAAACGGCAATCATACTAATTACCCAACCACTAGATTTGTACCCGAATCACACTCTAATACAGGGGAACTGGCCTATTCATTCACACCACACTGGCTCAGCGGAACCCACCACTATATAAACACAAAAGTCTTTGGAGAGAAAATGAGCCACTCACCAAACTAAAATAATCCCTCCTAAGCTAAACACAGATACTAAACATAGAAAATGATGTCAGATGGCGGCACACATAGTTGCAGCGGCTAAATGGTTCACCAGTCGGAGCTGTATTTGGATGTGGGGTTTTTTTGTTTTACGTGTTTGTTTTGTGCACATTTTGCCGAGCGAATTTCACCAATAGCCGGCATGATATTCTGAAGATCGGAATATGCTACGAGGGGAAAGTAACAAGTGAGTTTCTCCGCTTACACAAGATCCCGGTAGAAGTAGCGAGGAGTCCCGGCTCTCCGTGGATTACCATCCCAGCGGGGAGGAGGCGCAGGCGGCGGAGGGAGAGGAAGCAGAAGCGGGGCTGTAGAGCCGGCGCGCTAGTAAGGCTACGGAAGCAGCCATTCAAACCTCCGCTTCCCAGCCTTTTTCTCTCAAACGCCAGATCTCTCGTGAACAAGATGGAGGAGCTAAGGTTACAGATTAAGGTAAACAATTGTGCCAGGGATGCATGCATTCTTCTTATCACCAAGACCTGGCTTCAACCATCTATCCCGGACTCGGCTATCGAGCTAGCGGAGTACTCTACACAGCGCTATGACCGAACAGCGGATTCCGGTAAGAGCAGAGGAGGAGGGCTCTGTGTGTACGTAAATAACAGCTGGTGTACTAACTCAGTGATCATGGAAAGTCACTGCTCACCGGACATAGAGTATCTGACTGTTAAGTGCAGACCTATTTATCTCCCGAGGGAGTTTACTGTAGTTTTGGCAACGGCTGTGTACATTCCACCGGATGCTAATGCTAACTTAGCTATTGGATTGCTACAAGCTAGCATTAGCCATACACAGAGTACAGTGGTACCTCTACTTACGAAATTAATTCGTTCCGGAAGTATTCTCGTAACGTGAAAATTCCGTAAGTAGAGGTGCGTTTTACATGTAAATGCCGTAATCCGTTCCAAGCCCCCCAAAATTCGGGCATAAATTTTTTATAAATCATAAAAACGCATCAAAACATGTAACAAATACATGTTACAATTAGATTACTGCACAATAAACATAAAATGAGAGTTGTACATAATTTAAAAAAACAAAGAATAAAGTAAAGAATAATAAAAATTATGTTCATTTACCATTTAACTGCTATCGTCGTCGTCGTCACCTTTTGCCAAAAGGACGTTTGCTTTTGTCGGCTTTTAACAATCCTTCGGCTTCCTTTTGTTTTAATACCGTGCCGATCGTAGATGTATTACGGCCATATTCTTTGGCGAGATCAACCAAACGCATCCCTTTTTCATACCTTTCTATTATCTCTTGCTTTGTTTGTATGGACAAAAAAACTCTCTTCTTCTTCTTTTCTCCTTTTCCACTTATCTCCATCACTTTCTTGGGGCCCATAGTGAATAAAAGTTAATACTGTACTGTACACACACGTAAAACTGCCCGAACTTCCTGAACACTTCGTGGCCAATGGGATACCAGGAAGATGCTAGGCGATAGCCAATGGCAGAGCAGCTACAAGTATGTTTACGTTCGGTAAACTACGGGAGCTGCGAGGAGCGCGTACTTTTTTGCCTTTCGTATCCTGAAATTTCTTTCGTAACAAGAGGCAATATTTTCCTGTTGAGGCGTGTCGTAACCTGAAAATTCCGTATGTAGAGACGTTCGTAAGTAGAGGTACCACTGTATTTACCCTGACGCCGTGCAAGTTATAGCGGGGGATTTTAATCATGCAGACTTAAAGGCAGCACTCCCTAAATTCCATCAGCATGTCAAGTGTGCTACTAGGGGAGTGAACACTCTGGACAAAGTCTATTCAAACATCAAACTGGGCTATAGGGCTAGACGATTACCACATCTGGGCCAGTCTGACCATCTGTCCATGCTATTAATTCCTGCATACGCCCCCCTCAGAAAAACTGCTCCCATCACCTCTAGGACTGTTGCCATATGGTCGGAGGATGCTTCCCAGCAGCTGCAGGATTGCTTCGATAGGACCAACTGGGAAGTCTTTGAACATCAGGACCTGGAGATGTTCACAGATAGTGTGCTGTGCTATATCAAAAATTGCATAGACACTATCACAGTGAACAAACGGATCCGCATCTTCCCTAACCAGAAGCCCTGGATGAACCGGGAGGTCCAGCAACTGCTGAGGGAGAGAAACATCGCCTTCAGGTCTGGTAACAGCGAACTTTACAGCACAGCTCGGGCCAACCTGAAGAGGGGCATCAGAGAGGCTAAGGCAGACTATAGGAGGAGGATTGAGGACCATCTGGACAGCAATAATAGCCGGCAGGTGTGGCGGGGCATCCAGCACCTGGCTAACTATCGAACAAATCCTGGAACCGCGGTAGGTGACCTCACACTGGCGGAGGAGCTGAATATCTTCTTTGCCCGCTTTGAGGTCGCTGCACCTGTCTCGGCCAACCTACACCAGGCCCACAGCAGTACGTTCCTCACTTTGGAGGAGCATGAGGTGAGGCACACCCTGCGGTCCATCGACCCAAGAAAAGCAGCGGGTGTCCAGGACGGTGTCCCGGGACGTGTGCTGAGGGACTGTGCAGATCAGCTGGCTGGAGTCTTTACTAAGATTTTCAACCAATCCCTGGCACAGTCCATTGTCCCATCCTGCCTGAAGTCCTCCACCATAGTCCCCTTACCCAAGAAACCTCACATTTCTAGCCTCAACGACTACAGACCAGTCGCACTCACCCTGGTGGTGATGAAGTGCTTTGAAAGGCTGGTCCGTAGTCATATCATAGCAGCCCTGCCCCGCAGTATGGACTCCCACCAGTTTGCCTACAGAGCGAATCGATCCACTGAGGATGCGGTGGCCACAGCACTCCATGCCACTCTAGCCCACCTGGAGTGGCAGGGGAGCTATGTGCGGATGCTCTTCGTGGATTATAGCTCTGCATTTAACACCATTCTTCCACACAAACTGGTGGTCAAGC
The DNA here is from genome assembly GCA_020510985.1 of Pholidichthys leucotaenia. Classification (NCBI taxonomy): domain Eukaryota; kingdom Metazoa; phylum Chordata; class Actinopteri; order Cichliformes; family Pholidichthyidae; genus Pholidichthys; species Pholidichthys leucotaenia. The sequence goes on from CM035838.1 coordinate 151,140,756, forward strand.
TGGGGGACTTGGGGCTTCCTCAGGCTATTTCTATGTGGATTAGCAGCTTCCTCTCTGGTCGCAGACAGAGAGTCAGGGTGGGCCATCATACATCTACGGCCCTAAGCCTCAGTACCGGATCCCCCCAGGGCTGTGTGCTGAGTCCCCTGCTCTACTGTCTGTATACACACAACTGCACCCCCGCCCATCACAATAACACCATCGTGAAGTTTGCAGACGACACTACAGTGGTGGGTCTCATTTCGGGTGGGGACGAGTCTGCCTACAGAGATGAGGTGGTGCGGCTGTTGTCATGGTGTAAAGAGAATAACCTTCTCCTGAACACCTCTAAGACTAAGGAATTGATAATAGACTACAGGAGGAAGAAGACAGAGATTTCCCCTCTCATCATCAACGGAGACTGTGTAGAGAGGGTAGCTGACTTCCGTTTTCTAGGAGTCCACATAGAGGAGAACCTGTCCTGGAGTGTCAACACCTCTGAGCTGGTGAAAAAGGCCCAGCAGAGACTGTACTTCCTGAGGATTCTCAGGAAGGAGAACATCACACAGAGACTGCTGGTGTCCTTTTATCGAGCTTCTATTGAAAGCATATTGATATACTGTATATGCATTTGGTACAGTAGTTGTACAGTAGCTCAGAGGAAAGCACTCCAGAGGGTCATTGACACCGCCCAGAAGATCATTGGCTGCCCTCTCCTCACACTGGAAAACCTACACCGCTCCCGTTGTCAGAAGAAGGCTCAAAATATTTTAAAGGATACTTCACATCCTGGACACTCATTGTTTGAACTACTGCCATCTGGGAAACGATATAGACAAATGAACACAAGGACAAATAGACTCAAACACAGCTTCTATCCAACAGCAATAACCATTCTGAATAAAATGAGGAAGTACTGTGCTAAATGGACATGATTATATGTTGATGAATGCTCCTTGCAATGACTGTGTGTGCATGATGTCCTGTGTTGATGTCTGTGTGAATGTGGTTTGCTATTTATTCTTTTTAATTATTATTTTAACTGATTTTTTTTTTTTTAGTAATTTTAGGTCTATGTTTTTTATAATGGGGCAATGTTTTTATAAATGGGGAACTGACTGGAGAGCACTTTGAATTTCGTTGTACCTGTGATAATGACAATTAAAGATCTATCTATCTATCTATCTATCTATCTAAAATGGTGGTACCCGTCCTATAACTCACAGGATACAAGTATAGGCTACATGTAGTCAGGGAACTCCCCAAAATAAAGACATACAGATAAGTAAAGACATAAAATGGGCAATTATCATATCATACATACACAGGCAATAAAAGCGCCTAACACACACACAACAATCATACTCACATTCACAACAGTGGTCTAAGGCCTACTACCTGATTCTCTCTAACACAAAGGAAATCACATCCCTAATGAGACCACCTGCGGCCCTAAAGGCCAGCCCGTGAAGGGGAGTCACTTCTGCCATCTGCGCTGCTGAGAGAAGAAACTTGAAACACTGCATCATACTGTACACTACCATAACTCTACCCTGACCCTACGGTAACTCGTACCCCCCAGGTCACTCCCACAGTAGATACAATAATACAAGTGCACCACTTCTTCTCTTTTCATACAGAGCAAGTAAAATAAAAACAGAACATGACACAAAAAAACAGCACAGTAGACCAACTGTTAGCCCCATTCATTCATCTCGGGTCATCTAAAGGCCCCCCCGGCCCACCGCCAGAGCAGCTCCGCTTTGTTGTGAGTGGAGACGGACTGCATCAACGCCCCACAGCTCTCCTGCGTCGCAGCTCCTTGGGATGCCTGATTGACCCATCAGTCAACTTTAGATAGCCATCGCCGCAGAACTGGACCACCCGTAGGTCATCCTGTCCTGCTGTCCCGGTTCTGGAACTGCACACTCGACCCAGCCGAGGCTCAAACCTAGGGCACACGCTCTCACCCTCGCCCAGGGGAGCACCCGCTGATTTTTTCCGTCGTCTGCACCGCGTTCTGGCTCTCTTGTGACTCAGTTGTTGTCCCTCACCTTGGTTAATGGCACAGTTGGGGTCTGCGCCGTCTGGTGATGCCCTGGACACCAGATGAAGGTGTGTTGGAGCGGCATCAGTTACAGCTGGCTCAACGGTGGTATCCAATCGACCACTGGAACCCGGCAACTCACGCTCTCTGGACCTTTCCGCCTGCGCAGAGCCCACACCATGCCGTACGGGTCCGTCCTCCGCTGGACCATGAACACTGGCACGGGGGCCCCATACTAATGGCGTACTAAGGTGCCGGCAGTGTCCCTCTTCACCTGAAATGGGCCACCCTAAGTCCCACACTTCTTCGCCACATCCCACACAAAAGGACCGATCCCGCAGACCACCACTTCCCCATGCCTCTGCGTCACCGCAGGTGATGGCAAAGCCGAGCCTGTAGAAAATATCACATCTCATAAGGTTATTGCCCTCCCGCAACACCAAGAACTCATTTGCATAGATAAAGGCTCCTCCGTACCTCACCGACAGCCAAACTGAGCCCACGACATCCAGCGGGTGGCTACCATAACCATAGCAAATGATAGTTGTCTTGTTGATTCTATAGTGGGGAAAGAACCATCTTACCGTCGCCAAGTCCAAAATGGAGGTTGCCGACTCCGACTCCACCAATATCGGCACCGGTGTCCCGTCCGTGCTGGGAGCGACAGCATAGGCCACTGTAGACTGTTCACCATCCCTAGCAGACCTCCATTCTTCCTCATCGAAACCGTGGTAAAGTCTAGCGAAGTGATGGAACAGACCACACCATCCACAACACTTGCCCCTTGCTGTACACTCCCTGGCTCGAAAACGGTGCTTGCTGGATCCGCAGCCATAGCCTTGTGGTGTCCCTGGGGTGGACCGCATGTTGACGATGGCCGCGTGCTCAACGTCGCTGCCCTTGTCTGAATCCAAAGCCAGTGTTGTCCCGTGTGCTTCGCTCTGCTGAGGAGTTTCTTCGCGGCTAATATGCTCCGTCAGCCACTCCGCTGCCTTGTTCAGTCGTGCTAGCTCCATGGCTACTATCACTGCTAGCTCATCAGCACGAGTTAGCAGGCCTCTTGCTGGGGGGCCGGCCGCTAGCTGGCCGCAGCCCAACTCCTCCTCCATAGTCCCAAGCCTGCACTCACCTGCAAGCCGTCGAAGGTCTGCCACAAACCGTTGAACCGACTCTCCAGGTTGCTGGTTACGCTGCTTGATTTGCATGCGCTATCTTATGGTGTCTTCTGTGGTGCAAAAGTAGCCCACTATGAGCCCAGTCACATGGTCGAATAGGTCACCTTCTCCAAACTTGCCCAGGATTATTTGGCTCTCCTCATCCAGGTTATGGACCAGGATAGCCCGTGCACATAATTTATCCAGGTTGCCGAGGTCTAACGCGAGTAAATAGTATTCGAAGGCCACCCGCCACCCTGGTCCACAGGACCAACGGCTCACCCAGAGCCTGCAAGAGAAAGCGCAGCACAGCAGCAGCCCTTTCCATGTACAATTTTCCTCATCGCCAAATGTTATGTCCGAATAATAGAGAAGGCTTGGTGATGTTTATAATATTTATTAACAGAACTGTTAAGCACACAAGGGAGTCCCTACCGTGAGTACAGGAGTGTGGCAAAGGCGACCGGAGGTCTCCCAACTCAGGCTTATATAGTGCAGGTGACGCCACCTCCCAGAGGCAGGGCGTCACCCCTCCCAGCCTAGGGCACCGCCATGCTAATATACTACTATATTCCTATTCTACACACTACTCACAAAAAGTTAGGAATATTCGGCTTTTGGGTGAAACTTCAGGATGTACCTAAAATGCACAGTAACCTTTACAGGTGAACTTAATTTGACCTTCTCCAACCTTTTGAATGCACATTTCCAACTGTTCGATGTTTCAGTACTTCTTGTGTAACTCGCTGTTCTCTAACAAGGTGCTTAACGGCAAAATTCACAACAGGTGTTTGATCCATGAATCGACCAATACATTTTCTGGTTCATTTAGAATTGGTATTTAAACAGTCCTTTTCATCATGCTGTTCACATTTTGACATCATGAGACCAAGACAACACCTCACAACTGATCAACAGTGCTTCACCACTGTGAGGCTTCAAACAGGATGTTGTCAGAGGGAAGCGGCCACTGAGCTTAGAGTGTCACAGAATGTCATCAGCAGGTTGCAACAGAGATACAGAGAGACTGGAAGAGTCACAGAAAGGCATAGAACACATCCCACACTGATAAGCGCTTCACTGTGAACAGTGCCCTGCAGAACCAGATAATGAATACCATTCAACTCCAGGCACATATAAGGGAGGTGGGAGGCACCCAAGTGTCATGTCAGACCATTTGAAACCGTTTACATCAGTATGGTCTACGTGCTAGACAACCTGCAAGGGTACCTGACCACCAGGCACAGGCATTATCGTCTTGCATGGGCCAGGGAGCATTTACGCTGGACAAGGGACCAATAGGCCTCAGTGCTGTTCTCTGATGAAAGTCGATTCACGCTGAGCAGAAATGATGATGGCCAATAATGTTGGAGATGTCAAGGAGAGCACTATGCATCAGGCACTGATGTCACCAGACAAGCCTTTGGTGGTGGTGGTGTTACAGTCTGGGCAGGTGTGTCTAGTATACAGAACTGCTCTACACCTTGTGAATGGTACAGTGACAAGCCAATACTACCTGAATAACATCATTAATCCAGTCATTGTGCCACTGCATGAACAACACTGGCCTAATTTCATCTTCATGGACAACAATGCTCCAGCTCATCAAGGTCACATCATTAGCGAACGGCTGCTGCAGGCTGGGGTACCTCAAATGGAGTGGCCTGCACTTTCTCCAGACTTGAATCCTATAGAAAACCTAATGGGATCAGCTGAGTCACCGTGTAGGGGCTCATAACCCTGCACCCCACAACCTCAGTGACCTGAGAGCCACCCTTCAAGAAGAGGGGAATGCCATGCCTCAGCAGACAATAAATCAACTTGTGAACACTATGAGATGTCATTGTCAAGTTGTAATTGATGCTCAAGGGCACATGACAAGTTATTGAGACACTGACATTTTTTGTTGTGGTATACCCATCACTGTTGATGTTTTTTGTTGCAATACATCGTGTGAGATGAGGAAATCACCATTGTATGCTTCTACTTAGATGCCTTACTTTCATGATATAATATCACTGTATCGTGAACTTTTTACATTTTCCATAAATTTCACCCGAAAGCCAAATATCCCTAACTTTTTGTGAGTAGTGTATGTGTCTGAAAAGTGTTGTTTCCTTTAAAATCCCAGACTGATGCTGGGAAAAGCTGACCTGCAACTCAATCCAAATAGTAGCAGCCGATTCTACTGACTGTATTTGATCACAAATGAAAGCATGGCACCAAGTCACCAGAAGCACAAAGAATAAATGGTGCTGGAGCTGAACACATTTGCATTGTGCAGGTAACTGTTTACACCATAATAAACCTGGCTTTCAACAACTTATTCAACAGCTGAATCCAAGGTATGACCTTCCTTTGCAGAATCATTTTATGTACACCAAAATCCCTGAGCTACAAAAGATAATAAAACAAACAATTATGGAGCAGCTTGGGGGAACTTTACCTTTTACGCATCACTGACCTTTGGAACAACAGAGCTGCAGCCTCATTCATGGCAGTATATCCTTGCACCTCAGACAGCCTGTAAATACTGCTCTCTTGTTGCTTCTTTGTACTACCTAAGATAATCTTGAAATCATGTTGTTGTACAGTTATGTTATATTTTAAATACAGTAAGTTATACCTCTTGATTTTTTTGTCAGTTTCCCCCCCAGTGGTATCGAGTATCAGAAATGTTGATTGGGATCAATATTGAGAATCCATGGAATAGTTGCACAAGAACTTCTCATTGCAAATTATTATGAGTTAATTCTCTCTGTATAAAAATAATAATAACAAGGCAGCTGTAAACCATCTGCACGGCTGTTAATCAGAGAGAGAATGCCCTGCAAAGAACCTACACTTGCCTTCTTCGGATTGCAGCGCCCAAGCCACAAATATTCATGGGTGAACACACGCTCAAAGTTTAGATTCACTGCTAAATGTCTTTGGCAGGCAGCAGTAGACCTCTTTCCAACTCTGCGGGGTGTATTTTTAAAGGTATACAGTCCATACACAGAGAAGCCCAGCAGTCTGGAGTTGCTGTATTTAGGATGTGTGATTTAATTAGAGGGCTTTTTATAGCAAGTAGATAGCACATAGAGTTGGACTTTGGAGACAGTGAGACAGACAACATGACAAGCAAGGCAGGCAGAGAGGAATGCTCGGGGGAGTGGAAGTCTATTGTGTCAGCATTTTATCACAGCTGTGTAGCTGGAGGTTCAAAGGTCAACCCCATTCTACTTTCAGCAGCAGTCACCTTGCAATAGTGACAGAGCTATCTAAAAAAACATCATTGACTAAATCAGCCAACACTGCAGCAGTTCTTAAATGGCTAATGGAGCTGCCAGAGCAGCTGGGAATACAAACCCATGGATTTATTGAACATTCAGCATACAGCACTGCCAGCAGCACAAACTTTGCAGCAGTGAGTCAGAGTTTGTCAAATAATAATAACTGGTGACGTTAATTGTCTGTTTTGAATCTCCAGTTGCAAGAAGGAATAATTACCACATAAAGTTAAATCAGCTGACAGATTAAGTAAGAAGAAAGAATGCACTCCTTTCTATTATTGTTAGTAGTAGTAGTAGTAGTAGTAGTAGTAGTAGTGGTGGTGGTGGTGGTGGTGGTGGTGGTGGTGATGTAAACAATAAATCTTAATATAATTCACAAAAAAATTAATTAAGAAAACACATGTTTACATTGTACTAATTTTGAATGTTTGAAGGAGATGATCACTTTAAAGGGGTCATTGACTACACTTTTTCCACATGTTGACAACTCCCACAGGTATTAATGAAATATTTGAGACATTCTGGTCAAATTTTCTTTAATTATTTAGTTACTGCAACAATAATAGCTGCTGTATGCCAGAGTAGACCAACTCCTGTCATCTTGGATCCTGGACTACTTCACAGACCGTCCACAGTTTGTGAAGGCCCAGGACTGTGTGTCTGACATAGGGCTGCCAACTGTCCCGTTTTAGTTGTGACGTCCCATTTCTTAGGCTAAATATGTTTGTCCCAAGTGGGATGTGCGTTGTCCCGTATTTAAAGCCACCTTAATGAACGAGCTAGGCTAGGTGGAAGTCCAGGGGCCTACAAAGATCAGGGCTTATGTATCATGAGCCAATGAAAAAGATCACATTGTTAACTGGTCAGATTCTATGTCCATCACTTGATGTTCCTGTGTGGCTGCTGATTGGTCTAATTTACAAGTTCCTCACATAGGTACCACATAGCAATAGCCTATCAGAGGAATTGTTTTGACATGTGACTGCAAGCACCACTGAAAGGTAAGAAGTAATTAGCTCTGTCAAAATGTCCAGAAAAGAGTTTGAAAGTGGCACTCATAAAATTATTGAGAGGAAAAGAACTTAGGGAAAATGAATTGCTCAAAAAATCCCAAAGCGTAAAGGATTGTTTTTAAGCTAGAGCATCAAGTGGAAGCAGAGCTGCTAATTACGAGGCAGGTGGGCCGTTAAAGCACTCACCTGGATGAGAAGGTGAAGGGAGAAAAAAGGCCATGATTGCTTACATCAGACAGCTGTGCGTGGGACAGTGGACTCCGAACTTGATAAAAAGTAGACTGGATCAAGCATGCATCCATAGAGCATGACGATATTCGTGAGCTGGACTTAAAGGACATAATGAAGGGTTTTTCATTAAAGAAGACCACAAGAAAGCACTTCTAAAACAGTAAGACATGCTATATTTTGATTCAAGATATTTGAAGTATTCATTTTGTTCCCAAAATACCAGCTGCAGCTTTCCTGGTGTCTTCTGTCAGCAAGTTGACACATGGGCCTTATAATAAATATCTGAAGTTTCTAGGTATACAGAGCGGGATTTTTTCCTTTTAGTATTAAACATGACATCGAATATCAAGTTTTTTTAAGGTATTATCAAGGTAAAAAATCCCAGTATTATGACAACATTAATGTCCACAACATTGTGGCACCGAGCAATAGTTAAAACCCTCTGTTCCTTATTTGGGCGTGAGAAAGTTGGCAACCCTAGTTTGACACCATCATCTGCAATATGGGGCCCCCCAGGGAACAGTTCTGGCTCCCTTTCTGTTCACCCTCCACACTGTTGACTTTTCATACAACATGCCACACTGCAACCTGCAGAAGTTCTCTGACGACTTGACAACCATTGGCCTCATAATCTGATGGGATTACTCAGAGTACAGAGAACTGACCCTGGACTTTGTGGACTGCTGCCTGCAGAACTGTCTCCAGATCAATACAGGGAGGACCAAGGAACTGGTGGTGGATTCCCACAGGTGTAGACACTACTCCACAGCACCAGTAAACATCCAGGGAGCAGACATTGAGATGGTGACATTTTACAAGTAGTCACACAACACTAACAGACTTTACAAGAAGGGGTGTAGCAGGATAACTTAAATTTAATAATAATAATAATGCATCACTGGTGCACAGGGGTGTGTGGTTTCAGTGGTTGATAGAATATGACCAGTCCCTGGAGTACAATAAGCATAGAAACATTTGTGAATGAGCACCTAGCTAATGCTAGGCAGCTGCTGGCATCAGCTAACTGCTAAAAATAACTTTGAGTGACACAGATGGTCAAGTATTGGCAGTAGAACAAGGATTCCAGTGGGGAGTGAAGAGAATTTATAGAAAAAAAAACAATTAAACCAGTCAGATCAACAGTTAACCTAACCACTGGTGGCCTGTCCAACCACCTAGCCAAGCTAATGTTAATGGTTTGATGCAGCATCAATGTGAAAATATAACAAAATACATGAGAATGACGTTATAAGGGTTCCAGAGTTGCACACCTTTTGCCTATCTCCCTCTCCACTAATTGGGTTCCTCCCTGCAGCCACGCACACCACCTGCAGGCAATCAGGGAGGCCCTTTAAAAGAGACTCACTCCTGCTGCTCTGCCTGGGCATGTCACGTCAGCTTCAGCTAAGTCTGCTAATCTTCATTTGTCTGCAGCCTGGAAACATCCTTGCCTTGTAATACTTTGGATTGCTTTCACCCTTTGTCTATGCTCTCTCCAGGAATTCCACCAGAGTAGCAGACCAGATGCCTGGCGGACCATTCACCTTTACCACTTTGTAAGTCGACTTACCACCGTATACAGTGCACTGTTTTTTCACCCCTTTTTCCCACTCACTGTTCAGGCCTGTCCAGCCTCCTACGTATTATCTCTACCTACCTGGATCCCTGCAGTGGAAGCATTTGGAGGATCATCAGCCAGGTATCCTACTGTCCCATCTGCAGCCTGGAGTGGGGCGCTCTCATACCCAGCCATACCTGGCTGCCAGACTCTCCCTCATCTCCTGCAAACATAATCACTGTTTCTCAATAAAATCACTGTTTAACGTTTACCTTTGTTTCCACTCGTGCCTTCGTCTGGGTATGGTTATATTAACCTTGTCAAATGCGAGATACATTACCAGCTGTGGATTAGTGAATCAGGTGGAAACAGGTATGTTTATTAGGGTTACTGAAATCTAAAGAAAATATTGCAAACCAAACCAATAAGTGAACTCTCTAATTGTTATCTCTGAAGCTAACACCTTTAACTTCCTCCCTGTGATACGTGGGAAAAGGCATGACGCACCACACTGCTCGCTCATACACACGTGTGACATCATTACACCACAGGGTATAATAGTTGACTACTCAGGGCTAGCCGGTCTCTTGCTATCCACCTTTAGTACCATCTCCCAGTCACCTCTCTGTATGCTCCCTCCTAGCATGTTCTGCTAACAGCTCAATAAAGTTAATCTCAACACGTGGACCTGTCTGCAGACCCATTATTTCCAGACATAACAATTGGTGATGAGGAGAAACTTGGAAATTATCGAGATGGAAATGCTGCTGACCCCCCTGCCACCCTTCCTCGCTTTGCCCGGTGAGTCACCTATTCCTTGGTCACGTTGGCATGAGTTGTTCGAGACGTTTGTGTTCGCCATGGACCTAGGTAAGATTAGCAAGCTAAGGCTACATGCTATGCTAATCCACTGCTTAGGCAGCGAGGGACAGCATGTCTTCAAGATGGTCGGACCTGCAGATAGCTACAAAGAATGTGTTGCTGTGTTAGCTGGGCATTTTGCCATTCCAGAGAGCGTGCTAGTCAGGAGGATTAGATTTCGCCAACACCTACAGCGTGTGGATGAGTCCGTCCAACAGTACATTGCCAACCTCTGCTGTCTAGCCAGCATATGTAGGTTTGCACAACTGAAAGACGAGATGGTGTGAGACCAGTTAGCGGAACACACCACCAACCTGAAGCTACTGGAGAAGCTGCTAATGGTGCCGGATGACTTGCCGTGCTCCAGAGCGGTGGAGTTAGCGTCCCAACTAGAGGCTACAGCTTGGATAAACACCCAGCGCGAAGCCTCCAGCCTGCACTCTCCACACTTCACTCTGCTAACAAGCTGTTGCCCCGGCTGCTGAGCCCGATGACTCCGCATCCCCCCTGGGGGACCCTGAAGTTAAAATCGTGGGACAACAGGACAACAAAGCCATGTGGCAACTGTGGTTCTCCCTCGCACCGAACACGCACACCCACCTGCCCCACCAAAGGACACAAGTGCCAATGCTGCAGTTAGCTGAACCACTTCACCAAAATGTGCCATTCAGCCCCAACAAGCCCGCCGTTTAACTTACTCGGTCAGCCCAGTCCAAGCACCATTCATGCAGTAGACTCCAGTAACGCACCGTACAAGTGGTGCACTGTGGAACTAGATGGCATCAGTCTACCACTACTGCTGGACACTGCTGCCATTAGGTCCCTGCTGGATGAGACCACGGTTAAGATGTTTTTCCCGCGACACCCAAATGAGCCAGACGCAGTGGAACTGTTCAGGTATGAACATGTTAAAATCATCATGGTAGGAACCATCACTCTACAGGTTCACTACGAGTCAAGAGTCCTCCCAGCGTTGACATTTCAAGTGACGTGCCTTGGTGACAACATCCTGGGTTGTGATCTTTTTCATGAGCTGGGCTTTTCCATCACAGATCACATGGGATTTAGTTTTACTGTTGATGGCCCAAGCCTGCTTCACCCAGAAATAGGTGTAGCCGCTCAATTTTTCACACCACACTTTGACCGGAGCACTGAAGACTGGGGACTGATCCTCGCAGGGCATAAGCCTCCCAGAGCCACCGCCTCGCTGCAGGAGTTTCAGTCTGTGTTAACACAAGACTCAGAAGATTGTGGGGTTCATCCGGTCACCAACGAGACAACTTCATCACGTCCTCCATTAAACAGCGCCCCAACAACAATGCCGTTCATCAGCCAAATGACGAGAGAGCAGCAGCACACCTCAAAGCATGGTGCTCAATTGGGTTCGGATTCGCTGATCCAACTGCCCACGTCATCTGCAGATGTTCCAGTCATCAGCATCAGCATCTGGGGTGTATGTTAATGAGTGACAAAGACAAATGCTGAAATGGTAAGGTGTGGATGAATACTGAGAAAGCAAAATAAAATTCAAGCAACATAGGTGAGAAATGAAAGAGTGTTCATAAAACTAAATGGACCACCAGAACAAGCCAAGGTGATGGTGGTGCGGAGTCAAAGGGATTTTGATCAATTCAAGTGATAATGGACATGGACTGGATGGAGAACGGCACAGTGAGTAAGAAATGGCCAAGGACACACTATATTGTGAGACAAAGACATCACAAAATCTTCTAAGTGGGTTTGTAAATATGGTCATGTAGTCTTGACATATCTTTAAGATACTGATATATTTTTTAAATGAGCTTGCAACTTAAATTACTATGATTTGTATTATCTAAACATTTTTTCTTTTTCTTTCTCTATCAGGTATGATGGATGAAAATGTAGTTTCCTTTGCAAGATATAGAGATATGTGATTCTTTTAAGAATGAAAATACTTTGAGGTTAATTGTACACAAAAAAGTATGAGGAGTTAAATTTGAATTATTTACAGTTAAAAAGGGATACATTATTGAGAATGATATTGATCCAGATGTTAATTTCTACTGTGGAAGATGTGAAAATGATGAGGCAGCGTTCTTTCTCAGAGTCAGCTTTATTCACATCTCCACATTTCAAAGCAGAAAAAAGAGAGTGAAACAGTAAACTCTCGTCCTTTAAAGCAGACGGACAGTGACATTTTTTTATTGAACCAATCAACAGATTGTATGAAAATATTCTATTCTGTCTATTCCCGCGATTTAATGTGTCACTAGCTTCCATAAATGACCTTATTTGCTCATAGCTCAGCCTTCACTTAGTGAGGCTGCAGTACTGCCATCTCTCGATAGGTGCGGGCATTGGTGACGTCACAACAGCAATACATAGTAAATGGCAGAACGAGAGCAAAGTGATTTGGACAGTGATTATTTTCTCGAGTTTGACGACCTCAATATAAATGATGACATTGAAAATGAGGAATCGGATGATGAAGTAGTTTTAGGTGGTGCTGAGGGGGTATTCAGCCTTATTTGTGGGAAAGAAGTGAGGGTGATATTGCCTGCCTGTGCAGTGAGCCTCATCAGAGAAACATTCCCATCTGGTCACTACAAGGTATTTTGCCTACCAAGATTAGATTTGTGAACAATGATATGTAAATAAAGTTTTGTAAAATCATATATTGAGTTTATTAATGTTCATGTCAATGTTATAATTCTCATAGTTCAGCATTCATCAAAGTCGCATGTCATATACATTTGAATAATTTGAACACACTAAATTCTTCTCAATTTGAAAAGAAATATTACATACTATACCACCTTTGTATGAACGTTTGAAAACACAGCAGAAATATACAAAGAAATACAAAAATCAATGGAGTATCACTACAGATTAAGAAATAACTAGTTTCCAGATATAGCAATTATTATATTCCAATAAATAACATTTCACAGTTATAATGGGCACCATTCTATGGTAGAAAATTGGGGTTCCATTTTTAAAAGCACATTTCTCTTACAATCTTAGGCTTATATTTATTTTTCTTAGCAAATATGTTGCTTCCCTAAAAATTGAAAGCTGAACTGTCATTGGTAATTACCTTCGCCAGGACGAAAAGGCCAGGAGGAGGTTATGTTTTTGCCAGGGTTTGTTTGTCTGTCAACTCCGCGTTCTTCAACGTTTTAGGCACAAAAGCACGCGCAAAACACTGGTGGCCTGGGCCCGCCAGCGCGCCTCTGTTTGCGCAACGCTGCAAAACCTGACACGGGCACCTGTCCGCCGCCGCATTATTTCCCAGAAATAATTTGATTTTGAAAATCATTCATTGCTTGGAATTCATTTAAAATGTTTAGTAAACATTTGCAGTGAATATTAAAAATACAAAACTTACCCTGTTTACTTCTCGTGTTCTGACAGCTGATCGCCTCGGTAGATCACCCTTGCTTTTCATGCCACTGTCACTGACACTTGTCTCAGAGTCAGACTTGGCAATCGCGGGATATATAGTTGGGTTAGCCGTTTTCTTTATTACCAATCTTTTTGCAAATTTCATTTCAAATTGCATCTTATTCTCGAAATCGCTGTCAACGAAATGTCTACTGCACATGTAGGGCGCTGACGAGGTGCAGGTGTGCGCGCAGCTGAGGCAGATGCCTGAGAACGGCGAGCCGTGACACCTGCAAAATATATGTGGACAAGAAAGACTGACAAACCTGGGTACTATTTCACTGCAGTCTGCTTTAATACAGAAGCTGAAGCAATAGGAAACACTGTGTGTCTCTGTAATTGAGAACTTTGCTTCTAAAAACACAGGAGGATGGACTTCCAATATAAGTAACCGGTGAGTTAAACTGTCTTTCTTCAGCATGTTTTTTCCCCCTAACCATTCTTATGATCATGAAAATATTTGGTAATTCCGAGAAATATCCGTAATCGCCGATTTTAAGACGTAAACATCAAGTGTTGCATGAAGCAAAACACAGCAGTGGCCGCGACAGTGTGCGTGTGTTTGGCTGAGCTGACGTCACACAGTCAGTGGCCATCTTAGCCGCTGATTGCTTGGCTCTCCAGGGCAGCATACTTTCAAGAGCACATTGTCACCATATGCGACATTTGTTGAGACCAAAACATGTGCAGTTCGTTTTAGCTCGTCTCAGACAACAATTTGAGATATGAATTAGCGATATTGAATTTTCGTCTGTCCATCTGCTTTAAATATCAGGGACTTCACACCTCATAGATCACATGTCCCACAGACCACCTTGCATAATAAAGACAGTCACAATGCATTTCACCACCTTGCATAATAAAGACAGTCACAATGCATTTCCCTCCGTGATATCACTTCCACTGTCTCCCATGCATCCTTTAATCGACCCCCCACAGTCTCCAGCCTTGCATAACAAGGCTAAGCTTCCTGCCTTTGTTCTGACCTGAAATGTGAGTCACAGAACCGGTCCAACAGGTCCATTGAGTGTTCACCACACTACAATGATTACAAACCAAAGGCTGAATATTATTGTAGGAATCAATTAATTTGGATGGGTTCTCAATTATACATTTTAATAGCAGAAGTCTTTACACTAATTTTGCTCAAATCAAGGATTATTTAAAGTCATTAAAAATACTGTACATTTCAAATTATTGCTATAAGTGAGACTTTGTTAACAAATGAAAAAAGTTTTGATTTTATTTCTGAAGGCTATAATAACCACCACCTCTTTTGTTATTGTGAATTGGAATAACAAAAGGGTTGGTGGTGTTGCATTTTATGTACAGGAAGAGTTTCAATGTAGGATAACTGATTAAACAGTTAGTGATATCATGGAGAGTCTAACAATTGAAGTTCACTCTACAAAGTTTAGGAGTATAATTTTGAGCTGTATATATAGAGCATCTAGTTCCTGCATGGAGACATTTATGAATACCGTTGTTGATATTTTGGGAAGGGTTTGTGATAAACTATTATTTGTTTGTGGTGACTTTAACATTGATTTGATAAAATGGAATGAACATAAACTGTCATCAGATTTCAGCAATATAATGTTAAGTTTAGGTCTTTGGCCCCTGATTGATAAAACAAGTAGGATAACAAGAGAAAGTGCCACACTTATTGATAATATTTTTACTAATGCTTATCATAGAACAGCAAGTGGCCTTCTAATACATGTCATTAGTGATCATCTACCTATTTTTGCACTCATAATTTCAATGGCAAATGTTTAGTAAGTGAAAGTAAACACCCTTGTAAATTAGTGAGGTTAAGGACTGCAGAAAGAACAGAGGCCTTAAAAACTGAACTACAAATTGTAATTGGGATGAAGTGTGTATATGTGTTGGCCAAGTTACTAAAAATAGTAACTAATTACAGTTACTAGTTACTTCTTTTCAAAAGTAATTGAGTTACTTTACCAATTACTGCATGATTAAAGTAACTAGTTACTTGGAAAAGTAACTTTCATGTTACTTTTAAATATATATAACATTTTGCACACATATCAAGATAATTTAATTAATAGATTACATTACGGGCTTATTAATGACAGGCTGAAAACAGATTGTTTCAGACAGAGCTTTTAGAACATGTTCAGTTTGCTTTATCCTGCCTTGAGAGCTGTTATTGAGGGGAAAAATCTGAAGAAAATCAACACAAAATTGCCAGTAATTTCCTCATTTTGGAGTGAGAAATAGGGTTTGTGGATTGAGAGAGAAGGAAAAAGAGTGAGACTCACTCTAAGAGTAAGAGTTGCCAACACTGGATAAAGCTGTCCATGTTTAACTTCCCTTTATGATATGAATTTAATCCGATGTGCAGTGATAAAAAGAAAATGTCCATTGACCACAGTCCAAATGTCTGCTGTGACAGAGACATGATCCAGTTTCTCAAATTCCTTTTGGAGATCAAAATCCATTTTTGAATAAGTTTTATCCAGGTAGCAAGTAAATGTGTTTTAACTTCAGTGGCTCACAGTCTCAGCTGTCTGATGGAAAGTCACTGTTTATATCACGTCATCAGTCTGTAACAACGTACAGTATCTGGCAATCAATCGGTTTAATTCTTGCTGGGTCACAAACTGTCCAGATGCATATTTATGCTTGAAATCCAGCCGTGGGTGTTGAGACAAGAGTATTTCCACTTTACATCCAGCCATGGCTGTTCAGAATACAGCAGATCCACTAACACGGTGTTAGTTGTTAGCATAGCTAGCCATTACTCAGCACTAGCTTTGTCAGAGCTTGTTGCTGCACTTCTGAAGATTGCAGTAGGTCTCAACCAGCACTTAGCTTTCAACCCACCAATATGCTTTTGTCTTTAACCACAACAAAGGAAAAATAATCTATTTCCACAAAAACAACATAGCTTCATTTTTTCCTCTGCTCAGTAGTAAAGACTCAGGCTCTTTGCAACAGGTCACGTTCACTGATGGCTCTTCTCAGCTACAGTAGGGTCAGTTTGTATATTCATTTATTTGAGCTAAAAATATCTGTCCATATTATTTAAACAAGTAATGAGTAATGCATCTGATCAAATTTCAGTAACTGTAACACATTACTGAATTTTTAAACAGTAATTTAATTACACAGCAAGTTACTGCAAAAGTAGTGCCGTTACAGTAACGTGTTACTTTGCAACGTTACTTTGTAACGCGTTACTACCAACACTGATAAGCATTGTCCCACTAGAAAATTTTCCATTAAAAATAGATATACTGACAAGCCATGGATGACTAAAGGTCTAAAAATTAGCACATAAAAAGAAAAACCTACTATATAAATAATTAAATAAATATTATATAAATAATTTCTGCAACACAGAACTAATAAAAGTGTGGAAAAATATGAGGTATAAGAATAGACTGATTACTATTATGAGACTACAGAAGGAGAAATATTACAGTGAAATACTGGAGAACCGTAAAATGAATATTCAAACAACTTGGAAAGTAATAAATAATATTATTGGGAATAGGAGGAATACATCTGAATTTCCAAATTATCTTTTGAATGATTCAAAAGAAATGGTGGACAACTTGGAAAATATTGTTGATGAATTTAACAGTTACTTTGTAGGTGTTGGCACTAATTTGGCCAAAGATGTTGTTGTCCCTGCTGATAAAGATTTTCTAAATAACTTGATTAAAAGTAATATTAGATCAAGGTTTGTATGTGGGATAAATGAAAGTGACATAAAAGAAGTTCTTAAAAAAAAACATTTTAAAACAAAACATCCACTGACACAAATTCTATTGATATGGTAACTGTTAAAGAAGTTATTTATTCTATTGTTAAACCTTTGACCTATATATGCAATTTGTCTTTTCAAAAAGGTGTTTTTCCAAATAAAATGAAATTAGCAAAGGTAATTCCAGTATATAAGAATGGGGATAAGCACAGCATGGGCAATTATAGAACAGTATCCCTTCTTCCTCAGTTTTCCAAAATTTTAGAGAAATTATTTGAGAAACAATTGGATTCATTTATAGGTAAACAGAAATTAAGTGATAATCAGTATGGATTTCGAGAAAATCAAACTACCACTTATGCAGAAGAAACTGCAAGGGCCAATGAAAATGAAAATGCCTTTGATATTATTGATCATGTGCATTTGTGAAGAAAACTTGAGAATTATGGTATACGTGGCCCAGCTCATTCATGGATAAAAAGTTATTTACAAAGCAGGCAGCAGTGTGTACAAATTAAAGGTGTAGTGTCAGGATTTAGGGAAATTACTTGTGGAGTACCACAAGGATTAGTGATTGGTCCAAAATTATTTATACTTTATATTAATGATATTCAGAATGTTACAGATTTGGTGTCAAGGTCAGGCATTGGCTTGCTTGCTACCGGATAACCATGAAAACCGGTACTACCTGTCTCATGGGTCGGGCCGTTGGCGACTCAACTGGCATCCCCGCCCTTCCGAGGGCGTGGAGGGTGAAACAGGGCAGCCTGGCACAACTAAAAACAATATCTGCCACAGGTCTGTGGTGGACCACTCCCAGTTACACGGGGTGAGACTGGACATCCTGGCAGATAAACACATCTGTTGCAAGGTCTGTGGTGGACTGTGCCAGTCGGTGCATTGTGACATGCACTATACAAAGAACAGAGATAAACAAACCTATCATCTGGTCAGTCACTGCAGCAGATACTGGAGTCAGTTTGTCTTGGCTTGTCCTTGCCACTGATAATACATTTATCTGCCAAGAATGTGCTGCTAGTCCAGCAAAAGCTAGCAGTACTCAAATACTTTGCAAGCAGTTTCATGAAATGGTCAAATGGATTTGTTAAAATGTGTTACTTTTGCAGATGACATCAATTTATTTTGTTCTGGTAAAAACCCAAAAGAACTTATAGATCATGTTGAAAAGGAGCTGGAAATACTCAAATCCTGGTTTGATGCAAATAAACTGTCTATTAATATTAAGAAAACTAAATCTATGATTTTTGGAAGTCGAAAAGATATCGACATATTGAATTAAAAATTTGTAACACAAATACTGAAAGAGTTTTTGATACAAAATTTCTTGTTGTTATCAGTGATCATAAATTAACATGGAAACAACATACTGATTATATTAAAGGAAAAATTCCAAAGTCAGTAGCAATATTGTATAAAGTCAGAAATGTATTCAATAATAGAGCCTTGCATACACTCTACTGTTCACTTATTTTACTTTATATTTTTTACTGTGTAGAACTGTGGGGATCTGTCATAAATCGCCCTGGCAGGGGCGGATTGAGGACTCCAAATGCAAGCTGAGTTTACAAATTTAATAAAGAAAAACACAAAATATAGCAAAACACAAAACTTACACGTAGACGGAGGCAGGATAACAGAATAGAACTGCACGGAGGTGAAGGCGCACGGAAATGCCAGAATAATTTCAAAGGGAACTAGAAAAGCACTCGGAGAGCGCAGACCTCCGCCAAGGCAACTCAATCCCCCATGCTGTGATCTATTCAAAAATGTAATTGCTGGACTTTGAAAAGTCCTACATTTATTTTATCTATATTTTCAGATTCCTTGACCATCAAAACATACCTTTAGCAATTGGATTCACATTGATATCTTATTAGTTCAGTAGTTATTGACAAAAATCACTTTTTCGGTAATGGCGGTTTTCTTCTGGTTATAGCGCCATAGCTTTTGAAGATACAATAAATCTATTGGTACGCTACTGATTCCACAGTGTCTTGGCTATATTTTATTGTTTGTTGTATGTTTATATCTTAATTTGTTACCTTACAGTGATGAAAATTCCAAAGATCCCCTATTATTTGCTGTTGTGGATCACAGTATCGGGATTTTTTGCAGGATCCGGATCACTCTTTGATATTTCCTAGAACCTATTGGGATCTTATCCTGTATTTTTTTGGCAAGCATCCTGACCATTTATTGTGGAGTTATATACACATATGCTAAAAATGGCCCTATCTCACAATGATAAAGAATCCTTTTAAAAATTCCTGGATCCAGACGATGATCTGGATCACTCCCAAAATCTAATCATTTCTTCCTTGTCTCATTTTGGAGTTTTCCTGAAAATTTAGTCAAAATCCGTTCATAACTTTTTGAGTTATGTTGGTAACAGACAGACAGACAGACAAACAAACAGACAGACAAACTCCGGTAAAAACATAACCTCCTTGGCGGAGGTAATAAGCCAGGGGATTCCCAACTGAACATGTAGAAGGACACTATGAGGATTGATCAGACCAGCAGTCCTTAAATAGGCAAACAGGAATAATTACAAATTATGAGCAGGTGTGGGTGACATGAGCGAAGATAATCAGAACAACCAATGACAGGTGTGACAGCCCACAAACAGAATTTGACACCTGGAAATAAGACAAGCGCTGTCACAATAAAAGCACAGGGAGAAGTAATGCCATAGGAAACAAACTGCAAAATGAGATACAGACCAAATGGTACAATAGAAGAAAGTAATAATGAACCACTACAGTCAGGACAAAAAGAAATACAAAACCCAAGAGATACTCATAGTGCTGGTATCACAATAATAACACTGGGTTACAAAAATAAATTTTTTGTAAGTTGTCTGCGTTTTTTCAACTGATTTAAGACAAGTTTGCACCGCTGAATCTGAAAATGACATCCATTTCTCTCGATCAGGTGCTAAGTAAAAACTTGTACTTACTTAGTACTTACTTAGTACTGTGCATATACTTACCTTTATATAAAGGTAAGTACATGTAAATTGAATGTTACATCATCATTGTTCAAAATTCAGAGAATTTCAAGACATAAAAAAGAATTTTGTATCAGATAAAGCAAAAATACCCGTACATGTAAACAAAAAAGTATAAAACAACATGTGGCCATAATTCAAAAAGTTGACCTGACTGAGCAAAACCAATGTGATTTTTGGATTCAGCACATCAAAATTGTTCTAAATCAGTTAAAAAAAACAAACTTAGACAATAAATTTGGTGTTGACAAGTGTAATCAATATCGCTACCTAGTAGGAACTAAAGGCAGAGGCATGAGAAGGCTCATAAATAGACACAGGAAGATACAAATAGGAAAATCCAAAACTACATAATGAACAAAATAATAACGACCAAACTAAGATACGATAACAAGAAACGCAAAACTGAAAACAAAGGATAAACTCCGATACCAAAATACACCAAACCCTACTCAATACAAAATAAACCGAGATGAAGAAATACAGAAAATGAACTACATAAACTTAAGACCTGAGCACAGCTCTCCACCCATGCTCAGTATTGTGACAGGATCAAGTTTTAAAACATATTTAAATCCAATAATTATTCTTCAAAAATGAGCCATACATATAATAAATAAAACCAATTATTATGCACATACACAGCCTTTGTTTCTACAGTAAATTCCCTTATAATGAAATTTAATGACATATTATTTTAAAATTATGCAGATAATGCATAGCACTAAAGATGGATTACTTCCAGACTCTGTCCAAAAATTCTTTACAATACGCGAAAGTAAATATGATTCAAGAGGTGTTTTTAAGTTTATTGTGCAAAATGTTAAAAGGTATTAAAAGGAGATGCATTTCTATTATTGGGGTAAAGCTGTTGAATGATTTAAGTACGGATTTAAAAATGTGTAACTCATTTCAAATTTTCAATAAATTGGTTTGTAAAGTTATCTTTGAAAGTTACAACTGTAGCCCTCAGAAAAAGCTGAAACTGCTTGTTTTTGCTGTTGTTGCTTTTCTCTTGTCTTTCTATTATGAATGGCAGCTATAATAGATGAGAATATATAGTAGGTTAGGCACACTGATAAGCATTTTGCTTCTGTCTAAGCCTGTTCAGTCACTGCATTTTGTGTAGAATAACTACCTTAATAATTTTGTTTTTGTTGGTGTTCATTGCATTTGTTAGGGTGACTGAATAAAATGCTACTGTTACTACTACTACTGCATTAGGCAATGTACCAACAGTATCACTCCCCACCCCCACCCCAACCCCGTTAAAACATAAATTAACTGTGGTTTATCACATCTTTGGAAAGCTGAGTTCAATTTCTCTCAGGGCTGATTACTGCCACACCTGTTCTCAATCAAGAAATCACTTAAATAGGACCTGCCTGACAAAGTGAAATAGACCAAAAGATTCTCAAAAGCTAGACATCATGCTGCGATCCAAAGAAATTCAGGAACAAATGAGAAACAAAGTAATTGAGATCTATCAGTCTGGAAAAGGTTATAAAGCCATTTCTAAAGCTTTGGGACTCCAGCAAACCACAGTGAGAGCCATTATCTGCAAATGGCAAAAACATGGAACAGTGGTGAACCTTCCCAGGAGAAGGCCAGCCGACTAAAATTACCCCAAGAGCGCAGCGACGACTCATCCAAGAGATCACAAAAGACCCCACAACAACACCTAAAGAACTGCAGGCCTCACTTGCCTCAGTTAAGGTCAGTGTTCATGACTCCACCATAGGAAAGAGACTGGGCAAAAATGACCTGCATGGCAGAGTTCCAAGACAAAAACCACTGCTGAGCAAAAAGAACATAAAGGCTAATTTCAGTTTTGCCAGAAAACATCTTGATGATCCCCAAGACTTTTGGGAAAATACTCTGTGGACTGACTGTTATGTCCGTAGAACGTGGCACAATAACAAGGCAAATGGTGAACTTAATAGGACTTTATTGTAGAACTCACAATGAACCGACTGACGCTCACTCTAGGTGGAGAGGTGGTCAAAAGAGACCATGCCTCTTCCGCATCAGCCTTTTACTGTATCAGAAAGGCGGAGCCACCACCCATATCATACAATAAAGCATCACATCATATAATGAACAGCATTACACTGATGAGACAAAAGTTGAACTTTTTGGAAGGTGTGTATCCCATTACATCAGGCGTAAAAGTAACACAGCATTTCAGAAAAGGAACATCATACCAACAGTAAAATATGGTGGTGGTAGTGTGATGGTCTGGAGCTGTTTTGCTGCTTCACGACCTGGAAGACTTGTGGTGGTAAATGGAACCATGAATGTTGCTGTCTACCAGAAAATCCTGAAGGACAATGTCCAGCCATCTGTTCATGACCTCAAGCTGAAGCACACTTGGGTTCTGCAGCAGGACAACGATCCAAAACACACCAGCAAGTCCACCTCTGAATGGCTTAGAAAAACAAAATGAAGATTTTGGAGTGGCCTAGTCAAAGTCCTGACCTGAATCTGACTGAGATGCTGTGGCATGACTTTAAAAAGGCGGTTCATGCTTGAAAACCCTCTAATGTGGCTGAATTACAATTCTGCAAAGATGAGTGGGCTAAAATTCCTTCACAGCACTGTAAAAGACTCATTACCAGTTGACACACTCATTACCAGTTGACACACACACACTTGACTGCAGTTGTTGTTGCTAAGGGTGGCCCAACCAGTTATTAGGTTTAGGGGGCAATCACTTTTTCACACATAGCCACGTAGGTTTGGATTTTTTTCCCCTTAATAATAAATACCCTCATTTAAAAACTGCATTTTGTGTTTACTTGTGTTATCTTTGTCTGCTATTTAAATTTGTTTGATAATCTGAAACATTTAAGTGTGATAAACATCCAAAAAAAAATGAGAAATTAGGAAGGGGCAAACACTTTTTCACACTACTGTATGTGTGTTTCCTTTATCAATGGCTTTAAGTTACCCATATGTGTGTGCATATGACCAACTGTGTGTTAGCTGATATGCTAGTCTGCCTTATTGTCTACTTGCTGCCCTTGTTAAAGCTAACGACAGACGTAGTTCTCGCCTTTTCTTTGGGGGGGGGTAAATTCGATATATGGGAAATGGCATGAAGCACCACGCTCGTGCACATGTGTGACATCACTACGCCACAGGGTATAATAGCCGGCTACCCAGGGCTAGTCAGTCTCTTGCTACCCACCTTTGGTACCACCTTCCAGTCACCTTGCTGTGTGCTCCCTCCTAGCATGTTCTGCTAACAGTTTAATAAAGTCAACCTCAACACGTGGACCTGTCTGCAGACCCACTATTTGCAGACATAACACTCCCCATCTATGACAGACAGCTCGGCACGCCAATAATAGAGCAGTAAGTGGGTATCAAGGCTGGGTTTACTATGTTCATGACATTCTGTAGCAAGCCCAGACGAGTTAATAAAACAGCTTCTTAGAAAGAAAAAAATGACGTAAAGGCTGTGTTCTGTTTTAAGAGAAATGAGTGATTTGATATTTTTTTCAATAATAACATGACCAATAAATGCATTTCAGAAGGTTGAAACCTACAAAAACACACTTTTTCTTTGACGGACTCCTTTAAGGTACAGGAAAATGCTTTTCTTTTCCCAACATTAGAATTTGATTTAGTAACGGATTTGGCTGACCACATTAGTGTCCACTGATACTGAGACAGGGCTAGCCCCACTTCCACAAAAGGTAATGCACACACACACAAAGTACTCACAGTTTTTTTTTAAGTGACATACTTAACCCCTTGCACTCTGGTCAATTTCCCTAAAAATGCCCAAAAATAATGTGCCCAAATTAAATCCAAAGCTGTTCTTCAACCCTTTGCAGCATCTTCATGGGGTTGGTCTCATTTAAAAGAAAACACTTTGAATTTTTTGGCAAAACAGTCATAATCTCTCTAAGTGCTCCGGCCACTGAGTTACAGTCATCTAAACATACTGAACTTGAAGAAAATAAATTTGGCCTGGGTGTTTTTTTGGATACAAATGCTTGCAAATAACACACAGCTTCAGATCCGGGCTGGAAAATGCAACAGAAATGTAGAACCAAGTGTTATCCAGCTGAGGTCCAAATTTTGTAACAATACCACAAAAAATGAATATATTACACAGCTTTTTCCTCAGGTAGTTCCCAGGCATTTTGGAACTGTGCCAAATTGTGCCAAATGGCACAGTTTGGAAAAACGTCTGTAACTTTTGAATGATTCAATATAGAAGCTTCATCTTGGCCTCTAATGAAAGGTGACATTCAGGGCTGTGTGTGTGTGTGTGGGGGGGGGGTTGTCCCCCCCCCCTCGCTACAGAGGACGGAGATTGGCCATCGCTACATGACAGATTACACTCATGTGGCGATGTGGCCACAGTGGCGCAGTCACCGCGGCTTCCCCCCCCTCGCTACTGTGTGTGTGTGGGGGGGGTGTCCCCCCCCCGCTACAGAGGACGGAGATCGGCCATCGCTACATGACGGATTACACTCATGTGGCGATGTGGCCACAGCAGCGCAGTCACCGCGGCTCCCCCCCCTCGCTACTGTGTGTGTGTGGGGGGTCCCCCCCCTCGCTACAGAGGACGGAGATCGGCCATCGCTACATGACGGATTACACTCATGTGGCGATGTGGCGATCGCGGCGCAGTCAGCGTGGCTCCCCCCCCCTCGCTACAGAATAGTAGCGGGGGGGGGGCGTTCACGGTCCGGACGCTGCTAACGACCCATGTACAGCAGCGCACGTACTTCGGACATCGTGCACCGCACAGTTGTAATTTACCGATTGGTCAAAAGTCATTTTGATTACAATTTTCAGGGATAAAGAATAATTTAGCTTATAACACATTACCTCTTCACAGCAGTGTCCTGGCGAACTTCTCTTCCTCATTGTCAGACGAACGCGACGCTGGTCCGCTCGTGGTTCTGGTCTCGCGACCCGGTCAAAACATAATTCCATGATTGCAGTTTTGGCGAATGATTTACGACCTTCGTCGTCGGCCTCCGTCGGTCTATGATGACCATATAAGAGAATCCTAAACACTCTGCTGGAATTTAAAAAAAAAAAAATAAAAGCACCGCCTGTGGTTGCTGAAGCAGTCTCTCTTCACCCAGCCTTTGTAGACAAAACAGCTCAGCGAACTTCTGTGCTTCAATTGGCTCGCTGCGTTGGTAGGCGGGTCGTTCTTGCTAGGTTTTCAGTCATTGGTTCTTCAAGGTTTCAGAAACCCAATTCAAGGCTCTTATTAGTCGAATGAGAGGTCAATCATATCCAATCTGTTCGCGGCTGTGTCTGCAGTGGGAGAACTTTTTTTTTTTTTTCAGTGCGCGCTTGCTCTCGTGCGCCCTCGTGCGCTCTGGGACACAGAGACTTGCCCGCCCGCAGTACAACGGAGTGCAAGAGGTTAAACCAGGTATATGAACAATGTCCACTAATATATAATGTATAATTAAGTTTAGATTAATATATCTAGATTGAAATAAGTTATTTGTGTATTGTATATTGTCAAGTGCACACCCATTCACACGCCAAGAGAAATTTCATCTGTTCTACTTGCCACCGTGTATGTCCCACCCACCGGCATCGGAGAGAGGAGGGAAGCACTGAAAGAACTCTATCAGGCTATAAGTGAAACACAAACAGCAAATCCAGATGGATTTCTCATCACAGCGGGAGACTTCAATCACGCAGATTTAAAAGCCCTCCTATCAAACCTATATCAACATGTAAACTTCGCAACAAGAGGAGACAATCTGCTGGATCTGGTGTACATAACTCACAAGAATGCATACAGGCCCTCCTCCCTCCCCCCCGGGTCTCTCTGATCACATCACCATCCTGTTAAGGCTGGCATACAAACCCAGAGTGAAAGCCATCAGACCAACAAAAAAGCAGGTACGTGTGTGGCCAGAGGGGGCCTCTGATGCTCTGAAAGACTGCTTCAGGACCACAGACTGGGACACTTTCAAGCATGCAGCCACCCACAGTGGACACACAAACCTAGAGGAGTACACAGGTTGTTGTGGCATACATAGCCAAATACCCTGATGATGTCACTCACTGCAAGACCATCACTGTTCATGCTAACCAGAAGCCATGGATGACAGCAGAGGTCCACACACTCCTGAGGGCTCGAGACACAGCCTTCAGGGCTGGCAACACTACAGGACTAACAACAGCTAGGGCCAACCTGTTCCGTGGCATCAAGGAAGCAAACTGACAGTATAGCAAGAAGATATCCAGACACTCTGGCAACACCAGAGATGCACTTCTCTCTGGCGTGGCATACAGACCCTCACCAACTATAAACCTCCACCTCAGACCTGTGCGAGTGGCATCACACTGCTCAACAACCTAAATGACTTCTTTGGCCGATTTGAAGCACAAAACAGCACATCAGCACAGAAGACCACTCCTCCACTGGACGAGCAGGCCATGAGTCTGGATCTGGCTAATGTGAAGAGGACCCTCTGCAGGATCAACCCACACAAGGCAGCTGGCCCAGATAATATACCGGGACGTGTCCTGAAGGACTGTGCAGAGGAGCTTAAGAATGTCCTGGCCGACATCTTCAATATCTCCCTGTCTCAAGCTGTTGTCCCCACATGCTTCAAAATTGCCACCATAATACCAGTCCCAAAGAAGCCCGTCCCATCCACCTTCAATGATTACCAGCCCGTAGCACTGACCCCCATTATAATGAAGTGCTTCGAGCAGCTAGTCATGCAGAACATCAAGTCCATTCTGCCTCCCTCCCACGGCCCATTCCAGTTTGCATACAGGTTGAACAGATCCACAGAAGATGCCATTGCTGCTGCTCTCCATCCAGCCCTCACCCATCTGGACTCAAAAAACTCCTATGTGCGAATGCTTTTCTTAGGCTTCAGTTCAGCATTCAACACAATCATCCCCCGGCACCTGATACAAAAACTCAGACACTTAGGACTCAAAACCTTTCTCTGTAACTCGGTGCTGGACTTTCTCACAGGAAGGCCACAGAACGTGCAGGTTGGCAGCAACACCTCCCAGACCATCACACTGAGCACAGGGGCCCCACAAGGGTGCGTGCTCAGCCTGCTGCTCTTCACCCTGCTGACCCATGACTGTGTACCAGCCTAAAACACCAACCACATCATCAAGTTTGCGGACGACACGACGATGGTGGGCCTCATCACCAACAACAAGGAGGCCAACTACAGAAATGAAGTGAGCCAACTGGTCCAGTGGTGTAAAGACAACAACCTCTTGCTGAACATGGGAAAAACCTAGGAGATTGTGGTCGACTTCAGAAGAGATCACACACGGCACCCCCGTCTGATCATCGATGGTGCAGCTGTGGAGAGGGTGAGCAGCATCAAGTTCCTGGGGGTACACATCTCTGAGGACCTCTCCTGGTCCAACAACACCATATGACTGGCCAAGAAGGCCCAAACTCACCTCCATTTCCTCCGCAAACTGAGAAAAGCATGAGTCCCACCCCCCTTCATGTGTTCTTTCTACTGGGGCACCATTGAGAGCATCCTTGCCAGCTGCATCACGGTGTGGTATGGAAGCTGCACCGCCACCTGCCAGAAGACACTACAATGCACAGTGGAAGCAGCCAGCAAGATCATCAGTGCCCTTCTGCCCTCCCTCTCAGACATCTACCCCACCCGCCTCTCCCTCAGAGGCATCAGCATCACAGGCAACACCTCCTACCCCTCACACTCCCTCTTCAGCCCCCTGCCTTCAGGGAAAAGGTACCGAAGACTCAGGGCCCGGTCCACAAGACTGCTTAACAGCTTCATTCATCACGCCATCAGGACCCTGAACTCTGTTGCCCCCCCCCCCCCCCCCCCGGACGGTAATACAATCACCAGCACAATAACTACCTCAGCTGCTGGCACAGAAAGACTGGCACTGAACTCTGTTCACCACCCCCCACAACCCCCTGGACGGTAACACAATCACCAGCACAATAACTACCTCAGCCGTTGGCACAGAAAGACTGGCACACCAACAGTAATACTGTTGTTTTGTTGTACTTTCGCTGCTGTATGTCTCTGCACAGTAACCACAACCATTGGCACAAATGCCGTATCTGCTGCTGTCTGTCTCTCACTGCAATACTGATGAGGTGCAGTCCTATCTGTTACTATCTGCACCTAAACTACCGCATTGAGCTGCAACTACGGGTATTCATCTCTAGCTGTCTGTATATAGGATTGCTGGATTTATCATCGTTATTCGTTTATCTGTATGGAGGTCTGGGTCTTTCTTGTCGCCATTGCCACCACAGGTTGCATTACTGTACATACACTGTAGACTGATGTTGTTGTTGCTCCGTTTTCTTTTTTTCCAGCCTTATTTCTTTTATTTTTATATTACGCACACCAGTGAAGAGAGAGAGAAACACCATTTCATTTCTCCTGTATGTCCTGCACGTATAGTAGTATTGACAATAAAATCTTTGAATCTTGAAGTTTATGTCCATTCAGCATGCAGTATGTAATGGGTAATTCACCACCAGTGAGTTAATTCAATATAATTAAACATCTTTATGCTTGCATTAATCAAACAGGTCAAGTTTGCTAAAGCAAAAGAAACTACATTATTTGATTTTATGTTGATATTAGTAAACTGCACAGTTATGATTGCCTCTCCAGGGCAGTGAGGAGGACCCAAGCGCGAGACAATTTTGTGCATATTTATTAGTGCAGAACAGAACATAATGCAGCTAGTAGGCTGAAACAAAAGCAAAAACACAACTTGGCTCAGACACTAGGTTACATGAAAACTAGACTTGACAGAGAACATGCCAAAATGAACGACAAGGACACCACACTGGACAGAGACTCACACTGATATAAATAGACAAGGGGGATCAAGACAACGCAGAACAGGTCAGAGGCAGCAGGGCATGGCAACAGGTACAGAAAACACGAGGGACTGAGACAATTGATAAACAGGAACAGAAGGTACACAAGAGACGTGAACACAGGACCAGGGAATACATGACCATGATAAATAATAATAATAAACTAAGAACCAGCCAGGGTCAAATCGTACAGAACATAAGAGACATGGCAATGAAAATAAACACAGTAACCGAACTGAGCTGAGGCAGGGAAATTAACCATATAATGGAAATCAGAACTATAGACATGGCATGGATAAATAATGCAATGCAAACCAGGATAACAATAATACTAAGCACAGAGAATAGCAAAAATAAACTTAAAGTGTGAGCATGGTCCCCAGACCATGCCCAGATCCTGCCACTGACTCATAAACTAAGTCTAAATAACTAACTAAATAACTAAATTAACTAATTTAAATAACTAAGTCAACCTGACAATGATAGAACTATTTATTACATACTGTATGTTGACTACATTAAACACATTTTACTCCTTGTGATGTAATTTTATTATTTGTTACACAACTCATTTCAGCTGAAGTTCTTGATGTGGTTGGACTGATTTTAGTCTACATGTTAAGTTAGGCCAACAAAATCTGATTTGGGATTGAAAAGCTATCCATCCATCCATTTTCTACCACTTTTCTGAGGTCCAGGTCGTGAAGGCAGCAGCTCAAGCAGAGAAGCCCAAGCTTCCCTCTCCCCGGCCTCCTGCTCCAGCTCTTCAGAGAGGATTTCAAGACATTCAAAGGCCAGCTGGGAGAAGTAGTCTGTCCAGCATGTCCTGGGTCTGTCCTGGGGTCTCCTCCCAGTTGCACATGCCCGAAACACCTTAAGTGGGAGGCATCCAGGAGGCATCCTGATCAGATCCCAAACTACCTCAACTGGGTCCTTTCAATGTGGAGGAGTAGCAGTTCTACTCTGAGCCTTTCCTGGATGACTGAGCTCCTCACCCTATCTTTAAGGGTGAGTCCAGCAATTCTACAGAGAAAACTCATTTCCACCGCTTGTATCCATGATCTTGTTCTTTTGGTCATTACCCAAAGCTCGTGACCATAAGTAAGGGTAGGAATGTAGACTGACTTGCTAAATGGACAGCTTTGCTTTAGAGCTTGGCTCCCTCTCCACCACAACAGACCGGTACAATGTCCGCATCACTGCAGAGGCTGCTCTGATCTGTGTGTCAATCTCTTGCTCCATTCTCCCCTCACTCATGAATGAGACCCCGAGATACTTAAACTCCTCCACTTGAGGCAGGAGCTTGTCTCCAACCTGAAGAGGACAATCCACCTTTTTCCAGCTGCGGACCATGGACTCGGACTTGGAAGTGCTGATTCTCATCCCAGCCATTTTACACTCAGTAGCAAACCATCCCAGTAAGACTTGTAGGTCATTGCTTGATTAAGCCAGGAGGACAACATCATCCGCAAACAGCTGAGATGAGACCCTGTGGTCACGACAGGTCATGACATCCTCCAATCCTTGGCTGCACCTAGATATCTTGTCCATAAAAATTATGAACAGGATTGGTGACAAAGGGCAGCTCTGATGGAGTCCAGCTCTCACTGAAAACAAGTTTGACTGGGTGTTGGCAATATGAACCAAACTCTTGCAACGGTCGTATAGAGATCGGATAGCTCATAACAACGAGCCCAATACCCCATACTCCTGCAGCACCCCAAACAACAGACCATGAGGGACGCGGTCGAATGCTTTCTCCAAGTCCACAAAACACATGTGGACTGGTTGGGAAAACTCCCAGAAACCCTCAAGGATTCTCAGTAGGGTAAAGAGCTGGTCCGATGTGCCACAGCCAGGACAAAAATCACATTGCTCCTCCTGAATCTGAGGTTCATGATCCCAGGAGCTATGTTGTCTGGAGCAATTTGCCTCTGGTAGGGTCTCCAAAGACAAACTGGTCCTGGGTGAAGGGCCAGACTAAGAATGATCCAATACACTCCCATGATGAACAAAAAAATCAAGGATTCAGTGTATCCCGCCCGGTATGGGGTTACCGGGACCCCACCCTTGAGCCAAGCCTGGGGGAGGGGCTCGATGGATTGCACCTGGTGGATGGGTTTCTGCCCATGGGACCCGGCCGGGCTCAGCCCGAAGGAGTTACATGGATCCGCCCTCCAGTGGGCTCACCACCTGCAGGAGGGACCATAGGGGTCTGGTGCAATGTGGATCAGATGGCAGGCGAAGGTAGAGACCTTCACAGTCTGATCCCCGGCTTTTGAAATTCAGGTTTGAAAAGCTAACTCCATAATATTTATTAAATCAGGTATATTTGTATTGATTACACTAAACACCACACAAGTTCACGGTTTTTTTTTTTTGGTTTTTTTGAATGAATGAATGAATCTTTATTTCGGATAGTACAGGTTAAAAGAAACTGAATAATATAACAAAGGGGGAAAGAAAATCCAACAAGGTCAAATTAGACAATAACTCCTCTGATTATACAATTCAACATAAGTTATCCAAAATGGGTGATGGCTGAAGCCGCAGCTTATATTGCCCACCCATATTCCATCCAAGAATTCAAAAGAAAAAAAAACAAGACAAGAGCGATTACAATTCAAAAACAAAGCTAAGACAAAATGTGACAGAAAAAAACTAAGCTACAACACAACACAGGCTGGATATGACAATCCTTATGTGATTTTACATGTCATCTTGTATATATGTTTGGAGTATTTCTTCTTTTAGTTTTTGTTTAAATTGTCCAAGCGTTGTACATGATTTTAATTCAGGTCCAAAATCGTTCCATAATCTGACTCCTTGCACTGAAACACAGTGTTGCTTGGTGGTAGTTCTCACTGAAGGTTTTTGAAATATACATGTTCCTCTAAAATGATATTGTTTCTCTTATTGTTTCGTGAGGCAACTCTCACGTTTTCAGAGCAGAAAGCTGAGAAAACACTTCCAGTAAGTTTATTTGGATCCAGACTATAATGTACACAACCACAGACACCCACCTCCCATTTTAGTCATCACGCTCCTTGCATAGATTTAAAGAATTAATGAGGATGTTAAAAAATGTACAGCGGTAAAAACGATACATCTGCAAAACATGCACGCATTCCATAAAGAGCATGCATCATGTGCAACAACATGCGCCCCTCTGTGTGAAATATGCAGCATGTCTCTATAGTGTGACTGCACTCAGAGCATCACATAATGATCACTCCATGCTGTACATGTCATTCTGTTCTGCTCAGGAAAGCATTACCGCTGCCTGTTCCATAATGGCCTCTGCAGTCTATATGGGAATTGCCTTTTCCTTCAGCTGAGATGTCCATGTTGTCTTTTACAGTATATAGGACTACTGTGTAAAGTCCCCCCCAGTCCCACAGTCCTACATGAGGAGAAAACCCAGGAGTTGTCATGGCAGCTGAACCGAGGCAGGAATGCACATTACCATACCAGAGAGAGGAGGAGGAGAGAGCAAAATGTCTTCAAATGATATCATTTTGCAGCAACCAGAGCTGCTTGGTGTTTTACTGCCGTGACATTCAATCACATTAAGGAGCAAACTGGGGGACATAAAATGAGAGCAGCTGTAAGGAATGAAATAGGGAATTATTACAACTTACTGAAAGTTGAACACATTTGTTAAAAATGTTGTTTAATTGCTTAATGTTATTTGTGTTTATCTCCATCCTGATGTTGCCTTTATTCAAACTTGCAGCAAATTAAACAAACCCCAAAATGAAGTGCCTGCAGCAGAGAGACAAGAAAGTCCAGGACATGGAGGGGATATCCTGGAGGGGGAGAGATGTGTGAATACACTGAGAAGTCTGTTATGCTGAGGGCTTGTGCAGCGGAGGGCCGGGGCCATGAATGCAGTGGAATGACAGGAAGGGATTAGAGGGGAGGTGGTGCCATTGAAAAGAGAGCTGAGCCAGGCAGCAGAGCTGACACTTGAACACAGCCAGCTGACAAGACCAGCCAGCCCTGCTGCAGCCCTGCAGAGGCAACTTCTCCCCCTCCGCCTGTCCCTCCAGGGACCATGGGGAGGGGTGTGCACTGGTTCATTAGTCGGGATTTTGGAGACAGACAAAATGACACAGGGTTAATGACCTGTGCACAGTTTATCAGTTAAAGGTTATCACTCGTGTCCACATTAGAAAAGTAGCAATCTCTGCACATTTGGTCAGAGATCACAGTGAGGGAGGTTTTTATTTTGACACCAAGATAGATCAGAGCACAATAACTCAGTGAGAAATGAAAACTGCAAATATTAAATGTAATTAGTAACTAAATAACTAAAGGAGTCACACAGTATAAAGGACACGAGTATTTAAATCAAACATCTAGTTGAGAAAGAATACACATCTGAGGTAAAAGAAGTGCACAAATTGCAGCTCCTGCAACTGTTCCAGATAAGAGCATGACAACATCTTAACATAATGTGGTTAATGTATTTCCTGCAGAAACAGGATGTCAGGGTGCTGTCTGCATGAAAGTCACCTAATGTTTTATGCTTTTTCTTTTTACTTTTCTCCAACGCAATGAAATGATTTGATTTTTTTCTATAACTTCCTCATCCAAATAGTTGTAGAATGATGTATTTTAGCAAAGGAAAAGTGTAAAATGGATTGCTCTGATTATCATGTATACCATTTAGCATCTAAACAACAGGAGCACAGTTTCATTATCAGTTTCAGAGCTGTAATAACCTTGTTGGAAGAATTAGCCCACCCACTAAACAGGATGTTAACAAAACATTATCTGTAGAGCCTGAGGGCAACACATCTCCATATAATTATTACTGTTTTGTGGCAACAAGCATTGAAACATTTCCTGAAAGAAGAAGCCATCTCTGTTGTCATTCAGTCCATACAGCCAATCATGTACAGTAGAATGAAATTACATTTCTCCTATCTACAATGTTAATCACATCTAGAATCAGAGGGGCTGCTGCCATGCAAGGCGCCGCCACAAACAACTTTTTCTTTCCCCCATTCTGTTATGCTGAGCACCAAGCTAGAAAATGGGAAGTACCATTTTTATATGGCCTCAGGTACGACCCGGCCGGGGCCTGAACCCACA
Organism: Pholidichthys leucotaenia; assembly: GCA_020510985.1. Taxonomy (NCBI): domain Eukaryota; kingdom Metazoa; phylum Chordata; class Actinopteri; order Cichliformes; family Pholidichthyidae; genus Pholidichthys; species Pholidichthys leucotaenia. Next base: position 151,175,021 of record CM035838.1, read on the forward strand.
ACCTCCCAACTGTGGGGGGGGGGGGGATGCTCTACCACTAGGCCACCACTCCAGTTGACCATTGAGATATCAAAAAAATTCCACAAGATAGGTAGAGATGGCTGAGAAATCAGTGAGGGGTCACTGAGCATTCAATGAAAGACCAATAGTGTTTGCTGAAAGACTGCAGCACCGATCACTGAGAGATCGCTGAGAGATCATTGTAAGATCGATGAGATTGTTGAGTGCTGCTTGAGGGTTTGTTGAAAGATCGCTTCCCTTTAGTGATCGTTGAGAGATTGTTTTGGACTGAGTCAAAACCTTGGCAACCCTGGAGATCAGTGAAGCTCATTGAAAGATCTTTGAGAGATCTGGCTATTTTTTCCATCACTCAACGATCTCTCAACCGCTGTGTAAAGGGGTTATAAGCAGCTGCCATGTTTGAGTGGTAACTTGATAAATTCAAGAGAGCACGAGTTTTGTTGAAATTATCTGAACTCCTCTGCTTAGACAAAATCAGTCCAAATGAGCAGAGTGCAAAGCAGTTATCTTTAAATCCACTCCATCTCATTTTCAAAGCTGCAGCAGGCAGCAGGATATTTTGGTAAATGGCAGGTAAGCAAGCTGTGTCAGACCTGAGAGGTCATGGTCTGACTGTGCCAGTGCCTATCAGGCTCAGAACGTGAACAGCTGGAAAATGTTCTGGTCTTTTCTCTTACTTCTCAGAGTTCACACGCATAATTGCTTAACTATCTGAATTTAGAGGGTGCCTCTGTTCACAGTGCCGGCAGTATTTCATCAAGATATGCAGTTCTTGACTGTGCAAGTCCCCACAAGACTTGGCTATCTGGGAATCCTTTTGATTAATAAAGCTGACAAGTTGAGTCATTATATTATTAACACAGAACACTCACTGGTGTTGTATTATCTCCGGAGGCAGAGGGGTACACAGCCTGGTACTCAGGGGGGTTGATTGGGAAGAACAAACACCTCCCATCTCTTGCTGTGCTGTACTGGGGATTGGATGATGCTTAGTTCCAAGAGTTCTCCCAAGCCTTAGCACAGATACAAAGGTATAGGCGCAAATTGCTTTGGATAGCTTCTTGATAGGCTTGATTTTTTTTTACAGTCAACTTTAGTGGCATCACAGATATGCCCAGACATTTTGAGGGACTGTTGCTCTAACCTGAAATGGGCAAAATTACAAGAAAAAAATGTGACTTTATGAGAAAAAAGTAACATGCATATATTAAAAAACAGTAAATGTATTAAAAATATGCAATATGAAGATATTTATTGTAAGTATTGGTGATGGTTAGGTTCAACTCACGGAGCGGGAGGTTTGCTCCTGTCAGGAGAAGAAGAGGAGATGGGTAAGTTACAGTAGAAACAAGGGAAGTGCATAGTTGACTGATATATGAGCGAGTCCTTACTTTCAGTACAGTGAAAGCTGCCGGAGGAGTTTGAGCAGGTGAGGAGTGAACGGTGGTGAGGGGATCCTGGGAAGATGGAGGTGTTGTTTTGGATTGATAAGTATTTCATCTTACTTCTAAGTCCAAGAGAAGCGGCAAACCCAAGCAAGTATTTCCAACCCATAGATTGAAGTCCAAAGGAGGTCCTGAAGTAAAAATAGGTATGAGGTTTAGAATATGGAATTTGTTTCTTGATTTTCCGAGAGAATAGGGTCCAGAGAGAGAAGCTCCAAGAGATAAGGATGCTGGGAGAATGGGCAGGTAAGCTGGGTGAGTGTGCTGGAGCTTGGGGAGCAGGAGATATCAGATGGGCAGGCTAGCATGACAATCCCACACTGCTGCAAGCTGAGAGTGAAGCCTAAGTAGCAGTGTGGGACAGTCAGAGGCAGGTGTGGTGATTAACTTCAGCTGCAGGTAATTAGAGCATCCGCTGATCCTGGAGAATGCAGGTAAACACGCCTATACAATGATAACAGCTAGAACGTGCAGTGCTTACCCAGATCCATGACACTATTTCAGATCAGAATTTCCCATCTCCCGCTGGGATGACTTGGCACCATTGCTGCTTTGGTCCTGTTTTTTGTAAACCCGTATTTCATCCCAGTATCCACCTGTAGGCAACTGCCAAAGGGTAATTCCTACTGCCATTGCAGTGAATTGTTACCTCCGCCAAGGAGGTTATGTTTTCATCAGCGTTGGTTTGTCTGTCTGTCTGTTTGTTAGCAAGATAACTCAAAAAGTTATGGACAGATTTTCATGAAATTTTCAGAGATTGTCAGAAATGGGGTATCCTACAGATGATTAGATTTAGGGAGTGATCCGGATCACCGCCATTACCGAAAAAGTGATTTTTGGCAATAACTACTCAACTAATAAAGATATCAACGTCAATCCAATTGCTAAAGGTATGTTTTGATGGTCATGGAATCTGAAAATATAGATAAAATAAATGTAGGACTTTTCAAAGTCCAGCAATTAAATTTTTGAATAGATCACAGCATGGGGGACTGAGCTGCCTTGGCGGAGGTCTGCACTCTCTGAGTGCTTTTCTAGTTTTAACATGGGTTATATGACATAAATACTGATCACACTTGTCTTTCTGCAACTGTTGGGGTTTCCCCTACAGCTGAAAGTGCTATGAGATGACTGTTGTTGTTAAATATAAATATATATAATATAATATAAATATAAATAACGTTGAACTGAAATGAATTGTCGATGTACTGTAGGCACCAAATGTACAAGATGTCCTCTATGTATGTTTCTTTTTCTACTTTTCATAAACCTTTGGTAGGTGAAGGCAGCAATCCCTGTGCCTACCTGTTTTCTACGTATGTTTGCCCACTTGTAAGCATGCACGTCTGTGCACGCACGTGCGCGTGCACACACACACACATGCACACACACTAGCTACACAATATTAAAACAGTGCAACATACAGGAAGAAAAGACCACCTCCAATGATTCATCAATTCCCAATGGTTTAGTAGGGGGTGGGGTGGAGGGGAATGGTTTATTGACTGGCAGAGTAAATTCAAGGCTTATTCACTGTCAACACAACCCAGGAGGCAGTCTGCTGGAAAATCTAGTGCTGTGGTGCCAGGTCGCTCCGCATAATTCCCCTGTAGGGCTGCTGTCTGTGATGAGCCGTGCTCAGTGTGGTTGTGTGGCTGCTGAAAGGCCTGTCATTACAGCTGCACCCTGTGGCAAGGCAGACAGGCCCAATCCAAATAAGATCCCCACGGACGACGAGCTTCCCCCACCTAAACCCACTTATCAGGGATCAGGCTTTGGTTAATATGTCACATGTAAGTAGGAATTAGACTAACCATCAAACTACCAACTGCACACTTTGTGGATATAATGTCAGCACTGTATTTATTAGAAATCAACCTACAACAACACTTCCCCATGAAGTTACACTCAGTTATTTTACTCATTTTTATTGAAGGCCATCATTTCAACTTCTGCTTAAATCCAATTATTCTGTTGTAAAGTACAGTAAAACGAAACTATGTTTCTCTTTTCTATAATGTTAATCACACACATATATATAGAATCAGAAGGATCGCTGCCATGCGGCGCCACAAAATTCCCTCCTCCGTTCCATTATTGCTGAGCACCAGACTGGACGGCAGGAAGTTCCACTTTTATATGGTCTTCAGCATGACCCAGCCGGGATTTGAACCCCGGCCTCCCAGGTGTGAGGCGAGTGCTCTACCAACTGAGCCACCACTCCATATCAGTTAGATTGAAGACTTTAGCTATGCATGATGCATATTATATACAGTATTTTCATGCATATCTGTTTAAATCACCTGCAGATGCTGGCTAATAATAACCTGTCTATAGGAGAGCACCAGTAGTTCTGCTAAGGCCACTGTAAACCCGAACAGTACTACTAAGTTATAAACATTACTTGTGCGTTACCTGCAAGAAAATAGTTTCAGTAAATTCTGCACTACACATGTGCATTTTCTGATAGGGTGGTGATCTTTTAGTTTTGCATGAGTTGCAGTTTATAAGTAGTCATTAACAGTCTACTTCACTGTCCTTTCAGGTGCTTGAACCCAGATCAGGACAAATACTCCAGCTCCACATCATCATCTTAGCCTTGTGGATATCCCTGGGAGAAGTAAAGTAAACCCAGATAGAAAATCTGGATTGGAGAGGCTTGGTGTCAGCTCTGATGAGTTTCTGCAGATGCTAAAAGTAATCATCCCTTTGGGCTGCACCTTCAAGACAGAAAGCAGACCACCAGTGCTCAGTTTTGCCTCGAGGTTACCGCAAACTAATCCATACAGCAAACTCTCTGTGACAGTAGAAGGCTTAAGTCTTTTTTTATTGTTATTCTTTTACCGTCCATTTTTTCCACTACAAGTGGGTTAGCTGAGTCGCTGCGGCGGACATCAATGTATCTGCCACATTCTTATAGATTTGAAGCTGAGCTTTATGCCAGATGAGCTTCCTGATGCAACTCTGCCCATTACACTGGCATGTGCACCCCCTGTTTCTGGGTAACCAACATTTCCCTCCTCCATTCCATTATTGCTGAGCGCCAAGCTGGATGGCAGGAAGTTCCATTTTATACGGTCTTTGGCATGACCCGGCCGGGACTTAAACCCCAGCCTCCCAGCTGTGGGGCAGATGCTCTACCCCTAGGCCACCACTCCAGTTCTTGGCTACCACTTCGGTGGTTAAGAGAAATTAATACTTATTTCAAAAAGAAAGCAAAAGATAAGTGAATGGAATGCATTTTTAAGTAGTTTCCTCAAAAATTTAAAACATGTACTTAAATGCTCTTTGTTTAATTAGTTATAACAAAAGTTTTGTGTTCTGTGAACTAAACTTCCATCCATCCATCCACCACTTATCCAGGGGTCAGAGGAGTCAGCAACTCTGTACTGAAACACCTGTACAACCTGAGCCTGAGTCTGGAGAGAGTACCGGTGCTGAGGAAGACATTTCACTCTGCTCCTGATAGTCCTGCATTGTGCAGCGGGTATGAGTCATGTGTTTATACGGGTCACCATATATTCAGCTATGATGTATAGTTTTTATTGTAGTGTTAGCTTTACTTTCCATGGGTCTGTCATGCGTGTGTTTCTGTCGTTTGGTTGTCTACTGTCATGCTGCTGTTACACTGTAATTTCCCAGTTTGGGATCAATAAATTACATCTATCTACCCATCTATCTATTTACAGCCGTGGACAAAATTGTTGGTACCCCTCTGTTAATGAAAGAAAAACCCACAATGGTCACAGAAATAACTTGAATCTGACAAAAGTGGTAATAAATAAAAAGTCTATGAAAATTAACCAATGAAAATTAGACAATGCTTTTGAATTGCGGTTCAACGGAATTATTTTAAAAAACAAACTCATGAAACAGGCCTGGACAAAAATGATGGTACCCTTAACTTAATATTTTGTTGCACAACCTTTTGAGGCAATCACTGCAATCAAACAATTTCTATAACTGTCAATGAGACTTCCACACCTCTCAGCAGGTATTTTGGCCCACTCCTCATGAGCAAACTGCTCCAGTTGTCTCAGGTTTGAAGGGTGCCTTCTCCAGATGGCATGTTTCAGCTCCTTCCACAGATGTTCAATAGGATTTAGATCAGGGCTCATAGAAGGCCACTTTAGAATAGTCCAATGTTTCGCTCTTAGCCATTCTTGGGTGTTTTTAGCTGTGTGTTTTGGGTCATTATCCTGTTGCAAGACCCATGACCTGCGACTGAGACCAAGCTGTCTGACACTGGGCAGCACATTTCTCTCTAGAATACCTTGATAGTCTTGAGATTTCATTGTACCCTGCACAGATTCAAGACACCTTGTGCCAGGTGCAGCAAAGCAGCCCCAGAACATAACAGAACCTCTTCCATATTTCACAGTAGGGACAGTGTTCTTTTCTTGGTATGCTTCATTTTTGCGTCTGTGAACATAGCGCTGATGTGCCTTGCCAAAAAGTTCCAGTTTTGTCTCGTCTGTCCATAGGACATTCTCCCAGAAGCTTTGTGGCTTGTCAACATGCAGCCTGGCTTTTTTATCATTTGTTTTCAACAGTGGTGTCCTCCTTGGTCGTCTCCCACGAAGTCCACTTTGGCTCAAACAACGACGGATGGTGCGATCTGACACTGATGTACCTTGACCTTGGAGTTCACCATGAATGTGTTTAGAGGTTGTTCTGGGCTCTTTTGTTACCATTCGTATTATCTGTCTCTTCCATTTTTCATCAAGTTTCCTCCTGCGGCCACGTCCAGCGAGGTTGGCTACAGTCCCGTGGATCTTAAATTTCTGAATAATATGTGCAACTGTAGTCACAGGAACATCAAGCTGCTTGGAGATGGTCTTATAGCCTTTACCTTTAACATGCTTGTCTATAATTTTCTTTCTGATCTCCTGAGACAACTCTCTCCTTTGCTTCCTCTGGTCCATGTTTAGTGTGGTACACACCATGTCACCAAACAGCACAGTGACAACTTGTCACCCTTTAAATAGGCCGACTGACTGATTACAAGTTTGTAGACACCTGTGATGTTAATTAGAGGACACATCTTGGTTGAACATGTCCCTATGGGCACATTATTTTCAATCTTTTCTAGGGGTACCATCATTTTTGTCCAGGCCTGTTTCATGAGTTTGTTTTTTTAAAATAATTCTGTTGAACCACAATTCAAAAGCGTTGTCTGATTTTCATTGGTTAATTTTCATAGAATTTTTATTTATTACCATTTTTGTCAGATTTAAGTTATTTCTGTGACCATTGTGGGTTTTTCTTTCATTAACAGAGGGGTACCAACAATTTTGTCCACGTGTGTATCTATCTAGCTATCTATCTATCTATCTATCTATCTATCTATCTATCTATCTGTCTATCTATTTACATGTTCTGTGCCTGCGCTCACTCATTCACTACACTCAACTGCTAATTGGAGTGCGTCGATTCACAATCAAGTCCGACACTGATTCAACATGTATCAGCCAAAGGAAAAAAGTGCAGACGAGGTTTGTTTTGTGCCAATGGTGCAGGAAACACCACGCAAACGAGGCCTTGAACTTTCCAGCTGGCCGATCATCGGCTTGGTGCGTCTCTGCCTTTAGCAGAGAAGTTCAGACTGCTGCCCGATCTAAAGAGCACATGATCACCATCATCTAGGTGGCGGGCCCACTGCAGGGCGGGCTCATGTGGCTCCCTTACCTGGCAGGGTACACTGTAGGTCCTTGTTGTCATTTTTTTTCATAAGGATCCACTTGGTCTGGCCCTTCACCCAGGACCAATTTATTTTGGGAGACCCTACCAGAGGCAAGCTGCAGTCTACAACATGGGATCATTCGGTCCCACAACACACACACACACACACACACACACACACACACTCACCATGATAAGGTAGTGATTTGCCACATTATCACAGAAAAGGACAGAAACTTGAACAGATTTGTGCTGCAGAAATTAGAATCAGTCAGTTTGATATACTGGCACTCAGTTTACCCATAAGCTGAAAAGCAAAGTCTCACATACAGTATGCACATTTGTTTTTCATCTTTTCTTATAAACTATTCTGTCTGCATATTCAAACACGATCTCACTCTGCGCTCCTAATATATGGACCACTTCTCCCTCCTAAAGGAGCTGCAAGGTGCCTTGATAAATATCTGTTTTCCCCACTACTGCACAATAAGTGAAAATAAAACATAACCTTAATATTTATAATGTGGGTGATATACTTTACATTCTTGCCATGTTCTTTCTTTTCTTTCCAGCAGAATTCATCTGATTGTGACTGATGGTCAACAGGCTTGTTGTAACCATGTTATTTCTTTTAAATATATCCCTGTTAAACAGCACGAGCTGCAGCCCATCTGTCAGCAAATTGTACTCTCAAATGTGGCGTGTTTGTATGCAGCCTTACATAACCCCATTTCATGGGCTTTTGCTCATTATTCTTCTCAGGTTGCCTATTTTGTGTACCTCTCTCTCTCTCCCTCTCTCTCTCTCTCTCTCTCTCTCTCGTTATTCCCTGAAGTTTGAGCATAAAAAAGCTGAAGCTGGGATTCGGGAATGAAAAGCTGATGGACGATGGTATTACTGATGTAGATAAACATACATTTATGCTGTTTGTACCTGACTGAGACTAGTGAGGAGATCTGTTCCATATAAATAAGCCGTCTCTTCTTTTTTGTTCCTCCAGTACATACTCACTGCCTCTCTTTGGAATCAATGAGCAATGGTCCCCCCCCCCCTTTGCTGATGGATCTATTATTAATGAAAGCCTTTAGCACCAAACTAAATTTAGTACATAAACTCCACTTGGAAAGCTAGAAACGGGGGGGGGGGGGGGGTTGAAATCGATAGTATGGCAGAGCCCACAGCAAGAGTCTCATTTAGCTCTTTGAAAATCATGATGTGGAAAGGCTGACCCTGAGTGCAAATGTGCCCCCTGACTAAAGACCGAGCAATGATAAGAGCAAAGGGGTTCTGACAGTAAGAGAAATGTTAGTGGGCTGTTACTCTCCAGTTGCTACCTTGCTGCTGATCTACAGGTATATCTCAAAAAATTAGAATATCATGAAAAAGTTCAATATTTTTAGTCACTCATTTCAGAAAGTGAAACCCATATATTATATAGATTCATTACACAGAGAGTGATATATTTTAAGTGTTTATTTATTTTAATTTTCATGATTATGGCTTACAGCCCATGAAAACCCCAAATTCAGTTTCTCAAAAACTTAGAATATTACATAAAATTAATTTTAAAAAAATTGTTTTTTAATAGAAATGTTGGCCGGCTGAAAAGTGTGTCCATGTATATGTTCAATACTTGGTCAGGGCTCCTTTTGGATTAATTGCTGTATCAATGTGGCGTGGCATGGAGGTGATCAGCCTGTGGCACTGCTGAGGTGTTATGACGGTCCAGGTTGCTTTGATAGTGACCTTCAGCTGGTCTGCATTGTTTGGTCTGTTGTCTCTCATCTTCCTCTTGACAATACTCCATAGATTCTCTATGGGGTTTAGGTCAGGAGAGTTTGCTGGCCAATCAAACACAGTGATGTCATGGTCATTAAACCAGGTTTTGATACTTTTGGCAGTGGGGGCGGGGGGGGTGCCAAGTCCTGCTGGAAAATGAAATCAGCTTCTCCATAAAGCTTGTCAGCAGAGGGAAACATGAAGTGCTCTAAAATTTTCAGGCAGACGACTGCGCTGACTTTGGTCTTGATAAAACACAGTGGACAAACACCAGCAGATGACCTCTGTTCAGATAAAAGTAAATTTTGGATTTCATTTGGAAATCAAAGTCCAAGAGTCTGGAGAAAGAGTGGAGAGGCACAGAATCTAAGTTGCTTGAGGTTTAGTGTGAAGTTTCCACAGTCAGTGATGATTTCAGGAACCATGTCATCCGCTGGTGTTGGTCCACTGTGTTTTATCGAGTCCAAAGTCAGCGCAGTCATCTACCTGGAAATTTTAGAGCACTTCAAGCTTCCCTCTGCTGACAGGCTTTATGGAGAAGCTGATTTCATTTTCCAGCAGGACTTGGCACCCCCTGCCCCCCCCCCCCCCACTGCCAAAAGTATCAATACCTGGTTTAATGACCATGGTGTCACTGTGTTTGATTGGCCAGAAAACTCTCCTGACCTAAACCCCATAGAGAATCTATGGAGTATTGTCAAGAGGAAGATGAGAGACAACAGACCAAACAATGCAGACCAGCTGAAGGTCATTATCAAAGCAACCTGGACCTTCATAACACCTCAGCAGTGGCACAGGCTGATCACCTCCATGCCACGCCACATTGATACAGTAATTAATCCAAAAGGAGCCCCGACCAAGTATTGAGTGTGTACATGGACATACTTTTCAGTCGGTCCACATTTGTATTAAAAAACTATTTGTTTAAATTAATTTTATGTAATATTCTAATTTTTTGAGAAACTGAATTTGGGGTTTTCGTGGACTGTAAGCCATAATCATGAAAATTTAAATAAATAAACTCTTGAAATATATCTGAAGATATATTCTGAAGACAGTGGAGATGATTGTAGACTTCAGGAAAGTCACCACTCCTCTGCCCCCCCTCACCCTCTCAGGCTCTCCCATCACCACTGCTGATTCCTTCCGCTTCCTAGGCACTACCATCACCAGGGACCTCAAATGGGAGCTGACCATCAGCTCATTCATCAAAAAAGCCCAGCAGAGGATGTTCTTCCTGCGGCAGCTGAGGAAGCTCAAGCTACCCACCAAGATGTTAGTGCAGTTCTACACAGCCATCATCGAGTCCATCCTCACCACCTCCATAACCGTGTGGTATGCAGGAGCCACTGCCAGGGACAGACTAAGGCTGCAGCGTGTCGTGCACACTGCTGAGAAGGTGATCGGCTGCAAGCTCCCATCTCTCCAGGATCTGTACATCTCCAGGACCCGGAGGCGTGCTGGCCAGATCATAGCCGATCCCTCACACCCTGGTCACGTACTGTTTGCCCCCCTCCCCTCTGGTAGAAGACTTCGGTCCATCCAGACTAAAACCTCCTGTCACATGAACAGCTTCTTCCCCTCTGCCATTAGACTGCTGAACACTAAGTGACTTATTGACTCTCGTGCACTATGTACAGCAGCTCAACCAGACTCATGTCAATCATCACTGTTTTCTTCCTGCATTACCGACTGCACTATATAGTTCTCCACAGTATCTGCTGCTGGCTAATATATATTTTAACTGTTGACCAGTATCACTTAATCTTATCCTACACTTTATTACATGTATAGTTTATTTCTCTTATCTTATCATGTTTAATGTTGCAGCATTGTACCGAGACAAATTCCTAGTTTGTGTACTACATGAACAATGGCAATAAACCTGATTCTGATTCTGATTCTGATTCTGATTCTGAAATATATCACTCTCTGTGTAATGAATCCATATAATATACTGTATGGGTTTTACTTTCTGAAACGAGTGACAAAAAATATTGAACTTTTTCATGATGTTCTAATTTTTTGAGCTGTACCTGTATACATGAGATGGGGGATCAGTGACAAGACGATGTTTGGCATAATTAGGTTTATAAAAGCACTGGATTACTGCCTATTCAGCACGCCTCTTGTGCTACTTGGATCACATCTGAATGTTCAGTCGCTTCCTTCCTCTCAGCATGGCCGCAGCTATGATTAGTCTCTTTCAATATTGCAGCAGAATTCAATATTTCTCGATTGACTGAACAATTACCCAGGCACAATTTTCTCAACCTGGTGCTCAGTGAGGAAACGTGAACTAGTTGCCTCTCTGGGGTGGCTAAACACTACCGTTAAACCAGATGCAGAGGCAAAGGCAAGTCAATAAATGAATAACACCAGGCAAGTTCATTAGGCCATTTAGAGACATTTAGAGACAGTAGCTGCCTGTAATACAGGGGTGCTAAACTCATTTTAGCTTATGATCCATGTGCAGCTCAAATTAACCTCAAATAAGCTGCATGACAACAACAAGCACAGCTAAGACAAGATGTCAGAGCAATAAATGTAATCAAAGACCTGAATGGAGTACTGCTGACAGATAAACAGAAGATAAAAGATAGATGGAGTGAATATTTCAACCACCTTCTTAATGTAGAAAATGACAGAGAGCCGGTGGAAGAGTACGCACCAACAGAAGATCCATTGCAAGATATATCACTTGTAGAGGTCAGAGATGCTTTGGAGAACATGAAAAGTGGTAGAGCAGCTGGATGTTCAGGCCTACCTGTGGACCTATTGAAACACCTTGGTAAGGAGGGAGAAGAAATGATGCACACTCTTTAACAGAAGATTGTGAGTACAGAAAAATGCCAAAGAAGTGGGAGTTTGTGACCATTTACAAAGAGAAGGGTGATCCCATGGAGTGTGGAAATTTCAGAGGGATCAAGCTGCTAGAACATGGAATGAAGATTTTGGAGATCATAGAGAAGAGACTGTGTATACTCATAGCTATCAAAAATATGCAATTTGGCTTTAGCCCAGGAAGGGGAATAACAGATGTTGTGTTTATTATCAAACAAATGCAGGAGAAACATCTAGAGGTGAATAGAGATCTGTATTTAACCTTGGTGGACCTGGCGAAAGCATATGGTCACATCCCAAGAGACTTGATATACTGGAGTCTACAGAAATGGAACATCCCAGAGAGACTGGTTAGATTAGTAAGCGCTACATATCATTAAGCCTGAACAACAGTGAGGACCAAGTATGGACGCACAGACGAGTTTGCTATTAAAGTTGGTCTACATCAAGGCTCAGGCCTTAGTCCATTCCTGTTCACTGTTGTACTGGATGTTATCACTGATGAGCTTAGAGGAGGACTGCCATGGGAATTGCTGTTCATAGAACACCTAGTCTTGATGGCAGAGAGTGAGGAAGAGATGCAAAGAAAGTGGTTGAGCTGGCAAAATGGGATGGAATCCAAAGGCTTGAAGGTTAACACCGAGAAAACAGAGGTAGTTATCAGTAGTAGAAGAGGGACAAGAGCAGACACAATAATACTGGTTATGATTGGGTAGAGGGCAAGAAGGCAGGCCTTCACAAGCACTGTGATCATGGGGTCAATGGAGCAGGTGGAAAACTTGGCCTTGGTGGCCAGCTCACTGACCAAGGAAGCATCCACGGGCATGAAGGAGAACAGGTGGCACTAGGGAGGGTATGCAACTGAGGGGTTGATGTCCTGTAGCTGGGGACTGCATGGAGTGGTGGTGTTGGGTGCCAGGAGCTGCTAGTGGATGGAATCCACTTTTTCTCGGAAAAAGTCCAGGAGCTTGGAGCACAGGGTGGAGGCACCAGGAGGGTGGGGGACACTGAGGGGACGGAGTAGCCGGTAGATTGTGGAAAACAGCATTCTAGGGTTGTTTTCCTGGCTCCCAATAATAGTGGAATAATGGCGGGCCTTGGTCCAAGAAAGTGCTTCTTTATAGGCCTGTACATGATCCTTGTAAGCTAAATAATGGACAGTGAGGCCCATTTTTTTTTGTAGAGCCTCTCCAGCCGTGGACAAGATAGTTTCAAGATGCGGAGCTCCGGGGTAAACCAAGGGGCAGGATAAGGTAGTGCAGACGAGGGTCAACGTGTGACCTTTGGTATGAGTGGGACCATGGACATGTTGAGTAAAGTTGAAGCAATCCAACAGTGGCATGAGCTCAGTGGCGAACATGCAGCTGCTGGAATCCACATGTATGTTGAGGTCACCAAGCAAGAGTGTAGATGGAGAGCCAAACAACTAGTTCAGACAACTGAGACAGAAAATCAGTGGGAATGGAGGCTTTGGGTGGGCGGTAGATGAGTATGACATGGCGTTGGAACAATCCAGCCGAGAGAAAATGAGGTGGTAGGTGGTACTGGAACTTCTTTAATCATGATGTCAGCTCAATGGATAACTGCTAAACCACCACCACAACCCTCAGAGCAAGACTTCTGTAAATAAGCATAGCCTGGGGGTAGCTTGATTTAATGTGAAAAAGTCCTGTTCATTCTGCCATGTCTCTGATACACAGAGTATGTCAATGTTTCTGTCTGTAATGATGTCACTAATTAGTAAAGCATTGTTGTTAATGGAGCTTGCATTCAGCAACATGAACATGGAATCACTGTCCATAGTTGGAGATGGGACAGGTTCTGTGAGAGGAGCTGTGCTGACATCACACAGCAGTAGCTGTAGTTTGCATGTTCACACGTGAGGTTTGTTGTGATGATGTCATGCTCCAGGACTGCAGACAGAAAGTATGGAGGGGTAGATGAGTTGGAATAAATAAACTGATTTTGAGATCCCCTGTCAATGTACTTTTGGCGATGCAGAAGTTGAAGAGACTTAATCACAGCCAAACAGTCTGGGATGATGAAGCTGAAGAGGTTCCTCAGCTCTGTCGGGGAATATTTTATCATCCCTTGCAGACAACAGCTACTTTATAGCAGCCAGTGGCTAATGCTACCTCCAGCAGGTGGAAACAGTAGCGATACCCAAGAGCCACCAGCTACAACCACAGCTGGATGAGAGAATCGCTGGCAGTCTGAATTTCACAGGAGCAGTGTGAGAAGGCGCTCATAGAAGTCCAGCCGAATGATCCAGCGAAGGTTTTATATCACTGAGGATCGTTGGCTGCACGGTCAGTGAAACAGCTGGTCAGGGTTTACAACTGTAGCAATAGATCAATAGCTTGGTGAATACTACAAGTGTACGGTCGCTGTGCTGTACTATTCTTTAATGATAATCCAGTTGAAATGTGGTGAATGTCAGAAGACAAAACACTTAAAACACAGGCTTTTTGGCTCAAAGTGAGAAACAGCAACAAACATGCCAGCATCCTCTGCTTACACACAAGTGAGTATTTTCATATTTTAACAGTATACATGTGGTCTTTTTTATGTGTTTTTATGTGGTTAAAACTAATGAAAACCCCCTTGCACAATATCGGACAATTTTTCCACATGCTGGCACAGTTCCCAGAGGTGTTCCTGAAATGCATGTGACATGCTTTGGTCAGAACACATCATGGTTTAATTATTGTAGTACCATTTTACACCCAGATGAAGGAGCCATCCTTAACAATGGGCTATTTTAATCAATTTTGCTTTAAATGCTAATTGGCAACAATTCATCCCTACGAGAGCACACTCTAACCCCACCCTCCTCCCTGTTTCATCACTGTTCATCACTGTTGTCGGTCAATTAAGCTAATGCTAGCAACCTGATCTGCTTATCATTGGGATGTCTGGTCAGGTTGAAAACATCTGTAATCCTGCTGACTCAAGCTGCTAAGCTAACTACATTAACTACACAATTTCCAGGACTGTCCAGCCCAGAAAATAACAAAATAGGCCAGAATGGATAAGTTTTTACACAGAAGAGCCATAATAAATCCAGTCAGGCCTCTGAACTAACTCCATAATAGCACTGTATGTAGGCAGATTTAGACTCTCACAGAGGGACACTGCAACTGTCTTGTGACCATGCACTTCCTGGAAAATATGGCCAATCAAATAATCCAAAACTACTGCCTAATAACAGCAAGTCTCATTAAAAAGCGTAGCATGTGTGGGTATATGAGAATTGGGCAAATTATTTTATTTTTAATAGAATTACTACAGAATAAAATACCTTGTTTTTTTAAGATGATAATCAGAATCAGAATCAGAATCAGAATCAGGTTTATTGCCATTGTTCATGTAGTACACAAACTAGGAATTTGTCTCGGTACAATGCTGCAACATTAAACATGATAAGATAAGAGAAATAAACTATACATGTAATAAAGTGTAGGATAAGATTAAGTGATACTGGTCAACAGTTAAAATATATATTAGCCAGCAGCAGATACTGTGGAGAACTATATAGTGCAGTCGGTAATGCAGGAAGAAAACAGTGATGATTGACATGAGTCTGGTTGAGCTGCTGTACATGGTGCACGAGAGTCACTTAGTGTTCAGCAGTCTAATGGCAGAGGGGAAGAAGCTGTTCATGTGACGGGAGGTTTTAGTCTGGATGGACCGAAGTCTTCTACCAGAGGGGAGGGGGGCAAACAGTACGTGACCAGGGTGTGAGGGATCGGCTATGATCCGGCCAGCACGCCTCCGGGTCCTGGAGATGTACAGATCCTGGAGAGATGGGAGCTTGCAGCCGATCACCTTCTCAGCAGTGCGCACGACGCGCTGCAGCCTTAGTCTGTCCCTGGCAGTGGCTCCTGCGTACCACACGGTTATGGAGGTGGTGAGGATGGACTCGATGATGGCTGTGTAGAACTGCACTAACATCTTGGTGGGTAGCTTGAGCTTCCTCAGCTGCCGCAGGAAGAACATCCTCTGCTGGGCTTTTTTGATGAGTGAGCTGATGGTCAGCTCCCATTTGAGGTCCCTGGTGATGGTAGTGCCTAGGAAGCGGAAGGAATCAGCAGTGGTGATGGGAGAGCCTGAGAGGGTGAGGGGGGGCAGAGGAGTAGTGACTTTCCTGAAGTCTACAATCATCTCCACTGTCTTCAGAGCGTTCAGCTGCAGGTTGTTATTGCTGCACCAGGACGCCAGCTGGGCCACCTCTCTCCTGTAGGCGGACTCGTCGCCGTTGGAGATGAGCCCGATGAGGGTGGTGTCGTCCGCAAACTTGATCAACTTGACAGACTGGTGGCTGGAGGTGCAGGAGTTGGTGTAAAGGGAGAAGAGTAGGGGGGAAAGTACACAGCCCTGGGGTGATCCGGTGCTGATGCTAGTATAGTCTGAGACAGTCTTTCCCAGCCGCACATGCTGCCTCCGGTCTGTCAGGAAGTCGATGATCCACCTGCAGAGGGAGTCAGGCACGTTGAGCAGGGACAGCTTGTCCCGGAGCAGAGCGGGGCGGATGGTGTTGAATGCGGAGCTGAAGTCCACAAACAGGATCCTGGCGTAGGTTCCCGGGGAGTCCAGGTGCTGCAGGATGGAGTGGAGGGCCAGGTTGACTGTATCGTCTACAGACCTGTTGGCTCGGTAGGCAAACTGCAGCGGGTCCAGGAGAGGGGTGGTGATGGACTTGAGGTGGGACAGGACCAGGCGCTCAAAGGACTTCATGACTACAGAGGTGAGCGCTACAGGTCTGTAGTCATTAAGTCCAGTGATCCGTGGCTTCTTGGGGACAGGGATGATGGTGGAGGATTTGAGGCAGGATGGCACGTGGCATAACTTAAGGGAGGTGTTAAAAATGTCTGTGAATACAGGAGCCAGCTGTTTCGCACAGAGTCTCAGGGTGGAGGGAGACACGCCGTCTGGGCCGGGGGCCTTGCGCGGGTTCAGTCTGGAGAACTGTTTGAGCACATCCTGCTCACTGATGATAAGGGGAGGGGGGGGGTGCCTTAAATGAAGTAGGGAATGTGGAGGCTGTGGAGCTGGAGGGAGGGGGGGAGTTGGACACAGATGACGAGGTGTCAAAACGGGCATAGTGTTGGGACAGTCTCTGACAAAGGGCTTTGTCATCCTGACCTTTAGGAGCCTGAGGCCGATAGTTGGTGATCTGCCTCAGTCCTCTCCACACGGAAGCCGAATCATTAGCAGTGAACTGCTGCTGGAGTCTCTCTGAGTACACAGATTTAGCCCTCTTCAGCTCTCTGTTAAACCGGTATTTAACCTCCCTGTAGCAGTCCCTGTCTCCACTTTTCAGCGCTGCTTCCTTCTCCTTCCTGATCTGTCTGAGCTTAGCTGTGAACCAGGGTTTGTCATTAGAGTAACTCACCCTGGTGCGTGATGGAAGAATGTTCTCTTCACAAAAGTGGATATATGAGTTCACAGTGTCCGTGTACTCATCCAGATCATGCGTGGCTCCTTTAAGCATGCCCCAGTCAGATATTTCCATGCACGTTTCCAGCTTCTCCTCAGCATCACTGGTCCGTATCTTCGTAGTGCTCACAACAGGTTTAGTGAGCTTCAATCTCTGTCTGTATGTGGGAATGAGGTGAACCATCACGTGATCAGATAATCCCAGCGCAGCTCGAGGGACAGCGCGATATGCGTCTTTCACTGTGGTGTAACAGTGATCCAGTGTGTTTAATCCTCTGGTGGGGCATTTAATAAACTGTTTGTAGCGGGGGAGATCGTGGCTCAGATTGCACTGATTAAAGTCGCCAGCCACAATAATCAGCGAGTCTGGAAAACTCCGCTCTGTGTGTTGAATGTGATCCGCGAGCACGCGCTGAGCTTCGCGCGTGTCCGCGTCGGGAGGGGCGTACACAGCGATCATTATAAAAGAAGCAAACTCCCGCGAGGAATAGAAGGGCTTGCAATTGATAACAAGAAATTCCAAGGCAGGAGAACAGTGTTTGGAAATTACCGTTACATCAGAGCACCAGATGCAGTTGATGTAGAAGCAGACTCCGCCTCCTGTGGTCTTGCCGGAAAGCTCTGTGTCACGATCAGCACGGAAGAGCTGGAAGCCGTCGAGGCGCAGCGCGCTGTCCGGTATATTTTCCCGGAGCCAGGTCTCAGTAAAGCAGAGGACAGCTGAGGAGGCGAGGTCCTTAAAACGCATCAGCAGTCTCAGTTCATCCACCTTGTTAGAGAGAGAGTTGGTATTGGACAGAAATATGCCAGGCAGCGCCGTTCGCGAGCCTCTCCTGCGAAGTCGCACGAGAGCGCCCGCTCGTCTTCCTCTCTTCCGCCGTCTCACTTTCCGAGCCAAACAATAAACCAGATCGGCGGCAGGGGCTAGAAAAACTGGGAGGAGGTCCGTGGGGGTGAAAGTCCTGATATTTAAAAGTTCTTCACGGGTATAAGTGCAAGCAGACACACAATTGACAAACAAAAACAAAAACAAACAAAGAGATGATAATCAGAATCAGAATCAGAATCAGAATCAGGTTTATTGCCATTGTTCATGTAGTACACAAACTAGGAATTTGTCTCGAATCCACCTACATATAACATTACAGGTAAGTCAGAAAACATGAAAAAGCATGCCATGGGCCCCTCAATATCTGAAGAAGTACCTGCATGCTAACAGACAAGAACGATGCCACTATTATGGCTCACTGCAATGGCTAGCTTCTAATTCAAAAAAAATCTGGGGAAAGCAACTTTTTTCTGGTTATGCCAGCAGGTGGGAACCTACGAGGATGTTGCTAACATCAACGCTGCAGTAAGGTAAATACATTTAGAAGTACACACTCAGCAGGCTGCACATCATCTGGATGATATTAGCTAAGCGCAAATGTCTGCTAACAGAAAAGTACTCCAAAATGTTACTATTACCTACTGAAAATAGTAACTGTTATGTCCACAAACCTGGTGATGAATGAGGCGAAGAGAGTGGAAATGTCGAACACAGCTTTACTGATATAATGTGGAAGCAGTACACGGCAAGCACTCAGCGGGATCATCCGACATAAGAGGAAGTGCCGATGATGACCCACCCCGCTATATAGGGCAGTGCCTGTGTGGTGACGCAACAGGAAGTCTGCCTCACCACACTGCACTTCACAATAAGTGTGCCAGCACATTCTTCCCCCCTTAACAAAGTCCAAAAAAACTTTCCTACAATTCAAACCACCCTAATTTGGAACCCGAATCACACTCTAAAAAACGTAATCGCCATTGAGCCCCTGGCGGTCGCATTGAGGAGTGAAGATACTGTGACAGGAATTAGCAGAGGTGGACATATACATAAACTTGCATTATATGCTGATGATCTTCTTCTTTTTCTGTCTGATCCCTATAATTCTATTCCAAGCACCCTGAAAATCATTATAGCTTTTGGGGCAATTTCAGGATACAAAATTAATATGACAAAGAGCTCAGTTTTTTCAGTCAATAATAAAACTGCCCAAATAGCACTGGATAGATTCCTATTTAAGATAAGTTAAGATAAATTTACCTACTTGGGAGTTTCAGTGACTAGATATTATAGGGATCTGTTTAAATGCAATTTTACACCAGTTTTAATTCAGGCCAAGAAAAATATGGAATGATGGTCAGCCCTTCCTCTGTCAATGGCAGGACACATAAATGTGGTCAAGTTGGCAATAATGCCAAAATTTCTCTTTTCCAAACCATTCCAGTATTTATAACAAAGTCATTTTTTGAAGAACTTAATAAAGTCACCTCCTGGTTTATTTGGAATAAGAAAATACCACATATTAGAAAGGAATGTCTGAAAAAACAGAAGGAGGAAGGAGGATTGGCCATGCCAAACTATTTGCATTATTACTGGGCAGCTAATATCTCTAAGCTGATCTTCTGGGTATGGCCCCCTGAGGGAGAACAAATGCCCCTTTGGGCAGATATGGAACAATATTTTTATAATCCAGTATCAGTGAGTTCCTTAAATGTGACATGATTTGATTTACAAAGTGTATTCCATTTCCATTGTCTAAGTAAATAATTTCAGCTATTTTAAATCTTGATAATGTTTCAGTTAAGGGTTTCAGTGTCACCATAGCAATATTTAAATTAGTGTAGGGGAAAGCCTTTGTATATTCAATAAGTGTGTAAATAATTTCTAAACATTTTTACCTTCACTCTTATTTAGTTTAATGAGATCCATGCAAAGGTTTTGAAAAAACTAAGTTTATGCAGGGAGGATCAAATTATTTTGCTTTGAGCTCCCTAAAGCATTGTTCTCTTAATTGAAAATTGTATTCTCTTTGCAGTAGATTCTAAATTAAGTCTCACAGTAAACATAAATTCAGCACAAGTTGGACTTTTCTTAGACATTTGGAACTTTTCCCATAAATTTGCATGGTTTTCTTCCTTATCAGTTTACCTTGTTTCTCATAAACATGATATTTCCTTTACAATAATCTGCAGATATTTTCTTAAATATCTGGAAATTTATTGATGTAACTTTTAACTTCTCCTATTGAATGCTGTGATTTCATTACCAAGCAGTTTCATTTATATTTTTCTCTTCATTATTGATCATCTATTGATAATTTTTATGTATTACCTGTTTTTCTGAGGATTGCTAATTATTTTTTGCTAATTAATTTCTTTGGTACCCCCTTTTGATGCATGGAGATGCACATGCAGCAAAGCTACAGGGTATTTGCTTGATGGGTAGTGTCTTTTACTAGAAGGAAGCGTGTTACCACTTTTATGTGTTACACACAGTTAATTTAGATGAAAATGTGTGAGTAGCATAGCTTCTTCAAAATGAGGTTTCAACAGACATAACTTCTGTGCATGTCGTCTCTTGACTTAGTCTAAAAAGTAATATAGCTGTCTGTGCAGATTTGTTGTGATTTAGCATTTAGAGCGACCATTCTGAGTTAGTCACTTAGATCACATCTGTCTGTCCAATTGAACACAGACAGGTTGAATTTATGTAAGTGAATCCTTGTAAAAGGTTGTGTCACACTCCTTCAGTGAATGGAAAGGTGGACATATTGCCTAATTAGAATTTGGCTTAATTTTGTACAAGGAATGCCTCATTTTATACTGTATATTCCTTGGTAAATTATGGGGTGGACTGTAGTCCCGAGGCCCAGCTCGGCCACGGCCGAGCACCGGGAAAACACATTCCTTATTACTGTCACATTTCTGAAATGTAATATTGTCACACCATTATGTGGCAAGTGGCATCAGATGTATCCTGCAGTGTGAAGTCATATGAACACTACATTTTTAAAGTCAGAGTCATTTAAATTGTTATGCTTTATGTCATTTGCAATGTCATTTGTTCTACTTAGCCTCAAAAAATGCTTGTCAACTGAGAGGTCCTTTCCCCTATGGTCACTGTCACCCCCCTTCCAGCCAATGAGCCCATCACCCACACCCTCTGTCCGGCCTCCTCCCATCTCCCACAAAGATCAAATCTCGTTGCCATCCTGCAAAGAAAAATTTGGGGAAACCTCACAGCTTCCCCGTTCTTACGTCAGTATTCACATCAACAGGAGTGTAAATTTTATCACCTCATAAATTGATTTTACTAATGTTCCAGTTATCATCATTATTTTTGTGTCCCTGAAATGTATATCCCAGTTGTTCATCCCACTGTTTATTATAATGTTTAATGTTAAGAAACACAAATGAATTATTGTTTTTTATTATTTTATTATATATTGCATATGTCACCGAGGATTTATTAAATTGAAAGGTAGTGGTGATGTTATGATTCCTTGTTAATTTGGCAAATCTAATTCCTAGTGAAAGCTAAAAAAATTTTTGAATGTTTTCCCTTTCCTGTTGAAAAACGAAGAATGAAGAAGAGCAGAAAAACCTTTAAATTACACCTAAAGCTTCAACAATTTAAATGTGTTTTTGCTATTCACAACAAGTATTCGCTAAATATTCTGTGAATCAGTAAATGTTTTACCAATTGACATGGGTAATCACTAGTTTAGGATTATGTTTAAACAAAACAGTGTCATATATTAGAAGCCTTAAACCAACGCAGCATTTAGAATTAGTAACTGCAGGTGCAGGCCTAATCTCTGTTTTCAGGAATTTATGGCACAGGACCACAGTCTGTGGGGTTTTTTTTCCCTTTTTTTTTTTATATGTCCTTAAACCCTTCAGGCCTTGAGCATCCTTCTTTTTATTACAAACATCTGAGTCCTTTGAAGGCTGATTCTGTCTGTTTACCAATACCTTATCTAGGTAACCTTATCTATCTCTGACACAACTCTTTTTGGCTGACTCCATCCGCCGCTAATCAGTCTGAGTTTACCATTGAAATTAAATTCCCTTTCTCCATTTTGGCAGAAATCTTGTGTTATTTCTGTCTTTTCTGTTCATAAATTTACCATCTCCTGATAATACAAAAATTTCATTGTCATCTTGCTGTGTTCTGCAATCCTTACAGCAAAATAAGCTATTATTTCTTTTTCCCTTTCTTCTACATGTACAGACTGAGGATCAAAATATAAATAAGATTGCATATGACATTTATTTACAAAAAAGTGAGTTTAGTGTTATTGAAACAAAGCAACAATATGACATAGAATTATACAGTAATCATCAACCTCTTCTGTGCTTTGAATCATGTAATATAATGTGTACACAAAGCCTTCAATGATTAGGCATTATTAAGTGGCAGCATGATATTGTAATATTCAGTTAATTTCATCATTGTCATGCTGGTAGCATTGATTAAGATGCAAGCATTTGTACTTAACTTAGATGTTCTATGCGCCTGTGATCTCGATGAGGGAGGCATGGACAATGGCGAGGGGCCGGGTCCCAGAGGCTGGTTGTTAGTCCTGTGTCCTTTTTCCCTGTAAAGTTCATTGTTTTGCTTCAGTCAGAGAAATAAGGCAATTGAGTCAATAAAAGTCAGTGATACTCCAAAAAATTGAACAAAAAGAGCTCAGTGTTTTTCATTTTCCAAAGAAAAAACTGGAGGGAATGAAAATATTGGCTTTAAAAATATGTAAATAGTTCATCACGTACGCAACATTTGAGTGAAAACCCACAAAGTTAGACTGAAAGGGAAAAAAAGTAAAACCCCAAAACTTTGCAAAAATACCCATATATAGATTGTTTTTTCTTTCCTTTTACCAAGGTTTCACACACAAATCAGAAGCTACACAGCCTTTTCTATTTTTTACACTGCCGTGAAAACACAACACCAGTCCACTCCTTTTGCTCAAGACTACTATTTTCAAATACCTATAATTTTAAACACTCCTCAAAAGGATAACAATTAACCAATCAATCCTTTTATGCTCCACAAATATCAGAAAAAATCACAAACAACAATTTTACAACCTGCTTTTTCCCCCTCTGTGGAGAACTCTCACTTTTTCATACCGGAGCAGATTACACAGAGACAAGACAAACCAGACTGCAGTAACTTTTATCCAGCGCTTCAACAAATTCTCAAAATAAAATCTACTAGTATTTCAACGGTCACGTAACCCCTCCGCTGTGTGCCAAAAGCCCCAGTAAGACCTCCTCCCTCGGTCTCACCATAGTGGGGGAAGCCACATGGGCGATAAGCAGACATGGTAAGGGTATGAATCTTCTGTGAAAATCTACCTTTCTGGGATTACGTAAACTCTTCCACAAGATGTTGAGAGCCTAGTTATTTAGACAATAAAACGTCTGTGATTAAAAGAGCACAAATCTTTCCCTTTTTTTCTTTGCATGCAACTTCCGGCACCTCCACACACTGACAGAATGTATAATTACAGCGGAATTTTAGATTCTAGCCGTAACTTCACATTCGAACAGCATCCGCAGTGTTCAATCGGTTTGGGCAATCTCAGTATCTTTTATCCATAAACAACAAAAATGTACTTACATCCAAGTCGCCTGTAGGATTCTCAGATCCATCACCCAGTCAGTTCCAGTGCCCCGGTCTGAAATGCCTTCACTACAGTAACACTCAGCCTTTTTTTTTTTCACTCAGCCTGGGAAGGTCTTTTTATCAGTTGTGCACTTGCTGAAATCAAGCAGAGGCACCGGAAAGACCGAGATATGTAGATCCGCTGTTCGGAGTGCCAAAATGTTAGAATAATTTTGAGCTTAAATTATTCAAAGTCAAAAATCAGGCGGAAAGTTGGCTTTATGTACATTTATTACAAAAAAATATAAGGAGTCACCCCAATGGCCACTTTGGGGGAGAGATTACAAAGCATGACATTCAGACACACCTAGAATCTCTAAAGGATCCATTTTTCTAAGTCTGATATATATAGGTAGGAGAAAGGAGAGGAAGGGTGAGGATAAGGGAAGGGACAGAACGGGACAGTCCTGATAATCAAAGCTTATCCGGGCAGACGTCACAGACACTCTGGAGACAAGAATGTAAATCTAACAGAATGTTCATAAAACACTAATCTATGTAAGCTGAGGAGTTCCTGTGCATTCCTGTGACCCGAAACAGGACATGTCAGAGAGATTATAAAAAGTGGCTTAGATCATTCCTTACGCATGTACTGACCCTGTACTGATCTTCGGTCTGAACTCTCTGAAACTGCTCACAGAAACATGCCAAGAATATATGAACTTATCCTATATGGAATGCACATATAAACATTAAACATGGCATAGGAAAGGTATGATACTTCTCAGATATAATATATTAATATCAATAATAATGTAGATACATATATGGAATGTGGGTTTTGTTTTGGGGGGTTTTTTCTCTCCTTTTTTATGTGTAATGTGAAAGAGTTGTGTGATGGTATGTTTTACATAAATATGTGAAAATAAATAAAAAATATTCATAATAGCATGGTGTCACTCACTGGCATGGGTACTGACACTGAGCGAGAACTGGCCGACTTGAAAGCAACGATGTTTGTCAGCTCTTCGTCCCAAACCATGTTCTCTTCGATCACCAGAGCCCACGAGCCCCACTGACCACAACCAGACCATTCACTCCCAGTGTTGTCCGTTGGGGGCGGGCAGGGTGATTTCTCCCACGGGTTCCCCGGGTAAGACAAACGGCACACCATGGCATAGTGATTCAAGCGTCCACATCTACTACAACATTTTCTTCTTGCTGGGCACTCTTTCACTTTATGGCGGTGCGTTGCGGACCCACAACCCCTGCAACTGGGGTTTCCCGAGGCAGACCTTCGGCTGGCAGCATTGGTTTCCAAATAATCTTCATCCAAGCTATCCTCGCTGTCAGGGTCCGTAACATTAGCTGAGGCGGGTGACTCCAGCGGCATCTGTGACTGGCGTCAATTTAGCTCCATAACTAGCTTATCTAAGGCCTCCAATTGGAGAGCTAGCTCGACGGCTCTAGCTAATGTCAAGTCATTAGGTGCCTTTAATAGTCTAGCACACAGCTCAGTGTTGCACACGTGCACTGCTGGTTGGTCACATCGTTGGCCTCCGTCGGTCTATGATGACCATGGAAGAGAATCCTAAACATCTACTCTGCTGGAACAGCACCGCCTGTGGCTGAACAGGCCGATGCACACCGGTGTTCTACCTTCCAGCGTTGGGCGTTGGTAGGATTCAAGCCTGGGCAGGAAAATATGGAGGACAAGATGTTACCCATGCAGCATGTCCCCCCTCTCCACGTCACTGATGAATCCAAAGGAACAGCTGGGCTGCTATAGTTTGGCACCAGCGCCATCACAGGAGCTGCCAGAACGATGTTGAGCACAACAGAGAACTGCCTTAGGGGCTCCGACTCCGGATTTTTCCTCAGGGTTGACTCCCGAGGCCTTTCCCGTGACCAGGTGTGCCGCAAGGCAGCGGAGGTTTGAAATCAGGGTTTACCTTCCCCTAGATGGGCTACCTTCCCAGGTTGACGAGCCACCATCTACCCGAAGCATCTGGTTTTAAGGTGCCAGAGATCCGCCCTCGCCCCTTCTCCTATTAGTAAAAGCAGTTCCGCCGGGCTTAGAGACTAAACCACACGGGCAGGCTAGGAGTTGGACTTAGTTGTCAGAGGCTTTTCGAGACGCACGCCGTAAGGAGCATTTTATGAGCACTAGGAGCTTAACCCCAGTGCCGCTCCTGGCTATGACAACCTTGGAACCACACATACACACATGGTCACATACCATCTCGTCTTCAAGCAGCCCAAAACGACACTTGCTAGCTAGCTGCTTCAAATCAATGACATACTGGCGGATAGGCCAACCAAAACGCTGGTGTCTCTGGTGAAAGCAAATTCTCCGAACAGTCACGCTGTCTGGGGTGGAGAAACGTTTAGCTCGCAGCTCCACGACGTCCTCATACGAGTCCGACACACCGCGCATCCGTAGGACCCTCCGGCCTTCAATAACCATGTTCTGGACAAGAAGAGCATGTGCCCTCACCTTATTAAACTTCCGGAGGTCCAGCACTGTAATGTATGTTTCATAGACCTCCAACCAATGGGGCCATGACACTGGTGACTTGCCCGGGAGCTCAAGGAAGGGACAGAGTGGTGTAATGCACGCCTCCATGAGTTAATCATCAGTCGCCAAATGTTATGTCCACAAACCTGGTAATGAATGAGGCGAAGAGAGTGCTAACATCGAACACAGCTTTACTGATATAATGTGGAAGCAGTACATGGCAAGCACTCAGCAGGATCATCCAGCATAAGAGGAAGTGCCGATGATGATCCGTCCCGCTATATAGGGCAGTGCAGTGATGTGACAGGAAGTCAGCATCACCACACTGCACTTCACAGTAAGTGCACCAGTACAGTAACAACAGATAAGGGTTTACATTTTTAAAAAAATAACATTACCCAACATTGCCTGATTACATAAAAGTTTTTAAGGGACAAGTGTTTCGCTTTAATAAACGCCAAACACCATAGCATGTGTTGTTTGCAAGGATCTTGGCATGAAAGATAACAAATATCAAAACTTGTCAATGTTAGGAGAGGGAAACATATGGGGGAAAATGATGCAAAGAGAAAAGCCAGTCAACGATAAGGTTGGCAGGGTTCAAAGGTGGCGGACACCTGAGTGATGGCAGAAGACCAGACAAAAAAAAATAATTTAGCCAGCAGTGTATGAAACCGACACAACACAGTGACTGATAGTGGCTGAAATATCAAAGCCAGTCGTCTTCTGGGTAGGCTGGGAAGTGGCTGTCGCTGCTGTTTGATCCATCACACAGCTGCTTGTGTTTTTACTAAAAGCTTTGGAGAAGCCTGTAGGTGCCACATAGAAGTGAAGCAAGGTGGAGAATACATCCAGTCTCTCCCTGCCTCTTTCTCCCTCATTCTCTCTCTCTCTCTCACTGTCAGCTTGTCTCTTCCTCTCCCCCCTTCTCTGCCTCTCATCTCGTACAAATTGTGAGAACTCCTTTAGGCACAGCGGGACAAGAAAGTCTGCATTTGCTGGAACAGTATGCGTGAAAGCATTTGCTCTGTCTATGAATGTACCTGTTTTCTTGTACGCTCAGATAAAAGTTAGATCTTTGTCTTGCTTGCTGTTTTCACTGACACACACAAGAGCTTCTTTTGGAAGAAGAGGAGAAAGCGCAAGGAAGTTTACAAAACGATTTCTCAATCTTTTCTGCAGCTGATTTTTTGTGCTTGGAGGTGAAGTGCATCTCAGAGGGAGATCAGTAAGCAGAGCCCGCAGCAGAACAGCCAAGAGCTGTCAGCCTTGTTGCATTGTGGAAATCCACCAAATGGAAGCATCACAACAAGGAGCCGTGTCCTCAGTCTGCTGAACTCTACTTGTTGACTTATTTTGTTCAATAGGGTTGCTGGCAGAGAAAATGTGGGTCTTCTATTGTGTCTGAAGAGCTAGAAATCAATCCTCATTATATGAAATAGGCACTTAGAGCTGATCCATTATTGACTTTCCTGTTTTAGTCACCTTTGTGCATTAAGTATGATTTTGTAAAGGGAATAAAACCTTCATTGTAAGTCTTAAGGAAACATGAATCCTAGCTTTTTTTTAACATCTTGTAGATTTTGTTTGGTCTCAGTCACATTAAATGAAACATATTTGCTTCTTGCAGTGTTCAGGTTGATCTTGTGTGGCATGGGGTGGTGGCTCCGCCTTTGGGTCATGCCACCACCCGTAACTATAAAAGGGCTGCGGGCAGGAGGGATGGTCTCTTGGCCATTTCCTCTGCCTGGCGGCTGTGTGTGGTGTACCTGTGCCTCTTTAATAAACGTGTGTTCAGTTCAATATCTGGCCTCGTCCTTGGCCCCATATCTAGACATAACATTTTGGCAACAAGAATTATTTTTTTTTTTGTAATTAATTAATGAACTAATTGTCTGTGTCTTTCTTTTTTTTCGTACGGAGGTGGAGGAACTAGAGAGTTATATTGACGCGTTCTACTACCATTGCTGTGTCATGGAGCAGGCGAGTGTGTGTTCCGCCGCTGCTTCTCAGTCTAAACGACCGAGACTATCAGATTTGCCAAAATTAACGCCCTTGGGGCACCGAGGTTAGTGACATCCTTTTCTCCATTGAGAACAAACTTACCAGCATGGATGGTAGACTGGCGCTGGTCGAGCTCCTTCATCAAGAGTTCCAGAATTTGCAGGAGAGCTTAGAGTTCAGTCAAACACAGCTCATCTCTCTCGTAGAGGAAAATAACAGCCTGAAAAAAATCAGTAAACACACTAACCACACGGCTTGGTGTTGTTGAGGAAGAAAACCGGAAAATGAAGGAAACAGTTCTCAGTTTGCAGTCACGCAGCATGAGCGATAACCTTGTTTTTTCTGGAATTGTTGAAAAAAATAATGAAAATCCAGAACAGCTGGTCCGTGAATTTATCTCATCACAACTAAAACTATCCCCCGAAGTCACAAATTCAATTACTTTCCACTGAGTCCACCGAATTGGGCAAAAAAATTCCCAGAATAAACGTCCCAGATCTATTGTTGCCAAATTTGAGCATTTTAAGCAAAAAAGTTTGGTACAGAGGCAGGGCAGGCAGCTAAAAAAACACCAATTATGGTTTAAATGATCAATTTCTACAGGAAATTTTGAAAAGGAGAAGGAAGCTTTTTCCCATTAGGAAACAAAACATCCAAGAAGGTAAACGAGCTATTGTTTCTGTGGATAGACTGTATATAGATGGCAAGCTGTTTATGGATGAAACTATAACACCCTGGTTATTCTAGAGCCTATTTTGTTTTTTGTTGAGTTATTTTTATTATTTTTTTTTTTTAGCTACAGGTGGAAAAAGAGTGTGATTGTGCGCAGGTCTCTTACTCGATCTCAGTTTAATGTCATATGGGGTGAGACGCCGTGTTATCCGGCGCTCAAGCCATATTCCTCCTCAGCCCAGCTCTTATTGTGACAGCGTCTCAGCGGGCTCCCAGCTGTCAAGCTCTACGGGACGGCTGGAGCCCAATTACCCCTCATCAGCTGAGGCGCTGTCAACCAGTATTAAAGGGAGCAGCTCCGATCATTCGGGGTTGTGACCTTGCACCATTATCCACGCTCTTCTCCGGCGTGGGTAAGGCTGGAACCCCTTCGTCTGGCGCCAGCCACACGCTCATCATTCAGCATCGTGTGTAAGTGTTTTTCTCTGTATGATCATTTGTGTTTTGGCCCCACGAGGCCCTGTTCCTTTGTTCCTTTTCCCTTATTATAATAAACATCGCAAACTCACTGGTCTGCCCTTGGCTCTCATTGTATGGCTCGCGAGAGCCATACGTAACAGTAGGTCACAGCCTAGTGAGTTGCCGGCGGCCGTGAGTTTGCTAAAGTGGACTTGTTCTTCCCTGTCTGGGTGTCTGCTCTGAGGGCATGCCGTCTCCCAGGAGCGGCGTTCGGCGCCTGGGCGATGAGCTAACGACCGCCTTGGAGTATGTCGACGGGACGGTCTTCACCGCCTCCCTTTACGACAATCCCAACGATATACGCAGGCACCTAGAGTACGCTGAGGTTCTCCTGGACAAACTCCCTCGCTACTCCAACCACCCTGAGGTCTGTGCCAGGAGGGATGCCATCGGCTCGCAACGCGAGATTCTCCGTGGGCTGGAGGGAAATCCCGGCAGGAAGCCGAAGAGGAGTCGTTGTCGCCCCTCGCTTCGGGATCCCGCTCCTGCCTCCGTTCCGGCCTGGGAGTTCGCACCATCCAGAGGTCTTTCCCCATTCAGCACGACGTCACTCGGGATTCCCCCGGAGGAGCTGCAGCTGACAGCAATCAAGGTCCGGGACCGAGTGGCTGTTGCTCGCTCCGCTGTGCATCCCTCTATAATCATTAAGCATGTGATGGCGGCAGTTAGACTGGTGGAGAGGAATCCAGGGCTGCGTGATTTCCCCGAGTTTGACGCCATCCTCGCCTCTGTCTCTGCACAGGAGCGGCGATTTCCAGGTCTCACCTTCGCTTCACCCCCTGCAAGTAGCCGTCGTCACACTGCCTGTCCTCCTCAGCACGAATCCCGTCCGGATCCAGTTCCGGGCCGCCGCAAGGTCTCAATTCCCCACACAGCTGTCACTCCTACGCCTCGTCAGAGGGGAAATCCCGCATCCTCGTCTCCCAAGCCATCTTCCCCCGCTGTTACGTCAGCGCTCCGGGACCGGCTCATCTCAGCTGTCGCCCCCTCCTCCTCAACGCTTTCCCCGGCTGCTGTGTGCACCCAGAGTCCTGACCTGGCGAGCTTCATCCCGGAATCATCACGAGCGGCTCCCCGACGTCCTCCCAGGGGGTTCTCCGTTACCGTCCGGCGGGGAAAGGGAAGAGCAACGTCCGCTACAGCAGGCACCACCCAGCCTCCAGGAGACAGGCAAGTCCCAGTTCATTAACACTCTCCTTGTGATTTGCTCTGTCAGACTCCTGGAGGTGGATTTCGAGGTTCGCAGCTCCCCGAGCTCCCACCATCTGCTGTGGCTGTGATTATTAACCCCGCATCCTCTGTGTCTCCCTCCGCTGAGTGGTCCTCGACGCCAGGCCAACGTCGCGGGATGAGGAGGGGGCCTGCGGTTCTGGAGAGCCTGGTTCCGGTTCCACAGCTATGCCATGGGCGGAGGAGGAGAGCGGACTGCAGCGTGGAACCAGCGCCGACGATGAAGTGTCCCCAGGTCTCCAAGGAGGAGCAGTCTGGTCCAGTGGGTCGAGGTTCTCCTGCCACCACGCCATGTGGGCCATCAGCGTGGGCACCGGTGCCGGAGGACTCACAAGCTGTGCACACCATCATGCCAGCTGCGGAGCCCGACGCAGCTGAGTGGAAGCCTGAAGACGACCTCCTGACGCTTGAACCTGGATCTTCGCAGTCCTGGACGGCATCAGAACCCGAGATCAGGCAAGTGCTCTACCTTAGCTTTCTCCTTCTCATTTTAGAGCACTTTAGCCTGTCTCTAGGGGAGATGAGCCGGGTGCAGCCGTCCGCTGCGTCCGAGCTTGTCTCGCCGGGTTCTGGCGCTGCCGGTAATCCCGATCCCGGTTCTTTTCTCTCTCCTGAGCCTTCTCCCAGGGTCGCCGGCGAGGAGCTGCTATCGCCCTCGGTGCCAGAGATTCCTGGTTCGGGATCGGAGGTCGGTTCTGGTGCGGCGCCGACCCAATCGGGGTCCGACGTGGGTTCTACCGAGACCCAATTGGTGTCCGTCACGGGAGCAGCCACGATCCTTTCAGGGTGCTACGCGGGTGCTACAGAGACCCAATTGGGGTCCAACGTGGGTGCGGCACCAGCGATATCCAGGTCCGGTGAGGGAGCTGCAGATCCCCTGCCATCGGACATTGGACCGGCTCATCATCATCATCCCCCCAAGCTTCCTCCACCAGGGCCCATATGTGCCCTTCAGAGGTAAAGTGGGCTATCCCACAAAACTATTATTTTGAGAAAATGAGCTCTAAAGTTGAAATATTCTCAAAAAATCAGTGTGCCTATATCATTAAAAAGTTACCCCCTATAATTATTATAGGGGGTAGTTACCCATCCGCCCACCCTAGGTGGTGGTGGTGGTGGTGGTGGGGGGGGGGGGGGGGGGGGGGGGGGCTTGGGTGTTACTTGCCGTTTGGAGCCCGGCCGTGAGGGGGGGGCTGTGTCATATGGGGTGAGACGCCGTGTTATCCGGCGCTCAGGCCATATTCCTCCTCAGCCCAGCTCTTATTGTGACAGCGTCTCAGCGGACTCCCAGCTGTCAAGCTCTACGGGACGGCTGGAGCCCAATTACCCCTCATCAGCTGAGGCGCTGTCAACCAGTATTAAAGGGAGCAGCTCCAATCATTCGGGGCTGTGACCTTGCACCATTATCCACGCTCTTCTCCGGCGTGGGTAAGGCTGGAACCCCTTCGTCTGGCGCCAGCCACACACTCGTTATTCAGCATCGTGTGTAAGTGTTTTTCCCTGTATGATCATTTGTGTTTTGGCCCCACGAGGCCCTGTTCCTTTGTTCCTTTTCCCTTATTATAATAAACATCGCAGACTCACTGGTCTGCCCTTGGCTCTCATTGTATGGCTCGCGAGAGCCATACGTAACATTTAATTTGTTAACATTTGTCAAAATGTTTATTTCTTTGTTGTTGAGGTTGTTGTTTTAAAGATGGTTTTCCAGTAGAATTTTGTAAAGAATTTTGGCCTGTGATGGCACCTACTTTTTTTAAAATGGTGAACCAAATTAAAGAAGATAATGTAATTCCTCCGAATATGAATTTGGCTAGTATTATCCTGCTCCTTAAACCTGGAAAAGAACCTACGCTTCCATCCAGCTACCATCCCATCTCACTTATGAATGTCAATCTTAAAATAATTTGCAAAGCTCTCGCCAAAAGACTGGAAAGGATAATCCCGTTTATTGTACACCCAAATCAAACAGGTTTCATCAAGGGTAGGCACTCGGCTGATAATACACGCAGGCTATTTAATTTAATAGACTACTGCAAGATCAATAATGTAGAAACTACAATCTTGTCCCTGGATGCAGAGAAAGTATTTGACCGTGTTAACTGGAAATTTCTTTTTATGGTGTTAAACAAGTTTGGGTTTGGTTCATCTGTCATAAACTGGATTAAAACACTATATAGGTGTCCAGCTGCATCTGTCCGAACAAATGATCAGACTTCCCAAAGCTTTAATCTCCAGAGCGGTACTAGGCAGGGGTGTCCACTCTCTCCCTCACTTTTTACCATCATTATTGAACCATTATCAGCAGCCATACAACAAAATGTTATCAGAGGTATTCAAACTGGAGAAAAGGAACACAAGATAACTCTTTATGCTGATGATGTATTGATTTTCCTTGAAAACTCACAAAGATCTCTTCTTCAGACAGTGGCGCTCACTGATAAATTTTCATCATCAGTCTACTCTATTAACTGTGGTAAAATCAATAGCTTTACCTATAAATTGCAATTTCTCAAATACATCTACTATTCCAATACAATCAGGAAATGTTAAATATTTAGGAATAGATATTTCCCCCAGGCTCTCAGAGTTATTGCGACTAAATCCGATTCCCCTTTTAAAAACAATACAAGACGACCTTACGCGCTGGAGGACACTACCTTTATCATTAATGGGAAGAGTTGCAACCGTTAAAATGATGGTCCTTCCTAAAATTAATTATTTGTTCTCAATGATCCCTACCCAACCATCAATGGCCTGGTTTAAGTCTCTAGACTCAAATATAAGTAAATTTTTATGGAAGGATAAACCATCACGGATTAGTTTGAAAACCCTCCAAAAAGCGAAGAGTGGGGAGGCTTAGATTTACCAAATTTTTTTAATTACTTTTTAGCCAATAGACTGCAGTTTGTTTCAAAATGGACAAAATCAACCCCACTAGGAAACCCATGGTTAGATGCTGAACAGGCTCTCTGTGGGTTGCTAAATATCTCTGACTTACCTTTTATAAGTCTCTGTATTAAACGCCATGACTGTTTTAAAAGTAGTAATATCAGTTCCTCTCTGATGGCTTGGTGGAAATTTTTAGAAATAACAGGGTCTTCACTTGTCCCCTGTAAACTCACGACCATTTGGAATAATCCTGATATCCTGCAACAAAAGAGGACATTAAAATTTCCACTATAGCAAGAGAAGGGTACTAAAAATAACTTAGAACATCTTATTCAAGGTGGAAATTTTATCCAATTTCAGGATCTAGTGTCACAATACGAAATCAGTGATAAAAAGTATTTTGAATATCAACAGCTTAAATCCATAATAAAAGCAAGATTTAATCTTAATCAGACAGATTTAGAAGTACCAATTAAGGTGGCAGAGTTTCTAAATCTCCGTTCCCCAGAATTGATATTGAAAATACATGGACTATTAACAAAGTTGGATGAGTCCGTATCTCTTCCAATATCAAAATGGGAGACAGACTTATCGATTAATAAGGAGGAAAGTTTCTGGACACAAATATGTTTAAACACTTTAAAGATGACTAAAAACTCTAACTTACAACTTATACAGTATAAAGTTCTACATAGAATTCATTACACAGGACAAAGGATGCTCAAAATGGGCCTGAGTCACACAAATATCTGCTCTCACCGCACTAGCAACGTCCCGGATAGCTATATGCATGCTATGTGGTCCTGTGCACCGGTTCAAAAGTTCTGGCAGAAGACATGTGAAGACCTGTCGGCATGGCTTGGGTACAGTGTCCCACCCTCACCCACACTTTGCATATTAGGTGATTTAAGTGAAATAAATATAGATGCAAGGATGTCACATATGGTTCTCACTGCTTTATGCATCACAAAGAAAACTATCCTCATGAACTGGAAATCAAGAAATAACTTATGCATGACTTATTATAATAACTTACTATTGGATTATATTAGCCTGGAGAGAATGTCAGCCTCCTCAAATAATCAATTGGCGGAATTCAATTCTCTCTGGTCCCCTCTTATTAATTCTATAATCTGAGGGGTGGCGGGCGGTGACTCGCTCTCCTTGGCATCTCTGGCGGCTGGCTGTGCCCCGACCGCAGGTGTCCGGGGGGCCTGTTCCAGGGTGGCTGTCTGTCTGGCCCTGGGAGGGGGGGTTTGGTTGGGGGGGCTGCGGAGTGGGCTGGGGGGGTTGGGCTGTGGCCCCTGGCCGGCTGGCCTCGCCTCTCGGGGGGGTCTGGGTCTGGCCCTGGGCCCCTGGGCCCCTGGTGCTGGGGGAGGGGGTGCCCCCCCCCCCGGGCTGGGGTCGGGTGTGCGCCGGTGGTGGTGGTTGTCCCCGGTGCATCCTTGCACGGCAGGGTTGTGTTTTCCCTGGGGCCCTGGTGGCACCCTGGGGTCGGTGCCTGCATCCTGGGTCGCCCTCCCCGTCCACTGGGGCCTGTGGGTGTGGGTGTGCGTGTGTGTGTGAGAGTGGATGTGAGTGTGGGCTTGTGTATGAGCGGATGTAAAAGTGGATGTGTGTTGAGTGGGCAGGTGGGGCTGTGTGTGGGTGTAGGTGGGTATGTGTGATGGTGGGTGGAGGTACGTGTGTGTATGGAAACTGTTACTTGTGGGTACATGTCTAGGGGGTGGAGGATGTGTGTATGGGTAGGAGAACTTTGTTGGGTGGCAGGGGTTGAGCAGTTCATCTAGTGGCATGGGGGCTGGCGTTTCGGGGCCTGCTTGTCCCGGTCGCCCTGCTGTTGTGTTGTGGGGTGAGGCGCTTTGTTGCATCCCCCCTGGTGTCATTGGCGGCGGGTGTGTTATGGTGCTTGGGGGTGGTTGGGGGGTCATTGGCACGGGTTGATGGAGGTGTTTCTATTGGGTTGCTCTGGGGTCGCTGTAGTTGCAGGGCGGCCTGCAGCTGTCGGTGTGCGTCTGGGGTGGGTGGTCGTGGGCCTGAACGGGCGCTCGAGGGTATCGCCTGGCGTGTTGGGCGCCGTGTGGGTCCGGCCCATTGTTCACTATTGTGACTGTTGTTGTCCATGTTTGTGTGTGTAAGATGAGTGGAAATATGTTTGGCTGCCCCATCATGTTAGTGGTGCTGGGAGCGCCAGGGTGTGATGCTGGTGGGTCCTGGGCTGCTTCCACTGGCGGCCCTCGCCCTGGGTTGGGATTTGGGGGCAGTGGGTGGCCTCATGAACCAGTCTGCAAGCTGGCTTCTGGGGGTGGACGGCCTTGCTTTTAGACCGCCTACCTCCCAGTCTTATTTCCCGCCCTCCCCCTCCCCCTGACTCTGGGTGGAATATACATCTTTTTTGTTACATTTAGGGCTTTGGGGTGGGGGTGTGCTGCACTGTGTCGGTGAAGGGGACACCTTTGCTGCATGGTGGGGCTGCACTCACCTCAATTTTAATTGCATTTTAGACACTGAGGGCTTGGGTGGATGGGGGCCCTGCTGCCCATCGCAGTTGCTAGCGATGCTCCAATCACTATCCCCCCAATTTTAATTGCACTTTGGTAGTCCACACATTTACACACAATTATATCATATAACCGACACACACCCACCATGTTCTGTGCGGGGGGAGGGGGTAGAGGTCTTCCCCCACCCCTGTTGCCCTGCTCTTGCTGGGGGCGTGGGGGCCTGGTGGGGAGCCTGGGACCTATCATGTTGTCAAAATCCCTGGGTGTTACTGAATATATAGATATAACCAAGGAAGTGAGAGGGGGGCTGAATATGAGTCTAAGTGAGAGTGAGGGGGTGATGAATGGAGGTGGTAATGGTGGGTCAGTTTTGTGAGGCACTTTGCATGCCAGGTGGCATCTTGGGGCGCCTGCGGTGGTCTGCTGATTGTTCGCTCAGATGGGCGCCGGGGGGGGGGGGGTCTGCTTCTGTGGCCTGCGCCGGTGGTCTCCTTGGTCACTGCAGGGCATTGGTGCATGTTCAGGCTCGCTGCATCTGCTTCGCAGCCGCCTTATGAAACAAAGGTGAATGTGGAGTGAATTTGAATGGGTACAGGAGTGAGAGAAAATGGGTCGGTCTGGGTGATTGAGAGGGGTGTGCATGGGAGCATGTGGGTGTGACGGTGTGGGGAGGGGTGTGTCTGCGAGTCAGGAGGTGCTGGATTAAGGGGGGTAGTGCCTCTCAGCAACGTGGGCTCCCCTGGGCGGGGGGACTTCTTTGGACGCGGGGGTCCCCGGGGTGTGCGACAGAGACGCTGGGGCGGGCCCGCTGTGGGGGTGCCTGGGGGGGGCTTGCGCCAGGGAGCGCCGGCCAGTCTCTGTCCCAGGGAGTGGGGTCGCTGGCCTCCTTGTGCCTGGGGCCCGAGGCCGATGTTAGCCCCACTGGGGGGGGGGGGGTCGGGTGGGTCAGGGGGTGTGGGCTTACCACGCCGGCCGCCGAGCAGCCTGGCCGCCCTTGATCGTCCCTCCGGGGGTGGATGCCTGGCTTTCCTGGAGCTTGCTGACCTCGGGGCTAGGGGTTGGTGGCGCTGCCTTGCCTGCTCGGGGTTCCCGGGGGGAGAGCTGCTGTGGCCGGCCCTCCGCTCGTATGTTTCCTGACAAACCACTCACATGCACACACTTATTTTGCACACGTTCTCATATATATGCACACAGACATACACGCAAAAGTGTCTCTCCTTTAACAGGTGCGGAAACCAGACTCGTGTTGAGACATCTTCGGTGGAAGAAGCAGTTTGTCTTTTGTTTGTTTTAGTTGTTTGTTTGTTTGTTTGTTTGTTTTGTCTGTTCCCCTCCCTTTTCTTTTCCCCCTTCACACACTTCCTTTCCCTCTTCCCCATCCTGTTGGGTCTTCCATGGGTAAAACAATTAAAATAAAGTATTAAAAGTTATTACAGGAAGAGTTTACAACAATATACAATACACAGTTAGGTACTGTATAAGCTCCTCTTGGCAAAGTAAATCTGTTTTGGCACAATAAGGGTGACAGATCCCAGTTCTGTTTGCCTAACTGCCTGACAGGACAAGGGGGGGGGGAAGTGGAGAAAAGGTATGGAAGCGTGCGTTTTTTTCACTCCGGATGGTTTTGGAGCTCCCGGGCAGGTCACCTGTTCCCTGGCCAAGACAAAGCGCTGCCTTCCTGGCTTACATGGTGGCGCTGAACCCGGGGAGGATGGACAGGCTGAGGGTGAGCATGTTGTTAGTGCACAATTTTGGAACTGGAGGCCAGCAAATACCGAGCACGCTTGGCAGCTCGGACAGCTTCGAGGACGTGGTCGAGCTGATGGCGTGCAATTTTTGTGCCCTGGACAATGTCACCATCCGGAGGAGTGGGTTTCAACAGCGCTGCCAACAGGTGGGCAAGCATATTCAGTGGTTCGTAGCCAACTTGAAACTACTGGTTAGTGTGTGTCGATTCGGACCTTTGGAGGAACCAACATGAAAGAAGACGTGGAAGATGCCAACGCTGTGACATTGAGGTCTGCCCCCGGGAAAGCCCATGCATGTGCGTAGTTGCTGTCTACAGTCTCCTTCCTTCAGCAGTCTTTCCACAGGCTGACATGGGGGCAGCCTCCAGTGAGATCGAAGCCGACACGGAAGCACGCTCCGCGGCAGACGTCCTGCTCCTCTTCCTGTCCACCCGTTCCTGTTCCTGCTCTGCCGGCTGCAAGACGCCACCACCCAGCTTCGGACCACCGGAGGAACACCTCTGCCTCTCAGGCAGCAGTTTTCCCCTTGCCGAGCCAGACAATCCCTGCAGCAGTTCCTTCTTCTAGTTTTCCTTTGCCAGCTGTCCCGTCAGCCTCCTCTTCTTCCTTTGCTGCTGCGACTCCCATCTCCTCAACGCATCCTCCCGCTGCTGAGGGCCCAGCTGTTTCCTCCCCAGTTCTGCCCATCACCGCGTCTGCAGGGGCAGCTCCTCCATGATCCTCTGAGGGGCCAAGAACCATGGTAGCCACGGAGAGGGCTGATTCAAAGCCAGCTGCAGCAGAAATCATCGCGCCCCGTGAACACAGGCAAGTGTTTTTTCATTCTCAATTACCAACACATGAATTACCTTGCCTGATTCCCGGTGGTGGGGTTCAGTTACTGCAGTCCAGTGAGTCCTCACCACCGGCTGCAGATTACACTACCTCACCTGCTCTCTCCATGTCTCCTCCTATTCCCCCTGAGTGTCTGCTGGCCCCAGAATCAAGCCGCCGGACAATGGAGGAGCCTGCAGCCCTGGAGGACCTGATTCCAGCCCCGCAGCCATGGTCTGGACGGAGCGAGAGTGCTGTGACCGAACTGAAGCCTGCACCAACGATGGAACATCCCCTGGCCTCAGCAGTACAGGATCCAGCAACAGCAGGGAACCGGCCTCCTATGTCCATGCCGGGTGAGCCACCTGCGTGGACCGCTTCGCTGAGGGGTCCTGGTACTGCATCCACCACCATGCCTGCTGTAGGAGCCGCCGCAGCAGAACCAAAGCTGGACCTCCAGAGGACCGGGCACAAGACGTCACCGCCTGGATCAACGGAGTCCTGGATGGCGCTGGAGCTTGAGCTCAGACAGGTGCTCTTCTTTGTTTTCACTGTCTCTGTTTTGGAGAGATCTTGCCTGGCTCTTGATGGGGAGAGCCAAGTGCAACCATCAGCTACACCTAAGCTCACCTCGCCGGGCTCCACTGCCACCAGTGACCCTGACCCTGTGGGTTTGGTCTTGCCACCTGAAATCTTCGTGGGTCCAGCTCTTACAGCTGAGGTTGTCGTGGGTGCTACATCCCAGCCTGGGGCCTCCGTGGGTGCTGCTCCCCCTTCAGCTGAGGTTGTTGCGGGTGCTCCTTCCCAGCCCGGGACCTCCATGGGTGCTGCTTCCCCTCCGGTTGAGGTCTTCGCGGGTGCTCCGTCCCAGCCCGGGGCCTCTGAGGGTGCTGCTCCCCCTCTGGTTGAGGTCTTCGCGGGTGCTCCGTCCCAGCCTGGGGCCACCAAGGCTGTTCCTTCCCCGTCAGCTGAGGTCATCGCGGGTGCTCTGTCCCAGCCCGGGACCTCCGTGGGTGCTGCTGCCCCTCTGGTTGAGGTCTTTGCAGGTGCTCCATCCCAGCCTGGAGCACCAAGGGTGTTCCTTCCCCATCAGCTGAGGTCATCGCGGGTGCTCCATCCCAGCCCAGGACCTCCATGGGTGCAGCTCCCCCTCAGTCCGGGTCTCCGTGGGTGCTGTGTCCCAGTCGGGGGCCATCATGGGTGCTGCGCCCCTGCCTTAAACTAACATGGGTGCTGTGCTCCAGCTTGGGTCTGCCGTGGGCTCTACGCTCCAGCCCAGGGGCCACCGTGGGTGCAGCTCTGGCCCAGTCCAGGTCCACCATGGGTGCAGCTCTGGCCCAGTCCGGGTCCACCGCGGGTGCAGCTTTGCTTCAGCCCAAAGCCTCTGCAGGAGCAGCCTTGCTCCAGCCTGGAGCCACCGTGGGTGCTGCTTTGCTCCAACCTGGAGCCACCGCTGGTGCTGCTATGTCCCAGTCCGGGACCAGCAAGGGTGCTGCAGGTCAGTCCAAAAGCGTTGGGGTTCCCCTTCCTCTGCCCGACGCCGTTGGGGTTCCCTCTCCTCTGCCCGAGGCCATTGTGGTCCCCTCTCCTCTGCCTGACACCGTCGGGGTCCCCTCTCCTCTGCCTGATGCCGTCGGGGTCCCCTCTCCTCTGCCCGACACCGTCGTGGTCCCCACTCCTCTGCCCGAGGCCATCATGGTTCCCTCTCCTCTGCCCAAGGCCGTCGCGGTTCCCTCTCCTCCACCCAAGGCCGTCATGGTTCCCTCTCCTCCACCTGAAGTCGTCATGGTTTCCCCTATTCCTGTATCCTCATCACCACTGGTTCTTCCCGTACTTTCCTTTATGCATCCTTGTCATCTTAGTTTTAGTGTTTATATTGTGTTTCTCTTTTTGACACAAGCTCCCCACCTTGTTCTCCAGACACTCCCACCTGGTAATCATCTTGTATTGGTAGCTCAATCTTTCCCTGCTCGGTAATTAGGTCATCCTACCCACTCATGTGTTCCACACCTGCTGTCATTTACCTTGATTATTGCCTGCCCTATTTATAGTCTGGCTTTTCCTTCACTCCTTGTTGGAGCCTCATCTAATCCACTCACTCGCGTCAGAACCCTTTCCCCATTCTGATGCTTATTCCTATGTTCATCCTGCCTACTCCTTTGCAGCCTCAGTTTATAAGTTTACTTTGTGCACTGTTTGGATTTTTGTATTTCTTTATTAAATTCCACAAACTGCAGTTCAGCGCTTGGGTTTTTCCTCTCTGCCCCGAGGGGCAAATCTTGACAGTTTATATGGTTTATGTTCTGTGTTCTTATTTGTGTGGCATGGGGTGGTGGCTCCGCCTTTCGGTCACGCCACCTCCTGTAACTATAAAAGGGCTGCGGGCAGGAGGAACGTTCTCTTGGCCATTTCCTCTGCCTGGCAGCCGTGTGTGATGCACCTGTGCCTCTTTAATAAACGTGTGTTCAGTTCAACACCTGGCCTTGTCCTTGGCTCCATATCCAGACATAACATTATCCATGAGATAATTTGTAATAAATCATAAAAATACTTCTATGGGAAAGACATGGTGTGCTGCAGTCAAGAAAAAAGGACTGGAGATAATTTATACCTGACCTGAAAAGGACAACTCACTACCGAGGAGTCGTCATCACTTTCCAGTGTGTGCTGCAACTCCTGTAAGTCCTTGCCTCAACTTTTGCAACCTCTATAATTCTAGTCAAGATAGGACGAATTAGAACCATCTTCATTTGTCGGGCTAGTTGTCAGGATTTTATAATGTTCCTATAATATACTGTATATTTATGTATTGTGGGATTTACAAGCAAAAAAGCATAGGTTCAGTATAGACACAAAAGGCACATTATTATGGCCTCTCACACAGTGTGCAGCTGGTTTTAGAATACATTGAATTGTCTAGTTGTGTTTGAAGAGTATAATAGTTAATTATCATTTTTTACAGGCAGGTGGATCTTGTAAATAGCAATCTGACTTTCTTATGATCTTTTTAGCCTCTTAGTTTGCTCTTGGGAAGACTGATAGTATGGTCAATAACAAGGCTGGTTCTTCATGTTCCCATTTCTAGGTCATGTTTTCAGAATGTTAATATATTTTCAAATGGTTTCTCTTGTTTGTGTTTCATAGTACATCATGTTCAACAGAAATTGGTCAACACCAGATGGGCACACTGTAAAAATGAAAAAGGTAGGAAAACTACAGTTGCATCAAATAATTATCTTTTGTTTAAATCATTGGTTTTTCCTGTGTATACATTAGGGAAAATAAGTATTAAACATGTCAACTCCCCGGTCCTACTAATGCTAGGATGCAAAATGTGACTTTCCCTGGACCAACTACGCCCCCACATCGGACACTACCTCGACAGAAAGGCACTCACCTGGGGGGGGGGGAACGTCGAACAACAGCTACGTATGAATCAAAGGTTTGGCCGGAAACGCCAAGCAAAGCGACCCAGGCTTGCAGTACTGAATTGGGTCTGGATCCGGCAGCCCAACCACACCCACAAGCTGCAGTCATTTTGGACAACACTGATGCAGATCATAGTGCAGTTGGGCACAGCCACCTTTTTTCTCACTGACAGGTCATGGTGGCACACCAGTCACCTCAGAAAAGTGACACCGACTTCGGCCCCAGATCAGAAGATGGTTGTGGACACGATGGGATTGGGCTGGGACCTCAGCAACACAAGACCCACAATCTCCAAAGAACAGTCACCGGAGCCTGCAGTGGAGCCACAGCCCGAGCACCGCTGAGCCCGGGTTCGGTAGAGACCCTGCCACACTTTACGACGACGTTTTAAAAATTTGGACTCTTGTGTGTAGTCAGGACGTGACCAACAACAGTGGCAGAATAATCCACTCGGTCACGCAGGCATACCGGTGGTCTATCCGGGTGCCCAGCTAGCTGTATAAAGTTCTTTGGGTTTTTTCAAGGGGGGGGGGGCGGAGTAAATGTGATGTTTGGACTTGGTGGCTTGCCATAGGTGATGTCAACACGTGGTAAACTGTCCATGGCGCAGAACAGCACCACCATTTGTAAATGTTCAGTTATGTGTTGAATAAAGGAGAGTGTGGTTCACGTCCATTGTCAGCACCTCATTCTTAGACATCATCATCATCATAGCAGTCTGTTGGGGGCGACAATGACTGTTCCATTTAGGTCCGATCAGATTCCTCCACGCAGCTCTGTCCTTTGCCCTCTGCTGCCAGGAACTCCTGGCCTTGTTAACCCAGGTGACATCTGAGCCGGTATGAGTTGCTTTCTGACTGACCATTTCATGAAACTGCTTGCAAAATATTTGAGTACTGCTAGCTTTTGCTGAACTAGCGGCACATTCTTGGCAGATAGAGGTATTATCAGTGGCAAGGACAGGCCAAGACAAACTGACTGCAGTATCTGTTGCAGTGACTGTCCAGATGATAGGTTTGTTTATCTCTGCTCTTTGTGTAGTGCATGTCACGATGCACCAACTGGCAAAAGTCCACCATAGACCTTGCGACAGATGTGCTTATCTGCCAGGATGTCCAGTCTCACCCCTTGTAACTGGGAGTGGTCCACCACAGACCTGTGACAGATATTGTTTTTAGTTCTGCCAGGATGCCCAGTTTCACCCTCCACGCCCTCGGCAGGGTGGGGTTGCTGGTTGAGTCGCCGATGGCCCGACCCATGAGACAGGTAGTACTGGTTTTCATGGTTATCCGGTAGCAAGCAAACCAATGCCTGACCTGACATTCTTAGACATAACACTCCAGTTAACTGATTTTTATTAGATTAAGGCAAATTAACATTCCCACAGCACTTCATGTTAAAGCGGAACTCACAGCCCCAACATAGCATCCACCTGGACAGTCTTTGGCGTGACACATAATAGATTTGCATGAAGTCTGTACACAAACTCCTCATTCTATTTAATTCTGGGTTTTCAAATCCGTTTGTTGGAATATTGTTGTCATACTATGTGGACATTTTGTCATGGGGGCATATTTTGTGAACATCTTCCACCCCTTGAGTTATTATTGGTTTTGGACAGATGGATGGATGGATGGATAGATGAATAGATGGATATATGGATGGATGGATATACTTTATTAATCCCAAACTGGGAAAGTACAGTGTAACAAGATCAAGGCGAGGAAGGCGTCGGGACCGGACGGCATCAGCGCAAAGCTCCTCAAGTCCTGTGCAGACCAGCTGTGTGGGATTGTGACGTATATCTTCAACATG
This sequence comes from Pholidichthys leucotaenia, assembly GCA_020510985.1. Lineage (NCBI taxonomy): Eukaryota > Metazoa > Chordata > Actinopteri > Cichliformes > Pholidichthyidae > Pholidichthys > Pholidichthys leucotaenia. The sequence goes on from CM035838.1 coordinate 151,218,814, forward strand.
AGCCTGAAACTGGGGAGGGTACCACAGCTGTGGAAAACATCTTGTGTGGTACCTGTACCAAAAACTTCCCACCCCAAAGACCTGAACAGCTTCAGACCGGTGGCCTTGACGTCCCACTTGATGAAGACCCTGGAGAGACTGCTCCTTGCTCATCTCCGCCCCCTGGTGGAACCAGCGATGGATCCACTCCAGTTCGCCTACCAGCATGGCATTGGGGTGGAGGATGCGGTGATCTTCCTCCTTCACCGTTCTCTGTCCCACCTGGAGAAGCCCGGGAATATGGTGAGGATCATGTTCTTTGACTTCTCCAGTGCTTTCAACACCATCCAACCGATGATCCTGAAGGACAAGCTGCTGCGCGCAGGGGTGGACCAGCACCTGTCATCATGGATCCTGGACTACCTCACGAACCGGCCTCAGTTTGTGAGAACCCGGGACTGTGTTTCCGACACGATCATCAGTAGCACGGGGGCCCCCCAGGGAACGGTGCTGGCTCCCTTCTTGTTCACTCTTTATACTGCGGACTTCTCACACAACACAACACATTGCCATCTACAGAAGTTCTCTGATGACTCTGCGATCGTTGGTCTCATCTCCAGCGGAGATGAAGCTGAGTACAGAGGGCTTATCCAGGACTTTGTGGACTGGTGCCATCGGAACTGCCTCCAGATCAACGCGAGGAAAACTAAGGAGCTGGTGGTGGACTGCCGCAGGCATGGGCAGCCCCTAACAGCACCAGTAAATATACAGGGAACAGACATCGAGATGGTGACATCCTACAAGTACCTGGGTATTCATCTGAACAATAAACTAGACTGGTCACACAATACTGACGCACTCTACAAGAAGGGACAGCGCAGGCTGTTCCTGCTGAGGAGACTCAGGTCTTTTGGTGTACAAGGGGCGCTGCTGAAGTCATTCTATGACACGGTGGTGGCATCAGCCATCACTTTTGGAGTGGTCTGCTGGGGCAGTCGCATTACTGCAGCCGATAGGAAGAGACTGAACAAACTGATTAAGAAAGCTAGCTCTGTCCTGGGGCAACGCCTTGATCCGATGGAGGAGATAGGAGAGAGAAGGACGGTGGCTAAACTGTCATCTCTGCTGGAGTCCGAGTTCCACCCTATGCAGGACATACTGGATGCACTGAGGAGCTCATTTAGCAGCAGACTACATCATCCCAGGTGCACAACCGAGAGGTTTCGTAGGTCCTTCCTACCAACGGCTGTCAGACTGTACAACCTAAGCAGGGCTGCTCGCAGAGATAGCAAAAAGACGTAACAAACTAATAGTTTTTTTTTTTTGTTTTTTTTTTTGAATGCAAAAGATGCAATAGACTTACACAATGGTCCTCTCCGGCATACAACTAGGAACATACCGGTCGCTATGGAGGGTGAGAATATGTATGGGCACATAATCATACCATGTAGGATAACTCAATAGACGGTTATGCTGTTTCATCCCACCTAGCAACAATGCTCTGCACTGTGTGTGTTTATATATTTACATATTTATTCCATCTAGCTACAATGCTCTGCACTGGGTGTGTTTATATTTATATATCTATATATTTATTCCATCTAGCTACAATGCTCCGCACTGTGTTTTTATATATCTACATATTATTCCATCTAGCTACATTGCTCCGCACTGTGTGTGTTTATATACTTGCATATTTATTCCACCTAGCTGCAATGCTCCATACTGTGGGTGTTTATATATTTACATATTTATTCCATCTAGCTACAATGCTCTGCACTGTGTGTTCATATATTCATATATTTATTCCATCCAGCTACAATGCTCTGCACTGTGTGTCTGTGTGTGTGTGTGTGTATATATATATTTTATAGTAATATGTACATATGTATATTAGCTGCTCTTGCTTGCTTGTTTTTTCTTGCCTTCTGATTGTTGCTCTGAGTGTTGCTATCCCTGTGCTGTTGCAATCCTGGAATTTCCCCGTTGTGGGACTAATAAAGGCTTATCTTATCTTATCTTATCTTAACAGCAGCATGACACAGTAGGTGACCCAAACCAACAGAAATACACACAGCATAATAGAAAAGGAGTTACCCAGGAAAGTAAAAAATGCTTAGATAACTTTATATACAGTACTACATAGTCTACTACTAGGTTAAATAGATGATGATCCTTATGAACCTATGGATAGTACTGACTGTACAAAGGAGGGTTATAAGGCACAGGGTGAAATGCAAGGGACCAATTAGACTGTAAGGTGCAGTATGTGCAGTATGACAGCATTCTTATGACCAAAATTCCACATTAGAGTGAGCTATTGTACAGTGAAATGGCATGTGGCAGAAAAGATTTCCTGTACCTGGCCGTTCAGCAGTGAAGCTGCAGCAGTCTGCTGGAAAAAGTGCTCCGCTCTGTCCAGTGTGTGGTGGAGGGGGTGATCAGGATTGTATATGGATTGCAATTTGTTCAGTGTCCTCCTCTCCACCACAGTCTCAAAGGTCTCTGGCCTGAGACCAATCACAGAGCCAGCCTTGATAATCTTGTCAAGTCTGTTGTTGTCGCTGGCTCTGATACTGCTACCTCAGCAAACAGCAGCAAAGAAGATGACGCTGGCAACGATGGTCTGATAGAAAAGCTCCAGCATCTTGCTGCACACATTAGAAAGTAGAGTCTGCTTATCCCCTTCTTGTGCACAGCATCAGTGTTAGATTTCAAGTCCAGTCTGTTGCTGATCATGACACCCAGGTATTTGTCATCCTCAACTACCCCCACATCCTCCCCCTAATCCGCAATGGCTGTGAAGGCATCCTCTTCTTCCTGAAGTCAGTCACCATCTCTCTGGTCTTGCTGACATTCAGCCTCAGGTGATTCTGCTCGGTCCAGTCCACAAATCTGTCTACCAGTGCCCTGTACCCCCCCATACACTCAACAACAGCCGAGTCATCAGAGAATTTCTGCATGTGGCATGACTCAGTTGTACTGAAAGTCACTGGTGAATAAGAAGATGAAGAGAAAAGGAGAAAGCACAGTCCCCTTTGGAGCTCCCATATCACTAACCACTACATCAGACAAAACACTGCCGGACAAACTGTGGCCTGCCTGTCAGGTGAGTCAGTAACCCAGGAGATCACAGAGCTGTCGACCCCCAACACACGCAGCTTCTCTCCCAGCAGCAGTGGTTGAATGGTGTTAAATGCACTGGAGAAATCAAAGAACGTGATTCTCAGTGTCTCCTCCTCCATCCTGTAACTTCCTCCTGTAGTTGTCTTTACACATCCTCAGCATCTCTCTGCTGAAAAACAGTGCACAGCCTGGGCTGGCATGGTTGTGTTTTCATAGAGTCTGATGTATCTGTGATGCAGTCAATCATAATGTCTATGTCCACCCCATGTGGTTCACAGAGTAAATCCCCGTCCATTGTCTCGAAGCAGTCCTGTAGTGCATCACCAGCCTCCTGTGTCCACCTTCTCACAGTCCGTGTGTGAGCAGGCTGCCTTTGCACAAGAGAAACGTACTTGGGGGTTAACAGAACCAGGTTGTGATCGGATCTGCCAAGAGGGGTAGAGCTGTGGTGCTGTATGCATTTCTGACATTGGCATACAGGAGATCCAACGTTTTATTTTCTCTGGTAGGACAGTCAACAAACTGGTGGAAGTTTGGTAATGTTTTATCCAGTGAGACATAGTTAAAATCTCCTGTGATGGCCATGAATGCATCAGGGTGCGAGGCCAATAGAGTGGCAGCAGTGGAGCTGATGATGTCACAGGCCACCGCTGCATCAGCTGATGGGGGGGAATGTAAATAGCGATTACAATGGCACATGTGAGCTTTCTTGGCATGTAATTAAGGTTACTCATGGCGAGCAGTTATTATGATAATTTATTCTGTCTAGTTTCTTAGTTTATGTTTTGCATCCCTTGTGTTTTCCCTGTCTTGTCTGTCTCCCTTGTCCCTAGTCTGGTTTGATCGTGTCCCTTATGTTATCCTTGTGTTTATCTTGTCTCATTTTGATATTAGGTTTATTTTTAAAGTTTGTTTTGGTTTCATTTATTTTCAAATAACTTAATTCCCCTTTGTATTTTGGCAGCATCTTCCTTTCAGTTGTTTTTTTATGATTCACAGGTTATGATTGTGTTATGTAACCTCATCACTTTGACTCCTCTCGCTTGTGTTCTCACCAGATCCTCCTTTTGCAATTATCTGTTTTTCTATACATTTAGCTCTGTTTTCCCTCTCCTTTGCGGCGTCATTGAGTTTCTGTCTATGGATATTCCCAGGGATATATTCTTCTTAGCAAAAAGACGTAACAAACTAATAGTTTTTTTGAATGCAAAGATGCAATAGACTTACACAATGGTCCCCTCCGGCATACAACTAGGAAAATACCGGTCGCTATGGAGAGTGAGATTATGTATGGGCACATAATCATACCATGTATGATAACTAAGTAGACGGTTGTGCTGTTTCATCCCATCTAGCAACAATGCTCTGCACTGTGTGTGTTTATATATTTACATATTTATTCCATCTAGCTACAATGCTCCGCACTGGGTGTTTATATATCTACATATTATTCCATCTAGCTACATTGCTCCGTACTGTGTGTTTACATATTCATATATTTATTCCATCCAGCTACAATGCTCTGCACTGTGTGTCTGTGTGTGTGTGTGTGTATATATATATTTTATAGTAATATGTACATATGTATATTAGCTGCTCTTGCTTGCTTGTTTTTTTTCTTGCCTTCTGATTGTTGCTCAGAGTGTTGCTATCCCTGTGCTGTTGTAATCCTGGAATTTCCCCGTTGTGGGACTAATAAAGGCTTATCTTATCTTATCTTATCTTCTTCCGGCTTTCAGAGAGAGCAGATGCATTTCTCCTCCTCTCCTCCTCCGCCTCCTTTGACTGATCCCAGCTTGCTGTGTCCTGTCTGTGTCTCGCTCTCCTTCTCACTGATCTCAATCCAAACGGAAAAAAATGGAATTGGTGAGCTGGGCTTTAAATGCAATTGACACCACTTTTTCAAACAGAAAATCGGGTCCGGGGGAGCCCAGGTGTCCCGCAGGCACTTCAGCTGCGGGTTATGTGAGAGACTCATGGGACAATTGGAAACTCATGTGTCTGTGTGATCTTTCGATTGAGGGTTTGGAAGACATCTACCTGTTTGGCTGTTTGATCACAGGATTTCTGCTGTTTGGCTTTGGAGTTTTCCTGGTGTATCGGAAATTAAAGAAGCTGGAAAGAGCTAATCAAAATGCGGACCCGGCGAAGCTCTTTCAACAATTCGACCAGCTGGGGAGAGCACTGATAGCGGCAAATGGTGAACTGAATCGGAAAGTGGGAAACATCTCGGAGTCACTGGGTGCTCTCCAGGGAATGATTTTAAAGCCTGTGAATGTTAATGTAAATTGTGATACACAGAATCGCATGAGAGAAGAAATTTCTATCCTCTAAGTGAACTGTGCTCATCAGGCCTTGATTCGGCATCCTTGGGAGAACTCATTCCTCCAGGAGAAGAGATAAAGCAGAAGGGAGTTTTGGCTTCTCTCTAACCCAAACAATTCAGAATCAGAATCAGAATCAGAATCAACTTTATTGCCAAGTATGCTTACAACATACAAGGAATTTTACTTATCACTAAGGTGCGCTCATTTCTAAGCACTCCCTAATGACGCGGCAGCCATACAAGGCGCCTCATACAGTGGGGGGTAAAGAGGGGGAGGGGGAGGGGGTGACACATTGGGCAGAGAGAAAAAAAAACAAAGTTATCAAAATAGTGCTCGAGTGAGCAAGATTGTGATCACATAGAAAAAAACCTTCTAATTGCACAATTAGCAGACAAGATACAGATCTACACATTAACAGAGCAAAGGAGAGAGACCAGTGTGTGTATGTCAGTCATGTGATATCAGTATGAGTGCAGTGTGAATGTATCAGTTACTGGTGCACAACAAAAAATCCTCTCCTAGGCAACGGTTAGATGTTATGTCCATGTATTCTAAACATAGATAAGCATGTCCACAGAGTCCATCTCTCTTCAGTGCATGCCAGATGGTAAAACTCCATGTTAGTCACATGATAACGCTGTCCTTGGAGAGTTCAGATTGCTGCACATCAGCAATTGTTTGGGTTAAGGAGAAGCCAAAACTCCCTTCTGCTTTATCTCTTCTCCTGGAGGAATAAGGACGCCGAATCAAGGCCTGATAAGCTCAGTTCACTTAGAGCATAGAAATTTCCTCTCTTATGCGATTCTGTGCATCACAATTTACATACACAGGTTTTAAAATCATTCCCTGGAGAGCACCCAGCGACTCCAAGATGTTTTCCACCTTCCGATTCAACATAGATAAACATGTCCACAGAGTCCATCTCTCTTCAGTGCATGCCAGATGGTAAATTCCATGTTAGTCACATATTTGCCGCTATCAGTGCTCTCCCCAGCTGGTCGAATTTGTTGAAGGAGCTTCGCCAGGTCCGCATTTTGATTAGCTCTTCCAACTTCTTTAATTTTCGATGCACCAGGAAAACTCCAGAGCCAAACAGCAGAAATCCTGTGATAATGAAGCCAAAACAGGTAGATGTCTTCCACATCTTCAATCGAATCACGCAGACACATGAGTTCCAATTGCTCCATGAGTCTCTCCACTTGGGCTCCCCCTGGCCTGATTTTCTGTTAAAAAGTGGTGTCAATAGCATTAAAGCCCAGCTCACCAATTCCATAATTTCCATAATTTCCGTTTGGGTCGAGATGCAGCAGAAGAAGAGCGAGACACAGACAGGACACAGCAAGCTGGGATCAGTAAAGGGAGGAGGTGAAGGGAGAGGAGAAGAAATGTGTCTGCTCTCTCTGATAGCCGGAAGAAGAAAGGCCTTGATTCGGCGTCCTTGGGAGAACTCATTCCTCCAGGAGAAGAGATAAAGCAGAAGGGAGTTTTGGCTTCTCTCTAACCCAAACAATTGCTGATGTGCAGCAATCTGAACTCTCCAAGGACAGCGTCATGTGACTAACATGGAATCTTACCATCTGGCATGCACTGAAGAGAGATGAACTCTGTGGACATGTTATCTATGTTTTAGAACACCAAGGACATAACATCTAGCCATTGCCTAGGAGAAGATTTTTGTTGTCCACCAGTAACTGATACTTCACACACTGCATTCACACTGATATCACATGACTGACATACACACACTGGTCTCTCTCTTGCTTTGTTAATGTGTGGATCTGTATTGTCTGCTAAGTGTGCAATTAGAGGGTTTTTTTCTATGTGATCACAATCTTGCTCACTCGAGCTATATTTTGATAACTATGTTTTTTCTCTCTGCCTAATGTGTCATCCCCTCCCCCTCTTTCCACCCCACTGTATGAGGTGCCTGTATGGCTGCCGCGTCATTAGGGAGCGCTTAACACGAGCGCACCTTAGTGATAAGTAAAATTCCTTGTATGTGTCAGCATACTTGGCAATAAAGTTGATTCTGATTCTGATTCTGATTCTGATTCTGATCTCCTGGTTCCTGTGCTCCTGTTTGTATCATTATTTCTAAACCCTTAGTTATATTTCTTGTGTTCAGTTATTTTAGTTCACTGTTTTCCAGCCCACAAACTGTGCTTTTGTTTTCTTGTTTTTGACTTTTAATAAATAGTCACAACTGGACATTGTCTGCACTCTAGGTCCTTCCTTCCTCTGCTTTCTCCATGAATCCACCCCGTCGTGACACATTTGGACCATAGATTGCATTCAGGACTTGACATTAACACTGGCAAACTGGCCAATGGCCGGTGGATTTCAGCAGTGGCCGGTAAGAGAGCCACGCCCACTAGCCACTTTGACAGTTTGTAGTTTTCTCAAATGGTACGGTATCTAAAATAATAAACCTACTGAAATGTGAGACTACAAAACTACAACTCCCAGAAGCACTATCTGCACACAGTGTATGATCATTTTTCCACTGTCACCGTGGACGGAGTCTGGAGAAGCCACGGATGGTCTATTCCACAGGTCAGTCTCCCGTCCTTCCCCCGTTCAGCCCAGTGGGAAGAAATGCTGTAGTGGGTGGCATCTTCTCCTGTATCGAGTACGGAGTGGAACCAGACGCTGCCCAAGGTGAGCTCATTTTGCAGCCAGTCTGGAGAAATGGCAACAAAGAGACAGCAGCCAGCAGAACATACCTGTCCCCACTCTAGTGATTAGATTACCAGGAGAACTGCCCCTGATCCTCATTGTCCCAGTGGTGAGTAACTAACCTCTGTGCAACCCCCCCACTTCACCTCCTACCTCTGTGATTAAACATGTGTGAAGCACTTTGTTTTACAATGTTTTGTATGAAAACTGCTATATAAATAAAGCTTTGATTGATTGATTGATTGATTGATTGATTGATTGATTGATTGATTGATTGATTGATTGATTGATTGATTGGTTGGTTGATTGATTGATTGATCATTTTTTAGAGCAAGAGGTTGTTGTTTACCCTCCAAATATGTATTTTTAATGGGTTGGTCCAGGTGTGTCAAACCGGCCACCAGGGGGTCCAAATTTTTCTCTGTGAATTTGCAGCTTTCTTTCTAGTAAATTTCTGATCTTTTCTTGATTAGAATAGTTCATTTAAATTTGAGACATTTTTCTCCTTAAGATGAGACTTTTTTCTAATCGCTTTTCTTTTTTTCTCGTCTTTTTTCTGGTGAAAACAGGTTAGGTTAAACTAGCTCAAGTAGGTTCATTTTGTCTTCTTTTAATTATTTACCTTTTGTTCTTATTAAAGACAAAAATAGAAAGGAGATGTTTTTACCTTCTTTACATGTTTTGACTGTTCACTGCAGCCTTCATCAGAAGTATCAGAAGTGTCCTTCGCCAGAAGTGTCAAAAGTGACACTTCTGACGAAGGCTGCAGTGAACAGTCAAAACATGTAAAGAAGGTAAAAACACCTCCTTCCCATTTTTATCTTTAATAACAACAAAAGGTAAGGTTAGGTTAAATTCATCAGCAACTACTAATGGCATAGTGCAGCCATGAAGGGGTGTCCCAATTCATAGGGGTAGGTGAAGGGGTGGAGGAAAGGGTAGGGGTACAAATGAAAATGGGGACACACCCCAAATCTACCTGTACCCCACTCTCACATTATAAATATTTTTCTCTACTGTTTTGCAGTATTTACTGCTGTTTCTTGTGTTATTTTTGTCATAAGGGTCATTTTTATTTAAAAAGGTTGTAAATTTAGTTCAAGTAAATTTTAGCATGCAATAGTCAGATTTGTTCATATTAAACATAATTTTCCAACCACAAAACTGTGGCTAGTGAAAAGGCTGAGCAGCTAGTAACTTTGGAAAATCACTAGCCACAGTGGCTGGTGAGCAATAAAATTAAGGTCAAGCTCTGATTGCATTTAATTAGACAATGAAATGAGCGACCAGGGGGAATGAATCTGCAGCAAGCTTGGTCAGCTAACCAGAAGTTAGCACCAGTGTTGCCAACTTGGCGTTTTTGTCGTTAAATCTGACAATTTTTCATCCCCCCGGATGACTTTTTTTTGTCAAACGCGACTATCGACAAATGTAACGACTTTTCCTGGCGTTATCAAAGACTTTTCTGGTGTTTTGGACACTGACATGAAAGTGCGCAATTGCTCTGCAGTTATCATCCTCAACAAGCAGTGGGTGGTACCCATCACAGGCAGTCTCAGTCAGTCTCACAGTAGCCTCGTGCAGCAGCAGTGTTGCAGTTACAATAAATTAATAGTTTTTTCAGAACTGCAATGTCTGATACCAACTGAATGCTGCACCAGCAGCAAAGTGCTTTAGCCTTCTTTCCAGCAACAGGTTGAAGCCATCCCTTAAACGTACACCGAACGGTAGGGCGATAAAGCTGCTGTGACTGCCCTGGCAGGTTGCTTTTTTTCTTACCAGCGTCTGTGTCAGTGCTGCCGGACTCTTTTCTTTTTTTCCTCCGAGTCCAAACACATGCTCACTTTTCATGTTTGTTGCGGTGCTCGTACAGTTGTAGTAGACACAAAATGCATATTGTAGAGTGCAGAGACTTGAGTGAGTCAGACAGCATCTCAGTCAGGAAGCAGAGGGTAAACAGTGGACGGGGGGTTTAAGGGTGAATGTATTGTGATGTTGGATGTCATGCAGTGTGATATGGAATGTCACGCAGATGTGAGATGAGCGGTGGAGATATAAAGGAGAACCGTGCCTGAATGCTTTCATGCTTTTCTGTGTATGAATGATGAGAGAGTGTTAATAAACTTCGTCTGTTCGTAAACTGGCCTCATCATTTCCCACACTCGCCACACTGGTGACCCTAGACGTATTATGGAACACGAGGCAAGAACCCCAGAGTCGGCCTGGACGGAAAGCCCCAGCAACGCGGCAAGCATCCCACAGACGGCCCGGATGGGAAACCCCAGCAACGCGTCCACTGTTGCAGTCAAGCTACCGGACTTTTGGCAGCGCAACCCGCGCTCTTGGTTCCACCACACCGAGGCCCAATTCGCCCTCCGGGGAATAACGGCAGACGACACCAAGTTTTACCATGTGGTTGCAGCGCTGGACGCTCGCACAGCTCAGCAGGTAGCGAGCCTGCTCGACCAGCCCCCAGCCCACGACAGATACGAGGCTCTCAAAGCTGCGCTGACCCGGCGCTACACGCTCTCGGACTGTGAGAGAGCAGAGAGGCTCCTGAGGCGTTCCGAGTTAGGATATGGTTTGGCCGTCAAGCTGATGGAGAAGATGTTGGCGTTAATAGGCACGGACGATGGGCATTTTCTGTTTGCCCACCTTTTCCTCCGGAACCTTCCAACAGAGGTGAGAGCGGTCCTGGCCAATTCGCCGTTGCTGGCCGCGCGTGACTACCATGTGCTAGCCCAGGAGGCAGACCGGATCATCCTCACCACCAGAACGCTCACAGTGAACGCGGCGGCGTCGGAGCCCAGCGAGACGACCAGAGGAGGTGAGGAGCCACCGATGGTAGCGGCAGCGGGGGGCCAAGGAGCGCCAGAGAGACACACTCTGCTTCTACCACCGCCGTTTTGGAGGGAACGCACGCAGATGTGCGTGCAGATGTGCGCCACCGTGCCAATTCAAGCGCTCGGGAAATGCCAGGGCCGGCAGTCGGTAGCAGCTTCGACCGCCGGCAAAGAGAACAAGCTGCTCTACGTGACGGACTTGCGCTCAGGGAGGCGTTTCCTCATAGACACTGGAGCCCAGAAGAGCATCATCCTGCCGACCTACGCCGACCGGCTGGCAGAACCTAGCGGCCCCGGGCTGGTAGCAGTAAACGGCTCGGATATTAAGACCTTTGGTGAGAGAACACTGGCTTTATCTCTACATGGCCGTACATACAAGTGGACTTTTATCATAGCAGCACTGAGTTTCCCGATCCTGGGAGCTGATTTTCTGTGTGCGCATGGTTTACTAGTTAATGTTGCTAACAGGCTCCTGGTTAATGCACTGTCCTTTGACTCTCTCCCCTGTACAGCTCGAGGGGCCTGGCCAGTAACACAAGCCAACGTCACAGCTCCAGGCGGTAAGTTCCACACACTGCTCACTCAGTTTCAAGCACTCACTGTCCCGACATTTTCGGCGGCCATCGCTAAACACGGGGTGGAGTACTTTATCACCACCTCCAAGCCACCTGTTTTCACATGACCTCGGCGCTTGGACGCAGCTAAACTGGCCATAGAGCACGAGGAGTTTGCCAACCTGGAAAGGTTGGGCATCATCAGGCGATCAAACAGCCCATGGGCATTCCCACTACACAAGGTCTCTAAGGCTGAGGGGCCATGGTGACCATGCGGCGATTTTCGCAGGTTGAATAGCGCCACATCACACAACCGCTACCCGATTCCCCACATTCAGGATTTTTCCGTTCACCTCACCAGGGCACGCATTTTTTCTAAAATAGACCTGGTCCGCGGTTACCACCAGGTCCCAGCATGCGCGGAGGACATACCCAAAACAGCGGTAATAACTCCGTACGGCTTGTTCCAGTTTCTGCGCATGCCATTTGGATTAAAAGGAACGGCACAGACGTTCCAGTGCATGATGGACGCGGTGCTGCGTGATCTCCCGTTTGTGTTCGTCTACCTGGATGATATCCTGGTAGCCAGTGCGTCCGAAGACGAACACGTAACCCACCTCAGGACGGTTTTCCAGAGGTTGGAGGAGCACGGGTTAATAATCAACCCGGTGAAGTGCCAGTTCGGCGTGACGGGGATTGATTTTTTGGGGGCACCGTGTCTCACCGGAGGGAGCGATACCCTTGCCCGACAAAGTGCGCGCTGTAGCGAACTTTCCCCGGCCTCAGACGGTCAGGGCGCTGCAGGAATTTTTGGGGATAGTTAAATTTTTTAACCATTTCCTCCCCCGCGCAGCTCAACTCATGTAGCCATTGTACGCCGCACTCAAGAGACGGAAACCCGCGGATGGAGTCAAATGGACTCCGGAGCGAGAGCAGGTGTTCTCTGAGGTGAAAGCAGCCCTGGCAAACGCCGCACTGTTGGCGTACCCAGACCCGGCAGCCCGGATAGCGCTCAATACCGATGCCTTGGACGTGGCCATAGGGGCCGTCGTGGAGCAACGTGTCGCTGGCTCTTGGCAGCCGCTCGCTTTTTTCAGCAGGGCTTTGCGCGACAGTGAGCGTAAATACAACGCGTTCGACAGGGAGTTGCTGGCTCTCCACCTGGCCATACGCCACTTCCAGTTCTGGCTGGAAGGGCACAGCTTCACCACGTTTGTGGACCACAACCGCTGACGTTCGTGATGGCCAAGGTTTTGGAACCATGGTCAGGCCGGCAGCAGAGACAGCTGGCCGCGATCTCAGAGTTTACGACCGATATTCAGCATGTGTCGGGTAAACTGAATGTGGTGGCGGACTGCCTCTCGCGCGCGGTTATGGCCCCGGTCTGCGTAGGGATAGATTATACAGCCATGGCCGCAGAGCAGATTAGCAATACGGACGTGCGCACGCTCCAGTCTGGAACAACAGGGTTAAGGCTGGAGAGCAGAGTACTGCAAGACGGCAGCCCCCCCCAATCTGCAACGTCTCCACGGGACGCCCGCGCCCGGTGGTCCTGGTCGCGTGGCGCCGTCGCGTGTTTGAGTCAGTTCATGCTTTGGCGCACCCAGGAGTGCGTGCGTCAGTCAAAATGGTGGGAGCGAAATTTGTGTGGCCAGGCCTGCACAAACAAGTGAAAGAGTGGGCGGCAGCCTGCGTAGCGTGCCAACGAGCCAAAGTGCACAGGCACACGAAGGCTCCTTTGGAGCCGTTTAGTATACCGGCTAAAAGATTTGACCATGTTCACGTGGACCTCGTGGGCCCCCTCCCACCGTCGCAGGGGTGCACGTACCTTCTGACAGTGGTGGACCGCACCACACGCTGGCCAGAAGCAGTCCCGCTGACAGTAACCACGTCCGCGGATGTGGTGTGTGCTTTTTTGACAACATGGGTGGCACGTTTTGGAATCACGTCGGACATCACGTCCGATAGGGGCCCTCAGTTTGTTTCCGAACGTTGGTCCGCGATGGCCCGCAGCCTGGGTGTTGCAATTCATCGCACAACCGCGTACAACCCACAGGCAAATGGGTTATGTGAGCGTTTTCACAGGTCACTGAAGGCAGCACTCAGGGCTTCGTTTACGGATGCAAATTGGGTTGACCGGTTGCCGTGGGTTTTATTGGGGTTGCATTCCGCACCAAAAGAGGATTTGGAGGCTTCCCCGGCTGAGCTGTTTTTTTCTCAGCCCCTGCGGCTGCCCGGGGAATTTTTGCCAGATAATCCCGCGCCGGACAGCTGCCCGTCTCAGCGTTTGCAGCGTAGTGCAGACACAGGCACGCTGCCTGGTCCGGCCCACCACTATTTTCCACGCGCTTTTGTGCCAAAAACTTTGAAGAACGCGGAGTTCGTGTTCATCAGACACAATGCCCACTGCCTGCCATTGCGCCCACCCTATGATGGCCCGTTCAGAGTGCTAGAAACAGGGGACAAGCATTTTTTGCTACACTTGTGGGGGCGTTGGGAGAAAATACGCATAGACAGACTTAAGCCCGCCTTTGTAGTGGCGGACAAGCAAGTGCTGCTGGCCCGGGCCCCTCGGCATGGAAGACCCCCACTGAGAACTCCCCAGGCAAACAATTCACCAGGACAGCCACACGGGCAAAGCGGTTTTCCTCCCCCCCTCGCCATGGCCCACCGGCAGTCAGACACACGTCCAGCAGCCCCCCGCCGGCACAGAGACCCCTGTTACAGCAGATATAGGAGGAGACTGAAGCCCAAAAGACGTGCCGACTGAAACTCTGTCTGGTGGGGGGGGGAGTGTAGCAGACACAAAATGCATGTTGTAGAGTGCAGAGACTTGAGTGAGTCAGACAGCGTCTCAGTCAGGAAGCAGAGGGTAAACAGTGGACGGGGGGTTTAAGGGTGAATGTACTGTGATGTTGGATGTCATGCAGATGTGAGATGAGCGGTGGAGATATAAAGGAGAACCGTGCCTGAATGCTTTCATGCTTTTCTGTGTATGAATGATGAGAGAGTGTTAATAAACTTCGTCTGTTCATAAACTGGCCTCATCATTTCCCACACTCTCCACACTGTCAAGAAACATGAGCTGAGATGCTGCTGATGTGACTGACTGGCAGTGGCAGACAGGGAGGAGGAGCCAGCCAGCCAGCCCAGGTATGAGCTGATTGGATTGGTTAAGAGCAAGCTTCAGTTTCTGGTGATGTGTGGATGTTCACGTAAATCAAAATTTTATTTTTTTTTTGTGGGGGGGGGGGCATGGAATTGCCAAAACTATTGTATATTTGGCCTTTTTAAAAAGTTTGATCGTATGTTGTATAGCCCCTAAAACTATCGTATATCTAGCAACACAACACTGTGCAGCAGTCAGAGAGGAGAGGAGATGCATACCTCTCGGGTCCAGACTGCAAATGAATTGCACATGCGCAAACCTGCCCTGTTTCACAGAATGGGATACAAATGCTTCTTCACTGTCAGTTAGAGGTGGCCTATTTAAATGGCAAAATTAAAACACACAAACCAAAAATCAACAGAAGAAAGCTGATTTGTACTTCCAAACATATTTAGGGTGTTTTTTTACTCACTTTTTGTCTCTCCCGTGACATTATTCTTCTCTACTACAGCATCCATTACAATTACATGCAAATGACCATTTATGCAAATTAGGTGATGACATCATTTATTGACTTTTGTCAACTTTTAGGACAGCCAATAGCTACTTTCCTTACTGAGGAGTTGGCAACAGTGGTTAGCACCATAGCCATATAGTATGGTTAGCACAAGGCTAGCCACAGCTAGACCAACATTCCCTTGCTTCTGTTGGCAAATGTTCACATTTTGGACTGCCTGTGGGTGTGGATAAAGTTCTAGAAATAGACAAAATGGCATCAACTGAGTTCACGCCAGTGGAGCATTTTTTTTATCTTTACTTTTATATCAATGGCATCATGGATCTAAAAATACTTCCCAGAAGTTAGCAACAACCGCAAAATAGAGTTAAAGTGGAATGTACCGGCTCTGAGCTACTTTCGAGGGGTAAGACGTTTAAAGTTTACAATTTAAAATTATCACCACATCAGAATCAAATGGGCATGGTGTAGTGTAGTTATTTATTGTTCATATTGTATCTATATTTGGAGCTTTTATTTGTGTGGCATGAGGCGGTGGCTCCATGTTCCAGTTACGCCAACCCCATGCATATAAGAAGGGCTGCACGTAGGGGGGCAGACTCTTCCCCCTTTGCCTCTGCTTGCGGCTGTATGTGTGGTCAGGTGCACTGCGCCCTGTAGTACAAAAAACGTGTGCTCAGCTCCACTATTGCTCTCCTCCTTGACTCCAGTTCCAGACATACAGTAACATTTGGCGATGAGAAGAAAAGCCATGGAAGCGTGTGGAGCACCAATTCAGCCTTTCGTGGAGCTACCAGGTGAGCTGCTGGTGCTATGGCTTTGGTGGTTTGAAGCCTTTAAAACGTATATGGTGGCATTGGACCTGGGAAGGATGGAGAAGCTGAGGGCGCGTGCGTTGCTTGTGCACAACCTGGGAATGGAGGGCCAGAGGATTTTGGGTACGCTTGGTGACGCAGACAGTTATGAAGAAGTGGTCGAGCTCATGGCGCGCCATTTCAGGGCGCCGGACAACATCATCGTCGGGAGGATTAAGTTCTGACTGCACCGCCAACAGGTTGGCAAACCCATCCAGCGGTTTGCATCAGACTTGAGACAGCTAGCCGCTGAGTGTCGGTTCGGACTGTTGGAGGAAGAAATGGTTCGTGACCAGTTGGCGGAACACACCAACTGTGCTGCGGTCCGTTCTAAGCTGCTCACATTTCCAGGTGAGTTGATGCTGGCCAAGGCCGTCGAGTTGGCTCTCCAGCTGGAGGCTGTGGATAAGCTAACTCGGGAGCTACGTGAGCATTTGTTACCATGGGAGTTGGGATCCTCCATGGCCACACAGGTTGTGGACCCGGACAGCAATGGGAGTGTTGAGGATGACGCCGAGAGGGCCAACGCTGTATGGATTAATTAAATTAAATTAAATTAAATCACTCTTATTGTCATTCAACTGTACAACCAATCATGTACAGTAGAACGAGATTGTGTTTTACCTATCTACTGTGTTAATCACACACACCCCAAGTGCAGAATCAGAGGGCCGCTGTCATGCAAGGCGCCGCCACAAATTTCCCTCCTCCATTCCATTATTGCTGAGCACCAAGCTGGACGGCAGGAAGTTCCACTTTTATATGGTCTTCGGCATGACCCGGCCGGGATTTGAACCCCTGCCTCCCGGGTGTGGGGCGGATGCTCTACCCAGGCACGAGGTCTGCCCCGGGGAAGCCCAGGTGTATAGGCTGCGGGTCCACAAAACACCGCAACAAGGCCAGCAACAAGGCCAGAGGGAAGTGGAAAATGCTGCAGTAATTGTGGCTGTCTACATCATTTTGCGAGGGTGTGCCAGTCAGCGGAACAAGATAGGCCGCGCTAGAGTTCAACTCCTCCTGCCCGACGGTGATTCATACTGTGTCCTAAGTACCAGTGGGTGCACACATTGCACGGTAGAGTTGGACGGGTACCGGTACTGATGCTGATTGGCACAGGGGCGGAGAGTTCACTGCTGAACTGGGCTACGGTTAGAGAGTGTTTTCCCCACTACAGAACTGGAGGTGACTCAGCGCCGCTTTGCAGCTATAGAGGAGGACAGTTGGCCACAGTGGGTACCGTCAGACTGACGACTCGGTACAAGTTGTCGGAGATGGCCGATGTGGAGTTCATCGTGACAGCCCGTGGCACAAACATCATGGGCTGCAATCTGTTCTATGGCCTCGGGTTTTCCATCAGGAGCAGCGCTGAGGAAGAGTGATTGAGCTGCGGACTGTGGGACCGACTGCTTCCAAGAGTTTGGGACAATGCTGTGTGGGATGAACAATTGCTGGGCACTCCGGTAAGTGGACAGGCCTTGTTGCGCTCAGGGTCGCTGCGGGAGGGCCCCGGTGCCAGTGTCCGAGTCGCCCTGGACGAGGGTACCAGGCGGCATGGGGGGAGAGCCTGTGGCAGCTAGCGGTGCCCAAAGGATGGTCACAGATGTTCCCAGAGCACGGCCGTGGCGGGCCAGTGAACACGGGGCCACATTAGCAGGGTCTGCAGTGGATTTACAAGCAGTCGGGGCAAGACCGAGTGGCATTGGGAGAGCGAGTACCAGGCGGAGACACCGCAGGCCGTGCAGGGTCCCGCTTGGAGTCGCGGACTGGGCTCGGGCGGAGACAAGGTCCAGGCAGGTGAGAGAAAAGTGGAAGATGGAGCAATACCAGGGCCGGCTGCAGGTGACGGGCGAGTGGCTTGATAGTTATCTTCTGGTGTCGGATGGCTCGTGGTGTCATCCCAATGAGTTGCGGCGTGCCCTGAAGAAGGCAGTTGGGCATGGCCCCAGACGATCGGAGCGTTCGGAGATGTGGCGGTCAGCTGTGGCCTGGGAGGCAGACTACCTCCAGGGGCGGACTGACCGGTGAAGGGTCTGGTGGGGCCACGGGTCATCCTCACCGAGCCATGGATGTGTGTGTGTGGTGTTAGTTGTTAATATGTATTTATAGTTCTGGGATTATTTTGGTGTTTTTTTTAAGTAGGAGACATGTCAGTAATTTTTTTTAACAGGACTTTTCTATATCATATGCAGCAGAATAACCCACCTCGCTGTGTGGGGGGTAGGACAGCAGTCTACCTGTCCCGCCTAATTTTAGTTATTTTGTGTGAATGCCATAGGCCCCTTTTGTGATTTTTAGTACAGTTATGTTTAGCGGATGGTTTGGGTTCCAAATTGGGGTGGGCTGATTGTATGTGTGTGTTTTGGACTTTTTCTGCAGGGGGGGGGGGGGGGGGGGGGGGGGTTACAATGTAGTGTAGTTATTTATTGTTCATATTGTATTATATTTGGAGCTCTTATTTGTGTGGCACGGGGTGGTGGCTCCATGTTCCGGTTCTCCCAACCCCGTGCGTATAAGAAGGGCTGCAAGTAGGGGGGCGGACTCTTCCGCCTTTGCCTCTGCTTGCGGCTGTATGTGTGGTCAGGTGCACTGCGCCCTGTATTAAAATAAATGTGTGTTCAGCTCCATAATTTTAAAGACCAATCGTATATTTGCATACATGAGCATATTTTCAAAGCTTAACATCTTGTGTTTAGCAAGAATACCACAATGGTGATACTGTTGTGTCATCTTATACAGAATTTTTATGGACTGTTTATACAGCAATTCCAAAGGTTTCATACTATTGGCTTGTGACCAGCATGAGATGCAATAGGAGAAATGTGTCAAAATCATGGCATTCAGAAAGGTTTTTGATCCTTTTAGAGTAAGGGAATTTCTAATGCAACAAAAGTTTGCAAGGTTATATTTCAGAGTGCTGCGCATCCGTTTTATGTGCTTTTTAAAGCTGAGCATGGGATCTAATGTGACACCCAAATACTTAAACTCTGTTACATCTTCTATATTTGCTCCATTTACAGTAATAGTCGGATAGTGCGTATGATTTTGTTTGTTGGTAAAGTACAATTTTTTTTCATCGTCAGGATGGCGGCGCGTGTGAACGCAGCGGCTAGACGCTCCAGACTACTGCGTTCGTTTTTGTGTCTTTTCTGCCTTTTTCTATGCTCATTCTGTGATGGATTAATGCCTACAGTCACCAGGAACTTATAGGCATCGGTCGCCAACTTTCCTCCGACATCTCCAGTGCTCATTTCAGTAATTTCCACCACATCCCTGAGGAGATCGCTAGACCTTCGGGTGCTCCGTGGTTTGTTATGCCCCACAAATGGCATAACCGACAGGAGAGGAAGCAGAAACGAGGCTGCAGGGCTGGCCTTCGTGATCAATTGCGCAAACTTTGCTCCAAGCCACCGCTACCTTCAATTTTCCTCACCAACGCCAGATCCGTTGCCAACAAAATGGACGAGCTGCACACGGAGAGCACCCATAATCGCTACATCTGGGACTGTTGTATTCTGATTGTGACCGAATCATGGCTCAATGAACGCATCCCAGCTACTACTGTGGAATTACCTGGCCGAACTACACATCGTCTCGACCGCAACTGTAATTCTGGCAAGGGAAGGGGGAGGAGGGCTCTATGCTTATGTACATCAGACTTGGTGTAATAACAGCAGACTAATTCATAGCTACTGTTCACCGGACATAGAAGCCATGTCCTTCCTGTGTAGGCCATTTTATCTCCCCTGCGAGCTAACGGCAGTAATTTTAACAGCCGTTTACATTTCCCCTGATGCTAACGTCAGCTTAGCACTCAATCACCTCCAGCACATTGTCAGCAGGCAGCAAAGACATCACCCTGACGCAGTCCACATTATTGCAGGGGATTTTAACAAAGCATGCTTAAAGACTGTACTCCCCAAGTTCTACCAACATGTTAAGTGTCCCACAAGAGGGGAAAGAACACTGGATCATGTTTATAGCAACATTAAGCACGCCTACAGAGCCACCCCCTCCCCTACCTTGGACAATCAGACCACCTCTCCCTGTTTCTGATTCCTGCCTACACCCCCCTGAGGAAGAGCTCTTCCCCTACCAAACAAACAATTAAAACCTGGCCTGAAAACGCTCTTCTCCAGCTACAAGACTGCTTTGCCTGCACTGATTGATACATTTCCAGAGTTTTTTGTTGTTCCCTTTTGCATTTTTGATTATGTCTAAGAAGAAATTTGCTTTTGCTTTACAGTGTTGCATGGTGACTTCACTTCTGAGGCTTTTAAAAATCAGTCTATCTGTACTTAAATCAGTTTTTAGCCCTTTTTTAAGAGCCAAGTCCATTTTTTTCATGAAATTCCATAATTTTCATTTAGCCAAGGTAGATCCTGTTTTCTCTTGTGCTTAGATATTGTTGTTATTTTACGGTATCTCACAAAAGGAAGTACACCCCTCACATTTTTGTAAATATTTTATTATATCTTTTCATGGGACAACACTGAAGATATGACACTTTGATACAATGTAAAGTAGTCAGTGTACAGCTTGTATAACAGTGTAAATTTGCTTCCCCCTCAAAATAACTCAACACATAGCCATTAATGTCAAAACCGCTGGCAGCAAAAGTGAGTACACCCCTATGTGAAAATGTCCAAATTGTGCCCAATTAGCCATTTTCCCTCCCCGGTGTCATGTGACTCGTTAGTGTTACAAGGTCTCAGGTGTGAATGGGGAACAGGTGTGTTAAATTTGGTGTTATTGCTCTCACACTCTCTCATACTGATACTGTTTCACGACAAGGACTTTGGCAAGTACTCAAGAAGTATGGTTGTACAGAGAAGTTTGTCAGCCTGATCGAGGCACTCCATACAGGTATGCAAGCAAACGTGGCAATGAGTGGTTCAGTATCTAAAGACTTTTCAGTAAGCAACGGGGTGAAACAAGGGTGTGTGCTGGCACCTACACTCTTCTCGCTATATCTGGCAGCCATGCTTGAGGTGGCCTTCAAAAACACTTCAGAAGGAGTATACATTCAAACAAGGAAAGAAGCAGACTTGTTCAATGTGGCACAGTTTAAAGCCAAGAGTAAGACATCGATAAAGGTAGTAAGAGAAATGCTCTTTGCCAACGACAGTGCTCTAGTTGCACACAACGTGGAAGATATGCAATCTTTAGTGGAGAAATTTGCAAGAGCAGCTAGCCAATTCAGCCTCAAAATCAACATCAAGGAGACAGAGTGCCTTTATCAACCACCAAAGTTCCAATTATCAACATCACTACCAGAAGAGATCAGCATTGGTACAGAGCCACTAGTCAAGTGCAAGACTTTCAAGTACCTAGGGAGTACTGTTTCAGAGAATGCTAGGCTGGAGGATGAACTATCTCTCAGAATGGGAAGAGCGAGCGCTGTGTTTGGAAACTTGAGGGAGAGACTGTGGAACAATCGACACGTGTCTATCCGTGTGAAATGCAAAGTGTACGGAGTGACAGTACTGGCTACTCTATTGTACAGTGCTGAAACTTGGACTGTCTACAGAGTGCAGGTGAAGAAACTACATGCGTACATGATGAGACACCTTCGAGCCATAATGAACATCTCATGGAAAGACAAGATAACCAACACAGAAGTGTTGAAACGAGCTGGTCTGCCATCAATGGAGGACATGCTAATACAGATGAACCTGAGATGGCTTGGACATGTTGAGAGGATGGACCACCAGCGTCTCTCTCGGCAGATACTCTACTCACAGTTATGCGAGGGCGAACGCAATCAGGGTAGACCAAGGCTCAGATTTAAAGACACTCTAAAAAGAAACTTTAAGAAGTTGGACATAGACAGGAGTTCCTGGCAGCAGAAGGCTAAGGACAGAGCTGTGTGGAGGAATCTGATCAGACCTAAATGAAACAGTCATTGTCGCCCACGACAGACTGCTATGATGATGATGATGATGACTCCCAACACTGCATATGAGTGCTGCCAGCATTGCTGCAGAGGTTGAAGGTGTGGGGGGGTCAGCCTGTCAGTGTTCAAACCATACGCCGCATACTGCATCAAATTGGTCTGCATGGCTGTTGTCTCAAAAGGAAGCCCCTTTTAAAGATGATGCACAAGAAAGCCCGCAAACAGTTTGCTGAAGACAAGCAGACTAAGGACATGGATTACTGGAACCATGTCCTGTGGTTTGATGAGACCAAGATAAACTTATTTGATTCAGATGGTGTCAAGCGTGTGTGGTAGCGATCAGATGAGGAGTACAAAGACAAGTGTGTCTTGCCTACAGTCAAGCATGGTGGTGGGTGTGTCATGGTTTGGGGCTGCATGAGTGCTACCGGCACTGGGGAGCTACAGTTCATTGAGGGAACCATGAATGCCAACATGTACTGTGACATACTGAAACAGAGCATGATCCCTGCCCTTCAGAAACTTGGCCCCAGGACAATATTCCAACATGATAACGACCCTAAACACACCTCCAGGACAACCACTGCTTCGCTAAAGAGACTGAGGGTAAAGGTGATGGACTGGCCAAGCATGTCTCCAGACCTAATCCCTACTGAGCATTTGTGGGGCATCCTCAAACAGAAGGTGGAGGAGCGCAAAGTCTCTAACATCCACCAGCTCCGTAATGTCGTCATGGAGGAGTGGAAGAGGATTCCAGTGGCAACATGTGAAACTCTAGTGAACTCCATGCCCAAGAGAGTTAAGGCAATAATGGAAAATAATGGTGGCCACACAAAATAATGACACTTTAAGCACAATTTGGACATTTTCACTTAGGGGTGTACTCACTTTTGTTGCCAGCGGTTTAGACATTAATGGCTGTGTGTTGGTATTTTTGAGGAGACAGCAAATTTACACTGTTATACAAGCTGTACCCTGACTACACTGTATCAGTGTCATATCTTCAGTGTTGTCCCATGAAAAGATATAATAACATATTTACAAAAATGTGAGGGGTGTACCCACTTTTGTGAGATACTGTGCGTTTTGAGATAATTTATTTGATTGTTGATATCATAGTTTCACATGTTTTATTTTCGTATTGAACTATTGAACATGTCAACATTTTTCTCATTAAACATATTCCTAATGGTGTGGTGGACACACATGTGTGACCTGCTTTGTGACTCACATTTTAGACCAGAGAGCTTCCTGAGAGATTACAGGAAGCTGCAAGGATGTTAGCTTTGGTATGCAAGGCTTGAGACTGTGGGGGTTATTAAAGGATTAAGGAGAAGACATATTGTAGACTGTGGGGGTTGAGATCAGAGAGAGGAGATGCATTGTTCCTGACAATTATAATACAATGTGAATGTGTGATGCAATGACTTGTGAACTGTGAGAGTCCTGTTATTTAAGGACGAGAGTTCCCTGTAATGTTTCTCTTTTTCTGCTTTGAGATGTTGGTGATGTGAATAAAGCTGACTTGAGAGAGAACTCTGTCTCGTCATTCTCACATACACCACACTGGTGACCCAAGACGTATCATGCATGAGGAGAAATCCCCCGGGCCAGCCTCGTCAGGCGCCCCCAGCCAAGCGAATACCACTACAGTCCAGCTACCGGACTTGTGGCAGAACAATCCGCGCTCCTGGTTCAATGCGGTTGAGGCACAGTTCAACCTCCGGGGGATATCGGTAGACGCCACAAAATTCTACCACGTAGTCGCAAAACTGGACAACAACACGGCCCAGCATGTGGAGAGCCTGATCGACCAGCCGCCGGACAGCGACAAATAGGGCACGCTGAAGGCTGCACTCATCCAGCAATTCACCCCCTCGGTGGAAGAGCGAGCAGAGAGGCTCCTGGCCCTGACGGAGTTTGAAAATGACATGCCTGCGAACCTGATGGAGAAGTTGCTGAGGCTGAAAGACTCTGACGACGATCACTTCATTTTCACCCACCTTTTCCTCAGGACGCTACCGTCAGCAGCGAGAGCGACCCTGGCCAGTTCGCCACTGTTGGCCCAACGGGACTACCGCGCGCTGGGCCGAGAGGCACAGCGAATTGTCAATGCCACCAAGCGGCGCGCGGCCACGGCCGCTGCAGCGGAACTCGGCGCGACGACCAGAGATGACAGGGGGCCAGAGGCAGCGGTACCAGACTCACCGACGATGGCGGCGGCAGGGGCCAGGGAACGTGGATCAGACGTCCTTTGTTTCTACCATCGCCGTTTCGCAGAGAGGGCATGCAAATGTGTACCACCGTGCCAGTTCAGGCATTCGGGAAACGCCAAGACCGGGGATCGGTAGCAGCCGCGGCCCTCGGGGAGGAGAACAAGCTGCTCTACTTGTTGGACGCACGCTCAGGGAGACAGTTCCTCGTGGACACAGGCTCCCAGTTGAGCTTCATCACGCCTTCCTACGTGCACAGACTAGCAGGTTCCGGAGGTCCCCGGGTGACAGCAGCAAACGGCTCGGAGATTAAGACCTTTGGTGAGAAGACTCTGCTTCTGTCTCTACACGGCCGTACATTTGAGTGGACTTTTATTGTAGCAGCAGTGAATTTCAATATGTTGGGGGCTGATTTTTTGTGTTCACATGGTTTGTTGGTTGATCTCGCTAACAGGCGCCTGGTTAATGCACTTTCTTTTGATTCTATCCCCTGTACAGCGCGAGTGGCCCCACCAACAGCACAAGCCAACGTCACAGCTGCAAGCGGTAAGTTCCACACACTGCTCACTCAGTTCCCAGCACTCACGGTCCCCACATTTTCGGCGACAGTCGCTAAACACAGGGTGGAACATTTTATTACCACTACTGGACCACCCGTTTTTGCAAAAGCTCGGCGCTTGGACGCAGTTAAACTGGCCATAGCGCGCGAGGAGTTTGCCAACCTGGAGAGGTTGGGCATTATCAGGCGTTCAAACAGTCCTTGGGCTTCCCCGCTACACATGGTCCCGAAAGCTGACGGATCATGGCGACCTTGTGGGGATTTCCGCAGGTTAAACAACGCTACAGCGCACGACCGCTACCCAATTCCGCATATCCAAGATTTTTCCGTTCATTTGGCAGGGGCGTGCATTTTTTCTAAAATAGACTTGGTCCACGGTTACCACCAAGTCCCAGTGCGCGCTGAGGACATACCCAAAACAGCAGTAATAACTCCGTTTGGCCTATTCGAGTTTTTACGCATGCTATTCGGACTTAAAGGGGCTGCTCAGAAGTTCCAACGCATGATGGACGCGGTGCTTCACGATCTCCCTTTCGTGTTCGTCTACTTGGACAATATTTTGGTAGCCAACGCGTCCGAAGACGAACACGAAAAACACCTGGCCACAGTTTTCCGAAGGTTGGGAGATCACGGGTTAATAATCAACCCAGCGAAGTGTCAGTTCGGGGTGGCGCAGATCGATTTTTTAGGACACCGCGTCTCCCCCGAAGGAGCAGTTCCGCTTCCTGACAAAGTGCGCGCGGTGGCAGATTTTCCCCGGCCGCAGACGGTCAGGGCGTTGCAGGAGTTTTTGGGAATGGTGAATTTTTATAACCGTTTTCTCCCCCGCGCGGCGCAACTCATGCAGCCGCTGTATGCCGCGCTCAAAAAAAAGAAACCCGCAGAGAAGGTCGAGTGGTCCCCGGAGCGGGACCAAGCGTTCTCGGAGGTGAAAGCAGCCTTGGCAAAGGCTGCGTTGTTAGCACACCCAGACCCAACGGCCCTCATAGCACTCACCACTGACGCGTCAGATGTAGCCATAGGGACGGTCGTGGAGCAACATGTAGCCGGGGTTTGGCAGCCCCTCGCATTTTTCAGCAGGACCTTGCGCGATAGCGAACGTAAATACAGCGCGTTCGACAGGGAGCTGCTGGCTCTCCATTTGGCCATCCGCCACTTTCAGTTCTGGCTAGAAGGACGCTCTTTCACCGCGTCTGTTGACCACAAACCGCTAACATTCGCGATGGTCAAGGTTTCCGAACCGTGGTCAGGCCGGCAACAGAGACAGCTGGCCGCGATATCAGAGTTTACCACTGATATCCAGCATGTAGCGGGCAAACTGAATGTAGTGGCAGATTGCCTCTCGCACGCTGTGGCGGCCCCAGTCAGCGTAGGAGTAGATTACGCAGCCATGGCCGCGGAGCAGGTTAGTGACGCAGATGTGCGCGCGCTTCAGTCTGGACCAACAGGGTGAAGGCTGGAGAGCAGGGTGCTGCAAGACGGTATGCCCCCCCTAATCTGCGATGTCTCCACCGGACGGCCGCGTCCAGTAGTACCGGCCACGTGGCGCCGCTGCGTTTTTGACTTGATTCATTCTTTGGCGCACCCGGGAGTGCGTGCGTCGGTCAAAATGGTAGGAGAGAAATTTGTGTGGCCGAGCCTTCACAAACAGGTTAAAGAGTGGGCAGCAGCCTGCACGGCGTGTCAACGAGCCAAAGTACACAGGCACACGAGGGCTCCCTTGGAGCCATTTCACATTCCGGCCAAGAGGTTCGATCACGTTCATGTGGACCTCGTGGGCCCCCTCCCGTCATCACAAGGGTGCACACACCTTCTGACAATGGTGGACCGCACCACGCACTGGCCTAAAGTTGTCCCGCTGGCATCAACCACGGCCGAGGAGGTGGCGTGCGCGTTTGTAACAGCTTGGATGGCGCGCTTTGGCGTTCCGTCGGACATTACGTCGGACAGAGGCCCTCAATTTGTGTCCGAGCTTTGGTCGACAATGGCCTGCAGCCTGGGTGTCACAATTCACCGCACAACCGCGTACAATCCGCAGGCTAACGGGTTATGCGAAAGTTTTCATAGGTCATTGAAAGCAGCTCTTAGAGTGTCACTGGCGGATGCAAATTGGGTAGACAAGTTACCGTGGGTGTTATTGGGGTTGTGTTCTGCGCCTAAAGAGGACTTAGAAGCCTCCCCAGCGGAGCTCGTGTTTGCGCAGCCACTCCAGCTGCCTGGGGAGTTTCTCCCAGATAACCCTGTGCCAGACGCCTCCCCGTCTCAGCTGTGGCGGAGTAACATAGAATCAAGCACACTGCCCGGCCCCGCGCACCACAGTTTTCCGCGCGTTTTTGTGCCTAAAACTTTGAAGAACACAGATTTTGTTTTTGTCAGACATGATGCGAATCGAACCCCGCTGCGACCGCCTTATGACGGACCGTTCAGAGTGCTAGAAACAGGGGACAAACAGTTTTTGCTAGATTTGGGGGGTAAGAAAGAGAAAGTTGGCATAAACAGACTCAAACCCGCTTTTGTGGTGGCAGACGAGCAAGTGCTGTTGGCAAGGGCCCCGCGGCGAGGTAGACCACCGCGGGGGGCTTCACAGAGTAATGTTTCCCCAGAACACCCACAGGTGCTGACAAAAGGTTTCGACCCCCAGATGGCAAACCCCCAGCGTGACAGCGCCGCAGAGACGTTGAATCCCAGCTACAGCAGATACGGCAGGAGACTGAAGCCTAGACAGCATGTGGACTGATGTGTATTGATACGATCACGGCATGCATGTTGTTATTCTCTTGTTTGTTCTAAAATGTTGGGGGGGCTTTGTGTGGTGGACACACATGTGTGACCTGCTTTGTGACTCACATTTTAGACCAGAGAGCTTCCTGAGAGATTACAGGAAGCTGCAAGGATGTTAGCTTTGGTATGCAAGGCTTGAGACTGTGGGGGTTATTAAAGGATTAAGGAGTAGATGCATTGTAGACTGTGGGGGTTGAGATCAGAGAGAGGAGATGCATTGTTCCTGACAATTATAATACAATGTGAATGTGTGATGCAATGACCTGTGAACTGTGAGAGTCCTGTTATTTAAGGACGAGAGTTCCCTGTAATGTTTCTCTTTTTCTGCTTTGAGATGTTGGTGATGTGAATAAAGCTGACTTGAGAGAGAACTCTGTCTCGTCATTCTCACATACACCACAATGGAACCATTTACCTGAGATTTTCACCAGATATCAGGAACAACCCAAGTAAACCATACATACAAAGAAATCAAGGCAACTGTGTTCACAAAACAAGTTTTATTTCATAAAGTGGAATGACACAGGGAATAAGTATTGAACACATGAATTAAAAGCGGAGCAAAAAGGCATGGAAAACCAAGAAACCAGCCGAAATCCATCAGAATTTAGGAAACTATCCCATTCCCCATCAGTGCAAATTCATTTCAGCTGGCTGAGTCCTGACTGACAGCCTTTAAAAAGGTCTGTGAATATCAGATTGTCACACCACAAAGAACTCACAATGGGTAGAAGCATAAAGCTCTCTCTAGACCTTTGCAACCTTATTGTTGCAAAACATAATGATGGCGTTGGTTACAGGTGCATTTCTAAACTGCTGACTGTTCTAGTGAGCACTGTTAGAGCCAGCATTCGGAAGTGGAAAGAGCATCATTTTACCATAAGTTGGCCACAACCACAAGCTCCTCACAAGATTTCTGACAGAGGAGTCAAAAGAATTATCAGAAGAATTATCCAAGAGCCAAAGACCACTCGTGAAGAGCTCCAGATTCTTCTGCAGGTACTGCTGTTTCAAAGAAACCAATAAGTAATACACTCAACCAACATAGGCTCTATGCCTGTTCATCTCGCAAGACTCCAGTGCTGAAAAAAAGCATGTTGAAGCTTGTTTAAAGTTTGCTGCACAAGATTTGGGCAAACCAGTAAAAATACTGGGAGAATATACAGTGGTGTGAAAAAGTGTTTGCCCCCCTTCCTAATTTCTCATTTTTTTCTCTGTCACACATAAATGTTTCAGATCATCAAACAAATTTAAATATTAGACAACGATAACACAAGTAAACACAGAATGCAGTTTTTAAATGAAGGTGTTTATTATTAAGTGTAAAAAAAAATCCAAACCTACATGGCCCTGTGTGAAAAAGTGATTGCCTCCCCTGTCAAAATATAAATTAAGATGAGCCTTTACAAGTCCCGCAATGGGGAAATTCCAGGATTGCAGCACCACAGGGATAGCAGCACTCAGAGCAATAATTAATAAGATAAGTTAATAAGAACAAATGAATATACATACAGTATGTACACAGATATGTACACAGTGTGGGAGCATTGCAGCTAGGTGGTATAGACAGCATTACGGTCTGTTAAGTTACCCCGCAGAATATGAATATGTACCAGACAGTATATTTCGTATTTGAATCAGCCATGTTGTCACCCTTAGTAATGACTGATATTGTCCTAGTTGTATAATAGAGGGGACCATTTATTGTGCAAGGTTGTTACATTTTATATATTCAATACGACCTCTACGAGCAGCCCTGGTTAGGCTATAAAGTCTGACAGCCGTAGGTAGGAAGGACCTGCGGAACCTCTCCGTCGCGCACCTAGGATGGTACAGCCTACTGCTAAATGAGCTCCTCAGTGCATTCAGCGTGTCCTGTATGGGGTGGGACTCGGACTCCAGCAGAGGTGACAGCTTAGCCACCATCCTCCTCTCTCCTATTCCCTCTACTGGGTCGAAACACCGCCCTAGAACAGAGCTAGCTTTTTTTGATCAGTCTGTTCAGTCTCTTTCTGTCGGCTGCCATGATACAATCAAGAAATCACTTAAATAGGACCTGCCTGACAAAGTGAAGTAGATCAAAACATTCTCAAAAGCTAGACATCATGCTGAGATCTAAAGAAATTCAGGAACAAATGAGAAACAAAGTAATTGAGATCAATCAGTCTGGAAAAGGTTATAAAGCCATTTCTAAAGCTTTGGGACTCCAGTGAACCACAGTGAGAGCCATTATCCACAAATGGCAAAAATGGAACAGTGGTGAAGCTTCCCAGTAGTGGCCAGCCGGCCAAAGTTACCCTAAGAGTGCAGCGACAACTCATCCAAGAGGTCACAAAAGACCCCACAACAACATCTAAAGAACTGCAGGCCTCACTTGCCTCAGGTACGGTCAGTGTTCGTGACTCCACCATAAGAAAGAGACTGGGCAAAAATGGCCTGCATGGCAGAGTTCTAAGACGAAAACCACTGCTGAGCAAAAAGAACATAAAGGCTCATCTCAGTTTTCCCATAAAACATCTTGACGATCCCCAAGACATTTGGGAAAATACTCTGTGGACTGACAAGACAAAAGTTGAACTTTTTGGAAGGTGTATGTCTCATTACATCCAACGTAAAAGTAACACAGCATTTCAGAAAAGGAACATCATACCAACAGTAAAACAATAAAATAGACTGGTCACACAATACCGACGCACTCTACAAGAAGGGACAGCGCAGGCTGTTCCTACTGAGGAGGCTCAGGTCTTTTGGTGTACAAGGGGTGGTCTTGAAGACATTCTACGACACGGTGGTGGCATCAGCCATCACTTTTGGAGTTGTCTGCTGGGGCAACGGCATTACAGCAGCTGATAGGAAGAGACTGAACAAACTGATCAAGAAAGCTAGCTCTGTCCTGGGGCAGTGCCTTGACCCAGTGGAGGAGATAGGAGAGAGAAGGATGGTGGCTAAACTGTCATCTCTGCTGGAGTCCGAGTCCCACCCTATGCAGGACATACTGGACGCACTGAGGAGCTCATTTAGCAGTAGACTACATCATCCTAGATGCGTGACCAAGAGGTTTCGCAGGTCCTTCTTACCTACGGCTGTCAGACTGTATAACCTAAGCAGGGCTGCTCGCAGAGATAGCAAAAAAAAAAAAACGTGACGACCTAGTAGTATTGAATGCAAAAGACGCAACAGACTTACACAAATGGTCCCCTCCAGTGTACAACTAGGACAATATCAGTCGCTACGGAGGGTGACAATATGTATGGGTACATATTCATACCATGAAGGGTAACTAAGATAAGATAAGATAAGATAAGCCTTTATTAGTCCCACAACGGGGAAATTCCAGGATTGCAACAGCACAGGGATAGCAACACTCAGAACAACAATCAGAAGGCAAGAAAAAAAACAAGCAAGCAAGAGCAGCTAATATACATATGTACATATTACTATAAAATATATATATACACACACACACACAGACACACAGTGCAGAGCATTGTAGCTGGATGGAATAAATATATGAATATATGAACACACAATGCAGAGCATTGTAGCTAGATGGAATAAATATGTAAATATATAAACACCCACAGTACGGAGCATTGCAGCTAGGTGGAATAAATAGACGGTTATGCTGTTTAGTCCATCTAGCTGCAATGCTCCGCACTGTGTATATATATTTATACATTTATGTGTACATATGTATATTCAATGCTCTTATTTTCTTATCTTCTAAATTATTGCTCTGAGTGTTGCTATCCCTGTGCTGTTGCAATCCTGGAATTTCCCCATTGTGGGACTAATAAAGGCTTATCTTATCTTATCTTAGCTTATCTTATCTTATATGGTGGTGGTAGTGTGATGGTCTGGGGCTGTTTTGCTGCTTCAGGACCTGGAAGACTTGCTGTGGTAAATGGAACCATGAATTCTGCTGTCTACCAAAAAATCCTGAAGGAGAATGTCCGGACATCTATTCATGACCTCAAACTGAAGCGCACTTGAGTTCTGCAGCAGGACAATGATCCAAAACATGCCAGCAAGTCTACCTCTGAATGGCTTAATAAAAACCAAATGAAGGCTTTGGAGTGGCCTAGTCAAAGTCCTGACCTGAATCCGACTGAGATGCTGTGGCATGACCTTCAAAAGGTGGTTCATCCTTGAAAACCCTCCAATGTGGCTGAATTACAACAATCCTGCAAAGATGAGTGGGCCAAAATTCTTCCACAGCACTGTAAAAGACTCATTGCCAGTTATCACAAAGGCTTGTTTAGCTGGTTTAGCTGGCTGGTTTAGCCGCCCTTGTTAAGGGTGGCCCAACCAGTTATTAGGTTTAGGGGCAATCACTTTTTCACACAGGGCCATGTAGGTTTGGACTTTTTTCCTTTTAATAATAAACACCTTCATTTAAAAACTACATTTTGTGTTTACTTGTGTTATCTTTGTCTAATATTTAAATTTGTTTGGTGATCTGAAACATTTAAGTGTGACAGAGAAAAAAAAATGAGAAATCAGGAAGGGGGCAAACACTTTTTCACACCACTGTAGTCTGGTCAGATGAGACCAAAATTGAACTTTTGGATGTCACAACACACAGCATGTTTGGAGGAGAAAAGGTACTACACATCCCGTCATGGTGTGGAGGTGTTTTTCAGCACATGGTACAGTGCAGACTTCATATAATTGAAAGAACGATGAATGGACAAATGTACAGAGACATCCTTGATAAGAACCTGTTGCCATCTGTCAAGATGCTGAAGATGAAACAAGGGTGGACATTTCAGCAAGACAATGATCCCAAACACACAGCCAAGCAAACTCTTTACTGGCTCCAGAGAAGGTAAATAAAGCTGTTAGAATGGCCCAGTCAGTCACCTGACCTGAATTCAATTGAAAATTTATGGACTGAACAGAAGATCAGAGCTCATAGAAGACACCCATGGAACCTTCAAGACTTGAAGACACTTTGTGTGGATGAATGGGCTAAAATCACTCCTGACCAATGCCTGCGCCTAGTTTCTCCATACAGGAGGCGTCTGGAAGCTGTTATTACTAACAAAGGCTTTTCTACTAAATATTAAATGAATTTCACCAAGCGTGTTCAATACTTATTCCCTGTGTCATTCCACTTTATCAAATATAACTTGTTTTGTGAACACAGTTGCCTTAATTTCTTTGTATGTGTGGATTATTGGGCTGTTACTGATACCTGGTGAAAATCTCAGGTCAATGGCTCCATCAGAAATATGTTTGAGAAACATATTGATGTGTTCAGTACTTATTTTTCCTGTTGTATATATTTCTCACTGGATTAGTAAATTTTGGCAACATTAATAAATAAAACATTGGACTACAATACTGTGTACTGTTAGCAACATAACATTAATCACCATCCATTTACTGTTTGTAATTCTGTTAGTGCAAAAGTGTTCTCCACTTAGGAACTGTTTTCAGCCTTTAAATTTGCAACGTTTGCATAAATCAGACTGCAAACTATTAAAAGAACTGTTAAAAGGAACTATTTGAAGCACAGTTGGTGCTTTGCTTAAAAACTTGGCTGTTGCAATAAAAAGCAACAAAAAGAAAATATTTCTTTTTTGTTGTTGTTGTTTTTTCATTGTAATTGTAGTGATTCACTGCAGTAAAAAAAAATTTGATTGGGATTAATTATACAAGTTGATTCCCAGCACTAGTTTTTATGCAAATAGAATATAATTTATCTATTCAAAAGCTAATTAGTTAATACAACTATTGGATCTTCGAAATTCCAAAATCTGAATCTTTAGAATTTTTACTTGATGTATTAAGATTCAAGATCCTTTATGGTCATTCAACATATTTTATATGGCGAACAAAATTACGATCCACAGGATCAATAGTGAAGCCGGTAAAAAGAATAATAAACTAGAAAAGCACTCGGAGAGCGCAGACCTCCGCCAAGCGCCACAGTTCCCCCCCATACAGTGTTTGTGTGTACGTTTTCACATTCCTTGACCATGAAAACATATGACTAGCAATTGGATTCACAATGATAGGATTAGTGGTTCAGTAGTAAAAGCATTACCTCCTTGGCGGAGGTAATAAACTGAAGTGTTGGTGTTGTGTCCATCTCCTCCATCTCCAAACTCCCAAACTCCCAACTCCCAAACTCTGCAGGCTTTGCAGTTGAATAAATGAATGAATCTTTATTTCAAATAGATTAAGAGTACAGGTTAAAAGAAAGTGAATAATATAACAAAAGGGGAAAGAAAATCCAACAAGGTGAAATTAGACAATAACTCCTCTGATTATACAGTTCAACATAAGTTATCCGAAATGTGTGATGGCTGAAGCCGCAGCTTATATTGCCCACCCATGTTCCATCCAAGAATTCAAAAGAAAAAACAAAAGAAATCATGGCACAACCGCGTACAACCCACAGGCCAATGGGTTATGCGAGCGTTTTCATAGATCACTGAAAGCAGCACTGAGGGCTTCACTGACAGATGCAAATTAGGTAGACAGGTTGGCGTGGATTTATTGGGGTTGCGCTCCGCGACAAAAGAGGATTTGGAAGCTTCCCCGGCAGAGAGCTTCTTTTTGCGCAGGCACTATGGCTGCCCGTGGAATTTCTGCCAAATAATCCGGCCGCGGACAGCTGCCCGTCTCAGCTTTTGCAGCGTAGCGCAAACACAGGCACACTGCCGGGCCCTGCCCACCACTTTTTTCCGCGTGCTTTTGTGCCTAAAACTTTGAAGAAGGCGGAGTTTGTGTTGGTCAGACACGACGAGCAGCGCCCTCCATTGGGCCTGCACACATGTTGAAAATGGCCGTATCTCACAATGTTAAAGAATCCTTTAAAAAATTCCTGTATCCAGACTGTGATCCGGATCATCCCCAAAATTTAATCAGTTTTTCCTTGTACCATTTCCAACAAGGCCTGAAAGTTTCATTGAAATCCGTCCCAAACTTTTTGAGTTATCTTGCTAACCAACAGACAAACAGACAGACAAACAGACAAACGCTGGCAAAAACATAACCTCCTCCTGGCCTCCGGCCTGGCGGAGGTAATAAGACTATAGTATGGGTAACCCCCACAACATACTGGGACAAGCAGAGCGCTCAGCCGGAGCAATTAACGTAGCAGCGTGATCTATGGACTGATAATAATATGTTGATGTGCCTTGTAACCTCTTTTGTCCTACAGCTCCGGAGCAGAGGCGAATTCCGCCCAGTAATCTTCCTATTGTTACGTGTGACTCTCAAATGCAAATGTCCATACCTACTGCTGTGAATGCATTGTCTGTAGTGGGGTATAAAAACTGCATATGCTCTGTAACTCTCTCTCTCTCACTGCTCTGTCATGGCGGCCTCTGGGCCGTCATTGGCATCATTAGCTCCAGCTGCGCACAGATCCACAGGTGTAAATCAGCAGCTGTTAAAAGCCAGCGTTGCTGACAGCTCAGTACGGAGTCGTCTGTCCTCCTCGTCAGAGAAAGAACCAGAACTCCGCTCTCTGGCCTCGTCAAGGTATTCTCTTGTCTCGTCAGAAACTATCTCGTCAAGAACTGTCTTGTCTAACACTGACTCGTCAGAGTCTGTCTCGTCAAGAACTGTCTTGTCAAAAACTGTCTCGTCAGAGTCTGTCTCGTCAGAAGCTGCCTCGTCAGGATCTGTCTCGTCAAGAACTGTCTTGTCAAAAACTGTCTCGTCAGAGTCTGTCTCGTCAGAAGCTGCCTCGTCAGGATCTGTCTCGTCAGGAACCTCTCTGGCCTCGTCAAGAACCTCTCCTGCCTCGCCTAGGACTTCTGTTCAAAGTCAAGCACGTAAGAGAGCTGTTTGTTACTCTACGCCCAACCTCTATCCCTGTGCACAGGTGGACCCCCTTGGCGGTGGACCTGCGTCCCCAGCTGACGGGGTAACGCCAACACGCTCACGTAGCGGTTCGCTACCACCACGACTACCGGTACGTCTTGCTCCACAAATTCCTGAACTGTTACTGTATCAGTTACAGGAGTACTGGCCACCGTTACCGGTGGAGTTTGTGTCATCGTCATCTGTCGTGTCATCGTCACCACGTTCTGTGGAATCACTCACCTCGTCATCATCTGGATTGTCATGGTCACCACGCTCAGTGGAATCACTGGTCTTGTCATCAGCTGGTTTGTCATCGTCCCGGTCTGTGGTGTCACAGCCGGAGTCTCTGGAAGACCTGTCCTCGTCACAGTCACAGGTGGAAGCCTCAGCACGTTCACGGACGCCTTCACCTCCACGTTGCACGGCCGCTGGTTCTCAGCAGGACGTAACCTGTGCTTCTCCCAAGTAAGCCTCACTACTGTTAGCCTGTCATTAGTGTGGGACAAAAGTAATTGTCTGCGCTTATTTGTTCCAGGGTTGCCGGGTCTCCGTCCAGAGTGCTCAGCTCCAGTGACCAGGATACTATCCACGCTCTCACATTTGCACTACACACCCTTTCACTATAATAAAGATTATTGTTCACTAATTTACCCGTGTCAGTGTCTGTCTCCTGGGTCCCGAAACATGTCATGCTCATCTGATTAGACGCATTGCCTTCTGCTGAAGAGAGCCTCCGGGCTCGCTCTGGTGCACTGCACGGCGCTGGGGTGAGTTCTGTGATGGCGGTATGATTAATAAACTCCCTCAAAAACTCTCAGTTCGCTCCTTATTATTTTGTGCCGCCACACTGGTGACCCCGACAAAGCACACGCTTTGTGCAACGCAACCTTCTGGTCTGGACAGCCACACTGGTGACCCGACCAAGAAAAGAACACGCTGGCAGCCCCCGGCGGTGACTCTCCGACGGCAAGCGAACACAGCAGCCTGACGCAAACTATCTGCCAGGCGAACTCCCTCGGAGATCACCCACGACCGGGAAGGCTGCAAAAAGCGTCATGGTGCAATGCAACCTTCTGATCTGGACATCCACGCTGGGACCGGCCGCTCTCACAGCTCCTCCACACGAGAGCGCACGCACCTTGTCCTCTCTCCACGACGGCGACCTCCAGGGCTGACGGAGAACGCAGCGCGCGGACCTGAACGCACCATGACCGAACTACAGCAACAACCTGAACAGGGATGACCATCGGCGCCGACTACGCTGATCTCCAGCAAGCTCCCTGACCCTGACTCACCTCTACAGTGGTCCTGCCATGCACCGACCCCCGCACGAACACCGGGGGGTTCCGAGGACAGCGCACCACGCACGGGACAATACCGGCTCCACACAGACCGCCATCGTCCTTCGCCGCTGCGCACAGAACCTTCAGGGCTGCTCACACACCTGAAGCACGCACGCAGCTCGCTCACAGGATTTTGTAATGGTCTCAGCCACGGCGCACAAGGGAATTCAGCCGTCAGCTTTCCCCGAGGACTTTAGGACTGCGCGCGCACCTAAAGTCAACACGCCAAGTCCCTCACTGCTGCAGCTCCTTTTTTCTTCATGGCCGCGAGAGGAGTCAGTGACTAATTTTTTCTTCTTACAGCTGCTGTGGACCTCCGCACATTCAATGGGACAGCCCCTCAACATCGCGGATCCACAGGCAATTTTTGCGCGGCCCAGACAATTTCGCCGTCCCGGGCCGGCACTTGCTACCCCTACCCCCCTCCCTCCACCGCCGCCTGCAGGGAGCTTTCCCCCGCAGCTCGCTCCCAAAGCCAGACTATCAAGGCCTCAGCTTCCCGCTAAGCCCTCTGGGGGGGAGTGTATGGGTAACCCCCACAACATACTGGGACAAGCAGAGCGCTCAGCTGGAGCAATTAACGTAGCAGCGTGATCTATGGACTGATAACAATATGTTGATGTGCCTTGTAACCTCTTTTGTCCTACAGCTCCGGAGCAGAGGCGAATTCCGCCCAGTAATCTTCCTATTGTTATGTGTGACTCTCAAATGCAAATGTCCATACCTACTGCTGTGAATGCATTGTCTGTAGTGGGGTATAAAAACTGCATATGCTCTGTAACTCTCTCTCTCTCTCACTGCTCATCTGATTAGACGCATTGCCTTCTGCTGAAGAGAGCCTCCGGGCTCGCTCTGGCGTGCTGCACGGCGCTGGGGTGAGTTCTGTGATGGCGGTATGATTAATAAACTCCCTCAAAAACTCTCAGTTCGCTCCTTATTATTTCGAGCCGCCACAATAGAACTAAAATAAAATAACAGCAATAAAAATCAACATGCATTTAAAAGATTATTGTATATTGTACTGTTGTGATATTGCACATACTTAGAGACTGACACATGTAGACAGATGTAGACAAATACACCGACCGCTAAGACAGTTGTCCTAGTTGTGACCAAAGTTGTACAGTTTCATAGTATCAGGGTAACAGCTTCTACTGAGCCTGGTGTTCCTGGCTCTGATGCTACGCAGTCTCCTGTCTGACGGGAATTGGACAAACAGACGGTGTGTGGGGTGGGTGGGGTCTTTCATGGTGGAAGAGCTCCTTTTCCTGCTCCTGCTGCAGTAGATGTCACTCACTGTGGGCAGTTTGCTGTGCAGACTTCATTACCCTCTGTAGGGCCTTTCTGTCTGCAGTTGAACACTTGCTATACCACACAGTAATACAGGAGGTGAGAACACTCTCATATAAGTTAGTTTTAGTTTTAAGAAGTTTTCAAAATCCTTTTCATTTTTAAAGTGCAGGTCGCACAGAAACTAAAACAATTTTGAGAAAATGGGAGCAAATGTAATAATCCATAGTGGGCTAATGCTTTTGGATATTCTACTGTACATACTGTCGATTACAGTATGAAAAGTTAGTTTTTGCTCAAACAAAAGGAGCTTGACACATGTAGTATTTTTGCATTTTTCAGAAGATACTGTAT
Source organism: Pholidichthys leucotaenia (assembly GCA_020510985.1). NCBI lineage: Eukaryota > Metazoa > Chordata > Actinopteri > Cichliformes > Pholidichthyidae > Pholidichthys > Pholidichthys leucotaenia. Next base: position 151,257,056 of record CM035838.1, read on the forward strand.
GTACAGTATATGTTAAAGTTTGACACATTGTAAATATATTTACTAAAAGAATTAACTGTTCAGCTGGAGGTACTCGTAGAGTGTAAATAGGGTTGCACACTGAATAGTCAAGGCATGTTAATCATGGTGTCTTTACCAATGTTGATACACGATTCCTCCAAATATACAGTGTATCTGGAAAGTATTCACAGCGCTTCACGTTTTCCACATTTTGTTGTGTTACAGCCTTTTTCCAAAAGGGATTAAATTCATTTTTTTCTTCAAAATTCTACACACAATACCCCATAATGACAATGTGAAAAAAAGTTTTTTTGAATTTTTTTGCAAATTTATTAAAAATTAAAAAAAATAAGAAATCACATGTACATAAGTATTCACAGCCTTTGCTCAATACTTTGTTGATGCACCTTTGGCAGCAGTTACAGCCTCAAGTCTTTTTGAATATGATGCTACAAGCTTGGCGTGTGGAAAATGTGAAAATGACGAGGCAGAGTTCATCTCACGAGTCAGGTTTATTCACATCTTCCAACATCATCAAAAACAGAAAGAGGAAGAAACCCAGACATTCGTCCTTTAAATACCTCAGGACTTCAAAGCACACAGTCACATTGTATTTAATCCCAAGTAACAATGCATCTTCTTCAGATCTTATCACCTCCACCCCCAACCTCTGGTGGCCAGGAAAATCCCCCCAGGCCGTCTCTTTGCATACCAAAGCCTAAACTTTCACATCCTCCTGTTATCTCCAAAGAGACCCAGTTCTTTGTTCAATCTAAGATGTGAAGCCTAAAGTGGTATACATATACATGAAGTATATGAAGTGGTATACATGTACATGAAGTGATATACATATGTGCATATGTGTGCCACAGGCGCACCTATCTTTGGGCAGTTTCGCCCATTCCTCTTTGCAGCACCTCTCAAGCTCCATCAGGTTGGATGGGAAGCGTTGGTGCACAGCCATTTTCAGATCTCTCCAGAGATGTTCAATTGGTTTCAAGTCTGGGCTCTGGCTGAGCCACTCAAGGACATTCACAGAGTTGTCCTGAAGCCACTCCTTTGATATCTTGGCTGTGTGTTCAGGGTCGTTGTCCTGCTGAAAGATGACCCATTGCCCCAGTCTGAGGTTGAGAGCATTCTGGAGCAGGTTTTCATCCAGGATGTCTCTGGACATTGCTTTATTCATCTTTCCCTCTATCCTGACTAGTTTCCCAGTTCCTGTCGCTGAAAAACATCCCCACAGCATGATGCTGCTACCACCATTGGCGTGGTTATGAACGGTGCCTGGTTTCCTCCAAACATGACGCCTGGCATTCACGCCAAAGAGTTCAATCTTTGTCTCATCAGACCAGAGAATTTTGTTTCTCATGGTCTGAGAGTCCTTCAGGTGCCTTTGGCAAACTCCAGGCGTGCTGCCATGTGCTTTTAACTAAGGAGTGGCTTCCGTCTGGCCACTCTACCATACAGGCCTGATTGGTGGACTGCTGCAGAGATGGTTGTCCTTCTGGAAGGTTCTCCTCTCTTCACAGAGCAACGCTGGAGCTCTGACAGAGTGACCATCGGGTTCTTGGTCACCTCCCTGACTAAGGCCCTTCTCCCCCAATTGCTCAGTTTAGACGGCTGGCCAGCTCTAGTAAGAGCCTGGTGGTTCCGAACTTCTTCCATTTACAGATGATGGATGCCACTGTGCTCATTGGGACCTTCAAAGCAGCAGAAAATTTTCTGTACCCTTCCCCAGATTTGTGCCTCGAGACAATCCTGTCTCGGGGGTCTACAGACAATTCCTTTGACTTCATGCTTAGTTTGTGCTCTGACATGCACTGTCAACTGTGGGACCTTATATAAGCAGGTGTGTGCCTTTCCAAATCATGTCCAATCAACTAAATTTATCACAGGTGGACTGCAGTTAAGCTGTAGAAACATTTCAAGGATGATCAGTGGAAACAGGATGCACCTGAGCTCAATTCTGAGCTTCATGGCAAAGGCTGTGAATACTTATGCCGCCATCAGTGTGTGAATGGGTGGATAGCAGGATCTGTAAAGTACTTTGGTCATCTAGAGATGAGAATAAAAGCGCTATATAAGTGAATGTCATTTACCATTTACCATTTACCATTTATGTACATGTGATTTCTTAGTTTGTTTTTTTTGTTGTTTTTTTTTTGGGGGGGGGATAATAAATTTGCAGAAATCTCAAAAAAAAACCAAACTTTTTTCACATTGTCATTATGGGGTATTGCATGTAGAATTTTGAGGAAAAAAATGAATTTATTCACTTTTGGAATAAGGCTGTAACATAACAAAATGTGGGAAAAGTGACACGCTGTGAATACTTTCCGGATGCACTGTATCTGGAATGTGGATTCACTGGTGTGTGTTATGTCTGGATATGGAGCCAAGGACGAGGCCAGGTGTCGAACTGAACACACATTTATTGAAGAGGCACTACACAGCACACAGGTGCAGCCGTCAAGCAGAGAGATGGCAAAGAGACTGCCCCTTGTGCCCACTGCCCTCTTATAGCCACGGGTGGTGGCGGAACTGGAAGGTGGAGCCGCCACCCATACCACATAAATAAAAGTCTAAACTCTAACACAACATGCCCCCCCACCCTTCACAAAAGCCAAAAAAACACACAAACACAGAATTCGGACCCGCCCCAACCTGGAACCCGAATCACGCACTAAAAGTAATTAGATAACACAACACAAATGACCTAACACAGTCACTCCAAAACAACTAAAACTAGGGGGAGATCGGTAGACTGCCATCTCACCCCACACAGCGAAGCAGATTATTCTGCAGCTCATACTTCAAACAAGTCCACTTAAAACAAAATACCACCGTTTCCTAATCTAAACATAGCATCAAATTAATCCGCATGAACATATACGAATAGCAAATACATATAGTAAAACATCCTAAAAAACACACCAAGTAAGCCATATCCCATGACAATCAAGATATAAGCACATGCATAACATCTAAACCAGATACCAACTATAAAGAACAAACCCATGCCAACCCCCCCTTCCCGGACTGTCCTCCCATCAGTCCGCTGTCCAGGCCCAAGTCCACCAGTCTTCTCCCAGGCACGCCGCAGCTCATTCGGGTGCCTCCAAAAGCCATCCGACAGTGGGAGATAGGCATCCTCCCATCTGGCCACCACATGCAGCCGCCCCTGGTGTTCCTCCATCCGCTGCTTGGCCCAAACCTGCCACGACCGTGCCTCCTCCCGGGCCTGGACCACATCCACGACACCCAGAGGGGCCCTACTCAGCTTGCAGTGTCTCTGCTTGGCACGTCATTCTACCGTGCCAAACGGTCCGGCCCCAACTGCTTTTACCTTCGCTGCTGCCATCGCCATTGTGACCCCCCCTGTTCACCAGCCCATTCCAGCCGAGATTCGGGAACAGCTCGAGTCAGCCTCTCAACGTCGCCCACCGCCACAGGTGTCCCACCATGCCGCCTAGTACCCTCATCCAGGGCGACTTGAGCTCTGGCACAGGAACCCCCCTGTGATGGCACTGGGCGATATTGGTCTTGCTCACTCTCAAGGGTGCCAGGCATGTTCTCATCCCACACCACACCATCTTCCATTCTCGGGACTGGCCGGTCCCACAAACCACAGCCTAACCACTCCTCCCCAGCGTCGCTTTTAATGGTGAAACCCAGACCATAAGACAGGTCGCATCCCATTATGTTCTCTCCACGGGCTGTCACAATGAACTTCAGGTCACATACCTCGGCCGATTTGTATCGGGCCATCAGTCTCAGCATTCCCACCGTGGCCAGTCTCCCTCCACCATCACCACAAAGCAGCGCAACACCTCACAGTCGCCCAATTCAACACAGAGTTCACCGCTCCCATGTCAGTCAATAATGGCATCACCACCCCATCCAACTCCACCATACAGTACATGCATCTGTTGGTGCTTGGGGACACAGCATGGACAACCGTGGGGGCAGGAGAGTCCTCATTGTGTCTTGGATTTCCTCGCTCAAACTTGCGACATGCCTTGGCGAAATGATGCAAGTGTCCGCACTTGCCGCAGCGCTTCCCTCTTGCCGGACACTCTCTGGCCTTAAAACGGTGCTTCATGAACCCACAACCCATACATATGGGTGTTCCCAGGGCAGACCTCATTTTCACAGCGTTGGCGTCATCCACACCACCTCCCACACTATCATTGCTGTCCAGGTCCACTGCAGGCGTTGTCGGCTGTGATCCTAGTTGTCGGTGTGACACACTCCCACTCTGCTCCCGTGATAGTTTATCTGCAGCCTCCAGCTGCCAAGCTAACTCGATGGCTGTGGACAGCATCAGTTTGCCCAAGAATGTAAGCAGTTTTGACCTAATCGCAGGGCACCTGGTATGCTCCGACAACTGGTTGCAAACCATCTCCTCCTCCAACGGTCTGAACTGGCATTCGCTGGCCAACAGTCTCAGGTCTGCCACGAACCACTGAACAGACTCGCCAACTCATTGGCGACGCTGTCAAAACTGGATTCTGCAGACAATGACGTTTTCCGGGGCACGAAAATGACGTGCCATTAGTTCAGCCACTTCTTCAAAACTATCACAGTCACCCATTGTGCTCAAAATTCACTGTCCCTCCATTCCAAGATTATGGACCAACAACGCACGTGCCCTCAATTTCTCCACCCTCCACAAGGTTCAGCGCCACCATGTGCATCTGGAACGTGGCGAATCACCTTAACTGGGGAACAGGCAGCTTACCGGGAAGCTCCAAAAACGGCCGAACAGGTGTAACACATGCGTCCATACCTGTTTTTATCCTCGTTGCCAAAATATTATGTCTGGATATGGAACCAAGGACGAGGCCAGGTGTCGAACTGAACACACGTTTTTTGAAGAGGCACTACACAGCACACAGGCGCAGCCGTCAAGCAGAGAGATGGCAAGGAGACCGCCCCTCCTGCCCACTGCCCTCTTATAGCCGCGGGTGGTGGCAGAACCGGAAGGTGGAGCCGCCACCCCGTACAACACAAATAAAAGTCTAAACTTTAACACAACAGTGTGATTACCAGTTAATTACAGTTTACAGTTAAGACTAAACTGTTTTTCGGTAGTTTCTATTGTCACAGAATGACTTGGAATACTTTCCTCTCAAGCTATAAACTGAGGGCACTCTATAAATGAGATTCAATCCCTTGAACCGAAGCAGCACTTTTTTTTTTTTTTTCTGAAATGAGAGAACAAAATGTGCTTATGTTCCCCTTTCTAGTTTACAGGCATGAAATAATGGCCTTAGATATCTGATTTTAATGGCTATGCACATGCATAGTGCTGCTGAAGTGTTAAACCATTAAATAAGAGGAACACTGTTTTTTTGCTGTGTTTGCCTAAATGCCTTTTTATATATTTGCAAAGGAAAGCTGCTTAGCATAAGCCCACTGTTAAAAACTCCTTCCATCTGTAATGATGAAAATCTGCTGTCACATATAATCACAGATATTACATTTCAGGCTTACATAATTAATCAGCAAGTTGGTGAATAACTTATGATCCAAGTCATGAATTATATTTAACCAAGTCATTACTGGGATTGAAGATGCAACCACAGTTCTCATATGAAAGTGGTAAGCTGTGCCGCCTGTGTGTCTTCATTTATAAAACAAATTATCCATGTATTCACTAGGAGCCTCTCGCACTTAATGCAGATCAGCTTGAGGTTCCTTTTAATCATCTTTTGCCATTTATATTTTGTCAGAATATGCACAGTAACAAGATCATTAAGATGGAGTGATGTTCACAGTTGCCTTTTTGCTTTGTACATGTGGCCCTGCTTTGCCTTGTATGCTGGTGCTTGAGTGCAAATGTAACGGATGCCAACTAGTGCTGTTCGGCGTAGAACGTTAGTAAACCTCCCTCCCAAAGCCTCATACAGTATCGGTAGCGCTGAGCTATCGGTCGGACCTTTAGCTCAGCGCGATCGTGCTGTGTCTCCCATGCTCGAACTGTGTGTTAGTTGACTGAGAGGTCGCGGGTTCGTGTCCCGTGTGGGGCGAACTGCGCAGGATGATCTCTGTCACACAAACATCATTTTACATTATCTTCGCCATATGATCTCTTGCACTATTGTTAGTTCTTGCATGTCATCAATCTAAAATCTACTACAATCCCATCAGATCAGCTGATTTTAGTGCCAGTCTGTATTAGTTGATGGAGTAGCTGATGCCCTGCTATGTATCCTGTTTGCAATTTTTATAAATGGGCCACACTGACCGAGCACACAAGGACATAAGAACTTTCACTTGTCTCTCTGTATAAAGGTGAAATAGTCTGAACTTAATCAGAGTGGAACTCACACATACTCTTGTCCTATGATGTTTGACCTTGAGATCAACTTTGATGCAGACCTGCCTGAGGAACATTGTGTGTGAGTTTGGTGGGCATCTGGGCATCTAGCAGTGCTCACGAATAGTGAATGGACTGATGGGTGCAGCACTATGGCATTAGCTCATTTTGCCTTAGCTGAACTTAGCTAAAAATGCTCTTTTACGTTGCTATAGTGTCTTCATATCTGAATCACTCTACGTCTTACCTTTATCCCAGTTGGAGCAGTGGGTATAGATAATTATATTTACTCAAGCACTCATGTAATTTTTTTTTGAAAAGTTTGCTTTCCCAGGTAGTTTGCTCTCTGAGTGACTTTTTAATGATTTTAACTGAGTGCACCTCGTGTTTTTCCTGCTTCGGACACTCAGTATCTCAGAATCAGAAAAATCCAAAAAGACATAGTAACCCTGGTCAGACATTTGAAAAGTTTGGGTTTGTTCAGCCTACAAAGCTATATACGTAGGATGTGTAAAGTTTTTGCTTCTTCTTACTCTTCTCCTACCCTGTTTTGCTTCTGCTTTACAGTATAACTTAGTCTTTTGTCATGAATAAATAAATAAATGTTTGTGTAATGTGTTGCCACCAGCCTAAAAATGTGAACATTTCAGAATAAATGAACTGCTTAACTGGTGTATGGTCACTAATGCTAATCAGTTTTTATCATCTGATATTATCATTTCTCTTGTCCCTCCTAGTCACTCCCAATGAAAATCTTAGCAAAAAATCTTCAATTCTGCCACCTCCAGTTTAATCTCCTGTCGTTTTGTCAGTGCCACGTCTCCAAACCACACATCATAGCAGGTCTTGCTACCATCTTTTAACGCTTCCCTTTCACTCTTGGTGCTACCCTTCTATCACAAATCCCTCCTGACACTCGTCTCCACCCACTCCACTCTGCCTGCACTCTCTTCTTCACCTCTCTTGTGCATTTTCTATTGCTTTGGATGGTTGACCCCAGGTATTTAAACTCATCTACTTTCACTACCTCTATTCCTTCCATCTTCACCGTTACACCTGCCTCCCTCTCATTCACACTCTGGTATTCTGTCTTGCTTCTACTCACTTTCATTCCTCTTCTCTCCAGAGCATACCTTCACCTCCCCATGTTCTCTTCCACCTGCTCCCTACTCTGACTACAGACCACAATGTCGTCTGCAAACATCATGGTCCACAGAGACTCCTGCCTGACCTCATCTGTCAGCCTGTCATCACCATGACAAACAAGGAGGGGCTCAGAGCTGATCCCTGATGTAACCCCACCCCCACCTTGAACCCATCTGTCACTCCTACAGCACACCTCATCACCATCTCGTTGTCCTCGTACATGTCCTGCACCACCCTCACATACTTCTCTGCCACTCCTGACTTTGTCATACAGTACCACACTTCCTCTCTTTCTTTCTCTAGATCCACAAAGACACAGTGCAACTCCTTCTGACCTTCTCCATACTACTCCATCAGTACTCAGAGCAAACATTCCATCTGTAGTACTCTTTCTTGGCATGAAACCGTACTGCTGCTCACTGATTGTCACCTCTCCTCTTAACCTGGCTTCAACAACTCTTTCCCATATCTTCATAGTGTGACTGATCAGCTTTATACCTCTGTAGTTACTACAGCTCTGAGTATCACCTTTGTTCTTGAAAATTGGTACCAAAATACTTCTTCTCCACTCCTCAGGCATCCTCTCACTCTCCAAGATTGTGTTAAACAATCTGGTTAAAAAGTCCACTGCCATCTCTCCTAAACATCTCCATACCTCCACAGGTATGTCATCTGGACCAACCACCTTTCCATTCTTCATCCTCTTCAAAACTGCCCTCACTTCACCCTTGCTAATCCTCGGGACTTCCTTGATCACCATCTTTCCTTCATCCATCCTCCTCTCTCTCATTTTCTTTATTCATCAGCTCTTCAAAGTACTCCTTCCAGCTTCTCAATACACTCTCGTCATTTGTTAGTACATTACCATTTCTGCTCTTAATCAACCTAACCTGCTGTACATCCTTTCCAGCTCGATCTCTCTGTCTAGCCAAACGATACAAGTCCTTTTCTCGTTCCCTTAGTGTTTAGCCTCTCATACAACTCACTATATGCCTTTTCCTTTGCCTTTTCCACCTCTCTCTTTGCCATGCGCCTAGATTCCAAATACTCCTATCTACTTTCTTCATCTCCCTAACTATCCTACTTTTTCTTTGCTAACCTCTTCATTTGGATATTTTCCTGTACCTCCTCATTCCACCACCAAGTCTCCTTGTCTTCCTTCCTCTTTCCACTGGATACACCACATACCTTTCTACCCATTTACCTCAATACTTTTGCTGTACTTTCCCAGTCATCCAGCAATTCTTCCCTACCACCCAGAGCCTGTATCAACTCCTTCCTGAATTCTGTGTGACCTTCTCCCTTCTGTAACTTCCCCCACTTAATCTTTGGCTCTGCCTTCACTCTCTTTCTCTCCTTGCTTTCCAAAGTCATCCTACAGACTACCATCTGATGCTGTCTAGCTACATTCTCCCCTGCCACCACCTTGCAGTCTCCTGTCTCTGTCAGATTTCTCCTTCTGCATAAGATGTAGTCCACCTGTGTGCACCTTCTTCCACTCTTGTAAGTCACCCTATGTTCCTCTCTCTTCTTGAAGTATGTGTTCACCACAGCCATTTCCATCCTTTTAGCAAAATCCACAACAATCTGTCCTTCCACATTTCTCTCCTTAAGACCATACCTTCCCAGGACCTCCTCATCACCTCTGTTCCTTTCACCTACATGCCCATTAAAGTCCGCTCCAGTCACCACTCTCCCCCTACTGGGAACACTCTCTACCACTTTATCCAACTTACTCCAGAATTCCTCTTTCTCTTCTACCTGACAACCAACTTGTGGGGCATACACACTGACAGCATTCAACATCACACCTTTGACTTCTACCTTCAAACTCACGATTGACTCTGACTCCCTCTTTACCTCCTCAACACTCCTCACCAGGGCTTGACATTAACACTGGCCAACCGGCCAATGGCTGGTGGATTTCAGCAGTGGCCGGTAAGACAGCCACACCCACTAACCACTTTGGCCGGTTGTAGTTTTCTTAAACCAGCATCTAAAATAATAAACCTATTGCAATGTGAGACTACAAAAGTACAACTCCCACAAGTACTGTGTGTGTGTGTGGGGGGGGGGGGGGGTTTCTATTCAGTTTTCTTTTTCTTTCTCTTCCTTTTCTGGTGAAAACAGGTAGTGTCCATTTAGATTAAATCCATTAATGTCCCAATTCATAGGGGTAGGCGAAGGGGTAGGGGTAAAAATGCGAATTGGGACAAACCTAAATCTACCTGCACTTCATTGTCATATTACAAATATTTTTCTCTACCATTTTACAATATTTACTGCTCTTCATAAATAACACTGGTCAACACCAAATTTATTGTCTAAGTTTTTTTTAGCTGATTTAGGACAATTTTGATGTTCTAAATCCAAAAATCGCATTGGTTTTGCTCAATCAGGTCAACTTTTTGAACTATGGCCACATGTTTTCTTATGTTTTTGTTTACATGTACGGTATTTTCGCTTTATATGATGCAAAATTCTTTTTTATTTCTTGAAATTCTCTGAATTTTGAACAATGATGATGTAACATTCAATTTACATGTACTTACCTTTATCAATGTCTACTATTCAATTTACAGTACAACTGTACAACTGCTTATAACTTAACATAAAAACCTGACCTGATCAAGGGAAACAGATGTCATTTTCGGATTCAGCAGTGCAAAATTGTCTTAAATCAGTTGAAAAAACACAGACAACTTACAAAAAAAATATTTTTGTTATGTTGTGTAATTAAACAGACAGTGTTTCTCTTGCTATTTTTTATGTATGTATAAGGGTAATTTACATTGAAAACGGTTGTAAATTTAGTTCAAGTAAATTTTAGCATGCCATAGTGCAATTTGATCATATTAAACATAATTTTCTAACTATAAAATTGTGGCTAGTGGAAAGGCTGAGTGGCTAGTAATGTCAGAAAATAACTAGCCACAGTGGCTGGTGAGCAAAAAAGTGAATGTCAAGCCCTGCTCTTCCCATACTCTTCCTTCAAGATTACTCCTACTCCATTTCTCTTCCTATCTACACCATGGTAGAACAGTTTAAAACCACCTCCAACGCTCCTAGCCTCGTTTCCCTTCCATTTGGTTTCTTGAACACACAGTATATCTACCTTTCTTCTCTTTATCATATCAGCCAACTCTCTGCCTTTACCAGTCATAGTCCCTACATTTAACGTCCCTACTCTCACCTCCGCATTTCTACCTTTCCTTTTCTCTCTCTCCCTCCTAGCATGCCTTCCCCCTCTCCTCCTCCTCTATCTTCGATCAACAGTAGCCCAATTTCCACCGGCACCCTGTCGGTTAACAGCACCGTGGCGGTCGTTGTTAACTCAGCCTCCATCAGTCTGGTATGAAAGTCTCATTTGTCATGATCCGCATGTTTGATTTGGCAAAGGTTTTACGTCGGATGCCCTTCCTGACACAACCTTACCATTTACCCGGGCTTGGGACCGGCACTAGGAGTACACTGGCTTGTGCACCCCCTGTGGCTGGGTTCTTTTTTTACTCTTGCTCAAGCGATTTTATTTGGTAATTACTCTTATTTCTATTTTGAATAACTAAGATCATATAGTAGTGCTACTCTTACCTGAGTACACTCTACCCACCTCTGTTGAGTTACTTCTTTCACTGCTCACTTGATGATGATGAGATTGATACTTTATTTTGAACCCAAAAAGCAAAAACAAAACAAATGACAAGTGTAATAAAAGTGACAGTGTACAGTGCTCGAAAAGAAGAAGGAAGAAGTTAATACTTATTTACTCCAACTCCTCTTTTCCCTAAATACAACCCATGTGAAATATATACGTATTACCTCTATTAAGAGGTAATATTCACTATGGTTTTAATGTTATGTGTGTCATTGTTAATGTTTGCTGTTTTAGGCCCAAAACAGAGTTGTAAAATTGAATATACAGTATATTTTTCTTTCTTTTTACATAGAGAAATATTTATTTTCTCTCAAGTGGTGCTCGTTTAGGAATACACTATGAAACTACTTAAAATGATCAGTAAAAATAAGCATCTGTTTAATAATGTACCATATGTGCATTTCTTCCACAGCTAGAAATAGGTACAAAATCTACATACATGATCACATAGACATACACATGAATTATTCATGTTTAATGAAAAACTTAAGGCTGACTAAAAATCAATACGGTATCTTGTAAGAGGAAATGTTGACCCACAATCACACAATACAAAACAAAACAAGGAAATTGAAGACTGTTCCCACAATAGGGAGCGACATCTAAAGCAGCATGTTCTCTCATTTGCCTGGAGTAGATGCACGCATGAAAAGCTCCAAGTCTCTTTGCATGCAAATCCAGTCTGTGTCTATGAGTGTGTTTTATCTCGGGGGCTGCTGTTTGCTAATCAAGAGCCTTGTGAAAGCCAGGGGAGCGTTATGAGAAGCCGAGTATAATACACCCGCTCACAGCCCCTCTCTCTTTTTCTCTCTATTTGAACACACGCTCATTTTACAGTCTTTTAACTTTCAATCTGCCAGTCGTTGATTTTCCATTCTTCCCTCTCCTTTGTTATTCCACAAGCCTCTCAGTTGCCGTTCGAATGTATGAGCCGTATTAACACTTGAGATAATACATATCAGTGCCGCTCAAAGGGACAGAACACCATGGCAGTTTTTTTAAAGGAAAGGGAACATATACAGAGTACATCACAGCTTGTTGAACACTGTGTTGCACACCATCAGTGACGAGCAGATTAATGATATACAATTTGTCTTTGGGAAAAGTTTATCCACCGTGTTACAAAGTTCTCGGTGCAGGAAGAGAAAGCGGAGGAAGCGATGTCTCACTGTCGTTCACTGTTATTCACGGCGGACGCAATGTCACAACAGGAAGAGCACAGGTGTAATTTATGGTGATGCAGTTCCGTTAATGATCTAAGCAGGCCATTACAGAGAACCAGCGTGCACAAAAGTGAAATCTCCTCATCTTGGAAAGTATCTATTAATAGGCCCACAGCTGGACATAGGAAGTACACCCACTACTGTTAAAGTGGTAGATTTTTCTGGTGTAGAAAGTGAGAGAGACAAACTTTGTCTACCTATAAACAATTCAATTGAAAATCAAACTGAAATCTTGGTAGCACTTTATAACACAGCCTGTGAAGTATTATGAAATTAAAAAGTACTTTCCGTGTGCTTTAAGCGAAAGTATTGACATGAAACAGTGATAGCACGGGTGTAATATCAGAATCAGAATCAGAATCAGAATGAGATTTATTGCCATTGTTCATGTAGTACACAAACTAGGAATTTGTCTCGGTGCAATGCTGCAACATTAGGGTATTATTATATACCCTATATATTATTATATTATAATTATATTATATCCAATATTAGGGTAACAAGCCTTGTTTTCTAAAAATAAAAGTAAGATGCTGTTACCTTATAAGTACATGTACTCATCATATAAGAACCCTGTATTTACTTGTATGTAGTAACTGTTATGTCTGGAAATAGGACAGCGGAGGCGGTGGCTGTGCTGAGCGGTGGTCTTTATTAACAATAAACCTGTGGCGGGTTGGTGTAACCCCCACAACAGACTGGACAGACACAGCGCTCGGCTAGAGCAATTAACAGAACAGTGAAATGTGTGTATTAATGTCTACAGGCAGCCCCGCTTCTTCTGGCTCACTACTGTGATGTTAATGTGCCTTTCATGCATTGTGTTCATGCGTCCTGTCCTTACTGTGACCTAGAGACTGAGATCAATATGTAGATGTGCCTTGTAACCTCTTTGTCTTGCAGCTGGAGCAGAGGCCAGCAATCTGCCTATTGTGATGTATGTCTCTCAAATGCAAATGTCTCATGCCTGTTCTGCAATCTCTTTGATCATACCAACTGCTGGGGAATGCTCTTTTATGTATTGTTGTAGTTGGGTATATATACTGCACTGTAATCCATGCTCATCCTCTCACACTCACTCTTCAGCTGCTGTTGCAGACACACACTTTGTGTCGCCTCCTCTGAGAGCCTGAGGATCCCGCTCCGGTCTGCTCACACTTGCACCGGAGCGGGGATCCTGTGAAGGCGGTATGATTTAATAAACCTGCTTAAAACCTCTCAACGCCGCTTTATTTCATGCCGCTTCAAACCAACTGTATGCTGACTGAGGTGTGTCACAGACAGAGGCAGATGAGAGGCAGCGCACCAAAAAGAGGCCGTCTCCCGCCAACAGTCCTCTTATATAGGCACAGCGTGATGACGTCACCCACGCGTCTGTCATCACGTCTGCACAGTCTATTGTAAGCTGTGGCTTCACAACATTCACCCCCCTTCCCCCTGGGAAAGCCAAGATAACACCATAAGCATTTTAAACTCATAGTAGTTTTTTTTTTACATTCACAACAGCTCTTTTTTTTTTTTTTTACTAACGTTAGCAAACAGAACCTCGGGCACCAGGTAGACCACTGGTTAACCCTGCACGACTACATGGGTTATTCTGCCACTTCTGAAGCAGTCATGCTCTTGTCAAACAATGCAAAATGCAGTTACTGCTACAGTTCAACTTCAGGGACCTCAGTCGAGCCCACGGTGGGTGTGCCCCCGGGGCGCTGGCTGCAGCAGTCCTGGTTGCCATCTCGCTGGAATCATGGTTCGCTCGTCAGCAACATCCCAGCCCGGGTCCCACACCAGCTGGATCAGCTCCAGCATTGCGTCCTGATCCGGGGCAGCTGCTCTTACCGTTTGTAGATGGTTGGCGTGCCATCTTGAACCATCGGCCATCTGGAAGGCGGCTGGCCTCAACTGTGCGGTCATTCCCATCTGCGATGACGGGACCGTCTGTGTATACAGGTGGTCGGATCGTTGGACCCAAACCCAATCAAGTAGTGCAAGCAGTGATCTGTTCGGCTGCACTCAGCGCTGCTGCTGTCTCGTCCCGGTGCTGGTTGCTGTAATGGCAGCGTGAACGGCATGCCGCCATAACAACCAGCATCCGGGACAAGAGAGCAGCAGCGCCAAGTGCAGCTGAACAGATCACTGCTCGCGTTCACGCCAGCAGCAGGATGCACTCTGGATTGGCATTGCTCTGCTGGGCCACAAACTCTCAATCTGGCAGTGCTGCGGTGGCTCCTTGAGGCTGATGCTGGGCAAGGATACAAGATGAGTCCGGCTTCTGCCCCCTCTCTCCTGCTGCTGGTTGGGGTAGCAGTGATGCATCGCTGTCACCGGCAACAGGATGCATGCTGGGTTGTCGTCGTTCACCGGGGTCCCCTTTTCCCACAAACTCTCTCCTGCGGCTCCACGGTGGCTCCTTGAGGCTCATTCTGGGCGATGATCAGAGGTGAGTCCAGTTTGTGCCCTCTCTCCGTGCTGTGTTCTTCATGTGGTGTCATGCTTGGAGCGGTTGTACCCACGTCTGGGAAATTATGCTCTCTCTCCTGCGATGAGGCAGTAGCTCGAGAACGCTCGTGCTGTGCGAGGACCGGCTCCGGGTCTTGTGTAACTGTGGACTGGGGCTCCTGTGGCTGCTCTGGTTCTGATGGGTTCTGCTCAGCATGCGGTGCAAGGCAGGGGTTGGCTGATGTTTGGCACGTCTGAGTGCACGTCTGAGTGCAATTGACCCGGACCGTCATCAGTCAGCACGGAGTCTGTGATGGAGACGCCCAGTTCACAGAACAAATCCCACCCCAAAATGTTATCACCATGGTGTGTCATCTGGAACTGGAACATTGGGATTGATCTGTTGCCGTATTGCACTGCAAAGGTGATGTTTCTGCTGGTCTTGGAGCATCCATCGTCCTGCAGTTCCACCGCGTCAGGTCGCCGGGGAGTAAGCCTCCTAATCGTGGCCTAGTTTATCAGGGACCTTGAAACAGCGGTGGCTATCATCACTGATATACTAACGCCGGCCAGTTTCACTTCACACTGCAGTCCTGACCAGTTCTCAGAGCCCACAATGTTGATGTCGTCCATGTCAGACATGGGATCAATGGGGTCAGCAACCACAGCAACCGTCTGTACTAGCAGAGTTGACCGTGGGCAGTGTGGGCCGGGGCCCGTTGGCTGCAATGCTAACTGGGCAGCCTCTTCTAGCTTTAGCTGGGAGGCTGTTGCCAGTGCTTCAGCCAGCGTCACACCATCCAGCACCATCAACAACTTCTGCAGCTTCATATTAGTAGTGTGCTCAGCCAAATGGTCTCACACCAGCCCGTGTTCCAAGTGCCCAAACCCACACGTACTAGCCAAACAGCGGAGGTCGGCGACAAACTGCTGGACCGACTCACCTAGTTGGCTAGTACGCTGTCGGCGCTGGCGAAACTTGAGCTGTCTAGCTCACATACTCTCTGGCTGGCGTGTCAGACACGCTTCCATCTCCAGGAAAATGGTTAATTTTCCTCCAGAAGACCGATTTTTCTCCTCGTTGCCAAATGTTATGTCTGGAAATAAGAAAGCGGAGGTGGGGGCTGTGCTGAATGGTGGTCTTTATTAACAATAAATTGGTAGTACATGGAACACACTAACAGGCTCACTGTACGCTAACTGGGGTGCGGCACAGACAGAGGCAGGCTAGAGGCAGAGCACCAAAGATAGGCTGTCTTCTTCTTCTTCTTTTAGATTTGACTGGTGGTTGGCAACCAGCCCACAGGTGCATTATTGCTACTGACTTGATTATCATCACTCTACATCCTTGTATAAGGAGTTCCCACAAGGAGTTCTGAACAACTCCCCATGTGTGAAAAAATGATCCGTCTTGGCCTTAGCCAAATGGCTGCTTAACTAAGAGAGGCCGTCTCCCGCCAGCAGTCCTCTTATACTGTATAGGCACAGTGTGATGACATCATCCGTGCGTCTGTTGTCACATCCGCACAGTCTGTTGTAAGCTGTGGCTTCACAACAGTAACCATGTAAGAACTTGTGTGTAAGTACTGCAACACTACCCAGTACTTTCTGAGTTCTAATTTCAGAACTGACCCCAAAATACCTGGTACTTACAGGTCTATACAGATAAGTACTGGGTAATTTCAGGATACTAATTAATAAGCAAAATACCTGTATAACACAACCCGGAACCCTGTAAGTACTGGGTAATTTGGGGGTAATTATGAAATTAGAACCCAAGAAGTACTGGATAATTTACACTTAGTCTGAACAATTAAACTCATCCCAAGCATGGAAACTGCAAAGTTCTTATATGGCGACTACAGAGTACCTACATGGTAAATACAGGATAACAAGTATAGGGTAACAAGAAAGTACTTTTATTTATTTATTTAAAAAAAAAACAAGGCTTGTTAATCTAATATTTTACTGTACTTTTTACACCAATACTTTCACTGAAGTGGCCATGTCTCTGACCCATAGAGCAGGATGGAGCGGACCGACGCACTGTATATGCGGAGCTTTGTGTTTCAGGAAATTGAACGATGGCACCAAAGAGGTTTCCAGAGTGCCTGCAGGGCTGATGCAGCTAGGCCACGTCTGCAGTTGATCTCTGGTTTCAGGTCCCCATTGTTGGTCACTGTGGAGCCCAGATACACAAAAGAATTCCCAAGCTGTAACAGGGGTGGGTCCGGTCCATTACTGACATGCATTAGCTTCGTCTTAGTCCAGCTCACCTGAAGGCCCAGCTTTGCTGCCTCTTCATGACAACTAGCGCGTCTCTCAGCTGATGGTAGGATGGGCTGAGCAGGATGGTGTCATCAGCATATTCAAGGTCAGCCAGATGGTAGTTGCCAAATGGCAAGCCGGGAACCCGCTCACAGACCTTGGTCATTACAGGGTTTCCTTTGGTAACATTTCCGGGTGGCTGCCCACCATGCTTGAAATTATGCTGCCACCCTATGAGAAAATATAAATTTAAGAAAAAAATATGAAAGAATGACGGTACGCAAGCGCACACATGAACAACATGCATGACCATCATCTGCGCAGAGTTCAGAAGCGCCCTGCCCGCGTGACCGCTCCAGTCGGTAGGCAGAGTGTCTCGCTAGAGTCACTGTCCGAGAAAGACTTAAGCTTAATAAAGTACTTCAAACGCGGAAAAAATCAGAAGAGGTTTAAAAGCAATGAAGGCATTTATCATGGTTTTAACCCACTGGTAATGGGAGCAATAATAAAAGAGTTGCTTAGCTAACAGGTGTGGTTAAGAGCTCAAGTTGGTTCATTTTGTCTTCTTTTTAATTATAAGTTTTTTCTTATTTCAGACAAGAATAAAAAGGAGATGTTTTTACCTTTACCTTAGTTAATATTAACTAATTCATGTTCATTATTATGTACCTGGCAAGTTAAGGTGACCGAAATTCACAAAGTCAATGACTTTAATCCATCAGCAGCCTTCAGACAAACTAAGCATGCCAACATTTGGATTTCAAAATAAGGGAGTTTTTTTTTTTTCCTGCTGTCTGGGTGGTGAGAAAATTTCTAAAAAAACAAACAAACAAAAAAACTATAAATCTATAGAAATATTATAACAGAAATAACTGCAGATATACTATATATATAACAGAAATAACAGACTGCGCTGTTAAAACAAGGTAGGAAACTGAAAGGAATGAACATTTACATAAACAAGCACCTCACAAAAGAAAACGCAGAAATA
This sequence comes from Pholidichthys leucotaenia, assembly GCA_020510985.1. Classification (NCBI taxonomy): domain Eukaryota; kingdom Metazoa; phylum Chordata; class Actinopteri; order Cichliformes; family Pholidichthyidae; genus Pholidichthys; species Pholidichthys leucotaenia. The sequence continues at coordinate 151,275,100 of CM035838.1, forward strand.
GCCAGAAAAGCAAGATACCTGAGAAAGCAGAAAAAGATTCAAAATACTGTAAAATATACATCAAATTAAACGGATCACCTGAAAAAGCCAAGGTCATTAACATCTGTAATATTATGGAACTGGACAAATATCAATGAATGTTATGAACTGGAGTCACAGCAACAAGAGACAATTGTAGGATACTGAAGGGTTATACTCATCTGCTACAAGACATTTAACAACATGAAACAAAAGATCAACAAACAGGAACAACAGGAACTGAAAGTTTTTGAATATACAGATCACAACCCACAGGACGTAGAATATAACATAGACCCTGATAATAATTTATTTAGCTCCATCAATAATAACTGTAGTTACTACACGGATGAACAGTTTAACACAATGGTCACATCTGATTTCAATATTTCTATGATCCACTTCAACAGCAGAAGTCTCTATGCCAACTTTAATAACATTAAAGATTATTTACATCAGTTTAAAGAGCCATTCAATATTGTGGCAATATCAGAGACGTGGCTCAGTGAAGAGAAAGGAGTGGATTTTACCATGGATGGCTATGAATTAAATTATATAAACAGAAAAGTGAAAAAAAGGAGGAGGAGCTGAAATTTATGTTGACAAGAGCTTGAAATACAAGGTTGTTGAAAATCTGTCAGTAACTGTGGATGATTTATTTGAATGTATTACAATAGAAATCTGTCTGGACAATGTGAAGAATATAGTAGTGAGCTGTGTATATAGAACACCTGGATCAAACATTGACTTATTTAAGGACTGGATGGAAAAAATGTATGCAAAACTAACTCATAAAGTTATGTTCATCTGTGGGGATTTCAATATAGATCCGATGAATTCAAAACAACATAGCTTGACAGAAGAATTTATCAACACAATGTACAGTATGGGCTTACATCCAACAATTACCGGACCTAGCAGAATCACGTCACACAGTGCCACACTATTAGATAACATATTCACAAACATTATGGAAAATAATATCAGGAGTGGGCTTTTATTGAATGATATCAGTGACAACCTGCCGATTTTTGTTGTCTATCAATGTGATTATAGGAAGAAAAAGTATACCAAAAATATTAAATATAAAAGAATAAAAACCGAAGAATCTATGTATTTACTGACAAAGGAATTATTAATACAAGATTGGAAGATAGTTTATGATGAAAATGATATAAATAAAGCATATGATAAATTTTTACAAATATTTCAATCATTGTACAATAAAAACTGTCCTATAAAACAATACAGTGACAGACAACAACAAAAAAATATTCCTTGGGTCACCAAGGGGTTAATAAATGCATGTAAAAAGAAGAATACATGATATAAACAATTCATTAAGTGCAGAATGGTGGAGGCTGAGATCAAATATAAAAGATATAAAAATAAGCTTACTAATATAATGAGGACCTGTAAGAAAGAATATTACAACAGAATATTAGAGGATAATAATTTAAGAGGAATATGGCAAGTACTCAATGGGATTATTAGTAATTGACCTAAGAATGCTAATTATCCAGAATATTTTATTGAAAATGGCAATTTGATAAATAATTTGGAGGATGTGGTCAGTGGTTTCAATAAATTTTTTGTAAACGTTGGTCCTGAATTAGCAAAATCAATAGTGACAGCAGAAACAAACAACAGTGGTTCTGTAAATGAAATAGAAGATAGAAATCCAAACACAATCTTTTTGGGTGCAGTTACTGAAAAGGAAATTATTGAGACTGTGAGTTAATTTAAGAACAAAAAATCAATGGACTGGAATGAAATTGACATGACAATAGTGAAAAAAGTAATTGAAGGAGTTGTTAAGCCACTCACCCACATCTGTAACCTGTCATTTCAAACTGGTAAATTTCCAAACAAAATGAAAATAGCAAAAGTAATACCTCTATACAAAACAGGAGACAGTCATTGTTTCACAAATTACAGGCCAGTCTCTTTATTCTCACAATTCTCCAAAATACTTGAAAAAATCTTCACTAAGAGACTGGATGATTTCATTGAAAAACACAACCTCCTTACAGACAGCCAGTATGGTTTTAGAGCAGATAAATCTACATCGTTGGCACTGATCGAACTTATAGAAGAAATTACTAGTTGTATAGATAAAAAAAAAGTTTGCTGTAGGAGAATTTATAGATTTAAAGAAAGCTTTTGACACCATTGACCACAGAATACTACTAAGGAAACTGGAAAGGTATGGGATAAGAGGGGTCGGACTGAGTTGGGTGGAAAGTTATTTAAGTAACAGACAACAATTTGTACAAATTGGTGAGCACAAATCACCCTTCATGGACATCACTTGTGGTGTGCCCCAGGGGTCAGTTTTGGGACCCAAACTCTTTATTTCGTATATAAATGACATATGCCAAGTATCAAAAATTCTGAAATTTATTTTGTTTGCGGATGACACAAATATCCTTTGCACTGGTGAGAATTTGCAGCAGGTTTTAGAGGTGGTCACAACCGAAATGAAAAAGTTAACGCAGTGGTTCAACAAAAACAAATTATCTCTAAATCTAAAACAAAACAAAGATTATGTTGTTTGGAAATTATAAAATAAATCATGAAATAATGGTAATGATAGATGATACCAGAATAGAAACAGTACAGGAAAATAAGTTTCTGGGGGTGATGCTAGACAATAAAATATGCTGGAAACCTCACATCAGTCACATCCGGGCCAAGTTAGCAAAATGTATAGGCATACTGGGGAAGACAAGACACATCTTGGACTATAAATCATTGGTCTTACTGTACAATTCACTGTTTCTACCTTATCTTAACTACTGTGTAGAAGTCTGGGGAAACACCTACAAGACCAACCTACAGTCAATATGCACATTACAAAAAAGAGTTATAAGGATAATAAATAATATAGGATATAGAGACCATACCAATTCGTTGTTTTTAAAGTCACATGTCATAAAGTTCATTGATTTAGTTAAATTTAAGAAAGCACAAGTACTGTACAGGGCAATTAATAATCAACTCCCAACTAATATACAAAAAATATTTAAAAAAAGAGACAATGATCATAATTTGAGAGGAGACTTAAACTTTACAAAACCCAAGATACGAACAACCAAGAAAAGTATGTGCATATCTGTCTGTGGGGTGGATTTGTGGAACAGTCTGGAGCCGGAACTGAAACTATGTACAAATAGAATTCAATTCAAAAAGAGGTATAAACATTATTTGCTGAAAGGATATATGTTAGAAGGGTAGTATTTATATGTACGATTCACTATGCTCACTCTGGGACACTATGGGACACTATGGAATAGTGGGTGGGACAGCACTGTGTATATCTGTGTTGTTTGGGGCTGGTTTTGATGTATGGACATCAGTGTATGCTAGGATGGATGGGTGTTAATGTTGATATGTACAAAATACAGTTATTTACTTGGGGTCTTAAATGTGGTAATTTGTATATAATTCACATGGGTGTATTTATGGAAAAGAGGAGATGGAATTAATAAGTGTTCACTTCTTCCTTCTCCCTTTCAAACACTGTATACTGTTATTTTATTGCATTTGTCATTTGTTTTGTTTTTGTTATACCTTTTTGTTCGAAATAAAGTATCTATCTATCTATCTATCTATCTAAGTTAATTTATTTCATTAAATACAATTTTATTTTATTTTTTTCTTTGAAATCAGAATTAAATTATTGTTCTGTTCTGGCTCTGCAAAATTATGGTCAAAAATGTAAAATGTTATAAGGAAAAAGAAAAAAAACAGTCTGTTTCAAATTTATTAAAAAAAACAGCAATTTTATTTTTTACAAAAAATAGACAAAATTAGCCATAAAATAATCCATAAATTTATAATAGTCTCAAATGTACAAGAAAAGTCAATTTTACAAGAGGAAATTACAAATTTGATGGAAAATGGTTTCAAATTTAGATAAATTTACAGAGTAATGTGGAAAACTACAAGAAAATTGTTATAAATTTTGGAGAAAAACCTCAAACCTTCAAGACTGAAGTCATTACTCAAGTTTTTAAGTGGCTGCTCTTTGTACCCTTAACTCAACTAGAAATTTTTGGTTGTCTACTTTTAATTATTAATTTCAAAGCACTGCTTTTACATGAGGACAATTTCTGGCTACTGTACCCACCCGTGATCATATAATTTAAGTATACATGAGTATATATTTTTTTTCCCTTCCCTACTCTCTCAATATATATAAAAAAATAGAATAAAAATACAAAAAAATACACATTTTTGTCATTTATGTAAACCATGACAAAAAAAAAAAAATCTGCAGGACAAAACATGACACTTGATATTTTATAACCTGTTTGTATACCGCCATAGACAGAGAGAGAAGCTGAATTCGACAGGGCTCAGAGAGGGCAAGATGAGACAGAAGAGAAGAGCCAAGGAGAGGAAAGTGTTCAGGCAGAGGGTCCAGGAGACGTGAGAACAGAGGAAGGAGAGAAGGATACACCAGTAAAAAGTTTAAACACAGGACGTCTGGGTGGGACCCCAACAGGCCCAATATTCTGACATTCAAGCCTCGGTTGTACAGTACTTCAGATGGTAAGTTCCATATGCAAAGTTACTGTGCAACATTTAAAAAAAGAAATAAATAAGATAAGATAAGCCTTTATTAGTCCCACAATGGGGAAATTCCAGGATTGCAACAGCACAGGGATAGCAACACTCAGAGCAACAATCAGAAGGCAAGAAAAAACAAGAGCAGCTAGTATACATATGTACATATTAATATATATATATATATATATATATATACATATACATATATAGACACACAGTGCGGAGCATTGTGGTTGGTGGATGTGCGGCAGAAAGTCTAAGCTCTCTCTCCGCGGATGCAGCGGGCCAGCTGGATGTCTTTGGGCATGATGGTGACCCTCTTGACGTGGATGGCGCACAGGTTGGTGTCCTCGAAGAGACCCACCAGGTAGGCCTCGCTGGCCTCCTGCAGAGCCATGACGGCGGAGCTCTGGAAGTGCAGGTCGGTCTTGAAGTCCTGAGCGATCTCCCTCACCAGGCACTGGAAGGGCAGCTTACGGATGAGCAGCTCCGTGGATTTCTGGTAGCGACGGATCTCTCTCAGAGCCACAGTACCGGGCCTGTAACGGTGAGGCTTCTTCACTCTGCCGGTGGCCGGAGTGCTTTTCCGAGCAGCCTTGGTGGCCAGCTGCTTCCTGGGGGCTTTTTCCTCCAGTAGATTTACGGGCGGTCTGCTTGGTTCTTGCAATCGCTCTTTATTATTCTGTCTTATATTTCTTGCACGCCGCCTAAACTCCAGCCCGGCACCCGCGTCGATTAACATATTCTAGTTACAATAGTGTCATGTGCCCCCCCACCCAAAAAAAAAATATATTTCCACCGCGCCAAGGTCTTTAAGCCAGAGGAAACACTGCATCAGATAGTCGATGACACAATTGAAGAGGTCAGGAGCGGCCACACAGCCTTTTGTGTGTTTCCCATCAACCCCGCTGTTGATGGGAAACCAGCCAGATTCCTTGAACAAGGCTACGATCTTGAGTGGGCCTCCGAGGGTCTGCAGGATGCTCCAAAGAAAAGTGTGGTCCATGGTGTCAAAGGCAGCCTTAAAATTGATAAAGGCTATATAGAGATGGCTGTCCTTGTGGAACTGATAGGCCTTCTCTATTAATAGGCGAACAGCAGAGATGTGGTCTGAGGTCAAGTGTTTGGGCATGAAGTCTGCCTGCTGAGGGTGATGGCTGGAAGGGCATGGCTGAGGAGGGTCCTGGTGAACAGTTTACCAGGAATGGACAGAAGGGTGATGACTCTGTGATTACTGCAGACAAGTTGGTCGCCCTTTTGCTTCCAGAAGGGGAGGATGATGCCCCTGGTCCAGTCACTGGGAAGCCGCTCTGTCACCCATACATAGATAGATAGATGTACTTTATTGATTTATTGATTGAGGGGCATCTTCCTCCTCAGCATTGTTGGCAAAGTCTACGCACGAGTTGTCCTCGTTCGTCTACAGAAGCTTACCGAAGTGTCTACCCCAAGTCTCAGTGTGGCTTCTGCGCTGGGCGATCGACAGTGGACATGATATTCTCCATCCGCCAACTCCAGGAGAAGTGCAGAGAACAGAACATGCCCCTGTATGTCGCCTTCATCGACCTCACCAAAGCGTTCGATCTGGTCAGCAGAGAGGGCCTTTTCAAAATGCTGCCAAAGATAGGATGCCCACCAAAGTTGCAAAGCCTCATCGAATCGTTTCACACCAATATGCAGGGGATGGTGCAGCACGACGGCAATGTCTCAGAGCCATTCAATATACAGTGGGGCAAAAAAGTATTTAGTCAGCCACCAATTCTGCAAGTTCTCCCACTTAAAAGATGAGAGAGGGCTCCAATTTTCATCATAGGTATACCTCAACTATGAGAGACAAAATGAGGGGAAAAAAATCCAGAAAATCACATTGAAGGATTTTTAATGAATTAATTGGTAAATTCCTCAGTAAAATAAGTATTTGGTCAATAACAAAAGTTCATCTCAATACTTTGTTATATACCCTTTGTTGGCAATGACAGAGGTCAAACGTTTTCTATAAGTCTTCACAAGGTTTTCACACACTGTTGCTGGTATTTTGGCCCATTCCTCCATGCAGATCTCCTCTAGAACAGTGATGTTTTGGGGCTGTCGCTGGGCAACACGGACTTTCAACTCCCTCCAAAGATTTTCTATGGGGTTGAGATCTGGAGACTGGCTAGGCCACTCCAGGACCTTGAAATGCTTCTTACGAAGCCACTCCTTCGTTGCCCGGGCGGTGTGTTTGGGACCATTGTCATGCTGAAAGACCCAGCCACGTTTCATCTTCAATGCCCTTGCTGATGGAAGGAGGTTTTCACTCAAAATCTCACGATACATGGCCCCATTCATTCTTTCCTTTACACGGATCAGTCATCCTGGTCCCTTTGCAGAAAAACAGCCCCAAAGCATGATGTTTCCACCCCCATGCTTCACAGTAGGTATGGTGTTCTTTCTCCTCCAAACACAACAAGCTGAGTTTTTACAATAAAGTTCTATTTTGGTTTCATCTGACCATATGACATTCTCCCAATCCTCTTCTGGATCATCCAAATGCTCTCTAGCAAACTTCAGACGGGCCTGGACATGTACTGGCTTAAGCAGGGGGACACGTCTGGCACTGCAGGATTTGAGTCCCTAGCAGCGTAGTGTGTTACTGATGGTAGCCTTTGTTACTTTGGTTCCAGCTCTCTGCAGGTCATTCACTAGGTCCCCCCGTGTGGTTCTGGGATTTTTTGCTCACCGTTCTCGTGATCATTTTGACCCCACAGGGTGAGATCTTGCGTGGAGCACCAGATCGAGGGAGATTATCAGTGGTCTTGTATGTCTTCCATTTTCTAATAATTGCTCCCACAGTTGATTTCTTCACACCAAGCTGCTTACCTATTGCAGATTCAGTCTTCCCAGCCTGGTGCAGGTCTACAATTTTGTTTCTGGTGTCCTTTGACAGCTCTTTGGTCTTGGCCATAGTGGAGTTTGGAGTCTGACTGTTTGAGGTTGTGGACAGGTGTCTTTTACACTGATAAAGAGTTCAAACAGGTGCCATTGATACAGGTAACGAGTGGAGGACAGAGGAGCCTCTTAAAGAAGAAGTTACAGGTCTGTGAGAGCCCGAAATCTTGCTTGTTTGTAGGTGACCAAATACTTATTTTACCGAGGAATTTACCAATTAATTCATTAAAAATCCTTCAGTGTGATTTTCTGGATTTTTTTTTCTCATTTTGTCTCTCATAGTTGAGGTATACCTATGATGAAAATTAGAGACCTCTCTCATCTTTTAAGTGGGAGAACTTGCACAATTGGTGGCTGACTAAATACTTTTTCCCCACTGTACACAGCGGAGTGAAACAGGGCTGTGTACTTGCGCCAACCCTCTTTGGGATTTTCTTTGCTATGCTCCTGAGGCATGCCTTCAGCACAGCAACAGAGGGAATCTTCCTGCATACAAGATCTGATGGCAGGCTTTTCAACCTCGCCCGCCTGAAAGCCAGAACCAAAGTACGTGAGGCTCTAATCAGAGATATGCTGTTCGCAGATGACGCTGCAGTCGCGACCCACACACAGCAGGAGCTTCAGACCCTGATGGACTGCTTCTCCCAGGCATGCATGGACTTCGGGCTTACCATCAGCCTGAAGAAGACTAACGTCTTGGCGCAAGGCACGGAAGCACAACCAACCATCACCATCGACGACTACAAGCTGGAGGTCGTGAATCAGTTCACATACCTGGGGTCCACGATCAGCAGCAACCTCTCCCTCAATACAGAGATTGACAAGAGGATTGGAAAATCAGCCTCCACATTCACTCACCTCACCACACGAGTGTGGGAGAATCCCAAACTCTCTGTCAAGACGAAGATGGCAGTGTACAATGCCTGCGTCATCAGCACACTGCTCTATGGGAGTGAGACGTGGTCAACATACACTCGGCAGGAAAAGAGACTGAATTCCTTCCACTTGCGCTGCATTCACCACATCCTGGACATATCCTGGTAGGACAAAGTGCCCAACACAGAAGTCCTGTCCCGCGCCGGCCTTCCCTCCATGTTCACTCTACTCAGGCAGCGCAGGCTCCGCTGGTTAGGCCATGTTCACCGTATGGAGGATGGCAGAATCCCCAAAGACGTCCTCTACGGAGAACTGGCGACTGGCAGGAGAGACGCTGGCCGCCCACAGCTGAGCTTCAGAGACGTCTGCAAGAGAGATATGAAGGCCCTGGAGCTCAACACAGAGCGCTGGGAGGACCTCGCAACGGACCGCTCCAAATGGAGAGGCACCCCGACCAGACAGCTCAAGGCGGGTGAAGAGAAACTGACTGCTGCAGCAGATGAAAAAAGGACCCGCAGGAAGAACCACCACAGACCCAGCAGCACGGAGACCATCCACAAGTGCGACCTGTGTGACAGGGACTGCCATTCGCGCATCGGCCTGTTCAGCCACAGGCGGTGCTGTTCCAGCAGAGTAGACATCTAGGATTCTCTTCCATGGTCAACATAGACCGACGGAGGCCGACGATTGATCCCAAACTGGGAAATTACAGTGTGACAGCAGCATGACAGTAGACAACCAAACAACAGAAACACACACAGCATAATAGACAAAGGGTGTGTTGGAGGGGGTGATCAGGATTGTCCATGATGGATCGCAGTTTATTTAGTGTTCTCCTCTCCACCACAGTCTCAAAGGTCTCCGGTCTGAGACCAATTACAGAGCCAGCCCTCTTGATAATCTTGTCAAGTCTGTTGGTGTCTCTGGCCCTGATACTGCTACCCCAACAGACAGCAGCAAAGAAGATGGCGTTGGCGACAACTGTCTGGTAGAAAAGCTCCAGCATCCTGCTACACATGTTGAAGGATCTCAGCTTCCTCAGGAAGTAGAGTCTGCTCATCCCCTTCTTGTGTGCAGCATCAGTGTTGGATCTCCAGTCCAACCCGCTGCTGATCCTGACACCCAGATATTTGTAGTCTTCAACCATCCCACATCCCCCCCCCCAATCTGCAGTGCCTGAGAAGGCGTCTTCCTCTTCCTGAAGTCAATCACCATCTCTCTGGTCTTGCTGACATTCAACCTCAGGTGATTCTGCTCTGTCCACTCCACAAATCTATTTACTAGTGCCCTGTACTCCCCCTTCTCTCCTCCTCTTATACACCCCACAACAGCTGAGTCATCAGATAATTTCTGCAGGTGGCATGACTCTGTGTTGTACTGAAAGTCAGTGGTGTATAAGATAAAGAGAAAAGGAGAGAGCACAGTCCCCTGTGGAGCTTCCATATCACTAATCACCACGCCAGAGAAGACACTGCCCAGTCAGACAAACTGTGGCCTGTCTGTCAGGTAGTCAGTAATCCAGGAGATCATAGAGCTGTTGACCCCCATCACCCACAGCTTCTCACCCAGCAGCAGTGGCTGGATGGTGTTAAAGGCACTGGAGAAATCAAAGAATGTGATTCTCACAGTGTCTCCTCCGCCATCCAGGTGCAAATGGGCTCATTGCAGCAGGTAGATGACAGCGTCTTCAACTCTTAAATGGGGCTGATATGCAAACTGCAGAGGGTCCAGCCACGTTTTCACCTGTGGCCTCAGGTGGGCTAAGACCAGTCTCTCCAGGACATTCATCACATGGGATGTGAGGGCAACTGGTCGACAGTCATTCAGATCAGATGGAGATGACTTCTTGGGGACAGGAACCAGGCAGGATGTCTTCCACAGCGCCGGTACTCTCTCCAGACTCAGGCTCAGGTTGTACAGGTGTTTCAGTACCTAAGCTAGCTGGTTGGCACAGGCCCTCAGGATCCTGGCGGAGATGCCATCAGGGCCCGCGGCTTTCCGCTGACATAAGCCCCTTTTCCACTAGTACTTACTTAGCCCTACTCGCCTTGACTCAGCGCGCTTTGTAGGCTTTTCCATTAGTACCAGTACCTGCTTCCAGGGACTTTTTTCGTACCCATCTGGTGGAGGTTCCAAGTGAGCTGAGTCAAGCTGAAAATGTGACGTCAACAGACTGCAGGCCACTAATTGGTCAGGGTGTAACGTCATGAGAGCGACGTCTTCTACCGAATCTCCAGCTGCCGTTTGCAAAGATTCGTCTGCGAACGAGCAAGCAAGCGTCAGTATAAACAACAACGACAATAGAAATGGCTTCACAGAAATCCACACCATGGTCCAACAGACTTTTCTGGGCCTTTTGGCTGATGAGAGAATCCAGAGGGAACTAGACAGAGTGACCCGAAATGAATTTATGGCCATCGACCGGCAAATAACAGGAGGACACAACCACAGCAGTTGAAAAACCGTGATACAGAGGATGGTGAGTGTTGTGATATGATGTGATATTATACATCTTTTTACGTTATTTATCCCAGCAGTGGAGAGTTCACTTTGAACAAACAACAACGTTGTCTCCTGTATGCAGACAATGAGCCAGCTAGTGAGCCATCAATGCTATCTCCATGCTATGCTTGTATTTTGTGCTTGTGTTGACAACATCTGATGAAATAACCTAGTGTTAATCCTGGTTAAAAAGGTGGGGTTTTTACATGTTGCACTTTCGTGCTGTGCATGTACTTATGTTGTGTGTATTTTTGTACCAGAGTTCGACCAGCATCCGCTTTGACACTGCAACGTAGCACAACACAGCAATGTGTTTTGACTGGTAAGTCATAAAGTTGCACACCCGTTGTTTTTAGTAGTGGTGGGCAAATCCTTTGCTTTTCAAGTTAAAGTATAGATTAAGTGCCAGAACTAAAGTAGCACAAGTTCCACTTAATATGAAAGGGACTGAACTGAGGTTTATTTGATTGTGTGAATATTAATTACAGAATAATTGAAAATGAATGGGACATCTAGTATTAGCCACTGTTTAAGAACCGCTTGTTTATTTTCTTGGGAGTGTTTACTTGGGGCTATGGGCATCCTTGAAGTGCACCCTGGCCTCTGGAGGTGCCCACAATACACAGAGCTGCTCTCCACGGTCTGTACGCTTGAGTGCTCATTTCCCAGATTATCTGCAAGGACACTTCCTGCCGAGCTGAAGCAGAATTGTTCCCGTTGTCGGCCATCTGCTTCCTCTCCAGCTCAGCCCGAAGTGCCAGCCTCAGCCCCTGCGTCTCGAGCTCCACCACGACAGCGTCATCCAACGTCAAGACGCCAGGAGACACACTCCTCATTGGCAGTGACCGCCGTTGTTCCAGCTGCCGTGAGGTCCGCTGAACTCACCCCAGCCATGCCTATCTCCGTCGTCATGGAGATGGCTCCTCCACCAGTCTGCAGAGGGGCCCACGTCACCGCTGACACAGACATGGATGACTGTCTGCCGTCTGCAGCTGCTAATACCAATGACTGGGATGACAGGCAAGTACTTTTTCTTTCTATTCCATCAAATAGTATTGAATCTTGCCTGTCTCCCAAGGGAGCGGCCCAGTTTAAGCAGTCCACTGGGTTGTTTCCTCCAGCTGCAAAAATTAATTCATTTCTCCCCCTCTCCATGTCTCCTCTAATTCTCCCTGAGGGCCTGTTGGCCCAAGGTCAGGGCCATCAGACGGTGGAGGAGCCAGTGGCTTTGAATGATTCCTTCCCGGAGCCAGCATGGAAAGGTTCCCCTGCAGCCACGCCGGATGAATTCCCAGTGCTGGAGCCGCTGCAGGGGGAAACTAGGACTGTTGTGACCATCTCGCCTGCTGTGGAGGAAGTTGCAGCGGAGTGGGAGCCAGAGCTGGACCTCTTGGAGGCTGGGCCTGAGTGTTCGTCGCCAGGATCGACAGAGTCCTGGACAGCGGTGGCGCTCGAGCTCAGGCAAGTGTTCTCTCTTGTTTTTCTTATGACAATTTTAGAAAGATCTTGTCTGGCTCTAGGTGAGGAGAGTCAGGTGCAGCGCACAGTTGCGTCTGAACCTCCCTAAAAGGGCTCCGCCACCGCCGGCAACCCTAATGACCCTGTTTCTTCTCCCACTCCTGAGCCATGGTCTAGGGTTGCCAGAGAGGAACAACCATCTCCAGGGGTCCTCCTGGAGCCGGTCTCACCACCTGACGACATTGTGGGTCCAGCTCCCCTGAGGTCTGAGGCCGTCGCATGGTCTCCTCCGCAGGCCGTATCGCCGTGGGTGCAGCGGGCAGGCTTTGGACTCTCGTGGCCTCACTGTGGGTACGTGCCACGTTGTGTATATGTTAGTATGTATTTCTGTGTGCTCTGCCGTACCCATAGCCACTGCTTTCTGGCCAGCAGCAGTGGGTCAGCCTCTTGGGCTCACGCTGAAGTGAGCGCTGTCTAACTGTCTGCCAGTCGGACCACGTCCCCTCTCTATTACTGCCAGCTGTTCCCACTCCCATGTGCTATCACCCCACTCTTTGCCCAGGTGTACTCAATTTGTGGATCCAGCAATGTATGTACTTTAGGAGCCTTTTTCCAGTCATGCATTGCTGGGTCATTATATTTCATTAACGATTATCGTGCATAGTATGGAGTCTCGTCTAAAGGACTGTGTCACTCGGTGCTTTGGGACTTACTCGGACAGGCTCCAGTCATGTGAGTATAATCTGTGTGTGTGCTTTCCCCGGTGTTCTCACCTCTGACTGTTGAGCATCCTAGAGGACTCCTGAGCCATTGTGATTTGTAGACACTGTAACTGTTTATCAGTGTGTTGAACTTAATAAATGTGTGTGTGGTGTAACCCAGCGCATAAATCCGCGTCCTTTTTCCCCTCCTCCGTGCGCTGTGGAAAAGAGTATGAGGAGTTCATGACACAGCCCTTGCAAAATCTACTTTACTGAAGCGCAGCTACATGAAAATTGTGGTTAAATACATCAACAAAGTACTTTTTTGTCATATTCCACCACTGGCTTTTAACAACAAGTGTATTTCCCAAATATATTTTAAACTTGCTTTGATTAACCACCACCCATTTCTGTCTTTCGTCTAGGCAAGAGGAAAACGATCCACCCCAAACCGGACCTTGCGTCACTATTTACAGAGATGCAGTCTGAAGATCTGCTGAACCAGGACCAGTGTGAGTGGCACATCCAGTTGCTTCTCAGTGAGACAGTGTGGCCGGTATGTGTGGCCCATTCTAAATTTTTATTTTTTTACAGTTTAGAGTTTGAATTTTGCACATTTTAAATAATCTGGATTTTGCTGCTGATTGTAATAAACAATTTGGTGACTTATGTATTTGCATCATGATTTCCTATTTTGTCTGTTAAGACACCAGTGGGAAAAGAGTCAACAGTACAAACCATTTATTGGTGACGCTGAAAATAATGGCTCATTTTTGAGAAAAAGTAACCAAAAACAATTTTATTTACTGAAGACTGCATTGTTGGATGTGCCACTGCAGAAGACACTGCACACTTTAGTGATAGTACCAGTATATGGAGGAATTCTGGGTCATATTCGCATCTGGATTTCCTAATAATGGGTTAGGGCAGGGGTGTCCAATCACGTGCCATGGAGGGCCAAGACCCTGCAGGCTTTACCTCCAACCAGTGTCTTCAACAGCAGATTCCACTGAATTTCTTCCCACTGACTGCTGATTAGTGAAAGCACCTGCTGAAGAGACTGGGTAGAAGAGAGAACCTGCAGGGTCTTGGCCCTCCATGGCACATGATTGGACACTCCTGGGTTAGTGTTTAATGGGATTTACCATTTTAACACAAACTGCTTTATGGTTCATAATTCTGTTGACAGACTTACACCAAACCAAAAGTGATTTATCAAAACTGCTGGATAATTCTTTAACAACTTTTCCAATCTTTTAGCATTTAATTTATGTCACTTGGTGGTAACCTTCACACATAAAACAAAAGTGGAGACAGATCTGCAAAAAGTACAAAGATTTATTGTCAAAATTCCTAGTGCAATACTAAATGAATACATGTATAGTACATTGTTCAAGCAGAGAATATACAGATGTGGACAAAATTGTTGGTACCCCTCTGTTAATGAAAGAAAAAACCCCAATGGTCACAGAAATAACTTGAATCTGACAAAAGTGGTAATAAATAAAAATTCTATGAAAATTAACCAGTGAAAATCAGACAATGCTTTTGAATTGTGGTTCAACAGAATTATTTTAAAAAACAAACTCATGAAACAGGCCTGGACAAAAATGATAGTACCCCTAGAAAAGATTGAAAATAATGTGACCATAGGGACATGTTCAACCAAGATGTGTCCTCTAATTAACATCACAGGTGTCTACAAACTTGTAATCAGTCAGTCGGCCTATTTAAAGGGTGACAAGTAGTCACCGTGCTGTTTGTTGACATGGTGTGTACCACACTAAACATGGACCAGAGGAAGCAAAGGAGAGAGTTGTCTCAGGAGATTAGAAAGAAAATTATAGACAAGTATGTTAAAGGTAAAGGCTATAAGACCATCTCCAAACAGCTTGATGTTCCTGTGACTACAGTTGCACATATTATTCAGAAATTTAAGATCCACGGGACTGTAGCCAACCTCCCTGGACGTGGCCACAGGAGGAGACAGATAATACGAATGGTAACAAAAGAGCCCAGAACAACCTCTAAACACATTCATGGTGAACTCCAAGGTCAAGGTACATCAGTGTCAGATCGCACCATCTGTCGTTGTTTGAGCCAAAGTGGACTTCATGGGAGACGACCAAGGAGGACACCACTGTTGAAAACAAATCATAAAAAAGCCGGACTGAAATTTGCCAAACTGCATGTTGACAAGCCACAAAGCTTCTGGGAGAATGTCCTATGGACAGATGAGACAAAACTGGAACTTTTTGGCAAGGCACATCAGCGTTCACAGACGCAAAAATGAAGCATACCAAGAAAAGAACACTGTCCCTACTGTGAAACATGGAGGAGGTTCTGTTATGTTCTGGGGCTGCTTTGTTGCATCTGGCACAGGGTGTCTTGAATCTGTGCAGGGTACAATGAAATCTCAAGACTATCAAGGTATTCTAGAGAGAAATGTGCTGCCCTGTGTCAGACAGCTTGGTCTCAGTTGCAGGTCATGGGTCTTGCAACAGGATAATGACCCAAAACACAGCTAAAAACACCCAAGAATGGCTAAGAGCCAAATGTTGGACTATTCTAAAGTGGCCTTCTATAAGCCCTGATCTAAATCCTATTGAACATATGTGGAAGGAGCTGAAACATGCCGTCTGGAGAAGGCACCCTTCAAACCTGAGACAACTGAAGCAGTTTGCTCATGAGGAGTGGGCCAAAATACCTGCTGAGAGGTGCAGAAGTCTCTTTGACAGTTACAGAAATTGTTTGATTGCAGTGATTGCCTCAAAAGGTTGTGCAACAAAATATTAAGTTAAGGGTACCATCATTTTTGTCCAGGCCTGTTTCATGAGTTTGTTTTTTAAAATAATTCTGTTGAACCACAATTCAAAAGCATTGTCTGATTTTCATTGGTTAATTTTCATAGAATTTTTATTTATTACCACTTTTGTCAGATTCAAGTTATTTCTGTGACCGTTGTGGGTTTTTCTTTCATTAACAGAGGAGTACCAACAATTTTGTCCACGTCTGTATATTTATACATATCTACATGTATATATCAAGTAAATCCATGTATTTCTCCATGTAACCTTGTGACTGTGTTATTTTAATTGCTTTTAATCCTAGATCAAGTTTGTTTTGGCTTAAAATGCATCATAATTGTCAAATATATCTTGTTATACCTAACTCAGCACTGTTTACCTATTGAAATATACTGTATATGTTAAGGCTAATATAACTCCATAACTACAATATGGCACCTGGCGATCAGTTTTTGGCAGCTGATCACTTTTTGCCACGACACCACAGACTCTGCTGCTGGAGCAATACATCCCATGATGTCTCAACAGTCTCTCAGTGATTTTCATGCAGATCAGAGCAATTTGTTGCACAGGAAGCTAAATGTTTCTACAGACATTCTGAAGTTCTGTAACCACTGCGCGTTTGTGAAGCTAGGGTGACATCCCATCACTGAGAGGCTTGGTTGAACGCCCAGAGGCCACGGTTTGAAGTGATAATTTGGCCACAAGAGAGCCATCTGAAACACACACACAGCATGCATATTTTAGTACCTAACAGCAATAACTTGCCAACATTACAATGTAGTACAGCAGACTTAAAGCAAACTAGCATTAGCGATCATTAGCTTACCTTCATATGTGATCTAGTTCGTATCCTCGTGTATTCAGCTTTATACTGCTCTATGGCTTCCTAAATGCTCCAGTACTTTTCCAGAGTGTTTCGTCTCATCGCCTGTAGCCTTCTCTGGCTCTCCTCTTTTGCCTCATTCATTCATCTTCTTCCGCTTAATCCTTTTCGGGTCGCGGGGGTTGCTGGAGCCTATCCCAGCAACTTTGGGCGAGAGGCAGGGTACACCCTGGACAGATCGCCAGTCCATCGCAGGGCCAACACAGAGAGACAGACAACCATTCACTCTCACAGTCATACCTAAGGAAAATTTAGAATCCCCAGTTTGATGCCAATTAACCTAATTTGTATGTTTTTGGCATGTGGGAGAAAACCAGAGAAATCCCGGAGTAAACCCACGCAGACACGGGGAGAACATGCAAACTCCACACAGATCACTGTTGGTCGGGGGCTGGGATCAAACCCAGGATCCCCCAGCCAAGGGTGAGTTGCTGTGCTGCTGCAGTGCTAACCACTCTGCCACCGCGCCGCCCTCCTCTTTTTCCTTTACTCTGAAAAAAAGCCAGAGACTGAGCAGTCGCCTCATAATCCGCCATCTTGTGTTTTGCTTGTGTTGTGTGTTTTACGTCACGGGAGCGTTGCGCCGCCTTGCTGTAAAAAAAAAAAAATCCCACCCACCTCAGGCAGTATTCTAATGTAATGGAAACAAAAGGGAGCTGAATTGAGTAAAGCCATGTCGAGGTGAGTTGGGCTAAATAGGTACTAGTGGAAAAGGGGCTGTAGTCTCTCCAGCTGTTTCTTAACCTGGTCTGTAGTCACAGTGATGTGTGTGGGGGGGAAGTGTCCCCAGAGGAGGGGGTGGGGGGTGAGGGGGGAGATGGAGAGAGGTGCTGCACAGGAGGGTGGGGGGGAGGGTTGTGTGGAGGTCTGGTTGTGTTGTGGGGGTGACAGGAGCGTGGGCGGGAGGGGTGTGTGGGGGCCTGGCTGTGTTGTGGGGGTGACAGACAGTGAGTTGAACCTATTAAAAAACAGATTCAGCTCATCAGCTCTCTCAAGGCTCCTAGATGTCTGTCTGTCCCCTTACACCCAGTTATTTGTTTCATTCCCATTCACCCATCCTTAGTATTGTTTTGCCTGAGTTTATCCTCCAACTTCCTCCTGTAATTGTCTTTACACCTCCCCAGTATCTCTCTTCGTTCGTGCTGCACTGTTCTCAGCTTCTCCTTGTCTCCAGACCTAAAAGCTCTCTTCTTGTTCAGAAGTACTTTCAGGTCACTGAAAGTACTTCAAACCCATGATTTGTTGTTGGGGAAACAGTGTACGGTCTGAGCTGGCATGGTTGTGTCTTCACAGAATCTGATGTATTCTGTGATGCAGTCGGTCATATTGTCTATGTCCACCCCATGTGGTTCACAGAGTACACCCCAGTCTGTTGTCTTGAAGCAGTCCTGTAGTGCATCGGCAGCCTCCTGTGTCCACCTCCTTTCAGTCTGTGTATAAGCAGGCTGATTTTGCACAAGGGGGACGTTCTTTGGTGATAACATGACCATGCAGTGATCTGTGAGCTGTGGCACTATATGCATCTCTTGCATTGGCATACAGTAGATCCAGTGTTTTATTTTCTCTAGTGGGACAGTCAATAAACTGGTGAACGTTTGATAGTGCTTTTCCCAGTAAGACATGATTAAAAATCACCCATGATGGCCATAAATGCATCAGGGTGCTTCTCCAGTAATGTGGCAGTAGTGGAGCTGATGACGTCACTGGCCACCGCTGTGTCAGCTGACGGAGGGACATAGACAATAATTACCAGGGCACATGTAACATACCACCTTTCATTTACAAGAAGTGCCAATCCTCCACCCCTCTTTTTCCCGCTACTTATAATGTCCCTGTCCCACCGGATAGTCTTAAAGCCAGGTGTTGCTACGTTGATATCTGGGATCTGTGAGTGTAACCAAGTCTCTGTAAAACACATGATACTACACTCACGATATTCCTTTTGTGTTCTGACCAGCGCTGTGAGCTCATCTGCTTTGTTTTCCAGCGACCTCACGTTCCCTATGATGAACATCGGTATGGACGGTTTATGCTTTCTTCTCCTCATCCTTATTTTAGTTCCAGCCCTTCATCCGCAGCATTTCCTCCTGAGCTCATGTGGGATGAGGTGCTTTGCTCCAGGTAGCAGCGCTGGCCTTCACATCGCGATCAGCTGGTCACATGTGTAAACAATGTATTCGCCCCCACCTCTGTTGCTCTCCATCGCCCCGAGGAAGAAAAAAATAAGAGAAAGACCAGGGCTAAAATAGAAAAAACTTGGTCCAGTCGTTAATCCAAGTCTTTCTACCCAGCCCTGGTGAAAAGAGACACACTATATACAACAATAAGCATATAAAAACACAACAACATGAGAGAGCTGCTGCTGATATGGCCACCTCTACTTATGGCACCTTAAAAAAAAATTGATCATGTGGGTGAGCCACTGGATTGTGCAGTGTCCACCTGACATCAGCATTTTGGTGGTCATAGCACAAAATCCAGGGGCTTTCCTGTTGTTTAGCTTGGTCAGGGCAGCCGTGATTTCTGCGCAGGTAACTAGTTCGGTCCTGAAGGAATCACAGGGAGCAGTGGCATTAGCAGTGGCTAGGAGATTGGAGTCCATGAGAACAGGAGGATGATGCAGGAGGTGACTGAAGTGCTAGACTCTGGCCTCGAGAATAGATGGGTTTGATAGTCACACCCTATGTGTGGCTCTGTTCAGGATTTACCAGTTACATTCCTGCTCTTGTTGAACAGCAGCCAGTACACACCTATCATTTCCAAACCTTTGTTACTCATTAGTTCCAAAGAGTTTAGAAGCCATCAAAGGTATATCATTGACCCTGTTTACATGGTCACAAGTAAATGATTACTGGAGTAAATCGGTAAAGGTAATAAACTGCTTATGGTGTTTACATGCACCGAGTAAATGGCTTATTGGGCAAATAAACTAGGTGTGTTAATCTGTTTTCTCATAAACCGATAATGGCCTTTAACTGATAAAGGTAATCAGATTACTCTATTTGCATGACAGTTTGAATAATCAGGTAACTCCAGAAAGCTATAATCAGTTTACTCATGATCATATAAATTGGGTCATTGTTGAATGGTATCAGTCAGGCAATAGAGAGAAATAAAAATATTAAAAATAAAAAAATAAAAGGTGGACTTCCGGTTATGGCTGCCACGTAGGACGGACGTGTCTCGCTCTGCTCTGCTCCTGGAGAAAAAAAATCGGCAAATAACTCTCTCATTTGGGACAGAACGTATCCCAGCATTTGGGCGAGGATATGTCGGCGAAGCCTAAGGCTGGAAAACCAGGAAAAGGAAAAAGCGAGCCGCCGAAACAGTCCAAATTAACGGACTTTCAGGTCTGTGACGCAGCAAACAAAACTCCATATATGGCGGAGGAGGCTGGCGGCGGTGCGATGTCTGCGGGGAATGGCGCAGATGCGCTGATGGCTGCCATGAGTTCAATGAGAGCAGACTTTTCCTCTAGATTTGATGGGATTATGACAGCGTTGGAAGGAATAAGAAAGGAATTGGGTGACTGTGTAGAACGAACGGCGCAGATGGAGCTCCGTCTCGCTAGTGCTGAAGATGACGTCACCCGTCTTCAATTAAAGGTGCGCACTTTGGAAAAAAAAAAAAAATCTCTGGAAGATAATATTTTGGATTTGGAATCTCGGTCGAGACAGAATAATTTGAGGCTGGTGGGTCTTCCAGAGGAATCAGAAGGTCGGGACGTATGTTCCTTTCTGGAAAAGTGGATTCCGGAGGTGCTGGGCAGCGAGGAGTTGCAATCAGCAGTGGTTCTGGAAAAAGCACATCGTATTGGCCCACGGAGAGATAAGGGACCGCCGAGGACCTTAATTATGAAGTTTCTTAGCAACAGAGACAGGATGAAGATCTTCAACGCTGCACGTGCTAAAGGAGAGATTAAACACCAGGACCAGCAGGTGCGGTTCTACCCAGATTTGGCCACAGGAATCCAGCAATTGAGGAAGCAGTTTGATCCCATACGTAAGGAGCTGCGCAACCTTGGGATTCGTCATGGTGTAATCTATCCTGCGAGACTGCTGACCACGTATGAGGGCAGAACCCACATCTTCAAGACCCCAGAGGAGGCGCAGGAGTTCATCAAGAAGATCAAAGAAGAAGAAGAGACTGGTGGGAGCTAAGCATGAACAAAATATAAGGTAGAATAATTAAGCATTTGCACAGGCATCTGACTGACTTGAAGTAAATAGTAAGTTTACAAAATATAGATTGTATTATATATTAAAAAAACAAAACAAAAACAAAACAAACAAAAAAAAAAACTATGATGTACAAAGTTGTTAAAAATTTTGGAGTTAAGTTGGAAAACTACAGAGGAGAGTTAATGTTACGTCATTAAAAGCAGTAGAGTTAGGGTGATTGGGAGGATGAAGAAGGAGTGGCTTAGGCTGTTCCCCTTGGGTGTGGAACGGTCGATGGCTATATCGGGAGACAGAATTTTTCTTTTGATTTTGGGGGGTTTGCCACAAGTGTGGGAAGGGGAAATTTGTTTGTGTGTAGTTTGTAGGATGAATGTTCAACCACTCATGTTTTTGCTTCTCTGTATGAGCATGTTTACACTGCAAGGTAATCCTAAACTCTCTATTGATCATGGACCAAAGTGTTAATCTTAATTTAACTTCATGGAATTGCAGAGGTCTACAAAATTTAAAAAAACTTAAACAAGTTATGAATAAAATAAAGGACATGGGTTCAAGAATTGTGTTTTTACAAGAAACTCATCTGATAGAGGAGGATGTTAAAAGAATTAGGAGTAGATGGCAGGGAAGTGTATTCACCTCTTCATTTTCATCCCGAGCCAGGGGAGTTATGACTCTCATACATAAATCAGTTCCTTTTCAGGTGAAAAATGTAATTGGAGACAAATTTGGAAGATATGTAATCATTCAAGGTTCTTTGCTATTAGAAAATATAAATCTTGTGAACTTATATGGTCCCAATATAGATGATCAGAAGTTCTTTGCTAATTTATTTCTCATCTTATCATCACTTACAGGGCAACATATAATAGCAGGGGATTTTAATTGTACATTGAATCCAGGTGTGGATAGATCAACAGGACTGGATTGTACGCACATTGGATGTAGGATGACTATTAATCATTTTATGAAAGAATTGAGATTGTTAGATATATGGAGAGAAATGAAACCACAAGTTAAAGCCTATTCTTGTTATTCCAGTACCTACAAGACATTCTCACGTATTGATTATTTTTTGATTTCCACAGAATTAAGGTCCAAGATTCAAAACTGCTTTTATGATAACATCGTGATTTCTGATCATGCACCCTGTTGTCTAATATATGTAGATAAAAAATTGACAAAGGAATCAGGTAGATGGCAATTTCAGCATAAATGGCTTCAGGATGAGGAATTTGTCAAGTATATAGAAAAACAGATAGACGAGTTCTTTGACATCAATACTACACAAACATCAGCATGTGTAAAGTGGGAGGCTTTCAAAGCTTTTATTAGGGGACATATTATTAGTTATACAGGATCAAAATCTAAGAAGACTCGAGAGGAGAGAGCTAAATTGGAACATAAAATAAAAAGTCTTCAGGAAAAAGTGTATGCAGGAAGTGACCCAAGGCTGGAGAATGAATTACTGATTTTGAGAGCTGAATACGACAAAAAATCAGCAAATAGAGCTGCCTCGAGTCTTCTAAGATTGAAACAATCTTTTTATGAACAAGGTGAAAAATCAGGAAAATTATTAGCATGGCAGATTAAACAATTGGAAATTAAAACACCAATTACCAGTATTATAAGTAATGGACAAGTAGTTATAGATCCTTTAGAAATTAATAGAGCCTTTAGAGATTACTATGAAAAATTATATGATACCAAAAATGAACCTGATTTAACAAAACTAAATGGGTTTTTGAACGAACTATCTATACCGTGTATTCCAAATGAAAACAGGGAGATATTGGAGTCTAAAATTAGTCAAGAAGAAGTTGGGCTAGCCATTGATAATATGAAATCAGGAAAAAGTGCAGGACCAGATGGTCTTCCAGTTGACCTTTATAAAAAATTTAAGAATAAATTAATAAAACCTTTTTTGGAAATGGTTTTAGAAGCATTTCAAAATAATAATTTACCATCATACATAAATAATGCCTTAATTATACTGCTGCCAAAACCAGGTAAGCCCTCTAATAAATGTGAAAATATGAGACCAATAAGCCTATTAAACGCCGACCTTAAGATAATCTGTAAAATTTTAGCAAGACGAATACAAGAAATTTTACCAAATATTATTAATCGAGATCAGAATGGCTTTATAAAGGGTAGACAAGGCTTCCATAATGTAAGAAGACTATTTAATATTATTTATTTTAATAAAGAAGCACCGGATACAGCTCTCCTATCATTGGACGCCGAAAAGGCCTTTGATAGAGTTGAATGGCCCTTTCTTTTTGAAGTCCTACAAAGGTTTGGACTTGGAAATAATTTCATAAAATGGGTTCAAATAATATACAATAATGCTACAGCAGAAATCCTAACAAATA
The DNA here is from genome assembly GCA_020510985.1 of Pholidichthys leucotaenia. Classification (NCBI taxonomy): domain Eukaryota; kingdom Metazoa; phylum Chordata; class Actinopteri; order Cichliformes; family Pholidichthyidae; genus Pholidichthys; species Pholidichthys leucotaenia. Next base: position 151,298,404 of record CM035838.1, read on the forward strand.
GCAATATTTCAAAACCAATAAAAATCAATAGAGGATGTCGACAAGGCTGTCCACTTTCACCTTTACTGTTTACTATGGCAATTGAACCTTTAGCGATAGCGATACGTTTACATTCACAAATATATGGAATTAAAGTTGGACCAACAGAACATAAAATCTCCCTGTACGCCAATGATATAATTTTGTTTATGTCGAATCTAAAAAAATCAATTCCAACCTTGTTGAATTTAATAAAGAATTTTGGGGAAATATCAGGATATAAAATAAATAAAACTAAATCTTCAATATTAATGCTAAATGAGACCCAGAGAAATTACCCAGCCCCTGAGGTAAATCAATTCAATGTTGTAAATCAGTTTAAATATTTAGGAATCCAAATTATGCCTAAGCTAGAATCAGTCGCCAGTGTCAACTATGAAGCCTTAATGTCAGATATCAATGAGTTAACTCAGAGACGGATGTCACTACCAATGTCGATGATCGGGAGAATCAATATACTTAAAAGTAATATTTTACCTAAAATACTTTATTTATTTCAATACATTCCCTTATCACCACCTTTAGATCTATTCTCAAGAATAAAAAAAAAGTTAGTGGAATTTATATGGAACAACAGGAGGGCTAGATTACGTTTGTCTTTATTATATTTACCATTTGATCGTGGAGGTCTGAAATGTCCAAATTTTATGTTGTATTATTGGTCGGCACAACTGAGGTCTATGACATATTATTTTTCATCAAATGATCTCCCTCACTGGACTGAAATGGAATCATACAATTTACCTTTACCTCTTCCCATATTCATATACTCAGATTCGGCAAAAAAATTACAAAAACAAGTTAAAAATCCATTTGTAAAGCATATGATCAAAATATGGTGTGAAGCTAAAAACTATTTAAAAGAACCACAGTTATTGTCACAATTTAGTCCAATATGGGGTAATCAATATTTTAAACCAGGGAGAGCGGACGCTGTATTTAAAGTATGGAATTTAAAAGGGATACAAAAGATTCAGGATTTATATTTGCCATGTGCAGACAACATAATGTCTTTTGAAGAGCTGAGGATCAAATTTAATCTCAATAGAACACATTTTTTTAAATATCTTCAACTTAGAAACTTTATTCGATCAAATCAAAATAAAGCTCTCACTCGACCTATTTATTCATCCTTGGAAAAAATGATGATGAAAGATAGTAAAAGAAAGGGTATTATTTCAGAGTTTTATAACTCATTGACACTATCTTCAAGTGAAAATTCACTGAAAAGATTAAACTACTGGAAAGAAGATCTGCAAATTGAAATTTCAGAGGAACAATGGGAATTGGCTTGTACAGAAGCTCAAACCAAATCAATAAATGCACGCCTTAAATTGATACATTTCAAATGGTTAATGCGGATGTATGTTACACCGGAGGAGTTAAATAGATATAACAAAAATATACCAGATACATGCACAAAATGCATGGAAAGTAAAGGAACCCTATTTCATTGTTTATGGGAATGGAGATTAATAAGAATGTTTTGGGAGGAGGTGAGGGTAACAATTGAAAAAATAATCTCAAAACAAATCATATTGAATCCTAAACTGTTTTTGTTGGGTCTGTACCCAGAAAAGCATAATTTCAATAAAAGTGAAAGAACATTCATAGACCTCAGTTTGCTTAATGCCAAAAAATGTATTGCACTATTATGGAAAAAGACTCATAGACCAGATGTGACTCAGTGGTTAAGACAGATGTTAACAAACCTTCCATTAGAAAGAATAACATCCATCCATCCATCCATCCATCCATCTTCTACCGCTTTTCCGGAGGTCCGGGTCGCGGAGGCAGCAGTTCAAGCAGAGAAGCCCAGACTTCCCTCTCCCCAGCCACCTGCTCCAGCTCTTCAGAGGGGATACCAAGGCGTTCCCAGACTAGCTGGGAGACATAGTCTCTCCACCGAGTCCTGGGTCTGCCCCGGGGTCTCCTCCCAGTGGGACGTGCCTGAAACACCTCAAGTGGGAGGCGTCCAGGAGGCATCCTAATCAGATGCCCATACCACCTCAACTGACTCCTTTCAATGTGGAGGAGCAGCGGTTCTACTCTGAGCCTCTCCCGGATGACTGAGCTCCTCACCCTATCTCTGAGGGTGAGTCCAGCAATCCTACGGAGAAAGCTCATTTCAGCCGCTTGTATCCGCGATCTCGTTCTTTCGGTCATTACCCAAAGCTCGTGACCATAGGTGAGAGTAGGAACGTAGATTGACTGGTAAATCGACAGCTTTGCCTTAGAACTAAGCTCCCTCTTCACCACAACAGACCGGTACAACGTCCGCATCACTGCAGATGCTGCTCCAATCCGTCTGTCGATCTCTCGCTCCATTTTCCCCTCACTCGTGAACAAGACCCCAAGATACTTAAACTCCTCCACTTGGGGCAGGAGCCTGTCCCCAACCCGGAGAGGACAATCCACCTTTTTCCTGCTGAGGAACATGGACTCGGACTTGGAGGTGCTGATTCTCATCCCAGCCGCTTCACACTCAGCGGCAAACCGTCCCAGCAAGAGCTGTAGGTCATTGCTGGATGAAGCCAACAGGACAACATCATCTGCAAACAACAGAGATGAGATCCTGTGGTCACCAAGCATGACACCCTCCATTCCCTGGCTGCGCCTAGAAATCCTGTCCATAAAAATTATGAACAGGACCGGTGACAAAGGGCAGCCCTGGCGGAGTCCAACTCTCACTGGGAATGACTCCGACCGAGTGTTGGCAATGCGAACTAAACTCTCACAACGGTCGTACAGAGACCGAATAGCTCGTAACAACAAGCCCGATACCCCATACTCCCGAAGCACCCCCCACAAAAATCCACGAGGGACGCGGTCAAATGCCTTCTCCAAGTCCACAAAACACATGTAAACTGGTTGGGCAAACTCCCACGAACCCTCAAGAATTCTCGAGAGGGTAAAGAGCTGGTCCGATGTGCCACGGCCAGGACGAAAACCACATTGCTCCTCCTGAATCCGAGGTTCGACCAACGGCCGGACTCTCCTCTCCAGTACCTTGGCATAGACCTTCCCAGGGAGGCTGAGGAGTGTGATCCCTCTAAAGTTGGAGCACACCCTCCGGTCCCCTTTTTTGAAGAGAGGAACCACCACCCCGGTTTGCCATGCCAAAGGCACTGCCCCCGACCTCCACGCAATGTTGCAGAGGCGTGTCAACCATGACAACCCAACAACATCCAGGGCCTTGAGGTACTCGGGGCGAATCTCGTCCACCCCCGGGGCCCGGCCACCAAGGAGATTTTTAACCACCTTGGCGACCTCAGCCCCTGTGATAGGCGAGTCATCCCCCTCGTCCCCAAACCCTGCTTCCTCTGTGGAAGGCGTATCAGTGGGATTGAGGAGATCCTCGAAGTATTCCTTCCACCGCCCGACGATATCCCCAGTTGAAGTCAACAGTGTCCCATCCGCACCATACACAGTGTGGACGGGGAGCTGCTTTCCCCTCCTGAGCCGCCGAACAGTTTGCCAGAATCTCTTTGAAGCCGACCGAAAGTCTTGTTCCATGGCCTCACCGAACTCCTCCCATACCCGGGTTTTTGCTTCAGCAACCACCCGAGCTGCACTCCGCTTGGCCTGCCGGTACACCTCAGCTGCTTCGGGAGTCCCACAAGCCAACCAAGCTTGATAGGACTCCTTCTTCAGCTTAATGGCCCCCCTCACCACTGGTGTCCACCACTTGGTTCGGGGGTTGCCACCACGAGATGCACCGACCACCTTGCGGCCGCAGCTCTGGGCTGCCGCTTCAACAACAGAGGTGGAGAACATGGCCCATTCAGACTCCATGTCTCCAGACTCCCTCGGAATGTGGTTGAAGTTCTTCCGGAGGTGGGAGTTGAAGACCTCCCGGACAGGGGCCTCAGCCAGACGCTCCCAGCACACCCTCACTATACGTTTGGGTCTACCAGGTCTGAATGGCTTCCTCCCCTGCCATCGGATCCAACTCACCACCAGGTGGTGATCAGTTGACAGCTCTGCACCTCTCTTTACTCGGGTGTCCAAGACATACGGTCGCAGGTCTGATGATACGATAACAAAATCGATCATCGACCTGCGGCCTAGGGTGTCCTGGTGCCAGGTGCACATATGGACACCCTTATGCTTGAACATGGTGTTCGTTATAGACAGACTGTGGTTAGCACAGAAGTCCAATAACTGAACACCACTCGGGTTCAGATCGGGCAGGCCGTTCCTCCCAATCACCCCCCTCCAGGTTTCACTGTCGTTGCCCACGTGCGCATTGAAGTCCCCCAGTAGGACAATGGAGTCTCCAGGAGGAGCACCCTCCAGCACCCCAGTCACAGACTCCAAAAAGGGTGGGTACTCTGAAACATCATTTGGTGCATAGGCACAAATGATGGTCAGGACCCGTTTCCCAACCCGAAGGCGCAGGGAAGCAACCCTTTCGTCCACCGGGGAAAACTCCAATATAGAGGCAGCAAGGTGGGGCGATACAAGAATACCTACCCCTGCTCGTCGCCTCTCGCCCGGGGCAACTCCAGAAAAGGCCAAGCTCCAGCCCCTCTCCAGGAGACTGGTTCCGGAACCGGAGCTGTGTGTTGAGGTGAGGCCGACTATATCTAGCCGGTATCGCTCAATCTCGTACACCAGCTCAGGCTCCTTCCCCACCAGAGAGGTGACATTCCACGTACCAAAAGCCAGTTTAGAAAGCTTGGGATCAGTCCGCCAAGGTCTCCGCCTTTGACTGCCACCTAATCCACATAGCACCGGACTTCCATGATCCCTCCTGCAGGTGGTGAACCTACTGGAGGGCGGACCCATGTAACTCCTTCGGGCTGAGCCCGGCCGGGTCCCATGGGTGGAAACCCGGCCACCAGACGCTAGCCTTCGAGCCCCTCCCCCAGGCCTGGCTCCAGGGTGGGGCCCCGGTAACCCCATACCGGGCGGGGTACACTGAATCCTTGATATACAATTTATCATGAGAGTCTGTTGGATCGTTCTTCGTCTGGCCCTTCACCCAGGACCAGTTTGTCTTGGGAGACCCTATCAGAGGCAAATTGCCCCGGACAACATAGCTCCTGGGATCACTGGGGCACGCAAACCCCCCCACCACGATAAGGCGACGATCCATGAGGGGGAGAAAGAATAACATATATACTGAAATCAAAGGAAATTGTGTTTGAGAATATATGGAGACCTTTTATTGATTATGTAAAAAATTTAAACATAACTCTTGAAGAAGAAGGTGAATGATGTGTGTGGACCTTGTAAATTCCAAACTGGTGAACATAATATGTATACTAATGTATTGGATTGTCTAGACTAAACAGAGGAGCATTGTTGAAGACTTGATTTTGTTGGTGGTTGTTGGTGTTTTTAGGGCTTTTTTTTTTTTTTGTAGTACTTTAGTGTTAGTGTTTGTTTGTATCATGTTTGTTAAAAAAAAAAAAAAGGTTCAATAAAGATATTGTGGAAAAAAAAAAATAAAAAAATAAAAGGTATTAGATATACAGTGGAACATCATCAAATGGAGAAATAAGGGGCAATAGTAACTTTAGCAATAACTGGACATTCCACATCTTGGCAAAACTGATGGAAAAAAATAAGATGAAAACTGGTATGTGATGCTGCCAACATTAAAGGAATTTCCTGTCGAGTACTGGTGGTGCATTACATATGATACTGCACATCACCAAAAATCCACCATGTCCACTGTGAAGCATGGGAATGGCAATATCATGTTTTAAGTCTGTTTTTGTTCAGCAGCTACTGGGACGTTAGTCAAGGTGGAGGGAATTATGATTATCTCCCATGAACAGTCAATTCTGGCATAAAACCGTTATGTGGTGATCCGAGCATGGAGCTGATCCGTGCTCGAGTCACTCAGTGTTTTCCCTTTTCCTCCGCATTCCTAGTTCTGTATTATTTGTACCGCGGGGGCTTTTACTGTGACAGCGCCACAGCCGGACTTCTGGCTGTCAAGTTGAGCCAGCCCTGTCACAGCTGATCATGATTCTGTGATTACGTTTTCTCTTCATCTGTTGGCCCTTTGCTTTTGTGTGCTGTATTTAAGGGAGCAGCTGAGGCTCACTCCTCGCTGTGACCTCGTCGTCGTTCCACACTGGGATCCCTATTGCCGGTTCCAGTCTCTGTTCTGCGTAGGTTTCATCCTCGCTTCATTCATTCAATTGTAAGTGTTACTCTACAACGTTAAGTTTTGCCCTCGCTCTCTGGACGTAAATGTGTAATGTCGCTTTATTTCTCTCTTTAGTTCACCCTCCGGGGTCGCATGTATAGGTATTTGTATTTTGCCCCACGAGCCTTGTTATTTTGTCACTCTTGTTTAATAAATATACACAAACTCTCTGACGGCATCTGGCACCTCATTAATGCCCTGAAAGGGGCAAACATGACAGTAGGTCACAGTCAAGCAAGGTGCCAGCCACAGTGATTTTTGTTTCGGCTCTGTTTATTCTCTTTTTAACGGGTGCATGCGGGTTTTTTTTCGGAAGGATGTTATGGCAACACTTTGGGACCTCCTATGCAGCCCTCGCCAACGCTCCTCCAAAGACACTGTACGGTACCTGGTCCTTGTGATGGCGGCTAACCGCCATCCTCGCCTTGCTGATCACGTTGAGGGCAGGGAGAGGATGGTTGAGGGATCAGCGCTTCTCCAGAGGAACCGGGAGTGGGACAAGGAACCCTCCAGGAAGCCTAGTTCGGCGCCATCGGGAAGGCACTCCCGTGGCCTGATTCAAGCAACTCCTCGCCAGTCTCCTGCTCCAGCTCCAGCCCCTGCTTCAGCCCCTAATAAATGCTGCCCCCCGGCGCAGAACTCTACTCCTCCCCGTGACACAGCTGTACCTAAGCGGGTGGAGGAGAATAACCGGGTGAAAGCGCCACAAAGCTCCCGCCATTACCCAGCCACGAACGGCCAGAAGAATTTCCCCGTCTCCCAGCCAGCAACTTGTTCTACACCACGGCAGAGAGGAAAATCAGCAGCTGCAGCCCTTGGGTTTCCCTCGTTGGCTGTTTCGCCAGCCTCTCGTTCCCAGGTCTTTGCAGCTATTACCCCCTCCTTCAGGATGTCATCCTTCGCTGCTGAGAGCCCAGCTGTTTTTCCCCTGGCCCCGCCCGTGACCGTGCTTGTAGGAGCAGCTCCTCTTCATCCGTCAGAGGGGTCCACATCCTCCACAGTCGCTGAGAAGGAGAGAATGGATCCCGCTGCAGCAGTCACCATCGTTCCCTGGGAAAGCAGGCATGTGTTTTTTCATTCTAATTCTCATTTTGATGAATTACCTTGTCTGATTCCTGGGGGTGGAGCTCAGGTTTCTCAGTCCACTGAGCTTCCACCACCTGCTGCAGCCATTAAAATTGATCCTGCTACCCCTGTGTTTCCTCCTATTCTCCTCGAGCGTTCCTCGTCCCAGGATTAGACTGCCGGATGGAGGAGGAGCCTGCAGCCCTGGAGAGCCTGGTTCCAGCCCCACAGCCACATCATGGGCAGAGGAGGGCAGCTGACTGCCATTGGGAGCGTGCACCGATGAGTAAGCGTCCCCGGGTCCCTGCAGAGCAGCATTCAGCCCCTGCAGGCAACGGATTTCCTGCCACCACGCCGAGTGAGCCAGTGGTGTGGGTTTCAGCGCCAGGGGGTCCGCGGACTGTTGTGATCATCATGCCAGCTGCAGAGGCCATTGCAGCCGAGTGGGAGCCTGGAATCGACATTCTGATCACCGAGCCTGGATTGTCAGAGTCCTGGACAGCAGTAGAGCTCGAGATCAGGCAAGTGCTCTATTTTGTCTTCCTGTTTTCTGTATTAGGGCAATCTTGCTGTTTCTTGGGGAGGAGAGCCGGGTGCAGCCGGCCGCTGCATCTGAGCTCGTCTCGCCGGGCTCTGCTGCTGCCGATGACCCTGACCCCTGTTTTCCTTCCTTTTCCGAGCCTTCTTCCAGGGTCGCCGGAGAGGAGTCAGCTCCGCCCGATGTCACCAAGGCTCCGGGTTTGCTTCTGGAGGTCATCCCAGGTGCAACGTCGGCCCGGTCAGGGACCACCGTGGGTACTGCACTGGCCCAGTCGGGGTCTACCATGGGTGCTGTGCTGGCCCGGTTGGAGGTCGGTGAGGGAGCTGCAGATCCCCCACTATTAGACACCGTGCTGGTTCCCTTTATCCCCCCTTTTCCCCCTATTCTCCACCACTGGACGCCGCTGGGGTCCCTCTCATCCAGTCCGGCTTCCTCTTATTGAGCCTCTCTGTTGGGAAGCCGCCTCCGAGCTCACCACTCCGGTCCTGGTGGTCCAAGGATGTGGGTCGGCCACCGGAAGAGCGGTTTCACCGATTCTGCAACCTGGGTCAGCCGCCTGAAGAACTGTTTTGCTGATTCTGGTACTTCGGTAGGCCACCTGAACTGTTTTCCTTTGGTTGAAGTATGGATGCCGGTAGGCCACTAGAACTATTTTTTGCATTACCTGCCGGTTTTCCCCACGCTAGTGCGTTGCATTAAGGTCTGAGTGAAAGCGTACATACATGTTTTGTTGTTGCAGTGTACCTGAGTTTTTTTGTGTGTTTCTTCAGACTGTGATTTATTTGTATTTGGACATTTCTGTTTGAAGGTCTCTCTTTGTAGTTGTGGTCGGTTCTTTGCCACTTCTTTATTTTGAACTTGTAATGGTAGTATTGGCCACACTATTTTAGTTTCACAATCGTGGTTGTTTTTCATTTGACCTGTGTGGGATTCTATTTTCTTGTATCCTGCTGTTAGGTATTTTTGTATATTTTCCTTCTAGCTTCTCTCCCTCCGAGCCTGGATTCCTCCTCTACCCACCCGAGGTTGGTTTTCTGGTTGTGGGGTGGGGGGGGGGGGTCCCTTTTTTCTTTTTTCTCTGCTGGATGGCACAGCGGGACTCCTGGAATACGTCCCTTAAACGGGGCGCACTGTGGTGATCCGAGCGCGGAGCTGATCTGCGCCCGAGTCACTCAGTATTTTCCCTTTTCCTCTGCATTCCTAGTTCTATATTATTTGTACCGCGGAGGCTTTTACTGTGACGGTACCGCAGCCGGACTTCCGGCTGTCAAGTTGAGCCAGCCCTGTCACAGCTGATCATGATTCTGTGATTACATTTTCTCTTCATCTGTTGGACCTTAGCTTTTGTGTGCTGTATTTAAGCGAGCAGCTGAGGCTCACTCCGCGCTGTGACCTGGTCGTCGTTCCACACTGGGATCCTTATCCCCGGTTCCAGTCTCTCTTCTGCGTAGGTTTCATCCTCGCTTCATTCATTCAATTGTAAGTGTTACTCTACAGTGTTAGGTTTCGCCCTCGCTCTCTGGACGTAAATGTGTAATGTCTCTTTATTTCTCTCTTTAGTTCACCCTCTGGGGTTGCATGTATAGGTATTTGTATTTTGCCCCACGAGGCTTGTTATTTTGTCCCTCTTCATTAATAAATATACACAAACTCTCTGTCGGTATCTGGTGCCTAATTAATGCCCTGAAAGGGGCGAACATGACACTTTAATTCTTTGTGAAAAGGCTGAAGATATTTTTTTTCTTTTCAGCACAGTGGCCCAAAGCATACAGTACCTCCAAATCAGAAAAAAAAAATAAAATGGCTTCACCAGAAGAATAAAGTTTTTGAATGCCCTAGTCCAAGACCTGAATCCAGTTAAAAATCTGTGGCATGGCCTGAAAAGAGCTTTGCAGAATATATGCTCTAACAGTTTGACAGATGTATAGTGCAAGGGTAAAGGCTGCCAAATCAGTATGTGACATGCTGAAAGACTCCTACCCAAAAAGATAAAGTCAAAGGGTGCTTCAACAAAGTATTAATTTAAGCATGGGTGCATTTATGCAACAGGGCTTTTGAGAACCTTTTGTTTTACAGTTGAATTTTACAGGCTATAGGTTAAAAGTCTCAATTTTTTATGTAAAAACTGGCATTCTAAATTTTTTGTGTCCACTGAATGCTTTGTCTGACTAATAGTGAAAGTCTGTTGGGTTTCTATTTTTAAATATCGATGAATCATTTCCTTTAAGTGAATAATTGCCTTCATGTTTTACAGAACAAACCACAGCAATTCTGGAAGACAATAGCACATCTGCAGAACATGTGGTTACTTCTTGATGTATTATTTTCAACTCTGGAAATCTCTGAGAACTTTGACATTGAGGTAAATTCTTCACTTTCTCTAACAAGTGTAGTGTTTCCCCTTTTGTCTGGACTAATAATAAAACTTTCTCAACAAGCGAAGCAGTTATTTGTGATAACATGCTGTATAAACTGACCACAGTTCTCAATCATATGTACTCCAGACTCCTTCATTAGGGAGCCAGTCTGGACTGTCACCTGTCGTCAGCCTGTTTATGCTTCCTTCTATGTTTACTCAGTCTGTTAACATTGTGCTCATTATACTGTGTAACTGCAGATATGCACAGAAAAACAAGCAGAGAGAACTTGCTCTGTCTCGCTCTCTTTTTCTGTTGGTCTCTTTTGGTGCCGCTCGCTCACTTATTCACACGGTCTAACGAGCGAAGTCTTGGGCGCCGAGCCCCTCCCATGTGAGAGTTTGTCACATTGTGTCAGCCTGTTGAGTGCAACTAAGAAAACATCACCTCAGTTAATGTGGTATTGTGTGACATGGCCTTCAAGGTTGAAGAATATGTCATTTGCTAACAGTTACACTGTACGTTACCACATGGCTGATTGTCTGGGAGACGCTGAGAGAGACTGAGGCAAAAGTGAAAGACTGGGGAGAGAGGGAGAGAGAGAGAATGAGCTTTGTGCACATGGAGTTGTTTGGGGAGGTGGTTGTTTAGGGACTTGGCACAAGTGTTCACGGCAGCTTGTGGGGTTTGGTGGCACGAGTGCTAATTGCACCGGGGCCAGTGGGAATACGTCTGTGTCTCACAATGCACCAGAGGAAAGAGCCGCTGCATATGTAAAAGAAACCACTTGCACCCGGTCAGTTTCCTACCGAGCTCAAGTTATTTACACACATGTGAACAGGAGATGGGAAATAAACAGTTTGCATGTGTGTTACTGCTAATCACAGGTCACACGGCCCTCTGACCATTAGCACTCTGCCAGGCGAGTAATGCAAAATACTGTATGTTAAAGCACTTTTGAAATTTCACATTTTGCATAGCCTGCTATTTTTCTTTAAGGAATGCATTGACCTTTTAGCGTACAAGCTTTTTAATTAATGAAACTTTGCTTGATGAAAAGACTTTCAACTCAATGTGTTGTACGTTATAGGCATTTTAGGATTAAATGTGTAAAAAATGCATAATTAAAGGTATAGCTTTTTGTGCTGAGAGTTAGATTATCATATACATTAAAGAAGAAGTTGGACTCAGTGTAAGACTGGTGTAGGTAATTCCTAGACTCCACATAATTGCCATTGTATCATTCAGACATGTTCCACTTCAACAGTGATCTGTGTGGAGTTTGCATGTTCTCCCCGTGTCTGTGTGGGTTTACTCCAGGATTTCTCCGGTTTCCTCCCACATGCCAAAAACATGCAAGTTAGGTTAATTGGCATCAAACTGGGGATTCTAAACTGAGCACAGATGTATGGTACACCTGCAATAGCTCACAGTTTCTATTTGAAAGTAAATTAATAGTAGCTGAAGTTGTCCCACCAGCAGGTTCCATGCAAACTCTGATAGTGCCACCTTCTAAACTGCAATTCAGGAGCATGGGAACATCCTACATCAGCATTTTACAATCTTGAACATACCCACCCCTGTATATGTAACAGAATGTTCAGATCATGTCATGCTGAAAGTGATACAATAGCAACAGATCCTCCAGGTCAGTGGTCCCCAACCTCCAGGACCACATGGTACCGGGCCACAGGGAAAAAAATAGTTTATTCTGATCCTCTGTACTGACTATCAAAGTTTCTTCCTGTGCCTGACTTCCTGCCTGTCCTATCTGTCTGCGCATTCTTCACACACACCTAGGTACAGTATCTTACAAAAGTGAGTACACCCCTCACATTTTTGTAAATATTATATTACATCTTTTCATGAGACAACACTGAAGATATGACACTTCAATACAATGTAAAGTAGTCGGTGTACAGCTTGTATAACTCAGCACACAGCCATTAATGTCTTAACTGCTGGCAACAAAAGTGGGTACACCCCTAAGTGAAAATGTCCAAATTGTGCCCAAAGTGTCAATATTTTGTGTGGCCACCATTATTTTCCAGCATTGCCTTAACTCTCTTGGGCATGGAGCTCACTAAAGCTTCACAGGTTGCCACTGGAATCCTCTTCCACTTCTCCATGATGACATTACGTAGCTGGTGGATGTTAGAGACCTTGTGCTCCTCCACCTTCCGTTTGAGGATGCCCACAGATGCTCAATAGGGTTTAGGTCTGGAGACATGCTTGGCCCCTCATGGATCGTCACCTTATCGTGGTGGGGGGTTTGCGTGCCCCAGTGATCCCAGGAGCTATGTTGTCTGGGACAATTTGCCTCTGATAGGGTCACCCAAGACAAACTGGTCCTGGGTGAAGGGCCAGACTAAGAACGATCCAACAGACTCTCATGATAAATTCTATATCAAGGATTAAGTGTACCCCGCCCGGTATGGGGTTACCGGGGCCCCACCCTGGAGCCAGGCCTGGGGAAGGGGCTCGATGGCTAGCATCTGGTGACCGGGTTTCCACCCATGGGACCCGGCCGGGCTCAGCCCGAAGGAGTTACATGGGTCCACCCTCCAGAGGGCTCACCACCTGCAGGAGGGATCATGGGGGTCCAGTGCTATGTGGATTAGGTGGCGGTCGAAGGCGGAGACCTTGGTGGACTGATCCCAAGCTTTCTAAACTGGCTTTTGGTACGTGGAATGTCACCTCTCTGGTGGGGAAGGAGCCTGAGCTGGTGTACGAGGTTGAGAGATACCGGCTAGATATAGTCGGCCTCACCTCAACACACAGCTCCGGTTCCGGAACCAGTCTCCTGGAGAGGGGCTGGAGCTTAGCCTTTTCTGAAGTTGCCCCAGGCGAGAGGCGACGAGCAGGGGTGGGTATTCTTGTATACCCCCACCTTGCTGCCTCTATATTGGAGTTTTCCCCGGTGGATGAAAGGGTTGCTTCCCTGTGCCTTCGGGTTGGGAAGCGGGTCCTGACCATCATTTGTGCCTATGCACCAAATGATGTTTCAGAGTACCCACCCTTTTTGGAGTCTGTGACTGGGGTGCTGAAGGGTGCTCCTCTTGGAGACTCCATTGTCCTACTGGGGGACTTCAATGCGCACGTGGGCAATGACAGTGAAACCTGGAGGGGGGTGATTGGGAGGAACGGCCTGCCCGATCTGAACCCGAGTGGTATTCAGTTATTGGACTTCTGTGCTAACCACAGTTTGTCCATAACGAACACCATGTTCAAGCATAAGGGTGTCCATATGTGCACCTGGCACCAGGACACCCTAGGTCGCAGGTCGATGATCGATTTTGTTATTGTGTCATCAGACCTGCGAACGTATGTCTTGGACACTCGGGTAGAGAGGTGCAGAGCTGTCAACTGATCACCACCTGGTGGTGAGTTGGATCCGATGGCAGGGGAGGAAACCATTCATACCTGGGAGACCCAAACGTATAGTGAGGGTGTGCTGGGAACGTCTGGCTGAGGCCCCTGTCCGGGAGGTCTTCAACTCCCACCTCCGGAAGAACTTCAACCACATTCTGAGGGAGTCTGGAGACATGGAGTCTGAATGGGCCATGTTCTCCACCTCTGTTGTTGAAGCGGCGGCCCAGAGCTGCGGCCGCAAGGTGGTCGGTGCATCTCGTGGTGGCAACCCCCGAACCAAGTGGTGGACACCAGTGGTGAAGGGGACCATTAAGCTGAAGAAGGAGTCCTATCAAGCTTGGTTGGCTTGTGGAACTCCTGAAGCAGCTGAGGTGTACCAGCAGGCCAAGCGGAATGCAGCTCGGGTGGTTGCTGAAGAAAAAACCCGGGTATGGGAGGAGTTCGGTGAGGCCATGGAACAAGACTTTCGGTCAGCCTCGAAGAGATTCTGGCAAACTGTCCGGCAGCTCAGGAGAGGAAAGCAGCTCCCTGTCCACACTGTGTATGGTGCGGATGGGGCACTGTTGACTTCGACTGGGGATATTGTCGGGCTGTGGAAGGAATACTTCGAGGATCTCCTCAATCCCACTGATACGCCTTCCACAGAGGAAGCAGGGTTTGTGGAAGAGGGGGATGACTCGCCTATCACAGGGGCTGAGGTCGCGAAGGTGGTTAAAAATCTCCTTGGTGGCCAGGCCCTGGGGGTGGACGAGATTCACCCTGAGTACCTCAAGGCCCTGGATGTTGTTGGGCTGTCATGGTTGACACGCCTCTGCAACATTGCGTGGAGGTCAGGGGCAGTGCCTTTGGCATGGCAAACTGGGGTGGTGGTTCCTCTTTTCAAAAAAGGGGACCGGAGGCTGTGCTCCAACTTTAGAGGGATCACACTCCTCAGCCTCCCTGGAAAGGTCTATGCCAAGGTACTGGAGAGGAGAGTCCGGTCGTTGGTCGAACGTCGGATTCAGGAGGAGCAATGTGGTTTTCGTCCTGGCCGTGGCACATCAGACCAGCTCTTTAGCCTCTCGAGAATTCTCGAGGGTTCGTGGGAGTTTGCCCAACCAGTTTACATGTGTTTTGTGGACTTGGAGAAGGCATTTGACCGTGTCCCTCATGGTTTTTTTGTGGGGGGTGCTGCGGGAGTATGGGGTATCGGGCTTGTTGTTACGAGCTATTCGGTCTCTGTACGACCGTTGTGAGAGTTTGGTTCGTATTGCCAACACTCGGTCGGACTCATTCCCAGTGAGAGTTGGACTCCGCCAGGGCTGCCCTTTGTCACCGATCCTGTTCATAATTTTTATAGGCAGGATTTCTACACTCAGCCAGGGAATGGAGGGTGTCATGCATGGTGACCACAGGATCTCATCTCTGTTGTTTGCAGATGATGTTGTTCTGTTGGCTTCATCCAGCAATGACCTATAGCTCTTGCTGGGATGGTTTGCCACTGAGTGTGAAGCGGCTGGGATGAGAATCAGCACCTCCAAGTCCGAGTCCATGGTCCTCAGCCAGAAAAAGATGGATTGTCCTCTCTGGGTGGGGGACAGGCTCCTGCCCCAAGTGGAGGAGTTTAAGTATCTTGGGGTCTTATTCACGAGTGAGGGGAAAATGGAGCGAGAGATTGACAGACGGATTGGAGCAGCATCTGCAGTGATGCAGACATTGTACCGGTCTGTTGTGGTGAAGAGGGAGCTGAGTTCTAAGGCAAAGCTGTTGATTTACCAGTCAATCTATGTTCCTACTCTCACCTATGGTCACAAGCTTTGGGTAATGACCGAAAGAACAAGATCGCAGATACAAGCGGCTGAAATGAGCTTTCTCTGTAGGATTGCTGGACTCACCCTCAGAGATGGGGTGAGGAGCTCAGTCATCCGGGAGAGGCTCAGAGTAGAACCGCTGCTCCTCCACATTGAAAGGAGTCAGTTGAGGTGGTATGGGCATCTGATTAGGATGGCTCCTGGACGCCTCCCACTTGAGGTGTTTTGGGCACGTCCCACTGGGAGGAGACCCCGGGGCAGACCCAGGACTCGGTGGAGAGACTATGTCTCCCAGCTGGTCTGGGAACGCCTTGATATCCTCTCTGAAGAGCTGGAGCAGGTGGCTGGGGAGAGGGAAGTCTGGGCTTCTCTGCTTGAGCTGCTGCCTCCGCGACCAGGACCTCCGGAAAAGCGGTAGAAGATGGATGGATGGATGGATGGACATGTTTGGCCAGTCCATCATTCTTACCCTCAGTTTCTTTAGCAAGGCAGTGGTCGTCTTGAAGATGTGTTTGGGGTCGTTATCATGTTGGAATACTGCCCTGCGGCCCAGTTTCCGAAGGGAGGGGATCATGCTCTGCTTCAGTATGTCACAGTACATGTTGGCATTCATGGTTCCCTCAATGAACTGTAGCTCCTCAGTGCCAGCAGCACTCATGCAGCCCCAAACCATGACACTCCCACCACCATGCTTGACTGTATGCAAGACACACTTGTCTTTGTACTCCTCACCTGGTTGCCACCACACACGCTTGACACCATCTGAATCAAATAAGTTTATCTTGGTCTCATCAGACCACAAGACATGGTTCCAGTAATACATCTCCTTACTCTGCTTGTCTTCAGCAAACTGTTTGTGGGCTTTCTTGTGCATCATCTTTAAAAGGAGCTTCCTTCTGGGACGACAGCTATGCAGACCAATTTGATGCAGTGTGTGGTGTATGGTCTGAGCACTGACAGGCTGACCCCACCCCCACCCCTTCAACCTCTGCAGCAATACTGACAGTACTCATACGTCTATTTTAAAAGACAATCTCTGGATATGATGCTGAGTATGTGCACTCAACATCTTTGGTCGACCATGGCGAGGCCTGTTCTGAGTGGAACCTGTCCTGTTAAACCGCTGTATGGTCTTGGCCACCGCGCTGCCGCTCAGTTTCAGGGTGTTGGCAATCTTCTTGTAGCCTAGACCAGGTGTGGGCAATCATGTGCCATGGAGGGCCATTCTATTGCAGGTTTTCTGTTCCACCCAGTCCCTTCAGCAGGTGTTTTCAGTGATTAGCAATCCTTGAAGCTGATCAGAGCAAACACCTGCTGAAGAGACTGGGTGGAACAGAAAACCTGCAGTGGAATGGCTCTCACTGCCCACCCCTGGCCTAGACCATTTTTATGTAGAGCAACAATACTTTTTTCAGATCCTCAGAGAGTTCTTTGCCATGAGGTGCCAAGTTGAACTTTCAGTGACCAGTATGAAAGAGTGTGCTAGTGATAACACCAAATTTAACACACCTGCTCCCCATTCACACCTGAGACCGTGTAACATTAATGAGTCACATGACACCAGGGAGGGAAAATGGCTAATTGGGCACAATTTGAACATTTTCACTTAGGGGTGTACTCACTTTTGTTGCCAGCAGTTTAGACATTCTATGGCTGTGTGTTGAGTTTTTTTTTTTGGGGGGGGGGCAGCAAATTTGCACTGTTATACAAGCTGTACACTGACTATTTTACATTGTATCAAAGTGTCATATCTTCAGTGTTGTCCCATGAAAAGATGCAATAAAATATTTACAAAACTGTGAGGGGTGTACTCACTTTTGTGAGATACTGTATCTCATTAATTAGCAGTGCTCGACAGTTAAACTCGCAAGCTAGCTAGTCAAAATGAATAAAAAGCACTCATTATTAGAGAGCTTCCTTGGATGACGAGTGGACAGAGGGATGTTTGACATGTTTCCAACACCAGTGGGGTCCCTGGAAGAAAGTGAGCCACCTCCACCAACTGGTGCACAACCACCCATCGCTCCCCCCAAAAAAGCCTGATTGCCACCCCTCTATTCCCACCCCCGACCGCAAAAGCCACACGGACTGCAAAGGAGTGGATCCGAGATGCCCTCCCTATGAGCAAATCACGCGAGTCAACCCCTCCCACCGACACTCCGGACCAAAACCAGGGCAGAACATCCCAAGAATGCCACAAAAGCACTGAAAACCCAGCTCCCACTTGTTTCCACAATTCTGATTCCCAGCAACAATGGCAATCAAAACAAAATGTTAGACCGGACTGAACACAAGGGACACCCCACCCCCAGATGCTCCCACTGCAGTGAAACGAGCCCAGGGCTCCCACCAATGATGAGTTTTTTAATCACACACTTTGTTTTTATGTTGATGTATTCTTTTCATTTTAACCCCCACGTCAGTGAAAGAAGTTTTTTGGTGTGACCGGTCCATGAGGCAAAAAAGGTTGGAGACCACTGCCCCAGGCAATATACTGTTTGTTCCAACCCTCCAACTACAACCCAGTGGAGCATGTAGAATAAGGTGTTTCATCATTGCTACATTGAAAGACAACTGTTTGATTTACAAATGATGACGTGCTCGTGCCTATCACTCCAAATGATCCAAAAAGTGCAATTATAGTAGTATCTTTTAATCAGCCTCACAAGAGTACTTGGTAAAATATACAGCGAGGAAAATAAGTATTGAACACATCAACATTTTTCTCATTAAACATATTTCTGATGGCGCCATTGACCTGAGAGTTTCACCAGATATCAGTAACAACCCAAATAATAAATGCATATAAAGAAATAAAGGCAATCAAGGCAACTGTGTACACAAAATAAGTTATATTTAATAAAGTGAATGACACAGGGACTAAGTATTGAACACATGAAGAAAAGAGGTGCAAAAAGGAAGCAAAATCCATCAGAATTTAAGAAGCCATCCTATCCCCTATCAGAGCAAATTCATTTCAGCTGGTTAGTCCTGACTGATAGCCTTGAAAAAGGTCTGTGAATATCAGATTGTCACACCACAACACAAAGAACTCATGATTGATATAAGCAAAGAGCTCTCTCTAGGCCTTTGCAACCTTATTGTTGCAAAACATAATGATGGCTTTAGTTAAAGCCAACTCTACTGTCATTCAATCCATACAACCAATCATGTACAGTAGAACGAAATTACATTTCTCTTATCTATAATGTTAACCACATCTAGAGTCAGAGGGGTTGCTGCCATGCAAGGCGCCGCCACAAATTTCCCTTCTCCATTCCATTATTGCTGAGCACCAAGTAGGACGGCAGGAAGTTCCGCTTTTATATGGTCTTCGGCATGACCCGGCTGGGATTTGATCCCCAGCCTCCCAGGTGTGGGGCGGATGCTCTACCAACTGAGCCACCACTCCAGGACAGGTGCATTTCTAAACTGCTGAATGTCCCAGTGAGCACTGTTGGACCCATTATTCAGAAGTGGAAAGAACATCATTTTACCATAAACAGGCCTCTACCAGGAGCTCCTTACAAGATTTCTGACAGAGGAGTTAAAAGAATTATCAGAAGAGTTATCCAAGAGCCAAAGACCACTTGTGGAGAGCTCCAGAAAGACCTGGAGTTAGCAGGTACTGCTGTTTCAAAGAAAATAAGTAATGTACTCAAGTGACATAGCCTCTCTGTTTGCTCACCTCACACGACTCCATTGCTGAAGAAAAAGCATGTTGAAGCTCATTTAAAGTTTGCTGCCCAACATTTGGGCAAACCAGTAAAATACTGAAAGAATATAGTCTGGTCAGATGAGACCAAAATTTAACTTTTTGGATGCCACAACAAACAACATGTGTCATGAGCCGAGCCGGCTTGGCTTTCCCCGGCTCGGTCTCAATCGCTTTGGTGGTTTTTTTGGTGGTACTGTTTATGTGCACTTTGTGTATTTTCTCACCCTCAGCCACTGCCTGACCGGCAGCTGTTAGTCTGCATTGTGACCTACTTTCTCCCAGGCTACTGACAGTCTGTCGGTCCAGCCACGCCCCCTCGCTCTCCCTTGACTCCATCAGCTGTTTCCTACCCCGGTAATCATCTCCCCCGTGTCTCACCCAGGTGTTCCGTATTTGCCACATCAGCGATGTTTGTTCATAAGCAGCTCATTGCTGGACAAACGTTGCTAGTTTATTGTATGCGCTGGATGGCTTTGCTCCGCCATCTAGCGGTCACGTCAACGGACTGTTTGCGTTCGTCTGGAGAACTGGACTTTTGGGACTGCTCCCCTTGTGAGTAAATTGTTAGTGTTGTCCCTGTGTTGCCTCTACACTGTACCAGAAGCATTCTTTCCCCGGTTGAATCCTGCTTCGCTTCTGGCAGCGTTTCGTCCCTGCAGCACCTTTTACGCTTAGGCTTAGCCCAGTTTGTGTTGCCCGCAAGTGTGTTCAGCTACCCGCGGTCTTCCCTGCATCCCTGAGCGCAGCCAAATCATATCTGTATTCACGGTAACTGTTCACTGGTGTTCAATAAATGTATGTGTGGTGAATCCTTGAATTTAAATCCTCATTCTTCCTTCTCTCCACCTTGCGCAAACAAAGGGCGCACGGGGGAGTTTATGACAGCATGTTTGGAGGAGAAATGGAACTGTACATCCCATCATGGTGTGGGGGTGTTGAGACAAGATGGCAAGATGCTGAAGATGAAACAAGGGTGGACAATTCAGCAAGACAATGATCCCAAACACACAGCTGAGGAAACTCTCAACTGGCTCCAGAGAAGGAAAATAAAGCTGTTAGAATGGCCCAGTCAGTCACCTGACCTGAATCGAATTGAAAATTTATGGAACGAACGGAAGATCAGAGTTCATTGAAGACACGCAAGGAACCTTCAAGATTTGAAGACAGTTCACATACATATTAATGTGTCATGGTCCGTGTGCTGACTCTGTCTGCACTCGGGCTGTGCGGTAGTTCTCCGTTCTCCCTGCTGGCGCACCTCTAGACGTTTATTGCGACAGTGTCTCGGAGGGGCTTCCGGCTGTGACCATGAGTTTGTTTAACTGGACTTGAAGTTCCCCTGTTCAGCGTACCAGCATGTTGGGAGATGGCGTCGCCACTCAAGGGCTACGCTACGAGCCTGGGCTACGAGCTAATCATGGCTCTCATAGAGATCAACGGAATCCTTTCCAAAGCTCGTAGCCATCGCTTCCCCAGCGGCTTGCGCTGGTACCTGGACCTCTCCGAGGCAACTATCGACTGCCATCCTCGCTACGCTGACCATCCCGAAATCACAGCGAGGAGGGTGGACATTGTTGCTCAACGGGAGAGGTTCCGTGGGCTGGAGGGAAACTCCAGCAGGAAGCTGAAGAGGAGGCATCCTCGCTCCTTGCTTCGGGATCCCGTTACTGTCCCCGTTCCAGGCCAGGAGTTCGCACCGCCCAGGGGTTATCCCCGAAGGAGTGAGACGTCAGTCGGGATTCCCCTGGAGAAGTTACAACAGTCAGCTGTTTCCATCTGGGACCGAGCATCTGCAGCTTGCTCTGCCGTTCACCCCACGCAGATCATCAAACATGTGATGGCAGCAGTCAGGCTGGTGGAGAGGAATCCGGCGTTAAGTGATTATCCAGAGTATGCCGACCTGCTCGCCTCTGTTTCCGCGCAGGAGCGGCGTTCCCCAAACCTCTCCTTCACCTCACCCTCTGCCGGTAACCGTCGTCACACGGCCAACAGCGAGCCTCAGCGAGAACCCCGTCCGGATCCTGTTCTGGGTCGTCGGAAAAACGCTACCTGTCAGTCAGCTGCCTCTTCGGCGTCTCATCAGGAGGGAATTCCTGCAGCCTCTCCCCCCGGGTCATCTCTCCCTGCTGTTCCGTCAGCTCCTCGTTCCCGGATCGCCTCGGCTGTTATCCCCTCCTCCTCGACGTCTTCCTCTGCTGCTGTGAGTGCCATGAGTCCTGTTTTGGCGAAGCCCGTTGTCGGTCCATTGCAAGCAGCTCCTCCTCGTCCTTCCAGGGGGCCCTCCGTCACCATCCAGCGGGGAAAGGGAGGAACGAAGTCCACTGCAGCGGGTTCTATCGGGCCTCCACGGATCAGCAAGTAACTTTTCATTCAGTTCCCACATTGGATGAATTGCCTTGCTTGATTCCTGGGGGCGGAGTTTGGGGTTCACAGTCCCCTGAACTCCCTCCACCTGCTGCAGTAATTAGTAATGGACCTGCTACCTTTGTGTCTCCTTCCCCTGAGCGTTCCACAGCGCCAGGCCTACGCCGCCGGACGAGGAGGGAGCCTGCGGCCCTGGAGAGCCTGGTTCCAGCCCCGCAGCCACGTCATGGGCAGAGGAGGAGAGTGGACAGCAGTTTGGAGCCTGCACTGACGATGAAGCGTCCCCGGGTCTCCACGGAAGAGCAGTCTGACTCAGCAGGTCGAGGATCTCTTGCTGCCACACCGTGCGGGTCGTCGGCGTGGTCATCAGTGTTGGAGGGTCCTCAGGCTGTGGAAACCATCATGTCGGCTGCGGGGCCCGCCGTAGCTGAGTGAGAGCCAGAGGACGTCCTTCTACCTTCGGAACCAGGATCGTCGAAGTCCTGGACGGTGACAGAACTCAAGTGCAGGCAAGTGCTCTATTTTGTCTTCCTTCTATCTGTTCTAGAGCATTTTTGCCTGTCTCTCAGGGAGACGAGACAGGTGCAGCCGTCCACTGCATCCAAGCTCGTCTCACTGGGCTCTGTCGCTACCGGTGATCCTGATCCCGGTTCTTCTTCTTCTCCTGAGCCTTCTCCCAGTGTCACCGGTGCAAAGTCAATCCCGGTCACTATGCTGGAGGCTCCGGGTTCAGGGTTGGAGGTCGTCCCTGGTGCTGCGCCGATCCAGTCGGGGCCCATCGCGGGTGCGGCATTGACCCAATCGGGATCCGTCGTGGGTGCTGCTCCAGCCCAATCGGGGTCCGTCATGGGTGCAGCTCAGGTCCAATTGGGGTCCAGCAGGGGCGCAGCGCCGGTTTGGTTCAAGGTTGGTGAGGGAGCTGCAGATCGTCTGCCGCCTGACGTTGGACTGGCCCATCATCCTTCCCCCAATTCATCTCCACCGGGTGTTGTTGGGGTTCTCCAATATTCGGCTCGGCTCTCCCTCGTTTCCCCCCTCTCCAGGGAGGCCGTCTTCATTTTCTCCATTGCGGTCCTGGTGGCTGAGTGATGTGGGTCGGCCGCCTGGAGGACTGCCTCGCCCGTTTGGCGTTCTGGGTCAGCCACCCGACAAACTTTCCCTTCCGTTCGGCGATCTGGCCCGGCCGCCAGAAGCACTGTGTTTCCTGGCCTGGGACTGGGGTAGGCCGCCTGAACTGTTCCTTTTCCCCCTGCCAGCGATTTGGACGCTAGATGCAGGGCGGCCCCCTAACTATTGGCTTTCATGCCGGTGTGTTCTGCCTGCCGTCATCCCTGGTTTTTTGTCTCTGCTCTTCTGTAACCTTTTGGGATGCGCTGGTGTTTTGTTAATGAACTGTGTATTTCACCGCTTCCTAGTGTGTGGGTTTTTTTTTCCCTCCTCCCTTGTGATTGTTCTTTACGTAGGCTGGGAGATGTCCTTTTGTTGCCTGTAGCAGTTTATTTGAATGGATTTAAACTGTAGGGTTTCAACTCTATTTAGTGTGTTGGGTTTTTTTCTCTCCCTCCCTTCCTCTGTTGGGGGATGATATGTGTTTTCTATGGAACTGTGTATTTTGGTCTTTAGACCCGGGTTTTCTGTTTGTGGCCTGTAGGCTTAGTTTTCCCTTCCTTGTATTTATTATTCTGTCTGTTATCCACCTGTGCATTATGGAGTATTTTTTGTGTTTTCCCATGCTCTGTAGTTGCTCCTGGTGGTATTTTCTGTCATTACCCTTGTCGCCAGGGTCTAACCCTCCTCGGCCTTCTTCCCCCTCCTCCCTCCCTGGGGTGGTCTTGTTGGCCTCCCAGTTGGGGGGAGCCCGATGTTACACCACGTCTAGAATCCGCGTCGTGAACGGGGGCAACTGTCATGGTCTGTGTGCTGACTCTGTCTGCTCTAGGGCTGTGCGGTAGTTCTCCGTTCTCCCTGCTGGCGCACCTCTAGACGTTTATTGTGACAGCGTCTCGGCGGGGCTTCCGGCTGTCAGTGGAGCCCTGCTGAACGGCCTGATTCCAATCAGCTGATGATCCTTCATCAGCTGATTAATCAGTTAAGCACTATTTAAGGGAGCAGCTCTGTTTGCTCGGGGCTGCAACCTCGCCTGCCTTCCAGTCTGGCTTCCCTAACCCCAAAGTCAGTTCTTCCCAATGTTCAGGTTCCGCCCTCGCTGATCATATGTAAGTGTCTTGTCTTTATTTGTGTTTTGCCCCACGAGGCTTATTATTTTGTCATTTTGCCTTTATTCAATAAATGTACGAACTCAACGGCTGCCTGCAGCATCTCATTGATGGCTCGTGAGAGCCATCCATTACATAATGTATGTGTGATTTTATTGTTTTTAAATTTTTGTGTGTGGACCCCAGGAAGAATAGCTGCTACTACGGTAGCAACTAATGGGGATCTGAATAAACGAAACAAAACAGTCTGTGTGGAAGAATGGGCTAAAATTACTCCTGAGCAATGCCTGCACCTAATTTCTCCATACAGGAGGCATCTGGAAGTTGTTATTACCAACAAAGACTTTTCTACTAAATATTAAATAAATTTCACAAAGTGTGTTCATTCCCAGTGTCATTCCACTTTAAGTATAACTTGTTTTGTGAACACAATTGCCTTGATTTCTTTGTATGTATGGATTACTTGGCTTGTTACTGATATCTGGTGAAAATCTCAGGTCAATGGCTTCATCAGAAATATGTTTAATGAGAAAAATGTTGACGTGTTCAATACTTATTTTCCCCACTGTAAAACTTTTCATTCGATATTCTGTAAATATGGTTTTGCCTTAATTTTCTTTAGTGATCGATGCGTTTACGGCCTCTACCCAAAAAACAGGGGACTGAAATGCACAACACAACAGAGAGTAAAAGTTCAAGAAGAAAAGCTGTATTTCTGTCACAGGTTGGTTTAGTTCATGAGTGATCCGTCCAATAAAGAAACCAAAAATGAAGGGAGCAGAGGTTGGAAAAAAAGATGAGGAAGACGGGAAGGAAGAGGGAAGGAAGGAAGCTAGAGAAAACACATGTTCACACACAATGACTGATTGATACACAGATCGTATGCAATCTGATTCTGAGGATTTACACAGGTGGAAAATGCACAAAGGTGAGAAAAATGGGCACCAAGTCCAGCAAGATACATAGAACTTTGTAAGATCTAAATCCAGTTCAAGATCCTACAGTGATTCTTCCCAGTTTTGTTCTGACAAGATTCAAAATGATAGAGCAGGGCTAGTGTAGGTGCTACACGATGTGAGCACGCTGATCAGAGACGACCTTAAACGACATCCTCACTTTATCTTTCTAGCAGCCAAAAGGAATCGAAGCAGGTTTCTGGGGAAATATTGACTGCCTTCAGGGTCTTTTATGAAAAGCTCGGCTGTCACAACATCTGCTGATGCGATTTGGAGGAGTAGAAAGTATTGTTACTGTAGCATCAGAGAGGGCACCAGGCATCGAGGATCAATAAAAACCATTACAGCATTTTTTCCTCAAAATGTTGAGCAATGCCTTGAACCAAAACAAATAATGTGGGAATTCTTGACTTCAGGATTCTCAGAGAGACTAAAACGGATGGGAACAGAAATATATATCCCCTTGCGGCTCATAGGAATTCAAAGAAACATTGCTTTTTTATGGTGGCATTTAACATGACATTTATCCATATCAATCTCCAAACTCAATTTATTTCACTTAAGTAGCAGGTCACATTGCTAATTTTGCCCTGAATGATGCCCGTAATAAAAGCCCCACTGCCTGTTCAAGGGCTGCCAATAAATTCATCTCTCTCACCCACACAGCTCTGGGGCCATTCTCTCTGTTTGATTAAACTTTGCTCCCCAGTGGTATGAAATATCCAAAGGCACTTGGATTTACAACCTACCCCGCTAAATTATTGACACCTCGATGACTTTGCTATCAGTTTCACGACTAATCCTCTTGTTGTTACCTTACTCAGTGAGGTTGGTGACTTCCATTTGACTTTCGGTGATGAACTACTCCAGAATGATTCATTAATGCTTGACCACCGCAACTACAGACGTGTTTACGTTGCACATGGACTATCTGAGAGGTTCACGCTAAGTCTGGCAATCTATAAATAAGAGTCTGCGGTCAACATGAAACAAAACAGCTGCCGTCTTTGAAGCTAAGATATGAAGCAGTGGCTCTGTGATAGATCTAAATAACACAGTCTGTGCAGGGAAAGCAAGAGAGATGAAGGGAAGAAAGGAGAGGCACAAAGAGTCAGTTGGAGAGAGTAAAAAGGGGGGAAAGATGACAAGAGTTTGCAAGGAGGCTTTCAGGCAGTGAGGATGTGTTAGCTGTGTCTGCTGAGTGAGCAGGTTAATTTTTCATGCGGTGGTTTGCAAGGGCCCGGCCCAAGCAATCCTATGGCTGGCTAGGGTTTCCCAAGAGAGAGCTTGTTGCTCAAGGCCCCCCAGGCGGGTTTCTTGTTGAGCCTGCCTGTAAATTGCCACCCAACTAGTGAATTACTTCATGATGTGTCACGGAGGCAGCCGAAGGGCCTATAGGCATAAAATCACTGACTTATGTTTTCCCTCACCGTAATTCTTTAGTGACAGCTAGGGTAGCAAATTGAGATGTCTCAACTAGAACTCAACAGCCTCATATTCAAAACAGCTGGCTGTCACTGCTGCTGGCTCCTGATGGATTGGGTAGATGTGTGCGCTGCTTGCCGTTTGACAAAGGACGGGACCATGTTTGGGTACAAATATTGAATGCAAATACTGGGATGACCCTCTGGAGAACACGGCTATGCCCTGTCATGATACTGTATACCAGATGGTCCTCCAACAGAAAGTAACTGTAGTGTTTTTCACCAGTAGTAATTATGCTCATAGTTACTAGTGCATTGCCCGTAGGAAGCAAGTATTTCTGTCTGAAACAGATATCCCAGTTAGGCTTTCCAGGCCCAAATGTAGGCTGTGTTCGAAAGTGGAATAAAAAGAGGTGTAGCCTATATGTTGGCAATCACAAATGCTAGACTTTGACAAATAAAAAAAAGTGACTGAACGGCACTAAGATTTATTTGATTGTGTGAATATTAATTACAGAATACCTATTTATTGAAAACAAATGGGACATCCAATATTAGCGACTGTTTCAGAACCCTTGTTTATTTGTGTGTCATATCATTTTGTCTGATCTTTTGTGACATATTCATAATAGTGTTTCTTGCACTTTGGGGAATGGGAGTTGTTCAGTCACCATTAATTTAGTTTATATCACTGTTCAGTGATAGAGTTAAGTGTAATATTGAATTTCTTCTGTGTATTGTCAGTAAACCCATGCAGTCCTATAACAGGACATGTTTACAAATATTTGAGACCCATTCTAGTGTATCCTTTTATTTTAGCAATATTTGGTTATTAAAAACTTTTTAAAACCATAATTAATCAATTTAAGTACAAAACACCCAACATTATTATACACAGCAGAAGGACTGGTTCCATTTCGCTGCAACTGTTGCATCAGTGTTGCCCATTTGTCATTAAATATTTAAATAAAAATGATTTATTTCATTATTTGGACATTTTTGTGTCTTGTTTGGTCACGGTCGTTATCTAGTCAAACTGTGCATATGTGGCCGCATATGATATGCAATTAATCTGGCCATTCCGCTCCACAATCATGGCAGTATTATTATTAATTTTTAATTTTTTGATAGCCATGCGAGCACACCGGGAGGAACGCCGTCGGGACTCGCAGTCCTGCAAAGGACAGTGGTGGCACACAGATGAATGCTGACCGGGTAGGCTGGACTTGCCTCCCTATGAAGAACCATGGTCCGTCCTTCTGGCTGCTGCTTCCCCCGGTGTGTTATGCATTGGATACACAGGTGTTCTTTGCCAGACCCTGAGTCTTCGTGCACCTCGTGTTCTCCACATATGCTGAATTATTTTTTAGACATACGCAGTCACGTCAACAATATAGTACAATTTTTTAAGCATTAAATCTTCAGTATTCTCTTTTTCTGGTCAGATTTGTCACTTTTCACTTCCTTGTTTTGTTCACGGAGCACTGTGGTAACTGGTTGTGATGCTGCGTATTATCCAATCAGCACAGAGTCAATCCAAAACCCCGCCCACACTTCCAGAAGCCTGGGCATGAGGAGACAGAGCGGTGGCTAAACTTTTATTGATAAAAATGACATATTTTGACTGAACTCCATACTAGGGGATGCACACCCTCATAACCTCAACAAAGCACTTATAAAATCTAAGGTCAGTCTGACGAATGGTTTGAGAGATATGTGAGGAACACACACACAGACACACACAGACACACACACACACACACACACACAGACACAAACAGACAGCTATTTCTTGCATTTATACATAGATGTGCTTGGACAAAAAAGGTAACCTCTAGTGGCTGTGCAAGCAACTACATTCAGTGAGATGGCGAATGGTGAGATGTCCTTTAACCCAAACCCTTATCTACTCCTTAACGTTTACCTTAAATTGTAGTGAAAAAGCCCACATGTTCGTGTAATTATAGGCCCCTATAAATGTGCATTTAAGGAGTAAAAGAACTGAACCACCATCACTAAAGTAAACCATGAATGCTGGAGTGAGGAAGCGAGAACAGTGGGTTTAGAACCCTAGCTGCCAGAGGTGTACTTACCATTTGGCAAAGGTAGCCGACTGCCTTAGGCCCTGATCTGCTAAGGGCCCTGATCTACTAAGAGCCCCATATTTTTTTTAAATGTTCAGCATATTTAACATGATGTCCAACAAAATAAAAAAAACACCAGTATTTACATAAATGACAAATCAAATCACGAACATAACATCCCCCCCTTCTCCTCAGACTGTTGGGCTCTTTCATGCTGCCTCTGAGACATGCGCATGCGCGTATCTTTGGTTACATTGGAAACAAACTGTACAGCGTTTAGAATAGTGGCAAAATGAAAGTTATCCCAGCAGTGCAGAGAAAAATTTTCTGTGCTCTTCCCTTTTCTCCATTTATCAAAACAACCTTTTTCACTTCAGCCAGGGAGGAGACTCATCTCCCAAAGAGCAGACAGAGAGCAACACTGCGTGTACGAGCACACATGATGCTAATGACAGTACCTGTTGTTAATGAGGAGGCGGCAGTGACGCTGGTTGCTGACAGCACAGTTAAACAACAAATTTTTTTACTATTTTTTCTAATTGCAAGATTTGCAGAGGTCAAGGCTCACAAGGTTAAATGTCAATATGGCCAACTGTGCTCCCCAGGCATGCACAGGATATCTGCAGCTTCAGCAGATGACATTTCATGAGATTAAGTCCAGTTTGCTTGTTTTATTAAGATCCCCATTAGCACTTGTATAAAACATTGGCTATTCATCCTGGGGTCTAACTTATATATTCTCCTTTGTGTCTGTGTTGTACAGAGGAGGGAGTACAATAGATCCTCTGCAAAATGGACCAGTCAGCAGACCATGAACAGGACCCAGTTGGCAAAAGTGGGTAAGTCAGTCCCTCCAGGATTTCACGGGTTGTTTTTATGATTGTAGCAGCCTAAAATAACTGAATTTTCTAAAAAGTTACAATAAAAGTGTCATGAACTAAGCACTCGAGGTTCTGCCATGCTCAGTCTCGTAGCTTTTTCTCTGTATTTATATATTTGTTGTATTTTGTGCTTCTTGGGTTTCGGTATTCTCGTATTGTTTTCTATTTTTCTGTTTATGTTTCAGTTTTGTTATGCCCATGTTTTGTATCAATTTGTAATTATCAGTTTGCATCTGGTGATGTTTATTCTTTATATTTTTACTGTGGTGTTCTTTCTCGGGGTTGACAGCTGTCAGGTGGAGTTTCCGGTTTTGTGCTCTGTGTGGGCGTCGCCCTGTCAGCTGTCAAGTCCAGTCGCTCCTCTCATCTCTCCCAGCTGATCCTAATCATCAATCATTATTACCTTTTTGTGACCCCACACCTGTCATCACTTGTGCTATTTGTTCTGACCATACTTAAGGACAGCATTTTCATTTCTTGTCGCGGCAGTATTAATGATCCTTTCTCTTCGCCACCAGAGCACTTTCCCCGCTCTGGCGAGTTTATTCCAAGTTCATTCCTGCATGTAAGTTACCTTATTATCTGTGTTTGGATTTTTGCTTTGATGCACTTTTGGAACTTTGTGTGTTTTTGTTAATAAATGCCACAAACTGCAGTTGGCGCGTGGGTCTCTCTCTCTGCCCCGAGGGGCCATTCATGACAAAAAGTTGTGATGTTTTGAGAGGTTTTTTGCACTAAAAGTTGTGGGAAGAATTACAAATTTTAAAGCAGATGCTTTTTACCATAGTTTACTGTAATGATATTCTATATAACACCACAAGAAAACCACAGGATTGTCAAAAATTTCCTATTAAAAAGTGATTTGTAAATTAAGCACAAACTTCTGCTACACAGAAAAACTCTTGTGCAACAGTAAATACAGACTTTAATACAATTCAGTGAGAGTGAAGTAGGTATTCATAAATTTGTCATAAAAATTACCAACACTGTAGGCTACTCTTGCTGAGAACTTGAATAAAAAGGACGAAAAAAAATTATCATTAGATAAGATAAGATAAGATAAGCCTTTATTAGTCCCACAATGGGGAAATTCCAGGATTGCAACAGCACAGGGATAGCAACACTCAGAGCAACAATCAGAAGGCAAGAAAAAACAAGAGCAGCTAGTATACATATGTACATATTACTATAAATATATATATAGACACACAGTGCGGAGCATTGTGGTTGGTGAATGTGCAGCAGAAAGTCTAAGCTCTCTCTCCGCGGATGCGGTGGGCCAGCTGGATGTCTTTGGAAATGATGGTGACCCTCTTGGCGTGGATGGCGCACAGGTTGGTGTCCTCGAAGAGACCCACCAGGTAGGCCTTGCTGGCCTCCTGCAGAGCTATGACGGCGGAGCTCTGGAAGCGCAGGTCGGTCTTGAAGTCCTGAGCGATCTCCCTCACCAGGCGCTGGAAGGGCAGCTTACGGATGAGCAGCTCCGTGGATTTCTGGTAGCGACGGATCTCTCTCAGAGCCACAGTACCGGGCCTGTAACGGTGAGGCTTCTTCACTCCGCCGGTGGCCGGAGCGCTTTTCCGAGCAGCCTTGGTGGCTAGCTGCTTCCTGGGGGGCTTTTCCTCCAGTAGATTTACAGGCGGTCTGCTTGGTTCTTGCCATCGCTCTTTATTATTCTGTCTTATATTTCTTGCACGCCGCCTAAACTCCAGCCCGGCACCTGTGTCATTTTCACTTCAGTTCCCTGGTATGTCGAGTTTCTCCGTTAGCACCGGGTGGCGGTTGAGTGCTAGCTAGCTCTTCCCTGCTGTATCGTCTCCTGCTGTAAACAGACACTCCGTCCGCCGACTCGGGAGACCTTTGGGGCGATCTGTGTGTCCGTGATATATATAGAGTGAAAGGTGTGCCGGATCAGAAAGTTATCACCAGATCAGAAAGAAAAAGGAAGATAAAAAGACTCAGAATTGAGCCGCTGTTGCAAAAGGCAGCCAACTCGTGGTGCCGGAACCGGAAGAGGAGTTAAATGCATTACAGCAGCTAAATGGCACTGGATGCATGTTAAAGAGTATAGATAGCTGGAAATTAATGGCAGCACTTTCATTTGAAAACTTGCTAACTGCAGTGGTTCCCAACCACTCAGTACCGAGTACAGAAAAAAAAAGAAATAATTAATTATGTTACTCTGTGTTGTCTATTGAAGGACATGTTTTTCTGAAAAAATTACTGAATATTCTCTGTCTTTCTATGCCTGACACCTGTCTGTCTATCTGCTGCATGTCTTGACACACACCTGTCTCATCAGATACTCATCTTTCCTTTACTGGGAGTTTTACCGAGAGGAGAGGCTCTCCTGGGGAGTTTGCCCAGGGTGCACACTGGTCCGTGTCCAGACCGGAGATTCACAGCTTTAAAGCTCATTGACAAGATGTAGTAATGATTTTACCTCTGAAGATGTATAAAATGTTACAACACTGGCCGTAGTGTTAGATTTGCTTGTTTGTTTGTGGTTTTACAGCATCTCTCCTCACGCGCGCTTCCACGACGGGGTGCTTTTCAGGCAGGGGGGCTTTTTTCAACATAAACCCAGCACTTCGTATACACAGTCAAGACAGAGGCATGGGGAGACATCCATCGGTGGGCTGTGGGAGATGGAGGACGGGACATTGTGGGAAAACTCACAGGTGAGTGTTTTTTTAAATCGCACACTCTGTTTTTTGCTGATGTGTTCCATTAATACTCACTGTAAACATAGAAGTGAGCACGGTGCAGCGACACATTTGATTGGTTAGACTGAGTGTTTGAGTGCTACTCAGGGACAAATTTGATTGACAAAATTGGTGGAAGTTGACAACGATTGGCCAAAAACTGTGGGAATGTTGCGGTGATTGGACAAAGTTGCAAGGTCACTCAAAAGATGGGTTGATGACCTGATTTTGCATAAATTAATGTGGTCACAATATTGCGAAACCCTGGAGGGACTGGTAAGTGTGAACAAACAACAGCTCTTCCACATGAATTGTTGTTCGGTTTGTTTTATAATAGACAAGAGTCTACATTCAAGTTGTTAAACTTTGTTTTTCTACAGATGTAATTCCTGTTGCCTGGATGATGTCATCATCTGAAGACTCCTGAGGACAATAAGTTTCAGGTAGGATTTCAATAAGGCCTGAACAGAAAGTGTAGAACAAAGAAAAAGTAGGGCCCCATTTCTGTCTTTGCCTTGGACTCCAAATAGACTAAGTCCGCCCCGGCTAGCTGCCTACAGCCGAATACAATTTCTGGTTCTGTCCACGACTCTGCACCCATCTCTGGATCCAGATGTGATTGCTTCTGAAAGAGAATTCTGCATAAACTTCCTTGATATGACCAACTTCAAGATAGAACATTTTGTCATATTATATTAGATAAGGAACTTACGGTTGTTTCTTATAGTTTAGTCAGAGGACTTGTTGTTATACCCGTACACAATGATTCTTTTATTAAAATACTAGTCATAAGAACTGTAGTTTTATATCTAACTAACTACTAACTAACCTGCACTTATATAGCGCTTTCCTAGTCACAAAGACCACTCAAAGCGCTTTCATTAATACTAACCCTCTATTCTAAGGGCCTATAGGAAACAGATATCTAGGGACAATTTAGAACAGCCAATTAACCTAACATGCATGTCTTTACCTAGGGCCACTTTAGAGTCTCCAATTAACCTAACCTGCATGTTTTTGGCATGTGGGAGGAAACCGGAGAAATCCCGGAGTAAACCCACGCAACACGGGGAGAACATGCAAACTCCACACAGATCACTGTTGGTCGGGGGCTGGGATCGAACCCACGTCAATACAGTGAAAAAAATCACACATTTGAAGCATGCCAACTATAAGTTATGCCTAAAGGAAAGAGATCCAATTCCCCCTGAGCAAAATTGCCCGTTTTCATGGTTGCCATTCTCCTCTTATTTACACCACCTGTGTCCATCCTCAGTATAGCCCGCTAGCATAGCTTTATGGTGAAATAAATTTTAACTGGTATCTGTCTCTCCTGCATTCAGGAAGCATCTTTTTTTTCTATATGAACAGCATGTGTTTAACTGCAGGAAGAATGGTACAGGATGACAAGCTGCCTCGGTGATATAAATTGTGCAATTTACCAGTTATCCATATGTCTTATGTCTGCAATGTTCATCCAGCCAACAAGTTAACAAAAAGTGCATTACATATTATAGAGTTTAGGTTTCATCACAGTAGCTCCAGTAATGATATCTGTGGTTCATTCATCCCAAGATGCATTTACTTGTGAAGCACATGCAGTCATGAAACTCATCAGAATTGGCAGTCATCATGAATATAGACCCCACTGTGGATTGCAACCTTATTTTGGTGGAGGGGTTTGTGTGCCCTAATGACCACAGGAGCGATGTTGACTGGGATAGTTTGCCCCTGGTAGGGTCACCCAAGACAAACCGGTCCTGGGTGAAGGGCCAGGCTGAGAGCGGTCTAGTGGATCCTGATGAACAACGTTTCATCAAGGAGCAAGTGTACCCAAAGGAGCCACATGGGTCCGCCTTCCAGTGGGCTTGCCACCTGCGGGAGGGATCATGGGGATCATGGTGCTACGTGAACCGTGCGGCAGTCTGGGCTTATCTACTTGGACTGCTGTCCCCGTGACCCAAACGCCTGGATAAGCAGTAGAGGATGGATGGATGGATGGACATGAACATAATCTTGGCAAATTTACCATAATCACCTGATTACTGAATAAATTAAATCACAATTATTATACTATTTTCTGTCTGTATTCTTCATATTCATATGATATAAACCTTTAAATTTATTGCAACATGATAAAATAGAGGATATTGACAGGAAAAACTCACCCTGTACCTGTTGACAGTTTCTGTTTTCGTCCCGTTGTAAATTGACAGTAAATTTCAACCCGATCTCACCAAAAGTAATACAAGAAACATGTTTTTCACCCCATTAAAAGTCATACCATTTATACTACAAACAACAAAAAAACCCCAGTACTAAAGCCTTCACTCACTGTGCATGAGTTTAACAACACCTGTTTTAACAAGGCTCAACACTCATTCATTTGGTGGGACTGGGGTGGCGGACATTTATATACCCGTCCAGCGTGGTGCTGTTCATCACTTCTGTCTTTGCTTTTCACTTTTTATTTTACATTTAGGCACTTACTCCAGTAACGGTTAAAATTAGGAAAAAGGTTAGATTTAGGCATCACTGTAGCAGAGAACCTTTATTCAACGGTGCAAACGCCGTCTATCCAGTGCATGTGAAACATGTTTTTCTCGTATGTCATGTATGTGTTCTCAGAGTGAGAAACTATTTGTTTTTAGGTGAGACTGGGCTGGTAAATTTCTTTGCCTGGCTTGGCAACAATGGCATAAAAGGGCTCCAGACCAAGCTGTTATGTATGAGAATATGTGTGTCTGGGATGCCGTGCCCACCCACAGGGTGACGTTGGCGGGCACGGCCCACTCTGTATATAGTTGAGTGTCCTGCTTAATAAAAGTTCATTTGGTTGCTGCATGAACAAGACTCCGACTCCCATTATTTCCAGACATAACATTTGGCGACGACGGAAATTAAATCAGCGCATGCTGGCTAACTCATCAATTAATGCCGTTTCTGAAGCACCTGGGTGAGATGGTGATCTCGTGGCCAAGAGTTCGAGGAGTATATCAGAGGGCTGGGTCTCCACTGGCTTGACATGAGACAGCGCCGGGCACTCCTGGCACACAACCTTGACATGGAGGGCTGACGGATCCTCGACACGCTGGAAGCGACGGAGTACTACGAGGATGCCATCGTGCAACTGACAGCGCACTTCGCGGAGCAGACGAGGGCCGTGAAGCTGTGGGTGATAGGGTTTTTGGCGCCAGGGACGGCGGAGCTAGTTGACTTAAGGAAGCTAATTGCTCAGTCTATGCCAATGGACGGGCTAGCTGATAGACTAGTTGCGCACCAAGACAAGGCTAAGGGTACCAAATGGGACCTCGAGGCGGGACCGGGACCGCGAGTAGAAGAGGCCCCGAATGCCGAAGTCAGCGAGCCAGCCATGAAGCCCAGCTTGACCCAGGACCATGGCGCTGACGGGTCAGACGGCGTGGTGTGCGAGAACAGCGGAGAGATGGTGCAACAGGAATCAGCCCCGCTGTTGGAGGCTGTACAGCGGGGGAGTGGGACTGCGCAGACCGAGAACTTCGGGGAAGAGCCGCATCTGGACACGATGACAGCGTGGAGGTGCGCCGGGACCGGGAGCGCTGGATGCAGCGGCGGGGAGCCCGGGTCAGTGAGTGAGCCCAGCGAAGGTGATGGTGCGGGCCCCGGAGGTGAGCAGCAGCAGTCGAATACAGAAGTGGAGCAGCGAAGCACCCTGGAGGAGGGAGCTGGGTGTTTTAAAGAGATGCCCGAGGCAGCAGACGAGGCCGAAGAGCGAGCTTCGGTTCTTCCCGAGGTGAGGCCACTGGGGGCCTGAGTGTGTGGAGCCATGACGGTGGTGTGCGGGACAGTCGAGAAAGGCTTGTCGGGCACGGAGAGGCGGCGTACCGACCAGCAGCATGGCGGGTCCAAAGGGAAGAAGCCCCTAATGGCAGGAAAAGACATTTTCACCAGGGAGGGGGGATTCGACCCTGGGGGGAGGCAGCGGCCAGGCTTAGTGATGCCGTGGGGCTGCCCTGGCCCTCCGCGGTGATGTGAAGAGTGGTGGCTGCCAAGAGACATTGGTTTTATTTGATAAATTTTCTCTTGTGTAAATAATTATATGTGTGTGTGTGTGTGTGTGTGTGTGTGTGTGTGTGTATGTACGTGCGCACACACACACACACACACACACACACACATATATATATATATATATATATATATATATATGATGCTGGTGTGCATGTGAGTGAGAATGTGTGTAATATGGGATTATTTTATGTATTCTAGAGATGTGGTCCATTTTGGTTGTTTTGGTGTGAATGTGATAGTTTATTTTATTACAATATATTATCCCATGTTCTTAGTGCGTGATTCGGGTTTTAAATTTGGGAGGTTACAATGGTGTGTGTGGTTTTGCATTTTTCTAAAGGGGGGAAGAATGTTATGTATGAGAATATGTGTGTCTGGGATGCCGTGCCCACCCACAGGGTGACGTTGGCAGGTACGGCCCACTCTCTATATAGCTGAGTGTTCTGCTTAATAAAAGTTCAGTTGGTTGCTGCATGAACAAGACTCCGACTCCCATTGTTTCCAGATATAACACAAGCATCAAAACTGACAGTGAGTGTAACTTTCCTTGACATTATATTCCCATAGAATAGAGAGAGAGAGAGCTTAGACTTTCTGCTGCACATTCACCAGCCATAATGCTCTGCACTGTGTGTCTATATATATACATTTATAGTAATATGGACATATGTTTACTAGATGTTGTTTTTTCTTGCCTTCTGATTGTTGCTCTGAGTGTTGCTATCCCTATGCTGTTGCAATCCTGGAATTTCCCCATTGTGGGACTAATAAAGGTTTATCTTATCTTATCTTATCTTATCTTACATGGGATTAAACACCTTAATATTCATTATCAGAATTGTGATGGAGCATGTATCATTTGATGCATTCACTATAAATGCTTTGTTTGATTTTGTGGTTATTCACAACACCCCCCACCTCCACCAGTATTAACCACATTAGCTGGTTTACCAAACCACACCATGTTTTCCATGTTCATATATTGCGCCAAAACACTGCACAGGGTTCCTATAATAGAGCTCTTGTCTGAACAGAGTTACAAGCCTGCCCCACAGAACAAACTTCTGTTTCCATCACACATACAAGAGAGATAAGAAGGACTCAGTGACTGATTAATGGAGTCTTAACACACTGGTACTGTTTGTTCACAAATTATGTTGTGAAACCAAGAGAATCTATTCTCCTTACAACAGAGCACATCTTACAGCTGTCTGCCGTTCTACTGTGAAATCTGGCCTTATTGATTTCTGTGGGGCTATATTCTTTACCAAGGATACAATGTGTACTCGAGGAGAGATTTTATTTCATCGCTTATTTCACATCCCCACACCTCTCTATCCCATGTCTGCGCCACGCTGTACACTCTTAGAGCCATCTCAGTGGAAAATAACCCTAAGCAAAAAGCACCTTGACCCCAGCAACTTCAAATGAATCTTTATCGGTGGTGGCGGACGCAAGGAAAAACAATTCTGCCACTTAAACATCATGAAAAGCATGACACGCTCCCCTCCCCTTAGCTTCCAGCACAGCTGGGAGTAAGCATTTCAAAGAGACTAGTGTTTGAATGACTGCGATGTGGGAGCTCAGAGTCTGTAGCTATGGATTAAGCTCACAGCAAATAGTAGCATGGAAGAAACAGAGGTAATCTCTTCCCTCTTCTCCACGGCCCTCTCACCATACCTGTCCACTCCCCCATCCTTTTTTTAATCTCCCTACTGAATGAGTTCTTGCAGAGCTACTCAAACAGAGAGAGGTTTATTCTTAATGTTATAGCAGTTAAAGTAACAATAAAATGATAGCCGTCTGGTATACAAATGGAAACTCTGGCCCAGTGATTACAGCCTAAACAAACAGCTTGGAAACATTATGTGAAGGCAATTTCCAAATTCTTCTACGAAACTCGAGCTGAATTGAAACTTAAACTGAAACATTTAAGCAAACCTATTGTAACCAGTTTTGAACGTGCTTACAGTTTACCAGTGTACCCCTTCATAAAAACTTCATCACACTGGCTTGCTTGGTGCAGTTTCTGGTCTAATCACCTACAGCGCTCTGGATGATTTACCCGGCAGCACTCTGTATTTTCATGCAAGTACTTTCGTTTTTGCATTTTGACGCATCGCTTTGCATTTCCACCGAAGATTTTCATCCATAAAAGAAAAATTCCCACACCTGAGCTGCCATGCTGTACTAAATCTTGCAGTCTGGCTCTCGCAGTTTCCCTTTTCATTGCCTCCTGTAGTGTGAAGATCAAATAACAAGCCACAGGACTCTCATTTATACAATATTTCACAGATGATTAATGTGGGTTTTTTTCACTAGCTCACACACCTTAGTCTGAGATCATTACCAGTAAGTCTGTGATATTAAGTGTTGATCAGTGTTTCTCCCCACACGCCCCCATGTGACTAATAAGAGCTGGAAATAAAGTCACAGTGTAGTGTTTTTATCATACTTGCATGCATTATGAGTGCAGTGGTAACCTATTAAATTACACACATAACTACAGCATACTGTAGATTCTCTTTGAACAACTTTAGCAGCAGACTTTCTTTATCCAAGCCCAAGGAAAGACAGCAAGTTTCCAGACAAACAAAGCAAATGCAAATGGTAATGACATTTTAACCTTCTTGACATCTGTAACTTAAAAGCCGATACAATGATATGTTACTCCGAATTTGCTGTATTTTCTGGAGTGCCCTGGATAGACCAGTGAACTGTTAACATTGAACTCCACCTGTAACCACATGGCAGCCCTTTCAACACACAATATTAGACAACTTGTTAAGGAAATAAGTAGTTGGATGGTTTCAGGGTTATTTTTTCAGCTGATGCTGAAGTCTCTGCAGCAAAACTATTTATTCCTTACAGATTTCACTGCACCCCTTTAATGAATCCTAGATGTCCCTGCATCTATACGAGGACTGTTCATTAAAGATTTCCTCTGATTCATTTCCCATGGACTGAGAGGAACCAGCCTTGCCACAGTTATTAGTCTTTTTCTACATAGGTACCACCAAGGGTCGCATGCTTCTCCCATCGCTTTATGTAGCTGTGGAGACCTCGTCTGTAGAAGTCTGCAGGTTGTGTCAGAAGCCCCGACTTGACCTTGACCTTGCGTTTCATCGTCTTGGAAGTGCTTGCTCTTCAAAAATGACTTACTGGTTGGGAAGAGGTGGAAGTCAGATGGTGTGAGGTCGGGAGAGTAAGGTGGTGAGGAAGGGTTTCATAGCTGCAGGACTTCCTTCTGGTTGACATGTGAGTTGTGAACTGGGGTGTTGTCTTGCAGAAGACTGACACCTTTGGTCAGTATGCCACGCCTCTCAGTTTTAATGGTCTTCCACAATTTCTGCAGCAGTGAAGCGTAGTGAGTCCTTTCAGTTGTGGTACCCTTTTCCAGGAAATCCATCATCAATACTCCATGCTGGTCCCATAAGACCATGAGCATGACCTTGCCTATTGAGGACATGTGCCTTCTTCGGAGGTGGAGAGTAATACAGTGATCCCTCGCTACTTCGCGCTTCACCTTTCGCGCCCTCAGTGCATCGCGGATTTTTCAAAAATATTCATCAAAAATTCAAAATTGAGAAATAATGGGCGGGCGCTAGCAGAAGGCAGGGAGACTACATTAGACCATCAGGTGTCAACACGGAGAGCCGCACAACTCTCTGTTCGCTGTTGTCGTGTTGGCTCGGCTCGGAAATCTCGCAAGCTGATTGGCCGAGACGTTTCACCCACTTCCTCTCCCTGCCGAGCACCCATGAAGGGAAGGAAGACCGCATTCATTGCTTTTTGTCGCTCGTGTTACTTAGTCTCGCCGCGTGGAACTTTTTGCTGTTCTCTTGTGCCATTTTGTGCGAAATAGTCTTCCCGTCGAGCCACTACGCCGCCTCCTGCAGCTTCAGCTCTATCGGAAGCTGCCCTCGATGATCCTGCGCCTCCAGCACCTCACGATGAGGCGTCACCTGAGGAGCAGTAAAGCTCTCATTAACCTGTGCAGTAAATCATTTTCATCTTGAGT
This sequence comes from Pholidichthys leucotaenia, assembly GCA_020510985.1. Lineage (NCBI taxonomy): Eukaryota > Metazoa > Chordata > Actinopteri > Cichliformes > Pholidichthyidae > Pholidichthys > Pholidichthys leucotaenia. Next base: position 151,338,153 of record CM035838.1, read on the forward strand.
TACGTATCTTGTTATAAGAATAAAAGAGTTCTAAAAACATATTTATGTACACTTTGTTTACATCTACGTATGTATGTACACGTACACACACACACACGGATCATATGAGAGAGAGAGAGTGAGAGAATGAACGTATGTATTATTTATGGATGACGTCATTAGGGGTGACGCTACTTCGCGGTTTTTCACTTTTCGCGGTCGGTTCTGGAACCCATTAACCGTGATAAGTGAGGGATCACTGTAATGCTTCCGTTGCTTCAATCGGGCTTTAGGTCTCATGTTTCTCACAGGACCCATGTTTCGTCCCGTGTGATTAGTTTGTCGAAGAAGTCCTCCTGGTTTACTTGGCGCATGGCCAAAAGAGCCTGGGAGCAGCTGACTCATTCCTGCTTCTGGAAAGGTGTGAGTGTGACAGAGATCATCCTGCGCAGTTCGCCCCACACGGGACACGAACCCGCGACCTCTCAGTCAACTACACAGTTCGAGCATGGGAGACACAGCACGATCGCGCTGAGCTAAAGGTCCGACCGATAGCTCAGCGCTACCGATACTGTATGAGGCTTTGGGAGGGAGGTTTACTAACGTTCTACGCCGAACAGTACTAGTTGGCATCCGTTACACTCTCCCCCTTAAACCTCACTCCCATCCCGGGTCACGGCACCATTGTGACAGAGATCATCCTGCGCAGTTCGCCCCACACAGGACACGAACCCACGACCTCTCAGTCAACTACACAGTTCGAGCATGGGAGACACAGCACGATCGCGCTGAGCTAAAGGTCCGACCGATAGCTCAGCGCTACCGATACTGTATGAGGCTTTGGGAGGGAGGTTTACTAACGTTCTACGCCGAACAGTACTAGTTGGCATCCGTTACATGAGCAACCGAGGAATCACTCGTGCAGACAACTTCCACATGTGCAAATGGTCATGGATGATTTTTCTCACAGACCTCACACTGATCTTGACAGCTTGGGCTAGTTGGCGAATGGTTATGCAGTGATGCTCCAAAATGCTGGCCTCCACTTGCTGGATGGTTTCTTCATTAATGGAACACTGTTAGTTAATTCCCTTCCACAGCATGTGGAACACCATGTGGTGTATGGGGCGGTGCCTGTCTTAGTTTCTCTGACCCTAGGCCACACAGCTACTGTAAGTAGTGAAAGCTACAGTGGGGGGTCAGTCCTCTGGTAGCTCTGTGTGTAAACTTTCCTTTCCCAGTTCTATTATGCTGCGCACAAAGCTAGAAGGTGGAAAGTACCATTTTTATATGGTCTTTGTTATGACCCCGACGGGATTTGAACCCCGGCCTCCTGGGAGCGGGGCGGATGCTCTATCAACTAGGCCACCACTCCGGGCAGTGGCACACTGTGGTCGCCTGGAAATGGGTGCTGTTTCAACCAAAGTCCAACCACACTTGAACTGTCGATGCCAGTGCTCGACTCCATCATACGATGGGGCATCCTTCCCATGAGTCTCTTTCATCTCATCAAATGTCTCCTGTGGTGTGTAGCCTCTCAAGTGCAGGAACCTGATGACTGCACTGCATTCAACTGGCTCCATTATCGCGCCTTACTCCACTTTACCACCTGTAAAACTGAGACTCTTAAGGTGTGTTCACACCAAACGCAAACAGGCAAATTTTTCATGCGGCATGATTACATTATAACTCAATGTAAACACGCGAACAGACATGAATAGTGAGATGCAGACAGGCAAAGTTGTCTTTAAAACTTCTGCAGCTGTGTTCAACCTGCTGTGGAAATTCCCAAAATAACGTCATGCTTAGGTTTACATTATCCGACCGGGGGCTCACCTAAAAATGTTGTGTCAAGCCTCCAAAACTTCACAGATGATGGGTGTTTACATTGCTAGCTTGCTAGGATGTCCGTGGCTGGAAACCGTGGGTAAAGAACGCCAAAATCCCGATTCAGCTGAAGAGTTTCGGGTTCTTCTGTCTCTCGGTGAGTGAGTTTCATTTTCAAACTAGTTTACTCTGCAGTGGTGATATTTTTACTCCGGTGATAGCACCTAACGTGCGTCATTGGAAAGTGATAGCACCTAACCTGTGCACTCACGCGCGAGTGCGCAAATTTGCGCGTACTCACATCTTCCCATTCACTTTGTATAAATTTGCGCTGCCCATTTGCGTTTGGTGTGAACAAACCTTTAGAAGCTGAAAGCTGCAAATTACCCTGTGACCTATAGAGATCTGTATTATTATACATGTGCAAATTCAACCTCCTGCAATAACCAGAAGTGGGTCAGGGGTAATCTTTAATTAGCAGCCCTTGTACATGTCAGAAAGTCCAAAGCTTTTGTTTCATCCTCATTTTTGTACAAATTAAAGTAAAAAAAAAACTTTTCTTGGCAGACAACAGACAGTTTGCTTTCAGATTTTAGGTTTTCTTTTCAAAACTGTTAGAGAGTGCTTTTCCTCCCAAGATGTTACATAACAAAATACTTATTAAAAAGCACAAGAGTTCCATGGGTGTGCCTTGGGCTGTTCACAATAAAAAGCCTCTTTAAAATGCTCAGTTTTTATCATGCAACACACAGATAGGGTTTTGCCACAAGTTTTGAGGGAGTGCACAAATGGCCTTCAAACTCCAGGTGTGTCAATCAGATCAGCTGTGCAATGCCAAAATAATGCCTTTTATTAAGATAAAAATGCACATTTGTGTGTTCTTTTATGGTGTCCAGTCCGGGGCTCAACTGTGTAACAATGTTAATCTGTATACCAAACATGTCAGACTGGATTATCTAGGCAAACATAATCACTCATTTGAAAAGGTATTGAAAGTTTGATAGAAATATGCTTTTATGTGCACAAATGTTTGCATCTCATCTGTCATGTTCAGCTCCAATGCCATTTTTGGTTTTGTTGCATCACATTTGGTTTGTTTCAGTGCAAATTTCAATGTCTCTTTTGTATTTACTGTGAATTGCTGTATCTTAATTTTCCTTTGCTTTCTCCATTGGATCTTCTGCTTGAACAAAATAGCTCTGCTGGGTTTGAGTGTATAACTAATGTTATTTATGCCCAACCTGGTGGATATACTAATAAAGGAATAGACTTATTTCACCGCATCCATTTTGACATTAAACAGCAGATCACAGGTGTTATTACTGCTGTTACTGGAGCTGTGTTAGCAGGACTGGCAACTCTAATATTAAGGCTCACCTGAATTGTCTTTCAGCATTTGTAAGGGTGCAGTTGAAACGTCGGAGGAGGTCAGTGACGACCAGTAATGGAAGCAATTGTTACACAATACAGTGCATATGTGATGCAACTTGATTTGCACTGACTGAAGGCAGATAAATTAAAGATTTGCTTTGCACAGGATTCCCTGCAGCTCCCCGAGGGCCGCGCAGAAGCCCCAGCACGTCGCGCGGGGAAGCGAGACCAATCCCGCGCGGGCTCCGAACAGCTCGAGGGGCAGCCGTGACAACCCATATGTCAAATATTTTACTGTGCAGTCATGAAATCCTGACCTTTATGTGACAATGAAATGCAGCTTTACTCTTTCTGTTGTCCGCCGGTGAATTTAGAGAGCCCATGCTGGTCAGGAGCCCAGCGCCGTCCGACTGCAGAGGCTGTCAAAACCTGAGGGAGGAGCGCGTGCGCGCGTGTCACGCATTCTCCTGCAAGCGACAGTGCAAACCGTCAGCGGGAGACGCGTGATGTGGCGTCAGCGCTGACAGACTGACTAAAATAGTGCCTTGTATGACAAAGTGTGCCCAACACTGTGAGAGAACGATCCCCCCCCCCTTTTTTTTTCTTTTTCTTTACAGGCTTCCTTCCTATGGTAAATTGTGGGCCAGAGGTGGCGGAAATACGTCAGTTATGTGGGCTCTCCGAAGCTTGACTGCCTGTCTTAATTTCGGATGAAGGGAATGAGAGCGGGGGTGGGGGGGTAGAAGATTTTAATCACTCCTGTCGCTTTAAGGACACTTATCAAAGCCTTATTATGCGAACAGAAAATACCGTGAGCCGCCGAGCAGCTGAAGAGCCAAGGCACGGGCTGGAGCGCCTTCCTGGCAAACTCAGCATTACCTAAACTGGAGCAGACCGCTGGATTGCCTCATGGAGTTCGGACGGCCGCGTTGTTCGGACCGGTTCGGGTGGTTTAGGAAATATTGCGCATAGCTTGAGTAGCTCCCGGACTTGGGATCTTTGCCACCGCCATCCCCCCCCACTTCCTCCTCCACTGAAGCGCAGAGAGGAATATGGTTTAAAACTCAACACAAATCCCGTGGGATTATTTCACTTCCCCCCCCCCCCCCTCCGACGGCTGCGGCCAGGCTGTTCCGGCCCGAGTAGTATCTGGAGCTGCTTTCGGTTTTATTTATTTATTTTTGACAGACTTGGATCATGGATCGCGGTGGTGGAAAACAACAGCGGGCAGCCACACGATTTTCCTGCGCTGTCTACGCCGCGCACCAACGTTAGGCTTTAACGTTGCGCGTTTTTTTCTTTTTCTTCTTCTTCTTCTTCTTTACGCAAGGATGCAACAAAAAGTTACAAAGCGAGCACAATGCGTGGATTTTAACTCTTTCTCCGTTTTGCACCTGCTTTAACGGATACCGCGTCGACACGGCGCAGATTCGTGACAGAATAACGTGCCGTGGATCGGCGTCGCTTTCTGCCACCCCCCCCCCCACTGCCCTCCTCCGCCGCCGCTGTCTCCCGTACGATAGCCCGTGCGGGATACTTGAACATTTGCTTATCGTAATGGAGATTGGCGAGGTTTATACTCAAGGTCATTCGGCGTTGTAAGGCTTCATTTGCGTTGTTGTTTTATCCAGCCTGCACGCCACGTTATAGCGCAGCCCAGCGTGGTTATTACACGGTGCAGCGAGCGTTTAAAAGGAGGACGTACTGTGGAGTAAATATTTACATTTCTTCTCCCCCGTTTTCTCTCTTTTGCTGTTGTTGTTTTTTTTTTTGTTTTTTTTTTGGAGTCTTGGATATTCTCCCCAACAAACATGGATGGTAAACTGAAGCAGGGAAGGAGATGCCGGGCCAAGCGGGAGAGGGTGCGGAGGTTGAGGGAGGCAGGCAGCAGGGACGCCCGCAGCCCCGACCCCAACTCTTCCTGCTCCGACAGGGAGGGACGCGGACCAGGCAGCGACGCCGCCTCCCTGCCCGCTAAAAAGGCGCCGCGCCCCGCCGCCGCCGCCAGAGCCCCTCGTCCCCCGCGGCGGAAGAGACGGGAGTCCAGCTCGCAGGAGGAGGACATCATTGATGGATTTGCTATCGCCAGCTTCATCAGCCTGGAGCATCTGGAGGTAAGGACTGAACCGGGTCATTACCTGCTCGGGTTCTGTCGTGTGTGCGTTCTGCCGGGCGCCCGGTCGCCCCCCCCCCCAGCTCCCAGCAGCAGGACTGTCAGGACCGCTCTAATGTGATGCTAATGTAGTTGAGGTGGCCTTAATTAAATGAGGGCTGCTCTGTCATCTGATAGTGTCAAATCAGAGTGGCCCCCTCTCGCGGGGATCAGTTGGGGCTGTTGACATCTGTCCAGGTCAATAAACTGTATTTGCGTGTGTGCTTGAGGTCACCCAAGGCTTTGACAGCCACTGCAGCCCACAGCTGTTCAGGGACTGGTACAAGTTCAGTGCTTTGTGAGGGAGAAGTTAATCATTGGCCTGCAGCAAATGGTTAGCTGAAGGAAGTAAACAGGTGCTGCTGCTCTGCCTTTCTTTTCTTTTCTTTTTATAAATTCTGATTCACTGCGAGCTCTCTGCATTCTTGACATTCTGCTCTCTGATAAACAGCCTGTTACATCAGTCATCAGTTACATGCTGATACACCACCATGCTGATCACTGTTGCTGTCATCACTGCTGCTGCTGCTCCCTATGACGCGTCACAGGAAGGATTTCAGGAAGGATAGAGGGTCCCATGTGATGCCCTCCTTTATTTATCTCCTTTAACTCATTAGTTTTCAAATGACAAATGAAACACCGGCTCCCAGTGGGATTTTGGGCAAGCTTACAAAGCACACAGGCTTGTTGTTTTGGTATAAATCACTACTTTTAATAGACGTATTACAATTCCATACACATCTGCTTATTTTAGGGTGATGATTTCATTTGAAAGGCTGTGGATCGTGCCACATTTGGATCCCAACCTCCCCTGTAAGCTTAATAACCACTCATGATTGACTGTTCCCGCGTATATACCAATGCTTAGTCAGGATACTGATCTGCAGCACAAAATCATTAACCAGTTGTCCACTCTCCATTGGAAGATGTACTCACTTGGAGGTGGCAGTCAATTCTCCGCCGCCCATTTGTTAACAAGTTTGACCTGCTGGAGATCATCGCTGATTATATGGCAGTTCTGCATGGCTTCATGGTGTTTAGAGAGGGTGTGCAGCCCGGCTGGAGTGGACAGAGGGAGACGGGTTTGAGAGGTCACAACAACCTAAGAAGTGATGCTTTCTTATACTTTACTTGCATTCTCTGTTCACTTGTACCTTGCTGTGGCATCAGATCTGAACAAGCTTATGTTGAAATCTCTGCTAGGCAGTGTCCAAACCAAAATCCATTAATCATCGTCTTATCCTCTAGTAACTTTGCCAGTAATCAGGTTTGGTATTGGTACCGCAGTATGGACTCATATTTTGTGTTGATAAGTTTTGCTTTAGGTTCTTAGCTTGGATGTTTTAGGACGGTGGTCCCCAACCTTTGACTTAGGGTTTACTAACACATAAAAAATGAAATGAACAGAAACAAAGTGCGTGACTGAAAGAAAATCACCTTCGATGGGAGGCCTGGGCTTGTTTCTCTCGTCCTGGTTGCTAGTGCTTCTGTGGCACTCTCAGGGATGTTCTGCCTGGCTGTGATCCAGGTCCGCCATAATTTGTAGTCCCAGGTGGCTGGTCTTCCTGCACCTGCGGGGTTGACTCGTGTGGCTTGCTCAAACTCTTTAAGTACTGAAATAGTTATGTGCCAGGACCACGCAGACATGACAGGCAGGAGGAGAATATCAGGTCAAAATTTTCACAAAAAACACTTCGGTAGACAATACAAAGTCACAGAACAAACCATTTCTTTTTCTTCTGTGACTCTCCATGGCCATATACCAAGTGGTGTGTGGCCCACCAGTGGGTCATGACCCTCAGGTTGAGAACCACTGTTTTAAGAGACTGTGTTGACTTGCCGGTTTCTTGTCTATTTCTAATTTCCTGCTACACATATGTTTAGTGGAAATTCTGCCAATATTTTTGAGTTATAACAATCAAGTTGATATAGAATAAATCAAACTTAAGGATGTACAGAAGGCATTTCCAGAGAAGTACCTATGTTCACTCTTTTGAAGGCCATTAAGATGTCATTTCTTGCTACACCTTCACGAAGGGCTGAAAAAAGGCACATACGCAACATCTCAGGCTGTGCCACATTTGAACAGGTTTTCTATTGGGGAATCCATGCTGTGAATTCATCATACTGTATGTGATAATAGGATTTTGTGAAGTTTTAACATCTACATTAACGTGGCATACATTGGCAATTTCCTTCCAGTGTAAATTATGATATCTTAGTCTTATTCTTTGTTGTTTCAGTAGTGCTGGTCAGGGTATCTCTTTGGAAGAGCTTTCTTGGTTTAGAACGTGCTGCAGATTTGAGCAGTGCTAGATAATTATCCAGTTTCTGTTTCACACATTTGCTCAAAATAATGTTTCTTTGGGTTGAGTGAACTCAGGAAAAGAACAGTGTGCTGCACACACACAGAAGCGTATGTTTCAAGGCTAAGCAAATGAGGCATGATACTGCTGTATGCGAAATGATACTCACTTGCCAGCTACTTGTTGATAATTGGTTTGATTTGCATGCAAATGGACTGAGCTTATTAAATGATGTTGTCAGATCTGGTGCAATTAGAAGAAGCGGTGAGCACGAATTGAGGATTTTTTCGGTACTTTTGATTTCTGTGGATGTGCTAAATGAAGTGATTGTGTTACTTTTTAAAAGAACTAATAAATATCCTTTATCAATGGTAACAACAGTAGCCATATTTGTTCACACTGCATTGGTGGGAATGAAGGCGTCTCTGCAGAGTGTAACCACTGAAAAACATCGCGTCACGCATCATGACTCATGTTTTCACCTACTCACTGTATGCTGGAGTGGAACTCATGACCTACAATACCTTTGCTAATTACTCATCAATTATGAGGAGGGGGAACACGACAGCTGGGTAATAGCTCTGAACTATTGCGTCATGCGCCGATAAGCCGCGGCACCATCAGAAGAGTGAGCGCGGTGTCCCCTTGACCTCTTTGAAGTGACTGATGGCCAGCACAGCCATGTTTGTGTCAGGCCGTTCAGTCAGTCCCATTAGCATTCCTCCAGCATTCCATCTTCTCACAGGGTTCAATGAGCCCATATGGCCGGCATGCTAATATTTACTCTTCCTTTAATCTCTCTATAATCCCCTTTTCTGTCCTCTGAAGCACTTCAGGGCGAACATGTTTCATAAAAACCCATGCCACCTTCGGGTTACTGTCACTTGATTGTCCCATTTTTACTGTGTGTGACTTGTGCCTGAGGTTATAGGTTACTCCCAGAGCCCTCCCAGTATAAATACACTCAGAGTGCCAGTGCTGTTGATATTCCAGCTCAGCGCTGATAGGATCGGGCTCCCTTGATGAAGGCTCAGACTGTACGGCGGTCTCGCCTGCTCCGCATAACCTGTTTCATTACAGCCGAAAGCAATTTGCCACCACAGCCGCATTTGATTAGGCTGTGTTTATTTGCTTTGAATCCCCTCGTTTCTCATAGGAAAGCCGCTTACTTACCTGTGCAAATCGACTGTACAAACACAGGCGGGCTGCGCCGTCATGGGCGCCTTATGGTGATTAAAAAAATGTTAGGGATGATTCAGACATGATTCAAGCACAGTCAGTCTGCTACTGTGAGCTTTTTGAGGAGAAGAAGAAAATCCTGCAAGCCCATTTTTAGTTGTTTTTTTTTTCTGTGGATACTTCTAGGTAGTAGGGGATTTATCATTATTTAACAATGAGGGTATTCAGCAATTTAGCACAAGGTGCAAATGTGTAAATGTAAATTAGGTAGAAATTTGCAAGAATAAAGGTGGAAAGATGTGATAAAAGATGCTAACTTAAAAATGAAAAAAAGTTGCAAATTACAGTTTAATTACACATAATAAAAATTTTAACCAGCATCCAGTTGAGCATTGCAAATGTACGAAAAAAAGATGTAATTTTTCCTGGAAAAAATGGCTAATTTTTGAGAAAAAAGTTCCAAATTCATGAGTCAAAAATTTACAGGGAAAAGAATGACACATTTTTGACAAACTAGTAGAAAATGTATGACAAAAAAGTTGAAAATTTATGAGGAAAAAAGTTAAATTTTTGAGAAAAAAAGTCACAAGTCTATGAGGAAAAAAAGATGAAAATTTACAGGGGAAAAAGTTGCAAATTTACAATAATTTTTTTCTCTAATTTATGAGAAAAAAGTTACAAATTTTTTAGAAAAAAGTTGCAAATTTGTAAGAAAAAAGCTGTAAATTTATGAGGAAAAAAGTTGCAAATCTATGAGAAAAAGATGAGGGTTTTTTTTGTATTTCTACTTAGAATTGATGATTCACAGTCATGTTATTCAGTTACACGATATAGAAAGGTTTATGATGATATTGGGGCAACAGTTCTCACTCTTTTCCAGGTTGGGTGGGTACAATATCCCCCCCCCCCCATTGATTTACACCTATGAATGGGGACGGGCGGGTTAATAAGGGGGATGCTTTTGGCTCATTTTGCTCACAAGGGAGCTAGCATCCCTCCTCAACTCACCTCCTGCTTGTAAGTGCGTCATTCTTTCAGAGGTGGAACTTTAAAAATAATTGTCAAGCAAACTATATAGAAGAACATTTGGATGAATGGGAAACCTCTCAGTTGCCTAAAGGCTTGTTTTCAGAGGATAGAAGGTTTTTCACCTGATGGCAGCTCTATAAAACAATTAGCTGCTGGTGCCTATACCCTTCAGAAGTCTCTTTGTCGGCACATAATAAAATGACACAATTATCCATCTGTCAACGTATTAATAAGACGTTTGATTTGCTCCATTTGCTGTGTGACTGACATTGGAGTGGCAAATCCGCTCTCGTTAATCCACAATCCTTCTGTTCATCTGATTCAACATGAATTTACAGATTTGTTTGGGTTTTTCGTTGTGCGGCATGGGCTTCTAGATTTACTCTAATGTAGGATTTAGGTTTAGTTGATTTAGTGATATTACAACAGTGTCAAGGGTGGAAAGCCAAGGGGTCGGGGATGGTGTCGCTTCATATTTTCAGGGAAGCTCTGCTTGATGTTTTTTTTACAGCATGACACTGTTGACTCAAGTTTTGCACTCTAATCATACTTCGTTGGCCACAGAGTTGTTCTGCTGGTGTAATGTGGGGAAATTAAATTCCATGTCCCAGGGGAGCTTGACGGTAGTTGCTAGGAAAGCCGCGAGTTGCCGCTTCACTTTCTCAGTCTGTGTTTTGGCAGCTGGAGAGTAGAGCCAAGCCAGCAGCATTCCATTTACAAGTATGTGTCATTACATTTCATCAAGTGCAGCAATGGAGGCCTCGAAGCAGGGAAGCAGTTTCCCGCTAAAACAGCATCTCCTTAACTTAAGACAGCGCTGTATGTAGCGCATTACCTGTCATTAACATGGCTAATACTTTAATGACATTTCAGTTCGGGATGTTACTTTCCAGAAATAACTTGGCGTGCCCCAAGGGGTTGGCATGCTAAGAGACAGAGATGTGCTGGATCATTTCGAGCTTAAGCCAAACTGATTGATGGGTTACAGAGGACTTCAGACTGCCCCAAACTCCCATAATTTTGTATCCCTTCCCTCCTGGTCAAGCTGTGTGTTTCTGCTCTGCTGAAACTTGAGTTGCACAGTGCAAAATGATATTGACACTCGACGCCGCAGCAGTGTTTGCTGTAGTAAGATGTCTTGCTTCCATGGTGAGGCAGCAGATTTGTTGCAGGGGTTGCAGCAAACTTGCCTCTTGTTTTCACTTTCCCCCGACTGTGATAGTGCTGTGCATCATATGCCGGCACTGACAAACAACTCTGGCTTTAATTAACAAGGCAGCCCACCCCCCCGGAGGCTCCGCTGTTCATTGGCTGACGCATCCCATGGAGAGAGCTTTCTTAATGCCAGTGGGATGTCCCCGGGCCCTGGCTCTTTCTAACTGTCACACACTGTAGGCAACAGCATGGCTGATAAATGCGTGCTCACATTAACAAGCTTTCTTTTTTGCTCCAGTCACAGAAAATGATTGGGTTGAACTTTTCCCCAAGGAACAGATTTTCTTTCTCGTAATACAGTACGAAATACACAAATTATTATCACAATATAAAAGCAAGTTGCTAAGCTATAGTAACATTATGCTGTTTATGATTTTAAATGATAGTGGGAAAAATAGGCTAACTTTGCTAACATTCATTAGACTATCAAACAGCATGGGCCAACCTATATTTGTATGAAACAAGCCAATTAAAACTTAATTGTTTATAGAACAGTTAGTTCTGACCAAGTGATTTCAGGTGTTACTATATTCCCCGATAGTTGCACCCCGACGTTTCACTGGATATGTATCACTTCGCTTCAAAGGTGTTCTAATCACCGTTAATTACCAACTGCGATTTGCTGTCAACTCTGTCAGCTCCATCAGTGGCTTCTTATATTATGTGAGAATTGTAATACTGTGGTGGATATTTTAATTTTCACAGTGAGGCACTGTTTGAAAAGAAATCATACCTCTGTGGCCCAGAGGTCGGACCCTTGTAAACTTCCGCAAGATACTTCACGTCCGTTAAGAAAAATAGTGATGTCTATTCAGCGCAGTTACTATATTCATTGACACCACACTCCCTCTTGTGTAATATTGCTTAGATATATGCTTCTAATGTTTGGTTGACTATTGCTGTTAGCCCATATAATTATCCTCCAATTAAAGTCATTTTCCCACTTATATTTCAGTCATTTCAACTCTTAATGGTGCTAATGTGGGAATAGAGCTATCCAACTGTGTGGAGGATTTTGCATATTGGATGTAGAGTTTGATGACTTTTTAAATTTTACTTTAAGAAATCTGAATACTGATTAGGAAAGAATAAATAGACTTCAGGTGTTGTTACAAAGATATCATCATCATCACAGCAGTCTGTCGGGGGCAACAATGACTGTTTCATTTAGATCTGATCAGATTCCTCCATGCAGCTCTGTCCTTCGCCCACTGCTGCCAGGAACTCCTGGCCTTGTTAACCCGGGTGACGTCCGAACCGGTTTGAGTTGCTTTCTGACTGACCATTTCATGAAACTGCTTGCAAAGTATTTGAGTACTGCTAGCTTTTGCTGAACTAGTGGTACATTCTTGGCAGATAGAGGTATTATCAGTGGCAAGGACAGGCCAAGACAAACTGACTGCAGTATCTGTTGCAGTGACTGACCAAATGATAGGTTTGTTTATCTCTGCTCTTTGTGTAGTGCATGTCACGATGCACCGACTGGCAAAAGTCCACCACAGACCTTGCGACAGATGTGCTTATCTGCCAGGATGTCCAGTCTCACCCCGTGTAACTGGGAGTGGTTCGCCACAGACCTGTGACAGATATTGTTTTTAGTTCTGCCAGGATGCCCAGTTTCACCCTCCACACCCTCAGAAGAGCGGGGTTGCCAGTTGAGTCGCCCACGGCCCGACCCATGAGACAGGTAGTACTGGTTTTCATGGTTATCCGGTAGCAAGCAAACCAATGCCTGACCTGACATGGAAACCAAGTATAAGCAAAGATATATAGGTGAAAATACAACATAAATTTGATTATATTTGTATATACTTGACCTTGTCAGATAGACCAGCTGACCAGAAGGAAGCTCTATGGCTTTGTATACAGTAGTGGTGGGAATCGTGAGGGACCTCATGATACCATACCCATTATAACCCATTATCATTATCTACTATGACTCCTCAAGTATTGTCCTACCATATATCCCCCCATCCAACATCAAATTGTGTCCCCAAAGTACAACTGTCAATCTCTGTTTCATATAAGTTTTCACTCTTTTCAACTCACCATGAGCGCTTTTGTTTTGGTGGCTGGAGGCTCTCAGCCCTCCGTGGGATGGTGTGCTGTTGTGCTGTTGTGCGGTCCTTTCTGCTGTGTTCAGGGATTTTTTGGCTGTGGGCTTCACTTTTTAGTGCAGCTTCATATGCCTAGCCTCCAGCATCTCATGTTCCTGGGCATGCTTCGTTTTCCATGGTGACACAGGTATCTGCAAACAAGGAGGGCGGTGGACTGTGTTGTCTGCATGACTCACTCTGAGTTTGGAGGTGGCTTTGTTATGCGAGGGATGTTGGCTGATTTTTATCAGTTGAGTTGGTTGATTTTTACCGGGCACTATTTTGGCTTGACTGTCACCGGGGCTTGGTGCTGTTCATGGAATGTTTTTAGCTTTGCTGTCATCCGCTAATTTTACTGTTGCTGGATAGTTCCGAAAGGAGTGGCCTGGTCCGCATGTCCCGATTTTTTTTTTTTTTTTCGTGCGCCGCTCCTTGTGGGTTGAGTGTGTCATGTCAAAGTCTTTAGTTCCATCTTTGTTAGGAATTCAAGAAAAAGCCTGACATTTGAGTTAAGTTTTCAGCGCATCCAACCACTTCCTAATATGTACATCAGGCTGCAAATCTCACGAGACAAGCTATGACTTCAGCTGACAATGTGTGCTCCATCTAGTGGACTGAAAACTCAATTGGTTGATCAATACCCAAGAGTTTTCAACATTTACATAAATATATATAATTTCACAGATCGGTATGTGCATTTGGGAATGAGTGCTTCATCGCGAGTGCCAAGTATTGCGAAATTACACTGAGTCAAATCTTTTGCCCCATCCCACTATACAGTATGTAACTTTGACAAAGGGTGGGCAAATAAATGTAAAACAGCAGATAGACATGTGCCATCATTTCTTATAAATCCCAACACACACACACACACACACACACACACACACACACACAGAGTACAAGGATGTGCACAAGCATGCAGACAGTCCAGTATGGATCCCTGCTGCCTGTTTCACACTCTTGACTCTGATCAGCAGTTGGTTACATGCAGCACAGTGAATCAATGTGCCTGTAAAGGGAGCAAAAAGTGTAGGAAACTATCAAGCAAATAAAAACAAACTCAACTTTGGTGTTAGATAAAGATGTAGAGAGAATTTATTTTAGTAATAGTCGTCGGTGCATATGAGGAATGTCACTTTTTAGTCAGTACCCCCCCCCCTCAAAAAAAAGGGTAAAAAGATATCCTGATCTGTATTTGAAAAGAAGCGGATTCTACACTTGCGTTCCCTGACAGGTCCTTTTTGAAGTGCTGTCACTTGTCTGTTTTGAGGTATCACTCCAGCTTTAACGCTGTCAGAAATCCTCAGAATAAGAACCTCTTTGTTTTCATGTTCTGAGACCTGGAGACAGTCCAGGCTGACACATATTAAGTGGCACATAAAAGCACATGGGCAGCCTGGTGTAGGCATATATATCCATTTCCTACTTGTTGTCTTTAGGCGTCGTCCATCTTCCTGCCTGTATTTTCATTGCGGTAAATGGCAGGATGTAATTACGCCCTGATTAAGATGCTGTCTCCGAGCCTGCGCTGGATTCGGAGCCGCACTGTTCGGAGTAGGTTTGCTACATAATTATCCTCTGCTGTTTTGTCCCCTGGTTTTTTTTACCTTTCAAAACCTTTCTTGGGCTCCTTGGTTAATGCATGTTATTAAACAATGTTAACAAAAGACATTTCATTTGAGCAGATTGAGAGGGAAATTATTTGGATATAAGTTCGTAGTAATCATATTTGACATTCAGCCGGGATATTTTCCAGCTGCGTGATTCATATACAGTGGCATACTTGGTCAAAGAAGCTTTGGATGACTACCAGTTGAGGGCTGTGAAGGATTTACAATAAAAGTAATGAAACCTAAATAGAGAGGGCATTCTTTAAGTGGCTCATTAAGTAATGGCTGTTTTCCTTTTCAGCCGTGCCCTTCGCTGGCAGAGAGCAAAGAGAGAGCTCTGAAAGCCGGGCTTGCTTCAGCTTTCATATCGCTCGAGTCCCTTTTCAGCATTTTTTTTTTGTGTGTGCAAGTGTAGGTCATTTTTTCCTGCCTTGGACACTCATTCAGCAGAAAGGTCTGTTCAGTGTGTGCAGACGAGGAAGTAATAGTCCTGATTTGGACAATGCTCTTCTACAAACTGCAGTGAAAGCTTACTTAAAAAAGATGAGAAGTGACATCAGATGCTTACAATCATTATGTTTTATCTACATTTTTTGCGCCTGATTAATTGTATTTACCTACCAATAGCTGGGCAGACATTTGAGTATACAGTGGTGCCTTTGGAATTTTCTACATTTCTGCATAGGTACTATGACCTAAAACATAATCAGATTTCCACAATCCTAAAAGTAGATAAAGAGAGCCCAGTTAAATAAAATGAGACAAAAATATTTTACTTTGTCATTTATTTATTGAAGAAAATGATCTAATATTACATATCTGTGAGTGGCAAAAGTTTGTGAACCTCTAGGATTAGCAGGCAATACGAAGGTGAAATTAGAGTCCAGTGTTTTCAATCAATGGGATGACAATCAGATGTGAGTGGGCACCCTGTTTTATTTAAAGAATCTTTTATTTAAAGAGCTATCAAAGTGTCATAAAATGCCGACAGAAGTCCACATGAGACATGGCAGCACACAAGGAGAAAAGGGAGGATCTTGTTCCTAAAAAGGCAGCCTTACCTCTGTCATATGGAATTGGTTCGGGTTTGCACTTTCTGACAACCAACATTTCCTAACTAACGATTGGAGTCTGAATAGTGTCTGTTCACAGACGGTGGCAGAAAACTTTAACTGCAGGTTTGTTTACAGTTACTATGGTTACGTGGTGGCGGAGTAATTTCAGAATAGTGGTTAAACCCCAGCTTGATGACATTTTTTCAAGAGGAAGTAAGGCACTTTCATTTATTTGTTATACAGAAAAGTAAGGGTGGATTCACATTACAATGATTGCACCAACTTTTACTGATGTTTTGGCAAACGTCTGGCTCTGCTGGCAAAAGTTGGTGAAAGTTAATGACAGTTGGTGTTTGTTGGTGAACACTGGCGAAAGTTGTGTTCTTTGAAAATTTTCAGCATGCTGAAAATTGGCCGATGTTTGGAAACACACAGTGGTGAAAGTTGTGCTCAGTTTGTAAAAGTTCCTGAGCGCTGGGCATAGTTATGCAGATTTCACCTAAGTTGGCCGAAGTTAAACTCCATTGGCAAACATTGACTGAAATGCTGGTGAAAGCAGATGATTTTAGACTGAAACTCACTTCTGACATGCATGGACACAAGAGAAATGGAGAGAAGGGGGAATTAAAAAAATAAACTTAACTTAGCTTAACCCGCCTGGCCATTTAAGTAACCATTGCGGCTAATCGTCTGAAGGCAGGGCGCTCTTGGGCTAGGGCAATGAGGTCAGCCAGAGGTCTTATCATTGTGACCTGGGTCATCAAGGAACAGTCTGGGCTGAGCTCGGGGGCGATGCCAGCCCCGGGGGGGGGGGGGGGGGGACGAGCACTGGCAGAGAGGGCCTGCTTGGCCGGTGTCCCGTCTTCCAACCTGGCTACGTGATTGAGGAGCCGCAGCCTCCCTCTTCTGATGATGGTGGAGATGGAGATGGGGCAGCCAGCCCCTCCTGCAAACCTCATCATTTGTGGTGTGGTGGAACCATCGGGTGCCCAGGATGTTACGGAGGCAGGTCCGATGGAATGTATCCAGATGGTGGGTGGTTGTGGTGAAGAGGGTCCAGGTCTTGGACCCGTAAAGGAAGACAGAGATCACACAAGTGTTAAAGATTCACAACTTTGTGGACGTGTGGATCTTCCTGCTCCACTAATTTTTTCTTTTAAAAAAAAGAAAAAAATATACATAATCTCCCAAAAATGTGACAGACCAAAAGAAAAAAAAAATGTCGTCACTGAGAAATTTACTATTCTTAATTTTCTGCTCCATGCGTAATCATTCTCCAGGATTTATTGGTTCGGCTTCCATTGTGGGGAATCAAAAAGCACTGAGGTAGTGTCAAAAAGTAAATGACATTGAACAGGATTTTATGTTATTTTAATGGAGAGAGTTGTAACAGTCAAAATGTAATCACCTGTCATTTTATTTATATGATGATACACTAACTAGTTTTTGTTTAATTCCATCCACATTCACATTTTAATTGAGGACTTACTGTTGGAGTCTGTAGATAGGCATTATTGTGTTGTTTTTTTTCGAGGAATGAATGAATGAATGAATGAACAGGGGAAAGGGACATGCAGAAGTAACTATATAGGAATATAAAGCGAAAATAAATGCTGAAATGTCACTATAGCGTTTGGACCGACTTTTACAGACGTTTTGAAAAATCAGAGAAATCAGTCCTAACGTCAGTGAAATTACGTTAGTGAGCAGGGTTTTTTTAATCCAGCACACACCAACTTTTACAAACTTTTGCTAGCATTTGCCAGCGTTGCATTCAGCATTTGCAAACTTTTGCCAACTTAGGCTAGCGTATGTGTAGCTATTGCCAACTTTGGTTAACTTAAGCAAACAAATACTTAGTGCAGGTCAGCTGGCGTCAGCATTAGGCGACGTTCATCCCCATTGTGGGACTAATAAAGGTTTATCTTATAAAGATCAGCATTTGTGGAGGCTTCCTGCCATTCTGGACCTGCTTTTGGAATGAACACATCTCCCTTGGGCATACAACTAGGGATATTAATGATTAATTGACTTTTGATTAATTGTCAATAAGAGTTTAGTTGGCTAAATTAAATTAGTTGTCAATTAATTGATAACTCAGCAGTCCTTTTCAATGGGAGCTTATTCTATGAAATGTAGTGGCATCGCCATCCAGGTAAGGGTGCACACGGTCGGTCACCCACTGCCACATTTCAACCGAAAAAGCAGAAGAAGACGCCAAGCCCCCAGAGCGCATGCGCTGTGCAGAGCAAAAAAACTCACCCTTCCAGGTTACGTCGGAGCACCTCAGCGCCACAGCAAGTTCTAATAGCCCACGAGCTTGAAGGTCCACCTGCTTCAAATTAACATAGTGGAGAAACTGACCAGAGCAAAGAAAAGATTACATGAGCACAAAAACCCATCCCTGCCTTCAACTCGCCACAAGACGGGAAAGCAGACCGAACTCAAGTTACCACTGAGTTAGCAGACAGCAGAGGAGCACAGATTGTACTGCGTTTGCCTGGATTGCCGGGGTACTGTGATAATGTTTAACTTGCAACAGATGAAGCAGCTCACAATTTATTTTCCTGTTAAAACAGTCTACTTGTGCAGCTCAGTAAATTAGAAAGTGAAAGTTATTTTTTTTGTAATATAACTAAAAACGATAAATTTTATATTGGTAATGGTTTTTAAAATAAATTAAAAATCATGACATTTGTGATTTACTGAGATGCACCAGCACATAGTACACACTATACAGTACAAAATTTATTAAACTACAAAAAAATGCCATTGTCTGTAGTAAAAAAAAATAAATGCGAATGACACAGTAACAGTAGACACAAGTAGCAGCAGAGATTATCATCTCTGCTACTACTTATGCACAGTCTATTGGTACTACCGGTACAGAAATTAGCACCGGGTGCTAATTTGTAATTTGTAATTATACACTGCTCGTTGCACAATGCTCATTTGCACACTGTTCATAGGTTCATGCCATCTCAGGTTCACATCATCTCTGATATCAATATACCACTATCACTTTAGTCATCCAGTGAATTTTCAGTTTCATTCCTCTTGTCTGACTGGTTTAACTGCTTTAACTGTCCAAACTGCCTAGTGTGTGTTATTAGTACTCATTAGTTTTAGTATTTAGTATCAAGGTGTGCTTAAGGAGTCCTAATTGCCAAACTGTGTGTTGGTGTATGTGTTATTAGCATCTGAGTTACTGTGTTAGTGTGTCATGACCTTATTAGAATTGTTGTTTCTGTACCTATTACCTTGGCATTCGTTCGGAGAGCAAAGTAAGAATTTCATTGCTCAGGAAATGTAGCATTTCTTAACTGTGCACATGATAATAAAGTCTTTGAATCTTGAATCTTGAATGAATCATTGAGGAATAGGATGTTCATATTTTATTCAGTATATCAAAAACAGTAATTAACTTTTTGTATGTTAAAGATAGAAAGACTGTATTGTACGGAGGGAAATTCAGATTCTCAGGAAAATTGCCACTTATCAATTAATCATAAATTGATAGATAAGATGAATCAATTAACAGTTAATGAATTAATCGATAACTTGCATCCCTAGTGTGAACCCAGCTTAAGATGGGTTTGCACTTTGTGTATTCAACTTAGATGATGGAGGAACCCCTTAGTTTTTATAAGTTAATTTTAGAAAGGTTGGAACTTTTTCTAAATTTATGGATTCATAGTTGATCAAAGCTTTATTTAAAAAAGGTTTTGTTTGGTTTGCACTTAATTCCCAGGAAATAAATAACATCCATCCATCCATCCATCCATCTTCTACCGCTTTTCCGGAGGTCCAGGTCGCGGAGGCAGCAGTTCAAGCAGAGAAGCCCAGACTTCCCTCTCCCCAGCCACCTGCTCCAGCTCTTCAGAGGGGATACCAAGGCGTTCCCAGACCAGCTGGGAGACATAGTCTCTCCACCGAGTCCTGGGTCTGCCCCGGGGTCTCTTCCCAGTGGGACGTGCCTGAAACACCTCAAGTGGGAGGCGTCCAGGAGGTATCCTAATCAGATGCCCATACCACCTCAACTGACTCCTTTCAATGTGGAGGAGCAGCGGTTCTACTCTGAGCCTCTCCCGGATGACTGAGCTCCTCACCCTATCTCTGAGGGTGAGTCCAGCAATCCTACGGAGAAAGCTCATTTCAGCCGCTTGTATCCGCGATCTCGTTCTTTCGGTCATTACCCAAAGCTCGTGACCATAGGTGAGAGTAGGAACGTAGATTGACTGGTAAATCGACAGCTTTGCCTTAGAACTCAGCTCCCTCTTCACCACAACAGACCGGTACAACGTCCGCATCACTGCAGATGCTGCTCCAATCCGTCTGTCGATCTCTCGCTCCATTTTCCCCTCACTCATGAACAAGACCCCAAGATACTTAAACTCCTCCACTTGGGGTAGGAGCCTGTCCCCAACCCGGAGAGGACAATCCACCTTTTTCCGGCTGAGGACCATGGACTCGGACTTGGAGGTGCTGATTCTCATCCCAGCCGCTTCACACTCAGCGGCAAACCGTCCCAGCAAGAGCTGTAGGTCATTGCTGGATGAAGCCAAAAGGACAACATCATCTGCAAACAACAGAGATGAGATCCTGTGGTCACCAAGCATGACACCCTCCATTCCCTGGCTGCGCCTAGAAATCCTGTCCATAAAAATTATGAACAGGATCGGTGACAAAGGGCAGCCCTGGTGGAGTCCAACTCTCACTGGGAATGACTCCGACCGAGTGTTGGCAATATGAACCAAACTCTCACAACGGTCGTACAGAGACCGAATAGCTCGTAACAACAAGCCCTATACCCCATACTCCCGAAGCACCCCCCACAAAAATCCACGAGGGACGCGGTCAAATGCCTTCTCCAAGTCCACAAAACACATGTAAACTGGTTGGGCAAACTTCCACGAACCCTCAAGAATTCTCGAGAGGGTAAAGAGCTGGTCCGATGTGCCACGACCAGGACGAAAACCACATTGTTCCTCCTGAATCCGAGGTTCGACCAACGGCCGGACTCTCCTCTCCAGTACCTTGGCATAGACCTTCCCAGGGAGGCTGAGGAGTGTGATCCCTCTAAAGTTGGAGCACAGCCTCCGGTCCCCTTTTTTGAAGAGAGGAACCACCACCCCGGTTTGCCATGCCAAAGGCACTGCCCCCGACCTCCCGTACCTCTTGGTACGTGGAAATAAATAACATCCATTTTTTAAATGAAAATGCATTCATCATATTTCCTTGTCTTTTGTGGTTCAGATCCTGCTTTCACTTTCAGGTTTTAGGTTCAGAGTTTAGACAGTGTGTGTGTGTGTGTGGCGGGGGGGTGGCCCCAGTTTGGCATGCTTGACATAATTTTGCCCTCAGGGAAAACTAATTGGCAAGCACTGTATTACACTGTAGAAAGAATGTGTTCAGATGAGGACTGTGTATACATTATATCAGAGTGCTGTGAAACACTGCAATCAGTGGTAATTCTTCATGAGACTCCAACACAGTTTGGTACAGTCTTGCTTTCTCTCACTGCTTTATTTTATTTTATTTTATTTTGTTTTGTTTTGTGTTGTGTTATTGCTTGCGATTTATCTACAATTTAACTTCATCTTTTTTTGACTAGATATATAATTTCTTTCATTGCTTTTTTCCTTCATAATTTGATTTATTATTTAGCGAATGCAAAGTCCTTAAGCCAAGCAGTTGCCTCCTGGTTTGCTGTATGGAGGGTGTGTAATCCTCCTTCCAGTCTTTGGAGCGGGCAAGCCTCTATGATGTGTTCCATAGTTTGCTCCTCTCCACATGCGCACAGTGGGCTAGGGCTACTGCCCCATCTGTGAAGGCTGGCCAAGCAGGGGCCATGTCCAGTCCTGAAGCGATTGAGTGTAGACCACTGTCTCCTTGGGAGGTTGGTGCCCGGGACCTGTTGGTTGGGGTTTATCACCAGCTGTTTGTTTGGGACCTCCTTGGTCTCCCATTCCTCTTGCCAAGCTGTCTGGATGGTAAAGTCAGCTGGGGGAGGGTTTTTCCAAATCGGCCGTCTGGATGAAAGTCGGGCAGTGGGTGGGGTGTAGATATCTGCATGGATTGGTAAGTGAGGAAAATCTTTAACTTTTTGGAGCATCCTTTGAGTTAATGCTGCTCGCCGGATGTGTGGAGGGGCTATGTTTGACAGTACAGAGAGCCAGGGGAGTGGTGTTGAGCGGATTGTTCCAGTTATAGTTCTCATGGTTGAGTTGAGCTGGGTGTCTACATGGTGTGTGTAAGATGACCTGGACCAGACAGGGGCACAATATTCTGCTACAGAGTATGAAAGGGCCAGTGCTGAGGTGCGCAGGGTGGAGACTGCCGCCCCCCATTTTGCACCAGCGAGCTTGCAGAGCAGGTTGTTTCGTACTTTCACCTTAGCAGCCGTCCACTTTAGATGTTCCTTGAAGGATAAGGTCCTATCAAGGGTCACTCCAAGATAAGTTGGATTTGGGGCATGCTTAAGCTTGAGTCCGCTCAGGTGGATGTTTAGTTCTCTGGCAGCTTTTGCATTGTGGAGATGAAATACACTGGAGACGGTTTTTGCTGGGCTTGGTTTTAGGCGCCAGATTTTGCAGAACTGGTCCAGTTTAGCAAGATCTTCCGTGAGCACCCGTTCCAGTGGTTCAAAGTCTGGTGCTTGGAATGCCAAACAGATGTCGTCTGCATAGATGAATTTGCGGGATTTTGTAGTAGGCAGGTCGTTTATGTAGAGGTTGAACAGAGTTGGAGCTAGAACTGAGCCTTGTGGGAGTCCGTTTTTCTGCATTCTCCATGCACTTGTGTTCTGACTGAGGTGGACTCTGAACCTTCGGTTGGTCAGCAGCGTTTTTATAATTGCTGTTGCCCAAGCAGGGATCGCCTTTATAAGTTTCAGGAGGAGGCCTTTGTGCCAGACCGTATCATAGGCGGCTGTAAGATCGAGAAACACAGCCCCTGTCTTCAGTCTGCTCTCAAAGCCATTTTCAATGAAGGTGGTTAGGGCCAGTACTTGTTCTCCTGTACTGCGGTCCTTGCGGAAACCTGCTTGATCCACACTTAGAATATCCTCTATTTCTGGGGAAATGCGTTGCAGTATTAGGCGCTCCATGATTTTGTAAGGAACGCTGAGTAGGGAGATTGGGCGGTAGCTTGCTGGTAGTTTGTGGTCTTTGCCAGGTTTTGGGATGGCAATGACCTTTGCTGCCCGCCATTTCTTTGGGATCGAGTTCGTTTGTGTGATCCTTGTGTAGAATTGTGTCAACCAGGTTAGGGCTCGGGGGCCAAGATTTTTCATGAATTCTGGGAAGATGTTATCGTATCCTGCTGCCTTTCCACATTTCAGGCCCTGTAGGACTTTCTCCAGTTCAGCAGCCTCGAAGGGTTCAGGGTTCGTTTCCTCTACAGGCATTTTTTGGTGTTTTTTTAGCTCAGTTGTAACTGCTGTTCTGGTGTCTTTGTCTTGGGGTGCTTTGGCGATAGTCAGTAGGTGGGATGCAACTTGGTTGGGTGTGACGGATGCTCGGCTTTGGCTAGGGGGCTTCTGTGCAGCTCCTAGGCGACGGATGAGGCTCCAACATTTCCTGCTAGAGTGGGTAAAGCTCCGGTCAGCAACTGTCTCCTCCCATTTCTTTCGCCGGGCTGTATTTAGCGATTCAATGAGATGGTCTGCTATCTCTGGGTCCCCTGATGTTTGATAGGATTGTAGGAGGGCAGCACTTTCTCCGTCCAAACATGGGACATAGAGGGGTCGGTAGCCTTGTGGGATTGCAGTATGGGCAGCCTTGAAGATTGCGCTGCAGAAGCGGTTGTATGCTTCATCTACAGTGATGGTGTGGAGTGGGATGGTAACAACGCTCCGGTCCAGAGTTTCACTGAATTTCTTCCAGTTGGCTTTGCGGAAGTTCCAGCGCATCTTCCTTGGGCTGTATATGACTGGAAGTTGTAGGCCAATGTGTACAAGCAGGGGCCGGTGTTGGCTGTGTGGAAAATCATCAAGAATGAGGATCTGTGTAGGATATGGCTCCCCATTCAAAGAGCTGACCCAACACAGGTCAGGAGAATAGTCCTTCTTCCACCTAGCAGAGTGGAAGGTTCCTCTTTGTTTGGGGTCGTATATCAAAGCGAGGTCATTTCTGGATGCCCAGTCTGAAAGTGCCTCCCCATCACTGTCCACTGCTGGGTACCCCCAGTCAGGGTGATGGCTGTTAAAGTCCCCCACATAGATGGCAGGGTGGGGTAGGGTGGGTAAGACCTGCAGATCCCAGTTGGCATTAGGGGGCTTGTACACATTGACAATATGGAAGCCACCAATGATTATGGTGTCTGAGAAATGTGTTGTTATCAGGTGATTTGCTTCAACTATGTCAGAACGCACATAGGTGGCACGTCCATGTTTAGCATGTAGAACATAGCACAGGAGGTCAAAGCCTTTGATGGTGAAGCGGCCAGCTTCCTCTGTGCCAATATGAGTCTCTTGGAGGCAGATTACATCAATTGAATGTTGGAAGGCGAGGACTTCAATAAGGCTTCGCTTGGCTGCAGATAGGCCTTCAACGTTTAGTTGTAATATGCGAAGGGCAGATCCTACCACAAAGTGCTCTTGGGGCTGTTTGCTTTCGGCTTTAGGACTGTGACTAGGATTCTTCTTTGACTTGGCACAGAGGCGGCGTCTCTTCGAATTTAGTCTGCTGGTAGGATCATTAGCTTCCCCAGGCGAGCCCGGGTACTGGCGGAGGGCGCGACGAGAACGCTGATCCATTGCCCCCATTCATAATTTGATGAATATTTATTATAGCACTGCTGTAGATTAGACATTTCACATGATCAAAGGCCAAGATAAAATGACCGTTTTGCCATTTTTCCAAAATGTTGACACTTCTCACAAGTGTTAATGAAATATCTCTGATATGCTTTGCTCAAAGCATGTCATAAACCAGCCCTGCCCAAGGGCAAACAGGATGCCAAACGCAGACTGTGAACTTTCAGTTTTATTAACAAAGGAACACAAAAAGCAGAACATAACCCAACGAAAAACACAACGCAGTGGCTGGAGCAATAAACACAAAAACAAGGAAGCAAGCAAAATACAGGATAAACAATGACTTAACTTAGACAGGATGACCAGGGGATTCAGACATGAATGATTGTCGACGCCGCTGCACCAGGGAATTGGTGCCCACGGCTTAAATAGGCCACCTCTGATCACAAACAATTGCGGGGTCTGAGTGGCAACTATTGCTGGCAGCTGTGACAGAGCGCGAACAGAGTTTGACAGCAGGAAGGGACATGCGAGCTGTCACCACACCAGCAACAATCCAAATAAAAACCAAAGAAGGAAATACAGATTCTAATAAACAGAAACCAAATACAGTCAAACAGAAAAATAAACAAATAGGAAAAGACAAAATAAATCTAATAACCATGGTCCCTGCCCATGCACCGGATCATGACAGAGCCCCCCCCCCCCCAAAGGGGTGGTACCCAGACACCACAGGGTACTATCACAAAACACCCCAAAACACCCCCCCCCCCCCGCACAGAACCCCCCCAATACAAAACTAATCCCAACATGACACTATGACAAACACTAAAACAAGGGAAAAATATACATACCAGAGGAGGGCAGAGTTTACGACCAGGGGGAACAGAACGGCCCAGAAACACCGCGGCTGAGGTGCACCCATATGCCGGGAAACCTGGGACAATTTCAGCCGGAGCCCAGTGGGGCTCGATGGCTGAGGGAAAAAAGAAAAGGACAAAACCTGGTTGGAGCTCAACGCACTCTCTTCAATGGTAGACCAACTGAGGACGTGAACAAACCCAGATACAAAAATATATCAAACCAAACCATACCTATGACATTAAAATAAATACTAATAAATAAGACAAGAATTAAACTAAGACCGAGACATAATGAAACTGAGGGTGTATATTCCAAAAACATGACAAAGAGAAAATAAAGCTGGACAAAAATGAAAAATAACCAAGACACCAAACAAGGAATAATAACTCAAAACAAATTAGAAAATAAATTACCTCAAATAACAGAAAAAGGAAAGAAACAAAAGAACAGAAAAACAATAAACAGCAAAATCCAATAAAGAAAGACTGACCATTCGTAACTAGCCAGAACCCAACATTTCAAAAGCAAGGAGAGATAAGGACTAAGCATAAACAGAAAAAGGACCCAGGAAAAAAACAACAACATTGCATTAACATCCATCTTCCGCTTAATCCTTTTTGGGTCGTGTGTGTGTGTGTGTGTGTGTGTGTGGGGCGGGGGGGCTGGAGCCTATCCCAGCATCTTTGGGCGAGAGGCAGGGTACACCCTGGACAGATCGCCAGTCCATCACAGGGCCAACACAGAGAGACAGACAACGATTCACTCTCACATTCATACCTAAGGGCAATTTAGAATCCCCAGTTTGATGCCAGTTTACCTAACTTGCATGTTTTTGGCATGTGGGAGGAAACTGGAGAAATCCCGGCGTAAACCCACGCAGACACGGGGAGAACATGCAAACTCCACACAGATCACTGTTAGTTGGGGGCTGGGATCGAACCCAGGATCCCCTGGCCAAGGGTGAGTTGCTGTGCTGCCGCAGTGCTAACCACTCCGCCACCGCGCTGCCCAACATTGCATTAACAGAGAAACATAACATGAAATGAAAGAAAAAAAAAAAACCAACTCACCCTGGGGGGGAGGAGGGGGAACCCAGGCATGGAGGGACCGCAACCAAAGCAAACAACCCAATAAACAACAGAGAACTAAATAAACCACTCAAGACCCCCAACCCAGAACAACAGATGGCAAATGTTCAAGGGCCTCAGAGGAGAAACATAGGCAGATCAGGCAGCCTACCAAAGTCCCAGGATCGCCAGAACACCGTCGGGTGACCTCCCCAAGACCCAGAACCACCCGAACAGGAGGGGCAGACCATCGTGCAGCCTCTTGGCATCCCTAAGCCGGTGAGCCACAGCACACAACACGCCCCCCCCCCTCCCGGGGGAGTGGCAGCCAGGCAAAACAGCCCCCCCAGAGTGCAGGAGCCGGGAGGTGACGTTTACCTACGATTGGCGGTCCACCAGCGGGAACTTCCCAAGATGCACCCACAGCAGCCCCGGGCTGGGGCATAGCAGCACCTGCAGCAGCCCTGGGCTGGGGCATAACAGCACCCATGGTGGCCCCGGGCTGGGGTATGGCAGCACCCGTGGTGGCCCCGGGCTGAGGCATAGCAGCATCCTTGGTGCACCTGGGCTGGGGCATAGCAGCACCCGCAGCGGCTCTGGACCGGAGCAAGGTCCCTTTGAACGCCAGGTTGACCCTTCAGAAAACCAGGCACAGGAGATGGCCAACCAGTGGGACCTTGGACAGTAGCACTGCACCCGCAGCAGCCTCAGGCAGCGAGTCAACGACACCCTTGGAGGCCCTAGACAGCGGGGCAGCAGCGCCCTCGGAGACCATTGACGGCAGGGCAGCAGCACCCTCAGAGACCATGGATGGTGGAAGGCAGCACCTGTGGCGGCCTCGGGCTGAGTCGTCACACCCATGGTGGCCTTGGGCTGAGACGGAGGGGGAGCAGCACCCATGGAGACCGCGGTGACCCTAGATGGTAGCTTGGACAAGGGAACACAGACAGGAACACACACCAGATCAGGGTCACCGGCAGAAGTGGAGCTCGGTGGGGAAATCTCAAGTGCGCCTGAGAGCTGCACTTGGTTCTCCCCACCAAGAGCCAGGCAAGATTTTTTCATGGCTACAAAAGGAAATTTGCCTACTCTCGAGATCCACCACCATACAGGGCTCCGACAACTCCACTGTGGCGATCCAGACCTCCGGCTGGACGGTTCGCACTGAACTCTCCAACGCTACAGGCCTCTCCACCACACGCCGGCTCACTCCCAGGACCAGCGGACCCTCCGGGGATGAAAGAGGAGGAACGGGAGAGGTAAAAGTCACGGCAGCTAGTGGTGAAAACTCAGCCAAGCTGCGCTGCTGTGGCTGAGCGTCCCCACCGGGAATAAGGCAAGGCATTTCATCAAGAGTTGTTAAAAAAATGAAAGGACACTTGCCTTAACTCCCAGGGCTTGGTGGTGGCTCCCATCAGCCCTGGTGACATCTTCTCGGAGGCTGTGGAGGTCGTCAGGTGTGGTGGGTGGAGCACCGGAGCTGGGGAGTACTCTGCCATCCACTCAGGCTCAGTCTGGGCTGGGGATGCTCTCTCCGGTGGTGGCAGCAACTCTGGAAGGAGCCACGGGTTGTAGTTGAGGAGGAGCTCCATTTCAGCTGCAATCACCCACTGGCGCTCCTCCAGCAACTCCACGCTGAGTCCGTCAGGAGATGTGAAGGCTGCATACCCTATGCAGCCAGCCTCTGGGCTTGATCCGACCGAGGGAGGCGAAATCGAGTTGGGTAGCGGCCCCGAGCTCGGGGTTTCTGTCCCCGGGAGCGTTTCTTCCGCGGCACAGGTTCAGGTGGCAGAGGGGCTCTCCCCAGCCTGCGAAGCCGGTGTTGAGCGTGAAAAACAGAGGTGAGGAGGTCTGTGAGTTCTGGGACGCTACACAGGCTGGGAAACCCCTCAATAACCTGTGCTGCGGAGTCCCATACCAGGAGCTCCCCCTCGGGAGTGGGGGTGAGGCGAACGTCTGATGTAATATCCAGCAACTCCTCTGCCGCCCAACACTCCTCCTCGTCAAGCCCTACCCAACTAAAGTCCTGTAACGCTGCCATGCCAGTGGGAGGGAAAATACACACTAAAGAAAAACACAGGAGGGAAACAAAATAAAGTTCACAGTTTGCTGGCGTCCGTCTGGCAGCGGCGTTCTGTCATAAACCGGCCCTCCCCGAGGGCAAACAGGACACCAAACGCAGACTGTGAGTTTTCAGTTTTATTAACAAAGGAACACAAAAAGCAGAACATAACCTAACGAAAAACACAGCATGGTGGCTGGAGCGATAAATGCAAAAACAAGGAAGTGAGCAAAATACAGGATAAACAATGACTTAACTTAGACAGGATGACCAGGGGATTCAGACGTGAATGATCGTCAATGCCGCTGCACCGGGGAATTAGGAATTGGTGTCCACTGCTTAAATAGGCCGCCCCGATCACAAACACCTGCGGGGTCTGAATGGCAATTATTGCTGGCAGCTGTGACAGAGCGCGGACAGAGTTTGACAGCAGGAAGTGACGCGCGAGCTGTCCCTGCACCAGCAACAATCAAAATCAAAACCAAAGAAGGAAATTCAGACTCTAATAAACAGAAACCAAATACAGTCAAACAGAAAAATAAACAGAAAAAGACAAAATAAATCTAATAACTAAGCACGGCCCCCGCCCGTGCACCCGATCATGACAAAACAACTCTGAATTTAATTGTTGCAGCAATACTCTTTTACATACAGGAAAGGAACTCCCCTCAAAATGGGCTTTTTTCTTTTTATAGCATATTGCTTTCAATGCTAATGAGCTCCATTTCACCTCATCCTCCCCCCTTTGTCATGTCTCTGTTTTTTTTGTTTTTTTTTGTATTTTTGTTTAGATACCATTGTCATGACAAATGGTTGTATCATCAGTTGTTGGACTAAGTAAGATACTAACAAATGTTTACTGAATGCTAGAGTTTAAAAGGCATAATAAAGCATTTTTTAAAGACAGGGGTGTGTGGTTTGAGTGCATTATAGCATATGACTAATCCCTTGTGGTGTAATAAGCACTTTGACTTTGTTCTTTTACTTGGCAGGCCAACCTCAACGTTGGTCAAAAATCTTGACTGTGCTGCTCAGCCAAAATATAACAAAATAAGCCAGAATGACTCAACATATA
Source organism: Pholidichthys leucotaenia (assembly GCA_020510985.1). Lineage (NCBI taxonomy): Eukaryota > Metazoa > Chordata > Actinopteri > Cichliformes > Pholidichthyidae > Pholidichthys > Pholidichthys leucotaenia. The sequence continues at coordinate 151,367,801 of CM035838.1, forward strand.
TAATCAACTGTAGATTAATAAATGACTACAGTTTACAACAAAAAAGAGCCATAAAAATCCCTGGTCATTCTTCCTTGCATTGTTGAGCTAGCTGTGCTAACATTACTTGGGCCATCCCTGCCAAAAAAATAACAAAATATGCTAGAATGGCGTAAGATATATTAGAAACTGTGGATTAATGAGCTGAGGCCACGGATGTCTACTGGGGTGAGTAGAATTTATAGAAAAAAGCTACTAAAACCATGATCAGGCTACTACCTAGCTCACTATATAAGCTAGCTGCACTGTAGCTTTGTGAGCTCAGAGGCTCAATCAGAGGGCATGCCAGGCAGCCCAGGAGCAGGTGAAGTCTGTCAAGTAATAGTGTAATAATCTCACAGAAGAAAACAGTAAATCCAAACAAGGCATTTCAAGGCGGAGCTATGGTCCTAAATTTTTGCGGGAGAGGAGAACTGCTGTGCAGGTGAACTTTGGGCTGTTTGGCTTTGCAGACTATGGTGTCACGAAATTCTACCTACACTGTAAAACCGAATTAGTTCACAGAACTCAAAACTTGTGTGGAAACCGATTACCTAATAAATTTTAAGTAAATGCAATTATTTTTTTGAGTAATCTAAAATTAAAAAATTTAAAACAAAATGCTGAAAATGTATTTTTTAAGTACAGTTTACTAAAAAAAAATCATTTACTTAAAATTTACGAGGTAATTGGTTTACACATAAGTTTTGAGTCCTGTGAACTATTTGGCTTTACAGTGTAGTGAATTAAAATCAAGGGGAACCCCCACAAAGCATCAGTGAGGCAAGGTCTGGGTGATTAAAACCAAAAACTGACATTTGGGATGCAAAACTAATGTAATTTCTCCTCTCTCTTCTTGTTTGCATGTGTGTATGAGAGCTTTCACATCCTGCTCCTGTGAAACATGTCCTCAGTGTTGCCAGATGGGAAATGTTAAGTATCGCACCAGTGGCTTAAAATTATCACATTTTGAGGAAAATTATTGTACACACCCAGTTTTCATTCTGACGTGGCTCAGGACCATCTGCTTCAGTAACACATTATCACAGATTGTGCATATTACAGCCTATAATGCAGTTTTACCTTTAAATAATCTAACAGATTGGTTGAGGAAAAAAAGAGCCTCTATCCGTGTGGAGTACAGGATGAGCCCCTGGTCTGCACTAAACAGCCCAGAATATCAATCATATTTTACAATCTTCTATATGGTTTCTGTTGAATCATCATATAGCGTCTTGCCTCATAAATATTTTGAGAAGTACTCTGTTTATACATTGGGAATAAACATCAATCAATCCAACTAAATTACTACTAAAATGCCTGTGATAATTGAAGTAGAAACTCATTTCACAGTTTTGAGAACCACAACCTAGTGACATTTTTGAACAAACATTTGCATGTTGCAGCAGCAACGGACAACGTCAGTGCTAATGCCAACAACAGGTTTGAACCACCCAGTAAAGCTGGGCTCTGTTTTCCCCCATTCATTTCTCAACCTGCTAATAATGTTACTTACTTATTGAGTCTGCCGTGCCTGCATTAGTGACATAACATGCGAACGATTCGATCATTCATACTAGTTTTTATTTGTGAATATACTGTACTGAATCACGTACCAGAACTGTACTGGAAGCCAGGGATCACCATCTGAATCACCTGCCTGAGCAGCAAACGAGCCCCGCCCGCTCCATTCAGCTGAGCAGTAGACAGTTGGAGCTCCAGTACAGCACTGAGTAATTCGGTGTACCACTATTTCTAACAAATTTTTTTAGCTTGACTCAGTACATTTCAGTGAACTATAGATCCTATCAATAGCCTCCATCTGAGGCTGCTTCTCTGCTACCGCGATGCGAGTCTTCCGTCTTCTTTTCCATGCAGCCTGTGCACGTGAGACAACGCGTAAAGACAAGCGTAGTATGCATGCGCAGGATCCGTGTCCTGATTGTGTTTGCAAATCTGTTAACTTAGCCATGTAATGAAGAGATCAAATTATCATACATTATGGAATTTTTGGAATTATTGATCATACATCCCACTTGATCATACGTCCCACTTGATGAAGACCCTGGAGAGACTGCTCCTTGCTCACCTCCGCCCCCTGGTGGAACCAGCGATGGATCCACTCCAGTTCGCCTACCAGCATGGCATTGGGGTGGAGGATGCGGTGATCTTCCTCCTTCACCGTTCTCTGTCCCACCTGGAGAAGCCCGGGAATGTGGTGAGGATCATGTTCTTTGACTTCTCCAGTGCTTTCAACACCATCCAACCGATGATCCTGAAGGACAAGCTGCTGCGCGCAGGGGTGGACCAGCACCTGTCATCATGGATCCTGGACTACCTCACGAACCGGCCTCAGTTTGTGAGAACCCGGGACTGTGTGTCCGACACGATCATCGGTAGCACGGGGGCCCCCCAGGGAACGGTGTTGGTTCCCTTCCTGTTCACTCTTTATACTGCGGACTTCTCACACAACACAACACACTGCCATCTACAGAAGTTCTCTGATGACTCTGCGATCGTTGGCCTCATCTCCAATGGAGATGAAGCTGAGTACAGAGGGCTTATCCAGGACTTCGTGGACTGGTGCCATCGGAACTGCCTCCAGATCAACGTGAGGAAAACTAAGGAGCTGGTGGTGGACTGCTGCAGACAAGGACAACCCCTCACAGCACCAGTAAATATACAGGGAACAGACATTGAGATAGTGACATCCTACAAGTACCTGGGTGTTCATCTGAACAATAAACTAGACTGGTCACACGATACTGACGCACTCTACAAGAAGGGACAGCGCAGGCTGTTCCTACTGAGGAGGCTCAGGTCTTTTGGTGTACAAGGGGCGCTGCTGAAGACATTCTATGACACGGTGGTGGCATCAGCCATCACGTTTGGAGTGGTCTGCTGGGGCAGTCGCATTACTGCAGCCGATAGGAAGAGACTGAACAAACTGATCAAGAAAGCTAGCTCTGTCCTGGGGCAGCGCCTTGATCCGGTGGAGGAGATAGGAGAGAGAAGGACGGTGGCTAGACTGTCATCTCTGCTGGAGTCCGAGTTCCACCCTATGCAGGACATACTGAATGCACTGAGGAGCTCATTTAGCAGCAGACTACATCATCCCAGGTGCACAACCGAGAGGTTTCGCAGGTCCTTCCTACCAACAGCTGTCAGACTGTACAATCTAAGCAGGGCTGCTCGCAGAGATAGCAAAAAGACTTAACAACCTAATAGTTTGTTTTTTTTTCCACAATATCTTTATTGAACCTTTTTTTTTTTTTTTAACAAACATGATACAAACAATCAAACACTAACGCTAAAGTACTACAAAAAAAAAAAAAAATGCACTAAAAACACCAACAACCACCAACAAAATCAAGTCTTCAACAATGCTCCTCTGTTTAGTCTAGACAATCCAATACATAAGTATACATATTATGTTCACCAGTTTGGAATTTACAAGGTCCACACACATCATTCACCTTCTTCTTCAAGAGTTATGTTTAAATTTTTTACATAATCAATAAAAGGTCTCCATATATTCTCAAACACAATTTCCTTTGATTTCAGTATATATGTTATTCTTTCTAATGGAAGGTTTGTTAACATCTGTCTTAACCACTGAGTCACATCTGGTCTATGAGTCTTTTTCCATAATAGTGCAATACATTTTTTGGCATTAAGCAAACTGAGGTCTATGAATGTTCTTTCACTTTTATTAAAATTATGCTTTTCTGGGTACAGACCCAACAAAAACAGTTTAGGATTCAGCATGATTTGTTTTGAGATTATTTTTTCAATTGTTACCCTCACCTCTTCCCAAAACATTCTGATTAATCTACATTCCCATAAACAATGAAATAGGGTTCCTTTACTTTCCATGCATTTTGTGCATGTATCTGGTATATTTTTGTTATATCTATTTAACTCCTCCGGTGTAACATACATCCGCATTAACCATTTGAAATGTATCAATTTAAGGCGTGCATTTATTGATTTGGTTTGAGCTTCTGTACAAGCCAATTCCCATTGTTCCTCCGAAATTTCAATTTGCAGATCTTCTTTCCAGTAGTTTAATCTTTTCAGTGAATTTTCACTTGAAGATAGTGTCAATGAGTTATAAAACTCTGAAATAATACCCTTTCTTTTACTATCTTTCATCATCATTTTTTCCAAGGATGAATAAATAGGTCGAGTGAGAGCTTTATTTTGATTTGATCGAATAAAGTTTCTAAGTTGAAGATATTTAAAAAAATGTGTTCTATTGAGATTAAATTTGATCCTCAGTTCTTCAAAAGACATTATGTTATCTGCACATGGCAAATATAAATCCTGAATCTTTTGTATCCCTTTTAAATTCCATACTTTAAATACAGCGTCCGCTCTCCCTGGTTTAAAATATTGATTACCCCATATTGGACTAAATTGTGACAATAACTGTGGTTCTTTTAAATAGTTTTTAGCTTCACACCATATTTTGATCATATGCTTTACAAATGGATTTTTAACTTGTTTTTGTAATTTTTTTGCCGAATCTGAGTATATGAATATGGGAAGAGGTAAAGGTAAATTGTATGATTCCATTTCAGTCCAGTGAGGGAGATCATTTGATGAAAAATAATATGTCATAGACCTCAGTTGTGCCGACCAATAATACAACATAAAATTTGGACATTTCAGACCTCCACGATCAAATGGTAAATATAATAAAGACAGACGTAATCTAGCCCTCCTGTTGTTCCATATAAATTCCACTAACTTTTTTTTTATTCTTGAGAATAGATCTAAAGGTGGTGATAAGGGAATGTATTGAAATAAATAAAGTATTTTAGGTAAAATATTACTTTTAAGTATATTGATTCTCCCGATCATCGACATTGGTAGTGACATCCATCTCTGAGTTAACTCATTGATATCTGACATTAAGGCTTCATAGTTGACGCTGGCGACTGATTCTAGCTTAGGCATAATTTGGATTCCTAAATATTTAAACTGATTTACAACATTGAATTGATTTGCCTCAGGGGCTGGGTAATTTCTCTGGGTCTCATTTAGCATTAATATTGAAGATTTAGTTTTATTTATTTTATATCCTGATATTTCCCCAAAATTCTTTATTAAATTCAACAAGGTTGGAATTGATTTTTTTAGATTCGACATAAACAAAATTATATCATTGGCGTACAGGGAGATTTTATGTTCTGTTGGTCCAACTTTAATTCCATATATTTGTGAATGTAAACGTATCGCTATCGCTAAAGGTTCAATTGCCATAGTAAACAGTAAAGGTGAAAGTGGACAGCCTTGTCGACATCCTCTATTGATTTTTATTGGTTTTGAAATATTGTTATTTGTTAGGATTTCTGCTGTAGCATTATTGTATATTATTTGAACCCATTTTATGAAATTATTTCCAAGTCCAAACCTTTGTAGGACTTCAAAAAGAAAGGGCCATTCAACTCTATCAAAGGCCTTTTCGGCGTCCAATGATAGGAGAGCTGTATCCGGTGCTTCTTTATTAAAATAAATAATATTAAATAGTCTTCTTACATTATGGAAGCCTTGTCTACCCTTTATAAAGCCATTCTGATCTCGATTAATAATATTTGGTAAAATTTCTTGTATTCGTCTTGCTAAAATTTTACAGATTATCTTAAGGTCGGCGTTTAATAGGCTTATTGGTCTCATATTTTCACATTTATTAGAGGGCTTACCTGGTTTTGGCAGCAGTATAATTAAGGCATTATTTATGTATGATGGTAAATTATTATTTTGAAATGCTTCTAAAACCATTTCCAAAAAAGGTTTTATTAATTTATTCTTAAATTTTTTATAAAGGTCAACTGGAAGACCATCTGGTCCTGCACTTTTTCCTGATTTCATATTATCAATGGCTAGCCCAACTTCTTCTTGACTAATTTTAGACTCCAATATCTCCCTGTTTTCATTTGGTATACACGGTATAGATAGTTCGTTCAAAAACCCATTTAGTTTTGTTAAATCAGGTTCATTTTTGGTATCATATAATTTTTCATAGTAATCTCTAAAGGCTCTATTAATTTCTAAAGGATCTATAACTACCTGTCCGTTACCTATAATACTGGTAATTGGTGTTTTAATTTCCAATTGTTTAATCTGCCATGCTAATAATTTTCCTGATTTTTCACCTTGTTCATAAAAAGATTGTTTCAATCTTAGAAGACTCGAGGCAGCTCTATTCGCTGATTTTTTGTCGTATTCAGCTCTCAAAATCAGTAATTCATTCTCCAACCTTGGGTCACTTCCTGCATACACTTTTTCCTGAAGACTTTTTATTTTATGTTCCAATTTAGCTCTCTCCTCTCGAGTCTTCTTAGATTTTGATCCTGTATAACTAATAATATGTCCCCTAATAAAAGCTTTGAAAGCCTCCCACTTTACACATGCTGATGTTTGTGTAGTATTGATGTCAAAGAACTCGTCTATCTGTTTTTCTATATACTTGACAAATTCCTCATCCTGAAGCCATTTATGCTGAAATTGCCATCTACCTGATTCCTTTGTCAATTTTTTATCTACATATATTAGACAACAGGGTGCATGATCAGAGATCACGATGTTATCATAAAAGCAGTTTTGAATCTTGGACCTTAATTCTGTGGAAATCAAAAAATAATCAATACGTGAGAATGTCTTGTAGGTACTGGAATAACAAGAATAGGCTTTAACTTGTGGTTTCATTTCTCTCCATATATCTAACAATCTCAATTCTTTCATAAAATGATTAATAGTCATCCTACATCCAATGTGCGTACAATCCAGTCCTGTTGATCTATCCACACCTGGATTCAATGTACAATTAAAATCCCCTGCTATTATATGTTGCCCTGTAAGTGATGATAAGATGAGAAATAAATTAGCAAAGAACTTCTGATCATCTATATTGGGACCATATAAGTTCACAAGATTTATATTTTCTAATAACAAAGAACCTTGAATGATTACATATCTTCCAAATTTGTCTCCAATTACATTTTTCACTTGAAAAGGAACTGATTTATGTATGAGAGTCATAACTCCCCTGGCTCGGGATGAAAATGAAGAGGTGAATACACTTCCCTGCCATCTACTCCTAATTCTTTTAACATCCTCCTCTATCAGATGAGTTTCTTGTAAAAACACAATTCTTGAACCCATGTCCTTTATTTTATTCATAACTTGTTTAAGTTTTTTTAAATTTTGTAGACCTCTGCAATTCCATGAAGTTAAATTAAGATTAACACTTTGGTCCATGATCAATAGAGAGTTTGGGATTACCTTGCAGTGTAAACATGCTCATACAGAGAAGCAAAAACATGAGTGGTTGAACATTCATCCTACAAACTACACACAAACAAATTTCCCCTTCCCACACTTGTGGCAAACCCCCCAAAATCAAAAGAAAAATTCTGTCTCCCGATATAGCCATCGACCGTTCCACACCCACGGGGAACAGCCTAAGCCACTCCTTCTTCATCCTCCCAATCACCCTAACTCTACTGCTTTTAATGACGTAACATTAACTCTCCTCTGTAGTTTTCCAACTTAACTCCAAAATTTTTAACAACTTTGTACATCATAGTTTTTTTTTTTTGTTTGTTTTGTTTTTGTTTTGTTTTTTTTAATATATAATACAATCTATATTTTGTAAACTTACTATTTACTTCAAGTCAGTCAGATGCCTGTGCAAATGCTTAATTATTCTACCTTATATTTTGTTCATGCTTAGCTCCCACCAGTCTCTTCTTCTTCTTTGATCTTCTTGATGAACTCCTGCGCCTCCTCTGGGGTCTTGAAGATGTGGGTTCTGCCCTCATACGTGGTCAGCAGTCTCGCAGGATAGATTACACCATGACGAATCCCAAGGTTGCGCAGCTCCTTACGTACGGGATCAAACTGCTTCCTCAATTGCTGGATTCCTGTGGCCAAATCTGGGTAGAACCGCACCTGCTGGTCCTGGTGTTTAATCTCTCCTTTTTTAGCTTGTGCAGCGTTGAAGATCTTCATCCTGTCTCTGTTGCTAAGAAACTTCATAATTAAGGTCCTCGGCGGTCCCTTATCTCTCCGTGGGCCAATACGATGTGCTTTTTCCAGAACCACTGCTGATTGCAACTCCTCGCTGCCCAGCACCTCCGGAATCCACTTTTCCAGAAAGGAACATACGTCCCGACCTTCTGATTCCTCTGGAAGACCCACCAGCCTCAAATTATTCTGTCTCGACCGAGATTCCAAATCCAAAATATTATCTTCCAGAGATTTATTTTTTTTTTCCAAAGTGCGCACCTTTAATTGAAGACGGGTGACGTCATCTTCAGCACTAGCGAGACGGAGCTCCATCTGCGCCGTTCGTTCTACACAGTCACCCAATTCCTTTCTTATTCCTTCCAACGCTGTCATAATCCCATCAAATCTAGAGGAAAAGTCCGCTCTCATTGAACTCATGGCAGCCATCAGCGCATCTGCGCCATTCCCCGCAGATATCGCAGCGTTGCCAGCCTCCTCCGCCATATATGGAGTTTTGTTTACTGCGTCACAGACCTGAAAGTCCGTTAATTTGGACTGTTTCGGCGGCTCGCTTTTTCCTTTTCCTGGTTTTCCAGCCTTAGGCTTCGCCGACATATCTTCGCCCAAATGCTGGGATACGTTCTGTCCCAAATGAGAGAGTTATTTGCCGATTTTTTTTTTTTCCAGGAGCAGAGCAGAGCGAGACACGTCCGTCCTACGTGGCAGCCATAACCGGAAGTCAACCTAATAGTTTTTTGAATGCAAAAGATGCAATAGACTTACACAATGGTCCCCTCCGGCATACAACTAGGAAAAATCGCTATGGAGGGTGAGAATATGTATGGGTACATAATCATACCATGTAGGATAACTAAGTAGACGGTTGTGCTGTTTCATCCCATCTAGCAACAATGCTCTGCACTGTGTGTGTTTATACATTTACATATTTATTCCATCTAGCTACAATGCGCCGCACTGGGTGTGGTTATGTTTATGTTTATGTTTATATTTATATTTCTATATATTCATTCCATCTAGCTACAACGCTCCGCACTGTGTTTATATATCTACATATTATTCCATCTAGCTACATTGCTCCGCACTGTGTGTTTATATATTTACATATTTATTCCACCTAGCTGCAATGCTCCGTACTGTGGGTGTTTATATATCTACATATTTATTCCATCTAGCTACAATGCTCCGCACTGTGTGTTTATCCAGCTACAATGCTACAGTGCTCTGCACTGTGTGTCTGTGTGTATATATATATATATTTATAGTAATATGTACATATGTATATTAACTGCTCTTGCTTGCTTGTTTTTTTTTTTTTTTTCTCTTGCCTTCTGATTGTTGCTCTGAGTGTTGCTATCCCTGTGCTGTTGCAATCCTGGAATTTCCCCATTGTGGGACTAATAAAGGCTTATCTTATCTTATCTTACATCATACAGAGGGCAAAATTATCATACAAATATGATACACTGGTCAACACCAACTTTATTGTCTAAGTTTTTTTTAGCTGATTTAGGACAATTTTGATGTGCTGAATCCAAAAACCACATTGATTTTGTTCAATCAGGTCAACTTTTTGAACTATGGCCACACGTTTTCTTACGTTTTTGTTTACATGTACAGGTATTTTCGCTTTATATGATGTAAAATTATTTTTAATTTCTTGAAATTCTCTGAATTTTGAACAATGATGACATAACATTCAATTTACATGTACTTACCTTTATCAGTGTTTACTATTCAATTTACAGTACAACTGTACAACTGCTGTACAACTGCTTATAACTTAACATAAAAACCTGACCTGATCGAGAGAAACGGATGTCATTTTTGGATTCAGCGGTGCAAAATTGCCTTAAATCAGTTGAAAAAACACAGACAACTTACAAAAAAATTATTTTTGTTATGTTGTGTAATTAGCATACATCTGGCAACACTGCATGTCCTGCATGCCTAGTCACGGGACTCCACACCTCGAAAACTGTGTAGTCAGCACTGTTTTTAAGCAGCGGAACACGGCGGAAAAATTAAAACAGCTTGTATCAAAAAGAAATGTGGTGTTCGTGCACATAGCATGTGATGATTGGCTTTAGTTCATCTGAGGAAGCTAAGAAAAACTGAGTAAAGTTCACTTTAACATGTAAAAGCCCCAAAGCGAAATCACTGCTAGCCACTATCTGCATCAGCTAAACTGTTTCACAGTGGGAATGGATGACAAAATGGATGAGTTGAAGTTGGATTTAAGAATCTGATCAGCGATTTCTAATCTGAGGTGATAAGCTAAAGGATTCCCACAATGCAGCTAACAAGCTAATTAGCTACTGCCACTGCTGCAAGTCACATGACTCACAAACCCTCAACAGGTATGTGTTAAAAAAACAGAATTGTGCACTGGTGAGTATTTAATTTGGTTGTGAAATTATGATGTTATGCTCATTTACTACCAAATCACCCCAGTTATATATTTATTAATACCATATTGCTTAATTATGAATCTTGTTGATGAACTACAAGGGAGAAGAAAGGAGGGGAAAAAAGAAACCAACGTGAAAGGTTCACTTAACCATGATACTGATTTCAGGTCGAATTGCCTGGCCCTAATAGCTCTTTAAATCTTTTTCCCAGTGTGTTAAACCTGATTTCATCTTGTATTTTGTGTAATCAAAGACCATGCTTGTTGCATACTTAATATTTTTTTATCTTTATTATTTTTTTGCTAGCACTTATGATACTGCTACCATTTCAAGTATCCAATTAAGCATTGCCCTTCAAAATTAATAAATTTAACCATTTATATATATTACACTCTACTAGACAACCTTGTTAGCATAACTGATGTTATACATGCATTAAGCTGCTTAGTGCAATCACACTTTGTCTTACTTACTTTTTTGGCAGGTACAACATCTTACTGAAATTAATTAGAAAATGAAAATGAATCCACTAAAATTGAGGCAAAGTTACTATACATTTAACTGAGTTTAAGCTTACTGTTGCCATAATAATACAATTTTTGTATTTCTGGCACTAATCTGAAGTCTTCCAAAACAGCAGGCATATAACAAAATCAGCATCCAGTCCATGTGGTCATGTTTAAGGCGGGCCTTGTTTTTCAGAAGCATGACTCACACATTTGTGACATTGTGTAGAGTCTTGCTGCATGTTTTCTTAATAGATCACTGTTAGTGTGAAAGCAATTAGCGTTAACAGTTGTCAACATGCTCTTCTGCTCCCAACACTCACTACCAACAAAAGCTCTGAGGGGAATAGTTTTTATGGGCCAAGTGATGCTGACAATTATTGCTCTCTGCACTCACTTCCCTGTCTGAAATAAGATGCAGTGATAATCGAGGCTGTGATTTATTGCAGCTCATTGTTTGTTGGTGTGTTGATTCCATTTGCACCATTTAGCCTTTTTTGTGTGATTCTTTGTGGGTGCAGGCAAAGCCAAATAAGGATGGTTGTTTCAGCATTTTGTGTGATAGCATTGGCAGCCATGTAACAAGCCATGGCCAAGATAATAGAGCTTAGATAAGAGGTTGGTTATGCAATGTGGAATTTCTCTCTTTGCTGCTGCCACTTCTGCTTCATTCACCGTCTGGATGACATTTGTGTGACAACTGTAGGCTGAGCTGCCACACTCAGTTTCTCTGTGGAAATGAAGCACCTTGTCACCCATCCGTTCTCAAGGAGTTAGAACGTGTGTGTCTTGAAAGAGGAGTTTGTCATCACTGACATACCTTGAGTAATGGAGGGAAGATTGTCTCCATCCAGCCAATTATTCCCTTTTCTCTTGTTGTTTTTAGAAACTCGATACGGTGCCCGCTTTTGATTCATATACCTAAAACACACTCAGATCTCTTTAAATTAATTTCTGAAAAAGTTAGGCTTTCATGGTGGAAACAGACATTTGGTTTATTGTCTTAACAACATTCCAGGGCTCTGGTGATCATTGGGAAAAACTGTGCAATGTGCACAACTGCTGTTTAAATATGCATACTTTCCCGATATGTTACATATCTTTGGAAGATAGAAATATTTGTATAGTTCAACTGATACAACACAATAGCAGATACTTCCAGCAATAATGTTCAACCATCAATAATCCAGTGATCAGTAACACCAAAAATTGACTTTTTAAAAAAATGCATAGACAAAACATTAAGTAATGATGTGCAAAATACTTAAAAAATGTTTTTGTTAAAACTTACAATGTAGTCAATGCAGCTAGCACTGTTAGTGATTTTAACGACTCCAGAAAATCTCTTGAATTTCACCTTTCAAAAGACATCAAAACTATAAATACTGTATATTTCAAATGGATTAAGAATGGCATTCAATTAACTTCAGACATTTTCAGGGATGGCAATTTTCCGCCGATCTGCGGATTTCCGCCGATTTATTTTCAAATTGATCATTTCTGTGAATCGTCTAAATCCGTTGAGAAAATTTTTAGGGGGGTAAGGTACCTTATTGTTACCGATTTTAGCGAAAATCAACACGATTACATAAGCGCTCAGCGCTTCCCCGGGTCAAGTCTTCCGCGGTAACCTGGATGTTTTGTACTCAAGCTACTGCTGTATTGTAAACAGCCCTGCGATTGGATAGTTGCAAACGATTGGACCGATCAAATGGCTCGTTGTATGCTTTGTCAAAAATTCATGGCGGTGTGTTCTCAGGGATGTGATTTTTCCGCTAATTCACCAAATTCCGCTTTTTTTTTATCTTCCAGGAAGATAAAGTACGTTAAGTACGTTAGTGGCTTGTGGTCCACGAACGCAGTGAAGGTGCGCCCTTTCAGTCAGAACTGGAAGTGGCGTATGGCCAGGTGGAGAGCCAGTAACTCTCTGTCGAACACGCTGTATTTACGCTCACTGTCGTGCAAAGACCTGCTAAAAAAGGTGAGCGGCTGCCAAGAACCAGCAACGCATTGCTTCACGACGGCCGCTATGCCCATGTCCGAGGCGTCGGTAGTGAGCGCTATCCGAGCCGCCGGGTCTGGGTGTGCCAGTAGTGCAGCGTTTGCCAGAGCTGTTTTAACCTCAGAGAACGCCTGCTCCCGCTCAGGAGTCCAGTCGACTCTGTCTGCCGGTTTCCGTTTCTTGAGTGCGGCGTACAATGGCTGTATGAGCTGGGCTGCGCGGGGGAGGAAACGGTTATAAAAGTTAACCATCCCCAAAAACTCCCGCAGCGCCCTGACATTGATGTTGAGGAGAAAAAAATAGCAAAACAATTTAGTTAGATTACTTTTATGATTCCAAAAAGTTTGAAATTGACAGTGCACAGTGGACATTGACTCATAACTTTTGAATATTTACAAGACTTAGCTACATCAGTGACTGTGCAAAATGAACTGCTCAAGACTCAGTGGAGATTGAAACTGGTGATCTGAAATGAATGCTGAAATTATAAAAAGTAATGGTATGAATGAATTTTATTTCTATTATGGAATAGATAAAATTAACTGATTTTGATTTGATCAAGTGTTAAAGCATGTGATGGATAATGCTTGTTGGAATATTTTAGGAATGCTATCTTCTTGGAACATAAGTCAATATTATACAGTAATAAGTGGCATTCAGCTGTTTGTTTTATGTCATTTAAGCACAGTTCTGGTACTTAAAAATCATAAAAACCAAGGAGCTTCGGGGGGCTTTGCCCCCCTTGCTCCCCCACAGGGGCTCTGCCCCGGACCCCGCTGGGGGACTGCATCCCCCAGACCCCCTGCTTAATTTTCAGATAATTTCCCCAAGCCCAAATCACATCCCTGGTTCATGTTGGAATTCTGAGCTTTCGGTATCATTTACAGCGGAATTATGAGATTTTTATCAAAGGATCAGGAGTCATTAGTGCTAGAAATAGACAAAAGTGTCAAAAATAAGTTCCGATGGAATTGGCTTGAGAGAAAAGTGACGGTAAAGGTGAAAATTGGCTCAAAGTTCGACGAGGTAACAGAAACAGACAGTTTCTGAAGAAACCAGAAAAGGAGATGGAAGTTCAAAGTTCAGAGACTGACACAGCTTGCTGCCAAAAGGAAGAAAGTTTCACATTAGAAGTGACTTGGTGACCAGTGTAAATAGTGTAATAAACTCTTATAGAACTGTTAAATATGTTGGACTAAAGACAGTGAGACAACACTGAAGAAAAAGTAAGTTAACTTTTCATTAAATTTAATGATTTATCTAAGTCTAGTATTTCATTTTTTTTAATCATTTTTTTCAGTCTAAATTACTTCTGTTTTACTGAAAACCTCTCAGCTTCAGGGAGGCTGCGCCCCCCCATAAGTCAATCAACCAAATTAGGTTTCAGCTGAAATCAGAATTTCCTGTTGCCATCCCTGCATTTTAGGTTGAAAGTGATGTTCAGGGTAGGGCTGTCATGGTGGAGGAATTTCCCCTGGGGTGACGGCGGATAGCTCAACACTGTGATATGCGGTATTATTACAGATGTTTTTAGGATCCTGTGGTCTTGTAATTTAAACAGGGTTCATAACTTATGTGGCAAATGATGGAACCTGTGAGAAACTCGCTGCAGCTCCGCTCTTAATTTGTGCGTGTGTGACAATTGTGCGGTGCTTCCGTCTTCCTACAGGCATAAACTGCTGATTCTGTTAAAAAAAAAACAACTCAATCATTTTCATAAATCAGTAGCAGTAACTCCAGTATTTCAACTACAGGGTGTGTGGACTGGTTGGAGACTGCAGCGACATTCGGCTTATTTAAACAGGACAGCCTCCGTACAGGACCCTGCATGGCTCTTGTCTCCGTGATTTTTGCCGCTGTCTGAAAAATCACGTTCAGACAAGCAATGTACTGCAATAGTTGTTTCGCTCTTGGAGCTCAGTTGTCAGGATCACAAACGCTCTGCTCAGAAGGAAAAAACACGCTTTGTGCCCTTTCAGTGCTCACTGTCACGACTGTATTTAGCAAGGAGACCATCTAGAGAGTCCCCCATACGGTGCTGACAGCAGCAGCACTCGGTGTTGCGAAAGCTTCCACGGTACCAGGTGCAAACATGCTGTTGGCAATAAAAATACACTTAACATTTAACAATTTATTGAATAATCAGTAGGGGCACATAAGTGAACGAGATTTAGCAAAAAAGGGAACGCTGCGTGTACAGATCCCCGTAATATGTGATGGCAATGGTCTTGACTGCTGGTGAAGTTTACGGTTTTATTTTCTTATTTAGCACAGTACACATTAAGTAAAACACATCAGCTATGACCACCATAAGAGCTTCTGCCTCATTATGAGTCTATAAACCGATTAACGTTAGCGTTCGTAGCTCGACTGTCTCTGCTAAATGCTGTAGCCTTATTGACAATTCCACTGACAGGCACAGGAAGTGAAAACATAACCACCGTTATCAAAATAAAAGCCTGCTTTTTTACTTCAGTGCATAAAATAATAAACCTTTCTGGGGGTTATACACCACAGTTGTTGCAGTTGCTCATAATTGCGGTTGTCACAACAGCCCTAATTCAGGGGTTAAAAGTCAAGCTGGTCCCAGGTCAAGTCCATCACATGCCCATCAGTCTGGTGTTTGCATGCACTCCCATGCTGCATGGGTTTCCTCCAGGTTTCCACCCACAAGTCAAAAGACATGCTCATGTCAGAGGACCCTCCAATTCTAGGGTGTGATAAACATTGTAGATAAGAGAAACATAAATTTGTTCTCCTGTACATGCTTTGTTGTAAGGGTCGAATGGCAATTGAGCAATATTACACGAGAGGGAGTATGGTATCAATGAATATAATAACGAGGAGGACATTAGAGTATCACACCTGGTTAGTATATTCATAATACCGTAACAACCTTGAGTGTAATATTGCTTTTATACAACAGTTTCAGCAAGCACAATTTATTAAATGACAGCAATATTGGACAAAATATAATAATTTGTTTGTTTAACCACTTATTTTGCGCAGCTGAGAAAAATAGTCTCTTCTAAATGTAGCCAGTAACTGTTGCTAAACATCTCAATTAGCATGAAGACATCTATTGTCACACACATGTAAACAAATTAAATACTGTCATGTGCAAAAATCTGTGTTTTTTAATACACACCGGTCACCTGTTGAGTCAGTAATGAAAAGGCTCAGATCAAAACGTAGCCAATGCGTTGCTACTTAGCATGTTAGCGATTTGGCTTTTGCACACTTCGCTCTATTTTTCTTATAAATAAAGAGTCCATCACCACAAAGGTATTGTGGTTTGGTAATCAAGACAATAAATCCAACTCTAGCTCTGCCTATTTTTAAACAGACATGAACTAGCTTAACGACATCAAAGTTTTTTTCAAAAGGGTGGAACATCACGTTACAGATGTATAATTTCTTGTCAAACAGCACCTCACTGTGGAAATTAAGGTATCCAAAACAGTACTGCAATTCTCACTGACAGTTGATAGTAAATTACTGTTAATAATAATTAACAGTTACATGAACACCTTATACATAATCAGTGAAACGTTGGAGTGCAATTATCATGGATTTTAGTAAAACTCCTGGAATCCCTATTGTCCAATCAAATTGCTTGGTCGGAACTAACTGTTGTACAATAAAGTTTGCTTTTTTCTTTTCTAAAGTAAATCTGGATAATGGACCATCCAGTTCCAGATTGTCTCCTCCATTGGAATTGTATGCCTCTAAGCTACTCAGATCCTGTCCTATCATGCATGGCTGGTATGTTATTCTAACAACTGTAAAACAATTAATTCTCACTTATTTGAACAGCTGATGGTTTTTTGTTGTCTAGTCAACTCTAGCCTTATTTTCAGATTCAGAGATAATTAAATGACTGCACTGATGCTACAAACCCATGTGTGCCTACTTTTTTTAAACATAGGAATCAATAAATCAATAATGGAATCAATAAATCTGACCTGTTCTACTGATAATAATGGCAGTGTATCAGATTAAAAATTATATATTTCCTTCACTAGTAATAGTTCAGTTTGATATCCACATAGATAGTTTTAGCTACCCAGTATTGGATCACTTGTGTATATCTAATGATAAACACACCACTTTTTAGCTCATTGCAGAAAAGGTTAAATTAGCTTTTTTCCAATGCTGATCAAACACACACAATGATTCCCAAGTGGGTCTACAGCCAGGGCGGGCTCAAGATTAAAGTGTATGAGAATGTGTCATTTCAACTCTGAGTAGGCCTAGGCTTTATAGAAACACTAGTGCATTGCCTGTGGAAAACAAGTATTCTTGTCTGAAACAGGTAGGCCAGTTAGTCTTTACAGGCCCAAATGTAGGCTGTGTTTGAAAGTGGAATAAAAAGAGGTGTAGCCTATATGTAGGCAATCACACATGTTAGACTGTGACAAATATAAAAGGGAATGAACGGCACTAAAGGTGCATTCAGACCAAACGCAAACAGGCAGCGTGTTCACATCCAAGGTAATATGCTAGCTTTGAGATTCTACTGTCACCGGAGCAAAAGTATCACCATTGCAGGGTAAACTAGTTTGAAAATGAGACTCACTCACCTGGAGACAGGAGGACCGGGAGCTCTTCAGCTGAATCAGGATTTCGGAGTTATTCACCCAAGGTTTCCTGCCACGGACGTGCTAGCAAGCTAGGAGTGGAAACTCTCATCATCTTATAAAGTTTTGGAGGCAGGAACAACTTTTTAAGGTGAGCCCTCTGTCAGATAATGTAAACCCAAAGCATGATGTTATTTTGGGGATTTCCACAGTAGGCTGAACACTGCTTCAGAAGTTATAAAGGCAACTTGTCTGTCTGCATCTCACTCACTTTTTCTCAGCTCTGGATGACCAAAGCGCTTTGCAGATCCTGCTATCCACCCATTCACGCACACGTTTACACACTGATGGCAGCAGAGCTGCTATACACACACACAGGCGCCAGCCTAGCTGCCAGGAGCAACTGGGGGTTCAGTGTCTTGCTCAAGGACACTTCGACATGCAGAGTGAGCGGGAATCGAACCCCTGAAGCTCCAGTCAGTAGTCGGCCACACTACACCTGCGCCACAGCTGCCCCGAGTTATAACGTAATTGCGCTGCCCGAAAAATTTGCCCGTTCGCGTTTGGTGTGAACACACCTTTAGATTTATTTGATTGTGTGAACATTAATTACAAAATTCCTAATTAATGAAAATGAATGAGACATCCAATATTAACGACTGTTTCGGAACCCTTGTTTATTTGTTTGTCAGATCACTTTTTTGTCTGATCTTTTATGACTTATATTCATGATAGTATTATCATGAATATAAGTGATAGTCATGATAGTCAGTATTATCTTTTTCTGGTCAAATTTGTCACTTTTCACTTTCTTGTTTTGTTCATGGAGCGCTGTGGTGACTAGTCATAAGGTTGCATATTATTCAATCAGTATGAAGTCAATCTGAAACCCCGCCCACACTTCTAGAAGCCAAGGCAGAAGGGGATAGTGTTGGCTAAACTTTTATTGCTAAACATTATATATTTTAACTGACCAACTTCATATTTGGGGATGCACACCCTCAGCAAACATCAGCAAAGCACTTCTAAAATCTGAGGTCAGTCTGACGAACGGTTTGAGAGCTCTCTCTCTCTCTCTCTCTCTCTCTCTCTCTCTCTCTCTCTCTCACACACACACACAAACACACACACACACACACAGACAGAGACTCCTTGCATTTATAGAAGACTCAGAGTGACTCAGAGGTCTGTTTATAAAATTATATATATATATATATATATATATATATACTGTATATTACACCTGTGAATTGATTTCAAAAATGTTTTTCTAATTGTAATTGTGATTACTTGCTACATTTGCAATGAAAATACAATGAAAAAGAAGTTTTTAAAGCAACTTGTAATTGTTTTTTTTCATAAAATGACTCTCGTATTCAACAAAAATACTGCTAGAGCATCTGAGTTTTCGACAGTCAAAGGGCAAAATGAAGTGCTGCTGTCTAATATTGTTTGCTTAATGGCCCACCCCATATACTACACTGATGTAAGGTAGTCTGTCTGTCAATGAGAGCCTGATGTCTCGGCAATGGCGCCTGGGTGTTTTGCTCTAAGGTGATACAATGGAGATGAGTTGCTTCGGTGATAATGAAATTCAGCCTTGCAGAATGCATAACTTTTGTTTTGAGCCATCTGGTAACATTTTGAAATCGAACTTGTTTGTTTTTCCTTCTCTGTCATTAGCCCTTAAGACACAGAGCTACCAGAAGACTGACCCCACCACTGTAGTTTTCACTACTTACAGTAACTGTGTGGCCTAGGGTTAGTGAAACGGAGGTAGGCGCCGCTCCATTCACCACATGGTGTCCCACATGCTGTGGAAGGGATTAACTTAACTAACTAACATCATTAGCCCTTACTGTAGCTTCAGGAAGCAGTACTTGTATAGTAAAAATGTACAGTAAATGCATATTTATTACAAAAATGATGTTGTTTCTGTAAGGACCAATCATTTACAATAAATACTTGGTTTTATTTCATAAAATTGAGGATAGAATCTAAAACCGTCAAAACTAAACAGTTCTGTTGTACAGTTGAACAGTTTGCTTACTATTTGACCGCTGCTGTGAATTTGTGTTCTGTGAATGAGTTCCTCTCCTCAGCCATGACAGCAAGGCTGTTTTTTCAGCCACCATACCAAGGTGCTGAAATTGTCAATGCTGAGTGCCCCTCCAGGGCAGAATTCAGGGCCCAAATGCTGGACGTAAAGTTTTAAAGTTTTATTTTGAGCTGGTCAAACCCTGACACAGATCGAGGGCTCAAACACAAGACTTGACAAAAATCCAAATAATATTAAACTTGGCAGGAATGCAGGCGAGCCAAGACAGGAGCAAAATACAAGGCATGAAGCGTGTAATCATGCAAAATGACATTCAAGGACCCCAGACAGAATAAAGGCAGACATGGGTTTAAATAAGGCCAGGGGTGATCAATGAATATCGAACATGTGAAGACGCTAATTAATACTAACAACTGACACACGGGTAGAACAATGACGACAGATACGGGAAAACAGGATGTGTGGGGCAACACATACGATCACTGACAGGGAACGCACCGAAATATGAACAGAGGATAAGGGAGACAAGACCAAGACAATCATAATGATAATAATCATAATTAACTGAGAGTCGGGCTGGGAAAACACGAGACCTAATGAAATGAACAAAGGATAATACCACCAAAACCCATAATAACAATAATCCACATAATGGCACATAATAATAATAATAATAATAATAATAATAATAATAATAATAATAATAATAATAATAATAATAATAATGACAACCCAGGAAAACAATGATAATGATAAACACAGAAAATAACAAGAATGATCTTAAAGCGTGAGCATGGTCCTCCGCCCATGCAGAGATCCTAACAGAAATGGCCTTTGGCCAAAACAAAAAGCTGTTACTTTATCTAGGTGACTCCTGTGTTCCTCTGTAGACTTTGACTGAGGATATCATGAGAGAAAACATCTGAACTAGAATTGCACTCAACAGAGATGCAAACCCACGCCAAGTCAATAGTAAATTCCAAGCATCTCACTCCTTATTGTAATGGGAATGTCTACATCAACTAGAATCAGACTCTACCAATCTTCAGGGTCAAAGGCAGGGTCAAGGTCATTTCATATTTGGCTGCTGTATAACATTATGGCTTTTATTCAAATTCTGCTAGCACTAAACCTGATAATAAAAGCCTCATAAGGCAAGTTTAAAGGTTATAAGGCAGAATGTATCTTGGTGACCTAGTATCTTATCTTCAGACCCCATCGATCCTCAAGGTCAAAGCCAAGGTCACGGTCATTTGACATTATGTGTCCAAGATACCGTTCTAACATGTGCACAAACTTCTTTCCCCGAGGTCTAATAAAAACAAAGTCACTATTAGCCAAAATTGATTTTGACCTTTTGTGACCTTGACCTTTGACTTTGTGACCCCAAAAACACAGCAACACATACTAAGCCTGAGGTTCACCAGTATACCAAGTCTGGTCACCCTACCTTCATTCTTCCTCAAGTTACAGTCTGGATAGACAGCTGGACAGATGAAGGCAACCCCCCCCCCCCCCACACACACACACACACACACACCTTGACTCTGTTGGCATGGGTAATTAAGACTTTGAAATAGGAGCACCAGACAAATCCTGCCTCTTGCTTTTATATCTTTTTTAATGGGAGTGATGTCTCCCGTCTCTGTTTTAGAGGCTTTTGTACCTGTCAGAATAAATCAAAGGTATATTATGTGTTCATTTTTCATAAAACATGACAAGTTTAAAGTTAATATCAACATTGCATAACTGTAAGCAAGATTCTCTTTTTTTTGGAGCCAATCGGGCATTTGTGTGCTTGTGTTTTGAGAAGCTCTTCAGTTTTTAACAGGCTTGACCTGATGCCAGCTCCGACATTTACTTTATGAATCCTCGGGAAGACTATGAAAGTCAATGTTCCGGCTGTGTGCTCAGCAGACTGAATAGGAAGAATGTGTTTGAAATATAATGAAGTATATAATAAGGCATATGTTACATTGCCGCTGCAGTAAAATCTGCAAGGGCAAGACAATCTCTGTCACCCAGAGTCATTTAGCGGGCAGATCTTTCACAGCACTGTCACTTGAATTCTTCTCTGCTTTGTGTACGGCTAGCACATATATCCAGTTCTATCCCTCCCTGTAATCCGTAGGTTGTTTACCCAGAGATCAAAGGCAGTAAAATGCATCTGCTTCTCTGTTGCAAAAAGGCCACACAGCTCATTTCAGAGGGACCACTTTGTCAGTGCATCTGAAACGAGGCCACGCACCTTAGCAGGGCTTTATCCAAAGTGTGGAATGAGATCAAAAAATTACAGACATGCACGCACGCACGCACACACGCACATTTGGAGTGCAAGGCCAGTTGTTGAGTCAATAAAGAAAACAGGCAGCATGTGAGAGTGAGAGAACATAAACAGAAATCTGCTGAGCTACTGTTTGCATTCCGCATCTCTCGGCTTCATAGCACAGCTGCCGCTTCAGTCGTGCGTAGCTTGAATCCCGTGTTATTCATAGCTGCACTTAGAATGATTTGAAGGTTTGGCCTTGTAATTAAAGAGGCCATATGGTTATGATGCCATTTATGTGGCAATTTATTGTGTAATCGATTAAAACTACTCTTAAGAAGTGCTTCAAACCGACCTTACACTAATGAAAGAAATGATATGCAGTGCAAGGGTGAATAAGATTGTCCCATTATTAGCATTTAAATATTAACAGCAGATGTTCACCCTCAGACTGTGAGGAAACATGAAGCCACTACAGCTGTATGTGCTTTGTTAACATATCAATTCAAATCAATCAATTCTAAATTCCATACCATCCTGGACACTTGTTTTAAAAGAAGCACATTGATTTTTTTTCCCTAAAGGATGTGTTTGAATAATCTAGATTATTTTTGCCATAAACTGTGGATTTGTTATTTGTCAAAAGCCACTGTGTCTGTCAGTGAAGCAGGTGCATGTCAACACTGAACTTAGACTTCACTAAAGTTGAGTTCCATTTAAATCAGGGAGGCCGCATACAGCCCCCGCACTCATTCACTGAGGCCCACCAGTCCGTTTCCTAAAAATCAATTTATTCACCATGTTTGACCGTATTTTGAACTCCATTCTTAAATGCAATTATAGAAGCGCTAATCGAAACCTTGGTGCCACCTTGGTGCCACAGAGAGAGAGCGAGAGTCAGGGAGCCACAGAGCTACATATAGAGGGAGCAGTGTGCACCGGAGGACATGTTTGTAAGGTATGTGTTGCATGCTGAGACTGCATTAATCAGCTGTAAACAGCAGTAAATGAACAAAGTAGGCTGCTTTTAAACAAGAATAAATGCTACAGCTCCTCAGTAGTGATGGCAGGTGAAGCCTCAATGAAGCTCTGAGGCTTTCCTTCTAATTGTGCAGAAAAAAGATTCAAAACTTGGAGACTTCATTCTAAAGAACACGGCTGAAGCACTGACACAGTTTCAATCCCATGTCAGCAGTAAAGGTTCAGAGACTCTGGTCGTTTTAATCTGCTATTTTTTTGTTCATTTACACCAGTGTCTCTTAAACTTTTCCCCCTTGATTTTGGAGAGTCAGACGATTACCAAGCCATTACCCACACAGCCATTTTTCTGCCCCTCCACACCCACAATGACTCCAAGAGCAAGCTAAGCCTCGTCATATTTCCTTTTCTTCTTGCCTTTTTTAAAATTATTGTCTGGAATTTCTCTTTGCCCATCGTTTTGATGGAGAGAGTTTTAAAAATTAGGCCACACAATTAGTCGTATCTCAGTCGTGTGTTTAATTGTGTGTTCTGTAACTGTGTTTTATCTAATCCTTCTCTCTTACTTTACCACGCAATAGCCTGGTGGAGCACCCACAATTCCGTTGTACTGTACTGCTGTACAGTGACAATAAAGCCTGTTCTATTGTATGATATCATCATTAACAGTAATTTTAATACTAATATGATAAAACACTGAGTAGTGCTTATTTTCATTTGCACTTTCAGTTTTAATTGGGAAACTTTTGACTTTGAAGAAAATAATCCCCCCCACCCGTAAATCTGGCCCTCGGGAAGTGAGGAATAAACTTTGTGTAGCCCTCACTACCACCAAAGTTGCCCGTCCCTGATTTAAATGATGAAATATAAAGGGTTTTGTAACATTATAAAAAGATTTAGTTTGAGTAACAATGAGCCCTTAAAACACTCAAAGAGGCAAGCCACCACTTAACAGGCTAAACTCAGGTAAACAGCTCCCTGTTTTTGGCTGTCTGACTCACTGTCACTGTCTGTTGCCCTTTCTCAGTCCTCTCATCTTGTGCACAAGGAACATAAGTTTGCCTGCTTTGTTGGGGAGAAGGGCCCCTGTGTTTCACCAGAGTACTAGCACCATTTGCACCTGGCATTAAAATGTTTTCTGTGATCAGATTGCATTTGGATAGCATTTGGATAGCGGAACCGGTTCCGGTTCCGCCGGACCGGTGGCGCCACACGAGTAGGCTGCCCGTTGCAGCAGCCTTTTTTTTATCTTCCTTCTTCTTTCTACACCTTTCACTCTGTATATATATCACGGATGCACGGATCGCCCCGGGGGTCTCCCGGGTCGGCAGACGGAGCCACGGTTTGCAGCGGGAGATGCTACAGCGGGGAGGAGCTAGTGCTAGCTAGCACTTGGCCGCCGCCCGGTGCTAATGGGAAACTCGACATACAGGGAGCTGTAGCGAAAACGACGCGGGTGCCGGGCTGGAGTTTAGGCGGCGTGCAAGAAATATAAGACAGAATAATAAAGAGCGATGGCAAGAACCAAGCAGACCGCCCGTAAAATCTACTGGAGGAAGAAGCCCCCCAGGAGACAGCTAGCCACCAGGGCTGCTCGGAGAGGCGCTCCGGCCACCGGCAGAGTGAAGAGGCCTCGCCGTCACAGGCCCATGGCTCTGAGAGAGATCCGTCGCTGCCAGAAATCCACAGAGCTGCTCATCCGTAAGCTGCCCGTCCAGCGCCTGGTGAGGGAGATCACTCAGGACTTCAAGACCGTCCTGCGTTTCCTGAGCTTCGCCGTCATGGCTCTGCAGGAGACCAGCGAGGCCTACCTGGTGGTCTCTTCTTCGCTAAGGGGGTCACCATCATGCCCAAAGACTTCCAGCTGGCCCGCCGCATCCGCGGAGAGAGAGCTTAGACTTTCTGATGCACATTCACCAACCAACCATAATGCTCTGCACTGTGTGTCTATATATATACATTTATAGTAATATGGACATATGTTTACTAGATGTTGTTTTTTCTTGCCTTCTGATTGTTGCTCTGAGTGTTGCTATCCCTGTGCTGTTGCAATCCTGGAATTTCCCCATTGTGGGACTAATAAAGGCTTATCTTATTTGACCATATACACGCTAATTAGTGTTCCAGAGTAGCTAATGGCACAAAGAAGTCATCAGAATATGGACTCCCACGTCAGTGCTTTATTTTACCTAGGGTATGGCTTTTAACATGTATCGCGATACATTTAGGGTTTTATCACAATGCACAATATATGTCATGACATTTTGAGATCTCCTCTGAACCACTATATAAATGTTCATTTAAAACCTTTGCATAAAATGAATCCAGCATAATAGAAACAGACCCTTGTATTGCATTTTTTTAAAATTGCATGCAACGGGGGGGGGGGGGTCGAGCTAAATTTAGCAAACTTTATTGAAACAGTAAAGCAGCCCCACTCATAAATTTGCATTAAGTGAGAATAAATAAAAGTAGGTCTTCCTATTCACATGATTGCTAAAGACAACAATAAAACCAAAACAAAATTTAAACTAGAAAAGCACTCAGAGAGTGCATACCTCCGCCAAGGGTCCTTCAATCTGTCATGGATCACCTCCAAAATGTAATGGGTTTGTGTGTAGGCCTAGAGCCACTTGTGGTGAAAATTGCATCAAAGTCAGCCCATTAGTTTTGGAGTGTTGTGGCTGACACACTGTGAGAAGAGCCTTGGCTGAGGTATGCATTCCCAGATCATCACCAAAATGTAATGAGTTCCTCTGTAGGCCAAGAAGCACCTCTGGTGAAAATTTCATCCAAATCCATCCAGTAGTTTTTGTGTAATCCTGCTGCACAAATACAAACAAAGCCCTTGGTGGAGGTATGCACTCTCAGATCATCACCAAACTCTAATCATCTGTTCCCCGTGCCATTACACACCTTTCCTGAAAATTTCATCAAAATCCGTTCATAACTTTTTGAGTTATGTTGGTAACAGACAAACAGACAGACAAACATTACCTCCTTGGCGGAGGTAAAAAAGGACTCAAAACAATAAAAAGTGCATTAAGCAAGAATTCTGGAGAAAGTTATTTCAAAACCATATAAATTAAAGTGCACTTTTTCCGGTTTGGTCATGTTTTTAACAATAGGAGCCATGTCTTAGGCATTATAATTTGTGACTACAGTGGTGATCTTTTTCCATTTGCATTTTTGTCATATGGGATAAATTTTTCAGAGGAAGAAGCCACATTCATTTACTTGGAAATCCTTGGTTCCTTGAATGTTGTTTTTTGTGGGGGCTCCCTGGGATTTTGACAAGCAAAACTTAATGCATTCTTCATACTGTAGTGGATGACATCTCAAGTGGTGAAACAAATTAGTGGTACTCCTATCTTTAAAGACAATGGCTTTGCAACATATTTTGCAGAAAACTGTCTTTTGTTCAGTGTCTTCCTTCTGAATTCGAACCACTGCCAGGCAACGGAGCCGGCACTTTTTCGCTCTCCCCTCGTTCTGCCGATGTTGCCAGATTGTGCATAAAAAACAAGCATCTCTGCTCCACAAAAAAACAGGCTCAAAAGAAGCATTTTCCAAAGAAAAAAATACAGGAAGAAACAGACCTGGCAACGACCCTGATGCAAAACACGACTGTGGTAGGAGTCACTGCATGCAGTGCAGCTGTGTGAGAGGACTTCAAATGGATAAATAAATGCTGACGGTTTACATTGCCATGACAACTGATGCTTGACATCCGTGATAAAGGTGTTTTACGTATCGTGCATAGTAGAATGTATCAGTATAACAAATATATTTGCTGTATCGCCCAGCCCTACTTCTACCCTATCTAAACAAGAAAATACCGGGTTTCCGCACCCCTTTAAAAGCTAGTCATACATGAATTCCAGAGCATACTGTATG
Organism: Pholidichthys leucotaenia; assembly: GCA_020510985.1. Taxonomy (NCBI): domain Eukaryota; kingdom Metazoa; phylum Chordata; class Actinopteri; order Cichliformes; family Pholidichthyidae; genus Pholidichthys; species Pholidichthys leucotaenia. The sequence continues at coordinate 151,394,552 of CM035838.1, forward strand.
CAACATGACCAACAGTAGTGTGAGGCTCTAGTTCTACTTTGTGACAGCAAATTTCCCAGTGATGCATGTGTCAGTGTTCCTATTCGAAAACTAACCCTGTGAAAACACTTGGATTTGGTATCATTGATTGATTTAGTTAAGATCCATTTGTCACGTATTCTTATTGTAGAAAAAAAACCCAATGTTTTTGTGTAGGGTGGTAGTTACAGACCTTAAAAGATGCAAGCCTCAGAACATCTATTCACTTTCTGTCTAAAGTCCATTGAATACCTGATATGTCTGCTTTAAACATTTATTGTGTGGAGGCATACATGTTCGCCCGATTACTTAAGTATGAAAAAGCTTGGGGGACAAAGTGCATGTTTGCTCAATCCCTGCCTGTTAATGAATGAATGGTGGGAACTAATATCTTACTGTGTTTCCAACTGACTTTTCTGGAGTTTGCTGTCACTTCACCTCTAATGTTCAACCTATGTAAAGTGAGGACTGAGAGGAGACACAAAGAAACAAGCTCAGTCTGTGTTGTTGTAGGAAGAAAAAGACAGAATGGGACGCAGTGTGTTTCGGCTTTAGTCCTTAATTGTTTCCTGGCAGCAGAGGTAAGCGGTTTCTCATGGAATAAATCCTCTTATTTCCATTTATGTGCTCCAGGTGTTGATGAAACAATCCCCACACTGGATAATCATATTTCTTCTTCCCGCTTGCCGAGACAGTGAAAGGGAGATGGAGGTGTGGAGGGAGGGGGGGGGGCTGCACCACACCACATCCTCTCATCCATCCATCACAAACACCACTAGGTCTCTGGATGTGTGCTTGTGAATGGGTCTACTTGGCATTTCAATTTGCACAATAATACAAGAGGAGGAAAGTGGTTGCCCTCGCTGACGGGCCACACTGAACAGGTTGTCACACGGGCATCATGGTGCCACCCAGGAGCACGTTTATCCAGTAAGCTGGTCCGTCAGTTGACATGCCTCTTAGTCAATCTGTCAGCTGATTAGTCAGTACGTTAGTGAGTGCTGCACTGCTGTGTTCTCTGAGGGAGGTTATAAGGTATTGCATTTGGATGATGTACCAAATAAATAGTCATGTTTACTTTGTCGAGCCTATCCTTGCTGAATCTGTTCAGCTATTAGCATTTTAAACTTCTGATTTGTGTCTCTGCTCAACGTCTCCTTATCAGTCTTCCCCTCCTTCGTCGAATGGTTGGCGTAAAGCAGTGTTTTATGGCTGGCAGAACAAGCCTTTACCTTCTCATAGCTGCCAGTCATTTCTTGGCCCGTGGCATTGCCTTTAACACTGCTGGAGCCTATAAATGTAACTGAGGGTCACATACCTCTGGAGGCCTCTCCAAGTGTCTGTAGCTGCAGGCAGGAATGATAAAACCAAGGGCAGCTTCGGCAGTGTCTGTGCTGCCATCAAAAAGAGATATACTGCTATGGGTGTACATAAAGTTAGAATATGTTTCCCCGCAGTGCTGCTCTTATGTTGCAGCAATATTCTTTTAGACTCTTTTGGAACTTGTTGTACTGAATAAGCAATTGCTCTGTTTATTCACCCAAGTGTTGAGAAGAAGCTCAAAGGGGAGGCGACGCTGCTCAAGCTGGAAGGGACTCGCTCTGCCCACTTGACATCATGTCATTAAGCGCTCCAGCCTCAGTCGGTGGCCCTCGCAGCCAGATCACTGACAGGAATCTGCAGCAGACAAAGGGGGCAAAGAGAGCTAATGTGTGTGTTTCTGACCCCCTTCGGCAAAACAGCAGCCATTGTTGTTCCTGGAGAAGGCACAATGGTGTTTCTGTTCAAAGGCAGCACAAGTGAAAGCTTGTCAGAGCTGAGGAAAGTTAGCGGGGGAATGATAGAAGTGGGGGAGAAAAGCTTTATCTGACGAAAGGAACTTGCTGGTAGTGGTTGTTTTTTTACGGTAGGTTTCTCCTGTTCAGTGAGGGCCCCTTTACACACACAGAGATAAAATAAGCCCGATCCCTTGACGATCTCCCAAAGCCTTGAAAAAGCAGTTTCTAGTGCTCTTCTACTCCCTTTACACAGGGGTGGAGATTGTTGCGTGATTAAAATATGGCCAGATCTGTCAGCAATCTTCTGATGATCTCTCAGCAAGGCCAAGATCTCTGAATGATCTTGTAGGGATCTCCACGGTTGCCATGGTCTCCTCAAAGTTTTGACTCAGTCCAAAACAATCTCTCAATGATCACCAAAGGGTAGCAATTTCCCAATGAACTCTCAAGGAGCGCGCAACGGTCTCACAGATCTTCCAGTGATCTCTAAGTGATCTCTGACATGGTCTTTCAATGAACCCTATTGGTCTTTCATCAAAGATTTAGTGATCCCTTAGGGCCCCTTTATCCAGTATGGAGAGATGAGGGATTGGGCCACTTTTTGATGTTTGGGATTGTTTGAGAGAGACTTGTCTGTTTTGGAAGGAGCCAAAACTTTGAGGAGACTGTGGCGACTGTGGAGATCATTGATGATCATTGATAGATCAAAAATTGCCCAGATCTCTCAATGATCTCGCAATGATCTCCACCCCTGTGTAAAGGGGGCATTACTGATCTCTCAACTATCTCTACTGTCCTGACGGGAAAGATTTGGCATTCATTGAAAGATCACTGAGAGATCATTGGGAGATTGACAAGATTGTTTAGTGCTCCTTTTTGTTTCTTGAGAGTTCCTCAAGAGTTTATTGAGAGATTGATTCTCTTTGGTGATTGCTGAGATTTTTTTGTACTGAATCGAAACCGTGGCAACCGAGGAGATCACTGATGATCATTGTGAGATTATTGAGAGATCTTGGCAATCGGTGAGAGAGCATTGAAAGATTGTTGAGCGATCTGGCCATTTTTTCATCACTCAGCGATCTTTCAGTGGTCTCCACCCTTTCTAAACGGGGTATAAGAGCAGTCACACAGATTCTTTTGTGTTGTTGAAGTGGACATATTAAACTAATTTTTTATTATGCATATAACTTTACATGATTCCCATTTCAAAGCAGTTTTTACATTATTATAGGTGTTAATGTAGCAGGAAGTTTAACACTGTCTTAAAGCCAGCCTCCCTGTGGGCTAACCTGCTTGTGATTGGCTGCAGCTCGCAAACAGCTGTGTTAAACAGCAGACGGGAGGATCTCATCTCCTCCTTGAGATGACTGTGCTGAAGCTTTTCTTGAAATAACAGAGAAGCAAAACTGCATTTTTTTGAAGTAGTCTGAAGAATGTTTAATTACACTTGACTCTATTTAATAATTCATTTCCAAGGAATGTACTGCACCAATAAGGAGGTGGATCATAGGTCTACTCAAAGAAAAAGGTGCTAAATTCTGGGTTTCTGCAAGTGCTGGAATTTGTATTATTGCTTCCTTACTAAAATAATGAGCTGTGGGAGGCTCTTAATTGGATCCTAATTTAACACTTGAACACATCCCACTTTCCTCTTTAGTTCACTGTGGATTTTAAATTGAAAACACCTTTTATTAAAAGATTTGAACTGCTGTTGTCTGTTGTAGTCTGTTAAAGCGTTTCCATATATGTAGTTTATTGAGCTATTCAAATAGGCAGAATTTATGGTTTTTGTTTTTTTTTTTCCTTTCAAAGCTATGCTGTGTTATCACAGCACTGAAAGTTGCAACCCTCACCCCTGGTGCTAGCTCCCATTTAATATCACCAGTCATCGCTAAGGCGTGAATTTCTTTCTTTCTAAGGCTTTATGCAGAAGATAGCTAATGGAAGTTGAAGTCATAGTGAAAGAGATGAGGTGCCATGTAAAATGTCTGCAGTATATTGAGCCAGAATGTGCAGTGCTAACACACGTGACTTTTTTTTTTTGTGCAAACCAGCCTTTTAATCTCCCATCCACCTTAGATTAGTGTGACTAAAGGTTTTCAAATTCTTCCTGCTCTGTTGCGGGGTAAAATAACATGCATATCAGCTGGGCTTACTGAATGTTAATAAATGAAACAAGATAAACAACTTGCAGAGCCGTTTCTCTGGAGATGCATATAAAACGGCAGCGGAGTGAAGTTGCTAAAGTATGCTGTTGTTTTAAGATGTTCGCACTTGGCTTTGACTTTACCTGACATTTGGAAGTGAAACAGAAATGATAGCTGAGACAGGTTGAGGTGCGGTCAATGGAGTAGGACGCAGTTTTGGTGGCTCCTGCCAACTTCGTAAAATATTGTTATTCAGTTGTGCAGTTTTCTAAAAACCCAGTGTTTTTTTCTTGGCTCTTTTTCGCTGTGTATCTTAAGAGATACTTTTGAATTGTTTTGCAATGTCGGGGAAAGGAAAAACCCGCACTATTCAGACGCACCTGAAGCCTTGTTCACAGGCCCCGACTTCAGAGCCGCTAGCTCAACCTGTTGATCCAGCCCCTGTTTTGAACGCTGAAGCTTTGAAAATTGAGCTGCTTTCCTCTCTAAAAGAAGACATCTCTGGTATTATTAAGAAGGAGCTACAAGAGATTATCGGAGACGCTTTGGCACCTCTTAAGGTTGAGTTACAGTCTGTGAAATCACAGTTAGCGAGCGTCAATGCTGCTATTGATGCTAAGTTGGCTAAGCTAACGTGCACTATGGGGGACATGGAAGAAACGCTCACAGCTTATACGGATGACATGACTGATATGAAAACAAGTGTTGAGCGCCTCAATGCTAAGGTTGCTGTGCTGGAAGACAAATGTGAAGATCTAGAATCAAGATCGCGACGCAATAACATAAGGATTATTGGCGTTGAAGAGGGTCCAGACTCTTTTTCTCCTACTGCTGTGGCTGCGTTGCTGAAAAATGCTTTTTCTTTGGATAAGGAACCACTAGTGGATCGGTCTCATCGTACTCTTCAGCCTAAACCTAAACCGGGTGAGCAACCACGAGCCATTGTGTGCAGGCTTCACTACCACAGTGACTGTGTTGATATATTACGGCGTGCGCGAGAGCTCCAGCGGATTAAAGTCGGAGGTATGACTTTGTCGGTCTTTCCGGACTACACCGTCAAGATTGCACGGGCTCGGGCTGCATTCAACGAGGTTAAGCGGCTACTCCGTGGCATTGATGGAGTCAAATACGGACTTCTCCACCCGGCGCAGCTACGCATTTCTTACCAGGGGACTGAAAAGAAGTTTACTTTGCCGGAAGACGCGAAGGAATACGTCAAGACTCTGATTTCTGGGTGAGCTGTGAACCTTTCATTATAATCCTTATATATGCTCGGACTCTAGACTTGTTGCTGTTACCTGGACATTTGCGCTTATTTGCTTTATTTTGGGAGTGTTCATTAGAATCTCTTAGTGTATTGTTGAGTTTAATATTATCATTACTTTTTCTTACTTTATTGTTCAGATTACAATACTGGTATAAAACAGCATGTAATTTAATCATTGCACATATTATAATTCAATTTCTGGAAGTTGGCAGGAGACATGTTTTCCATTGGTATATACTGTATATATATATATATTTTTTTTTTCTCTGCTCGGCTTTGCCTCCGAGTTGTTCCTATTTAACTGAGAACAACTTTTCTTTGTGTGTGACACTGCTGTCTCCATTGGTTTTTGGGTGTGTTTTTTTGTTACATGGAGACTTTGGGTGTATTTGTTTTGGGGGTTCTTTTGGGTGGGTGGTGTTTTACCTCAGCTCACAGCAATAGTTCTTGTGTTGGTTGTTTTTTTTTTGGTACATGTAAATGGCTAGTACCAATATAGGCCATGGTACAGCTTTACTAGGCACATCTTTGCGATTCATTAGCTGGAATATTAAGGGCATGGGTCATCCTGTTAAAAGATCAAAAGTTTTTAACCACTTAAAACATTTAAAATCCTCAATAGTGTTTCTGCAGGAGACCCATCTTCGGATAAAAGATCATCATCGGTTGCACTGCTCTTGGGTGAGCCAAGTTTTTCATTCAGAGTTTAATTCTAAATCAAGGGGGGTTGTTATTCTTATTAATAAAAATGTACAATTCTCAGCCACTAACATTATAGCTGATAAAAACGGCAGATATGTGATAGTTGCCGGTACTTTGATGCAGAAAAAGGTTCTGTTAGTCAATGTATATGCCCCAAATATTGACAATGTTGAATTTGCAAACAAATTACTAAGTAGCTTACCATTTTTGAATTCACATTTGTTAATCTTAGGGGGCGATTTAAATTGTGTCTTTGATCCATTATTAGATCGATCTAATCCCCGTAATCTAAATAAGTCTTTAATGTCTCAAACATTTTCTGATTTCATGACACAGAATGGCTTTGTCGATCCTTGGAGATTCCGCAATCCAACCAGTAAAAAATTCTCCTTTTTTTCTAAGGTGCATCATTCTTACTCCAGGATTGATTACTTTTTTATTGACTGTACTTTAAATTCCTGTGTAGTTTCCTCTGATTATTTAAGTATAATAATATCTGATCATGCACCATTATTATTAGATATTCAGTTGGGTGCCTATAAACGTAGTCTTCCTTCATGGAGGTTTAATTCTCTTCTTTTAGCAGATAAAGAGTTTTGTGATTTTATTTCCAATTCAATTGATGAGTTTTTGTTGTTTAATAAAAATGATTCTACTTCATATTCATTATTATGGGAGACTCTTAAATCCTACCTTAGAGGACAAATCATTTACTATTCTGCTCTTTCTAATAAGAGACGTCACACCAAGTTTTCTGAACTCACTTTAGCTATTAGTAATATTGATCAAAGTTATGCCTTAAATCCTACACCAGAATTATTTAAACAGCGCATAGAGGTACAGTCAGAACTTGATCTAATTTCAACCCAAGAAGCTGAACGGCTATTACTACAAAATCGTGGAACTCATTATGAATATGGCGACAAAGCAAGCCGTCTGTTGGCACATCAGCTACGCCGTCAAGCTAATTCTCGGATTATAAGTAGTATTCAGAATAGTCAACATATAATCACGACAGATCCTAATGAAATCAATGCCACATTTAAAACATTTTATTCCTCATTATATACGTCGGAGTTCCCATCAGATTCACATAACATGAACTTATTTCTTCATGACCTCTCGAATCCTGTAATTGACTCAGACACTGCAAAAAGCCTGGATTCCCCACTCGGCCTTGTTGAAATAATTAACTCAATTGAAGCAATGCAATCAAACAAAGCACCTGGCCCTGATGGGTTTCCCATTGAATTTTATAAAAGATTTACGGAAAAATTAGCACCTTTACTTTTAGCTACCTTTAATGAATCATTAGAACGAGGTATTCTTCCTCCAACTCTAACACAAGCTTCGATTGTTTTACTTCATAAAAAGGACAAAGACCCAACTCTTTGTAGCTCTTATAGACCACTATCTTTGCTTAATGCTGACGTGAAAGTGTTAGCCAAAGTAATTTCTTCCCGTCTGGAGAAGGTTCTCCCTTTGATTATATCTGAAGAACAGAACGGTTTTGTTAAGGGACGACAATTATTTTTTAATATACGCACTCTCTTCAATATAATTTATGCAAAACAGTCATCTGATTCATCAGAAATAGTCATATCGCTAGACGCTGAAAAAGCGTTCGACAGGGTAGAGTGGGAATATTTGTTTGCGGTTTTGAGGAAATTTGGATTCAATGAGAAATTTGTTTCTTGGATTCGTCTCCTCTATACATCCCCGAAGGCAAGGGTTCAAACTAATGATATGTTTTCTGATTACTTTTCTCTTGGACGTGGCACACGGCAAGGCTGTCCATTATCGCCCTTGCTCTTCACTATTGCCATTGAGCCTCTGTCCATTGCGTTGCGGTCTTCCAATTTATTTAGTGGGATTTTCCGAAATGGAACTGAACACAAGTTGTCGTTATATGCGGATGATTTGTTGTTATATGTGTCAAATCCAGTTAGTTCTATCCCCAATGTCTTGAGTATTTTAAATAATTTCAGTTCCTTTTCCGGTTATAAATTGAATTTGGAAAAAAGCGAATGCTTTCCTATCAACATGACTGCCTGGGATCTTCAGCAGTCTGACATACCCTTCAAACTTAGTCCCGCAGGATTCAAGTATCTTGGTATAAATGTGACACGCTCTTTCTCTAGCCTAGCTTCAGCCAATTTTTCTCCCCTTATTGCCAAAATAACCTCTGACGTCCAGCATTGGCGAAATCTCCCTCTGTCACTCTTGGGTAGGATTAATGTTGTCAAGATGAATATCTTACCAAAATTCCTTTTTTTATTTCAGTCAATTCCTCTTTTTCTGCCTAAAAGCTTTTTTGATTCTCTGGATAAGATAATTTGTGGCTTTATCTGGAATGGTAAACCACCTAGAGTGCGTAAAAAATTATTGCAAAGATGTAGACTTAGCGGGGGACTTGCATTACCTGATTTCCAGTCTTATTATTGGGCGGCACATATACATAAAATCTGCTATTGGTTAAAGTCTTTTCGCTCCCCATGGTGTAGAATGGAATTATCATCCTGTCGGGGGTCGTCAATACCTGCATTAATTTTTTCTTCTTTGCCTACAAAACCCTCTTTGTATACGGACAGTCAAGTGGTTCTCAACACATTAAAAATATGGTTTCAGTTTAGGCGGCGCTTTGGTTTTGTATCTGCCTCCTCTTTATGTCCTTTAACTAAAAATCATTTGTTTCCCCCATCTCTCTCAGATTCGTCATTCTCAGACTGGCATGACAGAGGTATTAAACATATAAGGAATTTATATACATCTGGGCTTTTTGATAGTTTTACCAATTTATCTTTCAATTATAACTTGCCCGGCACCCATTTGTTTCCATCCATCCATCCATCCATCCATCTTCTACCGCTTTTCCGGAGGTCCGGGTCGCGGAGGCAGCAGTTCAAGCAGAGAAGCCCAGACTTCCCTCTCCCCAGCCACCTGCTCCAGCTCTTCAGAGGGGATACCAAGGCGTTCCCAGACTAGCTGGGAGACATAGTCTCTCCACCGAGTCCTGGGTCTGCCCCGGGGTCTCCTCCCAGTGGGACGTGCCTGAAACACCTCAAGTGGGAGACGTCCAGGAGGCATCCTAATCAGATGCCCATACCACCTCAACTGACTCCTTTCAATGTGGAGGAGCAGCGGTTCTACTCTGAGCCTCTCCCGGATGACTGAGCTCCTCACCCTATCTCTGAGGGTGAGTCCAGCAATCCTACGGAGAAGGATTGCTGCCATTCCTCCCATTTGTTTCGTTATTTTCAAATACGTAATTTTGTTTCTAAGTGTTTCTCTAACTTTCCTTCTATCCCTCCTGAGCAGCCCTGGGAAAGTATAGTTTCACATGGTCCACAACATAAAGGGTTGATATCCAAGCTTTATAATTCCACTTTAACATTAAACGATGAATCAAGTGTCAAAATAAATAATTTGTGGGAGAAAGAATTGGGTATACAGATGACTGATGAGCTTTGGGAGGATGCCATTAACAGAATTAGAACGTCTTCCTCATGTGCTCGTCTTAGCTTGATTCAGTTTAAGGTAATATATAGAGTCCACTACTCAAAACTGAGACTCTCTGAGATTTACCCAGAAGTTGATGGTAGTTGTGATAAATGTAAGGGATCTCCCTGCCACCTTGGCCATATGTTTTTTCTTTGTCCGGAATTATACAGTTTTTGGTCTAGTTACTTTACAATTATCTCCAGGGTTCTTCAAGTGACTCTGCTGCCTTCTCCATTTATTGCCATATTTTGGGATTCCTGATTCCTCTGTAGTTTTGAATTCGGTACAAAGGGATATTGTGGCCTTTACATCCTTAATAGCAAGGCGTACTTTACTGCTGCATTGGAAATCTGTCAGATATCCCTCAATTTCCCTATGGCTCAAGGACATGATGTTTTTTCTAAAACTTGAGAAAATTAAATACACTATAAGAGGATGCACAGAAAGGTTTTACCAGAAATGGCAATGTTTTATATCTTACTTTTCTAATCTAAAAGTCTTACCCATCTAATTATGTCAGCATGTGCCTTGTTATATATATATATATTTTTGTTATTTTTTTTCCTACTCTATTATGTGTATTTGTTTCAAATTATATGCCTGTTGAGGTACTTCCTCTACTGATCTTGTGAGCTGGGGGGGGGGGGGTGTTGTTCGAGGGGATATTATAAAAAAAAAAAAAATCTGGTGCTTAAGTGTGTAGTACTTGTTGAGGCACTATTTGATCCTATATACATATATGTATATGTGCTAAATAAGTGTATCTTTATTTTTTGTTTCAAGAAGTATTATGCCAACTTGTCTGTAATTTCTGAAATTGATTTCAATAAAAACACATTGGAAAAAAAAAAAAGAAATGATAGCTGAGACTCATTCCTTAAAATCCAAGCACGTTTAATCATTTTTGATACTTGAAGACATCGGGCGGATGTTTTCCATGCAAAGTAAATTGTTTTTTTTTTGCCAGGCTGATTTTAGCTTGTTACTTGCTCATTACTTTTAATTCTCTTGTCACCACATCATTTTTCTTGCTCTGTGTAAACACCTTGAGGAGGAAGCCGTCTAACAAGTAGTCTGATTCCTTTTGCACATTTACCTCTCAAAGCAGGCAAGTACTCCCAAGTTCTGGCTGTTATTGTGCTTTTGCTTTGAGGTGTAAAATATCACACTCCGCCAAGATTCGTCAACTTGATCAAATGGTAAATATCAGCATTGGACTTCCATAAGTGTTCACAGCCTGAATTTGGTGTGAGAAATAGTAGAGCAGCTGGCTGTAGCTGTTGTGCTCTAATGTAGTGTTTTTAGTTGAGTTTTAGCAGATAAATTCGTTTGAGTCTAAAATCTGGACAGGAACTAGTTGAGGCTGTGTGGCTTTGGAAACGCTGCCTGGTTCCTTTACTCTTGTGTTTGTGGTGGGTCTGAGAGGCAGCCTGTCAGAGTTAATCAGCCTACAACAGCCGGCTAAAAGCAGACATCCTGACTGCAGAGTGGTGTACACACTCACGCACAAACACACTCAGAAAAAAAAGGGCAGGCGTACAGTCTCCCAGCCTCTCACGTATGTGCTGATGCTCATATGCTGCTTGTACAAAGGCAGAAAAAAGCAGTTGTTAACAGATTTTTCCTCCACCGGCAAGTCATTAAGAGTAGCTCAGTTAATGTTGACTGAGTGAAGCTGCAGAGATGCAGCCCTGCAGTCACTGAGCCGGGGCTTCTGTTGCACTGGATGCCTGAAGACTTTTATTCAAACAAGATGAACCATTGATCCCCATCTTCCCCACAGTTTCTCTTATGCACTGTTGTTAAAAGAGGAGTACAGAAAAAAGGAGAAAATAAAAACATTTTATCCTTCCTGACTCTTCATACTTACAGTACCAAAGCAGTATAATTAGTTCTAGAGCAGCAGTGGGGCTCAGTACTGGAGAAATCACTTCTAACAGGCATGTTTTCCTTAGCTTAGTCCAGCTGTGCAGTTTGTGGGGTACGGAACAGATAAATTCAACTTGCTCTGGTGTTACTCACATTTTGGCTCCACAAGATGCATGACTCTATAGATGCTTGTACATACAGTGGTGTGAAAAAGTGTTTGCCCCCTTCCTGATTTCTTATTTTTTTGAATGTCTGTCACACTTAAATGCTTCAGATCATCAAACAAAATTAAATATTAGACAAATATAACACAAGTAAATTAAAAATGCAGTTTTTAAATGGTGTTTATTATTAAGGGTAAAAAAAATCCAAACCTACATGGCCTTGTGTGAAAAAGTGATTACCCCCCCCGTTAAAACATAAATTAATTGTGGTTTATCACATCTTTAGAAAGCTGAGTTCAATTTCTCTAGCCACACCCAGGCCTGATTACTGCCACATCTGTTCTCAATCAAGAAATCACTTAAGTAGGACCTGCCTGACAAAGTGAAGTAGACCAAAAGATCCTCAAAAGCTAGACATCATGCTGTGATTCAAAGAAATTCAGGAACAAATGAGAAACAAAGTAATTAAGATCTATCAGTCTGGAAAAGGTTATAAAGTCATTTCTGAAGCTTTGAGACTCCAGCAAACCACAGTGATAGCCATTATCCACAAATGGGGAAAACATGGAACAGTGGTGAACCTTCCCAGGAGTAGCCGGCTGACCAAAATTACCCCAAGAGCGCAGCAATGACTCATCCAAGAGGTCACAAAAGACCCCACAACAACATCCAAAGAACTGCAGGCCTCACTTGTCTCAGTTAAGGTCAGTGTTCATGACTCCACCATAAGAAAGAGACTGGACAAAAATGGCCTGCATGGCAGAGTTCCAAGACGAAAACCACTGCTGAGCAAAAAGAAAATAAAGGCTCGTCTCAGTTTTGCCAGAAAACATCTTGATGATCCCCAAGACTTTTAGGAAAATACTCTGTGGACTGACGAGACAAAAGTTGAACTTTTTGGAAGGTGTGTGTCCCATTATATCTGGTGTAAAAGTAACACAGCATTTCAGAAAAGGAACATCATACCAGCGGTAAAATATGGTGGTGGTAGTGTGATGGTCTGTGGCTGTTTTGTTGCTTCAGGACGTGGAAGACTTGCTGTGGTAAATGGAACCATGAATTCTGCTGTCTACCAAAAAATCCTGAAGGAGAATGTCCGGCCATCTGTTCGTGAACTCAAGCTGAAGTGCACTTGGGTTCTGCAGCTGGACAATGATCCAAAACACACCAGCAAGTCCACCTCTGAATGGCTTAAGAAAAATAAAATTAAGACTTGGAGTGGCCTAGTCAAAGTCTTGACCTGAATCCGATTGAGATACTGTGGCATGACCTTAAAAAGGTGGTCCATGCTCCAGTGTGGCTGAATTACAACAATTCTGCAAAGGTGAGTGGGCCAAAACTCCTCCACAGCACTGTAAAAGACTCACTGCCAGTTATCGCAAACGCTTGATTGCAGTTGTTGCTGCTAAGGGTGGCCCAACCAGTTATTAGGTTTAGGGGGCAATCATTTTTTCACATGGGGCCATGTAGGTTTGGATTTTTTTTCCCTTAATAATAAACACCTTCATTTAAAAACTGCATTTTGTGTTTACTTGTGTTATCTTTGTCTAATATTTAAATTTGTTTGATGATCTGAAACATTTAAGTGTGACAAACATACAAAAAAGTGAGAAATCGGGAAGGGGGTAAACACTTTCTCACACCACTGTATGTTGTGCTTTCATATTGAAAAACATAAAGATTGTCTGGATTTTAATACAATTTTGAACATTTTTTTTGTTGGAGGGTAATTTTTAATTTTTGTGGTGCATTGTTTTGGAACCACTGTGCTCAGCTAATGTGGCTAAAAGACAAATGCTTTACTTGCCAAATAGAGGGACACTGAGGTTTTCATTTTCAAGATATGGAAAATATATGTGAACTGTGAAAAAAATGAAATGTAGAGAGGTAAAGAGACTAAGAAGTGAATGCATTAACATCACTGTGATGTTGTTGGACTCTGAATTGGTAAAGCAGCCCACTGTAATTTTTTGAAAATAAAATCAGCTCTGACCTTAGAGTAGTTATTGCAATTCTCTCTATTAACGTTTGACCAGTTGTGCTAGTGAACATGGAGTGATCCTGCTGATAGTTCCTCCTCTTCTTCATACATGCCCCAATGACAGAGGTAATGAGCATGAACACTAAGTATCTGTAACATTGGTTCTAATCTGTTTATACAGTACGGGCCTAGCAGCATGCACTTGTGTATTGATATAATGGGCTGTCTTCAGCCGGTCAACTATAGACAGACAGTCTTTCCCTCATCCTCCCTTCTGAATATTTTGTTGCATTGCTGTCATCTATGGTACACCCTCAGAATTGTCCTAAGTAGGATTTTCTCATTCACTGAGTGGAAGTAGCCAGATGCCACACACCCCGAAGTCAGATTTATGAATAGATTAATTGGGAAGCCAGCATCATATCCAAGTTAAGGAGAATTAAGGTTTCAAAATCATTAAATTATGATTTTGTTTGTTGCAAATACAAACTTATCTATTTAGATACCAAAAAACCCAATTGACTTTTTTATCCACTAGATGGTGCTAAATGCTCGCTGTCTGGTTAGGTCAGCACATATTAGGAGTGACTCCTGAGATCTAGCTGGGAGTTGACAGTAGGGGTGTGCCATATCGTATTGTTCACAATAATACCAGTATAAATTTTGATACCCGTGTAAAAATGAATATCGGGATATTTGAGGTCTGCTGCATGACAACATCACGCTGTTGCGCTGCCAACGGAAGTTACGCGTTACCATAGAAACAGAAAACAAACAGCGCAGGAAGCTGCCGCTCCGTCTGCATCCAGTTGAGTGGAAATATTTAAGTTTCAGTTTCTGTTTCAGACTGCTGCCATGTTAAAAAACAAAACAAACAAACAAACAAAAACAATGAAGCAATGTGGATAATCTTTTTTTCTGCTTTAGCAGTGTTAACATCCGACAATGTGCCGCTCGAAGTGTCTGTATATGTATTTACGTTCCATTTTGGCTGCTTTGTCTTGATTTTATTCAACCGCCTGAAGAGGCAAAAAAAAAGCATCCGTTCAGTGTGACGAGAGCCAAAAAGCCCCAGGAGAGGTCCATGCAACGAGAGTTACAATGCAGGCAAAAGGATTCAGCATAAAACCCGAGATCTGTGTGCAGCTAAGATGGAAGAGTTTATATTATTTTCTTGTAATATTTGATATAGAACAAAAAATATTTTAAACTAAATCTGAGCTGCTGTTTATAAACTGGAGAAATAAGAGTTTGTTTTGTTTTTCCTGAATATGTTGAAGGTAAATAACGCTGGCCTGTGAAACTGTCCTTTTTGCATAAATTTAAAAGAAAAAATTTATTCTGTAACATTGTAATAAATAAATAAACAAAAAAATTGTCATCCTGAAAATTCATAGAAATGTTGTGATATCATTTTTAAGCCATGGATGGGAAATCGCAATATATGATATCGCAATACTCAACGTATCGCAAGATCATGATAATACTGTGTCATGCAGCCTCTGGTGATTCCCACCCCTACTGTTTATTAGCACTTCCAACAGAGCGTGCCGTGCACCATAGTGGCTTTGGTGGAGGTGTCTGTCTTGGCTTTTCAGATTTGTTGAAATGTTATGCTGGAACACGTTTATGGTCAGAAGTCTGACTTAAGCAATTCAACAGCTTCCAGTCACCGAGTAGGAAAGTCAGACGTAGGACAACTCCTTGAGTACTACTACTACTGTTTGCTAACTAGTGTGTAAGCCAGGTTGGGGAGACTGGTGGTATTTCAGTATGGAGGCAGACCATTGTTATGGATTTTGCCAAAAGGTTTCAAATGAATGTTGTCATGGCTAGTTAAACACACAAATTCAGACGAACAGTTAAATTGTAGTTAAAGTTTATGTGCTAGATGAGATTGTTCATATATGAGGTAGAGACTTTTTAAAAATGTTTTTATCTAAAATGAATTTAAATCATTGAGAGAAAAAATCAGTTTGTCAGACTTGATAATGGTGTCCAATAAGTCAACTGCTGATCTAACCTTGTGTTGCAAAGCTCACCATCAGGTTAACAATACCATACTGGTTTTTGGAATCACCAAATTCCACATCTGGTTTTAAATGTGCATTTTCTGTATTTAGTTCATTAGTTTGTATCATACCTTCAAAAATGCAGATGTAAAGTATTTCACCCTTTTGTGCTCCTGCCCTCAAGTTAAACAGTATTTTAGTCGAGAAGCTTAATCTTTGGATCCTCTTAGCACAATCTAAGGGGAATATGTGCATTTAAAAATATTCTATTAGAATAGCTTGTCATGAAACATATAACGTGTGTATATGCTTATTTTATTATTTTATTGCTGATAAGCTGCTCGCCAATAGTGTTTCTCCTTAAAAAAAAAGTCTACTTTTTACAATGTAAGGCATCTAAGAATATCTAACCTCCTGGAACCCTTAAACCACTGGAGGCCTTCAGTTTTGTTGGATTCTTTTCACATCACTTGTGCTTGTGTATGTGTGTTTGTGTTCATAAATAATCTACTTTTATTATCCTGATTTTATAGCCATGATATCGTCAGATACCGTGGCTATATCTGATGTTATATCAGATCTGTGGTGCAGGTAATGAGTTGTACTGGAGATGAAAATGACAGTGATTTTTTTTTTTCTATTTTAAACTCTCCAATAACAGAAATTTAATGGTGTGAAAAGAAATATAATTTCCCACATTAAGAAAAGGAAAGAAAATAACTTTTATGTTTAAAAATGAATCTAATATAACAGGCAGTGGCATAGATATACAGTATAAGCTGTTAAAATTTCTCATTCTTAATGTATTTAATAGTTTTCATTTATCCAACATCCAGTCATCCACATGGACTTAATTATCGTTTTGTTATGAAATAATCATAAAATATCTGTCATAATTGTAGACAGTTGCATGAAGATTTTAGGAGATCAAAGTGATGAAGTCCTGAAATGTTGATAATCTTTGTAGGAAAATGGTCTTTTTGTTTTTGTTGAGCTAGAGAAACATTGTCACAGAGAACATTGTCCTGCACTTAATTCAAATATCAGATAAAAAGGGAGCATTAGAGAAACAGTGTGGCGCTTGTGAACTAGTACTCGCTCTTTGCTATTCAACAGGTTATTATCTTGATGACAGAATGAGCATGTGATGTTGTTAGGGGCCATATAATTATAGATATTATTGTGATTCGATTAGATATGTAGGAGTGCAGCTCCACCGAGAAGAAATCTTTAAATCCTTGATGTGCGCTTTATTTTGTAGCATCCAGTCATTAACACTTTGAGTACACCTCATGGCAACACATTAACCCAGAAGTTGGTGCCGCATACAGTGTGTGAAGAAAAGCAATTAACTGCTCGATCGTGATCTTGTTCTCACTGTAGAAATGTCATACTTTGGAACAACAGGCTTCTTTATTAAAGATATATTGGTAAACAATTACTGGGCTGAGAGAGTATGTTGACAAATTTTTTAGTAATTGATTTTATTCAACCATGCATTTTAGGGTAATGTGTCAACGTTCAGCTTGGAAAACTTAACTCATCGTTAGGGCCTGTTATCCAACAGAAATACGGTCATTTCCCAAAGCTACTTTAAGTTTGGACATTAAGCAGCTTAGTTGTTGGGTAAACATACACTTCTGTCGACATAATCCAAGGTTTTTTAAAGTCCAACGTGATGTAGCCACAGTCTGTGATGATTTTGGGACACTATGTCATCTGACTGCTGGTGTTGGTCTGCTGTGTGTTATCAAGTCCAAAGTCACCACTGCTGTCTACCAGAAAATTTTAGAGCACTTCCTGCTTCCATCGGCTCCATGCTTGCACTTTTGAACTTTTTTTTTTTTTTTAATTTAAGTTTTTGTAAAGGGTATACAGGTCATTACAGCATTGCATTGTTTACATTTTCATCACATGTTCCCTTATTTTTTGCTATTTGACAACATTGGTAGGATAGTTATTACAACACCCCCTTTTTTTTTAAAGTGAAAGAAAAAGTGAAATTAAGGAGAATTAAATAAAAAAAACGAATAAACAAACAAACAGAACAGCAAAAAACAAACAAACAGAAAATTAAGTAATTAAAAGTAAAAGAGCAACTGAGTAGCATTGGAACAAAGAGCGGGACCATTATTGAAATGGTATTTGTCAAAGATTAGATCTAATGGAAGACACATATGCGATCCAGGGTTGCCAGAAGTTCATGAACCCATCCATGTCCTGTCTCAGTGCGAATGTCAACTTTTCCATCGAGTAAATGTCTTGAATCACGTTACTCCAATCTTCAGGTGTAGGACAGTCCTTCAGCATCCATTTTTTAGTTAGGGCTTTTTTACTTGCCAATATTAAAACATTGAATAAGTATTTATCTCCTCGTCTTTCCAGTGAGTCCGGTAGTAAACCCAAATACAAAGTTACAAAAGAAAAGGGAACTGTTATTTTGAATATTTTCCCCAATATTGTCTGTACGTTGGTCCAATATTGGTGGATAACTGGGCATGACCAAAACACATGAAAATGATTTGCAGTCTTTTCACCACACAAGCGCCAACAATTCAACCCCTTATGGGTAAATTTGTTTTGTGCAGGTGTTCTGAAAAATCTTACCAAGTTTTTCCATCCAAATTCTCTCCACTGCAGGGATGAGGTACTTTTCCATCCATCCATCCATCCATCCATCTTCTACCGCTTTTCGGGAGGTCCGGGTCGCGGAGGCAGCAGTTCAAGCAGAGAAGCCCAGACTTCCCTCTCCCCAGCCACCTGTTCCAGCTCTTCAGAGGGGATACCAAGGCGTTCCCAGACCAGCTGGGAGACATAGTCTCTCCACCGAGTCCTGGGTCTGCCCCGGGGTCTCCTCCCAGTGGGACGTACCTGAAACACCTCAAGTGGGAGGCGTCCAGGAGGCATCCTAATCAGATGCCCATACCACCTCAACTGACTCCTTTCAATGTGGAGGAGCAGCGGTTCTACTCTGAGCCTCTCCCGGATGACTGAGCTCCTCACCCTATCTCTGAGGGTGAGTCCAGCAATCCTACGGAGAAAGCTCATTTCAGCCGCCTGTATCCGCGATCTCGTTCTTTCGGTCATTACCCAAAGCTCGTGACCATAGGTGAGAGTAGGAACGTAGATTGACTGGTAAATCGACAGCTTTGCCTTAGAACTAAGCTCCCTCTTCACCACAACAGACCGGTACAACGTCCGCATCACTGCAGATGCTGCTCCAATCCGTCTGTCGATCTCTCGCTCCATTTTCCCCTCACTCGTGAACAAGACCCCAAGATACTTAAACTCCTCCACTTGGGGCAGGAGCCTGTCCCCAACCCGGAGAGGACAATCCACCTTTTTCCGGCTGAGGACCATGGACTCGGACTTGAAGGTGCTGATTCTCATCCCAGCCGCTTCACACTCAGCGGCAAACCGTCCCAGCAAGAGCTGTAGGTCATTGCTGGATGAAGCCAATAGGACAACATCATCTGCAAACAGCAGAGATGAGATCCTGTGGTCACCAAGCATGACACCCTCCATTCCCTGGCTGCGCCTAGAAATCCTGTCCATAAAAATTATGAACAGGATCGGTGACAAAGGGCAGCCCTGGCGGAGTCCAACTCTCACTGGGAATGACTCCGACCGAGTGTTGGCAATACGAACCAAACTCTCACAACGGTCGTACAGAGACCGAATAGCTCGTAACAACAAACCCGATACCCCATACTCTCGAAGCACCCCCCACAAAAATCCACGAGGGACGCGGTCAAATGCCTTCTCCAAGTCCACAAAACACATGTAAACTGGTTGGGCAAACTCCCACGAACCCTCAAGAATTCTCGAGAGGGTAAAGAGCTGGTCCGATGTGCCACGGCCAGGACGAAAACCACATTGCTCCTCCTGAATCCGAGGTTCGACCAACGGCCGGACTCTCCTCTCCAGTACCGGGTTTCCACCCATGGGACCCGGCCGGGCTCAGCCCGAAGGAGTTACATGGGTCCGCCCTCCAGTGGGTTCACCACCTGCAGGAGGGATCATGGGGGTCCGGTGCTATGTGGATTAGGTGGCGGTCAAAGGTGCTTTTCCATTGCTGTTTATTTAGCTTTCCCCATATTTCCAATTGTAAAGTGAAATTCCCCTCTTTTCCCCATCTCTCTTTTATATATGATGTGTTGTCTCCTTTTAAGTCTTGAAGACCTTGGTATATTTTAGAAATGTATCTGATCCCTGGGATCCCTTTATATGCCATTAAGAAGACCTTCAGAACACCTGACTGGGCCCTTTCCAAATCCTCCTTTTTAAGTATATTGTTTATGTGGTGTCTAAGCTGAAAGAACCTGTAAAGATCTTGATTTATTAGACCTTGTTTTTTCAAATCTTCAAAACTTCTTAAAGTTTGCCCCTTAAAAAAATCGTAATATTTTATCAGCCCTTTCTCTTTCCACTCTTTAAATCTAGTGTCTGTTTTATTGGGGGTAAAGTCTTGATCATAGGCAATCCATTGCAGAAGTCGACAGGGCTCTTTAGCTTGATTCTCTCTGACTATCTTAAACTAAGTTTTTAGCGGGGTCTCTATCCACGGGTTAGTGTTATTCAAGAGTTTAGTTAAGGCATTGTTCCCTATTATCGCCTGTAGGGGGATGTCACTTGTTATTTGGCATTCCATCTCCTTCCATTGTGCAGTGTAGACTGGGTTACATATCTCTACTAAAGTTTTAATTTGTGCAGCTATAAAATAGTCCCTGATATTTGGCAGCGCGAGCCCACCTTTGTCTTTGTTTAGCTGTAGGGTTCTATATCTGATTCTAGGTCTCTTACCCTGCCATATGAATCTTGAGATCCTTCTGTCCAGCTCCTGCCATGTTTTTTTTGGGAGGTTCTACCGGTATTGTTTGGAAAAGGTATAGAAGACGTGGAAGTATATTCATTTTGACTGCTTCAATTCTTTGTGCAGTACCTAAGAATGGTATCATATTCCATCTTGCTAGGTCAGATTTTATTTTTGTCACCAGTGGATCATAGTTTAGTGTTATAATTTTGTCGAGTTGTTTCGGGATATTGACCCCCAGATATTTCATAGATTCCAACTCCCAGTTAGTTTTGAGTTCACTTAGTGAAAAATGATTTGGGTCATAGTTGAATGTTAAAACTTGGGTTTTATGCATGTTTAATTTGTACCCCGATAAATCTCCATAGTCTGAAAAAACTGAGATTAGTTCTGGTAGAGAAGTGTCTGGCTGCCCTAGGTATATTAAAATGTCATCAGCAAAGAGTGCTATTTTATGTTCCTTCTGACCAAGTGTAATACCTTGAATTTCTTGATTTTGTCTTATTCATTGGCTCAGAGGTTCTATGAAGATTGCAAAGAGCAGTGGAGACAGGGGGCAGCCTTGACGACATCCTCTTTCTAGCTCAAAAGATGATGATAAATTACCGTTAATCCTTATTTTAGCTGTTGGTTTTTTATATAATGCCTGTATAGTTCTAATGAAGTTGTTATGAAAATTGAAACTGGATAAGATTCTATATAGGAAAGACCAGTCAACCGAATCGAATGCTTTTTCAGCATCTAATCCCAATATGACTGCATTTAAGTTATATTTTTTTATATGATGAATTATGTGTAAAGTGCGTCGAATGTTGTCTTGTGTCTGTCTTTGTCTTATAAAACCTGTTTGGTCTAAGTGAATTAAGTCTGTCAGTATGTTTTCTAACCTTTTGGCAAGGATAGTGGTAAAAAGCTTATAGTCCTGATTTAATACACTGATTGGTCTGTAGTTGGAGCATTCTAGTTTATCCTTTTCAGGTTTAGGTATAACTGCAATGACCCCTTCTCTCCAGGAGGGGGGGATTTCCCCTGTGTGGAGGACGTAGTTAAATGTTTTCAGGAGGAGAGGAGATAGTTGCTGTTTAAAGGTTTTGTACCATTCTGCTGTATAGCCATCTGCTCCTGGGGATTTGTTAGCTTTAAGTTTCATAATTGCTTTTTCCAGTTCTTTAGGTTGTATTTCTGACAGTAGGGTTTTATTTTGTGATTCCGTAAGTTGGGCAAGGTTTAATGTGTTTAGGAATGTCTCAGATGCGTTTTTATGTTTTTTGTGGGAGTATAAGTTCTTGTAGTAATTCTCAAAGCTTTTAAGAATATCCTGAATTCTGAATTTTATTTCCTTTGATACCGGGTCTCTGATTTTGTAGATTGCTCTTTCTGTTTGTTGTTTCCTCAATTTATAGGCTAGTAATTTTGCCGATTTACTGCCTGCTTCATAGTGTTTTTGTTTCAGAAATGTAAGTTTCTTCTGGATTTCTATTGTGTAGATCTCATTTATTTGATTTTTAATTTCTTTAATCTTGAGCGAGCCATTAGAATGATTGTTGTCTTTGTGTTCTTTTTCTAGGTTCTTGAGTTCTCACTCTAGTGTGATTAGTTTTTCTTGTCTCAGTTTCTTTTGGGTTGCCAGTTTTGCAATAATTTTTCCCCTTATTACAGCTTTGCACGCATCCCACAGTATTAAAGGGGATACTTCTCCATTATCGTTTTCTTCCAAATATCTGAGAATATCTGATTCCAATTCATCTTTCAGTGGTCCTTTCAGGACATTTGAATTCAACCTCCAGGAAAATGTATTATTTGTGTATTTTTGGATGTTTAAGTCCATATAGATCGGACTGTGGTCAGAGAGATTCATCAGTCCTATTTTACATGTTTTTACTCTTCCAATGTCTCTATTAAACATAAAAAAGTAATCAATCCTTGAGTAAGATGAATGTGGCGTTGAATAAAAAGTATAATCTTTTACATTGGGGTTGAATTCCCTCCATACGTCACAGATTCCCATTTCTTTTAGTAGCATCCGAGTATTCCTATTTTGGGTGTTATTTTGATGTGAAGAATTACCTGTTGCATCCCAGTATGGATTCAGTCTTAGATTGAAGTCTCCACCACATATCACTAAACCTTGGGCTTTAGTTATCATTAGGTCGAATACATTTTTATAAAATTTCCATTTAGCCCCTGGTGGTGCATATACATTCAGCAGGGTGATATCTTCTCCCTCTAGCTGCCCAGTTACCAAACTGTACCTCCCTTCTTTATCTTTGTGTTCTGATTTTTTTTCAAATGTAATTTTGGTTGATATCAATGTTGCTACTCCCCTCCTCCTCCCTGATTTATATGAAGATGAAGAGATCATTTTAAACCCTTGTCTATTGAGTTTAGTGTGTTCCACGTCTGTTAGGTGGGTTTCTTGTAAAAATATTATTTCTGCTTTGTCTTTTTTCATTTTGCGTAGAATCTTGGATCTTTTAACTGGATTCAGGATCCCTTTTACATTATATGAGGCTATTTTGGTTACACCCTGTTTCTCCATTGTATTTTCTTATTTAGTATAACAGTGTGGTGGCCCTCTTTTTTGCTACTCAGAAACTGAAAGAACATTAAGAGCATAAAAAACATTAAGAACATAGTGTACGAAACTTTAAAACAAAAAACTGTCAAAAAAACTTCCTGAGCTGGGGTCTCTTTAAAGACCCTGTAAGAGCCCTGATGGAGTGTAGGCTCTGAGGGAAATTCCTCAAACTCTGTTACGTGTTGAGGGTCCTCTCTTACCCCTGTAAGTTGTCCCATGTTTTTAACGTGAATTTCAGATCCCAATCTGAATTTGTAATGATTTATTTTTTATTTTTTATTTATTTTTTTATGCCTATACCCTATGAGATTGTGTGCACCCTCCCACCCCCATCACAGCAAACATTCACTCTAATACAGTATTTGTTAGTGTGGAGAGAACATGTGGGTCATTGTTACGTTTCTATTTTAACATGATTTTTTTTTCCCCTTTAAATTAAGAAGACATTTGTTTCTAATGCTATAACTGCTCCATGAAAGGTTTTACCACATGCTGATTCTGCATCTCCTTTAATGTTTGTTACCTTGTAGGAGGGGGGGTGGAAGTGCAGAGTGACTGAAAAGAAAAAAACCCCCAAAAAGGTCGCTATTCCTTCCTGGAACTGGAAAGCTTATCTTTGTAGCTCTGGGGCTGGGTTTCCCGCTGCTGGCCCGTGGTTTTTGAAGGTCTCTGAGTGGACCACGTTTGAGCTCTGATCTTTTCACTCAGATTCACTGCGGGTTTAAACACCGTTACCGGGAGCCCTCTTCTTGCCATGTCAATTGTTGCTTCTTCCGCTGAATTATAAAGACATGACTCTTCACCGTAAAAGACCCTTAGCTTCGCCGGAAATGGCGTCTGAAAGCGTAGATTCTGTTCCCGTAGAACCTTTTTGGCGTTGTTATAGTCCCGTCGCTTTTTAAGAACCTCAGGGGCGTAATCGTGCTCCATGAAGACTTTTCTCTCATGATGCATAAATCCTTTTTTCTGCCAAGCCCGTCTTACAACCTCTTGTTTTATTTTGAAATTGGCGAATCTCACCACCACAGAATGTGGGGGCGCTTCCGGCGCTGGCTTTGCGGCTAATGTACGATGGGCCTTTTCTATCTTCAAATCGGTGGTTTGTGGAATATCCAACTTCTCTGTCAATAAGGATTCCACGCATTCCGCCACTGTGTTGAAACTATCTTCAGCTCCTTCTTTCAGACCGTGAATTCTGATGTTATCTCGTCTCTGTCTTCCTTCTTGGTCGGTTAGCTTAATTCAATTCAATTCAATTCAACTTTATTTATATAGCGCCATTTCACAACAACAGTCATCTCATAGCACTATCAACTGTAGGGGGGAACCCCCACAGTTGCAGAAAGTTGCAGAAAGACCCCAGCAATCAGGCGATCCCCTGTGAGCAAGCACTTGGCGACGGTGGAGAGGAAAAACTCCCTTTTAACAGGAAGAAACCTCCAGCAGAACCAGGCTCAGGGAGGGGCAGTCATCTGCTGCGACTGGCTGGGGGGTGAGGGGATAGAGAAGAAGAAAAGAACAGACATGTAGAGAGCAGACAGCACGATGGGGACTCAATCTATGGGAGAGAACAAACAAATGTTAATGACCAGCAAAAAAAATATTTCATAGAGAGTGAGGAAAGGAGTGAGGCCCAGTGCATTACTGGAGGTCCCCCGGCTGACTAAACTTATTAGCAGCATAACTAAGGGAGGGTTCAGAAACACATGATCCCTCCCTAATTGTAGGCTATATCAAAAAGGTAGATTTTAGCCCTATTCTTAAAAACAGAGATCGAGTCTGACTCCCGAATCCAGATTGGCAGCTGATTCCACAGGAGAGGAGCTTGATAACTGAAGGCTCTGCCTCCCATTGTACTTTTGGAGATTCTAGGTATTACAAGTAATCCTGCATTTTGGGAGCGTAGTGCTCTGTTAGGATAATACGGTAGTATCAGATCTTTTAAATAAAAAGGAGCCTGATTGTTTAGAGCTTTGTAAGTAAGAAGAAGGATTTTAAACTTAATTCTAAACTCTATGGGAAGCCAATGAAGGGAGGCCAGAACCGGAGAGATATGATCTCTCTTTCTAGTACCTGTTAAAACTCTTGCTGCAGCATTTTGGATCAGCTGAAGACTTTTTAAAGATGTTTTAGGACAGCCTGATAATAAAGAATTACAATAATCTAATCTCGAGCTAACAAAAGCGTGGATCAGCTTCTCAGCATCACTCTGAGACAAGATGCTCCTAATCTTGGCAATATTACGCAAATGATAGAAGGCAGTCTTAGAAACAAATTTAATATGTGAATTGAAGGACAAATCCTGATCAAAAATAACTCCAAGGTTCCTCACAGAGCTATTAAGAGAAAGAGTAACTGCATCCAAACTGAAAGTTTGATTTGGAAAGGAATTTCTAAGGTTTTTTGGACCAACAAGAATGACTTCAGTCTTATCTGAATTTAATAGCAGGAAATTACAAGTCATCCAAGCTTTGATTTCCTTAAGACAGGCTTCTAACTTGGCTAATTGATTACTATCATCTGGCTTCATTGACAGGTATAATTGTGTGTCATCTGCATAACAATGAAAATGTATACAGTGCTTTCTAATAATGTTGCCTAACGGAAGCATATATAAACTAAAAAGAGTAGGGCCTAGCACAGATCCCTGTGGAACTCCATGACTAAGCTTTGAGTTGAAAGAAAACTCATTATTTACATGAACAAACTGGAACCTATCAGATAAATAAGATCTAAACCACTGCAAGGAAGTTCCATTAAGTCCAACATAGTGTTCTAATCTATCAAGTAGAATATTATGATCAATAGTATCAAAAGCTGCACTAAGGTCTAAAAGGACAAGTACAGAAACTAGTCCATTATCAGATGCAATGAGGAGGTCGTTAGTGACCTTCGCTAAGGCTGTTTCAGTACTATGATGGATTCTAAACCCAGATTGAAACTCTTCAAGTAAACCATTTCCCTGCAGGTGGTCAAATAATTGCGTAGCAACAACTCTTTCTAAGATTTTTGAAATGAAAGGGAGATTAGAGATTGGTCTATAGTTAGCTAAAGCTCCTGGATCTAGCGTTGGCTTTTTGAGTAAGGGTTTAATTACAGCCGTTTTAAAAGCCTGCGGTACATGGCCTAAAGTTAATGAAGAATTGATTATATGAAGAATAAAGCTACCAATAAGTGGGAAGACTTCTTTAAATAACCTGGTAGGAATAGGGTCTAAAAGACAAGTTGAAGGTTTGGATGAGGAAACTATTTTGTCTAACTCACAAAGGTCGATTGGAGTAAACTCATCAAGACAGACATCAAAAGAAGGAGTTGTAGTAGTTACAGTATTTAAGTTAACTGTGGGAAGAATCTGATTGATTTTATCTCTGATGGATGAAATTTTATTATTGAAAAAGTTCATAAAGTCCTGACTAGTAAGCTCTAAGGCAGGGGTTCTCAAAGTTTTGATGGGTGAGGGCCAATTTGGGAATCCAAAGTTGAACCGAGGGCCACCAAAGGGACGGAGGCAAAAAAAAAAAAAAGACTGAAAATTCAATTCCATTTGTAATCCTTTTAATTATCAGATTTAATTAGTTTGGGTAAAGTCATATTAACAGTAAGAAATTGGGACTGCTCCCTTTTCTAGCCCCTCCACACGTATCGCCAGTTGGTCCTTCAAATCATTTGCCAGATCTTTGATTCGTCTTGTGACTGTGTCATTCGACAAACTTACGTCACGGAACTTTGTTTTTTGGTCTGGGCATACACGCTCTGCCACTTTTAGCATACAGTCTCGAACAAATTCTCCGTCACTAAACGGCTTGCCCCGTTTAGCTATTTCATGAGCTACCACATAGCTAGCCTCTGTTACTGCTTCGCTGGTTTTTGAAAATTGCGTGAAGACTGACTGTTGTGCTGTGTAGCCCCTTTTAAGTTGTTCCATCTTTGTGGTGCGATCCTTGCCACTGAATTTTTCATAATTTTTGTGTTTTGTTTCGTAATGGCGCCTGATGTTAAAGTCTTTTCGCACTGCGATTACCTGTCTGCAGATGAGGCATACAACTTTATCTGACCCGTGAGGTTCAACGAAGTAGTCCAAAGTCCATTTTCCCTGAAACTGCCTTTTTTCCTCGCTGACAGTTCTCGGTTTCCTCGAGTGAGCGGTCTCCATCTCTGCCTCTTTCTCTCGCTGATCCATCTTTATTTCCACACTTCGACTTCCACAAGCACTAATATTTATTTCTTATTCTTCTTCTGACTCAAAATGGTGCTCCGAAACCGTTGCCAACCAACACTTCTGCACTGTGCGCTGAACGTTCCATCTCCCATAATACAATTGGACTAGCTGCTGCAATGAAGTGATCGCAAGGTCGACAACACATGTAATTACGGCTTGTGCCTACAGATGGCGCCAAAGGCCACTAAACGTAGATGTGTATCGGAATTTTTCCAAAGCAATTAGTTCAGATCATATATTGGTTAAGACGTTAACAGATTGGCCGCGGGCCGCCAGAAATGTTTTCGTGGGCCGCCATTGGCACGGGGGCCGCACTTTGAGAAACATTGCTCTAAGGGAATGCTAGGATTAACAGAGTCCTGACTCTTTGTCAACCTGGCTACAGTACTGAAAAGAAACCTGGGATTATTCTTGTTCTCTTCTATTAATGCAGAGTAATAACTTGTTCTAGCTTTTCTAAGAGATTTTTTATAAATTAAAAGATGATTTCTCCAAGCTAAATAGATTTCATCTAAATTAGTAGAGCGCCATTTTCTTTCTAATTGACGAGTCTTCTGTTTTAAGCTACGAGTTTCTGTGTTGAACCAAGGAGTTAGAAATCTCTGATTAGACTTTTTCTTTTTTAAGGGGGCCACCGAGTCTAGAGCCTGATGCAGAGAAGCTGAAACACTATCCACCATGTTATCAATTACAGAAGGAGCAAGCTGTCTATAGCTTATTTCCGTTGTGTTGACACATGGCATAGAGGAAACAATCTGCATAAATTTGGAAATAGCATCATCTGAGAGGCATCTACTGTAATAATATTTTTCTTTAGGAGCCAAATAGTCAGAAATAGTAAAATCAGAGGTTAACAGACAATGGTCTGACAGTACAGGGTTATGAGGAGACACTACAAGATTTTCTATTTCTATGCCATATGTCAGAACAAGGTCCAATGTATGGTGGAGGTAATGAGTAGAATTTCCTACTTTCTGAGAAAACCCAATCGAGTCTAATATTGAATTAAAAGCCACATTAAGGCAGTCACTATCTACATCCACATGTATATTAAAGTCCCCTACTATAATTATTCTATCAGATTTCAGCACTAAATCAGCTAAGAAATCAGCAAATTCGGATAAAAATTCTGAGTAGGTTGATGGGGGACGATAAACTATGGCAAATAAAATTGGGTTTAACCTAAAATTGCTAAAGTGCCCAATACTGAGGACCAGGCCCTCAAAGGAATTATAACATGTTTTTTGCTTTACATTAACTAGTAATTTGGAATGGTAAATTGTTGCTACTCCTCCTCCACGACCAGAACTTCTGGGATTTTGACAGTTTAAATAACCAGAGGGAGTTGATTCATTTAAACCAACATAATCCTCTTGTCCTAACCAAGTCTCTGTAAGGGATATTAAATCAATCTGATGATCAATTAACAAATCATGGACTAACAGAGACTTGGGAGTTAGAGACCTAATATTTAATAAACCACATTTAATTTTTAGATTATGAGGAGGAACAGAGGCCAAATCATTCAATTTAGAGGCTTTATGTTTAATTTGAGTTTTACCAATATTTTGCTTTATCACTTTGGGATTGCTTATGCATTATATTTTTATTCACTTTGGAGGGAGCAGACAACGATTCTCTGATGGTTAGCCTCCAGCCTTGACTGTTTTCTGTGTAAATCCAGCACAGAATCTTCAAACACTTTTACTCTTTCTTCAGCTTCCAAGATTCGGTTTTCGGCCTGGTCCATTCTGCTGTTCATCCTTTTTAGATCCTCTCTGAATTCAAGAAATTCGGCCCGAAATCGTCGTAATTCGTCAAATAGCAATTTCAAGCTAATCTTTTTGTTAGCTAGGCCCAGGTCCTCGTCTTCTGAACGGAGGTCCTCCGGTTCAGATTCTGCGGCCGCTGCGCGTCCTGACCTGGGGAATGACAGTTTCTTCTGCTTTTGGTTAGGCATGGTGTTATTGTCTTTTGATTTTTAATCTTCCAAAAATCCGTTAGGTCTGATTTTGAGGATGTTTTCCTTGGATTGGGTCGGGGAGTTTCAGCGTTAGGTTGCTATCACCATGGCGTCCAGACCGGAAGTCCACTTTTGAACTTTTTTTAATTGAAAAAGACACTCTTATTCCTTTGGCTACATGCCAGGCTTATAGTCACGTCAGATGAGGGCATGCATTACAGTGGGACCTCGGTTTTAGAACTTAATTGGTTCCTAAATGTTGTTTTTAAACTGAGTTGTTCTTAAACTGAAACAAATTTTCCCACAGGAAACGATATAAAATGGATTAATCCGTTCCTGGCCCCCAAAAAGAACAGTGTGTTTTTACCTTTTTAATAACATTTCATTCATAAAAGCCAGACAAAAAACAATGAATATGCATAACATCTTATACAAAATACTGTACAGTAAATATAATAGATAATTTTCATGCTTTGATATGATTTCCTTCTTCAACTCTGTTGTGGTTCTCTTAACTTTTCTCTTTGGTTCTTTACCTTTTTCTCCTTTCTTTGATCCCATAGTGGCTTCTTAACACACAAAAAATAAAAACCATAAAAATGCAAATTCAAAGCGTAATACGTACATACAGCGTTCACGTGCGCGTTCACAGAGCGAATGGCTGCTGACATGTGTCTCTGCCAGATACCAGAAGTTCTTCTTCTTCTTCGCCACCTTCTTCCAGTGTAAGAGGCGCATTACTGCCACCACGTTGTTGGTGACGGTAATGCGCCGGAAGGTCTTTGTGAACTGAGATTTTGTTCGAAAGATGGTGCATTTTTTTATTCAAAAAATATGTTTGTGAACCAATTTGGACGTAAAGAGAGCTGTTTGAAAACCAAGGTTCCTCTGTACATTGTTCAACAAGAATTCTGATATGGGGAGGCATGGGGTATGTGGGCTTGCTCACTAAGGTTCTTTCATTTTAATAAGCTATAAATCAAAATTAAAAAGGGACTTCATCCAGTTCCTTTTACTTGTAAGGAATGTAAAATATATGTAACTTTACTTTTGAAATTGGAATATGAAAAGTAAATTTTCATGATATTCTTATTTGCTATATGTTCTTAACAACTTAATATAACTCAGGATTTCCACTGACTCTGGACTAGGGATGGGCATAATTTACCGATTAACCGATAATTGATCATTAAGAATTTCACCGAGGAAGTTCATTTTCGTCGACAAACCGTTTTTTTTTTTAAACAATCCGAGGTTATTAGGCCTAGTGCACGGCCGTCCTCAAACAATGCAATGGCAAAATTTGGGCACCAGGGGGCAACATTACACCATCGCCGTACCCTGGCGTGCCTCAGTTGATACATGCGCGCTTCCGTAGGGCAATCGCCAAATCATGAAGCGGTTACGGCGAAGTGTTGCGTGGGACCATTTCAATTTAAAAAATGACCAGGTGTACTGCAATCACTGCAATGCAGCATACAAATATACCTCATCGACAGGGTCCATGGAACACCCTTATTACGCGAAGAAACCGCCAACAGTGGTTGCGCGCTGAGTAATGGCGGTCGGTGAAGATTCTTTTTTTTTTTTTTTTCAGAAACTTTATTGAGAAGGTCATGAAGATTCGGTAGAAGACACACACACACGTGTAAGTGTACATACATACGTAG
Organism: Pholidichthys leucotaenia; assembly: GCA_020510985.1. Lineage (NCBI taxonomy): Eukaryota > Metazoa > Chordata > Actinopteri > Cichliformes > Pholidichthyidae > Pholidichthys > Pholidichthys leucotaenia. Next base: position 151,425,234 of record CM035838.1, read on the forward strand.
ATGTAAATAAAGTGTACATAAATATGTTTTTAGAACTCTTTTATTCTTATAACAAGATACGTAACTCAAGATGAAAATGATTTACTGCACAGGTTAATGAGAGCTTTACTGCTCCTCAGGTGCTAGAGGCGCAGGATCGTCGAGGGAAGCTGCAGGAGGCGGCGTAGTGGCTCGACGGGAAGACTATTTCGCACAAAATGGCACAAGAGAACAGCAAAAAGTTCCGCGCGGCTAGACTAAGTAACACAAGCGATAGAGCAATGAATGCGGTCTTCGTTTGTTGGGTGGCCGCTCGGCAGGGACAGAAGCTGGGTAAAACGTCTCGGCCAATCAGCTTGCGGGGTGAAACGTCTCGGCCAATCAGCTTGCGAGATTCCCGAGCCGAGCCAACCCGAGAACAGCGAACAGAGAGAGAGGGATTTGAGAGAGAGAGGTGGATTTGAGTTGTGCGGCTAATGTAGTCTACCTGCCTTGTTACGTACCTAAAAATGTTAATGATTAACCGATTATTAATCATTAATTCTCCCGACGATCGGTGAAGAAAATTTCACCGAATGCCCATCCCTACTCTGGACGCAGTTTGTTACGGCTACGATCTGGTCTCTGCAGCAAATAGTTCCCATTCTAGCTAATGTTCTACTCCCCACCTGGTCCAGACCATTGTGGAGCCGGATTTGGATCGCTAACAATACGCAACAAGTCTACTTTTGAGTCTGCAAGGAAATACCTCACTATCTACTGTTTTTAATAACTCTTGGTTCATTAAAACAAACTATTTAAGGATTGTCCATTATTTTCTGAGGTCTCCTCCTCCACCACTGTGTCAGAGAAAGTAAAAGCTTTGACATAATATACAAGCACTCCACAGAATTAAAATTACGGGCTACTTACATACATATTATTAGAGCACTTAAATCCAGATGGAGAGCTGGTGCATCACGCTTCCTTGTTGTTATCATGTGATCACAATTGGTCCTCCTTGGTCTCTCTCAGGTCTTTCTGGAGCTCTCACATTATTTTATATAACTCTTGCATTATCTTGTAATTCGAACCTTGTTCTGATCTCTGTCAGATCAAAACACAAATGGAGTGGGTGGGGATCGCTGCAAGGCATCAGCATCGGGCCACATCCGTAGTCAGTGGAAATCCAGGATAAGGGTTGGGTAAAGAAATACATTTTTTTTTCTGTCACATTGTTGCAAATTGTCATTGAGAGGCATTAAAAATGCAACATTGTACCAATTTGAGAAAGTGGTGTAAGTTGCCATTGAATAAAACACAATTGAAGATACACATCATAATGTTTATTATATAATAACCGTTATTATAATATATAAGGTATAATGTTTTTGACCTGTCCGTCCATCCAGACATCTGTCCGTTGAACATTTTATGTTAACACCAGTATAGCTTCTACATTTCTGATCGGCTTGACTTTAAATTTATACAGAAGCTTTAACTCATCGATACCTTGGACCTTTCAATTTTGAGATAAATCTTTTAAGGAGTTCCATTTTCTCAGGAGGGAGACTTGTACTTTATTTAGTTCATTTTATGTTGTCACCACTATAGTTTTTACATTTCTGACCAGCTCGACTTTCTATTTATACAGTTTTGACTCAAATGAGGGGCTCCAGTTTGGGGGAGGGGGCTGTTTTTTCCCCAGTCCATTTCACATTGATCATTGTCTTGATTTTATCGGTTATTAATATCCTGTGTGTGACCTCCATTTGCTGCCAGCAAAGCCTCAATTCTGCGTGGGACTGATGCCACTAAGTTGTCAATTTGACACTGAGGAATGTGGTCTCGTTCAGGGAGCAGCACCGCCTCAAGCTCAACATTTGTTGGTGCAGGATCCTGACTGCTTACATGCTCTTCCAGAACATCCCATAGATGTTCTGATGGGGAGTTTTATGCATTGCAATGACAGGGGTTATTCTATTGTACAGGCATTAACATTGCCAAAAGCATTAACAGTTTTAAAGCACATAATTAAAACTTAATTTAATACAGGGTTTTGTTTTCTTTGTACGTTATATTTTTAATATCTCTCTGTATATTTTTACTGATGCATATCCACCCAAGATTTAAAGCCTTTTTTATGACTACAGCATTGCAACAAATGGAGGAACTCTGCATGCCCGTCATTTAAATTGCTCAAATTAACCCAATTTCAGCCTGACATATTTGGAATAATTGTGATTGCTGCGACAGACGGAGAGCAGAGAATCTTAAGCATGTGCAGTCTGCTGTCATTACGTCCTCGTGACAAACTGAGCATTTTACTCCCAAGTCATTTCAATGTGTACTTTAATGCTTTACTTCTATTTTCAGTTGTTTTTTAGTGTTTTCTCTCTTCTGATGTCTCGTGTTGATAGAATCACCTCTTCTGTGCTCGTCTTTGAGGCTGCAATTCTTTTCATGCCGCTGTTTGTTTTGCTTCCCACGATCCGAAGCTCTGTTGAGAGTGAGCAGTGCTATTTTGGAAGAAGAGCTCATCTGGATTGGGATCAGGTTCAGGACCCATGGTAATTGTGGTTTTAGTGGTCGGACTGATGGCTGGCTCGTGTCTCTCGCACTGGCTAAAAAAGTGTGGGGCTCACAGTTGTACTGTAGAACAGTACGCTGACATCTCTGCAGGCTGGATGGCTTTGTAATCAAGAATGTAAATCAGCCACAGAACTAAAAACGGAAATATCCATCAGGAAAAAGTTGGGAATGAATCCAAAATGCACTAGAGCACTGCTTCAAAATCCAATTTATCTGGTTTGTGCACTGTAGACTCCTGCCAAGTGTCACCGTAGTTCTTTGTGGAATGAGTTTGTACTTTGACCGCATGCAATAAAGAACATTTGCAAATTTTCAACCACAACAGAGCTGACAAGATCATTTTACTGTGTTAGCATATTTGAAACGGCAGTAAAAAGCAAACAAAAAGCACAAATCAAATCTGCTGGTGGTTTAGGCTGTAACGATCTGATGTGTATTGTGTACTGTAGTTTCCATCAAGTTCTTCCCACCTTTCATCAGTGCCTGCCCTTTATAAGTAACAGATGGTATCCTAATCGATGGCCACTGTGTTTGCATCTGACCCACTTTCTCCGGTGCTGCTTTCAAGTTGTGTTTCAAGTTATGTTGCACAGTAAAGGTCAAAGACTGAACAGCAAAATTTCAAGTCTGACTCTCAGCTTCTTTTCCTTTTCATGTCAACGGTCAAGCAGTGTGAGCGTCGTTGCACCGCAGTGCTCAGAGCACTCTTTTTCTTCTTCTTTTGTGCTTGCTGAATTTTGTTTTGAGTAAAGGAGAAACTGTCAGTTACTTTAGCAGGGGTGTCCAACCATGTGCCATGGAGAGCCAAGACCCTGCAGGTTTTACCTCCAACCAGTGTCTTCAACAGCAGATTTCTGTGAACTTCTTCCCACTGATTGCTGATAAGTGAAAACACCTGCTGAAGAGACTGGGTAGAAGAGAAAACCTGCAGGGTCTTGGCTCTCCATGGCACATGGTTGGACACCCCTGCTTTAAGGCATCGCTGTTTGGCGTCGTTGAGTTAATGTAGGGTGTTTTTCCCATTGCACTTTTTATTTGCCCATTGCTGTTATCAACTGCAGGAGGAAACCTCATCCGAGTCGTGTCCGATCTTATCTCACAATCTGCAGGATAATGTAAATATTTTTATACAGGCTGTCCCCGAGCAGTGAGGACTGAGCACAGCGTTTCACTTCTTGTCTTTGTCCTTGTCTGACTGTCTCTTTGCAACTTTCTCTCCTCTTCTCCCTCTTACACATACGCCCCCCCCCATCCCCCACCCCACCTTCCAATCATGCATTCTTCCCTTGAGTGTCCTTGTAAGTGTCACAGTCAGCTATGGGGGGGGGGGAGCAGGGAGGTCAATAGTTTCTCTCCCTGCCTTATAAATAATGTGTCTGACAGAGCGAGTTTGGACAGCGACGGCAGGGATAAAATGGCTGGAATATTTTCTTAACTACCGCCACTTTCACCCCCCCCCCCCCCCCTGTGGTGTGACTTGTTTAATCCAGGTGGCAAACACTTGTCTGACCTTGTGCCGTGCTTCCCCGCTGTTTGTTGTTGTTGTTGTTGTTTCAGCGAGTTTTTCTTCTTCTTTTTTTCTTGTCTGTGTCACTGCGGGCATTTTAGCTGAGCAAGGAAGTGTTTGCTTGTCAAAGAGCCATGTAATCGAATTACCCTCCACATGGGTTTTGATGTACAGTGTGCGTGTGCAAGTTCTGTGTCGGTCCGCTGCAGGAATTTCAATGCGGCCAGATTACACACTCGCACTCGAATACAATGCACTTTACACGTGTATTAAGCAGTCAGGGTTGTTGTTGTTTTTGTTTTTTTTTGCCCGTATGCTTATGCTCATGTGTTGACATTTTGTGCATACACGCATGAACTTGTCTGCAAGTGTTTGTGTTTACCGATGCCACAGGGGTGCACACGCCCCGCTGGGATTCGAGTGTTACAGTCCACTGCTAGCTGCTACAGTGAGGGGCCCAGGAGAGTTCTGCTGTGCTGTGTAACCGAGCAGCTCAGTGGATGGGAATGGTGGTGTGTGTGTGGGGGGGGTTTCCTGTGTTGACCATGCTGCTCGGGGTGAGCACCAGTGTCAAGTGTTGGGTTACAGCTCAGTGTGGTGGTGGTGAATGTATTTCTGCCTGATTCTGGTTTTCGTTTTCATGGGCAGAAGTTACTCTTAGCACAGCCAGATGGTTATGTATGTTTGCCTGCGTCGAATCACGAAAGCTGTTAGTTTAGGGAAATACCTGCTACAGTTTATTTTTTTGGCTGTAGCTTCCTGGAGGCCGATGTGACAAAGCACTGTTATCAGCTAGTGTTTAGAAGGTGTAAACTGTATAATAGATTGAGTCTCAAAAGCGTAGGAATTTGTTAGCATTTAAGACTCGGCAGTCCCAGGTCTTTAGGCCAAAAAGGGTAGGAATGGGACTGTAGTTACAGTGGTGTGAAAAAGTGTTTGCTTCCTTCCCGATTTCTCATTTTTTTGGTATGTTTGTCACACTTAAATGTTTCAGATCATCAAGCAAATTTAAATATTAGACAAAGATAACACAAAATACTGTTTTTAAATGAAGGTGTTTATTATTAAGGGTAAAAAAAAATCCAAACCTACATGGCCTTGTGTGAAAAAGTGACCCCCCCCCCCCCGTTAAAACATAAATTAACTGTGGTTTATCATATCTTTGGAAAGCTGAGTTCAATTTCTCTAGCCACACCCAAGCCTGATTACTGCCACACTTGTTCTCAGTCAAGAAATCACTTAAATAGGACCTGCCTGACAAAGTGAAGTAGACCAAAAGATCCTCAAAAGCTTGACATCATGCTGCATCCATCCATCTTCTTCTGCTTAATCCTTTTCGGGTCGTGGGGGGGCTGGAGCCTATCCCAGCATCTTTGGGCGAGAGGCAGGGTACTCCCTGGACAGATCACCAGTCCATCACAGGACCAACACAGAGAGACAGACAACCATTCACTCTCACTCTTAGAATCCCCAGTTTGATGCCAGTTGACCTAACTTGCATGTTTTTGGCATGTGGGAGGAAACCGGAGAAATCCCGGAGTAAACCCACACAAACACGGGAAGAACATGCAAACTCCACACAGATCACTGTTGGCCGGGGGCTGGGATCGAACCCAGGATCCCCTGGCCAAGGGTGAGTTGCTGTGCTGCCGCAGTGCTAACCACTCCGCCACCGCGCTGCCCCATCATGCTGCAATTCAAACAAATTCAGGACCAAATGAGAAACAAAGTAATTGAGATCTGTCAGTCTGGAAAAGGTTATAAAGCCATTTCTAAAGCTTTAGGACTCCAGTGAACCACAGTGAGAGCCATTATCCACAAATGGCAAAAACATGGAACAGTAGTGAACCTTCCCAGGAGTGGCTTGTCGACCAAAATTACCCCAAGAGCGCAGCAATGACTCATCCAAGAGGTTTCAAAAGACCCCACAACAACATCCAAAGAACTGCAGGCCTCACTTGCCCCAGTTAAGATCAGTGTTCATGACTCCACCATAAGAAAGAGACTGGACAAAAATGGCCTGCATGGCAGAGTTCCAAGACGAAAACCACTGCTGAGCAAAAAGAACATAAAGGTTCATCTCAGTTTTGCCAGAAAACACCTTGATGATCCCCAAGACTTTTGGGAAAATACTTTGTGGTCTGACGAGACAAAAATTGAACTTTTTGGAAGGTGTGTGTCCCATTATATCTGGCGTAAAAGTAACACAGCATTTCAGAAAAGGAACATCATACCAACAGTAAAATATGGTGGTGGTAGTGTGATGGTCTGGGGCTGTTTGCTGTTTCAGGACGTGGAAAAATTGCTGTGGTAAATGGAACCATGAATTCTGCTGTCTACCAAAAAATCCTGAAGGAGACTGTCTGGCCATCTGTTCGTGAACTCAAGCTGAAGTGCACTTGGGTTCTGCAGCAGGACAGTGATCCAAAAAAACACCAGCAAGTCCACTTCTGAATGGCTTAAGAAAAATAAAATGAAGACTTTGGAGTGGCCTAGTCAAAGTCTTGACCTGCATCCGATTGAGATGCTGTGGCATGACCTTAAAAAGGTGGTTCATGCTCAAAAACCCTCCAATGTGGCTGAATTACAACAGTTCTGCAAAGATGAGGGGCAAAAATTCCTCCACAGCACTGTAAAAGGCTCATTGCCAGTTATCGCAAATGCTTGATTGCAGTTGTTGCTGCTAAGGGTGGCCCAACCAGTTAGGTTTAGGGGGCAATCACTTTTTCACACAGGGCCATGTAGGCTTGGATTTTTTTTCCCTTTATAATAAACACCTTCATTTAAAAACTGCATTTTGTGTTTACTTGTGTTATCTTTGTCTAATATTTAAATTTGTTTGATGATCTGAAACATTTAAGTGTGACAAACATACAAAAAAATGAGAAATCGGGAAGGGGCAAACACTTTTTCACACCACTGTAAATGTCCTGATTATGTGGTTATGAGACCTGATAAAGTAATCATTAAAAAATATTCAAACCTCTCAAATAGTACTCATGCTTGTGCCCACGATGGGATAATCCTTTACAATGAGTACATGTGGCCAATGGGCAAAATTTGCTTATGCACATAATTTTGTAATCACAGTCATTAGGGGTTGGGAAAAAATTCAGTACAGCATAATATCGTACTAGTTTTTTTTAAAATAAAATATTAATAAATGTTAATAATAATAATAATAATAATAATAAACAACTTACATGTATAGGAACCAGAATAATAAAAACTAGAGGCATCAGCGTTAATCATGTTCACATGAATCACATTTAATTGCATTTAATCCTGTTAATTATATTTTAATCAGTTTAATTGCAGAATCATATTAATCACATTTAATCACATAATGCACGATTAATGCAATAACTTCCTCTCTCACCCATATGCCAACAATGCAGAAATCATCATGTTAATCATGCAACATGCGTTAATGTGGTTAATGCAGTTAACACTGATACCAATAATAAACAGTCCCTCCAGGATTTCGCGATGTTGCGATTGTGTCAATTCACGCGTAATCAGCCAATCAGCGCAACTATTGCATGACCTTGCAACTTTGTCCAATCACTGCAACTTTCCCGCAATTTTGGCCAATCCTCGTCAACTTCTGCCATTTTCACCAATCAGATTTGTCTCTTGACTGGTGCTGAAGCACTCAGTCTAACCAGTCAAATGGGTTGCTGCACTGCGTTCACTTCCGTGTTTACAGTGAGTATTAATGGAACACATCAGCAAAAACAGAGTGTGTGATTTTAAAAAAAACACTCACCCGCGAGGTTTCCAACACTGTCCCTTCCTCCATCTTCCCCAGCCTGCCGGTGGACATCTTGCTATGTCTCCGTCCTGACCGCATGTACGAAGTGCTGGATTTGTGTTGAAAAATGTCTGCCTGCCCCAAAAGTACCCTGTCGTGGGAGCACGCATGAGGACAAACGCCATAAAACCACAAACAAAACAAGCAAATCTAACACTACAGCCAGTGTTTGAACATTTTATACATCTTTAGAGGTAAAACCATTACTACATCTTGTCAGTGAGCTTTAAAGCTGTGAATCTCCGGTCTGGACACAGACACCCCCTTCCTTCCCCCCACTGTAGGAGTTAGGCACAGAAAGAGAGAATATCATATGTAATTATTGTTTCAGAAAAACACAGACTCCAATAGGCAATACAGAGCAACAGAATAAATTATTTATTTTTTCCTCTCTGCTCGGTACCAAGTGGTTGGGGACCGTAGGGAGTTTTCAAGTGAAGGTGCTACCAATAATTTCCAAATCTATACTCTTTAACATGCATTCAGTCCAATTTAGCTTTTGTAATGGTTATTGTGTTTAAGTCTGTATTTGCTGTTGCATAAAAGAGTTTTTCTGTATAGCAGAAGTTTCTGCTTAATTTACAAATCACTGTAATAGGAAATTTTTGACAATCCTGTGCTTTTCTTGTGTTGTTATATACTGTAGAATATCACTGCAGTAAACTGGAAAAAAAACATCTGCTTTCAAATTTGTTATTCTTCCCACAAAGTTTAATGCAAAAAACACCCATCTCAAAACATTGCAACTTTTATCGCAACTTTTTAAAAAAGCTCCCACAAATTGGGCTGCAACAATCATAAAAACATCCCGCGAAATCCTGGAGGTACTGAATAAAAACCAATGACTTTTCAGTCCACTAGAAGTAGGGCTGGGTATTAACCGAAATAAAACCGACGTCCAGGGTGTAGAACTGATGTAATGTTGCTCATGCTAACTTTTGTATTGATTTATTTTATTTTTCTGGTTTTTAACCTGTGTCTGTATCCTCTACATTCTGTGGTGTTTTATTCCCCCCCACCCCAGCACTGTTGTAATTGTACAGCACTTTGGTCAGCCTTGTTGTTGGTTTTTAAAGTGCTCTATAAATAAAGTGGTATTGTATGTTTTTTTTTTGTTGTTGTTGTTTTTTAATTTTCCCCTTTCCCTGTTGTGTGCATGTATATGAGAGCTTTTCATCTACTGCCCCTTTAAGACGTGCCCATGGAGTTCCAGGCATGGGCATGTAACTCCGGAAGTAGAGCTGTAAATGCTTTTCAGATGCAGCAGAACCTATGAGCAGAACATGGGAGGAACAATTAAAGATGGCTTGTAATGAAAACAAACACGGTCTCCATGTGCAGTATGTGATGATTGACTCTTTATTGCATCTGAAGATGCCAAGAAAAAGCGAGCAAAGTGCATGGATACTAACAATGAAAAGAGGCTAAGTTGCTGTTAGCCTCTGATGGTTTTCTGTGTCATCTTGAACCCGATAAGAGACTCATAATCACTGTGTGGTGGTAACATAATTATGGGTGTGTAAAGGACCCCCACAACAACAACAAGCTAATTAGCCACCATGCACATGACATGAACCACAAACCCTCAAGAGGTATGTGTTGTAAACACTGGACAATGTTTATTTAGTTAATTTGTTCTTTATTATATTATGCTCATTTACTACCACACCGCAGTGATATAATGCCACACTCTTGTGTAATATTGTTTAATTTCGAGCCTTGTCAGTAAGAAGAAGGAAGGAAAAAAAAAAGAAAACCAACATGCAAGGGTCAATTATCCATGATAATGATTTAAGGTCAAATTTTCCAGCCCAGACTAGATGTTCACTGTCTGATTATTTCAGCACAGCAAAGGAGTGACTCCTGAGATGTAGCCAGGAGTTGAACAAGGCAAAGACCAAGATGGGAAATTGCAATATATGATTGAAAAACCATGATAATATTGTATCCTGGCCCAAGTACGGTGGTAGTATGGAACCATGGGGCCTCTGGTGATTTACACCCCTAACAGACATGTTTCTTTCACATAATTACATACAAATTACATAATAATATATGATATATTATGAATATTTGGTGCCTTCAGGAAGAGAGATACACTGTCAAAAACAAGTAAAAACTTTGGTCCTAAAATATGAAACAAAAATTACAATAAAAATATATCTGTACATAAAACATAAACCTCTTACCACACTGTAAAATCCAATAAGTTAACTTTACTTAGAGCTAGAATTGCACTCAACTGAGACACAGACCCAGGCCTTGCAGCCCTGTCCCTGTTGGAATGTCATATAGTAGGGACAATCCCTGGTTGACTTTCTTTTTTTTCCACAATATCTTTATTGAACCTTTTTTTTTTTTAAACAAACATGATACAAACAATCAAACACTAACACTAAAGTACTACAAAAAAAAAAAAAATGCACTAAAAAACACCAACAACCACCAACAAAATCAAATCTTCAACAATGCTCCTCTGTTTAGTCTAGACAATCCAACACATAAGTATACATATTATGTTTACCAGTTTGGAATTTACAAGGTCCGCACATATCATTCACCTTCTTCTTCAAGAGTTATGTTTAAATTTTTTACATAATCAATAAAAGGTCTCCATATATTCTCAAATGCAATTTCCTTTGATTTCAGTATATATGTTATTCTTTCTAATGGAAGGTTTGTTAACATCTGTCTTAACCACTGAGTCACATCTGGTCTATAAGTCTTTTTCCATAATAGTGCAATACATTTTTTGGCATTAAGCAAACTGAGGTCTATGAATGTTCTTTCACTTTTATTAAAATTATGCTTTTCTGGGTACAGACCCAACAAAAACAGTTTAGGATTCAATATGATTTGTTTTGAGATTATTTTTTCAATTGTTACCCTCACCTCTTCCCAAAACATTCTTATTAATCTACATTCCCATACACAATGAAATAGAGTTCCTTTACTTTCCATGCATTTTGTGCACGTATCTGGTATATTTTTGTTATATCTATTTAACTCCTCCGGTGTAACATACATCCGCATTAACCATTTGAAATGTATCAGTTTAAGGCGTACATTTATTGATTTGGTTTGAGCTTCTGTACAAGCCAATTCCCATTGTTCCTCTGGAATTTCCGTTTGCAGATCTTCTTTCCAGTAGTTTAATCTTTTCAGTGAATTTTCACTTGAAAATAGTGTCAATGAGTTATAAAACTCTGAAATAATACCCTTTCTTTTACTATCTTTCATCAACATTTTTTCCAAGGATGAATAGATAGGTCGAGTGAGAGCTTTATTTTGATTTGATTGAATAAAGTTTCTAAGTTGAAGATATTTAAAAAAATGTGTTCTATTGAGATTAAATTTGATCCTCAACTCTTCAAAAGACATTATGTTTTCTGCACATGGCAAATATAAATCCTGAATCTTTTGTATCCCTTTTAAATTCCATACTTTAAATACAGCGTCCGCTCTCCCTGGTTTAAAATATTGATTACCCCATATTGGACTAAATTGTGACAATAACTGTGGTTCTTTTAAATAGTTTTTAGCTACACACCATATTTTGATCATATGCTTTACAAATGGATTTTTAACTTGTTTTTGTAATTTTTTTGCCGAATCTGAGTATATGAATATGGGAAGAGGTAAAGGTAAATTGTATGATTCCATTTCAGTCCAGTGAGGGAGATCATTTGATGAAAAATAATATGTCATAGACCTCAGTTGTGCCGACCAATAATACAACATAAAATTTGGACATTTCAGACCTCCACGATCAAATGGTAAATATAATAAAGACAGACATAATCTAGCCCTCCTGTTGTTCCATATAAATTCCACTAACTTTTTTTTAATTCTTGAGAATAAATCTAAAGGTGGTGGTAAGGGAATGTATTGAAATAAATAAAGTATTTTAGGTAAGATATTACTTTTAAGTATATTAATTCTCCCGATCATCGACATTGGTAGTGACATCCATCTCTGAAGTAACTCATCAATATCTGTCATTAAGGCTTCATAATTGACACTGGCGACTGATTCTAGCTTAGGCACAATTTGGATTCCTAAATATTTGAACTGATTTACAACATTGAATTGATTTACCTCAGGGGCTGGGTAATTTCTCTGGGTCTCATTTAGCATTAATATTGAAGATTTAGTTTTATTTATTTTATATCCTGATATTTCCCCGAAATTCTTTATTAAATTCAACAAGGTCGGAATTGATTTTTTAAGATTCGACATAAACAAAATTATGTCATCGGCATACAGGGAGATTTTATGTTCTGTTGGTCCAACTTTAATTCCATATATTTGTGACTGTAGACGTATCGCCATCGCTAAAGGTTCAATTGCCATAGTAAACAGTAAAGGTGAAAGTGGACAGCCTTGTCGACATCCTCTATTGATTTTTATTGATTTTGAAATATTGTTATTTGTTAGAATTTCTGCAGTAGCATTATTATATATTATCTGAACCCATTTTATAAAATTATTTCCAAGTCCAAACCTTTGTAAGACTTCAAAAAGAAAGGGCCATTCAACTCTATCAAAGGCTTTTTCGGCATCCAGTGATAAGAGAGCTGTAACCGGTGCTTCTTTATTAGAATAAATAATATTAAATAGTCTTCTTACATTATGGAAGCCTTGTCTTACCTTTATAAAGCCATTCTGATCTCGATTAATAATATTTGGTAAAATTTCTTGTATTCGTCTTGCTAAAATTTTACAAATTATCTTAAGGTCGGCATTTAATAGGCTTATTGGTCTCATATTTTCACATTTATTAGAGGGCTTACCTGGTTTTGGCAACAGTATAATTAAGGCATTATTCATATATGATGGTAAATTACTATTTTGAAATGCTTCTAAAACCATTTCCAAAAAAGGTTTTGTTAATTTATTCTTAAATTTTTTATAAAGGTCAACTGGAAGACCATCTGGTCCTGCACTTTTTCCTGATTTCATATTATCAATGGCTAGTCCAACTTCTTCTTGACTAATTTTAGACTCCAGTATCTCCCTATTTTCATTTGGAATACACGGTATAAATAGTTCATTCAAAAACCCATGTAGTTTTGTTAAGTCAGATTCATTTTTGGCATCATATAATTTTTCATAGTAATCTCTAAAGGCTCTATTAATTTCTGAAGGATCTATAACTACCTGTCCATTACTTATAATACTGGTAATTGGTGTTTTAGATTCTAATTGTTTAATCTGCCATGCCAATAACTTTCCTGATTTTTCACCTTGTTCATAAAAAGATTGTTTCAATCTTAGAAGACTCGAGGCAGCTCTATTCGCTGATTTTTTGTCATATTCAGCTCTCAAAATCAGTAATTCGTTCTCCAACCTTGGATCTCTTCCTGCATATACTCTTTCTTGAAGAATTATTATTTTATGTTCCAATTGGACTCTCTCCTCTCGAGTCTTCTTAGACTGGTTGACTTTCTGCTTCAATTCTGATGGGACACCATGAGCTATTGTCAGACCTTACAGATCTTCAAGGTCAAATGCAAGGTCAAGGTCATTGGACATTCAAGAGGTGTCCCACACCCCATTCTACGTTGTGTTAAAATGTGGGTTTTATCTCTTATGAGAAATTTACTATAAGCCAAAACTGATTTTGACTTTTTATGACCTGTGACCTTATGAAATGGAGTAGCAGTTTTATCTTAAAAACAGGCATTTTTGTGCAACAGAGTAGTCATTAAAAGAGGAGACAATGCTATGCAGTCGTAAACATGGCCCAGCTCCAACTCTCTTGAGATGTGTTGCGACCATGAAATCCAAAAAGAGTTATTTTGACATGTTTTCTGTGCTGTAGTCTGAATAAAATTGTTAGCATCTCAATCTTTTTGGAATAGGGACCGTAATTGAATTTTAAAGTACATGTTGTCAACAGTGAACTGTTAGGATGGAGCTCTGTAGACTGCGGCATGCTCAGTCATGTCCCCAAACAACCACAAAAAAAAGGATTTAGTCATGTTTTTTGTGCTAAATTCTTCTAAGTCCTGTCTGATGAGTAATGAATGAAGAAAGTACCTGTCTTTAACTTCAGACATTTTATTTGATAATTTGTAATATAATTACAATCAACCATTATAACGATGAATGAATGAATGAATGAATGAATCTTTATTTCAGATAGTACAGGTTAAAACTACAGTACAGGTACTAGTACAGGTTAGAAACTGAATAATATAACAAAGGGGGGAAAGAAAATCCAACAAGGTCAAATTAGACAATAACTCCTCTGATTATACAGTTCAACATAAGTTATCCGAAATGGGTGATGGCTGAAGCCGCAGCTTATATTGCCCACCCATGTGCCATCCAAGAATTCAAAAGAAAAAAACAAAACAAGAGCGATTACAATTCAGAACGAAGTTAAGACAAAATGTGACAAAAAAAATCGATCATGTAGGATGTAGTTACCTCCACTGAAGAGATTATGTTTTGGTCGTAATTGTCTGTTAGTAGGGTTATGAAAAAACAACTGACCCAATTTCAATGAAATCCGGTAACAGCCCAGAGCTGAGGCCAGGGAAGAACCCCTTACATAGATTTTGGAGTGGATTAAATAAAGAGGCAGATCTATTATTTATATTTTTTTCCCACTTTTTCATCCTTACCAAATAGGTTGGGTTTTTTAAAATTTTTAATTACAGTGGTGTGAAAAAGTGTTTGTTTGTGTTTCCTGATTTCTCTTTTTTTTGTATGTTTGTCACACTTAAAGTGCTCATGACACGATTTTGACATTTTTTAGCATGTTGTATAAACTCAAAAGTCATTGTCGATGATCAATATAATAGTTCCAAGCGTGCCTGCATAACATAGTTATCATCAGAAAACCACCGCCATTCAGGCAAATTTGACTGGACTGTGGCACCGCTCACCGAATGAGGAAGGAGGCGGAAATGACGTCAGAGCGAGAACGTTGACAGGAATGCCAGCAGCTTTGTAGCAGACAGTTTCTCTGGTTTCTTGTTTTAGTTTTACGGCTATGCCTTTGCGTTGTGTCGCAGGCTTAGATAAACAGCAGGCCGTGAAAGACCACATCACATGCTTCAGCTCCAACTGTCATAAGCCTCCTTGTGCGCTTTTACGCAGCGCACGGAGGAGGGGAAGGATGAATGGATTTACACGCAGGATTCACCACAGCACATTTATTGAGCATAAGACTGATGACAACAGTTCCCAAAAAGGTGAAGACTTACAAAAGTAAACAGAAACACTTACAGTTGGCGTTCGGGGCCGACATCATCCAGTGAATGCATGGAAAGGAGACGTGTTAACCATGGTTGCGCCCCAGGGCCGACATCGCTTCAAGGAGCGCAACAGAACCACGGCTGTGTGGAGTGACTAACACGTCGTGATAGTGTTGGCATTGTTGGCTGGCTGACAACATGGCAGATGATGCACACAAAACATGAACAGCTGACTGTCAAAGAGAGAGGGGGCGTGGTCGGACTGGTGAATGTTGGACAGCGCCCACCTGAAAGTGGGTCAAAACAGCTGCCCAACAACCGCCGGCCAGAGCAGCGGCTACAGGCATGGAAAAGAAAAGGAACACATACATAACAACAAGAACTCAAAAGATAATACATAATAAACCTGTCAGGACTGGCCCTCACGAGCCAGCATAAGACGCCACAGTCCAGTGAAGTTGCACAGGTGTTTATTAACAATTATGGAGAGGGAAGGACAAAATAACCAGCCGCGTGGGCTGAGCAGCAAGACTACTTGTTAACATATCAAACAATCCATTGACAGCTGAGCCGAGGAACGCTCGCTCAGCGTCTGACAAGGACAAGGGCAACGGAGTACCAACAATAACTACAATCGATAAACACACTTACACATGAGAAGGAATCACGGATGATCGTTAGATGAACGTTTGACGAGACTGCCGCGAGATGCAGCCACTGGTGCCGGCTTTTAAAGCCGGCCGCTAACGACCGCAAATGCAGCGCAGCTGTTCAGACCTTGACAGCAGGAAACTCCCCCGAGCGTTTGTCCAATCAGAGCCCGGGGAGCCAGAATGACAACACCGCTGTCAAAGCCTGACAGGAATGGTGTGTGGCCCGAGCGCGGACAATAATAGCGCTCAGGTTAGGACAAAACCCAATGCCTGAGCCACAGAGAACGGTTAGAACCGAGCCTACAGGATAACACGGGCTCGGTTCGTGACACCAACTGACTATATTGTATTCATTGCCACTAATTTGGACTTTTTCCTGTTATAATAATTAATTTAATATTTTTGATAGTTGTACATGTGTGCTATACCAGTTATGAGTATTGTTTTTCTTGTGACCAAACTCTAGAAAAAATGAGGACTATCAGTTGCTTCTATTGCTTTTATTATTATTGTTGAAAATCACATGCCAGTTGATACAAGACAAAAGCAGTTAATAAACAATGATAACAAACAAAATTGCATTTTTTATGAGGCATAAATAATAGGGAATACATTATTTTTAAGGATATTGCCATCAGTAACATCAGAATAATTTTAATTTCTAAAGGGGTTTTACAGATAATTGAACTTTAAAATGATAAATTATGGCCACAAGTATGCTCTAATTTACTAAAAAATAATATTTATACTATATTTGAAAAATAAAAAACTTATATCTCTTGTTCAAATACCCAGGATAGATACAGGATTGCATGCAACGTCCCAATGATGACAGAGATTTTCAAGTATCACACTATAAATATTTTATAATTTTATTTTCTTGTAAATATTGACAACAGTTGTGGTCAGATAAACATGTATCGAATGAAAAGCAATACCATGAAAACATAAAGGTAGGTAGTCAGCATAAGTAAAACCAACATATTGTCCCTCTTGTATTGGAAAGGTCTCTCTGATCTTGTGAACAACACAGGCAGGTATTGACACTTGGACTTTCTCACCAGGGTAGTGGTAGCACCATCTGATGAACTGTCTGTAAGCTGTATATCACTTACAATTGTTCCCATAATCCACATTCACATAATGTTTATAGGTGAAGTAGGCCACTTCCAACACATCTTCGTTCAGACACACCCCGGGGAAGTTGTGATAACCAGTGATACACTTTATAGCACCGTCCGGAATTTTCTGCTTCACCTTGTCATGCTCCTGACAGAAAATACTCTCCTCTGTTGTCATGCTCACACACAGACCACACTGGCACCTGCAAAAATAAAAAATAGTGTCTTTTGATTTGTTTATTGGGGGGGGGGGGTGTTGACAGTATCAGGCAGATGTTTCAATTTTATTATTAATACGTTGCTATGATTTTATTGAAAAATCGGGTTTAAATAAATTATATTTATGAACAAATAATTTGTTGCAATATCCGTAACAAAAGCATACCACTTGGTGTTCCCCTGCCTTATGTTTGCCGCTGCTGCTGCGCCGGCTATGTGTGCCTCACCACCATCACTCTCTGAGTCTGACTCGCTAGGCACAATGTCTGCTTGGTACTGCTCAAACCTATAAGGCCTGATGCCCCCAGATTCTTCATTATCATCCCATTCTTCTGAATTATAATCATCTGAAGATTGGACAATATAAACCAATTCCAGACTACATGTGCTGGAACCATCGTCAATGTTTTCAACCGCTTCCATCATGCATGTAGAATGGGCAGCCAACCACTGTGTTCTCCCACTGATGTCACAACATGGCCATGGGGTTTTCTAGCCACTGACACAATTGGTGCCGTGGCGCTCTTGGAAACGTCGGATATTCGCGTGAAAACAAGCCTGTTTGACTTAGAACTGCACAGACCCACCGATTTCGTCGTATTGTATTATGTGTTTGCAAAATTAGATGCAGTCAAAATTGTGTCATGAGCATTTAAAATGTTTCAGATCATCAAACAAATTTAAATATTAGACAAATGTAACACAAGTAAACACAAAATGCAGTTTTTAAATGAAGGTGTTTGTTATTAAGGGTAAAAAAAATCCAAAACTACATGGCCCTGTGTGAAAAAGTGATTGTCCCCCCCATTAAAACATAAATTAACTGTGGTTTATCACATCTTTGGAAAGCTGAGTTCAATTTCTCTAGCCACACCCAGGCCTGATTACTGCCACACCTGTTCTCAATCAAGAAATCACTTAAATAGGACCTGCCTGACAAAGGGAAGTAGACCAAAAGATCCTCAAAAGCTAGACATCATGCTGTGATCTAAAGAAATTCAGGAACAAATGAGAAACAAAGTAACTGAGATCTATCAGTCTGGAAAAGGTTATAAAGCCATTTCTAAAGCTTTGGGACTACAACGAACCACAGTGAGAGCCATTATCCACAAAAGGTGAAAACATGGAACAGTGGTGAACCTTCCCAGGAGTAGCCCACCAACCAAAATTACCCCAAGAACGCAGCAACAACTCATCCATGAGGTCACAAAAGACCCCACAACAACATCCAAAGAACTGCAGGCCTGGCTTGCCCCAGTTAAGGCCAGCGTTCATGACTCCACCATAAGAAAGAGACTGGGCAAAAATGGCCTGCATGGCAGAGTTCCAAGACGAAAACCACTGCTGAGCAAAAAGAAAATAAAGGCTTATCTCAGTTTTGCCAGAAGACATCTTGATGATCCCCAAGACTTTTGGGAAAATACTCTGTGGACTGACGAGACAAAAGTTGAACTTTTTGGAAGGTGTGTGTCCCATTATATCTGGCGTAAAAGTAACACAGCATTTCAGAAAAGGAACATCATACTAACAGTAAAATATGGTGGTGGTAGTGTGATGGTCTGGGGCTGTTTTGCTACTTCAGGACCTGAAGACTTGCTGTGGTAAATGGAACCATGAATTCTGCTGTCTGCCAAAAAATCCTGAAGGAGACTGTCCGGCCATCTGTTTGTGACCTCAAGCTGAATCGCACTTGTGTTCTGCAGCAGGACAATGATCCAAAACACTCCAGCAAGTCCACCTCTGAATGACTTAAGAGAAACAAAATGAAGACGTTGGAGTGGCCTAGTCAAAGCCCTGACCTGAATCCGATTGAGATGCTGTGGCATGACCTTAAAAAAGCGGTTCATGCTCAAAAACCCTCCAGTGTGACTGAATTACAACAATTCTGCAAAGATGAGGGGCCAAAATTCCTCCACAGCGCTGTAAAAGGCTTATTGCCAGTTATTGCAAATGCTTGATTGCAGTTGTTGCTGCTAAGGATGGCCCAACCAGTTATCAGGTTTAGGGGGCAATCATTTTTTTCCACACAAGGCCATGTAGGTTTAGATTTTTGTTTCCCTTAATAATAAACAGTTTCATTTAAAAACTGCATTTTGTGTTTACTTGTGTTATCTTTGTCTAATATTTAAATTTGTTTGATGATCTGAAACATTTAAGTGTTACAAACGGAGAAAAAAAATGAGAAATCAGGAAGGGGGCAAACACTTGTTCACACCACTGTATGTCAGAAAATTATACAGAAAGGTTGGTCAAAAAAAATAATGCATGTCGGTGGGTAGGAATGGGACAATGTTAAAATTTAATCTTACAGTTATTCTTGTCAAATTATTGTGATTAATGATATTTTCATGATAATCATCAAATTATTATTAAGACTTAAAAATGTCACTAAAACATAATGGAATCACTTTACTGTGCATTTTGTTTGAAAACTGTTCTTATAGCACTTTAAATGAACATCCTTTTATGTGAAAAGTAATTTCAAATATCATAAATACATGAATTATAACAGAAAAAGTCCAACTGGCACTGTGGTAATAAAATGAACAACTCAGTTTGGACTGCAAGTTGAAGTAAAAATATATACAGCTCTGGAAAAAATTAAGACACCAGAGAGACCACTGCAAAATTATCACTTTATCTGGTTTTGCTATTTATATGTATGTGTTTGACTAAGATAAGCAATTTAGTTTTATTCTCTAACCTTCTGACAGCAACTTACCCAAATTCCAAGTCAAAATATCATGATTTAGAGCATTTGTTTACAAAAAATGACAACTGGCCAAAACAACAAAAAGATGTTGCTTTTAGATGTGCTTTTTGATGTGCCTTTAGATCAAATAATTCAAAGAAGTTCATTTTCATTATTAAACACTACAATAGTTAAGTTTTAACGTAGGAGGGACTCAGAAATCTGCATTTGTGAAATGACAGATTTTTATTCACAGCTGTTATGCATCTTATAATGCTTAGATGATCATCTAATCAGTGTCTTCTTAAATAGACTGTGTTGTCCTGGTGTAGGATTTCAACAGATACTTGCTCCCATACTACATGTAGGGATGCTAATTTAGGAAAGATTTGGCAGTGGTCGCTTATTTATTTATTTTTTTACAGCGCTATATATATATATATATATATATACAGTATATACTGTATATACAGTAATTGAAAAACTAAACAACACTGAGGTTCTCTCAGTCAGTAAACAGTGTTGGTGTAGTCTTGGGGCTTGGAAAGTGACAAATGTGTGACAGTGTAAACTATTGTCTACAAATACAGACATGGAAGTTGATTCACAGCTTTATTATCAAGCAGTATTACGTGAGAGGGAGGATGTATCACACCCATAGTTACTATATTCATTGATATCGTACAACCTCGAGTGTAATGTTGCTTTTATACAACAGTTTTGCAAGTACAGTTTATTAAATGACAGCAATACTAGACAAAATATTATGATTTGTTTGTTTAACCAGTTGTTTTGCGCAGTTGAGAAAAAAAATAGTCCCTTCTAAATGTGGCCAGTAACAGTTTCTAAACATCTCAGTCAGTATGAAGACATCTATTGTCATTTCACACACATATATAAGCAAATTAAATATTGTCAAGTGCAAAAGTAAGTGTTTATAAAACATACCGGCCACCTGTTGAGTCGGTACCACATAAGGGCTGAGATCAAAATGGGACCAATGCCGGTGGCTAGTTAGCATGCTAGTGATTTGGCTTTGGCACACTTTTCTTGCTTTTTCTTGGCATTTTCAGATGAAACAAAGAGTTCATATCCACAAAGATATTGTGGTTTGTTAATCGAGACAATAAATCCAACTCTAGCACTGCCTATTTTTTAAACAGACATGAAATAGCTTAACAAAGAATGGGACTTCCGGGTTAGGTAAGACATCTTTTCAAACAGCACCTCACTGTAGAAATTAAGGTATCCAACACAGCATTGCAATTCTCACTAAGATGACAGTAAATTACTGTGCAATTATCGTGGAATATAGTAACTCCTCGAATTCCTATTGTCCAGTCAAATTGCTCGGTCAGAACTAACTGTTGTACAATTATATTTAATTCAAACTATTCCAATTAAGTAAAAACTAGCAATCTATAAATGTAGTAAGCTTGCCTTGTCAGGTAACAAATAAAGCTGCATTTACAGTATAAAATGTAAAAAATACCCTGACCAGCGATAACAGTGATTGAGTGATGAGTTAAACACTTTGGAAGAGTTGATTGCAAACAGGCTCCCCCTAATGGTGGCAACTCAGATTGCATGTGGAAACCAGGATTGTACTTCAGTAGGCCAGGGGAAGAGATTTCTGGACTTAATCATATCAGGATGCTGGCAAATATCAAGACAAATGATTATTATGATAATAGAAATTCATCACAATAAATGAACTCTGAGTGTTTTTGTTACAATAAACAATGGTATCATATATTATTAATTATTCATATGCCCCATTGTGGTGAGTGATTAGAAGAATACATTACATGCTAACAAAAAAAATGTGGTCTACTTCCAAATAGTAGCATCAGATACTGTATATACAATGGAGTAAGGCTATGCGATATGACAGTATGTATCGAATGATGAGATAAAAACATTTATTGTTTCATAATAAAACTATCATTTATATGAGGTTGTTGCAAAATACACATACGTACCATTGCTGATTCTTCAGCAAAGCTCCTCACACACTTGTCAGTTCCCGCCCCTCCTCTGCAGTGCACGCAGTGCAACAGTCGTGTGGGTAGCCAGGTGGCACTCCGGCGGTTAGCACAGCAGCTAACGCCAAATTAATAGTTTGGTCAAATAGTTGCTACTTCTGTTTGCCAGGGATTTAGGACTGTTTTCCACTGTGTTGTGTCAGAGAGAATAGTCCTCTAATGGTGTCTTCACACCAAAAGCGAACAGGCGGCACGAATCCATACAAAGTCAATGGAAAGAGGCGAGCACATGCAAAATCGCGCATTTGTGCATTCACATCCAAGGGATAGCGCCGTCATCTGAATAAAAGTATCAACAATGGAGAGTAAACTAGTTTGAAAATGAGACTGACACTCACCTGGAGATAGAAGGACTGGGAGCTCTTCAGCTGAATTGGGATGTTGAAGTTATTTACCCACGGATTCCTGCCATGGACGTGCTAACAAGGCTAGCAAGCTAGTAACGGAAACACTCATCAAGTTTTCGAGGCAGGGACAACTTTTTCAGGTGAGCCCCCCCCTCCCCCGTCGGATAATGTAAACCTAAGCATAGCGTTATTTTGGGGATTTCAGCAGCAGGTTGAACACTGCTGCAGAAGTTATAAAGGCAACTTCACCTGTCTGCATCTCACCCAGATGGTGAATTCATATCTATTCATGTGTTTACATTGAGTTATAATGTAATCGTGCTGTGCGAAAAATTTGCCCGTTTGCGTTTGGTGTGAAGGCACCTTAACTCTTTAGCTGTCCCAGTCGCCGTATGGCGACTGGAATGGTTAAAGGGTGGTCAAGGACCCTAGTGGTCAAGAGTGGTAAAAAATTTTTGTCAATAAAATAGTTCAGATTTCCAAGGCTATAACTTGAAAGTTGCAAGAGATAATGGCTTACTGTCAGTTAGAAAGATGTAGAATATGATCTAAAGTTTCAGATAGGAATAAATTTATTAATTTAATTTGCATAATGTCATGGCAGCTATATAAATTACATAACTCAGTCAAAAGTGGACTTTGGACACATTTACACAAAGAATGGTTTGGGGTTTTTTTACACTGTTTTATCTACAGGGGTATGTTTTTATCTAATCTTCAAAGTATATGAACCAGAAAATCAATAAAATATTAAAAAAAACCATATATTCGTCTCTTACTTGCTGCGAGGGGGAGGGGGGGCACGCTCGCTCACGTGACCGGTCTGTTTTTGTCCATCAGGGTCGTTGTTTTGCGTTTGCTTGGTCATTTACACCCTCTACCACATCTACAAACTCTCATGATTATCCCACATGAATTTCATTTGAATTATGCGGCTATTTTTCCTGTATGATGCAGTTTCAGTTGGAATCGCCGCCGCCATGATCGGTCATGGCGGCGGCCACATTGGTGTTGTGAGCTCAAAGTGGAAAAAGAAAGAATAATGAGGATTTCTTCTTCTTTGCTGTATTTCATGTCAGCCATGATTCCTCCGACGCGTGTCTGCCACCTTCTGAACTGTCAAATCAATACAGATCAGTACAGACTCTCAGTATAGCCGCGGGACGTCAATAAGTTGACAGGTGCAGTTGCTGCGCTGTGCCACTGGGGCGTGCGACTTGTCCATTTAATGTGGACAGTTAAAGAGTTAACACCGTTTTAATTTGAGGTAAGTAACGCTAACGTCATTTCCCTCTCATCATTGTAAAATAACAAATGCTAAATGACGATGCTAAGTTGTCACTAATAGGAAACATTATTAGTGTATCAGAACATCATTTCTTAGCTTTGTCTGAAAAAAATATATTAAAGCTGCAAAAATGTGTGATAGCGGCACATACACACAAAATAAATGGTAAATAAAATAAAATGTGTTGGAGGAGCAAATTGCCTCTTCATGTAACTTACTTGATCTCTAATAATTTTAATAATTAGTCAAGTAGTGAAATGTTGATATGTACTGTAGTCAGAGTAAACCTCGTTAGGATAGTTAACATTATCAAACTTTCACCAGTTTGTTGACTGGCCCACCAGAGAAAACAAAACACTGGAGTGCAGAATGAGCTGAGAGAGATGCTGAAGAGGTGCAAGGACAATTATAGGAGGAAGTTGGAAGACAAACTCAGGCAAAACAACGCTAAAGATGTGTGGATGGGAATGAAGAAAATAACTGGGTGCAAGGGGAGAGTCAGGCAGCCATCTGGGAGCCAGGAGAGAGCTGAGGAACTGAATATGTTTTTTAATAGGTTCAGCTCACAGTCTGTCACCCCAGCAACACAACCAGACCCCCACACACCCATCTCCACCCACCCTCCTGTACAGAACCTCTCTCCATCTCCCCCCTCCTCCTCCTCAGGGGGCACCAGGACCCTCCCTCACTTCACGGTGACTACAGACCAGGTGGAGAAACAGCTGGAGAGACTCCGTCAGGGGAAGGCGGCGGCCCCTGATGGCATCTCCGCCAGGACCCTGAGGACCTGTGCCAACCAACTAGCTCTGGTACTGAAACACCTGTACAACCTGAGCCTGAGTCTGGAGAGAGTACCGGTGCTGTGGAAGACATCCTGCCTGGTTCCTGTCCCCAAGAAGTCATCTCCATCGGACTTGAACGACTATCGACCAGTTGCTCTCACATTCCATGTGATGAAGGTCTTGGAGAGACTGGTCTTAGCCCATCTGAGGCCGCAGGTGAAGACGTGGCTGGACCCTCTGCAGTTTGCATATAAGCCCCATTTAGGAGTTGAAGATGCTTTTATCTCCCTGCTGCAACGAGCCCATCTGCACCTGGATGGTGGAGGAGATACTGTGAGAATCACTTTTTTTGATTTCTCCAGTGCCTTTAACACCATCCAGCCACTGCTGCTGGGTGAGAAGCTGTGGGTGATGGGGGTCAACAGCTCTGTGATCTCCTGGATTACTGACTACCTGACAGGCAGGCCACAGTTTGTCCGGCTGGGCAATGTCTTGTCTGGAGTGGTGGCTAGTGATATGGGAGCTCCACAGCGGACTGTGCTCTCTCCTTTTCTCTTTACCTTATACACCACTGACTTTCAGTACAACACAGAGTCATGCCACCTGCAGAAATTCTTTGACGACTCAGCTGTTGTGGGGTGTATAAAAGGAGGAGAGGAGGGGGAGTACAAGGAAATTGTAGATAGATTTGTGGAGTGGACAGAGCAGAATCACCTGAGGTTGAATGTCAGCAAGACCAGAGAGATGGTGATTGACTTCAGGAAGAGGAAGACACCTTCTCAGCTACTGCAGATTAGGGGGAGGATGTGGGAGTGGTTGAGGACTACAAATATCTGGGTGTCAGGATCAGCAGTGGGTTGGACTGGAGATCCAACACCGATGCTGTGCCCAAGAAGGGGATGAGCAGACTCTACTACCTGAGGAAGCTGAGATCCTTCAACTTGTGTAGCAGGATGCTGGAGCTTTTCTATCAGACCATTGTCTCCAGCGCCATCTTCTTTGCTGCTGTCTGTTGGGGTAGCAGTATCAGGGCCGGAGACACCAACAGACTTGACAAGATTATCAAGAGGGCTGGCTCTGTAATTGGTCTCATACCGGAGACCTTTGAGACAGTGGTGGAGAGGAGGACACTAAATATACTGCGATCCATCATAGACAATCCTGATCACCCCCTCCACCACACACTAGACAGACAGCAAAGCACTTTCTCCAGTAGACTACTACAGCTTTGCTGTCGAACGGCCAGGTACAGGAAATCTTTCCTGCCACATGCAATTTCACTGTACAATAACTCACTATGATGTTGTATTCTGGTCATAATAATGCTTCCACACTGCACCTTACAATGTAACTGGTACCTCACATTTCACTCTGCTCCTGATAATCCTTCTTTGTGCAACGGGATGATTGATGTGTTTATACGGGTCATCATATATTAAGCTATGATATATATAGGTTTTATAGTTGTGTTAGTTTTACTTTCCATGGATAATCCCTTTGTCTGTCATGTGTGTGTTTCTGTGTTTGGTTGTCTACTGTCATGCTGCTGTTACATTGTAATTTCCCAGTTTGGGATCAATAAAGTACATCCATCTATCTATCTATCTATCTATCTATCTATCTATCTATCTATCTATCTATGTATCTATCTATCTATCTATCTATCTATCTATCTATCTATCTATCTATCTATCTATCTATCTATCTGTTTTCTTCCTCAACATTAGGATGACAGAAGAAGAAACATTAGAGGAATACTGTATATATTGGATGTGATTACATCTTTAAATAAAATTAGAAGATGAATGCCAGATGAATTTGGGCATTTGACTTTTTCACTATGTAATTTAAATGTTAAAAAACAGATTAATTTTTTATGGTTATTATACCTAAACTATAGAATTTACAGAAAATGTATATCGTTCTCGGGATATAAGATTACTTATATCTGAATATGAAATTTTGGTGGTGCTTGGGGTACTTCCTTTTCATATTCATCATATTGAACTACAGGTGATAGTCATGCACTGACTCTAGCAGAGACTGAAGACTTGCAGGTGTAATGTTAATTAAATCTTTACATTGTAAGGTCAAGCAGTATTGGTTAACCCCCAGTGTGGAAGTCTCCGCTCCCCTGCTTAGTGAATGTTGGAGTTGAAGGAATCTTCCTACTCATGTTAGCTAACTTTATAGATTGTGAAGCCTGATAATTTAACAGCAAATTTATTCATTTGAACTCTCTGAGGTCTCCCATCTGTGTCTGTACATTACACTGGTTGGCAGTTTTATCATATTTTCCATCCTTAGCACACATGCTATTTCAGTTCTATTGATGTCACAGAAAGAAAGAGGATGATAACCATTTCATTTAACAGCATTTCTCTTGATCTTTTTCAACCATGGAATGCCATCTCACTAAAAAGCTGCTTTGGTTTTCTGAGCAAATCGCTCCCAAAGCCTGCTTAGGTTTCTGATTGAATGGATCTTTTTTCTGTCTCTCAAACATTTTAGTAGCAGGGTTTGAAATGCCACTCAGCTTCAAATTGACTCTTCAAGGGCTCCTCTGCTTTTCCGATCTGTCATTCAGCATTAGGCTGCAGGGAGAAATTTTGAATCTGAGTACACTACCTGGACCTGTAAAAATAGAAGTTTCTGTAGTAGAGCTAATGGTATGTGTCATTTTCATCCATGTATATTGTTGTTTAACGAAAGCTTCTTACAATAACGTCGTATCTTGTTGTTTTATTCTTGCACTGTTCAGCAGCAGGCATATATCGGTGCCCACAGTGTCGGAAGGAATCTGCTAAGCTTATTACAAGCATTGGAGCACTATGGGTTTCCTTCAGGGTTATGGTAATATATTTTGTGCTTGTAAATGCTGCCTCCTGCTCTGGTTGTGCAGTGTGTATCGGGTTCCATGATTCACACAGTGCCTCATTTGATTACAGGCGCCAGAGAAGGAGGTCAGATGCAGATCTGATGACCAAGCACTTCACAAGGCTCTGTGGCAGTTTGTAGGACATCCGACATAGTCTCTGTGTAAGGGTTCAAGCATAATGAATGGTCCAAAGTGTGATTTAAATGGGCCAGACCTGATCCATCTAATTGCTCCCCACTCAGTGTAATTACAACTCTGTGTGCACTTTGCTTGGGACTTAATACTGGCAACAGCTAGTGGGGATGCTGCTTTAGCATTTTCCTTGTCTGTGTTTGAGTTCTCCCTGGTGGGAAAGCAGTGGGGCAAAAAAATGGTAATAATAAAGACTGATTGCGTCTAATAGGCGTTTGGTTCTTTTCCTTGCCTGCTGTGATGATAGTGGGACTCTTGCAGAATCCTCAGGGGCTGGTGATATGGGTCATAAATTGTTTCCTGATTTGTTTATTCTATATCACGATACATGAATATACATACAGTAGGTGTATTTGGGGGAAGAGGACTGAATGATTTGTCACCTTTCAGATGTGATTTTACTTACAAGGTCTTATTACTAAATCAAATCTAATTATATTTATACAACAGCTCCCACTGAGAAGTCTGATTGGACAATAGGGGTTTGAGGAGTTACTGTATTCCCTGATCATTGCACCTTGATGTTTCATCTAATCACTCTGCTTGAGCTGTTCTGATCATCCTTAAATTGTAGCTAATATCACTGGTTTTTTACAATATGTGAGAATTGTAATACTGTGAATTGTAATACTGTGAAACGAGACGGTCCCAAAAATCCAGACCTCCGTGACACAGAAGTACCACCCTTGTATACATCTGGCTAGTCACGTTTCTTTACAACAAAATATACAATCTAGAGTTGGAGTCATTGTCTCAACTATCACACCACAATACCATTTGTTTCATCTGAAAATGCAAAAAAAAAAAAGCAAGCAAAGTGCGAGGAAACTAACACAGAAATGCACTGAAGCTAACTTGCTAACATGTTAAGTAGCTGCTGGTCAGGTGGCCCACAGACCCTGCTCAACAGGTGACCGGTATGTGCATAAATCACACTGGACAACATTTAATTTGGTTACATGTGTGTGAAATGACAGTAGATCTATTCTTTTCTATATTATGCTCATTGAGGTGCTTAGCAGAAGTTGACTGGGTACATTTGGAAGGGACTATTTTTCTCGGCGGAGCAAAATAACTGGCTAACAAGCAAAAATCACCACATTTTGTCCTGTATTTTATAAACTGTGCTTGTGAAACTGTTGTGTAAAAGCATATTTTATTTGGGGTTGTGCAGTATCATGAATATACTGTATCACTGTGGTGATGTCTATAACCGAATTACTGCAGTGATATATTCAATGATACTGCACTTTTGAAATATTGCTTAATTATCTACTGAGTTTAATTTCACCTATGCAATGGTTGCCTGGTACTGTGTGTAAATTAAATAATAAAAAGTACAGATAACCTCAGAAAAAGCTCATTTTGTTCTATAGAACAGTATGTACTCGATCAAGGTTCAGTTTCATTTTTTTGTCTTGGTTAAAAAAACTCACTTTTGTACAAATGTAGTGCAAACAATTAACAGAAAACCAATAACAGATTTTTTTTTTTCATATGCAAAAGGGATCAAGTTTAATCACAGAGGTAAAACTATTTGAAGTTCCCACACATGGGCAGTATTTGGGTGGGCCATCCCTATCTAGTCACTATAGAGAGCCTAAGTCACGCCCCCTCTACTTCCGCATATGGGACCTTAAATTGGAAAAATTCTCCATTGAAATGAATGGCAAGAGAGGAATTATCTTTTGATCTCAATCAAATTTTGCAACAAGTTACACACATGATGTTTGCAAATTTAAAAATAATTTTCCATGTAATTAAAGTTGTCGGCTGTTATATAATAACAGAGTAATATTTCGTTTTTTTTTAAAAAACGATTAGTGGACAACATCTCCCATCATCCCACATCACCAAACACGATCATGGTGGGAGATTACTAAAACTTCACCTCCTGTTTCCTGACCGATGAAAGAAGGATCCAAAGAGGAGAAAAACAATACAAAGTATGGTTTTGTATTGTGAGAACTGCAGCTGATCCAGAAGACTGTTAGTTACTTCACCCCAGGCGCACTTTGAAAAGATGGCGTAGTTTAAGATGTCTGCGTTTGTAGTTTCTCAATTTACATGTTTTTTCAACCTTATACCTTAACAGTTAGACAACAACCTGCACCATTACTTATGTGGAAAATTATCTTTTAAATTGGCAAACATCGTATTTGTAACTCGTGGCAAAATTTGATTGGGATCAAAAAATGATTTTGTGCTTGTCATTCATTTCAATGGAGATTTTTTCTGATTTAAGGTCCCATGTGTGGAAGAAGAGGGTGCATGACTTAGGCGCTCTATCACCACATGTATCATTTCTTGTTTATTTTTGTTTTTTCATTTCTCCGAGACAACAAAGCCATCAATAATAGGCGAGCTGGTCACTCTTATTTTGAAGGTTTGCTCACACTGGTAGCTAACTATATGCTCTTATTTTGAAAGTTTCCCATGTGGTAATGCAGACAATAAATATTTGCCCATCCTGTATCTCAAGTGAAAAATACATCAATATATCCTTAAAGCTCGATATATGGCTCAGCTCTGTAATGTGTTGTACGGGGGGATGGGGGGGGGGGGCTGAAAAGTTCATAGTGGTCAAATTTGACCAAATGTGGTTTATTTTTCAACCACAGGGATCCAAGCGCTGCAACACCAGTGGAAGAAGTGTATGGACCAAAGGGGAGACTATGTTGAAAAATAAACCACATTTGGTCAACTTTGACCACTATGAACTTTTCAGCCTATGAACTTTTCAGCCCCCCCTCGTACACAGTATCACTCCACCTTAACGTTTTGTAGTTTTTTTTTTTTCCCCCAATACAGGCATAAAAATACAAATGCAGAGGGAGAAAATGTCATCTCATCAGCCTGTTAAATGGTACCTGTGCATGCAAAATTGTGTATTCATTCAAGTTATCAGTTACCTATGATTCAATTAAGCAATATTACACAAGAGTGAGTTTGGTATCATGAATATACGTATCATGAATATACGAATTCCAGCAGTGGGTGATTTGGCTTGTGCCCTCCCCGTAACTTGTCTATACAACAGTTAGTTCTGACCAAGCAATTTGATATGATAATAGGGATTCTAGGAGTACTATATTCCACAATAATTGCACTCCAGTTTCACTGGATATGTATCACTCCACTTCAAAGGTGTTCATGTAACCGTTAATTACTAACACTAATTTACTATCAATTTTCTGACAATTGCAGTACTGTTTTGGATACCTTAACCCAATGACTGTCTGTGGCGCTACGTTGCGCCATTTCCTCCACTCCCTCTGGTGGTCAAGATTTTTTTCAAGAAAATATTCAGTTCAGATGTCAGAGATTTCCAAAGCTATAACTTGAAAGTGGTAAGAGATAATGGCTTACTGTCAATTAGAAAGATGTAGAATATGATCCAAAGTTTGAGATAGGAGTAAATATACGCATCTAATTCTCGTAATACCACAGCAGCCATATCGAATTACATAACTTTAAGTCAAACATGGACTTTGGACATATTTATACAAAGGATGTTTTGTTTTTTTTGTCACAGTTTTTTGTTTTGGGTTTTTTGTTATCTTATCTTTAAAGTATATGAACCAGAAAATCAGTACAATGTAAACAAACAAAGAAATTTGTCACTTACCTTACCGCTGGCCAGGCGGCTTGCTTCGTCCAGTTTCGTCCTTCCTGGTCGTTATTTTGTCTTCTCTCGGTCATTTTTGCTTTCTCTCCTACATCCAGAAACTCTTATGATTATCCCACCTCAATTTCGCTTTTATTCCGCCGCAATTTATCTTATATGACAACATGGAACTGGCACGATTGTTCTGTCCAGTCACATGGCGCTGGGGTTGATGGTAGGTGAAAATTAGCCAGCTTCGGCCACCATCTGTTATAACAAAATGTAGATATTTACCTTCATAAGTTAAATAATGTCTTTTTGGAATCATAGTTGGCAAATTTGGGAACAAATGCTTCCTCCATGTTGCGATGGCGAACATCAACATTCGTTTACAAACTCTTCTTCTGTGGTGTCCAATAAGTGAGGTTTGGGTGGTTATTTGGGAGACATGAGTCCTTCAAGGCAAGAGCAGTAAGTTATATGTGTCTGCCACCTTGTGAGGTGGAATACTTAGTACAACTGGGGATTTTTATTACATCACATGACACATCACATGACAGGCACAGAGCTGCGACATAGACAGTGAGAGTGCTGTCTATGTCCATAAAATCAAGACTTAAAAAGAGTTACTTTCCACAGTGAGGCGATGTTTGACAAGAATTTATACATCTGTGACCTGGAAGTCCCACCCTTTTTGAAAAGGTCTACCTCCATCTATCCTGGCCCTGCTGTCACTTTAAGCTCATTAAGCGATTTCAGGTCTGTTTAAAAAAATAGGCAGTTCGAGAGTTTGATTTATTGTCTCGATTAACAAACCACAATACCTTTGTGGTGACGGACTCTTTGTTTCATCTGAAAATGCAATGAAAAGCGAGCAAAGTGCGCTAGCATGCTAACTACTAGCTACTGGCTGTCTTCCGGTGGTTCTGGCGACCGGCATTGGATACGTTTTGATCTGGGGTCTTTTGCAGTACTGACTCAACAGGCATATGTTTTATAAGCACTTATTACTTTTGCACTTGACAGTATTTAATTTGTTTACATATGTGTGAAATGACAATAGACGTCTGCATGCTGATTGAGATGTTTAGCAACAGTTACTGGCTCCATTGAGAAGGGACTATTTTTTTCTCAGCTGCACAAAATAACTGGTTAAACAAACAAATTATAATATTTTGTCCAGTATTGCTGTCATTTAATAAATTGTGCTTGCGGAACTGTTGTAAAAAACCAGTATTACACTACGTGGAGGGCACTAGAGTATCACACCCAGAGTTACTGTATTCATGATACCATACTCACGTTTGTGTAACATTGCTTAATTAACAATGTTTCTTTCCGGGGGAGGGGGGGGATAAAGAGTACACTGGGTCATTATGTACTGTTTAAAGGGCAAGCGAAGTCAGAGGCATGCCAGTAAAGAAATGCAATGTATTGTGGATTATACGTGCAGAAGTAAGCCATAGTTTGTGTCAAATGTGTTAGTGTGCCTGCATCCTACTGTATTACACAGTATCCACACACACACACACTATTGAGGCTCAGTGACTTTGGGACTTTATGTGTGTGTATGTATGTTTATCCAGCTATGGATGAATGCTCCATCAGGCAGGCCGCATGTGTATTGTCAGCAGCCTCCCAGGAGACTCGCTCGAGGCAGACAGAGTCTTAGTAATAGACTGATTTACCTACATACTGCTTCCTAACTTCCCTGCTGCTCCAGGGAGCTACTGCTGCCTGGCTGACTGAGTCTGCAGCTGCTCGGGCACAAATACGTGCACACTTCTCAACAATGCAGGTGTCAAGTAAAAGTGGCACCTTTGTCAGTTTGTGTCACTGGGTGATACAGGGAAAAAACATTTAGCAACTTCAAAGCAGGAAAAGTGGCATCAGGTTGCAAATGAGTTGTGAAAAAAGGGAGTGATCGTAATTATTTTACATCCTGCTGATAGAGCAGTTACACAGACAGTAATGTCAGAAAGATGACCTTTACCTTGCAATAAAGATGCAATTATGTGATTTTATCCTTAGTAGCAGTGCCTAGCCACAGTACCTAGCAAGGACAATATACAGTGGTTCTTTATCTGCTAGTTATACAAGATAAAGTATATGTTCATTGAATGTAATTATAAATAATCTTTTTAACACTATAAAAGCACAATCACAATGGTACATGTACATAAATCACATAAATCCCACCCAGTTCAGTCTTAATGAGGGCTAGCATGGTGGTTCTGAATAAAGCCAGGAGTCTGGGGTTCTTTCTAACCACTTTTTTTTAAGTCTTGCAATCTAAAATAAATCTAGCATTCATACAGAAAAGTTGAAGAAATTGTTGCTAATTTGTTGAAAAAAGTTGCAACTTTAGAAGAGATATGGAAATTTAAAAAATTGTGAAAAAAATATCATAAATTTATAAAACTGTAAAATACACAAATTTACAAATTGGAGGGGGAAAATCAGAAATTTCAAATCAGAATTTTCAAAATTAGAAAAACTGCACATTTACAAAACAGAACAAAAAATTGCAAATTCGAAAGGAGCGACAACAGTCAAAAATTCTGTGAGTAGGAAAAAGCTGCAAATGTATTAAATTGGGGCAAAATGTGTAAAATTTGGAAAAGAAAGAAAAATAGCAAATTTGTCAGGGTGGGGTGGGCTTGCAAAAAATGTAAATATGTCAAAAAGTTTCAAATTTACAATGGTTTGTATGAGGGCCATGTAAAAACATTGGTATTGACATGTGCCTTAGACCCAGAAGCATTTTGTGGCACAGGATGTAAAACATACAGTATGTCGTTTCAACTAGGGGTGCACAATACTATCGGCACATTATCAGTATCAGCTGATAAAGCATTTAAAATATTTATTGCCTCAGCAAAAATTTATATTTACAACCAATAAAATTAGTGGTGTTGGCATTATCGCGTTAATCGCCCGTTAACGCTTTGCCCCCGTTAATGGTGACAAATTTTGTAATTGCAGTTAATGCAGTTAACAGCAGAAAGCGCAAACAGTACTTTTTGGCCTAGTGGCTCTCTGTACCAAAACCGCTCTGGCTACAGACACTGTGTGCGCCATGCAGATTGCAAAGTCAAACAAGCTGGATTACAGCAATGGATGTCCCCAAAGTGCTGTCATGTTTAAGTTTACAAAGTTATCTGTCGGAGCTCCCACCTGGATGATTGCCACAGCCTCCTCCAAAACTTCGCCTGGATGTTGGGTTGTTCTTCTTCTGTGGAAGCTGGCTAGCTGGTTAGTAGCTACATGCTAGGTTGTAGCTGACCTCCAGCAGCTGACACGGACAGAAATTCGGCTGTTTTCATCCTCATAGCTTTGGGTCCAACTGTTGGCGAATACCAGTCTAAAAAAATTCTCAAGCTGTGTTCGTAATGTCCATTCACTCCCATGTCCATTTTTGCAGCACGGTGGGGTGTCATCACAGGTGAGCTAGTTTGTTTATGTTTGCAATTTTTCTGCTAAAAGGGAAATTGTATCTGTTGTGACACACGAGGTCCATTAATTTTTGTTGATCTGCTTAAAAGTTGTGGATGTTTGCTATGGGAGAAAGAGCAAGCTCCATTTGTGGCTGCTGGCTGGTTGGATGCCGAGTTGTGCTGCAGTGATGTTAATGAGCCCTGGCATTCTGTTGTTTGCACATGCAGTCCATTTCTGAGAATTTTCTGGAGAATATTCTGGATAGTTTTTGTCATTTTGGATATGGTGATAGCTTTAATAAACCTGCAGGTGAAGACAGCAAGCATATTTGTCCACTCCCATGTTCATAACAGTATGACAAACTTGAAAAATTACTGACTTAAGGTACACTGTATCTGCATGGAAAAACACTCAATTAACGTGTTATTAATCGCGATGAACTCAACATTCCAAAAGATTAATCACGATTAAAAATTTTAATCGTCCAATACCACTAGATAAAGTCTAACAGTGCTAGGGTTACAGCTAGGAGGTCTTTGTCTTTTGGAGGGAGCACTAGCCTTGCTGTTACTGTCATTGCGACCTCAGACCTGGACGGACTGCCTCAGTCATGTCTGTGTTGGCCGCCTCATAGTCAGCTACATGTGCTGTACCACTGGGAACTCACAGAACCATAAATGTACCTGTATACAAGGCTTTACACAGAAGTGCATCAGCCTGGTGAAATCTGTTATCCCTGGAGGTATTTGGAGCTGATCATACATCAGTGGACATGACAGTTACATTTACTTTTTACCAAAGGAAATAAAATGTTCAATTTATTTCACTGTCACAGCTTCAGTAAAGATCGTCATATTTACAGAGGGTGAATAAAACAGTTTTTCTCTGTTTGTCATTGCTAAGCTGCAGAACCATTACACTGGTCAACACCAAATTTATTGTCTAAGTTTTTTTTAGATGATTTAGGACAATTTTGATGTGCTGAATCCAAAAATCACATTAGTTTTGCTCAATCAGGTCATCTTTTTGAACTATGGCCACATGTTGTTTTATATGTTTTTGTTTACATGTATGGGTATTTTCGCTTTATATGATACAAAATTCTTTTTTATGTCTTGAAATTCTCTGAATTTTGAACAGTGATGACGTAACATTCAATTTACATGTAGTTGCCTTTATATAAAGGTAAGTACATGCACAGTACTAAGTAAATGATAAGTAAGCACAGGTTTTTACTTAGCACCTGATTGAGAGAAACGGATGTCATTTTCAGATTCAGCGGTGCAAAATTGTCTTAAATCAGTTGAAAAAACACAGACAACTTACAAAAAAATTATTTTTGTAACCTTGTGTTATCAGACCCTTCTAATGAGTGTAGGAACATCAGCTGTGATTGGATGAATTAAGAAAGTGGACACCAGCGATTTTCAGGCTGGGTAAACAGATCTGTTACTATTTTGTTTCATGCATGCAGTAATGTCTCAACTATGGCAACCGTTGAGATCTCTGGAAGATCATTGAAAGATCATTGCAAGATCTTGGCAATTGCCGAGAGATTGTTGAAAGATCATTGAGCGATCTAGCCATTTTTTTATTTTTCAGTGACCTCTCAAAAATCTCCACCCCTGTGTAAAGGGGGTAGAAGAGTACTAGAAACCTCTCAAATATACATATATTACCTAAGAAACTCTCAATGATCTCTCAGTGATCTCTCCTGGTTTCTCAGTGATCTCTCAAGGATCTTTGAAAGATCTCTGTAGATCACCATGAAAATCATACAACAATCTCCCAAATATTTACACAGGCCTTAGGTGATTGTTGACAGATCGGGTCAATTTTTGATCTCTCAGTGGTCACTCAAAGATCTCCGTCAGTGTAAAGGAGCCCTTAAGCCTGCTTCATGCTACACCTCTGCTGTCCGCGTACGTGTAACCGGAAACCTCGTGTGATGAAATTTACATCATTGTCTCCTCTCCACTAGTGTCCGGAGTGCTCGACTGCAGACGACCGCGTGCAGCCCAAATTATGTGACCGCGCCGCCTGCCCTCGACCTGAACACGTTGAAAAGCACATGCGCAAGATTGAACATCCCATTCACGAGGTGGCGATATTGACACAGCATACATCAGTAGACGAAGAAGACGATGAGGAGGCGGAAAACGAGAATAAAAGCATACATGAATCATACATACATACTTTGTTTCACAGCGGCAGCAGCATCTTCGTGGAAAAGGAGTGAAAACCAGGAAGTCAAACAGCAGAAATGGACTCTATTGCTGTGTTCGAAATGTTCAGTCCTTCCCCATATAGTGTACTATATAGTGAATCAGCCATCTTGTAGTACTGTTTGAAATCTTAACTGAAAATTTTATTCACTATATAGTACACTCAAAATATTCCACAATGCATTTTGAAAAGCAGTGTACAACGGATGGTCACTACATTAGCCAATATATCCCATCACGCAATGTGCAGCCAACGGAGCAGTGAGAGGAGAACTTCACATCACAACATAAACTACCTTAACATATTTATATTTATTAAGTCAGCAAATACGATTTGATTTAATACATATTTACTACAAATTACATGCAGGTATTCATTTTTTTTTTACCTCCATTAGTCTGTTAAGTTTTACTGTCTCACGTGATGACGTCATTAACCATGCTGCGAAAACAAGCCAGCAGTGTCCGAAAGCTGTTAATTTTATTGTCATATTGAGTTTGCTATATAGTTCACTATATCTAAATTCACTATGTAGGGAGGGAGGAACATTCCGAACACAGCCTATATTTGAACAGAAACTTTGTGAAGAAGTCCGCCGTTTCTTCGTTGGTGAAAATCCTGGCGTGTCAGTACCTTAGTGCTACCTATCAGGTGGGAGAGAAACTACAAATGATAGTTGTGCGCATGCATCAACTGCTTGGCCTGGGCAGATGAAAAAAGTGAGCATGAACAGCGCCGCATGCGTGCCGGGCTCGTCCAAAGTGTACACCAACCAAAGCGGACTGGAGGAGAAATGCAGCACGAAGTAGGCTTTAGGGACTTGGCAAGTAAGAAAATTCTCAACTAAGATCAGCTCATAAATAAATTAAGTGTAGCAAAATGGTAGATATAAATCACTGAAATGTACAGTTCCCACATTAAGGTATTAGGTCGTAGAAGGTAAAAACAGTAAATACAAAACAGTCAACGCAGTCACAAAAAATTAGCTCGTCTTTTGGATTAATTCATCATTTTTTTACACTTATCTTCTGAATGACAGATGCCTAAACTTCACAACTGGCAGGGTTTCAGCTGCTGTTTTCAAATGTCTATACTCCCCCCCCCCCAACCCAGCTGAAAAGGTTTTCTCTTTTGCCAAAACACCCAGAGCTCACAATCTACAGTGTGAGTGTCAGGGCTGCTTCGTTTGCCAGCTCCATTATGAGTTTACAGACTCGGCAGCTGACCCATCACAGATAACACGGCCTCACGTAGCAGGCGCTGCTGTTAAGTTGCTAATGTTTGAAGGTGTTCTTGTGCGGCTCATTTAGCAAACAGACAGCATCACTTTCCGCAGCTTAAACAATGGGGTTTAGAACTTGGCTGTGCTGGAATATCATTACAAGTGTTTGCGGATTCGGCTGCCAGAGTTGAGGTCACGTCGGCACATCAAATTTGAGCTCAGCCCGTTTGCCATATGGGAATTTAGAAGCTCATCGAATGGGAAAAAAGATGCAGTGTGGCGAGTGGAAAACTTTTCTCTACTGGACATATTTCATAAAGGCATTCATGTGTTTGATTTGCTAATGATAAAGCAAGCATTGCTGCTTGAGTGATAATGTTGGATGCAAATTCTCCCAAACCCTATACCAAAACATCTATTATATGACACAGTTGACTCTAGACGCTTCAGCTCTCCATTAGTTATCAGTGCTCACTTTTTTCCTGCACAACAGTGGATTCCACCATGAAGACACAGGGAGCTGATTAGTGATAAGGAGGTAGATTGGAGACGAGGGCCAAGGGTGACTCAAAGGCTGTGAGCAAAAACCAAAACAGAGATGATAGCTGCATGGAGGGGAAAACGAGTAAGAAGAATGCCAAGAAAGGAGGTCAGAGCCTTGAATTTGTTCTTTGGGGCATTGAAAACAAATCATTTTACACTTAAAAAATGAAAGGCTGAAATGTGCATATTCCAAAGATTAAGTTAATGTTTTGGCATTCAGATAGTTTGGGCTGGGAATATTAACACATTAACTTTTTTTGAATAATGTGAGCCAGTTAACATATTAAAAAGAATTTGCTCTGTCAGGTCACTCCTCGAGGTGGTGTCAGCAGTGGTGACTGATTTGTCTCCGCAGTTGGCTCAGCTTAAAACAAGAGTACTTCTTGTTTTTCAGAGTTTTAAGTTTACGCCACCCTAAACTGATCCTTCGGTACTCAGGGTGACCTCATCCTGCGCACACATCCCACTTAAAGTGCACGCACACACACACACACACACACACACACACACACACACACACACGCCTGACCTAACTTCAGTGATTGGGGCTGCTCTCTCAAAAGTGTGAAAAGAGGGAGAGTTTCTGTCAGAGGGAGTGGAGAAAAAAAACACACACCTCAATAGAAAGTGAATAAAAACTTCTAAGTCATTGTTAAGGTCAGGAGCTCTAGAAATCAAGGAAGAATTGCTCCATTTGTTAATACTTTTAGAGGTTGAGATAAATGGCATAGTCAACTGAAAAAAAAATGCAGAAACTTACCAGATATCTTTGGAGAGGACGCAACAGTTTATGAAGAAAAAAATGGATGAGCAGTGACATTTGAAAATCATTGTGGCTGATGATGGATAATATTCTAGGCTCACTAAACTAGTTCGACCAATATGACGGCGTCTTTCCCTGTTTTAGCTTAAATGTGGTTTGCAGATGTACCCAAAGCTGTGGAAACGGAAACATATTGGAGGGTGAGTAGCATGTTTGCTTGTTACTGGTGTTACGACCCACTTATCGGGCTCACTGACTAATTCCTTATTGAGAAGGGATCTGTAACACCTCCCCCCTTAAGGAAGTGGTGCAGGTGTCCCGGAGAGCCCCCACTTTCTTTTATGACCCACTTACTGGGTCAAGGCCATAATTGCCTTTTTAGCCTGGGATGTCAAAGTTCATTTTGACCCTTAGGGTGGATTCACACTACAACATTTGGACCAACTTTTACTGATGTTTTGGCAAACACCTGGCTCTGCTGGCAAAAGTTAATAACAATGCTTCAGATTTATATAGTGCTTTACAGTGGATACATTATTCATTCACTCAACAGACAATGGTAGTGGTAAGCTACTACTGTAGCCACAGCTGCCCTGGGGCAGACTAACACTCTGTGCCAACGGCCTCTCCGACCACTACTAAACATTTATACAAATTCATACCCAGTGTCGTGGATACTGGAGGCAAGGTGGGTAAAATGTCTTATCCAGGGACACAACGGCAGGATGTCTGGGGAGAGCGGGATTTGAGCCACCAACCTTCTGGTCATTAAACAACACACTTTACCTCCTGAGCCACTGCCACCCAATAGTTGGTGCTTGTTGGCAAATGCTGGCAAGAGTTGTGTTCTTTGAAAAGTTTCACCATGCTGAAAATTTGTCAATGTTTGGAAATAAACGTTGGTGAAAGTTGTGCTCAGTTTGTAAAAGTTCCCGAGCACTGGACTAAGTTATGCAGAGTTTACGTAAGTCGGCCTAAGTTAAGCTCCATTGGCAAACTTTTACTGAAATGCTGGGGGAAACAGATGTTTTTAGACTGAAACTCACTTCAGACATGCACGGACAAAAGAGAAATGGAGTGAAGGGGGAATTGAAAAAAAGAAAAAATATATATGTAATCTGTCAAAAGAAAAAGAAAATCTCCTCATTGAGAAATTTAGTGTTCTTAATTTTTTGCTCCATGTGGAATCATTCTCCAGGATTTATTGGTTCCACAAGATTTCCATTGTGGGGAATCAAATAGCGCTGATGTGGTGTCAAAAAGTAAATGATATTTAACGGGATTTTATGTTATTTTAATAGAGAGAGTTGTAACAGTCAAAATATAATCACCCGTCATTTTATTTATATGGTGATACACTAAATAACTTTTTTTTTCCATCCACATTCACATTTTAATTACGGACTTACTGTTGGAGTCTATAGATAGGTGTTGTATTATTTTTAGAGGAATGAATGAAGGAAC
Source organism: Pholidichthys leucotaenia (assembly GCA_020510985.1). NCBI lineage: Eukaryota > Metazoa > Chordata > Actinopteri > Cichliformes > Pholidichthyidae > Pholidichthys > Pholidichthys leucotaenia. The sequence goes on from CM035838.1 coordinate 151,465,793, forward strand.
AAACAGGGGAAAAGGGTATGCTGAAGTAACTACATAGGACTATAAAACAAAAATAAATACTGAAACGTATGCCTACGGGAGATGTGTTCACTCCAAAAGCAGGTCCAGAATGGCAGGAAGCCTCCACAAACGCTACTCTTTATTTGAGCGTTGCGTGATGCTGATGTCAGCTGACCTGCGCTGAGTATTCAGTTGTTTAAGTTAACCTAAGTTGACAACAGCTACACATATGCTAGCCTATGTTGGCAAAAGTTTACCAACACTGAATGCAACGCTGGCAAATACTAGCAAAAGTCTGTAAAAGTTAGTGTGTGCTGGATTAAAAAAATCTGCTCACGAACGTAATTTCACCGACGTTTGGACTAATTTCTCAAAACATCTGTGAAAGTTGGTCCAAACACTACAATGTGAACCCAGCTTTATGTAAAGATGGACCAACCTAGTCATTTTCACACACAGGCAAGGCAGACATACACCTACATCAGGATTTGAACCCATGACACTTTGATATGAATCCTCCCACCCTTACCACTGAGCCAAAGAGGAATTCCTCTAATAGCACTGATCTAGTATTGGAGGTGAACTTCAAGGTGTCAGGAACTGCACCACTGACTAATTCTTTATTGAGGCGGGATCTGTAACACTGGTTTATGTAAACAACACAAACATCGTCATAACAACAGGGCATCGTCATAAAAACAAGATGTAAGTGATTTACGTAAAGTTGTTTGGTTGGCTTGGATACGGAGCAGTGTGAAACCAAACCAAACCGGACCAAATGTAGACAATGTAACAAATACAGTATGAACCTCTCAGCTGTGGAAACATGTTTGGAGAACTGAAGACAGGGCTTGTTTGTGATGTCATAAAACCAAGAAGTGCAATCCAGTCATTTCTTTAATAGTTTAACTAAATAAATGCAGACAGTTTTTCTTTGTGAAGTGATGATTTTAATATTTTAATGATATACAATTTTGCGCGAGACCTTTAATGGATGACACAAACCCTGCAGCAAGAAACAAACCGGCATCAGTACCGCTAATGTGCAAACACATTTTGTTGATGCGTAGCAAGATGCTTCAAAGTACCGCATACCACCCAGCCCAGGTCTGAAGTGGGGAGCGGCTGGTGAGCTGCTGCGTCCTGATCTGTGTTCGCGGCACTGGGGAGCCCTGCTGCTCGGCTGCCTGCCCCGCAGCCTAACATCTGCTGAGTGCAGGAAGCATTTGAAGGATAATTAAAAGGACCGGCTTCCATCTCATTTCCCGCCTCCCATGGCTAAGCAGCAACATGCTGCTCAACAACAAGAACCGTAATTATTTTGGGAATTAAGAAGGGAATGCAAATATCAAATGTGAGCAACAAACAGATGTCTTCACTTTCTTGTTCTAGTAATAAGGAAGATTAGATCATTATTTTTTTCCGATTTTGACTGGTGGATCCCCTCATCAGCCTTTAGGGGTCTAAATGGAAGCTGTATCGTATTTGTATGGAGGACACACAGCCTTAGTGTCCTGTGGAGTGGGCAGAAGCCGAGGAAACGCAGCAAATGTCTGCATTCCTCACTCCTCACTTGGTCTTTTCAAGTAGATGCTCAGTGTAGCTCTTCATCTCTTTAAAGGGGTTGTTAGCACACGCTGCGAAATGGCCAGGAAGTGAAATATCATATCACTTGTAACAAACTTTGAGTTGCCTGGATGACAATTATGAGCTGGTGTGACTATGAAGTGCTGGCACACAGGGAGATGCTAATATGGTCGGGTTTGCTAAAGGCTGGAGGCTATGATTTTTCTTCTAGCAGGAAAAAAGTCTTTGTATTTAAATGGGGATTACAAGGAGGAGTTTGTATCACTTCCTGTAGTGCTTATGAGGTACAGTAGATGTTAGCTATTCCCTTGAGTCTTGCACATGATTTGGGGGCTGAGATGTCTTACAGTAGAGTCCAGGTTTGTGACTGAAGTCCAGCCCAGCCTCCAGCCCCTACAGCCTGCCTTCTTTGTAGGACACCAGTCATGTGAATAGCACCCAGAGTGGAGAAGCCAGTCCTTCTTTTCCTGCCAAGTCATGTGCAAGTCACAAAGCAGCAGCAACGCTCACTTGAAAGAGAAAGCAATAATCAATTTTGCAGAGTTACCCTCTGAAAGGCTGGCTTTGTTCTCAGTGCCTGACGATTCAGGGGAAAGAGTCCGTCATTGGTGTTTGTCTGTCTAATGGGATACACTGGGCTCTATTGTCCAGAACCCCACACTGCCCAGCAAATAAGTGTCGATTTTTGAATTTCTATGTAATCGCAGCACATTTGAGAACGCAAAATTTGCTGTCACTCTGTGTCACTGAAAATGGTTTGTTTGCCACCCACTTGTCCTTGTTAGGACACTGTAAAAGAAACTGGCCTGTAGCTGAATACTCTTTGACACTCGCACGGAGCATAGATTTTTCAGCAGGGCTGCACAATCCAAAGCTCTTTTGTTAAGCTTGTATCCGAAAGTATTTATGGCTGCCTCAATTGGCTTTTGTTGGCAAACATGAGGGTGGTGGGGGGGTCGGGGTGATTTGCACACTGGCTTTAAAGTCTTTTGTTGGTGCCAGAAGAGCATCACTCAGGCACTGCTAGATCTGGCTGCCGAGTGTAAGATTGGGGTGGAACAGCTTTTATATTTCCATGAGACATTGTTTATAGACTAAGGATAGTTTCTTGGAGCTTAGAGCAACTATATAGAGGTGGTACGGCTCTCTCTTCTCCTTAATATGCCCCCCGTCTGCCTGGTTGCCTTTATGTTCCAGCCAATCACAAATCAGCTGTCTTACAAAATGAGTTGATGTTCAGGCTGCACAGTTTGCTAATCAAGGGCAGGGCCAACACAGAAAAAAAACAGGTATCCACACCTATGGGAAATTCCAAATCTCCAGTTAACTGTACATGCAGTGTTTCCCCTACCATTACAGGTGCATCGCACTAAATTAGAATATCATCAAAAAGTTGATTTATTTCAGTAATTCAATTCATAAAATGAAACTCATATTTTATATAGATTCATTACTGACAAAGTGATATATTTCAAGTGTTTATTTCTTTTAATTTTGATGGTTATGGCTTGCAGCACATGAAAACTCGAAAATCAGTTTCTCAGAAAATTAGAATATTACATAAGATCAATTTTAAAAAATTGATTTTTTTTTGTAGAAATGTTAGCCAACAAAGTATTTCCATGCACACACTCAACACTTGGTCAGGCATCCTTTTGCATGAATTAATACTGCATCAGTGTGGTGTGGCATGAAGGTGATCAGCCTGTGTTACTGCTGAGGTGTTATGAAGGCCCAGGTTGCTTTGATAGTGGCCTTCAGCTCATCTGCATTGTTGGGCCTGGTGTCTCCCACCTCCCTGTTGACGATACTTCATAGATTCTGTATGGAGTTTAGGTCAGGAGAGTTTGCTGGCCAGTAAAATATGGTGATACCATGGTCATTAAATCAGGCTTTGGTACTTTTGGCAGCAGTGTGGGCAGGTGCCAAGTCCTGCTGGAAAATGAAATCAGCATCTCCATAAACCTTGTCAGCAGAGGGAAGCATGGAGTGCTCTGAAATGTCCTGGTAGACAGCTGCATTGACTTTGGACTTGATAAAACACAGTGGACTAACACCAGCAGATGACATAGCTCCCCAAATCAGGTGCCAAGTCCTGTCACTTGGAAATCAAGGTCCAGAGTGTGGAGGAAGAGTGAACAGGCACGGAATCCAAGTTGATTGAGGTCCAGTGTAAAGTTTCCACAGTCAATGATGATATGTGGAGCCATGCCATCTGCTGGTGTTTTTCCACTGTGTTTATTCAAGTTCAAAGTCAGTGCAGCCATCTAACAGGAAATTTTAGAGCACTTCATGCTTCCCTCTGCTGACAAGCTTTGTGGAGATGCTGATTTCATTTTCCAGCAGGACATGGCACCTGCCCACACTGCCAGAAGTACAAATACTGGTTTAATGACCATGGTATCACTGTGCTTGATTAGGTAGCAAACTCTCCTGACCTAAATCCCATAGACAATCTATGGTGTATTGTCAAGAGGAAGATGAACTACACCAGACCCAATAATGCAGACGAGCTGAAGGCCGCTATCAAAGCAACCTGGGCTTCCATAACACCTCAGCAGTAACAAAGGCTGATGGTCTCCATGCCATGCTGCACTGATTCAATAGTTACGCAAAAGGAGCCCCAACCAAGTATTGAGTGTGTACATGGACATACTTTCCAGTCGGCCAATATTTCTATTAAAAATCTTCTTTTTTAATTAATTTTATGTAATATTCTAATTTTTTGAGAAACTGAATTTCGGGTTTTCATGAGCTATAAGCCATAACCATCAAAATTAAAAGAAATAAACACTTGAAATATATCACTCTGTGTGTAATGAATCTATATAATATATGTGTTTCACTTTTTGAATTGAATTATTGAAATAAATCAACTTTTCAATGGCATTCTAATTTATTGAGATGCACCTGTATATTGGAGCGGGGTGCCCCCACCCCCTAGAGTGTCAAGTTAATTTTATTTAATGTTATTTTTCTATATAGCACCAGATCACAAGAGAAGTCATTTTAAGATGCATTCACCATAGAACAAGTCTTTACCTTGTCCTTTTATTAAACAAACTAAATATCCTTATGGTATTTATCTTATTTACACGCAGCAGCTCATTTCTTGTCTCTTCTCCTCTCTGCACTCTGTCATGCAGCGTGGCGGAACTCCGCTGCACGTAAACACAGACACGTGTACTCACACAGACATGACGTGCGTGCACACACAGACACGTGCACATACAGGTGAACACACTCACACCAACAGAGAGAGTGTGTAGGAAAGCAGAAAAAAATATCTGTTTTTTAAACGCACCCAGGATGATGAAGGTTGCAACACTCGCTCTCCTGCTAGTAGCAGCTGAAGTAGCTCTCCTACTCTGGGTCCAAGCGTAGAAAAAAAGCCCAAGTGCTGCACGCCCTGCCCCAACAAGCAGCAAAAGTCCGGTCATCACCAGACGACAGGTTTTGACCAAAAACATCTTGCAGCCTGCATACGAATCTCAATAAATGGGCCAGATGTGTCAGACTTCCCGTATCAAGGGGCTCTTGAAATGTTCTTCCAGAAACCCAGAAAAATACACTGCATTGACAAAAGCTGCATACTTTGTGGATAATTGCCATATAAACAAATGTTCAGATATTTCGTTCAGTGTCATTCAAATATTCTGATGTTTTGTTCAATAATTGTTTTTTTTTACAGTTTTTATTGATACTGACTGCTGTTATTAAAATAAACTGTTGTTATTAAAAGATTTAAAGATTTTTTTGGGCAATACTTCTATACATACAACACACAGAGCTATCAGAGGACTGACCCCCCACTGTAGCTTTCACTCCTTACAGTAGCTGTGTGGCCTAGGGTCATGAAACAGAGATAGATGTCGCCCTAAGCCATTGGGATGGGAATAACTCTATGCGTACAGGACATACAGGAGAATTGAAATGCCGTTTCTCTCTCTCTTAGTGGTGTGTGCAATATATAAGAAAAGAAGGAATAAGGATGAAAAACAACAGCAGCAGTCTATGCACAGTAATGCTACCCATAGTGCAAATAAAGATAAAAGATAAAACCAGCAATCCTATATACAGAAAAAGTGAAGTCGTAATACCCGTAATTGCAAGTTTGATGTGGTAGTGTAGGTGCAGACAGTGACAGATTGGACTGCACATGATCAATATTTCAATAACAGACAGTGGCAGGTATAGGATTTGTGCAAATGGTTGCAAGAAGGTGCAGAGACATAGAGCAGCATATGTATTACTGTTGGTGTGCCAAGTCTTTCTGTGCAAACAGCTGAGGTAGTTATTGCGTGGGCGAGTGTGTTACGGTCCAGGGGCGTGGGTGTGTGGGGGGGGGTGGAGGGTGGGGAAGCATTCAGGGTCCTGATGGCTTGGTGAAAAAAAAGCTGTTAAGCAGTCTTGTGGAGCGGGCCCGGAGGCTCTGGTACCTTCTCCCTGAGGACAGGGGGCTGAAGAGGGAGTGTGACGGGTGGGAGGTGTTGCCTGCAATGTTGATGGCTCTGCAGGTGAGGCAGGTGTGGTAGATGTCTGAGAGGTGGGGCAGAGGGGCACCAATGATCTTGCTGGCTGCTTTCACTGTGCGTTATAGTGTCTTCCGGCAGGAGGCGGTGCAGCTTCCATACCACACCGTGATGCAGTTGGTGAGGACGCTCTCAATGGTGCCCTGGTAGAATGAGCACATGATGGGGTGGGATTCGTGCTCTTCTCAGTTTGTGGAGGAAATAGAGGCGAGTTTGAGCCTTCTTGGCTAGTGATGTGGTGTTGTTGGACCAGGAGAGGTCCTCAGAGATGTGCACCCCCAGGAAGTTGGTGCTGCTCACCCTCTCCACAGCTGCTCCATTGATGATCAGACGGGGATGCTATGTGTGTCCTCTCCTAAAGTCGACTGCAATCTCCTTGGATTTTTCCCACGTTCAAGAAGAGATTATTGTCTTTACACCCTTGGACTAGCTGGCTCACCTCATTTCTGTAGTTGGCCTCTTCATTGTTTGTGATGAGGCCCACCACTGTTGTGTCGTCCGCAAACTTGATGATGTGGTTGGTGCTGTAGGCTGGTACGCAGTCATGGGTCAGCAGGGTGAAAAGCTGCAGACTGAGCACGCACCCTTGTTAATAAAATAAACCTATGAACACCATGATTCCTTTAAGAGTTTGTCGTTGTTGTCCTTCATGCCCCCCGGCTGTAAACCTAGGGGAGACTCTTACATGCATGTCCTTGAGAGGAAAGCAACACAGGCACAGACACGCCATGCAAACTCCACACAGAAAGGCCAGTATAAAGTGAAACAAATGTAAACAAGCAATAATTACAATTGTTTGCTACTTTTTATACACCTGTCGAAGGACAGAACGTATTGTGGTGTGATGATGTCTGTCTGTCTGTGCTTGATAAAGAAAGTGTCTCACTGTAGTCAGTAAAATCCAATCAGTTAACCTTATCTTAAAAAACCCCACACACAAACGGAATGCCTCAAAAAAACTACGCACGTGGACAAAATTGTTGATACCCCTCTGTTAATGAAAGAAAAACCCACAGTGGTTACAGAAATAACTTGAATCTGACAAAAGTGATAATAAATAAAAATTCTATGAAAATTAACCAATGAAAATCAGACAGTGCTTTTGAATTGTGGTTCAATAGAATTATTTTAAAAAACAAACTCATGAAACAGGCCTTGACAAAAATGATGGTACCCTTAACTTAATATTTTGTTGCACAAGCTTTTGAGGCAATCACTGCAATCAAACGATTTCTGTAACTGTCAATGAGACTTCTGCACCTCTCAGCAGGTATTCTGGCCCACTCCTCATGAACAAACTGCTCCAGTTGTCTCAGGTTTGAAGGTTGCCTTCTCCAGACGGCATGTTTCAGCTCCTTCCACAGATGTTCAATAGGATTTAGATCAGGGCTCATAGAAGGCCACTTTAGAATAGTCCAATGTTTCGCTCTTAGTCATTCTTGGGTGTTTTTAGCTGTGTGTTTTGGGTCATTATCCTGTTGCAAGACCCATGACCTGCGACTGAGACCAAGCTGTCTGACACTGGGCAGCACATTTCTCTCTAGAATACCTTGATAGTCTTGAGATTTCATTGTACCCTGCACAGATTCAAGACACCCTGTGCCAGATGCAGCAAAGCAGCCCCAGAACATAACAGAACCTCCTCCATGTTTCACAGTAGGGACAGTGTTCTTTTCTTGGTATGCTTCATTTTTGTGTCTGTGAACATAGAGCTGATGTGCCTTGCCAAAAAGTTCCAGTTTTGTCTTGTCTGTCCATAGGACGTTCTCCCAGAAGCTTTGTAGCTTGTCAACATGCAGTTTGGCAAATTCCAGTCTGGCTTTTTTATGATTTGTTTTCAACAGTGGTGTCCTCCTTGGTCGTCTCCCATGAAGTCCACTTTGGCTCAAACAACGACGGATGGTGCAATCTGACATTGATGTACCTTGACCTTGGAGTTCACCATGAATGTGTTTAGAGGTTGTTCTGGGCTCTTTTGTTACCACTCGTATTATCCGTCTCCTCCTGCGGCCACGTCCAGGGAGGTTGGCTACAGTCCCGTGGATCTTAAATTTCTGAATAATATGTGCAACTGTAGTCACAGGAACATCGAGCTGCTTGGAGATGGTCTTATAGCCTTTACCTTTAACATGCTTGTCTATAATTTTCTTTCTACTCCTGAGACAACTCTCTCCTTTGCTTCCTCTGGTCCATGTTTAGTGTGGTACACACCATGTCACCAAACAGCACAGTGACTACTTGTCACCCTTTAAATAGGCCGACTGACTGATTACAAGTTTGTAGACACCTGTGATGTTAATTAGAGGACACATCTTGGTTGAACATGTCCCTATGGTCACATTATTTTCAGTCTTTTCTAGGGGTACCATCATTTTTGTCCAGGCCTGTTTCATGGGTTTATTTTTTAAAGTAATTCTGTTGAACCACAATTCAAAAGCATTGTCTGATTTTCATTGGATAATTTTCATAGAATTTTTATTTATTACTACTTTTGTCAGATTCAAGTTATTTCTGTGACCATTGTGGGTTTTTCTTTCATTATCAGAGGGGTACCAACAATCTTGTCCACAGTTGTAAGAGGCAGAGAACTTTTTTGTATGTTGTATCATACAAAAAAGTACATACAAAATACAGCCACACTGTGGCTGCCACTGTGTACCTCTTCCAAACAGTTAAAATCTCCATAGAAGAGTTGAATTGGAGCAGTAGCCAACAACAAAACACGGCGTAGCATCACAGACGTTCTTCCTTTGAAAATAAATTGTTACACTAAAGCACTTTGCTGCTGTTTATATTTGAGCTTTTGTACACAAATATGAGTGACTTTGAAATAAATAAATAAATAATAAGATTTATAATGTCAGATTTTCAAATTTTTTCTGGTACACTTCAAGCAAATGCATGCATGACTTCAGAGTCTTTATGTGTTTGTGATGTAATCGATCCTTTTCTTGTTTCGCACCTGTGGCGCTAACAGGAAATGTTTTAATCACCTCGGCGTGTTTCGGATTGTTTGTCTTTCAGTATCCACACGTGGAAGAGTCGTGCTTGCTGACCCGTGACCGGTTGCTCCTGCATAATTACTGTGATCGCACATCCAGTGTGTCTTTGACCCAACGACCTAGCGTTCCCCCCAGGGGAGCACGAATCGGATCACACGGGTCAGCGTCTCACTGAAGGTTATCGCCCTTCCTCCGCATCTCCAGACATATGCTTTGCCCCTGGACTGGTTGGATTTTGTGACCCACCCCACCCCACCCCTTCCCCACTCACACATGAGAACTACCTCAAATATCAACCTTCTTCTCTCCGTTACGCGTGCCCTTCCCCTCATTTCACTCTCCTTGTCTCGGCAATGCCTGCAACGGGTTCAATTAACACGCGGCTCGACCTCCTCACCCCGCTGCGGTCCCACAGGAGATAGCTGGGATTGTGCTCAGCTGCCTCAGCCCTGAAGATTTCCTCTTAGTGGGATGGAATGAGAATACACTCAGCAGCCCACAATGGCTCCATTCCAAGACGCGCCATGTACAATAAAGCTCTGCTCTGCTCGATGTGATGGGCTCTGAGGAAGCCTCTTTGGAATGTAGTAATTGAGAGAGGAGGTGTAGTGGAAAATGTTGTGATTGCGAAGCATGTTTTTTTTCCCCCTGCAGTGCATGCTTCTTTGAAAAATGGATCCGCTGTCCAAGAGCGAATGCAGCCTCACAGACCTTCAGTATTGGAAAGTGGTTTTTTTTTTCATGAAGTAGACTGTTGTGGAGAGTGACAGTCTCATTTGACATGTAGGCGGACATGTTTCCGCTGAATCTCACAGTGCAGTTCACTTCAACTGAGTTTTTATTTCCACTTACTTAAATATATTTAGTCTAGCACAGGGGATGCTATCTAGCTCCCACAAACCCACCGAACCACTGCAGTGCCTGTGAAGGGCAAGTCTGTAAATCGGCAAATATATTCCCCATTCCTTTTCACCCGTCTTTCCCCACTGCTGATTTAGTGAAATGCATGTTTAATGCCCCGTGTTGAATGGGTTACCCATTCCTCTTCAGAGTTCCCAGGCTTAACTGGGCCTGTCCAGTGAATCCAGTAATCCCCTACCTGCTGAGTTGACCTTTTTTTTATAAACCAAAGACAGCTTTACTCAAGCTGGCTCAAAATAATATTAATTTCTGCAAACCTCCTATTTGAGGATAAGTGTAAGCCAACTTTCTTATCATCATTTTTATTGAGTTTACAGAATAAGAACCTTAATCAGTTATCACATTTTGGCTAGAGGAAAGCCCCCCCCCCCCCCATTAAATTTTAACTCCTTGTCCAGAATCATCTGTGGATTTTATCCATCGCTCATGTGTCAACCTTTGGAATCACGCCGTTCATAAAAGTTTAATGCACAAACATGTAACACTGGCTGTTGGAGGGTCGTCACCTGTTTAGCAGAAGCAAGATGCAAATATAAATTAAGTTCAAATTTGCAGCAATAGGAGTGCAAAAATATGATAAGTGATGATCGTTTACAATTAAAAAGTCCCAAATAAAATCCCAAATAAAAAATGTCAAATTCTCAAGAAAAAAAGGTTATAAATTCATGGGAGGAAAATCAAATAGGGAAGAAACACATTTCCAAGAAAAAAAGTAATACATTTACAAGAACGGTTACAAATTTACGTGAAAAAGTTGCAAATTTATAAGAAAGAAACTGCACATTTGCAAAAAAAAAACAGCTCCTAATTTACATCAGAAATTCCTCACTTAGTGGTTAGTTTATTGTTAACTGAATGCTTTTATTGCCCTTGTAGAGAGCACAGTACAATTTAGTTTCCCAATAAATTCAGGACTTTTTTCCTGCTTTAACCCCTGACCATTCCAGCTAATGTAAAACGTTCCACTGGCGGGACTCCGCATGTAAAGCACTTTGAATTGTCCTGTACACAAAATGTGCTATACAAATAAACTTGCCTTGCCTATAAATTTGCCACTTTTGCGATAATTTATTAAGCCTTTTCCCACACAAACATTGTCCTAATGAATTTATAACTCTTTCCATCATAATAGTTCAACATTTTTTCTTAAACATTTGACACTAATAATCACCAGTTTGTGACATGTTCCTCTTAGAACACATCTAAACACCCTGAAGATGTGTTTGCTGGTAGACCACCAGTAGAAAAGCTGTTGAGAGCATGAAAGTTCATGAACTCTTCCTGTCATTTCCCTAATTTTTCTTTTTTTTTTTTTTTCCCCTCCTCGTTTTATGGTGTTTCTCATACCCGGCTCTAATGATCATGTGACCCACAAAAGACTTAAACTTTCGTTAATATATTACAGAATAATATAGAAATGACTTCAACACGTGGCGTGCAAAATGAAAGAAAGGTAATTGTTCTATGAATTTTATAAAAAGAAAAATGGAACACTATTTAACAAACAAATCATGTTGTTCAACTTCCGGTGTTACCATGGTAACAAACACACACAGATTCATAGCATCTGCTACAGAACGGGGCTGAGAGAAAAACATCTGCCTGCTTCTTCAGCAGCAGACAAATGATCAGTGATCAGGAAGATGTTGACATATTCAGTTGTGCTGTATATATTTTCCTTGCGCTAATAATGGTCGATGGCAGGTTAACGAGCGGGACGCTTACGGTTCATTTTGCTAACAAGGGGAACAGCACCCCCTCCCATGCCCCCTCAAAACCACCTACTGGTAAGATTGTATTCTGATTTCATTCTGACTGATTTCTAACAAAGCTGTTCAGTCATTTTAGTTTTTACTGCATATTTTAATTGCTGACAGTTGTCAGAGAGCATATACCTCCACCAAGGCCCATGGGACTCTTCTTGTAGCAAGGTGTGATCAAACCAGTGACTTTAATTTTGGGAACTAGCATTTCACATTCCACCGAACATGGATCATTGTATTGTCTTATCATTATTGTTGTTTACGTGCTGTAATGCCTGAACTGGGAAATTTTGACAGCTCCTCTGTAGTCCACAGTTGAAAGCGTGCAAACATTAGCATTTTTTGTCTCCCACTGTTATGTACATCTGCTGTTTTTCATTGTATTATTCATCTCATAATGTTCTGTTCTAACACTTTATTTCCCACTAACAAATTGTTCTGGATTCCCATTATTCTTCTAGAGCTTCTCTGTCTGCTGGGTGGTTACATGGCCACAGCGTAACCTAGCTCTTTAGCCGAGCAACAACACTACCAAAGACAGTAAGGGCTAGCTCAGGGGTGGACAGCCTTTTCCATGACGTCATTAAAGAAAGAAGAAATGAAAATGATCTGTGTTATAGCATTTAAACATGCCTTCAATCCTACCAGTTGCCTTACATGCTATTTATTTGTAATAGTGCCCGTCTGTGAATCGTTGTTGTGTACTTACATGTCATGAAGCAGTTGCAGCAGTCAGTGTGAGGCCTATTATGGCTCAGCCGTGCTGAATTATATATTTTGTCAATGTTTTTGCACATTCACTGAGAAAACAGTTTATTGTAACAATCAATATTTGATAAGCATGAACAACTGAATCAGAATTAGTGATGTGGAGTGATTTACCCATTTCAAGTTGCTCAAAACAATCAGTCATTCACAACCTCAACAGGCAGTATTTTATCTTTATGACAATGTAAATGGTAAATTGTCAAAAGTGAGTTATGAACTGTGCTTGCACAAAACCATAGCACAAAACAGTAAGCCAGAATCACTTGGAAAGATAATTATTTATTGGGGGTGCAGGTTTATTGCGTTGTCTTAAAGGCTTATACAAATAAGCATCAATCACAGTTGTGGGAAGTTTTCCATTCTAAGAAGTGAGTTAGCAGAGAGAACACAGCAACAGGAATTACTGGTATGCTGCCAGACAGAACAGACACAACCATTTCCACCTGCCGTGTAACCACAGCTTCTAAATTTAACACCACAGACAAAATGTAGTTTGTTGTAATACTTCACAAAACAACAACAGGTGGATGATATGAAAATGATGCATGACTAACCATGGAAAAAACAAAGCACTCAACCCTACTGATGTTTTTTTTTCAGCCTTAAAGTAAAAGTAAATTAATCAGAATGGCCACAGTTATAATAACAGTAATTTGTATTAGCCTCATTCTGAATTATTACCTCCACCAAGGGAGGAGGTAATGTTTTTGGAAGCGTTGGCTGGTGGGTTTGTCTGTCTGTCTTACTCAAAAAGTTCTGAACAGATTTTGATGAAATTTTCAGGAAAGGTGTGTAAAGGCACGGGGAACAGATGGTTAGATTTTGGTGGTGAGCCGGATCACAATCTGGATCCAGGAATTTGTTTGAAAATTGTTTTATACAGTGGTGTGAAAAAGTGTTTGCCCCCTTCCTTATTTGTCATTTTTTGTATGTTTGTCACATTTAAATGTTTCAGATCATCAAACAAATTTAAATATTAGATAAAGATAACACAAGTAAGCAGAAAATGCAGTTTTAAATTGAAGGTGTTTATTCATTCATTCATTCATTCATTCATTCATTCATCTTCTACTGCTTAATCCTTTTCGGGTCGCAGGGGGTGCTGGAATTAAGGGTAAAAAACTCCAAACCTACATGGTCCTGTGTGAAAAAGTGATTGCGCCCCTGTTAAAACATAAATTAAGGGTGGTTTATCACATCTTTGAAAGCTGAGTTCAATTTTCTAGCCATTTCTAAAGCTCTGGGACTCCAGCGAACCACAGTGAGAGTCATTATCTACAAATGGCAAAAACATGGAACAGTGGTGAACCTTCCCAGGAGTGGCCAACTGACCAAAATTACCCCAAGAGCGGAATGACGACTCATCCAAGAGGTCACAAAAGACCCCACAACAACATCCAAAGAACTGCAGGCCTCGCTTGCCTCAGTTAAGGTCAGTGTTCATGACTCCACCATAAGAAAGAGACTGGGCAAAAATGGCCTGCATAGCAGAGTTTCAAGACAAAAACCACTGCTGAGCAAAAAGAACATAAAGGCTTGTCTCAGTTTTGCCAGAAAACACCTTGATGATCCCCAAGACTTTTGGGAAAATACTCTGTGGACCGACGAGACAAAAGTTGAACTTTTTGGAAGATGTGTGTCCCATTACATCCGGCGTAAAAGTAACACAGCATTTCAAAAAAGGAACATCATACCAACAGTAAAATATGGTGGTGGTAGTGTGATGGTCTGGGGCTCTTTTGCTGCTTCAGGACCTGGAGGACTTGTTGTGGTAAATGGAACCATGAATTCTGTTGTCTACCAAAAAATCCTGAAGGAGAATGTCTGGCCATCTGTTCGTGACCTGAAGCTGAAGCGCACTTGGATTGTGCAGCAGGACAGTGATGCAAAACAAACCAGCAAGTCCACCTCTGAATGGCTTAAGAAAAACAAAATGAAGACTTTGGAGTGGCTTAGTCAAAGTCCTGACCTGAATCCAATTGAGATGCTGTGGCATTACCTTGAAAAGGTGGTTCATGCTCGAAAACCCTCCAATGTGGCAGAATTACAACAATTCTGCAAAGATGAGTGGGCCAAAATTCCTCCCCGGTGCTGTAAAAGACTCATTGCCAGTTTTCGCTAACACTTGATGGCAGTTGTTGCTGCTATGGGTGGTCCAACCAGTTATTAGCTTTAGGGGGCAATCACTTTTTCACACAGGGCCATGTAGGTTTGGACTTTTTTTCCCCTTAATCATAAACACCTTCATTTAAAAACTGCATTTTGTGTTTACTTGTGTTATCTTTGTCTAATATTTAAATTTGTTTGATGATCTGAAACATTTAAGTGTGACAAACATACAAAAAAATGAGAAATCAGGAAGGGGGAAAACACTTTTTCACACCACTGTATATTAATATGGTGCTTTTCATGTACTGCCCCTTTAAGACATGTCCGCTGAGTTACGTGCATCACTACGCCATAGGCCCACGCACGTCCGCAACCCGGAAGTTGCGGATGTACATAGTATGTGATGATTGACATTGTTTTTTCATCTGATGATGCCAAAAAAAGCAAGAAATGCACGAAAAAGCAAGACAGAGCACCCTAGCGGCACAGTGAGGTATCAACAAACAACAATTTCAATGCATTTCTGTGTGAATGCCAGCTAAATTTAAACAAAGAAAATGCCAAAATGGTGCACGACTGGCCCTGCGATGGACTGGCGATCTGTCCAGGGTGTACCCTGCCGCTCGTCCAAAGATGCTGGGATAGGCTCCAGTGCCCCCCCCCCCGCCACCCGAAAAGGATTAAGCAGAAGAAGATGGATGGATGGATGGATGGATGGATGGATGGATGGATGGTGATAGCAATCAGAAATACAAGTTTTTTAGATTCACATCGGCCAGCAGAGATTATTGAAGGAGTATATTGTGGGCTGCCTTTCTATAATGGGATGACAAACGTGTCAGCTTGGTAGGAACATTCATTTCAATTTAAGCCGCTAATCAGCCTCAGAGTGCAGTAAACATATCAACACTGCAATTAAACTAGTTTAAAAATAAGACTGACACTCACCTGCTGACAAGTGGACCGAAGCTCTGTAGAGCTGAAACAAAGTGTCGGGATTAATGAGGGGTTATGAGTGTAAACAAACAGCATCTCCCGTACGGGAGATGGGAGACTGTTTTTCCTGTGAGCTCCATTGGATAAATTTTAACTGCTGAACGATGAACCCATTAAATTTTGGTGATGATCTGAGAATGTATAACACTGCCAAGGCTCTTATCTTCTCACAGTGTGTTACTAAGAATCCTTCAAAACAGTATTAGATAGACTTTGATGCAATTTCCACCAGAACTGGCTTGTGGCCTACACACAGACCCATTACATTTTGGAGGTGCTGCATGAGGGATGGAAGGAGCCTTGGTGGAGGTATGTGCTCTCTGAGTGCTTTTTTTTTTTTTTTTTGGTTACTTATTTGTACCCGTAGGTAGATTTGGTTTGCAGTCTGGTGACAAGCCACCGGCTGCCGGTCGCTGCGTGCGCAAGCGCCCTAAACCTACATGTTTTTTGGTATGCGGGAGGAAACCGGAGAAATCCCGGAGTAAACCCGCGCAACACGGGGAGAACATGCAAACTCCACACAGCTCACTGTTGGTCGGGGGCTGGGATGGAACCCACGATCTCATGATCTCTGCGATCCCCCGGCCGAGGGTAAACTGTGCTGCCGCAGTGCTAAACCACTGCGCCACCG
Source organism: Pholidichthys leucotaenia (assembly GCA_020510985.1). Classification (NCBI taxonomy): domain Eukaryota; kingdom Metazoa; phylum Chordata; class Actinopteri; order Cichliformes; family Pholidichthyidae; genus Pholidichthys; species Pholidichthys leucotaenia. Next base: position 151,482,102 of record CM035838.1, read on the forward strand.
TGCAGCCCTTTTCTAGTTTACATAAAATTGAAACCTTTTTTTATACAATAGAAGAAGAAGAAGCCATCTCTACTGTCATTCAGTCCATACAACCAATCATGTACAGTAGAACAAAATTACATTTCTCCTATCTACAGTGTTAATCACATGTAGAATCAGAGGGGCCGCTGCCATGCAAGACGCTGCCACAAACAGCTTTTCCTTCCCCCATTCTATTACGCTGAGCACCAAGCTAGAAGGTGGGAAGTACCATTTTTATAATTCAACTGCCAGGTTATTAACTAGAACCAGCCATCAATCTCACATTACCCCCGTACTTGCATCCCTTCATTGGTTCCCAGTAGGTACATAGGTAGTTGGAGTCACTTCAGAATTCTCATGATTGCATTTAAAGCACTGCACAGGTCTCACCTCCGATTACATTTCTGACCTCCTGGTTCAGTACTCCACATCTCGGCCGCTCCGCTCCTCAAATAGTGGTCTCTTACCTATACCACTTTCTACCCACAATACAAAAGGTGATCATGCCTTCTCCGTTGTTGCACCTACCCTCTGGAATCAGCTACCCCAATCCATCAGATACACTGAAAATCTGAATGGTGTTAAACATCTTTTGAAAATCCACCTCTGCCGACAAGCATTTTTATAACTCCACATTATGCAGTGTGTGTTTGTAATGAGTCCAGTTATGAGTCTGTGAGTTTGTGTTTTTGTCTGTGTGTTTGTCTGTCTCTTTTAATGTGCTCACTTTTGTTGTGTTGGAAATGTCTGGTGTTATCTTGAAATGCTTTATTTTATGCTTGTGCAGCACTTTGTAACTGTGTGTTTTAAAAAGTGCTATATAAATGAAGTTTACTTACTTATATGGTCTTTGGTATGACCCAGCCAGGACTTAAACCTCCAACCTCCCTGTTGTGGGGCGGATGCTCTATCAACTAGGCCACCATGTTCTATGTTGCTAGTTTCTGATTTTTATATAATATATATTGTAAATATACCACTTTAATTATGTAACCAATATACATATCTAGTATAAAAATAGGCTGTATTAGTATATGTGTACTTCAAAAAATAATTACACTGAAATCTGTAGTGAAGATGACAAATGTCTTGGAACATTTAGGAGAAGAAGAAGCCAACTTTATTGTCATTCAGTCCATACAGCCAATCATGTACAGTAGAACGAAATTACATTTCTCCTATATACAATGTTAATCACATCTAGAATCAGAGGGGTTGCTGCCATGCAAGGCGCCGCCACAAACAACTTTTTCCTTCTCCCATTCTATGGGGCATACATGCCCCATTGTGGGCAGCACAGTGGTACAGTGGTTAGCACTGTTGCCTCACAGCTAGAAGGTTCCAGATTTGAATCCCCAGGCTGACGGGGTGGGAACCTTTCTTTGTGGGGTTTGCATGTTCTCCCTGTGCTGTGTGAGTTTACTCTGGGGGCTCCAGTTTCCTCCCACAATCCAAAGACACGCATGTTGGGTTAATTGGTGGCTCTAAATTATCCCTAGGTATCTGTTTGCTATAGGCCCTTAGAATAGAGGGTTAGTGTACCTACTAGTTAAGTTCTTTGAGTGGTCTTTGTGACTAGAAAAGCATTATAGAAGTACAGGTCCTTACCCTTATTATGCTGAGCACCCAGCTAGAAGGCAGGAAGTACCATTTTTATATAGTCTGTGGTATTGACCCAGCTGGGGCTTGAACCCACAACCTCCTAGCTGTGGGGCAGATGCTTTACCACTAGATCACCACTCCGGTAGAGTGTGTCTGAATTTATTTGCAAACAGTCATTCATTTCATTTCAGAGCAAAAATTTTGGTGCAAGAAGAGACTTTTTTTTTTCCACAATATCTTTATTGAACCTTTTCTTTTTTTTTTTTTTAACAAACATGATACAAACAATCAAACACTAACACTAAAGTACTACAAAAAAAAATGCACTAAAAACACCAACAACCACCAACAAAATCAAGTCTTCAACAATGCTCCTCTGTTTAGTCTAGACAATCCAATACATAAGTATACATATTATGTTCACCAGTTTGGAATTTACAAGGTCCACACACATCATTCACCTTCTTCTTCAAGAGTTATGTTTAAATTTTTTACATAATCAATAAAAGGTCTCCATATATTCTCAAACACAATTTCCTTTGATTTTAGTATATATGTTATTCTTTCTAATGGAAGGTTTGTTAACATCTGTCTTAACCACTGAGTCACATCTGGTCTATGAGTCTTTTTCCATAATAGTGCAATACATTTTTTGGCATTAAGCAAACTGAGGTCTATGAATGTTCTTTCACTTTTATTAAAATTATGCTTTTCTGGGTACAGACCCAACAAAAACAGTTTAGGATTCAATATGATTTGTTTTGAGATTATTTTTTCAATTGTTACCCTCACCTCTTCCCAAAACATTCTTATTAATCTACATTCCCATAAACAATGAAATAGGGTTCCTTTACTTTCCATGCATTTTGTGCATGTATCTGGTATATTTTTGTTATATCTATTTAACTCCTCCGGTGTAACATACATCCGCATTAACCATTTGAAATGTATCAATTTAAGGCGTGCATTTATTGATTTGGTTTGAGCTTCTGTACAAGCCAATTCCCATTGTTCCTCTGAAATTTCAATTTGCAGATCTTCTTTCCAGTAGTTTAATCTTTTCAGTGAATTTTCACTTGAAGATAGTGTCAATGAGTTATAAAACTCTGAAATAATACCCTTTCTTTTACTATCTTTTATCATCATTTTTTCCAAGGATGAATAAATAGGTCGAGTGAGAGCTTTATTTTGATTTGATCGAATAAAGTTTCTAAGTTGAAGATATTTAAAAAAATGTGTTCTATTGAGATTAAATTTGATCCTCAGCTCTTCAAAAGACATTATGTTGTCTGCACCTGGCAAATATAAATCCTGAATCTTTTGTATCCCTTTTAAATTCCATACTTTAAATACAGCGTCCGCTCTCCCTGGTTTAAAATATTGATTACCCCATATTGGACTAAATTGTGACAATAACTGTGGTTCTTTTAAATAGTTTTTAGCTTCACACCATATTTTGATCATATGCTTTACAAATGGATTTTTAACTTGTTTTTGTAATTTTTTTGCCGAATCTGAGTATATGAATATGGGAAGAGGTAAAGGTAAATTGTATGATTCCATTTCAGTCCAGTGAGGGAGATCATTTGATGAAAAATAATATGTCATAGACCTCAGTTGTGCCGACCAATAATACAACATAAAATTTGGACATTTCAGACCTCCACGATCAAATGGTAAATATAATAAAGACAAACGTAATCTAGCCCTCCTGTTGTTCCATATAAATTCCACTAACTTTTTTTTTATTCTTGAGAATAGATCTAAAGGTGGTGATAAGGGAATGTATTGAAATAAATAAAGTATTTTAGGTAAAATATTACTTTTAAGTATATTGATTCTCCCGATCATCGACATTGGTAGTGACATCCATCTCTGAGTTAACTCACTGATATCTGACATTAAGGCTTCATAGTTGACACTGGCGACTGATTCTAGCTTAGGCATAATTTGGATTCCTAAATATTTAAACTGATTTACAACATTGAATTGATTTACCTCAGGGGCTGGGTAATTTCTCTGGGTCTCATTTAGCATTAATATTGAAGATTTAGTTTTATTTATTTTATATCCTGATATTTCCCCAAAATTCTTTATTAAATTCAACAAGGTTGGAATTGATTTTTTTAGATTCGACATAAACAAAATTATGTCATCGGCGTACAGGGAGATTTTATGTTCTGTTGGTCCAACTTTAATTCCATATATTTGTGAATGTAAACGTATCGCTATCGCTAAAGGTTCAATTGCCATAGTAAACAGTAAAGGTGAAAGTGGACAGCCTTGTCGACATCCTCTATTTATTTTTATTGGTTTTGAAATATTGTTATTTGTTAGGATTTCTGCTGTAGCATTATTGTATATTATTTGAACCCATTTTATGAAATTATTTCCAAGTCCAAACCTTTGTAGTACTTCAAAAAGAAAGGGCCATTCAACTCTATCAAAGGCCTTTTCGGCGTCCAATGATAGGAGAGCTGTATCCGGTGCTTCTTTATTAAAATAAATAATATTAAATAGTCTTCTTACATTATGGAAGCCTTGTCTACCCTTTATAAAGCCATTCTGATCTCGATTAATAATATTTGGTAAAATTTCTTGTATTCGTCTTGCTAAAATTTTACAGATTATCTTAAGGTCGGCGTTTAATAGGCTTATTGGTCTCATATTTTCACATTTATTAGAGGGCTTACCTGGTTTTGGCAGCAGTATAATTAAGGCATTATTTATGTATGATGGTAAATTATTATTTTGAAATGCTTCTAAAACCATTTCCAAAAAAGGTTTTATTAATTTATTCTTAAATTTTTTATAAAGGTCAACTGGAAGACCATCTGGTCCTGCACTTTTTCCTGATTTCATATTATCAATGGCTAGCCCAACTTCTTCTTGACTAATTTTAGACTCCAATATCTCCCTGTTTTCATTTGGAATACACGGTATAGATAGTTCGTTCAAAAACCCATTTAGTTTTGTTAATTCAGGTTCATTTTTGGTATCATATAATTTTTCATAGTAATCTCTAAAGGCTCTATTAATTTCTAAAGGATCTATAACTACCTGTCCATTACTTATAATACTGGTAATTGGTGTTTTAATTTCCAATTGTTTAATCTGCCATGCTAATAATTTTCCTGATTTTTCACCTTGTTCATAAAAAGATTGTTTCAATCTTAGAAGACTCGAGGCAGCTCTATTCGCTGATTTTTTGTCGTATTCAGCTCTCAAAATCAGTAATTCATTCTCCAACCTTGGGTCACTTCCTGCATACACTTTTTCCTGAAGATTTTTTATTTTATGTTCCAATTTAGCTCTCTCCTCTCGAGTCTTCTTAGATTTTGATCCTGTATAACTAATAATATGTCCCCTAATAAAAGCTTTGAAAGCCTCCCACTTTACACATGCTGATGTTTGTGTAGTATTGATGTCAAAGAACTCGTCTATCTGTTTTTCTATATACTTGACAAATTCCTCATCCTGAAGCCATTTATGCTGAAATTGCCATCTACCTGATTCCTTTATCAATTTTTTATCTACATATATTAGACAACAGGGTGCATGGTCAGAGATCACGATGTTATCATAAAAGCAGTTTTGAATCTTGGACCTTAATTCTGTGGAAATCAAAAAATAATCAATACGTGAGAATGTCTTGTAGGTACTGGAATAACAAGAATAGGCTTTAACTTGTGGTTTCATTTCTCTCCATATATCTAACAATCTCAATTCTTTCATAAAATGATTAATAGTCATCCTACATCCAATGTGCGTACAATCCAGTCCTGTTGATCTATCCACACCTGGATTCAATGTACAATTAAAATCCCCTGCTATTATATGTTGCCCTGTAAGTGATGATAAGATGAGAAATAAATTAGCAAAGAACTTCTGGTCATCTATATTGGGACCATATAAGTTCACAAGATTTATATTTTCTAATAGCAAAGAACCTTGAATGATTACATATCTTCCAAATTTGTCTCCAATTACATTTTTCACTTGAAAAGGAACTGATTTATGTATGAGAGTCATAACTCCCCTGGCTCGGGATGAAAATGAAGAGGTGAATACACTTCCCTGCCATCTACTCCTAATTCTTTTAACATCCTCCTCTATCAGATGAGTTTCTTGTAAAAACACAATTCTTGAACCCATGTCCTTTATTTTATTCATAACTTGTTTAAGTTTTTTTAAATTTTGTAGACCTCTGCAATTCCATGAAGTTAAATTAAGATTAACACTTTGGTCCATGATCAATAGAGAGTTTGGGATTACCTTGCAGTGTAAACATGCTCATACAGAGAAGCAAAAACATGAGTGGTTGAACATTCATCCTACAAACTACACACAAACAAATTCCCCCTTCCCACACTTGTGGCAAACCCCCCAAAATCAAAAGAAAAATTCTGTCTCCCGATATAGCCATCGACTGTTCCACATCCACGGGGAACAGCCTAAGCCACTCCTTCTTCATCCTCCCAATCACCCTAACTCTACTGCTTTTAATGACGTAACATTAACTCTCCTCTGTAGTTTTCCAACTTAACTCCAAAATTTTTACCAACTTTGTACATCCTAGTTTTTTTTTTTTTGTTTGTTTTGTTTTTGTTTTGTTTTTTTTTAATATATAATACAATCTATATTTTGTAAACTTACTATTTACTTCAAGTCAGTCAGATGCCTGTGCAAATGCTTAGTTATTCTACCTTATATTTTGTTCATGCTTAGCTCCCACCAGTCTCTTCTTCTTCTTTGATCTTCTTGATGAACTCCTGCGCCTCCTCTGGGGTCTTGAAGATGTGGGTTCTGCCCTCATACGTGGTCAGCAGTCTCGCAGGATAGATTACACCATGACGAATCCCAAGGTTGCGCAGCTCCTTACGTACGGGATCAAACTGCTTCCTCAATTGCTGGATTCCTGTGGCCAAATCTGGGTAGAACCGCACCTGCTGGTCCTGGTGTTTAATCTCTCCTTTAGCACGTGCAGCGTTGAAGATCTTCATCCTGTCTCTGTTGCTTAGAAACTTCATAATTAAGGTCCTCGGCGGTCCCTTATCTCTCCGTGGGCCAATACGATGTGCTTTTTCCAGAACCACTGCTGATTGCAACTCCTCGCTGCCCAGCACCTCCGGAATCCACTTTTCCAGAAAGGAACATACGTCCCGACCTTCTGATTCCTCTGGAAGACCCACCAGCCTCAAGTTATTCTGTCTCGACCGAGATTCCAAATCCAAAATATTATCTTCCAGAGATTTATTTTTTTTTTCCAAAGTGCGCACCTTTAATTGAAGACGGGTGACGTCATCTTCAGCACTAGCGAGACGGAGCTCCATCTGCGCCGTTCGTTCTACACAGTCACCCAATTCCTTTCTTATTCCTTCCAGCGCTGTCATAATCCCATCAAATCTAGAGGAAAAGTCCGCTCTCATTGAACTCATGGCAGCCATCAGCGCATCTGCGCCATTCCCCGCAGAAATCGCACCGCTGCCAGCTTCCTCCGCCATATATGGAGCCTTGTTTGCTGCGTCACAGACCTGAAAGTCCGTTAATTTGGACTGTTTCGGCGGCTCGCTTTTTCCTTTTCCTGGTTTTCCAGCCTTAGGCTTCGCCGACATATCCTCGCCCAAATGCTGGGATACGTTCTGTCCCAAATGAGAGAGTTATTTGCCGATTTTTTTTTCCCAGGAGCAGAGCAGAGCGAGACACGTCCGTCCTACGTGGCAGCCATAACCGGAAGTCCGCAAGAAGAGACTTTGACAAAAATACACGAAATGACAAATCCAGTTGTGTTTAAAATTACACACTCCAGAATCAGCTGGATTCATCAGTAAACCGAAATACTTGGCCAACATTTTGTAGTCAATGAGAGGAAAGATTTATTTATGTATTTATTTGTTTTAACCAAAAAAAGCATTTCAAATATGGATGCTTGATATATATCGGTATCGGCCGATAAAGCATTTACAAGTATCTATCGACAAAAATTAATATTTACAGGTGATAGAATATGACTGTAGACAGCCTTGAGTGACGCTCTGCTGTTTTTTCCTCGACACGAAGGTCTAATGTCATTACGTCAGGTGAACGTATCTAAACTAACATGGCCGCCCCACTACAGCATGCTGGTATGTTGTAGCGCCATACTCCCTCAAACAATGCTGTGTGTGGTTGTTATTTGTATTGCTTTTTATGGTTAAGTGCAGAGAGGAATTAACTGCATCATTGGGAGAATATGCCAAGTTCTCATAACGGTACCAGCGTTTACCCTCTCTGGAGGCAAAGACGACAATGTAAACAGAAGCGGGTTAGCTAGTGGGTTAGCCACTCAGCTTCGAGCAGACCAATGCTGCCTAGCTTTTTTCTCGCAAATGCCCGCTCCCTTGGAAACAAGATTGTTGAAGTAAAACTGGATATATAACCTAACCAACCATTAGAGACAGCTCTACAATGATGATCATCAAAATGAGTACACCCCAAGATCATAGACGCCGCAGTTGAGCTAGCGTGCTGCTAACTACACAGAAGCAACAGGACAGAGGAATCTGGTACGAGCTGTGGAAGCAGAATTTGCAGACATGTGGATAACAGCTTGTTTACAATCTCTGTGGTCATCGATAAACACTGCTCACCGGACCTGAAACTGCTGGCAGTTTCCGTCTGCCACGGGAGCATTCTGTTGCCGTGGTAACAGCAATCCAGATGCTAATGCTAATTCAGCATTCGGCTGTGTGCCAGCAGCCACTGATAAGCAGCTGACCAACATATTAAATGTGCAACACGAGGGACTTCCGGTTATGGCTGCCACGTAGGACGGACGTGTCTCGCTCTGCTCTGCTCCTGGAGAAAAAAAAATCGGCAAATAACTCTCTCATTTGGGACAGAACGTATCCCAGCGTTTGGGCGAGGATATGTCGGCGAAGCCTAAGGCTGGAAAACCAGGAAAAGGAAAAAGCGAGCCGCCGAAACAGTCCAAATTAACGGACTTTCAGGTCTGTGACGCAGCAAACAGGGCTCCATATATGGCGGAGGAAGCTGGCAACGCTGCGATTTCTGCGGGGAATGGCGCAGATGCGCTGATGGCTGCCATGAGTTCAATGAGAGCGGACTTTTCCTCTAGATTTGATGGGATTATGACAGCGCTGGAAGGAATAAGAAAGGAATTGGGTGACTGTGTAGAACGAACGGCGCAGATGGAGCTCCGTCTCGCTAGTGCTGAAGATGACGTCACCCGTCTTCAATTAAAGGTGCGCACTTTGGAAAAAAAAAATAAATCTCTGGAAGATAATATTTTGGATTTGGAATCTCGGTCGAGACAGAATAATTTGAGGCTGGTGGGTCTTCCAGAGGAATCAGAAGGTCGGGACGTATGTTCCTTTCTGGAAAAGTGGATTCCGGAGGTGCTGGGCAGCGAGGAGTTGCAATCAGCAGTGGTTCTGGAAAAAGCACATCGCATTGGCCCACGGAGAGATAAGGGACCGCCGAGGACCTTAATTATGAAGTTTCTTAACAACAGAGACAGGATGAAGATCTTCAACGCTGCACGAGCTAAAAAAGGAGAGATTAAACACCAGGACCAGCAGGTGCGGTTCTACCCAGATTTGGCCACAGGAATCCAGCAATTGAGGAAGCAGTTTGATCCCGTACGTAAGGAGCTGCGCAACCTTGGGATTCGTCATGGTGTAATCTATCCTGCGAGACTGCTGACCACGTATGAGGGCAGAACCCACATCTTCAAGACCCCAGAGGAGGCGCAGGAGTTCATCAAGAAGATCAAAGAAGAAGAAGAGACTGGTGGGAGCTAAGCATGAACAAAATATAAGGTAGAATAATTAAGCATTTGCACAGGCATCTGACTGACTTGAAGTAAATAGTAAGTTTACAAAATATAGATTGTATTATATATTTAAAAAAAAAAAAAAACAAAAACAAAACAAACAAAAAAAAAAAACTATGATGTACAAAGTTGTTAAAAATTTTGGAGTTAAGTTGGAAAACTACAGAGGAGAGTTAATGTTACGTCATTAAAAGCAGTAGAGTTAGGGTGATTGGGAGGATGAAGAAGGAGTGGCTTAGGCTGTTCCCCGTGGGTGTGGAACGGTCGATGGCTATATCGGGAGACAGAATTTTTCTTTTGATTTTGGGGGGTTTGCCACAAGTGTGGGAAGGGGAAATTTGTTTGTGTGTAGTTTGTAGGATGAATGTTCAACCACTCATGTTTTTGCTTCTCTGTATGAGCATGTTTACACTGCAAGGTAATCCCAAACTCTCTATTGATCATGGACCAAAGTGTTAATCTTAATTTAACTTCATGGAATTGCAGAGGTCTACAAAATTTAAAAAAACTTAAACAAGTTATGAATAAAATAAAGGACATGGGTTCAAGAATTGTGTTTTTACAAGAAACTCATCTGATAGAGGAGGATGTTAAAAGAATTAGGAGTAGATGGCAGGGAAGTGTATTCACCTCTTCATTTTCATCCCGAGCCAGGGGAGTTATGACTCTCATACATAAATCAGTTCCTTTTCAAGTGAAAAATGTAATTGGAGACAAATTTGGAAGATATGTAATCATTCAAGGTTCTTTGCTATTAGAAAATATAAATCTTGTGAACTTATATGGTCCCAATATAGATGATCAGAAGTTCTTTGCTAATTTATTTCTCATCTTATCATCACTTACAGGGCAACATATAATAGCAGGGGATTTTAATTGTACATTGAATCCAGGTGTGGATAGATCAACAGGACTGGATTGTACGCACATTGGATGTAGGATGACTATTAATCATTTTATGAAAGAATTGAGATTGTTAGATATATGGAGAGAAATGAAACCACAAGTTAAAGCCTATTCTTGTTATTCCAGTACCTACAAGACATTCTCACGTATTGATTATTTTTTGATTTCCACAGAATTAAGGTCCAAGATTCAAAACTGCTTTTATGATAACATCGTGATCTCTGATCATGCACCCTGTTGTCTAATATATGTAGATAAAAAATTGACAAAGGAATCAGGTAGATGGCAATTTCAGCATAAATGGCTTCAGGATGAGGAATTTGTCAAGTATATAGAAAAACAGATAGACGAGTTCTTTGACATCAATACTACACAAACATCAGCATGTGTAAAGTGGGAGGCTTTCAAAGCTTTTATTAGGGGGCATATTATTAGTTATACAGGATCAAAATCTAAGAAGACTCGAGAGGAGAGAGCTAAATTGGAACATAAAATAAAAAATCTTCAGGAAAAAGTGTATGCAGGAAGTGACCCAAGGTTGGAGAATGAATTACTGATTTTGAGAGCTGAATACGACAAAAAATCAGCGAATAGAGCTGCCTCGAGTCTTCTAAGATTGAAACAATCTTTTTATGAACAAGGTGAAAAATCAGGAAAATTATTAGCATGGCAGATTAAACAATTGGAAATTAAAACACCAATTACCAGTATTATAAGTAATGGACAGGTAGTTATAGATCCTTTAGAAATTAATAGAGCCTTTAGAGATTACTATGAAAAATTATATGATACCAAAAATGAACCTGATTTAACAAAACTAAATGGGTTTTTGAACGAACTATCTATACCGTGTATTCCAAATGAAAACAGGGAGATATTGGAGTCTAAAATTAGTCAAGAAGAAGTTGGGCTAGCCATTGATAATATGAAATCAGGAAAAAGTGCAGGACCAGATGGTCTTCCAGTTGACCTTTATAAAAAATTTAAGAATAAATTAATAAAACCTTTTTTGGAAATGGTTTTAGAAGCATTTCAAAATAATAATTTACCATCATACATAAATAATGCCTTAATTATACTGCTGCCAAAACCAGGTAAGCCCTCTAATAAATGTGAAAATATGAGACCAATAAGCCTATTAAACGCCGACCTTAAGATAATCTGTAAAATTTTAGCAAGACGAATACAAGAAATTTTACCAAATATTATTAATCGAGATCAGAATGGCTTTATAAAGGGTAGACAAGGCTTCCATAATGTAAGAAGACTATTTAATATTATCTATTTTAATAAAGAAGCACCGGATACAGCTCTCCTATCATTGGACGCCGAAAAGGCCTTTGATAGAGTTGAATGGCCCTTTCTTTTTGAAGTCCTACAAAGGTTTGGACTTGGAAATAATTTCATAAAATGGGTTCAAATAATATACAATAATGCTACAGCAGAAATCCTAACAAATAACAATATTTCAAAACCAATAAAAATCAATAGAGGATGTCGACAAGGCTGTCCACTCTCACCTTTACTGTTTACTATGGCAATTGAACCTTTAGCGATAGCGATACGTTTACATTCACAAATATATGGAATTAAAGTTGGACCAACAGAACATAAAATCTCCCTGTACGCCGATGATATAATTTTGTTTATGTCGAATCTAAAAAAATCAATTCCAACCTTGTTGAATTTAATAAAGAATTTTGGGGAAATATCAGGATATAAAATAAATAAAACTAAATCTTCAATATTAATGCTAAATGAGACCCAGAGAAATTACCCAGCCCCTGAGGTAAATCAATTCAATGTTGTAAATCAGTTTAAATATTTAGGAATCCAAATTATGCCTAAGCTAGAATCAGTCGCCAGTGTCAACTATGAAGCCTTAATGTCAGATATCAGTGAGTTAACTCAGAGATGGATGTCACTACCAATGTCGATGATCGGGAGAATCAATATACTTAAAAGTAATATTTTACCTAAAATACTTTATTTATTTCAATACATTCCCTTATCACCACCTTTAGATCTATTCTCAAGAATAAAAAAAAAGTTAGTGGAATTTATATGGAACAACAGGAGGGCTAGATTACGTTTGTCTTTATTATATTTACCATTTGATCGTGGAGGTCTGAAATGTCCAAATTTTATGTTGTATTATTGGTCGGCACAACTGAGGTCTATGACATATTATTTTTCATCAAATGATCTCCCTCACTGGACTGAAATGGAATCATACAATTTACCTTTACCTCTTCCCATATTCATATACTCAGATTCGGCAAAAAAATTACAAAAACAAGTTAAAAATCCATTTGTAAAGCATATGATCAAAATATGGTGTGAAGCTAAAAACTATTTAAAAGAACCACAGTTATTGTCACAATTTAGTCCAATATGGGGTAATCAATATTTTAAACCAGGGAGAGCGGACGCTGTATTTAAAGTATGGAATTTAAAAGGGATACAAAAGATTCAGGATTTATATTTGCCATGTGCAGACAACATAATGTCTTTTGAAGAGCTGAGGATCAAATTTAATCTCAATAGAACACATTTTTTTAAATATCTTCAACTTAGAAACTTTATTCGATCAAATCAAAATAAAGCTCTCACTCGACCTATTTATTCATCCTTGGAAAAAATGATGATGAAAGATAGTAAAAGAAAGGGTATTATTTCAGAGTTTTATAACTCATTGACACTATCTTCAAGTGAAAATTCACTGAAAAGATTAAACTACTGGAAAGAAGATCTGCAAATTGAAATTTCAGAGGAACAATGGGAATTGGCTTGTACAGAAGCTCAAACCAAATCAATAAATGCACGCCTTAAATTGATACATTTCAAATGGTTAATGCGGATGTATGTTACACCGGAGGAGTTAAATAGATATAACAAAAATATACCAGATACATGCACAAAATGCATGGAAAGTAAAGGAACCCTATTTCATTGTTTATGGGAATGTAGATTAATAAGAATGTTTTGGGAAGAGGTGAGGGTAACAATTGAAAAAATAATCTCAAAACAAATCATATTGAATCCTAAACTGGTTTTGTTGGGTCTGTACCCAGAAAAGCATAATTTCAATAAAAGTGAAAGAACATTCATAGACCTCAGTTTGCTTAATGCCAAAAAATGTATTGCACTATTATGGAAAAAGACTCATAGACCAGATGTGACTCAGTGGTTAAGACAGATGTTAACAAACCTTCCATTAGAAAGAATAACATATATACTGAAATCAAAGGAAATTGTGTTTGAGAATATATGGAGACCTTTTATTGATTATGTAAAAAATTTAAACATAACTCTTGAAGAAGAAGGTGAATGATGTGTGTGGACCTTGTAAATTCCAAACTGGTGAACATAATATGTATACTTATGTGTTGGATTGTCTAGACTAAACAGAGGAGCATTGTTGAAGACTTGATTTTGTTGGTGGTTGTTGGTGTTTTTAGTGCATTTTTTTTTTTTTTGTAGTACTTTAGTGTTAGTGTTTGATTGTTTGTATCATGTTTGTTAAAAAAAAAAAAAAGGTTCAATAAAGATATTGTGGAAAAAAAAAAATGTGCAACACGAGGAGATAACACACTGGACTGTGTATATTCTAATATTTAAAGGGATACAGAGCCTCCCTCTCATACATTTGTCTGAAAATACATAACACATTTATTTTCATATTAAGCTGAGGAAGTTGTCTTATTTTCCTTGGGGAATGTATGTTTATATGCCAGTTATTTATCGCTGTAAGACAAAGGAGATGTAAGTAGGTGGGAAATAAATATGTGCATACTGTATATGGATATCGGTATTGGCAATTGGCAAAAAATACTTTGAAACTATCGGCATATTGGCTGTCGACAAAAATTCTACTGTCATCCATCCCTACTTTCAGATTTTTTTCCTCATCCCATCACAAATAAAACAGATTGGTAGATATTAATGGATTAAGAAAATATTTAACATTTCTCAGTATTGCTGTAGTCCTTATTAAGCAGTGTTGGTCCACTGTCTGATGAATTCAGACTTTCAACACTGCCCGTGTGCTCATCTGTAGAGCGGTGTAAGGAGATGTTAAATGTTAAACATGCAGGCTGGACATGAATTATGTTGTATGTCCAAAGAGATTCATGCTTTTCATCTGAGGGTGATGATATGCTACTTTAGCTCATCAATTTAACTATATCACAAATCCTACTTTTCCAAGGCTTAACATCATCTACATAACTGCTTGAGGTAATAATTTATAATTGGTTATTGAATGAATAATGACTTGTGTGTGTATTTTTTAATGTGTTCAGAAAATGTTACGCAGTTACGTGTACTTATGGTTTTAAAAAACTATTTATGCAAATGGGTTCACACGTTTATATATGGTGATACACAGCTATAGTATTTATGGCCCTATTTTGTTCCCATAGTAACCTTTACTGTTTGGACCAGCTGTGCTGAGAAGAAAAGTTCAACAAGAGGACGACTCTGACATAAAGTGAACTACTTTATTATAGAACAGCAAATCCTGTTTGAAGAGCTGCTATGCTGAAACTTGGATAGCCCACAGAGATAATATCTGGTTACAGTATTCACCACTGTGTTCAGATCACATTTATACTTTTGCTGGCTGAGGCAGTGTGCTGACACAGAGATTATTTCTTGCACACATAATTAACTAATTCCCACACTATTAGACCTGCCATTTCAGCAGTCACATAGGTACAATATTTACAGGACATCCAGTTTGTCAGATTATCTCACATCATGCTAGAAAATGTGTGTGTGACACTAAAAGAATCTCATGTTTCTCATTTCCCGTGAGTCATTTAGAAGAAATGTCTTTCTAATTTGATTTACTCTGATTTAAGCTTTCCTGGAGGCACATAGTGTTGCTTTTTTCTCCTACAAAACACAGTTTGTCTGCTTCTAAGTGACAGGCAGGCATTGACTGTGGTACTGTGGTTATATGTGGTATATATATATACTATATGTGGTGATAGTTTGCCCAACTATAAGTTTTGTAACATTTTCACATCATCTTGTGTTAGATGACTTTCAGCAAAATGTCCGTTTCACTTTGATTTTCAGCAAATCATCTACCAAGTATACTGAAATACATGTGGATTTGTTTGTTGTCGTCTTTTCTGGGCTTCAATTGTGAACTTGAAGAGTTTGATGCGTTGAAGCCTGGACATTCAGAGGGCAGCCCTTGTGAAAGTGTGAAGTCATTTATCGTGGCCACGGACGGTGCAGGGGGAGTCAGACACGATGGGGTTACCAGTCATCCCCAGGGACTCGTCCTGTGGCAGCTCTGATCTCGTCTCATCCCAGGCTGAGTTGGAATCATAAAACATTTACAGCCTTTAACTGTGTGAGTCACTAGCAACATTTCATGTGGAAAACTTCTTCAATCTGATTACAATTCAGATCAGAACTTTACTGTTTACATGGATCCTGAAAAAGCTGATCCGATTAGGACGTACGTTTCCATGTGTCACATGCTTGAACGGACTAAATCATTTTGACGTGCACAATTATCTGACATTCCAGAAATAGTAGAAGAAGAAGCAACTTACGATGTAAACAAACCCCGCTTCGTGTCTTTCTCTTTTTGAAATGGACCTGTATTGTGTTATTCAGACTGTACTTTTGCTTCTGCTGGTCTCCGTAATGACGCTACAAGTCCAGCAGTACATACTTCTGCATGTGACGAACAGAGGGAGACAGCAGGACGATACAGACCAGTTTTGTTTTTCTCCCGCTATGTCTTCTTCTAGCTGCTGTAAAGGCAGAAATACGTCATGTTGACGTGTAGCTGACGTACAGACATGTGCAATAAACATATTTTCTACCCAAACTTCGGAATAAGTGTTTATATGTGCACCAATCAGATTAACAATTGGCATAACCCACTCGTCTCAATCGGAAGGAAATTTTGATCTGAGTGAGTGTGATCTGGTCAGAATATTCAGATTGGCGTGTTCACATGAAGCATTTTTATTCCGATCAGGCTTTTAATCCGGTTACTTGTGTCCATGTAAACATGGCTACTGTGGCCCAATCTTAAGGCCTGGCTGGACGGATGGAGCTGCAACACTCTCACGGTCCCATCTGTACTGTACTCAAGCACGTAAAGTTGAAATCATTTTACTAGTCTGATCACTCCTTAATATGGAGCACTTCCTCACCTCAGGCACAAGTGGGAAAGGTAGGCTTAGGCCAGAATTTTTCTCAGTAGACACTGTGAGGGTCAGATGCTCTCGTAAAATAAAGTTAATGTTCTATCTTAAAGTGCTGATGACACGTTTTTGACTTCATCTAATTTTTCAACACATAATACAATATGACGAAATAGGTTGGTCTGTGCAGTTCTAAGTCAAACAGGCTTTTTTTCACGCGAATATCCGACGTTTTCATGAGCGCCACATCACCAATTGCGTCAATGGCTGGAAAACCCCACGACCATGTTGTAACGTCATCGACAACACAGCGCTTGGCTGCCCATTGTACACACAGGATGGAAGCGGTAGAAAACATTGACGATGGTTCCAGCACACGTAGTCTGGAATTGGCTTGTGTTGTCCAATCTTCAGACGATTATAGTTCTGAAGAATGGGATGACAATGAAGAATCTGGGGGCATCAAACCATATAGGTTTGAGCTGTGCCAAGCGGGCATTGTGCCTAGCGAGTCAGACTCACTGACAGTCAGCTGTTCATGTTTTGTGTGCATCATCTGCCGTGTTGTCAGCCAGCCAATATTGCCAACACTATCACGACGTGTTAGCCACTCCACACAGCCGTGGTTCTGTTGCGCCCTTGCAGCGATGTCGGCTCTGGGGCGCAACCGTGGTTAACATGTTTCCTCTCCACGTTCGCTGGGTGATGTCAGCCCCGAACACCTACTATTTGTGTTTCTGTGTATTTTTGTAAGTCTTCGTGCTGTGGTGAATCCTGCACGTAAATCCATTCATCATAACCTTCCGTGTGCTCTTACGCAGCGCACGGAGAGGGAGGATGAAATAATGAGGATTTACGTGCAAGGTTCACCACAGCACATTTAATACAGAACGACAGACAATTCCCAAAATGCTGAAGACGTACAAAAAACACAAAAACACTTACTGATGGCGTTCAGGGGCCGGCATCGCTCAGAGAACGAATGAGAGGAGACGTGTTAGCCACAGGTGCGCCCAAGAGCCGACATTGTTTCAAGGACGAATGAGAACCACGACGAACATCGAGTGACTAACACGTCGTGAGAGTGCTGAAAATACTGGCAGACTAACAGCAAAGATGACAATACTATGGACCAGCAGTGCGTTACTGGCAAACAGCCATGAAGTACACGCACTGCTGGTGATGGTGCGATGAGAAGCACCTGGGTGAGGACCGGGAAAGATGATCAGCGGGAGGGGAATCAGCTGGTGATAATGAGAGAGGGGACGTGACTGGACCTGCGAGAGTCTGCATGCGATCACAGAAAGCAGGTCAAAACTGCACGTAAATCCATTAATCCTTCCCATCCTCGTGTGCTCCTCCTGCATAAAAGCGCATGAGGAGCACACGAGGAGGCTTATGACAGTTGGAGCTGAAGCGTGTGATGTGGTCTTTCACGGCCTGCTGTTTATCTAAGCCTGTGACACAATGCGAAGGCATAGCCGTAAAATTAAAACAAGAAACCAGAGAAACTGTGAGCTACAAAGCTGCTGTCATTCCAGTCAACAACAACAGAGTCCGTTCTCCCGCTTACGTCATGGTGGTGCCGCCCTTCATTCGGTGGGCAGCACCACAGTCCAGTCAGCGGCTGCGGTTTTTTGATGATAACTAGTTTCTGCAGGTGCGGTTGTAAATATTATATTGATCATCGACAATGACGTTTGGGTTTACACAACATGCTAAAAAATGTCAAAATCGTGTCATCAGCCCTTTAAAGAATGTTATTATTTGATATGTTAAATTTCCTGCCAAGTTTCTGTTATATTTTTAGATTAGTATGACGAAGAGCAAAAAGGCAGAAAACTTGTTTGAGATGTGATTTTTATTCTTGACAGTTTGAGGGGTTTTTCCTCATGAATTTATGACAGTTTTGTTGTAAATTAAGGACTTTTATCTTGTAAATTTGAAAGATTTTTGTCGCTTAAATTGTGAACTTTTTTCCTCATTATTTTTGTTTTTGCCGCTTTAAATTTAGGACTAGTGTACAGTTGAGATTTGTTCTCAGGAATTTGTAAGGCATTTTCTCATAAACTTCTGACATTTTTCCTGTAAATTTGGTACTTTTTTCCCACATCATTCTGTGGATTTTTCAATAAAATTGTCTATTTTAAAATGTGTTTAGCTTGTGGTTAAATTGTGACTTTTTCCACATATATCTTAGTCCTTTGTAATAATATTGTATAAGTTTTTATGCCTAAAACTCCACACTACCCTAGTGAGAACCTCCCATTTTTTAAAAACCTAAATATTGATGGGTGTGCATGCTCTGCTATACCGAATAATTTCAGAAAGCCCCACAAAATGCTGAATATTTGTGGGGCTTTCTGAAATTATTTGGTATAGTAGAGCATGCACACCCATCAATATTTAGGTTGGTAAATGGAACTTACCATTTGAAGTATTGTTCACCCAAGGCTTGAATGTTGGAATATTGGACCAGTCCCACCCAGATGTCCTGTGTTTGGACTTTTTACTGGTGTCATCCTTCTTTCCTCCCTCTGCTCTCACTTCTCCTGGACCGTCTGCCTGAACACTTTCCTCTCCTTGGCTCATCTCTTCTGTCTCATCTTGCCCTCTCTGAGCTCTGTCTAATTCAGCTTCTCTCTCCGTCTGTGGTGGCATACAAACAGGTTAGAAAATATCAAGTGTCATGTTAATTAAAAATGATAACCAGAAATTTCTAGTTGAGTTAAAGGTACAAAGAGCACCCACTTAAAAACTTGAGTAATGACTCCAATCTTGAAGATTTGAAGTTTTTCTCCAAAATTTATAATAATTTTCTCATAGTTTTCTACTTTTCTCTGTAAATTTATCTGAATTTGAAACCATTTCCTCAAATTTGTTATTTCTTCTTGTAAAGTTGACTTTTCTTGTACATTTGAGACTTTATTATAAATTTGTAGATTATTTTATGGCTAATTTTGTCTATTTTTTAAAATAAAATTAGTTTTTTTTAATAAATTTGAAACAGACTGTGGTATTTTTTTATTTACTTTTTCCTTATAACAGTTTACATTTTTGACCATGATTTTGCAGAGCCAGAACAGAACAATAATTTAACTGTGATTTCAAAGAAGAAAACTTAATGAAATTGTATTTAATGACATAAATTAGCTTACAGTTAGGCCCAAAAATAATTGGACAGTGACACAAGTTTTGTTATTTTAGCTGTTTACGAAAACATATTCAGGATGCAATTATATAATCAATATGGGCTTAAAGTGCAGACTCTCAGCTGTAATTTGAGAGTATTCATATCCAAATTGGAGCAAGGGTTTAGGAATTACAGCTCTTTAATACGTAGCCGCCTCTTCAGTTAAGCAGTTAAAAGGTCTGGAGTTGATTCCAGGTGTGGCGTTTGCATTTGGAAGCTGTTGCTGTGAACACACAACATGCGGTCAAAGGAGCTCTCAATGGAGGCGAAACAGACCATCCTGAGGCTGAAAAAAAAGAAGAAATCCATCAGAGAGATAGCAGAAATGTTAGGAGTGGCCAAATCAACAGTTTGGTACATTCTGAGAAAAAAAAGAGTGCACTGGTGAGCTTGGGAACTCAAAAAGGCCTGGACGTCCACGGAAGACAACAGTGGTGGATGATCACAGAATCCTTTCCATGGTGAAGAACAACCCTTCACAACATCCACTCAAGTGAAGAACACTCTCCAGGAAGTAGGTGTATCAGTATCTAAGTCTACCATAAAGAGAAGACTTCATGAGAGTAAATACAAAGGATTCACCACAAGGTGCAAACCATGAATCAGCCTCAAAAATAGAAAGGCCAGAATTGACTTTGCCAAAAAACACCTGAAGAAGCCAGCCCAGTTCTGGAACAGCATTCTTTGGACAGATGAGACTAAGATCAACTTGTACCAGAATGATGGGAAGAAGAAAGTTTGGAGAAGAATTGGAACAGCTCATGATCCAAAGCACTACATCTTCTGTAAAACATGGTGGAGGCAGTGTGATGGCATGGGCATGCATGGTTTCCAATGGCACTGGGTCACTTGTGTTTATTGATGATGTGACAAAAGACAGAAGCAGCCGGATGAATTCTGAAGTGTATAGGGATATACTTTCTGCTCAGATTCAGCCAAATGCAGCAAAGTTGATTGGACGGCGCTTCACCAATGATCCAAAACATACTGCAAAAGCAATCCAGGAGTTTTTTTAAAGCAACGAAGTGGAATATTCTGCAATGGCCGAGTCAATCACCAGATCTCAACCCAATCGAGCATGCATTTCACTTGCTCAAGACAAAACTTAAGGCAGAAAGACCCACAAACAAGCAACAACTGAAGACAGCTGCAGTAAAGGCCTGGCAAAGCATCACAAAGGAGGAAACCCAGCGTTTGGTGATGTCCATGGGTTCCAGACTTCAGGCAGTCATTGCCTGCAAAGGATTCTCAACAAAATATTGAAAAGTAACATTTTACTTAGGGTTATGTTTATTTGTCCAATTACTTTTGAGCCCCTGAAATGAGGAGCGTTTGTATAAAAATAGCTACAATTCCTACATGTTTAATCATATATTTTTGTTCAACCCCTTGAATTAAACCTTAAAGTCTGCACTTAAATTCCGTTGTAGTTGTTTCATTTCAAATCCAATGTGGTGGCATGCAGAGACCAAATCATGAAAGTTGTGTCACTGTCCAAATATTTCTGGGCCTAACTGTAAATGACCAAAGCTGCAGTTATTTCTGTAATAATATTTCTATGTATTTATAGTTTCTTTTAGAAATCTCCTCACCAACCAGACAGCAGGAAAGCCTCCCTTATTTTGAAATCCAAATGTTTCCACATTTAGTTTGTCCGAAGGCTGCTCACGGATTAAAGTCATTGACTTCGTGAATTTCGATCATCTTAACTTGCCAGGTACATAATAATGAACATAAATTAGTTAATTAATATTAGCTAAGGTAAAGGTAAAAACATCTTTTTATTCTTGTCTGAAATAAGAAAAACAAAAAACTAATAATTAAAAAGAAGACAAAATTTTCAGAGGAACAATGGGAATTGGCTTGTACAGAAGCTCAAACCAAATCAATAAATGTACGTCTTAAATTGATACATTTTAAATGGTTAATGCGGATGTATGTTACACCGGTGGAGTTAAATAGATATAACAAAAACATACCAGATACGTGCACAAAATGTATGGAAAGTAAAGGAACCTTATTTCATTGTTTATGGGAATGTAGGAAAATTAGAGTGTTTTGGGAAGAGGTGAGGGTAACAATTGAAAAAATAATTTCAAAACAAATCATATTGAATCCTAAATTGTTTTTGTTGGGTCTGTATCCAGAAAAGCATAATTTTAATAAAAGTGAAAGAGCATTCATAGACCTCAGTTTGCTTAACACCAAAAAATGTATTGCACTATTGTGGAAAAAGACTCATAGACCAGATGTGACTCAGTGGTTAAGACAGATGTTAACAAACCTTCCACTAGAAAGAATAACATACATACTGAAATCAAAGGAAAATGTGTTTGAGAATATATGGAGACCTTTCATTGATTATGTAAAGAATTTAAACATAACTTTTGAAGAAGAAGGTGAATGATGTGTGTGGACCTTGTAAATTCCAAACTGGTGAATGTATAATATGTATACTTATGTAATGGATTGCCTAGACTAAACAGAGGAGCATTGTTGAAGACCTGTTCTTGTTAGTGGTTGTTGGTGTTTTTTTTTAGTATTTTTTTTATTACTTTAGTGTTAGTGTCTGATTGTTTGTGTTATGTTTGTAAAAAGGTTCAATAAAAATATTGTGGAAAAAAAAAAGAAGACAAAATGAACCAGCTCAATCTCTTAGCCACAGCTGTTAGCTAAGCGACACTTCCATTATTGCTGCCATTACCAGCAGGTTAAAACCAGATTAAATGCCTCCACTGCTTACATACCTCTTAGGTTCAGGTTCAGGCTACTTTATTTGTACCCGTAGGTAGATTTGTTTTGCAGTCAGGTGACATCCTTTTAGACACATATTTACAAACCACAATTACATTCAACATGAACACAAACACAGGCACACATGAAGCTGACTATAAACACGATAAAAGTACTCAAGGCTCCACCAATCAGGACGCAAGACAAAGAGATAAGAGAAAAAACAAAGAGATAAGAAAGAAGGGTCATATTAAAAAGTTAAAAACTAAGTCAAAGAGATTAAAAACTCAATAAAAGTCTAAAACCCAATAAAAGATTTAGAACCCAAATAAAAAAACCTACAAAAATAAATAAATGTAAAATAAAAATTAATAAATAGATAACTAAATTGTGTGCAATAAATTGCTACATTTTGTTCAACTCTTTAACAGCAGCAGGAACAAAGCTGTTTTTGTAGCGCTGGGTTTTACATTTTGGGACAGCAAACCTCCGTCTGGAGGGAAGAAGCTGAAAGTGGCAGTGCAAAGGGTGGGAGTCATCATTTAAAATGGAGGTAGCAATCCTCTTATGCTTTTTTCTGCATTTAAAGTACTTTAATAAGCTCATGTTTCTCTCGAACAGTGACGCTAGCGACTCTGCCTGCCGACTGGAGGGGTCATGCGGACGGGGCGCTTCTTAACTCCGCGCGGATGACTGTCACACGTGTTGTTCGTGTGCGCGCTTGCGGACCATCATTCCTTCATATTTTTTTCTTAAATTTATGTTGCCTCATAGAGTGGCGGGATAATTTCAAGCGTGGCGGGGCCACCACCCGGAAATGTTACTAGAGGAAACCCTGAGTATTGCAGCACAAAGGGATAGCAGCACTCAGAGCAATAATAAATAAGATTAAAAAAATGAGTATATATATGCAATGTAAGAGCATTACAGTTATCATTCATCATAATCATCTTAGTTCTCATAATGTTAATTATAAGTGTAGTTTACCTGTAGGTCTGCAGCCGGCCTGTCTCCTGTCTCACACTCTCTTGCTGTCCAGGAAGGAAGAAGCGTGTGATGCTGCATTCACTTACACTCAGAAATTTTAAGAGAGAAAGGACTTTCCTGGTTAGCTATCACAAGAGAGGAAATGAAAAAAAAGGTGTGTACGCCTGTGTGTGATACAAACAAAATTCTTATTAAATAGAATTTTAATATGAACAAAATGTGCAGGCACTAGGTTAAACATGCATCAGCTTTGGTAATTGATAATTGATTATTCTTTTTAAATGGCAAGGTACCATCTCCACCATATGCCTCATAACATTGCCATGTTTGGGTCCATAACATTATCATAAGGAGAACAAAATTCATTGACTGTTAATGCCTGAAATGGAGCGGACTACCCCTCCAAGGCAAGCCCAGGAGCAACATTTCTCCCAAGCTGAGGTATTTTTATTCACGCAGAAGCATGTTTTTAAGGATTTGTGCCGTTCGGCAGGAATTTGTGCTGATTTGCACAGAAGACGAGCTGAAATCACAGAGCAAACAAATTTAGCTTCAGGTTTAGTCTGCAAACACCATTAGTCTTTTGTATTGTGTGAAAAATTCTATCTTGTACTTCATATATAGAACTTAACTCTTACAAGAGGATCTTGATGCACAAGAAAAAAATGATCCAAAAGGTGGTATTGCGGAGTCTGAGCCTCTAGTTTCTACAAAGCTGTGTTTAGGATGAAAAGCAAAGTGATAGATAACTCATTAATGTGGTTCATTATCTACAAAAATGAATAGTTGTTGCATGAAAACTTTTGGTAAACAGTTACTACATCGCTTGGTATGACACCCTACATGATGAAACACCAACAGCACTGCGTGTTCACATTTTCTTAGTATTTCACATTTTTGACAGTAATCTAATGAGGTATGACTTCTTCCTCTGTCACCTAATGAAATGCCTGCACAGTATATTTGATGAGATCTTTCCTGGCTCACTTTCACATCACCCTCATTTGAAGCGATCATCATTGACTTTATCAGCTTCTTTTCTGTTGCTGCTGTGCAGCCCTGGTAACGTTAGAGGCTTACAGACTAAGATCAAAGTGGATTTAAGATGGCGCAAACACAATACTTTTTCCTTTTTTACTTCCTTATGTCAAGAAGAGCAAGACCTTTGCATGACACTTGGCTCCTGGGTGTTGGTCACAAATTTTAGGAACTGGGGTGATACACAGTGCATCTGGAAAGTATTCACAGTGCTTCACTTTTTCCACATTTTTTATGTTACAGGCTTATTCTAAAATGAATTAAATTCATTTATTCCTCAAAATTATATCATAAATCACATGTACATAAATATTCACAGCCTTTGGAGTGCCGGGAAAGGTGCTCAGAGCATGTGCAGATCAGCTATGCTCTGTTTTGACTGACATTTTTAATTTGTCTCTTAAGGCAGCCTCTGTTCCACAGTGTTTAAAATCTGCAGTCATTATTCCTGTGCCTAAAAAACATATTATCAGCAGTCTGAATGACTATTGACCGGTAGCATTAACACCCTTTGTTATGAAGTGCTTTGAGAAAATTGTATTGAAACATCTTCTGTCTAGTCTCCCCCCAGCCTTTGATCGGTACCAGTTTGCCTACAGGCTGAGCAGATCCATTGAAGATGCTATTGCTATAGCTCTCCACTCAGCATTCAGCCATTTAGAAGACAAGGGGAGCTATGTAAGAATGTTGTTTGTGAGCTATAGCTTGGCATTTAATACAAGTATTCCCAATATTCTCATCAGTAAATTGCTTCAGCTTGGTCTGCCTACTTTCATACTTGCAGCTGGATTAAGGACTTTCTAACAAATCGCACACAGACTGTTAGACTCGGACCCCATTCCTCCTCTACAGTCATGCTTAACTCAGGCTCACCACAGGGCTGTGTGTTGAGCCCCACTTTGTATTCATTGTACACATATGACTGCATACCTGTTCATCCTACAAACATTATAGTGAAGTTTGTGGATGATACAACAGTGGTGGGGCTCATATCAGGAGGAGATGAGTCTGCATACAGAGATGAGGTCCAGAGACTGGTAAGATGGTGCTCAGAGAATAATCTGCTATTGAATACAAAAAAAGCCAAAAGAACTCATTATTGATTTTAGGAAGCATACTAGTGAGCCTCCTCCTCTATATGTAAGCAAGGAGTGTGTGGAGAGAGTGGAGGCTTTTAAGTTTCTGGGTGTTCATATTTTTCACAACCTCACCTGGGCAGTTAACACCATAGCTACAATAAAGAAGGCTCAACAATGTCTACACTTTTTGAGGCTCCTTAAGAGGAATGGCCTGATTGCACAGTTGCTGGTTTTATTTTATCGCTCTGCTATTGAGAGCATTTTATCATATGGTATCACGGTTTGGTATGGGGGCTGTTCAGCCGTAGACCGCAAAGCCTTGCAGAGCGTGATCGAGACTGCGCAAAAAATCACTGGCTGTTCTCTCCCTTCTCTGGAAGAGATTTCCAGGTCTTGGTACCTCAGCAGAGCTACTGCCATCATTAAAGACTGCACTCATCCAGGTCATGTTTTCTTCCACTTGCTCCCCTCAGGAAAGCGGTACAGATCCCATAAAACCCGGACTACCAGGTTTAATCATAGTTTTTTCCCAACAGCAGTACACATTTTGAATGGATTTATGTAACACATACAGACTGCTGATGTTATTTTAGGTTATTTTGTGGCAGTAACCTGGTGTATAAGATGGTCTTATTTATTTATTGCTCAGTATGTTTTTATTATTGCTATGTACATATTGTATTTAACTTTATTAGGTATTATTGTTTTAGGCATTATTTATTGTTGTAATTATGAGAATGTTAAATTCATGAATGAACTGTGAGTGTGATAGTTTGCTTTAGGGAGCAGCATCTCAATTTCGTTGTATTGTTTTTTAGCAATGGAATGACAATAAAGGCACTTTGACTTTGACTTTGACTTTGCTCAATACATTGTTGAGGCACCTTTGGCAGCAACTACAGCCTCAAACCTTTTTGAATATGATGCCACAAGCTTGGCACACCGATCTTTGGGCAGTTTCTTCCATTCTTCTTTGCAGCACCTTTCAAGCTTCATCAGGTTGGATGGGAAATATCGGTGCACAGCCATTTTCAGATCTCTCCAGAGATGTTCAATTGGATTCAAGTCTGGGCTCTGGCTGGGCTACTCAAGGATATTCACAGAGTTGTGCTGAAGCCACTCCTTTGATATTTTGGCTGTGTGCGTAGGGTCGTTGTCCTACTGAAAGATGAACCATCACCCCAGTCTGAGGTCAAGAGCGCTCTGGAGCAGGTTTTCATCCAGGATGTCTCTATACATTGCTGCATTCATCTTTCTCTCTATCCTGACTAGTCTCCCAGTTCCTGCCGCTGAAAAACATCCCCACAGCATGATGCTGCCACTACCATGCTTCGCTGTAGAGATGTGGCCTGGTGATGAGCGGTGCCTGGTTTCCTCCAAACATGACGCCTGGCTTTCATGCCAGAGAGTTCATACCAGAGAATTTTGTTTCTCATGGCCTGAGAGTCCTTCTGGTGTCTTTAAGCAAACTCCAGGCAGGCTGCCATGTGCTTTTTACTAAGGAGTGGCTTCCATCTGGCCACTCTACCGTACAGGTCTGATTGGTGGATTACTGCAGAGATGGTTGTCCTTCTGGAAGGTTCTCCTCTCTCCACAGAGGAACGCTGGAGCTCTGACAGAGTGACCATCGGGTTCTTAGTCACCTCCCTGACTAAGGCCCTTCTAAGGCCCCGATCGATCAGTTTGGATGGCCGGCCAACTCTAGGAAGAGTCCTGGTGGTTCCGAACTTCTTCCATTTATGGACGATGGAGGCCACTGTGCTCACTGGGACCTTTAAAGCAGCAGAAATTTTTCTTTACCCTTCCCCAGATTTGTGCCTCGAGACAATCCTGTCTCGGAGGTCTACAGACAATTCCTTTGACTTCATGCTTGGTTTGTGCTCTGACATGCACTGTCAACTGTGGGACCTTATATAGACAGGTGTGTGCCTTTCCAAATCATGTCCAATCAACTGAATTTACCCCAAGTGGACTCCAATTAAGCTGTAGAAACATCTCAAGGATGATCAGTGGAAATACTATGCACCTGAGCTCAATTTTAAGCTTCATGGCAAAGGCTGTGAATCCTTATGTACATGTGATTTCATAGTTTTTTATTTTTAATAAATTTGCAAAAATCTCAAAAAAAAAAAAACTTTTTTCACATTGTCATTATGGGGTATTGTGTGTAGAATTTTGAGGAAATGAATTTAATCTATTTTGGAAAAATGCTGTAACATAATAAAATGTGGAAAAAGTGAAGCGCTGTGAATACTTTAATGCTTCACAATTAAGATTTAAATTAAGATTTAACCATGCTTGCATAGGCAAAAGTGCCTCATGCATTTTTGCAAAGGCGTATTGCCAGAAATACCACATCCCCCGATGTGATTTTGATATGAAGCTGCACCAGCTTGAAGCAGAGACAGAATTAGAATAGGGGATGTGGGCAGCAACATTACTGGCTTACAGTTTCATTCACGAGACGACAAACGGAATAGTAAGTTGATGGCTTAATAGGCTGAACAGCATTTAGTGCATTCAGTATGTCATATCCTCTCTTTAACATCTTTCATGCTAAAACACCCATTTTAACACTACTTCTGATAGATCAAATGGTTATCAACTCTGAATATTTTCAAATTTAACAATTGCAGCTTAAGTCTGATTGTTCTTTACAAAGTCCAAGCTTTGCACCAGTTGTCATATAATGCTCTTGAACTTCAAGCAATAATTTGTTCTGGGATTTCATCATGTTTCCATTTGTTTGCCTTGTCCATTTGTCACCTCCGCACACTGTCTCACCTCTTGTTTGTTAAATGTGCCAGTTTGGTAATCACGTCTTGTTTTATTCATACAAGGAACTTTGTTTCCCTCTCTGTCTTTTGCCCAGCTTGCTTTCTGCCCCTGGTTTTCTCATTGTTTCCACATGTACAGTACATCTTATCAACCACTGTTTTCCAGTTACAGTGATCAGTTTACCAGTGTTACCACCCTGTTGTGCATGCACAACAATGGCAAATTATTTGGAATTGTTTTGGACCAATTAACAAGTGAAAATAGATAATTTCCCACAAAAACCTCAATATACCAGGACCCCTTAGTTGAAAAACACTGACCCGGGGTACTTTTGTTCTATCTGCATTTCTTCCAGTGTTCTGATTAGTCTACGCTGATTAGTCTACGCTGTTAATTTTGTTAATCTGGATTCTTTGGCATTATAACTGTATACCATAAAGTAGTATGGGTGGGGGAAATAATTGCTTTTAGAGACATTGAATCTCCATATGTGAAAGATACTGAATAACTGCAAAAAGGTCAAAGAATCCATCTTTCACTGTCCAGAGTTCAGCCAGAACTGAAAAAGAAGTAATCTGTGGTGGGTGACACGCAGAATAAATGTAACATTCCAGTTGACTTGTCATGTCTCATTTATTTTATTAACAACAAATATTGGAAGTGAGTTCATTATTGGTCATTACAAATACTTGCTTTGAAAGTATTTGTATAACAGACAGTTATACAAAGTAATTGTATAACAGTCACAGAGTGAGGGAAAAAAAGGAAATCCGGAAAAAAAAGAAAAGGTTTATCACATCACGCCCCCCTGAATCATAATCGAATTATGAGGCGGCTAAAGATTCCCACCCCTTAGATAGGTTAAGAAAACATAAAGCCTACAGCTGTCATACAAGCTGCAGCGTTGGCCCCAGAGGGTGACTACATTAGGCTGTAAATAGCAGTTGCAGGTTCTCCTTATCCCATATTGATTAATGTTGTGCAGCTTCTAGGGATTAATTTTAAGCTTTGGGATCTTCAAGGGTTTATACAGTATACATATATGTAGTTTTAAAAACCAAAAAAAAGTCTGAATCTGAATGGGTAAAGACTTTTTTGATGGGGTCGGTCACAAGTAAGAGACACTTAGGGGGTTTTCACACCTAACATATTTGGTCCAGACTTTTGGACTTTTTAGTTTGATTCGGACCAAAATTTTAGGGGTGAAACGTCCCCCAAACCACTGTCCGGACCAAAGAGCTGAAAATTGGACTGGCAAAAAGAGGTGGTCTTGGTCCAGATCAAACTGAACCTTGATCCAGTTTGTTTAGAATGTAGAAGCAATTTTCAGAAAGGTTTGGACTTTTGGACTAAACAGAGGGAGCTACGGTAGTGGATAAGATGGAAAATGAGCTGTGAGAGCACTTGGGGAGAAGAAGAGACCCAATTTTTAATTGAAAGATGGCAATTTAAAAAAAATATAAAAATGCAGAAACTTACCTGATATTTTCAGAGGATGCAACAGAGTTTATGAAAAATGGATGAGCAATGCCACCTGAAAATCGTCACGGCTGATGAGAAACACAAACGCCCTTTATAATGAAGACATAGATATCATTCTAGCTTCACTACACTAGGAAACTAGTTCACCAACTAATATGATGGAGCCTTCCACTGTTTCAACTTAAATTGTGGTTACGGATGTGTACAGAGCTACAGAAAACACCTCTGGGGGTGAGTAGCATGTTTGCTAACTGTTGGTTTGTGCTGAAACAGGATGCAGGTTGCGTCATATAAAAAGTTGTTTAGTTCATTGGAACAGGAGCAGTGTGAAACCAAACCTAACCATTCCAAATGTAGACAATGTAACACAAACATGAACCTTCGTCTGGATCTTCAGGTGTGAAATTGTATTAGAGAACTGAATTTGGGGCATGTTTGTTTGTGACATAAAAAAACCATGAACTGCAATCTGCTTGTGTGTAGTATTTCTATGTAAAATGAGCATTTTAATTTTTTATGAGCACACATGATCCATGGAAGCACTTTAGAAGGTTGAAACCCACAGAAACACAATTTTGAAGTTAATGGGACATTTAAGTTGCCTGACTGCTCGCAGCGGGCTTTCAGAGCAGA
The DNA here is from genome assembly GCA_020510985.1 of Pholidichthys leucotaenia. Lineage (NCBI taxonomy): Eukaryota > Metazoa > Chordata > Actinopteri > Cichliformes > Pholidichthyidae > Pholidichthys > Pholidichthys leucotaenia. Next base: position 151,512,564 of record CM035838.1, read on the forward strand.
ATAAGAACTTCTGTCATCGTGCCTGTAGAATAATTAGACTCCATATGTGGAAAAAGAGAGAGATAGGGAGAGAGGAAGAGAGAGGGGACTGGGGCAAAGGAGGTGTCCATTAATAAAGTAAAGGGTATTTGAAGAAAGCTCAAAACTATACCAGAGTGGTGCACACAGTAGGTGAATTGAAGGGTGACGAGGGGGGATGCCACCCCCCTTGTTAGCAAAATGACCCCAAACCATCCCCCCGTTAACCTGCATCCACCCTTCCCACTTCATAGACGGAAATCAAGGAGTGGACAGGGGGACATTTTCCAGCTTTTTATCACAACATTGTAAGTTTTCTTTCAGAAAGTTGCAACTTTTTTCTTATAAATCTGAAAAATTTTTTCTCATAAATTTGTAACTTTTTTCTCATCAATCTGTGACTTTTTTCTTGTAAATTTGCACATTCATTGGGATGCTGGTTAAATTTTTATTCTATGTAGTTAAATTATAATTTGCAACTTTTAATTTTTTTTAAAAAAGTGGTATCTTTTATCATATTTTTGCACCTTTATTCTTTCAAATTTGTACCTCATATATATACAGTATATACCGTATATATATATATATATAAATGAATACATCATTATCAACACTCGTTGGCTAAGCACAGGGTGTCTAACACTGAAAATCCTTTAAAATTGTTTTAAAGTCAACTCTCCATGGTCCATGCAATCAAACAACAGTCTATTGGGCGGTGCGGTGGAGCAGTGGTTAGCGCTGCGGCAGCACAGCAACTCACCCTTGGCCATGGGATCCCTGGTTCAATCCCAGCCCCTGACCAACAGTGATCTGTGTGGAGTTTGCATGTTCTCCCCGTATCTGCGTGGGTTTACTCCGGGATTTCTCCGGTTTCCTCCCACATGCCAAAAACATGCAGGTTAGGTTAACTGGAGACTCTAAAGTGGCCCTAGGTGTGAATGTGTGTGTGAATGGTAAAGGGATAGCGCCGTTCCATGGCTGCTTCATCCATCCAGGTGGATGCCCTCAATTTCCTCTCTGGGGATCAATAAAGTACACAAAATTAAAAAAAAAAAAAAAAAAAAAATTAACAGTCTATATTTTAATATTTGTACCCTATGCTAAATTTGTGAATACCCTCTGTCCCCCTTGTTGAAAATAACAAATTGGCAGCTGGGTCCAGCCATATAATATCTATGTGGGGGACAAACTAGATTAGGTTTCTTTTATAAATGTCACGAACGCCCCTCCGGGGCAGAAAGGCAGACCCACGCACTGAACTGTAGTTGTGACATTTAATAACAGAAGAGAACAAAAATTCCCAAAATTGTGCAGACAATACAAAAATGCAAACAATGATAACTTACAGGCAGAGGCACTGCCTGATTAGCTCTGGAGAAGATGAGGGAATAACATGGAGGAATGAAGTCCATTCAAATGTGAACAATGCAATACTGCCGCAGTGAAAAACTAAACTGACAGTCCTTAAATAATAAGCGAATCAATGAACAGCAGGTGCGGGCGGCTGAGCTGGCAGGTGACCTAATTACACAACTGCTCACAGCTGGGGAGCAGACTGTGAGCAGCTAGTGGGGGTGTCTGGAGAGAGGAGGGAACATGAGACAAAAACCCAAACTATATACAAAAACTGACAAAATAATAATAACAGACATACAATACAGTGATCCCTCGCTACTTCGCGCTTCACCTTTCGCGCCCTCAGTGCATCGCGGATTTTTCAAAAATATTCATCAAAAATTCAAAATTGAGAAATAATGGGCGGGCGCTAGCAGAAGGCAGGGAGACTACATTAGACCATCAGGTGTCAGCACGGAGAGCAGCACAACTCTCTGTTCGCTGTTGTCGTGTTGGCTGGGCTCGGAAATCTCGCAAGCTGATTGGCCGAGACGTTTCACCCCGCAAGCTGATTGGCCGAGACGTCTCACCCACCTCCTCTCCCTGCCGAGCACCCATGAAGGGAAGGAAGACCGCATTCATTGCTTTTTATCGCTCGTGTTACTTAGTCTCGCCGCGTGGAACTTTTTGCTGTTCTCTTGTGCCATTTTGTGCGAAATAGTCTTCCCGTCGAGCCACTACGCCGCCTCCTACAGCTTCAGCTCTATCGGAAGCTGCCCTCGATGATCCTGCGCCTCCAGCACCTGACGATGAGGCGTCACCTGAGGAGCAGTAAAGCTCTCATTAACCTGTGCAGTAAATCATTTTCATCTTGAGTTACGTATCTTGTTATAAGAATAAAAGAGTTCTAAAAACATATTTATGTACACTTTGTTTACATCTACGTATGTATGTACACGTACACACACACACACACGTATCATATGAGAGTGAGAGAATGAACGTACGTATTGTTTATGGATGACGTCATTGGGGTGACGCTACTTCGCGGTTTTTCACTTTTCGCGGTCGGTTCTGGAACCCATTAACCGCGATAAGTGAGGGATCACTGTACTTAGAAATAAATTGAGAGTCTGAGCTCAGAGATGACATTGAGCTCAGACTCATGACAATAAACATAATTAAAAATGTTCAGATATAAGTCAAAAGTTTTGTTTTCTCAATAATGAAATGCTTTTATGCATTTAAAAAAATTAATCAGTTAATCTATAAATTTGAGACATCTGTTCGAATTATGTCGTCATCAGTGACGTTAAAAGAAAATGACAGTATCTTTAAACTGGTCCAGCTGATGATTCCCCGTTTCCATGTCTGGCTGAAAATGAATTGGATTTGGACTGCTTAAGACTGGGAGCAGACCAACAGCAGCCGTTTCTCTCCACGCCACCTCAAACTCTGTCTCTTCCCCTCCAGCGACTGTTGGAAAGTCACAGGAAGCCGCTGTCAACTGCCTCAGGAGCCGAGTGGACGACACAGGAAGTGACCGTCAATCACTCCTCATTTCCTCTGCTCTGATCTCTCTGGCTGTTGGTTTTGGATGTTGTTCTCTCTCTCTCTCCGAGCTGCTCGCCATCAACATGGTGCAAATGACAGGAATTAGTAATGAACCACTGGACGCTGACATTAGGCAGATCAACAAGATGCATGTTCCTCTATTTAATGACACATGGCATAGAAGCTGTGCCATGTGCAGAGCAGGGACAGATTGAATTAGCTGTGGCTGAACAAGTGTGACAGATTTCTTGGTTGGGTTGTATGGAGTAAGAATATATGTGGTAAGGCTGAGAAATGTTGAATGGCAGAGGAAATGGAGCAGGGCTTGTAGTGGGTGGAAAAGCCCCGAGTGGTTATTTTCATGATTGTTCCTTTGTCCTGCAACAAAGACAGGAAACATGAGACAATGTCTGGTATTTTACAATCCAGAAGAGCTTTTTCATAATGCAGAAATGTGTTGAGTCAGTACTTGTATTAACATTAAATATTTGTGTGACTATTTCTCTGGCTGGCTGGGGAATGCCAAAACTATAGCATCCAAGAGTAGAAAGGAAACAGCTTTGTTGTCAGTTCAGTGTAATTTCAGATTTTTAAATCAAGACTTAAAGGGGTCATTGACTGCACTTTTTCCACAGTGTAACAGCTCACACATCTTAATGAAATGCTTGTGACATATTTTGGTCACATTTTCTTTAATTATTCAACTATGGCAGCATGATTTGTGCATCATCTTTTGCAGCCTTTCTCAGTGTGTCTGGTTTCGGTGCATATCTCTTTAAATCTGTCAGAACGCATTCAACTCTGCCCTCCCTCTTACATCACTATTGCTAACATTAGCTGGCTAGCTCAGACCTAGCCTGAGCCAACTAGCATAATTTTGCCTCAAAGAATGCATGAAATAATGCATCATTTGGCGACAGGGGTGTGTGGTTTTAGTGGTTGATAGGATATGACCGGTCTCTGGAGTGCAATAAGCACAGAAACATTCGTGAATAAGTGGCTAAACTGCTAGCTTCTGCTAGCCATCTTTGGTCCCAGATATAGATAATACTAGAAGAAAAAAGCAAGATAATGTCAAAGAATGATGTACGAGGGGGGAATGAAAAGTTCATCATGGTCAAATTTGACCAAATGTGGTTTATTTTTCAACTGCAGGAATCCAAGCACGGCAACACTGATGGAAAAGTGTGTGGACCGAAGGGGAGACTATGTTGAAAAATAAACCACATTTGGTCAAATTTGACCACTATGATCTTCCCAGCCCCCACCCCCACCCCCACCCCCCCGTATATGGTCAAGTGTTATAGATGAACAGAGATTCCAGTTGAATTGAATAGAATTTATTGAAAATAGTGATCAAAACTAGGTACCTCGCCAATGTGAATACTGACCACCTAGCCAAGTTAATGCTAATCGATTGATGTAATATCACGATGAAAATGTAACAAAATAAGCCAGAATGAGGCAAAATATATTATCAACTGTGGCTTAGTGAACCAAGTGGAAACAGGGATGTCTCTTAGCATGACTGAAATCGAAAGAAAATAACAAGATAAACTGAGCTTGGTAAACAAACTTCTTGTAACACTGTTAGCTACATGACAGATAGGTAGACTGGCCTATAATAGAGCAGTGGATGGGTATTGAGGACGACGCTGGGCTGGGTTTACCATTTTATGATGTCCCGTGGTAAATGCAGAAGAGTCAAAATGACTAATCAGAAACAGAAATGATATAAAGGCTGTGTGGTGTTTTTTTAAAGACAAATTAGTGTTTTGATATTTTTTTGATAATCACGTGAACAGTAGACACATTTCAGACGCTTAACACCTACAAAACACAATTTTTCAGTCAGTGACCCCTTCAAAAACCACTTGTTCTCATGTTTATTGTGGCAAATCCTAATTATTCTGTCATATTGTGTCTTCATGCCTATTTTCTGTCATAATTTACCTGTTGTATTGTTTTTAAACATTTGTGCGACATTTTTGTTAGCCACGTTGTTTTAAATGTGCTTATATAAACTTGGCTCGTCTTGACTTACATCGTGATTCTTCCACTAGATTTAACCAAAAAATGTGAAAACTGTACCAGTTTTAATCAGTAAAGTTGGTTTTCACAACTCCAACAGGGCATTTGCCAGTCTTCACTAATAGATCCAATGGACACATTGTGGTTGGCATGTGTAAAGTATTTCAGTTTGATACAATAGCTGCATAGACAGAGAAAGAGGAGCCAGTCCGAGGTAACAGAAATGACACATTAACCTGTTGACTAAATGAGTAAATGCTATTTAGTGTATATAGCTTGCATCTAAATCTGCATAAAGAGACGTTTGTTTTCCCGATGATCTCGTCAGCCGCCTGCTATTGAGATGCACTGACCTCACGCTGACCTGTTGCTGCAGAGCATGTTATAGCCCAAGGCAAAAGATGATCACTGTGAACAAATTCTCTGGTATTTCTTCTTGTTTAGTTTAACCAGGAAATTTCAGTGGGCTGGAATGATAGATGCCCTGAAGGCAAGCAATAGAGCCGTCTGGATGTGAGTGGGTGAAACGCTATATGTGCTGGTGGAAACTGACCAGTTATTGACCATAAAGAGAGATATCGTTGTTGTGTAGAGACTATTTCTCTACTCCACATTTCTCCTCCATTGTCTTTTTTTGCTGTTCTCCATTGAAACGGCTCACATGTTGACCCTCTTAGGAGTGGCTTTAGCAGCTGGGATTGATTTTTCCAAACCGCAGCCCCGTGTTATCCCCCTATACTGGGAAGCTACTCTCTCACCAGTGCTCAACGGCTCTCTCTCCCCCTCCCGTGATAAATATTGCAGGCCTCTGCCAGCCGGGGCCAGACATTGTCAGGATATTGCTCTGCTTTTAGCACCAGAAGGACTTCCGCTTCCAGGCTCTTTGAATCCAGGCCGTACGGGAGACAAGAGAGAGGGGTGTAATTATCAGGGTGGAATGTGCCACGCACCAATTAATGGCAGCCCCCTTTGAAAGGAGAATACTGTAGGAGTGGGGATGACTTTCAGCCGCCATTGCTGCCTCCTGACTGAGGCCTCTCTGAGAGAGAGTGAGGGAGTCAGCTTGTTGGAACATCTTTCAGCTGAGGCTCCACACTGTGGTGCACCAAGAGCTCCAGGCTGTGGGAGAGGCTCACTCTCAGTAGTGATAATCTTTAGAGATACCACTGGCGCATCATTTCTGCCTTCTTCCTTCTGACTTTCATTATTGAAATTGGACAAGATATCTTTACCCTTAGATGCTTCCCATTCAACTCTTTTGACATCCTTTTATTGTTAATCAGAGAAGAGCGTGCAATTTAAAGAGGGAGCATTCTTTGAACCTTTTTTTTTTCCTTTTTCAGTGTCAACTCTTTGTATCCTGTGCAGCCGTTACATCACATGCACAGCTTGTTCAGATGAGTTTACATCTCAGACCTTCAAAGCAGGTGCAGTCCAATTTCCTGGCTTTCTCCTGTTCTAGAAAAAAAGCCTGTTGGTTTTTTGGTGCTGCAGGAGTCTCATGAAAAACCTCATGATCCACATCAAACAGCTAGATGGCCACAGAAAACGTGTAGGCTGCTTTATAGATGTGCCGGTTTCCAGCACGAATGAGGAGATTGCATCGTTTCACACAGTCAGACCTACACTTACTGTGTAGTGCTTTTGCAATTGCAAGGAAGGGAATTCATATTAAAATTCCCCGCATGGTTTGAGGATGTTCGAAGCAAAGGTGATTTGTTCCTTTGACATCCAAGAGGTGATTGATCTTTCAGTCGCTGTCTGCTCTGCGAGAGCTTTGTTGTGTTTTATGTCTTTTACACTGTCTTTGATGAATCAATGGAATACATCAAACGTATTTCAAACAGGGGATCCTGCCTGTCGTTCTTGTTTAGCCAAACTTCTCAGAATCTGTGGTTTTGAACCCACTCGCAGCTTATAATGCATCAGCATCATTGAAACACCATCATTTTGTAGAAGCCAGCTTTTCAAATTGAAGCCAAACAGTCCTTTTGATGTTTTTAAACAAAAAACAACAAAAAATAAAAGGGTCACTCTTGCCATGGTTTTTTTTTTTTTTTTATAGTGAGTGGGAAGAATGTAGAAGGAAATGGATCAACCCTGCAAATACTTGCAGCCATCCACATCCTTTCATTACTCAGCTTGCTGGAGAAAAGGAGAATTGAAAGGTCTGTTCAGGAAACTTTGCTGGCTAAATGCAGACTGCTTGTCAAGTGAGCTGCAGCTGTTTTATGGGGTAGTTGTTCTGTTCAGTGTGGTTTCATGAATTTGTCTGCCTTCCAGCTTGGTAAGAAGAATTTGCAACAAATAATGTCTCACCATGATGACATGGTGAGACAGTGATTAGTAGTGTTGCCACATAGCGAGAGGGTTTCTGTTCCAAGTCCCCTAAGGCCAGTTGCGCTAACTGGACATAAGATTGGTGTTACACTACGCTGGTCAGAACTTGCCATTCAAGTCCAACCGTATGGTCACTCCTGTTAGGGCTGGGTAATTAATTGTAAAATAGAAGGCCTGGCTCGCAGTCTCAGCTCTAATTCATCCAAAAGGTGTTCCATTGGGTTGATGTCAGGGCTCTATGCAGGCCAGTCAAGTTCCTCCACACCAAACTCTCCCATCCATGTCTTTGTGGACCTTGCTTCGTGCATTGGTACCCAGTCATTTGGATGGGTGTCTCAATACTTTTGGCAGTATAGTGTATATTACTCTTATGACCCTATTTGTAAAGAGGTTAAAATGAGTTGTAATGACATTTAGCAGAGACAAATTGTTGTTGTTTTGGGTGAGACAGAATAACAGTGAGAGCAACAACAGCACAGTCACAGCCAGACATGGCAGCAAGGCTGACAGGATATGGCTAATTTTTAAAGCTGTTCTGTGTCTTCACTTGCAGTATAGAGAACAGGCAAGCAGAGACATCTGCAAAGAAACAGGTTGACAGAGACAAGGGCATGTTCAGCACCCAAGCTTACACCCAGTCTTCAAAGGGGAGATTTGTATGAAGCCATCCGCTGCATATTTTAGATGTGCTGCTCAAAGTGACACCAACAAAGACCTCAGCTTCCTTCATCATTTATTAATATAACTATCTCTGGATATATAATTTTATGAAAAAGTGCTTTGTATAATTCTTAAAATGTTGAGATTTTGCCACTGCTGATAGATATCTGGACACTGTAAGCATTAGCACTGCAATATACAGTGGTGTGAAAAAGTGTTTGCCCCCTTCCTGATTTCTCATTTTTTTGTATGTTTATCACACTTAAATGTTTCAGATCATCAAACAAATTTAAATATTAGACAAAGATAACACAAGTAAACACAAAATGCAGTTTTTAAATGAAGTTGTTTATTATTAAGGGTAAAAAAACCAAACCTACATGGCCCTGTGTGAAAAAGTGATTACCCCCCCATTAAAACATAAATTAACTGTGGTTTGTCACATCTTTGGAAAGCTGAGTTCAATTTCTCTAGCCACACCCAGGCCTGATTACTGCCACACCTGTTCTCAATCAAGAAATCACTTAAATAGGACCTGCCTGACAAAGTGAAGTAGACCAAAAGACCCTCAAAAGCTAGACATCATGCTGCGATCCAAAGAAATTCAGGAACAAATGAAAAACAAAGTAATTGAGATCTATCAGACTGGAAAAGGTTATAAAGCCATTTCTAAAGCTTTGGGACTCCAGCGACCCACAGTGAGAGCCATTATCCACAAATGGCAAAAACATAGAAGTGGTGAATCTTCCCAGGAGTGGCCGGCCGCCCAAAATTACCCCAAGAGCACAGCGACGACTCATCCAATAGTTCACAGAAGACCCCACAACAACATCCAAAGAACTTCAGGCCTGACTTGCCTCAGTTAAGGTCAGTATTCATGACTCCACTATAAGAAAGAGACTGGGCAAAAATGGCCTGCATGGCAGACTTCCAAGACGAAAACCACTGCTGAGCAAAAAGAGCATAAAGGCTTGTCTTAGTTTTGCCAGAAAACATCTTGATGATCCCCAAGACTTTTGTGAAAATACTCTTTGGACTGATGAGACAAAAGTTGGACTTTTTGGAAGGTGTGTGTCCCATTACATCTGGTGTAAAAGTAACACAGCATTTCAGAAAAGGAACATCACACCAACAGTAAAATATAGTGGTAATAGTGTGATGATCTGGGGCTGTTTTGCTGCTTCAGGAGCTGGAAGACTTGTTGTGGTAAATGGAACCATGAATTCTGCTGTCTACCAAAAAATCCTGAAGGAGAATGTCCGGCCATCTGTTCGTGACCTCAAGCTGAAGCACACTTGGGTTCTGCAGCAGGACAATGATCCAAAATATACCAGCAAGTCCACCTCTGAATGGCTTAAGAAAAACAAAATGAAGACTTTGGAGTGGCCTAGTCAAAGTCCTGACCTGAATCCGATTGAGATGCTGTGGCATGACCTTGAAAAGGCGGTTCATGCTCAAACACCCTCCAGTGTGGCTGAATTGCAACAATTCTGCAATGATAAGTGGGGCAAAATTCCTCAACAGCACTGTAAAAGACTCATTGCCAGTTATCGCAAACCCTTGATTGCAGTTGTTGCTGCTAAGGGTGGCCTAACCAGTCATTAGGTTTAGGGGGCAATCACTTTTTCACACAGGGCCATGTAGGTTTGGATTTTTTTTACCCTTAATAATAAACACTTCATTTAAAAACTGCATTTTGTGTTTGCTTGTGTTATCTTTGTCTAATATTTAAATTATATTAAATATAATATTTAAATTTGTTTGATAATCTGAAACATTTAAGTGTTACAAACATACAAAAAAATGAGAAATCAGGAAGGGGGCAAACACCTTTTCACATCACTGTACTGTATAAAAGGTAAAGGGAGTCCATGCCCTGACCCGTCAAGGCATGGACTCCTCTAGATCCCTGAAGGTGTGCTATGGTATCTGGCACCAAAAGGTTAGCAGCAATGTACTGTACACCCTTTCATCTAAATGGTATTCCCAGATGGCTGTTTCCTCTTTCAGCAGGATAATCTGCCGTCCCGCAAAGCAAAAATGGTTCAGGATTAATTTGAGAGGCACAACATTGAGATTGAGGTGTTGACTTGGCCTCCAAATTATCCAGACCTCAGTCCTATCAAGCATCTGCGGGATGTGCTGGACAAACATATCCATGGAAGCCCCAAATTGCAACTTATGGGACTTAAAAGGATCTGCTGCTAAGATCTTGGTGCCAGATACCACAGCACACCTTCAACAGTCTAGTGGAATCCATGCCAAGAAGGGTCAAGGCTGTTTTGGCAGCAAAAGGAGGACCAACACAATATTAGGTGGTCGTAATGTAATGCTTGATCGATGTGTATGCATATGGGACCCGTGCTGGCAAAATGAGTCACTTTGAGGAAATTGTCAAAACTGAGGTAACTTTTTTTCGATGTTCTGTATTGAAAGACTTTCAAAATGATATTTAAGAGTTTGAGTGTGTCTGTTGCTGAATTGCGACATAACCCCTAGTGGTCAAGAGTGGTAAATATTTTTTGTCAATAAAATAGTTCAGATTTCCAAGGCTATAACTTGAAAGTGGTAAGAGATAATGGCTTACTGTCAGTTAGAAAGATGTAAAATATGATCCAAAGTTTCAGATAGGAAAAAATTTATGCATCTAATTTGCATAATGTCACGGCATCTCTTTAAATTCCATAACTCAGTCAAAGCTGGACTTTGGACATATTTACACAAAGCATGTTTCAGTCTTTTGACCCCGTTTTTTGTACAGAGGTACCTCATCATCTTATCTTCAAAGTATATGAACAAGAAATCAGTACAATATTTAAAAAAAAAACAGAAATAAGTCACTTATTGGCGGCTAACGGGACTCGCTCACTGCCGTGGTTGCTGCATTTTCACCCATCATGGTCGTTATTTTGCATTCTGTTGGTCATTTACACTCTCTACCACATCTACAAAGTCTTATGATTATCCCACATAAATTTTGCTTGTGTTCCGTGGCTATTTTCCATGTACAAAGCCGTCTAAGTGACGGTGACGATGACCGATTGCGGCCATATTAGCTTTCTGAGCTAAAAGAAGGGAATACAGGAAAAGGAAATGAGGAGTTCCTCTTCTTTGGTGTATTACGTGTCATCCATTGAGTCCTCCAACGCATGTCTGCCACCTTCTGAAACTGGCAGATCAGTACAAATCCCCAATGCAGCCGGCGATGTCAGAGTGAGATGACAGGTGCAGTGCCGTGCTCTGCCACTAGGGGCATGCAAATTCTCATGCTCAAAGGGTTAATTTGTAGGAAGTGTGCGAAACGGACCCGGAAAAAGCCAATTTCTTTATATTTTGGCTAGGTTTAAAACTTGCGTTCCATTGTCAGGAGTTACGTCTTCCGTCAAAACATATCTATTTTTTATAAAGTATGATTTCTAAGCTTTACAATGATACCAGGCACTCACGGGGATTTTCCCAGGACTTGCCGCTAGCAAGCAAAGAAAGAGTCGTGATTTATGACTTCTCGTGCCTGTAGCTTGTGCGCATTGTTGGAATGCTGGAATGTTGGAATGCGCTCGTGGACACGGTGTGCATTCCAACTCATTTTGCCAGCACGGATCACATATTGGGTCCCTACAACCAGATGGGTGATAATGATTTTCTGTATACATGTTGTAAAAACAGAATCGTACAGCTATTCTTTCTAGCAACTTTGGGAACTTATCATGAAGGCAGCGCTTGACTTCACACTGTTGTCTACTAAATTGTGTGCTGTAATTTGCACACAGATGGGTTAGAGCTGCTCTCCTGGAAAAAATGATGTGATCACACTTTTTAAATGACTCTTATTCTGCATAATGTTTTGTTGAAGAAAAAGAAGAATCTGGCTCATGCTTAATATGTACCTTGGTACCAATCTATTTAAAATAAGCTTATTTTTGGGAAAGACCATCAGCCTTAACAACACAATGGTTGAATGTTCAGAATTAACAGTGTTTTTTGTAGCTTTTACTATCTTAAATATGTACTTTCTTGACTATGCTTTTGAATTGACAGAGGGGAATTTTCAAACTATAGACCAATTTCACTATTGCCGCAATTTTCCAAGATACTTGAAAAAATATTCTGTGAGAGAACTGACAACTTCATAATGAAGAATAATTTATTGTGTGAGCAGCAATATGGGTTCAGACACAAGAGGACAACTGCATTTGCTCTAATGGAATTTACAGAAAAAATATCAACTGCCTTTCAAAATAAAGAGTACTCAGTTGGGGTATTCCTGGATCTTAAAAAAGCATTTTATACAGTGGATCATAAATTATTATTAAAGAAACTACAAAATTATGGTATTGGCACTGTCCTGGTTATGTAGTTACTTAAAGAACAGATATCAGTATGTATGTGTTGGTAGCAAAAACTCACAGTTACTGAAGGTTACTTGTGGAGTCCCACAGGGTTCAGTTTTGGGGCCATTGTTATTCAATATGTATATAAATGATATATGTAAAGTTTCAGAAAAAATGGATTTAATATTGTTTGCCGATGACACTAATTTATTATGCAGTGGAAGCAATTTGGAACAACTTTTGGATACACTTGGAAAGGAATTAGGAAAGCTTAAACTGTGGTTTGATTCAAACAAATTAACGCTCAATTTAAGTAAGACAAAATTAATAGTTTTTAACAACCATCACAACAACTCAGTATCTAAATTCAGTGTAAATGGTGTAGAGATTGAAAGGGTATCCGAAACTAAATTTCTTGGAGTAATAATTGATAATAAAATGTGTTGGAAGTCACATATTAATTATATTAAAGGTAAAATATCTAAATCAATTGCAATACTACACAGAGTGAAATATTTGCTGAATCAACCCACACTATATACTTTGTGTCATTCATTAATACTCCCATACATGACATATTGTACTGAAGTATGGGGAAATACATATAAAACAAACATATATCTGGGCTGCCCGGTGGCGCAGTGGTTTAGCACTGTAGCAGCACAGTTTTACCCTTGGCTGGGGGATCGCGGGGATCATGAGATCGTGGGTTCGATTCCAGCCCCCGACCAACAGTGAGCTGTGTGGAGTTTGCATGTTCTCCCCGTGTTGCGTGGGTTTACTCCGGGATTTCTCCGGTTTCCTCCCGCATACCAAAAACATGTAGGTTTAGGGCGCTCGCGCACGCAGCGACCTGCAGCCGGTGGCTTGTCACCAGACTGCAAACCAAGTCTACCTACGGGTACAAATAAGTAACAAAAAAAAAAAAATATATATATATATCCAAGCATTATGCTTCAGAAGAGAGCTATTAGATATTAGAATAATAAACAAAGCTGCTTACAGGGAACCAACAAACCCACTTTTTCTTAAATTAAAAACTCTCAAGTTGAAAGATCTGGATGACTTTAAAACTGCAGTAATAATGTTTAAAGTGAAGAATCTATCACTGCCCGCAAATATCCAAAAGTTGTTCCAAATAAGGGAGAAACAATATCATTTCAGAGGAACATGTATATTTCAAAAACCTTCAGTGAGAACTACCACCAAGCAACACTGTGTTTCAGTGCAAGGAGTCAGACTGTGGAATGCTTTTGGACCTGAATTAAAATCATGTACAACGCTTGGACAATTTAAACAAAAACTAAAGGAAGAAATACTCCAAACATATATACAAGATGACATGTAAAATCACATAAGGATTGTCATATCCAGTCTGTGTTGTGCTGTTGCTTAGTTTTTTGTCACTTTTTTTTTTTTTTTTTTTGTCTCTTAGCTTTGAACTGGTTGCTTTGCAACTCTGAAAAAAAGGCCAAACCTAATAGTAATGTTTCTGTTTTTCATGTCTGGAAGATACATCGAGTGGATCTCTATCAAATCTACTTTAAAAGTTCTACTATGTGTTACTGTCAAAGAAAATTTCCTCATTATGATTGCTGAAGGTGATATGTAAAACTGAAAAAGCACCCATTAATCACATTAAGTGAGTGTGTGTTTGCCAGGATTGGGAATTATTCCAGCTCTTTGCAGGCTGCGTGGTAATTAAATCATATTAAAGCCCAAACATTGTGCTTTGTAAGTTGTGTCAAATAAAGCATCTGAACAGTCTCATGTGATCTGCGCAGTGTTGACACGACACTGATTAGAGCGCGCTCAGAAAGAGAGCTGTGTGTTTTGTTGATTCCTTTTGTTGTCATTAAAAGCTGAGTTATTGCCTTGCTGCCGGAGGATTTTCAAATCGCTTCTCTTTTATAGAGAAAAAAACGCCTGTGGCCTACTTTCAGCTAATGTACTCTAGGGTACTGAAAGTCTGTTGTGTTTCCTGAAGACAATCTTTTTAGCTACACAGCCCTTTGCCCGATTACACTGCCTCCACTCTGTCTGCATGTTCTGCTGTCATTCCTGATATCAACACAAAGACAAGACCTGCAATGCTCCTCAACCTGGTTTGAGAAAACGCTTAAGTCTTGTTTGCTTTGCCAACCTGCTCACACCCCGCTGATATGTGAACCCATCAGTTAACATATTGACTCCACTTCCCCTATTATATGCCTGAAGTAAACCGCCAGCTATGAGCTGTTAGCTGTTGAAACATGTAAGAGGCTGGCTGATGGAGGAAATGAGCATCCTAAACAGACTGCATTATTAGGTACACAGCTGGAAGCTTGCAAGCCTCTCATTTGTAGTGCCGCAACGGGAGCATAAACAACAGTGTAATCTCCCCAACTTCAATGATGTAATCAGCGGTAAAATCTGATGATAGTCTGCTCTGAATGAGCCGGCCGTGGCGCTGATGTAACACCGCTTGTTTTGATGATTGCACTTCTCAGGCGACGAACGCTTTCTCCGTGCATGCACTCAATCTGAAGAAATATGGGCGAGTTCTACAGCCATGCGGGGCCACTTAAGCGCAGATAAATGGCTACATCTGGATTAGTATTGGTTTTGCATTGTAGTGAGTTAAATTGAATCCCTCTTGGAAATTAAATAAAGTACTGTGGCAAGTGCAGCAACTGTGCAGTTGATTACAGGCCACTGTTTGTCATTCTTTCAGTTGTTTATCTGTGGACAAATGGTTGAAGAAAAAGTATTGTTTACAATGATTTGAGCCAGGCAGTAAATGTATTTCCAATTGTTTTGTAAGGGGGACTCGAGTCAGAACCCTTTGTATTAGGAATTATACCTAACAGACTGCCCCTGAAATCATTATTAAGTATCCGAAATAATGAGCAGCTAGACTGCTTTTTTGAATTATCCTGTGAGTTTGTTCTGCTGAGAAACTATGATCACCCAGAAGTGACAGGTTCATTCACTTTGCAGCATCAGAAAACATACATTATAAAGCTGGCTTGATGCTTTTCATGTCTGACTTTCCGCACTGACTACGCATGCACAAGATCCAGTCCAATCCAACTTTATTTATAAAGCACTTTAAAACAACGACAGCTGACACAAAGTGCTGTACATCAACGATAAATAAAATCCATCCATTCATCTTCTTCCGCTTAATCCTTTTTGGGTCACGGGGAGGCTGGAGCCTATCCCAGCATCTTTGGGCGAGAGGCAGGGTACACCCTGGACAGATCACCAGTCAATATAAAAACATAAAACATAAAAACAATAAAATACAGCTAAAAAAGTACAAAACAGCACAAACAAAACAGTAGTCATACAGCAGAGACAGTAAGAGCAAATAAAATCAGTGTCTCAAACTGGGTCAAAAGCCAGAGAATAAAAATGGGTTTTAAGATGAGTTTTAAGACTAGACAGTGAAGAGGCCTGTCTGATGGACAAGGGCAGATTGTTCTACAATTTAGGAGCAGCAACAGAAAAAGTTCTGTCCCCACTGAGCTTTCTCTTTGATTTTGGTATCTGCAGGAGCAGCTGATCAGCTGACCTGAGAGACCAAGCCGGTCCTACCTCCCGTTCAGAAGGTGGCACCACCAACACAGCATGCAAAGACAAAGAGAAAGAATAAGACAAAGGATTTAAAAGAAATGTGACAAGACGAGATCAGAGGAAGACAAAGAAAACACAGTTAGCTATAAAAGTAGTAAACGCAGGAGTTCCTTTTCTCGCCTTCGTGCAGTTGCTATTGATGTTGCTAAAATGTGCTTGGCTCTTGCTTTTCTTTTATGTAATCAGCACATTTGCACTACCTATTGGGCTGGGGTAAAAGTGCAGATGATGGTTTTGTGTAGGGCTGCAAGGATTACTCGAATAATTTGGTTAAAAAAAATTCTCAATCCAAAATTTATGCGTCAACGTGTCGTTTAATGTAGCACTTCCGGTCTATATGACTTTCTTCCAGTGCAACCTTCTTCTGGTCACACTACCTAAACAAAATGCAGATTTGTTTAACAGCGCCATGGCAGAGTGGCATAGTGATGGGCCGGTAAAGATAAAGAAAAATTTTTAAAAAATGACAAAAGTATCTCAAGTCTGCAATCATTTCAAGCTCAAATTGAAGGAAAACATTGTGCAGTGTGTATATGATAAAGCCGAGTGGCAAGCTAGCATGCTACAACGTTGGATGTTACAGTGTCTCAGCAGAAAGTATCCCACATCATGCACAGCCAGTGCACCCGAGACAAGGTACGTGATTGAGATTTAAAATTAAGATGAATAGAATGTAGTCAGCTATGCTAATTATGCTTATATGACCAAAGAACATATAGCCACCACCGTTAGCATCCGGATGCTAATGCATCTGTAGGCGGACGCTAAAGGATGCTAACGGCTAGTGAAAGGAATTTTATGGTGTAACATACCATTTAAAATTATGTTCTATGCAGTAAACATTGCAATAGGCATTGCAATAAATGTGTACCTGTTTTATTGAGTGTTTGGTACAGTTACTACTACTCTTTTGTTCCGCAAATGTTGGTCAATGCAAGTTTCTTTTAAAAAAAAGTATCAGATTACTCGAGTAATCTTCGATTAGAGTGGGTGATTACCCGAGCCATAAAATAGTCAGCTGCAGCCCTAGTTTTGTGCATGCAGGGCCATTTCTTGGTTTTTGGAGAGGTCCTATGCAAGATTGCACTCTGGGGCCCCCTAGTGCTTCAATCTGGTACACAAGAAGAAAACAGGCTTCCCATTTCTCAGTAGCCTTTGCAGGTGATGAGATATGTTAAATGTTGGAAAATAAGCATCTTCTCCTTAGACTGTGAGTGTACTCTGTTACTGTTGTATATACAGTATGTCCAAGTTGTGGATACTGTGATATTTGAGTTTTAACTTTTATGCACCATTGTAGCTTTGTTGCACCTCAAGTATAAGGGCTATGACAGCGATGCAAGTGCCTCCACCCTGGTCTCACTTCGGGGTCCTCTCAGTCACTGGGGCCCCATAGCATTTGCGTACACTGCCCTATGGAGGAAATGGCTATGTGTGCATGCATCAAAAGCTTGCTCAAAAAGTACACGAAAAGGAAGTTGTGTACACGCCTGGCCTCATAAAAGCGTAAACGTGTCATAGACACCAAAGCATAAAGCCAGCTGAAGACAGCAAGAGCTGAAACATGCTGTTTGATATGCAGACTTGTTTTAAATAGCCTAAAAGAAGTCTTGCATCGCAGCTGATGTGCTGAAGTGATTTGTGAGGCAAAGTAAGCTAACTGAACTGAATTAACCTAATGTTTAGTCTAATGGAAATGGGATGATTATGGTGAAACCTAACTTAGAATTACAATGAAGCAGTTTGCTATACCATAAACTTATTTAAAAATACAGTGGTGTGAAAAAGTGTTTGCCCTCTTCCTGATTTCTCATTTATTTGTATGTTTGTCACACTTAAATGTTTCAGATCATCAAACAAATTTAAATATTAGACAAAGCTAACACAAGTAAACACAAAATACAGTTTTTAAATGAAGGTGTTTATTATTAAGGGTAAAAAAAAAAATCAAACCTACATGGCCCTGTGTGAAAAAGTGATTGCCCCCTAAACCTAATAACTGGTTGGGCCACCCTTAGCAGTAACAACTGCAATCAAGTGTTTGCGATAACTGGCAGTGAGTCTTTTACAGCGCTGTGGAGGAATTTTGGCCCACTCATCTTTGCAGAATTGTCGTAATTCAGCCACACTGGAGGGTTTTTGAGCATGAACCATCTTTTTAAGGTTATGCCACGGCATCTCAATGGGATTCAGGTCAGGACTTTGACTAGGCCACTCCAAAGTCTTCATTGTTTTCTTCAGCCATTCAGAGGTGGACTTGCTGGTGTGTTTTGGATCATTGTCCTGCTGCAGAATCCAAGTGTGCTTCAGTTTGAGGTCACGAACAGATGGCCGGACATTCTCCTTCAGGATTTTTTGGTAGACAGCAGAATTCATGGTTCCATTTACCACAAGTCTTCCAGGTCCTGAAGCAGCAAAACAGCCCCAGGCCATCACATTACCACCACCATATTTTACTGTTGGTGTGATGTTCCTTTTCTGAAATGCTGTGTTACTTTTACGCCGGATGTAATGGGACACACACCTTCCAAAAAGTTCAACTTTTGTCTCATCAGTCCACAGAGTATTTTCCCAAAAGTCTTGGGGATCATCAAGATGTCTTCTGGCAAAAGTGAGATGAGCCTTTATGTTCTTTTTGCTCAGCTTTGGTTTTCGTCTTGGAAGTCTGCCATGCAGGCAATTTTTGCCCAGTCTCCTTCTCATGGTGGAGTCATGAACACTGACCTTAACTGAGGCAAGTGAGGCCTGAAGTTCTTTGGATGTTGTTGTGGAGTCTTTTGTGACCTCTTGGATGAGTCGTCGCTGCGCTCTTGGGGTAATTTTGGCCGGCTGGCCACTCCTGGGAAGGTTTACCACTGTTCTATGTTTTTGCCATTTGTGGATAATGGCTCTCACTGTGGTTTGCTGGAGTCCCAAAGCTTTAGAAATGGCTTTATAACCTTTTCCAGTCTGATAGAGCTCAATTACTTTGTTTTTCATTTGTTCCTGAATTTCTTTGGATTGCAGCGTGATGTCTAGCTTTTGAGAATCTTTTGGTCTACTTCACTTTGTCAGGCAGGTCCTATTTAAGTGATTTCTTGATTGAGAACAGGTGTGGCAGTAATCAGGCCTGGATGTGGCTAGAGAAATTGAACTCAGCTTTCCAAAAATGTGATAAACCACAGTTCATTTATGTTTTAATGGGGGGGGGGGGGTCACTTTTTCACACAGGGCCGTGTAGGTTTGGATTTTTTTTTTACCCTTAATAATAAACATCTTCATTTAAAAACTGCATTTTGTGTTTACTTGTGTTATCTTTGTCTCATATTTAAATTTGTTTGGTGACCTGAAACATTTAAGTGTGACAAACAGAGAAAAAAAATGAGAAATCAGGAAGGGGGCAAACACTTTTTCACAAAACTGTATATTGTATTATTTTTATAATGCAGTATTTATTCTTGGTTAACTCAAGAACCATTACTGACTCTGGTTACACAGTCACAATAAACTGATTACTGGGAATAAATGGATAATGGCTGTCATGAATCCTCCTTCGGAGCAGAAGGACGAACCCAGGTGCTGAATAGTGTTTTGTGCAGTTTAATAACAAAAGAACCTAAAGTGTCTAAAAATTGTGCAGAACATACAAAAATGTCAAACAAGATGCCAGAGAGGAGAAAACTTACAGACTGGGGATCTCCTGAGCCAACCTGGCCCGGGAGGGAATAAGGAGAGATCAGTGTAATGATCAGCAGGAGAAAACCAGTCTTGGCATCCAATTTAACCGCGCTGACCCAGAGGAAAGCCAATGCTTAAATATACAACAGTTAATGAGCTGCAGGTATGAATAACAGGTGAGCAGTGACCTAATTACCAAGCTGCCACAGCTGAGCTGGCAGAGGAGCAGGCAGTGGCAGCTGGTGGGAGAGTCTAGTGAGAGAGAGAGGGGGGGGGGGGGGGAAGGACTCTGTCACACCCCAAACAAATATACAAAAACTAACCACAAAATAATGACAACAGACAATAAAACTTAGAAATAAAGTGAGGATCTGAGCTCAGAGACAACCTGAGCTCAGATACATGACAATGGCAATAATCAGTTTTGTCATGTTTAAGTGTACTGATTAAACAGATTATAGGAGAGTAAGCCACTTGAGTTCATAACTCCAGTTACATGGCCTTTATCGGATGATTCTGTTTACATGGCCACTTGAATAATCGGATAACTCTGAAAATCCAATCCTAATTTTTGTTTGATGTTTTTAGTTGTTGATTGATGAATCATAAATCTTGGCTTAGTTGGAAACCCTGGAGCAGGTTTTCTTTTAGTATATCTCTATGATACTGCCACCACCATGCTTCACTATTGGGATGGTACTAAGGAGGTGATAGGCAGTGCCTGTCTACCACCAAGCATATTGCTTAGAATTGATGCCAAGTAATTCAGTGTTTTTCATTAGTCCAGAGAATTTTATTTTTCACTGAGAGTCCTTCAGATATTGATGGTTGGGTGCACAGCTCTAGGAAGGTCCTAGTTAATAATGGATTAGATTTATATGGCGCTTTACTTGTCAACTGGCATCTCAAAGCGCTTACAGTTAGTCCATTATTCATTCACTCCAGATAGACATGAATAGTGGTAAACTACTACTGTAGCCACAGCTGCCCTGGGGCAGACTGATGGAAACGTGGCTGCCAATCTGCGCCAACAGCCTTTCCGACCAATACTGAACATTTATACATATTCATACCCAGTGTCATGGACACTGGAAGCAGGGTGGATAAAGTGTCTTGCCCAGGGACACAATGGCAGGATGGCTGGGGAGACTGGGATTCGAACCGCCAACCCTCTGGTTATTGGACAACCCGCTCTACCTCCTGAGTCATCGCCGCCCACATTTCCCTCCTCCGTTCCATTTTTGCTGAGCACGAAGCTGAATGGCAGGAAGTTCCATTTTTATATGGTCTTTGGCATGACCCGTCTGGGACTTGAACCCAACTTCCCGGTTGTGGGGCGGATGCTCTACCTTTAGGCCACCACAGTTAGGGCTGCAACTATCGATTATTTTACTAATCAAGTAATCGTTGGAGCCCTAATCCTAGTTGTTCTGTACTTCTTCCACTTGAGAGTTATGGAGGCAGTTGTGGTCAATCGGAACATTTAGTATGGTGGATATTTTTTTGCAGCCTTGTCCAATGTTGTGCTTTTTAAATAACCCAGTGGCATTGCAAACTGTGGTAAAATTGAGGGGGATGGAAAACTTTCTGGGGTTTTCTGTGTACAGTAGGTGAGGCAAAGGATACAAGTAAAACTGACAGGAATGAACAAGACTGAAATATCTTAAAATAAATCAGGAAATCACAGAGCAGAAACCCAGTACCTTCACAAATACTGTCTTGAGGGTGACAGAGCACATTTTGTGAGGGTGTCAGCTTACACTTTTATTATTTAAAGAAATGACTGACATTAATAAGATCGTCTAGCATGCTAAAGAGAGTGAAATTCCCCAAATTTTGTGAAGAGAAAATGTTGTTTTAGTGTTTAGTGGTTGAGCAAGTTCCTTTGGCGGCTACATGGTGGTGTAGTGGATAGAACTGTTGCCTCACTATACAAAGGTTGTGGGTTCAAATTCCCCAGCCAGCAGAGCCTGTCCTTGTGGAGTTCGTATGTTCTCCACATGCTTTGCTCCAGTTTTCTCCCACATTCCAAAAGCCTGCATTATATGGTAACTGGAGACTCTGAAGTGGTCCTAGGTGTGAATGATGAACTGATCGGGACTACAGTAGTTAGCCAGTCTCTTGATTTGGTTAGTGTAGTGCTTATTGTGTGTGAACCAACCAATAACCACATTTGCTCAGGTACTTGTCATTAAAATATAGGCTGCCTTTTTTGTACTTCCCTCTCCTTTTCCTGTCACTGTATGTTCACTTGTGTAAATGTAGTTAATGTGTTTCATTGGCTACTGTTTTGATTGCTCTACCCCTCATTCAGCATGTACGCTTCTTTGTGTTACACATGAAACACCCAGGCACATAGAACAGCATGATTACACAGCTTTCTCTCAATAACGTTTCCATGACAGTGGAATGCGCAGGCTGGGAAGGTCGCTGAAGAGATAAGTACTACTTACCATATTCAGCGTTGTTTGAACTAGGTAATTATATTCAGCTGGAGACGTTGTCCTCCCAAACCCCCGCGGTTACGCTCTCTCTCCTTTTCTTTATGGCTAGTTTAAGCTCTGGTGTTGAGCTTTAACAAGGCTCCTTTTGTCCTAGATAAACCTTCTAGACAGCACTCATCAGTGTGTGTGTAAGATCCCTGCCTGCCGGAGCACAGAGCACTGCCCCGGGGGCATCTTATCACTCCACTGGCAATCAAAAGTACCCACCGAGATAGACGGACTTCTCAGTTCTCTCTGTGGGGAGCCCTTCGGTTGAGAACGATGGCTTCTCTTTTTTCTGAAAACATTTCTGAGTGGCGGTTTGGCACGCAGACAAACATAGAAAATACAGAATGAGAGCAAGAGGTATTGACAGGAAGATCCCTCAGCCCACACAGAGAAGTATTGGCCTCTTTCTACAAGTGCGCTGATTGACAGATTGGCAAGCAACATGGAAATGAAGGCAGACAGAAAGCTGACATATGCACATAGTACACAGGATAAAATATTATGCTGTCATGCACACATATACTAAACATGCATTTTACAAGCACACACCCTTACACAACTGCACGGTGTGTCTGCATTCTTGACATATTTTTCTTAGAGCCCAAGTTTGAATAACTTCACACACGGGACATTTAAACATTGCATTATCGAATTAAGCACCAATTACAAGTGGCATCTTCACCTCTAGTGACTGTCATTTTTGTCACACTGATTTTGTTGCCCCAGTAAAATGACCACAGCGTTTCAGACACGACACAGTTATCAGACATTATGAATAATGACAGAAGGATAGAGCCAGGGTGCTTCTGTCATAAAGATATGATTATGCCTGCTCATTAAAGCTTTAAATAAGCCAGAATAATCCAATACAGCATTTGAAGCTGTGTACTGAGCAGTATGTGCTAGTGGTTAATTTATTGTGAATTTATGGCAAGGTAATAATAGCTAAAACAGTTTTCTTCTTCATATTTTCCTCTGTGGTTCGCTACCTTATCATGGTGGAAGGGTTTGTGTGCCCTGATGATCCCAGGAGCTGTGTTGTCATGGGCAACTTGCCCCTGGTAGGGTCTCTAAAGGAGACAGTCTCCCTTGGCAAACTGGTTATGGGTGAAGGGGTCAGCCCAAGAGCGGTCCAGTGGATCCCCATGAAAAAGTTCCTACAGGGATACAGTGTGGCCTGTCCAGGCTCAGTGCCAAACACCTGATTATTGGGTTTCTATCCATGGGGCCCGGCTGAGCTCAGCCCGAATGAGCCACATGAGTCCACACTCTAGTCGGCTCACCACCTGCATAAGGGATCTTTGGCTTCATGATGCTATGTGAATCAGGCAAAAATCTAGGCTTCTTTGCTTTAAACTGCCTAGTAATTACACACTTAAGCAGAGAAAAATAACGTGGAGTTCCTCAGGGTTCTATTCTGGGGCCTCTTCTGTTCAACATCTACATGCTCCCACTGGCTGAGATTATGAAAGGCTAGGGCTGTGCGATATGACCAAAATTTCATATCATGATGTAAGTAATCTTATATCACGATATAGATTTTCTATAAATTCTGCAGTTTAGATAATCACATAAAAATGACCAAAGTCAATAAAAATGGTACTTTCTGTCTTCTAGCTTGGTGCTCAGAATAAATGGAATGGGGAAAGCAAAGTTGGTTACCCAGCCACAGGAGGAAACACAAAGCAGTGTACTGTTTGTGCCAGTCCTAAGCCCAAGAAAATGGGGAGGGTTGCATCAGGAATGGCATCTGTTGCTGATTCTGGTTTTCAATGGATATATTGGTGCATTAGTAGTTTACACTAATACTGATTATACAGCTGTCCAGATAGCAATATGATTGTAAAACCTAATATACTGTAGCTGAATAATAATTTAGGCTGATCATCTTGCCAAAACTCAGCTTTAGTGTTGTGGTTACAGGTTGGAAGCACCATGATAGTAAATTTCCTCACATAATAACTGTTGGCGAGCCTCAGAAATGAATGTGTTCCAACAGTCTTCCTGCTCACTTACCCATTGTCTTTCTCTTACTCGTACATAGACGTCAGCATCTATTTCATTTGTCAGTGTAAAAGCACGGTGCTCATGTCATGTAATTACATATGCTCACTTTGTGCTGTATGATGAATGTATGCCACTTAGTATAGTACTGGGGGGGGGGGGCAGATGGTCTGTTATTATGCTGTCACCGATTCACGCAGAACAGACAAGCCATTTGTCTCCATATTGTAATGAGTCAATGTTTCAAAACAGTAATTACTTTATGACTGGTTGACAAATACCGAGAATAATAGCGGGGAGACATTTGCACATACCGCTAACCGCACCCTGCTCAAACATAAACATACATCTCATGACAAAATCAGGTTTGATAGTGACCTGACCCCTGCTGTCAGGTCACTATTGATTTGCTCTTTGGCTCTGGCCTCATTATGTGTGCAGCCACCAAAGAGGCCTTGTGCCTACTCATTTTTAGACCTGATTGTGGTACAAGTATGACTCAGCTGCTCGACATTTGTGCTTGCAATAAGGATGCATTTCTGCCATATTAGAAACAGTCTGATGGTGGCACGGTTAGTGAGTGGTTAAAATTTTTTGCCTGGCAGCTAAAAAGTTGCCAGCAGAGGTTTTCTAATGATTGGAGTTTGCGTGTTCTCCCACGCCACTATGGATTTCTTCTTCCTCCCACACGCCAAAGACATTCTCACTGGGTTAGTGAGTGTTTTTAAATCAGATTTAGGTGAGCCTGGTTTGAGTGTTGGATGCACCTTGGGCTCTCTTCGACTGCTCAAAAATTGCATCCATCTCTCAAGGATCTCTCAAGGATCTGTCAGTGATCTTTCAATATATGCCAAATTTTTCCACCCCAAAGGTAGAGGTGGCTGAGAGATCAGTGGGGGATTGCTGAGCATATGATGAAAGATCAAAAGAGTTCATTGAAAGATTGCTGAAAAATGGCTGGACTGGCCGGAAATCATGGCATTCGTACACAGGAAGTTTTGAGTGTTTTGTGCCTGTGAATGCAATCAAAGCTGAGGTCTTAATGTCAGCTTTCCTAAGTGTTATGGCAAGAAAAACCTTCAACTTCAACCAGTGGAGCCTGGTGCAACCTGAAATACCCGGAGATAAGTCCTATGATAAGATTGTGAAAATACTAGAAAATCACAACTCACCCAAGCCATTATTTTTTGCTGCAAGCTTTAGACTTCACAAAAGAATTCAAGAAGAAGGCGAAAATGTTCCCAAGTTTGTAGCTCTGCGCAAACAGTTGTTCGAACACTTTGGAAATTCACTGAATATCAGAATACCTAACAGACTGGTAAAACAAAGCGCTGTTTGTTGGTGGAAATAAGACAGTGGCACTTTATTTTGCCTTCGTCTTAAAATCAGATACTCTAGCATTGGTTTTGTTGAATATGAGGGTCACCGGTATAGTATTTTATGAAAAAAAAAATTAAAAGTCGCTTTAAAATACTTCTCTTTCTTTTTTTTCTTCGTAATTTTAGCAACACACGATTTACTAACCTGTGGTGTCACTTTCTTTAGCGAAGTTGCTACTGTTAATATTTCCTCCTCATGGGGAATGATCCACATAGCCTGGATGTTTTGCTGGCATTATGCCAAGTCCGTGCGCTGCTTGATAGGCCATGTGTGCTGTCTTCCTGATCGACTTTTAAAGCCGACATTTATTATCAGCATCATCATTTATTTTGCCACAATAAAATATTATGATCCTTTTATTGGCCACCATTAATTGTGTATGAAAACTCCCCCAGATTACATATGAGCCTGCGGGGGGGGGGGGGGGGGTTGGTTGGTTAAAAGAGAGTCAGAATGCTGCAGTGTTTTACCTCGAGGTGAATGTCACAATAATGTCAGCTACCTTGAATCCATGAAAAAGAGCAGAATATGTAGCCAAGGTTAATGCGATATATTATCTCCATTCACTGCAGGAACATCTCTTCTGACATGGTGAGACGAGGGCGAGCTGTGAATTATTAGCAACATTTACTTGTGGCCATGAGGACTTTATCTCTGCTTTAACTTTTAGGAAGGTCAGAGATGCACACGTCTTGATTCTTGACGCGTGGAACCAGTATTAAAATATTTGGCGCTCTGCTGCTCATATTCTGCCTTTCATATAGGGTGGTTGTGTGCCTTTAGCAGTGGGTCATGCTTTGCTTTTCTTTGTTGTTTGCCACTTCTTGCAGTAAATCGAATTTTTTTTTAACAAAACATAAATATATTTAGACTTAAATTTGCAACAGAAGTCTCTGCATTTCAGATAATCTAAGTTAGCACATGAATCTTTTATTAAGGCATCAGTCTGGCTGTGATTCCTAGACCATGAACTGAGACAGTAAATTGTATTTTGTACATCAGCCCACCTTAGAAAGCAGCTTCACATGGAAACATAGCTTCTCTGAGTGCAGAGTTCTGTTTTTGCATTAGATCTGCTGCAGGGTGTCAAGTTTCTTTGTTAACTGTAAACTACTGTAGTCATATTTCCCTATCTACGTTCCTACCCTCACCTATGGTGATGAGCTTTGGGTCATGACCGATAGAATGAGATTGTGGATACAAGTGGCTGAAATGAGCTTTCTCCATAGGATTTCTGGGCTCACCCTTAGAGATAGGGTGAGGAGCTCAGTCATCTGGGAGAGGCTCAGAGTAGAACCGCTGCTCCTCCACATCAAAAGGAGCCACTTGAAGTGGTTTGAGCATCTGATCAGGATGTCTCCTGGACACCTCCCACTTGAGGTGTTTCAGGCATGTCCCACTGGGAGGAGACCCCGGGGCAGACCCAGGACACGCTGGAGAGACTATGGGGCAGATTTACTAACATGCTGCGCCATCGCAAAACCCTGTTTTGGTGTTAAAAAACTACTGCTGAGATTTACTAAAGGGCGCAGGGCAAAGTTAGGGGTGGAAAAGTGTGGACTGTGTTAATTTTGTGCCTGGCCTCAATGCATATGTATTTGTGGGAGATGTCATGTCAACTCACAAATTTGAGGGAGGGGAGTATTTAAATGACTGGCGCAACGTGATTTACTAAGGTTTGCGGTTGTCAGTCTCCTGCTAAATGCGCCAGGATTTAACATCCCAAAAAAGCTTGTCTTAATTCATGTGCGCCTGATGACAGCGATCGCGGGAACCGAGGGCGTGTGTCCAACGAGAGAGAGAAGCTTCTCCATGCACGTGACTTTATTTGGCATGACAGAACAGATCAATATGAACAGAAACAATCTCACAGAGATTGGTGTTGTGCTGAACTGGACATCAGCCGGCAGAGGATTTTTAAAAATGTCATTTGTTTATATATAGCCTAATAATAATAATAATAATAATAATTTATTTAATTTATAACACACTTTACATCTCGGGTTAAAATCTCTTCAGAAATAGGATTAAGAACAAAAATAAAAGCAAACGTTAAGTACATTCGATGACACACCAGGACATCCCTGGTGAGAATTGCTCTCAAATATTTTACCTGGTAAAATAAAGGTCAAATAAATAAAATGAAAAACCTTTCCTAAACAATGAATTCATATCCATAAAATAGGATAGCCCTTCCTGCCTGGAGCGGACAAAATAAAAAGCACAGAGCCATATACGTCCCCCGACATTGCAACATCATAGTAACTCAGTGACAGCAGTCTCTGCTGTGGCTGTCTGAGGAATAAGTGAAATTGTGTGAGTTCAATTTTATTATGTTCCAGACTTCAGAAAAGATAAAACGCACATACAGTATTTATGAAAAGTCTTGGTCTGGGAGACCTGTATATTTTGTTAAAACAAAGTTGTTCACATAATAAAACCCCAGAGTCTCCATCAGACCATCTTGACGGTTCTTGTGTTAATAAAATAAACACGTTGGTCAATAATCAATTTATTCATGAGTAGTCCTTAATTTATGCATATTAAAGGAAGGACAATGCCATGTGAAATGAAAATCAAAACTTTGATTTATGATGAACAAATATAAACTATTTTACTGGGGTTTACACTTAAACAAAAGCTTAAAAAAGCTTTAAAAAACTACAGTATATTATGCTCCTCCACACTGGCTGTGCCTTTGTTGATGACCTGCTTCCTCAGCTGTGCCTGTGCGCAGTTTTGCGGTGTTCTTGGTGGACGGGTAGTCGTTATTGAAATGAAGTGACTACGTCTGTGTTCATAATTTTGCGTGTTGTTAGTAGATCGCTGGCAAAAATTGGCCACTCCCTGAGGCGCTCTGTCTAATTTGCGCACTCGCTAATTTGCGCTGCCTTAGTAAAACTGCCCCATGTCTCCCAGCTGGCCTGGGAACGTCATGGTGTCCTCTCTGAAGAGCTGGAGCAGGTGGCCAGGGAGAGGGGAGTCTGGGCTTTTCTGCTTGAGCTGCTGCCTCCGTGACCCAGACCTCTGGAAAAGATGGATGGATGGATGAATGGATGGGTGTATAATACTGTCCAACATACACTAGTTATTAATTTGTTAATGGTGACTGTGTGATTTCTTGGTGATTTTGGCCAATTATGGTTTGAATATGTGAAAATCGGTGATTATACAATAGTTAGGTTTGGCTGAGTAATTTGATTGGACAGCGAGGATTCCAGGAGTTACTACTGTATATTCCCCATTATATAATGTAGTCAAGTACTGGCATCGACAGTTCAAGTGTTGTCGGATCTCGGTGGAAACAGCACCTATTCTCAGGCGACCACAGTGCACCATTGATGAAGACACCATCTGGCAAGTGGAGGCCATCATTTTGGTGGATATCCACATAACTGTTCGCCAACTAGCCCAAGATGTCAAAATCAGTGTGGGGTGTATGGGGAAAAAAATCATCCATGACCATGCAGAAATGCAGAAGTTGTCTGCGCCATGGATTCCACGGTTGCTCAAACCTTTCCAGAAGCAGGAATGAGTCACATGCTCCCAGGCTCTTTGGGCCATGTGCCAAGAAAACCAGGAAGACTTCTTTGATAGACTAATCATGCAGGACCAAACATGGGTCCATCACTGTGATCCAGAGAGTAAAGTCCAGTCGAAGCAATGGAAGCATTATGACTCACCACCTCCAAAGAATACATGTGTCCAAGCCTCGGCAGGCAAGGTCATGCTGCTCACGGTCTTTTGGGACCAGCATGGAGTATTGAATATAGATTTCCTGGCAAAGGGTACCACAATTACCAGGACTTACTATGCTTCACTGCTGCAGAAATCGCAGGAGTCCATCAAAACTGAGAGGCATGGAATGCTGACCTGCAAGACAACACCCGGGTTCACAGCTCATATGTTGCCCAGATGGGAGCACGGTCCCGCAGCTATGAAATCCTTTCTCACCCCCCCTTACTTTTCCAACTTCGCACCACCAGACCTCTGCCTCTTTCCAACCATGAAGTCATTTTTGAAGGGCAAGCACTTCCAAGATGATCAGGCACTGATTTCCGAGGTCAAGTCGTGGTTTCTGACGTAACTTGCATTACATTTACAGTATACAACATTACACTTTTTTGAAACATTACACTTTTATAAAATGGCCTGTATTTTTTTACAGCAACTTGTTATAGCTCCAGTTTAGATCCAGCTGAGTAGCATTGATTTGTGAGCTTTATCTCCCGTTATAAGCCTGGCAGGAGTCAACTATAAATGTATTTATGATGCAGGCAGCAGAGAGCTATGAATGGATGACTTCCTCTGGCAGTAAGAGGAACTCTGGGAGTGAAAGGCGGAGTTACATCACTCCATCAGAATGTAATGGGGATAAAATGAGGTGCTAGTCGGTGGAAAAGTCGTGACGGGATTGACTCTTCACGTTTATAAGGCAGTTTGAATATTAACTGGCTGGACATGAGGGGAATAGACCTCTTAAAAGTCTTAGCCCTGATGTCATTAAACGGACCGGAGGAGGCTGGGAGTGACTGAATGAGCAGTTCCCCAGAGCCTGGATGAATACATACACTGTGTTCCACTTCATTAAATGGTCTTTGAACTTAAGTATGTGCATTAGAGATACTATTTTTCACGAAGTCTGTAAAAAGTTTTGCGATACAGAGGCAGACATTTGGGTCAGCCGAGGCCTGGGCTTGTGTTGGCAGGCCCAGACACACAGTGGCTGCCAGTGTTTCCCAAGAAAACGTAAACAGACAGTCACAACCAGAACAAAGAATGCTGATCCACAGCTCTGTGTAAACTGCCCCGCGGAAAAACTGAAGCAAAAGCTGGCAGCGTGAAAGCCTTTGGAACCTAAGGACGCAGTTTCCTCCATATAAAGTGATTGCACAGGCGCTGTCTCATACAGAACATCCAACTCCTGGAATCCAGTGAAGTGATGGAGTTTGTGTGTCAGCCGATGGAGTGGGGGGGGGGGGGGATGTGTCATATGGAACCTTGACACAAATCAGAGAATACCTGCAGAGACAGATTTGAGCAATATGTGAATGTGTGTGTTGCTCCTTTAAGCTTTATACACTCAAAGCCAGACTGCCTTTGTAACACTGTCATATACTCTAAACATCTTTTCTCTGCCTCCACTTATCCCGTATTTGGAAAAAATTCTTTTCTTTCAGTTAATTGACTCACAGCATCTTTTCCCTCTGCTCTGTCAGAATTGTGAGGCAGAGTCAGCTGTCAATTTCAGATTACAGCATGCTGTTGTTGGAGAGAGGAGCCCATTGTGTTTATCTGCAGTGACAGCTGGCTGGAGGCAGCAGGGGAATAGATCTGTCACTCTGTCTAGTTTGTCTGTGATCTGGCATCTGCCCAGATACTCCACCTTTGGATGGGCTGGTTTTCCTTTCCTTTCCTTTCCTTTCCTTCCCTTCCCTTCCCTTTCCCTTTCCCTTTTCCACTTACTGAAAGCCGTGCAGTGTGGTTCACTGTGACCTGGGTTAAGCAGCAGGTGAGAAAAATCTCTTCCTCTTTCAATTTGCTAGATTTCCATGTGCACAAGTGCCTATTCCCTGTGATTATTCCATCACAGCAACAATAGAAGAGGCACCAAGATGAATCCCAGTTAGCCCCTGGTCTCTGATCCCACTCTTAATTTTCACAGATGGGGAGCGCTTGTAATGAATCGCTCCTCGTGCAGCAGACCTGCTCTCGGGGTCACGCGGGGCTTCACGGGGGCTGCCTGATGAGCTGGCAGCTGTTCCATTTCTGCCATTTGCGGGGCAGTTTTCTGTCAGCGGTGGTGCAAAGCTCTTGCAATATGTGTTAGAACTGATACACAGCACCGGCGTGATGCAACACCCCATTTTAAAAAGAGCCGCGGGGGAGAGAATGTCGATCCTCCGTTGAAGCTGAACAAAGGTCAGCACACAGGAAATTCCTCTATTTGTAAACTCAAAGGTTTGTTTATTTTTAGCTGCTTCACTAAGCACCCACAGCCTGTTCACACTCTCACCGCCGTGTTTGATGTGTGTCTCTCTGCTACTTGTGCAGTGTTGTGTTGACATTTGACCGGAGTGCTTCTGTAATCTGTTTTTCTCCTCTCGCTGGAGCTGTATAAACATGTCCTTCCTCCATGGGAGGTGAATGGGATCACTCATCATTACAGAAGCGCAGAGAGACGAGAGGCACGTCACGGCCGCTACCGCTGCCGCTGCCGCTTGATCCCAGGCGCACGTGTTTGCATGCGCATATGCGCAAGCAGGTGGTGAGCATCTACATGTGGAAAGTAGCCAAACACCTTTTTTTTGTCACTCACAACAAACTCACATGCAGATCATCTTGCCATTAATTAAGCCATGCAGATGCAGCCCGTTCAGCCGCTCCTCTGCTGTGGCTCAGAGACACGTTCCGTCTCACCGCACCTGAGACCACAGTGACTCAACGGCTGAGTGGGCACCATGATAACCCCAGCCCAAAACATTGGCCTCGCACCACTGGTCACCGCAGTAGCTGATGAGACATCATTCAAACCCACTGGGCTCGTCAGAGTGGCCCATCGCTGCTGTACTCTTACATGCCCCACTGGATGAATGACAGGCTGGTTCCCACAAAAAAGGACCCTTGTGGAGAAGCGAGGTCCACAATAAAGGAAGGCAGTTCAGTTTGCCACTTCATATGGTCCTCAGTTGACGCAGGTGGGCTTTCTTTTATTTGTTGTGCTTGGCAATTTATAGTTTAATAGAATTCCTCCCGGCTGCTGGTTGTTGCTGACTTGTTGTTGATCACTTCCTTCACCGTCCCACAGCCGCCGCCAGCTTCATTCCCTCAGTCTCCTCATAATGTGAAGTTGTTCACAACTTTAGTGACAGATGTGTTTGCTGAGTTGGGAGTGTTTGTGTATGGATAAAGATTTCTCTTGCAGTGTTTCCTACAGGATTTGTAAAGCTAGCAAAATAAGCATTTGTGCATTTGTGAGGTAAGTGTGGTTATTTATACTTGCTGCCTTAAATAAGGTGAGGTGAGCTGAGGTAAGGTAAGGTGATTTGTTGTACAGCCAGCAGCGACGACACACAAGCATGGCAATCAACAATAAAACAACTAAGTAATACAAAATTATACACAGTTAAAAGCTATATGCACTTATTCAAAAGGCCAATAGCATCAGGAACAAAAGAATTTCTGTGCCTGTTGTACATTTTGGCAGACTGTATCTACAGCCTGACGGGAACAGCACAAACTCAGAGTTCAGGGGGTGGCTGGGGTCAGCTGTGATCATCTGGGGTTTTTTCAGGATCTTAGCCTTGTACAGTAAGTGGAGGTCACTTAGAGTGATGATTGAAATTTTACAGCATACCTTAACAACACTTTGCAGTTTTTGTTTTTAAGAGTGACGAAACCATACCAGCACACAAAAGAAAAAATGAACTGATTCAGTGAAACAACAATAAAATATTTACATAAAAGTCCTGTCAACATTAAAATTTTGTAGCTTTCTATAAAAGAACATACACTGATGTGCTTTTTTGCGCACAGCATCAACTTGTGACTCAAACGTCAACTTGTCATCGACTATGATGCCAATGTATTTGTATTGTTTCACAACCTCTGCAGTTTATTAATAACAACAGGAGAGAGAACAGAGGGATTTTGCCTCAAATCAGTCTGCATCTCTTTAGTTTTTATGCCTCGGTGAAAACAGAGGCATACGATAATCATTCAATGCGTCTGTGGTTGTATCTGTCTGTCTGTCTGCCTGTCTGTTTCAGCTCACCCGGTCAAAATTAAGTGCAACTAAAGGCTTGTGTCATTTTATCGTCATATTTTCTCAACTTTTAATTTGCCAGAATTCTGAGATAAGGCTTTGTTTTCGAAATAAACACAAATTTAACTCACCTGTACTGTTAATGGAGCCGGGAAAAAAGGTATTGTAATAACTATGCCGGGCCACTAGAGGTGGCAGTGTGACTTTTTTACAGCACAACACAGTACTTTTTTTTACAGTGCGTGGATCTGAACTGATATAAAATAGCGATTACTGAAAAAAACCCATGTATTCAGCAACTACATGATTTATTCATCACATTGATTGTTTTTCATACTGGTTTTGCTGTTTAGTTTTGCAGAGGAAGGACGAGGTAAAACTCATAAAAAACTCACTAAAAACTGCAAGTCCCAACATTCCTCGCCCACAAACGGTCACAGTGAACTGCGTATGCACCCAGAAACTCCCATCAGAGGGAAGTACTGAGCAATTCGCCAATACTGGGTGAACAAATGCCCGTCTTTTTGCCCATCTGTTTTCTTCCTCTGCCACTAAACGGCAAAAGCGCCTGTTCGTTTTGATTGTCATTGTATACCTCCATCGCTTCTGCCATTTAAAACATCTGCCACCGTGCTCTTCTTTTGTGTTTGGATTGCAGCTGTTCAAATCAGGTTGGTGGCTCTTGGCTGCCGCCAACAGTACGGGCATGTGAACTGCAAATTATTTTCACTGCGCATACATGTACTCTAAAACTACTGGATGGATTTGGATGAAATTTTTACCAGAGGTGGTCCTTGAGCTAGAGAGGAACCCATAGCATTTTGGTGATGATCAAAGAATGCATACCTCGACCAAGGCTCTGGTACCGAGGCAGCAGCACCTTGATGCGTTCATTGACACATTAATGTTAAGAAAAGTTGACTTGCACCAGTCGGTGAAGTCTTTCACTACAGGGCCATGGCTGGAGTAAATCGTCTGTGAGGAGTGATACAGTGACAGTCTTCCGCAAACTTGATGATATGATGCTTCTTGAACTGACTTTGGCACAAATTTAGCATTAAATGCTTTGGGACAATGAATAAAACAGCAAAAATATTCACTTTTGCACAAACTTCTTGTATGGCTGAAGCTGTGATCACTGGAGCCTCTTTGAATGTTGACATGCCACTGTGGTGCGCTTCACTTAACAGACAAGCTAAAGACAAACTTAGTTAGTGCTGGACTTTCAAAAGGTCAGGTGTGTCAAGCTCATTTTGTGTTAGCAGCAACATTTCGCACCACATCATGAGCACCATAGCAGCCCAACTCTAGCATCCAGAAAGGCCAGAGCTAGTAGAAGTAGCTGGTTAGCAGCAACTGAACCTTAAAATAAGAGTGATTATATTTCAGCTAACAAATTCAAATAGGAAAAAATATATAGATGAAAAGACAAATTATATGTGTTAATGTCACCAGGCTGAGCACAGTGTGTCACCGTGCTCATGCTCTTAATTTATATCTGAGTATTTCCTGTATTTTTCCAGTGTTATGTGTTTCTTTCCGTGTGTGATTAAGGATGTGTTTTTAGTTGTCAGTTGTTCTGCTGTGTTTTCATGTCCTTATTATTATGATTATTATTCTGTCAGTATCTTTAGACTTCCTGTTCTATTTAGCTCTTAGTGTTTATATTTTGTTTCCTTGTAACACGAGCTCGCCACCTGTTCCAGGCACTCTCACCTTGTCATTATCTCGTTTGTGTGCTCCGTGTTCAGTAATTAGGTTAACCTACCCGCTCATGTGATCCACACCTGATGCCACTTGTTATGATTATTTTCCTGCCCTATTTAAGATGGGCTTTGTTAGCCTCTCCTTGTCAGAGCATTATTGTACCTACGAATCTCCGTCGGGACCCCATCCCTGTTCCGACATGCGCCTTTGTGTTTTGTCTTCTCGCCGTTCTCTTCTATTGTAAGTTTATTTTTGAGCACTTTTTGGACTTTGTGTTTTCCTTAATAAAATACCACAAACTGCAGTTCAGCACTTGGGTTTTTTCTTTCTGCCCTGAAGGGGCCAGTCATGACAGTTAAACTGTACTTACTCTATATTGGTGTAGTTTTGTTTGCTTGTAGTTGGTGTAGTTGTTAGCTGTTTGTTTGTTTGGTGAAAACAATATAAGCATTAGCATAAATTGCAAAACCTGTAAAATAAAACAATGGAAAGTCAAAACAAAACCTTAACTTTAAGTCTGATATTACATGAAATAGGTTTCATGACTTCTGCAGATATTTTAGTTACTTTTAAATTGAAACATTATACTTGGTATTTTTGTTCATGTGCACAGTATTTAAAACTAGGTGTCAACGAGACAGTTTTACATGAATCTTTATCAGTCAAGCATTACTTTTGCTTTATGGTTTACCCATAGATTTTGCACTCCAGTAAATAAATGAAACATGCATTCTTTTCTTTTTCTCTGTGAATATTTTTTTATACTCTTATTTAAAATGGCACGTTTAGCACCTAGGGCAGCTCAGTGGCGCAGTGGTTAGCACTATGGCAGCACAGTAAGAAGGTCACGGGTTTGATCCCACCCCCTGACCATCAGTGACCCTTCTGTGTGGAGTTTGCATGTTCTCCCCATATGTGCGTGGGTTTTCTCCGGGTACTCTGGTTTCCTCCCACAGGCCAAGGACATTGAGGTTAGATTAATTGGCATCAACTGGGGATTCTAAATTGTCCTTAGGTACAAATGTGAGAGTGAATGGCTGCTGTCTCCCTGTGTTGGCCCTGTGATGGACTGGCGATCTGTCCAGGGTGTGCCCTGCCTCTCGTCCAAAGATGCTGGAATAGGCGCCACCCCCGTGACCCAAAAAGGAATAAGTGGTTGAGGATAGATGAATGGATAGATGGATACATGTTTAACACTCCTTTCACATTGAAAGGAGTCAGTTGAGGTGGTATGGGCATCTGATTAGGATGCCTCCTGGACGCCTCCCACTTGAGGTGTTTCAGGCACGTCCCACTGGGAGGAGACCCCGGGGCAGACCCAGGACTCGGTGGAGAGACTATGTCTCCCAGCTGGTCTGGGAACGCCTTGGTATCCCCTCTGAAGAGCTGGAGCAGGTGGCTGGGG
This sequence comes from Pholidichthys leucotaenia, assembly GCA_020510985.1. NCBI lineage: Eukaryota > Metazoa > Chordata > Actinopteri > Cichliformes > Pholidichthyidae > Pholidichthys > Pholidichthys leucotaenia. Next base: position 151,548,861 of record CM035838.1, read on the forward strand.
AGAGGGAAGTCTGGGCTTCTCTGCTTGAACTGCTGCCTCCGCGACCCGGACCTCCGGAAAAGCGGTAGAAGATGGATGGATGGATGTTTAACACCCATGTGGACCCTATGCTTTTGACTACTGCTCAAGCTGAAGCTGGGCTTTCCACTGGGCTGCGACAACTCACGGTGAGTCGGAGAAAGTACGAAGTGTGATGTGGCTCTTCTTCACAGTTTTGCTGAATCAGCCCTCTCAAAGTCATGTCTTTTATTTCTTTGTTCTTGTAAAGCCCGTGTGTCACTGGGCTTTGACCAATTCAGTGTTAATGCTGGTTGACCTTGTCAAAAACTGAATTGAGAAAAGTTCAAGACATCTGCGACAATTCTGTGACTATTTTGACAGAAAATTTGTCACACAGATATTTTGAACCTGTTCAGAATTCCTCCGACAGAGTGAGGCCCTGCAACTGATGAGAGGAAATTAAGAGTCATTGTGAACGTTTCAAGAGACTTTTGGAAACTCCCTCATGAATGCCGTTGGCAATTTGTTGCAATTTGTCGCAGCCCAGATACAGTATTAACAAGGGCATACAGGGCGTATAGCATACAGTGATTTGTAGTTTTCATTCTAATGAACTCTTTTAAACAGGGAAATCACATTACGGAAAGGAAGAACAACACTAAACAAAAGTCCAACAAAGGAGCTATAATAGCCCAACAAAATAGTGACAATAAAGAAATGTATAAACAACAAATTTTTTGAAGATTATAGTATTAATGGGAAATAGTTACTTTGGAAAAAGAATTGACTGTACATTGATTCATTTAATACAAATAAATATATTCTTGTAAAATAGTCCAACAAGGAAAAAAAGTGAAAACTTTCATGTCATTCTGGATTTATATTTGTTTAATTTGTTTTCCCTCGTTCTTTATTTACTGTTTCGTATCTCCTTCTTGCCTATGTCTTATTCAGCTTTGGCCTTCAAAGCTTTTGCTGGGAATGGTGCAGATGGAAACAAAGGGAAAACCTAATTCATAAATAAGAAGTGCAAGAAACAAGTGCAGTAAAAATGTTCTAGTTTTGATATTTTTTTGGGAGCACATTTAGAACTTCTGGTCAGATATTATTGTTTGTTCTAGCCAAAGGAATAGTCATCATAACCAGTTGTGCATCACTACAATATATGTTAGAATGAAAGCACCAAGGTGCTGATGCCTCATTGCCAGAGCCTTGGCGGAGGTATGTGTTCTCAGAGCATCACCAAAATGTTATGGGATCCTCTCTAGCCCAAGGACCATCTCTGGTAAAAATTCCATCCAAATCCATCTACACTGCATTCCAAGTTATTATGCAAATGATATTTGTCTCTGATTTTCCTAAATAGTCGGTGCAAATGACAGTCAGTATAATTTTCAAGTCATCAACTGTTAGAGCATGATTCAAATTTTATTGAACAAGCCACCCAATGATAACTATTTTTTTCAAAAATAAAAAATAACTCAAAATGCACTGTTTCCAAATTATTATCACAACAGAGTTTCAAAACATTTTATTGGTTATAAAGAACTGAAAATGGTGATTTGTTCAATTTACAGCATTAGGAGGTCATATTTACTGAAATCAAAAGCTATTTCAATCAAAAGCATCTTAACAGGCCAAGTTATATGTTAACATAGGACCCCTTCTTTGATATAACCTTCACAATTCTTGCATCCATATAACTTGTGAGTTTTTGGAGAGTTTCTGCTTGAATTTCTTTGTAAGATATCAGAATAGCCCCCCACAGCTGCTGTTTTGATGTAAACTGCCTCCCACCCTCATAGATCTTTTGCTTGAGGATGCTCCAAAGGCTCTTTATAGGGTTGAGGCCAGGGGAGGATGGGGGCCACACCATGAGTTTCTCTCCTTTTATGCCCATAGCAGCCAATGACACAGAGGTATTCTTTGCAGCATGAGATGGTGCATTGTCATGCATGAAGATAATTTTGATACGGAAGGCACGGTTCTTCTTTTTGTACCATGGAAGAAAGTAGTCAGTCAGAAACTCTATATACTTTGCCGAGGTCATTTTCACACCTTCAGGGACTCCAAAGGGGCCTACCAGCTCTCTCCCCATGATTCCAGCCCAAAACATTACTCCACCACCTCCTTGCTGACGTTGCAACCTTGTTGGGACATGGTGGCCATCCACCAACCATCCACTACTCCATCCATCTGGACCATCCAGGGTTGCACGACACTCCTCAGTAAACAAGTACTGTTTGAAAATTAGTCTTCATGTATTTCAGGGCCCACTGCAACCATTTCTGCTTGTGAACATTGGTTGGGGTGGCCAAATAGTAGGTTTATTCACAACTGCAGGCCTCTGGAGGATCCTACACTTTAAGGTTCATGGGACTCCAGAGGCACCAGCAGCTTCAAATACCTGTTTGCTGCTTTGTAATGGCATTTTAGCAGTTGCTCTCTTATCCGATGAATTTGTCTGGGATAAACCTTCCTCATTATGCCTTTATCTGCATGAACCCATTTGTGCTCTGAATCAGCCACAAATATCTTCACAGTACAATGGTCATGCTTAAGTTTTCATGAACTATCTAATGTTTTCATACCTTGTCCAAAGCATTGCATTATTTGACGCTTTTCAACATGAGAGAGATCCTTTTTCTTTCCCATATTTCTTGAAACCTGTGGCATGCTTAATAATGTGGAACATCCTTCTTAAGTAGTTTTCTTAAGTAGTTATGCATACTGGGATCATTACCAAAATGTTATGGGTTCCTCTCTAACCCAAGGACCACCTCTGGTAAAAATTTCATCCAAAAGTTTTGGAGTACACATATGCGCAGTAAAATAATCTGCAGTTCACATGTCCATACTGTTGGCGGCAGCCAAGAGCCACCAACCTGATTTGAACAGCTGCAATCCAAACACAAAGAAGAGCATGGTGGCAGATGTTTTAAATGGTGGAAGCAATGGAGGTGCGTGAATACAATGACAATCAAGACAAACAGGAGCTTTTGCTTTTTAGTAGCAGAGGAAGAAAACAGATGGGCTAAAAGACAGACATTTGTTCACCCAGTATTGACAGATTGCTCAGTACTTTCCTCTGGTGGGAGCTCCAGGGCACGTGTGCAGTACTGTTCCATTGATGGTAACGGTGAGCTATTTTGGTGTTTATTTAAAAAACAAAGCGTTATTTCAAAATTCTGGCAAATTAAAAGTCAAGAAAATATGGTGATACAATGATACAAGCCTTTAGTTCCACTTAATTTTGACTGGGCGAGCTGAAACAGAGAGACAGACAGATACACACACACAGCCACAAACAAATGTGCTCAGTGATTATTGTATGCCTTCGTTTTCACCGAGGCATAATCAAGTGGTTATGCAGTTTGAAGCAATTGCCTTTGTCTGGTGTGGAGAAAATACAGAAATAGTCTGAATGTTTTTCATTCACCTCATAATAGTCCATTATATCAGAAAGAATTCATGTTCAGTAATTGGTCTTGAGAAACATATAAAGATATTATGGGGGCACGAGACTGTAGTGGCCATCATCCACTTCCTCATCCTATCCTTCTCACTAATTATTTACATCCTTCAAAACTAAGTGCGCAGGCAAAGATTACCAGCCTTGACTCTGCATTATCTCCTGACACCATTGTACTCCTCCTGGTGAAGTGGTGTGATATCAAGGCCACGGCTAAGATCTCATGGACCCCCATCTTTCTGTCTCTTCTCAACTCTCCCACTCCACTCTACCTGCATGGGATTAAAGTGGACTCTGCAATGTGCAATTATACGGCAAGCCCATTGCACCCGGAGTTAAGCACGGCCCCTCTGTTTCTGTGCACTTGTCTGCTGCAGCCTGGAGATAATTGTATTGCTGTCAGCCCTTGGTTGATGAGTTGCCAGTGTAATTGCTTTACGGTTTGACCTCTGGTTTTTCAAACAAGCACCCTGGTCAAGGATCTGCACAGGGCAGATGAGGGATGAGAGGGAGGCTGTTGTATGTGTGTGTTAGTGCTTGTTGAGTGTGTTGTTGTCGGTGGCAGGATAAATATGTCACCCCGCTAATGCTCTGTACGCTCCCTGGGCCTCTGCTATTCTTTACCGTGTTTTAAAACGCAGTCTCTGCTTCAGCTTAAAATCAGTCAATTGAATTGTTTAGTGTAAAAATGTACTGCGATTTGTCTTGCTTACAACAGGGCATGGCACATCAGAGGCATGGTGCCTATATAATACACATTGGATTGCATTAAGGTCTTGAACTGCCTCCTTTACTTATTTATAGCTCAGCATTTTCTTTTTGTTGGGCTGTACCAGCAGTGCATCACAGTTGTCTCCCAGTCTTATGTAAACTGTAAAGGCCCATAGAAATACAGTGATGTGAAAAAGTGTTTGCCCCCTTCCTGATTTCTCATTTTTTTGTATGTTTGTCACACTTAAATGTTTCAGATCACCAAACAAATTTAAAATATTAGACAAAGATAACACAAGTAAATGAATGTGTGAGAGAGAAGCACATGTGTGCTTGGCATGTGTGTAAAATAACAATCGATGTCTTCATGCTGATTGAGATGTTTAGCAACAGTTACTGGCTACATTTAGAAAGGACTATTTTTTTTTTCTCAGCTGCACAAAATAACTGGTTAAACAAACAAATCATAATGTTTTGTCCAGTATTGCTGCCATTTAATAAATTGTGTTTGCAGGAACTGTTGTATAAAAGCAATATTGCACTTGAGGTCATACAGTATCAATGAATATACGAACTACGGGTGTGATACGTCGTATATAGTATATAGTTAGTATATTCATTGATACCGTACTCCCTCTCCTATAATATTGCTTAAGTATAAAACCTTAAATCAAGGCTATATATGCTTGTTTTTGGTCTGATAAGATACATATTTCTTCTTGCTGTGCAGTTTTCTGTCAGAAAAATTTTACTTCATTTAAGATTGTTTATTGTTCTTTTAAGCAATTTCACTTTTCTCTGTTGCCAGACATTTTTTAAGTAAAACTGTATTGCAAGAAGATTGTTCCTTATTTTTAGTAAAATTTTCTGCCAACAGAGGAAGTAAAACTTTCTTACAGAAAAGAAAAAGAATCTCGTCAGACAAGAAGTAAACATATATAGCCTTGATTTAAGACATTTCCTCTTACTCAGATTTCACTTTTAGTGGTGCCAGAGCCAAGAACCTGTTTTTCTTTGCAGGAAAAACTGATATGATAGCATTCCTTGATGTGGTTGGTGGATAGCTTTTCAATAAACAAGTGAAATGTTTAATCACTCCCACACACTGCTGCTTTAGACTTTTTCGGGTGAATCAACAGGGGATTCCCCGTGGGACGATAATGGAACAAAAACCCCACCAACTTCACCCTGACTGATTTTCTTTTTGTTTTCATTTTTCTTTCGTTGAATTCCCCCCAGGTTTGCATTGATGCCATGTTTTGAAATCTACCGCGTTCAGTCCTAAAAAATAATTTAAAGAAGATATGTCATTGTTATGTTTAAAATATATTACAGATCTTTTAAAAAAATTTGGCGTAACACCTATTAAAGTGTTCCTTTTTTGTGCGATGGTGCTGGTGGATCTGAGGTTTCTCCTCTCCCGTGAGCCGTCTTTTTTCTGGGATTCCTCTGCTCTGTCAGCCCCCCGCTGTGTGAACAAAGCCAACTCCTCACACTGGTTCAGCTCACAGCGAGGCGGCGCACAGAAAATTCAGCTGACGTCAGAAACACTTCTGAGGAAGTTGGGGGGAGAGGAGAAAGTCATTTCTGTAATTGGGCTTTTCATGTGGTTTTTGTTGTGAGAAGACGAAGCTGTCTGGGAAAAAAAAAACAAAAACGAGCGTTTGGTTAAACAGACGGGAAAATGTGTTTGCGAGCTTTCCGAAATATGACATTTATTCTGTCTGAAGAGGCTTGCCACTAATGTCCCTGATGTGCTTTTAGCAGTCTAACCATGAAAAACACTCAACAGTTGGTTCCGAAAATATGTTGGGCTGATTTGTTGACATTGTTAGACCAACATTATACATTTATAGGAATTTATTTGCCATTCTGCTCCATCAGTGGGGATAGCTGCTGCCGAGACAGCTCTTCCTCTCTCCGGAGAGCGCGAGGAAAGGGAAAAACCTGAGGAATGACAACCGGCTGTAATTTGGCCTGTAGTGTGTGGGCTGAGCCGCAGAAATCAGCCAGCTTCCTGTGACAGTGTGGGACGTTCACAGGACAGATTGGCCCCTGCAGAAAACCCCTATCCTGTCAGACAATCTACTTAATAGTTTCTAGAAAAGTCTGTGGGAGTTGAGGCCTGTGATATCTGGTTTAACCCTCAGAAATAAGGGCTCTGGCTTTCCTTTGCAATCACTGTCTCATTTCGCCGTTTTCAGTGGGCAAGTAATCATCCAAAACCTGCAGCTGCTCTAATCAAAGCCATTGATTTCTTATTTAAAGGAAATGTAAGTTTTTGACCCGGCACAAACATCAGATGGGAGGTTAGCGGAGATCAATAAGCCAAGCTGTGAGGAGCCGGCAGAAGCAGGGTTCATGGGTGCATGCTGGGTTTGGAGACCCAATAAATGCAGCTGTACCACAGCAACAAATTGTTGAGCGGCAGACCTGAGGGAGTGAATCTGACAGCTGAAGGAAACTGCTCAACTGGAGGTGACCTCAACATGCCAGGAAATTAGATTTTTTTTGATGATGCAGATCTTATATCAGTAAGTCCTTTTCTTATTTGATTTTCAGATAAATTGATACCAAGGTTATTTCACTTGTTGTTTTATTTTAGGTAGAATTCTGCATCAACACTATATTTTAGTACAGTGATGTACGGATTTGGTCAGCTTGGTGGAGACGGTGGTTAGCACTGTCGCCACACACCAATACGCTCCTGGGTTCAAACCCACGCCTGGCCAGCGGCAACCTTTCTCTGTGGAGTTTTTGTTTTCCCTGTGTCACCCAAAACCAGTACTCTGGTTTCCTCCCACAGTCCAAAGACATGCATGTTTAGATAAATTGGCTTCAACTGGGGATTCCAAATTGTCATTAGGTGTGACTGTGAGAGTGAATGGTTGTCTGTATCCCTATGATGGACAGGCGATCTGTCCAGGGTGTCGCCCAAAGACCCTGGGACATGCTCCAGCGCCCGAAATGGATCAAGCAATTAAGAAGATGAATGAATAGAATTTTCACATTTGACGAAGACCAACAAGTGTTTCAATGAATTAACATGTGCTGTAATATTTATTGCAGCAGCACATAGTTGATTGATGATGTTGATTTATTGCCCGTTTGATGCTTGAATGCATTTCTAATGGGATTTGTAAGTGTTGGATTATGAATCGTTACTAGTGCAAACACATGTGCATGCAGTATGCACATGTATCAGATAGCAGTTAGACATCATAATTAAATGTGCTGTATTTTGTCAGACTTAGTTGTAATTTTTTTTACATAAACATGTAAATGATAAGCTTTTCCGAATGACTCAAATAAGAGTCTGTGGGGCAGTGTATTGTATAATTCTAATGAAATAATAGAGGAAATGTTATTGGGCAGAACAGTGGTTAGCACTGTTGGCTCACAGCTGGAAGGTTTGTGTGGAGTTTGCATGTTCTCCCTGTGCTGTGTGGGTTTCCTCCCACAGTCCAAAGACATGCATGTTAGTTTAATTGGCGACTCCAAAATTGCCCCGTTACTTGTCTTTGATAGGCCCTTAGAACAGAGGGTTAGTGTAGCTACTTGTTAAGTGTTTTGTGACTAGAAAAAGTGCTATATAAGTACAGGTCCTTATCTTTAAAATAAACAGTCCCCCTGAGCAAAAAAGTCACATGCTGTATGAGAAATTACCATCGTAAGTTCCTCTCACTTGGGGCTGCCCTGACTTGGGATTTTTTTGGCCAAAAAGGAATTGCAATTTAAATCAAATAGCTGAATATTTTTTGTACTTCTATGGTGGATACATGCATCAATTTAATTGGTGGCATATAAACAAGAGTACTGCAACATTAGTAGATTTAAAAAAACAACCAAACAATGCTTTCAGTAACAATAAGCCCTTAAAATGTCATTTAGTTTATGCAGCCCAAGGAGGTGAGCCACCTGTTAATGGGCTAAATTCAGGTAAACATGCTTATCCAACTCACCATCACTATTGTCCACCTTTCTCAGTTTATTGCATGTTGTGCAAAATAAATATGAGTTTGTCCACAACGTTACACAGAAGTGTGTTGCCAGGGTAACAGTGCCATTTCTACCTGGCATTTAAATGCATTTTCTGTGATCAGATTGCAGTCAGATAGGACTTGACTATATAGAGGCTAGGGCTGTGCAATATTGCCAGAATTTCATATCACGATATAAGTAATCTTTTATCGTGATAATGATATAGTATACCACGATATACATTTTCTGTAAATTTTATAGTTTAGATCAGGGGTGTCTAATCATGTGCCACGGAGGGCCAAGACCCTGCAGGCTTTACCTCCAACCAGTGTCTTCAACAGCAGATTCCACTGAATTCCTTCCCACTAATTGCTGATAAGTGAAAATATCTGCTGAAGAGACTGGGTAGAAGGGAAAACCTGCAGGGTCTTGGCCCTCCATGGCACATGATTGGACACCTCTGGTTCAGATAATCACATAAAAAGGGCCATCTTTTTTTTTTGTAATTTTTTTTTTTTTTACATGCTGTCAGGATTGCTCCTCCAGGGCAAGGAAGAGGACCCAAACACGAGACAAATTTCGTACATTGTTTATTATGGAAAACAGAAACTAATACAGCTCGTGAGCTGAAACAAAAAGCAAAGCATGGCTGGGCAAGGACACAAGGCTCGACTAGGCAAAATAAGCATGACAAGGAGTGTGTGTAAAATGCCAACATGAAACAAGGACACCACACAGGACAGAGACTCACACTGACATAATTAGACAATGAGCAATCAAGACAATACGGAACAGGTGGGAACAATCAGGGGGGGCCAAAGACAGCAGGGAAGTGGCTACAGATACAGGAGACATGAAGGGCTGAGACAAAAGGGTAAACAAGTACACACACAAGACCCAGGACCAGACGGGAGGATACAACATGACTACAGGCACAAAGAACACTAATAATTGCAATGATCAGGACTGGGGGAACACAGAAACCATACTGACAGGGCTAACAGGGGATGAACACAGGACTTCATAATGTAACCAAGGATATCAATGATAATAATAAGATAAGATAAGATAAGATAAGATAAGATAAGCCTTTATTAGTCCCACAACGGGGAAATTCCAGGATTGCAACAGCACAGGGATAGCAACACTCAGAGCAACAATCAGAAGGCAAGAAAAAAAACAAGCAAGCAAGAGCAGCTAATAAACATATGTACGTATTACTATAAAATATATATATATACACACACACACAGACACACAGTGCAGAGCATTGTAGCTGGATGGAATAAATATATGAATATATGAACACACAGTGCAGAGCATTGTAGCTAGATGGAATAAATATGTAAATATATAAACACCCACAGTACGGAGCATTGCAGCTAGGTGGAATAAATATGCAAGTATATAAACACACACAGTGTGGAGCAATGTAGCTAGATGGAATAATATGTAGATATATAAATATATAAACACACCCAGTGCTGAGCATTGTAGCTAGATGGAATAAATATGCAAATATATAAACACACACAGTGCAGAGCATTGTTGCTAGATGGAATGAAACAGCATAACCGTCTACTTAGTTATCCTACATGGTATGATTATGTGCCCATACATATTCTCACCCTCCATAGCGACCGGTATGTTCCTAGTTGTATGCCGGAGGGGACCATTGTGTAAGTCTATTGCATCTTTTGCATTCAAAAAACTATTAGTTTGTTACGTCTTTTTGCTATCTCTGCGAGCAGCCCTGCTTAGGTTGTACAGTCTGACAGCCGTTGGTAGGAAGGACCTACGAAACCTCTCGGTTGTGCACCTGGGATGATGTAGTCTGCTGCTAAATGAGCTCCTCAGTGCATTCAGTATGTCCTGCATAGGGTGGAACTCGGACTCCAGCAGAGATGACAGTTTAGCCACCGTCCTTCTCTCTCCTATCTCCTCCATCGGATCAAGGCGCTGCCCCAGGACAGAGCTAGCTTTCTTAATCAGTTTGTTCAGTCTCTTCCTATCGGCTGCAGTAATGCCACTGCCCCAGCAGACCACTCCAAAAGTGATGGCTGATGCCACCACCGTGTCATAGAATGACTTCAGCAGCGCCCCTTGTACACCAAAAGACCTGAGTCTCCTCAGCAGGAACAGCCTGCGCTGTCCCTTCTTGTAGAGTGCATCAGTATTGTGTGACCAGTCTAGTTTATTGTTCAGATGAATACCCAGGTACTTATAGGATGTCACCATCTCGATGTCTGTTCCCTGTATATTTACTGGTACTGTGAGGGGCTGCCCATGCCTGCGGCAGTCCACCACCAGCTCCTTAGTTTTCCTCGCGTTGATCTGGAGGCAGTTCCGATGGCACCAGTCCACGAAGTCCTGGATAAGCCCTCTGTACTCAGCTTCATCTCCATTGGAGATGAGGCCAACGATGCTATATGCTTATAATAATAATAATAATAACCAAAGAATCACAAGTAACAGAACTCAAGGTGAGGATGTGGACTAAGCCCATGTTTAGAGACTAAACCACACGGGCAGGCTAGGAGTTGGACTTAGTTGTCAGAGGCTTTTCGAGACGCACGCCGTAAGGAGCATTTTATGAGCACTGGGAGCTTAACCCCAGTGCCGCTCCTGGCTATGACAACCTTGGAACCAACAAGAAAATAGACTAGAACATAAGGTGAGGACATGGGCCCAAGCCACGTCTTGACACATGCACCTTTTTCCTTCAGAATTTTGCAGTGTTGTTATAAAATATTTTCTTAATGTGTGTTTGAGACTTGATTCTCATAAATTTCAGTTTTTTCTTCTAATATCATATGAATACAAAGTAAACATTAATAAGTTAAATATTTCGTGAGCCAGAGGAGAATAGCAAAAAAAAAAAAAAAAAAACATAAAAAAATGTCCCACGTCCCTGGCAAACAGAAGTAGCAGCTATTTACCAAACCAGTAGTTTGGAGTTAGCTGCTGTGCTAATCACCAGACTGAAGCCTAGCCACCCACCACACACCTGTCTCACAGCGCGCTCTGCAGAGGGGAGGCAGGACGCTGACAAGTAATGCATGAGGAACTTTGCTGAAGAAATGGGAGTATGTGCATTTGAAATCATGATTTAAACAATAGAGTATTCTATGAAACGATAGACGTTTTTATATCATCATCCGATATATATCGTCATATCGCACAGCCCTAATAGAGGTTAATTTGTAAACATGTGTTCCAGAATAGCTAATGGCACAGAAATTCATCAGAAAATGCACTTCCACATTAGTTCTTTATCCCAGTGTCTAGACAAGGCCATTCAATGCCACCTCTCTACAGCACTGCAGAAGCCAGCTCTACATGAATAGCAGAACATGATCAGTACTGCTAGTGTGTGGCTGTAGTTCATTAGAATGTGACTCATCACTACTAAAAGGGAAGAAGCACCACCATTTGTTGTCCTTTGGCATTGCAATGTAATGATAGACCCTAAAAGTGAGTGGTACAAGGTGTACTTACCCCGACCCGCCCCCCAACTAATTGACCAATGAAAATTTAGACAACTAAGGATTTTTTTTTTTTTGTCAGCTGACAGTCACTTTTATCCTCACTCTTCCATTATGTTGCCTTTGACACAATTTATCCCCAAAATATGGAAGGCGCGCCTCTGCCCCGTGCCTCCTCAGTGCTGTTAAACGTATCTAAAGCTGGTGCTTATTGTCATGTTGCACCACCCTGCTATTGGAGCATTCTTCTCCTCGTCTCCCTTCAGCTCTCACTGGCCAGATGGTGTCACTCCAGGAGCTAATTAAGCCTTTACAGCAAACACACGTCTACCCACTTAAATGGAACTGGCTCCACTAAATACGCACAAGCACACAAATAGATGAAACTGTACAAAGCTATATTGGAAACAAGGACATGTGCACACGCAAACGTGGCAAAATAAACTCGCCATGCGCACCAACATCAGTGTGTGCGATCCTACGTATACTTGAGGCGAGTAAGCAGATAATGATCAACAGTTTCCCTGTGTGCTCACAGAAGTACTTATACATTCTATACTGTGGATGCCTGCATACAGACATAAACAAGCAGCGGGTTACACAGTTATAAGAACACTTAATGGGTATTAAGATTGGCAGTTTCATTCCGTCTTCACACAGTCGACTGGTTCGAAAAGTACTGTCAGATTGGTTCAGGGAGCAATAAACGACAGGGAGAGAGAATGAGAGACCACTGTGTACATCCACATTCACTGCAGCAGCATGACGGTTAAGAGGAATGTCCAGGCCAGGAGCCACTGGAGAGCTTCCCAGCAGGCCTCAGACTGTCAAAACATCCAGATACTTAAGTCTCTCTCTTCTTAGTCTTTTCTACACACACTGTTTTTGCTTTTCCAAATTTGAGTAGGGCTGTGTGCAGAGCATGTCTAACAGATAGCTGAGAATTGCATGAATTTATGACAACTTTGTATTGTAGACATAAGACTTAATATTTCATTAATGAGGTGGAGATTATCAAAGGGCCCCTTTACACAGACTGAGATCATTGGGTTACCACTGAGAGATCAGAAATTGGCCTAAAGCCTCAAAAATGCTGTTTCTGTGCAAATGTTTCGGAGATGTTTCGGCAGCTTTTATGGTTATCAATAGAGATCTTTGAAAGATCTTCGAGGGATCATTGAGAGACCAGGAGAGATCACTGAGGGATCATTGAGAGTTTCTTGGGCAACTAGAGAGGTATATATATTTGAGAGGTTTCTAGTTTTCTTCAACCCCCACTTACACAAGGGGGGCAGTCGTTGAGAGATTGTTGAAAGATGACAAAATGGTCAGATCAAAATGACATTGAAAGATCGCTGAGAGATCATTGGGAGAGCAATGAGATCATTGAATGCTCTTTGAGTGCTCCTTGGCCACTCACCAATCTCATTGATCTCCCAATGATCTCTCAGAGATCCTTAAATGATGAACACCAAACTTTTCCCACCCCAAAGGTAGAGATGACTGGCAGATCAGTGAGGGATCGCTGAGCATTTGGTGGAAGACCAAGAGAGTTCATTGAAAGATCGCTGAGAGATTGCTTGCCTTTGGTGATTGTTGAGAGATTGTTTTGGAATTGAGTCAAAACCTTGGCAACCGTGGAGATCACTGAAGATGATTGAGAGATCTTAGCAATCACTGAGAGATCATTGAAAGATTGTTAAACAATCTGGCTATTTTTTCTTCACTCAGCGATGTCTCAATGATCTCCACCCCTGTGTGAAGGGGGTATAAGAGATATGAAACCTCAGTGACTCATTTTATGCACAGAAAGCTGTTATATATATATAAATGCATATGCACACCATATTTTTGTGCTCATCCAGTGTCATGCACATTGTTGATAAATGACACAAACTTATCACTGTGTAAATATAGCTGCAGAATGCTAAGGTATCCTGTATAGGTGGTCTAGCCTCAGATTGACTCCTGTTAGTTGCAGCAGCTGACCTGCCCAGAGATTAATGCCTTATATCTCCCCTTTTCCTCTGCTCTCCCTCGGCAATGAAGGAGCAGAAAAATGCGCCACGTTGAAAAGGTGAAAGGCCTGTGTCTCATTCAGTCTTTCTACAGCTTTTTCTTGATAAGCACAAAAGCTGTTTTCTCTTTTTCTTTGAGGCAGTAATCCTTTTATTGTTTTTTTTTTAGAGAAACAGGTTGAGTGAGCGTATGTTTATCAAAGTTATATTTAATGTAGCTGATAACAGTATTAGACAGCAGCTGTATGCTCTGCTTTCTCTGAAGAGTTACATGCTCAGGACTACTAAAAGCATGATTAAATCAGTTCAGTCTACATCATGACGAGACGGAGTGATTTATTGGCTAAGCCAAGAGCTGTGGTAATGCATAAAGAATCAGTCCAACGACTGAGGAATAAATCTACCCAGCCACACCTCTGACAGTTTAAAGGGAGCTGAACACTGCAGCAGTGGTGAGAGATGTCTCTTCTCTGCTTGTTTATATCTTATGGAAAGATAAAGAGTTGAACACTTAGATACAGCATGCTTTACATCGTGGCTACTTGAAAGTACACAGACGCATGAAGGAGATACATAAAACTAAAAAGGATAGTTTGTTTCAGATTGTGGGCATAGCAGATATGAGTTCTGTGTGATTAACTTTATGACTTAAACCTCCTGAAAGATGAATTTCGGCAAATGGCCACATGCTGCAACTACACCGGTGCTCTTATGCTAAAAAAGAGATCATAACAAGCTGAACTTCAGAAGGAGAAATCTGAAAGAGATAGGAGACTTCATGGTGGTGGCAGGGGAGAATGTAGCTAAACAGCATCGGATGGTAGTCTGCAGGATGAATTTGGAAAGCAAGAAGAGGAAGAGAGTGAAGCCAGAGCCAAAGATTAAGTGGGGGAAGTTACAGAAGAAAAAAGGTCACACAGAGTTCAAGAAGGAGTTGATTCAGGCTCTGGGTAGTAGGGAAGAATTAACAGATGATTGGAAAAGTACAGCAAAAGTATTGAGGGAAACAGGTAGAAAGGTATGTGGTGTATCCAGTGGACAGAGGAAGGAAGACAAGGAGACTTGTGGTGGAACGAGGAGGTACAGGAAAGTACTCAAAGGAAGAGGTTAGCAAAGAAAAGTGGGATAGGGAGATGAAGAAAGTAGACAGGAGTATTTAGAATCTAGATGTGTGGCAAAGATTAAGAATGTTAAATGCATGAGTGAACTGTGAGTGTGACAGTTTGTTTATAGTTTGTTTTTAGGGAGCAGCATCTCAGTTTCGTTGCATTGTTCATTAACAATGGAATGACAATAAAGGCACTTTGACTTTGACTTTGACTTTGAAGAGAGAGGTGGCAAAGGAAAAGGAAAAGGCATATAGTGAGTTGTATGAGAGGCTGGACCCTAAGGAATGAGAAAAGGACTTGTATCGATTGGCTAGGCAGAGAGATCGAGCTGGAAAGGATGTACAGCAGGTTAGGGTGATTAAGGACAGAAATGGTAATGTACTACTAACAAATGACGAGTGTATTGAGAAGGTGGAAGGAGTACTTTGAAGAGCTGATGAATAAAGAAAATGAGAGAGAGGAGTATGGATGAAGGAAAGATGGTGAACAACTAAGTCCCAAGGATTAGCAAGGTGGAAGTGAGGGCAGCTTTGAGGAGGATGAAGAATGGAAAGGTGGTTGGTCCAAATTACATACCAGTGGAGGTATGGAGATGTTGAGGAGAGATGGCAGTGGACTTTTTAACCAGATTGTTTAACACAATCTTGGAGAGTGAGAGGATGCCTGAGGAGTGGAGAAGAAGTGTTTTGGTACCAATTTTCAAGAACAAAGGTGATGCTCAGAGCTGTAGTAACTACAGAGGCATAAAGTTGATCAGTCACACTATGAAGATATGGGAAAGTGTTGTTGAAGCCAGGTTAAGAGGAGAGGTGACAATCAGTGAGCAGCAGTACAGTTTCATGCCATGAAAGAGTACTACAGATGCAATGTTTGCTCTAAGAGTGCTGTTCGAGAAGTATAGAGGTCAGAAGGAGTTGCACTGTATCTTTGTGGATCTAGAGAAAGCAAGAGAGGAAGTGTGGTACTGTATGAGAAAGTGAGGAGTGGCAGAGAAGTATGTGAGGGTGATGCAGGACATGTATGAGGACAGTGCGAGAGTGGTGAGGTGTGTTGCAGGAGTGACAGATGGATTCAAGTTGGGGGTGGGTTTACATCAGGGATCGTCTCTGAGCCCCTTCTTGTTTGTCATGGTGATGGACAGGCTGACAGATGAGGTCAGGCAGGAGTCTCCATGGACCATGATGTTTGCTGACAACATTGTGAGCTGCAGTGAAAGTAGGGAGTAGGTGGAAGAGAACCTGGAGAGGTGGAGGTATTCTTTGGAGAGAAGAGGAATGAATGTCAGTAGAAGCAAGACAGAATACATGAGTGTGAATGAGAGGGAGGCAGGTGCAACAGTGAAGGTGGAAGGAGTAGCAGTAGTGAAAGGTGAGTTTAAATACCTGGGGTCAACCATCCAAAGCAATGGAAAATGCAGGAGACGTGAAGAAGAGAGTGCAGGCAGGGTGGAGTGGGTGGAGACGAGTGTCAGGGGTGATTTGTGACAGAAGGGTAGCAGCAAGAGTGAAAGGGAAGATTTACAAGATGGCAGTGAGACCTGCTATGATGTATGGTTTGGAGACGGTGGCGCTGACAAAAGACAGGAGGTGGAGCTGGAGGTGGCAGAGTTGAAGATGCTAAGATTGTCATTGGGAGTGACTAAGAGGGACAGGATTAGAAATGAGTATATCAGAGGGACAGCTCAGGTTGAGACAAAGTAAGAGAGGCAAGGCTGCAATGGTTTGGATATGTGCAGAGGAGGGATAGTGGATATATTGGACCAAGGAGTGGTGGCCTAGAGGTAGAGCATCCACCCCACAACCGGGAGGTTGGGGTTCAAGTCCTGGCCGGGTCATGCTAAAAGACCATATAAAAGTGGAACTTCCTGCCATCCAGCTTGGTGCTCAGCAAAAATGGAATGGAGGAGGGAAATGTTGGTGGCAGTGGCTCAGGAGGTAGAGCGGGTCGTCCAATAACCAGAGCATTGGCGGTTCGAATCCTGTTCTCCCCAGCCACCCTGCTGTTGTGTCCCTGGGCAAGACATTTTATCCACCTTGCCTCCAGTGTCCATGACACTGGGTATGAATATATATAAATGTTCAGTAGTGGTTGGAGAGGCCGTTGGCACAGATTGACAGCCATGTTTCCATCAGTCTTCCCCAGGGCAACTGTGGCTACAGTAGTAGCTTACCACTACCATTGCCTGTGGAGTGAATGAATAATGGATTTTCATTGTAAAGCGCTTTGGGTTTCTTAAAAGGCGCTATATAAATGCAAACCTTTATTATTAAAGGATGTTGAAGATGGAGCTGCCAGGCAGGAGGAAAAGAGGAAGACCACAGAAGATTCATGAATGGAGTGAAGGGGGACATGGAGAGGGTTGGTGTTACAGAGGAAGATGTGGGGGATAGGGTGAGATGAAGGCAGATGATCTGCTGTGGTCACCCCTAAAGAGAGCAGCCAAAAGAAGAAGAAGAACAACAAAAAGAAAAAGCTGAACTTCATAAATCCTGCTTCATAGCTACAGTATGCAGCAAATATGTTTGCTTCCCTCTAGACCACACAATGTGTCAGAAGTTATAATCGATCTTTCATGTGGAATAACTTTTTTCAGAAGTTTTTTTTTTTGAGGCAGTATATGAGTAATTAACAGTCATAAGTGGTGAATTTATCTTTTATCAAATATTTGATGTGGTGACGTAGTCCAGAAGTTGATATTGCTAGATAATTATTTCACTTGTTAAATTCTACCTCCTGTAGAGCAGGGTTCATCAGCTACATTTGTCCAATTGCCAGAATTGTTGTCGGCAGACACTGTGAGGGCCCGATGCTCTCATAAAATGAATTTTATATTTTATCCCAAGTAACATATTATATTTGATATTTTTATTTTCCTTCCAAATTTATGCTGTTTTTTAGCCTTTATCAGTGTTAACAGACTCATAATACCTGTACTGCAGCCGGCCACTATGGGGCGATTGTGATATTTAGGCTTCATATTTGTGAGGCTGTCAAGCTGTCAATCACTGTCTCATGCAGTGTTGTCATTTGTGGAGAACACTGGCAGGAGAAAGGCCTTCTGAATATATTCCAAGCATGAAAAATAGCACTTTTGAAGAGCCTTAAGCAGAAAGTTGATGCAGAAAACCGCCGCTTTAATAAAGAATAGATTGATACCCGTGTTTTCATAGTGCCAACGTTTAGAAATGCTACTGTTCCTGTGTGCCTCATTTGCAACAAAACTATTCCTGAATTCAGTAATATTCTGGGGGCCAGATGGAAAGCTCCGGTGGGCTGGATGTGGCACGCGGGTCGCTAGTTGACATTCATGTCTATAGAGCATACGAGATTCATTGTTAAAGATTGTGTCTTTTTAATTGGATGTTTAAGGCCATCTCTGTCTCCTTCAGTAATATTTTTGCTAAGTTTTATCTGTCAGATCTTTCTAATAAAGCAACATGTCCTTCCTGAAGGACAAGCTGCTGCGCGCAGGGGTGGACCAGCACCTGTCATCATGGATCCTGGACTACCTCACGAACCGGCCTCAGTTTGTGAGAACCCAGGACTGTGTGTCCGACACGATCATCAGTAGCACAGGGGCCCCCCAGGGAACGGTGCTGGCTCCCTTCCTGTTCACTCTTTATACTGCGGACTTCTCACACAACACAACACACTGCCATCTACAGAAGTTCTCTGATGACTCTGCGATCGTTGGCCTCATCTCCAATGGAGATGAAGCTGAGTACAGAGGGCTTATCCAGGACTTCGTGGACTGGTGCCATCGGAACTGCCTCCAGATCAACGCGAGAAAAACTAAGGAGCTGGTGGTGGACTGCCGCAGGCAAGGACAACCCCTCACAGCACCAGTAAATATACAGGGAACAGACATCGAGATGGTGACAGCCTATAAGTACCTGGGTGTTCATCTGAACAATAAACTAGACTGGTCACACAATACTGATGCACTCTACAAGAAGGGACAGCGCAGGCTGTTCCTGCTGAGGAGACTCAGGTCTTTTGGTGTACAAGGTGCGCTGCTGAAGACGTTCTATGACACGGTGGTGGCATCAGCCATCACTTTTGGAGTGGTCTGCTGGGGCAGTGGCATTACTGCAGCCGATAGGAAGAGACTGAACAAACTGATCAAGAAAGCTAGCTCTGTCCTGGGGCAACGCCTTGATCCGGTGGAGGAGATAGGAGAGAGAAGGACGGTGGCTAAACTGTCATCTCTGCTGGAGTCCGAGTTCCACCCTATGCAGGACATACTGAATGCACTGAGGAGCTCATTTAGCAGCAGACTACATCATCCCAGGTGCACAACCGAGAGGTTTCGCAGGTCCTTCCTACCAACGGCTGTCAGACTGTACAACCTAAGCAGGGCTGCTCGCAGAGATAGCAAAAAGATGTAACAAACTAATAGTTTTTTGAATGCAAAAGATGCAATAGACTTACACAATGGTCCCCTCCGGCATACAACTAGGAAAATACCGGTCGCTATGGAGAGTGAGAATATGTATTGGCACATAATCATACCATGTAGGATAACTAAGTAGACGGTTGTGCTGTTTCATCCCATCTAGCAACAATGCTCTGCACTGTGTGTGTTTATATATTTACATATTTATTCCATCTAGCTACAATGCTCTGCACTGGGTGTGTTTATATATTTACATATTTATTCCATCTAGCTACAATGCTCCGCACTGGGTGTGTTTATGTTTATATATCTATATATTTATTCCATCTAGCTACATTGCTCCGCACTGTGTTTACATATTCATATATTTATTCCATCCAGCTACAATGCTCTGCACTGTGTGTCTGTGTGTGTGTATATATATATATTTTATAGTAATATGTATATTAGCTGCTCTTGCTTGCTTGTTTTTTTTTTTTTTTCTTGCCTTCTGATTGTTGCTCTGAGTGTTGCTATCCCTGTGCTGTTGCAATCCTGGAATTTCCCCGTTGTGGGACTAATAAAGGCTTATCTTATCTTATCTTATCTTATGTGTATTCTTACATGCAGTTTGTCTTGATACAGTAGAGAGTAACTCATAGAGGAAGAGCAGATTACTCAAATGTTGGAGGCCATGTGTCAAGTCATTTCATTGCTTGATCTTCACAGGATTAAGGCCTGCTCTCTGGAAGTCGTCACTTGTTTCTTAGAAAGCTGCAATATGCCTGTTTTAAAAATGCCAAAGTGAACCTTTCTGACTGATTCGTTTTATAGCAGCACTTATTGCCTCCGCAGTGAGACTTACAATACCACTGTGAGTTATTGGATCGTCTGTTTTGCTTGTGCTGAACAGTAGAGTGGTGGTGGATTTTCAAAGCAGCCCTTGTAATCGCTCCACGGCATCGCTTAATGTCAAGGGAGGTTCATCCTGCAGACCTCTTAGTGTCTCCTAAATAATTACTGGCCTTAGAAAGAAGAGAGCACCGTGGAGAAAGTGTGATGATGTGCACTGCACACCAGCGGCTGTCTTTATCTCTGTCTTTCTTTACACAACCTGTCTGTTTTATTTGACCACTTTGTGAACGCTCCACTTGTGAAACCCCCTCCGCAGTCTGGTTTACGCATGCCTCGTGAAGACCCGCCCTTTGCAAAGCAACCTCAGGGTAACTGACGTTTCTCTGCAGAATGTGTGAGTCTTCCTCTGGGACCAGAATGAACTTCCACGGTGGATCTCAAGGTCCTGACATAACCATGTAAAGCCACATGCTTTATAGTTGCAGGAGAGGAAACCTGTGTTGGATTTTGTGCACCTGTACCCACATTCACACAGACACACACACTCCTCCCCATGAAGTCTGGAACAGCAACAAAGCTCTCCTTTACTGTTGCTAGGGTAACATGGCTGGGTCAAACAGTGGCTAGGTTCAGTGCTGATGACCCCTCCCCCCCCCCGCCACCACCTTCATTATCTCCACTAACCACACCATATCTTAAAGGTCCCATTCACTGCCCTTTTCACATGTTGCCACAGCTCCCACAGGTCTTAATGAAATGTTTGTGACATATTTTGGTCAAATTGCCTTTAGATATTTAATTACCACGGGGTGATCTGTGAGGAGTTTGCATGTTCTCCCCGTGTCTGCGTGGGTTTACTCCGGGATTTCTCCAGTTTCCTCCCACATGCCCAAAACATGCAAGTTAGGTTAATTGACATCAAAACTGGGGATTCTAAATTGTCCTTAGGTATGACTGTGAGAGTGAATGGTTGTCTGTCTCTCTATGTGGCCCTGCGATGGACTGGTGATCTGTCCAGGGTGTACCCTGCCTCTCGCCCAAAGATGTTGAGATAGCCCCCCCCCCCCCCCACCGCGACCCGAAAAGGATTAAGCGGAAGAAGATGGATGGATGGCATCATTAGCCATGTTCACATGGACTCAAGTAACCAGATTAAAAGCCTGATCGGAATAAAAATGCTTCATGTAAACGTGCCAGTCTGAATATTCTGATCCGATCATGCTCATTTAGATCAAAATTTCCTTCCGACTGAGATGGGTTGGTTATGCCAATTGTTAATCCGACTGGTGCACATATAAACACTTATTCCGAAGTTTGTGTAGAAAATATGTTTACTGCGCATGTCTGTACATCAGCCACACGTCGACGTAATGTATTTCCGCCTTTACAGCAGCTAGCGGAAGACATGGTGGGCGTAAAACACATCTGGTCTGTATCATCCTGCTGTCTCCCTCTGTTCGTCATATGCAGAAGTATGTACTGCTGGGCTTGTAGCTTCATTGCGGAGATCAGCAGAAGCAAAAGTACAGTCTGAATAACACAATACAGGTCCATTTCAAAAAGAGAAAGACACGAAGCGGGGTTTGTTTACATCGGAAGTTGCTTCTTCTTCTACTATTTCCAGAATGTTGGATAATTGTACACGTCAAAATGATTTAGTCCGTTCAAGCGTGTGACACATGGAAACGCACGTCTTAATCGGATCAACATTTTTCAGGATCCATGTAAACAGTAAAGTTCTGATCTGAATTGTTATCAGATTGAAGAAATTTTGCACATGTAACCGTGGCTAGTGTGAATCATCATTTGCAGCCGTACTCAGAATGGCTTGTTTCAGTGCATGTGTCTTTAAATTCTTAAGAGCCACGTTTAATGCCATCATCCCTCTTTTGTCACTATTATTAATCTTAGCTGGCTAGCTCCTAGCTCAGGTGGTGAGCCTGAGTCAACTAATGTAAATTTGTGTCAAACAAAGGGACAAAATAATGCATCATTGACGGGCAGATGTGTGCAGTTTCAGTGGTCGATAGGATCTGGCCTCCCTGGAGTACAATAAGTACAGAAACATTGTGAATGAGCGGCTAAGCCGCTAGCTTCAGCTAACCACCTTGGAGCAAAGTGACTCTAATAATGCCATTAGACTGACCGACACTGATAGCCTAGCCAAGCTAATGCTAACAGATAGATGTAGCAATATAAAAAAATAAGCCAGAATGACGAGAGTAATATTATCACATGTGGATTAGTGAACTATGTGGAAACTGGGATGTTTATTAGGGTGACTGAAATCTAAAGAAAAGAACAACATAAACCACATGGTAAGCCAACTCCCTAGCACTGTTAGCTCTGAAGCTAACACCTTGGCTGGGCTGCCCACCATCTACATTTGCAGACAGACAAGTATGCTGGCCAATAATAGAGCAGTAACACGTATTAAGGCTGGGCTTACCTTTTCTTGACATAGAGGAACAAACCCGGAAGAGTTAAAATGGCTAAACAGACACAGAAATAATACAAAGGCTGTGTGTTACTTTAAGAAAAGTGAGAATTTTGATGGTTTTTTTTTCAATAACCAATACCAATAGATGCATTTCAGAAGGTTAAAACCTACAAAAACATAATTTTTCACTGAATGGGACCTGTAAATTAATTTATTTCTACCCCTCAGTCTCTGACACCTTTCTGACTTTAGAGAAATTCAACACTGTCCACTTTGACTAATTAAAACCTACCTGATACAAGTGAATGGCAGTGTCTCCACAATAAGGAACAAAACATCAAGCCAATAAAAGACGTCCCTCAGTGAGCCTAAAGCCTAACAACAATATCATAACAAATGAAATTCAGCCCTATCATGCCAAAGAATGAGGCAACTTTTGTTGAAATACATTGAATTCTATTTGATTTTTAATTATTTGCATCAGTGTTTATTCTTTTGAATCTTAAATTGGTTTTCAATAGTAAAAAATAATAATACACCATATGGCAAGGCAGCTCTGTTATGTGTAGAAATAATTCAGTAAACCTACCATTAAACAAATAAAAACACTCGAGGCCTTTGGAATATGGAAATGATAACACAGCTAAGCTGCTGCTGGCAGACGCGGTGATGAATTACTCTTCTCCTCCCAGGGCTATTATAGATTTGTTGTCTGAGTCGCGGTCGGTGGATAGATGGAAACAACACATACAAACAATTAAAATCTGGTTATTAATGACAGAATGCGGGAAATATGAGACAATAAAGGGAACAGGTGCAAATGGTTGCAACAAAACCTAATTGCTCTGTGGTGGTTTTGGTTATATTGTATGATTAGCGTAAGCTACAAAACTAGACAGAAATATGGCACATGTTCACACGCAGACAAATACCTTTTCCTCTGTATTTTGCCTGTTTTGAGTACTTATGTATAAGGTCACAGACGTATACACAGATTTACGTATTTGTAAGTGTCTAGTTAAAATCAATTGGCTGTGTCCCTCTGGCGATAAACGGTGTTTTCTTTTTGAAAGTGGCAGCTGCTCCACATACCGCCCCGGAGGCCTCATCACAACCTGCCACTGTTTGTTAGCTATAAAACTTCAACAGCTGACTTACATTTATTTGCTCCTGAGGCTTTTTGTGACTTTTCCTCTTGTTTTGGCATTGCTGGGCTGTTTACAATGAAGTTTGATCAAAAATGGAGCTATAATAGCGGTCGTAAAACTGGATGGTTGATTGTGGGGTCGTCAAGTTTGAGCTGAATTTGTTGCATGTGCTTCATTTGATGTTCCACTTGTTCGTGCATTACATAAGACCTGTGTTTGGGTACCTTATCAGGATGAGGATGGCAAGTGTTATTTGTCCTTCCCCCCAAAAAAGTATGGGGTTGCAACCTTGAAGGTAGTCAGGCTTAAACGTTGCCCTTTTTCTTTCAGCTGAGTGTAAATGTAATCTCTACAGTCATGCCATATTCTTAAAGTAGCTGTCTGTTAGAAAATGTATTTAAGAAATAGGGCTGGGAATAATCACAAATTTCCAGAATCAATTCGAGTCCGATTCTTGGGGTTTTGAATCAATTCAATTCAGATTTGATTTGATCCAATCCTGATTCAGTCATTGAAATTACTATTTTAATAGCTATTTTACTTCCATCCGTCTATCTTCAACTGCTTTTCCGGGGCAGCAGTTCAAGCAGAGAAGTCCAGACTTCTCTCTCCCCAGCCACCTGCTCCAGCTCTTCAGAGAAGATACCAAGACATTCCCAGGTCAGCTGGGAGACATAGTCTCTCCAGCATGTCCTGGGTCTGCCCCAGGGTATCCTCCCAGTGGGATGTGCCCAGAGCACCTCAAGTGGGAGGCATCCAGGAGGCGTCCTGATGAGATGCCCAGACCACCTCAACTGGCTCCTTTCAATGTGGAGGAGCAGCGGTTCTACGCTGAGCCTTTCTTGGACGACTGAACTCCTCACCCTGTCTCTAAGGGTGAGCCCAGCAATCCTATGGCAAAAACTCATTTCAGAGTGTTGGCAATGGTAAACTCTCACAATGGTCGTATAGAGACCAGATAGCTTGTAGCAACAAGCCCGATACCCCATACTCCTGAGGCACCCCCCACAAAAAAACACGAGGGACACAGCCGAATGCCTTCTCCAAGTCCACAAAACACATGTGGACTGGTTGGGCAAACTCCCACGAACCCTGGAGAATTCTTGAGAGGTAAAGAGTTGGTCCGATGTGGCACGGCCAGGACGAAAACCACATTGCTCCTTCTGAATCCAAGGTTTGACCAACGGCTGGACTCTCCTCTCCAGTACTCTGGCATAGACTTTCCCAGGGAGGCTGAGAAGTGTGATCCCCCTAAAGTTGGAACACACCCTCCGGTCCCCCTTCTTAAAGAGAGAAATCACCACCCCGGTTTGCCATGCCAAAGGTGCTGTCCACGACTTCCATGCAATGTTGCAAAGGTGTGTCAGCCATGACAGCCCTACAACATCCAGAGCCTTGAGGTACTCAGGCTGAATCTCGTCCACCCCTGGGGCCCGGCCACCGAAGAGTTTTTTAACCCCTTCAGCGACCTCAGCCCCTGTGATGGTTGAGTCAACCCACTCGTCCTCAAGCTCTGCTTCCTCTGCAGAAGGCGTGTCAGTAGGATTGAGGAGATCCTCAAAGTATTCCTTCCACCGCCTGATGATATCCCCAGTCGAAGTCAGCAGTGCCCCGTCCACATCATACACAGTGTGGACAGGGAGTTGTTTTCCCCTCCTGAGTCGCCGGACAGTTTGCCAGAATCTCTTTGAGGTTGACCAAAAGTCTTGTTCCATGGCCACACCAAACTCCTCCCACACCTGAGTTTTTGCTTCAGCAACCACCCGAGCTGCACTCTGCTTGGCTTGCCGGTGCACCTCAGCTGCTTCGGGAGTCCCACAAGCCAACCAAGCTTGATAGGACTCATTCTTCAGCTTGATGGCCCCCCCTCACCACTGGTGTCCACCACTTGGTTTGGGGGTTGCCACCATGAGATGCACTGACTAACTTGCGGCCGCAGCTCTGTACAGCCACTTTGACAATGGAGGTGGAGAACATGGCCATTCAGACTCAGTGTCTCCAGACTTCCTCGGAATGTGGTCGAAGTTCTTGTGGAGGTGGGAGTTGAAGACCTCCTGGACAGGGGCCTCGGCCAGATGTTCCCAGCACACCCTCACTATACGTTTGGGTCTACCAGGTCTGAATGGCGTCCTCCCCTGCCATCAGATCCAACTTACCACCAGGTGACGATCAGTTGACAGCTCTGCACCTCTCTTTACCCAAGTGTCCATTACATACGGTCCCAGATCTGATGACACGATAACAAAATCGATCATTGATCTGCGACCGAGGGTGTCCTAGTTCAGACACCCTTATGCTTGAATATGGTGTTTGTTATGGACAAACTGTGATTGGCACAGAAGTTTAATAACTAAACACCACTCGGGTTCAAATTGGACAGGCTATTCCTCCCAATCACACCCCTCTAGATTTCACTGTCATTGCCCACATGCGCATTGAAGTTCCCCAATAGGACAGTGGCGTCTCCAAGAGGAGCACTCTCCAGCACCCCAGTCAGAGACTGCAAAAAGGTTGGGTACTCTGAACCAACATTTGGTGCCTCGGCACAAATGATGGTCAGGACCCATTTCCCAACCTGAAGGTGCAGGAAAACAACCCTTTCATCCACCGGGGAAAACTCCAATGTAGAGGCAGCAAGGTTGGGGGATACAAGAATACCCACCCCTGCACACCGCCTCTCGCCCAGGGCAACTCCAGAGTAGGCCACGCTCCAGCTCTTCTCCAGAAGACTGGCTCCAGAACCAGAGCTGTGTGTTGTGGTGAGCCCAACTATATTTAGCTGGTATCTCTCAACCTTGTGCACCAGCTCAGGCTCCTTCCCCACCAGAGAGATGACATTCCACATCCCAAAAGAAACTGGGGATCAGATTGCCATGGTCTGTGCCTTCACCCACCACCTGATCTGCATCGCGCTTGACCCCCATGGTCCCTCTTGCAGGTGGTGAGCCCACTGGAGGGCGGACCCAGGTAGCTCCCTCGTGCCAATCCTGGCTGGGTCCCATGGGCAGATACCCGGCCACCAGACGCTCGTCATCGAGTCCTTCCTCCGGGCTCTGCCCCGGCAACCCCACACCAGACAGAGTACACCGAATCCTTGCTGTAGCTTTCATTATGAGAGTCTTTTGAATTGTTCTTTGTCTGGCCCTTTACCCAGGACCAGTTTATCTTGGGTGACCCTACCAGAGGCAAATTGCCCCAGACATAGCAACATAGCTATTTTACTTGTGAGGAAAAAAAAATCTTAAACACCTAATGCTGCAAATTGTACCAGGAATACTTTAACTTTGTTCATACATAAATTACCGCATAAAGAACTGACACAAAATAAGTTACAATAATGCACTTTTTATTATTTATCTTATGATTTCACAAAGTGCTAACAAGTGCTTTCTTTAGTGTAAAGGGTGTGTACTGTCAAGTTAACAACCCAGAAAAAGTAAACAAATTCATTGCATGAAGCATGTACACTACCGTTCAAAAGTTTGGGGTCACCCAGACAATTATTTTGTGTTTTCCATGAAAAGTCACACTTATTTACCACCATGAGTTGTAAAATGAATAGAAAATATAGTCAAGACATTGACAAGGTTAGAAATAATGATTTGTATTTGAAATAATAATTTTTTCCTTCAAACTTTGCTTTCGTCAAAGAATCCTCCATTTACAGCAATTACAGCATTGCAGACCTAACATGATTGCACAAGGGTTTTCTAATCATCCATTAGCCTTCTGACGCAATGAGCAAACACACTGTACCATTAGAACACTGGAGTGATAGTTGCTGGAAATGGCCTCTATACACCTATGTAGATATTACACCAAAACCCAGACATTTGCAGCTATAATAGTCATTTACCACATTAGCAATGTATAGAGTGCATTTCTGATTAGTTTAAAGTTATCTTCATTGAAAAAAAGTGCTTTTCTTTCAAAAATAAGGACATTTCTAAGTGACCCCAAACTTTTGAACGGTAGTGTATATATACAGTAATCTCACTGTATTTCAGTCCTTCCAGGATTTCGCCGGCTGTCTTTATGATTGTTGCGGCTCCAAAATCTTGAATTTGTGAGAGCTTTTCCAAAAACTTGCAGTAAAAGTTGTGACATTTTTTAGGTTTTTTGCACTGAAAGTTGTATGAGGAAGTACAGATTTTAAAGCAGCCGCTTTTTCCATAGTTTACAGTTTAGTTTAATGTTTATTTGAAAGGGACATTACATACTAATGAACATTAATACAAATTAAGTATGCCAGATTTAGCAGTACTGCTAATTTGCATCTGTAGTCCCCTGACGGGTCACAAAAACACACAAACAATCATACACGAGCAGAACAACAGTGATGCTATCTTATGTAACATCACAAGAAAAGCACGAGATTGCAAAAAATTTTCTGTTAAACAGTGATTTATTTAGAATTAGGGCTGTGCGATATGACAAAAAAATTCATATCATGATATGTTATCTTATATCACGATAACGATATATATCACAATATGCATTTTCTGTAAATTCTACAGTTTAGATACTCACATAAAAAGGACCATCTTTTTTTTTACTTTTTTTTTTACATGTACCGTTTTCCCTCATAATTCTGCAGTGTTGTTATAAAATAGTTTTTTAATGTGCATTTGAGACTTGATTCTCATAAATTTCAGGTTTTTCTTCTAAATCATATATGAATAAAAAGTAAACATCAATAACTTAAATATTTCCTGAGCCAGAGGAGAAAAGAAAAAAAAATCATAACATAAAAAATATCTGAAAATGAGAAAATTACCCATGGCTGCCATCTACAGATATAAATTAGCTGTTGGTTTAAATCAGTGAAAATTTAAGTGTAGAGCTACAGCCTGAAGATGCCATTCTGGCCTGATTTAGCCTGTTTGCTTCTTAGTAAAAATATTCAGATTGGTCATGATCTGAAAATCAAAGACACAAAAGGTAATGTAATAAAATACATCTGATGACATTAACTTATTATCACTACTTGACTAATTAAAATGATTAGAAATCAAATAAATTACATTAAGAGCCAACTTGCTCCTCTGACCCATTTCAATGTGTTTATTATTTGTTTTGCATGTATGTGCCACCATCATGCACTTTTACAGCTTTAATAAAATTTTTTCAGACAAATCTAAGAAACTTGGCAGTTATTTAAAAAAAATAAATAAAAGATGGTCTGCTACGGTTTCCAGTTAGCACAACTTAGCGTCGTCATTTACATTTTATAATTAGACATGGTGTTAATGTTACTTACCTCCTATTAAAACGAGGTTAGTAAACTATCCTCTCTGACGCAGCACGATGGAAAACAGTCCCACATCCCTGGCAAACAGGAATAGCAGCTATATGAACCGGTAGTTTGGAGTTAGCATTAGCATCCACCAGACTGAAGCCTAGCCGCCCACCACATACCTGTCCCGCTGTGCACACTGCAGAGGAGAGGCGGTGCGCTGACAAGTAGAGGTGAGGAGCTTTACTGAATAAACGGCAGTATGTGCATTTTAAATAACGATATAAACGATAGAGTATTCTATGAAACGATAGACATTTTTATATCGTCATCCGATATATATCGTCATATCGCACAGCCCTGTTGAGAATTAAATGCTCAGTAAAATTGTCAAAAAATGACCAACATTGTATTCTTGCTGAGAACGTCAATAAAAAAGATAAATAAAAGAATTAGCCATTACAGCCATTATAAATTGCATTGAATGAATGTTGGAGTATGGAGAAAATTATGCCAACACCTTCAATCTTGAATTTGAAAACTAAGACCCCTGAAAAATTTGAGGCCTTCTTCTGTGCTGAAATCCACATGAAGCAGGGATGGCTTCTCCACTGATGACCTCTTCCCTTCAGAACGTCTCAGCGCAGCATGGATCTTAGAGTGGAAACCCAGTCTTCACACATCTTAAGGGGATATGAAAAGGAGAATATATTTTAAAGTAAAATTAATATTTTTAAATCCTTACACCACAGTAGGGTTTAATAATTTAGTTTCTCTTACTTTTTGTTTATATTTAATCGACAAATTATCTTTCAGTTTTTGAAAAGGGTTTCAATTAATTTCCTGGAAGATTTGGTAATTTCAGTTTAGTTCTATTGAGTAAAAATGGCTCATTGTACTGCAGCCTTTATTAATTCTGACATTTTCATTTTATTGTAATTATTATTATAAGATAAGATAAGATAAGATAAGCCTTTATTAGTCCCACAACGGGGAAATTCCAGGATTGCAACAGCACAGGGATAGCAACACTCAGAGCAACAATCAGAAGGCAAGAAAAAAAACAAGCAAGCAAGAGCAGCTAATATACATATGTACATATTACTATAAAATATATATACACACACACACACACAGACACACAGTGCAGAGCATTGTAGCTGGATGGAATAAATATATGAATATATGAACACACAGTGCAGAGCATTGTAGCTAGATGGAATAAATATGTAAATATATAAACACCCACAGTACGGAGCATTGCAGCTAGGTGGAATAAATATGCAAGTATATAAACACACACAGTGCGGAGCAATGTAGCTAGATGGAATAATATGTAGATATATAAAAACACAGTGCGGAGCATTGTAGCTAGATGGAATAAATATATAGTTATATAAATATAAACACACCCAGTGCTGAGCATTGTAGCTAGATGGAATAAATATGTAAATATATAAACACACACAGTGCAGAGCATTGTTGCTAGGTGGGATGAAACAGCATAACCGTCTATTTAGTTATCCTACATGGTATGATTATGTGCCCATACATATTCTCACCCTCCATAGCGACCGGTATTTTCCTAGTTGTATGCCGGAGAGGACCATTGTGTAAGTCTATTGCATCTTTTGCATTCAAAAAAAAACCTATTAGTTTGTTACGTCTTTTTGCTATCTCTGCGAGCAGCCCTGCTTAGGTTGTACAGTCTGACAGCCGTTGGTAGGAAGGACCTACGAAACCTCTCAGTTGTGCACCTGGGATGATGTAGTCTGCTGCTAAATGAGCTCCTCAGTGCATCCAGTATGTCCTGCATAGGGTGGAACTCGGACTCCAGCAGAGATGACAGTTTAGCCACCGTCCTTCTCTCTCCTATCTCCTCCATCGGATCAAGGCGCTGCCCCAGGACAGAGCTAGCTTTCTTAATCAGTTTGTTCAGTCTCTTCCTATCGGCTGCAGTAATGCCACTGCCCCAGCAGACCACTCCAAAAGTGATGGCTGATGCCACCACCGTGTCATAGAATGACTTCAGCAGCGCCCCTTGTACACCAAAAGACCTGAGTCTCCTCAGCAGGAACAGCCTGCGCTGTCCCTTCTTGTAGAGTGCGTCAGTATTGTGTGACCAGTCTAGTTTATTGTTCAGATGAATACCCAGGTACTTATAGGCTGTCACCATCTCGATGTCTGTTCCCTGTATATTTACTGGTGCTGTGAGGGGCTGCCCATGCCTGCGGCAGTCCACCACCAGCTCCTTAGTTTTCCTCGCGTTGATCTGGAGGCAGTTCCGATGGCACCAGTCCACAAAGTCCTGGATAAGCCCTCTGTACTCAGCTTCATCTCCGTTGGAGATGAGACCAACGATCGCAGAGTCATCAGAGAACTTCTGTAGATGGCAATGTGTTGTGTTGTGTGAGAAGTCCGCAGTATAAAGAGTGAACAGGAAGGGAGCCAGCACCGTTCCCTGGGGGGGGCCCCCCGTGCTACTGATGATCGTGTCGGAAACACAGTCCCGGGTTCTCACAAACTGAGGCCGGTTCGTGAGGTAGTCCAGGATCCATGATGACAGGTGCTGGTCCACCCCTGCGCGCAGCAGCTTGTCCTTCAGGATCATCGGTTGGATGGTGTTGAAAGCACTGGAGAAGTCAAAGAACATGATCCTCACCATATTCCCGGGCTTCTCCAGGTGGGACAGAGAACGGTGAAGGAGGAAGATCACCGCATCCTCCACCCCAATGCCATGCTGGTAGGCGAACTGGAGTGGATCCATCGCTGGTTCCACCAGGGGGCGGAGATGAGCAAGGAGCAGTCTCTCCAGGGTCTTCATCAAGTGGGACGTCAAGGCCACCGGTCTGTAGCTGTTCAGGTCTTTGGGGTGGGAAGTTTTTGGTACAGGTACCACACAAGATGTTTTCCACAGCTGTGGTACCCTCCCCAGTTTCAGGCTCATGTTGAAGATATACGTCACAATCCCACACAGCTGGTCTGCACAGGACTTGAGGAGCTTTGCGCTGATGCCGTCCGGTCCCGACGCCTTCCTCGCCTTGATCTTCCTCAGCTCCGTCCTCACCTGGGTCTTGGTCAGGGTCAGGATGGGGGGCTGTGTGTTGGGAGTGGGGGGGGGGGGGTGTCGGTGGAGTGGGGAGTGGGCAGCAGGACTTGATTTCTTAGAGGCAGCAGTGGTTGTTGTGCAGACAGGGGGGAGGGCGGTTGGTCAAATCTATTGAAAAACAGATTCAGGTTGTTCGCCCACTCCCTGCCCCCGTTATTATCCGTCAAATCTCTCACTTAAGTGCTAGAAGTCCAGAATTTAATGTGTCATTCAATAGAAACGTTACATAAAGGCAGCTGCCTCCGCCATGAAGTCCTGACTGAAAATATACCTTTATTCTACATTTATTTACAGCTCTTAACCAACAGTTAACTACTGTATCCATAGTTTGTAAAAAAAACAAAACAAAAAAAAAACACCATCATGCTGGATGAATTATTAATTTACGTCGCAAATGTTAAAAAAAAAAACAATGATATTTTACTTACCCCCAGCAGCTGCAACAGTCTCCCTCTCTGGTCTGTTGTCTGTTTTCTGTGTGTTTTCCCTTTGAAAATTGTTTATCAATCGTCGACTTTTATGTTCCAACACAGCGCTGCATGTAGTACAAAACCGTTTATCTCTGCTTTATGAAAAATATTCGGGAACTGTTGAGCACAGTCTTTAGCCGTGACTTTTATTGATAAATTAACCTTGGCAAGTCCGCTCTGTGGCTGCCTGCCAAATGTAGACATGGAAGTAATGTGAGCATGCAGCGAAGGGAACTCTCGTGCGATTGTTCATCATGCAAGAGTCCAGCCGGCTGCTTGTGTTTTGTGTTTCACAGGCTGTAAAAAGCATTATAAGCATTATATTAAAAGATTGATCCGCAGATTTTGGGGATTGATATCGGCTCAGTCAAATGTGGATCGATTCAAATCATTGGATCGAACCTTTGAACCCACCCCTAATAAGAAACCACAGTAATAACCATGAGGTGTCACCAGAGGTCAGTTAAACCTTTAAGCTGAAAAACTGGCTTGTCCAACAACAATACTGTTACAGCCCAAATATTTCCATTTGAAAAGTTTACAGACTGGCCTGGAAAAGTTCAGTTTTGTTTTGTGTTGGCCAGAATACTTCCTTGAACCCGAGCCAGTCACGTTTCCACCTCCTGCATTGTCAAACTTCTGCTGTGTGGTAACAGTAATCTTCCTGTTTGTATACAGAATTTGTTTGAATTCAGAAATGATAACTATAGTTTAAGAGGATTGTATATGTTTGAAATATGTAAAGTGAGAACAAATGTGAAGTGTAGATGTGTTTCAGTTTTGGGGGTCAAATTCTGGAATCTTCTACAGGATGAATTGAAATTGTGTACATCTAGATTTTGTTTTAATAAAGCTTTAAAAATCTAAAATAATCAAATATACTGTTCATTAATTATAACACAAAGCAGAAAAAATTAAGTTTGATCTTAATGTAAATGTTTTTTTATTTGTTTGTTTTTCTTGCAGATATGATATTCTAGGTTACTTGTGTAGGATGTATAGGATAGGCTAAAATAAGCCAGTGGTTACTGCCTATTCCTTTTTCAGTTAAGTGCTATGATGAGATCTGAAATGAAATGTATTTTCTCTTTTTGAAATGTAAAATAAATCATTCAGTCATTCAAAATACAGTGTGCTGCAGTCATGGAGGCAAGCCAGAGAACAGGACCAGAGATCATTTCTACCTGAACTGAAAACAGTGCAATGTGTATATTAAAAGCACCACTTACTAGTTAACTTTGCTTGCCACTGTGTGCTATTAACACACAATTTGGACTGCACTACTATTTTCAAACACTAGTTGTCAAGACGACATCATGCTTCTTTAAGATTATTTATCCTTTAACACTAAAAGTGTGTGCAGTCTATTGGCAAAAAGCATAAAAACTTGTAGACTTGGGTTTGATTATCCTTACGTTGTCATTACTAGTGTGTGAACAGTGATAACTCTATATATAGTGAATAGCTCTTATCGCACTGCTTTAAAGTACCTCCTAGTATTCAGTATATTCAGTATAGGCAAATGTTATTGTGACCAGGGTAATAAGGAAAGGCAACAAGTTCATACTGAATAGCCATTTTTTGCCTTTATTGGATAGATACAATTGAAAGAAAGACCGGAAACTGGAAGAAAAGCAGAGAAGAGACGTGTA
This sequence comes from Pholidichthys leucotaenia, assembly GCA_020510985.1. NCBI lineage: Eukaryota > Metazoa > Chordata > Actinopteri > Cichliformes > Pholidichthyidae > Pholidichthys > Pholidichthys leucotaenia. The sequence continues at coordinate 151,582,922 of CM035838.1, forward strand.
TGAAAGATCACTCTGGCTGGAACTTGAACCAGAGATCACTGATCACCACTAGGCTACTGGATACTTTGAGTGCCTTTTAAAATAAGGTCTAAAATCCAGAAATAAATATCAGAATCATCAATATCTTGATTTTAGTAGTGAATATACAGACCTAGAATTTGTTAGCATTGTGAGAATTAATTTAAAATGAATTTCAAATGTAACTTGATGCAGTGTTTACCAAAAATGATTGCTAGCATTAATTTCATGAAACGTCTAAGGGCTTCTTTTTTGCATGCACAAATGTACATGATGTATGCCTTCTTGTGAGTCCGCTGCTCCACCGCACATGCTCCGAGTCCTGTTTTGGGGAAATCCCTGCAATGAATCATCATGGATGAAGATGCGGCTATTGATTTTTATATTGTAACTTTTCACATCTCAGAAGACATATTAATCCTACTTTCTAATAACTGTGGATGAGTCAGGTTTAAGATGGTGAAGTCCTTGATGCTCACACAGTTCAGCTCACAAATAACCGAAGAATGAAAATAGAGAAAATAAAGCAAAAGAGCAAAGCGGAGTAAACTCACAAAGACTGTGAGACTCAGATGGAGGATACCTGGAGGGACAGAAGGCAGTTCTGTGAAAGCATGAACACAAATCTGGAACTAAGGGTAGTATCATCTCAACATCAAGGAAATACAGTGAACAGAAAGGATGATTACTTAAGAGATAGATGTTGACAAAGATTAAAAGATAGCGATGATAAATGGTTAATGCGGATGTATGTTACACCGGAGGAGTTAAATAGATATAAGAAAAATATACCAGATACATGCACAAAATGCATGGAAAGTAAAGGAACCCTATTTCATTGTTTATGGGAATGTAGATTAATAAGAATGTTTTGGGAAGAGGTGAGGGTAACAATTGAAAAAATAATCTCAAAACAAATCATATTGAATCCTAAACTGTTTTTGTTGGGTCTGTACCCAGAAAAGCATAATTTTAATAAAAGTGAAAGAACATTCATAGACCTCAGTTTGCTTAATGCCAAAAAATGTATTGCACTATTATGGAAAAAGACTCATAGACCAGATGTGACTCAGTGGTTAAGACAGATGTTAACAAACCTTCCATTAGAAAGAATAACATATATACTAAAATCAAAGGAAATTGTGTTTGAGAATATATGGAGACCTTTTATTGATTATGTAAAAAATTTAAACATAACTCTTGAAGAAGAAGGTGAATGATGTGTGTGGACCTTGTAAATTCCAAACTGGTGAACATAATATGTATACTTATGTATTGGATTGTCTAGACTAAACAGAGGAGCATTGTTGAAGACTTGATTTTGTTGGTGGTTGTTGGTGTTTTTAGTGCATTTTTTTTTTTTTGTAGTACTTTAGTGTTAGTGTTTGATTGTTTGTATCATGTTTGTTAAAAAAAAAAAGGTTCAATAAAGATATTGTGGAAAAAAAAAAAAGATAGCGATGATTGAAAATGTCAAATGCTGAATGTAATTTGCTTTGCTGTGTCTTTTAGCTTCACTGATAAGAACACAGATGCCCTTCAGAATGCTAATGAGGCTTCACATTCATTTTTACACATTTATGCTCATTTGATCTCCCTCGCTGTGTGTTTCTCCACACATGCATAAGGTGCGATATTGTAATCTATTTGCTTGTATTAAATATTGAGGGGTAAGTGCTCTAATAGCTGAGCTCTGACTTAACCAGGGAAAATACCGGCTCTTGGTCTTAACTTCATCTGCTGTTACATTGTGATTGCTTTGTGATGGTAAGAGCTCTTTAATGACAGTTTTCAGTGTAATAGATGGTGTGACAGGTTGTCTGTCATAGCTGCCTGGTTCCTCGTGAGAAAATAATGTTTTTATTTGTGAGATGATAAGAGCTGTTCTTTGCTGCAGTATGATATGGTGAGATGGCTTTAAATCCTCCCTTTTTCACTGAGTTGCATGAATGAAGTGAGACTGACAGTATTTTGTCAGGGATAAATGAGAAACACTTGGGAGGAATTCACCTGTAGTGAGTCTATTATAGAAATGAGTGTTTGCAAATTTACCACAATCAGTGTTAGCATCGCAAAAGCACATTTTGTTTTGGTTAAAAAAAACTTGTGAAGGAGTAAACATCCAAAACGGCTTCTCTTGGGCATCAAGGAGTTAAAACGTTAAGTATGCAAAGAAGCAAGCAGCAAACGTCCCATAACCAAAGAACAAAACTGCTGGAAAGTTCTGGAGCACCATAGCATACAGTATACTGTATGCATATGCAAGTGTGCTTGGACCGTTGGCATTTCCAGTTGAATTTCATGAATGTAACTTCACTAATTCTGCACATCCCTTGCTGAGCACTGCTTGACCAATAGCATGTTTTTGTGATTTTTTTTCCCACTGAGATCGATATTACTTGCAGTCATAGATGCATAGTTACGTTTTATTTCATAAAGTTAACAAAAAATATTTAAACATTGAGTGAAATAACACACAAATGAATAAATAGTTGTGGCATGTGCAAAGTTTTGACATCTACACACGCAGCACTTTCTACGACCCCCCGGCAGATGTCGGAGCTTGCCCATGCATTTAGTAGCCAGCTGAAAATCTCTGTTCTTGTATTTGGGATTTTCTTCCATTCTTCCTTGCAAAAGACCTCTAGTTCTGAAATATTCTTGCACCATCTTATATACATGGCTCTGTTGTTGAATCCATCCTCTTTTAAGCTTTGACTGTTCTTTTTTGTTTTTTTTTTACAGACAATGGGATGTTTACTTCCAGAATTTGCTGCCATTTAGTGAAATCCATTCTTCCCTTTGTCCCTGCAATGTTTCCTTTACCACTGACTGCAGCACAGCATCAAAACATGATAGACCCACCCCCATGCTTAAGGGTTCCTTTCACACAAGGCTGCTCCTTTTCTCTCCAAACATACCTTTGCTGGTTGTGGCCAAACAGTTTAACTTGATAACTCCACAGCACGTGTTCTTCTGTAGATGTCCCATCTTCCTTTAGACATTTGAATTTATGATGAGGGCACAGGTAAAGTTTTATACTACAAACTCTTCCATGAAGGATTCTTGTGCAAGTATTGCACAAAAGAGCAAGATGATACACCATCACTCCTAAATTTGCAAATTCTTCCTGCAGGTTTTTGCATTTAAATAGGGGTTAGATTTGCCATTCTGACCAGCTTACATGTAGTTGTCTCTGAGAGTATTATTAGTCTTTCAGATCTCATCTTGAGCTACACAGTTTCCCTAAACTGTCATGTCATATGTTGCACTATGCAAACTGCAAGCTGAACACTCTTAAGCTTCTTGTAACCTTCCCCTAAACTGTGGGCATCAACAACTTTCATTTTCTGTGTCTTACCCACCTGATGAGAGGAACCTGTGGTTGCTGAGTGTTTGCACAAGATTTGAAGAGTCAGATAATTGAAAAGCTTTGAAAATGGCACCGGCTGGCACTTCTTAATGGCAACTGTTCACATGCCTGTTGAGCTGATTTAGATTTGAGGTTATAAAAACTGTAAAAAAAAAAACATTCAAACATGCAAACGCTTATTTTATATATATATATTTTTTTGTATTTATTTTTTAATAGTTGTTTAGTTTCTATGGTATCCTGCAGAGACGTTGTTTACATTTTTGCAATTAAAAAAAATCACCATAATATGCTATGTGCCATGGGGTGCCCAAATTTTTTGCACACAACCGTGCACCACTTAAGCTGTGGAGTGTCATTTATTAGCAATTATGAGTCTAATGTACTGCCCATCTGTTTATCTCCCACTTTGCAGATGATAATTTCATTATTCATAGGGAGCAGCAGTGTGGCCGCGGTTGGGTTGAATGCTGCTGGCTGTGAGCAGATGCTGAAAAGAGAACTTTCAGCCATCTGCATCCGACTTCATGTTGATTCACACTGTTGTCCAGTGGCATTCAGACGCACATTGATGTCCAGCGATTGCTTTACCAGGCAGGAGCATGTCTTTTTTTCTAGATATGGAAATGTGAGGAAGCAAAACCCTCAATAAGGATACAGTTCAGGGCAGGTCTGGTCACTCAGCTGTGACTCTGATTTATGTCTTGATGTTGTCTCATGGGCTTGGGTACCGTTACCACTACATGCTACAAACCTGGGCTAGCTGTCAGCCTCATCTGTTTACTCATGCATCTCTTTGTTGGTGTCTCCACTGCTTGTCACTTAAGATCCACAGGTGATAGGATCATCAAACTTAGTACAGGGACTGAACTTGAGGGCCTCCTGACACTACCTTTTTTTTCCCCAAGTCAAAAGGTCACTGGGTCTCTTATTTTTTCTGCCTATTTATTAGGGGTGTAACAGTACGCCTAAAATCACAGTTCGGCATGAACCTTGGTCACGGTTCAGTTCATATTTGGTACAGTAAGGAAACAAACTGCAAAACATAAAACTGCTTTTCTTTTGTATAAGCAGGAACAGCTTTACTGACAAAAAACTGCAAACTGCCAGCAGTAAATTCTCCAATAAATAAAATATTCTCAAATAAACAAAATAAAAATGTATACAATAAAAATAAATTAATTTTGGAAATGAATGAGGCAGACAAGTGCAACAATAGAAGGTTGAGCAGCCTGTTATAAAAAGTTCCCATAGCTAAATGAAATAATGACCCGTGAAACATGAGTTGGAAACTTGAACTTAACAGCTTAATCAAAAGTGTTTGTCGCAATACAATTAAATAACAGACATTTAAGTTCAGTCTTGTAGCTACTGTAAAAAAAAACCTGGAGTAATAATATGAATAATATTCAACGCCATTAAAAAAAGAAAATAACAAATTTGTCCATCCTGTTTGAAACCTCGCTGTCTAAAAGTTTAAAAGTTTAATAAGTAGGCTTCATATGAAAAGTAAAAGAACTTTTTCCAGTCCAAAATAACAGGTTACAAATGCTTTAAGTTACAGTAGAGGAATGCGTGTCTTCACTACACATACAGTGAAATATTAAAGCTGTTTTAATTTGTTTGTGATGATTATTTGAGATTGAGATTGAGATTCAACTTTATTGTCATTACACATGTATGAATACAAGGTAACGAAACGTGACTTGGCATTTGGGCACGCTCTGCAGAACGCATCCAAGGCCGGGGCAGCCGCTAGGCGCCAGTCATAAAGAAGAAACGGGGGGGGGGGAAAGAGAAGGATATGACACAGTAGGCGAGAGAAAAAAAACTTGACGCTTAATGAGTAAGCGAAATTTTGATTGCGGGCAAAAAAAACCCTCAATGCATATTTAGCAGACATTTAGTAGACAGATCACACAGCAGAGGGAGAGCAGTGTGTGTATATCGTATGCATGTAGTGTTGTATGCATTGTGTAGTGTAAATGTAACAGTTGTTAGTGAGCAGCAGAGGGCGCCTCCTGGCAGTGGATAGATGTTATAATCATGTGACTTATAAACAAGTCCAGAGTCCAGAGTCTATCTCTCTCTCTCTCTTGCTTGCAGAAGGCACATGGGCATTGTCCTTGAGGGTCCAATCCGCTGACGACAAACAACTGATTGTTGAATGTTTGGGTAGACATAAGAGCCGGTCTTTCCGCTTATCTCAGTCAGGAGGAATGTAAACACGGGGCAAACAAGGTCAAATCAAATCAAATCAAATCAGCACAGTGCATTCAGAGAATAGAATTTGTCCTCACCCGTGTAATTCTGTGCTTCCATTATATATGCAGGCTTAAACTGTTTTTCCATAGAGAGCACAGGGCTTCAGATGTATTCCTTCACTGAATCACTGTCATTCAGTTCACCGTTTGCCGCTACTCGTGCTCTCCCCAACTGGTCGAATTTGATGAAGGAGCTTGCCGGGTCCGCTTTGATCAGCTCTCTCACTTTCCTTCAATTTCTGATGCATCAGGGAACTCCACAGCCAAAAATAGAAGTCCTGAGATCATAACCAATAATGTTTCCGTAGACGCATGAATTCCAATGTCCATGAGTCTCCTCGTAGGTTCCAATTCTTGGGCTCCCCCTTGGCCCAATTCTTGTTGAAAAATAGTGACAATAGCACATTTAAGCCGCTTCCAAATCCATAATTTCCGTTTAGATTAAGATTCAGCAGAAGAAGAGCGACTAAACACAGACAAAAACGCAACATTGCAAAAGATGGGAATAGATCAGGAAGGCAGGGGAGGAGGGAAGAAAAATGCGACTGCTCTCTCTCAAGGCAAGGCTCTCTCTTTTTTTATTGCAAATCATGGTATTCTAATTTACTGAGATGCACTAATATTCAGAATGAGGGCTTATTACTGCAATAATAATAGAGAAGATGAAAAAGGGTAAGCTACTCATGTCATTCACTCATTTACTGCAGTTAACACGCTACCAGCAGAATTGAAACAGCTCGGCTGTCAGCAACCATCATCCAAGAGAGGTTATTGTCTGACAGGTGATGTTAGCACACGTTAACAGTTTAATCAAGGATTTTTTATTGTCATTCTTAACTACAAGCAAAGAACGAAATTAGCTTCTGAGGTCCCGATATTGTCCCAAACCTAAATAAAATCAGTAATAAAAATTTAAAATATATTAAGTTACAAGTTTAAAAACATATTTCCAGAAGTTACTGGATATGCAGTTATCAACTATACAACAATAGTGTGCAAGTTCACAGTATAATGTAGAACAACCTGCAGTATCTTTCCAGTGTTCAACAGTCTCACAGCTGTAGGAAAAAAGCTGTTTTTCAGTCTGGTAGCTCTGCTTTGGACAGACAGTTGCTCATTGAAAATAAGAAGTGCTGACTTTACTCAATGAAAATCGCTAACCTTACTGGCCAACTTAAGATAAGATAAGCCTTTATTAGTCCCACAACGGGGAAATTACAGGATTGCAACAGCACAGGGATAGCAACACTCAGAGCAATAATTTAGAAGATAAGAAAATAAGAGCAGTGAATATTTATATTCAATTAATTAATTTATATAATTAATTTAATTAATTTATATACGTAATTTATATATTTATGTGTACATATGTATATATGTACACATAAATATATAAATATATATACACAGTGCGGAGCATTGTAGCTAGATGCAATAAATAGCATAACCGTCTACTTAGTTATCCTACATAGTATGAATATTTACCCATACATATTGTCACCCTCCGTAGCGACTGATATTGTCCTAGTTGTATACTGGAGGGGACCATTTGTGTAAGTCTGTTGCGTCTTTTGCATTCAATACTATTAGGTCGTCACGTTTTTGTTTTTTGTTTTTTTTTTTTGGCTATCTCTGTGAGCAGCCCTGCTTATTTTATAAAGTCTGACAGCCGTAGGTAGGAAGGACCTGTGAAACCTCTCGGTCGCGCACCTAGGATGATGTAATCTACTGCTAAATGAGCTCCTCAGTGCGTTCAGTATGTCCTGCATAGGGTGGGTCTCAGACTCCAGCAGAGATGACAGCTTAGCCACCATCCTTCTCTCTCCCATCTCCTCCACTGGGTCAAGGCGTTGCCCCAGGACAGAGCTAGCTTTCTTGATTAGTTTGTTCAGTCTCTTCCTATCGGCTGCTGTAATGCCACTGCCTCAGCAGACCACTCCAAAAGTGATGGCTGATGCCACCACCGTGTCGTAGAATGTCTTCAGGAACACCCCTTGTACACCAAAAGACCTGAGCCTCCTCAGTAGGAACAGCCTGCGCTGTCCCTTCTTGTAGAGTGCGTTGGTATTGTGTGACCAGTCTAGTTTATTGTTCAGATGAACACCCAGGTACTTATAGGATGTCACCATCTCGATGTCTGTTCCCTGTATATTTACTGGTGCTGTGAGGGGTTGTCCTTGCCTGCGGCAGTCCACCACCAGCTCCTTAGTTTTCCTCGCATTGATCTGGAGGCAGTTCCGATGGCACCAGTCCACGAAGTCCTGGATAAGTCCTCTGTACTCAGCTTCATCTCCGTTGGCGATGAGGCCAACGATTGCAGAGTCGTCAGAGAACTTCTGTAGATGGCAGTGTGTTGTGTTGTGTGAGAAGTCCGCAGTGTAAAGGGTGGGCAGGAAGGGAGCCAAAACCGTTCCCTGGGGGGCCCCCGTGCTGCCGACGATCGTGTCGGACACACAATCCCAGGTTCTCACAAACTGTGGCCGGTTTGTGAGGTAGTCCAGGATCCATGATGACAGGTGCTGGTCCACCCCTGCGCACAGCAGCTTGTCCTTCAGAATCATCGGTTGGGTGGTGTTGAAAGCACTGGAGAAGTCAAAGAACATGATCCTCACCATGTTTCCGGGCTTCTCCAGGTGGTACAAGGAACGGTGAAGGAGGAAGATCACTTCAGTCATTCTTCACCAGGGCGGAGCGCTGCACAGGTCTGCTGACAGGCGGCCAGAGACATACAACAGAGAGGAGGAGGAGGAGGCGTTATATGACAGTTACACTTTCAGTCCGTCACTCAATACAGTCCGTGTTGTACCTCAGCACACGTCTGTACTGTACCATGGGTGGCGTACTGAAAAATCCAAATACGAATGCAAGTACCATTACTCACCTACTATTTATTGAAGGTTGATCTGGGAGTCCTCTGGACCTGACCTGGATTTGGGGTCCACAGGTTTAGTATCAAGGCTGTATGGCCTTTTAGTATGATTTCACATTTATGACCATTATGTTACTACTGTTAGCACCAGCATGACTAAATTTTGTAAAGGGAATAAGCTTGAGGTCCCTCTTGTATCTGACCTTCTTTTGAGTTTAAATGATTAAAGGTGAAAGTCACACAGTCACCCACTATCTAACTTGAAAACAGGGCCACCAGACTTGGAGCACAGGTTGAGCCAAATAGTATGTCACTGATGTATATTCCTACATCACATACAGTATGCCTGCTTATATCTTTTGAAGAAGAGAATGCATGCTTGGACATACATTAGGCCCTTATGGTTAAAAAAAAAAAAAAAAAAAAAAAAAAAAAAGCAAAACACAATTTCAACAAATCTTCAAACTAGCATCTGTTTTTGGAAGCATGGTTAAGTTTTGCCTGGTTGTAGTCTGGAGGAGCAAGTTAACAAAAAACTTCTGCAGAGTAAAGATAGCCTGGGTGTTATGAATACCACTGCAGTCCAGTAAGTAAACAGCAGTTTTGCAGAGCTGACGCATGAAAGTCGTGATTAACGGAGTTAAGGTGAGAAATTGTATGGTCGCAGTATAAATGTAAAGCAACTATATTTTCTCCAGTGTGTGTTAAAGCAGCACTTCATAATACAAGCTCATTATATCTGAGCCATAAAGTGATTATGGGCTCCAGTAAGGCATTGTTCTGCTCATGACAGGATTAAAAATGGCTTGAGAGAGAGAGGAAGAGAGACTGAGCATCACTGCTTTCTGCTCAAGTGTTTACTTGCGTCATATAAGCCAGAAGTTGAAAGGGGCTCTGCTTGACTGTTTGCCAGCTGCGGCACCCCCCCCTCCTTTCTTTCACCCATTTATCTTGTGCCAGTCTATCCATCTAGATCTGTCTGCTTTGTTCTCCTCTGAAGGTTTTAAAGTAAATTCCTGACACTCTAAAACTCATAAATCTCCTGTGGAATTGTTTAGTGTCTGTCATTTGGTGCAGGTGCAGAATTCTAATAGTAAATTAAATATTTTCAGTGACATAAGTGGGAGCTGAATGCAGCACTTTTTTTTTTTTTTTTTTTTGAAATGATGAATTGTAACAAGCTTTCTTCCTCTGCCTGCAGAAGAAGGCGGGAGTCATGAAGCCTCAAGAGAAGAAGGAGCGGTGGAAGGACAAAAAGGTGCCAAAGCGTCAGAAGAAGGAGGACAAGGAGGTGGGGGGAGAGGAGGAGAATGTCCAGCCGGTGGTGGATCCCCTGGAGAACGGCTTCCTTCACCACGCACAGCGGGAGCAGGAGAGGATGAACGAGAGGCTGCTGAAGAAGACTTACTCCAAGAAGAACAAAATGGTCAGTGTGTTGCACTCAAAACATTCACCTGGAGGGGAGATCTGGTATTGTGCAAGGACTTTGGAGTTGCATTTGACTGTCCAGAGCAGCCCGTGCTGGCAGTACCCATAAGTATTTGTTTTGGTAGTTTATGAATCCTGTCTCAGGATTATACTTTATTTTCTGTTTTTATCCAGTCCCAGTGTAAATTCCTTAAGTGGGTGAATGGTTTCCAGCAATTGTTAGATGCCTTCACTTCACTACAGTGCCTCTCTCAGTGCGCCATGCTGGTTACTGTAGTACTTTTCAGTACTAGAGAAAATAACTTTCTTCATGTTTTAGAGGCTGTTATGTACAGCTTTGGCCAAGATCTTTACAGATCTACAGTAGATGTATAAAGATCTACTTCACAGAGCTACTGTAAAGTAGATCTGTCTTGAGACTTACTTTGCATTGCATAGTTAATTCACAAAGGAGTTTAGAAGATTTGACAAAGGAGCTAATGTGATGATGTGGCGTCCATCCAGCCGTCCACATTTCACTGCATTCGCCACTCCTCCTAGGCATCTGTCCTGATACTCACCAAACTCAGTCACAATGATCCTCACGAGGGTCTCTATCCAGGTTGTGCTCAAGGTCAAGATGAAAGGTCAGAAGATCTGGGCACTTGCATGATTTTAGAAGAATCACTCCTCCTCCTAGGCAATTATCTCGATTCTAACAAAACTCACACAGTGAACCTCAGGTTGGTCTGCATCCAGGTTGAGATCAAGGTCATCGTCAAAGGTCAGACGATCTGGGCATTTGTGATTTCACAAAAAAACATTGCTCCTCCTAGGCCTTTGACCTTGACTTGATGCACATCCTAGATGGGTCTGTATCTAGGCTGTGATTAAGATCAAGGTCAGCGGTCAGGAGATCTGAGCACTCTTGGGGTGATTTCATCAGGCTGGAATGAACTGCTCCATCATTGATGGTCTGGTTCAACATTTGCTATTGTTGCTTCTCCAAGTTTATGGAATGGCTGTTTTTCATTGTCATTGCTATGACAGATTGCTATATAAATGTAGTTTTCTGTTGTAAATGACTTCTTGTTTAGATATCTAATAAGCATTTTTCCCCCAAATACACTGATCTTGCAACGGATCAGTAGTAGGTATATGACTGCTTTGTATTTTGACCAATACTTTTATGCTATGCTTGTCCAACTTTACAAGGTCTTGTGTCGCTAAAAGTGCTCCTATTATGCACTTTTTCAGACATGTTGACACAGTTCTCAGAGGTGTTAATGTCTGTGAAACGCTTTGGTCATAACAGCTCAAGGTTTAATTATTGTTGTACCATTTTACACATGAGGGAAGGAGCCTTCCCCAGAACAGTCTGTTTTATGGCCATTTTGCCTTAAATGTTAATGAGCCCCAACACACCTTCTGTTGTTATTTCTGAGATCTGTGCGTAGTGACAGCAACTTCATTTCTTTAGGCTAATGTAAACTGGGTAGCTTCGGTTCTTGGGCTTACTAAAATACTGGCTTAAATTGATTGAATGTAAAATTGTTAAAACCCGAATACAGCAATATGGGAGACAGAGGTGTAGTTTGAGAGACTGATAAATTCTAATCTGGCCCTCAGGGTAGAAAGCACAGAAACAACCCTGTATGACTAAATGGTGAGCTGTGCTAACTGCAGCTATTCACCGCTGGAGGAAGTCATCCGGCCCAGAGGATAAATGATAAACTAGAGTATAATACATTAGAGTATGATAAGCTAATAAAATAAACTTAAACTTTGTTTATTTATATGGCACCTTTCATACAACAAAGTGCAGATCAGAGTGCTTTGCAGCTAAAAACAATTCCAGATAAAACACAAACAAAACAATAAAAAGACAAAGAGAGCTCTCCCCAAACTCCCCCGCCCCCACTCTCATCCAAGGCATACATCTACCTGACCCCCACCCAACCCCAGAGCCCACATCCTCCCACCCTGTCCTACCCCACCCACAAGTAATAATAGGCATAGTTAAAATATGGCTGAGTACTGAGGGCCAGAGTGAGGACACACCATCATGGGGGGACCGTCAGCAACAGGAACCGGTCTCAGCCCACAGCTGCAGAGACACCGCCACAGGGGCCACCCCGGCCCAGGCAGACAAAGGAGTCCACATCACAACCAACAGGCTGTGACTGGACTCCCCCATCCCACCAAGCCAGGGCCACCACCACAGCAGCATCCCCACCGCCAGAGCCAATTACAGCTCCAAGTGCCAAGAGCCCCCCTGTGAGGAAACACTGGAACTAAAATATAACATAAGATAAAATAAAATACGATAAAAAGCAGAGTAAGGTCATGAATAAAAATAAATAAAAGGAGAATAAAATGGTTAAAGGAATAATAAATATACCCATATATATATTGTAATGCAAAACTGGATTGAAATAATCTAAAAATATAAAGATATGTAAATAAATAAAATAGCCAAATAAGTATATAAACATAAATGATAAAATTAGTTAAAAGCTAAACTAAAAAGGTGGGTCTTGAGCCTCCTTTTAAAAATATCAACACTCTCTGCAGCTCTGAGGTCCTCTGGCAGGCCATTCCACAGACGTGGGCTGAAAAACTCGAATGATGCCTCACTGTGGGTTTTTGTCCTAACTTTAGTTATCATGAAAAGGCCAGTACCAGAGGACCTCGGGGTCTGTGAGGGACAGTATGGTAAAAGCAGATCAAATAAATAAGAAGGACCAAGACCATTAAGAGTTTTATAAACTAATAAAAGAACTTTAAAATTGATTCTATAACTCACAGGAAGCCAATGCAGCGATTCTAAAATTGGCATAATATGTGACCTGTGCTGGCAAAATGAGTCAGAATACGCACCACGTCATTACGAGCTACAGGCAGGAGGTCATAAACCATGACTCTTTCTTTGTTTGCTAGCGGCAACTCCTGGGAAAACCCCCGTGAGTGCCTGGTATCATTGTAAAGCTTAGAAATCGTACTTTCTAAAAATACATATGTTTTAGTGGAAGACATAACTCCCGACCGATCAAACGCGAGTTTTAAACCTAGCCAAAATATAAACAAATTGACTTTTCCGGGTCCATTTTTGCACACTTCCTACAAATTAAATATCATTTTGAAGGTCTTTCAATACAGAATATGGAAAAAACGTTACCTCAGTTTTGATAATTTCCTCAGAGTGACTCATTTTGCCAGCACAGGTCACATATGCTCTCTCTTTCTGGTCTTCGTCAGCACATGGGCTGCTGAATTCTGTAATAGTTTCTAAGTTACTGGTCGTCTTTTTAGGAAGACCAGAAAGAAGAGCATTGCAATAATCAATGCTACTGGAAATAAAAGCATGCATTAGCGTTTCTGTGTTTTCTCGTGAGAGAAACGGGCGGACTCTGGCTATATTCTTTAGATGATAAAATCCAATTTTGAAAATATTAACATGGAATAAACTAAGCTCAGAGTCAAAAATAACTCCCAGATTTTTAACTCGTTTTGATGGAATGAGAGACAATGTTTGTAATCTTGGTAAAAGTTTCTCTCTCTGAGCTTCAAGACTGATAACTATCCATCCATCCATCCATCCATCCATCTTCTACCACTTTTCCGGAGGTCCGAGTCGCAGAGGCAGCAGTTCAAGCAGAGAAGCCCAGACTTCCCTCTCCCCAGCCACCTGCTCCAGCTCTTCAGAGGGGATACCAAGGCGTTCCCAGACCAGCTGGGAGACATAGTCTCTCCACCGAGTCCTGGGTCTTCCCCGGGGTCTCCTCCCAGTGGGACGTGCCTGAAACACCTCAAGTGGGAGGCGTCCAGGAGGCATCCTAATCAGATGCCCATACCACCTCAACTGACTCCTTTCAATGTGGAGGAGCAGCGGTTCTACTCTGAGCCTCTCCCGGATGGCTGAGCTCCTCACCCTATCTCTGAGGGTGAGTCCAGCAATCCTACGGAGAAAGCTCATTTCAGCCGCTTGTATCTGCGATCTCGTTCTTTCGGTCATTACCCAAAGCTCGTGACCATAGGTGAGAGTAGGAACGTAGATTGACTGGTAAATCGACAGCTTTGCCTTAGAACTAAGCTCCCTCTTCACCACAACAGACCGGTACAACATCGGCATCACTGCAGATGCTGCTCCAAGCCGTCTGTTGATCTCTTGCTCCATTTTCCCCTCACTCGTGAACAAGACCCCAAGATACTTAAACTCCTCCACTTGGGGCAGGAGCCTGTCCCCAACCCGGAGAGGACAATCCACCTTTTTCCGGCTGAGGACCATGGACTCGGACTTGGAGGTGCTGATTCTCATCCCAGCCGCTTCACACTCAGCGGCAAACCGTCCCAGCAAGAGCTGTAGGTCATTGCTGGATGAAGCCAACAGGACAACATCATCTGCAAACAACAGAGATGAGATCCTGTGGTCACCAAGCATGACACCCTCCATTCCCTGGCTGCGCCTAGAAATCCTGTCCATAAAAATTATGAACAGGATCGGTGACAAAGGGCAGCCCTGGCGGAGTCCAACTCTCACTGGGAATGACTCCGACCGAGTGTTGGCAATACGAGCCAAACTCTCACAACGGTCGTACAGAGACCGAATAGCTCGTAACAACAAGCCCGATACCCCATACTCCCGAAGCACCTCCCACAAAAATCCACGAGGGACGCGGTCAAATGCCTTCTCCAAGTCCACAAAACACATGTAAACTGGTTGGGCAAACTCCCACGAACCTTCAAGAATTCTCGAGAGGGTAAAGAGCTGGTCCGATGTGCCACGGCCAGGACGAAAACCACATTGCTCCTCCTGAATCCGAGGTTCGACCAACGGCCGGACTCTCCTCTCCAGTACCTTGGCATAGACCTTCCCAGGGAGGCTGAGGAGTGTGATCCCTCTAAAGTTGGAGCACACCCTCCGGTCCCCTTTTTTGAAGAGAGGAACCACCACCCCGGTTTGCCATGCCAAAGGCACTGCCCCCGACCTCCACGCAATGTTGCAGAGGCGTGTCAACCATGACAACCCAACAACATCCAGGGCCTTGAGGTACTCAGGGCGAATCTCGTCCACCCCCAGGGCCCGGCCACCAAGGAGATTTTTAACCACCTTGGCGACCTCAGCCCCTGTGATAGGCGAGTCATCCCCCTCGTCCCCAAACCCTGCTTCCTCTGTGGAAGGCATATCAGTGGGATTGAGGAGATCCTCGAAGTATTCCTTCCATCGCCCGACGATATCCCCAGTTGAAGTCAACAGTGTCCCATCTGCACCATACACAGTGTGGACGGGGAGCTGCTTTCCCCTCCTGAGCCGCCGGACAGTTTGCCAGAATCTCTTTGAGGCCGACCGAAAGTCTTGTTTCATGGCCTCACCGAACTCCTCCCATACCCGGGTTTTTGCTTCAGCAGCCACCCGAGCTGCACTCCGCTTGGCCTGCCGGTACACCTCAGCTGCTTCGGGAGTCCCACAAGCCAACCAAGCTTGATAGGACTCCTTCTTCAGCTTAATGGCCCCCCTCACCACTGGTGTCCACCACTTGGTTCGGGGGTTGCCACCACGAGATGTACCGACCACCTTGCGGCCGCAGCTCTGGGCCGCCGCTTCAACAACAGAGGTGGAGAACATGGCCCATTCAGACTCCATGTCTCCAGACTCCCTCGGGATGTGGTTGAAGTTCTTCCGGAGGTGGGAGTTGAAGACCTCCCGGACAGGGGCCTCAGCACACCCTCACTATACGTTTGGGTCTACCAGGTCTGAATGGCTTCCTCCCCTGCCATCGGATCCAACTCACCACCAGGTGGTGATCAGTTGACAGCTCTGCACCTCTCTTTACTCGGGTGTCCAAGACATACGGTCGCAGGTCTGATGATACGATGACAAAATCGACCTGCGACCTAGGGTGTCCTGGTGCCAGGTGCACATATGGACACCCTTATGCTTGAACATGGTGTTCATTATGGACAGACTGTGGTTAGCACAGAAGTCCAATAACTGAACACCACTCGGGTTCAGATCGGGCAGGCCGTTCCTCCCAATCACCCCCCTCCAGGTTTCACTGTCGTTGTCCACGTGCGCATTGAAGTCCCCCAGTAGGACAATGGAGTCTCCAAGAGGAGCACCCTCCAGCACCCCAGTCACAGACTCCAAAAAGGGTGGGTACTCTGAAACATCATTTGGTGCATAGGCACAAATGATGGTCAGGACCCGTTTCCCAACCCGAAGGCACAGGGAAGCAACCCTTTCGTCCACCGGGGAAAACTCCAATATAGAGGCAGCAAGGTGGGGCGATACAAGAATACCCACCCCTGCTCGTCGCCTCTCGCCCGGGGCAACTCCAGAAAAGGCCAAGCTCCAGCCCCTCTCCAGGAGACTGGTTCCGGAACCGGAGCTGTGTGTTGAGGTGAGGCCGACTATATCTAGCCGGTATCTCTCAACCTCATACACCAGCTCAGGCTCCTTCCCCACCAGAGAGGTGACATTCCACATACCAAAAGCCAGTTTAGAAAGCTTGGGATCAGTCCGCCAAGGTCTCCGCCTTTGACCGCCACCTAATCCACATAGCATCGGACTCCCATGATCCCTCCTGCAGGTGGTGAGCCCACTGGAGGGCGGACCCATGTAACTCCTTCGGGCTGAGCCCGGCCGGGTCCCATGGGTGGAAACCCGGCTACCAGATGCTAGCCTTCGAGCCCCTCCCCCAGGCCTGGCTCCAGGGTGGGGCCCCGGTAACCCCATACCGGGCGGGGTACACTGAATCCTTGATATACAATTTATCATGAGAGTGTGTTGGATCGTTCTTAGTCTGGCCCTTCACCCAGGACCAGTTTGTCTTTGGAGACCCTATCAGAGGCAAATTGCCCCGGACAACATAGCTCCTGGGATCACTGGGGCATGCAAAACCCACCACCACAATAAGGTGACGATCCATGAGGGGACTGATAACTAAAACTTCAGTTTTGTCCTGGTTGAGCTGTAGGAAATTCTCTGTCATGCAGGATTTAATGTCTAAAATGCAGTTAAAAAGGACATCAGTTGGTGCTGGGTCATCAGGAGAGACAGAAATGTAGAGCTGGGTATAATCATCATAACTGTGGAAACTAATTCTCTCTCCTGATGACATTGCCTAGTGGCAGCATGTACAAATTAAAAAGAACTGGACCTAAAATCGAACCTTGAGGAACACCACAATCCATGTTGTATCTCTTTGATGAGTGTTCACCCAGGGTGACATAAAATTCTCTGCCAGTGAGGTAGGATTTAAACCAGCTAAAAACAGTATCTGACAGACCGATCATATTGCGCTGTTTAAAAGAATATCATGGTCTACTGTGTCAAATGCTGCACTTTAATCCAGTAAGACCAGGACCGAGAACATGCTCTTGTCAATGTTGATTCTAAGATCATTTAGAACCTTGATCTAAGCCGTCTCAGTACTGTGATTTGACCGAAAACGCTATTGAAATGTTTCATACAAATCATGAGTTTTCATAAAATCATTTAACTGGTTAAAAACTACTTTCTCTAAAATTTTACTTAAAAATGGCAGGTTGGACACTGGTCTGCAGTTGTTCAGTACTTCAATGTCTAAATTATTTCTCTTTAGAACAGGCTTGACAATAGCTGTGTCATGATTGAGAGAATGATCAGCTCACGTGCAGGATGCTACATCAGTGAATGCACATGACACAGAGAAGCAACGTTTAAACACAGTTTTATTGAACAAAGTGAACTCAGAGTTAGAGAAAAAGCATCACTCACCAGAGGAATACCCAGCCTGTAAGAGAGGGAGATGAGAGCAGGTTAGCTATAAGGAGGGAGACCGGGAATAAAGAATTACAGGAATATTCTTATGAATTAGGAGCAGAGAACCCGGCAGAGGAACCCAGCAGGAAAAAGATGAAACAGCGAGGTGGAGCTGGCAGGGAGTTGAGGACGTGTAGAGCTGGGAGAAGTGTCTGACCGGGTGGAGGATGTCATGATGAGAGAATGATCAGCTCACGTGCAGGGATCTTACACCAATGAACACACACGACACAGAGCAGCTACGTTTAAACACAATTTTATTAATCAAAAGAGCACGAAGTTAGAAAAAAACATCACTCTCCAGAGGAGAACCCAGCCTGTAATGGAGAGACGAGAGCTGATTAGTGAGAGGAGGGAGACAGGAATGGAGATCCAAGAAAGCATCTTACGGGAGGCAAGCAGAGAACCTGACAGAGGAACCCAGCAGGAACAGGTAAACCAGCGGGATGGAGCTGGCAGGGAGTAGGGAAGGCATGGAACTGGGTGAGGTGTCTGACTGGGTGGAGTGAAGTAGTCTGGAGCGATGACGGAAATGATGGAGCAGGTGAGCGCACAACGAGCTCCGGAGATGCACCGCAAAGATGGCAGCAACCTGGAGAAGAGGAGGAGAACAGGGATTAGCAGAGGGTTCCTAAAAAAGAGTTATAACTTACTTGCTTGTTTGTTTAGGCAGTATACCCAAGGAGCCAGTGCTGGAGCATTCACAAACTGGTCCTTGTCAGCGTTGGCGGCGAAGAGACAGCAGGTGCGTCCACTCACGCAGGTGTAGTGATTACCTGCGGAGCTGGGGAAACTCTCAGAAAGGGAAGGGGAGCACGCGCTCACCTGATCATGATAGAGGAGGCTGTCTGGAGTGATGATGATGATGATGTAGCAGGTGTGAGCACACAGCAACCCCCGGAGATGCACCGCAGAGATGGCAGCAACCTGGGAAGGAGGAAGAGAAAAGGAGTTTATGGCTGGGCTCCTTAATAACTAGTACAACACTGACTTTGTTCAGATGGCAGATATACCCAATGAGCCAGCGCTGGAGCATTCACGAACTGGTCCTTTTAAGCGCTGGCAGGGAAGAGGCGGCAGGTGCATCCACTCACCCCGGTGTACTGATCACCTGCGGAGCCGGGGTCTTGATGAAGAGCCTCCCACAGAAAGGGAGGGGGAGTGCGCTCACCTGAACATAAGGCTGTCTTAAAAGCACTAGGAAAAACTCCTGTCTGAAGAGAATAATTTAAAAATGTTAAGAACGTCATTAACTAAAAAGCTACACATGGATTTAAAGAATGATGTAGGAATTGGATCTAAAAGACAGGTTGCTGGTTTTAACTGGTAATTAACTTTTTCCAGCACCTTAGCATCAACCAGGTCAAAATAAACTAAAATAATGTCTATGAATGAAATATATTAAAAGATTAAAAGATTTTATTTGTCAATACTACTATACGTACAGGACATACAGGAGAACTGAAATGGTGTTTCTCTCTCTCTTCAGTGGTGTGCACAATATAAAAAAAAGAAAAAGGAATAAGGCTGGAAACACAACAGCAGCAGTCTATATACAGTAATGCCACTGTAGTGCAAATGGCGACATGAGATAGACCCAGACATCCCATAATGCAAATATGGTCGTGTCTTTGAATACACGTCCAGCAGGAGTATAGAATATGTAGAAAATAGATGAAAATGAATGCCGAGCCACATGTAAGTTGAAGGCTAAAAGACTCCTCTCAGGTTGTATGGGTCAAGTCAATCTCGAACACAGTCAGAGACTTCAGCCCAGCTAACACTGGCAGCCCAATCTACCTGCCTGTCACAGTCAAAATATAACAGAATAAGCCAGAATGGTGAAATAGACTGTATATACAGTAATCAGCTGCGGGTTAATGAAACAGCTGGTCTATGGGGGCTAGAATTGACAGCAAAGACCTGTAAAAATTCCTAGTCCTGGTCCCGTCACTGAGCTGGCTATGCTAAGGGTCCTGGTAATCCTGGTCCTGGTCCTGGTAGTTTGAATGAATAAATGAATGAATGAATCTTTATTTTGGATAGATTAGATTAAAAGATTAAAAGAAAGAAACAGAATAATATAACAAGGGGAAAAACAAGGTCAAATTAAACAATAACTCCTCGGATTATACAGTTTAACATAAGTTATCCGAAATGGGTGATGGCTGAAGCCACAGCTTATATTGCCCACCCATGTTCCATCTAAGAATTCAAAAATAAAATAAAATAAAAGTGATTACAAATCAGAACAAAGCTAAGACAAAACGTGGCAAAACAAAATTAAGCAACAGCACAACACAGACTGGATATGATAATCCTTATGTGATTTTACATGTCATCTTGTATATATGTTTGGAGTATTTCTTCCTTTAGTTTTTGTTTAAATTGTCCAAGCGTTGTACATGATTTTAATTCAGGTCCAAAAGCTTTCCACAATCTGACTCCTTGCACTGAGACACAGTGTTGCTTGGTGGTAGTTCTCACTGAAGGTTTTTGAAATATCCATGTTCCTCTGAAATGATATTGTTTCTCCCTTATTTGGAACAACTTTTGGATATTTGCAGGCAGTGATAAATTCTTCACTTTAAACATTATTACTGCAGTTTTAAAATCAACCAGATCTTTCAACCTGGGAGCTTTTAATTTAAGAAAAAGTACGTTTGTTGATTCCCTGTAAGCAGCTTTGTTTATTATTCTAATAGCTCTCTTCTGAAGCATAAAGACTGGATATACTGTATGTTTGTTTTATATGTATTTCCCCATACTTCAGTACAATATGACATGTGTGGGGGTATTAATGAATGATACAAAGTATATAATGTGGGTTGATTCAGCAAATATTTCACTCAGTGTAGTATTGCGATTGATTTGGATATTTTACCTTTAATACAATTAATATGTGACTTCCAACACAGTTTATTATCAATTATTACTCCAAGAAATTTCATTTCAGATACCCTTTCAATCTCTACACCATTTACACTAAAGAAAATTGTTGCTCCCCTGGGTAGCGGCCCAGGAGGAGGCAGCGTGGATGTGGAAGTAAACTCTCCTGTGATAGGAGAATAGACAGAACATGTTTCGTGCTGTTATTTCACACAGAGGAGTTTATTCTTCATCCAAATCATTCACATGACCAACATCAACTGACTAGTATTTACTATCAAAGTCCATAGTTTCTCTCTTATTATCTGATGACATCGCAATTAAACAAAACACAATCATGTCCATTTATCCCAATTTTCGATGTGACATTAACTGTATACTTAACATTTTTAGCAAATTACCTTAACATGAAATGAATTATTGTTTTTATCTTCTTCCCAAGTATATACACTTGGTGAGACAAACTGGGGACAGAGTCGCACCTTTATGTCGGTGTTAGCTACAACTAGCTGTAGCGTTAGCGCTGAGGCTAGTTAGCGGTTAGCTCCGGATGAAGCAGACAACCGACTCACACAGCCGGCACAGGGAAACTGTTAACTATGCTGGCCAAAAAAATAACAAAATACACCAGAATGGCTTGAAATATCAACTGTAGTGGGGTGACTAAGCTAGCTGCACTGTAGGTGTGAGTTCTGAGGCTCCAAGAGGAGCGCGTGCCAGACTAGCCAGGGGGCTGGTCTCTGCAGTTATGATGTAATAACTGAAATTAAGAGAAAAGCAAACCTAGAAATTATTTCTTTTCTATCAGATAGTGAATATGGTTGTTTTTACCTTAACTTGCTTCAGCCACTTCTTGCAGCCTTCCTCAGAAGAGTCATATGATGTTGTTGTGACAATCAGCTGTTTTATCCAGGTTTACCAGACAGCAGAGGACGACTACGCCCCCTGCTGTCTGGTATCCTGTGGAGGACAGCATCCCAGTTGTGAGACCGGGTATAGGATCCCTCATCTCTGCTGATGGTTCTTGGGATCCCGTTTTCTGATCTCGATGGCTTCCCTGATCCAACGGTGGTATTTGTTGCTTTCTGTGCAGATGACGTTTGCCTCTTCCCTGTCCATGATATAATTTTCTCTTTTGCAATGGTCGGACAATGAAAAAATACCGCATCAATACCCCAGTACAACCACACACCACTTTGAGGCAGCTGAACAACAGAACCTGAAATCTGCCGTACCCAACCACAAAATGCATAATAGGAGCACTTTTAAGTTTCTGCAAAGTAGTCGAGTCAGCAGTATGACTGCAGTAAAGTCAAAACAGCCAATATGAACATGTGGACCGACAGCCGTTGTCTGTCTATTAGAGTACTGATAGTGAATTGCTGTTTTTGGATTGTAGTGTTGTGGCTGTTTGACAAACAGATTATCCATGAGGCCAAGAGACATTGACAATAACAGAATTACTCAAACTTATAGTTTTTGTTATCAGGTAACGGGGACCAAAGTGTTATTTTTGTGCAAACAAATAAACACCCAGCTCAAAGAATCTGAGTCAAATCAGAGTCTGTAACTGAAGCTTTGGATTTTTGTAGTAAGCGGACTGCAAGTGCGATCCTGGGGCTAGAGACTTTGAAGCTCTTTTGAGGCGTGCACATTTTCTTGTTTTTTTTTTCCACAATATCTTTATTGAACCTTTTTTTTTTTTTTTTAACAAACATGACACAAACAATCAAACACTAACACTAAAGTACTACAAAAAAAAAAAAAAATGCCCTAAAAACACCAACAACCACCAACAAAATCAAGTCTTCAACAATGCTCCTCTGTTTAGTCTAGACAATCCAATACATTAGCATACATACTATGTTCACCAGTTTGGAATTTACAAGGTCCACACACATCATTCACCTTCTTCTTCAAGAGTTATGTTTAAATTGTTCACATAATCAATAAAAGGTCTCCATATATTCTCAAACACAATTTCCTTTGATTTCAGTATATATGTTATTCTTTCTAATGGAAGGTTTGTTAACATCTGTCTTAACCACTGAGTCACATCTGGTCTATGAGTCTTTTTCCATAATAGTGCAATACATTTTTTGGCATTAAGCAAACTGAGGTCTATGAATATTCTTTCACTTTTATTGAAATTATGCTTTTCTGGGTACAGACCCAACAAAAACAGTTTAGGATTCAATATGATTTGTTTTGAGATTATTTTTTCAATTGTTACCCTCACCTCCTCCCAAAACATTCTTATTAATCTACATTCCCATAAACAATGAAATAGGGTTCCTTTACTTTCCATGCATTTTGTGCATGTATCTGGTATATTTTTGTTATATCTATTTAACTCCTCCGGTGTAACATACATCCGCAGTAACCATTTGAAATGTATCAATTTAAGACGTACATTTATTGATTTGGTTTGAGCTTCTGTACAAGCCAATTCCCATTGTTCCTCTGAAATTTCAATTTGCAGATCTTCTTTCCAGTAGTTTAATCTTTTCAGTGAATTTTCACTTGAAGATAGTGTCAATGAGTTATAAAACTCTGAAATAATACCCTTTCTTTTACTATCTTTCATCATCATTTTTTCCAAGGATGAATAAATAGGTCGAGTGAGAGCTTTATTTTGATTTGATCGAATAAAGTTTCTAAGTTGAAGATATTTAAAAAAATGTGTTCTATTGAGATTAAATTTGATCCTCAGCTCTTCAAAAGACATTATGTTGTCTGCACATGGCAAATATAAATCCTGAATCTTTTGTATCCCTTTTAAATTCCATACTTTAAATACAGCGTCCGCTCTCCCTGGTTTAAAATATTGATTACCCCATATTGGACTAAATTGTGACAATAACTGTGGTTCTTTTAAATAGTTTTTAGCTTCACACCATATTTTGATCATATGCTTTACAAATGGATTTTTAACTTGTTTTTGTAATTTTTTTGCCGAATCTGAGTATATGAATATGGGAAGAGGTAAAGGTAAATTGTATGATTCCATTTCAGTCCAGTGAGGGAGATCATTTGATGAAAAATAATATGTCATAGACCTCAGTTGTGCCGACCAATAATACAACATAAAATTTGGACATTTCAGACCTCCACGATCAAATGGTAAATATAATAAAGACAAACGTAATCTAGCCCTCCTGTTGTTCCATATAAATTCCACTAACTTTTTTTTTATTCTTGAGAATAGATCTAAAGGTGGTGATAAGGGAATGTATTGAAATAAATAAAGTATTTTAGGTAAAATATTACTTTTAAGTATATTGATTCTCCCGATCATCGACATTGGTAGTGACATCCATCTCTGAGTTAACTCATTGATATCTGACATTAAGGCTTCATAGTTGACACTGGCGACTGATTCTAGCTTAGGCATAATTTGGATTCCTAAATATTTAAACTGATTTACAACATTGAATTGATTTACCTCAGGGGCTGGGTAATTTCTCTGGGTCTCATTTAGCATTAATATTGAAGATTTAGTTTTATTTATTTTATATCCTGATATTTCCCCAAAATTCTTTATTAAATTCAACAAGGTTGGAATTGATTTTTTTAGATTCGACATAAACAAAATTATATCATCGGCGTACAGGGAGATTTTATGTTCTGTTGGTCCAACTTTAATTCCATATATTTGTGAATGTAAACGTATCGCTATCGCTAAAGGTTCAATTGCCATAGTAAACAGTAAAGGTGAAAGTGGACAGCCTTGTCGACATCCTCTATTGATTTTTATTGGTTTTGAAATATTGTTATTTGTTAGGATTTCTGCTGTAGCATTATTGTATATTATTTGAACCCATTTTATGAAATTATTTCCAAGTCCAAACCTTTGTAGGACTTCAAAAAGAAAGGGCCATTCAACTCTATCAAAGGCCTTTTCGGCGTCCAATGATAGGAGAGCTGTATCCGGTGCTTCTTTATTAAAATAAATAATATTAAATAGTCTTCTTACATTATGGAAGCCTTGTCTACCCTTTATAAAGCCATTCTGATCTCGATTAATAATATTTGGTAAAATTTCTTGTATTCGTCTTGCTAAAATTTTACAGATTATCTTAAGGTCGGCGTTTAATAGGCTTATTGGTCTCATATTTTCACATTTATTAGAGGGCTTACCTGGTTTTGGCAGCAGTATAATTAAGGCATTATTTATGTATGATGGTAAATTATTATTTTGAAATGCTTCTAAAACCATTTCCAAAAAAGGTTTTATTAATTTATTCTTAAATTTTTTATAAAGGTCAACTGGAAGACCATCTGGTCCTGCACTTTTTCCTGATTTCATATTATCAATGGCTAGCCCAACTTCTTCTTGACTAATTTTAGACTCCAATATCTCCCTGTTTTCATTTGGAATACACGGTATAGATAGTTCGTTCAAAAACCCATTTAGTTTTGTTAAATCAGGTTCATTTTTGGTATCATATAATTTTTCATAGTAATCTCTAAAGGCTCTATTAATTTCTAAAGGATCTATAACTACCTGTCCATTACTTATAATACTGGTAATTGGTGTTTTAATTTCCAATTGTTTAATCTGCCATGCTAATAATTTTCCTGATTTTTCACCTTGTTCATAAAAAGATTGTTTCAATCTTAGAAGACTCGAGGCAGCTCTATTCGCTGATTTTTTGTCGTATTCAGCTCTCAAAATCAGTAATTCATTCTCCAACCTTGGGTCACTTCCTGCATACACTTTTTCCTGAAGACTTTTTATTTTATGTTCCAATTTAGCTCTCTCCTCTCGAGTCTTCTTAGATTTTGATCCTGTATAACTAATAATATGTCCCCTAATAAAAGCTTTGAAAGCCTCCCACTTTACACATGCTGATGTTTGTGTAGTATTGATGTCAAAGAACTCGTCTATCTGTTTTTCTATATACTTGACAAATTCCTCATCCTGAAGCCATTTATGCTGAAATTGCCATCTACCTGATTCCTTTGTCAATTTTTTATCTACATATATTAGACAACAGGGTGCATGATCAGAAATCACGATGTTATCATAAAAGCAGTTTTGAATCTTGGACCTTAATTCTGTGGAAATCAAAAAATAATCAATACGTGAGAATGTCTTGTAGGTACTGGAATAACAAGAATAGGCTTTAACTTGTGGTTTCATTTCTCTCCATATATCTAACAATCTCAATTCTTTCATAAAATGATTAATAGTCATCCTACATCCAATGTGCGTACAATCCAGTCCTGTTGATCTATCCACACCTGGATTCAATGTACAATTAAAATCCCCTGCTATTATATGTTGCCCTGTAAGTGATGATAAGATGAGAAATAAATTAGCAAAGAACTTCTGATCATC
The DNA here is from genome assembly GCA_020510985.1 of Pholidichthys leucotaenia. NCBI lineage: Eukaryota > Metazoa > Chordata > Actinopteri > Cichliformes > Pholidichthyidae > Pholidichthys > Pholidichthys leucotaenia. The sequence goes on from CM035838.1 coordinate 151,608,890, forward strand.
TATATTGGGACCATATAAGTTCACAAGATTTATATTTTCTAATAGCAAAGAACCTTGAATGATTACATATCTTCCAAATTTGTCTCCAATTACATTTTTCACCTGAAAAGGAACTGATTTATGTATGAGAGTCATAACTCCCCTGGCTCGGGATGAAAATGAAGAGGTGAATACACTTCCCTGCCATCTACTCCTAATTCTTTTTATATCCTCCTCTATTAGATGAGTTTCTTGTAAAAACACAATTCTTGAACCCATGTCCTTTATTTTATTCATAACTTGTTTAAGTTTTTTTAAATTTTGTAGACCTCTGCAATTCCATGAAGTTAAATTAAGATTAACACTTTGGTCCATGATCAATAGAGAGTTTAGGATTACCTTGCAGTGTAAACATGCTCATACAGAGAAGCAAAAACATGAGTGGTTGAACATTCATCCTACAAACTACACACAAACAAATTTCCCCTTCCCACACTTGTGGCAAACCCCCCAAAATCAAAAAAAAAATTCTGTCTCCCGATATAGCCATCGACCGTTCCACACCCACGGGGAACAGCCTAAGCCACTCCTTCTTCATCCTCCCAATCACCCTAACTCTACTGCTTTTAATGACGTAACATTAACTCTCCTCTGTAGTTTTCCAACTTAACTCCAAAATTTTTAACAACTTTGTACATCATAGTTTGTTTTTTTTTTGTTTGTTTTGTTTTTGTTTTGTTTTTTTAATATATAATACAATCTATATTTTGTAAACTTACTATTTACTTCAAGTCAGTCAGATGCCTGTGCAAATGCTTAATTATTCTACCTTATATTTTGTTCATGCTTAGCTCCCACCAGTCTCTTCTTCTTCTTTGATCTTCTTGATGAACTCCTGCGCCTCCTCTGGGGTCTTGAAAATGTGGGTTCTGCCCTCATACGTGGTCAGCAGTCTCGCAGGATAGATTACACCATGACGAATCCCAAGGTTGCGCAGCTCCTTACGTATGGGATCAAACTGCTTCCTCAATTGCTGGATTCCTGTGGCCAAATCTGGGTAGAACCGCACCTGCTGGTCCTGGTGTTTAATCTCTCCTTTAGCACGTGCAGCGTTGAAGATCTTCATCCTGTCTCTGTTGCTAAGAAACTTCATAATTAAGGTCCTCGGCGGTCCCTTATCTCTCCGTGGGCCAATACGATATGCTTTTTCCAGAACCACTGCTGATTGCAACTCCTCGCTGCCCAGCACCTCCGGAATCCACTTTTCCAGAAAGGAACATACGTCCCGACCTTCTGATTCCTCTGGAAGACCCACCAGCCTCAAATTATTCTGTCTCGACCGAGATTCCAAATCCAAAATATTATCTTCCAGAGATTTATTTTTTTTTTTCCAAAGTGCGCACCTTTAATTGAAGACGGGTGACGTCATCTTCAGCACTAGCGAGACGGAGCTCCATCTGCGCCGTTCGTTCTACACAGTCACCCAATTCCTTTCTTATTCCTTCCAACGCTGTCATAATCCCATCAAATCTAGAGGAAAAGTCCGCTCTCATTGAACTCATGGCAGCCATCAGCGCATCTGCGCCATTCCCCGCAGACATCGCACCGCCGCCAGCCTCCTCCGCCATATATGGAGTTTTGTTTGCTGCGTCACAGACCTGAAAGTCCGTTAATTTGGACTGTTTCGGCGGCTCGCTTTTTCCTTTTCCTGGTTTTCCAGCCTTAGGCTTCGCCGACATATCCTCGCCCAAATGCTGGGATACGTTCTGTCCCAAATGAGAGAGTTATTTGCCGATTTTTTTTCTCCAGGAGCAGAGCAGAGCGAGACACGTCCGTCCTACGTGGCAGCCATAACCGGAAGTCCCACATTTTCTTGTTACCTGTGGAGAAGCACTAACATCAACTTAATGGGACAAATGGAGAAAAGGGCTGACAGAGAGGTAGGATTGTCTGGGAGGCTGGGGGAGCTGTGCACATGGTAGTTATAGGGAGAGATTCAGAACAACTTTGTCAACTAAGTGGCAACATCATTTTATTTATCCAATCCTGCTGACATAGTTCATTTACTATAGGTTAACAGTTTGTTTAAAAGGGTGGATGTTTTCTGCTGCTGCCCAAAATCAAGATCAACCACCGTGCTGTTAAGGATGAGAGGGGAAACATAGTCGGGAAACTACACAAAATAATGAGGCTTTGCAGCCTGGAGGCGTCTTCCTCAGACCAAAATATTTGAGATAAGATTTCCTGAGGAAGTTAACGTGGCTGAAAATGAGTTTGACTGTGATGTTTGGTTTGTTAAGAGACATTTAGAAGTTGGTTATTCAGCTGATGCTCTTATCTATGTCAGTGTAATAGGATGCAATTACTGAGCTACAGTAGACCTACAGTCCCATACAGACTATAGATCCATGTCCATAATAGCAACTCCTTCTCAAGGTTTTCCATCTGTAACATGATTGTACATGTACATATCACTGCTTTTATTCTCTTTTTATACTCTTGCCCAGCATCAGCAGAGACTGTCCTATAGAAAAATGACCTTATAGGTCTTTTTACCATCAACTGTTGTTAATACCCACTTTACACAGGGGTGGAGATCGTTCAGAGATCGTTGAATGACGAAAAAATGGCCAGATTCCTCAATGATTTTTCAGTGATCATTCAGCGATCGCCAAGATCTCTCAATGATCTCTCAATGATCTCCACGGTCCTAAAAGTTTTGACTGACTCCAGCACAATCTCAGCAGTTACCAATGGGAAGAGATCTCTCAACGGACTCTCAAGCAGCACTCAACAATGTCATTGATCTCCCAACGATTTTTCAGCGATCTCTGCCACAGTCTTTCAGGGAACTCTGTTGGTCTTTCATTGAACGCTCAATGATCCCTCACAGATCTCTCAGCCATCTCTACCTTTAAGGAGGAAAACATTGGTGTTCATTGAAAAATTGCTGAGAATTCATTGGGAGATTGATGAGATCGTTGAGCGCTCCTTGGGAGTTTGCTGAGAGATCGCTTCCCTTTGGTGATCATTGAGAGATTTACTGGATGGAGTCAAAACTTTCAGGACATGTGAAGATCATTGAGGGATTTTGGTGATCGCTGAGCTCATAATGAGATCTAGCCACTTTTTCATCCCTCAGTGATCTCTCAACGATCTCTACCCCTGTGTAAAGGGGGTAAAAGAGCACTAGAAACCTCACAAATCTTCAGCAGCTTCAGCGGACTGTAACTGTTACAGTATGATTCTTGCTTGGGGTGAGAGAGGTCCGTGGTTCAAATCCTAGATGTTACGGCCCTACTAGGCCAAGGCCAGAATCACCTATTTTCTGTTTTAACGTCGAAGTGGACTCACACCTACAGTGCATCTGGAAAGTATTCACGGTGCTTCACTTTTTCCACATTTTGTTATGTTACAGCCTTATTCCAAAATGGATTAAATTCATTTTTTCCCTCAAAATTCTACACACAATACCCCATAAAGACAACATGAAAAAAGTTTTTGCAAATTTATTAAAAATAAAAAAACTAAGATATCACATGTTAACAAAAATATACCAGATACATGCACAAAATGCATGGAAAGTAAAGGAACTCTATTTCATTGTGTATGGGAATGTAGATTAATAAGAATGTTTTGGGAAGAGGTGAGGGTAACAATTGAAAAAATAATCTCAAAACAAATCATATTGAATCCTCAATTGTTTTTGTTGGGTCTGTACCCAGAAAAGCATAATTTTAATAAAAGTGAAAGAACATTCATAGACCTCAGTTTGCTTAATGCCAAAAAATGTATTGCACTATTATGGAAAAAGACTCATAGACCAGATGTGACTCAGTGGTTAAGACAGATGTTAACAAACCTTCCATTAGAAAGAATAACATATATACTGAAATCAAAGGAAATTGTGTTTGAGAATATATGGAGACCTTTTATTGATTATGTAAAAAATTTAAACATAACTCTTGAAGAAGAAGGTGAATGATGTGTGTGGACCTTGTAAATTCCAAACTGGTGAACATAATATGTATACTTATGTATTGGATTGTCTAGACTAAACAGAGGAGCATTGTTGAAGATTTGATTTTGCTGGTGGTTGTTGGTGTTTTTAGTGCATCTTTTTTTTTTTTTTGTAGTACTTTAGTGTTAGTGTTTGATTGTTTGTATCATGTTTGTTAAAAAAAAAAAAAGGTTCAATAAAGATATTGTGGAAAAAAAAAAGATATCACATGTACATAAGTATCCACAGCCTTTGTGCAATACTTTTTTGATGCACCTTTGGCAGGAATTACAGCCTCAAGTCTTTTTGAATATGATGCCACAAGTTTGGCACACCTATCTGTGGGCAGTTTTGCCCATTCCTCTTTGCAGCACCTCTCAAGCTCCATCAAGTTGGATGGGAAGCGTCGGTGCACAGCCATTTTCAGATCTCTCCAGAGACGTTCAAGTGGATTCAAGTCTGGGCTCTGGCTGGGCCACTCAAGGACATTCAGAGTTGTCCTGAAGCCACTCCTTTGATATCTTGGCTGTGTGCTTAGGGTCGTTGTCCTGCTGAAAGATGAACCGTTGCCCCAGTCTGAGGTCAAGAGCGCTCTGGAGCAGGTTTTCACCAGGATGTCTCTGTACATTGCTGCATTCATCTTTCCCTCTATCCTGACTGGACTCCCAGTTTCTGCTGCTGAAAAACATCCCCACAGAAATGATGCTGCCACCACCATGCTTCACTGTAGGGATGGTATTGTTGGGGCAGCACGGTGGTGCAGCACGGTGGTGCAGTGGTTAGCACTGTTGCCTTACAGCTAGAAGGTTCCTGGTTCAAATCCCCAGGCTGGCAGGGGTTGGAATCTTTCTGTGTGGAGTTTGCATGTTCTCCCTGTGCTGCGTGGGTTTACTCCGGGGGCTCCGGTTTCCTCCCACAATCCAAAGACATGCATGTTCGGTTAATTGGCTGTTCTAAATTGTCCCTAGATATCTGTTTCCTGTAGGCCCTTAGAATAGAGGGTTAGTACTAGTGAAAGCGCTTTGAGTGGTCTTTGTGACTAGAAAAGTGCTATATAAGTGCAGGTTAGTTAATTAGTATTGGCCTGGTGTTGAGCGGTGCCTGGTTTCCTCCAAACATGATGCTTGGCATTCATGCCATAGAGTTCAATTTTTGTCTCATCAGACCAGAGAATTTTGTTTCTCATGGTCTGAGAGTCCTTCAGGTGCCATTTGGCAAACTCCAGGCAGGCTGCCATGTGCCTTTTACTAAGGAGTGTCTTCCGTCTGGCTACTCTACCATACAGGCCTGATTGGTGGATTGCTGCAGAGATGGTTGTCCTTCTGGAAGGTTCTCCTCTCTCCACAGAGGAACACTGGAGCTCTGACAGAGTGACCATCGGGTTCTTGGTCACCTCCCTCACTAAGGCCCTTCTCCTCCGATCGCTCAGTTTAGACGGTCGGCCAGCTCTAGGAAGAGTCCTGGTGGTTCCGAGCTTCTTTCATTTATGGATGATGGAGGCCACTGTACTCATTGGGACCTTCAAAGCAGCAGAAATTTTTCTGTACCCTTCCCCAGATTTGTGCCTCGAGACAATCCTGTCTTGGAGGTCTACGGCAATTCCTTTGACTTCATGCTTGGTTTGTGCTCTGACATGCACTGTCAACTGTGGGACCTTATATAGACAGGTGTGTGCCTTTGCAAATCATGTCCAATCAACTGAATTTACCACATGTGGACTCCAGTTAAGTTGTAGAAACATCTCAAGGATGATCAGTGGAAACAGGATGCACCTGAGCTCAGTTTTGAGCTTCATGGCAAAGGCTGTGAATACTTATGTACATGTGACTTCTTAGTTGTTTTTTTTTAATAAATTTGCCAAACTCGCAACAAAAAAAAAACTTTTTCACGTTGTCATTATGGGATGTTTTGTGTAGAATTTTGAAGAAAAAATTAATTTAGTCTATTTTGGAATAAGGCTGTAACATAAAAAAATACGGAAAAAGTGAAGCACTGTGAATACACTGGATGTACTGTATATACCCATGCTGGGATTTGAACCCATGACACTGATCCAAATCCTCACATTCTAACCACTGATCCAAAGAGGAGTCCCTCTACTGCCTGTGAGCTAGCAGTGGAGGTGAACCGCAGCTTGACAGGGAGCTGTACCATTGAATCATTTCTTATGGAAGGATTTGCAACAGTAACATTGGGTCTCCTGCACAGGAAGCCGATGTTATCCCCATCCACACCTCTACATGTGGATGTTAGTGCTTTTGTAGCATCACCATAAATGACCCGTTGTACTAGCACATTGTTTACCCTGGGGACATCTTTAGTTGTATGGTCCGAAGGTGACAGCAGGGATGCCGTTCTAGGCAGAGGCTGCTCTCTGTTCTGCTGAACCACTTTAATGAATTTCAGCCGTGCAACTAAGAGACCTTTTTTGACGTTTGATCTTGTGTATTAAAGTCCCCGTAAAAACATCTCGGCGCTGTGATCTGAAAATAGCCAGACACATCTGTTTTCTGAGCCGGGCAGATCTATGACGGACCCCTGGCTGCCGCCGCCCCGTTGGTTCACTCGTTCATAACCTTCCTTCACTTCTGTACACGCTGGTCCCTCACTTCTCATCTATCAGTTGTTTTCTTTTGTAGTTTTTTGTTTATGGCTAAGGCACTGTGCAGATAAAGAATCGCACAACCTCCCCTGGCTTCAGTTGCGCAGCTTCGCCTTTATCACAATTCCCTATTTCCACTGACATTATTACTGTTTTCAGTGCTAACAATTAGCTGTGTTCACCACAGTGCAGACGAATGAAGCTCATAACATGGTCATGTTGCATAACTAATGAATTATATATAACACCATGAAATATGAAGCAGCTCATCTGTGCCTTCTGTAATTAGCATTTAGAAAGCTGCTGAATGGGATCCTCTGTGCTTTAGTTGTAAGTACAACTGGTGTTTGAAAAAAAAAGCTGCTTTCTGAAGGCTGCTGTGGGTCTAATCCGGCGCTCGGCTGCTTCTCAGCTGCGACGTCCCCTCTAGGAATTCGTGCATGTGTGCAAGTAAAAGCTCATTATACAGTGCTTGGGTTTGATCGTAAAACCAACATCATTTTGAGTTCCGTCGTATTTCTATAACGTTGCAGGATACAGGGAGTAAAATATATCCACATAGATCAAGTGCGTGCCTCATCACTGTTGTTATTTTATGACTCCTCGCACTTCTACTCTGTGCATTTCAACAATCTGTTATTGTGTTCTCCTGAGTAGCGTACAGTGATCACAATAGCTGTAAAAGTTGTAACAGCTAAGAATAGCAAACAAAAGAGAAGATAAACTCCTGCAGTCATGTTTACATTCTATTCTTCTTTTCCTGGTTAATGTAAGCATAAAAACATAAGTTTTACAGATTATCAGTGGATAAAACAAGTCAAATGTGTTCTTCTCTACCCCCCCCAGCTTCCCCCCATCCATATTTCTTCCTGTTGGCCTGTCTCTCCAGTCAGCAGAGGTGTCCTCAGTGAACGTCACACACTGTGTTCTGCAGGCAAGGTGATGTGTCGTGTTCTCGGGGCACCCTGAGGTGCAAGCAGCCCGCTGCAGGAAAGAAGCTCGAGCATCAGAGCAGTGATTGTCACAGAGGGACATTGGGGAGTGGGGTGGGGTGGGGTGACACCAGATCCAATTACAAGGCTCGTCAGAATCTTAAGAAGGGTCAAGTGCATGTATCCTGTATGTCCCTTATGTATTTCTATTGATACCTAAGAAGTCTCTTCCTGCTGGGAGCATTTCTGCAGCAGTTATGTGCTGTTTGCTGATTGTGTTTTACTGGCGTTTTTAAATCGGATCAGCTCAGATAGTTTGCAGCTGTGTTTTTTTTTTTTTTTTTTTTTTGCAAATAGAATGCAAGTTTTACAACTGAAACCAGACTAACAGAATTCTCTTCAGTGAATTAAATGGGTTATTGACTGCCCTTTTTCCACATTTTAGCAGCTCACACATGTCTTAATGAAGTGTATGTGACATATTTTGTTCACATTTTCTTTAATTGTTTTTAAATTATTGAAGCAAAATTGTTTTGTATTTTTCCTGGCTTTCTTGAAAAGGTCTGCTTTAAAGCCTGTCACTTTAAGAACTATCCTTCACCTATTCAGCTCCACCCTTCCTCTTACATCAGTTAACCATTAGCTGGCTAGCTTATAGCCTCTTTCTAGCTGGGATGAGCAGCGCTGGTTCACCAGTCCACAGTCAACAGTATACCTCACTTCACTCCGGCCCATCTCCCAATAATTTTACCATGATTCCACAACAAATCACTAGCACCGTACAGCAGACAGCCCTCCCAATTACCGCATCTGAGACCTGGCCCATGAGCCGAGGCTACTGGCCCAGCTACTGAGCCAAGGGATCTCAAACGGCAGTGTCGCACTCTGTGGGATTCCGCTCTGCTCCCATGGCCAGCTGGGGGATGCCCCATCATGAGGCGGCTTTCCTACGCTGCCCCCGAGAGTGGAGCGGAGTCGCGCAGACCCCCCAGAGGACGGTGGCGTAGTTGGCTGTGAGAGCCAGCCGCCACCAGCCAGCAGCTTCCAATACAGGCGATCCACTGCGGAAATACACTAAAACCACCTGGAGATGGGCCGGAGTGAAGCAAGGCACACCGGCAAACCAGGTGGTAACAGGGATGGCTATTAGGGTGACTAAGATCTGAAGAAAATAACAATATAAGCCGGGCTTGGTGCGAGGCTCCTGGTACCAGTGTTACCTCAGGGCTAGTAGGCTACCTTTAGCCAGGTCTACCTTTAGCTGGCTAGGCAGGCCAATAATAGAGCAGTGGGCGGGTTTCAAAGACGGCAGAGTCAAAAGCGTTTCTGGAGTTTCTTGGGAGAGAAAAATGAGATAAAGGCTGTGTGTGTTTTTAAGAGAATTGACTGTTTTGAAATTTTTTTTGATAATTACGTGACCAGTAGACTCATTTCAGACAGTTAAAACCTACAAACACACCATTTTTCAGTCAGTGACCCCTTTAAATTAACTCTAACTGCTTGAATAAGATAAGATAAGATAAGCGTTTATTAGTCCCACAATGGGGAAATTCTAGGATTGCAACAGCACAGGGATAGCAACACTCAGAGCAATAATTAAGAAGATACGAAAACTATAAATAAGAGCAGTGGATATACACACGTACACATAAATATATAAATATATATACAAAGTGCGGAGCATTGTAGCAAGATGGAATAAACAGCATAACCGTCTACTTAGTTATCCTACATAGTATGAATATGTACCCATACATATTGTCACCCTCCGTAGCGACTGATATTGTCCTAGTTGTATACTGGAGGGGACCATTTTTGTAAGTCTGTTGCGTCTTTTGCATTCAATACTACTAGGTCGTCACGTTTTTTTGCTATCTCTGCGAGCAGCCCTGCTTAGGTTATACAGTCTGACAGCCGTAGGTAGGAAGGACCTGCGGAACCTCTCGGTTGCGCACCTAGGATGATGTAGTCTACTGCTAAATGAGCTCCTCAGTGCGTTCAATATGTCCTGCATAGGGTGGGACTCGGACTCCAGCAGAGATGACAGTTTAGCCACCATCCTTCTCTCTCCTATCTTCTTCACCGGGTCAAGGCGTTGCCCCAGAACAGAGCTAGCTTTCTTGATCAGTTTGTTTAGTCTCTTCGTATCGGCTGCTGTAATCAGAATCAGAATCAGAATCAGGTTTATTGCCATTGTTCATGTAGTACACAAACTAGGAATTTGTCTCGGTACAATGCTGCAACATTAAACATGATAAGAGAAATAAACTATACATGTAATAAAGTGTAGGATAAGATTAAGTGATACTGGTCAACAGTTAAAATATATATTAGCCAGCAGCAGATACTGTGGAGAACTATATAGTGCAGTCGGTAATGCAGGAAGAAAACAGTGATGATTGACATGAGTCTGGTTGAGCTGCTGTACATGGTGCACGAGAGTCAATAAGTCAATGCCGTTGCCCCAGCAGACCACTCCAAAAGTGATGGCTGATGCCACCACTGTGTCTTAGAATGTCTTCAGCAGCGCCCCTTGTACACCAAAAGACCTGAGCCTCCTCAGTAGGAACAGCCTGCGCTGTCCCTTCTTGTAGAGTGCGTGTATTGTGTGACCAGTCTAGTTTATTGTTCAGATGAACACCAAGGTACTTGTAGGATGTCACCATCTCAATGTCTGTTCCCTGTATGTTTACTGGTGCTGTGAGGGGTTGTCCTTGCCTGCGGCAGTCCACCACCAGCTCCTTAGTTTTCCTCGCGTTGATCTGGAGGCAGTTCCGATGGCACCAGTCCACGAAGTCCTGGATAAGCCCTCTGTACTCAGCTTCATCTCCGTTGGAGATGAGGCCGACGATCGCAGAGTCGTCAGAGAACTTCTGTAGATGGCAGTCTGTTGTGTTGTGTGAGAAGTCCGCAGTATAAAGGGTGAACAGGAAGGGAGCCAAAACCGTTCCCTGGGGGGACCCCGTGCTACCGATGATCGTGTCAGACACACAATCCCGGGTTCTCACAAACTGTGGCCGGTTAGTGAGGTAGTCCAGGATCCATGACGACAGGTGCTGGTCCACCCCTGCGCACAGCAGCTTGTCCTTCAGGATCATCGGTTGAATGGTGTTGAAAGCACTGGAGAAGTCAAATAACATGATCCTCACCGCATTCCCGGGCTTCTCCAGGTGGGACAGAGAACCGTGAAGGAGGAAGATCACTGCATCCTCCACCCCAATGCCATGCTGGTAGGCGAACTGGAGTGGATCCATCGCTGGTCCCACCAGGGGGCGGAGGTGAGCAAGGAGCAGTCTCTCCAGGGTCTTCATCATATGAGACGTCAGGGCCACTGGTCTGTAGCTGTTCAGATCTTTGGGGTGGGAAGTCTTTGGTACAGGTACCACACAAGATGTTTTCCACAACTGTGGTACCCTCCCCAGCTTCAGGCTCAGGTTGAAGATATGCTCCACAATCCCACACAGCTGGTCTGCACAGGACTTGAGGAGCTTCGCGCTGATGCCGTCCGGTCCCGCGTCCTTCCGCGCCTTGATCTTCCTCAGCTCCGTCCTCGCCTGGGTCTTCGTGAGGGTCAGGTTGGGGGGGTGGTGTTGGTGGAGTGGGGTGTGGACAGCAGTTCTTGATGACTTTAGAGGCAGCAGTGGTTGTTGTGCAGTCGGGGGGGGGGCAACTGGTCAAACCTATTAAAAAACAGGTTCAGATTGTTCGCCCACTCCCTGCCCCCCGTGGCCTGGGGGGAGGTATTCTGGAGCCCAGAGATGGTTTTAAGATTTCTCCAGACCCCGTCGATGTCGCTCTGTTGCAGCTTGTCCTCCATCTTCTTCCTGAAGCTGTCCTTGCCTTCTCTGATCTTCCTCCTCAGCTCCCTCTGAACGGACTTCAGCATCTCCCTGTTCCCTGATCTGAAGATCCTCTTCTTCTCTCTCAGAAGTGTTTTTATCTCAGGGTTGATCCAGGGTTTGTTGTTCGAGCAACACCGTATGGTCTTGGTGGGTACGGTGTTGTCCACACAGAAGCCGATGTAGTCCGTGATGGTGTGAGTGAGGCCATTGATGTCCTCACCATGTGGATTGCAGAGCTGCTCCCAGGCAGTGATTTCAAAACAGTCCTTTAGCGTGTCCATTGCCTCCTCAGACCATAACTTCACCGTGCGCATGACTGGAGGTTGTCTGTGTACTAAGGGTTTGTACACCGGCAGAAGATGAACCAAGTTGTGATCCGATCTCCTGAGTGGGGGGAGGGGTGATGAGGTGTACACCTCCTTAGTATTTGCATAGAATAAGTCCAATGTTTTATTGTCTCTAGTGTGGCATGTGACATACTGGGTGAATGTGGGTAGAATGGGGGACAGTGAAATATGGTTGAAATCACCTGAGATGAGGAGAAGAGCATCTGGGTGTTCTGTCTGCAGCCTGCCAGTTACTGAGTGGATGACATCACGCGCTGTCCCAGCGTTCGCCGTCGGATTTGCATAAATAACAATGCAGATCATGTGTGAGTATTCCCTCGGGAGATATGTAGGCCGCATGCTAACAGCTAGCAACTCAATGTCTTTGCTACAGTGCTGTTCCTTAACCGTGCGTGATATGTCCCGGTCTGCACCAGTTGGTATTGACATACATTATCACTCCTCCGCCCCTTGTCTTCCCACTGTCTGGTGTCCGGTCTGCCCGTATTGCGTGGAAACCCTCCAGTTCGATGTTAGCATCTGTTGCTAGTTCTGTTAGCCACGTCTCAGTATGTAGCATCAAACTACTCTCCCTGAAGACACTCTCGTAGCGGGAGATAGCCGCTAGCTCATCAGTCTTACTGAGTAGAGATCGAACATTCCCTGTAATAACGGATGGGAGGACAGGTCTGTACCTTATATTCTTCGCCCTCCGTCTTACTCCAGCTCGACACCCACGAATGATGAGAATCTGAAATTTGCAGTACCTAAACAAAGATGGTGCAATGGTTAGATATAGGTATGTTAATGATTAAGATAAGATAAGATAAGATAAGCCTTTATTAGTCCCACAATGGGGAAATTCCAGGATTGCAACAGCACAGGGATAGCAACACTCAGAGCAACAATCAGAAGGCAAGAGAAAAACAAGAGCAGCGAGTATACATACAGTATGTACATATAAATATAAATATATATATATAGACACACAGTGCGGAGCATTGTAGCTAGACGGAATAAATATATAAATATATAAACACACAGTTGAGGTGGTATGGGCATCTGATTAGGATGCCTCCTGGACGCCTTCCACTTGAGGTGTTTCAGGCACGTCCCACTGGGAGGAGACCCCGGGGCAGACCCAGGACTCGGTGGAGAGACTATGTCTCCCAGCTGGTCTGGGAACGCCTTGGTATCCCCTCTGAAGAGCTGGAGCAGGTGGCTGGGCAGAGGGAAGTCTGGGCTTCTCTGCTTGAACTGCTGCCTCCGCGACCCGGACCTCCGGAAAAGCGGTAGAAGACGGATGGATGGATGGATATAAACACACAGTGCGGAGTATTGTAGCTAGATGGAATAAATATGTAGATATATAAACACACAGTGCGGAGCATTGTAGCTAGATGGAATAAATATGTAGATATATAAACACACAGTGCGGAGCATTGTAGCTAGATGGAATAAATATATGAATATATAAACACACACAGTGCGGAGCAATGTAGCTAGATGGAATAAATATGTAGATATATAAACACAGTGCAGAGCATTGTAGCTAGATGGAATAAATATGTAAATATATAAACACACACAGTTAACTACACACACAATTAACTGACTTTTGATTAATTGTCAATAACAATTTAGTCGACTAAACTAAATTAGTTGTCAATTAATTGATAACTCAGCAGTCCTTTTCAGTGGGAGCTTATTCTATGAAATGCAGTGGCATCGCCATCCAGGCGGGGGCGCTCACGGTCACCCAGTGCCGTCTTTCAACTGAAACTAAAGAAAAAAAAACAGAAGACACTAACCCCCCCAAAGTGCATGTGCTGTGCAGAGCAAAACAAATTTGTCCTTCCATGTTACGTCGGAGAGCCACAACAAGTTCCAATGGCACGCGAGCTTGAAGATCCACCCGCCTAATTCAAATCAGCAGGGCGGAGAAATGGACCGGAGCAAGGAAGAAACTACACGAGCGCAAAACCCCATCCCTGCTGCCTTCAACCTGCCACTAGACAGGAAAGCAGACTGGACTCAAGTTACCATTGAGGTGACACAACAGAGGGTTTGTCTGGATTGCTGGGGTACTGTGATAACGTCTAACATACAACAGATGAAGCAGCTCACAATTTATTTTCCTGTTAAAAGAGTCTACCAGTGCAGCTCAGTAAATTAGAACGTGAAAGTAGTTTTTTGTAATATTTTAACTAAAAAGGACAAATTGTTTGATATTAGTAATAGCTTTTAAAATAAATTCAAAATCATGACATTTTTAATTTACTGAGATATACTAGTACACACACTATACAGTACAAAATTTGTTAAACTACAGAACATGCCATTGTCTGTATGAAAAAAATGGAAATGGTACAATACATTATTGAGGGATATGGTGTTCATATTTTATTCAGTATATGAAAAACAGTAGTGAACTTTTTATATGTTAAAGATAGAAAGACCGTATTGTACCGAGGGAAATTCACATTCTCAGGAAAATTGCCGCTTATCAATTAATCAACTAATGATTAATGAATTAATCGATAACTTGCATCCCTAGTCAGATGCATAGCTGTTGCAAAACATTTTTCTATTCACACTCACATTTATTAACCATTATATAGCAGTTAGTTCCAACCTAGCAATTTGATTGGACAGTAGAGATTCCAGGAGTTGCTATATTCCACAATAATTGCACTTCAATTTCACTGGATATGTATCACTCCGCTTCAAAAGTGTTCATCCATCCATCCATCTTCTACCGCTTAATCCTGTTTGGGTCATGGGGCCGCTAGAGCCTATGTAACCTTTAATTACCAACAGTAATTTACTGTCAGCTCTTTGACAATTGTAATCTTGTTTTGGGTACCTTAATTTCTACAGTGAGGTGCTATTTGACAAGAAATTAAACATTCATGACCCGGAAGTCCCACCCTTTTGAAGAGGTCTACCCTGGCCCTGCTGTCATTTTAAGCCCCTTAAGCGATTTCACGTCTGTTTAAAAAACTAGGCAGTGCTAGAGTTTGATTTATTGTCTCTATTAACAAACCACAATACCTTTGTGGTGATGGACTCTTTGTTTCATCTGAAAATCTGAAGAAGAGCGAACAAAGTGGGCTAAATTGCTAGCATGCTAACTACTAGCTACTGACTATCTACCTACCGGTGGTTCTGCCAAACAGCATTGGCTACATTTTGATCTGGGGTCTTCTGCAGTACCAACTCAACAGGTACTGTATGTATACATTTTATAAACACTTATTACTTTTGCACTTGACAATATTTAATTTGTTTACATGTGTGTGAAATACTGTAACAACAGACGTCTTCATGCTGATTGAGGTGGTTAGCAACAGTTACTGGCTACATTGAGAAGGGATTTTTTTTTCAGCCCTGCAAAATAGAATAGAATAAAATAGACTTTATTGTCATTGTACAGTTGTACAGCACAACGAAATTGTGGGTGCCCTACCAGGCTACTGCACAATAAGTAAGTGAGAAGAATTTGAAATAAAACAGTTACTGAACACAAGGTTAACTATACGACTGAAGTAAAAATAAAAGTAAAAATAACAAATAGCCCATTAGTATATACACAGGTACGGTAGTGGCTTCACGGTACTGGTTAAACAAACAAACAAATCATAATATTGTGTCCAGTATTGTTATCATTTAATAAACTGTGCTTGCCAGAACTGTTGTATAAAAGCAATATTACACTCAAGTTTGTTACGGTATCAGGAATATACTAATTCTGAGTGTGATAGTAGATGGCACAAGTCATATCACACCCAGAGTTACTATATTCATGATACCGTACTCACTCTTGTGTAATGTTGTTTAATATACAGTACCTAATCTTAGTTGCTCTCTGCTATGATGTTTGAAAACCAGCTTGCAGGCCAAACAGCAACATAGCTTTGACCTTCAATTGCTCCAGATAGGGGTCACAAATAACCCATACTCAAGCAACCCCCACTTACACTACACCGTCCCCGTCCATTACTGCAGTGCTCTGCATAGCCTGCTAACAATGTAATTGTCAAACAAAGCATCTCTGGGTGCTCTGTTATTAGCTGTATGCCAAACCGGCTCCTCACTAACGAGGCAGCTTGAAGACCTGAATCCGGCATCTTCCATGCCCTGTGGTCGTATTGCAGATGCTTCGGGATTATTTCCCCCAGTTTCACATCTAGGTATGTTTGTAAGCAGTGAACCAGCTGGAGAGTGATCAGATTAGCAGAGGCATTACTAGTGCACTGGGGCAGAGTTAAGGGATAGCCTCGGAGCGGTGATATACAATACGCAAGAGTGGTGGTAATTGGGATGGGGGCAGTGATCGGGATGACTGATAACAATATTGGCTGGTTGTTTTCTGGTGGCAGCAACCCTGAGTGGAAGCACTTCAGCTCGGGAGATGTTTGGCAGACAGCGTGTGCCAAGCTTGCTCTGCTTTCAGCCCATGTGAACTGGAGATAGAGGACAATCTTCTCCAACTAAGTGATCTTCCAAAATTTGCTTTCATGTTATGTTTGGATGACAACTGTTGCTGGCTATATTACACCAACTTCTGAATATTGAAAAGATGCTAACTTAAAGTGGGCCTATAATGAAAATTTCACTTTTTCTGTGTTTTTCCACATTAATTAGGGTGTCTGGAGTGGCTATCAATGCAAAAACTAAAAAAAAAGTCACTACCCTGTGACTATGTTAGGGTCTACCTGGTCTTTCTAGGTCTCATCTAGTGGGCTGTTCACGTTTGGAATGATACTGCTCTCCTTGTCATGCGCTGGCCCTCACGAGCCAGCATAAGACGCACACAGAGTCACCAGTGAGTTTTTCAGTGAGTTTATTTACGGTGAAAAAGGTGTTAACACAAGCTGCTGAGATAATGACAGGAGTCTTCACAGAACAGGAAGCATAGGGCTATACAGCACACTATAGGTCCAGAGCAGGAGACAGTCACACACAGTCAGGCTTGGTAATAATAACACACTGGCTGCTAAGGCAGGGACTTACAGATCATTATACGCCGGGAGGAATAAGGCTAATGTAGCACACTTACTGGTACCGGTGAAAGACGGTCAAGCCCAAGGCAGCCGAGGTATGAATACAGTCCAGGCATCCGCAACGTGACGGTGGGTGAACAGTTAAACGACCAGGTTGGCGATCAGTAAGCGATCAGACACTGCTGCGTCCTAACGACGCCAGTGCTCAGCTTAAATAGACAAGGTACTAATGACAATGATGACACACAGCTGGCCGACCGTTGACAGGCGGAAGCCCCACCGAGCACTTTCACAATAAGAGCCCGGAGAGGCCAGAATACCGCCCGCAGCTGTCAAGGCCGGCAGCGAGACATAACTTTAACCCGAGCGCGATCAGAACCGACGCTCGGGTCATAACAGTACCCTCCCTCCTCGGGCGGACTCTGAACGCCCCAAGGAACCAACCTGCCCCCCCCGCCCCCCCAGGGTGGGAGGTTGGGGGACAGGTGCGGAGGGAGAGAAACCAACCCAAGAACAAGACAAAGACCAGACAAGAAAACCATACAAGAAATACATACAAACACATGACTCTGGGAACAAAAAAAAACAAAGGAAAGAAATACATGACTGGAACCATGGACACAAAAGAAATACGTGCTAAACACGACGACTATGAAAAAACAAACACACAAGACCAAAAATACAAGTAAACCCCTGGAAACTAAGAACAAAAACCTCCATACTATAACTCCTCAAGGAGGAGTGGAGAACAAAACAACAAGGACAAAATGACCCAACTTGGCTATGACAAGACTGTGGCTCTCCCAGAAAAAAAAAAACATGAGGCAATCCAAAATTGCTCTGACTTGGCTAAAACTAAACTATGGCCCTCAAAAAAAACAAAAACAAGAGGCAATCAAAAAAAATGCTCCGACTTGACTAAGACAATGACTGTGGCTCACAAGAAAAAAGAAACAAGAGACAATCTAAAATTGCTCAAACTTGACTATGACTAAGACTTTGGCTCACAAGGAAAAAAAAACCAAGAGGCAATCTAAAAATTGCTCGAACTTGACTAAGACTATGACTTACAAGGAAACAAGAGGCAATCAAAAATTGCTCGGACTTGACTAAGACTATGACTTACAAGGAAACAAGAGGCAATCTAAAAATTGCTCGGACTTGACTAAGACTATGACTTTGATAAACAACAAAAAAATTGCTAGACGTACAAAACATGATTTGGCACCATATGGGCCCACAGAAAATCCCACAGTACATGATCAGTCAGGTGGCCTGCCCCAGTCCCATGCCCCCAGAAATAAGTCCTCCGGTGGCCGAACCAGGTCCCCCCGTAACACACACAGTTTATTAGGTGGCCAACCCAAGATGCCGAACGCTCCAAGAAGTTCCTCGGGTGGCCGACCCGCATCCCACAACCAACAGGACCGTGGAGGGATTGCATGCAGCCACTCACCTGAAAACGACAAAACAGGAGAGCGCCGATCTGCCAAACAAAACCCACTAATGGCCCCCAGCTGGTGGCTCCTGAGAGGGGGACAACCAAAAGCCTGGACCCCCTCGAATCCTGATTGGGTCCAGTGCAGCCGCACCTGCACTGGACCCCCACTGGACCTCGTCGGACTCCGATTGGGTTACAGCCACACCTGAGTCGGAACCCAACTGAACCTCGTCGGACCCCGATTGGGTAATCGCTGCACCCACGTTGGACCCCGACT
Source organism: Pholidichthys leucotaenia (assembly GCA_020510985.1). Taxonomy (NCBI): domain Eukaryota; kingdom Metazoa; phylum Chordata; class Actinopteri; order Cichliformes; family Pholidichthyidae; genus Pholidichthys; species Pholidichthys leucotaenia. The sequence goes on from CM035838.1 coordinate 151,627,295, forward strand.
GGGTCAGGACGGGCCCAGATTGGGTCACCGCTGCACCCATGTTGGACCCCGACTGGGTCACCTCAGCCCATGCGTCGGACCCCGACTGGGTCAGGACGGGCCCCGATTGGGTCACCGCTGCACCCACGTTGGACCCCGACTGGGTCACCTCAGCCCATGCGTCGGACCCCGACTGGGTCAGGACGGGCCCCGATTGGGTCACCGCTGCACCCACGTTGGACCCCGACTGGGTCACCTCGGCCCATGCGTCGGACCCCGACTGGGTCAGGACGGGTCCCGATTGGGTCACCGCTGCACCCACGTTGGACCCCGACTGGGTCTCCTCGACCCACGCGTCGGACCCTGACTGGGTCACCTCGGCCCACGCGTCGGACCCCGACCGGGTCACCTCGGCCCACGCGTCGGACCCCGACCGGGTCTCCTCGGCCCAAACGTCGGACCCCGACCGGGTCACCTCGGCCCACACGTCGGACCCCGACCGGGTCAGGACTGCTCCGGCGACGACCTCCATCTCTGAACCTGGAATCCCCGGTCCTGTGACCTTGACTGGCTCCGGACCGGTAACGCTGTGGAGGTGCTCAGAACACAAGAGAGGATCGGGATCAGTTCCACCGGCAGCGCCAGAGCCCAGCGAGACGAGCTCGGGTGCAGCGGCCGGCTGCCCCTCACTCGCCTCCCCATGAGGCAGGCAAAAATGCTCTAACACACCATACAGGAAAACAAGAAAGAGCACTTGCCTGCACTCGGGCTCTGGAGCCGTCCAGGACTTCGCCGATCCAGGTTCAAGGAGATGCTCTTCGTCGGGCTCCCACTCGGCTGTGTCGGGTTCCACAGCCGGCCTGATGGTCTCTGCAGCTGGATCCTCACGCGCTGGCATCCACGCCAATAACCCGTATGGCGTGGGGGCAGAGGACCCTGGACCTGCTGACTCGGGCTGCATCCCTGAGGAACCCTGGGGACGCTCTCTTGTCGGCTCTGGCTCCTCACTGCAGTCCGTTCTGCTCTGTCCAAAGCAAGGCTGCAGGACCGGGATATCTCCCAGAGCTGCAGGCCTCCCCCTCGTTCGACGGTGTGGGACTGACGCCGAGGACCGCTCCGCAGGAGGAGACGCAGAGGCAGCAGGTTTAATACAAAGGGCTACAGCTGGGGAAAGAAACTCAGGGAGCTGCGAACCCTGAGCTTCACCCCAAAGAGTCAGACAAGACAGATCACTATTATTACTAGGAAAGTGAACTTGGACTTGCCTGTCTCCCGGGGGGAGGATGTTGTCAGCTGTAGCGGATGTTGCTTCTTCCCTTGCTCGCTGGATGGTAAAGGATCCAAGAACGGAGCCCACCGGCACAGGACTCAGCTCACTCTCAGCAGCTGGCTGGTTGAGGGGGTCATCCCGGCGGCCCGGAACTGGATCCGGAGCAGGAGCTTGCCGAAGATGCGCCCGGCCGTGACGCCGACGCCTTCGCCGGCCCCCAGATGGTGCGAACTCCCGAAATGGATCGAAGGCAGGATCAGGATCCATAGGCGAAGAGCAGGAGTGCCTCTTCACCTGCTTCATGCCGCGTTCCTCCTCCATCATCAGGAATAATTCGCGTTGTGCGGCGATGTCCTCCCTCCTCGCGTCGACTTCCGGGTGGTTGGTGTAGCGGGGAGAGAGATTACAGAGAACATCTTCGGCGGCGTCCAGGTACCAATGTATGCCGTGGTCATAGTCCAACAGGGAAGCGGAGATGAGCAGCTCATCCACGGCTTCCAAAACACTCGTCAGCACGTGGCTCTTCGGTGACGGCATTCCTCACATACACAGGACCCAGACAGGGAAAAGCAACGTCCAAAACTCAAACTCACTGGTGAATAGCGTCTCAGGTTGGCGTCACCGTAAACGCTGTTTGGGCAGCAGTGTACTGTCATACGCTGGCCCTCACGAGCCAGCATAAGACGCACACAGAGTCACCAGTGAGTTTTTCAGTGAGTTTATTTACGGTGAAAAAGGTGTTAACACAAGCTGCTGAGATAATGACAGGAGTCTTCACAGAACAGGAAGCATAGGGCTATACAGCACACTATAGGTCCAGAGCAGGAGACAGTCACACACAGTCAGGCTTGGTAATAATAACACACTGGCTGCTAAGGCAGGGACTTACAGATCATTATACGCCGGGAGGAATAAGGCTAATGTAGCACACTTACTGGTACCGGTGAAAGACGGTCAAGCTCAAGGCAGCCGAGGTGTGAATACAGTCCAGGCATCCACAACGTGACGGTGGGTGAACAGTTAAACGACCAGGTTGGCGATCAGTAAGCGATCAGACACTGCTGCGTCCTAACGACGCCAGTGCTCAGCTTAAATAGACAAGGTACTAATGACAATGATGACACACAGCTGGCCGACCGTTGACAGGCGGAAGCCCCACCGAGCACTTTCACAATAAGAGCTCGGAGAGGCCAGAATACCGCCCGCAGCTGTCAAGGCCGGCAGCGAGACATAACTTTAACCCGAGCGCGATCAGAACCGACGCTCGGGTCATAACACTCCTATCTTGATCTCCGCCCATCTTCTAAGACAGTGGGAGAAAACATGTCTCGTGCCCTTCCAAAGTCACACACCAATAACGCAGCTAGCCTAGCTTTACCACCTTGGTTTTAATGGCCACCCTCTATATATTCTACTCACCTCACTAGACATGTTTTCCCAGCCAGTTCATTAGTCCATACTCAATTGTGTATCTTGCTTCCAGATGTTATTATGAGATGTTGTGTTTTGGCTAGGATGGCCCTATAATTGATCCTCTAGCCTAGCTCAGTTGCTGCAGTTTTTATGGTTACTCTCTGTATATTCTACTCAGCCCCTTAGACATTCATGTTCAAAGCAGGTTCATTAATCCACACTTGATTATACTGTATGTCTCGCTTCCAGATGTTCCATCCATCCATCCATCCATCTTCTTCCGCTTAATCCTTTTCGGGTTGCGGGGGGCTGGAGCCTATCCCTGCATCTTTGGGCAAGAGGCAGGGTACGCCCTGGACAGATCGCCAGTCCATCGCAGCTTCCAGATGTTATTCTGACTTATTTTGTTGTGTTTTGTCCATGATGGCCCTGTAATCACACTGATAGACACAGTAGCTAAGCTAGCCTAGCTTAGCTATCACTTATGACTCTCCTTGAAATAACTTACACACCCCATCCAACATCCATGATCCCAGCAGGATCATCTGCAATACCTGTCCATACACCCCATGCCTAGACGTTCAGACTTGTTTTTGTGCTTATACCCCAGGGACCTGTCCTGTCTATTAACCAATCACACCACACACCTGTGCTCCTAATGATGCCTTATTTGGGTTTCTTCCTGCTCACATTCAGACAGCTTTACTTTAATTAGCTCAGGCTGTGTCTCACAACTGGATCTAGCCAGAACCACAGATCTCAGAAGTGACAAAAGAGGGAGGGTGGGGTAAATAGTGGCTCATTATCATTTAAAGAAACATGCACCAAAACTGTCACTGTGAAGAAGGGTGTTTAATCTGAGTGGAAAATGGTATTTTAGTATGTGAACCCCGAGGTATTTTGACCAAAGCATGTTATAGCCATTTCATTAAGACTGCTAAAAGCTGTTGGTGAGTGGAAAAAGGGAGGGGGGGGGGGTAATATGTCCCCCATAAGTGTCTCACATTTGTTTTGCTGTAAAAATATCTTTATTACATTCATTCTCAGTCTTACACCTTTTCGCTCAATTAATTGCTTATAAAGTTGCTGTCAATTGAGACACTGTTTCAGGCTCACTGAGAATTTTAAAATATCAAATACCTGATGCTGTCATGGGGTTGGGGAGCTTGTAAGAGGGAACTTAATAGAAAAGGTCTTTAGTCCTGTTATTCAGGCAATTTAACAAAGAGTGTTATTAGAGGATGGATAATGAAGTGTGCAGCAGAGGTGTCTGCAGGCAGTATGCGTGTGTTGAGTTTGTGTATGTGCATTTGTAAGTAGAAATATTTTTCCATGCATAGGTGTATATATTTTAACACAATATTTTTGCAACATCAGTAAATTTTTTATTTCCCAGAGTTGAGAAAGAATGTCTTCAAGTAAGAACAAGCCTTTAAAATATCATTTAACTGCGTTTAAGGGGCTGAGCTAATGGCTAACAGGCTAAACTCAGAAAAACAAGCGACTCACCATCACTACTGTCTTCCTTAAATCACCTCACCACTTAGTTATTTTTATTAGCACTTTAGATTCTACGCTTAAAATATGACTTGTGGCATATATATGTTTGCAACAATTTGATTTATTTTAATTACTGTGTTTATGACTTCTGTGTAGAATTAGATGGTGGGAGAAAATCGATACAGCGTAATATCGCAATACTTTGTAGTGGCAATACTGTACTGATTCAGAAACACTAGTATCGTGATACTTTCTTAAAAATTATTGTTAAATGTTGAAAATCAAACTTGCCTATTTAGGTACCAGATTAATAAAAACAAACTGCCTTTTCAGTCCACTAGATGGTGCTAAATACTCACTGTCTGGTTAGGTCAGCACAGCAAAGGAGTGATTCCTGACATCTAACCGGGAGTTGGACAAAACAAATCGGTTATCGCAAGATTGCAATAATATCAGATGGTGGCCCAAGTATCGTGATGATATTGTATCACCGGGTCTCTGCTGATTCCCACCCCTATTTAGAATTAGGATAAATCTGTTAATTGCCAAAACAGTTTAACTTAATCAGTTGAAATGCATGAATTACGTTTAAAGATGTGCTTTAGTGGATATAAATCCCCTGAAAAACAAATCTGCGTTGTCTACACTGCTATCTTATGCCTGCTTTTCCCTGATAAAAAACTGTCATTGCCTTACAGTTGCTTGTAAATTTTTTTTTGCCCTTTTCCTCCTTCTTCAAATGCCTGGATCTAGTTAGCCCCCCCCCCCCCCACACACACACACACACATCCCGCCCATGGGGACACTAACACACCGCCTCTCCTCCAGGACCTCAGCACACAGAAGTTTTCCAGAGTCAGTTTTCTTGTGTCTAAGTTTATGTTCGTGTTTTGCCCCACGTCTCTGTTTATTTTGTTATCTTTGTCTTTTTTTAAATAAATCAGCAAACTGACTGTTTGGTCTCTGCCGTCTCATGAATGCCCTGTAAGGGGCGTTCCATAACAGTAGGTCGCAGCCAAGTGAGACGCCAGCCACAGTAAGTTTGTTTTTTTGGGCTTGTAGTTTTTTCCCCCTGTTTTGTGTACCAGTGTGTTTCCGGATATGGCGCCGCCAAGAACTGGCTATTCTTTGGACTTGGGCTACGAGCTAATCGTGGTGCTCATTGAGGTAGATGGCATCCTCTCCCAAGCTCGTAGCGACACCACCCCCGGCGGCTCATGCTGGTATCTGGACCTCGCAGAGGCGGCAATTTAAGCGCAATCCTCGCCATGCCGATCGCGCTGAGGTCAGGAGGAGGATGGCCAAAATTACGGCACTTCGGGGAGGGATCCGTGGACTGGAGAAGAGTTCCGGCAGGAAACCGAAGCCAGAGCCGACGGTGAGGCATCTCCGTTCCTCACCTTGGGATCAGGTTCCTGTCACCCATCCAGCCCAGGGGCCTGCGTCACCGAAGGGCCGTTCCCATCCACAGCAGAGGAAGAGGACAGCCGGGACCCCCGTGAAGAGACGCAGTGGGCAGCTGAGCTCATCAGGGGCCGGGTAGCTGAAGCATGCTCTTCCTCTCATCCCAGCCAGATCCTGAAGCATGTGGTGGCGGCAGTTAGACTGGTGTAGGTCAGTCCTGAGCTTCATCGTTATCCTGAGTACGCCGAGCTGCTAGCCTCTGTTTCAGCTCAGCAGCGGCGCTTCCCAGACCTGAACCTAGCCTCGCCCTCTGCTGGAAGAAGTCACCACCCTGCCTGCAATCAGCCCCTGCGAGCTCCCCGTCCGGATCCTGTTCCGGGCCTCCGTGAGAACTCTGCCTCCCATCCAGCTATTTCCGCTGCATCGCAACGGAAGGGATAGACAGCAGCCTCAGCCTCCGGGTCATCCGTTCCCGCTGTTCCGTCAGCTCCTCGTCCCCGGACTGCCTCGGCTGCTCCTCCCTCCTCCTCGGCGCTCTCTGCAGCTGCTGTGAGTTCAGCCAGTCCTGCCCCGGCTGCGCCCATCGCCGATCCCGTGCGAGCGGCTCCTCCTCGTCTTCCCGGGGGGCCCTCCGCCACCATCCGTAGGGGAGAGGGGAAAACCAAGCCCGCTGCAGCAGTCACCATCGGTCCTCAGGAGAACAGGCAAGTGCTGTTTCATTCTCACACTCCATATAATGAATTGCCTTGTCTGACTCCTGGGGGTGGAGCTCATGGTTCACAGTTCCCTGAGCTCCCTTCCCCTGCTGCAGCCATAAATAATGAACCTGCATCCTCTGTGTCTCCTTCCCCTCTCTACGAACGTCCCCCGGTTCCAGAAATCGACCGTCGGACGAAGGAGGAGTCTGCGGCCCTGGAGAGCCTTGTGCCAGCCCCGCAGCTGCGTTACGGGCAGAGGAGGAGGGCGGACTGCCATTTGGAGCCTGTGCCGACGATCAAGCGTCCCCGGGTCTCCGTAGAAGAGCAGTTGGACCCAGCAGGTTACGGATCCCCTGCCACCACACCATGTGGGCCATCGGCGTGGGCTTCAGTGTCTGCGGGTTCCCGGACTGTGACGACCATCCTGCTGGCTGCGGAGCCCACCGCAGTCAAGTTGGAGCCAAGAATGGACCTCCAGATTATCGAATCTGGATCGTCGGAGTCCTGGACGGCGGTGGAGCCCGAGATCAGGCAAGTGCTCTATTTTGTCTTTCTATTTTCCATTCTGGAGCATTCTTGCCTGTGTCTCGGGGAGATGAGCCAGGTGCAGCCGACTGCTGCATCTGAGCTCGTCTCGCCGGGCTCTGCCGCTGCCGGTGATCCTGATCCCGGTTTTCTTTGTCTCTGTGAGCCTTCTCCCAGGGTTGCCGGAGATGAGTCAGCTCCAGTCGTCACCGTCACGGAGGCTCCAGGTTCATGTTCAGAGGTCATCCCTGGTGCTGCGCTGGCCCAATCGGGGCCCATCGAGGGTGCTGTGCCGGTCCAATCGGGGCCTGTCGAGGACACAGCGCCAGTCCAATCGGGGCCCGTCGAGGACGCAGCGCTGGCCCAATCAGGGTCTGTCGAGGGTGCAGCGCCGGTTTGATTCGAGGCCAGTGAGGGAGCTGTGGATTCCCTTCGGCCAGACGCCGGGTTGGTTCCTCCGATTTCCTCTCATTTTTCTCCACTGGGTGCGGCTGGGGTTCCCCTTATTTGGGTCAGCTCTCCCCTGCTGTCCCTCTCGGTAGAGAGGCCGCCTCCAAGCTTTCCCCTCCGGTTCCGGTGGCCTAAGGACGCGGGTCGGCCGCCCGGGAGACTGCTTCACCGGGTCGGCATTCTGGGTTGGCTGCCCGAAGGACTCCCTTGTTGGTTCGGCGAACTGGTCCGGCCGCCTGAGGTACTGTTTTCCCGGGTCTGGGACTTGGGTAGGCCGCCCGAACTGTTTTTTTTCCCCCTTTCTGTCAGGTGGAATCTGAACTTGGGTAGGCTGCCTGAACTGCTTTTTTCCCTCTCAGTCAGGTGGAATCTGGATGCGGGTAGACCACCTGAACTGCCTTTTTTTTCCCTTCTCTGTTCTCTACCTGCCGACATCCCTGAAGTTGTGGTTTTTTTTCTTCCTTATGGGTTTGCAGGGATGCTCTTTTTTTCTCTCTCTCTCCTTTTTGCCTGGGTTATAAGTGTTGGGCCTTTCAGTCTGCAAACCTTGTTAGCCCAGTGCCGACTGCGGGCATCAGCCCAGTTTCTTAGTTTGGTAGAATGATCTATGTGTTCTTGGTATAATTGCATTGGAAACCTCATTGCCGTTGCAGAAAGGAGGAGATGATTGTCACTTTTGTTAAAGGACATTCAGAAACGACATACTTAAAATCTGTGTTTTTGAGCATTAGGCCTCCATTTCAATATTTCATTGAATTGAAGGATCTGTTTGCTTGGCAGTATTTATTTTTCTATTTTTTATAGATACATTTTTTTTTTTACACGTACCTTGGGAAGTGAATCTTCCTTTGATTATCTGGCAGTTCTCTGGAAATTATTTTGCATTTTGTTTATCTTTAAGAGAGTAAACATGAACAATACTGTGCAAACTCTGTCACATGCTGCACTTCTGCTTTTCTTGTGACACCTGTCTTGTAGCTAAACTTGTGAAAACCAAATTTGCTATCAAACTGCACTTGCTGGATAAACATACTTTCTGATGCCTTATTTAAATGGTTAATTTTGGACTTTATCTATAGTTGTGTTTGCCTACGCTGTAGTTATTGAGGTTTTTTTTCCCTTAGTGTTTATATAGTACTTCTGTGTTTTTTGAAGTGTACCCGTATTTTGGTTTTCTTGTTTCCTTACCGGGCAGTATGTTTCATATATTCTTGTTTATTCATTTCATTGTGCCTGAGTATTTCTCTTTAGTGTTGTCTAGTTTTGGTCACTCCAGTATTTAAGCCACGCCATTTTATGGTTATCCTTGTTCTTGGCCTGGTTATAGTTTTGTTTTCCTACTCTGTAGTTATTGAGGGGTTTTTTTTTCTCTCCTTAGTGTTTGTGTGGTACTTGTGTATTTTTTGAAGTGTACCTGTATTTTGGTATTCTCTTGTTTCCTTACCGGGCAGTACGTTATATATATATTTTTGTTTATTCAGTCCATTGTACCTGAGTATTTCTCGGGAGTGTGGTCTAGTTTTGGTCACTCCGCTGTTTTAGCCACACCATTTTATGTTCATCCATGTTACCTGCCCCTTGTGTTTGTTTTTTTCTTTTTCCTGTTATTCTGTGTTTTGTTTTTTTGTTTTTTTGGTTCTCTCCCTCCTGGCCTGTTTCCCCCTCTGCCCTCCCTGGGTTGGTCCTGGTAGCCTTCTGGTTGGGGGGCGGGGTCGGGGGGGGGGGGGGCTTGGATGTTATGTTTGCGCCTGGAATACGCCTTGTGAACGGGGGGTACTGTGATGGCCTGAGCGTCAATCCCATCCGTGCTCGGGTTGTCCAGTATTTTCCCTGTTCTATCTTATTTCGGGTCTGGTCACATGGCCTCCTCCAGGGCTCTTATTTTGACAGTGTCACGGTGGGACTTCCGGCTGTCAAAGCCGAGCCACGCTGTGACAGCTGTGGGTTATCTTACTAATTACTTTCCCCTTTTCTGATTAGCCCTTGCTCTGTATTTAAGGAAGCAGCTGAGGCTCACTCCTCACTGCGACCTACAACAACATCGTGCACCTCCGTGTACACGACTGGAGTTCCTATCCCCGACTCCAGTCTCTCCTGTGATTCATTTCATTCCTCCTCTCATAAGTGTTTATTGTTCAACGTAGGCTCCGTCCTCGCTGCCTCTCATAGTTAATCTCCAGAGTCAGTTTTTTGTGTCTAAGTTTATGTTGGTGTTTTTCCCCATGTGGCTGTTTTTGTTATCTTTGTCTTTTGTTAAATAAATCAGCAAACTTACTGTTTGGTCTCTGCAGTCTCATGAATGCCCTGCAAGGGGTGTTCCATAACAATAATGTATGACTTTAAAACAAAGTGGATTGATTTAGAACACATATTTAAATGTGTTATTATGAAATTAAATTGCCTTAGCTTCATTTGTAAGATTGCATAATTGTTTATAGTTGTTGGTGAAATTTGTTGACATTTGACTGAAAAATGGACGTCACATCAACTGTATTATATTTTATGTTAAAAATATTTAATCCAAATGGATGGGGAAAAATGTTTTGCATTTAAAATGTATGAAGTGCTGAAAAAAAACCCACTACATTTTTGAGTGTATTAGAAAGGTGGGCTTTTTTCTGCAGCCAGCAGTAGCCAGTGTGGAGTTTCACTGTGGTTGGTTAATTGCTTTTTTTTTTTCAACAATTTAAATGTTTTTATAGAAATATAGCCATGCATAATTGCATACACATCTCCCTAGTGCCTTGTTTGGCGAACAAAACCAATAGCCAAAGCACTAAATGTTCCAAGTCATTTTAAATATAAAACTACTTAGCAATATTTTCAAAATGTCTCTCCCTTCTGGCTGGCCAAGCAATTTAAAAAATGCTGAGTTTATTGCACACCAGTATAGAATGTAAAGGCTTACGTTATGAAAGCACATTTTTCCTGAGGTGGTTAGTCAGTTAATTAGAAAAGAGATTAGGCAGCACGTTTTGTGGAAGGAGAAATTGATATATTTCCTTTAAATAATTTTGGTTTGCAAAGAAAGGCTTCATTTTAAAGATAAAAATGTTATTTTTAATAATCTAATTAAAACATTTTCAATGCGTATACTGATGTTAAAAGATTACATACAGTTGAGACTTCTGTAGGCAACAGGATTATAGTAAAGATGATTTTGGTTAAGAAAAAAAGGCACTTTGTTCTTGTGATTCTACATTTCCCAAGATGCTTTTCCTATGTAAAGAAGTGCCCCTGTGTTTACCTTTCTCTGCTTTTCAAGTTTACGAGATGCCATCTATTTTTGCTCAGCAGACAGCCTGACCACAGTGGGTTTAGTGAGAGGAGCCCGGCTCGTCCCCACGGGTTTCCTCTGAGGCTGAGCATGTTGACTTTGCCCAGGATGCCAGGGGAAGGCTGGGAAAGCATGAGGGAACGGTCCCATTGGTGTCGAGACAGTAATGGGGCAACGTGTAGCAGGTTTTTGTGCCTGCTTCTCCTCTCTCATGAGGCGGTTTGGAGCTAAAGTGGTCTACAGTCTAAACAAGGTCTGACATGGGTGATTTTAAATACCTCAAAATTTTCAGTAATAGCAAAGATTTCTGTTGTGATTGGTCAGACAAACTGGTTTCAAAGTACACAAATAATGGGGCCATATTATTTAGAGGTGTCTAGTATGAGGGCTGCTCATTAAAGAATTCCCCTGACTCATTTGCCATGGTCTGAGAGGAACCAAACTTGGCACAGTTAGTCTTTCTCTGCATAGGTACCACCAAGGGTCACACACTTCTCCCGTCGCTTTATGCAGCTGTGGAGACCTCACCTGTAGAAGTCTGCAGGTTGCATCAGAAGCCATGACTTAACCTCAGAAATCAGCATTTCATTGTCTTGGAAATGCCTGCCCTTCAGAAAATGACTTGATGGTTGGAAAGAGGTGGAAGTCAGATGGTGTGAGGTTGGGAGAGTAAGGGGGGTGAGGAAGGATTTCAATGCCGCAGGACCGTGCTTCTGTCTGGGCAGCATGACAGTTGTAAAGCGTGATGTTGTTTCGCAGGAGGTGGACACCTTTGGTCAGCATGCCACACCTCTCATTTTTGATGGCCTTTTGCAATTTCTGCAGCAGTGAAGCATAGTAAGTCCTGGTAATTGTGGTACCCTTTGCCAGGAAAGCCATCATCAGTACTTCATGGTGCTTCCATTGCTTTGACTTGGCTTCATCATAATGATGGACCCATGTTTCATCTGACGTGATCAGTCTGTCAAAGAAGTCCTGGTTTACTTGGCACATGGCCAAAAGAGCCTGGGAGCACATGACTCGTTCCTGCTTCTGGAAAGGTGTGAGCAACCAGGGAATCCATCATGCGCACAACTTCTGCATGTGCAAATGGTCATGGATGATTTTTTTTCCCACAAACCCCACACTGATCTTGACATCTTGGGCTAGTTGGTGAACAGTTATATGGCGATTCTCCAAAATGGTGGCCTCCACATTCCAGATGGTATCTTCATCAATGGTGCATGCACGCGCATGAGTGGGTGCCGTTTCCACCGATGTCCGACTACACTTGAACTGTCGATGCCAGTGCTTTGACGACATCATACGATGGGACGTCTTCCCCATTAGTCTGTTTCATCTCATCGAACGTCTCCTGTGGTGTACAGCCTCTCAAGGACAGGAACCTGATGACCGTTCTGTGTTCATCTGGCTCTATTATCACACCTTACTCCACCTCATCATTTGTAAAAGAGAAACTCTTAGGAGTTCAGAGCTGCAAATTACCACATGACCTATAGAGATGTGTATTATTATGTATTTGCAATTTCAGCCTCCTACAATAATCAGAAGTGGGTCAGAGGAAATCTCTAATGAGCCGTAATGAGTCACATTTACTCAAGTACAGGTAACTTGTTCAAAGAATTGTACTTTTTAAATAGTTTATTTGTAGGATATTTATTACTCGTTACTTTTACTTTACTCTTACTTGAGTATGTTTGTGACGAACAACCTCTGCTTTTGCTCATGTACATTCACTCATAATCTGAGTTACTTTTACTGATTGTAAAACTGGTTAGAAATGTATTGTAATAAGTTGTTCTCAAAATGAATTGACTGCAGTGAAATGAATGCAGTGAAATGCTGCTTTGGGCATTTTTTTTTTTTTTTTTTACTTGCTGATTTCATTGTTCTTCTTTTCTTAAAAAAAAAAAAAAAAAAAAAAAAGCAAATTGAGAATAAAGACCCAAAATTTCTAAGAAAAAAGTTGCATTTTTATAATACAAAAGTCACACTTTTATCACAAAAAACTCAATAATTTATTAGAAAAATTTAATGAATTTATTATATTGAATTAGCAAAATTCTGTAAAACTTTTTTTCAGAGAAACCTTTAACATTAATGAGAATAAAGTGTAAAATGTGCAAAGAAATGGTCATATAGTTACAAGGAAACTCATGATTTCAATAGAAAATAACTTTAAAACATTAAAAAGTTGCAAATTTATGTGGAAAAAAAGTTATGCAAAAAGGATACAAATTTACAAAAAACTAATTCATTTATAAGAAAAAAGTCACAGAATTATGAAGAAAAAAGTCATGAGAAAATATACACAAATGTAATAGAAAAACCTCACAATTTGCAAGTATTTTTAGTAGGTGGTTGCTCAAGTCTGTGTGGCAGCGCTTGCTTGTACTTGAGTAATTAATTTCATGAGGTACTGCTGCTTTTACGAGATGAGCACAATTGCAAGCTACTGTACCCACCTCTGCTCAGGATCAGTGCCCATTCTGGAGCCACAGCGGGCCGCAGCCACAGCTACACCGAAAAGTGGACAAGGAGAGAGCAGGGCAAGAGAGAGAGAGCTAGACAGGAAGACCGACAGACCGAGACGGAAATAGAACTGGGAATAAAGGGAGGGGAATGACAGAAAATGGACAACCTTTGCACCGGCTGTGCTTAGCCTGGTGAATACTGCTGGATGGTGATTAATGTCAGGCCTTGTGAGGTGCCACACTCACACTCACTTACACATACTGTACACACCAACACAATCACGTATGTGCACGCGCGCGCGCGCACACACACACACACACACACACACACACACACACACACACACACACACACACAAAATCACTTTTAACAAGTCTTAGTCATTGTGTTACACAAGTGCCACTTCAGCGAAGCCACTCTGGGGACAATTATGCCCACAGGAGAACTAGGGGTCTAAAGAATTTTGCAGTTATTAAAGCTATCCCCGAATGCCAGTTTTAGGGCTCCACGTATCTGGGGGCAATTCACTGTGAATATCTGATTATTCTGTCTGCGTCTGCATTAATGTTTTTCAGAAATTTGCCTTTCATTATAATTTTAGAGCTTTTCATTGTAAATTTGTCACTTTTTTAAATCAAATGTGCATCTTTTCATGTTAATTTGTTCTGTTTTTCATATAAGTAAAATTTAAATTTGCATCTTTTCTCATAAATTTAGCTTTTTTTCCTCATAACTCCGTAATTTTTGTAAAGTAAATTTGAGTCTTTTTCTTGTATATGCTCACTGGCCACTTTAATACCTTACCATTACTGATTTGGATCCCCGTTGCTTTCAGAACTGCCTTAATTCTTCATGGCATAGATTCAATAAGGAGCTGGAAACACTCCTCAGAGATATTGGTCCATATGGAAATGCCGCTGCAGATTTATCGGCTGCACGTCCATGATGCTCCATGCTTGCTTCTATTCTTCCATGTTTTTTAATCCAAATTCTGACCCTACTATCCTAATGTTGCAGCAAAAATTGAGACTGAGACCAAATAATGTTTTTCCAATGTTCTACTGTCCAAATTTCATGAGCCTGTGTGAACTGTAGTCTCAGTTTCTTGCTCTTAGCTAACAGGAGTGGCACCAGTTCTGCTGCTGTAGCCTGGGTCAATGTGTTGTGCCTTCAGATTCTCATCTGTACACCTCTGTTGTAACGAGTGGTTATCTGAGTTACTATGCCTTTCAATCAGTCTGGCCGTTCTCTGACATCTAGGGTCAGCAAGGTATCTGGGCCCAGATAACTGCTGCTCACAGGATATTTTCTCTTTTTCAGACCATTCTCTATAAACCCTAGAGATGGTTGTACATGAAAATTCCAGTCAATCAGCAGTTTCTGAAATACTCAGACCAGCTCATCAGGCATCAACAACCGTGCCACGTTCACACTCACTTAACCCCTTTCACTCTGGTCAATTTCCCTAAAAACGCCAAAAAATAACGTACCCAAAGTAAATCAAAAAGCTGTTCTTCAACCCTTTGCAGCATCTTCATGGGGTTGGTCTCATTTAAAAGAAAACACTTTGAATTTTTTGGCAAAACAGTCATAATCTCTCTAAGTGCTCCGGCCACTGAGTAACAGTCATCTAAACATACTGAACTTGAAGAAAATAAATTTGGCCTGGGTGTTTTTTTTAGATACAAATGCTTGCAAATAACACACAGCTTCAGATACTGGCTGGAAAACGCAACAGAAATGTAGAACCAAGTGTTATCCAGCTGAGGTCAAAATTTTGTAACAATACCACAAAAAATGAATATATTACACAGCTTTTTTCTTAGGTTGTTCCCAGGCGTTTTTGAACTGTGCCAAATTGCACCAAATGGCACAGTTTGGAAAAACGTCTGTAACTTTTGAATGATTCAATATAGAAGCTTCATCTTGGGCTCTAATGAAAGGTGAAGGGCTGTGTGTGTGGGGGGGGGGGGGGTTGTTTATTCATTCATGAATGAATGAATGAACAAACAAGCCCCCACACACAAAGAAGCATGCCATGTAAAAAATGTGTGGCTTTTTTTTTTTTACAAGAAAAAATAACCTACAGTGCACTAAAAATTATTCTAGAATATCTGTAATGTAGAAGATAACACCCCCCCCCCCCCGCTACAGAGGACGGACATCGCCCATCGCTACATGACAGAAAGCAGTGACGGTGCGCTGCGGTCTACTACGCACAGTTGCGCTAAAATATCTGCAATATATCTGCAATCCCCTACAGAAGAGTAGCGGGGGGGGGGGGGCGTTCACAACATGACGGGGGGGCTGTTCGCAATATGACGGACCCGGACCAGAGCGGTCCGGGTCCGTCATGTTGCGATAACGCACAGTTGTAATTTACCGATCGGTCAAAAGTCATTTGGATTACAATTTTCAGGGATAAAGAATAATTTAGCTTATAACACTTACCTGTCCACAACAGCAATGTTGCTGGCGAACTTCTCTTCCTCATTGTCAGACGAACATGACGCTGGTCCGCTTGTTACAGACTCGTGGTTCTGGTCACGCGACCCGGTCAAACCATGTGTACATATGTATATTCGCTGCTCTTATTTTCTTATCTTTTAAATTATTGCTCTGAGTGTTGCTATCCCTGTGCTGCTGCAATCCTGGAATTTCCCCATTGTGGGACTAATAAAGGCTTAGCTTATCTTATCTTAAATAAACACAAAAATAGCTCACCTTTACTGTCAGTGGAATGGTACTTCGCATGCGCCCAGAAAATCCCGCCAGAGAAAAGTACTCAGTAGTGGTGGGTGGATCGATCCAAATATTGATAATATCAGTACCAACGTTGGTATCGATATTGATGTGTAATGAGATCGATACTCTGTGTCTGTGTTGCCATTCCTATCACAGCACGGAGCAGGCACACTCAGCCACACTTTGCTCCTCTTCGTCTTGTGGTTTTACCTCCTCCCTCTTATGCCATCACATGACTCAGCAGGGCCAGGTAAACAAGCTAGCAATAGGGATGGGCGATCGTAGCATTTTCGATACGATACCATTAATTTATGGGACTTTCTCTTCAATACCGATTATTGTACAAACTTAAATAGTGCTTATCTTTTTTTTTCCACAATGTTTTTTATTGAACCTTTTTTTTACAAACATAGCACAAACAATCAAACACTAACACTAAAGTAATTTAAAAATAATAAAAAAAAACATTAACTACAAGAAAGAAAAAAAAAATGTACTAAAAACACCAACAACCACTAACAAAGGCAAGTCATCAACAATGCTCCTCTGTTTAGTCTAGGTAATCTATTACATAAGTATACATATTATACATTCACCAATTTGGAATTTGCAAGGTCCACACACATCATTCACCTTCTTCTTCAGAAGTTATGTTTAATTTCTTCACATAATCAATGAAAGGTCTCCATATATTCTCAAACACATTTTCCTTTGATTTCAGTATGTATGTTATTCTTTCTAGTGGAAGGTTTGTTAACATCTGTCTTAACCACTGAGTCACATCTGGTCTATGAGTCTTTTTCCACAGTAGTGCAATACATTTTTTGGCATTAAGCAAACTGAGGTCTATGAATGCTCTTTCACTCCTATTAAAGTTATGCTTTTCTGGATACAGACCCAACAAAAACAGTTTAGGGTTCAATGTGAATTGTTTTGAAAATATTTTTTCAATTGTTACCCTCACCTCTTCCCAAAACATTCTAATTTTTCTACATTCCCATAAACAATGAAATAGGGTTCCTTTACTTTCCATACACTTTGTGCATGTATCTGGTATGTTTTTGTTATATCTATTTAACTCCACCGGTGTAACATACATCCGCATTAACCATTTAAAATGTATCAATTTAAGACGTACATTTATTGATTTGGTTTGAGCTTCTGTACAAGCCAATTCCCATTGTTCCTCTGAAATTTCAGTTTGCAGGTCTTCTTTCCAATAATTCAGTCTTTTCTGAGTTTTCACTTGAGGATAGTGTCAATGAATTATAAAACTCTGAAATAATACCCTTTCTCTTACTATCTTTTGTCAAAATTTTTTCCAAGGATGAATAAGTAGGTCGGATGAGAGCATTATTTTGATTTGATCGAATAAAGTTCCTAAGCTGAAGATATTTTAAAAATGTGTTCTATTGAGATTAAATTTGATCCTCAGTTCTTCAAAAGACATTATGTTTTCTGAACGTGACAAATATAAGTCTTGAATCTTTTGAATCCCTTTTAAATTCCATACTTTAAATACAGCATCCGCTCTCCCTGGTGTAAAATATTGATTACCCCATATTGGGCTAAATTGTGACAATAAGTGTGGTTCTTTTAAATATTTTTTGGTTTCACACCATATTTTGATCATATGCTTTACAATTGGATTTTTAACTTGTTTCTGTAATTTTTTAGCCGCGTCTGAATATATGAATAAGGGAAGAGGTAAAGGTAAATTGTATGATTCCATTTCAGTCCAGTGAGGGAGATCATTTGATGAAAATTAATGTCATAGACCTCAGTTGTGCTGACCAGTAATACAACATAAAATTTGGACATTTCAGACCTCCACGATCAAATGGTAAATATAGTAAGGACAGACGTAATCTAGCCTTCCTATTGTTCCATATAAATTCTACTAACTTTTTTTTAATTCTTGAGAATAGATCTGAAGGTGGTGGTAAAGGAATGTATTGAAATAAATAAAGTATTTTGGGTAAGATATTGCTTTTAAGTATATTAATTCTCCCGATCATCGACATTGGTAGTGACATCCATCTCTGAAGTAACTCATTAATATCTGTCATTAAGGCTTCATAGTTGGCACTCGTGACTGATTCTAGCTTAGGCACAATTTGAATTCCTAAATATTGAAACTGATTTACAACGTTGAATTGATTTACCTCAGGCACTGGGTGATTTCTCTGGGTCTCATTTAGCATTAATATTGAAGATTTAGTTTTATTTATTTTATATCCTGATACTTCCCCAAAGTTCTTTATTAAATTTAACGAGGTCGGAATTGATTTTTTAAAATTCGACATAAACAAAATTATGTCATCGGCATACAGGGAGATTTTATGTTCTGTTGGTCCTACTTTAATTCCACATATTTGTGGATGTAAACGTACTGCCATCGCTAAAGGTTCAATTGCCATAGTAAACAATAAGGGTGAAAGTGGACAGCCTTGTCGACATCCTCTATTGATTTTTATTGATTTTGAGATATTGCTGTTTGTTAGGATTTCTGCTGTAGCATTATTGTATATTATCTGAACCCATTTTATGAAATTATTTCCAAGTCCAAACCTTTGTAGGACTTCAAAAAGATAGGGCCATTTGACCCTATCAAAGGCCTTTTCGGCGTCCAATGATAGGAGAGCTGTATCCGGTGCTTCTTTATTGGAATAAATAATATTAAATAGTCTTCTTACATTATGGAAGCCTTGTCTTCCCATTATAAAGCCATTCTGATCTCGGTTAATAATATTTGGTAATATTTCTTGTAGTCGTCTTGCTAAAATTTTACAGATTATCTTAAGGTCAGCATTTAATAGGCTTATTGGTCTCATGTTTTCACATTTATTAGAGGGTTTACCTGGTTTTGGCAACAGTATAATTAAGGCATTATTCATGTATGGTGGTAAATTACTATTTTGAAATGCTTCTAAAACCATTTCCAAAAGTGGTTTTATTAATTTATTCTTAAATTTTTTATAGAGGTCAACTGGAAGACCATCTGGTCCTGCACTTTTTCCTGATTTCATATTATCAATGGCTAGCCCAACTTCTTCTTGACTAATTTTAGACTCCAGTATCTCCCTG
The DNA here is from genome assembly GCA_020510985.1 of Pholidichthys leucotaenia. Classification (NCBI taxonomy): domain Eukaryota; kingdom Metazoa; phylum Chordata; class Actinopteri; order Cichliformes; family Pholidichthyidae; genus Pholidichthys; species Pholidichthys leucotaenia. The sequence continues at coordinate 151,646,118 of CM035838.1, forward strand.
CTTTCATTTGGAATACACGGTATAGATAATCCGTCCAAAAACCCATTTAGTTTTGTTAAGTCAGTTTCATTTTTTGTATCATATAGTTTTTCATAATAATCTCTAAAGGCACTATTAATTTCTAAAGGATCTACAACTGCCTGTCCGTTACTTATAATACTGGTAATTGGTGTTTTAAATTCTAATTGTTTAATCTGTCATGCCAATAATTTTCCTGATTTTTCACCTTGTTCATAAAAAGTTTGCTTCAATCTTAGAAGACTCGAGGCAGCTCTATTCGCTGATTTTTTGTCATATTCAGCTCTCAGAATCAGTAATTCGTTCTCTAACTTTGGGTTACTTCCTTCATACACTTTTTCTTGAAGAATTTTTATTTTACGTTCCAAATGGACTCTCTCCTCTCGAGTCTTCTTAGATTTTGAACCTGTATAACTAATAATATGCCCCCTAATAAAAGCTTTGAAAGCCTCCCACTTTATACATGCTGATGTTTGTGTAGTATTGATATCAAAGAACTCATCTATCTGTTTTTCTATGTACTTAACAAATTCCTCATCCTGAAGCCATTTATGCTGAAATTGCCACCTACCTGGATCCTTTGTCAATTTCTTATCTACATATATTAGACAGCAGGGTGCATGATCAGAGATCACGATGTTATCATAGAAACAGTTTTGAATCTTGGACCTTAATTCTGTGGAGATCAAAAAATAGTCAATACGTGAGAATGTCTTGTAGGTATTAGAATAACAAGAATAGGCTTTGACTTGTGGTTTCATTTCTCTCCATATATCTAGCAATCTCAATTCTTTCATAAAATGATTAATGGTCATCCTACATCCATTGTGCGTACAGTCCAGTCCTGTTGATATATCTATACTGGGATTCAATGTACAATTAAAATCCCCTGCTATTATATGTTGCCCTGTAAGTGCTGATAAAGTAAGAAATAAATTAATGAAGAAATTTTGATCATCTATATTGGGACCATATAAGTTCACCAGATTTATATTTTCTAATAACAAAGATCATTGGATGATTAGATATCTTCCTAATTTGTCTCCAATTACATTTTTCACTTGAAATGGGACTGATTTATGTATGAGAGTCATAACTCCCCTGGCTCAGGATGAAAATGATGAGGTGAACACATCTCCCTGCCATCTTCTCCTAATTCTTTTTACATCCTCCTCTATTAGATGAGTTTCTTGTAAAAACACAATTTTTGAACCTATGTCTTTTATTTTATTCATAACTTGTTTAAATTTTTTTAGATTTTGTAGACCTCTGCAATTCTATGAAGTTAAATTAAGATTAACGCTTTGGTCTATGATCAATAAGGAGTTTGAGATTACCTTGCAATATACTGTAAACATGCTCATACAGAGAAGCAAAAACATAGAGGGTTGAACATTCATCCTACAAACTACACAAAAACAAATTCCCTTTCCCCACATTTGTGGTAATCCCCCCAAAATCAAAAAAAAAAATTCTGTCTCCCGTTAGAGCTAGTGACTGTTCCACACCTGCGAGGTTCAGTCAAACCACTCTCTCTTTCTCCTTTCAATCACCCTGACTCTACTACTTTTTAATGACATGACATTAACTCTCTTCTGTAGTTTTTCCAGCATAACTCCAAAATTTTATAGCAACTTTGTAATCATAGCTTTTTTTTTTAATATATAATACAATCTGTATTTTGTAGACATGCTGTATGTTTCAAATCAATCAGATGTCTGTACAAATGCTTAAATATTCTACCTTTATATCTAGTTCATGCTTCATGCTTAGCTCCCACCAGTCTCCTCTTGGATCTGCTTGATAAGCTCCTGCGCCTCCTGAGGGGTCTTGAAGATATGGGTTCTCCCTTTATATGTGACCAGCAATTTTGCCGGATGAATCACTCCGTGACGAATCCCAAGGTTGCGCAGCTCTTTACGGGCGGGGTCGAACTGTTTCCTTAATTGTTGAATTCCTGTGGCCAAATCTGGGTAGAACCGCACCTGTTGATTCTGGTATTTAATTTCTCCTTTAGCTCGCGCCGCGTTTGTGACCGTCATCTGGTCTCTGTAGCTGAGGAACTTCACAATCAGCGTCCTCGGTGGTGTCCCATTATCTCTCGGTGGGCCGATTCGGTGAGCGCTCTCTAAGACGACCGATGACTGCAGATCCGCGTTGTCCAGCGCTTCTGGAATCCACTTTTCCAAAAAGGAATATGTATCCCGTCCCTCCGGGAGGCCCACCAGCCTCAAATTATTCCGTCTCGACCGGGATTCTAAGTCCAGGACATTATCTTCCAGACGTTTATTTTTTAATTCCAAAGTTTGCACCTTTAATTGTAGGCTGGTGACGTCATCTTCAGTGCTTGAAATTCGGAGCTCTGCCTGCGATACTCGCTTCATACAGTCACTTATTTCTTTTCTCATTCCTTCTATCACTGCTATAATCCCATCAAATTTAGACGAAAAGTCTGCTCTCATGGAGCTGATGGCAGCAAGCACCGCACTCGTGCCCTCCTCAGCAGTCACCGCTCCGCCGCTAGCTTTCTCCTCCGTCATTGTCTTTGGAGATTTTTCTGCTTCGTCACGAGCGTGGAAGTCTGTTAGCTTGGATTGTTTTGACGAATCGCTTTTTCCTCCGCCAAATTTCCCAGCCTTGGTCTTTACCATATCCGCGCCTAAACGCTGGGATAGGTTTTTGTTCCAGTTGAGAGAGTTTTAGCCTAATTTTTATTTTTAGGAGCAGAGCAGAGTGAAACACGTCTTCCTACGTGGCCGCCATAACCGGAAGTCAAATAGTGCTTATCTTGTTTATTTTTCAGATTTTATGCTGCTTGGTATCACCATAGAATTTGGATGAATGGTGAAACATTTCAGAAGTAATACTACTTCTGCCGCCCCCGACGCTGCTGAGCTCACTCTGCACGGGAGTGAGTGCTTGGCTGTGCAGTGAGTCTTCGGCTCTGACATCTGATAGGCTGCCATAATCATGTGACACAGCAGACGACATAAATTTAATGCCTAAAACTCTCAGAATGAAAACAAATTGCACGTTTTTTATTAATATAGTGGTATCGCAATATTTTAAAATGTATCGACCAGCTGGTATCGAAGTATCGATAATTTCGTATCGATATGCCCATCCCTAGCTAGCAAGCAGCAGTCGCCAGCTGCCGGTGTTCTATAATTCTATGCTACTTAGCGAGATGTGCTACCACAGCGCACACACAGCACAGAGGTGGAGCAGAAGAATGCCAGAGAGGAAGAGGAGCACCGTGTTGTGTGGTTGTATTTCCAGGCCAAAAATGAAACAACAGCAAGCAGTACAATTTGCAAAAAGGCTGTGAAATACAGTGGTAACACAACTAATTTATACAAGCATAGGAAAAATCATCCAAAAGACAATGCCAAGCTACAGAAACAGAGAGAGGAGGAGAGAAATACCCCACCCCCAGACCCCGACAGACACAGACCCCGACCCAGAGGCAGAGATCATTGGCAGAGGCCTTTCAGTATGGCAGAGGATATCCAGGTATTTTAGGATTTGGATAAAATTGTTACCAGAGGTGGTCCTTGGGCTAGAGAGGAGCCCATAACATTTTGGTGATGATCCGGGAACGCATGCCTCTGCCAAGGCTCTGGCACCAAGGCATCAGCACCTTGGTGCTTTCATTATTTCATAAATTGAACAAAACACAACAATTTTAAATATCACCAAAATATGCTATTTGTCAAGGGGTGAACACATTTTTGCATACCACTTTCTGCTGGGAAGTCTCCTCCTGCATGCACTACAGCCTGTCTGATATTCTTCTTCTACTTTTAGATTTGATTGGCGGTTGGCAACCAGCTTACAGGTGCATTAGCGCCACCTACTGGACTATGTTGTATCATCAGACATCACTCTATATATAATTCCACTATACCCCACCTGTCTGATATTGCTGCACGGTTAAGAACAATAGTTAATTTGTCTGCAACAATCTGTGATGCCGAGCATTTCCAGTTCAGTCATTAGGTTTTGTACTTGGGAGGCAGGTGTTAGCTGTAATAAATTTGTCAGGACATTATTTCCCCGTGCTTGCTTGCTGGCTAGGTGTGATTACTTTCTTTTTTTTATGTAATTTATTAAAGTGGGACCTCCCAGGCTACATTGTATTTTAGTTTTGCATCCGCAGGAGAATCTGTAGCTATAGCAACAGATATATTGGTCCTGGTAGATGTTTAACTAGAGCAGACAGCAGGGAGAGACACTTTATTACATCTTGTGCTTTATGATTTACTGTATCATTGAGGTTTATATTACAGTAATATTTAGGGAGCCGTTCAGAAATGTGTGCTCCAGGAAATCTCGGGTATCTGGAGTCATATTCCTGCTGCAGAGGGTTTCTGCAAAGCGGCATACCATAGTTTGAACTGCAAGTCATGTGAGGTTAGGTCTGTTGTGATAATTCTGGTTTTTGTGAAGCTGTGAACAAGAGGATAGTGTTCCAAGCTGCATAATATGAGGTAAGATTTGTGTCTGAGCAGCTTATTTGTTGGAGACTTTTTATTCTGAGTTGTGCAAGTACATTTGTGAAGAAAATGAAATTTTTCTCAAGTGTTTTAGGTTGTTTCTGAGTTTACTTTTCATGTGATTGTAATGTGAGTTTGTGTCTGGTATTTTGCTAATTTTCAGACAATTTAGAATTTTTTTCTTCTACAATAGAATACAGGTTGAAAAGGATTTGTAAATCATTGTATTCTGTTTTTATTTACCCAACTTCATTGGAACTGGGGTTTGTAGTTGGAAATGAAGCAGTGTAAAAATGTGGGGTATTTTCACTCCTAGGGATCACTTTATATCTTCTGAGCTCCTCATTTCAACATTTGTGGACATTCAATACATCCACTGTTGTTCCTGCATTTACAGTGCTGAGAAAAAATATTTGCCCCTTCCTGATTTCTTATATTTTTGCATATTTGTTACACCGAAATGTTTTAGATCGTCAAACAAACTTCAATGTTAGACAAAGATAACCTGAGTAAATACAAAATGCAGTTTTTAGATGATGATTTCATTTATTAAAGGTAAAAAGCTATCCAAACCTACCTGGCCCTATGTGAAAAAGCAATTGCCCCCTAACTGCCCCCTAAACCTAATAACAGTGCTGGTGCCAACAACTGGCAATGAGTCTTTTACATCGCTGTTGAGGAATTTTGATCCACTCTTCGGTGCAGAATTGTTTAAATTCAGTCACATTGGAGAGCTTCATGAACTGATGGCCGGACATTCTCCTTCAGGATTTTTTGGTAGAGAGCAGAATTCATGGTTCTGTCAGTTAGGGCAAGTTGTCCAGGTCCTAAAGCAGCAAAGTAGCCCCAGACCATGACACTACCCCCACTATGTTTGACTGCTGATACAATGTTCTTTTTATGAAATTCTGTGTTAGTTTTATGCCAGATAAAACAGGACACGTCTTCCTTTTGTCTCGTCAGTTGCGAGCAGTGTTGGAAGTAACGTGTTACTGTAATGCCACTACTTTTGCAGTAGCGTGCTGGGTAACGAAATTACAGTTTAAAAATTCGGTAATGCGTTACAGTTACTGAAATTTGATCTGATGCGTTACTTGCGTTACTCGTTTTATTAATATGGATTGAGATTTTTAGCGCAAATAAACTGATCGTACCAGAGCTGGCGCAGCCGTCAGTCTCCCCCGCGAGTCAGTTTCCTGTCCTGCCCCAGTTTACGCCGCAGTCTGGTGGTGACTTCTCATATCGAGTCCTGATCGCCTGTTGTCCGAGTGGTGAGTAACGGCTCCTTCTTCTGTGGTTAAACATGAGTATTTTTTGAGCAAGAAGCTCGCATTTAATGTCCACATTAAATGCATTTAAAGTTTTCTTACGCACAGAGAAAAAGTGACTGTGATTGTTGCAGTAAAGAACTTTCATTTATCTGTGCTTTCTGGTTTATTTTATCTCATTCATTTACATGCTGTTGTGATATGCAACTATTTCATGGAAGTAAATCCTCTAAATATGCATTTTTAATGGGCTGGTCCAGGGTGTCAAACATGTGGCTCGTGGGCCAAAAACGGCCCACCGGGGGGGTCCAAAGTTTTCTCTGTGAATTTACAGCTTCTTTTCTAGTAAATTTCTGACTTTCTACTGATTACAATAGTTTATGTAAATCTGAGACATTTTTTCTCTGTAAGATGACACTTTTTTTCTCATCAGTTTTCTTTTTCTTCTTTTTTCTAATGAGAACAAGGGGCCCTTGATCTTGCTATGTGTGCAAGAGGATTTAAGCATGCATTTAAAAGTAATGTGAAAGTTACTTTTCCAAGTAACTAGTTACTTTATTCATGCAGTAACTCAAAAGTAACTCAGTTACTTTGGAAAAGAAGTAACTCGTAACTTTAACTAGTTAGTATTTTTTAGTAACTTGCCCAACACTGGTCGCAAAAATATTTTCCCAAAAGTCTTGAGGATCATCTAGATTGCTTTCTGGCAAATGCGAAATGAGTCTTTGTGTTCTTTTTGTCCAGCAGCGGTTTTTGTCTTGGAACTCTCCCATGGATGCCATTTTTTCCTAGTCTCTTTCTTATTCTTCCATCATGGACCAGTGTCCAAACAGAGACAAGTGAGACCTGCAGTTCTTTAGATGTTGTTCTGGGTTTGTGTTTCTCATCTTGTTCTTGAATTTCTTTAGATCACAGTGGGATGTGTTGGTTTTTGAGATCTTTTAGCCTACTTCATGTTATCAGACAGGTTCTATTTAAGTGATTTCTTAATTCACCAAGGCTGGCAGTAACCAGGCTTGGGTGTAGCTACTGAAATTGAACTCAGCTTTCCAAAAAATGTGATTAATCACAGTTAATTCATGATGTAACATGGGGGACAATTACTTTTTTCACATAGGGCCAGGTAGGTTTGGATAGTTTTTTCCTTTAATAAATTAAATCACCATTTGAAAACTGCATTTTGTATTTATTCAGGTTATCTTTGTCTGATATTAAAATTTGTTTGATGATCTTTTATTCTCCTTTCTGTATTTGAAGAATCACTCATTACTGTCTCTCTTCCACCGACTATGCAACAAGCATTTATCTCTCTCATCCCTAAAAAAATAAAAATCTCTTAGAATGTCACTCATTTCGTCCTATTTCACTCTTAAATGTGGACAGTAAAATCCTTTCAAAAATGCTTGCCTGCCGCTTAGAATCAGTCCTGCCCTCAGTAGTGGCTGATGATCAGACAGGCTTCATTAAAAGCTGTCTCTCATTCTTTAACATCAGGCACCTACTCAATGTTCTTTATGGTCCCACTTCACCCGAAACTCCAGAAATACTAAAATCACTTGATGCTGAGAAAGCTTTTGATCGGGTAGAGTGGGACTATCTTTTTTATATCCTTCAGCAGTTTGGCTTTGGTGAGGTATTCATCTCCTGGATAAAAGTTCAGCTGTCAGAACAAACAATAATCTTTCCACTTATTTTCCTCTTCATCGTGGCACCCGACAAGGCTGCCCCCTGTTGCCACTTTTATTTGCCCTTGCAACTGAAACACTTGCATTAGCAATACGCGGGGAAGCCAATATAAAAGGAATTCAGAGATATGACTTAGAGAATAAGGTATCCCTATATGCTGATGACATGTTTTTGTACTTATCCCACCCTCTAACTAGTTTACCAGTCACATTGAACCTGTTAGAAGAGTTCGGCAAAATATCAGGATATAAAATTAACCTACAAAAAAGTGAAATTATGCCAATAAATATGGCAGCAGGACAAAACGACTTTGACCTATTCCCCCTTAAAATGAACTCACAAAAATTTAAATACTTGGGAATCTGGATAACACAAAACTTCAAAGATATTTTCAAAACTAACTTTGCGCCTCTATTGACTAATCTCAAAGGAGATCTGGAGCGTTGGTGTTTATTACCCCTGTCACTAGGAGGAAGAATTAACACAATCAAAATCAATGTACTGCCAAAATTTCTATACCTGTTTCAGTGCATCCCTTTATTTTTCTCTAAATCCTTCTTTATGTCTGTAAACAAACTGATCTCAAGGTTTATATGGAATAAGAAAAACCCTTGAATAAGGAGAAGTATCTTACAACAACATCGTCAACATGGAAGATTACCTCTTCCTAACTTTCAGTATTACTATTGGGCTGCCAATATAAGATCCATGTTACACTGGAAGAAATCCCCACCTAAAGGTACTATCCCTAAATGGTTGCGGATGGAAAAATCCTCCTGTCCTCATACAGACGTGGACAAAATTGTTGGTACCCCTTTGTTAATGAAAGAAAAACCCACAATGGTCACAGAAATAACTTGAATCTGACAAAAGATAAGATAAGATAAGCCTTTATTAGTCCCACAATGGGGAAATTCCAGGATTGCAACAGCACAGGGATAGCAACACTCAGAGCAACAATCAGAAGGCAAGAAAAAAACAAGAGCAGCTAGTATACATATGTACATATTAATATATATATATATATATAGACACACAGTGCGGAGCATTGTGGTTGGTGGATGTGCAGCAGAAAGTCTAAGCTCTCTCTCCGCGGATGGGGCGGGCCAGCTGGATGTCTTTGGGCATGATGGTGACCCTCTTGGCGTGGATGGCGCACAGATTGGTGTCCTTGAGGAGACCCACCAAGTAGGCCTCGCTGGCCTCCTGCAGAGCCATGACGGCGGAGCTCTGGAAGCGCAGGTCGGTCTTGAAGTCCTGAGCGATCTCCCTCACCAGGTGCTGGAAGGGCAGCTTACGGATGAGCAGCTCCGTGGATTTCTGGTAGCGACGGATCTCTCTCAGAGCCACGGTACCGGGCCTGTAACGGTGAGGCTTCTTCACTCTGCCGGTGGCTGGAGTGCTTTTCCGAGCAGCCTTGGTGGCCAGCTGCTTCCTGGGGGCTTTTTCCTCCAGTAGATTTACGGGCGGTCTGCTTGGTTCTTGCAATCGCTCTTTATTATTCTGTCTTATATTTCTTGCACGCCGCCTAAACTCCAGCCCGGCACCCGCGTCGTTTTCGCTTCAGTTCACCGGTATGTCGAGTTTCTCCGTTAGCACCGGGTGGCGGTTGAGTGCTAGCTAGCTCTTCCCTGCTGTATCGTCTCTTGCTGTAAACAGAGGCTCCGTCCGCCGACTCGGGAGACCTTTGGGGCGATCTGTGTGTCCGTGATATATATAGAGTGAAAGGTGTGCCGGATCAGAAGGTTATCACCGGATCAGAAAGAAGAAGGAAGATAAAAAGACTCAGAATTGAGCCGCTGTTGCAAAAGGCAGCCGACTCGTGTGGCGCCGGAAGTAAGTGGTAATGGTATGTGGTATGAAAATTAACCAATGAAAATCAGACAATGCTTTTGAATTGTGGTTCAACAGAATTATTTTAAAAAACAAACTCATGAAACAGGCCTGGGCAAAAATGATGGTACCCTTAACTTAATATTTTGTTGCACAACCTTTTGAGGCAATCACTGCAATCAAACGATTTCTGTAACTGTCAATGAGACTTCTACACCTCTCAGCAGGTATTTTGGCCCACTCCTCATAAGCAAACTGTTGCAGTTGTCTCAGGTTTGAAGGGTGCCTTCTCCAGACGGCATGTTTCAGCTCCTTCCACAGATGTTCAATAGGATTTAGATCAGGGCTCATAGAAGGCCACTTTAGAATAGTCCAATGTTTGGCTCTTAGCCATTCTTGGGTGTTTTTAGCTGTGTGTTTTGGGTCATTATCCTGTTGCAAGACCCATGACCTGCGACTGAGACCAAGCTGTCTGACACTGGGCAGCACATTTCTCTCTAGAATACCTTGATAGTCTTGAGATTTCATTGTAGCCTGCACAGATTCAAGACACCCTGTGCCAGATGCAGCAAAGCAGCCCCAGAACATAACAGAACCTCCTCCGTGTTTCACAGTAGGGACAGTGTTCTTTTCTTGGTATGCTTCATTTTTGCGTCTGTAACATAGAGCTGATGTGCCTTGCCAAAAAGTTCCAGTTTTGTCTCGTCTGTCCATAGGACATTCTTCCAGAAGCTTTGTGGCTTGTCAACATGCAGTTTGGCATATTCCAGTCTGGCTTTTTTATGATTTGTTTTCAGCAGTGGTGTCCTCTTTGATTGTCTCCCATGAAGTCCACTTTGGCTCAAACAACGATGGATGGTGCGATCTGACACTGATGTACCTTGACCATGGAGTTCACCATGAATGTGTTTAGAGGTTGTTCTGGGCTCTTTTGTTACCATTCGTATTATCCGTCTCCTCCTGCGGCCACATCCAGAGAGGTTGGCTACAGTCCCGTGGATCTTAAATTTCTGAATAATATGTGCAACTGTAGTCACAGGAACATCAAGCTGCTTGGAGATGGTCTTATAGCCTTTACCTTTAACATGCTTGTCTATAATTTTCTTTCTAATCTCCTGAGACAACTCTCTCCTTTGCTTCCTCTGGTCCATGTTTAGTGTGGTATACACCATGTCAACAAACAGCACAGTGATTACTTGTCACCCTTTAAATAGGCCGACTGACTGATTACAAGTTTGTAGACACCTGTGATGTTAATTAGAGAACACATCTTGGTTGAACATGTCCCTATGGTCACATTATTTTCAATCTTTTCTAGGGGTACCATCATTTTTGTCCAGGCCTGTTTCATGAGTTTGTTTTTTTAAAATAATTCTGTTGAACCACAATTCAAAAGCATCGTCTGATTTTCATTGGTTAATTTTCATAGAATTTTTATTTATTACCACTTTTGTCAGATTCAAGTTATTTCTGTGACCATTGTGGGTTTTGCTTTCATTAACAGAGGGATACCAACAATTTTGTCCATGTCTGTATCTCCTTGTACCGGTACTCACTGCTTTGCTCAAAACTTCCTCTTCTGGACTCTGTATCTAACTTGACCTCAAATCCAATTGTGAAACACTCTTTTAGGATTTGGACACAGTTCAGATGAGCCTTCTCTCTTAGAAACATGCCAGTTTGTGCCACTGTTGCAAGAAATCATCAGTTTACACCCTCAACCACAGACAAAGCCTTTCATGATTGGACTAGGAGGGGAGTTGTCACAATAGAAGATTTATTTATTGGCTGTATATTTGTGTCCTTTGATCAATTAATGGTTAAATCTAATATTCCTTGCTCCCATTTCTTTAGATTTTTGCAGGTCTGTAGTTTTATATCAGCAACATTCACTCACTTCCCATCTCAGCCACCCAACTCTCTCTTAGACTCCATTCTGAAACTTAAACTAAGCTCCAAAGGGACTATTGGGAGGGTGTATTCATTACTAAATACATAAAACTTGGAACCCTTAATGTCACTAAAGAATCAGTGGGAAGAGGATCTGGAGCTGAAAAATGTTGAGGAAATTTGGGATAAAGCAATAAAAGGAATTTACTCTACTTCAATTTGTCTGCGTAACATGGTTATCCAGTTTAAGGTTGTACATCGCCTCCACTGGTCTAAAGTGAGACTTGCAAAGTTCATGCCCAATATTGATCCCAAGTGCGACCGATGTAGACAATCACCAGCCACCCTCTCACATATGTTTTGGTTCTGCCCGAAACTAGATAGCTTTTGGCAATTGATATTTAAAACATTTTCACATGTTTTACAAACAACTCTACAGCCATGTGTCATCACTGCAATATTTGGAATAACCCAACAAGATACTCTTTTTAACCATCAGACAGAGAATGCAAAAGCCTTTGATACTTTCATAGCCAGACGACTGATACTCCTCAAGTGGAAGGAAAAGCTCCCTCCAACTTTTAAAATGTGGGTTGATAGCCTTCTGCATCATTTGACATTGGAGAAAATTCGTTACTCTACGAGAGGTTGTGCTCAAAAATTTTGCACTTCATGGGAACCTTTCTTAAAATATATGGAGAAATTGGATGTTAGTGTTGGAGACCCATAAAACCCAGTATTGAGCTTTATTTGTTTTTTATTTTATTTTATTTCTTTTCCCCATCCTTGTATCACCACTGTCCAATTGGTATAATTAACTATTTTGTAGTATCTTATTTACTTTTTATTTTTCTTTCTATGTGGATGGTAATTTATGGCTGTTAACACGATCAGTGTCAAGTGACTGAATGATACAGTACTGTTAGAGAGATGTTTGAGCACGGGGGGGTATGTTCTGTCATTTCTCTTTTATTTTCTCTCCCTGTGTGTGTTGTTTTTTTATGTACCACGTGTCTTCGTGGGTTTACTCCGGGATTTCTCCGGTTTCCTCCCACATGCCAAAAACATGCACGTTAGGTTAATTGGCATCTAAACTGGGGATTCTAAATTGTCCTTAGGTGTGACTGTGAGAGTGAATGGTTGTCTGTCTCTCTGTGTTGGCCCTGCGATGGACTGGCGATCTGTCCAGGGTGTACCCTGCCTCTCGCCCAAAGATGCTGGGATAGGCTCCAGCCCCCCCGCGACCCGAAAAGGATTAAGCGGAAGAAGATGAATGAATGAATGAATGAATGTATACTATACTAAATGCTAACAAAAAGACTTGGAGAAAAAAAAAATTGATGATCTGAAACACTTAAGTGTGATAAATATGCAAAAATATAAGAAATCAAGAAGGGGGCAAATACTTTTTCACAACACTGTATATAACAGTATAGGAAGAGAACAAGAAGAAGTGTCTGCATTTCATTCATGATCTGAGTTTGTTACTTATTTGTTGCTACGTGTACAGTTACTGTAAATGAGCTGTAGAAAATGAAGTACAGTATTGTCTTTTGCTACTGTAGAAAAAAACAAGAACCCTCAAGCACACTCACCTCATTGGCTTGTTTCCCAGGTCTGAGGGGAATTCCTCTTCTATGACAGTAGGATGTGTTTGGAAATCTAATAACTTGTGTGTTGTGTCCAATTATTATTACACTGAGACATTTGCTAGTGTTTATTAACAGAATTAAGAGTAATCAAACTTTGCAAAGATAAAGAAGTCAGGAAAGCCCTTATCTCTGTTTGGATTTACGACCACTTTCAGCGCACTGACTATTAGAGGATGCTATTGAAATCACATAGTCATTACAGCCTGGAAGCAGGATGGTAACTCAGCACTTCCAGGTACTCTGTTGCCTTTGTCCAGGGGCTGGCAGCCGAACATGGTGCTGTGTTACATGCTGGGCCTTGAAGAAGGATGGATACTGTGTTTGTAAGAGCGAGCCGGAGCGGGTGGCAGGCCAATCTTTTACAGAAAAGAGAGGAAGAAGTCTCTTGTAGTTGTGAGAGGTCTTTTGTTTGGAGGGTTATGTGTTTTGACAGGTCTGAGAGGGGTAAGACAAAAGATACACCCAGGAGAAGACACATGCTGTTCTCCTGAAGCTCCCTCTCACGCTGCCTCCCTTCATTCCCGACAGAATGCCTCTTTCTCTCCTCGTCACCCCTGTTGTAATTTGTTTTCATTAATTAGAGCTCCCGTTAACACCTATTTAATTAGATTCCGTGAGACTGATCGCTGAAGGATCACTTCTGCACGTGCAGTCCAGAAGATTAGCGTTTCTCTTTTTACAGGAGTTTGTGTTCCTGAATGGGATTAAGCTAATCAGATGCATGCTCATGGTGGATGCCTGTGTGCACCTCCTTCTTTTGAAGAGTTTGGGCTCATGCATAATGTGTATTAGAGTGGGTGTGTGCTTGTTTTGATGTGGGGGATGAGTAGTGAAGCTGGACATTGACTTGGACAGGTTAAATGGGATAAATGCTGTCACTGAGACATGTGCCAGCTCTGCAGCCACTTCTCACCATTCCTTCAAAACTGTGCTTGGTTTTTTTTCCTTCAGTACAACACTGACCCCTGCTGCATCGAAAATCCACTGCACCCACATTTTTACAAGAAGGCTGCAGTGATGTCGTGTTAACCCTTTGGAAGATTGCATTGGATCGTCCATTGGGGGTCACTGTTCCCATTCGGAAAAAGAAAGCAGGCTGCCTGCTCCTCTTGCTTTCTGCCATTTTGACTGCCTAATTTAAAGCTTTCCAGGCTTTACAATGTTAAATCTGGGCTTTGGTGGCTTTTGCTGTTTGCTCCGTCAGTCTCTCACAGTGTCTGCTTGAGGTGAATTCAAGATGTTGCCATGAAAACAGCATAATCAGAGATAATGTGATGCTTGACAAATGTTAAGGCTCATGTGTGGTTTTTGTAAGTGTTGTCACTCCCTAAAAAAAGCAAATAGCTGCACAAGGTCAAATATGTCCATATCAGGATGAGATCTTCCACAATCGGCTTAATATAATAACAGTTGAAACAAAGAGGATGTGCTGTATTTGAAAATGTGAGCCTGTTTTGATGATTTAAGGGGTTGTTGCTCAAACTCATGTGCCTCCAAGCAGGCACCATGTGTCTCCCCCCCCCCCCCATTTTTTTTAAAAGCTACTCACACAGTAGCAGTTGAACCAAGGACTATAATTGTGTTTTCATGTACTATAGATCCTGTCATTAGGCCCCTGGGTCTGCAGGCGCTTATATGATGACAGCTGACAAGGGGGCGCGGCTCCTTTGAGAAAGAAGGGGAGGGAGGGGGGGCACACTGCACAAAAGCCACAATTACTTCCTGGACGGTCCCCAGAGCTTAGTGGTCGGAGTGTGCATGTAAAAACGACGTGGGAGAGGCCATTTGCAAAACAAAGAAAGGGGAGGTAGGGGGTGAAAATGATTGCTTTCGCACGATAGAGTATGTACGCCCCGAGGCGGGTGCGGGGGGAAGGGGGGTAAAGTGGCAGACTTGGGGCTTTACAAACCCTCCAGCAGTCCTTGAAAAGCTAGATTGAGATCAAGGTGGGGTTGACCCTTTTGAAAGGAAAATGATCAGGGTTGGTGCGTTGCAGCAGTATTTTGGGGAATGTGGTTTGTGTAAAATAGTTAAGGATGTTAGGGAGAACAACTTGTGCATTTTGAGATCTGTAGAATCAAATTTTAAAGCAACACTATGCAAGATTTTTCCCTTACAATAATGTTTCCAAAACTATTTTGATTGTGAGTGTCCACCAGAGCCTGAGTGGGTCCACATTGCCTGCAACGGCTCTGTTCTTGGTAGGAATACAGAAAGGACTACAACTACAGCAACTATGGCCTGAGTCCCAACAGCCAATCACAGGGCACAGCTTTAGCCACCAACAACTAAGCACCCTGTGATTGTAATGACTGGGGTCATAGCCACCATAGTTGTAGTCTTTTCAGTGTTTCTAAAAACATTACACAATGCTGCTTTAAGACTGTATTTTTTTATATTAAAGTTATTTTGTTTTGCAGTTTTAGTAGAGCTCTTCAGAACTGAATGACTCAGAATTATGGCTGTGCTAGTGTTGTAGTCAAGACCTCATCAAAGTCTCCAGACCAGAATCTTCCAAGACTACAAGGTCAAGACCTACATAAACAGTGGCCTTAGTCTTGACTTGGTCTTGACCCCTTAATGTCTTGATTTTTCTACACTCTGGTCTTGATCTGGACTTGACTACAGCACTAGGCTACCCAAATATGTGATTATCTGGATATCTGGGCATTACAAAAGTGTTTGGTTTTCAAATATGCTTTTGCCCCCAGACTTATTGATTTTGATCAAGGTCATTTACAAATTCCCCTTGATCAAACTACTAAGAACTTGAAGATAAAGTTACAAATTTACCCAAAAGGTCACAAATTTACATGAATAAAGTTGCAAATGTATAAGAAAAAAATAATCAAATTTATGACAGCATTGTTAATTTGATATTTTTGTCTTTGAAAGCAAAGATGCAAAATTGAGGCAAAAAAAGGAAAATTGCATATTTAGAAAAAAACGTAAGTTTCTGAGGGAAAAAATGGGAAATTTGCAAGAAAAACTGCAAATCTATGGGAAAATGTTTCAAATTTATAAGAGAAGCTGCATGTATGTGAAACATTAATGCTGTTGCCAGTTTAATTGGAGAGAAAAAGTTAACTCCCTTCCACAGTCTGTGGCGTATAGGGCAGCGCCTGTCTCCGTTTCCATGACCCTCAGCCCCACAGCTCATGTAAGTGAAAGCTACAGTGCGGGGTCGTTCTGTTTTGCTGGACACCACGCTAGAAGGCAGAAAGTACTATTTTTATATGGTCTTTAGTAATGAGCGCAAACCCACAACCAAAGATGTGGGGTGAATGCTCTGCCACTGGGCCACCACTTCTGTGAGAGAAAAAAAGACTACAAAATATTTGGATATTCGTTCTGAATTGCTCCCAAATATTCAAGCTCTAAAACAGGTATTTAGAACAGCCTTACCGATCAATTATTTCAACACATTTTTCAGCAGTCCTTAGACTATCAGGCACCATCATTCCTTAGGAAACATGAAATGCTAATTGGAACATGCGACATATGATTGAAGTCAAAGGCCATACTTGCACTGTGACACTGAACCATTACCACAACAACATCACCAATTAGCAGCACGTCACTATAATGCTGATTGAATAATATCTGAGCGGTGCAGCGAGCTGTGAGAATGTTTTGCAGGGTTACAAAGCTGAATTAGCCCGGTCGCTTCAGTTTAATTAATGACCCAGCAGCAGTGGTATAATTGCTCTTCAAAGTGGGGTCCCCTCTGACACCGGTGCGCAGCATCACACATAACAGTCTTGCCCAGATCAGTTCCCACAGGCCTTGTCTTCGCCAGCGTCCCCTCCCTCCCCCCTTACCCCCCCCCCCCCCTCCCGACCTCCACCGCCGCTGCAGCCACACAGGGATAGATATGTTGTGGTCCACATGAAATATTCAGCAGCAATTTCCTCTGTGTTTGAAATAATACCTTGAAATGTTAATGCGGTTCCACTGTTTGTGTTAAGTGGAAGGCATCCTGAGGTGCCTGTTTGGATGGTGCCAGTGTACGGAGCTCGGCGCGGAACCCAAAGGCAGTTGGCATGAGAGGAGTACACCGCACTGGAGAACTGCCACAACCAGCTGCATGGTTGAAGGGAAGAATGCTGTTGCTGTATCGGGGCCAGTGCCGCCCAGGTCCCTGTGCTCACCCGTCCTCCGGGTGCAAATCAAGGATGGGGGGGGGGGGGGGGGGGGGCATGTCCCATCCAACCTGAAAAAAAGAGAATTGTGCCCCCAATATCATCATAATGTCATGATTGGGGCATGGTCCCAGACCATGCCCACACTTTATGTTCATTTTGGTTCCTTTGTTTTTTCCTTTGATGATGGATGATGATGATTACTATTATTATTATTATTACTAGTGCCTACCTGTGCATGCCCATAGAAAGCAGGTGTAAGCAAGGGTGTAAGCAAGCACGTCAGCACTCATTCAGTGATGCCTGCCTTTGATCTTTGATGGTGTCATAGCGAGTCCTATGATGATGAGTGATGCCTGCCTTTGATCTTTGATGCCCTATGATCGTGAGTGAGCGTGAGTGATGCCTGCTTTTGATCTTTGATGGTGTCATAGTGAGTCCTATGATTGTAAGTAATGCAGTTAAAGGCCTTTGTTCTCCCTAGTCATTGGTTACTGCATGTAGTCTGGATGCCTGGAATTTCCCCATTGTGGGACTAATAAAAGCTTATCTTATCTTATCTTATCTTAGTCCTGTGTTCCTCCTCTGTTGTTGTCTGTATTTGGGTATATTGTGTGATCCTTGTTTATCTTTACTGTTAGTATTACTGTCCTTAGTGTAATTATTGTGGTCTCTGTGTTTCCCCTAAGTCCAAGGTTGTGTGTGTACTTGTTTACCTATTGTCAGTCCCTCATGTTTCCGTCCGTACCTATAGACACTTTCTCTCACGTGTTACCATGCAGCCCTTGATTGTTCCCAGCTGTCTTACGTCTTAGTCATTGTTCTGTCCCTTATATATGTGAGTCTTGGATTGTGCTCTGTGTTGCGTCATTGTCATCCTTACCCCGCCATGTACATGTGTCTGGTTCTTTGAATCTTTGCCTTGTCTAGCCTGGGTTTGCCTTGAGTGTTTTTGCTTGCCTAGTTTTAGTTTTGTTTTCAGCCCTCATGTTGCCTTTGTTTTATCCCAAAGTTTTTGTCAATAAATCATTTTTGCATCACAGTCCTACCTGTACCCCGAGTCCTCCCTTTAACCCTCATCTGCCTGGAAGGCAGGTTCCATGACAGTTAAACATTTCTATATCATATTACTAACTGATATAAAACTACATTTTTTTTTTGCAAATTTGCAACTTTTTTGCTTATAAATTCACTGCTTTTTGCATCTTGAATTTGCAACCTTTTTCTCTTAAATTTGTGACCTTTTTGTAAATTTGCAAAAATTTTTCTCAACATTTGTCACAAATGTACTACATTTGCATCTTAAATCAGCAGTTTTTTTTGTCTTGTAAATTTCCAACTTTTCTCTCATAAATTTGCAACTTTCTTCTCATGAATGTGCTACACTTTTCCTGTAAATTTGCAAATTTTCTCGTAAATTCACTACATTTGCATCTTAAATCTGCAATTTTTATTCTTGCCAGTGTACAACTTTCTTATCATTAATTTACAACTTTCATGAATTTGCAACTTTTTTCTCATAAATTTGTAACTTTTGTCATAAATTCACTAAATTTGCATTAAATTTTTTTTTCATGTAAATGTGCTTTTTTTGCAAGTTTGTAACTTTTTTCTGATAAATTTGCTGTCTTTTTCTTGCAAAGTTTCAGTCTTTTTCTAATAAATTTGTGAGTTTTTGCTTGTAGATTTACAGCTTGTTCCTCATAAATTAGCAAGTTTTTGCATTGTACATTTGCAACATTTTCCCATAAAGTTGCAGTATTTTTCTAATGATTTTGCCTTTTTTTTTTTTTAAAAAAAAGCACTTTTTTGACATTTTTTTTTGTAAATTTGGAGCTTTTTTCTCAGAAATTTACCTTTTTTTCCTCATAAATCTGTGACTGACTACAATAATAGTATCAGTGCTGCCTTCAAAATTTACTCTTGAGAAAATCTTCCGTTTATTGTCCCCCCAACAGTGAAATGAAATATCCGCCCATGCTCCAGCACTCATAGACATACATGCTCAAAACAATGAAATAACTACCAGACCCAACACATAAGCACTACTACATTATATTCTGCACTAATACACACAAATATCTGCCCCGTGCATGCTGCATAAACACCTGCATGTCATCTGTGAGATTTATTTTCATTAGATTCACAGGGGCTGGCATGTTGACAGGAGCGCCAGGATTGGAGGTTCTTTATGTGTCTGTTACCGGAGGATTACACAAGCCCAGGGTTTTTACAGTGACAGGCCATGATCTGATATCCTTCGCCATTAGCCTGGGCTCACCCACTAGGTACCTCTTCAGCCTGATCCTGCCAGAGACACTGAGATCTTATCAGTCTCAGCGATGCCTCCATCAACTGATACACCCTGTGGATTAGGACGTGACTTACCACCGGCTGTTTAGTAGCGAGGAAGTGGTGCAGTGTGTCTGCAGAAGCTGACACAGATCAGTGTAAATATTAATGCTGTTTTTAAGAACATAGGTGAAGTTTGCATGTCAGATAATCCAAGATTGTTGTTCTTTTTTTATTTATGAGCTAGCAGGGCCCACAAAAATACACAAACTCAGACTCGTGTTGAGATTTTATTTCCGCTTACAGCCAAATGCATTGAGGGCTGCAGAGTGATAAACGCTTGGTTGCACAGTACCTCCATGTGCTTTTGCCCTCGGGCCATGACAGGAAGGCATTAAATATTACTGCGGTTTTACTGCATGTTTGTAACATGGTTATTCCAGTCACAGGGAGCACCTTTCCAGTATCCATGTCCACTGTAGAGTTTTTTGTCCTTGGGGGGATGGGGGTGGGTATAGAAAGCCAACTTTACTGTCATTCAGTCTATATACACTGCAAATGCACAGCTGAATAAAATTAAGCAATATTACATGCTTTGCATCGGACCTACTGTGAATCACTGCAGTTAATATATTCATGGTACTGCACAACCTCAGTTATAATTTTGCTTTTATACAATAGTTCCACAAGCACACTATTAAATGACAGCAATACAGGACAAAATATTATGATTTGTTTGTTTAATCCGCTATTTTGCTCCACCCAGAAAAGTATTCCTTTCTAAATGTACCCAGTTAGCTGTTGCTAAGCACCTCAATGATTATAGAAAAGAAAAGGCCTATTGTCATTTCACACACATGTAAACAAATTAAATACTGTTCAGTGTAGAAGTCAGTGTTTATAATACATACCAGTCACCTGTTGAGTAGGATTTGTGGTCACCATGGCATCACGCTGGGCGTAGTTAGCATGCTAGCAGTTTGGCTCCGGCACACTTCACCCACTTTTTCTTGGCATTTTCAGATGAAATAAAGAGTCCATCACGACAAAGGTATTGTGGTTTGCTAATTGAGACAATAAATCAAACTCTAGCTTGGCTATTTTTTTTAACAAACATGAAGTATCTTGTGGATATGTACAGGGGTAGGACTTCTGGTTCTCTGAGGAATGATTTCTTTTCACAGTGCCCCACTGTGGAAATTAAGTTATCCAACACAGTATTACAATTCTCACATATGTATAAGAAGCCACTGATAGAATTGACAGAGTTGACAGTAAATAACAGTTACTAGAACACCTTTGAAGCGGAGTGATACATATCCAGTGAAACGTCAGAGTGCGATTATTGGGGAATATAGTAACTCCTGGAATCCATATTGTCCAATCATATTGCTCGGTCAGAACTAACTGTTGTATAATTATGTTTCTGCTACTCCACAGTGTTAATCACATCTAGAATTGTAGTGGCTGCTGCCATGAAGCATGATGCAAACTGAACAGAAGGTCCATGAAGCATAGGCGTGTGCAAACTTCACACAATACTCATGGAACTCATGGATCACTGTTCTACCCTGGCAAAGCAGAGGCAAATACAGGATGTTCTCCACATGATGTGCCACTGTAAGACAGAGACAGCTTATCTAGCAGGAGGCTACAGAACCGTTTCAGCGTTGAACCAGTATAGTGGCAGACTGTATTCTTTTTAAGATATTCAGATAACATTACTACTTCCAGAACAGGTCTTGGACTGTTTGCTCAGTAAGCTTCTCGGTTACCGCCAACAACAGACAATGGATGGCACTACACCCGGAATTGTTAGCTATTAGCTAGCTATTATTGAGCTATTCAGTGAGGATCACTTGCACGCCATGCCGCGTGACAACCTAACTCATACGCCTGGCCTTTGGGTGGCGCGGAGGGGTTAGTCACAGCAAATGACAGTGACCTCCCCAGTGCCCTGTTCCCTTCACAACCTCATGGTGGAATTAATTAGGCATAATTAGAGGGAGTCGGAATCTGAGGCAAGTGGTGCTAAATAAATTTGGGTAGCGTTAATTGCAAATTCTAGTGTGTCGGTGTGTGGCAGGGCTAGAGAAACACTTAGCCAGTGGCTGACAATGGAAGATTAATTGGTCTCCTCCAATGAACATAATTAGACTGTTTGAAAAGATAAAGCTTTTTTTCGGCAGCAGCACTGTCACTGCTTAGGATATCATGTCTCCTGCTTTAAAATCTTTTCTGTGACATGTACTAAACTGTAAAAAGTTGAATGTATGTTTCTTTAAAGAAGAGTATAAATTCCTTTTGCAAAAAAAGGAACAGTAGACATTCATGGAGCCACACAGAAAACATGCCCAACCTTTCATTCCTTGTAATCTTGGTCCTTAATCTTTGAATATTGTGCATGTTTTCGTCATAAATAGAAAGTGCAAACAAATTCTCTTTTCTCATGCCAAAGCTACCTTCCTAGATGATGGGAGGGATTCTTGTCAGCCAGCGAGACCACGCAAAAGCAGTTGTAGCTGGGGTTCATTCCTATTCCAAGTGGAAATGATTTGGGAGCCCCAGAGCATTAGTCAGACTTGGCCAAGACAATCGGCGGCAGCAACGGCAGTGACTCGTGGGCCCCCATCACCACCCCAGAAACTCACTGAGCTTTAGCTAGGCTGCACAGAGCTCTGACAAAGCCCTCTTGGATGGTGCCCAGATCTCAAACAGGGAGGAGGCCCCCATAGACTGCTTCAAAAGGGAGGGCGGAGAGTGAAGAACAATACATTTGACAAGATTCATCTGTAGAGGTTAACCACGAATGGCTGCATGCTAGCTGCTCCTATAAATATGACATGAGAGCGTAAGATGAAAAACAGCAAATGGGGGAATCAAAGAACATGTCAGAGGCGTTCACAATTTATGCGTCACACTCCACGGGATAAGACTTTGACACGGCAGGTGATGAATTTCCTCAAGAAAAAAAGATGAAAGACGGTCTTGAAAGTAAAAGACAGTCTTAAATCTGTTTTGATATACTGGCTCCATTGTCAGGATAGCTGAGTGATTCCAGAAAATACTTTTGTTTGCAGTGATTACACTGGTCAACACCAAATTTATTGTCTAAGTTTTTTTAGCTGATTTAGGACAATTTTGATACTAAATACTAAGGAAGTACAGGTTTTTACTTAGCACCTGATCGAGAGAAACGGATGTCATTTTCGGATTCAGCGGTGCAAAATTGTCTTAAATCAGTTGAAAAAAACACAGACAACTTACAAAAAAATTATTTTTGTAACCCTGTGTTATTAGAGCTTTGCATCAATTAAAAAAATGTAACTTATTAATTGCACACTTTTCTATAATTAAGTGACTAATTGCTAAATTTGCATAACCAAATCAATGAAAAAGAAGTATACTGTACGTTAGCAACTTTTAATTGAATTTTCATTCATTAAACATACTTGGTGATTCACATTCTCAACAAAAATACTACTCAAGGTAACCCTTAAAAGTACAAACAAACGGAGCAATTCCTAATTGATTTCCAGAGCTCCTGACCTTAATGGTGAGTTAGACGCTTTTTTTTAACTTTATATTGGAGTGTGTGTTTTTTTTCCACTCACTCTGACACAAGCTCTTTGTCTTTTCATACTTTTGGGCGAGTATCCCCAATCAATGATGCTAGGTCAGATGTTTGTATGTGTGTGCGTATGTGTGTGTGCTTTAAGTGAGGTGTGTGCACAGGATCAGTTTAGTTTAGTTTATTGGTTTATTTGTCAAAGACCATGTACAGAAAAAACATTAAACACGGGGTAAAGATGCTCTGTACCAGATTATAGCGCTCTCACTAATTTCCATCTGTAGTCCCTGGGGCAGGCAGGAAGTTGTTAAAAGAAAAACAGCACATATAGAAAACAATTCAGGTCGGGTTTCAGAAACTGTTGACCCTGAAAGAAGCAGGAAGTATGTTTAAAGGTAAAAAGATAAGAGAGACGGCACACATAAAAAATAATTTAGGAGTACAATTTCATGATCCTATTTAAGGGAGAGAGTCAGTGCTGTGGTGTAAAATTAAATATGGAAAAACAAGACCCACTCTTGCTTTAAGCTGAGCCAGCTGCTGAGACAAACCAGTCACCATTGCCGACACTACCTCAGGGAGTGACCTGACAGCATCAATTTCTAAAAAAAATGTGTTAATTGGCCTACAATAATCAAATTAGTTAAGATGTTAATTATCCATCTTAGCCCATGTAATTTGTGACATTCCTGAAGAGTCAGAAAACTGTGTTTGATTAATGCAGTTATTTTTTTCCATCCATCCATCCATCCATCCATCCATCCATCTTCTACCACGTGTTATTTTTTCACGTTAAGATAATACTATAAGATAATAGCTAATAGATAATAATATAAGATAGTAACTTCCATTATTTGTCCTGTCTCACCATGTCATGTTTCTTTACACACTTTTCTGCTCAAAAGGTAAGGTAGCACTGAGAAAACTGACCCTGCTTGCTAAAAAAAAAAAAAAAAAAAAAAAGAAAGAATAGAGGAAAAAGACTTCCTCTGAATTCTTCAAAGAGCTGGAAACATCTGCAACAAATGTTGTTTCCATGGACACCTGTCATGTTTCTGCCTGGCTTGGAATTAGAAAACAATGTCGGGTTTCTGACCTGAACCAAACACTAAAAAAGTCAGCAAGCATTTCTGACTGACAAGCAGGCAGCCTGGGGGGGGGGGGGGGGGGGGGGCCGAGAAGAGTTGCTGAAGGTTGGGGGTTGAAGACCTTGACTCCTGCACCCATGGTGTGATGGAGAAGCTTGGCCTTCCAGCGGAAAAAAAAAAGGAAACGGAGGCTTCTGCTCAAAGCCGAGGTACCTCAGGGAGACATTTTGATGCATGATGGGTGGAATAAAATAAAACGGGATCAACCCGAGCTGCAGCAGTTATTGGTGGTGGTGGTGGTGGTGGGGGTGCTGTAGCCCTCTGGCAACACTCAACCTTAGGCTAGCTTTTCTTTCCAGCTCCTATCTTTTTCTATATGGAAGTCCCAGTGGTGCCCTGAGAGAAAACTGACTGTTTTAAGATGTTCTGAAGAAATACTAGCACATCAACATATCTATTCTAACTCAGCCGGGCATAAAGTGGGGAAGTGGCTCCCCTTTGAGGAGAACTCCATGACCTTGGCTGGAACTGCAAAAGAATACAGCTTGATTCTTCACTTTTGTGTCTCCTTTTGTGGTTTATTTTCCAACATACTGTTTTGTTTTGTTTTTTCATTTTTTGACTACTGAGTTCATCATTTCATGAAACTGTTCCTCTTCCATTTAAAAGATAAAAAAATCAGTTGTAGGTCAGTCAGACAACATGTTTTTGCTATCAACTGCTAACCCTGCCCATTCAAGCTTTTTTCTCTTCTCTACTTTGTTTTAATCCATTCTGCTAATGGTAGCTGCTTGTGAGATCCAGGCTCTGTAATGAGGGGTGTCACGTTCAACTGTGACAAACTCTTTCAGAGATAATGCTGGGTAATGGATGGAGCTACATTGTGCATCGGTGCCAACGGAGCCCTGTGTCCTCCGTGATTGCTTGTTGCTCCCCGAGTGGCATTTTCCACTAGAGCGGAGCTGCAGGAAAACAAGGGAGAGGTGGCGCTCCAACACATTCACTACAGAAAGCCATCTCATCATTTTGTCTCGTTTGCTGTTTTACCTTGGCCGCTGGGTGGCTCCCACCTGGCCCCAGCGGGGTTTTGACTGCTGACGGTTGGCCGAGAAGTCACGGCCACAGATTAACTCTGCTATTTATGGCCCAAGCTCGTCTAACTGCTACCCCAGAGATGGGAAATATTGCTCACTTAGCAGGATTACTGGGTGCCGTAATGCCCCAAAGGCCTGCTTTATGGCAGGCCATAAATGTTCCCAGGGAGAGGCAGCGAGAGTTGGATTGATTAGTGCTTCGGACGAAAGTCGATCTGTTACCCACGCCCCACTGGGGAACGCAGTGATGGATGCTTCCGGGAGGTGGAGAGAGGCGCTGAAAGGGAGGGGGCGGGCACTTTGCTCTGCACCATGCCAGTCCTAGACAACCCCACGGTGACACAAGATGGAGAGCTCCTATTGCTAGCAGGGCCGTGGGAGGTTGTCAGGCAGTCACAGAGCTATAGCCACTTTATGCAGCGGCCCTTTGCCATCCCACTGGCAGACAAATGGAGAAGCGACCTTGCCACATGCTGCCATTTACCATAGTCCCCCTTGGTACCTTGCATCCCCCAGACATCTGTCATTTCAAAAGATGGACACCCCACGCCCCTGCTAGGGCAATCATTTGCTGCACTACAAGGTCTGATATACAGGATTCAACAGGCCCTCTTGCTCTCACTGAATGGCACAACTATATTAGTTAAAAAATTATTAATGGTATAACATATTCACAACATATACTATGTTGCACTTACTTGGATTTTTGCTGCCTTTTCTAAATATATAAATTCTGCTGAGGGTTAGCAGCTGATAATTTGATGAAATCATATCCTGGTAAAAGCATCTATATCAAACAGGACAAAATATAATGAAACTGATGGTGGTTACATTTTAGTATTTGCCTGACATTCTCAGTTCTAGAAGTTCAGAAATGTATTCCTCCTGAGAAACCAACATTTCTCCTTACTGATAATGTGAAGAATAAAAATGTCTATGCTTCATAAAATGTCAGTGGATGGCTGACTTATTGGTGTATGGTGGTGTTTCACATTATATTTATGTATTTATATCTAGGTGATTCTTGTTGTACAGGCTGCTTTTACATCAGGAGTGACAAACTCAATCAAAGAAGGGACCAAAACTAAAAACTAAGCCCAAACTGAGGACCAAGACACTAAAATTGGCCCTGTTTTTAGACGTCTGCATCATGACAGTGTAACAACATATAGAACAGAATACAGAACAAACTGAGAGGAGATGAAAAAATCAGAGAGAATTTTGAAAAAGTTTCTCTTTCCATTTACTCAATCTTTTCCAAACGAAAAAAAAAAAAAATTGCACTCATTACAAATAGAACTTTTTTTGAGGAATGTGTTGAATTATGTTTTCATTAATATCATTAACGTGATCAACATGGTGGACATGTTGATCAAATAAATCATAAATAAAGCATACGATTATTTGTGTATCCTGTTATCACAATGCTACAGGTAGGGTCAACCATTATAATTACCTACAGAATATGGTGCCTCTGTTTGCCATGAAAATATTAGCCACATCCTACCTAGTGCTTGTATATATATATATATATATATATATATATATATATATATATATATATACTGTATATATATATATATATATATACAGCAGGGACGATAAGTATTGAACACATCAACATTTTTCTCATTAAACATATTTCTTATGGAGCCATATTTCTTATGGAGCCACTGACCTGAGATTTTCACCAGATATCAGTAACAACCCAAGTAATCCATACATACAAAGAAATCAAGGCAACTGAGTTCACAAAACAAGTTACATGTAATAAAGTGGAATGACACAGAGAATAAGTATTGAACACATGAAGAAAAAAGGTGCAAAATGGCATAGAAAGCCAAGAAACCAACTGAAATCCATTAGAATTTAGGAAGCCATCCCATCCCCCATCAGTGCAAATTAATTTCAGCTGGTAAGTCCTGACTGACAGTCTTTAAAAAGGTGTGTGAATGTCAGATTGTCACACCACAAAGAACTCATGATGGGTAGAAGCAAAGAGCTCTCTCTAGACCTTTGCAACGTTATTGTTGCAAAACATAATGACATAATGATGGGCTCAGGGAACACACGCACAGGCTCGGGAAAGATTTAAGGCTTTATTCAACAACCAGTGGTGTTGGGATGCGTGAGAGGAAGTGTGGATGTGGTGTGGGTGAACAGGGTGCGTCGAGAGCAGAACAGTTCGCCGTGCAGCCAGGCAACCCTAAGGGCAGAGCAGAGCAGGGAATTAGCTACAGTCAGACGCCCCGTGGGGAATAACCACAATGTGCTGCTTACGTACAGATGAGATGGTGGCTGGCGTTGGCAACGCTGATGCTGCCTGGAGGACAGCGCTACAGCGCGCTCTGGGCGTGCTGGAGAGAGGATTGACGGGGAGAGGCGAGGATGAGGGAGTCCGCCACCCTGGAGGTCCACCTGTGCACAGGGGAGAAGCTGGAGAGAAGATAAGAGGAATTATGCAGCTTACATGCTTGGGAGAAGGTGCGCTGGCCGGGACGAAATGGTCGAGCGCTGGAGGTTTGGGAGCATAGACGAGCAGACGACTCCAGGCCGAGGCAGAGGGCAGAGGGAGTTATGTAGGCGGAGGTTGATGAGGCGCAGGTGTGCGCGCCGCTGGCGCTGATGACAGGCGAGAGCAAGTTGTAACAGTACTCCTCCCCCCCCCCCCCCCCCCCCGAGCAGTGCCTCCCGGCGCTGGCTTACCTGGGTGCGCCTGGTGGAACTCCGTGATGAGGCTCTTATCCAGCACCCAGGACGGGGGCACCCAGGATCTGCATTCAGGGCCATATCCTTCCCAGTCCACCAGATACTGGAGACCGTGACCATGGCGGAGGGAGGCCAGGATGGCCGTGACCCCCCCATGCCAGATCGCCGTCGATCATCCTGGGGAGAGGAGGGGCTCTGGGAGGAGGACAGAGAGGGTCAGAAACTACAGGTTTAATATGGGAAACTTGAAACGTTGGACAGACCCGGAGGGAGGGGGGGAGAGCCAAATGCACAGCCACCGGATTAATTATCTTAGTTATGGGATAGGGGCCGATGAAGCGCTGCGCCAGCTTTCTCCTCTCAGCCTTCAACTTAATATCTCGGGTAGACAGCCATACCTGCTGGCCCACCTGATAGCTGGGAGCGGCCCTCCTCTGGCGATTGGCGACTTGGGAATTGCGCTCCGCCGTGCGTAAAAGCACCTGGCGCGTCTTAGTCCATATACGCCAGCAGCGCCTCAGATGTGCCTGGACAGAAGGGACCGCCACCTCACCCTCCTCTTCGGGGAACAAGGGCGGGTCATACCCCAGGGATGCCCGGAAGGGAGACATTCCGATGGCCGATGACACGGTCGAGTTGTGGGCGTACTTCACCCAGGGTAGGTAGGTGCTCCAGGAGGAGGGGCTAGACGAGGTGACGCAGCGCAAAGCTGCCTCCAGCTCCTGGTTAGTGTGCTCACACCGTCCATTCGATTGAGGGTGGTGACCGGAAGACAGACTCACCGTGGCCCCCAGTGCGTTACAGAAGGACTTCCAAACCCTGGACACAAACTGAGGCCCCCGATCCGAGACCACATCTGCCGGGATCCTGTGCAACCTGACCACATGTTGGATTAATAAGTCAGCTGTCTCTCGCGCCGAAGGGAGCCCGTGGAGAGGCACGAAATGGGCCGCCTTGGAGAGTCGGTCGACGATGGTCAGGATGGTGTCATAGGAATTCGACTTGGGGAGACTGGTGATGAAGTCCAGAGCCACGTGAGACCAGGGCCTACCGGGGACCGGCAGTGGATGGAGGAGGCTAGCTGGGGGCGAAGTGGAGGCTTTGCCCATTGCGCACTGGGGGCAGGCACGGACGTAGCTGGTGACGTCCCTCCTAAGACCAGGCCACCAAAAGGATTGTTGGAGGAGCTCCACCAGCCGGGAGATGCCAGGGTGACAGGAGAACTTGGCCGTATGAGCCCAGTGGATGACGTCGCCCCGGACCGATGATGGAACAAACGGTCTCCCGACTGGGCCGCCGCCAGGATCAGGTTCCGCCTCCTGTGCCTTCCGGATCTTGGCCTTAATCCACCATGAGACGGCCCCCACGACGCACGAGGTGGGCAGGATGGTGTGGTCCCAATCCTCTGGGTCTTCAGGGGCGAATTGTCTGGACAGCGCATCCAGTTTGCCGTTCTTGGAATCGGGGCGATAGGTGATGGTAAACTTGAAGCGTCCGAAGAAGAGTGACCAACGTGCCTGGCGGGCATTCAGACGCCTGGCCGTCCTCAGGTACTCCAAGTTCTTGTGATCGGTCCAGACCACAAACGGCTGAGCTGCTCCCTCCAACCAATGACGCCACTCCTGAAGTGCGAGCTTCACTGCCAGGAGCTTCCTGTTGCCGACGTTGTAATTTCGTTCAGCAGGGGAAAGGCGCCGAGAGAAGAAGGCGCAGGGACGCACCTGCCTATCCGCCGGTGAACGCTGGGACAGCACTACCCCCACCCCCGGGTCGGATGCGTCCACCTCGACCAGGCACTGGAGTGTCAGGTCAACCTGGGTGAGGACCCGGGAGGAGGCGAACTCCGTCTTCAGGGTCTCGAAGGCCGATGCTGCGTCCTCGGTCCACTGGAACGGCACCTTGGGGGAGGTGAGGCGGGTCAGGGGGGTGGCGATGGCACTGTACTTCGGTACGAAGCGGCAGTAGAAATTGGCGAACCCGAGAAATTGTTGCACCTGTTTCCTGGAGGAAGGGATGGGCCATTCCACCACCGCCTTGACCTTAGCCGGGTTGGGGAGAACCTGGTTGTGAGCGACGACAAACCCCAGGAAGAAAGTTTGGTTGGTGTAGAACTCACACTTCTCTGCTTTAACGTACAGCCTGTTCTCCAGAAGTCGCTGAAGGACCCACCTCACATGGGCCTGATGCTCCTCATGGGTCCGGGAGAAGATCAGGATGTCGTCCAGATAAATGAAGACAAAGACCCCCTGGAAGTCCCGAAGAACGTCGTTGATGAGGCGTTGGAAGACAAGCCAAAAGTGGCTGAGCCACTTTGCTGGAGTTGTACTGACATAATGATGGGCTCAGGGAACACACACAGGCTTGGGAAAGGTTTAAGGCTTTATTCAACAACCAGTGGTGTTTGGATGCGTGAGAGGAAGTGTGGGTGAACAGGGTGCGTCGAGAGCAGAACAGTTCGCCGTGCAGCCAGGCAACCCTAAGGACAGAGCAGAGCAGGGAATTAGCTACAGTCAGACGCCCCGTGGGGAATAACCACAATGTGCTGCTTACGTGCAGATGAGATGGTGGCTGGTGTTGGCGATGCTGATGCTGCCTGGAGGACAGCGCTACAGCGCGCTCCGGGCGTGCTGGAGAGAGGATTGACGGGGAGAGGCGAGGATGAGGGAGTCCGCCACCCTGGAGGTCCACCTGTGCACAGGGGAGAAGCTGGAGAGAAGGTAAGAGGAATTATGCAGCTTACGTGCTTGGGAGAAGGTACGCTGGCCGGGACGAAACGGTCGAGCGCTGGAGGTTTGGGAGCATAGACGAGCAGACGACTCCAGGCCGAGGCAGAGGGCAGAGGGAGTTATATAGGCGGAGGCTGATGAGGCGCAGGTGTGCGCGCCGCTGGCGCTGATGACAGGCGAGAGCGAGTTGTAACACATAATGATGGCCTTGGTTACAGGTGCATTTCTAAACTGCTGAATGTTCCAGTGAGCACTGTTGGAGCCATCATTCGGAAGTGGAAAGAAAATCATTTTACCATAAACCAGCCACGACCAGGAGCTCCTCAAAAGATTTCTGACAGAGGAGTAGAAAAGAATTATCAAAAAAGTTACCCAAGAGCCAAAGACCACTCGTGGAGAGCTCCAGAAAGACCTGGAGATAGCAGGTACTGTTTCAAAGATAACAATAAGTAATGCATTTACATGGGTGAGTATGCCCACTCACCTCGCAAGACTCCATTGCTGAAGAAAAAGCATGTTGAAGCTCGTTTAAAGTTTGCTGCACAATATTTGGGCAAGCCAGTGAAATACTGGGAGAATATAGTCTGGTCAGATGAGACCAAAATTGAACTTTTTGGATGCCATAACACACAGCATGTTTGGAGGAGAAATGACACTCCACATCAGCCCCAAAATGCCATACCAACAGTGAAGTTTGGAGGCGGGAGCATCATGGTGTGGGGGGGTTTTCAGCACATGGTAGTAAAGATGAATGACAATGTACAATGTAATGTAGAAGTAAAGATGAATGGACAAATGTACAGAGACATCCTTGATAAGAATCTGTTGCCATCTGCCAAGATGCTGAAGGTGAAACGAGGGGGACATTTCAGCAAGACAGTGATCCCAAACGCACAGCCAAAGAAACTCTCAACTGGCTCCAGAGAAGGAAAATAAAGCTGCTAGAATGGGCCAGTCAGTCACCTGACCTGAATCCAACTGAAAATATATGGAACGAACTGAAGATCAAACCTTCAAGATTTGAAGACAGTTTGTGTGGAAGAATGGGATAAAACAACTCCTGAGCAATGCCTGCACCTAGTTTCTCCATACAGGAGGCACCTGAAAGCTGTTATTACCAACAAAGGCTTTTCTACTAAATATTAAAATGAATTTCACCAAGCATGTTTTGTGAACATAGTTGCCTTGATTTCTTTGTATGTATAGAATTCTTGGGTTGTTACTGATATCTGGTGAAAATCTCAAGTCAATGGCTCCATCAGAAATATGTTTAATAAGAAAAATGTTGACATGTTCAATACTTATTTTCCCCACTGTATATATGATGAGTAATCGTGTGCAACAAATCTCCCCTCCCCATGACTGCTATATTTTTTGGTTTTGGTATACTTTATTAATCCCAGACGGAAATTACAGGGCATCCACCTGGATGGATGAGGCAGCCAAGGTGCTGCACCAATCCCTTCACCATTCATACACACATTCACACCTAGGGCCACTTTAGAGTCTCCAGTTAACCTACGTAACTTTAGTGTTTTTGGCCTGTGAGTGGAAACTGGAGTACCCGGGGTCAACCCACGCTGACATGGGGAGAACATGCAGACTCCACACAGAAGGGTCACTGGTGGTCAGGGAGTGGGATTAAACCCATGATGGTCAGGGGTGGAATCGATCCTTTGACCGTCTTACTGTACTGCCACAGTGCTAACTACTGTGCCACTGAACAGAGGTTGTGTCTGCGATGGTTGACCAACCCAATGCGGGAGGCACATGGCTTGTGACAATTGGGGTAGACATACTGATTTGATGATGTTGTCAGCATTGGTTGTGAGTTCTGTGTGGTGGTGTGTTGTTGGGCACGTCGAGCGTCCAGGTAGGCAGCGCTCGCGCGCGCGCGCACGCATGTGTGTGTTTGTGTGCTTGTGTTCTTTTTCTTTTAGATTTGATTGCCGGTTGGCAACCAGCTTATTGGGAGACTGTCATTACCGCCACGTACTGTACTTCACTCTATATCATCACTCTATATAATTCAAGAAAAAACTCCCATGGTTACTGTTGTGTATATATATATATGCACTACCGTTCAAAAGTTTGGGGTCACCCAGACAACTATTTTGTGTTTTCCATGAAAACTCACACTTACTTACCACCATGAGTTGTAAAATGAATAGAAAATATAGTCAAGACATTGACAAGGTTAGAAATAATGATTTGTATTTGAAATAATAATTTTTTCCTTCAAACTTTGCTTTCGTCAAAGAATCCTCCATTTGCAGCAATTACAGCATTGCAGACCTAACATGATTGCACAAGGATTTTCTAATCATCCATTAGCCTTCTGACGCAATGAGCAAACACATTGTACCATTAGAACACTGGAGTGATAGTTGCTGGAAATGGGCCTCGATACACCTATCTCGATATTGCACCAAAAACCAGACATTTGCAGCTAGAATAGTCATTTACCACATTAGCAATGTATAGAGTGTATTTCTGATTAGTTTAAAGTTATCTTCATTGGAAAAAAGTGCTTTTCTTTCAAAAATAAGGAAATTTCTAAGTGACCCCAAACTTTTGAACGGTAGTGTATATATATATTCTTTCAGCTGTGAGATGTTTGTGTCATGAACCTGGGTTTGGTGGTCCAAACCCAGTTCTGACACCGTGTCTATTTTGGCTCGTTTCACTGTTCATTTTCATTCAGGCGCTTCAGGGAGCCCTGTGGGTCCTCGGCTCCCTGACAGCTCAGGCACACCCCCTCCTCCTGTCAGTATTGCCAGCTGATCCTCATTATTGATTCTCACACACTTACACACACACACACACACACACACACACACACTCAGTCATGCACACATATTTTCAGTTTGTTCCTGCTCACGTTCTCCCACACCGGCGGTCTCTTCCCTCATTAGTATGATTATTACTTAAGTGCTGTTAGAGTAGGACGAGATCGCCGGAGCATTACGCTTTATACAGTGGGGCAAAAAAGTATTTAGTCAGCCACCAATTGTGCAAGTTCTCCCACTTAAAAGATGAGAGAGGTCTCCAATTTTCATCATAGGTATACCTCAACTATGAGAGACAAAATGAGAAAAAAAAAACAGAAAATCACATTGAAGGATTTTTAATGAATGAATTGGTAAATTCCTCGGTAAAATAAGTATTTGGTCAATAACAGAAGTTCATCTCAATACTTTGTTATATACCCTTTGTTGGCAATGACAGAGGTCAAACGTTTTCTGTAAGTCTTCACAAGGTTTTCACACACTGTTGCTGGTATTTTGGCCCATTCCTCCATGCAGATCTCCTCTAGAGCAGTGATGTTTTGGGGCTGTCGCTGGGCAACACAGACTTTCAACTCCCTCCAAAGATTTTCTATGGGGTTGAGATCTGGAGACTGGCTAGGCCACTCCAGGACCTTGAAATGCTTCTTACGAAGCCACTCCTTCGTTGCCCGGGCGGTGTGTTTGGGATCATTGTCATGCTGAAAGACCCAGCCACGTTTCATCTTCAATGCCCTTGCTGATGGAAGGAGGTTTTCACTCAAAATCTCACGATACGTGGCCCCATTCATTCTTTCCTTTACACGGATCAGTCGTCCTGGTCCCTTTGCAGAAAAACAGTCCCAAAGCATGATGTTTCCACCCCCATGCTTCACAGTAGGTATGGTGTTCTTTTTCATCCAAACACGACAAGTTGAGTTTTTACAATGAAGTTCTATTTTGGTTTCATCTGACCATATGGCAGTCTCCCAATCCTCTTCTGGATCATCCAAATGCTCTCTAGCAAACTTCAGACGGGCCTGGACATGTACTGGCTTAAGCAGGGGGACACGTCTGGCACTGCAGGATTTGAGTCCCTGGCGGCGTAGTGTGTTACTGATGGTAGCCTTTGTTACTTTGGTCCCAGCTCTCTGCAGGTCATTCACTAGGTCCCCCCGTGTGGTTCTGGGATTTTTGCTCACCGTTCTCGTGATCATTTTGACCCCACGAGGTGAGATCTTGCGTGGAGCCCCAGATCGAGGGAGATTATCATTGGTCTTGTATGTCTTCCATTTTCTAATAATTGCTCCCACAGTTTGATTTCTTCACACCAAGCTGCTTACCTATTGCAGATTCAGTCTTCCCAGCCTGGTGCAGGTCTACAATTTTGTTTCTGGTGTCCTTTGACAGCTCTTTGGTCTTGGCCATAGTGGAGTTTGGAGTCTGACTGTTTGAGGTTGTGGACAGGTGTCTTTATACTGTTAAAGAGTTCAAACAGGTGACATTAATACAGGTAACGAGTGGAGGACAGAGGAGCCTCTTAAAGAAGAAGTTACAGATCTGTGAGAGCCAGAAATCTTGCTTGTTTGTAGGTGACCAAATACTTATTTTACTGAGGAATTTACCAATTAATTCATTAAAAATCCTTCAATGTGATTTTCTGGATTTTTTTTTCTCATTTTGTCTCTCTTAGTTGAGGTATACCTATGATGAAAATTGGAGACCTCTCTCATCTTTTAAGTGGGAGAACTTGCACAATTGGTGGCTGACTAAATACTTTTTTTCCCCACTGTACATGGCAGCGTGTACCTCCGTGTATGCAAGTTATCACTCCTTACGGATTATCTTCAGCCTGCTTCTTCCTCATCCACCGGACTGCACGGTCAGCCCCGGATCGCTCCAGCACCGTAAGTCGATGTTTGCCTTTCTTCCCGTGCCGACAGTAGCCCTACGGCACTAGGCATTCCCTTCCCCGGGCTGTAGAGCATCCAGGAGGCATCCCTGTTTGTCTGGTGGCCACAATTGTAATTATTGCATCTGATCAACTTGCTGTTTACTCCATGATTGTTTGCTGGACTTGTTATGTTGGGATTATACTCAATAAAGTGCACGAATCTACTCCTGCGATTGGGTTTTTCATTCTCCCTCCGTGCGCTGCGTAATGGCGCATGAGGGATCATAACAGTTTGAGGGGTTTCTTGCATGAACAGCCCATTTCAAGTCACCCCACAGCATCTTTTTTTTTCCCACAATATTTTTTATTGAACCTTTTTTTTACAAACCCAACACAAACAATCAAACACTAACACTAAAGTAATTTTTTAAAAAAATAAAAAAATAAAAATTGTACTAAAAAACACCAACAACCACTAACAAAGACAGGTCTTCATCAGTGCTCCTCTGTTTAGTCTAGGCAATCCATTACATAAGTATACATATTATACATTCACCAGTTTGGAATTTACAAGGTCCACACACATCATTCACCTTCTTCTTCAAAAGTTCTGTTTAAATTCTTTACATAATCAATGAAAGGTCTCCATATATTCTCAAACACAATTTCCTTTGATTTCAGTATGTATGTTATTCTTTCTAGTGGAAGGTTTGTTAACATCTGTCTTAACCACTGAGTCACATCTGGTCTATGAGTCTTTTTCCACAGTAGTGCAATACATTTTTTGGCGTTAAGCAAACTGAGGTCTATGAATGTGCTTTCACTCTTATTAAAGCTATGCTTTTCTGGATACAGACCCAACAAAAACAATTTAGGATTCAATATGATTTGTTTTGAAATTATTTTTTCAATTGTTACCCTCACCTCTTCCCAAAACATTCTAATTTTTCTACATTCCCATAAACAATGAAATAGAGTTCCTTTACTTTCCATACATTTTGTGCACGTATCTGGTATGTTTTTGTTATATCTATTTAACTCCACGGGTGTAACATACATCCGCATTAACCATTTAAAATGTATCAATTTAAGACGTACATTTATTGATTTGGTTTGAGCTTCTGTACAAGCCAATTCCCATTGTTCCTCTGAAATTTCAGTTTGCATGTCTTCTTTCCAATAATTCAATCTTTTCTGTGAGTTTTCACTTGAGTATAGTGTCAATGAGTTATAAAACTCTGAAATAATACCCTTTTTCTTACTATCTTTTGTCAAGATTTTTTCCAAGGAGGAATAAGTAGGTCGGATGAGAGCATTATTTTGATTTGATCGAATAAAGTTCCTAAGCTGAAGATATTTAAAAAAATGTGTTCTATTAAGATTAAATTTGATCCTCAGCTCTTCAAAAGACATTATGTTATCTGAACATGACAGATATAAGTCTTGAATCTTTTGAATCCCTTTTAAATTCCATACTTTAAATACAGCATCCGCTCTCCCTGGTTTAAAATATTGATTACCCCATATTGGGCTAAATTGTGACAGTAAGTGTGGTTCTTTTAAATATTTTGTGGTTTCACACCATATTTTGATCATATGCTTTACAAATGGATTTTTAACTTGTTTTTGTAATTTTTTAGCCGAGTCTGAGTATATGAATATGGGAAGAGGTAAAGGTAAATTGTATGATTCCATTTCAGTCCAGTGAGGGAGATCATTTGATGAAAAATAATATGTCATAGACCTCAGTTGTGCTGACCAGTAATACAACATAAAGTTTGGACATTTCAGACCTCCACGATCAAATGGTAAATATAGTAAGGACAGACGTAATCTAGCCTTCCTATTGTTCCATATAAATTCCACTAACTTTTTTTTAATTCTTGAGAATAGATCTGAAGGTGGTGGTAAAGGAATGTATTGAAATAAATAAAGTATTTTGGTTAAAATATTACTTTTAAGTATATTGATTCTCCCGATCATCGACATTGGTAGTGACATCCATCTCTGAAGTAACTCATTAATGTCTGTCATTAAGGCTTCATAGTTGGTACTGGCGACTAATTCTAGCTTAGGCACAGTTTGGATTCCTAAATATTTAAACTGATTTACAACATTGAATTGATTTACCTCAGGAGCTGGGTGATTTCTCTGGGTCTCATTTAGCATTAATATTGAAGATTTAGTTTTATTTATTTTATATCCTGATATTTCCCCAAAATTCTTTATTAAATTCAACAAGGTCAGAATTGATTTTTTAAGATTCGACATAAACAAAATTATGTCATCGGCATACAGGGAGATTTTATGTTCTGTTGGTCCTACTTTAATTCCATATATTTGTGGATGTAAACGTACTGCCATCGCTAAAGGTTCAATTGCCATAGTAAACAGTAAAGGTGAAAGTGGGCAGCCTTGTTGACATCCTCTATTGATATTTATTGATTTTGAAATATTGCTGTTTGTTAGGATTTCTGCTGTAGCATTATTGTATATTTTCTGAACCCATTTTATGAAATTATTTCCAATTCCAAACCTTTGTAAAACTTCAAAAAGAAAGGGCCATTCGACCCTATCAAAGGCCTTTTCGGCGTCCAATGATAGGAGAGCTGTATCCGGTGCTTCTTTATTAGAATAGATAATATTAAATAGTCTTCTTACATTATGGAAGCCTTGTCTTCCCATTATAAAGCCATTCTGATCTCGGTTAATAATATTTGGTAATATTTCTTGTAGTCATCTTGCTAAAATTTTACAGATTATCTTAAGGTCAGCATTTAATAGGCTTATTGGTCTCATATTTTCACATTTATTAGAGGGTTTACCTGGTTTTGGCAACAGTATAATTAAGGCATTATTCATGTATGGTGGTAAATTACTATTTTGAAATGCTTCTAAAACCATTTCCAAAAATGGTTTTATTAATTTATTCTTAAATTTTTTATAGCGGTCAACTGGAAGACCATCTGGTCCTGCACTTTTTCCTGATTTCATATTATCAATGGCTAGCCCAACTTCTTCTTGACTAATTTTAGACTCCAATATCTCCCTGTTTTCATTTGGAATACACGGTATAGATAATCCGTCCAAAAACCCATTTAGTTTTGTTAAGTCAGTTTCATTTTTTGTATTATATAATTTTTCATAATAATCTCTAAAGGCACTATTAATTTCTAAAGGATCTACAACTGGCTGTCCGTTACTTATAATACTGGTAATTGGTGTTTTAAATTCTAATTGTTTAATCTGCCATGCCAATAATTTTCCTGATTTTCACCTTGTTCATAAAAAGATTGCTTCAATCTTAGAAGACTCGAGGCAGCTCTATTTGCTGATTTTTTGTCATATTCAGCTCTCAGAATCAGTAATTCGTTCTCTAACTTTGGGTCACTTCCTGCATACACTTTTTCTTGAAGAATTTTTATTTTATGTTCCAATTGGACTCTCTCCTCTCGAGTCTTCTTAGATTTTGAACCTGTATAACTAATAATATGCCCCCTAATAAAAGCTTTGAAAGCCTCCCACTTTATACAAGCTGATGTTTGTGTAGTATTGATATCAAAGAACTCATCTATCTGTTTTTCTATGTACTTAACAAATTCCTCATCCTGAAGCCATTTATGCTGAAATTGCCACCTACCTGGTTCCTTTGTCAATTTCTTATCTACATATATTAGACAGCAGGGTGCATGATCAGAGATCACAATATTATCATAGAAGCAGTTTTGAATCTTGGACCTTAATTCTGTGGAGATCAAAAAATAGTCAATACGTGAGAATGTCTTGTAGATATTAGAATAACAAGAATAGGCTTTAACTTGTGGTTTCATTTCTCTCCATATATCTAGCAATCTCAGTTCTTTCATAAAATGATTAATGATCATCTGCATCCATTGTGCGTACAGTCTAGTCCTGTTGATCTATCTATACCGGGATTCAATGTACAATTAAAATCCCCTGCTATTATATGTTGCCCTGTAAGTGAAGATAAAATAAGGAATAAATTAGTCAAGAAATTTTGATCATCTATATTGGGACCGTATAAGTTCACCAAATTTATATTTTCTAATAACAAAGATCCTTGAATGATTAGATATCTTCCAAATTTGTCTCCAATTACATTTTTCACTTGAAATGGGACTGATTTATGTATGAGAGTCATAACTCCCCTGGCTTGGGATGAAAATGATGAGGTGAATACACTTCCTTGCCATCTTCTCCTAATTCTTTTTACATCCTCCTCTATTAGATGAGTTTCTTGTAAAAACACAATTTTTGAACCCATATCTTTTATTTTATTCATAACTTGTTTAAGTTTTTTTAAATTTTGTAGACCTCTGCAATTCCATGAGGTTAAATTGAGATTAACGCTTTGGTCTATGATCAATAATATGATCCTTAAGCTATGCCACGTGCCGCTCTGCCTCAAATCCTCCACCATCATCCCTGTCCCCAAGAAGCCACGGATCACTGGACTTAATGACTACAGACCTGTAGCGCTCACCTCTGTAGTCATGAAGTCCTTTGAGCGCCTGGTCCTGCCCCACCTCAAGTCCATCACCACCCCTCTCCTGGACCCGCTGCAGTTTGCCTACCGAGCCAACAGGTCTGTAGACGACGCATCTCCTCTGTCTTCAGAGCGTTCAACTGCAGGTTGTTGTTGTTGCACCAGGACGCCAGTTGGGCCACCTCTCTCCTGTAGGCGGACTCGTCGCCGTTGGAGATGAGCCTGATGAGGGTGGTGTCGTCCGCAAACTTGATCAACTTGACAGACTGGTGGCTGGAGGTGCAGGAGTTGGTATAAAGGGAGAAGAGTAGAGGGGAAAGTACACAGCCCTGGGGTGATCCGGTGCTGATGCTAGCAGAGTCTGAGACAGTCTTTCCCAGCTCCCATCTCTCCAGGATCTGTACATCTCCAGGACCCGGAGGCGTGCTGGCCGGATCATAGCCGATCCCTCACACCCTGGTCACGTACTGTTTGCCCCCCTCCCCTCAGGTAGAAGACTTCGGTCCATCCAGACTAAAACCTCCCGTCACATGAACAGCTTCTTCCCCTCTGCCATCAGACTGCTGAACACTAAGTGACTTATTGACTCTCGTGCACTATGTACAGCAGCTCAACCAGACTCATCACTCATCATCACTCATCAGACTCATCACTGTTTTCTTCCTGCATTACCGACTGCACTATATGGTTCTCCACATTATCTGCTGCTCGCTAATATATTTAACTGCTGACCAGTATTACTCACTCTTATTCTACACTTTATTGCATGTATAGTTTATTTCTTTTATTTTATCATGTTTAACGTTGCAGCATTGCACCGAGACAAATTCCTAGTTTGTGTACTACATGAACAATGGCAATAAATCTGATTCTGATTCTGATTCTGATTCTGAATAAGGAGTTTGAGATTACCTCGCAATGTAAACATGCTCACACAGAGAAGCAAAAACATGAGTGGTTGAACATTCATCCTACAAACTACACACAAACAAATTCCCCCTTCCCACATTCGTGGTAATCCCTCCAAAATCAAAAAAAAAATTCCGTCTCCCGCTATAGCCAATGACTGCTCCACACCCGCGAAGATCAGTCAAAACCACTCTTTCTTTCTCCTCTCAATCACCCTAACTCTACTGCTTTTAATGACGTAACATTAACTCTCTTCTGTAGTTTTCCAACTTAACTCCTAAATTTTATAGCAACTTTGTACATCATAGGGTTTTTTTTTAATATATAATACAATCTATATTTTGTAAACTTGCTATATGCTTCAGATCAGTCAGATGCCTGTGCAAATGCTTAAATATTCTACCTTATATTTTGTTCATGCTTAGCTTCCACCAGTCTCCTCTTGGATCTTCTTGATGAACTCCTGCGCCTCCTCAGGGGTCTTGAAGATGTGGGTTCTGCCCTTATATGTGACCAGCAGTCTTGCAGGATAAATCACTCCATGTCGAATCCCGAGGCTGCGCAGCACTTTACGGGCGGGGTCGAACTGTTTCTTTAATTGTTGGATTCCTGTGGCCAAATCTGGGTAGAACCGCACCTGTTGATCCTGGTATTTTTTTGTAACTTAGATTTTTATTCATTTTTCATCATATATAATACATTCAGATCACATTCTACATTTAAAAAACAAAGGGGTTAGGGTAGGAAAAAGAAAAAAAAAAAAAGAAAAAGTAAAAAAAAGGGGGGGGGGGACAAATGTTGGAGCATCAAGTTTTTAGTTTCCGTCTCTTAATTCTTCTGGTTTTTTCAGTGTCTTTGGTTATTCTTTCAATTTCTGCCTCGTTGTTGCACTTTGTAGTGTGTCCATTTCCGCCATTTTTTTTCCCATAGTCCTTCTTGCATTCTTTGTCGATATGTTAGTTTTTCCATCATACGTATGTCCTCAACAATGTCAGTCCATTGTTCTTGGTCAGGAAGAACTTCTGATCGCCATTTTTTTGTGATAGTTTTTTTACATGCAATCAACAAGATTTTAACTAGATATCTGTCCTCAACCTGTATAACATTGTCTCTTTTAAGATCACATAAGTACATCAGGTTACAGTTCATTGGTATATTATATCCTAATATCCTCTGTATTGTCACATGTATAGATTTCCAGAATGATGATATTTTGTAGCATTTCCAAAACATATGTGAGTGGTCTGCATTTTGAGCCCCACATCCCCTCCAGCATAAAGATTGGTATTTGTATATTTTCCTTGAAATCTGTGGTGTAATGAAAAAGCGAATCAGGTTTTTCCATCCAAATTCCCTCCATGTCCTTGAATTTGTTGATGTGTGTTGTGTTTTCCATATTTCCTGCCAGCTTTCTTCTGTTATGTTTAAATTGAGCTCTTTCTCCCATTTCTCCTTTATATAGTTACTTGTATGATTGTTTGTCATAAGTTTCTGATATAGCTTTGAAATAATTCTTATTTTATTTCCTGTATATGAGCTTAAAATAAGTTGTATAATCTCGTTCACATCTGTTTGGAGGTTATGCCTAATCTTCTTCATATAATAATCTCTCATCTGCAGATATCTGAAAAATTCCGATCTTTCTAGTTTAAATTTTCTCCTGATATTTACAAAGCTCCCAAGATCTTTTTTTCCGATATTGCCCCATGCTGTGATTCCCTTGTTCACCAGATTTTTGTATCCCCTATCTTGTTTTGCCGGTTCAAACTGACTGTCAAATGCTACCCATTTCAATAGTTTTATGTCTTCCCTTATATTATATTTTTGTACTATTTTATACCACAGTTCCAAAGTAAATTTAGTGATTGGGTCTATTTGTTTGATTTGCTTATATGCATCTTTATCTCCTATATGCTTTGTACTGGGAGTCCCTCAATTTCCTTTTCCATTTCTTTCCATTTTGCCTCATATCCCTCGTCGCAACCAACATATGATATATCTTATTTGTGCTGAGTAGTAATATTCCTTTAGACTCGGTAGGGCCCATGCCTCCTTTCTCTTTTGGTAATTGGAGGGTTTTATATTTCACTCTTGGTTTTTTACTCCCCAAACAAATCTCGATATCATCCTGTCCCACTTTGAGAATTGGGCATCTGAATCTCTGTTGGTATAGCCTGGAAGAGGTAAAGTAATCTAGGTTGTATGCTGATTTTGACTGTCTCAATTTTTGAATTCAGATCCATATTTAAGATTGACCATCTATCAATATCTTTTTTTATTTCTTGTTCCAACCTATCAATTTGCTTTATATATTTTGCTTAGGTCTTTAGGTATGTTCACTCCAAGGTATTTTATTTCTTTTTGGTTCCAGTTTAGTTTGATCTTATCAGTTATCTGGTTTAGAGGGTTATAGTGGAATGTCAGTATTTGTGTTTTTGTTATGTTTATCTTGTATCCTGATAATTTTCCAAAATTTTCTATCAAGTTCATCATTTCCATTATTGATTCATCTGGTTGTTCGAGGTAAACTATAATATCGTCTGCAAATAGCCCAATCTTGTGTTCCGCCCCCTTTATTGTTACACCTTTTAATTTCTTATTTTGTCGTATCGCTTGAGCCAATGGTTCTATGAACAGAGCAAACAAGGTGGGCGATAAGCAGCGTCCCTGCCTAGTTGATCTTTGTATATTTACTTTGTCTGTTAAGCTACCGTTTATCTTGATTCTTGCCACAGGTTCTTGATATAGCGTCCTTATGCATTGTACTGATTTTTCGTTAAATCCAAAGCGCTCCAGTACACTATATAGGAATTTCCAGTTAACCCTATCAAATGCGTTTTCTGCGTCTAAACTCATTATTACTGCGCTTTTCTTTTCTTTATGTATTTGGTTAATTATATGTATTGTTCTCCTGATATTGTCATGTGTTTGGCGTCCCTCTATGAAACCAGTTTGATCATCTTCTATCAATTCCGTCAAGAATGTCTTTATTCGTTTACATAGAATTGTTGTATATATTTTATAATCCACATTCAATAAAGAGATTGGTCTATAGTTTCCGCATTGTTCTCTATCTTTCCCTGGCTTTAAAATAACTGAAATGTTTGCTTCGTTCCATGATGGAGGTATTTTGTTGTTGTTCAACGTCCAATTAAATGACTTTAGGAGTTGTGGCGTGAGTTCTTCTATAAACAGTTTATAAAACTCAGATGGGTATCCATCACTACCTGGTGATTTGCCGTTTTTAAGTGACTTAATCACATCTCTGATCTCTTGTGTTGTTATTTCTGCTGTTAGTTTTTCATTTTGTTGATTTCCTATTGATGGCAAGTCCAATGTGCCTAGAAATTTTTTAATATCTTTAGTATTTGTTTCTTCAGGTTGCGAGTATAGTTCTTGGTAGAAATTATGGAATATTTCTTCGATGTTTTCTGGGTTAACTGTGGTTTTATTTGTGGTGGGGTCTTTAATCTTGTATACATTATTCATTGTTTGTTGTTTTCTTAACCGTTTTGCCAGCAGTTTTGTGGCTTTTGGCCCCGTTTCATAATATTTTTGCTTTAGATAT
Organism: Pholidichthys leucotaenia; assembly: GCA_020510985.1. Taxonomy (NCBI): domain Eukaryota; kingdom Metazoa; phylum Chordata; class Actinopteri; order Cichliformes; family Pholidichthyidae; genus Pholidichthys; species Pholidichthys leucotaenia. Next base: position 151,690,226 of record CM035838.1, read on the forward strand.
CTATTTTTCCTTTCAATTTCATCCATTTGTGTTTCTTTTATCTTTGTTTTTTTCTTCTTTAATTTCTTGATATATTTTTGGATCATTTGTGCTTTGATGTTTACGTTCTAATTCCCTCAGTCTCTCACATCTTTGTTCATACGCTTCCAGTTTAGTCTTATTTGCTTTTCCTGTTTCAACTATTAATTTACCCCTTAACACCGGCTTTTAGTGCGTCCCATAGTATTGTTGGGTCCACTTCTTCATTGTCATTCTCTTGGATATATTCGTTTATGTTTATTTTTATTCTTTCTTTCATTTTCTCATCATTTAACAGTCCTACGTTAAGTTTCCATGTTTTTTTGTCGTTTTCTATTGTTTAAATATATTTCCATGTATATAGGATTATGATCTGATATTTCTGCCCCTCCAATCCAACAATTTCTCACCCTGTGTCTGTCACCTTCATTCATAAGGAAGTAATCTATTCTAGAGTGTACTTTATGGGCTGCTGAATAATGTGTATAGTCTTTTTCGAGTGGGTGTAGGTCCCTCCAATATGTCTACCATACCCATTTCTGCCAGTGAGGTTCTTATGAACTTTGTTACATGTTTTTTTGTCTTCTTAACACTTGTTGTGTCAACTTCATGATCCATGACAGCATTTAAGTCTCCTCCACAAATTAGGACTCCTTCACTGTGTGTTGCTATGAGATCAAACAGATGTTGAAAAAAACCCTTGTCACTTTCTGGTGGGGCATAGATGTTCACTAATGTAATCTGCATACCATCTATTCTTCCCTTTATTATTACATACCTGCCTTCTTTATCCTGGATTTCCTGTTCATTTTCAAATTGTATTTTGTTTGAGATTAGTATCATAACCCCCCTTTTAGCTCCTCCCTTAAATGAACTGTAGTAGGAGTTCTTATAGCCAAATCTCTTTAGGTTCACATGTTCTGTCTTGCTCAAATGTGTCTCTTGCATAAATATAATTTCAGCTTTTTCCTTCTTGAATTTTCTTATTATTCTTTCCCTTTTAACAGGTGAGTTCAGACCATTCACGTTTAGTGTCATTATCTTAAGATTTTTACCCATATTCATGTTTTTCCATTTTTTTAACTTGTGCTCCTAGCCCCTTTAACAACAAAAATAACACATATATATATAAAAACACATTAAAAAATCTCGACCTCCGTACTTTGGGCCTTTCTTCTGCCCACTGGTCCCTGTTGGTGGGTGGGGGGTTTGTCTTCACAGAGTGAAGGGCCCTCCCTAGACTTCTAATTACTATCAAAGTAATAGTCATAAGTCTAGAAATGTCCAACAAATATCACTTAAACCTCTCCTAGCCGTCTGTTTCTCTTTTACCTTGTCTTCTTGGCCTTCATTTCTTCTGTGCCTTTCTTAATCTTTGTTATGATCTAGGCTTTCAGTTGAAAGCCTTGTAGCTTGTCCTGGGCCCGCTGCGCCACGTCTCTCCCCCTTCTTCCGTTGTTCACTCGTCTCCACTCCGGCTGTCGTGATGCGTTCAGGGCCGTCGCTGCTCCAGCCGTTTCCTCCGGCACGCTCACCTCAAGGCCCCGCTCCATCATATCCCGCGCTGCCTCTCCGGCCGTGTTGTAGGTTCTTGTGCCGTCCTCCCAATGAATCCTCATTTTCGTTAGCGGCGTTTGGAATCTAATTTTTTTCTCTTTCAGCGTTTTTTTAATGTTGGCATATTTCTTCCGCTGCTGCACAATTTCTGTCGGGTAGTCATGGTCAAAGAATACCTGTTTGTCGCCGATTCGTATCTTTTTTTTCCATGCTTGCGTCAGGATTCTTTCCTTTATGTCATATTTCACAAAGTTTACCACAACTGACCTGGGTGTAGCGTTTGTTTTCGGGTTCTGTGCCGGTGTTCTGTGCGCCCGTTGAATCTGCAGATCCGTTTCTTCGGGCAGTTCCAGTTCTTTTTTTAAGAACTGATCCATGAATTTTGTCATCGAGTTGCCTTCAATGCCCTCCGGAATTCCAAAGATGCGCATATTGCTTCGTCTGGATCTGCTCTCCAAGTCGTTTATTTTCTCCTGCATCCTCTGCGTTTGCATCGTCAGGGTCTGTAGTTGTTCGTTTGCCTCGCTTTTCCAATCTTCCAGCTCTGATGTTCGAGCCTGCGCTTCTGTCGTACACGCCCGCTGGGAGCGCAGCTCCTCCATGTTTTCTGTTAACTTACGCTCCATTTCTCTTCGGAGGTCCATAATTTCCTCCTTAATCTCTTTTTTCAGCTCCTCCTTAAGAGCTGCTAAATCCTGCTGTAGCTGCCGCTTGAATTCTCTTAACTCTTTACCCAAACTGGCGATGCCATTGTTCATGTTTTCGAGTCTGGCGTCCTCCATTTTCTCTGCTGTAGACACCTCGTTTTTTTGGGCTTCGCGTTCAGCGGTTTTTCCTGCGTTGTTGGAGAGGAATTCTTCAATTTTACCCTGTTTTTGTCCTTGTGCCCGGTTCCTTCGTGTTTTCATCCCTTAGTTTATTGATCCGCTTATGTCGAGTTGGCCATTTACGGATGATTTTTAATCCGGCTAGGGAGAGCTCTCTGTTTAAGCGTTATGTCTCTCCGCCATCTTCCCGGAAGTCGATTCTGGTATTTAATTTCTCCTTTGGCTCGCGCCGCGTTGGAGATCGTCATCCTGTCTCTGTAGCTGAGGAACTTCATAATCAGCGTCCTCGGTGATGCCTTGTTATCTCTCGGTGGGCCAATTCGGTGTGCGCTTTCTAAGACGACTGATGACTGCAGCTCCGCGTTGTTCAGCGCTTCTGGGATCCACTTTTCCAAAAAGGAACATGGATCCAGACCCTCCGTTCTCTCCGGGAGACCCACCAGCCTCAGGTTGTTCCGTGTCGACCGGGATTCTAAATCCAGAACATTATCTTCCAGACGTTTATTTTTTAATTCCAATGTGTGTACCTTTAATTGTAGGCCGGAGACGTCATCCTCAGCACTGGAAATTCGGAGCTCCACCTGCGAAACTTGTTCCATACAGTCACTTAACTCCTTTTTCATTCCTTCTATCGCTGCATTAATCCCGTCAAGTTTAGAGGAAAAGTCTGCTCTCATTGAACTAATGGCAGCGAGCACCGCACCTGTGCCGTCGCCAGTAGTCACCGCTCGTCCGCCAGCTTCCTCCGCCATATTTGGGGATATTTCTGCTTCGTCACGGACGTGAAAGTCCGTTAACTTGGACTGTTTCGGCAATTCAGTTTTTCCTCCACCTGATTTCCCAGCCTTAGGCTTTACCGGCATGTCCTCACCCAAACGTTGGGATAGGTTTTGTTCCAATTGAGAGAGTTATTTGCCGATTTTTTTTTTTTTTTTTTAGGAGCAGAGTCGAGTGAAGCACGTCCTTCTACGCTGCGGCCATAACCGGAAGTCCCCACCCCACAGCATCTTAATGGTATATATATAGGTGTGGAAAAAGTGTTTGCTCTCTTCCTGATTTCTCATTTTTTTGTATGTTTGTCACACGTAAATGTTTCAGATCATCAAACCAGTTTAAATATTAGACAATGATAACACAAGTAAACACAAAATGTAGTTTTTAAATGAAGGTGTTTATTATTAAGGAAAAAAATCCAATCTTACATAGCCCTGTGTGAAAAAGTGATTGTCCCCTAAACCTAATAACTGGTTGGGCCACCCTTAGCAGCAACAACTGCAATCAAGCATTTGCGATAACTGGCAATGAGTCTTTTACAGCGCTGTGGAGGAATTTTGGCCCACTCATCTTTGTAGAATTGTTGTAATTCAGGAAACATTGGGGGTTTTCGAGCATGAGCTGCCATTTTAAGGTTATACCACAGCATCTCAATCAGATTCAGGTCAGGACTTTGACTCGGCCATTCCAGAGTCTTCATTTTGTTTTTCTTAAGCCATTCAGAGGTGGATTTGGTGGTGTGTTTTGGCTCATTGTCCTGCTGCAGAACCAAAGTGCGCTTCAGCTTGAGGTCACGAACAGATGGCCAGACATTCTCTCTCAGGATTTTTTGGTAGACAGCAGAATTCATGGTTCCATTTACCACAGCAAGTCTTCCAGGTCCTGAAGCAGCAAAACAGCCTCACAGACCATCACATTACCACCACCATATTTTACTGTTGGTATGTTCCTTTTCTTAAATGCTGTGTTGCTTTTACGCTGGATGTAATAAGACACACACCTTCCAAAAAGTTCAACTTTTGTCTTGTCAGTCCACAGAGTATTTTCCCAAAAGTCTTGGGGATCATCAAGATGTTTTCTGGCAAAACTGAGATGAGCCTTTATGTTCTTTTTGCTCAGCTGTGGTTTTTATCTTGGAACTCTACCAAGGAGGCCATTTTCGCCTTTTTTTATGGTGGAGTCATGAACACTGACCTTAACTGAGGCAAGTGAGGCCTGAAGTTCTTTGGACGCTGTTGTGGGGTGTTTTGTGACCACTTGGATGAGTCATCGCTGCGCTCTTGGGGTAATTTTAGTTGGTCAGCCACTCCTGGGAAGGTTCACCACTGTTCCATGTTTTTGCCATTTGTGGATAATGGCTCTCACTGTGGTTCGCTGGAGTCCCAAAGCTTTAGAGATGGCTTTATAACCTTTTCCAGACTGATAGATCTCAATTACTTTGTTTCTCATTTGTTCCTGAATTTCTTTGGATCGCAGCATGATGTCTAGTTTTTGAAGATATTTTGGTCTACTTCACTTTGTCAAGCAGGTCCTATTTAAGTGATTTCTTGATTGAGAGCAGGTGTGGAAGTAATCAGGCCTGGGTGTGGCTAGAGAAATTGAACTCAGCTTTCCAAAGATGTGATAAACCACAGTTAATTTATGTTTTATTGGGGGGGAAATCACTTTTTCACACAGGGCCATGTAGGATTGGATTTTTTTCCCCCTTAATAATAAATGCCTTCATTTAAAAACTGCATTTTGTGTTTACTTGTGTTATCTTTGTCCATCCATCCATCCATCTTCTTCCGCTTAATCCTTTTCGGGTCGCGGGGGGGCTGGAGCCTATCCCAGCATCTTTGGGCGAGAGGCAGGGTACACCCTGGACAGATTGCCAGTTGTGTTATCTTTGTCTAATATTTAAATTTGTTTGATGATCTGAAACATTTAAATGTGACAAACATACAAAAAAAAGAGAAATCAGTTAGGAAACACTTATTCACACCACTATATATATATATATATATATATATGTGTGTGTGTGTGTGTGTAGATAGATAGATAGATAGATAGATAGATAGATAGATCCCATTAAGATGCTGTGGGGTGACTTGAAAAAAGCTGTACCTGCAAGAAACCCTTCAAACATCTCACAGCTGAAAGAATTCTGCATTGAGGAGTGGGGCAAACTTTCCTCAGACTGATGGCAGAGACTGATAGATGGCTACAAGAAGTGTCTCACTGAAGTTATTTCAGCCAAAGGGGGTAACACGAGCTGTTAAGCTGGATTCATGCTGCACCTCCGCTGTCTACATACGTGCAACCGGAAACCTCGTGTGATGAAATTTACGTCATCGTCTCCACTCTGCTAGTGTACATAGGACTCTACCGTGGACGACCGCGTGCAGCCCAAATTTTGTAACTGCGCGGCCTGCCCATGATCTGAACACGTTGACAGAGCATGTGCAAGGCTGAACGTCCCATTCACAAGATGGCGCTATCAACACAACATACAAAGACAAAGTAGACGAGGAAGACGATGAGGAGGTGGAAGACGAGAATAAACATACATCAATCCTTTTGCAGCAGCAGCAGCTTGAGCGGAAAAAAGTACTGGAAAACGGTAATTCTTCCTTTTCGTTGAAATAACACCATTGTTGTTGCTACAAAAAAAAAATGTGCGTCACTCTCGTGTTTTATAACTGGTGAACAAACTGGCATGTTAGCACATTTGCACTACCCATAGGGCTGGGGCAAAACTACAAATAACAGTTGTGCACATGTGCCAACTGTTTGGCCTGGTAGACGAAAAAAATGAGTATGTACAATGCCGTGTGTGCGCTGGGCTCGACCAAAGCGCACGCGGACTGGAGGGGAAATGCAGCATGAATAAGACTTTAGGCAGTAGGGTGTCCTAACTTTTTCCTCCATTAGAATACTCATTTTTGTTGATATCTTTTGTTTAAAGGGTAAAACAAGGTTAATTTTTGTTATTTACCTGCAATTAAATTGCTTTCTTTTCCAGAGATAAATAAAAACAAGATTAGACATCAATATGTGAACATTTCATAATGAAGAATTGAATATTTAAATTGTTGTCCTAATTTTTCACATGATCCTCTCTCTCTCTCTCTCTCTCTCCCTCTCTCTCTCTCTCTCTCTCTCTCTCTCGATCGATCGATCGATCGATAGATAGATAGATAGATATAAAATGTGTAACCAAGTGTTCAAATGTAATTATTATGATTATTTATATTTTTGAAAGTATTTTTTCATCAAAGTATATCTTTTGAAGAATACAGTATAAAGACTGTAATTCTGCACCTTTCTAAACATTTTTTGATGTATTATTGTTAAACTTGCTGGCTTTGACTGATGGTACATGTTGCATTCTGGGATTTGAAGTACCCGTGGTGTGCCTGCTATAAATGCTAGATAGCCAGTTGTTATAGACATTAGATATTATCTCAAAGGCTGAATATAATTGTCCACATGACCAGATGTGACCTGTGGGCCTTCAGTTTGACACATATGCTTTACAGATTTGTAGCTCTAATGTCTAACGAGTCTTAGGAACTGAAGTTATAACTTAAAGTATAACTAACATTCTGCAAAGCTATATTCGTTCATTTGTAAAAAATCAATATTAAGATTTACCATCATCTATACACTAATTTGATTACTTATCATCCAAGAGCTCCGTTAATGCAGCATCTGTAACAAGTCTGTGCCAGAGGCAATAAATACTACAAAAATAACAGCATGAAAGCTAAGTGGTAGGACATGATGTACCATCTCGCTCTCCCCAGGTAGTGCTGATTTCTTACAACATGGCGCTATGCTCACTACACCTCTCACCTCATCCTTCTGGCTCCCTGCTGTTCTTCAGTCTCCCTGACATGCCTACACAGTTGGACTGCAGCTGCCCTTATCCAGGCCTTTCACCAGCTTACATATTTTCCAGATGCCTAACTTGGGTTATTGGCTGCGTGTGTGTGTGTGTGTGTGTGTGTGTGTGTGTGTGTGTGTTAACGTTTGATGTATGTGGTTTTTAAAACATTTAATTCATGTGGAAGTTTGCACAGTGGGCAACGTGCTGATGCATTTGTTGCATCTGCTCACACAGATCAATACTCAAATAAATGCGATTATTTGTAAAAGGCCCTTGTGCTGTGGCATTGGCAACAATTTTTGATTTTATTAGCTGTGGAGATACATGGCACAATGAAAGGGATCGCCAGAATGACCCATCTGCTGCTCGTACAATTTATGAGGGCCTTTGTCTGCCCTTTCAACTAACGCAAAAGTGTGTTATGTTATTTAGGAGGCAGGACACTCTGGGGAGTCTGCCTTTCATTCTGCTGCAAAGCCCCATGACTTACATCTGCTATTGAATTACTGAGAGAATCACATCAGCAGGTGTTTTCATTTTGTTTCAAACCGGGCTTGTGTCCTGGCTTTTTGTCGTTGGCAAAAAATGGCTGCGTCCTCCTCTCCACAGCACCCAACCTAACAAATTCACATCCCATCCAGTTGCATACAGTTTAGCACATGTGTAATTTAGAGTGCCAGTATTTCTGCAGCTCATGCCATATGTTCTTCCTCTGACTCTGTAACTGACAATCCGATGGTTGTGTTTTTGTCACCCTGCTGGGTAGGACTCGTTTTTCTCGTTTAAACGTGTTCGTTCATGAGAGAGGGAGAGACATGGAGAAAATGCCTGTCACGCAGATAAAGCTGATTACAATGCTTATCAGATACATGCAGATAATTATGGTCATAATGCAAATGGAACAGCAGTCAAGATAACACAAAGCCTCTCCACCATCAAAAAGCATAGCAGGTGATGAAGCGATAGCATATGATTGAACAAATGCCCGGCAACTGTTTTTTGGTGGGACAAAGCAAGCATGTCAGGAATTAACAAAGCATGGCTCATGCTGGTTGGCCAAAAAGTAGACATAACCGGTAATCAGTTTTTAATTTGGCTCTGTCTGCCAAATGGGTGTATGTTAATGCCGTGTAAAATTGTCAGTGCTACCACTGTGCTTCCAGTTGAAGTTGTTTAATAGCTGGTCGATTAGCTTGTAGCCTACAGAAGATGATGTTGTACCTCTTGAAAATTAGGTTTAGTTCCTTTTTTTCAAAGTTGGCATTGAAGTTGAATACCTCCTAGACATTGCATCATAAACCAGACAAGATCACACTATAAAGAAGCTAATTTCGTTGGGTTTAATGAATCAGTTGGTCGAGCTGGCCACACCAACGGATGCCTGTCAGATGGATCCAGATGGAGGGGAGCATTCTTTTTACATTAAAGCCGTAATCTTCCTTTGAACATGTTGAAACCTGTCATGTACATCCACTTTGCATCCTGCTTGATGGGGTCACAAGAGTGTATTCACTGTAGTGACAAATTTCAACTAATCTCATTCTGGGTCATCTGACTTGTTAGCTGAATATACTGCACACTACTTAGGTCAGGGGTGTCAAACTCATTTTATTTCAGGGGCCACATACAGCCCTATTTAATCTCAAGTGGGCCAGTAAAATACTGATGTAATAACATAGTTATAATAATAACCTGTAAACAATGACTCCAATTGTTTGGTTTTTTTTTTGTTTTAGTGCAAAGAAGTACAAGTACATTATGAAATGTTTACATTTATTGAACCATTCTTTTACAAAACATATAAACAACCTGAAGTTTATTAAGAAAAAGTTGTCCTTTCAAGCTGTTGTGTTTTTCGTCATGATGAGTATCATAGTGGTGTCAAATATTCCGTTCCCTAAGCACCGAAACATGCCGCATACACACCAAACACGCAGGTTTCCTATTAACCTCTGTGAGTAAGTAGGAATCTGTTCATCTTTCTTGGAAAACTCTACATTGCATGTCCATTTTTCTTCTTTTCAACAGAGATATTTTTGAAAAAAAGGGTGCCACATAGGGTGATTTTGTCAGCAAAAGAGCAACGTAGAGTATATCTTAATAATGATAAGGCAAAATTGCCATTTAAGGAACCATATGGCAGTCCTTCCAGGATTTCACGATGTTGTGATCACGTCAATTCATGCGAAATCAACCAATCAGCGCGACTATTGTGCAACCTTACAACTTTGTACAATCACCGCAACTTTCGCGCAATTTTGGCCAGTCCTCATCAACTTCCGCCAATTTCACCAATCAAATTTGTCTCTGAGTGGCGCTCAAATGCTCAGTCTAACCAGTCAAATGCGTTGCTGCACCACATTCGCTTCCGTGTTTACAGTGAGTATAAATGGAACACATCAGCAAAAACAGAGTGTGTGATTTAAAAAAAACACTCACCTGTAAGGTTTCCAACACTGTCCCTTCCTCTGTCTCCCCCAGCCTGCCAGTGGACATCTCGCCACGTCTCCGTCCTGACCGCGTGTACGAAGTGCTGGGTTTGTGTTGAAAAACGTCTGCCTGCCTCAAAAGCACCCCATCGCGGGAGCACGTGTGAGGACAAACGGCATAAAACCACAAACAAAACGAGCAAATCTAACACTACTGCCAGTGTTTGAACATTTTATACATCTTTAGAGGTAAAATCATTACTACATCTTGTCAATAAGCTGTAAAGCTATGAATCTCCGGTCTAGACACGGGCAACCACCACCCCCCCCCCCACCCCCATAAATGAAAGATGTGTGTCTGAAGAGACAAGTGTGTGTGTCAAGACGCGCAGCAGGTAGACAGGTAGGAGTTAGGCATGGAAAGAGAGAGAATATTGTCTGTAATTTTTTTTTAAATTATTATTATTATTTTTTTTTCAGAAAATCACAGACTCATAGAGCAACAAAATTATTTATTTTTTCCTCTTCGCTCGGTACAGAGTGGCTGGGGACCGTAGGGAGTTTTCAAATGACGGTGCTGCCAATAATTTCCAAATCTCTACTCTTTAACATGGATTCAATGCAGTTTAGCTGTTGCAACGGATATTGTGTTAAAGTCTGTATTTGCTGTTTCACAAAAGGGTTTTTCTGTATAGCAGAAGTTTCTGCTTAATTTACAAATCACTGTAATAGGAAATGTTTGACATTGTTGTGCTTTTCTTGTATTGTTATACAGAATATCACTGCAGTAAACTGGAAAAAACCCAAAACAGTGTGACCCCCAGTGTGCAAATTGGAAAAAGCAGTTACTTTATTGAAAAAGCACAGCTCGTGTGTTCTGTGTAACTTTAACACTTTGCAAATTCATAGTGCAGACCGATTTGTATCCTCAGGCCATATGTTTGACACCCTGACTTCGGAAGTTTTTTTGTTTTCTTAACCTTCGTGTTTTTGTCCCCAAGGTATGTTAAGACAAGCAAATGGCACAAACTCACTGGTGCCAGAGCAATAGGATTCTGTATATTTAAGTTTTTCCCTTTTTATTGGCATTTTCAAACAGAAAAACAATCTTGAAAAAGAACAGTGAACAGGTATCAAAAAGGAAAAGCCCAGTCCACCCACCACCATCAGCAGGTTGTCACAAGTTCTTAGATGGACTGCAGTGAGCACCAACATACCTGCTGGTATTTATCATTTTTAATGACTTGTACTAAACCAAGTGGTATGGATAAAGGTAAAATGCCCTGGTGATTTCCTAGAGAATCCAAATAATCAGTGGGGCAAACTATAACTTTTGTAGCTGGAACATTTAACAGGATAGGAGGCGACTTAGACACAACAAACCACTGATGTCATGACTACATATAGTGGTGATAAAGAATCAAATCTAAGGACTCTTGGTTTTGTAAACTGGTAATAAAGTCCACTTATCTAATGGCAGATTTGATATACATAAACATTGCTTTGTTAAGGAATAACAAGCACAAAATTTGTTAAGCTAAAATCAGTGATTCAGAACCGAAACCAAAGCTTTGGACACTGACACCCACTTCTCTTCAGAAATCGGAGAGCTGGATCTCTTGACATTTTGCCCCTCGCTCCCGTGTTATTGCTACTAAGCAGGCTTTGATGTGCCATCGATCTGACCCACATGAGCAGGCACTCGCATCCCTGTAAAGACACACCGGGGAAGGAGACATTGAGCAATGTGCCATGTTGTGTTTGCTTTGTGAGCTCCCTTAGGTCTGGCCTCCTAGCGCCATTTATCAGGAGTGTTTGCACAAGGGAATAATTTGTAATATTCACGCGGGGATCTGGGAGATGATCGGTGGGACGGGAGGGCGGGGGGAGAACACGAGTTTGTTTTCTTTGGTGCAGTATGTTGTAGTAAAGGTTTTATTTTGCAACAGTGCGTCGTTTATTTTGTCAGGGTTTGAACAGTTACAACCAATCAGAGGCTTGTAAATAAAAGTGAACTTCACACAGCATGTTCATTGGACAGCAGTTCAGGCTAATTGTGCTTCCTAGTAATTCAGTTCTGAGTATCTCAAATTGTTAATTTACTACTTAGAAAACAATAGTGCTTGTAGTCAGCTTAAAGACACTGTTATGTGTGCGTTTAGCATTTTGTACAATAATATAATCTTACATGCAAAAAGTTACATACTGAATAGCCGACTGGCAAAGCAGTTATTTGTTTTTTATGAGAAGAACTAATAAATATAGCTGCTTTATAAACACTGAATGCACTTAAAGTAGAAGTCAGTTGAGATTTGGACTTCAAAAAAATAAAGGAAGACTAATGCCACTTCTCTTTGAAGAACATTGCAAAATTGTTATTTCTTTTGTTGAATGCATATTTTCTTCCTCAGCACATCTGCTTTCCTGTTGAGGTGTAAATTTGTGTTTGGTTGAAGTGTGTCGCTTCCTGTCACTTCCTCTCATACATGAAAGTCTCTATAGGTTTCGAACATGTCAGATTTGGATCGGCACCTTCCTCTCACCACCGGAGCACTTTCCATGACTCAAAAGAGAGTGTGCAGACAACTTAATATTCTCTGTTTTGACATTTGTGCATTGCATTACTATTTACATACAGTACTCTGGTTACTATCAGCTTTTTTAAAAAAAGGCTTAAAATACTTGATGTTGATGAGGTGTTTCTCCCTAATATACAGTACAAAGTACTGGGCTGCACGGTGGCGCAGTGGTTTAGCACTGTGGCAGCACAGTTTTACCCTCAGCCGGGGGATCGCGGGGATCATGAGATCGTGGGTTCGATCCCAGCTCCCTACCAACAGTGAGCTGTGTGGAGTTTGCATGTTCTCCCCGTGTTGCGTGGGTTTACTCCGGGATTTGTCCGGTTTCCTCCCGCACACCAAAAACATGTAGGTTTAGGGCGCTCGCGCACGCAGCGACCAGCAGCCGGTGGCTTGTCACCAGACTGCAAACCAAGTCTACCTACGGGTACAAATAAGTAACAAAAAAAAAAAAGTACAGCTGGGCAATTAACCGAAAAATAGCCGAAACCTACATTCAGTTTCCCAGGTCGACTTCCCCCCTTTTCTTGATACTTTCCCTACCGTGTGTGTTTGTGCACTGTTCCATTCACTACCTTCTTCCCACATGTTGACAGCTCTCACAGGTCTTAATGAAATGTTTGTGACATATTTTGGTCAAATTTCCTGTAATTATGTAATTATTGCAGCATCATTGTAAATCATCATTTGCAGCCTTCCTGAGAACATCTCGTTTCAGTGTATGTCCCTTTAAATGCCCAAGAGCTGCAGTTTACACTGCCCTCCTTCTTACATCACTGTTGCTAATCTTTGCTGGCTAGCTCCTAGCTCAGATAGCGAACCTGTGCCAACTAACGTATTTGTCTTAAAGAATGAATGAAATAATGCATCATTGGTGGACACGGGTGTGTGGTTTATGTGGTTGATCGGCTATGACCAGTCCCTGGAGTACAATAAGCACAGAAACATTCGCAAATGAGTGAATGGTATCCCAAGGCAGCTAACTGATGCTAGCTAGCTGCTAGAGCAAAGTATATTGTCAAGTGTTAGTAGATGAATAAGAATTTGAGTGGGAGGTGAAGATAATTTTTAGAAAATACCAGTTAAATCCAGCAGGATCAGCAGTTAAGCTACAGTTAAGCCATGTGGCCTGTCTGACAGTCTCTCCCCACTGAGGCGAGCTCCAAATGCCTAGCCAAGCTAATGGTAATTGTTTAATGCAGCATCATGGCAAAAATATAACTAAATTAGCCAGAATGATGCAAGAAATATTGACTGTGGATTAGTGAACCAGGTGGAAACAGGTGTGTGTATTAGGGTGTCTGAAATCTCAAATAAATAACAATATAAACCGTGCTTGGTAAGCTAACTCCCGAGGAGCACTATTAGCTCTGAAGCTAATGCCATAGTTGGGCTCCCTGAGCTCACCTCTAACTTATTTCAGATTTATCCAGCTAATGCTCCGCACTGTGTGTCTATATATATATATATTTATATTTATATGTACATATGTATACTCGCTGCTCTTGTTTTTTCTTGCCTTCTGATTGTTGCTCTGAGTGTTGCTATCCCTGTGCTGTTGCAATCCTGGAATTTCCCCATTGTGGGGCTAATAAAGGCTTATCTTATCTTATCTTATCTTAAAAACAAATTTAAAAAAGTTAAAGTTGCTCCACTGAGCTGACTGCAGCCTTAGAAGCCTTCAGGAATAAAAGTAGAGTCTTCACAATACAAGAAAAGATTGTCAGTCAGAGATTTAAATCTATTTCTGAAGTAATAATATTTATAAATAATGTGTGCTTATAAGTGAAGTTATTCATTGGAATACCTCTGTATACCTCCTTAAATAAATAAATAGAAATAAAAATGTATAATATTGTTGCAAAAAACAAAACTGAAGTAAATTGTTAAATTAATCGTGATGTTGATTTGCAGTCAAGCCCTAATGCAAAGTTATTGCGGTGAAGCAGTAAATCATTTTGCAACAGTAATATGAGTTATCATTTATGCCTTTTACTGACACCTGCTTTTGAAAGGTCACAGCACTGCAGCATTCGGCCTTGACAGGTAAACATACCCTGATGTTAATCATCCACATGTATTTTCAAACAGACATTTAAGTGCTGTAGAGACGAAACACAACTGCAGACATTTACTGTATGTTCCCATATGGCATTCAAAGAATTAGCCCTGAGGTGTTTTCATCACAACATGAGACGTGGGAATCAAAGTAACTTCACTCATTAGTGAACCACCAGGCAGGCATGGTCTCTGGCCTTGCAGCTGCCGCTGTGTAAAAAGAGAGAAAGAAAGAGAGGGGGGGGATAAAAAGCCTTTCCATCCAGGGAAGGTCAAGTAGACAGGCAGTTTTACTACATCTCCTGCCTCTGCGACGATAGTTCTAGCAGAGATTCACCGAGCACCGATGTGATAGAAATCACAGGGAGGTAATGGTGGAGGAAGAGAAGGAGTGGTGCCTTATGGGAGTAGTTTTCCTCACGCTGCTGCAGCCCTATAGATTTATGTGATTGGACCCACTGTTCTCCTCTCCTTTGATGAAATCCAATAACCACAAGTGTTTTATAGTACCTTGAACTTCTAAGATTTTCTTGGGTGTCTCCACAAGTGGGGGAAACTTAGAAGTGCTTTCATCCACGTCAGGTCTTAAACTGTTACATGTTTTCCATTAGCATTTGTTATCATTTCAAGAGAGTTTCCTTGTGTATCATTATTGAACAAACTGTTATTTTATTCTATCTGTAATTTAGTGTCATTGTTATTAAGCAGAAGCTGAGGACTTGTTGTGTCTGACCAGCATTTTGCTTATTTGTGGACGTAGCACAGGTCAGGTAAATGTCACTCCCCTCATCACTGCTTTGATATTGATTTAAGGTAGCAGAGGGCACAAGCCGATCACACCCTGCTGGAGTTAGTATAGTCATAATACCGTAACGAACTCAAGTATAATATTGCTTTTATACAACAGTTCCGGCAAGCAAAATTTTTTAAATGACAGCAATGCTGGACAAAATATTTGACTAAACTAGTTCACCCACTAATATGATGGAGTCGCGTCTGCACTAACAACACAAGCGTCATCATGACAATGGGATGTCGTTATGATAAGAAGATGGTGGCACATCATGTAAAGTTGTTTTGTTCAGTGAGGAGAGAAGGCGTTTGAAACCAAATGTATACAATGCGACAAAAACATGAACTTTGTTCCAGATGTTGGTGTTGACTTTCAGGTGTGAAAACACCCTTAAAGGCAGTTCTTAGCCTTCTGTCTGTCTGGTAAGGTTACACAAGTTACCCTACAGTGTGGGAGCAAAACCAACTAAAAGTATTGACTGTTTTGGACAGTTTATGCTTGAAATTGTTTATCTCAGCCACTGAATGTAGCTACAATTCACCTCAAAGCTCACAAATATGATACACATAGAAATTAAGTGTGCTGAGAAGATATCACCCCAGAAGTTCTAGTGCACCAGGCTGCAGTGCCATGACACAGATTTCAGAGGGAAAATCTGGAGATCTTACTGTTTAACAGACCACCAGATGTGGAGGGTGTGTTTAGTTTAGCATGTGAAAAGTATGAGGCACGCAGCACAAGTGGAGTTGTCTGACTCAACGTGCTCCAACTCACAACTTTGAATCGATTACATAACAAAAATAATTTTTTTGTAAGTTGTCTGTGTTTTTTAACTGATTTAAGACAATTTTGCACCGCTGAATCCAAAAATGACATCCGTTTCTCTCAATCAGGTCAGGTTTTTATGTTAAATTATAAGCAGTTGTACAGCAGTTGTACAGTTGTACTGTAAATTGAATAGTAGACACTGATAAAGGTAAGTACATGTAAATTGAATGTTACATCATCATTGTTCAAAATTCAGAGAATTTCAAGAAATAAAAAAGAATTTTGCATCATATAAAGTGAAAATACCTGTACATGTAAACAAAAACGTAAGGAAACATTTGACCATACTTCAAAAAGTTGACCTGATTGAGCAAAACCAATGTAATTTTTGGATTCAGCGCATCAATATAAGCAATATAATATAAGCTGCGGCTTCAGCCATCACCCATTTCGGATAACTCACGTGGAATTGTATAGTAGAAGGAGTCTTTGTCTAATTTGACCTTGTTGTTATATTATACAGTTTCTTTTAACCTGTAATGTACTATCCGAAATAAATAAATTCATTCAAATTCATAAATAAATTCATTCATTCATCAAAATTGTCCTAAATCAGCTAAAAAAGAACTTAGACGATAAATTTGGTGTTGACCAGTGTTATTGGAAACATGAGTGAGTCATCAGGATAGAAGTAATAATGAAAACTGACAAAAACTGTCATTGCTCCCTAGGGCTGCAACGATTACTCGAATAATTTGAATAGTTTGGTTACAAAAATTCTCGATTCAAAATTTATGCATCGACGTGTCGTTTAATGTAGCATTTCCGCTCTATGTGACCTTCTTTCCGTGCGACCTTCTTCCGGTCACGCTACCTAAACAAAACGTTGATTTGTTTAACGGCGCCATGTCAGAGTGGCATAGTGACGGGCCGGCAAAGATAAAGAATTTTTTTTTTTTTTTAATGATAAAAGTATTTCAAGTCTGGAATCAATTCAAGCTCAAATTGAAGGAAAACATTATACAGTGTGTACATGGTAAAGCTGAGTGGCAAGCTAGCATGCTACAACGTCGGATGTTACAGTGTCTCAGCAGAAAGCATCCCACATCATGCACAGCCAGCTTACCCGAGACAAGGTATGTAATTGAGATTTAACCCTCTGAGTGTGAGAATTTGCATGCCCCTAGTGGCAGAGCGCGGCACTGCACCTGTCATTTCACTCTGACATCGCCGGCTGCATTGGGGATTTGTACTGATTTGTACTGATCTGCCAGTTTCAAAAGGTGGCAGACATGCGCTGGAGGACTCAATGGATGACACGTAATACACCAAAGAAGAAGAACTCCTCATTTCCTTTTCCTGTATTCCCTTCTTTTAGCTCAGAAAGCTAATATGGCTGCGATTGGCCATCGTCACCGTCACTTAGACGGCTTTGTACACGGAAAATAGCCGCGGGATACAAGCGAAATTTATGTGGGATAATCATAAGGCTTTGTAGATGTGGTAGAGAGCCTAAATGACCAACAGAACGCAAAATAACGACCACGATGGGTGAAAACGCAGCAACCACAGCAGTGAGTGAGTCCTGTTAGCTGCCGGTAAGTGACTTATTTCTGTGTTTATTTTAATATTGTACTAATTTCTTGTTCATATACTTTGAAAATAAGATGATGAGGTACCTCTGTACAAAAAATGGTGTCAAAAGACTGAACCATTCTTTGTGTGAATATGTCCAAAGTCCAGTCTTTACTGAGTTATGGAATTTAAAGAGGTGCTGCGACATTATGCAAATTAGATGCACAAATGTGTTCCTATCTGAAACTTTGGATCATATTTTACATCTTTCTAATTGACAGTAAGCCATTATCTCTAACTACTTTCAATTTATAGCCTTGAAAATCTGAACTATTTTATTGACAAAAAATCTTTACCACTCTTGACCACTAGGGGTTATGTTACAATTCGGCGACAGACACACTCAGACAGTTAAAATTAAGATGAATAGAATGTAGTCAGCTATGCTAATTATGCTTATATGACCCAAGAACATATAGCCACCACCGTTAGCATCTCGATGCTTACATGTCCGCTAATGGACAGTAACTGCTAGCAAAAGGAACTTTATGGTTTAACGTACCGTTTAAAGTTATGTTCTATGCAATAAACATTGCAATAAATGTGTACCTGTTTTATTGAGTGTTTGGTACAATTACTACTGCTCTTTCGGAAAGAAAGTTCCGCAAATGTTGGTCAATGCAAGTATCTTTAAAAAAAAAAGTATCAGATGACTCAAGTAATCTTCGATTAGAGTGGGTGATTACCCAAGCCGTAAAATAGTCATTAGCTGCAGCCCTATTGCTCACATTATGTTCCATCCTAAAAAATTGGAGTTAGTTGTCACTTTCTAGTAAAACCACCTTAAATATACTAAACCGAGTTCATGTCTTATAGCCCCAGTGTTGTTTAATGCCCCAAGTCATTAAAATGTACTGACCTTTAATGGTTTCTACTTTTTTTTGCATCGTGAATTGACCTCCTGCTACGGCTCCTTTTGTTTAGCTGCTCGTGACTTCCCTCAGTAGCACCAGTGCGGGAGGATGGGGACCTTTGTTGCCCTCTTCAGGAGCCTTCCTGGTTGTCGAGGCTGTGTGTTTGATGGATCCTCCTCCACCGCGCCTCCAGGTCTCCCTCCAGCTCCTGGCTCAGCGTGATACTTTGAAGGCTAGCTGTTGCGATTCAGCAGACAGACGCCTCCTCAGGGGAGCTGACATCATTAGAGTAGAGAGCAGATCCCAGCTTCTCTTCAGCTTCGGCAAGGGAAGAAGGGAGCTAAGGAAAGAGAGAGGGGTAGGAAGAGTGGAGGGCGAGTATAAGGAATGCAAGGTCAAGATCGTGGCACAATTACCCTGGCAGCGCCGTGCCCTGGGAGGCCAAAGCCCCTGACTTCTCACCCTGCCAAGGTCGACTGGGCCACTTCTCCAGACAATTAGCCTCCCAATATCCTCTTGTCATTTCCTTCCCCTCCCTTACAACCATCTTCCTGATCTATCTGTTCCTTCCCTGCTGTGTAGTTCATAGCCGAGAACTAGTAACAGTTTCTTCCAGAAATGCATTGTTTTTTTAATAACTATTGATTTTATGGTAAGTGTAGTGTTCACTGTGTTACTGTTAAGCAATTAAGGTTTTAAAATGCTTCTTGCAGATAACCAGTTCATAATCTCACCACCACACAAATCCTAAGAAAGCCATTTTACATGATGTAGTAGTGTGTTGTACTGCCTTAACTTATAAAACTGGAATTGTTCCGTCCAGTTTGTGCCAGCAATTTTATAGTACATCTTCAGTATACCCCGGAGTCTGTTTTAGTTTGAAGCTGTGTTTTCTTGGCCATTGAGAGTGACAAAGTAACAAGTGGAATACTGCCGAGTATGACAGTGAGTTGCAAATATAGGCCAGCCTTGTTTGTTGTTACTTTTTTAGCTCATTCTCGTACAGCCAAAAGGAGCTGAGGCCAAGACACTGCTTTCATCCATCCATCCATCCATCCATCCATCCATCCAGCCAGCCAGCCAGCCATCTATCCATCCATCCATCCATCCATCTTCCACAAAAATTGCTACTCCTGCTATACAATTGGCCCAATTGTATAGCAGATAGATACAGTGACCAAACCACTGACCCTCAGGCGAGTCTGCATCCAAGTAGTGCTCAAGGTCAAAGGTCTCTGTCACTGACGGTCTGGTTTCCTGTACTTCTGTTGTGTTCTTTTTCTCACTGCAGTTCAGATTTAGGAGACTGCCCTTCTAGTACTTCTGGCCATGATGCTGGTTTTTCAGCTTATCCGGAGAACCTTAACATGAAAAAATTACAGCACAACTATGTAAAATTTTTTATCTTAAAATAATGTTTCCAAAATTATTTTGATGGTACATCAACTTTTGGCCGGGTGAATGTCACTTCCCCTATAGCCTGAGTGGGTCCGCATCATCTGCAACAGCTCTGTCCTTGGTAGGAACGCTGAAAGGACCACAACTATGGCGACTGTGACCTCATTCCAAACAGCCAGTCACAGGGCACAACTATAGCCATCAACAGCTAAGCACCCTGTGATTGGCTGTTGGGTCTGAGGTCATAGTCACCATAGTTGTAGTCTTTTCAGTGTTCCTAGCTGGAATAGGAAAGCTACATTGTCCTGCTTTATTAAAGGGAGATGGTTGCACCTATGTGATGCACATCAACAGTAGAGTAGCGTTTATCATTTACCAGCACTTCTGTTCTATATGTCTCTTCTAATCTGCTATGTGCACCACTTCAATTCAGCTTTATTTATATAGTGCCATTTGACAACAACAGTCATAGCACCAGTGTTTTTCAACCAGGGTTCCCTGCCAAAAAGACCTTGGTTGTACAGATTGTTGTTTTGGAAAACAGTGGAAGTTGTGATGGATGGGTGATATTTGCAAGGAAATTTAAGACTTTGAATAAGACGTCCAGCTGATTTAAATAGACCAAATGGAAACAATAAGTCTGTAACTGTCACTGCACTTTGTAAAAACAGAAGAAGAAGCCGCTTCATCAGTGGGGTCCTGCTACTTAGAAGGCACAGTCTAACCTGTTGTAGGCTTGTTAAGTAACTATTATCCCTGTTAACACAATGAACATGATCCTCATCTACACGCTGCAGCTTCACTTCATGTAGTTTACATTGCAGCATCCTGCTCCTGTCAGATGTTCTAATGGGAATGTGCTCGCAACACACACACACACACACACACACACACACACACACTGTGGTGCACGGGCACTCTTCGATAGCAGGTCTCACACCCCAGCACATGTCAGCGTTTTGGGGATCATATAGATGCAAATGCTACTGTGGAATTGCACGAGCAGTAGATCTGTGCTCTTAAGGCTGGATGCTGTCACGTCAACGGCTGATCCCATCTGCTTTTCATCCCCCCTTCCAAAACCTGATTTCCATAACAACCCAAAGCTTCAAAATCCTCTCATCTTATCTCTCTCCCTCCTCCATTTTTCCTCCTCCTACTCCTCCTCCTGTTTGTGTTCCTTTGCCAGCCAATATCTTCGGGTCCAAGCGGCAGTGATGGAAGCGGCAGCACAGAGGTAGATGTTATAGCTAAAAACACCAAAATGACAGGGAGGAGGCCTCCTACATGGTTTATGTTCTCCTCTTCCCTCCTTTCCCGGTGGTTTCTCGCTTCCATTCATATCTGACACGAGTGCACATTGCAGTTTTCTGAGGGGGGATCTGTCACCCGCCCCACTCATCCTGTACATTTTCCCATATTCACACTAGTATTGGTCTCCATCTCCCCCAGTTTCCTTCTCTTCTAAAAAACCCTCTCTCTTTTGACCTCCCGGTCTTCTCAGGGACCTTCATACTTCTGCATGACAGGTACATGAGCTGCACGCCTTCTGCATTCGCCTTATGTGGTTTTAAAACATTCCTTATGCATGCCTGCATATGGCAATAGATAAAAGCCAGTGTGACGGCAGGGGGGATGCGTTACCAATCAACCAATTTACTGCGAGTCAGAAGAGAACCACGATTTTGGCTCAGGAAAAGTGACTTGCCTAGAAGGGTTTTTGAAGAAGAGGATTAAGCCAAGTCTTTTTTTGTGGTTACTACTTTGATTTGAGCAGATACTGCATAGATAATGTATGTTTTACATTACTAGTGCAGCTCAAAAAATTAGAATATCGTGATTCAGTAATTTAATTCAGAGACCTATGTCATAATCAACAAAATTCAAAACAAAAAAGGCTTGAAATAGCTCACTTTGTGATTACTATAGACAATATGAACGTTTACATTTTTTAAAGTGAATTCTATATAAAATTCTAATGTTTTCAGATGCGCTACTATATTAATGCAGTTACATAGAAGTGTATCAGATTTTGTATCATATTTTCTTTTACATATTTAAGGTCATTAAAGGTCAGACATTGAGAAAAATATACAGCCACAAAACTGTTAGAAAGGTGCAGAATGAATGTACAGGGGTGGGGCTGAAAAGTTCATAGTGGTCAAATTTGGCCAAATGTGGTTTATTTTTCAACATCGCCTCCCCTTTGGTCCACACACTTCTTCCATCGGTGTTGCAGTGCTTGGATCCTTGTGGTTGAAAAATAAACCACATTTGATCAAATTTGACCACTATGAGCCTTTCAGCCCCCCTTGTATATTTCCCTGGGAAAAGTTATATTCGTGAAAAATAAATATTTTTAAAAACATTTACGGGTCCAAAACGGTCACAATAGTTGACTAAAGAGAACTATGGAGGCCAGCAAGGATCTAAAAGCCAATAGCATACTGTAGCTAGGTTAACCTTTTAACTACATTTCATGGACAGGTCGCGCGCTCCCAGTGGCACAGTGCAGCAACTGTGTCAACAGTTGTCAACTCACTGACATCCCTTTAACTCCCCAGCTGTACTGATGATTTGTACTGATCTGCCAGTTCAGAAGGTGGCAGGCACGCGTTGGAGGACTCATGGATGACACGTAATACACCCAAGAAGAAGAAATCCTTATTTCCTTTTCCTGTTTTCCTTCGTTGAGCCCAGAAAGCAAATATGGCCACCATGGACCGTCACATAAATGGCTTCATACATGGAAAATAGCCGCAGGATACAAGCGAAATTTACGTGGGATAATCGTAAGACTTTGTAGACGTGGTAGAGAGCGTAAATGACCGATAGAATGCAAAATAACGACCACGATGGGCGAAAATGCAGCAACCACGCCGGCCAGCCATCCCCCCTTGCCAAGAGTAAGTGACGAAATTCTTTGTTTCTTTACATTGTACTGATTTTGTGGTTATATACTTTGAAAATAAGATAACAAAATGCCCCTGTAGAGCAAACGGTGTAAAAAAAAACGAACCATTCTTTGTGTAAATATGTCCAAAGTCCACTTTTGACTGAGTTATGTAATTTATATAGCTGCCGCGACATTATGCAAATTAGATGCATAAATTTATTCCTATCTGAAACTTTGGATCATATTCTGCATCCTTCTAATTGACAGTAAGCCATTATCTCTTGCAGCTTTCAAGTTATAGCCTTGGAAATCTGAACTATTTTACTGACAAAAAATCTTTACCACTCTTGACCACTACGGGTTATGTCGCCATACGATGACTGGGACAGTTAGAGAGTTGCGCGTCATTTATTATTTTTTAAAACTATGACAAACAGCATATTTCAGTACAAATGTAAAAACATACATTTAGAACAAATTTACAAGAATGAAGGTGCAACATAATGATAAAAGATGCTCATATATTGTTTAAAAAGTCATAAATTTACCATAAGAAATTCTGAAATTTACAAGAATTTTTTTTTTTTTTTTGGGTGGGGTGGGGGGTGGGGGGAAATCTCTCAAATGAGGGGGAACATATTTTCAAGGAAAAAGTTATAAATTTAGAAGACTAAAGTGACAAATTTACCATCAGCAAGTCCCAAATTTATGAAAAAAAGTTTTTAAAAAAATGTGAGGAAAAAACGCACATCCTGAATGAAGGGGAAAAAAAAGCTATATTTCCAAGAAAAAAGTCAAATAAATTGACAAGAATAAAGTTGCAAATTCAGAAGAAATTTACAAGAATTTTTTTTTTCATTTACAAGAAAAAAAGCTGCACATGTGTATATTTTTTTAAAATCTTTTTTTTCTCTGATGTATTTCCCATTTTCTCCCCAATTTGTAAGGTTTTTCTTGGGAATTAATACATTCTCCTGATAAACGTGACTTTTCCTCTAAATTAGTGACTTTTCTGATAAATTTAGTACATTTTTTTCTCCAATAAATTTGCAACTTTCTGTAATAAATTTATTCCCTTTTCCCACCCACATTTAAAACTATATACTCACAACATTTTCTCTTAGATTTACAAGTTTTATCGAATAAATTTTCAATATTTTTCTTCTGCATTGGCAGCTGTACTCGCATTGAGGTATTCAGTTATCCTAGATCATCTATCCTTACACTCTTTATGGGGATGGGGGGATGGTTTGGGCTCATTTTGCTAGCAAGGGGGATAGCATCCCCTCTCATACTCAGACAAACTGCCTACTGTGTGTCCTTGTTTAGCAGGGGAGCTCAGGGGTTGCCAGATACTGTGAATTGAGCCTGAAATGTTCAGTGTATGGATATTTGTCTCAACCTGGCAACCAGTACAATATTATAGTGGGGAAATAATGAGTGGGACACCTACTGACCAACCCTGGAAAATACAATTAAAATATTTCCAGTTGAGCATTCCAGATATTTAAAAGGAAAAGTTTCAACTACTCCAAACAGTGCCCTGTTACTTTCCAGTGAGCACACATGCGTATGCTAGTGCACAGCCTCACACTTTAACTTCCCTCCCCTCCCTCTCTCCCCTCCTCTCCCTTCATCTAACACATAACACTTCTTCCAAAATTTACTGGTAGTGTGTGCCATGCAGGCATGAGATAACGTCCCAGAAGTTTTCCAAGGGCAGGACCAGTGCTCAGACATCAGAGAGAAGCTGCGTAGAACCGAAGCTGATTCATTACATGTGTTGCATCTGCCTCCTATTAAAAAGCCCAGAGCGCTCTGGCTGTCTCTCCCTGACTCTCACTCACTCCCGTTGACTACAGACTACCTCCTGACTTATTCCCCTGTACCTCATCTTTCTTGCTTTCAAAAACACAACTTTTCTCTCTTTTTTTGTAGACTTTCATTTTCCCTCTTCCAGACTACCTAAGTACGTTAGTATCAAATCTGTCGATGCACTAAAGGTAGTTTAGAAGATAAGATTGGACGATGAGAATTACACAGTAACATGTTTTATTTCTAAATCTGCAGCAAATTATGTAGAAAGATCAATACATAAACAAATTATACTGGTCAAATTTCTTGGCTGCATCTCACCTCTCGCTTTAACAAATAGAGCATAATGTTCCAGAACCCAAAACCCAACATTCTTTCCTCATGTGCAGCCAGGACTACATCTCAGACATCAAATTTAAACATAAGGTTACTCGAAACAAAGAATGACATACATAGCTTCATTTTAATCCTATGTGTTGAAGCCTATAACATATGTTAGAAGTCCCAAATGTCAAAATCAGCATTCAGGTACGATTATTTTCTCCTACGGTGGCTCACCATGCTACAACTACAAGGAAAAAACCTGCAAATAGACAAAACAAAATCAAATTAAGAAATCATCCACATCGAAATGGCAATGCATAAGTTCTGCAACAAGTAACAAGACATGCAAATGGAGAAATATACTGCTAATACTCACAGCACAACGGAAGTTACTGTGGGGACACAATGAAGTGACGGACCACGTCCTGTGGATACATGTTAGCCTAGCCTTAGTTGTTTGCAAACCCATCATCTGTTGAAACATGCAAAAAATTTACTTTGACTGCCCCTTTTTGTTGATAAAACAAACGGCTAAACTCAAATACACCATGTTCTAAATTATTATAGATAGATAGATAGATAGATAGATAGATAGATAGATAGATAGACAGAGATAGATAGATAGATGTACTTTATTGTTCCCAAACTGGGAAATTACAGTGTAATTATGCAAATGATATTTGTCTCTGATTTTCCTAAATAGTCGATGCAAATGACAGTCAGTATAATTTTGAAGTCATCAACCATTAGAGCATGATTCAAATTTTATTGAACAAACCTCCCAATGATAACTATTTTTTTTTCGACAATATTTTTTATTGAACCTTTGTTTTTTTACAAACATAGCACACACAGTCAGACACTAACACAAAAGTAATTTAAAAATTAAAAAGAACAATAACAAAATAACAAAAAAAAAGTGTAATAAAAACGACAACAGCCATTAACAGAAACAAGTCAACAACAATGCTCCTCTGTTTAGTCTAGGTAATCTATTACATAAGAATATATAATATACATTCACCAGCTTGGAATTTGCAAGGTCCACACATATCATTCACCTTCTTCTTCAGAAGTTATGTTTAATTTCTTTACATAATCAATGAAAGGTCTCCATATATTCTCAAACACATTTTCCTTTGATTTCAGTATATATGTTATTCTTTCTAGTGGAAGGTTTGTTAACATCTGTCTTAACCACTGAGTCACATCTGGTCTATGAGTCTTTTTCCACAGTAATGCAATACATTTTTTGGCATTAAGCAAACCGAGGTCTATGAATGCTCTTTCACTCTTATTAAAGTTATGTTTTTCTGGATACAGACCCAACAAAAACAGTTTAGGGGTCAATGTGATTTGTTTTGAAATTATTTTTTTCAATTGTTACCCTCACCTCTTCCCAAAACATTCTGATTTTGCTACATTCCCATAAACAGTGAAATAGGGTTCCTTTACTTTCCATACATTTTGTGCATGTGTCTGGTATGTTTTTGTTATATCTATTTAATTCCACTGGTGTAACATACATCCGCATTAACCATTTAAAATGTATCAGTTTAAGACGTACATTTATTGATTTGGTTTGAGCTCCTGCACAAGCCATTTCCCATTGTTCCTCTGAAATTTCAATTTGCAGGTCTTCTTTCCAGTCATTCAGTCTTTTCTGAGTTTTCACTTGAGTATAGTGTCAATGAGTTATAAAACTCTGAAATAATACCCTTTCTCTTACTATCTTTCATCAAAATTTTTTCCAAAGTTGAATAAGTAGGTCGGGTGAGAGCATTATTTTGATTTGAACAAATAAAATTTCTAAGCTGAAGATATTTTAAAAAATGTGTTCTATTAAGATTGAATTTAATCCTCAGTTCTTCAAAAGACATTATGTTATCTGAGCGTGACAAATAGAAGTCTTGAATCTTTTGAATCCCTTTTAAATTCCATACTTTAAATACAGTATCCGCTCTCCCTGGTGTAAAATATTGATTACCCCATATTGGGCTAAATTGTGACAGTGAGTGTGGTTCTTTTAAATATTTTTTGGTTTCACACTATATTTTGATCATGTGCTTTACAATTGGATTTTTAACTTGTTTCTGTAATTTTTTAGCCGAATCTGAGTATATGAATAAGGGAAGAGGTAAAGGTAAATTGTATGATTCCATTTCAGTCCAGTGAGGAGGATCATTTGATGAAAAATAATATGTCATAGACCTCAGTTGTGCTGACCAGTAATACAACATAAAGTTTGGACATTTCAGACCTCCACGATCAAATGGTAAATATAGTAAGGACAGACGTAATCTAGCCTTCCTATTGTTCCATATAAATTCCACTAACTTTTTTTTAATTCTTGAGAATAGATCTGAAGGTGGTGGTAAAGGAATGTTTTGAAATAAATAAAGTATTTTTGGTAAGATATTACTTTTAAGTATATTAATTCTCCCGATCATCGACATTGGTAGTGACATCCATCTCTGAAACAGCTCATTAATATTTGTCATTAAGGCTTCATAGTTGGCATTGGCGACTGATTCTAGCTTAGGCAAAATTTGAATTCCTAAATATTTAAACTGATTTACAACATTGAATTGGTTTACCTCAGGAGCTGGATGATTTCTCTGGGTCTCATTTAACATTAATATTGAAGATTTTGTTTTGTTTATTTTATATCCTGATATATCCCCAAAGTTCTTTATTAAATTTAACAAGGTCGGAATTGATTTTTTAAAATTTGACATAAACAAAATTATGTCATCGGCATACAGGGAGATTTTATGTTCTGTTGGTCCTACTTTAATTCCATATATTTGTGGATGTAAACGTACTGCCATCGCTAAAGGTTCAATTGCCATAGTAAACAATAAAGGTGAAAGTGGACAGCCTTGTCGACATCCTCTATTGATTTTTATTGATTTTGAGATATTGCTGTTTGTTAGGATTTCTGCTGTAGCATTATTGTATATTATCTGGACCCATTTTATGAAATTATGTCCAAGTCCAAACCTTTGTAGGACTTCAAAAAGAAAGGGCCATTCGACCCTATCAGAGGCCTTTTTGGCGTCCAGTGATAGGAGAGCTGTATCCGGTGCTTCTTTATTGGAATAAATAATAATATTTGGTAAGATTTCTTGTAGTCGTTTACAGATTATTTTAAGATCAGCAGTTAATAGGCTTATTGGTCTCATATTTTCACATTTATTAGAGGGTTTACCTGGTTTTGGCAACAGTATAATTAAGGCATTATTCATGTATGATGGTAAATTACCATTTTGAAATGCTTCTAAAACCATTTCCAAAAGTGGTTTTATTAATTTATTCTTAAATTTTTTATAGAGGTTGACTGGAAGACCATCTGGTCCTGCTCTTTTTCCTGATTTCATATCATCAATGGCTTGTCCAACTTCTTCTTGACTAATTTTAGACTCCAGTATCTCCCTGTTTTCATTTGGAATACCTGGTATGGATAATCCACCCTAAAACCCATTTAGTTTTGTTAAGTCAGTTTCATTTTTTGTATCATATAGTTTTTCATAATAATCTCTAAAGGCACTATTAATTTCTAAAGGATCTATAACTACCTGTCCGTTATTTATAATACTGGTAATTGGTGTTTTAGATTCTAATTGTTTAATCTGCCATGCCAATAATTTTCCTGATTTTTCACCTTGTTCTTAAAAAGTTTGCTTCAATCTTAGAAGACTCAAGGCAGCTCTATTCGCTGATTTTTTGTCATATTCAGCTCTCAGAATCAGTAATTCGTTCTCTAACTGTGGGTTACTTCCAGCATACACCTTTTCTTGAAGAATTTTTATTTTACGTTCCAATTGGACTCTCTCCTCTCGTCAATTGTGATGCGCTTTGTGAACAGGAGGGTGAAAAATGACATACTGAGGCAGGCCAAAAAACTAAAGGAAACTCAAGTTTACCTAAATGAACACCTGACAAAAAAAACGCTGAATTAGCACGGCAGGCACGGATGCTAAAGAAACATAATAAGATACAGTCAACCTGGACAAGAAATTGTAGAATTTGGATTAAACTAAATGGAACACCTGAGCAAGCAAAAAGTATAATGATCAGAGATGCTACTGACTTAGATAAATACAAATGAACACTGACTATGAAACACAGAGTGAGGAAACTCAAACTCTAAAAATATGCCACTATGCTGAACATAAACCACAAGAGATGGAGAATGATATTGATCCTGATAACCACTTTTTCAATAATATTCATAACCACTGTGAATATTACACTGAAAAGCAATTCAAAAGTCAAGTGCAATTAGATGGTAAACTGTCAATAATACACTTCAATAGCAGAAGTCTTAACAAAAACTTCTCACAGATTCAGGACTATTTAAAACAGCTAAACAGAAAATTCACAGCTATAGCAGTCTCTGAAACCTGGCTTAATGCAGACCAGGCTCCCCTGATGGCAATAGAGGGATATCAGATGTTTAACATTAACAGATCTCAAAAAAAGGGTGGTGGTGTTGCACTGTATATTGATGACCTATATAGATGTAAGCTTGTAAATGAAATGTCCTCAGCACTACCAGGGATTCTGGAATGTGTTACTGTTGAGATTGACCTAGACAAAACAAAAAATCTAATCATAAGCTGCATATACAGAACGCCGGGAACTTGCATTGAGACATTCAGAGATAAATTAGTCGAGCTGTACAATAATATTACTAGTAAGAAAATGGTAGCAATTTGTGGAGATTTCAATATTGATCTACTTAATCCACATCAACAAAATGTAGTTACAGAGTTCATGAACTCTATGTACAGCATGAGTCTATATCCCACAATAACACATCCCAGTAGAATCACAGCTCACTCTGCTACACTTATTGACAACCTGTTTGTCAATGTTCTCGACAAGAAAATAGAAAGTGGATTATTGATAAATGATATAAGCGACCACTTGCCAATCTTTGCACTTATCCATGGCCACACGGGGCCCAACCCAGAAAAAATCTCAAAATCGTTCAGACACAAATCACCAAACGCAATCAGTTCTTTTAAAGAAGACTTGCTGAAGCAAGACTGGACAGAAGTCTATGTATCAGATGTAAATGAAGCCTATGACACATTTACAAACATTGTAACCACTCTTTATGAAAAAAACTGCCCATTAGTTAAAAAAAAGCTTAAACACAAATTTACTGACAAACCATGGCTAACCAAAGGACTACAAAAGGCGTGTAAAAAGAAAAATTTATTATATAAAGCTTTCATAAAGAAAAGGACAAAAGAAGCAGAGCAGCGGTATAAAACATACAAAAATAAGTTAACATATATAATAAGATGTAGTAAAAGAGACTATTACAGTAAAGAACTGGAAAAAAACAAAGACAATATTAAAAATACATGGACAATAATCAACAGTATCCTTGGAAATAAAAGCAGAAATACCAGCTACCCAACTAACACTCCAAAAAATAATAAATCGACTCCGAATGTGAATATAGCTTCACCTGCAGATGAATTTAATAATTTTTTTGTTAACATTGGACCTAAACTGGCCCGAGAAATACCCACTACGGTGCCAACAGGTGATTCAATATGCAATAACACTGCTGTAAAAGACACCATCTTCATAAAGAACACAGACGAAAGAGAGGTCATTGAAATTGTTAAATCGTTCAAAAGTAAAACATCTACTGACTGCGATGATATTGATATGCTACTAGTCAAAACTGTTATCGAATGCATAGTGAAACCACTGACGTATATCTGTAACCTGTCTCTCCAATCAGGTATATTTCCCAATGCAATGAAAATAGCTAAAGTAATTCCGATTTACAAGACAGGCGACAGAGGGGAACTCTCCAACTACAGACCAATTTCACTATTACCGCAATTTTCCAAGATACTTGAAAAAATATTCTATGAGAGAATTGACAACTTCATACTGAAGAATGATTTATTGTGTGAGCAGCAATATGGGTTCAGACACAAAAGGACAACAGCATATGCCTTAATGGAATTTACAGAAAAAATATCAACAGCCATTGAAAATAAAGAGTATTCAGTTGGAGTATTCCTGGATCTTAAAAAAGCATTTGATACAGTAGATCACAATCTATTATTAAAGAAACTACAAAATTGTGGTATCAGAGGGGTAGCACTGTCCTGGTTAAGAAGTTACTTAAAGAATAGATATCAGTTTGTATGTGTTAACAACAAAAACTCAGAGCTACTGAAGGTCACCTGTGGAGTCCCACAGGGTTCAGTTTTGGGACCATTATTATTCAATATGTATATAAATGATATATGTAAAGTTTCAGAAAAAATGGACTTAATATTGTTTGCTGATGACACTAACCTGCTATGCAGTGGAAACAACTTGGAACAACTTCTGGATACACTCGGAAAGGAATTAGGAAAGCTGAAACTGTGGTTTGATTCAAACAAATTAACGCTCAATTTAAGCAAGACAAAATTTATAGTCTTTAACAACCATCACAACTACCCAGTACCCAAACTCAGTGTAAATGGTGTAGAGATTGAAAGGGTATCCGAAACTAAATTCCTTGGAGTAATAATTGATAACAAACTGTGTTGGAAGCCACATATTAATTATATAAAAGGTAAAGTATCCAAATCAATTGCAATATTACACAGAGTGAAAAATTTGCTGAATCAACCCACACTATACACCTTGTATCATTCATTAATACTCCCATACATGACATATTGTAATGAAGTATGGGGAAATACATATAAAACAAACATATATCCACTCTTTATGCTTCAAAAGAGAGCTATTAGAATAATCAACAAAGCAGCTTACAGGGAACCAACAAACCCACTTTTTCTTAAACAAAAAACTCTCAAGTTGAAAGATCTGATCGACTTTAAAACCGCAATAATAATGTTCAAAGTGAAGAATCTATCACTGCCCGCAAATATCCAAAAGTTGTTCCAAACAAGGGAGAAACGATATCACTTCAGAGGAACATGTATATTTCAAAAGCCTACAGTGAGAACAACTACCAAGCAACACTGTATTTCAGTGCAAGGTGTCAGATTATGGAACGATTTTGGACCTGAATTAAAATCATGTACAAAGCTTGGACAATTTAAACAAAAACTAAAGGAAGAAATACTCCAAACATATTTACAAGACGACATGTAAACTCACATAAGGATTGACATTTCCAGCCTGTGTTGTGTTATAGCTTAGTTTTTCTTTTTTCTCTGTGACACTATGTCTTAGATTTG
The DNA here is from genome assembly GCA_020510985.1 of Pholidichthys leucotaenia. Classification (NCBI taxonomy): domain Eukaryota; kingdom Metazoa; phylum Chordata; class Actinopteri; order Cichliformes; family Pholidichthyidae; genus Pholidichthys; species Pholidichthys leucotaenia. The sequence continues at coordinate 151,722,057 of CM035838.1, forward strand.
TTTTTGAATAGTAACCGCTTAACTTAGACTAGCTCAGTTTTCTTTTTCTCTCAGTCATATTTTGTCTTAGCCTTGTTTTAAATTGTAATCGCTCTTGTCTTGTTTTCTCTTTTTTCTCCTTTGAATTCTTGGATGGAATATGGGTGGGCAATATAAGCTGCGGCTTCAGCCATCACCCATTTCGGATAACTCACGTGGAATTGTATAGTAGAAGGAGTCTTTGTCTAATTTGACCTTGTTGTTATATTATACAGTTTCTTTTAACCTGTAATGTACTATCCGAAATAAAATAAATAAATTCATTCATTCAATTCATTCATCTATGATCAATAAGGAGTTTGAGATTACCTTGCAATATGAACATACTCTTACAGAGAAGCAAAAACATGGATGATGGAACAATCATTCTACAAACTAAACAAAAACAGATTCCCTTTCCCCACATTCGTGGTTATCCCCCCAAAATCAAAAAAATTCTGTCTCCCGTTATAGCTAGTGACTGTTCCACACCTGCGAGGATCACTCAAACCACTCTCTCTTTCTCCTCTCAATCACCCTGACTCTACTACTATTCTTATGACATGACATTAACTCTCTTCTGTAGTTTTTTCAACAGAACTTCAAAGTTTTATAGCAACGTTGTACATCATAACTTTTTTTTTATTACAGTCTGTATTTTGTAGACATGTTTATGTTTCAGATCAATCAGATGTCTGTACATATGCTTAAATGTTCTACCTTTGTCATGTTCATGCTTAGCTCCTGCCAGTCTCCTTTTGGATCTGCTTGATGAGCTCCTGTGCCTCTTGAGGGGTCTTGAAGGTGTGGGTTCTCCCCTTATATGTGACCAGCAGTCTTGCCGGATGAATTACTCCATGACGAATCCCTAGGTTACGCAGCTCTTTGCGGGCGGGATCGAACTGCCTCCTTAATTGTTGTATTCCTGCAGCCAAATCCGGATAGAACCGCACCTGTTGGTCCTGGTATTTAATTTCCCCTTTAGCTCGCACCGCATTGGTGACTGTCATCTTGTCTCTGTAGTTGAGGAACTTCATAATCAGCGTCCACGGTGGTGTCTTATTATCTCTCGGTGGGCCGATTCGGTGAGCTCTCTCTAAAATGACCGATGACTGCAGATCCGCGTTGTTCAGCGCTTCTGGAATCCACTTTCCCAAAAAGGAACATGGGTCCCGTCCCTCTGCTCCCTCCGGGAGGCCCACCAGCCTCAAATTATTCCGTCGCGAGCAGGATTCCAAGTCTAGGACGTTATCTTCCAGACATTTACATTTTAATTCCAGTGTTTGCAGATTAGTTTGTAGGCTGGTGACGTCATCTTCAGCGCTTGAAATTTGGAGGTCCGCCTGCGACACTCGCTCCATGCAGTCGCTTATTTCTTTTCTCATTCCTTCTATCGCTGTTGTAATCCTGTCAAATTTAGACAAAATCTCTGTTCTCATGGAGTTGATTGCAGTGAGCACTGCGTTTGTCCCCTCTTCAACTGTTCCCGCTCCGCCGCTGGCTCCCTCCTCCGCCATCGCCTCTGGAATTTTCTCTGTTTCGCCTCGAGCGTGGAAGTCTGTTAACTTGGGTTGTTTTGTCGAGTTACCTTTTCCTTCACCTAATTTTCCAACCTTAGTCTTTACCATATCCGCGCCAAAATGCTAGGATGGGTTTTTGTTCCAATTAAGAGAGTTTTAGTAATTTTTTTTTTATTATTTTCAAGAGCAGAGCAGTGTGAAACACGTCTTCCTACGTGGCCGCCATAACCAGAAGTCGACAACTATTTTTTTGCAAAAATAAAAAACTCAAAATGCACTGTTCCAAATTATTATACTCAACAGAGTTTCAAAACATTTTATTGGTTTTAAAGAACTGAAAATTGTCATTTGTTGAATTTGCAACATTAGGAGGTCATATTTACTAAAATCAAAAGCTATTTCAGTGAAAAGCATCTTAACAGGCCAAGTTACATGTTAACATAGGACCCCTTCTTTGATATAACCTTCACAATTCTTACATCCATTGAACTTGTGAGTTTTTGGAGAGTTTCTGCTTGAATTTCTTTGCAAGATATCAGAATAGCCTTCCACAGCTGCTGTTTTGTTGTGAACTGCCTCCCACCCTCATAGATCTTTTGCTAGAGGATGCTCCAAAGGTTTTCAGTAGGGTTGAGGTCAGAGGAGTATGGGGGCCACACCATGAGTTTATCTCCTTTTATGCCCATAGCAGCCAATGACAGAGTTATTCTTTGCAGCATGAGATGGTGCATTGTCATGCATGAAGATAATTTTGCTATGGAAGGCACGGTTCTTCTTTTTGTACCATGGAAGAAAGTAGTCAATCAGAAACTCTATACTTTGCTGAGATCATTTTCAAAGGTTCAGGGACCCTAAAGGGGCCTGCCAGCTTTCTCCCCATGATTCCGGCCCAAAACATGACTCCGCCACCTCCTTGCTGACCTTGCAGCCTTGTTGGGACATGGTAGCCATCCACCAACCATCCACTACTCCATCCATCTGGACCATCCAGGGTTGCATGACACTCCTCAGTAAACAAGACTGTTTGAAAATTAGTCTTCATGTATTTCTGGACCCACTGCAACCGTTTCTGCTTGTGAGCATTGGTTAGGGGTGGCCGAATAGTAGGTTTATGCACAACTGCAAGCCTCTGGAGGATCCTACACCTTGAGGTTCGTGGGACTCCAGAGGTACCAGCAGCTTCAAATACCTGTTTGCTGCTTTGTAATGGCATTTTAGAAGCTGCTCTCTTAATCCAATGAATTTGTCTGGGATAAACCTTCCTCATTATGCCTTTATCTGCATGAATCCGTCTGTGTTCTGAATCAGCCACAAATTTCTACATAGTACGATGATCACGCTTAAGTTTTCGTGAAATATCTAATGTTTTCATACCTTGTCCAATGCATTTCACTATTTGATGCTTTTCAGCAGTAGAGAGATCCTTTTTCTTTCCCATATTGCTTGAAACCTGTGGCATGCTTAATAATATGAAACATCCTTCTTAAGTAGTTTTCCTTTAATTGGGCTCACCTGGCAAACTAATTATGACAGGTGTCTAAGATTGATATCAGTGATGCAAAGAGCCCTGAGACACAATATCATCCATGAGTTTAATTGGAAAAACAAAAAAAATTGAATGTTTATGACACTAAAATCCTATTTGTATAATAATTTGGAATGCGGTGTAATCTGTCAGCACAGAAGTGAAGGATCCTTGTGTTGCATCCCTGGAATCATTTCTGCTGTGCCGTGCGTATTTGCAGTGCATTTCTTTATTATCGGATCGTATAACTTTTTTCCAGCACCTGTGTGCTGTCATTTTGATGATGTTGTTTTAATTTTAACGTTATTTTGGTTTGCATTTGTTTGATGTTTGCTTGGCCTGCTGCCATGTTTGGTGTTTGTTTTCTGTCGTCTTGGACTTTTTTTAATATTATCTTCTGCTCTTCTTTGGTTATAGTTTATTCTGAAAGCATTTCCTGTTTTGTTCTTGTTTAGTCCAGCTTGATTCTTGTTTTATTTTGTGAATGCTTCCTGTTGGTCTTTAGTTATGATTTTCCGTTTACGCTTTTGTTTCTACCTGTTTTCCTCTCTACATTTTGGTCTTGTTGTGGGTTTGTTAAAATTCCTGTGTTTACTTGTGTGTCCTTCAGGTTGTTTTGTTTGTTTATTCGTCTTCTTCATTAGTGTGATTTCCCTCACCTGTCCTATTGTCCTCAGCTGTTTCCCTTCCCCTTTATATTTGGTTTAGTTTGTCTCCCTGGTTGTAGTGTCATTGCATTGTCTTGTCCATGCTTCTCCTGTCCAGTTTCTTGTGTCCTTTGCTCTGTGTCTCCTTCTTACTGTTTTGTATTAGTGTTTAGTTCCCTACTTAACACAGTGCTTTTCATTAGTATTTCTTCTGTGTTTATTTTTGTTAGTCAGCAGTTCACCACAGCCCTTGAACTTTAATTTTTTTGTAGTATATCTCAGTGTTTAGTTATTCCCAGTCCTACCTCAGCTTTTTGTTTGCTTTTTATTTAAATAAACTCCTCTGTTCTGACTTCTGCCTGCGATTGGGTCCTCCCCTTGCCTGCTCCTTGTGACTGAATTATGACACTTCATTGCCTTTTTAAAGGTCTTAAAAATGTTATGAATGCTCAAAATTATTGTTTTTTTCCTTTGCCTTGCTGGGTGAAATCCTCATTTTTGTGAATTTATAGTTGCCATTTTTTTTTTGCATGAAATCAGTGTAATGAACAGCAGTCATTTCTTTTAAACGTGCAACTTTTTTGTAAATTTCTGACATTTTCCTCATGAATTTGTGACTTTCAGGTCGGTAAATTTGATCAAGTGGCCCTGAAAAGGTCTTTAAAAAGTTTTGAGTTTAACTTCCTTATAGCTCAAGATGTCATGAATTGCACTTCGAGGCAGAGAGGTGAGACCCATGCGCTGAATTGTGAGTTTGTGAGGTTTATTGAAAATAACACAACATAACTCCACACAGTGCTCTTAACAGAAAATACAAACAAACAGGGAATTTACAGATTAAGCACACCAGAGCAAGGCAGGGCTCTGGTTGAGACGAGGAGAAATCCAAACAAGACTGCGGCAACAAGAAATGAAAATAACTGGCCTTAAATAGGGTCAAAAACAATTTACATAAGTAACAACAGGTGTGGGTCACATGAGCGGGCAAAAGGAACCAATGATTCATAATAGGACCAGCTGGGGGCAATGAGAGGAGAGCAGCTGAAGCTGACAACTGACAGGGGTGATGCCCACATGAAGCACAAAACCCGGAAACGCCCTTGACAGCTGTCAACCCAACAGTAAAGATCTAAAGAATACAGTATCAACAAATGCAGACTGAAATATAAAAGTAGATTAATACAAAATAAAAGTGTAACAAAACTAAAACATAAACAGGAAAATAGCAAACAGTACAAGAATACAGAAACCCAAAAAGCACAAAGTACAACAAATATATAAATATAAAGAAAAGCCATGAGACTGAGCAAGGCAGAAACCCCCTGTGCTCAGCTCATGACAGAGCCCCCCTCTCAAGGGGTGGATCCGGACATCCCAGGGTAACATCAACAGAAAAAGAAAGGACCCCCCCCCCCCCAGTAGAAGCACAACAATAGCCCACCCCGGGTGGGTGGGGGGGGGGACAGGCTAGGAGGGAACAAAACATAAACCCCGCTCAGGACCCACACCAGGCAAACCCCAACCCCCCTAAGCCCCCTGGACCGAAGAGCTGGACAGTTCAGGCGGGTGACCAGAGTCCCAGGCCCGCCAGATGGCATGATGGAACCGTGATGATGTCAGGTAGAGGAGAGGGGACCACGACGGCATCGGACTGGCCTGTAGCACCATCGGTGGTCCCGGACTGGGACATTGCAGCACCCGCGGTGGCTCTGGGCTGGAGTGGAGCTGCACCCACAGTGGGCCCAGACTGGCCCCCGGGCTGGAGCATAATGCCCACGGCGGGCCCACACTGGGGCGCAACACCCACGATGGTCCCTGACTAGGACACAGCACCCACGGAGACCCGGACTGAGGAGGAGCAGCACCCTTGGAGGTCCCAGGCTGGGACGGAGAACCCGCAAAGACCTCATCCGGAGGGGAAGCAGCACCCTTGGAGGTCCCGGGCTGGGACGGAGCACCCGCGACGAACTCAGCAGGAGGAGCTGGACCTATGGGGATCTCGGGCGGCGAGCTGGGACCCACGGATACTTCTTTCAGAGCTGGACTATCCTCAGTGACCCTGGGGAAAAGCTCAGACAAGAGAGGTAAAGAAACAGGGTCAGGGTCACCAGCGGCAGTGGAGCCTGGCGAGATGAGCTCAGGTGCAGCTGACGGATGCACTTGGCTTTCTCCACCAAGAGCCCAACAAGATCTCTCCAAAACTGAAACAATCAAAACAAAGGAGCGCATTTGCCTGAACTTGAGCTCCACCGCCGTCCAGGACTCCATTGATCCAGGCAATGGTTCTTCGGGCTCGGCCCTCTGGAGGTCCAACTCCGGTTCTGCTGCGGTGGCCCCTGCAGCAGGCATGGTGGTCAATTCAGTCCTGGGACACCCACCGAGGTGACCCATGCAGGTGGCTCGCCCTGCGTGGTGACAGGAGGTCGACTTGCTGCTGGCGCTGAATCCTGCTCAGCTGAAGCCCGGGGATGCTCTTTCGTCGGCGCAGGCATTGGCTCGGTCTCAGCACTCACCCTCCATCCAGAGCATGGCTGCAGGGCTGTAACCAGGTCCTCCAGTGCCGCAGGCTCCTCCAACGTCCAGCGGCTCAATCCTGGGGCCGGTGGACACTCGGGGGGCAGAGGAGGAGATACAGAGAGAGCAGGTAAAAAATTTATAGCTGCAGCAGGCGGTGAGGACTTTATTTATTTATTTAGCGAATACAAAGTCCTTAAGCCAAGCAGTTGCCTCCTGGTTTGCTGTATGGAGGGTGTGTAATCCTCCTTCCAGTCTTTGGAGCGGGCAAGCCTCTATGATGTGTTCCATAGTTTGCTCCTCTCCACATGCGCACAGTGGGCTAGGGCTACTGCCCCATCTGTGAAGGCTGGCCAAGCAGGGGCCATGTCCAGTCCTGAAGCGATTGAGTGTAGACCACTGTCTCCTTGGGAGGTTGGTGCCCGGGACCTGTTGGTTGGGGTTTATCACCAGCTGTTTGTTTGGGACCTCCTTGGTCTCCCATTCCTCTTGCCAAGCTGTCTGGATGGTAAAGTCAGCTGGGGGAGGGTTTTTCCAAATCGGCCGTCTGGATGAAAGTCGGGCAGTGGGTGGGGTGTAGATATCTGCATGGATTGGTAAGTGAGGAAAATCTTTAACTTTTTGGAGCATCCTTTGAGTTAATGCTGCTCGCCGGATGTGTGGAGGGGCTATGTTTGACAGTACAGAGAGCCAGGGGAGTGGTGTTGAGCGGATTGTTCCAGTTATAGTTCTCATGGTTGAGTTGAGCTGGGTGTCTACATGGTGTGTGTAAGATGACCTGGACCAGACAGGGGCACAATATTCTGCTACAGAGTATGAAAGGGCCAGTGCTGAGGTGCGCAGGGTGGAGACTGCCGCCCCCCATTTTGCACCAGCGAGCTTGCAGAGCAGGTTGTTTCGTACTTTCACCTTAGCAGCCGTCCCCTTTAGATGTTCCTTGAAGGATAAGGTCCTATCAAGGGTCACTCCAAGATAAGTTGGATTTGGGGCATGCTTAAGCTTGAGTCCGCTCAGGTGGATGTTTAGTTCTCTGGCAGCTTTTGCATTGTGGAGATGAAATACACTGGAGACGGTTTTTGCTGGGCTTGGTTTTAGGCGCCAGATTTTGCAGAACTGGTCCAGTTTAGCAAGATCTTCCGTGAGCACCCGTTCCAGTGGTTCAAAGTCTGGTGCTTGGAATGCCAAACAGATGTCGTCTGCATAGATGAATTTGCGGGATTTTGTAGTAGGCAGGTCGTTTATGTAGAGGTTGAACAGAGTTGGAGCTAGAACTGAGCCTTGTGGGAGTCCGTTTTTCTGCATTCTCCATGCACTTGTGTTCTGACTGAGGTGGACTCTGAACCTTCGGTTGGTCAGCAGGGTTTTTATAATTGCTGTTGCCCAAGCAGGGATCGCCTTTATAAGTTTCAGGAGGAGGCCTTTGTGCCAGACCGTATCATAGGCGGCTGTAAGATCGAGAAACACAGCCCCTGTCTTCAGTCTGCTCTCGAAGCCATTTTCAATGAAGGTGGTTAGGGCCAGTACTTGTTCTCCTGTACTGCGGTCCTTGCGGAAACCTGCTTGATCCACACTTAGAATATCCTCTATTTCTGGGGAAATGCGTTGCAGTATTAGGCGCTCCATGATTTTGTAAGGAACGCTGAGTAGGGAGATTGGGCGGTAGCTTGCTGGTAGTTTGTGGTCTTTGCCAGGTTTTGGGATGGCAATGACCTTTGCTGCCCGCCATTTCTTTGGGATCGAGTTCGTTTGTATGATCCTTGTGTAGAATTGTGTCAACCAGGTTAGGGCTCGGGGGCCAAGATTTTTCATGAATTCTGGGAAGATGTTATCGTATCCTGCTGCCTTTCCACATTTCAGGCCCTGTAGGACTTTCTCCAGTTCAGCAGCCTCGAAGGGTTCAGGGTTCGTTTCCTCTACAGGCATTTTTTGGTGTTTTTTTAGCTCAGTTGTAACTGCTCTTCTGGTGTCTTTGTTTTGGGGTGCTTTGGCGATAGTCAGTAGGTGGGATGCAACTTGGTTGGGTGTGACGGATGCTCGGCTTTGGCTAGGGGGCTTCTGTGCAGCTCCTAGGCGACGGATGAGGCTCCAACATTTCCTGCTAGGGTGGGTAAAGCTCCGGTCAGCAACTGTCTCCTCCCATTTCTTTCGCCGGGCTGTATTTAACGATTCAATGAGATGGTCTGCTATCTCTGGGTCCCCTGATGTTTGATAGGATTGTAGGAGGGCAGCACTTTCTCCGTCCAAACATGGGACATAGAGGGGTCGGTAGCCTCGTGGGATTGCAGTATGGGCAGCCTTGAAGATTGCGCTGCAGAAGCGGTTGTATGCTTCATCTACAGTGATGGTGTGGAGTGGGATGGTAACAACGCTCCGGTCCAGAGTTTCACTGAATTTCTTCCAGTTGGCTTTGCGGAAGTTCCAGCGCATCTTCCTTGGGCTGTATATGACTGGAAGTTGTAGGCCAATGTGTACAAGCAGGGGCCGGTGTTGGCTGTGTGGAAAATCATCAAGAATGAGGATCTGTGTAGGATATGGCTCCCCATTCAAAGAGCTGACCCAACACAGGTCAGGAGAATAGTCCTTCTTCCACCTAGCAGAGTGGAAGGTTCCTCTTTGTTTGGGGTCGTATATCAAAGCGAGGTCATTTCTGGATGCCCAGTCTGAAAGTGCCTCCCCATCACTGTCCACTGCTGGGTACCCCCAGTCAGGGTGACAGGTGAGGACTCAGAGTACTGAATTGGCTGAGCCTCACCACCGGGAATCAGGCAAGATAATTCATGTGTAGGTGAATGAGAATGAAAAAACACTTGTCTGGGTTCCCGGGATCCGATGTCATCTGCTGCAGCTGGTTGGAAATCAGCCCTCTCCATGACTTCAATGGTTGTAGACCCCTCAGAGGAGCGTGGAGGAGCTGCCCCTGCAGACACGGTGTCGGGGGGAGCCAGGGAGAAAACAGCTGGACTCTCAGCAGCGGGAGGAGACGTCGAGGAGACGGGAGTTGTAGCAGCACAGGAAGATGAGTGGACTGACGGGACAGCCGGCAAGGAGAAACATGAGGAAGACACTGCTGCGGGAATTGTCTGACTCGGCATGGGAGAAGCTGCCGACTGAGAGGTGGAAGCATTCTTCCAGCAGGATTTCATTGAACGACAGCGGGGAGCAGGAGGCGGAGACGTAAGCTCAAGGTGAAGAAGGAGAGGCTTTGGAGTCAGGGGACGTTCCCTCATCGGCTCAAACTCCGGGCCCCCTGGTGAAATCTCCTCCAGCTCCTGGGCAAGATCTGGTAGGAGTCATGGCTTAACTTCCAGAAGGGGCTCAGTCTCCGCTAGTTAGACCTGCCTGCACTCCTCCAGCTCCCCAGCCGATGGAGCAGACCAGTGCTTGGGAGGAGGAGGCGGAGCGGCTGGAGGCTGGAGGCTTCTGTGTGCGCAAGTGCTTGCTCTTCATCGGTGCAGACATGGACATCAGAGCAGATTCCCCCGGCCTGTGACTCGTAGATTGTGGGAGAAATATGTAGAGGAGTAGGTCTGTGAGCTCCGGTTGGTCCCACAGGCTGGGCATGCCTCGAGTACCTGCACTGCGCCCTCCAGACACTCTCGGGCTGCCTCGGGAGAACGGGAGGCACGAGCCTGCAAAAGAATGTCCTCCAGAACACACTCAGCCCACCGCTCCACTCCGCCCAGTCCCAGAGTTGACAAATCTGGGGTGACAGACATGGTAAACCCCGGGGTAAAAAATCAAAACTGGGAAAAAATAGGGGAAACCTGCGAGCCTTCGCTGCCACTGAAGTGAAAAACAAAAACGGCCAAAAATCCACAAACTCAAAGCAGCTGGGTCTCTTACTGGCCGCAGTCTTCTGTCATGAATTGCCCTTCTGGGCAGAGAGGTGAGACCCACGTGCTGAACATTGAGTTTGTGAGGTTTATTGAAAATAACACAACATAAGTCCACACAGTGCTTTTAACAGAAAATACAAACAAACGGGGAACTTACAGATTAAGTGCACCAGAGCGAGGCAGGGCTCTGATGGAGACGAGGAGAAATCCAAACAAGACTGCAGCAACAAGAAATGAAAATAACTGGCCTTAAATAGGGTCAAAAACAATTTACATAAGTAACGACAGGTGTGGGTCACATGAGTGGGCAGAAGGAACCAATGATTCATAATAGGACCAGCTGGGGACAATGAGAGGAGAGCAGCTGAAGCTGACAGCTGACAGGGGCGACACCCACATGAAGCACAAAACCCGGAAACGCCCTTGACAGCTGTCAACCCAACAGTAAAGATCTAAAGAATACAATATCAACAAATGCAGACTGAAATATAAATGTAAGTTAATACAAAATAAAAGTGTAACAAAACTAAACTAGAAAAGCACTCGGAGAGCGCAGACTTCCGCCAAGCGCCACAGTTCCCCCCATACAGTGTTTACATACAGTGTTTTCATACAGTACGTTTTCAGATTCCTTGACCACGAAAACATATGACTAGCAATTGGATTGACAATGATAGGATTAGTGGTTGAGTAGTTATTCACGGAAATGACATTTTCCATAATGGTGGCCACAGTTCCCCCCATACAGTGTTTGTGTGTACGTTTTCAGATTCCTTGACTATGAAAACATATGACAAGCAATTGGATTGACAATGATAGGATTAGTGGTTCAGTGGTTATTCACAAAAATGGCATTTTCCGTAATGGCGGGTTTCTTGTGGACGGTGATCCGGATCATCCCCAAAATTTAATCAGTTCTTCCTTGTACCATTTCCAACAACGCCTGAAAGTTTCATCGAAATCCGTCCAAAACTTTTTGAGTTATCTTGCTAACCAACAGACAGACAGACAAACCCCGGCAAAAACATTACCTCCTGGCGGAGGTAAACATAAACAGGAAAATAATAATAATGCATCAGATTTATATAGCACTTTATCATAGACACTCAAAGACGCTTTTTACAGATACATTATTCATTCACTGCAGACAGACAGTGGTAGTGGCAAGCTACTACTGTAGCCACAGCTGCCCTGGGGCAGGCTGACAGAAATGTGGCTGCCAATCCACACCAACGGCCTCTCCAGCCACCACCGAACATTTATACACATTCATACCCAGTGTTATGGACACTGGAGGCAAGGTGGGTAAAGTGTCTTGCCCAGGGACACAGCGACAGGATATCTGGGGAGAGCGGGATTCAAACTGCCAACCATCTGGTTATTGGACGACCTGCTCTACCTCCTGAGCCACTGCCACCACTGGTGCCACAAAATAGCAAACAGTACAAGAATACAGAAACCCCAAAAGCACAAAATACAACAAATATATAAATATCAAGAACAAGCCATGAGACTGAGCAAGGCGGAAACCTCCTGTGCTCAGCTCATGACACAAGATGTAAGTGGAGCAGCGGTGCACCGACTGTCTCTGCTCAGAATCATCTGTTTCCATAGCTGTCGGTCATTACATGGTCTGTATTAATTAGAAAGTGTGACACTACTCTCTCGTTGCTATTAACAGACCATCCTTTTACTTGCGTGAAGAACAGCCTAAAGTTAGAGCAACTGAAAGTTTCAGACCTTTCGTCAGCTACCATTTTTTTTAATCACTTGCTCATTTCCTTTACCCCACAATCTCATCTTCAGCGTTTTAATTACACTGCGGTGAATGATAGTTAGTTTTTTATGCTCTGTGTGTGTGTGTGTGTGTGTGTATGCTATGTGGATTTGTTAAGAGGCCCTTTTTTGCAGCACGTATGTCTGCCTCGTTTGATAGTTATTTCAGATTACATTAGAGGAAATTAAACATTTCTTACCGCGCGTGTGAAGGTGACAAAGTTATCAAGTGTAGACACAGCAGAGAGTGTGAATGTTGCACTTCGAAAAATGTAATTTTTTTTTTTCTTCTGGCTAATAGGATCATTTTTAAGTGTTAAAAAATGATTAATAATTTCACAGCTGTTGAGCGGAATGGTAGTTTTTGCTTTGAGATCCTTAATATTGAGTTCCGGATAAGAGAAGAGATTGCAGTGGTTACATTTATGCATTCAGTGAGTGCCTCTTACTATGTTTACACTTCCTGTCAGTGTTGATATTTATAATACGATCTGCCTTTGGACAAGCTTCCCAAGTGTTCTCGTTTCACCTTGAGAGTCCATGTTGTGAAAATGTGTGTTTCTGCGCAGACTGAGACGGCCATTTCGACATCTGTCTGGACAGCCGAACTAACCCACCGACAGACTCTTTTCACCTGATAAGCGTGTTTACGCCAGCCTTATCTCTGTCCAGTTAAGGGTTATAGCTCTGAGAGTCATAAATGATAAGCCTCCCCACAAAACTGTTGCCAAATTGGTGGTTTCTGCAGTTATTATTGTCACAGTGTTGAGTACAAAACACTTTGCTATGCATGTAGAAGGCAAAGTTTATCTCTCACTTTCAGACTTCTGAACGATAGCATTATTACGCTGGCAAAAAAAAAAAGAAGTTTTGCTTTGATTTTAAGCGTTTTTAAGAGACTGCATCCAACGTAATGTGATGGAAGTTTGTCAAAAGCCATAAAGTTATTATTGGAATGGCAAGAGTACAGAATTATGTATTCGTTTAAGCACTGGTGTGCTATTACCACGTATGCATTTTAATTTTACAACCGCATTTATTGCCCAGAAAGAAGGAGTCATTATGAGTAATCAGCATCAACTTTGAAACATGTCACTGTAAAGATAAAGAGCTAGTATGCTTAATATGCATAATAAAGTTACTGCAATATCAGCATACCCAAACAAAAAGTTTTTTATTGTTATTATTGCAGAATTTGTGTCTAGATAGTTCACCTTTTCCCATTGAGTTGAACATAGTCAGGTCTGTTCAAAAGCGTTCGGAGACAATTGTGCAGCTGTGCTCCCTAGAAAGGAACAAATAAGTCATTCTGTCTTTTACTGTCCAAAAGGTGTAGCCGACCACAGAGTGCAAATGTGGCATTTCCAGCAGCATGTACCACAACCTGGAATTGGTTTACTGAGACTTCGAGCATGCCCTCTGTTTTACATGTCAAAGTGAACTTTGACTTGCAAATAATCTTGCGCAGGTGGAAAAAAAAGTCTAACATGAGCTGTATTTTTCTTATAAGCTTATATAAATCTTTTGCAAAGTTAAAAAAAAAAAAAAAAGGACGCAAAAAATGAAAGCTGTAAATGTTTTTTTTTTTTTTTTTCATCTTTCCAAGACTGTAGGTAGATTGTGGATGAAGCTGGCTTCATTGTTATTCCCTAGCTTTTCCTTATAAAAAGCATCATTAGCATTTCGGTGTTGCCAGTCCAGTTGTTTTTGCTAACTTTGAGAAATGGCTGGCTGTGGAACGGAAGTCGAGAGGAGAGAGGAAGGGTGCTTCCACTGTAAGGCCCGTGGGCTTATCAGTGTGGGACAGATTTTGTTCCTGTGGTCCTGTCTGACAGGTGAGATCCGTGTGCGTGTGAGAAACCGTTGCCCCGGGGACAGGTGCTGAAGGATGATTTGGATTTGGTAGCAGGTGCACCCCCCCCCCCCACCACCACCACACACTCTATTGCCTTTCCTCCCCTCACTCCCCCAGGAGGCACATGGTGAGAGTGATTGGAAGGACCAGAGGTGCCCAGAGGGAATGCTCTTCTCCCCAGTTCATCTGCTTAGATGGGGGCCTGTGAGACACTCGGGCTCTCCTGAGATCCTGGCTGACTGGGAATCTGGCCGAGTAGGTGGGCTCTGCTTTCAGCTTGACTGCTTTGTTACAGTGTTGGGCCGTCACCCCAGTTAGCTTTACACTCCGCGGCATTCTACTCCATAATTCTGTGCCCCCCCTCCCCCCCACTCGTGCCAAACACTTCATTTTTAGGCAGGGTTGCTTTTAATGTGGCAGCTGTTACCGTGTCCTGGTGTCATCCGTTTGAATAGAAACATCATCTTGGTTGAATTTCCCAGACCCCTGTTTGTAAACCAGCGCTCAGATGTGTGATGCAGCTCTGAGTGCAGTAGGAGGCAGAGTTATGGGGGCATTTTAGGACTTGGATAATATGTGCAGCGCTTTTTATGTGGTCATTTATTATAAGGCGAGCTCTATGAATAATGTATGATTAAAAGGCGTAATGGATACACTGGGACTCGTCAAAATAAAAGCAAAAATCCATTTGCTCTCCCTATAGTAAATCCACTTGCTTGTCCTTGGGCTAATTTCCAACTTGGGACTTAGTGGGGGAGTGAGTGCATGTATTGACAGTGATTTCAAGAGAGAGGGAGGTGTTGGTTGGGTTTTAAAGAGCGGGGGGAGGGAACTGGAGAGGGGCTGGGCTCACTAAAATGGCGCGCAGATGAGGGACAATGCTTGAAACGCCTCTCACTGCCGATGCATCCTGGCTTTATTGCACCCTGTCCCGGCCCATCTCTCTTCCTCTCCTCCTCTCACTGCCCGCGCATCACTGTCTTACAGCTCCTTCTCCCTGCCTCCGAGCAGCTGCCACTTCTGAGCCTCCAGAAAATGAAGGCAGATGAATCAATTTGGCCTGTGGCCCTAAAGTGCACTTGTCTGCACCCCTTCTTGGGCGGGGCGCGAGGGGAAGGGGGAGAGATTATGACCCGATTGATTGAGCCGGCGCCGGGGCCAGGCACTGAGTCGTGAGCGAGGTGTCTCAACTGCTGCACCACCCTCACACACATTTATACGCACACATAGCGCTGGTGCCTCCCTGAGCGGCGGTAGCAGCCTGTCGCTGGGTTAATGGGGGTGAGGCTCCTTTGCGCTGGGACTTTTCAGAACAAATTAGAGGAAGGCTCTGTATCCGTCATCTTCAGCCCTTCTTGTAGTGGCCCCTTACTCCTCCGCTACCTGTGCATGGGAAGCCCATAGACAAGGTGCACGGAGCAAAGCAAAAAGCATCAAGGCAGCTCAAGGCGGAGGGCTGAGTTGGGGCAAGCTCTGAGTTCTTAGGGTAATAAGGATTGACACTGGGACAGCGCTGAGGCACAGCCTCCCTCAGCACTGTTGACAGGTGACGGCGGGGAGAGAGAGACGAGGCACAGTGAGAGGAAGTGGAGCAAAGCGAGGAAAAGTGAGGTCAGAGCTAACAGCTTCTTTGATACGAGGAGGAAAAAGTCGTTCGGCCATGCAGCTATTTGATGCCCTCCTTCAACCCCCCTGCAATGTGAAGAAGGGGGCAGGATCAAAGGAGCAGTACAACAAAGCATCACCCACCAGCCTAATGTCAGGTCCCTGCTGAGAGGCTGCAGATTGATCGACACTGCAAGAGGAGTGAGGGAGAGTCAAGCCAGAAAGTTAGGCAAGCCTAGCGGGAACATAGGAGAGCCGCTCTGGTGTCGGTCTGCACCCCGACTAGTCCTCTCTAAGCAAGCAGGGCTTTGTGGCTTCACACGGGGTTAAAGAAGTATAGATGAGCAGATCCAAGTCAGCACTACTCAACTTGGGGGGAAATTAAGATGCTGGAGGGCCCTTTGAAGATAATTAAAGAGCACAGAGCGGGAGCCTCCAGAGATGGACTGCAGACATGTTCAATACCGCGACTAATGGAGCTAATTTCCAGTACATTATTCATGTAAAACACAGGCCCTACTTAGGTGGGGGTTTTTTTCTTTTCTTTTCTGCCTTTTCCCAAGTCAACATTTATCTCCACAATACTGTTAAATGTAATTACGACTCTTTATGGTTTGTTTCAAAGCAGAACTGACCTCACATAATACTGCTGGACAACAGTGAGTGCCATTAAACATCATGTGAACTGCCTAAAAACAGGTGATATGTTTTGTCTTCTAAAAATGATAATGGATAGTAGCTAATGGCTCAAAAGTCCTTTTTGGATCCCTGCAACATCCTGATTGACAGTGGCCCAACAGAGCATAGACTTCACCCCTCTCCATGTCCTCCTTCACTACATCCATGAATCATCTCTGTGGTCTTCCTCTTTTCCTGCTGCCTGGCAGCTCCATCTCCAACATCCTTTGTCCAGTATATCCACTATCCGTCTTCTGCACATGTCCAAACCACCTCAGCCTTGCTTCTCCTACTTTGTCTCCAAACCGCTCAACCTGAGCTGTCCCTCTGATATACTCATTTCTAATCCTGTCCCTCCTAGTCACTCCCAATGAGAATCTTAGCATCTTCAGCTCTGCCACCTCAGCCCCTCCTCCTGTCTTTTTGTCAGTGCCACTGTCTCCAAACCATACATCTTAGCAGGTCTCACTACTGTCTTGTAAATCTTCACTTTCACTCTTGGTGCTATCCTTCTGTCACAAATCACCCCTGACACTCGTCTCCACCCACTCTACCTTGCCTGCACTCTCTTCTTCACCTCTCTTGTGCATTTTCCATTGCTTTGGATTTTTGACCCCAGGTATTTAAACTCATCTACCTTCACTACCTCTACTCATTGCATCTTCACCGTAACAGCTGGCCTCCTCTCATTCACACTCATGTATTCTGTCTTGCTTCTACTGACCTTCATTCCTCTTTCCTGCAGTGCATACCTCCACCTCTCAGGTTTTCCTCCACCTGCTACCTTCTCTCACTACAGATCACAATGTCACCTGAAAACATCATGGTATACTGAGGTTCTTGCTGCTCAGGGACAACCCCTGATGCAATCCCATCCCCACCTTGAATCCAGCTGTCACTCTCGCAGCACACCTCACCACCGTCTCGCTATCCTCATCCGTGTCCTGCACCACCCTCACACACTTCTCTGCCACTCCTGACTTCCTCATACAGTACCACACTTCCTCTCTCGGCACCCTATCATATGTGTTCTGTAGATTCAGTTCAATTCAATTCAATTTTATTTATATAGTGCTAAATCACAACACACGTCGTCTCAAGGCACTTTACAGAAAAGAGTGGGTTTAGACCACACTCTCAGTTTATAGAACCCAGCAGACACCCCTTAGATCCACAAAGACACAATGCAACTTCTTCTGACCTTCTCTATTCTTCTCCATCTATACCCATCCATCCATCCATCCATCCATCCATCTTCTACTACTTTTTCTCCATCAACACTCTGAAAGTAAACATTGCAAGAGAGCATGGACTAAACAAACAAATTACACTCACAAAAAAGTCTGTATTTCAGACAGCCATGAAGCTAGACTTATCCCTTAAGGGCTGTCTAAAGTTGTTTTTTTTTTTTAATCATCACCTTGCAAAAGACTTTGAACTATTCCACCAATGTCAAACAATCCCTGTTCTGTAGAGACTGTTATCTACACTTGTCAGCCTGCCTTAACAATAAAGAGAGAAAAAAAATGTATGAAGGAAAACATGAAATCTGTACAGTTGGGAGCTAAGTGCCAATTAAGCACCTCCCAAGACAGTAAATTAGTCCATACCCAATCATAGGCAGTCAAGGTTGCCAGTCTTTCATCAGAGCTGGTGAATTTCTGCCGAGATCAATTGTTATTCTGTCCCATTAAACAGCAGGTTGGGGAATGCTTTTTGCAAGCTGCATCATTAACCTAGGTGCCTAATTAGACTCCACACTCTGATCAATAGCCAAATTGATTGCTGACTAGGAAATCTAGCCCTCAGACCCCAAAGGAGACGGAAACACTTTAAGTGCCTCTAGGAATTTGTCAGCAACGCTGATGCTGAGCAAACAAAGTAATCAGCGGCGGCACTTGACAGCGATGCAACTGTGACTGTACCTTGACGCTCGGTCTCTGCTATTGTGCTCGCTTGCCAGCCAAAGAGGATTGCTCTCTTTGTGCTCTCCTTGAGAGGAGGAAATCAAAAGGGCCACCTTCTATTTTGAGATTTGAGAAGTGATTAGACTGACAGCTAGTCAAGAGAGAATGAGGGAGGCTGAGAGGTGGAAGTCAAACCTAATTAGGCCCACCTGCCATGTCTCTCTATCCTCCTTTTCGTACCCTGATTGGGAGGCAGCCACTCCCCAGCCAACCCCTATCCTGTCACCGCTGACCCCAGCACACGGCTATTGCCCCCTGGCCAATCAGCGTGCGTACCCTGGCGGCAGCAGGGTAATTAAAAGGGAATTGTGTCTACTTGGCATGTGAGCCGGTGGGCACAAGGGTAGGCAAACATTCTTTCTCTGCCACTCTGCCTCCCTCCCTCTTTCCCAGCCAGGTGGTAGCGTACAGGACCTGTCAGATTAGCTGATGACCCTTTTAATTCTAGCCCAGCCGGGGGCCATAATTGATATTTACCGGGAAAGGTTAATTGTAGCAGTGATCTGCTTAAATTACAGCGGAGATCAGGAGACCGGGGCCAGACACCACACTTGCCATCAGGGGAGCTGCTACATGCAAACTGCTAGTCAAATGGATTACACCCCGCAGCCACTGCTGCTGTACTCCAAGGTGGGGAAGCAGCGCGGGACACTGTGATTGGCTGGTGCAGCGGCGGCACTGTGTCTTCCTTGCTGAGCTCGCCAGCCTCCCATCTGGCTGGGAATTTGGATGCACACCAACTGTGGGATGTGATGGGCTGCAATAAAACAAACCATCCATGTTGGTATTAGGGTTTCCATGATGTCAGCGACAGAGAACATGCTCTCATTTATGCATTTAGCTGCTAACGCTGGATAGTCTGTATACATCCTTGATGAATAATTCATCTTTCAAACATTGTTTGGTGAAGGTGGGGAATTATGCAAAAAAATTTTAATGATGTTTACTCGTGGTTAATGTGGCATGGTTCATAGTATTTATACTTTGTTTAAAGAATAGATTAGCCCATCAGAGTTAGCTGGTGAATATAACAGAGGTGCCTTTCTTTCAGAAACAGTTTATTTACAAGACAGCTGAAGCTGTTCACCGGATGGGTTACTACCACTGCTAATGTGTATGACTCAATTGCCACTTATTTAATGTGAAATATATGGTTATATTTACAGTAAGTCTTACTAGAGAGTGGTGATTCACTCAGTCACACTCATTGCAGTCCAACTGGATTTGCACCGATACCACACGTGAAGTAATCCCAGTGCAGTTGTGTTTATTTAATTTGCTTTGTTGCATCGTGTTCCTGGCTGTCATGACTGGCTCCTCTACACTCAGGTTTGGGCTTCCAGGTGTTTTTGCTGCAGCCAGTTCTACTTTGCATTTAACCAAAGTACAAACCGACACTGAACAATGACACACTACTATTACCATTCCTATGTGGGGGGGGGGACATGTTATATATGCTGTAGTCACCTGTTTATAGGCTGCAGAGTAATAGGAAATGAAATTATTCAAATCATGGGACTTTATCTTTTTGTTTTGCTTTTTGTTTGCTGTTTTTTAAATTAGAATGCAGCCTTAAATGTTCATGTTTTGGTTTCACTTTTCACAAGTTCACTGTATCTATTATTTATAGTACTCTTCATTCATACGGTTCTGATTATTAAGGGTATGCTAATCGAACATCTGACTAATTTGTTGCCACAAATTCTGCTTATTCAGTGCCTCCATGTACATCGTGATGCATAGAGGATAATGTACACTGTGTACAGCAAAGGCCATTTAATTTGAATTTCATATGAGTTGTCAAAATACAACAGTAATGCAAACAGCTACACGTTTCCTGCTGTTATGAAATATTCTTATTTCTTTAGCCCAAATGACATTTCAGAAATGTCAGTTATGAATTTGCATGTAGGGATTTAATTCCTTCGCCTTTCACTATTATTAAAGCAAAAGTTTCAACAGTGTCTTACAGTTAATCATGGACATCTCTTCAAACTAGCAGCCATAAATCGGATCCACGCTCCTTCTGTTGTTATCGGCAGAGCTCTTTGGTTTAGATGATCAGTACATTATTTGATCATGGCCTCTCATCTTGTGCATCTTGCAGATCAAACCTCTGGCGCTGCGTCCGGTGAAAGTCAGTGAGGACGAGACGGTGCAGGAGCTCATTCGACCGCACAGGAGCAACTCCAAGGAGCAGCTCAGTGAGGTGAGTCTGTGCGCAAAGACCTTTCCCCTTTCTCCACGCCTCCCACACATGGCCAGGCGTCCCATTTTTACAGCCTAAGGTAGGAAACTCCCCGACGTGGGATTTGGGGAGTGGAATGGATGACGGTGGCACTGCAGCTGAGATCAGAGGGCGGCCTGTGCGGTGGCTCACCTAATATGGCCCCTAACTCACACACACACACACACACACACACACACACACACACACACACACACACACACAGAGGAAAGGATAAAGGTGTTTGCACAGCCTGACTCGGCTGGCCTGACATCACCTCCGTGCGGCACGGTTAAATAAAGACACGACCTCCTGTAGTTCAGCCAGGTGTGGGCCGATGGAGCCAAACCCAGAATGAAGCCAGTCAAAGAGAGTGCTTCAGTTTCCGCTGCACCGGCGTCCATACGCCAACCCGTTTAGAGGAGGGGTAGGTGGCAAAGCCAAATGGAGGCTAGAGATTGGTTCAGCATAAGGGATGGAATAATGCAATTTAGATACAGGGGAAGTAATGAGAATTTATGCAAAGTCCCAAGTGGCTCATTGGGAATGAATGTAGAAATATGCTTCCTAACTAATGCCTGTCAAGCAGGCCTCCCAAACCGAACTGAATTCAATCAGGCTGTTCATTTAGCTGACGAAAGCAGGAGCAGAGAGAGGGAGGAGAGGGGGAGGAAGCAAAATGTGCAGCTTCCTTTTTCAGCAGGGCTGAAATGATGGAAGAAAAAGATTTTAATGAAGCTATTAAATATATTGTTTTAAGCTATTCAGCTTCTAATTTAAAACCCAGTCTGATAAAAGAAAAAAGAACATTTGATTTTTTTCCCCCAATCTTCATTTCCTTTTTTTTCCCTCCTAAATCTCACCGCTCAGTCTCCCATGCACAACCACCCCCCCACCACCACCACCACCACCATTCCTCTCTTACTGTTTCCCTTGAATTTGTGTAAAAGGCTGTCTTTTAATAAAAAAGTCAGGAGGAAGAGGCGGGCTTGTCAGATAAAAGAGCAACGCTTGTTGACAGCTCTGACAGGGATATGCGACAAGCACTAAGAAGAGAGGGGTGGTGGTGGTGGTTGCTGTAATGGCGGGGGTGGGGGCACTGTTGAAAATTGCACGCTGTAATCGGCGGCGGTGTTAGATGTGGCATGTCTCTCTAATCTGCTGCCAAATAAATGGTGCACAGACGCTGATGGCTGTAGCCACGCCATCTATATCAATCCATCGCTCTCTCTCTCTCTCTCTCTCTCTCTCTCTCTCTCCCTCCCCTTTGGCTGCGTTCCACCCAGCGAAGGCCCGGACTTGACACCAGATTCCTTGCCGTGTCATCGTCTCCCTTCCCTCTCGGCTCCGTGAAATCTCCGCCGCCGCACCGAGGGAGCGCACCGCTAATTTTCGTAAAAATAACGCTCCAATCGCATCAAAGTGGCTCCCCGGCTTTAAGAGCTCTTAACTAATGATGCCGCGTTGGCGCGAGTAAAATGGATTCCTCTTGTCTTGCCGGCAGAGGAAACGGAGACAAATGCGGTGTGCGGACGCGCCCGCCCCGGCCGCCTGTGAAAACAGTCGTGCATCAATTTGGGAGCAGGGGGTGAAGGTGGGGAGAGGATGGTGTTTGTTCGCCGCCGTGGTTGGGTTTTTATCTGTTTATTTTGACGAGGTAATTGTGCAGCGGGGCCCCGGCACTAAGCCACATAGGGATTAGGGAAATGTGTGTGTGGGGGTGGGGGGTTCTGTTGTGTGTGCGTCCTGCGGAGGAGGGGTGGTGTTCTGCCATTTTACCATCCTTTATCAGAGTACCATACCCCTATGGCACCGATAGATATAGCTACCGCTTTAGCATACTTTCAGAATCAGTAACATTACGTAACTGTTTACCTCCCGTCAGCTGTACTGAGTAATTTTTAACAACAGGGAATATATATAAGATAGATAAATAGACACACACTGAAAACGTGCCACATTTTTGGATCGGCCACTCATGGCGTAGCGCCGTCAGCTGTTTCTGTCGGCTGTATCGTATGCTGACATTATGAGTGGAAGCGTCTTTCCTGTCGCTGCGCGTGCGTCGTGACCCAGGGTGCGGCCGTTCTGATGAGTACGGTAAAATGTCAGAAGCGTGGCAGTTGTGGTGCCGTCGGGGTCGCTGACGCCCACGCGTGCGCGCGCCCACCCACCCGCCTGTTCCGGTTGCCCCGCCTCTCGGCCTCCCAGCAATGACAAAAACCAATCGTTTGGCTCAGGAGAAGGTGGACTGGACCCGCCTCTCTTATCACCATGTTTTCAATCCCCCCGCCCACCTCCCCTTCTGTGGAGGATTGAGGAGGGGGCATGGAAATCGGAAGAGGATGGGGGGGGGGGGGGCAATTTTGCAACATTTTCTCTTCTCCGGGGCTGTTTAGTTAACCCTTAAATGCTGCCGCTTCCCACCCCTTCCACACTCGCCACCAGAGCCGCCGCTGCCACCACACACATGCACGCTCACCCCCCCCACCCCCCCGCTCCCCGCACACACTCTCCGGGGCGGGTTCTTAAATCCTTTTGAAGTCCTAAGCGCTGCAGAAATCCATTGAGAGCCATGTATAATGGCTTTTTAGAGAGAGTGTTTAGCTGCATGCCGACCCTATGGCTTGTGAACCACTGGCGTTTTAATGGCTCCCCCCACCACCACCACCACCATTCCCCTCCTCGCTTTTCCTCCTCTCACCAGCACTAAATCCAATGGATTGTCCCTCATTATCATTTAAATAAGCCCCTCTTTCTACTCAAAATGCTCCAAGTTGAATGAACTCGACATGGTGAGGCTAATTCCAAATGGCCTTGGCCTGTCTCCACCTCTGCACACATCCACTCACTCTCGCACAAAAAAAAACCAGGCACACATTTAAATTCACCCACGAGATACACACACGCACACTGGCCCTTCTCTATCCACACATTTTCGCCTTTCCTCCACCCTGCCCCGGCTGCCCTCTCTGGTTGCGGTCGTCAAGGCAGCAGAGAGGTTGAGCAGAGCGGCAACAGCCTTTTTTTTTTTTTTTTTTTTGATTCCCACAGAGTCTACTTTCCGGTCTGCAGCGGGGCTCCTCCCTAAATCGCCGCCGCAGGAGTCGTCCCCGCAAATCAGAGGGGCAGACAAGCAACCGGCGAGGCCTGACCCTCGGAGCAGGTGTGGGAGAATGGATGAGGGCACAGAACAAGAGGCGAATATTTTTTTTAGGGGGGGGGGGGCGTTTTGGATTGAAGGTGGACCTGTGGATGAAATTGGTCCAGCAGAGGAAAAAAAAAAAAAGTCCCCTCCAGAGACCTGGGAAGCAGGGGTGAGGGTGGGGGGTTGCACAGATTGCCAATCTGGAAAGGGGAATAAAAGCAGTGGAAAGTGGAAATGGAGGGAGGGGTTTGGAGATTGGTGTTGGAGCTGGGCACTGACGGACAGAGAAGAGAGCGAGAAGGCTTGCTGCCGTCCTCCTGCTCCTCTTTAGTATTTAGGGGGCGGCATTACAGGTGCACAAATGCATGCAAAGATATTTACTCCAGACATCTCAGAAACCTCATTAAAAAAAATAATGTGCTTGGTTCTGTAGAGAAACACAGCATATAAACAAATGAACATCATTTAAATAAGGGTGATGAATGCTGCTTTTAAATGGCTTGTTTTCTTTGTTAATGTCACTGACGGCCATGTGGTCCGCAGCGGTGACTGATCTCTGACAGCCAGCATGTAGTCGCTCCTCATTCGTACACCGCGTTATCTCCACTTTTGACGAATCTCTGGTGGCAAAGATGCGTGCCCTCATCATGGCGTGTCGCAAATCTTTGTTGCCTAGCAACAGAGGGAAGATCCTAACAGCAGCCACTCTAACTAAATGGCCTCAGATCCAACATTGCAGAGGTGCCCCAGCAATGCACCAGCGTAGGCTGCGATGGAAGAATTCCTCAAAAAAAGCACACAAGAAGCACAAAAAGATTCCTTGATAGTGGGAAAAAAAAAATATGAACCTGGCATCATGAGCATTGTCTATAAAAGGTCAGAATAATTAAGCCTCCACTCTGACAAAAGCTCGCTGATGCTCTCCTTATTAAAGTTATTTTTTAGCACAAAGTGTAAACATAACCCTGAAGAAATATAGATGCTCACAGCGAATCAGAGCCATCACTCAGTCTTAACTTTAAAGTGTAACTTATCATTTCATCTACTGATGTAGCTGCTGGATTCCCCGCCATGTGTCTGTCAATGTCGCTTTTGAAACCAGAGAAGAAAGCAGTCAGTTGTGACACTTAATTCTTACATGCGCTGACTGCACTCACTTGTTTTCTGTAAGGGACTGTTCACACAGACGGAGATCGTTGGGTGACCACTGAGAGGTCAAGAATTGATCCGATCTCTCAATGATCTCCCAAAGTCTTGAAATTGTGTAAGTGTTTGGGAGATTGTTGTGCAGTTTTCATGGCAATCACTGAGAGATCATTGAGAGACCAGGTGAGATTGCTGAGGGATCATTGAGAGTTTCTTGGGTGACCAAAGAGGTACTATATACGTAGTATATGTTTGAGAGTTTCTAGTGCTATTGTACCAATTTTACACAGGGGTAGAGGTCATTGAAAGATTAAAAAAAAATGGCCAGATCGCTGAACAATCTTCCAATGATCTCTCAGTGAGCGCCAAGATCTGTCCATGATCTCTCAGTAATCTTCCAGTGATCTCCACAGTCACCACAGTCTCCTCATTGCTTTGATTCAGTCCAAAATAGTTCCTCAATTATCTTGGTGATAATTGAGGAAAGAGCACACAAGGATCTCATTCATCTCCCAACGATCTCTCTGTGATCTTTGCTGCAGTCTTTCAGTAATCTCTATTGGTATTTCATTGAATGCTCAGTGATTGCTCACTGATCTCTCAACCATCTCTACCTCTAGGTTTTTAAAAATTTGGCTTTCATTGAAAGATTGCTGAGAGACCATTGGGAGATCGATGAGATCATTGAGCACTCTTTGATAGATCATTGAGAGATCACTTACCTTTGGTGATCGTTGAGAGGTTGTTTTGGACTGAATCAAACGTTTGAGGACCGTGGCAATCAATGAAGATCATTGAGAGATCTTGGCTATTGCTGAGAGATGATTGAAAGATCGTTTAGAGATCTGGCTATTTTTTCATCACTCAGCGATCTCTCAGCGATCTCCACCCCTGTGTAAAGGGGAGGTTATCCATCAACTAGCAGAATCATATACTAGTATAATCAATATAGCGTTCTATAAAAAGTAAAGCATCTATGTGCTAATTAAGCCCATAAATGCAGCAAGGCGCCCCAGAATCCAACCTTTTTTTTCCCCAGTGTTTATTTCTTAGGCCGCTTAAATGAAGTCTCCCAGTAGGACGTGACTAATTGCTTTTTAGCGCAGATGTCACTCAGCTACCCATCACTGTGTGGCCCGGAATGAATGGCAGTAATGTGTGCAGGCATGGGGTGCATGGCCGGGCGGGCAAAAAGTTAATGTGAATATTGATATTAAAGCAGCGCTGCTTCATCATGTCAGTGTGAGCGAGTGAAACGCTCCTTAAAGGTCATCCCTGTTCTCCTCTCTCTCCCCACAGAGTTCCACTCACTCGCTGTCGGGCCGCGGCTACTCGGTAAGTGACATTTTCATGCTTCATGGCTTTACGGCAGAATTACAATCGCCAACGATCCGCTTTATGGCCCTGGCGCTCGACATTTTAATTATGTTAAATAGAGTAATGGAGAAATCATGATATTAGGGGCATTAATTCTGGCTGACTGACTGATTAAATTGCAGGAAGGTGTCCTGCACTACCTTGGCGAACAGAGCCTCCTTTTATTGGCATCGATCAGCGCCATTCGTCTGCGCCGCAGTTTGGACGTCAGGGTTTTATATCTTCCTTCGGTGACTGTCGGAGGAGGATCCTTCAGCTCACATATCTGACAATACGCCTGAAAGTCTTTTTAAAGCCGGCCATGCTATAAATACAACGTCTCACCGCCGCACGAATGCACGTACGGCTGCGTTGATCGGTGGCAGGTAGAAGTGTCTGGTGATTTGTTGGAAGTGACTCTGCATTAGCAGGAGTTAGGGAGATGTTTTCTCCCACAGAACATGCAGAGTGTTGTTCGAGGTAAAAGTGCCCCAGAGAGGAATATTTAGTAATGTCTCAGAAAAAAACAAAAGCAAAAAACCCCATCAGCTCAACCCTATTGAACATAAACTAGCTCTCAGATTGTCGGCGGAGGCCTATTTTTATCCCTTGAAAGCATCTGTTGTCTTGCCCCAGTGCGTTCTCCAATCGTAAATCTGTGTTCTTCCCCTGCCTTTGTCTCAGCAATGTGTCTCGTCTCTGGGTAATACACACTCTGCTTGTCCTTTATGTCCTTTCCTTGAAGGGGAACTCATCAGATTTTTTTTTAAGTGTGCTACTTTTAGCTGATGAGTGGCATATGGCAGCTCTCGTTGCAGCTTGGAAGCAATCATGCCGACAAACAAAACAACTATAAATGGTTTGTCATCCTTAATCTGCCTCAAAGGACTGCAGTTAAAGCACTGAACAAAGCTCAACTTCACAAGACGTTGATCTCGGCGCCATCTCCTTTTTTTTATTTTGTTTTAATAGAACATGTCACATTCCTATTCCCTGGCGGCAGCGTACTCACAGATGGATGAAAACAAACAAGACCTTCCAAAAAAGCTCGCCGAGCCCTTTGGCTCCGGCTGTCAGTTTGAGTCGGCAGGGAACGGGGCCCTCTCTTTATCTGGGAGGAAGAGGAGGTGGATCGGAGAGTGGGAGAGGGCAGAAATGGAGGTGGTGAGGTGGTGGTGGTGGTGGTGGTGGTGGGTGGGGAGCAGAATGAAAGTCCAGCAAGGAGGGCAGGAAGTGTTGGTAGCCTCTGGGCACCTCCTGGGCGCTGAGCTCTGACTCCCAATCTGCTCTGCTGCTGGGCCTCGCCTGGTTTCTGGGGGTTGATTATCTGTATGTGCTTCAGGCATTTACAGTGCGATGTTTTTCGAAAGAGGTGCACGGGGTGTGAGGTCAAGGAGCGGGGGGGGGGGGGGGGGGGGCTTCAGGGAGCTGCAAAGCAAAAGGCTGTGTGGGTACGGGAGGAGGAGGAAGACTTGGAAAAGACCGGGGGGCTAGATGCAGCGTTGCGGCTGGTATGTATGTGGGTGGAGGGAAGGGTCAATGAGGTAGGCACCGCCGGTGCCACCGGCCACAAGCAGCAGCATGGGCGAGCGATTAGATGGATGGCCTTTGGCGCCGAGCATCATGGGCTTCAGCAGTCCAAACCCCCGGGCTGCTGAATTGAAGGGGGGGGGGCTCCTTATCTGTCACACGTCACTTGGATTAAAACAGAAAAGGAAATGTTATCCGACAGTTTGTTTTCTACTTCTGTGGAGGAAAACGCCCCGTCTTGTTTGTGCTTCCTGCGGTGCCTGCCAGGCTCCTCCCACCTCATTTACACAGAAAAATGTAGCGGAACTTTCTGGGATTTAAATCCCGGTTCATCCTGGTTCCACTGGGTTTTTCCCTACGCAACAGGTAAATTAATGTGGTCTTAAAATGTTATGGTTGATGCATACAAAGCACATTGTATGGGATTCTTTTCATTATTCTGGCAGTTTTATCATAAGAGATTCAGATGCTAATTCATTATAACTTAGACAAAACTGCAGAAAACTAAAGTGAAAGAGTTAACCAGTATTTTATGTGTAAAATGTAAAGCGCCCAATTGCAAAGTGTGTTAAAGCTGCAGTAGGCAGAAAGACTTTGTTGAAATCCCAAAATATATCCGGTATATACCACTCATGGCAGTTTCTTTGCCCAGTCATAGGTCTTGTCAGTTAGAGTCCTTGCGATTGTCTGCCCTACAGCAGCTGACACATGTCATATACATGCCCTTTGGACAGGGAGTGGTTTAGAACAGGGAAGGGAGACAGAGCTGCAGGTGGAAAGCTGTTTTTTTTTTTTTTTTTTTTTTTTAAGATTTTTGCCTACTCCAGCTTTAAAGAGTCATTGGCTGCACTTATTCCACATTTTAACTGCTCCCACAGGTCTTAATAAAATGTTTGGTGGCATATTTTGGTCAAATGTTATTTATTTAATGATTGCAGCGTAATTGTGAATCGTCCTTTGTGGCATTCCTCAGAACAGCTAGTTTCAGGGCATGCCTCTTTAAATCTTTAAGAACCACATTTAACTCTACCCTTGCTCTTATGTTACTATTGCTAGCTGTTGCTGACTAGCTCAGATAGTGAGCCTGAGCCCACTGATGTAAATTTGTCTTAAAGAATAATTGAACTAAAGCTTCACTGCTGGACAGTGGTGTCTGGTTTCATTAGTCAATAGGATATGACTAGGGGTGTAACGGTACATGTATTCGGATTCGGATTTTACACCACCCATGGTACAGTACAGAGGCGTACCGAGGTACCAGCACGGACTATATTGAGTGACGGACAGAAAGTGTAACTGTCATATCACTCTGTTCCCCATCTCTGGCAGCTTGTCAGCAGACCTCTGCTGCTCTCCAACACGGGGATGAATGACTGAAGTTGGGCTACCGGTAAGGTTAGTGAGTTTTAGCGAGTAAAGTTAGCGCTTCTTATTTTCAATGAGCGACTGTCTCAGCTTTAGAAAAGTTCTTCTTCTTCTTTTAGATTTGATTGGCGGTTGGCTGATTGAATTGTTAGCGTGTGCTAACATTACCTGTCGGACAATAATCTCTGTCGGACAGGGTTATCCAATCATGTGCCATGGAGGGCCAAGACCCTGCAGGCTTTGCCTTCAACCAGTGTCTTCAACAGCAGATTCCACTGAATTTCTTCCCACTGATTGCTGATAAGTGAAAACACCTGCTGAAGAGACTGGGTAGAAGAGAAAACCTGCAGGGTCTTGGCCCTCCATGGCACATGATTGGACACCACTGCTCTTGGATGACGGTTGCTGATGGCTGAACTGTTTCAGTTTTGCTGGGTAACGTGTTAACTGCAGTAAATGAGTGAAGAATATGAGTATCTCTTTTCTTGCAGCCCTGGGAGAGAGAACAAATTTCTCTATTCTTATGCAGTATGTAAAGGCCTTTACACCCCTAGATGTGATCAATCTCTGGAGTGTTAATAAACACAGCAATCTTCATGAATGAGTGGCTAAACTGCTAGCTTCAGCTAGCCACCTTGTTGGCGCTAACAGTTCCATGTATCATGGCGAAAATATAACAAAATAAGTCAGTATGACATGAGATATATTATCGACTGGAATAGTGAACCAGGTGGAAACAGGGATGTCTATTGGGGTGACTGAAATCTAAAGAAAACATGATAAACCTCGCTTAGTAGGCTAACTCCTAAGCACTGTTAGCTCTAAAGCTTGGGCTCATTGCCCACATTTCCAAACAGACAGCTTGACTGGCCAATCATAGAACAACGGGCGGGTAGCTGTGAGGGACCGAGCTGGTTTGACATGAGGACACAGTAGTAATTATAGAAAATAAGAAGTTTTTATTTACCTAAAAATGCAACGAGACACTATACAAAAATCAGCTTGTAAAAGTTGGCCCTGAAAAGAGGTCAAAAGAAGAAGAAGAAACCATCTCTGTTGTCATTCAGTCCATCATAACAAAATTACGTTTCTCTTATCTACAGTGTTAATCACATGTAGAATCAGAGGGGTCACTGCCATAGACAACTTCTCCTTCCCTCATTCTATTACACTGAGCACCAAGCTAGAAAGTACCATTTTTTACATGGTCTTTGGTATGACCCGGCCAGGACTTGAACCCTCAACCTCCCGGTTGGTGGGGCAGATGCTCTGTCAACTAGACCACCACTCTGGTGGACTAGTTGGAACAAAACTAAACTTGTCTTAATGGCAACATAAGGTAACATCAAACCGACTGCTTAACAGAAGAAAATCTGACCTCACAAACAAGAGACAGAGGGGTTTAAATACTGGCTGATCAGACCAATTTGACAGACAGGGGAGAGCAAACACTAACAAATTATCTCACAACAAAATACAAAAACACCACTTAGTTTAATAATTACTTCAAAATAATAGTATTTGAACTCAAAACTAGCTAAATACCTAACTCAGAAATGAAAGACAAATCAAATGACCAGCGAACACCTCCTCCAAGACTGCCCAGACCACGCTGCACTCAGACGAGCTACGTGGCCTGACCCCACATCGCTGAACCAAAAGCTGCACGGGGACCTCGGGGACCTCCGCAGGACGGCAGCATTCGTCAGGGCAGCTGGTGTGACCATCTAGCGATCGACAAAGAAGAAGAAGAAGAAAGACAAATACGCATGTATTTAAAATGATAATCTGAGTAATCTCCCCCCCATGATGGAGCAGTGCTTGGTTTGTTCCAGTGAGCACTTCCTCTATAGAGCAGTGCTACATCCTATGGCACATCTTCTGCTGCTGTTGCCAGCAGACCTCAGCTATCATATGGACCTCCCCCAGTACCGATAAGAAAAAGAAATTAATGACAAATAATTTAACAAAGCTGAACATACAAAAGTTATTTAATGTGCGTGCTGCAAATAGAATGAATGCATTTCAACATGTGCCAAAGTAAAATAAATAACTCACATTATGTCTCATTATTTGTGTCCATGTACAGTATAAATCATATATAATGAAACTAAAGATAACACAAATGTGTGACAGTGTTGGTGAATGGGGTTACCAACTTTACAGTTGTGTGGCTGCAGCAGGTGCGGCCGTCGCAGTGTTGAAGCTGGGCTTACCATGTTTTTGACGTTCTGTAGCAAACCTGAAAACTTTAAAATGGCTCATCAGAGACAGAAACTATATAAAGGGTGTGCATTTTTTTTTCGAGAAGTGAATGTTTTGATAGTTTTTAATAATCACATCACCAACAGACACATTTCCGAAGGTTGAAATCTACAAAAAACACAAATTTTTAGTCAATTACCCTTTTAAGCGTTAGGAGCGTTTCCAGTTTATGTCTTAGAGTGAAACTACAGTATAGTCTTGATATGGTTTAGTCGTACATCAATGCTGTGATTAGAATGTAGTTACTGATATATGATGGAGTTAAATCCATGTATGAAAATGCAAGACAACACTGCATAAAACTGCCCTGAATATACCGTTTTATGATATGCCTCCAGTGCAAAAGATACGTTACAAACGAGTAACACTCGGGCATAATATGGTTTGTATTGATATGTTATGGTTTAGTATTCAGTTATTAAAATACAACATGTTTATTAGAAGGAGGTTTTGATATCATCACTTCCCCTTACACCCCCCCCCCCCCCACACACACACACACACAAAGTTACTACTGAGTGAATTCTGGAAGGTTGAGTCTTGCACCAGTGTGTATAGAGTGAGACCCACTATCTAGCTCTGTGTGAAAGCCTGGATATGGAATTGTTTATCAGGCCTAGTCTCTGCTGTCTCCTTTATACAGGCTTCATTATAGCCTTGGCTGTGTTTGGGAGACGATATCTGCACCCTGTTTCCTGTGCTGCTACCTGCTTGTTGTTCCAGTGGAGATGGGTCTGGGCTCCAGCGATTTATCATCCTCTCAGGGGCTCTTTGATAAATCCAGCATCCCCTTCTGCACCTGTGAGATATCTGCAGTAAGAGACAGAAAAATGTCCAGAAAAAGCCTCACTTCCACTATCTCCCCATCCTGTCACTGCCCCTGGGCTGGATATATTGTCTAAAGGGGAAGATGTTTTAGCAGAAGCAAAAAAAAAAAAAAGACAACACACACAACCCTTTTGCTTTCAGATTAAGTGATTGAGCTTCAGTCTCCCACCCCTCATCTATTGAATCCACCCAAGGCCAAAGCTCTAGCTCGTGTTTTTACGGACGATAAAAGCATAGAGCTTTGTCTGTGACAGTGTAATCTGACTAGTGTGTTTTGGGAGGGTTTATCTCTGCGATGTCAGAGAGTAAAACCATAGCTGGAGTGTTTTGGTTGAGCGAAAGTGCTCGGAGCACTCCTGCACAGCCGCTCTCCATTTTCCCCGTGCTCTGGTTATCATAATCATGTTTAACGCTAAATGAGTACCCTCTAAATAGTGCAGTCACAGAGTTGTGCGCATTCTTAAACAATCTTCGTTTAATTGATTTGGTATTCAGGACCTCCACATTGTGGCAAATGCACTTGTTTGCCTGAGTGATGAGGCTTTTTTTTTCACGAGATCTTTATCAAATATAAGGATTATGTCACTTAATTATAACGGAATCATTAAAAGCGTCACGCTTTATTTAACAAAGCAACACAGATTTACAGGATTTAATGCTATACACAGACACTGAAAGGAAATTAGAGTAAATTATAGCTTGTTCTTTCATTTTGCAGCAGGATTTTGTTGTTAATAGACTAGTATTTGAAATCTCTCATCAGCGTCTCTGCGAGTCTTTGTCACTGTGTGTTTTTCTCTCTATCTCTGTTGCACTATCCACTTTTCAGCGGGATTTGCAGGTGTCTCCATACCTCTGGTCCTGCATATGGTGAAAATTAGCGAAGGAAACTGAGAGCCCAGCAGGAGTGGGTTGGGGCCCTGACACTGTCCTGGCCTTGGGGTGGGACACTCCCCATCAGAGGCCTCTCTATGAGGGCTGTCCGCCTTAAAAAATCTATTTGTTTATCCCTGTGTGCGGTCCGGCTTCAGATCCTGGGCCCTGCTGCTCCCTGCACACCAGTGACCCGGGCTGTTGCTGCTAGCAACAGATAAAAATTGCTGTTAACCACAGCGGGGCCCACAACACATCAATCAATGGGCCCACAGATAAAAGCTGCAGGCGTCTGGGGCCCCAGCTGAATGGAGCAGTTGAAAATCCTTTTCCAGTGGTTGAGCACACAGCCCAGATGATGGAGGTCTGCTATCATTCAGAGCTGAGGAGGGAAACTTCATATTCAGCAATGCAGCTCAGGTTTGTGCTAATGGAGAAGCATTAGAATGGTAGCAAATGCAAATGGACTCTGGGAGAGGTCATTTGAATAAAAGCGTGACACTGTGAATTAGTGTTGACCAGTCACTGGAAAAAAAAACAGCTTCGGCACAGTTCACTTGTTCTTAATGAACTCTTAATTACTTCTGTCACTTCTCTTTGCTCTTAAGACTACTTAACACGTATTGGTCCCATTCACTAAAACATAGTGAATCTGTGGGTTTTAACTGTCTAAAATGCTTTCTTGGTTCATATTATTACAATAAAAACATTAAAATCTTTCTTTACTTAGAAATATTTATATTTTTACATTTTGGCAGAATGGGCAGCTCATTCACCATGCAATATGGTATCAATCTAGACTCTGCTGAGAGTTTCTGAGCCTAAGACATTAGCTTCAGAGCTAACAGTGCTACTATGATGTTAGCTTATGGGGTTTGCACAGTTGTTATTGTTATTTTCTTTGAATTCCAGTTACTCCACTAGACATTTGTGTTCCCACCTGGTTCACTAATCCACAGTCCGTAATACATCTTGCCTCATTCTAGCCTCTTTTGTTATATTTTTGCTGTGATAGTTGGTAGATTGGACCGTTAGCATTAGCTTGGCTAGGCAGTCGTAGTGGGTCTGCCTAACTGCATAAAGATGCATTCAGACCAAAAAATTACATGTTAACTCAGTGTAAACACTCGAATAAATGCAATTTCACATCCAAACAAATTGCAGAGGCGCAGGGTTGCCTTTATAACTTCTGCAGCTGCTTTCTACCATCCATCCATCCATCCATCCATCTTCTTCCACTTAACCCTTTTCAGGTCGCGGGAGGGCTCCAGCCACTTGCATGTTTTTGGCATGTGGGAGGAAACCGGAGAAATCCCGGGGCTGTGGAAATTCCAAAAATGCTTTCATGTTTAGGTTTACAACATTATCCGTCGGGGCACACACTGGGGAAAATGTCACTGCCTCCTCCAGAAACTGCACCTGGATGACGGTTATTTACACTGTTCGCCTGCTAGCCTTTATTAGCACATCCGTAGCAGGAGTACGTAGGTGGATAAATGCTCGACACTCCGTTACAGCTGGTGAGTGGTAGTCTCATTTTCAAACCAATTTACTCTTCGGTGTCAAAACTTTCACTCCAGTGATGGTGGAATCTCAAGGTTGATTAGTGAATGCGCAGATTCGTGTGTATTTGTGTGTTTACACTGAGATAACATGTAATCATGCAGCGTGAAGAATTTGCTTTATGATTGGTCCGAACATACCTTTGGAGCTTGCCTTGGTAGGGAGAGGGTCACAGGCCAGGCCATATAGCATTAGTTTAACTGTTGGATTGTGGCCATTTTTGTTTGCTAATTTCTATAAAATTTTTATACCTCCACTAGACAATCTTTTTCATGTAACACTTGACCATATATGTTGTTCTTACATATTTATTTTAGCTTTTTCTAATAGGTTATTATACTCTGGTCTGGGACCAAATGATGCTCACTGCCTTTAGCAGTTGCCCATTCACTCATTCAGGGTTGTGGCTGTGCTTATTGTACTCCAGGGACTGGTCATATTCTATTGACTGCTGAAACCACACACTCTCATTTTTAGTGATATTTTATTTCATTCATTTTTTCAGATGATTTTATGTTAACTCAGGTTGTGTTTGCAACCGGATCTAGGCGCTAGCCAGCTAACATTAGCGAAATGACATCAACAGCTGACCTCAGAAGTGATGAAAAGCAGGGGACGGGGACTCATGAGCATTTAAACACACTCAAACAAGCCGTTCTGAGGAAGACTGTAGAAGGGTGAGTCAAAATGATGCTGCTGTGGAGAATGTGTGGAAGGATGAGACTGAGTTTATTCCTCAGGTTCAGCTTTATTCACAATCACATACTCCAACAATTTCAAGGCAGGAAAAAGAGGATGAATCATCTCACATCTGTCTTTTATACCCCGGACATCAAAACTGCAGTCACATGGTGTTTAATCAAACATACAGTCACATGGTACTTAATCCCAGTCACAATGTAACTCCTCTGATCTTCACACCATCGTCCTTTAGTCTCCGGTGGTCCGGAAATCTCTCCAGGTCATCTCCTTGAAACAAAGGCCAAATCTCACACTCTCCCGTTACCTCTAGGAGGCTCAGTCCCTTTGTTCCCTGAGACGTGCAGCACACAATAAACACACAGCAATATATTTGTGGAGCATATGTAACCAACATATCACATGTAACCAACATATGTGCCCACATGACCCCCCCCAAACGTCTAAGATGGAACAATCATAACTAGAGATGCATGACATAATAACATTACTACATAATCAATCCACCTGTTGCCTAGGCCTAAGTCTTCTGCCGTATTTGCTGTAAGCCGGCTTTACTGCCTCTGCAGTGTCCTCCTGCTGTGGGACTGTTGCCTGTGGATTAGAACTGTTAGTCAATCTCTGTGGGTGTTCTGGAGAATGCCTTCTAGGGGGTCTGCCGCGACGGGGGGCCCTCGCCAACTGCACAGCTTCATCCGCCAAAACAAAAGCGGGTTTGAGCCTGTTTATACCAATTACCTCCTTTCTGTCTCCCAAATCTAGCAAAAAATGCTTCTCTCCTGTTTCCAGCACCCTAAACGGTCCATCGTACGGTGGCCGCAAGTTTGGGCGATGGGCATCATGTCTGACAAAAACAAACTCCGCATTTTTTAAAGCTTTTGGCACAAAAACGCGTGGAAGCTGTGATGAACCGGGCCAGGAAGCGTGTTTGATCCCGTGTCGCTCTGCAACCGCTGAGTGGGGGGGCAATTTGGCACAGGATTATCCGGGAGAAATTCCCCGGGCAGCCGGAGAGGCTGTGCAAAAACTAACTCAGCTGGGGAGGCTTGTAAATCCTCCTTAGGTGCAGAACGCAACCCCAATAAAACCCATGGTAGCCTGTCTACCCAATTTGTATCCGTAAGTGACGCTCTGAGGGCTGCTTTCAATGACCTATGGAAACGTTCGCATAAACCGTTAGCCTGGGGGTTGTACGTGGTAGTGCGGTGGATCGTTACCCCCAGGCTGCGGGCCATCGCTTGCCAGAGCTTGGACACAAATTGAGGACCTCTGTCGGACGTTATGTCCGACGGAACTCCAAAGCGCGCTACCCAAGCTGTTAAAAACGCGCGCGCCACCTCCTCGGCTGTGGTTGATGCCAGTGGGACCGCTTCCGGCCAACGCGTGGTGCGGTCCACCATTGTCAAAAGGTGTGTGCACCCCTGTGACGGCGGAAGGGGGCTTACCAGGTCGACATGCACATTATCAAAGCGCTTAACTGGGATGTGAAAAGGCTCCAAAGGAGCTCTAGTGTGTTTATGTATTTTGGCTCGCTGACAAGCTACGCAGGCTGTCGCCCATTCCTTGACCTGTTTGCGCAAGTCCAGCCATACAAATTTCTCTCCTACCATTTTGACCGACGCGCGCACCCCCAGGTGCGCCAGAGGATGGATCAAGTCAAAAACGCGGCGGCGCCACGCGGCTGGTACCACCGGACGCGGCCGTCCTGTGGAGATATCGCAGATTAGGGGGGGCATACCATCTTGCAGCACCCTGTCCTCCAGCCTTAACCCTGTTGGTCCAGACTGGAGCGCGCGCACGTCTGTATCGCTAACCTGCTCCGCGGCCATGGCTGCATAATCTAACCCTACGCGGACCGGGGCTGCGCGCGCTTCCGCGTCGCTACCCTGGCCCGCGGCCATGGCTGCAGAGTCTGCCTCCACGGGGCCTGGAGCCGCCACAGCACGTGAGAGGCAGTCTGCCACTACATTATATTTACCTGCCACATGCTGGATATCAGTGGTAAACTCCGATATCGCGGCCAGCTGTCTCTGCTGCCGGCCCGACCAAGGTTCCAAAATCTTGGCCATCGCGAAAGTCAGTGGTTTGTGGTCCACGAACGCGGTGAAACGGCGCCCTTCCAGCCAGAACTGGAAGTGGCGGGTGGCCAAGTGTAGAGCCAACAACTCCCTGTTGAACGCGCTGTATTTTCGCTCGCTATCGCGCAAGGTTTTGCTGAAAAACACGAGCGGTTGCCAGGCCCCAGCTACATACTGTTCAACGACCGCCCCTATGGCTACATCGGACGCGTCAGTGGTGAGCGCCATGCGGGCCGTTGGAACTGGGTGTGCCAACAAAGCAGCGTTTGCCAGGGCTGATTTGACTTGAGAGAATGCGCGCTCCCGCTCAGGAGACCATTCGATTTTATTCGTGGGTTTTTGTTTTTTTAGTGCAGCGTACAATGGTTGCATGAGCTGCGCTGCGCTGGGGAGGAAACGGTTATAAAAATTAACCGTTCCCAAAAACTCCTGTAACGCTTTGACCGTTTGAGGTTGGGGAAAATTTGTTATTGCGCGCACTTTATCGGGCAGAGGGACCGCTCCTTCTGGCGAAATGCGATGCCCCAAAAAATCAATCTGCACCACCCCAAACTGACACTTCGCTGGGTTAATTATTAACCCGTGCTCTGCCAATCTCCGGAAAACTGCTGTGAGGTGGCTTTTGTGTTCGTCTTCGGACGTGCTGGCTACCAAAATGTCGTCCAAATAGACGAACACGAAAGGGAGGTCGCGTAGGACCGCGTCCATCATGCGTTGGAACGTCTGCGCCGCTCCCTTGAGCCCAAACGGCATGCGCAAAAACTCAAAAAGCCCGAAAGGAGTTATTACCGCTGTTTTGGGTATGTCCTGAGTGCGCACTGGAACCTGATGGTAACCGCGTACTAAATCTATTTTAGAAAAAATGCGCGCCCCCGCCAAATGAACCGAAAAATCTTGGATATGCGGAACTGGGTAGCGGTCGTGTGCTGTGGCGTTATTCAACCTGCGGAAATCACCGCAAGGTCGCCACGAGCCATCAGCCTTTGGGACCATGTGCAGTGGTGAAGCCCAGGGGCTTTTCGAACGCCTGATGATGCCCAGTTTTTCCAGGTTGGCGAACTTCTCGCGCGCTATGGTCAGTTTAGCTGAGTCCAGGCGCCGAGCTTTTGCAAAAACGGGCGGGCCGGTGGTAGTGATAAAATGTTCCACCCCATGTTTAGCCACTGTCGCTGAAAACGTTGGGACTGTGAGTGCTGGGAACTGAGTGAGGAGTGCGTGGAACTTACCACCCGCAGCTGTGACGTTGGCTTGTGCAGTTGGTGGTGCCACTCGAGCTGTGCAGGGAATAGAGTGAAAGGAAAGTGCATTAACCAGACGTCTGTTAGCAAGATCAACCAATAAACCATGTGAGCACAAAAAATCAGCCCCTAACATGTTGAAATTGACTGCCGCTACAACAAAAGTCCACTCAAATGCACGGCCCTGCAAAGACAGAAGCAGAGTCCTCTCACCGAAGGTCTTAATCGCTGAGCCGTTTGCTGCTGACACCCGGGGACCCTTAGACGGCGTCAGCCGGTCCTCGTAGGAAGGCGTGATGAAGCTCAGCTGGGAGCTTGTGTCCACGAGGAAATGCCCCCCCAAGCGTGCATCCGTCAGGTAGAGCAGCTTGTTCTCCTCCCCGAGGGCCGCAGCCACTACCGACCCCCGGTCTTGGCATTTCCCGAGCGCTTGAAGTAGCACGGTGGGAGGCACTTGTGTGCCCTCTCTGCAAAGCGGCGATGGTAGAAGCAAAGGACGTCGTCCGCTCCGTGTCGCCTGGCCCTTGCTGCTGCCGTCGTCGGTGAGTCTGGTGCTGCAACCACTGGCCCCATGCCGTCTCCGGACGTTGCGCCTAGCTCTGCT
This sequence comes from Pholidichthys leucotaenia, assembly GCA_020510985.1. Lineage (NCBI taxonomy): Eukaryota > Metazoa > Chordata > Actinopteri > Cichliformes > Pholidichthyidae > Pholidichthys > Pholidichthys leucotaenia. The sequence goes on from CM035838.1 coordinate 151,760,918, forward strand.
GCCGCAGCCGAAACCGCGCTCCATTTGTGGGCGTCGACGAGTCGTTGCGCCTCCTGGCTCAGCTCATGGTAGTCTCGCCGGGCCAACAGAGGTGAGCCTGCCAGGGTCACTCTCACCGCTGGCGGCAGGGTCCTGAGGAAAAGGTGGGCGAAGATAAAGTTGTCATCCTCGGAGTCTCTCAGCCTCAGCATTTTCACCATCAGGTCTACGGGTCTGTCGTTCTCAGGCTCCGTCAACGCTAGGAGCCCCTCTGCTCGCTGTTGCACCGAGGAGGTGAAGTGGCTGATAAGCGCAGCCTTCAATGCGCTGTATTTGTCGCTGTCCGGTGGGTGATTGACCAGATTCTCCACCCTCTGGACTGTGTGGCTGTCCAGCTTCGCCACCACATGGTAGAATTTTGTGTCATCTCTCGAGATTCTCCGGAGGCTGAACTGCGCCTCGACCGTGCTAAACCAGGAGCGCGGACTATGCTGCCAGAACTCTGGCAGCTGGAACGTGGCGGCATTCATCAGGTTGGCTTCTGCCGAGCCCCGCTCGGAAGAATTATCTCTGCTCATGCTTCGTCGTAAGGTCACCAGTGTGGAGAATGTGTGGAAGGATGAGACTGAGTTTATTCCTCAGGTTCAGCTTTATTCACAATCACATACTCCAACAATTTCAAGGCAGGAAAAAGAGGATGAATCATCTCACATCTGTCTTTTATACCCCGGACATCAAAACTGCAGTCACATGGTGTTTAATCAAACATACAGTCACATGGTACTTAATCCCAGTCACAATGTAACTCCTCTGATCTTCACACCATCGTCCTTTAGTCTCCGGTGGTCCGGAAATCTCTCCAGGTCATCTCCTTGAAACAAAGGCCAAATCTCACACTCTCCCGTTACCTCTAGGAGGCTCAGTCCCTTTGTTCCCTGAGACGTGCAGCACACAATAAACACACAGCAATATATTTGTGGAGCATATGTAACCAACATATCATATGTAACCAACATATGTGCCCACACTGCAATATTTAAACCATGTGGCATTTTGACCAACGCATGTCACATGCATTTTATGAAGACCTGTAAGAACTGTGTCAACATGTGAAAAAAGGGCAGTAAATTTCTCTTTTTATGAGATTAATGCACAGAAATTACTTTAAAGGGCCAATATTGTGCACAATTGTGTTTTGTGAGTTTTAACTTCATAAAATAAAGCCATTGGTCATATGGATTCCATTAAAATATTAAAATGCTCACCATAAAAAGAAATACATATTGTTTAGTTAAACTCTTAAAGAAAGTAGCGCACTGCACTTTGTGCATTTTTTGGCATCATATACCACCAACAAAATAAATGCACCCTGATTGGCCCAATCAAAAAACCTTTACCCACTCAGATTAGGGGGTCATTAATGTTAATGTGCAGGCTGAAAAAAATTACTGTTTCAAGACAGCTTTTTGATGACTGTTAGCGTTGGTCTTTAAAGCTGAATATACAGTATATGTCATTTAGGATGTCAAACCTTAAAATTAATATTGGAAAATTCACATTATGGTCCCCAAACTTGGTTCAAAATATTTTTTTCACCAAAGTTGATTTTAATAAATAGGCAAGGCAAGTTTATTTGTATAACACATTTCGTGTACAAGACAATTCAAAGTGCTTTATACATAAAAACATTAAGGCATTACAGGAAGTTGCAAAAGGAATAGATAAGAATTTAAAAACAAACTAAAAAGTAAATTAAAGAGAAACAAAAACAAGTTAAATAGAATAAGACAGAAAATGTGCAAGAAATAAAGGTTACAGTACATTGTGGGAGATTAACAATTGTTCTACTGGAAGGCCGTGGCAAATAGGAAAGTTTTTAACCTGGATTTAAAGCAGCTGAGAGTTTCAGCAGCCCTGATGCTTTCTGGGAGTTTGTTCCACATGTGAGGAGCATAAAAACTGAACGCTGCCTCACCATGTTTGGTTCTAACTCTGGGCACAGATAGTAGGCCTGACCCTGATGATCTGAGGGCTCTGGGTGGTTCATAACGGACCAGCAGATCTGAAATGTATTTTGGCCTTAAATCATTGAAAGCTTTATAAACCAACAGCAGTATTTTTGAAATCTGTTCTTTGACAGACAGGAAACCAGTGTAAATATCTGAGGACTGGAGTTATATAATCTACTTTCTTGATCTTAGTGAGGACTCAAGTGGCAGCATTCTGAACTAACTGCAGCTGTCTGATGGACTTTTTAGGGAGACCTGTGAGGACAGCATTACAATAGTCCAGTTTACTGAAGATAAATGCCTGGACAAGTTTTTCTAGATCCCGCTGAGACATCAGACCTTTAATCCTCGCTATGTTCTTGAAGTTATAATAGGCCGACTTCACTACTGTCTTAATGTGGCTGTTAAAATTCAGGTCTGAGTCCAGAACTACACCCAGATTTCTGGCTTGGCTGTTGGTTTTTAGCATCACTGATTGAAGCTGAGTGCTCACTCTGAGTCTTCCAAAACTATTATTACCTCCGCCAGGAGGTTATGTTTTTGCCGGGGTTTGTCTGTCTGTTTGTCTGTTGGTTAGCAAGATAACTCAAAAAGTTTTGGACGGATTTCGATGAAACTTTCAGGCGTTGTTGGAAATGGTACAAGGAAGAACTGATTAAATTTTGGGGATGATCCAGATCACCGTCTGGATCCAGGAATTTTTTAAAGGATTCTTTAACATTGTGAGATAGGGCCATTTTCAACATGTGTGCATGTAACTCCGCAAAAAATGGTTAGTACACTTGGAAAAAAAATACAGGGCAAGGTGCCAATAGGTTCTATAATACACCAAAGACTGATCCGGATAATGGAATAATGTCTGTCTGTCTGTCTGTTTCTTTGTTTGTTAGCAAGATAATTCAAAAAGTTATGGACGGAGTTTCATGAAATTTTCACAGATTGTCAGAAATGGGGTATCCTACAGATGATTACATTTTGGTCGTGATCTGGATCACCGTCTGGAAGAAAAACGCCATTACGGGAAATGCGATTTTCGTGAATAACTACTGAACCACTAATCCTATCAATGTCAATCCAATTGCTAGTCATATATTTTCATGGTCAAGGAATCTGAAAATGTAGACACAATAAATGTAGGATTAATATTTATGATGTAAAACACTGTATGGGGGGAACTGTGGCGCTTGGTGGAGGTCTGCGCTCTCCGAGTGCTTTTCTAGTTTTGGTTTTGTCTTCGTTTAACTGAAGAAAATTCTGGCACATCCACTCTTTAATATAACTAATGCATTTGAACAAGGTTTTAATTGGACCATGGTCTCCTGGTGAGACGGTTATGTAGATTTGTGTATCATATGCATAATTATGGTAATACGTATATTTTGTTGTTTTTCATGATTTGAGCTAGTGGGAGCATATAGATGTTGAAAAGCAAAGGTCCTAAAATGGAACCTTGGGGAACTCCACAGGCAGTGGTTAGCACTGCGGCAGCACAGTTTACTCTTGGCCGGGGGATTGTGGGGATCGTGGGATCGTGGGTTCGATCCCAACCCCCGACCAACAGTGATCTGTGTGGAGTTTGCATGTTCTCCCCGTGTTGCGTGGGTTTACTCCGGGATTTCTCCGGTTTCCTCCCACATGCCAAAAAAACATGCATGTTAGGTTAATTGGCTGTTCTAAATTGTCCCTAGATATTTGTTTCCTATAGGCCCTTGAATAGAGGGTTAGTATTAATGAAAGCGCTTTGAGTGGTCTTTGTGACTAGAAAAGCGCTATATAAGTGCAGGTTAGTTAGTTAGTTAGTTAGTTGTTTTTGTTTGCTCAGATTTGTAGTTACCTATCGACACAAAATAGTCCCTGTCTTTTAAATATGACTCAAACCAGCTCAGTGCTGTACCAGAAAGTCCCACTCAGTTTTTCAGCCAGTCTAATAAGATGTTATGGTTGACTGTGTCAAATGCAGTGCTGAGGTCCAATAGAACCAAGATTTTTAATTCAGTAATTCAAAGATTTTTGTTTTTTCAGGTTGTTCTGCGCTCATTTGAGCAAATACATTGTTGATGACTTTGGCACCTGGTGAAAAAGAACAACACTGATCTTTTTTTATATTAGACCACTTAATGTATTCCCATCTCTATGTTGGAGCTAGTCGGTGTTGGAGTTAGTCCAAATGAAACAGGGGTTCTCGTGGGTAACAACATTACCTTTATCCCCCTTTGCCCAGCTTTGATTATCATCATTCTTCGTTTGTCCTGGATGCACTGTCCCCTAACTCACCTGCCCACTTTAAACAAATAGCCCTATAATGCACCAATCAAACAATGCTCAGAGGATTTGTTTACTGCTGGCTTTCTTCCCATTAAGTTTCACTAACACTGTAGGAAAAAAGGGGTAATTCCACTTTATCATATGTTACATATACCACAATCAAGCAGCAATTACATGCTCCTTCCATTTGTAAGAGCTCCCAGTGCCGACATGGATGTTTTAATGAGGGCTGTAATGAACGCTCAGGGTGTTTGGCAAGTCTCCGAGATGTTGCTGGGGCTTTTATGGCTCCCCATTATAACGTACAATTTGCATCAGCAAATTACAATGCTCCATATCATTATCCTCCACCAAGGCCCGATCATAAATTAGAGCTCCAATTACAAACATCTATCTGGGAATGGGAATGAATATGATGGCAGCCCCCCAAAAGCAGGCAGGAGGGAGAGGAAGCCTCCTGTGGATTGTGGGATGAGACTTCCATAGAGGTGTGATATTCTCACAAACCATCCTTATGGGGAATTCATGCTTCTAAAAGAAATAGACCATTTTAGTCGGGGAGAACGTCTGTTATTTCGCTTTTTGGCAGTTCCATATGTCATATTTCATGGCGCGCTGCACGTTGAACTTTTTAGTATTTTAATCGCCGTCCTTCTGTTAAACACGGCACCCACTGGTTTTGGTGGCTGACTGTTTCACACTTCTCATTCGGAGCGACGTAAGCAAGTTCCACTCAGCTGTGTAGAAGAAAGCCTCTCTCTATTGTGTCTTAATTCACACCAACTCGAGTCCTTTCCAATCTTCTTCTGTCTGACTCTTTCTTCCTCTCTCATTCAGCTCGATTTTACACTGGAGAGAACATAATAAATCACAAAGACACACTGTGAAGCAGATTATCAATTTATCGCCACAAGTGTTGTATTGGGGTACAACGTATAAGAAAGCATTACAGCACTGACAGTGTCCCTTAAGGAGAAAAAAAAAGTATTGCAATATAATTCCTCTATATCACGATACACGATATGTATTTTGTATACTGAATGTCCTTTAAAATTAAGTTTTACTTACATTTTCATTAGGAAAAAAATAAGTTAATATTCAGTGCATACTGTATGTATATAATGCAGATATGCACACACACTAGAGGGACAGAGTTTTACTTCACTTATGAAATATCTCCATAATAAAATAAAATGAAAGTTAACCTCAGAGAAAGTTCTTCTCAACAATAACTGATGGAAGTGTCTTTTTTTATTGCTTAGCAAAACTCTCAGTATCAGTACCGGTAATCAAGTTTATCCATATAGGCAGAAATGTTTCAGTTTACCGCACAAAGTTAATACTTGGCGGTCTAATAAGTGAGAGAAGCATAATTTGTCACATATTTTTGTTTTTTGTGCATCTACCTTTCATCAGTTCTTCATTTGGCTTGTTGCTCACTCTTATTTTGAAGGTTTGCAAGACTGGAGAGGAGCTCATATTTTGAAAGAGAGACCAGAGTTCAGACTGGAAATGTTTATCTTCATCTGGCTCCCCTCGTTTCTTGTGCTTAAGACAGACCTACTTTTATTCTATTTATTCTGTTCTGTTTTCATCTCTGCTTGGTGCAGACTTCTCTGTGGGCAGCCGCATACAGAGTGGCGGGGTAACGGGACTGAGCTGCTGCTGAGAGGTCCTGCATGGAGTGAAGTCCTGTCTCATATTAATCTGAGTAATAATACTCGATATGCGCAATATAGGCATTTCATGTATCACTGGCTGTCAAATGTACCGATACATCGAATATAACCTGTATATTGCCCAGCCACTGCCAAAGCCGAAAGAAAAAGGGAGCAAATTTTTTAGCAAGGCTGTGATTGTTCATTTTCCTTTTCACTGTGTGCCTCTCCTTCCCTGGCAAATATGGAGATCCTTTGCCTTTCTATGTGGAGCGCTCGCAGTTGTAGAGCAAACAAACGGCGGCATACCTGTGATGGCTGTGTTGCCTGTAATCTGCGACCTGTGGCCAAATCTTGCACGGAGAGGTAGAACAAAAGGCGTACGCCAGCAAATCGCTGCAGGCACCAGGCAGAAACAACCTCTACTGATGAGACAAAAGGCCTGCGGGTCTCCCACAAAGCCATAAGAGCTCCCCAAATGCTGCACAAACAAAGCCTGAAATTAAGAAGAGCCAGAGGCAGGCCCATTTCCACAGCAGAGCTAAAGTGTTCCTTTTTCATGGCCTCTGTGGATTTCCAGTACGAGGCTGTAATAGAGCAGAGAAACGAAACAACGCTTCGCCGTTTTCAGTCACAGATTTTTGAGAAAGCAGAGTTCTCATCTTTTTTCCATCTCTTTTTTTTCCCACCTCCCGTCACACTTTATAGCCTAATTTTAAAGGTACTAATTCCTCTTCGCATTGCCTGTAGAGGGTGTCAGATGATGTTTAATTCATGCCGCGTTTTGCATTTTAACCTTTCATGTCTGTAGAACCGTATACGTCAATATCCTTTGTTTGTTCGGCGGCGAGGAGAACAGCTGCAGCCCCTTGTTTAAGATTGAGAGGTCAGAAGATGAAGAGACGTTATTCCATATTCACAAACACCCCACGGCAATTATTACCGCTGCCTTTAATGCTTCTATGAATCCATCAGGGATACCCCCACCCTACCTGCAGTGCTAGCTCTACCTATATGAGTACAGATCCTGAAACCTTTCAAAAAAAGTTACACTAAGTAGGTCATGTTCTGCCGCTTGTCTTCTAATCACTCAACGATCAGAACACAATTTTCCTCCATTGGAGCCTCTCAGTCTTGCTCCTGGGATTTCATTGAGCAACATACACTCGTTTGATTTTCTGGCATACGTTTTTATTTTATTTTCTCTCTCTATCCCACCCTTTTTTTTTAACTTTGCTTTACTTGTGTCTGACAGTGCACAAGGAACACACACTCGCATAAGCTGCACGACTCCTCCTTTCTCCCGTCTCTCTCCGACTCTCTCAGCGGAGAAGGTGTCTGACAGTAACAGCAGGTAAAGTATAAGATTACAGAGAAGCAGGGGCAATTATAACTCCAGCTGATGCCGGCGTGTTTATGAGGAGAGTAACTGTTAATGACAGTGTTGTGGTTTCTCCAGAGGCCGAAGCGCAGCTTAGGGAGACCTGCTGTTTCTGTCAGCCCCGCTTCATACTATGTTGTGGTTTTGTTATTTTTTTTTTGTCTGCCTATCTGATTTTTGTTCTTTGTTTTGCACACTCCCACACATTACCAACTTGCCAACACCGGGAGCCTCCAGGAACAGATTTCCTGTGCAGTAACATGCACAAGTGATTTCTTGACTGAATTTACAATTAAAAACTGCCTTTTTTCAGGGGTGTGACAGGCACACATTGTTGTATTCTCACTTACAAGAGTTTGCAACTGCCGTTCTGTCAAAACTGTTTTTGTAGCCTTGGCACCCCTCCCACCCCCTGTATTTTTCACACACAGTAAGCAGATTACAGTGATTGGGAAAGACTTTGTGTTTAGATAAGGGAGCTTAATCATGATTGAACAGGGTTTCCAGTGTCCAGCATTGACACTCTTGTAGTTGCAGTGCTTCTAGAGGTTTCAGCGCTTCTACAGCTACATTTAAAGTACGACAATATTCCAAAATATTAAAAAAAACATGCTTGATGTTGTACTGTATAGGTATCACTTGGTGCTGCCAAGTGATACTTGCTGCCAAAAAAGCTCTTACACAGCAATGGATTGACTCGGTGAGACCTTTAAAGGGATCCTGGGGTGGGTAGACATTAGTAGCCACTTCCTTTTCTTGAATATCCCACAGGTGCCACGGTGGACTGATTTGAAGGCCAAGCCAATGGACTGACCATGCACTGTGGCAGGCTGCACTATCCTGCTAAAAGAGGCTGCTGCCTTTAGGGAATACCTTTGGCTTAAAGGAGTGTGAGTGGTCTGCGGCAGTGTTTTGAAAAGGAAAAGTGCTGAAGTAATATTCACATAAATAAAAGGAGTCAAAGTCTCTCAGCAGAACATTTCCAGAAGCATCATGCTGCCTCCATAAACCTTTTTCTGTGGTACTGCATGCTGCTGCTATTTGGTCCCTAAGTAACATGATAAATTGAGATAATCCTTTATTAGTCCCACAATGGGGAAATTATAGTATTGCAGCAGCAAAGGGACAGCAGCACTCAGATCAATAATGCGTAAGATAAATAAGATAAAAAAAATGGGTAGAAAGCAGTATATACGTATACACAGTGCAAGAGCATTGCAGTTAAACAGTATTTACAGTATTACAGTTAAATTAAATTACGCTGCAATAGCATGCACAATTTGCAAAGCTGAAGAGAAAGAAGAAGAAGAATTAAAGAGAAACGTGACAAGATGAGACCAGAAAAAGAGAAGGTGATTCGCAGTAAAAGTAGTAAACACAGGTGCTCCTTTTCTCGCCATTGTGCAGTCGCCATTGTCGTTGCTTTTCTTCTGCATCAATTGCTTGAACACACAGTAGATGGAAACGAAGTGTATATAGTGTACAGCTCCAGGACACAAATCCATTTTCACGGTTCAGGTAATCCACATTTCAATATCTCACTTTTTTTTAAATTTAAATCAGTTTTTGGTTTGGTTCATTTTGGGGGGGGGGGTATTCTGTTTTTAGGAATTTTTGGAGAATTTTGCACTAAAGTAAGGGGTAAGGGAAAAATATTTTTTCAATTCAAAAACTGTTTCTTTATTGTACTTTTAGCAAAAAAAAAATGTATTTATTGTTGTTTTTAAGGACAGTACAAGTTGATGAGCATTAATATCAATCAATGTAAACTTGCCAGATTGTAGCCAGTGGCTAATTTCCATATGTTGTTCATGGGTTACAATTTTTCATTCCCCCATTCTATTATGCTGAGCACCAAGCTAGAGGGCAGGAAGTACCATTTTTATATAGTGTGTGGTATGACCCAGCTGGGGCTTGAACCTATGACCTCCCGGCTGAGGGGGCAGATGCTCTACCACTAGGCCACCACTCCGGTTTCTAGTGTACTCTAAGATATAAAATAATAAAATGTGTATATACTGTATGATGGAAGGCATACGCAACTGACTGTTGTTTTTCGGATGGATAGCAGCACAGCTGGGCGATGGCAGAGCAGATGCGTGGTCATGTCGAAAGTATTTCCTTTTGAGTCGGTGACGTGCTTGAGACAACGCTTCCGGACAGTAACACTTGACTGTTCAATGTTTTTTTCTCCAGCGCCATTGCAGTCCATCCTCAAGACAAGCTGTGGTGGTACTGCTGCCTGTATGCCCACTGGCCATGCTGAAATGAAACCTGACACCGGTAGGGAGAATGTTGGGAGTGTCGTGACGTCGGCGCACTGCGATTGGATATTTGGCATGGAGGCGTTTCCTCCCGAGGTGCCAGTGTGTGCCACTCATTGCAGACTCAGGCAGACATAAATGGAGCAGTTTCGGATAGAAATATAATACATGCAGACTACTAGTTGTAGCAAAACCAAGTGACAAGCACATATTGAACCAGTGGTTCTGCGCAAAGCAGTTTTGTTTTATACCAAGAGCTGCAGCTAAGTAGAAATGTTTTCACAAGCTAAATTACATTTGATGGCATTACAAATGATGCGTATTGATCGCAGTGTAGTTTAAAAAGTCATTTTCTTTTGCATGTATGGTACAACCTTATTTGCCATGTTTGAATGGATGGGATAACTTTCTGTCTGTACCAGATGGTGAAAAATGAGAGAATTTATCGTTTCCTCCGAGACTGCACCTATTTTTGGTAAATCTATCTGTTTTCATTAAGTGCATATTCTGACATGATCAGGATGCACCTTCAGTGATACAGACGCTGTGGATCAAAGTGGTAATGAGGCCTATCTACATACATTTGTATGTTTAGAACATTAATACAGTTTTTTAACCAACATTCTGTCCATAATGCCAGCTGAGTTTGATTACTCAGCAAAACCTCTCTAAAAACCACTATAGGTCTGTGGTCTTATCATAGAAGTCCAACTTAAATTCATAATCACTTTGGATTTTTTTTAAAAATCAGCTAAATGCCAGAAATGCCACTCTCACCCGGTAGTGTTCTGCCCAGCCACACTCCAGACCCCACGCTTCGTGCCCCCAGCATGTGATTGGCCTTGGCCCCGATCACACTGGGGCACATGGGAGATTAACTGGGCTGGCTTATTCACTCAGCGGGTTCCCTTACTCCCCTCCACTCATCCTGGCCCAATCTGCCAGCTAACCTCCTGCTCCGCCGAGCCATGGCAGCAGGGCACCACAAGCCCAGCCCGCCTTCATTACGCCTGCCAGATGGGCTGAGAATTAGATTCGAACTCCCACCATTGAGGGAGAGAAATTGAAGAGGGAGGAAGGGAGAGAGTGAGAGAGAGAGAGAGAGAGAGAGAGAGAGGTGGTGGAGGTAAAAGGGAGGAGGGAGGGAAGTTGTGGGGGAAGAAAGCAATGGTTTTTGTTTTCATTTATGTTGCAAGTTATTACATTTTAATGTAACACCCCTGGGACCTGGCAGCATTAAATGCCTGTTCTTGAATAATCGACACTAACTGCAAGCAAATGCTCGGGGAAAATGAAATTAGCAAGCACTGCAATTTGGCATAGTGATTATCGGCTCCTTGGAGGCACTTCCGGATGATTTAAGAATGCTAACATTTAAGCAAGTCAGATCTCATTACTCTTCAAGGTTAAATCAAGCCATGCTGGGGAGGAGGGGGGGTGCCTGATTAGAAATAGTACTTCCCTTTCTCTTCGTCTCTCCTCATCTCTCTTTGTTTGTTGAGATGCTTCTCACCTTAACGGCTGCTCACAACAAGCAGACAAGACTCTGGGCTGAAATCTGCCAGGCACCGTCCACGTCTTGTATCAGTTCTTAATTAGATCAGCAGTCCTCCCTTTCCTGGTGCAATTTGGCGTTTGCCAGGGATCATAAGCTATGACACGCCAGCTGCCTTAGCCTTGCTCCGTCTGTCTGAACGTGGCTGAGCTGATGGATATGCTGCCGGCCAATGGACGAAGAAAAGAAAATAGGAAGCTTTTTTGAATCTACACCAACGGGAAAGTGTTTATTACTTTTCAGACTGCGGCGCAAATGTTCTTTTATGCTGTATTTTCCCCCACTATTCTCACTCATTCTATGGAGGCAGAAACAATTTTCAAAGCAATTTCAGCCCTGGCATCTTTTGGTCCGGTGTTTACCTCAGCCAGCCATACACATCTGTTCTCCACACAAACTTGATCCAATTAGGTGACACCAGACAATGGCTTACTCCTCCATGAGCCCAGCAGAGCGCCGGGGCTCCGGAACAATACCAAAGTGTTTTTTTCTTCCATTACAGGGTGTCAGATCCTTTTAAAGGTGTTTACCCGCTGTTGATATGTCAGCCCCCGGTTCCAAAAGGAGGCTCAGCTGGGGAAGTGATAGGCAATGAGGATAATGATGTGAGTGGGAGCAGTGCGGCGGATGCAGATGCACTTTACTGTGCCACGCCGTATAAATCTTTCCCTTCCCTCCACCGCGCCGCGCCCCACAAAGTTGAGGGACAGATGGGTTGGACTTTTATCTCCACTTTTCCAAATTCCGATGAAATCAAAACATTTTTTTTTTTCAGAGCAGTGATGAGATTTATTTAAAGCAAGGCAGGAGCAACAAAGCTACTTTGGGGAATAGGTCTATTAGTTTTTCCAAGCTGTTGTTTTCTCGTGCAGCAGGGAAAATCATTGCAAGTCAAATGTAATCATTCCACTGTTGGGTTATGCTCCGTCTCGAATAATAATAATATTAGTTTGGTCCCTGGCTTGGCTTACATCAGGCTTGTAATTTGAATTTCTGAGACACAAGTACAAAGTCTGATGTTAATCACAACCAATCACTGATGTTATCAATGTTGCTGTTGTTGTTGTCTTTTCCCTCTTCATGACAGCTTTATCTTTTGGCACGTCTTAAAATTTGGCAGCCCGAATCCATTATCTGTGGCACTTCATGTAGTCAACAAACATGGTATCTTCACTGTGGGATTTTGCTTCCTCCTTCTTTCGTGCCTTATGCGCCGAGCCACGTTTGCTACGCCTACCTCGCATTTCATCTTTGTTGTGGCCAAACCGAATTCAGGATTGTAGCAGGGTTACCCCAGGAATGAGGGGAAAAAGCCTCTTAATTGTAACCAGGCATTTCCACATGAAACATTCATGTTTAAGTGTGATTAGCAGAGATTAAGGTGGGTTTGTTTTGCCTCTTAGAGGGCCCCGTGACAATTTGGAAATGGATTGAGAGCAGCTTTTGCGAGCGCAGCCTTTTTAATCCCGTGCCAAGACTTCTCACCCACCTTTCCTGAATTATTTACACTGAAGTTCTCATGTCGGCACCGAAGCCAGGGGCTATGCGCTATAAACCGCCTAAACCCCAAAACATTTGAAAGATTGAAAACATTATGTTAAGCGTTTCCAAGACTTCTTTTAAGAAACACGTTTTGCAAATAAGAGATTTGTCAGTGAGGACCATTCAGTATGTATTGGCACTCAAAAGTCATGTGCTGCATTAGGCTTGGAGAGACTTGGTCTGTTGTAACGGCGGCTGTGCACATTTTTCTTGCTCTAAGACTGACTGCTCGGCTGAAATACTGGCCCCTTATCCCAGCCGGCGACGTGAATCCATCTCCCCATCCAGGCCATTTTGCTTTCGTGTATCCCATTTCCATATCGGCTCCTATCATGTATATGAGATGGAGCCCTCCCATGTGCTGGATGATGTGATCCCCAGATAGATTCATTCATACATAATGATAAAAGATGGGTTTGGACAGGACTACTTATTTGACAATCATTGAAGTGCCACGGTGATGGATGGCGATGGGGAAACCCGCAACCCTCTCTCCACCCGCCGCATAACCGCGGCTCCATCTTCTGATCCCACCTTATTTATTTCCCCTGCTCCCGCTCAAGGCCTTGTCTCACTTTAAAAGAGAAATATCAAATTGAATTAAAATTGCTCACTCACCCAAAACAGAGGCCCGCGTGCCTTAAAAATCACACATCTGTTCTCACAATTCATTGTTGCAAAGTCAACCCCCGTCCACCCCCGCCCTCCTTCTCTGGGCGTGTGGTAATGTGAATTATTCATGCCAGTGGGGCCACGGCGTGCTTCATCATGTTAAAGTGCCCATGACATTACTGATAGAGCCTCCGATGCCCCCGTGCTGCTAGCTATGCTAATGCATTTGGAAGGAGGAAAGAAAAGACATGGCAGCACCTCAAGAGATGAGGAGGGGGACGAGAACAGATCAGCGACTAGAAATTAGACCTTAAACATCTTGTGAAAGACAGAAGTAGCTACTGTATCACTGCTTCAAATATGCTAAAATTTCACAGTTGATGTTTTTAGTCTAGGTGGTACAGTGTTCTGGTTTATCACTTTTGTCATATATTGTGTTACTTCTCTGGTGTACGCATGTATCTTAATTAGGGCATCGATTGAAAAATGTGGCTAACGCTATAATTAATTGTGATTAATTGCTTGAGAGAAAGAATCACTGAAAAAGAAGTATTCTTGAGCAACCCTCATATTCAACAAAAATATTGCTAGAGTAGGGGTCCCCAATAAATTTTTAAACTACTATTTTTAATTTAGTTGAAGTTTTTTTGTTTCGTTTCCTACTTCTACTTGAGGTAACTTTCCTAATTGTTTCGGCACATGAAAGTAGAAAGAAGTGGAGTAATTTGCCATTGATTTCCAGATAATGTGTAAGCTTGACCTTAATTGTGAGTTAGATGCTTTTTTTTATTTTATAGTAGGGGTGGGGGGGAAAATCAATGCATTGTAGTATTGCGATACTTTGTGGTGGTGATACTGCACTGGTTCAAAGACACTAGTATTGTAATACTTTATTTAGAATTATTGATAAATTTTACAAAGAAAACTTAGCTATTTAGGTACCAGAGTAATAAAAACCAGCTGACTTTTCAGTCCACTTGATGGTGCTAAAGTGTCAATAGCCACGGTTACATGGGCAAAATTTCTTCAGTCTGATTACAATTCAGATCAGAACTTTACTGTTTACATGGATCCTGAAAAAGCTGATCCGATTAGGACGTACGTTTCCATGTGTCACACGTTTGAACGGACTAAATCATTTTGACATGCGCACGTCGACATTTCGATATTTCAAAAATAGTAGAAGAAAAAGCAACTAACGTTGTAAACAAACCCCACTTCATGTCTTTCTCTTTTGGAAATGGACCTGTATTGTGTTATTCAGACTGTACTTTTGCTTCTGCTGGTCTCCATAATGAAGCTGCAAGTACATCTGCATATGATGAACAGAGGGAGACAGCAGGACAATACAGACTGGTTTTGTTTTACTCCTGCCATGTTTTCCGCTAGCTGCTGTAAAGGCGGAAATACGTCACATCGACTTGTGGCTGACGTACAGACATGCACAGTAAACATATTTTCAACCCAAGCTTCAGAATAAGTGTTTATATACACCTCAATCAAAATAACAATCGGCATAACCCACCCGTCTCAATCGGAATGAAATTTTGATTCGAATGAGTGTGATTGGGTCAAAATATTCAGATTGGCGTGTTTACAGGAAGCATTTTTATTCCAATCAGGCTTTTAATCTGGTTACTTGTGTCCATGTAAACATGGCTACTGTCTGGTTAGGTCAGCACAGCAAAGGAGTCCTGAAATCTAGCCAGGAGTTGAACAACACAAAGATTGGAATGAAATCGCAATATATGATAACGCAATACTAGGAATATCACAAGATCAGGATAGTAACACATCACGGCCCAAGTATCGTGATAGTATCGTATTGTACAGCCTACGGTGATTCCCACCCATATTAAATATGGATGGGAATCACCCAGTATTTTTAGGCTATATCAGAGTGAGCCGTCTGCTGGAGTTGGTGTTTTCCTCTGCTCACTCTAACAAATTCTCCCTCTTCTCATAATATTTAAGCAATATTACATGAGAGGGAGTACAGTGAATATAGTAACTGCGGGTGTGCACAAAAGGCATTAGAGTATCACACCCGTCATTAGTATATTCATAATACCATAACAACCTCAAGTGTAACATTGCTTTTATACAACCGTTCCACAAGCACAATTTATTAAATGACTGCAATACTGGATAGAATATAATGATTTGTTTGTTTAACCAGTTATTTTGCGCAACTGAAAGAAAATAATCCTTTCTAAATGTAGCCAGTAACTGTTGCTAAACATCTCAATCAGCATGAAGACATCTATTGTCATTTCACACACATGTAAACAAATTAAATATTGTCAAGTGCAAAAGTAATGTGTTTATAAAACATATACCTGTTGAGTTGGTACTGCAGAAGACCCGAGATCAAAATGTAGCCAAAGCCGGTAGCTAGCCCATGGCTTAGCATGCTAGCGATTTAGCACACTTTGCTCACTTTTCTTCTCATTTTCAGATGAAACAAAGAGTCCATCACCACAAAGGCATTGTGGTTTGTTAATCGAGACAATAAATCCAACTCTAGCACTGCCTGTTTTTTTAAACAGACGTGAAATAGCTTCACTACAATGGCAGACTGTAAGCTGCTGAATAAAGCTTATTTCAAAAGGGTGGGACTTCCTGGTCAGGTAAGAAATCTTTTCAAACAGTGCCTCATTGTGGAATTAAGGTATTCAACGCAGTATTGCAAATGTCACTGAGAGTAAGCTGACAGTAAATTAGTATTAGTAACTAACAGTTACATGAACACCTTTGAAGCAGAGTGATACATATCCAGTAAGACGTTGATGTATTGGAGTGCAATTATCATGGATTTTAGTAACTCCTGGAATCCCTATTGTCCAATCAAACTGCTCAGTCAGAACTAACTGCTGTATAATGAGTGATCAGTGCCAGTTAATGAGCAATACATCAGATGTGTGGGCTTTAAAGCAGGGTGTATACACAGGATGAGGCAGAGCACTTCAGGTGCCTAAACTTTAATAATAATAGTAATAATAATAATAATGCATTTTATTTATGGGTGCCTTTCAGACCCTCAAGGGAGCACATTAGAACAACAATTAAAAAAAAACATGCACAGTTAAAATAACCAACTAAAACCACAAAACAAAAACTTAAAATATAATTTTAAGTTATGGTCATGATAACAGGTAGACTATAATGGAGTTTGTAATGGGGGGTATGTAAGTCTGAACGTATGGGTTTTGAGACGTTGGAGATGGAAAGTCTATGGTACGGGGTTCTGGTGGGAGTGCATTCCAAAGTCTTGGGGCAGAGCAGCTAAAAGCTCTAAGTCCCAAGGTGGACAGGCAGACAGATGGAGAGAACAGGAGGGAGGCTGAGGAGGAGCGAAGTGTGTGGGAGTGTGTATCAGGGAGATCAGACAGGTATGGGGGTGCAAGATTATGAAGGGCTTTAAAGGTGAGAAGGAGGATCTTGAAGTCAATGCATAAGTGGACTGGAAGCAGGTCAGGCATTGGTTTGCTTGCTACCAGATAACCATGAAAACCGGTACTGCCTGTCTCATGGGTCGGGCCGTTGGCGACTCAACCGGCAACTCCGCCCTTCCAAGGGCGTGGAGGGTAAAACTGGGCATCCTGGCAGAACTAAAAACAATATCTGTCACAGGTCTGTGGTGGACCGCTCCCAGTTACACGGGTTGAGACTGGACATCCTGGTAGATAAGCACATCTGTTGCAAGGTCTGTGGTGGACTATTGCCAGTCGGTGCATCATGACATGCACTACATAAAGAGCAGAGATAAACAAACCTATCATCTGGTCAGTCACTGCAACAGATACTGGAGTCAGTTTGTGTTGGCCTTGCCACTGATGATACCTCTATCTGCCAAAAATGTGCCGCTAGTCCAGCAAAAGCTAGCTGTACTCAAATGCTTTGCAAGCAGTTTCATGAAATGGTCAGTCAGAAAGCAACTCATACCGGCTCGGACGTTGCCGTGGTTAGCAAGATCAGGAGTTCCTGGCAGCGGAAGGCGAAGGACAGAGCTGCGTGGAGGAATCTGATCAGACCTTAATGAAACAGTCATTGTCGCCCCCGACAGACTGCTATGATGATGGGACTGGAAGCCAATGGAACTGTTTTAGGACAGGTGTTACATGTTTGGTGGGTCTGGTTCTGGATATGATGCAGGAAGCTGGATTTTGGACCAATTGGAGCTTATGGAGGGAGTTGTGAACTAGACTGTCGAGAAGGGAATTGCAGTAAGGCGAGATGTGACAGGAGCATTGATTAGTATGGGGGGAGTGAAACTGCAAATTGAAACCCTGAAAAACAAGACTGCCCTTGTTTTAAGCAAAGCCAGCTGCTGAGATAAACCAGTCACCACTGCCAATACCACATTAGAAAGTGATCTGACAGTTTCCTCTTTTTAATGCATTAACTGGCTGACATTAATATAATAAGTTAATGCCTTAAATTTCCCAGCCCTTATTTTTAATTAAAAAGGATGACTGTGACTTCCGGTTATGGCAGCCACGTAGGAAGACGTGTTTCGCCCTGCTCTGCTCCTAAAGATAAAAAGTCGGCAAATAACTCTCTCATTTGGAACAAAGCCTATCCCAGCGTTTGGGCGAGGATATGCCGGTAAAGCCTAAGGCTGAGAAATCAGGTGGAGGAAAAAGTGAACCGCCGAAACAGTCCAAGTTAACGGACTTTCATGTTTGTGACGAAGCAGAAAAATCTAAAGATATGGCGGAGCAAGCTAGTGGCGGAGCGGTGACTGCTGGCGACGGCACAGGTGCAGTGCTCGCTGCCATTAGCTCAATGAGAGCAGACTTTTCCGCTAAATTTGATGGGATTATAGCAGCGATAGAAGGAATGAGAAAGGAGATAAGCGACTGTATGGAACGAGTATTGCAGGTGGAGCTCCGAATTTTCAGCGCTGAGGATGACGTCACCAGCCTACAATTAAAGGTGCGCACATTGGAGTTAAAAAATAAACGTCTGGAAGATAATGTCCTGGACTTGAAATCCTGGTCGAGACGGAACAACCTGAGGCTGGTGGGCCTCCCAGAGGGAACCGAGGGTCGGGACCCATGTTCCTTTTCGGAAAAGTGGATTCCAGAAGCGCTGAACAACGCGGAGCTGCAGTCATCAGTCGTTTTAGAGAGTGCCCATCGAATTGGCCCACCGAGAGATAATAAGGCACCACCGAGGACGCTGATTATGAAGTTCCTCAGCTACAGAGACAAGATGACGATCTCCAACGCAGCGCAAGCTAAAGGAGAAATTAAATACCAGGATCAACAGGTGCGGTTCTACCCAGATTTGGCCACAGGAATCCAACAATTAAGGAAACAGTTTGACCCCGCCCGTAAAGTGCTGCGCAGCCTCGGGATTGGTCATAGAGTGATTCATCCTGCAAGATTGCTGGTCACATATAAGGGCAGAACCCACACCTTCAAGACCCCTGAGGAGGCGCAGGAGCTCATCAAGCAGATCCAAGAGGAGACTGGTGGGAGCTAAGCATGAAGCATGAACAAGATATAAGGTAGAATATTTAAGCATTTGCACAGGCATCTGACTGATCTGAAGCATATAGCAAGTTTACAAAACATAGATTGTATTATATATTAAAAAAAAAACCTATGATGTACAAAGTTGCTATAAAATTTTGGAGTTAAGTTGGAAAACTACAGAAGAGAGTTAAAGTTACGTCATTAAAAGCAGTAGAGTCAGGGTGATTGAGAGGAGAAAGAAGGAGTGGCTTTGGCTGGTCCTCGCGGGTGTGGAGCAGTCAATTGCTATAGCGTGAGACGGAATTTTTTTTTTTTGATTTTGGGGGGATTACCACGAATGTGGGAAGGGGGAATTTATTTGTGTGTAGTTTGTAGGATGAATGTTCAACCACTCATGTTTTTGCTTCTCTGTATGAGCATGTTTACATTGCGAGGTAATCTCAAACTCCTTATTGATCATAGACCAAAGCGTTAATCTTAATTTAACTTCATGGAATTGCAGAGGTCTACAAAATTTAAAAAAACTTAAACAAGTTATGAATAAAATAAAAGACATAGGTTCAAAAATTGTGTTTTTACAAGAAACTCATCTAATAGAGGAGGATATAAAAAGAATTAGGAGAAGATGGCAAGGTAACGTGTTCACCTCATCATTTTCATCCCGAGCCAGGGGAGTTATGACTCTCATACATAAATCAGTCCCATTTCAAGTGAAAAATGTAATTGGAGACAAATTTGGAAGATATCTAATCATTCAAGGATCTTTGTTATTAGAAAATATAAATCTGGTGAACTTATACGGTCCCAATATAGATGATCAAAATTTCTTTGCTAACTTATTTCTTATTTTATCATCACTTACAGGGCAACATATAATAGCAGGGGATTTTAATTGTACATTGAATCCCGGTATAGATAGATCAACAGGACTGGACTGTACGCACAATGGATGCAGGATGATCATTAATCATTTTATGAAAGAACTGAGATTGCTAGATATATGGAGAGAAATGAAACCACAAGTTAAAGCCTACTCTTGTTATTCTAGTACCTACAAGACATTCTCACGTATTGACTATTTTTTGATCTCCACAGAATTAAGGTCCAAGATTCAAAACTGCTTCTATGATAATATTGTGATCTCTGATCATGCACCCTGCTGTCTAATATATGTAGATAAGAAATTGACAAAGGAACCAGGTAGGTGGCAATTTCAGCATAAATGGCTTCAGGATGAGGAATTTGTTAAGTACATAGAAAAACAGATAGATGAGTTCTTTGATATCAATACTACACAAACATCAGCATGTATAAAGTGGGAGGCTTTCAAAGCTTTTATTAGGGGGCATATTATTAGTTATACAGGTTCAAAATCTAAGAAGACTCGAGAGGAGAGAGTCCAATTGGAACATAAAATAAAAATTCTTCAAGAAAAAGTGTATGCAGGAAGTGACCCAAAGTTAGAGAACGAATTACTGATTCTGAGAGCTGAATATGACAAAAAATCAGCGAATAGAGCTGCCTCGAGTCTTCTAAGATTGAAGCAATCTTTTTATGAACAAGGTGAAAAATCAGGAAAATTATTGGCATGGCAGATTAAACAATTAGAATTTAAAACACCAATTACCAGTATTATAAGTAACGGACAGGTAGTTGTAGATCCTTTAGAAATTAATAGTGCCTTTAGAGATTACTATGAAAAATTATATGATACAAAAAATGAAACTGACTTAACAAAACTAAATGGGTTTTTGGACGGATTATCTATACCGTGTATTCCTAATGAAAACAGGGAGATACTGGAGTCTAAAATTAGTCAAGAAGAAGTTGGGCTAGCCATTGATAATATGAAATCAGGAAAAAGTGCAGGACCAGATGGTCTTCCAGTTGACCTCTATAAAAAATTTAAGAATAAATTAATAAAACCATTTTTGGAAATGGTTTTAGAAGCATTTCAAAATAGTAATTTACCACCATACATGAATAATGCCTTAATTATACTGTTGCCAAAACCAGGTAAACCCTCTAATAAATGTGAAAATATGAGACCAGTAAGCCTATTAAATGCTGACCTTAAGATAATCTGTAAAATTTTAGCAAGACAACTACAAGAAATATTACCAAATATTATTAACCGAGATCAGAATGGCTTTATAAAGGGAAGACAAGGCTTCCATAATGTAAGAAGACTATTTAATATTATCTATTCTAATAAAGAAGCACCGGATACAGCTCTCCTATCATTGGACGCCGAAAAGGCCTTTGATAGGGTCGAATGGCCCTTCCTTTTTGAAGTCTTACAAAGGTTTGGACTTGGAAATAATTTCATAAAATGGGTACAGATAATATACAATAATGCTACAGCAGAAATCCTAACAAACAGCAATATTTCAAAATCAATAAATATCAATAGAGGATGTCGACAAGGCTGTCCACTTTCACCTTTACTGTTTACTATGGCAATTGAACCTTTAGCGATGGCAGTACGTTTACATCCACAATTATATGGAATTAAAGTAGGACCAACAGAACATAAAATCTCCCTGTATGCCGATGACATAATTTTGTTTATGTCAAATCTTAAAAAATCAATTCCGACCTTGTTGAATTTAATAAAGAATTTTGGGGAAATATCAGGATATAAAATAAATAAAACTAAATCTTCAATATTAATGCTAAATGAGAATCAGAATCAGAATCATCCAGCTCCTGAGGTAAATCAATTCAATGTTGTAAATCAGTTTAAATATTTAGGAATTCAAATTGTGCCTAAGCTAGAATCAGTCGCCAGTGCCAATTATGAAGACTTAATGACAGATATTAATGAGTTACTTCAGAGATGGATGTCACTACCAATGTCGATGATTAGGAGAATCAATATACTTAAAAGTAATATCTTACCCAAAATACTTTATTTATTTCAATACATTCCTTTACCACCACCTTCAGATCTATTCTCAAGAATTAAAAAAAAGTTAGTGGATTTTATATGGAACAATAGGAAGGCTAGATTACGTCTGTCCTTACTATATTTACCATTTGATCGTGGAGGTCTGAAATGTCCAAACTTTATGTTGTATTACTGGTCAGCACAACTGAGGTCTATGACATATTATTTTTCATCAAATGATCTCCCTCACTGGACTGAAATGGAATCATACAATTTACCTTTACCTCTTCCCTTATTCATATACTCAGACTCGGCTAAAAAATTACAGAAACAAGTTAAAAATCCATTTGTAAAGCATATGATCAAAATATGGTGTGAAACCAAAAAATATTTAAAAGAACCACATTAATTGTCACAATTTAGCCCAATATGGGGTAATCAATATTTTAAACCAGGAAGAGCGGATGCTGTATTTAAAGTATGGAATTTAAAAGGGATTCAAAAGATTCAAGACTTATATCTGTCATGTTCAGATAACATAATGTCTTTTGAAGAACTGAGGATCAAATTTAATCTTAATAGAACACATTTTTTAAAATATCTTCAGCTTAGGAACTTTATTCGATCAAATCAAAATAATGCTCTCACCCGACCTACTTATTCATCCTTGGAAAAAATTTTGACGAAAGATAGTAAGAGAAAGGGTATTATTTCAGAGTTTTATAACTCTTTGACACTATCCTCAAGTGAAAACTCACAGAAAAGATTGAATTATTGGAAAGAAGACCTGCAAACTGAAATTTCAGAGGAACAATGGGAATTGGCTT
Organism: Pholidichthys leucotaenia; assembly: GCA_020510985.1. Lineage (NCBI taxonomy): Eukaryota > Metazoa > Chordata > Actinopteri > Cichliformes > Pholidichthyidae > Pholidichthys > Pholidichthys leucotaenia. The sequence continues at coordinate 151,783,383 of CM035838.1, forward strand.
GTACAGAAGCTCAAACCAAATCAATAAATGTACGTCTTAAATTGATACATTTTAAATGGTTAATGCGGATGTATGTTACACCGGTGGAGTTAAATAGATATAATAAAAACATACCAGATACGTGCACAAAATGTATGGAAAGTAAAGGAAACTTATTTCATTGTTTATGGGAATGTAGAAAAATTAGAATGTTTTGGGAAGAGGTGAGGGTAACAATAGAAAAAATAATTTCAAAACAAATCATATTGAATCCTAAATTGTTTTTGTTGGGTCTGCATCCAGAAAAGCATAACTTTAATAAAAGTGAAAGAGCATTCATAGACCTCAGTTTGCTTAACGCCAAAAAATGTATTGCACTATTGTGGAAAAAGACTCATAGACCAGATGTGACTCAGTGGTTAAGACAGATGTTAACAAAGAATAACATACATACTGAAATCAAAGGAAATTGTGTTTGAGAATATATGGAGACCTTTCATTGATTATGTAAAGAATTTAAACATAACTTTTGAAGAGGAAGGTGAATGATGTGTGTGGACCTTGTAAATTCCAAACTGGTGAATGTATAATATGTATACTTATGTAATGGATTGCCTAGACTAAACAGAGGAGCATTGTTGAAGACCTGTTCTTGTTAGTGGTTGTCGGTGTTTTTAGTACTTTTTTTTTTTAAATTACTGTAGTGTTAGTGTTTGATTGTTTGTGTTATGTTTGTAAAAAAAAAAAAGGTTCAATAAAAAATATTGTGGAAAAAAAAATAAAGGATGACTGTGCAACAAGTCCTGGAACTGACCTTTTAAGTACAAATTTTGACAGAATAATAAACATAACCGCTATCGATGGGTAATATCGTTGAAATGAGGACTGTCACATTATCCAAATAATAATAATAATAATAATCTTATCAGTCCAACTTTATATTTCATACTCACAGACTGCGTGTCGTCACTTTTACCCCGCATGTTAACAGGGGCCTGTCATGTTACCAAGATTGGTCTGAAAAACAAAGTATTCAAAGAAACAGTGTACAGTGATTCTTCCTCTCTGCTGCATGCAATGTTGCAAGATTTTAGTGGCACTATCTGTGAAAACAAACCTAAAAGAAGCAGCCTCCGAAAGATAAGCAGTACTGAGCAGAAACACAGAGAACTGGAAATGATGTCCATCAGGAATAATGGTCCTTGTCTGTTCTTTTCTTTCAGTGAGACAAAGTAAGAACTGGAACATGGAAATAATTTAAGAGGTGTGGGATTCCTTTCACAAAATTGTTATGTGTGTATTATCAACACAGTATCAATAAAGTGAGTTTTTAGTATCATGATTATCATCAGCACCGTTACTGTTGAAATGATTCTAACGTGGAGTGATTTTTTGGAGTATTGTGCATAAATTGGAATCCTGAAGTCTAATAAATGTAAGTATCAGCTCATTATTAAGAAAGTTTGATCTTGATATTGAATGGAGCTTGCAGAAAGCGTGCATACTGTGAATGGCGCTGGTTCACATAATGTTGGCGCAGAGGGAGAGGCCATCATTCAGCTCCACTTTGTGTCCTTCTGCTGTGTATTCAGAGCTAACAATGGCCGGATTGCTGGGGATTTCTATGCCGGCATATTATCCATGTTGAATCGCTTCTCATATCAACCCAGCAGATTCATACAAATGGAAACCACCCCCCCCCCCCAAATGTTATTTCATGATGTTGTAAATCGATTTTTCAATGAGCAGTCTGGCAGTGCTAATATGAAAACTAAACAAGCACAGAATAGAGAGGAAGTGGAGAGAAGAGGTTGAACAGTGTATGAAAGTATTTCCACTGTCAGTTTGTGTTAAGCCAGTCTCAGATATGCTCTTTGTGAAGCTTTTCTCGCCTTTTCAGAAACCGCCCGCGCGTCTGTAAAGGTGCTGGGCGAGATGAGCACAACTGATACTGTGGTTCCCACACGCTTTGCCTTCTGAAATTTCACAACCGATAGCGGTTACTGACAGAAGGATCCTGATAAAATCTCACCTGATTAGAAAAAAAAAAGCGAAACAGACAGTGAGAAAGAGTAGAGGCAAGGTGAGTCAAAACCAGAGGAGATAGCAGGCCTCATCAGATCTCTGAGGTCGTGTCTAAGTTTCAGTTGACACATTTCTGGCTGGCCCTGAGTGCACCACGCTTTCCACAAGTGAGTGGGTTGAGTCAAGACTGATGGATTGCAAACCACACTAACATTGCGTGATCTTCTGATTGCAAATTTGAGGCAGAGATTTTCAGTTTGATTAGAATTTTTTTTCCATTTCAGATTTGTAAAAGAAAAAAGCAACCATCTGAACATGTATTGAGTCTCCTCACACTTTGTATTTTTATCCTTGCTGACAAAGGTTTTCAAGGTCAACAACTTCAGTCAATTCAGATTTGCCAAAATAGAAAAAAAAGCACTGTAAAAGGCACTTGAGTTCGGCTCTGAACAAAAATGAGTCCCCAGACTGCCTAGATAAAGTGCAAAATTTTAAGAGATTAAACTAACTGGAGAAGTGCATTGTTTTGCTTTTGTTTCTCTTGCATTTTCCCCTTACCTTTGCTCATCTTTTAGGGTGTTTTCACAACTGAAGGTCCTCACCAAGGTTTCTGTTTTTGTTACTGTATGGAGTTTGCATGTTCTCTCCATGTCTGCATGGGTTTTCTTTAGATTTAGAATCCTTTATTAGTCCCACGATGGGGAAATTACAGGGCATCCACATGAGTGGATGAGGCAGCCACTGGTGCGGCACCCAGCCCTTTCATCATTCACACCTGGGGCCACTTTAGAGTCTCCAGTTAACCTAACTTGCATGTTTTTGGCATGTGGGAGGAAACCGGAGAAATCCTGGAGTAAACCCACGCAGACACGGGGAGAACATGCAAACTCCACACAGATCACTGTTGGTCAGGGGCTGGGATCAAACCCCGGATATCCCGGCCAAGGGTGAGTTGCTTTGCCGCCGCAGTGCTAACTACTCCGCCATCGCGCTTCTCCGGGATTTCTCCGGTTTCCTCCTACAGGGGCCAAAAAACATGCAGGTTAGATTAATTGGCATCAACTGGGGAGGTATGAATGTGGAGTTGCCCCTTCCCCCCAGGCCACAGTTGTAAATAAGACAGTGTTCTTAATCTGTCCTGCCTGGTTAAATAAAGGTTAAATAAAATAAAACTAAAATTTGTTCGTTAGGTTTGGTTTCACACTACTTCTTATCCAAGCGAACTAAACAACTTCAGTGGCACCCATGTCATGTTGTCATGAATGAATGAATGAATCTTTATTTTGGATAGATTAAAAGTAAAGATTAAAAGAAAGGAACAGAATAATATAACAAAGGGGAAAAAAAAATCTAACAAGGTCAAATTTAACAATAACTCCTCTGATTATACAGTTCAGCATAAGTTATCCGAAATGGGTGATGGCTGAAGCCGCAGATTATATTGCCCACCCATATTCCATCCAAGAATTCAAAAGAAAAACAAAACAAGAGCGATTACAATTCAGAGCAAAGCTAAGACAAAACGTGACAAAAAAAAAAAAAAAACATTAAGCAACAGCACAACACAGACTGAATATGATAATCCTTATGTGATTTTACATGTCATCTTGTATATATGTTTGGATTATTTCTTCCTTTAGTTTTTGTTTAAATTGTCCAAGTGTTGTACATGATTTTAATTCAGGTCCAAAAGCGTTCCACAATCTGACTCCTTGCACTGAGACACAGTGTTGCTTGGTGGTAGTTCTCACTGAAGGTTTTTGAAATATACACGTTCCTCTGAAATGATATTGTTTCTCCCTTATTTGGAACAACTTTTGGATATTTGCGGGCAGTGATAGATTCTTCACATTAAACATTATTACTACAGTTTTAAAGTCAACCAGATCTTTCAACTTGAGAGCTTTTAAGAAAAAGTGGGTTTGTTGGTTCCCTGTAAGCAGCTTTGTTTATTATTCTAATAGCTCTCTTCTGAAGCATAAAGACTGGATATACTGTATGTTTGTTTTATATGTATTTCCCCATACTTTAGGACAATATGTCATGTATGGGAGTATTAATGGATACAGAGTATATAGTGTGGGTTGATTCAGCAAATATTTCACTCTGTGTAGTATTGCGATTGATTTGGATATTTTACCTTTAATATAATTAATATGTGACTTCCAACACAGTTTATTATCAATTATTACTCCAAGAAATTTTAATTTCGGACACCCTTTCAATCTCTACACCATTTACACTGAGTTTAGATACTGAGTTGTTGTGATGGTTGTTAAAAATTATAAATTTTGTCTTACTTAAATTGAGCGTTAATTTGTTTGAATCAAACCACAGTTTAAGTTTTCCTAATTCCTTTCCGAGTGTATCCAAAAGTTGTTCCAAATTGCTTCCACTGCATAATGAATTAGTGTCATCTGCAAACAATATTAAATCCATTTTTTCCAAAACTTTACATTTATCATTTATATACATATTGAATAACAATGGCCCCAAAACTGAACCCTGTGGGACTCCGCAAGTAACCTTCAGTAACTGTGAGTTTTTGCTACCAACACATACATACTGATATCTGTTCTTTAAGTAACTACATAACCAGGACAGTGCTACCCCCAATACCATAATTTTGTAGTTTCTTTAATAATAATTTATGATCCACTGTATAAAATGCTTTTTTAAGATCCAGGAATACCCCAACTGAGTACTCTTTATTTTGAAAGGCAGTTGATATTTTTTCTGTAAATTCCATTAGAGCAAATGCAGTTGTCCTCTTGTGTCTGAACCCATATTGCTGTTCACACAATAAATTTTTCTTCATTATGAAGTTGTCAGTTCTTTCATAGAATATTTTTTCAAGTATCTTGGAAAATTGCGGCAATAGTGAAATAGGTCAATTGTTTGAAAATTCCCCTCTGTCACCCGTCTTGTATATTGGGATTACTTTAGCTATTTTCACTGCAGTGGGAAATATACCTGTTTGGAGAGAGAGGTTACAAATATACATCAGTGGCTTCACTAAGCATTCAGTGATAGTTTTGACTAAAAACATGTCAATACCATCACAATCTGTAGATGTTTTACTTTTAAACGATTTTATAATTTCAATGACCTCTCTCTCGTCTGTGTTCTATATGAAAATGGAGTCTTTTATAGCAATGTTTTTGCTTATTGTATCACCTGTAGATGCCATAATGGGTATTTCTCGAGCCAAATTAGGACCAATGTTAACAAAAAAATTATTAAATTCAAACTGCAGGTGAGACTGCATTCACGCTCTTGAGTCGTTTTTTTTTTTTTTTTTGAAAGATTGGTTGGATAGCTTGTATTTCTGTTTTTATTTCCAAGAATATTGTTAAGTATTGTCCATGTATTTTTAATGTTATCTCTGTTTTTCTGCAGTTCTTTACTGTAATAGTCTCTTTTACTACATCTCATTATATGTATTAACTTATTTTTGTATGATTTATACTGTGCTGCTCTGCTTCTTTTGTCCTTTTCTTTAGAAAAGCTTTATATAATGAATTTTTCTTTTTACACGCTTTTTGTAATCCTTTGGTTAACCATGGCTTGTCGACAAATTTCTGTTTAAGCTTTCTCTTTAGTAATGGACAATTTTTTTCATAAAGAGTGGTTACAATGTTCATGAATGTGTCATAGGCTTCATTTACATCTGATACATAGACTTTTGTCCAGTCTTGCTTCAGTAGGTCTTCTTTTAAAGAACTGATTGCATTTTGTGATTTGTATCTGAAAGATTTTAAAGTTTTTTCTGTATTGGCCCCCATGTGGCCATGGATAAGTGCAAAGACTGGCAAATGGTCACTTATGTCATTTATCAATAATCCACTTTCTATTTTCTTATCAATAATATTAACAAACAGGTTATCAATGAGTGTAGCAGTGTGAACTGTGATTCTACTGGGATGTGTTATTGTGGAATATATACTCATACCGTACATAGAATTCATGAACTCTGTAATTACATTTTGTTGAAATGGATTTAGTAAATCAATATTGAAGTCTCCACAGATTACAACCATTTTCTTACTAGTTATATTATTGTACAGCTCGACTAACTTATCTCTGAATGTCTCAACACAAGTTCCCGGCATTCTATATATACAACTTATAATTAGATTTTTTGTTTTATCTTGGACAATCTCAACAGTAACACATTCCAGAATCCCTGGTAGTGCAAAGGACATTCCATTTACAAGTTTACACCTATACAGTTCATCAATATACTGTGCAACACCACCACCCTTTTTTTGAGATCTATTAATATAAAACATCTGATATCCCTCTATTGCCATCAGAGAAGCCTGCTCTTCATTGAGCCAAGTTTCAGAGACTGTGATAGCTGTAAATTTTCTATCTAGCTGTTTTAAATAGTCCTGGTTTACCATCTAATTGCACTTGACTTTTGAATTGCTTTTCAGTATAATATTCACAATGATTATGAATATTATTAAAAAAGTGGTTATCAGGATCAATATCATTCTCCATCTCTCGTAGTTTATGTTCAGCATAATGGCATATTTTCAGAGTCTGAGTTTCCTCACTCTGTGTCAAATGACTTCCTCCAGCTGGGGATGATTGATGTCTGCTAAAGTCAGTCATAAGTTTTTTGTTTTGTTTTGTTTTTTAAAGTACATTGACATGGTATGTCACAAAAGAACTGTTCTTGCCGTATGTGTGGATATGGATTATCGTAGTCTCTTAATTTTCTTAATCAGTGTTCATCTATATTTATTTAAGTCAGTGAGATCTCTTATTATAATGACCTTTGCTTCCTCAGGTGTTCCATTTAGTTTGATCCAAACTCTATCGTTTCTTGTCCATGTTGCTTGTATCTTGTTTTGTCTTTTCAGCATCCGTGCTTGCCTTGCTATTTCAGCATTAGTCTTTGTTAAATGTTCATTTAGGTAAGCTTCTGTTCCCTGTAGCTTTCTGGCCTGCCTCAGTATGTCATTCTTTACCCTTCTGTTCATAAAGTGCATCACAATTGATTTCTTTGTTTTATTATCCTTTCTGGGTAAAGTATGACTGGCTGAAATTGCATTTACTTCAACCTTTATGTTTCTGCTTTCAAAGAACTGAAGCACCTGGTTTTCCAGGGAGACTGATTGACTTAGGGGAGCCTCCTCACCTCTCATTCCTGCTGTAGCATTGGCATATGATTGGTATTTAATTTCTAGTCCACTAATAATTAAATCATCCATACAAGAATATTGTTCAAGATCCTCGATGCGTCACTCCAAGTCTGCAATTTTTTTGTCTCTTTCCTTAATTGTTAATTTTAATTCTCGGACTTCCTCTATTAGCCCTAATAGTTTAGACTGTTGATTGGCCACTTTGGTCAGTTCTTCTGACATGAAGTTCAGAGATTTTTTAATCTCTTCTATCTCCTCCTTCTTTGGTGGCATTTTTTTACTGACCTGATGATAATAAAGCAGTCTCTGCTGGTGTCACTGGTATCTGATCCAGCCGACCTCGAATCCAGCTGGGGCCTCAGCTAGCCCCCTCCGCTGCTAGTCCCGCTGCTTACCGCCGCTGTAATTGAGCTCCGATCCGGCTCCTGTCCAGCCGGGGCGTCATCATAATGATGTCCTATTGTCATAACGGCATTTGTGTTGTTAGCACAGACTAGTATTTAGCAAACATGCTACTCACCTTCTGAGGATTTTTCTGCAGCTCTGGACACATCAGTTACTGCACTGTAGGGCTGCAGCTAACGACTGTTTTACGGCTCTGGTAATCGCCCACTGTAATTGAAGATTACTTGAGTAATCGGATACTTTAAAAAAAAAAACAACTTGCATTGACCAACATGTGCAGAACTTTCTTTCCTAAAGAGCAGTAGTAATTGTACCAAACACTCAGTAACACAGGTACACATTTATTGCAATGCTTATTGTATAGGATGCTAGCAGCGGTGGCTATATATTCTTTGGTCATATAATAATGCATCGGATTTACTGTATATAGCGCTTTATCATAGACACTCAAAAATGCTTTTACAAATAGATACATTATTCATTCATTCCAGACAGACAATGGTAGTGACAAGCTACTTCTGTAGCCACAGCTGCCCTGGGGCAGGCTGACGGAAATGTGGCAGCCAATCTGTGCCAACAGCCTCTCCGGCCACCACCAAACATTTATGCACATTCATACCCAGTGTTATGGACCCTGGAGGCAAGGTGGGTGAAGTGTCTTGCCCAGGGACACAATGGCAGGATATCTGGGGAGAGCGGAATTCGAGCGCATCTGGTTATTAGACAACCTGCCCTACCTGCTGAGCCACTGCCACCCATAAGTATATACATATACATAAGTACATATACTGTATATAAGCATAATTAGTATAGCTGACTCCATTGTATTCATCTTAATTTAAAATCTCAATCACATACCTTGTCTTCGGCGTGCTGGCCGTGCATGATGTGGGATGCTTTCTGCTGAGACACTGTAACATCGACATTGTAGGATGCCAGCTCACTGCTCAGCTTTACCATGTACACACTGCACAATGTTTTCCTTCAATTTGAGCTTGAAATGATCACAGACTTGAGATATTTTTGTCATTTTTTTCTGACTTTCGTCCTCTTTGCTGACCTGTCACTATGTCCCTCTGACATGGCACCATTAACAAAGTTGCGTCTTGTTTATGTATCGTGACCAGAAGAAGGTTGTACCAGAAGAAGATCATATAGACTAGAAGTGCTACATTAAACGACACGTTAATGCATAGATTTTGAATCGAGGAATTTTTGTAATCGAATTATTCAAATTATTCGAGTAATCATCGCAGCCCTACCGCACTGCATGTTGAAATTGGGGAAGACTCAGCTGTGATGATCTTCAGGTGACATTGCTCATCCAAGTTTTTCACAAACTGCCTCATCCTCTCCAACAATATCTGGTAAGTTTCTGCATTTTTATGACTTTTTTAAGTTGCCAGTTTATTCTGCTAAAGCTCCAGATTTCAATTAAAAACTGACAATCTTTCTCTCACTGAGTGCTACAGCGGCTCATTTTCCTGTATTTCACCTTCCTGTGTTTGGTCCAAAAGTCTGAACATTTCTGAAAATTGCTCTCACACACTAAACGAACCAGACAATGGTTCAGTTTGCTCCAGACTGAGATCACCTCTTTTTGCCGGACCAAATTTCAGGTCTTTGGTTTGGACTGCGGTTCTTGTTTCACTCCTACAGTTTTGGTATGGATCAAACTGAAAATTCTGAAAGTCCAGACCAAACAGGTTAGGTGTGAAAGCCTGCTGAGTGGATTTGCTGTGTTCCATTGTTGTAACTGTACACATACACCCCTTTTCCACTAGTACCAGTTCGGTACAGTACAGTACAATACAGTTCGGTTCAGTTCGGCTTGCTTGTGTTTCCATTACACCAGAGTACCGCTTGATGTGGGTGGGATTTATTACAGGAAGGTGGTGCAACCCTTCCGTGACATAAAACATGCGACAGATACTGGCACCCCTTCTGTCAGACAATGCATCACTCCTACCAGGAAATAGCTGCAATTACAAATTCAAGATTCAAAAAAACGTAATTAAATGTGTCTATTGTTTTTATCTATGTAAAGCACTTTGCGCAGCATCTAATGTTTTAAAAGTGCTATTCAAATAAAGTTTGATTGATTGATTGATTCAAAGATTCAAAGGCTTTATTATCATGTGCACAGTTAAGAAATGCAACATTTCCTGAGCAATGAAATTCTTACTCTGCTCTCCGAACAAATACCAAGGTAATGTATATACAGCACTACTAAAAAGGTAATAACACATCTAATACTAATGAATACTAATAACACACACTAATAACACACATTAGGCAATTAGGACACCTTAAACACACTTTGATACTAAGACTAATACTAATGAATACTGATAACACACATTAGGCATTTAGGACAGTTAAAGCAGTTAAACTAGAGGAAGCAACAAGAATGAAAATTGAAAATTCACTGGATGACTATAATGGACAATGGTATATTAATATCAGAGATGATATGAACCTGAGATGGCATAAGCCTATGTACAGTGTGCAAATGAGCAATGTGCAAATGAGCAATGTGCAAATTACAAATTAGCACCCAGTGTGAGAATTTCTCTGTAATTTCTCTGTAATAATACCCAGTGGACTGTACAATGGTAATTTAGCAGCAGAGATGATATGGACATGAGACGGGGTGAGACTATGTACACTGTACAAGTGAGCAATGTGCACATTTAGCAACCAGTGTGTGAATTCCTATATGCAAGCTGTGTTTGCAAATAGGGAGTTTGTTTGGGAGTTTGTTATTTGTTCAGGAGTCCGATGGCAGTGGGAAAGAAGGAGTTTTTTAGTCTGGTTGTCCTGTATTTCACACTTCTGTATCTCCGGCCTGAGGGTAGAAGTGTGAACATTCTGTGTTGGGGGTGGGTGGGGTCCTGGAGGATAGCGGCAGTTCTCCTTTGGAGTCTAAGGTGGTAGATGCTCTGCAGAGAGGGGAGTGGAGTCCTGATGATCTTCCCGCTGCTTTGATAATCTCTGCTGCTTTGCAATGCTTTGATAGTCTCATGTTTATTTCTTTTATTTGTATTTCTGTTGAAGTTGAAATCGTGTATGTGATTTTCTTAGTGAAAGGAAAGCGGCGTGACATACAGTACCTGTATATTTGGAATATGAGGGAATAGCCCATGCAGCCCATGAAATAGCTTTTGAGTCAATTGTCCAATTACTTTTGAGCCCCTGAAATGAGGAGATTTTGTAATTCCTAAACCGTAACTCCAATTTGGATGCGAATACCCTCAAATTAAAGCTGAGTCTGCACTTTAAGCCCATTATGATTATATAACTGTATCTTGAGTATGTTTTGGTAAACGGCTAAAATAACAAAACTTATGTCATTGTCCAAATATATATGGACCTAACTGTATTGCCCAACTGCATTGCAGTAAATGTAGAGACATATGATTTCAGAAGATCACCCCATCCCAATTAAATATGCTTGCCTGTGGAGCTGCACTAGGCCCCTATTTCTGTGTCAACCTAATATTACAATCCATTACACTGACTGGGAGCCCATGTATCTCATAACTAGCACCAAATATTGGTTTTGCTGATGAATTCTAAGAAAAAAATAAATGCCACGTTAATGATAAGAAAAATAAACAGGAGGCTTGTTGGCAGGAGGTGGGCGGCTGTCCCTGGGGGGAGGAATCTCAGCGATATAGAAATAGTGGCAACGTTGGGCAACAAGAATTCCAATACCTCCCCCTCAAAATCTCTCCTATACTCCTAGTGCCTTGCAGCTATCAAGGCTCTTGTATCGCTGTAGTAAGACAGCAAAGTTTTCATTTACCATTTACAGAGATCCCTCTCCGAAAGCAAGCCTTTAGGGTAATGTTAGGTCTTTTCATAAGTTACAAAGATGTAATTAGACAAATTAGCTCAGCAGACACTAGGGGTTGCGTTTTTAATGGCTGCATGTTGCCTAGGTTGATAATTAGCAGGCAGCCGCTGCTCCAAAAATCACACATTGCACCGGAGGCCGTGCATCCGTAACCTGACAGCCAGTAGCTGCACGGTAATGAAGGCTTATGGATCCCACTGGCTTGGTTTGTCTCACTTGCCAGGCAGGTTTGATGTTAGAATTCACACTGTGCCACCGTGCAAATGGCTTGTTTATTCCCATGTATCATTTTCTCCCAGCTTTAGCATGTCGTCCTTTCGGCGCGGTGATGTATTCAAATCAAACTGATGTGTTTTTGCCTCATGGGTGCAGACTTTCATTTGACCCAATCACCTTTATAGCTCAATTCATCAGGGCCATGGTCTACGTGTTCAGGTCTCTTGTTGTCGTATCACCCGAGGAGCCGATCAGCCATTTCCACACACCCAGCTCCTCTCACACTTTTTAATGACTTGCCGGTGGTGATTTTGTCCAAGCGCCTGTTTTTTATTAACTCTGAATAAATTCCTCTTCTCTCTGACACGAGACATTCTCTTTAAATTGGATCGACAGGGCTGAATGCCAAATCGGAAATGGCCTAGGAAAATGCAGATTAACTTGTGAGTGAATTTATTTGTCTGTTTACTGTATGTGTCCGTATTAAATTTGTGACACTGTTTATCGCAAGAATGACTTAGTTGCAGGCTTTTTGCAGCCACAATGAGGCTGAGAAAATTAATTTTCTTGCTGCATATGAAATTTTCTGCTCATTTGTATAAGACATCAAGGTCTAAGGCAGGTCTTCATCTGAAAAGGCATCAGTTCAGGGTATGGGTCATGGTTCTTTTGGCATTATTTTTTTCTACCTTTTTGGTATAACCTGCTGTGATATAAATATCTGTTGATGATTGAAGAAAACCAACACTTCTCCTCAATCAGACCAACCAAATGTATTGAGGCTGAACAAAAACAAAATGAGCATATATAGAATTGTTGTTGTTTGCAGTGGCATGTCACAGCACTGTCTTTCTGTCCTATTTGTGAGGCCAAGCTGGCACAATGTTCTGCTTTCACTGACGTGGGAAGGAGAAGATTGGAACAGCGTGCTGCGAGTGGATAGCAGCACACATCCATGGGAGCTTTGTGGACCGAGGAGATAAGGCAGGAGCCCCATAGCATGACAGGGAGCGGGACTGGGGAATGGAGGAGGGAAAGTGCACAGCCTTAAGGCCAGAGAGACTGAGCGGAGAGTAATGAGGGGCCAGCTCCAACCGAGGACACTTCCCAGAAGTGGCATGGCAAACAGAGAGAGGGAGAGGAAGCAGAGGAGGAACAGCAGCCTTGGAGGACAAATTAACCGAGCCGCTGCAGTAGCTGACATGGTGGGATGTCGGAAGCAAAGGCACGAATGGCGAGGGACAAATTTTCAAGATGAGTGAGTGTGTGATGACTCACTTACCGCTTATCACCCTGCATTTTTAAATTGCAAGTATACAAGTGTTTTATAGAGGTGCCAGTCTTCAGTGGTCACAATTCAAATGCAAAACAGTTCTCCAAACTATGTATTGAAATTGTATGTCTACATCATGTAAACAGTCTATCAGCTAATCAGAAGTGGGTAGAGCGACCAGGAATTGTACTCAAGTAAAAGTAGTGTTACCTTATGATATTAATTAATCAAGTATAAGTAAGAGTTGTCTCCAAAAAAGTCACTTGGAGTACCTACTAAAAAGTGGCTTGAGTAGTGAATAATAACTTTATTCTCACTCACTTCTGAGATTTTTTTTGTTGAATTAGTGCTTCTAAATATAGGACTTTTTCTCTCTGAATTTTCAACATTTTTTTTTTTTAAAGATGTGCAATTTTTAAACAATTTTTCCCCTTTTATAACTTGGGAGTTTTTATGATAACCCCCCCCCACACACACACACACACACACACACACACACACACTCACACACAAACTCACACACATTGTTCTTTTGGAGCTGGGTTAGAAATAAAATTGATAAATACTAACAAACAAATTTCTAACCAATTTTCAAATCAGTTAAACTAAAAGTAACTCAAAGAGTGCAACCAACCCAGGGCTGGGAATAATAACGCTTTAACTTTTTTGATTGATGTGGGCCAATTAATGCATTTTGAAAAACTGATGCTGTCAGGTCACTCCCTGAGGGGGTGGTGGCAGTGGTGGCTGGTTTGTCTCAGCAGCTGACATCTTTAAACAAGAGTAGGTGTTGTGTTTGTAATACTAATTGCAACATTTTATGTTTATGTTCTTATTTTGTGTTTGGTATTGTTTATGTCTATGCATTACCCTGTGCATAATAATAATAATAATAATAATAATAATAATAATAATACTTTAGACTTATCTAGCACTTTTCAGGACATTCAAAGACACTTTACATAGGGGATAAAGAAAGAATAGAGAAGAAGTGCATTATCCCAGCTTAAATAAATAACACAATGTTCTCACTCATGTTTGCTCTCTCATAAATCCATCAGAGAGCGTAAATCCCAATTTATGCTTCTGCGTCAAAACGACAGCATAGCCATGGCATAGCTGCGAACCCAATGCAGTAGCTACGTCATACCCCACTAGCCTGACATGCACCTCTCCATAAAACTGATTCAAACTTTATTTGTGTAGCACTTTTCAAACATTAAATGCTCCACAAAGTGCTTTACGTAGATAAAAGAAGAAGAAGAAGAAGAAGCCAACTTTATTGTCATACAATGTTAATCATATCTAGAATTTGGAGGGGTTGCTGCCATACAAGGTGCCGCCACAAACAACTTTTCCTTTCCCTATTCTATTATGCTGGGCACCAAGCTAGAAGGCGGGAAGTACCATTTTCATATGGCCTTTGGAATGACCAGGCCGGGGCTTGAACCCACAAGCTGTGGGGCGGATGCTCTACCACTAGTCCACCACTCCGGAAAGGCAGTACACAAAATTAAATACATATATTTGCACAATACATCCCAACCCTCTCTCTCTCTCTCTCTCTCTCTCTCTCTCTCTCTCTCTCTCTCTCTCTCTCTCTCTCTCTCTCTCTCTCTCTCTCTCTCTCGTGCGCATGCGTGGGCGTTTGTGGGAGCAGGGGTGTGGAGTGGTGTCGAGTGAGTACTTTAAACTTTGTATTTTCTAACTTTTTCTCTATCTTGTGTGTTTGAGGTGTGTGTGTTTGATATAGTGGGTTGAGTGTGTGTGTGCTGGGGTGTGAGTGTTGGAGTGAGTGTGTTGGGGAACGGTAGCTTCTGCTGCCGGTTTTTCCCGGCCGGCATCATGCCGGTGATTGATGGTGGTGTGGAGTTTGAGCGCTTAACCCGGCGTCATGGTGTGAGAATCCTCCCGACAGTTCCCTGTTCTGTGGAGGAGGCCAGCCTCGCTGTAGGACAGGTGGTTGGGCATGGCAGCATAAAATCAGCATCGAGGATGAACAGCGCAATTGTGATCTTTCTGGATTCGACTGAAAAAGCTGATCAGGTGGTGGCACAGGGAGTGGTCATAGGTGACACTTTTACTCCCGTTTTACCGCTGGCGAACCCGTCTAGGAGGATCACCATCTCAAACGCTCCTCCTTTCGTTAAAAATGATCAGCTGATTAGAGAGTTGTCCCGTTTTGGCCAGGTTGTGTCCCCTATCAGAATGGTCTCTCTGGGTAGTAAATCACCCCTGCTGAAGCATGTTGTATGTCATAGGAGGCAGTGTTTCATGGTGTTGAAAGACAGCTCTGCTGAACTGAACGCGTCTTTTAATTTCAGGATTGACGGCTTTAGCTACTTGGTGTTTGCAACTTCTGAAACCATGAAGTGTTTTGCGTGTGGCGCAGAAGGCCATCTTATTAGGTCATGTCCTGAAAAGGCGAACACAAAGAGCACTGGCGGTAAGAAAGGTGACGCCGCTGTTTCTGGTGGTCCGGAGGGTAGCGCTACATGTGGTGCGGCGGATGCCGCTGCGGCGCCCGCTTCTGCTGGGGCGGTCGCGGACGCGTCCGCGTCCGCTTCTACTTCTGCGGGGGCGTCCGCGTCCGCATCCGCGTCCGCGTCCGCTTGTGCTGGGGCGGCCGCGGCCGCCTCTGCTGGGGTGGCCGCGGCGGGCGCGGTAGTTGTCCCCCCAAACAGTGATGGTGGGGAATTTCTGTCTGGCGGCAGCTCTGATCATTGTGACGAGCCTGTCGCCCGGGGTAAACAGGTGGAGGGTGTAAGTAAAAGTGCAGTTAAACGAAGGAACGTGAATGAACAGACTTTGCAGGCGGGGGAGGAGCGGTTTGAGGCTGTAGCGGACACACAGAGCAAACACTGCATGACAAACGTTGCGTTTCATGAAGAAATGCAGGAATGTAGTTTTGCTGAAGAGGATCCTTTTAAAGCTGCACAAAAAAGGAAAAGTGCGGAAAACTTGCAGAGCTCTGCTAAATCTAGTAGGGTTGGGAAGTTAGATTTACTAGATGAGAGCGTCTCTGACGAAAGTGGAGATGAGTCTGAACTGATGCAGACGCAGACGCAGGAGGAGCAAAGCTCCTATTGTTTTACTAAAATTAGGCAATTTCTCCAGGTGACTAAGGGGAGCAGAGCTGTGAAAGTGGAAAATTACTTTCCAGATCTGGAGTTATTCGTGGCATCAGCTCGCAAATTTATGAAACTGAATGATGGGAATGAGACTTTCACTGATCAGGAAATTTATCGTTTAAAGAAACTGGTTGCTAAACTGAAATTGCAAATTACTAACAGTCATGTTGACTCTTAGTTTGTTTCTTAGAGCAATAATTTAGAAGATAAGAAAATAAGAGCAGTGAATATACATGTATACACATAAATATATAAATATATATACACAGTGCGGAGTCAAATGATGGCAGCGGCAGCGGTCATATGTACCGTTTTTTCCAACATCTTCTCTCTTTTCTCTGTTGCAGCAATTGTATAAAATGATACTTTTTTTAATTTAACATTTATTAGCTCTAACTCCAGCACAGTTCATTTTTGTCCATTGTAATTAATAAACAAAAACACATGACAGACACAAATCACTCTGCAAACTGGCAGAAACCCATTTTGGGAACGCAACACTGCATTCAAACTAGTGCACAAGTAGAAATGCGGACAGTGGTGTAGGCCATGCACCAAGGGTACACTGTGAGCTCCACTGAGAAGCATAAATAAGGCTTAAGTTCAACCCCGCTACTTCCACATCATGAGACCTATCTTTGGAAAAAAATATGTATGGGAGTCAATGGCAAGGGAGAAATTATTTTTCAGTTCCAGTGGAATTTTGCACTGAATTACACACACGTTTGTCAATTTTAAAGATACTTTTCCACATAAATAAAGAGGTTATTGTAAAATAAAAGAGTAATGTGTATTTAGTTTGGTGTGAAACCTCTTAGTAAACCATGTCACCAAACTCGATCATGTCTGCTACCTGTTAGATATGCCCCCACATTAACAATAGACAGCACAGACATGAGGACGCAGGCACGGGTGACGTCATCATGCCTATATTAAGAGACTGTTGGTGGGAGCCGGGGTCTTTGGCACTCCGCCTTTGTCACAGCAACAGCTCATATTATCCTAGTGTTAGCATATAGTTATATTGATGCACACGTGTACCATCCTTGTGTGTTTGTAGTAAAGTTTGTGTTCGGTTCAACTCCTGCCTCCGCTGTCCTTTTTCCAGACATAACTCTACCCTGTCAACCCCCCCCTCTTTTATCTGACTGAGGAAAGAAGCATCTGAAGTGATAAAACGAGCGAGACCCATGGCTTCAGTGGTTGCATCCAGGCACAAACTTACAAAAAACCTTGGGACATACACAACTTTGGGTTTGTAGTCTTTGTAGTTTTGTATTTTCACTTCAGCAGCCATATGACTACTTACAACTTTGTTTATGTAAAAAAAAATCTTTAAAATCGTTAAACATCATACGTGAAATTCATGGCAAAATTAAACTGCAGTCAAAAAACAATTTCTCTCTTGACATTGACTCCAATACATTTTTTTTTCGACGTTAGGTCTCATGATGCAGAAGTAGAGGTGTAGGGTTCTCTATTAGGACTGTCTGTGAGACTCTCTATTAGGCTACTGCTATGCTGCTTATACTACTACTACGCAGCACAGAAGTGGATTCATCACATCTAGAAAACCAACACAGCGTTAATGCCACAGTGCTCAATTATTAACATTCTGCATCGATGTGGGCTTCTGCATCACTGTTACGTTTAGTAATATAGACTGTTTTAATTTTTTTTACAATGTAGTTTCATGAGTGAGAGAATTATTACAAAAGTGTAGAAATGTATGGATAATACACCCAGTATCCATATTTTTGGTCTGGTATACCTGGAAAATTTTATAGGGGTCATTGACTGAAAAAGTTTTTGTAGGTTTTAACTTTCTAAAATGTGTCTATTGGTCACATGATTATCAAAAAAATACCGAAACACCCACTTTGCTTAAAAAAACTACACAGCCTTTATATCATTTTTGTGTCTGAGAAGCTGGTTTATCTCTTTTTTTTCCTTTCTCAGTTTTCTATGGAACATCATAAACATAGTAACCCTAGCCTTGATACTGCTTGATACTCGCCCACGGCTCTATTATTGGCTATTCTGCAAACATGAGTGAGGTGCTGGGGAGTTAGCTTACCAATGGTGGTTTACTTGACTGTTATTCTGTAGATTTCAGTCGCCCTAATCGACAAGCCTGTTTCCACCCAATTCACTAATCCATAGTTGATGATATATCTCACATCATTCTGGCCTATTTTGTTATATTTTTCCCATGATGCTACATCAAACCGTTAGCATTATTATTTTCTCTAACCAAGACCCAAGATGGCTAGCTGAAGCTAGTAGTTTAGCTACTCATTTATTCTACTCATTTCTGTGCTTTTTGCACTCTAGGGACCAGTCATATCCATTCTAACTGACTTCTGAAACCACAGACCCCTGTCCACCAGTGATGCAGTATTTCATTCATTTTTAAGAAAAATTTACATTAGTTGGCTCAGGCTCACTATCCAAACTGAGAGCTAGCCAGCTAAAATTAGCAATAGACGTATGAGGGAGGGTGGCGTTAACTGCAGTAGTTGGGCAATTAAAGAGACATGCACTGAAACGAACCATTCTTAGGAAGGCTGCAAAAGATGATTCACAATTATGCTACAATTATTAAATAACTGAAGAAAATTTGACCAAAATATGTCACAGACATATCATTAAGACCTGGAAACTGTCAACATGTGGGAAGAAATCCAGCCAGTGACCTTTAACTAGTGAACGTTCAGTGGCAGTCATCCACGTCATTGTACCCCGCACTGAAATCAGCCTCTGCTACATAGCACCTACACTTTTGATTCTGTCATAGGATGTGGTTTTTTTGTAGGAACATCTTTTGATATCTGATATTGTCATGACTAAAATCATCCCAATAACGATGCGGATTGCAGTCCAATTTGGCACACAGTCACTTCCCACTCACACTTTTTTCCCTCAGTTGCTTCGGCACAAGTCTTACATGACAGTTAAAGCTGTCAAAACAATATGTGAAACCACAGAAAGGAGCGTTTCTTAGTGCTTATAAGAATTCGTTTCTCAGAACTTCTTGCACATTTCGGGAAAGGACTGAGCACTAACTAGTAACTACACTAGCCCTCTATTTTAAGGGCTTATCAGAGAACCCAGTTTAAACCCTCGCAGCACAGGAGAACATACAATCTCCACACAGCAAGGCCCCTACCCCTGCCAGCTCAGAGATTTAAACCATGAACCTTCTAGCTGTGAGGCAACAGTTCTAACCACTGTACCATCATGCTTTCAATATTGATATATAAGGCAAGAGCCGGTTCATGAAAGAGTAAAAGAAATACGAGAGTAATCTAAATCAACTGATATCTGAGGTTTGGAAATTGTTTACAGCCTTTATATAAACTTTTTATAAAGGGTACTCTTATGGAAAAGTGGTAACTTTTTGTAAGCTAACTTTGTGGTTCCTGTCATACCATTGCACGTAGTCTGTAACTACACCTCTGTACTTATTATTCTCTCACACATCCAACAATAACACTGTCATTTGAGCACTTCTGTAAATGGCCTCACTTTGGGCTATATTTGAGCTCAGTGGTGTAAAGTGTGAACAGAAACTGAGACAGCTCAGGCTCCAGTTTTACTGTTTTTAAGTGTGGCTAATTTTTGCTGTAAATAGGTTTTTAGAGGATGAGAGTTCAGTTAGACGTGTCCACCTAGGCGTGCGTTTCTCCGCTTGCTTTTCGGTGTCTATGTAGAATGCCTGTTAGTGCATTCTGGTAGCATTGCATCAAGAATCGTGAGCTATCGACTGGTGGTGCCTGCTTCTGCAGCTGAATAGAGTTGAGTTTCTTTCTACTTTATGCAAATATGGAGCAGGTGCTTTAGGGGTGGGGAGAAAATTGACACAGCGTAGTATCGCGATACTTTGTGGTGGCGATACTCTTATCAATTCAGAGACACCAGTATTGTGATACTTTATTAAAATGATTAATACAAACTTCCCTATAGTATTTGGGTACCAGAGTAGTCCACTAGATGGTGCTAAATGCTCACTGTCTGGTTAAGTTAGCACAGCAAAGGAGTGACTCCTGAGATCTAGCCGGGAGTTGAACGAGACAAGGATCGGGATGGGAAATTGCAATACACAATGCACAAGATCTTGATAGTATCACATTGCGACCCAAGTATCAGGAAAATGTCGTATCATTGGGCCTCTGGTGATTCCCACTCCTAGACCACATATTTTTTGGCTCAAATGTTTGTAGAAATGTGTTTCACTTTTTAGTTTTGAAGATAGGAGTAAGTTTACGTCCAGGTGTCATCTTGGACACAGACAAACTTCTTCAACAGACCATCCACCTGTTAGAATTGTTTCTTATGTTTTCTGTCCCTTTGTTTTTCTCCCCCCCCACCCCTTCCAACTGCTCTGTGTCCCTTCAATTCCCTCCCCCACTCCCCCTGTCAGATCCAGCATAGTAGTAGTAATACTATTTATAATTTTTATAATACTATTTATATACAGCATATATTAAATATGAGCAAAACTCCTTTTGGCAAAGTAAATGTGTTTGCCACAATAAGGTGTTTGCTGTGCCTCCGGTGATTCCATTCCATTCATGATTCTACTGGCTCCGAGCTGTGGATTCATCACGATGCCCTAGAATCAAACGACAACTAGGTGGACACGTACCATTTGAGGGTCGATTTGACTTCTCCAACTTCTATTTGTAGTCTAAATTCACAGTTTCCTAGGTGAATTATGTTCCATCAGTTCTGCATGATCCCTTGTGATACCTTTAGTGTAACTTCGATCCTCTCATCTGATGAGTTCCTCTCCCTTCTCCTCTAGTTCTCTCTCTTATGTCATACATACAGTACACACATGGCATGCCTATCTTTGCCAAGGCTGCCTACGGGCAAAGACAGGTTGCATCATTTGATTCTAGCTAATAAAGGAAGTCGGCTCACATACAAGCATAAATGAGCTGTGGCCTTCCTGCAGCCCACCAGAACTGTGGCGGCTGGAGGCTCTGCAAATCACCTCCCTGGATGTTGGCTGTCACAAGGTTGTCTCCTAGATGATGAGTGGAGTATAATTTATTGCATAGTGTAGTATGTTACAGTATACTATATATTATTCACTGTATATTTTCCCTACTTAACAGGCTCATTTAATACTTCATAATTAATCAGGAAATTTCAGTTGGTTGGTCACTCTGTAACAGTAAAGACTTGCTAGGGCAGATATAATTTTGCAGGTACAACATGCAAAACTGTTGCATGTATAATGCAAATTCTTTACCACACATTGTCAACATCCTAACACACAGCTGCTCAAGCTCATGAGCTAATATATCATCAATCCCACTGCTTCCATCTCACACACATGCACAAAAAAACCCACTATATATATATATATATATATATATATATATATATATATATATACTCCATAAAAATGAAAACACTTCGTTGTTGACACATTTTAGTGATCTGCGTTTTGATTAGCAAGAGAAGGGAAGTGGTAATGAACTGTGAACATGTTGTTTTCTTCTATTTGGAGACCGAGTATAAGCTCATTCCTCCGGTTTCCCCGCCAAGCGCCACATTACGATTCAGTCCTGACTCTGCTCCCAATTAACTCAGGCATCTCTCTCATCCACTTGGGTTGGTATTCAGTGTCAGGGTGGCTATATGCTCCATTTTCTTGGCACATTGGTAATGATGATATGCCCACTAATGGATGAGCTGCGACATTATTCAGCCCGCCGATGCTAATTCCAAAAGTGTGAAGATGGATAGACAGGGAGAAAGACGGATGGGCAGACCGACAGACAGACTTATTTGCATTCAAACATCTCTCACCCTCCACTTTTCTGTTTTTATGCAACATCTCAATGCTCCCGTTCTGAAAAACAAAAAGTGTGAAATCACATTTCCTTTTCTATCTCGGCGGTAGAATCTGCAATAACAGCCCTACCCTCGTCTGACTCGTAGACCTTGAGACATGCATGAATGCAAGTGTGTGTGTATGTGTGTGATAGAGAGTGTATATCAATCTTTTGTCATTTTTAATACCACAGTCTTATCGGGAGATATGACAAGCTCAAATGAGCCGGCGTGGCAATTAGAGCGAATGAATGTGAGGGGGTGCAAAAGCCTGTTTGTGTGTGGGTGGGAGATTGTGTTGGGTATCTGTGGACCAGGGGAGGTCAGGTTGTTAGGTCCGTGAGTATTTACAGTTTCTGTCACCACCCCTTCCTTTATTTCTGTCTCCTTCAGCAGAAATTTACTCTCTCACTCGCACACAACTGACACTCCAACGCAACTTTAATTAGACAGTTAAGTGGCACGCAATTGCTTTTTTTTTTTTTTTAGTATTAAGGGGAGTATCTCATTGGGCTGTGACAGCTCACGATTAGTTGGAGATTTTTTAAAAAAGTGCAACAAATACGTGAATTCATGACAGTTTTCATTTGGATTTACTGAACTGGCATTTAAGACACATTTGCATATGAATACATGTCATGTGAGTGTACAGGACATTCTTCCAACATGCATGAGACAAAATTTAGATTTTGTAAACTAAAAGGAGTAATATGACCAGAGGTGGGTCGGAACGAGTTACATATATACCTAAGTAACTTATTCACAAAATTGTACTTTTCCGATAAAACTAATCTTGTTCTTTTATTTAGACAAAGCAAAGAGATGTCTCATACCTTTGACATATTTCGACTGTCATCTGCAGTCTTCTTCAGAAAACGTCGTCTGACGTCCGTGACATGTCACATCAGCTGTTTCATCCTTTCCATAGGCATGGCCGACCTGACAGATTTGACAGATCTGCCAGGTCGGTTACGACCCCCCGCTGTGTGATGGTCTCTGGAGGAGCGAGTCACAGGTGTGCGAGAGCATGAAGGCTCCATCATCTCAGTTCATGGTGTTGCGGGCTCACTTCCTGATTTCAGTTGCTTCATTGATCCAGCGTTTGTGTTTGTTGTCCTCTGATCCAATTATTTTTGCGTTGTTCCAGTCCATGATGTGGCTGTTTATCTTGCAGTGGTCTGATATTGCGGATTTGAGGTTTTCCTGTTCTGCCTTTTCTTTTTGCGTTCTTGTGAGTCACCCTGCTGTTTCTTTTTCACATTCTTTTTGGTGTTCCCTTTTCCATATTGCAAACATCCTCCCCGTTTTTCCTATTTACAGCAGGGAAAATTTGTATTGAACACGTCCACATTTTTCTCATTAAACATATTTCTGATGGAGCTATTGATCGGAGATTTTCACCAGATATCAGTAACAGCCCAAGTAATCCATACATACAAAGAAATCTAGGCGACAGTAAATATTAAATGAATTTCACCAAGCGTGTTTAATACTTATTCCCTGTGTCATTCTACTTTATTAACTATAACGCTTTGTGAAGACAGTTGCCTTGATTTCTTTGTATGTGTGGATTACTTGGGTTGTTACTGATATCTGGTGAAAACCTCAGGTCACTGGCTCCATCAGAAATATGTTTAATAAGAAAAATGTTGACGTGTTCAATACTTATTTTCCCCGCTGTATGTTTTTTCACATGATTTGCATGATATTTCATAAATTAAAAAAGAAGACAAGACAGGATGAAACACATCCTTGGAGGTCACATTTTTCTCCAAAGGCGACAGGTCTTTGTTGTCTAGGAAACTCAGTATCCATTTTTTGTTTGGTTGTATTTTGTCCTTGGGGTGGAACCAAAAGCTGCTATAGTTTTGTGTGGGGTTTTATTGCCATGTTTATTCCGTGTTTTTTCATGAGTCTTTGTATGGATTCAGTTATTCCCCGGATGTATGTTAGGGTCACTATGTTTTTGTTGTTTTCTGTTTTTTGTGTGTTTTGACACATGTCAAAAGTATGAGACGTCTCTTTGCTTTGTCTTAATAGAACAAGATCAGTTTTATCATTAAGAAGACAAAATGAACCTGCTTGAGATGTGTAGTTTTCTGAGCAGTTTTATTATAAGATACATTTACAAAGAAAAAATAACTACTTTTACTGAGGTACATTTGGTCATTCTTTGTGACTTTCACTCATTACGTCCAACAAGAGGGTAATGTGATGGGGAGGTTTGTTTGTTTGTCTTTTTGTTAACAGGATTATACAAAAACTACTGGACAAATTTGGTGGGACGGACTGAAGGAGGGAGGGAGGGAGAGAAGGACAGACAGACAGACAGATGGAACCATGGTGGAGGTGTGCCCTCTCTGAGTGCTCTCTAGTTTCAATTTGAGTTTGTGTCCAGTATTTTTCTCATTTTCAGGATGCCTTTTTAGAAAATTTAATAATCACTGCTCTTCTGTTCTGACTCGGGAACTTTTTAATTTATCAGTGTTTACTTTTTAATTGTGACAATCTGGACATGGTCTGTGACCATGTCCATGCCTTTTGTGTTTTGGACTTTCTCTATTAGTATTATTATTAACCTTTTCCGGTTCCGGTTCCGCCGGACCGGCGGCACCACACGAGTCGGCTGCCTGTTGCAACAGCCTTTTTTTTATCTTCCTTCTTCTTTCTACACCTTTCACTCTGTATATATATCACGGATGCACGGATCGCCCCGGGGGTCTCCCGGGTCGGCGGACAGAGCCACGGTTTGCAGCGGGAGACGTTACAGCGGAGAGGAGCTAGTGCTAGCTAGCACTTGGCCGCTGCCCGGTGCTAATGGGAAACTCGACATACCGGGAGCTGTAGCGAAAACAAAGCGGGTGCCGGGCTGGAGTTTAGGCGGCGTGAAAGAAATATAAGACAGAATAATAAAGAGCGATGGCAAGAACCAAGCAGACCGCCCGTAAAATCTACTGGAGGAAGAAGCCCCCCAGGAGACAGCTAGCCACAGGGCTGCTCGGAGAGGCGCTCTGGCCACCGGCAGAGTGAAGAGGCCTCGCCGTCACAGGTCCATGGCTCTGAGAGAGATCCGTCGCTACCAGAAATCCACGGAGCTGCTCATCCGTAAGCTGCCCGTCCAGCGCCTGGTGAGGGAGATCGCTCAGGACTTCAAGACCGTCCTGCGTTTCCTGAGCTTCGCCGTCATGGCTCTGCAGGAGACCAGCGAGACCCACCTGGTGGTCTCTTCTTCGCTAAGGGGGTCACCATCATCCCCAAAGACTTCCAGCTGGCCCGCTGCATCCGCGGAGAGAGAGCTTAGACTTTCTGCTGCACATCCACCAGCCATAATGCTCTGCACTGTGTGTCTATATATATACATTTATAGTAATATGGACATATGTTTACTAGATGTTGTTTTTTCTTGCCTTCTGATTGTTGCTCTGAGTGTTGCTATCCCTATGCTGTTGCAATCCTGGAATTTCCCCATTGTGGGACTAATAAAGGCTTATCTTATCTTATTATCATTATTATATTTCTTGTCATTCCTCAGTTACTTTGGTAGGGTTCGGGTATTGTTTTTTCTTCACCTTGTCATCATTCTGAGTGGATTTTTATGTTGACAGTGTTCTTTGTTTTCATCCAGTTAGTGTAGCTCTTTTCCCTTTCAGTTCCGTTCTCCCTTTAACTGTCATGGCTATTTCTTATTCTGTAATTAATCACGTCTCCATTTATTTACACCACCCTTTGTTCTTACTGCAGTGTCCTAAGTCTGGGGTTTTCTGATGTACTGTAGTTGTTGGCCGTATGGCTCGTTTGTGTTTTTCAGCCCACGAGCTGCTTTATTTTCCAGTAAATTATGAGGAACAATCGCCCCGCATATGAGATCTTTTTATATGCCCCAGAAGGGCAACCATGACATTAATAGCTTGTATTTTATTTTACTCTGAATGAAATCACAAAATTATAGAAGAAAAGCACAAAAAATGCAAAAAAGTTACCAAATTAATTATAAAACATCAAAAATCTATCACAAAATTTCCTAAATTTGTAAAAAAAAAAAAAAAAATCTCACTTATTTGCTGATATTTGAAAGATTTATGAAAAAACTGACTAACTTACATGAAAATTGTTTCAAATTTAGGAGAACAACCTCACAAATTGAAGGGAGAATAGTATTAAATATACAACATCAAACTGCAAATTTACATTAAAAAATTTACAAATTTATGAGAAAAATTGAAAATTTAAGAGAAAATCTTTCGTGATTAGATACTTTCTTAATCTTACTCAAGTAATGTTGTTGGTGACTATACTGTATTGTAACACTACTTTTACTGGAGTCCAATTTCTTCATACTCCACCCACCTCTGAACATAAAACATCCCAAACAGTTTAAGATCCTAAGATGACAAGGCTGTGTTGTGACTGGTGAAAACAAGAGACCATTCAGATGTGGTCATTTAAAAAATGGACAAAATAACACTTTCTTTTCCTCACACGCAAACAGCTTTGTCAGTCTGTTTAGCTTTCACAGACAAGCACACACTTTTACAAGCCGTCGTCCTCTAAAATAGGCAAGGGACACGTCAACGCAACAAGAAAACCCCGCGGAGGCCACGACATGCGGAGGGGGGCAGTGGAGGTGTCAAACATGGAAGTGTCAAACGGTGCCCACTCGGCATCTCAAACCTTTTCTCATCGACCGTGTGTGTGTGAGTGTGTGTGTGTGTACAGTGTGTGTCCATGGGCTGCTGTCACCTCTAAACAGCAAAGTTTTCAAGAATGACGGGGCCAAGCGATGACAGTTCTGCTACAGCCACCGGGCAGGTTAGAGATGGGAGCCTCCCTCCGTTCTGACGCCCACTCACCACCGCCACCTTCTCTTCCTCCATCGCTCACTCTTACTCCATCACTCTCACCCTCTGTCTCC
Source organism: Pholidichthys leucotaenia (assembly GCA_020510985.1). NCBI lineage: Eukaryota > Metazoa > Chordata > Actinopteri > Cichliformes > Pholidichthyidae > Pholidichthys > Pholidichthys leucotaenia. The sequence goes on from CM035838.1 coordinate 151,810,183, forward strand.
CACACAGTTTTCTGTGTTATGACTGCCTGCGACAGGACTCGTGGGCTTCTTGGTTTTTTTTTTTTGCTTTGTTTTTTTATTCCGTGTGGTTTTCCTTCTGCAACATGCCTGCGTTGTACATTTTCTCCTACCATCATGTTTGAGATGGAGCCATTTGTTGGTGTGTATGAGAATAGATAATAGAGAATGATTTTAGAATTCTTATTTATTATGCCTCGGTGAAATGGAGAGGCATTCGGTAATCAGTTAATGCGTCTGTGTGTGTGTGTGGTTGTATCTGTCCATCCGTCCATCCGTCTGTCTGTCTGTTACCAGCTTTTCAGCTTGCCCAATCAAAATTAAGTGCAACCATATTATTGTATGACCATATTTTCTCAACTTTAAATTTGCCAGAATTCTGAGCAAAGGCTTTGTTTTTGAAAATAACCACAAATTAACTCACTTTTAACGTCAATGAAGCTGGGGGAAAAGGTTTTGTAATAACTATGCCAGGCCACTAGAGGCAGCAGTGTGACTTTTTTACAGCACAACAAGGTGAGAAGTACCATTATTATATGGTCTTTGGTATGACCTGGCGAGGACTTGAACCCCCAACCTCCCAGTTGTGGGGTGGATGTTCTATCAACTAGTGGCATCCCCCTTGTTAACCTGCCATCCCCATAAAGAGTGCAATGATAGTAAGGAGCTACTTGAGTACAGTAAATGTACTCAAGTAGCTTTTTCACAAATTTTACTTTCATGATTCGTGTTGAGTTTGTATGATTTTTCTCAGCGTAACACTTCTGTCCAAAGGCCCTGGGTGAGGGGTGCTACTGCTGGCAGGATGACAAGTGCTAAGGGCCATAGCGGACACCATCTCTAGTGGAATCAGCCATTGCAAGTGTCTCCTACCAGGGAAGAAGAGCATTGTTTTTGTTAGGGTTGGAGAGAAGTGGACTTCAGCTCTGAAGCAGGGCTGTGCGATATAACACTATGTATCGGTGACACGATAAAAAAACGTCTATAGTTTTATATAAAACTCTATTGTTTATATCGGGATTTAAAAGACACATACCTCGTCTCAACTTGTCACCGCCCCGCCTCTCCCCCATGGTGCACCAGGTGTGTGCAATAGTGGATTCCAATGGTTACCACAGTAGCTAGCTGCAAGCTAATGTTTTGGTCATATAGCTGCTACTGCTGTTTGCTAGGGATGTTGGACTTTTTCCCACCGTGCTGCGTGAGAGAGAATAGTCTTCTAACCTCGTTTTAATTGGAGGTAAGTAACGTTCACACCATCGCTCTCTAATTATAAAACAGCAAATGCTAAATGATGATGCTAACTTGTCACTAATAGGAAACATTATAGTGTATCAGACCATCTTTCTTTGGTTTAAATTACTGCCGAGGTTCTTCATTTTGTCGGAAAAATTTTTACTAAAGCTGCAAAAGTGCATGACAGCGGCCGCATACACACTAAATAAATAAATTAAAATGTGTCAGAGGAGCAAACTGGCTCTAAATGTAACTTCAGTTCTAATATTTTTTATTTAGTCAAGTAGCGATAATGACTAAAGTTGAAGTCATCTCAAATGCACATTAAAAAAAACTTTTATAACAACACTTCAAAATTAAGAGGGGATAAAAGGTACATTTGTACAATTGATTTTTTTTTTAGTATGTAATTTAAAATGTAGGGCTAAAGGGCTAAGTAAACTATTACCAATATAAAATTTGTCTTTTTTAGCTATATTACAAAAAAAAATAACTTTCACATTCTAATTCACTGAGACTCACGAGTAGACTGTTTTAACAGGAAAATAAATTGTGAGCTGCTTCATCTGTTGCATGTTAAGACAGTCACAGGCGCCAACTTGCTCCATAACCCCCTAGTGGTCAAGATTTTTTTCAAGAAAATATTCAGTTCAGATGTCAGAGATTTCCAAAGCTATAACTTGAAAGTGGTAAGAGATAGTGGCTTATTGTCAATTAGAAAGATGTAGAATATGATCCAAAGTTTGAGATGGGAGTAAATTTATGCATCTAATTTGCATAATGTCACGGCAGCCATATCGAATTACATAACTTTCAGTACCAAAAGCCAGTTTAGAAAGCTTGGGATCAGTTCACCAAGGTCTCTGCCTTTGACCGCCACCTAATCCACATAGCACCGGACCCCCATGATCCCTCCTGCAGGTGGTGAGCCCACTGGAGGGTGGATCCATGTAACTCTTTCAGGCTGAGCCCAGCCGGGTCCCATGGGTGGAAACCCGGCCACCAGGCGCTAGCCATCGAGCCCCTCCCCCAGGCCTGGCTCCAGGGTGGGGCCCCGGTAACACCATACCGGGCGGGGTACACTGAATCCTTGATCAAGAATTTATCATGAGAGTCTGTTGGATCGTTCTTAGTCTGGCCCTTCACCCAGAACCAGTTTGTCTTGGGTGACCCTATCAGAGGCAAATTGCCCCAGACAACATAGCTCCTGGGATCACTGGGGCACGCAAACCCCCCACCACGATAAGGTGACGATCCATGAGGGGAAATCAGCACCTCTCACCTTCTCAGCAAATCCGTGAGAATCAGCACCTCCAAGTCCAAGTCCATGGTCCTCAGCCGGAAAAAGGTGGATTGTCCTCTCCGGGTTGGGGACAAGCTCCTGCCCCAAGTGAAGGAGTTTAAGTATCTTGGGGTCTTATTCACGAGTAAGGGGAAAATGGAGCGAGAGATTGACATACGGATCGGAGCAGCATCTGCAGTGATGCGGACGTTGTACCAGTCTGTTGTGGGGAAGAGGGAGCTGAGTTCTAAGGCAAAGCTGTTGATTTACCAGTCAGTCTACGTTCCTACTCTCACCTATGGTCACGAGCTTTGGGTAATGACCGAAAGAACAAGATCGCGGATACAAGCGGCTGAAATGAGCTTTCTCCGTAGGATTGCTGGACTCACCCTCAGAGATAGGGTGAGGAGTTCAGTCATCCGGGAGAGGCTCAGAGTAGAATCTCCACATTGAAAGGAGTCAGTTGAGGTGGTTTGGGCATCTGATTAGGATGCCTCCTGGACGCCTCCCACTTGAGGGGGTTTCGGGCACGTCCCACTGGGAGGAGACCCTGGGGCAGACCCAGGACTCAGTGGAGAGACTATGTCTCCCAGCTGGTCTGGAAATGCCTTGGTATCCTCTCTGAACAGCTGGAGCAGGTGGCGGGGGAGAGGGAAGTCTGGGCTTCTCTGCTTGAACTGCTGCCTCCGCGACCCGGACCTCCGGAAAAGCGGTAGAAGATGGATGGATGGATGGATGGATGGATAACTTTCAGTAAAAAGTGGACTTTGGACATATTTACACAAAGAATGGTTTTGCTTTTTGTCACCGTTTCTTGTTTTGGGCATTTTGTTATCTTATTTTCAAAGTATATGAGCCAAAAAATCAGTTACAATGTAAACAAACAAACAAATTTGTCACTTACTGCTTGCTGGGTGGCTCGCTCGCTTCATCCTTTAGCGGCATCTTGTTGTTATTTTCTCTTCTGTTGGTCATTTTATTTTTCCCCCTCACATCCAGAAACTGTTATTATTATTCCACCTCAATTTTGCTTTTATTCCGCCGCTATTTATCGTATATGATGATATGGAACTGGCATGATTGTTCTCCCTAGTCACGTGGTGCTGCGGTCGACAGCAGGTGAATATCAGCCAGCTTTGCACACCCTCTGTTATAACAAAATGTAAACATTTACCTTCATAAGCTAAATAATCTCTTTTTAGAATCATAGTTGGCAAATTTGGGAGCAAATGCTTCCTCAGTCTTCCTCAGTCTTGTGATCGCTTAAGATCTAGATTTGTTTACAAACTCTTCTTCTCTGGTGAGGTTTCAGGATGGTTCTATCCATCCATCCATCCATCCATCCATCTTCTTCCACTTAATCCTTTTCGGGTTGCGGGGGGGCTGGAGCCTATCCCAGCATCTTTGGGCGAGAGGCAGGGTACACCCTGGACAGATCGCCAGTCCATCGCAGGGCCAACACAGAGAGACAGACAACCATTCACTCTCACAGTCATACCTAAGGACAATTTTAGAATCCCCAGTTTTTGATGCCAATTAACCTAACTTGCATGTTTTTGGCATGTGGGAGGAAACCGGAGAAATCCACGCAGACACGGGGAGAACATTGCAAACTCCACACAGATCACTGTTGGTCGAGGGCTGGGATCGAACCCAGGATCCCCCGGCCAAGGGTGAGTTGCTGTGCTGCCGCACTGCTAACCACTCCGCCACCGCACTGTCGTGATAATTCCTCCAAGGCAAGAGCAGTAAGTTATACGTGTCTGCTACCTTGTGAGATGGAATCCTCTTTACAACTTAAATCAACTGGGGAGTTTCTAGGCACGTCAAAAACATCACGACAGGTGCAACGCTGCGCTGTGCCAGTTGGAGCGCAATCCATGAAATCTTGCTGGTTAAGGGTTATTAAACATCACAGTACCCCAGCGATCCAGGCAAACCCTCTGTTGTCTGTTACCTCAGTGGTAACTTGAGTCCAGTCTGCTGTCCCATCTAGTGGCGAGTTGAAGGCAGTGGGGATGGGTTTTTGCGCTCGTGTAGTTTCTTTCTTGCACCAGTCCGTTTCTCCTCCCCACTGATTTGAAGCAAGTGGGTGGATCTTCAAGCTCGCGTGCTATTAGAACTTGTTGTGGCTCTCTGATGTAACCCAGGAGGGTGACTTTTTTTCACTCTGCAAAGCACATGCACTCGGCGGGGGGGGGGGGGGGGGGCTTGGCGTCTTCTGCTTTTTTCTTTAGTTTTGGTTGAAAGGTGGCACTGGGTGACCGTGTGCACCCTCGCCTGGATGGCAACTTCACTACATTTCATAGAATAAGCTCCCATGGAAAAGGACTTGTCCTTGCCACTGATAAGATAAGATAAGATAAGATAAGATAAGATAAGATAAGCCTTTATTAGTCCCACAATGGGGAAATTCCAGGATTGCAACAGCACAGGGACAGCAACACTCAGAGCAACAATCAAGAAGACAAGAAAAACAAGAGCAGCGAATATACATACAGTATGTACACATAAATATATAAATATATATACACACAGTGTGGAGCATTGTAGCTAGATGGAATAGACAGCATAACCGTCTACTTAGTTCTCCTACATAGTATAAATATGTACCCATACATATTGTCACCCTCCGTTGCGACTGATATTGTCCTAGTTGTGTACTGGAGGGGACCATTGTGTAAGTCTATTGCATCTTTTGCATTCAATACTATTAGGTCGTCACGTTTTTTTTGCTATCTCTGCGAGCAGCCCTGCTTAGGTTATACAGTCTGACAGCTGTAGGTAGGAAGGACCTGCGAAACCTCTTGGTTGCGCACCTAGGATGATGTAGTCTACTGCTAAATGAGCTCCTCAGTGTGTTCAGTATGTCCTGCATAGGGTGGGACTCGGACTCCAGCAGAGATGACAGTTTAACCACTATCCTTCTCTCTCCTATCTCCTCCACTGGGTCAAGGCGTTGCCCCAGGACAGAGCTAGCTTTCTTGATCAGTTTGTTCAGTCTCTTCCTATCGGCTGCTGTAATGCCACTGCCTCAGCAGACCACTCCAAAAGTGATGGCTGATGCAACCACCATGTCGTAGAATGTCTTCAGCAGCGCCCCTTGTACACCAAAAGACCTGAGTCTCCTCAGTAGGAACAGCCTGCGCTGTCCCTTCTTGTAGAGTGCATCGGTATTGTGTGACCAGTCTAGTTTATTGTTCAGATGAACACCCAGGTACTTGTAGGATGTTCTCATCTCAATGTCTGTTCCCTGTATGTTTACTGGTGCTGTGAGGAGTTGTCCTTGCCTGCGGCAGTCCACCACCAGCTCCTTAGTTTTCCTCACGTTGATCTGGAGGCAGCTCCGATGGCACCAGTTCACGAAGTCCTGGGTAAGTCCTCTGTACTCAGCTTCATCTCCGTTGGAGATGAGGCCAACGATCGCAGAGTCGTCAGAGAACTTCTGTAGATGGCAGTATGTTGTGTTGTGTGAGAAGTCCACAGTATAAAGGGTGAACAGGAAGGGAGCCAAAACCGTCCCCTGGGGGGCCCCCGTGCTACCGATGATCGTGTCGGACACAATCCCGGGTAACTGTGGCCGGTTAGTGAGGTAGTCCAGGATCCATGATGACAGGTGCTGGTCCACCCCTGTGCACAGCAGCTTGTCCTTCAGGATCATGGGTTGGATGGTGTTGAAAGCACTGGAGAAGTCAAAGAACATGATCCTCGCCGCATTCCCGGGCTTCTCCAGGTGGGACAGAGAACAGTGAAGGAGGAAGATCACCGCATCCTCCACCCCAATGCCATGCTGGTAGGCGAACTGGAGTGGATCCATCGCAGGTCCCACCAGGGGGCGGAGGTGAGCAAGGAGCAGTCTCTCCAGGGTCTTCATCATGTGAGTCGTCAGGGCCACTGGTCTGTAGCTGTTCAGGTCTTTGGGGTGGGAAGTTTTTGGTACAGATACCACACAAGATGTTTTCCACAACTGTGGTACCCTCCCCAGCTTCAGGCTGGGGAGGGTAATACCTCTATACCACATAATACCTTTATACCACAGTTATACCACAGTTATAATACCTCTATCTGCCAAGAATGTGCTGTTAGTCCAGCAAAAGCTAGCGGTACTCAAATACTTTGCAAGCAGTTTCATGAAATGGTCAGTCAGGAAGCAATCCATACCGGCTCGGACGTCGCCCAGGTTAACAAGGTCAGGAGTTCCTGGCAGCGGAAGGCGAAGGACAGAGCTGTGTGGAGGAATCTGATAGACCTTAATGAAACAGTCATTGTCGCCCCCGACAGTCTGCTATGATGATGATGATGATGATGATGATGATGACAACTAATTTAATTTATTCGACTAAATTTTTATTGACAACTAATTGAAAGTCAATTAATCATGAACATACCTACCATGAATTTATGATTTTCTTTTCTCGCCAATTTGTAACGTTTTTCTCAAAAAATTTGGACTTGCATCTGATAAATTTGTGACTTTTTTCATTGTAAAGTAGCATATTTTATCATATTTTTACACCTTTAATTTGGCAAATTTGTGCTTAATTTACATTTATAAGTTTGTCCCTTATGCTTAATGTGTGAACACCCGCCACAACTACCACCACCTCCCTTGTTAAAGAATAACAAATTGCCAACTGGTCATAACTAAAGCAAAAACTCTGCTCTGGTACTATGGTGACACTATTACTAATACTATTTCTAATGTACCTAATTATCTCTGTTTTCCTCAAATTAAATCTACAATAAATAATAACAATTACTATGTGGAGAAAGGAAACAGGCAAGGGAGCAAACTGGATGACACACGAACTTTATTCTTTCTCCAACATCAAGTACAGTAAAAAAAACTCCTGGGTCTCTGTGCATTCTTCTTTTATACCTTTAATTCCATGCATTGAGACCCGGAATTTCCGACCATAATACGTTGTTTGGAACAAAGACCTGTGTGGCACATTAACATGACATAACACCGGCACCCTTTCCTCTTCCAGCGGCTCCGGCAGTTCCTCCTCTCCCCATGGGGGCACATAGTCTTTACTGTCCCGTCTGATACCCCCCAGTGACAATTCCTCCTTCGGTCCATTGTTCCTCCCTTCCCCAGCTGCCTTCTCTGGGTGGAGAATCCCCCACCTGTACCACCGCACGACCCCCCCTCCCGAACACCCAGAAGGGGCACTAACGCCTCCGCCCTTTGGGCTTGAGCCAGCGCCCATTGCGGCTGTAGCAGGGGGTCACCGATCCAGTCGAAACACCCTGCTGGCAATGTGTACAAGAGGGCACGTCAGTCTGTGGAGGGCAAAAAGGGTGGGGGGACACATCAGCTTCGCGGGCGCAGGTCCCTACCAAGGGAGCACCAACTTGCGGAGCCACCAACGGTGGGCGTCTGCGCCAGGGAGCTTGGGCCAACACCACCTGCTCGTCTGCCAACACAAAAGCGGGCTTCAGCCTGTCGATGCAGACGGTCTCCCTACGCCCCTCCAAATTTAACACAAAATGTTTCCCCCCAGGTTCCAACACCCTGAACAGTCCGTCGTACGGTGGGCGCAGTGGGGTCCGGTGCGCATCGTGCCTGACAAAAACAAAGCTGGCGTTCTGTAAACTCTTGGGAACAAAAGTGTGTGGAAGACAATGGTGGACCGGGCCCGGTACGTTAAAAATCGCCGTGCTGTGCAAAAAATTGCGCGGGCGAGTTCTGCCGGGGAGGCTGCCAAATCCTCCTTAGGGCACGGAGCGCAACCCTAAAAGAACCCAGGCAGGCAGTCGACCCAATTTGTGTCCGTGAGCGAAGCTCTGAGTGCTGCTTTAAGTGACCTATGAAAACACTCGCATAACCCGTTAGCTTGTGGGTTGTACGTGGTAGTGCAGTGAATTTTGACCCCAGGCTCTGGGCCATCGTGGACCAGAGTTCCGAAATGAATTGCGGACCCCTGTCGGAAGTGATGTCCAACGGGGATCCAAACCGTGCAACCCAAGCCAACAAAAAAGCGCGAGCTACTTCGGCGGATGTGGTAGAGGCCAGCGGGACCACTTCAGGCCAGCGCATGGTGTGACCCACGATTGTCAAAAGGTGCATGAAATCTTGTGATGGCGGGAGGGGTCCCACCAAATCCATGTGGATGTGGTTGAACCTCCGGGCCAGGATTTGGCCAGAAGAATTTCGCCCCCACTAGCTTCACCGAAGCGCGCACTCCTGGATGTGAAAGGGAGTGGACTGACTCAAAAATGCGGCAACGCCAAGAGCTTGGAGACTGGTGGAGACGTTGCAGAGCAAGGGAGGGCACCCTTCTTGCACCTCCCTGCTCTCCAGACTTAACCCAGTAGGCGCCGACTGGAGCGCACAAATGTCCGTATCCCCAGCTTTCTCTGCAGCCATAGCAGGGAAATCTATTCCCATGTAGACCGGGGAGACTAACGCGTGCAACAGACAACTGGCCACAACGTTGAGCTTACCGGCAACGTGTTGAATGTCAGTCGAAAACACCGAGATCATGGCCAAATGCCGTTGCTGCCGGGCCGACCACAGTTCCGAGACTTTGAACATCGCGTACGTCAGCAGCTTATGGTCCACGAATGCGGTGAACTCACACCCTTCTAGCCAACACTGGAAATGGCATGTCGCCAGGTGTAGAGCCAACAACTCTCTGTCGAATGTGCTGTGTTTGCGTTCATTGTCACGCAAAGTTCAACTAAAAAATGCGAGTGGCTGCCACGAACCGGAGATGTACTGCTCCACCACCGCTCCTATGGCAACATCAGATGCGTCCATAGTGAGCGCTATCGGTGCTGACGGATCCGGATGGGCTAGCAACGTGGCATCCGCCAGCACTGTTTTGGCGTCCGTGAAAGCCTGGACTCGCTAGGGAGTCCAGTCGTTGTTTTCTGCAGGCTTCTTTTTTTTCAGCACAGCATACAATGGCTGCATCAGCTGGGCTGCCCGGTGAAGGAAATGGTTATAGGAATTGACCATTCCCAAAAACTCCTGCAGGGCTCTCACGGTCTGCGGATGCGGAAAGTCCGACACGGCTCACACCTTATCCGGTAGCGGAATCAGGCCCTCCGGCGAAATGCTGTGGCCCAAAAAATCAATCACTGGCACACCGAACTGGCATTTCGCCAGGTTCACTATAAGTCCATGCACTTCCAACCTCTGGAAAACCATCTTGAGATGTGTGATGTGCTTCTCCTCGGACGCACTAGCTACCAGAATGTGGTCTAAGTAGACAACAACGAAGGACAAGTCGCAAAGCACTGTGTCCATCATCTTCTGGAAAGTCTGCACCGCACCTTTTAATCCGAACAGCATGCGTAAAAACTCGAAAACGCTGAAAGAAGTTATTGCTGCTGTTTTCGGAACATCTTCCGCGCGCACGGGGACCTGATGGTATCCACGGACCAGATCCACTTTTGAAAAAACACGCGTCCCAGCCAGGTGCATGGAAAAATCCTGGATGTGCAGAATAGGATAACGATCGTGTTCCGTGGCGTTGTTCAAGCGCCAGAAATCACCACACGGTCGCCACGACCCGTCGGTTTTAAGCACCATGTGAAGCGGGGATGCCCATGGGCTGTTGGAGTGCCTGATGATGCCCAACTGCTCTAAGTTGGCAAACTACTCGCGCGCGCTGGCCAGCTTAGCCGCATCCAGGCGCCAAGGATGCGCAAACACCGGCAGGCCTTTTGTAGTTATGAAATGTTCGACCCCGTATTTCATTATCGTAGCCGAAAAGGTCAGGACCGTGAGTGCTGGGAACTGTGCAAGTAAATGTTGGTACTTACCCCCTGGAGCTATAACGTTAGCCAGTGTTTTTGACTCAGCTTCTCAAGCTGTGCAGGGGAGTGAGGAAAAAGAGACAGCATCCACTAATCGCCTATTAGCAATTATTTATCTTTTGTTCATATGAAAGACAAAAAATAAAATAGAGAGATGTCTTTACCTTCTTTACATGTTTCAACTGCACTGCAGCCTTCGTCTGACGTCTGACGAAGGTAAAGACATCTATTTTACTTTTTGTCTTTTATATGAACAAAAAGATAAATAATTAAAAGAAGACAAAATGAACCTATTTGACGTATTACGCCTATTAGCAACATCGACTAACAACCCATAAGCACATAGAAAGTCTGCGCCTAAAATGGGGGTAGCACATGCATCTGTCACAAAGTCCCACTGGAAATTGCATCCGTGCAAGCATATTGTCAGTGTCTGTTTGCCAAACGTCCTGATGGTGGAGCCGTTGGTGGCCGTGAGCTCGGGACCGCTGCCTCCTGCCAACCTTTCTCCATTGACCGGCAGGATGAGGCCTCAAACGTGTGTCCGTGACATAAAGCAGTTTGTTGCTGTTGCCAGCGGTTGCAGCTGCAACTCAATGCCGAACGTGCCATCTTCCTGGCTTCTTAAATTGGCATTGCGACAGGCAGCGCTGGGCATTTGAGCCGCAACTGCAAGGATAAAAACAGATCTCTCCTTTCCTTTGTCTTCTGGTGTCTGTCCCGGTTACCACCAACGGCTCCTCGACCTCATTGGAGTCCCTCATGGATGCCGGTGCCATTGCCTGCACGCTGAGAGTTCTGGTCGCCAAAATGATGTGGTCCGCTTCCTGCGCCAGGCCGCGGTAGTCCTTGGCAACCAGCTGCAGCGAATTGGCCAGGATCGCCCTCGCTGTAGCCGGTAGATTTCTGAGGAACAAGTGGGCAAACAGGAAAGATTCATCGTCCTTCCCCCTCAGTGCCAACATGCTCTCTATGAGCTCCACTGCTGATCTGTCACCTAACTCCGAACGCGTTAGGAGTCTTTCTGCCCTCTCCCTGTCAGAAAGGGTATAGCGCTGGAGTAGCATCCTCTTGAGCGCTTCATATTTCTCCTAGGCCAGCAGTTCCTGGAGCAGGCTCGTCACCTGTTGCGTACCTTGTGCATCCAGCGCGGTGACCACGTAGCAATACTTGGTATCATCTGTTGTTATCTTGTGGATTGCAAACAGGGCTTCTATGTGCAAGAACCACGCGGTCGGGTTGTGAAGCCAGAAGTCCGGGAGCTTGACTGAGACAGCGCACGTGGCACTGGTGCTCTCCGTCCAGGTAGTCTCCGGGGAGACTACCTGGAGGAGTGGAAAAAGGAAACAGGCGAGGCAGTGAGCTGGATGACACATGAACTTAATTCTTTGTCCAACATCAAGTACAGTAAAAAAGCTCCTGGGTCTCTGTGCATTCCTCTTTTATACCTTTAATTCCATGCATTGAGACCTGGAACTTCTGACCATATGTTGTTTTCCCCTTCTGTAATTGATAGCATGGTAGATAGTGTTACAGCTTCTCTGCATCAGACTCTAGACATGGTGGCCCCTTTAAAAAAGAAAAAAGTCTAATCAGAGTTTTCTAACTCCTTGGTTCAACACAGAAACTCGTAGCTTAAACAGAAGACTCGTCAATTAGAAAGAAAAATGGCACTCCACTAAATTAGATGAAATCTATTTCGCTTGGAGAAATCATCTTCTAATTTATAAAAAAAAATCTCTTAGGAAAGCTAGAACAAGTTATTATTCTGCATTAATAGAAGAAAACAAAAATAATCCCAGGTTTCTTTTCAGCACTGTAGCCAGGCTGACAAAGAGTCAGGACACTGTCAAACCTAGCATTCCCCTAGAGCTTTCTAGTCGGGACTTTATGAACTTTTTCAATAATAAAATTTCATCTATCAGCGATAAAATCAGTCAGATTCTTCCCACCGTTAACTTAAATACATTAACTACTATAACTCCTTCAATTGATATCTGTTTGGATGAGTTTACACCAATTGACCTTTTACAGTTAGATAAAATAATTTCCTCATTCAAGCCTTCAACTTGTCGTTTAGACCCTATTCCTACCAGGTTATTTAAAGAAGTCTTCCCATTTATTGGTAGCTCTATTCTTCAAACAATCAATTTTTCATTAACACTAGCCCCATGTACCACAGGCTTTTAAAAACTGCTGTAATTAAACCATTACTCAAAAAGCCAATACTAGATCCAGGAGTTTTAGCTAACTATAGACCAATCTCTAATCTGCCTTTCATTTCAAAAATCTTTAGAAAGAGTGTTGCTACGCAATTATTTGACCACTTGCAGGGAAATGGTTTATTTGAAGAGTTTCAATCTGGGTTTAGAATCCATAATAGTACTGAAACAGCTTTAGTGAAGGTCACTAATGACCTCCTTATCGCATCTGATAATGGACTTGTTTCTGTTCTTGTCCTTTTAGACCTTAGTGCAGCTTTTGATACTATTGATCATAATATTCTACTTGATAGATTAGAATATCATGTTGGACTCAATGGAACTTCGTTGCAGTGGTTTAGATCTTATTTATCTGATAGGTTTGTTTGTTCATGTCAATAATGAGTTTTCTTCCAACTCAAAGCTCAGTCATGGAGTTCTACAGGGATCTGTGCTAGGCCTATTTCTTTTAGTTTATATATGCTTCCGCTAGGCAACATTATTAGAAAGCACTGTATACATTTTCATTGTTATGCAGATGACACACAATTATACCTGTCAATGAAGCCAGATGATACTAATCAATTAGCCAAGTTAGACGCCTGTCTTAAGGAAATCAAAGCTTGGATGACTTGTAATTTTCTGCTATTAAATTCAGATAAGACTGAAGTCATTCTAGTTGGTCCAAAAAACCTTAGACATACCTTTCCAAATCAAACTCTTAGTTTGGATGCAGTTACTCTTACTGTTAATAGTTCTGTGAGGAACCTTGGAGTTATTTTTGCTCAAGATCTGTATTTTAATTCACATATTAAACTTGTTTCTAAGACTGCTTTCTATCATTTGTGTAATCTTGCCAAGATTAGGAGCATCTTGTCTGAGTGATGCTGAGAAACTAATCCACTCTTTTGTTAGCTCTAGATTAAATTATTGTAACTCTTTATTATCAGGCTGTCCTAAAACATCTCTAAAAAGTCTTCAGCTGATCCAAAATGCTGCAGCAAGAGTTTTAACAGGTACTAGAAAGAGAGATCATATCTCTCCGGTTCTGGCCTCCCTTCATTAAATCATAGAGTTTAGAATTAAGTTTAAAATCCTTCTTCTCACTTACAAAGCTCTAAATAATCAGCCCCCTTTTTATTTAAAAGATCTGATACTACCCTATTATCCTAAGAGAGCACTGTGCTCCCAAAATGCAGGATTACTTGTAATACCTAGAATCTCCAAAAGTACAATCGGAGGCAGAGCCTTCAGTTATCAAGCTCCTCTCCTGTGGATCCAGCTGCCAATCTTGATTTTGGAGTTACATTATCTCTGTTTTTTAAGAATAGGTTTTAAGTGTTTAAAAACCTTCTTTTTGATATAGCCCTTATAATTAGGGAGGGATCATGTGCCCCTGAGCCCTCCCTTAGTTATGCTGCTAATAGGTTTAGACAGCTGGGGGACCTCCAATAATGCACTGGGCTTCACTCCTTTCTTCACTCTCAATGAAATATTTTTGCTGGTCATTAACAACTGTTTGTTCTCTCCCATAGATTGAGTCCCCGTCGTGCTGTTTGCTCTCTAAATGTCTGTTCTTTTCTTCTTCTTCTCTATCCCCCTCACCCCCAGCCAGTCCGCAGCAGATGACTGCCTCTCCCTGACCTGGTTCTGCTGCGAGGTTTCTTTCCTGCTAAAAGGGAGTTTTTCCTCTTCGCCGTCGCCAAATGCTTGCTCACAGGGGATCGCCTGGTTGCTGGGGTCTTTCTGCGATGTGGGGGTTTCCCCTACAGTTTGAAAGTGTTATGAGATGACTGTTGTGAAATGGTGCCTATAAAATAAATTTAAATTGAATTAAATTGTTTGGAACAAGGACCTGTGAGGCACTTAACATGACATAACACCGGCACTTGCTCTCACTACCCTTTCCTCTTCATCGGCTCCGGCAGTTCCTCCTCTCCCCGGGGGGTGCATAGTCCTTACTGTCCTGTCTGATACCCCCACCCCCCCCGGTGACACTTCCCCCTTCGGTTCATTGTTCCCCCCTTCCCCAGCTGCCCTCTCTGGGTGGAGAATCCCCCACCTGTACCACCACAACTAATATAAATGTATCAGCTTGATTATTAAAGACTTAGTAAATCATGGCTCCGGCTTCTGTGTTGCAGGCCAGGCTTTTTAATAACCAACACTCTCTGTGACTCATTTCTAAGCTTGAGCGTTCCCGTTATAGTTTGACATTGTGTTTTGAAAGTGTATCATGTGGTGGTTTGATTCAGATATGTGACTTATTGAACTAGTCCTGGGATGTGTCATTTTGCGTTGGAGGAGCAATCTTTCTCCCGCAGATGGCGTTCAGTTTAATTTAACTGCCTGCTATAGCTCATTGATAGTTTGTCCCACAGCACCAAGAGATGAAATCAGAAATGGCAGCACATAGAAGCCGTTGTTGGTTATATCTTTATAAACCAACCTCACAGAGGAAGGGATGAAAATAGATTTAATCTCGAACGCACTCTGGAGAAATACATTTGTGTTGTGTGCAGGTGGCAGGTTGAGTAAATTTCAAAGTGCACAGTGACCTCCAAGTTAATTCGTACCAAGTTTGTGGGTCTGGAGACAGACGGACACAGTGTTTATTTGACTCAACATCACATATTATCTCACTTGTGTTTGTGTCTGACTTATATTGTGGTCTAATAAACCAAAAAAAGAGAAATTGTGTATGGCTTCTTAATAGTGCACTTATGGATGATGGAATGCACCATAGACTGGTTATTAAAGGAGTCATTGACTGCATTTTGTTCTACATTTTGACAGCTCCCACAGGTCTTAATGAAATATTTGTGACATACTTTGACCTAATTGCCTTTATTTTTTAATTATTGAAGCATCATTTCATTGCATGTCTCTTTAAATGCCCAAGAGTTGCAGTTAACTCCACCCTGCCTCTTTTGTCAATATTGCTGATCTTAGCTAGCTAGCTCCTAATTCAGGTAGCAAACTTGAGCCAAGTAATGTAAATTCATCTTAAAGAATGAAAGATATAATTCAGTTCAATTCAACTTTATTTATATCGCCCCATTTCACAACAACAGTCATCTCACAGCACTTTCAACTGTAGGGGAAAACCCCATAATTGCAGAAAGACCCTAGCAATCAGGCAATCCTGTGAGCAAGCACTTGGCAATGGTGGAGAGGAAAAACGACCAGGCTCAGGGAGGGGCAGTCATCTGCTGCGACTGGCTGGGGGGTGGGGGGTGGGGGGATAGAGTTGAGGAAGAAAAGAGCAGACATGTAGAAAGCAAACAGCACGGCGGGGACTCAGTCTATGGGAGAGAACAAACAGATGTTAATGACAAGCAAAAATATTTCATTGAGCGTGAAGAAAGGAGTGAAGCCCAATGAAAGCATCACTGGTGGACAGGAGTGTGCGGTTTCAGTGATTCATAGAATATGACCGGTCCCTGGAGTACAGTGAGCACAGAAACGTTTGTGAATGAGTGAATGGTTGGCTAGTTGACGTTATCAGAGAGCATCAGGGTATTAGGTCAATTGTTCAATTCATTTCAGTTCAACTTTGTTTGTATAGCACTTAATCACAACAAAAGTCATCTCAAGGCACTAGATACATAAGCACAAATCATAAATAATTCAGAGAAAACCCGAATGATCCCCTGTGAGCAAGCACTAGGCGACGGTGGGAAGGAAAAACTGCCTTATAGGACAAAACCTCTGGCAGAACCAGGCTCAGGAGGGGAAACCATCTGCCACGACTGTTTTTTTTGGGGGGGGGAGAAAGAAAGAAAGAGAGAAAGAAAGACACACTATTCGTATGTCTATCGACATACAGGTAGAACAACGTTTGTACAGATACGACATGCAATGTTGCATCAAAGCTAGGTTAACCAAAGGTTTTTATTGTGGGGAGCGTGAAATAACGAAGCTGAATTGGTTCTTAATTCAGGTTTTATTCAAGCACTTCATCCCCAGCCTTCTCTCAGGAACAAAAGAGGAAGAGCTGCATCAGACCTTCACATTTATACCTCTCACACAAAGGAAGAATCGCATATCCCTGTCAAAACCCCCTATTGACATTAACTCCCCCTCCAGTCTCTCAGTCCTCCACCAGAGAAGAACAAAAGAGGAAGAGCTGCATCAGACCTTCACATTTATACCTCTCACACAAAGGAAGAATCACATATCCCTGTCAAAACCCCCTATTGACATTAACTCCCCCTCCAGTCTCTCAGTCCTCCACCTGTCTCCCAGGAGGTCGGGAAGTCCTTCCAGTCCCTTGTCGCCGTACCTCCGTCCTCTTGTTGTTAACCGCAGGTGGTCCAGACATATTGTTCCATTCAGGACGTGAAGTCAATCCACACATGCAATCTCCAGCATCCCCTTAATGCTTATGCATGTGTAGGCAAAAATACATGGGCTACATAACCCCCCCCAAACGTCGAAGAATGGACAATATATTAAAATTCAGAGAACATGTTAATATCAACAGCACAGTCTATACCACATGACCACATCAAAAATCAGTGATAACATCAATAGCATAGTCTATACCACATGATCACATCAAACATCAAACAGTCAGTCTGTACGCCGGCCGTCCTGCAAAGAATCTGCTGACTGAGGAAGAGAGTGGTTATTTGATCCCTGTGGGCGCTCCGGGACGCGTTCCCTGGGGGGTCTGCCACGTCGAGGTGCCCTCGCTACCCGTACAGACTCGTCGTTCATCACAAAAGCAGGCTTCAGTCTGTCAATACTGACTGTCTCTTTTCTGTCTCCCAAATCTAGCACAAAATGCTTATCACCTGTCTCCAGCACCCTATATGGCCCATCATATGGCAGTCGGAGGGTTGGTCTTAGAGCCTCGTGCCTGACAAAAACGAACTCAGCATTTTTAAAGCTTTGGGAACAAAAACGCGCGGAAAAGTGTGATGAACGGGGCCCGGGAGCATGTCCGCTCCCGTGCCGATCGGTGGTCCAAGAGCCGGGAGGCGTCCCGGTTCCAGATGCTCTGGTAGAAACTCACCGGGCAGCCTGAGAGGTTGTGCAAAAACTAACTCCGCTGGAGAGGCATTTAAATCCTCCTTAGGCGTAGAACGCAACCCTAATAAAACCCATGGTAGTTTGTTTACCCAATCTGCATCCATAAGCGACGCTCTGAGGGCTGCCTTCAAAGTCCTATGAAAACGCTCGCACAAACCGTTAGCCTGAGGGTGATAAGCAGTAGTGCGGTGAATTTTCGCTCCTAAGCTGCTAGCCATCGCTGACCACAGCTCAGAGACAAATTGAGGCCCTCTGTCGGACGTAATATCCGACGGGACCCCGAAACGCGCTACCCAGGCCGTCAAAAAAACGCGAGCCACCTCTGCGGCCGTGGTCGATGCCAGTGGGACCACTTCCGGCCAGCATGTGGTTCGGTCCACCATTGTCAAAAGATGTGTGAACCCCTGCGACGACGGTAGGGGGCCCACGAAGTCGACGTGCACGTGATCGAATCTCTTGGCCGGAATGTGGAACGGTTCTAAAGGGGCTCTTGTGTGCTTATAAATTTTGGCCCGCTGGCAAGCCATGCAGGTCCTTGCCCACTCTTTAACGTGCTTGCGCAGGCACGGCCAAACAAACTTCTCCGCTACCATTTTCACAGAAGCGCGCACCCCTGGGTGTGCCAGGGAGTGAACCGAGTCAAAAACGCGGCGGCGCCACGCGGCCGGAACTACCGGGCGTGGCCGCCCGGTTGACACATTGCAGATTAGGGGGGGCGTACTGGTTTGCAAACACCTGCTCTCCAGCCTTAACCCTGTTGGTCCAGACTGGAGCGCGCGCACGTCCGCATCTCTGCCCTGCTCCGTTGCCATGGCTGCGTAATCTATCCCCACGTGAACTGGGGCCGCGTGTGCTTCCGCACTGCTATTTTGCTTCGTGGCTGCCGTAGTATAATCTGCCCCTGCGCATGCCGGTGCTGTGGCCGCGTGAGAGAGGCAGTCTGCTACTACGTTGAGTTTACCCGCTACGTGCTGAATATCAGTGGTAAATTCCGAAATTGCGGCCAGCTGCCTCTGCTGCCGGCCCGACCACGGATCTGAAATTTTGGACATTGCGAAAGTGAGCGGCTTATGGTCAACAAAAGCGGTGAAACGCCGACCTTCCAGCCAGAACTGGAAATGGCGGATGGCCAAATGGAGCGCTAACAGCTCTTTGTCAAACGTGCTGTATTTCCGCTCAGCTTCGCTCAAGGATTTGCTGAAGAATGCTAGCGGCTGCCAAACACCGGCAACGTGCTGCTCTATAACTGCCCCTATGGCCGAATCTGATGCGTCGGTAGTTAGCGCGATGCGGGCCGATGGGTCCGGATGAGCTAGAAGCGCGGCTTCAGCCAAGGCTTTTTTTACCTCCGTGAACGCGCGGTCCCGCTCCGGGGACCACTCGATTGTATTGGAGGGTTTTTGCTTTCTGAGCGCGGCGTATAACGGCTGCATGAGCTGCGCTGCGTGGGGTAGGAAACGGTTATAAAAATTTACCATTCCTAAAAATTCCTGCAATGATTTGACCGTTTGTGGTCGGGGAAAATCTGCTACTGCGCGCACCTTATCCGGCAGCGGAACTGCCCCTTCTGGGGACACGCGGTGGCCCCAAAAAATCGATCTGCGCAACGCCAAACTGGCACTTGGCTGGATTAATTATTAAGCTGTGCTCTCCCAACCTCCGAAAAACCGCAGTGAGGTGTTTTTTGTGTTCTTCCTCTGAAGTACTGGCGACCAAAATGTCGTCGAGGTAAACAAACACGAATGGGAGATCGTGTAACACGGCATCCATCATGCGTTGGAATGTTTGTGCAGCGCCTTTGAGGCCAAACGGCATGCGCAAAAACTCAGAAAGTCCAGAAGGGGTTATAACCGCTGTTTTAGGAATGTCCTCCGGCCGGACTGGAACCTGATGGTAGCCACGAACCAGGTCTATTTTAGAAAAAGTGCGGGCCCCGCTAAATGCACTGAAAAATCCTGGATGTGTGGGATGGGGTAGCGATCGTGTGCCGTGGCGTTGTTTAGCCTGCGGTAATCGCTGCAAGGTCTCCAGGAGCCGTCGGCTTTCGGGACCATATGCAGCGGCGAAGCCCATGGGCTTTTCGAATGGCGAATAATGCCCAGCCTCTCTAGGCTGGCGAACTCCTTGCGCGCCATGGAGAGTTTAGCAGCGTCCAGGCGCCGAGCTTTCGCGAAGACGGGGGGGGCCAGTTGTAGTGATTAAATGCTCCACCCCGTGTTTCGCAACTGTTGCCGAAAATGTGGGAATCGTGAGTGCTTGAAACTGGGTCGGTATTGTGTTAAACTTACCACCTGCTGTGGCGACATTGGTCTGCACTGGTGGCGGGGACACTCAAGCTGCACAGGGAATAGAGTAAAAAGAGAGTGCATTTACCAGCCGCCTATTGGCAAGATCAACTAACAAACCATGTGAGCACAGAAAATCAGCACCTAACATGTTGAAACTCACCGCCACTATGACAAAAGTCCATTCATAAGTGCGGCCATGTAAGGACAGAGACAAAGTCCTTTCCCCGTAGGTGTTGATGCTCGAGCCGTTCGCTGCCGTTGCCCCGTTTCCACGGGGGCCAGCCACCCGGTCAGCATAGGTTGGGGTGATGAAACTCACTTGGGCTCCAGTGTCTATAAGGAACTGCCGCCCGGAGCTCGTATCTGTGATGTATAGCAGCTTATTTCTTTCGCCGAGAGCCGAAGCTGCTAACGATTCCCGGTCCTGCCGTTTCCCGACTTCTTGAAGTTGCACGGTGGCACAAACCTGTGCGCCCTCTCTGCAAACCGCCGATGATAAAAGCAGAGATCCTCTCCTCCGCTGCGTCGGGGCCGCGCCTCTGCTGCTGGGCCATCACCTCCGCTGCGTCGGGGCCGCGCCGCTGCCATCAATGGTAGGCTCGGCTCGGCTCGGCTGTCTCCAGCTCGTCGCTGCCTTGGGTCGCCGCCGCGGTCGTCTGCTCGCCGCAGGAGCTGAGGAGCCTCTGCGCCTCTTGGGCCAGGTCACGGAAATCCTGCTGGGTGTCACAACGCATGCTGGACAGCGTTCCTCTCATATGCGTCGGGAGGTTGGTCAAGAAGATGTACTTAAAGAGGAAATCGTCGTCGTCTGACCCCCTCAGCTGCAGCATGTCTTCCATCAGGGCGACTGGCCTGTGATCTCCTTGGTTGAGCATAGCCAGGAGCCTCCTAGCCCTCTCTTCGGCTGAGGGCGTGAAACACTTGGTGAGGGCAGCCTTCATTCTGCCGTATTTGTCTTCGGCGGGTGGCTGCTGTACCAAGCTCCACACGCATCGAGCTGTGCGGTTGTCGAGTCTAGCGATGACATGGTAGAACTTAGTGTCAAGTGTCATCCGCCGTTATGCCTGCGAGCGTGAACTGTGCCTCCGCCTGGAGGAACCACGAGTCTGGGTTGTCCTGCCAGAATTCCGGCAGTTTGACGGCGATGGCGCTCGCTAGGGCAGACTCCAATGAGTCCTGATCGTGGAGAGCATTTCCAGGCATTCTCACACGTCACTGGTCACCAATGTGGGGAGCGTGAAATAACGAAGCTGAATTGGTTCTTAATTCAGGTTTTATTCAAGCACTTCATCCCCAGCCTTCTCTCAGGAACAAAAGAGGAAGAGCTGCATCAGACCTTCACATTTATACCTCTCACACAAAGGAAGAATCACATATCCCTGTCAAAACCCCCTATTGACATTAACTCCCCCTCCAGTCTCTCAGTCCTCCACCTGTCTCCCAGGAGGTCGGGAAGTTCTTCCAGTCCCTTGTCGCCGTACCTCCGTCCTCTGTTGTTAACCGCAGGTGGTCCAGACATATTGTTCCATTCAGGACGTGAAGTCAATCCACACATGCAATCTCCAGCATCCCCTTAATGCTTATGCATATGTAGGCAAAAATACATGGGCTACATTTATAGGCTTTTTTTCAGACTTTTTAATTTAGCTAACCAGTCTCATAGGTAGCACTACAAGTAAACGCATGCGTAGCTGGACCTAGTGATGTAATGCCCAAACACTATGCACACTATGCATAATTAGCAGTGATTTAGTGGACAAAATAAATAGTAATAGTATAATTCAAAACTATGACATGTGAAATCCAATCTAAATTTGTGAAAGAAGTTCAGTTAAAACATGATATCGCCATCTATCACATGGTTTATACACACAATCAAATCAAACACAATCAAGCATATGTGCAGCAGGCCCCATTGATGCTGACTTCATACTACGCACATGACTAGCAGTACAACAGTATGCATAGTACCATTACTCTACTAGTTACATGAATATAACATGTGGGAAGTCTAGTCAAAAGCACAAACTGAGAAAATTAAACTGAAAAAATAGGTGTTTTCAGTAAAAAATGTGCTCGGGACTTTGCTCTGGAGTACTCCAAGTCGTTACTTGGTTGTAGGTCCAGAAGAATGAAGGAAGCCAAAACTGTTTTAGCAGGAAATACTAGCTTGAAGGCGAACAGCATTGCTGACTGATGACATCAGTGGTAAAAATCTGCAAGAATTCCAATCTTCTTACTCAGGCCTTAAACTTATATTTCAGGCTTAGAACCAAAAGTGATTCTAGGGTCTCTTGACTCTAGAATGCGCCACAGCCACTTCCTATGGCAGCGGCTGTGGCGTAGGTGTAGTGTGGCTGACTACTGATCGGAGGGTCAGGGGTTCGATTTCTGCACCATCTGCAGTCTGCGTGTCAAAGTGTCTTTGAGCAAGACACTGAGCCCCCAGTTGCTCCTGGTGGTTCAGACCAGCGCCTGTATGTATGGCAGCTCTGCCGCCATCAGTGTGTGAATAGGTGGATGGCAGGATCTCTAAAGTGCTTTGGCCATCTTCAGATGAGAAAAAGCGCTATATAAGTAAGCACCATTTACCTTGGCAAAAATTCACGAGAGGCCCCTCAAACCAGTGTTCATCACAACTTTTATTTGATAACTAAATAAAAGGTATTGTCCAATTTAGCACTTTTGTTTGGGTTTTTTTTTAAATTTTCAGCCTACTAGCTGAACAGACAAGACAAGTACCGGTGTCCTTACCACGACACCCAGGTACTCAACATGGTCACATCAGGACCAGCAGAGGGGCCCCTTTAGGGAGTTCTGCGCCAGCCTACCACTGCCATTGCAAACTCTCCACATTGTCACTGCTGTGTTGATTCAAAGTTGGTCAGCCCTCGGGGGCCTCCTTCTGGCCTGGGGCCCCAAGCATTTGCCTGCCAGCATGCAGTGCCTCATATGAAAGGGACTCAGATCCAGTCTTAAGACAGACAGCCAGATTTGAGTCACTTCAGGTTGATAAAATAAGTGTAGCTTTATAGTATATATAGAAAATTGGAATTAGGGCTGCAACAAACGATTATTTTGGTAGTCGAATAATCATGTGACAGTTTTTTCGATTAGTCGACTAATTGCGATTATTTTTCTCATGTCCACCATCTCTGCTTCCTGTTGGGGCTCTAGTTTATATTTTACCTCACCCGCTGTTTAAGCCTGCACGCCTGTGAAAATCACCTTGTTGTCAGTCCCTGCTTTAATATAACATTTTATAGTGGTTTCCAGAGCTACATACAAAAAACCAAGAAAGCTGTATTGATTATCATAAATTTATGGTTATATATCAGTTTATCACAGACAGCATAATGCCTAATGACAGTTAAACAAAAGATTAAATATCTTACAACTGAATTACTGATCTGCTCCAACCCACAAACTAACATTAGGTGGAAGTTTTCTATAAGTGCATTTTTTAACAATATAATTCAGAAAGGTAAACCTTCATATTCAGTATTCACTGCACTTAAGAGTGATATTTCAGGGCATTTGATTTAATTTTGATAATTATGGCTGTAGGGTTTTATTTATTAAATTAAAATTAGGATATTCTATTCAACCCAGATGCACTAATATTCAGAATGATGGCTAATATTAATGAAGATGAAAAAGAGATGGCGACGCCTGTAATTCAGTCATTTACTGCATTCAACACGTTAGCCATGACAGCTCTGCCCTCGGCAACCAGAGAGCTCATTGTCAAACAAGTAAGCTAACATAAACAACACGTACTAACAGTATTGTCATTTTTCTAAAGCTTGAAACAGTTGGCCATTGAAAATAAGTGGCGCTAACTTTCTTTACTCGCTAAAACCTACCAAGCAGAAGCAGCCGTTAATGTCGCAGCTCCAGGGTGTCTCCATTTCAGATGCTCATGCATCACTGTAGTGCTGCCATGGTAAGATAAGTTTGCTTTGTAGAGTCTGCATTTTACTTGTCTCGGTTTTTTTGGTTTCTGTGAAATGTTCCCATACTATAAAAAGTTTGAGTCTGCTTTTTTTTTTTTTAGCTCCACTTCAACTTGTTTGTCTTTTCGCTTCGCCATGCTGTGCTCCTCTTCTTCTTTGCTGGAAATTGTTCATGCGTGCCGGACAGCAGAGGCGCTACTGCCAGCAGTTCTGGCTGTGCATTGCAGTTAAAACTGAACATTTCCGCGGCATATATATAAACTTTAAAATTAAACTATTTGTCGACAATAAAAATCTGCATCGATGTTATCAACAACGTTGATTAGTCGTTTCAGCCCTCCTTGGAATGTTCTCCCACTGTGCTTACTTACTCAGTGCAGTCACCCATAGGCACACATAAGGATCTGTAATCCTTAAAAGCACAGCTGTACCATTTCACCACACTCGGACAGATGGAAGACATTATTTGATCCCTAAATCAAAAGAAAATCACTTCATATCACAAAAAAAGCAAATTGACAGTCCTCCAAATATTTAAAGGAGGAGATGGATTGAGGCCTCAGTGTCTACTGGGGCTTCCTGTGCGGAAACTCTAATTTTGGATTTAAACAAAGCAGGAAAAGGAAAATAAATATGGGTCAGTGGGGAGACGGCACTGTTGCTGACCTCGGCGACACAAAGGGGCGACACGGCAGAGACGATTGTCAAAGTGTGTTCCTTGATTTTTAGCATGAGCGCACTCTCCACGCAGGATGTCATGAGTCAAACGCGGACCTTGGGCCTCAGAGAGGAGGAAGTGTCTCCTTTATGGCACTTTGCAGAGCAACTGCCAGTGCAGCATTGGCCAGATGTCTTGTAATGGAAAAGGAAGCAATCCAATACACAGCAGTCTTTGTTCCCCTTTTTTGTTTGGAATCAGGGCTGGGAAGTATATCCTACACTGAGACATAAAGCACTTTATTTGGTTAAAAAAAAGCCAGTAATGTGGTTATTGTTAAATGTCACTGATACACATGAATAAGTCATTAGCGCCATAGTTCCTCTGATTACAGCTCTGATTGCTTTCCTCTTTTTCTCCAAAAGAAAACCTCTCATTTTACTTGTTCTTGTCTCCCTCTTGTCTTTGACCCTTTGGCCTCACCCGTCTTTCATAATCCAGAAGAAAAATGTCATCACGCCGAGGGAGCGCATGAACAGAAATGTCCTTGATGTTTGTCCTGCTGCTTTTAAACATGCGCTCCGACCGCCATCAGCCAAAGCCCTCCTCCTTTCCTCCCTTTATTCCTTTGACTGCATCGGAGGGTTTTCGGTTTATTCAGAATTGTGCCACGGTAATTAAGAGCTTTCTGTAAAATTATACCATTGATATAAAAAGCCGGCTTCTGGAGGAATTGTTGTGCCGTATTTATCATCTGGACCTGATTAGGCTCAAATCACTAGTTGGGCCTGCGTGCGCCACAAATGAAAGACAGTAGGCTCTTTTAACTTGGACGTGGACAACAGTTTCACTACTTTATTAAACGCTTAGTTAATCTAATTGCTGCAGCCATACATTTTATTATAGCTCAAATTCATTTATAAGATAACAGCCTTTGTGGCAGACGAGGCTTAAAGCGTCCTCACCCTGACTTTTAAAGTGATGGGAAGGTTAAGTTCGAACTGTGTTAGATTTATGCTGCCTTTCAAGCATCCTTCATTTCCACTTACTTACCAGATCAAGCAATCTCCAGCGAGTCTATAAAATCCCACAGCTTACTTTTCTTTAATTAAATGCCACTCGTAATGCTCCCCGGTGCACCCCCGTATATCTGATGCTTTAAAAGCAAAGAGCCCACACTTTAATGCGGTGCGCCGTCTGCAGCCCCACTTCGCTGAGGGGACGCGGCAACAGACATCCATCTTAACAAGGTCACACCGTTTGATTTTTAATATAACGGTCAATGCTCGGGCCCCGTGTCCTCCTTTAAAATATTAGCGCTCATTAATGATTTGGAAGCTGCCCCGCCCCTCCCTTCCTCGTAAAAAGCCATCAGCGGCCATTCTCCACACGAGGGTGAGCACAGTCGGATCCTGCGCCGAGACCTGCTCCCACTCAGTGCCAGGGGCTGGCTGCAAGCCTGCTTTATAGGCCGGCTTTATGGCATTCATTATGCACACTTAACAGCCACTGTAATTCTCTCAGATGGGTAGGGGAAGTGAGGCGATTAGCTGTCGGGTCTAAACGTGGGTTGCCTGAGTCTTTGACCTTTTGTTTTGGACATGAAAGATGGCATCTCTGGCTCTTACAGGAAGATTTCCCATTTGCTGCGTGGCGTGCGCTCTGTAATATATTTTTATCATTGTTTTTTTTTTTTTTCCCGCCGTCTAATCAGAAGAAAGTAGGATGAAATAAGGTCTCCTCTTATAGAAGAACTTTGATTATTTTCCTTGAGGCTTGTATAAGTGTTATTGCATTCCTCTTTATTGTTTGAGATTGATTCCGCTGGGCTTCCAGCACAAACACTGACTTAAAGTGACTGGAAATTGTATTCACTTTGCTGCATGTGAAATGTAAAAAAATGAGGCTTAGAAGGGGTCAGGGTCGAAAATGTCGCACACTCCTACGCATACAGCCTATTAGAGGCAAGCTTTTGTAGAAGGGGGGGTTAACTTTTCTTATCTTCTTGTTATTTTGCTTCCCACTCATTAAATGTTGTGCAGTTAAAAAAAAAGTGGGCAAATGTTAACAGCAGTGCTCTACGGGAAGGTTGCCTTTGTTCCCTTTGTTGTCCTCGTTGAGAGCTTTAAATCGCGTCTTCAGAGAAATTACCGGCTCATGACCTGTTGAGGCTGCGGGATGAAGTCATTTTCTTACTTCATCTCTGTTGCATTATTGCCCACCTGCTGCTCTAAATAATACACGGTTTATGGAATTACTGCACTCTTAACGAATTAATACTTCCACTTAACATGACTTACATCGCTGTGCTGATAGAGATAGAGATGTGTGAATGCCAGCGGTGGGTAAAACAGCCAGACACTGTACTGAAGGAAAAGCAGCATTACCGTGCAGCAGTGGTTCCCGGCCTTTTTTTTTTCATGCACAGTGATCATCAGGTGGATCTGTATCAAGGTTGTGCTCAAGGTCAGGGTCATAGGTCAGGAGATCATTTATTATTATGATGATGATGATGATTTTATAAAATTTGTTACTCCTCCTAGGCAATTACCCTAATTCTCAACAAATTCACATGCAGTCATCCTCCGGTTTGTCTGCGTCCAGGTTGAGCTCAAGATTGCTGTCAAAGGTCAGAAGATCTGGGCATTTGTGACTTCACAAAAAATCGTCACTCCTCCTAGGCAATTTCCCCAGTGTTCGGCAAACTCATGAACAGCGATCATCAAGTAGGTCTGCATCTAGGCTGTACTTAAGATCAAGATTTCATCAGGCCGGAATGAGCTACTCCATCATTGATGGTCTGGTTTAATGTAAATTTATGAAAAAATAACTATCTGTGTGTTCTCTCTAATATATTGTAAATCATATAATATCAATAAAAAGTAAACTGTAATAAATTAAACATATCATAATCCATGACAGAAAAATACTGACTTAAATGTGGGAGATCAAAAGTAACTAACTTCATTCATTTTATTATTTTTCTGTCCATGTAAGTACTTACGTACCCACACAATACATCTTCAAAATTTACACATATTTCATGAACGAAAGGAGCAGGAAGAAGACAAAATCTTATAAATACCTGCCCCTACCTCACAACTAACATAAACAACTACTGTAGATGGCACCCAGAGAGCGCATACCTTTGCCAAGGCTCCGTCCCTCCCTCCCTTTGTCTGTCCATATCGCCATCCATCTGTACATTGTGAGATAGGGCCTTGGCGGAGGTATGCACTCACGGATCACCTCCAACATCTAATGAGTTCATCTTTGGGCCAAGGGCCACCTCTGGTGAATATTTCATCCAAATCCATCCAGTAGTTTTGGAGTATTGTTGCTAACACTCTGTGAGAAGATAAGAGCCTTGGCGGAGGTATGCATTTTGAGATCATCACCAAAATCTAATGTGTTGCCATTACACACCTTTCCTGAAAATTTGAATGAAAGGCGCTATATAGATGCAATCCATTATGATGATTATTATTATTAACAGACAGAGAAACAACAGCAAAAACAATATGACTACATTATATGACTACATAATAATAATAATAATAATAATAATAATAATAAAAATAATAATAATAATAATAATAACAAGACTGTCATAATTGTATTGACCATACATTGGGGCTGGGCAATTCCACCTTAAATGAACATCATGGTTTATTACCTCCGCCAGGCCGAAAAGGCCAGGAGGAGGTTATGTTTTTGCCAGGGTTTGTGTGTTTGTCTGTCTGTCTGTTTGTCTGTTGGTTAGCAAGATAACTCAAAAAGTCTTGGACGGATTTGCATGAAACTTTCAGGCGTTGTTGGAAATGGTACAAGGAAGAACTGATTAAATTTTGGGGGTGATCCGGTTCACCGTCTAGATACAGGAATTTTTTTAAAGCATTTTTCAACACTGTGACATAGGGCCATTTTCAACATGTGCACAGGCGCAATGGAGGGCGCTGGTCGTCGTGTCTGCAACACAAACTCTGCGTTCTTCAACGTTTTAGGCACAAAAGCACGCGGAAAACACTGCTGGCCTGGGCCCGCCAGCGTGCTTGTGTTTGCGCGCAACTGCAAAACCTCACACGGGCAGCTGTCCGCTGACGGATTCTTTGGCAGAAATTCCCCGGCCAGCCATAGGAGCTGCGCATTTGGCAGAAATTCACCGGCCAGCCATAGGAGCTGCGCATTTGGCAGAAATTCCCCGGCCAGCCATACGCGCTGCGCAATAACGAGCTCTCTGCCAGCGAAGCTTCTAAATTCTCGTTTGCCGCGGAGCACAACCCCAAAATAATATAATATAAAACCCACGACAACCCGTCTACCCAATTTGCATCCGTCAGTGGAGGAGATGGACACAACAGCAACACTTCAGTTTATTACCTCCGCCAAGGAGGCAATGCTTTTACTACTGAACCACTAATCCTATCACTATCAGATTGATTGTCATTGATTAATTGTGTGTTTATTGCACTGTCCCTGTCAAATAAACAAATAATCATTGTGAATCCAATTGCTAGTCATATGTTTACATGCTCAAGGAATCTGAAAACGTACACACAAACACTGTATGGGGGGAATTGTGGCGCTTGGCGGAGGTCTGCGCTCTCCGAGTGCTTTTCTAGTTGAATCTTTCATGTTGGTTTTCTTTTTTTTTTCCTCCCCTCTTCTCCATTGCAGTTTACTGACAAGGTTCATAATTATTAAGCAATATTACACAACAGTGCGGTATCATACCATGTTTTTGCAGTTATCAACTACAAATTCACATTATTTGATGCAGCAAAGTTCAGCCTCCACCTCCTCCACTGTCGCCTCCCGTTCTCGTCTTCCTGTACTGGCGTCCTATGTCCCGCCCTTCCTTAGTTCTGATTGGCTGCTTAGAAAGGTCTGACATTGATGAGCACAGCTGTACAGTAGTCTGACAAGTTGAACTTTTTTCAGCCCTGAGCACCGTGACAAAAAGCGGCCACCGCTCAAAGCGTTTCAGCACCGAGGGCGCTCAGCTCTGTAAACACTGGACTATATAGAGAATGAATAGAAAATAGTCGCCCACAGCAGGAAAAATGAGTTTGGTGGACACACCCCCTAATACTTTTTCTGCAGTGTTTGGCTTCTGGGTTGCCGAGGCGTGTGGCCCTATGACGTGACCATGCACGTAACTGAGTGGACACGTCTTAAAGAGGCAGTACATGAAAAGTGCCAGATTAATATATGAAATAATATTCAAAAAATTCCTGCATCCATTGTGCTCTGAATCACCACCAAAATCAAATCATCTGTTCCCCGTGCCATTACACACCTTTCCTGTAAATTACATCAAAATCCGTTCATAACTTTTTGAGTTATGTTGCTAAGAGTCAAACCAACAGACAAACCAACCAACGCTACCGAAAACATTACCTCCATCCTCCCTTGGCGGAGGTAATAAGTCTATGTTACAAGTATTGATGGCTGCTGCTGCAACTTCAGCATTGTACAGCAATTAACTCAATCACAACTTAAGCACTTTTCTATAGTATTGACCAGACAATTCATACATTGCTCATATTTTTAATGACAGAGTATTTTGTCTTTACATATTTTCTTAAAAATATGTAAAAGGTTGGGGATATGTTGGCCCATTTGATCATACTTGAGTAAGTCATTTTTTTTTCTTCATAAATGTTCTAAAGCATGAACTTAATATAGAGTCATTAAGATATGGCTATTGTATATTACTGTTCAAACCTGTAAAATAATATTCAAACTTGATTACAGAGTTTGTAGTTGTAAATCAAGCTTTGGTACTCTGTAAAATATGTACTTCTGTGTTAAAACTATGTAAATTACAAGTCCAAATTTTTTCTACAGTATCAAGTTTGAATATTATTTTTCAAGTTTCATACAGTAACATACAATATCAAAATCTTACTGACCCTATTTTAAGGCCATACCCCCTGGTGTCTGTTGATAATTGATTGTTCTATGGCCATGTTTATGCAGCCTCTTTACATCCTCTTGGACTTTTTTATTCCCAAAAAAAGAGATTTTCAGGTCACAGTCTGACCAAACTGTTAGGACACATTTCACAGAGCCTCTCTGTTTAGATGCACAAAGTATCAGCCGCTGTTGGAGGAAATTTAGGTAATAAATCTTCAGACGGTGACCTCATAAAGTCTGCTTGACCTACAAGATGAAGAGCCAGAGTGGGCCATGCACCATTAAGTTCACACAAGCAATTGAGATTGGATTTCAATTCTTATACACAACTCTACAGTCAGAACCAGCGGCACTTTAAAAAGCACCACAGTGATGTCCTGCACCACCAGCTGCAGGAATGTGGATGTGTTAGCTGGACACCGACATCATTTCTTCTAGAAAAAAAACCTCCCCATGACGTACCGTATCTCTACAGCAGCCACAGTTTGAAAAATAAATAGTATAACTCAGTATGAAAAGTGTGACGTGGCCAAGAAGAAGAAGCTGACTTTATTGTCATTCAGTCCATACAACCAATCGTGCAGTCGAACGAAATTACATTTCTCCTGTCTACAATGTTAATCACTTCTAGAATCAGAGGGGTCGCTCCCATGCAAGGCACCCCCACAAACAACTTTTCCTTCCCCCATTCTATTATGCTGAGAACCAAGCTAGAAGGCGGGAAGTACCATTTTTATATGGTCTTTGGTATGACCCAGCTGGGACTTGAACTATCAAGTCTCTATCGACTCTATCAATGCTCTATCAACTAGGCCACCACTCTGGTAAAGGACCAGTTGCTGCATTTGGTAGTATTTAAGTATTTCATATTTTATTTTTTATTGTATTTTTAATAAGGCTGTGCATAATTGCATTTTCATTCATTGAAAATACATGACTCTCATATTCAACCAAAATACTGCTAGAGCAACATAAAACACTCCATAATCATTAATGTATGCTCAATTAAAACATGTTTACAGTTTATGATAGCAATTTCTAATATTCTCTTTCAGGTTCATTATAAAGAGTTATTTTCTCTGCACAACTGCCAGTTTTAACGTTGTTGTCACATTTTCTGTTTTATTTTGAAACATCAGTGAGAAAGTCAGTGCTTCTATTTAAGGTAACTTTCCTAATTTCAAGCCTTAAAAGTACAAACAAACTGAGCAATTCTTAATTGATATCCAGAGCTCCTGACCTTAATGGTGAGTTAGAAACTTTTATTCACTTTATAATGGTGTGATTGAGAGATTGTGTTTTTCTCCGCTCACTCTGACAGAAACTCTGCCTGTTTTCATACCTTTGAGTGACTGAACAGTTCTGAAAGCTTGACTAAACAGTGAGCTTTCAGAACCATTCCTCATCACCAACGGGGTGAAGCAAGGATGCATCCTGGCACCTACTCTGTTTTCCATCTTCTTCAGCATGATGCTCAAGCAGGCAATGGAAGATCCTGGAGATGAAGACTATGTTTTCATCAGATACTGTCTGGATGGCAACCTGTTCAACCTGAGACGTCTATGAGCACACACTAAAACTTGTGAACTAATAATCCAGGATCTCCTCTTTGCAGATGATGCTCCCCTTGTTGCCCATACAGAGAGAGCATTACAGCGTTTAGCTTCCTGTTTTACAGAGGCTGCCCAACTCTTTGGGCTCGAGGTCAGCTTGAAAAAGACGGAGGTCCTTCACCAACCTTCGCCTGGGGCTGATTACCATCCTCCCCATGTCACCATTGGAGAAACTGAGCTGAAGTCAGTACAACAGTTCACTTACCTGGGATGCATCATCTCAGCAGATGCTTGGATTGACAAGGAAATTGACAGCAGACTTGCAAAGGTGAATAGTGCATTTGGTAGACTGTACAAAAGGGCGTGGAAAAACAAACGTCTCAAAGCCAGTACCAAAATCAGTGTCTGCAGGGTGTTGTTCTTACCACCCTCCTATATGGCTCAGAGTCTTGGGTCACTTCTAGTAGCCACCTATGACTTCTTGAGCACTTCCATCAGCACTGCCTCCATACCATTCTGAACATACACTGGAGTGACTATATTACTAACATTGAGGTCCTCAAACAGGCAGGGATCACTAGCATTGAGGCCATGCTGCTAAAATCACAGCTATGGACCGAGATCGTCACTTCCTTGTGGTAACGTATCGTCACTTCCTGTTTTGCTGTCTGCCTGTGTGGTTTGCTCTCCAGCTCTCGAGCCACTAGCTATGGCTACTAGCTCTCCTTCCTCTCCTCCTCTGGTGTGCTCTCTCTGTCAGATGTTTAGCTACACCGCTGCCTCTTTTAGTGATAACGGTAAATGTAATAAATGTTGTCTTTTTGAGGCGCTCGAGGCGAGGTTGTCTGATTTGGAATCCCGGCTCCGCTGCATTGAAACACCGTCTGCGCCAGTTAATCTCGACGGACGCCCATTAGCTGCAGCGGAGCTAGCTAGCTTAGGTCCCCCTGTCACCGGTTCCCCGGCTCTCCTCTGCAGCGAGGAGACTGGGTGGGTGACGGTGAGAAGGAAGCGTAGTCGCAAAGCCCCGGTTCACCACCAACCTGTTCACGTTTCTAATCGTTTTTCCCCGCTCAGCGACACACCCGCTGAGGAAAAAACTCTGATCATTGGCGACTCTGTAGTCAGAAACGTGAACCTAGAGACTCCAGCGGCCATAGTCACATGCATTCCTGGGGCCAGAGCAGGCGACATCGAGTCAAATTTGAAAATGCTGGCTAAAAGTAACTGTAAATATTCCACAATTGTTATTCACGCCGGCATTAATGACATCCGTCTCCGGCAGTCGGAAGTCACGAAACTTAATATAGAATCGGTGTGTGACTTTGCCAAAACGATGTCTGCCACTGTAGTATTCTCTGGGCCCCTCCCCAATCTGACCAGTGATGACATGTTTAGTCGCTCGTCATCCTTGAACCGCTGGCTGTCTGTGTGGTGTCCTAAAAATGACGTGGGCTACATTGACAATTGGAGCTCTTTTTGGGGAAAACCTGGTCTTATGAGACGAGACAGCATTCATCCCACTTTGGATGGTGCTTCTCATTTATCTAACAATCTGGCATCTTTTTTATCCAAATTTCCAAAACCCTGACTACTCAGAGTTGGGACCAGGAAGCAGAGTCGCAGTCTTACACGCCTCTCTGCAGCTCCTCTTCATCCACCACCCCTCAGCTTAGCCCCTGTCTTCCCCATCAGAGAATCGTTGTCTGCTCCCTCCAAAGTAAATACAAATATAATGTATAAGCATCCCAAAGTGATAAAGCAAAATATTGGTAAAACTCAAATTAAACATAAAGCCTCTAAATTGAATGATTTGGCCTCTGTTCCTCCTCATAATTTAAAAATTAAATGTGGTTTATTAAATATTAGGTCTCTAACTCCCAAGTCTCTGTTAGTCCATGATCTGTTAATTGATCATCAGATTGATTTAATTTCCCTTACAGAGACTTGGTTAGGGCAAGAGGATTATGTTGGTTTAAATGAATCAACTCCCTCTGGTTATTTAAACTGTCAAAATCCCAGAAGTTCTGGTCGTGGAGGAGGAGTAGCATCAATTTACCATTCCAAATTACTAGTTAATGTAAAGCAAAAAACATGTTATAATTCCTTTGAGGGCCTGGTCCTCAGTGTTGGGCACTTTAGCAATTCCAGGTTAAACCCAATTTTATTTGCCATAGTTTATCGTCCCCCATCAACCTATTCAGAATTTTTATCCGAATTTGCTGATTTCTTAGCTGATTTAGTGCTGAAATCTGATAGAATAATTATAGTAGGGGACTTTAATATACATGTGGATGTAGATAGTGACTGCCTTAATGTGGCTTTTAATTCAATATTAGACTCGATTGGGTTTTCTCAGAAAGTAGGAAATTCTACTCATTACCTCCACCATACATTGGACCTTGTTCTGACATATGGCATAGAAATAGAAAATCTTGTAGTGTCTCCTCATAACCCTGTACTGTCAGACCATTGTCTGTTAACCTTTGATTTTACTATTTCTGACTATTTGGCTCCTAAAGAAAAATATTATCACAGTAGATGCCTCTCAGATGATGCTGTTTCCAAATTTATGCAGATTGTTTCCTCTATGCCATGTGTCAACACAACGGAAATAAGCTATAGACAGCTTGCTCCTTCTGTAATTGATAACATGGTGGATAGTGTTTCAGCTTCTCTGCATCAGGCTCTAGACTTGGTGGCCCCCTTAAAAAAGAAAAAGTCTAATCAGAGATTTTTAACTCCTTGGTTCAACACAGAAACTCGTAGCTTAAAACAGAAGACTCGTCAATTAGAAAGAAAATGGCGCTCTACTAATTTAGATGAAATCTATTTAGCTTGGAGAAATCATCTTTTAATTTATAAAAAATCTCTTAGAAAAGCTAGAACGAGTTATTACTCTGCATTAATAGAAGAGAACAAGAATAATCCTAGGTTTCTTTTCAGTACTGTAGCCAGGTTGACAAAGAGTCAGGACTCTGTCAATCCTAGCATCCCCTTAGAGCTTACTAGTCAGGACTTTATGAACTTTTTCAATAATAAAATTTCATCCATCAGAGATAAAATCAATCAGATTCTTCCCACAGTTAACTTAAATACTGTAACTACTACAACTCCTTCTATTGATGTCTGTCTTGATGAGTTTACTCCAATCGACCTTTGTGAGTTAGACAAAATAGTTTCCTCATCCAAACCTTCAACTTGTCTTTTAGACCCTATTCCTACCAGGTTATTTAAAGAAGTCTTCCCACTTATTGGTAGCTTTATTCTTCATATAATCAATTCTTCATTAACTTTAGGCCATGTACCGCAGGCTTTTAAAACGGCTGTAATTAAACCCTTACTCAAAAAGCCAACGCTAGATCCAGGAGCTTTAGCTAACTATAGACCAATCTCTAATCTCCCTTTCATTTCAAAAATCTTAGAAAGAGTTGTTGCTACGCAATTATTTGACCACCTGCAGGGAAATGGTTTATTTGAGGAGTTTCAATCTGGGTTTAGAATCCATCATAGCACTGAAACAGCCTTAGCGAAGGTCACTAACGACCTCCTCATTGCATCTGATAATGGACTAGTTTCTGTACTTGTCCTTTTAGATCTTAGTGCAGCTTTTGATACTATTGATCATAATATTCTACTTGATAGATTAGAACACTATGTTGGACTTAATGGAACTTCGTTGCAGTGGTTTAGATCTTATTTATCTGATAGGTTCCAGTTTGTTCATGTAAATGATGAGTTTTCTCTCAGCTCAAAGCTTAGTCATGGAGTTCCACAGGGATCTGTGCTTGGCCCTACTCTTTTTAGTTTATATATGCTTCCGTTAGGCAACATTATTAGAAAGCACTGTATACATTTTCACTGTTATGCAGATGACACACAATTATACCTGTCAATGAAGCCAGATGATACTAATCAATTAGCCAAGTTAGAAGCCTGTCTTAAGGAAATCAAAGTTTGGATGACTTGTAATTTCCTGCTATTAAATTCAGATAAGACTGAAGTCATTCTTGTTGGTCCAAAAAACTTTAGAAATTCCTTTCCAAATCAAACTTTCAGTTTGGATGCAGTTACTCTTTCTCTTAATAGCTCTGTGAGGAACCTTGGAGTTATTTTTGATCAGGATTTGTCCTTCAATTCACATATTAAATTTGTTTCTAAGACTGCCTTCTATCATTTGCGTAATATTGCCAAGATTAGGAGCATCTTGTCTCAGAGTGATGCTGAGAAGCTGATCCACGCTTTTGTTAGCTCGAGATTAGATTATTGTAATTCTTTATTATCAGGCTGTCCTAAAACATCTTTAATAAGTCTTCAGCTGATCCAAAATGCTGCAGCAAGAGTTTTAACAGGTACTAGAAAGAGAGATCATATCTCTCCGGTTCTGGCCTCCCTTCATTGGCTTCCCATAGAGTTTAGAATTAAGTTTAAAATCCTTCTTCTTACTTACAAAGCTCTAAACAATCAGGCTCCTTTTTATTTAAAAGATCTGATACTACCGTATCATCCTAACAGAGCACTACGCTCCCAAAATGCAGGTTTACTTGTAATACCTAGAATCTCCAAAAGTACAATGGGAGGCAGAGCCTTCAGTTATCAAGCTCCTCTCCTGTGGAATCAGCTGCCAATCTGGATTCGGGAGTCAGACTCGATCTCTGTTTTTAAGAATAGGGCTAAAACCTACCTTTTTGATATAGCCTACAATTAGGGAGGGATCATGTGTTTTCTGAACCCTCCCTTAGTTATGCTGCTAATAGGTTTAGTCAGCCGGGGGACCTCCAGTAATGCACTGGGCCTCACTCCTTTCCTCACTCTCTATGAAATATTTTTTTTT
Organism: Pholidichthys leucotaenia; assembly: GCA_020510985.1. Lineage (NCBI taxonomy): Eukaryota > Metazoa > Chordata > Actinopteri > Cichliformes > Pholidichthyidae > Pholidichthys > Pholidichthys leucotaenia. Next base: position 151,846,935 of record CM035838.1, read on the forward strand.
TTTTGCTGGTCATTAACATTTGTTTGTTCTCTCCCATAGATTGAGTCCCCATCGTGCTGTTTGCTCTCTACATGTCTGTTCTTTTCTTCTTCTCTATCCCCTCACCCCCCAGCCAGTCGCAGCAGATGACTGCCCCTCCCTGAGCCTGGTTCTGCTGGAGGTTTCTTCCTGTTAAAAGGGAGTTTTTCCTCTCCACCGTCGCCAAGTGCTTGCTCACAGGGGATCGCCTGATTGCTGGGGTCTTTCTGCAACTGTGGGGGTCCTCCCTACAGTTGATAGTGCTATGAGATGACTGTTGTTGTGAAATGGCGCTATATAAATAAAGTTGAATTGAATTGAATTCCCAGACTTCCCTCTCCCCAGCCACCTGCTCCAGCTAGAGCTGGAGCAGGTGGCTGGGGAGAGGGAAGTCTGGGCTTCTCTGCTTGAACTGCTGCCTCCGCGACCCGGACCTCCGGAAAAGCGGTAGAAGATGGATGGATGGATGGATGAATTGAATTGAATTGAATTGAATTGAATTGAATTGAATTGAATTGAATTGAATTATGTTGGGTAGGGCAGTTTTCCAGGATGGCAGATCATCGTCTACTAAAGATAATCTTGTATGGTAAACTCTCCTCCGGTTACCGAAATATAGGTGCACCAAAGAAACGCTACAAGGTCTCCCTAAAGAAGTTCCTCAGTGTCTGTCATATTGACCATCGACATTAGTCCACGCTTGCCGCAGATCGTAACACCTGGTGGCATACTGTCAGCAGCGCTGTTTCCTATTTTGAGAACATCCATAGGACCAACATCAAGGAAAAGTGTCAGAGGAGAAAAGATTGCACAACAAAAACACCAAATCCTGAACAGAGCTTCCCCTGCAGACACTGCAACCGGACCTCCTGATCTCACATTGATCTCACATTGGTCTTGTTAGTCACAAGCATGCCTGCAGACGACATGGACAACTACCTTCATAATCTTCGTTCGCGAAGCCAAGCCATGAGGTCTGGTGTGTGTGTATGCATATGTGTGCATGCTTTAAATGGGGTTTGTGTGCAGAATGAGGTTACCCTGAGAACCGGAGTATTAGTTTAGGGTACTGTAAATTTAACTGCTGGAAAGCAAGATCTACTCTTCTTTTTAAGCTGAGCCAGCTGCTTAGCCAAACTAGTAACTAATCAGAGAGTGATCCAACAGCATCAGTTTTTTTAATCCATTGATTGGCATTAATTATCCCAGCCCTAATTTATAACTGTTATGTAATCGTATTGTTTTGGAATTTAGAATTGTGAAAAATATGTTAATTGTCAAAACAATTTAATGTAATCAGTTAAAATTAATTAAACTACTGTAAAGGTTTAATTTATAACAAATATATAAACCTTTTGTAATGAAAATGAATGATCTTAGCTTTATTTGTGACATTTCATTATTAGTAATACCTATTTTTATGCAATTCAGTCATGTTTGAGTGACAAATAGACATCACAACGGCTTTATTAGTATGTGTAATATTAAGTGAAAATTGTTAATCAGGGTTAATGTTAACCAATTCGTGTTAAAATGCATGATGATTCAAAAAAATCTGGATTTTTTTATGCACCAAATTATCTTAAACGATATCGAACGGTTTCTAGTAAGCATAGTTTGTTTTTGCATCTATGAGCAGAAGTAAAACTTTGAACAAAAAGTGCAATCAAGATCCACAAAGCCACCTGCTCTAGGAAAGAGATGATTTATGAAAGATTCTGGTGAAGTGAAATTCTGCTGTGTGGTCTGACGGAACCAAAATGAGAATCGAAAACTCCTAATTCAACCATAGAAAGCAGAGACAGACCGTCCAGCTTGTTTTTACAGTTCAAAATAAGGCACCCTTACATGTTCTGTGCATTTGCAAATGTTACCATAAATGCTGAACAATCTGTATACATCTAAGGAGCAGCCCGTGTAGCTTTTCAGACAATGATTTTTTTTTTTTATCAAGAAAGAACATACCTCAACAACAAAATAAAAGAAATTTCTTTGTGTGCGTTTACTACCTAAACTTGTTGCACACGAGGCATAGAAAACATTAAAGAGTTCATTTGTGATTTCGGTTGCTGCAAGGGTTAAAGCAGAACTGAGTCTTCTCTGCGGTTCTTTTAAGAGCCCCACTTAAGGTCTCTTTAGTAGCTCCAGATGTTTTGCGTAGCTATTTATTTAGCTTGTAAACAGGCTGACAAAAAGCGGCAGGCGTAATGATGGAGAGGCAGAACCGGGGTGACAGTGTTGGAGGCTTTTAGAAAAGATATCTGCATGCTTAATGATATATAGTGCTAGGTCTGGGGGAGATGACTTTGTCGCCTTTGGGAGGGAGGTTACCAAATTGGAATGCAAATGTTAACATTTTGGAATTCATTAGGGTCGACACAGCCCCCCGGAACAACAACATTGTGAATTGTGGAAGGGGGCTGGAGGTTCTCATTTTTTTGCAAATTCCTTCTCTGAAAGGGAATGGAAAGAAATGAGTCTGACCTTCTGACTCAGCTCAGTTTGTTGCAGCTTCTTCCTTCCCTCATTTGTCCTGAGATGAAAGCTATCATCCACCGTCTTGTTTGCCGCAAAGTCCCCATATGGAGCAGGTGGATTGTCCCCCGCTGTACTAATGTTATATTAGAACATCTGCAGTGTAGTCAAGTAGCACGCCAACCCCTGTCGGGATGAGAAACAGACACTGGCACTATGGTGGCATTAGGATTTGTCATAATTATCTAATATAAATGTTGACTTCTGCAAGCTTAGTCTGCATACAGCCCCAAGTCGCAATTAGAAAGTAGCAGGAACTTTAGTTTTGTAAGGGATTAAAAAGTCGAGGAGTTTGGTAAGAAATTCCTTTTGCGTGAATACTTCTTCTTCTTCTTCTTTTAGATTTGATTGGCGGTTGGCAACCAGCTTACAGGTGCATTACCACCACTGACGTGATTATCATCACTCTATATCTTTGTATAAGGAGCTCTTTTAAGGAGTTCTGAACAACTCCTGCTAGAAAAATTCAAACTGCTTTTTCATTCTTTGACAGCTTTTATTTTTTATCAGTCAGTTTCTTAGACAGTGTTACAAAGAAGTCTGTGCCAAAGCATCCAACACACAGACGCACGTACTGTATGTCTTTCACTAACGTATGGCAAGTCCTGATCTGTACCTCTCCACACACACACACACACACACACACACACACGCGCGCGCGTGCTTCCCCGGAGAATTGATTAAAATCAGAGAGAAAGACAGGCCTTGAACATAGCTGCTTTTGTACGAACAAACAAAGGCAGCCGGTAATTGGATTCACATTGAGAGAGGTATTTAAAACAGCCAACTAACACACGCTGCCAGCTTTTGGTGGGCATTTTATGACCCAGTCACCTTTACTAGTCTAGCAGTGCCTCCGGCAGAACACGGTCATGTCGAACAGCTCCCTTTCAACCTTGGAGAATAGTTTTACAGGAAATCTGTCAATCAGAACGGGCTCAGAGGTCTCTTACCTCCATTTCCTACGTTGTTTCCTCCTCTTGGCACGCTTAAATGCACCATTAATTCTCTCCATTTAGAACACTACAAGTAGTTGATTTGCAGTTCATTTGGGATTGACGTGTACTTTCTCTGTTTAATGTTTGATGTGTTTAAAAGCAACTTTAAGATAAATGGGCCCCTCTCGAAGGTTGGCGTGACCTATGGGAATGTAATCCCGAGCAGGTCAAATGCCACAAGTTACCGATAATTAAACACGTGAGGGGCTGATTAGAGTCAGTGAGTCAAGAAATTATTGAATTACTGCCGGACAAACTGTATCTGATTGTATAAATACCTGGAGCTGGGGGAGAGAGCGAGGGAGAGGAAGGAATGACTGCCATTTTAAGTCTAGGTTTGAAGTGAACAAGACAGAGATCAACTCCAGATGGCTGCAGTCACAGGGCCCGAGGCTCAGGGGACGCCACCGCCTCACAGTCTATCGCTCACCCAGACGTACATTCCATTTCTCAGGTTCTGAACCCAGATTTAATCCAATCCCAGTTGTGATTGTCTTTTCACCCCGACTCTGGGGCACTGTTCTCTGCAAGTTAAGAAGGCAGCTCTACCTGAAGGCTTGGAGCTGAATCAGAGTCTGGCCTTCATGGTTAACAGGGATTATTCAGAATGAGCAAATAGTGAGCTAAATGGTATTCACTTATATAGTGCTTTTCTTCTCATCTAGGATGACCAAAGCGCTTTACAGATCCTGCAATCCACCCACACATTCACACACTGATGGCGGCAGAGCTGCCATACACACAGGCACTAACCAGGCCACCAGGAGCAACTGGGGGTTCAATATCTTGCTCAAGGACACTTCGACAAGCGGACAGCAGACAGAGCGGGAATTGAACCTATGACCCTCCGATCAGTAGTCAGTCACACTACACCTGCACCACCGCCGCCCCTGGTGATGGTATTTCCTAAGGGCTACATGATTTCACATAAACCTCAGCCAGCAACTGTTGACTGTGGTTTTGCTAGTGTTGGTGTCTGTATTGGTTTGGCTACATGTTAAACCGCTCTGTGCCTAAATTCTAATGTTACAGACGTGGACAAAATTGTTGGTACCCCTCTGTTAATGAAAGAAAAACCCACAATGGTCACAGAAATAACTTGAATCTGACAAAAGTGGTAATAAATAAAAATTCTATGAAAATTAACCAATGAAAATCAGACAATGCTTTTGAATTGTGGTTCAACAGAATTACTTTAAAAACAAACTCATGAAACAGGCCTGGACAAAAATGATGGTACCCCTAGAAAAGATTGAAAATAATGTGACCATAGGGAAATGTTCAACCAAGATGTGTCCTCTAATTAACATCACAGGTGTCTGCAAACTTGTAATCAGTCAGTCGGCCTATTTAAAGGGTGACAAGTAGTCACTGTGCTGTTTGGTGACATGGTGTGTACCACACTAAACATGGACCAGAGGAAGCAAGGGAGAGTTGAGAGTTGTCTCAGGAGATTAGAAAGAAAATTATAGACAAGCATGTTAAAAGTAAAGGCTATAAGACCATCTCCAAGCAGCTTGATGTTCCTGTGACTACAGTTGCACATATTATTCAGAAATTTAAGATCCACAGGACTGTAGCCAACCTCCCTGGACGTGGCCACAGGAGGAGACGGATAATACAAATGGTAACAAAAGAGCCCAGAACAACCTCTAAACATATTCATGGTGAACTCCAAGGTCAAGGTACATCAGTGTCAGATCGCACCATCCGTCGTTGTTTGAGCCAAAGTGGACTTCATGGGAGACAACCAAGGAGGACACCACTGTTGAAAACAAATCATAAAAAAGCCAGACTGGAATTTGCCAAACTGCATGTTGACAGGCCACAAAGCTTCTGGGAGAATGTCCTATGGACAGACGAGCCAAAACTGGAACTTTTTGGCAAGGCACATCAGCTTTATGTTCACAGACGCAAAAATGAAGCATAGCAAGAAAAGAACACTGTCCCTACTGTGAAACATGGAGGAGGTTCTGTTATGTTGTGGGGCTGCTTTGCTGCATCTGGCACAGGGTGTCTTGAATCTGTTCAGGGTACAATGAAATCTCAAGACTATCAAGGTATTCTAGAGAGAAATGTGCTGCCCAGTGTCAGACAGCTTGGTCTCAGTCGCAGGTCATGGGTTTGCAACAGGACAATGACCCAAAACACACAGCTAAAAACACCCAAGAATGGCTAAGAGCGAAACATTGGACTATTCTAAAGTGGCCTTCTATCAGCCCTGATCTAAATCCTATTGAACATCTGTGGAAGGAGCTGAAACATGCCGTCTGGAGAAGGCACCCTTCAAACCTGAGACAACTGGAGCAGTTTGCTCATGAGGAGTGGGCCAAAATACCTGCTGAGAGGTGCAGAAGTCTCATTGACAGTTACAGAAATTGTTTGATTGCAGTGATTGCCTCAAAAGGTTGTGCAACAAAATAGTAAGTTAAGGGTACCATCATTTTTGTCCAGGCCTGTTTCATGAGTTTGTTTTTTAAAATAATTCTGTTGAACCACAATTCAAAAGCACTGTCTGATTTTCATTGGTTAATTTTCATAGAATTTTTATTTATTATCACTTTTGTCAGATTCAAGTTATTTCTGTGACCATTGTGGGTTTTTCTTTCATTAACAGAGGGGTACCAACAATTTTGTCCACGTCTGTAAATAGTGTCTTTTAGCAATATTCTTGCTGTAAGTAAACCAAGTTTAGTCTGGCCTTTGTTTTACTTTAGTAATGAGGAACCATGTTGATAGTTAGAGTTTGTATCTCTTGACTGATATTTTGGTTTTGATGACAGGATGGTACCTACAGTCCAATAGGTCAAATAAGTTTTATTTTACTTGTAGCCTTGGTTGCAATTGTGCAACATCAATGCTGAAACAAGTGAAATTACCTTCAAGCACCTACAATGCTCTGACTGTAAAAAACTTTTTTTGTGAGGGTGAGGGATATGTTGGGCCAGTGATTATGATGCAAGAATGCTGCACAACTGCACTCATCTCTGCTTTAAATCCCAGCTAATGTATTTCCAGCACACTTCCATCTGTCCAATGGACAACTTGTACAGAGACTTCCATGTTTTAGGCCACATTGCTCTGCTGCTGTCTATCTCTATGCTCTATAGTGGCTGTGAATAAGAATGGGATAAAGTTAGAGGATAGACAGTATATTCACTGCTATGAAGGTGGGGAACATGACAAATAACTTTCAGACTGTTTTAAGCTAATGCTAGCTTCTGTTCTGCTAGTAATCAGTGGAAAATTGCTCTCTGTTGTGTCGCCATGGTGACTGACAGTTCTGATATATAGAGTAAAGACTGGATGTTAAATAATGTCTTTATTTGAAGCAGTCAGAAATAATGAGAGATGAAAATCATGCATAATTAATCGTTAGATATGCATGTCTGTAACAAGTTTTTTTTATGACTTACAAGACATATCGAGCTAAACCACTCTTACGTGTTATGTCTGTTTTTCTGCTGTAAACTTCAGTTAAGCTAAGTTAAGTTAAGTTTAGACGGGCCATTTTGGTGATGTCACTATAACAGGTCAGCCAATCAGGCCTAAGCACTGACTATGGGCCTATGGGCCTATGGGCTATGGGTGGGCCTGCTTAGAGTATTCATAGATCCTGTCGTTTGAAGGAGAAGATTTTCACAAGCAACTGTAAGACTATGAAAGTTTTTTGTGTGTGTGGGGGGGGGGCAAAAGACACCATTTTAGACAATTTGATTTGTTTTGTGAATTGATGTATATCAATAATGAACATACAGTGTGCATCCACCCACCATACCCGAGGCAGACACACAGAATGATAAATATTTATGCTTCTGATTATTCTGTATGCTGTGCATTATTGATTGTGCTAAAACATCCCTCCAAGAGGATCTCATTAGGGCAGGAAATTAGTCAAAGCTAATATTGCTCATAGCTGAAAAGAGACTTTTGAGCATCATTCCATATTACCTCTCTCATTTCACCAGCGCCACAGAAGTTCATAAACTGTAGTGTTAAGGCGTTCATTAGAATTAGTATTTCCTCAAACTGACTTGACTGCAGAATTTGTGTGTGATTAAATATTAGCAGGAATTTAATTAGCATTTATTAGCAAGCTCTGCTATAGCAGATAATGAAAATCGTAATGAAATGCTCTGTTGAATTTTGTGTTGTGGGTTTGATTTTCTTTTTACTCCATATTTGCAGCAGTGTGTCTGTACTCAAAGTACAATGTACATTTTTTTCATTATTATGTGTTAAATGATAGTGTAGCTGCTGTAATTTTACTGTCCTACTGTTGGCTGGCTGTGTCTGACTGTTTTCAGTGTCTCTGGTCTATACAGCAGCCTACAGTTAGTTTAATAGGCTTCTCAGTCTGGTAGAGCTATTACCAAATCCAACACAGACCATTAGGCTGCATGGGCTTAATTGCACATTAATTGGATAATTAGTCCTGCACTTTGTTTTCCTCCCATTTTCTCAAATCTTCTCTCCCGTGTTGGCAAGCAGTCGGTCATTCTGCAGCGTTCCCTTTTGTCGTTATAATTTTTCGGTGCAGTGAGAAAATGCAGAAGAAAGAGTGTCATCATGTGGCAGGAAATACTGTATGCCACAGGGAGAGATTGCTCCACAAGGTTAGGAAACTACTGTTGAGAGGGTTGAAGGAGCTCTGGGTTGTCTTCCTCCCGCACCGTCATGTTGACCCACAACACCCGCTGTGTTTGCATCTCTCCCTGTGCAGGAACTAAGAGGAGGCATGCATCGTTAAATAGGCAACAACAACCCTCCAGGTCCGCAAGGTGCATTATTTATAAACTTTCAAGAGAGATTTTATTCATCTCTCCCTTGTATTTCTCCCCGCCATTATTGTCAGTGCTTTAGGCATGTGTCTCAGCACTCTCAGATTGCTGCCATTAAATCCTGGGATCCATAAGATGGAGTTATCAAAGCAAATGTTTGGCACATTTGATAGCGTTTGAAATATCCTCCTGTTCTAAAGCTCTCCAGGGAGAAAGAGGGACAGGCTTTTCATGCAAATAGCCGGTTTTCTGATATCACAGGGTGTCTAAATATCCGCATTTATCTCAGTGCTGTTGACAAACCCACCGAGCACTTGCTTGATGTTTGGCTGGATGGGAGACGACGGAAAAGCGTTCACTATGTGACATGGGGCCAGACAGCACATAATGAAATCATTATCTTAAATTTACAAGCAATAAATCTACCAAGCTGCAGTTTGAGTTGGAGGGGAGATTTTATTATGCGTATGGTAAACACATGGAAAGCCGACAATCAGAGAAAGGAAAGGCTCTGGTGAGGTTTTAATTTGGGAATGTAGAAGGTACGAATATGATATTGCATTTCATGTTGCTAAAATGTTGCTCTGTAAATGCTCAGCCACATAGACCTGCACATGTGAACACTTCTGTATTAAGAGTGGGGCAAAAAACTTGATATTAGTGTAGCATTGCAGTACTTTGTGTCCATGATACTGTATTGATTCAGAGAAACCAGTACTGGGACTACAGTTTTTTGGGGTACCAGAGTAATATAAAACAATTGACCTTTCAATCCATTAGGCGGTGCTAAGTGCTCAGTGTATGGTTAGGTCAGTTTATCAATGAAGTGACTTAGGAAATCTGTCCGGGAGTTGAACTACATGGAATGTGAAATTCCAATATATGATATCACAATACTAGGCGTATCACAAGATTGTGATATTATTATGTTACGGCTAGGGCTGCAGCTAGCGACTATTTTACGGCTCGGTAATCACCCACTCTAATCGAAGATTACTCGAGTAATCTGATACTTTTTTTTTAAAAGAAACTTGCTTTGACCAACATTTGCAGAACTTTTTCTTAAAGAGCAGTAGTAATTGTACCAAACACTCAATAACACAGATACCCATTTATTGCAGCGTTTATTGCCGCCATCAGTGTGTGAATGTGTGTGTGAATGGGTGGATAGCAGGATCTGTAAAGTGCTTTGGTCATCTGGAGAGGAGAATAAAAGTGCTATATAAGTGAATGCCATTTACCATTTACCATTTATTGCAATGTTTACCGGAGTGGTGGCTTAGTTAGTAGAGTATCTGCTTATTATAGTATAGTATAGCAGATACTATCTGCTGGCAATCCTGGCCAGATCATACCAAAAACCATATAAAAATGGTACTTTCCACCTTCTAGCTTGGCGCTCAGCATAATGGAATGGGGAAAAGAAAGTTAATGCACAGAGCTACCAGAGGACTGACCCCCCACTGTAGCTTTCACTACTCACAGTAGCTGTGTGTAGGGTCAGTGAAACAGAGATAGGCGCTGCCCCATACACCACATGGTGTGGAAGGGATTAAGTTTATTGCATAGAATGTAACTTTAAACGGTACGTTACACCATTAAGTTCTTTTTGCGGGTAGCATCCACTAGCGGATGCCATTAGCATCCATTAGCATCTCGATGCTAACGGCGGTGGCTATATGTTCTTTGGTCATACAGTATCTCACAAAAGTGAGTGCACCCCTCACATTTTTGTAAATATTTTATCATGTCTTTTCATGGAACAACACTGAAGATATGACACTTTGATACAATGTAAAGTAGTCAGTGTACAGCTTGTATAACAGTGTAAACGCACTGAGGAGCTCATTTCGCAGCAGACTACATCATCCTAGGTGCGCACCTGAGAGGTTTTGCAGGTCCTTCCTACCTACGGCTGTCAGACTGTATAACCTAAGCAGGGCTGCTTGCAGAGATAGCAAAAAAACGTGACGACCTAATAGTATTGAATGCAAAAGACGCAATAGACTTACACAATGGTCCCCTCCAGTATACAACTAGGACAATATCGGTCACTACGGAGGGTGACAATATGTATGGGTACATATTCATACTATATAGGATAACTAAGCAGACGGTTATGCCGTTTATTCCATCTAGCTACAATGCTCCGCACTGTGTGTATATATATTTATATATTTATTACATCTAGCTACAATGCTCCGCACTGTGTGTTTATATATTTATATATTTATATGTACATATGTATATTCGCTGCTCTTGTTTTTCTTGTCTTCTTGATTGTTGCTCTGAGTGTTGCTATCCCTGTGCTGTTACAATCCTGAAATTTCCCCATTGTGGGACTAATAAAGGCTTATCTTATCTTAAATTTGCTGCCCCCTCAAAATAACACACAGCCATTCTAAACCGCTGGCAACAAAACTGTGTACACCCCTAGTGAAAATGTCCAAATTGTACCCACTTAGCCATTTTCCCTCCCCGGTGTCATGTCACTCGTTAGTGTTACAAGGTCTCAGGTGTGAATGGGAAGCAGGTGTGTTAAATTTGGTGTTATCGCTCTCACACTCTCTCATACTGGTCACTGGAATTTCAACATGGCACCTCATGGCAAAGAACCCTCTGAGGATCTGAAAAAAAGAATTGTTGCTCTATGTAAAGATGGTCTAGGCTACAAGAAGATTGCCAACACCCTGAAACTGAGCTGCAGCATGGTGTCCAAGACCATACAGCGGTTTAACAGGACAGGTTCCACTCAGAGCAGGCCTCGCCATGGTCGACCAAAGAAGTTGTGTGCACGTGCTCAGCGTTGCTGCCAGCATTACTGGAGAGGTTGAAGGGGTGGAGGGCCAGCCTGTCAGTGTTCAGACCATATGCCGCACACTGCATCAAATTGGTCTGCATGGCTGTCGTCCCAGAAGGAAGCCCCTTTTAAAGATGATGCACAAGAAAGCCTGCAAACAGTTTGCTGAAGGCAAGCAGACTAAGGATGTGCATTACTGGAACCATGTCCTGTGGTCTGAAGAGACCAAGATAAACTTATTTGATTCAGATGGTGTCAAGCATGTGTGGCGGCAACCAGGTGAGAAGTACAAAGACAAGTGTGTCTTGCCTACAGTCAAGCATGGTGGTGGGAGTGTCATGGTTTGGGGCTTCATGAGTGCTTGCGGCACTGAGGAGCTACAGGTCATTGAGGGAACCGTGAATGCCAACATGTACTGTGACATACTGAAGCAGAGCATGATTGGAAACTGGGCCGCTGGGCCACAGGGCAGTATTCCAACATGATAACCATCCCAAACACACCTCCAAGATGATCATTGCCTTGCTAAAGAAACTGAGGGTAAAGGTGATGGACTGGCCAAGCATGTCCCCAGACCTAAATGCTATTGAGCATCTGTGGGGCATCCTCAAACAGAAGGTGGAGGAGTGCAAGGTCTCTAACACCATGATGACGTCATGGAGGAGTGGAAGAAGATTCCAGTGGCAACCTGTGAATCTCTAGAGAACTCCATGCCCAAGAGAGTTAAAGCAGTGCTGGAAAAAAATGGTGGCCACACAAAATATTGACACTTTGGGCACAATTTGGACATGTTCACTAGGGGTGTACTCACTTTTGTTGCCAGCGGTTTAGACATTAATGGCTGTGTGTTGAGTTATTTTGAGGGGACAGCAAATTTACACTGTTAAACAAGCTGTACACTGACTACTTTACATTGTATAAAAGTGTCATATCTTCAGTGTTGTCCCATGAAAAGATCTAATAAAACATTTACAAAAATGTGAGGGGTGTTCTCACTTTTGTGAGATACTGTATAAGCATAACTAGCATAGCTGACTATATTCATCTTAATTTTAAATCTCTATCATGTACCTTGTCTCAGGTGCACTGGCTGTGCATGACGTGGGATGCTTTCTGCCGAGACACTGTAACATCCGACGTTACAGCATGCTAGCTCGCCGCTCGGCTTTACCATGTATACACTGCACAATGTTTTCCTTCAATTTGAGCTTGAAATGATTCCAAACTTGAGATACTTTTGTCATTTTTTAAAAAAAAATTTCTTTATCTTTGCCAGCCTGTCACTACGCCACTCTTGACATGGCGCTGTTAAACAAATCTGTGTTTTGTTTAGGTAGTGTGACCGGAAGAAGGTCACATGGAAAGAAGGTCATATAGACCGGAAGTGTTACATTAAACGGCAAGTTGACACATAAATTTTGAATTGAGAATTTTTTTTAACCGAATTATTTGAATTATTCGAGTAATCGTTGCAGCCCTAGTCACGGCCCAAGCATTGGGATATCATATCATAGGGCTACGATTCCCACCCCTATTGTGTATACTTTCAGTGTATGGAAACAAATGTGGAAAATTGCATTCTGGTTTCTTATTGATGACTTTGGTAATGAAAATGCATATTGGCAGCCTGCGTCTCTTTACTTGACTTTACTTAAGTTTGCCTGCCTGTACAGCACCTTTAGATACCTTACACCCAACAAACATTCAGACAGATTTTCAAACTTTTAACCTTTTGTCCAGGCATTCTTGTCCGTATTACACGTCCATATGCTTTCATTTACACGATCAACACATCTTTGCCACCCACATCAACCTGCCTCTCAGGTGGATAGAGATATTACATAGATAGTACATCTTAGATACTTAGATCTTAGATCTTGGATTACTTAGATAGTACATCTTCAATCTGAGCCTGAAGCTGGGGAGGGTACCACAGCTGTGGAAAACATCTTGTGTGGTATCTGTACCAAAGACTTCCCACCCCAAAGATCTGAACAGCTACAGACCAGTGGCCTTGACATCCCACATGATGAAGACCCTGGAGAGACTGCTCCTTGCTCACCTCCGCCCCCTGGTGGGACCAGCGATGGATCCACTCCAGTTCGCCTACCAGCATGGCATTGGGGTGGAGGATGCGGTGATCTTCCTCCTTCACCATTCTCTGTCCCACCTGCAGAAGCCCGGGAACGAGGTGAGGATCATGTTCTTTGACTTCTCCAGTGCTTTCAACACCATCCAACCCATGATCCTGAAGGACAAGCTGCTGTGTGCAGGGGTGGACCAGCACCTGTCATCATGGATCCTGGACTACCTCACAAACCGGCCTCAGTTTGTGAGAACCTGGGACTGTGTGTCCAACACGATCATCGGTAGCACGGGGGCCCCCCAGGGAACGGTTTTGGCTCCCTTCCTGTTCACCCTTTATACTGCGGACTTCTCACACAACACAACACACTGCCATCTACAGAAGTTCTCTGACGACTCTGCGATCGTTGGCCTCATCTCCAACGGAGATGAAGCTGAGTACAGAGGGCTTATCCAGGACTTCGTGGGCTGGTGCCATCGGAACTGCCTCCAGATCAACGCGAGGAAAACTAAGGAGCTGGTGGTGGACTGCCGCAGGCAAGGACAACCCCTCACAGCACCAGTAAATATACAGGGAACAGACATCGAGATGGTGACATCCTATAAGTACCTGGGTGTTCATCTGAACAATAAACTAGACTGGTCACACAGTACCGACGCACTCTACAAGAAGGGACAGCGCAGGCTGTTCCTGCTGAGGAGACTCAGGTCTTTTGGTGTACAAGGGGCGCTGCTGAAGACAGTCTATGACACGGTGGTGGCATCAGCCATCACTTTTGGAGTGGTCTGCTGGGGCAGTGGCATTACAGCAGCCAATAGGAAGAGACTGAACAAACTGATCAAGAAAGCTAGCTCTGTCCTGGGGAAGCGCCTTGACCCGGTGGAGGAGATGGGAGAGAGAAGGATGGTGGCTAAACTGTCATCTCTGCTGGAGTCTGAGACCCACCCTATGCAGGACATACTGAATGCACTGAGGAGCTCATTTAGCAGCAGACGACATCATCCTAGGTGCACAACCGAGAGGTTTCGCAGGTCCTTCCTACCTACGGCTGTCAGACTGTACAACCTAAGCAGGGCTGCTCGCAGAGATAGCAAAAAGGTGTGACAACCTAATAGTATTGAATGCAAAAGACGCAATAGACTTACACAATGGTCCCCTCCGGTATACAACTAGGAAAATACCGGTCGCTATGGAGGGTGAGAATATGTATGGGTACATAATCATACCATGTAGGATATCTAAGTAGACGGTTGTGCTGTTTCACTCCATCTAGCTACAATGCTCCGCACTGTGTGTGTTTATATATTTATTCCATCTAGCAACAATGCTCCATGCTGTGTGTGTTTATATATTTACATATTTATTCCATCTAGCTACAATGCTCCGCACTGTGTGTGTTTATATATATAAGATAAGCCTTTATTAGTCCCACAAAGGGGAAATTCCAGGATTGCAACAGCACAGGGATAGCAACACTCAGAGCAACAATCAGAAGGCAAGAAAAAACAAGCAAGCAAGAGCAGCTAATATACATATGTACATATTACTATAAAATATATATATACACACACACACACACACACACAGACACACAGTGCAGAGCATTGTAGCTGGATGGAATAAATATATGAATATATGAACACACAGTGCAGAGCATTGTAGCTAGATGGAATAAATATGTAAATATATAAACACCCACAGTATGGAGCATTGCAGCTAGGTGGAATAAATATGCAAGTATATAAACACACACAGTGCGGAGCAATGTAGCTAGATGGAATAATATGTAGATATATAAAAACACAGTGCGGAGCATTGTAGCTAGATGGAATAAATATATAGATATATAAATATAAACACACCCAGTGCAGAGCATTGTAGCTAGATGGAATAAATATGTAAATATATAAACACACACAGTGCAGAGCATTGTTGCTAGGTGGGATGAAACAGCATAACCGTCTATTTAGTTATCCTACATGGTATGATTATGTGCCCATACATATTCTCACCCTCCATAGCGACCGGTATGTTCCTAGTTGTATGCCGGAGAGGACCATTGTGTAAGTCTATTGCATCTTTTGCATTCAAAAAAAAAAAAAAAACTATTAGTTTGTTACGTCTTTTTGCTATCTCTGCGAGCAGCCCTGCTTAGGTTGTACAGTCTGACAGCCGTTGGTAGGAAGGACCTACGAAACCTCTCGGTTGTGCACCTGGGATGATGTAGTCTGCTGCTAAATGAGCTCCTCAGTGCATCCAGTATGTCCTGCATAGGGTGGAACTCGGACTCCAGCAGAGATGACAGTTTAGCCACCGTCCTTCTCTCTCCTATCTCCTCCATCGGATCAAGGCGTTGCCCCAGGACAGAGCTAGCTTTCTTAATCAGTTTGTTCAGTCTCTTCCTATCGGCTGCAGTAATGCCACTGCCCCAGCAGACCACTCCAAAAGTGATGGCTGATGCCACCACCGTGTCATAGAATGACTTCAGCAGCGCCCCTTGTACACCAAAAGACCTGAGTCTCCTCAGCAGGAACAGCCTGCGCTGTCCCTTCTTGTAGAGTGCGTCAGTATTGTGTGACCAGTCTAGTTTATTGTTCAGATGAATACCCAGGTACTTGTAGGATGTCACCATCTCGATGTCTGTTCCCTGTATATTTACTGGTGCTGTGAGGGGCTGCCCATGCCTGCGGCAGTCCACCACCAGCTCCTTAGTTTTCCTCGCGTTGATCTGGAGGCAGTTCCAATGGCACCAGTCCACAAAGTCCTGGATAAGCCCTCTGTACTCAGCTTCATCTCCGCTGGAGATGAGACCAACGATCGCAGAGTCATCAGAGAACTTCTGTAGATGGCAATGTGTTGTGTTGTGTGAGAAGTCCGCAGTATAAAGAGTGAACAAGAAGGGAGCCAGCACCGTTCCCTGGGGGGCCCCCGTGCTACTGATGATCGTGTCGGAAACACAGTCCCGGGTTCTCACAAACTGAGGCCGGTTCGTGAGGTAGTCCAGGATCCATGATGACAGGTGCTGGTCCACCCCTGCGCGCAGCAGCTTGTCCTTCAGGATCATCGGTTGGATGGTGTTGAAAGCACTGGAGAAGTCAAAGAACATGATCCTCACCATATTCCCGGGCTTCTCCAGGTGGGACAGAGAACGGTGAAGGAGGAAGATCACCGCATCCTCCACCCCAATGCCATGCTGGTAGGCGAACTGGAGTGGATCCATCGCTGGTTCCACCAGGGGGCGGAGATGAGCAAGGAGCAGTCTCTCCAGGGTCTTCATCAAGTGGGACGTCAAGGCCACCGGTCTGAAGCTGTTCAGGTCTTTGGGGTGGGAAGTTTTTGGTACAGGTACCACACAAGATGTTTTCCACAGCTGTGGTACCCTCCCCAGTTTCAGGCTCATGTTGAAGATATACGTCACAATCCCACACAGCTGGTCTGCACAGGACTTGAGGAGCTTTGCGCTGATGCCGTCCGGTCCCGACGCCTTCCTCGCCTTGATCTTCCTCAGCTCCGTCCTCACCTGGGTCTTGGTCAGGGTCCGGATGGGGGGCTGTGTGTTGGGAGTGGGGGGGGGGTGTCGGTGGAGTGGGGAGTGGGTAGCAGGACTTGATTTCTTAGAGGCAGCAGTGGTTGTTGTGCAGACAGGGGGGAGGGCGGTTGGTCAAATCTATTGAAAAACAGATTCAGGTTGTTCGCCCACTCCCTGCCCCCCGTGGCCTGGGGGGAGGTATTCTGGAGCCCCGAGATGGTTTTGAGGTTTCTCCAGACCCCGCTGATGTCGCTCTGTTGCAGCTTGTCCTCCATCTTCTTCCTGAAGCTGTCCTTGCCTTCTCTGATCTTTCTCCTCAGCTCCCTCTGTACGGACTTCAGCATCTCCCTGTTCCCCGACCTGAAGATCCTCTTCTTCTCTCTCAGAAGTGTTTTTATCTCAGGGTTGATCCAGGGTTTGTTGTTTGAGTGACGCCGTATGGTCTTGGTGGGAACGGATTTGTCCACACAGAAGCTGAGGTAGCCCGTGAAGGTGTGAATGAGGCCATCGATGTCCTCACCATGTGGATCGCAGAGCTGCTTCCAGGCAGTGGCTTCAAAACAGTCCTTTAGAGTGTCCATTGTCTCCTCAGACCATAACTCCACAGTGTGCATGGCCGGAGGTTGTCTGTGCACTAGGGGTTTGTACACCGGTCGGAGATGAACCAAGTTGTGATCCGATCTCCCAAGTGGGGGGAGTTGTGATGAGGTGTACGCCTCCTTAGTGTTTGCGTAGAACAAATCCAGTGTTTTATTGTCTCTAGTGTGGCATGTGACATACTGGGTGAAAGTGGGCAGAATGGGAGACAGTGAAACGTGGTTGAAATCGCCTGAGATGAGGAGAAGAGCATCTGGGTGTTCTGTCTGCAGCCTGCTGGTTACTGAATGGATGACGTCACGCGCTGTCCCAGCGTTCGCCGTCGGATTTGCATAAACAACAATGCAGATCACGTGTGAGTGTTCTCTCGGGAGATATGTAGGCCTCATGCTAACAGCTAGCAACTCAATGTCTTTGCTGCAGTGTCGTTGTTTAACAGTGATATGTCCCGGTCTGCACCAGTTGTTGTTAACATACATGATCACTCCACCGCCCCTAGTTTTGCCACTCTCTGGTGTTCGGTCAGCTCGTATCGTGTGAAAACCCTCCAGCTCAATGTTAGCATCTGCTGCTAGTTCAGTTAGCCACGTCTCAGTAAACAAAAGGAGAGAGCACTCCCGGTAAGTGCTATCATAACGGGAGATAGCCGCTAGCTCATCTAACTTTCCCAGTATCGACCGTACATTTCCCATGACAACAGATGGAAGGGAGGGTCTGTACCTTATATTTTTTGTCCTCCGCCTTACTCCAGCCCGGCAGCCGCGGCGTTTTCGCCTCAGTTCTCTCGGTATGTCGAGTTTTTCCAGTGGGACCGGGTGGCGGTTAAATGCTAGCAGCTCTTCCCTGTTATATCGTATCCTGCTATAAACAGTGGCTCCGTCCACCGGCTCAGGAGACATTTGGGATGATCTGTGTGTCCGTGATATAAGTGGGGTGAAAAAAAAAAAAGTGATCAAAAGAGAGAGGAAGGGAAAAAAAACTCGGAATCGAGCCGCTGTTGCAAAAGGCAGCCGACTGGTGTGGCGCCGAGAGGAGAAAAAAAAAAAAAAAAAAAAAAAATATATATATATATATATATATATTTATTCCATCTAGCAACAATGCTCCACACTGTGTGTGTTTATATATTTACATATTTTTTCCATCTAGCTACAATGCTCCGCACTGTGTTTATATATTCATATATTTATTCCATCTAGCTACAATGCTCCGCACTGTGTGTTTATATATCTACATATTATTCCATCTAGCTACAATGCTCCGCACTGTGTGTTTATACAGTATATTCACATATTCATTCCATCTAGCTACACTACTCTGCACTGTGTGTTTATATACTCATATATTTATTCCATCCAGCTACAATGCTCCGCACCCATCTAGCTACAATGCTCCGCACTGTGTGTCTGTATATATATATATATATATATATATACTGTATATATATATATACAGTATATACTGTATATATATATATACATATGTATACTCGCTGCTCTTGTTTTTTCTCTTGCCTTCTGATTGTTGCTGTGAGTGTTGCTATCCCTGTGCTGTTGCAATCCTGGAATTTCCCCATTGTGGGAATAATAAAGGCTTATCTTATCTTATCTTATATTCACATGGGCAGGTCTGTGTGACCAGGGCTGAAGACATTTTGAGGATCACTGGTTGAAAATGCAAATGTGAACTGTGGGCTGCTCCACCTTAAAGCAACACTATGTAAGATTTTCACCTTAAAATAATATTTCCAAAACCATTTTGACGGTACATCAACCTTTGACCTGGTGAGTGTCACGTTCCCTATAGTCTGACTGGGCCTGCTTTGCTTGCTGCTTCGCTGAGCATTACAACTATGGTGAGTCCTTATAGCCAATCACAGGGCACAGCTGTTGCCACCTACAACAAAGCACCCTGTGATTGGCTGTTGGAACTGAGGTCATAGTCCCCATAGTTGTAGTTTTTTCAGTGTTCCTACCCTGAACAAGAAAACTACATAGTGCTGCTTTAATGAGTGAAGCATCATCATTGTCTGCCAAGCTCTGATTGGTCCCCTGATCAGACAAGTTGAGGCTCAGTCCTTTATTATTCCCAGAAGAAGCAGCACTCACTTTTGTCCCCGTGCTAGTAATAGCCATAAAATGTGATCATTCCAAAGTGTTAAAATGCTTCCGACAAACACTGGTCTGTTTTCGTTTTGTTTATTATTCATCTCGTCCAATTACCATTCTAAAGGGGGAGTGTTTCTTGCCAGGCACTGAGGGAATAGGAGATTAAAAGGCAATGAGGAAACATCTGTGTCTCTACTCCTCCACAAATCTGCATCTCATTCATTCCTACCGCTGGCATTTAGATAGACAGCGCTTACAATGCGGGGAGGAAAGAAGTGAAACGCCAAGGTGCATAGGGCTAGCAAATAGAGGAAAGGGTTACCATAGAAACACATACCTCACACAGGTTTATGGGCTGCATCCTATCACATGCTATCAGGAATTACCATAAATCTTCTGACAGTGAGGGCGGTGGTTAAGGTGCATCTCGGCACTGAATGGCAATGTGTTGATCCTGACATATGCAGAGAGATGTGTTCAAGCTCTTTAAATCAAGAGGAAAATGGCGTCAAATTTAGCTTGTAACAATAGAAAGCTGAAGAATGGCTCTAATGCACCTCCTTTCCCAAGCCTGTGTGCAAACAGATATTGAAAATCAGAACGAAGACGCTGCCCGCTTCTCCTGTAGATTTGCGGCATCATTGTGAAGATGGATGATTGCAAAATCAAAACTTAGCGAGAGGCATAATGCGCCATGGAGCCATACGTTTATGCCTGATAATCTTCTACTGGGTGTCATCATGCTTATTCCATTCACTCGCCGTACAGCTGTCTGCGCTGAGCCTCAGCCAGCTTTGAGAATTGTGTCAGAGCACAGCGGTGCGTCGGTGCAATTTCCACAAATGGCACCTTTCCCCAGGCTCCCATCCTCTCGACCTCTGGCACTGAGCGACGACGCTGAGAGCATTATCAGATGTGTTTGAGCAGCTCCAGTCACCACAACCCCGGTGGGCGGTGCAGATATCGAGTGACCTTTTCTGCATGGCTCCCTGATATTAACGCAATCTCCTCGCCTTATTACCATGGGAACATTTCACAGAGTATTAGACTTAATAAATGACTTTTTCCTTGGCTTCCATCTCTCTTCCCCCCTTTGCCATTTCTTTCTCCATTCTCTCTAGCTCTGCTACCCTCGTCCTCCCTGCTCCTGAGCCGATAACCCGTCCTCCCCAGGGGCCCGGCCTCCATAATCGCGTCAGTTCATGGCCCTCTTATTCCGCAGAATTGCTTAATTGGTATGTGTTCTACATAACTGTTGGAGTATTAGACTCACAAATGAAGGTTAGAACCTCAGTGCTTGTAATCGACTGAAAGAAATTGATTTGTGCTCAGCTGCCCTTCTGGGACGAGACTTTATGGTTCTCTGAAGAAATGAAGCTTTTATAATTGTGTGTTCTTTCCCCCCTCTCCTCTGTTCTCGCCTCGCTCTTTTTCTCATTTCCTCCCTGCTAACTGCTTTGTTGACATTCATCACAAGGCAGGACGCCAGTGACTTAAAGGTGATATATTAGGTATTCCATATTGTATTATGTTGTACATGAAAGTGTTGGATAATGAATAACTGTGTGCACTGATTGTAAGTACAGTTTTGTTTCATTTGGAATCGGACAGTACATTGATGATCCTATCACATTATCCAAATTTGACCAATCTGCAAAAGTTCATCAATTATTCTTTTCGTTAGTGTTGTATTCGAGACCTCATTAAGACCAGTGTCTCCCAAAACTGAGATCAAGTCATGACCAAGACCAAGACCTACATACACAGTGTTGTTGAGTGTTGGTCACTACTTGGTCTTGGTCTTGGGAGACTCTGGTCTCAACTACAACATTGTTTTTCGTATTAGGTATAGTCATAGACTCTAAATGAAAATGGATGACGTGAGAGCTCTCCAAAAGTGAAGCCCGTGCATCACATTGCCCTCTAGTGGCTGGCTGCAGTAAGACAGTAAGCCCCTCCTTACCCCATTATTGTGTCTGGTACTTTGCCACATTGAAAACTAAAAATGTTTCTTGAATAAATGTTGTCAATGGTTGGTTTCTGTCCTTACAGGTACTTCTTATCTTGCTAATGTGTGTTTTGGTGTCAGGTTTTTTTTTAGATCAGTTCAATTTTAATTAGATATTTGATGCTATTACAAATAGGGGTGTGGTCATGAGTGAGAGTGATCATGACTGGCATTGTTAGAGGGATCTGCCTGTGACTAGCTGCATAGACTGTAAAGGACGACTGTTTGGGCAGGAACTCAACACTACAGCCCTGCTTAACAATCCCTACTGTGCAGACTCTGACTGCAAATGATGTCAGATGATGTCATGACCCTAGACCACACAGCTACTGTAAAGCTGGATTCATGCTGCACCTCTGCTGTCCGCATACTTGCGACCGGAAGGCTTGTGTGATGAAATTTATGTCATCGTCTCCAGTCCACTAGTGTTTTCAGAGCTATTCTTCGGACAATTGTGTACAGCCCAAATTTTCTGACCACACGGCCTGCCCGCGTTGACTGTACATACGCAAGATTGAGTGTCCCATTCATGAGGTGTCGTTATCGACACAGCATACAAAGTCAAAGTAGATGAAGAAGCTGAAGAGGAAGCGGAAGACAAGAATAAACATACATGAATTGTTTTGCAGCAGCAGCAGCTTGAGCGAAGAGCACTGAAACACGGTAATTCCTCCTTTTCCTTGAAACGATGCCATTGTTGCTGCTGCAAAAAAATGTGCGTTGTTCTTGTGTTTATAGCCGGTGAACAAACAGGCGTGTTAGCACATTTGCGCTACCCATAGGGCTGGGGCAAAACTACCAACAACAGTTGTGCGCATGTGTCAACCGCTTGGCCTGGTAGACGAAAAAGTGAAGCATATACAGAGCCACGTATGCGTTGGCCTTGTCCAAAGCGGACGCGGATCAAAGCAGACCAGATAGGAAATGCAGCATGAATCCAGCTTAAGCAGTGAAAGCCACAGTGTGTGTGTGTGTGTGTGTGGGGGGGGGGGGGGGGTCAGTCCTCTGGTGTCTCTCCGTGTGTTAACTTTCCTTTCCCCATGTATTATGCTGAGCACCAAGCTAGAAGGCAAAAAATATAATTTTTATCTGGTCTTTCTTAGGGTAGTAGTGAATGCTGACAAACATTACAATTTTGGGTTCATCAAGCTTCTGACAAAAATTAAGCTGGCATCTCTTTAGGGCAGCTTGATGGGGCAGTGGTTTGTACTGTGGCCGCACAGTAAGGTCACGGGATCGATTCCACCCCTGACCATCATGGGTTTCGATTCCATCCCTTGACCATTGGTGACCCTTCTGTGTGGAGTTTGCATGTTCTCCTCGTGTCTGCATGGGTTTACCTCGGGTACTCCGGTTTCCTCTCACAGGCCAAAGAGATGCAAGTTAGGTTAATTGGAGACAGACTGCAAAAACAATTCACACAGTTTTTAAGGTTGCAAACAGTTTTGTCATAAAGGTTCTCAAGCATTTGTTAGTGTTCCCTATTTGGAGCATGCGCACGTTACAACTGTTTGCAAACGCTTACAACTATTTTGCAAACGTTTTCCAGCTGTTTGCGTAAAAATAACAAGAAAAACTGTTTGTGAACTTAAAAACTGTTTTTTAACATTTTTCGAACAGACTAAGGAAACCCAAAAATCCTTGTATTCATCAGCATTCGCCATTCTGCAAGATATGGAGATTATGACTCGGTTAGGTCGTGAACTCACGACCTCCCAGCTGTGGGACAGATGCTCTACCATTAGGCCACCACTGTCAGTCATCAGTGTTTAGTTACAGTCTATGTACTGTAGTACCTGTAGTGTGCTATACTGTATGCTGTTTAAATGTAATATCCCTGTGGACTTGTCACATCACTCTTCAATTTGTTTTTGTTTTGTTTTTTATAAAAAGTATTGGAAGCAAATTCATTATGGGTCATTACAAATACTTTTCTTTTAAAGTAGCAAGTAGTCATTAAGAAAAAAAATCTTGAATCTAAAATCATTTTATAATCGCATTACGGCCTCTTGAATTGCAATCAAATCGAATCATGAAGGAGCAAGAGATTTCCACCCCTGCTTATAGCTGCCTGAATTCCTGCTTTTCCATACTGGAACTTTACCAAAACAAAGACTTTTTTGTATGAGCAACAAATAACAATTGATAGTGCATTTTTTTAATGAAAGATGGTAAAATAGTTTTGACAGTGTATCTCCAAAGACGGACAGTGGAATAATCTTCCCTTTTAAATCGGTAAAGATGAAATCCTCAGTTTATCCTACAGGTCCATGTCACTACAGCAGTGTTTGGGAATCGTTTCTAACCCACGACAGCTCCTTCTGACTTTGGCGACCGTAGATTATATTTGCCTGTTTTCCAGGTCGGCAGACACTGATGCGCTTAGTGCAGAGGTTTCCTCGATGCTAAATCATGTTTTACGCTTGTGCTAATGTCACCCAGTACGTGAAGAGGAGTGAGCACTGCCAGGTGGTGTTTACAAATGAGAACACCCCGAACCACAAGCTGCCCTGACGCCAGATGCTGATTTGATTATGGAGCGGCATGGAAGAATATATGAATGTATGTAGCAGGCAAGGTGGTGCATTCAAAGTAGATTAAGTGAAACAGAGATGTGTGGCACTTTTATTTTGTCTGTCCAAATTGACGTTTTGTCTTGGAGACTGATGACGGCTTTTCAAGATATAGGAGTGGTTGCAGGGAGAGATGAAGTTGTTTGCTTACAACTTGTTATATTTGCAAGATGGTTGTGCTTCTTCTTCTTCTTCTTCTTCTTCTTCTTCTTCTTCTTCTTCTCCTTGGGGCACCTTCCTCATAAAAAAGTGTTTTTTGTGCTTAAGGTGTGACCACTTGGCTTTAGGTGCTATCTGTTTGAGTTGAGATAAGTTCAGCTGAGAATGAGCAAATTTACTAGTTCAGTACTTTGATGTGCACTATATGCCCCACAGTGGTGTATTTTTTTTGACAAACAACTCTTACATAGCTTATGAAAATTGCAGCAGGTTAGCATGAAATGGCATATCTTTGAAATGTCAAGAAAGTCATTTAGATTTAATGAGAGATACGTACATAACATAAAATGTACTTTGAGGAAATTTATGATTTTTAAAAGAAGCTATATTTGACTGTTTCTACAACCACTAATCTTCACAAGTATATAGACTCATTTTGGACATTAGATAGAGATTAGAAACAAATCCTCTCTGCAAATTGGAGGATAAAGAACTCATAAAGACACCACTCCCTCTTAATAGCAAAAAACATGCTCATTAAAACAGGTGGTGGATAATTTGGAAGCTGGGAATTTAAGGTGTTTCTACATTTTCTTTTTTTTTAATCTTACATACAGGCAGTTGAACCCAATTAGGAAGTCATCAAAAGGGAAGTAGAAACCAATATATCAGAAACTTCCTCATATTTTGACACTAAACTTGTTTTATAGACTCAGGGCTGTTTTCTGTGGATATCCCTATTAACCACAGAATTTTGTTTTGTTTTGTTGCAGTTAAAAGGAAGCGTGCAATGGTTTTTAGCTATGTTTTTAACATAGTCAGATCAAGTTTTTTTTTGGTTTTTTTTTTTTTGTTACTTATTTGTACCCGTAGGTAGATTTGGTTTGCAGTCTGGTGACAAGCCACCGGCTGCTGGTCGCTGCGTGCGCGAGCGCCCTAAACCTACATGTTTTGGTGTGCGGGAGGAAACCGGAGAAATCCCGGAGTAAGCCCGCGCAACACGGGGAGAACATGCAAACTCCACACAGCTCACTGTTGGTCGGGGGCTGGGATCGAACCCACGATCTCATGATCCCCGCGATCCCCCGGCCGAGGGTAAAACTGTGCTGCCACAGTGCTAAACCACTGCCCCACCGTGCAGCCCAAAAGTTGCTATTTTGTGTGTAGCACGCTGAACTATGATGCTCCAATCAAAGCTGCAATTATGAGAACTGATAACATGGTTGAAACAATGCTATATATGTACAGTATCTCACAAAGGGAGTACACCCTTCACATTTTTGTAAATATTTTATTATATCTTTTCATGGGACTACACTGAAGACATGACACTTTGATACAATGTAAAGTAGTCAGTGTACAGCTTGTATAACAGTGTAAATTTGCTGTCCCCCCAAAATAACTCAACACCCAGCCATTAATGTTTAAACCGCTGGCAACAAAGCTGAGTACACCCCTAGTGAAAATGTCCAAATTGTGCCCAATTAGCCATTTTTCCTCCCAGGTGTCATGTGACTTGTTAGTGTTACAAGGTCTCAGGTGGGAATGGGAAGCAGGTGTGTTAAATTTGGTGTTATCGCTCTCACACTCTCTCATACTGGTCACTGGAATTTCAACATGGCACCTCATGGCAAAGAACTCTTTGAGGATCTGAAAAAAAGAATTGTTGCTCTACATCAGTCCTTCTCAAATAGTGATGCGATGCCAGGGGGGGCGCGTATGACCCCGGGGAACAGGCTTTGCTTTTGCCGTGTAAAGTGTAATTGCACATCCACGGCAGCAGGTGGTGCAGTGGCACTCTCATTGTCAAAGTCTGTGCGGGAGTTTAAAACTTTTTAAATTGCTGTCAACAAACCCCTCGAGAGACACCATGGAGAAATATTTAACAGTAACGAAAAGAAAGGCGGAGAGAGACACAGGTAAAGAGACAAATGAAAGTCTCCCAAAAGCTAAGACGAGGAAATATGACGAAGCTTATCTAGCGCTTGGCTTCACTCTGACTACGGTGGGAGACGAGGAAAGACCGGTGTGTTTACTGTGTCTGAAAATGTTTGCAGCGGACAGCATGAAGCCAAATAAATTAAGACGTCACCTACAGACATTACATCCTCAACACATTGATAAGCCGCTTGATTTTTTTTCAGCGAAAACGTGCGGAGTACGGCCAACAATCATCCCGCTTTGTGAACGCTACATCAGTAAACCAGCGAGCACTTTTAGCATCATTTAAAGTGGCGCACCATATTGCATAGTGCAAAAAACCCCACACAGTTGTTAAATATATTGGTGCTCCTGTGTTAATGTTCCAGATCAATTTACATTTAATATTATTTATTGATTGAATTATTTTTCTCAGCATCAAATGGTTCAGTTGGTCAAAAATGTTTCTAGTTTAAATAAGGATTGACATATTTTTTATTTCAGGCACTTTGATGCACTTTAAGTTTTTTTTTTTTTCTGTTTTAGACTATAACAGGGTTTCTGTGTGGCATAATAAAGTTAATATTTGTTGAAAGTTGATTTATATTGCTTTTTTCTTTTGTTAATGTTAAAAAGGATACAATTTTAGGTATACTTATACAATTTTTATAGATAATGATCTTATTTATAGTCACCGCGGCGAGTGGGGGAGGGGGGGCGCGAAATATTTTCTCTTTCCTAGGGGGGGCTTTGCAAAAAATAATTGAGAAGCACTGCTCTACATAAAGATGGCCTAGGCTATAAGAAGATTGCCAACACCCTGAAATTGAGCTGCAGCACGGTGACCAAGACCATACAGTGGTTTAACTCTTTAGATGCCCTAGGCGCCTGGGGCAATGCAAGGCAACTCAAGGCCCCCCTAGTGGTCAAGAGTGGTAAAAAAATTTTGTCAATAAAATAGTTCAGATTTCCAAGGCTATAACTTGAAAGTTACAAGAGATAATGGCTTCCTGTCAATTAGAAAGATGTAGAATATGATCCAAAGTTTTAAATAGGAATAAATTTACGCATCTAATTTGCATAATGTTGCGGCAGCTATATAAATTACATAACTCAGTCAAAAGGTGGACTTTGGACACATTTACACAAAGAATGGTCCATTTTTTTTTAACGCCGATTTGTCTATAGGGGTATGCGTTTATCTAATCTTCAAAGGATATGAACCAGAAAATCAATAAAATGTCAAAAAAACATATTTCTCTTACCTGTTGCCAGGTGGGGGGCTTGCTTGCCCACGTGACTGGTCTGTTCTCGTCCATCGTTGCCGATGTTTCGCGTTTACTTAGTAATTTACACCCGCTTCCACATCTACAAACCCTTATGATTATCCCACGTGAATTTTGTTTGTATTATGTGGCTATTTTCCCCGTTTCATGCAGTTTCAGTTGTCATCGCTGCTGTGATGACCAATCATAAAAGCATCCACATTGGTGCTGTGAGCTCAAAGCCAAAAAAGGAAGAATAATAATGAGGATTTCTTCTTCTTTGCTGTATTCCATGTCAGCCATGATTCCTCCCACCCGTGTCTGCCACCTTCTAAACTGTCAGATCAATACAGATTAGTACAAATTCTCAGTATAGCCAACGTCAATAAGTTGACTGGTGCAGTTGCTGCGCTTTGCCACTGGGGGCGCGCGACCCATCCATTTAATCTGGGCAGTTAAAGGGTTAACAGGACAGGTTCCACTCAGAACAAGCCTCGACATGGTCAACCAAAAGGTTGAGTGCACGTGCTCAGCGTCATATCCAGAGGTTGTCTTTTGAAAATAGACGTTTGCTGCCAGCATTACTACAGAGGTTGAAGGGGTGGGGGGTCAGCCTGTCAGTGTTCAGACCATACCCCGCACACTGCATCAAATTGGTCTGCATGGCTGTCAGCCCAGAAGGAAGCCTTTTTTAAAGATGATGTACAAGAAAGGCCGCAAACAGTTTGCTGAAGACAAGCAGACTAAGAACATGGATTACTGGAACCATGTCCTGTGGTCTGATGAGACCAAGATAAACTTATTTGATTCAGATGGTGTCAAGCATGTGTGGCGGTAACCAGGTGAGGAGTACAAAGACAAGTGTGTCTTGCCTACAGTCAAGCATGGTGGTGGGAGTGTCATGGTTTGGGGCTTCATGAGTGCTTGCAGCACTGGGGAGCTACAGTTCATTGAGGGAACCATGTACTGTGACATACTGAAGCAGAGCATGATTTCCTCCCTTTGGAAACTGGGCCGCAAGGCATTATTCCAACATGATAACGACCCCAAACACACCTCCAAGACGACCACTGCCTTGCTAAAGAAATTGAGGGTAAAGATGATGGACTGGCCAAGCATGTCTCCAGACCTAAACCCTATTGAGCATCTGTGGGGCATCCTCAGACGAAAGGTGGAAGAGCGTAAGGTCTCTAACACCATGATGCCGTCATGGAGGAGTGGAAGAGGAGTCCAGTGGCAACCTGTGAAGCTCTAGCACAGGGGTGCCCAACCTGGGGCTCCTGGAATGTTCAGGTTTCTGTGGGAAATTTTCTCATTTCACTTCTTAATTGGTCCAAAGATTTGCAAATAATTTGCTGTTGTTGTGCATGGGTGCAGGGGTGCCTACAGAACACATGCACAACAATGACAAATTATTTGCAAATCTTTGGACCATTTAAGATAAGATAAGATAAGATAAGATAAGCCTTTATTAGTCCCACAACGGGGAAATTCCAGGATTGCAACAGCACAGGGATAGCAACACTCAGAGCAACAATCAGAAGGCAAGAAAAAAAACAAGCAAGCAAGAGCAGCTAATAAACATATGTACGTATTACTATAAAATATATATATATACACACACACACAGACACACAGTGCAGAGCATTGTAGCTGGATGGAATAAATATATGAATATATGAACACACAGTGCAGAGCATTGTAGCTAGATGGAATAAATATGTAAATATATAAACACCCACAGTACGGAGCATTGCAGCTAGGTGGAATAAATATGCAAGTATATAAACACACACAGTGCGGAGCAATGTAGCTAGATGGAATAATATGTAGATATATAAATATATAAACACACCCAGTGCTGAGCATTGTAGCTAGATGGAATAAATATGCAAATATATAAACACACACAGTGCAGAGCATTGTTGCTAGATGGAATGAAACAGCATAACCGTCTACTTAGTTATCCTACATGGTATGATTATGTGCCCATACATATTCTCACCCTCCATAGCGACCGGTATGTTCCTAGTTGTATGCCGGAGGGGACCATTGTGTAAGTCTATTGCATCTTTTGCATTCAAAAAACTATTAGTTTGTTACGTCTTTTTGCTATCTCTGCGAGCAGCCCTGCTTAGGTTGTACAGTCTGACAGCCGTTGGTAGGAAGGACCTACGAAACCTCTCGGTTGTGCACCTGGGATGATGTAGTCTGCTGCTAAATGAGCTCCTCAGTGCATTCAGTATGTCCTGCATAGGGTGGAACTCGGACTCCAGCAGAGATGACAGTTTAGCCACCGTCCTTCTCTCTCCTATCTCCTCCATCGGATCAAGGCACTGCCCCAGGACAGAGCTAGCTTTCTTAATCAGTTTGTTCAGTCTCTTCCTATCGGCTGCAGTAATGCCACTGCCCCAGCAGACCACTCCAAAAGTGATGGCTGATACCACCACCGTGTCATAGAATGACTTCAGCAGCGCCCCTTGTACACCAAAAGACCTGAGTCTCCTCAGCAGGAACAGCCTGCGCTGTCCCTTCTTGTAGAGTGCATCAGTATTGTGTGACCAGTCTAGTTTATTGTTCAGATGAATACCCAGGTACTTATAGGATGTCACCATCTCGATGTCTGTTCCCTGTATATTTACTGGTACTGTGAGGGGCTGCCCATGCCTGCGGCAGTCCACCACCAGCTCCTTAGTTTTCCTCGCGTTGATCTGGAGGCAGTTCCGATGGCACCAGTCCACGAAGTCCTGGATAAGCCCTCTGTACTCAGCTTCATCTCCATTGGAGATGAGGCCAACGATCGCAGAGTCATCAGAGAACTTCTGTAGATGGCAGTGTGTTGTGTTGTGTGAGAAGTCCGCAGTATAAAGAGTGAACAGGAAGGGAGCCAGCACCGTTCCCTGGGGGGCCCCCGTGCTACTGATGATCGTGTCGGACACACAGTCCCGGGTTCTCACAAACTGAGGCCGGTTCGTGAGGTAGTCCAGGATCCATGATGACAGGTGCTGGTCCACCCCTGCGCGCAGCAGCTTGTCCTTCAGGATCATCGGTTGGATGGTGTTGAAAGCACTGGAGAAGTCAAAGAACATGATCCTCACCATATTCCCGGGCTTCTCCAGGTGGGACAGAGAACGGTGAAGGAGGAAGATCACCGCATCCTCCACCCCAATGCCATGCTGGTAGGCGAACTGGAGTGGATCCATCGCTGGTTCCACCAGGGGGCGGAGGTGAGCAAGGAGCAGTCTCTCCAGGGTCTTCATCAAGTGGGACGTCAAGGCCACCGGTCTGTAGCTGTTCAGGTCTTTGGGGTGGGAAGTTTTTGGTACAGGTACCACACAAGATGTTTTCCACAGCTGTGGTACCCTCCCCAGTTTCAGGCTCATGTTGAAGATATACGTCACAATCCCACACAGCTGGTCTGCACAGGACTTGAGGAGCTTTGCGCTGATGCCGTCCGGTCCCGGCGCCTTCCTCGCCTTGATCTTCCTCAGCTCCGTCCTCACCTGGGTCCTGGTCAGGGTCAGGATGGGGGGCTGTGTGTTGGGAGTGGGGGGGGTGTTGGTGGAGTGGGGAGTGGGCAGCAGGACTTGATTTCTTTAGAGGCAGCAGTGGTTGTTGTGCAGTCAGGGGGGAGGGCGGTTGGTCAAATCTATTGAAAAACAGATTCAGGTTGTTCGCCCACTCCCTGCCCCCTGTGGCCTGGGGGGAGGTATTCTGGAGCCCCGAGATGGTTTTGAGGTTTCTCCAGACCCCGCTGATGTCGCTCTGTTGCAGCTTGTCCTCCATCTTCTTCCTGAAGCTGTCCTTGCCTTCTCTGATCTTTCTCCTCAGCTCCCTCTGTACGGACTTCAGCATCTCCCTGTTCCCTGACCTGAAGATCCTCTTCTTCTCTCTCAGAAGTGTTTTTATCTCAGGGTTGATCCAGGGTTTGTTGTTTGAGTGACGCCGTATGGTCTTGGTGGGAACGGATTTGTCCACACAGAAGCTGAGGTAGCCCGTGAAGGTGTGAATGAGGCCATCGATGTCCTCACCATGTGGATCGCAGAGCTGCTTCCAGGCGGTGGCTTCAAAACAGCCCTTTAGGGTGTCCATTGTCTCCTCAGACCATAACTCCACAGTGTGCATGGCCGGAGGTTGTCTGTGCACTAGGGGTTTGTACACCGGCCGGAGATGAACCAAGTTGTGATCCGATCTCCCGAGTGGGGGGAGTTGTGATGAGGTGTACGCCTCCTTAGTGTTTGCGTAGAATAAATCCAGTGTTTTATTGTCTCTAGTGTGGCATGTGACATACTGGGTGAACGTGGGTAGAATGGGAGACAGTGAAACATGGTTGAAATCGCCTGAGATGAGGAGAAGAGCATCTGGGTGTTCTGTCTGCAGCCTGCTGGTTACTGAATGGATGACGTCACGTGCTGTCCCAGCGTTCGCCGTCGGATTTGCATAAACAACAATGCAGATCACGTGTGAGTGTTCTCTCGGGAGATATGTAGGCCTCATGCTAACAGCTAGCAACTCAATGTCTTTGCTGCAGTGTCGTTGTTTAACAGTGATATGTCCCGGTCTGCACCAGTTGTTGTTAACATACATTATCACTCCACCGCCCCTAGCCTTGCCACTGTCTGGTGTTCGGTCAGCTCGTATCATGTGAAAACCCTCCAGCTCAATGTTAGCATCTGCTGCTAGTTCAGTTAGCCACGTCTCAGTAAACAAAAGGAGAGAGCACTCCCGGTATGTGCTATCATAACGGGAGATAGCCGCTAGCTCATCTAACTTTCCCAGTATCGACCGTACATTTCCCATGACAACAGATGGAAGGGAGGGTCTGTACCTTATATTTTTTGTCCTCCGCCTTACTCCAGCCCGGCAGCCGCGGCGTTTTCGCCTCAGTTCTCTCGGTATGTCGAGTTTTTCCAATGGGACCGGGTGGCGGTTGAATGCTAGCAGCTGTTCTCTGCTGTATCGTATCCTGCTATAGACAGTGGCTCCGTCCACCGGCTCAGGAGACATTTAGGACGATCTGTGTGTCCGTGATATAAGTGGGGTGAAAAAAAAAGACGGATCAAAAGAGAGAGGAAGGGAAAAAGACTCGGAATCGAGCCGCTGTTGCAAAAGGCAGCCGACTCGTGTGGCGCCGAGAGAAAAAAAAAAAAAAAAAAGAAGAAGTTTAAGAAGTGAAAATAGAAAATTTCCCACAGAAACCTGAATGCTCCAGGATCCCCAGGTTGGACACCCCTGCTCTCGTGAACTCCATGCTCAAGAGAGTTAAGGCAGTGCTGGAAAGTAATGGTGGCCACGCATAATGCTGACACTTTGGGCACAATTTGGACATTTTCACTTGGGCTGTACTCACTTTTATTGCCAGCAGTTTAGACATTAATGGCTGTGTGTTGAGTTATTTTGAGGGGACAGCACATTTACACTGTTGTACAAGCTGTACACTGACTACTTTACATTGTATCAAAGTGTCATATCTTCAGTGTTGTCCCATGAAAAGATATAATCAAATATTTATAAAAAATGTGAGAGTGTACTAACTTTTGTGAGATACTGTATGTATTGTAATATTTTTTCTTTAATTGGATACCATGAAAGATTTGAGGGAAAGCAACATTTTGTAGTTAAATGTTGAATGAATGAATGAATGAATGAATGTTGCTTATAATAATAATATAATATGTATTTTATTAAAAAAAAATTATATAATAATAATAATAATACACTGATATACTGTAATATACAGAACTAACAAATAATAATGTTTGTTCCTTTAACTCGGGTTTGGTTGCTTTGGTCCTCAGTTATTATTATTATTATTTTTTTTTTTTTTAGTAAATGTGATTTAGGATCAATTTGAGCTTGTTGCATTCACTGATCTTTTAGTATTTTAAAATTTCATACAAGTACTACCAATATTTACCAGTGGTTGAGACCATTTGTAAGAGTTACTATATGTATGTGCAAATAGTTTGTTGTTATTCTAACCTTAATTTTCACTAAATTACTGTTTTTCTTTTGTCTGAATCAATTCTGAGTGGAAAAACTATCAACTAAATAATTAACCGAATTAAAACTGAAACCAACCGTTAGGACATAAAACCTACATAATCTTGCTTACGTTGGTTGTTTTGGTTCTTCCCATTCTGTGTGTGTGTGTGTGTGAGAGAGAGAGAGAGAGAGAGAGAGAGAGAGAGAGAGAGAGAGAGAGAGAGAGAGAGCTTTGAAGTACTTTTTTTTTTGTTTGTTTGTTTTTTTTTTGTTACTTATTTGTACCTGTAGGTAGACTTGGTTTGCAGTCTGGTGACAAGCCACCGGCTGCTGGTCGCTGCGTGCGCGAGCGCCCTAAACCTACATGTTTTTGGTGTGCGGGAGGAAACCGGAGAAATCCCGGAGTAAACCCACGCAACACGGGGAGAACATGCAATCTCCACACAGCTCACTGTTGGTCGGGGGCTGGGATCGAACCCACGATCTCATGATCCCCGCGATCCCCCGGCCGAGGGTAAAACTGTGCTGCCACAGTGCTAAACCACTGCGCCACCGTGCAGCACCGTACTGTCCCTTTAAGACATATCGCACGCTCACGGTCATGTGACTCCGCAACCCGGTAGCAGTAGCAGCGCAGTCAGCGCTGTCTGGAGGCAGCAAAACATGGAGGAAAAATTAAAAATGGCTTGTACCGAAAATGTGGTGTCCATCCACACAGTATGAGATGATTGACTCTTTCTTTCATCTGGGGATGCCAGGAGGGTGGAAGCGGGGTCCGTAGAGGGTGGCTTCAGTATGCCGAGGCTGGGTCCGTGTTATCAGCCATTTTGCAGTGGGGGTGAATGAGCTAAGTCTGTATTTAAGAACCCGATTAGGAGATTTGTACTTCTGTGAGGTGATGGCATGGTCGTGGCTGCGTGAAGGGCTGCCCCAGTGTAGCTGGCAAATGGCTGGCCACTGACATGAGTCTTGTTGCCTGTGGGCCCTCAAGAGTATGTGTGGACACTGACTTCTGCACCGGACAGTGTTTAGTTTGGTTGATTGGTTGTGGGGTGACAATGATCCTCTTCTTTATTGTGTTATGCTCATTTTTGACTGAATCACTGCAGGGATATATTCAACATGCAGTGGTGTGAAAAAGTAACACCCCCCCCCCCCCGTTAAAACATAAATTAACTGTGATTTATCACATCTTTGGAAAGCTGAGTTCAATTTCTCTAGCCACACCCAGGCCTGATTACTGCCACACCTGTTCTCAATCAAGAAATCACTTAAATAGGACCTGCCTGGTAAAGTGAAATAGACCAAAAGATCCTCAAAAGCTAGACATCATGCTGCAATCCAAAGAAATTCAGGAACAAATAAGAAACAAAGTAATTGAGATCTTTCAGTCTGGAAAAGGTTATAAAGCCATTTCTAAAGCTTTGGGACTCCAGCAAAACACAATGAGAGCCATTATCCACAAATGGCGAAAACATGGAACAGCAGTGAACCTTCCCAGGAGTGGCCAGCCAACCAAAATTACCCCAAGAGCGCGGAGACAACTCATCCAAGAGGTCACAAACAACCCCACAACAACATCCAAAGAACTGCAGGTGTCAAGGACCTCCCTGCGCGCTTTTACGCAGCACACAGAGAGGGGAGAAATGGCGAGGATTTACGTGCAAGGGTTACACCACAACACATTTATTAACGTAACGACTGACAGTTCAAAAAGGATGAAGACTTACAAAAATACAAAGATGACTTACAGTTGGCATTCGGGGGCCAGCATCGCCCAGCGAACGCATGAGGAGAAACAGATTAGCCCCAATGATGTCCTGGAGCCGACATCACTCAGGGGATGCCAGAAAACCACAGGAAACATGGAGGGGCTAACCCGTCGTGGCACACAGATGAGCAAGATTATCTATAGACAATACATTCAGTCAAAGGCCCAGCAATGTGTGACTGGCAAAGGGCTGCTTAAGTACACGCACTGCTGGGGATGGTGTGATTGCGAGCACCTGGGCGAGAGCGGAGAGATGGCACAGGGAGTGGGAACAGCTGATGGTAATGAGTGAGGGGGCGTGGTCGGACCGGCAGACTGTCAGCCAGGGCTCACAGAAGAGTGAGCCAAAAAGAGCTGCCTCACTGCTGCCAGCCAGAGAGCAGTGGCTAGGGATACAGAAGCACACTGAAATACATAATATACACATATACAGTGGCACCTAGACCCACAGGAAGGTCAGGACCGAGCCGGCTCGGCTCCTGACAGCAGGCCTCACTTGCCTCAGTTAAGGTCAGGGTTCATGACTCCACCATAAGAAAGAGACTGGGCAAAAATGCCTGCATGGCAGAGTTCCAAGACAAAAACCACTACTGAGCAAAAAGAACATAAAGGCTTGTCTCAGTTTTGCCAGAAAACATCTTGATGATCCCCAGCACTTTTGGAAAAATATTCTGTGGACTGACGAGACAAAAGTTGAACTTTTTGGAAGGTGTGTCCCATTACATTAGGTGTAAAAGCAACACAGCATTTCAGAAAAAGAACATCATACCAGCAGTAAAATATGGTGGTGGTAGTGTGATGGTCTGGGGCTGTTTTGCTGCTTCAGGACCTGGAAGACTTGCTGTGGTAAATGGAACCATGAATTCTGCTCTCTACAAAAAAAATACTTAAGGAGAATGTCCGGTCATCTGTTCACGACCTCAAACTGACGCGCACTTGGGTTCTGCAGCAGGACAATGATCCACAACACACCAGCAAGTCCACCTCTGAATGGCATAAGAGAAACAAAATGAAGACGTTGGAGTGGCCTAGTCAAAGTCCTCCCCTGAATCCGATTGAGATGCTGTGGCATGACTTTAAAAAGGCGGTTCATGCTCGAAAACCCTCCAATGTGGCTGAATTACAATTCTGCAAAGATGAGTGGGCCAAAATTCCTCCACAGCGCTGTAAAAGACTCAATGGCAGTTATCGCAAACGCTTGATTGCAGTTGTTGCTGCTAAGGGTGGCCCAAGCAGTTATTAGGTTTAGGGGGCAATCACTTTTTCACACAGGGCCATGTAGGTTTGGATTTTTTTTCCCCTTAATAATAAACATCTTCACTTAAAAACTGCATTTTGTGTTTACTTGTGTTATCTTTGTCTAATATTTAAATTTGTTTCATGATCTGAAACATTTAAGTGTGACAAATGTACAAAAAAATGAGAAATCAGGAAGGGGGCAAACACTTTTCCACACCACTGCATCACTGCGTAATTCTCGTGGCTTGATTAAGAGCCTTGTCAGTGAATTATAAGGGAGAAGAAAGGTGGATAAAACAAACTGTGGAGTGTGTGAATAAAGAGGCAGATTCATGACAGACGGTTTATGCCCCCTGGGCATTGTTCTCCCATGCTTATTCACTGTCTCTGTCTGAGATGCTAAATAATCTGACTTCCCCAAGGTCCTACACCCCCCCCCCCCCCCAGCATCTTAGATAGAGCATCAGTCCACACGCTGTTTTGGCTTCCGTCTCCTCCCATATCTGCTGTAACTGGGGTTTACCGCCTCCGTGGCGCTGCTGTGCCTGTGGGGGGGGGGGGGGTGCTGGGAGTGTGTCTGACTGCGGGTGAGCCGTGGCGAGGGGGGGGGGGGAACTTCGCTCTGTTCGTGTGGCTGCTCTGGTGAATCGTTTCCCGAGGGAGCTCTCCGTGTGGGTCTTCCACGTCGAGGGGCCCTAGCCAACAGCACTTGCTCGTCCGCCGTTACAAAGGCGGGTTTGAGTCTGTCTATGCCAATTTTCTCCCGCCTACCCCCCAAGTCTAGCAAAAAATGCTTATCCCCTGTTTCCAACACTCTGAATGGTCCATCATAGGGTGGGCGCAATGGAGGGCGGTGGGCATCGTGTCTGACGAACACGAACTCCGCGTTCCTCAAAGTTTTAGGCACGAAAGCACGCTGAAAACAGTGGTGGGCCGGGCCTGGCAGTGTGCCTGTGTTTGCGTTACGCTGCAAAAGCTGAGACGGGGAGCTGTCCGGCGCAGGATTATCTGGCAGAAATTCCCCGGGCAGCCGTAGGGGCTGCGCAAAAACAAGCTCTGCCGGGGAAGCTTCCAAATGCTCTTTTGGCGTGGAGCGCAACCCCAATAAAACCCACGGCAACCTGTCCACCCAATTTGCATCCATCAGTGAAGCCCTGAGTGCTGCTTTCAGTGATCTATGAAAACGCTTGCATAACCCATTGGCCTGTGGGTTGTACGCGGTTGTGCGATGAATTGCAACACCCAGGCTGCGGGCCATCACGGACCAGAGGTCGGAAACAAATTGAGGGCCCCTGTCAGACGTAATGTCCGACGGGACTCCAAAACACGTCACCCATGCTGTTAAAAAAGCGCGTGCTACGTCCCTGGACGTGGTTGCCGCCAGCGGGACTGCTTCTGGCCAGCACGTGGTGCGGTCCACCACTGTCAGGAGGTGCATGCACACCTGTGATGGCGGGAGGGGGCCCACGAGGTCCACGTGAACATGGTCGAACCTCTTAGCCGGTACCCGAAACTGCTCCAAGGGAGCCTTCGTGTGTCTGTGTACCTTGGCTCGTTGGCACGCCACGCAGGCTGCAGCCCACTCTTTTACTTGTTTGCGTAGGCTCGGCCACACGAACTTCTCTCCCACCATTTTGACTGACACCCCTGGGTGCGCCAGAGTTTGAACCGACTCAAACACGCGGCGGCGCCACGCGACCAGGACCACCGGACGCGGGCGTCCCGTGGAGACATCGCAGATTAGGGGGGCATGCCATCTTGCAGCACCCTACTCTCCAGCCTTAACCCTGTTGGTCCAGACTGGAGCGCGCGCGCGTCTGCATCGCTAATCTGTTCCGTGGCCATGGCTGCGTACTCTATCCCCACGTAGACCGGGGCCACTACCGTGCGCGAGAGGCAGTCCGCCACCACATTCAGTTTACCCGACACATGCTGAATATCGGTAGTAAACTCTGAGATCGCGGCCAGCAGTCTCTGCTGCCGGCCCGACCACGGTTCTGAAACCTTGGCCATCACGAACGTTAGTGGCTTGTGGTCCACGAATGCGGTGAAGCTGCGCCCTTCCAGCCAGAACTGGAAGTGGCGTATGGCCAGGTGGAGGGCCAGCAACTCCCTGTCGAACGCGCTGTATTTACGTTCGCTGTCGCGCAAAGTTCTGCTGAAAAAGGTGAGCGGCTGCTAAGCCCCGGCGACGCGCTGCTCCTCGACAGCCCCTATGGCCACGTCTGAAGCGTCGGTGGTGAGCGCTATCCGGGCCGCCGGGTCCGGATGCGCCAGCAGTGTAGCGTTTGCCAGGGCTGCTTTAACCTCCGAGAACGCCCGCTCTCGCTCCGGGGTCCATTCGATCCCATCCGCGGGTTTCTGTCTCTTGAGCGCGGCGTACAATGGTTGCATGAGCCACGCCGCGCGGGGAAGGAAACGGTTATAAAAGTTCACCATCCTCAAAAATTCTTGCAGCGCCCTGACCGTCTGAGGCCGGGGAAAATCTGCCATGGCGCGCACATTGTTGGGCAACGGGATCGCTCCTTCCGGAGAGACGCAGTGCCCCAAAAAATCTATCTCCGTCACGCCGAACTGGCATTTCGCCGGGTTGATTATTAACCCGTGCTCCTCTAACCTCCGGAAAACCATCCTGAGGTGGGTTTCGTGTTCGTCTTCGGATGCGCTGGCTACCAGGATATCGTCCAGGTAGACGAACACGAACGGGAGATCGCGCAGCACTGCATCCATCATGCGCTGGAACATCTGTGCCGCGCCTTTTAACCTGAATGGCATGCACAGGAACTCGAATAAACCGAACGGAGTTATTACCGCTGTTTTGGGTACGTCCTCCGCGTGCACTGGGACCTGGTGGTAACCGCGGACCAGGTCTATTTTGGAAAAAATGCGTGCTCCGGCGAGGTGAACTGAAAAATCCTGTATGTGAGGGATCGGGTAGCAGTCGTGTGCTGTGGCATTGTTCAACCTGCGGAAATCACCGCACGGTTGCCACGACCCCTCAGCCTTAGGGACCATGTGTAGCGGGGATGCCCATGGGCTGTTCGATTGCCTAATGATGCCCAACCTTTCCAGGTTGGCAAACTCCTCGTGCGCTACGGCCAGTTTAGCTGCGTCCAAGCGCTGAGGTCTTGTGAAAACGGGCGGCCTGGTGGTGGTGATAAAGTGCTCCACCCCGTGTTTAGCGATGGCTGCCAAAAACGTCGGGACCGTGAGTGCTGGGAACTGAGTGAGCAGTGCGTGGAACTTACTGCCTGGAGCTGTGACGTTGGCTTGTGCTGTTGGCCGGGTCCCTCGAGCGAACGTCTTAATCTCCGAGCCGTTTACTGCCACAAGTCCGGGGCCGCTAGGTCCTGCCAGCCGGTCAGCGTAGGACGGCAGGATGACGCTCTTCTAGGCTCCGGTGTCGACGAGGAAGCGTCTCCCCAAGCACGAGTCCGTCACGTAGAGCAGCTTGTTCTCTTCAGCGGTGGTCGCAGCTGCTACCGACTGCCGGCCTTGGCGTTTCCCGAGCGCTTGAACTGGCACGGTGGCGCACATCTGCGCGCGTTCTCTCCGAAGCAGCGGTGGTAGAAGCAGAGCGTGTCTCTCTGGCGCTCCTTGGCCCCCGCTGCCGCTACCGTCGGTGGCTCCTCGCCTCCTCTGGTCGTCTCGCTGGGCTCCGCCGCCGCCGCGTTGACTGTGATCGCCCTGGTGGTGAGGATGATCCGGTCTGCCTCCTGGGCTAGCGCACGGTAGTC
This sequence comes from Pholidichthys leucotaenia, assembly GCA_020510985.1. NCBI lineage: Eukaryota > Metazoa > Chordata > Actinopteri > Cichliformes > Pholidichthyidae > Pholidichthys > Pholidichthys leucotaenia. Next base: position 151,887,044 of record CM035838.1, read on the forward strand.
AGCGCGGCCAGCAACGGCGAATTGGCCAGAACCGCTCTCGCCTCTGTTGGAAGGTTCTGGAGGAAAAGGAGGGCAAACAAAAAGTGCCCGTCGTCCGTGCCCATTAACGCCAGCATCTTCTCCATCAGGTCGACGGCCGAACCATCTCCTAACTCGGTCCGCCCCAGGAGCCCCTCCGCTCTCTCACATTCCGAGAGCGTGTAGCGCCGGGTCAGCGCAGCCTTGAGCGCCTCGTATTTGCTGCGGGCTGGAGGCTGATCGAGCAGGCTCGCTACCTGCTGGACTGTGCAGGTGTCCAGCGCTGCTACCACATGGTAGAATTTGGTGTCGTCTGCTGTTCCTCCCCGGAGGGCGAACTGGGCCTCGGTGTGGTGGAACCAAGAGTGCGGGTTGTGCTGCCAAAAGTCCGGTAGCTTGACTGAAACCGCGCATGCGTTGCTGGGGGTTCCAGTCCAGGCTGTCTGTGGGATGGCTGCTGCGTCGCTGGGGCTTCCCGACAGGGCCGACTCCGGGGTTCTTGCCTCGTGTTCCATAATTTGTCTAGGGTCACCAGTGTGGAGTGTGTGAATAAAGAGGCAGATTCATGACAGACGGTTTATTACACACTTCACATCTCACAAGCACAGAACAGACTGAATCATTTCAGCAAGCTCTCCTCTTAACCAAATCACTCTTCACACGTTTCTTGGCATTTCTCATCACACAGCATGACATTTACATTACACTGCATTCAACCCCCTATGTCCTTGACTCCTTCCTGCTATCTCACCAGGAACCCCCTGAGCATTGTTCTCCCATGCTTATTCACTGTCCCTGTCTGAGATGTTAAATAATCTGACTTCCCCAAGGTCCTACAAAACAAACAAACAAACAAAAAAAAGAAACTGACTTGAAAGCTTCAAATAACCATGATGCTGATTTACTAACAAAGTTTAAGGAAGACGCTCTTGCATGAGGCCCAGTGTTCGGAAACAATGATGTTGATATCTCCATCATTATGGGTCATTTCACAGTAACCCAGGCCACCCGTTTTAACTTACACTACTCACTCGGGTGAAATTTCAGGATGCACCTAAAATGCACTATAACCTTTACAGGTGAACTTATTTTGACCTTCTCTAACCTTTTGAATGCACATGTCGAACTGTTCAATATTTCAGTACTTTCTGCATAACTTGCTGTTCTCTAGCAAGGTGCTTAATGGCAAAATTCACAACAGGTGTTTGATCCATGAATCAACCAATAAATTTTCTGGTTCATTTAGAATTGGTATTTAAACAGTCCTCCATACTGTTCACATTTTGACATCATGAGACCAAGATGACGCCTCACAATTGATCTACAGTACCTCACCATTGTGAGGCTTCAAGCAGGATGTTCTCAGAGGGAAGTGGCCCTGAGCTTAGAGTGTCACAGAGTGTCATCAGCAGGTTGCAACAGAGATACAGAGAGGCTGGAAGAGTCACAGAAAGGCATTGAAGTGGATGTCCTTTGGCCACATCCCATGCTGATGACCGCTTCATTGTGAACAGTGCCCTGTGGAACCAGATGATGAATGCCTCTCAACTCCAGGCACATTTAAGGGAGGTGAGAGGCACCCAAGTGTCACGTCAGACCATTTTAAACTGTTTACATCTGCATGATTTGCGTGCTAGACGACCTGCAAGGGCACCTGACCACACCATCAGGCTCAGGTGTCATCGTCTTGCATGGCCAGGGAACATTTATGCTGGACAAGGGACCAGTAGGCCTCAGTGCTGTTCTCTGATGAAAGTCGATTCAGAATGAGCAGAAATGATGGTCACCAATGATGTTGGAGACATCAAGTAGAGCGCTGTGCATCAGCTACTGTTGTCACCATGCTACATTCTAGGCAGGTGTTTCTTGTCAATACAGAACTGCCCTACACCTTGTGAATGGTACAGTGACAAGCCAATACTACCTGAATAACACCATTAATCCAGTCATTGTGCCCCTGCATGAGCAGCACAGGCCTAATGTCATCTTCATGGCCGACAATACTCCAGCTCATCGAGGTTGCATCATTAGGGAATGGCTGCTGGAGGCTGGGGTACCTCAAATGGAGTGGCCTGCACTTTCTCCAGACCTGAATCCCATAGAAAATCTATGGGATCAGCTGAGTCACTGTGTAGAGGCTCGTAACCCTGCATCCCACAAATTCAGTGACCTGAGGGCTGCCCTTCAAGAAGAGTGGAATGCCATGCCTCAGCAGACAATAAGTCAACTTGTGAACAGCATGAGACGTCGTTGTCAACTGTAATTGATGCTCAGGGGCACATGACAAGTTATTGAGACATTGACATTTTTTGTTGTGGTATACCCACCACTATTGCTGGCTTTTGTTTCAATAAATTGTTTGAGATGAAGAAATCACCGTTGCATGCTTCTATTTAAATGCCCTTCTTTCATTATATTATATCACTGTAGCGTGAACCATTTACATTTTCCATAAATTTCACCCAAAAGCCAAGTATCCCTAACTTTTTGTGAGTAGTATATATATTAGCCATTACCCTTATTTTACACTGTGTATGGCTGGGTGCTTTTATCTGTATTTTGAAAAACACACCCTGGGTTAACATCATGCAAAGTTTCAGGGACTTCTGTCAGTAACTTTTGTCACTACAATCTAAAGTGTGCAAATATTGGATGTAAAGTGTGCATGTTTTTTGCTTTTTTAATCGGTTTCACTGCTATACATTTTCTGTCCAAAATGTCCACTCTGACACATTGGGGCAGTGTTTCATCAAGAAAATGTGCAAGTCACACTGTGTTCCTTTGATATCCAAAATATAGGGAGGACTTACTTACCGTGACTGCAGCGGCGGTGTGCGACGAGACTACCCGAAGCGATTGCTAAGCTAACGCTAGTTAGCTTAATGCTGGCGCCAGTCATTCCACCTTACACCAGCCTGAATCGAAGCCCAGCTGCGAGGCCCAGCGGAGATACTACCAGGCAAGCGGCTATTTGTTGACGGGGCTCAGCAAAGATTTCACCCAGGCAGACGACGGTAGGTGGCGGTGCCTAGCGGAGGACTTACCGTGACCTCAGCGGAGCTCGGTGGCAGCGGCGGTGTGCGACGAGACTCGGTTGGAGGAGCGGGACGGGAGACCAGTTACGGCGGCTATGAGCAACGAGACCAGCAACGGAAGGGGCTAGTTGGCTAGCTGAGGCCCAGCTGGATTCGAGGACGATCGGATCAGATTCTGGCGATATAAGCAGAATTTATTTTACTATCCACAGATTTTCTTTTTCCTTCTTTCCAAGAAAGACTGAAGATGGCTGCCACCGGATTAAAAAGTGGGCTGATGGGCACCACTAATAAGCCTTCTCTACTTATCTACTTCCTCTTCGTTTTGTCTTTGTGTGTCTGGACCTGCAACAAGAAGGATTTTCCGACAAACTCAACCAAAGGTGAAGTTAAAAAGTTTTATCTGTATGGATTTGGGCTTGGACATCTCACCCTACACTCTATGTGGTCTTTAAAAGCCCTGAGCAAAAACTTCCAAATTAAGGCAAACATGGCTGTTAAGCAAAAATCACAATATGGCAGAGGATATACAGTTAAAGTTCTGTTAGTTCTGCTACTTCTGGCAGGAGATATTCACCTTAACCCTGGACCTGCCACTATTAAACAGCAGACCACTGGGTTAGCACAAAACCGAGCTGTACAAAAGCAAAAACAACATTTATTTTTCCAAACTGTTAATCATGCACGAGTTCTTTGGGACACCAAGGCTAAACCAAAGGGGATCCTCGGTGGTCATTTAAACATACGGAGCATAATCCCCAAAAGAGATGAGATTTCGGTGTTGCTGTTGGACTCAAATCTGGACTACCTTTGTCTCTCAGAAAGCTGGCTACACAGGAACATAGACACTAATATGATCGATATTGTGGGCTACCAGTGTTTTAGAAAAGACAGGCAGGTAGGGAGGGGAGGAGGTGTTTTAATTTACATCAAAGAGAAATATAAATGTCAACTGGTTGATTTGAATACTTCACTTGAATGTTTAGCTGTTAATGTATGTCTCTCTCCGGTAATGAATTTCAACATTGCAGTAGTGTACAACCCACCGTCACACAACTCTTCCTTTTATAATGAATTAAGTGATCTGGTTAAACAACTTGAGAAGAACAGAGAAACAATAATTCATGGTGACTTTAATATCAACTGGTCTGATAAAAAAGACAAACAAAAACTGAAAAGCCTCATGACTAAATTTAATTACCAGCAAATCATCAAAGGACCCACCAGGATAACCAAACAATCCAGAACTCTTATTGACATGGTATTTACTAATAAACCAGAACGAATAACCAGAACCTATAATCTTGTAACTGGTCTCTCAGATCATAACATGGTTCTTGCTGTCAGGAAACTTACTAAAAAGCGACTACAGTATTTTGGGGGAGTCGATATTGACAAATCAAATTTTATTATCCCCAAATCAAAAAATGAGGAGTTTGAACATTACTTAGAGAATCAAAATTGGGAGCAGCTCATGGCAACATGTGAAGTAGATGATTGTTGTAATTTTATAACTGCAACAATCACAAAGTCTATAGAAAAATTTTCAAAGCAAATTAAAAGTAGACAACAGAAGATTAGCCTACCATGGTTAAATAATGAAATAAGAAAACTTATGAAGAGGCGAGACTATGCACTGAAAACATCACTAACCTCCAAACTACAAAATGATCACCTTGTGTACAAAAGTTTAAGAAATAAAGTGGTACATGAGCTGCGAAAATCAAAAATATCTTATTACAATAAACTGATAGATCATGCAAAGGGTAACAACAGTTCCCTATGGAGGCATTTAAATAACTTAACTAATAAAAAAAACGATCAGAAGGGGGTAAAGGAACTTAGAATCAATGGCAAGACCGTCAGTGACAAGGCTACTTTGGCAAATGAATTTAATTCACACTTTGTGGGCTCTGTGGAAGACTTAACAAAAATTTTTGTGCTGCCAAATGTGCTCAACAACACAAATTCCATACTCCCAACAGATACTTTTCACATCGATGAGGTAAATGAGAAGTTAATTGCTGGTATTGTTAAAACACTGTCAAACTCAAAAACTAGTGATATCTACAATATGAGCACCTCCTTTCTCAAAATGCACAGCAAAATATTAATCAAACCACTGACTCATCTCATTAATCTCTCCATTAGGTCTAGTACATTTCCATCTGGCTGGAAAAAAGCTGTCGTCATACCAGTTCATAAATCAGGCAGTAAAGACGATATATGCAATTACCGCCCAATCTCTATCTTACCAGTCCTATCTAAGGTTCTTGAAAAAGTTGTAGCTACACAGCTGATAGACTACTTACAAGACAGTCAACTTCTTCATCCACATCAATTTGGTTTTAGACCAGGATACTCAACAGAAACAGCAAATTGTTGCCTTATTGAAAACGTCAAACAGTCCTTGGACAGGGGTAATGTGGTAGGAGCTGTTTTTCTAGATCTCAAAAAGGCTTTCGATACTGTAAACCACAGTTTGCTTTTATCCAAAATGGTATCTTTTAACTTCTCCCCAAATACATTAGAATGGTTTGCATCTTATCTCCAGAATAGAGAACAGTGTGTAAAAGTTCACCAGGATAAATCCTCATTTTTAAACAACCGCATAGGTATCCCACAAGGGTCCATTCTTGGTCCTTTACTTTTCAGCATTTTTATTAATGACTTGCCGTTACACTGCTCAGCTGCAACATGCCAACTTTATGCAGATGATGCAGTTATTTACACAGCTGCCAAGACTCCAGCACAGGCTGCAGATGTACTGTCTACAAGTATGGTTGATGTCCAAGAGTGGCTCCTCAAGAACCATCTATTGCTGAACCTTCAGAAAACAGTCTCAATGTGCTTTTCAATCAAAAAATGTAACCTGCAACATTTTAAAGTTAATATACATGATCATGACATCAGTTTAGCTACAGAATTCAAATACCTTGGCATTGTACTAGATCCTCAACTCAAATTTAATCTTCATATAAAGAAAATTTCAAAAACAGTAAAAAAAAATCTGAACTGCTTTAAATTAATTAGATATTACATACCTTACAAAGCAGCTGCACTGTATATGCATTCTATGGTTTTTTCTCATATATCATACTGTTTGACAGTCTGGGCTCAAGCAGCCCCTTCCACAATAAGACATATAGGTTCATTATATAATCAAACCCTAAAAATCTTGGACAAAAAGCCCATTAGGTGGCATCACTGTAATGTTTTAAAAAAATACAGCCTATTGAGTTTTGAGAGCTTCATTGACCTCTGTCTTCTGAAATTAACGTTCAAATGTTTCCATAAATCAGCACCCGAGCCACTTGCTGGTTTCGTCCAAAGACAGGACAGCAGCAGAGCCACCAGGAGTTCTGTTAACAATAACTGTAAAATATTCCACCGCAGAACCACATTTGGACAAACAGCATTCTCTATAAAGGGCAGTCACATCTGGAACACAATGCCAAATGAAATTAAAATAATAACGGACTTTAAAACATTCACTAAAAATGTTAAAAACTGGCTGAAAAATAAACAAGAATGTACTCATGTATGAATTATTTGTCTGCAAAGTGAGAGTGAATGAAGGGAAGGAATAAATGTGTTTGTTTATAGTGAGTGACAGAGGGAGGAAGGCCTGAAATAGGCAAATGTGAGTTATGTTATATGTGTTAAATGTGAGTCAGGCTGTTATATTTGTGTATTTATAATATTTATAATATTTATGTTAAGTGTGAGTCAGGCTGTTATATTTGTGTATTTATAATATTTATAATATTTATAATTGTGTATTTATAATTTTTCTGCATTGATGTATGTGGTTATTGTGTATATTTTTTTTTTATTTTTTTTTTTTTTTCCCCCATCTTTACTTGATTCTTTTTTCTAAAGCCCATCCAGGGACAAGAGTTGCAAATTAGCTAATAGCTATACACTCTATGTGCAACACATCAGATTGATTGTCTTTGATTAATTGTCTATGTTTATTGCACTGTCCCTGTCAAATAAACTAATCTACATCTACATCTACATAATAAAGACCTACACAGGAAAACTCTATTCTTGTATATTACATTCAACCTGGCTAACAGGTTAATCATCAGAAACCTTCTGTCCAAACATGTCCACTCTGACACAACAGTTCTATATTTTTACAGTGACGGAACTTAATTGTATTACCCTGCAACAGTGGTACTGTCTGTAGCCTTTACTTCTCATTTTTCAATAAACAGAAAGGCTAAAGTTTTGATACAAACTGGGTTCTTTGGTATAAAGTATACTTGAAATTTTGACTCCATGAGACGCACGCGGCCTAGGTTATTGTGAAAAGACCCTTGTGTAAATTTGCATATTTACCCAGGTGGGATTCAATTCAGCTTCATTTGTATAGTGTCTATCCACAACAAAAGTCATCTCAAGGTGCAAAATGTTCAAATCACTGCCTGTCTATTGCAAAGCTGTTTAACCTGGGACTAAATGCTGGGTGGATGCATTCACATTGCCAACGAAAGCCAGATGTTTGTGGGTTTAAGTGGGTTTTTTGGTCAGTGACAAAGGAGGTATGCAATCATGAATTTGATGCAACTGTAGAAAACTACTTAAATCTAAAAATTACAGCTATGTGTATGCATATACTTTTCCTTTTTCCATAACAAACAATGATGTTCAGCTTTTGTAAGAAAAACTTTTGGCAGGTTTTTGTATGCACTACACTAGTGTCTAGAAGACCTGGATGACCTTTCTCACAAGTAGTATTTTTCATGCCTGTACATTTCTTATTCTTGTATCCTCAGTAATTACAAGCAAATGCAAATCGAGCTTTGATGTAGCAGCAGCACCCAATCCAATCCAACCCCCTAATCAACTCTTTGTGATTTAACGGTGCATCTTAAGCATTAGTATTCCAGAGCCGGATCCCTCTTGGATCCAGGCTAGGATTATCCAAGCTCTTAACATCTCAGCTAAGCTGGTTAACACCTGTTTATTGACATCTGAACACCATCCCAGGCACTCCCGTCTTCAGCGGTTTTAAAAGCTCTCCTCTCCTCTCTCCGGCAGACTCGTCACTCCTCGTCATCTCGGCTGCAGCCCACTTAGAAGTGACTGATTTTTCCCAGCACACGGTGGCAGGTCAGCAGCTTCACTGAAGAGATTAGGGGTTTAATCAGGAGATTTAGATTCTCACCAGCATTCTTGCTCCAGATGCATTTGGTTACATTTGATTAATGTCATATTGGTACGAATATAGATAATTTCATTACGGCTAGTGAAGGGGTGATGCTGCATGCATTTCTCTTCCTGGCCCAAGTCTAGACATGACCTCAGATTTCAAGAATCCCCCACTTTATTGTACATTCTTGCTGAAATATTTTTGACTAATTTGCCAGTGAGAGAAGAAAGCAAGCTCTCTTTGTGTGTTTATTATGCTTAATATTTCCTCCGGGGCCTATTTTTGCCCCAGTGTAAGTGATGTAATATGTATAAAATCCCATTTATGCTATTGATACAGCCACAGGGATTCTAGTTAGCAGTGGCTGTATAGAGCCAGAGAAACCCTCACACTTCTTTAAGTGTCTGTTTTTTCGGAATCTTGCTCAGGTCAGTGGGGGAAACTTTGAAGAATGTCCCAGGATTTGTCTAAATCATGAGGTATGGATCCTCTTAAGCATCGCAGGCATTAGAGCTGAGCCCTATCAATGATTCCATTAACCTAAATTCCAAGCCGGGCTTCAAAACATGACCATATTAACCTCGCGGATTTTGCCAAGCTCTTGATCCTTTGCTATTTAGATAGACAGGAATGAATGGTCACTCACATTTGTCTGGCTGCCGGCTGTGCTTCCTCTCCTAGACAGGGAATTATCTCTAATGAGACCGTGTGTTTATCTTTGGTCTTTGTGTGTCCACATGTTTTCTGCTTATTTTTTTTTCCCAACCCTGCAACTCTTAACAGAACCTGATTAGACAATGGCAGTGGTGATGAGAGATGATAAGGTACTTGGAGCTGACAAGGACAGAATACCAATCTGTTGATTTTTTTTTTTTTTAACCTTTCTTCAATGGGAAAAAATCATTTCAGGCAAACAACGCTGGAGCAAGCCAGGAAGAGAGGAAAAAAAAAAGAAAAACGAGTGTCTGCCTTCATTAGGACAAAGGGAGGGTGAGCAGGAGAGCCTCTGACAAGCCAGTAACGCCTCATTGTCCCTGATCTCAAGTTTCATAAATTTCCACGGCTCTCGTTAAAGGACGTGTCGCTGCTGTCACCAGGCGCTAACTCGTTATCTCCTCGATGCCGTAAAACGCTGTAATTAACATTCAACAACTGTAACCGATCCAGCATTTCTCCTCTCTAGCCGCTAATTGCCTCACTATTGTGGTTGCACATAAGTGGGCCTTTTTTTGTGTGTGTGTGTGTGTGTGTGTGTGAGTGAGTGAGTGAGTGAGTGAGTGAGTGAGTGAGTGAGTGAATGAGTGAGTTTGAGTGTGAGTGTGTGTGTGGGCCCATGGCTGTGCGTCTCCGCGGCTCATTTTTGATGGTAAACAGAGGTGGGAAGGCGGTTCCTCGGAGCATAAAGGTGAACTAGTCATTGACCTCATCCCCCGTCTGAGATTACTATTTTTTGTTTGTTTGTTTGTTTGCTGGCATCCAAACATCGTAAATGACATCCATGCAAACATTTCAAGGCAACGCCTGCCAGTGGTTTCAAGGATACCAAGCATACTATTACTTAGTCAGATGTGCCATTCTCCTTCTAGCCATGCGTGAGCACCCATTTTAAATCGTGTCTTCCATTCCACCGTGTGCAACCTTTCCTCAGGATTATATAGCTGTCACACTTCTTTCCACTTACAGCACCACAAGGACCTACATTTTTCCCTTCTCTTGACACATCAGATTTTCTTTAATAGTTTTTGCAGATCACCAACTCTGTCATTTCTCTTTGAGAGTGGATGCTTTTTGTTTTCCCGGCAGCTTCTATTGCCAGAACTTACTGAAGCAGCAGCCATCACAACACAGGCTTTATGAATAATTAGTCTGGGTCAACTGATACTCTCCGGCTCCGCACACCACTGTCATCTACTCTGCCAGTGCCAGTGGGAAAAAAAACGAACTGTGTGCAATTCTGCTCGATTGAGTTGGTTGAAGTTGATGCAGCGCTTTGTTTTTCAGCAGTATGGGGGCAAGGTGTAAGCCGATACAGGTCAATTCCCAGGGCCAAGTGCAGAACGGTGCACGGGACGTCATATTACGAGTTTCACAAGGGCCGCATTTTAGCGGCTGCTGCGGTGGTCTGTCACAGATATTCAATGACCTGGTGCTCAGACAGTTTGCTGCCGGGCCTGCATTTCATTCCCCGGGGATTAGAGCGAATGCCAGGGTAAGATTTCCAAGAGCCAAGACGGCCCCAGGAGGACAAACAAAACCAAATTGTTGCATAGTGTTTCTTGTCCTGGTTTCATGTTCGGGTCAGAGGAGATTTAGTGCAGGTGTCTGGGGATTCAGGTGCGTATCTGCAGAACGGGCTGAAAGCTTTATTGTCAGGAACATGATGTGCTCGTCTGTTGTGTCTTTGATTGTTTTGTGTTTTGCTTTTGTGGCAAATATTCCTGTAAGAAGGGATGTTTTCTAGTGTCCCTTGTAGTCTTCTTGGAGGATGAGATTTGTGTTTTTTTAAATACTTTTCAACATATATTTTTTTCCTCCTCTTAGTTTTGTCTACAAGTGCTGTGCTCCCTTCATGATTTCTTATATTTTTGCGTATTTGTCATTTTTAAATGTTTCAGATCATCAAACGAATTTAATATAATAATAACAAGAGGAAATTTTGGGAAAGTTGACTTCAGTTTCACTAGCCACACCCAGGCCTAATTACTGCCAGACCTGCTGAATCAAGAACTCACTTAAATAGAACCTGTCTGACAAAATGAAGTAGATAAGTAGAAAATAAAGAATCCTGAAGGAGAATGTCTGGCCACCAGTTCGTGACCTCAAGCTCAAATCCTCCAATGTGGATGAATTAAAACAATTCTTCAAAGAAGAGTGAGCCCAAATTCCTCAGCAGTGATGTAAAAGACTCACTGGCAGTTATCGCAAATGCTTGATTGCAGTTGTCGCCACCAAGGATGGCACAACCAGTTATTAGCTTTAGGGGGCAGTTACTTTTTCACATACAGTAGGGCCAGGTAGGTTTGGATAGCTTTTTTTTCCCTTGCTAAATGACATCATTGATTATACCTCAGTGAAACTGAGAACCATACGGTAGTCAATTACTGCGCCTGTGGCTGTGTGTGTGTGTTTATGTCCGTCCGCCTCTCTGTTTCAGCTCGCCCAGTCAAAATTAAGTGGAACTAAAGGCTTGTATCATTGTGTCACCATATTTTCTCGACTTTTAATTTGCCAGAATTTCAAAATAATGTTTTGCTTTTGAAATAAACACAAAAATAGCTCACCTTTACCGTCAATGGAACGGTACTGCGCATGCACCTGGAAACTCCTGCCAGAGGAAAGTACTGAGCAATCCGCCGATACTGGGTGAGCAAATGTCCGTCTTTTTGCCCATCTGTTTTCTTCCTCTGCCATTAAACAGCAAAAGCTCCTGCTCGTCTTGATTGTCATTGTATTCACGTACCTCCATCACTTCCACCATTTAAAACATCTGCCACTGTGCTCTTCTTCTGTTTGGATTGCAGCTGTTCAAATCAGGTTGGTGGCGCTTGGCTGCCGCCGACAGTATGGACATGTCAACTGCAGATTATTTTCACTGCGCATACGTGTACTCCAAAACTACTGGATGGATTTGGATAAAATTTTACCAGAGGTGGTCCTTGGGCTGGAGAGGAACCCATAACATTTTGGTGATGATCTGAGAACGCATACGTCTGCCAAGGCTCTAGCACCGAGGCATCAGCACCTTGGTGCTTTCATTACAAACAGCATTTTGTATTTACTCGAGTTCCATTCATCTTCTTCCGCTTAATCCTTTTCGGGTCGTGGGGGGGCTGGAGCCTATCCCAGCATCTTTGGGCAAGAGGCAGGGTCCACCCCTGACAGATCGCCAGTCCATCGCAGGGCTATTTACTCGAGCTATCTTTGTCAAATATTAAAATATGTTTGATGATCTGAAACATTTAAGCATGACATATGTGAAAATATAAGAAATCAGGAAGTGGGCAAATACTTTTTCACAGCACTGTATACTTTGTATGCAACAGTCCAAATGCTAAACTTAAACTCGTATTTCACAAGACTAAGCTTCAGTGTGTGTTGGGTTGTGGCCTGACCCCATATAGAGATAAGCTGCTCATTTAGCACTTCATAGCTTTCTTTGTGGCTCTCTGTGTTTGCACAATAGGCATATAGGTTGTGGCTTTTTTCACCTTTTCACAGCAGCTCACCGCTAACGAAACTTGCTGTAGGTGCAGTCTGAACTCTCACCAACTGCTCTTCCTTCTTCCTGTCACCGTTCAGTGCAAGCAGACAGTTTATCACTTTAAACGTGAATTAGTCATACACATTAGTCTTGTTTTAGTACTTTTCGTGGCAACAGGTCTTTGGAAGAGACGGCGCACGTTTGTGACCAAGTGATGAACATGTTTATTTGTCCAGCTGTAAAATGCGCCATCCTCCTGTCCATTAGCAGCTCAGGTTATGAAAGAGATGGGGTTTTTTTTTAGGTTACTAGTTTAATATCAAGATCAGCTGTAGTCTCCACACTTGTATGATCCAAAAAAGATGATTATCTCTGGCTGTGATTAATTTTGTAGAAAGTGTCCATGATGACATGCTACTGGAGTAAGTTAAGATCTGTTTACTGTGATCATGAACAAAGAAGAATTTATTCTCGTCAGGGGTTTGTTGAGGAAATGATGGAACGCATAAATGAGTGAGAGTGTCATCATATGGCGTCTTTTAAATCAGATTGTATCTGATCTAATTTTAATTTGGGCTAATGCGAGGAACACTATCACCATTGACCAGTGGTGTCTTATGACTTACTTGACCTACCTGTCTACCTTGTATCACTTAATCTTATCCTACACTTTATTGTATCACTTAATCTTATCCTACACTTTATTACATGTATAGTTTATTTCTCTTATCTTATCATGTTTAATGTTGCAGCACTGTACCGAGACAAATTCCTAGTTTGTGTACTACATGAACAATGGCAATAAACCTGATTCTGATTCTGATTCTGATTCTGATTCTACCTTGGTCAAGTGGCAGCACAGACAGACACGTGTACATTTTAAACGTTCCCCTCACTCCCCGTGAACTTTTGAAGCGCCCCTTCTTCCATCCTTCCCTTCAGCTCCTGGAAATAAAATTGTGTTAGTATCTCCCAGAAAGTGTCAACCAAGTTTACTGCTTGTGTTTACATGCTATTCAATCACTCCGAATACTAGTGTCGTGCTGTTTTTCCGGGAAAACGGCAAACGCCATGGTCCCCCCCCCCCCCTTTACTAACAAGTATTTATCATAAAGAATATTTGGAGCTGTCTGACTTGCCTGTTTTACTAGCCTTGTTCTAGAGCTGTGACTGATAAAACACTGTAATATATGCACTGGAGTTGAAATGGAAAATAAAAGTATCCCAGAATACTGTGAGATTTACACTCCGTCGAGGGAAAGTGGTTACTTTTATTGCACTGTTGTGTCGGAGATAACTTTGCGTAAAAAATGGGCTGTTTGTTTTTATTTTGTTTTTTTTTTCAGCTCTCGCCGTCACACATAAAACAGTTGTGCACTTTAAGCAACACTCCAGATGAAATAAAAGCAGCAAAAGTGTTAGTTTTGTTTCAGCACATGTAGATGGTGGAAATACTGCAGTGTGTCACCTCATGTTGTGTATTTTGTAACTGTGACTTCAAACCTGGTGACAGCCCTCGTTAAGAGCTGGTTTTCAGGCAGCTTTTTTTTTCTGCGAGACTGAAAAAAATTAGCTGTGCTTTGTTTTGTTCAGTCCTGTTAGTTTCACATTTTCGAGTGATATGGTTATTATTAAAGATTCTTGTCCTACCATTTAGATTCACTGATTTTTTCATGTAAACAACATTTTGCACCATTATAGCTGAAATGTCAGGTTAATACTGAGCCCGAACTAAAGGTCACCCACAAGGCCCTTCTTTGCTGGTGGGTAGGTATGAGTTAACGTTACTCGAGTACATGAACTCAAGTAACTTTTTCTCAAAATTATACTTTTGTGAGCAGTTTTATTACAAGAAATTTCTTACTCAAGAAACTCAAGTACAGACGTGGACAAAATTGTTGGTACCCCTCTGTTAATGAGAGAAAAACCCACAATGGTCACAGAAATAACTTGAATCTGACAAAAGTGGTAATAAATAAAAATTCTATGAAAATTAATCAATGAAAATCAGACAATGCTTTTGAATTGTGGTTCAACAGAATTATTTTAAAAAACAAACTCATGAAACAAGCCTGGACAAAAATGATGGTACCCCTAGAAAAGATTGAAAATAATGTGACCATAGGGACATGTTCAACCAAGATGTGTCCTCTAATTAACATCACAGGTGTCTACAAACTTGTAATCAGTCAGTCGGCCTATTTGAAGGGTGACAAGTAGTCACTGTGCTGTTTGGTGACATGGTGTGTACCACATTAAACATGGACCAGAGGAAGCAAAGGAGAGAGTTGTCTCAGTAGATTAGAAAGAAAATTATAGACAAGCATGTTAAAGGTAAAGGCGATAAGACCATCTCCAAGCAGCTTGATGTTCCTGTGACTACAGTTGCACATATTATTCAGAAATTTAAGATCCACGGGACTGTAGCCAACCTCCCTGGACGTGGCCGCAGGAGGAGACGGATAATACGAATGGTAACAAAAGAGCCCAGAACAACCTCTAAACACATTCATGGTGAACTCCAAGGTCAAGGTACATCAGTGTCAGATCGCACCATCCATCGTTGTTTGAGCCAAAGTGGACTTCATGGGAGACGACCAAGGAGGACACCACTGTTGAAAACAAATGATAAAAAAGTCAGACTGAAATTTGCCAAACTGCATGTTGACAGGCCACAAAGCTTCTGGGAGAATGTCCTATGGACAGACGAGCCAAAACTGGAACTTTTTTGGCAAGGCCCATCAGCTCTATGTTCACAGATGCAAAAATGAAGCACAGCAAGAAAAGAACACTGTCCCTACTGTGAAACATGGAGGAGGTTCTGTTATGTTGTGGGGCTGCTTTGCTGCATCTGGCACAGGGTGTCTTGAATCTGTTCAGGGTACAATGAAATCTCAAGACTATCAAGGTATTCTAGAGAGAAATGTGCTGCCCAGTGTCAGACAGCTTGGTCTCAGTCGCAGGTCATGGGTCTTGCAACAGGATAATGACCCAAAACACACAGCTAAAAACACCCAAGAATGGCTAAGAGCCAAACATTGGACTATTCTAAAGTGGCCTTCTGTGAGCCCTGATCTAAATCCTATTGAACATCCGTGGAAGGAGCTGAAACATGCCGTCTGGAGAAGGCACCCTTCAAACCTGAGACAACTGGAGCAGTTTGCTCATGAGGAGTGGGCCAAAATACCTGCTGAGAGGTGCAGAAGTCTCATTGACAGTTACAGAAATGGTTTGATTGCAGTGATTGCCTCAAAAGGTTGTGCAACAAAATATTAAGTTAAGGGTACCATCATTTTTGTCTAGGCCTGTTTCATGAGTTTGTGTTTTAAAATAATTCTGTTGAACCACAATTCAAAAGCACTGTCTGATTTTCAATGGTTGATTTTCACAGAATTTTTATTTATTACCACTTTTGTCAGATTCAAGTTATTTCTGTGACCATTGTGGGTTTTTCTTTCATTAACAGAGGGGTACCAACAATTTTGTCCACGTCTGTACATTGGGACATACTCTTTGTTAATTCTTAGTTTTGGATTTGATTAAAAATGAATGTGAGTAAAGTTTTTTGAATTTTTTTTTTTTTTTTCATTTTTGATATTTTCTGGCTCAAGAAAATTTTGAGTTATTACTGTTATTACTGTTTAATGATTCTTTACTTGATTTGGAAGATTTATGGAAAATTGGCACAAATTTACTAGAAAATTATCACAAATTTACAAATCAAAAAGTTGCACTTTCTCACAAGAAAAAAGTTGTGTATATACATATAAGATAGATGACACAAGTTTAAAGGTGAACGTGACAGTATTTTCATAAAAACTAATATTTTTTTAAAAAATAACACCTCAATAAAGTGTGTAGAAAGATACAGAATTAATTTTTATATTCTCCAAAAAAAGCAGTTCTGAGCAGTTGAATGATGAGGCCAGTAACACAGATTTATACAGCAGGGAAAATAAGTATTAAACACGTCCACATTTTTCTCATTAAACATATTTCTGATAGAGCCATTGACCTGAGATTTTCACCAGAAATCAGTAACAACCCAAGTAATCCATGCATACAAAGAAATCAAGGCAACTGTGTTCACAAAACAAGTTATCAAATCAAATCAAATCAACCTTTATTGTCATATTGCTGTACATACAACAGTAGTGCAGGCAAGATGAAATTGCGTTTCTCTTGGCATCCATATAAGTAGAAGAACATGATTTAAGACACACTCACACATATCTTCACCCCCCCACCCTACCACATCCATTTACGCATCCCTGAGACATACTTGAAAAACTAACTAACTATAATATACAAATAATGTACATAATGTCCGTAGGTGCAGTAGTGTATACGAGAGATTCCGGATCAGCTGTTCAGCATCCTAACAGCTTGTGGAAGGAAGCTGTTAATCAGTCTTGTGGTTCTGCCTCTGATGCTCCGGAATCGTTTGCCAGATGGCAGAAGTTCAAAGTGTTTATGCAGAGGGTGAGAACGGTCCTTGACAATGTTCAGTGCCCTGCTCCTACAATGGTTCTGAAAAAGTTCTTGGACAGAGGGGAGGGAGACTCCAATTACCCTCTCAGCTCCCTTAACTATCCTCTGCAGGGCTTTTTTGTCTGACATACTGCAGCTGGAGTACCATGTAGCAATGCAGTACGTCAGAACACTCTCCACCACACATCTGTAGAAGGTCCTGAGGATGCAGATGGGGAGAGAGGCCTGTTTGAGTTTCCTCAAGAAGTGCAGTCTCTGCTGGGCCCGCTTCCTGATCCCCAAGGAATTCTTGCTCCAGGTCAGGTCCTGCGAGATCTGCACTCCGAGGAACTTGATGTTCTCCACTCTCTCCACTAAACGGCCGCCGATGCTGAGGGGGACGTGTTAGTGCTGTGACCGCCGGAAGTCGATAATCAATTATATTTCATAAAGTGGAATAACACAGGGAATAAGTATTGAACACGCTTGGTGAAATTAATTTAATATTTAGTAGAAAAGCCTTTGTTGGTAATAACAGCTTCCAGATGCCTCCTGTATGGAGAAACTAGGTGCAGGCATTGCTCATGTGTGATTTTAGCCCATTCTTCTACACAAACTGTCTTCAAATCTTGAAGGTTCCATGGGTGTCTTCTATGAACTCTGATCATGGGGCAGCATGGTGGTGCAGTGGTTAGCTGTTGCCTAACAGCTAGAAGGTTCCAGGTTCGAATCCCCAGGCTGGCATGGGTAGGAACCTTTCTGTGTGGAGTTTGCATGTTCTCCCTGTGCTGCGTGTATTTACTCTGGGGGCTCTGGTTTCCTCCACAAAGACATGCATGTTAGGTTAATTGGGTTGTTCTAAATTGTCCCTAGATATCTGTCTCCTATAGGCCCTTAGATTAGAGGGTTAGTACTAGTGAAGCATTTTGAGTGGTCTTTGAGACTAGAAAAGCGCTATATAAGAACAAGTCCTTATCTTCAGTTCGTTCCATAGATTTACAATTGAATTCAGGTCAGGTGACTGACTGGGCCATTCTAGCAGCTTTATTTTCCTTCTCTGGAGCCAGTTGAGAGTTTCCTTGGCTGTGTGTTTGGGATCATTGTCTCGCTGAAATGTCCACCCTCATTTCATCTTCAGCATCGTGGCAGGTTCTTATGAAGGATGCCTCTGTCCATTTGTCCATTCATCTTTCCTTCAGTTATATTAAGTCTGCCTGTACCACGTGCTGAAAAACACCCTCACATCATGATGGGTTGTGCAGTGCCATTTCTCCTCCAAACATGCTGTATGTTGTGGCAGCCACAAAGTTAAATTTTGGTTTCATCTGACCAGACTATATTCTCCCGGTATTTTACTGGCTTACCCAAATGTTGTGCAGCAAACTTTAAACCAGCTCCAACATACTTTTTTTTCAGCAATGGAGTGTTGCGAGGTGAGAAGGCATAGAGCCCATGTCGGTTGAGTGCATTACTTATTGTTTTCTTTGACACAGCAGTACCTGCTAACTCCAGGTCTTTCTAGAGCTCTCCACGAGTGGTCTTTGGCTCTTGGATACCTCTTTTGATAATTCTTTTGACTCCTCTGTCAGAAATCTTGTTCTTTCCACTTCTGAATGATGGCTCCATCAGAAATATGTTTAATGAGAAAAATGTGGACGTGTTCAATACTTATTTTTCCAGCTGTACATATATACTAGAGAAGACATTTTCAGAGCAAACAGAGGTGCCACATTCTGTAGGTAATTATAATGGTTGACAGCACCTGCAGCATTGTGACAATAGGATACACAAGCAATTGTTCATTGTATTTATTGTAATCATATAAGCAAGCTATATACAATATATGGAGTGTGACTAGTCTGGCAGCTAGCCATGTCTTATCTACTGTTTATCTATATCTGTGGCTGATAAGGGTGTCACAGCCAGTCACAGCCAATAGCGTAACTGGGTTGATGTCACGTGTTTCTACCAAGCAGTTGGGGCAAGAGTAGGTGCAACACCTACTGGCCAAGAGGTCAGAATTTTATCTCTATCACCTTAAGAGAAAAAAACTAAAAACTGAAGAGAAAATTGTAAATTTATTAGGAAAAATGTCACAAATTTATAAGAAAAAAACAGGATATGTAGTCAGAATAAGCCACAAATTTATCAGAAAAAAATGTAAATTCACAAGGAGTCCCAAATGTAAAACAAATACCTTTCAAATGAGAAAAAATAAAGTCACTGCAAATCAAGTAACGTTTTAGTAGATGCTATTTTATGCATGCTCATATCTTTTCCGGTGATGACTCTTGTACTTGAGTAATTAATATCATAAAGTAACACAGTACAATTTCTGGATACTCTTCCCACCTCTGCATGTTGGCATTTTTTAATCATGTCTTCTAGGTACTCTCCTGTTTCAAGCGTCATGCATTTTCTCATCTCTGCCTCCCTCTGACCTGCCTGTTTACCCAGCATTCCCCTCTGTAACAAAGAGTGTTCCTTCATCATCCATGTTTAAACTGCACACAGGATTAACTCCGCTAAAGACTTAATGCACATGCACAGTCACCCCATGCTCCGTTTGCTATTTCCAGGCTGCAGATCGACAAGCGGCTCTGTTAGGCTTTCCTCTCCCTCATTCTCTTGTCGCCCTGGGCTCCCTGGGTCTCCGCCTCCCCCTCCCTCGTCCTCGTTTCGCCTGAATTAATTGAGTTCTCGTTTTTGTGAGAAAGCTCACAAGAGGGCTGTGTGATAGAGAGAGAGAGGGAGAGGAGTGATAGAAAGGATGAGATAGACAGAAAGAGATCACTGGTGGAAGCCTAGAGGGCATAAGTCTCCCAAAGGTAGACAGTCACCAGCTTCCTCGGGGATGAAGGGGCCCCTCCACGGTGACTTATATCTTTATCCTCTCTGCAGTCGTCTCTCAGCACTTTAGGGAAACAACCCGTAGGCTGGTGATACGGGTCAGGCAGATGGACCTCTTTAGAGACCCCCTGATGCAAGACAGGTTTCCACGGAATTTAAGCTCTTTGTGCAGTATATGTAAAGTTAAGAGAACCATAAGGTGGAACGGCATCTGTACAAATAATACAAACACTAGTAAGTGACATCATCTTGTACTTTTATGAAACAGTTTGGTCTCTAAATCCAAACCCAGCCAAAACTGAAGTCCGTGCATTCCACTGGTGTGGAAAGGAGTTAGAACAGCATCAGTTAGGGGTAACTAGGGGGTAACCTTGGATAGAACTCTCTCATTCACCCATATCGTAAAACGTCTTTGGAAAGTAAGCTCCCGAAATTCCCTACCTAAAAAGCTAGCAGGTACAGAGTGGGGTGCCAGTGCTCCCGCTCTCAGACCCACTGCCCTGACACACCAGCAAAGTACTTTGCACCTGTGTGGAGCAGATTAGCCAGTGCAAGTAAGATTGACCCAGTGCTCAATGAAGCATGCGGAACCATCACAGGTACACTGCGCCCCACGCCCACTGACATCCTTCAGAAGCTCGCAGGCATTGCACCCCTGGAGATTCGACGCCATGCAGTATCAAAAGGGTGAACAAGCTCCAGGTACGTACAAGACACCCATTACGCCTCTACGTGCCAGCACCAAGCAGACTAAATGTGCTGCTGTGGAGGAACTACCCCCAGCCACATCAGCACAAAAGTACAGAGTAGACCAGTGGAAGTTGTCCGAAAACAGTGCAGTGCAAGACCCCAAAAAGGACCATGTCGATGGGGCACTGATCCCAAAGTGGTCTACCCCTAAAAATGGGCTCCAGTGGATATAAATCCCCTATAAAAACAAGTCTACATTGTCTAAAATGGTATTTTATGCCATTTTTTCCTACAAAAAAACTTTGTCCTACAGTTTCATGTTAGAATCTTTTTACTTTTCCTCCTCCTTCAAATGCCAGGATCTGTGAATAGGCCCACCCACATCCCGCAAGGCTAATGGTGGCTAGGGATACATTAAACCAAATAAATCTTGTGAGAAAAACACATACAGGTTGAAGGACATGCCCAGTTGTATCCATGGTGGCCCAGGATAGTGACTGAAACTGCATCGGTCCTTAAAAGCAGTTTAATGGTAAAACCCATCTTAATCTGGGTCAAGTTTTCAAAGCAGCTGTCCAGAAATGCCAACTGGCACTGGAGGCTAACTTCAATCTTTAGTTCCACCCTGTTCCCCCGAGGACTGGGTCAACATACAGGCCTGTTATAGTGACGTCACCAAACATGTTCTGTCTAAGCTTGTCTTTTTCAAAGGGGAAAAGTTAAACTGCAATTTCACCGCAAAAAACACAGAAATGACACAAACTAGGCCATGTCCTAATCTCGTGCCCACCTTCGCCCAATCTAGTCATTACATACCTGATCAACATCAGCCAAAAAACTCTTGAATGACTGGCTGTCTGAATGAAACAATCTGATACATATCAGGAAAAAAACCATGGCTGGAAATGCCATTGTGGAATAGTTGGCATGGCACGTGATGCTTCCACAAAATATTCTGCAAGCAAATCTTGAAATATCAGACCTACAGACTAAAACAGGGAGCAACCCACAAGCATGGCACAATGCTTTGCTGTGCCCTTTGCTGTAGTCATTGCAAATGCAGCCCCACTGTGCGATCATGAGTCTCTCCATGGCCTCAACTTTTTTCTTTTAATTTATAAACATTACAACTCCTCCCTGTGCCTTATTCTCACGCTGACAGACAACTCCACCAGATGTCTTAGGTTGCTGTAAGTTGAGATAAACACTCGCTGAGTTGTTACATCCAGTCGCCCGCCTCTATTCCTCAATGTCACTGCCTTAGCGCTCAATAATTCAAAGCTTGGTGGTAATGAGCTCCCTGTCGGCCCTGTCCCCACGGAGCCTCCCCACTGTGCCTGCACTGTAATGTAGTTATATCTCATGTCAGCTTTCAAATCAATTACATTTCTATCTGATGGCTATGTAATTGTGCCTGATTGAGTTTTTGGCACACCAGCCAAGTGTGCGGTTCCCAAACTCGAGCCAGTCAAAACAGGAAGCTTCATCAAATGAAACTGTATTTCATCCTGATTGAGGCGACTCGCACGATAAGCACAACTGTAATTATGATAATAATAACAATAGCATTCTGTGTTTTCTCAGCTTTGTTGTTTTCTCCAGATGATTTTTTTCTTGCCCCAAGGACAATGAGCAACGTTTATTTTGTTCAAGATGCACAGCCTGATTTGATTGTGGGTAGCATGTGTGCAATTTAGTAGATTAAATGCAAACCCTAGTGCTTTTGTGTAACTGTGAGTGTCTTGAGTTTCACTCCAAAATGCAGCAGACTATTTTTTCTGTATCTTTGTGACACACTGGTGTACACTTTGTTTTGATTTTAAGTTCAGATGCACACCGTGTGCCTTTTAGCACAGGCCTACTGTCTTGTGACTCCTTACCCATAACAGCAACCATCTGACAGCTGAACTCAGAGCAATATTGTCTGTATTAACAAAGGCTAGATAGATTTATAGACGGAGGCAAAGATGGACAGACTGTCAACAGAGCTGTGGCAGGAGATGAATGGGTATTTGGATGAGTGGATGAAGTGGACCTAAAAGATGGAGGAATGGCTGGGCATACAGACAGATGACAGGATGAATGACTGAGCAAATGACTCGTGGGTGGATGGACGACTGGACGTACGGATGGATAGATCAACACAGCGCACGCCCGGACGGACAGAGGAATTCTCTAACGCAGTGGTATTGAGATAGATGATGGGAAGGATGCTGCGGTTAGGTGCATCAGCAGCTAAATAGTGATGAATTGTGGCTGCTGTCAGCGGCACTAAGTGTAACAGACACAGAAAAGCAGCATGGCTCATCCATAATCAGCAGACACCAATGATTGCCTTCCCGCCAGAAGACAACTTCTCTGGAAACAAAGTGCTCAGAGTATCTACCTATCTGTCTTTCTATCCTCGTGTCGTCATGCTTTTTTCTTCCCATACCTCCTTACTCTTGGTGTTCTTGCCCTTTAAATCTCTTCATTTGTATTGTCGTCTCCTCGTTTCTCTCCTTTAAGGCCCCATATCTTCCTTTCCGTTTCTCTCACTTTTTCGGCACTGTCTTTTGAGTTAACTGCCTTTTTTTTTTTTCAGTGCGGGAGCCACTGGGTGCACATCTACAATCTTGCCTTTCATTTCATGGCTTCTGGAAATGGATGTTTTACTGCCTTCATTAAGGCATGCAGCAGTCAGTGCTGTGTTTTCCCTCTGAAGTTTAGCTCCATGAACCTCACCATTAGAGGACATTATGGCCCCAGATTTCAGGGCACAGTGGAACACTGTATAATTTGATTAGTGTTATTAATCAAGTGGAATATCGCTCCTTTCGCCCCCCATCTGAACCGAACCCCCTCTCCTCCACCACCTCCCCCTTTTCCTTTTCGCAGTTTTTCTCCTTCTTCCGAACCCTTCGGATGTGCCGTTCCCTCCTCTGATTCCCCGTACCTATGCACCCCTGTCGCGCAAACACACATGCGGTGAAATTGACAAAAGGCCCTACACCTTGCCTTTAAAAACAGTGATTTACCACTTGCCTACACCCACCCCCCAACCTAAAGCTATGTCTCCCCCCCCCCCCCTTCTCTCTTTACCCAGGACATAAATCAATTGAGATGAAAGTTCCATAATTGTGCTTGCTGGGAGGGATTTGAGCAAAATTGCACTATGAATTTTTTAAAGGGAATTTTTACTAGCTGTTCTGTGAGACTCGGGCGGCGGAGGAAGGTGAGGCCACAAGGATTTATGGGCCTGGATTCTTCATTACTGAAGTAATTTTCCTGCAAATGATAGTGCAGCACCCCGGAGGGGGGAAGTGCTGCCCGCCAGGGAGAGTACAAACCTGCTTAATCTCTCATGGAGAGAGCAGCTCAGAGCACTAATATCATCTGTAAGGGACTAAGGCTCCATTTGTTCATATCTAAGCCACAGCCAGTGAATTTGTGATTCATATTAATTGATTGCTCAGATTTGTTCCCAGAGTAGCTACAAGTTGATTTCATTACAGAGGTTGGTGTAGATGGAGTTGCTTGGAAACATGTTTTTTATGATACATTGTTTTAATAAAATATGTACATTTTTGCCTGCTATTTTTAAGTTGTCAGTCAGATTAATCTAATAGCAAAGCTTGATAGGTGTGCATGGAAAATCTGAATAATTTTACACTTTCATTTCTCACCTTCTTTTCCACCCTCATGCTCATTTAGACTTGCTTTGCCACGCTTTTTTGTTTTGCAGCTTTAGCAAAGGTCTCTTGCTTTCTCTGTTCATTTGGTCTTTTGTCCATCCTCATTTTAACCTTTCCTAGTCCAGTATGGCTGACGCTCTGTCTCCATCTCTTTAGGTGCAGCATGCAGCAGTGGCCCTCCTCAAGGTTAGTGCGTCCATGATGCCAGGTCTCATTCTGTATACTGCCTGCTGTCCAGTCAATTTTACAGCTCAGTAGCTTGAGAAGCAGAGGGGCTAAATCTGCTGCAAGAAGGAGAAAGAGGGGAGGGAGGGAGGGAAGAGGGGGCAGAATTATTGTGCACCCCGTCACCAACTGAAGTGGATCTCATTCCAGGCACACTAACAACTCAGGACAATTAGTCACTTCTCGCTAGGTCAGACCTGAGACTCATTTATGGGCCAAAAAGAGACAGGAAGTAGAGGACTAGCTAGTTTGTTGAAGAAGTGTAGCCGTGTTCAATGGACAGAGCAACGACTTGGGAATCAAATTAGTCTGATGGAGTTTTGCTGGTTTTGATTTTTGATGGGAAAAACGTAGATTAAAATTGGATTACTGCTCAGGGATTGAAACACACTGATGGGTCATCAAGATTTATAGAAGTTGCTGAGTCTTAACTCAACATATTGTGAGCATGTGCATCATTAATGATATCATGGCTATATGTACATGTTTGTTGTGTTAGTATTGGGGGTCAGGCACATGAAAACATTTTCATCAAAACTGGGAAAAAAAGATCTGCATGCACATGTCAGCGTCACACAAACTGTGGCAGGATCACCCAAGGTGTGAGATACCGGGCCACTAGGTGGCAGTGCAACTTTTTTACAGCACTTCAGGGAGCTTATGCTGAACTTTTAAAATAGCAGTTGTTAGTGAAAAGTAAACACGTTTTCGGCAACTGCACCATTTATTTCTCACCTCGATTGTCCTCAGAAACATGTCTCGCTGTTTAGTTTCGAAGATATCGGAGAAAGTGAACAGACTTGAACAGAGCGTCGATCAATGAGGTGCAGCTTGTGTGTTTTGCATCGGTAATGTCAACATTACAGGCGCAGGAATGGGGCGTGACCACTGGAGACACAGCAAATGACTGACATACTATTATGTATATGCTGCTGGTCATTTCTCCCATCTTCTCCCACACACATCGAGAAAAACAGTGCTAGCAAAACTCTTCCACTAGGGGTGGGCAATAGGGCCTAAAAATGATATCACAATATTTCTGTGAATTTTTACGATAACAATATTTTTCACAATATTGCAGAATACATTTTTTTCTTTTAAATTCATGCAAATCCTTTTTTTCCATCAGTTCATAAAACTTATTCGCGTATTGATTATTTCTTTCATGACAAAGGGCTCTTAAATTTTTTGAGGGGATGTGATTATAGCGGTATAGTTCTTTCAGATCACAGGCCATTCATTGACAATGAATATGCTTATTCCTAATACACAACATATATTTCGATCATGGCGTCTGAATCCTTTGCTTCTTTCAGAGGAAGGGGATATTAAATATATATCATTCATCTCATTCATTCATCTTCTTCCGCTTAATCCTTTTCGGGTCGCGGGGGGGCTGGAGCCTATCCCAGCATCTTTGGGCGAGAGGCAGGGTACACCCTGGACAGATCGCCAGTCTATCGCAGGGCCAACACAGAGAGACAGACAACCATTCACTCTCACAGTCATACCTAAGGACAATTTAGAATCCCCAATTTGATGCAAATTAACCTAACGTGCATGTTTTTGGCATGTGGGAGGAAACCGGAGAAATCCCGGAGTAACCCCACGCAGACACGGGGAGAACATGCAAACTCAACACAGATCACTGTTGGTCGGGGGCTGGGATCGAACCCAGGATCCCCCGGCCAAGGGTGAGTTACTGTGCTGCCGCAGTGCTAACCACTCCGCCACCGTGCCGCCCCATATATAAATATATATCATCTGAAATTAAATTTTTTGTAGAGACAAGTCAAACACCGGGTATGTCTTCCCTTACAGGTTGGGAGTCTCTGAAAGCATATTTAAGGAGTATAACAATTTCATTCTGTGCTAGGAAAAATAAAAAGAGTAATATTCGTCCTAACTCTTTAGATGCCCCAGGCACCATATGGCGACAGGAATGCTTAAAGGGTGATCAAGGCCCCCCAGTGGTCAAGAGTGGTAAAAAAATTTTGTCAATAAAATAGTTCAGATTTCCAAGGCTATAACTTGAAAGCTGCAAGAGATAATGGCTCACTGTCAATTAGAAAGATGTAGAATATGATCCAAAGTTTCAGATAGGAATAAATTTACACATCTAATTTACATAATGTCGCGGCAGCTATATAAATTACATAACTCAGTCAAAAGTGGACTTTGGACACATTTACACAAAAAATAGTCTGTTTTTTAATGCTGATTTGTCTACAGTGGTATGTTTTTATCTAATCTTGAAAGTATATGAACCAGAAAATCAATAAAATGTAAAAAAAAAAACCATATATTTCTCTTACCTGTTGTAGGGTGGGGGGGGTTCGCTCGCCCTCGTGACTGGTCCATTTTCATCCATCGTTGCCGATGTTTCGTGTTTACTTAGTAATTTACACCCGCTTCCACATCTACAAACTCTTATGATTATTCCACGTGAATTTCATTTGTATTACACAGCTATTTTACCCATTTCATGCAGTTTCAGATCAGATCCCTTCAGATCAGAAGAAGATCAGATCAGATGCCTTCACCGATTGTGAAGGCATCCACATTGGTGCTGTGAGCTCAAAGCGGAAAAAGGAAGAATAATAATGAGGATTTCTTCTTCTTTGCTATATTCCATGTCAGCCATGATTCCTTCGGCGCGTGTCTGCCACCTTCTAAACTGTCAGATCAATACAGATTAGTACAAATTCTCAGTATAGCCGGGGGACGTCAATAAGTTGACCGGTGCAGTTGCTGCGCTGTGCCACTGGGGGTGCGCGACGCGTCCACTTAATCTGGGCAGTTAAAGGGTTAAACAACTCACTGAAGAAATTTTGAATTTGGGCAGACTATACAGTGATTCCCCAACAGCAGAACTGTTAAAAAGACGTCTGACTCTAAAAAACGAATTTGACATTTTATTTACACAAAAAGCAGAATATCTTCTTTGGAAAATGAGATGTAATTATTATGAGTATGGGGAAAAATCAGGGCGAATACTTGCAAATCAACTGTGTCAAAGATCTATAAAACAAACAGTCTCGGTAGTAAAGGATGGTCATGGCATCCTTCATACAGATAACGAAAAAATTAATTCCTGTTTTAGAGATTTTCATCAGTCAGTTTACCCCCCAGATTCATCTACTAACGCATCTGAGATAAATGACTTCTTTCAATCTTTGAAAATTCCATCTGTTGATTTGGATCAGTCTCTGGAGCTTGAGAGAGATATTTCATTAATAGAAATAACATCAGCTATTAAAGAGATGCAAAGCAGAAAATCTCCAGGCCCAGATGGCTTTCCAGTGAATTTTTTTCAAAAATTTTTCATATCAACTTTCCCCTTTGCTGTTATCTGTATTTGAGGAATCTTTCACCTTAAAATCCCTGCCTCCTTCCATGCATCAAGCAATTATATCTTTACTACTCAAAAAGGACAGAGACCCCCTCTATTGCAGTTCGCACCGCCCGATCTCTTTGTTGAACTCAGATGTTAAAATTTTGGCCAAGGTTTTGGCACGTTTTGAAGGGGTTGTTCCAGAAATCATCTTTCCTGATCAGACAGGCTTTATAAAAGGGTGTCATTCTTTTTTCAATATTAGACGTTTATTTAATATTTTATACGGTCCGCCTTCACCTGCTAGTACAGATTGTGAAGTAATACTTTCACTTGATGCCGAAAAGCTGTTTGAGCAGGTCGAGTGGGACTACTTTTTTAAGACTGGAGGCATTCAAGTTTGGGCCAAGATTCATATCTTGGATCAGGCTCTTATATACCACCCCAATGGCAGCAGTACAAACTAATTATAATGTATCAAGCTACTTTGAGCTATGGCGCGGTACAAGGCAGGGATGCCCTCTCTCACCACTCATATTTGCTATTGCTATGGAACTGTTGGCTATAGCTTTGAGACAGAACTCCACTATAGGGGGAATCTGTCGGGCAGGTTTGGAGCATAAAGTTTCTCTTTATGCAGACGATACATTGCTGTTTGTATAGGAACCTGGTTCGAGCATCCTGGACTTATTGGAATTACTCTCAGAATTTGGAAAACTATCTGGCTATAAAGTTCATCTTCAAAAAAGTGAGCTAATGCTGATCTCCTCTAGATATGAAGGACATATCGTATCGGCCCCTTTCAAAATTAGCGTTGGAAAAATGAAATATTTAGGTGTATGGGTAACTTGTAATTTTAGTGATCTTTATAAAGCTAATTATGTGCTGTTACTTTCTAATCTTAAGAGAGATCTGGACCATTGGGATTGTCTTCCTCTTTCTTTAGGAGGAAAAATTAATTCCATCAAGATGTGTTGCTGCCTAAATTTCTGTATTTATTTCAAAGTTTGCTCATTTTTCTAACCAAATTCTTCTTTTTTAACCTTAATAGCCAGTTATCAAGTTTTATATGGCGTAAGAAGTAACCAAGGATAGGGAAAAGTATATTGCAACTGCCACGAGCAATGGGCTTTCCAAACTTTATCTATTACTACTGGGCAGCAAATATTAAAACATTGTTATATTGGATGAAGAGGGATGCTCTTGATTCCAGCTTGGTGGAATTGGAAAGGGCTTCAGTTAAAAATACCTCTCTGGCAGCTTTATTGGGTTCCAGCCTACTTCTCAAACAGCCTATTTCATCTTATACATCTAATCCTGTTGTTATTCATATGGTCAAAATGTGGAATCAGTTTTGAAGAAGCTTCAATGCTACCGGAATGTGGCTTGCTGCACCACTAACCAGAAACCACATGTTTATACCTTCGGTGATTGATGAAGCCTTCGATAGCTGGTCAAAATCGTGGATATGGTCACTGTATGATTTGTATGTAGACAATAAATTTGCTTCATTTGAACAACTATGTCAAAAATGTAAAATAAGCAGGTCACAGTTTTTCAGATATTTACAGCTCTGATGTTTTGTATCATCTAACTCAAGCTGCTTCCCCCAACATCCTCAATCAACTCTGTTAGATTTAATCTTTGAATGCAAAATTGATTCTAAAAAAATCTTGGCTGATATATACACCATTTTGGATGCACATCAATTGACTACTTCAGAAAAGCTTAAACACAAATGGGAAGCAGACTTGGGAGAATCGATATCAGAGCTAACATAGTCCAAAATGATAAATAGGATTCACACCTCCTCAATCTGCCTTCAACACTCTGTAATGCAGTTTAAAGTTGTTTATCATCTCCACTGGTCTAAGGAGAAGTTATCTAGGATCCAGCTTGATCTGGATCCTACATGTGACTGATGTAGAAGGGATCCAGCTACATTACTGCACATGTTTTGGTTCTGTCCAAAGCTTTATGTATTCTGGAACTTGATATTTGAGGCCTTCTCTAAAATATGTGGACAAACGATACATCCATCTGTTCTGATTGCTTTGCTCGGTGTGACCCCATCAGACTCCTCTCTGAGCAAGTCACATTCAAGTATGATCGCTTTTTCTACTCTGTTGGCCAGAAGACTGATTCTCTCTAAATGGAAGGACACTCAGCCCCCAACTTTTGGACAGTGGCTCAGAGAAGTTATGTCTCATATCCATCTGGAAAAAATCAAACATACAATTAAGGGGTCTGTTGGGAAATTTCATGCTACATGGTTACCTTTCATTTCCTTTGTAAACAGCACAGCTCCATCAGTTATTAATACATGAACATTATGTTGTAATGCATTACTCATTTCCATGATCAAGTGTGTGTTAACGATGTCTGAGTGTTGTACCCTTGATCTGGTATTGCGGGGGGTGGGGGGTTAGTTCTGTTTTATATTCTGTATCTCGTTTTGTGTTTTTGTATTTTGTCACTGCTAAAAACAATAAAAAGACTTTGATCAAAATTTATGCAAAAAGGACAGTTTCACCGGCCAGCGTTATTTATCTTCAACATATTCAGGAAAAACAAAACAAAAACTCTTATTTCTCCATTTTATAAACAGCAGCGCAGATTTAGTTTAAAATATTTTTTAGTTCTGTATCAAATATTAACAAGAAAATAATATAAACTGTTACATCTTAACTGCACACAGAGGTCGGGTTTTATGCTGAATCACTTTACCTGCATTGCTCCCAACCTTTGCATGGACCCGTCCTCGGGCTTTTGGCTCTCATGGCACTGAACGGATGTTTTTTTTCTCTCTCTCTCTCTCTTCGGGTGGTTGAATAAAATCAAGATAAAGCGGCCATAATGGAAGTAAAAATCTACAGTCACTTCGAGCTGCACATTGTTCAACATTAATACCACTCCAGCGGTGTTGTGGACATGTGGAAAAAATGCAGGCAGATTATCCACACTGTTGCGCCATTTTTTTTTTTTAACATGACAGCAGTCTGAAACTGAAAGTGAAACTTAAATATTTCCACTCAACTGGAGATGGTCTGACTTCAGAGCAGCAGCTTCCCACCATGTTTGTTTTTGCCATTTCTATGCGGTGTGACGTCATCACACAGCAGACCCCAAATATCACGATATTCATTTTTACACCGGTATCAAAACTTATACTGGTATTATCTTGAATGATACAATGTGGCACACCCTTACCTTCCACTCTGGAGACTGGTCTCAAACCTTTACACTTTCATACCTACAAAATCTCAGCGTTGTATGCATGGACTCTCTAGACCTACAATATATCCTGAAGGGTTTTCACAACCCTCTAGAAGACAAAAAGATAAGGTCAGCCCACTCCACACCAACTATTAGTCAGTTGAAGGATGTTTGCTGCCAGAGAGGAGCCCTGAAACTTCAGCCATCGCATGCTCCTGAACAAAAGTGAAGCGTGACTAAGGTGGGTGGTGCATGGAAGACCACGGAGTGGAAAGAGAGAAAAGTTTGTCCCGGGCTCTCTGTGGAGATGCGGCGTGACCAATTGAGGTGAAGGGGATGAATGGGGCCATTCAGTGGGCCTAATGAAAGAACTCCCGCTGGGTCTTGAATGTGGGTGGGCCCATCTGCACCACATAGGCGTGCACAAACCAGTGACCTCGAAAATTACCCAGGAAGCACTTTGGGAGAGTCACCCCAGCAACAGGCTTGGATTTGCATGGTAACCATGTGCTTCAGTCAGTGCCTGGCAGCTCCTTAAACAGAGCAAATTTTCCCTCCCTCCTGAAAGAAGTCCGTGTGAAATCAACTTTGAGGGACACCCCACCCACCCCCTTTTTCGAAGGGGCCACTGCCAATGATTGTGCGATGTGAAAACATCCATCAGCTCTCACCACTTCTGAGAGGTGTGGAATGCAACCCTTGGGACTGCTCCTCTCAAGACACAAAGGGCTGTTTGTCTTAGTTACATACGTATATGCACTGCCGGGTTGAATATGCAGTACTATATGTGGGTTAATTAGGTTCACTGCTAGTACAGTAACATGTTAACAACCCTGTGAAACAGATTAAGAGAGATCCTCCTAACACCCCTGGGAACTGGACATTAAGTTTACAAGCTTCTTTAGGATCTGCTTCATTGGGCTTTATCTGTCTTATTTGGTTTAATATATTCAGTCTTGATGAGCCAGAGGCATGCAGGTCATTGAAGTTCCATTCCTGTCTCCATTCCCCCATGGAACTTTTGACAGCGTGAAATGACAATCCGCCCCTGCACGCATCTGCCACGTCAAAAAGTAATGAGATTGTGCTGCTGGAAATATCACTACAAAGCATCGGGGCTGCACTCGGGTCTGACTGCACCTTCAAACGGTGCTGCCTGCCAGCTCGCCCGCCACGTCTGCCTGCCGCAAAAAAAGGAACGAACAAAAACAATCAGAATCAGAGACAGGGGAACGGCAAGGGAAGCTCCCCATGCTGAGACAAACGAAACACGCCGAGGCCTTTCATCCTGAGAGTGATTAGCCAACCGGAACATTTTAAAACCTCGCTTTGAGTGCATTCCTCAAACGAAAAAGCTCCACTGAGGAGTGGTAGTGAGATGTTTCTAGCTGGGAAGCGGCAGTGATCTAGTCTCTAATTGTGGCGTCGCTGACAAGGCTGGTGTGGCTGGGAGCTTTTTAAGCGGGGCTTTTTGCTTCACTCTTGTTCCCTTCCTGTCAGATCCACCACCAGAAGCGCCAGGGAACAAAAGGGTCCCACAGATTCTGTTCTTACATCCATCTGCCTATTGCTTTGTGCATAAACATAGCCATAATTTAACACATTATCAGTCCCTGATTCGAGCCTAATGTGACCAGACCTACAGTCGCTCATGTAAATGCACTCTTTGTTTATAGATATAAAATAAAATGGAGTGGCATTCACATCTTTGTCTCTTTTGTGTTTTGTGCACATGTTTCTTCAGAGCTGAAAATTCTGATGCATTTTCAGTAGTTTAGTTTGTGCTTCATTCTGCAGACCAGGGTCAAAGTGGCGCTGAAGGCTTTGAGCAGCATTCAGAATAAAAGGAGGAAGTATATGTTGGCATTGGAAACTTTTCAGATTCTTTTTGCTGCTCTGAAGCGAGCTTGTCGAAGGTTAGGTTAGCGGAAGTGAAGGAGTTTGATAAAAATCAAAGAAGATGGGGGAGGAAATGGAAGGGTAAAAAAAAAAAAAAAAAGGGAGAGGATTTACACCGTGGCTCATAAAAATCAGTATTATAACAACATTAATTGATGCTGCTGAGTGCCATATGTGATGCCATATGGAATAGCTGCCCCAGAGGCCTGCTATAATAGACAGCCCGCAGTGGTGCACACAACTTGGCACATTTACAAACAAGGGACGTCCCATTAATATCAGCCACACAGACTGAGCAGGAGACAGCGAGAGTGGGAACCAGAGAGCTTTGGAGTGGGGGGGGGGGCAGTGAAGTAAGATGAGAAAATCACATTTTTATTGTTTGGTTTGGTTGCCTTCCTTTTTTTTTAACAACCTAATTCATCTCATGTGTTTAACTGTGCTGTTTACTATATATGTGCACGTAAATGCACGTTTACAGTCACCGCTTCTTCCCTCTCATGGTTTCTTAATTACAGTAATAAATGGGCCCTCCCTTTTGGGTTGATTAGATCACCCTCTGTCCGCCCAACTGCCACTCCCTGCGCAGATGCACGCACACACGCACACATGCACATTAATCACGCACGCACACGTTTCAGCAGGTGAGGCGATTCGTGGCGCCTTGACAAAGGTGGTGCAAATGAGTTCTGTTTAACCTCCCGGTGCCTAGTAATATGGCAGCTGTTATTATCCGCTGTTGTCTGCAGTTTCCAGCCTTCTTCTACTCTGAATTATAACACTGTTTGCACTCATATTTTTGAGTTTATAGACTATTTATACAAAATTGTATGAATAAAATATTAGTATTTTATACAGAGTTTTAACTGCAGGACATACTGTGTATCTCATTATTACAGGGGTTATTGGCTGAAAAATTGTGTTTTTGTAGGTTTTAACTTTCTGAAATGCATTTACTGGTCGCATGATAATCAAAAAAATATTATAGCGTTTCTGTCTCTGATGAGCCTTTTTAACTCTTCTGGGTTTGCTCCTCTACGACAAGAACAGGTAAGCCCAGATACCCATCTCCTGCTCTGTTATTGGCCAGTGTAGCTGTCTGTCTTTAAATGTGTAGATGAGCGGGAACCCAAGCTTCAGAGCTAACAGTGCTACTAGTAGTTCGCTTACCAAGCAGTAGTAGTAGTAGATTAGTTTATTTGACAGGGACAGTGCAATAAACATAGACAATTAATCAAAGACAATCAATCTGATGTGTTGCACATAGAGTGTATAGCTATTAGCTAATTTGCAACTCTTGTCCCTGGATGGGCTTTAGAAAAAAGAATCAAGATAAAAAATATACACAATAACCACATACATCAATGCAGAAAAATTATAAATACACAATTATAAATATTATAAATATTATAAATACACAAATATAACAGCCTGACTCACATTTAACATAAATATTATAAATATTATAAATACACAAATATAACAGCCTGACTCACATTTAACACATATAACATAACTCACATTTGCCTATTTCAGGCCTTCCTCCCTCCGTCACTCACTATAAACAAACACATTTATTCCTTCCCTTCATTCACTCTCACTTTGCAGACAAATAATTCATACATGAGTACATTCTTGTTTATTTTTCAGCCAGTTTTTAACATTTTTAGTGAATGTTTTAAAGTCCGTTATTATTTTAATTTCATTTGGCATTGTGTTCCAGATGTGACTGCCCTTTATAGAGAAAGCTGTTTGTCCAAATGTGGTTCTGCGGTGGAATATTTTACAGTTATTGTTAACAGAACTCCTGGTGGCTCTGCTGCTGTCCTGTCTTTGGACGAAACCAGCAAGTGGCTCGGGTGCTGATTTATGGAAACATTTGAACGTTAATTTCAGAAGACAGAGGTCAATGAAGCTCTCAAAACTCAATAGGTTGTATTTTTTTAAAACATTACAGTGATGCCACCTAATGGGCTTTTTGTCCAAGATTTTTAGGGTTTGATTATATAATGAACCTATATGTCTTATTGTGGAAGGGGCTGCTTGAGCCCAGACTGTCAAACAGTATGATATATGAGAAAAAACCATAGAATGCATATACAGTGCAGCTGCTTCGTAAGGTATGTAATATCTAATTAATTTAAAGCAGTTCAGATTTTTTTTTACTGTTTTTGAAATTTTCTTTATATGAAGATTAAATTTGAGTTGAGGATCTAGTACAATGCCAAGGTATTTGAATTCTGTAGCTAAACTGATGTCATGATCATGTATATTAACTTTAAAATGTTGCAGGTTACATTTTTTGATTGAAAAGCACATTGAGACTGTTTTCTGAAGGTTCAGCAATAGATGGTTCTTGAGGAGCCACTCTTGGACATCAACCATACTTGTAGACAGTACATCTGCAGCCTGTGCTGGAGTCTTGGCAGCTGTGTAAATAACTGCATCATCTGCATAAAGTTGGCATGTTGCAGCTGAGCAGTGTAACGGCAAGTCATTAATAAAAATGCTGAAAAGTAAAGGACCAAGAATGGACCCTTGTGGGATACCCATGCGGTTGTTTAAAAATGAGGATTTATCCTGGTGAACTTTTACACACTGTTCTCTATTCTGGAGATAAGATGCAAACCATTCTAATGTATTTGGGGAGAAGTTAAAAGATACCATTTTGGATAAAAGCAAACTGTGGTTTACAGTATCGAAAGCCTTTTTGAGATCTAGAAAAACAGCTCCTACCACATTACCCCTGTCCAAGGACTGTTTGACGTTTTCAATAAGGCAACAATTTGCTGTTTCTGTTGAGTATCCTGGTCTAAAACCAAATTGATGTGGATGAAGAAGTTGACTGTCTTGTAAGTAGTCTATCAGCTGTGTAGCTACAACTTTTTCAAGAACCTTAGATAGGACTGGTAAAATAGAGATTGGGCGGTAATTGCATATATCGTCTTTACTGCCTGATTTATGAACTGGTATGACGACAGCTTTTTTCCAGCCAGATGGAAATGTACTAGACCTAATGGAGAGATTAATGAGATGAGTCAGTGGGTTGATTAATATTTTGCTGTGCATTTTGAGAAAGGAGGTGCTCATATTGTAGATATCATTAGTTTTTGAGTTTGACAGTGTTTTAACAATACCAGCAATTAACTTCTCATTTACCTCATCGATGTGAAAAGTATCTGTTGGAAGTATGGAATTTGTGTTGTTGAGCACATTTGGCAGCACAAAAATTTTTGTTAAGTCTTCCACAGAGCCCACAAAGTGTGAATTAAATTCATTTGCCAAAGTAGCCTTGTCACTGACGGTCTTGCCATTGATTCTAAGTTCCTTTACCCCCTTCTGATCGTTTTTTTTATTAGTTAGGTTATTTAAATGCCTCCATAGGGAACTGTTGTTACCCTTTGCATGATCTATCAGTTTATTGTAATAAGATATTTTTGATTTTCGCAGCTCATGTACCACTTTATTTCTTAAACTTTTGTACACAAGGTGATCATTTTGTAGTTTGGAGGTTAGTGATGTTTTCAGTGCATAGTCTCGCCTCTTCATAAGTTTTCTTATTTCATTATTTAACCATGGTAGGCTAATCTTCTGTTGTCTACTTTTAATTTGCTTTGAAAATTTTTCTATAGACTTTGTGATTGTTGCAGTTATAAAATTACAACAATCATCTACTTCACATGTTGCCATGAGCTGCTCCCAATTTTGATTCTCTAAGTAATGTTCAAACTCCTCATTTTTTGATTTGGGGATAATAAAATTTGATTTGTCAATATCGACTCCCCCAAAATACTGTAGTCGCTTTTTAGTAAGTTTCCTGACAGCAAGAACCATGTTATGATCTGAGAGACCAGTTACAAGATTATAGGTTCTGGTTATTCGTTCTGGTTTATTAGTAAATACCATGTCAATAAGTGTTCTGGATTGTTTGGTTATCCTGGTGGGTCCTTTGATGATTTGCTGGTAATTAAATTTAGTCATGAGGCTTTTCAGTTTTTGTTTGTCTTTTTTATCAGACCAGTTGATATTAAAGTCACCATGAATTATTGTTTCTCTGTTCTTCTCAAGTTGTTTAACCAGATCACTTAATTCATTATAAAAGGAAGAGTTGTGTGACGGTGGGTTGTACACTACTGCAATGTTGAAATTCATTACCGGAGAGAGACATACATTAACAGCTAAACATTCAAGTGAAGTATTCAAATCAACCAGTTGACATTTATATTTCTCTTTGATGTAAATTAAAACACCTCCTCCCCTCCCTACCTGCCTGTCTTTTCTAAAACACTGGTAGCCCACAATATCGATCATATTAGTGTCTATGTTACTGTGTAGCCAGCTTTCTGAGAGACAAAGGTAGTCCAGATTTGAGTCCAACAGCAACACCGAAATCTCATCTCTTTTGGGGATTATGCTCCGTATGTTTAAATGACCGCCGAGGATCCCCTTTGGTTTAGCCTTGGTGTCCCAAAGAACTCGTGCATGATTAACAGTTTGGAAAAATAAATGTTGTTTTTGCTTTTGTACAGCTCGGTTTTGTGCTAACCCAGTGGTCTGCTGTTTAATAGTGGCAGGTCCAGGGTTAAGGTGAATATCTCCTGCCAGAAGTAGCAGAACTAACAGAACTTTAACTGTATATCCTCTGCCATATTGTGATTTTTGCTTAACAGCCATGTTTGCCTTAATTTGGAAGTTTTTGCTCAGGGCTTTTAAAGACCACATAGAGTGTAGGGTGAGATGTCCAAGCCCAAATCCATACAGATAAAACTTTTTAACTTCACCTTTGGTTGAGTTTGTCGGAAAATCCTTCTTGTTGCAGGTCCAGACACACAAAGACAAAACGAAGAGGAAGTAGAGAAGTAGAGAAGGCTTATTAGTGGTGCCCATCAGCCCACTTTTTAATCCGGTGGCAGCCATCTTCAGTCTTTCTTGGAAAGAAGGAAAAAGAAAATCTGTGGATAGTATAATAAATTCTGCTTATATCGCCAGAATCTGATCCGATCGTCCTCGAATCCAGCTGGGCCTCAGCTAGCCAACTAGCCCCTTCCGTTGCTGGTCTCGTTGCTCATAGTCGCCGTAACTGGTCTCCCGTCCCGCTCCTCCAACCGAGTCTCGTCACACACCGCCGCTGCCACCGAGCTCCGCTGAGGTCACGGTAAATCCTCCGCTAGGCACCGCCACCTACCGTCGTCTGCCTGGGTGAAATCTCTGCTGAGCCCCGTCAACAAATAGCCGCTTGCCTGGTAGTATCTCCGCTGGGCCTCGCAGCTGGGCTTCGATTCAGGCTGGTGTAAGGTGGAATGACTGGCGCCAGCATTAAGCTAACTAGCGTTAGCTTAGCAATCGCTTCGGGTAGTCTCGTCGCACACCGCCGCTGCAGTCACGGTAAGTCCTCCGCTGGGCACCGCCGCCTACCGCCGTCTGCCTGGGTGAAATCTCTGCTGAGCCCCGTCAACAAATAGCCGCCTGCCTGGTAGTATCTCCGCTGGGCCTCGCAGCTGGGCTTTGATTCAAGCTGGTGTTAGGTGGAATGGCTGGCGCCAGCATTAAGCTAACTAGCGTTAGCTTAGCAATCGCTTCAGGTAGGGCACATCAGTGAATCACAAGGAAGCGCTGGAATCGCTGGTCAGTTTACTCACAGTGGCCGGATAAAAGCGATCAAAGGGGTAATCCACCGGAGGTATATCCGATCGCTGTAGGTTAGTTATTTAGAGACTGGCGCCAGCATTAAGCTAACTAGTGTTAGCTTAGCAATCGCTTCAGGTAGCATTAAGCTAACTAGTGTTAGCTTAGCAATCGCTTCAGGAAGGCGCAGGAAGTCGCTGGAGAAAGGCGATTAAAGGGCAATCCAGCGGAGGTGGCAATTCAGCCCGTGCGTGTTCGCCACGAGCGCCGATCGCTGCAGGCCAGCCACTTTTAATGGCAAAATCAGTGACTTTGTCTCAGCACTGAAAAAGTGTGACCATCCCGGTCGCCATCTTGAGTGTCCGTCACAGTACAGTACAGCACAGCACAGTACAGCACAGCACAGTTTATGTTGTTGTTATTTTCTTTAGATTTCAGTCACCTTAATAAACATCCCTGTTTCCACCTTGGTCACTAATCCACAGTTGATAATAGACTGTATCCTGTGTCATTCTGGCTTATTTAGTTATATTTTCACGGTGATGCAACATCGCACTATTACCTTTATTTTCCCTAACTGAGACCCAAGGCGGCTAGCTGAAGCTAGCATTTTATCCACTCATTCACAAATGTTTCTGTGTTTATTATACTCTGGGGACCGGTCATATCCTATTGACCACATAAACCACATACTCCTGTCTACCAGTGATGCTTTATTTCATCCATTCTTTAAGACAGATTTACACTAGTTGGCTAAGGCTTGCTGTCCGAGCTTGGAGCTAGCCAGCTAAGGTTAGCAATAGTGATGTAAGAGGGAGGGCGGAGTTACAATGCGGTTCTTGGGCATTTAAAGAGACATGCACTGAAATGAGCCGTTCTGAGGAAAGCTGGAAAAGATGATTCGCAATTATGCTGCAATAATTAAAGAAATTTTGACCAAAATATGTCACAAATATTTCATTAAGGCCTGTGGGAGCTGTCAAGATGTGGGAAAGGTGCAGTCAGTGACCCATTTAA
This sequence comes from Pholidichthys leucotaenia, assembly GCA_020510985.1. Classification (NCBI taxonomy): domain Eukaryota; kingdom Metazoa; phylum Chordata; class Actinopteri; order Cichliformes; family Pholidichthyidae; genus Pholidichthys; species Pholidichthys leucotaenia. Next base: position 151,926,459 of record CM035838.1, read on the forward strand.
AATGTGTTATAACTGGGGAAAAATATGTCCAAGCCTGCACAGCTAATCCTTTTGCCATTGTCTTCATTTTTTATTAAAATGTTAATAGTTTCTAATAAAAGCTATAGTCCATCACAATTAGGACACCAATATGATGTGGCCAAATTACATTTTGAACAGGTTAACACAGATATAAAAGCAGAAAAGAATCTATTAAAAAATATGGAAGTAAATCAGTGATTTACTAGGTTCAGGTTCAGGTTCAGGTTACTTTATTTGTACCCGTAGGTAGATTTGTTTTGCAGTCTGGTGACATCCATATTTACAAGCCACTAACTACATTCAACATAGACACAAACACAGGCACACATGAAGCTGACTATAAACATATAAACTATGATCTAAATGAGATATTTGTTTCAACAGTTAAGAGTGCTAAAGCTAATGATAGAAAACGTTGTCGCTTTTTTAATCACATGAAGCTGAGAAATTGTTTCCCATAATCTTATATGGTATAATAGTCATGTGACTGTTTAGTGTACCAGGGGGTTTGCATACTGACATAGATCCTCTCTATGGCCTCAGATATCCTGGGCCTTTATGTGTCCCTTTCTTGCCAGGTTCACCTGGCTCCTCTGACATGTTCAGAGCACTGAGAAAAGGAGAGCGATATGTGTGAAACAGAGTTGTCAGCCATTCTGTTGAGTTTCATAGAATGTGAGGCGAAACAAGGGTAGTCTACAGCTGTTTCCTTCCTGACACAGAGGGAGGCAGATGAAGAGCAAAAGAGAGAAAAGAGAGGAGGGAGGAAGAGGGAAAGAGAGCCCTCCGCTCTGTGATGTGCACTGATGTAGTCAGAGCTCTAGGTCAAACGCTGCCAGTGTTTTGTGTTCATCTTCGTCTCGTCTCCCCAGTGCTCCTCTAAATTATTCACAGCCTGAAGTGTGCAATGTGGCTGCCGCCTTCTTTCCTCTCTTCTTTCACTCTGCACTGCTCCCCTTCACTCCTTTTTCTGCTTCCCATCCCGTCACTTCTCTCTCGTGTTTCAGATTCACTTAAACCTATCCCACTTCAGCTCATTTACCATTAACCACCCACCTTTCATTAGTGACTCCCTCTTTTCAGCCATGCTTTTTCCTGCTTCACTCTCCACACTTAAGCCAGCAATTTTCTTTCCCAGCGTGCACCATGCCATTGGTTGCCCCTTCTCCCCCAGTGGTTTTAACACCCGAAGTCTAATTTAAGTTGATCCCAGATTTAATGGTGAGTGTGCCTGACTTTGTGCCCGTTTTACCTGGGTGAGTGTTAAGATATGGAAGGGCAAAAGGCATACCAAATCCTGTAGCTCTGATTAATGGTGTACCGTTTTTCATCTTTAACAGATGAACAGGTTGTAAAGTAAGAGCAGATGTATGTACAGTAATTGGCTGGATTTTCATATTTCACATTTTCTCCTTTACACCCACAAACGAAAGCTGCAGAGATATGCCCATGTACAATGAGGGAAATACTAAGTATTGAACAAGTAAAAAAAAATAATTACACATATTTCCAACAAGGCTGCTCACATGAACTTTTCACCAGAGGTTGGCGATAACTCAAGAAATCCACACATATAATGAAATCAATGAATTTGAATTCATTTTTAAAAGTTATTTGTAATAAAGTAGAATGAAATAGAAAAAAGTATTATACACATTAGAAAAAGCAGTACACGAAGGCATGGAAAGGCAAGGACACCCATAAGTCTTTAGAAAGTAGTTGTATCCCCTGTCTGTAAATTAATCTCAGCTAGGTATGTACTTAATGATTGGTTTTAAAAATGTTTTTGTTACCAAGCTGTCATACAAGAAACATCTCATGATGGATAAAAGCCAAGAGCTCTCCCAAGACTGCAACCTGATTGTTGCAAAGCACATAGATAGATTAGGTTACAGATTTATATCAAAACTTGTGGATCTTCCACTTAAGTACCACTGGGCCATAATGCACAAAAAGAAAAGACATTCCTCTACCAGCAACTGGCTGCACATGAGAGCTCATTGCAGGGTATCTGACTGGGAGTCCAGACCAACTCAAGAGCTCCAGAAAGACTCGGAGGCAGCAGGTCTAATTGCAACAAAGTAAACAGTAATAGGTGTAACCATAATGAGTTTCAGGCATCCTCACCCCACAAGACTCCAGCCCTAAAGAAAAGGCATGTTGAGACTCCTTTAAAGCTTGCTACACATTCACCACTGGGAGAATGTAGTGTCATCAGATGAGTTGAAACTAGAACAGCTGGGTCATACTCCACAACGTGGAGGAGAAACAACACTGCACATTAACCCCCCCCCCCCAAAAAAAGAAAAAACTGCTCCAACAGTGAAGTTTGGAGGTGGGAGTATCATAGTGTGGGGCTGTTTCTCATCTTATAGCACTGGCAGACTTTGTGTGATTGAAGGAACAATATGTCCTGGAGTATTTTAGAAAATAATCTGACATCCACCAGCATAATAAGGACACAGTGCGTCCAGAAAGTATTCACACGCTTCGCTTTTTTTCCACTTTTTGTTGTTACAGCCTTATTCCAAAATAGATTAAATTCATTTTTTTCCTCAAAATTCGACACACAATATCCCGTAATGACAATGTGAAAAACTTTCTTTTTTTTTTTTTTAGATTTTTGCAAATTTATTATAAATAAAAAACTAGGAAATCACACATACTTAAGTATGCACAGCATTTGCCATGAAGCTCAAAATTGAGCTCAGGTGCATCCTGTTTCCACTGATCATCCTTGAGATGTTTCTGCAGCTTAACTGGATTCCACCTGTGGTAAATTCAGTTGATTGGACATGATTTGGAAAGGCACACACCTGTCTATAGTGGTGTGAAAAAGTGTTTGCCCCCTTCCTGATTTCTCTTTTTTTGTGTGTGTTTGTCACACTTTAATGTTTCAGATCATCAAACAAATTTAAATATTAGGCAAAGATAACACAAGTAAACACAAAATGCAGTTTTTAAATGAAGGTGTTTATTATTAAAGGTAAAAAAGAAATCCAAACCTACATGGCCATGTGTGAAAAAGTGATTATCCCACAAGCGCAATGATGACTCATCCAAGAGGTCACAAAAGACCCCACAACACCATCCAAAGAACTGCAGGCCTCACTTGCCTCAGTTAAGGTCAATGTTCATGACTCCACCATAAGAAAGAGACTGGGCAAAAATGGTCTGCATGGCATCGACTGAGCAAAAAGAACATAAAGGCTCCTCTCAGTTTTGCCAGAAAACATCTCGATGATCCCCAAGACTTTTGGGGAAATACTCTGTGGACTGATGAGACAAAAGTTGAACTTTCTGGAAGGTGTGTGTCTCATTACATCTGGTGTAAAAGTAACACTGACATGGTTTCAGTGACCCATAAAGCAGACACGACTCAAGGCAGATACAGTTAACCATTTATTGATAAAGTGTGCGTGAGTGGATGCGTGTATGCAGGGTTGTGTAGTGTAGTGTAGTGTAATCAGGAGTTCCAGCTGGGGCCGGCAGAGCACCATATGACCTGGCAACCCTGGGAAGAGACAGAGGGCGTTAATGACAGTTTAAGCCCGATAAGCACTTTGGTGGAATTGTGCTTACTGTCTGAGGTTGTGGAGAGTAGCCCAGGTAAGCGCTGAAGCTGCAGCCAGGAGGATAGTGCCCGCAGGTGGCCGGTGAGCTGGATGCTGGTGAGGGAGGCAGATAATCCGCCGCCAGGGAGAGAGAGGTCTGCCGCCATGGATCTCCGCCTGTGCACAGGGGAAGCTGACAGGGTGAGAAGGAAACGTGGTGGCTTACTTGATAGTTGGTGGTCCAGAAGGCGCAGGCCCGGACAGAGGGAAACGATGGCTTGGAAGCCGACATGGAAACACACAACGAGGCTGGGAAGCTCGAAGGCTGGCGTAGCAGGTTTCTAGGTAGAGAACCAGACGACTCTGCACCGAACACTGGACCTGATGGAATAAATAGGCAGAGGGAGATGGCAGGCAGGTGCGCACACAGGTGTGACAGATTGGCGCCCATGACAAACACAGCATTTCAGAAAAGGAACATCATACCAACAGTAAAATATGGTGGTGGTAGTGTGATAGTCTGGGGCCGTTTTGCTGCTTCAGGACCTGGAAGACTTGCTGTGGTAAATGGAACCATGAATTCTGCTGTCCACCAAAAAATCCTGAAGGAGAATGTCTGGGCATCTGTTTGTGACCTCAAGCTGAAGTGCACTTGGGTTGTGCAGCAGGACAGTGATCTAAAACACACCAGCAAGTCTACCTCTGAATGGCTTAAGAAAAACAAAATAAAGACTTTGGAGTGGCTGAGTCAAAGTCCTGACCTGAATCCGATTGAGATGCTGTGGCATGACCTTAAAAAGGCGGTTTATGCTTGAAAACCCTCCAGTGTGGCTGAATTACAACAATTCTGCAAAGAGGAGTGGGCCAGAATTCCTCCACAGCGCTGTAAAAGACTCATTGCCAGTTATCGCAAACGCTTGATTGCAGTTGTTGCTGCTAAGGGTGACCCAACCAGTTATTAGGTTTAGGGGGCAATCACTTTTTCACACAGGGCCATGTAGGTTTGGAATTTTTTTTTCCCTTAATAATAAACACCTTCATTTAAAAACTGCATTTTGTGTTTACTTGTGTTATCTTTGTCTAATATTTAAATTTGTTTGATGATCTGAACCATTTAAGTGTGACAAACATACACAAAATTGAGAAATCAGGAAGGAGGCAAACACTTTTCACACCACTGTATATAAGGTCTCACAGTTGACAGTGCATGTCAGAGCACAAACCAAGCATGAAGTCAAAGGAATTGTCTGTAGACCTCAGAGACAGGATTGTTGCAAGGCACAAATCTGGTGAAGGGTACAGATACATTTCTGCTGCTTTGAAGGTCCCATTGAGCACAGTGGCCTGCATCATCCATAAATGGAAGAAGTTCGGAACCACCAGGACTCTTCCTAGACCTGGCCAGCCATCTAAACTGAGTGATCGGGGGAGAAGGGCCTTAGTCAGGGAGGTGACCAAGAACCCTATGGTCACTCTGTCAGAGCTCCAGTGTTCCTCTGTGGAGCGAGTAGAACCTTCCAGAAGGACAACCATCTCTGCAGTAATCCACCAATCAGGCCTGTATGGTAGAGTGGCCAGACGGAAGCCACTCCTTAGTAAAAGGCACATATCAGCCCATCTGGAGTTTGTCAAAAGGCACTTGAAGGACTTTCAGACTATGAGAAACAAAATTCTCTGGTCTGATGAGAAAAAGATTGAACTCTTTGGTGTGAATGCCAGGTGTCATGTTTGGAGGAAACCAGGCACCGCTCATCACCAGGCCAATACCATCCCTACAATGAAACCTGGTGGTGGCAGCATCATGCTGTGGGGATATTTTTCAGCAGCAGGAACTGGGAGACTAGGCAGGATAGAGGGAAAGATGAATGCAGCAATGTACAGAGACATCCTGGATGAAAACCTGCTCCAGAGCGCTCTTGACCTCAGAGTGGGGCGACAGTTCATCTTTCAGTAGGACAGCGACCCTAAGCACACAGCCAAGATATCAAAGGAGTGGCTTCAGGACAACTCTGTGAATGTCACTGAGTGGCCCAGCCGGAGCCCAGCCTTGAATCCAATTGAACATCTCTGGAGAGATCTGAAAATGGCTGTGCACCGATGCTTCCCATCCAACCTGATGGAGCTTGAGAGGTGCTGCAAAGAGGAATGGGTGAAACTGCCCAAAGATAAGTGTGCCAAGCTTGTGGCATCATATTCAACAAGACTTGAGGCTGTAATTGCTGCCAAAGGTGCATCAAGAAAGTATTGAGCAAAGGCTGTGAATACTTTGTGTGCATGTGATTTCCTAGTTTTTTTATTCTTAATAAATTTGCAAAAATCTAAAAAACAAAAAAACTTTTTTCATGTTGTTATTATGGGGTATTGTGTGTAGAATTTTGAGGAAAAAATGAATTTAATCCATTTTGGAATAAGGCTGTAACATAACAAAATGTGGAAAAAGTGAAGCGCTGTGAATACTTTCTGGACACACTGTAAGATCGGGGGTGGACATTCCAGCAGGAAAATGATACTAAACACAATGTGAAGGAAATTCTCATTTGGTTTGTAACAAAGAAAACCAGGTTGTTAGAATGGCACAGTCAGTCACTAGACATAAATCCAATGGAAATCAGGACTCACGAGACGACCCACAGAATCTTCAGGGTTTATAGGCAGTCCATGAAAAAGAATGGGCCAACCTCCCATCTGAGCACTGTGGGAGATTAGTTTCTTCATATAGCAAGGGTCTTGAAATGGTTATTGCAAACAAAGGCTTCACCACTTGATTTCTTGAGTTAATACCAAAGTCTGGTGTCAATTTCATGTGAATAGCCTAATTGGAAATATATGAAAAAAGCTGATTTGTTCAATATTTATTTCCCTCTTTGTACAAGTTTGTATGTTATAAATAGTGTACTTTTCACACAGTTTATCACTGACATCTTAACTAAGAAGATTCAAGTACAAGAATTTGACAGCAAGGGTCGAGGATCTAGTGTACCCCTTGTGGCCACCTGAAGGGACCAGAGCAGTGAGAGTACTTGAATCCAGATCCAGTCATTGCTACAGGACACTCATTTGTAATTCTGCACCCTTCCTACAGTAACGTTTGATCATTGCAGAGGGGGGGGACAGGAGGTGCAGGCAGGGGCAAGGGAGGCGAAGCTTTCACCCTCACTCTTTGCTCCCGCTCCCCACTCCCCCTCCCTCTCACATTTGCTGTCACACAGTATGAATGCCCCCTCTGGCCCAATGACAAGTCTAGCGTGAAACGCTTGGCTGCCCCCTGAAATTAGCAGTAGAGCCCCCGGCGGCACATGCTTCTCATGACCAGCACACAGTGGGCTGCCGCCAGATTCTTTTCATTATGGCCATGGTGCCAGCCCCCCTGACTCTACCTCCTTCTGCCTTTTCCTCTATCCCACCCTCCTTTTCCTCCTCCTTCCCTCTGTGTGTTGGCCAGAGCTCAGTAAACAGCATCTGTAGTGCTCATCACATTACTGTCGTAGGGAGGAGAAGGTAGGGGGGGGAGCCAAGTTCTCTGAGGATATTGCTGCTATTTCTGTATGTTAAAGTGTCTTTATGTAAGCGTACATTCTGTCTTTCTCTATGAAACCATTTTTTTATGTATATATGTATATAATGTGTGTGTAGCACTGTGTTGGCTTGATAGAATTAGTAATGGGGAGAGAGTTAGTGGTAGCAGTGCAGCGAATAAGAAAGCGCGAGAGAGGAGGGGAGTAGCAGTACAGAGCAATGCCTGGAGGCTCAATCTGTTCCTCACTGAGCTACATCAGTGTTAGAGACGGCGGCTCGGGCCGCGGGGAAGCCTCCACTCGCTCCATCAAACTGTCAGGCAGCCAGCGGAGCTGCACAGGGAGACTCTCAGCTGCCCCCGGGGCCAGTTCAAGTCAACATCCCATTTCCTTCCCTCCCCGCCTAATTTCTCCAACGCCCCGACTTAAATTTCCAATGGCCAGTGTCTGCCACTGTAGCTCAGCAGCGCTGAACCCGGGGCCATGCCAGAACTCGGGGAGTTGCTGAGGGTTGTACATGTGGACTAACCTCTGAAGGTGGGAAAGCAAACCGGCTGCAGTCACACAGTCGGCCGAGACAGAGAGAAGCCAGAGGAGTCTTACAAAAGACAAGAGATAAAATATATACATATCTTTTCTCGCTCTCTCTCTCTCTTACCTATGCCCCATTTTTCCCTCCTTGACTATATTCATAACACAGTTATGCATTCCCTGTCCCTTCAGGTTTCTGGCAGTTTTCTTCCTTCTCTCTGAGAGGAATAAATGCTCCCCATTCTCTCATACATCTGCCATTACTGTCTGTTTTTCCCTCGCCAAACTACTCCAGGGTGCAGCCAGCCCCATAGGGTTACGCTGAAAGCAAAGGTTGAGGGATTTCTTGTTGGAGAGGACAAGGCATGTCTTTAATTTAGTGAGGGATGGGGACAACTCTTCAGGTTTAGCCACACCACCATCACCATCAATCTGTCCGTGTAGTGAAAACCCTCATCATTCCCTTCTTGCTCGTTGACCTCACCGCATACTCTGCATGGAAGTGAAACAGGTCTCAGTGCTGTTCACATGGGCTCTGGGTAATGTTAAGTCTGCTTAGCTTGGTCCCCAGCCAGAACTATATCATTCCTCACCCCGGCTTGATTTACATGGCCTCGGCTGACTCTTCCCTTAAGTGTGTCAGCCCTTAACCAGAGACCACTGTGCGCCTGGCTATGCAAAGAGCATTTCTCGGAGCTTGTCTTCTTCAATCCTCCTCCCCTCTCATTTTCTATCCGTCCGCTCTCAGTGGACCTCAGTGAAAGGAGCTTTTGCCGAAGTCGTCTCTTGTTTGAGCAGCCAACTCCGGGGTCCCAAGCTCAAATATGGTTTTGCACGAGAGCCTGTGTAGCCCTGCTGGTCGATATCCTTTCTGCCCGACAGAGCTTTTTCCTCTCAATCTCATTCCCTGTGGGCCCCGCATCTTCACAGAGATCAATACTTTCCTAATCCAGAGCTCCGAGGTTGACCCTGAGTAATCAGCTGACTTCCCATGCTGCCTGCCGGGGAGGTCAGGGGTCAAATGGCTGTATAGATTTGATCCTGTGATCAAATCACTTTGCCAGGTGACGCTTTCAGATACTGCTGTGGGGGTCAAGAGCAATCACTTGTTTTTGTTTTTTTTCTCTCTACAGCTATGAGAGTTGATGTCAGTGGTGCACTATATTTGTAATGTGAGCCACATGAACCTTAATATTAGTGCAGAATGTTCTTTTAGGTGTTTACCGTGAAGGCCACAAAAGGGTTTATCGCCATAGTTATTTATAAGTCAGACTTGACACAGGATTAGCACATAAAAACATCCAAGCAAAGAAAAAATCCTCCAGATAAGCTTGTTCTTTGCCACAGGGTCAAAGAGACTGTTAGATCTCCCCCTGATGATTCAGACTTGGCAGGAGCCCCCCCCCAGTGGACTCGAGGCTTTGCATCCACACACACCCCCGTCAGAGTGGCCACGGCTCCTGTGCCCCCACACCTCATCCCGGTATCCGCAGGAGGGAAATTGCAGGAGAAAATTGGTGTTGTTCCACCAGTATCCGACGCTGCTTTGGTCCTCGACCATCTAAATGGACCATTACCTCCTCTGTGGGATCTCACTCCAGGAGATCTGGGTTTGTTAGAATTCTGCTTTGACAATCAGGGGTATCTCGATATGTGTGCCTGGAGAAATGTGCTCTAAATTGAAGCCCCCCCCCCCCCCCCACACACACACACACTTCACATAGTTGCTCGGAGATTTCTTTGTTGGGGTGAGGGATCAGTTATTGCGTCCGCTGTGTCCCTACTGTTACGATCCAGCAGCCATGTCCCACGGCCGTCCAGCATCTGCATTACTCTGGCCACAAATGAAGTGCGGTTGGCATCTTATTAGCTATAATGTTCTTCCTTCTCTTGGCATTGTGTCGCAAATCATTAAATAATGACACCTTCCAATGATTTTTGACAGATTCTGTTTGTTTGTTCTGGTTTCATTAGTCTATTTTGAAAAGGAAACAACGCTAACGTGTTAAAAAATCATCACTTCTATATCTTTTCGACATTTCTTGCACAGGGTTGTGATCAGTATTCAGGAAGACAGTCGTTGACACCACGCCAGCATTCGTGTTGCCAGGCAAGTTCCTCTCCTGTTCCCCTCTCTATCTCTGAGGCAGAATTCATGGCAGACTGTCCTCCGAGTGTGACAACTGGAACTGTGTGATTAATTTGGCCAGTCGTTTTAATGTGCTCCGGGATGCGCAACGCTTATTGTCCTCCCCTTGCACGTCTATTGGAATCTGCCAGAGAAATGTCCAGGAGAATCGAGACATCCATCCCCTTCCTTCTGCTGTTTTTTTTATTTTTTTTCTCTCCACTCTAACTCAGTCCTGCTTAATTTCAGGGCTGAGCTATAGGGCCGTCACGGGGCCAGCCCAGGTCGGGGCCTGGCTATAGCCACGGCCCACTAGCAGAATAAATCTCCTCTCTCTGAAGTGTTGAAAGCTGTGTAAATGTCAAACGTGTTCATGTGATGTGCGGGCTGAGGGGAAGAGGGCTCAGAGATGAGGTGGAAAGCCAGGAGGGAGGGTTGTGGATGAGCCAACCGCTGAAGCTGGTCCCTTGTTACCTTTCATAGCTACCGGTTGCCAGGTGCAGATGTTGCTACTTGCTCTCTGCCTCTGAAGAACTAGCTTCTTTTTTCTTTCTTTTTTTTTTTTTTTTTTGAGGTGCAGGTTGGTGGGGCTATAAGAGACACAAACCACTGGGGGCTTGGCTCCTGTCAGGCAGCTTAGCGAGCAGCATATCTTTCCGATTTTAACAACGTCCCCTCTGACCACCACACATGCTGCTTAGGGAGCATTCTGTTTTGGGTTGTGGTTTTTTATATTTTCACCATTTGGCTGTCTTGAACAGTCTTGCTGAAGAATCATTTCCCCAGTGCAGATATTCAAAGAAGCTTTGGGACCCAAATAGCAATCTCCTTCTCACCATATCCATACAGGCGCAAACGTGAGTCCAGTTTGTGTTTTCATGTCTTTCTTTTCTTTGACTAGACTTAATATAACAGCCCAACAGTCCAATCACATGCAGCACTGATAAAAACGTGGTTTTCTTTTCAATACATCCAACTGCCCATCCCTTCTTCTCCATAGCATCCCCCCGCCTGTTCTCTGTTGTTTTGTTCCCCCTCTCCACCTTCCTCTCCCTCCCCTGCTGCGCCGTGTCTCTCTCTGTCTCTGTCTGAGGCGTCGCTGGTATTCCTCCTTTTTCGCTCTGCTACATTGCATGCTTCTTGTAAAAGGATAAGCGCCACGCTGTGCTCTTTTGATATTATTTTTCCTCCTCGTCAGCTCCAGTCTTGTGAGGCCTCATCTCTCGTGTCATGGCCACTGCTGCAACAACAAGGCCAGGCATGCGCCCGGGGAATAGACTGAGCCAGTTGTTCGTCTCCGTCACCCAGGGTTTTAAGCCGTCTTCGGTAATAGCTGCGAGATGGAAGTCATCTGTTCAGCTGCATGCTAAGAATACATTTACACTGATTTTCAAAGGTTATGGCTAATGTAGGATGCTGAATCTATTTTTTTCCCCAGTTTATTGAAAGATCAAGGTGAAAAGAAACGTCTTTTCAATGCAAAATGCCAAATGGAAAGGGGAACAAATGGGTGATGATAACGGGGTGATGCACCCCCTTAGTTGCAGCATGGACGTGGTTAGCAATTAATTTGTCAGCAATCAACAATCTGAATGAGACTAACTGACAAGAATCGCCAACCATCTTCTTTCCCTAATGCACCATAGTCTGTAGTGATTGTATTTTGACAAGCAGCAGTCCAGAAAACAACCTAACAACCGAGGAAATTGCAGCCCGTCTTTTTTACACTGGGAGTACTTAATTGTAGGATGATGCAAAACATTTCTTTTGAAAACTGCCCATGATGGGCTATTTACATTTATTATTGTGTCAGTATTAATTGTTTAGTTAAGAAGTGACAAAGATAACATGTCTCTCTTAACATTTTATCAGTTGCACTTTCCGGCTTATTCAGTATCCATGTCTGTGTGCATCGGTGTACAATCAGAGATGGTTTGTACAGATTTGACCATCATTTGAAAGACCACAAGAAGAAGTGCATTTGTCAGGCGTTGATTTTATCTCTGCCACCTACTACGCCGCCTCCTGTCTTTTCCTCAGCGCCACCATCTCCAAACCACACATCATAGCAGGTCTCACTACCGCCCTGTAAATCTCACCTTTCACTCTAGCTGCTATCCTTCTGTCACAGAACACCCCCGACCATCGTCTCCACCCACTCCAACCTGCCTGCACCGTCTTCCTCACCTCTCTTGTGCATTAGTGTCCATTGCTTTGGATGGTTGACCCCAAGTATTTAACTTCATCTACTTCTGCTGCCTTTACTTTTAAAGGCAAAGAAGTGTATTGCTTTACAGCTCATCAAAAAAAAGTCTGCCTGAACCAACTGGTTTTTTTTTTTTAGCCTGCTCATTAATATTAAAAAGCTCTTAATCTGACTGGATAAGGTCTTTTTAGAGAGCCAGTAACAAGGATCCAATCAGGGTGCATTTGTTTTACCAGCTTAGAGAATTTAAGGTGGGGCTTGTTGGCTTGTGATGTCATAAAACCCAGGAAATGCAATCTGCATGTTTGGTTAAGAGTTTAACAACTATAAGCTATGGAGTGAGCATTTAAATATTTTAACCATGTATATCCCATTAATTCCACATTTTATAAGGCTAAAACCCATGAAAACACCATTTTGCACAATGTGGGCTCTTTGAGTGTAGAGCAGTAGTCTGATCAAAGATTCAGTTTGCCAGTGGGCCCACATATAACGGTTTTATAATGACGTGCTGTAGACAGGGATAGCCTGACTTGGTCACAGAGCATTCACTTGGAATTTTATCACAGCAACTTGAAAGAATCTTCCAAGAAATGACTCAGAAATGGAGAATGGAAAATTTCTGTTAGCCAGTGTGAGAGGCACACTGTTATTCCACTCTGCATCTGTGTATATTGAATTGTCCTTGTAGCGGTTAAATGTAACACCTGATCTGAAGGGTCAAGTGTTCGCTTCTCCAACTATTTAAAATATAGCGGCAATTTATGACTCTATAGGCTGAAACAGATGCTTGACCTCTATTTGTGCTGTTTACAAATACGTACATGAAAGCATGAACAAGATACTGATGTTGGCAATAAACACTCAGTAGATATTATCCAACAGTCAGTGATGAGGCGAGCATAACAGGGCACCCTCTCCTGATAAGTGCCCGTGCCATAGTCCTCGTTTTAGTGGGATGAGTCATCAGGCTTGGGCACATACACACACACACACACGCACAGAGATGTTGACGTTCTCCACTCCTCTGGGATACTGGCTACTGAGCCCTTGCACTGATTACTCTCGTTACTTAATTATACTTTTGGACCCACCACGCTCACAACAAAGGGCCGCTGTGCCTCCATTGACCCAGCTTCCCTGCTCATTGTGCCCCACACTGAAAGGGAGTCAAACAAAATAGAGAGGGGTCCACTTAAATATGTTGCCACAGGGAATTAATTGACAGATTGAAGGCAGTCCCTGTCGCGCTCTCTCCCCAGTTGAATTGTCCTGCCCCTCTTGTGTCCTGCTGTGAGGTCCAGTGGGACTGTGTATATTGTCTCAGGGGAGAACGTTACCAGCCAAGAGCTTTTAGTGACAAATGGATGTGAGAAAGAGAGGCAAGAGTCTGGTGCGGTGGGCTTAAGTTGAGGAGGGAGGTATTAAAAATTAAACAAGTCGTATTAAACTTCACACATTCTTTTATACTATCCAACCATTGTCTACCAGTTATCCGGGGCTCGCCCAGTTCCCATAGCACCATGATTCCAGTGATCCCTCCTGCAGGTGGTGAGCCCACTGGAGGTCGGGCCCATGTGGTTCACTTGAGCTGAGCCTGACTGGGTCCCGTGGACAGAAACCCAGACACCAGGCTCTTGCCTTTGTGCCCTGGTAACTCAAAAATGGGTGGGGTACACCGGATCCTTGTTGTAACTTCGTCATGGGGATCGACTGGGCCGCTGTTGGTCTGGCCCTTCACCCGGGACCACTTTACCTTGAGAGACCCTACCAGGAGCAGATTGCCCCCCAACACCTTAGCTCCAGGGATCATTAGGACACACAAACCCCTCCACCACAACAAGGTGCTGGCCCACAGAGGGCTGTTTATACTAAAGGAGAATATTTTTTCTTGTTTTGTGCAAGTTTATTCATGGGTTGTTTTTTTTTACATTTGCCAAAAAAACGTTTTCTGCCCATGAACATACCAAAAATGAAAGGCTGGGGTCTTTGGTATCTGCACTATTCTCATCAATTTTTGTGACAAGTGACGAGGTCAGATATTTTTTTTTTTTTGCTCTCTTTGTCTGATCAAGACATATTTTATGGTGAAAGGATTTCTAAAATGTGGAGTGTTCAACACAACCCATTTCGCTTCCTTACTGAATAGAGGGTGATTTGGCCTTTGGCCGTGCTAGACAAGGCAAATTTTTTGAAAACATCCTCTCTTGTTATTCAGTTCCTTTATCCCTGTTGAAGTCTGACATACAAATTAAAGACTGGTTTGTCACAAGGCGGATTTGAAATACCACATTTAATAGGCACTGCGTTGGAGAATTCAAAGAACCTAAGCTCTCCATGTCCTTGAGATGCTATCGTCCAATTTTAAAGCACACTTAAAAGGCTAAATGACAAGCTGCAGCTGAATGCAAAGTCACTGAACAGGCTCTTTATAACAGAACCCTGTGCATAGTATTTTCATCTTTTGAAAAATTAAAGCACCAAAGCTGAGAAAGAAACACCAGAACGGCATTCGAGGCGGCTGCGCTTCTTTTGAAACTTGAAAACTCTTAAGACTAACACACTCTTTTTTTTTTTTTTTGCTCTTCATCCTATCTGCCGTTTGCACTGAAAGCTGACAGTGAATGAGAGGTTGCACACAAAAATAACATCTGCACTGATTATGCTACTGGGTGGGGGTAACCAAATGAATAATTCCTTATATTTCCTCTGTCTCTTTTCTGTTACAGTGTGACAGCGAGAGTGACATTGACGACAAGGTAAGACTTGCTTTTCCTGTGTTTATTCACCCACCACATGAAGAGCCCGAGTGTTACGAATAACAAATTTGAGTTGAGGATGGGAGCCAGTCATAGTGTGTTGTTATCAAGAAAAAGATGAGGGTTAAAAGACACTGCCGGTCCCAACACGGTCTGTCATTTGCATCATGCAGAGCATGAAAGTGACAGGGAAAATGTAATACATCAAGAGGATGATTTTCAGGGTTAGTTTATTTTTTTTTCTTTTTTGTAAAAAGACATGGCACCTATTATTTTTGGAGCATGTATGCCTGAATATTCTGTACAGATGCATTCTATCCAGACAGCTTTTGTCTATTTTCATAACATCACACACTTGCTTTTGTATGCTTGTACTAGTTGGAGTTTGAGGAACTTTTTTAATATAAAAAGGTGTCGAATCTTTAAAGGTTCCTACTGGTGCTGATGTGCTGCTGTGAGCCGATCATTTGTGCCGTTCCTAAGCCGGACTTGTCTTATCTCTTAAAGTTTGCCACTTCCCCTATCCTGCAGCATACGTCTTCCTGTGGACGGACGTGGACCTCCACAATACTTCCTCTTCCCCCTCACCACCATCACCACCGTCAGACACTCCTACAGCTTTAGGGTGTCGTTCTTCCAGATTTATTCATGGACACTCTTGCAGCTCTTACTTTCACCAAACTCCCATCCTCCTTCTTGCTGTTGCTTGTAGCATTTCAGGGTCCTGGCCTTTGTGGAAAACTCCCTCCAAATTGTGAGGGCTTTTTTTTACTATTATTGTATTGATATCAGTGGAATTAAAACTCTTAAATGCATTTTCAACTTTTTATGATGCCTGAGAAGATTTTTTTTTGACTATAAAATATGCATAAATTCATGTAGAATACCCTTAAAGGTCCCATTTACTGCATCTTTTCAACATTTTGACAGCTCCCGCGGGTCTTAATGGGATGTTTTTTTGGCATACTTTGGTCAAATTGCCTTTAATTATTTAATTATCACAGCATCATTGAGAATCAGCTTTGACAACCTTTCTCTGTCTCTGTAAATGCCCAAGAACTGCAGTTAATTCCTTCCTCCCCCTTTCGTGAGTGAAATCAAGCATCACTGGTGGACAGAAGTGTGCGGTTTCAGTGATAGATGGGATATGACCAGTCCCTGGAGTACAGTAAGGACAAAAATATTTGCAAACGAGTGAATGGTGGCCCAAGGTGGCTAGCTAGCTGACACTAGAGCCGCTTTGGTTTTTCGGTTGGAGAAAATAAGACTATAGTACTTTAAGGTAAAATAACATTTAAGAACAACATATATGGCCAAGTGTTACACTATCAGTCAAAAGTCTGGACATACCTACACATTCATTTTCAACGAGTACAACGTCCAAACTTTTCACTGGTACTGTAGTTGATGAACAAGGATTTCAGTGGGGGTGAACAGAATTTATAAAAAAAAATAGTGATCAAACCCGGCTGGATCAACAGTTAAGCTAACACCAGGCGGCATGTCTATCAGCTTTGGCCCGCTGAGGCGAGGTCTAATGCAGATGCACAGACCAACTCCGACTCTAGTCAAGCTAATGCTAACAGTTCAGTGTAGCATCAGGGCAAAAATATAACATAGTGATCCACAGTGATGAAGATGTATTATTGACTCTGGATTAGTCAGCCAGGTGGAAATAGGAATGTCTGTTAGGGTGACTGAAATTTATAGAAAATAACAATATAAACCATACTTGGCAGGCTAACTCCCTAGTAACACTGTTAGCTCTGAAGCTAATGCCTTGGGCTGAGAAACCGTGGGCAGGGACTGAATCATCACAGCCAATAACACGGCTGAGCATATATCAGTGATGTGGGGGGAAAAAAGCGCAAAACCAGCTTCTGCCAAAATGTTAAAATATTTCTTCCTAAGTGAAGAGACATTTTAACTTTTTTACTGTAGTCATATGACAACAAGAAAGCATTTTAGAAGGTTATAAACCCACAAACACACCATGTTTGAATGGGACCTTTAAATAAAAACTAGCATAATGGCCTGCTTTGAGTGCCTCATTCATTACGTAATAATAATTGTAGGAATAATTTTGCTAGGTTAACCATTTGACACTTTGACAGATGTACTGTATAGCCTGTGTATCAGTTTCACCTTTGTGTATTTGTTTGTCATCGACTTAGAGTTGGTTGACTGACGGCAGCCACCTGGTTACAAGATGAAACGCCTTTAGGGAACCGTGCGCATTCTAATTCCTCCACAGTTTAGCAATTACTCCCTGGTAAATGAATGAGATAGCATGCCTAATCTCCTGTAAGCTTAGCTCCCAGTTCTGTGGAAATGTCTGCAGCCTGCCCTATAAATAATACATTGATAGCAGGCCCAATTTGCATTAACTGTAGCCTGGCAAGTCAATAGGCTTTTATCTTTTCATTGAAGCGAGAAGGAACCGAGGGCGTGAGCTAGTTGACACGACGGGGAGATGTAGCGGGCCTGTCAGTCTCCTCTGGAACCACTGTAGGAAGTGAAGAGAGAGGAGTAAAGTAGGAGGGAAGCTCTGACTCTGACAGTGTTTTCCTTTTTGAGGGTTTTGTTTCCCCTTCTGCTCAGTTACTTGGTAATTTAGACAGACAATGTAATGCCACAAATTTGTTATGATAAATATTCTAAACAGCAGAACTCAGAAGAGACACACACTCTTGCCTCTCCTCTGCTTTCTCTAGCTACAGCTCTGAGTAGTTCCCCCAGCTATCTCTTGTCTTTCTTTAGATATGAGGAGGTGGACATAATGCAAAGATGTGCGTCAGTTCATACTGTATGCCATTGTTGGCTTTCCAGGTGCATGACCTTGTGACCTTCACCACTGAGCTTTTGACCCCGCTGGTGAGGGTGTGTAGCATGTTTGATGACTATAGTCACCAATGAAGGTCACAAGATCAACCTGTGTACCAAGTTTGGTTACTCTAGCTTCATGTTTTGTCTTGGATTAAGAGTGTGGACGATCTTGTGCCCTTAACCTTTGATTCTTTGGCCCCAAGGTCAACCTGTGCACCAAGTTTGTGACCACAGCACTAATAGTAAAGTGACTATAAACCACAACAGATTTTAAGACGTTATTATTTTTTGACATGATGTACCTTTACATCCATCAACAACATTTCCAGTGAACATATGAGTATGTAATTTTTGTTTAAGCCTGTATCTCCTGGAGTGGTGAATGTGATTGTTGGGGTTTCGTCACGGTTGTACAGTAGTTCACCAAAAGTTTTCATGGTGACCAGAAACAGATTTCCTTGTAGTAGAAAATTTTTGAAGATGTTCAGAATTGTGAACACTGGACTGAACCAGGAAAACTGGTTGCACCCATAAAAACTGTTGGTGTGCTGTTGTGCAACCTTTTCTGGACCCTGACGAAACCCCAACAATTGCGATGTTTGTGAACATTCCTCAGCATTCCCCACTTTGTGAGATACTACCCTTAAAGACTGGTATGAAATTGTGTGAAACTTTTTTAGAGATCCCTGAAGAACTAATACTGTAATGACTGTCAAGCATGACTTGCTTTTGTAACATACTGGTCATATGTAGAACCATAATACTGGGATTCTCTCACCTGCACTAAACATTGTCTGACTAGGCTAGAAAACTCATAAGATAAGATAAGATAAGATAAGCCTTTATTAGTCCCACAACGGGGAAATTCCAGGATTGCAACAGCACAGGGATAGCAACACTCAGAGCAACAATCAGAAGGCAAGAAAAAAAAAAAAAAAAAACAAGCAAGCAAGAGCAGCTAATATACATATGTACGTATTACTATAAAATATATATATATACACACACACACAGACACACAGTGCAGAGCATTGTAGCTGGATGGAATAAATATATGAATATATGAACACACAGTGCAGAGCATTGTAGCTAGATGGAATAAATATGTAAATATATAAACACCCACAGTACGGAGCATTGCAGCTAGGTGGAATAAATATGCAAGTATATAAACACACACAGTGCGGAGCAATGTAGCTAGATGGAATAATATGTAGATATATAAATATATAAACACACCCTACTGAATGAGCTACTCATGTAGCTCATTCAGCAAAAGCACAACTGAAGTAATAAAACATTTAAACTTTAATCAGGTAAAATAGAGGCCCCAAGTGTCTGTATGGCAGTTGTCTATTGTTTTCCTGTTGCCTATGTTCCATTCCCTTGAGCAGATGTATTTACACTAAGCAAAAGATTTCTGTTATAACTGAACAGGAAATGTAACTGAGTAACAGCATAATCCCTAACAAGTCTCCCTGTTCTTTGAAAATTGCTATTGGTGTGTGTGTATGTGCAAGTATGTGAGAAGAAAAGAACATCTGGATGAAGGGACATAGTTGGCCTGCCCTTCCCGATTCATTCAGAAATGCACATTACCACTATCAAGGTAGTGAGAGTTTTGAATCATCCCTATCAAACTGCAGAGAAAAGGAGAAGAATGGGGGGAAAATAATTTGACAGGCCATCACAAAAGCAGCACAGAAATTCGATGGTGAAAAAATTGGGTTTCATGAGGAGAAAGACAAACACTGTCATTTGAAATTGCCTGCACTCAGGATAACTCGACAGTGATAATTTTCTGCGCCGTTTTGCGCAAACAGGTGCCAGTTCCTCCCATATCGTTGCGGTGAAAACAAAGACTCCTTTCACATCAGATTACCAGCCACCTGAACACCCACATTGTCGGGATTTCACAGATTAACTTAATTAGAATATTGCTTCCAGGTGTGTGCCCCAGGGGCAATCAGTTACACTGTATTTGAATAACATTGACGAGTCGCTATGGCGAAGTCACTTTCGATTGCTGCACCTTGTGAAGCCGGCTTGTGTCACATCAATGTTTGAGGTAGCATGTGGCGATGTGATTCCACTAGAACATGTCAGACTTGAAACATTTGGAGAATGCAGGTCACCTCCAGTTTAATTCAAGGCCGGTATGAGGCGTCTCTTTATGTTGATCAGCATGCATCGATGGAAGAAGCAGTTAGAAACAATAATGCACTCTCATCCTTGGCTCGTCTTCTATTGAGTTCAAGATGATAGAATTCATGATGGAAGGAAGTATTCAGGTTATTCCTATAAGAAAAATACCCTTTACTTTGGTTTGTGTGCACCCTGAAAGAGATTCAACATAATTAGAATTCCTGATAGGCAGACATGTGCTGTCTTTGTTTACTTTAATTCTAGCATCACTCATTGTGTTTGTACAGAGCTTTAAGTTTGATGCTCAGGAAGGAGTTAATCACTTAAATCCTTACAATAAAAAAAAATACAAGTGCATTCGAGACAAGTTATGAAAGTGCTGCGAAGTAGGAATGTTATGTAGCACTGAGTCTTGATCCTAGTGCTTTCAGTCAGCCCTCAGTTTAATAGATTTTACTTACATGTTTCAATATTTTCAGTAGCTACACAGACTTTTATGAAAATATGATGAATGAATGGTTGTGCTTTTGGACTGTTTACATCAGTTTTGTTTGATGCAATTGAAATAGACGACTTGGTCAATCACTTTGTATACAGTGTGTGAGAATTGTAAGCTGTATCTTATTTCTGCAGTGAGGCACTGTTTGAATAGTATGAAGAAATATTAGGCCCTCATAGCAAAAAAGAAAGTTATGCATTTTGAGAATAAAGTCAAATTTTGGAGAAAAAAAAAGTTGAAATTGTATTTTGTAGGGGTGGGAATTGCGAGGGGCCTTACAGTACGCATCGCAATAATTGGGTCACAATGCAATACTATCACGATACTATGAATCCTTGAGTACTGCAATACAATATATATATACGTGTATATATATGTATACGTGTATATGTATATACGTGGACAAAATTGTTGGTACCCCTCTGTTAATCAAAGAAAAACCCACAATGGTCACAGAAATAACTTGAATCTGACAAAAGTGGTAATAAATAAAAATTCTATGAAAATTAACCAATGAAAATCAGACAATGCTTTTGAATTGTGGTTCAACAGAATTACTTTAAAAAAACAAACTCATGAAACAGGCCTGGACAAAAATGATGGTACACCTAGAAAAGATTGAAAATAATGTGACCATAGGGACATGTTCAACCAAGATGTGTCCTCTAATTAAAATCACAGGTGTCTACAAACTTGTAATCAGTCAGTCGGCCTATTTAAAGGGTGACAAGTAGTCACTGTGCTGTTTGGTGACATGGTGTGTGCCACACTAAACATGGACCAGAGGAAGCAAAGGACAGAGTTGTCTCAGGAGATTAGAAAGAAAATTCTAGACAAGCATGTTAAAGGTAAAGGCTATAAGACCATCTCCAAGCAGCTTGATGTTCCTGTGACTACAGTTGCACATATTATTCAGAAATTTAAGATCCACGGGACTGTAGCCAACCTCCTTGGACGTGGCCGCAGGAGGAGACGGATAATACGAATGGTAACAAAAGAGCCCAGAACAACCTCTAAACACATTCATGGTGAACTCCAAGGTCAAGGTACATCAGTGTCAGATCGCACCATCCGTCGTTGTTTGAGCCAACGTGGACTTCATGGGAGACGACCAAGGAGGACACCACTGTTGAAAACAAATGATAAAAAAGCCAGACTGGAATTTGCCAAACTGCATGTTGACAAGCCACAAAGCTTCTGGGAGAATGTCCTATGGACAGACGAGCCAAAACTGGAACTTTTTGGCAAGGCACATCAGCTCTATGTTCACAGACGCAAAAATGAAGCATAGCAAGAAAAGAACACTGTCCCTACTGTGAAACATGGAGGAGGTTCTGTTACGTATATTCTGGGGCTGCTTTGCTGCATCTGGCACAGGGTGTCTTGAATCTGTGCAGGGTACAATGAAATCTCAAGACTATCAAGGTATTCTAGAGAGAAATGTGCTGCCCAGTGTCAGACAGCTTGGTCTCAGTCACAGGTCACGGGTTTGCAACAGGATAATGACCCAAAACACACAGCTAAAAACACCCAAGAATGGCTAAGAGTGAAACACTGGACTATTCTAAAGTGGCCTTCTATGAGCCCTGATCTAAATCCTATTGAACATCTGTGGAAGGAGCTGAAACATGCCGTCTGGAGAAGGCATCCTTCAAACTTGAGACAACTGGAGCAGTTTGCTGATGAGGAGTGGGCCAAAATACCTGCTGAGAGGTGCAGAAGTCTCATTGACAGTTACAGAAATGGTTTGATTGCAGTGATTGCCTCAAAAGGTTGTGCAACAAAATATTAAGTTAAGGGTACCATCATTTTTGTCCAGGCCTGTTTCATGAGTTTGGTTTTTAAAATAATTCTGTTGAACCACAATTCAAAAGCATTGTCTGATTTTCATTGGTTAATTTTCATAGAATTTTTATTTATTACCACTTTTGTCAGATTCAAGTTATTTCTGTGACTATTGTGGGTTTTTCTTTGATTAACAGAGGGGTACCAACAATTTTGTCCATGTATATACATGTACACTACCGTTCAAAAGTTTGGGGTCACTTAGAAATTTCCTTATTTTTGAAAGAAAAGCACTTTTTTCAATGAAGATAACTTTAAACTAATCAGAAATACACTCTATACATTGCTAATGTGGTAAATGACTATTCTAGCTGCAAATGTCTGGTTTTTTGGTGCAATATCTACATAGGTGTATAGAGGCCCATTTCCAGCAACTATCACTCCAGTGTCCTAATGGTATAATGTGTTTGCTCATTGCCTCAGAAGGCTAATGGATGACTAGAAAACCCTTGTGCAATCATGTTAGGTCTGCAATGCTGTAATTGCTGCAAATGGAGGATTCTTTGACAAAAGCAAAGTTTGAAGGAAAAAATTATTATTTCAAATACAAATCATTATTTCTAACCTTGTCAATGTCTTGACTATATTTTCTATTCATTTTACAACTCATGGTGGTAAATAAGTGCGACTTTTCATGGAAAACACAAAATAATTGTGTGGGTGACCCCAAACTTTTGAACGGTAGTATATATATATATATATAGATACAGTATATATACGTGTATATATATATATATATATATATATATATATATATATATATACATACAGTCATGTGAAAAAAATTAGGACATCCTGTATAAGTCTGTGTGTTTTTTAACATATGTGGACATATGTGGACATTGGGCGGTGCGGTGGTGCAGTGGTTAGCACTGCGCCAGCACAGCAACTCATCCTTGGCCTTGGGATCCCTGGTTCGATCCCAGCCCCTGACCAACAGTGGTCTGTGTGGAGTTTGCATGTTCTACCCGTATCTGCGTGGGTTTACTCCGGGATTTCTCCGGTTTCCTCCCACAGGCCAAAAACATGCAGGTTAGGTTAATTGGAGACTCTAAAGTGGCCCTAGGTGTGAATGTGTGTGTGAATGGTTAAGGGATAGCGCCGTACCGTGGCTGCTTCATTCATCCAAGTGGATGCCCTCAATTTCCCCTCTGGGGATCAATAAAGTATACAAAATCAAAAAAATCAAAATCAAAATAAATGTGTGTTTTTTAACATATGTGGACATGTGGATACTGAACATCAGTGTTGAAAATACTGGGAGATTCATGTAATACAACTAAACAATTAAAAAATGAATTAAAGACTTTTTCAAATTTTCTGTAAAATGTAATTCTAAACAGTGAGGAATAAATTAGGATACCCTCCATCTTTATTAGGACACCCCACATTCATTCCCACTTAAAATGGCTAAAATAAATGTTAAAAAATGCAAATGAAAACAAAAACAAGGTTAGACATAGATATGTGAACATTTTTACCTCCGCCAAGGAGGTTATGTTTTCATCGGCATTGGTTTGTCTGTTTGTTTGTTTGTTAGCAAGATAACTCAAAAAGTTATGGACGGATTTTCATGAAATTTTCAGAGATTGTCAGAAATGGGGTATCCTACAGATGATTAGATTTTGGTGGTGATCCGGATCACCATCTGGAAGAAAACCGCCATTATGCGAAATGCGATTTTCCTGAATAACTCATCATTATCATCATTGGCTCCATCGATCTCGAAAGATCATGGGGGAATTTTGTGCCTTGGGTCATCATTCAGGGAGCTGCACCGTCAGGCGTGGCTGTAGAGGCCGATACGGGATCTGCAGGTCCTACCGCAGCTGCTGCAGATAAATTCTTCACAGTGTAATGGGGGTCTCAACAGTCTCCTCTGTCTGCGGAGTCTCTTCTCCCCCCAGCGAGTGTCTCTTCTCTCCTCTGCTGTTCGGATGACATCCTGGGTGGTGGTCCACCAGTTGGAGCAGACAGAGGCGGCTGACTCCAGGTCCGAGGGGTTGAAGCCTCCGGCCTTGAGGTCGCGCTTGCAAACATCCTTGAATCTGAGAGTTGGGCGTCCCTTTGATCTGGTTCCAGTAGCCAGCTCCCCATACAGTAAGTCTTTGGGGATACGGCCATCCTCCATTCGGTTGACATGGCCAAGCCATCGCAAGCGTCTCTTTGTCAGGATGGCAAACATACTGGGCACATCGGCTCTGGCCAGGACGTCGATGTTGGAGACACAATCCTGCCAAGTGATGCGCAGTAGTCTGTGAAGGCAGCGTTGGTGGAAGGCATTCAGCCGGCATTCCTGGCAGGAGTAGAGGGTCCATGCTTCACTGCCGTATAGGAGAGTACTCAGTACGCAGGCCATGTAGACTCTTATTTTGGTGTTGGTGGTTAGCATAGAGTTGTCCCAGACTCGCTTCGCCAGATGGGCCATCACCGTCGATGCCTTGCCGATACGGGCGTTCAGTTCGGCATCTAGGGAGAGATTGCTGGAGATGATCGACCCGAGGTAGGTGAACTTGTCCACCACCGCAAGTGTGTGGTCGCCGATGTTGATACTGGGAGCACTGCTGACATCCTGGCCCATGACCTCGGTCTTTTTAAGGCTGATGGTGAGGCCAAATTCAGAGCAGGCATGAGCAAAGCAGTTGATGAGACACTGGAGCGCTTCCACGGTGTGGGCAACAAAACCAGCATCATCAGCAAAGAGCAGCTCCCTGATTAGAACACTCCGCACCTTGGTCTTTGATCTGAGGCATGCCATGTTGAAAAGGCCTCCGTCGCTCCTGGTGTGGAGGAAGACACCGTCTTCAGAGTCCCGGAAGGCATAGCACAGGAGCAGGGAGAAAAAGATGCCAAATAGGGTAGGAGCCAGAACACAATCCTGCTTCACACCGTTCTTGATCGGGAAAGGGTCTGAGGATAATCTATCAAACTGGACAATGCCATTCATGTCCTGGTGGAACGACTTGATCATGCTCAAAAGCTTGGGGGGACATCCAATTTGTTGGAGGAGGGAAACAGTCCATCCCTGCTGACCAAGTCAAAAGCCTTGGTCAGGTCGATGAAGGCCAAAAAAAGGGATTGTCTCTGCTCCCGGCACTTTTCTTGCAGCTGCCTCATAGAGAAGACCATATCTATGGTTGACCTGGTTGCTCTGAATCCACACTGCTCCTCTGGATACACACGTTCGGCAAGTAGTTGTAGTCTGTTGAGGACGACACGGGCAAAGGCTTTGCCAACTATGCTTAGGAGTGAGATACCACGATAGTTGTTACAATCGCTCCGCTCCCCCTTATTCTTGTAGAGAGTGATGATTTTGACATCACGCATATCTTGGGGCATATCGTGCAGCAGGAGCTCATGGAGGTGTTTCAAGAGCGAGCTCTCCTTTGCGGTTTTAACGATTTCAGGGGGGATGTTGTCACTCCCTGGAGCCTTGCCGTTTGAGATGGAGTCTATCGCCTTGCTGAGCTCCTCGATGGTGGGTGGAGCGTCAAGCTCATCCATGACTGACAGTAGAGGGGTGTTCTCAAGGGCCGTGCTCGAGACGGTGGTTACTCTCGAGTAGAGCTCTTGGTAGTGCTCAGCCCATCTCTCCATTTGTTTACCGCGATCCTTGATGACATCTCCTGCAGCTGATTTAAGTGGGGCGGTCTTGATGACACTGGGACCGAAAGCCTTCTTCATGCTTTTGTACATTTTGTGCACGTTTCCGTGATCTGCAGAAAGCTCTATGTCCTGGCAGAGGTTAAGCCAGTAATCGTTGGCACATCGCCTTGCAATCCTTTGTGCATTGTTCCTCGCAGCGTGCAGTGTAGCAAGCGTCTGCACAGAGGGCTCCTTCTTGTGGGCAATTAGGGCTGCACGTTTGGCGGCGATTGCAGGTTCCATCTCAGCGGCTCCAGCTTCAAACCAATCCGCACTCTTCCCCACCTTTTTCCCAAAGGTACCTATGGCGGTCTCAAACACAGCCTCACGGATGTAGTTCCACCTTGCAGAAGCACAGTCGGTGGGACAGTCCGCCAAGGCTTCATTTATGACTTTAGCATAGCGTTCCCGCAGTTGAGGTACTGTAAGCATAGCTGTGTTGATGCGGGGTCGGGGTTTCTGCTTGGAGCGGTTGACACGTCTGGGGCAGAGACGTACCTTGGTAGTGACCAGGGAATGGTCGGTGTCACAGTCAGCGCTGTGGAAACTGCGCGTGACCAGCACTCGGTTCAGCAGGGATCTCCTGGTGATGACGAAGTCCAGCTGATCCCAGTGGCGAGACCTTGGATGTCTCCAGGACACTCAGTGACAGGGCTTGGTGGGGAAGAATGTGTTGGTCAGACAGAGGTCATGAAAGGAGCAGAGTTCAAGAAGGCGTTGACCGTTCTCGTTGAGTTTGCCAATGCCGAAGCGGCCAATGCAGCGGGGCCAGGAGTCATGATCTGCCCCTATCCGTGCATTAAAGTCACCGAGCAGAAACAGGTGCTCCTTGGCAGGGATCTGCTGGATCCTGGTTTCCAGTGCCTCGTAGAATGCATCTTTCGCCTCAGTTGAAGAGCAGAGCGTCGGAGCATAGGCGCTAAGAATATTAGCTGGTCCAGAGGAGGTTATGAGACGGAGAGAGAGGACTCGTGGAGTGCCTGAAGATGGCGGTTCAATAGAGGACAGAAGGGAGTTTCGAACAGCGAATCCAACACCGTATAGGCGATGCTCGTCAGGCTCCTGTCCCTGCCAGAAAAACGTATAGTTCTTCTCCTTCAAGCTGCCGCTGCCCGGGAGTCGCGTCTCTTGCAGTGCTGCAATGTCAATATTGAGCCACCTCAGCTCGCGGTCGATGATAGCAGTTTTCCAGGCGTCATTGATTTGTTGGAGGTTGTCAGAGAGGCCAGGACACATTGTTCTGACATTCCAGGTTGCCAGACTCAGCGATGGCGGCTTTGGTTTCTTGATATTAACTGGTGCAATGATTACAGTCCGTGATTCAGCTTTTGGCCTACACTTCAAGCACCCTTTGAAGTAAGCGGACCGTGGCGGGCCAGCACCTTACTGACTGGGGGCTGCCCAGCTAAAGGCGGGCGGTAGCTGGCCAGTGGGACACAACGATCCCTCCCACAGTCGGGAGACAGCCCTAGGCGCCTGAGCTTACGCCAATTTGCTCTGGACTTTTAACCAGTAACTGCGTCTCCCCGTTTTGAGCTGCCGCAGAAGGCGGCACTGGAGTGACCTCTCCAGGGCACAGGCCAGGGCAAAGTTGTGGAGAAACTGAGATACCCAGTCGACAGATCCTCCTTCTCGGCCTTGCTGGTAGTGTCCAATGGAAGGGACTAGCCGATACATTTGGTACCAACTTGGCTACAGGAGTTGCCGGGAGGTCCCGCTACGCGAGGACCAACCGCCTTCGGGGCTCCACTCCGGATTTTATGTAGGGGTTGTCTCCCATAGCCTTAGTCACTCCTGTGACGGCCACAAGGCAGTGGTACTATTTGCTCATAGCTGGGGGTTGTTTTGTGTGGCACCAGGGTGTGTCTACACGCCGGTGGGCCTGCGTGCCTCACATTTGGGCCCAGCCCAAGGGGGACACACCTCCTCCCTTAATGCGACAGGTTGTACTGGGCTACATCTTACCAGTAGAGGAGAGAGAAAACTTGGTCTCCCACCTGACGGTGATCCGGATCACCGTCTGGAAGAAAACCGCCATTATGCGAAATGCGATTTTCCTGAATAACTACTGAACCACTAATCCTATCCATGTGAATCCAATTGCTACTCATATCTTTTCATGGTCAAGGAATTTGAAAACGTACACACAATAAATGTAGGATTAATATTTATGATGTAAAACACTGTATGGGGGAACTGTGGCGCTTGGCGGAGGTCTGCGCTCTCCGAGTGCTTTTCTAGTTTAATAAAGAACTGAATATTTAAAGGGGTGTCAAAATTTTTTCACATGACTGTTCACACACACACACACACACACACACACACACACACACAGAGTGGATATAAAAAGTCTACACACCCCTGTTCAAATGCCAGGGTTTTGTGATGGAAAAAAAATGAGACCAAGATAAATCATTTCAAAACTTTTTCCACCATTAATGTGACCTATAACCTGTTCATCCCAATTGAAAAACAAACTGAAATCTTTAAAGGGGAAAAATAAAAAATAAAAAACTTACA
Organism: Pholidichthys leucotaenia; assembly: GCA_020510985.1. Classification (NCBI taxonomy): domain Eukaryota; kingdom Metazoa; phylum Chordata; class Actinopteri; order Cichliformes; family Pholidichthyidae; genus Pholidichthys; species Pholidichthys leucotaenia. Next base: position 151,954,653 of record CM035838.1, read on the forward strand.
ATAACCTGGTTGCATAAATATGCACACCCTCAAACTAATACTTCGTTGCAGCACCTGTTATGTATGCCCCAGGAAAACAGACCCAGGCGCTGAACTGCATGTGTGACATTTATTAACAAAAAGAACATAAAAGTCCAAAATAGTGCAGAGAATCTAAAAATGTAACAAACAATAACTTACAGTGATGGTGTTCCAGAGCCGAAATTGCTCTGCAAACACGGGGGATGAACAGAGTAGGAGTCAGTCTTGGAGACATTCAATATTGCCGCAGTGAGATAGTGGACAGGCAGTGCTTAAATACATGGGGGGGGGGGGGAATGAGCCGCAGGTGTGAGTCGCTGAGCAAGCAGGTGACCTAATTTGACTAACTGCTCACAGCTGAGGGGACAGAAGAGCAGACTGTAAGCAGCTAGTGGGGGCATCTTGGAAAGAGGAGGCATAAGTGTCAACAAACCAACATATAGACAGAAACTAACAAAATCAAACTAACATATGCAAAACTTAGAAATAAAGTGAGAGTCTGAACTCTGTGAAAGCATACACTCAGACACATGACAGAGCCCCCCCTTTAAGAGGTGGATTCCAGACACCTCCAGGTAACACCCAAAAGCCCCCCCCCCCCGAGAGAAAAAGGTACAGCAAAACACCACCCGGGGAGGGAGGTGGGGGAAACAGGCTTCGGAGGGAAAATACAGACCTCGCTCATGACCCACACCTGCACAGTACTAGACCCCCGGGCCCCCTAAGTCACAGAATTACATAGTTCAGGTGGCCAGCCGAAGTCCCAGGCCAGCCAGACGGCAAAGTGGTATGAGTCGGGTGGCCTGCCGGAGAGTATGGACCACCCGACCCAGCGGCTCAAGTCTTTCGGGCGGCCGGCTAGAGTTCTTAAGCCACCAGGACCGGAGGGGTGACCCAGGAGGTGGCTCGCCCACGGGAAGGTCCAATGACGGAAAGCAGGGCCGGAGAGGGCGAACCACGACGGTGTCTGGCAGAGGAGGAAGGGGGACCATGATGGCGTCTGGCAGAAGAGGAAAGGGAACCCCGACGGCATCTGGCAGAGGAGGAAGGGGAACCCTGATGGCATCTGGCAGAGGAGGAAGGGGAACCATGACGGCGTCTGGCAGAGGAGGAAGGGGGACCATGATGTCCTCGGGCTGGCCGGTTGCACCCTCATTGGTCCCAGGTTGAGACATTGTTGCACCCACTGTGGCTCCGGGCTAAAGCATAGCAGTAACCGTGGTGGCTCCAGGCTGGAGCGAGGCAACACCCACGGTGGCTCCGGGCTGGAGCAAGGCAGCACCCGCGGTGGCTCCGGGCTGGAGCGAGGCAGCACCCGTGGTGGCTCTAGGCAGGAGCGGAGCTGCTCCATCAGTGGACCCGGGCTGGACCAACGCTGCACCCTCGATGGACCCAGACTGGGCCAACGCTGAACCCTCGGTGGACCCGGACTGGGCCAATGCTGCACCCATGGTGGGCCTCAACTGGGCCAATTCTGCACCCACGGTGGGCCCTGGGCTGGAGCACAACACCCATGGCGGACCCATACTAGAATGCTGCACCCACGTTGGCTTCAGGCTAGGGCGCAACACCCACAGAGACCCAGACAGAGCAGGAGGAACCCAAACGACAGCCTCGGGCAGAGGAGGAGTTGCACCCATGGTGGACCCGGCCTGGACCAAAGTGGCACCCACGGAGGTCCCAGGCTGGGACAGGGCACCCACAAGGACCTCCACTGTGGGGCAAACTGGGCCCAACGCGAACTCGGGTGGCGAGCCTGGACCCACGGAGACCTCTGATGGTACTGCAACATTCCTGGTGACCCTGGGAGGAAGCTCAGACAAAACACACAGAGAAGAGGGATCAGGGTCACCGGCAGCGGTGGAGCCCGGCGAGGCGAGCTCAGGTGTAGCGGGTGGCTGCACCCGGCCCTCCTCACCAAGAGCCAGGCAAGATTGCTGTAAGACAGATAAGAGAAAAATGAAGCAGAGCACTTGCCTGAGCTCGAGCTCCACCGCCGTCCAGGTGTCCGTTGATCCAGACAATGATGTAACCTCGGGCTTGGCCCTCTGGAGGTCCAGTTCGGCCTTGAACTCTGCTGCGGCAGCCTCCACAGCAGGCATGATGGTGGTTGCAGTCCTTTCCACCCCAGTCAGAGTGACCCACACAGGAGGCTCGTCCGGCATGGCGGCTGGGGTCTAGCTCACCATTGGTGCTGGACTCTGCATGGTGAGCTCAGGTTCAGCACCTTCCCTCTGCCCATAGTGTGACTGCGGGGCTGGGATGGAGTCCTCCAGCGCTGCGGGCTCCTCCATGGTCCGGCGGTTGAGTTTCGGGGCCGGCGAACACTCAGGAGCAAGAGAAGGAGACACGTAGAGGGCTGGTGAGCAATTGATTACTGCAGCAGGTGGTGAGAGCTCAGGGGACTGCAGACACTGAGCCTCATTACCGGCAATCAGGCAAGGCATATCATCATAAACTGACATAGAATGAAATGAAACTTGTCTGTCTTCCCGGTGTGCGATGTTATCTGCTTCAGCAGGTGAACAGTCATCCCTCTCCGTGTCTATGGTGAGCTTGGGCCCCTCTGAGGATTGTGGAGGAGCTGCCCCTGTAGTCACGGAGGTGGACGTATCCGGGAAAAACGTGGAGGACCTCTTGGCAGCAGGAGGATTTGTCGAGGTGACGGGATTTGCAGCAGGAAAGGAGGAGGAGGAGGCTGACGGGACAGCCAGCGAAGGAGAATGAATAGGAGAAACTGCTGTGGGATTTGTTGGGCTCGGTGTGAGGGAAATGGCTGCCGAAGACGACGGGAGGCTTCCTCCGGCGGTCCGGAGCAGGATGACATTGTCTTCGTGGAGTTGATGGGAGAGGAACGGGTGTTGGAGGCTGGTGAAGAGTAGAAGCAATAGAGCCCCGGGAGCACCTCCCCTTTGGCGCATGCCCAGGCTTCTCCAGGGAATTCTTCATCATCCCGCTGTTCTTGCGTTGCAGTGCAGCCACCAGAGAAATCCTCTCTCTTCCCTCAGCATGTTCCGACAGCTGAGGGCACCGGTGAAGAGCTGCCTCCGCAATCCTCAGATACCATAATGCGTCCTCCGGGGTGGAATATGTGCGTGCCATGGAGATTAGCCCATCAATCTCCATGAGAGCCCGGCAGCACTCCCACCCCAGGTGCATCGCGTATCCCCGTCCACCTGCTGAGTCCATCATGCGCTCCAATGAGCAGGTGAGTAAAAAAAAAACACAAAAAAGGAAAAAATACAGGAACGCAGCAGCTGGGTCATTAACTGGCGGCAATATTCTGTTATGTATGCCCCCCCCCGGGGCAGGAAAACAGACCCAGGTGCTGAACTGCATTTGTGACATTTATTAACGAAAAGAACATAAAAGTCCAAAATAGTGCAGAGAATCCAAAAATGTAACAAACAATGGGGGCATCTGGGAAAGAGGAAGCATAAGTGTCAACAAACCAAAATATAGACAGAAACTAACAAAATCAAGCTAACAGATATGCAAAACTTAGAAATAAAGTGAGAGTCTGAGCTCTGTGAAAACATACACTCAGACACATGACAGCACCTTTGGCTTTTATTACAGCACTCAGTGTTTTGGGGTAGGAGTCTATCAGCATGGCATATCTTGATGTGGCAATATTTGCCCACTTTTCTTTGAAAAACGCTCCAAATCTGTCAGATTGCTAGGGCATTTCCTGTGCACAGCCTTCTTCAGATCATCGCACAGATGTTTGATCAGATTCAGGTACGTATGGACTCTGTATAGTCTGTATAGACTCTGTATGGACCCATTCCAAAACCTTAATCTTCTTCTGGTGAAGCCATTCTTTTGTTTATTTGGATGTGTGGTTTGGGTCATTGTCGTGCTGAAAGATGAAGTTCCTCTTCATCTTCATCTTTCTAGCAGAAGCCTGAAGGTTTTGTGCCAACACTGACTGGTATTTGGAACTGTTCATAATTCCCTCCACCTTGACTAATGCCCCATTCCAGCTGAAGAAAAACAGCCCCCAAAGCATGATGCTGCCACCACCATGCTTCACTGTAGGTATGGTGTTCTTTTGGTGATGAGCAGTGTTGTGTTTGCTCCAAATATACCTTTTGGAATTATGGCCAAAAAGTTCAACCTTGGTTTCATCGGATCATAACACATTTTCCCAAGTGTTTGAGAGATTTCAAATGTGTTTTTGCAAAATGTAGCCGGGCTTGGATGTTTTTCTTCGTGACATAAGGCTTCCGTCTTTCCACTCTACCCCATAGCCCAGACATATGAAAAAGACAGGAGATTGTTGTCACATGTACTAAACAGCCGGTACTTGCCAGAATTCCTGCAGCTTCTTCAATGTTGCCGTCGGCCTCTTGGCATCCTCCCTGACCAGTTTTCTTCTCATCTTTTCATCGATTTTGGAGGGACGCCCAGTTCTTGGTAATGTCACTGTTGTGCCATATTTTCTCCACTTGATGATGACTGTCTTCACTGTGTTCCATGGTGTATTTAATGCCTTGGAAATTCTTTTGTACCCTTCTTCTGACTGATACCTTTGAACAGTGAGATCCCTCTGATTCTTTGGAAGCTCTCTGCGGACCATGGCTTGTGCTGTAAGACATGACTACAAAATTGTCAGGAAAAGTCTACTAGAACAGCTGCACTTTATTTGGTGTTAATCAGAGGCACTTTAAATGGTGGCAGGTGTGTGCTGACTCCCATTTAACATGAATTTGAATGTGATTAATTCTGAACACAGCCACATCCCCAGTTATAAGAGGGTGTGCCTATTTATGCAACCAGATTATTGTAATTTTTTTTAAAAAAAATTTCCCCTTTAAAGATTTCAGTTTGTTTTTCAGTTGGATTGTACAGGTTATAGGTCACATTAATGGTGGAAAAAAATTTGAAATGATTTGTCTTGGTCTCATTTTTTTACATCACAAAAACCTGGCATTTGAACAGGGGTGTGCAGACTTTTTATTATATATATATATATACAGTATACAGTATATATATATATATATACGTATATATATAATAAAAGTTCAGTACATGCATTTAGGGATCGGTGCATCATCACAAGTTTATTGTGATACTATGACGAATCAGTCTTTTGTCCCACCCCTAGCACCATTTAATGGACTGAAAAGTCAAATGTTTTTTATTACTCTGGTACTGTAGTAGGCACTTTTGTATTTGTAATATTTATTAACATTTTTTAACAAAGTATCATGATACTGTGTCTGAATCAATACAGTGTCATCACCATAAAGTATTGTGATACACTAGTATTTTGAGAAAAAAAGTTAAATTAGTATTTTGAGGAGAAAAAAAAGTCAAAATGTGGAGAAGCTGGCCTTTATAGTCAAGAGGACTCTTTACAAAATGCAGTGACTAGACAAGTAAGTGAATCCGTGCTTCAGAATCGGTTTTAGTAAGGAGCAAATTATTTCTGTTTTAGCACATAAACATGGTGTGGAAATAAGTATTAGGACTTTGAACAGGCTGTGCCAAAATTGTGCCTGTTTAGGAAAAACCCACAACTGTAGGGAGCTTGGAATGAAGAAGCGATGTGATTTTATAAATCAAAGTTTATTATCAGCTTCACCTCCCTAACATGTCTCATCTCGGTGCAGAAGCAGAATAAGCGGTCGAGCGCAGTCAGACCTTCATACTTATACCCACACTCAACAAAAGACATTGCATATCAAAGCTGACATCCCGCATTAACATAATCCCCCTTCCATTGTCCTCCATCTCCTCCACCTGACCCTGGGTGGTCAGGAAGTTCGATCCGGTCTCCACCGCTGCGACTCGGTCTGTTCTTTGATCCTCGCCGGTGGTTGAGACCTCTTGTCCTGTTCTGAGGTGTGAGGTCATTCCACATATGTAATCACTAAACATTCTAATATGTCTATACATATGTAGGTATGGAATATATGATTAATATAAGCCACAACAACTACTATTTTGACTTTTTTTCCCCAAAATACTACTTTGACTTTTTTCTCAAAATTTTGTTTCAACTATTTTCTCAAAACTTCAACTTTATTCTCAAAATTTTGACTTTATTCTCAAAATGCTAAACTTTTTTTAAAAATTTTTAATGTGGCCCTAATAGTCCTTCGTAGAAAAGAAACAGATTTCACAGATCAGAAATTGTACTGTTGTGTTCCAGATTCATGCTAATAGTTAGCCCGGTTAGCTACGCTATTTTATTTTTCGTTAGCCCAAAGGTTAGATTAAAGCCCCACAGTGTAGTTTTCATTGAAGTCTCACAATGTAATGCCTGCTTCTATTTACTTCATCTGAAGATGCCAGTCAGCAGGCAGCAAAGAGAGTGTAAGCAAAAGTGAAGATACCACTAGGACTGCAGATGGAAATTAGCCATTGGCTAAATCTGGTACAGTGCATCTCTTTTCTTCTCTGAGATTATTGTTTTTTGTACATGGTCCCAATAAATAAAAAACAAACCAATCTTAGCTCTAGCCACACAGTCCCCCACTCCCCAGTCATTCTGGTCAGAAACATCAGATCCTTTATAGAGCTGGGCGATTAACCAAAAATTAACTGAAACCCACATTTAGACCCTAAAACGGATGTGATTTTGCCAATGTTGATGTTAATTTTGGACTGTTTATCATTATTGCGATCATTATCATCTGTATTATCCTCAATTACTTTGTTTAAGGTTCACATTTTGTTATACCCTCTCTTTATCTTTGTTTCTGAGTTTGTCTTTTATTTTTGTTGTGTTCTTTGTTTCTTTCTCTCTCTCTTCATTTTGCCATGGCTGTTTCTTACTATATGTTGCTAATTACATTCTCTTCTATTTATTGGGCACGGTTCCTTTCTCCAGTGCGGCGTCCTCGTCATTCCTGCCTGTAACACAAGCTTGCTTCACGTCATTATCAGATTGAAGTAGTTGTATCTGCCATTATGGCTTGTGTTTTGTTTTCAGCCCACAAGCTGCTTTATTTCTGTCAGTAAATAATGTCTAAAACTATTGAGTCCTCTTTAATGCCCCGGAGGGGCAATTATGACAGTTGATCATTTCAAACCCCCCCCAATTTTTTCCATACTCTGTGTGTATGTGCGCGCGCACGTGTGTGTTACCTAAATAAATGCTAAGATAAATTCACTATAAACTAGCAGTCACTTGCAACAATGACTATTAGAGCAGCAATCTGGTACAAGCTGATATTCAATATATTTAATGAGTCTCTCCATGCAAGGTGCAGCAGCAGCCTGTTTAACTCACCTCTCTTTTTCTTTGGATTTACCCTGCTAAAAACAAACCTGCTAATGTTATAGCAGCAGAAGGTCAGCAATGTAGAGCTGCATTGTTAGCAATAGTTGCTTCATCTTTACATTATGAAATAAAAAAAAAAAAAAAATCATGAACAGAATACCGAACCCAGCTATCAAGAAAGCAATGTGACCAAAGCAATTGGAGCAAAGGACTCTGTAAAGGCATGGATATAAAAAATGATGAGTGGCAATAGGAAATTGTGTTGAACAGATGTGTAAAATGACAATAAAGCTAATACATTCTGTATTATGCTTAGTGTTTGTGTTGTTTATCAGTTGAGAACTGCTTGTTTTCAAAGATTCAAAGATTTTTATTTGTCAATACTACTATACATACAGGACATACGGGAGAATTGAAATGCCGTTTCTCTCTCTCTTAGTGGTGTGTGCAATATATAAGAAAAGAAGGAATAAGGGTGAAAAACAACAACAGCAGTCTCTGTACAGTGGTGCTTCCTGTAGTGCAAATAAAGATAAATGATAAAACCAGTAACCTACTGTATATACAGAAAAAGTGAAGAATACCCGTAATTGCAAGTTCAGTGCAGTAGTGTAGGTGCAGACAGTGACAGGTTGGTCTGCACATGATCAGTATTTCAATAACAAACAGACAGCAGCAGGTATGGCATTTGTGCAGATGGTTGTAGTAAGGTGCAGACATACAGCAGCAGATGTAATTATTGGTGGTGTGCCAAGTCTTTCTGTGCAAACAGCTGAGGTAGTTATTGTGTGGGTGAGTTTGTTACGGTCCATTGGGGGGAGCATTCAGGGTCCTGATGGCCTGGTGAACAAAGCTGTTTAGCAGTCTTGTGGAGCGGGCCGTAGGCTGCCTGAGGGCAGGGGGCTGAGGAGGGAGTGTGAGGAGTGAGAGGTGTCGCCTGCAATGTTGATGGCTCTGTGGGCGAGGTGGATGTGGCAGATGTCCGGGAAGGGGGGTGGGGGCAGAGGGCCACCAACGGTCTTGCTGGCTGCTTTCACTGTATGTTATAGTGTCTTCCGGCAGGAGGCAGTGCAACTTCCGTACCACACTGTAATGCAGCTGGTGAGGATGCTCTCAATGGTGCCCCGGTAGAATGAGCACATGATGGGGGGTGGGACTCGTACTCTCCTCAGTTTGCAGAGGAAATAGAGGTGAGTTTGAGCCTTCTTGGCCAGTGATGTGGTGTTGTTGGATCAGGAGAGGTCCTCAGAGACATGCACCCCCAGGAACTTGGTGCTGCTCACCCTCTCCACAGTTACTCCATTGATGATCAGAGGGGGGCGCTGTGTGTGTCCCCTCCTGAAGTTGACCACAATCGCCTTGGTTTTTCCCACGTTCAGGAAGAGATTATTGTCTTTACACCACTGGACCAGTGGGCTCACCTCATTTCTGTAATTGACCTCCTCATTGTTTGTGATGAAGCCCACCACCATTTGTGTCGTCCGCAGACTTGATGATGTGGTTGGTTGCTGCTTTTATGTACTCATACTATATGGTACTATTAAATAAACAAATCATAATCTCTTTTCACTTATTACTGTCAATTTCTAAATTGCATTTGTGGAACTGTTGGATAAAAGCAGTATTACCCTTGAAGTCATACCATATTATGAATATACTGTAGCACTGTGGTCATTCGTTGTGTTGCCGTTGTGTCATGGAAGGCCAAAGTCGTCATTGCAAGCTCCCGCTTGTGTAATATTGCTTAAATATATTGTTTCACATATATGTGACCCATGCTGAACACAGGTTGATCGTCACTTCCTTGTGGTAACGTATCGTCACTTCCTGTTTTGCTGTCTGCCTGTGTGGTTTGCTCTCCAGCTCTCGAGCCGCTAGCTATGGCTACTACCTTTCTTTCCTCTCCTCCTCTGGTGTGCTCTCTCTGTCAGATGTTTAGCTACACCTCTGCCTCTTTTAGTGATAACGGTAAATGTAATAAATGTTGTCTTTTTGAGGCGCTCGAGGCGAGGTTGTCTGATTTGGAATCCCGGCTCCGCTGCATTGAAACACCGTCTGTGCCAGTTAATCTCGACGGACGCCCATTAGCTGCAGCGGAGCTAGCTAGCTTAGGCCCCCCTGTCAGCGGTTCCCCGGCTCTCCTCAGCAGCGAGGAGACTGGGTGGGTGACGGTGAGAAGGAAGCCTAGTCGCAAAGCCCCGGTTCACCACCAACCTGTTCACGTTTCTAATCGTTTTTCCCCGCTCAGCGACACACCCGCTGAGGAAAAAACTCTGATCATTGGCGACTCTGTAGTCAGAAACGTGAACCTAGAGACTCCATCGGCCATAGTCACATGCATTCCTGGGGCCAGAGCAGGTGACATCGAGTCAAATTTGAAAATGCTGGCTAAAAGTAACTGTAAATATTCCACAATTGTTATTCACGCCGGCATTAATGACATCCGTCTCCGGCAGTCGGAAGTCACGAAACTTAATATAGAATCGGTGTGTGACTTTGCCAAAACGATGTCTGCCACTGTAGTATTCTCTGGGCCCCTCCCCAATCTGACCAGTGATGACATGTTTAGTCGCTCGTCATCCTTGAACCGCTGGCTGTCTGTGTGGTGTCCTAAAAATGACGTGGGCTACATTGACAATTGGAGCTCTTTTTGGGGAAAACCTGGTCTCATGAGACGAGACAGCATTCATCCCACTTTGGATGGTGCTTCTCATTTATCTAACAATCTGGCATCTTTTTGATCCAAATTTCCAAAACCATGACTACTCAGAGTTGGGACCAGGAAGCAGAGTCACAGTCTTACACGCCTCTCTGCAGCTCCTCTTCATCCGCCACCCCTCAGCTTAGCCCCTGTCTTCCCCATCAGAGAATCGTTGTCTGCTCCCTCCAAAGTAAATAAAAATATAATGTATAAGCATCCCAAAGTGATAAAGCAAAATATTGGTAAAACTCAAATTAAACATAAAGCCTCTAAATTGAATGATTTGGCCTCTGTTCCTCCTCATAATTTAAAAATTAAATGTGGTTTATTAAATATTAGGTCTCTAACTCCCAAGTCTCTGTTAGTCCATGATCTGTTAATTGATCATCAGATTGATTTAATTTCCCTTACAGAGACTTGGTTAGGACAAGAGAATTATGTTGGTTTAAATGAATCAACTCCCTCTGGTTATTTAAACTGTCAAAATCCCAGAAGTTCTGGTCGTGGAGGAGGAGTAGCATCAATTTACCATTCCAAATTACTAGTTAATGTAAAGCAAAAAACATGTTATAATTCCTTTGAGGGCCTGGTCCTCAGTGTTGGGCACTTTAGCAATTCCAGGTTAAACCCAATTTTATTTGCCATAGTTTATCGTCCCCCATCAACCTATTCAGAATTTTTATCCGAATTTCCTGATTTCTTAGCTGATTTAGTGTTGAAATCTGATAGAATAATTATAGTAGGGGACTTTAATATACATGTGGATGTAGATAGTGACTGCCTTAATGTGGCTTTTAATTCAATATTAGACTCGATTGGGTTTTCTCAGAAAGTAGGAAATTCTACTCATTACCTCCACCATACATTGGACCTTGTTCTGACATATGGCATAGAAATAGAAAATCTTGTAGTGTCTCCTCATAACCCTGTACTGTCAGACCATTGTCTGTTAACCTTTGATTTTACTATTTCTGACTATTTGGCTCCTAAAGAAAAATATTATCACAGTAGATGCCTCTCAGATGATGCTGTTTCCAAATTTATGCAGATTGTTTCCTCTATGCCATGTGTCAACACAACGGAAATAAGCTATAGACAGCTTGCTCCTTCTGTAATTGATAACATGGTGGATAGTGTTTCAGCTTCTCTGCATCAGGCTCTAGACTTGGTGGCCCCCTTAAAAAAGAAAAAGTCTAATCAGAGATTTTTAACTCCTTGGTTCAACACAGAAACTCGTAGCTTAAAACAGAAGACTCGTCAATTAGAAAGAAAATGGCGCTCTACTAATTTAGATGAAATCTATTTAGCTTGGAGAAATCATCTTTTAATTTATAAAAAATCTCTTAGAAAAGCTAGAACGAGTTATTACTCTGCATTAATAGAAGAGAACAAGAATAATCCCAGGTTTCTTTTCAGTACTGTAGCCAGGTTGACAAAGAGTCAGGACTCTGTCAATCCTAGCATCCCCTTAGAGCTTACTAGTCAGGACTTTATGAACTTTTTCAATAATAAAATTTCATCCATCAGAGATAAAATCAATCAGATTCTTCCCACAGTTAACTTAAATACTGTAACTACTACAACTCCTTCTATTGATGTCTGTCTTGATGAGTTTACTCCAATCGACCTTTGTGAGTTAGACAAAATAGTTTCCTCATCCAAACCTTCAACTTGTCTTTTAGACCCTATTCCTACCAGGTTATTTAAAGAAGTCTTCCTACTTATTGGTAGCTTTATTCTTCATATAATCAATTCTTCATTAACTTTAGGCCATGTACCGCAGGCTTTTAAAACGGCTGTAATTAAACCCTTACTCAAAAAGCCAACGCTAGATCCAGGAGCTTTAGCTAACTATAGACCAATCTCTAATCTCCCTTTCATTTCAAAAATCTTAGAAAGAGTTGTTGCTACGCAATTATTTGACCACCTGCAGGGAAATGGTTTATTTGAGGAGTTTCAATCTGGGTTTAGAATCCATCATAGCACTGAAACAGCCTTAGCGAAGGTCACTAACGACCTCCTCATTGCATCTGATAATGGACTAGTCTCTGTACTTGTCCTTTTAGATCTTAGTGCAGCTTTTGATACTATTGATCATAATATTCTACTTGATAGATTAGAACACTATGTTGGACTTAATGGAACTTCGTTGCAGTGGTTTAGATCTTATTTATCTGATAGGTTCCAGTTTGTTCATGTAAATGATGAGTTTTCTCTCAGCTCAAAGCTTAGTCATGGAGTTCCACAGGGATCTGTGCTTGGCCCTACTCTTTTTAGTTTATATATGCTTCCGTTAGGCAACATTATTAGAAAGCACTGTATACATTTTCACTGTTATGCAGATGACACACAATTATACCTGTCAATGAAGCCAGATGATACTAATCAATTAGCCAAGTTAGAAGCCTGTCTTAAGGAAATCAAAGTTTGGATGACTTGTAATTTCCTGCTATTAAATTCAGATAAGACTGAAGTCATTCTTGTTGGTCCAAAAAACTTTAGAAATTCCTTTCCAAATCAAACTTTCAGTTTGGATGCAGTTACTCTTTCTCTTAATAGCTCTGTGAGGAACCTTGGAGTTATTTTTGATCAGGATTTGTCCTTCAATTCACATATTAAATTTGTTTCTAAGACTGCCTTCTATCATTTGCGTAATATTGCCAAGATTAGGAGCATCTTGTCTCAGAGTGATGCTGAGAAGCTGATCCACGCTTTTGTTAGCTCGAGATTAGATTATTGTAATTCTTTATTATCAGGCTGTCCTAAAACATCTTTAAAAAGTCTTCAGCTGATCCAAAATGCTGCAGCAAGAGTTTTAACAGGTACTAGAAAGAGAGATCATATCTCTCCGGTTCTGGCCTCCCTTCATTGGCTTCCCATAGAGTTTAGAATTAAGTTTAAAATCCTTCTTCTTACTTACAAAGCTCTAAACAATCAGGCTCCTTTTTATTTAAAAGATCTGATACTACCGTATCATCCTAACAGAGCACTACGCTCCCAAAATGCAGGTTTACTTGTAATACCTAGAATCTCCAAAAGTACAATGGGAGGCAGAGCCTTCAGTTATCAAGCTCCTCTCCTGTGGAATCAGCTGCCAATCTGGATTCGGGAGTCAGACTCGATCTCTGTTTTTAAGAATAGGGCTAAAACCTACCTTTTTGATATAGCCTACAATTAGGGAGGGATCATGTGTTTCTGAACCCTCCCTTAGTTATGCTGCTAATAGGTTTAGTCAGCCGGGGGACCTCCAGTAATGCACTGGGCCTCACTCCTTTCCTCACTCTCTATGAAATATTTTTTTTTTTGCTGGTCATTAACATTTGTTTGTTCTCTCCCATAGATTGAGTCCCCATCGTGCTGTTTGCTCTCTACATGTCTGTTCTTTTCTTCTTCTCTGTCCCCTCACCCCCCAGCCAGTCGCAGCAGATGACTGCCCCTCCCTGAGCCTGGTTCTGCTGGAGGTTTCTTCCTGTTAAAAGGGAGTTTTTCCTCTCCACCGTCGCCAAGTGCTTGCTCACAGGGGATCGCCTGATTGCTGGGGTCTTTCTGCAACTGTGGGGGTCCTCCCTACAGTTGATAGTGCTATAAGATGACTGTTGTTGTGAAATGGCGCTATATAAATAAAGTTGAATTGAATTGAATTGAATTGAATTGAAAATGAGTCGGAATGTGCACTGCGTCATTACGAGCTGCAGGCACAAGAAGTCATAAATCATGACTCTTTCTTTGTTTGCTAGCGGCAAGTCCCGGGAAAACCCCCATGAGTGCCTGGTATCATTGGAAAGCTTAGAAAACGTACTTTCTAAAAATACATGTGTTTTTGCAGAAGACATAACTCCTGACTGATCAAACGCGAGTTTTAAACCTAGCCAAAATATAAACAAATCATCTTTTTCCGGGTCCGTTTTTGCGCACTTCCTACAAATTAAATATCATTTTGAAGGTCTTTCAATACAGAATATGGAAAAAAAAGTTATCTTAGTTTTGATAATTTCCTCAAAGTGACTAATTTTGCCAGCATGGGTCACATATTCTATCAGATTTTTTTAAATTCCTGATGTTTTAGTAGAATCAACTTGATGATCTCACTTTGCTTTAAAAACTGTAGCTCATCTTTGTGGTTTCATTTTATAACCTTATATTTTAACAGTAAACTCATTCAGTTAACCGCAGATTTTATCTGAATTGTATTTTCATCTTCTATAAAAGCTAAAAATCCATTTCTGTCCCCCTCTGTTCCACCTAATCTCTCTACCAGCCAAAACTGCCGACCTCTCATATGTCTGACGTACTCCAAGTCAAGACACAATTTTCTGTCATTGGAGAGGCAAAGAAAGAAATAGAGTAGGACTTTATCCCTTCACAGTTTGTTCATGCACTCTGCTGGAGTGTCATCCTATCTCCATTAGACCGCACTTTGCCATCCTCGCTGGCCTCTCCAATTTCCTCTGTATTCTTTCCCCCTTGCAAATATTACAGTGGGCAGCGGCCTATATGTGAGACATAAAAGCAGCAGCCTCGACCGCCGCATTGCAATAGACACAGTTAGAGGGCCTACTGGTCGGCTAATTCTATTTGGTCCTATTTGCCGAGCAGTCATTCAGCAGAAAGTGTATATGTCTCCAGGGGAGTCTCCAAGGACCATTACCACATCCTGTCAATGAGCTCTTTTATGGCTGTGCTGTACTCTTCTGTCAGGGCAGCACACAGACTCTGATTGACACATTAATTCCTCCTCTACCTCCCTATCTGTCACGAGCTGAGCACTGGAAGTTTCCGCCATGCTCAGTCTCGTGGCTTTTTTCTCTGTATTTATATTTATTTGTTGTATTATTTTTTGCCTTTTTGAGTTTCAGCATTCCCGTACTGTTTTCTATTTTTCTGTTATGTTTCAGTTTTGTTACACTCATGCTTTGTACCATTTGCAATTATTTATCAATCTGTATTTGGTGATGTTATTCTTTGTATTTTTACTGTGGTGTTCTTTCCCGGGGTTGACAGCTGTCAGGTGGCATTTCTGGGTTGGTGCTCTGTGTGGGCGTCACCCTGTCAGCTGTCAAGTCCAGTCGCCTCTCTCTCTCATTTCTCCCAGCTGCCCCAGATTATCAATCAGTATTTTCTCCTGCCCGCTCTGGTATCCACACCTGCGGCATATTATGTTATGCCTTATTTAAGACCGCTGCGCTTTACTGTTCTCGCCGCGGTCTTGACTCGGTTGACTCTGCTGACTCTTGTGACTTCTGTGATTTCTCCTAAACATAAGTGTAAACGTGCTCTGTTTTTTGTCTTGTTAATGGGTTAATCCTCTTGTGTTTTTGAGTTGTTTTGTGCACCTTCTTTTTCCAATAAATCTCACAACTTCACAGTCCAGCGCATGGGTCTTTCTCTCTGCCCCGAGGGGGCAAACTATGACACTATCTTCCTGCAGTTTGATGAACTAATGCCATATCACTTTGCTGTATGGCTTATCAGTAATGGGACTTCGTAGTGGTATCCTCCTAAATGATGTGTTGGCGGGAGGGGGGGGGCCTTATAAAGGGAGCAGTGTTCCCATGACAGAAGCAATAATGCTAAGGGGATTTGAACATATTTGTTAATAGGACTGCTGTTTTTCTTCTTATTTGACGTCATCATTAATCATTCTTTACCTTTTCTCCTTTGCCGCCATCTTGGAAAAGGAAAAGCTAATTGTGATATATATTCATGCAGGTGTGTTAGCCCTCTTCTGTAGTCCCCCTCACCCCCCTGCTGCTTTGCAAGAGCCAGATTGGTTCCCAGAGTCATCATATTCAATAACAAACAGGCCACCCACCAGGCTGCTGACAGCCTTAACTTTTTTTTTCCTTTATGGACAGAAAAAAAAATGGACAAGCTTAATGTTTCGACACAAGTGATCATCCGTCCTCATCTCTTTAATGAAATTAGATTAAGTGCACCTGGGAAAGAGCTGAGAAAGCAGAAAGCCTCGCCACCGTCTTTAATCTAAAACCAATTTGCCAGTAATATTCCTCACCCACCCACCCCCACCCCACCCCACCCCAGCTTGGGATTCATCGGCCCTGATTCAAAATGGAGGAGGAACGAGATGAGACCAGAGCTGACTGGTTGCATTCATCTCCCCACAGGCGCTGTGAAATTAGAACTGACACCGGCAACACAGGCCTTAATATGGAGATGTCATTTTTCCTCCTCTTGCTTTTGTCTTTCTCCCTCCTCCCTCCCCTCCTCCATTACTTCCTCCTTTCACTATGGGTTTCACTTTTCGACGAAGCCTCAAAGTAAAACAAAACAGAAAAGGCTGATTTGAGGATTAAGGTTAGATTAAAGCGACACTATAATCAGCCTGTTTGGGGAAAACAGTCGTGACTTTTTGCTTTGTGGGTTAGCCAGGAATAAACATACCATCCATCAGGTGGCCTCGTGATCTCCAGCACATCGAGCTTATTACAATGAACCTGGAAACACTTATCTCTTTGATTTATATTGCACTGCTTGCAACATGGTCTCATTTATACTCCACTTCAACGCATGTGTGCTTTGCACACTGATTTTTTTTTTTTTCTTGTGTGGCTTTCAAGCAGTGCATCTGTTGTACATTTAGAGCGCAAGTGTGCAGTTATCAAGAAGCACGTTGGGATTTTGAAGGCCTCAGCGGTATGCAATGTGTTTGCTTAGCTTGGAGGCGAGGGATACTCAGGGCACACTCCAGCAGTGAAATCCAGCCCTGGTGCATGTTGGGAAGAAGAGGCGTGATGACAGAGAAAGACTCAGAGCTTCCGCGGGGCCAGCCGGCAGACACGGCCAGCTGACATCAGCAAAGACAGCCTGTCACTAGCGATGCATGTCATACAGCACTGCAACCAGGGAGGGGGGCAGTCAACGTGGCCGTGGCGTCAGTGATGTGGCACCCAATACCCCTGGTGCAGATTCTTCCTTAAAGGTTAGCACTGATGTTGGCGACGCAGATGAAAATAGACGGGCTGTGGCGAGGAAAACCACGTCAGCCACTGGGAGGAAAGGAGGTGTGAAAACATAACATGGCATCCAGACTGTAATCTTCTTTCACTTACCGCCTTCTCTTCGTGAGGTTCTTTGCGCTGGCAGAAAGTGTTAATGTAACATAGTCATCCCATTGTTCAGTTAAAGCACACACACACACTCCCTAACCTCTGTCTTTGAAACACTAGTGCTCTGCTAACTCTTTGAGAAAAACCCTGCCACCACTCAGCCCTGTTCAACAGCTTGTGATCATTGTTATTGGGGGAATTATTGTTGCCTCGATGAACACCAGGTTTCTTCTTTTTTTTTTCTTCTCCACCCGGGCTAGATCCATTTTTAGAGGTGGTTTTTCTTCAAACACTGTTTCTTTTTCCGTGCCTGAGAGCCCAGGTTCTGTAATAGTAGAGTTTTCAGCTATGGCCAAGCGAAACGCTCGATTGAACAATTTTCTGCCAGAGATCTCGTCAGCTCAATGATACGGTAATAGAGAAAGCATGGCACGCCATATCAAACAAGACAAGATGGGAGGTTTTTACACCAGCTGTGGTGCCACATTGCATCTAACTGGTGCTGCATCTGTAGCTCTGGAAGAGAATTACATAATTTTCAAAAATGAATGATTGCATGTTACTATCAATGCAATAAAGCCAATGTTAACATAGAATACAAGAGTGAAATGTAATGTAAGAAGCATGACTTTTTCGAGGCTGCACTTCTGCCGTTTTTCAAAGTAACTGGATTACCGTAAATCTTTTCAAATATAAATCCAGCTCAGTGCAGTTACCATGAAGTCTCTTGATGCACTCTTAATGTGCATCCACTTCATTAGGGGCCCCTTTTTTGACTCAGTCCATAACAACCTCTCAACAGTCGCCAAGGACAGCAGTCTCTCAAGGATATCGCAAAAAGCGCTCAATGATCTCACCCATCTCCCAATGATCTCTCAGCCATCTCTGCTGTGGTCTTTCAAAGAACTCTATTAGTCTTTCATCAAACACTCAGCGATCCCTCACTGATCTCTCAATCTCTCATCTCTACCTTCAGGGTGGAAAAATTTGGCGTTCATTGAAAGATCAGGGAGATATCATTGGGTGATGGATATGATCGTTGAGTGCTCCTTGACCACTCACCGAGCAGTCAAAATAGTATGCTCAATGCATTTGTGACATATCACGTTAAGCAGGCGGCTAAACTGACTAACCCCGCGGTAAATGTGGGTCCACAGTGCTCCAAAACCAGCATGGCACAAGATTCGTTGTTTTTCAAGTGGCTTGTGTTTGAATAACAATCAAAGCACTATATACATTTTTCCACATGAGTAATAAAAGTAAAATTGACTCCATATTGGTTGCAGATGTTCTGTGGAAAAAGAATAAGACACAAGTGGGTTTTTTTGTGGATGTAAGATTTGAGCGTTTCTGATCGTGCATAAACATAATGCCAGTGTGGGTTTTTATTCAATAAACATGGTTGGACCGTAATTACTTACACATTTTGGCTGGAAATTGAAGACAGACTCAGTGTGCGTTTAGAGCTGGCGCACCATGACTCCGTCTGCATATGCTTTAGCTTTGGCTTTGTCTGCTCAAGATTTCTTAATGCTGGAGGAGTTGTTTTTCCTCCACAACAAATGGCATATGCAATTAGATAAATATAGAATTCCCCATTGTTATTAGGAATAAGTGCTAATGTTTCCCTGAAGAAGCGTCATTTCCTCTTAGGCTAGAAATATGTCAGTAAATGGAGTTATGGTCCACTGTGACTGCAGAAGGAAGAATCCCAATTCCCTCGCTGAGGCAGTTTTGCAATATTGTGTTTTTATTAGGAATTTTATAAGGCATGGACACACATAAATCGTGATCTCAGGCCTACAGTTTTTTCTTCAGGCTCCATCAGGCTTGTCTCTAATTACCAAATAATTCCAGCTGAGAACTTATTTCTTGATCTGGCGTCTTGATGGTAAAGCTCATCTCCAGCTGCATAATGGCGATGATGGACAATAAAGGAAGTGAGCGCTGAGTGTCTGTCCCACCCACCGAGAGGAATATATACTGTCTTTCGTTTGCTAACCGCTTGAGCATCTCCAAGTCAGTCTAAACTCTCAGATGCATGTGGATGGGCTGGCGACTGCCAAGCCTGAAGCCCTGCAGGTCCTCGCCCCACTCGGCTTGTGAAGCGAACTTTCCGTGGGTGAATGTGTACGGGATGTGGAAAGCTGAGAACCCCAGAGAGCACACTGAGATCAGACCCAAACATACACAGGGGCCAGCTGTCTTCAATTAAACCAGAAACCCCAGCTACAGTCGTCCCTTATGCACAAAAGCAGCTTGCTTTGATCTGTGCCAGCCAGGAAGGGGGGGGGGGGAGAAAGGTAGAGGGCTTCAGAGATTACCAGGAAAATTAACTATTATATCTTCCATAAAAGTTAACAGAATATTTTAGATCTAGAGAAAGAGGGAGCATGTTCACTTGCGAGTCCGTTTCCTTCTCCCTGTTATTTTGGTGAGCTTTAATTAGTGAACACACCTGGCCATCCCTCTGAAGTTAGCCGAGGAGCACTGCCTGCCACAGTTCGGGTGGGCGCTGAATACCAATTTCATGCAGGCCACTTTCATTCAACTGAAGCTGATATGCTTGTCAGTTTCAGCTTGGCACGCAGGAAAAGGTATACGGATGAGATCTGAAGCCGCAGACAGAGACCGGCATTAAAACAGTCCCCCTGCCAAGTGCCGCAGACACAGGTGGCTTGGGCATCCATTAAATTAATTTGACTTCATTAGTGCAAACCTGCTAGGCTTTGGGTGCCCACAGAGATGCCAGAGGGTGGCAAGTTTGGGAAGGGGGGGGGGCAGCTGAGTGGCACCAGCCACTGTGCTCTGAGGAGAGCGAACACATGGCACTGACAGGCGGAATATGGCCCCGGCTCTTGCACCGGGACTGCTGCCAGACAAAGGCAACATGCGTCACTGGCTTTAGGGGAGCTCAATCAACACCCGGCTGGAGCATTAACGCCATGTGTGCCACGCCACATCACTAAGGAGGGCCGCGGGTCACTGGGCAGCCTACAAGTCAAGCATGTGCACGCAGTGAATGTAGCTGGGTGATATGATACAGGAGTACTGCCAATGGGTTTACCCGTTGCTATTACCTTTGTGCCTGCTGCCAGCAACATTCACAATTAGGTCACGGAGCTCATGTTTATCTGTTGTTAGTGACTCATAGTATTTGTTGTTGTTAGTTTTTGGCTTGTGGGCGACTCGAACCCAGTCCTATGGTGTTGTTGTGCTTGCTTGCCGCCAGTGTTTTGATTAGCAGGACGAAAACGGTCTGCATTGTTTTGATTGAATTACACCCTAATGAGCACATTCGTAGACAAAATAGAATTATTGCTAAGGGGCATAAGTAGAAGCAATTCATCATACCCTTTGTACGACTGAGAGTAAAATATAAAGTGTTCTCTCTTGCGTTGTTGGATCGGGATCTTTAAAAAACCCTTCAGCCCTTTTACAGCCATCCTCCAAACATAATACTTTCAGCTTGGCTCAGACTGAGTGGCTTGGCTTTTCTCTAATTTTTTCAGCTGACATCCACTTCCCTCAGTTTTCAGAGCGAGTTGCAAGTTTTGCTTAAAAGCTCCTCGGCTGCGTTTCTAGCCCACAGCCTGCCCAGTCCTGAGTCTGCCTCTGTAACCTCAAGGCAGCCGTTGGCAGCTTCTGGAGCTGACCTGAGCTCTGCCGGGAGTGGTGCACCTGATAAATGCAAACGTGTGGAAATAAATAAATAATGGGAGGTATTAAGTCCAGATTGGACTGGAAGGTAGCCTGAGGGAGGTAAGTGTTCCGCCTGACAGCAGCGAGCACTTTGATCAGAGAGCCCCGTCTGAAGATCGCTTCCACATCTGCACAGGGGGAATGAGCTGTAAACTGCCAAGAAGCATTTTAATGACAGTTGGATTATAAATTGAAAGAGGGCTCCAGATGGCAGGCAGTGCAGCGGCTGCGGTTCGAGGGGAGGCTGTTTAAACTGCTTTTTTATTGATAAAATATGGGGTGAAAAATTGCGCAAGGCTTATTAGGCGTCCCGCTGTGATGTTGCTCAGCTGGCCAAGCTGTTCGCCGTGGCCCCCGTCCAAACTCGCCTCCATAAATTTTTAGCAGCACCTTTAAATCTGTAAGATCCTCGCTTGTTACGTTCGCCCTGGCTCACCCAGTGCACCCCACCATATCTGTTCTTTGAAAGGCCCGCTGGTGTCCTTTGTTTGTAGACAGCAGGATAAAGGCAACATTAGTAGCTCAGCATAGACGGAGGAGGCCGTGTGTGTGTGTGTGTTGGAGGGGGGAGTTACACATAGCAGGCTCATTATCGTCCACCAAGAAGCAGAGTTTAGCCCTTAAACATCTTAATTCCTGCATGATTTCATTAGCTTTTCTCCCCTAGCGATAAAAATGAGGCTGACCTTATTAATTCAAGATTCTGCAGTTATGCTTTCACCTAAATACACAGTGTGCTTTTTAAAGCAACAACAGTCATCTGGACCTATATAGTAACTGCCAAAGTGGTCAATAGGGAGAAACAGTTGCACAAACAGACTACCAGCATTAATCCCAAAGTATATAAATAGTATTATTTGTTGCAAAATTGCCCCTTTCATTGGAAATACCATACATGGACCAGTTCAGTAATCAGTAAACCCTGCAGAGGCTGTAGAAATATAGTAATAATAAGTGACATTTTTAAACTTCTACTGGTGATATTGATCACTGTTTATGGAGTAAGTGTGTCTTTGATTTGGACCTTAAATAGAATTGGTTTGAAATGTTACAACCCTCCTCCCAGTCCTGCTCCACTCAAGTAATAAATATCAGATATTCCATTTATAAAATACATTCCAACCATCTGTGCACCATCACTTTAAATGGAACAGTGGACATGTAACATTGTTACTAAGCACTGCCACTTTATTTTTACCTAATCAAACCTGCCTCTGTTGTTCAATTGCTGTTACATGTATTTCACTAATGTCTGTCTGAATCATTGTGTTGGGTTTTTTTCTTTATTCTTTGTTTTAAATATCTTTGGATATTTTTTGTACTTTTTATGCACCTTAGTCTGTAGGCACGGCATTTCATTCCTCTGTACACTATGGGCTTGATGTTTGCAGGTACTAAAATATGTGCAAAGTTGCAAAACAATGGGGAAAAATGATTTAGTGAGATTTGTGTTTTTCAGCTGAACAAAATAGCATGCACTGTGGACTTTTTTAAAACTTTGGCTTAATTAATTGTGAGAGAGCGTGTGAATGAGAGTGAATGGAGCGTGTGCATGTGTGTGTGTGTATGTGTGTGCACACCCGTGACAGTGCAGCTGATGGCACTTGACAGGAGGAGGGGGCGTGCCAGAGCTGTCAGGAGGAAAGTAGAGCAAAGCATAACAATAAGTCAGAACTGGGTTTGGCTTCCAAACCCAGATTCATGACAGCCCTCCCCCCCCCAGGGGTGGATACCAGACACCCCAGTACCATCAGCCAAAAAGAAAAGAACCAACACCACTCAAGGGAAACCCCCCCCCCCCCCCCCCCGGCAACAAACACTAACCCAGGGTGGGAGGTGGGGGAAAACCGGTTAGGAGGGAAGCAACCAGTGAAAACACAATCAGTACAAAAACAGAAAAATGATCTAACCCTTCCTAACGGTTCCTAATGGAACACAAACCCCCTCCTCCAGAAGTCCAAAGTTCAGGGGGTCGACCAGAGTCCCAGGCCCCCAGCATGGTGAGGAGTGGCAGATCAGGTGGTCTGCCCAAGTCCCAAGTCCAGCGGGCGGCCTGTGGGAAAGTGTCCGGCAGCTTGCCCGGACACTTCCTCACGTCCTCAGACGTTGAACCCCGATCCTTGGTAGCCTCCAGCAGCTCTTCGGCGACCCCGGCCGGAGGCTTCAAGCCCAAAGGGAGAAAAAGGGAAACCGGGTCAGGGTCACTGGCAGCGGCAGAGCCCGGTGTGGCCGTCCCGAGGGCTACTGTGAGCTGCCCCAGGTCCGCCTCACCATAAGTCGGGCAGTGTAACATTAATATTGAAATTCCTGACATAATGGAGCACACTTGCCTGAACCTGGGCTCAACTGCCGTCCAGGACTCTGGCAATTTATGGTGCCCAGGTTCTGCCCGTCCATTGGGTGCTTCATCCCCATCGGCCTCCTCTGAGAAAATTGGATCTGCCTCGTTGTCTGTGGGCGGTCCAGGTGGTGGCAGCTCCTCTCCAGCGACCCTAGGATGGAGCTCAAAGGGGATAGAAGAAGAAGAGTGGTTAGGGTCTCCGGCAGCGGCAGAGCCCGGCAAAGGGGGTCCAGATGTGGCTTGGAGCCACACCCGACTCCCCTCCCCAAAAGCCAGGCAAGATCCCCCCACCATCAACAAATGAACTACCGGAGAGATTACTTGCCTGTGCTTAAGCTCTACCGCTGTCCAGGACTCTGACGATGATGCACTGGGGCCCATTGGCTGGAGGTCTGGTCCAGGGAATGATTCCACTGCGGCGGCCCCCACAGCGGGCGTGATATTGGTAACAGGAGTGGAACTCTCGTGTGCCGTCCTCCACGCCTCCAATCCCTCTGGCGTGGCGGCCGTGGACGACTCCTCCGCTGGCCCGTGGGCTGGACCCTCCTGACCCTCCGGCTCCTCCTCTCCCGAGCGACCTGGATCCAGGACTGATGGGCTCGTAGGGGCACACAGAAAGGAGTCGGTGAGACCAGGCACAAGAGTACTATATGCTGCTGGGGCGGAACACTCAGGGGACTGAACACCCCGAGTCTCCTTGCCAGGAGGCAGGCAAAATTGATCATCGACCGTGAAGATTGAATGAAAAGAGACTTGCCTGTGCTCCCGGCACTGGAGGTCCTCAGCGGCCCCCGAGGCATCCTCTCTACTCTCTTGGTGTTCTTCATCGGGTTGAGGCTCCTCCTCCCCTGGGGAAAGTTCTTCACAGCTTCACCTCCAAGATGAGGTCCATTTCAGCCCGGAGAGCTCGCCTACGTTCCTCCATCTCCTCCCGTGATGGGGCAGAGCATAGCTCGGAGCGGGAAGGCAAAGCTGCAGTACGCAGGATTGAACGCTTCTTGCTGCGGGGCTTCCTCCCTCTCCTCCTCTTGGGTGACGTGGGGATGAGGTCATCCGGGACGCGGAGCACCATGCCGGGCAGCAGGTCACCCACGCAGAGAGATTCCATCTTCTCCGGAGAGGGAGGCGGCATGGCCACGGAGAGATTGAGCGCTGGGGGATTTTCATCCAGCTCTTCCTCCATCCAGCAGTCAAACCAGACCAGTCTCTGCTCCTCCATCACCCGACGTCCCTCCCTCACCTGGTGATCCAGCAGAGCGAACAGGGCCAAACACTCCTCCTCCGTCGAGTCCGTGGATTGGATAGGCACGGGGGCGGGAACCTTTCTGTCGGAGAAGCGCGTCCTTGTGTCTCTCTCTCTCGCAGTGCTACATCTCCGTCTTCTCGTCCGAAGATTGGGTGGGCACTGGTCCGGGAGATGAAAGAGATCCGGGGAAGGAGGAAGTCTTCCTCTGACGGGAGCTCTTCTTCTGGCAAGAGGCCAGCTCCGATCACGGAGAGGCATCCTCCAGCTCTACGTCCGGACGTATGGCGGAAGGATGGCGTCCACCCTATGAATAATCTGGAGGTTAGGATGGTGCTGCTCGATGTCCTCCGCGACGAGTCGTGCCCATTCCTGGTCCTCGGGGAGCCACTGAAAGGCGAAGGTCGCCTCCTCCAGCAAATCCTGGGCTTCTAGCTCCTCGTCCGTCCAGATCATAGTGCCCACTTACGAGGAGGAAAGGGAGGGGGGGGGAACACAACTCTACTCCGCTGTTTTTTGTTTTTTTTCATGGTCGGGGCATTCTGTCACAAACCCCCGTGTGCCATAACACGGCGCACGAGGGACAGAATGAAAAAGCCAATCGCTGGAGTAGAGAGTGCCATGTTTATTAAAGTTCACCACAAAATAACAAGTCCAGTTGACCACCAAGTTACAGTTCAGTTTAGCCACACAAAAATACAGAGAGGTGTAATGACAGGATTAGGCCACCAGACATGCAGGGCGTCTCCCAGATGCTCTGCAGCCCGGTCTGTGGGGAGCCTAGTGCTGCAGGGCTGCGATATGCACAAAACAGGAAGGCGATCAGCCTAGTGCTGCAGGGCTGCTTAGTACGAGAGAAAAGGCGAAACAGACACTTACAGGGCTGGAGCAAATCCGGGGCACATCGTGCAGTCCAGATGATGAGGTTGAGAAGCAGGGCCAGCCGAAACACCAAGGGAATACTCAGGCTTGAAGTGACAGGCTGGAGAACAGCAAAGGTAATGATCCACATACGGGGAGAACTGGCTGCTGCGTATGGAGGCGAATGCCCCGACAATTTCTTTCCTCCAAAGCGGTGAACAAATACTCCTGAAGCTAACGAGGAAAGAGATTGCCAGTGCGAGAATGCATGGGCAGAACTGATTGGCACCAGGTGTGTGAGAGAGCGTGTGAATGAGAGTGAATGGAGCGTGTGCATGTGTCACACCCGTGACAGTGCAGCTGATGGCACTTGACAGGATGAGGGGGCGTGCCAGAGCTGTCAGGAGGAAACTAGAGCAAAGCATAACAATAAGTCAGAACTGGGTTTGGCTTCCAAACCCAGATTCATGACAGTTTACCACTTGTGCATGAAAAAGAAATTTGATTTTTTTTTTTAATATTTTCACCCGAAAACATAGACATGCCGAATCCTCCTTTACGAATGGCTGATGTCAAACATGCAGTCTTTAAAGGAGTCATTGACTGCACTTTTTTCTACATTTAAACAGCTCACACATATGTTATTGAAATGTTTATGACATATTTTGTTCAAATTTTCATTAATTATTTAATTAATTATTGCAGCAATTTTTTTTCAAGCCTTTCTGAAAACACCCTGTTTTGTGTTTGTTTGTTTTTTTGTTTTTTTTATCTTTTGGCCGCACCCTTTCAGGGTCACCACAGTGTATCATTACCTTTATATTGTATTGCAATGATCTGCATCTTGATTTGGCAAGGATTTTTACGCCAGATGCCCTTCCTAACACAACCCTGCTCATTTATTTGGGTTTGGGACCAGCACAGGGAGTACACTGGCTTGTGCACCCCCTGTGGCTGGAGCACAAGCCAGTGTGTGTGGTTTCAGGGATGTGTGGTTTCAGTGGTCGATATGACCAGTTCCTGGAGTACAGTAAGCACAGAAACATTTGCGAACTGGCTATTATCTATTAGCTTCAGGGCAGCTAGCTCACGATAGAGTTAGCTGGCAATAGCTGACTTTGGTCATCATCATCATCATCATAGCAGTCTGTTGTGGGCGACAATGACTGTTTCATTTAGGCCTGATCAGATTCCTCCACACAGCTCTGTCCTTAGCCTTCCGCTGCCAGGAACTCCTGTCTATATCCAACTTCTTCAAGTTTCTTTTTACAGTGTCTTTAAATCTGAGCTTTGGTCTACCCTGATTGCGTTTGTCCTCGCATAACTGTGAGTAGAGTAACTGCCGAGGGAGACGCTGGTGGTCCATCCTCTCAACATGTCCGAGCCATCTCAGGTTCATCTGTATTAGCATGTCCTCCATTGATGGTAGACCAGCTCGTTTCAACACTTCTGTGTTGGTTATCTTGTCTTTCCATAAGATGTTCATTATGGCTCGAAGGTATCTCATCATGTACGTGTGGAGTTTCTTTACCTGCATTCTGTAGACAGTCCAAGTTTCAGCACTGTACAATAGAGTAGCCAGTACTGTCGCTCTGTACACTTTGCATTTCACACGGATAGACACATGTCGATTGTTCCACAGTCTCTTCCTCAAGTTTCCAAACACAGCGCTTGCTCTTCCCATTCTGAGAGATAGTTCATCCTCCAGCCTAGCATTCTTTGAAATAGTACTCCCTGGATACTTGAAAGCCTTGCACTTGACTAGTGGCTCTGTACCAATGCTGATCTCTTCTGGTAGTGATGTTGATAACTGGAACTTTGGTGGTTGATAAAGGCACTCTGTCATCTTGATGTTGATTTTGAGGCTGAATTGGCTAGCTGCTCTTGCAAATTTCTCCACTAAAGATTGCATATCTTCCACACTGTGTGCAACTAGAGCACTGTCGTTGGCAAAGAGCATTTCTCTTACTACCTTTATCGATGTCTTACTCTTGGCTTTAAACTGTGCCACATTGAACAAGTCTGCTTCTTTCCTTGTTTGAATGTATACTCTTTCTGAAGTGTCTTTGAAGGCCACCTCAAGCATGGCTGCCAGATATAACGAGAAGAGTGTAGGCGCCAGCACACACCCTTGTTTCATCCCATTGCTTACTGAAAAGTCTTTAGATACTGAACCACTCATTGCCACGTTTGCTTGCATACCTGTATGGAGTGCCTCGATCAGGCTGACAAACTTCTCTGTACAGCCATATTTCTTGAGTACCTGCCAAAGTCCTTGTCGTAAAACAGTATCGAAGGCTTTACTGAAGTCTATGAAGACTACATAAAGCGGCATGTTCTGTTCAATACACTTCTCTTGAACCTGTTTCAAGCAGAAAATCATGTCCATTGTGCTTCTTCCACTTCTAAAGCCACACTGGGTTTCCGGTAGTACATTCTGCAAGATGTGTTCATTGAGTCTGTTCAGTAGTACACGTGAGAGAATCTTACCAACAGTGGCTAGCAGTGATATACTTCGATAATTTCCACAATCTTTCCTGTCACCTTTCTTGAACAAAGGCACAATACTTGTATCCTTTCAGTCTTGAGGTACTTTCTGGGCACCCCATATCTCTTGGATGAGCTTGTGCAGGCAGTTGGTCAGCTGAACACCACCAAATTTCCACTCTTCTGCTGGAATTCCATCCCTTCCTGGAGCTTTACCATCCTGTGTTGTCCTGATAGCTGCCATTAGTTCATCAAAATTTGGTGGTTCATCCAGACTTGATACAGCTGGTCGCTGCACTAGAGCTTCTTTAGCCTCTTCAGTGAGATCTCCAGGGTTGTTTAGTAGTTGGTCAAAGTGGTCTGCAAATCTGTCCAGGATCTTGTCTTTTTCCTGCAAAACCGTTTCACCATCCATAGCCTTTAGTTGGATCAATCCTCTTGGTATAGGGCCATACCACAGCTGTGGAAAACATCTTGTGTGGTACCTGTACCAAAAACTTCCCACCCCAAAGACCTGAACAGCTTCAGACCGGTGGCCTTGACGTCCCACTTGATGAAGACCCTGGAGAGACTGCTCCTTGCTCATCTCCGCCCCCTGGTGGAACCAGCGATGGATCCACTCCAGTTCGCCTACCAACATGGCATTGGGGTGGAGGATGCGGTGATCTTCCTCCTTCACCGTTCTCTGTCCCACCTGGAGAAGCCCGGGAATATGGTGAGGATCATGTTCTTTGACTTCTCCAGTGCTTTCAACACCATCCAACCGATGATCCTGAAGGACAAGCTGCTGCGCGTAGGGGTGGACCAGCACCTGTCATCATGGATCCTGGACTACCTCACGAACCGGCCTCAGTTTGTGAGAACCCGGGACTGTGTTTCCGACACGATCATCAGTAGCACGGGGGCCCCCCAGGGAACGGTGCTGGCTCCCTTCCTGTTCCTCTTTATACTGCGGACCTTCCACTCAACACAACACATTGCCATCTACAGAAGTTCTCTGATGACTCTGCGATCGTTGGTCTCATCTCCAGCGGAGATGAAGCTGAGTCATCAGAGGGCTTATACAGGACCTTTGTTGGACTGGTTGGCCATCGGAACTGCCTCCAGATCAACGCGAGGAAAACTAAGGAGCTGGTGGTGGACTGCCGCAGGCATGGGCAGCCCCTCACAGCACCAGTAAATATACAGGGAACAGACATCGAGATGGTGACATCCTACAAGTACCTGGGTATTCATCTGAACAATAAACTAGACTGGTCACACAATACTGACGCACTCTACAAGAAGGGACAGCACAGGCTGTTCCTGCTGAGGAGACTCAGGTCTTTTGGTGTACAAGGGGCGCTGCTGAAGTCATTCTATGACACGGTGGTGGCATCAGCCATCACTTTTGGAGTGGTCTGCTGGGGCAGTGGCATTACTGCAGCCGATAGGAAGAGACTGAACAAACTGATTAAGAAAGCTAGCTCTGTCCTGGGGCAACGCCTTGATCCGATGGAGGAGATAGGAGAGAGAAGGACGGTGGCTAAACTGTCATCTCTGCTGGAGTCCGAGTTCCACCCTATGCAGGACATACTGGATGCACTGAGGAGCTCATTTAGCAGCAGACTACATCTTCCCAGGTGCACAACCGAGAGGTTTCGTAGGTCCTTCCTACCAACGGCATTGTCAGACTGTACAAACTCTAAGGCAGAGGCTGCTCGCAGAGATAGCAAAAAGACGTAACAATCTAGATAGTTTTTTGAGTAACTTAGATTTTTATTCAAGTTTTCATCATATATATTGCATTTCAGAATCACATTCTACATTTAAAAAACAAACGGTGGTTAGGTGTAGGGAAAAATAAAAAAACTTAAACTAAACTAATAAAATAAAAATACAAAAAAAAAAAAAAAATAAAAGGGGGGACAAATGTTGAGTGGGGGGGGGGGGGTATAATCAAGGTTTTTTAGTTTTCCATCTCTTAATTCTTCTTGGTTTTTCAGTGGTCTTTGGTTTAGTCTTTCAATTATGCTGCCTCGTTGGCTTTGCACCTTTGTAGATGTGTCCATTTCCGCCATTTTTTCTCCCAATAATCCTTCTTGCATTTCTTCGTCGATATGTTAGGTTTTTCCATCATACGTAAGTCCTCAACAAATGTTCAGTCCATTGTTTCTTTGGTCAGGAAGAACTTCTGATCGCCATTTTTTTGTGATAGTTTTTTTACATGCAATCAACAAGATTTTAACTAGATATCTGTCCTCAGCCTGTATAACACTGTCTTTTTTAAGATCACATAAGTACATCAGGTTACAGTTCATTGGTATATTATATCCTAATATCCTCTGTATTGTCACATGCATAGATTTCCAAAATGATGATATTTTGTAGCATTTCCAAAACATATGTGAGTGGTCTGCATTTTGAGCCCCACATCCCCTCCAGCATAAAGATTGGGTATTTGTATATTTTCCTTGAATCTGTGGTGTAATGAAAAAGCGAATCAGGTTTTTCCATCCAAATTCCCTCCATGCCCTTGAATTTGTTGATGTGTGTTGTGTTTTCCATATTTCCTGCCAGCTTTCTTCTGTTATGTTTAAATTGAGCTCTTTCTCCCATTTCTCCTTTATATAGTTACTTGTATGATTGTTTGTCATAAGTTTCTGATATAGTTTTGAAATAATTCTTATTTTATTTCCTGCATACGAGCTTAAAATGAAGTTGTATAATCTCGTTCACATCTGTTTTGGAGGTTAGGCCTAATCTTTCTTCATATAGTAATCTCTCATGCGCAGATATCTGAAAATTCCGATCTTTCTAATTTTAAATTTTTCTCCTGATAATTAACAAAGCTCCCGAGATCTTTTTTTCCGATATTGCCCCATGCTGTGATTCCCTTGTTCACCAGATTTTTGTATCCCCTATCTTGTTTTGCCGGTTCAAAACTGACTGGTCAAATGCTACCATTTCAATAGTTTAGTGTCTTCCTTTATATTATATCTTTTGTACTATTTTATACCACAGTTCTAAAGTAAAATTAGTGATTGGGTCTAGTTGTTTTGATTTGCTTATATGCATCTTTATCCCTAGTATGCTTTGTACTGGGGAGTCCCTCAATTTCCTTTTCCATTTCTTTCCATTTTGCCTCATATCCCTTCGTCGCACCAACATATGTATTATATCTTATTTGTGCTGAGTAGTAATATTCCTTTAGACTCGGTAGGCCCATGCCTCCTTTCTCTTTTGGTAATTGGAGGGTTTTATATTTCACTCTTGGTTTTTTACCTCCCCAAACAAATCTCGATATCATCCTGTCCCACTTTGAGAATTGGGCATCTGGAATCTCTGTTGGTATAGCCTGGAAGAGGTAAAGTAATCTAGGTTGTATGCTGATTTTGACTGTCTCAATTTTTGAATTCAGATCCATATTTAAGATTGACCATCTATCAATATCTTTTTTTATTTCTTGTTCCAACCTATCATAGTTTGCTTTATATATTTTGCTTAGGTCTTTAGGTATGTTCACTCCAAGGTATTTTATTTCTTTTTGCTTCCAGTTTAGTTTGATCTTATCAGTTATCTGGTTTAGAGGGTTATAGTGGAATGTCAGTATTTGTGTTTTTGTTATGTTTATCTTGTATCCTGATAATTTTCCAAAATTTTCTATCAAGTTCATCATTTCCATTATTGATTTATCTGGTTGTTCAAGGTAAACTATAATATCGTCAGCAAATAGCCCAATCTTGTGTTCCGCCCCCTTTATTGTTACACCTTTTAATTTCTTATTTTGTCGTATCGCTTGAGCCAATGGTTCTATGAACAGAGCAAACAAGGTGGGCGATAAGCAGCATCCCTGCCTAGTTGATCTTTGTATATTTACTTTGTCTGTTAAGCTACCGTTTATCTTGATTCTTGCCACAGGTTCTTGATATAGCGTCCTTATGCATTGTACTGATTTTTCGTTAAATCCAAAGCGCTCCAGTACACTATATAGGAATTTCCAGTTAACCCTGTCAAATGCTTTTTCTGCGTCTAAACTCATTATTACTGCGCTTTTCTTTTCTTTATGTATTTGGTTAATTATATGTATTGTTCTCCTGATATTGTCATGTGTTTGGCGTCCCTCTATGAATCCAGTTTGATCATCTTCTATCAATTCCGTCAAGAATGTCTTTATTCGTTTACATATAATTGTTGTGTATATTTTATAATCTACATTTAATAAAGAGATTGGTCTATAGTTTCCGCATTGTTCTTTATCTTTCCCTGGTTTTAAAATAACTGAAATGATTGCTTCATTCCATGTTGGAGGTATTTTGTTGTTGTTCAGCGTCCAATTAAATGACTTTAGGAGCTGTGGCGTGAGTTCTTCTATAAACAGTTTATAAAACTCAGATGGGTATCCATCACTACCTGGTGATTTACCATTTTTAAGTGACTTAATCACATCTCTGATCTCTTGTGTTGTTATTTCTGCTGTTAGTTTTTCATTTTGTTGATTTCCTATTGATGGCAAGTCCAATGTGTCTAGAAATTTTTTGATATCTTTAGTATTTGTTTCTTCAGGTTGCGAGTATAGTTCTTGGTAGAAATTATGGAAATTTCTTCGATGTTTTCTGGGTTAACTGTGGTTTTATTTGTGGTGGGGTCTTTAATCTTGTATACATTATTCATTGTTTGTTGTTTTCTTAACCGTTTTGCCAGCAGGTTTTGTGGGCTTTTGGGCCCCGTTCATAATATTTTTTGCTTTAGAGTATCTATTTTTCCTTTC
The DNA here is from genome assembly GCA_020510985.1 of Pholidichthys leucotaenia. Taxonomy (NCBI): domain Eukaryota; kingdom Metazoa; phylum Chordata; class Actinopteri; order Cichliformes; family Pholidichthyidae; genus Pholidichthys; species Pholidichthys leucotaenia. The sequence goes on from CM035838.1 coordinate 151,987,060, forward strand.
AATTTCATCCATTTGTGTTTCTTTTATCTTTGTTTTTTCTTCTTTAATTTCTTGATATATTTTTGGATCATTTGTGCTTTGATGTTTACGTTCTTTATTCCCTTAGTCTCTCACATCTTTGTTCATTACGCTTCCAGTTTAGTCTTATTTGCTTTTTCCTGTTTCAACAATTAAATTTACCCCTTAACACGGCTTTTAGGTGCGTCCCATAGTATTGTTGGGGTCCACTTCTTCATTGTCATTCTCTTGGATATATTCGTTATGTTTATTTTTATTCTTCTTTCATTTTCTCATCATTTTAACAGTCCTACGTTTAGTTTTCCATGTTGTTTGTCGTTTTCTATTGTTTAAATATATTTCCATGTATATAGGAATTATGATCTGATATTTCTGCCCTCCAATCCAACAATTTCTCACCCTGTGTCTGTCACCTTCATTCATAAGGAAGTAATCTATTCTAGAGTGTACTTTATGGGCTGCTGAATAATGTGTATAGTCTTTTCGAGTGGGTGTAGGTCCCCTCCATATGGTCTACCATACCCATTTCTGCCAGTGAGGTTCTTATGAACTTTGTTACATGTTTTTTTGTCTTCTTAACACTTGTTGTGTCAACTTCATGATCATGACAGCATTTAAGTCTCCTCCACAAATTAGGACTCCTTCACTGTGTGTTGCTATGAGATCAAACAGATGTTGAAAAAAAAACCCTTGTCACTTTCTGGTGGGGGCATAGATGTTCACTATGTGATCTGCATACCATCTATTCTTCCCTTTATTTTACATACCTGCCTTTCTTTATCCTGGATTTTCCTGTTCACTTTCAAATTGTATTTTGTTTGAGATTAGTATCATAACCCCCCTTTTTGCTCCTCCCTTATAATGAACTGTAGTAGGAGTTCTTATAGCCAAATCTCTTTAGTTTCACATGTTCTGCCTTGCTCAAATGTGTCTCTTGCATAAATATAATTTCAGCTTTTTCCTTCTTGAATTTTCTTATTATTCTTTCCCTTTTAACAGGTGAGTTCAGACCATTCACGTTTAGTGTCATTATCTTAAGATTTTTACCCATATTCATGTTTTTCCATTTTTTTAACTTGTGCTCCTAGCCCCTTTAACAACAAAAATAACACATATTTATATAAAAACACATTAAAAAAACTCGACCTCCATACTTTGGGCCTTTCTTCTGCCCACTGGTCCCTGTTGGTGGGTGGGGGGTTTGTCTTCACAGAGTGAAGGGCCCTCCCTAGACCTGTATTTACTATCAAAGTAATAGTCATAAGTCTAGAAATGTCCAACAAATATCACTTAAACCTCTCCTAGCCGTCTGTTTCTCTTTTACCTTGTCTTCTTGGCCTTCATTTCTTCTGTGCCTTACTTAATCTTTGTTATGATCTAGGCTTTCAGTTGAAAGCCTTGTAGCTTGTCCTGGGCCCGCTGCTCTACGTCTCTCCCCCTTCTTCCGCCGTTCACTCGCCTCCACTCCGTCTGTCGTGGTGCGTTCAGGGCTGCCGCTGCTCCAGCCGTCTCCTTCGGCACGCTCACCTCAAGGCCCCGCTCCATCATATCCCGCGCTGCCTCTTCGGCCGTGTTGTAGGTTCTTGTGCCTTCCTCCCAATGAATCCTCATTTTCGTTAGCGGCGTTTGGAATCTAATTTTTTTCTCTTTCAGCGTTTTTTTAATATTGGCATATTTCTTCCGCTGCTGCACGATTTCTGTCGGGTAGTCATGGTCAAAAAATACCTGTTTGTCGCCGATTTGTATCTTTTTTTTCCATGCTTGCGTCAGGATTCTTTCCTTTATGTCATATTTCACAAAGTTTACCACAACTGACCTGGGTGGAGCGTTTGTTTTCGGGTTCTGTGCCGGTGTTCTGTGCGCCCGTTGAATCTGCAGATCCGTTTCTCCGGGTATTTCCAGTTCTTTTTTTAAGAACTGATCCATGAATTTGTCATCGAGTTGCCTGTCAATGCCTCCGGATTCCAAAAGACTGCGCATATTGGTTTGATTGCTTCGTCGGGATCTGCTCTCCAAGTCGTTTATTTTTCTTCCTGCATCCTCTTGCGTTGCGTGCGTCAGGGTCTGTAGTTGTTCGTTTGCCTCGCTTTTCCAATCTTCTAGTTCCGTAATTCGGGTCTGCGCTCTGTCCAATACACGCCCGCTGGGAGCGCAGCTCCTCCATGTTTTCCGTTAATTTACGCTCCATTTCTCTTCGGAGGTCCATGATTTCCTCCTTAATTTCTTTTTTCAGTTCCTCCTTAAGAGCCGCTAAATCCTGTTGTAGCTGTCGCTTGAATTCTCTCAACTCTTCACCCAAACTGGCGATGCCAGCGTTCATGTTGTCGAGTCTGGTGTCCTCCATTTTCACTGCTGTGGACATCTCGTTTTTTTGGGCTTTGCGTACAGCGGTTTTTCCTGCGTTGTTGGAGAGGAATTCTTCAATTTTACCCTGTTTTTTGTCCTTGTGGCCCGGTTTTCCTTCGTGTTTGCATCCCTTGGTTTATGATTCGTTTTATGTCGAGTTGGGCCATTTACCGATGATTTTTAATCCGGCTAGGGAAGAGGCTCTTTGTTAAAGTGTTTATGTCCCTCTCCGCCATTCTTCCCGGAAGTCAACTTAATAGTTTTTTTGAAGTGCAAAAAGATGCAATAGACTTACACAATGGTCCTCTTCCGGCATACAACCTAGGAACATACCGGTCGCTATGGAGGGTGAGAATATGTATGGGCACATAATCATTCCATGTAGGATAACGTAAATAGACGGTTATGCTGTTTCATCCCACCTAGCAACAATGCACTGCACTGTGTGTGTTTATAATATCTATATATTTTATTCCATCTAAGCTTACAATGCTCAGCACTGGGTTGTGTTTATATTTATATATCTATATATTTATCCATCTAGCTACAATGCTCCGCACTGAGTTTTTGATATATCTACATTATTTTTCCATCTAGCTACATTGCTCCGCAACTGTGTGGTGTATTATATACTTGCATATTTATTCCACCTAGCTGCAATGCTCCAGTGTACTGTGGGGTGTTTATATATTTACATATTTATTCCATCTAGCTACAATGCTCTGCACTGGTGTGTTCATATATTTCATATATTTATTTCCATCCAGCTAACAATGCTCTGCTCTGTGTGTCTGTGTGTGTGTGTGTGTGTGTGTATATATATATTTTATAGTAAGTATGTTACATATGTATATTAGCTGCTCTTGCTTGCTTGTTTTTTTTCTTGCCTTCTGATTGTTGCTCTGAGTGTTGCTATCCCTGTGCTGTTGCAATCCTGGAATTTCCCCGTTGTGGGACTAATAAAGGCTTATCTTATCTTATCTTATCTTAGATTTCTCTCAAACCTGTGAAGAATGTTTTCATGTCCTTCCTGTCTACTACAGTTTGAAGTTCCTCCACTTTTTCATCCCACCAGTTCTGTAGCTCACTCTGAGCCTTTGAGTATTTCTTCTTCTTTGACCTTGTGTTACACTGTAGGTTTTCCTGCCTAGCTGTATTCCTCGGTTCTAGTAGTTTCTTCAGGTGTTCATCATGCTCATCAAACCAATCTTGATGTTTCCTCTCAGGGTAGCCTAATACATCACTCGCAGTCTGATACACCGTATCCTTCAGTGTTGCCCATTTCTCTTCTATGTCATTCTCTGAGTTGTTGCTGTTCCAGTCTTTCAAGTTTTCATCCATTTACTGTGTAAGTTCTTCCTGCTTCTTTTGGCCTTTCAGTGCACTAGTGTTTAGCTTCCGTGGTGGCTTCGCACCCATTCTGCAGTGCTGTTTTCGTCTCCAAATCCTTAATCTAGATCTCAGCATAACATGATCAGTACCACAGTCCGCGCCTCTCATTGCTCTGGTGTCCAATATATCCCTTATGTCTCTCTGCCTGACTATAATGTAGTCTAGCAAGTGCCAGTGCTTGGATCTTGGGTGCATCCATGTCTTCTTGTGTGTGTCCTTGTGCTTAAATAGAGAGTTGGTTATCACAAGGTTGTACTCTGAACATAGTGCAAGTAGAAGTTCTCCATTAGCATTGCACTTGCCTACTCCATGACTGCCTAGCATTCCTTCCCATTTCTCAGTGTCCGAACCAACTCTGGCATTAAAATCTCCAATGAGTATCAGCCTGTCATCAGTCGGTACATGCCTGATAGTCTCACGTAAATCACTGTAGAACTCTTCCTTCACCTCCTCTGTGTTGGTCATTGTTGGGGCATATACACCGATGAGTGTGGCATACATTTTCTGCTGTAGTGGGAGTCTCATAGTCATTATCCTGTCATTGATTGGCACCGGTTCCTCATCAAGCATTGCTGCTATCTCCTTTCTAACTGCAAAGCCCACTCCTGCTTCGCTCCTTTCTTGAGTTGATTTCCCACTCGAAAAGAAGATGTACCCATGGTCTTCCAAGCTGTCATATCCAGGCAATCTTGTTTCACTAAGTGCAGCTATGTCTACATTGTACCTGTTCATTTCCAGGGCCACAAGTGCGGTCTGTCTTTCTGGGCGCTGTGATGTTGTTCTGTCCAACAGAGTGCGTACATTCCATTCTGCTACACACAAGGCTGCTGTTTTCCTCTTCTTTTGTCTTCCTGCTCCTAGCTTACTTTTCGCTGCCTGTCGGAGTGTGAACAGATCAGCGCGGACCTTGTAAGCCCGGGCGACGTCCGAACCGGTATGAGTTGCTTTCTGACTGACCATTTCATGAAACTGCTTGCAAAGTATTTGAGTACCGCTAGCTTTTGCTGGACTAGCGGCACATTCTTGGCAGATAAAGGTATTATCAGTGGCAAGGACAAGCCAAGACAAACTGACTCCAGTATCTGTTGCAGTGACTGACCAGATGATAGGTTTGTTTATCTCTGTTCTTTGTGTAGTGCATGTCACGATGCACCGACTGGCACAGTCCACCACAGACCTTGTGACAGATGTGTTTATCTGCCAGGATGTCCATTCTCACCCCATGTAACTGGGAGTGGGCCACCACAGACCTGTGGCAGATATTGTTTTTAGTGCTGCCAGGCTGCCCTGTTTCACCCTCCACGCCCTCAGAAGGGCGGGGATGCCGGTTGAGTTGCCAACGGCCCAACCCATGAGACAGGTAGTACTGTTTTTCATGGTTATCCGGTAGCAAGCAAGCCAATGCCTGACCGACAAAGAGGTGGTATAGTAGCCAGAAATTCTACTCATGTAAAAGCAGTGCTATAAAATAAACAAGATGCTCCTAATCTTGGCATTATTACAGCAATATTGGCAAAGGATAGAAGGCAGTCTTAGAAACAAGTTTAATATGTGAATTAAAGAACAGATCTTGATCAAAAATAACTCCAAGGTTCCTCACAGAACTGTTAAGAGAATCATCCAAACTACGAGTTTGATTTGGGAAAGTATTTCTAAGGTTTTTGGACCAACTAGAATGACTTCAGTCTTATCTGAATTTATTGGCAAGAAATTACAAGTTATCCAAGCCTTTGATTTCCTTAAGACAAGCCTCTAATTTGGCTAACTGATTACTGTCATTTGGCTTCACTGACAAATATAATTGTGTCATCTGCCTAACAATGAAAATGTATGCAGTGTAGGGATGTTAATGATTAACTGACTTTCAATTAATTGTTGATAAGAATTTAGTCAACTAAATTAAATTAGTTGTCAATTGATAACTCAGCAGTCCTTTTCAATGGGAGCTTATTTTATGAAATGTAGTGGCACCGCCGTCCAGGCAGGGGTGCATGTGGTCACCCACACAGAAAAAAGATGCTAAACCCCCAGAGCATATGCGCGCTGTGCAGAGCGAAAAAACTCACCCATCTGGGCTACGTCAGAGAATCACAAGACATTCCAGTGGCACATTCCAGTGTCCACCCACCTACTTCAAATCAACAGGGTGGACAAACGGACTAGCGAGGAAAAAGACTACACCAGTGCAAAAACCTATCCCCACTGCCAGCAGACTGGACTCAAGTTCCCACTGAGGTAACAGACAATAGAGGGAGCCCAGATCGTACTGGGTTTGTCTGGATTGCCAGGGTACTGTGATAATGTCCAACATCCAACAGATGAAGCAACTCACAATTTGTTTTCCTGTTAAAACAGTCTACCAGTGCATCTCAGTCAATTAGTACATCAAAGTTTTTTACTGGTAATAGTTTTTAAAATGAATTAAAAAATCATGACATTTGTAATTTACTGAGACTCGTGCATGCCCGTAAAAAGCAAGTATTCTTGTCTGAAAACAGGTAGGCCAATTAGGCTTTACAGGCCCAAATGTAGGCTGTGTTTTATTAACATCTAAATATATTTCTAAAGTGTAAAAGTTTTTATGACTGCATTTGGATTTCAATATAATTACCAAAGTTTTTATGTGAACCATGCATGGAATAAATATCTTCTGAGACCATAATGATAAAGTGAAACACTGAAAGAGCTCTGAAAGTTAAAATCCTTACACCTTCTTCAGGCCTCTCCCCTCAACAATGACTCGGCAAAATAAATTTCACTGTATTTTAGTGCATAAAAATGACTTGTTTTTGTCATTTCAGGACAAATTTGAGAATGGAGAAAATCCTGAAAAATTGACATTGTGAGGAGGCAGTCCTTTGAACTGTATGGTTCATGATTTTACATTAACTGAAAAGTCTTTATTAACAAGCAATTACAGCAATTTGATTACATGGCCATAAATTGAAATGAGTAAATTATAATTTGTTTTGTAAAACAAAGACTAATCTGATACCCAATCATTGAAAATGTCCAGCGTCCAATTGCAATGCCATTACGTGGTACTGTAGCGTATTGGAAATGGACAAGGCCATGCAGTCCAGTTACAGTGCCTCAACACGCCACTCTAGGGCTAGCCATTTCCAATGCCCGGTCATGGCCCATGGCATTGCCTTTACATGGAACTGTAGGTCATTTGCAATGGCAATGACTTTACATGGCAATGTAGGGCATTGGAACTGGACAAGCCCAGGAGACTTGAGGGGAGGCCTGGCTCCAGGGCAGGGCCCCGGTAATCCCATGCTGGATGAGGTACACTGAATCCTTGATTTTACATCCATCATGAGAGTCTATTGGATGACTTTGGTAACCACTCAAAATAATGTCTAAGAAAGATGTATATAGTCAAGTGCTGGTAGTTGAACAAGGATTCCAGTGGGTGAATAGAATATATAGAAAATAGCAATACAAACCAACTGGATCAACAGTTAAGCTAACACTAGGCAGCCTGTCAGTCATGTGACCAATGCCCACTAACCGCCGAGCCAAGTTAATGCTAACAGAACTCAATGTAGCATCAATGTGAAAATATAACAAAATAAGCCAGAATGGCACGAAATACATTATCGACTATGGATTAGTGAATCAGGTGGAAACAGTGATGTCTATTAGGGTGACTGAAATCTAAAGAAAATAATAATATAAACCACGCTTGGTAAGCTAACTTGTTAGCTTACTGCTGTCCACATGATTGACAGCAAGGCTGGCCAATAATAGGGCAGTGGGTTGTTCTCAAAGACACCCTGGGCTGTGTTTACTATGGAAGTGACGTCCCCTGGAAAATCCGAAATAGCATTTTGATATTTTTTCGATAATCACGTGACCAATAGATGCCTTTCAGAAGGCTAAAACCTACAAAAACACAATTTTTCAGTCAATGACCCAATCCAATCCAGCTTTATTTATAAAGCTTTTAAGCTTTATAAATAAAGCTTTTTTAAGTAGCTTTTTTTAAGCTACTTTAAAAACAACAGCTGACACAAAGTGCTGTACATCAACTATAAATAAAATATAAAAACATAAAAACAATAAAATACAGCTGAAAGAGTACAAAACAGCACAGATAAAACAGTAGTCATACAGTAGAGACAATAAGAACAAATAAAATCAATGTCTCAAACTGGGTCAAAAGTCAGAGAATAAACCCCTTCAGTAAACCATGTGCAAAGTGCCACCTAAGGAGCTGCACAATTTTCAAGACTACACGTGCAATTTAGTACCCACTATTTGCGGACTTGGTAAATCAGGCCCTATGCGGAGTATGTGGAATAATGACAATAAAGCTGAGTTGACATGAGTTGAATTGCTCAGTATTAAAGGCTGGGGAAGGATCAGTAAAAGCCTTCTTTACCCACTTCAAATCTATATATGTCAGACAAATTGTCCTTTCATCTGAGATGTGTTGTTAGCCATGTTCTCACTGCTAATTTAAAACCCACTTAAGCAGACAGGGGTGCCAACGATAATGCTATTCAAAAATGGACACATGCACTGTTTTCCCTACCCCCAGAACACAATTGTCCCTAATTTATATTCCACTATAACTACCACTTCAAGTCCAACCCGGAGCGCTCCCCATTCCGCCCTCACGTCTATTCATGGCGTCAAAGACAATTTACTGTCGACATCACATCAAATTACAACTGTTAGTTTGCTTGTTTGTCTCGTTATGTGACTTGAAAACTGCCATCTTCCACCCAGGGAAGGTCCCCTCCCATCTGCTCTCCACCCTTATGGGCCTACACTCACACACATGATTCCCCTCCCAACGCACAGGAGAAGGAGAGAACGGGCAGGAAACCGACAGCCTAATGGACTAATTTGTAATTGCGAATGAGCAAAAGCTGAGTCGCTGGACGTGTTATAATTTGACAGAGAGTGGCAGCTCTGTGCCAGACCACAGATCTTTCCCTCCCTCTTCCTTTCTCCCTCATTCCTTCATATGCTTTCTTTTATTTTTTCCCCTCCGTGGAGAATTATTCAGAAAAGAAAGGTGATGGGAGAGAAGCTTTTGGCACATATCTGCGCTCAAAGCTCCTGGCTCTGTCATATTCCCTTATTTTTCCATTCCACCCAGCCCCCTCTTACATCCCCACCTCTCCTCATTCTCTACCTTCACATGGATCCCCCAGGATAGAAGAGGGAAAGCATCTCAGAGCATTCAGATGCGTTTGAAGTGCAGGACAGATGGGAGGCTCGAGGGACCGTAAAAAATGAATCGAGGCTAGTAATAGGAGCGATGTTTTGAATCCTCTCCCCCATAAGTTATTTATCAGGAGCCCTTAGTGGTAGAGGAAGACTTCAGAGTGCTCCCTTAATGTAACATCTGATGACTAGTAGGGGGGCTGTTCCAGGAAGCACTGTTGTAAAACAGGAGGAGAACATTAGCAAGGAATTCTCTCAGGGCCTGAGCAAAAGAGAGGCGCAACACACGGGGATGTACTTTCCCAGCATGCAACAGAGGCCAAAGAACATAGGCTGCTACAAGGAGATGTCACAGAGCACCCCCCCACCAACCAGCCAGTGATATCATATGAGGTATAAAGAAAGGTGATCTGTAGTACTGTTCTCAACAGGCTAGGCACATTTTAGGAAGTTCAAATAGAAATATGAAAATATATCATACATAGGAGTGACAGCTGCTTAGTAATTTAGTAATTATTAACAAATATTTTCTTGGCAGCTGTGGAAATATTACCTCTTTGTTTTTTGTTGTACTGAATTTCATAATCAACATTGCCTGCTATTTTTTGATTACTTCTAATAATTGTCATACCATTCATATCAATGCTATGCGCGAGAATGCAAGTTAGTCATACTTTAACAGAAAAAAGGAACACTCTAATATTAAACAATTGATTTTTTTATTCAAATATATTAATTTTGACCTTGTTAACTTGGTAAAAGTATTTTTAAAGCTTCTAGTTTGACTGGTGCTGATGTGTTAAAGCTGAAAATTAGGCAGTTCTTGCCTTTTTCATACTTCAACCACCATATTATAGGAACCTTTTGGGTTTTATCGTTATAAAACCATGGGTCAAATATACAGTATGTATACTGTTAGAATATTAAAATGTTAACTTCATAAAGAAATACACACTGCATTTACTTAGCTATAGAGGACATATTATGCACTTTTTCCACATGTTGACACATCCCCGTTTCTTACTGAAATGTCTGCAACGTTACATTAGCTTTTAATTATTTCAATACTTTTTTTGAGCCTGTTTTTACCAGACTTTCTCAGAATGATTCATTTCAATGCATCCATCCATCCATCTTCTTCTGCTTAATCCTTTTCGGGTCGCGGGGGGGCTGGAGCCTATCCCAGCATCTTTTGGGCGAGAGGCAGGGTACACCATGGACAGATCGCCAGTCCATCGCAGGGCCAACACAGAGAGACAGACAACCATTCACTCTCACAGTCATACCTAAGGACAATTTAGAATCCCCAGTTTGATGCCAGTTAACCTAACTTGCATGATTTTGGCATGTGGGAGGAAACCGGAGAAATCCCGGAGTAAACCCACGCAGACATGGGGAGAACATGCAAACTCCATACAGATCACTGTTGGTCAGGGGCTGGGATCGAACCCAGGATCCCCTGGCCAACCGTGAGTTGCTGTGCTGCCGCAGTGCTAACCACTCCGCCGCTGCGCTGCCCTCATTTCAATGCATGTTTCTTCAAATGCTCATGAGCCCCAGTTTACCCCACACTTCCTCTTTTGTCAGCACCAAGAAGTTTGGTTGAAGCGGGGCAGGTGCCATTTTGAGGCTAATGTTGGCAGGTTAGCTATTTGTTTCAGTGGCAAAGACAGACTAAGCTAACTAACATTGGCTGAATGTTGATGATGTTAATAAAGCATTGGTGTGGCGTGACAGTCAAAACAATATGGCCAGTCCCTGGAGTGCAAAAAGCACAGAAATAGCTTTGAAGGCTAACCCTAGTTACGCTAGCCAGGCTAATCTTTCACTCTCTCCCCACTGATCTCCTATTCATTAGATGGATTGACCTCGACTGTCTAGCCAATGTGACTTTGTATTGTGGCCAAAATGTCAAAACAGATGTCTGGGGAAGGTAGACAGACTATATAGAGCAGAACTTGGAGGTGGACCCAAACAAAGTGATGTGATTGTGTTTTTTGAAGAATTTTTCCATTTTTAGCCACTCCAGATACCCAAATAGATGTGTAAAAGATCTGAAAAATGGAACTAGCCTTTAGTACTTTCTGGGATTTTATGTTGTCGCAAACCAACAAGCACCAGCTTCAATTCTCAATGTTAGCAAAACACCGTGATTCACTTTTATGATTGGCCCCCTTAAAAACCTTTACCCAGGCAGATTTGAGGCTCATTAATAAGGATGAGTAGGCTGAAAGCTGTCTGTTTCAGAAAGAGTTGTAGGTACAGTGTTTTTGAAGATGCCACAACTTAAAAGAACGATGGAAGCATTCTCAGTATGGGACCTTTAAGATAAGATTCTATCAAAATTGAACATCTGCAACTTCCCGATTTTAATGTTATTAACAGGAAAGCAATCAAAGTGTTACTCCACCATGAAATACTTTATATCATAAACAGCGTACGTATCATGTCAGTAATGGCCTGAGCCAGGCGGGTAGTCTCTGATCACAGGAGACTAATGGCCTCTGAACTGATCTTGCAGGTTAATAAAGACCAGCTAATGACATAGCCGCTTTGTTTGTGCTAATTGCTCTCTCCGGACCTTAGCCATGGCCTGGGTTGCCCGAGCATCTGTCATGGGACATATTCTCCGACACAGTTCAGGCCCTGGTCTCAGCCTCAAAGGCAGGCACCCTGCCAGACAATTGTCCTTTGGTGTCCTTTTGCTGACAATGTAAAAAGGAAACATTGTCTTGGGACTGTAATTGCCTGTTATGTCAGGGTTATATCTTGATCAAACTGGATGTGTGCGTGTGTGGACATAGACCTCCGACATGGATCAGCAAAACAAAAGTGTTAGATTACACAGAAAAAAATGGACTTTATCAGTTAAGCAATTAAATGCTGTATATAAATTAAAAAAAAAATCAGTATGGCAGTAGATGTAAATATAGATCTTTCTACTTGGCTGCTTTATCATTATTATTGTTTTGTATCATGCCATGTCTTTATTTTTACATAGTAAGCGCACGACATAATGGATGATATTGTTTGTAAACTGTCTGTATTTTTTTTGTTTACCACTGCGTTTTTTCCATTTGAGCAAAAACAGCCGGTGTCGATGCCGCAGCGGCCATTTTGAAGCACTGATGCATGGTGCAGCATTACAATGGGCAGCAATTTGCATATCATTTCATGTTGGGGATATTAGATTAATGGCTTGTGACTAGTGTGATGAATACTAATTTAGCCTTAAATCATGTCACTGTTCAGACATTAACAGCCTGCCCAATGGGGAGCAGAGCAGCCAGACATTTTATAAGGTCAGCTAACTTCTCCAGCCCGTTCCTTCATATTCTTTGTATGCTCTCACTGGATGTGTTAATGTTTGCGGTTGCAGAGACTATTGCCTTTGCTGTTAAGTCTGCATTCTTCCACTTATGCTAGCAGACAGTAAAATGTGCTTACAGAGTCAGACAATCACCGATGACAAAGCTGTGTCTGACGAAAATCCTAAATGTTGTAGCAACCCAGTCGCTCCCCGTGACTGGCCTTAATTTGACTCCCAGTGTGCTTGTCTCTGATGTAGGTGGCTTTTGTGGCCACGAGGTATAATGATTGTTGTGTGAAAAATGCTACAGACATACTGTCCACCAGTGTTTTAATGGTGATGCTTTTGACTCATTCCTACAGGTTATGCAGTAAAATATGCAGAATTGGACAGAAACTAAAGGAAACAGTAATATTGACAGCTCATGAGTTTCATCATGGCAGACTACAAATTTGAGCTAGTTTTGTATTAATCATTTATTTGAACAAAGGGTGAAGTGGTAGGTAATAATATTTTTCATGTCTGTGTTCTTATATTTAAAAATTTCAAAAGGAATATTGTATATTTGGTTGTTTATTGGAATTACTATGATAAATATTAAACTGATCTTAATAATGATTTAATAATAATAATTTAAATTTTCCAGTTATTGTGCATAGCAGGTTTTTAAAGGTCCCATTCACTGAAAAATCTTTTTTTTTTAGGTTTTAATCTTCTGAAATGTGTCAGTTGGTCACATGATTATCAAAAAAAAAAACCCATCCATACACTCACTTCTCTTAAAAAAAACACACACACATCCTTTATCTCATTTTTCTCTCCAAGAAGCCATTTTGACCCTTCTGGGTATTTTCCTGTACATCAAGAAAAGGTAAACATCACTAGTCTTGATAGCTTCCCGCTGCTCTATTATTGGCCAGTCTGTCATGTAGATGAGAAAAGGTGTTAGCCTCCGGGCTAACAGTGGTATAAGGAAGCTCGCACCAAACATAGTTTATTATGTTATTTTCTTTAGATTTCAGTCAGCCCACTCACTGTTTCACCTGGTTCACTAATCCTCAGTCAATAATATATCTTGCATCATTCTGGCTTATTTTGTTATATTTTCACTGTGATTTTACATTAAAGTATTAGCACTAGCAAAGAGGTAACTAGCTAGGAGGTGACAGACTGGCCACCTGGGTCTGGCAGGTTTTAATCACTGCTTTCTATAAATTCTATTCACTCCCACTGAAATCCTTGTTCTTCTAAAAAGACTTGACCATAAATTTCATTCTAGATCTCATTTTAGCTTAGCTAAAGTTTTACTTTCTTAAAACAGAATCCAAGGCAGCTAGCTGAAGCTAGCAGTTTAGCCACTCATTCACAAATGTTTTGGTGCTTATTGTACTCCTGGAACCGGTCATATCCGATCGACCACTGAAACCACACACCCCTGTGTTAGATATGCTCCCATATTAGCAATAGACAGCACGGACGTGAGGACGCAGGCACAGGTGACGTCATCACGCCATGCCTATATTGGGAGACTTGGTGGGAGCCGTGGTCTTTTGGCGCTCCACCTCCGTAACAGCCACAGCCTGTATTAGTTTGGTGATAGCTTGTAAGCTATATGATACACATGTGTACCACCTTGTGTGTTCTGTAATAAAGTTCGTGTTCAGTTCGGCTCCTGCCTCCGCTGTCCTATTTCCAAACACAACATTGGTGATGAGGAGAAAACTTAATCATCTGGAGGAAAACTAATTATTTTCCTAAAGATGGAAGCGTGTCCAACGCCACTGCCTCGGTTCCTCAACACCCCAGGTGAGCCGCCCATCTCGTGGTCTCGTTGGTTTGAGTTGCTTCAGGCATTTGTGTTGGCTGAGGGCCTAGCTAACACGAGTGAGAGACGTCTACATGCAGTGATACAGTACTGCCTTGGGGATTGTGTGTGTTGGAGGCACTGGGCCCTGTGGAGACTTTCACTGAATGTGCCACCTTGGTGGCCAAGCATTGCACTTCCTCACAGGACGTGATGGCCCAGAGGTTGGTGTTTTACCAGCGCCGACAGCGAGAGGACAAGTTGCTCATACAGTACGAAGATGCCCTTCATTGTTTGGCTAGCACGTGCGAGTTTGGGCATGTGGCGGATAGGCTGATACAGTCTCAGTTGGAGGAGTGCACCGTGAATCTGTTGATAAGAGGCATGGTGCGGGAGGAGCCGGACAAGCAAACAGTGCCATACACGGTGAGATGACTGCGGGATGCACTATTGGGGTCGCTGCGCTGCCTATCGGAGACAACCACAATGGAGTCGGCGGCCCAGCTGGAGATAGGGACCCTGGTGGTGTTGAGGCTGACGGGCTTCCGTCCACGTTTTCCACAGTCAGCTCCGTTGGTATAAACGGTTGACCCGGTGATTGGGCCCGGCGACTCCACATCATTTCGGGAAGGCCCTGAGGTAGACACCGCAGGACAACAGGGCACCATATAGTCACAACACAGCAACAAACTCAGCTTGGGAGACGACGACTCGAGTCCGCTGCACGCAGGCATGGATGCAGCCACTCCCTGCCTTGCACCGCATGCCAAACAGAACCCAGCAGAACAGAAGCAGCCATAAGAGCCCCAGTCTGCAGCCACATGGGACCCGGAGCCGGTCTCCATGCAGCATGAGCGTTCTCGAGCTGTAGCCTCATCGCAGGGGGGAAGAGTATGATTTTGCGGATGTGGGTACAGAGAGAGAACCCAGCATGGAGAGAGAGCACAAACCAGACTCACCTCCGATCCTCGCCCAGCATGAGCTTCAAGCAGCCGCTGTGGAACCTCAGGAGAGGGAGTTTGTGGAGAAACAGGACCCTGGTGTCTGAAGACAACCCAGCGCGCGTCCTGGCGCTGACAACAGTGACACATCACCACGACCACAACCAGCACCAGAGGAGAGAGAGAAGGAGCTGAACTCATCCCACATCCACGCCGAGTATCAGCCTCAGGGAGCCGCCACAGCACAGCAGGATGGAGAGTTTGTGGCCCAGCAGGACCCAGCAGAGCAATGCCAACTGAGGGTAAGTCCTGCCACCGGCGTGGATGACACGCTGCCACAGCAGCAGCCAACATCAGAGACAGGAGAGCAACAGCGCCGAGAGCAGCCGAACCGATCGCTGCATGCACTACTTGATTGGGTTCTGGTCCAACGATCCGACCACCTGGACCCACAGATGGTCCCATCATCACGGATGAGAATCACCACACGAAAGAGGCCAGCCGCCATTCAGATGGCTGATGGTTCGAGATGGCACGCAAGTCGTCTGCGAAAGGTAGGAGCAGTTGCCTCGGATCAAGATGCGGAGCTGGAGCCGATCAGGCTGGTGTGGGACCCAGGCTGGGACGTTGCTGACGAGCAAGCCGTGATTTCAGCGAGATGGCACCAAGGTTCGCTGCAATCGGCGCCTCCAGGGGCATGCCCACCGTGGGCTCAGCTGAGGCCGCTGAAGGTGAACTGTTGAAAATGACTCTGTTTTGAAGTGTTTAGACAGAGCATGGTTGCAACATAGTGGCAGAATAACCCACTCAGCCATGCAGGGTTAACCGGTGGTCTGCCTGATGTCCCAGGTTCTATTTTCGCTGCTTGTTAAAAAAAAAAAAAAGCTGTTGTGAGTTAAGATGCTGTCGGTTGATAATGTTTTGAGCTTTTCAGAGGGGGGATAAATGTTAGATATGCTCCCATATTAACAATAGATAGCACGGATGTGAGAACACAGGCATGGGTGACGTCATCATGCTGTGCCTATATTGGGAGACTGTTGGCGGGAGCCGTGGTCTTTTGGCACTCCACCTCCATAACAGCCACAGCCTGTATTAGTTTGGTGATAGCTTGTAGGCTATATGATACACATGTGTACCACCTTGTGTGTTCTGTAATAAAGTTTGTGTTCGGTTTAACTCCTGCCTCTGCTGTCCTATTTCCAAACACAACACCCTGTCCTCAAGTGACACATTAATTTATTCATTCTTTGAGACAGATTTACGTTAGTTGGCTCCAAGCTAGGCGGGTAGCAATAGGTGTCTATTGTTAGCGATCATGACATAAGAGGGAGGGCAGAGTTGAATGTAGACTCTGATATTTTAAAGTAACAGAGAACTGAAACCAACCCTTCTCTGAAAGGCTGGAAAAATTTAAAAAAAAAATTATGAAAGAAAATCTGAACAAAATATTTCAAAAACATTTCATTAATAATTAAGCCATGTGTGAGCTGTTAAAATGTGGAAAAAAGTGCACTCAGTGACCCCTTTAAAGAGGTCACATCAAAATATACTTTTTTGTTACACATAATAGTTGCAGTATACCTCATTTGTAGGTCAGGCTTGTCTTCCCTAACTTCTCTACCACACCCCGTCATAAATTTGCGTAACAGACAAAGAGTGGCAAGCACAAACTCAAAAAGTGAATTGACTACATGGATAAATATTTACAGTATAAAAGTTATACTGTTACACTGTGAATGCGCCTGAAGAACACACCAATGTCACATGTACAGTCATTCCAGTACAATGATGGGTCCAATTTTTTAATAAAAGGAGAAGATTGGACCCTTGGTAAAACGACATGTAGCCATACATTATGTGGCATTCTTTCTACTAGCTGACGAGAATTCATGATGGCTAATCGATCATACAAACAGTGCTACCAAACTTCTGTTAATGAACATGAAGCTATGGTGTTTTTTTCTACACAAATTATGGGACACTGGGCTGTTTTCGATAGCCATTGCTAACAGTGGCTAATACTAGAGGAATGGTTTTTCTGACTTGTTGCACTGGAATTTGGTCAACTTTATCACAGTCATTTTGACGCACCATAATTCCACTGAGTTTCATTAACATTTAAAAGGGTGTTTTGCCTATCATATTTCTCTTCACAAGATGTATTTCAAGTATTGTATACTTTTTACATATTACTGCTGACTAAGATGGTCAGGTGGTCCAAGAAGCAAAGTTGAATGAATGCCGCTTTCAACGTACAGTACCAAACAGCTTTTCAGGAACAGGACATGAGCTAAAGCAAAGTCCAGTGTAATAGTGCCAGAATGAGAAGGGTATCATCAAGGATTCATGTGCCGCATCTAACACTAATACTTTGTTTGTGGACATTTTTTTATTTAATCCTGGAACTGTTAGAAAATTAACCAAATTACACCCATGTACCAGACTTCTGGAGTTCTAAAAATGTTATACAGTGAAAAACTGTACAGCATGATGTAGAGGTGGTGGTATTTTTTTTTTATTTTTTTGTTTCAAATTGAGTTGTCAGGAGTGTAGCCATTATGGAAAATAACCCAAGATACTGCTATGGTAAACTTCATATTGTCACTGTTGGATGATAACATGTATCTCCAACATTCAATGGATACGTGTGGGAAAAATGCATTGTTGTGTTATCTTGTGTACCATATTGATTCAGATTTTACTGAAGTAGTTCAGTCCAATTCAACTTGAATTTATGGCACATATTCACAACAAGAGCTGTCTCATAGCACTTTTAACTGTAGGGCAGACTCCACAATTGCAGAAAAGACCCCAACAATCAGGCGATCCCCTGTGAACAAGCTCTTGGTGATGGTGGAGAGGAAAAACTGCCTTTCAGCAGGAAGAAACCTCAGAATCAGACTCAGTGAGGGGCAATAATCTGTTGCGACTGGCTGGGAAGAAGAAGAAAAGAACAGACATGTCGAGAGCAAACAGTACATCGGGGACTCAGACTGTGGGAAAGAGCAAACAGGTGGTGATCAACAGCAAAAATATTACATTGAGAGTTAAGAAAAGAGTGAAGCCCAGTGCATCCTGGGAGGTCCCTTGGTTGTCTAAACCTATAGCAGCATAACTAAGGGAAAATTCAGGGTCACCTGATCCAACCCTAAGTAGAAGCTTTGTCAGAAATAAAAGTTTTAACCCTATTCTTAAAAATAGAGATCAAGTCTGTCTCCTGAATCCAGATTTCAGCTGGTTCCGTCGAAGAGGAACCTGATAACTGAAAGCTCTGCTTCCTATTGTACTTCTAGAGATTCTAGGTATTACAAGTAATCCTGCATTTTGGGAGCGTAGTGTTCTGTTAGGATGATAAGGTACTGTCAGATCAGTAACACTTCTGTGGATACACATAAATGGTAAATGGCATTCACTTACATAGCACTTTTTCTCATGTCTAGATGACCAAAGCGCTTTACAGATCCTGGTATCCACCAATTCACACATACATTCACACACTGATGGCGGTGGAGCTGCCATGCACAGGCGCTGGCCTGACCCACCAGGAGCAACTGGGGGTTCAGTGTCTTGCTCAAGGACACTCCAACATGCAGACTGCACACAGAGTGGGAATCAAACCCCTAACCCTCCAGTCAGTAGTCGGCCACACTACATAAGGGTGAGCCGATCCGATCCTCCGTATCGGTATGGGGTTCAATCCTGGCAAAATGGCTGGATTGGTATTGGTAAGGAATAAAAGTAATTTACTGATCCGATACATTAATAATATTAAAATGAAGGTGCAATTATGTTTGTTCTCAGCCGCGCTGCACGTGGCTTCTGTGAACAAGAGCAACAAGTGTCACATGTCACTGGAGCCTGTCTGTGGAACTCACCTCAGTATATTTGCTGCCTGATACCAGCCTTTACAATTGTAACCCCACCAACTTGATGAAACACTTGCAAAAGTATCACAGTAAAGGAGTATGCCGAATTCTGTCAAGAACTGAGCAGAAGGAAGTGTGTTGCGCATCACCAACCGCTGCTTTTCCAGCTCGGAGGCTGGAAGATGGTAAAAGTGAAACTAAAAGAATGAAAATGAAAGCTTGTATAACAGTGTAAATTTGCTGTCCCCTCAAAATAACTCAACACACAGCTATTAATGTCTAAACCGCTGGCAACAAACGTGAGTACACCCCAAAGTGAAAATGTCCAAATTGTGCCCAAAGTGTCAATATTTTGTGTGGCCACCATTATTTTCCAGCACTGCCTTAACTGTCTTGGGCATGGAGTTCACTAGAACTTTACAAGTTGCCACTGGAATCCCCTTCCACTCCTCCATGATGACATCACAGAGCTGGTGGATGTTAAAGATCTTGCTTTCCTCCACCTTCCATTTGAGGATGCCCCACAGATACTCAATAGGGTTTAGGTCTGGAGACATGCTCGGCCAGCCCATCACCTTTACCTTCAGTTTCTTTAGCAAGGCAGTGGTCATCTTGGAGGTGTGTTTGGGGTCGTTATCATGTTGGAATACTGCCCTGCGGCCCAGTTTCCGAAGGGAGGGGGTCAGGCTCTGCTTCAGTATGTCACAGTACATGTTGGCATTCGTGGTTTCCTCAATGAACTGTAGCTCCCCAGTGCCGGCAGCACTCACGCAGCCCCAAACCATGACACTCCCACCACCATAGTTGACTGTAGGCAAAAAACACTTGTCTTTGTACTCCTCGCCTGGTTGCCGCCACACACACTTGACATCATCTGAACCAAATAAGTTTATCTTGGTCTCATCAGACCACAGGACATGGTTCCAGTAATCCATGTCCTTGGTCTGCTTGTCTTCGGTAAACTGTTTGCAGGCTTTCCTGTGCATCATCTTTTAAAGGGGCTTCCTTCTGGGATGACAGCCATGCTGACCAATTTGATGCAGTGTGTGGCGTATGGTCTGAGCACTGACAAGCTGACCCCCCACCCCTTCAACCTGTGCAGTAATGCTGGCAGCACTCATACGTCTATTTTCAAAAGACAACCTCTTGATATGACGCTGAGCACGTGCACTCAATTTCTTTGGTTGACCATGGCGAGGCCTGTTCTGAGTGGAACCTGTCCTGTTAAACCGCTGTACGGTCTTGGCCACTGTGCTGCAGCTCAGTTTCAGGGTGTTGGCGATCTTCTTATAGCCTAGGCCATCTTTATGTAGAGCAACAATTCCTTTTTTTCAGCTCCTCAGAGAGTTCTTTGCCATGAGGTGCCATGTTGAACTTCCAGTGACCAGTATGAGAGAGTGTGAGAGTGATAACACCAAATTTAACACACCTGCTCCCCATTCATACCTGAGACCTTGAAACACTAACGAGTCACATGACATCGGGGAGGGAAAAACAGTGGAACCTGTTCTGTTAAATCGCTGTATGGTCTTGGCCACCGTGCTGCAGCTCAGTTTCAGGGTGTTGGCAATCTTCATCAGCATGACAGTAGACAACCAAACGACAGAAACACACGCATGACAGACAAAGGGATTACCCATGGAAAGTAAAACTAACACAACTATAAAACCTATATACATCATAGCTTAATATATGATGACCCGTATAAACACATGAATCATCCCGTTGCACAATGAAGGACTATCAGGAGCAGAGTGAAATGTGAGGTACAAGTTAGTCTGTAAGGTGCAGTGTGGCAGCATTGTTATGACCAGAATGCAACATCATAGTGAGTTATTGTACGGTGAAATGGCATGCGGCACGAAAGATTTCCTGTACCTGGCCGTTCGACAGCGAAGCTGTAGTAGTCTACTGGAGAAAGTGCTCCGCTGTCTGTCCAGTGTGTGGTGGAGGGGGTGATCAGGATTGTCCATGATGGATCGCAGTTTATTTAGTGTTCTCCTCTCCACCACTGGCTCAAAGGGCTCCGGTCTGAGACCAATTACAGAGCCAGCCCTTTTGATAATCTTGTCAAGTCTGTTGTTGTCTCTGGCCCTGATACTGCTACCCCAACAAACGGCAGCAAAGAAGATGGCGCTGGCGACAGCTGTCTGGTAGAAAAGCTTCAGCATCCTGCTACACACGTTGAAGGATCTCAGCTTCCTCAGGAGGTAGAGTCTGCTCATCCCCTTCTTGTACGCAGCATCGGTGTTGGATCTCCAGTCCAACCCGCTGCTGATCCTGACACCCAGATATTTGTAGTCTTCAACCACTCTCACATCCTCTCCCCTAATCTGCAGTGGCTGAGAAGGCGTCTTCCTCTTCCTGAAGTCAGTCACCATCTCTCTGGTCTTGCTGACATTCAACCTCAGGTGATTCTGCTCCGTCCACTCCACAAATTTATCTACCAGTGCCCTGTACTCCCCCTCCTCTCCTCCTCTTATACACCCCACAACAGCTGACTCGTCAGAGAATTTCTGCAGGTGGCATGACTCTGTGTTGTACTGAAAGTTAGTGGTGTATAAGGTAAAGAGAAAAGGAGAGAGCACAGTCCCCTGTGGAGCTCCCGTATCACTAGCCACCACTCTAGACAAGACACTGCCCAGCCGGGCAAACTGTGGCCTGCCTGTCAGGTAGTCAGTAATCCAGGAGATCACAGAGCTGTTGACCCCCATCACCCGCAGTTTCTCACCCAGCAGCAGTGGCTGGATGGTGTTAAAGGCACTGGAGAAATCAAAAAAGGTGATTCTCACAGTATCACCTCCACCATCCAGGTACAGATGGGCTCGTTGCAGCAGGTAGATGACAGCATCTTCAACTCCTGAATGGGGCTGTTATGCAGACTGCAGAGGGTCCAGCCACGTCTTCACCTGCGGTCTCAGGTGGGCTAAGACCAGTCTCTCCAGGACCTTCATCACATGAGATGTGAGGGCAACTGGTCGATAGTTGTTTAGGTCCGATGGAGGTAACTTCTTGAGGACAGGAACCAGGCAGGATGTCTTCCACAGCACCGGTACTCTCTCCAGACTCAGGCTCAGGTTGTACAGGTGTTTCAGTGCCAGAGCCAGCTGGTTGGCACAGGCCCTCAGGGTCCTGGTGGAGATGCCATCAGGGCCCGCCACCTTCCGCTGACGGAGTCTCTCCAGCTGTTTCTTCACCTGGTCTTTAGTCACCGTGAAGTGAGGGAGGGTCCTGGTGCCCCCTGAGGAGGAGGGGGGGGGGAGATGGAGAGAGGTACTGCACAGGAGGGTGGGTGGGGGGGGGGGGGTCTGGTTGTGCTGCTGGGGTGACAGACTGTGAGTTGAACCTATTAAAAAACAGATTCAGTTCCTCAGCTCTCTCCTGGCTTCCAGATGGCTGGCTGACTCTCCCCTTGCGCCCAGTTATTTGTTTCATTCCCTCCCACACATCTTTAGCGTTGTTTTGCCTGAGTTTCTCTTCCAACTTCCTCATATAATTGTCCTTGCACCTCCTCAGCATCTCTCTCAGCTCATACTGCACTCCCCTCAGCTTCTCCTTGTCTCCAGCCCTAAAAACTCTCTTCTTTTTGTTCAGAAGTGCTTTCAGGTCACTGGTGACCCATGGTCTGTTGTTGGAGAAGCAGTGTACAGTCTGAGGTGGCATGGTCGTTTCTTCACAGAATCTGATGTATTCTGTGATGCAGTCGGTCATATTGTCTATGTCCACCCCATGTGGTTCATGAAGCAGTCCTGTAGTTCATCAGCAGCCTCCTGTGTCCACCTCCTCAGCCTATGCCATCTTTATGTACAGCTTTATTTCAGATCCTCAGAGAGTTCTTTGCCATGAGGTGCCATGTTGAACTTCCAGTGACCAGTATGAGAGAGTGTGAAAGCGATAACACCAAATTTAACGCACCTGCTCCCCATTCACACCTGAGACCCTGTAACACTAATGAGTCACATGACACCGAGGAGGGAAAATGGCTAATTGGGCACAATTTGGACATTTTCACTTAGGGGTGTACTCACTTTTGTTGCCAGCGGTTTAGACATTAATGGCTGTGTGTTGAGTTATTTTGAGGGGACAGCAAATTTACACTGTTATACAAGCTGTACACTGACTACTTTACATTGTATCAAAGTGTCATATCTTTTGTGTTGTCCCATGAAAAGATATAATAAAATACTTACAAAAATGTGAGAGGTGTACTCACTTTAGTGAGATACTGTAAAAAGCAGCAGCGTTGCTGAACTGAGTCAAATTTGTAATATATTCCTTGACTTTTAGATTTATGTTTTTCAATTCAATTCAATTCAACTTTATTTATATAGCGCCATTTCACAACAACAGTCATCTCATAGCACTATCAACTGTAGGGGGGAACCCCCACAGTTGCAGAAAGACCCCAGCAATCAGGCGATCCCCTGTGAGCAAGCACTTGGCGACGGTGGAGAGGAAAAACTCCCTTTTAACAGGAAGAAACCTCCAGCAGAACCAGGCTCAGGGAGGGGCAGTCATCTGCTGCGACTGGCTGGGGGGTGAGGGGATAGAGAAGAAGAAAAGAACAGACATGTAGAGAGCAAACAGCACGATGGGGACTCAATCTATGGGAGAGAACAAACAAATGTTAATGACCAGCAAAAAAAAAAAAATTTCATAGAGAGTGAGGAAAGGAGTGAGGCCCAGTGCATTACTGGAGGTCCCCCGGCTGACTAAACCTATTAGCAGCATAACTAAGGGAGGGTTCAGAAACACATGATCCCTCCCTAATTATAGGCTATATCAAAAAGGTAGGTTTTAGCCCTATTCTTAAAAACAGAGATCAAGTCTGACTCCCGAATCCAGATTGGCAGCTGATTCCACAGGAGAGGAGCTTGATAACTGAAGGCTCTGCCTCCCATTGTACTTTTGGAGATTCTAGGTATTACAAGTAATCCTGCATTTTGGGAGCGTAGTGCTCTGTTAGGATAATACGGTAGTATCAGATCTTTTAAATAAAAAGGAGCCTGATTGTTTAGAGCTTTGTAAGTAAGAAGAAGGATTTTAAACTTAATTCTAAACTCTATGGGAAGCCAATGAAGGGAGGCCAGAACCGGAGAGATATGATCTCTCTTTCTAGTACCTGTTAAAACTCTTGCTGCAGCATTTTGGATCAGCTGAAGACTTTTTAAAGATGTTTTAGGACAGCCTGATAATAAAGAATTACAATAATCTAATCTCGAGCTAACAAAAGCGTGGATCAGCTTCTCAGCATCACTCTTGAGACAAGATGCTCCTAATCTTGGCAATATTACGCAAATGATAGAAGGCGATTTATATGTGTGCGAAATGCAACCAGTCATTACCAAAGTATGTTCTGTACTTTTATTGTTTTAATTAAACGAGACAGTATGGGGTTTGGATTGGTGTTGGCCGATACTCAGTCACAATATCGGCATTGTATCGTACTTGAAAAAGTGGTGTCAGCTCATCCCTAGATACACATCTGTATTTGTAATTTAATTATTTTCTTATGTTCTCTTACATTGTACAGCATTGCCATCATTTTTTTCCTAAATATTCTGCTATGCTTCTGTTTTACTGTATCTTTTTTTCACATTCTGGAGTATGCATCTGTGTGTGTGTGTGTGTGTGTGCGCACGCGCGCATGCGTGCGTGTGTGGCTGTGTACAGCTGTCACATCATCAGCTCTCCTGAGAGTAGATGGCTAGCCAGGAGGACGGAGGACGGAAGTGGGTGTCCAGAGGGAGCTACGTGATTGATGTGTTTTGGGGTAGTGGACGTGTTAGTGTGGGGGGGGGGGGGGGTTGTGAATCAGGAATGGGATGGGAGCTTGATGGGACTCTGCCACAAGGGGAAGGCACGGCTTTCAAGTGGGGGAGGAGGGAGCCTTAACAAGCCCTAGATTGTTAGTGACAGGCAGATACTTCAACACTTAAAGTAGAAGGTTTGATTTAATCACAGAGCTGTCATTTGTTATTTGTCTGGCTTGCTCCACCAGGGCCACGGCTGATCAACTGCCTAGTCCCAAGAGAGCCCTTTTTCCCCCCTGTAATGTCTAAATCCCCGGCACAAATTACATGCCTACACCTCCCCGTTCCCACCCCTTCGCCACCCCCTCCCTGCTTCAATCCTGCCACGTTAGGGGATGAAGGCCAGAATGGGGGAATTCATGAAGAGAAGGAAGCTGATAGGCAAAATGTGTGCAAGAGAAGAAGGCAGGCACAGAAATGAGAGAGAAGGGAGATGGAATGGCCTGAGGGCCTCTAAAGATCATTAATAGGACTGTCAGGGAGGTTGCCAGTTGGTTAGCTTATCATAAATAAGAAATGAGCTCCTCCCTCCTTGCCCATTTGAGTTCATTAATAATGCCTGCTGTGGCTGTTTTGTTGCGTCGTACTTTGAGGCGAAGGGAGACAGTGAGGTTGAGGCATGATGAAGTGAATTCAGGGATTTACTGGTCTCACTTTCCTGCTCCACTAATCTAGTAGGACAGCTTTCCAAATTAGCACTGAGACCTGAATAGCATGGCACAAACTCAATTACTCCCAGGACCAGTCGGAGTTGCTGGAGGCTAGAGGGAGGTAATCTCAAAAATGACAATGTAAACAAAGGATACATTTTAACGATAACACTACAGTGCATCCGCCCTCCCCCCATGTATCCATACTGGCATTTATACTCCTGTTAAAATTAGATGGAAAGCTGTTGAATTTAAAAATTGCACAAATAAAAAGAAACTAGGAGTTGATTTTTGGAGACTTCCACATTTGCATATCACCACCACCTATTGGTGTCGACATGAAAATACATTTGCAATCTGTCATTCCTCCAGTCAAGATAGGTTTTTACCTCCGCCAAAGAGGAACATGATCATTTCAGTTTGTCTGTCTGTCTGTTAGCAGTATTATGCAAAAACTACTTGACGGATTTTGATAAAATCTTCACCAGAGGTGGCCCTTGGGCTACAGTTGAACCCATTAGATTATGGAGGTTCTTCTGGTCCTACTAAGCCAAGGCCAGAATCGTCTATTTATCCGGGAACTCTTGTTGTTCATTTCGGTCCTTTTATGGTCACGGTGGACTAACCATTAACTATTAACCAACCACTAACTTTTTCACCATTAGATAGGGTAGACCCACATCTATACAGTCTTTTCCACCCTTTATTAGATAAGGTAGAACTCCACCTGTGAACCCACAACACCCTGATACATCTCCTCACACACTAACCACTGAGCTAAAGAGGAATGCCCCTAGTAGGTGTGAGCTAGTAGTGGAGGTGAATCTTAGCATATTAGGAAACTGCACCACTGATGGAAGGATTTGTAACACCTCCCACCTTAAGGAAGTGGTGCAGTTGAGAGATCCCATACGAGTCCCCATTTTCTTTTATGGCCCGACTAGGCCAAGGCCAGAATTGCCTATTTACCAGAAACTCTCACTATCCATTTCAATTGTTTATTGTCAAGGTGGACTAACCTATTGCCTTTTTCACCTTCAGGTAAGGTAGACTCACACCTATATACCAATGCCAGGATTCAAACCTTTGAGCCTGCGATCCAAATCCTCACACGCCAACTACTGACCCCCTGCTAGCTATGAGCTAGTAGTGGAGGTGAACCTTAGTGAGTCAAGAAACTGCATCACTGATTGATTTCTTATGCAAGGATTCGCAACAGAGGTAATCCATGAGCACAACCCATTGCCACGACCCTATCTCGCAATGTTAAAGAAAATGGAAAAAGTTGTCCAGAATCCACATCCTGACCCGGATCACCTCCAAAATCTAACTGGTTCATCTGTAGCCCAAAGGCCACCTCTGGTGAAAGTTTCATCACATTTGTCCAGTAGTTTTTGCATAATCTTGCTAACAAATGAACAGACAGACAAACCTGCATTCTGAGAGATAGGGCCTTGACTAAGGCATGTGCTCTCTGAGTGCCCTCTAGTTTGGTTATGTCATCATCTCCTTGTTGTAAAGGGATATTTTATGAAGCTATAATAGATAACACAGGGTTACAAAAATAATTTTTTTGTAAGTTGTCTGTGTTTTTTCAACTGATTTAAGACAATTTTGCACCGCTGAATCCGAAAATGACATCCGTTTCTCTCAATCAGGTCAGGTTTTTATGCCAAGTTGATTTTTAAAAAATCTGATCTTCTGACTAAATCGATTAAATTTTTATGGCATTATCGGTTGATTTTTGTTAATATTTCTCATCCGAAATAGATTTTTAAGAGAAAAAAATCATTTTCTAACACAATTTATTGATTAAATGTTACAAACTTCAATTGCTGTAAATTGAATAGTAGACATTGATAAAGGTAAGTACATGTAAATTGAATGTTACGTCATCATTGTTCAAAATTCCGATCTTCAACTTCCATTTATTCGAACCTCTAGAATGCTCAGCGGCAGGGATGTCTCTCTTCAGAGTCCAACAGTAATCAGCCATCATGACAATTTATGACATCATGTCATAAACTGGCACATGCAAACTCTTTAGAGTTTGAGAAATTTCAAGAAATAAAAAAGAATTTTGCATCATATAAAGCAAAAATACTCGTACATGTAAACAAAAATGTAAAAAACAACATGTGGCCATAGTTCAAAAAGTTGACCTGACTGAGCAAAACCAATGTGATTTTTGGATTCAGCACGTCAAAATTGTCCTAAATCAGCTAAAAAAAAACGTAAGACAATAAATTTGGTGTTGACCAGTGTAATAAGATACATTCCAGCATGATAATCTAGTAAGCATTAGGCACTTAAACTTTTATGGTTGATCTGAAATATATCGGTAATAGTCCAACCAGCTGTTTAGAACATTAGATAATAGCCTCACGCCAAATTATGCAGAACTAGACAATAAAATTCTTAGTTAAATGTGAATATCTATATCTATGCCTAGTGTTGTAGTCGAGACCTCGTCAAGACCAGAGTGTCACTCATGACCAAAACCAAGTCAAGACCAAGACCTACATACCAATGATCTTGGTCTTGGGAGACTGTGGTCTCAGTCTGGTCTCAGTCTAGTTTCGACTACAACACTACCTATGCTAGTTATATGTCTAAACAGTTGTGTGTTAGGTTGAAACTGGAGAAAAGCATTCGATAGAACACATGTAGTTGTACCATTCTAGTGCCTTTCCACTGCACCATCAACTGTAAGGTGGTACACAACAGCATTGAGCTTCTCCAGCGTTTGCTGACGTACCTGTGTGTTCTGTTTATCCTGGTATACTCGTAGTTCTGACATATTTGGTGGACAGTAGGAGCTAAAATAATGTCTTTTGCTTTGCTAAATCCTCTGGTCATGGACAACTATTTTATACTTTTTTCATTACAGAACATAATTAAGAAAATTGAGTACTGTTTGTAGAGTGGAACAACCAAGTGTAAAATAACATGCTGTGACTGGGAAAATAGAACTTATTATAAAACAAATATCATAAAATAGAGAAAAATATTTTTCACCTAGATTTAATATAATGATGTACTTTCTACAAATAAGTAAAAAGGGTGCAAATTCACCATATTATAGTCCACTGCTTCTGTGTGTCAATAGAAAGGTTCATTTTTTCTTAGTTCTTGTTAATAGAGAAATATATACAGGATATGACACTAGCTCTTCACTAGCTATTCAGCTCACTGTTCTCCTGGGATCTGGACAGACAGGAAAGAAATCATTGAATGTTAAGACTGAATGTGGTAGAAAAATGGTGGTTGGTTGTTCAGGGGGAGTGTGGAAGCAAGTTCAGAGGGTCACCCTCCAGGTAAAAGCATTGCCTTTTAATTAGGGTGAAAGGATATGATTCTTTTATAAAGGCCAGGGGCCTGGGCGCTGTTGAGGCTGATAGCAGTCAATGCTGCTCATTAACCCTCTTTCCTGCTCTCTACTCTCGACATGACTCCATCTGAGAAGGCATAGATAAAAGGCTCAGCCAGGCCACAGATGACAGGAAGGCTTCGGAGGTTTTGTACTCTACTTTCTTCCCCTTCACTCCTCTTACTTTCTCTTTGTTTCTGTTATAGCTTTTTTTTTCTTTTGGTTGCCAATGATGTTTTTCTCTCTGCTTGTCATGAATTATGCCTCAATCTCTCCATGCTGATCTACCCAAGGTTGAGCTTCATTCTGTCAATGGGGATTTTTTTATGAGCAGAGCCATAGTTCATATCTCAGATACCATTTATCTAACTGATACCACTGCTTTCAAGGGGCCAGTAGTTCTTAGTCATACTTGCCAAAGTTTAAGTTTCAAAGTCCCAGAGGTTGATTGTAAAGCTAGAAAAACTTATAAATATACTATAATATGACAACAGAAATGGCTGCGTCTTTGGTAATTTTTATGATTTCTATATCATTAAATGTAGATTTAGTCATACTTTTATGTCTTTGAAATCTGAGTTGAAATCATTGACCATGTTTACATGTATACAGATAAACCGGTTATGATTGGATTTCTGGAGTTATCTGATTACTCAAGTGGCCATGTAAACAGAATAATCCGATAAAGGCCATGTAACCAGGGTCATTCACTTAAATGGTTTCCCCTCTAATAATCTGTTTATTCAGTGCATATAAACATGAGAAAACTGATTATTTCCATTATCGGTTTATTCCCATAATCGTTTTATTGTGACCATGTAACCGGGATTATTGTTCTATTCTTCTTCTGAAATTTTAGGAGAAGTTTCAAATATACAAACTGCAAACTGTTTCAGATTCAGTAACGGTTTCAGATTTAGTTTAAGATTTAGTAAAAAAAAAAACCAAAAAACCCCATAGTAAATTCATTTCAAAATAGACCAGAGGATGCATTAACTGAAAATTGTTTGTCATTGACAGATTTTTGTTTCATCATTGACAGAAAAATCTGAAGGCTGTCTTTGACAGGCTACACTGAGGATGATTTATTGTCACGTTTACTTACAAATCCAATTTGTCCACTTTATAGCACATATTAAATAGTGATTATCTAGTATTGCCTTGCTTTTTATTTTAGTGTGGTACTTATGGCAGTTCACATTTTTTCATCTGTGTGCTACACACAGTCTCCTACTACATCTGCAAAAAAGTCAAAGTAGCTGAGCCTGAAAACTTTGTTTAAACTGCCAAGTAGTTGTGATGTTGTTGGTTAGAATGGTGAAAAAACAGGGACTGGTGCAGCGGACAGTAAAGTACAAACATGCACTGAATAAAACTGAACATATGAACAAAAACTAAAGCTATTTGACATGTTATTATATGAAAATTGAAATGACAGGTAATAATAGATTATGACTGAATTTGTACAACCCTGTCTGTCAAACTGACAGATAACGAAAAAGTCCAGTGCATCCTCTGAAATAGACCCACATTTAGTAGTAAAAAAAAAAAGTTAAAAAAAAAACAGTGATAAATTTATCAGAAAATTTTACGAGGAAAAACCTCATAAATTTATAAGAATAATGTCTCAAATGTACAATAAAATAGTCCTAAATTCACAAGGGAAGAAACACAGATTTATGAGGAAAAATGGTGCAAATTTAAGTGAAAAATCCTTCAAATTTAGAATGAAAAAGTTCTAAATTTACACAAAAACTATCATAAATTTAGGAGAAAAAATACTAGTAGTCACTACTTAAATTTTTTAAGTAGATAATCTCTTACTCTTAATTACATTTTTTTGGATAACTGCTCTCACTTTTACTTAAGTTCAACTTGTGGCTTACCTCTGATTGTATAATTTAAATATGTGTATATAAATGAGTATGACGATGCACAGAGTTTTCTTGCTCTTTCTCGGCAGAACACCATTCTGTCCCGATATTTCAACAGCTTGCAAACCAGCTAGCTTGCCTGCATTGACAACAGTTTGTGGGTTGCCAAGTTGTGAGGAAATGGGTCTAGGTTGTGTTTCAATGGTGAGCTGGTAATTTTGATTTACAGGAGTTACTCAAGAGGAACATAAAAACAGGAA
Organism: Pholidichthys leucotaenia; assembly: GCA_020510985.1. Taxonomy (NCBI): domain Eukaryota; kingdom Metazoa; phylum Chordata; class Actinopteri; order Cichliformes; family Pholidichthyidae; genus Pholidichthys; species Pholidichthys leucotaenia. Next base: position 152,017,891 of record CM035838.1, read on the forward strand.
GAGGTTGGGAGATGGCCTTCAGAGATGGGAGAAACCCAGGAAAAACTGGAGTGTTGGCAGGTTGGCTTTTGGTTCTCCCAAAGACAGGACGACGAATAAATAGATACAATATCATGAATGAGCATTAATGAACTGACAGGCAGACATTCACGAGGAGCAATACTATGTTGTGATTTTCTGTTGGTTTTGGTTGGTATATTTTTGACCCCCGTCTATTCTCCCTCTAGTTGTTTTTAGATATCAAACACAGTCGCAGAAGTGAAAGGGAAAAGGGAGACAAAGCATGGCAAAGAAAAGAGTAGGAGGCCAGTGGCCAGAAAGCATGATGTATGATTTTATTCATTCCTCCTTCCTGTGCTTGATTAGGGGCCTTTAAACTGTGATCGATCGACCCTCAGACCAGCCTCAAATCAAAGGCAGACACTGTATGTGCTGAGTGAGAGGGAAACACATGGAAGCATTAGAGGCCTGTGGCTCTGAGCTGCACAGCAAGAGGTTGATTCACTTTGTGTAGGCCATCTAGAGAATAGGATGGCGAGTGTGGGGTTGCTGAGTGATGAAAGGCCGTTGCACACATCTAGATGATGGCGAGTAGGAATTCATGTCTGTACGCTCGTCAGTGCAAATCTATGGACAAATAACAAGAACCCCGATTCTTTGGCTCCTCATCCTTCCATGCTCCACATTCACATTTTCTTTGAGTTCATCTAGTCCTGTGTTTTCTCCAACACCTTCCCTCCTCATAGCCTGAACTCTCTCGAGATGAGACCCAGTCTTCAAGAGATGAACATACTGCAGACAATTTATGATGCCTTTCTAAGGAAGTCAGATCTGGCCTCCATACCTTGGGGATCTTTTTTCTCCCCCCCCCCCCCTCCCTGTCTTTTGCGGCACTGCCAAAAGAACATTCTGATATGTAATCTCTGGCTGAAGGAATGGCAGACAGACACATGTGCGCGGCGCACATTTGTTTTCCCGCTCTTGACCTGAGATCAACTGTAGTGCTGCGGAGAGAAAGGCTGACTTAGAACAGATGGTTCTCCTTAAGGAGCTGAGATGAAACTCTTTGTGTTACAAGTGCTCTTTGGTCTTTTTTGAGACTCCAATCGGTTCAGGCTCCCCTGCTGGGCTCTGTTCCAATGCTCTGAGGCCAAATGAATGGAAAGGCATGCATTGCATGCACATACACACACTTGTGTATCTGATGAATGGTCTCACCTGTCTACTGGATTTGAGTTATTAAACAAAACGAATTCCAGTCAAGGCTAATAAATTGTCCTTGGAATTGTTTTGGAATGAGACTGAAAATACTGGACTTTTGACTTTATAGATTGCAAGGGGATTATGAATTTTCTATAACAATTCAATATAACACATATTAGGAGGAAAAAAAATTCTCAATGCATAGTGATTTAAAAAGGCTGATGGAGTATTGTTGCCACCATGCCAGGCATCGTCCACACCTACCTTGTAAATACAGTAACTAGAGGAAGGAAGGATGTAGGCTTTTCAAATAGACACCATACTTGTATCTATGGTGTCTCCTCAGCCACCCTGCTGTTGTGTCCCTGGGCAAGATACTTTACCCACCTTGCCTCCAGTGTCCATGACACTGGGTATGAATGTGCACAAATGTTCGGTAGTGGTCGGAGAGGGCGTTGGTGTGAATTGGCAGCCACATTTCTGTCAGTTTGCCCCAGAGCAGCTGTGGCTACAGTAGTAGCTTACCGCTACCATTGTCTGTGGAGTAAATGAATAATGGATTTTCATTGTAAAGCGCTTTGGGTTTCTTGAAAGCCACTATATATGTAAATGCAAACCATTATTATTATTATTATTATTATTGTCTAAGCACAGTCTTCAAATTTAGGGTCAGAGGTCAGTTTTTTCCCTAATCTCCTAAACGTGATAACTTCAGAAGGAAATGATGTAGGTTTTTCCTATTGATACCATAGGTATCTGTGTTAAAAATCTTGGACAAGCTCGAAATTGGGTGACCTGGGTGACCTTGGTCTTGACCTCAACGTCAAGGTCAGAGATCAGTTTTTCAATAACTCTTGTAAACATGATAACTCCAGAAGGAAATGAAGGAAGGTTTTGATATTGAAATCTCGGACAAGTTTGAATTTGGGTGACCTTGAACTCATGGTCAAGGCCAGAGATCAATTTTCCAGCAGCAATGGCGTCAATACATATCTTGCAAATGCAATAACTAGAGAAAGAAACTATGTAGTCTTTTCAAATCAATACCATAGTTGTATCTAAGAAAAATCTTGTAAACATGATAACTTGAGAAGGAAATGATTTAGGCTTTTCATACTCATACCTTAGATATTTCTGTGAAAAATCTTGGACAAGTTTGAATTTGGTCCGAGGTAAGATTTTCCATAAATCTTGTAAACATGATAACTTCAGAAGGAAATAATGGAGGCTTTTCACATTAATACCATAGTTCTATCTTTGAAAAGCCTTCTTTACTTAAGCTAATTAACCAGCCAGTGCTCTTAATACCAGCAGACTGAGGGGTAGCACTGGCAGTCGCCAGTATTTTTGTATACGTTGCTGCATTTAATTGAAAACGTACAATTCTGATAATGTGCAATAGTACACTTATAATTTTGTCATGTCCTATTTGTTCAGTGATGGGCTGCTGAACTCACTGTTGTTATTTTGCAGCTTCTAATAAATGATCACTGCTCAAGTCTCACCCAGCAGTTTGTTACGACTGATAATCTGGAGCCTCCAACACATTGATGTTGAATCTGAATAGGAAATGGAGTGCAGAACAGCCAAGGCCCATCTCAGAGGGAGGTTGGGGGCGGGGGAGATTGCAACCCAGCCAGAGTGATGGCATCACTTCTCAAAGCGCACACGCTCGTGACAAGTAAACTGAAATCATCATTGATGTTATTTATTTTCAAATGCTCCCCGCTTGACAGGCGACATCTTGTTTGGCACGCATCCCATGGGAGGCCACGGTGCTCAGCATTTCTCGGCTCCATCACGTGCAGACAGCCGCTCGGTGCTGACACCAAAGGAGTGGGACTCACTAGAGACTTGCTCTGGAATTTGTCACAATTCTTCACCACGCGAAGAAAACACAAATGCACTCAGCTTCTTGTTTACACACATATCCAGATCTGTCGCAATGCTTGTCTCCCACCTCAACATCTGCCACTGCACTCGAAAACAAAAGGTTGTTTGCAAAAAAAAAATAGCCCGTTAAAGATTAGATTTCTCTCTCTGTGTGCGTGTGTGCTAGATAAATGTTAACAAAAGTTTAATCTGTGGAAAGATGGCATGCTACAAATGCCAGTGCACTGACTTCCTTTCCCTGTCTGATTCAGACACGGCACACATCATTTAGAAGTAAATTAACATCTGTCAAGGCAAAATATTAAAATGTTTTCAATAAGCCAAGATAAATTGCTGATAACCTTTGTTTCACATTATTTTGGTGAGTCAGACATTTATCCAAATATCAGCTAATGGCCAGTGCTAATCACTGTTATCCATATCTTACCCTGTGTGTGTTTTTTTAACACAATGCAGGCTTTTCTGCCAGTTTTTCCACCGTAATCCATCACAGATATCATAGCAGTGGCTCCAATTACACAATCCCATTCTACTAACAACTCTGGCCCGCCAGCACTGCCTATCGCAGCAGTCAGCACTGTGGTTGTGTGTACGTACATATTGGTGTGTGCACATTAGTGGGTCTTTGGTAGCCTAGCCCATCCATTCATGTGTACGTGGCCTCATTATCAGTCAGTAGCTGTCTGAGCTCTGGGAGAGTGCAGATGAAGAAGTGAGCATGGCGGCAGGCAGGTAAACCAGCCATGAGCCAACACCAGAGCCCAGATACCTTGGGCACGGCTCCGCTAAAGGAGTCCATTTGTCAAAAGTGCCTCTATAGAGGCCCGCCAGGGAGTACATTACCGGCTGAAGCCCCTGCAGGGATCAGTCCTCTGACTCCCAACCACACTCACTCACCAGGCTGGCCGCCCAAGGTGCTTCCAGCAGTCAGCAGTGACCAGCCTCCAGCCTGCTCTCATTCGATTGGCTCATTAATAAAACAGCCCCCACCCGAGAGCAGGGGACATGCTCCAATGCTCTAGACATCGCTCTCTCCGGCTAATGGGCCAGCAGGGAGAGGCCTTTGTCTGCACCTGACTCCCTCACATCCTTCAACGTGTCAGACAAGACAATGCGAGGAAGGATGGAGGGCTTTGACTGTGCAAAGCCGAGATCATGTTGTATGTGAGCCTGGGCTCAACTCAGTATTCACTGTAGACCTCAACCTGTCTTCAGTCTGGGCTAGTGCCTCAGCTCCCCTCCATCAATCCCACTTAGCCTCACTTGGCCAAACCTCTGCAACTGTGTTTCTATGTCCTTCTTTTTGCATTTCAGCTCCCTAAATCTAGCTGTACAATGATTTCTAGCACCATCCACCAACTCTCACACCTCCTCCAACAATGTTTAGCCCAGACAGTGTGAATTTAGCTGCATTTTGCTGGGGTTTTTTTCCCCTGTTCCTCTTTTGCAGGTTGAGCTCCTGGTAGAAGCTGCTCTGATTCACAGCTGGGCTCCTGGGGGAGAAACAAGAGTTTTGTTTGCGTTGTTGTAGGACGTAAATCTAACAAGAGAGGTGGAGATGGAGCACTAAGGCTTATGGGTCCCTCAGGGGTCTTACTGAGCCCCTCACTAAATAAATCTGAATCGAAAATACATATGGAGCTGTAACCCGTTTACATAAAGGAACGCTTGTTCTCCTCATGGAGAGTATCAGATTTACAGGCTCCACAGTCTGTCTACTGGATCCCATCCTTAGCACATTCACACAGACAGGGACTGAGACTGTCAGTGTGCTTAAAGTTCAAAGCAGATCAAGTTGGTGACGTCAACTGCTTTGCCCCTACTTTAGGCTGCAGGCTTTGTTTCCAGAAACTCAATGGTGTGTTTTTCTTTACAATTCTAACACTAAATTTTCATATGGAGGTCCTAAAACTTGCATAGGCAGCTACATGTTTACATCTCTTAACATCAGTATCAGCTTCTTGGCTGCAAGTGTAAACCCTGCCTTGAATTTGTCAGACATAATTGAAGGGAAGAGGTGGTTCTTCCCAGTCATTAGCTTAAGGAAGGAGTCTGGAGATTTATGAATATCCCCAGTTGACTTAGAACAGCCCTAGTCACTTCCATATGTGACCCTGAGGCTGAGTGGTTGACAGGGCCCTTCCAGGCCGATTAGACCCTCACTGAGAGGCCTGCCTTGTTGGCAGCTGTGGGGGGACGGCACAGCCTCTTGAGCTCAATTGGTAAAGATCATAGATATAGAGGCCCAGTGAGGGCAGCCAGTTACTGGGTCGCCGCAGCCAGTGGGGCCCTCTAACTTGACACTGGGTTTACTGTTACCCTCAGTCCCTTAAAGAGGAAATAACAGAGGCGCCAATTAAAGCTTTAAGACATTTAATAAAAACCCTCTGTTGTTGACTTTAAAACATCCCGGTTAATCCCAGTTTGTTTTTATAATGGAACCCCAGTCAGCTGAAATCACTCTGATTTCTATTAAAATGGGATTGAGTGGTTTTCTGTTGAGATTTACAACAATCTTTGCCTTATTTTCCAGCTTGTGACTTGATTGCTATATAAACAACCATTTTTTTTTTCCACAATATCTTTATTGAACCTTTTCTTTTTTTTTTAACAAACATGATACAAACAATCAAACACTAACACTAAAGTACTACAAAAAAAAAATGCACTAAAAACACCAACAACCACCAACAAAATCAAGTCTTCAACAATGCTCCTCTGTTTAGTCTAGACAATCCAATACATAAGTATACATATTATGTTCACCAGTTTGGAATTTACAAGGTCCACACACATCATTCACCTTCTTCTTCAAGAGTTATGTTTAAATTTTTTACATAATCAATAAAAGGTCTCCATATATTCTCAAACACAATTTCCTTTGATTTTAGTATATATGTTATTCTTTCTAATGGAAGGTTTGTTAACATCTGTCTTAACCACTGAGTCACATCTGGTCTATGAGTCTTTTTCCATAATAGTGCAATACATTTTTTGGCATTAAGCAAACTGAGGTCTATGAATGTTCTTTCACTTTTATTAAAATTATGCTTTTCTGGGTACAGACCCAACAAAAACAGTTTAGGATTCAATATGATTTGTTTTGAGATTATTTTTTCAATTGTTACCCTCACCTCTTCCCAAAACATTCTTATTAATCTACATTCCCATAAACAATGAAATAGGGTTCCTTTACTTTCCATGCATTTTGTGCATGTATCTGGTATATTTTTGTTATATCTATTTAACTCCTCCGGTGTAACATACATCCGCATTAACCATTTGAAATGTATCAATTTAAGGCGTGCATTTATTGATTTGGTTTGAGCTTCTGTACAAGCCAATTCCCATTGTTCCTCTGAAATTTCAATTTGCAGATCTTCTTTCCAGTAGTTTAATCTTTTCAGTGAATTTTCACTTGAAGATAGTGTCAATAAGTTATAAAACTCTGAAATAATACCCTTTCTTTTACTATCTTTCATCATCATTTTTTCCAAGGATGAATAAATAGGTCGAGTGAGAGCTTTATTTTGATTTGATCGAATAAAGTTTCTAAGTTGAAGATATTTAAAAAAATGTGTTCTATTGAGATTAAATTTGATCCTCAGCTCTTCAAAAGACATTATGTTGTCTGCACCTGGCAAATATAAATCCTGAATCTTTTGTATCCCTTTTAAATTCCATACTTTAAATACAGCGTCCGCTCTCCCTGGTTTAAAATATTGATTACCCCATATTGGACTAAATTGTGACAATAACTGTGGCTCTTTTAAATAGTTTTTAGCTTCACACCATATTTTGATCATATGCTTTACAAATGGATTTTTAACTTGTTTTTGTAATTTTTTTGCCGAATCTGAGTATATGAATATGGGAAGAGGTAAAGGTAAATTGTATGATTCCATTTCAGTCCAGTGAGGGAGATCATTTGATGAAAAATAATATGTCATAGACCTCAGTTGTGCCGACCAATAATACAACATAAAATTTGGACATTTCAGACCTCCACGATCAAATGGTAAATATAATAAAGACAAACGTAATCTAGCCCTCCTGTTGTTCCATATAAATTCCACTAACTTTTTTTTTATTCTTGAGAATAGATCTAAAGGTGGTGATAAGGGAATGTATTGAAATAAATAAAGTATTTTAGGTAAAATATTACTTTTAAGTATATTGATTCTCCCGATCATCGACATTGGTAGTGACATCCATCTCTGAGTTAACTCACTGATATCTGACATTAAGGCTTCATAGTTGACACTGGCGACTGATTCTAGCTTAGGCATAATTTGGATTCCTAAATATTTAAACTGATTTACAACATTGAATTGATTTACCTCAGGGGCTGGGTAATTTCTCTGGGTCTCATTTAGCATTAATATTGAAGATTTAGTTTTATTTATTTTATATCCTGATATTTCCCCAAAATTCTTTATTAAATTCAACAAGGTTGGAATTGATTTTTTTAGATTCGACATAAACAAAATTATGTCATCGGCGTACAGGGAGATTTTATGTTCTGTTGGTCCAACTTTAATTCCATATATTTGTGAATGTAAACGTATCGCTATCGCTAAAGGTTCAATTGCCATAGTAAACAGTAAAGGTGAAAGTGGACAGCCTTGTCGACATCCTCTATTGATTTTTATTGGTTTTGAAATATTGTTATTTGTTAGGATTTCTGCTGTAGCATTATTGTATATTATTTGAACCCATTTTATGAAATTATTTCCAAGTCCAAACCTTTGTAGTACTTCAAAAAGAAAGGGCCATTCAACTCTATCAAAGGCCTTTTCGGCGTCCAATGATAGGAGAGCTGTATCCGGTGCTTCTTTATTAAAATAAATAATATTAAATAGTCTTCTTACATTATGGAAGCCTTGTCTACCCTTTATAAAGCCATTCTGATCTCGATTAATAATATTTGGTAAAATTTCTTGTATTCGTCTTGCTAAAATTTTACAGATTATCTTAAGGTCGGCGTTTAATAGGCTTATTGGTCTCATATTTTCACATTTATTAGAGGGCTTACCTGGTTTTGGCAGCAGTATAATTAAGGCATTATTTATGTATGATGGTAAATTATTATTTTGAAATGCTTCTAAAACCATTTCCAAAAAAGGTTTTATTAATTTATTCTTAAATTTTTTATAAAGGTCAACTGGAAGACCATCTGGTCCTGCACTTTTTCCTGATTTCATATTATCAATGGCTAGCCCAACTTCTTCTTGACTAATTTTAGACTCCAATATCTCCCTGTTTTCATTTGGAATACACGGTATAGATAGTTCGTTCAAAAACCCATTTAGTTTTGTTAATTCAGGTTCATTTTTGGTATCATATAATTTTTCATAGTAATCTCTAAAGGCTCTATTAATTTCTAAAGGATCTATAACTACCTGTCCATTACTTATAATACTGGTAATTGGTGTTTTAATTTCCAATTGTTTAATCTGCCATGCTAATAATTTTCCTGATTTTTCACCTTGTTCATAAAAAGATTGTTTCAATCTTAGAAGACTCGAGGCAGCTCTATTCGCTGATTTTTTGTCGTATTCAGCTCTCAAAATCAGTAATTCATTCTCCAACCTTGGGTCACTTCCTGCATACACTTTTTCCTGAAGATTTTTTATTTTATGTTCCAATTTAGCTCTCTCCTCTCGAGTCTTCTTAGATTTTGATCCTGTATAACTAATAATATGTCCCCTAATAAAAGCTTTGAAAGCCTCCCACTTTACACATGCTGATGTTTGTGTAGTATTGATGTCAAAGAACTCGTCTATCTGTTTTTCTATATACTTGACAAATTCCTCATCCTGAAGCCATTTATGCTGAAATTGCCATCTACCTGATTCCTTTATCAATTTTTTATCTACATATATTAGACAACAGGGTGCATGGTCAGAGATCACGATGTTATCATAAAAGCAGTTTTGAATCTTGGACCTTAATTCTGTGGAAATCAAAAAATAATCAATACGTGAGAATGTCTTGTAGGTACTGGAATAACAAGAATAGGCTTTAACTTGTGGTTTCATTTCTCTCCATATATCTAACAATCTCAATTCTTTCATAAAATGATTAATAGTCATCCTACATCCAATGTGCGTACAATCCAGTCCTGTTGATCTATCCACACCTGGATTCAATGTACAATTAAAATCCCCTGCTATTATATGTTGCCCTGTAAGTGATGATAAGATGAGAAATAAATTAGCAAAGAACTTCTGGTCATCTATATTGGGACCATATAAGTTCACAAGATTTATATTTTCTAATAGCAAAGAACCTTGAATGATTACATATCTTCCAAATTTGTCTCCAATTACATTTTTCACTTGAAAAGGAACTGATTTATGTATGAGAGTCATAACTCCCCTGGCTCGGGATGAAAATGAAGAGGTGAATACACTTCCCTGCCATCTACTCCTAATTCTTTTAACATCCTCCTCTATCAGATGAGTTTCTTGTAAAAACACAATTCTTGAACCCATGTCCTTTATTTTATTCATAACTTGTTTAAGTTTTTTTAAATTTTGTAGACCTCTGCAATTCCATGAAGTTAAATTAAGATTAACACTTTGGTCCATGATCAATAGAGAGTTTGGGATTACCTTGCAGTGTAAACATGCTCATACAGAGAAGCAAAAACATAAGTGGTTGAACATTCATCCTACAAACTACACACAAACAAATTCCCCCTTCCCACACTTGTGGCAAACCCCCCAAAATCAAAAGAAAAATTCTGTCTCCCGATATAGCCATCGACTGTTCCACATCCACGGGGAACAGCCTAAGCCACTCCTTCTTCATCCTCCCAATCACCCTAACTCTACTGCTTTTAATGACGTAACATTAACTCTCCTCTGTAGTTTTCCAACTTAACTCCAAAATTTTTACCAACTTTGTACATCCTAGTTTTTTTTTTTGTTTGTTTGTTTTGTTTTTGTTTTGTTTTTTTTTAATATATAATACAATCTATATTTTGTAAACTTACTATTTACTTCAAGTCAGTCAGATGCCTGTGCAAATGCTTAGTTATTCTACCTTATATTTTGTTCATGCTTAGCTCCCACCAGTCTCTTCTTCTTCTTTGATCTTCTTGATGAACTCCTGCGCCTCCTCTGGGGTCTTGAAGATGTGGGTTCTGCCCTCATACGTGGTCAGCAGTCTCGCAGGATAGATTACACCATGACGAATCCCAAGGTTGCGCAGCTCCTTACGTACGGGATCAAACTGCTTCCTCAATTGCTGGATTCCTGTGGCCAAATCTGGGTAGAACCGCACCTGCTGGTCCTGGTGTTTAATCTCTCCTTTAGCACGTGCAGCGTTGAAGATCTTCATCCTGTCTCTGTTGCTTAGAAACTTCATAATTAAGGTCCTCGGCGGTCCCTTATCTCTCCGTGGGCCAATACGATGTGCATTTTCCAGAACCACTGCTGATTGCAACTCCTCGCTGCCCAGCACCTCCGGAATCCACTTTTCCAGAAAGGAACATACGTCCCGACCTTCTGATTCCTCTGGAAGACCCACCAGCCTCAAGTTATTCTGTCTCGACCGAGATTCCAAATCCAAAATATTATCTTCCAGAGATTTATTTTTTTTTTCCAAAGTGCGCACCTTTAATTGAAGACGGGTGACGTCATCTTCAGCACTAGCGAGACGGAGCTCCATCTGCGCCGTTCGTTCTACACAGTCACCCAATTCCTTTCTTATTCCTTCCAGCGCTGTCATAATCCCATCAAATCTAGAGGAAAAGTCCGCTCTCATTGAACTCATGGCAGCCATCAGCGCATCTGCGCCATTCCCCGCAGAAATCGCACCGCCGCCAGCTTCCTCCGCCATATATGGAGCCTTGTTTGCTGCGTCACAGACCTGAAAGTCCGTTAATTTGGACTGTTTCGGCGGCTCGCTTTTTCCTTTTCCTGGTTTTCCAGCCTTAGGCTTCGCCGACATATCCTCGCCCAAATGCTGGGATACGTTCTGTCCCAAATGAGAGAGTTATTTGCCGATTTTTTTTTTCCAGGAGCAGAGCAGAGCGAGACACGTCCGTCCTACGTGGCAGCCATAACCGGAAGTCATAAACAACCATTTTTACTGTTAAAATACATACTGTTAGGAGAGAGGAAGTGCATATGTTGCAGATTTTTTTTCGGTAGTCAACAGCTCACCTTTATGCACATCTCAAGGCTACAGTGGTGTGAAAAAGTATTTGCCCCCTTCCTGATTTCTTATTTTTTATATGTTTGTCACACTTAAATGTTTCAGACCATCAAACAAATTTAAATATCAGACAAAGATAACACAAGTAAACACAAAATGCAGTTTTTAAATGAAGGTGTTTATTATTAAGGGTAAAAAAAAAATCCAAACCTACGTGGCCCTGTGTGAAAAAGTGATCCCCCCCCCCAAAAAAAAAACAAAAAACAAAAACGTAAATTAACTGTGGTTTATCACATCTTTGGAAAGCTGAGTTCAATTTCTCTAGCCACACCCAGGCCTGATTACTGCCACACCTGTTCTCAATCAAGAAATCACTTAAATAGGACCTGCCTGACAAAGTAAAGTTAACCAAAAGATCCTCAAAAGCTAGACATCATGCGCGATCCAAAGAAATTCAGGAAGAAATGAGAAATAAAGTAATTGAGATCTATCAGTCTGGAAAAGGTTATAAAGCCATTTCTAAAGCTTTGGGACTCCAGCGAACCACAGTGAGAGCCATTATCCAAAACATGGAACAGTGGCGAACCTTCCCAGGAGTGGCCAGCCTACCAAAATTACCCCAAGAGCACAGCGGCAACTCATCCAAGAGGTCACAAAAGACCCCACACAACTGCAGGCCTCACTTGCCTCAGTTAAGGTCAGTGTTCATGACTCCACCATAAGAAAGAGACTGGGCAAAAATGGCCTGCATGGCAGAGTTCCAAGACAAAAACCACTGCTGAGCAAAAAACCCCATAAAGGCTCATCTCAGTTTTGCCAGAAAACATCTTGATGATCCCCAAGACTTTTGGGAAAATACTCTGTGGACAGACGAGACAAAAGTTGAACTTTTTGGAAGGTGTGGGTCCCATTACATCTGGCGTAAAAGTAACACAGCATGTCAGACAAGGAACATCATACCAACAGTAAAATATGGTGGTGGTAGTGTGATGATCTGTGGCTGTTTTGCTGCTTCAGGACCTGGAAGAGTTGCTGTGGTAAATGGAACCATGAATTCTGCTGTCTACCAGAAAATCCTGAAGGAGAATATCCGGCCAGCTGTTCGTGACCTCAAGCTGAAGCACACTTGGGTTCTGCAGCAAGACAATGATCCAAAACACACCAGCAAGTCCACCCCTGAATGACTTAAGAAAAAACAAAATAAAGACTTTGGAGTGGCATAGTCAAAGTCTTGACCTGAATCCGATTGAGATGCTGTGGCATGATGAGCTTAAAAAGGCGGTTCATGCTCAAAAACTCTCCAATGTGGCTGAATTACAACAATTCTGTAAAGATGAGGGGGCCAAAATTTCTCCACAGCGCTGTTAAAGACTCATTGCCAGTTATCACAAACGCTTGATTGCAGTTGTTGCTGCTAAGGGTGGCCCAACCAGTTATTAGGTTTAGGGGGCAATCACTTTTTCACACAGGGCCATGTAGGTTTGGATTATTTTTACCCTTAATAATAAACACCTTCATTTAAAAACTGCATTTTGTGTTTACTTGTGTTATCTTTGTCTAATATTTAAATTTGTTTGATGATCTGAAACATTTAAGTGTGACAAACATACAAAAAAATGAGAAATCAGGAAGGGGCAAACACTTTTTCACACCACTTTATATTGAGTGCACCATCTGTACTTTGAGTTTAAAGTGATCAGAATTCATTTGAAAACCAAAAGCCTCCGTGATAGAAGTCTCATGATAAGCCATGAGACATCCTGATATTTAAAAGTTTTGTTTAATGAATGCAGCCATTTCAGCAATCCAAGGTATTTAAATGCTGTTCTCAAATTAAATAGACTTCAAGGCAGAGAATACTTAAGAGCTTTAAGTGGAAGAAAAAAGTATATCCCTACTTTCCTATTAAAACGCTTTAATTCTCTCACACCAAGGCCAACTGAAGGTTTTGTCTTTTTAATGCAGTTAAAGTGGTGTTTTTCAAGGGATCTAAGGTGTCTGTCCGTGTTTTTCCTGTTTATGCGTATATGCACGCTAATGCAGCATGGCATGCATGCACTTAATTTGTGGGGGTTATGTGTTATTTCATTTAAAGAACCTATAAAGTAGAACAGTATTTTTCAACCTTTTTTGAGCCAATTTTTATATTGGAAAAAAATCTCGGGGAATCCCACCAGCCAAAAATGTTACAAAAAAAAAATAAATAAATGCTCATGCATGTGGGACTGCACTTTGCCATGTGACAGCCATCGGTTTGGAGCAATAAGGTTTTATGCTCCACTCCCATTTCCTCACATACAGATGCAAACATGCGGCTTTTCAGAGGTCTTATCTTTACAAAGTTAACCATTGGCAAACATCATCCAACGCAGGAGCTAAGTCTGCTGTTAAAGTCTTGGCCACAAATGCCTCGCGATGCAAAAAACAACATCTGGGTGTCTCTTTAACTCTGCTAATGAAGCCTTTGGTGCGCCCGACCATGGCGGCTGCTCCATCAGTACAGGGCCCAGTTCAGAGTCTCAATCTTTATTTTTCAAATATTTATCCATCGCTGTCTTTCATCTAGCCACTGGGACCTCTAGCACATCTTAACAAGGTAATTAACCTCCATTAAACACATGAAGAATAACAGGAGGAAGAAGAAGATGGTAGCCATTATTATAGCATTCATACTGCCACCTATTAATATGGCAGAACCACTACAGGCACCCATGCACAACAGCTGCAAATTGTTCACATTTTTTTACCAATTAAGAAGTGGAATTAGACAATTTCTTGAGAACACCTGAACAAGGTTAAAAAAACAAGGAAGCAAAAAACCTGACTGGGAATATATGGCAGTTCTGAGCTTAAAAAATATGTTTAACTCATGCTTAAGCACAAACTGTTCCCAGTTTTTTTAATTTAAAAATGGTCTGTCCACTTACTTCTCTGTATGTTGATTGAAGCTCCTGCAACAAGAAGTTATGACATGCACCCCTGCAACAAATCTACAAAGGCACCATGGAGGAGAAAAACAAAAGACCAGTATGAAGCTGATGTCAAAGGCTCTTGACTTGTGTCTCTGGAGGTGTATTGGTATAATTAGTGAGGAAGGCCCTTGCCCTGGTGTTGGTCTTCAATCAACCCCACCCCCATCCCCACTGGGCTCTGGCGTGAGCAGGACTGTGGCAGGCTGCTTATGGGAATGGAAGAAGTGGCTGTGCAAGGAATATCCCAAGGGGGGACAGGGTTAGAAGTCATGGCAGGCCTGTGGCCAGATGAACGAGGGAGCTCTGGTGCAAAGAGGCTTTTGTGGCATCATGTCTGAGCTCCCCGAGAGCTAAGTGCCTGATCCATATTACATGTGCAAAGGCCCCGCAGATTAGCAGACATCTTCATCAAAATGAATTTGGACTTATCAATTTGGTGGGTCCATAAGTGTCTGGAGAGAGAAAATGGGCTTTTATTAAAAACTGCTGAGAAGCCATTTCCTTTAAATGTTCTTTACAGGTTAAGAAATTCAGGTTAAGAACCATAACCTCTGATGTGGAAGCCATTAGTTTAGGGGGCAAGGGTCGTCCGGCTGAGAATATGGGATTTAGGGTAGTGACATACACAATTATAGGCTTAAATAGAAACCATCTGACTGGTGTTAATGTCTCAACTCATTTACAGTGATCTTTTCCACACAGACTCAATAAAAAGACTCACAGTAAAATGTGCTTTTTGTTTCACTGGTACTTCCCAAAGTACTCACATATGAACTCAATATTGAGTAAAAAAAAAAAAAATGCAGCTTAAGGCATGGCCTGTACTTTATGTAATAACAAGATTTGATTGAATAAAGGCAATGTTCTATTGATGTGCTGTAAGTGGTAGAAATCTAATTTCAGTAATTTTCTCAGTCTCGTCATCATTATTTTGTCATTAGATGCATTATTTTCCAGAGGACTTCTCATGCAAAATAAAGTGGCTGTTCCTTGCTCAAAAGGCCAAACAGGAGCAGAAGAAGGGTATTGCTTAGATCCTTGTTTTTCAACCCGGGGTCCCTGGAACGTTCAGGTTTCTGTGGGAAATGTTCAAATTTCACTTCTTAATTGGTCCCCCCAAAAAACTGCAAATAATTTCCCATAGTTGTGCATGTGTTCTGTAGGGACCCAAGTACGGTTTCAGGGTTGTTGGTTTTTTTGGGGGGAAGTTGGGCTCCTCCTTTCTTCTCCCTCCAAGTTCACTGACAAGGCTTGTAATTAAGCAACATTAATAAATAAATCTGGAATTTCCTGATTGTGGGACTAATAAAGGCTTATCTTACATAATTGTGTGCTATCATGTTACTGGTGTGGTAGTAAATGAGCATAATATGATAAAGAACATGCCTTTTATCATTTCACACACAAATTAAACATTGTCCAGTGCACGAACACCTAACTCCGCGGATACATCTTAAAGGGGCACTACATGAAAATCTCTCTATACACATGCACACACCAGGGAGAGGGGAAAAACTGAAAAAAACAACATGAGCAACAATACATCAGTTTTATACCAGTAAGGTCAGTTTCATTTTTTTTTTTTTTTGTTAATCGCCCAGTCCTACCCTAACGTCGTTTAAACTAATTACTTTCTGCTTTGTATTTTGCGAGGGGATTTTTTTGGACCATTTTCCTATGTGATGGAGGCTTGTTTGCCACCCTAACACAAATGCATATTAAATTACCCAGTTTCTCTTTTTTGAAGCGTGTGCTTCATTGAAGAGCCAGGCTGTTCCATGGATTCTGTCATGAGAAAGTTATTTAAGCAGCGTTATCAGGACAGCAGTCAGCATGCACCATAATGGGTTGAAAACATTTTGCAGTCGCTTTATAAGTCTTGCTGATTCTGTCAAGCAACCCTTTTCTTGGCATTTCTTCATGACAACCACTCGTCCATAGTCAGAAAAATGGGCCAAGGTCACAGTTATCCAGAGAAACATGCAGCGGATCTTTTTTTGTTTGAGGAAGGAATGAGGTTTACACGAAGAATGAATAGCACGCTGTTCCAAATTAACATCTTCTATTTGACAAAACTGTACGAGGCGTAGTTAATCTACCCACCACCATCTTAGCAGCTATTTTGAGAATGAGGGAAGCCGGCAGCCATTTTGTTTTCCTCTTTTTTTTTTTGTGAATAGCTCCTGTGAATAGCATGCATGGAGTTAATTAAGCCATAGTTTTAGAGCCATAATTGATTGAATCATAGAGTAATAATAGAAATTGCGGGGCCTCGGCAGCTGTGTCGTACTGAATTAAAACCAGTGGCATCCTCTGCCGGTGAAAGGATATGGTAATAAGGCCGTGAATGCAATCAGATTTTGTTGTTTTTGTCCTTTTTTAAGCTTGGGTGCCTCTCCCCCCACCCCCCCACCCCCCACCCTTCACATTTTTCCCTCAAGGGGTCTTATTATACACTTCTGTAACACTAGAGAGTTAGTGTGCAATGCAGTGGGGAGCCAAAAAGAACCTCCCCCAGCCCCCCTTAAATCTGTCAAAGCATCTGTCTCATCCACCCTGGCAAATCCTTTGACGTGTGGGGCTAAAGAGCGGGCCTTGTATCATTCATGAATGCTTGTGGATTTCCATATCTGACACCGCACTGACTTACTGCTGGGAGCACTTGTGTCCACATTGAATCCGCCACCAAAGAGCGGCATATGGTGACCATGGTGATGCCGCGTGTGCGCAACTGTGCTCCAGTCGGGCACAGGCATGATGATCCGCGCAGCCTTATTGCAATTCAGTTGCTTTTTTTAAAAGGAGTATTCACAGCTTTGCAACATCACATCGAAACTTGGAAATTGGAATTTGCTGGAACTATAAACAGAAATTTATACAATATGTACAATATGTCCTCTGTGGTTTCCATCATTTTTCTTATTTGTGCTCCAACTTGCACCCACACGCTCTCTCTCTCTCTCTCTCTCTCTCTCCTCTCCTCTCCTCTCCTCTCTCTTCTCTGGCTGACCCTATTGCTGCGGTGCTATAGTGCAGGGAGGTAATGATGAGAAATGGAGTTATAATGGTAGTTGTTAAACCTCAGGCCGCACAACAAATGCGCTTCTGAGACCCTGCTTTTGTCTCTGAATGGATTAGGCCTTTGCACCAGTAACCCTATATTTAATCTCACTCCAGTCTCTGCTGGCAACTCAATGTTAGTCACAGTGACAAATATTCTGTCATTTTCTCCTTCTTATGTCTTTAACCATTGTTATTCCTGAACACCTGCAGAGTTTCTATTGGCGCTAGACTGTTAGCTGTTTTCTGATACAAGGTACATGTAGTAGGAATGGGAAGTTGAATGCTTTCTCAGAGTGCCTGTTATTGGTGCAGTTTGGCCGTGAATGCCAGATTGAACACAAAAAAGGGCTGTTGAAGTTTCTCTTGCCCTGGATTTACACTGACTCCAGATGCAGTCCATTACGGCTGCGATCTGGACTCCACAGCATATAGTTCCCATTCTAATTAATGTTCTGATCCCCACCTGGTCCGGACCATGAATCCGGTTCGTCGGATTCGGATCGCTAATGAAAGGCAAGGAGTCTATTTTTGGCAGATGCCGGATCCTGTCCGCAAGGAAATGCTGCGGTATTTAATAGCTGTTTGTTTATTAAAAACAATTTAAGGATCATCCGTTATTTTCTGAGGTCTGCTCCTCCACCACTGTGACAGAGAAGATAAAAACTTTGACATAACATACAAACAATTCATGGAATTAAAATTAACGGGCTACTTACGTATTATTAGAGCACAAAAATCCAGGTGGAGAGCAGCTACATCACACTTCCTTGTTGTTATCACATGATCGAAATCGGTTCATCTCAGTCATTCTAAATTTTAAAAAAAATTAAAATTAAATCACCCTTTATTGTCATTCAGCTGTACAACCAATCATGTACAGTAGAACAAGATTGCGTTTTATCTATCTACTGTGTAAATCACACACACCCCAAGTGTAGAATCAGAGGGCCGCTGCCATGCAAGGCACCGCCACAAATTTCCCTCCTCCATTCTATTATTGCTGACCACCAAGCTGGACGGCAGGAAGTTCCACTTTTATATGGTCTTCGGTATGACCCGGCTGGGATTTGAACCCCTGCCTCCCGGGTGTGGGGCGGATGCTCTACCAAGTGAGCCACCACTCCAGTTCTTGGGTCTTTCTCGAAATCTTGTGTTATTTTGTGTAACTGTCATGCAATCTTGTGTTTCAAACACTGTTCTTATCTATACCACTGCAAAACACAAAAGGAGTTGTTAGGGACAGACGCAAGGGTCCATCCGTACTGCGCCTGCAACGGACTGCGTCCAGAGTCAGTGTAAATCCAGGGTTAGCCACCACCTGGCTAGCCAACACCTGGCCAACACCTGGCAACTTTGTGAAGGGTTGGGGACCTCTGAAACTAAATTGTGACTGATTGGAGACAAAAAGGGCAAGACATTCCGCAGGTGAGACAGGCGGTCCTTTTCTAGCACACGCTGACACAACTGCAACTGACAGTGTCGCCATGCCATCCAGGGGCAAGAAAGGCAAGGCATGGGGGGGCGGGGCTGCTGTCCCTGCCCCACGGGCCCCTGCAGGAAGCAGAACTGGTTGCAGGGCTTGCTTGAGGAGGAGGACTTGGGGCAGCCTCCTCATCCAGCAGTCTCTGCACTTCCTCTTTGCGATTGAGCTCACTTGACATCTGATGATAAAACGGCTGCTGGAATGGGGAGATATGATCCCGATTTGGCAGCTGTCATAGATAACTGTTGGGCGAGGGTTGCACGGGATTTGTGTAGCCATCGCAGGGCTGTCCTAAGTACACAACACATTGCATGACATGTGTAAATGTGCCAGTTCAGTGTGATTCTAAGTAAAAATTGATGCTAATTTGCGTGTTTGTCTCCAACTAGTCCTGAGCTGGTACATCCCAGTGAGATACTGCCTTACCTTTCACCAACATAACAGTGTACGGTTACTAAATGTCTTTTGTCCTTTGCAGTGTTGCGAACTTGTTAATTAAACGTTAGGAATGGTCATATCATGATGTAATGAATATTCCTTTCTTTTCATGATAACTAATAAAATGAATATACCTTTTTGTCACTTTTAATATATCAAATGAATTTCCACCCTCCCATGTTGCCGTCTGACTCGTAGTGTTTCCTATTTGAGAGGAACACCCTTTGACCACCTGATCAGGCACAAATGGAGGTTTTCCCCCTAAAGAGACGCAGATTATAGAGTGATTATTCTCAGAGAGGAAGAGAAGTCATAGAATGTTAATAAACTGGTGCCAGTCTCTATTAAATTATCAATGTGCATGAAAAATTCATCTCCAAACGTCTTTCACACTTTCTGAGTCGCAGCACAATTCACTTTTATCTTGTTAAAGGAATGGAAATTTTATTACAAGGGAAAATAACACCACTTGTTTTTCATTTTCCGTTTCACATTCCAAGCAGGGGGTTAGACGTGAGATAGCTCTGATTATTGCAAACACTCTCAGTATTCATGCATAATTTGGTGTAGTTTGGGTGTCCTGTATGCAGGCTTTACAGCTCAGAAGCAAGTAGCACGGCTGTCCTTTCAGAAAACAGTGCTGCAGTGAAGCATAGCAGAGGTTGCTATTGCAGGCACCCTGCTAAATGCCCATAAATTGCTTGCTAATTTCACATCTCCTATTTCCATCTTTTTTTTAGGTGTAAATTATACCCTGGAAGAGACAAATCAGTAACGAGACCACACAAGGCTGTGCCTTCTGTTTTCTAGACAAGAACTAAAAAGTCTGTTTTTTGCTTCTGTCAATCTTCCAAACAACTCAGGGGGAGGGGAAATGAAAGCTGTGCTTCTATAAACAATTGTGTATCAAATGCAGGATCTAGTTTGCACATTTTCTCCTGCCAGCACTGTGAAGAAGATAAAGAATGTCAAGGTGACATGTGCATGCTTTTGGAGGGAGAATAAAGACTGCAATGTCCTTGCTGATTCTATCAGTGGGAGCCATTCTTTACCTTGTTCATTGAAAAAAGGGGGCAGGAGGGAGGAAAGCCATAAGAGGGTGTGTGTGTGTGTGGGGGGGGGGGGGGGTTAGAAGAATAAAAGGCAGCAAGAGCATAACATCCCTCCCAGAAATGCAAGTCTAACCCAGCACTGTTATCAGCTCCCAACTGCTTTTCCTCCCTGATCGATCTGTGGTGTTGGGCAATGCAAATGGCTTCAGCTAGCCCTGGGTGTTCTACCATCAATGGAGAGTAATTATCTTCGGCAACAACCAATATTGGATTGTTAAGCCTCGGGATAAGGTAACCGGCAGAGCTTTCAAACAGTCACTCACCTCCGTGGGCCTGAGCACTGATGGATGGATCAGCTGGGACTAGCTGCTCGAGGGGCTCCTGAGGCAAACTAGCAGAGGTACCAGCTCTCATCTCTCTCTGCCCCAGCAGCACAGCCCTTTGAATCCCAGAGAAAATTCATTTTTAATGTGCCTGGCGGAGGGCACTTTTTGTTCTACATCGCCTCGATCAATCAGGATGACTTTTCATGTCCAACAGGAACCTACAGAAACATTTGCCAAAAGGGCTTTGATGAGAACTTTCAAACAAAATAAGGATGTGGTAGATGGGCCTCATACATGTGATGCTTGCTTAAGACTGCAAAAAGTTTCATACTGTATATAGGTTAAAACAAATTACAAATGCTGCACATTATTTCTGCAAACCAAATAGTCCTCTATGTCTGTAAAGTCCTTCTAGTTGGTCCTCGTGAGAGTCCTACAAAGTGTATGACATTTTCTGGCCTCTGTTCTCAGTAGCACTACTTGTATTCTAGAGTATGCCGGTGCGCTGAACGGATGACCTAAAAATGTTGCCCATATTGAAAGATGGGAGTCATTGAATAAGGTGCTCATTCTCACATTGCTGGTCTATGCTACTCGAGCCCCCGTAATGAATAAATCATGGATACTGCAACACACTCTCCAGATAGAAATCACAATGTACAGGTGCAGAAATAAAACGAAGTCAAACATCGCTGTGTCGTGCCTCTCTGGGATCATTGTGAGTAATGACGAGCATTCGGAGAAGAGACGGCTGAGATTCAAACTTATCGTGTAGTTATATAACTTTGGTTGGTTTTAAGGTTTTTTTTTTGGCCGATGTGACAATGGGATAGGCTTCGGACTTCCTCTAGACTCTAATGGTATATGTCCACTGGTCCATTTTTTGATGGAAGGTCATACGTTGAGTGTGGGGCTGAGGTGTAAGCAGGTGGAGTAACAGGTAATGACTGACAGAGCTCAAAACCAATAGTCAAAGAGGTCTGTCGCGGGGGAAAGACTCTCATTGGTCCTACTGCTGAAAACATAAAAAAGTTAGTTGGTTAATTCCCTTCCACAGCATGTAGGACACCATGTGGTGTATAGGAGCAGCACCTATCTCCATTTCTCTGACCCTAGGCCACACAGCTACTGTAAGTAGTGAAAGCTACAGTGGGGGGTCAGTCCTCTGGTAGCTATGTGCATTAATTTTCCTTTGTGGCCGACACACATTGTGGGCTCACGCTGCCACAGAGACAGAACTGAATGTGTATTGTGGAGTGTCACGTCTGCAAGGACTAAGGACTCGAATCTACAGGAGGTAACAAGGAAGTGTGAGATTTGTCTCTTTGTCCCACAGAAGACGCCCCGGAGGGTATTCCGGTTCATCAAGAAATGAAAGACAATGGTGAAGCTTCAAAGGGATGCTTTGTAACTGTATGTTGACTGAAGACACCATGTGGCTTGAATTCTGATGCTGGAAATGTATAAAAGGGGGTTGAAGTATGATTCTTTCTCTTTCCTGCTTTGAGAATGCTAGGAGCTTGTGTTCTGTCAAATAAAGCTGGTTTATGACTGAAACTCAGCCTCGTTATTTGAGCATGCTCCTACACCTTTTCCTTTTCCCATTCTGTTATGCCGAGCACCAAGCTAGAAGGCAGAAAGTACTATTTTTTTTTTATATGGTCTTTGGTATGACCTGGCTGGGGCGTGAACCCACCACCTCCCAGCTGTGGGGCAGATGCTCTACCACTAGGCCACCAAAGGCAGCGCCTAATTGGCCAACCCATTCAGCTGCGGACGCTCTTCCACGGATTTGAGCTCCCGGACAACATGGCGGACTGTGAGTTAAACATTGTCTGATAGCTTTAAAACAAACTGGCAAAAAGTGTTTCTAACAACATTTGAGGCGAGAAATAGTCGGTGCAGTTAATGAATCCATCGTTATTTGACATCAACAGGTGTTGAACCTCATTTGCATAAAGTGAAAAAAAAGTCAACTTTAGGCAAATGAGGGATATGCATAACTCGACACACCACGGCCTGAATCACACGATGGATCCAGTAATGGATGGATGGATATTGCAATTAAAATGTAATCATTAAGGGGACGATATATGCTTGTTTCCTTGCTTTCAAAAACATTAAGTTAAATAGGTGCAATAAAAAATTGTACTTATATTTAATTGGCAACCAAATTCTGAAATCAGCTACTGAGCTTTGGCATCATCCTTAGTTTAGAATATGATGTTTTCTGTTAACATGAAACATGAGTTATTAGCAAAATATCACACTCCAAAAATAATAGCTTAATATTTAATTTTCTTTTTTGAAAAACATTAATTTACTTGAAATATCGTCTTTACTCTTGGCTTTACTTCTCTCTTTACTTAACAGCCTGTACACACACCTATTTTAGGAAGCTGTTGAAGAGAGGAGCTATTTTATCCCATATGCTACTTCTACAAGGCGGACACTCTAGATCCAGTTCAGTCAGTGCAGACTTACCTGAGATTAACTGTTCTCCTGGCTGAGGCTGGCAGCATTAGTAACCCGCCGCTGAATGGACATGGAACCCAAAAGCTGGCTGTTAAAGTGCTGAAGGGCAGAAAATACACCAGAACTGTTAGCAAGGATGGTGATTAGACCACATACCGTTGGGAATCATACAGGGACTTGCTACTGTAAGACGGAATCATAGTAGAGCTTCTCTTATGTGTTTTTTAAAGCCTCTTTCACACTGACCAAAAAAAAAAAAAAACTGGAGAAGCTTTTGGCTGCAGTGATGACGGAGCCACCCGGTATTCAGTCCTGGGTGGTGGAATGGTCGCAGTGATGCAAGGTAGGCTGAGGACCGGAATAATTGAACAGGCACCACGAAACAACATAAGGTAGATGCAGGCTTACAAATAAAATTACCATAAAATGCATCAACAGTCGCCACAAAAATGGCATATTTACCTTACAGAGAAATGAAGTGGGTTGCCTTTTTTATAAAACACATTGAGTTTTTTTGTTTTGTTTTGTTTGGGTTTTTTTTTTTGCATTTTAGAACAATTTGAATAGACATCATAATATTTGGATTTAGGGTGGGAAATGTTTACTTGCAAAAGCTGTGTTGGGTTACATCTTGATGTACCACAGAGGTCCTGTGCACATCCTGTTTTGTTTTTTTTTTTTTGTTTTTTTTCAGATTAGCACGGGATCCAGCAGATCTAAAACAAATCAGACAGCTGTGCTATCAAATGCTTTGTAGTTTACAGGAAGTAACATGAGAATCTAGTTTTTGAAGAAATGCTAAAATGTAGTGTTCTCTTGTTTTAATTGCTAGAGAAAAATAACTGCAAACACTACCAGCAACAGTAAACCAAATCCCAGTGTTCCCTCCAGTTTTCCTTTAATGGGGAAGAAGAGAGATGGGGTAGGCAGATACAATAGGACCCACAGGACTCTCTCTATAGTGTAAACATCTATACTTTCATATCCTTGTTTCTGTTGGGCCAGTTTTCCTGGATCCCCCCGCTGGTCCAACATCTGTTTTTGTACTCTATACCTATGTTGTGCTAGTGTGTGTTTTTCAGCCAAGTTATTATTTTTTAGAGTGTTACTTGATTGACTAAAGTTGACTGTAGTGCTGTTGAGTTTTCCCCTTTCAAATCCCCAAATCACTGCACATATTTGGGGTGCCTCCATGCCTATAAGCTTTAGTTCATTTCGGTTAAACTCAAGTTTGTTTTCTTCTTTAGTACACTTTGTTTTGTCTGATGAGAAGACAGTAATACTCCTTTACACATGGGTGGAGATTGGTGAGAGATCGCTGAGGGATGACAAAATGGCTAACTCTCCAAACAATCTTTTGGTGATCTCTCAGCAATCACCAGGATCTGTCAATAATCCTCAGTAATCACCACGTTCCTCAAAGTTTTAACTCATTCCAAAACAATCTCTCAATGTTCGCCAAAAGGAAGTGATCTCACAATGATCTCATCGATTGCCCAATAATCTCTCAGCAACCTCTAATTGAACACTCAGCAATCCCTCACTGATCTTTCGACCATCTCTACCTTCGGGGTGGAAAAATTGGCATTTATTGAAAGATTGCTGAGAGATCATTATAAGATTGCAGAGACGTCACTGGGCGATCATTGGGAAATCAATGAAATTGTTGCGTGCTCGTTGAGAGATTGTTGCGAGATGATTGAAAGACGCTAAGAGATCATTGGGAGATTGATGAGATTGTTGTAAAGAGGAGCTAAAGGAGCACTCAACAATCTCATCAATCTCTTAATGCGCTCTCAGTAATCTGTCAAAGAATGCCAAATTTTTCCACCGTGAAGGTAGAGATGACTGAGAGATCAGTGAGGGATCACTGAGAGTTTGATGAAAGACCAGTAGAGTTCATTGAAAGATCACTGGGAGATTGATGAGATCATTACCATGGCATCCATCTGACCAGTAAGCAAAGAAGACATTCTTGAATAGTTTGGTGAATTTCAATTTTTATCCCCTGCCGATCGAAGCCGAAAAGGGTTGAAGGGCCCTTTGGGTGAAGACCGAAAGGGGGTTGGTTATGTTATGGGTCAGTCCGTCCGTCTGTCCCATTTTAGTGAAATCAGCTCCTCCTACAGTTTTGTTCCGATCGTTTTGAAACTTGGTACCATGGTTTGATATACACTGATGATGCGCATATTGTAATTTGGTTTGATTGGATGAGTTTTGCAGGAGTTGTAGCCCCTGACCTATGACCTCTTATTTCACCTCACTTAATAGACGGTTAGGCTGCGTGTCCACCAAATGCGTTTTTTCCGCTCTGGGCGGCTATTTCTCCATTCATTCTCTATGTAGTCCAGCGTTTACAGCGCTGAGCGCCCTCGGCGCTGAAACACTCTCAGCGGTGGCTGTTTTTTGTCACAGCGCTCAGGGCGCTCAGAGTTGAAAAAAGTTCAACTTTTCAGAGACTGCAGCTGAGCTCGTCAATGTCAGACCTTAAGCAGCCAATCAGAACTGCTGTGTGGGCGGGACATAGGACGCTGGTACTAGTCTATACTCAGACTCCTGCTTTCCATGTCATCATATTTTACATCCAGAGCTGCTAGAAAACGTTTCCTGTCCATTGTTATTTAGAGACTGCTATTGAAAAATCAGTAGAAAGTCTGACAATAGGAAAAGCAGAAGTGCTCAGCTGAGAGTGACAAGCTGTTGCTGGGATACAGGGCACAGGCTTTTTTTTTTCCAGAGCACCGCGCACAAATGCTGAAAAAAAATGCTCAGGGCGGTCGGGTGACAAAAACACGTTTGGTGGACACGCAGCCTAACTGTCTTGTGAACTCCTACAGTTTTGTTCCAACTGTTTTGAAACTTGGAACCATGGTTTGATATACTCTGATGATGCGCATATTGCAATTTGACTCTCATCAGATGACCTTGAGGTCAAAAGTCAGAGGTCATATTTTCCCTAAATCTTCTAAACACAATAACTACTGAAAGAAATGATGTAGGCTTTTAAAATCCATACAGTAGTTGTATCTAATAAACATCTTGGAGGACTTACACCCTGACCTTACTATGGGTTTGGGGGCAAGGGGTCAAAGGTCAGAGTTAACATTCCAGTTGCACTATGGTAAATGGTAAATACTACATTTACTATTACTATAAAACAAGTAAAGCTAGGGCCACCAAACCTGGTACACAGGTTCACTCTGAGACCATGACCTCTGACTATGAATTTGGGGTCAAAAGGTCAAAGTTCAAGGTTGGCACTCCCTATAATCTTTTACTATAGAACGTGTAAAGCTGTCTAGGGTCACCAAATTTGCTACAAAGGTTCACCTCAGGATCCTGCCATACAGCTATGGGTTGTATACTTTGTTGTGTATTTGTGGATGATGAGCTTATCATAATTTGGTTCTGCCACAGTAATTATATTTAAAAGTTGAAAACCACTCTCCATCAGTAAGTATTGGGATTGTCAAAGAAAACGGATGCGGGGATACTGCGCTGGTCTCAGAGTGCTCTTGTTGTCCACAAAGGGAACCAAACCAAGGAGGAAATGACCCAAGCTTTTAAAAACTCCCCTGAAGTGATTCAGACCAAAGCAAATGATCTTATGTGCGAAAACACCAATTCTGACCTGTCTGGTTTGTTAGCGGCATAATGTGTTTGTGTGTTTGTGTCATGCCCCATGTCTGTAGATTCTTACCCATAATCACTGTCAGCTGCTAAATAATTACAAGCCTTGCATTCCTAACACAAACCATCAAGAGTGGGGCTGTAGCACGCATTGCTTTTCACCTACAGGCAAAATGTGTAAATGCCCAGCTTGTGTGTGGCATCAGAATATATTATTCATCCTTCCACAATGCTGTTTTTATCTCTTTTTGTTCCTACATTCCACACAACAGAACTGCCATTCTCTCCGGGGTTTCTGTGGAGTGTAACACAGCATGGCAGAAAGTAAACACCAATCTTCTGCTTGTCTCCAGAAAGCTCCATGGGGATGGTGGAGTTGTAAAGGAGCCCCCTTATTCTGCGTTGGCATTTTGGAAGCATAAGCCTCTTTCAACCTGACTTCAATCAAGCCTAAGTTAAGCAGGTCACAAGAGTGAACAGGATAACCACGGGGCTAACTTTGTAGGAGACGTCAAAGCTCTCCTCCTCCTCCTCCTCCTCCTCTTAGCCTCTGAGAGTTCTGCTCTAAAGTAGATTTTAAGAATAACATCTTCACTATGGGAAGGGAGCAGATGGGTAGCCATGCTCACTCAGGACTGATGCCAAGCCGTACTCCCTGGGCTGTAGAGTTTTAAGGAGTTGTTGCAGGCTTAAAGGGTCAGTGGGAGAAGGGAAGAATAGATATGTAATAACAATAGTACAGTCCCTCCAGGATTTCGTGGGATGTTTTTATGAGTGTTGCGGCCCAAAAAGCCTGAATTTGTGGGAGGTTTTTAAAAAGTTACGATAAAAGTTGCAATGTTTTGAGAGGTTTTTTTTGCACTAAAAGTTGTGGGAAGAATTACAAATTTTAAAACAGATGGTTTTTTTTTTTCCAGTTTACTGCAGTGATATTATATATAACAATACAAGAAAAGCACAGGATTGTCAAAAATGTCCTATTAGTGATTTGTAAATTAAGCAGAAACTTCTGCTATACAGAAAAACTCTTTTGTGCAACAGCAAACACAAACATTAACACTATCCATTGCAACAACTAAATTGCATTGAATGCATGCTAAAGAGTAGAGATTTGGAAATTATTGGCAGCACCTTCATTTGAAAACTCCCTACGGTCCCCAACCACTTGGCGTTATGTCCAAATAATAGGAGACGGAGGCTTCGCTCTGCTGAACACTGATATCCAGCTCAACGTGTCTCCAGGGCCCATCCGGATATGGCACTGGTCGCAGGGGTGGGGAGGCGGTCCGCCAGTCTTGCTGCTCTCGAAACATGGCACGCAGTGTTTCACCATGGTCTCGATGTCTGTATCGATACCCGGCCACCAGACGGAGTCCCTACTGCATTGCTTCACCCTGACCACACCCAAGTGACCCTTGTGTAGCATCGTCAGGACACGTGCCCTCAGGGACGACGGGATCAGGGTGCAGTGTCCTCTTGCCACGCACATGTCGTTCCAGCAGCTCAGTTCATCTTTGACTCGATGGTAAGGTGCTAGCTCACCCTGCACCTTTGCAGGCCAACCCTCCCTAATCACCGAGCGCAATTACGCCAGTACAGGGTCTTGTTCTGACTCTGCTCGGAATTCTCAGGGAGACACCATATTCTGGAGGGGCCCGTGCAGCGTGTTAATTAGCTCCGCCTTCGCAGGGTCGTCGTCACCGTTGTCCAGCAGCATGGAATTGATCGTGGTGTGGGACAGGAGGTCCGCCACGATGTTATCCTTGCCTGGGGTGAACTGGGTGGTGAAATTGTAGGCTGTTAGTCATTTGGACCACCCGTGGATCCTCAGAGGCCTGTGCCCCGACCCCGACATCTCTAGCAAAGTTGTGAGCGCCCGGTGGTCCGTCCTCAGGGTGAAATGGCACCCGTAGAGGTAAATGTGCCACCGCTCACACGCCCAGACGCAAGCGAGTGCCTCCCTTTCACCCACAGCATATTTTTTTGCTCCGCCGCCAAGAGGGGCTTTGATGCAAATGCCACTGGGCGTTCCGTGCCGCCTTGCACCTGGGACATGACCGTCCCCAGCACCGAAATAGATGCGTCGCAGGTCACAATAGTCATCTGGTTCGGGTCAAAATGAGCCAACACCGGTGGAGAAGTAAGTTGTTGTTTCAACTTGGCAACCGCCGCCGAGCAGGCTGGAGTCCACTCTCATGGTGCATCCTGTTTTAACAAGGTCCGGAGGGGTTCAATCGTCTCTGAGTAGCGGGTAATGAACCGTCCATAGAAGTTGACCATACCCAGGAATGACGAGATTTGTGCGGGTGTAGAAGGGTCCGGAATGCGTAGAACTGCCTCCACCTTCGAATGCAGAGGCTGAAGCCCTCTTCCAGTCAGCCGGAACCCCACAAACTCTATGGAGCCTGCCACAAAAATGCACTTCTCGCCATTCAGGGTGACCCCGTGTTCTTGAAATGTCGCCAGGACCCACTGTAGCCGCTCATCATGCTCCTCCCGCGACGCACCATGCACCACAATATCGTCCAAATATGCCACCACGCCCTTGAAACTGGCCAGAATCATCAACATGATTTTCTGGAAGCAACTGGTTGCTGAGCTCAGGCCGAACGGAATCCGGGTGTATCTGAAGACCCCCATATGGATCACGAACGCTGTCAGGTTCCTGCTGGCAGGGTGGAGGGGCACCTGCAGGTAACCCTGGTGGAGGTCCAACTTAGTGAATATCTGTGACCCACTGAACGTTGCCGTGAGCTCCTCCATGGTCGGGAGAGGACATCTGTCCAGGATAATTGCTTTATTCACCATCCGGAGATCTATGCACGGTCTGATGCCCCCCTCACACACATTTCTTCTTGGCCACCACAGTGTTGGATATCCAGGGCGAGGCGTCCACCTTCTCAATAATGTTGGCCTCCAGTAATTTGGACAGTTCTGCCATGACATCATCCCGCAACGCGAGGGGAAGTCGCCGCAGTGGCTGGATCTTTGGTGCCATGCTCATGTCAATGAGTGGGCAGTGATGGAATGCTCTGATACATCCTAGGCCTCTAAACAACGCTGGCCAGCGGACGTGCCAATAGGATACACTGTTAATACAGTTGAGCCCTCTGGGTCCTTAATGGAAAATCCCAGCGCACCTAGCAGGTCGATTCCCAACAGGTCCGCCCCCTGGCACACCACCTGGAAAGTGAAACTGGACACCGTCTTCGACCCACACATCACCGAAAAATCGGCTGTACCCACCATTTCGATCTCTGCATGTCAATATCTGAACATTTTCACTGCACCCACGTTGATAGTCTTTCTGGGGAACAGTCTCCACAGTATAGACCTGCCGGCCCTGAGTCCACCATAAGAGGCACGTCAACCCTGTTGAGCTGAAGCACATACCATTTTAATGGCCCCTTCCCCATATGTGCTACACACACGTGTCCGGTGTCACTGGGTTCTGCCATTACTGAGCCAGGAGTGACGGTGTGGGCCCTGTCCCGCGCTTTCATCCACCGTTTCTTCTTAGTCTGCCCCCGAGGCTTAGCTAGCATGCTAACCACTAAGCTTGGCAGGAATGTATGGACAGCCGACTCCTCGCTAGCCAATGCTGTTAGCTTTCGCAGGGTCGTGGACACCCTTTGTCTGACCAAGTCTAACACGTGTTCCAGCGAGAGAACCTCTCCATTTAGCCTTAGCTTATTTCTCAGCCACACGTTGTTGGTTCTGTGGGCTAGCTTATCCCGCACTAGCTCCTCTTCAATAGGCCTGAAAGCACACTCCCTTGCTAAGCTGTGGAGCTCCGTAATGAACGACTGTGTAGACTCACCTGTTCACTGTTAGCGGTCAAAGAATTCGTACCTCCAGTCAGTGACGGTGGAATGATCACTGAAGGTACTGTCCATGAACACCAGCCCGTTCTCCAGCGAACCGTTGATGCACAGTCCAAAAAATATCTGCTGCCCCTTTGTGCCAAGGTAGTGGGCCAACAAACTCCTCCGCCTTTCCTCACTGGCACCACCAAGTCCGGCTGCCGTCACATACATATCAAGCATGCTCCTCCAGCGGACCCACAGTATAGCCGGTGTGGCCGGGGACTGCAGGAATGGAGGTGGTTCTCTGACGCACGCGCCCATTTTTCTTTGTCACCAAATGTTATGTCCCAATAATGGGAGACGGAGGCTTCTCTCTGCTGAACACTGAACTCCTTTATTTTTGCGCTCAACACAATATATACTACAGCCGTAGCCCGCCTGACGTCATCGCCCCCCAACCCCCCAGCTGGGCTACGGCAAGTCCCAACACACAATTCTCATATATAACACTTGGTACCGAGCGGAGAGGAAAAAATCAATAATTTATTCTGTTGCTCTGTATTGTCTATTGGTCAGTGACCCTGTTTACATGGTCACGAGTAAACTGATTACAATCAGCTTTCTGGAGTTACCTGATTATTCAAACTGTCATGTAAACAGAGTAATCCAATTACCTCTATCGGTTTACTCCAGTAATTGGTTTACTCGTGACCATTTAAACAGGGTCAAAGGCTCATTAACGGTTTATGAGAAAACAGATTAACACACCTAGTTTATTTTCCCAGTAAACTGTTTACTTAGTGCATGTAAACACCATAAGCTGTTTATTATCTTTATCAGTTTACTCCAGTAATCAGTTTACTCGTGACCATGTAAACATGGTCAGTGTTTTTCTGAAAAAAAAAAAGTTACAGACAATATTTTCTCTCTTTCCATGCCTAACTCTTACCTGTCTGTCATGAACCCTCCCGTGCGCTTCTCCAGTGCTCACGGCGAGAGGAGAAAGGATGAGGATTTACGCGCTGGGTGAACACCAACACACATTTATTAATACAACATGCAGACAAACAGTTACAGTTATAGTTTCCTTAGAAGCTAACGGAGACCTACTGGACACTCAACAGTCTTCAGGGGAAAGACACCGGGAAAAACCACACGCAGTAATTACTCACTGAGCTGGAGCCGTCCAGTAGTCCAAATAAGCCCCGAGGGAAACAGTCCTTAGTTGACGTGACGCCATACGATAACCGTCAGTGAAGTACAATGACCCAGCAATGCATGACTGGAGACAGCCTCCTTAAGAACATGCATTGCTGGTTTCACAAATTGGGCACACCTGGGCGAGGAGTGGGAAGATGGCATAAGGGAGTGGGAACAGCTGGCAGCAATCGAGAGGGGGCGTGGTCCGACCGGCAGACATCTAGACAGCGCTCACTCCAGTGTGAGCCCAAGAAGCTGCCTCACCACTGCCGGCCAGACAGCAGTGGCTATGGGTACGGCAGAGAACACAGAAATACATATTGACATACATACATACAACGTGGCACGTACCCACAGAAAGGCCAGGACCGAGCCGGGGGGAACCAAGCTGGCTCGGTTCCTGACACCTGTCTATCTGCTGTGTGTCTTGACACACACACTTGTCTCTTCAGACACATATCTTTCATTTACGGGGGGGGGGGGGGGATTTCTCTGTGTCCAGACTGGCAGTTCACAGCTTTAAAGCTCAATGACCAGCTGTAATAATAATTTTACCTCTAAAGATGTATAAAATGTTCAAACACTGACTGTAGTGTTAGATTTGCTGGTTTTGTTTGTGGTTTTATGGCGTCTGTCCACGTATGTGCTCCCGTGATGGGTTGCTTTTGGGGCAGGCAAACATTTTTCAACACAAACCCAGCGCTTGGTACACGCGGTGAAGATGGCGATGTGGTGAGATGTCCACCGGCACACTGGGGGAGATGGAGGAAGGGATGGTGTTGGAAACCTCGCAGGTGAGTGGGTTTTTTTAAAATCACACACTCTGTTTTTGCTGATGTGTTCCGTTAATACTCACTGTAAACATGGAAGTGAATGCGGTGCAGCGATGCATTTGATTGGGTAGACTGAGCATTTGCATGCCAGTCAGAGACAAATTTGATTGGTGAAACTGGCAGAAGTTGACAAGGATTGGCCAAAAGCACGGGAAAGTTGTGGTGATTGGACAAAGTTGCAAGGTCGCGCAATAGTTGCGCTGATTGGCTGATTTTGCGTGAATTGACACGATCACATCGCTAAATCCTGGAGGGACTGATAACAGATACAACTGGTAAACGTACATAACTTGCTACATTTACTTGATGATCATGTATGTGAGGTATTGTGGTGACATTTATTGTTGGTCTCACACACAAATTTGATCTTTTAATGTGAAGGCGAAGTTTTTCCGTTTTGGACGGAGCGAGAAAGAATAAAAGGAGGAAGTGGAAAAATATAAATAAAGTTTTACCAGACAGACTTACGCGTGTTCCGCCTGTTTTTCTGCAACTTCTATATTGGTGACCCCGACATTTGAAGAATGTTTGTTCAAGCGACCTCTTCTGATATTGCAGCCACGGCGTTTGTATCCGCCGCGGCTCCCGCACCGGCTGTTTTCGCGGCTACCATTAAATTACTGGACTATTGGCAGCACAACCCGGAGCCCTGGTTTCAGCATGTCGAGGCTCAGTTCCATCTGCACGGAGTGGCCACAGATGACACGAAGTATTTCCATGTTGTCGCAGCTTTGGATTCTGCCACTACTCGTCGTTTGATGGGACTGCTCCGGGACCCGCCTCATGCTGACAGGTACGTCACTCTGAAGAGGGCTCTTCTGCAGCTGTACCAGCTCTCTGATATAGAGCGTGCTGATCGTCTTCTGTCTATGACTGGTTTGGGGGACAGCAAACCTTCTGAGCTGATGGAGAATATGTTGGCACTTCTTGGTTCAGGAGACAGCTCATTTCTGTTCACCCACCTGTTTCTGCGTCAGCTTCCGCCTCCAGTGCGCACTGTCCTGGCCAGCTCGCCCCTCATTCGTACTAAGGATTACCGGGGTTTAGCTGAAGAAGCGGACAGGCTTTTGCTGGCTTCTCGTCATTTGTCGGTGCATGCATGGCTGCCTGGGCAGTCTGATGGAGAAGTCTCGGTGGATGTGGCCGTAGTTTTGGATCGCCGTAAGAAAGAGAGCGGCCTGTGTTTCTACCACTGCCGTTTTGGACCGAAGGCTCGGCGCTGTATTCCACCGTGCTCTTTCCAGCCACAGGGAAATGAGAAGGCTGGTGCTCGCTAGCAGCTGCGTGCACCGGCACCAACAATAAGCTGCTTTTTATTGAGGACTGCGCTGCTGGACGTCGCTTTTTGTTGGATTCAGGAGCGCAACGGCGCATCGTTCCCCCCTCTTCGGCTGACGTCATGGGATATGGACACGGACTTCCACTGGACGCTGCTAATGGTACTCCTATTCGCACCTTTGGCACCAGGTTCATTACTGTATGTTTTAACGGTCGTGAATTTAGTTGGGACTTTGTGGTAGCATCTGTAGCAGTCCCTATCCTTGGTGCAGATTTTTTGTGTGCTTACAGACTGTTGGTTGATGTAGCTAACAGACGTTTGATTGATGCTGTGTCTTTTGATTCCTATCCATGTACACTGGGTGAGGCTGGTCCACTGCTTGCTAACATGCTCGCCTCAGGAGACAGGTACCAGCGCCTTCTCTCTGAGTTTCCTGCGCTCACTGTGCCTACGTTTTCTGCGGCAGTAGCCAAACATGGGGATGAGCATTATATTACTACTGTGGGTCCACCTGTTTTTGCCCGCGCACGCCATCTGGATGCTGCTAAGTTAGTCATCGCTAGAGATGAGTTTGCCAATATGGAGCGGTTGGGTATTGTGCGCCGTTCCGACAGTCCGTGGGCCTCTCCCCTCCACATGGTCCCTAAGTCAGATGGGGGTTGGCGCCCTTGTGGAGATTTTAGGCGCCTTAGCAACGCTACTACCAATGACAGGTACCCAATCCCCCATATCCAAGATTTTTCTTCACGTCTGGCAGGGACGGTCATTTTTTCTAAAGTGGATTTAGTACGTGGTTATCATCAGGTGCCTGTCCATCCCCAGGACGTCCCCAAGACAGCGGTGATCACTCCATTTGGACTGTTCGAGTTCTTGAGAATGCCATTCGGCCTTAAGGGTGCTGTACAGACGTTTCAACGGCTTATGGACTCTGTGTTACGGGACATGCCTTTCCTGTTTGTATACCTAGATGATATACTGGTGGTGAGCGCTTCGGTGGAGGAGCATGTGTCGCACCTTTGTCAGCTCTTCAGGCGCCTCTGTGACCATGGACTGATAGTGAATCCCGCGAAGTGTCAGTTTGGGCTCTCAGAACTTGAGTTCTTGGGGCACAAGGTATCCCAGCAGGGTGCCGTACCCCTCCCAGCTAAAGTCGAAGCGGTTTTGGCTTTTCCGCGCCCCTCCTCTGTCAAGCCCCTGCAGGAGTTTTTGGGCATGGTCAATTTTTACAACTGTTTTATACCTCATGCTGCCCATATTATGCACCCGCTGTATGAGGCCTTGAAGGGTAAGAGGGGTAATCAGGACATTGAGTGGACCCATGAGAGGTTATGTGCTTTTGACGGGGCTAAAGCTGCGCTGGCTGATGCTGCCTTGTTGGCTCATCCAGACCCCACGGCTGCCATTGCTCTTACCACCGATGCATCCGATTATGCTGTCGGAGCAGTTTGTGAGCAGTGGGTGGGCAATTCCTGGGAACCTCTAGCCTTTTTCAGTAGACAGTTACGCAAGTCAGAAAGGAAGTACAGCACTTTTGACAGGGAGCTGTTGGCCCTTTTCTTGGCGACAAGGCATTTCAGGTTTCTCTTGGAGGGCCGTAAATTTACCGCTTTTGTGGACCATAAACCCCTCACGTTTGCCATGGCCAAATCCACTGAACCTTGGTCAGCTCGGCAACAACGGCAGCTTTCGGCTATTTCCGAGTTCACTACTGACATTCAGCATGTGGCTGGTAAGACCAACTTGGTGGCGGACTGCCTTTCCCGTGCCCCAGTTGCTGCTGTTTATTTGGGCATGGACTATGCTGAGATGGCTGCCAATCAGTTGTTGGACCCGGAGGTGCAGGTGCTTCATTCCACTGAGTCCAGTTTGCAGTTGGAGGATGTCTGCTTTCAAGACAGTGGCGCCACTCTTCTGTGTGACACTACATTGGGAAAACCACGACCTTTGGTGCCTGCGGCTTGGCGTCGTCATGTTTTTGATGCTGTTCACTCTTTGTCGCATCCTGGGGTTAAGGCTTTGGTTAAGTTGGTGAGCGCCAAGTTTGTATGGCCGGGTCTTAGAAAGGATGTGAAGACTTGGACGACAACCTGTGTGGCGTGCCAGCGTGCTAAGGTGCAGCGCCACATAAAGGCTCCATTGGGGCCTTTTTGGATTCCGGAGCGACGTTTTGATCATGTTCAGGTGGGCCTGGTCGGCCCTCTTCCTCCGTCTTGTGGTTTTACTCACCTCTTCACTATGGTGGACCGGACTACGTGGTGGCCGGAGGTAGTTCCCCTGGCATCAACTACGACGTCTGATGTTGCCCGGGCATTTATCTCCTCTTGGGTGTCCCGTTTTGGTGTTCCCTTGGACGTTACCTCTGACAGGGGCCCGCAATTTACCTCTGAACTTTGGAATGAAGTAGCCGGTAGTTTGGGGGTTAAACTCTATCGGACCACAGCATACCATCCACAAGCTAACGGGCTATGCGAGCGGTTTCATCGGACTATGAAAGCGGCCCTTCGCGCATCATTAGTGGATAGTGGATGGGTGGACAGATAACCGTGGGTTTTGTTGGGTTTGCGTTCAGCCCCCAAAGAAGACCTGCACTCCTCTTCTGCTGAGTTGGTCCTCGGCCAGACCTTGAGGGTTCCAGGGGAGTTCCTTCCTACCAGTCCAGGGTTAGGTCCCAGTATGGTTAAGAGGCCTAAGTGTCGGGAGGAAGCCAGGGCTTTTGCTCCCGTGGCTGCGCACCACTGTCTTCCTCAGTCTTATGTCCCTGACAGCCTTATGGCGGCTAAATATGTTTTTGTCCGGCACGATGCCCATCGTTCTCCTCTGCAGGCACCTTATGATGGCCCTTTTCGGGTGTTAGAAACAGGCCATAAGGATTTTTTGGTTGAGTTGGGGACTTGTCAGGATCGGATTTCGGTGGATCGTTTGAAGCCCGCTCATGTCCTTTGTGACGATGAGGTTGAGCTAGCCCGCCTGGCTCGGCGGGGGCGCCCTCCCAACCCCGTGCCTGAGGTTGTGTCTGCTCCGGTTACAGTTGCGCCCCCTAGGACTGCGCAGTGCAGTTGTCGGGGCAGAGTAATTAGGTTGCCTAAGAGGTTCTCTTGAGTTATTTTCTTTTTTGAATTTTGTTTGTGCTGTTTTAGTTTGTTTTTTGTCAGCATGTTTATTTATGTTGTTATTTGTGTGTTCTGGGGGGGGTGACATTTATTGTTGGTCTCACACACAAATTTGATCTTTTAATGTGAAGGCGGAGTTTTTCCCTTATGGACGGAGAGAGAAAGAATAAAAGGAGGAAGTGGAAAAATATAAATAAAGTTTTACCAGACAGACTTACGCGTGTTCTGTCTGTTCTTCTATAGTATAACATTTTTTTTAATTGAATTAAGCCAATTTTTGGGTGTAAAAAACAAAAGGAGTAGGCACAGGTGGTATAGATTACTGCAGATATTCAGAAACATTCAACCCAGCCGAAAGAAGGGCAAAGCATAGTGGAAAGACAAATGTTCCTGAGGCGCGCACGCACACACACACACACACACACACACACACACACACACACACACACATAAAATAACTCCGTAGAAAGGGTAGAAAAAACATCCTGGTTCCACTATTGTGAATAGTGTTAACAAATCAGATCAAGCCCTCGTACATTGATTGCTCTGGTCTCGTCCTGTCCTCATTTTCAACAGCTGCTGCCACACGCGCTCCCTCTCTCTCTCGCGCACACATCCACACACACACTCTGTAACGCAGCACAGCGCAGCCCAGTCTCTCCTCTGTTGCGCGCGAGGAGCTGGTCGGAGAGGAGCGGAGCGCGCTGCGTTTGTCTTTTTTCTTTCCCCGGGACTTGTCTTAACCAAACACGTCGGAATCGTTTGGATATCCATCTGCTGTTTTGTGTCTTTTTTCCTCCCCCCCCCTTCCTAATACAAACCAAAGAGTCCACGCGCCTTTTGGATGTGTGTGTTTCGTCGCTTTTCGTGCTTGAGCTCGACAGACACTTCGGGGAATCTATCGTGGCCGATCTGTCATCGGCGCTTTCACCGGCCGACTTGGAGCCCCGTGAGCGCTGCTCGGGCCGGACAAAGATTGGCCGTGTTCGCCCCGGGAGTCCCCGTGATTGCCAAGAGAAGTTCACCTTCAGTGAAATAAACTATAGCTTCACACCGTGGTCGGGGGAGGACTCGTCGCCTTCTTTTTTTTTTTTTTCCTCGGAGGAGAAATCCTGTCGAAGATTTATTGTTGCGGCAGGTTTCTCCGTGTTCAGAGATTTCCCGTCGTCTGACATTTGAACAGTCTCCCTCTTACCCTCCACCATAATTGGATTTATTAACTGCAAGCCTGGCTCAGATATGTCCATGAATGCGTGTGCTTATTTGCTCCAGCCTGGCTGGTTTTGGATACCCTTCTAGCCACCGATCTCGGCGCATCGGAAACGGTAAGGT
The DNA here is from genome assembly GCA_020510985.1 of Pholidichthys leucotaenia. Taxonomy (NCBI): domain Eukaryota; kingdom Metazoa; phylum Chordata; class Actinopteri; order Cichliformes; family Pholidichthyidae; genus Pholidichthys; species Pholidichthys leucotaenia. The sequence goes on from CM035838.1 coordinate 152,056,152, forward strand.
TTGACGTGATCGCGCCGATACTGCTGCTGCTGTGGATTTGCTTGTTTTTCATGTCAGATATCTGCCTCATAAGTTCAATAAATGCCCTGACAGCCACACTCTTCGTCCAAATAATTCATTATAATATAGGAATGAGCTCCTAATTCGTGGAATTTGGCTCTTGTAGCCAGACTCCGTCGGTGGCAGGAGCGCTTCCTTTCCGCGCAGAATTTATGCGTTTTGGCTGCCTTTAAAAACAACAATAATGAACATAGGACTGTGTAAAAATGGCTTCCAATTAAGAAAATGGATAAATCTGTATTTTTCAATGTAGGCTGCTCTTTTGATTGCATTTTTAAGCACAATCCATCCGACGTGCGTGTTTTTTCCTTTACGCCGTGCTCAGGTTCTTGCATTATGGCTCCAGTAATAGAAGCAGCATTAAACTGTTGACTTTGTCCTGCTTAATGACGCCCCCCCCCCCATGTCAGGCATCAAGGTCAGGGCGGGCTCACGTGTCGCCGGTTAATATTAGCGCAACACCGCCGCCTCTTATCGCGACGCGTCTGTCACTTTGCCGTCGTTCCCGCACAAATCATCGCCTATATGTAAGTCCGTGCATTTGGGGGAAAAAAATGCTGTAACATTTCCATAATAATCCTATAACGGCTTAGACGCGCGCCCCGTTTGTGCACTTATGGCGATTTAGCCCTATTTTCGCTCTCTGCCAGGATATTAACTGCTGTATATTTCTATAAGAGACTACTGTTCATGTGTGACGCAGCCTCGCAGTAAAGCCTGCTATTTTTTTCCTCCATTTTTCTTTATTATTCTTTTAATGATTTTTTTTCCCAACGGGAAAATGCAAAAAACTACAAATTATTCCAGTGTGTGATTGTGTCACTTCTGTATTTGTAATAACATGCAATTTTTTTTTTAATTTATAGAATAACGTTATAGAAGAGAATGTCGTTGGTTATTGCCATGTGCTCTAATTGCAAAAATATGCTGTGCATTTGAGGCATGCTGGATAATATTAATCACTGATTTTTGTAACTGCATTATTCCAAATTTATTATTTGTTATTAACTGCTTTTAAGCTAGATTTGGACAGCCGTAGCTTGAAACTGGCACACATTTGCTTGTGTGAAAAATTTTCCAAACGTAATTGCTTTTGACATGACATGTGCAGATAAGATATGTTCATTGCTTTGTCAGTCTTTCACCATCACAGTCTCCACATAGGCTGTGTTGGAAATGTCATTTTGTGCTCTCCTAATGTGTAACTGCTGCAGTCCCTGATTAAGTTACCCCAGAATATTCACAGTGCATCCATTATCCCTTCTTATTGCCTGTTAGTTTTCCGTGTCTTTGGGTTGTAAGGGAGCATATGAAACTGTAATACCAATCACTCTCTGCCCTGATACTTCCATCACCTTCATATTAAAATATGTATCTCTCTCTCCCGCTCCCTGGCACCTATCTGTAATCTACTGCAGATGGGGCCCCGGAATTAGCTTGCAAAACCTCTCTTATTCCTATCTTCAAAAGCCCATTTATCTCGAGCGGGGAAAAAAGCTGATAAGAGACAGGCCCGCTTGGCAAAATGTGATAAGAGGGTGAAAAATCCTCCAGCTATTTGTAATGTAAGAGTTCGGGCAGATCACAGCGAGGGAAGACACGACAAACCCCAGCATCATGAGACTAATGCCTTGTGCCCCCTGAAGCCTGCATAAGAGATAGAGGAAGATGGAGATTTATTCTGGTTCTGTGCATAAATTCAGAGGTGAAAAATGAACTATAGAGGGGTTTAAGAAAATAGCCTAAGCATTTGGATGCAGCATCGCATTCTCAGTAGTGACGACAATGCCTGAAACCTGAGAATGATTTAAGCTAATGCTTCAGTCCGCCGGGTTGTTTTGAGCACCGTTTTCTAGCTTTGGAAATGAATCGGTCTAAAAGAAATAACATGGGGGGGGGGGATGTCAGTTAAATACGTTGTTGATGCATTTAACGTTAAAGCGGAGCTTAGGGAGGAACGTGTTTTTAAAAGTATTGTAAATCTCAACTGGAACCTGTCTAAAATGTGGAGCTAATCCAAATTGGCTTATACTCCCAAGATTTAGGCTGCCGTCAGTGAGAAACTGTGTGAGAAATATGAAAGTGGATTGTGCTGCGGATTTGCAGAACTACATAACACTGTGCAGGCCAGTTCAAACCAGCTGTACTAGAATTGTACTCCAACAGGGCTCCCCCCACCTTTTTCCAATGTTTTTCCATGATTTACTTGAGGGAGAGCAGGTTCATCCTTGGTCCTTGAATATAACGGCTGGATTTAAGCCAGTGGATGTTTCCTGGTGCCGAATGGTGGGTGTAAATCCACTAGCTCGGCTTCACCTATCACCAAGCATTAATCTGTGGAGCTGAAATGAAGCGGCTGCAAGTTAAAGCATGTGTAATATCTGTAAATGTCACAAAATCCTCTCCCAAGGAAGCAAAAAGTTCTCTCGTCCCACGGATTCATGGGCCACATCGGATGTGGACCGCTCCGAGGACGTACCATTAGTATAACAGATGACGCGCTGCATGTGATGTTATTCATACTTCAAGGACAGTCCCAGAGCTCCACCACTTGTGGGTCCACAGTAGGGGATGGAGAATTTATGCTTGTCCCCGTGGCACTTGGATCTACATCTTAATCCTGACAAGGGACTCGCCATAAAACACTCTCTCCACACTGAAAGCAGAGGAAGCTGCTGTGGCGCGGGGCGCTTGGCAGGCCCGTATTTTAATACGCACTGCAGAGATATCTGTTTTTAACATTTAAGTTATTAATAACACGGATTTCAGAAGGTCATTAATTGTAAAAGGACAGGGAAGGTGTTGGCAAAACAAAATTTTCTCTCACTGGTTCTCTTTCTCTCTTTTTATTGCATTTCAGTTCCTTCAGAAACGCCCGTGTTATTAACTGCTTCGGACAGAGAGAGATTTATGTGTAGGTCCAAATGGAAGTGACCAGTGACCTTTCCTGTGGCGCTAACTTGCGCTCAAGCTGCTGCACAATGGACTGCCTCAACAATGAGCTGCAGCTCTTTGTCCCCATCTCTCCTTATCTGGTGTTATTTCCTAAATGTGGGCATCTGCTCACTGAGAGACTCGCAGCTTCTGTCTCCTCTCATGCTTCCACCCCCCTCTTTTGTTAATTTGTTTTTAGTCTCTAAGCCCCAAAATGTCAGCTGTGTGCTGCAAAAGCATCCAAGGTCTTTTGAATACCTCCAGGTACCGCTGATGTCATAGGTCAGCCAGTCACTCAGTCGGTGGGTAATGTGTGCTTCATGCACTCGGCTGAATGTGTTGAGCTCTTTGCGGGGGCTGATGAGCAACACTTCGCCCGAGAGGCAAGATGGAAGTAGAGCGACAGGCCACTGCGCTGCTCCGTGCTTTCCTTTGTGATGTTGCTGCTGTTTTACCAAACAAAGAAATCCCTTTTCTCTTGAAACAGCTGCACAAACCTTACCTATGTATTTCAAAAGACCTCTTGCTTTAATCCTTCCAGACCTCCAGCAATTAGCCACTGATGGCAGCACCTAGTGCACTTCATGATCTAATTGAAGAATGGGAGGCAAACTATGGGTCCTTTGGTTCCCAACTACTGAGCATCTCCCACTGGGTCGGCTCATTTTAGCCTATCTCAAGGAGAGGTAGACACACTCAAATGAATTCCCCTCTTTTGAAGCTGCGACCTGGGTCAACCTGTAATTCTGGCAGCTGGCCAGTTCCGAGCCTTGCCTTCATCTCTCTTTCTCTCTCTCTTTTTCCCTCTCTTCTCTTTCATGTCTCTCTTTCCGATTTCCAAACAGCGCTTCCCCAAGAGCAGACTGTGTCTTTTGTTACCTTTATGAGGCGTAATTAAATGTGCATGGCGTGGCACAGTGTTTGAGCAGGAACCCCAGGCGTGCCATTAGCCAGATGTGGCTGCTCAATCCTTAATGATAGAGGAACAGAGGCGGAGGAGACGAGCCCAGGAGTCCTTCATCACGCCATCCCGAGGTGTCGTGTGGGCCTAATTGCCCCATCGTTTTGTGCACTATACGAGCCCCCGTGACACCCAGCTTCATGCATTCATTATGTAGTCTCCCAGTGCTACTTCAGGTGGTGGTGTTCATGTATAACTGGAGGTGGGTGGTGCACTGCAGCTTAGGCTTTTAGCCAGCAAGTATGATTCATGAGGGGAGTTGTTAACAACTTTGTTTTGAACTTGGCATGCAAGAAATGGGGAGATGTTCTGTATAATTTACTTCATCTGCACCTTAGTGTGTGCCTGGATGGTTTTGTTCTCATATAGTATTATCTTGTGATATGATTAAAGGTAATGTGCAAGTGCATGTGGGGAATTAAGAAGTTGTACTTCAAAGTTTTTATTGGATCTCCCTGTGTTTTTGGCATTCAGATAGTCAGTCTGCATTCTCATAGTTGAGCTGCAGATGCACATATCCCTGAAAAGAGGGCCAACCAATAGTGTTAAGAAGCCACTTTTCAAGAAAACAACCTGACTGTCTGTCTGCCTGGGGGCTTTGGAAGTGCGAAGGAATCAGGTTGACATACGCTGACTGATCGGCTCATATTCACACAGCATTTCCTTCCAGACTTGCCTGGGTTCTTACTATAGAGAGTTCTCGTATTTCCTTCTAAGCCCTTTCACTGTCAGTGTATTAGCCCCCACCACCATCCTTCTCCATTGCTTTTCCCGTCTTTTAATACAGCCGCATGTTTTTCCCCCTTAGTAAGCAGATTTGACTCAGGAGCTTTAATTAGATGCGTCTTCTCTGGGATGCGGATGTGTCGGGTGGTCCGTGCACAGCCTGGGGAGCGCTGGGTGGAAATGGGCCTACATACCAAACATACGGCACCCGCGCTGGAAAGCAGACCCCTTCGTTAGTGAGGAACTGACGAGCTGCCGCTCACATTTGGGTAATTAAAACAGCCACAGATTGTGGAACAGCTGTGCAATTTAGCACTGTGGCAACACCAGCGAGTCAAGAGAGACTCTGCAAACAGAGGAAGGCTATTAAGTAGATTCATAGAGGACCTAACTTAGCCCTCATCCAAGCTCTCTCCGGTGGACAAGCATAATACATATCTTCAGCTACTTGTCAGCTTGGCATGCAAAATGATAAAATAACACTGTTTAAGGGAATTTTAGAATCTGTCGTGATGATCTGCATATTCACAGTGATGTGTGCCATGGCCACTTCTGAATTCTGCATGTGCAAGTGTGATCTTAACAAAAAAATTTTTTAAAAATGACCGTACAGGAGATACAGTATTTTGAGAAAACAGATGTAAAGTTGTATTTAAAAAAAAAAAAAAGCTTGTATCCTCAGAGAAAATGCTTATTTTTGTCAGAGAAACAAATAGCTTTTGTTTTTGTAGTTTGGCCTGCCTCATGCACTCACAGAAGCAACTAGCAAACAGGAAACCAGTGAGATGGTGCTGTGTGCAATGTAACCAGTGGTGTCCTTGCATTTGTGTATTGGCCAGGTGCAGTTTTTCATAGACATACAAGGTCTCACCTCATTCAAATCTGAATGTTGTCTTCCTCTGAATGGACTCAGCTCTCTGCAGTTTATTAACTGGTACAAAGTCCAGATGGTTACAATAATGGTGATTTGGGAATTTAAAAAATCATGTGTATTTCTTTATTGCTGGATGCAATTTCTTAATAGGCTCTAATTTCATTGGGTCGCCTGATGCATGCATAATATGGGAAAAGCATTAGTATTTGTGAATTGTTTAGTTGTAAGCCCTGCAATTAGGGATCCACAATAACATCTGCAAGTTATCGGTATCGGCTGATAAAGCGTTTAAAATTATTTATTGGCTTTGGCACAAATTAATATTTATAACCAATAAAACATAATAGTTTCACACTTTTCCTGTGGTGCGAGTCAATGGTATCATCACGTCAAGGTAGCATAAGAAAACAAACAAACAGGAGGAACAAAACACAGCACAAGGAATCCACCAAGACAGGTCGACTGAGGCCTGTATGCTAGTCACCTTGAGACATTCTAGTGAGGATAGTCGGGAGTTGAGGGTGGCCTGACACAGAGGGAGATCCAAGATGAGCTGCTCAGTGGAGGCTAACTCACTCCTTATCTCATCGACAAGCATGGAAGTAACCATTCTCTCCATTTAGTCCTTTTCACAATAATATTCAGCTGTCTATACTGACAGTTTGTCTCTTCCATGTCTCACAACTTTGAACAAGTCTCTGCCAATAGGAGGCATGTAAATGAAAAAAATATATATATTTATATCCTTGCTCTATGTTGAAACAAGATTGATAAAAGCAGTCAAGGTTTAAAATATTCACGATAAAAAGTTTCCAAAGTAGCATAAAATATCAGCAAAACAGGCCACTAAAACCCAAGCTTCTATGCCAGTGGTGATAGTTGTCTTGTTTTCTTTGGGTAATGTGTCTTTATATGCAACTTAATCGTCAGGAGATGTAAATAGGTGGGAAAAATATGTGCATATATCGGCATCGGCAAAAACTATTTTCAAAATATTGGTTATTGGCAAAAAAAATCTAATATCGTGCATCCCTACTTGCAACAACATGGAATCTTGACTAAAAGGACAATGTTTTCCATTAAAGGTACATTTAGGGCTGGGCGATAAAACGATAACGATAATTATCGCAAATAACTTTTCCTCTATAAAAACATAAAACATGGTCGATAGAACTCATTCAGTCCGTATTTTGACAGACAACATGAAAAGCCAATAAAAATGAGAATTCACCACACCGAACCAATCATGTGGCTGAAAGTTACGTTCGATTGACACACACAACAGCATGCGTAGGTGCGTAGGACCAGCATGCAGCCAGGGCTTAGCACACCTGCTAATGTTTGCGCTTGCACAGCCATGTAGGAGTTGGAGCGTGGTTAAAAAGAAAATGACAACGGAAAACTGTAACAAAAAGTCCAGTGACAGCATTGCCAAAGAAGACATTGAAACAGATTTGATTTTTTCTTTTTTTTTTTTTTGATTTTGTATACTTTATTGATCCCCAGAGGGGAGATTGAGGGCATCCACCTGGATGGATGAAGCAGCCATGGTACGGCGCTATCCCTTAACCATTCACACACACATTCACACCTAGGGCCACTTTAGAGTCTCCAATTAACCTAACCTGCATGTTTTTGGCCTGTGGGAGGAAACCAGAGAAATCCCGGGGTAAACCCACGCAGATATGGGGAGAACATGCAAACTCCACACAGATCACTGTTGGTCAGGGGCTGGGATCGAACCAGGGATCCCATGGCCAAGGGTGAGTTGCTGTGCTGGCGCAGTGCTAACCACTGCACCACTGATGCCACTTGATGCTCAATAGACAAGGAGATTGTTGAAAAGAAGGGTCCGAGGAGTTCAGTAATGTGGAGATAGATATTTTGGCTGTTTAAAGCTGGATTCACACTATAGCATTTGGACCAATTTTTACAGATGTTTTGAAAAATAAGAAAAATTAGTCCAAACGTTGGTGAAATTACATTCATGAGCAGATTTTTTTTTTTTTTTTTAAATCCAGCACACACCAACTTTTACGAACATTTGCTAGCATTTGCCAGCGTTGCATTCAGCATTGGCAAACTTTTGCCAACTTAGACTAGCGTATGTGTAGCTGTTGCCAACTTAGGTTAACTTAAGCAAACAAATACTGAGCGCAGGTCAGCTGACATCAGCGTCAGGCGACGCTCATATAAAGACCTGTGTTTGTGGAGGCTTCCTGCCATTCTGGACCTGCTTTTTTGGGTGGATTCACACTACAACGTTTGGACCAACTTTTACTGATGTTTTGGCAAAGGTCTGGCTCTGCTGGCAAAAGTTGATAAAATTTTATGATAGTTGGTGTTTGTTGGCAAACGCTGGCCAAAGTTTCATCATGCTGAAAATTTGCCGACGTTTAAACATTGGTGAAAGTTGTGCTCAGTTTGTAAAAGTTCCTGAGTGCTGGTCTAAGTTATGCAGAGTTCGCCTAAGTCGGCCTAAGTTAAGCTCCATTGGCAAACGTTGACTGAAATGCCGGTGGAAGCAGATATTTTTAGACCGAAACTCACTTCAGACATGCACAGACGAAAGAGAAATGGAGAGAAGGTGGAATTTCAAAAAATTAAAAATATATATAATCTTCCAAAAATGTGACGGCCCAAAAGAAAAAAAATCTCCTCATTGAAAAATTTACTGTTCTTAATTTTCTGCTCCATGCGTGATCATTCTCCAGGATTTATTGGTACGGCTTCCATTGTGGAGAATCAAACAGTGCTGATGTGGTGTCAAAAAGTAAATGACATTTTATTTTATGTTATTTTAATGAAGAGAGTTATAACAGTCAAAATAGAATCACCCGTCATTTTATTTATATGATGATATACTAAATAGTTTTTTTTTTTATTCCATCCACATTCACATTTTAATTGCGGACATAGTGTTGGTGTTTTTAGATAGGCATTATTGTATTATTTTTTTAGAGGAATGAATGAATGAATGAATGAAAAGGGCCTGCAGAAGTAACTACATGGAAATATGAAAATAAATACTGAAACGTATGCCCAAGGGAGATGTGTTCACTCCAAAAGCAAGTCCAGAATGGCAGGAAGCTTCCACAAACGCTGATCTTTATATGAGCGCTGCCTAACACTGATATCAGCTGACCCTTGTTTGCTTAAATTAACCTAAATTGGCAACAGCTACACATACGCTAGCCTAAGTTGGCAAAAGTTTGCCAACGCTGAATGCAATGCTGGCAAATGCTAGCAAAAGTTCGTAAAAGTTGATGTGCGCTGGATTAAAAAAATCTGCTCACGAATGTAATTTCACCAACGTTTGGACTAATTTCTCTGATTTTTCAAAACATCTGTAAAAGTCGGTCCAAACACTATAGTGTGAACACAGCTTTAACTTAGGCCAACTTAGGTAGACTCTGCATAATGTAACCCAGTGCTCAAGAACTTTTACAAACTGAGCACAACTTTCACCAACGTGTATTTCCAAACATCGGCAAATTTTCAGCATGCTGAAAATTTTCAAAGAACACAACTTTCACCAGCATTTGCCAACAAACACCAAATATCATTAAAGCTGCCAGCAGCAGTAAGCGGGCCCTCGCCCCCGCACAACCGTGGACCCCGGCACCCGTCGTACCTAGCTGGCTTAGAAAATTTCCCGTCGTTGGGGCAAGCGCTGCTTGAATAATAAAGTAAACCATTTGGCGTAGTACTTCCTGTGAGCAGCAGATGGCGCTATAACTTTTGTCAGTCATTTTTATGTAGGAGCGTGTGGGGCGTTACTAATATCCATCATAGAAAATCTGGTGAAAATCAGACAAAGTTTGTCCAAGTTACAACTTTCCGATGTTCCATGGCGAGGAGTCAACCTTCGCCATGTTGCCATGGCAACACTTCCCTGTCAGTTATGTGTTGCCCACCCATATAGGACTACATATGACAGTTACCTCAACCTATGTTCCAGATTTCATGACTCCAGGTCATTCCCAACTATCCCAACAAGATCATAGATTGAATGGCGAGGAGGGCGTGTTCATGGTAACAGCAGTGACGCCATGCTAAAGGTGATGTGCAGTTATGATCAACCAGGTGATCTGATAAACCTCAGAAAATTGCACATCATTCTGGCAAGCGGCGCATGAGTATGGCATGTGAGTTATGGCAACTTCCTGTCCATTGGCGGTAGGGGCACTGTCGCTATGTGTCATTCTTTATTATAGAAATTATCAGTATTGGCTACCTATTCAACACAAAAAATTTAGTTGAAATCAGTCAATCTATGCCAGAGTAAAAGCCATTGGAAGGGTGATGGCGATACTGCAAACTTGGCCGTGCCCCTTCCGCCAAACCGTTGGGCATTTGGAAAAGTTTTCAACAGCTTTTAATGGCACATGGGTATAGATGATTGGTACCATTTATGGTGACAATCAGACTATTTATTTCAGAGATATTGAAGAAAACCTTTGATGTAACCTTAATGTCTCCAAGAGAGGACGCTATTGCTACTCATGAATATTCATAGCTGTAATTGTTCGGAGGCATACCCATATACATCATCCCTATCTTGGTGCCAATCTGACATTCCATTCCCTAAGTATTAAAAAAAAAACATGATGCAAACTTTCTGATGCAAACCTTTCTGCCTCCTATAGGTGGTGCTGTAGATTTCTACGAATATTGTTCTATAGAACTGTTTGGAATTGTACTGATATCCATAATAGTGAATTTGGTTGAAATCCGACAATGCATACCAGAGTTATTGCCGTTAGAATGGTCATAGAATGATCATGGCAAGGCATCAAACTTTGCCACGCCCCTATGGCCAAACCGTCGAGCTTTTGGAAAAGTTTTCAATAACTTTTAATAGCACATAGGTATAGATGATTGTCGCCACAATTGAGCTCAATCGGACAAAAACCCTAGGACGAGTTGGATCAAATGTGTGAGGTGGAAATCAGGTCACTGCCACTTCCTGCCAAAATGGCCAACTTCCTGTTGGGTGTAGACCATCACTTCTATGGATTTTTTTGCATGTGATGAGAAACATCTCACCCGATTTTCATCTTTCTACCTAAAAGTAAGCGTGTGCCACTCCCCGTTAACTTCACGTTAGGTGGTGCTGTAGAGCCATTTTTGTGGGATCATTCATATTTCCTCCAAAATATTACATTTTTTGCCAGTCAAAAAATGGTGCGTTTTCATGCACGTTCACTACCCCAAAAATGAGATCTTAGATGGAGAAGAAGAAAAAAAAATTCTAGCAATTACAATAGGACTCTCGCCCACTGATGTTGTCAGTGGCTCGGGCCCTAATTAACTTTTGTCAGCAGAGCCAGATGTTTGCCCAAATGTCAGTAAAAGTTGGTCCAAACGTTGTAATGTGAATCCACCTTTCAGTCTAACAAGAAGCACCTTAGCGTGCACTGCAAACTGTGTCGCAAGCACGTTCCCACAAAATCAGGTAATGCTACAAATCTTTTTTACCATCTTCTTCTTCTTCTGGCTTTTAATGGCGGATTTTTTACCATCTGAAGCAGTGCCATCCTGTTGAGCACACAGAATGTCGGATTTAAGTGGCTGATTAAAGTAATTGACCCTCGTTACCAACTCCCTGGCTGTAAATATTTCTCCCAGACGGCACTTTCCCAGCTGTACACGGAATGTAGAAAAACGGTTGAAAAGGAGCTGCAAAGTGTGGCATACTTTGCTACTACATCAGGTTTGTGGTCAAGTCGCACATCTGACCCATATACTGTATGAGACTCACTGTCCACTTCATTGATCAAGATTGGAATATGAAAAGCAAATGTCTTCACACTTTCCCGAAGACCATACAGGTCAAGTCATTGCTTTAGGGTTGACCAAAGCACTTACATCCTGGAGAATGAGTGAAGACAAACAAGTCTGCATCACGACAGACAGTGGGACAAATATAATGAAGGCCATATCACCAAACAAGTGGACACGGCTGCAGTGCTTTGGGCATGTACTTCACTCAGCTATGGGCAAGTTAGTGAGCAGAATATTAAAAAATATTTATATTTTGTTCTACACATTTGTCAGGTTCAACTTCTGACAGAAAATAAATATTTAACATGAATCTTGTTATAGCTTCACATCTCACTTAGGAGTAAAAAGGACCCTTTAAGCTTGACAGAAATAGTGATTTGATTTATGTCGCAAAATACAGTATATCGATATTGATCAATATGGAAAAAATTTATCGTGACTGGAATTTTTTCATATCGCCCAGCCCTAGGTAAAAAGCTGGTGGCATCTAGTGGTGAGGTTCCATATTGCAACAAACTGAAAATCTATTCCCCACCCTTCCCCCTCAGAACGCAGGTGACTCTCCACGGAGGCTATCGGGTGTCAAACTTTTGCAATTGCCAAACGTGTATTTGCCAAGAAGTAGATGTCTCTTAGCGACTCTATGGATATGCTAAGTAGGGCTGTGCGATATGATGATATATATCGGTGACGCAATAAAAAACGTCTACCGTTTCATATAAAACTGTATCAGGATTTAAAAGACACATATCCCGTTTCTACTTGTCACCGCCCCGCCTCTCCCCCGCACTGCGCCAGGTGTGTGCAATAGTGGGTTTCAGTAGTTAGCAGCTAACTGCAAGCTAATGTTTTGGTCATATAGCCGCTACTTCTGTTTGCCAGGGATGTGGAACTTTTTCACCACTGTGCTAGAGAGGATAGTCCTCCGACCTTGTTTTAATTTGAGGTAAGTAACACCATCTTGTTCTAATTATAAAACGGCAAATGCTAAATGGCGATGTAAACTTGTCCCTAATAAGAAACATTATAGTGTGTCAGACCACCATGTCTTCGGTTTAAATTACTGCTGAGTTTCTTAATTTTGTCTGAAAAAAATATTATTAAAGCTGCAGAAGTGCGTGACAGCAGCCACATACACACTAAATAAATAATAAATAAAATGTGTTGGAGGAACAAACTGGCTCTTCATGTAACTTGATTTCTAATACATTTTAATTAGTCAAGTAGCGATAATGAATAAAGTTTAAGTCATCTCAAATGCACATTAAAAACAATTTTATGTCAACACTGCAAAATTAAGAGGGGAAAAGTGCATAAAATTAATGACATGAATTTATACAATTGATTTTTGTTCAGTATGTAATTTAAAATGTATAAAAAAAAGAGATGGTCCTTTTTATTGGTTATTATATATAAACTATAGAATTTACAGAAAATGTATATCGTGATATACTGTATATTGTTATCATCTAATAAGATTACTTATCGTGATATAAAATTTTGGTCATATCGCACAGCCCTAATGTCAAGTGGTAAGAGAGAAATTTAGGAAATATAATGTGCAAAACTATCACAGACAATGCCAGTCAATAAATGTTCAGCAGTTGAGTAGTGTTATTGTAAATGTTAGCTAAAATAAATAAATTAATAAATAACAAAACTTTTTTTTTTTTTTTTACAACTGACGAGAAAAATATTGCTCATTTTGCATTGCTCAAGGTTTAGGTTTAATTTACCGTAAGTGAAGCTAAAGCCACAATATTACAATATAATAGTATAGTTTGGCTGTATTATGTGTTTTCAAAAACAACTTTTAAACATGTATTTTAAGTCATAATGTTCTTTTCAACTAATATCTTGATTTCGGTTAACTCAACAGATGTTTTTTGTTGAAATCACGGGTTCTCATATTTGCATCTCAAATGAAACATTACAACACGGGTAGTGTTTATGCACCGATTGCAACGCATGAGCGTGTTACGTTTACAACGTCTACAACCGTTGTGATCAACAAAATGACATTTTATAATCCTAAGCGTTTCTTTATTGATTAAAAAATATGTTACAATTTGCATTAATTTTGGCAGGGTACATTACCTATCCAGGAGAAAACAGGTAACTTTGGCGTCACTTTTAAAACTTTTGTCCCTCATCAGCTGTTTGCATCAAGTAAAGGCAATACCGATGTTTACATGAGTCTTCCATCTTTGCCTGTCCCGACGTCTTGTCGTCTCATCATGTATTCTTTTTTCTTTGAAGACAGTTCACGCTCTTTTTTTTCTCATTTTGGCAAGAATAATAATAGTATGATCCACCATTTTTATAAGTGCAACCCAAGAAAGTCCAGCACCAAACAAAAATATTTATAACTGCTCCTCTTCCATGTATTTCTTCTTCGTATACTGTTTTATGTCAGCCAATGGTCAACTACAGCGCCACCAAATTCTGAAGGCCAGTTCGTCATTACGACATAAACGGTTTCTTCTACAGCCAGCTGTACGTTTGTCCCTTCGGAGCTACTGTAGAAACATGGTGGTACAAAATGGCGGTGTCTATAACGGCGCGGGGCCAGCTCTATGTAGATATAAACAACTTATTCTAAAGTAACAAAAATCAAACAGCTTTTTTTTTTTTAAAGACTACACTACTAAAAACATGGTTATACATGATTATCTTAATTTTTGATAAAAGATCATCCAAAATTTTACACACTGTACCTTTAATGGGGATAGAGCTAACATTGTTACCTCATGGTCTGTAGGTTCACGCTGTCTCTTGCCCCACTATAATAGTGTACTGATTGCCAGGCTGAGACAGATTGAATATTTACCTTCAGACTCAAACATTTTTCTGTATGATTACAGTATCGGGCAACCCCAGAGCTTCCTAGTAAATGATGACACCTGATATCAACCTAGTCATGCTAATGGCTTTGAGTTCCTTACTGGCCACTGGAGTTCCTGTTCTCAGGTGCTCAAATGTAAATATTACACTGGTCAACACCAAATTTATTGTCTAAATTTTTTTAGCTGATTTAGGATAATTTTGATGTGCTGAATCCAAAAATCACATTGGTTTTGCTCAATCAGGTCAACTTTTTGAAGTATGGCCACATGGTTTTTACGTTTTTGTTTACATGTACGGGTATTTTCGCTTTATATGATGCAAAATTCTTTTTTATTTCTTGAAATTTCTCGAACTCTGAAGAGTTTGCATGCACCAATTTATGACATGATGTCATAAATTGTCATGATGGCTGATTACTGTTGGACTCTGAAGAGAGACATCCCTGCCGCTAAGCATTCTAGAGGTTCGAATAAATGGAAGTTGAAGCTCAGAATTTTGAACAATGATGATGTAACATTCAATTTACATGTACTTACCTTTATCAGTGTCTACTGTTCAATTTACAGTAATCAAAGTTTGTAACATTTAATCAATAAATTGTGTTAGTAAACGATTTTTTCCTCTTAAAAACCTGACCTGATCGAGAGAAACGGATGTCATTTTCAGATTCAGCGGTGCAAAATTGTCTTAAATCAGTTGAAAAAAACACAGACAAATTACCAAAAAATTATTTTTGTAACCCTGTGTTGTGAATGTTTTGGACCATGAAATTTTTTAAATATTTTGACTATATTTTTTCAAGAAATTGTAGGCTTTTATTTCTCACCTTTCCAAAGTTTTTTGGGGGGCGTTTTTGTATTTGTTTTCATGAAAATAAAATCCACACGACATTTAAGTGTGTGATGTTTTAGGGCGCATTCAGACGGCTACTGTTTGGTCTGGACCAAAGGACCAAACAGTGGCTTCCACGGATAGTTTGGTTCGTTTTGTGCAGTCTGAATACGCGTTGGAACTCTGGTGTGCACCAAACAAGCGAAGTCTGGTCCCTCTGAAAACGGGGCTCTCAGTTCTCTTGCAAATGAAGCCTGGTGTGCTCCACTTGTAGTGTGAGTCCAAACGGACTATCCAGCGAACCAAATGGCAGAAGTGCCCCTCAGCGTTTGTATAACCATAGCAATACGTAGTCTGAGAAGAGGAAGTGGCGTTTACCATAGTACATTTTGGGTAGAAAATAACAATAAAGACAACTGCACGAATCCGAGAAATCCTTTTACCGGAGAAAGCCGAGGAGATAAGTTAAAAAAATGTCTCGTTTGTGGTGGACAAACAACCCAGCTGAAGGGAACAGATTTCCGTTTTCAGTCCTGGCCAATCAATGAGCCTGATATTTCTTCTTTGCCGAGATTTTTTTCTTGCTGGTCAGTGGTGGTTTCGGCTACAGCGCCCCAAACGAGCAGTTATTGTAACTGCGTGACGCTGTCCAGGCAGTTTGGTCCACTGCAGTGTGAATGCAAACCAAATCAAACAAAGGTGTGAAAATTCTTGGCATTCCCCACCCAGTCGAACCGAGACTCCCGGACTATTCTGGTCTGAATCCAGCCTTAAAGCGTACCTGTGGTGGTGGTCTAAACGCATTCAACTTGAAAACATTAGGCAAAGTATTCATTTTTTGGTTAAATAATTATTGCCAGCCATATACCACCAGAGAAATATGCAAATACGACCGCAGGCATGGCCAGCCAATGAAAACTCTGCGCGCAGCCATGACACATGCGGATGTGACATCATAACGTTGCCACTAAAAAGTCAATACTCCCGTCTGTATGAGAGACTAGGGTGCTGTTGTGAGTGTTTTTATTCTATTATGGCTGAATTGTCAGACTCTGAGGAAGAATTCGTCCAACATGGCTACAGGTTTGAGCCAGAAAGGTCTTCTGAGGGTTAAAGTGACGAAGTGGTCCTCACACACAACGCAATTTCGTCTGAAAGGAGACGTCAGTGCCCTGTACCGAGATTGCGCAATCACTTTTCCGCTATGATCTTCTGACAAGGTGAGCTGGGTTTGGGTACACAAAAGAAGTGTTTATCTTTGTTTTTTCGCTTATTATTGAGACATCCAAAGGCTTTACATTCCGCCATGTTGCGATATCCATATCGCATTGTATGTTTTTGTTGTAACAAGAGCGCCAAGTGTCTGCTCCTCTGTATAGCGGCGAGGGAGGAGCCGAATCATCTGCCGTGTTGCGGCCGTTACGAGCTCAGATCAGATGAGACGACCTGCTGAATTTAAGCATTTATTTATTTATTTTCTACTCGTTTTAGTTCTGCATTTAATATGAACCCTGAGTTTGAAATAAACGTTTGAATTTGAATTTGAATATCCCGAAAGCCACTGCTCATCCGGGAACTCCAGGCTCAGCCGATATTGATCCAGATCGCAGTGCCCACGTTATTACGTCACAGGAAGCGTCCTGGCAGGCCATGTAGCCACTAGTATGGCTGCACCCATGTTTTGCTGACATAGCTGAACCAGCACATCAGCAATGGATTTATATCAAATTGCTTTGAACATGAATTTCAACTTAAACTTGAACTAGAACGTGAGACAGGGGCTCAATATAATATCTTTTTTTTCACGACCACCACAGGTACCCTTTAATTTCAGAGACTAGCTGACTGTTACACCCCTCCTCTGACTCAGTTTTCTTCCTACAATGGCTTTAGTAACCTATAGTATATACTGTATCCATGAACAACTTACAATGAGATTTAAGGTCAAGTAATCAGCCTTGTCTCCAGCAATGGATAATAAAAGGGCTATTTTTTTTTAATGGCTCTGCACTTTCTTTCCATGTAATTTAAGTTGCTTTTCATCTTTTCTTGGTAGTGCATGGTCTGCCCCTGCATGTAAGTGAAGTAATTAAAGCATCCTGGTCTCCCTTTAGTTTCATGTTGATTATAGCTAATGCATACCATTCCATCCTGCACTTTTATTTGCCTTGTTTTTCATCCCTACTGATCCGCAACATCTGGTTTTCAGTTTAACCATCGGGTAGCGGTGAGATTGTGGAGGGGAATGCTTGTGCACATGCAGTCTAAGCTGGAGCATTTCTCTGCTGGATCCCCTCCTGATTATTACTGAAAGATACAAACATCCCAGGATGTTTGGCTTTCTTTCAAGTTGCAAGTATTTTATCCTAACAGCTTAAAGTTTGCAAAGTAATTAAAGCAACATGTGTGTGACTACAGCCGGTTACATTTTTATGATATTAGATAAAGCCAGATTTCCAGCAGTGGTGTTATTTTTTTTTTTTTTTAAGTCTAAACCAAAGTGGTAATACAGAGCTGTGTAGTTAGGCGTGAGCCTTGTAGGGTGAGCCCTCGTGCCTCATAGCTCTCGCCTATCAAGTGTCAGTGACAGTGACATGCCCAGGGCTGTCAGCAGGCCGTGTCTCGGCCCCGTGCTTCGTCAGAGAGCGAATGGAGGGAGCCCAGGGAACTTGTTAAATTTCTGCTAAGCTAGGCTGTGCTGACTTTGACAGGAGACATTTCCTCCCAATCTCCTCAGGTCCTCTACCGACATCATCAACCACAGCTCAGTGAGTGAACGGGGCAATGGAGACGATGCAACGATAATAATGTGAAAAATGTCTATCCGCAGTAATGCCAGGTGAAGGCAAATGGACAGGCAGGCGGCCAGCCCCTGGAATGTATTCTGGGAGGCTGGGCCAAGCCCCTGTGGGGCTGTCATTTATTTATCTGTGTGGAGTGCCTTGAGAGGTGAGGAGAGGAGAGATGGCAGAGGAATCGCTGTGGCCTTCTCTTGAGGGATAGGAAATATAATTGGGCTGCTCTCACTCTGGGCTATGGCACCAATCAGACATTTCTCCCTCCCGCTTTCTCTCACCCACATACCTTGCTTGCAGACACAGCTGAGGAGATGAGGCAGTTCTGGCCTTTCAGGCCCTGAGCTGGGACGACCCCAAACAAGACTTGTCACTTGTGCTTACAGTGGCATTTATTTGATCGGGGTGGTTTTTTCTCCCTCCCTTTTCCCCTTCCCCCAGCCCTTTTCCCCTGCATTCTGCCACTTCCTCTGTCTGTGGCATGAGCTGCAATGCTAGAAACCTAAATACAGCTTGGCTGGAGCTGTCCACAACTGCTGCTGTACATGGCAAATGACTTTGCTGTGAGGGACAGGCCACCTGTTAGTGACAGGGTGATGGTTGAGCTGATGGAACAAGTGCAGCTGTCAGAGAAGAAGGTTAAAAACTGGTATGCAAGAGAATAGAGGGAATAGTAGAGGAGTTTCTAATGACCCATCACCCTTTAGCCACCAGACATCCCGCTACTATGTTAAAACTACTTAAAGCTTTTTCATTTTTTTTTTTAGTTTAAGAAGCTTTGGAAGACCTGATTTTCGTGAGTTTGTATGAATATCTACGTATGTGTTTTTTCATTATAAGGAAACAGTAACAGAAGGGTTGATGGTGTAGACATACTGGAGCCTGTAAGCACATCTGTTTCAGCATCTTTAATTGTTACGGGGTATTGATCTGTGGTGGGTGCCAGAGCGCTGTACCAGCTCCTGCCGCTCTTTGTTGGCATCTTGCCAGAGTCCTGTCAACTTTGGATGCGGGTGCCGGCCTCAGCATTCAAAGAGTTGTTACAGGGGTGCAGTAGAGCATAGTCGGCCTCCAATTACATGTTGCTGGGTGGCAAGTACAGTATATGATGGTATTATTTTTGGGGGTGCCTGTGCTTTTTTATTGTGAATAATTCAGTGGCTATGCTAAAACTAATGTGTGGGGAAATAACAAGAGCAGTATAAACAAGGTTTGGCTCAAGGAAATGCCCTACAGTCTCTTTGTCCTGCTGTGGCCAGACTTAGAGATTTTATCACCAAACTTAAACCTTGTCCTGCCATAATTCAGTTAATAGAAAAGTGTTTTTTTCTGTAGGCCCTGCTGTGGGTTGTCTGACTTTCCTGATGATGATATACTGTATATTCAACCTTTTCAGCTTTGTTTTTGTTAGCATACAATGAATATAAAAAAGTGTAAGCACCACTTTTACAGTGGAATTACAATTTTTTTTGTGATGTAAAATGAAATACTTTTAGAACAGTTTTCCACTATTAATCCAACCTCTATAATTCAATTGGGGAAGAACTCTTTTAGGGAAAAAATAATATAAACTTGTAATAACCTGGTTGCTTAATTATACACACTTTTAAGGTAATACTTTGTTGAAACACCGTTTGATTTTATGACAACTTTTAGCCACATTTATAGCTTAATTAGCATCAGGGAGGTGGCAACACTGATACATAATGCTGCCACCCCCATGCTTCTCTATGGCTACTGTGTTCTTTTTGGTAGTGTGTCATGTTTTCACCAAACAAATCTTATAGAATTACAAATA
Organism: Pholidichthys leucotaenia; assembly: GCA_020510985.1. Taxonomy (NCBI): domain Eukaryota; kingdom Metazoa; phylum Chordata; class Actinopteri; order Cichliformes; family Pholidichthyidae; genus Pholidichthys; species Pholidichthys leucotaenia. The sequence continues at coordinate 152,075,765 of CM035838.1, forward strand.
ACCTTAGTCTTTTTATTTACAAATTGGGCTCTGATGTTTTTCTTTGTAATAAAAAGTAGGGCAGAAACGATTAGTCGACATTACCGATGACATCGACAATAAAAATTTGTCGACAGATATTTTTATTGTCGACAAATCGCTTAATTACAAAGTTTATATGCATTCCGCGGTTCAGCTGTAACCAGCAGCAGCAAGCTCCATTTAACCGGAACTGCAATGCACGACCGGAACTGCTGAGGGCAGTAGCACCTCCGCTGTCCAACATGCATGAACAATTTCCAGTGAAGAAGAAGAGGAGCACAGCATGGTGAAGCGTGTGTTGTGTTTTGTTTTTGCGGTTGTTACAGAGTTTAAGCGCGAAGCGGCTGTATGTGTCTCTCCAGTGCAGAGAAAGGAGAATAAAGACCCACTGCTATGAAGGTATTAACGTTTGATCTGTGTCTAACTGGCTGCAGAACCTACCTAGAGCAAAGCCTGTTACCAGCTAACGAGCCAGGCTAAAATACGGACATTTTAGCTTTAATTCACAGGGAGTCCCGGTAGCCACATTACCGTCTGCAAGGGTAAGTTTTGGCAAGTAAAGAAAATTAGTGCTGCTTATTTTCAATGGCCAACTCTTTCAAGCTTTAGAAAAATGACAGTACTGTTAGTATGTGCTGTTAATGTTAGTTATACCTGTTTGACATTAAGCTCTCTGGTTGCTGAGGGTTGAGCTGTCATGGCTAACGTGTTGAATGCAGTGACTGAATTGCAAGAGTCGCTATCGCTTTTTCTTCTTTGTTAATATTAGCCCTCATTCTGAATATTATTTACACTGTGTTACACTGTGTCCAACTGAGACAAAATTGCATTTAAATGCCCCCCACCCACAGGAGACAGAATGTTAAGAGGTATTAAACAGCGGCTGAGGTAAAATATGCAGCCCCAACAAGAAGCAGAGATGATGGACATGAGAAAAATAAACGCGACTAGTTGACTAGTTGAAGAAAACAGTCGTTAGATTAGTCAACAACTAAAACTAGAAAAGCACTCTGAGAGCGCAGACCTCCGCCAAGCGCCACAGTTCCCCCCATACAGTGTTTGTGTGTAGTTTTCAGATTCCTTGACCATGAAAACATATGACTAGCAATTGGATTCACAATGATAGAATTAGTGGTTCAGTAGTTATTGATGAAAATGGCATTTTCCGTAATGGCGGTTTAGCGCCACAGTTCCCCCCCATACAGTGTTTGTATGTACGTTTTCAGATTCCTTGACCATGAAAACATATGACTAGCAATTGGATTCACAATGATAGGATTAGTGGTTCAGTAGTAATTGACGAAAATGGCATTTTCCGTAATGGCGGTTTAGCACCACAGTTCCCCCCATACAGTGTTTGTGTGTATGTTTTCAGATTCGTTGACCATGAAAACATATGACAAGCAATTGGATTGACAATGATAGGATTAGTGATTTAGTAGTTATTCACAAAAATGGCATTTTGCGTAATGGCGGTTTTCTTGTGGACGGTGATCCGGATCACCACCAAAATCTAATCATCTGTAGGATACCCCATTTCTGACAATCTGTGAAAATTTCATGAAAATCCGTCCATAACTTTTTGAGTTATCTTGCTAACAAATGGACAGACAGACAGACAAACGCCGATGAAAACATAACCTCCTTGGCGGAGGTAATAATCTTTAGTTGCAGCCCTAATAAAAAGTCACCATGTTGCCACCCTACCCCATAGCCCTGATACAGTATGAAAGATTTTTGTCACATGAAGTACACAAATAGTACTTTCTCCAGAAATTCCTGCAGCTTCCTTTAATGTTGCTGAAGGCAGTCTCCTGAACCGGATTCCATCTTATTTTCTCCGCCAAGGAAGGAGGTAATGTTTTCAGTGGCAGTTCGTTGTTTTGTTGGTTGGTTTGTCTGTTAGCAACATAACTCAAAAAGTTATGAATGGATTTTGATGAAATTTTCAGAAAAGGTTTATAATGGCACGGGGAACAGATGATTAGATTGGTGATGATCTGAGAGTGCATACTTCCACCAAGGGCTTTGTTTGTATTTGTGCAGCAGGATTACACAAAAACTACAGGATGGATTTGGATGAAATTTTCACCAGAGGTGGTTCTTGGGCTAAAGAGGAACCCATTCCATTTTGGTGAAGATCTGAGAATGCATACCTCCGCCAAGGCTCTTAACTTTAACTGTCACAGGCACCAAATTGTGACATAACCCCCTAGTTGTCAAGAGTGGTCAAGATTTTTTTCAAGAAAATATTCAGATCAGATGTCAGAGATTTCCAAGGCTATATAACTTGAAAGTGGTAAGAGATAATGGCTTACTGTCAATTAGAAAGATGTAGAATATGATTCAAAGTTTGAGATAGGAGTAAATTTACACATCTAATTTGCATAATGCAACGGCAGCCATATCAAATTACATAACTCAGTCAAAAGTGGACTTTGGACATATTTACACAAAGAATGGTTCTGCTTTTTGTCACCATTTCTTGTTTTGGGCATTTTGTTATCTTATCTTCAAAGTATATGAACCAGAAAATCAGTACAGTGCAGTACAATGTAAACCCAACATGCCATGTTCCTCACTTACCGCTGGTGAAGGTGGCTCTCGCTGCGTCCATCCTGGTTGGTATTTCCTCTTCTGTCGGTAATTTTAGCTTTCTCTACCACATCCAGAAACTGTTAGGATTATTCCACCTCAATTTCGCTTTTATTCCGCCACTATTTATGTTATAAAACGACACGAAAGTCAGAATCACTGAAGTGATTGTTTCCCCCGGTCACATGGCGCTGTGGCCAGCAGGTGAACATCAGGCAGCTTCATGCATCCTCTGTCATAACAAAATGTAAACATTTACCTTCATAACCTAAATAATCTCTCTTTTGAATCGTAGTTGGCAAATTTGGGAGCAAATGCTCACACAGCTGTGCTCACAGCAATCGGTAACGTCCATATGTGTTTGTCTACTCTAAAAGAAGAAGAAAAATTTCCTCCTCTCTGGTGTAAATACGGATGCTCCTATGTCGGCCATATTTTCTCCAAAGGCAAGAGCAGTAAGGTGTCTGCCACCTTGTGAGGTGGCATTCTCAGTACAACGGGAGTGCTTGGCACGTCAGAGAATATCACTTGACAGGCGCAGCGCTGCACTGTGCCACTAGGGGCGCGATCTGTCCATGAAATCTTACCAAACAAAGGGTTAACTTCTCGCAAAGTGTTAGCAACAATACTCCAAAACTACTAAATGGATTTGGATGAAATTTTCACCAGAGGTGGCTCTTGGGCTACAGACGAACCCGTTACATTTTGATGATGATCTGAGAATGCATACCTCCGCCAAGGCTTTTAACTTCTCACAGTGTCTTAGCAACAATACTCCAAAACTAATGGACAGACTTTGATGTAATTTTCACCACAAGTGGCTCTAGGCCTACACACAAACCCATTACATTTTGGAGGTGATCCATGAGAGACGGAAGGAGCCTTGGTGGAGGTAAGCGCTCTCTGAGTGCTTTTCTAGTTTTATCAGTTTTGGAGGGATGTGCAGTTCTTGGAGATGTCACTGTTGTGGCATTTTTTTTAATTTATATATTTTTTTGTCATTTGTTGATGACTGTCCTCGCTGTGTTCCAGGGTATATCTGTCTAATGCTTTGGAAAAAAATGTTTCACCCTTCTCCTTACTGATACCTTGACCAGTGAGATTAGTTTGATCCTTTGTAAGCTCTTTGTGTCATGATTAAGCTGACGGCTCATGTGCACGATGCTAGCACAGGACAGAACCACACAAGGGGGGAAACGTTCAGTCGTTTATTAAATGTAGAAAACAGCGCACAGTTAAATAAACATGCACTGGCCAGAAGATTCAATCCACCTGTGGAGAGAAAGCAAGAGCTGTCAGTGGAGAAGCAGAGCAGGGAATATGGGCGAGCCAAATTGCCACTTACTCGGGACTCCGAGGGAGGACTGGCAGGACTCCAGCGGGGAATAGACGAACCAGTAGGGAAGGGGAATGAGCTAGAAGTGCTTGACTGGGTGAAGATTTGTTGCTGGGAAGGTGATGAGGTGGCAGGAGAGCACACGCAGTCCCGAAGCACACCCGCACGATGGCAGCAACCTGTAGCGAGAGAAAAGAGAACAGTTTAGACAACGTGTCTAAGCCAAGTTCAAAACGACCTGCTTGCCTGAATTAGGGCAGTATACCCAGACGAGCCAGCGTTGACTGCGCAGAGAAGGCCTCTTTAAATACGCTGGCTGATGAGCGGGTGCAGGTGTGTCCTCTGCCTCAGGTGCAGTGATGAATTAGTGAACGCGCGGCAGGAGGGGAGGGGCGCGCTCTCACTGCCTATGACACTTTGTGTACCGCGATATTTGCTGTAAGATGCAACTAATGTAATGTCAGAAAATTCCCACTACAGTGATCGATTATTTCTGAAAACAGTCACATCTCCAATTATAGGAGGGTGTGCACACTTATGTCACAACCATACTGGGGGGGGGGGGGGGGGGGGGTTCTGCTTAAAAGATATTAATTTCAATTTAACTGTACAGGTTGTTGGTGACATGGGGTAAAGCTGTGCTCCTAAATTATTTACTTTGATATAAGTTTTTGCATTCAAAAAATCTGGTGTTCTAAAACTGGTGCCTAAGCTTGTGATATCCACTGTATTTGCTTCTACAGTTTAACCATGTGGCTCTTTACATCTGACAGATATGCAAACACAGAATTTTCTGTCTTTTGTGCATGAATAGCATGCGGTATATACTGTACACCTTTAGCCTGAACCAACTTATTCTGGGATTCTCACAAATGTGAGAAAAGGCTGCTTGAGCACACAGCTTGCTGTCTTGACTTCATGGGCTTGCATATTTCTTAATCAAATGGAGGCAGGAGCCACCTGAGCCATGCAGCATGTTTTTCAATGTGCAGATGTTGAAATTAACCTAAGAAATATAGGTTGCCATAGGAGTAGTGGGGAAAGAAAGAGAGCTTCTCTAATTAAATCAGTTGTTGGGATGGTTCAGGCTAGAGCAGCCTCAGCATTCTCAACATTTAAGAGGTAGTTTATTCCATCCATTGTCTTCCGCTTAATCCTTTTCGGGTCGGGGGGGGGGGGGGCTATCCCAGCATCTTTTGGGCGAGAGGCAGGGTATGCACTGGACAGATTGCCAGTCCATCACAGGGCCAACACAGAGAGACAGACAACCATTCACTCTCACATCCATACCTAAGGACAATTTAGAATCCCCAGTTTGATGCCAATTAACCTAACCTGCATTTTTTTGGCATGTGGGAGGAAACCGGAGAAATCCCAGAGTAAACCCACGCAGACACGGGGAGAACATGCAAACGCCACACAGATCACTGTTGGTCGGGGGCTGGGATCGAACCCCAGGATCCCCCAGCCAAGGATGAGTTGCTGTGCTGCTGTAGTGCTCACCACTCCGCCACCGCACTGCCGCGGTAGTTTATTTAACATTGTAACTGCCAGGTTTGTTTTATTGACAGGAAACTGGTTTGTTAAGGCAAGCCACCTCTGTGCTAATTATTTGTTAAGCCTCATTTCTTCCCATACAGTAGGAAAATCAATTGGGTGCACTATAAACACACATTCTGATAACGTCACTGGAGTCAGCAAACTGCAGACGAGCGTGACTGGGCCCTTCATGTAACTTGGTGTCCTTTTTTGCTCATTTATTCCATTCATACACACAAAGAAGCTCACAAAGAAAACAAAGCTTTTAACAGGCACAAAGATATTCATTGTTGCCATCAAGAACAACCTAAAAAAAAAAAACGAGTATTGGTGCTCCAGGGAGCATTCTTTGCTCGCTGTTTTTTCTTTGCTCCTGAATAATTTAAGGAGTTGCATGTAAGACAAAGTTGCATTCACTTGTTTCATTATATTTTAATCCTGAGCAAATGATGCTCTGCGTAGACTTGGCATGGCCAACACAGTTTAATAGTCATCTCTGCCGTGATTGCTCATAAATCTGCCTGAGCAATGCAAGCAAATTAAATGTATCCTCCTCTCCCTGCCTTCCTCTTCCGTCCTGGGATTTGTGTTCAGATGGATGCCAGATCAAATTCCTGCACAGGTGCTGCGTTATTATCGGAGATAAAAAAAACAACGTGTTTACACGGAGTTCAGCAGGGCTCATAAAGGAAGCACAGCACACTGAACAAACAATAACAACACATTAACATGCAATTATTGGAGTTAATGGGAAATGTAGGCTGCTGTAATAATAGTGCTTAATAATGATCTGAACTGATATTGTAAAGCCTTTACCTTACAGTGTAAATTGGCCTGAAGTGAGTGTTGCTATAAATTAGTACCTTATAAATTAAATTTGAATTAATTTAAAGGTTAATAAAGTCAGCTAAGTATCAGTGGGTTTTGTTATTGGTACATTATGATAACATCCACAGTTGACAATAAATATATTTATAGTCAGTTTTTTTTAACAAGTGGATGGGGTGTTCACTGATTTAGCATAAGGTACAAATGTATAAATGTAAATTAGGTATAAATTTGAAAGAGTAAAGGTGCAAATATATGATAAAAGATGCCAATTTAAAATTTTAAAAAGGTCACAAATTACAATTTAATTGCACAGAATAAAAATTTAACCAGCATCTCGATGAGTGTTGCATATTTATAAGAAAAAAGCTGCAAAATTATGAGGCAAAAACGTGAATATTTACAGGAATAGAAGTGCAAATTTATGAGAAAAAAGTCACAAATTTTTGAGGGAAAAATTACAAATTTACAAGACAAAAAAATGCTAATTTATGAGGAAAAAAGTTGCAGATTTATGAGAAGAAAAGTCCGAAATTTGAGGGAAAAATTACAAGTCTATGAGAAAAAAGTTGAAAATTTACTGGAAAAAAATTGCAAATTTACAAGAAAAAGATTGCATTTTTACTAGAAAAAATTGTATATTTTAAAAAAAGGCATAAATTTATTAGGAAAAAAGTCACAATTTTTTAAGAAAAAAGTTGTACATTGATCAAAAAAGTCACAGTTGACAAATATGTTACAGATTTATGAGGGAAAAAGTTGCAAATCTCCAAAAAAAAAAGATGAAAATTCTAAAGTTTTTTTTTTTTTCCCCATTTCTGCTTAGAACTGGTCATGTAATTCAGTTATGTAACATGATATAAAAAGGTTTGCGACGATATCAGGGGGACAATTCTCTCTTTTCCAGGTTAGGAGGGGCAGTGTCCCCCCGTTCTCCTCTTTGATTTACACCCCTGAATGTGGATGGGGGACTGGCAGGTTAACAAAGGGGATGCTTTTGGGTTATTTTTCTAGTAAGGGGGATAGCATCCCCCTCAAATCATAGTCTATTAAGTATTAGTGTTTCTCATTTAGCTAGAATAGGGAAAAAAAAGATATTGGAGTTGAACACTGCCACTAACATGCCCCTGTCAAGGTCGTGCAACAGTGTGCTGTGCTACAACGACGTTACACAGTGAGTGTCGAGCCTAATGCCATAAACCCTCTCACAAGATATCTACTGTTGTCGCGTTGGCGTTAAACTAGCTTCTGCTGGATTCACAAATGGTATACAGTTAGTTCAGCGCCTCCTCCATCATCTCCTCCCTCGCAGAGCAAAGGCTTCTGGTATGTCCCACTCATATGTCATCACGGTTATTTATACGCTCTCACCAGCCTCACATTAAGTTGCACATCTGGGCAGTCGGTGACAGAAGAGCTCAAGCTTGTCATGATAGGGATGTAAGGGGAGGGAGAGCATTTATAGCCCAGTGTAGACCCACACGTTTCCATTATTAAAACGTGTCCGACTTAAGAGTTTGACTTCATGTAGGAATTAATGAAACAATGCATTCCTTTTTGTGACCTTAGGACGTAGTCCACTATCATGGCGAGTTAATTTTCTCAGAGCAGCTCAGATTTGGAGCATGCCCAACAACTGTTTCTTGGCTGTGAAGTTTTTTGTTTTTTTTTTTCCCCTCCTGAAGTTGTGTGAGCAAACTGATTTGAACACCCAGAATTAAATAAAATGAGGAGTTTGTGCACGGGCTTAACCCATCTCTATTGTATATCGCGCCAAAGACTGCCCGGGTGGGCACTGATTCTGAGCTGTGAGTTCCACTGTAACAGGAAGTGCTGTGGGGGCATTAATTTGCATAATTCTTTAAAATCTGTTAACTGGACTACCATAATGAATATTCCCAGCCATAGATAAAACAAAAGAAAATGTTAAATCAGCTATACACTGGGCTAAATCAGTCAAATGGTGATGTGTTTAATTAAATTTACTTAAACAGGTAAAAGATTTTGGATTTCCAGGTTGCTATTTTGGAACATGGCATGAGTTGCATCACGTAAATCCAATTGCTCAGAGAAAAAGAACTCAACATTAATACAAATTCCATCTACCAGTTATGCACTTAATAATAACACTACATGCTTGTAAAAGTCCAACCTAGCAATATGTTTTGGTAATGAAAATGTCATTTTAAAGGTAACTCACACACACAAGGCTTCCCTTCCTTTTATAGGGGCAGCTAAAGGCATTTCTAAAGGTGACTGCCTGGGCGTTAGATGTCCCGTCCCACCATGCAGCGAGGCCTCCGGGAGCAGCTTGGGTTACAGCTGACAGAAACCCAAGGCCTGATGTCTGCATCAAAAGTAAATTCCACTTAACTCGCCACATCCCTTTCCAGTACGACCCGAGGGCTTAAGAGGCCTGAGAGTCCTTTATATAGCGCACACCATGTTTGTTGGTGTTCAGTGGAGTTGGACGTGGTATGAGGTCAATGGCACATTTGGCAGTGAATGCAAGCCCACCTTATGCAATGTCCAGTTTTCCACTCCACCACCTTCAACACATGGGCAGATATTTCATGCCACAGAATATTTTCAGCTCAAACCCTTTAAAACAAAGATTTTATATAAACAAGCTTGAGTCATTGTCTAGATGAAGAGAGGAAATTTAAGGCATTACATAGAATAAAAACTTGACCAGCATTCATATGAATGTTACAGATTTAAAAAGAAAAAAGTCACAGATTTGCAACAAAAAAAGTTGTAGGTTTGATGAAAAAAGTAGTGAATTTATGAAAATTTTTTTTTGCATGTTTACAAGAGAAGATTGAAAATTGGGGGGAAAAAAAAAGCTTGCAAATTTAGGAGGAAAAAACTTGCAGATTTAAAAGGAAAAAGTCAGTTTGGTTAAGAAAGTTGCAATTTTACAACAAAAAAGTAGCAAATTTATGAGAAAAAAGTTACTAATTTGAAAGAAAACAGTTGCTGATTCAAAAGAAAAAAGTTGCAAATTCATGAGGAAAAAAGCTGCAGAATTAAAGGTGTCATTGCACTTTTTCCACGTTTTAACAGCTCACACATCTTAATGAAGTGTTTGTGACATGTTTTGTTCACATTTTCTCTATTTTTTTTTTTAAATTATTGAAGCAAATTTGTTTTTGTATTTTTCCTGGCTTTCTTGAAACGCTCTGATTAAAGCCTATCACTTCAAGAAACATCCTTCACCTATTCAACTCTGCCCTCCCTCTTACATCAGTCAGCCATTATTAGGTGACTATAAGATAAGATAAGCCTTTATTAGTCCCACAATGGGGAAATTCCAGGATTGCAACAGCATAGGGATAGCAACACTCAGAGCAACAATCAGAAGGCAAGAAAAAACAACATCTAGTAAACATATGTCCATATTACTATAAATGTATATATACTGTATATAGACACACAGTGCAGAGCATTATGGCTGGTGAATGTGCAGCAGAAAGTCTAAGCTCTCTCTCCGCGGATGCAGCGGGCCAGCTGGAAGTCTTTGGGCATGATGGTGACCCCCTTAGCGAAGAAGAGACCCACCAGGTGGGCCTCGCTGGTCTCCTGCAGAGCCATGACGGCGAAGCTCAGGAAACGCAGGACGGTCTTGAAGTCCTGAGCGATCTCCCTCACCAGGCGCTGGACGGGCAGCTTACGGATGAGCAGCTCCGTGGATTTCTGGCAGCGACAGATCTCTCTCAGAGCCACGGGCCTGTGACGGCGAGGCTTCTTCACTCTGCCGGTGGCCGGAGCGCCTCTCCGAGCAGCCCTGGTGGCTAGCTGTCTCTGGGGGAGGGGGGGCTTCTTCCTCCAGTAGATTTTACGGGCGGTCTGCTTGGTTCTTGCCATCGCTCTTTATTATTCTGTCTTATATTTCTTTCACGCCGCCTAAACTCCAGCCCGGCACCCGCGTCCTTTTCGCTACAGCTCCCGGTATGTCGAGTTTCCCATTAGCACCGGGCGGCGGCCAAGTGCTAGCTAGCACTAGCTCCTCCCCGCTGTAACGTCTCCCGCTGCAAACCGTGGCTCCGTCCGCCGACCCGGGAGACCCCCGGGGTGATCCGTGCGTCCGTGATATATATACAGAGTGAAAGGTGTAGAAAGAAGATTTAAAAAAAAAAAAAAAAAAAAAAAAAAAAGGCTGTCTTTAGACACTTTAGACTTCTAGACTATCTTCTAGCCTCTAGCTTTTAGCCTCCTTCTAGCTCGGATGAGCTGCATTGGTTCACTGATCCACAGTTGATGGTGTATCGTGTGTGACTCCGCCCCATCTCCCAATAATTTTGCCGTGATTCCACAGCAAATCACTCCGATCGCTGCAATCTTGCTGGCCCAGGACCGGAGGCTGCTGGCAAAGGCGAAGCTTGCCAAGCCGAGCTGCTGAGCCACGGGATATCAAAGGGTAATGTGTTGCTCTGCAGGACACTGCTCAGTTCCCACGGCCATCTGGGGGACACACCGTCACGAGGCGGCTACCCTACGCTCCCTGCGAGAGTTGAATTGAGTCGTGCGTAGCTCTGGAGGACAGTGGGGGAGCTGGCCATGAGAGCCAGCAGCCTCCAACCAGCAGCCTTGGGTCCTGGTGTAGGCCAGGTCGGTTGCCGCAACTGGCATGCCGGTGCTGGCGATTTGCTGTGGAATCACAGCGAAATTATTGGGAGATGGACAGGAGTTACGTGAGGTATATTGTGGACTGTGGACTGGTGAACCAGGTGGTAACAGGGATGGCTATTAGGGTGACTAAGATCTGAGGAAGATAACAATCTAAGCCACACTTGGTGTGAGCCTTCTGGGGGGCTAATAGCTCAGGGGCTAATAGGCTCCCTTTAGCACCCCTTCCATCTACATGACAGACAGCTAGGCAGGCCAATAATAGAGCAGTGGGCGGGTTTCAAGGACAGCGGTAGTTTGGCTTTGTCAAATGATGATGTATACGATTTACCCAGAAGAAAAGAAAAAACGTTTCTGGTGTTTCTAGGAGAAAAAAACAAGATAAAGGCTGTGTTGTTTTTTTTTTTTTTTTTTTTTTTTTAGAGAATTGACTGTTTTGATATTTTTTAGATGATTACATGACCAATAGACACATTTCAGACAGTTTAAAGAAAGGAGCTGCATTGGTGCTTCAAAGTCTTATGGGGAGTGGGGACAGTTCTCTGTTTCTTCCAGGTTTACACTTCTGCTTCTACCCTCCCCGTCTCCACCATCATTCTTGTACTCATCCCAGTAGCTGGATCTGCCTGGTTGCAGCTAACATGAGCAGAATCCTCAGATTGAATTATCAGTTTGTTAACTTTGGCTATGTTTACATGGACACAAGTAACCGGATTAAAAGCCTGATCGGAATAAAAATGCTTCAAGTAAACACGCCAATCTGACTATTCTAACCCGATCACGCTCATTCGGATCAAAATTTCATTCCGATTGAGAGGGGTGGGTTATGCCGATTGTTGACCCGAATGGTGCGCATGAAAACACTTATTCCGAACATAGGGCAGAAAATATGTGTACTGCGCATGTCTGTACACCAGCGCACGTTGACGTGACGTATTTCCACCTTGGCAGCAGTTAGCAGAAAACATAGTGGGAGTAAAACAAAACTGGTCTGTATGGTCCTGCTGTCTCCCTGTGTTCATCATATGCAGAAGTATGTACTTGTAGCTTCATTACGGAGATCAGCAGAAGCAAAAGTACAGTCTGAATAACACAATACAGGTCCATTTCGACACGAAGCGGGGCTTGCTAACACCAGAAGCTGCTTCTTCTTCTACTATTTTTGAAATGTTGACGTGCGCATGTCAACATGATTTATTCCGTTCAAATGTGTGACACATGGAAACGCACATCCTAATCGGATCAGCTTTTTCAGGATCCATGTAAACAGTAAAATTCTGATCTGAATTGTAATCAGATTGATGAAATTTTGCCCATGTAACCATGGCTTTTGTTGCAGTTTTGGAGACTTTTTTGTTTTAATCCCTATCCAAACAGTAGCGGGCTATGCTGGAAGGCCAGGCACCACCACTCTCTACTGTTAGACGGTGTAGGGATGAGGAGGCTATGAGATGCGAAGCAACTGTTGGTGCTCCGTGGAGCCTAGATCCCCCGTAGCTTTGCTAGCCCACAGTCAGCATTGTACTCCCACTGGTATTAGAACAATATTTATTTGTGTTAGAGGGGAGCTGATTCATATTACTCAAAATCACTGGCACAATACAACTGAGATCTGCCTCTCGCTGCGCATTTTTTCCTCTCATTAAAGGTGTCCGAGCCCAGAGGAGCAAACCGATGCCTACCACACATGTCCATGTAGTGCCAGCTCTGCCTTTTCTTGTTTTGCTTTTTAGTGTGTGTGTCCTGCTGCAGAAGAAATTCACCATGTGTGGGTTGAGGCGAGGGAAAGGGTCACAGCTTTTTTTATCTCTGCATTATTTAAGATCCTGCCGAGTTTCTGATTTTTTTCCCCCCCTTGTAGCAAATTCAAGTCAAAAGAACACTGCGATCTTAAGAGAGAAAGGAAAAAGGAAAAATGTAACTTGCGTAGCCTGAGGTGGGCTATGACTCACCTAGACATTGTTCAGATGAAGTGAAAAAACAGTTCAATAGGAGTTTCTATTGAGCAGTGCTTAAAGCCACCTTTCTCTTAACAATCTGCAGTGAGAGGTGGTTTGCCTACCAAGCTTGCCTGCAGCTCTCCGCAGGGCGATTATGTCACGGCGGGCCAGTCAAAATGATGTGTATCTCTCTGTTAGAAGGCTGCTCTGCTGCAGCAAAGGCTCTGACTAGGAATATTATTATTATCTCCTCCAGGATCCTCTCCACAGCAACAACGGTGCCGCATTGTGAGAGCTCTGGAGGAAGCTGTTTTTGAAATAATCCGCCTGTCTGTTATCCTGCCTCTCAGACAATAACATCCAGAAAGGCTTTTTTACTTTCCACCACCCACGCTGACAATGGCGTAAAGGCTTTACAACAAAAGGATGATGTGGATATGGGGGGGGGGGGGGATTTTCCGTGTCCTTTCCTATCATGCCTTCTCGCCATGGCCCAGAGGGAGCTGGGATTTGGTTGTGGCTGTTGACCAGCCAATCAGAGAGCGGCGAGCCGTGTCCTAAAGGGGGGGCTATCTGCCATCTTTGCTGCCGAGAAGCCTGGAGAGCCAAGAGAAGCCATCAGGTGCTCAGATCCATATCAGGGCCAGGGAGTAATGACGGAACAGCCCCCCTTCCCTGATTCCACTGGGAGATTACCTGGGGTTCTTATCGCTGTTGGCACACATTCTGACATTAAAAGGAAAGGAGGCCATGCTCTTTTCACAGTCTGCTCTCCCACGCCGAGGAGAGCTAGTGCTATCTGCTGCTGTTGTTTTTACGTCTCCTATTTCTCTTATCTTGCCGTCACTCCCCTGTTTCTACCCCTCAAGCGGAACTTAACCCCCAGCCTGACCAATGAGGGGAGCCGCAAATGCTTTTAAACCACTGAGCTCGGATCCGGCGGTGCATTAATTGAGTTAAATGGATTGCGATGGCCGAGATGATTTGTCTGTCGGCTTTTATTGCCGCAATTTAGACTGTGCCTCATTGCATTATGCCACTTAATGAGAGCCCTTAGCAGCTGTTTTGTCTCTGCTGGTATTAACGCGTGCAGGTTCACTTAACTGGAGGAAGTGGGAATGTGCTAGCCCTAATTTCCCGCAATTTGTGGTTGTTAATCAACTGGAAGCACTTTCAGAAAGTGGGGTTTCTGTACTTTTTATCCCATACCTGCTTTTTGTGTCCTCTCTTGTTACCCTGTGGAGTTGTGGACGGTGATTTGTGATCGCTTGTGTCCCGTCACCTCACCAACAGCCCACCTCCATCCTTTATCCGAGGCCCCCAGCAGGAGGTTTGAGCGGGTCTAGCTCCTTTGGTGAAATATGCCTTGTCCCCTTTCCTTCATTTCTCCTTATCTGGTTAGTGCTGGCTGTGGGCCTGCTGCGGTGTTGATTTGTGGCCCTCTGTGTCTGCAGCAGTGAGAGACTTTAATGCAATGCGCGCCTCTTCCCCTTCTCCCTACCAATGAAACAGGCGCCTGCATTCCCCTGATAGATTGCTAATTTGTATACTAAACTGACATTCAGCCATGATAAGGGCTAGCAACTGCTGCACAGCACAGGGAGTGTGTGTGTTGGGGGGGGGGGGGGTGTTAATATTTTACACAAATCCTAAGCCCCCCCTCCCCCCGCTCTTCTCTTGACATTCATTTTCCTGCGTCTGTTGCTAGGGGGAGAGGGAACAGGAGTTTCCAGGCCTGACACTCTGTCATACACACAAGCATTATACGTGCCTCCCCCCAAAAAAATGGCACTGAGGGGGGGCTAAGAATAAAGAGGTGTGCATGTGAGACCACTTCATTGTACCCGGTCACTGTGGAATTCATTATCATCTTAATGATGCTCCAGTTGAGGTGAGTATCTGCCGGTTGACAGTTTGCGTGGGACGCTTCTTCTTCTCCGCATATCCCATCACGCTTGCAAGGTGGGGGGGGGGGGGGTGTTGCAGTCGTGCTGGCCCACACCTGTTCTGACAAGCAGGCGGCGGCGGCGGCTGTGGTAATAGTAGTGGGTGGGAATTGGAGGTGAGGTGGATGGTGCCGGTTTTTCCTACCTTGGGAACGCGGAGCGGTGCTGCGACTTATAATAAACGACCGCTTGGGAGGTCATTAAGTTTCTGGAACGGTGCGAGGACAAATACAGGGGAGATAATTAATTTGGTGTCTCCCATTGCAGCCAGGGAGCTGTAGGCCCACTGTGCACGTCTAATGCAGCATTTATTGCAAAAGTATTATTAGCGGATGGTTGGGGCAAAAAGGTGATGGTAAGTGATGACCGTGCATGGTCACTGGTGAGTCTTAATTGTAGTACTGCTTTCCTGTTGGAAGGGAGACGTGCTTTAGGCCTCTGTTTGTGTACGGCTGTCTCGAATACCAGTTTTTGGGGGGTTTGAAGAAATCCAGAGCAAATATCCTAATATTCTGTACAGTAGTTTTTTTCTCCCTCACTAAACCACATCAACTCAATGTTTTTCATAAATGGGACTTTTCATAAAAATCTTGAACTTTATCGTGTAAAGTTGCAAGTTTTTTTTTCATAAATTTGCAGCTTTCCTTTAAACTTGGGACCCTTTTTCCCCACATGTAACTGTTTCTCTTCCTTAGCAAAAACTACTGGACAGATTTTTAATGGAATTTTCACCAGAGGTGGCCTTTGAGCTACAGATGAACCCATTTGATTTTGGAGGTGATTCGGGTCAGGATGCGGATTCCAGATCACTTTCATTTTTTTTAACATTGCAAGATAGGGCCTTGGTAGAGGTACTGTATGCGCTCTCTGAGTGCCCTGTAGTTAACTTTAGGGCATTTTTTTCCCTCATATTTGCACATTTACTCATGTAAATTTGTGACATTATTGGTTAATGGTAATTTTTTTTTAACTATATCTTCCTATCTTTTCTTGTAAATTTGCAGGTTTTTGGAGGGAGGGTTAATTTTATTTTATTAAATCAAGCTGTTGGGGGAAAGGAAATATCTGAGTAAACGTGTAGCAAATGAATATTCAAATTACTGGATATTTGGGCACAGCCCTAGTTTTTTCCATATGTTTTGATGTCAGTTCAGTTTTTCAATTCATCTTTATGTGGAGGGGGGGATGAAAAATTCATAGGCTGAAAAGCTCATAGTGGTCAAATTTGACCAAATGTGATTTATTTTTCAACATAGTCTCCCCTTTGGTCCACACACTTCTACCATTGGTGTTGCAGTGCTTGGATCCCTGCGGTTGAAAAATAAACTACATTTGGTCAAATTTGACCACTATGAACTTTTCAGCCTATGAACATTTCAGCCCCCCCCCACCCTCATATAGCACCTAACTTAAAAAAGTCATCTCAAGGCACTAGATATATAAGGCACAAATCATAAGTAATTCAGAGAAAACCACAATAATAAAAAGCAAGGTGCTGTCCCTCGGTGCCTGTGGCATGGTAGCATGGGCAGCTGTAAAGTGGCACTTCGACCTCTACTGGCCTGGCATAGTTATTACATTTCCTGTTTTCACGGCTGCATTGACAGAAATGGTGAGTTAAATTTGTCTTTATTTTGAAAACAAAGCCTTATCTCGCAATTCTGGCAAATTAAAAATTGAGAAAATATGGCAATACAATGATATACAGTAAGTCTTTAGTTCCATTTAATTTTGACTGGGTGAGCTGAAACAGAGAGGCGGACTGACAGATACACACAGCCACCAACAGACTCACTAACCGATTACTGTATGCCTCTGTTTCACCGAGGCATAATCAAGCCATCCCCTATGAGCAAGCACTGGGTGACGGTGGGGAAGGGAAAATTTCCCTATAGGAAGAAACCTGTGGCAGAACCAGGCTAAGGGAGGAGCAGTCATCTGCCACGACTGGTTGGGGGGTGGGGGGAGAAAACAAAGAAGAGGCACACTATTCATGCAGATAACAACAACATACAGATAGAACAACATTCGTACAGATGCAACATATGAGCCAAAAGCTTTGATTAGGCAAGGATTACTGCATATTTTTCAGGCTTTTCAAGTTAGCGAGCTAGTCTCGCAGCTAACTCTATAAGCAGGCACGTGTGCAGCTGGATCCTAATAATGCAGTGCCCAAACACTACGCAGGATTGTAAGATTGCTGGACTCACCCTTAGAGATAGGATGAGAGGCTCAGAGTAGAACCGCTGCTCCTCCACATTGGAAGGTTGAGGTGGTTTGGGCGTCTGATCAGGATACCTCCTGGATGCCTCCCACTTGAGGTGTTTCAGGCACGTCCCACTGGGAGCAGACCCTGGGGCAGACCCAGGACTCACTGGAGAGACTACGTCTCCCAGCTGGTCTGGGAACGCTTTGGTATCCTCTCTGAAGAGCTGGAGCAGGCTGCTGGGGAGAGGGAAGTCTGAGCTTCTCTGCTTGAACTGCTGCCTCCACTACCCAGATCTCTGGAAAAGCGGAAGAAGATGGATGGATGAACACTATGCACACAAACCTGCAGTGTAGCAGTAGACATAGCAGCTAGTAATTGTAAGATTCATAACTATGACATGCAAATTCCAATCAAAAGTTGTGATTAGCTTTAAATTGAAACATGCTATCACCTTCTAGCTAGCTGGCTTGTCACACAGCTCATACACACAATTAAGCGCATGTGTATCCAGGCCCCGATGAGACGGTCCCTTCACACTACACTCACAACTAGTAGTATAAGAGTAGGAAATGGTAGATAATTGTAGGAAACGTTCGGTTCACTCAGTTATCAAGATGATTATGTAACCTTAAAGCCACATTTTGTTCACATAGCAAAACAATTCAATCTAAACCAGAATATTGTCTCTTTATTTACTGGAACTAATTGTCTATTATTAGTTATTGCCCCCAAAGTCAAGTCTTTGCCCAGAAAAATCTAAAGTTATTTCTCTGAAAAAAGAAAGGGAGAGCAGGACTTGAGGTGACAGTGGATGGAAAACCCAAAGAGAGGGCAACGAAGGAGGAAGTTGACAGTGATGAAACACCAAGCGGGGAAGCAAATTAACACGGTGAAAGTGTGTGTGTGCGTGTGTGGGCGGATGTAGGTTGGAGGTAAGTGTAGACTCGTGAGCAATCAGGTTTAGCCAGGGTAATTGAGAGCCTGATGATCCATGCTGGGATATGTGTCCTCTTACCTTCTTCTCTTCTCCCTTTCTGTTCCATTTCATGTTACACGCTAGCTCCGTTAGCGCCGTCATTTCATGTCAACACAGCAAACACTGTGCACTCTTTTCCTGGAATATTAAGACACCGCTGAGACGTCAGAGCTACCAATTTTACAGTCAGAGAGGCGCGGAAATCTATGTGCTATGTTTGTTAAAGATAATTATGCAGAACATTTTTTTAACCTGGGTGTAGCTGCACTGACCTGCATTCTCATCTGCCTGTTTGCCTCACTGTGTAAAAGTGATGATCCTTTGTACTGCCCGTCAAATTGATTTTGCGATTGAGCTGCCAGTCATTCAACAACAGTCTCTTTAAGAAGGGAGGGAGGGGAAAGTGTCACTGTAGACGAACTGCTTGGCTCGTGTTGGCTTCTGTGGTACACTGGCATTAACATTAACCGCCTCGCCACTTGTCCTGCGACGGTTTGTCAAGACAATAGTGCATGCCAAATGACTCAGAACTAAATTGTAATTATAGTCTTTACAGACGTGAGTGTACAACAAAGCCTACTAACAGGTTTCTTTGTTTTCGCACTGCAGCTGTTGTGATAGTGCTGCCAGCTTGGGTAAAAATTATATCTGTACCAGGGAGGGAATGGGATGTACCACCTTGGCAGGGGTTGGGTGAGAGCCTGTGAGGAATTTGCTTGTTATTTAGTCAAGGTTTGCCTAACCTTTTCTTGCAAGATTCGAAGATCACTCGCTGAGCTCCGAGGAGTGCGGGGCAGGAGTTATCAGATCAAAGGCCTGGGGATGGTTTGATATAAAGCAGGGTGGTCTGGTGAGTGGGGGAGGCAAAGTGGTCTCTCAGCAGTCTTTACTAAATGAGGTTAATTGAATCTCGGTAATTGCTGACCTTCCCGTCTCAGTGAAATTACAGGCTTAACTGATCAATGCTTTTCATAAATTTATGCCTCAAGGTCATTCAGTTGATTATACTGCCCTCCCTCCTGCCTGCTTCGCCTCGCTGTTGGCCCATTGTGCAAAAAAAAATTAAGCGTGGAAGCGTTTTTTAACTCTAAGAGAATGCAATTAAGCTTGTCTCAGATTTTCTAAATTAATTAGCTTGCTGTGTTTTTAAGTAAAAGCAATTTGGACATGGAATTTTTTTTTTCAAAGATTATCCCTCCTTGCATTCTTGCTGTGAAAGCAAATACATTTAGCCTTCTAGTAAATGTCTCACTTACTGCCTCTCTGCTCTCCCTTTGCTACTCTGCAGTTATCTGGAGATTTATGCAGTCAATAAGTCATTGGTGCTGAGGGAAGCTGGAGACTCTTTTTTTAAACAAACTGGGATGTATTTTGTAATTTGGCATTCCCTAAATCTGGGAATTATTGTTCTGCATGGAGCTCTTAAGGGAATTAGTGTTCTGATGTTGTGTTTACTGGCCCTGCTCCGTCTACCGACTTCTTTTTCCCGTCTCCGCCTTGTTCCTTTTACGCCTGCTGAGGAAGCGGGAGGATTTCACAGCTGCTGAGAGCTGGGCCCCGGCTGGGCCCTATGACCTCCTTCTTGCTTTCCCTCCCTCCCTCGGTCTCACTCCTTTTTTTTCCTTCATCTCTCCAGCAGTCTTTTTCCTCGGGGAGCTCTTGTGTGGCTCAGAGGAAGCTGAATCATAAAGCATGGCTAATGAATAGAATAGGGAAGGAAAGCTGAGGCTTGCTGACGGCCCTCTAGAGAGGAGGCCGGGCCCCCGAAGCCCCAGGCTCAAATAGCAGACGGGCCCTACAGAGGTCAGGCTTCCTGCGGCCTGCTCATAGGGCTTTTAGCGCCCAAGCAATGTGGCTTGAATTTCCTCCTATTATTTTTTTTTAAATTGTTAAATTTCCCCGTTTCCTTTGGAAAGCATGGCCTTTGCTCCTCTTTTTTTATTCCCTTTCTTTTTCTTTCTATAAATTTTCCCCACTGTCTCATCTTTCCCCGTCTGTTTTTAATGGCAGCCAGGGTTGCCTCTACAAAGAGAGTGTGAAGAATTTGTTATACATGACCTCTGCACACCACAACCACAGGCAGCCCAGACTGCCAGCAGGCACAGCCCTGTAAAAAATGTCAACGTGACCAGCGAAACCCAAGAAAGTTCCACAGAAGACAGCAGCCAGCCAAATCAGGGCTCTGCTTTGACATGCCTTTTAAAGACGTGCTTTTGTAAACTGGCCTTGTAATTGTGGATTATGTGACAGACCCGTGAAGACTTGGCAGGTGCAAAACACAGCACTAAACCCTAAATATCGTTTGTTGATGTTACTTGGGATACACTTTGGTCTCTAAAACAGCTCAGTGCACACTGAAAATTGCCTGAAAAAGAAGGGAGATTTAGGTTATCTTGGTATTTGATAAACACAGCATTTTCTTGTTTCATGTTCTCCTTCTCGGGAACATGTTATGTCTGTCTCGCTGTCTGGATTAACCACTCTGTTCATAACAGTTGTTTTAACTGTTACGATGAGTTATGGCACTACCTACCCTGTCTTTTTTGGTTTTGTGACCCTGTGCCACTCCGAGCGAGGCCCCGAACCAGTTCCCGTGTCCATCTGACAAGCTTCAATTCATCCAGAGTCCATTTTTTTTTTTCCTTCAGGGCCTCGAGGGCTGTGATTCAAGGCTGAGGTTGTGCTGCTACAGTGCCGAGTCTTGGTACTGGACCGTTTAATGTCATCCAGTGCTAACAAAGAGCCTGTGTTGTAGCCTGGCGCCCTGGTTCTGGGAAATTGAGAGAGGGCAGAGCACAACGCTGGCTCTTTCCTCGGTAGTCTTTCACCTTGTCTACTGTAAGAGGAAACGGGAAATGTTTCTGTTCAGCTGAGTGTTTGCTCACCTTTGAAATTTTTGCATACCACGGCTAACCCAGACCACAATTTTTGACTCTTGTTTTGAGATTTCTCTGGTTATCGAATCACCTTAAACAAACCAGTTTTAGCAGTCTTTAGAAGTGCTATAATTAGCACAACTTCAACACAAGCTAGTAGTCATTTGTCTGTTGAAGAATCAAATACTGCGCACCATCAGTGAGTTAACCTATTGACCCTCTCTCCAGAGTTAAGTGTTTACATGTTAGTCTGACCTAAATGCTACCTTTAGGACCAGGGGTGTCAGACTCATTTTTTTTTCCACAATATCTTTATTGAACCTTTTTTTTTTTTTTTTAACAAACATGATACAAACAATCAAACACTAACACTAAAGTACTACAAAAAAAAAAAAAATGCACTAAAAACACCAACAACCACCAACAAAATCAAATCTTCAACAATGCTCCTCTGTTTAGTCTAGACAATCCAATACATAAGTATACATATTATGTTCACCAGTTTGGAATTTACAAGGTCCACACACATCATTCACCTTCTTCTTCAAGAGTTATGTTTAAATTTTTTACATAATCAATAAAAGGTCTCCATATATTCTCAAACACAATTTCCTTTGATTTTAGTATATATGTTATTCTTTCTAATGGAAGGTTTGTTAACATCTGTCTTAACCACTGAGTCACATCTGGTCTATGAGTCTTTTTCCATAATAGTGCAATACATTTTTTGGCATTAAGCAAACTGAGGTCTATGAATGTTCTTTCACTTTTATTAAAATTATGCTTTTCTGGGTACAGACCCAACAAAAACAGTTTAGGATTCAATATGATTTGTTTTGAGATTATTTTTTCAATTGTTACCCTCACCTCTTCCCAAAACATTCTTATTAATCTACATTCCCATAAACAATGAAATAGGGTTCCTTTACTTTCCATGCATTTTGTGCATGTATCTGGTATATTTTTGTTATATCTATTTAACTCCTCCGGTGTAACATACATCCGCATTAACCATTTGAAATGTATCAATTTAAGGCGTGCATTTATTGATTTGGTTTGAGCTTCTGTACAAGCCAATTCCCATTGTTCCTCTGAAATTTCAATTTGCAGATCTTCTTTCCAGTAGTTTAATCTTTTCAGTGAATTTTCACTTGAAGATAGTGTCAATGAGTTATAAAACTCTGAAATAATACCCTTTCTTTTACTATCTTTCATCATCATTTTTTTCCAAGGATGAATAAATAGGTCGAGTGAGAGCTTTATTTTGATTTGATCGAATAAGTTTCTAAGTTGAAGATATTTAAAAAATGTGTTCTATTGAGATTAAATTTGATCCTCAGCTCTTCAAAAGACATTATGTTGTCTGCACCTGGCAAATATAAATCCTGAATCTTTTGTATCCCTTTTAAATTCCATACTTTAAATACAGCGTCCGCTCTCCCTGGTTTAAAATATTGATTACCCCATATTGGACTAAATTGTGGACATTAACTGTGGTTCTTTTAAATAGTTTTTAGGCTTCACACCATATTTTGATCATATGCTTTACAAATGGATTTTTAACTTGTTTTGTAATTTTTTTGCCGAATCTGAGTATATGAATATGGGAAGAGGTAAAGGTAAATTGTATGATTCCATTTCAGTCCAGTGAGGGAGATCATTTGATGAAAAATAATATGTCATAGACCTCAGTTGTGCCGACCAATAATACAACATAAAATTTGGACATTTCAGACCTCCACGATCAAATGGTAAATATAATAAAGACAAACGTAATCTAGCCCTCCTGTTGTTCCATATAAATTCCACTAACTTTTTTTTTATTCTTGAGAATAGATCTAAAGGTGGTGATAAGGGAATGTATTGAAATAAATAAAGTATTTTAGGTAAAATATTACTTTTAAGTATATTGATTCTCCCGATCATCGACATTGGTAGTGACATCCATCTCTGAGTTAACTCACTGATATCTGACATTAAGGCTTCATAGTTGACACTGGCGACTGATTCTAGCTTAGGCATAATTTGGATTCCTAAATATTTAAACTGATTTACAACATTGAATTGATTTATCTCAGGGGCTGGGTAATTTCTCTGGGTCTCATTTAGCATTAATATTGAAGATTTAGTTTTATTTATTTTATATCCTGATATTTCCCCAAAATTCATTATTAAATTCAACAAGGTTGGAATTGATTTTTTTAGATTCGACATAAACAAAATTATATCATCGGCGTACAGGGAGATTTTATGTTCTGTTGGTCCAACTTTAATTCCATATATTTGTGAATGTAAACGTATCGCTATCGCTAAAGGTTTCAATTGCCATAGTAAACAGTAAAGGTGAAAGTGGACAGCCTTGTCGACATCCTCTATTGATTTTTATTGGTTTTGAAATATTGTTATTTGTTAGGATTTCTGCTGTAGCATTATTGTATATTATTTGAACCCATTTTATGAAATTATTTCCAAGTCCAAACCTTTGTAGGACTTCAAAAAGAAAGGGCCATTCAACTCTATCAAAGGCCTTTTCGGCATCCAATGATAGGAGAGCTGTATCCGGTGCTTCTTTATTAAAATAAATAATATTAAATAGTCTTCTTACATTATGGAAGCCTTGTCTACCCTTTATAAAGCCATTCTGATCTCGATTAATAATATTTGGTAAAATTTCTTGTATTCGTCTTGCTAAAATTTTACAGATTATCTTAAGGTCGGCGTTTAATAGGCTTATTGGTCTCATATTTTCACATTTATTAGAGGGCTTACCTGGTTTTGGCAGCAGTATAATTAAGGCATTATTTATGTATGATGGTAAATTATTATTTTGAAATGCTTCTAAAACCATTTCCAAAAAAGGTTTTATTAATTTATTCTTAAATTTTTTATAAAGGTCAACTGGAAGACCATCTGGTCCTGCACTTTTTCCTGATTTCATATTATCAATGGCTAGCCCAACTTCTTCTTGACTAATTTTAGACTCCAATATCTCCCTGTTTTCATTTGGAATACACGGTATAGATAGTTCGTTCAAAAACCCATTTAGTTTTGTTAAATCAGGTTCATTTTTGGTATCATATAATTTTTCATAGTAATCTCTAAAGGCTCTATTAATTTCTAAAGGATCTATAACTACCTGTCCATTACTTATAATACTGGTAATTGGTGTTTTAATTTCCAATTGTTTAATCTGCCATGCTAATAATTTTCCTGATTTTTCACCTTGTTCATAAAAAGATTGTTTCAATCTTAGAAGACTCGAGGCAGCTCTATTCGCTGATTTTTTGTCGTATTCAGCTCTCAAAATCAGTAATTCATTCTCCAACCTTGGGTCACTTCCTGCATACACTTTTTCCTGAAGATTTTTTATTTTATGTTCCAATTTAGCTCTCTCCTCTCGAGTCTTCTTAGATTTTGATCCTGTATAACTAATAATATGTCCCCTAATAAAAGCTTTGAAAGCCTCCCACTTTACACCTGCTGATGTTTGTGTAGTATTGATGTCAAAGAACTCGTCTATCTGTTTTTCTATATACTTGACAAATTCCTCATCCTGAAGCCATTTATGCTGAAATTGCCATCTACCTGATTCCTTTGTCAATTTTTTATCTACATATATTAGACAACAGGGTGCATGATCAGAGATCACGATGTTATCATAAAAGCAGTTTTGAATCTTGGACCTTAATTCTGTGGAAATCAAAAAATAATCAATACGTGAGAATGTCTTGTAGGTGCTGGAATAACAAGAATAGGCTTTAACTTGTGGTTTCATTTCTCTCCATATATCTAACAATCTCAATTCTTTCATAAAATGATTAATAGTCATCCTACATCCAATGTGCGTACAATCCAGTCCTGTTGATCTATCCACACCTGGATTCAATGTACAATTAAAATCCCCTGCTATTATATGTTGCCCTGTAAGTGATGATAAGATGAGAAATAAATTAGCAAAGAACTTCTGATCATCTATATTGGGACCATATAAGTTCACAAGATTTATATTTTCTAATAGCAAAGAACCTTGAATGATTACATATCTTCCAAATTTGTCTCCAATTACATTTTTCACTTGAAAAGGAAACTGATTTATGTATGAGAGTCATAACTCCCCTGGCTCGGGATGAAAATGAAGAGGTGAATACACTTCCCTGCCATCTACTCCTAATTCTTTTAACATCCTCCTCTATCAGATGAGTTTCTTGTAAAAACACAATTCTTGAACCCATGTCCTTTATTTTATTCATAACTTGTTTAAGTTTTTTTTAAATTTTGTAGACCTCTGCAATTCCATGAAGTTAAATTAAGATTAACACTTTGGTCCATGATCAATAGAGAGTTTGGGATTACCTTGCAGTGTAAACATGCTCATACAGAGAAGCAAAAACATGAGTGGTTGAACATTCATCCTACAAACTACACACAAACAAATTTCCCCTTCCCACACTTGTGGCAAACCCCCCAAAATCAAAAGAAAAATTCTGTCTCCCGATATAGCCATCGACCGTTCCACACCCACGGGGAACAGCCTAAGCCACTCCTTCTTCATCCTCCCAATCACCCTAACTCTACTGCTTTTAATGACGTAACATTAACTCTCCTCTGTAGTTTTCCAACTTAACTCCAAAATTTTTAACAACTTTGTACATCATAGTTTTTTTTTGTTTGTTTGTTTGTTTTGTTTTTGTTTTGTTTTTTTAATATATAATACAATCTATATTTTGTAAACTTACTATTTACTTCAAGTCAGTCAGATGCCTGTGCAAATGCTTAATTATTCTACCTTATATTTTGTTCATGCTTAGCTCCCACCAGTCTCTTCTTCTTCTTTGATCTTCTTGATGAACTGCCTGCGCCTCCTCTGGGGTCTTGAAGATGTGGGTTCTGCCCTCATACGTGGTCAGCAGTCTCGCAGGATAGATTACACCATGACGAATCCCAAGGTTGCGCAGCTCCTTACGTACGGGATCAAACTGCTTCCTCAATTGCTGGATTCCTGTGGCCAAATCTGGGTAGAACCGCACCTGCTGGTCCTGGTGTTTAATCTCTCCTTTAGCACGTGCAGCGTTGAAGATCTTCATCCTGTCTCTGTTGCTAAGAAACTTCATAATTAAGGTCCTCGGCGGTCCCCTTATCTCTCCGTGGGCCAATACGATGTGCTTTTTCCAGAACCACTGCTGATTGCAACTCCTCGCTGCCCAGCACCTCCGGAATCCACTTTTCCAGAAAGGAACATACGTCCCGACCTTCTGATTCCTCTGGAAGACCCACCAGCCTCAAATTATTCTGTCTCGACCGAGATTCCAAATCCAAAATATTATCTTCCAGAGATTTATTTTTTTTTTCCAAAGTGCGCACCTTTAATTGAAGACGGGTGACGTCATCTTCAGCACTAGCGAGACGGAGCTCCATCTGCGCCGTTCGTTCTACACAGTCACCCAATTCCTTTCTTATTCCTTCCAACGCTGTCATAATCCCATCAAATCTAGAGGAAAAGTCCGCTCTCATTGAACTCATGGCTGCCATCAGCGCCTCTGCGCCATTCCCCGCAGAAATCGCAGCGTTGCCAGCCTCCTCCGCCATATATGGAGTTTTGTTTGCTGCGTCACAGACCTGAAAGTCCGTTAATTTGGACTGTTTCGGCGGCTCGCTTTTTTCCTTTTTCCTGGTTTTCCAGCCTTAGGCTTCGCCGACATATCCTCGCCCAAATGCTGGGATACGTTCTGTCCCAAATGAGAGAGTTATTTGCCGATTTTTTTTTTCCAGGAGCAGAGCAGAGCGAGACACGTCCCGTCCTACGTGGCAGCCATAACCGGAAGTCGTCAGACTCATTTTAGTTCGGAGGCCACATACATCTCAAGTGGGTCAGACCAGTAACATAATACCATAATAACCTAAATAATGAGAACTCCAAATTTGTTTTTGTTTTAGGGCAAAGAAGTACAAGTACATTAATGAACCATTCTTTTAAAGAACTTATGAAGCTGAGTTTTTTTTTAAAGGAAAAACAAGTGTGATTTCAACAATATTGTGCCTCAGCTAATCATTTACATAGCCTTAACTTTTTGTGAGTAGTATATTCGGCTTTCGGGGTTAAATTTCAGGATACATCTAGAATGCACTATAACCTTTACAGGTGAACTTAATTTGACCTTCTCTAACCTTTTGAATACACATGTCCAACTGTTCAATGTTTCAGAACTTTTTGCATAACTTGCTGTTCTCTAACAAGATGCTTAATGGCAAAATTCACAACAGTTGTTCGATCTATGAATCAACCAAAAACTTTTCTGGTTCAGTTAGAATTGGTATTTAAACAGTCCTCTTCATCATGCTGTTCACATTTTGACATCATGAGACCAAGACGACGCCTAACAATTGATCAGCAGTACCTCGCCACTGCAAGGCCTTCAAACAGGATGTTTCTCAGAGGAAGTGGCCACTGAACTTAGAGTGCCACAGAGTGTCATCAGCAGGTTGCAAAAAGAGATACAGAGAGATTGGAAGAGTCACAGAAAGGCATAGAATTGGACGTCCTTTGGCCACATCCCACGTTGATGACCGTTTCATTTGAACAGTGCCTGTGGAACCGGATGATGAATGCTACTCGACTCCAAGGTAGATTTAAGGGAAGTGAGGAGGCACCCAAGTGTCCACGTTTGGATCATTCAAAACCGTTTACATCTGTGTGGTCTGTGGTGCGAGACGACCTGCAAGGGTACCTGACCACACCATCAGGCAGAGGCCGTCATCGTCTTGCCTGGACCAGGGAGCATTTACGCTGGACAAGGGACCAGTGGGCCTCAGTGCTGTTCTCTGATGAAAGTCGATTCACGTTGAGCAAAATGATGGCCGCCAACAATGTTGGAGACGTCAAGGAGAGCGCTATAGCATCAGTCACTGTTGTCACCAGACGAGTCTTTGGTGGTGGTGGTGTTACAGGTCTGGGCAGGTGTGTCTAGTCAATACAGAGCTGCCCTACACCTTTGTGAATTGTACAGTGACAAGCCAATACTACCTGAATAACATCATTAATCCAGTCGTTGTGTCCCTGTATGAACAACACAGGCCTAATTTCATCTTCATGGACGACAATGCTGCTGCTCATCAAGGTTGCATCATTAGGGAATGGTCTGCTGGAGGCTGGGGTACCTCAAATGGAGTGGCCTGCACTTTCTCCAGACCTGAATCCCATAGAAATCCTATGGGATCAGCTGAATCGCCGTGTAGAGGCTTGTAACCTTGCACCCCACAACTTCAGTGACCTGAAGGCTGCTCTTCAAGAAGAGTGAATGCCATACATTCAGCAGACAATAAGTCAACTTGTGAACAGCATGAGATGTCATTGTCAAGCTGTAATTGAAGCTCAAGGGCACATGATAAGTTATTGAGACATTGACATTTTTTTGTTGTGGTATACCACCACTGTTGTTGGCTTTTGTTTCAATAAATTGAGATGAGGAAATCACCATTGCATGCTTCTTCGTAAATGCCCTACTTTCATGATATAATATCACTGTAGTATAAACTTTTTACATTTTCCATAATTTCACCCGAAAGCCAAATATCCTCAAATTTTTGTGAGGTAGTGTGTGTGCATTACAACTTATACATCACAGTGGATCTACAAAGCCATGAAACATTAAGTCACAGGTATCTGGACAACTCCAAATATATAGTATTTCACTTTATGATAAAAACAACTTGTCAAGCGCTAGAAATTATTTAAATTTACATACATTTCAACATCAGTCATCAATCTAGGGCTGGGCAATTAACTGAAATAAAACTGGGGCGGCGCGAGGGTGGCGGAGTGGTTAGTGCTGCGGCAGCACAGCAACTCACCCTTGGCCGGGGGATCCTGGGTTCAATCCCAGCCACCTGACCAACAGTGTATCTGTGTGGAGTTTGCATGTTCTCTCCCCGTGTCTGCGTGGGTTTACTCCGGGATTTCTCTGGTTTCCTCCAACATGCCAAAAACATGCAAGATAGGTTAATTGGCATCAAACTGGGGATTCTAAATTGTCCTTAGGTATGACTGTGAGAGTGAATGGTTGTCATGTCTCTCTGTGTTGGCCCTGGCGATGGACTGGCGATCAGTCCAGGGTGTACCCTGCCTCTCGCCCAGAGACGCTGGGATAGGCTCCAGCTCCCCCGGCGACCCGAAAAGGATTAAGCGGAAGAAGATGAATGAATGAATGAATGATGAAAGAAAACCGAAAACTGACATTTGAGGTGTAGAACTGACATAATCTTTCATGTTGGGTTTTTGGGGGATTTTTTTCCACTCTCCCTGTTGTATGCTCTTGTATGTGAGAGCATTTCATGCACTGCCCCCTTAAAGACTTTCCACAACAGGCACAAGCACATAACTCCAGAAGCAGCGCAGTTGGTACTGTTCAAATGCAGCAAAGACGGGTCAGGTTTAAAGATGGCTTGTAATGAAAACACAGTCTCCATCTACACAGTGTGTGATGATTGACTCTATTTCATCTGAAGATGCCAAGAAAAAACGAGAAAAGTGTGCTAATACTAACACTAAAAGGAGCAGAAGCTAAGTTGCTGCTCATGTCTGATGGCTAGCCACGTCATCTCAACTGTGTTACAGAAGGAATGAACAGGCTAAGGTTGTATTTAAGAACCTCATAATCACTATGTGTTGGTAACACAATCATGGGTGCATAAAGGATTCCCCCAACGCAGCTAACAAGCGAATTAGCCGCTGTGCACGTGACATGACCAACAAACCCTCAAGCGTTGTAAAACACTGGACAATGTTTTTGTGTGTGAAATGGCAATAATCTTGTTTATTACATTATGCTCATTTACTACCGCACCACAGTGATATGATACCACACTCTTGTGCAATATTGGTTAATTATGAGCCTTTTCAGTAAGAAGAAAGGAGGAAAAAAAATAACCAAAAATACAGGCAAAAGCTGACATGAAAAAGTCACATAACTGTGTTGCTGATTTAGGGTCAAATTTCCAAGGCCTACGTCACTCCTAATCAATCTTAACCACCTGGAACTGACTCAGCACACCATACAAACTAAAGTGGCAGCTTTTTTAGGAAGAAAGTTATCCTCCTGACTTGTAAATGTATAAAATTTGTACATAAAAATATAGAGAAATATGTGCAATAGTACATGCACATTACTGCCCTCTATTGTTTAGTTCTGGGTCTCAGTGTTGTATTGTTTCTGCTAGTCTTAATAAAACACTGCAACCCCCAGTGTACAAATTGGGAATAGCAGTTACTTTATTGAAAAATGGCAGCCTATGTCTTCTGTGTTTTTCATACTTTGTAAATTCATCACGTGCGTTTGCATGTGCTAGGTGCATGATTGACACCCCTGTTTAAGACTGTTTTCTATTACTCTGGAATCTTGTTTTCATCAGAGAACAAGAATATTCTTGCAGGGTCATTTTAAGCACACAGCAATAATATAAGCACAACACCCAACATACAGTTTTAAATTCTATTTGTACAAAGACAGCCAATCAAAAGGAGGCTTGCAGAAATAAAAAGATTAAAAGTTTGGAGCTGAAAGTGATCAATGCAGCTCAGAGGAGTACTTGACTCTAGAGATTTCATACCAGCATTTTATATGGCATTTGTGTATTAAAGCAAATTTATAAGATAATCTTGCAGCTGAGAAGAGCCATCAAGCGCAGATATACCAAAACTCCTTTGAACAGTAATGCGATGGCAGCGAAGGAGAAATCGGGAGGTCTTGGAAAGAAGAGGATGTCCTCAAAACACTTGTGAAGTACTAACAGGGATGCCAAGGACAGCCATCTGTGTTTACAAAATCATTTGCTTTCTCTTTCTGTCTCCGTCTCTCTTGTACTCACTCTGATTCACTGTTCATTCTTTACATATGCTCCCTTTGTGGAGCATAAAATACAAGTGTGGCAGTTAAGGACACTCGGGCCCTTTGGGTGGAACATATGTTCGGTTCTCGCAGCTTTTTACAAGACTGCAGATCCAGATGAGAAGAGCTAAAGCAAAGAGAAATGGTGGCTTTACGCAAAGCCCCTATATGGACTTGCTTTTACTGGGGTTTTTTGTTAATGTTATCTCCCAAGCATGAAAACAGTATTTTTGAACAATGGTAGATTTGTGTTTTTTGTGCTTTAGTATTACAATCGTTTAAAAAGGCCTCTGACAAGTGAGTGTAACTTCCTTTTTCTCTGCAGCTATCTAAAGCAAAGAGGTGAATATCCACTCTTTGGGGGTGGAAGTCTCCATAATCTTTTGATGGTTGGGGGCTTTCTCCTTCATGGTTGTGATCAAGTCCTCTAGGTTCATCTGGACTTGCATCAGTTCACCCTGACTCCCATTAACAGATGGTGCAGTCATCAGTATTAGATTAGTGAAATCTTTTTTTTTTTTTTGTAGAATTATCTTCTGTCAATGAGAATTGTGCTTTAATTATTAAGCACAATGATGTGGGATTTCTGAGCAGTAGCGAGTATGCATGGACCTTTGTGTTCTTTTGCTGACATAGCCATCTCACTGACTTCCTCTGTCGTTTGACAGTTTCTTTTAAGGGATTTTCAGGTGGCCCAACAGTGCACCTAATGTTGTTTCATCAGGATTAAGCATACAGGGACTATCTGATTGCTGATTGGAGACTGTTGACTAAAACTCCGTAAGGGGTCTGAACTTTACCTTCAAACACATTTGACTGATTTTTTTGGCTGGATAAGCCTTTTTACAGTGCACACAAAATATATGCATGTAATTTAATTTGATTTGACTCTGAACTAATGATTAAGAGGGATATTTAATGGCTCTTACTCTGGTTTTTACTAATGTAGCTATTCAGCAAAACAACTAAATGTCTGTTGTCCTGTTTTTCCAGGTTTCTGATGTAGGATCGGAGAAACTTTTTTCCCCTACCACACCCAAAGGTAAGCGACTGCTCCGTTTTCTCCTGCATCTCTCCAGTCCTCCCTTCCCTGACTCATTCATACGCACAACAACAGCTGGGTTTTGCAATGAGTCCAGTTCTTCCCTCCACTAATCCTGCAGCTCCATTCAGATTTAAATGTCAGCAGACATAAACAAGGTCTGGTGACTACATATGCATACATTTTTGCCTGGGTGTAGCGTGGCGTCTCTTGGACAACCCTGCCGAAGGCTTAGCCTTCCTACATATTGGTTCATTAGAGGGGATTTAGAGCCTCCCTGCCACATGCTCCCACAAATGGGAAGTTCCCCTCAGGCAATACAAGCTCCCTGACAGCAGACCTGGACTGAAAAAGAAGAGAGAAAGAAGCTTTGTCAGGCTGCAGACAACACATGTCCTGTTGTCTGGCTGGAAGCCACCTATGCATATATAGGGTTATGAGTCTTTGGTTTTGCATATTAAGTCATGTTTGTTTTAATGTGAATCTTTAGGGTAATTTGTGTATTTATATGCATTCAGTCACATATACATGTGTGTATGTGGCATGTCATAGACATCACGTGAACATAGACTATTCGCCACACCTCAATGTTTGCTGCATGCACAGATGCTTGGCAGGTGAGCACAGCGACAGTGTGTCAAGGCATTTAGGGAAGTAAAGGTATAATCATGATATTATACCTTCTATCATCAATGATTCACTCATTTTTAGTTATTTGGTTATCGACTGTTGCTTATGGCCATAATCCCTTGAATAATCCTGACCTTGAGAAGCTAAACAAGGTAGGGCCTGGTCAGTACTTGATTGGGAGACTGATAGGAACACCACAGCTGTAAGCTTTGGGGGAGCATGGTGGGACTGTGGTCAGCACTGTTGCCTCACAGCTAGAAGGTTCCAGGTTCAAATCCCTGGACTGGCAGGGGTGAGAACCTTTTTGTGTGGAGTGTGTATGTTCTCCTTGTGCTATGTGGGTGCACTCCAGGGGCTCCGGTTTCCTTCCACAGTCCAAAGACGTGCGTGTTAGGGTTAATTGGTGCATCTAAAATTATCTCTGGGTATCTGTCTCTGATAGACCCTTAGAATAGAAGGTCAGTGTTGTAGTTACTAGTTAAGCAGTGCTTTGAGTGGCCTCTGTGACTAGAAGAGTGCTATACAAGTACTGGTCCTTATCTCTTATCCCTTATTTGACTTGAAAATGAAATGTTACATAGCACTGCGTAGCAAAACTGATATCTAAGAAAATTGTGATGTCAGAATCTGCAGCTGACATCTCTCACTGTAGCCACTCTTAAAGCCACCTCAGTCAGTGTTTCTTCCAGGTTTGGGGTTCTGATACCTCTGCTTTCTTTACTGTGCATCTGTGGAATCAGTTCTAGATCAAGACTGGAATTGCACTGATGCAAAAAATGTCCAACATAGAGACCAACATCTCATATAGTATCCTCCCAGGGCACAATTGAAGACAATTATTGCAACTTAAGAGACAATGATTTTAGAGAGATGAGTGTCTGCAGGTTCAGCACATCGACTAACTAACTAACTAACTAACTAACCTGCACTTATATAGCGCTTTTCTAGTCACAAAGACGACTAGTATCCCTAAACCCTTTAAAATGTTATGAGATTTTTATGTAATGCTGGTTGTCTCCTCAATACTTTTATTTGTCCAGTATATGTAGAATGTGTTAAATGTTGAGGTAAATGTACCAAAATGAAGGCTATATTCCCTTTGAACAGTGCACAGAGGTGTTGCTTGGGTTAGCACTGTAGCTTTGACTGCTGAGTGGAAAAGCATGTCTGACAAGCAGGAGAAAAAACAGGCCTGCAGGCTGTATGATGTAGATGACCTGTGACTAGCGTCAGACTTATGAAACCGGCGTTCACAATGACAATTACTTCCAGACTTGTGAGGATTAGAAAACAACTAGACCGTTTCCAGCTCCATCTATACTGCACCGGGCTACTGAACTGCTGCTGTTGTCAGCTGTCAGCAGTTGACTTATTTTCCCCACATACTTGTGCACAAAATGGCTGAATAAAAGCAGAGTCTGCCGTGAAAAACTAAGGGCAAGCATATGCACAGCAATTGTCTTTTGCACCCTTTAATTTTAGCGAATGAACGAAGGCCTCTGTGGATCTGGCTAATGTGCGAGCAAGGCTGAGGATTAGGCCCATGGAATTACATCCTGACAATCCAATCAGAGCCTCTCCTGATTATCCCACAGATAAACCAGATTCTGTTTGGGTGATGTAGAAGGACACCAGATTAGAATTAGGGGTTAGAAAGGGTGAGAAAGCAAAGAAATCAGCGATTTGATGAAGCGATTTGGTGATGGGGGGGTTACCACGCTACGATTGCAGCGCTGCCAGCCAGCTCCATCTAACATTCCAGTGTTGCTGTTGGGAGCTCTAATGGATTCTAGGACAGTGTTTGTTTTTAGGCTAGACTTTTTTTTGCTTCTTTGGTGTGTGTTATATGGAGCAGTCCTCTGACTATTTTCCTCTGGTATAGAATGCAGAGTACGTGCCCCATTACTGGTCTCGCTCATGGTCCTGTGGGACAGATAAAAAGTCTTCTCTCCTCTGATCACCAGGCCTGTTGAGCTTTTAGCTGTGAGACTCTGACACATTTCCACATACGCACGCACGCACGCGTGTGTGTGTGTAATATAAAACACTGTGATGGTCTTTCACGTGTAAACGTCACCGTAGAGTTTTCTTTTATTCATCCTTGCTTTGTAGCTCTAAGTTTCTCTCTGTGCTTTATTTTTGGTGTGAATTGCTTGTACAAATGATTGTGGTTAAGTTCAAATTGTACGCAGGCCCTCCCCGATCTGTCACACTAATGAAACGGTTCGGGGTTAATAGAAGAGAGGAAAGACCAACATTGTAATCTGTGACGGGAGACCACTATAATTATGCACACAAACCAGGGTTTTGGGCAAAACCCACACACTGTTTTTCTTTTTTCTTTTCTCTCATATTTACTTTTCATCATTTCTACATTGCTAGTCTGTTGACACCCTGTTATAAATGCAAGATGGCAGCGCAGATAATAGCACAAGTGAATAGTGTCTGTAATAGCACTGCTCGCTCTGTGCAATTCTCCTTGGGTGTTGTTACCCAAGCGCGAGAACAAGTTCTGCTGAATGTCTGTCTGTGTTGGTGGTTATGATGTAGGAAGGTACAGCAAAGGGCAAGCGTTATCTAACAGCTATTGGCTTCTGTTTATTTGCTGTCTTAAACCTCCCGCAAATTATTGATTTCCTGGAGGATGGCGTGTTTAAGTAAAAGAACTATGAAGACTTGTTTTTCACTCGGGGCTTTCCTTATTGAATCGCGGGTCAGAGTTTACTGTTGTCACTTGCTTAAAGGCGAATGAGGAGCTAAATGTAGCTACCAAGCATGCATGGGGCACCTCCACGGAGCACAGATAAACACTTCAGTGATAGGCCTCCTTATGACATTCTGCAGTGCTGGGCCTGTGGTGGGGAGTTATCACCTAGCTGTCAGCGGCTAGAAATATCTGAGAGGAACGCCCGGGGAATGTGCGCTGACTGCGCTGAATGTTGCATGTTTAGCTTTTAGAGCAGTAGGTACCTTATTTTACTGCCCACTTGTATCCTCCAAGGCCCCATTGTCCCAGCTAGATGCTACCTGCCATGGTGCGATCGCTAAAACCCGCCGCCATGTGCCATCCACAAAAGAATCCCGGGGCATCTTGGGATAGCGGGAGGAAGATTGGTAGAAAACCCATTTCTGAAGTGGATTTGTGCCCTTGTAATCCTGATTAATTTTGACCCGTTGTGCTCATTTTAAACAGAGCATTACAGTAAGCGTGAACACAGCAAGCTCTGGGGCGAAACCAGGAGCTTAGCGGCTTTGGGAGGCTTAGCTGCAGATGGCATTTTAAGCCGGACTTAATAAATTGTTTCCATTAAACTTACCGGCCCACACATACTGGATTAGACCAGTGGAACAAAGGAAGAAGAGAGCGTGCAGAGGAAGAGAGAAAACACACACACACACACACACATATCTGACTCTGCTAACATCTCTCTGAGGCCACATGAAAGGTGAAGATGAGGTTATTGTGGTGTTAAGGGAGATGGAGGCTTTTGGACATGAGTGCAAAATTACCTCACTTTTGATCTCTTGCTGGACAGGGATGTCGGACCAATTTGCTTAATAGACACAGAAGTAAACAAACAAACAAATGCATAAACCATTTAGCTTGGCAGTGGATTTAAAGCTTATCCTCTAACTGTTTATATATAAATACATTACCACCGCTGTAGCTCAAGGATTTAGGATCTGCCCATACCATTTTTTTTCCCTTTTTTTTTGGTGATGGAACAATTTTTACTCATATCCATCAGCTTTTGTAGGAAATCAATTCCTTATGGAGGAACCCCGCCCTCTCCCGCCTGCTATTCTTGGCCCACCTCCGCTGCACCTCTTTTCCCCATCGGCTCATGGCTTGCTCCCTAAGCTCTCATTATGTGCTACACAGTCCAGGGTCCCTGTGTCGAATCGCTAATCAACCACCCCATCTGCAGGCCCGTTCTCTCAGTAGGTGCTGAGTGGCCTTTGTTCCACCGCTGATGTTTGCTGCATGTCAATAAAAGAGCTATGGTCTCCTCTACCTCCACCTCCTCCTCCTCTTCCGTTACCTTGGCCAGCCGGAGCCACGGGCCCCACTCCTGCAGTGGAAGCTTGCATAGAAATGAAACCCTCTCTCAGCTGCCGGATTCTGAATGCCAGAGAGCGGAGGACAGACGGTGCTCGGAGAGGGAGCGGCAAGGTCAGGGGCAGGGGGATCGAGGGCATCTCAGGCATAGTGAAGTAGATGAGAGAGCATGTTTGTGTTCAGCCGAGCAGCTCTCCCCCGGCCAGGTCAGAGCAATGTATCGCTAACCCTCGGTGCCGGGCCGACTGTTTGCAGCTTCTCGCACATTAAATAATAAATGGAGGTTGACTCTCTGACCAACTAATCAGCTTTTTGCTGCTGTTGAACAAAGGCAGAGTGGAGGTGGATGGACAGTGCGGCTGGCTGGAAGAGGGAAGGGCAAGTGTGATGCTACAAAAACATAAGGAGGAAGTGGAAGCAAACATCAGCATTGTGGAATCTTTGCTTGATGATGCTCGGCTAGAGCACCCAGCCGTGGAATGTTGTTTCACTTTATTTAGGTAGCAAACTGAGGATCCTCCATAAACATAAAACTATGGTGTTGTGTGAGGGGAGTTGCATGCTTGTAGATTGTAATATAACATTATTGCCCTTGTTGAGCTACAAGAATAGCAAAGAACAGCAGCATACTGCGTGCATCCCTTGTTTTAGATCAGGGGTGTCAGATTCAGTCTTACTGAGGGGTCAACAGGAGGACACTGAATGAAGGTAGGGGCCAGGTATTGAAAAGTATTTTAAAGGGGTCACTGACTGCACTTTTCCCACATGACATGTTGACAGCTCCCACAGGTCTTAACGAAATGTTGGGGACATATTTTGTTTAAAAATTTCTTTAATTACTTAATTATTGCAGCATCACTGTGAATCATCTTTTGAAGCCTTCCTCAGAATGGATCATTTCATGCATGTCAAGAACCGCAGTTAGCTCCACCTCCCTCATACATTACTATTGCTAGGTCTTAGCTAGCTAGCTCCTAGCTTGGCTAGCAGCCTGAGCCTACTAACTGCAATTTGTTTTGAAGAATGAAGGAAATAATGCATCACTGGCAGACAGGAGTGTGTAGTTTCAGTGGTTGATGTGAGGATGTGACCAGTTCCTGGAGTACAGTAAGCACAGAAACATTTGCAAGCGGCTAAACCGCTAGCTTCAGCGGTTAGAGAAAATAAATGATAGGACATTAAGCTAAATAACATCAAAGGGTGAAGTATATGTCAAGTGTTGTTGATGAACAAGAATTCCAGTGGGGGAGTAAAAAAAACCGACGGATTAATAGTTAACAACACCAGGCAGTCTGTCCATCAGCCTCTCCCCACTGAGGCAAGCTCTATTGCCATTTGACTGACTCTGACCAACTAGCCAAGCTAATGCTAACAGTTTGATGTAGCATCCCACTGAAAATATAATAAACAACCTAGAATGATACAAGATTATTATCGACTGTGGATTAGTGAACAGGTGGAAACAGATGATGTTTGTCAGGGTGACTGAAATCTAAAGAAATAAACAATATAAACTCTGCGTGGCGCGCTAACGTCCCTAGTAGCACTATTAGCTGTGAAGCTAACGCCTTGGCTGGGCTCACCGCTCATCTGTTTTGCAGAGAGACAGCTAGGCTGGCCAATAATAGAGCAGAGGGTGGGTATTAAGGGCTTGGAGTCACTATGTTTATGCTGTTCTGTAGCAAACCTGGAAGAGTTAAAATGGCTCGTCAGAGACCAAACAGTGCAAAAGACTATGTTTTCTTAGGAGAAGTGAGTGTTTGGAAAGTGGAAAAAAACACATATTTACAAAGGTGGTAGTCAAAAATTTATGGACTGGAGGAAAAGTTCAAATTTAAAAGTCTGGGGAAAAATATCCAAAAAGCAAACCAGGGTGGGTTGAGATGATTTGCAAGTTTTCTAGAAAAAAAGCTGCAGATTTATTAGCAGACCAGATAATGTGTACTAGCCTCTGAGCATGGATACTCACACATATGTTTTAGATAATTAAAAGTACAAAATTATGCAGAATAGAGTAGAGATAACACAGAGGTTAGCTAACATCTTTTTGTTCAGAGACAGAAATACATAGAAGGAATAGGGAAACTCTAAATATGACTTGTATCATAATAATATTTGGATTATTACTGTTCATGGCCACAGGGAAGCCTGTGAGCTGAATGATTGGTTTTTTCCGTGAAAAGGTTCAATATTAATGCTCCCTTTATTGATAGCATTAATGCTGTTTGTGGCCAGCCATCCTTGTCGGAAAGATGAAAATAAAAACGGGGAGCTCAGTGGAGATAAGACACGTGCTTAATTATTAAATGAGCCATTACTGGCAGAGATTGCCTTTTTTTGATTTAAAGCAGGAAGGTCTGCTTCAGGGACAGAAAAAGCAATTACAGAATTCCCCAGCTTGCGCCACTGCTGCCCATCGTTCAACATGCGCCGCGAGAAGAGAGGAGAGTGGAAGCAGAGGCAGGGAGAAAAAAAACTCTCCAGCACACACGTGCACTCACATACTCCTATGTCACCACGGTGTTCCATAAATTATTTTAATTCTTCTTCAATATTTATAGCTTTTTAAATTACGATTACACTGTCATGTACTATTCATGTAGCTTGCCAGTGAGTCAAAGGGACCAGTCGTCTTCCCTCACAACCCCTCTGTGGTCTTTCACCTCAGAATGCTGACTGGAAGTAGTTGTTTGGTTTTGGACAGATCAGAAAGTGATGCCAAACACCGCCGCTTTACAAGCCGCCTGTTTTCCGTGACTGTCCTACTTTCCCATGCACGACAATTAGGTGGCTTGTAAAGCATATCAACGATATGTCACACCAACCCCCCCTGTGCGCACTTTGGCCCCTTTAAAAGCACTATTACATCCATTAGAAAAGTATGTGCTCTGTGGAAAGTGCCGAGTGTTCATGAAATATTAACTCCCCCCCCCCCCCCCCCCAGAGTGTTGGGTAGCTGCTGGTTAAGTTGCATCCTTTGAACAGATGGCGTGTTTGATAGTCAATGGATTTCTTTCTCCTGTCTGTGCTCGGCATTACATGACAGGATGCTTGGCAACTGTCAGTCAGCCCCATCAGTCAGTGTCATCTCTGTCAGTGAGGCTGTGGGTGGCAATCAGCTTTTTTGACAGAAAATTGGAAGTTACACTGAATACTGTATGATTGGAGTCCATTCAGTGGCTCCCTGCTCATCGACTGAATATGGATTTGGCTTTAGCTGTGGAGAGGGAGCATTACAAAAATCACTACAATGCCACGAGGGGTGTTTAAGATTGATTGTCAGGAACATGCTGAGCAGCATTCTGACTGGCTGAAAAGGTCTGGTTATATGTCAGTTTGCTTTGTCTTAGTTATTATATATATATACATATTTTTTTACAGCTTAAATCTGTGGGATAATTTAACCAGACGGTCAATGATGGAGTAGCTCATTCCAGCCTGATGAAACCACCCCGAGAGTGCTATCTCCTGATCTTTTACTCTGAGCGTGAGCACAAACCTGATGATCATTGTGCTGGAGTTTGTTGAGAATTTTGCCAGCTGCCCAGATCTCCTGATTTTTCACTGTGACCTTGACCTTGAGCACAACCTGGATGCAGACCTACCTGAGAATCTTTGTGAGTGAGTTTGGCGACCTTCAGGGCATCTGCCTAGGAGGAGATTCCCGTGAAATGTGGATGGACAGGTGATGGACTCCAAGGAGCAGCAGATGCTGAAGAAGGCTCATGAACGTTGCAGTTGTTGGGGTTTCATCAGGGCCCATCAAAGGTTGCAGAGCAGTTTGCCAGCAGTTTTTCTTGTCAAGGAATTTTTCTGTGACAAGAAAAATGTTAGACGAACGTTGTGCAACCTTTTTACGAGCCCTAACGAAACCCCAACAATCACAACGTTCATGAACGTTCTTCAGCCTTCAAAGCTCCTTGAAATATGGGCTTTAGGCTTCACCAGAATGCGCTAAAAACTCAGTGTTTATTCTTCAGTTCAGGTTAATTTGTTAAAAAGCAGCATTACAGGCCAGTGGTCCCTCTAACCTTTCTTAAATTTGCCACTTTTTTCTCATAAATTTCCAGGGTTTTTTGTGCAAATCTGTATTTTTTTTTCTTGTGCATATGAGAATTTATTCTTATATATGGCAGGGAGTGGGTGAACAACCTGAACCTGTTTTTAACAGGTTTGACCAATGGCCATCTTCTCCGCCTGCCCACCAACCACTGCTACCTCCACCTTCATCTAGTCCTGATGTCCACAGCCTCCCACCAACACTCGCCACTTCCAGCAACCCCCCCCCCCCCACCCCAACCTGACCCTCACTAAGACCCAGGTGAAGGCAGAGCTGAGGAAGATCAAGGCGAGGAAGGCCTCGGGCCCAGACTGCATCAGCTCTAAGCTCCTCAAGTCCTGCGCAGACCAGCTGTTTGGGATTGTGAAGCAAATCTTCAACCTGAGCCTGAAGCTGGGGAGGGTACCACAGCTGTGGAAAATATCCTGTGTGGTACCCGTACCAAAGACCCCTCACCCCAAGGACCTCAACAGCTACAGACCAGTGGCCCTCACATCACACCTGATGAAGACCCTGGAGAGGCTGCTTCTTGTCCACCTCCACCCCCGGGTGGAACCAGCGATGGAGCCACTCTGGTTTGTCTTCCAGCATGGCATCGAGGTGGAGGATGCAGTGATTTTCCTCCTACACCGTTCCCTGTCCCACCTGGAGAAGCCTGGGAGCACTGTGAGGATCATGTTCTTTGATTTCTCCAGTGCTTTCAACACCATCCAACCAGTAATCCTGAAGGACAAGCTACTGTGCACATGGATGGACCAGCACCTGTCATCGTGGATCCTGGACTACCTCACAAACTGACCGCAGTTTGTGAGAACCCAGGACTGTGTGTCTGACACCATCATCTGCTGTACAGGGACCCCTCAGGGAACAGTTCTGGCTCCCTTCCTGTTCACCCTTTATACTGCTGACTTTTCACACAGCACACCACACTGCCACCTGCAGAAGTTCTCTGACGACTCTGCAATCGTCGGCCTCATCTCTGATGGAGATGATGCAGAGTACAGAGGACTTATCCAGGACTTCACTGACTGGTGCCAAAGGAACTGCCTCCAGATCAGTGTAAGGAAAACTAAGGAACTGGTGGTGGACAGCCGCAGGTGAGGACAACCCCTCACAGCACCAGTAAACATCCAGGGAACAGACATTGACATGATGACATCCTACAAGTACCTGGGTGTTCACCTGAACAATAAACTGGACTGGTCACACAACACCAACGCGCTCTACAAGAAGGGACAGCGCAGGCTGTTCCTCCTGAGGAGGCTCAGGTCTTTTGGAGTGCAAGGGGTAGTGCTCCTGAAGACTTTCTACGATTCGGTGGTGGCATCGGCCATCACATTTGGAGTAGTCTACTGGGGCAACGGCATCACGCAGCCGACAGGAAGAGACTGAACAGACTGATCAAAAAAGCTAGCTCCATTCTGGGGTGGCGCCTCAACCCAGTAGAGGGAATAGGAGAGAGGAAGATGGTGGCTAAGCTGTCATCTCTGCTGGAGTCCAAGTCCCACCCCATGCAGGACACGCTGAACGCACTAAGGAGCTCATTTAGCAGTAGGCTGTACCACCCTAGGTGTGTAACGAAGAGGTTCCGCAGGTCCTTCCTACCTATGGCTGTCAGACTTTATAACCTAACCAGGGCTGCTCATAGAGGTCGTATTGAATGTACAAAACGTAACAACCTTGCACAATAAATGGTCCCCTCCATTATACAACAACTAGGACAATATCAATCATCACTGAGGGTGACAACACGGCTGATTTAAATACGAAATATACAGTATCGGTACATATTCATATTCTGTGGAGTAACTTAACAAACCGTAATGCTGTCTAGCTGCAATGCTCCCGCACTTTGTATATATCTGTGTACATATGTATATTCATTTGTTCTTATCTTATTAATTATCGC
Source organism: Pholidichthys leucotaenia (assembly GCA_020510985.1). NCBI lineage: Eukaryota > Metazoa > Chordata > Actinopteri > Cichliformes > Pholidichthyidae > Pholidichthys > Pholidichthys leucotaenia. The sequence continues at coordinate 152,118,242 of CM035838.1, forward strand.
TCTGATTGCTGCTGTCCCTGTGCTGCTGCAATCCTGGAATTTTCCCATTGTGGGACTAATAAAGGCTTTTCTTATCTTAAATTTATGAGATTTTCCTCCTAAATTTAAAACATTTTTCTCGTAATTATCAAATTTTCTTATAAATATGTGACTTTTTCTAATGCATTTACTGCTTATTACATTTACTTACATTTACTGTCCCAGTCGATCTCAAAGTATCGGAGCCCGATCAAGACTTTTGTGACTCGGGGTCACTGGGATCATCACCACTGAATGTCTCTGTTTTCCATCAGCCACAGTTGTGTCACATCAGCCTGGCCATAACACAGCAGCTGTACAGAGTTCCAGCAGGGGAAGTGCTGCCAATATGTCTGCTGTGTGGAACACTCTCAGAGTATTGAGGTGTCAGGCAAATACATGGTATTGATTTTTTTTTTTAAATAACTTTAATGCACTTAATAGTTTGTAGTTTGCAAGAATGTGGTGTAGGAAAAATGTAAATATCGGATTGTGACTCGGTATTGACTGATCATTAGTCTTAGATGATTCAGCTCGGAGACAGAAAATCTTGATCGGGACACCCCCCAACTGTTCTCTCATGAATTACTTTTTTGTAAATTTGTGATTTAGCTCTTAGAAAAGTAAAACTGTCAGCATGTTCCCTCTCATATAATCAGTCATATCATATAAATAGGAATATTTCTTGAGCCACAATAGAAAAAAAATGACTTGGATTAAGTAAAAAAAATCATGTTAGCTGGAATTGAGCAAAATACTGAACAAAAATTAAAATGAGTCCAACTCAGAATACAACTAAATGTAGTGAGGTGAAAGTAGTTTTTCTTCATCCATCCATCCATCCATCCATCTTCTTCCGCTTAATCCTTTTCAGATCGCGGGGGGGGGGGGGGGGGGGCTGGAGCCTATCCCAGCATCTTTGGGCGAAAGGCAGGGCACACCCTGGACAGATCGCCAGTCATCGCAGGGCCAACACAGAGAGACAGACAACCATTCACTCTCACAGTCATACCTAAGGACAATTTAGAATCCCCAGTTTGATGCCAATTAACCTAACGTGCATGTTTTTGGCATGTGGGAGGAAACCGGAGAAATCCGGAGTAAACCCACGCAGACACGGGGAGAACATGCAAACTCCACACAGATCACTGTTGGTCGGGGGCTGGGATCGAACCCAGGATCCCCTGGCCAGGGGTGAGTTGCTGTACAACATATCCTACAATAAAATGACTCAGAAAAAGTGCAATATTGGGAAAAAGTTACTTGACTAAATTAACTTGTTAGTACCCACTTCTGCTCAGCTGTCATACCAGCAGAACTGTCAAATCACGCAATTTTCTGTTACATTACTGTTCAAATTTGGAAATGGCATGTGTGTCACGGCAAAAAAAAAAAAAATTAGGTTGACATTATTTACTGTGCGCTCTCAGACTCAAACTTGTGTACCGCTTGTACCATCTTCCCAACAGAGACATGGCATCAGATGACTTGAACACGGGCTCATTGTTTCTGCCCGCCGTGGGTTTTCTTTATAGAGGAAGGGAAGAATGCAGACATGATTACTCGAGAGAACCGCCGCACTCATCACATCTTCTGTCTCATCTTAATCCTCCCGCTCCTCCTACAACGAAACTGCGGCCAACTGCATTGCGGAAGGCACTTTCATTGTTTACTTGTGAGAATACATGACCAGCTTCTTATCACAGTTGTCAGGCCTGAAATGTAAAGTGTGTCGTCTGTGATCACTTGCAGGTTTCCTTGCTTTTAATCCTTTATTCCCAGCTCCAGTCAATCTGCCAGCAACAGAGAAGGGGGGTTTCCACTCCCCGCCCTGCATTTGTTTGAAGATCCCGGTTCTTCGCTATGTGCATTTTAAGCTTGTCTGTGTTGAGAGGTTTAGAGCCAATGTTGTTTGCAGATGAGGCTGTAAGACTTATTGACAAAGCCAGATGGTAAGCGATTGTGGCCAAACACGACACTTGGATAATGTACAGTTGTTGGCAGGGGAACCGCTGACAGTCTAGATGGATATTACAAACATGTTTGTAATGGATTGGACATTTTTGGATCAGTTCACTGCGGCTTATAAAGATGGGAAATCAGCAGCAGGAACACAGCAGATATAAAATGTTCTTGATTCTGTAACGCCCCAGTATCAGGAAAAATGTACCAGAACATTTAGGGGGAAAGGGAGATGAACCAAGAGGAAAAGATCCCAAATCAAACAAATATCAGCCAGTATTCCAGATGGGTGGTCCGTTGTGGTTCTGAGCTTCTCACCTTTCCAATGGAAGCATATTCGTGTCCGTGTTTCTGTCAGTGGCTTATCAGAGGCACTCTGTCTACGAGCAATACCGCAGGCTTGGACCAGCGCAAGCTTTGACTGAGGGCTGGTTTTTGGAAAGGCTGGCAATAAAGCACAGCTATTAGCCTTGAACTCAACATATGGAGAGAGACGTAACCCAACACGCACTCCTGAGAGGGGGCTTGTGTTCGGTTGCACATTTCACAGGTTGTGAGAGCTATTAATCGCTCCAGTGTTTGTTAACAGACAAGCAGTAATTCACTGAGACAGAGGGGCCTGCACTTTGGAACAGAACATTGACAGTGTGGTCTTCTGCAGTTTTCAGGCGGTCATCTGTTTGACTGTTGTTTTTGGCTACCAGTGAATTCCCTGCACTGGGCCCTGGTGGTTGGGCCCCTAATGACCTCTGACTGGCTGTAATACCCCATTCAGCAGAGCATGGACTCCAGTTGCCCTGACTGTTGGGTTAATGCTGCTGTGTTGAGGGCTCAGCAGCAGGACTGGGATCTCACTGCTGTTTGCTTTGGGATGGAGCAAGAGGCATTGTTCCAATGTCACACAAGACGCTGAAGCATATGTACAGAGCACCATCAACAGTATTGACCAGGGCTAGACTGGCATGGAATCTTAGTGGGATTTCTGTTCCTTAATATAAGCATTCTGTATCATAAGCTCAGTACTTTGCTTTTAGTGTCTGATTTGTATTAGAGCGGTCCCGACTATCAGTTTTAGGGCTCTAAATCCAGAACAAATATCCAAATATTCTGCACAATCTTTTTTTTTTCCTCTCTCAATGGACTGCATCAGCATCAATGTTTTTGACAAATATGAAATTTCATATAATTATGGAACATTTTCATGTAAATTTGAAGCCTTTCTTGAGACTTTTCATGTAAATTTACATATTCAGATTTGTTTGCCAGTGAATTATTTTTTTCCTAAATTTGCAGCTTTTCTTTTACATTTAGCCTTGTTTCATAACAATTTCTATTTTTGACCTAAATTTGAGTCGTGTATTTGCAATATTATCCTTGTAAGTTTGTGACTTTTTTGGTATTTTTTGTGACTTTATTATCAATTTGTTACTTGTTTCTTGTAACTCAGCTCCTCAAAGTACTCCTTCCACCTTCTCAACACACTCTCGTCATTTATTAGTACATTACCATTTCTGTCCTTAATCAACCTAACCTGCTGTACATCCTTTCCAGCTTGATCTCTCTGTCTAGCTAATCGATACAAGTCCCTTTCTCCTTCCTTATTGTCCAGCCTCTCATACAACTCACTATATGCCTTTTACTTTTCCTTTGCCACCTCTCTCTTTGCCATGCGTCTAGATTCCAAATACTCCTGTCTACTTTCTTCATCTCCCAGACTGTCCCACTTTTTCTTTGCTAACCTCTTCCTTCGGATACTTTCCTGTACCTCCTCATTCCACCATCAAGTCTCCTCTTCCTTCCTCTGTCCACTAGATACACCACATACTTTTCTACCCGTTTTCCTTCATACTTTTGCTGCACTTTCCCAGTCATCTGGTAATTCATCACTAACACCAGAGCCTGTATCAACTCCTTCCTGAACTCTGTGTGACCTTCCTTCTGTAACTTCCCCCCACTTAATCTTTGGCTCTGCCTTCATTGTTTTCCTCTTCTTGCTTTCCAGTGTCATCCTACAGACTACCATCCAATGCTGTCTAGCTACATTCTCCCCTGCCACCACTTTGCAGTCTCCTGTCTCTTTCAGATTTCTCATTCTGCATAAGATATAGTCCATCTGTGTGCACCTTCCTCCACTCTTGTAAGTCACCCTGTGTTCCTCTCTCTTCTTAAAGTATGTGTTCACCACAGCCATTTCCATCCTTTTAGGAAAAATCCACAACTATCTATCCTTCCAGATTTCTCTTCTTCAGCATCACTTATTGGCATCAAGTCTTTTTTAATCATGTTGCAAATCCTCCGTCTTCCTCTCATCACATACCTACCTCCCCACTGCAGCGTAATTGTCGGATGTGATGAAGCCAAACTAGTCGCTCCTTGCAGCACGGCTAAATGTGAGTTCTTTAGATGGTAACTTAGGGAACTGGTTGAACTGTTGCATTTCGTTGTAGTACCACATAGTGTACATTTAGCTTTGTTGTTAGCATTTACCATTTTAAAATGATCCCACACTCTACTCCGTTGTTTAGACCGCTTAATTTTCTCAAGTAAAGTGCATTAGGTGTGGTAGGGATTAGGCTATAGTGCCCTCGCCAGGACTGGCGATGCCACTACATTTAATGAAAATAAAATGTTGAAAAGAATGGCGCCATTTTCAATTAATTGATAACTCATTTAATTTAGTAGACTAAATTCTTATCGACAATTAATCGAAAGTCAATTAATCATTAACATTCCTACACCCAGTGTTTGTATACTTTATTAATCCCAGAGGGAAATTCAAGGGCATCCACAGTGCAGTGCCTGTCCCTTCATCATTCACACCTAGGACCACTTTAGAGTCTCTATTTAACCTAACTTACATGTTTACATGTGGGAGGAAACTGGAGCGCCTGAACTAAACCCATGCAAGCATGGGGAGAACATGCAAAGTCCACACAGATAGGCCCTGCTTTCTGGTGGATTTGAACACATGACATCCTTACTGTGAGGCAGTAGTGCTAACCACTACATCACAGTGCTGCTTGTATGAATTGCCACGTAATCATAGAAACACATAACTTATGTTAAGAAAGTAACAGTGTGATGTTGTCAGGCAGCCAAATCAGATTATCGCAATATTAACTTTAAACCCAGGATCAAATTTTGTACCGGGAATATCGTGAATGATACAATTTGGCACATCCTTAATGTATAGCCCTAATTTTAAGTTATATCATACAACTTTCTTATATGTTCGTCAAAAGACGGGATGTATCATGTATGATGATGTCTCCCCATACGAGTTTGTCCAGTGAACTCCTCCCACGGTTTTCAAGCTCTGACTTACTTTTTTTTTTTATTTCACACAGTGTTTGTACATGTATTGGAGATGGGCAGGTTTTGATTTTGGATCATTTTTGTCTCGATTACAGGTTTTAGAACCTTTTAAGTTTCTTAAATGCAGTTTCAATAGAGGGTAAATGGTTTGTCTGGAGAAGTACAGGACATTTTGTACATGTGTTGAAGATGTGCATATCGCAGGGGGTTCAGTGATTTTACATTTAAATTTCCTCCACTATGATTTGGAGATTCTTTGCTTTGCTTAAAATCCTTCCAATTACATAGTTAGTAGTTTTATTATAGGTCTAGAGTATACTGACTTGAATTTTTATATGATGTTTCGTTGCAGGTGTGCTGCTTCTGCACTGTTTATAATGGACCACGTACAGGGTGGTAGTGGCTCAGGAGGTAGAGCAGGTCATCCTGTAAGTGGAGAGTTTGTGATTTGAATCCTACGCTCCCTCACCCTGCTGTTGTGTCCTTGAGTAAGACACTACCCACCTTTCCTCCAGTGTTCATGACACTGGTGTATGTGAATAAATGTTCAGTGGTGGTTGGAGAGGCCGTTAGTGCAGATTGGCAGTCATGGTTCTGTCAGTCTGCCCCAGGGCAGCTGTGGCTACGGAGGTAGCTTACTACTACCAAAGTCTGTCTGTGGAGTGAATGAATAATGGATTCACTGTAATGTGGCTCTGGGTGTCATGAAAAGTGCTGTATAAATGCAGTCTCTTGTTTTGTGTGGTGCTCTTATTTCTGAAAATGGTACAGAGAATGGGTGCATGATGTCACCTGATGAAAAAAACGCAAGGAATTGTGGGAAAGATGGTCTGCCTGTCTTTGTTCACTAGTGAACGACAACAGGCCAGATATGGGACATGAAAATAAGTGGAGTCTGAAGGTGGAAAGAAATATGTCTGATAAAACTATCAAAACCAAAAAAAACTGGATACAAATCACTACATGCGGTGCTGGGATTCCCCTTCTGTGCAGACTGGAAGGGAATTCTTAGAGCACACATTATTTATGAATTTAAAATGATTTAAAATCAGCTGGGGACTGAAGTTCATAGAATGTTTGGTATCATTAGATCCAGCAGCTTCTCCTCTTTCAGGTGACTATAAAAACGTCCGGGTCAAGGCAGTATTTACTCTTTGTTTTCGTCTTGTCCTACATCGGTTAAGCTAAAGTTTTTGAGAGGGTTGCTTTAGTGTGTTATTATTCATCCGAATACCGTATATAATAACGTTACAATGGGGAAGTTTTGCTGCATTATCAAATGCAACAACCGCTCTCACGATTGGTGTGGGAAAAAGATTGACAACAGCGTATGCTTTTTTTTTTTAACTTCCTGACTTGGAAGAAAAATGGAGAGAATTGGGTCTCCGAGCTAGCAAAGAGGCATCGCATGAAATGGATTGCAGCGGTCAGAAGGAAAGACCTCAGCTTCGACAATATTCCTGTACACATGGTCATGTGTTCACGGCATTTTCACAAAGGAAAGCTGTGATTTAAACACGTAAAGATTACTTGTATGCATGTGGAGTTGTTGCTAACTTTTAACAAGTCAGCTGAGAATTCTTTTTTTGTGTGCACTGGAAGGGAATTCCCAGAGCGCATGTTGCTGCCTTCATTATGCATGGATTTAAAATCAGCTGGAGACTGAAGTCCAAAAAATGTTTGGTATAATTAGATTCAGCAGCTTCTCCTGTTTCATCAAGGCAGTATTTACAACTTGTTTTCAGCTTGTCCCACATCCTGTTTAAACCCCTAAACAGGTTAAAAATCATTTCTAAACATTAACGTTTGCACTAAAATACACTTTTGCTCTTGTTTTGTGGTCTAAACTTTGAGCAACAATTGAGAAAAAAAAATCACTGTCCTGATTTAGTATGTTTTTATAGTGGCTAATTATACCGGTACCTTTTTGGTGCGCCAACAGGAGCGTCGGGCTTAAATCAAATTATTTGATCACCACTGGGACTTAGAAATGCCTGTAGTTGAGACACATACTAGTGCAGAAAACTGTGGCGAAACAATGATTGCTTACCCTTGTGCAAATGACGTTTTCTGGTCATTCACTCAGAAGATTTGAGGCAGCTGGACCATCCATTGGTGAACTGAACATGAGCCTCTAATGATTTAGGTTGCGTGTCTACCAAACACATTTTTTCAGCTTTGGGCAACTATTTTCTGTTCATTCTCTATGTAGTCCAGCGTTTACAGCACTGATCGCCCTCGGTGCTGAAACGCTCTCGGCAGTGGTCGCTTTTTGTTGTGGCGCTCAGAGCTGAACAAATTTAAACTTTTCAGACTGCAGCTGAGCTCGTCAATGTCAGACGTTTCTAAGCACCCAATTAGAATAAGGAAGGGCAGGACATAGGATGCCGGTACAGTCTATACTCAGACTCCTGTTTTCCATGTCATCATGTTTTGCATTCAGAGCTGCTACCAATGCTAGAATACGTTTCTTGTCCATTGTTATTTAGAGACTGCTATTAAAAAATAAGTAGAAAGTCTGACCATAGGAAAAGTGGAAGTGCTGAGCTGTAAGTGACAAGCTGTTGCTGGGATACAGGGCACAGACTTTTTTTTTCCCAGAGCGCAGGGCACAAGCGCTGCAAAAAAGACACTGAGGGCGGTCGGGCAACCAAAAACACGTTTGGTGGACACGCAGCCTTGTAGTTCTTAAATTGTTCATGGGTGTATGTGCTCACCCCACAAACCAGGTAGACAAACACATCTGACAGCGAGACTTGAGGCAGTTGGTCAAGATTCGTGGTCCATTTCTTGTGCTCATATGGATCGATCCCATTTATTGCTTCAATTTTTGGAGGTAGCACTCCTTTTCTTCCTTATTCAGTTTCTCTGAATAAGGAATTTTAATTTTCTGTTTGCTGCATTCCATTGAACGTATGTCTGTTCATGTTATCAGTTGCCACAGACTAGTGATGTTATGTCTAACACTGAAGTCCCAAGCAAAGGGGGTGTGGCCAAATGAGGCTTGTGTCGAGGCCCGTATCACATGTCAGAAGATCACGTCACCCAAGACAAATGAGGCCCCGTTTCTCTAGAAATCACGTGACTGCCTCATTGTGCGACTCACTTGCTGAAAAAGGCTCGGGAAATACAGCAAGTATTCTGCTTTTTTTATTATTATTGTGAGAAAAGGATACAAACAATCAGGCATTACATTTCAATAAAGTTGACAAAACATTCTGAAGTACCTTGGAAAATGAACATTAGAATATTAATACATCAAAAAGAAAAAGCAGAACACATAAAACACTGACACATAAAGACAGATTCAGTTAGATTCATCACTGAGGTCATTAGTTAATAGAGAGCACAATTCAATTTCATTATTTGAGGTTGAAAGTGTTCTGCTTGATAGGTGATGCTGAGGATCATTATGTGCAGGAGACTGACAGTATTTCTTAGGAAATGGAGTCACCAAAAACGGTGAAGAACATCTGCTAATTTGGAGCATTCTGACTTGATATCTCCAAATAAGGAAAACAAACATACAGTGGGGCAAAAAAGTATTTAGTCAGCCACCAATTGTGCAAGTTCTCCCACTTAAAAGATGAGAGAGGTCTCCAATTTTCATCATAGGTATACCTCAACTATGAGAGACAAAATGAGGAAAAAAAAAATCCAGAAAATCACATTGAAGGATTTTTAATGAATTAATTGGTAAATTCCTTGGTAAAATAAGTATTTGGTCAATAACAAAAGTTCATCTCAATACTTTATATACCCTTTGTTGGCAATGAGGTCAAACATTTTCTGTAAGTCTTCACAAGGTTTTCACACACTGTTGCTGGCATTTTGGCCCATTCCTCCATGCAGATCTCCTCTAGAGCAGTGATGTTTTGGGGCTGTCGCTGGGCAACACAGACTTTCAACTCCCTCCAAAGATTTTTTATGGGGTTGAGATCTGGAGACTGGCTAGGCCACTCCAGGACCTTGAAATGCTTCTTACGAAGCCACTACTTCGTTGCCCGGGCAGTGTGTTTGGGATCATTGTCATGCTGAAAGACCCAGCCACGTTTCATCTTCAATGCCCTTGCTGATGGAAGGAGGTTTTCACTCAAAATCTCACGATACATGGCCCCATTCATTCTTTCCTTTACACGGATCAGTCGTCCTGGTCCCTTTGCAGAAAAACAGCCCCAAAGCATGATGTTTCCACCCCCATGCTTCACAGTAGGTATGGTGTTCTTTCTCCTCCAAACACGACAAGTTGAGTTTTTACAATAAAGTTCTATTTTGGTTTCATCTGACCATATGACATTCTTCCAATCCTCTTCTGGATCACCCAAATGCTCTCTAGCAAACTTCAGACGGGCCTGGACATGTACTGGCTTAAGCAGGGGGACACGTCTGGCACTGCAGGATTTGAGTCCCTGGCGGCGTAGTGTGTTACTGATGGTAGCCTTTTTTACTTTGGTCCCAGCTCTCTGCAGGTCATTCACTAGGTCCCCCCGTGTGGTTCTGGGATTTCTGCTCACCGTTCTCGTGATCATTTTGACCCCACGGGGTGAGATCTTGCGTGGAGTCCCAGATCGAGGGAGATTATCAGTGGTCTTGTATGTCTTCCATTTTCTAATAATTGCTCCCACAGTTGATTTCTTCACACCAAGCTGCTTACCTATTGCAGATTCAGTCTTCCCAGCCTGGTGCAGGTCTACAATTTTGTTTCTGGTGTCCTTTGACAGCTCTTTGGTCTTGGCCATAGTGGAGTTTGGAGTCTGACTGTTTGGGGTTGTGGACAGGTGTCTTTTATACTGTTAAAGAGTTCAAATAGGTGCCATTAATACAGGTAACAAGTGGAGGACAGAGGAGCCTCTTAAAGAAGAAGTTACAGGTCTGTGAGAGCCAGAAATCTTGCTTGTTTGTAGGCAACCAAATACTTATTTTACCGAGGAATTTACCAATTAATTCATTAAAAATCCTTCAATGTGATTTTCTGGATTTTTTTTTTTCTCATTTTGTCTCTCATAGTTGAGGTATACCTATGATGAAAATTGGAGACCTCTCTCATCTTTTAAGTGGGAGAACTTGCACAATTGGTGGCTGACTAAATACTTTTTCGCCCCACTGTATATCTCCTGGAATCATTCATATGGAGGACGGTTTTATATTATATAGTGTTTGTGTGTTCACAAGACATGAATTTTTGTCATGTCAATTTCAGTTATGTCCCATAACACAAGCACATTGATGTACTTTATTAATATACAATGACTGATATATTGTGATATATTGAAACTTTATTGATATCCCATGTTCAACATAAATTCATTTGCCATGCAATACCTCATATGGGGATTCTAACATAATACTTAATAATAATAATAATAATGATACTATTATTATTATTATTATTATTAATAGTAGTAGTAGTAGTAGTAGTATCAAATAATAATGCATTTGCATCATTATATTTACAGATCCACTAGTATGTTTTAGGGCTGCAACTACTGATTATTTTAGTCATCGACTAATGTAACAACTATTTTTTCGATTAGTCAACTACAGGTACATCTAAAAAAATTAGAATATCATGAAAAAGTTTAATATTTTTGGTAACTCATTTCAGAAAGTGAAACCCATATATAGATTCATTACACACAGAGTAATATATTTCAAGTGTTTATTTATTTAATTTTGATGATTATGGCTTACAGTCCATGAAAACCCCAAATTCAGTTTCTCAAAAAATTAGAATATTACATAAAATTAATTTTAAAACATAGTTTTTTAATAGATATGTTGGCTGACTGAAAAGTATGTCCATGTACACGCTCAATACTTGGTCGAGGCTCCTTTTGGATTAATTACTGAATCAACGTGGCGTAGCATGGAGGTGATCAGCCTGTTGCACTGCTGAGGTGTTATGAAGGTCCAGGTTGCTTTGATAGCAACCTTCAGCTCGTCTGCATTGTTGGGTCTGGTGTCTCTCATCTTCCTCTTGACAATACTCCATAGATTCTCTATGGGGTTTAGGTCAGGAGAGTTTGCTGGCCAATCAAACACAGTGATGCCATGGTCATTAAACCAGGTTTTGATACTTTTGGCAGTGTGTCTGTGGGTGGGTGGGGGTGGGAGGGGTGCCAAGTCCTGCTGGAAAGTGAAATCAGCTTCTCCATAAAGCTTGTCAGCACAGGGAAGCATGAAGTGCTCTAAAATTTCCTGGTAGACGACTGTGCTGACTTTGGTCTTGATAAAACACAGTGGACAAACACCAGCAGATGACATGGTTCCTCAAATCATCACTGACTGTGGAAACTTCACACTAAACCTCAAGCAACTTAGATTCTGTGCCTCTCCACTCTTTCTCCAGACTCTGGGACTTTGATTTCCAAATGAAATGCAAAATTTACTTTTATCTGAACAGAGGTCATCTGCTGATGTTTGTCCACTGTGTTTTATCAAGACCAAAGTCACCGCAGTCATCTACCAGGAAATTTTAGAGCACTTCATGCTTCCCTGTGCTGACAAGCTTTATGGAGAAGCTGATTTCATTTTCCAGCAGGACTTGGCACCCCCCCCCCCACCAAAAGTATCAAAACCTGGTTTAATGACCATGGCATCACTGTGTTTGATTGGCCAGCAAACTCTCTTGACCTAAATCCCATAGAGAATTTATGGAGTATTGTCAAGAGGAAGATGAGACACCAGATCCAACAATGCAGACGAGATGAAGGTCACTATCAAAGTAACCTGGACCTTCATAACACCTCAGCAGTGCAACAGGCTGATCACCTCCATGCCACGCCACATTGATACAGTAATTAATCCAAAAGGAGCCCTGACCAAGTATTGAGTGTGTACATGGACATACTTTTCAGTCGGCCAACATTTCTATTAAAATTTTTTTTTTTTTTTAATTAATTTTATGTAATATTCTAATTTTTGGAGAAACTGAATTTGGGGTTTTCATGGGCTGTAAGCAATAATCATCAAAATTAAAATAAATAAACACTTGAAATATATCACCCTCTGTGTAATGAATCTATATAATATATGGGTTTCACTTTCTGAAATGAGTTACCAAAAATATTAAACTTTTTCATGATATTCTAATTTTTTGAGATGTACCTGTAATCGTGATTATTTCTGTCATGTCCGCCACCTTAGCTTCCTGCTGGCACAGCTCCTGTTCGTGGCTCCTGGTCATGTTTTATCTCACCTGTTTAAGCCTGCACACCTGTGAAAATCACTTTGTTGTCAGTCTCTGCCTTAATATAATGTAGCCTAGTATAAAACGTTCCCATAGCTAAATAAAATAATGACCGATCAAACGAGTTGGAAACTTGAACTTGACAGCTTAATCAGAAGTGTTTGTAGTAACACAATTAAATGATAGATGTTCGAGTGTAAAAAGTCAAACAGCAGCTCTGATGTTCCATAAAGGCTGTTGTCACTGCATGTTAAAAACAAGCTAGAATAATATTCAACTCCATTAAAGTAAAAAAAGAAAATAACAAGCCAGTCTGTCCTGTTTGAAACCTTGCTGGGTCTAGAAATTTAAAAGTTTAATTAGGATTCAGATGAAAATTAAAAGAACTTCTTCCAGTCCAAAATAAAAAAAAAAAAGAGCTTTCTCCGTAGGATTGCTGGACTCACCCTCAGAGATAGGGTGAGGAGCTCAGTCATCCGGGAGAGGCTCAGAGTAGAACCGCTGCTCCTCCACATTGAAAGGAGTCAGTTGAGGTGGTATGGGCATCTGATTAGGATGCCTCCTGGACGCCTCCCACTTGAGGTGTTTTGGACACGTCTCACTGGGAGGAGACCCCAGGGCAGACCCAGGACTCGGTGGAAAGACTATGTCTCCCAGCTGGTCTTGGAACGCCTTGGTATCCTCTCTGAAGAGCTGGAGCAGGTGGCTGGGGAGAGGGAAGTCTGGGCTTCTCTGCTTGAACTGCTGCCTCCGTGACCCAAACCTCCGGAAAAGCGGTAGAAGATGGATGGATGGATGGATGAATGAAAGAACTACTTAAAATATCAGTGCAAGAATGTGAGCCTCCACTACACACACAGTGAAATATTTAAACCATTTTAAGTTTATTTGTGATGATTATGGTTATCTTTTTTAATTAAATTACAAATCATGATATCCTAATTTACCGAGATGCACTAATATTCAGAATGAGGGCTGATATTACAGTGACAGTAACAGAGGATATGAAAAAGAGTAAGCTGCTCATGTAATTCACCCATTTACTGCAGTTAACATATAGGTAGCATAATGGAAGCAGCTCAGCTGTCAGCAACCATCATAAGAGAGATTACTGTCCGACAGCAGATAAACTATTTAAACAGCATGTACTAATAGTGTGGTCAGTTTTCTAAAGCTGAGTCGCTCAATGAAAATAAGAAGCGCTAATGCAGACTTGATTTGTGCAGCTCCTGACCAGATAGAGTGATGATATAGAGTGAAGTACGTGGCGGTAATGCACCTGTAAGTTGGTTGCCAACCGTCAATCAAATCTAAAAGAAGAAGAAGAAGGTTACTTGCTGGCCTTACTGGTGCAGTCTGCTGACAGGTGGCCAGAGACAGAGGAACAGAGGAGGGGGGAATGGATGCATCGCTGTAGTGCAGCTGTGCTCTGACAACACCGCTTTACAGTCTACATTTAACTTGTTTCATTTATTAATTTTCGGTAAAATCCTGCCATACTTTAAAAACTTTTGGCCTTCTCCTTGATTTTCTCTCTGTGTCGCCATGATGCGTTCCTCTTCTTCTTCACTGGAACAGTTAAACTGAACATTTTCGCGGCATGCATATAAACTTTAAAATTAAACGATTTGTCGACAATAAAAATCTGCGTCAACAAATTTTTATGATCGACGTTATCGACAGCGTTGACTAATCGTTTTGGCCCTAGTATGTTTACTATTATTGCTGTGTGTGTTGCTACCCCTCTGCTGCTGCAATCCTGTAATTTCCCCATTGTGGGACTACTAAAGGTTTATCTTATCTAGCCCACATGTAATATCACAGTAGGATTGCTGTACATCAAATGACCAGCAGATGTCAGTACTCTTAAATGAGCTGTTAAATGGGGCTTCGTGTAAATCAGCTTTTTGGCGAAACAATTGGCCAAAAAGATCTGACACATTCACAGGGCTTCATCATACCATCATTACCGTAGACTACAGGTAAATAAAGAAGCCAGACCACGACAATGGCGATGATGGCCCAGAATGCAGCACGGCATGACGTCGACGCCCATTCTCTATTGCAGTAATTTTAGTTTCAAAATATGCACATTTTTATTTGAAAGCCTTCAAATACTTAAATATTATTGATTTAAAAATGTAACATTTGCACACATTTCAGAGGCAGTCCACACACCAGTTGTCTTCCAGCTGTTAAAGCATTAAGTGTGAGAGATTACATCAAAATTACGGCCTCCTGTGTTTTTGGATGAACGCAATATATGCCTGTCTTTACCAGTAATGACACAGGCAGAGACTCATCAGCTGTGCAGGGTGAGTGCTGAAGTGCCTCGGGCTCTTTATCAGCTGTGGCTCACTGTATTAGTGTGCTGGGTTGGCCTAATCCTGGTAGCAGGTGCTGCTGGAGCCGAGGTGAAGTGGACATGTTTTTAAGGGGGGATGAGCCATCTGGGTCTTGATACTTTATGGTGCCTAAAACACACTCTCAAGTGTGACACTCCCAGCACTTACCTTTTAGCGGCACACAATAATCTAAGAGCCGACCGCTAAAGGGAACAGAGCAGCTTTCAGGAGAATTTACAGGGTTTGATATGGTGTGGAGCTTCTATTTTGACACGGATTCATGAAAACGTCAGACACACTCGCTGGTTTGATTTTGATTTCTCTAACTCTTTCACTGTTGTTTCTGTCATGTGCAGTATGAAATATGTCAAGCAGGAAGAAAGTGTGTTTGGTTTATTTTGTTTGGTTTTTTTTCTTTCGTGCCAGCCAGTCTTGCTCGACACTTTTCTGGGGCCTTGTGTTGTTTTGTTTTCTCTCTCCTTCTTTTTTCTCCCCCTTGGTGTAGTCTGTTTCATCTCGCGACCGATTTGGCTCGTTTCAGACTCCAATTTCGCTCCTGCTTCACCGTGCGCCACCCTCTCCCACAGACGTAGTTGCATTCACACATTTCCCCAAACTGACACACTGCCTTCACACTCCAAACAAATCAATTCTTCACTTGCTGCAGCAGAGTGAAGTATGGCGGCTCATAGCAGCCCTGAAAACATGGAGGCTGCCGTTAAATGTCCCTTGCCCACCATGTCTTGAGGAGGCCAGATTCTCCTACCTGTGTGTGCTGCTGTCTGCGTACGGTGTGGGCTTAGCAGAGACGGCGGTAGGTTCAGGTTAGCAGCAGCAGCACAGGTCAGGATCCAGGCCTTGTCTCCATTAGTTTACTTGACACAGTGCTCTACCCTCTCCTCCATCTTCCCTCCTCTCGGCCTTATTAACTAGCCTCTCTCTCCCCCTTTCTGCCCCCGTCGGGGTTACTTTATCCCTCTTCCTTGCCCTCTAATCGAGAGTGATGAATGAGGTGCAAGAAAGGACAGCGAATGTTTGTGAACCTAATACGCCCTCCAATTGTCACTCTTCCTGTAGAGGTGGCTGGGAGAAGCAGGGTAGCACTTTTGAGAAGACTTCCGTTTGTGTTTGTCTAACTGTGAGAGCTATCCTCCGATCCTCTGAGTGTGCTATCAGCTGTGACACATAATTTATTGATCTTAAAACAAATCCAAGACAAGGACAAGAAAAATGTCTTTTTTTTTTTTTAAGAGAAACTCTTGACTTTCAGATATCACTGGTAGTAGAGTCATTTTTGGGGGTTTCGTGACCAACCTCCCAGGACCTTTTTTTCTCACTGGATTTAGCATTCTAGACCCATTTTAATGAAAATAAGCTCCCATGTACCCCCCAAAAATTACGGGAAACCTTTTTTTTGCCCAAAAATGCATACCACCACCTATATCTCAGTAACTAATTCAGCTAGGAGGTTGATTTTGGTGTCTAGACATAGGTTTTTGGGGTCAAGCATTCCATTAATGCTATTAATTTACTTGTGAAACAAACCCATCACGATGAAATCCAATATGGCCGCCAATATGGCCACCGATTAACATTTTTTTTGTTTCTTGACTACTAAGGCACCTAGAAAGCTGATGTTGGTGTCAAAACAGAGGTTTAAGGGGTCATACTATCTGTTTATTCCAATAAAAGTGTGTTTAAATGATTATATAATGGAGAAATCCAAGATGGCGGCCGGCTGTCATTTTCACATGCAATGGACTTTTTCATATCCGTCACCAAATGAGCTAAAAATGTCAAATGAGGTATCCTTACATTCATTTTTAATAATTATTAGAAAGCTCCTGCATTGATTCAGTGATTTCACTGAGGAACACTTGGGTAATCCCCTTAGGATTCCCGGAATCCTATGCTTGATTCATTGATTCCTTTTTGCATAGCAAGAGAGAGGATGCAGTGATTTTGTAACATCTGTGCTGCCATAATATGTAGTCCTAATCTTTCCAATTTAACCAAGGTTGCCAGGTATGTATAAATTTAGCTTTAAACTTATCTGGAGAGGTTAGAATTCTGAATCTTGTTCCATACTGTATAGTCAGGTAATGTTAGCATATTGACCATGCTGCTTGCTTAATGCTACCGTAATGACAGTAGACAGTACAAGGGCCTTTGACTCTAGGTCTTGTCATCCCTCCTTTTTCTCTCCTCTGTTCTGATAATGACAAATTTGTTTTTGTTTTCAGACACTTATTCATATAAAGTGAGGGATAAAATGGATACTGCAAGTGACAACGATGAATTACCATCACCGTCTTCCGGTGAATACGAATGCATTCTACGTTGTGGTCAACCATGTACCAAAAGTGACTCTTTGGATAATACCAAGGGACCAAGTGTTCCTCAGTGAAATCACTGAATCAATGCAGGAGCTTTCTAATAATTATTAAAAATGAATGTAAGGATACCTCATTTGACATTTTTAGCTCATTTGGTGACGGATATGAAAAAGTCCATTGCATGTGAAAATGACAGCCGGCCGCCATCTTGGATTTCTCGATTATGTAATCATTTAAACATACTTTTATTGGAATAAACAGATAGTATGACCCCTTAAACCTCTGTTTTGACACCATCATCAGCTTTCTAGGTGCCTTAGTAGTCAAGAAACAAAAAAAATGTTAATCGGTGGCCATATTGGCGGCCATATTGGATTTCATCGTGATGGGTTTGTTTCACAAGTCAACTAATAGCATTAATGGAATGCTTGACCCCAAAAACCTATGTCTAGACACCAAAATCAACCTCCTAGCTGAATTAGTTACTGAGATATAGGTGGTGGTATGCATTTTGGCGGCCATTTTGAATTTTGGGCAAAAAAAAGGTTTCCCATAATTTTTGGGAGGTACATGGGAGCTTATTTTCATTAAAATGGGTCTAGAATGCTAAATCCAGTGAGAAAAAAAGGTCCTGGGAGGTTGGTCACGAAACCCCCAAAAATGACTCTACTATGGCAGAAAAAAGCGAGCTTAAAGAACCGTTCTTTTGGCGTGTGGCCATTGGCAGGGTAAGGTTTCAACAGCTGGATCTCCATCTGTAGAATCTCAGCAGCAGGATCCTCCTATAGAAGTGGAATTGATTACATCAGTGTATCTATGCTGGACAGTGTATGTTCATAGGGCTCGGCTGATATATGAAACCTAAGGCCAAGCAGTTAAATGTACCGCTTGGCTGCTAATGGATGGTATCTGTAGATGAATAGTCTACTCAGATCTTAAAATTGCTGCACTGGTCCACCTTCTGAGGGGAATCTAACATCATTTTGTGTGTGTGTGTGTGTGTGTGTGTGTGTGCGTGAATACATTAAGTTAGTATTAAACAATCATCAACAACAATGAGTGATTGCTATTTACCACCGGAGTGGTGGCCTAGTTGATACAGCATCCACCCCACAACTGGGAGGTTGGGGGTTCAAGTCCCAGCTGGGTCATACCAAGCACCATCTAAAAATGGTACTTCCCACCTTCTAGCTTGGTGCTCAGCGTAATAGAATGGGGGAAGGAGAAATTGTTTGTGGCGGCACCTTGCATGGCAGCGACCCCGCTGATTCTACATGTGATTAACATTGTTGACAGGAGAAACATAATTTCGTTCTACTGTATATGATGGACTGAATGACAACAGAGTTGGCTTCTTTTTCTTAAAGTTCTGGCAGATGGTAGTAGAATTTTAATGTTAAAAGTGGAAAAAAGTTCAAAGTCTTGAGCCACTTCTCATTTCTTTCTATTGTGCTAGAAAAACTGGTTATTAGTGCAGCAATTTCTGGGTAAAAGGCAAAAACTAGAGCTGTGCAGCTATTAAAAAAATTAAACAAATTAATTGCTTTTTTTTCTGTAATTAATTGCAATTAATAGCTAAACTTGCACAAAAGAAGCAATGAAAAACAGGTAAACTTTAGCAACCTTTAATTGCATTTTTATTCACTGAACATATTTGTGACTCATTCAACAAAAATACAACTAGAGCAACATAAAACACTTGATGATAATGAATGTGTATTCATTTTAATAAATATGATCACGATTCTTTTCCAATTTATTATAGAGTCAATTTTATTGCAAAACTACCATTTTTAATATTGTTGCCACATTTTCTGTTTTATTTTGAAACAAAATGGAAGACAAAAAGGAAGTCGGTGCTTCTACTTAAGGTAACTTTCCTAATTCTCTCAACCCTTAAAAAAATAAATGGAGCAATTCTTAATTGATTTCCAGAGCTCCTGACCTTAATGGTGAGTTAGAAGCTTTTATATTGGAGTGTGTGTTTTTCTCCGCTCACTCTGACAGAAGCTCTTCCTCTTTTCATACTTTTGAGCGAGCAGCCCTAATCAAAGATGCTCGGTCAAGTGTGCGTGCATATGTGTGGTGTGTGTGTGTTTGTTATTTTGCCCACATTAATCGAAAAAGTTAATGTGTTGTCTTAGCCCAAGCAAAACACAGTTTGTGCAATACCAATGAGCTCGAAAGTCAATATTTAGTAGGACCACCTTTATTCTTCAACACAGCCTGAACTATCTTAAGAAAGGGTTTTGGGTTTTTTTTGTTTTGTTTTTTTTATAATTTCTTTAGTTGTCTCCAGGAATAGTTCTGCAGACACCTTGAAGGACATTTCCAAGCTTTTCTTTGGGGGTTGCCTGCCGTTTGTTACTTTCTCTGTCAAGATGATATCACAAATTAAAATTTGGATTAATCACTCCTTAAAACCCGTTTCCACTGATATTCAGTCCACTTTGTGTAATTTGGCATACCTCCACCTGTAATTACTATTTCCCTTCCTTAAGAATGGCTTTTTGACAGCTTCACTGAGGGAAGCTGAGGGCTTGGTGCATCTCTCATTTCCTGTGTAAGGGCTTTGCTGTTTTTCCCCCTATATTTTAAGGACTTGGCTTTCACATGCTGCTCATCTGTTGTGGATATTTTTTAGCCCTGCCACTTCTTCTTTTCTTCCCCCACTGGACAGTCATTGGGTACAAGGATTAGACTGAAGGAAAAAAAAAAACAGCCAATGTCCAAAGAAGAACTTGGAAAACCTGGAGAACTGTTGCTGAAAATCACTTAAAAATAAAGACAGTCTGACTCTCTGGAAACAAAATATTAAAAAAAAAAAAAAAAGAGGGATAGCTCATGGCTGTTCATACAGACTTTTGTATAGATATTTTGAAATTTTAACCCTGAAGTATTTTTTGAATCTGTGTGTATATCTTGTAGTTTCAAATATGTCACATGTCTTTATGCCACTGTTATATTTTGAAATTCCTGTGTTATGCTATAATGTACAAGGTAAGCGTAGTTCCCTTGTCAGGTTATTGAATTATTAAAGAAATAACCTTTCATTAGAAACTATGGCCTGTAATAACATAACAAAACAAAGAAATATGGTGGCTAATGGAGTGGTGGCCTAGTTGATACAGCAGCCGCCCTACAACCGGGAGGTTGGGGGTTCAAGTCCTGGCCAGGTAATTCCAAAGACCATCTAAAAATGGTACTTCCCGCCTTCTAGCTTGGTGCTCAGCGTAATAGCATAATAGAATGGGGTAAGGAGAAGTTGTTTGTGGCGGTGCCGTGCGTGGCAGCAGCCCCTCTGATTCTACATGTGATTAACATTGTAGACAGGAGAAACGTAATTTCGTTCTACTGTATGGATTGAATGACAGTAGAGATGGCTTCTTCTTCTAATGAATGAGAATACTTTCACTAAGTTGTTGATAGACTTTTGTTTTTAGCCACTGTCCCAAATACTGGAGAAGGTTAGCTGTCAATGTCAAATAAAATCCCTGTGAATGGGTATTGTTTTTGAAAGGGAATGTGAAAACGGCTGCAGGCGAGCAGCCCAGGTCACGTCTTGGCTTTAAGTACAGCTTTTGATACTCAACATCTATATCTGCAGAATACTTGAGGAAATGTGATATGTTGGCAAAGATGTTTGTCCCATCCCCTTCCCGTGCACTAAACTGCAACGGCTGCATGTGTCAAAACATTGAAGGAGGTATGTTGAATGGTTAGGAGCTGTCAGCTACCAGTTGTTGCTTTGCTTTCAGAGCGGGGAGCGAAAATGGAGATGGAGCAGAAGGAGGAGGAGGAGGAGGAAAAGAAAAACATGCAGGCTCTTTCAGCTTACTGTCATGCCACTTAAGATTTGTTGAAGGATTTTCACCCAGCCATTTCCATCCCATTGAGAAGTAATCAGTGCGCCACCAAAAGATAATATTATATCCACTTAGAGGCATGTGGGCTTCCTGTTCATACATGAAATGAAGCTGGAAAGCGGCAGGTTTGTTTACATTGCTGAGCTCTCACTCCCTCCATTTCTGCTTGGACTTGAATCTTCCTGGCAAAAAAAAAACAAAAAAAAAAACATCCTGTTTTTGTGTCTCCTACATTCTTCCCTTCTCACTCCTATCTCCTCTCCTTCCATTCTCTGTGGATTGTGAGCCAGCTGGTGAGCTAATAGAGGATGCTTTCCTGTGGGGCACTAAAGTGATACTGTTCAAGTGCTATGCGAGCTTAAATAAAGCTGACACGCTGCTCAAGAACTACGTCCCACACTGAGCTCCACGGCAGGCTATGGAGAGGTTCTGAAAAGGTCTTAAAGGTACGGAAGACACAGGGAGGCAGCCACTGTCCTCCCACTGCTGTGATGTGGGAAGCAGGAGTTAAGTCCTTTATTAGAAGTGGCAGCCGTTGTCTCCAGTCACCTCGATAATTGCAGCACTATGTCTACCGCTGTAATCAATTGAGACAGCTGCCGCTGTGGCGTTCAAGTCCATCAGGCAGGCGTGTCATGCTAATTAATGAAATGATAAGGCTAGTGCTTTCAGCATTGCACAAATAACTCCTGAGTACTCGCCATCTTTTCAACACAAAATTCAACCTTTAAGTTCAGGTTACACCTTCCTTTCTCTGCATGTTGGCTGTCTGTCCACAGCAGCCTTAGGGTAGGACGGGGTCACCAAGGTCGGTGACGGGTCAGCGACAGTGAAAGGGGTCAAATTCCATGCTGGCAGGGTGGGCCGTGTCAGAGGAGTCATTAGACTTGAGCTTTTCTGTTGAACGTTCCAAGATGTCCAGTCTTTTATTTCAGAGAGCCCAGTGGCACTGACCTTAGACGACCCGGCTGTGTTCATAAGAAGCTGAGACTGATGGCTGTCCCAAAACACACGGGCTCTGCTAGACACGGCTTAGCGCGGGGGATGGGTCCTGACAGAGATGGAAGTGTGAGTGTAGGGGCGTCTTGGTTTTCAGCAACACATGATAGCCAGGGGTTAATGATGGTTTAACACTGCTTTTGGAGCACCAGTGGACCATGAATGACATAAAAGGATTTGGGCAGTCAACATAAAGAGCCCGGTTGTTCTCTTTCTCCCTCTTCTCACTGATTTAAAGATGTACCCGTTTTGCTTCCCGCTCACAATAATGGCATGTGCGCCATAAGGGATGACTGGCATATGTGATCTGCACCATATGGCTGCAGTTTGAATTGGAATCTGATACGAAGGGGAAAGACTGATTCAGCTTTCAGCTGGAGGTGCCAAATTTTTTGAAATGAACATTAGGTTGTCGATTTATGCCCGGGCCTTGAGTGTAAACGTGTTACAGCTTAACACCCATCCCCATTCTTATGCCTCTCACTCGTTTGTCAGCCGCCATAAAGAGACAGAGAGACATAATTGAAACATGTCAGCTGTCCCTACTTTTGAGCTATCTTGGCCAGCTTTCTCCTCTTCCTCTCTCCCACTAACATCTCGGAGCGATTTGCAGAAACGTCGCCTTGGCTCCCCTCGTTACCAGCTTGGAGATGCTTGAGGCAGATTAAATAGTGTGAGGAAAAGCAAGCCGTTGCAAATTTCCTCTATGATTTTATTATTAGCACAATGATTCAACACTGCTCAGCCCTTCTGTTCCTCTCGTACAAAGTCATTTTGTTGAAATCACCCCGCCTTTTTTCTCATGACTGAATACCTCACGGCAACCAAGTGTTGATTGGTGCGGCTGTGGCTTTCTTGCCTTCTGCCAGTATCTGTTATAGCCATCTTCCACAGTCACTCGCTTGTGAGCTAAGCCTTGGCTCTGTGCAGACTGCTCATCTAGAGTGGTACAAAAACCAAATCACTGTGAGCTCAGCCGTCAGGAGCAGCAGAATAGTCTGTCAGCCAGACCCAGCAAGAGACGGATCAAGGCAGCGTGCATTCCAACATCCCGTCCACATCCTCCCAACTTCTATCGGAGGATATGCTGCTTCATTTAAATATCTGTCTGTTCGTGCCTTGACTTTGGCAAAACCATGAAGGGAGTGAACCGCAGTGTTTGCCTAGTAAATGAGAACAGCCAGTGGCCTTAAGCCACTGTGTTCCCTCTGTCATAGAGGGAATTTGCATACTCTCGTATCTGACTGGAAAAGGCCTTTTGCATACACGTTCTGTTTCCCTGGCTGTTGCATATACTGACATGAGTGTCAGCAGTGAGCAGGTAATTTATGGAACACACTCATTTGCATGCACTGCAGTAGTCTACCAAAGGCTTTCATTTGACTGCAAAAGATATATTTTTTTTCTTAAGCCTTCGTCTAATCCGTGAGATCGCTGGGACCATTTGAAGGTAGCCATATATACAGCGGGTAAAATAAGTACCGATAACATCACCATTTCTCTCAGTAAATATATTTCTACAAGTACTATTGACTTGAAATTTTCACCAGATGTTGGTAACAACCCACCTAACATACATACAAACAAATAAAATAAAATTACGGTATGTGTAATAATGTGAAATGACAGGGAAAAAGTATTGAACACACATATTTACATGTTATTTCATAGTTCATACAAAAGTCTTTGTTTGTAATGACAGCTTCAAGACACTTCCTGCATGGAGAAACTAGTCACATGCATTGCTCTGGTGTGATTTTGGCCCATTCTTCCAAAGTCTTCAAATCTGGGCCTCCTCTATGAATTCTAATCTTCAGTTCTTTCCATAGATTTTCCAATTAGATTCAAGTCAGGTGATTGGCTGGGCCATTCTAACAGCTTTGTTTTCTTTCTCTGAAACCAAATGAGAGTTTCCTTGGCTGTGTGTTTGTGATAATTGTCTTGATGAAATGTCCACCCTTGTTTCATCTTTATCATCCTAGTAGATGGCAGCAGATTTTTATCAAGAATGTCTCTGTATATTTTTCTTTTCATCCTTCTTTCAATTATATGAATATTGTGAGCACTATATGCTGGAAAACAGCCCCACACCATGATGTTATCTCCTTCCCTGGTATGTTTTTTTTTGGGGGGGGGGGGGTGATGTGCAGTTCCATTTGTTCTCCAAACATGGTGTGTATTATGGCATCCAAAGAGTTCAGTTTTGGTCTTGGACCAGACTATATCTTCCCAGTATTTAACGGGCTTGTCCAAATGTTGTGCAGCAAGCTTTAAACGAGCTTCAGCATGTTTTTTCTTCAGCAATAGTCTTGTGGGGTGAGCATGCATACAGGCCATGACGGTTGAGTGCATTACTTACTGTTGTCTTTGAAACAATTGTACCAAGTCTTTCTGAAGCTTTCCACAAGTGGTCCCTGGCTCTTGGAAAGCTCTTCTGATAATTCTTTTCACTTCTCTGTTGGAAATTTTGTGAGGAGCACCTGGTCAGGGCCAGTTTTTGGTGAAATGATGTTCCAGATTATGGCCCCAACATTGGTCACTGGAACATAAAGACGTTTAGAAATCTTTCTGTAACCAATTACATCAAAGTGCTTTGCAACAATAAGGTTGCAAGGTCTTGAGAGGGCTCTTTGCTTTTAACCGTCATGAGATGTTTCTTGTGTGACACCTTGGTAATGAGACACCTTTTTTTAGGCCATCAGTTGGGACTGAACCAGCTTATATTAATTTGCACTGACAGATTTCAGCTGGTGTCTTGGCTTACCATGCCTCTTTGCACCTATCTTTCTTCACATGTTCAATACTTTTTCTCTGTGTCATTTCACATTATTACACATAACTTAATTTATTGACATCTATGGTTTGATTTTTATTTTTTTTTTGCATGTGTGGATTGTATAGTTTATTGACATTTAGTGGAAATTTCATTACAGTAGCCCCATTAGAAATATATTTACTGAGAAAAATTTTACCTGCTGTATATTTTAAATATGAAACACTGTGAATTATCACTCATATTTTGCTAATCAGAGTATCTGAGAAATATAGTGTGTAATATTTTCGTTTTCTGCACTGTATCAACAGCCCTTCCCTTAGAGAGACGTCCCAGACACAGGAAGGAACCATACTTTTCCTGGGTGACGACCACCAGCCCAATCCTAGTCCCTCACAGGGGCCAAGCAATTCCAGACTGGCCACAGTCAGTCCAAGCTGGGCCATCTGGCTGCATACAGGCCACAAAGGACCAGATCAGTGACAGCTCTCCAGATGTTCCATAGGGACACATGGGGTCACAAGTGAAGGATATCGAAGGCTGGAACAGCTGTTTAGTGACACTGGGTTCACCCCCCCTGATTTCCCACTGGGCACATCAGTCATTAGCAGCAAATCCCCGCGGAGGATTGTCCGTCTGCTACCTTAGACCATGCGTGCGCCCTCCCTTTCCACTCCCTAACCCATGTCACAGCAAACTGAGGCACTTGCGGACGGGGGCAAGGCCTAATTCCCCCGAGTAAGCAGGACCTCAGGAACGACTATAAAAAGATCAATACTGAGATGACATGTCATCTGGTGAGCAGTCCTGCCAACACGGCCCGGGGGAACGTCCCTGCCTCAGCCGCCCCGCCACCACCACCGGGCTGCCCTCCAACCTGCCTGACTCACTCCCACCATCTGCTCAGGTCTGTGGGGCAGAGCTACAGGACACCACTTTTTTTCCCCCTGTACCTACAGTCGTGTGGCATTTGCTTCACATGACTGCCTGTGGTTTGCCTACTGTTTTCCTCGGTGTATAATTACAGAAAAGGTGTGCTCCGTGTCCCACCAAACAGGAGAACAACATTTTTGGCAGCTTGCTGAAATTTGAGAAACAAAGTTGACAGTTCTAAAATTATGCTGTTGTTGATTGGGGGGGGGGGGGGGGGGGTTTGCATATGGCCCGTCGGTGACGTGCGTCAGAGAGACAATCCTGTCATCTTGTTTTCGATGGCATGTTTCTTTACTCTGAAAATAGCTTGTGCTGAAACATTTGTCTTTAGTCAACAGACCTATTCAGCAGCTGAACCCGTGAAACCACCTAAATTTCTAACGCGGACAGCACTGCCCTTCACTGAAATAAGGCTGTATGTGTTTTCCAGCTCTGAAAACTTTCTTTTGTGTCCATCTTCTGTTGTGTTCATTCGAGCACATGTGTGCGAATGCATGCGAGTGTGCCTGGCTTTGAGAGTGGTTTTAATGAGGGATGGGTTGTTCCGAGCTGATTCCTCCCTGCCTCCATTAGAGCCCATTAAAATCATCATTAAAATAACCCGCCGCTCGCTGTGGCCCTGTTTCAGTGTGAGAACCCCCGTATGGTTGTAACGAGACTCTGTTCAGTATCGCTCGCTTTCCATTGTGTCTGGGAGAACTGGTTGCCATGGCAACATCACCCAACAGCGACATTTTGACTGGATATTTGCCTCTTCTCCTCTGTGTGTCTGTCTGTGGCCGCCTCTCTCTCTCTCTGACAGTGTTCCTGTTTCTTTTTCACCTGTAAGAATGAGAGCCTGACAGTTTAATCCAAGTACCAAACCCCTATAAATCTAGAGGTCTGTATACGACCACAGACCCCGGAATTCATTTCAAAATTATGACACCTTAGACGGCCCCAGTTCTCTCATAAACGAAAAGTCGTAAGGGAGGGGGAGCTCAACAAATAAAAGAATAAAAGCACTGCCCTGCCTTTTTATTGGCCGTTTTATGGGTGTTAGGATCCTTGAAAGATTAAGCAAGCTGTTAATAGTGACTGAATATTCCATTAGTGGGCTGCATGTTGAGTTCCTGCTGGCTTGACAGCAGCTCCCAGCTCCTCTTCTTTTTTTTGTTACCAGTGAGAGTGCCTGTGGAGCTTTTCTTAATTGAGGCGCTAGTAAGCCTTTTGACTGAAGTTTTTTTTTTTTTTTTAAAGCATTTTAACAGTAGATTTGAACTGCTAATACCCCCTTTACACAAGCGGAGAGATTGCTGAGTTTTGACAAAATGACCATATCTCCAAACAATCTTTTACTGATCTCTCAGAGCTCACCAAGATCTCTCAAGGATCTTCAATGAGCTCCACAGTCCTCAAAGTTTTGACTCATTCCAAAACAGTGTCTCAACAATCGCTAAAGAAAAATGATCTGTCATCAGTCTCCCAATGATCTCTCACTAGTCATTCAATGAACTCTATTGCCCTTTCATCAGATGCTCAGCAATCCCTCATTGATCTCTTAGCCATCTCTAGCTTCAAGTTGGAAAAATTTGGCATTCATTGGAAAATTGCAGCGGTCATTGGGAGATCGATGAGATCATTGAGCACTCCTTGAGAGTTTGTTGAGAGATCGCTTTCTCTTGGTGATTATTGAGAGACTGTTTTTTACTGAGTCAAAACAATCTCTCAACTGTGATGACCGTGGAGATCACTGGAAGATCATTGAGAGAGCTTAGCGATCGCTGACAGATCACTGAAGGATTGTTGAGAGATCTGGCCATTTTTTCATCTTTCCACGATATCTCAACAACCTCCACCCCCGTGTAAAGGGGGCAGAAGAGCACTAGAAACCTCTAATACACATACACACACACCCCCTCTTTGGTTGCCCAAACAATTCTCAGTAATCCCTCAGCAAGCTCTCCTGGTCTGTCAATGATCTCTGAAGGATCTTTTCAAAAAAGTCATTTGAGTGCCATGAAAATTGTAAAGTGATCTCTCAAACATTTCCTCGGAAATGGCTTTTTTGAGGCTTTAGGAGATTGTTGAGAGATTGGGTCAATTTTTGATTTCTGTATGGTCACCCAACAATCTCTGTGCTGTGTAAAGGGGCCCTTAGGGAGAGATTGGGCTAATTTTTGATCTTTGGGATTGTTTGGGAGATCCTTGTTGGTTTTGAACTGAGTCAAAACTTTGAGAAGACTGTAGTGACCGTTGAGATCATTGATGATCATTGATACAGTGGATACTACACACCCCTGTTCAAATGCCAGGTTTTTGTGATGTAAAAAAAAATGAGACCAAGACAAATCATTTCAAATCTTTTTTCCCCCATTAATATGACCTGTACAACCCAATTGAAAAACAAACAAATCTTTTAAGGAGAAAAATAAAAAACGTATAATAACCTCGTTGCATAAATATACACACCCTGTTATAACTGGGGATGTGGCTGTGTTCAGAATTAACCAATCACATTCAAACTCATGTTAAATGGGAGTCAGCACACACCTGACACCATTTAAAGTGCTTCTGACTAACCCCAAATAAAGTTCAGCTGTTCTAGTAGGCTTTTCCTGACATTTTTGTAGTCACATCTTACAGCACAAGCCAAGGTCCGCAGAGAGCTTCCTAAGCATCAGAGGGATCTTATTGTTCAAAGATATCAGTCAGGAGAAGGGTACAAAAGAATTTCCAAGGCATTAAATATACCATGGAACACAGTGAAGACAGTCATCATCAAGTGAAAAAAATATGGCACAATAGTGACATTACCAAGAACTGGACGTTCCTCCAAAATTGATGAAAAGATGAGAAGAAAACTGGTCAGGGAGGCTGCCAAGAGGCCGACAGCAACAGTGAAGGAGCTGCAGGAATTTCTGGCAAGTACTGGCTATTTAGTGCATGTGACAACAATCTCCCATCTAGGGTGGCAAGACAGAAGCCTTATCTTCCAAAGAAAAACATTGAAGCCCAGCTACATTTTGCAAAAACACATTTGAAATCTCCCAAATGCATACCTACAGTGAAGCATGGTGGTGGCAGCATCATGCTTTGGGGCTGTTTTTCTTCAGCTGGAACTGGGGCCTTAGTCAAGGTGGAGGGAATTATGAACAGTTTCAAATACCAGTCAGTGTTGGCACAAAACCTTCAGGCTTCTGCTAGAAAGCTGAAGATGAAGAGGAATTTCATCATTCAGCACGACAATGACCCAAAGCACACATCCAAATCATCAAAAAACAATGGCTTCACCAGAAGAAAATTAAAGTTTTGGAATGGCCCAGCCAGAGTCCAGATCTGAATCCAATTGAACATCTGTGTAGTGATCTGAAGAGGGCTGTGCACAGGAGATGCCCTCGCAATCTGACAGATTTGGAGCATTTTTGCAAAGAAAAGTGGGCAAATATTGTCACATCAAAATGTGCCACGCTGATAGACTCCTACCCCAAAACACTGAGTGCTGTAATAAAAGCCAGAGGTGCAGCAACAAAGGATTAGCTTAAGGGTGTGCATATTTATGCAACCAGGTTATTGTAAGTTTTTTATTTTTCCCCTTAAAAGATTGCAGTTTGTTGTTCAATTGGGTTGTACACTTTATAGGTCACATTAAGGGTGGAAAAAGTTGTGAAATGATTTATATTGGTCTCATTTTTTTACATCACAAAAACCTGGCATTTAAACAGGGGTGTGCAGACTTTTTATATCCACTATAGATCAAAAACTGGCCAGATCTCTCAATGATCTCCACCCCTGTGTAAAGCGGCCCTTGGAGAGCAGTATTAAAACAATGTCTTCTCTCTTCCTCTGTCTCAGTCTGTGTAAGAACACCTTTTAGTGAGATTTTTTTCCCTTTTTGTTTCACATTCTGTTTATTTAATCATGAGTTCCACCAGTAGTGGAGTTCTTTTAGTTTGACACAGAGAGAATTAGAGAATCACCATCTTTTTATTACGATTCACTTTTAAATTCAAAGGTGTCGAGATGCTGTGCTTTCTGCCGGTTTTTATTTTCCAGCTACAACAGTATATAATTACAGCCATTAAACTGCAACAGCCAAAGTATGAGAAGTCATTGTTCTGTGTAATGCGCGTTATAAAACGTTTCGTGTCTGCTGAAATGGCCCCTGACGAATAGTAAAGACCAAGTTATGAGGGCTTTGCTGTGATTTCCCATATCCCCGAAAGAGCCAGAAGGGAGGATGGAAAGATGCGGTGTCACAGAGGCCAAGATAAGGGGCCACGATCTCTCTTCACAGTACAATTGAAACATAATTATTTCACGCCAGATTGTGTGCTCAGCAAAGCCGTGAATGGGGGCCGACATTTAACTTTAATTAGCTGTGATTTATTCATACTGACTGGATCGCGGGAAGAAATTGGATCATCTGATTATAGTCAAGCATGAAAATGACCTGATTAAACACTTAATGGAACCTAGGGAGAGAGAAACAAGAACAACTTTGGGCCGAACACTCTGTTCTGTTTCACATCAGTGAAAATACATTTCTGGTGCATTAGGTGTTTTTAAATTTATCCAAGAAAAAAAATGATTCAATCTATCAAAGAGAGCGCTCACATTTTGCCATTTTGTCTCCTTCTCAGGTGTGCCAACGAATGAAAGTCCCGAGTCCAAGACTTGTAGCTCAGCCAA
The DNA here is from genome assembly GCA_020510985.1 of Pholidichthys leucotaenia. Lineage (NCBI taxonomy): Eukaryota > Metazoa > Chordata > Actinopteri > Cichliformes > Pholidichthyidae > Pholidichthys > Pholidichthys leucotaenia. The sequence goes on from CM035838.1 coordinate 152,148,649, forward strand.
AATCTCGGGGCTCCAGCGCAGCCAAGAGCAGAGCAACAGCGAGGTGCCCTTCGCACCTCCCGTGCCCAGCCCTACCCCGGCTTCGGCACCTACCGGCTCGCCCGCCCCCGCTGCAGCGGCGGCCCCCTCAGAGCCTCCCAGGATACGCCTCCCCACCCCGCCGCCCCTCGGCGTCAAGAAGGAGCAACAGCCGCCGCCCCCTGTCCCTACACCTCCCTTGTTGAGGGCACCAGCCCACCCCCACCCTCCTCCTCCTCCTCCTCCTTCTCACTCCCACCATGAGTCCCGGGTTATTCCGCCGCGGCAGCATCACACGCGGCCAGTGATCAACCACCAGGTGCATCACGCGCTGCAGTACAACAGCCTTCACGAAATCAGGTAATTTGTTGCACATGCACATTTGGTTGCTTGGGATATGGATAAAAAAAGACAACATGTCGCTCTATTGGAGCCATACCGAACATCGATGGCTGGGTGAAGTAACTAGCTAACAACAAAGGGGGGCAGACATGCCTTTCCAGGAGCTCTGTTCACTTTCATTGTTTCTGCAGAATTTCATTGGAGACACCATTTTCCTTTAATCTGTCCATTCCATTCTACCAGAGTTGGTGATAAAACAACACACAAGACTTTCCAAATTAATATAATGTCACCCGTTCTACAATCTTATATTGTACACACTATTGATTTTTTTTTTCATGTGGCTATTGATTTTTCACACCTCAAAACTTGCAATAAGCAGCTGTCAGATTTACTGTTTTTCATTGAGCAACACTGCAGCATATAGAGCGCCGTCCACCGTTTCCCATTTCACCTCGTCTGCTCCAAGTGTGCCCTGACATTTTTTAATCCAATAATAAGAAACGTTATTAGAAAATCATTCTTATGTTGTCAAAGCAAAGTGTCAAATGTTCCATCAGTAACGTTAATCATAGACCTTCCATCAAAAAAAACACATTCAGACTAAGAATGTAACAGTAAAAAAAATAAATAAAACAAAGGTGCAGCATGTAATAATTAATGCAGTCAAGCAGTCAGATTTCAATAATACCAATATTTTCTATTATATTGGCCAATACTCCTTTTATAAGCATTCAGGATAACCTACAGAAGTCATTTGTGTAATTAGACTTTGACATGTGAACTTGGAACGACATTATAATGGTCCAAAATTGGTGCTTACACAGAGGAGGACCCTCATCTTGTCTATTAAAAAGTAGTATTATGATAAAGAAAATACAGCAGTTTTTACTTAAATGCATATATAGCAAAAATAAAAGAATGATTTTATCCTGCATTAAGAATTCAGAATTGTGACTACTCAAAATATTACCCACTACACCTTTAATACACAGGGATGGGAGGAGTAGTCAGAAATGGTACTCAAGTAAAGTTACCTAACAATATTATTTACTCAAGTATAAGTAAGAGTAGTTACCACAAAATACGAAAGAGTAAGAAAAGTATCTTCTTAAAAAAATAGTAAAAACTCAAGTCTATTTTTTTAAATGTGCAACTTTTTACTCATAAATTTGCACATTTTTGCATATACAGACGTGGACAAAATTGTTGGTACCCCTCTGTTAATGAAAGAAAAACCCACAATGGTCACAGAAATAACTTGAATCTGACAAAAAAGGTAATAAATAAAAATTCTATGAAAATTAACCAATGAAAATCAGACAGTGCTTTTGAATTGTGGTTCAACAGAATTATTTTAAAAAACAAACTCATGAAACAGGCCTGGACAAAAATGATGGTAGCCTTAACTTAATATTTTGTTGCACAACCTTTTGAGGCAATCACTGCAATCAAATGATTTCTGTAACTGTCAATGAGACTTCTGCACCTCTCAGCAGGTATTTTGGTCCACTCCTCATGAGCAAACTGCTCCAGTTGTCTCAGGTTTGAAGGGTGCCTTCTCCAGATGGCATGTTTCAGCTCCTTCCACAGATGTTCAATAGGATTTAGATCAGGGCTCATAGAAGGCCACTTTAGAATAGTCCAATGTTTCGCTCTTAGCCATTCTTGGGTGTTTTTAGCTGTGTGTTTTGGGTCATTATCCTGTTGCAAAACCCACGACTTGCGACTGAGACCAAGCTGTCTGACACTGGGCAGCACATTTCTCTCTAGAATACCTTGATAGTCTTGAGATTTCATTGTACCCTGCACAGATTCAAGACACCCTGTGCCAGATGCAGCAAAGCAGCCCCAGAACATAACAGAACCTCCTCCATGTTTCACAGTAGGGACAGTGTTCTTTTCTTGGTATGCTTCATTTTTGTGTCTGTGAACATAGAGCTGATGGGCCTTGCCAAAAAGTTGCAGTTTTGTCTCGTCTGTCCATAGGACATTCTCCCAGAAGCTTTGTGGCTTGTCAACATGCAGTTTGGCAAATTCCAGTCTGGCTTTTTTATCATTTGTTTTCAACAGTGGTGTCCTCCTTGGTCGTCTCCCATGAAGTCCACTTTGGCTCAAACAACGATGGATGGTGTGATCTGACACTGATGTACCTTGACCTTGGAGTTCACCATGAATGTGTTTAGAGGTTGTTCTGGGCTCTTTTGTTACCATTCGTATTATCCGTCTCCTCCTGCGGCCACGTCTAGGGAGGTTGGCTACAGTCCCGTGGATCTTAAATTTCTGAATAATATGTGCAACTGTAGTCACGGGAACATCAAGCTGCTTGGAGATGGTCTTATAGCCTTTACCTTTAACATGCTTGTCTATAATTTTCTTTCTAATCTCCTGAGACAACTCTCCCCTTTGCTTCCTCTGGTCCATGTTTATTGTGGTACACACCATGTCACCAAACAGCACAGCGACTACTTGTCACCCTTTAAATAGGCCGACTGACTGATTACAAGTTTGTAGACACCTGTGATGTTAATTAGAGGACACATCTTGGTTGAACATGTCCCTATGGTCACATTATTTTCAATCTTTTCTAGGGGTACCATCATTTTTGTCCAGGCCTGTTTCATGAGTTTGTTTTTTAAAATAATTCTGTTGAACCACAATTCAAAAACATTGTCTGATTTTCATTGGTTAATTTTCATAGAATTTTTATTTATTACCACTTTTGTCAGATTCAAGTTATTTCTGTGACCATTGTGGGTTTTTCTTTCATTAACAGAGGGGTACCAACAATTTTGTCCACGTCTGTAATTGTATTTTTTTTCTTTTACATTTGAGATTTTATTCTCACTAATGTGCAAGATTTTTCTTTAAAATTTTATGCATTTTACCTGTAATTTAAAATACATCTGTCTCATAAATTTGCAGTTTTTCTTACAAATTCTATTATCATGTTATTTATTTTATTATGGGCAGCTCTGTGGAGCAGTGGTTAGCACTGTGGCAGCACAGCAAGAAGGTCACGGGTTCGATCCCACCCCTGACCCTCAGTGACGCTTCTGTGTGGAGTCTGCACCCGTGTCTGCGTGGGTTTACTCTGGTTTCCTCCCACAGGCCAAAGACATGCGGGTTAGGTTAACTGGAGACTCTAAAGTGCCCCTAGGTATGAATGTGTGTGTGAATGGTGAAGGGACTGGTGCCGCACCGTGGCTGCCTCATCCATCCAGGTGGATGCCCTGAATTTCCCTCTGGGGATTAATAAAGTATATGGAAAAAAGTGACTTTTTTCGAATAAATATACTGGGGGGTTTTTTCTATAAATTTCTGACTTAAGTGATAAATTTGTGGCTTTTTAGTCTAAATTTGCAACTTTTTGGAAAATAAAAACTGTCTGCATGTTCCCTCTAATATAATCCACATTGTACCATAGAAATATAAACGACACACAATCAATTTAGTATTTCCTGAGCCAAAATAAAGAACAAAGACTTAAAATGTCAGTCTGAATATGAACAAAATATTGGACACAAACTCAAATTTAAAAAGGAAGTAAAAGTAACTTAGAGCATGACTGAATGTACTGGAGCAAAAGTAGGTTGTTTTTTTTTCATAAATGTGTTCAAGAGTAAAAGGTTTCATACAATAAGGCTGCAGAAGAATACAATTTTGGGGGGAAATAAATGCTGAATGTAGCTAGTTAACATTTTGTATTCAGTAGTTTGTATTGGTGTTTTTATTGACTAGTATTTTAATGGAACCTTTTTTCCCCATTTTTGTTGTTTCACTATTCAGCCACGGCAGCAGTCCAGTGGGTCTTCCCAAACAACACCTGCCTCCGTCCCCTCATCACCACCTCAGTGGGCTTCCGTCATCGACCCCCGCCTTGCCTCTGTCCATAGCCAATCTCTCTACCTCGCACTATTCCTCCCTACGGAGCCCAGCCCATCGCCATTCGGCCATGTTCGCAACCCCAGCCACACTGCCGCCACCACCGACCTTACCAACCAACAGTCTAGTAGTGCCTGGGCACCCCGCTGGCACCCCCTACCCAGGTAAAACCGCGCACCGCTATGGCTAGATGATAACCTCTGTACAGAACTCTCACAATTTAGACGTCTTGCAAGCAATGCTAATGCACACATTAAATTTTATATTCTGGTGTACTATACATAGCCATATTGGTCCATTCTGTTTTGCAACGACAGTTCTAAGTAGGGCTGTGCAAAATGACCAAAATTTCATATCCTGATATAAGGAATCTTACACCCCGATAACAACATATATCCCGATGTATATTTTTCTTTAAATTCTATAGTTTGTATATACAGTGCATCCAAAAAGTATTCACAGCGCTTCACTTTTTCCACGTTTTGTTATGTTACAGCCTTATTCCAAAATGAAATAAATTCATTTTTTTCCTCAAAATTCTACATATACCCCATAATAACAATGTGAAAAAAAGAACTCACATGTACATAAGTATTCACAGCCTTTGCGCAATACTTTGTTGATGCACCTTTGGCAGCAATTATAGCCTCAAGTCTTTTTGAATATGATGCTACAAGCTTGGCACACTTTGGGCAGTTTCGCCCATCCCTCTGTGCAGCACCTCTCAAGCTCCATCAGGTTGGATGGGAAGCGTTGGTGCACAGCCATTTTCAGATCTCTCCAGTGATTTTCAATTGGATTCAAGTCTGGGCTCTGGCTGGGCCACTCGAGGGCATTCAGAGTTGTCCTAAAGCCACTCCTTTGATATCTTGGCTGTGTGCTTAGGGTCTTTGTCCTGCTGAAAGATGAACCATCGCCCCAGTCTGAGGTCAAGAGCGCTCTGGAGCAGGTTTTCATCCAGGATGTCTCTGTACATTGCTGCAATCATCTTTCCCTCTATCCCTACTAGTCTCAAAGTTCCTGCCGCTGAAAAACATCCACAGAGCATGATGCTGCCACCACCATGCTTCACTGTAGGGATGGTATTGTCATGGCGATGAGTGGTGCCTGGTTTCCTCCAAACATGACGCCTGACATTCACAACAAAGAGTTCAATATTTGTCTCTTCAGACCAGAGAATTTTGTTTCTCATGGTCTGAGAGTCCTTCAGGTGCCTTGTGGCAAACTCTAGGTGGGCTGATATGTGCCTTTTACTAAGGAGTGGCTTCTGTCTGGTCACTCTATGATACAGGCCTTATTGGTGAATTGCTGCAGAGATGGTTATCCTTCTGGAAGGTTCTTCTCTCTCCACAGAGGAATGCTGGAGCTCTGACAGAGTGACCATCAGGTTCTTGGTCACCCCCCTGACTAAGGCCCTTCTCCCTGATCGCTCAGTTTAGACGGCCGACCAGCTCTGGGAAGAGTCCTGGTGGTTCTGAACTTCTTCCATTTATGGATGATGGAGGCCACTGTGCTCATTGGGACCTTCAAAGCAGCAGAAATTTTTCTGTACCCTTCCCCAGATTTGTGCCTCGAGACAATCCTGTCTTGGAGGTCTACAGACAATTCCTTTGACTTCATGCTTGGTTTGTGCTCTGACCTGCACTGTCAACTATGGAACCTTATATAGACAGATGTGTGTCTTTCCAAATAATGTCCAATCAACTGAATTTACCACAGGTGGACTCCAATTAAGCTGTAGAAACATCTCAAGGATGATCAGCGGAAACAGGATGCACCTGAGCTCAATTTTGAGCTTCATGACAAAGGCTGTGAATACTTATGTACATGTGATTTCTTAGGTTTTTTATTTTTAATAAACTTGCAAAAATCTCAAACTTTTTTCACGTTGTCATTATGGGATATTGTGTGTAGAATTTTGAGGAAAAAATGAATTTAATCCATTTTGGAATAAGGCTGTAACATAAAAAAATGTGGAAAAAGTGAAGCGCTGTGAATACTTTCCAGATGCACTGTAATAAATAAATGAACTAGTACATTAAATCCTACGTGGCCTACTATTCATAAAATACATTTATATACATTCAGAAACTCACCAATGGCTAGATGAAGACAGTTGAAACGGCCACTGTCATCCCTTCCATCTTCACAAGTCTTTATTAGTCAGTGTTGCGCGGGCAAAAGCCTGTTTCACTGTTTGACTCCGGTGTTTAGTTTTACCAGCTGATGATTCTTCAGTGCCTCTAATTCAAAAACGCTCTCTGTAGTCTTCTACATGCACGCTTCTAGCAGAGGTAGCCATGTTGGAACATGCCTGCCGGGTCACGCTCTGTCTGGACTGCACATGCGTAGACTGCAAACAGTCACCAGGATGACGTAAATGCACTGCCATCAAGATTAGTGTGTTTTACAACACCTCGATATAAACGAAAGAGTTGTGTATGAAATGATAGATGTTTTTATCTTGTCATCCGATATATACGGTCATATCGCACAGCCCTAGTTCTGAGGAAAAATACATACATATGCATGAATGCAGTATGGACACAGTCCTGTGACTGCATAAAATGTTATTTAAATTGGTCTGTTGTTTATGATTTGCTGATCAGGTAAGTGCTCATTTCTTCCTCTTAAATTCATCTATCCTTTATTGCTTAACAGTACAAAACAATATGTTAGTCTAATGTGAAAAATCTAATGAGGTTATGACACCTTTGTCTTTTAAAAATAACAGTATTCTTTCTAGATTCTGATATTGTAGCAGATAGGATGTTAATGTGTCAACATAAAATATAACTCTTGAAAAGTCAGCATACTGGTTTGATGCCTTGAAATACTGTAGTAGGAACTTAGTCCAGTAGCTTATTTTACATGGAAAGAAATCCTCTTAAGGTCTCTGGAAGTCAACAGTGTAAATATTTTTTTTCCAAAATGGCTGTAATGAAGAGTAAAGATCTTGAAGTTATTGTAAAAGGGCTGGAGAATGTCAGCTAACCAATGGGCAACCATCGCAGCCGGAGACATTTCCAGAACACGTTCAACTGTCTTGCACTGAAAAGTCACTGTAATCATTCACAAATCTGATGTAATCCAAACATCCAGACTCATGCTTTCTCCTGCCAAAGTGTGTGATTTGTAAGAATGAATAATTCATCATGATTTCATAGCAAAAACAAACCAAAAAAAATGTCTCCAACAATGATGGCTGCCTCAAAAAAAAAAAAAAAGGCACTTACAGCTCTAACAGAGGGTGTGTGTGTTTTCTGCTGGGATGACTCTTGGTTCTCTCTTGTCTTTAGATACCAGCCTGTTGATATCATTCAACCAACCAATCATGTATTGCCAGCCTCATTCGGGGATTCTGATTGGCACATTGTCACAGGCAACTCTGTTACCACCACCAATGAGTCCCCACGTAGAAAACCCTCACAGCATGAGCTGGAGAAACAGAGAATGCCAGGTGACTATTTTCTTTCTTCTCTTTTACCCTTGTTGTGAAGACTGACTAGGCGCCCGTGCCTTTTTTTTTTCTTGTGTCCCCCCTTCCCTCCCCACCCCCCTTTTTTTTTTTTTCTTTTTTTTTCTTTTTTTGTTTTTGTTTTTCTGGGTTTCCCTCGCTCTCCTGTCTTGCAGAGCATGACCTCCTGAGGCAGGAGCTGAACAACCGCTTCCTGGTTCAGAGTTCAGAGCGGGGCCGGGGGCCGTCCGCTTCGCCGCTGGCCCCTGTGTCTCTCCTGAGGGCCGAGTTTCACCAACACCAGCACATGCACCAGCACCAACACACCCACCAGCACACCTTCACGCCCTTCCCCGCCAGTCTGCCCCCGGCCGCCATCCTCACCCCGCCCACCGCACCCCCCATGGTGCGTACCCAAGCCAGAAATGTGAGGATAAGTAAAAAAAATAAATAAATAAAAAAGCTCCCATAACTTCCCACCAGCTCACCTGTTACCCCCTCCCAATCTCCTCTACAATCAGCTCCTCCTTTTTTCCTTTAACCCCAATTCTACCAAATATGTCCCATAGCTGTAGGAAGTGTTATAGATGAACAAGGATTCCAGTGGAGGTGAATAGAATTTATATAAAAGAGCATTCAAAACCAGCTGGATCAACAGTCAAGCTACCGCCAGGCGGCTTGTCTGTCACCTCCTCCCTGCCGACGCAAACGCTGACCACCTAGCCACACTAATGCTAACAGATCGATCTGCCATCGCAGTGAAAATATAACAAATAAGCCAGAATGATTTGAGATATATTATCGACTGTGGATTAGTGAACCAGATGGAAACAGGGATGTCTATTAAGGTGACTGAAATCTAAAGAAAAAAAACAATATAAACGGCACTTGGTAAACCAATTTCTTGTAACACTGTTGGCTACACAACAGCTAAGCTGGCCAATGACATCCCATGGCAAATCCAGAAGAGACAAAATGTCTAATTGTTTTTAAGAGGAATGACCGTTTTGATATTTTTTCAATAATCACATGACCGATAAATGCATTTCAGAAGATTAAAAACAATAAAAACATAATTTTTAGTCAGTGCCCCCTTTAATGTTGAGCTGATGCGGCTTACTGGCTGCCACCTCCCACGAACACCCTGCAGCACAATTCTCTGCACCTATATGTACAACACTGCTGCCAAAAAAAAGAAAAGTGGAAGGTGAAATAAACACTTGGTCTAAATGAAAAGCACCAAGGTGCAGCTGCCTCGGTGCGCCCTCTACTGGCACAGCCTAGTTATTACAATACCTTTTATTGCAGCTCCATTAAGGATATAATGGTGAGTTAATTTTGTGTTTATTTTGAAAACAAAGGCTTATCTCAAAATTCTGGCAAATTAAAAGTTGAGAAAATATGGCGGTATAATGATACAAGCCTTTAGTTCCATTTGATTTTGACCAGGCGCGCTGAAAAGCTGATAACAGACAGACAGATACACACACACACAACCATGCACAGGCACAGTGAGTGACTAATGTATGCCTCCGCTGCTGCAAGGCATGGTAAGAGCAAGATGTTAGCATAGTTGCTATAGCATTAGTCAGACTGCAGGTTTAAGGCACTCCTGCATTGGCATCACGTTTCAGATTGGAGCATCGCGTCTGTCGTCCATATATTGTTCATTGTTAGTGGTAGACTCTTTGATCTGTAAGTTACATTTAATAACTGGACTGTGGTGACTATGACCTCAGTCCCCACAGCCAATCACAGGTCGCTTAGTTGTTGGTGGCTAAAGTTGTGCCCTGTGATTGGCTGTTGGGACTGAGGTCATAGTCACCATAATTGTAGTCCTATCAGTGTTCCTACCAAGAACGGAGCTGTTGTAGGCAATGCACTCACCCAGTTGAAGGTTGATGGACCGTCAAAATAACTTTGGAAATGTTATTTTAAGGTGAAAATCTTACACAGTGCTGTGCTTTAAAATGTAATTGGCTTTGACAGAGCCTTGTTCTTTTTAAAGGCTTGTAACAATGATAACAGTCTTTCAAGTCTTAAGGATGTATCTGACAGTGACGAATACTGACAAACGTTACAAGTTTGGGATTTACTAATTTTTCTGACAAATGTTTGCAAGAATCAGGGTTCACCTCTGTCATTAGCAAAATTATTAAAGAGGTGAGCAAACCCTCCCTAGCATTGAGATTTCAAGGGTTCGTAAAGGTTCTTAAACAGCTGCTAGTGTTCACTACTTGGTGAGCAAAAAATAATTTTAGCCACACGTGTTAGGACCATTTGCAACTATTTTGCAAATGTTTGCGAAAAAATACAAGAAAAACTGTTTACCACCTTAAAAACTGTTTGCGAAGTGTTTTGCAGCCTTTTACAAACCCTGACGAAACAAAATCGCTTAAAGGATCAATCCTCAGTCGGTTGTATATGGATGTTTTTAAGTGTTCATTGTTTCAATTTGCCCGTTTTAAGAGGCAGATTTTTAACCATGGCACAGATCATGCAGCCACACATTCCAATGATAAATTCAAAGCTTTGCAGCCACTCAGATGACTTCATTGCAAATGAAAGGGTATGACACCACTATAAAGACTGTTTTGATAATGTTTCTAATTGCTTCCTTGCTTTGACTGCCATTATGTATCAAGGGAAGATGGGGGGGGGGGGTCCTTAAAAAAAGGTTATGACTAGTCATCCGTCATTTCAAATGCACAGCAATCCCTGCCAGTCGATTCAAATGTCTCCCTATTTGTAGCCTTTTGCCATTAGTCTAATAGAGCTAATCCATCATGTCACGACCTCTGATTAAGAGCGTGTGGTACCATTCAGTTTACCCCCATCCTGTGCATTAGAAATCAGAGCGCTAGTATTTATGGAACTTTCTCAGCTAAGCGCACAGACATGGTTCTTCAGTCAGTAAACACTGGTCTAACCTTCATTTTGTACTAGGAATTACTCAGTGCACAGCCCTCCCTTTGAAGATGAAACGTGACCCCCGCTCAGTCTCTCACTGTGTTGTTTCTGTGTGGTTTAGACTGGTATTAATGTCTTCTGCTGTGTTTTTTTTTTATTGTTGTTTTTACTTAACCTGTACCTTTCCCCCTCCCGCCTTCCCTCCAGTAATAACACTGTTGTTCTTCTCACTGGTGATTGCTTAGAGAAGCAGGAGTAATGATGATGTTGTGGTTGTTTGTTACTGTTTTGTCCTGAAAAGCCACACCGAGTATTTCCCAGTGGTGCACCCCACTCTCTCGCTGCTTCTCTCTGTTATTTTCTCCTGCTCTCTGAATGCCCCGTGTCACTTCAGCTATGTAACAGCCCTTGGCTAATGAGTGTAATTAATGAAATTATGAAGCCTCAATATTTGTTTATTGTTCTATGCCCTCGAGCAGCTGGCTTGCCAAATGGCAGCAGTGTATGTCTGCCCCCGTGCTCCTGCCATGTCTTTGGACGAGGCATACCCTTAATTGTTATAGGATGAAAAATTAAGCTTTAATTAGACAAAGCAGTTTACTATAAAACTGTGGCAGCCACTATAAATTCTAAAAGCAGGACTGTATTTTTATTTCCCACTTTTTTTTTCCTTTTTTTTTTTACAAGGCCATAAAAAAGCTAAAATGCTAAAATGTCTTTTCCGGTGTCAGACATTTAACAGGCCGCGCCTTCAGAAATGCAGAGGAGCTGTTTAATGAGCTCAGAAGCTGGCTCAGCATTTCCTCTCAATGGGCTGCCTGTCTCTGATTTGGGCCCATTATCGCCTGCAGACTGGGCCGCTTTAAAAAAAAAAAAAAAAAACATTGCTGCCGCTGAAACCTTTCTATGTGCAGATGCTGAACGGCCTCACCGCACCACAGGGCCCCCTGACCCAAACCCGCTGTCTCCACCACCAGCTGCGCAGCCCTTTAACCATCCCCCGTCACACAGCACGTGTGCACACAGAAAATCTGATTCATAACCGTTACTTCCCTGTTTCATGCAGACCCAAAACATCTGCGCCTGCCAAGCACACTTTGTAAAAACACTTGCAAAGAGTACCTGCAAATGGTTTGTGTGTTTATGGAATAGAAATGAGTTACTGTCACTTGTAATTAGCAGTTTCCAAAATAGAGCAGCACTATTGGCTTGTGAACAGACGTACAAAGTCCCCATTCATGTGCAGGGCAACATCCTCCATTCCCTCTCTTGCCTTTACTTCTCTGCTTACCGATTAGATTCTCATATGTTTGGGGAATGATCTGAAACATTTTCCTTAGCTTTTTTTTTAAAATGCTAAATTAAAACTCTAATTAGATTAGACTGATTATAAGTGCCCCCACAGAAAGGGTTTTTCTCTAGCTGATCTGTCCAAATTCGTACTCAAATCTGTTTTCATCAAGTTTACACAATATGTACTTTCTAACTAAATCTCTTTTGAGGTTGTACGTATGTCTTCAGGTGCTTCCTTCCATCTATAAAACTGGGCCTTTTTTAAAAAATGTATTTGCAGTCGAAAGCAATTACTTTCACATTTTTGCAAATGTTCCACTGATTAGAAGCAACTGGCCTGGTTTTTAAACTGTCTTTATTTCCTGAGCTGGGCGTCCATGCCTGACGTCTGCATGCTCAAATTGGAAAATCATGCAAGCTGTCTTCATCTTGGCAGGCTGCTTAAGCACTTGTATTGTTAGTAATTTAACTGCCTATCCGACCGTGATGTTTAAGTAAACCATGACCAGTCCAAGCCAGCTGCTTACCCACGGGGCCTTTAATTCTGGTGCAAACTCTGCTTATTACCAGTTACAGATGTTGATGTGCTTTGTTTTTGTAACATGATGATGATAAGATATTACTTAAGAAGGCTTTGCTTGGAGGATTTTGATAGATTGAAACATTTTGTGGACTGTTTCCTAACCCTTTGCTCTCTTTTCTCTTTCAGTTTGATAAATACGCGCCCAAACTGGACAATCCATTCATCAGGCATTCAAACGTGAGTTTTTTTGTCACACTAATTTAAATGTGTTAACTATTATTTGCATTTGGCAAATCAAATATTTTGCATATTTGAATGTTGCCATGACAGCATTTAGCAGTCTGTGGCTTTTCTGTGTGCACACGTTTGAGTCCTGTTTGTACAGTATCTCTGTATGATTTTGTTTTGTGTCTGTGTCTTTCTGTGTTCTCCCCAGTTCTTCCCCTCATACCCCCCAACTATGCCAGGCATGCCCCCGCTGCTCCCACACTCAGGACCCTTCAGCTCGCTGCAAGGAGCCTTCCAGCCCAAGGTCAGACCCACATCCCCAACCTCAACCCACTGTCTGCTAACAGTCCATAATTCAAAGAGGCATGAGCACAAATGTGTGAATGAATAAGTGAACACAATATTGCAAACCAAAGCTTTCAGATGGAAGTTGATTTTTTTTTTTTTCGCATTAAAAATGACATGGACTCTAGAAAGATTGACTGTGGTAGCATTAGACATGGGCAATACCAGAGTGTACAGAGGCCAAGACGAGACGAAGACTTTAAGGGACTGAGACTAAGTCAAGACCAAGAAAGATTGAGACCAAGTCCACATATTTCATTTACTATATGTACAGCTCTCGAAAAAAATTAAGCAGACCCTCCAGGATTTCATGATGTTGTGATTCTACCAATACCCGCAAATTCAGCAGGTCCTGCATAATTTAAATTTTGTCCAATCACCGTAACTTTCCTGCAATTTTGGCCAATTGTCGTCAACGTCTGCCAATTTTGCCAATCAAATTTGTCCCTGAGTAGCACACAAACGTGTACGTCATCAGTCTGACCAATCAAATGCAGCGCTGCACTGCTCTGACTTCCGTGTTTACAGTGAGTATATACAGAACATATCAGCAAAAAACAGAGTGTGATTTAAAAAAAAAAAAAAAAAAAAAAACTCACCTGCGAGTTTTCCCACATCATTTCTTCCTGCGTCTCCCCCAACCTGCTGGTGAACGTCCTCGAGTCTACGTAATGACCGCGTGTATGAAGTGCCAAGTTTGTGTTGAAAACATCCCCCTGCCTGAAAGCACCCCCCGTCTCGGGAGCACACGTGAGGAGAGATGCCGTAAAACCACAAACAAACGAGCAAATCCAATACTACAGCTAGTGTTGTAACATTTTATACATCTTTAGAGGTAAAAGTCAGTACTACATCTTGTGAATGAGTTTTAAAGCTGTGAATCTCTGGTCTGGACACGGACCAACGTGTGATTCAGGCAAATCCAAGGACAGCCCCGCAACTTACCGCACCAATCACAAAAAAATCCCGCGAAATCGTGGAGGGACTGATTAAGAGACCATTGCAAAATTTTCACTTTATCTGGTTTTACTATTTATAGGTAGTGCTTGAGTAAAATTAACAATTTTGTTTTATTCTCTAACCTACTGAAAATAACTCACCCAAATTCCAAGTCAAAATATCATCATTTAGGGCATTTATTTACAGAAAATGACAACTGGCCAAAACAACAAAAAAGATGCTGCTTGTAGGTGTGCTTTTAGATCAAATAATGCAAAGAAAACAAGTTCATGTTCATTCTTAAACACTACATTACTTAACCCTTTGAATGTGTGTGGTGCAGAACTGTGACATACCCCCTAGTGGTCAAGAGTGGTAAATATTTTTTGTCAATAAAATAGTTCAGCTTTCCAAGGCTATAACTTGAAAGTGGTAAGAGATAATGACTTACTGTCAATTAGAAAGATGTAAAATATGATCCAAAGTTTCAGATAGGAGCAAATTTGCACATCTAATTTGCATAATGTCGCAGCACCTCTTTAAATTCCATAACTCAGTCCAAACTGGACTTTGGACATATTTACACAAAAAATGGTTTAGTCTTTTGACACCGTTTTTTGCACCGAGGTACCTCATCATCTTTTCTTCAAAGTATATGAACAAGAAATCAGTACATTTAAAAAAAAAAAAATAACTGAAATTTCTCACTCCTGACAGAGTCAGAGTGAGAAGGCAGGTGCAGTGCCGCACTCTGCCACTAGGGGCACGAAAATTCTCACACTCAAAGGGTTAAGTTTTAATTAAGGAAGAGCTCAAATCTGTAGTTGTGTAATAACTCTGATTATTATTCACAACTTTCATGCATCTTACCATGCTTAAGCTGGATTCATGCTGCACCTCGGCTGCCCTCGTATGTGCAACCGGAAACCTCGTGTGATGAAATTTATGTCATCGTCTCCAGCCCGCTAGTGTACGCAGGGCTCTATTGCAGATGACCCTGTGCAGGCCAAATTTTATGACCACACGGCCTGCCCAAGACCCGAACGCGTTGACAGAGCATGCGCAAGACTGAACGTCCCATTCACTAGGTGGCGCTACCAACACAGTATACAAAGACAAAGTAGACGAGGAAGACAATAAGGCTACAGAAGATGAGAATACGCATACATGAATCCTTTTGCAGCAGCAGCAACTTGAGCAGAGAAGAGCACTGGAAAAGGGTAATTACTCCTTTTCCTTGAAATGACGCCATTGTTGTTGCTACAAAAAAATGTGCGTCGCTCTCGGGTTTATAGCCAGTGAAGAAACTGGCATGTTAGCGCATTTGCACTACCCTTAGGGCTGGGGTGAAACTACAAATAACAGTTGTGCACATGTGTCAACTGCTTGGCCTGGTAGATGGAAGAAAGTGAGCATCTACAATGCCGTGTGCGCGCTGGGCTCATCCAAAGCGCACGCAGACCAGAGGGGCAATGCAGCATGAATAAGGCTTTAGACGATCACCTAATCAGTACCTCCTTAAGAAGAGTGATGTGTCCTTGTGTTGGAATTCAACAGATACTCAAATTGAATGGCTGCCATACATGTAGAGATAATAATTTAGGGAAAAGCGCATCAGCGCAAAGCTCCTCAAGTCCTGTGCAGACCAGCTGTGTGTGATTGTGGAGCACATCTTCAATCTGAGCCTGAAGTTGGGGAGGGCACCACAGTTGTGGAAAACATCTTGTGTGGTACCTGTACCAAAGACTTCCCACCCCAAAGATCTGAACAGCTACAGACCAGTGGCCCTGACGTCTCACATGAAGAAGACCCTGGAGAGACTGCTCCTTGCTCACCTCCGCCCCCTGGTGGGACCAGCGATGGATCCACTCCAGTTCGCCTACCAGAATGGCATTGGAGTGGAGGATGCAGTGATCTTCCTCCTTCACCGTTCTCTGTCCCACCTGGAGAAGCCCGGGAATGCGGTGAGGATCATGTTCTTTGACTTCTCCAGTGCTTTCAACACCATCCAACCGATGATCCTGAAGGACAAGCTGCTGTGCGCAGGGGTGGACCAGCACCTGTCATCATGGATCCTGGACTATCTCACTAACCGGCCACAGTTTGTGAGAACCCGAGATTGTGTGTCCGACACGATCATTGGTAGCACGGGACCCCCAGGGAACGGTTTTGGCTCCCTTCCTGTTCACCCTTTATACTGCGGACTTCTCGCACAACACAACACACTGCCATCTACAGAAGTTCTCTGACGACTCTGCGATCGTTGGCCTCATCTCCAAAGGAGATGAAGCTGAATACAGAGGACTTATCCAGGACTTCGTGGACTGGTGCCATCGAAACTGTCTCCAGATCAACGCGAGGAAAACTAAGGAGCTGGTGGTGGACTACTGCAGGCAAGGACAACCCCTCACAGCACCAGTAAACATGCAGGGAACGGACATTGAGATCGTGACATCCTACAAGAACCTTGGTGTTCATCTGAACAATAAACTAGACTGGTCACACAATACCAACGCACTCTACAAGAAGGGACAGCGCAGGCTGTTCCTACTGAGGAGGCTCAAGTCTTTTGGTGTACAAGGGGCACTGCTGAAGACATTCTACGACACGGTGGTGACATCAGCCATCACTTTTGGAGTGGTCTGCTGGGGCAACGGCATTACAGCAGCCGATAGGAAGAGACTGAACAAACTGATCAAGAAAGCTAGCTCTGTCCTGGGGCAACGCCTTGACCCAGTGGAGGAGATGGGAGAGAGAAAGATGGTGGCTAAACTGTCATCTCTGCTGGAGTCCGAGTCCCACCCTATGCAGGACATACTGAACGCACTGAGGAGCTCATTTAGCAGTAGACTACATCATCCTAGGTGCACAACCGAAAGGTTTCGCAGGTCCTTCCTACCTACGGCTGTCAGACTGTATAACCAAAGCAGGGCTGCTCGCAGAGATGGCAAAAAAAACGTGACGACCTAATAGTATTAAATGCAAAGGACGCAACAGACTTACACAAATGGTCCCCTCCAGTATACAACTAGGACAATATCAGTCGCTACGGAGGGTGACAATATGTATGGGTACATATTCATACTATATAGGATAACTAAGTAGACGGTTATGTTGTTTATTCCATCTTGCTACAATGCTCCGCACTTGTATATATATTTACGTGTACGTATGTATATTCACTGCTCTTATTTTTATTTTTTATATCTTCTTAATTATTGCTCTGAGTGTTGCTATCCCTGTGCTGTTGCAATCCTGGAATTTCCCCATTGTGGGACTAATAAAGGCTTATCTTATCTTATCTTAAGATTTTGCAGTGGTCTCTATTTTTTTCTGGAGCTGTATATTAGTTTCTTCTCTGAGTAAATACAAGGGTGCTGAAATGAAAATAACCATCTTCATTTGACTCACATATCCTCAGGCATCTGTAATTAACACAAACATGAAATGTCCACATGTTCTCAAAAGTCCCATCAACAGAAAACAATTGAAACAATGTTGGCTGCAGCTCTCCCCTCTTCTCACTGTTATGTAAAAGAGGCCAGGGCTGAATTAAAATTAACCCTGCAAATGACTTCATTGTTACATTTAAGGGGAATATGCCTTTGCAGTCATACTAATTATGTGGACAAGTAAACAAGTCCTTGTCTTTAATGGTTTTATTTAGAATCCTGAGTCCATTTTGTCCGAGACCGAGGCAAGACCAAGTAAAAATTACACTAAGACCTTGAAAATGTAGTCTCAAGAGCAATACCAAGACCAGTCTCGAGTATTACAACCAGGGCTTGACATTAACTTTTTTGTTCACCGGCCACTGTGGCTAGTGATTTCCCAAAGTCACTAGCCACAATTTTGTGGTTGGCAAATTTGTTTGATATGATCAAATTTGACAGTCGCATGCTAAATTTTACTTGAACTAAATTTACAACCTTTTTGACCCTTATACATGCATAAAAAATAGCAAGAGAAAGATTTTTAATTATTAACAGGCGTAAATACTGTAAAGCAGTCGACAAAGATATTTGCAATATGAGAGTGAAGTACAGGTAGATTTGGGGTCTGTCCAAATCCTCATTTGTATCTCTTCCCTTTTGCCTACCCCCACCCCTTAGTCCTTGAAATCAAAGGCCAAGGGGTAGGGGTTGAAAATGACCCCTATGAATGGGGACACCCCTTCAGGGCTGCACGATGTCACTAGTAGTTGCTGATGGATTTAAGCTAAATGGACACTACCCGTTTTCACTAGAAAAAAAGAGAAGAAAAAGTAAACTGAGAAAAAAGTCTCATCTTAAGGAAAAAAATCTCTCAAATTTACATGAACAATTCTAATCAGTAGAAAAAGTCAGAAATTTACTAGAAAGAAAGCTATAAATTCAGAGAAAAACTTGGACCCCTGGCGTGCCATTTTTGACCTACGGGCCACATGTTTGACACCCCTGGACCAGCACCTTAAAAATACATAATTAGAGGTTTTACTTCCATGAAATAGCTGCAAATCACAGATATCATAGATAATCACAGATAAAAGTTCACCTCAGAAGAAACTTCATTTGTTCTTTATAGCAACATATAATGAAATCACTTTTTCTCTCTCTGTCATACGAAAACTTAAATTTGCACATTTGCAGACAGTAAACGGGAACTTCTTGCTCTAAAAATAATCATATTTAACCACAGAGGTAGGAGCTGATGTGGGGGGAGAGCACAGGCTATTCTCACCGCTGGGACACGAGGTGGTCAGGGGCAGCTGTCCCTGTGATCTGATCGCTGAGAGTGGGTCCTGTCTGCTCATCGCCGTTTCTCAACTGGAAAGAAAATGAGCCGACCTACGGTGCCGGACGCCTGGGCCGCAGCTGGCTGACAGTGGACCAATGAGAATACACTGTGTGTGCGCAGATAGCGCTTATGGGAATTGAAGTTTTGTAGTCTCACTTTGCGATAGGTTTATTATTTAGATGTTTGAGAAAACTGTAACCTGCCAAAGTGGCTAGTGGGAGTCATTGTTTTACTCGCCACAGCTGCAATATACCCGCCGTGGGCGAGTGTTAATGTCAAGCCCTGACGATAACACTGGTTTGTGGGGTTTAAAACCATGCAGTTTCAGTGGTGCATATAGAATCTAAAGGATGCCAATATTTTTGCTTGGATAAAAGATTGTAAGGGGTGAACACAGAAAAAAAATTACAGGAATATTTAGCAGAGAACTCAAATGGAATGTTTCAGAACTAAAAAAGCTCCAAAAAGCAAATGGTCTAAAATACCTCTGATTTTTTTTAGGATGAAAAGAACTGGCCTGTTACCCACAAATAGAACGGACTATCCCCAAAGGGAAAACCCACAAAAGAAGGAAAAAGTAAAGGACTTGGTTACACAGTAGACTATCACATTAAGTTTGCAGTAATATCACTGCAGTGTCTATCTTGGACTGGAAATGCAGCCCATCTTGTTAAAGCCATTATAATAATCTTCTAGACTCCTCTGCTCCAAGCCATGCCAAAGACAAGAAAGCGATCTCTGTCTATCCAGGATGAGAGAAGATGTAGGAAATCTGATGAATTGGGAGGGTGTGCGTGTGTATCTGGCAGATGCACAGAGGCTGTGACCTAGTGTAAGCCACCAATCAAAGCTAAATCCGCTGGCCCTATTCCCAGTGGGCTCCGTCTTGGATGGGGCCTTTTGTCAAAGGCCACTCCAGATGGTTTAAAGAAGTGTGATGTGTCCAAAGCCCCCTCTAAGTGTTCCCAGAGATGAGCTTGGGGAAGAATGATTGGAAAGTACTATATATTTGTTTGTGGGGTCAACCTCCTGAATTGCCTTATCTCTAACTAACTCTAGACTAATACGAAGATAAGAGATGTCACTATGGTATGGCTCTGTACATTTTTTTGAAGCATCTACAGTGTAAAGTTGCAGGACCTAAGTGTAGAACTCATGCTGAAGGTGATGGTGGCACACTTAGCAAAGTGACTGAATTTGCTGCATGCTTCCACGGCCATCTAGAACAAAGGGAAAGCATTAGTCCCAAAGTAATAATTGATATGTGTCATGGAAAAACAGTAATCATTCAATCTCTAAGGGAACTATTTGGAACAAAATAAATGGGGAAAAAATGCAATTAACACACTCTAGAGGATGCATCAGACCCACTTTAAGAATCAAAGATGATTTTTTTTTTTGTAAATGCAAAATGTATCACGTTCAGTTTATTTCTCTAGGCAAATGTTAACATGCTTGGAATGCTCTAGAATAGATACAGTGGTGTGAAAAAGTGTTTGTCCCCTTCCTGATTTCTAACTTTTTTGTATGTTTTGTCACATTTAATTGTTTCAGATCACCAAACAAATTTACAGTGGTGCAAAAAAGTATTTAGTCAGCCACCAATTGTGCAAGTTCTCCCACTTAAAAGATGAGAGAGGTCTCCAATTTTCATCATAGGTATACCTCAACTATGAGAGACGAAATGAGAAAAAAAAAATCCAGAAAATCACATTGAAGGATTTTTAATGAATTAATTGGTAAATTCCTCAGTAAAATAAGTATTTGGTCACCTACAAACAAGCAAGATTTCGGGCTCTCACAGACCTGTAACTTCTTCTTTAAGAGGCTCCTCTGTCCTCCACTCGTTACCTGTATTAATGGCACCTGTT
Source organism: Pholidichthys leucotaenia (assembly GCA_020510985.1). Taxonomy (NCBI): domain Eukaryota; kingdom Metazoa; phylum Chordata; class Actinopteri; order Cichliformes; family Pholidichthyidae; genus Pholidichthys; species Pholidichthys leucotaenia. Next base: position 152,169,236 of record CM035838.1, read on the forward strand.
TGAACTCGTTATCAGTATAAAAGACACCTGTCCACAACCTCAAACAGTCAGACTCCAAACTCCACTATGGCCAAGACCAAAGAGCTGTCAAAGGACACCAGAAACAAAATTGTAGACCTGCACCAGGCTGGGAAGACTGAATCTGCAATAGGTAAGCAGCTTGGTGTGAAGAAATCAACTGTGGGAGCAATTATTAGAAAATGGAAGACATACAAGACCACTGATAATCTCCCTCAATCTGGGGCTCCACGCAAGATCTCACCCCGTGGGGGTCAAAATGATCACGAGAACGGTGAGCAAAAATCCCAGAACCACACGGGGGGGACCTAGTGAATGACCTGCAGAGAGCTGGGACCAAAGTAACAAAGGCTACATCAGAAACACACTACGCCGCCAGGGACTCAAATCCTGCAGTGCCAGACGTGTCCCCCTGCTTAAGCCAGTACATGTCCAGTCCCATCTGAAGTTTGCTAGAGAGCATTTGGATGATCCAGAAGAGGATTGGGAGAATGTCATATGGTCAGATGAAACCAAAATAGAACTTTTTGGTAAAAACTCAACTTGTCGTGTTTGGAGGAGAAAGAACACCATACCTACTGTGAAGCATGGGGGTGGAAACATCATACTTTGGGGCTGTTTTTCTGCAAAGGGACCAGGACGACTGATCCGTGTAAAGGAAAGAATGAATGGGGCCATGTATCGTGAGATTTTGAGTGAAAACCTCCTTCCACCTCCTTCCTCCTTCCACTCCCTCTGCAGGTGGATCATCGACTTCCTGACGGACCGGAGGCAGCATGTGCGGCTGGGAAAGACTGTCTCAGACTATACTAGCATCAGCACCGGATCACCCCAGGGCTGTGTACTTTCCCCCCTACTCTTCTCCCTTTACACCAACTCCTGCACCTCCAGCCACCAGTCTGTCAAGTTGATCAAGTTTGCGGACGACACCACCCTCATCGGGCTCATCTCCAACGGCGACGAATCCGCCTACAGGAGAGAGGTGGCCCAGCTGGCGTCCTGGTGCAGCAATAACAACCTGCAGCTGAACGCTCTGAAGACAGTGGAGATGATTGTAGACTTCAGGAAAGTCACTACTCCTCTGCCCCCCCTCACCCTCTCAGGCTCGCCCATCACCACTGCTGATTCCTTCCGCTTCCTAGGCACTACCATCACCAGGGACCTCAAATGGGAGCTGACCATCAGCTCACTCATCAAAAAAGCCCAGCAGAGGATGTTCTTCCTGCGGCAGCTGAGGAAGCTCAAGCTACCCACCAAGATGTTAGTGCAGTTCTACACAGCCATCATCGAGTCCATCCTCACCACCTCCATAACCGTGTGGTACGCAGGAGCCACTGCCAGGGACAGACTAAGGCTGCAGCGCGTCGTGCGCACTGCTGAGAAGGTGATCGGCTGCAAGCTCCCATCTCTCCAGGATCTGTACATCTCCAGGACCCGGAGGCGTGCTGGCCGGATCATAGCCGATCCCTCACACCCTGGTCACGTACTGTTTGCCCCCCTCCCCTCTGGTAGAAGACTTCGGTCCATCCAGACTAAAACCTCCCGTCACATGAACAGCTTCTTCCCCTCTGCCATTAGACTGCTGAACACTAAGTGACTCTCGTGCACCATGTACAGCAGCTCAACCAGACTCATGTCAATCATCACTGTTTTCTTCCTGCATTACCGACTGCACTATATAGTTCTCCACAGTATCTGCTGCTGGCTAATATATATTTTAACTGTTGACCAGTATCGCTTAATCTTATCCTACACTTTATTACATGTATAGTTTATTTCTCTTATCTTATCATGTTTAATGTTGCAGCATTGTACCGAGACAAATTCCTAGTTTGTGTACTACATGAACAATGGCAATAAACCTGATTCTGATTCTGATTCCACCAGCAAGGGCATTGAAGATGAAACGTGGCTGGGTCTTTCAGCATGACAATGATCCCAAACACACCGCCCGGGCAATGAAGGAGTGGCTTCGTAAGAAGCATTTCAAGGTCCTGGAGTGGCCTAGCCAGTCTCCAGATCTCAACCCCATAGAAAATCTTTGGAGGGAGTTGAAAGTCCGTGTTGCCCAGCGACAGCCCCAAAACATCATTGCTGTAGAGGAGATCTGCATGGAGGAATGGGCCAAAACACCAGCAACAGTGTGTGAAAACTTACAGAAAACATTTGACCTCTGTCATTGCCAACAAAGGGTATATAACAAAGTATTGAGATGAACTTTTGTTATTGACCAAATACTATATTTTACCGAGGAATTTACCAATTAATTCATTAAAAAATCATTCAATGTGATTTTCTGGATTTTTTTTTTTCTCATTTTGTCTCTCATAGTTGAGGTATACCTATGATGAAAATTGGAGACCTCTTTCATCTTTTAAGTGGGAGAACTTGCACAATTGGTGGCTGACTAAATACTTTTTTTTTACCCCACTGTAAATATTAAACACAAAATGCAGTTTTTAAATGAAGGTGTTTATTATTAAGGAGAAAAAAATACAAACCTACATGGCCCCGTGTGGAAAAAGTGATTGCCCCCTAAACCTAATAACTGCTTGGGCCACCCTAGGCAGCAACAACTGCAATCAAGCATTTGCGAAAACTGGCAATGCGTCTTTTACAGCGCTGTGGAGGAATTCTGGCCCACTCATCTTTTGCAGAATTGTTGTAATTCATCCACATTGGAGGGTTTTCAAACATGAACCGCCTTTTTAAGGTCATGCCACAGCATCTCAGTTGGATTCAGGTCAGGACTTTGACTAGGCCACTCCAAAGTCTTTATTTTGTTTTTCTTAAGCCATTCAGAGGTGGACTTGCTGGTGTGTTTTGGATCATTGTCCTGCTGTAGAACCCAAGTGCGCGTCAGCTTAAGGTCACAAACAGATGGCTGGACATTCTCCTTGAGGATTTTTTTGGGAGGCAGCAGAATTCAAGGTTCCATTTACCACAGCAAGTCTTCCAGGTTCTGAAGCAGCAAAACAGCCCCAGAACCATCACACTACCACCACCATATTTTACTGTTGGTATGGGCTGCACGGTGACGCAGTGGTTAGCACTGCGGCAGCACAGTTTACCCTTGGCTGGGGGATTGTGGGGATCGTGGGTTCGATCCCAGCCCCCGACCAACAGTGATCTGTGTGGAGTTTGCATGTTCTCCCCGTGTTGCGTGGGTTTACTCCGGGATTTCTCCGGTTTCCTCCCACATGCCAAAAACATGCATGTTAGGTTAATTGGCTGTTCTAAATTGTCCCTAGATATTTGTTTCCTATAGGCCCTTAGAACAGAGGGTTAGTATTAATGAAAGCGCTTTGAGTGGTCTTTGTGACTAGAAAAGCGCTATATAAGTGCAGGTTAGTTAGTAGTTAGTTAGTTAGTATGATGTTCCTTTTCTGAAATACTGTGTTACTTTTACACCAGATGTAATGGGACACACACCTTACAAAAAGTTCAACTTTTGTCTTGTCAGTCCACAGAGTATTTTTCCAAAAGTCTTGGGGCTCATCAAGATGTTTTCTGGCAAAACTGAGACGAGCCTTTTGTTCTTTTTGCTCAGCAGTGGTTTTCGTCTTGGAACTCTGCCATGCAGGCCATTTTTGCCCAGTCTCTTTCTTATGGTGGAGTTCTTTGGATGTTGTTGTGGGGTCTTTTGTGACCTCTTGGATGAGTTGTCACTGTGCTTTTGGGGTAATTTTGGTCGACTGGCCACTCTTGGGAAGGTTCACCACTGTTCCGTGTTTTCGCCATTTGTGGATAATGGCTCTTGCTGTGGTTCGCTGGAGTCCCAAAGGTTTAGAAATGGCTTTAAATAACCTTTTCCAGTGTCATAAAGCGGCCCTCTCTGAGGGCAAACAGGACACCAAATGCAGATTGTGAGTTTTCAGATTTAACTAAAAAATAACAAAATACAGAACACAAACTTACGAAAAACACAGTGCTTAAGTTGGAGCCCAAAAAGCAAGGATAACCAAAGACGTGGAGAAAGACAGGTAAATAATAACTTGACAAGACTATGACCTGAGCTAGAACAGATAAACAAAGACTTAACTTGGCAGAGATCCTCTGGTTACTGCACAGACCATAGTAGTTGTCAATGCATTGAATTGGAATTGGTGCCCACGGCTTAAATAGGCCACCCCTGATCACAAACACCTGCGGGGTCCTGAGTGGCGATTATTGCTGGCAGCCGTGACAGAACGCGAACGGAGTTTGACAGTAGGAAGTGACGCGCAAGCTGTCACTGCGCCAGCAGCAATCAAAACAAAAACCAAAGAAGGAAATACAGACTCTAATAAACAGAAACCAAATATAGTCAAACAGAAAAAGAAACAAACAGAAAAAGACTAAATAAATTAATAACTATGTATGGCCCACGCCCATGCACCAGATCATGACAGAGCCCCCCCCCCCAAGGGGTGGTACCCAGACACCTCAGGGTACCATCACAACCCCCCCTCCCCCGCCAAAATACAAAACGAAACCCAACATGACACTATGACAAAAACTGAAACAAGGGAAAAATGTACATACCAGAGGAGGGCAGGGGTCACAACCAGGGGAAAAAGAAGAGCCCGGAAACACAGCGGCTGAGGCGCACCATATGCCGGGAAACCTGAGACAATTTCAGCCGGAGCACAGTGGGGCTCGACAGCTGAGGGAGAAGGGAAAAGGACAACACCTGGTTAGCGCTCAACGCACTCTCCTCAATGGTAGACCAACTGAGGATGTGAAAGTACAAAATGCAACGAAAAGAAAATAAAGCCAGACTAACATGAAATATAACCAAGGCTCCAAACTAGAGATAATAATTCAAAACAAATTAGCAAATTAATTTCTTCAAATAACTGCAAAAAGAAAAGAAAAAAAAAGAACAGAAAACAATAAGCAGCTACAACCAACAAGCAAAACAAAAAGTTCATAGAACTCAACATCTCAAAGGCAAGGTGAACACAAGAATGAAGTATACGCAGGAAAAAAAAACCTCAGAAAAAACATTGCATCAAAAAGGAAAACATAACATGAAAAAACAAACAAAAGAAACGAATCACCCCAGGGGGGGAGGAGGGGGAACCCAGGCATGGAGGGACCGAAACAAAAACTCACAACCCAAAAACAAGGGAGAACTAAAGAAACCACTCAAGACCCCCAACCCAGAACAACAGGTGGCAAACGTTCAAGGGCCTCAGAGGAGAAACCGAGGCAGCTTGGGCGGCCTACCAAAGTCCTAGGATCGCCAGCGTCTAGGCCGGAACACGTTGGGTGGCCTCCTCGAGACCCATAACCACCCGAGCAGGAGGGGCAGATCATCGGGTGGCCTCCTGGTATCCCTAAGCTGGCGAGCTGCAGCAAAAAAAAACCCAAAAAACTCCCCTCCTGGGAGCAGCAGCCAGGCAAAATGGCCACCACAGCCCGTAGAAGGCGGCGTTTATCTAAGATCGGCGGCCGACCAGCGGGAACCTCCCAACATGCACCTGCAGCAGCCCTGGGCTGGGGCATAGCGGCCCCGGCTGGGGCATAGCTGCACCAACAGCGGCTTGGACCGGAGCAAGGTCCCCATGAACGCCAGGTTGACCCATGAGAAAACCAGGCACAGGAGATGGTCAACCAGCGGGACCTTGGACAATAGCACTGCACCCGCGGTGGCCTCAGGTGGTGAGTCAGCAACACCCTCGGAGACCTTGGACAGTGGGGAAGCAGTGCCCTCAGAGACCCAAAACAGCAGAACAGCAGCACCCTTGGAGACGGTTGATGGCGGGACAGCAGCACCTTCGGGACCATAGACAGCGGGAAGGCAGCACCGTTGGAAACCACAGACGGCGGGAAGGCAGCACCCACGGTGGCTTCGGGCTGAGGCAACGCACCCACAGAGATCTCAGACGGAGGGGGAGCAGCACCCATGGAGATCTCAGACGAAGGGGGAGCAGCACCCACAGAGACCTCGGTGACCCTAGATGGTGGCTTGGACAAGGGAACACAGACAGGAACACACACCAGATCAGGGTCACTAGCAGCAGTGGAGCTTGACAGGGAAAACTCCAAGTGCAGCTGAGGGCTGCACTTGGTTCTCCCCACCAAGAGCCAGGCAAGACTTTTCAGGGCTACAAACGGAAACTTGCCTGCGCTCGAGCTCCTCCACTGTCCAGGACTCCCAACGACTCCACCGTGGCAATCCGGACCTCCTGCCGGACGGTTTGCACTGAACTCTCCGATGCTGCAGGCATCTCTACCACACGCCGGTTCCCTCCCAGGACCGGCGAACACTCAAGGAAGGCAGAGCGAGATACAGGAGAAGCAGGTGAGGACACAGATTTGACAGCAGCAGCAAGTGATGGGAGCCCGAGCATAGCGTGCGGCTGCTCCTGGGCTTCCCCACCGAGAACTAGACAAGATAATACATTTTTTGGCATTGGGAAATGAATAGATACTTGGCCTAGATTCCCGGAGCTTGATGGTGGCTGCTGCTGTGGATCCAGCTGGAGCACCTCCAGGAGCTGCGGAGGTCATCTGATGAGGTGGATGAAATGCTGGAGTCGGAGGACGTTCCTCCGTCGACTCAGACTCCGTATCACCCAGCGACTCTGACTCCAGCTGGCTCACAAAGTCCGGAAGGAGCCACGGCTTACAGTCCAGCAACAGATCAGTTTCGGCCACCAAAACTTGCCTTCGCTCCTCCAGCTCCTCGGCCAATGGTGCGGGCCATTGTTCAGGAGGAGGAGGCAGGGCTGCTGCAACTGAGGAGCAGCGAGAGACTCGGGACTTCTGTGCCCGGGGCCGCTTCTTTGTTGGCGCTGGCATAACTATGGTGGGGTTCTCCCCCAGCCTGTAGAACATGGATGGGGGGTTGGCAAAGCAACTGAGGATGTCAAAGAGCTCTGGATGGTTCCCAAGGCTAGGGTAAGTCTTGAGCACTTGAGTGGCTCCAGTGAGACACTCCCTGACCGTGTCAGGAGTGCGGGAAGCCTGAGAGTCTGAGAGGATACCATGTAAGATGTTTAATGTCCACCTCTCCACCTCGTTCAGTCCAAATCCACTGGAACCCCACAACACTGCTATGCCAGCGGAGAAAACGGATTCTAAAGAAAAAAAAAAAAAAATTATGGGAGGGGAAAAAACAAAACTCATAATCCGTTGGTGTCCGAATGGCAGCGGCGTTCTGTCATAAAGCAGCCCTCTTCGAGGGCAAACAGGACACCAAACACAGATTGTGAGTTTTCAGATTTATTAACTAAGAAGTAACAAAATACAGAACACAAACTAATGAAAAACACAGCACTTAAGCAGGAGCCCACAAAGCAAGGATAACCAAAGACGTGGAGAAAGACAGGTAAATAATAACTTGACAAGACTATGACCTGAGCTAGGACAGATAAACAAAGACTAGACTTGGTAGAGATCCTCGGGTTACTGCACAGACCGTAGTAGTTGTCAACGCCACTGCACCAGGGAATTGGTGCCCACGGCTTAAATAGGCCACAAACACAAACACCTGCGGGGTCCTGAGTGGCGATTATTGCTGGCAGCCGTGACAGAGCATGAACAGAGTTTGACAGCATGAAGTGACGCGCGAACTGTCAACGCACCAGCAACAATCAAAACAAAAACCAAAGAAGGAAATACAGACTCTAATAAACAGAAACCAAATACAGTCAAATAGAAAAATAAACAGAAAAAGACAAAATAAATCTAATAACTAAGCACGGCCCCCGCCCGTGCACCCGACCATGACATCCAGACTGATAGAGCTCAGTTACTTTGTTTCTCATTTGTTCCTGAATTTCTTTGGATGATGTCTAGCTTTTGAAGATGTTTTGGTCTACTTCACTTTGTCAGGCAGGTCCTATTTAAGTGATTTCTTGATTGAGAACAGGTGAGGCAGTAATCAGGCCTGGGTGTGGCTAGAGAAATTGAACTCAGCTTTCCAAAGATGTGATAAACCACAGTTTATAAAGTTTACAGTTTACATAAAACAATGTATGTTTTAATGGGGGGGGGGGTGCAGGCAGGCAATCTCTTTTTCACACAGGGCCATGTAGGTTTGGATTTTTTTTTACCCTTAATAATAAACACCTCCATTTAAAAACTGCATTTTGTGTTTACTTGTGTTATCTTTGTCTAATATTTAAATTTGTTTGATGATCTGAAACATTTAAGTGTGACAGACATACCAAAAAAAAAAAATCATGAAGGGGGCAAACACTTTTTCACACCACTGTAGATGTCTGTTTTGTCTTTAACATCTATCTCTTTCCCCTTTTTCTGTCCCTGTCAGGCATCTAATCCGATTGATGTAGCAGCACGTCCTGGAGCAGTACCTCACACACTCCTACAGAAAGACCCACGGGTAAGCACTGGACCAATTTGTACTTATAAAAAGACACATGCTCTACACACACATATGTATGGAGGACTGAATTCACACCTGCGCATTAAAAGGGACATATGATGAAATTTTCATTTTTCAATGTTCTTACACATGAAATTGGGTATCTGGAGTGGCTACCAATAGAAAAACTCTGAAAGACACAACCTTGTCACTTTGTTGGGGTCTGCCTTGGTCTCACTAGGGCTCATTTGGTGAAGCTTTTTGATTTGTAATAGAACCTTGCTGCCGTCTGTATCTCCACCCATTTTGATGACAGTGGAAGGATAGAGTACTTGTTCTCATGACCACCCAAAGTCGCACAGTAATAGCACAGCTAACCTCACTTACCGAGCTTGACTTATGTCTATTCTCTCTGTATTCTTTCTACCTCACTAGACATTCATGTTCATGTTATTCTGGTTTATTTTGTTTTGTTTTTTTTAATATATATTTTGGCTAGGACAGCCCTGTAATCATGTCACTTAGCTTAGCCTGCGCTTATGTCTCCCCTTGGCATAATTCACCCACCCCATCCAGGATTCATGATCCCATAATAGCTCAAGTAGGTTCATTTTGTCTTCTTTTAATTATTTACCTTTTGTTCTTATTAAAGACAAAAATAGAAAGATGTTTTTACCTTCTTTACATGTTTCAGCTGTGCACTGCAGCCTTCGTCAGAAGAGTCAGCTGATTGCTGCCAGGTGTCATTTTATCAGCTGACTTTCGTAGGCAGGGCCAGCCCAGCAGACCTGTCAGATCCACCAAGCCGGCCCCGCTTTCCGCCGTCCGATGGTCTCTGGAGAATGTGGTCCCAGGTGTGGGAAAGCATAAAAGCCCCCTCAATCTACAGACAAAAAGAAGGATTTGCAATGGGAGACCCACTATCAGCCATCATGAGCAGCTTTTTCATGGAGGATCTGGAAAATAAAGCCATCAACACAGCACCTACACAATGTAAACCCACCCTCTGGAAGAGATACGTGGACGACATTCTGGAGAAAATAAGGAAAGAACACACAAGAACTCACTGACCATCTGAATAGCACGGACAGCACTGAGAATATAAAATTCACATAGAAAGAGGAAGAAAATGGCACCATAGCCTTTCTGGACATGAAAATCCACCACAACGATGACGGCAGTATAAAAATCACAGTCTACAGGAAACCAACCCACACAGATCAATACCTACTATGGACATCGGAACACCCCACAGCACACAAACTATCAGTTGTCAGGACGTTATATAAACGGGCCACCATCATCACAGACCAAGAAGACAGACAGGAGGAGGAAAACCACATAAAACATGCACCCATACGCTGCCAATATCCAGTATGGGCCATAAACAAAGGGAAACAGCAAGTCAAAAACAAAGAAAACAAACAGGAATCAAGACAAAGGAAAAAAAAAAAAGGCAAAATCAAAAACAAGGACACCATAACTGTACCATACATCCGAGGGATAACGGAACCAATTCAAAGGATCATGAAAAAATGCAAAATAACACAGCAGTAAAACCACACAAGAAATTAAGACAGTTATTAGTACACCCCAAGGACAAAATAGAACAAGACAAAAAAATGCAATGTAATATATGAAATATCATGCAGATCATGCAACAAAACCTACATTGGAGAAACCGGAAGATCATTCACCACAAGGAAAAAACACCAGAAGGAATGTGAGAAGGAAACACAAGGATGACTTACAAGATCACAAAAAGAAAAAGCAGATCCAGACCTGTCGGATCTGACAGGTCTGCTGGGCTAGCCCCGCCTATGAAAATCAGCTAATAAAATGACACTTGGCAGCAATCAGCTGACTCTTCTGACGAAGGCTGCAGTGCACAGTTGAAACATGTAAAGAAGGTAAAAACATCTTTCTATTTTTGTCTTTAATAAGAACAAAAGGTAAATAAATTCATGATCCCAGCTGAATCATCTACTAAGATGCAAGCTGGGAAATCCTGTCTCCAGAAAGTAAAAATCCAGTCCCAATTTTTGCTCCAGCCACTCACTAAAAGTGTATTCAGACCAAATGTGAATTTTTCATGCTGTGTGACTCCATGTATAAGTCAGTGTAAACATAAGATTATATGCAAATTTGCAACCGAGCAAGTTGCAGAGGGACAAGGTTGCCTTCGTAACTTCTGCAGCTGTTTTCTACCCGTTTTGGAAATCCTAGGGAAAATGTCACTGCCTCATCCAGAAACTGCACCTGGATGACAGTTGTTTACATTACAGTGCTAGCCGCTAGCCCTCATTAGCACATCGGTAGCAGGATACAAACTACAGACGCTCTGGTCCATTTGTCTGCAGATGAGTGGCAGTTTCATTTTCAAACTAGTTTACTCTCCAGTGCTGATACTTTTGCTCGTGTGACGACGGAATCTCAAGGCTGATTAGCTATCGCAACTAACTCCCTTGGACGTGACTGTGCAAATTTGTGTGATTACATTGACTTTATACAGTACCAGTCAAAAGCTTGGACACATCTACCCATTGAAAATTAATGTGTAGATGTGTCCAAACTTTTTACTCGTAGTGTATGTAATCACACTGGGCAAAAAATTTGATTTGCATTTGGTCTGAACGCATCTAGTTAGTCTGGTAAGCACAGCTCTACAGCAAGGTAGATGAGCTCATTACTTTTTTGAGCTATACTTATCAGAACCACTTGTGTTAATAAATAGTTGGAATTAGTATGGGACTGAATTTTTACTTTGCGGAGCCAGGATTTCCAAGCTCTGCTAAGACATAACCTTGTATATCATTCTAAAAGTTATTTTAGTTTAGTTTACTGTATTGTACTATACTCTGGTTGGGACTCCTGGTCTACCAGCAGTGGCTAGGTACAGATAGCAGAGCCAGGTTTTATCCAATTGAGGCTCATGCCATTTTTTTTTTTTTTTTTTTTGTTATTTGTACCCGTAGGTAGATTTGGTTTGCAGTCTGGTGACAAGCCACCGGCTGCTGGTCGCTGTGTGCGCGAGCGCCCTAAACCTACATGTTTTTGGTATGCGGGAGGAAACCGGAGAAATCCCGGAGTAAACCCACGCAACACGGGGAGAACATGCAAACTCCACACAGCTCACTGTTGGTCGGGGGCTGAGATCAAACCCACGATCTCATGATCCCCGCGATCCCCCGGCCGAGGGTAAAACTGTGCTGCCACAGTGCTAAACCACTGCGCCACCGTGCAGCCAATACTTATTATACTCTTAAGATCCTTTTCTGTCCTTTCAACCACTCAGACTACAAACTCCCATTCCCAGTATGCTTCATTTGGGTCTTTTACCCTCTCACATTCAGCCAATTTTTCTGTTAGTTAGCTCAGACTGTCCGACTAGTCAGCTAACATTAGCCTCAACACCAGATGACAGAAGTGACAAAAGAGAAAAGGGTGGGCCAACAAATTACTATTTAGAGAGACAGACATTGAAAAGAGTCGCTGTAAAGAAGGGTGTTTAATCTGGGTAGGAAAGTGTGCTGTAGCATTTAAACCCTTAGGTATTTCAAACATGGAAAAAATACATATGTCCCCTTTAGTGTCTTTTTCAGATGTTTTCTTAACCATAGACATTCATCTATGTTGGTATTGATATTTGTTTGTCCATACAGATAACGGATCCGTTCAGGACATCTGTAAGGGTGAGTAGATGACTTAATTGTTTTTCCTAAATGTTTAATCTCTCTGGCCAGGCCACAAAGTTGAAAAACCACAAATTCTTCAACAACTCGAGACGCAGCGAATGCAGGGGTTTCAGCTGCATTTACAGTTAGCTTTGAGGTCTGTATTGGGTTAGTTCATATAATGTGATGTTGCTGACAAGTCCCCACTTTGTAGTTTGGCCAGAAAATTCTCAATGCCAGAATCCATTTTTAGCTCCCCATATCAAAGCCAGCAGGCTAACCTCAGTTTCTCTCTAAATTTTTAGAAACCTGGCAAGTGGTGTGCAGTGCATGTCCAAATCGCATGGCAGATCTACCACCACCAGCAGAAAATGAAGGTGCGTGAGATGGATAATGACATTAAAAGGACTTTGTTGTCATGTAAAACCGAAGACAACATATTGGTTATGGAACAATGATCCAAATAATTCACTAAATACAGAGTAGGACTGGTCGTGTTAGTTTTATGGTAGAATACATTAGAAAAACAACAAGTTATTCTATTTAAGTTTTCTTTTTAAGATTATGTTTCATGTAGCTTGACCTATTTTGCTCATTCAAGCCACATGTGTTTGTTCTATGACTGTACCAGAGCTTTGCCTGTGACTGGCTGCCCCTCACATAAAGGAGGACCAGACATTTGTGACCCGTGCTGGCAAAATGAGTCGGAATGCGCACCACGTCATTACGAGATACAGGCACGAGAAGTCATAAATCATGACTCTTTCTTTTCTAGCGGCAAGTCCCGAGAAAACCCCCGTGAGTGCCTGGTATCATTGTAAAGCTTAGAATTCGTACTTTCTAAAAATACAAATGTTTTGGCGGAAGACGCAGCTCTTGACCGATCAAACGCGAGTTTTAAACCTAGCCAAAATATAAACAAATCGGCTTTTTCCGGGTCTGTTTTTGCATGCTTCCTACAAATTAAATATCATTTTGAAGGTCTTTCAATACAGAATATGGGAAAAAAACGTTACCTCAGTTTTGATAATTGCCTCAAAGTGACTCATTTTGCCAGCACGGGTCACATTTGTGTATGAAGACAAAATTAAAGACACCCTCTCTCTCTTTGACAATTTTAAAGTCCCCATATTGGGCGTTTTTCTGGAATGAATTTCAAATTTTGACAGCCTCAAGTACATAAACTCCCCAAGTTTTGTTGTTTTAGCTGTTTACCAAAACATATTCAAGATACAGTTATATAATTAATATGGACTTAAAAGTGCAGACTGTCAGCTTTAATTTGAGGGTATTCACATCCAGATTAGAGTTACCTTTTTGTTTTTATTTGACCTTTATTTTACCAGGTAAAATGCTTGAGAACCAATTCTCATTTACAAACATAACCTGGCATGTTGGTAAATTTAGGAATTGCAACCATTTTTATACAAAATCTCATTTCAGGCACTCAAAAGTAATGGAACAAATTAAAATAAATAAAATGTTCATTTTTAATACTTTGTTGAGAATCCTTTGCAAACAATGACAGTCTGAAATCTGGAACCCATAGACATCACCAAACGCTTGTGGGTCTTTCTGCCTTCTGCCTGCTCTCTGTCTCGGCCATTGCAGAATACTCCACTTCTTTGCCTGAAAAAATTCATGGGTTGCTTTTGCAGTATGTTAAGTGTCATCCAGTCAACTTTTCTGCATTGGGCTGAATCTCAGCAGACATTATACTGGATCTCTGTAGGCTTCAGAATTCATCCAGCTCCTTCTGTCTTCTGTCACATCAGTAAACACTAGTGACCTAGTGTCAATGAAAGCCATGCATGCCCATGCCAATACAATGCATCCATCATATTTTACAGAAGATGTTGTGTGCTTTGGATCATGAGCCATTCCAAACCTTCTCCATACTTTCTTCTTCCCATCATTCTGGTACAGGTTGATCTTGGTTTCCAAAGAATGCTGTTCCAGAAATGGGCTGGCTTCTTCAGATGTTTTATGGCCAAATCTAATCTGGCCTTTCTGTTTTTTAAGGCTAATTAACGGCTTGCACCTTGTGGTGAACCCTCTGTATTTGCTTTTGTGAATTCTTCTCTTTATGGTAGACTTGGATACTGATACACCTACTTCCTGGAGAGTGTTCTTCACTTGGGTGGATGTTGTGAAGGGGTTTCTCTTCACCATGGAAAAGATCGTATGATCATCCACCACTGTTTTCTTGCATGGATGTCCAGGACTTTTTGAGTTCCCAAGCTCACCAGTGCGCTCCTTTTTCTCATAATGTACCAAATTGTTGATTTGGCCACTCCTAACATTCCGCCATCTCTTTGATGGATGTATTCTGTTTTCAGCCTAAGGATGGTTTTGTTTCACTTCTATTGAGAGCTCCTTTGACTGTATGTTGTGGGTTGACAAATGCAACACCTGGAATCAACTCCAGACCTTTTACCAGCTTGATAGAGTAACGATGGAACTGCCAATGCAGCCCATGAAATAGCTTTTGAGTCAGTTGTTCCATTACTTTTGAGTGCCTGAAATAAGGAGACTTGGTATAAAAATGGTTGCAATTCCTAAACCGTACCTCCAATTTGGATGTGAATACCCTCAAAGTAAAGCTGGGAGTCTGCACTTTAAGCCCATACTGATTATATAACTGTATCTTGAATGTCTTGGTCAACAGCTAAAATAACAAAATTTGTTTAACTGTTTCAGTACTTTTAAAAGGGAGTGTATATTTAGACCAAAAACCATATCTGTGTAGTTTTACAGCTCATTTAAAAAGTTGATTTTAAGGCTCTGTCTGAAACTGTCGATCTTTATGTGCTCATTAATATTAATGACCCCTTTATCTGAGGTTTTTTTTAATGGGTGATTCAAAAGTGAGGTGATTCAAAAATCACCTCACTTTTTGTGGGTGGAACAAATTAAACTTTTTGTGGGTGATTCAAAAAGAGGTTAGTCAGGTGTGTGTTTGTTTTGCTTAGACAACTCAAGGCGGGGCTTGTTTGTTTGTGATGTCACAAAACCCAGGAAGTGAAATTCAGTAATTTCTTTAAGTAAATAAGGCAGTGTGTATTTATTCGTGAAGTGATGATTTTAATAATTTAATGATATATGTGTGACCTGTTGCTATGTTTTTTGAGGTTTAAAAAAAGAAAAAACTTATTGTTAATGTTTAGAACAGTCTGAACTCTGAACTTTTGACTAATTATTGGTCCACAAGCTGATTTTTGAAACTTTGACCATGTTTAATACTAATATCCCATAATAGGCCCACTGTAGGTAACAGAATATCAGCATACTGTATGTAAAGTCCACATATGTACAGTACATGGCTCTCCACTAGAGAAAAGGCAGATCAGAAAAGAGTTTGTGTGGAAATGCTCTTCTCACTGACGGAGAATGATGTGGCCTCGCCATGGAGATCATCTGCTAATGCCGCTGGCCTAGGGTGTTCCTGGGCCCCAGCAGCCAGTTACTAAGGATTTTGTGTCCCTAATCAGCTTACATTTATTTGTCATAACACAGCTGACCAGAATTGAAAACATGGCGGCGTTATTGTTGTCGTCTCTGTCCTTCCATGATCTGTCACCCAGTGTAGCGTAGGATAAATCCCACTCCCTGTTGTTGGAAATGTTGCCTGCCGACTTAATTTTCTTTGTCTTGTTTCTCTGCCTCTCCATAGCAAATGCAGCTGGACCCTCATAAACTTGACATGAACGGGAAGCTGGACCTGTTCAGCCGACCCCCGGCCCCGGGAGTGTTTCCGGGTTTCCCGTATCCTCATGACCTGGCACGACCCCTCTTCTCTTCCACGGGTCAGTCAGGTGTCCCATCCAGATGAAGCCGACACAATTAAAACACTTAAATTATCCCGTTGTCACATAGTTGTTTCATAGCTACTTCAATCATTTATGCAAATGAACATTTAGAACCGTATGTCAAAAAACACTAATGAAATTACCATAATTTTTTCTTCCTCTTCATGTAATGTTCACTTAATTACAGTGCTTTCATTGCAAATGTTTTGCCAGTAAAGGGAGTCAGACACGTCTATGAATATGCATGACTCTCCGTTAGGTAATTGACTGATTTGCCCTGTGTTGGAGGGCAACGGTGGGGAGAGCGGCCTCTGACTGGTAATTATGCAGTGTTGTCAGACGCACTCCTGTAATTAGTTCTATCATTAACAATTCATGAAATATGGGCGAGGGTGGCAGTGTTTTGTGGAAGGGGCCAGCTTGTTGCTCATTCAAGAACTGACCTCACTCAGCTGCTATAGAGTCACACACACAAACACAACAGCTGCAATACAAGGAAAATACTATGAATAAGGAATATAATGAATAATGATTTACTCAGTTGCATTACCCCACTGCCTCTTAATTCATTTAGCTCACCTTCATATTCAACAAAGTATATAACTGTTACTAATTACTCTGGTTTATATCTACAACCTTATTGTTTATAAATAATGGTTTAGAAACGGTTTCTAAAAGCATTAGTTGCAGTGTTGCCTTTTTATTGCTTTAGGCCTCGGTTTCAGTAGAGAAACATTGATCACACTGAATTAATAAAGTAATTTCTTCTTTTCTCCGTTGATAGGCTCTGGCCACCCGCCTCCTTCTCCATATGGCCCCGCCTCACACCCCAGTGGCTTCCTGCCTCCTAGCCATTTGGCAGGTAAGTGTAAGTAACCCAATGTTTATAATTTTTTATACATTTATCTCCTCTTTCTGGCCATGTGTCTCTCTCCCACTCGCTCCATTGTTTCAAACACATAACAAGCTATGATAATGTAATTTAAGTTGCATATATTCCGAGTTTTGATCTCATTTAATTTAAAATATAGTTGATCACATATGTGTAGCATTTATTGAAAATAAATAATATTCTAATTAGGGCTGGGATAATTAAGGCGTTAACTTTTTTTGATTAATTTGGGCCAGTCAACACATTAAAAAAAATTGATGCTGTCAGGTCACTCCCTAAGGTGGTGTCGGCAGTGATGACTGGTATGTGTCAGCAGCTGGTTCAGCTTAAAAGAAGAATAGGTCTTGTTTTTCAGCGTTTTTAAATTTACGCCACACTAAACTGACCCTGTAGTACTCAGTGACCTCATCCTATGCACACAAACCCCACTTCGGTTCAGGTTCAGGTTACTTTATTTGTACCCGTGGATAGATTTGTTTTGCAGTCGGGTGACATCCACATTTACAAACCACCACAACAACAACATAAAACATAAACATTCAACATAAACCCAAACACAGGCACACATGAAGATGACTATAAACATGATAAAAATACTCAAGGCTCCATCAATCAGGATATAAGACAAAGAGATGAGAGAAAAACCAGAGATAAGAGAGAAGGGTCATATTAAAAAGTTAAAGACTAGTCAAAGAGATTAAAAACTCAAAAGTCTAAAACCCAATAAAAGATTTAGAACCCAAATAGGAAACCTACAAAAATAAGTAAATATAAAATGAAATTAATAAATGGGTAACTAAATTATGTGCAATATATTGTTACAACTTGTTCCAACTCTTTGACAGCAGCAGGAACAAAGCTGTTTTTGTAGCGCTGGGTTTTACTTTTTGGGACAGTAAACCTCCGTCTTGAGGGAAGAAGCTGAAAGTGGCAGTGCAAAGGGTGGGAGTCCTCATTTAAAATGGAGGTAGCAATCCTCTGTACCTGTCTGGTGTACAGGGATGTCAGGCTCAGCTGTGACTCACCAAGTAAACGACTGGACCATCTAACTACCTGATCCAAGGATTTCCTCTGTTTCAGTTTTATCTGACCAAACCATGACACTAAAGAAAGGGATAAAACAGATTCAATAAAAGCCTGATAAAACATTGTCATTATGGTTCGGTCAATTTGGAAGCGTGCAAGTTTCCTTAAACAATGCAGATGTTGCTGACCCTTTTTGCACACCCTTTCACAGTTCTCTTCAAAGTTTAAATTACTATCAATAATCGTCCCAAGATATTTGTAGGATTGTACACATTCAGTGGTCTGGCCTTTTAGTACAGTGACTTCGTGCCTGGGAGTTTTCCTCCTAAAGTCAATAATCATATCTTTAGTTTTTGTCGTATTCAGCTGCAGGTAGGAATCCTCACACCAGTGAACAAAATCATCAACTACTGGGCCGTGGCCACTCTCACCATCCTGGAGGAGACTGACAATAACTGAATCATCAGCAAACTTTATAATGTGTCTGTTGTCATGTCTGCTCTGACACGTTTGCGTACAGGATGAAGAGTAGTGGTAACAACACACACCCCTGAGGAGAGCCAGTAGAAGAGCACTTTTGGTCAGACAATGTATCATTGACCCTTACTCTCTGTGTCCCGTTGGTTAAAAAATCCAGAATCCAACCCACCAGATTATTGCTCAAATCAAATTGTTGCAGGAGCCTTTCAACTAAAATATGAGGTTGGATTGTATTAAAGGTGGAAGAAAAGTCCACAAATAAAAGCCTGGCGTGTGTCCCGTTAAAATCCAGATGTTTAAAAAGCATGTTAAACAGAGTGACAGTGGCATCCTCCACTCCTCTGAGAGGCCTATAGGCAAACTGCAGAGGATCCAATGCATGCTCAGTCTGCTTTAGGACCTCAAATCTGACCAGTTTTTCAAAAATTTTCATCAAAATTGAAGTCAAAGCAACTGGTCTAAAGTCGTTTACCATTTTAGGACAGCTGGATTTTGGAACGGGGACAACCACGGCATCTTTCCAGATCTTAGGCACATGTTGTGTCTGTAAGGACTTATTGAAAATGTAGTGAAATACAGGACTCAGTTCATGTACACAGGACTTTACCAAGCGCCCACATATATTACCAGGGTCCTGACTGTTGTTCACTTTTACAGCACAGATCTCCCTTTTAATATCCTGCACCTCAATATTAAAGTGCTGATTGTCTTTGAGTTTCTGTTTCAAATCTTGGGTTTCTGTGCTAAAATCAGAGGAATCAAAACGACCATAAAAACAATTAAGAGCATTAGCCAGCTCTGTGTCTGAATTAAAACCATCTAAAAACACACGATTACTGCGCTCTGTGCTCTGAAGGCCTGCAATAGTTTTCATACTGGCCCAGGCTGAACCAGGTTTCTTTGTTGCCATCTTACTTTCCAATTCTGATTTATAATTCTGTTTTGCTCTTAAAATTTCGGACTTCAGCTCTTTTGTGGCAACCTGTAGCTCAGAAACAGACCCCTGTTTAAAGGCAAGTGCTTTCCTCTGTAAGCAGGATTTAACTGATTTTGTAACCCATGGCTTGTTGTTGGGATATATTTTGACACGTTTACGTGGAACAATCTGTGTCTACAGAAAGCCATGTATGAGCATGTCACGTCCACCAAAGAGTCCAACTCATCCCCGCAGGACAGTGTGAAAACCTCCCAGTCTGTACAGTTAAAGCGTTCCTGGAGGCAGTGCACTGAATCCTTAAAACACACAAGCACCCACGCACACAACACACTCATGACAGCATCATTTATTAGGGCCGCTCACTCAAAAATATGAAAAGAGGGAAAGTTTCTGTAAGAATGAGTGGAAAAACACACACACAGTATAAAGTGAATAAAAGTTTCTAAATCACCGTTTGGTCAGGAGCTTTGGAAATCAATTAAGCATTTGTTTATACTTTTAAGGGTTGAAATAATTAGCAATATTGTTACCTTAAGTAGATGCATTGACTTCCTCTTACATTTGAAAATAAAGAAAAATGTTCAGTTAACTGGTTAAAACAATTTTAATTGATGCACAGCCCTAATTGTAATGTAATGTTATTTATAGCACAATTTGAAATTACCGTCGGAGGTTATTAAGGACATAGTTTCCAAATCCCAGGTCTACAGGTCAACCTGCTCTTGTTTGGATAACTGCAGCATTATATATAGCCCTGTTTCAACAACCAGGAACCAATTTTTCAAGAACTTCCCCCATGTGCGTGTCTCCACTACCAGGAACCTCCCTATAAGCCGGAGTTTTCAGGAACCTTTAACGGCTGAAAGACAGCCCTGGTCAGCAGCCCCGAAAACTGCTGGGTGGGGTTTAGGATTGACTCAGTGCTGATTGCATAAAACTTGGCATCATGGCCAGACCACTCTGTGAACAAAACAAGGAAATGGAAAGTGGCAAATTTCACGAGAAAAAGATAATGGCTAATACTTAAAAAATTGTAATATAATGTGCCGTGATTGTGTAGGGTCTGAATGATAAGTCTGCATATGTGGAGAACATGAGCATTGGTGGAGCGAAACGACGCATAACGCTGGCCATGCTGCCGTCATTCACGTGGATGCGAGCACATACAGCCCTGTCAACAGGAGCTTTGTTTGTAGCCAGAGAGTGAGTCCACACCGTCGGCCAGCCAGAGGTGGAATGCCAGCTGGTGCTACTCATGTACAGTGGGGCAAAAAAGTATTTAGTCATCCACCAATTGTGCAAGTTCTCCCACTTAAAAGATGAGAGAGGTCTCCAATTTTCATCATAGGTATACCTCAACTATGAGAGACAAAATGAGAAAAAAAAAATCCAGAAAATCACATTGAAGGATTTTTAAAGAATTTATTTGCAAATTGTGGTGGAAAATAAGTATTTGGTCACCTACAAACAAGCAAGAATTCTGGCTCTCACAGACCTGTAACTTCTTCTTTAAGAGGCTCCTGTCCTCCACTCGTTACCTGTATTAATGGCACCTGTTTGAACTCGTTATCAGTATAAAAGACACCTGTCCACAACCTCAAACAGTCAGACTCCAAAGTCCACTATGGCCAAGACCAAAGAGCTGTCAAAGGACACCAGAAACAAAATTGTAGACCTGCACCAGGCTGGGAAGACTGAATCTGCAATAGGTAGCTTGGTGTGAAGAAATCAACTGTGGGGGCAATTATTAGAAAATGGAAGACATACAAGACCACTGATAATCTCCCTTGATCTGGGGCTCCACACAAGATCTCACCCCGTGGGGTCAAAATGATCACGAGAACAGTGAGCAAAAATCCCAGAACCACACGGGGGAACCTAGTGAATGACCTGCAGAGAGCTGGGACCAAAGTAACAAAGGCTACATCCGTAACACACTACACCGCCAGGGACTCAAATCCTGCAGTGCCAGACGTGTCCCCCTGTTTAAGCCAGTACATGTCCAGGCCTGTCTGAAGTTTGCTAGACAGCTTTTGGATGATCCAGAAGAGGACTGGGAGAATGTCATATGGTCAGATGAAACCAAAATAGAACTTTATTGTAAAAACTCAACTTGTCGTGTTTGGAGGAGAAAGAACACCATACCTACTGTGAAGGATAGGGGTGGAAATATTCATGCTTTGGGGCTGTTTTTCTGCAAAGGGACCAGGACGACTGATCCGTGTAAAGGAAAGAATGAATGGGGCCATGTATCGTGAGATTTTGAGTGGAAACCTCCTTCCATCTGCAAGGGCACTGAAGATGAAACGTGGCTGGATCTTTCAGCATGACAGTGATCCCAAACACATCGCCCGGGCAACGAAGGAGTGGCTTCGTAAGAAGCATTTCAAGGTCCTGGAGTGGCCTAGCCAGTCTCCAGATCTCAACCGCATAGAAAATCTTTGGAGGGAGTTGAAAGTCCGTGTTGCCCAGCGACAGCCCCAAAACATCACTGCTCTAGAGGAGATCTGCATGGAGGAATGGGCCAAAATACCAGCAACAGTGTGTGAAAACCTTGTGAAGACTTACAGAAAACGTTTGACCTCTGTCATTGCCAACAAAGGGTATATAACAAAGTATTGAGATGAACTTTTGTTATTGACCAAATACTTATTTTACCGAGGAATTTACCAATTAATTCATTAAAAATCCTTCAATGTGATTTTCTGGATTTTTTTTTCTCATTTTGTCTCTCATAATTGAGGTATACCTATGATGAAAATTGGAGACCTCTCTCATCTTTTAAGTGGAAGAACTTGCACAATTGGTGGCTGACTAAATACTTTTTTGCCCCACTGTAGTTTATACTTTTTAATCGATCAGTTCCAGTTACTAAACAACAATGGTGGTAAACTGGTTCCATGCACTCTACTCTACATTTATTTTGTGCATAATCATTTCTGTATTGTTTTAACATATTTTTGCCACACTGCGTTGAGCCAAATGATTACATCACTGACAATTCCTCCAGAGACAGATGGTTCCTACTCCATAATGAATACACGACGGGTGAGAGGCCAAATACAGGAACAGCTCTTAAGAAGTTCCTGGTCTCCTCAATTGGTTCCTGGTAGTGGAAACGGGGCTGATTTTAAACACAGGCAGTATGGAGGGTTGTTCATGCTGCAGAAGTGATTTGTGCATTTATAATTATCTGGTTTTTAATTGTTATTATTTTAAATTGTGCTTTTCGATTCTATCTGAGTCAGTATTGTGTCAATTTGTTCTGTGCCAGCAAGTTCATGGTAAACTAGGGAGGATTTAGGCAGAAACAACAATCCTATTCAGAGATTTCATTTGCAAGGCAGAGGAGGTTTTTCATTTGTTGTCTTTTCTGATATTTTAACAAGCCCCAGAATTAAAAATCGTTGAATCCTAATCTGTTAATAAGTTCTGCATTTGCTGATAGATTTTTGCTGATTTAAAACGGGACTGCAATTTACCAGCTAATGAATGTTGTTCATTGACTTTTTGGACTAAATATTTATGTTATTCTTGTAAATTTGGAGGCTGTCGTCTGTGGCAGTGGGAGTCCATTAGATGGCGAATCTCCAGTTAAATCCTCATGCTCTGTTGTACCTAATTTTCACAGCTCCTAATTCCCCCGTCCATTTTCAGCTCAGCTCTAAAACTCAAAACTAATTTCCCATGAAGCAGTGTTGTTCTGGTAGCCCCATCAGGGTCAGACACACTACTCCCCTTCGTGGCAGTGCATTCTGCATCCAGGCAACGTGGCTACTGCATTATTACAAGGCAGAGAGCTGGGGTAGCAGCACTAGAAAACCACAGCTTGCTTGTAAGAGAAAAGCCAAATGGAATTGGTTGTGTTGGGGTGAGCACTGCTAGCCAGCCCCCCCTCCCCCTTTGCTAATCCCTGTTTGGCATTTTGCAGATCCTTTCAGTCGCTCCAGTTCCTTTGGCGGCCTCAGCAACCTTTCAAGCAGTGCCTTCGGAGGATTAGGCAACCCCTCGCTTGGTAAGCGTTGGCCCCCCTCTCCTCCTCCACCGCCCCCACCCCCTTCAATCTGGCCCCTGTTGCCAGTAACAGAACAGAGCAGGGCAGCTTTAGACCACAGGGAGAGCTAGGAGGGGAGCAAAAAAAAAAAAAAAAATCAAGACACTTAGCTCTAGTTTCTGTGTCAATACAGCCGTAGCCCAGGGAGGCCTAACAAGGCAGCACCACACATCACAGTGAACCCCCTCCCTGCCTCCACTTCATCCACCAACCATGTCCCAAACAGCCCGGCTTTAATCTGGCTGCACTGCTGCCAACAGGCACTCTCAGGTCTGCCGTTTGGTGGCAATTCATCTTTTAATTATTTGACAAGCCCCTTCTGCACCACCATGGAGGCTTTTCCCTTCTCCCTCTGCATCCTTTTCTCTAGCCCCCCGCCTTTCTCGTCATCCTTACTATTTTTCTGTGCCAAATCGGTCACCATGTTGTGAAAATGGATGTGATTGGAAGAGACATGCTGTGGAATGCTAAGGTTTCCCTTGGCTTT
Organism: Pholidichthys leucotaenia; assembly: GCA_020510985.1. Taxonomy (NCBI): domain Eukaryota; kingdom Metazoa; phylum Chordata; class Actinopteri; order Cichliformes; family Pholidichthyidae; genus Pholidichthys; species Pholidichthys leucotaenia. The sequence goes on from CM035838.1 coordinate 152,192,930, forward strand.
TCACAGCTATCAACTCCAGAGGGCAAGTGAGTCTCCCCTGTTCATCCGGTGCAGAAAAGGGAGAGAGGGAGAAGGCCTTTTTAGTCTGAAAGCAAATAAGCAGGGTTTTTTTTTTTTTTCTCTAGTGCGGGGGTGCCATTAACCTCTAACTCTTCCAAAACAGCCTCACTGAGAGAACCTCCAGAGACAAAGACAAAAGCAGCTTTTGTTGTTGAATCTTTCTCATCTTATGTGTCCCCACGAAGACTTTGTGCTCAATTAACTTACAGTGGCTCCCTTGCCTGTCCCTTTTCTCTCCCTCAGGGTCCAACAGTGTTTTCGGCTCTAAGGAGGGGCCGGGAGGACTGCCCACGTTTGGCAGTCCCCACCACGACACCTGGAACAGACTTAGACGCACCCCACCGTCTTTCCCCACGCCGCCACAGTGGCCCAAGACCGTGGACACCGAAAGAAGCAGCTCGGCCAACAGCCACGAGAGAGAGCGGGAGAGGGAACGGGAAAGAGAGCGGGAACGGGAGAGAGAAAGAGAGAAAAGAGACTCATCCATCGGAAAAGATGAGAAGGAGAAAGACAGGTAAATTTGGGGGGAGCTCTGGTTTATTTTGAAGGGATATTAGTTTCATTGTTGCCTGAACAGAACTGCACTTGCGCGTTCTCCCCCTGCTTGCATGTGTTTTCTCCAGGGGCTCCGGTTTCCTCCCACAGTGCAAAGACATGCATGTTAGGTTAAAGCAGCACTATGTAATGTTCTTGTTCTGGTAGGAACACTGAAAAGACGACAAGTATGGTGACTATGACCTCACTCCCAACAGCCAGTCACAGGGTGTTTAGTTGTTGGTGGCTAAAGTTGTACCCTGTGATTGGCTGTTGAGACTGAGGTCATAGTCGCCATAGTTGTAGTCCTTTCAGTGTTACCACCAAGAACAGAACTGTTGCAGGAATCTGCAAGCACACTCATGCTATGAGGGAAGTGACATTCACCCGGTCAAAGGTTGATGTACCATCAAAATAATTTTGGAAACATTATTTTAATGTGAAAATCTTATATAGTGTTGCTTTAACTGGTGATCGTTGAGCGATCTTTGAGATTAGAAGAGCACAGTGTGAAAAAAATATGGTTTGTGAAATCTAAAACTAAAATATAAAAATATCTATTTTTCTGAACTGTTCTCAAAATACTTGATCACAAACTATTTTGAGTTATGGCCACAATAAGGAAGTCTTTTAAAGGTATCATGAGGGAGTCATCCATTCAACTTTAAAGGGATGCATAATGTGCATTTTGAACAGTGTTCAATTCAATAAGACTACCAAAGAATACAATAAGATGACCAGTTATCTTCCAACAGAGAATATGACGAGCAGAAGAAGCTATTTGTCAAAAATTAATTAGAGCAGAATGTAAGGTTGGTGCCACACTTTAAGGCAGTGAGCATTAGAAGACAAGAGCTTGGTGACTTGCGTTATGAAAGAGAATTCTACAGTAGACCATAAAAACTGAAACCAGTGGCACTAACTAAACTTTTTTGTCTTTACAGGGATTCTGTGGATCGCAACCGCCACTCGAACCGTTCGTCTCCTGCGTCAGCACCAGTCAGTTACCAGATCAGCAGCCTCATTCGCTCAAACAGCCAGAACTCCACAGATTCGGGTCGACATCACAGCAGCAGCGTAGACCGCATCCGGGAAGCAGATAAGGAGCTACTGGAACGGCACAGAGAGTCTATCACACAGGCTGATGTGAAAGTGAAGGAGAGTCGCTCACCGGGCAAGGAAATGCTCGAGAGGAGACCTTCGGAGGACTCCATCAAACCAGCTCAGCGTTCTCCTTCCCCCTACTCAAAGGGCATGATCAATGAGCAAGCCATAAAGATGACAGGTGGGCCTCCATCTGCCCTCAAGGACAGTGAGAGGAAAGAGCCCCCACCTGCAGAGCTCAACCACAAAATGAAAAGTGACATGAAGATAAAAGAGGAGAGGAAGGAGGAGCAGGAGGTTATGGTTGTTAGTTCAGAACCAGCCCCGCAACCGCCAGCCCAGGCTCTTCCTGCTCACATCAACCACCCTGGTAACCCACACCACCACCATCCACCATTGTCCCAGCAGCCTCCTCTCCCCTCACCTCGTGGCAGTGATATCTCAGCACCTGGCCTTCATGGCGTCCCTATGGCACACTCTCTGCCACTTTCCATGAGTGCCATGCCCCAGATGGGCAGCCTCAATGTGCTAGACCGGGCCCGTATGGCTCCCTTCATGGGAGTGAGCCCTTTGGCAGGAAGGGAGCGCCTGCCCCACACAGCCTTACCCTGGGACCCGCTAAGAGAGGCCTATCGCAGCCTGGATCTACAGCGCCGTATGGACTTCCAGCTCAGAGCCGAACAGGGGCATCGCTTCCCCAGTGTGTATGAGCAGGAGCGAGCCTACCGCGAAAGGGAGGCTCATGACTACTCCCACCACGAGCATCTCTTGGAGGTCCGCAGGGAGCACGAGAGGATGCGGCAGCACGCGGAGGAGCGAGAGCGCCTCCACCTGAGAGAGGAACTGGACAGAGCGCGCCTCCATCAACTGCACCAATCTCCTATGGAGGGCCATCTACCCCACATGCCCCCATTTATGCCCCACCTAGGTGGCATGCCCTACCCTAGACTCAGCCCCTCCACAGGACACAATGGCCCGCTGAACAGAACACCCCCTACTGCTGCACTCAGTGCCCCCCCACCCCTTGTGCCAGCTGGCAGTGCCAGGCCAGCCTCACCCAGGAGGACTACCCCCCTCACCACCACACAGGACCCACGGGACTACTCCCCTTCTCGCAACCCCAAAGAGGTGGAGGCTCGGTAGCTCCTTGAAAAAGTGCAAAGTCTCACTGAGTGCACTCACAAGCCCCCCCCCCCCCCCCAATCTGAAATGTTGTGAACAAAATGCACTGCTCTTCACCAGAGAAAACTCCCAAAGGGAAAGGGTATGATTGTAGAAATTAATGGTGTGTAAGGCTAATTAAGCACATGCCATGAATCTATTTTTAGTGGACTGGAGGTTGAAAAATGTCGGTAAAGAGAACACAATTATGTGTATGCTTATTGCCGACTTAAATATTTGATAATTATTAATATATTAATCCAGTACCTTTTTTCAGCTTTGTGCTAAAAGAGAGGTCCTTAAATGAGTTTGTACATTTCCTATCCTTGTTCCATGTATAGATATCATTTCTATGAATTTTATGTATTTTGTGCATTAGTCATGCCTTTTACAATATTTATCGCAGTTGATTGTGAGACATATCCCTCTGGCCCACTGTTAAGACTGGATTCTGTTGAAAACCTTCAGTTATTTAACCTCATGGTACCAGAATATCCTCAGTGATGATAATGTACGACGCTACATTACCGAGTTGTTTTTTGTTCATTTGTTTTTGCCTCTGAGATATGCAGATAAATATATATTATGAGGTGTTTGTTCAGTCTCTGTAAAGAAAACAGATGTAAATAACTTGTTGCTATTCCTTCGCTGCAAGATGACATGTAAATTTACTAGGCTTTTTAACCATTTCTAGAAAAACAAAATGAAACGTCAGAATCACTTGCCTGTTGGATGTGACGGTGACAGACAAGCCTGGCTGGAAGTATGAAGGGAGGGTGTTGTAAGGAGGCCTAAGTGGATCATCTGCAATCTATGCAAAGCAGCACACGGCACCCTAATGAAGATATCACCTGGAGGGACACCGGTGATAATGAGAGAAACTTGGATTATCCAGTGTTTATATTTACAAATGAAATAATGATGGAATTATTGAGACTTCCATGTCACAAACTGGACTGGCTCCCAGATGGAAACAAAGGTCACTTTTTAGTGGACGGCAAAAGGACTCTTTCTGTCAACCTTGTGGTGTTGTGCAGTTGTTTTTCTTAGGCTCTTGTATACAAAACCAGTAGAGTTTTAGGCGTGCAAAAAATGAAAATGAACATTCATGGTTTAAAACGTACGGAATAAAGTTTGGACCTAATGTCAAACAGTTCCCGCCTATCCTCATCTTGTTTCTCGTCATTTGTCCCAAAGTCCAGTGGCAGCTCTGTCTGTGAGACGACCCTCTCAACTGGTATGGTGCTCTGAAAAAGTATTTGCCCCCTTTCTGATTTCCTATATTTTTGCAGATTTGTCACACTTAAATGTTTCACATCATCAAACAAATTTTAATATCAGACAAAGATAACCTGAGTAAATACAAAATGTAGTTTATAAATGATTTCATTTATTAAGGGGGAAAAAAAACTATTCAAATCTACCTGACTATGTGGAAAAGTAATTGCCCCCCCATTGCATCATGTATTAACTGTGTTTAAATACATTTTTTTTGAAAGCTGAGTCCAATTTCACTAGTCACACCCAGACCTGATTCCTGCCAGGCCTGTTGAATCCAGAAATCACTTATATAGAAGCTGTCTGACAAAGTGAAGTAGGCTAGAAGATCTCAAAAAGCAACACATCATGCCACGATCTAAAGAAATTCAAGAACAGATAAGAAGCAAAAACCTAGAACATCATCTACAGAACTGCAGGGCTCACTTGCCTCAGTTTGGACACTGGTCCATGATTGAGACTGGGTAAATATGGCATCCAAGGCAAAAACCCCTACTGACCAAAAAGAACAAAGGCTTGTCTCACATTTGCCAAAAAACATCTTGATGATCCCCAAGACTTTAAGGAAAATATTCTGTGGACTAACAAGACAAAAGTTGAACTTTTTGGAAGGCGTGCATCACATCTGATGTAAAACTAACAGCATTTTTAAAAAAAAACAAACGTCATATTAACAGTGAAACGTGGTAGTAGTGTGAAGGTCTGGGACTGCTTTGCTGCTTCAGGACCTGGACGACTTGTCATAATTGATGGAAACAATTCTGGAAAGAAGAGCGGGCCAAAATTCCTCAGCAGTGATGTAACACTCATTGCCAGTTACTGCAAATGCTCGATTGCAGTTGTTGCCACCCAGGGTGACAACCAGTTATTAGGTTTAGGGGCGGTTACTTTTTCCACATAGGGCCAGGTAGGTGTGGATAGCTTTTTTCCCTTAAATAAAATCATCAAAACTGCAATTTTTTTTTTTATTTACTCAGGTTATCTTTGTCTAATATTAATTTTTGTTTGATCTGAAACATTTAAGTGTGACAAATATGCAAAAATATAAGAAATCGGGAAGGGGGCATTTACTTTTTCACAGTACTGTACATGTCTGTGTGGTTGATTGGTTGCCAGTAATGCCCACGCCTCAGTTTTCTGTAAGAGTATTTGCTCATCTGATACAAAACTATTACTTTGAAACCATAAGGCAACTGACTTGGCTGGAAGAGTAGCCTAAGCTACCAGATCATTTGACCGTAATCTGTCACACACAAGCCCCACAGCTCTTCACTGGGGATCGATGAGATTGGGGCGACTCGGTACAGGGAGAGACTAATAGAACATTGATTTTGTATGAAAGTAGGTTTTGAGTGTTTGTGTTGCAGGTAACCGGTATTGACTGGCAGCCCAGCGGCATATTGACCTGCGGTCTGGACTCATTACGAAGAGCAATGCCTGCGAGGCAGGCTTTCGGTTGGTGGAAAAGAAGCTACCCTCTCCTCATTTGCACCACTCATCTGCTTTTCTAATGAGGCCGGAAGGCACTCTGGAGTGGGCCGTCGGGGGAACCCTGAGGTTCCCCATCCTGTTATTGACAAGACCTCGGCTGTGCTTTGCTGCCTGACCAGACACCCAATTCATCCTGATAATGCCCCAACTACTCATCTTGCTCCTGTGCACCGCCAATCCCGTCCCATGGTATCAGCCCGTAATGATGGCGTGGATCAAAGTGTGGCCAGGTCATTAGGGGATGTTATTGAAAATCAATAGTACTCCTGTATCTCACACACTCAAACAGGGGTTTGAAAGGGGCCTCTTGAAAAGACTGTTTGCTACAATGTGGCTGACGTATTGGGAAAACTTAAATCACTATCACTTTCAATTTAGGCTTCTGGTAATTGAACCACATATTCTACCTATGAGCAGCATCTGCCAGCGGCCAGCTTCATTTCACTGCTGTGTGCTGATAGTTCAAATGATCTAGTCAAGAGCAGGTACTTAACCCCGGTACTTGTAATCACAGAGATCGTTCTTTTCTATAACAATTATTCACCAAGCAAGGTTTGGTTGAAGATTTAAAAAAGAGAAAAACACACACGCACGGCGTAAATTCTCCCCTTCTCAATCTTTCTTACGCTCTATCCATTTTACAGCCGAGTGTGGAACGGCCCTCCGGAGATGAAAAGCTCCATCAATTTCACTCATCGTCTGGCAAGGTCAATTTATTTCAGCACACAGTCCATCATCAGATGAGAATCAATTGACACATTGCCTGGCATATCCAACCCAAGGTGGATTATTACGGAGCCTTCAATTGTCAGCTCCTTTCCAAAACCATTATTCATGTGATGAGGATTTTTTTTTTTTAGTGTTGATAATTTTCTATATTTACTTTTTCATTATTTCCTTTTGATAGATCATTGTTAGTCTGACAGGATTTCACTGAACAGCTTGTAACAGGAAAAAAAGGTTTGCTTTTTTCCTTGAAGATCTCTCTCCACTATAACTTCCATTAATAGGCCATGGTGGCATCTGAATCTGAGGATGGACATTGTTTTATTGTTCCACTAATCCCCTCTATTTATCTGTGAGAGACCTCAGTGCTGAGGGTTGGGGATTGAATTTTCATGGTCTCAAATACCTCCAAAAAGTGCTTGGCATGGAGCTCACCCCAGATTCAGTGAACAGTGGAACAGGCCTTAAGGGGCTTTTATGGAGCACAATGGCATCTAATAACACAGTGCCAAGCTAATAAGATGGGCACCTCTTCCCCCGCTGATAAAACATGTATGAAAGCATTTCTGAGCTTCTATGTAGTGGCTCCCAAGACTTTTCTTTCTCCCCAGCGAGAGCTAATGCATTAGTTCCCATTTGAAAGCGGTTTTGAAATGGAGATTGGTAATGAGACGGGAGGCCCCTCCGCGATCACATTTGCCGGGGCCTCCGCTGGTCCTGGTGATTTGGGAGACCGCCGCTTTGCTTGGAGTTCATGCCCATCTCTGTGGGGGTTAGTAAACTCCGATGAGCGCCATTCTCAAACACTACACTATATCTGAACTGTGAATTTAGGTAGAGAGCACCAAGTCAAGGGCTCTGGTATTGAATCCCCGTCACAGCACTCTTTGTAGACTCTGCATGTTGATCTGACCGCCTAAAAAGGCGAACCGCACACATGCTTCCATGTTCCCATCTTTTTTTAGCCTTCTGTGACAACGGAGTGGCAGCTGACAGAATCCAGGCTGGTCAGTGGCTAAGAGGCTGACATGGAAACAGCCAAATGGTGTGAATTCCGGACCCTGGTGACAAAGTGCTGTCTAATGTCTTTTCACCTCTGGACCTACAACAAAAAAATTCAAGCTGTCTCACACCACCAACTTTGCCACTACCAGTACGGCCATGCAGGGAGACCAGCCAAGGCAGCCAAGGTGAAGGAATATAGTGTGCATCATTCACAGAGGATCCTCTGAGACCATGATGTGAGACAGGAAGGAGTGGGAGAAATTAATGGCGATGGAAAAGGCGGTGGTCCAGGCCCGCCACCAGGCAAAAGTTTCCCACTTTGTTTCAACTTGGAGAATTTTTCCAGCCTTTAGTGGGACCTCACCGTCTCCCACACTGACCATGTTATGTACACAACTCATAAAAAATGAATAACATTTATGCAGCTTGGTACATCTGGCAGTGATAGTCGTCTCATTCACCGACCCACAGGAGGGCATTACGCCACCACACCATCCTCTCTGTTTTACGTATGAATACCAGACAAGAGAAGAGTTGGGGGGGGGGGGCTGTAACGGGAAGCTCTCAAATGCTTCAAATGAGTTGAAAAAGATTGAAGATTTCAAGGCAATATGTGGCTCATCCAATTTGGCAGAGCCAGTGCACATGATTAGCCGTAGAGACGTTAATCAAAAGTGGCTCAGCATTTGAGGGGCAGTGGGAGGCGCTGCCAGCTGGTGACAACATGGCTTGTATGCACGGGCCAAGAGTGAAGTTTATTTGAATATGGATCTCACTGAGGCCGTATTTCTCCAGAGTTCGGTTAGCAGAGCATTCCCTGGCTCATCACTGGGATCGCCTCAGAGCCGCTGGCACCCGGGGAGGCAGAAGGTTTTTTCCAAGCCGCAGAATGAGAATTACAATTTAGTCCATCCCCTCTGGTGGTGTGGGCATATTCATAAGCATTTATTCAGTTTGATGTTGGCACATATGCAGCACCTACTCTTGGCATCCATAAGTGAGGATTTCATTTCCAATAGGAAATTGTGAAAATAACAAAAAAGGGTTATTTTTACATCATATGAAGTTAACATATTTAAGAATAAAATATCCTATTATTAAAAAACATAAGCTTTCAGATGAAAACATGGAGCTTAATTATATCACTGTCAGTAAGCTGTAATTATCTTTAATGCACAGTATGGTAATTATTTTATTTTGGTATGTTACATAGATTAAATTACTAGGGTAATGCTGTTAGATCTTTGATATGGAAGAACAGTAAGAAGTACTGTACATAGTTTTACAGAAATTGCTTTAACATGCTAGAGTAAACTCTTTACCCTTGTATCAGGTAGGAGCATAGGTGTAAATCAAAGAGGAATGGGGGTACATGTCCCCTCCAACATGGAAAAAACAGCATTGTTCCTCCCACCCCTCAATTCACCATAAACCTTTTTTATATCATGTTACATGATAGAATAAAATGCATCTTGAATCACCAATTTTAAATCTACAACTTCTTTCTTGTAAATTTTCAACTGTTTTTAAATCTACAACTATTTTCTATTTTTAAGCACTTGCTTCTTTTTCTTGAAAAATCTGCAATTTTTTCCTCATAAATTGTCAACTTTTTTCATTTAATTTCATAACTTTTTTCTTGTAAATTTACAATTTTTTCTTGCAAATTTGCAACTTTTTTCATACATTTAAAAGGGGTTATCGACTGCACGTTTTCCACATTTTAACAGCTCACACGTCTTAATGAAATGTTTGTGACATATGCTACTCACAAAAAGTATTATTTTTGGCTTTCGGGTGAAATTTATGGAAAATGTAAAAAGTTCACACTACAGTGATATTATATTGTGAAAGTAGGGCATCTAAGTAGAAGCATGCAATGGTGATTTCCTCATCTCAAACAATTTATTGAAACAAAAGCCAACAGTGGTGGGTATACCACAACAAAAAATGTCAAGGTCTCAATAACTTGTCATGTGCCCTTGAGCATCAATTACAGCTTGACAACGTCTCATGCTGTTCACAAGCCGACTTATTGTCTGCTGAGGTATGGCATTCCACTCTTCTTGAAGTGCGGCCCTCGGGTCATTGAGGTTGTGGTGTGCAGGGTTTCGAGCCTCTATACAGTGACTCAGCTGATCCCATAGGTTTTCTATGGGATTCAAGTCTGGAGAAAGTGCAGGCCACTCCATCTGAGATACCCCAGCCTCCAGAAGCCGTTCCCTAATGATGTGGCCTCAATGAGCTGGAGCATTGTCGTCCATGAAGATGAAATTCGGCCTGTGTTGTTCATCTAGGGGCAAAATGACTGGATTAATGATGTTATTCAGGTAGTATCGGCTTGTCACTGTACTATTCACAAGGTGCAGGGTAGTTCTGTATTGACTAGACACACCTGCCCAGACTGTAACATGGTGATAACAGCGGCTGATGCATAGTGCTCTAATTGATGTCTCCAACATCGTTGGTGGCCATCATTTCTGCTCAACGTGAATCGACTTTCATCAGAGAACAGCACTGAGGCCCACTGGTCCCTTGTCCAGCGTAAATGCTCCCTGGTCCATGCAAATGATGATGCCTGTGCCTGGTGGTGTGGTCAAATACTCTTGCAGGTTGTCTAGCACACAGACCATGCTGATCTAAATGGTTTCAAATGGCCTGACTTGACACTTGGGTGCCTCTCACCTCCCTTAAATGTGTCTGGCGTTGAGTGGCATTCATCATCCGGTTCCGCAGGGCACTGTTCACAATGAAGTGGTCATCAGCGTGGGATGTAGCCAAAGGCCATCCACTTCCACGCCTTTCTGTGACTCTTCCAGGCTCTCTGTATCTCTGTTGCAACCTGCTGATGACACTGTGACACTCTAAGCTCAGTGGCCACTTCCCTCAGAACATCTTGTTTGAAACCTCGCTGCCGCGAGGTACTGTTTATCAATTGTTAGGTGTCGTATTGGTCTCATGATGTCAAAATGTGAACAGCATGATGAAGAGGACTGTTTAAATACCAATTCTAATTGAACCAGAAAATTTATGGGTCGATTCATTGATCAAACTCCTGTTGTGAATTTTGCCGTTAAGCACCTTGTTAGAGAACAGTTATGCAAAAAATACTGAAACATTGAACAGTTGGGCATGAGCAATCAAAAGGTTAGAGAAGGTCAAAGTTCACATGGAAAGGTTATAGTGCATTTTAGGTGCATCCTGAAATTTCACCCAAAGGCCAAATATCCCTAACTTTTTGTGAGTATTGTATTTTGTTCACATTTTCTTTAATTTTTTAATTACTGAAGCAAATTTGTTTTTTATTTTTCTTGGCTTTCTTGAAACACTCTGATTTAAAGCCTGTCACTTTAAGAAACATCCTTCAGCTGTTCAACTCCATCCTGCCTCTTATATCAGTTAGCCATTAGCGGAGTAGTTTCTAGCCTTCTTCTAGCTTGGATGAGCAGCACTGGTTCACCAATCCACAGTCGTTTGTGCATCTCGCGTCATCCCAGCCTACCCCCCAACAACCCCATCAAGATGCCACAACAAATCACCAGCGCCCGGAGGCCCTGGCCGAGCCATGGGATCTCAAAGGGCAATGTCTCGCTCTGCCGTACTCCATGTGATATATGGGAAACGGCACGACATACCACGCTGCGTTCACATGTACGCATGCGTGACATCATCACGTTGCTGGTACAGTAGCCAGCTACCCAGGGCTAGCTGGTCTCTTGCTCTCCACCTTTGGTACCACCCACCTAGTTCACCTCACTGTGTGCTCCCTCCTTAGCTGTTCTTGCTAAATGCTCAATAAAGTTAACCTCAACACATGGACCTGTCTGCAGACCATTATTTCCAGACATAACTAATGGCGACAAGGAGAAACTTGGAAAATACTGAGATGGAAACTCTGCTAACACCTCTACCATCTTTCCTCGCTTTGCCCGGTGAGCCACCCATTCCTTGGTCACGCTGGCATGAGTCGTTTGAGACATTCGTGTCTGCCATGGACCTTGCTAAAATTAGCAAGCTAAGGCTGTGTGCCATGCTAATTCACTGCCTCAGCAGTGAGGGACAGTGTGTCTTCAAGACGCTCGGATCTGCAGATAGCTACATTAAGTGTGTTGCTGTGTTAGCCAGACACTTCGCCACCCCCAAAAGCGTGCTAGTCAGGAGGATTAGATTTCGCCAATGCCGACAGCATGTAGGCAAGTCAATCCAGCAGTATGTCGCTAACCTCCACTGTCTGGCAAGCACGTGTAGGTTTGCACAACTGGAAGACGAGATGGTGCAGGACCAGTCAGGGGAGCACACCACCAACTTGAAGTTGCAGGAGAAGCTGCTGATGGCACCGGACGACTGGCCGCTCTCCAGGGCGATGGAGCTAGCATCCTAGAGGCCGCAGCTCGGCTAACCACCCAGCTAGGAGCCTCCAGCCCGTGCTCCCCACACTACGCTCCGTTGGCACAGGCTGCTGAGCCCAACGACCCCATGCTCTCCCTGGAGGACCCCAAAGTTAACATTACGGGATGACAGGACAATAAAGCACGCCGGCCATGGCTCTCCCTCACACCGGACACGCGCACCTGTCTGCCCCGCCAAAGGACACAAGTGCCAATGCTGCAGTAAGTTGAACCACTTTGCCAAAATGTGCCACTCAGCCCCAACAAGCCCACCGTCTAACTCGCTCAGTTGGCCTAGTCCACCCACCATACATGCTGTGGACTCCAGTAACACACCATACAAGTGGTACACAGTAGAACTGGATGGCATCAGTCTGACCACAACTACTGGACACTGCTGCCACGAGATCCCTGCTGGACGAGGTCATGGTGAAGATGTTCTTCCCCCGACACCCAATCAAGCCAGACGCGGTGGAACTGTTCGGGTATGGACACGTCAAAATCAGCATGGTAGGAACCATCACTCTGCTGGTTCGTTATGGGTCAAGAGTCCTCCCAGAGTTCACATTTCAAGTGACGCGCCTCGGTGACAACATCCTGGGATGTGGTCTTTTCCATGAGCTGGGCTTTACCATCACAAATCACATGGGACTCTGAATGCTGATGGCCCGAGCCTGCTTTGTCCAGAAATAGGCATAGCCCCTCCTTATTTCACACCGCACATTGACCGGAGCACAGAAGACTGGGGACAACACAAGACCCTGAAGATCGTGGGGTTCATCCGGTCACTGACAAGACCACTTCACCTCAATGACCATCGCCAACCCAACCACGTCCTCCGTTAAACGGTGCCCCAACAATGACGCCATTCACCAACCACATGACGAGTAAGCAGCAGCACATCGTGAATCAGAAACATCCATCGCTCATGGTGTTCGACTGGGTCCAGATCCACAGATCCAACCACCAGCGTCCAGTCATCATCATTGCCACCACCACCGATGCAGATTGCCACTCAACTTGGACCAGCCACCTTCCAGATGGCTGATGTGTCTCGATGGCATGCCAGCTGTCTGAGAAAGGTAACACCACCACCTTCCCTGGACCAAGTAACAGCAACCAAGCCGACTCAGCCAGTGTGGGATCCGGATTGGGACTTTGCTGTTGAGTCAGCCACAATTCCACCGAGGTGGCCCCCAGATTCGCCTGAGCCGGTGCCACGTCCACCCCGGGCTCAAAAGAAGCTGAGCTGAGCTCTGAACTATCACTGACTCTAAGTTCCTTATTTTCATGTTCAGTCAGTGTATGGTCCATTCAATGTGGCAGAATTACCCACACAACCATGCTGGTATTACCACTAGTCTACCCGGTTACCCAGGTTGTTAGGTTAGGTTATTCCCATGCCAATGACGTTTGGCGTATGGCAGCACCCATCTCCATTTCGAGACCCTAGGCCATACAGCTACTGTTGGTAGTGAAGGCTAGAGTGGGGGGGGGGGGTGTCAGTCCTCTGGTAGCTCTGCGTGTTAACCCAGGTTGTATGTAAAAAAAAAAAAAAAAAAAAAAAAAAAGAAAAAACAATTCTGATGTCATGTTCAGAAATGAGCCTTGGTGGTTCTTACAACAGGTCCAGTCAACTATGCATGTTGTTTTATATTAGGCAATGTACTAACAGTATTGTCAGCCAAACCATGGGTGTACATTTCTTATATCACTGGCTTTAAGTTAACCCACCTATGTGTACGTACTGTATGTCCAGCTGTACGTTAGCCAGTCTGCTAGTTCACGTTAATGTTTACTTGCTGCCTTTGCTAAGGCTAACACAGACATACAGTATCTCACAAAAGTGAGTACACCCCTCACATTTTTGTAAATATTTTATTATATCTTTTAATGGGACAACACTGAAGATATGACACTTTGATACAATGTAGTCAGTGTACAGCTTGTATAACAGTGTAAATTTGCTGTCCCCTCAAAATAACTCAACACACAGGCATTAATATCTAAACCACTGGCAACAAAAGTGGGTACACCCCTAAGTGAAAATGTCCAAATTGTGCCCAAAGTGTCAATATTTTGTGTGGTCACCATTATTTTCCAGCACTGCCTCAACTCTCTTGGGCATGGAGTTCATGAACAGGTTCCCACTGAAATCGTCTTCCACTCCTCCATGACGACATCGCAGAGCTGGTGGATGTTAGAGACCTTGCACTCCTCCACCTTACATTTGAGGATGCCCCACAGATGCTCAATAGGGTTTATATCTGGAGACATGGTTGGCCAGTCCATCACCTTTACCTTCAGTTTCTTTAGCAAGACAGTGGTCGTCTTGGAGGTGTGTTCGGGGTCGTTATCATGTTGGAATACTGCCCTGCGGCCCAGTTTCCAAAGGGAAGGGATCATGCTCTGCTTCAGTATGTCACAGTACATGTTGGCATTCATGGTTCCCTCAATGAACTGTAGTTCCCCAATGCCAGCAGCACTCATGCAGCCCCAAACCATGACACTCCCACCACCATGCTTGACTGTAGGCAAGACACACTTGTCTTTGTACTCCTCACCTGGTTGCCGCCACACACGCTTGACATCATCTGAATCAAGTAAGTTTATCTTGATCTCATCAGACCACAGAATATGGTTCCAGTAATCCATGTCCTTTGTGTGCTTGTTTTTAGTAAACTGTTTACAGGCTTTCTTGTGCATCACCTTTAAAGGGGGCTTCCTTCTGGGATGACAGCCATGCAGACCAATTTGATGCAGTGTGTGGCGTATGGTCTGAGCACTGACAGGCTGATCCCTCACCCCTTCAACCTGTGCAGCAATGCTGGCAGCACTCATACATCTATTTTCAAAAGACAACCTCTTGATATGACGCTGAGCACATGCACTCAACTTCTTTGGTTGACCATGGCAAGGCCTGTTCTGAGTGGAACCTGTCCTGTTAAACCACTGTATGGTCTTGGCCACCATGCTGCAGCTCAGTTTCAGGGTGTTGGCAGTCTTCTTATAGCCTAGGCCATCTTTATGTAGAGCAACAATTCTTTTTTTTCAGATCCTCAGAGAGTTCTTTGCCATGGAGGTGCCATGTTGAACTTCCAGTGACCAGTATGAGAGAGTGTGAGAGTGACAACACCAAATTTAACACACTTGCTCCCCATTCACACCTGAGACCTTGTAAGACTAACAAGTCACATGACACTGGTGAGGGAAAATGGCTAATTGGGCACAATTTGGATGTTTTCACTTAGGGGTGTACTCACTTCTGTTGGCAGCAGTTTAGACATTAATGGCTGTGTGTTGAGTTATTTTGAGGGGACAGCAAATTTACACCATTATACAAGCTGTACACTGACTACATTACTTTGTATCAAAGTGTCAAATCTTCAGTGTTGTCCCATGAAAAGATATAAAATATTTACAAAAATGTGAGGGGTGTACTCACTTTTGTGAGATACTGTAGGTCTAAGCTTTTCCAAGGGGGAAGGGTTGGGTAAATGTGATATATGGGAAATGGCATGACGCACCACACTGCAGTCGCACATATGCATGCGTGACGTCATCATGCCGCTGGTATAATAACCAGCTACCCAGGGCTAACCCGTCTCTTGCTCTCAACCTATGGTACCACCTACCCAGTTCACCTCACTGTATGTTCCCTCCTTAGCTGTTCTTGCTAGCTGTTCAGTAAAGTTAACCTCAACATGTGGACCTGTCTGCAGACCATTATTTCCAGACATAACATCCCACTCCTCTCCCACGGCCATCCGGGGATGACCCGTCACGAAGTGACTCCCCCATGATACCTCTATGCCCAGACTATGCCCAGAGGATGGTAGGGGAGCTGAGCTAGCAGCTTCAGGCAGCATCCCCGGGTCACGGCAACTGCCTGCACCATGCCCCAGGTGCTGGTGTAGGGAATTGCCACGAGCCGGGGATGCTGCCTGGAGCTGCTAGCTCTCACCCCCAGTGACCGGCATGCCGGCACCCCGCCGCAAAACCACCTGGAGACAGGTTGGAGCAACAGGAGGCACATTGTGGACCGTGGACCGGTGAACCAGGTGGTAACAGGGATGGTTATTAGGGTCACTAAGATCTGAAGAAAATAACAATATAAGCTGCACTCAGTTCAAGCTTCCCATTACCAGTGTTAGCTCTGGGGCTAATAGCTCAGGGGCTAATGGAGATCTTAAGTCATACCCCTTCTACTTCCATATATGGGACCTTAAATCGAAAAAATTCTCCATTGAAATGAATGGCAAGAGCAAAATTATCTTTTGATCCTGATCAAATTTTGCCACGTTACACATATCAATGGTTGAAATGCAAAACCTCCTATCTAAAAAATGCACTTTTTTGAGAAAACTAAAAAATACTATTTTGTTTTCTTACAGAATGCTATTTTTTAAGGATACCCAGTACATAATACACTGTTTTGGACAATATTACTATATTATGTGTTTACAATACCACCTCCTATCTGCACGCAAGGCACTAATGCCTAAGTGCATTGTTCAGATAGGAAGTTTTGCTTTTCAGCCATTGATATAATGTTTGTCAACTTAAAAGATAATTTTCCACGTAAATAACGGTGTAGGTTGTTGTCTAACTGTTAAGGTATAAGGTTATGAAAATACGTAAATTAAAAAACTTAAGGATCCTTCCGGTTATGGCTGCCACGTAGGACGGACGTGTCTCGCTCTGCTCTGCTCCTGGAAAAAAAAAATCGGCAAATAACTCTCTCATTTGGGACAGAACGTATCCCAGCATTTGGGCGAGGATATGTCGGCGAAGCCTAAGGCTGGAAAACCAGGAAAAGGAAAAAGCGAGCCGCCGAAACAGTCCAAATTAACGGACTTTCAGGTCTGTGACGCAGCAAACAAGGCTCCATATATGGCGGAGGAAGCTGGCGGCGGTGCGATTTCTGCGGGGAATGGCGCAGATGCGCTGATGGCTGCCATGAGTTCAATGAGAGCGGACTTTTCCTCTAGATTTGATGGGATTATGACAGCGCTGGAAGGAATAAGAAAGGAATTGGGTGACTGTGTAGAACGAACGGCGCAGATGGAGCTCCGTCTCGCTAGTGCTGAAGATGACGTCACCCGTCTTCAATTAAAGGTGCGCACTTTGGAAAAAAAAAATAAATCTCTGGAAGATAATATTTTGGATTTGGAATCTCGGTCGAGACAGAATAACTTGAGGCTGGTGGGTCTTCCAGAGGAATCAGAAGGTCGGGACGTATGTTCCTTTCTGGAAAAGTGGATTCCGGAGGTGCTGGGCAGCGAGGAGTTGCAATCAGCAGTGGTTCTGGAAAAAGCACATCGTATTGGCCCACGGAGAGATAAGGGACCGCCGAGGACCTTAATTATGAAGTTTCTAAGCAACAGAGACAGGATGAAGATCTTCAACGCTGCACGTGCTAAAGGAGAGATTAAACACCAGGACCAGCAGGTGCGGTTCTACCCAGATTTGGCCACAGGAATCCAGCAATTGAGGAAGCAGTTTGATCCCGTACGTAAGGAGCTGCGCAACCTTGGGATTCGTCATGGTGTAAT
Source organism: Pholidichthys leucotaenia (assembly GCA_020510985.1). NCBI lineage: Eukaryota > Metazoa > Chordata > Actinopteri > Cichliformes > Pholidichthyidae > Pholidichthys > Pholidichthys leucotaenia. The sequence continues at coordinate 152,210,232 of CM035838.1, forward strand.
CTATCCTGCGAGACTGCTGACCACGTATGAGGGCAGAACCCACATCTTCAAGACCCCAGAGGAGGCGCAGGAGTTCATCAAGAAGATCAAAGAAGAAGAAGAGACTGGTGGGAGCTAAGCATGAACAAAATATAAGGTAGAATAACTAAGCATTTGCACAGGCATCTGACTGACTTGAAGTAAATAGTAAGTTTACAAAATATAGATTGTATTATATATTAAAAAAAAACAAAACAAAAACAAAACAAACAAACAAAAAAAAAAAAACTAGGATGTACAAAGTTGGTAAAAATTTTGGAGTTAAGTTGGAAAACTACAGAGGAGAGTTAATGTTACGTCATTTAAAGCAGTAGAGTTAGGGTGATTGGGAGGATGAAGAAGGAGTGGCTTAGGCTGTTCCCCGTGGATGTGGAACAGTCGATGGCTATATCGGGAGACAGAATTTTTCTTTTGATTTTGGGGGGTTTGCCACAAGTGTGGGAAGGGGGAATTTGTTTGTGTGTAGTTTGTAGGATGAATGTTCAACCACTCATGTTTTTGCTTCTCTGTATGAGCATGTTTACACTGCAAGGTAATCCCAAACTCTCTATTGATCATGGACCAAAGTGTTAATCTTAATTTAACTTCATGGAATTGCAGAGGTCTACAAAATTTAAAAAAACTTAAACAAGTTATGAATAAAATAAAGAACATGGGTTCAAGAATTGTGTTTTTACAAGAAACTCATCTGATAGAGGAGGATGTTAAAAGAATTAGGAGTAGATGGCAGGGAAGTGTATTCACCTCTTCATTTTCATCCCGAGCCAGGGGAGTTATGACTCTCATACATAAATCAGTTCCTTTTCAAGTGAAAAATGTAATTGGAGACAAATTTGGAAGATATGTAATCATTCAAGGTTCTTTGCTATTAGAAAATATAAATCTTGTGAACTTATATGGTCCCAATATAGATGACCAGAAGTTCTTTGCTAATTTATTTCTCATCTTATCATCACTTACAGGGCAACATATAATAGCAGGGGATTTTAATTGTACATTGAATCCAGGTGTGGATAGATCAACAGGACTGGATTGTACGCACATTGGATGTAGGATGACTATTAATCATTTTATGAAAGAATTGAGATTGTTAGATATATGGAGAGAAATGAAACCACAAGTTAAAGCCTATTCTTGTTATTCCAGTACCTACAAGACATTCTCACGTATTGATTATTTTTTGATTTCCACAGAATTAAGGTCCAAGATTCAAAACTGCTTTTATGATAACATCGTGATCTCTGACCATGCACCCTGTTGTCTAATATATGTAGATAAAAAATTGACAAAGGAATCAGGTAGATGGCAATTTCAGCATAAATGGCTTCAGGATGAGGAATTTGTCAAGTATATAGAAAAACAGATAGACGAGTTCTTTGACATCAATACTACACAAACATCAGCATGTGTAAAGTGGGAGGCTTTCAAAGCTTTTATTAGGGGACATATTATTAGTTATACAGGATCAAAATCTAAGAAGACTCGAGAGGAGAGAGCTAAATTGGAACATAAAATAAAAAATCTTCAGGAAAAAGTGTATGCAGGAAGTGACCCAAGGTTGGAGAATGAATTACTGATTTTGAGAGCTGAATATGACAAAAAATCAGCGAATAGAGCTGCCTCGAGTCTTCTAAGATTGAAACAATCTTTTTATGAACAAGGTGAAAAATCAGGAAAATTATTAGCATGGCAGATTAAACAATTGGAAATTAAAACACCAATTACCAGTATTATAAGTAATGGACAGGTAGTTATAGATCCTTTAGAAATTAATAGAGCCTTTAGAGATTACTATGAAAAATTATATGATACCAAAAATGAACCTGAATTAACAAAACTAAATGGGTTTTTGAACGAACTATCTATACCGTGTATTCCAAATGAAAACAGGGAGATATTGGAGTCTAAAATTAGTCAAGAAGAAGTTGGGCTAGCCATTGATAATATGAAATCAGGAAAAAGTGCAGGACCAGATGGTCTTCCAGTTGACCTTTATAAAAAATTTAAGAATAAATTAATAAAACCTTTTTTGGAAATGGTTTTAGAAGCATTTCAAAATAATAATTTACCATCATACATAAATAATGCCTTAATTATACTGCTGCCAAAACCAGGTAAGCCCTCTAATAAATGTGAAAATATGAGACCAATAAGCCTATTAAACGCCGACCTTAAGATAATCTGTAAAATTTTAGCAAGACGAATACAAGAAATTTTACCAAATATTATTAATCGAGATCAGAATGGCTTTATAAAGGGTAGACAAGGCTTCCATAATGTAAGAAGACTATTTAATATTATTTATTTTAATAAAGAAGCACCGGATACAGCTCTCCTATCATTGGACGCCGAAAAGGCCTTTGATAGAGTTGAATGGCCCTTTCTTTTTGAAGTACTACAAAGGTTTGGACTTGGAAATAATTTCATAAAATGGGTTCAAATAATATACAATAATGCTACAGCAGAAATCCTAACAAATAACAATATTTCAAAACCAATAAAAATCAATAGAGGATGTCGACAAGGCTGTCCACTTTCACCTTTACTGTTTACTATGGCAATTGAACCTTTAGCGATAGCGATACGTTTACATTCACAAATATATGGAATTAAAGTTGGACCAACAGAACATAAAATCTCCCTGTACGCCGATGACATAATTTTGTTTATGTCGAATCTAAAAAAATCAATTCCAACCTTGTTGAATTTAATAAAGAATTTTGGGGAAATATCAGGATATAAAATAAATAAAACTAAATCTTCAATATTAATGCTAAATGAGACCCAGAGAAATTACCCAGCCCCTGAGGCAAATCAATTCAATGTTGTAAATCAGTTTAAATATTTAGGAATCCAAATTATGCCTAAGCTAGAATCAGTCGCCAGTGTCAACTATGAAGCCTTAATGTCAGATATCAGTGAGTTAACTCAGAGATGGATGTCACTACCAATGTCGATGATCGGGAGAATCAATATACTTAAAAGTAATATTTTACCTAAAATACTTTATTTATTTCAATACATTCCCTTATCACCACCTTTAGATCTATTCTCAAGAATAAAAAAAAAGTTAGTGGAATTTATATGGAACAACAGGAGGGCTAGATTACGTTTGTCTTTATTATATTTACCATTTGATCGTGGAGGTCTGAAATGTCCAAATTTTATGTTGTATTATTGGTCGGCACAACTGAGGTCTATGACATATTATTTTTCATCAAATGATCTCCCTCACTGGACTGAAATGGAATCATACAATTTACCTTTACCTCTTCCCATATTCATATACTCAGATTCGGCAAAAAAATTACAAAAACAAGTTAAAAATCCATTTGTAAAGCATATGATCAAAATATGGTGTGAAGCTAAAAACTATTTAAAAGAACCACAGTTATTGTCACAATTTAGTCCAATATGGGGTAATCAATATTTTAAACCAGGGAGAGCGGACGCTGTATTTAAAGTATGGAATTTAAAAGGGATACAAAAGATTCAGGATTTATATTTGCCAGGTGCAGACAACATAATGTCTTTTGAAGAGCTGAGGATCAAATTTAATCTCAATAGAACACATTTTTTTAAATATCTTCAACTTAGAAACTTTATTCGATCAAATCAAAATAAAGCTCTCACTCGACCTATTTATTCATCCTTGGAAAAAATGATGATGAAAGATAGTAAAAGAAAGGGTATTATTTCAGAGTTTTATAACTCATTGACACTATCTTCAAGTGAAAATTCACTGAAAAGATTAAACTACTGGAAAGAAGATCTGCAAATTGAAATTTCAGAGGAACAATGGGAATTGGCTTGTACAGAAGCTCAAACCAAATCAATAAATGCACGCCTTAAATTGATACATTTCAAATGGTTAATGCGGATGTATGTTACACCGGAGGAGTTAAATAGATATAACAAAAATATACCAGATACATGCACAAAATGCATGGAAAGTAAAGGAACCCTATTTCATTGTTTATGGGAATGTAGATTAATAAGAATGTTTTGGGAAGAGGTGAGGGTAACAATTGAAAAAATAATCTCAAAACAAATCATATTGAATCCTAAACTGTTTTTGTTGGGTCTGTACCCAGAAAAGCATAATTTTAATAAAAGTGAAAGAACATTCATAGACCTCAGTTTGCTTAATGCCAAAAAATGTATTGCACTATTATGGAAAAAGACTCATAGACCAGATGTGACTCAGTGGTTAAGACAGATGTTAACAAACCTTCCATTAGAAAGAATAACATATATACTAAAATCAAAGGAAATTGTGTTTGAGAATATATGGAGACCTTTTATTGATTATGTAAAAAATTTAAACATAACTCTTGAAGAAGAAGGTGAATGATGTGTGTGGACCTTGTAAATTCCAAACTGGTGAACATAATATGTATACTTATGTATTGGATTGTCTAGACTAAACAGAGGAGCATTGTTGAAGACTTGATTTTGTTGGTGGTTGTTGGTGTTTTTAGTGCATTTTTTTTTTTGTAGTACTTTAGTGTTAGTGTTTGATTGTTTGTATCATGTTTGTTAAAAAAAACAAAAAGAAAAGGTTCAATAAAGATATTGTGGAAAAAAAAAAAACTTAAGGATATGGCTGTATCCCCGGTTCTTCAAGTAGCATGAGTGAGATGTCTCACTATGGGATACGCCCCTCCGAAGCATTTATCTCATTATGCCAGTTCTGATTGGCAGATGATTGCAATGCCACACCTCGTATAACACTGCAGCAAAGACATCGAGTTGCTAGCTGTTAACATGCGGCCTACATATCTCCCGAGGGAATACTCACACGTGATCTTTTTTTTTTTTTTTTTTTTTTTTTTTTTTTGGTACCCGTAGGTAGATTTGTTCTGCAGTCTGGTGACAAGCCACCAGCTGCCGGCTGCTGCGTGTGCAAGCGCCCCTTAACTCCCTAACCTGCATGTTTTTTTTTAGCATGTGGGAGGAAACCGGAGAAATCCCGGAGTAAACCCACGCAAACACGGGGAGAACATGCAAACTCCACACAGATCACTGTTGGCCGGGGGCAGGGATCGAACCCACGATCTCATGATCCCCGCGATCCCCCAGCCGAGGGTAAACTGTGCTGCTGCGGTGCTAACCACTGCGCCACCGTGCAGCCATCTGCATTGTTATTTATGCAAATCCGACCGCAAACGCTGGGACAGCGCGTGACGTCATCCACTCAGTAACCAGCAGGCTGCAGACAGAACACCCAGATGCTCTTCTCCTCATCTCAGGCGATTTCAACCATGTTTCACTGTCTCCCATTCTACCCACGTTTACCCAGTATGTCACATGCCACACTAGAGACAATAAAACACTGGACTTATTCTACGCAAACACTAAGGAGGTGTACACCTCATCACAACTCCCCCCACTCGGGAGATCGGATCACAACTTGGTTCATCTCCGGCCGGTGTACAAACCCTAGTGCACAGACAACCTCCGGTCATGCGCACAGTGAAGTTATGGTCTGAGGAGGCAATGGACACTCTAAAGGGCTGTTTTGAAACCACCGCCTGGGAGCAGCTCTGTGATCCACATGGTGAGGACATCGATGGCCTCACTCACACCATCACGGACTACATCAGCTTCTGTGTGGACAACACCGTTCCCACCAAGACCATACGGTGCTGCTCAAACAACAAACCCTGGATCAACCCTGAGATAAAAACACTTCTGAGAGAGAAGAAGAGGATCTTCAGGTCGGGGAACAGGGAGATGCTGAAGTCCGTACAGAGGGAGCTGAGGAGAAAGATCAGAGAAGGCAAGGACAGCTTCAGGAAGAAGGTGGAGGACAAGCTGCAACAGAGCGACATCAGCGAGGTCTGGAGAAACCTTAAAACTAGGCATGCCCAAAGTCCGGCCCCCGGGCCAAATCCGGCCCGTGTCCAAATTTCCACCGGCCCGAAGCGTCCTGTCATAAAATCAATAATACGTGGCCCTCCAGCACAGTTTCTCACAGTAAACAATACACACATACCAAAAACAACAATTTTATATTTCACCAGAGGGTGGCAGTAGACCTGTGGCCGCATTCTCGTCGCGTGACCCCAGTGTGAACTTTTACCCCTGTGGTATGTTTTTAGCTCATTTCTAAAATGGCAACTGGAACTAAAAAGAGGAAAGCTGACAGCGAGGGCCGCCGTCAATGAGGGCCAAGCTACGAAGTGGCAATGCTGATTGCCAAGCACTGCAAACCTTTTACTGAGGGTGAATTCATTAAAGACTGCGTGATGAAAATGGTGGAGAAAATTTGTCCTGAGAAAAAGCAAGAGTTTGCCAATGTTTGCCTGGGTCGTAGCGCTGTGGCACGGAGGATTGAAGAAATTTCATCTAACATCAAGGGACAATTAGAGGCAAAAGGAGTGGAGTTTGACTTTTTTTCGTTAGCCTGCGACGAAAGCACGGATGCATCTGACACCGCTCAGTTACTGATTTTTTTGAGAGGAGTGGACAATGAAATGAACGTGAGTGAAGAGCTCCTTGACCTTCAGAGCCTTAAGGACCAAACCAGAGGAACAGATTTGTTTGCTGCTGTTTGTTTCACCGTGGATGACATGAAACTGCAATGGAATAAAATCACTGGGATTATTACGGACGGCGCACCTGCCATGGTTGGTGAGCAAAGTGGGCTATCAGCGCTAGTCTGTAAAAAAAAAAAAAAAAGTCAGCGAAGAAGGCGGCAAAGCTATAAAACTCCACTGTATTATTCACCAACAAGTTCTATGTGCCAAACATCTGAAATATGATCACGTTTTGAAACCGGTGATAAAGGCTATTAATTATATTCGTTCCAGAGCCCTGTGCCACCGCCAGTTTCAACAGTTTCTACTCGGCATCCACGCTGAATATGGAGATGTTGTGTATCACAATGCCATAAGATGGCTAAGTCGGGGGTCTGCACTGCAACGATTCTTCTCTCTCAGAAAGGAAATCGGACAATTCTTGGCACAAAAGGGACAACCGATGCCGAAACTCTGCAATCCTATTTGGCTGGCTGATTTTGGATTTTTAGTTGACATAACACAACATCTGAAAGCGCTGAACACGAGCCTTCAGGGGCAAAATGCAGTGGTGAGCCAACTGTATTCATACATAAAAGCTTTTCGGACAAAGCTGCTACTTTTCCAAAGGCACCTGTCACAAACGCAGCCCAATACCACACATTTCCCATCCCTGCAGGAAATGATGACCAGTTTTCCAGAAAACAATATCAGTGCGCAAATGAGGAGGTATGCAGAAAATATCTCATCTCTAACTGAGGAGTTTCAACAGCGTTTCAGGGATTTCGCAGCTATTGAAAAGGAGATCACACTTTTTTCCACTCCTTTTTCCGTGGATCCTGATGACGCTCCAGACCACCTGCAGCTGGAGCTCATTGAGCTGCAGTGTGTCGCGGAGTGTCACGGTCGTCACCAACAACTCCCTCTCGTCGACTTTTACCGCCAGCTGGACAAAGACAGGTTCCAAGAGATTTCAACATTTGCTAAGAAAATGCTGAGCTTGTTTGGCTCGACATACTTGTGCGAGAAGACGTTCTCAGTTATGAACATTAACAAGAACCGTGTGAGGACAAGACTAAGTGACTCTCACCTGCGTGACATCTTGCGCATCAAAACCACTGCTTTTGAGCCAGACCTGGCAACCTTACTGCAGTCGAAACACCAGTGTCACCCTTCACATTAATGCAGGTACATTTTTTTTTATTCTTCTGAGGAGAATAAATTCCAAAGTCTCAGTGAATTGATTTTTTTTGTGATGATCAAACCACAGTTTTGTCAAATTTCTGTCATTTAATTTGACTATACTATACTTTGTCAAAATTCACTGGGATGTGATTTGTTGAAACAAAATCAATAAATACACGTTTCTAAAAATATTCGGAGTCAAATTTCATAAAATAGTTTATTTGTATGTAATTTATTATTATTTTAACCTTTAACTATCCTGGTAATGCAACTGACAACAGATTCTCATTTGCAATGTCAACCTAGCTGCAGACAGCAAAGTGATATAGTTACATATTTACATGGTAATTTACAATGGTAATGGTTCGAGGAATGTCAGGCTGAATGGTCGGCCCCCATACATTTTCACCTGACCAAATCTGGCCCTCTTGGCAAAAAGTTTGGACACCCCTGCTTAAAACCATCTCTGGGCTCCAGAATACCTCCCCCCAGGCCACGGGGGGCAAGGAGTGAGCGAACAATCTGAATCTGTTTTTCAATAGGTTTGACCAACCGCCCTCCCCCCTGACTGCACAACAACCACTGCTGCCTCTGAAGACATCAAGTCCTGCTGCCCACTCCTCACTCCACCAACACCCCCCCACTCCCAACACACAGCCCCCCAACCTGACCCTCACTAAGACCCAGGTGAGGACGGAGCTGAGGAAGATCAAGGCGAGGAAGGCGTCAGGACCGGACGGCATCAGCGCAAAGCTCCTCAAGTCCTGTGCAGACCAGCTGTGTGGGATTGTGGAGTACATCTTCAATCTGAGCCTGAAGCTGGGGAGGGTACCACAGCTGTGGAAAACATCTTGTGTGGTACCTGTACCAAAGACTTCCCACCCCAAAGATCTGAACAGCTACAGACCAGTGGCCCTGACGTCCCACATGATGAAGACCCTGGAGAGACTGCTCCTTGCTCACCTCCGCCCCCTGGTGGGACCAGCGATGGATCCACTCCAGTTCGCCTACCAGCATGGCATTGGGGTGGAGGATGCAGTGCTCATCCTCCTTCACCGTTCTCTGTCCCACCTGGAGAAGCCCGGGAATGTGGTGAGGATCATGTTCTTTGACTTCTCCAGTGCTTTCAACACCATCCAACCGATGATCCTGAAGGACAAGCTGCTGTGCGCAGGGGTGGACCAGCACCTGTCATCATGGATCCTGGACTACCTCACAAACCGGCCTCAGTTTGTGAGAACCCGGGACTGTGTGTCCGACACGATCATCGGTAGCACGGGGGCCCCCCAGGGAACGGTTTTGACTCCCTTCTTGTTCACCCTTTATACTGCGGACTTCTCACACAACACAACACACTGCCATCTACAGAAGTTCTCTGACGACTCTGCGATCGTTGGCCTCATCTCCAACAGAGATGAAGCTGAGTACAGAGGGCTTATCCAGGACTTCGTGGACTGGTGCCATCGGAACTGCCTCCAGATCAACGCGAGGAAAACTAAGGAGCTGGTGGTGGACTGCCGCAGGCAAGGACAACCCCTCACAGCACCAGTAAATATACAGGGAACAGAAATCGAGATGGTGACATCCTACAAGTACCTGGGTGTTCATCTGAACAATAAACTAGACTGGTCACACAATACCGACGCACTCTACAAGAAGGGACAGTGCAGGCTGTTCCTACTGAGGAGACTCAGGTCTTTTGGTGTACAAGGGGCGCTGCTGAAGTCATTCTATGACACGGTGGTGGCATCAGCCATCACTTTTGGAGTGGTCTGCTGGAGCAGTGGCATTACAGCAGCCGGTAGGAAGAGACTGAACAAACTGATCAAGAAAGCTAGCTCTGTCCTGGGGCAGCGCCTTGACCCAGTGGAGGAGATGGGAGAGAGAAGGATGGTGGCTAAACTGTCATCTCTGTTGGAGTCCGAGTTCCACCCTATGCAGGACATACTGAATGCACTGAGGAGCTCATTTAGCAGCAGACTACATCATCCTAGGTGCGCAACCGAGAGGTTTCGCAGGTCCTTCCTACCTACGGCTGTCAGACTGTACAACCTAAGCAGGGCTGCTCGCAGAGATAGCAAAAAGACGTGACAACCTAATAGTATTGAATGCAAAAGACGCAATAGACTTACACAATGGTCCCCTCCGGTTTACAACTAGGAAAATACCGGTCGCTATGGAGGGTGAGAATATGTATGGGTACATAATCATACCATGTAGGATAATTAAGTAAACGGTTGTGCTGTTTCATTCCATCTAGCTACAATGCTCTGCACTGTGTGTGTTTATATATTTACATATTTATTCCATCTAGCTACAATGCTCGGCACTGTGTGTGTTTATATATTTATATATTTATTCCATCTAGCAGCAATGCTCCACGCTGTGTGTTTATATATTTACATATTTATTCCATCTAGCTACAATGCCCCGCACTGTGTGTTTATATATTTATTCCATCTAGCAACAATGCTCCACACTGTGTGTGTTTATATATTTACATATTTATTCCATCTAGCTACAATGCTCTGCACTGTGTGTTTATATATCTACATATTTATTCCATCTAGCTACAATGCTCCGCACTGTGTGTTTATATATTCATATATTTATTCCATCTAGCTACAATGCTCTGCACTGTGTGTGTTTATATATTTACATATTTATTCCATCTAGCTACAATGCTCCGCACTGTGTGTTTATATATTTATATATTTATTCCATCTAGCTACAATGCTCCGCACTGTCTATATATATATATTTATATTTATATGTACATATGTACAGTATACTCGCTGCTCTTGTTTTTCTCTTGCCTTCTGATTGTTGCTCTGAGTGTTGCTATCCCTGTGCTGTTGCAATCCTGGAATTTCCCCATTGTGGGACTAATAAAGGCTTATCTTATCTTATCTTATCTTATCTTATAATCACCTCTTATAAGAAGCCCATGCTACGACGTAGCGTTATTCAAGATAAGCACCTCTTCTCGCTTCACCCAGCAAGAAGGGTTGTCTGGTGAGACATCACACTCATACTACTCAAAGACCCAGGGATACAGCCGTATCTTTAAGTTCTTCATAGTACTCGTTTTGATGTCTCACTATGGGATATGGAGACTCCCATAATGCCAGACGAACCTATCTCGACAATCATCAGCGCTAAGCAGCAACCTGGCTGCCTCAGGGTCCTGGAGTGAGCATTGCTTGAGCCATGCTCAAAGCAGAGATATCCATCCTATAAAACCAAACAAAAGTAAGAGGCGAGGACCAGCTTTCCACCTCACAAATGTCCCCTAAAGAAACCCCCTTAAATGGAGCCCACGAGGCCACCAAGGCCCGAGCGGAGTGAGCCCTCAGGACCACTGATGCCTGAGGCCCCGTGCCAAGTATGCCAGAGCAATCACTTCCACAACCCAGTGGGTTAGCCGTTGCTTGCTGACTGGCCTACTGGTATGAGGTTTGGCACAGGACATGAAGAGCTGGTCACTCTTTCTGAGCCCCTTTATCCTGTCCGTATAAGCACATAAGGCATGGACAGGGCATAATAAATGTGACTGCCATTCTTCGGAAGAAGAGTTGGAAGAAGAAAATGCTATCAAGATGATGGGCGTACACGAACCAACCACCTTAGGCACAAATGCCGGGTTGGACGACAGTGACACCCTAACATCCCCCAAGGCAAACTGAGTACACAACGGGTATACTGAGAGGGCATGAATATCACTGACGTGTTTAGCTGGGGCTAAGGCCAGAAATAGCACTGTTTTCAATAACAAGTGCTTCATGCCAACCTCCCCCAGAGGTATGAGGGGGGGCCCCAACAGCCCATCCAGGATCCCAAGTGTAAATCCCAAGAGGGGACCATGGTCCTGGAAACAGAAAGGAATCTACGCGCTCCTTTCATAAAACGACAGACCAGACGATGTTGACTAGCCGTCTTATCTCCTTGCTTTGCTTGCGGTTGTCCATCGAGTCCGATGATGACGTCCACTTCTATCGGTGAGTCCTTTGATGGCTGTGTAGTCCTATCCTGGACCCACATGTCCTGTTGCAGGTAGGGCATGTAAAAGTTGTAGTAGTGGCAGCAGGGGCTGTAGGTGCATTCCTCCTCAGTCTTCTCTCCTGTCTCCTGGCTGTCCTGTCCTCCTCCATCATACGGGTCCCCACAAGGCACTGCTGTCGCCAGGTGTTCCGGTCAGCAGCAGCCTCCTCCAGAGCCTCAGGTCTGATCCTGCACTTCTTTAAGGCCATCTTTAGCTGGTCCTTGTAGCGCTTCTTCTGCCCTCCAGCAGAGCGTCGACCATGGTGTAGCTGGCCATATAACAACCTGCGAGGCAACCGGTTTGGGGGCATCCTCACCACATGTCCCAGCCAGCGTAGCTGGTGCTGGGTGATCGTTGCCTCAATACTCCTACAGCTGGTCTTAAAGAGTATCTCAGAATGAGGCACATGGTCACGCCAGGTGATTCCCAGGATGCGCTGAAGGCAGCGTATATGGAACCGCTCTAGATCCCTAATGTGGCGGCTGTAAGTCACCCAGGATTCACAGCTGTAAAGGAGAGTAGTGACACAGACTGCCTGGTAAACAGAGATCTTCGTTTGGAGATGGAGGTTGTTGTTCTGGAAGACCCGACGCCGGAGTCTCCCAAAAGAAGCTGATGCCTGCCTGATCCTGTTCTGGACCTCACTGTCAATGGTGTTGTCTACAGCGAGGATGCTCCCCAGGTACTTGAAAGATGGAACAACAGACAGCTGTTCACCAGCAACAGTGAAGGTAGGTGGAGTAGATGGGATATTGGTGCTCCATTGGCAGACGACCTCTGTTTTGCTGGTGTTCACCGTCAGTCCCATCCTGCTGTATGCTCTCACCACAGCAGTAAGAACAGACTGGAGATCTTGTCGGCTATGAGATACCAGAGCACAGTCATCTGCATACTGTAGCTCAATGACTCTCACCCTTTGCAGTTTGGTGGTTGCCTGGAGCCTCCTTATATTAAAAAGGTTGCCATCTAGACGGAAGTCCACTGTTACACCGCTGCTGTCCTCAATCTCCTTGTGGAGAAGTTGGGTGACACAGAGCAGGAAGATGTTAAAAAGTACTGGTGCTAATACACACCCCTGCCTAACCCCTGTACAAACGGGGAAGGAAGGAGATTCCTGTCCACCTATAGTCACCCGAGCAGTCATACCATCATGAAATTGACGGAGGATATTGACAAACTTACTGGGGCAGCCAAACTTAAGAAGAACTTCCCATAGGAGTTCTCTATGGACAGTGTCGAAAGCTTTGGAGAGATCGACAAAGGCCATGAATAGGTCCTGGTGTTGCTCCCGACATTTCTCCTGCAGCTGCCGAGCTGTGAAAATCATGTCCACCGAGCTCCTGCCTTTCCTGAAACCGCATTGCGATTCAGGCAGCACTGATTCTGTGATGTTATTGATCAGCCTGTGAAGCATCACCTTCGCCAGGACCCTCCCAGCAACAGCAAGGAGCGAAATACCCCTGCTGTTGCCGCAGACAGCCTTGTCACCCTTGTTTTTATAAATGGTGACAATTGTGGCGTCTCTCCATTGTTGTGGGATGTTATCATCGGCCCAGACCTTGGTGATGTACTTGTGCAGGGTTTTTGTACACAAGTAGCCTCCTTGTTTCAACAGCTCAGCAGGGATGTTGTCATTACCAGGGGACTTGTTGTTTTTGAGAGAGCGTGTAGCTGATAGAACCTCCAGGAAGGTTGGGGGCTGATCCAGGTCTTGCATCGGAGGAAGAGTAGGCAAGTCGTCGAGAACAGTGGGGTCTGCATCTGAGTCCTGGTTAAGCAGGGTACTAAAGTGTTCAGCCCATCTCAGCAAGATGTTAGGCTGATCCTTTAGGATTCTCAGCCCATCTGCTGTTTTCAGGGGAGTGATGCAACGATTTGTTGGGCCGTAAATCTTCTTGACAGCATTATAAAAATTATGCATGTCATTTTTATCGGCAAAGGCCTGGATTTCATGTGCCTTTTTTGTCCACCACTCGTTCTGCATTGTCCGAGTAGCCCTTTGTACCTCCCGCCGAGCTCTCTGCCACTGATGCCTGATGATAATGGATGAGGGGTTCCTTAAGGTTGCCTGATGTGCTCTGTGCTTGTCCTCCAACAAGTCGTGGATGGTGTCAGAGTTGTCATCAAACCAGTCTTGGTGGTTCTTTCTCTTATAGCCAATCGTTTGGGCTGCTGCCTCACAAAGAGCCGAGCTGATAAAGTCCCACTTCTGGTCCATGGTCTTCTCAGGCAGACTCAGGAAATACTCCACCCCCCCTAGTTTCTCAACCAGGGAGCGACGAAAGTCATTTCTTACATCCAGATTTGCCAGACGGGAGCAATCAAGTTTCCTCCTTTTTGGCCCTTGTAGTCGCAAGGGGGGAGCGCATTTGCATGTGGACCTTGGCCACGATCAACTGGTGATCTGTCCAGCATTCTGCACCTCTCATGGCGCGGGTGATGTGGACATCTCTGATGTCACTGCGCCTCACAATGATGTAATCAATCAGGTGCCAGTGTTTAGAGCAAGGGTGCATCCATGATGTTTTGTATTTAGCCTTTTGCTGGAAGATGTTGTTGGTTATGGTCAGGTTATGCTCAGAGCAGAGAGTGAGCAATCTCACTCCATTTGCGTTAACTTGGCCAACTCCGTGTCTGCCAAGCACTCCACTCCATATCTAATTGTTCTGACCCACTCTGGCGTTAAAATCTCCAAGTAAGAAGATCTTGTCATTCTTGGGGATCCGGCGAAGAGTTTCATCCAGTAACTGGTAGAAGGAATCCTTGGCCTCACTATCCGATGGCACTGTCGGTGCATAGGCACTAAGAAGTGTAACAAAGCGATTCTTAACCAGGGGAATACGGAGTGTCATCAGTCTCTCACTAATGCCAACAGGTGTTTCACTGAGTCTTGGTAGAAGGGTGTTTTTGATGGCCAGTCCTACACCATGCAGATGTTGTTCTCCTGAGGGGTAACCCCTCCAGAAGAATGTGTAGCCCATCCCTTCCTCTGTTAAAGAGCCCTCATCTAGGAGCCTGGTCTCGCTCAGTGCAGCAATATCAATGTTGTAGCGACTCAGTTCAGCAGCAACCAGAGCTGTTCTCCTATGGGGTCTATCAGAACCTCGATCCAGGAGTGTCCTTACATTCCATGTTGCCAGTTTTAGGTTGCATGTTTTCTTTTTATTATTTCGACCGCAGAGGTGGAATGACCCAACAGGCACGGTAACCTGTTCAGGCGAAAGATGGGTAGGCAATTTTTAGGCCACCTTTTCTAGGCCCCTCCCCAGTTGGGGTGAGCAGTGCTGTCCTAAATAGGGCTGCTCAATCACACAGGGGTCTGCCGAAAACAGCTGCCACCCCAGCTGTTAGCGACCATAATAGCCCTGTGCTGCTGACGTGCAGGGTTATAGCTAGGAGCTCCCAGTAACATTCATACCTGCTCCCGTCGCCACACACCCTGTCGCCGCCAGACTTCAACCAGATGTCCAGGAAGGTAAGGCCCACCATGGTCAGAGGTGGACACCTGCACATTGAATTATTTAGAGTGCCGTAGGGGGCGCGCTCTTCCCAATAGCACTGTCTTCACGATGATGAGGTAAATCCGGTGGCGTGGGTAAGCCCATGACGACCAGTCCCTCAACATGGCTGCAGGAGGCTGCCGGGTCCTTGGTCTTTTAAGTCCCGCCTTTTGTGCACCACCAGCACACTGCTTTTCTGTCAGGGGTTGCTCCCTTAGCCTTCACCTTAATAGATTACCCACAAGGCAGTGGGGCTATTTACCCATAGTTGGGGCAGGGGTTGACGGGCGCCAGGGCGTGTCCACACAGGGTGGGCCTATACGCCGCGTCTCTGGGGCCCCCTGCTGCTCCAAGATCCCCTCCAGTTTAGCCTGGGACCGCAGGGTACCCAGTTACCATGTGTGGCCACGAGGAGGCACTGCAGGGGTCTTGGTGGTGGAGAGGCTATGTACCAGCAGGAGGAGACTTACGCACTCTGCTCCTCTTTTCATCCCCAATGGGGGCTAGCTGGTGGTGGTAGCTGTAAGCAGAGCAGCAAGCAGAAAGCAACATGCAACATATGCCATGCAACATGCACTATCTACAAACATCTCTACGTTACTATACTACTGCACTAGGCGCTTCACACGCACCCTGTGTAAATGGGATATACACACACACACTGGGATACACACACACAGATCTTGCAAGAATGAAAGGATCACACCTACTGAGCAGTGCAAAGAGATCTGACCTCTGTCACGGCACCACTTTTAACACACCCTCCACTTGCAATCATAAAGAGACCTAGTAGAGGACGCACTAGTGTTCTGAATTGTGTTAATTACGTTCCGAGGAAGACCCGTTGCTCTCAGGGTGTCCCACTCATGGGCCAGGCCCACAATGCCAGGTGCTCTGGATGTGGGTGAAATGGTGTTCTCCCCACCTGTGACAGCATGTCTCTGTGGACTGGGAGCTGCCATGGCTGCATGTGGAGAAGCTGAAAAATCTCCGCTAGCCAGTGCATCACTGGCTAGTGAGGAGGGATCAGGATTAGCCTGTGCCGGTACTCCCTTACCCTGGCCAGGGTTGAGGAAATCAAGGCCGGGGGGGGGGGCGGCATAATGAAGAACGGGGAGCCATACGTGCGCAAGAGCATCTACCCCAAGAGACGCGCTCTGATCACGTATGGAGAAGAAGAGTAGACACTGCGCATTTTCTTCTGATGCAAACATGTCCACCTCGGCCCAGCCAAACCTCTTCCGAGCCCCCACTCCCCGAATATAGGAGCGCCCCTGAAAAGGAGATCCACTCCGCGATTCTGAGAGGGCTACACACCCAAGATGGGTGTGGCCCTGAGAGACAGGAATTGGTCACTGCTCCACAGGATGAGTCTGCGTGCCAACATGTGCAACCATCTGGACCGTAGACCCCCGACGGTTGATGTAAGACACCACGGTCGTGTTGTCCGTCCTCACTAAGACATGGTGTCCACAGAGGAATGGGAGGAAGTGCTTCAGCGTGAGAAACACTGCTACAGGCTCCGGATAATTTATGCGCGCTCACTGCAGGGCATCCCTCCAGAGACCCCTTGCAGCATGACCCTTGTGTGTTCCGCCCCAGCCCGTCAAGCTTGCATCTGTGGTGATGACTTTCCGGGCTTGGACTGTGCCAAGTAGCACTCCCTGTACCAGGAAGGATGGGTGCCGCCAATGGTGCAGCACTATTACGCATTCCATATTCACCGGCACCCTGTATGCGTCATGACGCATGGGATCCAACTTGAGGGAGGCCACCCAGCACTGGAAATCCCTCATATACAGGCGACCGAGCCAAATCACCAGAATTGCTGAGGCCATCAGACCCAGTAGTTGAAGGTACAGTCTGAAAGGGACGGATGCTTAAGGTTGGAAACGAACGAGAAACGCTCTGAACAATTCCACTCGCTGCGCTGACAGGCAGGCTGTGAAGGACACGGAGTCTATTGATAAACCCAGAAAGTTTATTCTCTGTGTCAGAGAAAGCACACTTGTCTCTTTGTTTATCACAAACCCCAGATTGATCAGGTGCTGGATGACAACAGCCGTGTACATCACAGCCTCATGACCTGATCGTGCAAGGATGAGCCAATCGTCTGAATACGTTGTCAGACGGATACCCTGTCACCATAACGGGACTATTACGGCCTCAGTACAGCGAATGAACACCCGTGGGCTCAGAGAGAGACCGAACGGCAGCACCCTGTATTCGTCACAAACACCTTGAAATGCAAACCTCATATTTCCTGTGTGGAGGATAAATCTGAATGTGGAAATATGCGTCTGCCAAATCGATCGAGCTCATGAAATCCCCTCATTGAATTAGACGCACCAGGGATGCATGTGTAAGCATCCTGAATTTATATTTTCTGAGGTGCTTGTTCAGAGCCCACAGATCCAGGATAGGGTGAATTCCGCTCCATCCCCATTTGGGAAACAGAAAATACCTGGAATAAAAGCCGGCATGACTCTGATCGGGATGCACAACACATATCGCTCTTTTCTTTAACAAAGAATTGATTTCTTCTTGCAGAATCACAGCACTTTCCCCCCTTCCCCTGCGAATACATTATTCCCGAGAAGCGAGATGGAGGGACAGCAAATTTCAGACTGTAACCCCGTGTGACGGTTTTTATTATCCAGGCTGAATAGGTGAGCGCAGCCCATTTTTCTGTCATTGGTGAGAGACATGAAGCCGGCTCCTGTGAGATCCCTGCACACTGAGCCTCCAATTGTTGTGTTATGGGGCCGACTAGTGGTGGGGCATGGTTGTGTACCTCGATCGACACTGTGCATGCACCAGGTGATCGTATTTTGACAGTCTTCCCGGCTGCGCTCATCCTCATGGGGAGATTCCCCCGAGAACATGCAGCCAGAGGGGCATTCATTGATTTCTTGTTCACTGATTTTATCTGCGCCCTCGAACTTTGGTCTGGATGCAACAGAGGAAAATGTTTTATGTTGCACAAACATTTTAGTGAACAATTGATTGTGCTTAAGCGACTCTGTGGGGAAAATGGGGCAGACATTTCCACAACGGAGCCTTCTCCCTCCTGAGCTGGGACGTGTGGACGTTGTTCTTCCGTTACATGTTGCAGCGGGGCTGTGCACACAGAACAGGGAAGCTGGTGAACGGGGAACATGCCGCTTGTCCTGCGGGAAGATGGAAGGCTGTCAAGCCACCCTCTTCTTCCTCTTGGCCTGTTGACCAGCGGTCTGCGTGGGGGGGTCCCAGCGGAGCAGCAGTCTGAGTTGGAGCTTTCCTGGGCCAGCCTCCTTTCACCTGCTGTGTAGGTGGGGCAGCTGGAACAGCTTGAGACTTAGGCCATTTGGGAATTTTGAAATGGAGAAGGGGCCGCGAGACAGCCTGTGCGAAGACGTGTCTTGTGGCTGGTGGAGGAGCAGACTCGGGTTTGCAAGGGAGGCAAAGCTGGAATGCTTCATTGTCCCTCTTCCTCACCTTGCAACGCTGTCGCATTGAGGTGAGAGCTGCACCAAAAATGCCATCTGGAATAATCGGCATGTCCAAAATTTCCTCCTCCTCCTTCTCAGATAGGTTTGTCAGGTTAAGCCATCTTGCTCTCTCCTGCAACACCGTCATTCCTATGGATTTCCCTGCGGCTTTGACCACACAGCACTGTACGCGGAAGCAGATGTCCATAATCACAGAAGTCTCTTCCCACACATTGTGGCTTGATAAGTGACGAGCATGGATGAAATGTTAAGGGTCCTAGCTGCCAAAGCTGCTGCTTTGTAGGCTCGCTCAGTCATAGCGGACTGAAAACAATCAATTTTTGATGACAGTGTGGGACTCCTGGAGGTCACCGACAGCCACGGGTGGAGGTGGGCTGCTACCAACGGCTCCATCGAGGGCATACAGAGCACACGGTGCTTTTCCATACCCTCAAAGTCCAGAGAGGAAGCCCCTGGAATGGGATTCTTGCTAATAAATGGGCAGTCGCTCCAAGTGGCCAACAGCTCCTCTAGCAGCTCTGGGAAGATGGTGAGTAGCTGCTTTGCCTTCCTGGATGCCTGGGGTAATTTCTTCCATTCATAGGGGGACTTGGGAGTCTCCGTTACTGCTTCAGGTTAGGGCTGCGGCGCATTTGCACATATCCTGCATGTCCATGCTGAGAGAGGGGGGTGTTGGTAAACTGCCCTGCTCGCCCTGGGAGGCAAAAACAGCTTCAGGTTTTGCAGCCTGAGCCGGCGAGACGAAGAAGTCATCATCCTCGTCGCCTTAGGATATGAGGAGCTCTGAGTCATCCTCGTCCTCCTCCTCATACTCTAACTCCAGAATGTCTTCCATTTGCGGCGCATCTGCTGTCATGTCCAACTGAGAACCCCAGCTGGCTCCAGAGCATGCTTCAGCAACCGCACTGAGCCCCTCCTTCGCCCCGCCACACGATAGTTCGCTGGTTGTGGACAGGTAAGGGTCCTTCCTTGACAGGCTGGCTTGGTGAGCGAACCGTCGGCTGAGACTCTTCAGGGTGAAACTGGCGCAGTGTCTGCATGAACCCAGTGCCTCTATTGCAAGTCAGGCATGTTCCAGCCCGAGGTAAGACAAGCAGACCTGATGTGTGTCTTTACTCGAGATCTTATTCCCATAATTACAGAGACAAGCTTCTGAGTCAGTCTTCTCTGGTGTGAGCAAGACTGGGATCCATTGTCGTTAACTGGGATGTTAACTTTGTAGGATATTGGTCAAGCTGGTGTGCTAGCCTGTGGGCGCGAAGTTAGCTGGTGTGCTAACTTTTGAGCACGGTGTTAGCTGGTATGCTATCATGTAGCGCGGTGTTAGCTGGTGTGCTAAAACCATGCAAGTGGGGAAAAAGACGACTTCACCGAAGTTAGATTGCTATTTTCCCGCCTATGGTGAAGACTAGAGAGTCGCTTGCTAAGTGGAAACAACTGCTAGTGCCCGGTGACAGAGTGGAAACCAAACTCCACAGTCTATGGACAGTTAAGCTAGCTAGCCCAAGATTAAGATATGCGCTGAAGTGAGAAGAGGTTTTTGAATAAAGCTACATTGTAGCATGGGCTTCTTATAGAGGGGCTGCACCGACGTCACACGGGTCATGTGTCTTTTGTTTACTGCGCCATTTTAGACGGCAACAAACAGTCAACTCACCAACAGCAAGCGTGAGTGAGCGTAATCAACGGAATAAATGGCCAAATAGTCAGAAATAGTAAAATCAAAGGTTAACAGACAATGGTTTGACAGAACAGGGTTATGAGGAGACACTACTAGATTTTCCCCCTCATGGATCGTCACCTTATCGTGGTGGGGGGTTTGCGTGCCCCAGTGATCCCAGGAGCTATGTTTTCTGGGGCAATTTGCCTCTGATAGGGTCACCCAAAACAAACTGGTCCTGGGTGAAGGGCCAGACTAAGAACGATCCAACAGACTCTCATGATAAATTCTATATCAAGGATTCAGTGTACCCCGCCCGGTATGGGGTTACCGGGGCCCCACCCTGGAGCCAGGCCTGGGGGAGGGGCTCGATGGCTAGCGTCTGGTGGCACCACCTGCAGGAGGGATCATGGGGGTCCGGTGCTATGTGGATTAGGTGGCGGTCAAAGGCGGAGACCTTGGTGGACTGAGCCCAAGCTTTCTAAACTGGCTTTTGGTATGTGGAATGTCACCTCTCTGGTGGGGAAGGAGCCTGAGCTGGTGTACGAGGTTGAGAGATACTGGCTAGATATAGTCGGCCTCACCTCAACACACAGCTCCGGTTCCGGAACCAGTCTCCTGGACAGAGGCTGGAGCTTGGCCTTTTCTGGAGTTGCCCCGGGCGAGAGGCGACGAACAGGGGTGGGTATTCTTGTATCCCCCCACCTTGCTGCCTCTATACTGGAGTTTTCCCCGGTGGATGAAAGGGTTGCTTCCCTGCGCCTTCGGGTTGGGAAACGGGTCCTGACCATCATCTGTGCCTATGCACCAAATGATGTTTCAGAGTACCCACCCTTTTTGGAGTCTGTGACTGGGGTGCTGGAGGGTGCTCCTCTTGGAGACTCCATTCTCCTACTGGGGGACTTCAATGCGCACGTGGGCAACAACAGTGAAACCTGGAGGGAGGTGATTGGGAGGAACAGCCTGCCCGATCTGAACCCGAGTGGTGTTCAGTTATTGGACTTCTGTGCTAACCACAATTTGTCCATAACGAACACCATGTTCAAGCATAAGGGTGTCCATATGTGCACCTGGCACTAGGACACCCTAGGTCGCAGGTCGATGATCGATTTTGTTATTGCGTCATCAAACCTGTGACCGTATGTCTTGGATACTCGAGTAAAGAGAGGTGCAGAGCTGTCAACTGATCACCACCTGGTGGTGAGTTGGATCCGATGGCAGGGGAGGAAGCCATTCAGACCTGGTAGACCCAAACGTATAGTGAGGGTGTGCTGGGAACGTCTGGCTGAGGCCCCTGTCCGGGAGGTCTTCAACTCCCACCTCCGTAAGAACTTCAACCACATTCCGAGGGAGTCTGGAGACATGGAGTCTGAATGGGCCATGTTCTCCACCTCTGTTGTTGAAGCGGCGGCCCAGAGCTGTGGCCGCAAGGTGGTCGGTGCATCTCGTGGTGGCAACCCCCAAACCAAGTGGTGGACACCAGTGGTGAGGGGGGCCATTAAGCTGAAGAAGGAGTCCTATCAAGCTTGGTTGGCTTGTGGGACTCCCGAAGCAGCTGAGGTGTACCGGCAGGCCAAGCGGAGTGCAGCTCGGGTGGTTGCTGAAGCAAAAACCCGGGTATGGGAGGAGTTCGGTGAGGCCATGGAACAAGACTTTCGGTCGGCCTCGAAGAGATTCTGGCAAACTGTCCGGTGGCTCAGGAGGGGAAATCAGCTCCCTGTCCACACTGTGTATGGTGCGGATGGGGCGCTGTTGACTTCGACTGGGGATATCGTTGGGCGGTGGAAGGAATACTTCGAGGATCTCCTCAATCCCACTGATACGCCTTCCACAGAGGAAGCAGGGTTTGTGGATGAGGGGGATGACTCACCTATCACAGGTTCTGAGGTCGCGAAGGTGGTTAAAAATCTCCTTGGTGGCCGGGCCCCGAGGGTGGACGAGATTCGCCCTGAGTACCTCAAGGCCCTGGATGTTGTTGGGCTGTCATGGTTGGCATGCCTCTGCAACACTGCGTGGACGTCGGGGGCAGTGCCTTTGGCATGGCACACTGGGGTGGTGGTTCCTCTCTTCAAAAAAGGGGACCGGAGGGTGTGCGCCAACTTTACAGGGATCACACTCCTCAGCCTCCCTGGGAAGGTCTATGCCAAGGTACTGGAGAGGACAGTCCGGCTGTTGGTCGAACCTCAGATTCAGGAGGAGCAATGTGGTTTTCGTCCTGGCCGTGGCACATCGGACCAGCTCTTTACCCTCTCGAGAATTCTCGAGGGTTCGTGGGAGTTTGCCCAACCAGTTTACATGTGTTTTGTGGACTTGGAGAAGGCATTTGACCGTGTCCCTCGTGGTTTTTTGTGGGGGGTGCTTCGGGAGTATGGGGTATTGGGCTTGCTGTTACGAGTCCATCGAGTCCATCCTCACCACCTCCATAACCGTGTGGTACGCAGGAGCCACTGCCAGGGACAGACTAAGGCTGCAGCGCGTCGTGCGCACTGCTGAGAAGGTGATCGGCTGCAAGCTCCCATCTCTCCAGGATCTGTACATCTCCAGGACCCGGAGGCGTGCTGGCCGGATCATAGCCGATCCCTCACACCCTGGTCACGTACTGTTTGCCCCCCTCCCCTCTGGTAGAAGACTTCGGTCCATCCAGACTAAAACCTCCCGTCACATGAACAGCTTCTTCCCCTCTGCCATTAGACTGCTGAACACTAAGTGACTTATTGACTCTCATGCACCATGTACAGCAGTTCAACCAGACTCATGTCAATCATCACTGTTTTCTTTCTGCATTACCGACTGCACTATATAGTTCTCCACAGTATCTGCTGCTGGCTAATATATATTTTAACTGTTGACCAGTATCACTTAATCTTATCCTACACTTTATTACATGTATAGTTTATTTCTCTTATCTTATCATGTTTAATGTTGCAGCATTGTACCGAGACAAATTCCTAGTTTGTGTACTACATGAACAATGGCAATAAACCTGATTCTGATTCTGATTCTGAGCCATTTGGTTTCTGTACGACCGTTGTGAGAGTTTGGTTCGTATTGCCAACACTCAGGTGGACTCATTCCCAGTGAGAGTTGGACTCCGCCAGGGTTGCCCTTTGTCACTGATCCTGTTCATAATTTTTATGGACAGGATTTCTAGACGCAGCCAGGGAATGGAGGGTGTCATGCTTGGTGACCACAGGATCTTATCTCTGTTGTTTGCAGATGATGTTGTCCTGTTGGCTTCATCCAGCAATGACCTACAGCTCTTGCTGGGATGGTTTGCCACTGAGTGTGAAGCGGCTGGGATGAGAATCAGCACCTCCAAGTCCGAGTCCATGGTCCTCAGCCGGAAAAAGGTGGATTGTCCTCTCTGGGTTGGGGACAGGCTCCTTCCCCAAGTGGAGGAGTTTAAGTATCTTGGGGTCTTATTCATGAGTGAGGGGAAAATGGAGTGAGAGATTGACAGACGGATTGGAGCAGCATCTGCAGTGATGCGGACGTTGTACCGGTCTGTTGTGGTGAAGAGGGAGCTGAGTTCTAAGGCAAAGCTGTCGATTTACCAGTCAATCTACATTCCTACTCTCACCTATGGTCGTGAGCTTTGGGTAATGACCGAAAGAACGAGATCGCGGATACAAGCGGCTGAAATGAGCTTTCTCCATAGGATTGCTGGACTCACCCTCAGAGATAGGGTGAGGAGCTCAGTCATCCGGGAGAGGCTCAGAGTAGAACCGCTGCTCCTCCACATTGAAAGGAGTCAGTTGAGGTGGTATGGGCATCTGATTAGGATGCCTCCTGGACGCCTCCCACTTGAGGTGTTTTGGGCACGTCCCACTGGGAGGAGACCCTGGGGCAGACCCAGGACTCGGTGGAGAGACTATGTCTCCCAGCTGGTCTGGGAACGCCTTGGTATCCTCTCTGAAGACCTGGAGCAGGTGGCTGGGGAGAGGGAAGTCTGGGCTTCTCTGCTTGAACTGCTGCCTCTGCGACCCGGACCTCCGGAAAAGTGGTAGAAGATGGATGGATGGATGGATGGATGGATGGATGGACGGACTACTAGATTTTCTATTTCTATGCCATATGTCAGAACAAGGTCCAACTTGTGGTGGAGATAGTGGGTAGAATTTCCTACTTTCTGAGAAAACCCCATCGAGTCTAATATTGAATTAAATGCCATATCAAGGCAATCACTACATCAACATGTATATTAAAGTCCCCTACTATAATTATTCTATCTGATTTCAGCACTAAATCCACTAAGAATTCAGCAAATTTGGATAAAAACTCGAAGTAGGCTGAGGGAGGACGATAAACTATGGCAAATAAAATTGTGTTTCACCTAAAATTGCTAAAATGCCCAATACTGAGGACCAGACCCTCAAAGGAATTATAACATGTTTTTTGCTTTACATTAACCAGTAATTTGGAATGGTAAATTGTTGCTACTCCTCCTCCACGACCAGAACTTCTGGAATTTTGACAGTTTAAATAACCAGAGAGAGTTTATTCATTTAAACCAACATAATCCTCTTGCCCTAACCAAGTCTCTGTAAGGGATATTAAATCAAGCTGATGATCAATTAACAGATCATGGACTAGCAGAGACTTGGGAGTTAGAGACCTAATATTTAACAAACAGTATTTAATTTTTAAAATATGAGGAGGAACAGAGGCCAAGTCATTAAATTTAGAGGCTTCATGTTTAATTTGAGTTTTACCAGCTTTTTGTTTAATCACTTTGGGATGCTTATACATTATACTTTTATTTACTTTGGAGGGAGCAGACAATGATTCTCTGATGGGGAAGACAGGGACTAAGTTGAGGGGTAGCAGATGAAGAGGAGCTGCAGAGAGGCATGTAAGACTGCGACTCTGCTTCCTGGTCCCAACTCTGAATTGTCAAGGTTTTGGAAATTTGAATAAAAATGCTTCCAGATTGTTAGATAAAAGAGACGCACCATCCAAAGTGGGATGGACGCCGTCTCGTCTAATAAGACCAGGTTTTCCCCAAAATGAGTTCCAATTGTCTATGTAGCCCACATTGCTTGCAGGACACCACACAGACAGCCAGCAGTTGAAGGATGACATGCAGTTAAACATGTCATCACTGGTCAGATTGGGGAGGGGCCCAGAGAACACTACAGAGGCAGATATCATTTTGGCAAAGTTACACACCGATTCCACACTAAGTTTTGTAACTTCCGACTGCCGGAGTTGGATGTTGTTAATGCCGGCGTGGATAACAATTGTGGAGTATTTACAGTTACTTTTAGCCAGCATTTTCAAATTTGACTCGATGTAGACTGCTCTGGCCCTAGGAATGTATTTGACTATGGCCACTGGAGTCTCTAGGTTCACGTTTCTGATTATAGAGTCACCAATGATCAGAGTTTTCTCCTCAGTGGGTGTGTCACTGAGTGGGGAAAAGTGATTAGAAACATGAACAGGTTGGTGGTGAACCAGGGGCTTGCAACTATGCTTCTTTCTCACCGTCACCCACCCAATCTCTCTTGGCTGCTCAGAAGAGGTGGAAGCCAGAGGACGGCTAGCAGGGCCTATGTTAGGGTGCTCCGCTGCAGCTAAGGGGAGCCCGTCATTATTAACTGGCGCTGACGGTGTTTCAATGCAGCGGAGCCAGGATTCCAAATTGCACAACCTTGCCTCGAGCGCCTCAAAAAGACAACATTTATTACATTTACCATTATCACTAAAAGAGGCAGAGGTGTAGCTAAACATCTGACACAGAGAGCACACCAGAGCAGAAGGGGAAGGAGAACTAGTAGCCAGAGCTAGTGGCTAACCCAAAGCTAACACAAACATCGATGAAAGGTGAACAGAAGGCTAAAGAGGGTGATTAGGTGACACTGAGTGAGCACACAGGTGCAAGAGGCTTGTTAAACAGAAGTGAGGCGACAGTAGATGGGAAAAAAGGCAATTAAAATACAATTAAAGGCAATAATCCTCAGGAGAGTGAGGAGAGCTAAGCACAGAGTAAACCACACCAACAGCCAGCAACACAGGAAGTGACCTGTCCATGAGGAAGGCAGTC
The DNA here is from genome assembly GCA_020510985.1 of Pholidichthys leucotaenia. Taxonomy (NCBI): domain Eukaryota; kingdom Metazoa; phylum Chordata; class Actinopteri; order Cichliformes; family Pholidichthyidae; genus Pholidichthys; species Pholidichthys leucotaenia. The sequence goes on from CM035838.1 coordinate 152,236,713, forward strand.
CAGTCGGAGGGGCCTTGTAGCAAGCCCGTGGTGGACACGCCCCTGGGGATGCGGGGGCCCACGGACCAGGATCATCTCTCACGAAACCTCAATTCAGGTCCAACACTGTGCGAGTCGCCTCCCATAAAACCCTGTCATCTGGGGTTGCTGGTCGAACCTGACGGAGATGGTTGGCGTGCCACACCGAATCATCTGCCAGTTTGAAGGTCGCTGAGCCCAGTTGCGCGATGATTCTGATGGGTGTCGGTGGGGGCTGTGTTGGGGCCAACTATGGGTCTGGCCGTTCGATTATGTGGACCTGAACCCAGTCCATCACTGCAAGCGGCATTTTGTTTGGCTGTACACGATGTTGAGGCTGTGCTGGTGTAGCTCTTACGTCTGCTGTGGGGCATCCACCAGGCTGTGGTGGTTCTGCTATGTCCTGTTGGGCCATGGACTCTTCATCCTGCTTCTCAGCGGCAGTTCCCGGAGGCTCATGTCAGTCGTGGATTCGGAAAACGTCCAATGGCTCTGTTGTGTTTTGTTTGGTTGCTAACACTTCATCCAGCAGCAGCTCCTGTAGCCTGGTGCTGTGCGTGGATTCAGAAGTAGTCCGGCCCCTTCTCCCCCTCACCTGGGGAGTCCAGTCATGGTGATGTGTCGCCATCCTTGTTAGAATCTGCGCCGGGTTGATGTGTCCCGGGGTTCCCAATAAATGCGGGCTACCTCTCCTGCAACTCCGCAGCAGCTCCTGGGAGCTCATGCTGGGCGAGGATCTGAGGCGAGTCTGGTTGCTGCCCCTTCTCCGGGCAGTGCTCCTCCTGTGGGCATGGGATGGCTGTACCCTCGTCGTCGTCCGGGTGTGTTACGTCCCACTCATTACTATTGGTCAAACGGAGTCCGTTACTGTTGCAGATGGAGAAGCCCATTTGATAAAACAAGTCACATCCTAATAAGTTGTCTCCATGTGTGACCACTTGAAAAACAAAATCAGTAATGACTCTTGACACGTAGCGGACCGTTAGTGTGATGGTCCTTACATTGCTAACTCGGTAGCCACCATACCCATACAGCACTGCTGGGATTTTTTCTGATCAGGTGGTTGGGGAAAAACTTTTTCACCGTGGCCCAGTTTAACATCAATCTCACTGCAGCGGTGTTGAGCAGGAGCGGCAAATTGACATTGTCCAGCCCCACCATGCAGAATGCGTAAGCCGCACCTCCGGACCTCACCATGTGAATGGTCACTGCGGGCAAGTGACTTCAATTCAATTCAATTCAATTCAACTTTATTTATATAGCGCCATTTCACAACAACAGTCATCTCATAGCACTATCAACTGTAGGGGGGAACCCCCACAGTTGCAGAAAGACCCCAGCAATCAGGCGATCCCCTGTGAGCAAGCACTTGGCGACGGTGGAGAGGAAAAACTCCCTTTTAACAGGAAGAAACCTCCAGCAGAACCAGGCTCAGGGAGGGGCAGTCATCTGCTGCGACTGGCTGGGGGGTGAGGGGATAGAGAAGAAGAAAAGAACAGACATGTAGAGAGCAAACAGCACGATGGGGACTCAATCTATGGGAGAGAACAAACAGATGTTAATGACCAGCAAAAAAAATATTTCATAGAGAGTGAGGAAAGGAGTGAGGCCCAGTGCATTACTGGAGGTCCCCCGGCTGACTAAACCTATTAGCAGCATAACTAAGGGAGGGTTCAGAAACACATAATCCCTCCCTGATTGTAGGCTATATCAAAAAGGTAGGTTTTAGCCCTATTCTTAAAAACAGAGATCGAGTCTGACTCCCGAATCCAGATTGGCAGCTGATTCCACAGGAGAGGAGCTTGATAACTGAAGGCTCTGCCTCCCATTGTACTTTTGGAGATTCTAGGTATTACAAGTAATCCTGCATTTTGGGAGCGTAGTGCTCTGTTAGGATAATACGGTAGTATCAGATCTTTTAAATAAAAAGGAGCCTGATTGTTTAGAGCTTTGTAAGTAAGAAGAAGGATTTTAAACTTAATTCTAAACTCTATGGGAAGCCAATGAAGGGAGGCCAGAACCGGAGAGATATGATCTCTCTTTCTAGTACCTGTTAAAACTCTTGCTGCAGCATTTTGGAGCAGCTGAAGACTTTTTAAAGATGTTTTAGGACAGCCTGATAATAAAGAATTACAATAATCTAATCTCGAGCTAACAAAAGCGTGGATCAGTTTCTCAGCATCACTCTGAGACAAGATGCTCCTAATCTTGGCAATATTACGCAAATGATAGAAGGCAGTCTTAGAAACAAATTTAATATGTGAATTGAAGGACAAATCCTGATCAAAAATAACTCCAAGGTTCCTCACAGAGCTATTAAGAGAAAGAGTAACCGCATCCAAACTGAAAGTTTGATTTGGAAAGGAATTTCTAAGGTTTTTTGGACCAACAAGAATGACTTCAGTCTTATCTGAATTTAATAGCAGGAAATTACAAGTCATCCAAGCTTTGATTTCCTTAAGACAGGCTTCTAACTTGGCTAATTGATTACTATCATCTGGCTTCATTGACAGGTATAATTGTGTGTCATCTGCATAACAATGAAAATGTATACAGTGCTTTCTAATAATGTTGCCTAACGGAAGCATATATAAACTAAAAAGAGTAGGGCCTAGCACAGATCCCTGTGGAACTCCATGACTAAGCTTTGAGTTGAAAGAAAACTCATTATTTACATGAACAAACTGGAACCTATCAGATAAATAAGATCTAAACCATTGCAACGAAGTTCCATTAAGTCCAACATAGTGTTCTAATCTATCAAGTAGAATATTATGATCAATAGTATCAAAAGCTGCACTAAGGTCTAAAAGGACAAGTACAGAAACTAGTCCATTATCAGATGCAATGAGGAGGTCGTTAGTGACCTTCGCTAAGGCTGTTTCAGTACTATGATGAATTCTAAACCCAGATTGAAACTCTTCAAGTAAACCATTTCCCTGCAGGTGGTCAAATAATTGCGTAGCAACAACTCTTTCTAAGATTTTTGAAATGAAAGGGAGATTAGAGATTGGTCTATAGTTAGCTAAAGCTCCTGGATCTAGCGTTGGCTTTTTGAGTAAGGGTTTAATTACAGCCGTTTTAAAAGCCTGCGGTACATGGCCTAAAGTTAATGAAGAATTGATTATATGAAGAATAAAGCTACCAATAAGTGGGAAGACTTCTTTAAATAACCTGGTAGGAATAGGGTCTAAAAGACAAGTTGAAGGTTTGGATGAGGAAACTATTTTGTCTAACTCACAAAGGTCGATTGGAGTAAACTCATCAAGACAGACATCAATAGAAGGAGTTGTAGTAGTTACAGTATTTAAGTTAACTGTGGGAAGAATCTGATTGACTTGAGTTGACCAGCGGGTTCGGCGGTGGTGCCAACTGTCACACTTTGGTGAAGTGACTGAATTTACCACATCTTTAATATCATTGCCCCCTTGCTGGGCAGAAATGTGCTCTCTCTCGATGTGTCGGGGAACCACAGTTGCCGCATGAGAAATGCCCCATGGCATTCTTTTGATTTGCGGTGTTCACCTCGGCCTCTTCTGCCTCGTCACCGAGTTCTTCTGTGCTTACCACATATGCAAGCAGTGTATAGCTCGGCTGTTGTTGCTGCACACCTAGCTCTGATGCTAACCCTTCAGCAGACTCCAGCTGGAATGCTAGCTCGATGGTGTAAGTTAACATCACGTTGTTTGGCAGTGATGTTAGAAGACAGTGGAGATGATCGTGGACTTCAGAAAAGTCACAGCCCCTCTGCCCCCCCTTACCCTCACAGACTCTCCTATCACCACTGCGGATTCCTTCCGCTTCCTGGGCACCACCATCACCCGGGACCTCAAGTGGCAGCCGACCATCAGCTCCCTCATCAAAAAGGCCCAGCAGAGGATGTTCTTCCTGCGGCAGCTGAGGAAGCTCAAGCTAACCACCAAGATGTTGGTGCAGTTCTACACAGCCATCATCGAGTCCATCCTCACCACCTCCATCACCGTGTGGTACGCAGGAGCCACCGCCAGGGACAGACTAAGACTGCAGCGCGTTGTGCGCACTGCTGAGAAGGTGATCGGCTGCAAACTCCCATCCCTCCAGGACCTATACATCTCCAGGACCCGGAGGCGTGCAGGTCGGATCATAGCCGACCCTTCACACCCTGGACACGCACTGTTTGCCCCCCTCCCCTCAGGCAGGAGACTTCGGTCCATTCAGACTAAAACCTCCCGCTACATGAACAGCTTCTTCCCCTCTGCCATCAGACTGCTGAACACTAAGTGACTTATTAGACTCTTGTGCACTATGTACAGCAGCTCAACTGGACTCATGACAATTATCACTTGTTTTCTTTTTGCATTGCCGACTGCACTATGTGGAACTCCACAATATCTGCTGCTCTTGTTAATATATTTAAAAATTGCATAGATTAGCATTACTTATTCTTATTCTACCTTTTATTGCATGCATAGTTTTTATCTTTAGTGTTACTCTATGTTTAATGTTGCAGCATTGCACCGAGACAAATTCCTAGTTTGTGTACTACATGAACAATGGCAATAAATCTCATTCTTTTTTTTTTCCACAATATCTTTATTGAACCTTTTTTTTTTTTTTAACAAACATGATACAAACAATCAAACACTAACACTAAAGTACTACAAAAAAAAAAAATGCCCTAAAAACACCAACAACCACCAACAAAATCAAGTCTTCAACAATGCTCCTCTGTTTAGTCTAGACAATCCAATACATTAGTATACATATTATGTTCACCAGTTTGGAATTTACAAGGTCCACACACATCATTCACCTTCTTCTTCAAGAGTTATGTTTAAATTTTTTACATAATCAATAAAAGGTCTCCATATATTCTCAAACACAATTTCCTTTGATTTCAGTATATATGTTATTCTTTCTAATGGAAGGTTTGTTAACATCTGTCTTAACCACTGAGTCACATCTGGTCTATGAGTCTTTTTCCATAATAGTGCAATACATTTTTTGGCATTAAGCAAACTGAGGTCTATGAATGTTCTTTCACTTTTATTGAAATTATGCTTTTCTGGGTACAGACCCAACAAAAACAGTTTAGGATTCAATATGATTTGTTTTGAGATTATTTTTTCAATTGTTACCCTCACCTCCTCCCAAAACATTCTTATTAATCTACATTCCCATAAACAATGAAATAGGGTTCCTTTACTTTCCATGCATTTTGTGCATGTATCTGGTATATTTTTGTTATATCTATTTAACTCCTCCGGTGTAACATACATCCGCATTAACCATTTGAAATGTATCAATTTAAGGCGTGCATTTATTGATTTGGTTTGAGCTTCTGTACAAGCCAATTCCCATTGTTCCTCTGAAATTTCAATTTGCAGATCTTCTTTCCAGTAGTTTAATCTTTTCAGTGAATTTTCACTTGAAGATAGTGTCAACGAGTTATAAAACTCTGAAATAATACCCTTTCTTTTACTATCTTTCATCATCATTTTTTCCAAGGATGAATAAATAGGTCGAGTGAGAGCTTTATTTTGATTTGATCGAATAAAGTTTCTAAGTTGAAGATATTTAAAAAAATGTGTTCTATTGAGATTAAATTTGATCCTCAGCTCTTCAAAAGACATTATGTTGTCTGCACATGGCAAATATAAATCCTGAATCTTTTGTATCCCTTTTAAATTCCATACTTTAAATACAGCGTCCGCTCTCCCTGGTTTAAAATATTGATTACCCCATATTGGACTAAATTGTGACAATAACTGTGGTTCTTTTAAATAGTTTTTAGCTTCACACCATATTTTGATCATATGCTTTACAAATGGATTTTTAACTTGTTTTTGTAATTTTTTTGCCGAATCTGAGTATATGAATATGGGAAGAGGTAAAGGTAAATTGTATGATTCCATTTCAGTCCAGTGAGGGAGATCATTTGATGAAAAATAATATGTCATAGACCTCAGTTGTGCCGACCAATAATACAACATAAAATTTGGACATTTCAGACCTCCACGATCAAATGGTAAATATAATAAAGACAAACGTAATCTAGCCCTCCTGTTGTTCCATATAAATTCCACTAACTTTTTTTTTATTCTTGAGAATAGATCTAAAGGTGGTGATAAGGGAATGTATTGAAATAAATAAAGTATTTTAGGTAAAATATTACTTTTAAGTATATTGATTCTCCCGATCATCGACATTGGTAGTGACATCCATCTCTGAGTTAACTCATTGATATCTGACATTAAGGCTTCATAGTTGACACTGGCGACTGATTCTAGCTTAGGCATAATTTGGATTCCTAAATATTTAAACTGATTTACAACATTGAATTGATTTACCTCAGGGGCTGGGTAATTTCTCTGGGTCTCATTTAGCATTAATATTGAAGATTTAGTTTTATTTATTTTATATCCTGATATTTCCCCAAAATTCTTTATTAAATTCAACAAGGTTGGAATTGATTTTTTTAGATTCGACATAAACAAAATTATATCATCGGCGTACAGGGAGATTTTATGTTCTGTTGGTCCAACTTTAATTCCATATATTTGTGAATGTAAACGTATCGCTATCGCTAAAGGTTCAATTGCCATAGTAAACAGTAAAGGTGAAAGTGGACAGCCTTGTCGACATCCTCTATTGATTTTTATTGGTTTTGAAATATTGTTATTTGTTAGGATTTCTGCTGTAGCATTATTGTATATTATTTGAACCCATTTTATGAAATTATTTCCAAGTCCAAACCTTTGTAGGACTTCAAAAAGAAAGGGCCATTCAACTCTATCAAAGGCCTTTTCGGCGTCCAATGATAGGAGAGCTGTATCCGGTGCTTCTTTATTAAAATAAATAATATTAAATAGTCTTCTTACATTATGGAAGCCTTGTCTACCCTTTATAAAGCCATTCTGATCTCGATTAATAATATTTGGTAAAATTTCTTGTATTCGTCTTGCTAAAATTTTACAGATTATCTTAAGGTCGGCGTTTAATAGGCTTATTGGTCTCATATTTTCACATTTATTAGAGGGCTTACCTGGTTTTGGCAGCAGTATAATTAAGGCATTATTTATGTATGATGGTAAATTATTATTTTGAAATGCTTCTAAAACCATTTCCAAAAAAGGTTTTATTAATTTATTCTTAAATTTTTTATAAAGGTCAACTGGAAGACCATCTGGTCCTGCACTTTTTCCTGATTTCATATTATCAATGACTAGCCCAACTTCTTCTTGACTAATTTTAGACTCCAATATCTCCCTGTTTTCATTTGGAATACACGGTATAGATAGTTCGTTCAAAAACCCATTTAGTTTTGTTAAATCAGGTTCATTTTTGGTATCATATAATTTTTCATAGTAATCTCTAAAGGCTCTATTAATTTCTAAAGGATCTATAACTACCTGTCCCTTACTTATAATACTGGTAATTGGTGTTTTAATTTCCAATTGTTTAATCTGCCATGCTAATAATTTTCCTGATTTTTCACCTTGTTCATAAAAAGATTGTTTCAATCTTAGAAGACTCGAGGCAGCTCTATTCACTGATTTTTTGTCGTATTCAGCTCTCAAAATCAGTAATTCATTCTCCAACCTTGGGTCACTTCCTGCATACACTTTTTCCTGAAGACTTTTTATTTTATGTTCCAATTTAGCTCTCTCCTCTCGAGTCTTCTTAGATTTTGATCCTGTATAACTAATAATATGTCCCCTAATAAAAGCTTTGAAAGCCTCCCACTTTACACATGCTGATGTTTGTGTAGTATTGATGTCAAAGAACTCGTCTATCTGTTTTTCTATATACTTGACAAATTCCTCATCCTGAAGCCATTTATGCTGAAATTGCCATCTACCTGATTCCTTTGTCAATTTTTTATCTACATATATTAGACAACAGGGTGCATGATCAGAAATCACGATGTTATCATAAAAGCAGTTTTGAATCTTGGACCTTAATTCTGTGGAAATCAAAAAATAATCAATACGTGAGAATGTCTTGTAGGTACTGGAATAACAAGAATAGGCTTTAACTTGTGGTTTCATTTCTCTCCATATATCTAACAATCTCAATTCTTTCATAAAATGATTAATAGTCATCCTACATCCAATGTGCGTACAATCCAGTCCTGTTGATCTATCCACACCTGGATTCAATGTACAATTAAAATCCCCTGCTATTATATGTTGCCCTGTAAGTGATGATAAGATGAGAAATAAATTAGCAAAGAACTTCTGATCATCTATATTGGGACCATATAAGTTCACAAGATTTATATTTTCTAATAGCAAAGAACCTTGAATGATTACATATCTTCCAAATTTGTCTCCAATTACATTTTTCACCTGAAAAGGAACTGATTTATGTATGAGAGTCATAACTCCCCTGGCTCGGGATGAAAATGAAGAGGTGAATACACTTCCCTGCCATCTACTCCTAATTCTTTTAACATCCTCCTCTATCAGATGAGTTTCTTGTAAAAACACAATTCTTGAACCCATGTCCTTTATTTTATTCATAACTTGTTTAAGTTTTTTTAAATTTTGTAGACCTCTGCAATTCCATGAAGTTAAATTAAGATTAACACTTTGGTCCATGATCAATAGAGAGTTTAGGATTACCTTGCAGTGTAAACATGCTCATACAGAGAAGCAAAAACATGAGTGGTTGAACATTCATCCTACAAACTACACACAAACAAATTTCCCCTTCCCACACTTGTGGCAAACCCCCCAAAATCAAAAGAAAAATTCTGTCTCCCGATATAGCCATCGACCGTTCCACACCCACGGGGAACAGCCTAAGCCACACCTTCTTCATCCTCCCAATCACCCTAACTCTACTGCTTTTAATGACGTAACATTAACTCTCCTCTGTAGTTTTCCAACTTAACTCCAAAATTTTTAACAACTTTGTACATCATAGTTTTTTTTTGTTTGTTTTTTTTGTTTTTGTTTTGTTTTTTTAATATATAATACAATCTATATTTTGTAAACTTACTATTTACTTCAAGTCAGTCAGATGCCTGTGCAAATGCTTAATTATTCTACCTTATATTTTGTTCATGCTTAGCTCCCACCAGTCTCTTCTTCTTCTTTGATCTTCTTGATGAACTCCTGCGCCTCCTCTGGGGTCTTGAAAATGTGGGTTCTGCCCTCATACGTGGTCAGCAGTCTCGCAGGATAGATTACACCATGACGAATCCCAAGGTTGCGCAGCTCCTTACGTATGGGATCAAACTGCTTCCTCAATTGCTGGATTCCTGTGGCCAAATCTGGGTAGAACCGCACCTGCTGGTCCTGGTGTTTAATCTCTCCTTTAGCACGTGCAGCGTTGAAGATCTTCATCCTGTCTCTGTTGCTAAGAAACTTCATAATTAAGGTCCTCGGCGGTCCCTTATCTCTCCGTGGGCCAATACGATGTGCTTTTTCCAGAACCACTGCTGATTGCAACTCCTCGCTGCCCAGCACCTCCGGAATCCACTTTTCCAGAAAGGAACATACGTCCCGACCTTCTGATTCCTCTGGAAGACCCACCAGCCTCAAATTATTCTGTCTCGACCGAGATTCCAAATCCAAAATATTATCTTCCAGAGATTTATTTTTTTTTTCCAAAGTGCGCACCTTTAATTGAAGACGGGTGACGTCATCTTCAGCACTAGCGAGACGGAGCTCCATCTGCGCCGTTCGTTCTACACAGTCACCCAATTCCTTTCTTATTCCTTCCAACGCTGTCATAATCCCATCAAATCTAGAGGAAAAGTCCGCTCTCATTGAACTCATGGCAGCCATCAGCGCATCTGCGCCATTCCCCGCAGACATCGCACCGCCGCCAGCCTCCTCCGCCATATATGGAGTTTTGTTTGCTGCGTCACAGACCTGAAAGTCCGTTAATTTGGACTGTTTCGGCGGCTCGCTTTTTCCTTTTCCTGGTTTTCCAGCCTTAGGCTTCGCCGACATATCCTCGCCCAAATGCTGGGATACGTTCTGTCCCAAATGAGAGAGTTATTTGCCGATTTTTTTTCTCCAGGAGCAGAGCAGAGCGAGACACGTCCGTCCTACGTGGCAGCCATAACCGGAAGTCAATAAATCTCATTCTGATTCTGATTGGCGCAGTTAGCATTTTTGTCTGCAGCCGCAGGTTGCTAGTGTGCTCGGCCAACTAGCCCCGCACCATTTCGTCCTCCAACAAACCAAACCCACACATGCTAGCTAGGCGGCAAAGGTGCGCGACAAATTGTTGTGTCGTCTCTCCAGCCTTCTGTTGCCGTTGGGGGAACCTAATATGCCACGCCAACACGTTGTCTGGTGTGGCGAAGTAGCTAGCTAGCAGCTCGACTGAATCAGCAGACAAGTCCATTGGTCCTAGCATGCAGAAAATACGCTGGCCTTCTATGCACAGATAGTGAATTAACAGAGCTTGCTTCCATTCCGTACCTTGTCTATCTTGTCCAGGTGGTGGTGAAAGCATAGAACCAACATGGCCATGGTACAGGGGGACTCACTGCAACTTTCCAGAAATGGCTGTGGTGGCCTCATGCACACTTCCAAGGATTAACTCTCATCGCCAAATGTTATGTCTGGAAACCTGGAATGACCAAAAGAGAGTGCTGCTGATTCAGAACACAAACGTTATTACAACAAGTTGTTACAGTTACACCATTGGTTTACTGTTGGGCTGTGCGCTGTATAGCCTGGAGCCAAGAGAGACCTAAGATGGCCGACTCTTCTCTTTTATTGGCTCAGCGTGATGATGTCAAGATACGGCTGCGTCATCAGGCCACAAACATATGTGTGACTCGTGGCAAAATTTGATCGGGATCAAAAGATAATTTTGCTCTTGCCATTCATTTCAATGGAGATTTTTTTTCAATTTAAGGTCCCATATGCAAAAGTAGAGTGGGCTCTCATAGGCTACCTTTAGCACTAGTGTTGTATAATGTGAGAGTTGTGTCACTCCAATAGATTTCTATTGAAACTGTGAAAGGCGGAGGCCACGTGGGTCGTGGAGCTGTGAATAGTTCCAAACACTGGATCTTTCTCCATAGATCACCATTCATTTCATGGAGTGTCCGCTTAATAATCGCAGGTAAGTTAATGAATGGCCGTTGTTTTGGTCATTTTACCACTTTATTTACTTTATTTAGTGAATGCAAAGTCCTTAAGCCAAGCAGTTGCCTCCTGGTTTGCTGTATGGAGGGTGTGTAATCCTCCTTCCAGTCTTTGGAGCGGGCAAGCCTCTATGATGTGTTCCATTGTTTGCTCCTCTCCACATGCGCACAGTGGGCTAGGGCTACTGCCCCATCTGTGAAGGCTGGCCAAGCAGGGGCCATGTCCAGTCCTGAAGCGATTGAGTGTAGACCACTGTCTCCTTGGGAGGTTGGTGCCCGGGACCTGTTGGTTGGGGTTTATCACCAGCTGTTTGTTTGGGACCTCCTTGGTCTCCCATTCCTCTTGCCAAGCTGTCTGGATGGTAAAGTCAGCTGGGGGAGGGTTTTTCCAAATCGGCCGTCTGGATGAAAGTCGGGCAGTGGGTGGGGTGTAGATATCTGCATGGATTGGTAAGTGAGGAGAATCTTTAACTTTTTGGAGCATCCTTTGAGTTAATGCTGCTCGCCGGATGTGTGGAGGGGCTATGTTTGACAGTACAGAGAGCCAGGGGAGTGGTGTTGAGCGGATTGTTCCAGTTATAGTTCTCATGGTTGAGTTGAGCTGGGTGTCTACATGGTGTGTGTAAGATGACCTGGACCAGACAGGGGCACAATATTCTGCTACAGAGTATGAAAGGGCCAGTGCTGAGGTGCGCAGGGTGGAGACTGCTGCCCCCCATTTTGCACCAGCGAGCTTGCAGAGCAGGTTGTTTCGTACCTTCACCTTAGCAGCCGTCCCCTTTAGATGTTCCTTGAAGGATAAGGTCCTATCAAGGGTCACTCCAAGATAAGTTGGATTTGGGGCATGCTTAAGCTTGAGTCCGCTCAGGTGGATGTTTAGTTCTCTGGCAGCTTTTGCATTGTGGAGATGGAACACACTGGAGACGGTTTTTGCTGGGCTTGGTTTTAGGCGCCAGATTTTGCAGAACTGGTCCAGTTTGGTAAGATCTTCCGTGAGCACCCGTTCCAGTGGTTCAAAGTCTGGTGCTTGGAATGCCAAACAGATGTCGTCTGCATAGATGAATTTGCGGGATTTTGTAGTAGGCAGGTCGTTTATGTAGAGGTTGAACAGAGTTGGAGCTAGAACTGAGCCTTGTGGGAGTCCGTTTTTCTGCATTCTCCATGCACTTGTGTTCTGACTGAGGTGGACTCTGAACCTTCGGTTGGTCAGCAGGGTTTTTATAATTGCTGTTGCCCAAGCAGGGATCGCCTTTATAAGTTTCAGGAGGAGGCCTTTGTGCCAGACCGTATCATAGGCGGCTGTAAGATCGAGAAACACAGCCCCTGTCTTCAGTCTGCTCTCGAAGCCATTTTCAATGAAGGTGGTTAGGGCCAGTACTTGTTCTCCTGTACTGCGGTCCTTGTGGAAACCTGCTTGATCCACACTTAGAATATCCTCTATTTCTGGGGAAATGCGTTGTAGTATTAGGCGCTCCATGATTTTGTAAGGAACACTGAGTAGGGAGATTGGGCGGTAGCTTGCTGGTAGTTTGTGGTCTTTGCCAGGTTTTGGGATGGCAATGACCTTTGCTGTCCGCCATTTCTTTGGGATCGAGTTTGTTTGTGTGATCCTTGTGTAGAACTGTGTCAACCAGGTTAGAGCTCGGGGGCCAAGATTTTTCATGAATTCTGGGAAGATGTTATCGTATCCTGCTGCCTTTCCACATTTCAGGCCCTGTAGGACTTTCTCCAGTTCAGCAGCCTCGAAGGGTTCAGGGTTCGTTTCCTCTACAGGCATTTTTTGGTGTTTTTTTAGCTCAGTTGTAACTGCTCTTCTGGTGTCTTTGTCTTGGGGTGCTTTGGCGATAGTCAGTAGGTGGGATGCAACTTGGTTGGGTGTGACGGATGCTCGGCTTTGGCTAGGGGGCTTCTGTGCAGCTCCTAGGCGACGGATGAGGCTCCAACATTTCCTGCTAGAGTGGATAAAGCTCCGGTCAGCAACTGTCTCCTCCCATTTCTTTCGCCGGGCTGTATTTAGCGATTCAATGAGATGGTCTGCTATCTCTGGGTCCCCTGATGTTTGATAGGATTGTAGGAGGGCAGCACTTTCTCCGTCCAAACATGGGACATAGAGGGGTCGGTAGCCTCGTGGGATTGCAGTATGGGCAGCCTTGAAGATTGCGCTGCAGAAGCGGTTGTATGCTTCATCTACAGTGATGGTGTGGAGTGGGATGGTAACAACGCTCCGGTCCAGAGTTTCACTGAATTTCTTCCAGTTGGCTTTGCGGAAGTTCCAGCGCATCTTCCTTGGGCTGTATATGACTGGAAGTTGTAGGCCAATGTGTACAAGCAGGGGCCGGTGTTGGCTGTGTGGAAAATCATCAAGAATGAGGATCTGTGTAGGATATGGCTCCCCATTCAAAGAGCTGGCCCAACACAGGTCAGGAGAATATTCCTTCTTCCACCTAGCAGAGTGGAAGGTTCCTCTTTGTTTGGGGTCGTATATCAAAGCGAGGTCATTTCTGGATGCCCAGTCTGAAAGTGCCTCCCCATCACTGTCCACTGCTGGGTACCCCCAGTCAGGGTGATGGCTGTTAAAGTCCCCCACATACATGGCAGGGTGGGGTAGGGTGGGTAAGACCTGCAGATCCCAGTTGGCATTAGGGGGCTTGTACACATTGACAATATGGAAGCCACCAATGATTATGGTGTCTGAGAAATGTGTTGTTATCAGGTGATTTGCTTCAACTATGTCAGAACACACATAGGTGGCACGTCCATGTTTAGCATGTAGAACATAGCACAGGAGGTCAAAGCCTTTGATGGTGAAGCGGCCAGCTTCTTCTGTGCCAATATGAGTCTCTTGGAGGCAGATTACATCAATCGAATGTTGGAAGGCGAGGACTTCGATAAGGCTTTTACCACTTAAGTTGACATGTGGATTCTGTAGTCTGTGATCTTGTTTTATTTTGCCAGCTTTTTTCTTGTTTATGTGCCGTAAAAGCTCAAGCTTGCAATTGTTATTAGCCTTTGCTAGCTCACCTATGTAGCCAGGTTAGCCCTTATTTCAAAAATCTGTTGTACAGTTATTGGGTGAAGGCACAGTTTTGGAGAGACATTAGTACCATTATATGATAGGACATGACATGAAAACCTGTGACAGAGCAGATGTGACTTATCTTGTTCACAGTATTGTCGTAGCATTAGCAACAGGACTATGGTGGTGGATTTAAAAGACGGCTTACAAAAATGAATTTGTTCTACTTTCTTATAGAGGAAAACATGAAACCATGAGAGACTGACATGTTTACCAGCAAATCTGCTTTCTACAAGGAGAAGACGTGGAAAAAGGTAGGAAATTAGCAAATACAGTTCTTTACATCCTCCAAAGTCCTCCTGATCAGTGTCAATCCTGATAATGGTAATGTTATTTTTAACATCCATAAATTAGAACTATTAATATTTTATGATTCTGCTGAAATATTCTATACTTATTTGAACAAACTGTTGTGAGAAACATGATTAGAAAGGTACTCAGAATGAAGACTGGTTTAATTTTTTAATGCTGTTGTAAACAAAGTGGAAACAATTTAGATCTACACAACTTAACGGAATGGAAGTAATGGAAGTTGTGTTAATGTGTTTATTTTAAGAGTAAATCAAGAATAGAATAGTAAAAAAACAAATCAAAAATATTCTTAAAACAACTGGCATATTTATAAATGTAAAATATTCTCTTGTATCAAATTGCTCACTTGAAATTAATTTTTTAAAAAACTAACTGAACTATTAACAGAGGAAGAACATGTTTTCTTTCTTTTCTATTTTCTTCTATTGCAAAGCAGTTAATTTTGACTGTTTACTTTTTATTGTATAAATAATTTGAATTGAATGAGACCGTACATAAGATAAGAAGTCATTTATTCCCACAATGGCAGCACGGTGGCACAGTGGTTAGCACAGTGGCAGCACAGCAAGAAGGTCATGGGATCGATTCCACCCTTGACCATCGTGGGTTCGATCCCACCCCCAGACCATCGGTGACCCTTCTGTGTGGAGTTTGCATGTTCTCCCCGTGTCTGTGTGGGTTTACTCCGGGCACTCCGGTTTCCTCCCACATGCCAAAAACATGCAAGTTAGGTTAATTGGCATCAAAACTGGGGATTCGAAATTGTCCTTAGGTATGGATGCGAGAGTGAATGGTTGTCTGTCTCTCTGTGTTGGCCCTGCGATGGACTGGCGATCTGTCCAGGGTGTACCCTGCCTCTCGCCCAAAGATGCTGGGATAGGCTCCAGCCCCCCCGCGACCCGAAAGGATTAAGCGGTAGAAGATGGATGGATGGATGGATAGTCCCACAATGGGGAAATTCCAGGATTACAGCAGCAAAGTGATAGCAGCACTCAGAGCAATAGTAAATAAGATAATAAGATAAGAATTGGTTAATGAATATACCTATGTACACAGTTATATACACAGTGCAGAAGCATTGCAGCTAGATGGTATAAACAGCATTACGGTTTGTTAAATTACCCTGCAGAATATAAATATGTACCCAGACAGTATATTTCGCATTTTCATCAACAGTGTTGTTGCCACCCTCAATAATGATTGTTATTGTCCTAGTTGTGTATTGGAGGGGACAATCTCTATTGTGCAAATTTGTTATGTTTAGTGCATTTAATACGACCTCTACGAGCAGCCCTGGTTAGGTTTTAAAGTCTGACAGCCGTAGATAGGAAGGACCTGCAGAACCTCTCCGTCATGCACCTAGGATAGCACAGTCTA
This sequence comes from Pholidichthys leucotaenia, assembly GCA_020510985.1. NCBI lineage: Eukaryota > Metazoa > Chordata > Actinopteri > Cichliformes > Pholidichthyidae > Pholidichthys > Pholidichthys leucotaenia. The sequence continues at coordinate 152,252,591 of CM035838.1, forward strand.
CCACTAAATGAGCTTCTCAGTGCATTCAGCGTGTCCCGCATGGGGTGGGACTCAGACTCCAGCAGAGATGACAGCTTAGCCACCATCTTCCTCTCTCCTATCTCCTCCACTGGGTCGAGGCGCTGCCCCAGAACAGAGCTAATTTTTTTAATCAGCCTGTTCAGTCTCTTGCTGTCGACTGCCATGATGCCACTGCCCCAGCAGACCACTCCAAATGTGATGGCTGATGACACCCCCGAATCGTAGAAGGTCTTCAGGAGTACCCCTTGCACTCCAAAAGACCTAAGTCTCCTCAGAAGGAACAGCCTGCGCTGCCTCTTCTTGTAGAATGCATTGGTGTCGTGTGACAAGTTCAGTTTATTGTTCAGGTGAACACCCAGGTACATGAAAGATGTCACCATCTCAGTGTCTGTTCCCTGGATGTTTACCGGTGCTGGGGGGGGTTGTCCTCACCTGCTGCAGTCCACCACCAGTTCCTTGGTCTTCCTCGCATTGATCTGGAGACAGTTCCACAGGCACCAGTCCACAAAGTCCTCTGTACTCCACATCATCCCCATCAGAGATGAGGCCGACGATCGCAGAGTCGTCAGAGAACTTCTGTAGATGGCAGTGTGCTGTGTTGTGTGAAAAGTCAACAGTGCAGAGGGTGAACAGGAAGGGAGCCAGAACTGTTCCCTGGTGGGGGGGGGGGGGAGCGTACTGCAGATGATGGTATCAGACACACAGTCCTGGGTTCTCACAAATTGTGGTCGGTTTGTGAAGTAGTCCAGGATCCACGATGACAGGTGCTGGTCCACCCCTGCACACAGCAGCTTGTCCCTCAGGATCACTGGTTGGGTGGTGTTGAAAACACTGGAGAAATAAAAGAACATGATCCACACGGTGCTCCCAGGCTTCTCCAGCTGGGACAGGGAATGATGTAGGAGGAAGATCACTGCATCCTCCACCCCGATGCCATGCTGGTTGGCAAACTGAAGTGGATTCATCAATGGTCCCACCAGGGGGCGGAGGTGGGCGAGAAGCAGCCTCTCCAGGGTCTTCATTAGGTGTGATGTGAGGGTCACTGGTCTGTAGCTGTTTAGGTCCTTCAGTCATGTAGATATCTTTACCTCCGCCAGGCCACAGGCCAGGAGGAGGTTATGTTTTTGCCAGCGTTTGTCTGTCTGTTTGTCTGTCTGTCTGTTGGTTAGCAAGATGACTCAAAAAGTTTTGGACGGATTTTGATGAAACTTTCAGGCGTTGTTGGAAATGGTACAAGGAAGAACTGATTAAATTTTGGGAATGATCCGGATCACCGTCTGGATACAGGAATTTTTTAAAGGATTCTTTAACATTGTGAGATACGGCCATTTTCAACATGTGTGCAGGCGCAATGGAGGGCGCTGGTCGTCGTGTCTGACAAACACGAACTCCGCGTTCTTCAAAGTTTTAGGCACAAAAGCATGCGGAAAACAGTGGTGGGCCGGGCCCGGCAGCGTGCCTGTGCTTGCGCTACGCTGCAAAAGCTGAGACGGGCAGCTGTCCGGCGCCGGATTATTTGGCAGAAATTCCCCGGGCAGCCATAGTGGCTGCGCAAAAACAAGCTCTCTGCCGGGGAAGCTTCCAAATCCTCTTTTGCCGCGGAGCGCAACCCCAATATAAAACCCACAGCAACCTGTCTACCCAAACTGCATCCGTCAGTGAACCCCTGAGTGCTGCTTTCAGTGATCTATGAAAACGCTCGCATAACCCATTGGCCTGTGGGTTGTACGCGGTTGTGCGATGAATTACAACGCCCGCAGCCTGGGAGTATGGAGATGGACACAACAGCAACACTTGAATGAATGAATGAATCTTTATTTCGGATAGATTAAAAGTACAGGTTAAATCTTAATAGAACACATTTTTTAAAATATCTTCAGCTTAGGAACTTTATTCGATCAAATCAAAATAATGCTCTCACTCGACCTATTTATTCATCCTTGGAAAAAATTTTGACGAAAGATAGTAAGAGAAAGGGTATTATTTCAGAGTTGTATAACTCATTGACACTATCCTCAAGTGAAAACTCACAGAAAAGATTGAACTATTGGAAAGAAGACCTGCAAACTGAAATTTCAGAGGAACAATGGGAATTGGCTTGTACAGAAGCTCAAACCAAATCAATAAATGTATGTCTTAAATTGATACATTTTAAATGGTTAATGCGGATGTATGTTGCACCAGTGGAGTTAAATAGATATAACAAAAACATACCAGATACGTGCACAAAATGCATGGAAAGTAAAGGAACCCTATTTCATTGTGTATGGGAATGTAGAAAAATTAGAATGTTTTGGGAAGAGGTGAGGGTAACAATTGAAAAAATAATTTCAAAACAAATCATATTGAATCCTAAATTGTTTTTGTTGGGTCTGTACCCAGAAAAGCATAACTTTAATAAAAGTGAAAGAACATTCATAGACCTCACTTTGCTTAATGCCAAAAAATGTATTGCACTACTGTGGAAAAAGACTCATAGACCAGATGTGACTCAGTGGTTAAGACAGATGTTAACAAACCTTCCACTAGAAAGAATAACATACATATTGAAATCAAAGGAAATTGTGTTTGAGAATATATGGAGACCTTTCATTGATTATGTAAAGAATTTAAACATAACTTTTGAAGAAGAAGGTGAATGATGTGTGTGGACCTTGTAAATTCCAAACTGGTGAATATATAATATGTATACTTATGTAATGGAGTGCCTAGACTAAACAGATGAGCACTGTTGATGACTTGCTTTTGTTGGTGGTTGTTGGTGTTTTTAGTGCATTTTTTTTGTAGTACTTTAGTGTTAGTGTTTGATTGTTGGTGTCAAGTTTGTTAAAAAAAAAGGTTCAATAAAGATATTGTGGGAAAAAAAAGTACAGGTTAAAAGAAACTGAATAATATAACAAAGGGGGAAAGAAAATCCAACAAGGTCAAATTAGGCAATAACTCCTCTGATTATACAGTTCAACATAAGTTATCCGAAATGGGTGATGGCTGAAGCCGCAGCTTATATTGCCCACCCATGTTCCATCCAAGAATTCAAGAATTCACTTCAGTTTATTACCTCCGCCAAGAAGGTAATGCTTTTACTACTGAACCACTAATCCTATCATTGTGAATCCAATTGCTAGTCATATGTTTTCATGGTCAAGTAATCTGAAAACGTACACACAAACACTGTATGGGGGAACTCTGGCGCTTGGCGGAGGTCTGCGCTCTCCGAGTGCTTTTCTAGTTTTCCTCATGTGAACACATTTAAGAGAAAAATCTATAGTTTTCCAAATAGTTCTCTAATGTATGCATAAAACTAAAAATGTGCATGAAAAAGTTGCACATTTAATATAAAAAATTATGTGAGAAAAAGTAAGATAAGATAAGATAAGCCTTTATTAGTCCCACAACGGGGAAATTCCAGGATTGCAACAGCACAGGGATAGCAACACTCAGAGCAACAATCAGAAGGCAAGAAAAAAAAAGCAAGAGCAGCTAATATACATATGTACATATTACTATAAATATATATATATATATATATATATATATATATATATATATATATATATATATACACACAGACACACAGTGCAGAGCATTGTAGCTGGATGGAATAAATATATGAGTATGTAAACACACAGTGCGGAGCATTGTAGCTAGATGGAATAAATATGTAAATATATAAACACACACAGTGCGGAGCAATGTAGCTAGATGGAATAAATATGTAGATATATAAACACCCACAGTACGGAGCATTGCAGCTAGGTGGAATAAATATGTAAATATATAAACACACACAGTGCGGAGCAATGTAGCTAGATGGAACAATATGTAGATATATAAATACACAGTGCGGAGCATTGTAGCTAGATGGAATAAATATATAGATATATAAATATAAACACACCCAGTGCGGAGCATTGTAGCTAGATGGAATAAATATATAGATATATAAATATAAACACACCCAGTGCGGAGCATTGTAGCTAGATGGAATAAATATGTAAATATATAAACACACACAGTGCAGAGCATTGTTGCTAGATGGGATGAAACAGCACAACCGTCTACTTAGTTATCCTACATGGTATGATTATGTGCCCATACATATTCTCACCCTCCATAGCGACCGGTATTTTCCTAGTTGTATGCCGGAGGGGACCATTGTGTAAGTCTATTGCATCTTTTGCATTCAAAAAACTATTAGGTTGTTACGTCTTTTTTGCTATCTCTGCGAGCAGCCCTGCTTAGGTTGTACAGTCTGACAGCCGTTGGTAGGAAGGACCTGCGAAACCTCTCGGTTGTGCACCTGGGATGATGTAGTCTGCTGCTAAATGAGCTCCTCAGTGCATTCAGTATGTCCTGCATAGGGTGGAAATCGGACTCCAGCAGAGATGACAGTTTAAAGTAATAAGTTATTTTAAAACATTTTTTTATTTCAATATAAAAACTGTCTCAAAAATAGCAAATTTATGCAAAAATGATTCAAATTTAGGAGGAAAAAATAAAAGAAGTAGAATTATAAGAGAAAAGCCAAAGATTCATGAGAAAAACCTTCCTATTTGGGCAGGAATAATCAAGTATTAAAGCACAATGACATGTTTTTTTTCTGTCATTTCTCTGCAGCTGATGGAGGGTTGTTGGAGACTGGAGCAGTGACCATCGGGGCTGGTGGAGTCTTCACTACTGTGAGTAGTGATATCAATCTACCTTTATTGTCATTATGCTATGCATACAACTGTAGGCAACCATATATATATAAAAAGAACAATTTAAAACACACTCACACCCCCCACACCCCACCCCAACAGCCATTCACACATCCCTGAGACACATTTGGTTTTTACAGTAATATTAACTTATTACAGTTGCAGTTTAAGGTGATAATAACTGCCTATATATACAATACCAATTAAAATGGATAAGTGAGTCAAGGTAGCTAAGTGAAATAAATACTTAAAACTAACTAGAACTATAATATACATAGTGCAGTAATATGTATAAAAGATTCCGGATCAACTGTTCAGCATCCTAACAGCTTGTGGAAGGAAGCTGTTAACCAGTTTGGTGGTTCTGCCTCTGATGCTCTGGAATCGTTTGCCAGATGGCAGCAGTTCAAAGTGTATATGCAGAGGGTGAGAGTGGTCCTCAACAATGTTCAGCGCCCTGCTCCTACAACGGCTCTGAAAAAGTTCTTGGACAGAGGGGAGGGAAACTCCAATTACCCTCTCAGCTCCCTTAACTATCCTCTGCAGGGCTTTTTTGTCCGACATACTGCAACTGGAGTACCATGTTGCAATGCAGTACATCAGAACACTCTCCACCACACCTCTGTAGAAGGTCCTGAGGATGCAGACGGGGAGAGAGGCCTGTTTGAGTTTCCTCAAGAAGTGCAGTCTCTGCTGGGCCCGCTTCCTGATCCCCAAGGAGTTCTTGCTCCAGGTCAGGTCCTGCGAGATCTGCACTCCGAGGAACTTGATGTTCTCCACTCTCTCCACCGAACGGCCACTGATGCAGAGAGGGACGTGTTCAGGCCGTGACCGCCAGAAGTCGATAATCATCTCCTTCGTTTTGTCCACGTTGAGCACCAGATTGTTCTCCCTGCACCAGCCCTCCAGGTCTCTAACTTCTTCCCTGTACACTGATTCCTCATTCCTCTGAATAAGTCCCACCACTGTGGTGTCATCCGCAAACTTAATAATCTGGTTCCCCTCGTGTCTGGACACAGTCATGTTAGAAGTGTGAACAACAGTGGGGTGAGTACACAGCCTTGAGTGGATCCAGTGCTCAGCGTGATGGAGTTGGAGATGTTGTTTCCAACACGGACAGACTGAGGTCTCTCGGTCAGGAAATCCAGGATCCAGAGACATGTGGCGGTGTTCAGACCGAGAAGGAGTAATTTCTCCATCAGTCTCTGGGGAATAATGATGTTTAATGCTGAACTGAAATCAATGTACAGGAGTCTGGCATAGGTGTCTTTCTGATTCAGGTGGGTAATGACAGAGTGCAGGGTGGTGACTACAGCATCCTCTGTGGAGCGATTTGAATGATACGCAAACTGGAGTGGGTCTTGTGATGCAGGGAGGCAGGCTGTGATGTGTGGTTTGACAAGCCGTTCAAAGCACTTCATCACAATTGGTGTCAGTGCGACAGGACAATAGTCATTCAGACAAGACACAACTGGTTTCTTTGCCACCGGTACTATGATAGGGGTCTTAAAGCATCTAGGAACGATGGCCTGACTCAGGGAGATGTTATAAATGTCAGTCAGGACATCCGCCAACTCGCTTGCGCAGACTCGGAGCATACATCCCGGGATGTTGTCTGGACCTGCAGCTTTACGTCGGTTGACCCTGATTAGGGTCCTCCGTGTGTCCACTGCGTTGATGGTGATAGCTGGCCCCACAGATGGTGGAGATGGGCCAGCCTTCCCTCTGATTGTCGGGTTTGATGCTTCAAAACGTGCAAAGAAGTTGTTGAGCCTGTCTGGAAGCGAAGTGTCATCATCATCGACCCCCTGCCTAGACTTATAATCCGTCAACGCCCAAACTCCCTGCCACATTCGTTTGGTGTTCCCTGTGTCACAGAAATGTCCCTGGATTTTCTCCGCATAGGCGCCTTTCACAGTCTTAATTCCTTTTGAGAGCGCAGACCTGGCTGAGCGGAGGGCAATCCTGTCCTCCGCTCTAAAGGCTGCATCTCTGGCTGTGAGCCCCACCACTGTGGTGTCGTCTGCAAACTGTGGACGACACCACTGTGGTGTCGTCACAGTAAAGCGGGTTTGTGGAGCAGCTGGAACAGTGGAATGATGAAGGAGCTGTGGTGTGATGATGGTTAAAGCTGTCAGAGTAAAATGGAACAATATTGCAGGGGTGCCCAACCTGGGGCTCTTGGAGCATTCAGGTTTCTGTGGGAAATTTTCTAATTTCACTTCTTAATTGGTCCAAAGATTTGCAAATAATTTGTCATTGTTGTGCATGTGTTCTGTAGGCACCCTTGCACCCATGCACAACAGCAGCAAATCATTTGCAAATCTTTGGCCCAATTAAGAAGTGAAATTAGAAAATTTCCCACAGAAACCTGAACGTTCCAGGAGCCCCAGGTTGGGCACCCCTGCAATATTGTATAGAAATGGTTAAATGACTCTGACACTAAACTAAATTAATTCTAAAGAAATTTTTGACCTCTGAAATGACAGCATGGACATGTTAATGTTACAAGACAGGTGGGTATGACATATTCAGAGAATTCAGATATTTTGGTTATTTTTGTGACTTATTCATACCAAAGTTATTCTGTGAACAGTACATGTGGTCTGTCATCACATGCAATAGAGGTTGTGGTACACATGTCACTGACCCTGGTTACATAAGATAAGATAAGCCTTTATTATTACTACATGGTCACAATACACCAATTACTGGGAATAAACAGATAATGGCCATAGTTAGTTTTGTTGTGTTTACATGCTCTGATTAAATAGATTATTGGAGAGTTAACCACTTGAGTTAATGACCATAGTTACATGGCCACTTGAATAATCAGATTAACTCCAGAAATCGAATCATAACCGGTTTATTTGTGTACATGCAACTATGGTCACTATTGGACTCTTCCTCGTCTTGTATTTGGGAGGACAGAATCAGTCCTCAGTCTGGGTTTGTCAGTTTTGGTTCTTGTGAATTACTCCCTCTTAGAATGGGCCTGCACATTGATTCAGTTTAATTTCCTCATTAATATCATTGTTTTACTTCAACATGGCAGTGGTATCCTAATGGTTCGGGATGTGGACTGGTGAGGGTCGTGGGTTTGATCCCTGGACCGGTAGGATCAGATCTGGGTGTGACAGATAACTTAGCAGTGTTTTCCCCACCCTCCTTAACCCCACTGTGGTACCCTTGAGCAAGGCCCTGAACCTCAAACTGCTTCAGTGGAGCTGCTCAGTGGCCACAGGTCAGTCTGTGGTTGTACTGGGCAGCTTCCTGGTGTGAATGTGTGAATGTGAACAGGGCATCCTTGAAAAAGAGGTTGCCTCTCAATGGAACTACCCTGTATAAACAAAGGTTCAATAAAATAAAAAATAAACATTAAAAAAATCACAATTTATGTGCAGTCAAATGTTTGAGCTTGGAGATTAAAATGTTTTGTGAAAATAAAGGTACTGTATAAAGTTTTCTGTTGTACTCTTTCATTAAAGTTATGTTGTTTCTGCTAACTTGTCTCAGACATCTTTTCTCCTTTCTGTGTGCTGGGAACCCAAACATCTGGATCACTGTCTCAGCTTGATTTGTGCATCCATAACCTGCACAGAAAATCATGCTGAGAACCAGTGGCCTCATATACAAAGGGTACTTACGCACAAAAACCTGGTGTACATCCTTTTCCACAGAAAATTTCAGACGTATAAAGAATGAAATGACCGTGGAAATATGCACAGCCCCACGGTAACTTCATGGCTGGCGTACGTACGTTTCTACTGTTATTGGTCCGTTGGCGACACTTAGGGTGCTTTCACACCTGCAGGCTTTAGTTTGTTTCATTCAAACTCGTTTGTTTTCTCTGTTAGTGCAGTTCGTTTTGTCTGGTGAGAACACGGTAATCGCACTCTCAAGTACGTACCAAAACAACCATACCGAGACCTCCAGAAAGAGGTGGTCTCAGTTCGAATCAAATGGCAAACTCTGGTGTGGTCCTGCAGGCGAGAAAGTGACCACACTAAAACAGGACCAGCGGTAAACTGTAAAGTATTTTATACCACTGTACATACCCGACAGATCTTTGAACGTATCTATGGCTGAGCATGTCACGGTTCTGGAGGATTAATGAACGTTAACATGTTAGTTTCCATCCATAGCAGCGCTTCATTTTCAAACTGTACAATTTGCTGAAAGTGGTATATGCACGTATGTAATAAACAATAACCAAGGCAATGAAAACCCCCTGTAGATTACGCTACGATTTGTATTATTTTCTCCCCAGAAATGCATAAATACACAGTAGTCATCCTACTTCCTGTACTGTATTTAGCTTTCCTGTTCTTGCGTCAAAAAAATCTGACCAATAAGAACAGAGAACATTCTGACGCAAGTCTCGCGGGATTTAACGTGACAAAATTTGGTCCGTTTGAATTTCTGCCTGTGTGAAAAGGGACCGAACCAAGGAGAAAATGATACAAAGTAAACTTGTCAACTGATTCGGACCAAATTAAACAAATTTAGGTGTGAAAGCACCCTTAGAGGTAATGTTGGGAGACTGATAGTGACGTGAAAATTATTGTACACACCAGAGGCACATGATGAACAAACATCCAAGTGTGCACAATTAGATGAGTGGATATAAAAGCAAGCACAAAGAAGTGCAGAAAATGGCAACAATGGCGTTAGCATTATTAAAGGATATTGCAAATCGCGCAGTGAGAAGAGAAAGGGTATTTAGAGACAGAAGATTTTCTGGCTCAGGATGATGACTGGCTTGTCAGCCGGTTTAGGTTTCCATGGGCAGTCCTTGTGGAAATGTGCTCAGAGCTACGGCCGCTCTTGGAGCACGACACGGCAAGAAACCGAGCGCTGCCCGTCCCAGTACAGGTGCTGATAACACTGGGGTTCCTGGCAACGGGTATTCCAGAGGGAGCTGGCAAAGCAATCGAGAATTTCCCAGTCAATCCTGAGCCGAGTTATGCCAGCTGTGTGGGATGGCATTATCCGTCTGTCACCCAGGTACATCATATTCCCATACAATGGAGTTGAACAGGCCAACATCAAAGTGCAATTTGCAGCGAGAGCCGGTTTTCCTAATGATTTTAATGAACAGCAATGTTGGGAACAAACTACAAGCTGGCACTGTGCGGATGGGTGGCTTCTTGGTGAATAAATTCATGTAATTGTCCTAATAATAACCCACCTCATCCACAACATGCCTGTGCGCCCCCAAATATCACCCTGTCTTCAAGGCTTCATTACAAGTCAGTGGGTCAAGTGACTTACTTTTTTTGCTGATTAAACTAGTTTCACAGCATTCTACCAAGCCCCCAATTGCCCCTGTGTGTACAGTAGTTATGTCAACAAACACATGCGTAAAGTTTGAAATGCAACAGTCTCGCTCTGTTCCCGGTGCACTTCATTCATTTACAATAGTAGTATATGTAATCCATGCAAGTTGTATATAAAGGATGAGATTTGCATTTTGTACATAAAATATGTACTTGACAAGTCTAATATGATCTGCTTTCAACTGACAGGTGACTGTGGCTACCCACTAAATAGGTTCGTGTTGTCTTCTTTTTTATGACCGTTTTCCTTTAATTCAACCAGCTGATCCACCCAGCTGGTCACAAATCACAGCAATCAGCTGACACTTCTGAGGACGACTGCAGATGTCAGTGGAAACATGTCAAGGTTAATTAAACATCTCCTTCTCATCCCTGTCTGAATAAAGGAAAACAATAAACCAATCTTACAGGGCTGTGAGCAGGCTATTGAATTACCTGTATCCGGGGCCAATTCTGGAGGACAATGTGCCAAACAAAATGTTTTTACGTGCCTCTACCTCATTCAGGAGCGCCTCCAACTCATAGTCCATGAAATTCCATTAAATCCATTATTTTTGATCGAGGATACAGGAGAATCAAACGTGCGCTGCTTGTATATATCTATTTGCATATCTATTTGCATCTAACTGCATATTCAAATGGAGGCGTGTCAAGGGAGGAGTCTGGCATTTCCTCACACGTGTTAAATTTCAAGTAGATTGGAATGTACAAAGGAAATGTGCTTGGATTCCTGCGTACACACTGTTTCATACATTTGGATTTTTTTGCTTACGCCGTTTTCTTTTTTTTTCCCCCACAATATTTTTTATTGAACCTTTTTTTTTTTACAAACATGGCACAAACAATCAAACACTAACACTAAAGTAATTTAAAAATAAAAAAAAAGGAAAACACTAACTACCAAAAAAAAAAATGTACTAAAAACACCAACAACCACTAACAAAGGCAAGTCATCAACAATGCTCCTCTGTTTAGTCTAGGTAATCTATTACATAAGTATACATATTATACATTCACCAATTTGGAATTTGCAAAGTCCACACACATCATTCACCTTCTTCTTCAGAAGTTATGTTTAATTTCTTTACATAATCAATGAAAGGTCTCCATATATTCTCAAACACATTTTCCTTTGATTTCAATATGTATGTTATTCTTTCTAGTGGAAGGTTTGTTAACATCTGTCTTAACCACTGAGTCACATCTGGTCTATGAGTCTTTTTCCACAGTAGTGCAATACATTTTTTGGCATTAAGCAAACTGAGGTCTATGAATGCTCTTTCCCTCTTATTAAAATTATGCTTTTCTGGATACAGACCCAACAAAAACAGTTTAGGGTTCAATGTGATTTGTTTTGAAATTATTTTTTCAATTGTTACCCTCACCTCTTCCCAAAACATTCTGATTTTTCTACATTCCCATAAACAGTGAAATAGGGTTCCTTTACTTTCCATACATTTATCTATTTAACTCCACTGGTGTAACATACATCTGCATTAACCTTTTAAAATGTATCAATTTAAGACGTACATTTATTGATTTGGTTTGAGCTTCTGTACAAGCCAATTCCCATTGTTCCTCTGAAATTTCAATTTGCAGGTCTTCTTTCCAATAATTCAGTCTTTTCTGTGAGTTTTCACTTGAGAATAGTGTCAATGAGTTATAAAACTCTGAAATAATACCCTTTCTCTTACTATCTTTCGTCAAAATGTTTTCCAAGGATGAATAAGTAGGTCGGGTGAGAGCATTATTTTGATTTAATCGAATAAAATTCCTAAGCTGAAGATATTTAAAAAAAATGTGTTTTACTAAGATTGAATTTGATCCTCAGTTCTTCATAAGACATTATGTTGTCTGAACGTGTCAAATATAAGTCTTGAATCTTTTGAATCCCTTTTAAATTCCATACTTTAAATACAGTATCCGCTCTCCCTGGTGTAAAATATTGATTACCCCATATTGGGCTAAATTGTGATAATAAGTGTGGTTCTTTTAAATATTTTTTGGTTTCACACCATATTTTGATCATATGCTTTACAATTGGATTTTTAACTTGTTTCTGTAATTTTTTAGCCGAGTCTGGGTATATGAATAAGGGAAGAGGTAAAGGTAAATTGTATGATTCCATTTCAGTCCAGTGAGGGAGATCATTTGATGAAAAATAATATGTCATAGACCTCAGTTGTGCTGACCAGTAATACAACATAAAGTTTGGACATTTCAGACCTCCACGATCAAATGGTAAATATAGTAAGGACAGACGTAATCTAGCCTTCCTATTGTTCCATATAAATTCCACTAACTTTTTTTTTAATTCTTGAGAATAGATCTGAAGGTGGTGGTAAAGGAATGTATTGAAATAAATAAAGTATTTTTGGTAAGATATTACTTTTAAGTATATTAATTCTCCCGATCATCGACATTGGTAGTGACATCCATCTCTGAAGCAACTCATTAATATCTGTCATTAAGGCTTCATAGTTGGCACTGGTGACTGATTCTAGCTTAGGCAAAATTTGAATTCCTAAATATTTAAACTGATTTACAACATTGAATTGATTTACCTCAGGAGCTGGGTGATTTCTCTGGGTCTCATTTAGCATTAATATTGAAGATTTTGTTTTATTTATTTTATATCCTGATATTTCCCCAAAGTTCTTTATTAAATTTAACAAGGTCGGAATTGATTTTTTAAAATTCGACATAAACAAAATTATGTCATCGGCATACAGGGAGATTTTATGTTCTGTTGGTCCTACTTTAATTCCATATATTTGTGGATGTAAACGTACTGCCATCGCTAAAGGTTCAATTGCCATAGTAAACAATAAGGGTGAAAGTGGACAGCCTTGTTGACATCCTCTATTGATTTTTATTGATTTTGAGATATTGCTGTTTGTTAGGATTTCTGCTGTAGCATTATTGTATATTATCTGAACCCATTTTATGAAATTATTTCCAAGTCCAAACCTTTGTAGGACTTCAAAAAGATAGGGCCATTCGACCCTATCAAAGGCCTTTTCGGCGTCCAATGATAGGAGAGCTGTATCCGGTGCTTCTTTATTGGAATAAATAATATTAAATGGTCTTCTTACATTATGGAAGCCTTGTCTTCCCATTATAAAGCCATTCTGATCTCGGTTAATAATATTTGGTAATATTTCTTGTAGTCGTTTTGCTAAAATTTTACAGATTATTTTAAGATCAGCATTTAATAGGCTTATTGGTTTCATGTTTTCACATTTATTAGGGGGTTTACCTGGTTTTGGCAACAGTATAATTAAGGCATTATTCATGTATGGTGGTAAATTACCATTTTGAAATGCTTCTAAAACCATTTCCAAAAGTGGTTTTATTAATTTATTCTTAAATTTTTTATAGAGGTCAACTGGAAGACCATCTGGTCCTGCTCTTTTTCCTGATTTCATATTATCAATGGCTTGCCCAACTTCTTCTTGACTAATTTTAGACTCCAGTATCTCCCTGTTTTCATTTGGAATACAAGGTATAGATAATCCACCCAAAAACCCATTTAGTTTTGTTAAATCAGTTTCATTTTTTTTGTATCATATAGTTTTTCATAATAATCTCTAAAGGCACTATTAATTTCTAAAGGATCTATAACTACCTGTCCGTTACTTAGAATACTGGTAATTGGTGTTTTAAATTCTAATTGTTTAATCTGCCATGCCATTAATTTTCCTGATTTTTCACCTTGTTCATAAAAAGTTTGCTTCAGTCTTAGAAGACTCGAGGCAGCTCTATTCGCTGATTTTTTGTCATATTCTGCTCTCAGAATCAGTAATTCGTTCTCTAACTGTGAGTTACTTCCTGCATACACTTTTTCTTGAAGAATTTTTATTTTACGTTCCAATTGGACTCTCTCCTCTCGGGTCTTCTTAGATTTTGAACCTGTATAACTAATAATATGCCCCCTAATAAATGCTTTGAAAGCCTCCCACTTTATACATGCCGTTGTTTGTGTAGTATTAATATCAAAGAACTCATCTGTTTTTCTATGTAACTTAACAAATTCCTCATCCTGAAGCCATTTATGCTGAAAATACCACCTACCTGGATCCTTTGTCAATTTCTTATCTACATATATTACACAGCAGGGTGCATGATCAGAGATCACAATGTTATCATAGAAACAGTTTTGAATCTTGGACCTTAATTCTGTAGAGATCAAAAAGTAGTCTATACGTGAGAATGTCTTATAGGTATTAGAATAACAAGAATAGGCTTTGACTTGTGGTTTCATTTCTCTCCATATATCTAGCAATCTCAATTCTTTCATAAAATGATTAATGGTGATCCTACATCCATTGTGCGTACAGTCCAGTCCTGTTGATCTATCTATACTGGGGTTCAATGTACAATTAAAATCCCCTGCTATTATATGTTGCCCTGTAACTGATGATAAAGTAAGGAATAAATTAACAAAGAAGTTTTGATCATCAATATTGGGGCCGTATAAGTTCACCAGATTTATATTTTCTAATAACAAAGATCCTTGGATGATTAGATATCTTCCAAATTTGTCTCCAATTACATTTTTCACTTGAAATGGGACTGTTTTGTGTATGAGAATCATAACTCCCCTGGCTCGGGATGAAAATGATGAGGTGAACACGTTACCTTGCCATCTTCTCCTAATTCTTTTTACATCCTCCTCTATTAGATGAGTTTCTTGTAAAAATACAATTTTTGAATCTATGTCTTTTATTTTATTCATAACTTGTTTAAGTTTTTTAAGATTTTGTAGACCTCTGCAATTCCATGAAGTTAAATTAAGATTAACGCTTTGATCTATGATCAGTAAAGAGTTTGAGATTACCTTGCAATATGAACATACTCTTACAGAGAAGCAAAAACATGGATGATGGAACATTCATCCTACAAACTAAACAAAAACAAATTCCCTTTCCCCACATTCGTGGTAATCCCCCCAAAATCAAAAAAATTCCATCTCCCGTTATAGCAAGTGACTGTTTCACACCTGCGAGGATCAGTCAAACCACTCTCTCTTTCTCCTCTCAATCACCCTGACACTACTACTATTCTTATAACATTAACTCTCTTCTGTAGTTTTTTCAGCATAACTTCAAAGTTTTATAGCAATGTTGTACATCATAGCTTTTTTTTTTTTTTTTTTTTTTTTAAATACAGTCTGTATTTTGTAGACTTGTTATAGGTTTCAGATCAATCAGATGTCTGTACATACGCTTAAATGTTCTACCTTTGTCATGTTCATGCTTGGCGCCCACCAGTCTCCTTTTGGATCTGCTTGATGAGCTCCTGCGCCTCTTGAGGGGTCTTGAAGGTGTGGGTTCTCCCCTTATATATGACCAGCAGTCTTGCCGGATGAATTACACCATGACAAATCCAGAGGTTGCGCAGCTCTTTGCGGGCAGGGTCGAACTGCCTCCTTAATTGTTGTATTCCTGTGGCGAAGTCTGGGTAGAACTGCACCTGTTGATCCTGGTATTTAATTTCCCCTTTAGCTCGCGCAGCATTGGTGACTGTCATCTTGTCTCTGTAGTTGAGAAACTTCATAATCAGCGTCCTCGGTGGTGTCTTATTATCTCTCGGTGGGCCGATTCGGTGAGCTCTCTCTAAAACGGCCGATGACTGCAGGTCTGCGTTGTTCAGCGCTTCTGGAATCCACTTTTCCAAAAAGGAACATGAGTTCCGTCCCTCCGCTCCCTCCGGGAGGCCCACCAGCCTCAAATTATTCTGTCACGAGCGGGATTCCAAGTCTAGGATGTTATCTTCCAGACGTTAACATTTTAATTCCAGTGTTTGCAGTTTAATTTGCAGGCTGGTGACATCATCCTCAGTGCTTGATATTCGGAGCTCCGCCTGCGACATTCGCTCCATGCAGTCGTTTATTTCTTTCCTCATACCTTCTATCGCTGCTATAATCCCATCAAATTTAGACGAAAACTCTGTTCTCATGGAGGTGATGACAGCGAGCACTACGCTTGTCCCCTCCCCAGCAGTTCCCGCTCCGCTGCTGGCTCCATCCTCCGCCATTGCCTCTGGAGTTTTCCCTGCCTCGCCTTGAGCGTGGAAGTCCGTTAGCTTGGATTGTTTTGTCGAGGTGCCTTTTCCTCCACCTAATTTTCCAACCTTGGTCTTTACCATATCCACGCCAAAATGCTGGGATGGGTTTTTGTTCCAATTGAGAGAGTTTTAGTAAAATTTTTAGTTTTACAAGCAGAGCAGTGTGAAACACGTCTTCCTACATGGCCGCCATAACCGTAAGTCCCTCTCTCATCTTTTAAGTGGGAGAACTTGCACAATTGGTGGCTGACTAAATACTTTTTTGCCCCACTGTAGGTGGGCCAATAATAGAGCAGTGGGTTGGTCTCAAGGATGGCGGTGGGCTGGCTTTGTCAAATCATGAGTATAAGAACTCCACAAAAAAGTCAAAAAATTTTCTGGGAGAGAAAAACAAGATAAAGGCTGTGTTTTTTTTAAGAGAACTGTTCTGAAAATTTTGGGATGATTAGGTGACCAGTAGACTCATCTCAGACAGTTAAAACCTACAAACACCATTTTTCACTCAATGACCCCTTTAACACTTTTTTCTAATAAATTTGCAGCATTGTTATTGTAAATTAGCAACTTTTTCTCATAAATTTAACTTTTCTCATACATGTGCAGCTTTTTATTATAAATCTGCAGCTCTTGTAAATATGCAACTTTTTTCTCAGAATCTTGCTAGTTCTTTTCTGGTAAATTTGCAATGTTTTGTTTTTTTTTAATATTTGCAAGTTTTTTTCTCAAATTTACTTTTTTTTCCTCATAAATGTGCAGCGTTTTTATTGTAAATTTGCAACTCTTGTAAAATCTGCAACTTTTTTCTTGAAAATTTGCAATTCTCCAGCTCCATCCTCAACATCCTTTGTCCAGTATATCCACTATCCCTACTCTGCACATGTCCAAACCATCTCAGCCTTGCCTCTCATACTTCGTCTCCAAACTGCTCAACCTGAGCTGTCCCTCTTACCGTATATACTCATTTCTAATTCTGTCCCTAATAGTCACTCCCAATGAGAGAAATGCCAGCTGATTGTTGTTCTTTTATTCACGGTCACAAAGCACTACTATATAATATATTTAAGAAATCTAAACACATTAGCATCTACACACATTAGAATTCAGTATATTAACACACCTTGTCAGAAAATATTAATAGAATAATAAATAGCCCACATGGACATGATTATATCATTAGAGGTTCTAAATGTCAGTTTTGGTTAATTTTCTGTTAATCGCTCAGCCCTAGTATGTAGCAATTTTGGAAGCAGGGCCAAGCTCAACAAGTCTCATTCATGATCATCCACAAGACTGAAATGGGAAGACTTACAAGACAGTAGTTAGACTTGCTATGATGTATGGGTTGGAGATGGTGGCACTGACAAAAAGGCAGGAGGCAACCCTGCAGGTGGCAGAGTTGAAGATGCTGAGATTCTCATTGGGAGTGACTAGGAGGGACAGGATTAGAAATGAGTATATCAGAGGGACAGCTCAGGTTGAGCAGTTTGGAGGCAAAGTAAGAGAGGCACGGCTGCGCAGAGGAGGAATAGTGGATATTGTTATGTCTGGAAACCAGGAATGACCAACGGAGAGTGGCGTTTGCTTGGAACATGAACTTTATTACACAAGCTATATAAACTTAAGCCCCTTTTGCACTAGCACGGCTTAGCACGTCATGGTACAGCTCATCACGCTTCGTAAGTCTTTGCACTAGCCTCAACACGGTTTAACAGCAGCGATTCTCAGCCTCGCTCAAGGGCAGGGTCCAGCCGTGCTGAGCTGTACCGTGTTGTGACGTTAAAAGACTGGTCGCCGCTGATTGGTCAGGTCTTAACGTCACGAAAGCGCCCGTCTTCGTTGAAATCTGTATGACCGCCATTTGCAATCACGGACTAACTCGGTCACGGAGTAAATACGATATTAATACAGACAGCGTTGTAGGTTTTGCGGAACTCTACACCGTGGTCCAACGAAGAGGCGCGGAGTTTTCTCTGCTTGGTGGCAGTTACACAGTGAGGAGTGACCCGATGGCTGGCCAGCATACAACTGGACTATAGACAAGATGAAGACGATCGTGAGAGAACCATCGATGGTGAGTGATTTGTAATAATGTGCATCTGTTTGCTTATTTATCCTGTTGGTGGTAAGCTCACTTTTTTTGAGCCGTTATACAGTGCTGTTCTGTGCTGGCTAACGTTTTTTTGCTAGTAGCTAGCGCTAGCTAGTACCAACTGCTGAATCGCACTTGTTTTCTCCTAAATATTCGCTTGTGAGAGCAAAACGATGAAATATGTTAATCCTGGTTAAAGTCCTGGTTTGTGTTTTGTATTGCACTTTGGTCCTGCGCATTAAATTGTGTGCAATTTAATGTTAGAATGTGTTTCCACATGCCAGGGTTAGCCTCCCTGTTTATATTGTGGATACTGGTGAAATGGACCACAGGAGCCGAAATCTCGTCATATTAAAATTGCTTTTTCAAACCAGTGATTTATAAAGTCATTCATATAATTTTCTAAAGCGTCAGAATAGACCCACACACCTATTCTGTGGATCCTGCAGTGCTTTTCACTCATTTCAGAAAGAGAAATCCGTATATTGTATAGCTTCATTACACAGACAGTGATATATTTGAAGCGTTTATTTATTTTAATTTTGCTGATTACGGCTTACTGCCCCTGAAAACCCCAAATTCTATTTTGCAAAAAATTGGAATATTACATAAAATTAACTTTAAAAAAATAGTTTTTAAATATAAATGTTGGCCGTTGAGGTGTTGGTTAATATGGGCTGTAGCCATAATCATCAATATTAAAATAAACACTTTCAATATATCACTGTTCCTGTAATGAATCTATATATAGGTTTCACTTTCTGAAATGAGTGAAAAAAATATTGAATTTTTTCATGGTATTTCTAATTTTTGAGATGTGCCTGTATATGTATTGAACTTGCTTGAAACTAACCACCATCCATTTCTGTTGTTCGTCTAGGCAAGACGAAATCAGCCTCCCCACAACCTACCTCGCCACTGTGGAACGTACTGAAATCCTTTGCTTTTATAGGTAAAGTGTCAAAAGCACAATTTCCACTTAATATAAAAGGGAGTGAACTGAGATTTATTTGATTGTGTGAATATGGCACATCAACTGTAAAATAAACCGCTTGTTAATGTATTTATTTTTTTGTCAGATCACTTGTGTGATCCTTTGTGAGTTATGTTCATAACTGTATGTTTTGGCGAATGTGAGATGTTCAGTCGTCAATATAATTTACTTTATATGTGTAGTTTATAGTCTATCATCAATAAACTCATGAATGTATTAATTCATTCTGATTGCTGAGGCCAAAGTAAAAGCAGATGATTTTAAATGTAACGCAGCCCTTGTAAAATCTACTGAAGCGCAGATACATGAAAATTGTGGTTAAATACAACAACGAAGTACTTTATTGTCACATTGGAATTGTAATCCCTCCTGTTTTGTTATTCTTTTGAATTCTTGGATGGAATATGGTGGGCAATATAAGCTGCAGCTTCAGCCATCACCCATTTCAGATAACCTATGTTGAACTGTATAATCAGAGGAGTTATTGTTTAATTTGACCTTATTAGATTTTTTTTGCCCTTTGTTATTAAATAGAAATGTTGGCTGCTAAGGTGTTGGTTAATATGGGCTGTAGCCATAATCATCAATATTAAAATAAACACTTTCAATATATCACTGTCCCTGTAATGAATCTATATATGGGTTTCACTTTCTGAAATGAGTGACAAAAATATTGAACTTTTTCATGATATTCTAATTTTTGAGATGTGCCTGTATAAGTGTTGAACTTGCTTGAAACTACCATCCATTTCTGTCGTTTGTCTAGGGAGGAGGGAATCGGCCGCTCAACAACGGACGTCGCCACTGTGGAACGTACTGAAATCCTTTGCTTTTATAGGTAAAAGTGTCAGAACCAAAGTAGCACAATTACCACTTAATATAAAAGGGACTGAACTGAGATTTATTTGATTGTGTGAATATGGCGCATCAACTGTAAAATAAACCACTTGTTAATGTATTTATTTTTTTGTCAGATCACTTTTGTGATCCTTTGTGAGTTATGTTCATAACTGTATGTTTTGGCAAATGAGAGATGTTCAGTTATCAATATAATTTACTTTATATGTGTAGTTTATAGTCTATCATCAATAAACTCATGCAGTAAAAGGACACATTACAAATATTTGAGACCAATTGTAGTGCTTCCTTTTATATTTTAGCAATGCTAGTGCAAAACACCGCCCACACATGAAGCCAGGGCAAGAGGAGACACTTTTACAGACAAGACAAACTTTTATTGATAAAAACTTCATATTTTGACTGACCGACTCCATACTCGGTGATGCACAACTTCAGTTAAAGTACTAGATTCCATTCAAGTGAATGTATTAATTCATTCTGATTGCTGAGGCCACAGTAAAAAGAGATGATTTTAAATGTAACTCAGCCCTTGTAAAATCTACTGAAGTGCAGCTACATGAAAATTGTGGTTAGAGGAGTTATTGTTTAATTTGACCTTGTTAGATTTTTTTCCCCTTTGGTATATTATTCTATTTTCTTTTAATCTTTACTTTTAATCAATCCGAAATAAAGATTCATTCATTAATTCACATTCCACCGCTGGGTTTTAGCAACAAGTGTTTTTCCCAAATAAGTTTTAAACTTGCTTTAATTAACCACCACCCATTTGTCTTTTGTCTAGGCAAGAGGGAAACTGTCACCCCAACTGGACCTTGCCTCACTATTTACAGAGATGCAGGCTGTAGATCTGTCGAACCAGGACCAGTACGGACCGATCCAGTTGCTTCTCAGTGAGGCAGCGTGTGACCATTCCAGTATTTTTTTTTTACAGTTTGAATTTTGCACATTCTGAATAATCTGGCATTTGCTGCTGATTGTAATAAACAATTTAGTGACTTATGTGTTTGCATCATGATTTTCTATCTTTATTTTCTATTTTGTCTGTTAAGACACCGGTGGGAAAAGAGTCAACTGTACAAAGGATTAATCGGTGACCTTGAAAATAATGGCTCATTTTTAAGAAAAAGTAACCAAAACAATAATTATATTAGCTGAAGACTATATTGTTAGAAGACTGTACAGAAGACCCTGCATACTTTAGTGACAGTACCAGTATATGGAGGAATTCTTGGTCATATTAGCATCTGCTCTTCATCATTATGGGTTTGGGCAGGGGTGTCTAATCATGTGCCATGGAGGGCCAAGACCCTGCAGGCTTTACCTCCAACCAGTGTCTTCAACAGCAGATTCCACTGAACTTCTTCCACTGACTGATCAGTGACAACACCTGCTGAAGAGACTGGGTAGAAGAGAGAACCTGCAGGGTCTTGGCCCCCCATGACACATGATTGGAAGCCCCCGGATTAGGTTTAATGGGATTTAACATTTTAACACAAACTGCTTTATGGTTCATAATTCTGTTGACAGACTTACACCAAACCAAAATGATTTCTCAAACTGCTGGGTTATTCTTAGCTTTTCCAATATTTCAGTATTTAATTTATGCCACATGGTGGTAACCTTCACAAATAAAAAAAGAGACATCTGCAACAACTTCAGAGATTTATTGTCAGTGCAATTCCCAGTGCAATACGACATGAATGCATGTATAGTACATTGTTGATGCAGAGAATATATATTTCTACAGTACATGTATCTAGTAAGTATTTTCCATGTAACCTTGTGACAGCATTATTTTAATTGCTTTTAATCCTAGATCAAGTTTGTTTTGGCATAAAATGCATGATAACTGTCAAATATATCTTATTATACCTAACTCAGTAAAGTTTACTTTTTGAATATATATTTTGTGGCTAATATAGTTATTAACATGGCGATCAAGTTGTGTCAGCTGATCATTTTTTTCTATGACACCACCTCACTCAGTGCTGCAGAAGCAGGTACGTGCATGATGTCTCAAACTGTCAACAGTCTCCATGATTTTCAAGCAGATCAGAGCAATTTGTTGCAAATTTGTTGCACAGGAAATAAACATTTCTACAGACATTCTTAAGCTCTATAACCACTGATCGTTTGTGAAGCTGTGCTGACAATAGTGACAGGCTGATGAAATCCGTGACAGGCTGTGCAGAACGCCCAGAGCGAATGAAGCAGTAATTTCCCCACAACAGAGCCATCTAAAACACACACAGCATACATATTTTAGTACCTAACAGCGATAAATTGCAGACATTAAAGTGTAGTACGACATACTTGTAGCAAACTAGCATTAGCAAAATTAGCTTACCGTCATATATGACCTAGTTTGTATCCTCACGCCTTTGGCTCTCCCAGAAGCTGCAGAACTATTTCCAGAGTGTTTCATCTCGCTGTCTGTACCCTTGTCTAGCGGTCCTTTTTGGCGTTTATGGTGAAAAAAGCCACAGACCAAGGAGTCGCCTTGTACAGCTGTATGTGTTATGTTTTGGTTGGGTCGCGTGTTCTACGTCACGGGAGTGTGGCGCCGCCTGCTGTTATAGAAATCCCACCCACCCCTGCTCAATACGGTTGTAATGTGGTTGTAGTGCGGACAAAAGCGTACCGAAACATGTTGAAGTGAATCATGATGTACCGAAGTGTGCTGGACTAGTGCAAAAGAGGCTTTACAGTACTGGTCCGTTAATGGGAGGCTGGGCACCACAGAGCCAAGAGAGACCACAATATGGCCGACCCTCACATTACATGTCCTCGGCGTGGTGACATCACCAAGCGGCTGCGTCACCAGGCCGATGCCAACCAAACTTGTGGTTACACCACATCCACCCCCCACCCACCCCCCCCGGAAAAAAACAGAACATACATGACCGGATTGACCCTCCCCAATTTGGTACCATAGAACCCCCAAAGTAGCTAGGGCCAGCGGGTAGACTACCGCATAACCCAGCACGGTTAAGTGGTTTATGTTGCCACCATTCGCTGGCAGTCATGCTCCTAACTAAAAAGTCCCTTTTATTGAGGAAGGCAGCTCAGTTCAAGGGGCCTGAGGCGAGCTCATGGTGTACGCGCCCCTGGAGGCGCCAGCTGCAGCAAACCTGGGCGCCATTCCGCTGCAGCCACGACACGCTTGTCAACAACATCCCAGCCAGGATCCCACACCAGCTGGGTCAGCTCCAACACTGCATCTTGACCCGCGGCAGCTGCTCTTACCTTTCGTAGACAGCTGGCCTGCCATCTCGAACCATCAGCCATGTGGATGGTGGCTGGTCTCAGCTGCGCGGCGATCTTCAAAGGTGTCGGTGGTGCTGATGATGTTGGGGCCGACTGTGGGTTCAGTTGCTCGGTTCTGTGGACCTGAACCCAGTCCATCACTGCAAGTAGCGCTCTGTTCGGCTGCATTCGGCATTGTGGTTGTGATGGTGTGGCTCTCACGTCTGCTGCGGGGCATCCACCAAGCTGTGGTGGTTCTGCTGTATCCTGTTGGGCCACGGACTCTTCATCCTGCGTCTCAGTGGCGGCTCCTGGAGGCTGATGCCGGTCGTGGATTCAGAAGATATCCGGTGGCTCCATTATGTTTTGTTTGGTCATGGACTCTTGATCCTGTGGCTCAGCGGCAGCTCCTGGAGGCTGAAGCAGTCCAGTTTCATCTCTTCCTTGCCTGGTGCTGGTTGAGGTCGGGGTGATGTGTCGCTATCGTCAGTGACAGACCGCGCGCCAGGCCGTCTTCGGTCACTGGGGTCCCCTTTCTCCACAAACTCCCTCTCTTCCGGCTCCATGGCGGCTAACTGAAGCTCATGCCGGGCAAGGATCAGAGGTGAGTCTGGTTGATTCTCCTCCTCTCCTGGGAAGTCTGGTCATGGTGATATGTCCCCGTCGCCATTGGTAGAACCTGCATTGGGTTGTTGTGTCCTGGGGTTCCCGACAGACGCAGGCTCCCTCTCCTGCAGCTCTGAAGCAGCTCCCTGAGGCTTATGCTGAGCGAGGATCTGAGGCGAGTCCAGTCGCTGCTCTCTCTCCATGCTATGTTTGCTCTCTGTGCTGTGCTCTCCCTCTGCACTGTGTTCACTCTCTGTGCTGTGCTCTTCGGCTAGCTTGTCACAGATTAGCTCGTCTTCTAAGGGAAGTCTGTCGCTGTATTGTTGCTCTGTGATAGCTTGCTGTGCTGCGGTGTCAACCTCGGCCTCTTCTGTCATGTCACTGGGCCTGTCTGAGGCTACAGCATGTAGCCTAGATGCTGGAGTAGCTGGATCTGCACCATGTCGTCCTCCAATGGACCAAAACTGCACGTGCTAGCTGGGTGGCGAAGGTCCGCGACGAATTGTTGTGTCGTCTCTCCAAGCCTCTGTCGCCGTTGGTGAAACCTAATGTGCCGCACCAACACGCTGTTATGTTTGGTGAAGTGGCTAGCTAAAAGCTCGACTGACTTAGCAAACGTTTCTGTTGGTTCTAGCGTGGTTCTAGCGTGTTGAATATATTTTGGCCTTTATACTCAGATAAAATATATATATTTTGGCCTTTATACCCAAAAAATCCAAGATGGCGCCGCGGATGGCAGCCACTGGCTTCTGCTCTCTGATGTTTTTGATAATTTTGTGTGTTTTTTTGGACTTCTGCTCTTCTGTCCAAGTCACCTATTCAAGGGAGGAACTACTTTCACTCAGACTACCTCCCAATGCAACTTCTCCGCCAGTTGCTGCTGCTGATCTGAAGTTTTTTCAGTCGATCTTAGCTGTGGGAGCAGCGGCTATTGGCGCTGGCCGGAAACGAAGGCGGCGTGGTAAACATGCCGGTGCGCTAGTCAGGTTGAAGAAACGAGGATTTCGCACGCCGCTCCCATCGATCCATCTGGCAAATATCCGCTGTTTGGCGAACAAAATGGACGAACTGCTGCTCCTGACTCACAAAAACCGGGATTTTAGCAGATCTGGCGCCCTTTGTTTCACAGAGTCCTGGCTGAGTGAACACATCCCGGACAGCGCGGTGCGCCTGGACGGATTCCAACTATTTCGTGCTGATCGCAGCCGAGAATTCTCTGGAAAGACTAAGGGTGGTGGAATCTGCTTCTACATAAACGAAGGTTGGTGTACTGATGTCACAGTGTTGAAGAAGTTTTGTAGCCCTAACCTAGAGTCACTGTTCATAAACTGTAAACCCTTTTATTCACCGCGAGAGTTCTCCTCCTTTATTCTGGTCGGAATTTATATCCCGCCTGCTGCTTGTACAACGGAGGCACTGCAGCACCTCGCTGACCAGATAGCAGACGTGGAGGAAAAACATCCAGACTCTCTGCTTATCATTCTGGGTGATTTCAATAGAGCTAATCTCACAAATGAGCTTCCTAAATACAGACAGCATATTAAATGTCCCACCAGGGACACAAATACACTCGACCACTGTTACACAGTTTTAAGAAACGCCTATCATGCTGTCCCCCGTGCAGCTCTGGGTTTTTCTGACCACTGTCTGCTCCATCTTATTCCAACATACAGACAGAAACTAAAAACTTCCAAGTCTGTTGTAAGGACTGTGAAGAAATGGACTGAGGAATCAAAGCTGAAGTTACAAGCCTGCTTTGACTGTACAGATTGGAGTGTGTTTGAAGCTGCAGCCATCAACCTAAATGAACTCACTGACACTGTGACGTCATACATCTGTTTCTGCGAGGACATGTGTGTGCAGACCAAGACCTTCTGCACATACAACAACAATAAACCCTGGTTCATTCCTAAACTGAAGCAGCTACGTCAGACCAAGGAGGAGGCCTACAGGACTGGTGACTGGACTCTGTACAAGCGGGCCAGAAACATGCTGACGAAGGAGATCAGGCTTGCTAAGAGGAGCTACAGTGTGAAGTTACAAAAAAACTTCTCAGCCAACAACTCTGCTTCTGTCTGGAGAGGCCTGCAGAATATCACCAACTACAGGAGACCATCCCCCCACCCTGTGGAAAACCTCCAGCTGGCTAACGACCTAAACAGCTTTTACTGCAGGTTTGAAAAGAACCTACAGTTCTCACCTCCCACCCACACAAAAGGATTATCTGCAGCCCCAGGAACTCCATCCCTCCTCCACTCTGACCTCTCACCAGCACTAACGATCTGTGAAGAGGAGGTGCGCCGGGTCTTTCAGAGACAAAAGATCAAGAAGGCTGCAGGACCTGATGGTGTGTCTCCGTCCTGCCTGAAAGTCTGCTCCAACGAGTTGGCCCCCATCTTCACCCGGATCTTTAACAGATCACTGGAGCTGCGTGAAGTGCCTTCCTGCTTCAAACGCTCCATCATCATTCCAGTTCCCAAGAAACCCTCTGTTACAGGATTAAACAACTACAGACCTGTTGCCCTGACCTCTGTGGTCATGAAATCCTTGGAGAGATTGGTGCTGAACCACCTGAAGGTCATCACAGGCCCCCTGATGGACCCACTGCAGTTTGCCTACCGGTCAAACAGGTCAGTGGATGATGCAGTGAATATGGGACTACATTACATCCTGCAACACCTCGACTCCCCAGGGACGTACGCCAGGATCCTGTTTGTCGACTTCAGCTCAGCGTTCAACACCATCATCCCAGGCATTCTTCATCAGAAACTCCTCCAGCTCAAGGTGCCCCCCTCCACCTGCCAGTGGATCTCCAGCTTTCTGACTGACAGGTGGCAACAGGTGAAGCTAGGGAGATTTACATCCAGCTCCCGAAAAATTAGTACTGGCGCCCCCCAAGGATGTGTCCTTTCCCCACTGCTCTTCTCCCTCTACTCCAACGACTGCACCTCAGAGGACCCTTCGGTGAAGCTCCTGAAGTTTGCGGACGACACCACAGTCATCGGCTTGATCCGGGATGATGATGAGTCTGCATACAGGCGGGAGGTGGAGCAGCTGATCCTCTGGTGCAGCCAGAACCATCTTGAACTTAACCCAGCC
Organism: Pholidichthys leucotaenia; assembly: GCA_020510985.1. Classification (NCBI taxonomy): domain Eukaryota; kingdom Metazoa; phylum Chordata; class Actinopteri; order Cichliformes; family Pholidichthyidae; genus Pholidichthys; species Pholidichthys leucotaenia. Next base: position 152,279,615 of record CM035838.1, read on the forward strand.
AAAACGGTGGAGATGACTGTGGATTTCAGGCGACACCCCCCTTCATTCCCCCCACTCACCATCCTCAACAGCACAGTGTCCACTGTGGACTCCTTCAAGTTTCTGGGTACCACAATCTCCCGGAACCTGAAGTGGTCCTCCCATATAGACACTGTCCGGAAAAAGGCCCAGCAGAGGTTGTTTTTTCTGCGTCAGCTCAAGATGTTTGATTTGCCTCAGGAGCTGCTGGTTGTCTTCTACACCGCCATCATCCAATCTGTCCTCTGCTTTTCCATCACTGTCTGGTTTGGTTCTGCCACTAAACAGGACAAGACCAGACTGCAGCGGATCATTAAGTCTGCGGAGAGGATCATTGGTACCGACCTACCCTCCATTGAGAACTTATATCGGTCCATAACCAGGAAACGGGCGGGAAACATCTGTGCTGACCCATCACACCCCGGCCACAAACTGTTTGAACTTCTATCTTCTGGTCGTCGTTACAGATCACTGAAGGTCAAAACCACCCATCACAGGAACAGTTTCTTTCCTCAAGCCATCACTCTGATGAACTCCTAACATTCACCTAGTCCTACCTGTTGCTGTACTCATGACTTTTCATCCATTATTACATTGCACATAACTCTCACACTGCTTTTTACTTCATTCACATTATATCACTGAATCTGAGTTCACATTGAAATACTGTGTGACTGTATATTTTTTCATATATTTCTGCAAAGTGTGGTTAGTCTGAGTAAATAACTGCATATATTCCTGTATATATCTGCATCCTTTTATAGAAACGTGGACAGACTGTAATTTACTGTACATACTCTGTTGTCATTGAATCCTTATTTAAATCCTCCACCTGAACAATGAGAGCAAGTTTTTAGCCAAAGTCAAATTCCTTGTATGTGTTGTGCATACTTGGCCAATAAAGCTGATTCTGATTCTGATTGTGAACCAGTAGAGCTTCCTTCCATATCTCGTCTAGCTTGTCCAGGTCTAACGTCAATATGTAGGTGGTGAAAGCATTGAGCCAGCGTGGCCATGTTACGGGCGCCTCACCCGGATTCTCCAGAAGTGATTGTAGTGGCCTCACGCAAGCTTTCATGGTTTACTCTCGTCACCAAATGTTATGTCTGGGAACCGGGAACAACCAACGGAAAGTGGTGTTTGCTTGTGTAACCCCTCTTTACGAGGGTGTACAAGGTAAATCAGTTATAAAGGTGTGATAAGTTAAACCTTAGATAGGGCCAATCTGTCAGAAGTTCCCGGACTGGCTATGGAGCAAGGGGACCAACTTACACCCAGAAATGTCACAAAACACCACAATGCAAGAATGAAAATGATCTTTAGTTAAATTTGTTTAAAAAAAAAATAAAGAAATAAGGTTCAGGTTCCTTTATTTGTACCCGTAGGTAGATTTGTTTTGCAGTCTGGTGACATCCATATTTACAAACCACAGTACATTTAACATAAACACAAACACAGGCACACATGAAGCTGACTATAAACATGATAAAAATGCTCAAGGCTCCATCAATCAGGATATAAAGACAAAGAGATGAGAGAAAAACCAGAGATACGAGAGAAGGGTCATATTAAAAAGTTAAAGACTAGACAAAGAGGTTAAAAACTCAAAGGTCTAAAACCCAATAAAAGATTTAGAACCCAAATAAAAATCCTACGAAAATAAGTAAATATAAAATGGAGTTAATAAATAGGTAACTAAATTATGTGAAATATATTGTTACAACTTGTTCAGTTCTTTGACAGCAGCAGGGACAAAGCTGTTTTTGTAGCGCTGGGTTTTACTTTTTGGGACAGTAAACCTCCGTCTTGAGGGAAGAAGCTGAAAGTGGCAGTGCAAAGGGTGGGAGTCATCATTTAAAATGGAGGTAGCAATCCTCTGTACCTGTCTGGTGTACAAGGATGTCAGGCTCAGCTGTGACTCACCAAGCAAACGACTGGACCATCTAACTACCTGATCCAAGAATTTCCTCTGTTTCAGTTTTATCTGACCAAACCATGACACTAAAGAAAAGGATAAAACAGATTCAGTAAAAGCCCGATAAAACATTGTCATTATGGTTCGGTCAATTTGGAAGCGTGCAAGTTTCCTTAAACAATGCAAATGTTGCTGACCCTTTTTGCACACCCTTTCACAGTTCTCTTAAAAGTTTAAATTACTATCAATAATCGTCCCAAGATATTTGTAGGATTGTACACATTCAGTGGTCTGGCCTTTTAGTACGGTGACTTTGCGCCTGGGAGTTTTCCTCCTAAAGTCAATAATCATATCTTTAGTTTTTGTCGTATTCAGCTGCAGGTAGGAATCCTCACACCAGTGAACAAAATCATCAACTACTGGGCCGTGGCCACTCTCACCATCCTGGAGGAGACTGACAACAACTGAATCATCAGCATACTTTATAATGTGTCTGTTGTCATGTCTGCTCCAACACATGTTTGTGTACAGGATGAAGCGTAGTGGTGACAACACACACCCCTGAGGAGAACCAGTAGAAGAGCACTTTTGGTCAGACAATGTACCATTGACCCTTACTCTCTGTGTCCTGTTGGTTAAGAAATCCAGAATCCAACCCACCAGATTATTGCTCAAATCAAATTGTTGCAGGAGCCTTTCAACTAAAATATGAGGTTGGATTGTATTAAAGGAGGAGGAAAAGTCCACAAATAAAAGCCTGGCGTGTGTCCTATTAAAATCCAGATGTTTAAAAAGCATGTTAAACAGAGTGACAGTGGCGTCCTCCACTCCTTTGTGAGACCTACACTACCGTTCAAAAGTTTGGGGTCACCCAGACAATTATTTTGTGTTTTTCATTAAAAGTCACACTTATTTACCACCATGAGTTGTAAAATGAATAGAAAATATAGTCAAGACATTGACAAGGTTAGAAATAATGATTTGTATTTGAAATAATATTTTTTTCCAGATACTCAACCTGCTCAAAGGAAGGTCAGTTTTATAGCTTCTCTAACCAGCTAAACTGTTTTCAGCTGTGCTAACATGATTGCACAAGGGTTTTCTAATCATCCATTAGCCTTCTGACGCAATGAGCAAACACATTGTACCATTAGAACACTGGAATGATAGTTGCTGGAAATGGGCCTCTATACACCTATGTAGCAGCTAGAATAGTCATTTACCACATTAGCAATGTATATTAGATATTAGAGTGTATTTCTGATTAGTTTAAAGTTATCTTCATTGAAAAAAACAGTGCTTTTCTTTCAAAAATAAGGAAATTTCTAAGTGACCCCAAACTTTTGAACGGTAGTGTATATGCAAACTGCAAAGGATCCAATGCATGTTCAGTCTGCTTTAGGACCTCAGATCTGACCAGTTTTTCAAAAATTTTCATTAAAATTGAAGTCAAAGCAACTGGTCTAAAGTCGTTTACCGTTTTAGGACAGCTGGATTTTGGAACGGGAACAACCACAGCATCTTTCCAGATCTTGGGCACATGTTGTGTCTGTAAGGACTTAGGTCACCTACAAACAAGCAAGATTTCTGGCCCTCACAGACCCGGAACTACTTCTTTAAGAGGCTCCTCTGTCCTCCACTCGTTACCTGTATTAATGGCACCTGTTTGAACTCGTTATCAGTATAAAAGACACCCGTCCACAACCTCAAACAGTCAGACTCCAAACTCCACTATGGCCAAGACCAAAGAGCTGTCAAAGGACACCAGAAACAAAATTGTAGACCTGCACCAGGCTGGGAAGACTGAATCTGCAATAGATAAGCAGCTTGGTGTGAAGAAATCAACTGTGGGAGCAATTATTAGAAAATGGAAGACATACAAGACCACTGATAATCTCCCTCGATCTGGGGCTCCACGCAAGATCTTACCCCGTGGGGTCAAAATTATCATGAGAACGGTGAGCAAAAATCCCGGAACCACATGGGGGGACCTAGTGAATGACCTGCAGAGAGCTGGGACCAAAGTAACAAAGGCTACATCAGAAACACACTACGCCGCCAGGGACTCAAATCCTGCAGTGCCAGACGTGTCCCCCTGCTTAAGCCAGTACATGTCCAGGCCCGTCTGAAGTTTGCTAGAGAGCATTTGGATGATCCAGAAGAGGATTGGGAGAATGTCATATGGTCAGATGAAACCAAAATAGAACTTTTTGGTAAAAACTCAACTTGTCGTGTTTGGAGGAGAAAGAACACCATACCTACTGTGAAGCATGGGGGTGGAAACATCAAACTTTGGGGCTGTTTTTCTGCAAAGGGACCAGGACAACTGATCCGTGTAAAGAAAAGAATGAATGGGGCCATGTATCATGAGATTTTGAGTGAAAACCTCCTTCCACCAGCAAGGGCATTGAAGATGAAATGTGGCTGGGCCTTTCAGCATGACAATGATCCCAAACACACCGCCTGGGCAACGAAGGAGTGGCTTCGTAAGAAGCATTTCAAGGTCCTGGAGTGGCCTAGCCAGTCTCCAGATCTCAACCCCATAGAAAATCTTTGGAGGGAGTTGAAAGTCTGTGTTGCCCAGCGACAGCCCCAAAACATCACTGCTCTAGAGGAGCTCTGCATGGAGGAATGGGCCAAAATACCAGCAACAGTGTGTGAAAACCTTGTGAAAACTTACAGAAAACGTTTGACCTCTGTCATTGCCAACGAAGGGTATATAACAAAGGGTATATAACAAAGTATTGAGATGAACTTTTGTTATTGACCAAATACTTATTTTACCGAGGAATTTACCAATTAATTCATTAAAAATCCTTCAATGTGATTTTCTTTATTTTTTTTTTCTTATTTTGTCTCTCATAGTTGAGGTATACCTATGATGAAAATTGGAGACCTCTCTCATCTTTTAAGTGGGAGAACTTGCACAATTGGTGGCTGACTAAATACTTTTTTACCCCACTGTATATTATCAGGGCCCTGACTTTTGTTCACTTTTACAGCACAGAACTCCCTTTTAATATCCTGCACCTCAATATTAAAGTGCTGATTGTCTTTGAGTTTCTGTTTCAAATCTTGGGTTTCTGTGCTAAAATCAGAGGAATCAAAACGACCATAAAAACAATTAAGAGCATTAGCCAGCTCTGTGTCTGAATTAAAACAATCTAAAAACACACGATTACTGCACTCTGTGCTCTGAAGGCCTGCAATAGTTTTCATACTGGCCCAGGCTGAACCAAGTTTCTTTGTTGCCATCTTTCTTTCCAATTCTCTTTTATAATTCTGTTTTGCTCTTAAAATTTCGGACTTCAGCTCTTTTGTGGCAACCTGTAGCTCAGAAACAGACCCCTGTTTAAAGGCAAGTGCTTTCCTCTGTAAGCACGATTTAACTGATTTTGTAACCCATGGCTTGTTGTTGGGATATATTTTGACACATTTACGTGGAACCATCATGTCTCTACAGAAAGCCATGTATGAGCATGTCACGTCCACCAAAGAGTCCAAATCATCCCCGCAGGACAGTGTGAAAACCTCCCAGTCCGCACAGTTAAAGCATTCCTGGAGGCAGTGCACTGAATCCTCTGTCCACACATCAATGTCTCTGGTCTTCACCTTGCCTCTTCTGAGAGCAGTTTTATATGTGGGCAGCAAATGTACACAGTTGTGATATGAGGGTCCTAAAGGAGGAAGGGGAAGTGATTTATAGGCCCTCTCAATGGATCCATAGCACAGGTCCAATGTCTTTTTTCGCCTGGTTGGGCAGGAGACATACTGATAGAAGTTTTTAAGTGTCTTCTTTCAAAAAAGGTTGCTGGGTTTTTTGTTTTTTTGTTTTTTTACAAGATATCAATATATTCAACAAAAACAGCCGGCATGGCAAATGCCCAGGAAAATAAATAAAAAACAAAAATGCAAACTCAAATTTGGCCAGTCTTAAAGTTCCTAGGTTTTAGTTCAAGTCAGTCAAGTGTTTTAGTCAAGTGTTTTAGTCAAGTCAAGTGTTTCTTGATTTCAATATTCGAGTTCACGTGTTCCTAATTCAAATGTTCCAAGTTGAAAAGTTTTCAATCCCAATGTTTCTGTCCATGAGGTACAGTTCCACTGTGTGTGAACTGTTTGGGTTTGTCCTCCCGAACTCTGCCAATGCGAGACAAGGGGGAATCTGCAACATTCTGCATGCATTCACAATCAGCATCTCTGGGCTTGGCTTGCCATCATGATCAACATCTCTGGGCTTGACTCACCATCACATGGATCCAAGGCATTGTGTAGTTTCAGTCTTCATCCGGTCCATGAGAGAATGTGTAGACCACATCTCCATAAAAAACCCGACCTGAAGTAATAACAGGTCAATATTCAAAGATATTAACCTTGTCAAGATTAATATTCAAAGTAGACCTTAACTAAATCAAATTCTCTCATTTTTAGCATATACTGGCAAAAATAAACCACAAGTATTCAGGAAACTTCAAATTTAACAGACTTTTCTGATTTTGAACATCTAACATCATAAACTTAACTTACAATACACAGACAATATATTTTTATTATATAGATCATGTTTCAGAAATAAACATTTTATCACTTATGGCAATTTGGGATAGATTACCCACAAAATGTGTGTTTCCATAAAGAAACTGGACTCAACTAAACATAAATGCATGAAAATAAAACATATGCTCAAGGGCTCTCATACAGGCCTAATCCACAGCCACTTCATGTGCATCAATTGTATTGCAATGAATGCACACCTTAGTTTTATGGCTTTCAAGAAATTAAAGTGCATCTTAAAGGCTCTCAGACTGCCTAATAAAGTGTTAATACAAATAAAATAAACAGTTTGGGCATTATAGAAAAACCAAACTTAAATCCACCTTATTCCTGGGGGTGCCGCTGTACGAACAATTATGGGCGGAACTTCCGGTTTCGGCTGAAGTGTTAAATCAGTCAGCAAGAGTGAAGTAGGGGGGCATTTAAAATAGCGTTTTCAAAAGTTTTTCAAATTCATTTTAATGTGTAGTCCACATACGCGTTTTGCACTCAAGTGGCAGCTAATTTCAGCACTTGTAGTTTTTGTATTTTTTGGCGCAGTTCTGGTACTTGTTGCTGGTGTTCGTGGTTGTGCGACAGACTGTACAAATGGAGGCTTCTCACCGGCGATGCGTAGATCATGCACTTAAAACTAAAGAGGACTGTTGGTGTGATTGGTGGTACAGACGCAAAAGCACCAGGTATGTTTTCACTTGTATGAATGTCACAGATCTGACGTTTATGCATCATATATGTCGCCAGATGCAAGGCTGCATGAAGTAAAATAATAAATAAAAAATAGTACCAGTTTGCTTCCTAAGGCTTAACGATTTAACAAAGCCGTCAAATAGTTTTGGGGGTTTTTTTGCATTTGTTGCACTGCCTTGGAACGATATAGACTTGATATTTAGCAGCTTCAGCATGCATTAATTTTTAAATTATCACAAGATACAGATCAATAAAACTTTGAACAACTGTCAGAAAATGTCTGTACATGTTAAGTTAAATAACAAGCATTCGTGGCATGACAGCAGCATGAGCGTTTTAATTTTGGGGTAAAACAGCTACAGCTGTCTATTTCCCTCGACATTAAAACACCCAGGCACGTCTGCTCTGAGGTAAATCTGATTATGCGCAACATCTTTTAACAAAATACGTCTAACTTTATTGCTGTGGAGACACTGATATATCTCAGTTTTTATTTGTTTACAGCGTTAGCATCTTAATAACGGCGCTTACTAACCACAAGGCCACTTTTAAGGTCATCTTCCCATCCCTCGATGGTCGTGGGAAGTGGTATTGTAACACCTTGGGGGAGCCAGATTATCTAGCATCTCAGACAGGAGACAGTGGATAAGCATGGGAGAACAAAGAGCAGGAGGTTCCTAGTGAGATAGCAGGAAGGAGTCAAGGATGAAGGATGTTGAATGCAGTGTAATGCAAATGTCATGTTGTGTGTGATGTAAATGCCATGAAACTTAAGAGGAGAGTTTCTGCTTAAATGTTCAGTCTGTTCTGTGCTTGTCAGATGTGAGTGTGTAATAAATCGTCAGAAATGAATCTGCCTCTGATTTCACACACTCTACACTGGTGACCCAAGACGTATTATGGAACACGAGGCAAGATCCCCGGAGCCGGCCCGGTCAGGAAGCTACAGCGAGGCGGCAGCCATCCCACAGACAGCCCGAACTGGAACCTCCAGCCACGCGTGTGCGGTTTCAGTCAAGCTACCGGATTTCTGGCAGCACAACCCGCGCTCTTGGTTCCACCTCACCGAGGCCCAGTTCGCCCTCCGGGGAGTAACGGCAGATGATACCAGATTCTACCATGTGGTCGCAGCGCTCGACGCCCGCACAGCTCAGCAGGTAGCGAGCCTGCTCGATCAGCCACCAGCCAGCAGCAAATACGAGGCGCTCAAGGCTGCGCTCATCCAGCACTACATGCTCACGGACGGTGAGAGAGCGGAGAGGCTCCTGACGCGGACCGAGTTAGGAGATGGTTCGGCTGTAGACCTGATGGAGAAGATGCTGGCGTTAATGGGCACGGACGACGGGCACTTTCTGTTTGCCCACCTCTTCCTTCGGAACCTTCCTACAGTGGCGAGAGCGGTTCTGGCCAATTCGCCGTGGCTGGCTGCGCGCGACTACCGTGCGCTAGCCCAGGAGGCAGACCGGATCATCATCACCACCAGGGCGATCACAGTCAACGCGGCGGCGGCGGAGCCCAGCGAGACGACCAGAGGAGGCGAGGAGCCACCGACGGTAGCAGCAGCGGGGGCCAAGGAGCGCCAGAGAGACACGCTCTGTTTCTACCACCGCCGCTTCGGAGAGAACGCACGCAGATGTGCGCCACTGTGCCAATTCAAGCGCTCAGGAAAACGCCAAGGCCGGCGGTCCGTAGCAGCTGTGACCGCCGGTGAAGAGAACAAGCTGCTCTACGTGACGGACGCACGCTCGGGGAGGCGTTTCCTCGTGGACACCGGAGCCCAGAAGAGCTTAATCCGGCCGACCTACACTGACCGGCTGGCAGGACCTAGCGGCCCCGGGATGTTGGCAGCAAACGGCTCGGATATTAAGACCTTTGGTGAGAGGACTCTGCTCTTATCTCTACACGGCCGTACATATGAGTGGACTTTTGTCGTAGCAGCACTGAATTACCATATACTGGGGGCTGATTTTCTGTGTGCACATGGTTTACTGGTTGATGTTGCTAACAGGCACCTGGTTAATGCACTGTCCTTTGACTCTCTCCCCTGTATAGCTCGAGTGACCCAGCCAACAGCACAAGCCAACATCACAGCTGCAGGCGGTAAGTTCCACACACTGCTCACTCAGTTCCCAGCACTCACCGTCCCGACGTTTTCCGCGGCCATCGCTAAACACGGGGTGGAGCACTTTATCACCACCTCCGGGCCGCCCGTTTTTGCAAAACCTCGGCGCTTGGATGCAGCTAAACTGGCCATAGCGCGCGAGGAGTTCGCCAACCTGGAAAGGTTGGGCATCATCAGGCGCTCGAACAGCCCACGGGCACCCCTGCTACACATGGTCCCTAAGGCTGAGGGCTCGTGGCGACCGTGCAGGGATTTCCGCAGGTTGAACAACGCCACAGCGCACGATCGCTACCCGATTCCCCACATACAGGATTTTTCCATTCACCTTGCCGGAGCACGCATGTTTTCCAAAATAGACCTGGTCCGCGGTTACCACCAAGTCCCAGTGCGCACTGAGGACGTACCCAAAACAGCGGTAATAACTCCGTTCGGTCTATTCGAGTTCCTGCGCATGCCATTCGGGTTAGAAGGAGCAGCACAGACGTTCCAGCGCATGATGGATGCAGTGCTGCGCGATCTCCCGTTTGTGTTCGTCTACCTGGACGATATCCTGGTAGCCAGTGCGTCCAAAGACGAACACGAAACCCACCTCACGACGGTTTTCCAGAGGTTGGAGGAGCACGGGTTAATAATCAACCCGGTGAAATGCCAGTTCAGCGTGACGGAGATTGATTTTTTGGGGCACCGCGTCTCTCCGGAAGGAGCGATCCCACTGCCCGACAAAGTGCGCGCCGTGGCAGATTTTCCCCGGCCTCAGACAGTCAGGGCACTGCAGGAATTTTTGGGGATGGTGAACTTTTATAACCGTTTCCTTCCCCGCGCAGCGCAGCTCATGCGACCATTGTACGCCGCGCTCAAGAGACAGAAACCCGCGGATAGGGTCGAATGGACCCCGGAGCGAGAGCAGGCGTTCTCGGAAGTTAAAGCAGCCCTGGCAAACGCTGCACTGCTGGCGCATCCAGACCCGACGGCCCGCATAGCGCTCACCACCGACGCTTCAGACGTGGCCATAGGGGCTGTCGTGGAGCAGCGCGTCGCCGGGGCTTGGCAGCCGCTCACGTTTTTCAGCAGAACTTTGCGCGACAGCGAACGTAAATACAGCGCGTTCAACAGAGAGTTGCTGGCTCTTCACCTGGCCATACGCCACTTCCAGTTCTGGCTGGAAGGGCGCAGCTTCACCGCATTCGTGGACCACAAGCCGCTGACATTCGCGATGGCCAAGGTTTCAGAACCGTGGTCGGGCCGGCAGCAGAGACAGCTGGCCGCGATCTCAGAGTTTACTACCGATATTCAGCATGTGTCTGGTAAACTGAATGTAGTGGCGGACTGCCTCTCGCGCGCCATGGTGGCCCCGGTCTGCGTGGGGATAGATTACGCAGCCATGGCCGCAGAGCAGATTAGCGATGCAGACGTGCGCGCGCTCCAGTCTGGACCTACAGGGTTAAGGCTGGAGAGCAGGGTGCTGCAGGATGGCGCCCCCCCCTAATCTGCGATGTCTCCACGGGTCGCCCACGTCCGGTGGTCCCGGCCAGGTGGCACCGCCGCGTGTTTGAGTCGGTTCACACTCTGGCGCACCCAGGAGTGCGCGCGTCGGTCAAAATGGTGGGAGAGAAGTTTGTGTGGCCGAGCCTACGCAAACAAGTGAAAGAGTGGGCTGCAGCCTGCGTGGCGTGCCAACGAACCAAGGTACACAGACACACGAAGGCTCCCTTGGAGCCGTTTCGTATTCCAGCTAAGAGGTTCGACCATGTTCACGTGGACCTCATGGGCCCCCTCCCGCCATCACAGGGGTGCACGCACCTCCTGACAATGGTGGACCGCACCACGTGCTGGCCAGAAGCAGTCCCGCTGGCGGCAACCACGTCCGCGGACGTAGCATGCGCTTTTTAAACAGCATGGGTGGCGCGTTTTGGAGTCCCATCGGACATTACGTCCGACAGGGGCCCTCAATTTGTTTCCGAACTCTGGTCCACGATGGCCCACAGCCTGGGTGTTACAATTCACCGCACAACCACGTACAACCCACAGGCCAATGGGTTATGCGAGCGTTTTCATAGATCACTGAAAGCAGCACTCAGGGCTTCATTGACGGATGCAAATTGGGTAGACAGGCTGCCGTGGGTTTTATTGGGGTTGCGCTCCGCGCCAAAAGAGGATCTGGAAGATTCCCCGGCAGAGCTCGTTTTTGCGCAGCCACTACAGCTGCCCGGGGAATTTCTGCCAGATAATCCTGCGCAGGGCAGCTCCCCATCTCAGCTTTTGCAGCGTAGCGCAAACACAGGCAAGCTGCCGGGCCCTGCCCACCACAGTTTTCCACGTGTTTTCGTGCCTAAAACTTTGAAGAGCGCGGAGTTCGTGTTTGTCAGACACGACGCCCACCGCCCTCCATTGTGCCCACCCTATGATGGACCGTTCAGGGTGCTGGAAACAGGGGATAAGCATTTTTTGCTAGACTTGGGGGGTAGGAGGGAAAAAATTGGCATAGACAGACTCAAACCCGCTTTCGTTGTAGCGGACGAGCAAGTGCTGTTGGCTAAGGCCCCTCGGCGTGGAAGACCCCCACGGAGAGCTCCCCAGGGAAACGATTCACCAGAGCAGCCACACGGACAGACCGAAGTGCCCCCCCCCCCCAGCAACAGCCCATCCGCAGTCAGACACACTCCCAGCAGCCCCCCACTGGCACAGCAGCGCCGCGGAGGCGGTAAACCCCAGTTACAGCAGATACGGGAGGAGACGGAAGCCCAAGCAGCATGTGGACTGATGTTCAATTGTTCTATCACAACATGTGGACTGTTATTCTATTGTTCTATCTAAGATGCCGGGGGGGGGGGGGGTGTAGCACCTTGGGGGAGCCAGATTATCTAGCATCTCAGACAGGAGACAGTGGATAAGCATGGGAGAACAAAGAGCAGGAGGTTCCTGGTGAGATAGCAGGAAGGAGTCAAGGATGAAGGATGTTGAATGCAGTGTGATGCAAATGTCATGTTGTGTGTGATGTAAATGCCATGAAACTTAAGAGGAGAGTTTCTGCTTAAATGTTCAGTCTGTTCTGTGCTTGTCAGATGTGAGTGTGTAATAAATCGTCTGAAATGAATCTGCCTCTGATTTCACACACTCCACAGTATGATTATATTACTCTTTTTGAGGTGCAAAAGACTGTGTTCCCACATTTTTGATACCAAAGTAATTGTTTTTAACAAGGAAAAATGTCCCGTTTCAGTGACAACCATACGTTTTAAACTAGTACCGGAAGTTGCGCCCATAATTTACGCAAGGACTCATGAGGGCTAGGAATAAGGTTTCTCATTGCAATCACATTACAGGCCGCACTAGCACCACACCCGTTAGCCTAGCTACTCAATAGAAATTGCCATAGGCGTTAGCACCAAGCTAATTGGCATAAAAACGGGATGTTTCTCACCAATGCAATAATAGAGCGGAGAGAGCGGCGGCTCACTGGATTCTTCCTCCAACGGACTTACGAGCACTTTAACAACTTTAATAGTGATTTTAGTAACTTTTTTCTCCACTTAATAGCGGATCTGGTCGCGCTACGTGGCTGTTCAAGGCGCCAACTGTTGTTAGTCTGTGTGATTAGCCCTTCAAACTTAAAGCATGCACATTGAAAACAAGAGATAAATTAAATTAACAAGGAAATAAAGTAATTAAATGGTTTTACTAAAACATTTCTCTTTCGTAATGTTGTAAATGTATATTTATCTCAATTGTCTACTTTTTACACAACATATATTTATGTATTTATTCTCTCCACCTTATTCCTGGGGGTGCCGCTGTAGAAACGATTATGGGTGGAGCTTCCGGTTTCGGCTGATCTAGTGTTCCATCCATTTTTTTCTGCTTAATCCTTTTCAGGTCGCGGGGGGAGGGGGGGCTGGAGCTTATCCCAGCATCTTTGCGCGAGAGGCAGGGTACATCCTGAACAGATCGCCAGTCCATCGCAGGGCCAACACAGAGAGAGACAACCATTCACTCTCACAGTCATACTTAAGGACAATTTAGAATCCCCATTTTGATGCCAATTAACCTAATTTGCATGTTTTTGGCATGTGGGAGGAAACCGGAGAAATCCCAGAGTAAACCCACGCAGACACGGGGAGAACATGCAAACTCCACACAGGTCACTGTTGGTTGGCGGCTGAGATCGAACCCAGGATCCCCCGGCCAAGGGTGAGTTGCTGTGCTGCCGCAGTGCTAACCACTCCACCACCGCGCTGCCCTGATCTAGTGTCAAATTAGCCAATAAGAGTGGAGTAGCAGTGGCATTTAAAATAGCGTTTTTAAAAGTTTTTCAAATTCATTTTAATGTATAGTCCACATACGTATTTTGCACTCAAGTGGCAGCTAATTTCAGCTCTTCTAGTTTTTGTATTTTTTTAATGTTTTGACATAGTTCTGGCACTTGCTGGTGTTCGTGGTTGTGCCAATAGACTGGACAAATGGAGGCTTCTCACCATACGGTGACAGACGACATCCAAGCACGGTGTTGTGGCATACGTCTGCTCTAAGGTAAATTTGATTATGTCCAACATATTTTAACAAAATGCAGCCAATTTTATTGCGGTGGAGAGACGTGCTGGTTGGAATGCACACCGCGTCATTATGAGTACAGGCAACGAGAAGTCATAAATCATGACTCTTTGTTTGGGAGGGCAAGTCCCGGCAAAACCCCATGAGTGCCTGGTATCATTGGAAAGCTTAGAAATCATACTTTCGAAAAATACCTATGTTTTTACAGAAGACTTAACTCCCTACCGATCAAATGTGAGTTTTCAACGTAGCTAAAATATAAACAAATTGTGGAGAGCGTGAAAAGATGAGGCTGAGTTTATTTCTCAATTCAGGTTTATTAACATTCACGAATCTCCAACATCCTCTCAAACAGAAAAGAGGCCCATCCTCCCACATCTGTCCCTTTTATACCTGGGACATCAAAGTACAGAGTCACATTGTCTTTAATCCCAAGACACAATACATAAACCCCCAGGTCTTCTCCTCTCCCCCAAAACCCTGGTGGTCAGGAAGTCTCTCAAGGCCATCTCAAAAGATCACATTTCGCATCCTCCTGTTATCCCCAGGAGACCCAGACTTATTGTTCATTCTGAGACGTGGGCAACAGTAATATACATATGCAGCCTAAGCAACTCAAATATGTGTGCCACATGACCCCCCCCCCCCAAACGTCTAAAATGAAACAATACAACACAGTCTGCACATTATGGTAAAATCACAAACATCAGTCCAAGTGCTGTTTGGGTTTCCATCGTCTTCCGAACTTGCTGTAAGCGGGCTTTACCACTCCTGCGGCGCCATCCTGCTGTGAATCTGCTATCTGAGGATGAGAACTGTTAGTCAATCCCTGTGGGGGCTCTGGGGCATGCTCCCTGGGAGGTCTGCCGCGTCGAGGAGCTCTCGCCAACAGCACAGCCTCGTCAGCCATCACAAAAGCAGGTTTGAGTCTGTCTATGCCAATTGTTTCCCTCCTACCTCCCAAATCTAGCAAAAAATGCTTATCACCTGTTTCCAGCGCTCTATATGGGCCATCATAAGGAGGTCGCAGGGTTGGGCGTTGAGCATCGTGTCTGACAAAAACAAACTCGGCATTTTTTAAAGCCTTAGGTACAAAAACGCGCGGAAAAGTGTGATGAACGGGGCCCGGAAGCGTGCTCGCTCCCGTGTCGCTCAGTAACCGCTGAGCAGGGGGGCACTCCGGCGCAGGATTATCTGGGAGAAACTCCCCAGGCAGCCGAAGCGGCTGCGCAAACACCAACTCAGCTGGGGAGGCTTTTAAATCCTCTTTAGGTGCAGAACGCAACCCCAATAAAACCCACGGTAGTCTGTTTACCCAATTTGCATCCGTAAGCGACGCTCTGAGGGCTGCTTTCAATGACCTATGGAAACGTTCGCATAAACCATTAGCCTGGGGGTGGTACGCGGTAGTGCGGTGGATCGTTACCCCCAGGCTGTGGGCCATCGCCGACCAAAGCTCGGAAACAAATTGAGGACCTCTGTCGGATGTAATATCCGACGGGACTCCAAAACGCACTACCCAAGCCGTTAAAAACGTGCACGCCACCTCCTCAGCTGTGGTTGATGCCAGTGGGACCACTTCAGGCCAACGCGTGGTGCGGTCCACCATTGTCAAAAGATGTGTGCACCCCTGTGATGGCGGGAGGGGGCCTACGAGGTCGATGTGCACATGATCGAACCTCTTAGCCGGGATGTGAAACGGCTCTAAGGGGGCTTCAGTGTGTTTGTGTATTTTGGCCCGCTGGCAAGCCATGCAGGCTCTTGCCCACTCCTTAACGTGTTTGCGCAGGCTCGGCCACGCAAACTTCTCTCCTACCATTTTGACCGACGCGCGCGTGAATGGAGTGTAAATGGAGTCAAAAACACGGCGGGGCCACGCGGTCGGGACCACCGGGCGCGGTCGCCCGGTGGAGACGTCGCAGATTAGTGGGGGCATACCATTTTGCAGCACCCTGCTCTCCAGCCTTAACCTTGTTGGTCCAGACTGGAGCGCGCACACGTCCGCATCGCTAACCTGATCCGCGGCCATGGCTGCATAATCTATCCCCACGCGGACTGGGGCCGCACGTACTTCCGCGCCGCTATTTTGCTCCGCTGCCATGGCAGTATAATCTACCCCTGCATGGACTGGAGCAGTTACGGCACGCGAGAGACAGTCTGCCACTACATTAAGTTTACCCGCTACGTGTTGAATATCGGTAGTAAACTCTGAAATTGCAGCCAGCTGCCTCTGCTGCCGGCCCGACCACGGCTCCGAAACCTTGGCCATCGCGAAAGTCAGCGGCTTGTGGTCGACAAACGCGGTGAAACACCGACCTTCCAACCAGAACTGGAAGTGGCGAATGGCTAAGTGGAGCGCTAACAACTCCCTGTCGAACGCGCTGTATTTTCGCTCGGCATCACGCAAAGTCCTGCTGAAAAAGGCAAGCGGCTGCCAAGCCCCGGCAACCTGCTGCTCTACAACCGCCCCTATGGCCACGTCTGATGCATCAGTAGTGAGCGCTATGCGGGCCGTTGGGTCTGGATGTGCCAACAACGCAGCGTCTGCCAGGGCTGCTTTAACCTCCGAGAATGCGCGTTCCCGCTCCGGGGACCAGTCGATTGCATTTGTGGGTTTTTTGTTTTTTAGCGCGGCATACAATGGTTGCATGAGCTGCGCTGCGCGGGGGAGGAAACGGTTATAAAAATTCACCATTCCCAAAAACTCCTGTAATGCTTTGACCGTTTGTGGTTGGGGAAAATTTGTTACTGCGCGCACTTTGTCGGGCAGCGGAACCGCTCCTTCTGGAGAGACGCGGTGCCCCAAAAAATCAATCTGCGTCACCCCAAACTGACACTTCGCTGGGTTGATTATTAACCCGTGATCTCCCAACCTCCGGAAAACTGCCGTGAGGTGTTTTTCGTGTTCCTCTTCGGACGCGCTGGCTACCAAAATGTCGTCCAGGTAGACGAACACAAAAGGGAGATCGCGCAACACCGCGTCCATCATGCGTTGGAACGTCTGCGCGGCACCTTTAAGTCCAAACGGCATGCGCAAAAACTCAAAAAGGCCAAACGGAGTTATTACCGCTGTTTTGGGAATGTCCTCAGCGCGTACTGGGACTTAATGGTACCCGCGGACCAAGTCTATTTTAGAAAAAATGCGCGCCCCCGCCAGATGAACGGAAAAATCTTGAATATGGGGGATTGGGTAGCGGTTGTGCGCTGTAGCGTTGTTCAACCTGCGGAAATCACCGCAAGGTCGCCACGAGCCGTCAGCTTTAGGGACCATGTGGAGCGGGGAAGCCCATGGGCTATTCGAACGCCGGATGATGCCCAACTTTTTAAGGTTAGCAAACTCCTCGCGCGCTATGGTCAGTTTAGCTGCATCCAAGCGCCGAGCTTTTGCAAAAACGGGGATAGCGGTAGTAATAAAATGCTCCACTCCGTGTTTAGCAACGACTGCTGAAAATGTGGGAACTGTGAGTGCTGGAAACTGAGTGAGGAGAGTGTGGAACTAACCGCCTGCCGTAGCGACATTGGCTTGTGCTGTGGGCGGGGTCACTCGAGCTGCACAAGGGATAGAGTAAAAAGAGAGTGCATTAACCAAGCGTCTATTAGGAAGATCAACCAACAGCCCATGTGAGCACAGAAAATCAGCACCTAACATGTTGAAGCTCACCGCAGCTATAATAAAAGTCCACTCATATGTACGGCCGTGCAGGGACAGAAGCAGAGTCCTTTCACTGAAGGTCTTAATGCTCGAGCCGTTCGCCGCTGATGCTCCGTGACTCCCGGGGCCTGCCAGCCGGTCAGCATAGGTTGGCATGATGAAACTCACTTGGGAGCCTGTGTCCACGAGGAATTGCCTCCCAGAACGCGCATCCGTCAAGTAGAGCAGCTTGTTCTGTTCACCGAGGGCCGCAGCTGCTACCGACTCCCGGTTCTGGCATTTCCCGAGCTCTTGAACTGACACGGTGGAATACACTTGCATGCCCTCTCTGCGAAGCGGCGATGGTAAAAACAGAGGTCGTCTCCTCCGCGATGTTTGATCTTCACCGCCGCCGTTGCCGGTGGTTCTGCCTCCGCCGCCTCTGGCCCCCTGCCATTCCCGGGGGTCGCGCCGAGATCTGTCGCTGCTGCGGTGGCCGTGTGCCGTCTGCTGGCGTTGAGAATCCGCTGCGCCTCCTGGGCCAGCGCACGGAAGTCCCGCTGGGCCACGAACTGTGAACCTGCCAGGGTCGCCCTCGTCTCCGACGGTAGGGTTCTCAGGAAAATGTGGGTGAAGAGGAAATCGTCATCGTCTGAGCCTCTCAGCCTCAGCATGTCTTCCATCAGGTCGACAGGTGTGCTTTCTCCCAAGTCAGTCAGGGCCAGGAGTCGCTCTGCTCTCTCCTGGGCTGAGGGAGTGAAACGCTGAATGAGCGCAGCCTTCAACCCGCCGTATTTGTCGCCAGCAGGTGGGCGCTGCACCAGGCTCTGCACATGTCGAGCTGTGCGGTTGTCGAGCTTGGCGATAACGTGGTAGAATTTCGTGTCATCTGCCGTTATTCCCCCGAGAGCGAACTGAGCCTCGGCCAAGAGGAACCAGGAGTCCGGGTTATCCTGCCAGAATTCTGGTAGTTTGACTGAGACTGCGTTTGCCCGGCTGGTTCCTAGCGAGTCCGGTTCGGGGGAATCGCTTCTGCCCATGATACGTCGTAAGGTCACCAGTGTGGAGAGCGTGAAAAGATGAGGCTGAGTTTATTTCTCAATTCAGGTTTATTAACATTCACGTATCTCCAACATCCTCTCAAACAGAAAAGAGGCCCATCCTCCCACATCTGTCCCTTTTATACCTGGGACATCAAAGTACAGAGTCACATTGTCTTTAATCCCAAGACACAATACATAAACCCCCAGGTCTTCTCCTCTCCCCCAAAACCCTGGTGGTCAGGAAGTCTCTCAAGGCCATCTCAAAAGATCACATTTCGCATCCTCCTGTTATCCCCAGGAGACCCAGACTTATTGTTCATTCTGAGACGTGGGCAACAGTAATATACATATGCAGCCTAAGCAACTCAAATATGTGTGCCACAAAATCATCTTTTTCTGGGTCAGTTTTTGCACACTACTTACAAATTAAATATCATTTTGAAGGTCTTTCAATACAGAATATGTAAATAATGTTACATCAGTTTTGAAAATGTCCTCAAAGTGACTCATTTTGCCAGCACGGGTCATTTGTTTACACCGTTAGCATCTTAGCAGTGGTGCTAACAAACGGAGATACTTCTTTTTTTAGATTTGATTGGCGGTTGGCAACCAGCTTACAGGTGCATTACCGCCACCTACTCTATATATCACTCTATATCGTCTGCCAGGCTGATTTTTAGGTCATTTTCTCATCCCTTGATAGTCGTGGGAAGTGGTATGATTATGTTACTGTTTTGAGGTGCAAGAGGCCGTGTTCCTGCAGTGACAACCATATGTTCTAAACAAGTACCAGAAGTTGCTACCATAATTCACGTAAGGCATCATGGGGCCTAAGAATAAGGTGGCTAAATATGAAACTGTGGGCACCCAGCACAATGCAGACTGATACTATTCACGCTCAGCAGGGATTGCATACGGACAGAGAACCCCTGGGGGGACAACCAGAACAATGGACTATTGTTTAGACATCCCCGGATTAAGGAGGAGACATCCGGGCACCAGTTGGTCAGGCTACTCATATGTATTGACTGATATGTATATCAATATGCTAATGTGCCATGCATTCTCTCTTTGTATAACATGTATAAAAGAGCTTGCTATACATGCCTCAGCAGCACAGCACAACACAGCGCATAGCGCTACAGTGTGTCTCATGATGTTGGAGGAAAATAAAACTCTGCAACCTCACAGCTCGTCGTACCTCGCCTGAACTTATTTTTCCTCCACACTGGTGACCCTTGAAGAATGGAACACGAGGCGAACACCCCGGAAATGACCCCAACCGGGAAAGCCCCAGCATGCGTCATGGTGCGACCCTTGCCTGATCTCTTCCCTCCACACTGGTGACATGATGAGAGAGAATGACCGTCTGCTCCCTCTCACCGCGCTGTGGACACAGAGGACCAGAGAATGCCTGCAACCTCTTCATCCTCACTGGAGCGCGCGCTCTGGAGCACAGCGCTGGGACCAAAACGCACCATGAACAACACAAGCAAATGAAGGAAGCAGCCTGAACGGGGACAATCATCGACGCCGACTGCGTTGATTTCCACCAAGCTCCCCGACTCTGACTAAACTCCGGACAGCGGACCTCCCGCACACAGAAGCCCCGCATGCACACCGCAGGATTACGAGGACAGCGCAACTGCCAGTTATGTGGTCACAGCGCCAAGTGCACACCACGCACAGAGACGAACCGGCTCCACAGACTGATACATTGTCCTCCGCCATTGCACATGCCCGAGAAAAACGGCCGATCGCCACCCTCGGAACCTTCAGGGCTGCTCACGCACCTGGAGCAGACGTGCAGCCCGCACACAGGACTTTGTATGGGTTTCTCAGCCACGGCGCACAAGGGGAATTTAGCCGATCGCTTTCCCTGATGACTTTAGGGCTGCTTCCCGCACCTAAAAGCCAAAACACCTCACACCCTCACACAGCTGCAGTTGTTTCACAGCCGCTACACATCCTCAGGGAATTTGGCCGCTCACCTTCCCCACATCCTCGCTGGATTGTGCCACGAGAGAAGTCAGAGACTTAATTTTTTAGCACAGCCGCTGTGGATCATCGCCAGATTTGAAGGGAAAATCCCTCACCATCACGGATCCACACGCAATTTTTGCATGGCCCAGACACCTTTGACGTCCCGGGTCGGCACTCACTTACTCCAACCCCCCTCCCCCTCCTCCACAGCGCTTTTCCCGCACCTCACTCCCTAAAGCCGGCGGATCGCCGTCTGGTTCCATTACGCACGACTGCACACCAGCCCCGGTGCCCACGATGCACGGCCGTTCAACGTGCTGGAACTCTGAGCGGAGCACACTGTCCTTTCCACCCCTCGCCCGTCCCCCCCATGGACTGAGCTGGAGCTGGAGCCGGGGTGGGGGGGGAGTCACAGCCCCTTCTGAGCATTCTGGGGGAGCCGTGTGGGCACCCAGCACAATGCAGACTGATACTATTCACACTCAGCAGAGATTACATATGGACAGAGAACCCCTGGGGGGGGACAACCAGAACAATGGACGTTGTTCATTGTCATGGATGCTAATGTGCCATGCATTCTCTTTGTATAACATGTATTAAAGAGCTTGCTATACATGCCTCAGCAGCGCAACACAACACAGACACAGCACAACACAGCGCACAGCGCTACAGTGTGTCTCATGATGTTGGAGGAAAAAAAACCTCTGCAACCTCACAGCTCGTCGTACCTCGCCTGAACTTATTTTTCACATGCACATGTATGATTCTTTTATTAACCCTGGTTATTTAACCTGGGTTACACCTGGAACATGAACTTTATTACACAAGCTATATAAACTTACAGTGCGAGTCCGTCAACGGGAGGTTGGGCGCCACAGAGCCAAGAGAGAGATGGCTGATCCTATACGTCCTCGGTGTGGTGACGTCACCAAGCGGCTGTGTCACCATGCCGATGCCAACCAAACGTGGTTACACCACAGCTATATTGGACAAAGGATGTTTTAAAATGGAGCTGCCAGGCAGGAGGAAAAGAGAACAACCACAGAGAAGATTCATGGATGTAGTGAAGGAGGATATGGAGAGGGTTGGTGTTACAGAGGAAGATGCCAGGGATAGGGTGAGATGGAGGCAGATGATCCGCTGTGGTGACCCCTAAAGGGAGCAACCAGAAGAAGCAAAAAGACAAGTTCAAAAAGTGGTCAGTGGTATGCCACTGTCTAAATAACATATGCTAAGGTAACATACCATAACATACCACTGCTATTGGATAGTGTGGTGTGGAGAGTGTGGTGTGTGCGTGGCCCTTTGGGCTTAGCGTAGCTGCCCTGGTGGTGACGTTAGGCGGGCTGTGGCACCAGTATTTATTTTGTGGTTCTCTCAATAAGGAGGGAGTTCACTGCATGGCATGAGAAGACTCCAGTCTCTGATTTCAGACAACATTTTGGCATTGAAGAGAAACCACGGAGGCGTATGGGCTACCTCCACCTCTACCACCGTTTCTGGAGTGTCCAGGAGAGCCAGCGATCCTGTGGCCAGACTGGGTGGCCATGCTTGGGGGATACGTTGAAGAGCTGGGCCTGCGTAGACTCAACGGAGACTGAGGACGAGTGCTCCTGGTCTGCCGTCTCGGCGTGGAGGGTCAGAGAATTCTCTGCATATTGGAAGAGACGGAGGCTTATGCGGATGCTGTGGGGCGGCTGGCTGGATATTTTGCCAAACATACAAGGGACATGAAGCTGTGGGTAGTGAAGCTGCTGGCACCAAAAGGAGCTAAGCTAGTTAGCTCAGAGAAGCTAAGGGCTCAGTCTGTGGCAACGGCGAGGTTAGCCACGAAGCTACGTGGGCACCAAAACCAAGCTACAAGCTACCAGCTAGGTATCGAGGGGGGACCAGACCCACGAGTGGGAGAGCCCCCGGTCACCAAAGACGGCAAGCCAGCCGAAGAGCTCAGCATGGTGCGTGACCGTAGTGCTGGTGGTGAAGACGGCACGGTGAGCCAAGACAGCATGGAGGGAGAGCAGTGACTGGATTCAACTGAGTTTTCCCCGCAGCTGGAGTCGGGGCAGCGGGAAGAGGGGCACAAGCATGCTGAGTGCCTCAGGAAACAGCAGCGGCAGTTGGGTGCAGAGGCAGCGCAACGGAGCGCCTTGGATGAAGGTGCTGGGCGTAACGGCGAGGCGCCTGGGTTGATGAGTGATGCTGATGAGAGTGATGCTGGGGGATAGCAGCGACAGCCGGGCGCAGAGGCAGCACAGCGGAGCACCTTGGAGGAGGGTGCTGGGCGTAGCGGCGAGGCGCCTGGGTCGACGGGCGATGCCAACGAGTGGACTACAGTTTTCCCCGGAGTTTGGCCACAGGGGTCCGGAGTGTCTGGGACTACAATGGAGGCAGCTGCACCGGCTTTGAAGATGGTCGGGGGCAGACTGACAGGCACAGAGGGACTGCGTGCCGGGCAGCAGCACAACGGGTCGAGCGGGACCCCCCTGGGGGTTACAGACCGGGTTCAGGTCCGTGAGGAGGTATTAGATGGCGGGTCCAGACAAGAGAAGCGATCGTGGGTAAGGAGAAGAGACGTTTTTGCCTGTGGGGTCGGCTTCGACCCCGGGGGCAGGCGGCTTCCAGGGGCGCGCATGCCGAGGGGCTGTCCTGGGTCCCTGAGCCGGTTTTTATCTTTGGCTGCCCGTGGACTGTGGTATAACTTAAAAATTCCAATGTAAATATGTTTAAGTAGTGTATATATATCCATATGTGCATGTGTTTTAAATAAGTGTTTGAAGTGAGTCTGGTGTACATATGTATGTGTGTTGTTGGGGATTAATTTTTGTGTGTTAATATAGCAACATGGCGATATATTTTAGTTATAAATGGACTTCTTCTTAGTTTAATGGCAGCAGAATAATCCGCCTGGCTGTGTGGGGTAGGACGGCGGTCCACCCATCTCCCCTAAATTTTAGTTGTTTTGGGTGATTGTAGTAGTAGTAGTAGTAGATTAGTTTATTTGACAGGGACAGTGCAATAAACATAGACAATTAATCAAAGACAATCAATCTGATGTGTTGCACATAGAGTGTATAGCTATTAGCTAATTTGCAACTCTTGTCCCTGGATGGGCTTTAGAAAAAAGAATCAAGATAAAAAATATACACAATAACCACATACATCAATGCAGAAAAATTATATATACACAATTATAAATATTATAAATATTATAAATACACAAATATAACAGCCTGACTCACATTTAACATAAATATTATAAATATTATAAATACACAAATATAACAGCCTGACTCACATTTAACACATATAACATAACTCACATTTGCCTATTTCAGGCCTTCCTCCCTCCGTCACTCACTATAAACAAACACATTTATTCCTTCCCTTCATTCACTCTCACTTTGCAGACAAATAATTCATACATGAGTACATTCTTGTTTATTTTTCAGCCAGTTTTTAACATTTTTAGTGAATGTTTTAAAGTCCGTTATTATTTTAATTTCATTTGGCATTGTGTTCCAGATGTGACTGCCCTTTATAGAGAAAGCTGTTTGTCCAAATGTGGTTCTGCGGTGGAATATTTTACAGTTATTGTTAACAGAACTCCTGGTGGCTCTGCTGCTGTCCTGTCTTTGGACGAAACCAGCAAGTGGCTCGGGTGCTGATTTATGGAAACATTTGAACGTTAATTTCAGAAGACAGAGGTCAATGAAGCTCTCAAAACTCAATAGGTTGTATTTTTTTAAAACATTACAGTGATGCCACCTAATGGGCTTTTTGTCCAAGATTTTTAGGGTTTGATTATATAATGAACCTATGTGTCTTATTGTGGAAGGGGCTGCTTGAGCCCAGACTGTCAAACAGTATGATATATGAGAAAAAACCATAGAATGCATATACAGTGCAGCTGCTTCGTAAGGTATGTAATATCTAATTAATTTAAAGCAGTTCAGATTTTTTTTTACTGTTTTTGAAAATTTCTTTATATGAAGATTAAATTTGAGTTGAGGATCTAGTACAATGCCAAGGTATTTGAATTCTGTAGCTAAACTGATGTCATGATCATGTATATTAACTTTAAAATGTTGCAGGTTACATTTTTTGATTGAAAAGCACATTGAGACTGTTTTCTGAAGGTTCAGCAATAGATGGTTCTTGAGGAGCCACTCTTGGACATCAACCATACTTGTAGACAGTACATCTGCAGCCTGTGCTGGAGTCTTGGCAGCTGTGTAAATAACTGCATCATCTGCATAAAGTTGGCATGTTGCAGCTGAGCAGTGTAACGGCAAGTCATTAATAAAAATGCTGAAAAGTAAAGGACCAAGAATGGACCCTTGTGGGATACCCATGCGGTTGTTTAAAAATGAGGATTTATCCTGGTGAACTTTTACACACTGTTCTCTATTCTGGAGATAAGATGCAAACCATTCTAATGTATTTGGGGAGAAGTTAAAAGATACCATTTTGGATAAAAGCAAACTGTGGTTTACAGTATCGAAAGCCTTTTTGAGATCTAGAAAAACAGCTCCTACCACATTACCCCTGTCCAAGGACTGTTTGACGTTTTCAATAAGGCAACAATTTGCTGTTTCTGTTGAGTATCCTGGTCTAAAACCAAATTGATGTGGATGAAGAAGTTGACTGTCTTGTAAGTAGTCTATCAGCTGTGTAGCTACAACTTTTTCAAGAACCTTAGATAGGACTGGTAAGATAGAGATTGGGCGGTAATTGCATATATCGTCTTTACTGCCTGATTTATGAACTGGTATGACGACAGCTTTTTTCCAGCCAGATGGAAATGTACTAGACCTAATGGAGAGATTAATGAGATGAGTCAGTGGTTTGATTAATATTTTGCTGTGCATTTTGAGAAAGGAGGTGCTCATATTGTAGATATCATTAGTTTTTGAGTTTGACAGTGTTTTAACAATACCAGCAATTAACTTCTCATTTACCTCATCGATGTGAAAAGTATCTGTTGGAAGTATGGAATTTGTGTTGTTGAGCACATTTGGCAGCACAAAAATTTTTGTTAAGTCTTCCACAGAGCCCACAAAGTGTGAATTAAATTCATTTGCCAAAGTAGCCTTGTCACTGACGGTCTTGCCATTGATTCTAAGTTCCTTTACCCCCTTCTGATCGTTTTTTTTTATTAGTTAAGTTATTTAAATGCCTCCATAGGGAACTGTTGTTACCCTTTGCATGATCTATCAGTTTATTGTAATAAGATATTTTTGATTTTCGCAGCTCATGTACCACTTTATTTCTTAAACTTTTGTACACAAGGTGATCATTTTGTAGTTTGGAGGTTAGTGATGTTTTCAGTGCATAGTCTCGCCTCTTCATAAGTTTTCTTATTTCATTATTTAACCATGGTAGGCTAATCTTCTGTTGTCTACTTTTAATTTGCTTTGAAAATTTTTCTATAGACTTTGTGATTGTTGCAGTTATAAAATTACAACAATCATCTACTTCACATGTTGCCATGAGCTGCTCCCAATTTTGATTCTCTAAGTAATGTTCAAACTCCTCATTTTTTGATTTGGGGATAATAAAATTTGATTTGTCAATATCGACTCCCCCAAAATACTGTAGTCGCTTTTTAGTAAGTTTCCTGACAGCAAGAACCATGTTATGATCTGAGAGACCAGTTACAAGATTATAGGTTCTGGTTATTCGTTCTGGTTTATTAGTAAATACCATGTCAATAAGTGTTCTGGATTGTTTGGTTATCCTGGTGGGTCCTTTGATGATTTGCTGGTAATTAAATTTAGTCATGAGGCTTTTCAGTTTTTGTTTGTCTTTTTTATCAGACCAGTTGATATTAAAGTCACCATGAATTATTGTTTCTCTGTTCTTCTCAAGTTGTTTAACCAGATCACTTAATTCATTATAAAAGGAAGAGTTGTGTTAGGCCATTACAGTTCATTGTTCCCCATTATTTTCTTAGTACATGATTCGGGTCCTAAATTGGGGTGGGTCTGAATTTTGTGTGTGTGTGTGTGTGTGTGTGTGTGTGTGTGTGTGTGTGTGTTTTGGACTTTTATAAGGGGGAGGGGAATGTTGTGTGGAGAGTGTGGTGTGTGTGTGGCCCTTAGGGCTTGCCATAGCCACCCTGGTGGTGACGTCAGGCCAGCTGCAGCACCAGTATATATTCTGTGGTTCTCTCAGTAAAGAGGGAATTCGCTGTATGGCATAAGACGACTCCAGTCTCTGATTACCGATATAACAGATAGTATGTGTTTCATCACAGCAAAACAGTTATTGATATTGTTCTGCCAATCTGGTGCAAATGACTTAATGAAATTATGCAACGCAAAACTGCTTTTGTTATGTTGAAAAACTGTACTTTTCACATAATAATAGAGCTAGTGTTTTCCGGAGCTCACATAATTGTGTTGCAGGTGCTTCTGTTTGGTTAAAGCTTGGGCCCTCAGTGAGTCTATGTAGCCTGGTTTAGAGAAGATTAGGTATATTATTAACGTCTAAATAAAAAAAAAAAACGGCAAAGTGAAGAAACTGTTGGCTTGTTCTGCTATTCTTAGTATGCCATGGGCCACTTTTCAATCACTGCAGTCTCTTAATGTGAGAGGCATCCATAGGCTGTGAAGTGAAAAGGATGTAACTGCTGTGACAGCATCTTATCTTGTGAGCATTCTGGCCACTGTCATATGTTGGGTTTTAATACAGTATAGTGAGAAAAGGGAGAGTGCTAAGTTAGCTAGTTTAACAAGAGATATGTCATGCAAACACAGATAATAAACTGATAAAGACAAGCAATTTACTCATCAAACCTGAAGCACAGACTTCTTGAACGACCATACCTCAAAGTAGTCTCAGTGACATTAACTAGCCACAAGCTCTTCCAAAAAGTTCATACCAGGATGTGACTATACTCTTTACATAGAGATCATTCATGAATCATAAAAGAAAAACCAGAGATTTCTGGCTCCACAGTTCAACACAGAAACTCGCAGATTAAAACAGAAAACTCATCAATTAGAAAGAAAATGGCATTCCACTACATTATGAATTTTATTTAGCTTGGTGAAATCAACTTCTAATTCATAAAACTCTCGGGAAAGCCAGAACAACTTATTGTTCTGCAGTGATTGAAGAGAACATGAATAATCCCAGGTTTCTTTTCAGCACTGTAGCCAGGCTGACAAAGAGTCAGGACTGTCAAATCTAGCATTCCCTTAGAGCTTACTAGTCAGGACTTCATGAACTTTTTCAATAATAAATTGTTGTCTACCAGAGATTTTAAAAATATCAGTCAAATCCTTCCCATTATTAATTTAAATACAGTAACAACTACAGCTCCTTCAACCAACATCCATTTGGACGAGTTTACCCCAACTGATCTTTTACAGTTAGATAAAATAATTTCCTCATACAAACCTTCAACTTGTCTACTAGACCCTATTCCAACCAGGTTATTTAAAGAAGTCTTTCCATTTATTAGCAATTTTATCCGTCAAATAATTAATTCATCATTAACATTAATTAGGTGACACACCACAGGCTTTTAAAATTGCTGTAATTAAACCATTACTCAAAAAGCCATCACTTGATCCAGGAGTTTTAGCTATAGACCGATTTCTAATCTGCCTTTTATTTCAAAAATCTTAAAAAGAGTTAAAAAGAGCTCAGCAACTCACCCTTAGCCGGGGGATCCTGGGTTCAATCCCAGCCCCCAACCAACAGTGATCTTTGTGGAGTTTGCATGTTCTCCCCGTGTCTGCGTGGGTTTACTCCGGGATTTCTCCGGTTTCCTCCCACATGCCAAAAACATGCAGGTTAGGTTAATTAGCATCAAACTGGGGGTTCTAAATTGTCCTTAGGTATGACTGTGAGAGTGAATGGTTGTCTGTCTCTCTGTGTTGGCCCTGCGACGGACTGGCGATCTGTCCATGGTGTACCCTGCCTCTCGCCCAAAGATGCTGGGATAGGCTCCAGCCCCCCCCGCGACCCAAAAAGGATTAAGTGGAAGAAGATGGATGGATGGATGGATGAAGAGTTTCAGTCAGGGTTCAGAATTCATCATAGTACTTAAACAGCTTTAGTGAAGGCCACTGTCATAAAATTGCCCTTGGCAAGGGCAAATAGAAGACTTCAAATGCACACTGTGAGTTTGCAGGGTTTATTAACAAAAATATAAAATCTAACAGCAACACAAAGACTTACGAGGATTGGCTAGATACAACAGAAAACGTAGCCCGGAGGCTGAGGTGACAGAACACTGGACGAAAAGGGGAACACCCAGAAATACAGGAAGACAGGGACTGTGTCTGGAAGCGAGAAGGTGTAGAATTAATGCCTGGAAACCAGAAGGACGCTGCGAGGAGTAATCCACGCAGCGTGGTTCATAATCAGAACAAATAATAAACAGGTGTGATGGCCTGCACAGAGTTTGACAGGAGGAAATGAACAACAGGACTGTCAAAATAAAAGCACATACTGGAAACCCCAAAACAGAAGCTACACAAGCAACCAATAACTCTAACAGAGCACTAGGCTCCCAAAATACATGATTACTTGTAATACTTAGAATCTCTAATTGTACAAAGGCAGGCAGAGTTATCAGTTATCAGTTATCAAGCTCCTCTGCTGTGGAACCAGCTGCCAGTCTGGATTCAGGAGACAGACTCGATCTCTGTTTTTAAGAATAGGGTTAAAAAAAAAAATTTTTGTCGACAAAGCCTATAGGTTTGGATCAGGTGACCCTGAACCTTCCCTTAGTTATGCTGCTAATAGGTTTAGACAGCTGGGGGACCTCTCACAATGCACTGGATTTCACTTCTTTCTTCACTCTCAATACAATATTTTTGCTGGTCATTAACATCTGTTTGCTTTCTCCCATAGATTGAGCCCCCGTCGTGCTGTTTGTTCTCTATACTGTACGTCTGTTCTTTTCTTCTTCTCTATCCCCTCACCCTCCAGCCAGTCACAGCAGATGACTGCCCCTCCCTGAGCCTGGTTCTGCTGGAGGTTTCTTCCTACTCAAAGAGAGTTTTTCCTGTCCATCATCACCAAGTGCTTATTCAGCGGGGTTCCCTGATTGTTGAGGTCTTTCTGCAATTGTGGAATGAAATGGTGCTATATAAAAAAAGTTGAATTGACTTGAATATATTTTTGTGTGTTCTTACTGTATTGTATGTGTTTATTATTATTATCACCGAATAAATTCAAATTCAAATATATAATGACTCCATTTTGGAGCCTGTGGGACCTTCCATTTTGTGGGATTCATTGTTGGCTTATTTTTTTCAGTATTGGTGGTACATCTATTTATCTGTAGTTAACATCACATTCAGATCAGATATACTGTATCATCAGCTGAACCACCCATTTAAATTATGTATCGTCTTCTTGGCTTACTTATCCATGGCAGCCAATCAAATGATGAATTGACAGTTAGCTCATCCCAAAAGATTAAAGATGAAGCATAACCACCAACCGGTGTGGTGGCCTCGTTGGTAGAGCATCTGCCCCACAACCTCCCAGTTGTGGGTTCAAATCCCGGCTGGGTCATATAAAAAGTAGTGCTTTCTAGCTTGGTGCTAAGCATAATGGAATGGAGAAAGAAAAGTTAACGCACAGAGGACTGAACCCCCACTGTAGCTTCCACTACTCACAGTAGCTGTCTGGCCTAGGGTCAGTGAAACGGAGATAGGCGCCACCCCATACATCACATGGTGTGGAAGGGATTAACTTAACTTATAACCACCCACTAGTTTGTGAATTCCACATTTTTAATCCTAAACATTGGCTTTATGTTCGGCACCATAATTTTCTGGAGCCAGAAGTGACCATAATTAGAAAAAAAGGACCTGGTCAAGAGGTCCTGTCCAGTGACTCAAAATGGTTAAGTCCTTGTTTTATATGTTACCCAGTGAAGCCTGATGGCATCTAAGCAGGGGATCAAACTCATAACCTCAAAGACTGGAGTGCTGCACTCTTATATCTAAGAGGGTTGATGCTCTTGGTCACAATTGGCACTGGTTGGCAGGATTTACTGGTGGCACATTGGTCCCGCCCCCAGATGACATCAGTGTGTTGCTCCTGATAGTGCACTTAGTCCCAGCCACAGGTGGTGTTGCCACATTAATGCTTAGATGTACCTCAGATATTGAAATGTTCTAGGTCTAGGAGGAATATGTGATGGCTTCAAATAAACACTTGGCTGACCAAGTTGCTCAAGCCTCTTAGTGACAGAAGTAGGTTTCTGGACCCTGGTGCAGCAGGTTGTGGATTCAGTCCTTGGTTTAGACAAAACCAACTGGACTTCAGTGTCTTCCCCTTACCAAAAAATCAGTACCTAAAACTTCACTGTCATCAGTTCTTGAAAGAGAATTCATTGCCAATTTTAACAACTATTGTCTAACCACAAAAATAACAAGGGTAGAAAAGGGCTGAAGGGTTGTAATATTCACTCGACTGAATTCATTAGGGCTTCTCAGCATTCCATGCCTGGCTTTGCCCCCATCTCCCATGTTTCTTTGGAAATTTTTCTGGCAGTTAGCACGCTTTGAAAGGCTCTTATCTCCTATCTGGGCAGGAGTTCCATGCACCAAAAAAACAAGCCCTATCTTATCTTGCTGTGTTTGTTAATGTGACAGCTTAAGGGGCTTGTTCTTCCACTTGCAATGGGGCTTGCCAAGCAGATTGTTTGCAGATTAGTCATCACAGGCCTCCGGAGGTCTTGGAAGGTGTACAAAATGCCTGTCTTCTTTTTTGCGCAGATGTTCTTGCATGAGCATCCCGCCATAATGGCTGCCTCTCAATTTTCCTGCGTCAAATGGCAGAGGTAGCACACAATTCAGGGTAGGTAGGTTATCATTTACAAGCAGTGAGATCATGTCAGACTAGAGCTGTGATGCAAGTCACAGCAGACAAGGTGCACCATATTGTATAATTGGAAAATTCCTTTTTATTCTGTTCCTGATTGGCACTGATCTTAAATCTGTGATACAGTATATAACCTCTATGTGCCGGCTGCAGTCTATTTAGCGCAGTGCGCATGGCCATTTCTATGAACATGCCTCTGTGATACCAAAGACCAGGCAAACCTCCATTGGCTTCAGCCATCTGGCTATCTCACACAACCCTTGGCTACACAGTGGCTCACTCAGCAATTGATTGGGGTGTTGAAGGCCAGCTATTTAACACATCAGAACAACAAGTACTGCTATCATGCTGGCTCCTTCTCATGTCTTGTTTCTGTGCCGCACAAGAATGCCTCTTATCTCTTCCCTTCTGCTTGTTGGTTTAAGGCAGGCAGCATATGCCCACATTCCCTCTGCAATAAACCGTTGTGCTTTTGGTGTAAGCCATGACACACAGGCAGAACGAGTTATGCGGGGGGGGGGGGGGGATTTAACCCTTGTGTTGTTTAACTAAGAAAAAGGTCTGTGGGAAAAAAGTAAACACAATAAAACCTGCTTCCCTATTGCTGTCTGAGAGGAATGTTCTCCCCAGCATGCTCTCCTCTTATTAGACTGACAAACTGACAGACAAAAATAAAGCCCTGTGTTCCATATCATTAAATCCCACTCTTTCACCTGATTACATTCATATTAGTGTCTCCATTCTTCACCCATTATTGTTACTTGTAGTGAAACAGGTCTGATAATGCGCTCTCACTCACTTGATGCACAACCTGCTCATTCCCATCTCTGATTCTTTGTTGTCATCGAATGGTTTTTAAATGAAAATTGCAAATGCTGTGTAATTATATTTCTGGGGCTATTATGAAATCAAATATCACAATGAAGGTAATTTTATTTGCTTGTAATCTCGCTCACCCAGGCTAATAGGCGTTTTCAAAGGGCACGCTCTGGGGGATTCTACAGCGGACCATCTCGAAATGGAACGTCTGCTCCCTTGCTTTCCAGCTCTATTCTTTTGTCTTTGATATGCTAGGCAAAAGAGCCTGACAGTCTGGGAGACGTGGGAGATTTGTCGGCCTGTGATCTCCATGCCTCTCTGACAAATGAGCGCCTTTGGCAGAGCTGCTGGAGGTATGGCTCCTCTGCCCTGCTGAAATCCTGATGAGACTACTCTGGGCTTGCTGGTAATGAAGTCGGGGCACAGGACCAACCTGCTGCCAGAAATGACCTTTAATCTGCACACATGCAGGCCACTTGGCATGTGATGACTCAAAGTTGCACAAGCACCTTTGTGCTATTACATCAAGCACATTTTTCACTGAGATGTCACTTGGGGGGTAAAGGGGCCAAAATGCATAATCCAAAGCTGCACAGAATTCCATTTACCACATTTTTAAAAGGAAAGTGAATAGAAAAACCAAATATTAATTGAAAGCATTGTTTCATTGGCAGATATTTTACAGTTCAACTTTGACTACAGTCTGCAATGGCTGCTGGTTTATCTGTATTCTTATTTGGCTTGTGGTTTAATTTTGGATGCAATCTAGCACCCAGTCAATCTTCATTACATTGGACTCAACTGCTCCACCAAGCATACAATTGCTTGACATTGATTTCACAGATTCTCCTGGTCCATGTAATTCCTCACATGGCTCTGTTTGTGCAGAGTGAGATGTTAACAAATTACAGCCTAAAAAATTTGAATCCTTGACAACAAATGAAGTAATTTCAGCTCCAGTCTGAGCAGGAAATAGATTCTATTGATTGTGTACATTGCCATTCCACATGAAGCCTCAGATCTTCGCATTCAACATGGTTGCCTTTGATTTCAGCTCATGGCTTCAACTGAGTATTGATTCGTAGGAAGAACAAGCACTACCCCTTGTGGCCCAGTTGGCCCAGTGCACAGTGTGTGAGTGGCACCTCCAGCTGCTTCTGGGCCCCTCCTGATAAGTTAACCTTGTGATCACATGCTAATGCCTGATTAATGTTGCAGTAATTAGACACAGCCTTTCACACTCAGTTAAGAGGACATCCTCTAGCAATTAGCCTGAGTCGGAAGGAGATAATTTCAGAGAACGTTGCTAAATCACGTTCCTCAGCTCGCCTCCATTCCCACTTGGCAACATTAAGGTTTATTTTCTCATTATTTCATCTAATTACTCATTTGATGTTTTATACAGCTGCCACAAGTAATCTTTGATCCAATTAGGGAATCCTGATTGACGTGAGCACGGGCATGGGATTCAATGAGTGGCATTCAATTTGCTGTTGTCACCTTATCAGAGGATCTCAGACTGTTTCATGTTCACCGCTGAATGCCATTTAAGAGCTAAACAATCACACTTAAAATACCTTGTAAAGGAGTGTCTGCAGCATCTAATGAGGAATGAATGCAATGGCGGAGGCGAGGTCCCTGCAGTCTGCAGAAGCACACCGCCCATTAATATTAGCCTATGGACCATGTGCAGCAACGATCGCGGTCAAAGGTCAAGCTGTCTTCATGGCCATATTGGATATCATATTATAAGCCACATGTGTGATTAAAAAAAATGTTAAATAAATCATAACGAAGAGACCAAATGGGACATCAAGTCAAAAAAAAAAAAAGGAACACTTTTATAAATATTTGAGACCCATTCTAATATATTTCTTTTATAATTTAGCAATATTTGGTTATTAAAAGCTTTGTGAAAGCATAATCAAATTAACGACAAAAGGACCATTTGGCTGCAGCTGGCATGTCAGCGGTGCCCATTTGTCAGTAAATATTAAAATAAAAATGATTTAATTCATTATTTTCTGTTAATTTTCTATGTAATCCAGCCATTTAATGTGCTCAGTGCCCTTGATGCAAAAGGGTGCTTTGCTGTGAGGGTTTTTTGTTGCTTTACGCATACTGCTAAAAGTTTAAAAAAGTTCAACTTTTGGAGCTCATCAGCAAGTACCCCTCACTAATCGGCCGATCAGAATCAGGCTGAAAGGACACCATGATCAATATTTGAGAGCAAAATCTTGAAGTAATGCTTATTTTCTTATCTATTTGATGCTATTTAGTGCAGTGTTTCATGGCAAGCTGTAAAACCTGAAGGCAAGCTTTGAATGACAGATCAAGTGGTTGCTAGGATACAAGACAGCCCTTTTTTATTAAGAGGGCCAGTGAAATGCCCAGAACGACAGGTTTAGTGTTTTTAAGCACTCTGTGGACAAGCAGCCTAAGTGAAATTGCCAGGCAACTCCTCTAGCTGTGACAACCAAAATAGCTAATGAACAAAGTCATATGAGCAGTGACCTCATGTGAATATGGTCCATACAGTAGAGAAGATGGTGTTTTACTGAGATTAGGCCTCCATTAAGGAGTTTTTAGTCTTTTCTATACCTGAGAGATGGTGGCCTTTTTAGATAAGATCAGCCCTCTCCTAAACACTGTTCTGATGGGCTGTATTAATATTGGCTGTGGCCCCAATGGGCTGGCTGAGTATTTATTTTTTTCCCCCATTTTGATTGACAGTGCTATGGGGTACAAATGAGTATTAGGGGTCATATTAAAATTTTAAAAAAAGTTTTACATTTTCAGAATAAAGTCAACATTTTGAGGGGAAAAAAAAGGTTGAGTATTTTGAGAAAAAAGTTGAAATTTTGAGAAAAAAATAAGTCACAATGTGGAGAAACTGTCCTTTATAGTCAAAATTAAAACAAGTACATGTTTAAGTTAAGTTGTCGTGTTCTTTAGCTGAACGAAATAACGTGGGACAACTGCGTGCTGTTGAACATGAACTTTACTTGGCGCTTGCATGAGAAAAAGAGACAGCGCATATAAATTACGTCACGTTGTCAGGTGCGTGACCAAAGATCACTAGTTACAGACAAGATAATACTGTGTCGTTTGTTTACACCACATCTCCCTTTTTACCTTTTTTTTTTAGCGTATGCGTACATGTAACTAGTATTCAAGTGTACATTTTCTCTGAACTTAGCATGTACTTTTAAACCTTCGCTTATTATTTTCCAAACATTAGCAATACCACAGCTAAGAACATTCTGTGTTTGTACATTTTACCATTCTTTAGAGATCTAACTTTTTTAGGTTTGACAATAGTTCTTCCCGATCTAGTTCTCACAACATCAGACTTTATAGGAGTAACAGGAGGTACAATAGGCATTTGTTTCACCTGCTCTGAAGGTTCATCTGACTCACTCTGCTGTTTGGTACACTGTTGCAAAGGTGAGTGTAGAGGAATCAAATGCATGCGATTGCGTCTCACTGTCCCCTGTGGTAAGTCCACTGTATAAGATCTCGGTGTTGAGTGACTTTGGATAACAGTGCCTGGTGTTTTAGCATCTGTCACCCACACTTGTTCTCCTGGTGACAAGTTACACAAGGGTTTTGCTCGGTGACGTCTATTGTAGTTTGAAATGTCCGACATCCTCTTCTCCCTTTCCTTATGAGCAAGAGTGACGCTGTCCGGCAGTGTCGGATCCAACTGAGAGGGAAGAGTCGGTAGTGTCGTCCTCAGGCGGCGGCCCATGAGAAGTTCAGCAGGGCTGTAACCATTTTGGAGAGGAGTAGCTCTATAGGCAAGAAGAGCTAAATATGGATCAGCAGCCTTTTTCAGTAAGTTTTTCATAGTCTGTACAGCACGTTCCGCCTCTCCGTTACTTTGCGGGAACCTTGGGCTGCTTGTGATGTGTTTAAAGCCATAGGCAGCCGCAAAGTCTGTGAAAGTCCGACCAGAGAACTGGGGCCCATTATCAGACATCAGGACCTCAGGGATGCCATGACGGGCAAAGAAAGACTTCAGGTGAGTAATGACGTCGTTGGATTTCGTTTTGTTCAGCAGGGCAATCTCAACGAACCTGGAAAGATAGTCCACAGCAAGAAGGTAAGTTTTCCCTCCCAGCTCGAACAGATCTGTACCCACTCTTTGCCACGGGCGGTCAGGGCATTCGGTTGGCATTAATGGCTCACTGTGGTTGTGTCTCTCTTGTATGCATGTCCTGCACTTTAACACCATTTCACTTATCTGTTGGCTGAGACCAGGCCACCATACTGACTGGCGAGTTCGGGCTTTACATTTTACAACTCCTTGGTGTCCTTCATGTAGTTTTGTTAAGACATCGTTTCGCATTGCTGAAGGGATAACAAGTCTTGAATCCTTCAACAGCAAGCCGTCTTTCACGGTAAGTGTGGCTCGGTCGGGCCAGTAGTTTCTCAACAGAGGTTCTTGTTTTGTGTGTTCAGGCCAACCTTGACTGCACATGACCATTACACGAGCACACACACTGTCCATTTTCAGTTGTTCCTTGAGTGTTTGCCTATATGATGAACTGACAGGCATATTTTCAATGATGCTGTCCACATATATGTCTGTGCTCTCCATCAGTTCCTCGTCTGATTTTGTCAGTTTTGTGTTCAATGGTGAGCAAGACAAAGTGTCTGCTGTCCAGAGCGATTTACCTGGGGCATATTATACATTGTACGAGTAACGCATGAGTCTCATCCTGAAGCGCTGGATCCTCGGTGGCAGTAGATCCAAGGCTTGAGCTCCTAAGAGTGACACAAGAGGTTTATGATCAGTTTCCAGACAGAAGTGTTTGCCTATTAGAAAATCACGGAATCGCTCGCATGCCCATGTGGATGCTAAGGCTTCTTTTTCCACTTGTGCATAGCGTTGTTCTGTTGGAGACAGCGACCTTGAAGCGTAGGCGACTGGTCTCCATCCTTCTTCCCACTGCTGCAGGAGAACACCACCTAGACCATAAGAAGAAGCATCAGCCGATACTTTAGTGTCTCTGTTTGGGTCATACATAGCAAGCACTGGGGGTGAAGTTAGAGCATCTTTGAGCGTTTTGAATGCTTTAGCTTGGTCTACACCCCAATACCAGCTGTTCTTCTTGGACAAAAGATCTCTCAGAGCTTTGTCTTTCTCTGCTAAATGGGGGATAAACTTTCCCACCTGATTGACCATGCCCAGAAAACTTCTTAGCTCTGTCACGTTTGACGGCTCATTCATCTCTGTGATGGACTCTGTTTTCTTTGGGTCAGGACTTATGCCAGTGTCCGTAATGATGTGGCCAAGGAAAGTCACTTTGGTCTGTGACAGATCACATTTTTCCACATTCAGAGTTATACCTGCTTTTTCCAGTCTTTGCAGGGTGGTATGGAGTCGGGCGTCGTGCTCCTCTTGGTCATGTCCCCATACCAGCACATCATCAACGTGACAGACCACTCCTTCAACTCCTTCGGTAACCTCTGACATTTTGCGCTGAAAGTGCTCGGGCGCAGAGCTGATGCCAAAGGGGAGGCGGTTAAAGTGGAACCGCCCGAAGGGTGTTATGAATGTGGTCAGTTTGGCAGATTCCTCCGACAAGGGAATTTGCCAGAAGCCCATGTTAGCGTCCAGCTTGCTGAACACTTTGGCTCCTGCTAGCATCCCAAGACTTTGTTCGACAGAGGGCAGCACAAACTTTTCTCTGCACACATACTCATTTAGTCCGGTAAAATCCACGCACAGTCTCAGCCTCGGACTGTTTTTCTTCGGAACAACGACCATGCCGGCGCACCAGTCTGTAGGTTCCTCCACTCGGGTGATGACTCCAAGCTGTTCCATCCTTTGGAGTTCCTCCTTGACTTTACCCATTAGAGGTATTGAAATCCTCCTTGGGGTTTTCAATGGGTATGGCACAGCGTTTGGTTTGAGTTTTATGTGGTAGGGCTGCTGCACTTCACCCAGACCGCTGCACAGTTTGGGGTAGGATGTTTTCAGAGTGTCCATTGAAATAACATCAACTCGCACAAGAAGGCCTAGAGCTATGATGGCAGGAAGGCCTAACAGTGGCGTGCTGAGATTTTTGACAATGTAGACCTTTTCTGTTGTCTGTTTTGTCCCGTAGTTGAGCTGAAGCTTTGTGAAACCTGCGACCTCCAGTGGTTTCCTTCCAGGACCCAACAATGGTTTCTCCGGCTGCTGGAGAACAGGCATTTTTGCTCTTGGAAATATTTGTTCCAAGTCTGACTCCGCTATTGCAGTGACATCGGCTCCAGTGTCGAGTTTGAAAGACATTTTGGTGTCCCTCACCAGAATATCGACTGTCCATACCTGGTGGCCTGTTGTGACTGAGCCGAGGAAAAAACTTCACTCCTCTTCCTCCTCAATACTTTGGACATTCTTACTTTGCCTGCAGACCCGTTGATAGTGGCCTTTCTTTCCACATGCATGACATTTGGCATTATTTGCAGGGCACTCGTATTTAGGGTGAGGAGAGCCACCACATTTATAGCACCATGCGTTTGGTGTACTTTTGCTTTTACTTTTAGACAGCTGGCGTGCGTTCACTGTTTCGCTTTTGAACTTAAACTTTGTCTTGTCGTATTTGGCTTTAGTAACTCTATCCACAGAGTTCGCGTTCATCTGCATCACGTTTCCTTCATTCCTCAAAGTTGTTTGTTGCTTTTTGATCTCTTCTGATTGCCTTGCCATATTTATGGCTTTCTCCAAGTCCAAGTCTTTTTCCATTTGCATGCGCTCTGACAGTCTTGTGTCGGCCAAGCCCACTACTATTCTGTCTCTTATGAGGTCATCGTGAAGCTGACCGTAGTTGCAGTGCTCCGCTAATGCATGCAGGGCCGTTACAAATGCGTCTACGGTTTCATTTGGCTCTTGTTTGCGCATATTGAAACGTGCACGTTCATAAACAACATTTTTCTTTACAATGAAAAAGCTGTGGAAGCCGTCTCTCACTTTGCTATATTCGAGCTGCTCTGCTTCGGTTAACTTTAAGCCTCTCAGGACATCATCTGCTTCATCTCCCATGCAGTATATTAATGTGTTGACTTGATTTTCATTTGAACTTGAAGACAAATTGCTTGCCTGGCGAAATCTTTCGAAGCGCCGAATCCACTTGGTCCATTCATGTGGTTTGGAGAAATCAAAGGGCTCCGGTGGCTGAATGCTAAACGTGGCGCTGGGCGTGCTAGCCGCGATGCTAACTCCTGCTCTCACCTGTTCATCATCTCTATCTTTGGGCATCTTAGCTCACCTCTCTCCCTCTTCCCACTAGAATGACTTTTAGTGTCTGTCTTCACAGCTACGCAGCACTTCTGACACCATGTCGTGTTCTTTAGCTGAACGAAATAACGTGGGACAACTGCGTGCTGTTGAACACGAACTTTACTTGGCGCTTGCATGAGAAAAAGAGACAGCGTGTAGAAGAGCTTGGAAGAACGAGGCGGTATGATATATAAACCAAAGTTTATTATCAGCTCCTCTAACAAGTCTCATCTAAGTGCAGAAGCAGAAGCAAGAAAAGAGACCGAATACCTCCGGCTCTGTGAACTTATACTTGCACATAACAAAAGACATGCATATCAAAGGCTGACATCCCTCATTATCTTAATCCCCCCATTGTCTTAGTACTCCCCCTCTTCGCCCTGGGGGGTGAGGGTAGCTCCTCCGGTCTCCACCGCAGTGTCTGGGAAACTCTTTGATCTTCACTGGCGGTTGAGATCCCTTTGTCCTGTTCTGAGGTGTGAAGTCACCATATGTAATCACCAAACATTCTCACATGCTTCAACATATGTAGGTTATGGAATATATGATAAATATAGACCACAGCCCCCCCAAACGACTAAGAAAAGGACAATAGAAAAATTCACAGTTTAAGATAATTACTATGACATACTAACTGCTACCTCTTGTCACAGAAGAAACTTTCCAGTAGCTATGCTCCTAAGAGAGTTCAGTGGTAATCATAACAGCATAGTAAAATCACAAGTCAGTCCTAAACTGTTACAGCACAATTAGTGAACAACTGTTGAGTAGTTTGCATCAGTCCCTGTGCTGTCTGGGTTTTAGTCTTCTGCCGAAACTGCTGTGGGTCCGCTTGGGCGTCCTGCTGGGACCTTCCTGTAAGGAATCTGCAGCTTGGGGAGGAGAGTGGTTAATTGTTCCCTGCAGGGGGGCTGAGTCTTTTCTCTTGGGGGGTCTACCCCGCCGAGGTGCTCTCGCCAACAGTGCAGGCTCGTCTTTCAACAAGAAGGCAGGTTTGAGTCTGTCAATGCTGACTGTTTCTTCTCTATCCCCAAAATCAAGCACAAAGTGTTTATCACCAGGTTCCAGCACTCTGAATGGCCCATCGTATGGTGGGTGGAAAGTTGGTTTTAAAGCTTCATGCCTAACAAAAACGAATTCAGCGTTCTTTAAAGCCTGTGGGACAAAAACCTGTGGAAAGGAGTGATGAGCCGGACCAGGGAGAGAGTCCGGTCCGTTGCTGCCTAAAAACCTTGGGGCTGGAAGATTCCTTGGCTCTGGGTTCTCTGGTAAAAATTCACCCGGGAGCCTGAGAGGTTGTGCAAAAACTAATTCTGCTGGAGAGGCGTCCAGATCCTCTTTAGGCGCAGCACGCAACCCCAATAAAACCCAGGGAAGTTTATTTACCCAATTTGTATCCGTTAGTGAGGCTCTGAGGGCGGCCTTTAAAGACCTGTGAAAACGCTCGCATAACCCATTAGCCTGAGGGTGATAAGCGGTGGTGCGGTGAATTGTTGCCCCTAAGCTGCTGGCCATAGCTGACCAAAGCTCTGAGACAAATTGAGGCCCCCTATCGGACGTGATGTCCAATGGGACGCCGAAACGTGCCACCCAGTTTGTCAGAAAAACGCGAGCGACTTCCTCCGCTGTAGTTGACGCCAGAGGGACTGCCTCTGGCCAGCGCGTGGTGCGGTCTATCATTGTTAACAGGTGTGTGAAACCCTGGGAGGAAGGTAGTGGCCCCACGAGGTCGACATGAACGTGGTCGAACCTTCTAGCAGGGATTGGAAAAGGCTCCAGAGGGGCTTTTGTGTGTTTGTGTATTTTGGCGCGCTGACAAGAAATGCAAGTTTTTGCCCATTCTTTTACGTTTTTGCGCAGGCCCGGCCACACAAACTTTTCGGCGACCATTTTAACCGAGGCGCGCACACCTGGATGCGCGAGGGAGTGAATTGAGTCGAAAATACGGCGGCGCCATGTGGCTGGGACTAACGGGCGAGGTCGGCCAGTTGAAATATCGCATATTAGGGGGGGCACGCCATCGCGTAAACCCCTTTCCTCCAGCCTTAACCCTGTTGGTCCAGACAGGAGTGTGCGCACGTCCGCGTCACTGCTTTGTTCCTCTGCCATGGCTGCATAATCTATTCCTGCATGGATTGGTGCTGCGTATGTGTCCGCGTTAGTGAAGAGTTCTGCGGCTGAGGTAGTATAATCTGTCTCCTCGTGCTCTGGCGATGTCACAGCGTGAGAGAGGCAGTCTGCTACCACGTTAAGTTTGCCTGCTACATGTCGAATGTCTGTGGTGAACTCTGAAATCGCAGCCAGCTGTCTTTGTTGCCTGCCTGACCATGGTTCTGAGATTTTAGCCATGGCAAAGGTGAGCGGTTTGTGGTCTACAAAAGCTGTGAAACTCCACCCTTCTAACCAGAACTGGAAGTGGCGGATGGATAAATGAAGCGCTAGCAGCTCCCTGTCAAAAGTGCTGTATTTACGCTCAGTTTGGTTTAGCGATTTGCTGAAGAATGCCAAAGGTTGCCAGATCCCGTTGACATGTTGTTCTACAACTGCCCCTATAGCTAGGTCCGAAGCGTCTGTGGTTAGTGCAATGCGGGCCGAGGGGTCGGGGTGAACCAACAATGTGGCATTAGCTAGAGCGCTCTTTACTTCCACGAAGGCGCATTCGCGCTCCGGGGTCCATTCGACCGCGTTGGAAGCTTTTTGTTTTCTGAGCGCGTCATATAGGGGCCGCATGAGCTGAGCTGCGTGGGGGAGGAAACGGTTGTAAAAATTAACCATTCCTAAAAATTCTTGCAGCGATTTGACCGTTTGTGGCCGTGGGAAACTTTATCGCGTGAACTTTGTCTGGAAGTGGGACTGCCCCCTTCGGAGAAACTCTGTGTCCTAAAAAATCAATTTGTGACACGCCGAATTTGCATTTGGCTGGATTGATTATTAACCCGTGCTCTTCTAGCCTCTG
Source organism: Pholidichthys leucotaenia (assembly GCA_020510985.1). Classification (NCBI taxonomy): domain Eukaryota; kingdom Metazoa; phylum Chordata; class Actinopteri; order Cichliformes; family Pholidichthyidae; genus Pholidichthys; species Pholidichthys leucotaenia. The sequence goes on from CM035838.1 coordinate 152,322,015, forward strand.
AAAAACCATAGTGAGGTGCTGCTCGTGTTCTTCCTCAGACGAGCTGGCTACCAGCATATCGTCGAGGTAGACGAAAACAAAAGGAAGGTCGCGTAATACTGCGTCCATCATCCGCTGAAAAGTTTGGGCGGCGCCTTTGAGGCCGAAAGGCATCCGCAAAAATTCAGAAAGGCCGAAAGGGGTTATTACAGCTGTTTTAGGAATGTCCTCCGCTCGAACTGGGACTTGATGATAACCACGGACCAGGTCTATTTTTGAAAAAATGCGCGCACCCGTCAGATGCAGTGAAAAATCCTGAATGTGAGGAATTGGGTAGCGGTCATGCGTTGTCGCATTGTTTAATCTGCGGTAATCGCCACACGGTCTCCAAGAACCGTCGGATTTCGGAACCATGTGAAGTGGTGAGGCCCAGGGGCTTTTCGAACATTTAATAATGCCTAATTTTTCAAGGGTAGTAAACTCGTCCCGAGCTATGGCGAGCTTGGCCGCGTCTAAGCGCCAAGCTTTGGCAAATACGGGTGGGCCCGTTGTCGGAATAAAATGTTCAACCCCGTGCTTAGCCACTGTGGCTGAGAATTTGGGAACTGTGAGTGCTGGAAATTGGGTGAGGAGTTGATCAAACTTACCTCCTGCTGTGGTGACGCTAGCCTGCACGGGTGGCGGAGAAACTCGGGCTGAGCAGGGAATAGAAGCAAAGGACAGTGCATTAATCAAGCGTCTGTTCGCTAGATCGACTAATAACCCATGTGCACACAAAAAATCTGCGCCCAACAAGTTAAAACTCACCGCCGCTACAACAAATGTCCATCTGTAGTTGCGGCCGTGGATGTGGAGGTGCAGGCTTTTTTCGCCAAAAGTGTCAATGTTGGAGCCGTTGGCTGCCACCGCTCCGTTGCCCCGGGTGCCCATGGCTCGATCTGCTTGGGAGGGCATGACAAAACTTAGTTGAGCTCCTGTGTCAATAAGGAACTGCTTGCCGGTGTGTCCGTCCGTCACATATAACAGCTTACTTTTCTCGCCGAGAACCGCTGCCGTTAACGGCTCTCGGCTTTGGCATTTCCCGAAATCGTAAATTTGCAGGGGGGAACACATTTGTGAGCCTTCTCGGCGAAGCGGTGGTGGTAATAACAAACATCGCTCCATCTGTTACGTTTTGGCCGTGTCGCTGTCACCGCGGGCTGGATCTGCTCAGTGGGTTGAGGCTCGCCGTGGCTCTGGGCATCAGCGTTGAGGTCTGCGGATGCTGCTGTGGGTGTCTGCTCCTTGCAGGCATTGACGAGTCGTTGAGCTTCGTTGGCCAGCACGCGGAAGTCTTGCTGGGTGTTGCATCGCATGTTGGCGAGCGTCCCTCTCATGTGTGGCAGAAGCGTGCTGAGGAATACGAATTGGAAGAGGAAGTTGTCATTGTCCTCCTCTTTAAGCTGCAGCAAGTCCTCCATGAGGGCTTTAGGTCTGTATCCTCTGTGGCCGTAGACCGCCAGGATCTTCTCGGCTCTCTCTTCGGCTGAGGGGACGTAATTTGCCACGATGGTTGCTTTCAGTATTTCATATTTGTCTTGGGCCGGCGGCCGCCGGATTATGCTCCGCACACACCTCGAAGTGGCGGCGTCGAGTTTGGCGACGATGTGATAGAACTTCGTATTGTCGGCCGTGATGCCCGCCAGTGTAAACTGGGCTTCAGCTTGTTGAAACCACGAGGCGGGGTCTTCCTGCCAGAAGTCCGGCAGCTTGACAGCGACGGCATTTGTGTAGACCATCACTGCTGTGTCCGCAGGGTGAGAATGCCTTGTCTCGGCTCTCTCAGCGGTGCTGGTGCTCGGTTGAGCCCTCTCTATCACTTCTGCCGGGGGGGAACGTCGTCCATCTGTTCCCCTGTCTGCGTGGGCGCCGGCGTCTGCCTGGGTCGCCACAGATGAGTCGATCGTGGGGGAACGCCTCTGGTCCATACTCGCGTTAGGGTCACCAATGTAGAAGAGCTTGGAAGAACGAGGCGGTATGATATGTAAACCAAAGTTTATTATCAGCTCCTCTAACAAGTCTCATCTAAGTGCAGAAGCAGAAGCAAGAAAAGAGACCGAATACCTCCGGCTCTGTGAACTTATACTTGCACATAACAAAAGACATGCATATCAAAGGCTGACATCCCTCATTATCTTAATCCCCCCATTGTCTTAGTACTCCCCCTCTTCGCCCTGGGGGGTGAGGGTAGCTCCTCCGGTCTCCACCGCAGTGTCTGGGAAACTCTTTGATCTTCACTGGCGGTTGAGATCCCTTTGTCCTGTTCTGAGGTGTGAAGTCACCATATGTAATCACCAAACATTCTCACATGCTTCAACATATGTAGGTTATGGAATATATGATAAATATAGACCACACAGCGCATATAAATTACGTCACGTCGTCAGGTGCGTGACCAAAGATCACTAGTTACAGACAAGATAATACTGTGTCGTTTGTTTACACCACAATCCCATGCCACAACTTGTAGTGTATGGGCGCCACATATCTCCATTTCACAGACCCTATAGGCCACACAGCTGCTGTAAGCAGTGAAAGCTACAGTGTGTGTGTGTGTGTGTGTGGGGGAGGGGGTCGGTCCTTCTGGTAGCTCTGTGCATCAACTTTCCTTTCCCCAATCTATTAGGCTAGACGTTTACAGTACATGAGCCAATAAGTTTAACATGACGACAAGCAGAGGGCTAGGCGTAGCTATCGCCACAGTTTGGCCACTTAAAGGATGGAGAAGCACCTGGATTCACCTTCAATAGCCAACATACACACACACACACACACACACACACACACACTGCACATCACACGTGCACACAACTTTTTTCTCAATATTTTTACTTTTTTTCTCAAAATACTCTTGATTGACTTTTTTTTTTAAATTTCAACTTTTTTCTCAAAATATTCTTTTGAATTTTAATCAAAATTTCGACTTTATTCTCAAAATGCAAAACTTTTTTTTTTTATTTTTAATGAGGCCCTAATACTCCTTCGTAATGGGGATATACTGTATGCATATTTGGTAAATAATAAGGACTGTAAATGACAATGGCACAAAACAAAATTTAGAATTCAGATACCATGAAAATCTGTCAAATTCAGGAAAAAACATAACCCCCCCACCATTACAATCATCATAGACCTTATTTCCTATACCATGTTACACTGAATAATAATAAACTGAATAAAATTCATTTGGAGCAACAATGCTAAGCATACATGCAAAGAAAAAATTTCTAGCATTTGCAACTTTTTTCCTCATGTTTTCTTGTGAATTTGTAACTTTTTTGTAAATTTGCTTTTTCCCCCCCATAAACTTGCAACTTACTCTTCTAGTAAAGTTGAATTTTTTTTATTAAATTTGTTTTTTTTCCCTAAATATATAACTTTCAAATTTGTGACCTTTTTGTAAATTTTCAACCTTTTTCTCAAAAATTTGCAACTTTTTCTCATAAACTTGCAAGTGTTTTTCTTAGATGTGCAACTTTTTTCTCATAAACTTGCAATTTTTTCTCAGAAATTTGCAACTCTTTTCTCATACATTTTTTTGACTTTTTTGAAAGTTCACACGTCCCTATCAAGATTTTTTGTCCCCATCTGATCTCAGTCATTTAAGTTTGACAATCAGCTGATACCGAGTCATAATCCAATACATTTTCCAACACATTCTTGCAAGCTACACACTATTAAGTACATAAAGGCCATTTTTAAAAAGTGTCTCTACACCTCAGTATTACACACAGCAGATGTGTTGGCAACACCCTTCCTGCCGCAACTCTGTATAGCTTCTGTGTTATGATAGCTGATGTAAAGCAACAGAGACTTGAATGGAAATGAACCCAGTGACCCTGATACCAATCGAGTCACAAAAGCCTTGATGGCTCCCATCCTATATTTCAGATCGGATCAGGATATCCCTTTTTACAACTTTTTTTCTAATAAATTTGTGACTTTTTTTAAAATTAATTTTCAACCCTTTTCTTGTAAATTAGCAGTTTTTTTTCTTATAAATTTGTGACCTTTTCTTGCAAATTTGTGACTTTTTCTGAAAAAATGGCAGCGTCTGTCCACTCAGCTGTCTGCCACTGCCACATTTTACAGGAATTGCCCCTCCTCCTAGGCATTTGCCCTGATGCTCACCAGTTTACTCACAATGATCCTCAGGTTTGTCAGCATCCAGGTTGAACTCAAGGTCAAGGTCACTGACAAAGGTCAAGAGACCTGGGCATTTAGGATTTTATGAAAATAGTTACTTCTCCCTGGCAACTGCCCCAATGTTCAACAAACTCTGGCGCAATGATCCTCATGTGGGTCTCCTTCTAGGTTATGCTCAAGGTCAAGGTCACCAGTCAGGAGGTCCGAGCACTCGGGATGATTTCATCAGGCCGGAATGAGCTACTCATTTGATGGTTCAGGGTTCTGTGGAAATTTTCTGATTTCACTTCTTGATTGGTCCAAAAAATTGCAAATAATTTGCCAATGTTGTGCATAGGTGCCTGTAGTGGCTCTTCCATATCAGTAAGTGGCAGCATGAACACAGCATGGTTACCAACTTCTTCTTCCTCTTCTTCTTTATGTTTTATTCAGGTGAATTATCTTGTGAAGACATGTTAGGTCATAGTGACTAGAAGAAAAACAGTGATGGATAAATATTTGAATAGGCAGGATTCAGACTCTGAACTGGGCCCTGGACAAAATTCTTACCCAGGTAAAGGGCTGAGCGGTTGTCAAAAGAAAGCTAAGACGGTGAAGACAAGGCAGTACAGCGAAACTTACCTTTCCTTTGGATTTACTTCCACCGGGAATCCCACTGCACCAAGTTCGTTATGCTTGGTGTGCAGGGAAAGATATCCAACAGTGCCATGGCCCCATGCAAGCTCAAACATCATCTCCAAACAAAACACCCTTCACTTCAAGAGAACAGACTATTTTGTTCATCTCTGTAATCACACAAAGAAACAGGTAACTTTAATAATAAAAAAAAAAACCCTTGGGCTTTTCAAGCCTGACTGCTATAAAAACTAGAACAAAAGAGACTGAGAGCTGTGGAGGAAGAGCTACTTGTATGCCTTTCTTCAGTTCCTGCCAGGATATCAGCTCTGTGTTCATCTAAACAGGCCAAAGTTTCACAGTGAGTGAGTAGCTATAAACTAACTACAAGACTAAATTGTCATTACCCAGGTAGCCAATGGAATCTGCCAGCATCTGGCTCACTATGTCAGACAGATTCTGGCACGTCATTCACTCCCGCAACTGGCATAACTCCGGCATTCTAGCCTGCCAGATTCTGGCCAAAATATTTTGGCTATGCTGTAATAGGCTATAGTGTGTCATTTTGTAACATTTTTGGTTGGTGGAGTGCCTTGAGATTTTTTTTCAATGTAAAAAGGCTCCTTGGCTTTCTGTTCATCTATTCTAAACAGTGACCCAACTTTATTTTTACCTCTGCCAAGGGAGGACAAAGGTAATGTTTTTGTGGCGTTGGTTGGTGTATTGGTTGGTTTGTCTGTTAGCAATATAACTCAAAAAGTTATGAATGGATTTTGACTGAATTTTCAGGAAAGATGTGTAATGGCATGGGGAACAGATGATTAGATTTTGGTGGTGATTCGGATCACAATATGGACGCAGGAATTTTTTGAATATTATTTTATATATTAATCTGGCGCTTTTCTTGTACTGCCCCTTTAAGACGTGTCCACTGAGTTGTGATGCAAATTAGCAGTATTGCTAAATCTGGCATACTTACATCTGTATTAATTTTCATTAGTATGTAATGTCCCTTTCACATAAACATTAAACTTAAATGTGCGTGGTCACACCATAAGGCTACGTGCCTCAGCAACCTTGAAGCCAAACACTGCAGAAAAAGTATGAGGGGACGTGTCCACCAAGCTTGTTTCTCCTGCTGTGGGTGACTATTTTCTATTCATTCTCTATGTAGTCCAGTGTGTACAGAGCTGAGCGCCCTCGGTGTAGAAACACTGAGCGGTGGCCGCTTTTTGTAGCAGCGCTCAGGGCTGAAAAAAGTTCAACTTGTCAGACTACTGTACAGCTGTGCTCATCAATGTCAGACCTTTCTAAGCAGCCAGTCAGAATTAAGGAAAGGCTGGACATAGGACACCAGTACAAGAAGATGAGAACGGGAGATGACGGTGGAGGAGGTGGAGGCTGAACTTTGCTGCATCAAACAATGTGAATTTGTAGTTGATAACTGCAAAAACATGGTATGATACTGCACTGTAGTGTAATATTGCTTAATAATTATGAACCTCGTCAGTAAACTGTAATGGAGAAGAGAGGAGGGAAAAAAAAAAAAAAAGAAAACCGACCTGAAAGAGTCAGTAAACCATGATGTGGTTTACCGGAGTAGTGGCTCAGTTGGTAGAGCATCTGCCCTACACCCGGGAGGCTGGGGTTCAAATCCCAGCTGGGTCATGCCAAAGACCATATAAAAGCGGAACTTCCTGTCATCCAGCTTGGTGCTCAGCAATAACGGAATGGAGGAGGGAAATTTGTGCCCTTCAGAGGTAAAGTGGGCTATCCCACAAAACCATTATTTTGAGAAAATGAGCTCTAAAGTTGAAATATTCTCAAAAAATCAGTGTACCTATATCATTAAAAAGTTACCCATATAGGAGGTAACTTTTTAATGATATAGACACACTGATTTTTTGAGAATATTTCAACTTTAGAGCTCATTTTCTCAAAATAATGGTTTTGTGGGATAGCCCACTTTACCTCTGAAGGGCACATTTGTGGCGGCACCTTGCATGGCAGCGACCCCTCTGATTCTATGTGTGTGATTAACACTGTACAGTAGATAAGAAAAATGTAATTTTATTCTACTGTACATGATTGGCTGTATAAATTTGAATGACAATAAAGATGCCTTAACCTTATCCTTGTGTTGATTTAAGGTGGAATTGCCCAGCCCCAGTGTATGGTCAATACAATTATGACAGTCTTATTATTATTATTATGTAGTCATATTGTTTTTGCTGTTGTTTCTCTGTTAATAATAATAATGGATTGCATTTATATAGCGCCTTTCATTCAAATTTTCAGAAAAGCTGCATAATGGTACAGTGAACACATGATTAGATTTTGGTGATAATCTCAAAATGCATACCTCCGCCAAGGCTTTTATCCCAAATGCAGATGTTGTAGATGGTGTATGCGGTGACAGAAGCGAGGTAAATGTGGAGGTATCTGAACGAAGCTAACCACTAGCCCACACAGACTTCCAATCCCTTCTGTCATTCTGGCCAACGTATGCTCACTTAACAAAATAGACCACATACAGTACAGCTCCTGAGAACTACACAATGTGATGCATGGAACTGCTGTGTTTTTATCTTTACGGAAATGTGTTTAAATGACAATATACTGGACTCTGCCATTCAGTTAGCAGGGCTAACATGCTGTCGTGCTGACAGAGTGTTCAAGGAAGGAGGGAAAATGCGAGGCGGTGGAGTCTGTGCGTACATCAGTGACACTTGGTGCCATGATGCAACTGTTGTGCATAAACACTGTTCTCATTGTTCATAAACACAACACACTGCCATCTACAGAAGTTCTCTGACGACTCTGCGATCGTCGGCCTCATCTCCAACGGAGATGAAGCTGAGTACAGAGGACTTATCCAGGACTTCGTGGACTGGTGCCATAGGAACTGCCTCCAGATCAACGCGAGGAAAACTAAGGAGCTGGTGGTGGACTGCCGCAGGCAAGGACAACCCCTCACAGCACCAGTAAACATACAGGGAACAGACATCGAGATGGTGACATCCTACAAGTACCTGGGTGTTCATCTGAACAATAAACTAGACTGGTCACACAATACCGACACACTCTACAAGAAGGGACAGCGCAGGCTGTTCCTACTGAGGAGACTCAGGTCTTTTGGTGTACAAGGGGCGCTGCTGAAGACATTCTACGACACGGTGGTGGCATCAGCCATCACTTTTGGAGTGGTCTGCTGGGGCAACGGCATTACAGCAGCCGATAGGAAGAGACTGAACAAACTGATCAAGAAAGCTAGCTCTGTCCTGGGGAAGCGCCCTGACCCAGTGGAGGAGATAGGAGAGAGAAGGATGGTGGCTAAACTGTCATCTCTGCTGGAGTCCGAGTCCCACCCTATGCAGGACATACTGAACGCACTGAGGAGCTCATTTAGCAGCAGACTACATCATCCTAGGTGCGCAACCGAGAGGTTTCGCAGGTCCTTCCTACCTACGGCAGTCAGACTGTATAACCTAAGCAGGGCTACTTGCAGAGATAGCAAAAAAACGTGACGACCTAATAGTATTGAATGCAAAAGATGCAATAGACTTACACAATGGTCCCCTCCAGTATATACAACTAGGACAGTATCGGTCGCTATGGAGGGTGACAATATGTATGGGTACATATTCATACTATGTAGTATAACTAAGTAGACGGTTATGCTGTTTATTCCATCTTGCTACAATGATCCACACTTTGTATATATATTTATATATTTATGGGTATGTATGTATATCCACTGCTCTTATTTATATCTGCCGTATCTTCTTAATTATTGCTCTGAGTGTTGCTATCCCTGTGCTGTTGCAATCCTGGAATTTCCCCATTGTGGGACTAATAAAGGCTTATCTTATCTTATCTTATCTTATCTTATCTTATCTTATCTTATCTTATCTTATCCATTGGTGGAGTTTATGATCATCAAGTGCTGACCCTTTTACACTCCGAGAGAATTTTTATCTGTCCTACTAGTGGTTGTGTATGTCCTGCCCACTGCCATCGGCGAGAGAAGCAAAGCACTAAATGAACTCTACCAGGCCATCAGTGAGACACAAACACCACATCCACAGCAGGAGACTTCAACCATGTAGATTTAAAAGCCCTCCTACCAAATCTACACCAAAATGTAGACTTTCCAACAAGAGGAGACAATTTGCTGGACCTGGTGTACACAACTCACAAGAAAGCATACAGAGCTTCCTCCCTTCCCCACCTGGGTCTCTCAGATCACATCACCATATTGTTAAAGGTGCAATTCATAAGATTTTTATGAAAAAGATTTTTTTTAAAAATAATACATCAAAAAAGCGTTTAGAAACTTGCACAATGTTAGTCTTAATATTCTTCTAAAAATTAGTATATTGACGAAAAAAATATTTTGTAATTTTTTTCTGGGCCGATAATAATGTAAATATTTATATTCCAGAAGATGTTTTTAGACAAAATAGTGTTCCGTCAGTGTTCCAGATCCAATAAAATGAATTTTTGGATGTCACGTGCTATTGCATTCCCATCTCCCCGCGGGTTGCCAAGAAGCGATTAGGACGCTACCATGGACGCTTCTGCAAGTAAAAAGTCATTCCGTTATTCTTCTCAAGTAAGAAGTGATAAACTAAGGGGCAAGAACAGAATAAGTATTGGTTCAGCTTTTGAGTGCTGGTGCGAAGTGAAGAATCATAACGGTTTGAAAAGCCATACAGAGGTTGCAAATTTGCTCCTGGAACGCTAAGCTAAGCTAAGCCAAGTATTGTTTACATAACTTTCTGTAACCTAAAAACGGTCTCAGAGATGTTCCTGTTATTAATATGACTGTGTGATGATATCAACTGGTGTATGGCAATGGGGTAGACCACAGGAATTGCTTGCTAATCCTTTCCAAACAGTAATTTTTCCACTCTGGTCTATTGTAGTTCAAGCCCCCTTGCTAAAGTTAGCATTAGCTTCCGATATCGTGAAGGAATGAACTCCATTTTTCTGTAACAAACGTTATGAGTTTTTAAAAATACATTAGTTTTACATTGTGTTAGATGATCTCCCACACACTTGTGGCCATTTATCTAAGTAAGCACTCTTTGCCCGTAATTTTAATGTGGTCAACTTTAGCCAGAATCAAAATTTGCTGGAGTTAGTGTTAGCTTATGATACGTCGAACAATGGATGTTTTGCTTACAGGATCTCCTGCTTCACTTTTATAAATCACAGGACTGAGAATGTACTTGTACATGAACATATAGGATCCCGTGGTCCACTTAGGGTGCTCACTTGGTCAGGGGTCCACTTGACCTGTATCTATCATTCAGTCTTTTTGGTGGTGATGGCAAAATCGAAACAGTGTTTTGGAACGTACCGAAACCTAGGCGGAACTTGTGATTCGAAACGATGTTCCGAGGTCTGTATCAGAAGGACGGTGTCACGTGACTGTTCCATATCGCGTTCCATTCCGCCCCCAATTGCTACTTCCGCCAGGCCGAAGGCCAGGAGGAGGTTATGTTTTTGCCAGTGTTGTCTGTCTGTCTGTCTGTTTGTCTGTTTGTCTGTTGATTAGCAAGATAACTCAAAAAGTTTTGGACGGATTTCGATGAAACTTTCAGGCCTTGTTGGAAATGGTACAAGGAAGAACTGATTAAATTTTGGGGATGATCCGGGTCACCGTCTGGATACAGGAATTTTTTAAATGATTCTTTAACATTGTGAGATACGGCCATTTTCAACATGTGTGCAGGGGCAATAGAGGGCGCTGGTCGTCGTGTCTGACGAACACAAACTCCGCCTTCTTCAAAGTTTTAGGCACAAAAGCATGCGGAAAACAGTTGTGGGCAGGGCCCGGCAGAGTGCCTGTGTTTGCGCTACACTGCAAAAGCTGACACGGGCAGCTGTCCGGCGCCGGATTATTTGGCAGAAATTCCCCGGCCAGCCATAGGGGCTGCGCAAAAACCAGCTCTCTGCCGGGGGAGGCTTCCAAATCCTCTTTTTTTCCGCGGAGCGCAAACCCAATAAAACCCACGGCAACCATTATCGCACCTTCTTTTGTTCTGCGGCTCTGGAACAGAGAGGAATCCCGGCGCCAGTAATGCTCCGCCTGATATGTGTGAACTAATGCTAAAAGTGACTGCATCACGGATTTTCGACCTGAAGTCGCACTTTGCTACACAGCGCCACAAAAACTGTGTAGCCAAATTCGATCGATGGATGAACATTTTCAGCCAGTGACAGAACCGACGCCTTCCAAATCCAATACATCACTAGCAGAAGTGATGGTTTGTCATTTTGTGGCAGAGCACAATCTACCCCCATTGGTGGCAGATCACTTCAGTGATTTGGTGCCAACATTGTTTCCTGACAGCAACAGCACTCAATTTTTTTGTGCTACTTGGCTTATTATTTTCACATTACCAAAACGTTATGGCTCAACATTGTGTCCATATAAGAGTACATCTGAATAAATATGTTTGCAATAGTTCATGTTGCACTTGCTGTTTGCTTAGTTTTTGTTTGTTTGTTTGTTTTTGCTTCAGTTTTCTTTCATCTCCCGATAAATACAGTTTTTAAGTACTCAGTACAGGTGTGAAAGCCCCCCCCCCCCAATAAGGGAGGCATGAGGTCAGTACAGGTGTGAAACCCCCCCAATAAGGGAGGCATGAGGTATGCCTTGACAGGTCGCAGCCTGGCACTTTGCAGATGGAGGAGATGGACACAACAGCAACACTTCAGTTTATTACCTCCGCCAAGGAGGTAATGCTTTTACTACTGAACCACTAATCCTATCATTGTGAATCCAATTGCTAGTCATATGTTTTCATGGTCAAGGAATCTGAAAACCTACACACAAACACTGTATGGGGGGGAACTGTGGCGCTTGGCGGAGGTCTGCGCTCTCCGAGTGCTTTTCTAGTTTTGAAATGTCACAGTCGTTTTTGTTTCAGCTGTCGAGCGTGCAAATGAAGAGGTAGATTCATGACAGACGCAAGCTCTCCTCTCTATATCACAAGCCACACTTCACAAGTTTCATGGCACTTCACCTCACACAGCATGATATTTACACTACACTGCATTCAACCCCCTCTGTCCTTCCTGGGCGTTGTTCTCCCATGCTTATTCCCTGTCTCTGTCTGAGGTGCTAAATAACCTGACTTCCCCAAGGTCCGAAATGCCCCCCCCCCCCCCCCAGCATCTAAGACAGAACATCAGTCCACACTCGCTTTGGGCTTCAGTCTCCTCCCATATCTGCTGTAACTGGGGTTTACCGCCTCCGTGGCGCTGCTGTGCCGGTGGGGGGCTCCTGGGAGCGTGTCTGACTGCAGGTGAGCCGTGGTGAGGGGGGGGGGGACTTCGTTCTGCCCGTGTGGCTGCTCTGGTGAATCGTTTCCCTGGGGAGTTCTCCGTGGGGGTCTTCCACGCCGAGGGGCCCTAGCCAACAGCACTTGCTCATCCGCCACTACAAAGGCAGGTTTGAGTCTGTCTATGCCAATTTTCTCCCGTCTACCCCCCAAGTCTAGCACAAAATGCTTATCCCCTGTTTACTGCCCTCCCATCGAGTTTCCTAATTATCGACTGGTAGACAGCAAGCTAACATGTGTGGTGCAGGTCTCAATGATGACAAGATTCTTCCTTTTATCTTGTTTATTGATGCTACACCACAAGGAACTCAACGTGATGTACACTCGACTTTTCCTGGTCTTACATCCGTTTACATTCGTTCCTAGATCCGTGTAAAACTGCAACAAAGTAGACATATACACGCCGTCAATGATATGGTCACCGTGTCTAGCTTAGCACATGTTAGTATTAGCTCTAACTTAGCTTGGTAACAATGTTGGCAGCGGACTAGACAGTCGCTTAAAATACACCAATACAACCGTGCAGTTCTCATTGTAGCTGTTAACACTGTCAAACCATGTAGGATACTCACGGACTAATGATGTCCAAGGTGCCGATAATTAAACAACATTCACAGCGTTCGTACATCGGGTGAAGCTCTGACCGGGGTTCCTGTTATATCGTTACTGTGCATGTGCAACACTTTGTGTATCAGTTCAAAATGATGCTTTCACTACACCACTAGAGGGAACCAAACTCACTTACAAGAAATGCTGTAATGGGAACTGCTCAACTTTAATTCATAAAGGCAGAATACTCCCCGTCTGGTGCAATAACATTGTACCACTATTTAGCCTTACAACATTTCAAACAACAGTGTATAACAATGTTAACCATGTCATTATCTATTCCCCATCTGCCATCAGTAAAACCATTTCTGTAATTGGTCTCAGAAACACTTTAACAGCCCCATCTCTTATTATCTTCACCTCCGCTTTTCGTACTTTATTGTCCTTTCCGTGAAATGTCTTTACAGTCCGCCCCATGGGCCAGTCATTTCTGTGTGTTTGCCCATCCTTGAGCAAAACGACATCTCCAACGTTGATGTTCGGTTTCTCATCAGTTCATTTTCTTCGGCTCTGAAGAGTCACGAGTCAAGAGTCTCTTGTCTCCATTGTTTCCAAAAACTATCCGCAAGAGCCTGCACTTGTTTCCACTGACATGCATGAAGTTCTGGTGCAGCAAAAGTTCCCGATAGTGCTGTCAAGGGGTTGTTTTTTTGGGTCAGTAGCATTGCTGGGGTTAGGATGGTTGGATTGTCAGGATCTGTTGAGACCGGCACGAGTGGTCTTGCATTCATCACTGCCATAACCTCTGCCATTAAGGTGCTCAGTACCTTATGCGTGAGCCGTAGTTTGTTCTTGAGAAGTAGTGCATCCAAAATCCGCCTGGCAACTCCAATGAGTCTTTCCCAGGATCCACCCATGTGTGATGCATGAAGTGGGTTAAAAAAACCATTTGCAACCCTTTTCTTGTAGGTAACTCGTTAATGCTGCGTCACTGCGCTCAATTCTCAGTTCCTTACATGCCCCGATAAAGTTTGTGCCCCTATCAGATCGCAGAAGCTGTGCGGGTCCCCGAATGGAGAAGAATCTTCTCAGAGCGTTTATGAAACTGGACGTTGACATTGATTCAATCAGTTCGATGTGCACAGCTCTTGTTGACATGCATGTGAAAAGTACAGCCCATCTGTTACTGTCTGCGCTTCCTCCTCTTGTGCGTCGTGTTGTCACTGACCACGGACCAAATATGTCGAGACCAACGCTGGTGAACGGTGGCATTGGTGAGAGCCTGTCACTTGGTAAATCTGACATCTTTTGGATTTGCAATGTCTTTCTCAGTTTCCTGCAGGTCACGCACTTGTGGATGGTAGAAGACACAAAACGTTTGCCACCTACGATCCAAAACCCAGATGCTCTAAGGGCTCCCTCTCTCATGTGCCGGCCTTGATGCGCTACCTTTTCATGATAGTATCTGATTTAAAGAACAGCAATGTGGTGTGAACGAGGGATAATGAGAGGGTGTTTTTCCTCTTTTGCCAGGTTTGCTGGTGCCAAGCGTCCTCCGACTCTAAGCAGACCATCCTCGTCAAGGATTGGGTTTAATTTTCTCAGCCAACTCTGTTTCGGCAGTGGATGTTTTGTTTCAATGCACTTGAACTCTTCCTTAAAGACTTCATGCTGCACTGTAGATATTATTAGGCATTTCGCTCGTGAAAGTTCGTTGATAGTGCATGCGCTGTTATAACGTTTCCACCCACTGTTATTGGTTTGCCTGGACTTGCTCTTGTATGAAACTGCGACACGAATGAGTGATCCAACTGTACGACACAGTTTCATCCAGTGTGAGAACCTTTCAAAGCGGTGTGGCCCCAAATGTCCAACAGACACCTTAGTAACGAATGTTTTTACATCAGGTCTGATTTCTGCATCTTCTTCTGGACTTATGAGTGAGAAGGGGTCAGATTGCTGTGGTTCTGCATTGGGTTGAGTCAAGAACAGAGGTCCTTGGAACCAGTTTGTGAGCTTGAGTGCATCTGTCGCGATGTACCTTGTGGCAGTGTCCGCTGGGTTGTCGCTGGTTGCTATGTAATACCACTGGGATGGAAGTGTTGACTTTCTGATGCGGGTTACACGGTTTGCCACATATGTGTAGAACGTTTTTGTGTTGTTGTGTATGTATCCGAGAACAATCTTACTGTCTGTATAAAACCTGACAGCATCCATTGCAGTGTCTATCTCATCTCTGATCAGCTCGTACATCTCAACAGCTAGAACAGCTGCGCATAACTCCAGTCGAGGGATGGTGTGTGCAGGGCATGGTGCTATTTTAGATTTACCTATAATGAATCCTGAGTGGCACTGACCTTCATTGTTGGTGGTTCTCAGGTATGCTACTGCTCCGATTGCCAAGGTTGATGCATCTGAGAAAATGCATAACTCTCTTTTTCGAACAGAAGGCTGCGACAATGGCAGGTAGCACCTTGGTATCTGTAGGTCTTCTAGGTCTTTCAGGGAATCTTTCCATTTGTTCCATTCCTCTTCTCTCTCAGCGGGAAGTGGTTCATCCCAGTCGCCATGTTCTGTTGACAGTTCACGCAGGAGGTTCTTCCCCTGCATCGTGATAGGTGCCACAAACCCTAGAGGATCATACAGGCTGTTGACCGTCGCTAAGACTCCCCTTCGTGTGTAGGGCTTCCTGTCGATGGACACCTGAAACATAAAACTGTCAGTTTCAAGATTCCAAAGCACCCCTAAACTGCGCTGTAGTCGGAGCTCGTCACGTTTGAGATCTAAGTCTTTTAAGTCCTTTGCTCTTTCATTCGCCAGAAAGGCTTCCATGACCCTGTAGTCATTAGATGCTATTTTGTGTAATTTGAGATTGGATTGGGCTAACATCTTTTGTGCATTTGTCAGGATGTCAACAGCTTCTTCTGGTCTGGCTGTGGAGGCTAATCCATCATCTACATAGAAATGTCTCATTATGAACTGTGTTGTGTCATGTCCATGCTCTTTCTCACCTTCAGCTGAAGTACGTCTCATGCAGTAAATAGCCACGGCTGGAGAAGGGCTGTTGCCGAACACATGCACTTTCATTATGTAGTCTCTTACTTCTTTGTCGAGATCATTATCCTCATACCATAGGAACCTGATGTAGTCTCTATGATCTTCTCTGACCACAAAACAGTAAAACATCTGTTGCAGATCTACAGAAAATGCTATTGGCTCTTTCCTGAAATGTAGTAGGACGCCCACAAGACTGTTGTTTAGGTCAGGTCCTCTTAATAGTACCTTATTTAGAGATACTCCTCCAAATTCCGCACTCGAGTCGAGCACCATTCTCAGTTGGTCGGGTTTTTGGGGGTGATATACGCCAAACGACAGTAAGTACCAATGTTCTTTGTTCTTCTCTAAAGGAGGAGCAGCCTCTGCATGGTCGTTGTCCAGCATCTTTTGGACAAACTCTGTGTACTGTCTTTTCATTTCAGGTTTTCTGTCCAGTGTTTTTCTGAGAGAATGAAGATGTTGCATTGCCTGTTCTCTGTTGCTTGGAAGGTGTGGTCTGGGAGAACGAAATGGTAGCAGTGCTACCCAGCTGTTCTCTGCATTTTGATGTACTTCTTTGTTCATGATGTCAATAAAAACCCGATCTTCTATTGACAGCGCTGGTTTATTGTCGTCCTTTGTTTTATCAAAGACTGTGTTTCATAAGTGGTCTGTGTCTCTCTCACCCTGCAAGGCGTATGGTAGTATGCTGTTGGGGCGTGAGGTAGAGCAACCTGAAACCTCTTTGACAAGAAATGTGTTTGGGCATGGGCTAAGGAATGATGCACGACCATTGCAGAGCACATGTGTCTTTAGCACGTTAACAGTCGAAGGCTTGTGTGTTGTCCCCAAACACGTTTCTCCCACAATAACCCATCCCAAGTCCAAGCGCTGTGCATAGGGAGTACTATGGGGCCCATTTATTTGTTCTCTCACCTTGTGTACCTGTAGGATGTCTCTTCCCAGCAGTAGGAGGATGGGAGCATATTCATCTACAGGTGGAATCTTGTCTGCGACTTTTCTCAGGTGTGGATGCACAAGTGCGGCCTTTGGAGATGGAATCTCCCTCCTGTCATCGGGGATCATGTCACACTCGATCAAGTTTGGAAGCTGGAGCTGTACTTTTCCATCCATTCGTTCTATCATTAAGTTTGAAGCTCTCCGCCCCCAAACCGTAGTAGCCCCTGAACACGTTTTCAGTGTGTAAGGGTCGGAAGGTGCTCTAATGTTGAGCAGCTGGAAAAACTCTGAATTAGCGAGTGATCTGTTGCTTTGTTCATCGAGCACTGCATACATTTTCTGGGCTTCCTCTCTGTGTCCTGCAGGATAAACTAACACAGGGCTAATTTTTGAGCAGGATTGTGGGTTTTCTGCATTACCGCAAACTTCTGTGCATCTAGACGTGACTACTGTGCCTTCATAATCATGGGACTCCCCGCCATGATCCGTCTCAGCTTCCTGAGGTTCCATGGGAGGAGGAGAGGGGCCGGGATGTAGTGCTGCTACATGTCTATCACTACCGCAGTCAGAGCACTGGATTGACTGTTTACAGTCTTTTGCCAGATGCTGAGTGGACCCACAACACTTAAAGCAGATGAGATTCTCTCTCAAGAACAGTTTACGTTCTTCTATTGGTTTTGCTCTAAACGTTTTACATTTCTTTAATGGGTGTGGTTTTCTGTGTATGGGACATTGTTTATCTGGGCTTTCTGTTCTTTTATGTGCGTGGTTACCTTTAGCTGCGGGTGAAGCTGGTGGGATGTCCGTTTTGTGGACACTGATAAGGTGCTTACTGGCGAACTTGGGGGCCTTTTCAACTCTGGTGTTCATGTGGGCCGGTGGAGAGAAACTGAAATTTGGGTCATTTCTTATTTTGGCCTGTTGTCTGACGTAACTGGAAAAAAAGCTGAAAGGAGGAAAAGCGACTTTGTGTGTTTCTTTGTATTTGGCACCTGCTGCAATCCACTTCTCCTGTAGGCTGTAGGGCAGTTTCTCTACAACAGGATTCACTCCACGGGCTGTATCCAGGTATGCGAGCCCAGGTAGCTATCCACTATCCTTTGCACATTCGATTTCCTGTAGAACGTCACCAAGTTCTCTCAGCTTGAGTGCATCTTTGTTGCTGATTTCGGGAAAATGATCAAGCTTTTTTAACAGTGCATTTTCTATTGCTTCGGGTGACCCATAACACTCTTCTAGCCTTTCCCAGACTAAGTTGAGGGCTGCTTTTGGGTTGAAGACATGTGCAGAGCGGATCCTCTTTGCTTGTTCTGCTGATTCTGTGCCAAGCCATTTTATCATCAAATCCAATTGCTCGTGGTGTGAGAGGCTGAGGTCTTGTATGGCTTTCTGGAAAGATGCCTTCCATGCCCAATAATTCTCTGGGAGGTCATCAAACTGTAGGAGTCCCGTGCTCAACATTTCCCGGCATGTGAGGTATTTGGACAGGCGCCTCGCATGGCTGCCGCGTCATTGGATGCGCCTCAGACGGGGGAGTGCACTAA
Organism: Pholidichthys leucotaenia; assembly: GCA_020510985.1. Lineage (NCBI taxonomy): Eukaryota > Metazoa > Chordata > Actinopteri > Cichliformes > Pholidichthyidae > Pholidichthys > Pholidichthys leucotaenia. The sequence goes on from CM035838.1 coordinate 152,340,238, forward strand.
CTAACGGCAACGTGTGCGCCCAATGTCAAGTCAAATTCCTCGTATGTTTACTTGTAAATATACTTGGCAATAAAGCTGATTCTGATTCTGGTCAGATCCTGAATGCCTTGTGCTTCCGCGTAATGTGTTGCGGGGGCATAATAGGGTCGTAACGTTGGGGGATTAATTGTCTCTGTAGCTCCATGCTCCGCCTTCATGTTGACGCTGACCCTACTCTTACCATCTACAGCTTTAGATGAGATGAATGGTACATTTGTGGCCATTTCAAACTGTTCACACTGGATCTTAGAGGGGGTGACTGGATCAGTTTTAAGTGGAATTTCCTCAAGGCGCACATCAAAGTGTTTCTGTACATACTGAGATGTGCGTTGTGCTGAGCCAACTGGCAAGTCCATTAATGCTTGAATGAATTCACTTCTTGCACATTGCTCTGCTTCTTCATAGGCCGCAGCTTCAGCTTCTGCAGCTGCAACAGCCTTCTGATGGTTCAGAATGTGCATATGTGCTTCAAGATTAGCTTTCTGCGTGATGAGGGCTGCTTCTTTCTCTGAATAAGCTAATTTAGCTCGTGCAGCATCTGTTTTAGCTCTAGCTTTTATGGCTGAGGAGGTAGCTGAAGAAGCCTTGCTTGACTTGGAGCTACGTGAATATAACGAGCTACCTTGTACAGCTGTAGCCAAGGGAGTTGTGTGTTCCGTCTCTATAACTTCACTTCTGAGTTGGGGAGTTGGCTGGTGCTGCTCTCCTGCCCTGAGGCTCATTTCCTGCTTGTTGTTTGTTTATTGGGCCCGCCGCGCTGTAGTCCTTTTACTTTACTGCCCTCCCATTGAGTTTCCTAATTATCGACTGGTAGACAGCAAGCTAACACGTGTGGTGCAGGTCTCAATGATGACAAGATGCTTCCTTTTATCTCATTTATTGATGCTACACCACAAGGAACTCAACATGATGTACACTCGTCTTTTCCTGGTCTTACATCCGTTTACATTTGTTCCTACATCCGTGTAAAACTGCAACAATATACACGCCGTCAATGATATGGTCACCGTGTCTAGCTTAGCACATGTTAGCATTAGCTCTAACTTAGCTTGGTAACAATGTTGGCAACGGACTAGACAGTCGCTTAAAATACACCAATACAACCGTGCAGTTCTCATTGTAGCTGTTAACACTGTCAAACCATGTAGGATACTCACGGACTAATGATGTCCAAGGCGCCGATAATTAAACAACATTCACAGCGTTCATACATCAGGTGAAGCTCTGACCGGTCTCCTGTTATATCATTACTGTGCATGTGCAACACTTTGTGTATCAGTTCAAAACGATGCTTTCACTACACCATTAGAGGGAACCAAACTCACTTACATGAAATGCTGTAATGGGAACTGCTCAACTTTAATTCATAAAGGCAGAATACCCTGTTTCCAACACTCTGAACGGTCCATCATAGGGTGGGCGCAATGGAGGGCGGTGGGTGTCATGTCTGACGAACACGAACTGCGCGTTCTTCAAAGTTTTAGGCACGAAGGCACGCGGAAAACTGTGGTGGGCAGGGCCTGGCAGCGTGCCTGTGTTTGCGCTACGCTGCAAAACCTGAGACGGGCAGCTGCCCGGCGCGGGATTATCTGGTAGAAATTCCCCGGGCAGCCGTAGGAGCTGCGCAAAAACGAGCTCTGCCGGGGAAGCTTCCAAATCCTCTTTTGGGGCGGAGCGCAACCCCAATAAAACCCATGGCTACCTGTCTACTCAATTTGCATCCGTCAGTGAAGCCCTGAGTGCTGCTTTCAGTGATCTATGAAAACGCTTGCATAACCCATTGGCCTGTGGGTTGTACGCGGTTGTGCGATGAATTGTAACACCCAGGCTGTGGGCCATCGCGGACCAGAGGTCGGAAACAAATTGAGGGCCCATGTCGGATGTAATGTCCGACGGGACTCCAAAACGCGCCACCCATGCTGTTAAAAAAGCGCGTGCTACGTCCGCGGACGTGGTTGCCACCAGCGGGACTGCTTCTGGCCAGTGCGTGGTGCAGTCCACCACTGTCAGGAGGTGCATGCACCCCTGTGGTGGCAGAAGGGGGCCCACGAGGTCCACGTGCACATGGTCGAACCTTTTAGCCGATACCAGAAACTGCTCCAAAGGAGCCTTCGTGTGCCTGTGTACCTTGGCTCGTTGGCATGCCACGCAGGCTGCAGCCCACTCTTTTACTTGTTTGCGTAGGCTCGGCCACACAAACTTCTCTCCCACCATTTTGATTGACACGCGCACTCCTAGGTGTGCCAGAGTGTGAACCGACTCAAACACGCGGCGGCGCCATGCGACCTGGACCACCGGATGCGGGCGTCCCGTGGAGACATCGCAGATTGGGGGGGGGGCCGCCGTCTTGCAGCACCCTGCTCTCCAGCCTTAACCCTGTTGGTCCAGACTGGAGCGCGCGCACGTCTGTATCGCTAATCTGCTCCACAGCCATGGCTGCGTAATCTATCCCCACATAGACCGGGGCCACCACGGCGCGCGAAAGGCAGTCCGCCACCACATTCAGTTTACCCAACACATGCTGAATATTGGTAGTAAACTCTGAGATCGCGGCCAGCTGTCTCTGCTGCCGGCCCGACCACGGTTCTGAAACCTTGGCCATCGCGAACGTTAGTGGCTTGTGGTCTACGAACGCTGTGAAGCTGTGCCCTTCCAGCCAGACCTGGAAGTGGCGTATGGCCAGGTGGAGAGCCATTAACTCTCTGTCGAACGCGCTGTATTTACGTTCGCTGTCGCGCAAAGTTCTGCTGAAAAAGGCAAGCGGCTGCCAAGCCCCGGTGACGCGCTGCTCCACGACAGCCCCTATGGCCACGTCTGAAGCGTCGGTGGTGAGCGCTATCCGGGCCATCGGGTCCGGATGCGCCAGCAGTGCGGCGTTTGCCAGGGCTGCTTTAACCTCCGAGAACGCCCGCTCTCACTCCAGGGTCCATTCGACTCCATCCGCGGGTTTCTGTCTCTTGAGTGCGGCATACAATGGTTGCATGAGCTGCGCCGCGTGGGGAAGGAAACGGTTATAAAAGTTCACCATCCCCCAAAATTCCTGCAGTGCCCTGACCGTCTGAGGCCGGGGAAAATCTGCCATGGCGCGCACTTTGTCGGGCAACGGGATTGCTCCTTCCGGAGAGACGCGGTGCCCCAAAAAAATCAATCTCCGTCACGCCGAACTGGCATTTCGCTGGGTTGATTATCAACCCGTGCTCCTCCAACCTCCGGAAAACGGTCCTGAGGTGGGTTTCGTGTTTGTCTTCGGACGTACTGGCTACCAGGATATCATCCTGGTAGACAAACACGAACGGGAGGTCACCCAGCACTGCATCCATCATGCACTGGAACGTCTATGCTGCGCCTTTTAACCCGAATGGCATGCGCAGGAACTCGAATAAACCGAACAGAGTTATTACCGCTGTTTTGGGTACGTCCTCCGCGCGCACTAGGACTTGGTGGTAACCGCAGACCAGGTCTATTTTGGAAAAAATGCGTGCTCCGGCGAGGTGAACGGAAAAATCCTGTATGTGGGGAATCGGGTAGCAGTCGTGCGCTGTGGCGTTGTTCAATCTGCGGAAATCACCACACGGTCGCCACGATCCCTCAGCCTTAGGGACTATGTGTAGCGGGGATGCCCATGGGCTGTTCGAAAGCCTGATGATGCCCAACCTTTCCAGGTTGGCGAACTCCTCGCGCGCTATGGCCAGTTTAGCTGCGTCCAAGCACCAAGGTCTTGCAAAAACGGGCAGCCCGGTGGTGGTGATAAAGTGCTTCACCCCGTGTTTAGTGATGGCCGCCGAAAACGTCGGGACCGTGAATGCTGGGAACTGAGTGAGCAGTGCGTGCAACTTACCGCCTGGAGCTGTGATGTTGGCTTGTGCTGTTGGCTGGGTCGCTCGGGCTATACAGGGGAAAGAGTCAAAGGACAGTGCATTAACCAGGCGCCTGTTAGCAACATCAACCAGTAAACCATGTGCACACAGAAAATCAGCCCCTAGGATATGGTAATTCAGTGTTGCTACGACAAAAGTCCACTCATATGTACGGCCGTGTAGAGATAAGATCAGTGTCCTCTCACCAAAGGTCTTAATCTCAGAGTCGTTTGCTGCCAACATCCCGGGGCTGCTAGGTCCTGCCAGCCGGTCAGCGTAGGTCGGCAGGATGATGCTCCTCTGGGCTTTGGTGTCCATGAGGAAACGCCTCCCCGAGCGCGCGTCCGTCACGTACAGCAGCTTGTTCTCTTCACCGAGGGTCGCAGCTGCTGCCGACTGCCGGCCTTGGCGTTTTCCCGAGCGCTTGAATTGGCACGGTGGCGCACATCTGCGTGCGTTCTCTCCGAAGCGGCGGTGGTAGAAACAGAGCATGTCTCTCTGGCGCTCCTTGGCCCCCGCTGCTGCTACCGTCGGTGGCTCCTCGCCTCCTCTGGTTGTCTCGCTGGGCTCCGCCGCCGCCGCGTTGACTGAGATCGCCCTGGTGGTGAGGATGATCCTGTCTGCCTCCTGGGCTAGCGCACAGTAGTCACGCGTGGCCAGCAATGGCGAATTGTCCAGAACCGCTCTCGCCTCTGTTGGAAGGTTCCGGAGGAAAAGGTGGGCAAACAGAAAGTGCCCGTCGTCCGTGCCCATTAACGCCAGCATCTTCTCCATCAGGTCGACGGCCGACCCATCTCCTAACTCGGTCTGCGCCAGGAGCCTCTCCGCTCTCTCACATTCCAAGAGCATGTAACGCCGGGTGAGTGCAGCCTTGAGCGCCTCGTATTTGTTGTGGGCTGGTGGCTGATCGAGCAGGCTCGCTACCTGCTGGGCTGTGTGGGAGTCCAGCGCTGCTACCACATGGTAGAACTTGGTGTCGTCTGCTGTTACTCCCCGGAGGGCGAACTGGGCCTCGGTGTGGTGGAACCAAGACCGCGGGTTGTGCTGCCAGAAATCCGGTAGCTTGACTGAAACCGCACACGCGTGGCTGGGGGTTCCAGTCCGGGCTGTCTGTGGAATGGCTGCTGCGTCGCTGGGGCTTCCCAACCGGGCCGGCTCCGGGGTTCTTGCCTCGTGTTCCATAATACGTCTTGGGTCACCAGTGTGGAGTGTGTAAATGAAGAGGCAGATTCATGACAGACAATTTATTACACACTCACATCTCACAAGCACAGAATGGACTGAATGGTTACAGCAAGCTCTCCTCTCTATATCACAAGTCACACTTCACAAGTTTCATGGCACTTCACCTCACACAGCATGATATTTACACTACACTGCATTCAACCCCCTCTGTCCTTCCTGGGCATTGTTCTCCCATGCTTATTCCCTCTCTCTGTCTGAGGTGCTAAATAACCTGACTTCCCCAAGGTCCCAAAGAGCAAGTGAATACAAATCTGTGTATGGTTCGTTCATTTGTAATTCCAATTCAAAATAAAATCAGAAAAAAAAAAATTTTGGTCTCATTTTTGTTTTGTCCTTTTCTAAACTTAGGTAGAAAAAATATATTATCAAATTTTTGCTCTTATTGTTTTATAGTCAAAACAAAAATATTAAGTTATTATTTTGGTTTATTATTTTGCAACACCGGAAGTGTTAGTGTTAGTGTAGGTGATGAGTTTAATGAGTCATTTAAATTGTCTCTAGTTTTATCTATGATGTCTGACCTCTATTACACAAAATTAAAATCACCTTCACCTGATCTTCACCTGACTGGCTGTTAATTCATCAACCCACACACCTAAAACATTTAAAAGCCTCTGATATGTGCATTTATTTTGCGAAGTCTTGCCTCTTTGAGTGTATTGTACTGAGTGTTTTTTGATTGAGAGCGTTTGACTTGAGATTAATTTGCGATGGATGGTGTTAGAAAGCGTCCCAGGTCAACTGTCTGGGAACACTTTGACCTTTTTGAACCAAAGAAAGTTAAATGTTTGCATTGCATACAACAGCTTGCATTTTGCAATAATACAACTACTATGTGGAGACGTCTGCGGACAAAACATCCTGATGTCTGCATTACTAGCACTACACAACTAAGTGCTGAATCCACCCAAGGCCAGCTTGGTGTTTATGGTATGTATTCATGTCATTTCAATACACATATACATTTATTAGTAGAGAGTTGAGTAGAAATGCTTTATTGATCCCATAGTGGGGAAATTTACTGCTATGATTCATGACAGCTCCAGTGTGCAGATAAAGTGCCAGAAACAGAAAAACACACAAAGAAATCTCAAACACTCAAAAGAATAGTGCAAATTAAAAATTGTGTAAAAGAAGTTGAAATACAAAATGGACAGCAATAGAATGTATTTGTCAGGAATCTAGGAACTCAAGAAAGTGATTGTATATTAGTTCGTTACCTCAAAGATTCAAGACACAAAATACTATTTCTCATGAGCTTTTCTTTACTTGCAAGCAATGAGTACGAACCTGTTTACAGGAAGTCAGTACTGGAGGTAATCCTCACAGTTCAGACATTTTATACACAGCAGTTGCATGATCAAACAGATGAAATATGCTGACATTGAAGAAAGAGGAACAATTTCATTTTCTCAGAGTGCGCCCTGTGCTCTAAGGAGTAACATTTTCTCAGAGTGCACCCTGTGGTCTAAGAAGTAACAGTTTCTAAGGCAGGTGCAGGCCAGGACACCATGTGCTTTACGATAAATCTACTATGAAAGGAGAACTAGGATTTCAACATAATTAAAAATATAAAAAACAATTTTAGTCTTCATGCATCATGTAAAAAACCTCTAATACACAGACAGTTTTAGTATTTTTCAGCAAATAGTTACATATACACTTCATTGAATTATATAAAATGATAATATGTATACACATATGTACGATTTTCTGACAATTCCATCCTGTTTATCATTTTATCACATGCTGTTTATCAATTTTAATCACATGCAATCATCAGTACAATGTATCTTCTCATGATTTTCTACATTGACATCATTGAGCATCACTTCCAAATTTAAACAGTGGTTTTGTCATCACAATCACCATCACTTTATTGTCTTAAGGCAGTATATTGTACAGGAACTTGTCTTTGGAGCATAACAGATTGTAACATGAAAGTGTGTTGAGCAAAAGCTCTACTTATCATGGACCTTATACAGGGAATGACACACATGAATAGTACACAAAATAGAATCAGTACAACTATTACTAGGGTTAACCATTTCAAAAGAACTTGCCACCATTGACCAGAAAGGAACAAAGAAGATAGGTTCCAATTTTGGGGTACATCCTTTAGGCTATCCAAATGTTGACTTTAGGTGGGTTTCTAGCCAAAGAAAATGCCCTAAGGTTAGTCAGATTGGTAAAGTCTGAATAGTTATACAGTAACCTCCAATCTTTTTTAAGATCATAGTGAACAGAACAATTTGGTGTCGCTTTTCTATACATTGTTTCATTGTTAGACATGTAGGATGCAAGAATACATAGAGTTTCAGTTAGATTTGATGGTTTAGCTGTTAAGATGGGATTATGAGCTGCATGATGAGGAACAAGAGAACATACAAAACAATTAGTGACGTTGCATGATTCTGCCGTTTTCATAGCCATTCTATACCATTCATTATGAAGATGAGTCGTGTGATTGACGAGTCCTCTTGGCAGCCGAAGTCGGGGTCTGGCTCCACTTTCGTCCTGTGAGTTGCCACCACCCATGTCCTGAGGGTGTCTTAAAGCAGAGAATGACCACTATCCCACAGTCACAAGCAGTACAGAACACAGAGTCATCAATAATTTTGGTGCCATGCTTCCACCTGAGAGAGTACCCCTCCGGGCCTCTTTCTTCACCAGGGTTGAGACGGCCTTGTCCTTAAAAGGACACGCCCCCTTTGTAACTGGACTTACTCAGGGAAACAAGTTAGTTAGTTCACTTACAGGCACCTGCAGTCTTTTAACGTGTGAAAGGTGAATCCAAGATGGTCATTCAGCAATACGTATAGCAGTGGGAGTGGGAGTGTCCAGTGTTGTTGGTGGTGGTTCTTTATGAAGACATAGTCTCCAGCTTCTTTCTGTGGAGCAGAGAGAGCCCTGACAGAATCAATATATTCTCTCTTTTTCAAACATTCTCTGAGATATTCACCAAGATCTGTGTATTTGTTAGGCGTGGTTAGTGGTGAGAGGTCAGATAATACATAAGGATGGTGAAAAGCACATTCAAAGGGTGATAATCCTGTCTTTGTATCTGGTATAGAATTAATCATTAGTTTGATTGTACCATTTTTCTTTTTACAAAGCCTGTACTTTGTAGGTGGTAGGCACTATGAAATTTGATCTTACTTCTTACAGCTTGGATTAAGTCTTGAACTGTTTGTGCTGTAAAATAAGTTCCATTGTATACATAAATCAGTTCTGGAACCCCAAAGGCGGGAAAAGCATGATTCAATAGAGTTTTACACACAAATGCGGCATTTGCTGAGGATGTGGGATGAGTTTTTGTCCACTTTGTAAAGGTGTCAATCAACACCAAGCAGTATTGTAGCTTTCCATTGCTCCTTGAGCATTATTTTGTAAACAAATGATGCACTTTTGGCATGTTTTTGTTACTTCTTTCAAAAACTAGGACAGTTTTCCAACATCCTCATCATTCATTGTTTCCCTCCTGTTGGCACATGATTGGCCATGTGCCACCAGGACAGCTCATTTATATAATATGGGGGGCAGAGTAAATTTTCGTCAGGCAAGCCAAATGTATATCTAATTATTTACACATGAAACAGGAGGAAGGTCCATATTATTTTGACAGTCTTTTAAAACATCAACATCAACATTATTAATAAGACAGACGGTTCCTAAAAGACCAATAGCAGCACAGTGAGCAGCATTATCAGCCAAGCGATTACCGCAGCTAGACAAGTCAGTGCCATTAGTGTGGGCAGGGCAGTGAATAACTGCCATAGAACATGGTAGCATCAGAACATTACGTAGCTGCAATAATTGCCGTTGATGTTTTGCTGTTTTTTCTGTGGAGATGACAAACCCCCGCAGGTTCCAGGTAGCAGTGTGCAGGTGACATGTGTTATAAGCATATTTACCGTCTGTACAGACAGTTACATTCAGGTTAGTAGCCCATGTAAGTGCTGCAATCAAATCCAATATTTCAGCCATTTCAGCTGATGCAGGTTGTGGAGTAGGATGATAGGGAGCATGATCTTATAATTCTTATTATTCCATGAATAATAAGAAAATGGTCTGTATTGCCCAGCATGTATTTGAGTCATAACTGCAGTCATATGTTTATCCTGGGCATCACAGAAAATGAAATGAAAGTGCTATCATAATTTAGCAAGGCTAACGCACATACTGTAGTTAGTATGTTTTTCAAATCATCAATAAACTCTTTATGTTCAGCCGTCAGTTCTATGTTGGAGGCTGGTGTAACGTTTGAATTTTTCAAAATGTCATATAGTGTAGCAGTTATTTTATTTTATTTTATTTTTTCCCTCTTTAGAAAGAAAATGACACTTCACTTATTTAGATTAAATCTATTTAGCTTGAAGAAATCATCTTTTAATTTATATAAAAAAAATCTTTTAGAAAAGATAAAACAAGTCATTATCATTTATTGACAGTTTTTATGTATTTCCTATTTTTCTGAGTATTGCTAATTATTTGCTAATTAATTTCTTTGATACCCCCTTTTTTGATACATGGAGACGCATATGCAGCAAAGTTACAGGGTATTTGCTTGATTCTTTTGCTGAAAGGAAGTGTGCTACCATTGTTAAAATGTGTGGGTACCCATTTCCTTCAAAAATAAGATTTCAATAATCATAGCTTCTTTTGTGACATCTCTTGAACTAGTTTACAAATTCCATTTAAGAAAAACAAAATAACTATCTGTGCATTTTTGATATGCTTCAGCATTGATAAATAAGATCAGTTTGTCCAGTTGAACACAGATGGGTTGAATTTGAAATATTGCGTCACACTCTTTCAGTCAAAGGAAAGGCAGACGTTTTGCCTAATTAGAATGTGATTTAATGTTTTTACAAGGAATTTTTTTTTTTTTTTTTTTTTTTGTTACTTATTTGTACCCGTAGGTAGATTCGGTTTGCAGTCTGGTGACAAGCCACCGGCTGCTGGTCGCTGCGTGCGCGAGCGCCCTAAACCTACATGTTTTTGTATGCGGGAGGAAACCGGAGAAATCCCGGAGAAAACCCACGCAACACGGGGAGAACATGCAAACTCCACACAGCTCACTGTTGGTCGGGGGCTGGGATCGAACCCACGATCTCATGATCCCCGCAATCCCCCGGCCGAGGGTAAACTGTGCTGCCACAGTGCTAAACCACTGCGCCACCGTGCAGCCACGAATGGAATGCTCCATTTCATACATTCCTCGGTAAATTATGGAGTGCAATGTAATTCACCCTGACCCAGCTTGGCCACCGCCGAATCAGGAGAAGCACATTCCTCATTACTGTCACATTTCTGAAATATATTGTTGTCACACCATTATAAATGTATCCCGCAGTGCAAAATCATATAAAATCATATAAACATCACATTTGTAAAGTCAGAGTCCTTTAAATCAGTGTAGTCATCTTTTTCCAAATCTGGGCCTAATGTAATGTCAAGTTTGAATAATACATCTCTCCCGAGCAAATTTACTGGGCAGGAGGGCGCCACAATCACTTCTGAAATGCATACTTTGCCTGTGGAGGAGTCTGTTAATGTAATTGGGCCATAAAGGCTCTCAGTTGTTGTTCCACCTCCTGCATTTTGAACTTTAATTGTTCTTCCAGTAAACTTAGCACCTTTGGGGATCTTGCGAACAGTAGTGCATGTGGCTCCTGTGTCACAAAGAAATTCAACTTTTTTTCCATTCACCAGTAACCATATTGTAGGGGCAGACAACGCACTGCTATACATAGTCAGGTCTAAAGTCTCATTAGGCCTTGTTAACACTTCAGATAGTCTTTTCTGTTGGTCAAGTACTGTCTGTTTGGTCCTCAGAGGAGAGTTCGTCACAGTCGGTTAGTCATGCTCTTCTGTCTGAAGGTCCTTGACCCCCTGAGGGTCCTTGTCTATTTTCATCTCCATAGGCATTTTGATTTCCACCTCCTCTGCCTTGCTGAAACCTGCCTCTCTGATCATTCTGAAATCTTCTTCTACCTCTACTTGGTCCCCTGCCTCCAAATCCACCTCTTTGGCCAAACCTGCAATCACGGGCCCAGTGACCAGGTCTGCCACAGTTAAAACAAACATCCTGATTTTTAAACTCAGCCAGTGTACATGTTTTCAAATTAATGCAAGTTGACCTTACCATTGTGGACAGATCGGTAAGTAACGCTTCTAGAAAACTATATTTAAACAAGTCCCTATAGGGTTCTTCTTCCATGGCAGCATTAGGCAGTCCCCCCAAAGTTTTCTTAAATTTTGTTATAAATCTGGCCCAAAATTCGCCTAGATCTTCATCCTTTTTCCTATAAAGTGCATTATCATGTTTCAGTCAAAGAAAAAAGGTCAGTGATGCGTCAAAATTGTTTTTTTTTAAAAATATGTAAACAGTTTATCATGTACACAACATTAATTAAAATCCTGCAGCATTAGATTGAAAAGGTAAAAACCCAAAATTTTGTAAAAATGCCCATATTTAGATTACTTTTCTTTCACACAGATCAACAACATACACACACACACAGAGTTGTTATTATTTAAACAAGGTCGAAGCAGCCCCTTCCATTTTCCCTACATTGCCATAACACAAAACTAGTCGACTCCTTTTGCTCAAGGCCACTATTTTCAGATACCTGTAATCTTAAACCTTTCTCAGAAGGATAACAATTAGATAATCAATCCTTTTATGCCAAAAAATTACAACAGTTCAAAACCTGCTCCTTCCGCCTCCACGGAGAACTCTCATCCCTTTTTCCACGCTGGGGCAGATTACAGAAGCAAAATAACCCAACTACAGCTGCCTCTATCTAAGGCTCACACACACAAAGAATAGATAAAATAACTGTTTCTCATTGTCCATTTTAATGTTATCCGGTTCTGTTGCCATTTAATCCGTCTGTCCTTAAATATTATGGTCTAATATCTTATAACATAGAATAAAGTTATTATTGTGATTTTATTTACTTCCTCTTTTTCCCAACCTCTTGGGCTTCTTTTAATAATTTGCTGTATGGACCCTCCTTAGGATCGTGGCATTGATAAGCTGGGGGAGGATTATCTTTTTCATTTAATAATGGTTCAATACTCGGTTTTGATATTTATCTTTTTTGTTTTTATTTTTATTTTAATTGTAAATTTTATCGTCGACGCCAAGACTGCGCATTCATCCACATCCAGTGTGGGTTTAAAGGAATAATCTTTTTCCCATTTGTTCAAATACTTTTCAGGATCCTTTATTTGATCTTTTTCCTTTAACTGGTCATTATAATTTTTAACTGTTCGGCGCGCAGTTTCCTCTTTTTTCTTTTGCTTATTTTTTGCTTTTGTGGCAACCCCCACAACAGACTGAACAGACACAGCGCTCGGCTAGAGCAATTAACAGAACAGTGAAATGTGTGTATTAATGTCTACAGGCAGCCCAGCTTCTTCTGGCTCACTTCTGTGATGTTAATGTGCCTTTCATGCATTGTGTTCATGCGTCCTGTCCTTACTGTGACCTAGAGACTGAGATCAATATGTAGATGTGCCTTGTAACCTCTTTGTCCTGCAGCTGGAGCAGAGGCCAACAATCTGCCTATTGTGATGTATGTCTCCCAAATGCAAATGTCTCATGCCTGTTTTGCAATCTCTTTGATCATACCAACTGCTGGGGAATGCTCTTTTATGTATTGTTGTAGTTGGGTATATATACTGCACTGTAATCCATGCTCACTCTCTTGTTGCTCTGATTCCTTCAACTGCTGCGGACACACACACTGTGTCCTCTCTCCTGAGAGCCTGAGGAACGCCGCTCCAGTCTGCTCATACTTGGGCTGGGGCGGATGTTCCCGTGAAGGCGGTATGATTTAATAAACTCTACTTAAAACCTTCACCAACGCTGCTTTATTTCATGCCGCTTCAGCTTTATTTGTTTTTCCTGTACAGTTACCCATTCTTTATTTAGTCAGGGACGTTGCAGTACGCCCACTACAACACTATTACTGCCCAATAGGTGCGCTCACCTTTTTGATGGAACTAGATGCTCACACGACCTTTAAAATGCGCTCACCTTTTTGATGGAACTAGATGCTCACGCGTTAGGACTTCTGTAGTTTCCTACAGAATCATTACCTGGTATGATCAGATAGGAAAAATATAGGGTGCCGCCCCACACCACCGTTACTAGGGAAAAAATATAGGGTGTCGCCTTATATTACCATTACTAGTTAAAGCTTGACCTATCAGTTGATACGCAGCACCTTTACTTTTTTAAAACCTGACTCTTCGGCCAGAAAACAACACAATCCTAATTTCTTTGTTACTTCAGAAAATATTTTTCTTAGTTTATGACTCTACTACCGAGGATGACCGTCACTAGACAGAGCCAGGATGTCAGTCTCCTCCCCAGCGTTCCCTGAAGGCGGGTTTCCAAAACTGACCGCTGGTCAGACCATGCATGGATTTGTCAACCCGGGGAAGACGTCTTCTCCTGGCTCGCCTAGCTGTCGGCCATCCGGGTCACGGCACCACGTACAGTGGGGCAAAAAAGTATTTAGTCAGCCACCAATTGTGCAAATTCTCCCACTTAAAAGATGAGAGAGGTCTCTAATTTTCATCATAGGTATACCTCAACTATGAGAGACAAAATGAGAAAAAAAAATCCAGAAAATCACGTTGAAGGATTTTTAATGAATTAATTGGTAAATTCCTCGGTAAAATAAGTATTTGGTCACCTACAAACAAGCAAGATTTCTGGCTCTCACAGACATGCAACTTCTTCTTTAAGAGGCTCCTCTGTCCTCCACTTGTTACCTGTATCAGTGGCACCTGTTTGAACTCATTATCAGTATAAAAGACACCTGTCCACAACCTCAAACAGTAAGACTCCAAACTCCACTATGGCCAAGACCAAAGAGCTGTCAAAGGACACCAGAAACAAAATTGTAGACCTGCACCAGGCTGGGAAGACTGAATCTGCAATAGGTAAGCAGCTTGGTGTGAAGAAATAAACTGTGGGAGCAATTATTAGAAAATGGAAGACATACAAGACCACTGATAATCTCCCTCGTTCTGGGGCTCCACGCAAGATCTCATCCCGTGAGGTCAAAATGATCACGGTAACGGTGAGCAAAAATCCCAGAACCACATGGGGGGACCTAGTAAATGACCTGCAGAGAGCTGGGACCAAAGTAACAAAGGCTACCATCAGTAACACACTATGTCGCCAGGGACTCAAATCCTGCAGTGCCAGACGTGTCCCCCTGCTTAAGCCAGTACATGTCCAGGCCCGTCTGAAGTTTGCTAGAGAGCATTTGGATGATCCAGAAGAGGATTGGGAGAATGTCATATGGTCAGATGAAACCAAAATAGAACTTTTTGGTAAAAACTCAACTTGTCGTGTTTGGAGGAGAAAGAACACCATACCTACTGTGAAGTATAGGGGTGAAAACATTATACTTTGGGGCTGTTTTTCTGCAAAGGGACCAGGACGACTGATCCGTGTAAAGGAAAGAATGAATGGGGCCATGTATCATGAGATTTTGAGTGAAAACCTCTTTCCATCAGCAAAGGCATTGAAGATGAAGCGTGGCTGGGTCTTTCAGCATGACAATGATCCCAAACACACCGCCCGGGCAACAAAGGAGTGGCTTCGTAAGAAGCATTTCAAGGTCCTGGAGTGGCCTAGCCAGTCTCCAGATCTCAACCCCATAGAAAATCTTTGGAGGGAGTTGAAAGTCAGTGTTGCCCAGTGACAGCCCCAAAACATCATTGCTCTAGAGGAGATCTGCATGGAGGAATGGGCCAAAATACCAGCAACAGTGTGTGAAAACCTTGTGAAGACTTACAGAAAACGTTTGACCTCTGTCATTGCCAACAAAGGGTATAGAACAAAGTATTGAGATGAACTTTTGTTATTGACCAAATACTTATTTTACTGAAGAATTTACCAATTAATTCATTAAAAATCATTCAATGTGATTTTCTGGATTTTTTTTTTCTCATTTTGTCTCTCATAGTTGAGGTATACCTATGATGAAAATTGGAGACCTCTCTCATCTTTTAAGTGGGAGAACTTTCACAATTGGTGGCTGACTAAATACTTTTTTTCCCCACTGTATGTCAGGAATCTAGGAACTCAAGAAAGTGATCGTATATTAGTTCGTTACCTCAATAAAGATTCAAGACACAAAATATTACTTCTCATGAGCTTTTCTCTACTTGCAAGCAAGGAGTACGAACCTGTTTACAGGAAGTCAGTTACTGAAGGTAATCCTCACAGTTCAGACATTTTATACACAGCAGTTGCATGATCAAACAGATGAAATATGCTGACATTGAAGAAAGAGGAACAATTTCATTTTCTCAGAGTGCGCCCTGTGCTCTAAGGAGTAACATTTTCTCAGAGTGCACCCTGTGGTCTAAGAAGTAACAGTTTCTAAGGCAGGTGCAGGCCAGGACATCATGTGCTTTACGATAAATCTACTATGAAAGGAGAACTAGGATTTCAACATAATTAAAAATATAAAAAACAATTTTAGTCTTCATGCATCATGTAAAAAACCTCTAATACACAGACAGTTTTAGTATTTTTCAGCAAATAGTTACATATACACTTCATTGAATTATATAAAATGATAATATGTATACACATATGTACGATTTTCTGACAGTATTAATTCATTTTCATTTCGAAATAGACAGGGGGAAGTACTGAAATGTTTTTGTCAAGCTACTGATGAGAAATGGGGGTAGGATTAAATCAGTTTTTCTTCTTCCCACTCCTTTTCGAGCATAAATTAATAATATTGATATATTTTACTTTCATGTATTCTGATGAATGTCTGCATTATCAGATAATGTTGTATGCAGGTTATTTATGTTATTTGATTACTTGCTTGAAATAAATGAAAATGAAATTAAAATGAAATGACATTTATTTTAAGCAAGTGAGTAAACAACACAAAATGACCTGTATACAGCAGTATCTGACAATGCAAAGACATTCAACAGAATACATGTAAGTTCAATAATTCAAATCAATTAATTCATGCTCAAAAAGGAGTGGGGAAAAGAAAAACTTATTTAATAAAAAAAAATACAAATGATGCAAAAAGAAATTTGCAATATAAATATTATTTATTCACATCTATCAGTATTTACAATACAATTATGCTCTTAATCACTAAAAGAGGTTATATTGTTCTATATTTACATACAGTTGTGTAGATTTACAATACAATACATGAAGTTGCATGTTAGCATTCCTCCTAACTCAGTCTTTTTTTTCTTGTTCTTTGACAGGAAGGCAAAAAGAATTGGATGAGGCCCTTGTTGACCTTATTGTGAAGGACTCACAACCCTTTTCAATTGTGGAAGATGAGGGTTTCAAGAATTTTGTCAAGAAACTGGATCCCAATTACATCCTTCCATCAAGAAACACACTGAAAACAATGTTGAAGTCCAGATACACTGAGACCAAAGAGAAAGCAATGGCTCAAGTGAAGAAGGCCAAAGCGGTCAGCTTGACCTCAGATATGTGGACATCAATAAACATGGATGCTTACCTAGCAGTCACATGCCATTTTCTTGATGAAAATGGCAAACTAGACACGACTGTCCTTGGAGTCACTCATTGTCCTGAGACACACACAGCTGAACCCCTGAAGGAGGCCAAGAGCACTCTTTTGCGTTCATGGGGGATTGAGAAGAGCATTACTTGCCTAGTTACCGACAATGCTTCCAATATGATAGATTGTGCACAACTTTTACAGGTACGTCATGTACCTTGTTTTGCACATACATTGAATTTGGTGGTGAAAAAAGCCATAGAGCAAACCACTGAACTGTATACTCTGCATCTGCAATCTAGGCAGATAGTTGGCCTCTTTAGATCTAGTGCCACTGCTAAGCAGAAGCTTTCAGACATCCAGCAGCGAATGGGAAAACCAGTGATGAAATTAATCCAGGAAATAGAGACCAGATGGAACAGCACCTATTCAATGTTTGAACGTCTGCTGGAGCAGCGTGAAGCAGTGGCAGCAGCGTTGGCCAGCTTGAATACAACCTTAACTCCCTTAAACAGTGCTGACAGTGAAACAGTAAGTGAGTGCCTTCAGCTTCTTGCTGTATTTAATGAAGCAACTGTGGAGCTGTCCTCTGAAAAGAGTTTCGGCCTCAAAAATAATACCATTAGTCAGACAAATACATCGAAAGATTCTGGAACGGCGTGACAGGTTAACTAGCCCAACTGCGCTTCAGTTGAGCAGTAACCTTCACAAAAACTTGAGAGAGTGATGTGGGGTGGAGGCTGTGAGGGTCCTAGCCGTCTCAACCGTGTTGGATCCTCGATTCAAAGTTCTGGCATTTGGATGTCCAGACAACGCAGACAAAGCGATGAAGGCTTTGACAGCTGAGTGTTGTGCCATCGTTCGAGCAGCTTCACGAGAACAAACAAGCGCTTGTGAACCCACAACATCAGCAACACCAGGGACCACAGGCCAGTGGGCACACGGGGGAGAGCCTGTGGGATGGCTTTGACAGTATGGTGGGGGGAGACTTCACAAAGACAGAGTGCCACTGCTGATGCTGCTGTTGAGGTAAGCCACCCCCAGACACACACTATGATGACAGTGTTGGAATGAGGTTGCAATTTGTTTACATTCATATTTATTGTTATGTAACTGATAAATTATCTAACTCTCTAGGTTCAGCGCTATCTCTCAGCCCCATATCTGCCAAGAAGAGATGATCCATTGGATTTTTGGAACCGGCATGCAGTTGTGTTCCCCCACCTTTTCGAGCTGGCCAAGACTTATCTTTCCATTCTGGCCACATCAGTCCCTTGTGAGAGAATCTTCTCAAAAGCAGGAGAAATTTTAAACAAGATAAGAAATTGTCTAAGTCCAAGCACTGTTGAACAAATTGTTTTTCTGATTAAAAATACTTGAATGTACACAAGCACACCCTTCAAATACTGATTGATGTCTATATTGTATTCAAGCACACCCTTCAAATACTGATTGAGAAAAAATATACTTTCATACAAATGATACTATAAACCCAAACGCATCACAAAAAGTTAAGACTAAAAGACTAGTAATTACAATCGACATAACAGTCTTTTGATTAAATGTGATATTCTAACCCGTAACAGTAGAGGACAAAATTGATTTATGTAATGTGAGTCTAAACAAAGCATTTAAGTTATCAAGTTATATTGAGAAATGATGACCTATTTCAAAGGCAAAATTACAAACAAACCAAGAATCAACAGAAGACAGTTCATTTGTATTTTCTATACATATTTAGGTTTTTTTAAATTCACTTTTTGTCTCTTCCTATGTCGTTATTTCTCTCTCTACACCATCCATTACAATTATATGCTGATTGTAAATTGTGTAAATGAGGCGATGACAGGACAGCCAACAGCCACTGTCCTTGCTGGGGAGTTGGCAACACTGCTTCTACTGTTAGAATGTCATATTTTCAGATTGGCCACCAGATATTGCTGTGGGAGAGGTTTCGAACGTTCCAAAGGATCGATTCTTTTTCTGAATCAGTTGTTCCAAATGATTCGATTGCTTCAGTGTCCATTTCTGCCATCCCTACTTTGGTTTGTTTTCAGTGCGGGTGATCAGCCTCAAAGCTCATGACCTTTATGTTTTGGGGGGGGGGGGTGGATTTACCGAGCCTACTACTTATGACAAATACAATTTTGAACAACCATTGTACATGTCTTTTGTTTGTAAAAATATTAATTTGAAAGTCATGTATATGTAGCACCATAAATAAATGAAGAGACTGATGTTACTGTATCTGTTTACAGGTATTATGTCAGTTATGACCCAATCACATCTCCTCTTGTAAAAACAAAAAGGAATCGTACCGTGACACCATTGCACCTGTATCAAGTATACCAGGGTCACTTTCACCAGAACGGCACTCATGGGTATGTGGGTATTAAAATTATCAAGCTGAATATTTTAATTAGTGATGTAATTGAAAATGCTCATTATGGCTCGAAGGTGTCTCATCATGTACACGCGGAGTTTCTTTACCTGCGCTCTGTAGACAGTCCAAGTTTCAGCACCGTACAATAGAGTAGCCAGTACTGTTGCTCCTGTACACTTTGCATTTCACACGGATAGACACATGTCGATTGTTCCACAGTCTCTCCCTCAAGTTTCCAAACACAGCACTCGCTCTTCCCATTCTGAGAGATAGTTTCATCCTCAGCCTAGCATTCTCAGAAATAGTACTCCCTAGATACTTGAAAGTCTTGCACTTGACTAGTGGCGCTGTACCAATGCTGACTCTCTTCTGGTAGTGTTGTTGATAATTGAAACTTTGGTGGTTGATAAAGGCACTCTGTCTTCTTGATGTTTTTTTTTTCCACAATATTTTTTTATTGAACCCTTTTTTTACAAACATAACACAAACAATCAAACACTAACACTAAAGTAATTAAAAAAATGTACTAAAAACACCAACAACCACTAACAAAGGCAGGTCTTCAACAATGCTCCTCTGTTTAGTCAAGGCCAGGGGTGGGCAGTGAGGGCCATTCCACTGCAGGTTTTTTGTTCCACCCAGTGTCTTCAGCAGGTATGTGCTCTCTGATCAGCTCAAGGATTTCTAATCATTGAAAACACCTGCTGAAGAGACTGGGTGGAACAGAAAACTGCAGTAGAATGGCCCTCCATGGCACATGATTGCCCACCCCTGGTCTAGGCAATCCATACATAAGTATACATATTATACATTCACCAGTTTGGAATTTACAAGGTCCACACACATCATTCACCTTCTTCTTCAAAAGTTATGTTTAAATTCTTTACATATCAATGAAAGGTCTCCATATATTCTCAAACACAATTTCCTTTGATTTCAGTATGTATGTTATTCTTTCTAGTGGAAGGTTTGTTAACATCTGTCTTAACCACTGAGTCACATCTGGTCTATGAGTCTTTTTCCACAATAGTGCAATACATTTTTTGGCGTTAAGCAAACTGAGGTCTATGAATACTCTTTCACTCTTATTAAAGTTATGCTTTTCTGGATACAGACCAACAAAAACAATTTAGGATTCAATATGATTTGTTTTGAAATTATTTTTTTCAATTGTTACCCTCACCTCTTCCCAAAACATTCTGATTTTTCTACATTCCCATAAACAATGAAATGAAGGGTTCCTTTACTTTCCATACATTTTGTGCACGTATCTGGTATGTTTTTGTTATATCTATTTACTCCATCGGTGTAACATACATCCACATTAACCATTTAAAAATGTATCAATTTAAGACATACATTTATTGATTTGGTTTGAGCTTCTGTACAAGCCAATTCCCATTGTTCCTCTGAAATTTCAGTTTGCAGGTCTTCTTCCAATAATTCAGTCTTTTCTGTGAGTTTTCACTTGAGGATAATGTCAATGAGTTATAAAACTCTGAAATACTACCCTTTCTCCTTACTATCTTTCGTCAAGATTTTTTCCAAGGATGAATAAGTAGGTCGGATGAGAGCATTATTTTGATTTGATCAAATAAAGTTCCTAAGCTGAAGATATTTAAAAAAAATGTGTTCTATTAAGATTAAATTTGATCCTCAGTTCTTCAAAGACATTATGTTATCTGAACATGACAAATATAAGTCTTGAATCTTTTGAATCCCTTTTTAAATTCCATACTTTAAATACAGCATCCGCTCTCCCTGGTTTAAAATATTGATTACCCCATATTGGGCTAAATTGTGACAATAAGTGTGGTTCTTTTAAATATTTTTTGGTTTCACACCATATTTTGATCATATGCTTTACAAATGGATTTTTAACATGTTTCTGTAATTTTTTTGCCGAGTCTGAGTATATGAATATGGGAAGAGGTAAAGGTAAATTGTATGATTCCATTTCAGTCCAGTGAGGGATCATTTGATGAAAATAATATGTCATAGACCTCAGTTGTGCTGACCAGTAATACAACATAAAGTTTGGACATTTTGTGCAGCATGTCCCTGGTAAAAAATAAATATACTAAATATATTTAATTTCGGTATATTTTAGTGTATTTTAATATATTTTGGTAAAGTAAATTTTAAGTGTGCTATTTTGGAACAACTTTTTTTGTATTCAATACATTTTAGTTAAATTTAAATTGAAATAAAGTTCAACTTTAAGTATGCTTAATGTATTTTTATGTACTAAAGTGGAACAATTTTAAGTACACTTAATGCATTTTTAATATATTATGATCTGTGACGATTTACTCATTCACTAATACACTACGATTACACTACTTTCATATTTTAAGTGCATTTATTGTGTATTAGCAATAGTCTTATAATTGATTTATAGTTTATTTAAAACCTATTTAAAATGACTGCAATACATAGAAATGTCATTTAAAATACTCTTTAAATATACAATGTTTCTATTGTAAATACACTTTTCGTATAATGAAAATACTTCCAAGTATACACTTAACAAATATATTTTATTTGTATTTCAAAACAAACCAAAAATACATTCAATTACAATGTAGTGCAAAAATTGTAACTAAAGGTTTCGAACCTCGAGAAGTGAATTATGCAAAAAGTAGAATAATCTCAAATGAGTTAGTGCTGTCACTTCACATGACTCTGGTCTGAAGTGTCCCCTTAACGTCATTGTCTGCAAGTTGAAATAAATTTAATAGAATGCATATTACTGACCCCTTGGACCGACATTTTGATGTAAAGAAATTAATTTCATTTTTTTTTCAAAGTTCTTCCCTTTGCTGATTTCAGCCTCAAATCCATAGGCAAAAATTCAATATTTCTCTCTCACACACCTAATTTTCCAAACTTGTAGACAATAACATCAAGCATATCCTCAGAGTGAGCAGCATCTGAAAAGAGCAGCCCTCTCGGAGCTTAGAAGCACATTAAGAACTGCTAGACAAGAGATAAACTGAACACATTCATCACCACTTTTTGTCAAAACTTATGTGGTGTTGCTTGGTACCTGGTAGCATGAAAACAAATGTACAAATAACAAAACTTTTTTTTTTTACACTTTTTGGCAAACAGCCCTTAACAATGGGTAGAAAAAGAAACAATCAGACCCTACACGAAACATTTATGGCCTCTTATGTGAAAAATGTTCATTGTTGCACTTCCTGCGTAGTGCAGCTCGCACCTCAGACACTGTGGTTCCGGGAAACTCCTCAATCACCGCGTCTGCAAAAGAAAACTTACTTAATACAGATTTTAAGTATATCTATAAACCACGTTTTTGTACTGCTATGTACTAAAATGTATAAGGAGATCGTTTCAAATGACAAATCACCTAAGACAAGGAAAGAATTAGTTTTATTCACTCTACATGCTCTATAGTTTAAAGGTATGTCTGGTTACACAGTTGAAATTACCTGTAATGGCCTGCACCTTGGCTACATCAAGCTGGCCTTTGGTCATATCTCCTCTTCCATTTCTCCCGGTTAGTGTGGAATTTGCCAGAGTGTCCTTTGAAAAAATCAGAACGGCCAGTTCTTGTGCGAAAACAGTCATCCTTGTGCGGTTTAAACGTAGGAAAGACCTTTTGGAAACAGCCACCGACTTCCCAGGTAAGAAGTGCTGTACAGATAAAGATAATAAAAGTGACATTGTGTGTTACACATTTTTGATTCAAACACATCAATTTGAAGCAAACATATTGTATACAATTTGATATGAAATGAAACTTACCATCTCCCCTTCACTCTCTGATGAAGACATTGCCGATGACATAGAAATTGACATTGAATTGTCTGAGACATGTGTCATTGAAGCATTAACTTTTGCAATGCAATCCTTCATCAATTTCAATGTCTCTGGGAGTTCTTCAAAAGCAGAATAAAGAAGGTAACAGCAGGATTACATAAGCCACATTTACAAATAAGAATACAAATATATTTCCATAAGAGCCTTTATACATACCACGAAGACAGTCAATTATTTCAGCCATAGTTGGCACAGCATGTTGAACCTCAATCAAAGACTACAAACAGAGAAAACATTTTTAAATAATTCTAATTAAGTCCACCAAATTATAAGTACTTACCTCTGAATTGGCATCTTCAATGTCTTCAGCCTAGAAATTGACACATTAGTCATGATAGAATTTAATGTAAATACCAAGTCAAACATGGTTTTACAAAACTTACAATGTGCAAAGGGCGAGGACTGCCGATGTCAGTTTCATCACCACTATGATCAGGTGAAATCTGCTGTATGCGTCTTTTCTTTAAGAAAATAAAAATCTCATATAAATATATACAAAATGATGACTGGGATTCTTTACAGTCAAAAACACCAAGCCAACCTTGCGAATAGGGGTCTGACAATCATCTGAGCTGCTGAAAAGCTCTTCAGATGCCTCCAGCAAACGCTTTTGTGAGAGTCTGTCTTTTAGGTTTGCAAGTACTTTGTCCCTTGCGTCTTGTTGGACAGGTTTTCTTGACTTTTTCTTTGCCTAGAAAAATAAAGTACAACAGTGGTCAGCATTTAAAGGGGAATTCCAGTCAATTTTTCTCATCTGTATCTTTGCAAGGAAAGCTACCGAGAAAACCCCGAGAAAAAACATGCCAGTAACAAGTAGTTTGGGTCAGGCGCAGATTTTCCTTATAGTGGCTCAAACGGGGAAACATTATAACGTTATTTTACCCTCTTAACTAGTCTAAAAAAAATGTTTAATTGAATGGCCGTGGTGGCCGGGCCCTACAAATTTCACACAGTTCACGATGACAGCAGTAGCAAGTACAGAGTTGCATAAAAGTTGAACTTTATAAGCCAGCGAACATACCTCTGTTCTCTTCCGGATTCCAGTTCGGAATCATTTTTCATTTGAATCTGTCACACTGTACTCTCACAAGCTCTTTATATTTTTATTTTTTATAATATCTTATTTCACAGTTTAATTTTTATCAGTGGCTTATTTTTTAGGTTGCTACATCAGTGACACTTCACTGCAGGCGTTTATTTAATTGTTTCTAAAGTAAGGATTGTGAGACCATTACCATCATATTCATTTATCTCTCAGCTGTTAAACTTCCACCATGTATTTCCCATAATACATAATATGACGTAGCAACCTCAAAATTAAGCCACTGATAAAAATAAAACTGTGAAATAAGATATTATCAAAATAAAAAAGAGCTTGTGAGAGTAGTCTGACATGCATTATGTTCATGCAAACGGGTGGCTCCCTCTGCTGTTCACTGTGTGTGATACCACAGGATACAAAATGACACATTGTGAGGGAGTCAGTCACGTGATTTTCCCAAACCAACACACTCGCTGACACAAGTCGGCTGAGGCATAGTTTTCTGCGCTGTGCGAGTTGTTTTTGGGTGGACAAAAAGCATACTTTGGATTATGGGACTGGATGATTTCGACGATTGATTTGTGTGGACTCGACTAGAAACCAGACGAGTACAGAGGTATGTTTTCTGGCTTATAAAGTTAAACTTTTATGTACTAGCTACTGCTGTCATCGTGAACTGTGCTGACTTAGTAGGGCCCAGACACCCGGGCGATACAATTGAAAACATTTTTTAAGACTAGTTAAGAGGGTAAAAGAACGTTATAAGGTTTCCCGATTTGAGCCACTATGAGGAAAATCTGCGCCTGACCCAAACTACGTGTTACCAGCATGTTTTTTCTTGGGGTTTTGGCTTTAAGTAGCTTTCCTTGTAAAGACGCAGATGAGATGCCTGAAAAAAAATGACCGGAATTCCCTTTAAATTTATAACATCTATCACTGCCATACATGTGAACCTAGTATATTATGTATGTGTGGGGAGCGTGAAAAGACGAGGCTGAATTCAGGTTTTAATCTTGCAATCACATCCCCAGCTATCTCTCAAGAACAGAAGAGAGAGAGCTGAGTCAAAACCTCCTCATTTATACATACAAGATCAAAGGGAGAATCACATATCACCGTCAAAACCCCTTATTGACAATAACTCTCCCCCCAAGTCCTTCAGTCCTCTGCCTGGCCCCCAGGAGGTCGGCAAGTCCTTTCAGCTCCTTATCGCCGTACCTCCGTCTTCCAGCTGTTAACCACAGGCGGTCCAGACATATTGTCCCATCCAAGACGTGAGGTCAAACCACACATGTAATCCCAAGCATCCCATTGTGCTTAAACATATGTAGGTAAAAATACATGAGCTACATAACCCCCCCAAACGTCGAAGAATGGACAATATATGGAGCTATGGACTGATAACAATATGTAGATGTGCCTTGTAACCTCTTTTGTCCTACAGCTCCGGAGCAGAGGCGAATTCCGGCCAGTAATCTTCCTATTGTTATGTATGACTTCCTGCTCTGTACTCAAATGCAAATGTCCCATGCCTTCCTGCAGTTTCTTTGATGATAACATGCCTTTCATGTATTGTCTGTAGTGGGGTATAAAAACTGCATTGCTCTCCGACCACCACTTCTGACTACACGCATTGCCTGTATCTGCTGAGGAGAGCCTCCGGGCTCGCTCCGGCGCGCATGCACGGCACTGGAGTGAGTTCTCGTGATGGCGGTATGATTAATAAACTCCCTCAAAAACTCTTAGTTGGCTCCTTATTATTCCATGCCGCCGCATTGGTATTGCATCCACTATTGCATCCAATACAATAATGGCTGCACGGTGGCGCAGTGGTTTAGCACTGTGGCAGCACAGTTTTACCCTCGGCCGGGGGATCGCAGGGATCATGAGATCGTGGGTTCGATCCCAGCCCCCGACCAACAGTGAGCTGTGTGGAGTTTGCATGTTCTCCCCGTGTTGCGCGGGTTTACTCCTGGATTTCTCCGGTTTCCTCCCGCACACCAAAAACATGTAGGTTTAGGGCGCTCGCGCACGCAGCGACCAGCAGCCGGTGGCTTGTCACCAGACTGCAAACCAAGTCTACCTACGGGTACAAATAAGTAACAAAAAAAAAAATATATCAAAGTTCCCAAAACATGCTAACCTCGATAGCATAGTCTATACAACATGATCATATCAAAAATCAGTGATAACATCAATAGCATAGTCTATACAACAGGATCACATTAAAAATCAGTCCGTACGCCCTCTGGGCTTCAACTGTCTTCCGAATCTGCTGTAAGCAGGCGGCGCCGTCCTGCAAAGAATCTGCTGACTGAGGAAGAGAGTGGTTATTTGATCCCTGCGGGGGCTCCGGGACATGTTCCCTGGGGGGTCTGCCACGTTGAGGTGCCCTTGCCACCCATACAGACTCGTCGTTCATCACAAAAGCAGGCTTTAGTCTGTCAATACTAACTGTCTCTTTTCTGTCTCCCAAATCTAGCACAAAATGCTTATCACCTGCTTCCAGCACTCTATATGGACCATCATATGGCGGTCGGAGGGTCGGTCTTAGAGCCTCGTGCCTGACAAAAACGAACTCAGCATTTTTTAAAGATTTGGTAACAAAAACGCGTGGAAAAGTGTGATGAACGGGGCCCGGGAGCATGTCCACTCCTGAGCCAATCAGTGGCCCCAGAGCCGGGAGGCGCCCCGGCTCCGGATGCTCTGGTAGGAACTCACCGGGCAGCCTGAGAGGTTGTGCAAAACCTAACTCCGCTGGGGAGGCATTTAAATCCTCCTTGGGCGCAGAACGCAACCCCAATAAAACCCATGGTAGTTTGTTTACCCAATCTGCATCCGTAAGCGACGCTCTGAGGGCTGCCTTCAAAGACCTATGAAAACGCTCGCATAAACCATTAGCCTGGGGGTGATAAGCGGTAGTGCGGTGAATTTTCACTCCTAAGCTGCTGGCCATCGCTGACCAAAGCTCAGAGACAAATTGCGGCCCCCTGTCGGACGTGATATCCGACGGAACCCCGAAACGCGCTACCCAAGCCGTCAAAAAAACGCAAGCCACCTCTGCAGCCGTGGTCGATGCCAGTGGAACCACTTCCGGCCAACGTGTGGTTCGGTCCACCACTGTCAAAAGGTGTGTGAACCCCTGCAACGACGGTAGGGGGCCCACGAGGTCGACATGCACATGATCGAATCTCTTGGCTGGAATGTGGAACGGTTCTAAAGGAGCTTTTGTGTGCTTGTGAATTTTGGCCAGCTGGCAAGCCATGCAGGTTCTTGCCCACTCTTTCACGTGCTTGCGCAGGCTTGGCCAAACAAACTTCTCCGCTACCATTTTCACAGAAGCGCGCACCCCTGGGTGCGCCAGGGAGTGAGCCGAGTCAAAAACGCGGCTGCGCCACGCGGCCGGGACTACCGGGCGCAGTCGCTCAGTCGATACATCGCAGATTAGGGGGGGCATACCGGTTTGCAAACACCTGCTCTCCAGCCTTAACCCTGTTGGTCCAGACTGGAGTGCGCGCACGTCCGCATCACTACCCTGTTCCGCTGCCATGGCTGCGTAATCTATCCCCACGTGAACTGGGGCCGCGTGCGCTTCCGCGCTGCTATTTTGCCCTGCGGCTGCGGTAGTATAATCTGCCTCCGCGCGCACCGGTGCTGTGACCGCGCGAGAGAGGCAATCTGCCACCACGTTGAGTTTACCCGCTACGTGCTGAATATCAGTGGTAAATTCCGAAATTGCGGCCAGCTGCCTCTGTTGTTGGCCCGACTAAGGCTCTGAAATTTTGGACATCGCAAAAGTGAGCGGCTTATGTTCGACAAATGCGGTGAAACGCCGACCTTCCAGCCAGAACTGGAAATGGTGAACGGCCAAATGGAGCGCTAACGGCTCCCTGTCAAGCGTGCTGTATTTCCGCTCGGCTTCGTTCAAGGATCTGCTGAAAAATGCCAGCGGCTGCCAAACCCCGGCAACGTGCTGTTCCACGACCGCCCCTATGGCCAGATCTGATGCGTCAGTGGTGAGCGCTATGCGGGCCGATGGATCTGGATGAGCTAGAAGTGCGGCGTCAGCCAGGGCTTTTTTTACCTCCGCGAATGCGCGCTCCCGCTCCGGGGACCACTCGATCGTATTGGAGGGGTTTTGTTTTTTGAGCGCGGCGTATAATGGTTGCATGAGTTGCGCTGCGTGGGGTAGGAAACGGTTATAAAAATTTACCATTCCTAAAAACTCCTGCAATGATTTGACCGTTTGTGGTCGGGGAAATTCTGCCACTGCACGCACACCTGCCCCTTCTGGGGAAACGCGGTGCCCCAAAAAATCGATCTGTGCCACGCCAAACTGGCACTTGGCTGGATTAATTATTAACCCGTGCTCTCCCAACCTCTGAAAAACCGCAGTGAGGTGTTCTTCGTGCTCCTCCTCAGAAGTACTGGCGACTAAAATGTCGTCGAGGTAGACGAACACAAAAGGGAGATCGCGTAACACGGCATCCATCATACGTTGTAATGTTTGTGCAGCGCCTTTAAGACCAAACGGCATGCGCAAAAAGTCCAAAAGGGGTTATTACCGCTGTTTTAGGAATGTCCTCAGGCCGGACTTGAACTTGATGGTAGCCGCGAACCAGGTCTATTTTAGAAAAAATGCGCGCTCCCGCTAGATGCACCAAAAAATCCTGAATGTGTGGAATTGGGTAGCTGTCATGCGCTGTGGCGTTGTTTAGTCTGTGGTAATCGCCGCAAGGTCTCCACGAGCCGTCAGCTTTAGGGACCATATGCAGCGGCGAGGCCCATGGGCTCTTCGAACGGCGAATAATGCCCAGCCTTTCCAGGCTGGCGAACTCCTCGCGCACTTTGGAGAGCTTAGCAGCATCCAAGCGCCGAGCTTTCGCGAAGACGGGGGGGCCTGCTGTAGGGATAAAATGCTCCACCCCGTGTTTCGCAACTGTTGCCGAAAATGTGGGAACCGTGAGCGCTGGAAACTGGGTGAGGAGTGTGCTAAACTTACCGCCTGCTGTGGCGACGTTCGTCTGCACCGGTGGCGGGGACACTCGAGCTGCACAAGGAATAGAATAAAAAGATAGTGCATTAACCAAGCGCCTGTTGGCAAGATCAACTAACAAACCATGTGAGCACAGAAAATCGGCACCTAACATGTTGAAACTCACCGCCGCTATGATAAAAGTCCATTCATAAGTGCGGCCGTGCAAGGACAGAAACAAAGTCCTTTCTCCGTAGGTGTTGATGCTCGAGCCGTTCGCCGCCGTTGCCCCGTCACCACGGGGGCCAGCCAACCGGTCAGCATAGGTCGGGGTGATGAAACTCACTTGGGCTCTGGTGTCTACGAGGAACTGCCGCCCGGAGCTCGTATCTGTGATGTAGAGCAGCTTATTTCTTTCGCCGAGAGCCGAAGCTGCTAACGATTCCCGGTCCTGGCGTTTCCCGAGCTCTTGAAGCTGCACGGCGGCACACACCTGTGTGCCTTCTCCGCGAAACGCCGATGATAAAAACAGAGGCCATCTCCTCTGTTGCGTCGGGGCCGCGCCGCTGCCATTGTTGGTGGGATTGGCTCCGCTGTCTCTGGCTCCTCGTTGCCTCGGGTCGCCGGACCTAGGTCTGCCGCTGCCGCTGTGGCCATCTGCTCGCCGCAGGAGTCGAGGAGCAGCTGCGCCTCTCGGGCCAGCGCGCGGAAGTCCCGCTGGGTCGCACAACGCATGCTGGACAAGGTCCCTCTCATGTCCATCGGGAGGTTACTTAGGAAGATGTGCTTAAACAGGAAATCATCGTTGTCTGATTCCCTCAGCTGCAGCATGTCTTCCATCAGGGCGGCTGGCCTGCGCCCTCCTTGGTTGTACATAGCCAGGAGTCTCCTAGCCCTCTCTTCGGCTGAGGGCGTGAAACACTCGGTGAGGGCAGCCTTCAACTCGCCGTATTTGTTGTCAGCGGGTGGCTGTTGTACCAAGCTCCGCACGCATCGAGCTGTGCGGTTGTCGAGCCTTGCGATGACGTGGTAGAATTTAGTGTCATCCGCCGTTATTCCCGCGAGCGTGAACTGTGCCTCCGCCTGGAGGAACCACAAATCCGGGTTGTCCTGCCAGAATTCCGGCAGTTTGACGGAGACGGCGCTCGCTTGGGCCGACTCCGACGAGTCTGCATCAGGAGAATCCCTTCTATGCATTCTCACGTCTCTGGTCACCAATGTAGGGAGCGTGAAAAGATGAGGCTGAATTATTTCTTAATTCAGGTTTTAATCTTGCAATCACATCCCCAGCTATCTCTCAAGAACAGAAGAGAGAGAGCTGAGTCAAAACCTCCTCATTTATACATACAAGATCAAAGGGAGAATCACATATCACCGTCAAAACCCCTTATTGACAATAACTCTCCCCCCAAGTCCTTCAGTCCTCCGCCTGGCCCCCAGGAGGTCGGCAAGTCCTTTCAGCTCCTTATCGCCGTGCCTCCGTCTTCCAGCTGTTATCCACAGGCGGTCCAGACATACTGTCCCATCCAAGACGTGAGGTCAAACCACACATGTAATCCCAAGCATCCCATTGTGCTTAAACATATGTAGGTAAAAATACATGAGCTACATATGTAACATTAGTATGTTATTACTATGTGTGTAGTCAGTACAGTGCCTCCTCAGTGAGTTTAGGCTGCATTGGGAGTTACAGTTACAAATATTTGATTTGTTCAAAAACGTCACATTACTGCTCCATTACTATTACGTTTAATACATTTTTACAAATCCCTAGAGAACAGTTTTGTAAGAATGGCAAAACAGTATTCTACATTAGAGACTTACCTGGCTAGCACTTCCCTGTCCTTTGTGTGCAATGACTGGTGTGGCCCAAATGTCTTGTCCCAGTATAAACTGATTCTTTTTGTGAATCAAGTCTTTGAAAGAATCTGCAAACATTAATTATACACATACATTAATTACACATCTTATGTCTCTCTAATATACAAAATAATATTTTGCAGGGAACTTACCTCCAAAAAGTAAAACTTTAACTGCCTCCGTTTTGCTAGGCTCCTTCCTTGAAGGACATTTCAGTTCTAACCAATTTTCATCATCCAAATCTGGTCGTGATTTTATTTGAATAAAGTTTCCATTACTACCAACTATCAAAGATGTACTTTCGACCTTCACAACCTCATTGTGAAAGTAGAACAACGCAAATTTGTAAGCCATCGTCATTTGAGCAAATTGTTGTTTTTCGAATAAAAAGTAAAATGGCGGCGGCTACGTACTGTGCGCGCAACCCACATACGCATGTGCTCAAGCCCAAGGGTTCTCATTGGCTGTGGCGAAAATTCCTCAAGACCAGCTGTTTTCATTGGCTGTAGAGAGAATGATGAAGATGCACAGTTAAAGATACATTCTACAGTAATTCGTTCTCTAACTTTGGGTCACTTCCTGCATACACTTTTTCTTGGAGAATTTTTATTTTATGTTCCAATTGGGCTCTCTCCTCTCGAGTCTTCTTAGATTTTGAACCTGTATAACTAATAATATGTCCCCTAATAAAAGCTTTGAAAGCCTCCCACTTTATACGTGCTGATGTTTGTGTAGTATTGATATCAAAGAACTCATCTATCTGTTTTTCTATGTACTTAACAAATTCCTCATCCTGAAGCCATTTATGCTGAAATTGCCACCTACCTGGTTCCTTTGTCAGTTTCTTATCTACATATATTAAACAGCAGGGTGCATGATCAGAGATCACAATGTTATCATAGAAACAGTTTTGAATCTTGGACCTTAATTCTGTGGAGATCAGAAAATAGTCAATACGTGAGAATGTCTTGTAGGTATTAGAATAACAAGAGTAGGCTTTAACTTGTGGTTTCATTTCTCTCCATATATCTAGCAATCTCAATTCTTTCATAAAATGATTAATGATCATCCTGCATCCATTGTGCGTACAGTCCAGTCCTGTTGATCTATCTATACCGGGATTCAATGTACAATTAAAATCTCCTTGTGGCGGTTTGGTGTAAACCCCCACAAACAGACTGGACAGACACAGCACTCGGCTAGAGCAATTAACAGAACAGTGAAATGTGTATTAATGTCTACAGGCAGCACCGCTTCTTCTGGCTCACTTCTGTGATGTTAATGTTGCCTTTCATGCATTGTG
Organism: Pholidichthys leucotaenia; assembly: GCA_020510985.1. NCBI lineage: Eukaryota > Metazoa > Chordata > Actinopteri > Cichliformes > Pholidichthyidae > Pholidichthys > Pholidichthys leucotaenia. Next base: position 152,372,337 of record CM035838.1, read on the forward strand.
TTCATGCGTCCTGTCCTTACTGTGACCTAGGGACCGAGATCAATATGTCTCTCAAATGCAAATGTCCCATGCCTGTTCTGTTATCTCTTTGATCATACCAACTGCTGGGGGAATGCTCTTTGATGTATTGCTGTAGTTGGGTATATATGCTGCAACTCTGTAACTCAAACACTCTCTCATTCTGATTCTGCAACTGCTACTGCTGGACACACACACCGTGTGTCTCCTCTTCTCTGAGAGCCGCTGAGCTCGCTCCCGGCACGCATGCACGGCGCCGGGAGCGGAGCTCGTGATGGCGGTATGATTTAATAAACTTCCTTAAAACTACCAGGTCACTGCCTTATTTTATCATCCGCCTCACTGGTGACCCCGCAGACGCACATGCTTTGTGCAACGCAACCTTCTGGTCTGGACAGCCACGCTGGCGACTCGACGCTGAAAAAAACACGCTGCCAGCGAACACAGCAGCCTGACGCAAACGATCCGCCCTCCCTTCTGCTTCAAGGAGACCTCGACGCGGAGCCAACACAGGCGAGCTACTCTCCCGGCATCACCCACGACTGGGAAAACTGCAGAAAACGTCATGGCGCGACCCTCGCCTGAGATCGGGACGTCCACGCTGGACCGGCCGAGGGACACAGAACGTTTCTCCCTCTCACCGCTACTCCTCCCTCTCAGCGATCCTACTCATCTACCCGAGCCTGAGGAACAAAGATCGTCTATCTCCCCTCAACGCTCCAACGCACCATGACTAATCTGCAGCCACAGCCCATCATAGATGTTTAACGGCACCGTCTGCGCTGATCTCCACCAAGATTCTGCACCCTGACTCGCCTCTCCAGCTGGCCCACCCATGCACGAGCCCCGGCGCACGCACCGGGGAGTTACGAGGACGGCACACCACGCATGGGACAATAACGGCTCCACTGACCGCCTTCCTTCTGCTGCACACTGGCCCTTCAGGCTTGCTCGTACACCTGAGGCCCGCAGCTTGCTCACTGGATTTTATGGTCTTAGCCACGGCACACAAGGAGAATTCAGCTGTCTGTGGTTCCCAAGGCTTTAGGATTGCCCCTGCCCTAAAGTCAACACGCCAGTCCCTCTGGTTTTATTTTTTTTCTTACAGCCGCTCCTGCTTTTCTTCATGACCACGAGAGGAGTCAGAGACTAATTTTTCTTCTTGCGGACCTCCGCACACGCAACGGGACAGCCCCTCGACGTCGCGGAGCAGCAAGCAATTTTTGCACGGCTCGGACGATTTCACCGTCCCGGTCGGCACGTACTACCCCCCTCCTCCCTCCCCCTCCGCCTGCAGCAAGCTTCTCCCACAGCTCGCTCCCATAGATGGATTATCGAGGTCCCGGCCCCCTGCCGTGCCCTCTGGGGGGGGAGCGTGTGGCAGTTTGGTGTAAACCCCCACAAACAGACTGGATAGACACAGCGCTCGGCTAGAGCAATTAACAGAACAGTGAAATGTGTATTAATGTCTACAGGCAGCCCCGCTTCTTCTGGCTCACTTCTGTGATGTTAATGTTGCCTTTCATGCATTGTGTTCATGCGTCCTGTCCTTACTGTGACCTAGGGACCGAGATCAATATGTCTCTCAAATGCAAATGTCCCATGCCTGTTCTGTTATCTCTTTGATCATACCAACTGCTGGGGGAATGCTCTTTGATGTATTGTTATAGTTGGGTATATATGCTGCAACTCTGTAACTCAAACACTCTCTCATTCTGATTCTGCAACTGCTACTGCTGGACACACACACCGTGTGTCTCCTCTTCTCTGAGAGCCGCTGAGCTCGCTCCCGGCGCGCATGCACGACGCCGGGAGCGGAGCTCGTGACAGCAGTATGATTTAATAAACTTCCTTAAAACTACCAGGTCACTGCCTTATTTTATCATCCGCCTCACCCTGCTATTATATGTTGCCCTGTAAGTGATGATAAAATAAGAAATAAATTAGCAAAGAAGTTTTGATCATCTGTATTGGGACCGTATAAGTTCACCAAATTTATATTTTCTAATAACAAAGATCCTTGGATGATTAGATGTCTTCCTAATTTGTCTCCAATTACATTTTTCACTTGAAATGGGACTGATTTATGTATGAGAGTCATAACTCCCCTGGCTCGAGATGAAAATGATGAGGTGAACACACTTCCCTGCCATCTTCTCCTAATTCACCGGTGCAGCTTCCGGTGCAGCTGTGATGCCTGAAACGAGCTGAGAATTTAAGTAAAACCGTTGAAAATAAGGACTTTTGTTGGCCACCAACAAATGTGGGGAATATTCGTATGACAACAGTGCTGACCCGATGAAGGTTCTGGCTGCTCTGGCCCCGTTTCTGCCTTCTAAAGACTGCTCTTCGTCTCCGCTGCTATCCCAGATAAACAGCTGCAGTGAGAAGGTAACCACTAAGACGGGCGAATGGACATTTGCGTGAGATGAAGTAGATAGTGGTGTCGTCTACCGTTATTCCCCGGAGGGCGAACTGAGCCGCAGTGTGGTGGAACCAAGAGCGCGTGTATATTAATACACACAAGAGCGTAATTATAGACTCTATCACGCTAATGCTAAGCTAATGCTAACGCTAAGCTAACATTAGCCCCGCCAATCTAATGGTCAGGCTCGCTGAACGTTACTCCTGTTGGGCTTCAAAGCTATCTCGCTAAACTAATGTTGGTGAGCTAACTACATGTCAGCATCTTGTTAGATAACTGTCAGAAATGTCTTCTGGACTAATGATAGGAGGCTGATGAGAAGATGGCTGCCACCAGAGTGAGGAGTGGTCTGATGGGCTCCACTTCTAGCCACTTTCTGCTTATCTACTTCTTCTTATTATTGTCTTTGTGTGTCTGGACCTGCAGCAAGAAGGGTTTTCCGGCCAACTCAACTAAAGGTGAAGCTAAAAAGTTTTATTTATATGGATATGGACATTGTCATTTCACCCTGTACTCTATCTGGTCTTCAAAAGCCCTGAGAAAAAGCTTCCAAAACAAGGCAAACATGGCTGCTAAGCAAATATCACAATATGGCAGAGGCTATACAGTTAAAGTGCTGTTAGTACTGCTACTTCTGGCAGGGGATATTCACCTTAACCCTGGACCTGACACTATTAAACAGCAGACCACTGGGTTAGCACAAACATCTGAGCCGGCGGATTGGTTGTTGCTATCTACGGCCCGGCTAACATCTGAACCGGCTGATCGCCCGCTGCTATCAACGACCCTACTAACATCTGAACCGGCTGGTCGCCCGCTGCTATCTACGGCCCTGCTGACATCTGAACCGGCTGGTCGCCCACTGCCATCAATGGCCATGCTAACATCTGAACCGGCTGGTCGCCTGCTGCCATCAACGGCCATGCTAGCATCTGAACCGGCTGGTCGCCCGCTGCTATCAACGACCCTACTATCATCTGAACCGGCTGGTCGCCCGCTGCTATCAACGGCCCTGCAAACATCTGAACCGGCTGGTCGCCCGCTGCTATCTACGGCCCTGCTAACATCTGAACCGGCTGGTCGCCCGCTGCCATCGGCCATGCTGGCATCTGAACCGGCTGGTCGCCCGCTGCTATCTATGGACATGCTAACATCTGAATCGGCTGATCGCCCGCTGCTATCAACAGACATGCTAACATCTGAATCGGCTGGTAGCCCGCTGCTATCAACAGACATGCTAACATCTGAATCGGCTGGTAGCCCGCTGCTATCAACGGCCATGCTAACATCTGAACCGGCTGGTTGCCCGCTGCTATCAACGGACATGCTAACATCTGAATCGGCTGATCGCCCGCTGCTATCAACGGCCATGCTAACATCTGAACCGGCTGATCGCCCACTGCTATCAACGACCTGGCTAACATCTGAACTGGTGGAGCAGTATAATACCGGTCTTCGCCCCAGTACAGCTGGACATAGTGAGTCGGGTGAGTCGAACTGCACTGAACAGACTCACATATCTGATCCTGCTGTAAACAGCTGCGCTACGTCCAAACTTTTGGAAACAGGAGGGGTTAAACAAAATGCAAATGAGGCGAGATCCGAAAACCGAGCTGTACAAAAGCAAAAATAACATTTATTTTTCCAAACTGTTAATCATGCACGAGTTCCTTGGGACACAAAGGCTAAACCAAAGGGGATCCTCGGCGGACATTTAAACATACGGAGCATAATCCCCAAAAGAGATGAGATTTCGGTGTTGCTGTCTGACTCAAATCTGGACTATCTTTGTCTTTCAGAAAGCTGGCTACACAGGAACATAGACACTAATATGATCGATATTGTGGGTTATCAGTGTTTTAGAAAAGACAGGCAGGTAGGGAGGGGAGGAGGTGTTTTAATTTACATCAAAGAGAAATTTAAATGTCAATTAGTTGATTTGAATACTTCACTTGAATGTTTAGCTGTTAATGTATGTCTCTCACTGGTAATGAATTTCAACATTGCAGTATTGTACAACTCACCCTCACACAATTCTTCTTTTTATAATGAATTAAGTGATCTGGTTAAACAACTTGAGAGGAGCAGAGAAACAATATTTTATGGTGACTTTAATATCAACTGGTCTGATAAAAAGGACAAACAGAAACTGAAAAGCCTCATGACCAAATTTAATTACCAACAAATGATCAAAGGACCCACCAGGATAACCAAACAATCTAGAACACTTATTGACATGGTATTTGTTAATAAACCAAAACGAATAACCAGAACCTATAATCTTGTAACTGGTCTCTCAGATCATAACATGGTTCTTGCTGTCAGAAAACTTACTAAAAAGCGACTACAGTATTTTGGGGGAGTCGATATTGACAAATCAAATTTTATTATTCCCAAATCAAAAAATGAGGAGTTTGAACATTACTTAGAGAATCAAAATTGGGAGCAGCTCATGTCAATATATGAAGTAGATGATTGTTGTAATTTTATAACTGCAACAATTACAAAATCTATAGAAAAATTTACAAAGCAAATTAAAAGTAGACAACAGAAAATTAACCTACCATGGTTAAATAATGAAATAAGAAAACTTATGAAGAGGCGAGACTCTGCATTGAAAACATCATTAACCTCTAAACTACAAAATGATCACCTTGTGTACAAAAGTTTAAGAAATAAAGTGGTACAAGAGCTGCGAAAATCAAAAGTATCTTATTACAATAAACTGATAGATCATGAAAAGGGTAACAACAGTTCCCTATGGAGGCATTTAAATAACTTAACTAATAAAAAAAATTGTTCAGAAGGGGGTAAAGGAACTTAGAATCAATGGCAAGACCATCAGTGACAAGGCTACATTGGCAAATGAATTTAATTCATATTTTGTGGACTCTGTGGAAGACTTAACAAAAAACTTTGTGCTGCCAAATGTGCTCAACAACACAAAATCAATACTTCCAACAGATTCTTTTCACATCGATGAGGTAAATGAGGAGTTAATTGCTGGTATTGTTAAAACACTGTCAAACTCAAAAACTAATGATATCTACAATATGAGCACTTCCTTTCTCAAAACGCACAGCAAAATATTAATCAAACCACTGACTCATCTCATTAATCTCTCCATTAGGTCTAGTACATTTCCATCTGGTTGGAAAAAAGCTGTCGTCTTACCAGTTCATAAATCAGGCAGTAAAGACGATATATGCAATTACCGCCCAGTCTCTATTTTACCAGTCCTGTCTAAGGTTCTTGAAAAAGTTGTAGCTACACAGCTGATAGACTATTTACAAGACAGTCAACTTCTTCATCCACATCAATTTGGTTTTAGACCAGGATACTCAACAGAAACAGCAAATTGTTGCCTTATTGAAAATGTCAAACAGTCCTTGGACAGGGGTAATGTGGTAGGGGCTGTTTTTTTAGATCTCAGAAAGGCTTTCGATACTGTAAACCACAGTTTGCTTTTATCCAAAATGGTATCTTTTAACTTCTCTCCAGATACATTAGAATGGTTTGCCTCTTATCTCCAGAATAGAGAACAGTGTGTAAAAGTTCACCAGGATAAATCCTCATTTTTAAACAACCGTATGGGTATCCCACAAGGGTCCATTCTTGGTCCTTTACTTTTCAGCATTTTTATTAATGACTTGCCGCTACACTGCTCAGCTGCAACATGTCAACTTTATGCAGATGATGCAGTTATTTACACAGCTGCCAAGACTCCAGCACAGGCTGCAGATGTACTGTCCACAAGTATGGTTGATGTCCAAGAGTGGCTCTTCCAGAACCATCTATTGCTGAACCTTCAGAAAACAGTTTCAATGTGCTTTTCAATCAAAAAATGTAACCTGCAACGTTTTAAAGTTAATATACATGATCAAGACATCAGTTTAGTTACAGAATTCAAATACCTTGGCATTGTACTAGATCCTCAATTCAAATTTAATCTTCATATAAAGAAAATTTCAAAAACAGTAAAAAAAAATCTGAACTGCTTTAAATTAATTACATATTACATACCATACGAAGCAGCTGTACTGTATATGCATTCTATGGTTTTCTCTCATATATCATACTGTTTGACAGTCTGGGCTCAAGCAGCCCCTTCCACAATAAGACATATAGGTTCATTATATAATCAAACTCTAAAAATCTTGGACAAAAAGCCCATTAGGTGGCATCACTGTTATATTTTAAAAAAATACAATCTATTGAGTTTTGAGAGTTTCATTGACCTCTGTTTTCTGAAATTAACTTTCAAATGTTTCCATAAATCAGCGCCCGAGCCACTTGCTGGTTTCATCCAAAGACAGGACAGCAGCAGAGCCACCAGGAGTTCTGTTAACAATAACTGTAAAATATTCCACCGCAGAACCACATTTGGACAAACAGCTCTCTCTATAAAGGGCAGTCACATCTGCAACACAATGCCAAATGAAATTAAAATAATAACGGACTTTAAAACATTCACTAAAAAGGTTAAAAACTGGCTGAAAAATAAACAAGAATGTACCCATATATGAAATGATTGTCTGCAGGGTGAGAGTGAATGAAGAGAAGGAATGAATGTGTTTGTTTATAGTGAGTGACGAAGGGAGGGAGGCCTGAAATAGGCAAATGTGAGTCAGGTTGTTATATTGTGTATTTATAATATTTATAATATTTATAATATTTATAATTGTGTATTTATAATGTATTTATAATCTTTTTTGCATTGATGTATGTGGTTATTGTTTATTCTGTTTTCATTTTTTTTATCTTTTCCTTTCCTTTTTTCTTTTTACTTGTTCTCCTCTCTAAAGCCCATCCAGGGACAAGAGTTGCAAATTAGCTAATAGCTATACACTCTATGTGCAACACATCAGATTGATTGTCATTTGATTAATTGTCTATGTTTATTGCACTGTCCCTGTCAAATAAACAAATAATCTAATCTAATCTAATCCTCCTCTATTAGATGAGTTTCTTGTAAAAACACAGTTTTTGAACCTATGTCTTTTATTTTATTCATAACTTGTTTAAGTTTTTTAAAATTTTGTAGACCTCTGCAATTCCATAAAGTTAAATTAAGATTAACGCTTTGGTCTATGATCAATAAGGAGTTTGGGATTACCTCGCAATATAAACATGCTCATACAGAGAAGCAAAAACATGAGTGGTTGAACATTCATCCTACAAACTACACACAAACAAATTCCCCCTTCCCACATTCATGGTAATCCCCCCAAAATCAAAAAAAAAAATTCCGTCTCCCGCTATAGCCATTGACTGCTCCACACCCGCGAGGATCAGTCAAAACCACTCTTTCTTTCTCCTCTCAAATCACCCTGACTCTACTGCTTTTAATGACATAACATTAACTCTCTTCTGTAGTTTTCCAACTTAACTCCAAAATTTTATAGCAACTTTGTACATCATAGGTTTGTTTTTTTTTTTTTTATAATACGATGTATATTTTGTAAACTTGCTATATGCTTCAGATCAGTCAGATGCCTGTGCAAATGCTTAAATATTCTACCTTATATCTTGTTCATGCTTCATGCTTAGCTCCCACCAGTCTCTTCTTGGATCTGCTTGATAAGCACCTGCGCCTCCTCAGGGGTCTTGAAGGTGTGGGTTCTCCCTTTATATGTTACCATCAGTCTTGCCGGATGAATCACTCCATGACGAATCCCAAGGTTGCACAGCTCTCTACGGGCGGGGTCAAACTGTTTCCTTAATTGTTGGATTCCTGTGGCCAAATCTGGGTAAAACCGCACCTGTTGATCCTGGTATTTAATTTCTCCTTTAGCTCGCGCCGCGTTGGAGATCGTCATCTTGTCTCTGTAGCTGAGGAACTTCATAATCAGCGTCCTCGGTGGTGCCTTATTATCTCTCAGTGGGCCGATTCGGTGGGCGCTCTCTAAGACGACCGATGACTGCAGCTCCGCGTTGTTCAGCGCTTCTGGAATCCACTTTTCCAAAAAGGAACATGGGTCCCATCCCTCTGTTCCCTCAGGGAGGCCCACCAGCCTCAGATTGTTCCGTCTCGACCGGGATTCTAAGTCCAGGGCACTAACTTCTAGACGTTTATTTTTTAATTCCAATGTGCGCACCTTTAATTGTAGGCTGGTGACATCATCCTCAGCGCTGGAAATTCGGAGCTCCACCTGCGATACTCGTTCCATACAGTCGCTTATTTCCTTTCTCATTCCTTCTATCGCTGCTATAATCCCATCAAATTTAGAGGAAAAGTCTGCTCTCATTGAGCTAATGGCAGCGAGCACCGCACCTGTGCCCTCGCCAGCAGTCACCGCTCCGCCGCTAGCTTGCTCCGCCATAATCTCTGGAGATTTTTCTGCTTTGTCACGAGCATGGAAGTCTGTTAGCTTGGACTGTTTCGATGATTCAGTTTTTCCTCCACCTAATTTCCCAGCCTTAGGCTTTACCGGCATATCCGCGCCCAAACGCTGGGATAGGTTTTGTTCCAATTGAGAGAGTTATTAGCCAACTTTTTATTTTTAGAAGCAGAGCAGAGTGAACCACGTCTTCCTACGTGGCCACCATAACCGGAAGTCCTGTCTTCTTGATGTTGATTTGGAGGCTGAATTGGCTAGCTGCTCTTGCAAATTTCTCATTAACATCTCATGGAAAGACAAGATGACCAACATAGAAGTGTTGAAACGAGCTGGTCTCCCATCAATGGTGGACATGCTAATACAGATGAACCTGAGATGGCTCGGACATGTTGAGAGGATGGACCACCAGCGTCTCCCTCGGCAGTTACTCTACTCACAGTTATGAGAGGGCAAATGCAATCAGGGTAGACCAAGGCTCAGATTTAAAGACACTGCAAAAAGAAACTTGAAGAAGTTGGACATAGACAGGAGTTCCTGGCAGTGGAAGGCTAAGGACAGAGCTGTGTGGAGGAATCTGATCAGACCTAAATGAAACAGTCATTGTCGCCTACGACAGACTGCTATGATGATGATGATGATGATGATGAATTGAAAATGTAATCTCTGTCATTCAGACCATGGCATTTTTCCTGGTGTCAAGCAAAGCTTTGACATGTGGCATGGGGCCAAGAATCTAAAAGGATGTCATCTGTACATAAGTCTTGCCAATCATTACAATATCCTAACTATCCACAAATGAATTACGAAAAATAAAAGATGGATTTGTGTATGTACTCATCCAGCAGGTAAAACAAAGGGGCAGGCTGGATTGCTTCTGTGGCTACGTGATATTGTTAATCATTTTTGGTGGTGCAGTAACAAAGCTGCAACGCATGATGACTGCATGGTAGGTGCAACATTTCTTGTATTACTGCAGCAGCACAAATAATTGATCTACCAGTGCCATTGTGCCTATCAATGAGTTTGTTAAAGTATTGCCCTTGATGTGCAATTTTTCTTTGTTGGAGACTAAATGGGTTATATAGTTGTTATTGTTATCAATAAGTCCACATATTAAAATAAAGGTATCACAATTTATTCCTAAGTAAATTTAATTTGTGGAACTGAAAATCTTTTTCCCGTTTTTGAATCAGGTCCAATGAGTGAACACAGCACATGGCACACAGGTAAAATCCAATTCCATTTCTCTGCCCACTCTTTCTGTCACCAACAGTATATTTGCATTCATAAACCAAGCACACTCATTCTAGCATATTTGGAATGTTTAAAAAAATGTCTACAAGTTCAGATTATGTCATATTTTCATGCAATTTTTATTTCTTTAAACTGTTTTTGTTTTGATTTTTTAAAATTTGAACAATGGTATTTTATATCTTACTGTAAGAAGCTAGGACAACACAAACTAAAGAGACAACGAAAGATTTGAAGTTTGTGTCCAGTTTCTTATCTTATTTTTCTATATTGCTCTCCCAGATCGGCTCCATGGACCACGCTGATCCACTTCACTCAACAGTCACACAGGGGGAAGATGCCTACATCTGACTTTGTTTTCAAATTCTGATATTTGGGAGAAAGACTATTTCTACTTTTGAGAATATTGTCAAAATTTTCTTTTACCCATCCATCTGTCTGTCCGTTCGTCCTCAACAGCTTTTCTGGGGATCCAGGTCATGGAGGCAGCAGTCCAAGTAGAGCAGCCCAGACGTCCCTCTCTCCAGCCACCTTCTACAGCTCTTCAGAGGGGACGCCAAGGTGTTCCATGCCAGTTGGGAGTCATAGCGGGGAGTCTGGCCCATGGTCTCATCCTCAGGGGACGTATTCCAAACACCTGAAGTGGGAGGTGACCAGGAGGCGTCCTGATCAGATGCCTAAACCACTTCTGCTGAAGGCATCCTATTGTTAAAATGGAGTTTTTACTGTGCACTGTGGCTAAGTGATCCTCACAGGGGGTCACCTGATTGTTGAGGTCTTTCTGGAATTGTGGGGTCTTTATACAACACTTCAAAGTTCTATGAGCTGACTGTTGATGTGAATTTGTGGTATATAAGTTGTATTTATAAAAAAAAGCCCTTTTTTCATAGACAACTTTAGTTGATGTTGATTTGCTTTATAACATTATATTAGTATACTGTCAGAAAATGTAATATTGCTGAGAATTTAACTTTTATAAAATACTAACAAAACTGTAAGATTATACAGTAATCCAATATAAATTTAAATATTTAAAGAATACTTTTTTATAGATATTATGAGGACTATGACTTGTGATTTTGTGTCAGGTTGGATTAGTGATGTGGTTATTTTCTGAAATGCACTGAATTTTTTACACTGAGTATCCGTATAAGAACAACTGGAGTATTACTGCACAACAAATAATTTCAAAAAGTGAGCTTATTGAAGAGAATGTTCTGCATATGTCTGATCAGGTATGTATAACTGAAGTTCTCAGTGATTTTACAAGGTTATACAAAGGTTGACAGTATTTCAGTTGTGCATTGAGGATAGGTAAGCCATCACTTGGTAAATCTAACAATGAATCAACAACACCCTTTACATATAAATTAGAAGAGGCACAAACAATATCAGGCATCCATTTTACATTTATTTTAATAATATAAAACAATAAATAAAATTTAAATCAACAGAAAATGAAACAGAACCCCAAAATTAATTGCCACCTCAGTGTAGAAGAGCTGGAAATGATGAGGCGGTTTTGTATTAAAAACAGAGTCTTTAATGAACAACTCTTCTATCTTGTCTCATCTGGTGCAGAGCTTGGCAGAAGGCAAAAGAGAAAGATTTCTGCCCAGCTCGCTGGTTAAATACAGGCACACATCAAAGACATGCAAAACACAAGCCGACATCCCCCGTATCTTAATCCCCCCATTGTCCTGTTAACTCCTCCCTTCGTCTTGGGAGGTGATGGGAAAACCTCTCCTCGCCTTAGGGGGTGAAGGTGTCAAGTCTGTCGCCGCCGCGTCCTGTGACGTCATTGGTCTTCACACGGCGGTGAGATTCCTTTGTCCTTTCGGAGGTGTGAAGTTCCTTTGCATATGTTGCCCCAAACATTTCCACATGCTCTAACATATGCAGGTATGGAATATATGAGTAATATATACCACAACCTCCTGGTTTTTGATGCACCTTGTACCATGGATGTATGTACATGTGGACCTGCCACAGACCAGGAGCGTGAGCTAGCCACCTGGAACAAACCCAGTGTATTGTCCGTAGGGATCAGGGTAACGGTCCCTGATTGCCCACACACAGCAACTGGGGATGGCCAAGGCAATGGATTAGCCATAGCAACAGCTCGTTTTAGAACAACGTTCTTAGCTAAAACACTGAAGATAAACAAAGCACAAGAGTGTTACAGCATATCTGCTACAAACACTCTACCAACAGCAAAGTCCTTAAAGTCAGCTACAGTTTTGACATGATTACATTATCAAAATTATGTAATTATCAGGTTCAATCAGGTCTGTGAAACGTTAGCATTACCATAAATCATTAAAAAATTATATGACAGTAATTTAAAAAAAATTGTCGAATGGAGATAAACATCAAAGAAGACTCAGTTAAAATCACTGGGCACTGTACCACAAAAGATTCATCGCTTGACATGATATGATTTCACTGGCTCGTAATCACAAAGAAACTGATTTCCATACAGTCTGCTGCAGCCTGTGAATGCTTGTTTCCAGTGCCGTTTCTGTTTCTACATGGCAACACGTGCAACGTTATCATGAGGCAACAGTGATTGCGGCACCTACTGGGCAGGAGGTCAAAAAGTAATGGATTGCACCTTTAAGGCCGGCATACAAACCCAGAGTGAAAACAATCAGACCAACAAAAAAAGCAGGTACGTGTGTGGCCAGAGGGGCCCTCTGATGCTCTGAAAGACTGCTTCAGCACTACAGACCGGGACATTTTCAAGCACAGAGCCACTCACAATGGACATACAAACCTAGACGAGTATACTGAGGTTGTTGTAGCATACATAGCTAAATGCATTGATGATGTCACTCACTGCAAAACCATCATTGTTTGTGCCAACCAAAAGCCATGAATGACAGCAGAGGTCCACGTGGCTCCTGAGGGTTCGGGATGCAGCCTTCAGGGCCGGCGACACTGCAGGACTAACAACAGCTAGGGCCAGCCTGTCACGTGGCATCAAGGAGGCAAAACAACAGAACAGCAAGAAAATATCCAGCCACTTCAGCAACACCAGAGATGCACATTCCCTCTGGCATGGCATACAGACCCTCACCAACTACTGTAACTGCACAGGGTCCAGTGGATAAATAAATAGTGGCAGTAAATAGTAAAGAGTAAATAGTGGCAACGCTTCATACTAACGTCTTGAAGGTTTAATATCTCTCTCTCTGTTCCTTCAGTCAACACCGTGAAAACTACAAAGTAAACACATATCTTTAAGTGTCTTAAACCAAAATAGTTTTCACCCAAAAGAAAGTATAAATTGCTACACTAACAGAAATAACAACTGAACAAAAGCATTAGCATAACAAGAAAGTGACAAACTCACAAACCTCTGGCAACATGCTTGTACAAATAAAGATATTCAAAGATATAAAACTAGGAAAAACAACAACGTATTAAACATTATTGTGTGCACCTTTTGGACCACATGCAGAATAAAGGTAGTTTTACATGTAGCATCTCTGCTCATCAAGTCTCTGTTCTTCAACTGCCTTTACCGTACAACTGTATCTGCTTTATATTTGTTGGTTTGTAACCTAGATACAGTATTCTTTCAGTTGGCTCTGATCATGTGGTCCAATAACAATCATCTTACAAACAGACTCTACATAAAGAAATTAGGTCAGTGTGTGGCACACATATTTGAGATGCTTAGACTACATATGTATAGCACACAGATTGAGATGCTTAAGCTGCATATGTATATTGTGGTACCTCACGTGTTAGAAGGAACAATAAGTCTGGACCTCCTGGGGATAACAGTAGGAGGTGGAGGTGCTTTTAGAAATGACTCTGAGAAGACTTCCTGACCACCAGGGTGTTAGGTGGAGGAAGAGGAGACCTGGGGGAGACGTATTGTCTATGGGGGTTGAATGACAATGTTATGCTGTACTTTGATGTCCCGGGTATAAAATGGGGAGATTTGGGATGTTGATCCTCTTTTCTGTTTGAGAGGACATTGGAGATATGAGATGTTCAATAAACCTGAATTGAGAAATAAATTCAGCCTCTTCATTTCACGTTCTCCACATTGGTGACCTTAAGACGTACAATGACCAGAGACAATTCCCCCGAACCAGACTTGCCAGGGACCAGCCGAGCAAGCGCGGTCTTAGTTAAGCTACCAGAATTCTGGCAGGACAACCCAGACTCGTGGTTCCTCCTGGCCGAAGCCCAGTTCGCGCTCGGGGGAATAACAGCAGATGACACAAAATTCTACCACGTCATCGCCAAACTCGACAGCTGCACAGCTCGACATGTGCGGAGCCTGGTGCAGCACCCGCCCGCTGGCGACAAATACGGCGGGTTGAAAGCTGCCCTCATCCAGCGTTTCATGCCCTCAGCCCAGGAGAGAGCTAGGAGATTCCTGGCTCTGCACGACTTGGGAGGAAGCACGTCTGCTGACCTGATGGAAGACATGCTGAAGCTGAGAGGCTCAGACAACGACGATTTCCTCTTCACGCACATCTTCCTGAGAACCCTACCATCGCAGACGAGGGCGACCCTGGCAGGCACTCGTTTTGTGACCCAGCGGGACTTCCGCGTGCTGGCCCAGGAGGCGCAGCGGATCCTCAACACCAGCGAAGAGCACACAGCCACCGCAGCAGCGGCAGACCTCGGTGCGGCGACCGGGAACAGCGGTGGGCCAGAGGCGACGGAGGCGGTCCCACCAACAACAGTGGCAGCGAAGCCCCGACACCGCAGAGGAGACGACCTCTGTTTTTACCATCGTCGTTTCGCAGAGAGGGCACGCAAGTGTGTACTGCCGTGCCAGTTCAAGAGCTCGGGAAATGCCAGGACCGGGAGTCGGTAGCAGCTGCGGCCCTCGGCGAACGGAACAAGCTGCTCTACCTGACGGATGCGCGCTCTGGGAGACACTTCCTTGTGGATGGGGGCTCCCAAGTGAGTTTCATCACCCCAACCTACGCTGACCGGCTGGCAGGCCCCGGGGGTGACGGAGCAACAGCGGCGAACGGCTCAAGCATTAAGACCTTCGGTGAAAGGACTCTACTTCTGTCCCTGCACGGCCGCACATATGAGTGGACTTTTATTATAGCGGCGGTGAGTTTCAACATGTTAGGTGCTGATTTTCTGTGCTCACATGGGTTGTTAGTTGATCTTCCCAATAGATGCCTGGTTAATGCACTCTCCTTTTACTCTATTCCTTGTGCAGCTCGAGTGTCCCTGCCACCAGCACAGGCCAACGTCGCCACAGCAGGCGGTAAGTTTCACACACTCCTCACTCAGTTTCCAGCACTCACAGTTCCCACTTTTTCGGCAACAGTTGCGAAACACGGGGTGGAGCACTTTATCACTACCGCTGGTCCCCCCGTCTTTGCGAAAGCTCGGCGCTTGGATGCAGCTAAACTGTCCATAGCGCGCGAGGAGTTCGCCAACCTGGAAAGGTTGAGCATCATCCGGCGTTCGAATAGCCCATGGGCTTCCCCACTTCACATGGTCCCTAAAGCTGACGGCTCGTGGCGACCTTGCAGTGATTTCCGCAGGTTAAACAACGCCACAGCGCGTGACCGCTACCCAATCCCACATATTCAGGATTTTTCGGTACATCTGGCGGGGGCGCACATTTTTTCTAAAATAGACTTGGTCCGCGGTTATCATCAAGTCCCAGTGCGCGCTGAGGACATTCCCAAAACAGCGGTGATAACCCCGTTTGGACTTTTTGAGTTTTTACGCATGCCGTTTGGGCTTAAAGGCACCGCGCAAACCTTCCAGCACATGATGGACGCGGTGTTATGCGATCTCCCTTTTGTGTTCGTCTACCTGGACGACATTTTGGTAGCCAGCGCATCCGAAGAAGAACACGAAAAACACCTCACGGCAGTTTTCCGGAGGTTGGGAGAGCACAGGTTAATAATCAACCCAGCTAAGTGCCAGTTTGGGGTGGCGCAGATCGATTTTTTGGGGCACCGCGTCTCCCCAGAAGGGGCAGTTCCGCTACCGGACAAAGTGCGCGCAGTGGTAGATTTTCCCCAGCCACAAACGGTCAAAGCACTACAGGGGTTTTTGGAAATGGTGAATTTTTATAACCGTTTCCTCCCCCATGCAGCGCAGCTCATGCAACCATTATTTACCGCGCTTAAAAAACAAAAACCCTCAAATGCAATTGAATGGTCCCCGGAGCGGGAGCGCGCATTCTCGGAGGTAAAAAAAGCCCTTGCAGACGCTGCGTTGTTGGCTCATCCAGACCCAACGGCCTGCATAGCGCTCACTACTGATGCGTCAGATTTGGCCATGGGGTGGTAGTGGAGCAGCACGTTGCCGGGGTTTGGCAGCCGCTGGCCTTTTTCAGCAGGTCCTTGTGCGAGGCCGAGCGAAAATACAGCACGTTTGACAGGGAGCTGTTAGCGCTCCACTTAGCCATTCGCCACTTCCAATTCTGGCTAGAAGGTCGGCGTTTCACCGCGTTTGTCAACCACAAACCGCTCACTTTTGCGATGGCCAAAATTTCGGAACCATTGTCGGGCCGGCAGCAGAGGCAGCTGGCCGCAGTTTCGGAGTTTACTACTGATATTCAACACGTAGCGGATAAACTCAATGTAGTGGCAGACTGCCTCTCTCGCGCGGTAACCGCGCCAGTCCGCGCAGAGGTAGATTATACTACCGCAGCCGCAGACCAAAATAACAGCATGGAGGCGCACGCGGCCCCAGTCCACGTGGGGATAGATTATGCCGCCATGGCAGCGGATCAGGGTAGCGATGCGGACGTGTGCGTGCTCCAGTCGGGACCAACAGGGTTAAGGCTGGAGAACAGGAGGCTGCAAAATGGTATGCCCCCCCTAATCTGCGATGTCTCTACTGGACGACCGCGTCCAGTAGTGCCGGCCGCATGGCACCGCTGCGTTTTTGACTCGATTCACTCCCTGGCGCACCCAGGGGTGCGCGTGTCGGTAAAAATGGTAGCAGAGAGGTTTGCTTGGCCGAGCCTGCGCAAGCACGTTAAAGATTGGGCAAGAGCCTGTATGGCTTGCCAGCGGGCCAAAATACACAAGCACACAAAAGCCCCCTTAGAGCCGTTTCACATCCCGGCCAAGAGGTTCGATCATGTGCATGTCGACCTCGTAGGCCCCCTACCGTCGTCGCAAGGGTACACACATCTTTTGACAATGGTGGACCGCACCACGCGTTGGCCAGAAGTGGTCCCACTGGCATCAACCACAGCTGCAGAGGTGGCCTGCGCGTTTTTAACGGCTTGGGTAGCGCGTTTCGGGGTCCCGTCGGATATTACGTCCAACAGGGGACCTCAATTTGTGTCCGAGCTTTGGTCAGCGATGGCCCACAGCTTAGGTGTGACAATTCACCGCACTACCGCTTACCACCCCCAGGCTAATGGTTTATGCGAGCGTTTTCATAGATCATTGAAAGCAGCCCTTAGAGCGTCGCTTACGGATGCAGATTGGGTAAACAGACTACCATGGGTCTTATTAGGGTTGCGTTCCGCGCCTAAAGAGGGCTTAAAAGCCTCCCCAGCTGAGTTGGTCTTCGCACAACCACTCCGGCTGCCAGGAGAGTTTCTTCCAGATAATCTGGCGCCAGAGCGTCCCCCTGCTCAGCGGTCACTGAACGTCACGGGAGCAGACATGCTTCCGGGCCCCGTTCATCACACTTTTCCGCGTGTTTTTGTACCCAAATCTTTAAAAAATGCCAAGTTTGTTTTTGTCAGGCACGAGGCTCAGCGCTCAACCCTACGACCACCTTATGATGGCCCATATAGAGTGCTGGAAACAGGTGATAAGCATTTTTTGCTAGATTTGGGGGACAGGAGGGAGACAATTTGTATAGACAGACTGAAACCTGCTTTTGTGATGGCTAATGAAACTGTGCAAGTGGCGAGGGCCCCTCGACGTGGCAGACACCCCAGGGAGCATGCCCCAGAGCCCGCACAGGGATTGACTAACAGTTCTCATCCTCAGATGACAGATTCACTGCAAGATGGCGCCGCAGGAGCGGCGAAGCCCGCTTTCAGCAAGTTTGGAAGACAGTTGAAGCCCAGATAGCATATGGACTGATGTTTGTGATTTTATCATGTTGTGGGGACGATGTTGTATTGTTTCATCTTCGACGTTTGGGGGGGGGGGGGGTTATGTGGCACACATATTTGAGATGCTTAGACTACATATGTATAGCACACAGATTGAGATGCTTAAGCTGCATATGTATATTGTGGTACCTCACATCTTAGAAGGAACAATAAGTCTGGACCTCCTGGGGATAACAGTAGGAGGTGGAGGTGCTTTTAGAAATGACTCTGAGAAGACTTCCTGACCACCAGGGTGTTAGGTGGAGGAAGAGGAGACCTGGGGGAGACGTATTGTCTATGGGGGTTGAATGACAATGTTATGCTGTACTTTGATGTCCCGGGTATAAAATGGGGAGATTTGGGAAGTTGGTCCTCTTTTCTGTTTGAGAGGACGTTGGAGATGTGAGATGTTCAATAAACCTGAATTGAGAAATAAATTCAGCCTCTTCATTTCACGTTCTCCACAAGTGCAACATTTTCTGTCAAACATATATTCCATGTATGAACAGGTATCTGAACTTATATTAATTCAACATAACTGTCTCTGCAACAGTTACACTCCCACCAAATTATTACGATTTGTGATTACCACAAAAAGAATAAATCAAGTAATTTCAAGATAAAATTAATAAGTATGCAACAAACACAAATCAAAGTGGACATTTTACATTCTTCATACAGGTGTTTGGGCAAAAGTGGGTTTAAAACACATTTCAATTGTTTTGCCAATGTCTCGTGACAGCATCTCTTCTTTTAAAGTTTCTGTTTGTCCCAATTTTACAAACACACTACTGGTCATTCTGCTGTCTTCTACCACCTTTGTTCATGTTCTTCAGACCTTTAAATCATCCACCTCAATCTTTGGAGCATTTGGAGAAAGTCATGTTTCATAGATGTCTGTACTGGGAGGTCATGGCATGAAGGGCCACATCTGGAACACCACCTCTTCATTCAGTGTAGGGGAGTGACTCAGTGACTTCTTTTTTGTTGGAAATGAACTTGTGGTGATCTTAATTGGTGGTTGTTTCCCTGCGATCTGAACCGACACAATTATCAATACAAACGTCTTCTCTGATGAAGTTGGCTGCTGCTGGAATCAACTTTTCTCTTTGGTTTGTGACATATTTTGATTCACAATTGGGAACAAAGGTAGGATAGGATCCTAGTCCAAAAGGTTATCTTCTGGCTCTGGACTGGTTTCACTGTCCTCCCACCACAAAGACTGTAAATAATCCCGGTTTTCTTGGCTCACATGAAACCTGTGGAACATATTTTCTTCACCACAATTAACTGCAATTTGATGACTCCATGATCTGCACTGCACTCTTGTCACTCCATTGGCAAGATCAGGTCCACTGAGCAAGTGGTCATTCAAAGCTCTGTCGTTGACCTTTGCTTTGTTTTCCAACATTCTGATCTGACTTTCTGGAATAAGAGACCCCTTGACGAGCACAATATTGCACTTTTCCCACTTTGGATGGATATTTAGCTCTCTCTGTGACTCCATCTTGGTGAACACCTTGTATGGACTTAATGTAGTTGTCCTTGACCTCTAGGACTTTATCAAATTTTCCTTTCAGGGGCTTGGACTGCACCAGAGCCAGCTCCTTATTTTTTTTTTGGCACTTCAGGCTGTGTTTTACAAGGGAGAGGAATTTCCAAGTGACCGTCTGCATTCTGGTTTATCTTTTCACTCTGCAACTGCATGAATTTCACATCATTGTGTAATGTGCTCTTTTGTCCAGGATTTATGTCTCTGAAATCTGATTCATAGGCTCTCTTGACAATGGCCTGTGTCAATGGTGGAAGCTCTTTAACAGCTACACAATGGCAGAGACCCATTTCTTCTGCTGAATTTGCAACCTGTGGTGAAGTGCCAACAATGCTTACAGCCCAGATCGGTTTTGATGGCATATGGCTCATCATCACCACCTGTGATGACTTGTTGTGGTGCTAATGCTCTCGCACACTCATAGCCTATCAACAGTCCAACCTTACAGTCCATCAGCTCTGGTATTTTCTGTGCTACACCTTCCAGATGTTTCCACCTCCTGGCTGTTTCAGGGGTAGGAATGTGAGAACGTTCAAATGGGATGAAGTCTCTGGTATAGGCAGGGGGTAAACTGATAATACTCTGTGAGCCAAACTCTCTAACTCTCAGCCCTCTAACTATTTCACTCTGAATAATGTAATCTTTTCCCATCATGGTAGTGAGCTTTAATTTGACTGGCTCAAACCCTGCTGCCCCTATTTTTTTCACTTATCTCTTGATCTTCAAAGGTGTTGCTGCTTTGTGTGTCTAGCAGGGCCTATCCTAATGTCTCTGGTCTAGGATTAGTGGCTGTAGAAATCCATACATGCACTATCATGGATGTACTCCCACCATTACTTCTATGAATGCAGCAAGAGTGGGATGATGTGTTTTCTTCTGGTTGCATAACATGAGAAGATTGATCCGATGCAGCAGAAGGCCGATCTTCATGAAGTGGTGTTGGATGTTGTCTCTTACATATCCTACAAGTAGCTTTTCTGTTACAGTCTCTTGAATTGCGTCCTCTCCTAAGACAGCTAAAACACCGGTGATGGTCGAATATGAATTTCTTCTTGTCTCCACAAGTTTGCTGGTTAAACTTTGGCATTTGTGAATGGAGTGGTTTTCTCCACAGTACAGGCATATAATTGAGTTTGGTAAGAATCCGGTATTACTTCTGTAGACCCATTTGAATCAAATGAGCTGTTCTCTTCAGCACAGTATGTGTTTACCCCTGTGTTTTCTTTATTTGATGCAGTCACATTTGTAACAACTGTATCTGCCTTTGGGTGCCTTGTGCCTTTAGATGGTGCTTCTTCAGCAGATTTTAGTGCATGAAATGACGTTACAGGATTGCAAGCAATGTCTGCTTCTTGTGCCACAAATTTAGCAAACTCCTTGAATTCTGGGTATTCTTTTTGTCGCAGGTGCTTTGTGACGTGATGATTCCAGAGAGAAGTCACCCAGTCAGGGAGTTTTTGGAGCATCTTTTGATTTTAACACCTGAAGACCTTTGACATGTGGCATGGCATTGCAACAGACTGTGAGGAAATTACTGAACTGTCTTAGTTTAATTGCCTCTCTTGAGCTGATCTTTGGCCAGTTATTCAGTTTTTCTCTGAATGCACGCTGGATTACAAAGTGATGGCCATACCTAGCATTCAAAGCTTCCCATGCTTGTGTAACGGATGCCAACTAGTACTGTTCAGCGTAGAACGTTAGTAAAACCTCCCTCCCGAAAGCCTCATACAGTATCGGTAGCGCTGAGCTATCGGTCGGGCCTTTAGCTCAGCGCGATCGTGCTGTGTCTCCCATGCTCGAACTGTGTAGTTGACTGGTAGGTCGCGGGTTCGTGTCCCGTGTGGGGCGAACTGCGCAGGATGATCTCTGTCACAATGGTGCCGTGAACCCGGGATGGGAGTGAGGTTTAAGGGGGAGAGTGTAACGGATGCCAACTAGTACTGTTCGGCGTAGAACGTTAGTAAAACCTCCCTCCCGAAAGCCTCATACAGTATCGGTAGCGCTGAGCTATCGGTCGGACCTTTAGCTCAGCGCGATCGTGCTGTGTCTCCCATGCTCGAACTGTGTAGTTGACTGAGAGGTCGCGGGTTCGTGTCCCGTGTGGGGCGAACTGCGCAGGATGATCTCTGTCACACTTGGTCATAGGCTTCATGATCTTTTCTGTAGAAGCTTCCTTCTAACACAGATCGTGCCTCACCACCAAAGTATTTTTGCAGGTAAAACAACCTGTCAGCTGGATTTGTGCATCGCTGTTCTATCAGTGCTTTGAAGCTTTTGCTCCACTCTATAAAATGAACGGAATCTCCTGAGAAGACTGAGGGCTCAGGTGCTGGAAGCCTGTTGAGAACCATTGTGTCATGTAGAACCTGTACCAACAGTGCTTCAGTGCCTGTATTCTTTCTTTCTTTGTTATAGTTGTTCTCACAGATCTGTTCATTTTTTTTATTTCCTTATGGGATATTGGATAATGACTGATGTTGTGTGTTATTCTAATTTCATCCAAATCCTCATCTGGATCAGCTTCTGAATAAACTTTAAGTTTTGCTTCTATGACTTGGAGGTCTCTTTGAATTTTCAGCCTTTTAAGTTCTAACCATTATGTGGCAATGGCGTCCTCCATCTCCATTTCAGCTCTCTTTGCAGCAAGCTGGGCAACATACTCTGCTCTTTTTGCTGTGATGCTCTGGTGTTCAGATATGCATCTTGAATGAGTACGAGCAGTAGATTTGGAGATTGCGTTCCCAAATATTGACTGGGCATACTCATGGTTAAGAATCATGTGAAGTCTGGCATTTTCTGCCTGAGTATCAAACTCATCCTGTCCCAGTTCACATACGTACTTTCATTAGCCCCAACAAATCAGCTGTTACTGCAGTGCAGGAGTCCATTTTTCTTCTAATCTTAGCAGAGGGCAATGATCGAGATTGTACGTCTTCGTATGCCTCTTTCATTTCAGTTTCTAATCCTTCAACATCATCCATCATGCCACATAAGACTTGATCAGAACACTTGTGACAAAGTGGGTGAGAGCACACAATTTGTCACTAGTTAACATCTTTTCCAAACTGGGTTTACTATACTTGTATTGTTTGTTTTATCCAGTGTATATTTTATTCTGTAATTTGCAGATACTTACGATCCCGAGTTTGTTTGTATTTTGCTTTAAGTTTGATTACAGTTCATATATTAATATCTTGGTTTAAAATAACACACAAGTAATGGACTTAATTATAGTTTATTGGTTCATAATTGCTTTAATCATCATTTCATTTAGTTCAGTGCTACTTACCTCTTCATGTCTTCCAGGGTCAAAAGGCGGAAGTGTGGGTTCACTTCCTGTATTTATAGTTTTCTGACCTCATTAGTGATGTCATTGGAAGAGACCATCTATGAGGGGTTTATTTAGTTTAATTAAAATGTATTATTTGATTCTCTTGAATGATTATCTGTATGGTTTTCTAGGTTTGCGTTATTATGAGTTATTTGAGTTATTCCTCCTTCACCGTTCTCTGTCCCACCTGGAGAAGCCCGAGAATGCGGTGAGGATCATGTTCTTTGACTTCTCCAGTGCTTTCAACACCATCCAACCGATGATCCTGAAGGACAAGCTGCTGTGCGCAGGGGTGGACCAGCACCTGTCATCATGGATCCTGGACTACCTCACTAACCGGCCACAGTTTGTGAGAACCCGGGACTGTGTGTCCGACACGATCATTGGTAGTGCCGGGGCCCCCCAGGGAACGGTTTTGGCTCCCTTCCTGTTTACCCTTTATACTGCGGACTTCTCACACAACACAACACACTGCTATCTACAGAAGTTCTCTGACGACTCTGCAATCGTCGGCCTCATCTCCAACGGAGATGAAGCTGAGTACAGAGGACTTATCCAGGACTTCGTGGACTGGTGCCATAGGAACTGCCTCCAGATCAACGCGAGGAAAACTAAGGAGCTGGTGGTGGACTGCCGCAGGCAAGGACAACCCCTCACAGCACCAGTAAACATACAGGGAACAGACATCGAGATGGTGACATCCTACAAGTACCTGGGTGTTCATCTGAACAATAAACTAGACTGGTCGCACAATACCGACGCACTCTACAAGAAGGGACAGCGCAGGCTGTTCCTACTGAGGAGACTCAGGTCTTTTGGTGTACAAGGGGCGCTGCTGAAGACATTCTACGACACGGTGGTGGCATCAGCCATCACTTTTGGAGTGGTCTGCTGGGTCAGTGGCATTACAGCAGCCGATAGGAAGAGACTGAACAAACTGATCAAGAAAGCTAGCTCTGTCCTGGGGAAGCGCCCTGACCCAGTGGAGGAGATAGGAGAGAGAAGGATGGTGGCTAAACTGTCATCTCTGCTGGAGTCCAAGTCCCACCCTACGCAGGACATACTGAACGCACTGAGGATGTCATGGCGGCCGCTGGGTCGTCATCCAGCTCATCAGCTCCAGCCGCGCGCAGATTAACAGGTGTTAATCAGCGGCTCTTAAAAGCCAGCGTCATGGACAGCTCGGCACGGAGTCGTCTGTCTACCTCGTCAGAGTATGAGCCAGAGCTTCGTTCCACAGCCACGTCAAGAACGCCACGACCAGATCTATCACGTAAGAAGACTATCTGCTTCTCTACGCCAAACCTTTACTCTTGTGTCCAGGTGGACTTCCCAGGCGGCGGACCGGTACGCTCCCGGAGCTCCTCCTGGTCTACGGAGTCAGAGCCTCGTCTCATAGTCAAGCCAAGACCAC
Source organism: Pholidichthys leucotaenia (assembly GCA_020510985.1). Lineage (NCBI taxonomy): Eukaryota > Metazoa > Chordata > Actinopteri > Cichliformes > Pholidichthyidae > Pholidichthys > Pholidichthys leucotaenia. The sequence continues at coordinate 152,396,737 of CM035838.1, forward strand.
CACGACAAGACCTACCACGTAAGAAGGCTATTTGCCTGTCTACGCGCAATCTTTACCCCTGTGCACAGGTGGACCTCCCAGGCGGCGGACCGGTATCTCCAATGGACGGAGAATTACCCTTTCCCTTCCGGAGCTCCTCCTGGCCTTCACTGTTCCAGGAACTTTCTCCACTGCAGCTGCAGGTACTGTCACTCCCTCAGTCACAGGAATCATTGTCCCCACAGTTACGGACATTATCACTATCACGGCTACGGGAACAGTCAACGTCACAGCTGTCAGTGCAGTCTTTGCTCTCACCACGAACTCCTCCGCGGTTAGTGGAGTTATCACCGTCACAGCTTCAAGCACCAGAGTCACCACAGCACGCGGACATCGGAGAACGACTAGATACAGTCGGAGACAACCTAAAGTAAGCTGCACACCTGCACTTGTCCTTTTGTGCTGAACAGCCTTAACGGTTTCTGCTTGTGTGTTCTAGGGTTGCCAGGTCGTCCGCTGTATCGCTCAGCTCCGGTGACCAGGCCACGATATCAGCACTCACACTTGCACTACACTCACTTACACTGCACAATAAAGAATAGCTATTTTTGTATCTGCCAGTGTCTGTGTCTGTCTCTTGGGTCCTGAAACATAACAGTACGACTCCGTCACGTGACCCAATGGACAGCACACAGCCGCGCGGACTTAACACCCTTAGCGCCCGGGTAGACATGCTCGTACATCAGCAAACAGTTATTCTAAATCAGCTGTCACAAATTAACGGCCGGCTGGATCGCCTGGAGGGACAACAGGCTTTTTCCCCGGTCGCTAGTGCCACAACCCCTGCAGGTTTAGCACCTACTCAAGCTAACACCACGTTCGTATCTCGCCTCACCCCTGTTCCCACTCCAGCTCGTTTTAGTGGCAAACTCGGAGAGGCTCGGGGATTTATTCTCTAATGTGAGTCAGTTTTTCTCCGAGTCCCAGGGGACTTCGCCGTTGATTCAAACAGGATAGGATATATCATTAACCTACTGGGTGGTAGAGCCTTAGATTGGGCCTATTCTGTAATGGCAAGTCCAGGTTATCCCACTTTAACTTACCAGGAGTTTTTGGCGGCGTTTATGTCCGTATTTGATCATTCGGATAGGAGTGCGGTATTAACCGAACGGCTGTTGAGCCTGCAGCAGGGCGCAAGATCAGCTGCTGACTATGCAGTACACTTCCGGGTCCTTGCCGCTGAGATTGGGTGGGGGGAACCGGCACTATGCGGTATTTTCCTCCGCAGTCTCAATGCAGAGTTAAAGGACGAGTTAGCGACACGGGACAAACCTGATAGTTTGAGAGAGCTAATTGCCCTTGCCATAAGCATAGACAGTAGATTAAGGGAACGAGCTGCAGAACGGCGGTCTACCACCCGTCCTGTAAAACCCCGCCCTCGTTCCACCAGCTTTTCCCCGCTCGCTCTACCGGCATCAGGGGAGCTTTCAGATCAGGAACCCATGTTAATTGGACAATCTAAAGTATCAGCGGCCGAGAGACAGCGCTGCAGAAACTTAGGCCTTTGTTTTTATTGTGGAAAGGAGTCACATGGAGTTTTTGAGTGCCCAAGTCGGTTAAAAGGGAGGGTCCGTGGATTGCTGTAGGGGGATTCACGGACACGGACCCAAAAAGACCCCTCACGAGTTTCAAAATATGCATTAGACTTATCCACAAACACACAGAACATTCTACGCTAGCCTTAGTGGATTCAGGAGCTGAGCAAAACTTTGTTTCCAAGGACCTGGCAACCCAGATGGGCCTCAGCTGTCAGCCCCTGGATCCACCTGTCAGGCTGATTACGTTGTCTAAGACGTCACTGACCACCATAGCCTATCAGACGGCCCCAGTGTCCGTGATAGTCTCAGGGAATCACAGAGAGGAGATTAGGTTTTTAGTCTTGCCTGTCTCTTCTTCGCCTGTCATCCTGGGTTACCCCTGGCTCCACCTTCATAACCCCACCATCGATTGGCAAGGAGGGAGTATTATTGCGTGGAGCACTTTCTGCTTAAGCGCCTGCCTTCAATCGGCGGCATGCGCTCCCCCTGTCAAGGTGCCACCCCCCTCGACGTCAACTCAGGAGCTGTCCAAGGTACCAGAAGTTTAACGTGATTTGGGACTAGTGTTCAGCAAGTCACGGGCGTTGTCTTTACCCCCTCAACGGCCGTACGACTGCGCTATAAATCTGAAGGCTGGGGCCCCTCTTCCTGCAAGCCGCCTGTACAGCTTGTCAGCCCTGGAGCGCAAGGCCATGGATACCTATATTAAAGAATCCCTGGCCTCAGGGATCATCCACCCGTCGTCCTCGGCCATGGGGGCCGGCTTTTTCTTTGTTGGAAAGAAGGACGGGTCGTTACGCCCTTGCATCGACTTCAGGGGGCTTAACGAAATCACTATAAAGGATAAATACACCTTGCCTTTGATGAATACCGCCTTTGACTCCCTCCAGGGGGCGAACTGGTTTACTAAGCTTGATCTCCGCAATGCCTATCACCTGGTGCGCATCAGAGAGGGGGATGAGTGGAAGACGGCGTTCAGGACCCCAAGCGGCCACTTTGTGTATCTGGTAATGCCGTTTGGGTTGACCAACGCTCCGGCCGTCTTCCAGCGGCTAATTAATGACGGGCTGCGGGATTTCCTTAACTCCTTTGTGTTTGTATATCTAGATGATATATTGATCTTCTCCCGCACTCTGGAAGAGCACCAGGTGCACGTGCGCAGAGTGTTACAGCGCCTCCTGGAGAATCAACTTTTTGTCAAAGCAGAGAAGTGTGAATTCCACACAAACCAGACCTCTTTCCTTGGGTTCATCATCGCCCGGAACCAGGTGCTTCCCGACCCAGCTAAGGTTAAGGCGGTAGTGGATTGGCCCACTCCGTCCTCTAGGAAACAGCTCCAGGGGTTCCTGGGCTTTGCTAATTTTTATCGCCGTTTTGTGCCCAATTTTGGGAACCTGGCTCGCCCTTTGACTGCGCTCACCTCCCCTAAGACCCCGTTTTGCTGGAGTGAGGAAGCAGCCAAGGCGTTTAAGAAATTAAAGGACGAGTTTGCTTCAGTCCGTGTTCTCTCTCAGGTGGACCCGAATCTTCAGTGCTTGTGTAACGGATGCCAACTAGTACTGTTCGGCGTAGAACGTTAGTAAAAAACCTCCCACCCAAAGCCTCATACAGTATCGGTAGCACTGAGCTATCGGTCGGACCTTTAGCTCAGCGCGATCGTGCTGTGTCTCCCATGCTCGAACTGTGTTAGTTGACTGAGAGGTCGCGGGTTCGTGTCCCGTGTGGGGCGAACTGCGCAGGATGATCTCTGTCACAATGGTGCCGTGACCCGGATGGGAGTGAGGTTTAAGGGGGAGAGTGTAACGGATGCCAACTAGTACTGTTCGGCGTAGAACGTTAGTAAAAAACCTCCCTCCCAAAGCCTCATACAGTATCGGTAGCGCTGAGCTATCGGTCGGACCTTTAGCTCAGCGCGATCGTGCTGTGTCTCCCATGCTCGAACTGTGTTAGTTGACTGAGAGGTCGCGGGTTCGTGTCCCGTGTGGGGCGAACTGCGCAGGATGATCTCTGTCACACTTGGTGGAGGTGGATGCCTCTGACTCGGGGGTGGGAGCGGTTCTCTCCCAGCGTTCTCCTGAGGACGGCAAGATTCGGCCATGTGCATATTTCTCCCGTCGCTTGTCACCAGCAGAGAGGAACTACAGCATCGGGGACAGAGAACTGTTGGCAGTGAAGCTCGCCTTGGAGGAGTGGAGACATTGGCTGGAGGGGGCCGCTCAGCCATTCGTTGTATGGACTGACCACCGCAACCTGGAGTACCTCAGGACAGCGAAGCGGCTGAACGCACGTCAGGCTCGTTGGTCTCTCTTCTTTGGCCGCTTCAACTTCTCCATCACCTATCGGCCAAGAAGCAAGAACGGTAAGCCGGATGCCCTCTCACGACAGTTTGATGCACCATCTTCCGAGGAGCAGGACGCACCCATCCTACCACCCTCCTGTGTTGTGGGCGTGCTGTCCTGGGGTATCCGTACCAAGGTCCGGAAAGCGTTGAAGATGGAACCAGACCCGGGGGGGGGGGGGAGGCCGCTTGTTTGTTCCACGCTCTATTCGGGGCCAGGTGATTGAATGGGGTCACACCTCCAAGTTGGCTTGTCATCCGGGAGTTGGCCGGACTGTGGACCTTCTCCAGAGAACCTTCTGGTGGCCAGGGCTACGGAAGGACGTGGTGAACTACATCCAGGCTTGCGCTCAGTGCGCCACAGGGAAAACGACATCTTCTCCCCCGGTGGGTCTGTTGCACCCCCTGCCCGTCCCTTCCCGCCCCTGGTCCCATGTGGCCATGGATTTTGTGACTGGTTTGCCCCTTTCTGATACTTTCACCACTGTCTTGACTATTGTGGACCGTTTTTCGAAGGCGGCCCATTTTGTGCCTCTTCGGGGCTTGCCTTCGGCTCAGGAAACGGCGGACCTCCTTGTTAAGCATGTGGTTCGCCTCCATGGTATCCCCGCTGACATAGTGTCAGATCGAGGACCACAGTTTGTCTCTCAGGTATGGAAGGCGTTCTGCGCAGCGTTGGGAGCCACGGCCAGCCTTTCTTCTGGGTACCACCCTCAAAGCAATGGCCAGTGCGAACGGGCTAACCAGGAGCTCGAGGCCGCAATGCGCTGTGTTATCTCCTCCTGTTCCTCCTCTTGGAGTAAACATCTTCCCTGGATTGAGTACGCCCATAATTCTACGATCTCTACGGCTACAGGTGTCTCCCCTTTCAAGGCTATGTTTGGATTTGATCCACCATTGTTCCCGGAGGAGGAGAAGGAGGTAGCGGTTTCGTCTGTCCAGGCCCAGATTAGGTGCTGCCGGCGAGTTTGGTCCATCGCCCGCCGAGCCCTTTTGAGGACCACTGAACGCAACATCCAGGTGGCCAACCGTCACAGGAGACCTGCCCCGGACTACAAGGTGGGTCAGAAGGTTTGGTTATCCACCCGGAATATTGGTGTACCGGCCGAAAAGCGTAAACTCACTAAGCGCTTTATTGGTCCCTACACCATCTCACGTATTGTCAACCCTGTGTCTGTGCACTTGTCTCTCCCCCCTTCCATGCGCATCTGCCCTACTTTTCATGTCTCCCAGGTTAAACCGTACGTTATGGACCCTCTGTGCCCGGCCCCTGCGGCGTCTGCCCCCCCGAGGATGATCGATGGCCATCCAGCCTGGGGCGTGACTGCCATCCTGGACGTGCGCAGGCGGGGCCATGGTCTTCAGTATTTGGTGGACTGGGAGGGTTTTGGGCCGGAGGATCGTTCTTGGATTCGCCCATCGTTGATCTTGGATAAGCAGCTGATCCGCGATTTCCATCGGGCGAATCCAGGTAAGATTGGGCAGGTGCCTGGAGGCACTGCTAGAGGGGGGAGTACTGTCATGGCGGCCGCTGGGCCGTCATCCAGCTCATCAGCTCCAGGCGCGCGCAGATTAACAGGTGTTAATCAGCGGCTCTTAAAAGCCAGCGTCATGGACAGCTCGGCACGGAATCGTCTGTCTACCTCGTCAGAGTATGAGCCAGAGCTTCGTTCCACAGCCACGTCAAGAACGCCACGACCAGATCTATCACGTAAGAAGACTATCTGCTTCTCTATGCCAAACCTTTACTCTTGTGTCCAGGTGGACTTCCCAGGCGGCGGACCGGTACGCTCCCGGAGCTCCTCCTGGTCTACGGAGTCAGAGCCTCGTCTCATAGTCAAGCCAAGACCACCACGACAAGACCTACCACGTAAGAAGGCTATTTGCCTGTCTATGCCCAATCTTTACCCCTGTGCACAGGTGGACCTCCCAGGCGGCGGACCGGTATCTCCAACGGACGGAGAATTACCCTTTCCCTTCCGGAGCTCCTCCTGGCCTTCACTGTTCCAGGAACTTTCTCCACTGCAGCTGCAGGTACTGTCACTCCCTCAGTCACAGGAATCATTGTCCCCACAGTTACGGACATTATCACTATCACGGCTACGGGAACAGTCAACGTCACAGCTGTCAGTGCAGTCTTTGCTCTCATCACGAACTCCTCCACGGTTAGTGGAGTTATCACCGTCACAGCTTCAAGCACCAGAGTCACCACAGCACGCGGACATTGGAGAACGACTAGATACAGTCGGAGACAACCTAAAGTAAGCTGCACACCTGCACTTGTCCTTTTGTGCTGAACAGCCTTAACGGTTTCTGCTTGTGTGTTCTAGGGTTGCCAGGTCGTCCGCTGTATCGCTCAGCTCCGGTGACCAGGCCACGATATCAGCACTCACACTTGCACTACACTCACTTACACTGCACAATAAAGAATAACTATTTTTGTATCTGCCCGTGTCTGTGTCTGTCTCTTGGGTCCTGAAACATAACAGAGGAGTTCATTTAGCAGCAGACTACATCATCCTAGGTGTGCAACCGAGAGGTTTCGCAGGTCCTTCCTACCTACAGCAGTCAGACTGTATAACCTAAGCAGGGCTGCTCGCAGAGATAGCAAAAAAACGTGACGACCAAATAGTACTGAATGCAAAAGACGCAATAGACTTACACAATGGTCCCCTCCAGTATATACAACTAGGACAGTATCCGTCGCTACGGAGGGTGACAATATGTATGGGTACATATTCATACTATGCAGGATAACTAAGTAGACGGTTATGCTGTTTATTCCATCTCGCTACAATGCTCCGCACTTTGTATATACATTTATATATTGATGTGTATGTATGTATATCCACTGCTCTTATTTATATCTTCCGTACATTCTTAATTATTGCTCTGAGTGTTGCTATCCCTGTGCTGTTGCAATCCTGGAATTTCCCCATTGTGGGACTAATAAAGGCTTATCTTATCTTATCTTATCTTATCTTATCTTATCTTATGATAATACTTAGTGTTAGTAATGGTGATGGTGAAATAGTGTTGTGGAGAGTGTAAATAAAGAGACTGGTTCATACAGCAGACGACTTTATTCACTTTCACATGATGGGATAAAGTAGTAGTAGTAGTAGATTAGTTTATTTGACAGGGACAGTGCAATAAACATAGACAATTAATCAAAGACAATCAATCTGATGTGTTGCACATAGAGTGTATAGCTATTAGCTAATTTGCAACTCTTGTCCCTGGATGGGCTTTAGAAAAAAGAATCAAGATAAAAAATATACACAATAACCACATACATCAATGCAGAAAAATTATAAATACACAATTATAAATATTATAAAATATTATAAATACACAAATATAACAGCCTGACTCACATTTAACATAAATATTATAAATATTATAAATACACAAATATAACAGCCTGACTCACATTTAACACATATAACATAACTCACATTTGCCTATTTCAGGCCTTCCTCCCTCCGTCACTCACTATAAACAAACACATTTATTCCTTCCCTTCATTCACTCTCACTTTGCAGACAATTAATTCATACATGAGTACATTCTTGTTTATTTTTCAGCCAGTTTTTAACATTTTTAGTGAATGTTTTAAAGTCCGTTATTATTTTAATTTCATTTGGCATTGTGTTCCAGATGTGACTGCCCTTTATAGAGAAAGCTGTTTGTCCAAATGTGGTTCTGCGGTGGAATATTTTACAGTTATTGTTAACAGAACTCCTGGTGGCTCTGCTGCTGTCCTGTCTTTGGACAAAACCAGCAAGTGGCTCGGGTGCTGATTTATGAAAACATTTGAACGTTAATTTCAGAAGACAGAGGTCAATGAAGCTCTCAAAACTCAATAGGTTGTATTTTTTTAAAACATTACAGTGATGCCACCTAATGGGCTTTTTGTCCAAGATTTTTAGGGTTTGATTATATAATGAACCTATATGTCTTATTGTGGAAGGGGCTGCTTGAGCCCAGACTGTCAAACAGTATGATATATGAGAAAAAACCATAGAATGCATATACAGTGCAGCTGCTTCGTAAGGTATGTAATATCTAATTAATTTAAAGCAGTTCAGATTTTTTTTTACTGTTTTTGAAATTTTCTTTATATGAAGATTAAATTTGAGTTGAGGATCTAGTACAATGCCAAGGTATTTGAATTCTGTAACTAAACTGATGTCATGATCATGTATATTAACTTTAAAATGTTGCAGGTTACATTTTTTGATTGAAAAGCACATTGAGACTGTTTTCTGAAGGTTCAGCAATAGATGGTTCTTGAGGAGCCACTCTTGGACATCAACCATACTTGTAGACAGTACATCTGCAGCCTGTGCTGGAGTCTTGGCAGCTGTGTAAATAACTGCATCATCTGCATAAAGTTGGCATGTTGCAGCTGAGCAGTGTAACGGCAGGTCATTAATAAAAATGCTGAAAAGTAAAGGACCAAGAATGGACCCTTGTGGGATACCCATGCGGTTGTTTAAAAATGAGGATTTATCCTGGTGAACTTTTACACACTGTTCTCTATTCTGGAGATAAGATGCAAACCATTCTAATGTATTTGGGGAGAAGTTAAAAGATACCATTTTGGATAAAAGCAAACTGTGGTTTACAGTATCGAAAGCCTTTTTGAGATCTAGAAAAACAGCTCCTACCACATTACCCCTGTCCAAGGACTGTTTGACGTTTTCAATAAGGCAACAATTTGCTGTTTCTGTTGAGTATCCTGGTCTAAAACCAAATTGATGTGGATGAAGAAGTAGATTGTCTTGTAAGTAGTCTATCAGCTGTGTAGCTACAACTTTTTCAAGAACCTTAGATAGGACTGGTAAGATAGAGATTGGGCGGTAATTGCATATATCGTCTTTACTGCCTGATTTATGAACTGGTATGACGACAGCTTTTTTCCAGCCAGATGGAAATGTACTAGACCTAATGGAGAGATTAATGAGATGAGTCAGTGGTTTGATTAATATTTTGCTGTGCATTTTGAGAAAGGAGGTGCTCATATTGTAGATATCATTAGTTTTTGAGTTTGACAGTGTTTTAACAATACCAGCAATTAACTTCTCATTTACCTCATCGATGTGAAAAGTATCTGTTGGAAGTATGGAATTTGTGTTGTTGAGCACATTTGGCAGCACAAAAATTTTTGTTAAGTCTTCCACAGAGCCCACAAAGTGTGAATTAAATTCATTTGCCAAAGTAGCCTTGTCACTGACGGTCTTGCCATTGATTCTAAGTTCCTTTACCCCCTTCTGATCGTTTTTTTTATTAGTTAAGTTATTTAAATGCCTCCATAGGGAACTGTTGTTACCCTTTGCATGATCTATCAGTTTATTGTAATAAGATATTTTTGATTTTCGCAGCTCATGTACCACTTTATTTCTTAAACTTTTGTACACAAGGTGATCATTTTGTAGTTTGGAGGTTAGTGATGTTTTCAGTGCATAGTCTCGCCTCTTCATAAGTTTTCTTATTTCATTATTTAACCATGGTAGGCTAATCTTCTGTTGTCTACTTTTAATTTGCTTTGAAAATTTTTCTATAGACTTTGTGATTGTTGCAGTTATAAAATTACAACAATCATCTACTTCACATGTTGACATGAGCTGCTCCCAATTTTGATTCTCTAAGTAATGTTCAAACTCCTCATTTTTTGATTTGGGGATAATAAAATTTGATTTGTCAATATCGACTCCCCCAAAATACTGTAGTCGCTTTTTAGTAAGTTTCCTGACAGCAAGAACCATGTTATGATCTGAGAGACCAGTTACAAGATTATAGGTTCTGGTTATTCTTTCTGGTTTATTAGTAAATACCATGTCAATAAGTGTTCTGGATTGTTTGGTTATCCTGGTGGGTCCTTTGATGATTTGCTGGTAATTAAATTTAGTCATGAGGCTTTTCAGTTTTTGTTTGTCTTTTTTATCAGACCAGTTGATATTAAAGTCACCATGAATTATTGTTTCTCTGTTCTTCTCAAGTTGTTTAACCAGATCACTTAATTCATTATAAAAGGAAGAGTTGTGTGACGGTGGGTTGTACACTACTGCAATGTTGAAATTCATTACCGGAGAGAGACATACATTAACAGCTAAACATTCAAGTGAAGTATTCAAATCAACCAGTTGACATTTATATTTGTCTTTGATGTAAATTAAAACACCTCCTCCCCTCCCTACCTGCCTGTCTTTTCTAAAACACTGGTAGCCCACAATATCGATCATATTAGTGTCTATGTTACTGTGTAGCCAGCTTTCTGAGAGACAAAGGTAGTCCAGATTTGAGTCCAACAGCAACACCGAAATCTCATCTCTTTTGGGGATTATGCTCCGTATGTTTAAATGTCCGCCGAGGATCCCCTTTGGTTTAGCCTTGGTGTCCCAAAGAACTCGTGCATGATTAACAGTTTGGAAAAATAAATGTTGTTTTTGCTTTTGTACAGCTCGGTTTTGTGCTAACCCAGTGGTCTGCTGTTTAATAGTGGCAGGTCCAGGGTTAAGGTGAATATCTCCTGCCAGAAGTAGCAGAACTAACAGAACTTTAACTGTATATCCTCTGCCATATTGTGATTTTTGGTTAACAGCCATGTTTGCCTTAATTTGGAAGTTTTTGCTCAGGGCTTTTAAAGACCACATAGAGTGTAGGGTGAGATGTCCAAGCCCAAATCCATACAGATAAAACTTTTTAACTTCACCTTTGGTTGAGTTTGTCGGAAAATCCTTCTTGTTGCAGGTCCAGACACACAAAGACAAAACGAAGAGGAAGTAGAGAAGTAGAGAAGGCTTATTAGTGGTGCCCATCAGCCCACTTTTTAATCCGGTGGCCGCCATCTTCAGTCTTTCTTGGAAAGAAGGAAAAAGAAAATCTGTGGATAGTAAAATAAATTCTGCTTATATCGCCAGAATCTGATCCGATCGTCCTCGAATCCAGCTGGGCCTCAGCTAGCCAACTAGCCCCTTCCGTTGCTGGTCTCGTTGCTCATAGTCGCCGTAACTGGTCTCCCGTCCCGCTCCTCCAACCGAGTCTCGTCACACACCGCCGCTGCCACCGAGCTCCGCTGAGGTCACGGTAAGTCCTCCGCTAGGCACCGCCACCTACCGTTGTCTGCCTGGGTGAAATCTCTGCTGAGCCCCGTCAACAAATAGCCGCTTGCCTGGTAGTATCTCCGCTGGGCCTCGCAGCTGGGCTTCGATTCAGGCTGGTGTAAGGTGGAATGACTGGCGCCAGCATTAAGCTAACTAGCGTTAGCTTAGCAATCGCTTCGGGTAGTCTCGTCGCACACCGCCGCTGCAGTCACGGTAAGTCCTCCGCTGGGCACCCAGCGGATCAATATAAGTGATCAATATAACCATATAACAGTTATTTGTGTGACTCAAAATATTTGTACTCTGCTTATATTTAGGTACTATAACCAATATACCATAATGGAATATATATTGCCAAATGTGTGGCTCATCACCTGCAAAAAGAGTGGACCTCTGTCTCAGCACAGAGAATAACAACGTCCTGTGTGATCTATGGGAGGAGATGAATCAGAATCAGAATCAGAATCAGGTTTATTGCCATTGTTCATGTAGTACACAAACTAGGAATTTGTCTCGGTACAATGCTGCAACATTAAACATGATAAGATAAGAGAAATAAACTATACATGTAATAAAGTGTAGGATAAGATTAAGTGATACTGGTCAACAGTTAAAATATATATATATATTAGCCAGCAGCAGATACTGTGGAGAACTATATAGTGCAGTCGGTAATGCAGGAAGAAAACAGTGATGATTGACATGAGTCTGGTTGAGCTGCTGTACATGGTGCACGAGAGTCACTTAGTGTTCAGCAGTCTAATGGCAGAGGGGAAGAAGCTGTTCATGTGACGGGAGGTTTTAGTCTGGATGGACCGAAGTCTTCTACCAGAGGGGAGGGGGGCAAACAGTACATGACCAGGGTGTGAGGGATCGGCTATGATCCGGCCAGCACGCCTCCGGGTCCTGGAGATGTACAGATCCTGGAGAGATGGGAGCTTGCAGCCGATCACCTTCTCAGCAGTGCGCACGACGCGCTGCAGCCTTAGTCTGTCCCTGGCAGTGGCTCCTGCGTACCACACGGTTATGGAGGTGGTGAGGATGGACTCGATGATGGCTGTGTAGAACTGCACTAACATCTTGGTGGGTAGCTTGAGCTTCCTCAGCTGCCGCAGGAAGAACATCCTCTGCTGGGCTTTTTTGATGAGTGAGCTGATGGTCAGCTCCCATTTGAGGTCCCTGGTGATGGTAGTGCCTAGGAAGCGGAAGGAATCAGCAGTGGTGATGGGAGAGCCTGAGAGGGTGAGGGGGGGCAGAGGAGTAGTGACTTTCCTGAAGTCTACAATCATCTCCACTGTCTTCAGAGCGTTCAGCTGCAGGTTGTTATTGCTGCACCAGGACGCCAGCTGGGCCACCTCTCTCCTGTAGGCGGACTCGTCGCCGTTGGAGATGAGCCCGATGAGGGTGGTGTCGTCCGCAAACTTGATCAACTTGACAGACTGGTGGCTGGAGGTGCAGGAGTTGGTGTAAAGGGAGAAGAGTAGGGGGGAAAGTACACAGCCCTGGGGTGATCCGGTGCTGATGCTAGTATAGTCTGAGACAGTCTTTCCCAGCCGCACATGCTGCCTCCGGTCCGTCAGGAAGTCGATGATCCACCTGCAGAGGGAGTCAGGCACGTTGAGCAGGGACAGCTTGTCCCGGAGCAGAGCGGGGCGGATGGTGTTGAATGCGGAGCTGAAGTCCACAAACAGGATCCTGGCGTAGGTTCCCGGGGAGTCCAGGTGCTGCAGGATGGAGTGGAGGGCCAGGTTGACTGCATCGTCTACAGACCTGTTGGCTCGGTAGGCAAACTGCAGCGGGTCCAGGAGAGGGGTGGTGATGGACTTGAGGTGGGACAGGACCAGGCGCTCAAAGGACTTCATGACTACAGAGGTGAGCGCTACAGGTCTGTAGTCATTAAGTCCAGTGATCCGTGGCTTCTTGGGGACAGGGATGATGGTGGAGGATTTGAGGCAGGACGGCACGTGGCATAACTTAAGGGAGGTGTTAAAAATGTCTGTGAATACAGGAGCCAGCTGTTTCGCACAGAGTCTCAGGGTGGAGGGAGACACGCCGTCTGGGCCGGGGGCCTTGCGCGGGTTCAGTCTGGAGAACTGTTTGAGCACATCCTGCTCACTGATGATAAGGGGAGAGGGGGGAGGTGGGGGGGGGTGCCTTAAATGAAGTAGGGAATGTGGAGGCTGTGGAGCTGGAGGGAGGGGGGGAGTTGGACACAGATGACGAGGTGTCAAAACGGGCATAGTGTTGGGACAGTCTCTGACAAAGGGCTTTGTCATCCTGACCTTTAGGAGCCTGAGGCCGATAGTTGGTGATCTGCCTCAGTCCTCTCCACACGGAAGCCGAATCATTAGCAGTGAACTGCTGCTGGAGTCTCTCTGAGTACACAGATTTAGCCCTCTTCAGCTCTCTGTTAAACCGGTATTTAACCTCCCTGTAGCAGTCCCTATCTCCACTTTTCAGCGCTGCTTCCTTCTCCTTCCTGATCTGTCTGAGCTTAGCTGTGAACCAGGGTTTGTCATTAGAGTAACTCACCCTGGTGCGTGATGGAAGAATGTTCTCTTCACAAAAGTGGATATATGAGTTCACAGTGTCCGTGTACTCATCCAGATCATGCGTGGCTCCTTTAAGCATGCCCCAGTCAGATATTTCCATGCACGTTTCCAGCTTCTCCTCAGCATCACTGGTCCGTATCTTCGTAGTGCTCACAACAGGTTTAGTGAGCTTCAATCTCTGTCTGTATGTGGGAATGAGGTGAACCATCACGTGATCAGATAATCCCAGCGCAGCTCGAGGGACAGCGTGATATGCGTCTTTCACTGTGGTGTAACAGTGATCCAGTGTGTTTAATCCTCTGGTGGGGCATTTAATAAACTGTTTGTAGCGGGGGAGATCGTGGCTCAGATTGCACTGATTAAAGTCGCCAGCCACAATAATCAGCGAGTCTGGAAAACTCCGCTCTGTGTGTTGAATGTGATCCGCGAGCACGCGCTGAGCTTCGCGCGTGTCCGCGTCGGGAGGGGCGTACACAGCGATCAGTATAAAAGAAGCAAACTCCCGTGGGGAATAAAAAGGCTTGCAGTTGATAACAAGAAATTCCAAGGCAGGAGAACAGTGTTTGGAAATTTCCGTTACATCAGAGCACCAGCTACAGTTGATGTAGAAGCAGACACCGCCTCCTGTGGTCTTGCCGGAAAGCTCTGTGTCACGATCAGCACGGAAGAGCTGGAAGCCGTCGAGGCGCAGCGCGCTGTCCGGTATATTTTCCCGGAGCCAGGTCTCAGTAAAGCAGAGGACAGCTGAGGAGGCGAGGTCCTTAAAACGCATCAGCAGTCTCAGTTCATCCACCTTGTTAGAGAGAGAGTTGGTATTGGACAGAAATATGCCAGGCAGCGCCGTTCGCGAGCCTCTCCTGCGAAGTCGCACGAGAGCGCCCGCTCGTCTTCCTCTCTTCCGCCGTCTCACTTTCCGAGCCAAACAACAAACCAGATCGGCGGCAGGGGCTAGAAAAACTGGGAGGAGGTCCGTGGGGGTCAAAGTCCTGATATTTAAAAGTTCTTCACGGGTATAAGTGCAAGCAGACACACAATTGACAAACAAAAACAAACAAAGAGCGCAGCGAAGCACCATGTCGACCGCTGTGGGCGCCATCTTGGATCGAAAAAATGAGGAACCGGGTGTGATAAAGAATGGCTGAGTCTGGCCTACACTGACCTGGGAGGTGAAGTGGCCTTCATGTGGATACACTCGGCGCCAGGAACGGACCCTCCCATGGACCATGCACCTGGACTGCATTTGATAATGCATGCTTTCACTTTTGTTCATTTCTGTATAAATATTCTGGGTCAGGGCCAGCATAGTCAGTCAGACTTCACGACCTGACATTGCCTGTTGTTGTCAGGGAGAGAATTTTTGACCCAGCACTGTAAACTGCTATATTCAACTTGCTTAAATAAATACGTGTTCCAAGTAAACTGATATCTTCCTTGAAAACGAACCTGGGTGAACCATCTACATACATAGACAATCTTTGAAGAGTAGACTTCGATGGTTTTACACTTTTTAACCTAACACACATCAGTCATACACAGAAAAAGCATGTCTCAATACACCTTGGGTTTTCCTTTTATACCAACCACCCATCTCACATCTGCATGACATCTCACATGTAGTAGATTAGTTTATTTGACAGGGACAGTGCAATAAACATAGACAATTAATCAAAGACAATCAATCTGATGTGTTGCACATAGAGTGTGCATCACAATACATTCATCCCTTCTCCCCCCAACTCCTTCCTGCTACCTCACCATAATCTCCATAGCCATTGTCCTTCTCTGTTTACCCTCTGCATCCATTCTGAGATGATTAACCCAGTCTCTACATCCAGTCTGAGATGATTCACCCAGTCTCTACACCACCACCCCCCACCCCAGAATCTCAGACCGAGTTTCAGTCCTCACGTCCTTTTGGCTTCAGTCTCCTCCCGTATCTGCTGTAACGGGGGTTTACCGCCTCCGCGGCGCTGCTGTGGGGGACTCCTGGGGGTGTGTCTGTCTGCAGATGGGCCACGGCGAGGGAGGTGAAACCTTCGACTTGCCCGTGTGGCTGCTCTGATGAATCGTTTACTTGGGGAGTTCTCAGTGGGGGTCTTTTGCGCCAAGGGGCCTGAGCCAACAGCACTTGCTCGTCCGCCTCCACAAAGGTGGGCTTAAGTCTGTCTATGCATATTTTCTCCCAACGACCCCCCAAGTCTAACAAAAAGTGTTTGTCCCCTGTTTCCAGCACTCTGAACGGGCCATCGTAGGGTGGGTGCAATGGAGGACAGTGGACATCATGCCTGACAAACACGAACGCCGCATTCTTCAAAGTTTTTGGCACAAAAGCGCGTGGAAAACAGTGGTGGGCCAGGCCCGGCAGCGTGCCTGTGTCTGCACTATGCTGCAAACGCTGAGATGGGCAGTTGTCCGGCGCGGGATTATCTGGCAAAAATTCCCCGGGCAGCCGCAGTGGCTGAGAAAAAACAAGCTCCGCCGGGGAAGCCTCCAAATCCTCTTTTGGTGCAGAACGCAACCCCAATAAAACCCACGGCAACCGGTCTACCCAATTTGCATCCGTCAGCGAAGCCCTGAGCGCTGCTTTCAGCGACCTATGAAAACGCTTGCATAACCCATTGGCCTGTGGGTTGTACGCAGTTGTGCGATGAATTGCAACACCCAGGCTACGGGCCACCGCGGACCAGAGGTCTGACACAAACTGAGGGCCCCTATCGGATGTGAAGTCCGACGGGATTCCAAAACGTGCCACCCATGTCATCAAAAAAGCACGCGCCACGTCCGTGGACGTGGTTGCCGCCAGCGGGACTGCTTCTGGCCAGCGTGTGGTGCGGTCCACCACTGTCAGAAGGTGCGTGCACCCCTGCAATGGCGGGAGGGGCCCAGGAGGTCCACGTGAACATGGTCGAACCTCTTAGCCCGTATACGAAACGGCTCCAAAGGAGCCTTCGTGTGTCTGTGTACTTTGGCTCGTTGGCACTCTACACAGGCTGCAGCCCACTCTTTCACTTGTTTGCACAGGCCTGGCCACACAAACTTCGCTCCCACCATTTTGACTGACGCGCGCACCCCTGGGTGCGCCAGAGCATGAACTGACTCAAACACGCGGCGGCGCCAAGTGACTGGGACCACCGGGTACGGGCGTCCCGTGGAGACGTCGCAGATTAGGGGGGGCTTGCCGTCTTGCAGTACTCTGCTCTCCAGCCTTAACCCTGTTGGTCCAGACTGGAGCACGTGCACGTCCATATCACCAATCTGCTCTGCGGCCATGGCTGTATAATCTATCCCCACGCAGACCGGGGCCACTACTGCGCGTGAGAGGCAGTCCGCTACCACATTCAGTTTACCCGACACATGCTGAATATCGGTCGTTCAAGATCGCGGCCAGCTGTCTCTGCTGCCGGCCCAACCATGGTTCCAAAACCTTGGCCATTGCGAACGTTAGCAGCTTGTGGTCCACGAACGCGGTGAAGCTGCGCTCTTCCAGCCAGAACTGGAAGTGGCGTATGGCCAGGTGGAGAGCCAGCAACTCTCTGTCGAACGCATTGTATTTACGCCCACTGTCACGCAAAGCCCTGCTGAAAAAAGCGAGCGGCTGCCAAGAACTGGGGACACATTGCTCCACGACGGCCCCTATGGCTACATCCGAGGCATAGGTAGTGAGCGCTATCCGGGCCGCCAGGTCCGGGTGCGCCAACATTGTGGCGTTTGCCAGGGCTGTTTTAACCTCAGAGAACGCCTGCTCTCGCTCCGGAGTCCATTCGATTCTATCCACGGGTTTCCGTTTCTTGAGCGCAGCGTATAATGACTGCATGAGTTGAGCTGCGTGGGGGAGCAACCAGTTATAAAAGTTAACCATCCCCAAAAATTCTTGCAGCGCCCTGACCGTCTGAGGCCGGGGAAAATTCGCCACGGCGCGCACTTTGTCGGGCAAGGGTATCACTCCCTCCGGTGAGACGCGGTGCCCCAAAAAATCAATCTCCGTCACGCCGAACTGGCATTTCGCCGGGTTGATTATTAACCCGTGCTCCTCCAACCTCCGGAAAACCATCATGAGGTGGGTTATGTGTTCATCCTCGGACGCACTGGCCACCAGGATATCATCCAGGTAGACAAACACAAATGGGAGATTGCGCAACACCGCATCCATCATGCGTTAGAATGTCTGTGCCGCTCCTTTTAATCCGAAGGGCATGCGTAAAAACTCAAACAAGCCAAACAGAATTATTACCGCTGTTTTGGGTATGTCCTCCGCGCGCACTGGGACCTGGTGGTAACCGCGGACCAGGTCTATTTTAGAAAAAAATGCGTGCTCCGGTGAGGTGAACGGAAAAATCCTGAATATGGGGAATCGGGTAGCGGTCGTGCGCTGTGGCGTTATTCAATCTGCGGAAATCTCCGCACGGTCGCCACGATCCCTCGGACTTAGGGACCATGTGTAGCGGGGATGCCCATGGGCTGTTCGATCGCCTGATGATGCCCAACCTTTCCAGGTTGGCAAACTCCTCGCGCGGTATGGCCAGTTTAGCTACGTTCAAGCGCCGAGGTCGTGCGAAAACGGGCGGCCTGGTGGTAGTGATAAAGTGTTCCACCCCGTGTTTAGCGATGGCTGCCGAAAACGTCGGGACCGTGAGTGCTGGGGACTGAGTGAGCAGTGTGTGGAACTTACCGCCTGGAACTGTGACGTTGGCTTGCGTTATTGGCCTGGCCCCTCGAGCTATACAGGGGAGAGAATCAAAAGACAGTGCATTAACCAGGCGCCTGTTAGCAACATCGACTAGCAACCCATGTGCACACAGAAAATCAGCTCCCAGGATTGGGAAACTCAGTGCCGCTACGACAAAAGTCCACTCGTACTGTACATATGGCTGTGTAGGGATAAAGTCAGTATTCTCTCACCAAAAGTCTTAATGCCCGAGCCGTGTATTGCTACCAGCCCGGGGCCGCTAGGTCCTACTAGCCGGTCGGCGTAGGACGGCAGGATGATGCTCTTCTGGGCTCCGGTGTCTACGAGGAACCGTCTCCCCGAGCACGAGTCCGTCACGTAGAGCAGCTTGTTCTCTTCACCGGCGGTCACAGCTGCTACCAACTGCCGGCCTTGGTGTTTCCCGAGCGCTTGAATTGGCACGGTGGCACACATCTGCGTGCGTTCTCTCCAAAGCGGCGGTGGTAGAAGCAGAGCGTGTCTCTCTGGTGCTTCCTGGCCTCCGCTGCCGCTACCGTCAGCGGCTCCTCGCCTCCGCTGGTCGTCTCGCTGGGTTCCGACGCCGCCGCGTTCACTGTGAGGGCTCTGGTGGTGAGGGTGATCTGATCTGCCTCCTGGGCTAGCGCCCGGTAGTCACGCGCGGCCAGCAACGGCAAATTGGCAAGAACCGCTCTCGCCTCTGTTGGGAGGTTCCGGAGGAAAAGGTGGGCAAACAGAAAATGCCCGTCGTCCGTGCCCATTAACGGCAACATCTTCTCCATCAGTTCGACCGCCGAACCATCTCCTAACTCGGAGCGCCTCAGGAGCCTCTCTGCTCTCTCACAGTCCGAGAGCGTGTAGCGCCAGGTCAGCGCGGCCTTGAGAGGCTTGTATTTGTCGTGGGCTGGAGGCTGTTGGAGCAGGCTCGCCACTTGCTGAGACATGCGAGCGTCCAGCGCTGTGACCACATAGTAATATTTGGTGTTGTCTGCCGTTATTCCCCGGTGGGCGAACTGAGCCTCGGTGTGGTGGAACCAAGACCGCGGGTCGTGCAGCCAAAAGTCCGGTAGTTTGACCAAAACAGCGCACACGTTGCTGGGGGTTCCCGTCCGGGCCGTCTCTGGGATGCTTGCCACGTTGCTGGGGCTTCCCGTCCGGGCCGACTCCGGGGTTCTTGCCTCGTGTTCCATAATTCGTCAAGGGGTCACCAGTGTGGAGAGTGTAAATAACGAGACTGGTTCATACAGCAGACGACTTTATTCACCCTCACATCAGTCATACACAGAAAAAGCATGTCTCAATACACCATGGGTTCTCCTTTTATACCAGCCACCCATCTCACATCTGCATGACATCTCACATCACAATACATTCATCCCTTCTCCCCCCAACTCCTTCTTCCTGCTACTTCACCATAATCTCCATAGCCATTGTCCTTCTCTGTTTACCCTGTGCATCCAGTCTGAGATGATTAACCCAGTCTCTACATCCAGTCTGAGATGATTCACCCAGTCTCTACAGTGTAACCATTATACACATTTTGGTTCCTGCTAAAAGTACCTTATGTAGAAGTTGCAGAGAAACAGACGGGGACACGCTTGAGTCTGACAAATTTTATTAAATCTTCACCTCTTCCTCCCTTTAAACATCTCCTCTCTCTCTAAACTGGAAAAACCCCGGCTTCACATTAAAAGATCAAATTTGTGTGTGAGACCAACAACTAATATCACCACACAGGCCCCCCCAGAACACACAAATTACAACATAAATAAACACGCTAACAAAAAACAAACTAAAACAACATGGATAAAATTCAAAAGAGGAAATGACTCAAGAGAACCTCTTAGGCAACCTTATAACTCTGCCCCGATGACTGCACTGCACAGTCCTAGGGGGTGCAACTGCAACCGGAGCAGGCACAACCTCAGGCGCAGGGTTGGGAGGACGCCCCCGCCGAGCCGAGTGGGCTAGCTCAACCTCCTCATCACAAAGGACATGGGCGGGCTTCAAACGGTCCACCGAAATCCGATCCTGACAAGTCCCCAACTCAACCAAAAAATCCTTACGGCCTGTTTCTAACACCCGGAAAGGGCCATCATAAGGTGCCTGCAGGGGAGAACGATGGGCATCGTGCCGGACAAAAACGTATTTAGCCGACATAAGGCTGTCAGGAACGTAGGACCGAGGAAGACAGTGGTGCGCAGCCACGGGAGCAAAAACCCTAGCTTCCTCCCGACAATTAGGTCTCTTAACCACACTGGGACCTAACCCTGGAATGGTAGGACGAAACTCCCCTGGGACCCTCAAAGTCTGGCCAAGGACCAACTCAGCAGAAGAGGAGTGCAGATCTTCTTTATGGGCTGAACGTAAACCCAACAAAACCCACGGCAACCTGTCCACCCATCCACTGTCCACTAAAGACGCGCGGAGGGCAGCTTTCATAGTCCGATGAAACTGCTCGCATAGCCCGTTAGCTTGTGGATGGTACTCTGTGGTCCGATGGAGTTTAACCCCCAAGCTACCAGCCACTTCATTCCAAAGTTCGGAGGTAAATTGCGGGCCCCTGTCAGAGGTAACATCCAAGGGAACACCAAAACGGGACACCCAAGAGGAGATGAACGCCCGGGCAACATCAGACGCCGTAGTTGATGCCAGGGGAACTGCCTCCGACCACCGCGTAGTCCGGTCCACCATAGTAAAGAGGTGAGTAAAACCACGGGATGGAGGAAGAGGGCCGACCAGGTCCACCTGAACGTGATCAAAACGTCGCTCCGGAATCCAAAAAGGCCTAATGGAGCCTTTATGTGGTGCTGCACCTTAGCACACTGGCATGCCACACAGGTCGTCGTCCAAGTTTTAACATCCTTTCTGAGACCCGGCCATACAAACTTGGCGCCCACCAACTTAACCGAAGCCTTAACACCAGGATGCGACAAGGAGTGAACAGCATCAAAAACACGACGACGCCAAGCCGCCGGCACCAAAGGTCATGGTTTTCCCAATGAAGTGTCACACAGGAGAGTGGCGCCACTGTCCTGAAAACAGACATCCTCCAACTGCAAACTGGACTCAGTAGAACGAAGCCCCTGCACCCCCGGGTCTAACAACTGATCTGCAGCCATCTCAGCATAGTCCATGCCCAAATGAACAGTGGCAACTAAGGCACGAGAAAGGCAGTCCGCAACCAAGTTGGTCTTACCAGCCACATGCTGAATGTCAGTAGTGAACTGGGAAATAGCCGAAAGCTGCCGTTGTTGCCGAGCTGACCAAGGTTCAGTGGACTTGGCCATGGCAAACGTGAGGGGTTTGTGGTCAACAAAAGCGGTGAATTTACGGCCCTCCAGGAGAAACCTGAAATGCCTTGTTGCCAAGAAAAGGGCTAACAGCTCCCTGTCAAAAGTGCTGTACTTCCTCTCTGACTCGCGTAACTGCCTACTGAAAAAAGCTAGAGGTTCCCAGGAATTGCCCACCCACTGCTCACAAACTGCTCCGACAGCATAAACAGATGCATCAGTGGTAAGAGCAATGGCGGCCGTGGGGTCTGGATGAGCCAACAAGGCAGCATCATCCAGCGCAGCTTTAGCCCCATCAAAAGCACATAACCTCTCATGGGTCCACTCAATGTCCTGATTACCCCTCTTACCCTTCAAAGCCTCATACAGCGGGCGCATAATATGGGCAGCATGAAGTATGAAACGGTTGTAAAAATTAACCATGCCCAAAAACTCCTGCAGGGGCTTGACAGAGGAGGGGCGCGGGAAGGCTAAAACCGCTTCGACTTTAGCCGGGAGGGGTACGGCACCCTGCTGGGATACCTTATGTCCCAGGAACTCAAGTTCTGAGAGCCCAAACTGACACTTTGCGGGATTCACTATCAGTCCATGGTCACAGAGGCACCTGAAGAGCTGACGAAGGTGCGACACATGTTCCTCCACCGAAGCGCTCGCAACCAATATGTCGTCTAGGTATACGAACAGGAAAGGCATGTCCCGTAACACAGAGTCCATAAGCCGTTGAAACGTCTGTGCAGCACCCTTAAGGCCAAATGGCATCCTCAAGAACTCGAACAGTCCAAAAGGAGTGATCACCGCTGTCTTGGGGATGTCCTGGGGATGAACAGGCACCTGATGATAACCACGCACCAAATCCACTTTAGAAAAAATGGCCGTCCCTGCCAGACGTGAAGAAAAATCTTGAATGTGGGGGACTGGGTACCTGTCGTTGGTAGTAGCGTTGTTAAGGCACCTGAAATCTCCACAAGGGCGCCAACCCCCATCTGACTTAGGGACCATGTGGAGGGGAGAGGCCCACGGACTGTCGGAACAGTGCACAATCCCCAGCCGCTCCATGTTGGCAAACTCATCTCTAGCGATGGCCAACTTAGCAACATCCAGACGGCGTGCGCGGGCAAAAACAGGTGGACCCACAGTAGTAATATAATGCTCAACCCCATGTTTGGCTACTGCCGCAGAAAATGTAGGCACAGTGAGCGCAGGAAACTCAGAGAGAAGACGCTGGTACCTGTCTCCTGAGGCGAGCATGTTAGCAAGCAGCGGACCAGCCTTACTCAGTGTACATGGATAGGAATCAAAAGACACAGCATCAATCAAACATCTGTTAGCTACATCAACCAACAGTCTGTAAGCACACAAAAAATCTGCACCAAGAATAGGGACTGCTACAAATGCTACCACAAAGTCCCAACTAAATTCGCAGCCATTAAAACATACAGTCATAAACCTGGTGCCAAAGGTGTGGATAGGAGTACCATTAGCCGCGTCCAGTGGGGGTCCATGTCCACATCCAATAGCGTCAGCCGAAGAGCGGGGAACGATGCTCCGTTGCGCTCCCGAATCCACCAGAAAACGACGTCCAGCCGCGCAGTCCTCTATGAAAAGCAGCTTGTCACTGGCGCCGGTGCACGCAGCTGCTAGCGAGCGCCGGCCTTCTCGTTTCCCTGTGGCTGGAAAGAACACGGTGGAATACAGCGCCAAGCCTTCGGTCCAAAGCGGCGGCGGTAGAAACACAGGCTGCTCTCTTTCTTACAGCGATCCGAGACTGCGGCCACACCCACCAAAACTTCTCCATCAGACTGCCTAGGCAGCAGTGCATGCACAGACAAATGGCGAGAAACCAGCAAAAGCCTATCCGCTTCTTCAGCTAAACCCCGGTAATCCTTAGAACGAATGAGGGGCAGTTGGCCAAGGCAGTGCGCACTGGAGGCGGAAGTTGACGCAGAAACAGGTGGGTGAACAGAAATGAGCTGTCTCCTGAACCGAGAAGTGCCAACATATTCTCCATCAGCTCAGAAGGTTTGCTGTCTCCCAGACCAGTCATTGACAGAAGACGATCAGCGCGCTCCCAATCAGAGAGCTGATACAGCTGCAGTAGAGCCCTCTTCAGAGCAGCATATTTGTCGGCGTGAGGCGGGTCCCGGAGCAATCCCATCAAACGGCGAGTAGTGGCAGAATCCAAAGCCGCGACAACATAAAAATACTTCGTGTCGTCTGCGGTTATTCCACGCAGGTGGAACTGAGCCTCGACATGCTGGAACCAAGGCTCCGGGTCATGCTGCCAAAAGTCCGGTAATTTTATTGTAGCCGCGAAAACAGCCGGTGCGGGAGCCGCGGCAGATACAGAGGCTGTAGCGGCGATATCAGAAGAGGTCGCCTGAACAGACATTCTTCAAACGTCGGGGTCACCAATGTAGAAGTTGCAGAGAAACAGACGGGGACACGCTTGAGTCTGTCTGACAAATTTTATTAAATCTTCACCTCTTCCTCCCTTTAAACATCTCCTCTCTCTCTAAACCGGAAAAACCCCGGCTTCACATTAAGAGATCAAATGTGTGTGTGAGACCAACAACTAATACCACCACACTTACTTACCTGCATGAATGAGAAGGTCTAGAAGAAGCCGTTTTGTGGAGAGGGCAGAAGGTATTTAAGGGGCTGATTGTAGTCTATTAGGTATGCAGGACTGGTCAGTGTAGGAGGGTGTATGTGACCTTACATTTGCTCTTTTGAGGTCAGGTATGTTGAATTTCAAGTTAACCTTTCAGTTATGTTTTTTTTTTTATTTTGGATATGTTTTTGCACCTCC
Organism: Pholidichthys leucotaenia; assembly: GCA_020510985.1. Taxonomy (NCBI): domain Eukaryota; kingdom Metazoa; phylum Chordata; class Actinopteri; order Cichliformes; family Pholidichthyidae; genus Pholidichthys; species Pholidichthys leucotaenia. The sequence goes on from CM035838.1 coordinate 152,421,099, forward strand.
ACTGATGTCAGTAAAGACTGTTATTTTGGGAAAAGTCTGTCTTCTGCCAATTTTCAGCCACTCTTGTCAGACTACCTATCACAACACTCATCTTTACGTTTTGTACGAGCAGCTTTAACTGGATCTTTCCAAATTTCAGAAAGCTGGATGAATTTAGTCTCCATCTGTGAGGTCTTTCGTCAATTAAACTCTTGTATTCTAGGAGTTAACTTCATTTCCTCAGAGGATTCTCTGGGCTCACGTTAATTTGAACGACTGGAGGTAGGCTCCTGTGGTGGTGGCACTTATTGTGAAGTGCAGTGTGGTGATGCTGACTTCCTGTCACGTCACCGCACTGCCCGATATAGCGGGGTGGGCCCCCATAGGTACTTTCTCTTGTTCCGGATGATCCTGCTGGGTGCTTGCCGTGTTCTACCTAACAACATCTTCAATAAAGCTGTGTTCGACTTTACCATTCTCTTTGCCTCATTCATCACCAGGTTTGTGGACATAACATTTGGCGATTGAGGATTAACGTATGGAGGGGTGCATTACAGCACCCCGTCCCTTCCTCGAGCTCCCGGGCAAGCCGCCGGTGCCTTGGCTGCATTGGTTCGAGGCCTTCCAAACCTACATAACAGTGCTGGACCTCGGGAAGCTTTATAAGGTGAGGGCACATGCGCTTCTCATCCACAACCTGGGTATCGAAGGCCAGCGAGTCCTACAGATGCTTGGCGCATCGGACTTATTTGAGGACATCATGGACCTGCTAGCTAGCCATTTCACCACTCCAGACAGCGTGACTGTACGGAGAATTTGTTTTAGCCAGCAACGCCAATGTGTAGGTGAGCCCATCCACCAATATTCGCTGACTTGAGGCAGCTAGCTAGTGAGTGCCATTTTGGGCTGCTTGAAGATGAAATGGTGTGCGACTAACTAGCAGAGCACACGTGCAATGCTGGACTGTGAGCTAGGCTACTAATGGCGCTGAATGACTTGACATTAGCAAGAGCTGTCGAGCTAGCTCTCCAGTTGGAGGCCGCAGATAAGCTAGCTTTGGAGCTAAACTGGCGTCAGTTACAGAAGCCGCCAGAGCCACCCGCCATAGCAAATGTTGCGGACTCAGATAGCAAGGATTGCTTGGAAGACGAGTTTATGGAAACCAATGCTGCCAGCCGAAGGTCTTCCCCGGGAAAACCCCCATGCAAGGGTTGTGGGTCCACAATGCACCACCATAAAGCGAAGGAGTGCCCGGTTGTAGCAGATGTGGACGCTTGAATCACTATGCCAGGGTGTGCTGCTTAGCAGGATCTGTAAAGCGCTTTGGTCATCCAGAGATGAGAAAAAGCGCTATATAAGTGAATGCCATTTTACCATTTACCTGAGCTGGAGAGCCCATGGAAGAATCACCCCGCCCACCCCCAACAACCACCCATACGGTGAGCCCCAGCACAAATGGGTATACGTATTGTACAGTGGAGTTAGACGGCGTGGAGGTGCCACTGTTACTCAACACAGCGGCGGTGCAGTCAATGCTGAATTGGGCCACACTGAAGAAGTTTTTCCCCCACCACAGGATTAGAAATAACCCAGCACCGTTGTATGGCTACGGAGGTAGCAGGCTGTGCACTGTTGGGGACTGTGGGGTTAACTGCTTATTACAAGTTGGCGATGATGATTGACTTCACTTTCCAAGTGGCGTCCTGCGGCAGTAACATCATGTGGTGTGACCTGTTCTACGGACTGAGTTTCGCCATTAAAGATGGTGCTGGGAACGAATGGTTGGGTTGTTGTCACTGGAACCCACCGGTTCCGGCGGTAGAAGAGGATGTGGTTTGGGACGAAGGACTAACGGACACTCTCACTTTCGAGCCAGACCAGCCTCACTCAGGTTCAGCGCAGGAGAGTCTCAGTGCCGGTGCTCGGGAAGTTGTAGTGGGTAGTACCAAGCATGGTGGTGGGGCACCTGCGCCGGTGAGTGACGCCATGCTACCCCAGATGCCTCCAGTGCTTGGCCGCAGTTGGGTGGGGGTCTGCAGCTATGACACTGACCGCTACAACATTTCTAGAAGAGAATGGGGCCAGACCGACGAGCATGGAGTTACCACATACTCAGCAGCAGCACACCAGGCCGAGCAGGGCCCCACTTAGGGTTATGGTCTTGGTTTGGGTTCGGGGTGATGAACGACCACAGCAAAGATGGCCCAGACAACAGCCAGCAAAACATCAAGCATGTTTGCGGATAGTGGCGAAGTTGGGAGCGGCGTACTTCCGATTGTCTGACGGCTCGTCGAGGCATGCCAACCAGCTATGGCGTGTCCAGGAGGACACTCCAGGTGGCGAGGCTGGACGGGAGTTGGTGATGGCGGTGTGGGATCCGAGCTCCGTCGTCCAGAAGATCAGCCATCACTCCTGAGGCCTGCTGCCTCCAGGGGCACACCTGCTGAGGGGCTGCCCTGGGCCCCCCCCATGCCTATTCCACCTTTCCCACCCAAGTGACTGTGCTGTGACAGCCATGTTTATAGTTCTTGTGTTGTTGTGTTTTATTGTGTTTAGTTTAGGAGTATCCCTGTCATGGATTGCCCGACGGCAGAAAGGAGAGACCCAGGCGTTGAACTGCAGTTTGTGGTATTCATTGAAAACAAAAACACAAAGTTCATACAGTGCACCAACAAAATCCAAACTAATCCCAAAGCAAACTTATGAACGGTAGAATAAGAAGACAACACAGATCACACCAGAACAGGGGAAGACTTCAAGAACTGCTGTGTCATGGCTTACACGGAGACGTGGCTTACTGCGCATGACCGGGACGCGGACCTGTGGATTGATGGCTTTGGAGCCACACTTTGCTTGGATTGGCAGGAAGAGGTAACAGGGAAATGTCAGGGGGGCGGTGTATGTTTATATATTAATAAACAGTACTGCACATCTGTCACGGTCAGACAGCGCATCTGTACACCTGATGTGGAGCTTCTGTTCGTATCACTACGCCCCTTTTATCTGCCTCGCGAGTTCCCCCAGCTTTTCATCATGACTGTGTACATTCACCTGAGGGCAGATGCTGACTCCGCCTCCAGCACTGTCTTTGATGTGGTACAGCGGCTGCAGTCAATATCCCCAGAGGCGTTAAACTTTATTCTTGGGGATTTTAACCATGTTTCTTTAAAGAAGACACTTAAAAACTTTTATCAGTATATCTCCTGCCCAAACAGGCGAAAAAAGACATTGGACCTGTGCTATGGATCCATTGAGAGGGGATATAAATCAATCCCCCTTCCTCCTTTAGGGTCCTCAGATCACAACTGTGTACATTTGCTGCCCACATATAAAACTGCTCTCAGAAGAGGCAAGGTGAAGACCAGAGACATAGATGGGTGGACAGAGGATTCAGTGCACTGCCTCCAGGAATGCTTTAACTGTACGGACTGGGAGGTTTTCACACTGTCCTGCGGGGATGATTTGGACTCTTTGGTGGACGTCACATGCTCATACATGGCTTTCTGTAAAAATATGATCGTTCCATGTAAACGTGTCAAAATATATCCCAACAACAAGCCATGGGTTACAAAATCAGTTAAATCCTGCTTACAGAGGAAAGCACTTGCCTTTAAACAGGGGTCTGTTTCTGAGCTACAGGTTGCCACAAAAGAGCTGAAGTCCGAAATTTTAAGAGCAAAACAGAATTATAAATCAGAATTGGAAAGTAAGATGGCAACAAAGAAACTTGGTTCAGCCTGGGCCAGTATGAAAACTATTGCAGGCCTTCAGAGCACAGAGAGTAATCGTGTGTTTTTAGATGGTTTTAATTCAGACAGAGCTGGCTAATGCTCTTAATTGTTTTTAATGGTCATTTTGACTCCTTTGATTTTAGCACAGAACCCCAAGATTTGAAACAGAAACTCAAAGACAATCGGCACTTGAATATTGAGGTGCAGGATATTAAAAGGGAGTTCTGTGCTGTAAAAGTGAACAAAAGTTAGGGCCCTGATAATATATGTGGGCGCTTGGTAAAGTTCTGTGCACATGAACTGAGTCCTGTATTTCATTACATTTTCAATAAGTCCTTAGAGACACAACATGTGCCCAAGATCTGGAAAGATGCCGTGGTTGTTCCCGTTCCAAAATCCAGCTGTCCTAAAACGGTAAACGACTTTAGACCAGTTGCTTTGACTTCAATTTTAATGAAAATTTTTGAAAAACTGGTCAGATCTGAGGTCCTAAAGCAGACTGAACATGCATTGGATCCTTTGCAGTTTGCATATAGGCCTCACAAAGGAGTGGAGGACGCCACTGTCACTCTGTTTAACATGCCTTTTAAACATCTGGATTTTAATGGAACACATGCCAGGCTTTTATTTGTGGACTTTTCCTCCGCCTTTAATACAATCCAACCTCATATTTTAGTTGAAAGGCTCCTGCAACAATTTGATTTGAGCAATAATCTGGTGGGTTGGATTCTGGATTTCTTAACCAACAGGACACAGAGAGTAAGGGTCAATGGTACATTGTCTGACCTAAAGTGCTCTTCTACTGGCTCTCCTCAGGGGTGTGTGTTGTCACCACTACTCTTCATCCTGTACACAAACATGTGTCGGAGCAGACATGACAACAGACACATTATAAAGTATGCTGATGATTCAGTTATTGTCAGTCTCCTCCAGGATGTTGAGAGTGGCCACGGCCCAGTAGTTGATGATTTTGTTCTGTCATGGCGGCCTCTGGGCCGTCATTGGCATCATTATCTCCAGCTGCGCACAGATCCACAGGTGTTAATCAGCAGCTGTTAAAAGCCAGCGTTGCTGACAGCTCAGTACGGAGTCGTCTGTCCTCCTCGTCAGAGAAAGAACCAGAACTCCGCTCTCTGGCCTCGTCAAGGTATTCTCTTGTCTCGTCAGAAACTGTCTCGTCAAGAACTGTCTTGTCTAACTCTGACTCGTCAAAGTCTGCCTCGTCAAGAACTGTCTTGTCTAACACTGACTCGTCAGAGTCTACCTCGTCAAGAATTGTCTTGTCAAAAACTGTCTCGTCAGAGTCTGTCCCGTCAGAAGCTGTCTCGTCAGGATCTGTCTCGTCAGGAACCTCTCTGGCCTCGTCAAGAACCTCTCTTGCCTCGCCTAGGACTTCTGTTCAACGTCAAGCACGTAAGAGAGCTGTTTGTTACTCTACACCTAACCTCTACCCCTGTGCACAGGTGGACCCCCCTGGCGGCGGACCTGCGTCCCCAGCTGACGGGGTAACGCCAACATGCACACGTAGCGGTTCGCTACCGCCACGACTACCGGTACGTCTTGCTCCACAAATTCCTGAATTGTTACTGTATCAGTTACAGGAGTACTGGCCACCGTTACCGGTGGAGTTTGTGTCATCGTCATCTGTCGTGTCATCGTCTCCACGTTCTGTGGAATCACTCACCTCGTCATCATCTGGATTGTCATGGTCACCACGCTCAGTGGAGTCACTGGTCTTGTCATCAGCTGGTTTGTCATCGTCCCGGTCTGTGGTGTCACAGCCGAAGTCTCTGGAAGACCTGTCCTTGCCACAGTCACAGGTGGAAGCCTCAGCACGTTCACGGACGCCTTCACCTCCACGTTGCACGGCCGCTGGTTCTCAGCAGGACGTAACCTGTGCTTCTCCCAAGGTTGCCGGGTCTCCGTCCAGAGTGCTCAGCTCCAGTGACCAGGATACTATCCACGCTCTCACATTTGCACTACACACCCTTTCACTATAATAAAGATTATTGTTCACTAATTTACCCGTGTCAGTGTCCGTCTCCTGGGTCCCGAAACATGTCAGTACGACTCCGTCACGTTGACCCAGCGGACAGCTCACTGTCGCGCTTAATTAACACTCTTAGCGCCCGGGTAGATTTGCTAGCCCACCAGCAGACAGTAATCTTGAATCAATTGACTCAAATTAATGGTCGGCTGGACCGTTTTTTTTTTTTTTTTTTTGTTACTTATTTGTACCCGTAGGTAGACTTGGTTTGCAGTCTGGTGACAAGCCACCGGCTGCTGGTCCCTCCAAACACCGGCCGCTGTTTGGAGGGACACCAAGCGTTTCCCCCGACCGCAAGTACTTCAACCCCTGCAGGCTTGGCGTCAGGACTAGCTAACACTTCCTCGTCCTCTCGCCTCACTCCTATTCCAACACCTGCCCGGTTCAGCGGAAAACTCGGGGAAGCTCGAGGATTCATTTTACAGTGTGAATCAGTTTTTCTGCGTGTGCCTGGGGATTTTTCCCTCGACTCTAGCCGGATAGGCTATGTCATAAATTTGCTGGCTGGTAGAGCCTTGGACTGGGCTTATTCGATCATGGCTAGACCTAGCTATTCTTTGCTTACCTACCAGGAGTTTGTGACTGAGTTTCTGTCTGTATTTGATCACACGGATAGGGGAGAGGTGTTGACAGAACGTTTTTTAAGCCTACAGCAGGGAAAGAGATCAGCTGCAGATTACGCCATTGACTTCCGGGTCTTAGCCGCAGAGATTGGGTGGGGGGAGCCATCTCTTTGTGGTATTTTTCTACGCAGTCTCAACGACGAGCTAAAGGATGAGTTAGCGGCACGGGATAAACCAGATAACTTGCACGATTTAATTGCTTTAGCAGTTAGTATCGATAGTAGGTTAAAGGAACGGGCGGCTGGGCGGCGAGTTACTTCCCGTCCGGTTAAACCCTGCCCTCGTGTCACTGACTCTCTTCCTCTCGCTTTACCCGCGTCAGAGAAGGCCCCGGATCAGGAAGCCATGATTGTTGGTCATTCTAGGGTGTCTGCAGCTGAGAAACAACGCCGTAGGGATCAAGGCCTGTGTTTTTATTGTGGGAAGGAGTCACATGAGGTTTCTGAATGTCCTAGTAAGTTAAAAGGGAAGGCCCGTGGATCACAGTAGGGGGATTCACGGGCAAGAACACAGAGGAACCCCTTACTTGTTGTCATTTACCCCTCAGACTCATTCATACTCACACAGAACACTCCACACTAGCGTTAGTCGATTCTGGAGCTGAGCAAAATTTCATTTCTAGAGACCTGGCAACCCGGATGGGCCTTAGTTGTCAGACTTTAGAACCCCCTGTCAGATTGATTACCCTGTCCAAGGCGTCGTTGACTACCATTAACCTTCAGATAGCGCCTGTGTCCGTTATTGTTTCTGGGAATCACAGGGAGGAGATTCAGTTCCTAGTGCTCCCCGTTTCCTCTTCGCCCGTTATTCTGGGATATCCCTGGCTGTGCCTACATAACCCCACTATTGATTGGCAAACTGGGAGAATAACGGCATGGAGTACGTTCTGCCTTAGTGCCTGTCTCCAATCAGCGGCGTGCGCCCCATCCGTGAAAGTGCCTCTGCCCGATTCATCTCCACCGGATTTATCTAAGGTACCTGAGGCTTATCACGATTTGGGGCAAGTGTTCAGCAAATCTCGGGCGTTGTCTTTACCCCCCCATTGTCCGTATGATTGCGCCATTAATCTGAAGGCTGGGGCCCCACTACCTGCTAGCCGCCTTTACAGCCTGTCAGCCCCGGAGCGCGAGGCCATGGATACATACATTAAGGAATCCTTGGCCTCTGGTATCATCCGCCCGTCATCTTCGGCCGTGGGGGCCGGTTTTTTCTTTGTTGGTAAGAAGGACGGTTCACTACGCCCCTGTATTGACTTCCGGGGGCTGAATGAAATAACGGTCAAGGATAAATATACACTGCCCTTGATGAACACTGCGTTTGACTCCCTCCAGGGGGCATCATGGTTTACTAAATTGGACCTCAGAAATGCCTACCATCTAGTGCGCATTAGAGAAGGAGATGAGTGGAAGACGGCTTTTCGGACCCCCAGCGGTCATTTTGAGTAACCGGTAATGCCGTTTGGGTTGACTAACGCCCCAGCCGTTTTCCAGCGTTTGATTAACGATGTACTACGGGATTTTTTGAACTCATTTGTTTTCGTTTAACTTGATGATATCCTCATCTTCTCCCGCTCACTAGAGGAACATCGAGTGCATGTCCGTAGGGTATTACAGCACCTCCTGGAGAACCAGTTGTTCATCAAGGCCGAAAAATGTGAGTTTCACACTGATCACTGATTTTTTTTCTCCTCTCGGCGCCACACCAGTCGGCTGCCTTTTGCAACAGCGGCTCGATTCCGAGTTTTTTTTCCCTTCCTCTCTCTTTTGATCACTTTTTTTTTTTCACCCCACTTATATCACGGACACACAGATCATCCCAAATGTCTCCTGAGCCGGTGGACGGAGCCACTGTTTATAGCAGGATACGATATAACAGGGAAGAGCTGCTAGCATTTAACCGCCACCCGGTCCCACTGGAAAAACTCGACATACCGAGAGAACTGAGGCGAAAACGCCGCGGCTGCCGGGCTGGAGTAAGGCGGAGGACAAAAAATATAAGGTACAGACCCTCCCTTCCATCTGTTGTCATGGGAAATGTACGGTCGATACTGGGAAAGTTAGATGAGCTAGCGGCTATCTCCCGTTATGATAGCACTTACCGGGAGTGCTCTCTCCTTTTGTTTACTGAGACGTGGCTAACTGAACTAGCAGCAGATGCTAACATTGAGCTGGAGGGTTTTCACATGATACGAGCTGACCGAACACCAGAGAGTGGCAAAACTAGGGGCGGTGGAGTGATCATGTATGTTAACAACAACTGGTGCAGACCGGGACATATCACTGTTAAACAACGACACTGCAGCAAAGACATTGAGTTGCTAGCTGTTAGCATGAGGCCTACATATCTCCCGAGAGAACACTCACACGTGATCTGCATTGTTGTTTATGCAAATCCGACGGCGAATGCTGGGACAGCGCGTGACGTCATCCATTCAGTAACCAGCAGGCTGCAGACAGAACACCCAGATGCTCTTCTCCTCATCTCAGGCGATTTCAACCACGTTTCACTGTCTCCCATTCTGCCCACTTTCACCCAGTATGTCACATGCCACACTAGAGACAATAAAACACTGGATTTGTTCTACGCAAACACTAAGGAGGCGTACACCTCATCACAACTCCCCCCACTTGGGAGATCGGATCACAACTTGGTTCATCTCCGACCGGTGTACAAACCCCTAGTGCACAGACAACCTCCGGCCATGCACACTGTGGAGTTATGGTCTGAGGAGACAATGGACACTCTAAAGGACTGTTTTGAAGCCACTGCCTGGAAGCAGCTCTGCGATCCACATGGTGAGGACATCGATGGCCTCATTCACACCTTCACGGGCTACCTCAGCTTCTGTGTGGACAAATCCGTTCCCACCAAGACCATACGGCGTCACTCAAACAACAAACCCTGGATCAACCCTGAGACAAAAACACTTCTGAAAGAGAAGAAGAGGATCTTCAGGTCGGGGAACAGGGAGATGCTGAAGTCCGTACAGAGGGAGCTGAGGAGAAAGATCAGAGAAGGCAAGGACAGCTTCAGGAAGAAGATGGAGGACAAGCTGCAACAGAGCGACATCAGCGGGGTCTGGAGAAACCTCAAAACCATCTCGGGGCTCCAGAATACCTCCCCCCAGGCCACGGGGGGCAGGGAGTGGGCGAACAACCTGAATCTGTTTTTCAATAGATTTGACCAACCGCCCTCCCCCCTGTCTGCACAACAACCACTGCTGCCTCTAAGAAATCAAGTCCTGCTACCCACTCCCCACTCCACCGACACCCCCCCCACTCCCAACACACAGCCCCCCATCCTGACCCTGACCAAGACCCAGGTGAGGACGGAGCTGAGGAAGATCAAGGCGAGGAAGGCGTCGGGACCGGACGGCATCAGCGCAAAGCTCCTCAAGTCCTGTGCAGACCAGCTGTGTGGGATTGTGACGTATATCTTCAACATGAGCCTGAAACTGGGGAGGGTACCACAGCTGTGGAAAACATCTTGTGTGGTACCTGTACCAAAAACTTCCCACCCCAAAGACCTGAACAGCTTCAGACCGGTGGCCTTGACGTCCCACTTGATGAAGACCCTGGAGAGACTGCTCCTTGCTCATCTCCGCCCCCTGGTGGAACCAGCGATGGATCCACTCCAGTTCGCCTACCAGCATGGCATTGGGGTGGAGGATGCGGTGATCTTCCTCCTTCACCGTTCTCTGTCCCACCTGGAGAAGCCCGGGAATATGGTGAGGATCATGTTCTTTGACTTCTCCAGTGCTTTCAACACCATCCAACCGATGATCCTGAAGGACAAGCTGCTGCGCGCAGGGGTGGACCAGCACCTGTCATCATGGATCCTGGACTACCTCACGAACCGGCCTCAGTTTGTGAGAACCCGGGACTGTGTTTCCGACACGATCATCAGTAGCACGGGGGCCCCCCAGGGAACGGTGCTGGCTCCCTTCTTGTTCACTCTTTATACTGCGGACTTCTCACACAGCACAACACATTGCCATCTACAGAAGTTCTCTGATGACTCTGCGATCGTTGGTCTCATCTCCAGCGGAGATGAAGCTGAGTACAGAGGGCTTATCCAGGACTTTGTGGACTGGTGCCATCGGAACTGCCTCCAGATCAACGCGAGGAAAACTAAGGAGCTGGTGGTGGACTGCCGCAGGCATGGGCAGCCCCTCACAGCACCAGTAAATATACAGGGAACAGACATCGAGATGGTGACATCCTACAAGTACCTGGGTATTCATCTGAACAATAAACTAGACTGGTCACACAATACTGACGCACTCTACAAGAAGGGACAGCGCAGGCTGTTCCTGCTGAGGAGACTCAGGTCTTTTGGTGTACAAGGGGCGCTGCTGAAGTCATTCTATGACACGGTGGTGGCATCAGCCATCACTTTTGGAGTGGTCTGCTGGGGCAGTGGCATTACTGCAGCCGATAGGAAGAGACTGAACAAACTGATTAAGAAAGCTAGCTCTGTCCTGGGGCAACGCCTTGATCCGATGGAGGAGATAGGAGAGAGAAGGACGGTGGCTAAACTGTCATCTCTGCTGGAGTCCGAGTTCCACCCTATGCAGGACATACTGGATGCACTGAGGAGCTCATTTAGCAGCAGACTACATCATCCCAGGTGCACAACCGAGAGGTTTCGTAGGTCCTTTCTACCAACGGCTGTCAGACTGTACAACCTAAGCAGGGCTGCTCGCAGAGATAGCAAAAAGACGTAACAAACTAATAGTTTTGTTTGTTTTTTTTTTGAATGCAAAAGATGCAATAGACTTACACAATGGTCCTCTCCGGCATACAACTAGGAACATACCGGTCGCTATGGAGGGTGAGAATATGTATGGGCACATAATCATACCATGTAGGATAACTAAATAGACGGTTATGCTGTTTCATCCCACCTAGCAACAATGCTCTGCACTGTGTGTGTTTATATATTTACATATTTATTCCATCTAGCTACAATGCTCTGCACTGGGTGTGTTTATATTTATATATCTATATATTTATTCCATCTAGCTACAATGCTCCGCACTGTGTTTTTATATATCTACATATTATTCCATCTAGCTACATTGCTCCGCACTGTGTGTGTTTATATACTTGCATATTTATTCCACCTAGCTGCAATGCTCCATACTGTGGGTGTTTATATATTTACATATTTATTCCCTCTAGCTACAATGCTCTGCACTGTGTGTTCATATATTCATATATTTATTCCATCCAGCTACAATGCTCTGCACTGTGTGTCTGTGTGTGTGTGTGTGTATATATATATATTTTATAGTAATATGTACATATGTATATTAGCTGCTCTTGCTTGCTTGTTTTTTCTTGCCTTCTGATTGTTGCTCTGAGTGTTGCTATCCCTGTGCTGTTGCAATCCTGGAATTTCCCCGTTGTGGGACTAATAAAGGCTTATCTTATCTTATCTTATCTTATCTTATCAGACCTCCTTCTTAGGATTTATTATTGCTCGTAACCAGGTGATTCCTGACCCTGCCAAGGTCAAGGCAGTGGTGGAATGGCCTGCACCCACCTCCAGAAAGCAGCTTCAGGGGTTCCTGGGGTTTGCTAATTTTTATAGGAGGTTCGTGCCTAATTTTGGTAATATTGCTCGTCCTTTGACTGTCCTCACCTCCCCTAAGATTTCATTCTGCTGGAGTAAGGAAGCAGCCGATGCTTTTGAGAAGCTCAAGAGGGAGTTCGCCTCGGCCCGAGTCCTTACCCAGGTGGACCCGAAGCTTCAGTGCTTGGTGGAGGTGGACGCGTCTGATGCGGGAGTTGGAGCAGTACTCTCCCAACGATCTCCTGTGGATGGTAAGATTCGCCCTTGTGCTTTTTTCTCTCATCGTCTCTCCCCTGCAGAGAGGAATTACAGCATCGGGGACAGGGAGTTACTGGCTGTGAAATTGGCCTTGGAGGAATGGAGACATTGGCTGGAGGGGGCTGCTCAGCCGTTCGTGGTTTGGACTGATCACCGTAATCTGGAGTACCTCAGGACGGCTAAGCGCCTGAATGCACGCCAGGCTCGCTGGTCCCTCTTCTTCAGCCGGTTTAATTTTACCATCACGTACCGGCCGGGAAGCAAGAACGGTAAGCCGGACGCTCTCTCCCGGCAGTTTGACCCCCCATCCTCCGAGGACCAGGAGACCCCTATCCTGCCGCCTTCCTGCGTCGTGGGCGCCCTGTCCTGGGGAATCTGCAAGACGGTTCGCCAGGACCAGAAGACTGAGCCGGACCCTGGGGGGGGACCCCCGGGCCGCTTGTTTGTTCCACGCGCTGTCCGAGGCAAGGTGATTGAGTGGGGTCACGCTTCCAAGTTGGCTTGTCATCCTGGAGTGGGTCGGACTGTGGATCTCCTCCAAAGGACCTTCTGGTGGCCAGGGTTGCGGAAGGACGTTGTTGGCTATATCCGGGCCTACCCTCAGTGCGCCACCGGGAAGACGACGTCATCTCCCCCGGCGGGCTTACTTCATCCGTTACCTGTTCCTTCACGCCCCTGGTCTCATGTAGCTATGGATTTTGTGACTGGGTTACCCACTTCAGATGACTACACCACAGTGTTAACCATTGTTGACCGGTTCTCGAAGGCGGCCCATTTTGTGCCACTTCGGGGTCTGCCTTCGGCCCAGGAGACTGCGGACCTCCTGGTGCAACACGTGGTACGTCTTCATGGCATCCCTGCGGATATTGTGTCTGATCGAGGACCCCAGTTTGTATCTCAAGTTTGGAAGGCCTTCTGTACGGCACTTGGAGCCACTGCCAGCCTCTCCTCTGGCTATCATCCCCAAAGTAATGGTCAGTGTGAGAGGGCTAATCAGGAGCTGGAGGCCGCCCTCCGTTGTGTCATCTCCTCCTGCTCATCCTCCTGGAGCAAGTTCCTGCCCTGGATTGAGTACGCTCACAACGCCACGATCTCCACCGCCACGGGCGTCTCCCCGTTTAAAGCCTCGTGTGGGTTTGATCCTCCGTTGTTTCCTGAGGAGGAGAAGGAGGTAGCGGTTCCTTCAGTCCAGGCACATATTAAGCGCTGCCGGCGAGTGTGGCTCCTCGCTCGCCAAGATTTGTTGAAGACCACTGAACGTAATATCCAGGTGGCCAACCGGCATAGGAGACCCGCCCCGGACTATAAGGTGGGTCAGAAGGTTTGGTTATCTACTCGGAATATTGGTGTGCCGGCTGAAAAGCGTAAGCTAACTAAACGCTTTATTGGTCCCTACACCATTAATCGGATTGTTAACCCTGTGTCTGTGCGCTTGTCTCTCCCCTCTTCGATGCGTATCTGCCCCACTTTCCATGTCTCCCAGGTCAAGCCGTACGTCTCTGACCCCCTGTGCCCTACTCCCGCGGCACCCCCACCCCCAAGGATGATCGATGGCCATCTGGCCTGGGGGGTGACTGCCATCTTGGATGTTTGTAGGCGGGGTCGGGGCCTTCAGTACTTGGTGGACTGGGAGAGGTTTGGACCGGAGGATCGGTCTTGGATTCGCCCAGTGTTGATCTTGGATAAGCAGCTGATTCGCGACTTCCACTGGGCGAATCCAGGTAGGATTGGGCAGGTGCCTAGAGGCACTGCTAGAGGGGGGAGTACTGTCATGGCGGCCTCTGGGCCGTCATTGGCATCATTATCTCCAGCTGCGCACAGATCCACAGGTGTTAATCAGCAGCTGTTAAAAGCCAGCGTTGCTGACAGCTCAGTACGGAGTCGTCTGTCCTCCTCGTCAGAGAAAGAACCAGAACTCCGCTCTCTGGCCTCGTCAAGGTATTCTCTTGTCTCGTCAGAAACTGTCTCGTCAAGAACTGTCTTGTCTAACTCTGACTCGTCAAAGTCTGCCTCGTCAAGAACTGTCTTGTCTAACACTGACTCGTCAGAGTCTACCTCGTCAAGAATTGTCTTGTCAAAAATTGTCTCGTCAGAGTCTGTCTCGTCAGAAGCTGTCTCGTCAGGATCTGTCTCGTCAGGAACCTCTCTGGCCTCGTCAAGAACCTCTCTTGCCTCGCCTAGGACTTCTGTTCAACGTCAAGCACGTAAGAGAGCTGTTTGTTACTCTACACCTAACCTCTACCCCTGTGCATAGGTGGACCCCCCTGGCGGCGGACCTGCGTCCCCAGCTGACGGGGTAACGCCAACATGCACACGTAGCGGTTCGCTACCGCCACGACTACCGGTACGTCTTGCTCCACAAATTCCTGAATTGTTACTGTATCAGTTACAGGAGTACTGGCCACCGTTACCGGTGGAGTTTGTGTCATCGTCATCTGTCGTGTCATCGTCTCCACGTTCTGTGGAATCACTCACCTCGTCATCATCTGGATTGTCATGGTCACCACGCTCAGTGGAGTCACTCGTCTTGTCATCAGCTGGATTATCATCGTCACCACATTCTGTGGAATCACTGGTCTTGTCATCAGCTGGTTTGTCATCGTCCCGGTCTGTGGTGTCACAGCCGGAGTCTCTGGAAGACCTGTCCTTGCCACAGTCACAGGTGGAAGCCTCAGCACGTTCACGGACGCCTTCACCTCCACGTTGCACGGCCGCTGGTTCTCAGCAGGACGTAACCTGTGCTTCTCCCAAGGTTGCCGGGTCTCCGTCCAGAGTGCTCAGCTCCAGTGACCAGGATACTATCCACGCTCTCACATTTGCACTACACACCCTTTCACTGTAATAAAGATTATTGTTCATTAATTTACCCGTGTCAGTGTCCGTCTCCTGGGTCCCGAAACATGTCATGTTCACTGGTGTGAGGATTCCTACCTGCAGCTGAATACGACAAAAACTAAAGATATGATTATTGACTTTAGGAGGAAAACTCCCAGGCACAAAGTCACCGTACTAAAAGGTCAGACCACCGAATGTGTACAATTCTACAAATATCTTGGGACGATTATTGATAGTAATTTAAACTTTGAAGAGAACTGTGAAAGGGTGTGCAAAAAGGGTCAGCAACATTTCAACAAATCTACCTACGGGTACAAATAAAGTAAGCTGAGTTTGCATTGTTTGAGGAAACTTGCATGCTTCCAAATTGACCGAACCATAATGACAATGTTTTATCGGGCTTTTATTGAATCTGTTTTATCCTTTTCTTTAGTGTCATGGTTTGCTCAGATAAAACTGAAACAGAGGAAATCCTTGGATCAGGTAGTTAGATGGTCCAGTCGTTTGCTTGGTGAGTCACAGCTGAGCCTGACATCCTTGTACACCAGACAGGTACAGAGGATTGCTACCTCCATTTTAAATGATGACTCCCACCCTTTGCACTGCCACTTTCAGCTTCTTCCCTCAAGACGGAGGTTTGCTGTCCCAAAAAGTAAAACCCAGCGCTACAAAAACAGCTTTGATCCTGCTGCTGTCAAAGAGTTGAACAAGTTGTAACAATATATTGCACATAATTTAGGTACCTATTTATTAACTCCATTTTATATTTATTTATTTTTGTAGGATTTTATTTGGGTTCTAAATCTTTTATTGGGTTTTAGACCTTTGAGTTAGGTTGGGTTTTAGACCTTTGAGAACACAAATGATGGCAGGTGTGGATACCATGAGCGGGCAAGAGGTGACCATGATTACAACAGAAATCAGCTGGGAGTAGTGAGAGGAAGAAGACGGGACTGACAGCTGACAAGAGCACTGCCCACAACAGAGCAAAAAACCCAGAAGTGCCACTGACAGCTGCAACCCCAGGGAGTGAGAGAGAGAGAGAGAGAGAGAGAGAGAGAGCGAGAGAGAGAACACAGCAGGATAAGAATATAATGCAATGGTAAATAAAGACAAGTAAATCCAAATATGTAAATAACAAAACTACAAAGAACGTTAATGGGAAAATAAATCATACTAAGTAACCATATGTGAAATTAACCAAAGATAAAAAAAAAAAAAAAAAAACAGGAATGGGGGGGTAGGGGTCACATGGTGAATGGAGGTGAACGGACGTGAGTTTCTTCGTGTCCGCACTGGATTGCCTGGAATATACATAAATGTTATCATATTTTACCAGTGAAATTTCATCTTGAAGACACCCATAATGTCATTGGATAATTTTTTCGCACAACCTGGACCAACTAAGAAGAAGGATATGTGTAAAAGAGGAGGGAAAGCCAGTGCTATTGCTAGCAACGCAGGTGTTAGCCACAGCCTCGACGAGAACACAACAGGTGAAGCTAATGCTAACAGTGTGGACGAGGAAGAGCTAAATGCACAGCGAGACGACTCGATAGTGGAGCGGGTGTCTGCTAATATAGCAAAGGTGTTGGACAGCAAGTTGTCCGACATAATTACACCAGTCACTGAGCTTTCTGTGAAGTTTGACAGTTTAATTGAGAGCCTGGGAACAGTGGAGCAGCGGGTTTCTGACCTGGAGGATGTTGCGGCCACTAAAACACCGCAGGTGGAGGCGCTGGAAGCCCAGCTAAAGAAAGTGCAGGACCACTTGGAAAGTTTTGAAAATCAAAGTCAGTGGCAGAATGTCAGAATTATCGAGCTGAAGGAGGGAACGGAGGGCCAAACACTAGTCGACTTTTTTGAAAAATGGATCCCAGAGGTTTTGGCTATGGAAAAGGACAGAACCATAATCCAGAGAGCCCATCGCACCGGACCTCCAATGAGACTGGCTGGAAAAGAGGGACCGCGGGCCATCCTGGTAAGGCTGCACAATTACACTGACAAGCAGAGGATTCTGTATGCGGCAAGGGATAAAGGAACAATTAGAACTGAAGTGGGGAAGGTGTCCTTTTATCAAGATTTTTCCATGGAGGTCGTAAGGAGGAGGAAGGAGTCCACAAATGCATGTAAAGCCTTAAGAGATGCAGGGATACAGTACTCCTTTCTGTACCCAGTGGTCATAAAAATGTTCCATCCTAACGGCACCAGCACTTCACTCACAAGCATGGAACAAATCAATGACTATGGGAGCAAACTACCATCCTCAAAGTGACTTAATGAATAGAAATTTTGATTGGCTAAGGTATGACTTAAATCCAGGTGGATGTGACTCAGAAATTCGGGGTGGTTTTGTTCTTTGGTATTTTTCTCTTTGTATTAAGTTCAATCATATATACACCGGTACTTTAATAGAGGCTTTCCAGTAAGGGGGAAATTGGCTTTTTTTTTTTTTTTGTCATCCCCTATAGGTGTGCTTTTTCTAGTTAAGTACAGCTAAGCATAATTAAGTTTCTTTCTTTTTTTTTTCTTGTACGTTTTTAGTGAGTCCGAGCTTGTGGTTCTTGTTTTGCTCGGAATACATGTTTTTGCTTTTGTTTTTTTGACATGGTTGTTGAAGACACAGACTGGTCTAATACATGCTTTTTGGTTAGAGTTAGCAGCTCACAATTTATAATGGAGCCTATCTTTGATGTCTCTAAGATTAGTACATGGAATATTCGGGGATATAATAATGTAGTTAAAAGAAAATCTGTTTTGAACTCTCTTCAGAAGGATAGAGTCCAGATACCTTTCTTACAGGAAACACATCTAAGCATAAAAAGTATCGTAGATACTCATACGTAATATGAGCAGAAGAAGTATCGTAGAGAATGGATAGGCCAGATCTTCTTCTCATCCTGTTCAACCAGTAAGAGAGGTGTAATTATTTTAGTACATAAAAACTTGCCATTTACTCTCATAGACTCTTACAAAGACGCAGAGGGAAGATATGTCCTGGTTAAAGGGGTGCTATATGGTGAAGATATTTTGTTGGGAAATGTGTATGCCCCTAATGTCCAAGATGAAGAATTCTATGCGTCTTTATATAGTCAACTTGGTAATCTGGACTGTACCAATATTAATTTGGGGGGGGGGGGTTGATTTTAATTGTACATTGTGCCCCAAGATGGATAGACACCCATCACAAATAGCTCAATCTAAAAATGCTAAAACTCTTTTAAATATTATGAAGGATTTGGATCTCTTGGGCATGTGGAGACATCATAATCCCCTTGCAAGGCACTATACGTTCCATTCTCAACCACATCTGTCAGCATCACGCATAGATTACATTTTTGCCTCTAAACAAGTTAATTATTTAGTTGAACAGGTAGATATTGGTCCTATTGCTTTTTCGGATGTCCAGTCTCACTCCATGTAACTGGGAGTGGTCCACCACAGAACTGTGACAGATATTGTTTTTAGTTCTGCCTGGCAGATAAACACATCTGTCACAAGGTGTGTGGTGGACTTTTGCCAGTCGGTGCATCGTGACATGCACTACACAAAGAGCAGAGATAAACAAACCTATCATCTGGTCAGTCACTGCAACAGATACTGGAGTCAGTTTGTCTTGGCCTGTCCTTGCCACTGATAATACCTCTATCTGCCAAGAATGTGCCTCTAGTCCAGCAAAAGCTAGTGGTACTCAAATACTTTGCAAGCAGTTTCATGAAATGGTCAGTCAGAAAGCAGCTCATACCGGCTTGGACGTCACCCAGGTTAACAAGGTCATGAGTTCCTGGCAGCGGAAGGCAAAGGACAGAGCTGCGTGGAGGAATCTGATCAGACCTAAATGAAACAGTCATTGTCGCCCCCGACAGACTGCTCTGATGATGATGATGATGATGATGACGATGCTCTTTCGGACCATGCGCCAGTGGTTTTGTCTATGCAGCCCCTTAGACCTTATGAAAGCTCATTTTCATGGAGAATGAATGTGTTACTGCTTTTGGATGAAGAATTTGTTAGGTTCTTGGAGGGACAAACAGATTTATTTTTATAGTTAAACGATAAAGATGATGTTGACCCTAGAATCCTATGGGATAGTTACAAGGCCTATATGAGCGGCATGATTATCTCACAAACATGTTATATAAAAAACAGGGAATAGCAAAACAAATGGAGTTGGAAAAGAAAATAAAACAACTAGAAGAGATTTATTATGCAACAAAATCAGAGGTGACATTAGCTGAACTTAAAACTACTAGGACTACATTACATGATTTGATAACTAGGAAAGCTGGAAAGGATATATTGTATGCTAAGCAAAAAATGTTCGAAATGGGTAACAAACCCAATCGCCTTTTAGCACGACTGGCAAGGAATGCTCCAGTGAAATCCTTTATTCCAGCTATACTACGTGACAATCAAAAACAAGTTAATAATCGTCAAATCAATGAGAGCTTCAAAGAATTTTACATTAACTTATACAGATCACAGGCTGATGAGGAGAGGCTCAGATCAGGTTTCTTTTTAAATAATTTAAGTTTCCCGCAGATAACAGAGGACCAAGTTAAATTTTTGGAATCACTGATATCCCAACTTGAAATAGATATGGCTATCTCAGCACTTCAGTCAGGGAAATGTCCAGGAGCAGACGGCTTTCCTGTCAAGTTCTTTAAAGTGATGAAAGGGAAGATCAGTAACATGTTATTAAGGGTTTTTAATTAGTCATTTGAGGGATCCAAACTTCCAGAGTCTATGTATAGAGCAAATATAATATTAATAGCAAAAAAAGGTAAGAACCCAGAATTATGCTCTTCTTACAGACCCATTAGTCTCCTGGGCATGGACAACAAAATACTGTCTAAGATACTGGCTACTAGACTAGAGCAGATTTTACCTTCTATTGTGGATTCCGATCAGATGGGCTTTATCAAAGGTCGGAACTCACACTATAACACAAGACGGGTTTTCAACATTATTCATTATCTTAATTTTCATCAGACTCCTGGGGCCATTGTTTCAATGGACGCTGAAAAGGCATTTGATAGAATTGAATGGGAATATATGTTTGAAGTGATGAGAAGATTCGGTTTTGGGCCAAACTATTTGGAATGGGTTAAACTTCTGTACCAAGCGCCTACTGCTTCAGTTTTGACCAAACTGAAGCAGTAGGCTTCAGTTGCCTACTGTGCTGTTTCCCACAGCTAACAGACTAGAAGGACAGCACAGGGAAGCCCACTATCTCCTCTCCTGTTTGCCCTGGCCATTGAGCCTTTAGCAATGGCTATCAGACAAAACCCATATATTCAGGGAGTAACTGTTGGAATAAAACAACATAAAATTCTATTGTATGCTGATGATGTTTTGCTGACATTAACAGACCCGGCTAAATCATTACCATTAGTGACCCAGTGCATCAGGGAATTTGGTCTAATACCTAGTTATAAGATAAATTTTGATAAGTCAGAGATAATGCCCCTGGGTTATATGGGAAACACTGAACCTATGTATGTCAAACCCTTCCGCTGGTTTCCGTCAGGATTTATATATTTAGGAATTAAAATTACACCTAAAATTACTCAGTTATATGCAGAAAATATTAACTCCATGATAAAAGAGATCAGAGAAAGTTTGATCAAATGGAAGAGCCTCCCAATATCATTTTTAGGCAGAATTATGTTGTGACCCAAGCACTATGTTTGTGCTCGGGCTATTCCTGTCAGGACTTGACGGCGGCGTTGTTATCCTGGCTCTCCAAGCTCTTATTGTGACAGCGCTCGGGGAGGCTTCCGCTCAGCTGTCAAGTCCTGAACAGCTGTTCTGCATTTGCCGTCGTTAGTGACGGACTTCTTAAACCAACGCTAGCGGCCACATCCTTGCAGCAGTGTCCGTCGCTGATCGTCGGAGCTTATGTATGTTTTGGACTGTTTCTACCTTGCCTGTCTGTGGTATGACCGTCGCCTCCTGTGGACCCGTAAGTGAGCTGTTAGCCTTACGCCTCCTGGTGTGTATAGACTTGTGTGTGTCATTGCCTCAGCAGCTTGTATCATTACTATTTCACCGTTAATAAAGACTCTTGCACAACTCTCTGGTGACGGTGTGGCGTCTTATGGTGGCTCGCGAGAGCCACCGCATGACAGTACACTGCTGCCAAAAAACGGCGTTTACGGTGACGCCAACCCGAGACGCCTTTCACCAGTGAGTTGGTGTTTTTTGGACATTCGCTTTTCCTGTCTGGGTACGGTGTGTGTGAGGAATGCCGTCGCGGAGGGGCCGCGCTCGGAGTCCGAGCCACGAGCTGACGGGCGTCTTTGAATTCGTGGATGAGATGCTCATCTCCGCTTCCCTCCTGGATTACAATCACGGCACACACTGTTACCTGGACTCCGCTGAGGATGCTCTTCGTCATCTCTCTCCCTGCTACGCCGACCACCTGGAAGTCGACGCGAGGAGGGTTGATATCGCCGCACAACGCGAGATATTCCTTATGCTGGAGGAGGAGTACGGCAGGAAGCAGAGGAGGAGGCGCTCCTGCTCTTCGCCTAGGAATCCCGATCCTGTCCTCAATCCACTCCTGGAATTTGCACCATCTGGGGGCCGGCGTAGACGTTGGCGCCGCAGCCAAGCGCATCTTCAGCAAGCTCCTGTTCCAGATCCAGTTCCGGGCCGCCGGAATGACCCTGCCAACCAGTCAGCTGTCTCTTCGGCGTCACATCAGGAGGGAATTCCTGCAATCCCTTTTCTCGGGCCACCCCCCCCCTGCTGTATGGTCAGCATGTTGTGCCCGGCCCGCTTCGGCTGCCGCTCTCTCGTCCTCGACGCCGTCTCCAGCTGCTGTGTGTGATCAGAGTCCTGCGCCGGCGAGCTCCGTCCATGAGTCCATTCCTACCACCCAGCGAGCGAGGGAAGGAGCAATGTCCTCTACAGCTGGCACCATCCTTCCTCCGGGAGACAGGCAAGTTCAAATTCACTCCCCTACTTATCGTGGTGATCTGTCTTGTCTGACTCCTGGGGGTGAAGCTCGGGGTTTGCAGCCCCCCGAGTTTCCTCCTCCAGCTGTAGTTACCTGTACTGAACCTGCTGCCTCTGTGTTTCCTCCTGCTGAGTGGACCTCAGCGTTAGGTCCACGCCATCGAACGAGGGGGAGGCCTGCGGCTCTGGGAATAATCCTGGCCCCGCGGCCTTGTTTTGGACAGAGGAGGAGAGCGGACTGCGGTGTGGAGCCTGAGCCGACGAGCAAGCGTCCCCAGGTCTCCACAGAGGAGCAGCCCAAGCCAGCGGGTCGAGGGTCCCCTGCCACCACGCCGTGCGGGTTATCGGTGTGGACATCAGCGCGAGAGGATCCAGCTGCAGAGACTATCAGGCCGGCTGTGAAACCCGACGCAGCTGAGTGGGAGCCCGACAACAAGCTTCTACCTGAACCTGGATCGACAAAGTCCTGGACGGCTCCAGAGCCCGAGTGCAGGCAAGTGCTCTTCTTTGTTTTTCTTTGTGGTGTGTTAGAGCATTTTTGCCTGCCTCGTGGGGAGGCAAGCGAGGGGCAGCCGTCTGCTGCACCCGAGCTCGTCTCGCTGGGCTCTGGCGCTGCCGGTGATACTGATCCCGGTCCTCTCCTGTCCTCTGAGCCTCTCCACAGCGTAACCGGTTTGGAGTCTGTCGAGGTCGCGGGGCTGGAGGTCCCAAGTTCGGGGATGGAGGTCGTCGCCGGTGCAGTACCGACCCAGTCGGGGTCCGTCCAGACCCAGTCGGGGTCCGACGCGTGGGCTGAGGTGACCCAATCGGGGTCCGACGCGGGTGCAGCGGTGACCCAATCGGGGCCTGCCGAGATCCAGTGGGGGTCCAACGCAGGTGCTGCTGTGATCCAATCGGGGTCCGACGCGGGTGCAGCGATGACCCAATCAGGGCCTGACAAGATCCAGCGGGGGTCTGATGCAGGTTCGGCTGCGACCCAATCGGGGTCCGACGAGGTCCAATCGGGGTCTGACACAGGTACGGCTGTGACCCAATCGGGGTCCGTCGAGGTCCAGTGGGGGTCCAACGCAGGTGCAGCTGTGACCCAATCGGGGTCCGACGAGGTCCAATCGGGGTCTGATGCAGGTGCGGCTGTGACCCAATCAGGGTCCGACGAGGTCCAGTGGGGGTCCAACGCAGGTGCAACTGCGACCCAATCGGGGTCCGACAAGGTCCAATCGGGGTCTGACGCAGGTGCGGCTGTGACCCAATCGGGGTCCGACAAGGTCCAGTGGGGGTCCAACGCAGGTGCAGCTGCGACCCAATCGGGGTCCGACGAGGTCCAATCGGGGTCTGACACAGGTGCGGCTGTGACCCAATCGGGGTCCGGCGAGGTCCAGTGGGGGTCTGACGTTGGCGCTGCTGTGACCCGATCGGGGTCCGACGTGGGTGCAGCTGTGATCCAATCGGGATCTGATACAGGCAGAGCGGCGACGATCGCATCGATGTGGACCGAGATCGGTGGAGGAGCCGCAGACCCTTTGCCGCCTGATGTGATGTGGACCCATTGTCTTGATGATTCCCCTCTCAGAAGCCACCAGCTGGGGTCGTCAGTGCTGGGGGCCGTTGGAGGTTTTTGTCTTGCAGGCTGGCGCTCTCATGTAGTTTCTCCATCAGGCAGGCCGCCGCACGCTATTCCTCCACGGTTCTGGTGGCTGAGGGATGCGGGTCGGCCGCCCGAGGAACTGCTCCGCTGGTTTGGCGCCTTGGGTCGGTCACCCGATAAACTGTGTTTGCTACTGGGTGGCCTGGTACGGCCACCGGAGGACTTGACTCTTGGGGCCTGGGACTGGGGCAGGCCGCCTGACCATGTACTGTTTTTTGTGACTACCCGTGGGCCATCTGATGCAGGGAGGTCGCCGGAGCTCTGCCTGGGGCGTTTGATCTCCGCCGATCATCTTCTGTTTGGGACCATACGGTGTAAGGTTATTTGGAACAATTAAGATCGTCTCGTGTATGTTTGCAGCATGCTTTTGTTTTTTTTGTTTTCCTCCCCTCTTCTACTTGAAGGGCTATAACATGTATTTCTTGTTTTTTCATAGATACCGTAGTGTTTGAGGCGGTTGTTTTTGGGTTTAATTGTGGCTGGATTTCATGTACTTGGGTGACTTGGGAGTATAATTGTGGCATTTCAAAGTCTGTGTGTGAACAGTGTGAAAAGATCTTTACTCTGATGAGTTCTAAACCACATGGGGTTATGTACTGGAGTTAGACAGGTTGTCCGTGGTCACTGTGGGAAAGCTTTCGGTGTCAGGTAATTATGCTCTGTATGGTTTGTACCCCTTGTATTGTAATTCTTGCCTTGTTATTTTTTTTTCTTCATTGTTCTGGGGAATTTGATGGATATGTCAGGGGATGTGTTCTTCTTTTTCCTTTTTGTCTGGGGCCTTGTTGGGTTTTGTTTGGCTCCCTCCTTGCCTGTTCCTCCATTCACTCGCCCTGTGGTTGGGGGGGGGGGGGCTGGATGTTACAAGACATTCGGAGCCCGCCTTTTGAGGGAGGGCTACTGTTGTGACCCGAGCACTATGTTTGTGCTCGGGCTATTCCTATCAGGGCTTGACGGCGGCGTTGTTATCCTGGCTCTCCGAGCTCTTATTGTGACAGCGCTCGGGGAAGCTTCCGCTCAGCTGTCAAGTCCTGAACAGCTGTTCTGCATTTGCGGTCGTTAGCGACGGACTTCTTAAACCAATGCTAGTGGCCGCATCCTTGCAGCAGTGTCCGTCGCTGATCGTTGGAGCTTATGTATGCTTTGGACTGTTTCTACCTTGCCTGTCTGTGGTATGACCGTCGCCTCCTGTGGACCCATAAGTGAGCTGTTAGCCTTACGCCTCCTGGTGTGTGTAGACTTGTGTGTGTCATTGCCTCAGCAGCTTGTATCATTACTACTTCACCGTTAATAAAGACTCTTGCACAACTCTCTGGTGACGGTGTGGCGTCTTATGGTGGCTCGCGAGAGCCACCGCATGACAAATTAATCTCATTGAGATGACAGTTCTCCCAAAAATAATACAGGTACATCTCAAAAAATTAGAATATCATGAAAAAGTTCTATATTTTTTGGCACTCATTTCAGAACGTGAAACCCATATATTATATAGATTCATTATACAGAGAGTGATATATTTCAAGTGTTTATTTATTTTAATTTTGACGATTATGGCTTACAGCTCATGAAAACCCCAAATTCAGTTTCTCAAAAAATTAGAATAGTACATAAAATTAATTTTAAAAAATAGTTTTTTAATACAAATGTGGACTGACTGAAAAGTATGTCCATGTACACACTCAGTACTTGGTCGGGGCTCCTTTTGGATTTATTACTGTATCAATGTGGCATAGCATGGAGGTTATCAGCCTGTGGCACTGCTGAGGTGTTATGGAGGTCCAGGTTGCTTTGATAGCGGCCTTCATCTTGTCTGCATTGTTGGGTCTGGTGTCTCTCATCTTTCTCTTGACAATACTCCATAGATTCTCTATGGGATTAAGGTCAGGAGAGTTTTCGGGCCAATCAAACACAGTGATGCCATGGTCTTTAAACCAGGTGTTGATACATTTGGCAGTGTGTGTGTGTGTGTTGGGGGGGGGGGGGTCCAAGTCCTGTTGGAAAATGAAATCAGCTTCTCCACAAAGCTTGTCAGCAGAGGGGAGCTTGAAGTGCTCTAAAATTTCCTGGTAGATGACTGCGCTGAGTTTGGTCTTAACAAAACACAGTGGACAAACACCAGCGGATGACATTGTTCCTCAAATCATCACTGACTGTGGAAACTTAACACTAAACCTGAAGCAACTTAGATTCTATGCCTCTTCACTCTTTCTCCAGACTCTGGGACTTTGATTTCCAAATGAAATGCAAAATTTACTTTTATCTGAACAGAGGTCATCTGCTGGTGTTTGTCCACTGTATTTTATCAAGACCAAAGTCAGCGCAGTCGTCTACCAGGACATTTTAGAGCACTTCATGCTTCCCTCTGCTGACAAGCTTTATGGAGAAGCTGATTTCTTTATCCAGCAGGACTTGGCACCCGCCCACACTGCCAAAAGTGTCAAAACCCGGTTTAATGACCATGGCATCACTGTGTTTGATTGGCCAGAAAACTCTCCTGACCTAAAACCCATAGAGAATCTATGGAGTATTGTCAAGAGGAAGATGAGAGACACCAGACCCAACAATGCAGACAAGCTGAAGGCCACTATCAAAGCAACCTGGACCTTCATAACACCTCAGCAGTGCCACAGGCTGATCACCTCCATGCCACACTACATTGATACAGTAATTAATCCAAAAGGAGCCCCAACCAAGTATTGAGTGTGTACATGGACATACTTTTCAGTTGGTCCACATTTGTATTAAAAAACTATTTTTTAAAATAAATTTTATGTAATATTCTAATTTTTGAGAAACTGAATTTGGAGTTTTCATGAGCTGTAAGCCATAATCATCAAAATTAAAATCAAAGTCAAAGTCAAAGTGCCTTTATTGTCGTTCCATTGCTAACTAGAAAAGCACTCGGAGAGCGCAGACCTCCGCCAAGCGCCACAGTTCCCCCCATACAGTGTTTGTCTGTACGTTTTCAGATTCCTTGACCATGAAAACATATGACTAACAATTGGATTGACAATGATAGGATTAGTGGTTCAGTAGTTATTGACGAAAATGGCATTTTCTGTAATGGCGGTTTTCTTCTGGACTGTGATCCGGATCACCACCAAAATCTAATCATCTGTAGGATACCCCATTTCTGACAATCTGTGAAAATTTCATGAAAATCCGTCCATAACTTTTTGAGTTATGTTGCTAACAGACAGACAGACAGACAAACCAACGCCGATGAAAACATAGCCTCCTTGGCGGAGGTAATAATGCTTGAGACAATATTACCTAAAAGTTGAATACAATATGTACATAGCAATAATAAAAACATACTGAGCGATAAATATATAAGACCAGCTTATACACACAGGGTTATTGCCATAAAATAACCTAAAATAACCTAAAATAATATCATCAGTCTGTACGTGTTATATAAATCCGTTCAAAATACATACTGCTGCTGGGAAAAAACTATGATTAAACCTGGTAGTCCGCGTTTTATGGTATCTGTACCGCTTTCCTGAGGGGAGCAAGTGAAAGAAATCATGGCCTGGATGAGTGCAGTCTTTAATAATGGCAGTAGCTCTGTTGAGGTACCGAGACCTGGAAATCTCTTCCAGAGAAGGTAGAGAACAGCCAGTGATTTTTTGCGCAGTCTCGATCACTCTCTGGAAGGCTTTGCGGTCTGCGGCTGAACAGCCCTCATACCAAACCGTGATGCCATATGACAAAATGCTCTTGATAGCAGAGCGATAAAATAAAACCAGCAACTGTGCATTCAGGCCATTCCTCTTGAGGAGCCTCAGAAAGTGAAGACGTTGTTGAGCCTTTTTTATTGTAGCTATGGTGTTAACTGCCCAGGTAAGTGTAAAGAACTGAGGTCCACACGAATAGTGGTTTCAACAAAGTTCTCTTTTAAAACTAGGAGCGGGAAACATTAACAGGCGGCAACATCAACACATCGCCATTTTCATACATATTCACTCGGTGAAGGTCAACTCTGACCTGTGACGTCACCACAGTCTTAAAGACACACCACATATAAATATCACATTATATGACATCTCCCCCTTTTTTTTTTTTCAGAACAAAACAATTTTCAGTTCAAACATTTTTCATTTCCATTTCACCCTTCCCCACAGCCTATGGCTTAATTATTGAACCAAATATAACCACACTTATCACAGTGAACACGTGAATTTCTCTCTTTTATCATTCTTTTTTTTTTTTCTCTACAAATCTAGTCTTTGCACAGGTTTAATCATTCTACCAGACCGGGTAAACAACAGTCCTTGCTTTGGGTCTGGCGGTTTGACACTGGATTCTGGTAAAATAGTGTCAGCAGCAGCTGCAGTTTCAGGCTGCTGATCGACAATCTCTGGCTGCAGGTCATTTGGAGCTGAAGAGGGTATCTCTCTGGCTGATTCAGGATCATGTTGCAAGTGACGGCGGTTGCGTCGCAAAGTTGCTCCCTGGGGTGTTTCAATAAAAAAGAAGCGAGGTGTGCTGCTTTCTCCTGTGACAACAGCGGGTGTTTTCCAGGATTTCTGATGGTCCAGCTTTGTGAGGACTGAATCTCCTGGCTTCAACGAAGGTAGGGGTTTAGCTCCATGGTGCTGATTGAAGTAGAATGCTTGTTTCTGTTTCTCCATTGCATCCTTATTCCTGACGACTTCCAGATCAGGCCATCGGGGCTGAAGATTCACTTCGAGTGTAGGAAGAGTTGTTTTGATCTTTCGACCCATAAGTAGCTCTGCAGGACTCACGCCTGTGGTGGTGCAGGGCGTTGATCGAAAGCACATGAGGGCGAGCAAAGGATCTTGCTGCTTTAAGATTCTTTTTGCTGTTTGAACTCCCCTCTCTGCATGTCCGTTTCCTTGGGGGTTATGTGGACTTGAGGTGATGTGCAAAAAGTCAAACTCCCTTGCAAACTTTTTAAATTCTTGGCATGAGAATTGAGGCCCATTGTCAGATACAACCACATCTGGACAACCAAACCTCGCGAACACTGCCTTCAGCTTTAAGATCATCTGAGAAGCAGTGGTTACTGGCAGATGAAGCATCTCGAGGAACCGAGAGGAATAGTCTGACACAACAAGGTAGGTGTGCTTGTTATGCTCACACAGGTCAACAGCAAGTCTCTTCCAGGGTCGATCAGGTAGAGGGGTTGACAAGAGAGGCTCTTTTCGCTGAGCTGGTCTCATCTCACGACACACCTGACAGGACTGGACTTTGCGTTTGATTTCAGATGAGATGCCAGGCCACCACACAGATGTGCAGGCCCGCTCTCTGCATTTTGTCAGACCTTGATGTCCATCATGTATTCGATCCAAGATGTCTGCTCTGAGCACATCTGGAATCAACATGCGGCTTCCTCTGGTGATAATTCCATCGCATTCAGACAGTTCATTTTTAATGGGAAAATAGTCTCTGATAGCTGCCAGGACATTGCCTATGTATTCTGGCCATCCTGACTTGATGTACCGCAACACCAACTGTAGGTTACAGTCAGCTGCTGTAGCGGTCTTTATAGTGTCTATTTTATGTGTAGTAGCTGGTAAGTTATCAATAACTGCTGCTATGTAGCACGCTACATCAGAGTGAGTATCAGTCTCGTTTTCTACGCACTGTAGTGGACTTCTTGAGAGTGTATCAGCTACTACCAAGGTCTTTCCCGGAGCATATTCGGCTGTCGGTTTGAGCCTCATAAGTCTCATAAGTAGCCTTTGGCACCGTATTGGCACATTGTCCAGGTCCTTTTTGTTCATGAGAGGCACCAAGGGTTTGTGATCTGTGACCAACTTAAAATCTTCCAGACCACAGAGGTACTTCTCAAATCTCTCACATGCCCAGACACTCGCCAAACACTCCTTCTCTATCTGTGCATATCTAGTCTCGGCCTCTGACAGACGACGTGAGCAGTATGCCACAGGTTTCCAGTTTCCATCGTGCAGTTGCAGTAGTACTCCACCTATACCATAGCTGCTGGCATCGGCTGATACGGCAGTAGGTCGATTCACATCATAGAATTTCAGAACTGGAGAAGTAGACAGAATGTCTTTGATGCGTTGAAATGCCTCCTGCTGAGAATGGTCCCACATCCACACTGACTTGGATTTCAACAGTTCATATAGTGGCTGGCCCACTGTCGACAGATTTGGGATATATTTCCCTAGATAGTTAAACATGCCCAGGACACGCTTGAGGTCATGCACGTTCTTTGGTGGAGGGAGCTCGCGGATTGCCTTGACTTTATCAGGGTCGGGTCTCACACCTGATTTGTCAATTTCTTGGCCCAAGAAGTGAAGCTTGTTTTGTCTAAACTTACATTTTTCTCTGTTCAGTTTAAGTCCGGCTGACTCGATCCTTTCCAGTACCTTGCTGAGACGCTGGTCGTGCTGTTCAGGAGTGTCGCCGTACACCAGTATGTCATCCATGTAGATAGCCACGCCTTCCAGGCCGTTGAGGGTTTCTGTCATTTTGCGCTGAAAAATTTCAGGAGCGCTTGTGATCCCAAATGGAAGACGTTTGAATGCATATCTCCCAAAGGGTGTGATAAAGGTTGTTAATTTACTGCTTTCTGGATGGAGAGGAATCTGCCAAAACCCGGAGGCAGCATCCAATGATGTGAATGTGGTTGCTCCACTAAGTTTTGCAGTGATTTCCTCTGCAGTAGGAAGAACATACCTCTCTCTTCGTACAGCTTCATTTAATCTCTTTAAATCGACACAGATCCGCACTTTTCCATTTTTCCTTGGGACTGGTACCATTGGCGCGCACCAATCTGTAGGATCAATCACAGCTTCAATCACATTATTCTCCTCCATACGCTGCAATTCCTCCTTAACCTTCTGCAAAAGTGGCAAAGGGACACGACGGGCAGTGTGCACTGTGTATGGCTGAGCGTTCTCTTTTAACAGGATTTTAACTGGTTCTGTTTTAAGTGTTCCATGCTCACCAAATGCTTTGTGTACTTCTTCGACACGCTTCACAAGCCCCATCGACATTGCTGTGTCTCTGCCCAGCAAATTGTTTGCATTATTGCCACTGATGACATACACAGGAAAAGTATATGGTTTTTCTTTGTATTCTGTGAAGGTTTGAAATTTTCCTATACAGTCCAATTGACCACCCGGGCTGCACAGTGTGACATTAGATGGCTCTAATTCCTTCTTAGGAACTAGTTTGTTAAATGTCTTTTCTCCCATAATGTTTGCGTCTGCACCCGTATCAATTTTAAAATTGACTGGTGTTGTTCCAATTGTAAGCTGTATGGTCCATGGGTCGTCGTTTCTATTTGTTTTTGTGACTGCGCCCAAAAAAAATGGTGTCTGGGAAACTGTCTCTTCAGTGACTTCTCTGACTGATTTACTGTGACATTTCTTTTCCCAGTGACCCACCTTTTTACACTTGTTGCATGTTGACTTCATGGCTGGGCACTTTTCAGGATCTCTGTGTTTTAATTTTCCACATCTTCCACACCATGAGTCTTTTTGCTCTCCACTTTTTCTCTTCTTTGGTTTAAATGGAGATCTTCCTCTGCCTGCTGCTTTTCCCTGGATCTCCTGCACCGTGGCGTGTGCCTCCCCCTGCTGGTGAACCTGGAGGACAACCTCCTCGGACTGGCGAACTGTTTGAATAGTTTGGGCAAGTGTTAGATCAGCCATCATCTGCAGTTTACGTGACAGCTCTTTATCGAGGATGCCCACAACAATTCGGTCACGGATATGTTCATCTCTCTTTACACCAAAGTCACAGTGTTCTGACATCTCAAAAAGGGCTCTGATAAACATTTCCACTTTCTCACCAGGCCGCTGCCGCCTCTGGTGAAAACAAGCGCGCTCATGGATCACGTTCCGTTTAGGACAGAAGTACTCGTCGTATTTTCCTAACACAACGTCAAACTTCTTTTGATCTGTTTCCTCAGTAAAGGAGAATGATTTGAAGATGTTTTCAGCTTCGGGGCCCATGGCGTAAATCAGTGAACTGACCTGAATTTCGCCGTCCTCTTTACTCAGTTTTGTAGCCGTCCGGAAACGCAGAAAGCGCTCTTTCCAGCCCGCCCATTCATTCGGACGATGACAAGGAAAACTTTCCGGGGGATTAAACTTGGCCATCTTACTGAAGCAGAGCGTCCGTCAAGCACTTCTGACACCATGTAAAGAACTGAGGTCCACACGAATAGTGGTTTCAACAAAGTTCTCTTTTAAAACTAGGAGCGGGAAACATTAACAGGCGGCAACATCAACACATCGCCATTTTCATACATATTCACTCGGTGAAGGTCATCTCTGACCTGTGACGTCACCACAGTCTTAAAGACACACCACATATAAATATCACATTATATGACAGTAAGGTTGTGAGAAATATGAACACCCAGAAACTTAAAAGCCTCCACCCTCTCCACACACTCCTTGCCTATGTATAGAAGAGGCGGCTCACTGCTATGCTTCCTAAAATCAATAATGAGTTCTTTTTTTTTTTTTTTTGTATTCAATAGCAGATTATTATCTGAGCACCATCTCACCAGTTTCTGGACCTCATCTCTGTATGCGGACTCATCTCCTCCTGATATGAGCCCCACTACTGTTGTGTCATCTGCAAACTTCACTATAATGTTTGTGGGATGAACAGGTATGCAGTCATATGTGTACAATGAATACAAAGTGGGGCTCAACACACAGCCCTGTGGCGAGCCTGTGTTAAGCATGATTGTAGAGGAGGAATGGGGTCCAAGTCTAACAGTCTGTGTTCGGTTTGTTAGGAAGTCCTTAATCCAGCTGCAAGTGTGAGAAGGCAGACCAAGCTGAAACAATCTGGTGATGAGAATTTTGGGAATAATTGTATTAAATGCCGAGTTATAGTCCACAAACAACATTCTTACATAGCTCCCCTTGTCTTCTAAATGGCTGAATGCCGAGTGGAGAGCTATAGCAATAGCATCTTCAGTGGATCTGCTCCGCCTGTAGGTAAACTGGTACTGATCAAAGTCTGGGGGGAGACTAGGCAAAAGATGTTTCAATACCATTTTCTCAAAGCACTTCATAATAATGGGTGTTAATGCTACTGGTCGATAGTCATTCAGACTGCTGATAATATGTTTTTTAGGCACAGGAATAATGACTGCAGATTTTAAACACTGTGGAACAACGGCTGCCTTGAGAGACAAATTAAAAATGTCTGTCAAAACAGAGCATAGCTGATCTGCACATGCTCTGAGCACCTTTCCTGGCACTCCATTGGGACCAGTAGCCTTTCTGAACTGCTCTCAGTGTCTGTCTCACCTCATGATGCTGCAGGGTGAGCACATCAGAGCTGGCATTCAATAACGTCAGTGGGTCCGGGCGAGGTGTATTTGCCTCAAACTGTGCAAAAAAGCAGTTCAATTCTTCTGCCAGTGAGGCGCTGATGTCACTGGAAATGATGCTGCTGCCCTTATAGTTTGTGATATGCTGAAAGCCTTGCCATACTCGTCTCGAATCATTATCAGAAAAATGGTCCTCAACTTTCCTCTTATAGGCCTGTTTAGCCTCCTTAATGCCTTTCTTCAGATTAGCCCGGGCGGTGCTATACAGATCTGTATCCCCTGACCTGAAGGCTGTATCACAGGCTCTGAGGAGTGCCTGGACGTCTTTTGTCATCCAAGGTTTCTGGTTAGGAAAAACCCTAATGCGTTTTTCCACAGTCACCTGGTTGATACAGTAGGTGATGTAGCATAATACAGTCTGTGTGTACATTTCCAGATCCTCATTCTTGAATAAATCCCATAGAGTGTTTGAAAAACAGTCCTGCAGCTGAGAAAGAGCTCCCTCAGGCCATGTTGTGATGTTCTTTATAAGTGTTTATAAATAAACACTTGAAATATATCACTCTCTGTGTAATGAATCTATATAATACATGGGTTTCACTTTCTGAAATGAGCGACAAAAAATATTGAACTTTTTCATGATATTCAAATTTTTTGAGATGTACCTGTATATCCTATAGCTATGCTCTTTGTGATTTTAAAATCAGAGGATACCAGAATGATTACTAAAGCTTTATCAGACTTTGTTTGGTCCGGCAGGAAGCCTAAGGTTAAATTAGAGATACTACAATTGCCAAATAATCAGGGAGGATGGGGCCTACCAAACACAGAAAACTACATTTTAGCCATTCGGGGCAGAATTCTCTCTTCCTGGATTAATGATTAATGAACAATTACATCAATGTCCCTGGTTTGAGATGGAGTCAGTAATGTGTAAACCTTTTTCCCCTGTGAATTTGCTGGGAAGACGTCTAAATGAGTTACCACCTATTGTTAAGGATAATTTCCTGATAGAAAATGTATTATGGGCATGGAAAAAAATGAGGAAAATATTTAAAAGTAACCCACTTAATATCCGTATAACATTAGATAATCCAGAGCTCTCATTACAAAGTGCAGAATTAAATTTTACAAGCTGGCAAAGAGCAGGTATAAAGAGAATTTACGATCTTTTTGAAAATGGAAGATTTAAAACATTTGATTCTTTGAAAACTCGATATCATCTTGAAAACAAGGATTTCTATAAATACAAATTAGACATTTTGTAAGAAAGCTAACTCTTTGGATTCTGTAGGTGACTCTCACCAATTGGAAAAGTTTTTTCTTAACAACACAGAGCACAAACACTTTATATCAAAATTTTATTCCAAAATATATAGCTTGAACTTAGATAAACTTGCATGGTTAAGAAAATCCTGGTGTATTCTACTCAAATGCGACATAGGAAATGATGTCTGGGATAAAATGCTGTTGCTGCCTTCCAGGATTTCAGTATGCAACAGATTTAAAGAGTTACAGTATAATATATTGCACAATGTTTATATTTTGCCATATATCTACAGTAAATATAAAACAGGAATTTTGTCAAACTGTCCTAAATGTAAAAGTCAAGTTGGTACAAGATTTCATTGTCTGTGGGAATGCAATATCATTCAGACATTCTGAAGGGCAGTATGCACAAACATCAGTAAAGCAGTAGGTAAACAGGTACCAATCAGTCCTCTACTATGCTTTCTTGGAAATGTTCCTGACTCTTTGATGCAATATGAGGATGTTATTCAAACACTTTTAATGTTGGCTAGAAAAGCCATTATGGTGGGTCGGAGATTAACCTCCCTCCATTGCTATATGGAAATTGTTGGTCCTGGAAGCCCTTGGAAGACTGGGATATCATATTGATAGAAAAGCTAGAGTTTTTCTACAAAAGTGGACGAAGCTGTTGGACGCTCTGGGATTGAACAGTGACTTGAAATCAAGTGGACAGTAGGTGGATGCGTAAGTGAAAGCCCATGTACAAAAATGTTTGTTTTGTGGTCTGCCTTTTTTTTTTGTCTCTATGCTGCTGTGAATGTGTCTGGCTGTTCTTGTATTGTTTTGTGAATTTTTATTTTTGAATAAAGTTTAAAAAAAAAAGGAATAAGAACTCAAAAATACAACACAATACAAATATAGGAAAAAGGCAAAGAGACAGCATGGCAGGATCTCCCCATGCTCAGATCGTGACCGAACCCTCCCCCCCCCCCCAAGGGGTGGGAACCAGACACCCCGGGCAACATCAAAGGAAAAGGACCCACCCACAGAAAAAACTCACCCCATCAAAAACAAGAAAACAACCCCACCCGGGGCGGGAGGAGGGGGACCCAGGCATGGAGGGACCAAAATAAACCAGAGAAAATAAGAAAAAACTCACACCCCAGCAAAACCCAGAATAGGAGGGAACAAAAAACAAACAAACAAAAAAAAACCTGCTCAGGACCCACACCCATGCAGAATTGGGCACCTAGGCCCCCTGGACCAAAGAACTAGACAATTCAGGTGGCCAGCTAAAGTCCCAGACCTGACAGATGGCATGGTGGTAAGAGTCGGGTGGCCTGCTGGAGAATGTGGGCCACCCAACCCAGCGGCGCAGCTGGTCAGGCGGTCGGCCAGAGTTTTTTAGCCACCTAAACAGAAAAGGTGGTCCAGGGGGCGGCCGCCCAACCAGGACAACCAGTGATGAGAAAGATGGAGGGTAGGGGGAACCATGATGACGTCAGGCGGAGGAGGGGAAACCATGACGGCCTCCAGCAGAGGAGAGGGAGCCACGACGGCCTCGGGCAGAGGACAGGGGACCACGACGGCCTCAGGCAGAGGAGAGGGGACCGCGACGGCCTCGGGCAGAGAAGAGGGGACCACGACAGTGTCTGGCAGAGGAGAGGGGACCACAACGGCATCTGGCAGAGGTGAGGGGACCACGACGCCTTCGGACTGGCCTGTAGCACCCTTGGTGGTCCCGGAGTGGGAAATCGCAGCACCCGCGGTGACTCCGGGCTGGAGCAAAACAGCACCCGCAGCAGCTCCAGGTTGGAGCAAGGCTGCACCCATAGTGGCTCTGGACTGGAGCAACGCAGCACCCACGGTGGCTCCGGACTGGAGCAAAGCAGCACCCGCGGTGGCTCTGGGCTGGAGCAAGGCTGCACCCATGGAGGCTCTAGACTGGGCCAAAGCTGCACCCACGGTGGACCCAGACTGAGGAAGAGCTGCATCCACAGAGGCCCCGGGCTGGACGGAGCACCCATGATGACCTTAACTGATGGGGAAGTAGCACCCTCGGAGGCCTGGGCTGGAACGGAGCACCTGTGAAGACCTCAACCGGAGGAAGAGCTGCACCCACGGAGGTCCCAGGCTGAGACAGAGCACCCACGATGACCTCAGTTGGCGGGGAAGCAGCACCCTCAGAGGGGTGGCCCGGGTGATCAAGACCCATCCCAGTCTTTGGAGCTACCCAGGCCTCACAGTTTTCCTTACCCCGGTGGTCGATGCCCATCGTAAACTCTGTGGGCAGGCGGGGAACTCCCCTTTTCGGTGCCACCAGAGTTCAAGAAGAAGTGCGCCCAGGGGCGAAAGACTTGCTTGTCCCATCCGGAACCCGAGCCTTTGCCCATCCACCAGACGACCCCTGGAGGTCCCAAAGGGATTCTGTCCGTCCCTGACACAGCATCCCTGCCTTCATCTCCCAAACAGTGGCCCACACCATCGGCCGAGGAGCTGGAGGAGTGCAGGCGGGTCCAATTAGCGGAGACAGAGCTCCTACTAGAATATAAGCCATGGCTCCTCGTGAAGTTTGCCCAGGAGTTGGAGGAGTTCTCACCGGGGGACCCGGAGTTTGAGCCAATGAATGAGCGTCCCCTGATTCGGGGTCCTCTCCCACCTCGCCATGAGCCAATGTCTCTGCCTCCTGCTTCCCACCGTCACCCAGGGAGATCCCGCCGGAGGAACACCTCCACCTCTCAGGCAGCAGTTCCCCCCACGTTGAGTCAGACAATCCCCACAGCAGCTCCCTTGCCGGCTGTCCCATCAGTCTCCTCCTTCCTCTTTGGCTGCTGTGACTCCCGTCTCCTCAACGTGTCCTCCTGTTGTTGAGGGTCCAGCAGCTTCTTCCCCGGCTTCGCCCGTCGCTGTGTCTGGGATTTTGTGGTAGCAGCTTGTTCTGTCCCCATTTTAGGTGCAGATTTTTATGTGCTTATGGGTTGTTAGTCAATGTTGCCAACAGACATTTAGTGGATGCTGTCTCTTTTACATTACATTTCTCTCTTACATAATTCTCTGTCTCTTTTACATAATTTACATTATCTCTTTTACAGCATTTACTTTCACAGTCTCCAGCACTCACGGTTCCAACGTTTTCTGCTATAGTAACCAAACACGGGATCGAACATTTCGTAACCACAAAAGGCCCACCGGTGTTTGCGCGACCTTAGCGCCTCGATGCAGTTAAACTAGCCAGCGCACATGCAAGGAGTTTACCAAATAAGAGCAGCTCGGCATCGTTAGGTGCGCCAACAGCCCGTGGGCATCCCCACTACACATGGTGACTAAGGCCGATGGGTCGTGGCAACCATGCGGCAATTTCCGGTGCTTGAACAACGCCACGGAGCACGATCTGTATCCCATCCCGCACATCCAGGATTTTTCTGTGCACCTGGCCAGGATGCGTGTTTTTTCGAAAGTGGATCTGGTCCGCGGGTACCACCAGGTCCTGGTGCGTTTGGAGGATGTTCCCAAAACAGTGGTAATAACTCCTTTTGGCCTTTTCCAGTGTTTACGCATGCCATTCAGGTTAAAGGGTGGTGCTTTGTGACCTGTCTTTCATTTTTATCTACTTAGATGACATTCTGGTGGCTAGCGCGTCCGAGGAGGAGCACCTCACCCATCTCAAACTAGTTTTCCAGAGGTTGGAAGCGCATGGACTTGTCATTAACTTGGCGAAGTGCCAGTTCAGTGTGCCAGTTATTGATTTTTTGGCTCACCGCATTTTACCGGAGGGCGCAATGCCACTGCCTGTTAAGGTGCGTGCCATGTCGGATTTTCCGCGTCCACAGACCGTGAAGGCCCTGCAGGAATTTTTGGGTATGGTCAACTTTTACAACCATTTCCTCCCCCAAGCAGCTCAGCTGCTGCAGCCTTTGTACGCCGTGCTCAAGTAAAAGAAACCCATGGAAAACATCAACTGGACCCCCGAGCGAGTCCAGGCTTTCGCAAACGCCAAAGCAGCACTCACTAATGCCACTTTGCTAGCCCACCCTGCCCCGTCAGCGTTTATAGCACTCACCACTGATGCATCTGATGTTGCCATAGAGGCAGTGGTGGAGCAGTACGTTTCCAGTGTGTAGCAGCCGCTCGCATTTTTCAGTCATACTCTGCGTGACAACGAACGCAAATACAGTACATTTGACAGAGAGTTGTTGGCCCTCCACCTGGCGACATGCCACTTCCAGTTTTGGTTAGAAGGGTACGAGTTCGCCACGTTCGTTGATCATAAGCCACTACGTACGCAATGTCCAAAGTCTCGGAACTGGGGTCAGCCTGGCAGCAACGACATTTGACCGTGATCTCAGAGTTTATGACCGACATCCAGCACGTAGCCGGTAAGCTTAATGTTGTGGTCGACTGCCTGTCGCGCACATTAGTCTCCCTGGTCTACATAGGAATAGATTTCCCCACCATGGCCGCGGAGCAAACCGGGGACGTGGACATTTGCACACTGCAGTCCGCACCAACTGGGTTAAAACTGGAGAGCAGGGCGGTGCAAGAAGGGTGCCCCCACCTTTTTCTGCAACGTCTCCACCGGTCGCCCAGGCCCGGTGGTTCTGAGCTCTTGGCATCTCCGCGTTTTTGAATCAGTCCACTCCCTTTCACACCCCGGGATGTGTGCCTCGATTAAAATGGTGGGGGAAAAATTTGTCCGGCCGCGCTTATGCAGGGATGTGAAAGAGTGGGCTGCAGTGTGCGTCAA
Source organism: Pholidichthys leucotaenia (assembly GCA_020510985.1). Classification (NCBI taxonomy): domain Eukaryota; kingdom Metazoa; phylum Chordata; class Actinopteri; order Cichliformes; family Pholidichthyidae; genus Pholidichthys; species Pholidichthys leucotaenia. The sequence continues at coordinate 152,460,047 of CM035838.1, forward strand.
GTGCACAAGCACACCAAAGTCCCCCTCGAGCTCTTCCAAATTCCGGCCAGGAGGTTTGACCCCGTCCACGTAGATTTGGTGGGCCCCCTCCCGCCATCACAAGGTTTCACGCACCTTTTGACAATCGTGGACCACACCATGCGGTGGCCTGAAGTGGTCCCGCTGGCTTCCACCACATCCGCGGAAGTGGCTCACACTTTTTTGTTGGCTTGGATTGCACGGTTCGGATCCCTGTCGGACATCACTTCTGACAGGGGTCCACAATTCGTTTCGGAGCTCTGGTCCATGATGGCCCAGAGCCTGGGGGTCAAAATCCACCGCACCACCGCGTACGACCCCTAGGCTAACGGATTATTCGAGCGTTTTCATAGGTCGCTTAAAGCAGCTCTCAGAGCTTCACTCATGGATGCAAATTGGGTCGACCGCCCGCCCTGAGTCCTGTTAGGGTTGCGCCCCGCATCTAAGGTGGATCTGGCAGACTCCCTGGTAGAACTCACTTTTTCTCAGTGGCTGCGGATCCCCAGGGAAATTTTACCGGAAAACACCACACCCGGGACTGACCTGCCTGCACAATTTTTTCATGGTACAGGGCTGACCAAGGTGCCGAGCCCAGCGCACCATTGTTTTTTCCACACCTTCGTCCCAAAGAGCTTACAGAGTGCCAAATTTGTTTTTGTTAGGCACGATGCACACAGAACCCCGTTGCACCCACTGTATCACGGACCGTTCAGAGTGCTGGAAACCGGGGCAAAGCATTTTGTGTTAGACTTTGGGGGGCATAGGGCAACTGTCTGCATTGACAGGCATAAGCCTGCTTATGCATTGGCAGATGAACAGGTGGTGTTGGCTCAAACTCCCTAGCACGGACACCCACCTACAGTGGCCCCGCAAGTTGGTGTTCCCCCTCAGGTTCAGGTTCAGGTTCAGGTTACTTTATTTGTACCCGTAGGCAGATTTGTTTTGCAGTCTGGTGACATCCATATTTACAAACCACAATTACATTCAACATAAACACAAACACACATGAAGCTGACTATAAACATGATAAAAATACTCAAGGCTCCATCAATCAGGATATAAAGACAAAGAGATGAGAGAAAAACCAGAGAGAAGAGAGAAGGGTCATATTAAAAAGTTAAAGCCTAGTCAAAGAGGTTAAAAACTCAAAGGTCTAAAACCCAATAAAAGATTTAGAACCCAAATAAAAATCCTACAAAAATAAGTAAATATAAAATGGAGTTAATAAATAGGTAACTAAATTATGTGCAATATATTGTTACAACTTGTTCAACTCTTTGACAGCAGCAGGAACAAAGCTGTTTTTGTAGCGCTGGGTTTTACTTTTTGGGACAGCAAACCTCCGTCTTGAGGGAAGAAGCTGAAAGTGGCAGTGCAAAGGGTGGGAGTCATCATTTAAAATGGAGGTAGCAATCCTCTGTACCTGTCTGGTGTACAAGGATGTCAGGCTCAGTTGTGACTCACCAAGCAAACGACTGGACCATCTAACTACCTGATCCAAGGATTTCCTCTGTTTCAGTTTTATCTGAGCAAACCATGACACTAAAGAAAAGGATAGAACAGATTCAATAAAAGCCCGATAAAACATTGTCATTATGGTTCGGTCAATTCGGAAGCGTGCAAGTTTCCTCAAACAATGCAAATGTTGCTGACCCTTTTTGCACACCCTTTCACAGTTCTCTTCAAAGTTTAAATTACTATCAATAATCGTCCCAAGACGTCCCAATCCTCCCAAGGCCTTTTAGTACGGTGACTTCGTGCCTGGGCGTTTTCCTCCTAAAGTCAATAATCATATCTTTAGTTTTTGTCGTATTCAGCTGCAGGTAGGAATCCTCACACCAGTGAACAAAATCATCAACTACTGGGTCGTGGCCACTCTCACCATCCTGGAGGAGACTGACAATAACTGAATCATCAGCATACTTTATAATGTGTCTGTTGTCATGTCTGCTCCAACACGTTTGTGTACAGGATGAAGAGTAGTGGTGACAACACACACCCCTGACGGGAGCCGGTAGAAGAGCACATTTGGTCAGACAATGTACCATTGACCCTTACTCTCTGCGTCCTGTTGGTTAAGAAATCCAGAATCCAACCCACCAGATTATTGCTCAAATCAAATTGTTGCAGGAGCCTTTCAACTAAAATATGAGGTTGGATTGTATTAAAGGCGGAGGAAAAGTCCACAAATAAAAGCCTGGCGTGTGTCCCATTGAAATCCAGATGTTTAAAAAGCATGTTAAGCAGAGTGACAGTGGCGTCCTCCACTCCTTTGTGAGGCCTATATGCAAACTGCAAAGGATCCAATGCATGTTTAGTCTGCTTTAGGACCTCAAATCTGACCATCCATCCATCCATCCGTCCATCTTCTACCGCTTTTCCGGAGGTCCGGGTCGCGGAGGCAGCACTTCAAGCAGAGAAGCCCAGACTTCCCTCTCCCCAGCCACCTGCTCCAGCTCTTCAGAGGGGATACCAAGGCATTCCCAGACCAGCTGGGAGACATAGTCTCTCCACCGAGTCCTGGGTCTTCCCCGGGGTCTCCTCCCAGTGGGACGTGCCTGAAACACCTCAAGTGGGAGGCGTCCAGGAGGCATCCTAATCAGATGCCCATACCACCTCAACTGACTCCTTTCAATGTGGAGGAGCAGCGGTTCTACTCTGAGCCTCTCCCGGATGACTGAGCACCTCACCCTATCTCTGAGGGTCAGTCCAGCAATCCTACGGAGAAAGCTCATTTCAGCCGCTTGTATCCGCGATCTCGTTCTTTCGGTCATTACCCAAAGCTCGTGACCATAGGTGAGAGTAGGAACGTAGATTGACTGGTAAATCGACAGCTTTGCCTTAGAACTAAGCTCCCTCTTCACCACAACAGACCGGTACAACGTCCGCATCACTGCAGATGCTGCTCCAATCTGTCTGTCGATCTCTCGCTCCATTTTCCCCTCAGTCGTGAACAAGACCCCAAGATACTTAAACTCCTCCACTTGGGGCAGGAGCCTGTCCCCAACCCGGAGAGGACAATCCACCTTTTTCCGGCTGAGGACCATGGACTCGGACTTGGAGGTGCTGATTCTCATCCCAGCCGCTTCACACTCAGTGGCAAACCGTCCCAGCAGGAGCTGTAGGTCATTGCTGGATGAAGCCAACAGGACAACATCATCTGCAAACAACAGAGATGAGATCCTGTGGTCACCAAGCATGACATCCTCCATTCCCTGGCTGCGCCTAGAAATCCTGTCCATAAAAATTATGAACAGGATCGGTGACAAAGGGCAGCCCTGGCAGAGTCCAACTCTCACTGGGAATGACTCCGACCGAGTGTTGGCAATACGAACCAAACTCTCACAACGGTCGTACAGAGACCGAATAGCTCGTAACAACAAGCCCGATACCCCATACTCCCGAAGCACCCCCCACAAAAATCCACGAGGGACGCAGTCAAATGCCTTCTCCAAGTCCACAAAACACATGTAAACTGGTTGGGCAAACTCCCACGAACCCTCAAGAATTCTCGAGAGGGTAAAGAGCTGGTCCGATGTGCCACGGCCAGGACGAAAACCACATTGCCCCTCCTGAATCCGAGGTTCGACCAATGGCCGGACTCTCCTCTCCAGTACCTTGGCATAGACCTTCCCAGGGAGGCTGAGGAGTGTGATCCCTCTAAAGTTGGAGCACACCCTCCGGTCCCCTTTTTTGAAGAGAGGAACCACCACCCCGGTTTGCCATGCCAAAGGCACTGCCCCCGACCTCCACGCAATGTTGCAAAGGCGTGTCAACCATGACAACCCAACAACATCCAGGGCCTTGAGGTACTCAGGGCGAATCTCGTCCACCCCCGGGACCCGGCCACCAAGGAGATTTTTAACCACCTTGGCGACCTCAGCCCCTGTGATAGGCGAGTCATCCCCCTCGTCCCCAAACCCTGCTTCCTCTGTGGAAGGTGTATCAGTGGGATTGAGGAGATCCTCGAAGTATTCCTTCCACCGCCCGACGATATCCCCAGTTGAAGTCAACAGTGTCCCATCCGCACCATACACAGTGTGGACGGGGAGCTGCTTTCCCCTCCTGAGCCGCCGAACAGTTTGCCAGAATCTCTTTGAAGCCGACCGAAAGTCTTGTTCCATGGCCTCACCGAACTCCTCCCATACCCGGGTTTTTGCTTCAGCAACCACCCGAGCTGCACTCCGCTTGGCCTGCCGGTACACCTCAGCTGCTTCGGGAGTCCCACAAGCCAACCAAGCTTGATAGGACTCCTTCTTCAGCTTAATGGCCCCCCTCACCACTGGTGTCCACCACTTGGTTCGGGGGTTGCCACCACGAGATGCACCGACCACCTTGCGGCTGCAGCTCTGGGCTGCCGCTTCAACAACAGAGGTGGAGAACGTGGCCCATTCAGACTCCATGTCTCCAGACTCCCTCGGAATGTGGTTGAAGTTCTTCCGGAGGTGGGAGTTGAAGACCTCCCGGACAGGGGCCTCAGCCAGACGCTCCCAGCACACCCTCACTATACGTTTGGGTCTACCAGGTCTGAATGGCTTCCTCCCCTGCCATCGGATCCAACTCACCACCAGGTGGTGATCAGTTGACAGCTCTGCACCTCTCTTTACTCGGGTGTCCAAGACATACGGTCGCAGGTCTGATGATACGATAACAAAATCGATCATCGACCTGCGACCTAGGGTGTCCTGGTGCCAGGTGCACATATGGACACCCTTATGCTTGAACATGGTGTTCGTTATGGACAGACTGTGGTTAGCACAGAAGTCCAATAACTGAACACCACTCGGGTTCAGATCAGGCAGGCCGTTCCTCCCAATCACCCCCCTCCAAGTTTCACTGTCGTTGCCCACGTGCGCATTGAAGTCCCCCAGTAGGACAATGGAGTCTCCAGGAGGAGCACCCTCCAGCACCCCAGTCATAGACTCCAAAAAGGGTGGGTACTCTGAAACATCATTTGGTGCATAGGCACAAATGATGGTCAGGACCCGTTTCCCAACCCGAAGGCGCAGGGAAGCAACCCTTTCGTCCACCGGGGAAAACTCCAATATAGAGGCAGCAAGGTGGGGCGATACAAGAATACTCACCCCTTCTCGTCGCCTCTCGCCCGGGGCAACTCCAGAAAAGGCCAAGCTCCAGCCCCTCTCCAGGAGACTGGTTCCGGAACCGGAGCTGTGTGTTGAGGTGAGGCCGACTATATCTAGCCGGTATCGCTCAACCTCGTACACCAGCTCAGGCTCCTTCCCCACCAGAGAGGTGACATTCCACGTACCAAAAGCCAGTTTAGAAAGCTTGGGATCAGTCCGCCAAGGTCTCCGCCTTTGACCGCCACCTAATCCACATAGCACTGGACCCCCATGATCCCTCCTGCAGGTGGTGAACCCACTGGAGGGCGGACCCATGTAACTCCTTCGGGCTGAGCCCGGCCGTGTCCCATGGGTGGAAACTCGGCCACCAGACGCTAGCCTTCGAGCCCCTCCCCCAGGCCTGGCTCCAGGGTGGGGCCCCGGTAACCCCATACCGGGCGGGGTACACTGAATCCTTGATATACAATTTATCATGAGAGTCTGTTGGATCGTTCTTAGTCTGGCCCTTCACCCAGGACCAGTTTGTCTTGGGAGACCCTATCAGAGGCAAATTGCCCCGGACAACATAGCTCCTGGGATCACTGGGGCACGCAAACCCCCCCACCACGATAAGGTGACGATCCATGAGGGGGCAAATCTGACCAGTTTTTCAAAAATTTTCATTGAAGTCAAAGCAGCTGGTCTAAAGTCGTTTACCGTTTTAGAACAGCTGGATTTTGGAATGGGAACAACCACGGCATCTTTCCAGATCTTGGGCACATGTTGTGTCTGTAAGGACTTACTGAAAATGTAATGAAATACAGGACTCAGTTTGTGTGCACAGGACTTTACCAATCGCCCACATATATTATCAGGGCTCTGACCTTTGTTCACTTTTACAGCACAGAACTCCCTTTTAACCCCTTGCACTCTGGTCAATTTCCCTAAAAATGCCAAAAAATAATGTGCCCAAAGTAAATCGAAAGCTGTTCTTCAACCCTTTGCAGCATCTTCATGGGGTTGGTCTCATTTAAAAGAAAACACTTTGAATTTTTTGGCAAAATAGTCATAATCTCTCTAAGTGCTCCGGCCACTGAGTTACAGTCATCTAAACATAGTGAACTTGAAGAAAATAAATTTGGCCTGGGTGTTTTTTCGGATACAAATGCTTGCAAATAACACACAGCTTCAGATCCGGGCTGGAAAATGCAACAGAAATGTAGAACCAAGTGTTATCCAGCTGAGGTCCAAATTTTGTAACAATACCACAAAAAATGAATATATTACACAGCTTTTTCCTCAGGTAGTTCCCAGGCGTTTTTGAACTGTGCCAAATTGTGCCAAATGGCAGAGTTTGGAAAAACGTCTGTAACTTTTGAATGATTCAATATAGAATCTTCATCTTGGGCTCTAATGAAAGGTGACACTCAGGGCTGTGTGTGTGTGTGGGGTGGGGGGGGTTTGTCCCCCCCCCGCTACAGAGGACGGACATCGCCCGTTGCGCCACGGTCCGTCATGCAGCGATGACGCACAGCTGTAATTTACCGATCGGTCAAAAGTCATTTTGATTACAATTTTCAGAGATAAAGAATAATTTAGCTTAGAACACTTACCTCTTCACAGCAGAAGCGGAGCTGGCGAACTTCTTCCTCATTGTCAGACGAACGCGACGCTGGTCTTGCGACCCGATCAAAACATAATTCCATTATTGCAGTTTTGCGCTTCCATGATTGCGGTTTTTGGCGAACGATTTTTCAAAACAAATAACAGTAGAATCAGAATCAGAATCAGAATCAGCTTTATTGCCAAGTATATTTACAAGTAAACACACAAGGAATTTGACTTGACATTGGGCGCGCACATTAGGCGCATCCAATGACACGGCAGCCATAGAGGCGCCTGTCTGCAGTGGGGGTAAAGGGGGGAAGGGGGGGGGGGGAAACACAATAGGCAAAGAGAAAAAACATAGTTATCAGAATCACGCTCGTATAAGCTCATATAAGCTCATATAAGCTCATGAGCCAAATTTTGATTACACAGAAAAAAACCCTCTATGCACATTAGCAGACAATAGATACAATCACACAGCAGAGGGAGGGAGAGCAGTGTGTGTATATTTGCATGTCATTGTGTAGTGTGAGTGTAACAGTTGTTAGTGAGCAGCAGAGGGCGCCTCCAGGCAGTGGATAGATGTTATAATCATGTGACTTATAAACAAGTCAGAGATCAGAGTCTGTCTCTCTTTTCCTCTTCCTTGCAGAAGGCACATGGGCAATGTCCTTGAGAGACCAATCCGCTGACGACAACAACTGATTGTTGATGTATGGGTAGACATAAGCCACTTCTCCAGCGTTATCTTCATCGAGGAGGAATGTAAACAAAGGCACCAAAACACAAGGTCAAATCTGCACAGTGCACTCAGAGAATAAAAATTTCTCTCTCTTCGATTCTGTGCTTCAATTTCATACAGGCTTGAATCATACTTTAGATCATTCTCTGGAGAGCACTCAGCGATCCACAGATGTTATCCACCTACCGAAACATAGGTAAAACATGTCCAGAGAGTTCGTTCTCTCTTCAATGCATGCCAGATAGTAAATTCCATGTTAATCCTGCCGCTGACAGTCAGTGCTCCCCCCAGCTGGACGAATTGTTGAATTTGTTAAGGGAGCTACGCCGGGGTCCGCATTTGATTGGCTCACCCAGATAATTTCGATACACTAGGAAAACTCCAGGGGCCAAACAGAAGATCCTGTGATCAGTTCAATCTCAGTCGAATCACACAGACACATGAATTCCAATACCATGAGTCTCCCTTGGGTTCCCCCTGACCCGATCTTCTACTTTTTAAAGTGGTGACAATCGCATATAAGTCGCTTTCCAGATCCATAATTTCCATTTGGATTAAGATTCAGCCAGGAGAAGAGTGACATTGCAAGCTGGGATCAGAAGGGAGAGGATTAGGAGGGAGAGGGAAGAAAAGCGTCTGCTCTCTCTCAGAAGCGGAAGTGAAGGAGTAGTAATTAAAAATAGACTGGCGAACGCGTGTGTGTCACTCAGCCTTCGTCGTCGACCTCCGTCGGTCTATGATGACCATGGAAGTGAATCCTAAATGTCTACTCTGCTGGGACAGCACCGCCTGTGGCCGAACATGCCGATGCGCGAATGGCAGTCCCTGTCACACAGGTTGCACTTGTGGATGGTCTCCGTGCTGCTGGGTCTGTGGGGTTCTTCCTGCGGGTCCTTTTTTCATCTGCTGCAGCAGTCTCTCTTCACCCAGCCTTACACAAAAAAGCTCGCGAACTTCTGTGCTTCAATTGGCTCGCTGCATTCACAGCGTTGGTAGGCGGGTCCTTCTTGCTAGGTTTTCAGTCATTGGTTCTTCAAGGTTTCAGAAACCCAATTCAAGGCTCTTAATAGTCGAATGAGAGGTCAATCATATCTGATCTGTTCGTGGCTGTGTCTGTAGTGGAAGAACTTTTTTTTTTTTTCAGTGCGCGCTTGGAGGCAGCGCCCTCGTGCGTCCTAGAGCGCCCTCGTGCGTCCTAGAGCACACAAGAGCGCCCTCATGCGCTCTGGGATGCAGAGACTTGCCCGCCCGCGGTACAACGGAGTGCAAGAAGTTAATATCCTGCACCTCAATATTAAAGTGCTGATTGTCTTTGAGTTTCTGTTTCAAATCTTGGGTTTCTGTGCTAAAATCAGAGGAATCAAAACGACCATAAAAACAATTAAGAGCATTAGCCAGCTCTGTGTCTGAATTAAAACCATCTAAAAACACATGATTACTGTGCTCTGTGCTCTGAAGGCCTGCAATAGTTTTCATACTGGCCCAGGCTGAACCAAGTTTCTTTGTTGCCATCTTGCTTTCCAATTCTGATTTATAATTCTGTTTTGCTCTTAAAATTTCAGATTTCAGATCTTTTGTGGCAACCTGTAGCTCAGAAACAGACCCCTGTTTAAAGGCAAGTGCTTTCCTCTGTAAGCAGGATTTAACTGATTTTGTAACCCATGGCTTGTTGTTGGGATATATTTTGACACGTTTACGTGGAACGATCATATTTTTACAGAAAGCCACGTATGAGCATGTGACGTCTACCAAAGAGTCCAAATCATCCCCGCAGGACAGTGTGAAAACCTCCCAGTCCGCACAGTTAAAGCATTCCTGGAGGCAGTACACTGAATCCTCTGTCCACACATCTATGTCTCTGGTCTTCACCTTGGCTCTTCTGAGAGCAGTTTTATATGTGGGCAGCAAATGTACACAGTTGTGATCTGAGGATCCTAAAGGAGGAAGGGGAAGTGATTTATAGGCCCTCTCAATGGATCCATAGCACAGGTCCAATGTCTTTTTTCGCCTGGTTGGGCAGGAGACATACTGATAAAAGTTTTTAAGTGTCTTCTTTAAAGAAACATGGTTAAAAATCCCCAAGAATAAAGTTTGGAGCCTCTGGAGAAATTGACTGCAGCCGCTGCACCACATCAAAGACGGTGCTGGAGGCGGAGTCAGCGTCTGCACTCGGGTGAATGTACACAGTCGTGATGAAAAGTTGGGGGAACTCGCGGGGCAGATAAAAGGGGCGTAGCGATACGGACAGAAGCTCCACATCGGGTGTACAGATGCGCTGTCTGACCGTGACAGATCTGCAGTACTGTTTATTAATGTATAAACATACGCCGCCCCCCTGACGTTTTCCCGTTACCTCTTCCTGCCAATCCGAGCGAAGTGGGACTCCAAAGCCGTCAATCCACAGGTCCGCATCCGGGTCTTGCGCCGTAAGCCACATCTCCATGTAAGCCATGACACAGCAGTTCTTTAAGTTCTTCTGGTAGCGTACATTCCCTTGAATTTCATCTACTTTATTTCTCAGGGATTGTACATTCCCCAAAATCATGGAAGGTAGAGGAATGCTGTTAAACTGACGTCTCCTCAGGCTTAATTTCACGCCTCCACGCTTTCCGCGTTTCCTCCTCTTGTCTCTCTTTTCATCGCTGTGTCCATGAAAGTCTCTTAAAATAAAGTCCGGCAGTTGCGGCATAGACTCAGTCACAGTTCATAGTCTCAGTTCAGAGGAATAAACACGCTGGATCACTGTTACACCACAGTGAAAGACGCATATCGCGCTGTTCCTCGCGCTGCGCTCGGATTATCTGATCACGTGATGGTCCACCTCATTCCCACATACAGACAGAGATTGAAGCTCACTAAACCTGTTGTGAGCACTACGAAGAAATGGACCAGTGAAGCTGAGGAGAAGCTGGAAACATGCATGGAAATAACTGATTGGGGCATGTTTAAAGGAGCCATGCATGATCTGGATGAATACACGGACACTGTGAACTCTTATATCCACTTTTGTGAGGAGAGCATTCTTCCATCGCGCACCAGGGTGAGGTACTCTAATGACAAGCCCTGGTTCACAGCTAAGCTCAGACAGATCAGGAAGGAGAAGGAAGCAGCGTTGAAAAGTGGAGACAGGGGCTGCTACAGAGAGGTTAAATATCGGTTTAACAGAGAGCTGAGGAGAGCTAAATCTGTGTATTCTGAGAGACTCCAGCAGCAGTTCACTGCTAATGACTCGGCTTCTGTGTGGAGAGGACTGAGGCAAATCACCAATTATCGGCCTCAGGCTCCTAAAGGTCAGGATGACAAAGCCCTTTGTCAAAGACTGTCCCAACACTATGCCCGTTTTGACACCTCGTCATCTGTGTCCAACTCCCCCCCCTCTCTCCAGCTCCACAGCCTCCACGATCCCTACTTCATCAAAGGCGCCCCCCCTCCTCCCCCCTGCCCTTGTCATCAGTGAGCAGGACGTGCTCAAACAGTTCTCCAGACTGAACCCGCGCAAGGCCCCCGGTCCGGACGGCGTGTCTCCCTCCACCCTGAGACACTGTGCGAAAGAGCTGGCTCCTGTCTTCACAGACATTTTTAACACCTCCCTTAAGCTATGCCACGTGCCGTCCTGCCTCAAATCCTCCACCATCATCCCTGTCCCCAAGAAGCCACGGATCACTGGACTTAATGACTACAGACCTGTAGCGCTCACCTCTGTAGTCATGAAGTCCTTTGAGCGCCTGGTCCTGCCCCACCTCAAGTCCATCACCACCCCTCTCCTGGACCCGCTGCAGTTTGCCTACCGAGCCAACAGGTCTGTAGATGACGCAGTCAACCTGGCCCTCCACTCCATCCTGCAGCACCTGGACTCCCCGAGAACCTACGCCAGGATCCTGTTTGTGGACTTCAGCTCCGCATTCAACACCATCCGCCCCGCTCTGCTCCGGGACAAGCTGTCCCTGCTCAACGTGCCTGACTCCCTCTGCAGGTGGATCACCGACTTACTGACGGACCGGAGGCAGCATGTGCGGCTGGGAAAGACTGTCTCAGACTCTGCTAGCATCAGCACCGGATCACCCCAGGGCTGTGTACTTTCCCCCCTACTCTTCTCCCTTTATACCAACTCCTGCACCTCCAGCCATCAGTCTGTCAAGTTGATCAAGTTTGCGGACGACACCACCCTCATCGGGCTCATCTCCAACGGCGACGAGTCCGCCTACAGGAGAGAGGTGGCCCAGCTGGCGTCCTGGTGCAACAACAACAACCTGCAGCTGAACGCTCTGAAGACAGCGGAGATGATTGTGGACTTCAGGAAAGTCACAACCCCTCTGCCCCCCCTCACCCTCACAGGCTCTCCCATCACCACTGCTGATTCCTTCCGCTTCCTAGGCACCACCATCACCAGGGACCTCAAGTGGGAGCCGACCATCAGCTCCCTCATCAAAAAGGCCCAGCAGAGGATGTTCTTCCTGCGGCAGCTGAGGAAGCTCAAGCTACCCACCAAGATGTTAGTGCAGTTCTACACAGCCATCATCGAGTCCATCCTCACCACCTCCATAACCGTGTGGTACGCAGGAGCCACTGCCAGGGACAGACTAAGGCTGCAGCGCGTCGTGCGCACTGCTGAGAAGGTGATCGGCTGCAAGCTCCCATCTCTCCAGGATCTGTACATCTCCAGGACCCGGAGGCGTGCTGGCCGGATCATAGCCGATCCCTCACACCCTGGTCACGTACTGTTTGCCCCCCTCCCCTCAGGTAGAAGACTTCGGTCCATCCAGACTAAAACCTCCCGTCACATGAACAGCTTCTTCCCCTCTGCCATCAGACTGCTGAACACTAAGTGACTTATTGACTCTCGTGCACTATGTACAGCAGCTCAACCAGACTCATGTCAATCATCACTGTTTTCTTCCTGCATTACCGACTGCACTATATGGTTCTCCACATTATCTGCTGCTCGCTAATATATTTTAACTGCTGACCAGTATTACTCTCTTATTCTACACTTTATTGCATGTATAGTTTATTTCTTTTATTTTATCATGTTTAATGTTGCAGCATTGCACCGAGACAAATTCCTAGTTTGTGTTCTACATGAACAATGGCAATAAATCTGATTCTGATTCTGACAGATGCTAAAAATGCATTATCTGTGTTTAAATGTAGTAACATGTCTCTGGAATATTGTATTCTCCCCGGCATGATCGTGATTGCGCTTACCTCAGAGACAAAGAGCCGGTGGGAAGAGGCAGCAGCGCAAACCTAAGGAGGAAATCCATATTGATGGAACCAGGGAGCTCTTCATTACACAGTCCACAAGCATTCAAGGACAAAAACGACACAGAATTTTATTTAAACACATTAAAGTGCATAAAAACAGACACACAGACGACGGACTTTTTTCACCAGCTGCCGGTCGCTGCGTGCACATGTGCCCATGCAAAGAACTGTTGGCAGCAGACTAGGTCTTTCCCCTCCCCACCCTTTCCCCCTCCACAGGATTGCGCGCCGGAGGCTGAGTTTATCTCCTGCCCACCTCAACAGCAAGACGCTTTGGCTGGTCTGGCAACTCCACGTTAAAGCCATTATGGGTGCCGGCTCAAGCTCAAGGTGCCAGAGGGTTAGAGCCCCTTCTGGGTGTTTGGGGGGGGGGGCTGTGTGGTGGACACGGTACATATGGTACTCCACCCAGGACAAAGGGGTTGGTGGGGGAGAAGATAGGGATGCTAATGGAGAAAGTGAGGGGAGCCAAACAAAGAAAGATGCGCCTTTCGCCCCCCGCCATGCCAGGTTGACACCTGAGGACGCAGGAGTGCAAATGTATGGTAGCAAGACCTGCTCTGTGACATGTGTGTCAATGTCATGTTAATGTGTGTGCATGTCTTTCACGTCTGTATGTTAATGTGCTTACCCTGTGTGCCAGAGGCAGGAATAAAAGTACATAAAGGAGTTCGCTTAGGCACTCAGGTCAGAGTTTCTGTGTTTTATGTTGGAAGAGGAATAAAGTTCATGTGTCATTCAGCTCGCTGCCTTGTTTGCTTTCATTTTCCACAACTTAACAAAAGCATTAGCATAACAAGAACGTGACAAACTCACAAACCTCTGGCAATATGCTTGTACAAATAAAGATATTCAAAGATACTGATAGAATAATTTTGAGCATAAATTATTCTAAGTCAAAGACCAGGATGAGTATTGGATCCAAGTATATTTATTATAAAAGTAAGCTTAACAAAAGGATAAAACAAAGTAAATCTCAATGGCCATTTTGAGGGAGAGATTACAGAGCGTGGCCTTCACGCACACCCACACCGAATTTCCCTGTCCCTGTTCGGGCGCCAAATGTTAGATTATTTTTCAGTATAATCATTCTGAGTCAAAAAATCAGGGAGAATATTTAAATGTAAATAAATTTATTCCCCATGGCCAATGAGAGGTGTGTGTGTGCATGTAGACTCGGGGCTACTGCATGTATCGCTTCTCCCTCATTGGCCATGGAATAAATTTATTTACATTTAAATATTCTGCCTGATTTTTTGACTCAGAATGATTATACTGAAAAATAATCTAACAGATACAAAACTAGTAAGAACAACAATGCATTAAACATTACTGTGTGTGCCTTTTGGACCACATGCAGAATAAAGGTAGTTTTACATGTAGTATCTCTGCTCATAATGTCTCTGCTCTTCAACTGCCTTTACTGTACAACTGTACCTGCTTTATATTTGTTGGTTTGTAACCTTGATACAGTATTCCTTCAGTTGGCTCTGATTATGTGGTCCAATAACGATCATCTTTCAAATAGAATCTACATAAAGAAAATAAAAGTCTTTAAACAATCCCATATTTAAAGATAATATAAAAACAAACAAACAAAACCTATTAGGTCAGTGCAACCTTTTCTCTCAAACATATATTCCATGTATGAACAGGTATCTGAACTTATATTAATTCAACATAACTGTTTCTGCAACAGTTACAACTACAAACCTCCACCTCAGACCTGTGCGAGTGACATCACTCTGCTTAATCACCTAAATGACTTCTTCGGCCACTTTGAAGCACAAAACAGCACATCAGCAAAGAAGACCACTCCTCCTCCAGACGAGAAGGCCATAAGTCTGGATCCGGCTAGCATGAAGACGACCCTTTCCAGGATCAACCCATGCAAGGCATCTGGTCCAGACAACATACCGGGTCAGGTTCTGAAGGACTGTGCAGAGGAGCTCAAGAATGTCCTGGCCAACATCTTCCTGAGTCAAGCTGTTGTTCCCACATGTTTCAATTCAATTCAATTCAACTTTATTTATATAGCGCCATTTCACAACAACAGTCATCTCATAGCACTATCAACTGTAGGGGGAACCCCCACAGTTGCAGAAAGACCCCAGCAATCAGGTGATCCCCTATGAGCAAGCACTTGGCGACGGTGGAGAGGAAAAACTCCCTTTTAACAGGAAGAAAACTCCAGCAGAACCAGGCTCAGGGAGGGGCAGTCATCTGTTGCGACTGGCTGGGGGGTGAGGGGGCAGAGAAGATGAAAAGAACAGACATGTAGAGAGCAAACAGCACGATGGGGACTCAATCTATGGGAGAGAACGAACAGATGTTAATGACCAGCAAAAAAAAATAAATATTTCATTGAGAGTGAAGAAAGGAGTGACGCCCAGAGCATTATTGGAGGTCCCCCGGCTGACTAAACCTATTAGCAGCATAACTAAGGGAGGGTTCAGAAACACATGATCCCTCCCTAATTGTAGGCTATATCAAAAAGGTAGGTTTTAGCCCTATTCTTAAAAACAGAGATCGAGTCTGACTCCCGAATCCAGATTGGCAGCTGGTTCCACAGGAGAGGAGCTTGATAACTGAAGGCTCTGCCTCCCATTGTACTTTTGGAGATTCTAGGTATTACAAGTAATCCTGCATTTTGGGAGCGTAGTGCTCTGTTAGGATAATACGGTAGTATCAGATCTTTTTAAATAAAAAGGAGCCTGATTGTTTAGAGCTTTGTAAGTAAGAAGAAGGATTTTGAACTTAATTCTAAACTCTATGGGAAGCCAATGAAGGGAGGCCAGAACCGGAGAGATATGATCTCTCTTTCTAGTACCTGTTAAAACTCTTGCTGCAGCATTTTGGATCAGCTGAAGACTTTTTAAAGATGTTTTAGGACAGCCTGATAATAAAGAATTACAATAATCTAATCTCGAGCTAACAAAAGCGTGGATCAGTTTCTCAGCATCACTCTGAGACAAGATGCTCCTAATCTTGGCAATATTACACAAATGATAGAAGGCAGTCTTAGAAACAAATTTAATATGTGAATTGAAGGACAGATCTTGATCAAAAATAATTCCAAGGTTCCTCACAGAGCTATTAAGAGAAAGAGTAACCGCATCCAAACTGAAAGTTTGATTTGGAAAGGTATTTCTAAGGTTTTTTGGACCAACAAGAATGACTTCAGTCTTATCAGAATTTAATAGCAGGAAATTACAAGTCATCCAAGCTTTGATTTCCTTAAGACAGGCTTCCAACTTGGCTAATTGATTACTATCATCTGGCTTCATTGACAGGCATAATTGTGTGTCATCTGCATAACAATGAAAATGTATACAGTGCTTTCTAATAATGTTGCCTAACGGAAGCATATATAAACTAAAAAGAGTAGGGCCTAGCACAGATCCCTGTGGAACTCCATGACTAAGCTTTGAGTTGAAAGAAAACTCATTATTTACATGAACAAACTGGAACCTATCAGATAAATAAGATCTAAACCACTGCAACGAAGTTCCATTAAGTCCAACATAGTGTTCTAATCTATCAAGTAGAATATTATGATCGATAGTATCAAAAGCTGCACTAAGGTCTAAAAGGACAAGTACAGAAACCAGTCCATTATCAGATGCGATGAGGAGGTCATTGGTGACCTTCGCTAAGGCTGTTTCAGTACTATGATGGATTCTAAACCCAGATTGAAACTCTTCAAGTAAACCATTTCCCTGCAGGTGGTCAAATAATTGCGTAGCAACAACTCTTTCTAAGATTTCTAAGATTTCAAAAACTGCTACCATAATACCAGTCCCAAAGAAGCCCGTCCCATCCGACTACAATGATTACCGGCCCGTAGCACTGACCCCCATCATAATGAAGTGCTTCGAGTGGCTGGTCATGCAGAACATCAAGTTCATCCTCCCTCACTCCCACGACCCATATCAGTTTGCATACAGGTCAAACAGATCCACAAAAGATGCCATCGCTGCTGCTCTCTATCCAGCCCTCACCCACCTGGACTCAAGGAACTCCTACATGTGAATGCTGTTCTTCGACTTCAGCATTCAACACAGTCATCCCCCAGCACCTAATACAAAAACTCCGACACCTGGGACTCAAAACCTCTCTCTGTAACTGAGTGCTGGACTTTCTCACAGGGAGACCACAGAATGTGCGGGTTGACAGCAACACCTCCAAGACCATCAGACTGAGCACAGGGGCCCCACAAGGGAGCGTGCTCAGCCCGCTACTCTTCACCCTGCTGACTCGTGACTGTGTACCAGCCTACAGCACCAACCTCATCATCAAGTTTGTGGATGACACAACAGTGGTGGGCCTCATCACCAACAACGAGGATGCCAACTACAGAAATGAGGTGAGCCAACTGGTCCAGCAGTGTAAAGACAATAATCTCTTCTTGAACATGGGAAAAACCAAGGAGATTGTGGTTGACTTCAGGAGGGGACACACACAACATCCCCCCTCTGATCATTGATGGAGCAGCTGTGGAGAGGGTGAGCAGCACCAAGTTCCTGGGGTTGCACATCTCTGAGGACCTCTCCTAGTCCAACAACATCACATCACTGGCCAAGAAGGCTCAAACTTGCCTCCATTTCCTCCGCAAACTGAGGAGAGCACAAATCCCACTCCCCATCATGTGCTCATTCTACCGGGGCACCGTTGAGAGCATCCTTATCAGCTGCATCATGGTGCGGTATGGAAGCTACACCACCTCCTGCCAAAAGACACTACAATGCACAGTAAAGGCAGCCAGCAAGATCATCGGTGCCCCTCTGCCCCCCCTCTCGGACATCCACTTCACCCACCTCACCTGCAGAGCCATCAACATTGCAGGCGATACCTCCCATCCCTCACACTCCCTCTTCAGCCCCCCTGCCCTCGGGGAAAAGGTGCCGCAGCCTCTGGGCCTGCTCCACAACACTGCTAAACAGCAAACAGCTTTGTTCATCAGGTTATCAGGACCCTGAACTCTGCCCCCCCGCCGCCCCCCGCCAACCATAACACACTCACCCACACAGTAACTACCTCAGCTGTAGGCACAGAAGGACTGGCACACCAACAGTAATACATCTGTTGCTGTATGTCTCTGCACCTTACTGCAGCCATTTACACAAATGCCATATCTGCTGCTGTCTGTTATTGCTATACTGATCATGTGCAGTCCTATCTGTCACTCTCTGCATCTACACTACTGCACTATTTAGCGAATGCAAAGTCCTTAAGCCAAGCAGTTGCCTCCTGGTTTGCTGTATGGAGGGTGTGTAATCCTCCTTCCAGTCTTTGGAGCGGGCAAGCCTCTATGATGTGTTCCATTGTTTGCTCCTCTCCACATGCGCACAGTGGGCTAGGGCTACTGCCCCATCTGTGAAGGCTGGCCAAGCAGGGGCCATGTCCAGTCCTGAAGCGATTGAGTGTAGACCACTGTCTCCTTGGGAGGTTGGTGCCCGGGACCTGTTGGTTGGGGTTTATCACCAGCTGTTTGTTTGGGACCTCCTTGGTCTCCCATTCCTCTTGCCAAGCTGTCCGGATGGTAAAGTCAGCTGGGGGAGGGTTTTTCCAAATCAGCCGTCTGGATGAAAGTCGGGCAGTGGGTGGGGTGTAGATATCTGCATGGATTGGTAAGTGAGGAGAATCTTTAACTTTTTGGAGCATCCTTTGAGTTAATGCTGCTCGCCGGATGTGTGGAGGGGCTATGTTTGACAGTACAGAGAGCCAGGGGAGTGGTGTTGAGCGGATTGTTCCAGTTATAGTTCTCATGGTTGAGTTGAGCTGGGTGTCTACATGGTGTGTGTAAGATGACCTGGACCAGACAGGGGCACAATATTCTGCTACAGAGTATGAAAGGGCCAGTGCTGAGGTGCGCAGGGTGGAGACTGCCGCCCCCCATTTTGCACCAGCGAGCTTGCAGAGCAGGTTGTTTCGTACCTTCACCTTAGCAGCCGTCCCCTTTAGATGTTCCTTGAAGGATAAGGTCCTATCAAGGGTCACTCCAAGATAAGTTGGATTTGGGGCATGCTTAAGCTTGAGTCCGCTCAGGTGGATGTTTAGTTCTCTGGCAGCTTTTGCATTGTGGAGATGGAATACACTGGAGATGGTTTTTGCTGGGCTTGGTTTTAGGCGCCAGATTTTGCAGAACTGGTCCAGTTTGGCAAGATCTTCCGTGAGCACCCGTTCCAGTGGTTCAAAGTCTGGTGCTTGGAATGCCAAACAGATGTCGTCTGCATAGATGAATTTGCGGGATTTTGTAGTAGGCAGGTCGTTTATGTAGAGGTTGAACAGAGTTGGAGCTAGAACTGAGCCTTGTGGGAGTCCATTTTTCTGCATTCTCCATGCACTTGTGTTCTGACTGAGGTAGACTCTGAACCTTCGGTTGGTCAGCAGGGTTTTTATAATTGCTGTTGCCCAAGCAGGGATCGCCTTTATAAGTTTCAGGAGGAGGCCTTTGTGCCAGACCGTATCATAGGCGGCTGTAAGATCGAGAAACACAGCCCCTGTCTTCAGTCTGCTCTCGAAGCCATTTTCGATGAAGGTGGTTAGGGCCAGTACTTGTTCTCCTGTACTGCGGTCCTTGCGGAAACCTGCTTGATCCACACCTAGAATATCCTCTATTTCTGGGGAAATGCGTTGCAGTACTAGGCGCTCCATGATTTTGTAAGGAACGCTGAGTAGGGAGATTGGGCGGTAGCTTGCTGGTAGTTTGTGGTCTTTGCCAGGTTTTGGGATGGCAATGACCTTTGCTGTCCGCCATTTCTTTGGGATCGAGTTTGTTTGTGTGATCCTTGTGTAGAATTGTGTCAACCAGGTTAGGGCTCGGGGGCCAAGATTTTTCATGAATTCTGGGAAGATGTTATCGTATCCTGCTGCCTTTCCACATTTCAGGCCCTGTAGGACTTTCTCCAGTTCAGCAGCCTCGAAGGGTTCAGGGTTTGTTTCCTCTACAGGCATTTTTTGGTGTTTTTTTAGCTCAGTTGTAACTGCTCTTCTGGTGTCTTTGTCTTGGGGTGCTTTGGCGATAGTCAGTAGGTGGGATGCAACTTGGTTGGGTGTGACGGATGCTCGGCTTTGGATAGGGGGCTTCTGTGCAGCTCCTAGGCGACGGATGAGGCTCCAACATTTCCTGCTAGAGTGGGTAAAGCTCCGGTCAGCAACTGTCTCCTCCCATTTCTTTCGCCGGGCTGTATTTAGCGATTCAATGAGATGGTCTGCTATCTCTGGGTCCCCTGATGTTTGATAGGATTGTAGGAGGGCAGCACTTTCTCCGTCCAAACATGGGACATAGAGGGGTCGGTAGCCTCGTGGGATTGCAGTATGGGCAGCCTTGAAGATTGCGCTGCAGAAGCGGTTGTATGCTTCATCTACAGTGATGGTGTGGAGTGGGATGGTAACAACGCTCCGGTCCAGAGTTTCACTGAATTTCTTCCAGTTGGCTTTGCGGAAGTTCCAGCGCATCTTCCTTGGGCTGTATATGACTGGAAGTTGTAGGCCAATGTGTACAAGCAGGGGCCGGTGTTGGCTGTGTGGAAAATCATCAAGAATGAGGATCTGTGTAGGATATGGCTCCCCATTCAAAGAGCTGGCCCAACACAGGTCAGGAGAATAGTCCTTCTTCCACCTAGCAGAGTGGAAGGTTCCTCTTTGTTTGGGGTCGTATATCAAAGCGAGGTCATTTCTGGATGCCCAGTCTGAAAGTGCCTCCCCATCACTGTCCACTGCTGGGTACCCCCCAGTCAGGGTGATGGCTGTTAAAGTCCCCCACATAGATGGCAGGGTGGGGTAGGGTGGGTAAGACCTGCAGATCCCAGTTGGCATTAGGGGGCTTGTACACATTGACAATATGGAAGCCACCAATGATTATGGTGTCTGAGAAATGTGTTGTTATCAGGTGATTTGCTTCAACTATGTCAGAACGCACATAGGTGGCACGTCCATGTTTAGCATGTAGAACATAGCACAGGAGGTCAAAGCCTTTGATGGTGAAGCGGCCAGCTTCCTCTGTGCCAATATGAGTCTCTTGGAGGCAGATTACATCAATCGAATGTTGGAAGGCGAGGACTTCGATAAGGCTTCGCTTGGCTGCAGATAGGCCTTCAACGTTTAGTTGTAATATGCGAAGGGCAGATCCTACCACAAAGTGCTCTTGGGGCTGTTTGCTTTCGGCTTTAGGACTGCGACTAGGATTCCTCTTTGACTTGGCACAGAGGCGTTGTCTCTTCAAATTTAGTCTGCTGGTAGGATCATTAGCTTCCCCAGGCGAGCCCGGGTACTGGCGGAGGGCGCGGGTACTACTGCACTGAACTTGCAACTATGAGCATCACTGCTCTACTTTTCTGTATATAGGATTGCTGAGTTCCATCATTTATCTTTATTTGCACTTTGGTGTGGGACACATATGTGAGTTTCATATGCTTCATATGTATATCACTGTATGCTTACTGTATGCTTCACGTCTCAGATGAACAAAAGGACTGAGCCTCCTAGGAGATAACAGGAGGATGTGAAATGTGGTCTTTGGTATGCAGAGAGATGGCCTGGGGGGATTTCCTGGCCGCCAGTGACTTTAGGTGGAGGTGATAAGACCTGGAAGAAGACGCATTGTGACTTGGGATTAAATACAATGTGACTGTGTGCTTTGATGTTCCGGGGTATAAAAGAACGAATGTCTGGGGGTTTCTTTCTCTTTCTGTTTTTGGATGATGATGGAGAATGTGAATAAACCTGACTCGTGAGATAAACTCAGCCTCGTCATTCCCACATTCTCCACACTGGTGACCCTAAGACGTATTATGAGCGAAAGAAATTCCCCCGAAATTCTACCATGTTATTGCCAAGCTCGACAACCGCATGGCTCGACATGTGCAGAGCCGTTTGGAGCGCCCGCCGGCCGACGACAAATACGACAGGTTGAAGGCCGCGCTCATCCAGCGTTTCACCCCCTCAGTCCAGGAGAGAGCGGAGAGGCTCCTGGCTCTGAACGACTTGGGAGATAGCACGCCCGTCGACTTGATGGAAGACATGCTGAGGTTGAGGGGCTCAGACAGCGACGACTTCCTCTTCACCCTCATTTTCCTGAGAACCCTACCATCGACCACGAGAGCGACCCTGGCCAGTTCACCGTTGTTGGCCCAGTGGGACTTCCACGTGCTGGCCCAGGAGGCACAATGGATTCTCAACGCCAGCAAACAGCGCGCGGCCACCGCCGCAGTGACGGAGCTTGGCGCGACGGCCGGAGATGGCAGGGGGCCAGAGGCAGCGGTAGCAGACCCACCGTCAACGGCAGCGACGAGGGCCAAGGATCGCGGAGGAGACGACCTCTGTTTCTACCATCGCCGCTTTGCAGAGAAGGCACGCAAATGTATACCACCGTGCCAGTTCAAGCGCTCGGGAAATGCCAAGGCCGGGGGTCGGTAGCAGCCGCGGCCCTCGGGGAAGAGAACAAGCTGCTCTACTTGACAGATGCGCGTTCGGGGAGGCAATTCCTCATGGACACAGGCTCCCAAGTGAGCTTCATCATGCCTACCTATGCTGACCGACTGGCATGTCCCGAAAGTCACGGAGTGTCAGCAGCGAACGGCTCGAGGATTAAGACCTTTGGTGAGAGGACTCTGCTTCTGTCCCTACACGGCCGTACATTTGAGTGGACTTTTGTTATAGCTGCAGTGAGCTTCAATATGTTGGGAGCTGATTTTCTGTGCTCACATGGTTTGTTGGTTGATCTTGCTAATAGGCGCCTGGTTAATGCACTTTCTTTTTATTCTATTCCCTGTGCAGCCCGAGTGACTCCGCCCACAGCACAAGCCAATGTCGCAACGGCAAACGGTAAGTTCCACACACTACTCACTCAGTTCCCAGCACTCACGGTTCCCACATTTTCAGCAGCTGTTGCTAAACACGGAGTGGAACATTTTATTACTACCACTGGACCGCCAGTTTTTGCAAAAGCTCGGCGCTTGGATGCAGCTAAACTGACCATAGCGCGCGAGGAGTTCGCCAACCTGGAAAAGCTGGGCATCATCAGGCGTTCGAAAAGCCCATGGGCTTCCCCGCTTCACATGGTCCCTAAAGCTGACGGCTCGTGGCGACCTTGCGGAGATTTCCGCAGGTTGAACAACGCTACAGCGCACGACCGCTACCCAATCCCGCATATCCAAGATTTTTCCGTTCATTTGGCAGGGGCGCGCGTTTTTTCTAAGATAGACTTGGTCTGCGGGTACCACCAAGTCCCAGTGCGCGCTGAGGACATACCCAAAACAGCGGTAATAACTCCGTTTGGCCTATTCGAGTTTTTGCGCATGCTGTTTGGGCTTAAAGGCGCTGTGCAGACGTTCCAACGCATGATGGACGCGGTGTTGCGCGATCTCCCCTTCATGTTCGTCTACCTGGACGACATCTTGGTAGCCAGCGCGTCTGAAGACGAACACGAAAATCACCTCACGGCAGTTTTCCGGAGGTTGGGAGAGCACGGGTTAATAATCAACCCAGCAAAGTGTCAGTTTGGGGCGACGCAGATTGATTTTTTGGGGCATCGCGTCTCTCCAGAAGGAGCGGTTCCTCTGCCTGACAAAGTGCGCGCAGTAACAAATTTTCCCCAGCCACAAACGGTCTAAGCGTTACAGGAGTTTGTGGGAATGGTGAATTTTTATAACCGTTTCCTCCCCCGCGCAGCGCAGCTCATGCAACCGTTGTATGCCGCGCTAAAAAAACAAAAACCCACAAATAAAATCGAATGGTCTCCGGAGCGAGAGCGCGCATTCTCGGAAGTCAAAACAGCCCTGGCAAACGCTGCGTTGTTAGCACATCCAGACCCAACGGTCCGCATAGCGCTCACTACTGATGCGTCAGATGTGGCCATAGGGGCGGTTGTGGAGCAGCATGTAGCCGGGGCTTGGCAACCGCTCGCCTTTTTCAGCAGGACCTTGCGCGATAGTGAACAAAAATACAGCGCATCCGACAGGGAGTTGTTGGCTCTCCACTTGGCCATTCGCCACTTCCAGTTCTGGCTGGAAGGACGCCGTTTCACCGCGTTCGTCGATCACAAGCCGCTGACTTTCGCGATGGCCAAGGTTTCAGAACCGTGGTCGGGCCGGCAGCAGAGACAGCTGGCCGCGATCTCAGAGTTTACTACCAATATCCAGCATGTGGCGGGTAAACTTAATGTAGTGGCAGACTGTCTCTTGCGCGCCGTGGCGGCTCCAGCCCGCGTAGGGGTAGATTTTGCAGCCATGGCCACGGATCGGGTTAGCGACGCGGAAGTGCGCGCGGCCTCAGTCCGCGTAGGGATAGATTATGCAGCCATGGCAGCGGATCAGGGTAGCGACGCGGACGTGCGCGCGCTCCAGTCTGGACCAACAGGGTTAAGGCTGGAGAACAGGGTGCTGCAAGACGGCATGCCCCCCCTAATCTGCGATGTCTCCACTGGGTGACCGCATCCTGTGGTACCGGCCGCGTGGCGCCGCCGGGTTTTTGACTCGATCCATTCTTTGGCGCACCCAGGAGTGAGCGCGTCGGTCAAAATGGTGGGAGAGAAATTTGTATGGCCGAGCCTGCGCAAACAAGTTAGAGAGTGGGCAGCAGCCTGCATGGCTTGTCTACGAGCCAAGGTACACAGACATACAAGAGCTCCCTTGGAGCCGTTTCACATCCTGGCTAAGAGGTTTGATCATGTTCACGTGGACCTCGTAGGCCCCCTCCCACCCTCACAGGGGTGCACACATCTTCTGACAATGGTTGACCGCACCACGCGCTGGCCGGAAGTGGTCCCACTGTCGTCAACCACAGCCGAGGAGGTGGCGCGCGCGTTTTTAACGGCATGGGTAGCGCATTTTGGAGTCCCGTCGGACATTACGTCCGTCAGAGGCCCTCAATTTGTTTCCGAACTTTGGTCAGCGATGGCCCGCAGCCTGGGGACAACGATTCACCGCACGACCGCGTACAACCCGCAGGCTAACGGGTTATGCGAATGTTTTCACAGGTCATTGAAGGCGGCCCTCAGAGCGTCACTTACGGATGCAAATTGGGTGGACAGGCTACCATGGGTTTTATTGGGGTTGTGTTCTGCACCTAAAGAGGATTCAGAAGCCTCCCCGGCTGAGCTAGTTTTTGCACAGCCACTTCGGCTGCCCGGGGAATTTCTCCCAGATAATCCTGCGCCAGAGTGCTCCCCAGCTCAGCAGTTGCAGAGTAGCACGGAATCGAGCGCGCTGTCTGGCCCCGTTCACCACAGTTTTCCGCGAGTTTTTGTGCCTAAGGCTTTAAAAAATGCAGAGTTTGTTTTTGTCAGACACGATGCCCATCGCCCATCGTTGCAACCACCTTATGATGGACCATTTAGAGTGCTGGAAACAGGGGATAAGAATTTTTTGCTAGATTTGGGGGGCAGAAAAGAAATGATTGGCATAAACAGGCTCAAACCCGCTTTTGTGGTGGCTGACGAAGATGTGCAGTTGGCCAGGGCTCCTCGGCGCGGCAGACCCCCTAGGGAGCATTCCCCAGAGCACCCAGAATCAGAATCAGAATCAGGTTTATTGCCATTGTTCATGTAGTACACAAACTAGGAATTTGTCTCGGTACAATGCTGCAACATTAAACATGATAAGATAAGAGAAATAAACTATACATGTAATAAAGTGTAGGATAAGATTAAGTGATACTGGTCAACAGTTAAAATATATATTAGCCAGCAGCAGATACTGTGGAGAACTATATAGTGCAGTCGGTAATGCAGGAAGAAAACAGTGATGATTGACATGAGTCTGGTTGAGCTGCTGTACATGGTGCACGAGAGTCACTTAGTGTTCAGCAGTCTAATGGCAGAGGGGAAGAAGCTGTTCATGTGACGGGAGGTTTTAGTCTGGATGGACCGAAGTCTTCTACCAGAGGGGAGGGGGGCAAACAGTACGTGACCAGGGTGTCACAGGGATTGACTAACAGTTCTCATCCTCAGACAGCAGCTCCCCAGCAGGAGGGCGCCGCGGAGGTGGTAAAGCCCGCTTACAGCAGATACGGGAGAAGACTGAGGTCCAAGCAGCATGTGGACTGATGTGTGTGATTTTATCATGACATGCAGACTGTTATTACGTTGTCCCATCTTAGACGTTTGGGGGGGGGGGGGGGGGTCATGTGGGACACATATGTAAGTTTCATATGCTTCATATGTATATCACTGTATGCTTACTGTATGCTTCACGTCTCAGATGAACAAAAGGACTGAGCCTCCTAGGAGATAACAGGAGGATGTGAAATGAGGTCTTTGGTATGCAGAGAGATGGCCTGGGGGGATTTTCTGGCCGCCAGTGACTTTAGGTGGAGGTGATAAGACCTGGAAGAAGACGCATTGTGACTTGGGATTAAATACAATGTGACTGTGTGCTTTGATGTTCCGGGGTATAAAAGAACGAATGTCTGGGGGTTTCTTTCTCTTTCTGTTTTTGGATGATGTTGGAGAATGTGAATAAACCTGACTCGTGAGATAAACTCAGCCTCGTCATTCCCACATTCTCCACAATGGGATGTCTGGGTCTATCTTTTGTCGCCATTTGCACTATGGGTAGCTTTACTGTACCTAGACTGCTGTTGTTTTTCCAGCCTTTTTCCTTTTTCTTTTTTTAATATTGTGCACACCACTGATGAGAGAGAGAAACACCATTTCAATTCTCTTGTATGTCCTGTACGTATAATAGTATTGACAAATAAAATCTTTGAATCTTTTCAGAGTTTTAGCAACAATATGTGGAGAGCGTGAAAAGATGAGGCTGAGTTTATTTCTCAATTCAGGTTTATTCACATTCACGTATCTCCAACATCCTCTCAAACAGAAAAAAGACACATCTTCCCACATCTGTCCTTTTTATACCCGAGACATCAAAGTACAGAGTCACATTGTCTTTAAATCCCAAGACACAATACATCATCCTCCAGGTCTTCTCCCCTCCACCTAAAACCCTGATGGTCAGGAAATCTCTCAAGGCCATCTCTAAAGATCACATTTCGCACCCTCCTGTTATCCCCAGGAGACCCAGACCTATTGTTCATTCTGAGACGTGAGGCAACAGTAATATACATATGCAGCCTAAGCCACTCACATATGTGTGCCACATGACCCCCCCAAACGTCTAAGATGTTTGGGCTTCAATCGTCTTCCGAACTTGCTGTAAGCGGGCTTTGCCACTCCCGCGGCGCCATCCTGCTGTGAATCTGCTATCTGAGGATGAGAACTGTTAGTCAATCCCTGTGGGAGCTCTGGGGAATGCTCCCTGGGAGGTCTGCCACGTCGAGGAGCCCTCACCAACTGCACAGATTCGTCAGCCATCACAAAAGCGGGTTTGAGTCTGTCTATGCCAATTGTTTCCCTTCTGCCCCCCAAATCTAGCAAAAAGTGCTTATCACCTGTTTCCAGCACTCTAAATGGGCCATCATAAGGCGGTCGCAGGGTTGGGCGATGAGCATCGTGTCTGACAAAAACAAACTCCACATCTTTCAAAGCCTTAGGTACAAAAACGCGCGGAAAACTGTGATGAACGGGGCCAGGAAGCGTGCTCGCTCCCGTGTCGCTCAGTAACCGCTGAGCAGGGGGGCACTCTGGCGCAGGATTATCTGGGAGAAACTCCCCGGGCAGCCGGAGTGGCTGCGCAAACACCAACTCAGCTGGGGAGGCTTTTAAGTCCTCTTTAGGTGCAGAACGCAACCCCAATAAAACCCATGGTAGCCTGTTTACCCAATTTGCATCCGTAAGCGACGCTCTGAGGGCTGCTTTCAATGACCTATGGAAACGTTTGCATAAACCATTAGCCTGGGGGTGGTACGCGGTAGTGCGGTGGATCGTTACCCCCAGGCTGCGGGCCATCGCTGACCAAAGCTCGGAAACAAATTGAGGACCTCTGTCGGACGTAATATCCGACGGAACTCCAAAACGCGCTACCCAAGCCGTTAAAAACGCGTGCGCCACCTCCTCGGCTGTGGTTGATGCCAGTGGGACCACTTCAGGCCAACGCGTGGTGCGGTCCACCATTGTCAAAAGATGTGTGCACCCCTGTGACGGCGGGAGGGGGCCTACGAGGTCGACATGCACATGATCGAACCTCTTAGCCGGGATGTGAAATGTCTCTAAGGGGGCTTTAGTGTGTTTGTGTACTTTGGCTCGCTGGCAAGCCATGCAGGCTCTTGCCCACTCCTTAACGTGCTTGCGCAGGCTCGGCCACACAAACTTCTCTCCTACCATTTTGACCGACGCGCGCACCCCTGGGTGCGCCAGAGAATGAATCGAGTCAAAAACGCGGCGGTGCCACGCGGTCGGAACCACCGGACGCAGTCGTCCGGTGGAGACATCGCAGATTAGGGGGGGGCATACCATCTTGCAGCACCCTGCTCTCCAGCCTTAACCCTGTTGGTCCAGACTGGAACGCGCACATGTCCGCATTGCTGACCTGATCCGCGGCCATGGCTGCATAATCTATCCTCACGCGGACTGCGGCCGCGCGTACTTCCGCGCCGCTAGCCTGCTCCGCGGCCATGGCAGTATAATCTACCCCTACACGGACTGGAGCAGTTACGGCGCGTGAGAGACAGTCTGCTACTACATTAAGTTTACCCGCTACGTGTTGAATATCGGTAGTAAACTCTGAGATTGCAGCCAGCTGCCTCTGCTGCCGGCCTGACCACAGCTCCGAAACCTTGGCCATCGCGAAAGTCAGCGGCTTGTGGTCGACGAACGCACTGAAACGACGACCTTCCAGCCAGAACTGGAAGTGGCGAATGGCCAAGTGGAGCGCTAACAACTCCCTGTCGAACGCGCTGTATTTTCGCTCAGTATCGCGCAAAGTCCTGCTGAAAAAGGCAAGCGGCTGTCAAGCCCCGGCAACATGCTGCTCTACTACCACCCCTATGGCCACGTCTGACGCGTCAGTAGTGAGCGCTATGTGGGCCGTTGGGTCTGGATGTGCTAACAACGCATCGTTTGCCAGGGCTGTTTTGACCTCCGAGAATGCGCGCTCCCGCTCCGGGGACCATTCAATTGTATTTGTGGGTTTTTGTTTTTTTAGCGCGGCATACAGTGGTTGCATGAGCTTTCGCTGTGCGGGGGAGGAAACGGTTATAAAAATTCACCATTCCCAAAAACTCTTGTAATGCTTTGACCGTTTGTGGCTGGGGAAAATTTTTTACTGCGCCCACTTTGTCAGGCAGAGGAACCGTTCCATCTGAGGAGACGCGGTGCCCCAAAAAATCAATCTGTCACCCCGAACTGACACTTCGCTGGGTTGATTATTAACCCGTGCTCTCCCAACCTCCGGAAAATTGCCGTGAGGTGATTTTCGTGTTCGTCTTCGGACGCGCTGGCTACCAAGATGTCGTCTAGGTAGACGAACATGAAGGGGAAATCGCGCAACACCGCGTCCATCATGCGTTGGAACGTCTGCGCGGCGCCTTTAAGCCCAAACGGCATGCGCAAAAACTCGAACAAGCCAAACGGGGTTATTACCGCTGTTTTGGGTATGTCCTCAGCGCGCACTGGGACTTGATGGTACCCGCGAACCAAGTCTATTTTGGAAAAAACGCACGCCCCCGCCAAATGTATGGAAAAATCTTGAATATGCGGGATTGGGTAGCGGTTGTGTGCTGTAGCGTTGTTCAACCTGCGGAAATCACCGCAAGGTCACCACGAGCCGTCAGCTTTAGGGACCATGTGAAGCGGGGAAGCCCATGAGCTCTTCGAACGCCGAATGATGCCCAGCTTTTCGAGATTGGCAAACTCCTCGCGCGCTATGGTCAGTTTAGCTGCATCCAAGCGCCGGGCTTTTGCAAAAACGGGGGGACCAGCTGTAGTAATAAAATGTTCCACTCCGTGTTTAGCCACGGCTGCTGAAAATGTGGGAACCGTGAGTGCTGGAAACTGGGTGAGGAGTGTGTGGAACTTACCGCTTGCCGTAGCGACGTTGGCTTGTGCTGTGGGCGGGGTCACTCGGGCTGCACAGGGAATAGAGTAAAAAGAGAGTGCATTAACCAAGCGTCTATTAGGAAGATCAACCAACAACCCATGTGAGCACAGAAAATCAGCACCTAACATGTTGAAGCTCACCGCAGCTATAATAAAAGTCCACTCAAATGTACGGCCGTGCAGGGACAGAAGCAGAGTCTTCTCACCGAAGGTCTTAATGCTCGAGCCGTTCGCCGCCGATGCTCCGTGACTCCCGGGGCCTGCCAGCCGGTCAGCATAGGTTGGCATGATGAAACTCACTTGAGAGCCTGTGTCCACAAGGAATTGCCTCCCAGAACGCGCATCCGTCAAGTAGAGCAGCTTGTTCTGTTTACCGAGGGCCGCGGCTGCTACCGACCCCTGGCTCTGGTGTTTCCCGAGCTCTTGAACTGACACGGTGGTATACACTTAAGTGCCCTCTCTGCGAAACGGCGATGGTAAAAACAGAGGTCGTCTCCTCCGCGATGTTTGGTCTTCACCGCCGCCGTTGTCGGTGGGTCTGCCTCCGCCGCCTCTGGCCCCCTGCCATCCCCGGCCGTCGCGCCGAGGTCTGTCGCTGCTGCGGTGGCCGTGCGCCGTCTGCTGGCGTTGAGAATCCGCTGTGCCTCCTGGGCCAGCGCGCGGAAGTCCCGCTGGGCCAACAACTGTGAACCTGCCAGGGTCGCTCTCGTCTCCGACGGTAGGGTTCTCAGGAAAATGTGGGTGAAAAGGAAATCGTCGTCGTCTGAGCCTCTCAGCCTCAGCATGTCTTCCATCAGGTCGACAGGCGTGCTTTCTCCCAATTCGTTCAGGGCCAGGAGTCTCTCTGCTCTCTCCTGGGCTGAGGGAGTGAAACGCTGTATGAGCACAGCCTTCAACCCGCCGTATTTGTCGTCAGCGGATGGGCACTGCACCAGGCTCTGCACATGTCGAGCTGTGCAGTTGTCGAGCTTTGCAATAACGTGGTAGAATTTCGTGTCATCTGCCGTTATTCCCCGGAGAGTGAACTGAGCTTCGGCCAAGAGGAACCAGGAGTCCGGGTTGTCCTGCCAGAAATCTGGTAGTTTGACTGAGACTGCGTTCGCCTGGCTGGTTCCTGGCGAGTCCGGCTCGGGGGAATTTCTTTCGTCCATGATGCGTCTTAAGGTCACCAGTGTGGAGAGCGTGAAAAGATGAGGCTGAGTTTATTTCTCAATTCAGGTTTATTCACATTCACGTATCTCCAACATCCTCTCAAACAGAAAAGAGACACATCTTCCCACATCTGTCCTTTTTATACCCGGGACATCAAAGTACAGAGTCACATTGTCTTTAAATCAAAATCAAATCAAATCAAATCAAACTTTATTGTCATATTGCTGTACATACAACTGTAGTGCAGGCAAGATGAAATTGTGTTTCTCTCGGCATCCATATAAGAAGCAGCATGATTAAGACACACTCCCACATAGCTCCACCCCCCACCCCACCCCCACCCCCCCATCCATTCACACATCCCTGAGACATACTTGGGGAAAAAGAATAACTAACTATAATATACAAAATGTCCATAGGTGCAGTAGTGTGTATGTGAGATTCCGGGTCAGCTGTTCAGCATCCTGACAGCTTGTGGAAGGAAGCTGTTGATCAGTCTGGTGGTTCTGCCTCTGATGCTCCGGAATCGTTTACCAGATGGAAGAAGTTTAAATCCCAAGACACAATACATTGTCCTCCAGGTCTTCTCCCCTCCACCTAAAACCCTGGTGGTCAGGAAATCTCTCAAGGCCATCTCTAAAGATCCCATTTCGCACCCTCCTGTTATCCCCAGGAGACCCAGACCTATTGTTCATTCTGAGACGTGAGGCAACAGTAATATACATATGCAGCCTAAGCCACTCACATATGTGTGCCACAAATACTCCAAAACTGCTGGATGGATTTGGATGAAATATTCACCAGAGGTGGCCCTTGGCCTAAAGATGAACTCATTAGATGTTGGAGGTGATCCGTGAGTGCATACCTCCGCCAAGGCCTTATCTCGCAATGCACAGATGGATGGCAATATGGACAGACAAAGGGACACAGGGGAGGACAAAGGGAGGGCCGGATGGAGCCTTGGTGGAGGTATGTGCTCTCTGAATGCCCTCTAGTTTTCAATGTTTTTGTTGAGAAATTACAGGTTTTTTTTCCCCATTTTAAATGGTGTGAATTGGTCCACATTACAAAAATACGGCTTCTTAACAGAATCTTGCATAGAGCTTCCAAAAAGCTCGAAACTGTCTCGACAACATACTTTTTCGTGTCCTCCCTCAATATTTACTCGAGAAAATCATGTTTATTGTCTCCACTGCAGTAAAATGAAATATCCGCCATGCACACACTGATTGTTTAAATTAAGCACTACCCAAACTGACTCCTTTGGTGGCTGCAGCCCCTCTCGCCATCACCAACCACAGCTGCCCCGCCCCCTCCTCCATCAGCTGTTGACGTGTTGCTTCCAGGAAGTGAGTCCGCCTAAGCTAGCTAGAACATGACCAGAAGTCGCCCCGGACAGAGAAACTGGGCCAGCAAACTTGACTTTTGAAGGTAAATTAACAGGTTTGGACTAGTTAAACAGGATACATTTTTGGCGGTTGTAGTGGAGCCCCCTGTGTTCTGTCTTGTTCGCAGAGTTCGGTGAGGCGCTAATGCTAGCTAACGCGTTAGCTCTTTATTGATCAAAGTTGTCTGTGTCCTCGAAACTTGGGGTAACATGCCTTGGCAGCGTTTGCTAGATTGAACATTTTGTCGCTTGTATAACACGGAGATCGAATTAGTGTTTTTTTCTGTCTGCTTGTCACAGTGAATATTTTTCACAGGGAACCACTACCAGGCTAAGAAAGTGATGCAGGTTTTGTTTGTTTTCCCACTTAACCAGTGGGAAACTCCTTTGCACGTATTTAAACATACACAAGTGCAGCTCAGAAAATTAGGATGTTATTGATTTAGTAATTATTTAGCTTTAAAGTAACCCCAATCAAGTATGAACTGGCTAAGCGGACGTACTTCTTCAAAAGTTGGACATTTCTCTATTGTGCATTCTTTTTGATTGATTGATTGATTTATTTAACTGTAATAGTTTGAGATTGCACAAAATCATGAAAATCAAAGCAAAAAATGATGCAGTGTAACATACATGAAAGTTTGTCAATTTGACGTCCTTTTTTGTAACTTGTGAATCTGTAATGTTTGGATGTGATCAAACCTGTTAAACAACACAAATCCATCCATCCATCTTCTTCCACTTAATCCTTTTCGGGTCACGGGGGTGTTAGTTGGAAACAACCCTTAGCCAATGAAAATATCACTGAATAACTTTCTAATAACAAAAAGTGATCAGCTGCCAAAAATTGATCGCCAAGCCATATTGTACTTATGGGGTTATATTAGCTGCAAAATATATATTTCATTCAAAAGGTAAACAGTATTGAGTTGGGTCTAATAAGATGGTTAACATTTATGATGCATTTTGAACCCCAAACAAACTTGATCTTGGATTAAAAGCTATTAAAATAATGCAGTCACAAGTTTACGTGGAAAAATACATAGATTTACTGGATATATACATGTAGATACAGTATAAATATATATTCTATGCATCAGCAATGGACAGTTAGAGTGGAGCTTCTAAACAACAATGAGGTTTTTATCACAGAAATATTGGAATCAATTGTAATCTCATAAATTCTATAAGTAGTTATCCAAACTGCAAACACTTTGGCCAACACTATAATTTTTCAGATGCAGTAAAACCTCAAAACATTTACAGGTCAACATTGTAGGTGGACTGAGACCAGGCAGTATACCTTTAACAAGCGGGTGCTCCCCGCTCCTGCAGCCAGTGATCACTTTTTGGCACCTAATGTGCCAAAAAATGATTGCCTGCCAAAAACTGATCGTGCCACCCTTGATCACTTTTTGGCACGACACCGGATCCAGACCCATTTCACAGCAGGCTATTGATCCGGCACGGGAGACTCCAGTATTATTTAACTTAGAGTAGGAAAGGAATGCACCAATTGTGAACTTCTGAACAGATACTTTTTTTGTTTTTGTTTTCATCTATTCCATCTTCAGTGTCGAAATAATTGAATATATTGGACAAAAAGATGAATACTGGCAAATACCAATACATTAGCCATTACAGGTATATCTCAAAAAATTAGAATATCATGAAAAAGTTCAATATTTTTTGGCATTCATTTCAGAAAGTGAAACCCACATGTTATATAGATTCATTACACAGAGAGTGAGACATTCAGAGTGTTTATTTATTTTAATTTTGATGATTATGGCTTACAGCCCATGAAAACCCAAAATTCAGTTTCTCAAAAAATTAGAATATTACATAAAATTAATTTTAAAAAATAGTTTTTTAATAGAAATGTTGGCCGACTGAAAAGTATGTCCATGTACACGCTCAATACTTGGTCAGGGCTCCTTTTGGATTAATTACTGTGTCAATGTGGCGTGGCATGGAGGTGATCAGCCTGTGGAACAGCTGAGGTGTTATGAAGGTCCAGGTTGCTTTGATAGTGACCTTCAGCTCGTCTGCATTGTTGGGTCTGGTGTCTCTCATCTTCCTCTTGACAATAGTCCATAGATTCTCTATGGGGTTTAGGTCAGGAGAGTTTGCTGGACAATCAAACACAGTGATGCCATGGTCATTAAACCAGGTTTTCATACTTTTGGCAGTGGGGGGGGGGGGCTGCACTGACTTTGGTCTTGATAAAACACAGTGGACCAACACCAGCAGATGACATGGTTCCTCAACTCATCACTCACTGTGGAAACTTTACACTAAACCTCTGGGCTGCACGGTGGCGCAGTGGTTTAGCACTGTTGACAGCACAGTTTTACCCTCGGCCGGGGGACCGCGGTGATCATGAGATCGTGGGTTCGATCCCAGCCCCCGACCAACAGTGAGCTGTGTGGAGTTTGCATGTTCTCCCCGTGTTGCGCGGGTTTACTCCGGGATTTCTCCGGTTTCCTCCCGCATACCAAAAACATGTAGGTTTAGGGCGCTCGCGCACGCAGCGACCAGCAGCCGGTGGCTTGTCACCAGACTGCAAACCAAGTCTACCTACGGGTACAAATAAGTAACAACAAAAAAAAAAAAAAAAAAAAAAAAAAAAAAAACCTCAAGCAACTTAGATTCTGTGCCTCTCCCCTCTTTCTCCAGACTCTGTGACTTTGATTTCCAAATGAAATGTAAAATTTATTTTTATCCAAACAAAGGTCATCTGCTGGTGTTTGTCCACTGTGTTTTATCAAGACCAAAGTCAGCGCAGTCGTCTACCAGGAAATTTAAGAACACTTCATGCTTCTCTCTGCTGACAAGCTTTATGGAGAAGCTGATTTCATTTTCCAGCAGGACTTGGTACCCCCCCCCCCCCCCCCCCCACACACACACACACACACTGCCAAAAGTATCAAAATCTGGTTTAATGACCATGACATCACTGTGTTTGATTGGCCAGAAAACTCTGCTGACCTAAACCCCATAGAGAATCTATGGCGTATTGTCAAGAGGAAGATGAGACACCAGACCCAACAATGCAGACGAGCTGAAGGTTGCTATCAAAGCAATCTGGACCTTCATAACACCTCAGCAGTGCCACAGGCTGATCACCTCCATGCCACACCACACTGATACAGTAATTCATCCAAAAGGAGCCCTGACCAAGTATTGAGCGTGTACATGGACCTGCTTTTCAGTCGGCCAACATTTCTATTAAAAAACTATTTTTTTTTAAATTAATTTATACAACATTCTAATTTTTTGAGAAACTGAATTTGGGGTTTTCATGGTCTGTAAGCCATAATCACCAAAATTAAAATAAATAAATACTTGAAATATATCACTCTCTGTGTAATGACTCTATATAATATGAGGGTTTCACTTTCTGAAATGAGTGCCAAAAAATATTGATCTTTTTCATGATATTCTAATTTTTTGAGATGTACCTGTACACACATGGACAAAATTATTGGTACCCCTCTGTTAATGAAAGAAAAACCCACAGTGGTCACAGAAATAACTTGAATCTGACAAACGTGGTAATGAATAAAAATTCTATGAAAATTAACCATTGAAAATCAGACAATGCTTTTGAATTGTGGTTCAACAGAATTATTTTAAAAAACAAACTCATGAAACAGACCTGGACAAAAATGATGGTACCCTTAACTTAATATTTTGTTGCACAACCTTTTGAGGCAATCAAACCATTTCTGTAACTGTCAATGAGACTTCTGCACCTCTCAGCAGGTATTTTGGTCCACTCCTCATGAGCAAACTGCTCCAGTTGTCTCAGGTTTGAAGGGTGCCTTCTCCAGACGGCATGTTTCAGCTTCTTCCACAGATGTTCAATAGGATTTAGATCAGGGCTCATAGAAGGCCACTTTAGAATAGTCCAATGTTTGGCTCTTAGCCATTCTTGGGTGTTTTTAGCTGTGTGTTTTGGGTCATTATCCTGTTGCAAGACCCATGACCTGTGACTGAGACCAAGCTGTCTGACACTGGGCAGCACACTTCTCTCTAGAATACCTTCATAGTCTTGAGATTTCATTGTACCCTGCACAGATTCAAGACACCCTGTGCCAGATGCAGCAAAGCAGCCCCAGAACATAACAGAACCTCCTCCATGTTTCACAGTAGGGACAGTGTTCTTTTCTTGGTATGCTTCATTTTTGCGTCTGTGAACACAGAGCTGATGTGCCTTGCCAAAAAGTTGCAGTTTTGTCTCGTCTGTCCATAGGACATTCTCCCAGAAGCTTTGTGGCTTGTCAACATGCAGTTTGGCAAATTCCAGTCTGGCTTTTTTATGATTTGTTTTCAACAGTGGTGTCCTCCTTGGTCGTCTCCCATGAAGTCCACTTTGGCTCAAACAATGACGGATGGTGCGATCTGACACTGATGTACCTTGACCTTGGAGTTCACCATCAATGTGTTTAGAGGTTGTTCTGAGCTCTTTTGCTACCATTCATATTATCCGTCTCCTCCTGCGGCCACGTCCAGGGAGGTTGGCTACAGTCCCGTGGATCTTAAATTTCTGAATAATATGTGCAACTGTAGTCACAGGAACATCAGGCTGCTTGGAGATGGTCTTATAGCCTTTACCTTTAACATGCTTGTCTATAATTTTCTTTCTAATTTCCTGAGACAACTCTCTCCTTTGCTTCCTCTGGTCCATGTTTAGTGTGGTACACACCATGTCAACAGACAGCACAGTGACTACTTGTCACCCTTTAAATAGGCCGACTGACTGATTACAAGTTTGTAGACACCTGTGATGTTAATTAGAGGACACATCTTGGTTGAACATGTCCCTATGGTCACATTATTTTCAATCTTTTCTAGGGGTACCATCATTTTTGTCCAGGCCTGTTTCATGAGTTTGTTTTTTAAAATAATTCTGTTGAACCACAATTCAAAAGCATTGTCTGATTTTCACTGGTTAATTTTCATAGAATTTTTATTTATTACCACTTTTGTCAGATTCAAGTTATTTCTGTGACCATTGTGGGTTTTTGTTTCATTAACAGAGGGGTACCAACAATTTTGTCCACATCTGTAGTTGCGTAGCAACAACTCTTTCTAAGATTTTTGAAATGAAAGGCAGATTAGAGATTGGTCTATAGTTAGCTAAAACTCCTGGATCCAGCGTTGGCTTTTTGAGTAAGGGTTTAATTACAGCAGTTTTAAAAGCCTGCGGTACATGGCCTAAAGTTAATGAAGAATTGATGATTTGAAGAATAAAGCTACCAATAAATGGGAAGACTTCTTTAAATAACCTGATAGGAATAGGGTCTAAAAAACAAGTTGAATGCTTGGATGAGGAAATTATTTTGTCTAACTCTAAAAGGTCAATTGGAGTAAACTCATCCAAACAGATATCAATTGAAGGAGTTGTAGTAGTTACTGTATTTAAGTTAACGGTGGAAAGAATCTGACTGATTTTATCTCTGATAGATGAAATTTTATTATTGAAAAAGTTCCTAAAGTCCTGACTAGTAAGCTCTAAGGGAATGCAAGGATTGACAGAGTCCTGACTCTTTGTCAGCCTGGCTACAGTGCTGAAAAGAAACCTGGGATTATTCTTGTTCTCTTCTATTTTTGATTGTTCTTGTTCTCTCTATATATTAACAAAGATTTGTGTCTCTTATCTCAGACAGAACATTGGGACATGGACAGTTACATGAGAGGACGACCATGGGGGAAGCTTGTCAAAGTGGAGTCGAGTGAAACTGTTCTGCTTTTTGAAAGGGAGTGCACAGTTGGGCGAAAAAAGGGTAAGCTGGTTTGTCTATGTTTTTGTGGTGGGGGAGTAGTTTTTGTCAAGCTTCAGTCTTACGTTACTAGTACTTTTGTGCTTAATTATCAGAGGCTCTTAATTTGGTGATGCATATTAACAGAAGAGAAACCTGTCAGACTTCTCTGTCAGTGTCTGCAGCTTTATAAACCTCCCCCCTTTTTGATAACACAAAGCCTCCTTTAGTGGACCAAACTTTAGACAGGCCCTTGTGATGGGAACAAAAGGTGCCCATTGAGAAAATGTGTGTGGAATATTAAGTAGAATTTTTTTGTATGGGTTTTGCTTAAGAAGAGGTTCAAGTGATATTCTGCTTTGTTTGCTTTGTTGTCTAGAGCTTTTCAAGTTGTCTTTTTTTTTTTGCAATGAAAAGCTTGTAGTTTTAATTTGTTAGCCTATGTTTAGACAGTGAAAGGCCATGGTATCGCAAGACCATTTCAGATGTGATGTTTTATGTTGGTTATAAAATTAAAGCTATAGAACAGTTGTATTGCTATTTTAGCCTGAATTGCATGAAGTGTTTTTGAGCAATCATACAATGGAAATACAAAGGAAATGATTTGTTTTAATATTATAAAAAAGTACTAAAGACAAAAAATCAGTTATAATGTGTTTTTTTTTTGTTTATTTCTTTCATCTGTGTTTTCGTACTTTATTATATTGTTCCCCAGGGTGTTATCTGTCATTTCCCGCCAGTAAACTTGTCTCAGGGGAGCACTGCAAGATTGTGAAAGATGAAAACTCAGGATTGGTGTGGCTTGAGGACACAAGGTACTGTAAGCTAAATTTTCACCCTTGTAAATACAGCACAAAGCACTTCATGCATTATTGGATGGTTTCCCCAATGAACAGAGCTGAAAAATGTCTAAGCTCTATGGAATAATGTTAATTTTAACCTTTTCAAATTTGATACAGAATCAAAAGTCACTAGTCAAAGGTCAGTGTAAAAATTAGTGCCTAGAAGATCATTGACTACATTAACTGGAAAACGGAGCATGCCAGTTTTACTTATAAGGCACCACATTACTGATATATGGACTTCTGAAGATAAATGAATTGCAAACCTCCCTTTATAGAACACATTAGCAGCTGCATTAGGTTACTCTCTTTTACATTAATCACATCCAAGTTGTTTTCTAGAAAATTGGTGTCCAGCAGAGGTGGATCTTTCTTTAAACACTGTGTAATTGAAGAACATAAGAGGCATTTTATGATGAAACATAACTACTCTCCCTCTTCTTCACATGACAAACAGATTAAAGAAAATACACTGGGTGTAACCTCCAATTTTACATGTGTTTCTAGCACCAATGGCACGGTGATCAACATGTCCAAACTGGTCAAGAAGCAAACTCACATGTTGCAGCATGGTGATGTCATCTACTTTGTGTACAGGAAACATGAGCCAGAACAAAGTGAGTTCTTTATTTTGGCCAGGTAGATAAATGGTGTTTTCAGGAGTTCAAATGACGAAAGGATAGATGGTATCTCCTTTTATCATCCTACAGATATTGCCTATGTTTACCACGCAATCAAAACGGAGCCAGCCCTTTCACAACATGGTTATAGTGAGTACTTGGGTAGTTATCTACAACTTGTTTGTCAATACAACTACATACATCCCTCCTTTTGGTTAAACTTCAGGTGCAGAGAGGTCAGCCCACAGTTCTTCTCCTGTTCCAGATTCAGAGATGGCCCTCTCTGTGGAGCCTGTAATGCTCTCCTGTAAGGCTCCCCGGGATATGAATCAGGAGGAACCGATGCCTTCCACCTCTGCTTCACACTACTGTATCAAGAGTTCTTCCACTTCTGATCAAATGGCAACGTCAGCCTCTTCTGTGTCTGGTAGGTTCTCTGCTAACGTACTTGAATTAACACGTCATCCATTTTTATCCCCCACTAGACAAAGCCCAAAGGGGTCGAAGAGCCTTTTGGGTCAAGATCGAAGGGGGATTATGTTATGAGTTAGTCTGTCTGTCCATCTATCTGTCCATTTGTCCCACTTTTGTGAAATCAACTCCTTCTTCAGTTTTGTTCCGATTGTTTCGAAACTTGGTACCCTGGTTTGATATACACTGATGATGCGTATATTGCAGTTTGGTTCTGATCGGATGATTTTTGTAAGAGTTGTAGCCCCTGACTTATGATCTCCTGTTTCACCTCACTTCATAGACGGGACCTTGTCTTGTGAAATCAACTCCTCCTACAGTTTTGTTCCAATTGTTTTGA
Source organism: Pholidichthys leucotaenia (assembly GCA_020510985.1). Taxonomy (NCBI): domain Eukaryota; kingdom Metazoa; phylum Chordata; class Actinopteri; order Cichliformes; family Pholidichthyidae; genus Pholidichthys; species Pholidichthys leucotaenia. Next base: position 152,500,262 of record CM035838.1, read on the forward strand.
AACTTTGTACCATGGTTTGATATACTCTGATGATGCGCATGTTGCAATTTCACTCTCATCGGATGACCTTGATGTCAGATGTCAGATTTTCCCTAAATCCTCTAAACACAATAACTACTGAAAGAAATGATGTAGGCTTTTCAAATCAATACAGTAGGTGTATCTAAGACACATCTTGGATGATTGACACCCTCACCTAACTGTGGGTTTGGAGTCAAGTGGTCAAATTTCAAAGCTAACATTGCAGTTGCACTATGGTAAATGCTACATTTACTATTACTATAAAACAAGTAAAACTAGGGCCACCAAACCTGGTACACAGGTTCACCTTGGGATCCTGACCTCTATGGGTTTGGGGTCAAAAGGTCAAAGGTTGACGTTAACATTCCCTATGCTTTATTGCTGTACAATGCGTAAAGCAAGGGTCACCAAACCTGGTACACAGGTTCACTCTTAGACCATGACCTCTGACTACAGGTTTGGGGTCACAGGTCAAGGTTGGTACTCCCTATGATCTCTTACTATAGAACGTGTAAAGCTCTCTAGGGTCACCATACTTGCTACACAGGTTCACCTCGGGATCCTGCCCTACAACTATGGGTTGTATACTTTGTTGTATATTTGTGGATGATGGGTTTATCATAATTTGGTTCAGTCACAGTAGTTATATTGAAAAGTTGAAAACTGCTCTCCGTCAGTAAGTATTGGGATCTTCAAAGAAAAGAGAGGCGGGGAATACTGCACTCGCCTCAGTGCTTTTGTTGTCAGAGGACAGAATTATTATGGTTTCCCCATTCCTTTGAAGGCACTCGTAGCTGCGGGTTGATGTCAATATACAGTAATCCTATTGTCAACAAAAGTAGAGATGGTTGGTTATGATATTGCATTGTATTTCATAAGATATGTTTGTAGCTATGGCCTTCTTGTTATAACATGTGTGAACACATTTGCAGAGCCATTCATTAATTTCTGACACTGTAATGGTTAATTCAGACAGAGAAGCTGTGTCCTTGTTTTTGTGATCCATCTGATTGCACTTGGTGATAGGGAAAAAAGTTATTTAACCAGTTACGGCTGATCAAGACTGAACATGAATCTTTGCAGTGTATCGCCCAGAAATTTATTTATACGCCCGTCAAAAGATGAGATGTATTATTGTATGATGATGTCTGTCCGTCGGCACTAACAGTTTTCAAGCTAAGACTTTATTTCACACAGTGTTTGTACATGTATTGAAGATGTGCATATTATAAGGATTTTGCTTGTAGATCATTTTTGTCAAAATAACAGGTTTTAGAACTTCAGCATTTTTTTTGAATGCAAATTCAATAGAGGGTACATGGTTTGTCCAGCTAACTCCCACAGTTTTCAAGCTAGGACATTTTCACTTCATGCATTGTTTGTACTTGTATTGAAGATGTGCATATTGTAGGTAGGGATAGGAATTGATGAGATTTTATCAATATCAGTGGCATTGTCAATTTTGCTTATCGATTTGATTCTTTATCAATTCCCTTATCAATTCTTGATCAGTTTTCCATGTGCAAAAAAGCAGGCCTTCATAGGATTTCAGCATCAATGCAGGAGTTTTATTTTTCTGACTTTAAACAATGCTTCTTCTCTTAAACAAATATAATAAAATCAAATATAAAAGACTGTAAACATGCTTTCTTTAGAAAAAATGGGCATTTACTGTATGTCTTTTAACATTTTTAATGTTTAAATGTTGAAAATTAAATAAAAGCAGTATAAATGAAATACTGAAATTATGAGAAACATCTGCACAGTTATGTTATTTTAGTAATCACAAAAATATACATGCTGTACTTGGGTGTAATTTTTGCATTTTCTTTAAATGTATACAGTATATATACACAGTTTATATACACATACATGCATAAAATACTCAATTGTATATTAACATACTGGTAAAACCTCAAGACATTGCAAGGAGTCTAGTTCAATATTAATCTGTAACCTACATCACACGTGCCACCTACCCAAACTCCAGCTGCTCTGCGGTCATGAATGGATGCAAGCCTTTTAATATAAACTTCATTAGAGCTCTGTGTGCAGCTAGCATCAATGGGTTTTCCTGGCAAGGATTGGAGAGTGAGCAAGTAGGTAAAACCTTAGAGCTGCCTGTTGCTGTCATTGTCCAAAAAGAATGAGCTCATATTTAAATATCAGACGTTTTTTGTTGGGTTTTGTGAGTTAAAAAAACTGATTAAATTTAGCCTGCAAAGGCTGCTAGCATTGCACTAATATTCTACTAATGATAACAAGCTAATATTACTGTCACTAACGGAGGTGCTGCTGTTTGGGAATCAAGTGCGGGTGCACTTCTTAGACTGTCAAACACATTGCTGTCTTTCATTGTATCCCATGCTGCCACGTCAAGAGATGTTTCAGCTCATGTTTATCATACTCTGTGCTGCTAGTGTTTACATATGTTTCTGTCATTATCCCATGGTAGTGACAGTGTCATGGGGCTGCACGGTGGCGCAGTGGTTTAGCACTGTGGCAGCACAGTTTACCCTCGGCCGGGGGATCGCGGGGATCATGAGATCGTGGGTTCGATTCCAGCCCCCGACCAACAGTGAGCTGTGTGGAGTTTGCATGTTCTCCCCGTGTTGCACGGGTTTACTCCGGGATTTCTCCGGTTTCCTCCCGCATACCAAAAAAAACAAAACATGTAGGTTTAGGGCGCTCGCGCACGCAGCGACCAGCAGCCGGTGGCTTGTCACCAGACTGCAAACCAAATCTACCTACGGGTACAAATAAGTAACAAAAAAAAAAAAAAAAAAAAATGGTGTTGCAACCACAGACTGACCTGTGGCCACTGAGCAGCTCCACTGGAGCAGCTGGGGTTAAGGGCCTTGCTCAAGGGCACCACAGTGGGGTTAAGGAGGGTGGGGAAAACACTGCTATGTTATCTGTCCCACCCAGCTTGAATCCTGCCAGTCCAGGGATTGAACCCGCGACCCTCCGCTCACCAGTCCACATCCCTAACCATTAGGCCACCACTGCCTAGTGGGCAGTGGTTGCCTAGGAAGTCTGGTAGGCCTTTACAGTGGTAGTGGATTATTTGAGACCTGTTTGAAAATGTATTGTTTTTAGACAAATCTAATTTATGATTATCGGATCACTGCAGCCCGATTGTTTAACTGGCATCACCGATAAAGCACTGATATAAAGTCTGATCTATTTAACATGTTGACCTTTTTCTCCTAAAACTCAGCTTGACTTTTCCCACCCTTGTATGTCACCAGCATGTTGGTAAAAATATTCAGATTTTCTGTTGTGCATTTCTATGCCCTTGTAGCTTTGTGCATTGATGAATTACCGTTACAAATGCTAAATCACAATATTATTTTTTTTCCAATATGTCTCCTCATGTGTGCATGTTTATACAATATTGTATATTCGCTGATACATCTCCGTAGGTCACCACCATCTTGGTGGAGGGGTTTGTGTGCCCTCATGATCCCAGAAGTTATGTTGTCAGGGCAACTTACCCCTGGTAGGGTCTCCCTAGGCAAACAGGTCCTGGGTGAAGGGTAAGACCAAGAGCGGTCCAGCAGATCCTCATGAAAAGGTTACTTCCAAGGACCCTGTGTCCACAGAGAGCCACATGGGTCCGCCCTCCAGTGGACTCACCACCTGCAGGAGGGATCATGGGGATCATGGTGCAATGTGAACTGGGCAGAAATCTGGGCTTCTCTGCTTGGACTGCTGCCCCGCAACTCAGATCCCCGGATAAGTGGTAGACAATGCATGGATAGATGGCTGACACACACCTAGTCTAAGTTTCCCAGCTGAGTTTTGTTTCTGTTGTCTATTCTATACACAATAAACCAGATTTCTTGTTCACTCATTTTTCAGGCCAAGCTAAGGATGTTACCTTCTCACAAGAAAAAGAAACTGAGAGCTTGGAGCCGGAAAGAAAGAGGAAGAAAATTAGTGGTTAGTTTTTTTTTTTTTTTTTTTTTTTTAGCAGAGCTAGCATATTTAACTTTCATGCTTATCTGTGGCTCGGACACCAGACCAAAAATCTGTCCATAGCGACAGGCCAGTGTACGTTCTAATTTGCATTTTTCTTTTGCGCAGATGATTTGTATGTACCTCAAACTTCCAGTACAGATGTGGCTGGTTTACCCACAAAAAGCACCGGAAGTGCTTCATCTAAACCACTTGTGCATGGTGCCAAGACGGACAAAATGGAGGAAAGTCTGACGTGTGTTATTTGCCAGGACCTGCTACATGACTGTGTCAGGTGAGATCTCTAGGGCAACTTAACACACATGTAGCCAGGGTCTCAGAAAATGACCTCAGCTGTGACATTTAGAGAGAGTCTGTTATCTTGGGACCATATATTTGATTTTCTTCTTTCCTTATAGCTTGCAGACCTAAGGATAACCTTTTAAAAATATGTTAATTCTTTCTTTGTATTGTCACTTAAATGTACACACCTCCCATAACCCTAAAATCGTATTGGAAATTTGTGGAAAGACCTAAAGACCAGGATTCACAATAGGACCCCCCAGAATCTTCAAGATTTAAAGGTCGTCTGTTTAGAAGAATGCGCCAAACTCCCACCTGAGCACTTCAGGAGTTTAGTTTCTCATACAAGAAGAGTCTTGACACTGTAGTCACAAATGTGTGGATTTCTTGAGTTAATACCAAAATCTGGTGAAAATTTCATGTGAGTAACCTCATTGAAGACCTGTAACAATAACAAATTTTGTTGGAGATAATATGTTGCAGAAGTAATTGGGGTGGGAATCGCGAGGGACCTCGCGAGTCGATCCAGATCACGATACTTGGGTCACAATACGATCCTATCACGATTCAACAATAATCATGATATTGCTATATCAAGTATCACAGTCCCATACATTTCAATTTTTTTTTTGACTTACTCAACCTCAAATCATATCCTAAAATAAAACTGTGGACATCTCTTTCATATAATAAAGTATTCTCGGGGATTCCTTTTCTGCAGAGACACATCTCTGTACACAGGGTTATGCTTATCTGACTCTGTGGACTCTTTTAAAAAGTAGCTGAAATTTTTTTTTGTTTGTTTAAGGAGACTTTTCTTTGAGTTTCAGCTGCTTTTTAATGCTAAGTCTGATATTTTTTAATTATTTTAATCTTGTGTTTTAACTTTTTGTATTTTTTTAAATTATTTTTTCTATTAAATTCCTTTTATTATATTTTATTGTACAGCACTTTGTGACTATATGTCTCTGAAAAGGGCTTTATAAATAAACTACTTTTTTTCCAGGGGTGCTCACAAGTTCCATACCGGTGTGTTTTTAGCTTAGCCATTGCTGACACTGCTCCAAGACGTGTGCTAGCCCGTGTGTGTGTGTTGTTTTTGTTTTTTTTTTTCATTCAGCGTTTCTTGCAGGTTGTGTGTCATGTCAAGGTCTGTCCTTCCATTTTTTGTTATAAAATGCAAAAAAGGCCCGACATTTGAGCTAACTTTGAGCTAACTGCTTCTTAACTTTGAAAGCTGGCTCCAAATCTGGTGAGACAAGCTATGACTTCACTTGACTGAGTGCTTGCTTTGCGCCATCTAGTGGACTGAAAACGCAACTGGTTGAATACCCAAAGTGTGCGACGTACCCAACGTGTGCAACATTTACATGAATATATATTATTAGTAAAAGATAGATTCATACATTTAGGGATTGGTGCATCATCGTTAGTGTCAAGTATCGCGATCCATCACTGAATCAATCTTTTGTCCTACCTCTAGAAGTAATCACAGAAATGAATATTGTTAACATCATAAAGAGCATTTTATGTTACGGATATGAGATAATGATATTAATCATGCAAACTTTTCAACGAGCATTTAATTTTTATTCATCACCAATATTTAATATTGGAATTGAAATGTTGAACCCAGCCGCAGGGGGCGCACAAGCCAGTGTACTCCTAGTGCCGGTCCCAATCCTGGATAAATGGGGAGGGTTATGTCAGGCAGGGCATCCAACGTAAAATCTTTGCCAAATCAAACATGCGGTTCATGACAAATGAGACTTTCATATTGGATCGGTTGAGGCCCGGGTTAACAACGACCACTACCAGTGCTGTTAACCGAGAGGGAAGAGGACAGGTAGAAGTGTGGAGGTGAGAGTAGGGATGTAAAATGTAGGGACTATGACTGGTAAAGGCAGAGAGTTGGCTGATATGATGAAGAGAAGAAAGGTAGATATACTGTGTGTTCAAGAAACCAGATGGAAGGAAAGCAAGGCGAGGAACATTGGAGATGGATTTAAACTATTCTACCATGGTGTAGATAGGAAGCGACATTGAGTAGGAGTGATCTTGAAGGAAGAGTATGTGAAGAGTGTTCAGGAGGTAAAGAGGGAGTCAGAATCATGAGTTTGAAGGTAGAAGTCAGAGGTGTGACGTTGAATGTTGTTAGTGCGTATGCCTCACAAGTTGGATGTCAGGTAGAAGAGAGAGGAATTCTGGAGTAAGTTGGTTGAAGTGGTAGAGAGTGTTCCCGGGGGGAGAGAGTGGTGATTGGAGCGGACTGTAATGGGCATGTAGGTGAAGGGAACAGAGGTGATGAGGAGGTTCTGGGTAGGTATGGTCTTAAGAAGATAAATGTGGAAGGACAGGTTGTTGTGGATTTTGCTAAAAGGATGGAAATGGCTGTGGTGAACACATACTTTAAGAAGAGAGCGGAACATAAGCTGACTTACAAGAGTGGAGGAAGTTGCATACAGGTGGACTACATCTTATGCAGAAGGAAAAATCTGAAAGAGATAGGAGACTGCATGGTGGTGGCAGGGGAGAATGTAGCTAGACAGCATTGGATGGTAGTCTGTAGGATGACTTTGCAAAGCAAGAAGAGAGAGTGAAGGCAGAGCCAAAGATTAAGTTGGGGAAGTTACAGAAGGACGACGGTCGCACGGAGTTCAGGAAGGAGTTGATAAAGGCTCTGGGTGTCAGAGAAGAATTACCAGATGACTGGGAAAGTGCAGCAAAAGTATTGAGGGAAATTGGTAGAAAGGTATGTGGTATATCCAGTGGACAGAGGAAGGAAGACGAGGAGATTTGGTGGTGGAATGAGGAGGTACATGAAAGTATTCAAAGGAAGAAGTTGGCAAAGAAAAAATGGGATAGTCAGGGAGATGAAGAAAGTAGACAGGAGTATTTGGAATCTAGGCGCATGGCAAAGAGAGAGGTGGCAAAGGAAAAGGCATACAGTGAGTTGTATGAGAGGCTCAACACTAAGGAAGGAGATAAGGACTTGTATCGATTGGCTAGAGAGAGAGATTGAGCTGGAAAAGATGTACAGCAGGTTAGGCTGATTAAGGACAGAAATGGTAATGTACTAACAAATTACGAGAGTATGTTGAGAAGGTGGAAGGAGTACTTTCAGGAGCTGGTGAAGAAAGAAAATGAGAAAGAGGAGGATGGATGAAGGAAAGATGATGAACAAGGAACTCCTGAGGATTAGCAAGGCAGAAGTGAGGGCAGCTTTGAAGAGGATGAAGAATGGAAAGGCGGTTGGTCCAGATGACATACCTACACTACCGTTCAAAAGTTTGGGGTCACTTAGAAATTTCCTTATTTTTGAAAGAAAAGCACTTTTTTTCAATGAAGATAACTTTAAACTAATCAGAAATACACTCTATACATTGCTAATGTGGTAAATGACTATTCTAGCTGCAAATGTCTGGTTTTTGGTGCAATATCTACATAGGTGTATAGAGGCCCATTTCCAGCAACTATCACTCCAGTGTTCTAATGGTACAATGTGTTTGCTCATTGTGTCAGAAGGCTAATGGATGATTAGAAAACCCTTGTGCAATCATGTTAGGTCTGCAATACTGTAATTGCTGCAAATGGAGGATTCTTTGATGAAAGCAAAGTTTAAAGGAAAAAATTATTATTTCAAATACAAATCATTATTTCTAACCTTGTCAATGTCTTGACTATATTTTCTATTCATTTTACAACTCATGGTGGTAAATAAGTGTGACTTTTCATGGAAAACACAAAATAATTGTCTGGGTGACCCCAAACTTTTGAACGGTAGTGTATGTATGGAGATGTTTAGGAGAGATGGCAGTGGACTTTTTAACCAGATTGTTTAACACAATCTTGGAGAGTGAGAGGATGCCTGAGGAGTGAAGAAGAAGTGTTTTGGTACCAGTTTTCAAGAACAAAGGTGGTGCTCAGAGCTGTAGTAACTACAGAGGCATAAAATTGATCAGCCACACTATGAAGACGTGGTAAAGAGTTGTTGAAGCCAGGTTAAGAGGAGAGGTGACAATCAGTGACCAGCAGTACGGTTTCATGCAAAGAAAGAAAGAGTACTACAGATGCAATGTTTGCTTTAAGAGTGTTGATGAAGTATAGAGAAGGTTAGAAGGAATTGCACTGTCTTTGTGGATCTAGAGAAAGCATTTGATAGGGTAACGAGAGGAAGTGTGGTACTGTATAAGGAAGTCAGGAGTGGCAGAGAAGTATCTGAGGATGGTGCAGGACATGTATGAGGACAGCGAGATGGTGGTGAGGTGCGCTGTAGGAGTGACGGATGGATTCAAGGTGGGGGTGGGATTACATCAGGGATTGGCTCTGAGCCCCTTCTTGTTTGCCATGGTGATGGACAGGCTGACAGACAAGGTCAGGCTGGAGTCTCTGTGGACAATCATGTTGGCAGACGATACTGTGATCTGTAGCAAGAGTAGGGAGCAGGTACGGTGCATCCGTACCTCCACCAGCACTTCACCTTTTCCACATTCTGTTACAGCCTTCTAAAGTGGACTAAATTCATTTTTTCTTCAAAATTCTACACACAACACCCCATGATGACGATGTGAAATTTTTTTTGAGATTTTTTCAAATTTATTAAAAATAAAAAACTAAGAAATCACATCCATCCATCCATCTTCTACCGCTTTTCTGGAGGTCCAGGTCACGGAGGCTGCAGTTCAAGCAGAGAAGCCCAGACTTCTCTCTCCCCAGCCACCTGCTCCAGCTCTTCAGAGAGGATACCAAGATGTTCCTTGACCAGCTGGGAGATATAGTCTCTCCAGCGAGTCCTGGGTCTGCCCCGGGGTTTCCTCTCAGAGGGACGTGCCCGAAACACCTCAAGTGGGAGGCGTCCAGGAGGCATCCTGATCAGATGCCCATACCACCTCAACTGGCTCCTTTCAATGTGGAGGAGCAGCAGCGGTTCTACTCTGAGCCTTTCCCGGATGACTGAGCTCCTCACCCTATCTCTGAGGGTGAGTCCAGCGATCCTATGAAGAAAGCTCATTTCATCCGCTTGTATCCGCGATCTCGTTCTTTTGGTCATTACCCAAAGCTCATGACCATAGGTGAGGGTAGGAACGTAGATTGACTGGTAAATCGACAGCTTTGCCTTAGAGCTTAGCTCCCTCTTCACCACAACAGACCGGTACAACGTCTGCATCACTGCAGATGCTGCTGCAATCCGTCTGTCAATCTCTCGCTCCATTCTCCCGTCACTCGTGAATAAGACCCCAAGATACTTAAACTTCTCTACTTGGGGCAGGAGCCTGTCCCCAACCCGGAGAGGACAATCCACCTTTTTCCGGCTGAGGACCAAGGACTTGAACTTGGAGGTACCAATTCTCATCCCAGCCGCTTCACACTCGGCGCCAAACTGTCCCAGTAAGACCTGTAGGTTATTGCTGGGTGAAGCCAGCAGGACAACATCCTCTGCAAACAACAGAGATGAGATCCTGTGCTGACCAAGCATGACACCCTCCGTTCCCTGGCTGTGCCTAGAAATCCTGTCCATAAAAATTATGAACAGGATCGGTGACAAAGGGCAGCCCTGGCGGAGTCCAACTCTCACTGGGAATGAGTCCGACTCGAGTGTGGGCAATACGAACCAAACTCTCACAACGGTTGTACAGAGACCGAATAGCTCATAACAACAAGCCCAATACCCCACACTCCCAAAGCACCCCCCACAAAAAACGACGAGAGATGCAGTCGAATGCCTTCTCCAAGTCCGCAAAACACATGTAAACTGGTTGGGTAAACTCCCACGAACCCTCGAGGATTCTCAAGTGGGTAAACAGCTGGTCCGTTGTGCCACGGCCAGGACGAAAGCCACATTGCTCCTCCTGAATCCGAGGTTTGACCAACGGCCGGACTCTCCTCTCCAGTACCTTGGCATAGACCTTTCCAGGGAGGCTGAGGAGTGTGATCCCTCTAAAGTTGGAGCACACCCTCTGGTCCCCTTTTTTGAAGAGAGGAACCACCACCTCGGTTTGCTATGCCAAAGGCACTGCCCCCAACCTCCACGCAATGTTGCAGAGGCGTATCAACCATGACAGCCCTACAACATCCAGGGCCTTGAGGTACTCGGGGCGAATCTCGTTCACCCCCGGGGCCCGGCCACCAAAGAGATTTTTAACCACCTTGGTGACTTCAGCCCCTGTAATAGGCGAGTCATTGCCCTTGTCCATAAGCCCTGCTCCCTCTGTGGAAGGTGTCAGTGGGATTGAGGAGATCCTCGAAGTATTCCTTCCACCGCCCGACGATGCTCTTTGTACCCTTAACTCAACTAGAAATTTTTGGTTGTCTACTTTTTTTTTTTTTTTCCACAATGTTTTTTATTGAACCTTTTTTTTTTTTTACAAACATGGCACAAACAATCAGACACTAACACAAAAGTAATTTAAAAATTAAAAAGAACAATAACAAAAAAAAATGTGTAATAAAAACAACAACAGCCATTAACAAACACAAGTCAACAACAATGCTTCTCTGTTTAGTCTAGGTAATCTATTACATAAGAATACATAATATACATTCACCAGCTTGGAATTTGCAAGGTCCACACATATCATTCACCTTCTTCTTCAGACGTTATATTTAAATTCTTTACATAATCAATGAAAGGTCTCCATATATTCTCAAACACATTTTCCTTTGATTTCAGTATATATGTTATTCTTTCTAGTGGAAGGTTTGTTAACATCTGTCTTAACCACTGAGTCACATCTGGTCTATGAGTCTTTTTCCACAGTAGTGCAATACATATTTTAGCATTAAGCAAACTGAGGTCTATGAATACTCTTTCACTCTTACTAAAGTTATGTTTTTCTGGATACAGACCCAACAAAAACAGTTTAGGGTTCAGTGTGATTTGTTTTGAAATGATTTTTTCAATTGTTACCCTCACCTCTTCCCAAAACATTCTGATTTTTCCACATTCCCATAAACAGTGAAATAGGGTTCCTTTACTTTCCATACATTTTGTGCATGTATCTGGTATGTTTTTGTTATATCTATTTTAATTCCACTGGGGAACATACATCCTCATGAACCATTTAAATTGTATCAGTTTAAGACGTACATTTATTGATTTGGTTTGAGCTCCTGCACAAGCCATTTCCCATTGTTCCTCTGAAATTTCAATTTGCAGGTCTTCTTTCCAGTAATTCAGTCTTTTCTGTGAGTTTTCACTTGAGAATAGTGTCAATGAGTTATAAAACTCTGAAATAATACTCTTTCTCTTACTATCTTTCATCAAAAATTTTCCAAAAATGAATAAGCAGGTCGGGTGAGAGCATTAAGTTGATTTGAACAAATAAAATTTCTAAGCTGAAGATATTTAAAAAAGTGTGTTCTATAAGATTGAATTTAATCCTCAGTTCTTCAAAAGACAATGTTATCTGAACGTGACAATAAAAGTCTTGAATCTTTTGAATCCCTTTTAAATTCCGTATTTAAATACAGTATCCGCTCTCCCTGGTGTAAAATATTGATTACCCCATATTGGGCTAAATTGTGACAGTGAGTGTGGTTCTTTTAAATTTTTTTTGGTTTCACACCATATTTTGATCATGTGCTTTACAATTGGATTTTTACTTGTTTCTGTAGTTTTTTAGCCGAGTCTGAGTATATGAATAAGGGAAGAGTAAAGGTAAATTTTATGATTCCATTTCAGTCCAGTGAGGAAGATCATTTGATGAAATATAATATGTCATAGACCTCAGTTGTGCTGACCAGTAATACAACATAAAGTTTGACAATTCAGACCTCCACGATCAAATTGTAAATTAGTAAGGACAAACGTAATCTAGCCTTCCTATTGTTCCGTATAAATTCCACTAACTTTTTTTAATTCTTGAGAATAGATCTGAAGGTGGTGGTAAAGGAATGTTTTGAAATAAATAAAGTATTTTTGGTAAGATATTACTTTTAAGTATATTAATTCTCCCGATCATCGACATTGGTAGTGACATCCATCTCTGAAGCAACTCATTAATATCTGTCATTAAGGCTTCATAGTTGGCATTGGCGACTGATTCTAGCTTAGGCAAAATTTGAATTCCTAAATATTTAAACTGATTTACAACATTGAATTGGTTTACCTCAGGAGCTGGGTGATTTCTCTGGGTCTCATTTAGCATTAATATTGAAGATTTTGTTTTGTTTATTTTATATCCTGATATATCCCCAAAGTTCTTTATTAAATTTAACAAGGTCAGAATTGATTTTTTTAAAATTCGACATAAACAAAATTATGTCATCGGCATACAGGGAGATTTTATGTTCTGTTGGTCCTACTTTAATTCCATATATTTGTGGATGTAAACGTACTGCCATCGCTAAAGGTTCAATTGCCATAGTAAACAATAAGGGTGAAAGTGGACAGCCTTGTCAACATCCTCTGTTGATTTTTATTGATTTTGAGATATTGCTGTTTGTTAGGATTTCTGCTGTAGCATTATTGTATATTATCTGGACCCATTTTATGAAATTATTTCCAAGTCCAAACCTTTGTAGGACTTCAAAAAGATAGGGCCATTCAACCCTATCAAAGGCCTTTTCGGCGTCCAATGATAGGAGAGCTGTATCCGGTACTTCTTTATTGGAATAAATAATATTAAATAGTCTTCTTACATTATGGAAGCCTTGTCTTCCCATTATAAAGCCATTCTGATCTCGATTAATAATATTTGGTAATATTTCTTGTAGTCGTCTTGCTAAAATTTTACAGATTATTTTAAGATCAGCATTTAATAGGCTTATTGGTCTCATGTTTTCACATTTATTAGGGGGTTTACCTGGTTTTGGCAACAGTATAATTAAGGCATTATTCATGTATGGTGGTAAATTACCATTTTGAAATGCTTCTAAAACCATTTCCAACAGTGGTTTTATTAATTTATTCTTAAAATTTTTATAGAGGTCAACTGGAAGACCATCTGGTCCTGCTCTTTTTCCTGATTTCATATTATCAATGGCTTGCCCAACTTCTTCTTGACTAATTTTAGACTCCAGTATCTCCCTGTTTTCATTTGGAATACATGGTATAGATAATCCACCCAAAAACCCATTTAGTTTTGTTAAGTCAGTTTCATTTTTTGTATCATATAGTTTTTCATAATAATCTCTAAAGGCACTATTAATTTCTAAAGGATCTATAACTACCTGTCCATTACTTATAATACTGGTAATTGGTGTTTTAGATTCTAATTGTTTAATCTGCCATGCCAATAATTTTCCTGATTTTTCACCTTGTTCATAAAAAGTTTGCTTTAATCTTAGAAGACTCGGGGCAGCTCTATTCGCTGATTTTTTGTCATATTCAGCTCTCAGAATCAGTAATTCATTCTCTAGCTGTGGGTTGCTTCCTGCATACACCTTTTCTTGAAGAATTTTTATTTTACGTTCCAATTGGACTCTCTCCTCTCGGGTCTTCTTAGATTTTGAACCTGTATAACTAATAATATGCCCCCTAATAAAAGCTTTGAGAGCCTCCCACTTTATACATGCCGTTGTTTGTGTAGTATTGATATCAAAGAACTCATCTATCTGTTTTTCTATGTACTTAACAAATTCCTCATCCTGAAGCCATTTATGTTGAAAATGCCACCTAACTGGGTCCTTTGTCAATTTCTTATCTACATATACTAGACAGCAGGGTGCATAATCAGAGATCACAATGTTATCATAGAAACAGTTTTGAATCTTGGACTGGTTGTCTACTTTTAATTATTAATTTCAAAGCACTGCTTTTACATGAGTAGAATTTCAGGCTACTATACCCACCTCTGATCATATAATTTAAGTATGAATGAGTAAATTCCTATTATCAATGTTTTTTTCCCTTCCCTTTCCTACTCTTTGTCAATGGAAAACAAGAAACATTAGAATAAAAATACAAAAAAATACACATTTTGGTTATTTATGTAAACCATGAAAAAAAAATCCTGCAGGACATAACATGACACTTGGTATTTTCTAGCCTGTTTCTATCCCACCATAGACAGAGAGAGAACTTGAATTAGACAGGGCTCAGAGAGGGAAAGATGAGACAGGAGAGAGGAGCCAAGGAGAGTAAAATGTTCAGGCAGAGGGTTCAGTAGAGGTGAGAGGAGAGGGAGGCGAGAAGGATGACACCAGTAACAAGTCCAAACACAGGACATCTGGGTGGGACCCCAACTGGCCCAATATTCCAACATTCAAGCCTTGGTAGTACAATACTTCAAATGGTAAGTTCCATTATGCAATATTACTGTGCAAAATTAAAAAAAAAAACAAAAAAAAACAAAAAAAAAAACAAATGGTGTAAAATTAACATTTCCGGTTACAATCGTGTCATTTAAAAAATTCATGTTGTCATGATGGGTATTGTGTGTAGAATTTTGAGGAAAAACATTTAATCCATTTGGGAATAAGGCTTGTAACATTAGAAAAATGTGGAAAAAGTGAAGCGTTGTGAATACTTTCCAGATGCATTGTATGCTCTGAGAGAAGAGGGAATGAAAGGTCATTTAGAAGCAAGACAGAATACATAAGTTGTGAATAAAAGGGAGGCAGGTGTAACGGTGAAGATGGCAGGCGTAGTGGTAGTGAAAGTAGATGAGTTTAAATACCTGGGTCAACCATCCAAAGCAATGGAAAATGCACAAGAGAGGTAAGAAGAGAGTGCTGCAGAGTGGAGCGGTGAGATGGAGTGTCAGGGGTGATTTGTGACAGAAGGTAGCGGCAAGAGTGAAAGGAAAATTTACAAGATTGGTAGGGAGACCTCTATGATGTATGTTTGGTGAAGTGGCGCTGACAAAAAGACAGGAGATGGAGCTGGATGTGGCAGAGCTAAGATGCTAAGATTTTCATTGGAGTGACTAGAGGGACAAGATTAGAAATGAGATTATCAGAGGGACAGCTCAGTTGAGCGTTTTGTAGACAAAGTTAAAGAGGCAAGGCTAACTGAGTTCTATAAATTTATTTTTCATCAAATGATCTCCCTCACTGGACTGAATGGAATCATACAATTTACCTTTACCTCTTCCCATATTCATATACTCGAGATTCGGCAAAAAAATACAAAAACAAGTTAAAAATCCATTTGTAAAGCATATGTCAAAATATGTGTGAACTAAAAACTATTTAAAAGGAACCACAGTTATTGTCACAATTTAGTCCAATATGGGGTAATCAATATTTTAAACCAGGGAGAGCGACGCTGTATTTAAGTATGGAATTAAAAGGGAGACAAAAATTCAGGATTTATATTTGCCATTGCAGACAACATAATGTCTTTTGAAGAGCTGAGGATCAATTTAATCTCAATAGAACACATTTTTTTAAATATTTTCAAACTTAGAACTTTATTCGATCAAATCAAATAAAGCTCTCACTGATCCTATTTATTCATCCTTGGAAAAATGATGAGAAAGATAGTAAAAGAAAGGGGTATTATTTCAGAGTTTTATAACTCATTGACACTATCTTCAAGTGAAAATTCACTGAAAAGATTAAACTACTGGAAAAGAAGATCTCGCAAATTGGAATTTCAGAGGAACATTGGGAATTGGCTTGTACAGAAGCTCAGAACCAAATCAATAAATGCACGCCTTAAATTGATACATTTCAAATGGTTAATGCGGATGTATGTTACACCGGAGGAGTTAAATAGATATAACTAAAATATCAGATACAGTGCACAAAATGCATGGAAAGTAAAGGAACCCTATTTCATTGTTTATGGGAATGTAGATTAATAAGAATGTTTTGGGAAGAGGTGAGGTAACAATTGAAAAAATAATCTCAAAACAAATCATATTGAATCCTAAACTGTTTTTGTTGGGTCCTGTACCCAGAAAAGCATAATTTAATAAAAGTGAAGAGAACATTCATAGACCTCAGTTTGCTTAATGCCAAAAAATTATTGCACTATTATGGAAAAAGACTCATAGACCAGATGTGACTCAGTGGTTAAGACAGATGTAACAAACCTTCCATTAGAAAGAATAACATATATACTGAAATCAAAGGAAATTGTTTTGGAAATATATGGAGACCTTTTATTGATTATTAAAAAATTAAACATAACTCTTGAAGAAGAAGGTGAATATGTGTGTGGACCTTGTAAATTCCAAACTGGTGAACATAATATGTATACTTTATGTATTGGATTGTCTAAGACTAAACAGAGGAGCATTGTTGAAGACTTGATTTTGTTGTGGTGGTTGGTGTTTTTAGTGCATTTTTTTTTTTTTGTAGTACTTTAGTGTGTGTTTGATTGTTGTATCATGTTTGTTAAAAAAAAAAAAAAAAAGGTTCAATAAAGATATTGTGAAAAAAAAAAAGAGGCAAGGCTGAGATGTTTTGGACATGTGCAGACAGGGTTTCCTCTGGTAACATTTTCCACTTGGCGGCCCTCACACGTTGAAATTATCCGCCACTCTAGAGGAAATATAATTTAAGGAAAAAATGTGAAGGAATGAACGATCCACAAGCGCGCACGATGACCAACGCCATGACCAACGTGCATGACCATCATCCACGCGGAGTTCAGAGTGCCCTGCCCTGTGACTATTCCAGTCCGCAGCAGAGTGTCTCCTCGCGTCACTGTCTGAGAGAAACATGAGCTTATTAAAGTACTTTAAGCGTGGAAAAAATCAGAAGAGGTATGTAAGCAGTGGCGACATTTATCATGGTTTTAACCCACTTGTAACCGACAATAATGGAAGAGCTGCATAGCTAACAGGTGTGGTTAAGAGTTGGTTCAGTTTGTCTTCTTTATATTATTAGTTTTTTGGTTTTCTTTTTTCAGACAAGAATAAAAAGGAGATTTTTACCTTACCTTAACTAATTTATGTTCATTATTATGTACCTGGCAAGTTAAGATGACAAATTTCACGAAGCCAATGACTTTAATCCGTCAGCAGCCTTTAGAGAAACTAAACGTGCCAACATTTAGATTTCAAAATAAGGGAGCTTTTCTTGCTGTCTGGTTGTGAGGAAATTTCTAAAAAACTATAAAATATAGAAATATTTTAACAGAAATAGCAGGATCTTGTCATTTAAGTTCATTTATTTCATTAAATACAATTTTATTAATATTTTTTTTCTTTAAATCAAGTTAAATTATGTGCTGTTCCTGGCTTCTGCAAATTATTGTCAAAAATGTAATTGTTACAAGAAAAAGTAAAAAAAAAAATACCACAGTCCATTTCAATTATTAAAAAAACAGTAATTTATTTATAAAAAAATAGACAAAAATTAGCCATAAAATAATCCACAAATTTATAATAAATCTCAATGTTCAAGACTAGAAAAGCACTTGGAGACGCAGACCTCCGCCAAGTCGCCACAGTTCCCCCCAAACAGGTTTGTGTGTAC
Organism: Pholidichthys leucotaenia; assembly: GCA_020510985.1. Taxonomy (NCBI): domain Eukaryota; kingdom Metazoa; phylum Chordata; class Actinopteri; order Cichliformes; family Pholidichthyidae; genus Pholidichthys; species Pholidichthys leucotaenia. The sequence goes on from CM035838.1 coordinate 152,517,917, forward strand.
GTTTCAGATTCCTTTACATGAAAACATATGACTAGTAATTGGATTGACAATGATAGGATTAGTGGTTCAGTAGTTACTCACGAAAATCGCATTTTCCGTAATGGCGGTTTTCTTCTGACGGTGATCCCGGATCACCACCAAAATGTAATCATCTGTAGGATACCCCATTTCTGACAATCTGTGAAAATTTCATGAAAATCCGTCCATAACTTTTTGAGTTATGTTGCTAACAAACAAACAACAGACAGACAGACAAACCAACGGCGATGAAAACATAACCTCCTTGGCGGAGGTAAAAGTCAATTTTACAAGAGGAAAATTACAAATTTGAGGAAAATGGTTTAAAATTTAGATAAATTTACTGAGAAAAGTAGGAAACTATAAGAAAATTTGTTATAAATTTTGGGGAAAAACCTCAAACCTTGAAGACAGACACTGACTTGGAGAACTAAAAACAGGATTTTTGTTGTGATATCGTACAAACCCCAATTCCAGTGAAGTTGGAACATTGTCTAAAATGTAAAGAAAAACAAAATACAATGATATAGAAGTCCCTTTCGACCTATATTCTGTTGAATAACACTCTTCAAAAAAAGCTGGAACAGGGGTAAGAAAAGACTGGGAAAGTTGAGAATGCTCAAAGACATGTTTTTGGAACATTCCACAGGTCAACCGTTTAATTGGAAATAGATGAGTGTCATGATCGGGTATAAAAGGAGCCTCCCCGAAAGGCTCAGTGGTTTACCACTTTGTCAACAACTCCGTGGGCAAATAGTCCAACAGTTTAAGAACAACGTTTCTCAACGTACAATTACAAGGAATTAGGGATTTCATCATCTACTGTCCATAATATCATCAAAGATTCAGAGAATCTGGAGACATTTCAGCACGTTGGCAGCAAGGCTGAAAACCAACATTGAATCCTCGTGACCTCGATCCACAGGCAGCACTGCATTAAAAACCCAACATCATTTTGTAAGGCTATTACCATGTGGGCTCAGGAACACTTTGGAAAACCATTGTCAGTTAACACAGTTTGTTGCTACACCTACAAGTGCAGGTTAAAACTCTACCATGCAAAGCAAAAGCCATATATCAACAACAGAAATTCCACCGATTGCTCTGGCCTGGGCTTTTTGAATGTATTGTAAGGCATCAAATTCAAAACGATGAATGTTGAGGGGGGAAAAGTTTATCAGTTTGATCATTAGACATCTTGTCTTTGTCGTGTATTCAATTGAATATAGGTTGAAAAGGATTTTTAATCATTGTATTTTGTTTTTGTTTATATTTGACACATCATCTCAAATTCACTGGAATTGGGCTGTAAAACCACAAAGTGGCAATCTGCTTGTTTTTTTTAAGAGTTAAACTACATAATGCAATGTTTTATTTGTGATCATTTTAATACTTTTACAGTGTGACTCATGCACTTATTTTACGGGCTACAATCCACATAAACATGATTTTCACAATATGGGACCCCAAACAACACACCAATAGAAACAGCAAACCTTAAATTCCTGAACGCTTGTGTTTTTTTGCTTCAGCCTGCAGCCTTGCATGCATGTCTTCTGTGCGGCCTGCTACTCGGCTGGATGGAGCGGTCTTCTTTTTGCCCCACCTGCCGCTGCCCTGTGGAGAGGATTCATAAAAACCACGTCTCAATAACCTGGTGGAAGCCTACCTCATTCAGCACCCAGGTTTGCACAGATAAAGATGGTTGCTTGCATCTGTATTCACTACACAGAGCTGATGTGATGAAAGAAAGAAATGGACAAGAGGAGGAGAGTTAGAGTTCCTTATATTTCCTAAGTCATATCCTTCAAAACATGTCTCATCTCTTTTGTCTAACAGAAAAGTGTCCGCAGTGAGGAGGACCTGAAAAGCATGGACAGCCGTAATAAGATAACCATGACATGTTGCAGCCAAAAGTTGAGCGCTCTTTCTCTGATGAGGAGGGCAGCTCGGATTACCTCTTTGAGCTTTCTGACAGTGACAGTGACTCATCAGAAACTGGGGTACAGTGTTTGGTTTGATTTGCAGAGAATCAGCACTAATCTTTGAGTGGCAGTGTTCCAAAACATAGAAATTGTTATACAGTATAGCAGATGTCTAAATAAGAACAACAGAAAAAAAAGTCTGGTTGTTATTGTAAACAAAATTTTCATTTGAGGATTTCTTTTGTCCTTTTTTTTTTTTTTTTAAGTATCACGCGGGGATCTGCAGATATGCAGACAGTGTCCTGAGGCCACAATGGACCTCGCCCAAGTGCTCTTAGACCAGAACTTCAAACTACTGGCTTCCTGGTCTGCACAGCTCATGCAGCCTGTTTCCGCTGCCTTCCCAAACCAGTAACTGAGGAGGGAGTTGCAAGATCGCCAGTAGAGGAGCCCTCAACATCCTCTGATAAACCCTCAGGTGATAAAACAATGTCAATTAGACTGAAAGACCTATCAAAGTTTTCATGGCTTCATCAGATGACTGAAAAACCTATGGCAGTTAGACTCACAGAAGAGCTTATGCATTCGCCCTGGAGTGGGTATGGGGAAAATGTTAGGGTTCAGGCTAAAGTTTTTGTAGGTGGCTGGTGCTCATTAGTACTGTCAACACCAAATGTGGTGCATGGGTACTACAGGTATACCTTGACTCATGCATTCATTTTAAACTCAAAATTCAGCAGTCAGGGTCACAAGATGACATTAGTTAATACTTGGCTTATATATTGTAATAGATAAACCTTCAAGTAGCATTTTTACCCACTGATTGTCGAAGACCAAAAGGGGGATTATGTAATATAGTGGTTGGCAAAACTCCAAAACAACTGAGCCAACTGTACAGAGAGGGGACACTGAATAAAGCCAAGAATATTGTGGCAGACAGCTCACGTCCTCGCCATCGTCAGTTTGAGCTCTTGCACTCTGGTAGGCGCTACAGAGTTCCACTGGCGACTAAGGCTGTCTTCAAAAGGTCATTTATTCCATGTGCAGTTGATGTCCTGAATACATCTGGAATTTAAAAGCATACTGGTGAATGAAACTGAAAGGGATTTTATGATATATACTTTGCTTTATTTATTTTTAAAGCTGTATGTAGTACAGTGGGGAAAATATGTATTGGACACGCCAACATTTTTTTCATTAAACATATTTCTGATTAGGGCTGTGCGACATGTCCAAAATTTCATATCACAATATAAGTAATCTTATTTGATGATAACGATATAGCTCACAATATGCATTTCTGGCAAATTGTATAGTTTATATACAATAATCAATAAAAGGACCATCTCTTTTTCTACATTTTAGATTACATACTGAAAAAAAATCAATTGTACAAATTCATCTGTCATTAATTTTATGCACTTCTTCCCCTCTTAATTTTGCAGTGTTGTTATAAAATTGTTTTTAATGTGCATTTGAGATGACTTCACTTTATTCAGTATTGCTACTTGACTAATTAAAAATTATTAGAAATTAAGTTACATTAAGAGCCAGTTTGTTCTTCCCGACACATTTTAATTAATTTATTACTTATTTAGTGTGTATGCGGCAGCTGTCATGCACTTCTGCAGCTTTAGTAATGTTTTTTCAGACAAAATTAAGAAACTCGGCAGTGATTTAAACAGAACGATGGTCTGATACACATTCCCACATCCCTGGCACAGAAGTAGCGGCTCCACAGAAGTAGCGGCAAAACATTAGCTTGCTGTTTTAGCTGCTGTGGTGCTAACCACCGGAACCCATCGGGCATACTGCAATGGAGAGGTGGGGTGGTGACAAGTAGAAACACGGGGTATGTGTCCTGATATAAACGATAAAGTTTCGTATGAAACGGTAGACATTTTTATCGTGTCACCGATATATATCGTCATATCGCGCAGCGCTATTTCAGATGGAGCCATTGACCTAATATTTTCACCAGATATCAGTAACAACCCAAGTAATCGTACATACAAAGAAATCAAGGCAACCGTGTTCACAAAACAAGTTATATTTAATAAAGTGGAATGACACGGAGTAAGTATTGAACACACTTGGTGAAATTCATTAATATTAGTAGAAAAGCCTTTGTTGGTAATAACAGGTTCCAAACGCCTCCTGTATGGAGAAACTAGGTGCAGGCATTGCTCAGGAGTGATTTTAGCCCATTCTTCCACACAAACTGTCTTCAAATCTTCAAGGTTCTGTGGGTGTCTTCTGTGAACGCTGATCTTCAGTTCGGTCCATAGATTTTCAATTGGATTTAGGTCAGGTGACTGGCTTGACCATTCTAGCAGCTTTATTTTCCTTCTCTGGAGCCAGTTGAGAGTTTCCTTGGCTGTGTGTTTGGGATCATTGTCTTGCTGAAATGTCCACCCTCGTTTCATCTTCAGCATCTTGGCAGATGGCAACAGGCTCTTATCAAGATGTCTCTGTAGTCTGTACATTTGTCCATTCAGCTTTCCTTCAGTTATATGAAGTGTGCCTGTACCATGTGCTGCAAAACACCCCACACCATGATGCTCCCACCTCCAAACTTCACTGTTGGTATGGTGTTTTGGGGCTGATGTGCAGTGCCATTTCTCCTCCAAACATGCTGTGTTGGGGCCTCAAAAAAGTTCAATTTTTGGTCTCATCTGACCAGACTATAGTCTCCCAGTATTTTACTGGCTTGCTCAAATGTTGTGCAGCAAACTTTAAACGAGCTTCAACATGCCTTTTTTTCAGCAATGGAGTCTTGCAAGGTGAGCAGGCATAGAGCCCATGTCACTTGAGTGCATTACTTCGTCGGGGGCAGTGCCTTTGGCATGGCAAACCGGGGTGGTGGTTCCTCTCTTTAAAAAAGGGGACCGGAGGGTGTGCTCCAACTTTAGAGGGATCACACTCCTCAGCCTCCCTGGGAAGGTCTATGCCAAGGTACTGGAGAGGAGAGTCCGGCCGTTGGTCGAACCTCGGATTCAGGAGGAGCAATGTGGTTTTCGTCCTGGCCGTGGCACATCGGACCAGCTCTTTACCCTCTCGAGAATCCTCGAGGGTTCGTGGGAGTTTGCCCAACCAGTTTACATGTGTTTTGTGGACTTGGAGAAGGTATTTGACCATGTCCCTCGTGTTTTTTTTTTGTTTTTTTTTGTATGTTTGTTTTTTTGTGTGTGTGTGTGTGGGGGGGTGCTTTGGGAGTATGGGGTGTCAGGTTTGTTGTTATGAGCTATCTGGTCTCTATATGACCATTGTGAGAGTTTGGGTCGTATTGCCAACACTTGGTTGGACTCATTCCCAGTGAGAGTTGGACTCCGCCAGGGCTGCCCTTTGTCACCAATCCTATTCATAATTTTTATGGACAGAATTTCTAGGCGCAGCCAGGGAACGGAGGGCGTCATGCTTAGTGACCACAGGATCTCATCTCTGCTGTTTGCAGACGATGTTGTCCTGTTGGCTTCATCCAGCAGTGACCTACAAGTCTTACTGGGACGGTTTGACGCTGAGTGTGAAGCGGCTGGGATGAGAATCAGCACTTCCAAGTCCGAGTCCATGGTCCTCAGCTGTAAAAAGGTGGATTGTCCTCTCCGGGTTGGGGACAAGCTCCTGCCCCAAGTGGAGGAGTTTAAAGGGCTGATGACACAATTTTGACATTTTTTTAGGATGTTGTGTAAACCCAAAAGTCATTGTCGATGATCAATACAGCATTTACAACAGCGCCTGCATAAACTAGTTATCATCAAAAAACAGCAGCCGCTGACTGGACTTGTGGTGCCGCCCGCCGAATTAAGGGCGGCACCACCATGACGTAAGTGGGAGAACGAACACCGGTGTTGCTGACTGGAATGACAGCAGCTTTTTAGCTCACAGTTTCTCTGGTTTCTTGTTTTAATTTTATGGCTGTGCCTTCGCGTTATGTCGCAGGCTTAGATAAACGGCAAACCGCGAAAGACCGCATCACACGCTTCAGCTCCAACTGTTATAAGTCTCCTCGTGCGCTCCTTGTGCGCTTTTATGCTGGAGCAGTGGAGGAGGGGAAGGATTAATGGATTTACGCACAGCTTTGACCTACTTTCTGTGATCCCATGCTGACATCTCGCCGGTCCAGTCACGTCCCCTCTCTCATTATCACCAGCTGATTCAAACTCCCACTGATCATGTTTCCCGGTCCTCGCCCAAGTGCTTCTCATCACACCATCACCAACAGCAGTGCGTGTCCTTCGCGGCCGTTTGCCAGTCATGCACTGATGGTCCATAGTATTGCCATCTGTGCTGTTTGTCTGCCAGTATTTTCAGCTCTACCACAGACCTTGCGACAGATGTGCTTATCTGCCAGGGTGTCCAGTCTCACCCCATGTAACTGGGAGTGGTCCACCACACTACACAAAGAGCAGAGATAAACCAACCTATCATCTGGTCAGTCACTGCAACAGATACTGGAGTCAGTTTGTCTTGGCCTGTCCTTGCCACTGATAATACCTCTATCTGCCAAGAATGTGCCACTAGTCCAGCAAAAGCTAGTGGTACTCAAATACTTTGCAAGCAGTTTCATGAAATGGTCAGTCAGAAAGCAACTCATATTGGCTCGGATGTCGCCCGGGTTAACAAGGCAAGGAGTTCCTGGCAGCGGAAGGCGAAGGACAGAGTTGCGTGGAGGAATCTGATCAGACTTAAATGAAACAGTCATTGTCGCCCCCGACAGACTGCTATGATGATGATGATGATTTTCAGCTCTCTCACAACGCGCTAGTCACGCCATGTTCGCTGTGGCTCTCGTGCATCCTTGAAGCGATGTCAGCTCTGGGGCGCACCTGTGGCAAACATGTCTCCTCCCATTCGTTCACTGGGTGATGCCGGCCCCCGAACGCCATCAGCAAGTGTGTCTGTGTTTCTTGTACGTCTTCACCTTTCAGGGAACTTTGTGTCTTTCTGTATTAAATATGCTGTGGTGAACCCTGCCCGCAAATCCTCGTTATTTCATCCTCCCTCTCCCTGCTCTGCGTAAGAGCGCACGGAGGGTCATGATGAATGGATTTATGCACAGAATTCACCACAGCACATGTATTGAACATAAGAATGATGACAACAGTTCCCAAAAAGGTGAAGACCCACAAAAATAAACAGAAACACTTACAGTTGGTGTTCGGGGCCGACATCGCCCAGCGAACATGGAGAGGAGACAAGTTAACCACAGTTGCGCCCCAGGGCCGACATCACTTCAAGGGGCGCAACAGAACCACGGCTGTGTGGAGTGGCTAACACGACGTGATAGCACTGGCAACATTGGCTGGCTGACAACACTGCAGATGATGCACACAAACCATGAACAGCTGACCGTCAAAGAAAGAGGGTGCGTGTGTTCTGACCGGCGAATCTTGGACAGTGCCCACCTGAAAGTGGCTCAAAACGCACATAAATCACATTTACAAAACAAAAACAACAAGAACTCAAAATACAATCCATAATAAACCCGATGCCTGAGCCACAGAGAATACACTGCTATGATTTTATTGAAAAATCGGGTTTAAATAAATTATATTTATGAACAAATAATTTGTTGCAATATCTGTAACAAAAGAATAGCACTGGTGTTCCCCTGCCGTGTGTTTGTTGCTGCTGCTGCGGTGGTGACTGGCTTGGCACAATGCCCGCTTGGCACGGCTCAAACCTATACGGTCTGATGCCCCCAGATTCTTCATTATCATCCCATTCTTCTGAACTTTAATCGTCTGAAGATTGGACAACACAAACCAATTCCAGACTACATGTGCTGGAACCATCGTCGATGTTTTCTACCACTTCCATCCTGCATGTACAATGGGCAGCCAAGCACTGTGTTCTGTCGCTGACGTCACAACATGACCGCGGGGTTTTCCAGCCACTGACGCAATTTGTGACGTGGTGCTCATGAAAATGTCAGATATTCGCGTGAAAAAAAGCCTGTTTGACTTAGAACTGCACAGACCAACCTATCTTGTCAAATTGTATTGTGTGTTGAAAATTAGAGGAAGTCAAAAACGTGGTCATCAGCACTTTTAAGTATCTCGGGGGTCCTTATTCACGAATGAGGGGAGAATGGAGTGAGAGATTGACAGACAGATCGGAGCAGCATTTGCAATGATGCGGACGTTGTACCAGTCTGTCGTGGTTAAGAGGGAGCTGAATTCTAAGGCAAAGCTGTCAATTTACTGGTCAATCTACGTTCCTACCCTCACCTATGGTCATGAGCTTTGGGTAATGACCGAAAGCACGAGATCGCGGATACAAGCGGCTGAAATGAGCTTTCCCCGTAGGATTGCTGGACTCGCCCTCAGAGACAGAGTGAGGAGCTCAGTCATCCGGGGGAGGCTCAGAGTAGAACCGCTGCTCCTCCACATTGAAAGAAGCCAGTTGAGGTGGTATGGACATCTGATCAGGATGCCTCCTGGATGCCTCCCATTTGAGGTGTTTTGGACACGTCCCACTATGTCTCCCAGCTGGTCTGGGGACACCTTGGTGTATCCTCTCTGAAGAGCTGGAGCAGGTGGCTGGGGAGAGGGAAGTCTGGGCTTCTCTGCTTGAACTGCTGCCTCTGAGACTCAGACCTCCGGAAAAGCGAAAGAAAATGGATGGATGGATGGATGGAATAATTTCATGGAAATGTTGAAAACTGCTCTCCTTCAGTAACTTTTTGGGATCTTCAAAGAAGATGGAAGTGGGGATATTGCCCTCACCTCGAGAGTGCTCTTGTTTAAAAAGAAAACAAGAATTATTTGTATTTTGTTTTTGGAAAATACATCTGCCTCCCTACATTTTTCAAAATTTTCCATCTTTCATCGCTCATTCTAAACCCTTTTGCTGTTCCTATCCTCTCTGCAGCTCCTCAAGAGTATCGTTGTCCCCCTGGAGCCAGGCATTTCGTTTGCACTTGCTGCCTCCAGCTGATGCCTGACAGGCAAGCAGAGTTGAATAATCAAAGATGTAAGCGATTCCAATTCATTGTTTTGGCTGAATGCATTTTATACCAGTTATATTGCCACTCAGAAATGTACTCATGACCACAGTGATTTGACAGGGAGTTAATGGGCATACTGCATCTATTTTTTTAATAACTGTCACTTAAATGTTGTAATGTTCTTTGATGTGAGGACAAATCTGATGCTCAGTAACTAATATGTAAGTTGGTTATAATTCAGCTTTGCCTGGCATATCACATGTGTGGACAGGTTTTTGCACAAACTCCATTATACAGCTGTAATGAATGTTGTGTGTGTTTTTGCAGGCTGGGACTGCCAGCAGCCATTCTGTCATATGTACTGGGGTTTTTGTCATGGGGTGGACTGTCAGGGCTGTCTGGCTCCATTCAGTGGTACGTATCCTTTTTTAGCAAAGCAGCCTCAGGAGAGTATCTGTTCATGGTAAATTTTAACTATGATGGGAATTTCTTTGGCAAAAAAATATGTAATTTAGAGGACATATTCCTGAGTAGTGTCAACATACAGTGGGGCAAAAAAGTAAGTGAAGAAATCAACTGTGGGAGAAATTATTAGAAAATGGAAGACATACAAGACCACTGATAATCTCCCTCAATCTGGGGCTCCACGCAAGATCTCACCCCGTGGGGTCAAAATGATCACAAGAATGGTGAGCAAAAATCCCAGAACCACAGGTGGGGACCTAGTGAATGACCTGCAAAGAGCTTGGACCAAAGTAACAAAGGCTACAACAGTAACACACTACGCCGCCAGGGACTCAAATCCTGCAGTGCCAGATGTGTCCCCCTGCTTAAGCCAGTACATGTCCAGGCACGTCTGAAGTTTGCTAGAGAGCATTTGGTTGATCCAGAAGAGGATTGGGAGAATGTCATATGGCCAGATGAAACCAAAATAGAACTTTTTGGTAAAAACTCAACTTGTCGTGTTTGGAGGAGAAAGAACACCATACCTACTGTGAAGCATGGGGGTGGAAACATCATACTTTGGGGCTGTTTTTCTGCAAAGGGACCAGGACGACTGATTCGTGTAAAGGAAAGAATGAATGGGGCCATGTATCGTGAGATTTTGAGTGAAAACCTCCTTCCATCAGCAAGTGCATTGAAGATGAAACGTGGCTGGATCTTTCAGCATGACAGTGATCCCAAACACACCACCCGGGCAACGAAGGAGTGGCTTCGTAAGAAGCATTTCAAGGTCCTGGAGTGGCCTAGCCAGTCTCCAGATCTCAACCCCATAGAAAATCTTTGGAGGGAGTTGAAAGTCTGTGTTGCCCAGTGACAGCCCCAAAACATCACTGCTCTAGAGGAAATCTGCATGGAGGAATGAGCCAAAATACCAGCAACAGTGTGTGAAAACCTTGTGAAGACTTACAGAAAACGTTTGACCTCTGTCATTGCCAGCGAAGGGTATATAACAAAGTATTGAGATGAACTTTTGTTATTGACCAAATAATTATTTTACCGAGGAATTTACCAATTAATTCATTAAAAATCATTCAATGTGATTTTCTGGATTTTTTTCCCCTCATTTTGTCTCTCATAGTTGAGGTATACCTATGATGAAAATTGGAGACCTCTCTCATCTTTTAAGTGGGAGAACTTGCACAATTGGTGGCTGACTAAATACTTTTTTGCCCCACTGTATGTGTTTTACAACTATCTCACATTTTACACATATTTTATATGCTTGAGAAAAGTGAATAATGAACAAAAACACTACATGTTTGAATGAATGAATGGTTATTACATAGTTGTACTTTATTAATCCCAAAGTGGGAAATTACAGTGTAGCAGCAGCATGACACAGTAGATGACCCAAACCAACAGAAATACACACAGCATAATAAAAAACGAGTTACCCAGGAAAGTACAAATGCTTAGATAACTTTATATACAACATAGACTACTACTAGGTTAAATAGATGGTGATCCTTATGAAAACATGGCTAGTACTGACTGCACAAAGAAGGATTATAAGGCGCAGGGTGAAATGTGAGGTACCAATTAGACTGTAAGGTGCAGTATGGCAGCATTGTTATGACCAAAATTTAACATTAGAGTGAATTATTGTACAGTGAAATGACATGTGGCAGAAAAGATTTCCTGTACCTGACCGTTCTGTAGCAGAGCTGTAGCAGTCTGCTGGAGAAAGTGCTCCGCTGTCTGTCCAGCGTGTGGTGGAGGGGGTGATCAGGGTTGTCCATGATGGCTCACAGTTTGTTCAGTGTCCTCCTCTCCACTACATTCTCAACAGTCTCCAGCCTGAGACCAATCACAGAGTTAGCCTTGATAATCTTGTCAAGTCTGCTTGTGTCGCTGATGGCGCTGGCAATGACGGTCTGATAGAAAAGCTCCAGCATCTTGCTGCACACATTGAAGGATCTCATCTTCCTCAGAAAGTAGAGTCTGCTCATCCCCTTCTTGTACACAGCATCGCTGTTAGATTTCCAGTCTAGTCCGTTGCTGATCCTGACACCCAGGTATTTGTAGTCCTTCACTACTTCCACACCCCCCCCCCCACCAGTCCACAATGGCTGTGAAGGCGTCCTCTTCTTCCTGAAGTCAGTCACCATCTCTCTAGTCTTGCTGACGTTCAGCCTCAGGTGATTCTGCTCAGTCCAGTCCACAAATCTGTCTACCAGTGCCCTGTATTCCCCCCTACACACACACACACACACACACACACACACACACACACACACACACACACACACACACACACACATATACATACTTGTACACCCAACAACAGCAGAGTCATCAGAGAACTTCTGCAGGGGGCATGACTCGGAGTTGTACTGAAAGTCATTGCTGTATAAGGTGAAGAGAAAAGGAGAAAGCACAGTCCCCTGTGGAGCTCCCGTATCACTAACCACCATGTCAGACGAGACACTGCCCAGCCGGACAAACTGTGGTGTGCCTGTCAGGTAGTCAGTAATCCAGGAGATCACAGAGCTGTCAACCCCCATCACCCACAGCTTTTCACCTAGCAGCAGTAGCTGAATGGTGTTAAATGCACTGGAGAAATCAAAGAATGTGGTTCTCAGTGTCTAATCCTCCATCCAAGTGCAAATGAGCTCGTTGCAGCAGGTAGATGACAGTGTCTTCAACTCCTAAATGGGCCCCAGCCACGTCTTTACCTGCGGTCTCAGGTGGGCTAAGACAACTTTCTCCATGACCTTCACCACATGAGATGTAAGGGCAACTGGTCAATAGTCGTTCAGGCCCGATGGAGACAACTTCTTGGGGACAGGAACCAGGCAGAACATTTTCCACAGCACCGGCACACTCTCCAGACTCAGGCTCAGGTTGTACAGGTGTTTGAGTACCGGAGCTAGCTGGTTGGCTCAGGTCCTCAGGATCCAGGCGGAGATGCCATCAGGGCCCACAGCCTTCCCCTGGTGAAGTCTCTCCAGCTGTTTCCTCACCTGGCCTGTAGTCAGAGTGATGTGGGGGTTGGTGCTGATGTCTTCAGTGGGGGGGGGGGGGGGGTGAGGGGGAGAGAGATGCTGCGGAGGGGTGTATGGGGGGGTGGCTGTGTTGTGGGGGTGACGGATAGTGAGTTGAACCTATTAAAAAAGAGATTCAGCTCATCAGCTCTCTCAAGGCTTCCCGATGTCTGTCTGTCTCTCCCCTTACACCCAGTGATATGCTTCATTCCAGTCCACACATCCCTCATGTTTTTCTGTTGGAGTTTATCCTTTAACCTCCTCTTGTGGTTGTCTTTACACCTCCTCAGCATCTCTCTCAGTTCACGCTGCACTCTCCTCAGTTCCTCCCTGTCTTCAGACCTATAAGCCCTCTTCTTGTTAAGAAGTGCTTTCAGGTCACTGGTGATCCATGGTTTATTGTTGGGGAAATGGCGCACGGTCTGGGCTGGCATAATTGTGTTTTTACAGAATTTGATGTATTCTGTGATGTAGTCAGTTATGTTGTTTATGTCCTTCCTGTGTGGCCCACAGAGTACATCCCAGTCCTTCATCTCGAAGCAGTCCTGTAGTCCATCAGCAACATCCTGTGTCCACCTTCTCGCAGTCTGTGTGAGCAGACTTTCCTTTGCACAAGAGGAACGTACCTGGGGGTTAACAGAACCAGGTTGTGATCGGCTCTGCCAAGGGGGGATAGAGCTGTGGCACTGTATGCATCTCTGGCATTGGCATACAGGAGATCCAGTGTTTTATTTTCTCTGGTGGGACAGTCAGGTTCCAAGGTTGTCATAGCCAGGAGCGGCACTGGGGTTAAGCTCCCAGTGCTCATAAAATGCTCCTTACGGCGTGCGTCTCGAAAAGCCTCTGACAACTAAGTCCAACTCCTAGCCTGCCCGTGTGGTTTAGTCTCTAAGCCCGGCGGAACTGCTTTTACTAATAGGAGAAGGGCGAGGGCGGATCTCTGGCGCCTTAAAACCAGATGCTTCGGGTAGATGGTGGCTCATCAACCTGGGAAGGTAGCCCATCTAGGGGAAGGTAAACCCTGATTTCAAACCTCCGCTGCCTTGCGGCACACCCCGGTCACGGGGAAAGGCTTCGGGAGTCAACCCTGAGGAAAAATCCAGAGTTGGAGCCCCTAAGGCAGTTCTCTGTTGTGCTCAACATCGTTCTGGCAGCTCCTGCAACGGCGCTGGTGCCAAACTATAGCAGCCCTGCTGTTCCTTTGGATTCATCAGTGACGTGGAGAGGGGGGACATGCTGCATGGGTAACATCTTGTCCTCCATATCTTCCTGCCCAGGCTTGAATCCTACCAACGCCTAACGCTGGAAGGTAGAACACCGGTGCGCACCGGCCTGTTCAGCCACAGGCGGTGCTGTTCCAGCAGAGTAGACGTTTAGGATTCTCTTCCATGGTCATCATAGACCGATGGAGGCCGACGACGACAGTCAACAAACTGGTGGAAGTTTGGTAATGTTTTATCCAGTGAGACATAGTTAAAATCTGTGATGGCCATAAATTTGTCAAGGTGGTGGGCCAATAGAGTGGCAGCAGTGGAGCTGATGACGTCAAAGGCCGCCGCTGCATCAACTGATGGGGGAATGTAAACAGTGATTACAATCACGCACGTGAGCTCTCTTGGCATGTAATAAAGTCGCATATTTATGGTGAGCAGTTCAGTGTCCAGGCTGCAGAGACGTTCCTTTACGTAAATGTGTCCGGGATTACACCACCTTTCATTTACAAAAAGTGCAATTCCTCCTCCCTTCTTTTTACCTCTACTTATAATGTCCCTGTCCGCTCAGATAGCCTTGAAGCCTGGTAACGCGACGTTGTCCAGGATGTGTGAGCGAAGCCACGTCTCTGTAAAACACATGATGCTACTCTGTTAGTATTCTCTCTGTGTCCTGACCAGTGGTGTGAGCTCTGTCCGTCTTATTTCCCAGAGACCTCACGTTCCCCTTTATTAACACCAGTACTGTTGGTTTAAACTTTCTCCTCCTCATTCGAACCTTTCCTCCAGCTCTCCAGTCCCAGTGTCGCCTCAGCTCGTCCGGGATCAGGGGCTTCACTCCGGGTAGCAGTGTAAGCCTGTTCAGCGCAGTCAGCTGGTTATGTGTGTAAACAATCCTTTTGACTCTGCTCCTGTTGTTTTCCATGGCCACAAGGAAGAAAAATGGCAGGAAAACCAGTAGAAAAAATAGTAAAACTTGGTCCAGTCATTACTCAAGTCTTATTACCCAGCCTTGATTTAAAAAAAAAAAAAAAAACATACACACTAGAGACAGAATACACTAAATAAAGACACAAAGTTAGGAAAAACATTAAGGAGCTGCTGTTAGTGGCTGCCATTCCTCCGGCGCCGGGAGTTAAACACATAGAACAAATGTAGTTTAAACATGTAGTTTAAACATTTAAATTTGTCTTTGTAATTGACCCATAATTCCAGAACTTGTACTCAAGCAGTGTATATGTATATCAATTCCTTCACTGAGCATCTTCTGTTCAGCTTTAACTAACAGTTTTCTGATGTCAAAGTGGTACTGTGTTGTGTGTTGCTTTTGGTTTGCTGGCACAATGTTTTGCTTTTGTTTGACCTTAAAACACCGATGCATCTTTCTTTTTAGCTAAATAGATCAGTGTTGGCAGCCAAATTAGGTGAATGGCATCTTTGCACAGCCATTGTAGCTTTAGTGGATTCTGTACGGTTTAATTTGAGACTCTTACCTGGACACTTAAGGAAATCCTGTGCTTTCTTTACCTTAGCTTTTGAGACATTTTATAACTCATTCTGGTGAAGGCAAAATGAGCTAATGCCACGGCACTGCGACAGTCATTTGTTCAGCTGTCTGACCGTCTGTCCACATTTCATGAGAATTGCTACTTCTCCAAGGATATGAATCTCACAGGATTCACACGTAATGATCCTCAGGTGGGTCTACATCCAAGGTGTGATCAGTCCCAACGTCAGAGATAGATCTGTGCACTTATGTGAGTTCCATAAATATTGCTACTTATTTTTTTCATGAATTGCCAAAAAAGGTAGCTCAGAACTTCAACCCTCAAGCCTTAGGTGAAATTTTGACTTGACCTCTTGAGTATTTTGAATTTGTTACGGCATACTTTTAAGTGTTTGGTGGTTGAGATTCTGCCATCCATTTTTTTTTTCAGACCTCAATCTGACTGACAAATGTCTGGATGGTGTTCTGAATAACAATAATTATGAATCAGAGGTCCTCCGGGTAAGTGTTTTATGAATACTTGTCACTTTAGTTGCACTTACCAAATTGATTTTGCATTCAAATGTAACAACCAAAAGTCCTAGGATCTGCTTGAAGTGCACATTTGTCTGGATGCTTTTCGTGTGTTTTATGTCCCACAGAACTATCTGTTCTCCAAGGGGAAGTCATGGAAAGATCTGCTCCATGAGTCTTTGCAGGGCCTACAGCAGGGGAGCTACAGTCTGGCAGGTGAACTTGTAGATCAGACCCTCAAATATTCCAGTAAAAGACTGCTCTAACTTTTTATATTCTCTTAAACTGTGTTTGGATAGCCCTCCATACCACTTTTCCATCAGAGAACTGGAAAAAATCCTCTAAAATTAGTTTTTGGGGGAGGATAGGATTTTCACTAATCCGCAATGAGCAACCGCTCAACTGGTCTGTCAATCAATGGACATGTGCGATGGACACGCACACTCATTCCACATTTATTAGAGCGATCATAGATTATGATCATGGCGGCGCCCTTGTTTTAATGGCTCCCAGTTGGTTTTAGGATTCAGTTTAAAAATTTAGTTGTTGTTTTTAGAGCTATTCATGATCAGGTCCCTAAATACATCACCAAACTGCTTAAAGTGTATAACCCCTCAAGGTCTTTGAGATCCTTGGATCAACTTTTACTGGCTGTCCCTTGAACCCATTTCAAAACTCGAGGTGATAGAGCCTTTCAGGCAGTGGCACCAAAATTGTTGAATGCTCTACCATTGTCTTTGCGCTCAGTAGACTCTGTTGACGCTTTTAAAAAGCAGCTGAAGACCCTCCTGTTTAAACAGACTTTTTAGTTTGATTATGGATTATGGTTTTTATGTTTTTAATGTCTTTATACTTGTTTTTCAATGCCTTTATTGTTGTATTTGTGATTGTGTATTTATTGTGAAGCACTTTGTGATCCTTCCTGTGAGAAGTGCTATATAAATAAATTTTACTTACTTACTTGTTGACTGCGGCTGCATTGGCTCATGATGACAGAAATGGAAACCACAGCGACACCACTAAGCGACTGGTCTACAACCATCGTGTCAGATTCTGTTGCTAGAGGTGTTTTTGTGTTTTTATTGTGTATGTTTTTATTGGGACCAACTGCAACGTAATTTCGTTCTACACTACTTTTTTGATGTAGTGCTGAATGACAAAGTAATCTTGAATCTATATTTGCAGAAGCAAACTGTGCCTGTGTTTACCACTGGATGCTCTACATCAGGGGTCACCAACTAAAACTGCAAAAGGTCCAATAAGTCAGTCCTCGTCCCCTGCTGAGGTCTGAACTAAGTATGGAAATCTTTAGGCACCTCATGATTCGATTATGATTCAGAACTCCGACTTGATTTTAAAACCATTCTCAGTGTATCTTGATGCATTTTTTATTTGTTCAAGATTTTTCCCTCCCACTGTGTGATAACTTGGCCCTTTTAAAGCAAAGTATTTGCAATGAACCATAGATGGATAGATAGATGTACTTTATTGATCCCACATAGGGAAATTACAGTGTAGCAGTGGCATGAGAGTAGACGACCAAAACAACAGAAACACACAGCATAATAAGACAAAGGGATTACCCATGGAAAGTAAAATTGCCTAAATAACTTATGTACAGTACATTGTAGATTAATAGATGACCCATATAGATGCATGAATCGTACTTGATGTACAATGCAGGACTATCAGGCGCAGGGTGAAGTATGGTAGCATAGTTATGACCAGAATGCGGGGGTTCGTCCGCAGCGAACCTGATTTTGCAACTCACTGAGTCTCTGGAGCGGTTGGAGCTGCATAGACTCTGCAGAGAGTGGCGTTTGTGGGACAGCGAAGAGGGGAGTCTGTAGCTGGAGGAGAGCGCCCAAGGGCTTGTCCCATTATCTGTCGGGCGGTCGTCGATAACAGCAGTTCAGTTCCGCTTTTTCTCCCCACCAAAATAAAACAGTCTCCCTTTTCCCCAAATTGTATCAAAAGGCTTCGGGGTCCAGATCTGGACCGGAGTCCGCCAGTTGGTGATCCCTCCTCTATATATTTTCATTTGCCTTTGTTCACATTGCCAGTTTTAGTCATGAACTATTCATAGTGTAAACAACTCCTAATGTTGGTTTTGTTCAGTGCTCTTTTCAATCTCCTCTTTCTTCGGAGTGTGTACACACACACACACTGGGTTCATGTATCACACACTGGAGGGGAGGTTGATGGAGCTATGAGGGCTGTGGAATTTGAAAACAAACCCTTTCTCCTTTCTGTATCAAACTAGAGCTGCTGTCTTTCACAACTCATTTAATCTAATCTATGAAAATCTAAAGTACTTGTTCAGAAATAATAAACCCTTAGTACTACTCTAATTGATGGCAATAATAACTGACCTTTCTTCAAACTGATCTCTTTCAGATCGTCGCATCTCTGCGCAAACGCCCCTCTGCTTACGCTGTGGCCTGCGACTGTTCAAGGAGCTGGCCTACCAGTACAGACAGAAAATACCTGCATCTGAACTGCCGGGTCAGAAACCACAGCATCATGATTACAGTGATAAAAGTGCTTTTGTTTTTCTGAGGCGCTATTTTTCACTGTTATTCTATTAACGTCTTTCTCTTGTTCTCAGTGGCTGTAACATCTCGTCCTGATTGTTATTGGGGCCGGAACTGTCGTACACAGGTGAAGGCACATCATGCAATGTAAGTTTTATTAGATACAAATAAAAATCTTTACATACTCAGGGTTCCCATGCGTCCTGGAAAAGCTGGAAAATGATTGACCAATTTTCCTGTCATGGAAAACATATGGAAATGAGCAAAAAAAGGTCAAATGTCCTGGAAAAGCTTAAGTTTTCCTAGAAAATTATTTCTCCCCCCTCTGCTTTGTGAGTGAATACAAATGGGTTAAAAGATATGCGTGTGCATGTCTGTTGCACTATCTTCAGTGGGCATCATTGAGGGCTTGTGCACACGATGTTTTCGTTTAGACCCGGAGAGAAACATCTGCGTGCACACGACACATCACAGAAGCAACCATGCATGCATCTGGATCCACCGAAGGTGTGAAAACTGCTGTTGTAACTAATGGATGACAAGCAGAAGTTTTACTAGGGACTTTGGATTATAACTATAAATGCCAGATTCCATCTCCAAGAAATATTTATATTCTTTTTAAGCTGAAAGCATGAGGGAGTCATAAATAAATAAATAGGCTAAATAAATAAATAATCTGTACAATTGCAGGCAGTTAAAAAAAAAACTGACTTACTGACAGCTGGTTTGAATATTTGATAAGGAGACTTCAGTCTTAACTTTTACAAAAGCTTTACAAGTAAGAAAAAATAGTGATATGATGTGATGTCAGCTGACATCACATCATTTGCGCAGCTGTGCAAAACTGGATTTGAAAAATCGGCTGCTCCAGTTATTTTTTTTCATCATTCACCAAAGGTAGGCATTAAATCTAAGGATGTATTTTAGACTGTAAATCCTCCATGGTTATATTTTTAATGAGCATTTTTCTATATAAGGCAGCATCTATTGTGTAAAAAATTAAAAAAAAAAGTGATTTACAGATACCATCAAGAGCCCTTTTATAACCTAATCCTAACTATAAACACATCAGGCTTAAAGTTTAATCACAGCACTTGTATTTGTGTAAGAAATACAGAAATACAAGCTCCCTATTTGTATTTCTCTGTGAGAAATAAATGCTTCTTCATGTGTGGATTGGCTGAAATCTGTTGTAAGTTGGGGCTGTAGCATACCATTGCTGTTTATTCCTGTGCACACAGACGCAGACAAACGGTACCGAAAAAACTTCTCCACTCTAGAGACTGGTTTCAAATCTACACTTTCGTACCTCCAAATGCCTGGCGTCATATACATGGACAGCTAAACTGTAGACGAACTTCCACAGTTTGGGGTAAAAACGTTGTTGTGTGCTCGGCTCCTGAGACACAGCGTTTCTCTGATTCCATAGATATGACCACTAGATCTCACCTTGGCTATTGCTTATTATAGGAGCAAATGCGTCAGTGGAGCCGCCATCTTTTTTTTTTCCACAATATCTTTATTGAACCTTTTTTTTTTTTTTTTTAAACAAACATGATACAAACAATCAAACACTAACACTAAAGTACTACAAAAAAAAAAAAATGCACTAAAAAAACACCAACAACCACCAACAAAATCAAATCTTCAACAATGCTCCTCTGTTTAGTCTAGACAATCCAACACATAAGTATACATATTATATTCACCAGTTTGGAATTTACAAGGTCCGCACATATCATTCACCTTCTTCTTCAAGAGTTATGTTTAAATTTTTTACATAATCAATAAAAGGTCTCCATATATTCTCAAACACAGTTTCCTTTGATTTCAGTATATATGTTATTCTTTCTAATGGAAGGTTTTGTTAACATCTGTCTTAACCACTGAGTCACATCTGGTCTATAAGTCTTTTTCCATAATAGTGCAATACATTTTTTGGCATTAAGCAAACTGAGGTCTATGAATGTTCTTTCACTTTTATTAAAATTATGCCTTTTCTGGGTACAGACCCAACAAAAACAGTTTAGGATTCAATATGATTTGTTTTGAGATTATTTTTTCAATTGTTACCCTCACTTCTTCCCAAAACATTCTTATTAATCTACATTCCCATACACAATGAAATAGAGTTCCTTTACTTTCCATACATTTTGTGCACGTATCTGGTATATTTTTGTTATATCTATTTAACTCCTCCGGTGTAACATACATCCGCATTAACCATTTGAAGTGTATCAATTTAAGGCGTACATTTATTGATTTGGTTTGAGCTTCTGTACAAGCCAATTCCCATTGTTCCTCTGAAATTTCAGTTTGCAGATCTTCTTTCCAGTAGTTTAATCTTTTCAGTGAATTTTCACTTGAAAATAGTGTCAATGAGTTATAGAACTCTGAAATAATACCCTTTCTTTTACTATCTTTCATCAACATTTTTTCCAAGGATGAATAGATAGGTCGAGTGAGGGCTTTATTTTGATTTGATCGAATAAAGTTTCTAAGTTGAAGATATTTAAAAAAATGTGTTCTATTGAGATTAAATTTGATCCTCAACTCTTCAAAAGACATTATGTTTTCTGCACATGGCAAATATAAATCCTGAATCTTTTGTATCCCTTTTAAATTCCATACTTTAAATACAGCGTCCGCTCTCCCTGGTTTAAAATATTGATTACCCCATATTGGACTAAATTGTGACAATAACTGTGGTTCTTTTAAATAGTTTTTAGCTTCACACCATATTTTGATCATATGCTTTACAAATGGATTTTTAACTTGTTTTTGTAATTTTTTTGCCGAATCTGAGTATATGAATATGGGAAGAGGTAAAGGTAAATTGTATGATTCCATTTCAGTCCAGTGAGGGAGATCATTTGATGAAAAATAATATGTCATAGACCTCAGTTGTGCCGACCAATAATACAACATAAAATTTGGACATTTCAGACCTCCACGATCAAATGGTAAATATAATAAAGACAGACGTAATCTAGCCCTCATGTTGTTCCATATAAATTCCACTAACTTTTTTTTAATTCTTGAGAATAAATCTAAAGGTGGTGGTAAGGGAATGTATTGAAATAAATAAAGTATTTTAGGTAAGATATTACTTTTAAGTATATTAATTCTCCCGATCATCGACATTGGTAGTGACATCCATCTCTGAAGTAACTCATCAATATCTGTCATTAAGGCTTCATAATTGACACTGGCGACTGATTCTAGCTTAGGCACAATTGGGATTCCTAAATATTTGAACTGATTTACAACATTGAATTGATTTACCTCAGGGGCTGGGTAATTTCTCTGGGTCTCATTTAGCATTAATATTGAAGATTTAGTTTTATTTATTTTATATCCTGATATTTCCCCGAAATTCTTTATTAAATTCAACAAGGTCGGAATTGATTTTTTAAGATTCGACATAAACAAAATTATGTCATCGGCATACAGGGAGATTTTATGTTCTGTTGTTCCAACTTTAATTCCATATATTTGTGACTGTAGACGTATCGCCATCGCTAAAGGTTCAATTGCCATAGTAAACAGTAAAGGTGAAAGTGGACAGCCTTGTCGACATCCTCTATTGATTTTTATTGATTTTGAAATATTGTTATTTGTTAGAATTTCTGCAGTAGCATTATTATATATTATCTGAACCCATTTTATAAATTTATTTCCAAGTCCAAACCTTTGTAAGACTTCAAAAAGAAAGGGCCATTCAACTCTATCAAAGGCTTTTTCGGCATCCAGTGATAAGAGAGCTGTATCCGGTGCTTCTTTATTAGAATAAATAATATTAAATAGTCTTCTTACATTATGGAAGCCTTGTCTTCCCTTTATAAAGCCATTCTGATCTCGATTAATAATATTTGGTAAAATTTCTTGTATTCGTCTTGCTAAAATTTTACAATTTATCTTAAGGTCGGCATTTAATAGGCTTATTGGTCTCATATTTTCACATTTATTAGAGGGCTTACCTGTTTTGGCAACAGTATAATTAAGGCATTATTCATATATGATGGTAAATTACTATTTTGAAATGCTTCTAAAACCATTTCCAAAAAAGGTTTTGTTAATTTATTCTTAAATTTTTTATAAAGGTCAACTGGAAGACCATCTGGTCCTGCACTTTTTCCTGATTTCATATTATCAATGGCTAGTCCAACTTCTTCCTTGACTAATTTTAGACTCCAGTATCTCCCTATTTTCATTTGGAATACACGGTATAAATAGTTCATTCAAAAACCCATGTAGTTTTGTTAAGTCAGATTCATTTTTGGTATCATATAATTTTTCATAGTAATCTCTAAAGGCTCTATTAATTTCTGAAGGATCTATAACTACCTGTCCGTTACTTATAATACTGGTAATTGGTGTTTTAGATTCTAATTGTTTAATCTGCCATGCCAATAACTTTCCTGATTTTTCACCTTGTTCATAAAAAGATTGTTTCAATCTTAGAAGACTCGAGGCAGCTCTATTCGCTGATTTTTTGTCATATTCAGCTCTCAAAATCAGTAATTCGTTCTCCAACCTTGGATCTCTTCCTGCATATACTCTTTCTTGAAGAATTTTTATTTTATGTTCCAATTGGACTCTCTCCTCTCGAGTCTTCTTAGATTTTGAACCTGTATAACTAATAATATGTCCCCTAATAAAAGCTTTGAAAGCCTCCCACTTTACACATGCTGATGTTTGTGTAGTATTGATATCAAAGAACTCATCTATCTGTTTTTCGATATACTTAACAAATTCCTCATCCTGAAGCCATTTATGCTGAAATTGCCATCTACCTGGTTCCTTTGTCAATTTCTTATCTACATACATTAGACAGCAGGGTGCATGATCAGAGATCACGATGTTATCATAAAAACAGTTTTGAATCTTGGACCTTAATTCTGTGGAGATCAAAAAATAATCTATACGTGAGAATGTCTTGTAGGTATTGGAATAACAAGAGTATGCTTTAACTTGTGGTTTCATTTCTCTCCATATATCTATCAATTTCAATTCTTTCATAAAATGATTAATGGTCATCCTACATCCATTGTGCGTACAGTCCAGTCCTGTTGATCTATCTATACTGGGATTCAATGTACAATTAAAATCCCCTGCTATTATATGTTGCCCTGTAAGTGATGATAAGATAAGAAATAAATTGGCAAAGAACTTTTGATCATCTATATTGGGACCATATAAGTTCACCAAATTTATGTTTTCTAATAGCAAAGATCCTTGAATGATTACATATCTTCCAAATTTGTCTCCAATTACATTTTTCACTTGAAATGGGACTGATTTATGTATGAGAGTCATAACTCCCCTGGCTCGGGATGAAAATGATGAGGTGAAAACATTTCCTTGCCATCTACTCCTAATTCTTTTTACATCTTGCTCTATTAGATGAGTTTCTTGTAAAAACACAATTTTTGAACCCATGTCTTTATTTTATTCATAACTTGTTTAAGTTTTTTTAAATTTTGTAGACCTCTGCAATTCCATGAAGTTAAATTAAGATTAACGCTTTGATTTATAATCAATAGGGAGTTTGGGATTACCTTGCAGTGTAAACATGCTCAAACAGAAAAGCAAAAAATGAGTGGTTGAACATTCACCCTACAAACTACACACAAACAAATTCCCCCCTTCCCACATTTGTGGCAATCCCCCCCAAAAGCAAAAGAAAAATTCCGTCTCCCGATATAGCCATCGACCGTTCCACACCCACGAGGAACAGCCAAAGCCACTCCTTCTTCATCCTCCCAATCACCCTAACTCTACTGCTTTTAATAACGTAACATTAACTCTCTTCTGTAATTTTCCAATTTAACTCCAAATTTTTTTTCAATTTTGTACTTTTTTTTTTTTTTTTTAATATGTAATACATTCTATATTTTGTAATCTTGTTATATGCTTCTAATCAGTTAAATGCTCAAATATTCTACCCTATATTCTGTTCATGCTTAGCTCCCACCAGTCTCTTCCTGATCTTCTTGATGAGCTCCTGCGCCTCCTCGGGGGTCTTGAAGATGCGTGTTCTGCCCTCATATGTGACCAGAAGTCTTGCAGGGTGAATCACTCCATGACGAATCTCAAGGTTGCGCAGTTCTTTGCGGATGGGGTCAAACTGCTTCCTTAATTGTTGGATTCCTGAGGCCAGATCTGGGTAGAACCGCACCTGCTGATCTTGGTATTTAATTTCTCCTTTGGCCCGCACCGCGTTGGAGATCGTCATCCTGTCTCTGTAGCTGAGAAACTTCATAATTAGCGTCCTCGGTGCTGCCTTGTTACCTCTCGGTGGGCCAATTCGGTGGGAGCTTTCCAAGACGACTGATGATTTTAGCTCCGCGTTGTTCAGCGCCTCCGGGATCCACCCCTCCAAAAAGGAGCATGAATCACGACCTTCGGCTCCCTCCGGTAAACCCACCAGCCTCAGGTTGTTCCTTCTGGACCGAGATTCCAAGTCCAGAACACTATTTTCCAGATCTTTATTTTTTTTTTTCCAAAGTGCGCACCTTTATTTGAAGTCCGCTAATTTCATCCTCCGCACTTGAAACACGAAGCTCCGCCTGTGTCACTCGCTCCACGCAGTCACCCAACTCCTTTCTCATTGCATCCAACGCTGCTATAATCCCATCAAGTTTAGCGGAAAAGTCTGCTCTCATTGAGCTAATGGCAGCCAGCACTGCACCTGTGCCGTCATCGTCAGCAGCAGCAGTTACCGCACCACCGCTAGTTTCATCCGCCATATCCGCAGCTTTTTCTACTGCGCCACAAACTTTAAAGTCCGTTAATTTGGACTGCTTCGGCGATTCAATTTTTCCCCCTCCTGATTTCCCAGCCTTAGTCTTCACCGGCATATCCTCACCCAAACGCTGGAAAAAGTTCTGTTCCAAATGAGAGAGTTATTTGCCGAATTTTTATTTCCAAGGGCAGAGCAGAGTGATACGTGTCCTTCTAGGCGGCCGCCATAACCGGAAGTGGAGCCGCCATCTTGGTATGGGGTAGCCACTCCTATTTAGTGCATGAATGTCAATAGGGGCCATGGTCTACCCAGAATTAGATCACCATAAGTTGCCAAATTTAGAAGGATTTTTTTACATTTTTGGTTTGTTACAAATGTCGGCCATGTATTTACGATCAAGTCATGAGTAAAATTAGAAAGTGTTTTATGTTAATATAGCCTACCTCATACCTGCTGCTGTCAGACTTCACAATCTGCACTGCTCATAGAGACTCCACATAACACTTCTTTGCACTAATAAGGAAGGTTCCTTTTCAAATCCACTGTAATGTCATTATTACTGAAGGCTGGATCAACACTGTACTCATTCAACTGTGAAATATACTGCTGAATAATTTTAACTGCTTACTAGTACTGTAAATACTATTGTACCTATTTTATGGTCGGCACTCACTCCAAACTTCCTCAGCTGTTGGTTAAAAAAACAAACTTATAGGACTTCCGGGAAGATGGCGGAGAGACATAACACTTAAACAAAGAGCTCTCCCTAGCCGGATTAAAAATCATCGGTAAATGGCCAACTCGACATAAACGAATCAATAAACTAAGGGATGAAAACACGAAGGAACCGGGCACAAGGACAAAAACAGGGTAAAATTGAAGAATTCCTCTCCAACAACGCAGGAAAAACCGCTGTACGCAAAGCCCAAAAAAGCAAGATGTCTACAGCAGAGAAAATGGAGGACACCAGACTCGACAACATGAACGCTGGCATCGCCAGTTTGGGTGAAGAGTTAAGAGAATTCAAGCGACAGCTACAACAGGATTTAGCGGCTCTTAAGGAGGAACTGAAAAAAGAAATTAAGGAGGAAATCATGGACCTCCGAAGAGAAATGGAGCGTAAATTAACGGAAAACATGGAGGAGCTGCGCTCCCAGCGGGCGTGTATGACAGAAGCGCAGACCCGAATTTCGGAACTAGAAGATTGGAAAAGCGAGGCAAACAAACAACTACAGACCCTGACGACGCAAACGCAGAGGATGCAGGAGAAAATAAACGACTTGGAGAGCAGATCCCGACGAAGCAATATGCGCATCTTTGGAATTCCGGAGGGCATTGAAGGCAACTCGATGACAAAATTCATGGATCAGTTCTTAAAAAAAGAACTGGAAATACCCGGAGAAACGGATCTGCAGATTCAACGGGCGCACAGAACACCGGCACAGAACCCGAAAACAAACTCTCCACCCAGGTCAGTTGTGGTAAACTTTGTGAAATATGACATAAAGGAAAGAATCCTGACGCAAGCATGGAAAAAAAAGATACGAATCGGCGACAAACAGGTATTTTTTGACCATGACTACCCGACAGAAATCGTGCAGCAGCGGAAGAAATATGCCAATATTAAAAAAACGCTGAAAGAGAAAAAAATTAGATTCCAAACGCCGCTAACGAAAATGAGGATTCATTGGGAGGAAGGCACAAGAACC
Source organism: Pholidichthys leucotaenia (assembly GCA_020510985.1). Lineage (NCBI taxonomy): Eukaryota > Metazoa > Chordata > Actinopteri > Cichliformes > Pholidichthyidae > Pholidichthys > Pholidichthys leucotaenia. The sequence goes on from CM035838.1 coordinate 152,544,519, forward strand.
TACAACACGGCCGAAGAGGCAGCGCGGGATATGATGGAGCGGGGCCTTGAGGTGAGCGTGCCGAAGGAGACGGCTGGAGCAGCGGCGGCCCTGAACGCACCACGACAGACGGAGTGGAGACGAGTGAACGGCGGAAGAAGGGGGAGAGACGTAGAGCAGAGGGCCCAGGACAAGCTACAAGGCTTTCAACTGAAAGCCTAGATCATAACAAAGATTAAGAAAGGCACAGAAGAAATGAAGGCCAAGAAGACAAGGTAAAAGAGAAACAGACGGCTAGGAGAGGTTTAAGTGATATTTGTTGGACATTTCTAGACTTATGACTATTACTTTGATAGTAATTAGAAGTCTAGGGAGGGCCCTTCACTCTGTGAAGACAAACCCCCCACCCACCAACAGGGACCAGTGGGCAGAAGAAAGACCCAAAGTACGGAGGTCGAGATTTTTTAATGTGTTTTTATATAAATATGTGTTATTTTTGTTGTTAAAGGGGCTAGGAGCACAAGTTAAAAAAATGGAAAAACATGAATATGGGTAAAAATCTTAAGATAATGACACTAAACGTGAATGGTCTGAACTCACCTGTTAAAAGGGAAAGAATAATAAGAAAATTCAAGAAGGAAAAAGCTGAAATTATATTTATGCAAGAGACACATTTGAGCAAGACAGAACATGTGAAACTAAAGAGATTTGGCTATAAGAACTCCTACTACAGTTCATTTAAGGGAGGAGCAAAAAGGGGGGTTATGATACTAATCTCAAATAAAATACAATTTGAAAGTGAACAGGAAATCCAGGATAAAGAAGGCAGGTATGTAATAATAAAGGGAAGAATAGATGGTATGCAGATTACATTAGTGAACATCTATGCCCCACCAGAAAGTGACAAGGGTTTTTTTCAACATCTGTTTGATCTCATAGCAACACACAGTGAAGGAGTCCTAATTTGTGGAGGAGACTTAAATGCTGTCATGGATCATGAAGTTGACACAACAAGTGTTAAGAAGACAAAAAAACATGTAACAAAGTTCATAAGAACCTCACTGGCAGAAATGGGTATGGTAGACATATGGAGGGACCTACACCCACTCGAAAAAGACTATACACATTATTCAGCAGCCCATAAAGTACACTCTAGAATAGATTACTTCCTTATGAATGAAGGTGACAGACACAGGGTGAGAAATTGTTGGATTGGAGGGGCAGAAATATCAGATCATAATCCTATATACATGGAAATATACTGTATTTAAACAATAGAAAACGACAAACAACATGGAAACTTAACGTAGGACTGTTAAATGATGAGAAAATGAAAGAAAGAATAAAAATAAACATAAACGAATATATCCAAGAGAATGACAATGAAGAAGTGGACCCAACAATACTATGGGACGCACTAAAAGCCGTGTTAAGGGGTAAATTAATTGTTGAAACAGGAAAAGCAAATAAGACTAAACTGGAAGCGTATGAACAAAGATGTGAGAGACTGAGGGAATTAGAACGTAAACATCAAAGCACAAATGATCCAAAAATATATCAAGAAATTAAAGAAGAAAAAACAAAGATAAAAGAAACACAAATGGATGAAATTGAAAGGAAAAATAGATATCTAAAGCAAAAATATTATGAAACGGGGCCAAAAGCCACAAAACTGCTGGCAAAACGGTTAAGAAAACAACAAACAATGAATAATGTATACAAGATTAAAGACCCCACCACAAATAAAAACCACAGTTAACCCAGAAAACATCGAAGAAATTTTCCATAATTTCTACCAAGAACTATACTCGCAACCTGAAGAAACAAATACTAAAGATATCAAAAAATTTCTAGACACATTGGACTTGCCATCAATAGGAAATCAACAAAATGAAAAACTAACAGCAGAAATAACAACACAAGAGATCAGAGATGTGATTAAGTCACTTAAAAACGGTAAATCACCAGGTAGTGATGGATACTCCTCTGAGTTTTATAAACTGTTTATAGAAGAACTCATGCCACAACTCCTAAAGTCATTTAATTGGACGCTGAACAACAACAAAATACCTCCATCATGGAACGAAGCAATCATTTCAGTTATTTTAAAACCAGGGAAAGATAAAGAACAATGCGGAAACTATAGACCAATCTCTTTATTAATGTAGATCATAAAATATACACAACAATTATATGTAACGAATAAAGACATTCTTGACGGAATTGATAGAAGATGATCAAAACTGGATTCATAGAGGGACGCCAAACACATGACAATATCAGGAGAACAATACATATAATTAACCAAATACATAAAGAAAAGAAAAGCGCAGTAATAATGAGTTTAGACGCAGAAAAAGCATTTGACAGGGTTAACTGGAAATTCCTATATAGTGTACTGGAGCGCTTTGGATTTAACGAAAAATCAGTACAATGCATAAGGACGCTATATCAAGAACCTGTGGCAAGAATCAAGATAAACGGTAGCTTAACAGACAAAGTAAATATACAAAGATCAACTAGGCAGGGATGCTGCTTATCGCCTACCTTGTTTGCTCTGTTCATAGAACCATTGGCTCAAGCGATACGACAAAATAAGAAATTAAAAGGTGTAACAATAAAGGGGGCGGAACACAAGATTGGGCTATTTGCAGACGATATTATAGTTTACCTTGAACAACCAGATAAATCAATAATGGAAATGATGAACTTGATAGAAAAATTTTGGAAAATTATCAGGATACAAGATAAACATAACAAAAACACATACTGACATTCCACTATAACCCTCTAAACCAGATAACTGATAAGATCAAACTAAACTGGAACCAAAAAGAAATAAAATACCTTGGAGTGAACATACCTAAAGACCTAAGCAAAATATATAAAGCAAACTATGATAGGTTGGAACAAGAAATAAAAAAAGATATTGATAGATGGTCAATCTTAAATATGGATCTGAATTCAAAAATTGAGACAGTCAAAATCAGCATACAACCTAGATTACTTTACCTCTTCCAGGCTATACCAACAGAGATTCCAGATGCCCAATTCTCAAAGTGGGACAGGATGATATCGAGATTTGTTTGGGGAGGTAAAAAACCAAGAGTGAAATATAAAACCCTCCAATTACCAAAAGAGAAAGGAGGCATGGGCCTACCGAGTCTAAAGGAATATTACTACTCAGCACAAATAAGATATATCATATGTTGGTGCGACGAGGGATATGAGGCAAAATGGAAAGAAATGGAAAAGGAAATTGAGGGACTCCCAGTACAAAGCATAATAGGGGATAAAGATGCATATAAGCAAATCAAACAAATAGACCCAATCACTAAATTTACTTTAGAACTGTGGTATAAAATAGTACAAAAATATAATATAAGGGAAGACATAAAACTATTGAAATGGGTAGCATTTGACAGTCAGTTTGAACCGGCAAAACAAGATAGGGGATACAAAAATCTGGTGAACAAGGGAATCACAGCATGGGGCAATATCGGAAAAAAAGATCTCGGGAGCTTTGTAAATATCAGGAGAAAATTTAAATTAGAAAGATCGGAATTTTTCAGATATCTGCAGATGAGAGATTACTATATGAAGAAGATTAGGCATAACCTCCAAACAGATGTGAACGAGATTATACAACTTATTTTAAGCTCATATGCAGGAAATAAAATAAGAATTATTTCAAAACTATATCAGAAACTTATGACAAACAATCATACAAGTAACTATATAAAGGAGAAATGGGAGAAAGAGCTCAATTTAAACATAACAGAAGAAAGCTGGCAGGAAATATGGAAAACACAACACACATCAACAAATTCAAGGGCATGGAGGGAATTTGGATGGAAAAAACCTGATTCGCTTTTTCATTACACCACAGATTCAAGGAAAATATACAAATACCCAATCTTTATGCTGGAGGGGATGTGGGGCTCAAAATGCAGACCACCCACATATGTTTTGGAAATGCTACAAAATATCATCATTTTGGAAATCTATGCATGTGACAATACAGAGGATATTAGGATATAATATACCAATGAACTGTAACCTGATGTACTTATGTGATCTTAAAAAAGACAATGTAATACAGGCTGAGGACAGATATCTAGTTAAAATCTTGTTGATTGCATGTAAAAAAAACTATCACAAAAAAATGGCGATCAGAAGTTCTTCCTGACCAAGAACAATGGACTGACATTGTTGAGGACATACGTATGATGGAAAAACTAACATATCGACGAAGAATGCAAGAAGGAATATGGGAGAAAAAATGGCAGAAATGGACACACTACAAAGTGCAACAACGAGGCAGAAATTGAAAGAATAACCAAAGACACTGAAAAAACCAGAAGAATTAAGAGATGGAAACTAAAAACTTGATGCTCCAACATTTGTCCCCCCCCCCCTTGTATTTTTTTATTTTTTTATTTTTTATTTTTATTTTTTTTCTTTTTCCCTACCCTAACCCCTTTGTGTTTTAAATGTAGAATGTGATCTGAATGCATTATATATGATGAAAAATGAATAAAAATCTAAGTTACAAAAAAAAAACCAAACTTATAATGCAACTGAAAATAATGTCTTCTGTCAGCAGCAAAATGGAAGGTGGTGGTGGTGCTTAGAAAAAAAGGAAAAGAGGAGAAGAGCGAAAGCAAATTAAAAGAAGAGCCCTTACCACAGATGCATCAAAATGCACTAAAATCACTGAAATGTTTGGAATTAAAACTGCAGGTCAGTCAAGCAAACTGACTTTTACATTGGCCAAGGAGGCTGCTGTGTAGTTATTTCTTCTGTTTTCCAATCTTCATCTTCTTCTTTCAGCTGCTCCCTTTAGGGGTCGCCACAGTGGATCATCTGCCTCCATCTCACCCTATCCCTTGCATCTTCCTCTGTAACACCAACCCTCTCCATGTCCTCCTTCACTACATCACTACATCCATGAATCTTCTCTGTGGTCTTCCTCTTTTCCTCCTGTCTGGCAGCTCCATCTTCAACATCCTTTGTCCAATATATGCACTATCCCCCCTCTGCACATGTCCAAACCATCTCAGCCTTGCCTCTCGTACTTTGTCTCCAAACCGCTCAATCTGAACTGTCCCTCTGATATACTCATTTCTAATCCTGTCCCTCCTAGTCACTCCCAGTGAAAATCTTAGCATCTTCAACTCTGCCACCTCCAACTCCATCTCCTGTGTTTTTGTCAGTGCCACCATCTCCAAACCATACATCATAGCAGGTCTCACTACTGTCTTATAAATCTTCCCTTTCACTCTAGCTGCTATCCCTCTGTCACAAATCACCCCTGACACTCGTCTCCACCCACTCCACCCTGCCTGCGCTTTAAACTCAATTACATTGGTGTGAGAAAGTGTTTTCCCCCTTCCTGATTTCTCATTTTTTTGTTTGTCACACTTCAATGTTTCAGATCATCAAACAAATTTAAATATTAGACGAAGATAACACAAGTAAACACAAAATGCAGTGTTTAAATGAAGGTGCTTATTATTAAAGCAGACGGACAGACGAAAATTCAATATCGCTAATTCATATCTCAAATTGTTGTCTGAGACGAGCTAAGTCGAACCGCACATGTTTTGGTGTCAACAAATGTCGCATAAGGTGACAATGCGCTCTTGAAGTACGCTGTTGTGCAGAGCTGTCTGATCCAGCCAAGCGATCAGCGGCTAAGATGGCCACTGACTGTGTGACGTCAGCTCAGCCAAACACACGCACACGGTCGGCGGCCAGTGCTGTGTTTTGTTTCATGCAACACTTGTTTACGTCTTAAAATCGGCGATTACGGATATTTCTCGGAATACTTGTGGATTACAAATAGATTATTTATGAAGATTAGGATTTCAGGAATCGAATTAATATGGTTTGGCGTTGTGTTGTCTATGGGTGCGATGGTCCTGCTGTGTTTTGCTTCATGCAACACTTGATGTTTACGTTTTAAAATCGGCGATTACGGATATTTCTCGGAATTACCAAATATTTTCATGATCATAAGAACGGTTAGGGGGAAAAAACATGCTAAAGAAAGACAGTTTAACTCACCAGTTACTTATATTGGAAGTCCATCCTCCTGTGTTTTTTAGAAGCAAAGTTCTCAATTACAGAGACATACAGTGTTCCCTATTGCTTCAGCTTCTGTATTAAAGCAGACTGCAGTGAAATAGTACCCAGGTTTGTCAGTCTTTCTGGTCCACATATATTTTGCAGGTGTCACGGCTCGCAGCTCTCAGGCATCTGCCTCAGCTGCGCGCACACCTGCACCTCGTTAGCGCCCTGCATGTGCAGTAGACATTTTGTTGACAGCGATTTAGAGAATAAGATGCAATTTGCAAAAAGATTGGTGATAAAGAAAACGGCTATTCCAACTATATATCCCGCGATTCCCCAGTCTGACTCTGAGGCAAGTGTCAGTGACAGTGGCGTGAAAAGCCACGGTGATCTACCGATGCGATCAGCTGTCAGAAAACGAGAAGTAAAGAGGGTAAGTTTTGTATTTTTAATATTCACTGCAAATGTTTACTAAACATTTTAAATGAATTCCAAGCAATGGATGATTTTCAAAATCAAATTATTTCTGGGAAATAATGCGGCGGCGGACAGGTGCCCGTGTCAGGTTTTGCAGCGTCGCGCAAACAGAGGCGCGCTGGCGGGCCCAGGCCACCAGTGTTTTGCGCGTGCTTTTGTGCGTAAAACGTTGAAGAACGCGGAGTTGACAAACAGACAAACAAACCCCGGCAAAAACATAACCTCCTCCTGGCCTTTTCGGCCTGGCGGAGGTAATTACCAATGACAGTTCAGCTTTCAATTTTTAGGGAAGCAACATATTTGCTAAGAAAAATAAATATAAGCCTAAGATTGTAAGAGAAATGTGCTTTTAAAAATGGAACCCCAATTTTCTACCATAAAATGGTGCCAATTATAACTGTGAAATGTTATTTATTGGAATATAAGATAAGATAAGATAAGATAAGCCTTTATTAGTCCCACAACGGGGAAATTCCAGGATTGCAACAGCACAGGGATAGCAACACTCAGAGCAACAATCAGAAGGCAAGAAAAAAAAAAACAAGCAAGCAAGAGCAGCTAATATACATATGTACGTATTACTATAAAATATATATATACACACACACACAGACACACAGTGCAGAGCATTGTAGCTGGATGGAATAAATATATGAATATATGAACACACAGTGCAGAGCATTGTAGCTAGATGGAATAAATATGTAAATATATAAACACCCACAGTACGGAGCATTGCAGCTAGGTGGAATAAATATGCAAGTATATAAACACACACAGTGCGGAGCAATGTAGCTAGATGGAATAATATGTAGATATATAAACACACCCAGTGCTGAGCATTGTAGCTAGATGGAATAAATATGTAAATATATAAACACACACAGTGCAGAGCATTGTTGCTAGATGGAATGAAACAGCATAACCGTCTACTTAGTTATCCTACATGGTATGATTATGTGCCCATACATATTCTCACCCTCCATAGCGACCGGTAAGTTCCTAGTTGTATGCCGGAGGGGACCATTGTGTAAGTCTATTGCATCTTTTGCATTCAAAAAACTATTAGTTTGTTACGTCTTTTTGCTATCTCTGCGAGCAGCCCTGCTTAGGTTGTACAGTCTGACAGCCGTTGGTAGGAAGGACCTACGAAACCTCTCGGTTGTGCACCTGGGATGATGTAGTCTGCTGCTAAATGAGCTCCTCAGTGCATTCAGTATGTCCTGCATAGGGTAATAATTGCTATATCTGGAAACTAGTTATTTTCTTAATCTGTAGTGATACTCCATTGATTTTTGTATTTCTTTGTATATTTCTGCTGTGTTTTCAAGCATTCATACAAAGGTGGTATAGTATGTAATATTTCTTTTCAAATTGAGAAGAATTTAGTGTGTTCAAATTATTCAAATGTATACGACATGCGACTTTGATGAATGCTGAACTATGAGAATTATAACATTGACATGAACATTAATAAACTCAATATATGATTTTACAAAACTTTATTTACATATCATTGTTCACAAATCTAATCTTGGTAGGCAAAATCCCTTGTAGTGATCAGATGGGAATGTTTCTCTGATGAGGCTCACTGCACAGGCAGGCAACATAACCCTCACTTCTTTCCCACAAATAAGGCTGAATACCCCCTCAGCACCACCCAAAACTACTTCATCATCCGATTCTTCATTTTCAATGTCATCATTTATATTGAGGTCGTCAAACTCGAGAAAATAATCGCTGTCTGAATCACTTTGCTCTCGTTCTGCCATATACTATGTATTGCTGTTGTGACGTCACCAATGCCCGCACCTATCGAGAGATGGCGGTACTGCAGCCTCACTAACTGAAGGCTGAGCTATGAGCAAATAAGGTCATTTATGGAAGCTGGTGACACATATTAAATCGCGGGAACAGACAGAATAGAATATTTTCATACAATCTGTTGATTGGTTCAATAAAAAAATGTCACTGTCCGTCTGCTTTAAGGGAAAAACTGGCAATGAGTCTTTTACAGCGCTGTGGAGGAATTTTGGGCCACTCATCTTTGCAGAATTGTTGTAATTCAGCCACATTGGAGGGTTTTCGAGCATGAACCACCTTTTTAAGGTCATGCCACAGCATCTCAATTGGATTCAGGTCAGGACTTTGACTAGGCCACTCCAAAGTCTTCATTTTGTTTTTCTTAAGCCATTCAGAGGTAGACCTGCTGGTGTGTTTTGGATCATTGTCCTGCTGCAGAATCCAAGTATGCTTCAGCTTGAGGTCACGAACAGATGGCCGGACATTCTCCTTAAGGATTTTTTGGTAGACAGCAGAATTCATGGTTCCATTTACCACAGGAAGTCTTCCAGGTCCTGAAGCAGCAAAACAGCCCCAGACCATCACACTACCACCACCATATTTTACTGTTGGTATGATGTTTCTTTTCTGAAATGCTGTGTTACTTTTATGCCGGATGTAATGGGACCCACACCTTCCAAAAAGTTCAACTTTTGTCTCGTCAGTCCACAGAGTATTTTCCCAAAAGTCTTGGGGATCATCAAGATGTTTTCTGGCAAAAGTGAGATGAGCCTTTATGTTGTTTTTGCTTAGCAGTGCTTTTCGTCTTGGAACTCTACCATGCAGGTTATTTTTGCCCAGTCTCTTTCTGATGGTGGAGTCATGAACACTGACCTTAACTGAGGCAAGTGAGGCCTGCAGTTCTTTGAATGTTGTTGTGGGGTCTTTTGTGATCTCTTGGATGAGTCATCGCTGCGCTCTTGGGGTAATTTTGGTCAGCTGGCCACTCCTGGGAAGGTTCACCACTGTTTCATGTTTTTGCCATTTGTGAATAATGACTCTCACTGTGGATCACTGGAGTCCCAAAGCTTTAGAAATGGCTTTATAACCTTTTCCAGACTGATAGATCTCAATTACTTTCTCATTTGTTCCTGAATTTCTTTGGATTGCAGCATGATGTAGGATCTTTTGGTCTACTTCACTTTGTCATTCAGGTTCTATTATAGAGAAATCAACCTCAGCTTTCCAGCGATGTGATAAACCACAGTTAATTTATGTTTTAGTGGGGGGAGTCACTTTTTCACACAGGGCCATGTAGGTTTGGATTTTTTTTTAACCCTTAATAATAAACACCTTCATTTAAAAACTGCATTTTGTATTTGCTTGTCTAATATTTAAATTTGTTTGATCTGAAACATTTAAGTGTGACAAACATACAAAAAAATGAGAAATCAGGATGGGGGCAAACACTTTTTCACACCACTGTACTTTCACTACCTCTACTTTCATCTTCACCATTACACCTGCCTCCCTCTCATTCACACTCATGTATTCTGTCTTCTCTCCAGAGCATACCTCCACCTCTCCAGGTTCTCTTCCACCTGCTCCGTACTCTCACAAATCACAATGTCGTCTGCGAACATCATGGTCCACAGGGACTCCTGGCCGACCTCATCTGTCAGCCTGTCCATCACCATGGCAAACAAGAAGGGGCTCAGAGCCAATCCCTGATGTAATCCCACCCCCATCTTGAATCCATCCGTCACTCTTACAGCGCACCTCACCACCGTCTCACTGTCTTCATACATGTCATGCACCACTCTCACATACTTCTCTGCCACTCCTGACTTCCTCATACAGTACCACACCAACTCTCTTGGCACGGTATTACATGCTTTTTCTAGATCCACAAAGACACAGTGCAACTTCTTCTAACCTTCTCTATACTTCTCCATCAGCACTCTTAGAGCAAACATTGCATGTGTTGTAGTCTTTCTTGGCATGAAACCGTACTGCTGGTCACTGATTGTCACCTCTCCTCTTAACCTGGCTTCAACAACTCTTTACCATATCTTCATAGTGTGGCTGATCAACTTTATGCCTCTGTAGCTACTACAGCTCTGAGCATTGCCTTTGTTCTTGAAAATTGGTACCAAAACACTTCTTCTCCACTCCTTGGCATCCTCTCACTCTCCAAGATTGTGTTAAACAATCTGGTTAAAAAGTCCACTGCCATCTCTCCTAAACATCCCCATACCTCCACAGGTATGTCATCTGGACCAACTTCCTTTCCATTCTTCATCCTCTTCAAAGCTGCCCTCACTTCCACCTTGCTAATCCTCCGGACTTCTTTGTTCACTGTCTTTCATTCATCCATCCTCCTCTCTCTATCATTTCTTTATTCATCAGCTCTTCAAAGTACTCCTTCCACCTTCTCAACATGCCAATCTTTAAATTTATGGTTCTGCAGCGAGGAGAGGTTCCGCAGGTCCTTCCAAGCTACGACTGTCAGACTTTATAACCTAACTGGTGCTGCTCGTAGAGGTCGTACTAAATGTAACAGCTGTGCACAATAGAGGTCGTCCCCTCCAATACACAACTAAGACAATTACAATTATTATTGAGGGTAACAACAACACTGTTGATTCAATGTGACATATACTGTCTGGGTACATATTTATACTCTGCTGGGTAATTTAATAAACTGTAATGCTGTTGATACCATCTAGCTGCAATGCTCCTGCACTGCGTATATAACTGTATACATATGTACTGTATATTATTTACTGCTTTGGCTAACCAGTTCTGATCTTATTATCTTATTTACTATTGCTCTGAATGCTGTTATCCGTTTGCTGCTGCAATCCTGAAATTTCCCCATTGTGGGACTAATAAAGGCTTATCTTATGTTATTAATTCGGTTTTTAGCTCATTCCAGCGAAATCAGAGCTAATGCGATGACGTGGCATCTGTCTGTCCATTCACATCTCACGGGAATCTACTACTCCTTCTAGGCATTTGTCCCGATGCTCACCACACTCACTCCCAATGATCTTCAGGTGGATCTGCAGCCAAATTGTGCTCAAGGTCAAAGGTCAGGCGAATTGGGCACTTGTGTGATTTCAGAAAAATTGCTACTCCTCCTAAGAAATTGCTTCGATATTTGTCAAACTCACTCACAATAATCCTCAGGTGGGTCTGCATTGAGGTTGTGTTTTCTATGTCTGTTCATTACAGAATCTGTATGGGGAACAAAAGTCCGGTATCTTTGTTGATCTGAGTGAAACCAAATGTGAGATCGTCTTCAGATCTATGCTCTGCTTCTAGCCGGTGCCGTGCTCCATGTGACGTTACCAGCTAGTCAAATTTGCATGTCCCTTCAGAGCAGATTATTTCATAGATAAGTTACAGCCATAGACTGCACATCTTTTAAATCAGACCTCTGGGGCAGAAGAGGAATAAACATAGAAACAATTTGGGTAAATGTACAAAATGCTAGGAACAACTATAGGGAAGAACACTAGTGTTATGCATGGTGGGGCAGGGAATGCATTAGTGTATGATGTGATGTAGCAGCTGAAAATGCCCTGGAAAAGTCCTGGAACATAATTTCAAGAAAAGAGTGGGAACCCTGATACTGTATTCAAACCCACATAGCTATCACCTTGTTGGTTATTGTGTGAAACGTTTTTCCTTGTAACAAAGTGTCAGTAGTTGTGATTCAAAGTCAAGGTGAAAAGCCTTACATTTCCATTTAGTGGACTTTGCCAGCAAGGGAATCAATAAATATCAAATTAAGTTTATCACAGGTGTTCCAAGAAGCTTTGTACAAATTCTACTTCAGATAGATTTGAGAAGATTTCCCATATATTTTTCTCTTCAGCTGAATTTCCAGTTTGCTGGTGTCTATTTACAATTGAAAAAATCTTAAGATATTAATTACTCAAGTATGAGTAAAAGTAGTCACGAAAACCTGACTTGAGTAAGAAGGTATCTATATAAAAAATTAACTTGAGTAGTAAGAGGTTTTAGGCTGTGTGTCCACAGGGAACGTAAAAATGCCCTCAACCTGTTTTTCTGAATGCTTTATGTGCACTCAAAAAAAACAAAAAAGCTCTACCTCCGGTATCCTAGCAACCGCTTGACCTGTCACTCAAAAGCCTTTTGGGGGTTTCCCCACATTTTGCTCTGAAATGCTCTACTCACTGCACTAAACCATCAAACTGGTAAGAAAACAGATGTCCCTCCAAGCTTTGCTCTTAAATATTGATCATGGTGTACTTTTAGTCTGAGTCTAATCGGCTGGTGAGAGAGGTGTGCAGCGCTCCGAAAGTTGAACTATTTTCAACTATGGTCAGCAGTGTCAAATAGCCATATTTGAAATGTTAAATGGGTGCCCACAAGGCTCCATACTTGAACCAATATTATTCTCCTTATACATAAATGATTTACCAAATGCATGCAGAAACATATGCAAATGTATGCAGATGACACGGTAATATTCACACCTGCAAAAAACACACAAGAAGCTGCCTGTATTCTTACAACAGCGATGGCTCAAATCCATGACTGGCTTAATAATTCATGTCTCCTACTAAACACTTAAAAAAACTGTTTGCATGATGTTTACCAAACAACGATCAAATATTACAAATTCAAGCATTTTCTTTAAAGGGGAGGAGCTGCAATTAGTCGAGAAATTTAAGTACCTCGGTGTGATTTTAGATTCCTCATTAACCTTTAAAAAACACATCAAAAAAATCTCAGACATAATCAAATTCAATCTGAGAAATTTTAAACAAATTGGACCATTGCTGACAGTTAGTGTGGCCAAAATGTTCCTGCATGCAGTGATCTTCTCACACATCGATTACTGTCTTACCAACTGGTCTCGCACTGGTGTAACCATAATCAGACCCATTGAATCTTTATACAAAAAAGTCATAAAAATCTTTGGTAAGAAAGATGCCACATATCATTGTTTTTTTAATGTATTTTTATTGAATTTTCTAATTACATACAAGATTCATACTATACATTCATATGCCAATGGCACAGCCTGAATGCAAATCAGTGGATCCACAGTATATCAACACACCAAACATTGGTAAACCCTGAACAAAACCAAAAAGAGAATAATAATAATAAAAAAACAGGAAAAATAATGACAAAAACCAAAACACCTGTACACAAAACAACCCATTCATAAAAACAACAAATACCACGTAAGACAGGACACACATGGGGTGGGGGGAATCGCCAGTTGCATGCACAAAGATGAAATAATGTCAACCAGAGCATACCAGAGTAAACACATTGCTGAATGTCCTTCAGTCAAATCGTAAACCATCTAGCTCCTGCACAAGGTTTATAAAGTCATCCCAAATGCTGTGAAAGTCCTGAAGGGCACCGTTTAGTGTATTGAATCTTTTCTAGTTTAAGATTAGACATAACATTACGAATGAGGTTGACTGTGGGTGGGCGGGACAGCGTTTTTCCAGTTCATCAATATTTGTCGTGCTAGTAAGGATGCAAAGGTGAGAGCCTTATTCTGTTGGGAAGTTGTAGATATGTTTGTTAGGGGTACACCAAAAATAGCAGTTAGGGGGGGAAGGAAAAATACTTTTCTTAAATATTCTAGAAAATAAACTAAAGAATGAGGACCAGAACTGATCTAGCTCAGAACATCCCCAAAACAGAGTGTACATGTTTCAGGACTGTGTCCCAAATATCATCCTCAATGTCAAAATCAAGCTCATCTTCCCAGTGTTGTTTAATGATAGCTATCGAGGGTGTATTTATTGAAGTACTATATTCAGATATTTTAGCAAGCCTCCCCCTCTGAGACTGCAAGCACTTGGTCATGATATGGTCCAGGTGAGTTTCAGGTGGGTAGAGTGGGAAATTGGGAAACTTCTTTCTGACCAAGTCCCTTATCTGAAGATACTGAAAGAAATGCCTGCACGGCAAGTTAAATTTGACTGCAAGTTGGTTGAAACTGGCGAAAATATTATCTATGTACAAGTGCTGAAGATTCTGTATGCCCCTGGCAGCCCAGCTATAAAAAGAAGAGGAATGAGTGGCACGAGGGAATAAGGGGTTATCCAGAATAGGAGAGAATAGAGAAATGGCATGTATACCGAGGGTCAGCTTAAATTGCTTCAAGATCTTAAACAAATGCCACACCACCACATTCTTTTTGGAAATGGAGACTGGAAGAGGAAGCGACACTCCGAGGAGAGCCGCCGGAGAGTAGGGACGACACAGTGAGGCCTCAGTATTAACCCATGCGGGACAGTTTGTATTATCTGGAGGAAGAAGCCAGAAAGACATGTTACTCAGATTAACAGCCCCATTGTAGAATTGAAAATTAGGTGAGGAAAGACCCCCTCAGATGTTTAGGCCTCTCAAGAAATTCTTAACGTATCATTGCTGGTCCCCCCCCCCCCCCCAAAAAAAAAAATAATAAATAAATAAAACCAGAGATTAATTGTTGCAGTGTTTTAAAAACTAGTGCATACCCATTCATGCCCGTAGAGGGGATGCATTGGAACAGAATTCTCGCCAGTTACAGGACAGTTGGTATAGCAACACAGTACTAAGTGGCAATCACATGTGATGGCTTTTGTATGCAGCAAAACATAAAAATCACACAAAATATGCCCTGCCATCTGGGGCTGTTTGCTCCTGCTTGTTACTTCTTCCCTTGCCTGTCACTGTTCTGTGTTACGTTGCTTACCTGTGTCTTTATACAGTAGGCAAAAAAGTATTTAGTCAGCCACCAATTGTGCACGTTCTCCCACTTAAAAGATGAGAGGTCTCCAATTTTCATCATAGGTATACCTCAACTATGAGAGAAAATGAGAGAAAAAAAAATCCAGAAAATCACATTGTCTGATTTTTAAAGAATTTATTTACAAATTATGGTGGAAAATAAGTATTTGGTCACCTACAAACAAGCAAGATTTCTGACTCTCACAGACCTGTAACTTCTTCTTTAAGAGGCTCCTCTGTCCTCCACTCGTTACCTGTATTAATGGCACCTGTTTGAACTCGTTATCAGTATAAAAGACACCTGTCCACAACCTCAAACAGTCAGACTCCAAACTCCACTATGGCCAAGACCAAAGAGCTGTCAAAGGACACCAGAAACAAAATTGTAAACCTGCACCAGGCTGGGAAGACTGAATCTGCAATAGGTAAGCAGCGTGGTGTGAAGAAATCAACTGTGGAAGCAATTATTAGAAAATGGAAGACATACAAGACCACTGATAATCTCCCTCGATCTGGGGCTCCACGCAAGATCTCACCCCGTGGGGTCAAAATTATCATGAGAATGGTGAGCAAAAATCCCAGAACCACAGGTGGGGACCTAGTGAATGACCTGCAGAGAGCTGGGACCAAAATAATAAAGGCTACCATCAGTAACGCACTACGCCGCCAGGGACTCAAATCCTGCAGTGCCAGACGTGTCCCCCTGCTTAAGCCAGTACATGTCCAGGCCCGTCTGAAGTTTGCTAGAGAGCATTTGGATGATCCAGAAGAGGATTGGGAGAATGTCATATGGTCAGATGAAACCAAAATAGAACTTTTTGGTAAAAACTCAACTTGTCGTGTTTGGAGGAGAAAGAATGCTGAGTTGCATCCAAAGAAAACCATACCTTCTGTGAAGCATGGGGGTGGAAACATCATGCTTTGGGGCTGTTTTTCTGCAAAGGGACCAGGACGACTGATCCGTGTAAAGGAAAGAATGAATGGGGCCATGTATCGTGAGATTTTGAGTGAAAACCTCCTTCCATCAGCAAGGGCATTGAAGATGAAACATGGCTGGTCTTCCAGCATGACAATGATCCCAAACACACCACCCCGGCCAACGAAGGAGTGGCTTTGTAAGAAGCATTTCAAGGTCCTGGAGTGGCCTAGCCAGTCTCCAGATCTCAACCCCATAGAAAATCTTTGGAGGGAGTTGAAAGTCTGTGTTGCCCAGCGACAGGCCCAAAACATCACTGCTCTAGAGGAGATCTGCATGGAGGAATGGGCCAAAATACCAGCAACAGTGTGTGAAAACCTTGTGAAGACTTACAGAAAACGTTTGACCTCTGTCATTGCCAACAAAGGGTATATAACAAAGTATTGAGATGAACTTTTGTTATTGACCAAATACTTATTTTCCACCATAATTTGCAAATAAATTCTTTAAAAATCAGACGTGATTTTCTGGATTTTTTTTTTCTCATTTTGTCTCTCATAGTTGAGGTATACCTATGATGAATATTGGAGACCTCTCATCTTTTAAGTGGGAGAAATTGCACAATTGGTGGCTGACTAAATACTTTTTTGCCCCACTGTATGTGTCTTGTAGGGAGCCATGTGCTCTATGTGCTGTCATATAGACATCATCTGGTGGGTCTTCTTCTTCGTTCAGACCACTGAAGGGTCTCCTCCTGTCTCAGACGGCTGTGTTGTTCACAGTCATGCCTGCGGCGTACTGGTGGAACCTGAGGTGTTTCATGTTCATGGCATCCTTTCTGACGCGCAGCAGTTCTCCTCATTCTGTTGCTCTCCATCTTCTGGTGGGTCTTCTTCGTTCAGGACACTGGTTGAGGGATAGGTGCGTCGTAATTCCAGTTCATGGGCACGATCCTGAAAAAGTGGCTTTTGACCCTGTTCAGGAAGGCCCGTGCATGCCCGTAGAAACCAAGAAACCGGAGCACCTGGAGAAAATCGTCGCTTTGCTTGGCATTTTACACATTTGTAGTGTAGACTGGCATTCGTCAAGGTTACACATTTGCCTTCATGTAGGCATGGTAAGTCGTCCTATGATGCCTGAGTTCATAGGACACACTATGATGATGAGGCAGAGATCATAGGCCGTCCTATGATGTCCTAGAAACGTGCTTTAAACTCTGTCGTACCCTATACTGGTGGGTGTCCTCCTGTCTCAGACGGGTGCGATGTATTGCTGGAACCTCAGTTGTTTCATCTTCATGGCATCTTTTCTGACGTGCAGCAGTTGTCATTCTGTTACTCTCCATCTGGTGGGTCTTCTTCTTCGGTCGTATGGAGTTTTTGCGTAGGCTCGTAAAAATCACGTGACTCGCGGGGGTAAACATAAACACGCCGTACGTGCCGCCATTTTGGATGGCAAGAGCAGCAGTTGCACTGTGACAACCCAGGCGTAACTTGTACTGTTTAGCGATCAGAATGAGTGAGGAGAACACAGAGTCACAATCTGACATAATAACATCCTATCATCCTCTTCAACAGCTGACACTATGGCCTCTGAAACTGTGTCTGCGATGTCTGTCACATTCAGTGGAGTCATTGTCAGCATTCATAACAGCAGACAAGTGTTTTTAATCTTGCTCCCGTGCGCTCCTCTGGTGTGCTGAAATGCCTCAGTTCAATGGAGGTGACGGGTGTGGGGTAACAGCTGGAGCAATTAGCAGAACAATGACTGCCAGTAATCTGCTCAGCGGGGATGATTTGGGGGCAAACGATGAGATGATATCTTTCAAAGACGAAGGGGAGCAGGAGGAAAAAATATCGGAAAACGTGTCAGCGGAAAGGGATGTGGATGATGTGAAGTCTTGGCTGGTGAACGAGTCGGAAAACAACAGCAGCTCCTCACTCAGAGGTGAGTGAAGCGCGCTGCGTGTTGTTTTTTTTTTTTTTTTTAAAGGCTCTCCACGGCGCGCCGCGTTAAAACGTACCTGATTTTATGCACATGTACAATAGTTTTCTCCCCTTTCATGTGTGCATCGTAGCAAGCAGAGAGGCGCCCCCAACCCACAAAGTTTTTTTTTTTTTTTGTTACTTATTTGTACCCGTAGGTAGATTTGGTTTGCAGTCTGGTGACAAGCCACCGGCCGCTGCGTGAGCGAGTGCCCTAAACCCACGGTCTCATGATCCCCGCGATCCCCCGGCCGAGGGTAAAACTGTGTTGCCACAGTGCTAAACCACTGCTCCACCTTGCAGCCCGTTATGACAAAGCGAGAGATTACGTCAGTGAAGGTAATTATTCAAAAATCCAACTTTTTTTTTTTTTTTTTTTTTTTTTGCATTTCACACCGGCCATTTAATTCCCCGCTTATCCCCTTATCAGGGGGAACAACAGGAGTACACCATTTTGCGGAGTTTGTAGATACACGTGAGCTATGTGGTTTATTTCACCCTGCTGCTGCTGTTTCTTGCCATCCAAAATGGCGGCTCACTCTAACGGGCCAGTGCGGCACGCCCCGACGTCATATGCAAAAACTCCATAGACCATGTGCTGTGGGCTTGATGTATATGACATCATAAAGGCACATTTGTCTATGTGCCATCATATAGGCATCGCGAGTCGTCCTATGATGCCTGAGTTCATGGTCTATATGACATCATAAAGACACATTTGTCTGTGTCCTATGATGCCTGAGTTCAAAGACACATGGTCTATATGACATAAAGACACAGACACATGGTCTATGTGACATAAAGACACATTTGTCTGTGTCCTGTGATGCCTGAGTTCATAGGACGTCCTATGATTATGAAGACAGACACATGGTCTATGTGACATCTTAAAGACGCATTTGTCTATGTTGTGACATCATAAAGACACATTTGTTTGAGTTCAAAGACACATGGTCTATGTGACATCATAAAGACACAGTTGTCTATGTGTCCTATGATGCCTGAGTTCATAGGACATTATATGATGTTCAGGCAGAGATCATAGGCTGTCCTATGAAGTGTGACACACAGATTTCTTGCTTTTAGAGAGTGATGAGTGATGAATGAAGATAGGAAGACTTTGAAACAGATAAAGAAATTTGGGGAGGGTATTCATTTTCACTGAATTAAGTTTGCCATTTAAAGAAAGCGGGAGGGCAGCCCATTGTGCAAAGTCGGATTTACAGCATTCAAGAAGGGGGCTAAAATTAGCTTGGAAAAGTTCTGAATACGACCTAGTAGTAGTTACGCCAAGGTAATGAAAAGAATCCTTCATAATTTTAAAAGGTACATTGATTAGGAGAGTGGAGGAAGAAGTTGGAGAGAAATACTCATCCATCCATCCATCCTTCCATCTTCTTCCACTTATTCCTTTTCAGGTCGCAGGGGGGCTGGAGCCTATCCCAGTATCTCTGGGCGAGAGGCAGGGCTGGACAGATCGCCAGTCCTGTAAATTAAGCTTATAGCCAGAAATAGCTCCAAAAGCACTGAGTCAAAGAGACATGGGGGAGAGTCATGGTAGGGTTTGTGATAAAAAAGGTCATCTGCATAAAGAGAGACTGTATGTACCTGACCACTCCGAACAATTCCCTCTATCCTACTCCCGTCTCAAAGCTATAGCAAGAGGTTCTATAGCAATAGCAAACAAGAGGGGGCTCAGAGAGCACCCCTGTCTTGTGTCTCTATGTAAGTGGAAATGATCAGACATTAGTTGGTTATAAGAATGGAAGCCATAGTTGATACATACAGTATAAAAGCTTAACCCATGAGATGAAATTAGGGCTGAAGCCAAATTTGTCCAATGTGAAGAAGAGGTAATCCCACTCGACGTGGTCAAAGGCCTTTTCTGCATCAAGTGAAATGACAGCCTCATGAGCAGAGTGCACAGAGGGAGTGTGTAAAATGTTAAGCAGTCTGTGCACATTAGAAAATAACTGTCTATTATGGATGAAGCCGGACTTATCGTCAGAGATAATCGAAAGGAGGATTAATTCTAAACTCTGACCAAGAGCTTTGGCCAGAATTTTGAAGTCCTGATTAAGAAGGCTTTTTGATTGATAAGAAGAGCAGTACAGGAGGTTATCTTTTTTTTTAAATAAAAGCAAAATGGTGGCTTGATGTAAGGTTGGGGGGAGCGTTTTTACCTAAAATGACTCCATATATATTGCATGTAAGAGAGGCACGAGCTTGTCACAAAATTTCTTATAGAATTTGGCTGGGAAGCCATTTGGCCCCACAGTCTTCCCACTCTGTAAAGATAAGACTTAAGTTTTTATTGTTTCAGGGGTGACCGTTTCTTCAAGTGATGCAACGTCATCTGGATTAAATTGAGGAATGTTCAAATTATTAAAAAAGTTAGTAAATAGATTTGGGTTGCATTGAGAATCAGATGTGTATAACTGAGAGTAAAAACTTTTAAACTCATTATTGATAAGCCTATGGTCTGAGGTAATGGGGCCAGAGGAAGTTTTAATTGCTGAAATAATTCTTGAAGCAGCTGTTTTGCCAAGTTGTTGGGCTGAGAGTCTGGTAGGTTTATCCCCATCTTCATATATTTTTTGCCGAGATTTAAGAAGAGAGTCCTCAGCACGTTGAGTCATTAAAAGGTCAAATTCAGTCTTTAAGGTTGTCCTATCTTTAAGGAGCCCCGGGCGGTGTGGGGCTTATTGCATACTGATTGTCCAGGTGGAGAATAGAGGAGGTAAAGCTCAGAAATTTTAATTTTAGCTCAGAGATTTTACTTGTTAGTATGAGAAGTAAAGGAGATTACCTGTCCACACAAATAAGCCTTTAAAGCTTCCCAGCGAATAGATGCTGAAGTGTCCGAATCAGAATTAGTTTCAAGAAATAAACTAGAAAAGCACTCGGAGAGCGCAGACCTCCGCCAAGCGCCACAGTTCCCCCCCATACAGTGTTTGTGTGTACGTTTTCAGATTCCTTGACCATGAAAACATATGACTAGCAATTGGATTCACAGTGATTCTTTGTTTATTTGACAGGGACAGTGCAATAAACATAGACAATTAATCAATGACGATCAATGTGATAGTGATAGGATTAGTGGTTCAGTAGTAAAAGCATTGCCTCCTTGGCGGAGGTAATAAAGTGAAGTGTTGCTGTTGTGTCCATGTCCTGCACTGACGGATGCTGATTGTGTAGACAGGTTGCCGTGGTTTCTATATTATATTATATTGGGGTTGTGCTCCATGGCAAAACAGAATTTAGAAGCTTCCCTGGCAGAGAGCTCGTTTTTGCGCAGTGCCTATGGCTGGGCGGGGAATGCCTGCCAAGAATCCGGCGGCGGACAGCTGCCCGTGTCAGGTTTTGCAGCTGCGCGCAAACACAGGCACGCTGGCGGGCCCAGGCCACCAGTGTTTTCCGCGTGCTTTTGTGCCTAAAACGTTGAAGAACATGGAGTTTGTGTTGGTCAGACACGACGACCAGCGCCTTCCATTGCGCCTGCGCACATGTTGAAAATGGCCGTATGTCACAGCGTTAAAAAAATGCTTTAAAAAATTCCTGTATCCACATGGTGATGCGGATCATCCCCAAAATTTAATCAGTTCTTCCTTGTACCATTTCCAACAACGCCTGAAAGTTTCATGGAAATCCGTCCAAAAGTTTTTGAGTTATCTTGCTAACCAACAGACAAACAGACAGGCAGACAGACAGACAGACAAACCCCGGCAAAAACATAACCTCCTCCTGGCCTTTTCGGCCTGGCGGAGGTAATCAGTTTTGTCTGTTACATAAGATACAAAATTAGGGTCTGAAAGAAGAAGAAGGTTGAAGCACCAGGGTCTCTAGGTGACATATTTTCCTGTATAGGAAGCTGAAGTTTAAGGGGTGCGTGGTCTGAGATAACTATACCTTCATAGTCACAGGCTTTCACTGGTCCCACCCAGACATCCTGTATTTGGACTTTTTACTGGTGTCATCCTTCTCTCCTTCCTCTACTCTCACCTCTCCTGGACCCTCTGCCTGAACACTTTCCTCTCCTTGGTTCCTCTCTTCTGTCTAATCTTGCCCTCTCTGAGCTCTGTCTAATTCAGCTTCTCTCTCTGTCTATGGTGGTATACAAACAGGTTAGAAAATATCTAACTACTAACTAACTAACCTGCACTTATATAGCGCTTTTCTAGTCACGAAGACCACTCAGAGCGCTTTCACTAATATAAGATATATAGGAAACGGGTATCTAAGGACAATTTAGAACAGCCAATTAACCTAACATGCATGTCTTTGGATTGTGGGAGGAAACCGGAGCCCCCGGAGTAAACCCACGCAGCACAGGGAGAACATGCAAACTCCACACAGAAAGGTTCCAACCCCTGCCAACCTGGGGATTTGAACCAGGAACCTTCTAGCTGTAAGGCAACAGTGCTAACCACTGCACCACCGTGCTGCCACGGTGTCATGTAAGTTAAAGGAGACAACCAAAAATTTCTAGTCAAGGGTACAAAGAGTACCCACTTAAAACTTGAGTAATGACTTCAGTCTTGAAAGTTTGAGGTTTTTCTCCAAAATTTATAACAATTTTCTTATAGTTTTCTACTTTTCTCTGTAAATTTGAAACCATTTTCGTCAAATTTTTCCTCAAATTTGTAATTTCCTCTTGTAAAATTGACTTTTCTTATACATTTGAAACTTTATTATAAATTTGTGGATTATTTTATGGCTTAGTTTTGTCTGTTTTTTAAAAAAATAAAATTACTGTTATTTTAAATAAATTTGAAACAGACTGTAGTATTTTTTTACTTTTTCCTGATAACAATTTATATTTTTGACCATAACTTTGTAGTCAGAACAGAACAATAATTTAACTCTCATTACAAAGAAAAAAAATTAATAAAATTGTATTTAATGAATTAAATTAACTTAAATGACCAAGGATGCTGTTATTTCTGTTATAATATTTCTATATATTTATAGTTTTTTTTTTTTTTTTTTTTTTTTATAAATCTCCTCACTGCCAAGAAAAACCTCCCTTATTTTGAAGTCCAAATGCTGGGACGTTTAGTTTGTCTGAAGGCTGCTGACGGATTAAGTCAGTGACTTCGTGAATTTCGGTCATCTTAATTTGCCAGGTACATAATTGGGAACATAATATTGTAGTGGCTGGTGAAATATATTCTCAGCAATTCAGTGGTCCCCCTTGCCTTTCCCTTCATATGATGCTGGCTGTATTTGAATTCTAACCATATCTCTTAGCTAAGGGACTCTTCCGTTATTGCTGCCATTTCCAGCGGGTTAAAACCATGATAAATGCCTCCGGTGCTTCCATACCTCTTATGATTTTTTTTCCCACATTTAAAGTACTTTAATAAACTCATGTTTCTGTCGGACAGTCAAGCCTTATTCATGCTGCATTTCCCCTCTTGTCTGCCTTGGTCCGCGTACACTTTGGATGAGCCCGGCACGCACGCAGTGCTGTTCATGCTCACTTTTTTCATCTACCCAGGCCAAGCGGTTGACACATGCACGCAACCATGATTTGTAGTTTCACTCCCGCCCAATAGGTAGCGCCAAGGCGCTGACGTGCCAGGATTTTCACCAACAAAGAAGCGGCGGACTTCTTCACAAAGTTTCTCTTCAAATAGGATCCATATCTGCTGTTTGACTTTCCGGTTTTTACTCCTTTTCCACAAAGATGCTGCTGTCGCTAACGAGACACTGCCTGCTGACTGACTGGAAAGCTCGCGTGGGCGGGGCGCTTCTAAAGTCCACGCAGATGACGGCCACGCACATTGTTCGTGTGCGCGCTTGTGGAAAGTCATTGCTTTATATATTTTTCTTAAATTCATATCTCCGTCTTGGCACGGCGGTAAATTTTCGGGCGCAGCGGGCCGCCACTGAGAAATGTTACCAGAGGAAACCCTGATAAAATCACACAAACAGTCAGAGCAGTGACGTTTGACACATTTGATGTTCAACATTACCTCTTGGCTCAAAACACTTTAAGCTTATGGTGTGAAAAGTATCTGCAGTACCTGAGAGTCGACATATCTGCAGTATCAGCGGAGTCCCCCATGGTTGTCAGTATATGCTTGTTAATGAACTCAAGCGCTTGTGGAGGGCTTGTAAAGCTGACCCGATTGTTGTTCCACATGAAAACCAGATGAGCAGGGTGATAAAGACAAAAAGAGATGTTAGCTTGATGGAGCCTGTGCTTCACCTTGTTAAGAGAGGAACGGAGCCGGGTCACCTCCGGGCTGATGTCTGGGAAGAAGTGGATCCACTTGCCTTGGTACAAAATCAGTCCATCGTGGTAGCTGGCGAAACGCAGTACTAGCTCTCGGACCCTGTAGCTTTGTATTCAGACCAGAAGCAGCCTTGGCCTGTCCCCCGCCACTGAAGGTCTGGGTGCAACAGTCCAGTGGACGTGGTCAATGATAATTGGCATCTCAAAAGCAGTTGGACCAAAAACTTCATGAAGGCGATTATTGACAAAGTTAGCTGGATCGGGCAACTCTGCAGACTCAAGTAAGCCAATAATGCAGATATTCTCTCTTCGTGTGTAGTTGCTCAGGTAGTCCAATTGATTTTTAATTGCCTCGTTTTCCTTCATAAGCCGAGTCACCATCTCTTCTAGCCCCGTGAGTCTGTGACAGGTGTCAGTGAAGGATTCCTCCATGTCTCTAATTTTTCTCCCATGTTCATCAACAATTTGCTGCAGAGAGAGCTGAATTAGCTGGCCCACATTCTTTCTGAAAATTTTCCAGCGATTCAAGGTTTTCATTCCTTAGTTTGTCAATAGCGGCCTCAAGGTCAGCAGCAGCTAACGCTGCTAATGAAGGAGAGGAGAGAAGCTGTTCAGGTTGACTAGCTCACTTAGCCATGGAGTTAGCCAACAAAAAAGATGACATGTCCTTCGTCTTTTGGCCTGTCTTTGGCATGATAGCAGTCCATGAAGCCTTTTGTTGTGGAGGAATGGAAATAATTGTTACAGGAGTTTGCAAAAGTACTTTAAAATATCAAATTGTGCAGGAGCTGCAAGGAGGATGTCTAGCATGCTCGCATGCTCAACCGGAAGTCCCGACATATCATTGTCACATTTACAAGAAATACAATTTTCTGTCTTTTGAAAATTATAAAACTCTCAAAATTTGCCTGTTCAATTTATAAAATGTTAAATAGCTGTACCTTAAAAACCTAGCTATAGCTATACTTTAAAAAGTGGCCTCGCAGACAGTAGCTCCATTAGTTAGCTCTGCTGCTAAGATGGTAACGCTGTAAACAAGTAAAAGCTCTGAGATATATCAATGTGTCCACCACAATAGTCATATGAATTTTGTTAAAAGATGTTGGACATAATCAGATTTACCTCAGAGCAGACGTAGAATCGAGTCAGAGCCACAAAGAACCACATCGTGCTTGGGTGTTTTAATGTTGGGATAAAACAGACAGCTGCAGCTGTTCGTTTTACCCCAAAATTAAAATGCTCGTGCTGCTATCATGTTATGAATGCTTGTTATTTAACTTAACATGTACAGACATTTTCTGACAATTGTTCAAAATTTTGTTGATTTATTTTTTGTGATAATTTAAAAATTAATGCATGCTGAAGCTGCTAATATCAAGTCCATATTCTTCAAGGCAGTGCAATGAATGTAAAAAACTATTTGATATCTGTCTTAAATCGTTAAGCCTTAGGAAGCAAACTGTTACTATTTTTCATTTATTATTTTACTTCATGCAGCCTTGCATCTGGTGACATACAGTGGTGTGAAAAAGTGTTTGCCCCCATCCTGAGTTCTCATTTGTTCTGCATGTTTGTCACACTTAAATGTTTCAGATCATCAAACAAATTTAAATATTAGACAAAGACAACATAAATACAAAATGCAGTTTTTAAATGAAGGTGTTTATTATTAAGGGTAAACAAAAAAAACAAAGCTACATGGCCCTCTGTGAAAAAGTGACCCCCCCCCCCTTAAAACATAAATTAACTGTGGATTATCACATCTTTGGAAAGCTGAGTTCAGTTTCTCTAGCCACACCCAGACCTGATTACTGCCACACCTGTTCTTAATCAGGAAATCACTTAAATAGGACCTGCCTGACAGTGAAGTAGACCAAAAGAGCCTCAAAAGCTAGACATCATCCTGCAATCCAAAGAAATTCAGGAACAAATGAGAAACAAAGTAATTGAGATCTATCAGTCTGGAAAAGGTTATAAAGCCATTTCTAAAGCTTTGGGACTCCAGCAAACCACAGTGAGAGCCATTATCCGCAAATGGCAAAAACTTGGAACAGTGGTGAACCTTCCCTGGAGTGGCCGGCCAACCAAAATTACCCCAAGAACGCAGCGACGACTCATCCAAGAGGTCACAAAAGACCCCACAACAACATCCAAAGAACTGCAGGCCTCACTTGCCTCAGTTAAGGTCAGTGTCCATGACTCCACCATAAGGAAGAGACTGGGCAAAAATGGCCTGCATGGCTGAGTTCCAAGATGAAAACCACTGCTGAGCAAAAAGAACATAAAGGCTCCTCTCAGTTTTGCCAGAAAACATTTTGATGATCCCCACGACTTTTGGGGAAAATACTCTGTTGACTGACGAGACAAGAGTTGAACTTTTTGGAAGGTGTGTGTCCCATTACATCAGACATAAAAGTAACACAGCATTTCAGAAAAGGAACATCATACCAACAGTAAAATATGGTGGTGGTAGTGTGATGGTCTGGGGCTGTTTTGCTGCTTCAGGACCTGGAAAACTTGCTGTGGTAAATGGAACCATGAATTCTGCTGTCTACCAAAAAATCCTGAAGGAGAATGTCCAGCCATCTGTTCATGACCTCAAGCTGAACTTGGGTTCTGTAGCAGGACAATGATCGAAAACACACCAGAAAGTCCACCTCTGAATGGCTTTAGAAAAAACAAAATGAAGACTTTGGAGTGGCCTAGTCAAAGTCCTGACCGGAATCTGATTGAGATGCTGTGGCATGACCTTAAAAAGGCGGTTCATGCTCAAAAACCCTCCAATGTGGCTGAATTACAACAATTCTGCAAAGATGAGTGAGCCAAAATTCCTCCAAAGCACTGTAAAAGACTCATTACCAGTTATTGCAAATGCTTGATTGCTGTTGTTGCTGCTAAGGGTGGCCCAACCAGTTATTAGGTTTAGGGGGCAATCACTTTTTCACACAGGGCCATGTAGGTTTGGAATTTTTTTTTACCATTAGTAGTAATTACCTTCATTTAAAAACTGCATTTTGTGTTTACTTGTGTTATCTTTGTCTAATATTTAAATTTGTTTGATGATTTGAAACATTTAAGCGTGACAAACATACAAAAAAAAAAAGAGAAATCAGGAAGGGGCAAACACTTTTTCACACCACTGTATATGACGCATAAACGTCAGATCTGTGACATTCATACAAGTGAAAACATACCTGGTGCCCTTGCGTCTGTACCGCCGATCACACCAACAGTCCTTTTTAGTTTTCAGTGCATGATCTACGCAATGCCGGTGAGAAGCCTCCATTTATACAGTCTATGGCACAACCACAAACACCAGCAACAAGTACCAGAACTACGCCAAAACATTCAAAAAATACAAAAACTACAAGTGCCGAAATTAGCTGCCACTTGAGTGCAAAACACATATGTGGACTATACATTAAAATGAATTTGAAAAACTTTTAAAAACACTATTTTAAATGCCCCTGCTACGCCACTCTTATTGACTGATTTAACACTACCTCAGCCGAAACCGGAATTTGCCCCATAATCGTTTCTACAGCAGTGCCCTCAGGACTAAGGTGGATAGAAAATGAACAGAAAATAGTCATCCACAGTGGGGAAAAAAACATGGGTCAGTAGACATGCAGCCTCACTCCTTAAATTTGTGGCTCTTCCTGTGAATTAGCATTTTTTTCTCATAAAATTTTGACTTTCTCAAATTTCTTGCTGTTTTCTTATCAATTTGGACTTTTTTTCTTAAATTTATTTTTCTTTCCAGTTCTTGAGGTTTTTTTTTCCCCTCATAAACTTGTAACATTTTTAGCTGATTCCAACACAATAAGTTAATACAATGATGCTGCATCCATCTGCCCATCCACATTTCACGGGAATTGCTGCTCCTCCTGTGCAGTTGCCCCGATTCTCACAAAAGTTGCACACAATGATCCTTGAGTGAGGGTCATGCTCAAGGTTGGGGTAAAAGGTTGGGGGAACCGGACGGTCTCATGATAGGTTCATCAAATTGAAAGAGCTACTATGTCATTGACAGCCTAGCTCTTAAATGTACAACTTTTTACTTCTAAATTTGAAACTTTTTTCCAGTTTATTTTAGTGTTGTCTTCACTGTTCATTTTATTTTTAGTTAATTTGAAGGCTTTCTTGGAGCAGGTTTTATGTTTTTGTTAAAATCTTATTTTGAAAAGCCAGTTTGGATTAGTGCAAGACAGTCGTTTAACGAAAACCTTTTCCACAGCAAAGCTTTTTCAGATAGTTCTGACCCTTTAGGGGCCATGATGTTCGGCCAGGGGTCATCAAACCTCTGCTATTCCGAGAAATTTTTAGCCAGAATAGTTTGCATAAAGGGGAAAACACATTTGAGCCTTAAGACGAAGATAAGGGAGTGTCTGGTGGCCTACTGGTTATGACGTATACCACAAGAACGTGCTGCGTAACAGCAGTGAACCCTGGTTCAGGTCGCAGACAGAGTGAATCTTGATGCGTGTCTCTCCCCTCCTCTTCACCCCCACTTCCTGTCTCTCTCTGAACTGTGCCTGTATAATAAAGGCAAAATGCCCATGAATTAATCTTAAAAAGAAGATAAAACAGCCAAGTTGTAGGTATATATTATAAAATATAAATATTTTTGTAAATTTGTGATTTATCTCCCCTTCTGTAAATGTGACTTTTATCTTGTAGATTTGCAACTTTTCATTTGTGTTTTGTAGCTTCTCATAAATTTGAGGCTTTACTTTTAAATAAATTTGTAAGGTTTTTTTTCTCAGAGAGTTTCAACTTTTTTTCTTACATATTGCTTTGTTTTTAGTAATCAATTAGTCATTTATTTTACTGCTTACAAATGGCTCCAGATCTGGAAGTTGCACAACCCCCCCCCCCCCCCCCCCCCCCGTATCTCTCCAAAGTGCAAATGCTGTCTGTGTTCTTCACTCATTTGACCACTAGAAGGAGTCCTTGCATAAACAGTCCCATAGTTCTACTCTTCACGTTGAGGACTTTTCAGGGTGGCTGAAGTCATTCATGCCTTTGAATTTGTACCTTTTCCCAAACACTAGTTCACATTTTCCTTTTTTCTTTCATTTTCAGGAAATTCAACCATATATGCGAGCAGACACGATTCAAGAACTGAAGGAGCAGAGTGGTTTGCTTCTTCCTTCGTCTGTGTCAACCAAACACCTCATCAGTGCTTGTTTTATCCATTGTAGCTAACTGCCTTATGCAATAACCTTGTGCAAAAATTACAATCAATATCCACTTTTTAAATGGGGGGCAAGGTCCCTTCAGTGCACATTCATGTGAAAAAAATTCTATGCACATAAAGATTAACTAATAGAGTTCATGTTAACTACTTTATGTTGTTAATGCATTCTTTTTTTGTGTAACTCATTTATTTGGATGTCTCTTCATCTTCATATTAATCAAAATTATGTGTTCTTGGATTAAGAGCGATCTGGATCATAAATAACTGCACATATTTGCAATCCATTTTCCATTTGTTCTGTGACCATTTTATAAATCTGGAGATTTGATCAACGTAATGCGGATGGATACGGCTTCACTGCACCTCCAGTAGCATCATTGAGGCCAAGACACAATCTGGCATCAAGCTGCTAAACTGAAGAGATATTGGGTATCATAATCCCCTCACTTCAGAGGGACTCGAGTTGTTTTTCCAGGGCTTTACCGTGTTCCCAGGGAAGGGCAGAAAGCCACGTCAAAGCCCCTCAAACGCATACTGGTGTAGATTTGTAATCCCATGTGATGTTTGTATAGGATTTCATTTTCTGTGGGAAGGGGATCAGTGAGTTGTAACGCTGTCAGCGGGCTCGGGGGGCCTCCATGGTGTGATTTACTCTGGATAATCATCTCCAAGGTGATTAAAATATTGTAGGAGGGACACTCAGAGGCGAGCCTGTGGTGAAATGTAGTTACTCCTCATCTCAGGAGAATAACCACTGATTGTTTAGTGACTTTTCAAGAGCCTGAGTAGTTTGCGTATGCTATACAGAGGTGGGAAGAGTTAGCAGAAATTATACTCAACTAAAATTAGCGTTACATTACTCAAATGTACATTTGAGACTTTATTCTCATATACTTGTGAAGTTTTTTTTCTCTTAAATGTGAGGGATTTTTTTTAAGTTTGACATTTTTTAGAAAATAGCATTTCTTTGTCTCAGTCTTATAAATTTACAGATTTTTTTTCTCTTGTTCTTCTAAATTTGACGTTTTGGGATATTTTTAAATGTATGATAAATTTTGAAGGATTTTGTTGCAGTGTTTTTTGTAAATTTGTGACTTTCCTTTACGAGAAAAATAAAATATAAGAGATTTAAATCTTCCCCTGTAATCTCACACCTTTCGGGTGCTCCCTATTCGGGGTCACCACAACGGATCATGGGTCCACATATTTTATTTGGCAAGGGTTTTATGCCGGGGGTTGGCACCAGCACTAGGAGTACACTGGTTTTGTGCATCCCCTGTGGCTGGATAACCAGCTTTCCTTTCCCTATTCCGTTTATGCTGAACACCAAGCTAGAAGGTGGAAAGTATCTTCTAAATGGTATTTTGTGTGACCTGGCTGTGGCTTAAACCCACAACCTCCTGGCTGTGGGGCAGATGATCTACCACTAGGCCACCATCCTGGTAAACGTTCCCATATAATATGATATAATACATCTCAAATATAACTAAAAGTAAGCATTGATAAATTATACATTTTCTGTACTAGAATAAAAAAAGACAAACTTAAAGTGAGCAAAACACTGGACAAACTCAAAATGAGTGGAATCAAGTATTGTACAAAAAAACTACTCAGAAAAGTATACATTTGTGAAGCGATCACTTAAGTAAATGTAAATCATCATTCCCCACCTCTGATAGTCTGGCGATACTCCACAGAATTTTATGCTGCAGCTGCATTTGTCTTAGCTTCCTGTCACTGACGTGTCTTAAAGGTGCAGTGTGTAATATTCGGCGCAGTCTAGCAGCCAGATTTCAAAATGTGACAAATGCACATTTTATCAGTCATTAGTCTCCTCCACAGCATATCGGAGATTCTGTGTACGCTTTGTTCTTTCAGTAGTTTCTGAAGTGAAACTGGGACAACTGGAAATAGGTGTTATATGGTTTTGGCCTTGTCAAAATGAAATTGGAATTGAGCTGAAACAGGATAATGGATTTTGATTTCGTTGTTTTTGTCGTTTTGGTCACAGCCAAAATTAAGAGCCGGTAGTTACGAAAAACGTGCCTTTACTATTTGTATTAATTTATTAAAAAGTCTCACATTGTAATTTCTGTAAAACAAACGTAACTGGAAAAAGCAACTGCTATATCTGATACTTTACACAAAAAAAAGGATAAGTAGCTCTATGAAAAAAAGTTAAATTCACTTCTGGCTGTGACCAAAACAATTATAATAATAATAAAAAAAAAAATCAGCTAATGAAATCAGATCCATTACCCTCTTTTGGCTCAGTTCTGATTTTGACAATACCAAAACTACATAACAGCCATTTCCTCTTGTTCCATTTTAATTTCAGAAATGAAATATTGAAAGAACAAAGAGAACAGAGATTTAGGAGAACCCTCTGAAACCATTTGTGTAATTTCAGGTTGACATTAAAACTTGGAAAGCTGTCATGGTGGTCCAGGATGGTCGCCTGCATGGAGAAGGATCTTCTCCCTATGTATTAAAAAATTACTAAATCAAGGTACAGAAAATGCAAAAAAAAAAAAAAAAATACTGGAGAGATTATATAACAACGAAAACAAAGTTAAGATTTTATACTACAGTAAATTTCAGAATTCATCATACCCAGAATTTTACGTACTGTACCTTTAAGTTGGATCTGTTTGCATTTTCCCATGTTCCTCAGGTACAGAAAGCTACTGTTTCAAATGCAGTTCAATCATAACTACACACACACACACACACACACACATTAAAGTTCTGACGAATCCAAGAATTTCATTTATTTTAAATTTCAGTTCCTATCATGCAAATATGCCCAGCAATCAGGGCCATGTTTGGGAAAAAAAAAAAAAAAAAGCAGGTTTAGTGAAACCTCAGTCGAGTTTTCACTAAACCTGCTTTTGAAATGGGGCCGTTGATTTCTAACAAATGACAAATCAGACTTTTCTTTGGCCTTAGTTAGCTTAGTTCAATAAAAAAAAATAATCTTTGTATTGTCAGGAGTTCTTGTATATTAAAATAGGCCTGTAAATAGTGAGTTTTACAATCCCTTTGTAGGTAGGGTCACTATTGTATGCCAGCGGCTCTACAGAATTGGAGTGTAGAAAATGTTAAATGTCGGCCCTAGCTGGCCTTCAGTATATTTAGGGGAATTTTACACATGCACTGGTCTTATTTTCTCTGTTTGTCTATGTATTTAGAATAAAACATATTGTAGTAGTCCTATAATGTTAGAAAGTTGCACATACCTGTAGCAGACAGCTCAAAATGTCCAAGATTACAAAGCCGCCTGCGTCCACTGTGGTCTGTCTCACAGTTAACAATTTTTAAATCCACAGTAGTGATTTTCAAGATCTGAAAGAATGCAGCGACAAAATCTGCATTAACACAAAATGAATTGTTTATTAAAATGCATTTATTGTTAAGAACGAGGATGCTGTAGGTGTTTTTGAATATAGCTTCTCAGCTTTTTAACTGCATGGTTTTGTGACTGGGCACTTTCTTCTGTTTCAACCACCATGTTAATACATGGTGGTAGCAATGTGGTTGAGGTGTTTCTTGTCCCTCATTTTACCCCCCTCAGTCATGGTGGGTCCACGCTGGCATTCTTCAGCAGCTCAGGACCACTCGATCCCCCCTTTCCCCAAGGAGTGGCTGAGTTTTAATTATTCCCAACAGGAGATCCAGGCGCCATAAGCCAACAACAGTCGGTGAGCCGCTCCAATCGGGAATCTGTATTAGCAGCTTTGCATTCATCCTGGGGTGGCGAATATTTGAGGCAAATATTTACTCGCTTTGTGTGCAAAAAAAAAAAAAAAAAAAAAAAACAAGTCTGGACCAAACTGCTCAGCAGTAGCATGGAAGGAGGCAAGTTTCATTCTACCTCAAGACAGAACAGGCATCAGTCACATGCACATCAGTCAGTCTGGGCATCATCTGTCAGTATGAGGTGGACAGGTGCCCACACTGATGCCTATAGACTTCATATACAATGCACTATTTTAATGTTTAGACTATAATTCTGGTTAAATCAATATAGAGTAGCACTGACCACATGCAGAAATTATTGGCAGACTTTGGGAAGTGTGTTTGAATATCTTTTCACTAACTGTATTAACAATGCTATAATTGTCTTGGGAATGTGCTGTCTGCAGTTTTGATTTGTCTGTTTTATAGCAAATTAAAGTGATAGCTGAAAGTGAACAAAGGCTCATTACTTTATTTTTTTTTTACTGTAAGTAAATACCAACTGTAAGGGGGACGTATTTAGACCCCACACAACAAAGTTGTGGAGGGTGTTTTCAACCTCCTCAGTCTTTCTGACATTTCCTGTTGTCTCCAATATAGCTTCTACATTGCTGATCGAGTTGATGTCAAATTTATACACAAGCTTCAACTGATCAATACCTTGGATGGCTTTGATTTTGAGAAATCAGTGGTTCCATTTTTTTTTTTTTCAGATGGGAGACTTGTACTTGTTCAGTCGTTTTTTTGTTGTCACCAATATAGTTTCTACATTTCTCATCGGATGTCAAATTTATACAAACCTTTAACTTATCATTCTCCCTGGAGACTTTAAAGGTGATAAGAGACAACACTCCGACCTCCTCGCCAGTAGATGTTGCACTTACTCGTGCCCCAACTGCTTGGTAGAGTTACGTGACCACACTTATGGTATTGGCTGTGACATCCTTACTGGCAATAGATGTATATAAACACTAGACAGGACCTGCCTAACCACCAGGCTAGTCACGTTCCATATATACTGTACCTAGCTTACTTATGTGATCACAATAAATACGAATTGTTTGTGTATCCTGTTATTGGGCAGCGCAGTGGTTAGCACTGTGGCAGCACAGCAACTCACCCTTGGCCATGGGATCCCGGGTTCGATCCCAGCCCCTGACCAACAGTGATCTGTGTGGACTTTGCATGTTCTCCCCGTGTCTGCATGGGTTTACTCCAGGATTTCTCCCACATGCCAAAAACATGCAGGTTAGGTTAATTGGAGATTCTAAAGTGGCCCCAGGTGTGAATGTGTCAGAGAATGGTGAAAGGGTTGGACGCCGCATCAGTGGCTGCCTCATCCACTCGTGGATCCCCTGTAATTTCCCCACTGAGGGACTAATAAAGGAATCTAAATCTTATTACAATGCTGCAGGTGCTGTCAACCATTATAATTACCTACACAATATGGCACCTCCATTTGCCATGAAAATGTTAGCCACGTCCTATCTAGTGTTTATATACATCTTTTACTGTCCAGCGTTATCTCAACTGCTCAGATGTAAATACAATTGTGGACCCGTAAAAAAAATTTAAAAGCTTTTTTTCATTAATATATATATTTTTTTTTGAAAAACAAAGACTTAATTCTGCACCATTCGAAACGTTTTATTGATGCATTTAAAATACTGTCTGGTTCACCTTTAATGTTAACATTCTGAAGGAGCCAAATGACTACCTCAAAAAGGGTTCGTCTACAGCAGGTTTTGTATGATTAGTAGATACTGCTACACATTTCTGGCTCCTGAACTAATCATGTGGACAAGAACACCAAGTGTGACGTTAGTTTTGCCTGTTCAAATTACGATTCAAATGTGAAAACCAACAGTATGTATAAGGTAACAAACAATACAAGTTTAAAGATGTAGTAAAAGTACAGTGGGGCAAAAAAGTATTTAGTCAGCCACCAATTGTACAAGTTCTCCCACTGTAAAAGATGAGAGGTCTCCAATTTTCATCATAAGTATACCTCAACTATGAGAGACAAAATGAGAAAAAAAAATCCAGAAAATCAGATTGTCTGATTTTTAAAGAATTTATTTGCAAATTATGGTGGAAAATAAGTATTTGGTCAATAACAAAAGTTCATCTCAATGCAGATCTCCTCTAGAGCAGTGATGTTTTGGTGCTGTCGCTGGGCAACACGGACTTTCAACTCCCTCCAAAGATTTTCTATGGGGTTGAGATCTGGAGACTGGCTAGGCCACTCCAGGACCTTGAAATGCTTCTTACGAAGCCACTCCTTCGTTGCCCAGGCAGTGTGTTTGGGATCATTGTCATGCTGAAAGACCCAGCCACGTTTCATCTTCAAAGCCCTTGCTGATGGAAGGAGGTTTTTACTCAAAATCTCACGATACATGGCCCTATTCGTTCTTTCCTTTACACGGATCAGTCGTCCTGGTCCCTTTGCAGAAAAACAGCCCCAAAGCATGATGTTTCCACCCCCATGCTTCACACTAGGTATGGTGTTCTTTGGATGCAACTCAGCATTCTTTCTCCTCCAAACACGACAAGTTGAGTTTTTACCAAAAAGTTCTGTTTTGGTTTCATCTGACATTCTCCCAATCCTCTTCTGGATCATCCAAATGCTCTCTAGCAAACTTCAGACGGGCCTGGACATGTACTGGCTTAAGCAGGGGGACACATCTGGCACTGCAGGATTTGAGTCCCTGGCAGTGTAGTGTGTTACTGGTGGTAGCCTTTGTTACTTTGGTCCCAGCTCTCTGCAGGTCATTCACTAGGTCCCCCCGTGTGGTTCTGAGATTTTTGCTCACTGTTCTCATGATCATTTTGACCCCACGGGGTGAGATCTTGCGTGAAGCCCCAGACTGAGGGAGATTATCAGTGGTCTTGTATGTCTTCCATTTTCTAATAATTGCTCCCACAGTTGATTTCTTCACACCAAGCTGCTTACCTATTGCAGATTCAGTCTTCCCAGCCTGGTGCAGGTCTACAATTTTGTTTCTGGTGTCCTTTGACAGCTCTTTGGTCTTGGCCATAGTAGAGTGTGGAGTCTGACTGTTTGAGGTTGTGGACAGGTGTCTTTTATACTGATAACGAGTTCAAGCAGGTGCCATTAATACAGGTAACGAGTGGAGGACAGAGGAGCCTCTTAAAGAAGAAGTTACAGGTCTGTGAGAGCCAGAAATCTTGCTTGTTTGTAGGTGACCAAATACTTATTTTCCACCATAATTTGCAAATAAATTCTTTAAAAATCAGACAATGTGATTTTCTGGATTTTTTTTTTTCTTATTTTGTCTCTCATACTTGAGGTATACCCATGATGAAAATTGGAGACCTTTCTCATCTTAAGTGGGAGAACTTGCACAATTGGTGGCTGACTAAATACCTGTTTGCCCCACTGTAATATTTTAGCCCCGACAGTAATCATTTCACCAGTAATTGGGTTTTATTAGCTTTTTTCCCATCTTAATTAGAAATTTAGATACATACCCAACTCATCTGGCTACATGCCAGGTTTATATTCATATCAGAAAAGGGCATGCGTTACTTGCTCACTAAGGTTCTTTCATATTCCCTTTTCCCCCCACATGACAGTTCATAGAGGTTTTAATAAGGTATAAGGACCTGTACTTGTATAGCACTTTTTCTAGTCTCAAAGACCGCTCAAAGCACTTCATTAGTACTAACCCTCTATTCTAAGGGCTTTTGGAGACAGATACCTAGGGACAATTTAGAATCACCAATTAACCTGGCATGCATGTCTTTAGATTGTGGGAGGAAACCGGAGCACCCGGAGTAAACCCACACAGAAAGGTTCCCACCCCTGCCAGCCTGGGGATTCAAACCTACAACTGTCTAGCTGTGAGGCAACAGTGCTAACCACTGTACCACCGTGCTAAAATGTGACATGCCATTTTCTATATAAACACACACATATAAGTTACATTGCCTTTATTAGAACTTTACATTTAGTCATACATCTTTTTTAAATACAACTGTGTCCTAGTTCTTTTTTCCACTATGCAACAGTGTATATCAGTACTTTACATATGCTTTTTAAAATTTCCCTTTTATAATCCAGCATCCAACTTAGGAGTACATACTGTATATCTACCTTGATATAAATATAACTATGTTCTGCAGAAGATTTAAGATAACCTTTAAAGAAAATCACTAACTCAGGCTAAAAAACACCATGTAAAGAGCAGAGAGGTGGTTCAGGTAACACAATGAGTTTGGGTGTCATAAGTCACTGAACAGCATCAAACTTTACTACATACAGCCCTCAACTATGGTGAGAATATGTTTTCCACAAGGAAGCTACAGATGATGCAGTAATCTTGTAAAAGTTGATTTTGGATGTTAAGCTTTAGGTTATGTTTTACATTAATACTAAGAGTTCACAAAGGCATAAACGGCCACCCCAGAGTCACTGTTCATCATTATGTCACATCTGGTTGCCTACACTGCAGAGGCCTGTAGACACACTGAGGGACGGCTGGCTGTTCAATTCATTGAGCGGGCTCGAAGGTAGGGAACCACCCCCTCCCATCACCTGACTCCTCCATGACCTCCACTCTGGCCTGGATCTCTGGGGGGTGAAGCCAGTGCTTCCTAGAGCAGACAGCTTACCCTCATGTGTCCCCCTAACCAGCCCGTTTAGCACAGCAGCCGCAGAGGTCTGATCCAGGTGCTCAGCTGAGACCAGGGGCTGCCGATCTTCCTCCTCAGAGATGGCAAACACGGGCACACTGACATGATCGCCCTCGCCTGGGAAATCACGCCTTTTTCCTGCCTGGCTGCTCTCAGTCTGACACTGAGCAGAGGAAGAAGAGCTAGAGCTTGTCTCCGAGTGGGAACCAGGGGTGTTAAGGGCCCTGGAGCCCTTCGCTGGATTGGCCGTCGTGGATAGCAGCCCAAAGCAGGGCCCCGTGAACCTTGGTCGCCGCATATTGCCAGTGGAGTTGAGGCAACGCTGCTTCTGGGCAGGCTGTGTGAGGGGGTAAGAAGCATTGCTGGTAGATAATTCAGAGATGATGCTGGTGTCTGCTTTGGCCTCCAGGTGAATGTCAGAGAAAATCTTCCTGCCATCTTCCCCTCTGCAATTATTAATCAAAATGGTTGGAGCCTGAAATGACAAGCAAGATAGAGTTTTGGACTTTTAGACACAATCGGAGTAGTATGGGTTCATCTCCATCTCTATTCCAATTTAAAGGATGCAGTGGTTACCTATCATGCTTAATATCAGGACAGCCTTTAACAAAAACTTATACAACTAATTCTGATGCTGGGGCATAAAAATACAGGGCTGTCAATTAGGTAGTCCATCCATCCTGTTACAGGTATGCAAGTGTACAGCTCAACATTTGTACATATTTGTATGTGTACACTACTCACAAAAAAGCTAGAGATATTTGGCTTTCAGGTGAAATTTATGGAAAATGGAAAACGTTCACACTACAGTGATATTATATCATGAAAGTAGGGCATTTAAGTAGAAGCATGCAATGGTGATTTCCTCATCTCAAACAATTTATTGAAACAAAAGCCAACAACAATGGGCGGCATGGTGGCGAAGTGGTTAGCAACTGCGGTAGCACAGCAACTCACCCTTGGCCGGGGGATCCTGGGTTCGATCCCAGCCCCCGACCAACAGTGATCTGTGTGGAGTTTGCATGTTCTCCCCGTGTCTGCGTGGGTTTACTCCAGGATTTCTCCGGTTTCCTCCCACATGCCAAAAACATGCAAGTTAGGTTAATTGGCATCAAACTGGGGATTCTAAATTGTCCTTAGGTATGACTGTGAGAGTGAATGGTTGTCTGTCTCTCTGTGTTGGCCCTGCGATGGACTGTCGATCTGTCCAGGGTGTACCCTGCCTCTCGCCCAAAGATGCTGGGATAGGCTCCAGCCCCCCCGCAACCCGAAAAGGACTAAGCGGAAGAAGATGAATGAATGAATGAAAAAAAAAAAGCCAACAACAGTGGTGGGTATACCACAGAAAAAAATGTCAATGTCTCAATAACTTGTCATGTGCCCTTGAGCATCAATTACAGCTTGACAACAACGTCTTATGCTGTTCACAGGTCGACTTATTGTCTGCTGAGGCATGGCATTCCACTCTTCTTGAAGGGCGGCCCTCAAGTCGTTGAGGTTGTGGGGTGCAGGGTTGCGAGCCTGTACACAGCGACTCAGCTGATCCCATAGGTTTTCTATGGGATTCAGGTCTGGAGAAAGTGCAGACCACTCCATTTGAGGTACCCCAGCCTCCAGAAGCCATTCCCTAATGATGCGATCTTGATGAGCTGGAGCACTGTAGTCCATGAAGATGAAATTAGGCCTGTGTTGTTCATGCAGGGGCATAATAACTGAATTAATGATGGACACATGGACACAAGTAACCGGATTAAAAGCCTGATCGGAATAAAAATGCTTCATGTAAACACGTCAATCTGAATATTCTAACCCGATCACGCTCATTCGGATCAAAATTTCATTCTGATTGAGAGGGGTGGGTTATGCCAATTGTTAATCGGAATGGTGCGCATGAAAACACTTATTCCGAACGTAGGGCAGAAAATATGTTTACTGCGCATGTCTATACACCAGCTGCACGTTGACATGACGTATTTCCGCCTTAGCAGCAGCTAGCAGAAAACATAGTGGGAGTAAAACAAAACTGGTCTGTATGGTCCTGCTGTCTCCCTCTGTTCGTCATATGCAGAAGTATGTACTTGTAGCTTCATTACGGAGACCAGCAGAAGCAAAAGTACAGTCTGAATAACACAATACAGGTCAATTTCGACACGAAGCGGGGCTTGCCAACACCGGAAGTTGCTTCTTCTTCTACTATTTTTGGAATGTCGAAATGTCAATGTGCACATGTCAAAATGATTTATTCCGTTCAAACGTGTGAGACATGGAAACGCACGTCCTAATCAGATCAGCTTTTTCAGGATCCATGTAAACTGTAAAATTCTGATCTGAATTGTAATCAGATTGAAGAAATTTTGTCTATGTAACTGTGGCCACTGAAGCGGTCATCAGTGTGTAATATGGCCAAACGACGTCCACTTCTATGCCTTTCTGTGACTCTTCCAGTCCCTCTGTTGCAACCTGCTGATGACACTGTGACACTCTAAGCTCAGTGGCCACTTCTCTCTGAGAACATCCTGTTTCAAGCCTCACAATGGTGAGGTACTGTTGATCAATTGTT
Organism: Pholidichthys leucotaenia; assembly: GCA_020510985.1. Taxonomy (NCBI): domain Eukaryota; kingdom Metazoa; phylum Chordata; class Actinopteri; order Cichliformes; family Pholidichthyidae; genus Pholidichthys; species Pholidichthys leucotaenia. The sequence continues at coordinate 152,584,902 of CM035838.1, forward strand.
AGGTGCCGTCTTGGTCTCATGATGTCAAAATGCCTGTCTTAAGGAAATCAAAGCTTGGATGACTTGTAATTTCCTGCTATTAATTTCAGATAAGACTGAAGTCATTCTTGTTGGTCCAAAAAACCTTAGAAATTCCTTTCCAAATCAAACTTTCAGTTTGGATGCGGTTACTCTTTCTCTTAATAGCTCTGTGAGGAACCTTGGAGTTATTTTTGATCAGGATTTGTCCTTCAATTCACATATTAAATTTGTTTCTAAGACTGCCTTCTATCATTTGCGTAATATTGCCAAGATTAGGAGCATCTTGTCTCAGAGTGATGCTGAGAAACTGATCCACGCTTTTGTTAGCTCGAGATTAGATTATTGTAATTCTTTATTATCAGGCTGTCCTAAAACATCTTTAAAAAGTCTTCAGCTGATCCAAAATGCTGCAGCAAGAGTTTTAACAGGTACTAGAAAGAGAGATCATATCTCTCCGGTTCTGGCCTCCCTTCATTGGCTTCCATAGAGTTTAGAATTAAGTTTAAAATCCTTCTTCTTACTTACAAAGCTCTAAACAATCAGGCTCCTTTTTATTTAAAAGATCTGATACTACCGTATTATCCTAACAGAGCACTACGCTCCCAAAATGCAGGATTACTTGTAATACCTATAATCTCCAAAAGCACAATGGGAGGCAGAGCCTTCAGTTATCAAGCTCCTCTCCTGTGGAATCAGCTGCCAATCTGGATTCAGGAGTCAGACTCGATCTCTGTTTTTAAGAATAGGGCTAAAACCTACCTTTTTGATATAGCCTACAATTAGGGAGGGATCATGTGTTTCTGAACCCTCCCTTAGTTATGCTGCTAATAGGTTTAGTCAGCCGGGGGACCTCCAGTAATGCACTGGGCCTCACTCCTTTCCTCACTCTCAATGAAATATTTTTTTTTGCTGGTCATTAACATCTGTTTGTTCTCTCCCATAGATTGAGTCCCCATCGTGCTGTTTGCTCTCTACATGTCTGTTCTTTTCTTCTTCTCTATCCCCTCACCCCCCAGCCAGTCGCAGCAGATGACTGCCCCTCCCTGAGCCTGGTTCTGCTGGAGGTTTCTTCCTGTTAAAAGGGAGTTTTTCCTCTTCACCGTCGCCAAGTGCTTGCTCACAGGGGATCGCCTGATTGCTGGGGTCTTTCTGCAACTGTGGGGGTTCTCCCTTCAGTTGATAGTGCTATGAGATGACTGTTTTTGTGAAATGGCGCTATATAAATAAAGTTGAATTCAATTGAATTGAATTGAAAATGTGAACAGCATGGTGAAGAGGACTGTTTAAATACCAATTCTAATTGAACCAGAAAATTTATTGGTCGATTCATGGATCAGACACCTGTTGTGAATGTTGCAGTTAAGAACCTTGTTAAAGAAGTTATGCAAAAAGTACTGAAAGATTGAACAGTTGGACATGTGCATTCACAAGGTTGGCGAAGGTCAAGTTAAGTTCACCTGGTTATAGTGCATTTTAGGTGTATCCTGAAATTTCACCCGAAAGCTGGATATCCCTAACTTTTTGTGAGTAGTGTATGTGTACTGTATATGTATAGTCTACTGTACATATTTATTATTATTATTATTTCCTTTAACCAGGTAAAATCTTCACTGAGATTAGATTGGTGATGAGATTAGACTGTGTGGACAGCAGTAGATGTGGGGTGCAACCACCATGATATGGCATTGTTGCGCTGGGTGAGATGTTGGCACATCTCTAATAACATCAATCAAAAACATACTTTATACACTTTATAATACAGCCTAAAGGTATGGTACTTTATGTGTACTTTCAGTGAACTTACAGGTTTAAATTGGTAAGAACAATGAAATATTAAATATTGGAGTAACAAGCAGAGTTTTTTTTTTTTTTTAAATAATTGCTATATAAATAAAGTTGAACTGCATTTTCCAAGAGTGACCTGGCGAAGAAGGCAGCACAAACAATGTTACAACAACTGTGTGCAATATGTGAACATATTGCTTAAATATTGTTTTGCTACCAAGGTTATAAAATCCACTGGTCATTTCTGACAGTGGCTGCAACAACAATGCAAAAGTTCTGGTACTAACGCTGTTGACCAGCTTGGTGAAGGGACTGGTGGCGTTCCAGCTGCACCACTTCTTATGAAGCTGTGGCAACGGTGGGAGGTAATCCTGGAGGGTGCGGACACTCCATGCTCTCGGCCTGGCACGGCCATTGTCGCCATCCTTTGTGGATCTGGCACCGGTGGGTGAGGTGGTGGAGTCTGGTGAGGGCCAGTCATCAACAGGACCAGTGTCGCTGTGTCGCAGAAACCTCTCTTGCGTCTAAAAGACACGCATACAAATATGTGTTGCAAGCAGCAGGTGGAAAAAGAGAAAAAGGAGGAAGTGAAGTCATTAGTGCAGCACCCAGTTGCATCAGCCAGTTATGTTAATGTAACTGAGCCAAGAATTCATGCCTGTCTCGAAATGTAACGCCAAGACAGGAAGTACTAGCAAGTTACTTAACTGTTCAAGAACTAAATAGCAGCTGAAAGTTTTATCCAACTGTAAATTTGAAAAAGGGATCAAACATCAGATCTGTATTCATAACTTTCAAGGTAAGAAATAAGCATATACATGTGGGGAAAAAGTATTCTCCATTGTCTCACCAATCAACTAACTGTACAACACTCCTTTGTTAGGCATATTAAGAACCAGCTGGCTGCCAGTCTGCTGGTTGCACCTGCTAATTTTTGTTCTCACCTTAATGTGTCCGTACAGATTTTGTTGTGCACTACACTGATGGATTAACAGGAAGGAATTGTGCTGATTAGCTCAGCTCAGTCATACAGCCAGCCGAGCGTGTGGTTCATGTACAAATCTCATCATTATTAAGTTTATTAAAGCTGTCAAGAGAACAGCAGGCACTTTGGAATGATTTCAGACACATTTGTGGGGTTACGGCATGCATAATTCCTACAATCTTGTGTGTGTATTGGGAATTTTGCAGTGCAGCATCAACTCTTGGGTAGGTAGTCTCTTTCTTATTAGATAGTTGCTGATCAGGGGATGAAGGTTTTAGGGGTTGCAGTCATCAGGAAGGGAAAAAAAATCCGTCCTACGAAGTCACTCGTGGCTAGGTTTGTCTAGACAAGAATTAGCCAAGGATTTAAACAAAGTGTTCTATTCCACACTAAAGCCCCAACAACACAATTACAACTTTTGGGATCTAACAGCCTTTGCTTACACACTGAGGTTGGGGACCCTTGGGGAACGCCAGGAGAAGCGTCGCCAAAAAACAAATTAGAAGGACAAAATCTACTGATTGCCAGACAGTGAGGAATGCACTGTACCATTCTGCCTACAGCAAGGTTTTAAAGCCTTCTCGTTGTATTTTGACTAAATTGAAGTTTTTCTGAGAAGGGGTCCCCTTTTGCAGGAAAATTTATCAAAAGAGGTTTACGACTCAATGCGCTATAGGTCTCGCTAATTTGAGTGGAATGAAAAGCACCACACTGACCTGGAAGTTCAGCTGGGGCTGATACTGAGAAGATTAATTTTTAATGGCCTGTGTGACGAGCAGCCAACATTACATCTTCCAAACATTATTTACATGGACGGCTGCATTGCGGACACACACACACACACACACACACACACACACACACACACACACACACACACACACACACACACAGGCAGACCACACACTGGGCGCCACAGTGTGCATAAAACACACCAACACACATAGACACACAACTGAAGCTGGGAATCTGGCTCTGAAGATAATTCTCCATTAGCCTAGGCTGCAGAAAAGCTTGCCAGTCATTCAAAAAGCTGCCAGAGTTGTTTTATGCCAACTCTTATTCCAAGAAAATACAAAGAGAGCAGAGAGGAAAAAAATCATGAGCGAACGCTTGCTTCTTCAAAGCTCCTTGCATCTTTTAATTATCCTCATTTCCCATTTATGCCCTCACAGTTTTCATAGTTTTTGACCATACCATGCATGTGCCAACATAAATGGCCCTGTTGGCAATACTAGGTTAATTGTGAAAAACGAATGCCCTACCACCTCTTATGCTCACTGGTTCAGGGCTCGTTTCCTCAAAGCAGGGAGATCACCACTGAGGGTGTTCCCCTTGAAATTAAATACACAATTTCATGGTCAGCTGTGTGGCACTGATAAGGCCACTCTAAGGTAGAGTTGCAGAACTAAAAAAAATTTACCATCAAAACAAGTTTTTAAAAATGTACGAAGTGTTCCTGTGAGATGGCTACACTGGCTTTGGACTGGACTAACACCAGCAGATGACATGGCTTCCCAAATCAGTGCGAAGTCCTGTCATTTGTACATCAAGGTCCCAGAGTCTGGAGGAAGAGTGGAGAGGCATAGAACCCAAGTTGAACCCAAGTTACTTGAGGTCCAGTGTGAAGTTTCCACAGTCAGTGATGATTTGGGAAGCCATGTCATCAGCTGGTGTTGGTCCACTGTGTTTAATCAAGTCCGAAGTCAGTACAGCTGTCTAACAGGAAATCTTTGGGCATTTCATGCTTCCTTCTGCTGATAAGCTTTACGGAGATGCTGATTTCATTTTCCAGCAGGACTTGGCACCTGCCCACACTGACAAAAGTAACAAAACCTGGTTTACTGACCATACCATTACTGATCACTGTGCTTGACTGGCCAGCAAACTCGCCCGACCTAAAATAGAGAATCTATGGGGTACTGTCATGAGGAAGATGAGCGACACCAGACCCAACAATGCAGACGAGCTGAAGGCCGCTATCAACGCAACCTGGGCTTCCATAACACCTCAGAGTACCACGCCGCACTAATGCAGTAATTCATGCAAAAGGAGCCCCCACGAAGTATTGAGTGCGTGCATGGACTAGGGTGACCAGGTGTCCCTCTTTGTGTGGGACTGCACAGCATTTTGACCTTTTTTCGGTCGTCCCACAAATTGAGATGTTGTCCCACAGCCTCGAATTTTCAAAGGCTGTGCGGACACTTTACATGCAAGATGTAAATAGAGCAGCTGTGAGGAAAGTATGGCGGGCTCTCATTCCAGGGCCTGTGACTGATGTCAGTCAAACTGTGCTGCACCTGGCACCGTATCAATCCGCCCCCCACAGAGAAAGTTTGGAGGGAGTGCGATAACTGGAGCTATGCTAATGTCACTCTAATATGGAAACAACGTCAAAAAAGAGAGAGTGCAGCCTCAACCAAGAATGGGAAATGATCTACAGCCGGGTGAAGCCAGTGGAGGTTAGCCAGACTAATTTTTCAGTCGCTCATGGGGGCGAGTATATATTGATGTGAAGCGACACAGGACATGTGATGCTCACAGAAAAAGAGCTGCAGAGGGAGGCATGCCAGTCTATGGATACGTTCCTGCTGAAACCTAAAGATGATTCCCGGGCAGATAAGATAACAGCTGTTGAGCCAACCTGCATTTACCACACTGTACAGCATTCCTTTAAAACCAGACTCATTTGGCGCTGTTAGCCTGTTTTACTGATGTTCTTTCTTTGTGCAGAAACACTAAATAGTTTGGACTGCATGATCCTGTCTTGTTTGGAATGAGACATTATGCAGAGTTGTAGTAGGGAATCAGTTTAGTCATTGCTGGTTAAATAGAAGAGGTGCTGTACTTGGAACATCCTTGAATGAAAAAATAATCCATGAGTGCAATTACTCTACTGATGGGAGTTAATAAAGATGGAGATGACATTTGCATAACCTATGCATTTTTTTTTTTTTGAAATGCAGGTAAATCAGGATTTGATCCCACGTTGAGAGCTGATAACGTGTCCCACATTGTCCCACTCAAACACCATCTTTGTCCCACATTTGACTGAGTGGGACCTGGTCACCCTAACGTGGATGTACTTTTCAGCAGGCAACATTTATATTAAAAATAGTTTTTTTTTTAATTGTTCTTATTATTTAATTGGTCTCATTTTTTGAGAAACTGAATTTTGGGATTTCATTAGCTGCAAGTCATAATCATCAAAATTAAAAGAAATAATTTGAAGCATATCACTCTGTGTGTAATAAATCTATATAATATACTGTATGTTTCATTTTCTGAATTTAAGTACTGAAATAAATGAACTTTTCGATGGCATTCTAATTAATTGAGAAGTACCTGTATAATCCCTCCATCCATTTACTACCGCTTTTCCGGGGGCCCGGGTTATGGAGGCAATAGTCCAAGAAGTGAAGCCCAGGCTTCCCTCTCTCCAGCCACTTGCTCCAGCTCTTGAGAGGACACCAAGGCATTCCCAGGCCTGCTGGGAGACAGTCTCTCCAGCGTGTCCTGGGTCTGCCCTGGAGTCTCCTCCCAGTGGGACGTGCCTGAAACAACTCAAGTGGGAGGCGTCCTAATTCGATGGCCGAACCACCTCAACTGGCTCCTTTAAATGTGGAGGAGCAGCAGTTCTACTCTGAACCTCTCCTGGATTACTGAACTCCTCACCCTGTCTCTAAGGGTGAGTCCAGCCACCCTACGGAGAAAGCTCATTGCAGCTGCTTGTACCCCTGACCTCATTCTTTCAGTCATTACCCAAAGTTCATGACCATAGGTGAGGGTAGGAACTTAGATTGAGCGGTAAATCCACAGCTTTGCTTTAGAGCTCAGCTTCTGCTGGAGATCATTTTGAAGATGCTGCTCCAGTTTGTCAATCTCCTGCTCCAGTCTCCCTTGTGAATAAGATGCCAAGATACTTGAATTCCTCCACTTGGGGCAGGGCCTCCTTGAATTTTGAAAAAGATGGGTTTTGTCCAGTACATATAAACCACATTTATCAGTAGTTCCTATTATGCTAATGTATATATGTCAAGAAAAACCGCGAAAAACTGGGGTGTGATCACAATTTAACATAGTCATGACTGGTTGTGTTTGAGGTAGCCATCTATGGGCTGCTGCATAGACTGTAATGGGTGGCTGAATGGGCAGGAACTTGACATAACAGTTCTGCTTCATGGTTACTACTGTACAGATTCTGGATCCAAAAGCACAACATGGCAGCATCCTAAATCCAGGAAGTAGTGCTTCACTTTTCTACAGTTAACATAAGTGGTGGTACGTTGTCCACATTTACAGTATATAGAGTCAATGATCCTAAACAGGTGACATCATGGGGAACTGAAGAAAGCCACTGCTACCTTGTGAGTGGGAAAAGGTAGACCTCTTGAGCTAGAAGGCGACGATGCGATGAAAACCTCATCTGCACCAAGGTCAAGGTCAGTCAGGCCACTGCAGGAAAGGTCCACTTCGGCATTCTGAGTAACATCACTGCCAACACTGGCTACAGGAACACAGAAAGAAAAAAAACAACATATCTTTAATAGGGCTTTGTTTATATGAGTTGAAAGTAATAATTCCCACAGCTCAAATCACCTTTATGCTGAACATTGATGCAACACTTCCAATATCACGTTTCAGTAAAACAACACTCGGCGCACCACATCTTAACTCAGTCATTGTTTGTAAGCTGTGTGTTTTGTCTGTGACTGAAGCACAAAGAGAAGGGACTGTGCTCTCCTGTTGTTCAACATAGTCCCAGGCTGCTTTGTGGGTTAGTACTCATTAGTTTTAGTGTTTAGTATCAGTGTGCTTAAGGAGTCCAAACTGCCTAACTGTGTGTTGGTGTGTGTGTTATTAGCATCCATTAGTATTAGGATTGAGTTACTGTGTTAGTGTGTCATGACCTTATTAGACTTAATTGTTTCTGTACCTATTACCTTGGCATTCGTTTGGAGAGCAAAGTAAGAATTTCATTGCTCAGGAAATGTAGCATTTCTTAACTGTACACATGATAAAGTCTTTGAATCTTAAATGCCTCAACCCACAAATCTCTCAGTCTGGCTTCAGGCTGACTGAGAAAAGCCTTCAAGACTGCTTGAGGATAACCCTGTCAAAATGTTAAGAGAAGTACAATACTCTGACATGTTGAAGTTATATTTTACTACATTTATATCATTTCACTAAAATCAGTTCACAAAATCTTCTTGGGAAATTAAAAAAAAAATCCCTGTTATTTATTACTGTAAACAACAGCCACATATTTGGAATAAACAGAATTATGTGGTTAAAGGGGACATACGAAAAATTCAGTTTTTCAGTGTTTTCGCACATAAATTTGGGCATCTGGAGCAGCTACTTTTTTTTTTTTTTCGATAATCACATAACTAATAGGTGGATTTCAGAAGGTTAAAACCTACAAAAAATATTTTTTTTCAGTGAATGGGACCTGAAAACAGTGAAGCTCTGATAATTGGACCAAGTTGCTTGAACATTAGGAGTGATTAAGTTTGTCAGTTTCTTTTATTTTTTTTAAATAATTATTTATTGCTTTTCTTTATTTGTTAATTAACTTAAACTGACCATATGTTAACACTGTTGTAGTTTGTCTAGTATTTGTCTTGTGTTTTTCTTTACCCCTCCAGTGGGTCTAAGTGACCTGATCAGTTACTTTATCACATGAGCCCCTCATGTCTCATTTTGTTGAGTTTATGTTGCTCAGTTGTCTTAGTTGGGGCCTTAGTTTGATTTTATAAATTTGGCCACTTGTATAAGCCCAAAATATTGTTGGAGAAGTTTTTTGTTTTTTTTTAATGAGAACCACCTGTGTCTTTCTCATCTATCTGCCTTGTGCCTTACAGTCACTCGAATGAGTCACTGTGAAGAAGGATGTTTAATCTTGGTATAAAATGGTGCTGTAGTATTTAAACCCTGAGGTATTTTGACCAAAAGCATGTCACATTTCATTCGGACCTCTGGGAAGAGTGTCAACATGGGGAAAAGCGGCATTATATTTCTCCTTAAAGGCAATCAGCAATAACCAATGTAGACAAACATAAAAATGAAGAACACAAAAAACTAGAAGTACTCCTTGGAAAAGCCATTTCCACACCATATGACTGACAAATCTCCCCACCAACCCTCCCAGAAAATACAAGAATTGTGACAGTTCTCATACCGCAAGCCTTCACTCATAAAAACGTGTGCATTTAAATTTTATCAGGTCATTGCTTTGCCAGGAAATGATTTAATGGCAGATTTATATTCCTGAAGGTGTCATTATCATTCCTGACATTATAGTCCAGTGTCTAAACATGTTATAAATCTAAATCAATGGCAACCACAGTAATGTGTTGGCTCTGGGCTTGCTGCAATGCCTGAGAGAGAATTCCTCACGTTCTCCTTCTGAACATGAATATTCTTTTCTTTCTGTCTCATCCAGTCATCACATCTGTATGCAGGTGTGTGTGTGTGTGTGTGTGTGTGTGTGTGTGTGTGCCTTTCACCTGTGTATGTCAGATTGTTCTTGGTGCTGTCCAGCTCTCTGGTCTTCTCCAGGGTGGCTTGGTTCTTGGCCATCGGCTGCAGCTCACCGACCTCAGCCCCAGTGTTCTGGACCCCCTCTGGCACCTACACAACAGGACAACGTCATTCAGTTCATCTGAGTTTTCCTAAGCAGCAGCATCTAAGCATGTTCACCACCAGAATAAACCAGAACCACGAGGCAGCCCAAACTTTAAGCAATTAAGATACTTCTGTTACTTTTATTACTTCCCTACTGCGGCCACTGGCTCAAAATTATGCTGCAGTTTAGGGTTCTTAGATAGAAGGTTATGCACCATTGAAGACAAATTAAGCATCACGACAGGCTGCAGCCTAAAAGGCAGATATTTTGAGCATTTAAACATATCAACCAACACACTGCAAACTGCAGCAAGCAACGTGGGCAGTGGGACAGACTGTGCGGGGTTGCCGTTTAGGGCATGGAAGCAGCCACACGCCAGCTTCAGTCCGGGGGCAGCAACAGGCACATCAAACGCTGAAGGAGACTGTGCAGGGGCCCTCAGCAGGCTGCCACATTAAAATTAAACCCAAGGATTATTTCCATTTCTAGGTCAGCAACCCTGACGCCGATGCTGCTAATCATTGAGCTGCAGGACAGAACTGAGGTCTTCTGCCACCCAGTGTAGTTTTCTTGGAGCTCTCGTTTCAATAAAACACTTTTTAATTTTTTTTGATTCGGTATACTTTATTGATCCCCAGAGGGGAAACTGAGGGCATCCACCTGGATGGATGAAGCAGCCACGGTACGGCACTATCCCTTAACCATTCACACACACATTCACACCTAGGGCCACTTTAGAGTCTCCAATTAACCTAACCTGCATGTTTTTGGCCTGTGGGAGGAAACTGGAGAAATCCCGGAGTGAATTTGAGTGAATCAAATTGAGGGTGATTTGGATTGGTTAAGAAGAAAAAAATTAAGTAGTGTGATTTTAAATATGTCATTAAAAAGTTACATAATTCACATAACTAGACAAACGCCTGTCTTTAAAATGGTGGCTAAAATGAAAGAATCGTTTGCCTTTGAGCTCCCACTTTAATAGAAAAGTCTTGTTGGAGGAATTTTGTACATTAGTACACCAGCCTGACATGAGCTTGCTGATAGTTGATGCTCCTGTGCAAAATTCCTTCTGCTCCGAGGTGCTTTGAGAGGTCGTCCTTTCATGTCCCGTCTGTCTGAATTTCAAAGCAAATCTCACGATTTTCCTCACATTCAACAACTTAATCTATAAGTTGGAAATGTTATTTACTCCTGTGCCAGAATCACAACCTTACTTTAAATGCTTGCATGAAGACATGTTGCAGTTAAATTAAAAAAAAAAAAAGAGTATATCCAAAAAAGTACAGTACAACCCCCCCCCCCCCCAAAAAAAGTCAATAAGTTTGTTTTCTTGTGACTATAGTGTCTGTACCTCAGAATTGCTGGATGCACAGGAGCTGGCTCTTTTGGGGCACAGTCTGGGCCTGGAAAACAAGAAATAACATAACTGCAGACATTTATTTATTTATTTATTTATTTATTTATTTATTTATTTTTATTTCGGATAGTACATTACAGGTTAAAAGAAACTGTATAATATAACAAGGTCAAATTAGACAAAGACTCCTTCTACTATACAATTCCACGTGAGTTATCCGAAATGGGTGATGGCTGAAGCCGCAGCTTATATTGCCCACCCATATTCCATCCAAGAATTCAAAGGAGAAAAAAGAGAAAACAAGACAAGAGCGATTACAATTTAAAACAAGGCTAAGACAAAATATGACTGAGAGAAAAAGAAAACTGAGCTAGTCTAAGTTAAGCGGTTACTATTCAAAAACAAATCTAAGACATAGTGTCACAGAGAAAAAAGAAAAACTAAGCTATAACACAACACAGGCTGGAAATGTCAATCCTTATGTGAGTTTACATGTCGTCTTGTAAATATGTTTGGAGTATTTCTTCCTTTAGTTTTTGTTTAAATTGTCCAAGCTTTGTACATGATTTTAATTCAGGTCCATAATCGTTCCATAATCTGACACCTTGCACTGAAATACAGTGTTGCTTGGTAGTTGTTCTCACTGTAGGCTTTTGAAATATACATGTTCCTCTGAAGTGATATCGTTTCTCCCTTGTTTGGAACAACTTTTGGATATTTGCGGGCAGTGATAGATTCTTCACTTTGAACATTATTATTGCGGTTTTAAAGTCGATCAGATCTTTCAACTTGAGAGTTTTTTGTTTAAGAAAAAGTGGGTTTGTTGGTTCCCTGTAAGCTGCTTTGTTGATTATTCTAATAGCTCTCTTTTGAAGCATAAAGAGTGGATATATGTTTGTTTTATATGTATTTCCCCATACTTCATTACAATATGTCATGTATGGGAGTATTAATGAATGATACAAGGTGTATAGTGTGGGTTGATTCAGCAAATTTTTCACTCTGTGTAATATTGCAATTGATTTGGATACTTTACCTTTTATATAATTAATATGTGGCTTCCAACACAGTTTGTTATCAATTATTACTCCAAGGAATTTAGTTTCGGATACCCTTTCAATCTCTACACCATTTACACTGAGTTTGGGTACTGGGTAGTTGTGATGGTTGTTAAAGACTATAAATTTTGTCTTGCTTAAATTGAGCGTTAATTTGTTTGAGCCAAACCACAGTTTCAGCTTTCCTAATTCCTTTCCGAGTGTATCCAGAAGTTGTTCCAAGTTGTTTCCACTGCATAGCAGGTTAGTGTCATCAGCAAACAATATTAAGTCCATTTTTTCTGAAACTTTACATATATCATTTATATACATATTGAATAATAATGGTCCCAAAACTGAACCCTGTGGAGTCCCACAGGTGACCTTCAGTAGCTCTGAGTTTTTGTTGTTAACACATACAAACTGATATCTATTCTTTAAGTAACTTCTTAACCAGGACAGTGCTACCCCTCTGATACCACAATTTTGTAGTTTCTTTAATAATAGATTGTGATCTACTGTATCAAATGCTTTTTTAAGATCCAGGAATACTCCAACTGAATACTCTTTATTTTCAATGGCTGTTGATATTTTTTCTGTAAATTCCATTAAGGCATATGCTGTTGTCCTTTTGTGTCTGAACCCATATTGCTGCTCACACAATAAATCATTCTTCAGTATGAAGTTGTCAATTCTCTCATAGAATATTTTTTCAAGTATCTTGGAAAATTGCGGTAATAGTGAAATTGGTCTGTAGTTGGAGAGTTCCCCTCTGTCGCCTGTCTTGTAAATCGGAATTACTTTAGCTATTTTCATTGCATTGGGAAATATACCTGATTGGAGAGACAGGTTACAGATATACGTCAGTGGTTTCACTATGCATTCGATAACAGTTTTGACTAGTAGCATATCAATACCATCGCAGTCAGTAGATGTTTTACTTTTGAACGATTTAACAATTTCAATGACCTCTCTTTCGTCTGTGTTCTTTATGAAGATGGTGTCTTTTACAGCAGTGTTATTGCATATTGAATCACCTGTTGGCACCGTAGTGGGTATTTCTCGGGCCAGTTTAGGTCCAATGTTAACAAAAAAATTATTAAATTCATCTGCAGGTGAAGCTATATTCACATTCGGAGTCGATTTATTATTTTTTGGAGTGTTAGTTGGGTAGCTGGTATTTCTGCTTTTATTTCCAAGGATACTGTTGATTATTGTCCATGTATTTTTAATATTGTCTTTGTTTTTTTCCAGTTCTTTACTGTAATAGTCTCTTTTACTACATCTTATTATATATGTTAACTTATTTTTGTATGTTTTATACCGCTGCTCTGCTTCTTTTGTCCTTTTCTTTATGAAAGCTTTATATAATAAATTTTTCTTTTTACACGCCTTTTGTAGTCCTTTGGTTAGCCATGGTTTGTCAGTAAATTTGTGTTTAAGCTTTTTTTAACTAATGGGCAGTTTTTTTCATAAAGAGTGGTTACAATGTTTGTAAATGTGTCATAGGCTTCATTTACATCTGATATATAGACTTCTGTCCAGTCTTGCTTCAGCAAGTCCTCTTTAAAAGAACTGATTGCGTTTGGTGATTTGTGTCTGAACGATTTTGAGATTTTTTCTGGGTTGGGCCCCGTGTGGCCATGGATAAGTGCAAAGATTGGCAAGTGGTCGCTTATATCATTTATCAATAATCCACTTTCTATTTTCTTGTCGAGAACATTGACAAACAGGTTGTCAATAAGTGTAGCAGAGTGAGCTGTGATTCTACTGGGATGTGTTATTGTGGATATAGACTCATGCTGTACATAGAGTTCATGAACTCTGTAACTACATTTTGTTGATGTGGATTAAGTAGATCAATATTGAAATCTCCACAAATTGCTACCATTTTCTTACTAGTAATATTATTGTACAGCTCGACTAATTTATCTCTGAATGTCTCAATGCAAGTTCCCGGCGTTCTGTATATGCAGCTTATGATTAGATTTTTTGTTTTGTCTAGGTCAATCTCAACAGTAACACATTCCAGAATCCCTGGTAGTGCTGAGGACATTTCATTTACAAGCTTACATCTATATAGGTCATCAATATACAGTGCAACACCACCACCCTTTTTTTGAGATCTGTTAATGTTAAACATCTGATATCCCTCTATTGCCATCAGGGGAGCCTGGTCTGCATTAAGCCAGGTTTCAGAGACTGCTATAGCTATATTTGTAGCACACATCACATATATATTTGGGGGCAGTGGTGGCCTAATGGTTAGGGATGTTGACTGGTGACTGAAGGGTTACAGATCTGGGTGGGACAGATGACACAGCAGTGTTTGCCCCACCCTCATTAACCCCACTGTGGTGCCCTTAACTCCAACTGCCCTCGTGGCCATACTGGGCTACTTCCAGATTTCAAAGTGTAACAGTGTGAATGTGAACAGGGCGTCCTTGAAAAAGAGGTTCCCTCTCAAAGGACCTCCTTCGTATAAAGTTTAAATAAATAAAAAAATTTTGAGAGCACAGTGGCACAGCAGTTGGCGCTGCTGCATCACAACTACGAGGCAGAGCTGGCAAAGGCAGGAAACTTTCTGTGTGGCATTTGCGTGTTCTCTTGGGTTTACTCCGTGTGCTCTGGTTTCTTCCCACAATCTAAAGGCATGCATGTGAGGGTAATTGGTGACTCTAAACTGGCCGTAGGGTTTGTTTAGATACCAGGAAAGTGCTTTGAGTGATAATTGAGATTACAAAAAGTGCGATATAAATATGGTCCTTTATCCCTTTTATTAACAAGTACTACAGCAACTCCCCCAGAATATAAACTTCTCTGGTTTTCAGAATGACCACAAATGCAAGCTAGTACTAGCAATAGGGCTGGGTGATGTGACCTTAAATCAACATCATGATTAACTGAACAAATTACTTCTGTTTTGATTTTTTAAGACAATTATTTTTTATTTATATGGGAAGGCACAGGGAGGTGTGCCCAGTAAATACCTTAATTTATCAGTAGACTGTTGAAATTATTAATTATTTACTATATTATCTAATTTACAATTGAAAAGTTCTGCTTTTATTGTGAAGGCTCGGCTTTTACTTAGAAAGCAAAAGCAGCAGTTTAGTTTCATTTTCAAACTGCTGCAGTCAATTCATGATTTTTTTTAAAATGTCATAATGTAAAGATGAAGCAGCAATCATTTCAGCTCTACATCACCGCAACTACTCTTCTGCAGGTCCAAGATTAGCACCTTTGTTTATAGCAGGATTAAGCCAAAGGAACCACATGGAGAGACTCATTAACTACATTAAGTATCAGCTTGTATCGGATTTTTGGTCCATTATTCATTGTTTTAGCACTATTATTTCATAATGAATTTAACAAGGCTTTTATTTAGGAAACACACAGTGAGGAAAATAAACATCAGCAAAAATCACGTCGATTTTAGGGTCTAAATATCTATTTCGGTTCATTTTCAGTTAATCGCCCAGCCCTAGCTAGCAATATAGGTTTGTTTTTTGTTTAAACAGCCTCACCTATTATAAGAATTAAGCCTTTAAATACAGCAGCCATTTCAAGTCAACAGTTTGACAGTTTGGTATTGGATGATGCTGCACCAGAATCCTGCTTAATCAGTTTTACTAAGAGTTAAGATTTTTTTTTAAGCAGTGAGAAAATTCTTTGGAATCACAGCAGTTTAATTTTTTTAATGAAATGATACAATGATCAAGCCTTTGATAAAAAAGAATATTTGATTTTTTTTTTAAATTAATCCTTCCAGACTATGAGCCTAGCGATGGGTTTTTATATTTTCATATTTTAATCGTTATACCCGTGAATGAAACTTTTTCAAGTATGTGCAAGTCTGACTATCCGGCACATTAATATAAACACCATGGCTGGTTTGCACCAAACAGGTTTCACTTTTAAACCAGATTAATTCCTGATTCAAGTGAAAGTTCTGTTGCACCAAACCAGTCTGAAATTAAGATTAAATCCACCCTCTCTTTAAACCCAGTTTAGTTTTTACTTTAAACCAAGACTGCTTTTTTATTTCTGCTGCTCAAAAACTTTAAACTCTAATTTAAATTACTTTGCGTGAAGCCTAAAGAAATACTAGAAAAAAGTTATGCTAAAACTTATAGGAGACTCAGACCAACCCCTGCTGTGACGCTTATCCCACACAGGGTTTTTTGTTTTTTTTTAAACCAGACAGGGCATTAAAACAAAAACAATTAAACTCAGTGTTCCTTTAAACATTGCTCCCCCCCTTCCCCCACGGATTTAAGGGAAATCAGGTAAATCATCATGGAACAACTGAACAGGAAAAGAAAGGCTCCCTGTGAGTTTGATGTCTCACAGCGATGCATTTCCGGGCTTCTGAATCAGTTGTGGTGGTTTTGTTGCCAATTATGCTTTCATTTTGTTCAGCATGTGTTTTCAGTTCCTCCACCATTAATAGCAAGAAGGGAAGAGCGGATTTTCCAGACGGATGAGCCGCCTCTGAAATCAGCACGAATCACAGTAAACTTTTTCCTCAAAGAAAGCTGAAGAGTGATGCAGGAGCAAACCTCACTTTTCAACATTTAGAAATGCATTTGAACTAGCAGGGTTTAAAAAAAAAAAAAAAAAAGTCAAGTCTGACAGAATGGATTGTATTACAAACCTCCAAACTCACCTCCCCTAGTTTATGTACACTGTCCCCTGGGATGGCAGAGAGAACAACTTGTAAAGTAAACCTTTTGACTGCCTGACAATACCATGAGTACCAAATTCACAATGACGTTTACATCTACTTGTCCCTTTTTTTTCCCACCATTTCCCCACCCACTCACTTTCATGCTGCCTCAAGGTTTTTGTGCGCTGGAATTGATGCCAGGTGCTGTACTCTGAATGCCCCCTCGGTGGTAAGAATGCATCAAGAAAGCCGCACAATTGCAGCCAAACCCACCTAATCTCCCAAGGGCCACCACATCAGGGAGCGAGGCTTCCAGCTGAGTCAACACAACAATGTGTGTATATGTCAGTATGCATGGCTGTGTGTGTGTATTTTCTGTCAATCCAGCCCATGTTCATTCATGGGACAAATAAAGCATTGGGCTTTGGAGTTTTCTCCAGTTAACATGAACAAATGACTCATTTAAATCGTGTTTGTGTTTTTAAAACAAAGCAAGTTCTGAATGATTGGGTCTTATTTCCCGCTGTGCCTGTCTTTTTTGTTTTATCATTACACAACAGTACTGTGTTACTGTGCTTTCTTCATATTAATATACCTACAATGGCAGTATTAAGATATACAGTGATGTGAAAAAGTGTTTTCCCCCTTCCTGAGTTCTCATTTTTTTTGTGTTTGTCACACTTAAATGTTTCAGATCATCAAACAAATTTAAATATTAGACAATGACAACACAAGACTAAGTCGGTCACAGAGTGAATATGATATTAATACAGACAGCGTTGTAGGTTTTGCGGCACTCTACACCGTGGTCCAATGAAGAGGTGCGGAGTTTTCTCTGCGTTGTGGCAGATCCACAGTGAGGAGTGACCTGGACCTATGGCTGCACAGAAACCTGAGAATGGACCAGCTGTAGACGAAAACCATCTATTTATATGGCGTTTGTTGACGACGGCGACGTCGGTCGGTGACGGGGCCTAGACGGGGCCCAGCGGAGGAGCCGCCTAGCCAGACGGCGACGAGTGGCTGTGATCGGTGGATTCCGGCTGCGCCGGCGGTGCACGACATGACTGGCCAGGTAGACGGAGGCAGGCGCCGGCGATAGACGGCGGTGATCTGCGGAGCTGAGCAGCGTCACTCGGCGGAGAAGCTGCGCAGGAGCGGCGGGTCCAGTAGTGACCGAGCTAGTTGAGGCCTAGCCGGATTCTCTGCTTATTTCTATCCACAGGTCAGTAAAATGCCACCCAAAAAAGAGGAAATGGAAGAAATTAAAAAAACTCTGAACTTTGTGTTAGATGAACTGGCCAAAGTGACTAGCCAGCAGGACAAAATATTAGACCTAATACAGGAGGTACAAGCCCTACATTCAATAATAAAAGAAAAAGACAAAAAAATTATGGACCTGGAGCAACACGGGCGTCTTTTGGAGCAACGCGTTGAGGATCTTGAACAAGGTTCTCGCATTGATGACATAGTTATAAGTGGACTAGACATCAGATATCAGTCGTACGCCCATGCCGCTACAGGACTGAGTGGTGATATGAGTGTAGTCAGGAGTTTACTTGGAGCTGGTGTACTTGGTAACAGCCTTGGTTCCCTCAGACACGGCGTGCTTGGCCAGCTCACCGGGCAGCAGGAGGCGCACTGCGGTCTGGATCTCCCTGGAGGTGATGGTGGAGCGCTTGTTGTAGTGGGCCAGACGAGAGGCCTCGGAGGCGATGCGCTCAAAGATGTCGTTGACAAAGGAGTTCATGATGCTCATGGCCTTGGAGGAGATACCGGTGTCAGGGTGGACCTGCTTCAGTACCTTGTAAACGTAGATGGCGTAGCTCTCCCTCCTGGTCTTCCTCTTCTTTTTGCCTCCTTTACCGGTGGTCTTGGTCACGGCTTTCTTGGAGCCCTTCTTGGGCGCAGACTTGGCGGGTTCAGGCATCTTAGATTCACGCTATTGTACATGCTTCCATAAGTGAATCAATGTCCTTAGAAAACCAAGTGCTTCAGTTCCTTAATGATAAAGACATTAAGGTAGAAGCCAATGCGATCTCAGCCTGTTATGCTTTACCGAAGAAAGATAACAAAACAAAGAAATCAATTGTGATGCGCTTTGTGAACAGGAGGGTGAAAAATGACATACTGAGGCAGGCCAAAAAACTAAAGGAAACTCAAGTTTACCTAAATGAACACCTGACAAAAAAACCCGCTGAATTAGCACGGCAGGCACGGATGCTAAAGAAACATAATAAGATACAGTCAACCTGGACAAGAAATTGTAGAATTTGGATTAAACTAAATGGAACACCTGAGCAAGCAAAAAGTATAATGATCAGAGATGCTACTGACTTAGATAAATACAAATGAACACTGACTATGAAACACAGAGTGAGGAAACTCAAACTCTAAAAATATGCCACTATGCTGAACATAAACCACAAGAGATGGAGAATGATATTGATCCTGATAACCACTTTTTCAATAATATTCATAACCACTGTGAATATTACACTGAAAAGCAATTCAAAAGTCAAGTGCAATTAGATGGTAAACTGTCAATAATACACTTCAATAGCAGAAGTCTTAACAAAAACTTCTCACAGATTCAGGACTATTTAAAACAGCTAAACAGAAAATTCACAGCTATAGCAGTCTCTGAAACCTGGCTTAATGCAGACCAGGCTCCCCTGATGGCAATAGAGGGATATCAGATGTTTAACATTAACAGATCTCAAAAAAAGGGTGGTGGTGTTGCACTGTATATTGATGACCTATATAGATGTAAGCTTGTAAATGAAATGTCCTCAGCACTACCAGGGATTCTGGAATGTGTTACTGTTGAGATTGACCTAGACAAAACAAAAAATCTAATCATAAGCTGCATATACAGAACGCCGGGAACTTGCATTGAGACATTCAGAGATAAATTAGTCGAGCTGTACAATAATATTACTAGTAAGAAAATGGTAGCAATTTGTGGAGATTTCAATATTGATCTACTTAATCCACATCAACAAAATGTAGTTACAGAGTTCATGAACTCTATGTACAGCATGAGTCTATATCCCACAATAACACATCCCAGTAGAATCACAGCTCACTCTGCTACACTTATTGACAACCTGTTTGTCAATGTTCTCGACAAGAAAATAGAAAGTGGATTATTGATAAATGATATAAGCGACCACTTGCCAATCTTTGCACTTATCCATGGCCACACGGGGCCCAACCCAGAAAAAATCTCAAAATCGTTCAGACACAAATCACCAAACGCAATCAGTTCTTTTAAAGAGGACTTGCTGAAGCAAGACTGGACAGAAGTCTATATATCAGATGTAAATGAAGCCTATGACACATTTACAAACATTGTAACCACTCTTTATGAAAAAAACTGCCCATTAGTTAAAAAAAAGCTTAAACACAAATTTACTGACAAACCATGGCTAACCAAAGGACTACAAAAGGCGTGTAAAAAGAAAAATTTATTATATAAAGCTTTCATAAAGAAAAGGACAAAAGAAGCAGAGCAGCGGTATAAAACATACAAAAATAAGTTAACATATATAATAAGATGTAGTAAAAGAGACTATTACAGTAAAGAACTGGAAAAAAACAAAGACAATATTAAAAATACATGGACAATAATCAACAGTATCCTTGGAAATAAAAGCAGAAATACCAGCTACCCAACTAACACTCCAAAAAATAATAAATCGACTCCGAATGTGAATATAGCTTCACCTGCAGATGAATTTAATAATTTTTTTGTTAACATTGGACCTAAACTGGCCCGAGAAATACCCACTACGGTGCCAACAGGTGATTCAATATGCAATAACACTGCTGTAAAAGACACCATCTTCATAAAGAACACAGACGAAAGAGAGGTCATTGAAATTGTTAAATCGTTCAAAAGTAAAACATCTACTGACTGCGATGGTATTGATATGCTACTAGTCAAAACTGTTATCGAATGCATAGTGAAACCACTGACGTATATCTGTAACCTGTCTCTCCAATCAGGTATATTTCCCAATGCAATGAAAATAGCTAAAGTAATTCCGATTTACAAGACAGGCGACAGAGGGGAACTCTCCAACTACAGACCAATTTCACTATTACCGCAATTTTCCAAGATACTTGAAAAAATATTCTATGAGAGAATTGACAACTTCATACTGAAGAATGATTTATTGTGTGAGCAGCAATATGGGTTCAGACACAAAAGGACAACAGCATATGCCTTAATGGAATTTACAGAAAAAATATCAACAGCCATTGAAAATAAAGAGTATTCAGTTGGAGTATTCCTGGATCTTAAAAAAGCATTTGATACAGTAGATCACAATCTATTATTAAAGAAACTACAAAATTGTGGTATCAGAGGGGTAGCACTGTCCTGGTTAAGAAGTTACTTAAAGAATAGATATCAGTTTGTATGTGTTAACAACAAAAACTCAGAGCTACTGAAGGTCACCTGTGGAGTCCCACAGGGTTCAGTTTTGGGACCATTATTATTCAATATGTATATAAATGATATATGTAAAGTTTCAGAAAAAATGGACTTAATATTGTTTGCTGATGACACTAACCTGCTATGCAGTGGAAACAACTTGGAACAACTTCTGGATACACTCGGAAAGGAATTAGGAAAGCTGAAACTGTGGTTTGATTCAAACAAATTAACGCTCAATTTAAGCAAGACAAAATTTATAGTCTTTAACAACCATCACAACTACCCAGTACCCAAACTCAGTGTAAATGGTGTAGAGATTGAAAGGGTATCCGAAACTAAATTCCTTGGAGTAATAATTGATAACAAACTGTGTTGGAAGCCACATATTAATTATATAAAAGGTAAAGTATCCAAATCAATTGCAATATTACACAGAGTGAAAAATTTGCTGAATCAACCCACACTATACACCTTGTATCATTCATTAATACTCCCATACATGACATATTGTAATGAAGTATGGGGAAATACATATAAAACAAACATATATCCACTCTTTATGCTTCAAAAGAGAGCTATTAGAATAATCAACAAAGCAGCTTACAGGGAACCAACAAACCCACTTTTTCTTAAACAAAAAACTCTCAAGTTGAAAGATCTGATCGACTTTAAAACCGCAATAATAATGTTCAAAGTGAAGAATCTATCACTGCCCGCAAATATCCAAAAGTTGTTCCAAACAAGGGAGAAACGATATCACTTCAGAGGAACATGTATATTTCAAAAGCCTACAGTGAGAACAACTACCAAGCAACACTGTATTTCAGTGCAAGGTGTCAGATTATGGAACGATTTTGGACCTGAATTAAAATCATGTACAAAATTTTGAATAGTAACCGCTTAACTTAGACTAGCTCAGTTTTCTTTTTCTCTCAGTCATATTTTGTCTTAGCCTTGTTTTAAATTGTAATCGCTCTTGTCTTGTTTTCTCTTTTTTCTCCTTTGAATTCTTGGATGGAATATGGGTGGGCAATATAAGCTGCGGCTTCAGCCATCACCCATTTCGGATAACTCACGTGGAATTGTATAGTAGAAGGAGTCTTTGTCTAATTTGACCTTGTTGTTATATTATACAGTTTCTTTTAACCTGTAATGTACTATCCGAAATAAATAAATTCATTCATTCATTCATTCATTCAAGTAAACACAAAATGCAGTTTTTAAATGAAGGTGTTTATTATTACAGGTAAAAAAAAAACAAAAAAAACAAAACCTACATGGCTCTGTGTGAAAAACTGACTGCCCGCCTCTGTTAAAACATAACTGTGGTTTATCGCATCTTTGGAAAGCTGAGTTCAATTTCTCTAGCCACACCCAGGCTTGATGACTGCCACACCTGTTAGTAAACAAGAAATCACTTAAGTAGGACCTGCCTGACAAAGTGAACTAGACAAAAATATCCTCAAAAGCTAGACATCATGCTGCGATCCATAGTGATGGTGAAACTGAGGCCTTATGAAACAATGAACAACTTTGAGACAATTGCTTCATGCTTGACACAGTGTTATGAAACATTTAATAAAGAATGCCATCTGCTGACTGAGTGTCAGAACTGCGTCTGAGTGGAAGACCTGAAAAAGTCTCAATACATAGAGTTATTTAGACCTTCAGAGGTTGCACTACACTTTTTTGTTTTCTGTCATTTTCTCAGACAGGCTTGTACAAATTCTGTCAATCTGTTATCTATCATTTGAATTGAAGTTAATTAGATCACTCTCCATGTAATCTGTCAAATGATGGACAGCTTTCAGAATTTTTGTTATTGCTGGAAAAATTCTGTCCAAGGACAATTTTCATTGAACGAAACCTCTGAGATACAGTAGTGTGAAAAAGTGTTTGCCCCCTTCCTGATTTCTCATTTTTTTGTATGTTTCTCACACTTAAATGTTTCAGATCATCAAACAAATTTAAATATTAGACAAAGATAACACAAGTAAACTCAAAATGCAGTTTTTAAATGAAGGTGTTTATTAAGGGTAAAAAAAAAAAAAAATCCAAACCTACATGGCCCTGTGTGAAAAAGTGATTCCCCCCCGATGTTAAAACAGAAATTAACTGTGGTTTATCACATCTTTGGAAAGCTGAGTTCAATTTCTCGAGCCACACCCAGGCCTGATTACCGCCACACCTGCTCTCAATCAAGAAATCACTTAAATAGGACCTGCCTCACAAAGTGAAGTACACAAAAAAAATCCTCAAAAGCTAGACATCGTGCTGTGATCCAAAGAAGTTCAGGAACAAATGAGAAACAAAGTAATTGAGCTCTCATCATCATCATCATCATCATCATAGCAGTCGGTCGGGGGCGACAATGATTGCTTCATTTAGGTCTGATCAGATTCCTCCATGCAGCTCTGTAATTCGCCTTCCGCTGCCAGGAACTCCTGACCTTGTTAACCCAGGCGACGTCCGAGCTGGTATGAGTTGCTCTCTGACTGACCATTTCATGAAACTGCTTGCAAAGTATTTGAGTACCGCTAGCTTCCCCCCCCCCCACCCCACAATATTTTTTATTGAACATTTTTTTTCACAAACATAGCACACACAGTTAGACACTAACACAAAAGTAATTTAAAAAATTAAAAAGAACAATAACAAAATAACAAAAAAAAGTGTAATAAAAACAACAACAGCCAATAACAAAAACAAGTCAACAACAATGCTCCTCTGTTTAGTCTAGGTAATCTATTACATAAGAATACATAATATACATTCACCAGCTTGGAATTTGCAAGGTCCACACATATCATTCACCTTCTTCTTCAGAAGTTATGTTTAATTTCTTTACATAATCAATGAAAGGTCTCCATATATTCTCAAACACATTTTCCTTTGATTTCAGTATATATGTTATTCTTTCTAGTGGAAGGTTTGTTAACATCTGTCTTAACCACTGAGTCACATCTGGTCTATGAGTCTTTTTCCACAGTAGTGCAATACATTTTTTGCCATTAAGCAAAATGAGGTCTATGAATGCTCTTTCACTCTTATTAAAGTTATGTTTTTCTGGATACAGATCCAACAAAAACAGTTTAGGATTCAATGTGATTTGTTTTGAAATTATTTTTTCAACTGTTACCCTCACCTCTTCCCAAAACATTCTGATTTTTCTACATTCCCATAAACTGTGAAATAGGGTTCCTTTACTTTCCATACATTTTGTGCATGTATCTGGTATGTTTTTAAATTAAATTAAATCACCCTTTATTGTCATTCAACTGTACAACCAATCATGTACAGTAGAACGAGATTGTGTTTTACCTATCTACTGTGTTAATCACACACACCCCAAGTGTAGAATCAGAGGGCCGCTGCCATGCAAGGCGCCGCCACAAATTTCCCTCCTCCAATCCATTATTGCTGAGCACCAAGCTGGATGGCAGGAAGTTCCACTTTTATATGGTCTTCGGCATGACCCGGACGGGATTTGAACCCCTGCCTGCTGGGTGTGGGGCGGATGCTCTACCAACTGAGCCGGTATATGATTTACTGGTATAGATTTTGTTATATCTATTTAATTCCACTGGTGTAACATACATCCGCATTAACCATTTAAAATGTATCAGTTTAAGATGTACATTTATTGATTTGGTTTGAGCTCCTGCACAAGCCATTTCCCATTGTTCCTCTGAAATTTCAATTTGCAGGTCTTCTTTCCAGTCATTCAGTCTTTTCTGTGAGTTTTTGCTTGAGAATAGTGTCAATGAGTTGTAAAACTCTGAAATAATACCCTTTCTCTTACTATCTTTCATCAAAATTTTTTCCAAAGTTGAATAAGTAGGTCGGGTGAGAGCATTATATTGATTTGAACGAATAAAATTTCTAAGCTGAAGATATTTTAAAAAAGTGTGTTCTATTAAGATTGAATTTAATCCTCAGTTCTTCAAAAGACATTATGTTATCTGAGCGTGACGAATGTAAGTCTTGAATCTTTTGAATCCCTTTTAAATTCCATACTTTAAATACAATATCCGCTCTCCCTGGTGTAAAATATTGATTACCCCATATTGGGCTAAATTGTGACAGTGAGTGTGGTTCTTTTAAATATTTTTTAGTTTCACACCATATTTTGATCATGTGCTTTACAATTGGATTTTTAACTTGTTTCTGTAATTTTTTAGCCGAGTCTGAGTATATGAATAAGGGAAGAGGTAAAGGTAAATTGTATGATTCCATTTCAGTCCAGTGAGGAGGATCATTTGATGAAAAATAATATGTCATAGACCTCAGTTGTGCTGACCAGTAATACAACATAAAGTTTGGACATTTCAGACCTCCACGATCAAATGGTAAATATAGTAAGGACAAACGTAATCTAGCCTTCCTATTGTTCCATATAAATTCCACTAACTTTTTTTTTAATTCTTGAGAATAGATCTGAAGGTGGTGGTAAAGGAATGTTTTGAAATAAATAAAGTATTTTGGGTAAGATATTACTTT
Organism: Pholidichthys leucotaenia; assembly: GCA_020510985.1. NCBI lineage: Eukaryota > Metazoa > Chordata > Actinopteri > Cichliformes > Pholidichthyidae > Pholidichthys > Pholidichthys leucotaenia. The sequence continues at coordinate 152,610,328 of CM035838.1, forward strand.
TAAGTATATTAATTCTCCCGATCATCGACATTGGTAGTGACATCCATCTCTGAAGCAACTCATTAATATTTGTCATAAAGGCTTCATAGTTGGCATTGGCGACTGATTCTAGCTTAGGCAAAATTTGAATTCCTAAATATTTAAACTGATCTACAACATTGAATTGGTTTACCTCAGGAGATGGATGATTTCTCTGGGTCTCATTTAACATTAATATTGAAAATTTTGTTTTCTTTATTTTATATCCTGATATATCCCCAAAGTTCTTTATTAAATTTAACAAGGTCGGAATTGATTTTTTAAAATTCGACATAAACAAAATTATGTTATTGGCATACAGGGAGATTTTATGTTCTGTTGGTCCTACTTTAATTCCATATATTTGTGGATGTAAATGTACTGCCATCGCTAAAGGTTCAACTGCCATAGTAAACAATAAAGGTGAAAGTGGACAGCCTTGTCGACATCCTCTATTGATTTTTATTGATTTTGAGATATTGCTGTTTGTTAGGATTTCTGCTGTAGCATTATTGTATATTATCTGGACCCATTTTATGAAATTATTTCCAAGTCCAAACTTTTGTAGGACTTCAAAAAGATAAGGCCATTCGACCCTATCAAAGGCCTTTTCGGCGTCCAATGATAAGAGAGCTGTATCCGGTGCTTCTTTATTGGAATAAATAATATTAAATAGTCTTCTTACATTATGGAAGCCTTGTCTTCCCATTATAAAGCCATTCTGATCTCGGTTAATAATATTTGGTAATTTCTTGTCGTCATTTTGCTAAAATTTTTACAGATTATTTTAAGATCAGCATTTAATAGGCTTATTGGTCTCATGTTTTCACATTTATTAGAGGGTTTACCTGGTTTTGGCAACAGTATAATTAAGGCATTATTTATGTATGATGGTAAATTACCATTTTGAAATGCTTCTAAAACCATTTCCAAAAGTGGTTTTATTAATTTATTCTTAAATTTTTTATAGTGGTCGACTGGAAGACCATCTGGTCTTGCTCTCTTTCCTGATTTCATATTATCAATGGCTTGCCCAACTTCTTCTTGACTAATTTTAGACTCCAGTATCTCCCTGTTTTCATTTGGAATACCTGGTATGGATAATCCACCCAAAAACCAATTTAGTTTTGTTAAGTCAGTTTCATTTTTTGTATCATACAGTTTTTCATAATAATCTCTAAAGGCACTATTAATTTCTAAAGGATCTATAACTACCTGTCCGTTACTTATAATACTGGTAATTGGTGTTTTAGATTCTAATTGTTTAATCTGCCATGCCAATAATTTTCCTGATTTTTCACCTTGTTCATAAAAAGTTCGCTTCAATCTTAGAAGACTCGAGGCAGCTCTATTCGCTGATTTTTTGTCATATTCAGCTCTCAGAATCAGTAATTCGTTCTCTAACTGTGGGTTACTTCCTGCATACACCTTTTCTTAAAGAGTTTTTATTTTACGTTCCAATTGGACTCTCTCCTCTCGGGTCTTCTTAGATTTTGAACCTGTATAACTAATAATATGCCCCCTAATAAAAGCTTTGAAAGTCTCCCACTTTATACATGCCGTTGTTTGTGTAGTATTGATATCAAAGAACTCATCTGTTTTTCTATGTATTTAACAAATTCCTCATCCTGAAGCCATTTATGTTGAAAATGCCACCTAACTGAGCCCTTTGTCAATTTCTTATCTACATATACTAGACAGCAGGGTGCATGATCAGAGATCACAATGTTATCATAGAAACAGTTTTGAATCTTGGACCTTAATTCTGTAGAGATCAAAAAGTAGTCAATACGTGAGAATGTCTTATAGGTATTAGAATAACAAGAATAGGCTTTGACTTGTGGTTTCATTTCTCTCCATATATCTAGCAATCTCAATTCTTTCATAAAATGATTAATGGTCATCCTACGTCCATTGTGCGTACAGTCCAGTCCTGTTGATCTATCTATACTGGGATTCAATGTACAATTAAAATCCCCTGCTATTACAGTGGGGCAAAAAAGTATTTAGTCAGCCACCAATTGTGCAAGTTCTCCCACTTAAAGGCCAAATGTCACGTAACAGGGTACTTTAAATATCTTGAAACTAGATATAAAAGGGAACCGATCCGTTCGGGTCTTGGTGCATATGCTTCAGTAACAACGGAATGTTCGTTAATTTAAAACTGCCGCGCTTGGCCTGACACGGCCCCTGGAATCGCCTGGGGAAGAAGGCGGAAGTGACGAAATCGATTGTACCCTAGTTTGATGCTTGGGGTATTTCAATTGATTGTTTATATGGAGACTGGAAGGTTGAAGTGAGCAACAAGAAAGAAAAAATTGGATATTTCACCCATACCTTAAAACGGGACTATCAGGGACAGCTGGGTAATAAGGGACACTTCTCTGGGAAATGTTTTCATACCTGTCAAGTGAGACGTTTTCGCCGTACTTCAACACCGTAAAAAGCGGCTATAAGGGACGGCGGAGCAACAAGGGACACCTCTCTGGGAAATGCCCCAAATGCAACTCGTGGTGTTATTGTCAAATATTTTAAGGATTCATGGATATTTGACAATAACAACACAACTCAGCGTCCGGCGCAAAATTAAAAAAAAAAGCAGAATTCTGTATTTGTCAGGCGATCTCTCTCTGTTCCGCAACCGCTGCACAGCTGAACGTGTTAAACCATTGTCCTAATGACTTCTCATTGTAGTGAGAATAGCTCACGCTGAGCGATCAGCCCGCCCCAACAATCTGACTAATGATTGACTCCACACTTCTCATTGTAGTGATAATAGCTCAGGCTGAGCCATCTGCCAGCACCAGCTGTGGGGGATCACACACAGGACGTGCTCCGCAACACACTCAATTTTTTTTCCCGTATATTTTTCTTTTGGGCGTACAGAAATGGCAATACGCCCGTTTTTGCTAAAATTGCATTTTCCTCGTATTTTCCTTAAAATATTTGACAATAACAACACGAACTACATTTAAAACTTCCCAGAAAAGTGTCCTCCACCACTCCGCCGTCCCCCACAGCTGCGCTTGGCACCAAAATATGGCGAAAACGTCTCACTTGACAGGTATGCGCCTCCATTTTCATATTGATCTGGTCAATTTCTTGACAGCAGCGGCTCTCCTCCACTGTAATAATAATGGCTTCCGAAAAATCAATATTTATGGGGCGCCCTCGACAGACCCCCTTCGGCTTCACAATTCTGGAGGCGATTAATGTCCAGTTCAATGACATTTTCCACTGGTTCTGCTCTCTGGTCATCGTTGGAACTGTTGTCATCAGACAAAGCATCTGATTCTGTCTCGGACGGCTCGAACCTGTAAGGTTCAATGCCTCTGTCACTGTCTGAACCACTGACAAAAAAAAAGACAAAAAAAAAAAGACAAAACTAAACTAATTTGTTCACAATCACTGTCACTTTCTGTCATGATTGTCCAATGTTGATAAGTGTGAATGTGGATAGGCAGGGCAGCCAGGGTACAACTGGTGATGTCAAAAACATGGGCGTGGTCTGGACTGGCTGTCACAAGCCAGCAAGCAAGGTGGGGCCTTCACCTGGTGTATTTTGTGCAATTATGTAAATACAGGTGGGTGATATGGTCTCCGGTATGAATATTTGGTTTAAGCTATGTGTATTTTATCTAAATTCGTTGTTATTTAGAAAAAAAAATTACGTGACATTTGGCCTTTAAAAGATGAGAGAGGTCTCCAATTTTCATCATAGGTATACCTCAACTATGAGAGACAAAATGAGAAAAAAAAATCCAGAAAATCACATGGAAGGATTTTTAATGAATTAATTGGTAAATTCCTCAGTAAAATAAGTATTTGGTCACCTACAAACAAGCAAGATTTCTGGCTCTCACAGACCTGTAACTTCTCTTTAAGAGGCTCCTCTGTCCTCCACTCGTCCTTGTATTAATGGCACCTGTTGAACTCGTTATCAGTATAAAAGAGACCTGTCCACAACCTCAAACAGTCAGACTCCAAACTCCACTATAGCCAAGACCAAAGAGCTGTCAAAGGGACACCAGAAACAAAATTGTAGACCTGCACCAGGCTGGGAAGACTGAATCTGCATTAGGTAAGCAGCTTGGTGTGAAGAAATCAACTGTGGGAGCAATTTTTAGAAAATGGAAGACATACAAGACCACTGATAATCTCCCTCCATCTGGGCTCCATGCAAGATCTCACACCGTGGGGTCAAAATGATCACGAGAACGGTGAGCAAAAATCCCAGAACCACATGGGGGGACCTAGTGATGACCTGCAGAGAGCTGGGACCAAAGTAACAAGGCTACATCAGAAACACACTACGCTGCCAGGGACTCTAATCCTGCAGTGCCAGACGTGTCCCCCTGCTTAAGCCATTACATGTCCAGGCCCATCTGAAGTTTGCTAGAGAGCATTTGGATGATCCAGAAGAGGACTGGGAGTATGTCATATGGTCAGATGAAACCAAAATAGAATTTTTTGGTAAAAACTCAACTTGTCGTGTTTGGAGGGGAAAAAACACCATACCTACTGTGAAGCATGGGGGGGTGGAAACATCATACTTTGGGCTGTTTTTCTGCAAAGGGGACCAGGGACGACTGATCCCGTGTAAAGGAAAGAATAAATGGGGCCATGTATCGTGAGATTTTGAGTGAAAACCTCCTTCCATCAGCAAGGGCATTGAAGATGAAACATGGCTGGGTCTTTGAGCATGACAATGATCCCAAACACACCGCCCAGGCAACAAAGGAGTGGCTTCGTAAGAAGCATTTCAAGGTCCTGGAGTGGCCTAGCCAGTCTCCAGATCTCAACCGCATAGAAAATCTTTGGAGGGAGTTGAAAGTCCGTGTTGCCCAGCGACAGCACCAAAACATCACTGCTCTAGAGGAGATCTGCATGGAGGAATGGGCCAAAATACCAGCAACAGTGTGTGAAAACCTTGTGAAAACTTACAGAAAACGTTTGACCTCTGTTATATACCCTTTGTTGGCAATGACAAAGTATTGAGATGAACTTTTGTTATTGACCAAATAACTTATTTTACTGAGGAATTTACCAATTAATTCATTAAAAATCCTTCAATGTGATTTTCTGGATTTTTTTTTCTTATTTTGTCTCTCATAGTTGAGGTATACCTATGATGAAAATTGGAGACCTCTCTCATCTTTTAAGTGGGAGAACTTGCACAATTGGTGGCCGACTAAATACTTTTTTACCCCACTGTATATGTTGCCCTGTAAGTGATGATAAAGTGAGGAATAAATTAACAAAGAAGTTTTGATCATCAATATTGGGGCCATATAAGTTCACCAGATTTATATTTTCTAATAACAAAGATCCTTGGATAATTGGATATCTTCCAAATTTGTCTCCAATTACATTTTTCGTTTGAAATGGGACTGTTTTATGTATGAGAATCATAACTCCCCTAGCTCGGGATGAAAATGATGAGGTGAACACGTTACCTTGCCATCTTCTCCAAATTTTTTTTACATCCTCCTCTAATAGATGAGTTTCTTGTAAAAATACAATTTTTGAATCCATGTCTTTTATTTTATTCATGACTTGTTTAAGTTTTTTAAGATTTTGTAGACCTCTGCAATTCCATAAGTTAAATTAAGATTAACGCTTTGATCTATGATCAATAAGGAGTTTGAGATTACCTTGCAATATGAACATACTCTTACAGGGAAGCAAAAACATGGATGATAGAACATTCATCCTACAAACTAAACAAAAACAGATTCCCTTTCTCCACATTCGTGGTAATCCCCCCAAAATCAAAAAATTATGTCTCCCGTTATAGCTAGTGACTGTTCCACACCTGCGAGGATCAGTCAAACCACTCTCTCTTTCTCCTCTCAATCACCCTGACTCTACTACTATTCTTATGACATTAACTCTCTTCTGTAGTTTTTTCAACATAACTTCAAAGTTTTATAGCAACGTTGTACATCATAACTTTTTTTTAATACAGTCTGTATTTTGTAGACATGTTTATGTTTCAGATCAATCAGATGTCTGTACATATGTTTAAATGTTCTACCTTTGTCATGTTCATGCTTAGCTCCCGCCAGTCTCCTTTTGGATCTGCTTGATGAGCTCCTGCGCCTCTTGAGGGGTCTTGAAGGTGTGGGTTCTCCCCTTATATGTGACCAGCAGTCTTGCCGGATGAATTACTCCGTGACGAATCCCGAGGATGCGCAGCTCTTTGCGGGCGGGGTCCAACTGTTTTCTCAATTGTTGTATTCCTGCAGCCAAGTCCGGATAGAACCGCACCTGTTGGTCCTGGTATTTAATTTCCCCTTTAGCTCGCGCCGCATTGGTGACTGTCATCTTGTCTCTGTAGTTGAGGATCTTCATAATCAGCGTCCTCGGTGGTGTCTTATTAACTCTCGGTGGGCCGATTCGGTGAGCTCTCTCTAAAACGACCAATGACTGCAGATCCGCGTTATTCAGCGCTTCTGGAATCCACTTTTCCAAAAAGGAACACGGGTCCCGTCCCTCCGTTCCCTCCGGGAGGCCCACCAGCCTCAAATTATTCCATCGCGAGCGGGATTCCAAGTCTAGGACGTTATCTTCCAGACTTTTGCATTTTAATTCCAGTGTTTGCAGTTTAGTTTGCAGGCTGGTGACGTTATCTTCAGTGCTTGAACTTCGGAGCTCCGCCTGCGACACTCGCTCCATGCAGTCGTTTATTTCTTTTCTCATACCTTCTATCGCTGCTATAATCCCGTCGAATTTAGACGAAAACTCTGTTCTCATGGAGTTGATGGCAGTGAGCACTACGTTTGTCCCCTCTTCAGCAGTTCCCGCTCCGCCGCTGGCTCCCTCCTCCGCCATTGCCTCTGGAATTTCCTCTGTTTCGCCTCAAGCGTGGAAGTCTGTTAGCTTGGGTTGTTTTGTCGAGTTACCTTTTCCTCCACCTAATTTTCCAACCTTAGTCTTTACCATATCCACGCCAAAACGCTAGGATGGGTTTTTGTTCCATTTAAGAGAGTTTTAGTAATTTGTTTTTATTTTCAAGAGCAGAGCAGTGTGAAACACGTCTTCCTACGTGGCCGCCATAACCGGAAGTCCACCGCTAGCTTTTGCTGGACTAGCGACACATTCAGTCTGGAAAAGGTTATAAAGCCATTTCTTAAGCTTTGGGACTCCAGCGAACCACAGTGAGAGCCATTATCCATAAATGGGGAAAACATAGAACAGTGGTGAACCGTGACCAGCTGACCAAAATTACCCCAAGAGCGCAGCAACGACTCATCTAAGAGGTCACAAAAGATCTCAACAACATCACCATAGAACTGCAGGCCTCACTTGCCTCAGTTAAGGTCAGTGTTCATGACTCCACCATAAGAAAGAGACTGGGCAAAAATGGCCTGCATGTGCAGAGTTCCAAGACGAAAATCACTGCTGAGCAAAAAGAACGTAAAGGCTCATCTCACTTTTGCCAGAAAACATCTTGATGATCCCCAAGACTTTTAGGAAAATACTCTGTGGACTGATAAGACAAAAGTTGAACTTTTTGGAAGGTGTGTCCCATTACATCTGGCGTAAAAGTAACAGCATTTCAGAAAAGGAACATCATACCAACAGTAAAATATGGTGGTGGTAGTGTGATGGTCTGGGGCTGTTTTGCTGCTTCAGGACCTGGAAAACTTGCTGTGGTAAATGGAATCATGAATTCTGCTGTCTACCAAAAAATCCTGAAGGAGGATGTCCGGCCATCTGTTTGTGACCTCAAGCTGAAGCGCACTTGGGTTCTGTAGCAGGACAATGATCCAAAACACACCAGCAAGTCCACCTCTGAATGGCTTTAGAAAAAGCAAAATGAAGACTTTGGAGTGGCCTAGTCAAAGTCCTGACCTGAATCTGGTTGAGACGCTGTGGCATGACCCTAAAACATAAGTGATCCGAAATGGGTGATGGCTGAAGCCGCAGCTTATACTGCCCACCCATATTCCATCCAAGAATTCAAAAGAAAAACAAACAAGAGCGATTACAATTCAGAACAAAGCTAAAATAAAATGTGACAAAAAAACAAAAAAACAAAAAAAACAACTAAGCAACAACACAACGCAGACTGGATATGACAATCCTTATGTGATTTTATATGTCATCTTGTATATATGTTTGGAGTATTTCTTCCTTTAGTTTTTGTTTAAATTGTCCAAGCGTTATACATGATTTTAATTCAGGGCCAAAATCGTTCCATAATCTGACTCCTTGCACTGAAACACAGTGTTGCTTGGTGGTAGTTCTCACTGAAGGTTTTTGAAATATACATGTTCCTCTGAAATGATGTTGTTTCTCCCTTATTTGGAACAGCGTTTGGATATTTGCGGGCAGTGATAGATTCTTCACTTTAAACATTATTACTGCAGTTTTAAAGTCAACCAGATCTTTCAACTTGAGAGCTTTTAATTTAAGAAAAAGTGGGTTTGTTGGTTCCCTGTAAGCTGCTTTGTTTATTATTCTAATAGCTCTCTTCTGAAGCATAAAGACTGGATATACATTTGTTTTATATGTATTTCCCCATACTTCATTACAATATGTCATGTATGGGAGTATTAATGAATGATACAAGGTATACACTGTGGGTTGATTCAGCAAATATTTCACTCTGTGTAGTATTGCAACTGATTTGGATATTTTACCTTTAATATAATTAATATGTGACTTCCAACAGAGTTTATTATCAATTATTACACCAAGAAATTTAGTTTCGGATACCCTTTCAATCTCTACACCATTTACACTGAGTTTAGTTACTAAGTTGTTGTGATGGTTGTTAAAAACTATAAATTTTGTCTTACTTATATTGAGCGTTAATTTGTTTGAATCAAACCACAGTTTAAGCTTTCCTAATTCCTTTCCGAGTATATCCAAAAGTTGTTCCAAATTGCTTCCACTGCATAATAAATTAGTGTCATCGGCAAACAATATTAAATCCTTTTTTTCCTGAAACTTTACATATATCATTTATATACATATTGAATAACAATGGCCCCAAAACTGAACCCTGTGGGACTCCACAAGTAACCTTCAGTAACTTTGAGTTTTTGTTACCAACACATACATACTGATATCTATTCTTTAAGTAACTACATAACCAGGACAGTGCTACTCCCCTAATACCACAATTTTGTAGTTTCTTTAATAATAAGTTATGATCCACTGTATCAAATGCTTTTTTAAGATCCAGGAATACCCCAACTGAATACTCTTTATTTTCAACGACGGTTGATATTTTTTCTATAAATTCCATTAGAGCAAATGCAGTTGTCCTCTTGTGTCTGAACCCAAATTGCTGCTCGCACAATAAATTATTCTTCAGTATGAAGTTGTCAATTCTCTCATAGAATATTTTTTCAAGTATCTTGGAAAATTGCGGCAATAGTGAAATTGGTCTATAGTTTGAAAGTTCCCCTCTGTCACCCGTCCTGTATATCGGAATTACTTTAGCTATTTTCATTGCATTGGGAAATATACCTGTTTGGAGAGACAGGTTACAGATATACGTCAGTGGTTTCACTAAGCATTCAATAATAGTTTTGACTAAGAGCATGTCAATACCATCACAGTCCGTAGATGTTTTACTTTTAAACGATTTAACAATTTCAATGACCTCTCTCTCGTCTGTGTTCTTTATGAAAATGGAGTCTTTTATAGCAGTGTTTTTGCTTATTGTATCACCTGTGGGTGCCGTAATGGGTATTTCTCAAGCCAAATTAGGACCAATGTTAACAAAAAAGTTATTAAATTCATCTGCAGGTGAAGCTGCATTCACACTCTGAGTCGTTTTATTATTTTTTGAAAAATTGGTTGGGTAGCTTGTATTTCTGTTTTTATTTCCAAGAATATTGTTAAGTATTGTCCATGTATTTTTAATATTGTCTCTGTTTTTCTCCAGTTCTTTACTGTAATAGTCTCTTTTCCTACATCTTATTATACAGTATATGTTAACTTATTTTTGTATGTTTTATACCGCTGCTCTGCTTCTTTTGTCCTTTTCTTTAGAAAAGCTTTATATAATAATTTCTTCTTTTTACAGGCCTTTTGTAATCCTTTGGTTAACCATGGCTTATCGGTAAATTTATGTTTAAGCTTTTTCTTTACTAATGGACGATTTTTTTCATAAAGAGTGGTTACAATGTTTATAAATGTGTCATAGGCTTCATTTACATCTAATACATAGACTTTTGTCCAGTCTTGCTTCAGCAAGTCTTCTTTAAAAGAACTGATTGCATTTTGTGATTTGTATCTGAAAGATTTAAAAAAAATTTCTGTATTGGCCCCCGTGTGGCCATGGATAAGTGCAAAGGTTGGCAAATGGCCACTTTTATCATTTATCAATAATCCACTTTCTATTTTCTTATCAATAATATTAACAAACAGGTTGTCAATAAGTGTAGCAGTGTGGACTGTGATTCTACTGGGATGTGTTATTGTGGGATATAGACTCATGCTGTACACAGAATTCATGAACTCTGTAATTACATTTTGTTGATATGGATTTAGTAAATCAATATTGAAATCTCCACAAATTACTACCATTTTCTTACTAGTAATATTATTGTACAGCTCGACTAATTTATCTCTGAATGTCTCAATGCAAGTTCCCGGCGTTCTATATATACAACTTATAATTAGATTTTTTGTTTTATCTTGGTCAATCTCAACAGTAACACATTCCAAAATCCCTGGTAGTGCAAAGGACATTTCATTTACAAGTTTACACCAATACAGGTCATCAATATACAGTGCAACACCACCACCCTTTTTTTGAGCTCTGTTAATATGAAACATCTGATATCCCTCTATTGCCATCAGGGGAGCCTGCTCTTCATTAAGCCAAGTTTCAGAGACTGCGATAACTGTAAATTTTCTGTCTAGCTGTTTTAAATAGTCCTGAATCTGTGGAAAGTTTTTGTTAAGACTTCTGCTGTTGAAGTGTATTATTGATAGTTTACCATCTAGTTGCACTTGACTTTTGAATTGCTTTTCGGTGTAATATTCACAATGATTATGAATATTATTGAAAAAGTGGTTATCGGGATCAATATCATTTTCCATCTCTTGTAGTTTATGTTCAGCATAATGGCATATTTTCAGTTTGAATTTCCTCACTCTCTGTCAAATGACTTCCTCCAACTGGGGATAATTGATGTCTACTCAAGTCAGTCATAAGTTTTTTTGTTTGTTTTATTTATTTATTTATTTTTTTTAAAGTACATTGACATGGTATGTCAGAAGAACTATTGTTGCCGTGTGTGTGGATATGGATTTTTATAGTCTCTTAATTTTCTTAATCAGTGTTCATCTGTATTTATTTAACTCAGTAACATTCCTGATTATTATACTCTTTGCTTCCTCAGGTGTTCCATTTAGTTTGATTCAAACTCTACAATTTCTTGTCCATGTTGCCTGTATCTTATTTTGTCTTTTCAGCATCCGTGCTTGCCATGCTATTTCAGCATTAGTTTTTGTTAGATGTTTATTTAGGTAAACTTCTGTTCCCCGTAGTTTTCTGGCCTGCCTCAGTATGTCATTCTTTACCCTTCTGTTCACAAAGCGCATCACAATTGATTTCTTTATTATCTTTTCTGGGTAAAGCATGACAGGCTGAAATTGCATTTGCTTCAACCTTTATATCTCTACTATCAAGGAACTGAAGCACCTGGTTTTCCAGGGAGACTGATTCACTCAGGGAAGCATCCTCTCCTCTCAATCCTGCTGTAGCATGAGCATATGATTGATATTTAATGTCTAGTCCACTTATAATTAGATCATCCATATGAGAACATTGTTCAAGATTCTCGACGCGTCGCTCCAAGTCTGCAATTTTTTTGTCTTTTTCCTTAATTGTTAATTTTAATTCTCGGACATCTTCCATTAGTTCTATTATTTTAGCCTGCTGACTAACCACTTTGGTCAGTTCTTCTGACAAGAAGTTCAGAGATTTTTTGATCTCTTCCATTTCCTCCTTCTTTGGTGGCATTTTTACTGACCTGTGGATAGTAAAACAATCTCTGCTGGTGTCGCCGGTATCCGATCCGACCGACCTCGAATCCAGCTGGGCCTCAGCTAGCCCCCTCCGCTGCTAGTCCCGCTGCTTACCGCCGCCGTAACCGAGCTCCTGTCCAGCCGGGCACCGGAAGCTCCTCCACCGAGTCCCGCTGCCCACCGCTGCTGCAGCCGAGCTCCGATCCTGCTGGTTCATGCTCGAAAATCTTCCATGGTGGCTGAATTACAACAATTCTGCAAAGATGAGTGGGCCAAAATTCCTCCACAGTGCTGTAAAATACTTATTGTCAGTGTTTGCAAATGCTTCTTCTTCCGGCTTTCAGAGAGAGCAGACGCATTTCTTCTCCTCTCCTCCTCCGCCTCCCTTGACTGATCCCAGCTTGCTGTGTCCTGTCTGTGTCTCGCTCTCCTTCTCGCTGACCTCAATCCAAACGGAAAATTATGGAATTGGTGAGCTGGCTTTAAATGCAATTGACACCACTTTTTCAAACAGAAAATCGGGCTCGGGGGAGCCCAAGTGTTAGAGACTCATGGGACAATTGGAAACTCATGTGTCTGTGTGATCTTTCAATTGAGGATGTGGAAGACATCTACCTGTTTGGCTTCATGATCACAGGATTTATGCTGTTTGGCTTTGGAGTTTTCCTGGTGTATCGGAAATTAAAGAAGTTGGAAGAGCTAATCAAAATGCGGACCCGGCGAAGCTCCTTCAACAATTCGACCAGCTGGGGAGGGCACTGATAGCGGCAAATGGCGAACTGAATCGGAAGGTGGGAAACATCTCGGAGTCGCTGGGTGCTCTCCAGGGAATGTTTTTAAAGCCTGTGAATGTTAATGTAAATTGTGATGCACAGAATCGCATGAGAGATGAAAATTCTATGCTCTAAGTGAACTGTGCTCATCAGGCCTTGATTCGGCGTCCTGGGAGAACTCATTCCTCCAGGAGAAAAGATAAGGCAGAAGGGAGTTTTGGCTTCTGTCTAACCCAAACATTCTGATGTGCAGCAATCTGAACTCTCCAAGGACAGCGTCATCATGTGACTAACATGGAATTTTACCATCTGACATGAAGAGAGATGAACTCTGTGGACATGTTATCTATGTTTTAGAACACCATGGACTTAACATCTAGCCGTTGCCTAGGAGAGGATTTTTGTTGTCCACCAGTACTGATACTTCACACACTGCATTCACACTGATATCACATGACTGACATACACACACTGGTCTCTCTCTTGCTTTGTTAATGTGTGGATCTGTATCTTGTTTGCTAAGTGTGCAATTAGAGGGTTTTTTTCTATGTGATCACAATCTGGCTCACTTGAGCTATATTTTGATAACTATGCTTTTTTCTCTCTGCCCAATGTGTCACCCCCTCCCCCTCTTTACCCCCACTGTATGAGGCGCCTGTAAGTGGCTGCCGCGTCATTAGGGAGCGCTTAACACGAGCGCACCCTAGTGATAAGTAAAATTCCTTGTATGTGTAAGCATGCTTGGCAATAAAGTTGATTCTGATTCTGATTGCAGTTGTTGCTGCTAAGGGTGGCCCAACCAGTTATTAGGTTTAGGGGGCAATCATTTTTTCCCCACAACCAGGGCCGTGCAGGTTTGGGTTATTTTCCCTTTAATAATAAACACTTTCATTTAAAAACTGCATTTTGTGTTAACTATTGTTATCTTTGTCTAATATTTAAATTTGCTTGATCTGAAACATTTACACTACCGTTCAAAAGTTTGGGGTCACCCAGACAATTATTTTGTGTTTTCCATGAAAAGTCACACTTATTTACCACCATGAGTTGTAAAATGAATAGAAAATATAGTCAAGACATTGACAAGGTTAGAAATAATGATTTGTATTTGAAATAATAATTTTTTCCTTCAAACTTTGCTTTCATCAAAGAATCCTCCATTTGCAGCAATTACAGCATTGCAGACCTAACATGATTGCACAAGGGTTTTCTAATCATCCATTAGCCTTCTGACGCAATGAGCAAACACATGGTACCATTAGAACACTGGAGTGACAGTTGCTGGAAATGGGCCTCTATACACCTATCTAGATATTACACCAAAAACCAGACATTTGCAGCTAGAATAGTCATTTACCACATTAGCAATGTATAGAGTGTATTTCTGATTAGTTTAAAGTTATCTTCATTGAAAAAAAGTGCTTTTCTTTGAAAAATAAGGAAATTTCTAAGTGACCCCAAACTTTTGAACAGTAGTGTAAGTGTGACAAACATTCAAGAAAAAAAAAAAAAAAAAGGAAATATGGAAGGGGGCAAACACTTTTTCACACCACTGTAGCTGTACTGCTTGCATGTAGATGTTATTCAGTGTTTAGTATGATCACATATGCCAACAATGCTGAACTTCAGCTGAGATATGGGTAAATATATTTGATTTTGCAGGTTTAAAATTATTTATAGGGATGAAAAAGAGATAAAATTTCGGTGATAAATGTGAAGGTTTACTTGATGGCTATGCCACATGAAACAATTTTTGTCGATAAAAAGAAACATAGAATTTCCAACAAAGCCCACTCCTCCATTGCCTTCCAGACTTTTAAGCAAATATAAAACAGGTAAACAGCAAGAGGATGGATTTTTTTATATAAGTGATTAAATGGTTTTGTCTCAAATAATAATCATTTTTTTCATAATTAAGTTTTATATCAAGATATTTAACTAAAACCATAGATGGTTAGCAACCCTGCACCTTAAATTTTAAACTTTAAAAACATAGGCTGGGGCCTGCAACTGTATTGGTCCTGACATACTGTAGGTTGAGACTGTATATAAACAATGGAAGTAATTTCCTCATCTGAAAAGAAGAACGCAGAAGAGCTTTAAACCTGAATGCGGCTTGAAAGACGTCCAGTTTTATAGGACTGTATTAGTAGCAATTTTACCAGCTTTAACCCTCCATGATAATTTCCTCAATCTTTAGCCTGACATTCTACTAAATAACACTACTCATGAATTATGTTTGTACTCATCTATGTATATCTTGGTGACTCCTATTTAAGTCCAATAGGTTGATAAAACAGAATTCTGATTGGTGTGGTTTTCTCACTCGTTACTACCAGTTCTAAAACAGCAAGACTGCTCAGATTTAGGTTTCACTGTCATCATAATTATGGTCATCGGTCTATAATCACCACACTGTGCCTGTGTGTGGCAGGGAAGACAATATCAAATATATCAATGTATGAAGGCTTGACAAAATAAAAGTACTTCACTAGTTGTGTGTTTTGATGAAGGATTTGATTACGAATAACATTTACAAGTATGTTACTCTATGAGAAAATGAACCTATATATTTGAACCATATTATACATTTTCTTCATATGTTTATGGCCTCAGTCAGTTATTTCAATTCTTATTTAAAGCAACAGGTCTATTTTTTAAATTAAAGAATCTTAGTGAGCAAGCTCACATAACCCCACACATCACCATATCAGGGATCACTAATGGAAACTGTGATCAACATAAAATGGATTGAAAAAGTACAGGACCCCCCCCCCCCCCCAAAAAATGGAACCTCTCATTAAGTGTGCATGAAAATCAAACTCGTCCAAAGTATTAATGACTTAAATCTTCTGTATAAATTTGAAGTCAATCCGATCAGAAATATACTGTAGAAGCGATAGTGGCAACAACATAAAAGGACTCCTCACACCCAAAAATGGAACTCCTCACCTGAAAATCAAACTCGTCCAAGTTACTGATGTGTTGAAGCTTCCGTATAAATGTGAAGTCAATCCGATTGGAACTGTAGAAGCTATTGTCGTCAACATAAAATACAGAATGCACAAACGAAGGAACAGAAGGATGGATGAGTCAAAAACAAGTGTTTAATCTGGCTTAAAGACCTTGGTGTGGAGTAGGGATGGGCATTCGGTGAAATTTTCTTCACCGATCGTCGGGAGAATTAATGATTAATAATCGGTTAATCATTAACATTTTTAGGTATGTAACAAGGCAGGTAGACTACATTAGAACATCAGGTGCACGGAGAGCGGCACAACTCAAATCCACCTCTCTCTCTGTTCGCTGTTGTCGTGTTGGCTCGCTCGGGAATCTCGCAAGCTGATTGGCCGAGACGTTTCACCCCGCAAGCTGATTGGCCGAGACGTTTCACCCCGCAAGCTGATTGGCCGAGACGTAAATCATTTTCATCTTGAGTTACGTATCTTGTTATAAGAATAAGAGTTCTAAAAACATATTTATGTACACTTTATTTACATCTACGTATGTATGTACACTTACACACACACACACGTGTGTGTGTGTCTTCTACCGAATCTTCATGACCTTCTCAATAAAGTTTCTGAAAAAAAAAAAATAAATCTTCACGACCGCCATTACTCAGCGCGCAACCACTGTTGGCGGTTTCTTCACGTAATAAGGGTGTTCCATGGACCCTGTCGATGAGGTATATTTGTATGCTGCATTGCAGTGATTGCTGTACACCTGGTAATTTTTTAAACTGAAATGGTCCCACGCAACACTTCGCCGTAACCGCTTGCCCTACGGAAGCTCGTATGTATCAACTGAGGCACGCCGGGGTACGGCGATGGTGTAATGTTGCCCCCTGGTGCCCAAATTTTGCCATTGCATTGTTTGAGGACGGCCGTGCATAGGCCTAATAACCTCGGATTGTTTAAAAAAAAAAAAAAACGGTTTGTCGACGAAAATGAACTTCGTCGGTGAAATTCTTAATGATCAATTATCGGTTAATCGGTAAATTATGCCCATCCCTAGTGTGGAGGCAGCATATTTTTCGGGGGGGGGGGGGCAGAAAGCACATGACACTATTGTAACCGGAATATGTTAATTTTCTATTTATTTTTTGAATGTTGGAATATTGGGCCAGTTGGGATCCCACCCAGACGTCCTGTGTTTGGACTTTTTTTTACTGGTGTCATCTTTCTCTCCTTCTGCTCTCACCTCTCCTGGACCCTCTGCCTGAACACTTTCCTCTCCTTGGCTCATCTTGTCTGCCTCATCGTTCCCTCTCTGAGCCCCGTCTAATTCAGGTTCTTTCGCTGTCTATGGTAGTATGCAAACAGGTTAGAAAATACCAAGTGTCACAGTTTGTCCTGCAGGATTTTTTCTGTCATGGTTTACATAAATGACAAAAATGTGTATTTTTTTTGTATTTTTATTCTAGTGTTTCTCCCCCCCCCCCCTATCGAGAGAGTAGGAAAGAGAAGGGAAAAGAACATTCATAATAGTAATTTATTCATGCATACTTAAATTATATAATCAGAGGTGGGTATAGTAGCCAGAAATTCTACTCATGTAAAAGCAGTGCTTTGAAATTAATAATTAAAAGTAGACAACCAAAAATTTCTACTTAAGATAAGATAAGATAAGATAAGCCTTTATTAGTCCCACAACGGGGAAATTCCAGGATTGCAACAGCACAGGGATAGCAACACTCAGAGCAACAATAAAAAAAAAACAAGCAAGCAAGAGCAGCTAATATACATATGTACGTATTACTATAAAATATATATATATACACACACACACAGACACACAGTGCAGAGCATTGTAGCTGGATGGAATAAATATATGAATATATGAACACACAGTGCAGAGCATTGTAGCTAGATGGAATAAATATGTAAATATATAAACACCCACAGTACGGAGCATTGCAGCTAGGTGGAATAAATATGCAAGTATATAAACACACACAGTGCGGAGCAATGTAGCTAGATGGAATAATATGTAGATATATAAATATATAAACACACCCAGTGCTGAGCATTGTAGCTAGATGGAATAAATATGTAAATATATAAACACACACAGTGCAGAGCATTGTTGCTAGATGGAATGAAACAGCATAACCGTCTACTTAGTTATCCTACATGGTATGATTATGTGCCCATACATATTCTCACCCTCCATAGCGACCGGTAAGTTCCTAGTTGTATGCCGGAGGGGACCATTGTGTAAGTCTATTGCATCTTTTGCATTCAAAAAACTATTAGTTTGTTACGTCTTTTTGCTATCTCTGCGAGCAGCCCTGCTTAGGTTGTACAGTCTGACAGCCGTTGGTAGGAAGGACCTACGAAACCTCTCGGTTGTGCACCTGGGATGATGTAGTCTGCTGCTAAATGAGCTCCTCAGTGCATTCAGTATGTCCTGCATAGGGTGGAACTCGGACTCCAGCAGAGATGACAGTTTAGCCACCGTCCTTCTCTCTCCTATCTCCTCCATCGGATCAAGGCGCTGCCCCAGGACAGAGCTAGCTTTCTTAATCAGTTTGTTCAGTCTCTTCCTATCGGCTGCAGTAATGCCACTGCCCCAGCAGACCACTCCAAAAGTGATGGCTGATGCCACCACCGTGTCATAGAATGACTTCAGCAGCGCCCCTTGTACACCAAAAGACCTGAGTCTCCTCAGCAGGAACAGCCTGCGCTGTCCCTTCTTGTAGAGTGCATCAGTATTGTGTGACCAGTCTAGTTTATTGTTCAGATGAATACCCAGGTACTTATAGGATGTCACCATCTCGATGTCTGTTCCCTGTATATTTACTGGTACTGTGAGGGGCTGCCCATGCCTGCGGCAGTCCACCACCAGCTCCTTAGTTTTCCTCGCGTTGATCTGGAGGCAGTTCCGATGTTACTTGAGTTAAGGGTACAAAGAGTACCCACTTAAAAACCTGAGTAACCAGAAACACACTCAGAGAGTGCAGACCTCTGCCAAGCAGTTCATTTCCCCCAAATGACACTGTTAGAAATGCAGCAGTTTTCTAAATGCAATACTTCGGCATTTGATATTGATGAAGAATGTGGGGAGACTTGAATAACGAAACCGAATTGTCTTTCATTCCAGTTTATTCAAGTAATCATTCCACTGTCTGCTCTCATTCCTGAGCAGCGAACAAAGAGAGTGAACACACCAAAGTTCTCTCATTTAAACATTCTGACATCAAACCGGGGGAAATCACACATCTCTCTCAAAATCTCTTTATTCACATTCATTAGCCTTTTATTTACATAACTCCCCCTTCTCTCCTCTCGAGCCTCAGTGGTCAGGAAGTCTTCTGTCCCCTGTCCTCCGCAGGGGGTCCAGGCTCTGTGGCTCCGCACCACAGGGGGCTGGCTCTCCTTCATCGTGGTTAAATCACATATGCAGTGTCCAACATATACATGTCTCACAACACAGCCATATAACCCCCCCCAAACGATGAAGAACAGACTAATTCCTAAAATTAAATAGCACCTTACTCACTACTGAATAATCAACACCAACATTCAGTCTGTGCGCCGCTTGGGCTTCAGCCGTCTGCCGAATCTGCTGTGCGTTGGCCCCGCCTTGCCTGCGGTGCGTTTCTGCTTCGGGTCTGTTGACTGAGGAAGAGAGTGATTAATTGCCCCCTGCGGGGGCCTGCCTCGTCGAGGCGCCACTGCGACCGGTACAGACACGTCCTTCATGACAAAAGCAGGTTTTAGTCTGTCAATACTGACTGTCTCTTTTCTGTCTCCAAAATCTAGCACAAATTGCTTATCACCTGCCTCCAGCACTCGAAATGGCCCTTCGTAAGGTGGTTTGAGCGTTGCTTTAAGGGCTTCGCGCCTGACAAAAACGAAATCGGCATTTTTCAAAGCCTTGGGGACGAAAACTCGTGGAAAAGCGTGATGAACCGGACCCGGGAGCGTGTCTGCCCCCGTGCCGACTAACGGTCCCAGAGCCGAGAGAGGTGGGGGCTCTGGGTGCTCTGGTAAAAACTCGCCCGGCAGCCTCAGAGTTTGTGCGAATACCAGCTCCGCTGGGGAGGCGTCTAAGTCCTCTTTAGGCGCAGAACGCAACCCTAATAAAACCCATGGAAGTTTATTCACCCAATCTGCATCCGTGAGCGACGCTCTGAGTGCTGCCTTCAAAGACCTATGAAAACGCTCGCATAAACCATTGGCCTGAGGGTGGTAAGCCGTAGTGCGGTGAATTTTGGCTCCTAAGCCGTTGGCCATCGCTGACCACAGCTCAGAGATGAATTGCGGTCCTCTATCGGACGTAATGTCCGACGGAACCCCGAAGCGCGCCACCCAAGCCGTTAAAAAAACGCGAGCCACCTCCGCGGCCGTGGTCGTCGCAAGTGGGACCACTTCCGGCCAACGTGTGGTGCGGTCCACCATTGTCAAAAGATACGTGAACCCCTGTGATGCCGGTAGGGGGCCCACAAGGTCGACGTGCACATGGTCGAACCTTCTGGCCGGAATGCGAAACGGTTCTAACGGGGCTCTTGTGTGCCTGTGAATTTTGGCCCGTTGACAGGAAATGCAGGTTTTTGCCCATTCCTTCACGTGCTTGCGCAGGCACGGCCAAACAAACTTTTCCGCCACTAGTTTCACCGACGCGCGCACCCCCGGGTGCGCCAGTGAGTGGACCGAGTCAAAAACACGGCGGCGCCACGTGGCCGGAACCACCGGACACGGGCGCCCCGTCGACATGTCGCAGATCAGGGGGGGCATACCGGTTTGTAAACACTTGCTCTCCAGCCTCAACCCTGTTGGTCCAGACTGGAGCGCGCGCACGTCTGCGTCCGCCCCCTGGTCCGCTGCCATGGCTGCGTAATCTATACCCACGTGCACCGGGGCTGCGCGCGCCACCGTGCCGCTCTCCTGCGGCGCGGTCACGGTGGCCCGTTCTGCCTCTGCGCGTGTTGGGGTCGTGAACGCGCGTGAGAGACAATCCGCTACTACATTGAATTTGCCCGCGACGTGCCTAATGTCAGTGGTAAATTCCGAGATTGCGGCCAGCTGCCTCTGCTGCCTGCCGGACCACGGGTCTGAAATTTTGGCCATGGTGTATGTGAGCGGCTTGTGGTCCACATAAGCGGTGAAGCACCGTCCTTCCAGCCAGAACTGGAAATGACGAATAGCCAAATGCAGCGCCAACAGTTCTCTGTCAAACGCGCTGTATTTTCGTTCAGCCGCGCTTAAAGATTTGCTAAAGAAAGCCAAAGGCTGCCAAACTCCGGCTACCTGTTGCTCAATAACGGCCCCTATGGCTAAATCTGAAGCGTCTGTCGTCAGCGCGATACGTGCTGCAGGGTCTGGGTGGGCCAGGAGCGCAGCGTCAGCCAAGGCTTTTTTAACCTCTGTGAACGCGCGCTCCCGCTCCGGGGACCATTCGACCGCCTGGGTCGGTTTTTGTTTTTTGAGCGCGGCATATAACGGTTGCATGATTTGAGCTGCGTGGGGCAGGAATCGGTTATAAAAATTCACCATCCCCAAGAATTCCTGTAGTGATTTGACCGTTTGTGGACGGCGAAAATCCGCTACCGCGCGTACTTTCTCTGGTAACGGAACCGCTCCCTCCGGGGAGACGCGGTGACCCAAAAAATCGATCCGCTCGACGCCGAACTGGCACTTGGCTGGGTTAACTATTAAGCCGTGCTCTCCCAGCCTCCTAAAAACTGCTGTGAGGTGCGTTTCGTGTTCGTCCTCTGAAGTACTCGCGACCAAAATGTCGTCGAGGTACACAAACACGAAAGGGAGATCGCGTAACACGGCATCCATCATCCGCTGAAATGTTTGCGCCGCCCCTTTGAGACCAAACGGCATGCGTAAAAATTCGAAAAGTCCGAACGGGGTTATTACCGCTGTTTTAGGAATGTCCTCCGGTTGGACCGGGACTTGGTGGTAGCCGCGAACTAGATCAATCTTTGAAAAAATGCGCGCCCCCGCCAGGTGCACCGAAAAATCCTGAATGTGCGGGATGGGATAACGATCGTGCGCCGTAGCGTTGTTTAGCCTGCGGTAATCCCCGCACGGTCTCCAGGAGCCATCGGCTTTCGGTACCATGTGCAGCGGCGAAGCCCACGGGCTCTTCGACCTACGAACGATGCCCAGCCTCTCCAGGCTGGCGAACTCCTCGCGCGCAATGGCGAGCTTAACTGCATCCAAGCGCCGAGCTTTTGCAAACACGGGAGGACCAGAAGTGGGGATAAAGTGTTTCACCCCGTGCTTCGCGACCGTCGCTGAAAAAGTGGGCACAGTGAGCGCTGGAAATTGGGTGAGGAGTGTGTGAAACTTACCACCTGCTGTAGCGACGTGGGTCTGTACTGGTGGCGGGGACACTCGAGCTGAACAGGGGAGAGAGTAAAAAGAGAGTGCATTTACCAGCCGTCTATTAGCAAGATCAACTAACAGATTGTGTGAACACAAAAAATCCGCGCCCAACATGTTGAAACTCACCGCCGCTATTACAAAAGTCCATTCATATGTGCGGCCATGTAAGCACAAAGGCAAGGTCCTTCTCCCGTAGGTGTTGATGTTCGAGCCATTTGCCGCTGTAGCTCCGCTACCGTGGGGTCCAGCCACCCGGTCCGCGTATGTTGGGGTGATGAAGCTCACTTGTGCTCCGGTGTCGATGAGGAACTCTCGTCCGGAGCGCGCATCCGTGATGTAGAGCAGCTTGTTGCGTTCTCCGAGGGTCGAAGCTGCTAGCGACCCCCGGTCTTGCCGTTTCCCGAACTCCTGAAGATGCAGGGCGGCACACACCTGCGTGCCTTCTCTGCGAACCTCCGATGGTAAAAGCAGAGATCTTCTCCTCCGCTGTGTCGTGCCCGCGCCTCTGCCGCCGGGCTATTGGCTCCACCTCGTCGCGGCCGTGTTGCCGCCGTCGTCGGCCAGTCTGGTTCTGCCGCTTCTGGCTCCCCGCTGTCTCGGGTCGCCGCTGTGGTTGCTTGCCCGCCGCAGGCGTCCAGGATCCCATCTGCCTCCTGGGCCAGCTCCCGGAACTCCTCCAGGGTGTGACACTTTTTGCCGGCCAGCGTGCTTCTCGCATGCGCCGCGAGGTTGGAGAGGAAGATGAACTGAAAAATGAAATCATCGTTGTCCAACCCTCTCAGCTGTATCATCTCCTCCATCAGGGCGCTCGGCCTGTGTCCACCTTGGTCTAGCAAAGACAGGATCCTCCTCGCCCTCACTTCAGCCGAGGGGGTGAAAAACTTGATGAGGGTGGATTTCAGCTTGCAGTACCTGTCGGTCGCGGGTGGCTGCTCCACCAAGCTTTGCACGCACCGAGCTGTGCTGTTGTCCAGTTTAGCGATGACATGGTGGAACTTAGTGTCATCCACCGTTACTCCTGCGAGCGCGAACTGCGACTCTGCTTGCAGAAACCACGACCGTGGGTTATCCTGCCAGAAATCAGGCAGCTTAACGGCCACTGCGCTCGCCAGCTCTGAGCGCTGTGAGTCCGGGACCCTGAGAATTTCTTCGTTCATTCTCAACGTCGTCAGTCACCAATGTGGGGAGACTTGAATAACGAAACCGAATTGTCTTTCATTCCAGTTTATTCAAGTAATCATTCCACTGTCTGCTCTCATTCCTGAGCAGCGAACAAAGAGAGTGAACACACCAAAGTTCTCTCATTTAAACATTCTGACATCAAACCATTTCCCTCGCGGGGGAAATCACACACCTCTCTCAAAATCTCTTTATTCACATTCATTAGCCTTTTATTTACATAACTCCCCCTTCTCTCCTCTCGAGCCTCAGTGGTCAGGAAGTCTTCTGTCCCCTGTCCTCCGCAGGGGGTCCAGGCTCTGTGGCTCCGCACCGCAGGGGGCTGGCTCTCCTTCATCGTGGTTAAATCACATATGCAGTGTCCAACATATACATGTCTCACAACACAGCCATAAAGAATACTAATTCAAGTTTCCTTCTATAAGATTTATTGAAATAACAAATAAATAGTATTAGGTAACTTAGCTACAGAAATTCTCATGTACCAGCAAAAGTAAAATTTAACCAAGGTGATATTGATTTTTTCTAAAAAATCTCTGGATCCAGGTGGTGACCTGGATCACTACAAAAATGTAGTCATCTGTTCCCCATGTCATTACACACCTTTCCTGAAAATTTCATCAAAATCAGTTCATAAATTTTGGAGTAATGTTGCTAAGAGACAGACAGACAAAGCAATGCCGGTGTTGTGTCAAAAAGTGATCAGCTGCTAAAATTGATTACCAGGTGCCATATTGTAGTTATGGGGGTATATTAGCCGTAAAAATATATTTCAACAAGTATACAGTACTGAGTTAGGTATAATAAGATATATTTAACACTTATGATGCATTTTGAACCAGAAACAAACTTGATGTAGGATTAAAAGCAATTAAAATAATGCAGTCACAAGGTTACATGGAAAAATACATAGATTCACTGGATATACAGCGGAGAAAATAAGTATTGAACACATCAGCATTTTTCTCATTAAACATATTTCTGATGGAGCCATTGACCTGAGATTTTCACCAGATATCAGTAACAACCCAAGTAATCCGTACACACAAAGAAATCAAGGCAACTGTGTTCACAAAAGCTTCAACATGCTTTTTCTTCAGCAAAAGCGTACATAATGCTCTCTCTCTCGGTTGAGAGCATTATGCATTGATTTCTTTGAAACAGCAGTACCTGCTAACTCCCAAGTCTTTCTGGAGCTCTCCACAAGCGGGCTTTGGCTGTTGGATAACTCTTCACATAATTCTTTTGACTCCTTTGTTAGAAATCTTGCAAGGAGCTACTACCTCCTCCTGAACCTACTACCTACTGAACCCAAGACTGCTTTCAACACCTCTAATTACAGGTTCAGAGAGATTTGGGAGTTTGTTCAAAACGCTCATGCAAAGAGTGCCGCGGGCATGAATGGCCTTTCATACAAGATCTATAAGAAATGCCCAAGAGTCTTAGAACAACTTGCCGTGCTGCTCCAAAGGGCTTGGGGAGAGGGGATGGTGCCACAAGACTGGTGTCTTGCAGATAGCATCTGGATCCCAAAGGAACAAAATTTAGTTGGTGTTTGTAGTTTCCGGCCTATCTCCCTTCTAAATGTTGAAGGAAAGATTTTCTGTGGAGTCCTTGCCAGATGAACCACCGATTTCCTCATTAACAACGGGTTCATAAATACATCAATCCAGAAGGCAGGCATACCTGACTTTCCAGGATGCCTTGAGCATGCAGCAATGATCTGGAACTCCATCCAGTCTCCAAGGAGAAACAAGAAAGAGCTTCACATGGTGTGGCTTGATCTTGCGAATGCCTATGGCTCCGTACCCCACGACCTAATCCACAGAAGATGGAGAGGAGAGGAGATGATACTCTGTGGTGCTGGGAATACAGTGAAAGGTGAGGTGACTGACCAGGGAGTTATCCTGCCACCAGCAAGAGCCTTCATGGATGACATCACCACCCTTGTCCAAACCAAAGGTGACACAGATGTTCTGCTCCAGCAATTTCACGATCTGTTTTAGTGGGCGAGGATGAAGGTCAAGCCAACAAAAAGTCATAGCCTTTCCAAAGTGAAGGGGAAGATCAAGGCTGTCTGCTTCGTTATTGGCGGTGAAAATCTCCCCACGGTGAAAGAGCAGCCAGTCAAAAGTCTGGGACATTTATACGCAACTCCAATAATGGATCGGCACAGAGATGCAGAGGTGCAGAAGGCAGCAGGCGAGGGACTTATAGCAATCAAGAAGAGCGACCTCCCTGGCAAACTTAAAGCATGGTGTTTCCAACATGGCCTCCTTCTAATGCTTTTGTGACCACTGCAGGTGTACAATATAACATTATCCAGGGTAAAAACCATCAAACAGCAGATTAGCAAGTACCTCCGTAGATGGCTTTGTGTGCCTCCATGCTTTTCAACAGTTCAACTGCAAAACTTCAGCTACCATTGTCATCTTTGGTGGAGGAGTTCAAGGCTGGCAAGGCAAGACTCCAGCTGATGTTGACGGATTCACCAGACCAGGTCATCATAGATGTAAACCCACAAGTAGGATCAGGCACCAAGTGGACTGCAGCAGAGGCCATTAAAGATGCAGAGGCCAACCTACGTTTCAAGGAAATCATCGGGGCCACACAGTCAGGCAGAGTAGGGCTTGGCTGTACCCCTCATCGGTGGTTTTCAAAGGAGGGACCCAAGGGTCGAAGGGAGTTGGTTATTGAAGAGATCTGCTCTGCTGAAGAGGAGAAGTGCATGGCCATTGCGGCAGGTCAGGCCAAGCAGTGTGCCCAGACAACATGGGACTTTGCCGAACCTAGGAAACTTACATGGGTGTCTCTCATGTCAATGGAGCCCTTGGCCATTTCCTTTCTGCTGCAGTCGACTTATGACCTATTGCCAACTCCAGCTAATCTCAAACTCTGGGGGGTATGCTGAAGTAAAGAGCAGGGAACCCTCCAGCACGTTTTGTCTCCATGTTGTCATTCACTGCAGATGTACACATGGAGACACAATGAGGTCCTCAAGATTGTTACAAACATTATGGAAAGTCAGTGTAGTGTAGTCGATAGAGAACCAGTACAACAGTCTGATTTCTTCATTATGTTCCACAAAGGTGGCATTCAGCCTCCACAGAAAACCCAGAAAACCATGAATTCCAGATTGTTGGCCGGAGCAAATGATTGGAAGCTGACAGCAGACCTTTCAATGGCCCTCCATTTCCCCTCCCACATTGTTCAGACCAACTTGCATTACAAGTTGCATAACTTGCACTGCAAACTCAAATTAAACATGAAGCCTCTAAATTTGATTTGGCCTCTGTTCCTCCTCATAATTTAAAAATTAAATGTGGTTTGTTAAATATTAAGTCTCTAATTCCCAAGTCTCTGCTAGTCCATGATCTGTTAATTGATCATCAGATTGATTTAATATCCCTGACAGAGACTTGGTTAGGGCAAGAGGATTATGTTGGTTTCAATGAATCAACTCCCTCTGGTTATTTAAACTGTCAAAATCCTAGAAGTTCTGGTCATGGAGGAGGAGTACCAACAATTTACCATTCTAAATTACTAGTTAATGTAAAGCAAAAAACATGTTATAATTCCTTTGAGGGCCTGGTCCTCAATATTGGGCATTTTAGCAGTTTTAGATTAAACACAATTTTATTTGCCATAGTTTATCTTCCTCTCTCAGCCTCCTCTCCAGAGTTTTTATCCGAATTTGCCAAATTCTTAGCTGATTTAGTGCTGAAATCAGGTAGAATAATTATAGTAGGGGACTTTAATATACATGTAGATGTAGATAGTGATTACCTTAATATGGCATTTAATTCAATATTAGACTCGATGGGGTTTTCTCATTAAGTTGGAAATTCTACCCATTATCTCCACCACACGTTGGACCTTGTTCTAACATATGGCATAGAAATAGAAAATCTGGTATCGTCTCCTCATAACCCTGTTCTATCAGACCATTGTCTGTTAACCTTTGATTTTACTATTTCTGACTATTTGGCTCCTAAAGAAAAATATTACTACAGTAGATGCCTCTCAGATGTTGCTGTTACCAAATTTATGCAGATTGTTTCCTCAATGCAATTCCAAGATGGCGACCAGGATGGTCACACTTTTTCAGCGCTGAGACAAACTCGCTGATTTCCCCATTAAAAATATCTAACCAACAGTGATCGGCGCTCGTGACGGACACCCACGGGCTGAATTTCCACCTCCGTCAGAATCCCGTTGGAATGCCCCTTTAATCGGGTAGAACTGCTGCGCTCTACCAGAAGCGATTGCCAAGCTAACGCTAACGCTAGTTAGCTTAACGCTGGCCCCAGTGCGCCACCTAACTCCGACACGAAGCGGCTCAGTCCCCGGTGAGGGCCTATCGGAGGAACCAACCGAGGCGGCAGTTGGGAGCTCGAGCGCGGCGTTGGTGAGAGACGGGGCCACCTGGACCCAGCAGGACAGTGGCCTGAGTCGGAACCCAGTTGCGAGGTCCAGCTGAGGAACTACCAGACTGACGGCGGTCGGTGACGGGGCCTAGCGGAGGTGCCACCCAGCCAGACGGCGGCGAGCGGCGGCGGTGACCGGTGAAGCTCGGCTGCGCCGGCGGTGTGCAGCATAACCGGCCAGGCAGACAGCAGCAGGCGGTGGTGAATGACGGGGGTGATCTGCGGAGCTGTGCAGCGCTACTTGGCGGAGGAGCTGTGCAGGAGCTGTTGCGGCGAATTCAGCAGCGGCTGGGCTAGTTGAGGCCTAGCCGGATTCTCTGTTTACTTCTATCTACAGGTCAGTAAGATGCCACCAAAGAAAGAGGAAATGGAAGAAATCAAAAAAGCTCTGAGCTTTATGTCAGAAGAATTGGCCAAATTGACTAGCCAACTGGACAAAATAATAGGCCTAATAGAACAGGTACAAGCCCTAAATTTAATAATTCAAGAAAAAGACAAAAAAATTATGGACCTGGAGCAACACGGGCGTCTTTTGGAGCAACGCGTCGAGGATCTTGAACAAGGTTCTCGTATTGATGACCTAGTTATAAGTGGACTAGACATCAGATATCAGTCATACGCCCATGCCACAGTAGGACTGAGTGGTGAAGATGCACCCATGAGAGAATCTTTGTCCTTAGAAAATCAAGTGCTTCAGTTCCTTAATGATAAAGACATTAAGGTAGAAGCCAATGCAATCTCAGCCTGCTATGCTCTACCGAAGAAAGATAACAAAACAAAGAAATCAATTGTGATGCGCTTTGTGAACAGAAGGGCAAAGAATAACATACTGAGGCAGGCCAAAAAGCTAAAGGAAACTCAAGTTTACATAAATGAACACCTGACAAAAAAAAACGCTGAATTAGCACGACAGGCACGGATGCTAAAAAAACAAAATAGGATACAAGCAACCTGGACAAGAAATTGTAGAATTTGGATTAAACTAAATGGATCACCTGAGCAAGCAAAGAGTATAATGATCAGAGATGCTACTGACTTAGATAAATACAGATGAACACTGATTAGAAAATTATGAGCCAATGATAATCCATATTCATACACACGATAAGAATAGTTCTTTTGATACACCATGCCAAAGTACTTTAATAAAAATAACCAAAACAAACAAAAACTTATGACCGACTCAAGTAGACATCAATTATCCCCAGTTGGAGGAAGCCATTTGACACAGAATGAGGAAACTCAAACTCTGAAAACATACCATTATGCTGAACATAAACCACAAGAGATGGAGAATGATATTGATCCTGATAACCACTTTTTCAATAATATTCATAACCACTGTGAATATTACACTGAAAAACAATTCAAAAGTCAAATGCAATTAGATGGTAAACTGTCAATAATACACTTCAATAGCAGAAGTCTTAACAAAAACTTTCCACAGATTCAGGACTATTTAAAACAGCTAGACAGAAAATTCACAGCTATTGCAGTCTCTGAAACTTGGCTTAATGAAGAGCAGGCTCCCCTGATGGCAATAGAAGGATATCAGATGTTTTATATTAACAGAACTCAAAAAAAGGGTGGTGGTGTTGCACTGTATATTGATGACCTGTACAGGTGTAAGCTTGTAAATGAAATGTCCTTAGCACTACCAGGGATTTTGGAATGTGTTACTGTTGAGATTGACCTAGACAAAACAAAAAATCTAATCATAAGCTGCATATATAGAACGCCGAGAACTTGCATTGAGACATTCAGAGATAAATTAGTCGAGCTGTACAATAATATTACTAGTAAGAAAATGGTAGCAATTTGTGGAGATTTCAATATTGACTTACTGAATCCTCATCAACAAAATGTAGTTACAGAGTTCATGAACTCTATGTACAGCATGAGTCTATATCCCACAATAACACATCCCAGTAGAATCACAGTTCACTCTGCAACACTTATTGACAACCTGTTTGTCAATGTTTTCGATAAGAAAATAGAAAGTGGATTATTGATAAATGATATAAGTGACCACTTGCCAACCTTTGCACTTATCCATGGCCACACGGGGCCCAACGCAGAAAAAACTTCAAAATCGTTCAGACACAAATCACCAAATGCAATCAGTTCTCTTAAAGAGGACTTGCTGAAGCAAGACTGGACAGAAGTCTATGTATCAGATGTAAATGAAGCCTATGACACATTTATAAATATTGTAACCACTCTTTATGAAAAAAACTGCCCATTAGTAATAAAAAAGCTTAAACACAAATTTGCTAATAAGCCATGGTTAACCAAAGGACTACAAAAGGCGTGTAAAAAGAAAAATTTATTATATAAAGCTTTCCTAAAGAAAAGAACAAAAGAAGCAGAGCAGCGGTATAAAACATACAAAAATAAGTTAACATATATAATAAGATGTAGTAAAAGAGACTATTACAGTAAAGAACTGGAGAAAAACAGAGACAATATTAAAAATACATGGACAATACTCAACAGTATCCTTGGAAATAAAAGCAGAAATACAAGCTACCCAACTAATATTCCAAAAAATAATAAAACGACTCAGAGTGTGAATATTGCTTCACCTGCAGATGAATTTAATAATTTTTTTGTTAACATTGGACCTAAACTGGCCCGAGAAATACCCACTACGGTGCCAACAGGTGATACAATATGCAATAACACTGCTGTAAAAGACTCCATCTTCATAAAGAACACAGACGAAAGAGAGGTCATTGAAATTGTTAAATCGTTCAAAAGTAAAACATCTACTGACTGTGATGGTATTGACATGCTACTAGTCAAAACTGTTATCGAATGCATAGTAAAACCACTGACGTATATCTGCAACCTGTCTCTCCAATCAGGTATATTTCCCAATGCAATGAAAATAGCTAAAGTAATTCCGATATACAAGACGGGCGACAGAGGGGAACTCTCAAACTATAGACCAATTTCACTATTACCGCAATTTTCCAAGATACTTGAAAAAATATTCTATGAGAGAATTGACAACTTCATACTGAAGAATGATTTACTATGTGAGCAGCAATATGGGTTCAGACACAAGAGGACAACTGCATATGCCCTAATGGAATTTACAGAAAAAATATCAACAGCCATTGAAAATAAAGAGTATTCAGTTGGAGTATTCCTAGATCTTAAAAAAGCATTTGATACAGTAGATCATAATTTATTATTAAAGAAACTACAAAATTCTGGTATTAGAGGGGTAGCACTGTCCTGGTTAAGTAGTTACTTAAAGAATAGATATCAGTATGTAAGTGTTAGCAACAAAAACTCAGAGTTGCTGAAGGTCACCTGTGGAGTCCCACAGGGTTCAGTTTTGGGACCATTATTATTCAATATGTATATAAACGATATATGTAAAGTTTCAGAAAAAATGGACTTAATATTGTTTGCCGATGACACTAATCTGCTATGCAGTGGAAACAATTTGGAACAACTTCTGGATACACTCGGGAAGGAATTAGAAAAGCTTAAACTGTGGTTTGATTCAAACAAATTAACGCTCAATTTAAGTAAGACAAAATTTATAGTCTTTAACAACCATCACAACAATCCAGTACCCAAACTCAGTGTAAATGGTGTAGAGATTGAAAGGGTATCTGAAACTAAATTCCTTGGAGTAATAATTGATAACAAACTGTGTTGGAAGTCACATATTAATTATATTAAAGGTAAAGTTTCCAAATCAATTGCAATATTACACAGAGTGAAATATTTGCTGAATCAACCCACACTATACACCTTGTATCATTCATTAATACTCCCATACATGACATATTGTAATGAAGTATGGGGAAATACATACAAAACAAACATATATCCACTCTTTATGCTTCAAAAGAGAGCTATTAGAATAATAAACAAAGCAGCTTACAGGGAACCAACAAACCCACTTTTTCTTAAACAAAAAACTCTCAATACGTCAAACAGGTTCATTTTGTCTTCTTTCAATTATTTATCCCTTTTTTTTTTTTTCCTTTGAAAGACAAAAGTAAAATAGAAAGATGTCTTTACCTTCTTTACATGTTTCAACTGCACTGCAGCCTTCATCAGAAGAGTCAGCTGATTGCTGCCAGGTGACATTTATCAGCTGATTTTCATAGGCGGGGCCAGCTCAGCAGATCTGTCAGATCCGCCGAGCCGGCCCCGCCTCCCGCCGTCAGATGGTCTCTGGAGAATGTGGTCCCAGGTGTGAGAAAGCATAAAGGCCCCCTCATCTCGGTTCATGGTGTCTTTTCCCCACTTTCTGATCTCTATTGCCTCCTTGATCCAACGTTTGTGTCTGTTGCTCTCCGATCCAATAATTTTTGTGTTGTCCCAGTCCATGATGTGATTATTTCTTTTGCAGTGGTCCGATATAGCTGATTTTAATGTTTCTTGTTCTGCTTTTTCTTTTTGTGATCTTGTGAGTCGTCCTTGCGTTTCCTTCTCACATTCCTTTTGGTGTTCTTTTTTTCTTGTGGTGAATAATCTTCCGGTTTCTCCAATGTAGGTTTTGTTACATGATCTGCATGATATTTCATATAATACATTGCATTTATTGTCTTGTTCTATTCTGTCCTTGGGGTGTACTAATAACTGTCTTAATTTTTTGTGTGGTTTGACTGCTGTGTTTATTTTGTATTTTTTCATGATCCTTTGAATTGGTTCCGTGATCCCTCGTATGTATGGTATAGTTATGGTTTCCTTGTTTTTGATTTCAGCTTTTGTTCTGTGTCTTGTGTCCTGTTTATTTTCTTTGTTTTTGACTTGCTGTTTCCCTTTGTTTATGGCCCATACTGGATATTGGCAGCGTATAAGTGCATGTTTTATGTGGTTTTCCTCTTCCTGTCTGTCTTCTTGTTCCGTGATGATGGTGGCTCGTTCATATAATGTCCTGACGACTGATAGCTTGTGTGCTGTGGGGTGTTCCGATGTCCAAAGTAGGTATTGATCTGTGTGGGTTGGTTTCCTGTAGACTGTGATTTTTATGCTGCCATCCTCGTTGTGGTGGATTTTCATGTCCAGAAAGGCTATGGTGCCATTTTCCTCCTCTTCGTGTGTGAATTTTATGTTCCCCGTACTGTCTGTACTGTTCAGATGGTCAGTGAGTTCTTGTGTATGTCCTTTCCTTATTTTTTCCAGAATGTCATCTACGTATCTCTTCCAAAGGGTGGGTTTGCATATTGTGGGTGCTGTGTTGATGGCTTTATTTTCCAGATCCTCCATAAAAAAACTGCTCATGATGGCTGATAGTGGGTCTCCCATTGCAAATCCTTCTTTTTGTTTGTAGATTTTTCCTCTGAATTGAAAATAAGTGGATTTTGCAACAAACTGTAGTAATTTGGATATGTCATGGACTGTGAGGTTGGTGCGTCTTTTTAGGGTACTGTCCTTGTTGAGGCGTTCTTGCACTATATGTAGTGTGACGTCAATAGGAGTCTTTGTGAATAAAGAGATGACGTCATGTGAGATGAGGATCTCGTCTGATTCTATTTTTATGTCTTTGAGTTCTTGTGCCAGCTCTTTTGAATTTTTACAGTGAAAGTCTGATAGTCCACCACAAGAAAAAAAGAACACCAAAAGGAATGTGAGAAGGAAACGCAAGGACGACTCACAAGATCACAAAAAGAAAAAGCAGAACAAGAAACATTAAAATCAGCTATATCGGACCACTGCAAAAGAAATAATCACATCATGGACTGGGACAACACAAAAATTATTGGATCGGAGAGCAACAGACACAAACGTTGGATCAAGGAGGCAATAGAGATCAGAAAGCGGGGAAAAGACACCATGAACCGAGATGAGGGGGCCTTTATGCTTTCTCACACCTGGGACCACATTCTCCAGAGACCATCTGACGGCGGGAGGCGGGGCCGGCTCGGCGGATCTGACAGATCTGCTGAGCTGGCCCCGCCTATGAAAATCAGCTGATAAATGTCACCTGGCAGCAATCAGCTGACTCTTCTGATGAAGGCTGCAGTGCAGTTGAAACATGTAAAGAAGGTAAAGACATCTTTCTATTTTACTTTTGTCTTTCAAAGGAAAAAAAAAAGAAAAAAAAAAAAAAAAGGGATAAAAAAAACTCTCAAGTTGAAAGATCTGGTTGACTTTAAAACCGCAATAATAATGTTCAAAGTGAAGAATTTATCACTGCCCGCAAATATCCAAAAGTTGTTCCAAACAAGGGAGAAACGATATCACTTCAGAGGAACATGTATATTTCAAAAGCCTACAGTGAGAACAACCACCAAGCAACACTGTATTTCAGTGCAAGGAGTCAGATTATGGAACGATTATGGACCTGAATTAAAATCATGTACAACGCTTGGACAATTTAAACAAAAACTAAAGGAAGAAATACTCCAAACATATTTACAAGACGACATGTAAACTCACATAAGGATTGACATATCCAGCCTGTGTTGTGTTGTAGCTTAGTTTTTTGGGGGTTTTTTTCTCTCTGTGACATTCTGTCTTAGATTTGTCTTGAATAGTAACCGCTTAACCTAGCTTAGCTTAGTTTTCTTTTTTTTCTCTCAGTCACACTTTGTCTTAGCTTTGTTCTAAATTGTAATCACTCTTGTCTTGTTTACTCTTTTTTCTTTTGAATTCTTGGATGGAATATGGGTGGGCAATATAAGCTGCGGCTTCAGCCATCACCCATTTCGGATAACTCACGTGGAATTGTTTAGTAGAAGGAGTCTTTGTCTAATTTGACCTTGTTGTTATATTATACAGTTTCTTTTAACCTGTACTGTATTATCCGAAATAAATAAATTCATTCATTCAATGCCATGTGTCAACACAACGGAAATAAGCTATGGAGAGCTTGCTCCTTCAGTAATTGATAGCATGGTAGATAGTGTTACAGCTTTTCTGCACCAGACTCTAGACATGGTGGCCCCTTTAAAAAAGAAAAAGTCTAATCAGGGATTTTTAACTCCTTGGTTCAACACAGAAACTCATAGCTTAAAACAGAAGACTCATCAATTAGAAAGAAAATGATGCTCCACTAAATTAGATGAAATCTATTTAGCTTGGAGAAATCATCTTCTAATTTATAAAAAAAATCTCTTAGAAAAGCTAGAACAAGTTATTATTCTGCATTAATAGAAGAGAACAAGAATAATCCCAGGTTTCTTTTCAGCACTGTAGTCAGGCTGACAAAGAGTCAGGATTCTGTCAAATCTAGCATTCTCTTAGAACTTACTAGTCAGGACTTTATGAACTTTTTCAATAATAAAATTTCATCTATCAGAGATAAAATCAGTCAGATTCTTCCCACTGTTAACTTAAATACATTAACTACTACAACTCCTTCAATTGATATCTGTTTGGATGAGTTTCTGTGTATGACTGATGTGAGAGTGAATAAAGTCGTCTGCTGCATGAGTATGCCTCCGTTATTTGCACTCTCCACACTGATATAACTTCCGGCGCCACACGAGTAGGCTGCCTTTTGGCAACAGCGGATCAATTTCTTCCTGTTTCTATTTACTATCTGGCTTCTCTTGCTAATCTTTCTGATCCTGCGTCACCTTATACATCGGACGGACACACGGATCGCCCAAATGTCTCCTGAGCCGGCAGACGGAGCCACTGTTTTTAGAAGGATATGTTACAGCAGAGCCCAGCTGTTAGCACTTAACTGGACCAAGATGCTAGCACAAGACCTCGACATACCGGGTGAAATAAGACGGAAACGACGTGGATGCCGTGCTGGAGCAAGACGGAGGGCGAGGAATATAAGGTACAGACCCGTCCTTCCGTCCGTTATTATGGGGAACGTTCGATCACTACTCAATAAGACAGATGAGCTAGCGGCTATCTCCCGCTATGAGAGCGTCTTCAGAGAGAGTAGCTTGATGTTGTTTACTGAGACGTGGCTAACAGAACTAGCAACAGATGCCAACATCGAACTGGAGGGTTTCCACGCAATATGGGCAGACCGGACACCAGACAGTGGGAAGGCAAGGGGCGGAGGAGTGATAATGTATGGCAATAACAGCTGGTGCAGACCGGGACATATCACGGTTAAACAACATC
This sequence comes from Pholidichthys leucotaenia, assembly GCA_020510985.1. NCBI lineage: Eukaryota > Metazoa > Chordata > Actinopteri > Cichliformes > Pholidichthyidae > Pholidichthys > Pholidichthys leucotaenia. The sequence goes on from CM035838.1 coordinate 152,646,127, forward strand.
ACTGCAGCAAAAACATTGAGTTGCTAGCTGTTAGCATGCGACCTACCTATCTCCCGAGGGAATACTCACACGTGATCTGCATTGTTATTTATGCAAATCCGACGGCGAACGCTGGGACAGCACGTGATGTCATTCACTCAGTAACTGGCAGGCTGCTGACAGAACACCCAGATGCTCTTCTCCTCATCTCAGGTGATTTCAACCATATTTCACTGTCCCCCATTCTTCCCACGTTCACCCAGTATGTCACATGCCACACTAGAGACAATAAAACACTGGACTTATTCTATGCAAACACTAAGGAGGCGTACACCTCATCACCACTCCCCCCACTCGGGAGATCGGATCACAACTTGGTTCATCTCCTGCCGGTGTACAAACCCCTAGTACACAGACAACCTCCGGTCATGTGCACGGTGAAGATATGGTCTGAGGAGGCAATGGATGCTCTAAAGGACTGTCTTGAAACCACTGCCTGTGAGCAGCTCTGCCATCCACATGGTGAGGACATCGATGGCCTCACTCACACCATCACGGACTACATCAACTTCTGTGTGGACAACACCGTACCCACCAAGACCATACGGTGTTTCTCGAACAACAAACCCTGGATCAACCCTGAGATAAAAACACTTCTGAGAGAGAAGAAGAGGATCTTCAGGTCGGGGAACAGGGAGATGCTGAAGTCCGTTGAGGAGGAAGATCAGAGAAGGCAAGGACAGCTTCAGGAAGAAGATGGAGGACAAGCTGCAACAAAGCGACATCAGCGGGGTCTGGAGAAACCTTAAAACCATCTCTGGGCTCCAGAATACCTCCTCCCAGGCCATGGGGGGCGGGAAGTGGGTGAACAATCTGAACCTGTTTTTTAATAGGTTTGACCAACCGCCCTCCCCCCCGACTGCACACCAGCCACTGCTGCCTCTAAAGTCATCGAGACCTGCTGTCCACACCCCACTCCACCAACACCCCCCCACTCCCAGCACACAGCCCCCCAACCTGACCCTCACTAAGACCCAGGTGAGGACGGAGCTGAGGAAGATCAAGGCGAGGAAGGCCTCGGGACCGGACGGCATCAGCGCGAAGCTCCTCAAGTCCTGCGCAGACCAGCTGTGTGGGATTGTGGAGCACATCTTCAACCTGAGCCTGAAGCTGGGGAGGGTACCACAGTTGTGGAAAACATCTTGTGTGGTACCTGTACAAAAGACTTCCCACCCCAAAGACCAGAACAGCTACAGGCCAGTGGCCCTGCCGTCTCACATGATTAAGACCATGGAGAGACTGCTCCTTGCTCACATCCGCCCCCTGAAGGGACCAGCGATGGATCCACTCCAGTTTGCCTACCAGCATGGCATTGGGGTGGAGGATGCAGTGATCTTCCTCCTTCACCATTCCCTGTCCTACCTGGAGAAGCCCGGGAATGTGGTGAGGATCATGTTCTTTGACTTCTCCAGTGCTTTCAATACCATCCATCCGATGATCCTGAAGGACAAGCTGCTGTGCATGGGGTGAACCAGCACCTGTCATCATGGATCCTGGACTACCTCACTAACCGGCCACAGTTTGTGAGAACCCGGGACTGTGTGTCCGACACGATCATCGGCAGCATGGGGGCCCCCCAGGGAACGGTTTTGGCTCCCTTCCTGTTCACCCTTTATACTGCGGACTTCTCACACAACACAACACACTGCCATCTACAGAAGTTCTCTGACGACTCTGCGATCATTGGCCTCATCTCCAACGGAGATGAAGCTGAGTACAGAGGACTTATCCAGGACTTCTTGGACTGGTGCCATCGGAACTGCCTCCAGATCAACGCGAGGAAAACTAAGGAGCTGGTGGTGGACTGCCGCAGGCAAGAACAACCCCTCACAGCACCAGTAAACATCCAGGGAACAGACATTGAGATGGTGACATCCTACAAGCACCTGGGTGTTCATCTCAACAATAAACTAGACTGGTCACACAATACCGACACACTCTACAAGAAGGGACAGCGCAGGCTGTTCCTACTGAGGCTCAGGTCTTTTGGTGTACAAGGGGTGCTCTTGAAGACATTCTACGACACAGTGGTGGCATCAGCCATCATTTTTGGAGTGGTCTGCTGGGGCAACGGCATTACAGCAGCCGATAGGAAGAGACTGAACAAACTGATCAAGAAAGCTAGCTCTGTCCTGGGGCAGCGCCTTGACCCAGTAGAGGGGATAGGAGAGAGAAGGATGGTGACCAAACTGTCATCTCTGCTGGAGTCCGAGTCCCACCCTATGCAGGACATACTGGACGCACTGAGGAGCTCATTTAGCAGTAGACGACATCATCCTAGATGCGTGACTGAGAGGTTTCGCAGGTCCTTCCTACATACGGCTGTCAGACTGTATAACCTAAGCAGGGCTGCTCGCAGAGATAGCAAAAAAAAAACGTGACAACCTAATAGTATTGGATGCAAAGACGAAACAGACTTACACAAATGGTCCCCTCCAGTATACAACTAGGACAATATCAGTCGCTATGGAGGGTGACAATATGTATGGTTACATATTCATACCATGAAGGGTAACTAAATAGATGGTTATGCTGTTTAGTCCATCTAGCTACAATGCTCCGCACTGTGTATATATATTTATATATTTATGTGTACATATGTATACTCACTGCTCTTATTTTCTTATCTTCTAAACTATTGTTCTGAGTGTTGCTATCCCTGTGCTGTTGCAATCCTGGAATTTCCCCATTGTGAGACTAATAAAGGCTCATCTTTACTCCAATTGACCTTTTAGAATTAAATAAAATAATTTCCTCATCCAAGCCTTCAACTTGTCTTTTAGACCCTATTCCTACCAGGCTATTTAAAGAAGTCTTCCCATTTATTGGTAGCTCTATTCTTCAAATAATCAATTCTTCATTAACATTAGGCCATGTACTGCAGGCTTTTAAAACTGCTGTAATTAAACCCTTACTCAAAAAGCCAACACTGGATCCAAGAGTTTTAGCTAACTATCGACCAATCTCTAATCTGCTTTTCATTTCAAAAATCTTAGAAAGAGTTGCTGCTACGCAATTATTTGACCACTTGAAGGGAAATGGTGTATTTGAAGAGTTTCGATCTGGGTTTAGAATCCATCATAGTACTGAAACAGCCTTAGTGAAGGTCACTAATGACCTCCTTATCGGATCTGATAATGGACTTGTTTCTGTACTTGTCCTTTAGACCTTAGTACAGCTTTTGATACTATCGATCATAATATTCTACTTGATAGATTAGAACACCAAGTTGGACTTAATGGAACTTCATTGCAGTGGTTTAGAGCTTATTTATCTGATAGGTTCCAGTTACTTAAAGAATAGATATCAGTTTGCATGTGTTAACAGCAAAAACTCAGAGTTACTGAAGGTCACCTGTGGAGTCCCACAGGGTTCAGTTTTGGGACCATTATTATTCAATATGTATATAAATGATATATGTAAAGTTTCAGAAAAAATGGACTTAATATTGTTTGCTGATGACACTAATCTGCTATGCAGTGGAAACAATTTGGAACAACTTCTGGATACACTCGGAAAGGAATTAGGAAAGCTGAAACTGTGGTTTGATTCAAACAAATTAACGCTCAATTTAAGCAAGACAAAATTTATAGTCTTTAACAACCATCACAACTACCCAGTACCCAAACTCAGTGTAAATGGTGTAGAGATTGAAAGGGTATCCGAAACTAAATTCCTTGGAGTAATAATTGATAACAAACTGTGTTGGAAGCCACATATTAATTATATAAAAGGTAAAGTATCCAAATCAATTGCAATATTACACCGAGTGAAAAATTTGCTGAATCAACCCACACTATACACCTTGTATCATTCATTAATACTCCCATACATGACATATTGTAATGAAGTATGGGGAAATACATATAAAACAAACATATATCCACTCTTTATGCTTCAAAAGAGAGCTATTAGAATAATCAACAAAGCAGCTTACAGGGAACCAACAAACCCACTTTTTCTTAAACAAAAAACTCTCAAGTTGAAAGATCTGATTGACTTTAAAACCGCAATAATAATGTTCAAAGTGAAGAATCTATCACTGCCCGCAAATATCCAAAAGTTGTTCCAAACAAGGGAGAAACGATATCACCTCAGAGGAACATGTATATTTCAAAAGCCTACAGTGAGAACAACCACCAAGCAACACTGTATTTCAGTGCAAGGAGTCAGATTATGGAACGATTTTGGACCTGAATTAAAATCATGTACAAAGCTTGGACAATTTAAACAAAAACTAAAGGAAGAAATACTCCAAACATATTTACAAGACGACATGTAAACTCACATAAGGATTGACATTTCCAGCCTGTGTTGTGTTGTAGCTTAGTTTTTTTCTTTTTTTCTTTGTGACACTATGTCTTAGATTTGTTTTTGAATAGTAACCGCTTAACTTAGACTAGCTCAGTTTTTCTTTTTCTCTCAGTCACATTTTGTCTTAGCCTTGTTTTAAATTGTAATTGCTCTTGTCTTGTTTTCTCTTTTTCTCCTTTGAATTCTTGGATGGAATATGGGTGGGCAATATAAGCTGCGGCTTCAGCCATCACCCATTTCGGATAACTCACGTGGAATTGTATAGTAGAAGGAGTCTTTGTCTAATTTGACCTTGTTGTTATATTATACAGTTTCTTTTAACCTGTAATGTACTATCTGAAAATAAAATAAATTCACTCATTCATTCAATTCATTCAGTTTGTTAGTCAGTAATGATTTTCTTCCAACTCAAAGCTCAGTCATGGAGTTCCACAGGGATCTGTGCTAGGCCCTATTCTTTTTAGTTTGTATATGCTTCCATTAGGCAACATTATTAGAAAGCACTATATACATTTTCATTGTTATACAGATGACACACAATTATACCTGTCATTGAAGCCAGATGATGGTAATCAATTGGCCAAGTTAGAGGCCTGACTTAAGGAAATCAAAGCTTGGATGACTTGTAATTTCGTGCTATTAAATTCAGATTGTAGCAATGTGTAGCACCTTGGGAGAGCCAGATTGTCTAGCATCTCAGACAGGAGACAGTGGATAAGCTTGGGAGAACAAAGAGCAGGGGATTCCTGGTGAGATAGCAGGAAGGAGTCAAGGATGAATGCAGTGTGATGCAAATGTCATATTGTGTGTGATGTAAATGCCATGAAACTTAAGAGAGGAGTTTCTGCTTGAGAGTTCAGTCTGTTCTGTGCTTGAAAGATGGTGTGTGTAATAAATCGTCTGAAATGATTCCGCCTCTGATTTCACACATTCCACACTGGTGACCCAAGACGTATTATGGAACACGAGGCAAGATCCCCGGAGCCGGCCTGGTCAGGAAGCTACAGCGAGGCGGCAGCCATCCCACAGACAGCCAGGACTGGAACCCCCAGCCACGCGTGTGCGGTTTCAGTCAAGCTACCGGATTTCTGGCAGCACAACCCGCGCTCTTGGTTCCACCTCACCGAGGCCCAGTTCGCCCTCCGGGGAGTAACGGTAGATGATACCAGATTCTACCATGTGGTCGCAGCGCTCGACGCCCGCACAGCCCAGCAGGTAGCGAGCCTGCTCGATCAGCCACCAGCCAACAGCAAATATGAGGCGCTCAAGGCTGCGCTCATCCAGCGCTACACACTCTCGGAATGTGAGAGAGCAAAGAGGCTCCTGACGCGGACCGAGTTAGGAGATGGTTGGGCTGTTGACCTGATGGAGAAGATGCTGGTGTTAATGGGCACGGACGACGGGCACTTTCTGTTTGCCCACCTCTTCCTCCGGAACCTTCCAACAGCAGCGAGAGCGGTTCTGGCCAATTCGCCATTGCTGGCCGCGCGCGACTACCGTGCGCTAGCCCAGGAGGCAGACCGGATCATCATCACCACCAGGGCGATCACAGTCAACGCAGCAGCGGCGGAGCCCAGCGAGACGACCAGAGGAGGCGAGGAGCCACCGACGGTAGCGGCAGCGGCGGCCAAGGAGCGCCAGAGAGACACGCTCTGTTTCTACCACCGCCGCTTCGGAGAGAAGGCACGCAGATGTGCGCCACCGTGCCAATTCAAGCACTCGGGAAAATGCCAAGGCCAGGGGTCGGTAGCAGCTGCGACCCACGGTGAAGAGAACAAGCTGCTCTACTTTACGGATGCACGCTCTGAGAGGCGTTTCCTCATGGACACCGGAGCCCAGAAGAGCTTCATCCGGCCGACCTACGCTGACCGGCTGGCAGGATCTAGCGGCCCCAGGATGTTGGCAGCAAACGGCTCGGATATTAAGACCTTTGGTGAGAGGACTCTGCTCTTATCTCTACACGGCTGTACATATGAGTGGACTTTTGTTGTAGCAGCACTGAATTACCATATCCTGGGGGCTGATTTTCTGTGTGCACATGGTTTACTGGTTGATGTTGCTAACAGGCGCCTGGTTAATGCACTGTCCTTTGACTCTCTCCCCTGTACAGCTCAAGCGACCCAGCCAACAGCACAAGCCAACGTCACAGCTACAGGCGGTAAGTTCCACAAACTGCTCACTCAGTTCCCAGCACTCACGGTCCCGACGTTTTCCGTGGCCATCACTAAACACAGGGTGGGGCACTTTATCACCACCACCGGGCCGCCTGTTTTTGCAAGACCTCGGCGCTTGGACGCAGCTAAACTGGCCATAGCGCGCAAGGAGTTCGCCAACCTGGAAAGGTTGGGCATCATCAGGCGCTCAAACAGCCCATGGGCTTCCCCGCTACACATGGTCCCTAAGGCTGAGGGATCGTGGTGACCGTGCGGGGATTTCCGCAGGTTGAACAACGCCACAGCGCACGACCGCTACCCAATTCCCCACATACAGGATTTTTCCGTTCACCTCCCCGGAGCGTGCATTTTTTCCAAAATAGACCTGGTCTGCGGTTACCACCAAGTCCCAGTGCGCACTGAGGACATACCCAAAACAGCGGTAATAACTCCGTTCGGTCTATTCGAGTTCCTGCGCATGCCATTTGGGTTAAAAGGAGCGGCACAGACGTTCCAGCGCATGATGGATGCAGAGCTGCGTGATCTCCCGTTTGTGTTCGTCTACCTGGACGATATCCTGGTGGCCAGTGTGTCCGAAGATGAACACGAAACCCACCTCACGACGGTTTTCCGGAGGTTGGAGGAGCATGGGTAAATAATCAACCCAGCGAAGTGTCAGTTCGGGGTGATGCAGATTGATTTTTTAGGGCACCGCGTCTCTCCAGAAGGAGCAGTTCCGCTGCCGGACAAAGTGCATGCAGTAACAAATTTTCCCCAGCCACAAACGGTCAAAGCATTACAGGCGTTTTTGGGAATGGTGAATTTTTATAACCGTTTCCTCCCCCGCGCAGTGCAGCTCATGCAACCACTGTATGCCGCGCTAAAAAAACAAAAACCCACAAATACAAGCGAATGGTCCCCGGAGCGGGAGCGCACATTCTCGGAGGTTAAAGCAGCCCTGGCAAACGCTGCGTTGTTAGCACATCCAGACCCAATGGCCCGCATAGCGCTCACTACTGACGCGTCAGACGTGGCCATAGGGGCGGTAGTAGAGCAGCATGTTGCCGGGGCTTGGCAGCCGCTTGCCTTTTTCAGCAGGACTTTGCGCGATACCGAGCGAAAATACAGCGCGTTCGATAGGGAGTTGTTAGCGCTCCACTTGGCCATTCGCCACTTCCAGTTCTGGCTGGAAGGTCGTCGTTTCACTGCGTTCGTCAACCACAAGCCGCTGACTTTCGCGATGGCCAAGGTTTCGGAGCCGTGGTCAGGCCGGCAGCAGAGGCAGCTGGCTGCAATCTCAGAGTTTACTACCGATATTCAAAAGGAGCGGCACAGACGTTCCAGCGCATGATGGATGCAGAGCTGCGTGATCTCCAGTTTGTGTTCGTCTACCTGGACGATATCCTGGTGGCCAGTGCGTCCGAAGACGAACACGAAACCCACCTCACGACGGTTTTCCGGAGGTTGGAGGAGCACGGGTTAATAATCAACCCGGCGAAATGCCAGTTCGGCGTGATGGAGATTGATTTTTTGGGGCACCGCGTCTCTCCCGAAGGAGCGATCCCGCTGCTCGACAAAGTGCGCGCCGTGGCGGATTTTCCCCGGCCTCAGACGGTCAGGGCGCTGCAGGAATTTTTGGGAATGGTGAACTTTTATAACCGTTTCCTTCCCCGCGCGGCGCAGCTCATGCAACCATTATACGCCGCACTCAAGAAACAGAAACCCACGGATAGGGTCAAATGGACCCCGGAGTGAGAGCGGGCGTTCTTGGAAGTTAAAGCAGCCCTGGCAAACACCGCAGTGCTGGCGCATCCAGACCCAACGGCCCGCATAGTGCTCACCACCGACGCTTCAGACGTGGCCATAGGGGCTGTCGTGGAGCAGCGCGTCGCCGGGGCTTGGCAGCCGCTCGCTTTTTTTAGCAGAACTTCGCGCGACAGCGAACATAAATACAGCGCGTTCGACAGAGAGTTGCTGGCCCTTCACCTGGCCATACGCCACTTCCAGTTCTGGCTGGAAGGGCACAGCTTCACCGCGTTCATGGACCACAAGCCGCTAACATTCACGATGGCCAAGGTTTCAGAACCGTGGTCGGGCCGGCAGCAGAGACAGCTGGCCGCGATCTCAGAGTTTACTACCGATATTCAGCATGTGTCTGGTAAACTGAATGTAGCGGCGGACTGCCTCTTGCGTGCTATAGTGGCCCCGGTCTGCGTGGGGATAGATTACGCAGCCATGGCCGCAGAGCAGATTAGCGATGCAGACGTGCACGCGCTCCAGTCTGGACCAACAGGGTTAAGGCTGGAGAGCAGGGTGCTGCAGGATGGCGGCCCACCCCAATCTGCGATGTCTCCACGGGTCGTCCGCGTCCGGTGGTCCCGGCCACGTGGTGCCGCCGCGTGTTTGAGTCGGTTCACACTCTGGCGCACCCAGGAGTGCGTGCGTCGGTCAAAATGGTGGAGAGAAATTTGTGTGGCCTAGCCTACAGAAACAAGTCAAAGAGTGGGCTGCAGCCTGCGTGGCGTGCCAACGAGCCAAGGTACACAGACACACAAAGGCTCCCTTGGAGCCATTTCGTATTCCGGCTAAGAGGTTCGACCATGTTCACGTGGACCTCGTGGGCCCCCTTCCGCCATCACAGGGGTGCACGCACCTCCTGACAATGGGGGACCGCACCATGCGCTGGCCAGAAGCGGTCCCGCTGGTGGCAACCACATCCGCGGACGTAGCGCACGCTTTTTTAATAGCATGGGTGGCGCGTTTTGGAGTCCCGTCGGACATTACGTCCGACAGGGGCCCGCAATTTGTTTCCGAACTCTGGTCTGCGATGGCCCGCAGCCTGGGTGTTACAATTCACCGCACAACCGCGTACAACCCACAGGCCAATGGGTTATGCGAGCGTTTTCATAGATCACTGAAAGCAGCACTCAGGGCTTCATTGACGGATGCAAATTGGGTAGACAGGCTGCCATGGGTTTTATTGGGGTTGCGCTCCGCGCCGAAAGAGGATCTGGAAGCTTCCCCGGCAGAGCTCGTTTTTGCGCAGCCACTACGGCTGCCCGGGGAATTTCTACCAGATAATCCCGCGCCGGGCAGCTGCCCGTCTCAGCTTTTGCAGCGTAGCGCAAACACAGGCACGCTGCCGGGCCCTGCCCACCACAGTTTTCCGCATGTTTTCGTGCCTAAAACTTTGAAGAGCGTGGAGTTCGTGTTCGTCAGACATGACGCCCACTGCCCTCCATTGCGCCCACCCCTATGATGGACCGTTCAGAGAGCTGGAAACGGGGGATAAGCATTTTTTGCTAGACTTGGGGGGTAGGATGAAAAAAATTGGCATAGACAGACTCAAACCCACTTTCGTTGTGGTGGACAAGCAAGTGCTGTTGGCTAAGGGCCCTCGGCGTGGAAGACCCCCACAGAGAGCTCCCCAGGGAAACGATTCACCAGAGCAGCCACACGGACAGACCGAAGTGCCCCCCCCCCCTAGCAACAGCCCACCCGCAGTCAGACACACTCCCAGCAGCACCCAGTTACAGCAGATATGGGAGGAGAAGAAAGCCCAAGCAGCATGTGGGCTGATGTTCAATTGTTCTATCACAGCATGTGGACTGTTATTCTATTGTCCTATCTAAGATGCTGGGGGGGGGGGGGGGTGATGTGTAGCGATGTGTAGCACCTTGGGAGAGCCAGATTGTCTAGCATCTCAGACAGGAGACAGTGGATAAGCTTGGGAGAACAAAGAGCAGGGGATTCCTGGTGAGATAGCAGGAAGGAGTCAAGGATGAATGCAGTGTGATGCAAATGTCATGTGTGTGATGTAAATGCCATGAAACTTAAGAGAGGAGTTTCTGCTTGAGAGTTCAGTCTGTTCTGTGCTTGAAAGATGGAGTGTGTAATAAATCGTCTGAAATGATTCCGCCTCTGATTTCACACACTCCACAAGATAAGACTGAAGTTATTCTAGTCGGTCCAAAAAACCTTAGAAATACATTTCCAAATCAAACTTTTAATTTGGATGCGGTTACTCTTTCTCTTAATAGTTCTGTGAGGAACCTTGGAATTATTTTCGATCAAGATCTGTATTTTAATTCACATATTAAACTTGTTGCTAAGACTGCCTTCTATCATTTGTGTAATATTGCCAAGATTAGGAGCATCTTGTCTCAGAGTGATGCTGAGAAACTGAACCACGCTTTTGTTAGCTCTAGATTAGATTATTGCAACTCATTATTATCAGGTTATCCTAAAACATCTTTAAAAAGTCTTCAACTGATCCAAAATGCTGCAGCAAGAGTTTTAACAGGTACTAGAAAGAGAGATCATAGCTCTCCAGTTCTGGCCTCCCTTTATTGGCTTCCCATAGAGTTTACAATCAAGTTTAACATCCTTCTTCTCACTTACAGAGCTCTAAATAATCAGGCCCCTTTTTATTTAAAAGATCTGATACTACTGTGGAGAGCGTGAAAAGATGAGGCTGAGTTTATTTCTCAAATCAGATTTATTCACTTGTCTCCAACATCCTCCAAACAGAAAAAGAGACACATCCTCCCACATCTGTCCTTTTTATACCCGGGACATCTAAGTACAGAGTCACATTGTCTTTAAATCCCAAGACACAATACATCGTCCTCCAGGTCTTCTCCCCTCCACCTAAAACCCTGGTGGTCAGGAAATCTCCCAAGGCCATCTCTAAAGATCACATTTCGCACCCTCCTGTTATCCCCAGGAGACCCAGACCTATTGTTCATTCTGAGACGTGAGGCAACAGTAATATACATATGCAGCCTAAGCAACTCAAATATGTGTGCCACACTACCCTATTATCCTAACAGAGCACTACGCTCCCAAAATGCAGGATTACTTGTAATACCTAGAATCTCCAAAAGTACAATGGGAGGCAGAGCCTTCAGTTATCAAGCTCCTCTCCTGTGGAACCAGCTGCCAATCTGGATTCAGGAGTCAGACTCGAAAACCTTCCTTTTTGATAAAGCCTATAATTAGGGAGGGATCACGTGCCCCTGAACCCTCCCTTAGTTATGCTGCTAATAGGTTTAGACAACTGGAGGTCCTCCAACAATGCACTGGGCTTCACTTCTTTCTTCACTTTCAATGAAATATTTTTGGTGGTCATTAACATCTGTTTGTTCTCTCCCATAGATTGAGTCCCCATCGTGCTGTTTGCTCTCTACATGTCTGTTCTTTTCTTCTTCTTCTCTATCCCCTCAACCCCCAGCCAGTCACAGCAGATGACTGCCCCTCCCTGAGTCTGGTTCTGCTGGAGGTTTCTTCCTGTAAAAAGGAAGTTTTTCCTCTCCACCGTCGCAAAGTGCTTGCTCATAGGGGATCGCCTCATTGCTGGGGTCTTTCTGCAATTGTGGGGGTTTCCCCTACAGTTGAAAGTGCTATGAGATGACTGTTGTTGTGAAATGGCGCTATATAAATAAAGTTGAATTGAAGTGAATTGAATCCATGTTGTCATTCACTGCAGATGTACACATGGAGACACAATAAGGTCCTCAAGATTGTTACAAACATTATGGAAAGCCAGTGTAGTGCAGTCAATAGAGAACCAGTACAACAGTCTGATTTCTTCATTATGTTCCACAAAGGTGGCATTCACAGGGATGGCAACAGGAAATTCTGATTTCAGCTGAAATCTAATTTGGTTGACTGACTTATGGGGGGGCCAGGGGGGCACAGCCCCCCTGAAGCTGAGAGGTTTTCAGTAAAACAGAAGTAATTTAGACTGAAAAAAAATGATAAAAAAAATGAAATACTAGACTTAGATAAATCATTAAATTTAATGAAAAGTTAACTTACTTTTTCTTCAATGTTGTCTCACTGTCTTTAGTCCAACATATTTAACAGTTCTATAAGAGTTTATTACACTATTTACACTGGTCACCAAGAGAAAAAAAAAAAAAAAAAAAAAAAGCTTTTCCGGCCACGTCTGGTTTCTTCAGAAATTGTCCGAGTGTTTCTGTTACCTCGTCGAACTTTGAGCCAATTTTCACCTTTACCGTCACTTTTCTCTCAAGCCAATTCCATCGGAACTTTTTGACACTTTTGTCTATTTCTAGCACTGATGACTCCTGATCCTTCGATAAAAATCTCATAATTCCGCTGAAAACGATACCGCAAGCTCAGAATTCCAACACGAACACACCGCCATGAATTATTGACAAAGCATACAACGAGCCATTTGATTGGTCCAATCGTTTGTAACTATCCAATCGCAGGGCCGTTTACAATACAGCAATAGCTTGAGTACAAAACATCCGGGTTATCAAGGGAGACTTGACCTGGGGAAGCGCCGAGCGCTTATGTAATCGTGTTGATTTTTGCTAAAATCGGTAACAATAAGGTACCTTACCCCCCCTAAAATTTTCTCAACGGATTTAGACGATTCACAGAAATGATCAATTTGAAAATCGGCGGAAATCCGCAGATCGGTGGAAAATTGCCATCCCTGCATTCAGCCAGAAACCCAGAAAACCATGAATTCCAGATTGTTGTCTGGAGCAAATGATTGGAAGCCGACAGCAGACCTTTTAATGGCCCTCCATTTCCCCTCCTACATTGTTCAGACCAACTTGCATCCCGATATTGTGGTTTGGTCTGAAAGAGCAAAGCGAGTCTTGTTGGAAGAGCTCAAGGTGCCGTGGGAGGGTAATATGGAGGAGGCCTTTGAGTACAAGAAATCAAGATATGAATCATTGCAAGCTGACTGTGAGGATAAAGGCTGGGAGTGTCATGTTTTACCAGTCGAGGTGGGATGTGAGGTTTTATAGGCCGGTCCACGGTGTCCTTCCTCTTGAAGGTGGAACTTGCCAACTGTGCTTGAAGAGATGCCTTGCACTAACTTCGCATGGCAGCTGAAAATCCGTCATCCTGGATTTGGTCAAGATCCCGTGTGAACAGTAGGCAGTCTTAATGAGAGCCCCCCCACACACACACACACCAACTCCTTTTCCCCCTCCTTTGCTCTAGGAGTAAGGGGAGTAAGATGGCTTCCAGTGGGTCTCCTGACACCACTGCATGTATAGAGCATGACATCCAAGTAAAAGTCTTGTAAGAAGAGACTGGTGACTGGCCCCAATTTGGGTCATGTGTCACTGTGTGTTGGCTTGTTTCAAGCTGCTGCCTCCTTGTCAGAAATAAGAGGTCTATCTACACATTTGCAACTCACCTTTTGCCTTTGGCACAACGCCCTTCAGTGGCTTGAGGCCACTGGTGGTGCTGGGGATGGCAATCACGCCAATAGCCACCAAAACCGTGTATTCATCCCCAGTTGGTGGCTGATGAGGAAGGTGTCTAGCAACTGCAAGTTGTATGATCGTCTCTGTTGTTTTCTTTGAAACAGCAGTTCCTGCTAACTCCAAGTCTTTCAGGCGCTCTCCACGAGTGGGCTTTGACTGTTGGATAACTCTTCTAATTCTTTTGACTCCTCTGTCAGAAATCTTGTGAGAAGCTCCTGGCTGTGGCCAGTTTATGGTAAAATTATGTTCTTTCCACTTCCGAATGATGGCTCCAACAGTGCTCACTGGAACATTCAGCAGTTTAGAAATACACCTGTAACCAATGCCATCATTATGTTTTGCAACAACAAGGTTGCAAAGGTCAAGAGAGAGCTCTTTGCTTCTACCCATCATGAGTTCTTTGTGGTGTGACAATCTGATATTCACAGACCTTTTTAAAGGCTGTCAGTCATGACTTAACCATTCATTCATTCATTCATCTTCTTCCGCTTAATCCTTTTCGAGTCGCGGCGGGGCTGGAGCCTATCCCAGCATCTTTTGGGCAAGAGGCAGGGTACACCCTGGACAGATCGCCGGTCCATCGCAGGGCCAACACAGAGAGACAGACGACCATTCACTCTCACAGTCATACCTAAGGACAATTTAGAATCCCCAGTTTGATGCCAATTAACCTAACTTGCATGTTTTTGGCATGTGGGAGGAAACCGGAGAAATCCCAGAGTAAACCCATGCAGACACAGGGAGAACATGCAAACTCCACACAGATCACTGTTGGTCGGGGGCTGGGATCGAACCCAGGATCACCCGGCCAAGGGTGAGTTGCTGTGCTGCCACAGTGCTAACCACTCCCCCACCGCACCGCCAGCTGAAATTAATTTGCACTGATGGGGGATTGGATGGCTTCCTAAATTCTGATGGATTTCAACTGGTTTCTTGGCTTTCTATGCCCTTTTGCACCTCTATCTTCCTGTGTTCAAAACTTATTCTCTGTGTCATTCCATTTTATTAAATATAACTTGTTTTGTGAACACAGTTGCCTTGATTTCTCTGCATGTATGGATTACTTGAGTTATTACTGATATCTGGTCAAAAGCTCAGGTCAATGGCTGCATCAGAAATATGTTTAATGAGAAAAATGTTGACGTGTTCGATACTTGCTTTCTCCACTGTATACATGTAGATACTGTATAAATACATATTCCATGTGTTAACAATGGACAATTACAGAGTAGCTTCTAAACGAGGTTTTTGCACATAAATACTGGAATCAATTGCAATCTCATAAATGCTACATGTATATGTTGTTATCCAAACTGCAAACACTATAATTTTTTTTCAGATGTGACAAAACCTCAACACATTTACAGACAGGAAGACCAGGCAGTACACTTTTAACAAGCGGGTGCTCCCGACTCCTGCAGGAGGTGATCACTTTTTGGCAGCCAACTGCACCACCCTCAATTACTTTTTGGCACAACACCGGCAAAAACATTACCTCCTCCTCTTGGCAGAGGTAATAAAAATTTAAACATTGTCCAGTGCTGTGCGTTTACATAACGTGCCTCGCAAGACATCCTTTGCTTGTCTGCCGGTACTCTGTCCCCATGCCATTACACACCTTTCCTGAAAATGTCATCAAAATCCGTTCATAAACCACACAGTTTGCTTGCTTTTACTTGGCGTCTTCAGATGAAATAATGTCAAACCATCACATACTGTTGCTGTCTTATAGTTTTCTACTTTTCTCTAAATTTGCAACATTTTCCTCATTTGTAATTTCCTCTTATAAAATTATGACTTTTCTTGTATATTTGAGACTTTATTATAAACTTGTGGATTATTTCATAGCTAATTTTTGTCTATTTTTTATAAAATTAAAGGGTTTTTCTTTTTATAAATTTGAAACAGATTGTGGTAAAATTTTGACTTTTTTTCCTTCTACAATTTACACTTTTGACCATAATTTTGCAGAGCAAGAACAGAGCAATAATTTAAACTCTGATTTCAAAGAAAAATACAGTATTAATAAAATTATATTTAATGAAATAAATTCACATAAATTACCAAAGATGCAGTTATTTCTGTTATAATATTTCTATATAATTATAGTTTTTTTTAGAACTCTCCTCACCACCCAGACACAGCAGGAAATCCTCCCTTATTTTGAAATCCAAATGTTGGCACGTTTAGTTTGTCTGAAGGTCAAGTCATTGATTTTGTGAATTTCAGTCATCTTAACTTACCAGGTACATAATAATGAACATAAATTAGTTAATATTGTAGTGGCTGGTGAAGTAAATCCTCAGCAATTCATCAGTCATTGTTGCCTTTCCCTGCATATGAAGCCTAACCACACCTGTTTGCTAAGCGACTCTTAATTATTGTTCCCGTTACCAGCGGGTTAAAACCACCATAAATGCCTCCACTGCTTTCATACCTCTTCTGCTTTTTTCCTCATTTAAAGTACTTTAATAAGCTCATGCTTCTCTCAGACAACGACGCTAGAGAGACACTCTGCCTGCAGACTGAAACGGTCACACGGGCAGCGTACTTCCGAACTTCAGCGCACGGATGACTGTCACGTACGTGGTTTGTGTGCACGCTTGCGGGGCATCATTCCTTAATTTATTTTTCTTAAATTTATATTTCCGCTTAGCGTGACAGCACAGTTTCAGGGGTGGCAGCTCACCACGCGGAAATGTTACCAATGGAAACCCTGAACATTATACCCTCCGCAACAGCACAAAAGTAAAACAGATGGGCATCCAGTGGCCTCATGGTTATGATGCATGTTACAAGAGCTTGTTGAGCCAACGCAATTATCCCTGCTTCCATTCCCAGCCAGAATGATCCTTCCTCTCTTCTCTCTCTTTATTCCATATTCTGTCTCCTCTAAATTCATCTGTCGAATAAAAGCAAAATGCCAAAAAATAAATTTAAAAAAAGCAAAAAACAGACACTATGTGTCCCAGCCACAGGGGGTGCACAAGCCAATGTACTCCTAGTGCCAGTTCCAAGCCCGGGTAAATGGGGAGGGTTGTGTCAGGAAGGGCATCCAACATTAAACCTTTGCCAAATCAAACATGTGGATCATGACAAATGAGACTTTAATTCCGGATCGGTCATCATCAGATGGTAGTCTGTAGGATGACTGTGGAAAGCAAGAAGAGAAAGAGAGTGAAGGCAGCGCCAAAGATTAAGTGGGGGAAGTTACAGAAGGAAGAAGGTCACACAGAGTTCAGGAAGGAGTTGATAGAGGTTCTGGGTGGTAGGAAAGAATTACCAGATGACTGGGAATGTGCAGCAAAAGTATTGAGGGAAATGGGTAGAAAGGTATGTGGTGTATCCAGTGGACAGAGGAAAGAAGACAAGGAGACTTGGTGGTGGAATGAGGAAGTACAGGAAAGTATTCAAAGGAAGAGGTTGGCAAAGAAAAAGTGGGATAGTCAGGGAGATGAAGAAAGAACACAGGAGTATTTGGAATCTAAGCGCAGGCCGGTCTCCGGCCTGGGGGATGGGGGTGCTGGCCTCCCAGTGCCTGGGGCCTGGAGCTGGCCTTGGCCCCGCTGGGGAGGCAGGGGTTGGCCAGTCCGCACTGGCCACTTGGCAACCCGGCCTCCCTCGGCCATCCCTCCTAGGGCAAATGCCTGGCTGTCCCGGGGCTTGTTGGCCTTGGGACATTTGTGTTCTGTAGGAGTTGGTGGCGTTGTCCTGCTTGCTCGGGGTCTCCAGAGGGGAGTTGCTGTGATCTGCCACCCTCTTCATATGTTTCCTGGCAGACCACTCGCATGCACACATTTATTTTGCACGTGCTCTCATACACACACATGCACACACACATATGTCTCTCCTTTAACAGGTGCAGATACCAGACTCGTGCTGAGACCTTTTCAGTAGAAGAAACTGTCTTCTGTTTGTTTCAGTTGTGTTAGTCTGTCTTTTTTATCTGTTCATCACCCTTTTTCCCCCCCTCCCCCCGCCAGGTCCTTCATAGGGAAAACAATTTAAATAAAGTATTAAAAGTGATTACAAGGGGAGTCTTGTATATTGTTTATAAACTCCCCTTGTAATCACTTTTAATACTTTACAGTACAGATATCTGTACTGTATAAAGCTCCTTTTGGCAAAGCAAGCCTGTTTGGCACAATAAGGGAAGCAGATTTCTGTTCTGCTCACCTAGCTGCTTGACAGGACAAGGGGGAAAAAGGAATCTAGGCACATGGCAAAGAGAGAAGTGGAAAAGGCATATAGTGAGTTGTATGAGAGGCTGGACACTACGGAAGGAGAAAATGATTTGTATTGATTGGCTAGACACAGAGATTGAGCTGGAAAAGCTGTGCAGCAGGTTAGGCTGATTAGGGACAGAAATGATAATATACTAACAAATGACAAGAGTGTGTTGAGAAGGTGAAAGGAGTACTTTGAAGAGCTGATGAATAAAGACAGTGAGAGAGAGAGGAGGATGGATGAAGGAAAGATGGTGAACAAGGAAGTCCCGAGTATTAGCAAGGCAGGAGGGCAGCTTTGAAGAGGCTGAAGAATGGAAAGGCGGTTGGTCCAGATGACATACCTGTGGAGGTATGGAGATGTTCAGGAGAGATGGCAGTGGACTTTTTAACCAGATTGTTTAACACAATCTCGGAAAGTGAGAGGATGCCTGAGGAGTGGAGAACTGTTTTAGTACCAGTTCTCAAGAACAAAGGTGATGCTCAGAGCTATAGTAACTACAGAGGCATAAAGTTGATCAGCCACACTATGAAGATATGGTAAAGAGTTGTTGAAGCCAGATTAAGAGGAGAGGTGACAATCAGTGAGCACCAGTATGGTTTGATGCCAAGAAAGAGTACTACAGATGCAATGTTTGCTCTAATGGCCCTTTTCCACAAGTGTCAGTTTGGCCTGGTACAGTATGGTTCAGTTCAGTTCGGTTCGGTCCGCTTGTGTTTCCATTACGCAAGAGTACCGCTTGATGTGGGTGGGATTTGTTACAGGGAAGTGGCGCAACCCTCCCATTACATAAAACAAGCGACTCAGACAAAAATGGCAGGATACGAGGCGACTGCGGTCTCTAGCTTTTTTGCCAGAATAAAGGCAGAAAAAAAGCAGAAGGCTATAGGCAGCAAGACGACACACTCTGGAAAAGTACTGGAGCATTTAGGAAACCATATAGAGCAGTATAAAGCGGAAGACATGAGGATACGAACTACATCACATATGAAGGTAAGCTAATGATTGTTCATGCTACTTTGCTTTAAGTCCACCATACTACATTGTAATGTCGACAAATTATCGCTATCCATCCATCCATCTTCTACCGCTTTTCCGGAGGTCCGGGTCGCGGAGGCAGCAGTTCAAGCAGAGAAGCCCAGACTTCCCTCTCCCCAGCCACCTGCTCCAGCTCTTCAGAGGGGATACCAAGGCGTTCCCAGACTAGCTGGGAGACATAGTCTCTCCACCGAGTCCTGGGTCTGCCCCGGGGTCTCCTCCCAGTGGGACGTGCCTGAAACACCTCAAGTGGGAGGCGTCCAGGAGGCATCCTAATCAGATGCCCATACCACCTCAACTGACTCCTTTCAATGTGGAGGAGCAGCGGTTCTACTCTGAGCCTCTCCCGGATGACTGAGCTCCTCACCCTATCTCTGAGGGTGAGTCCAGCAATCCTACGGAGAAAGCTCATTTCAGCCGCTTGTATCCGCGATCTCGTTCTTTCGGTCATTACCCAAAGCTCGTGACCATAGGTGAGAGTAGGAACGTAGATTGACTGGTAAATCGACAGCTTTGCCTTAGAACTAAGCTCCCTCTTCACCACAACAGACCGGTACAACGTCCGCATCACTGCAGATGCTGCTCCAATCCGTCTGTCGATCTCTCGCTCCATTTTCCCCTCACTCGTGAACAAGACCCCAAGATACTTAAACTCCTCCACTTGGGGCAGGAGCCTGTCCCCAACCCGGAGAGGACAATCCACCTTTTTCCGGCTGAGGACCATGGACTCGGACTTGGAGGTGCTGATTCTCATCCCAGCCGCTTCACACTCAGCGGCAAACCGTCCCAGCAAGAGCTGTAGGTCATTGCTGGATGAAGCCAACAGGACAACATCATCTGCAAACAACAGAGATGAGATCCTGTGGTCACCAAGCATGACACCCTCCATTCCCTGGCTGCGCCTAGAAATCCTGTCCATAAAAATTATGAACAGGACCGGTGACAAAGGGCAGCCCTGGCGGAGTCCAACTCTCACTGGGAATGACTCCGACCGAGTGTTGGCAATGCGAACTAAACTCTCACAACGGTCGTACAGAGACCGAATAGCTCGTAACAACAAGCCCGATACCCCATACTCCCGAAGCACCCCCCACAAAAATCCACGAGGGACGCGGTCAAATGCCTTCTCCAAGTCCACAAAACACATGTAAACTGGTTGGGCAAACTCCCACGAACCCTCAAGAATTCTCGAGAGGGTAAAGAGCTGGTCCGATGTGCCACGGCCAGGACGAAAACCACATTGCTCCTCCTGAATCCGAGGTTCGACCAATGGCCGGACTCTCCTCTCCAGTACCTTGGCATAGACCTTCCCAGGGAGGCTGAGGAGTGTGATCCCTCTAAAGTTGGAGCACACCCTCCGGTCCCCTTTTTTGAAGAGAGGAACCACCACCCCGGTTTGCCATGCCAAAGGCACTGCTCCCGACCTCCACGCAATATTGCAGAGGCGTGTCAACCATGACAACCCAACAACATCCAGGGCCTTGAGGTACTCGGGGCGAATCTCGTCCACCCCCGGGGCCCGGCCACCAAGGAGATTTTTAACCACCTTGGCGACCTCAGCCCCTGTGATAGGCGAGTCATCCCCCTCGTCCCCAAACCCTGCTTCCTCTGTGGAAGGCGTATCAGTGGGATTGAGGAGATCCTCGAAGTATTCCTTCCACCGCCCGACGATATCCCCAGTTGAAGTCAACAGTGTCCCATCCGCACCATACACAGTGTGGACGGGGAGCTGCTTTCCCCTCCTGAGCCGCCGAACAGTTTGCCAGAATCTCTTTGAAGCCGACCGAAAGTCTTGTTCCATGGCCTCACCGAACTCCTCCCATACCCGGGTTTTTGCTTCAGCAACCACCCGAGCTGCACTCCGCTTGGCCTGCCGGTACACCTCAGCTGCTTCGGGAGTCCCACAAGCCAACCAAGCTTGATAGGACTCCTTCTTCAGCTTAATGGCCCCCCTCACCACTGGTGTCCACCACTTGGTTCGGGGGTTGCCACCACGAGATGCACCGACCACCTTGCGGCCGCAGCTCTGGGCTGCCGCTTCAACAACAGAGGTGGAGAACATGGCCCATTCAGACTCCATGTCTCCAGACTCCCTCGGAATGTGGTTGAAGTTCTTCCGGAGGTGGGAGTTGAAGACCTCCCGGACAGGGGCCTCAGCCAGACGCTCCCAGCACACCCTCACTATACGTTTGGGTCTACCAGGTCTGAATGGCTTCCTCCCCTGCCATCGGATCCAACTCACCACCAGGTGGTGATCAGTTGACAGCTCTGCACCTCTCTTTACTCGGGTGTCCAAGACATACGGTCGCAGGTCTGATGATACGATAACAAAATCGATCATCGACCTGCGGCCTAGGGTGTCCTGGTGCCAGGTGCACATATGGACACCCTTATGCTTGAACATGGTGTTCGTTATAGACAGACTGTGGTTAGCACAGAAGTCCAATAACTGAACACCACTCGGGTTCAGATCGGGCAGGCCGTTCCTCCCAATCACCCCCCTCCAGGTTTCACTGTCGTTGCCCACGTGCGCATTGAAGTCCCCCAGTAGGACAATGGAGTCTCCAGGAGGAGCACCCTCAAGCACCCCAGTCACAGACTCCAAAAAGGGTGGGTACTCTGAAACATCATTTGGTGCATAGGCACAAATGATGGTCAGGACCCGTTTCCCAACCCGAAGGCGCAGGGAAGCAACCCTTTCGTCCACCGGGGAAAACTCCAATATAGAGGCAGCAAGGTGGGGCGATACAAGAATACCTACCCCTGCTCGTCGCCTCTCGCCCGGGGCAACTCCAGAAAAGGCCAAGCTCCAGCCCCTCTCCAGGAGACTGGTTCCGGAACCGGAGCTGTGTGTTGAGGTGAGGCCGACTATATCTAGCCGGTATCGCTCAATCTCGTACACCAGCTCAGGCTCCTTCCCCACCAGAGAGGTGACATTCCACGTACCAAAAGCCAGTTTAGAAAGCTTGGGATCAGTCCGCCAGGGTCTCCGCCTTTGACTGCCACCTAATCCACATAGCACCGGACTTCCATGATCCCTCCTGCAGGTGGTGAACCTACTGGAGGGCGGACCCATGTAACTCCTTCGGGCTGAGCCCGGCGGGGTCCCATGGGTGGAAACCCGGCCACCAGACGCTAGCCTTCGAGCCCCTCCCCCAGGCCTGGCTCCAGGGTGGGGCCCCGGTAACCCCATACCGGGCGGGGTACACTGAATCCTTGATATACAATTTATCATGAGAGTCTGTTGGATCGTTCTTCGTCTGGCCCTTCACCCAGGACCAGTTTGTCTTGGGAGACCCTATCAGAGGCAAATTGCCCCGGACAACATAGCTCCTGGGATCACTGGGGCACGCAAACCCCCCCACCACGATAAGGTGACGATCCATGAGGGGATCGCTATTAGATACTAAAATATGTATTCTCTGTATGTTTGTTTCAGATGGCTGTCTTGTGGCAATATTATCGCTTCGAACCGTGGGTCTGGGCGTTCAACACAGGCTCCCAGTGATGAGATGTCACCTCGGCTTCACGAACGCGTAGTGCTTAAAAAAGACCTTCAGAATGTCTGTAGAAATGTTTAGCTTCCTGTGCAACAAATTGCTCTGATCTATGTGAAAATCATGGAGAGACTGTTGAGACGTCATGGGATTTACCTGCTCCAGCCGGTGGTTCGAGACAAAACATGATCAGCTGCCAAAACCTGATTGCCAGGTGCCATATTGTAGTTATAGGGTTATATTAGCCATAAAATATACATTTCAATAGGTAAACAATAAAGAGTTAGGTATAATAAGATATATTTAACAACTATGATGCATTTTATGCCAAAACAAACTGGATCTAGGATTAAAAGCAATTAAAATAACGCAGTCACAAGGTGACATGGAAAATACATGGATTTACTGGATATATCATATTGTAGCGTCCATAATTGTAACCTTATGTAGCTCACATATTTGACTGCATAGGCTCAAACACAGAAAGACTTTAAGCTTGCAGTGTGTATTGACATCACGCCTCAGATGGACAATGGGTCTGGACCACCTGCGGACTTGGAAGGAAGACAGAGGATTGGGGGCGAGATCCTGAAAGGGTTGTCTGACCCCCTGGGGTCAGACGGAAGAGCAAAGAGGACTCTGAAGTGATTAATTGTAAATAGAAGGATTTGACTTGAGTGTGTGATTCTGTCTTTGATGTCCTGGTATAAATGTGTGGGGGTTTACCGCAGCTCTCCCTCTTTTTTCCTGACAGAGAGAGAGCTGGGGACGTGAAATGCAATAAACCAATACTGAGAAATAATCCAGTCTCATCATTTCGTGATCCCCACATTGGTGACCCCGACGTGATGATGCCGGGGGAACGTTACCCCGACCCGGATTCACCGGAGACTGCCTGCACGAGTGCAGGCTCGATTAAGCTCTCCGAGTTCTGGCAAGACGACCCGCACTCATGGTTCCAACACGCAGAATCGCGGTTCGTGCTTGGGGGAATATCAGCAGATGACACCAAGTTTCATAATGTCATCGCAAGACTCGACAGCCGCACAGCTCGATGTGTGCGGAGCCTGGTGCAGCAGCCGCCCGCTGCTGGCAAGTACGACGCGCTGAAAGCCACCCTCATCGAGAGTTTCGTACCATCAGCCGAGGTGAGGGCCAGGCGGCTTCTGGACCTGCGCGACAGAGGAGGGCGCAGGCCAACCGACCTCATGGAGGACATGCTGCAACTGATCGGGACAGACAACGATGCGTTTCTGTTCAAACACATCTTCTTGAGGACCCTCCCAGCACACATGAGGGGTACCCTGTCCGGCATGAGGTGTGTGACCCAGCAAGACTTCCGCGCGCTGGCCAAGGAAGCGCAGCGGCTCCTCGATACCTGCGACGAGCAGGAGACTTCCGTGGCAGCAGCAGACCTCGGCGCGGCGGCCGGGGGCAGTGAGGAGCCGGAGGCAGCAGAAGCAACCCCAGCGACGACGGCAGCGGCGCGGTCCCGAAGCAAAGGAGGGGACGGCCTCCGTTTTTACCATCGACGCTTCGCTGAGAAGGCGTACAGATGCATCCCGCCGTGCAGTGTCAAGAAACAGGGAAATGCCCGGGCCGGGGGTCGTTAGCAGCTTCGACTCTCGGTGAGCAGAACAAGCTGCTTTATCTGACAGATGCGGGCTCTGGGCGGCAATTCCTCGTGGACACCGGAGCCCAGAGGAGTTTCATCACCGCGACCTATGCGGACCATGTGGCTGGGCCCCGCGGAGACGGGGCAACGGCGGCGAACGGCTCGTCTATCAAAACTTTCGGGGAAAGGACTCTGCACCTGTCCTTGCACGGCCGCACCTATGAATGGACTTTCATAGTAGCAGCGGTGAGTTTCAACATGTTAGGCGCTTGACTTTTTGTGCTCACATGGCTTGTTAGTGGATCTGGTTAACAGACGCCTAGTAAATGCACTCTCTTTTTATTCTATCCCTTGTGCAGCTCGAGTGTCCCCGCCGCCAGTACAGACCAACGTCGCCACAGCAGGCGGTAAGTTTCACACTCTTCTAACCCAGTTCCCAGCACTCACAGTTCCCACGTTTTCAGCTAAGGTTGCGAAGCACAGGGTGGAGCACTTTATCACCACAGTTGGCCTACCAGTTTTTGCGAAAGCTCGGCGCTTGGATGCAACTAAGCTCTCCATTGCGCGCGAGGAGTTCGCCAACCTGGAAAGGTTGGGCATAATTCGCCGCTCGAAGAGCCCTTGGGCCTCCCCGCTGCATATGGTTCCTAAGGCTGACGGCTCGTGGAGACCTTGTGGTGATTACCACAGGTTAAACAATGCCACAGCACAGGACCGCTACCCAATTCCGCACATCCAGGATTTTTCAGTGCACTTAGCGAAGGCGCGCATTTTTTCTAAAATAGACCTGGTCCGCGGTTATCATCAGGTCCCGGTCCGACCAGAGGACATTCCCAAAACAGCGGTAATAACCTCGTTCGGACTTTTTGAATTTTTACGCATGCCTTTTGGCCTTAAAGGCGCCGCGCAAACCTTCCAACGAATGATGGATGCCGTGTTGCGCGACCTCCCTTTTGTTTTTGTCTACTTGGACGACATTTTAGTCGCCAGTGCCTCCGTGGAGGAACACGAAAAACACCTCACGACGGTTTTTCAGAGGTTGGGAGCGCACGGGTTGATAATTAACCCGGCCAAGTGCCATTTTGGCGTAGCGCAAATCGATTTTTTAGGACACCACGTCTCCCCAGAGAGAGCAGTCCCTCTACCGGCCAAAGTACGCGCAGTGGCAGAGTTTCTCCAGCCACAAACGGTCAAAGCGTTGCAAGAATTTTTAGGAATGGTAAATTTTTATAACCGTTTCATACCCCACGCAGCGCAGCTTATGCAACCGTTATACGCCGCGCTTAAAAAGCAGAAGCCCTCCAATGTGATCGAGTGGTCCCCGGAGCGGGAGCGCGCATTCAAGGAGGTTAAAAAAGCACTTGCAGACGCAACACTGCTGGCTCACCCAGACCCATCAGCCCACATAGCGCTAACCACCGACGCATCAGATGTGGCCATAGGGGCCGTTGTAGAGCAGCAGGTCGCCGGGGTTTGGCAGCCGCTCGCTTTTTTCAGCAGATCCTTGCGCGATGCTGAGCGGAAACACAGCGCGTTTGACAGGGAGCTGCTAGCGCTCCACCTGGCCATTCGCCATTTCCAGTTCTGGCTGGAAGGGCGGCGTTTCACCGCGTTTGTCGACCACAAACCGCTCACTTTTGCAATGTCCAAAATTTCAGAACCGTGGTCAGGATGACAGCAGAGACAGCTGGCCGCAATTTCGGAATTTACCACTGATATTCAGCATGTAGCCGGTAAGCTCAATGTAGTAGCGGACTGTCTCTCACGCGCGGTAACAGCGCCTGTCCGCGTGGATGCGGACTGTACTACTGCAGACGCGCACGCGGCCCCTGTTCACGTGGGGATAGATTATGCAGCCATGGCGGCGGAGCAGAGCGGAGACGCAGACGTGCGCGCACTCCTGTCTGGACCAACAGGGTTAAGGCTGGAGAGCAGGAGTTTACAAACCGGTTCGCCCCCCCTAATCTGCGACGTATCCACCGGGCGGCTGCGCCCGGTGGTACCGGCCGCGTGGCGCCATCGCGTTTTTGACGCGGTGCACTCCCTGGCGCACCCGGGAGTACGCACTTCTGTGAAAATGGTAGCGGAGAAGTTTGTTTGGCCGAGCCTGCGCAAGCACGTGAAAGAGTGGGCGAAAGCCTGCATGGCTTGCCAGCGGGCCAAAGTCCACAGGCACACGAAGGCCCCCTTAGAACCGTTCCACTTTCCGGCTAAGAAGTTCGATCATGTGCACGTAGACCTAGTGGGCCCCCTACCGCCGTCACAAGGGTTCACACATCTCTTGACAATGGTGGACCGAACCACACGTTGGCCGGAAGTGGTCCCGTTAACATCGACCACAGTGGCAGAGGTGGCTTGCGTTTTTTTAACAGCCTGGGTAGCGCGGTTCGGGGTTCCGTCGGATATTACGTCCGATAGGGGACCTCAAATTGTGTCGGAACTGTGGTCAGCAATGGCCAGCAGCTTAGGAGCGGCAGTCCACCGCACTACCGCTTATCACCCCCAGGCCAACGGTTTAAGATAAGAGATAAGATAAGCCTTTATTAGTCCCACAACGGGGAAATTCCAGGATTGCAAGAGCACAGGGATAGCAACACTCAGAGCAACAATCAGAAGGCAAGAAAAAAAAAGCAAGCAAGCAAGAGCAGCTAATATACATATGTACATATTACTATAAATATATATATATATACACACAGACACACAGTGTAGAGCATTGTAGCTGGATGGGATAAATATATGAGTATATAAACACACAGTACGGAGCATTGCAGCTAGGTGGAAAAAATATGTAAATATATAAACACAGTGTGAAGCAATGTAGCTAGATGGAATAAATATGTAAATATATAAACAGTGCGGAGCAATGTAGCTTGATGGAATAATATGTAGATATATAAACACAGTACGGAGCATTGCAGCTAGGTGGAAAAAATATGTAAATATATAAACAGTGCGGAGCAATGTAGCTACATGGAATAATATGTAGATATATAAACACACAGTGCGGAGCATTGTAGCTAGATGGAATGAATATATAGATATATAAATATAAACATAAACATAAACACACCCAGTGCGGAGCATTGTAGCTAGATGGAATAAATATGTAAATGTATAAACACACAAAGTGCAGAGCATTGTTATGCGAGCGTTTTCACAGGTCTTTGAAGGCAGCCCTCAGAGCGTCGCTCACGGATGCAGATTGGGTAAACAAACTACCATGGGTTTTATTGGGGTTGCGTTCGGCGCCCAAAGAGGACTTAGATGCCTCACCCGCGGAATTAGTTTTTGCACAACCTCTCAGGCTGCCCGGTGAGTTCCTACCAGCCCATGCGGCACCAGGGCGCCCCCCGGCGCGGGGACCTCTGATTGGCACGGGAGCAGAAATGCTCCCGGGCCCCGCTCATCACACTTTTCCGCGTGTTTTTGTTCCCAAAGCTTTACAAAACGCTGAATTTGTTTTTGTCAGGCACGACGCTTGGGGGCGAGATCCTGAAAGGGTTGTCTGACCCCCTGGGGTCAGACGGAAGAGCAAAGAGGACTCTGAAGTGATTAACTGTAAATAGAAGGATTTGACTTGAGTGTGTGATTCTGTCTTTGATGTGCTGGTATAAATGTGTGGGGAGCCTCTTTTCCACTAGCCCAGCACACCTCGGTACGGCTCGATTCACTTCAGTACGGCTTGGAATGCTTCTGTCTCCATTAGCACGGTGTTTGGCATGGGTGTTGTGCTGGGGTGGGTGGGTTTATAACAGCGAGGCGGTGCCACACTCCCGTGACGTAACACACACGACCCAAGCAAAACATTTTTTTTCCAAAACTTTATTGAGAAGACCCAAGCAAAACATAACACATAGCTGTACAAGGCCACTCCTCGGTCTGTGGCTTTTTTCACCGTAAACGCCAAAAAGGACCGCCAGACAAGGGTACAGGCAGCGAGATGAAATATGAATGAATATTTCAATTTAATACTATCCCACTTGTACTTACAAAAACGTGTGAATATTCATAAAAAGCACACACATGAAAGGTAGCACCACAAGCAGTGGGTCACAGCGGTTTTGGGCAACAGCAACACAATTGTGTATCCTTTGCCAATCTGTCTGCTGTTATTTAATGTTTAACAGTTAAGGGACAGATGATTATATGCTCCAAAACTGGAGAAACTATCTGATAAAAAAGCTGCAACAACACAAGTCACTTTTGTTTTGAATTAACTGCCAAATGACCTAGAAATAATGAGCTGAAACTTGTTTTTATTCGTATTAAATAATGAGACAGTGGCACACTGGCCAACACCAAATTGTATTATTTTTTACATCCTAGGGCATTTTGGATGTACTGAATAAAAAAAAATTCATGTTTTTCACCTTCAGGTCAACGTTTGGAACAACAGTATTATTATTTTCCGTTTAGATGATGCTACACTCCTTCTAAAGTATTGTAATTCTCTGAATTTGGAATGCCGATAGAACATTCAATTTACATATACTTACTTTTTTTACCTACTTTGACGTGTAAGCTTGATCAGTCTCTCCTGCTGCATTTTAAAGTCCAACTGTGCAACTTCTTATAAGTTAACATAAAAAATTTACCCAAAGTTTAGAACTGTATCATGTGGTGCTAATTTTTTATGATATTTCAATAAAAAGAACAGAAAGCTTACAAAAACATTTGTTTTTTGGTCTAGTTAAAAATTACATTACCTTTACAATGGTTGACCCCTGACAGGATGATCAGCATCATTTTCATCAGACTAGGCAATGGAATTTCTATGTAATTATACTGTTTTATAATTCAGTGTTATAACAGACAAACCACACTTTCCAAAACAATTCCATTTTATTATATACAAAATATTAAAATAAAAAAAAAACTTTGCAACACAACATGAAGGTTAATCGACATTTTATACACGCCGACCACTGAGTGCCTCTACCAGCTTCCCAAACTGGGTCAGGAAGGCTCGGTTGAATGAATCCATCTCTGCCAGCTCTGGGTCAGGAAGGCTCGGTTGAATGAAGCCGTCTCTGCCAGCTCCTGGGATACACTCGCGTTTTCTGCAACCTCATTTAAATGTTGCAAATATTTATCATTGAATACATTTTGCGCCTGGTGGCGGGACAGATTCACATTGGAGAATCCGGGCGTGCTGGCGCGGCGGACGTGTGGGATGATTCTACAAGGAAAATGCACACAATAAAATACAGCACGAAAGTGCAAGATATACAGAAAAGACAATAGTTTTTAACAAGATTACATAAGCTTATTTCAGCGTATTGTTCACATGAATAATTAAAAGAAAAGCGAGTCCGCAGTGTGCTGCGATAAAGCAGCGGTCATCATCCACAAATGAACAGCTTTTTTATTGCATAAATAAACTGAGCATCTTACCGAATATATTTGCGAAAAAACGCACAATAATAAAAAATTAAAACTCACCGTTAAAGGACTCCGATGTCGAGACCTCCCGGTATATTTTTTCATTCCGGGTGGCTCCGTCTAACTCGCGCTGGATACGTTCGTCTGACAATGCAGTGAGCAGACACTGCACCTCCTTATTGGTCCATGGAACACCCTTATTACGCGAAGCCATTTTTGATAGAGAATAAATGAAAATAGCACAGCAATACACTGAAAAGAAACCGCCAACAGTGGTTGCGTGCTGAGTAATGGCGGTCGTGAAGATTCTTTTTTTTTTTTTTTTTTCAAAAACTTTATTGAGAAGGTCGTGAAGATTCGGCAGAAGAGGAGGAGGAGAGGGGCGGTTACAACCTGACCAATCAGCGTCGGTTACGACCTGACCAATCAGCGGCGACCAGTCTGTTAACGTCACAACACGGCCCAGCTCAGCACTGCTGTACCCTGCCCTTGAGCGGGGCTGAGAATCGCGGCTGTTAAACTGTGTTGGGGCTTGTGGAAAAGCGTACAAAGCGTGCTGAGCCGTCCCATGTCGCACTAAAGCGTGCTAGTGGAAAAGAGCCTGGGGTTTACCGCAGCTCTCCCTCTTTTTTCCTGACTGAGAGAGAGAGCTGGGGACGTGAAATGCAATAAACCAATACTGAGAAATAATCCAGTCTCATCATTTCGTGATCCTCACAATATCGTGTATTGTTCACTACATGTAGATACTGTATAAATATATATTCTGTGCATCAACAGTGAACTACACATGTATTCATTTAGTATGGCACTAGGAATTTTGACAATAAACCTTTGTACTTTTTGCAGATGTCTCCACTTTTGTTTTATGTGTGAAAGTTACCACTAAGTGAAACAAATTAAATGCTAAAAGATTGGAAAAGCTGTCTAAGAACAATCAAGCAGTTTGAGAAATCACTTTTGGTTTGGTGTAAGTCTGTCAACAAAATTATGAACCATAAAGCAGTTTGTATTAAAATGTTAAATCCCATTAAACACTAACCCAGGGGTGTCCAATCATGTGCCATGAAGGGCCAAGACCCTGCAGGTTCTCTCTTCTATCCAGTCTCTTCAGCAGGTGTTTTCACTGATCAGCAGTCAGTGGAAGAAATTCAGTGGAATCTGCTGTTGAAGACACTGGTTGGAGGTAAAGCCTGCAAGAGTCTTGGCCCTCCATGGCACGTGGTTGGACACTCCTGCCCTAACCCATTATTAGGAAATCCAGATGCTAATATGGCTCAGAATTCCTCCATATACTGGTACCATCACTAAAGTGTGCAGTGTCTTCTGCAGTGGCACATCCAAAAATACAGTCTTCAGTAAATAAAATAATTGTTTTTGGTTAATTTTTCTTAAAAATGAGCCATTATTTTCAAAGTCACTGATAAATGGTTTGTACTGTTGACTCTTTTCCCACCGGTGTCTTAACAGACAAAATAGAAAATCATGATGCAAACACATAAGTTACTAAATTGTTTATGATAATCAGCAGCAAATTCCAGATTATTTAGAATGTGCAAAATTCAAACTGTAAACAAAATAAATTAGAATGGGTACACACGCCAGCCACGCTGCCTCACTGAGAAGCAACTGGATGTGCCGCTCAGGCTAGTCCCGGTTCACCAGATCTTCAGCCTGCATCTCTGTAAACAGTGACGCAAGGTCCGGTTTGGGGTGGATCGTTTTCCTCTTGCCTAGACAAAAGACAGAAACGGGCGGTGGTTAATTAAAGCAAGTTTAAAACATATTTGAGAAATAAACTTGTTGCTAAAAGCCAGTGGTGGAATGTGACAAAAAAGTACTTTGTTGTTGTATTTAACCACAATTTTCATGTAGCTGCGCTTCAGAAAAGTAGATTTTACAAGGGCTGGGTTATGTTTAAAATCATTTGTTTTTACTGTGGCCTCAGCAATCAGAATGAGTTGATACCTTCAGTTGTAACTGAGGGTGTGCATCCCAGAGTATGGAGTCGCTCAGTCAAAATATGTAATTTTTATCAATAAAAGTTTAGCCACCACTCTGTCACCGCTGTGTCGCCCTGGTTTCAAGTGTAGGCGGTGTTTTGTACTTGTATTGCTAAAATATAAAAGGAAGCACTACAATGAGTCTCAAATATTTGTAATGTGTCCTGTTACTGCATGTGTTTATGGACGACAGACTATAAACTACACATATAAACTAAATTATAATGGTGACTGAACAACTCCCATTCCCCAAAGTGTAAGCTACACTATTATGAATATAACTCATAAAGGATCACACAAGTGACCTGACAAAAAAATAAATAAATAAACGGTTTATTTTACAGTGTCTACTATTGGATGTGTCATTCATTTTCAGTAAGTCTGTAATTAATATTCACACAATCAAATAAATCCCAGTTCTGTCCCTTTCATATAAGTGGAAATTGTGCTACTTTAATTTTGGCACTTTACCTATACTTTACCTTAAAAAGCAAAGGATTCCACAACTACTAAAAACAATAATGTGATGTGCAACTCACCAACACATTCTGTGTACTGCTAAACGTTGCCAGTGTCACAGCAGATGCTGGTCGGATTCTACAACGAAAATACACACAACTTAAGTACATGCACAGCACCAAAGTGCAACATGTAAAAAAACACCTTTTTAACCAGGATTACAACTAGCTTATTTCATCAGATATTGTCAACACAAGGGCAAAATACAAGGCGCACGGAGTTATTATTGACGGCTAACTAGCTAGCTCATTGTTTGCACAAAATAGACAACGCTGTTGTCTGTTCAAAGTGAACTTTCCACTGCTGGGATAAATAACATAAAAGATTCATCATATCACATCACTCACCATCCTCCATATCCTAATATCAAGGCTTTCAACTGCTGAAGTTGGGTGCTCCCGCGACCGTAAATTCATTTCGGGTGGCTCAGTCTACTTCCTTCTGGATTCTGTCATCACCCGAAAGGCACACAAAACTCTGCTGGACCACGGTGTTGATTTCTGTGAAGCCATTCTATCATTGTTGTTATATCAGTACAGGTACAGGAAATCTTTCCTGCCACATGCAATTTCACTGTACAGTAACTCACTATGATGTTGTATTCTGGCATAGCTATGCTGCCACACTGCACCTTACAGACTAACTGGTACCTCACATTTTACTCTGCTCCTGATAGTCCTTCTTTGTCCAATGGGATGATTCATGTGTTTATATGGGTCATCATATATTAAGCTATGATGTATATACTGTAGGTTTTATAGTCTTGTTAGTTTTTACTTTCCATGGGTAATCCCTTTGTCTGTCGTGTGTATTTCTGTTGTTTGGTTGTCTACTGTCATGCTGCTGTTACACTGTAATTTCCCAGTTTGGGATCAATAAAGTACATCTATCTATCTATATCGCTTGCTGCCTGGCTCACAAACAAATTTTTGCAAATGGCAGCTCACAATTCTGTAAACTCAGCCTCAAACACCACTCTCATGACGCTACGCCCGGACCAATCAGTGGCCTGCAGTGTTTTTAACGTCACATTTTTGTGTCGGTACAGGACGGTTAGAACCACTCTCCAGCAGGTCTGAAAAATCGGGACGGTAACCATTACAGTCCCTAATGGAAAAGCCTTCAAAGCATACCGTACCGAACTGAACTGGGCCAAACTGACACTAGTGGAAAAGGGCCATAAGAGTGTTGAGGGAGAAATAAGGAGAAGGTTAGAAGGTGTTGCACTGTGTCTTTGTAGATGTAGAGAAAGCATATGATAGGGCGCTAAGAGAGGAAGCGTGGTACTGTATGAGAAAGTCAGGAGTGGCAGAGTAGTATATGAAGGTGGTGCAGGACATGTATGAGGACAGCGAGACAGTGGTGAGGTGTGGTGTAGGAGTGACAGATGGGTTCAAGGTGGGGGAGGGGTTACATCAGGGATCAGCTCTGAGCCCCTTCTTGTTTGCCATGGTGATGGACAGGATGACAAATGAGGTCTGGCAGGAGTCTCCATGGACCATGATGTTTGCAGGTAAACCTGTCCAATCTCTGCCCCATTCCTCAGTCTTCTCAACCTGTCCCAAAGCAACGCCACCTGAAACTGGCTCTCCTCAACACACGCTCACTGAATAATAAAAGCCTCATCCTCAACGAATTCATCACTGACAATAACCTGGATTTCTTTGCATCACTGAAACATGGCATAAACCCCTGGACTATTTATCACTCATTGAGACCACACCTTTCGGATTCACCTACATTGATAAACCCCGCCCTGATGGCCGGGGAGGTGGTATTGCTGTCATTCACCGAAAAACATCAAAATATCCAACATTCTCACCCCCGCAGTTCACTCATTTGAACAGCTTGTCTTCAAACTCTCTGGTCCCACCCCCCGATCACCACAGTTATCTACCCCCCCTCCCCAAGCCAAACCCCTCCTTTCTACCCGAACTCTCGGATCTGTTGACCCAGCTGTCCACCATTTCACCCTCTGTTCTTCTCCTCAGAGACGTTAATCTCCACATTGATGCCAGTGACTGCAAATTTGCCACCAACTTCCTGGATCTTCTTCAGTGTTTCACCTTCACTCAATACGTTGACTTCCCGACTCACTCACATGGACACATTCTGGATCTGGTCTGCTCAACTGGACTAACAAATCTCCAACTCAGCAGAATCAACCGCCATATCTCCAACAACCTGGCAATCACCATGGACATCAACGTCCCCATCCCCTCCCCTAAAGCGCTCAATATCCTTCAGAAATATCAAAACCATCGCTCCTCCAGTCTTCTCAGCCTCACTCACCAGCATGATGTCTGCCCCCCCCCCCCCAACTCATTCCTGTCTTTTTTCCAAAGATCACCACCATCCACAGCAATCTGACTACCTCCCCTCCGATCCTAACGCCTCCATTAACTCCTCCCCCTACTTCTATTCAGCCACTGTCTCATTTCCCCACACTGACCACTCTAGAACTCATTAAAAGAAACCTGTATTGGT
This sequence comes from Pholidichthys leucotaenia, assembly GCA_020510985.1. Lineage (NCBI taxonomy): Eukaryota > Metazoa > Chordata > Actinopteri > Cichliformes > Pholidichthyidae > Pholidichthys > Pholidichthys leucotaenia. Next base: position 152,680,663 of record CM035838.1, read on the forward strand.
CATTATAACAACATTAATCCTGCTTTAGGTATTACTTATAAACCAAAAATGTGTTTATTCAGTAAAAATAACCTCAGCTCAGAGTCAGTAAACTGAAAAATTTTATCCCATGAAAACTGCTCAGTCAAAACCAATGGGGAGCAGCCATCACCAGCCTGAAGTGACATACACTCGTTGATTCCGGCTTTACCGCAGAAGAGTAACGTGTTTACCACGGACAAGTAAACACGTTCAGCAGATGCTCAGTGGCTTGAGATCAGAGTTGAAAATGGCGCAAAATCTGCACAGATATATACTGCACAAACCATCCTTGGAAATGGCCTTTATTGACGGCATGATCCTTAGTTACCTCCGGGGACCGACAGCTGAAGGGGACCTGATAAACAGGCAAGTTCCCAGTCAAGTAACTTCAGAACACAGTGAATAAATCTTGATATTGTGGAGGAATGATGTGACGAGACACGAGAGCTCCCGATTCAGAACTTTATTCACCCCAACAACAAGACTGAACTCCTGGCGCCAAGGCGTATACATTTATACCTTCAGCCTCCTCCTCCTTGGCACCGAGTGCATACATTCACACCTCCTGCCCCAGGTGTCAAGGCACATATCTTCAAACATCAATCCCCCCGGGTGCCAAGGCGCCTACATTTACATTTACTGCCCCATCCCCCCACTCCCCAAGTCACTGGGTGAGTGTAGGACCTCCTGGTGGTCCACCACACGGCCCCCCATCCCGAACACCCAAAAGGGGCCTTAACTGTCCAGTACCTTGGGCTTCAGCAATCGCCCATAATGGCTGTGACATGGAGCAGCTGGGCCGAACGAAGGATCTTCCTGTCGAGGTGGGGAGGGAAAAGACTCGGTCTCTGGTGAATAGTCCTCTGAAGGGGGAAAAGGTGGGGAGGAACAAGACTACAAGACTCGTTCTCCTGCAAGAGCATAAGCGGGCTTAAGTCTGTCTATACAGACAGTTTCCTTGCGTCCCCCAAAATCAAACAAAATGTTTTGCCCCCATTTCCAAAACTCTGAAAGGGCCGTCGTACCTGCGGACGCAGCGGGGTTCTGTGGGTGTCGTGTCTGACGAAAACAAACTTGGCGTTCTCCAGATGCTTCAGAATGAAAGTGCGGGGAAAACAATGGTGTACCAGCCCCGGAACGCTACTTGCCTCTGCCCTAGGAAAAAGGTGTGCGGACGGGTCGGTACCGTGACCTTCCGGCAAAAATTCACCTGGGATCCGCAACAGTTGACAAAATACGAGCTCAGCCAGGGAAGCTACCAAATCCTCCTTGGGCGCATAGCGCAACCCCAGTAGGAACCAAGGCAGGTGGTCGACCCAATTTGCTTCGATCAACAAGGCTCTAAACGCAGCTTTAAGCAACCTGTGGAACCTCTCTCACAAACCATTACCCTGCGGGTTGTACGCAGTGATATGGTGAACTACGACCCCCAGGCTCTCGGCCATAGTGGACCAGAGTTCTGAAATGAACTGGGGACCCCTGTCGGAGGTGATGTCCGACGGGGAACCGAAACGTGCAACCCAGGATGACAAAAATGTACGGGCAACATCAGCAGATGTGGTGGAAGCCAATGAAACTACCTCTGGCCAATGTGTGGTGCAGTCCACTATTGTCAAAAGGTGTGTGAAACTCTGCGACAGTGGAAGGGGGCCCACTAGATCCACGTGGACGTGGTCGAACCTCCTGCTTGGAATCCGGAAAGGTTCGAGGGGGGGCCTTGGTGTGCCTCTGATCCTTAGCACGTTGGCATGCAACGCACGCCGTAGCCCACTCCTTCACATCCTTGCGTAAGCGAGGCCAGACGAATTTAGACCCCACCAGCTTAAACAAAGCCCGTAGGCTAGGGTGTGAGAGAGAGGGGACGGACTCAAAAACACGGCAGCGCCAACAACCGGAAGGGAGATGTCGCAAAGCGGGGGGGGGGGGCAACCCTCTTGTACCACCCTGCTCTCCAGTTTAAGTCCCGTACTCACGGATCGGAGCGCATAAATGTCCACGTCCCCTGGTTGGTCGGCGGCCATGACGGAAAAATCAATACCCACGTAGACTGGAGAGACCAGCACGTGTGACAAACAGTCGGCCACAACATTGAGCTTACCGGACACATATTGAATGTCAGTAGTGAACTCCAATACTGCGGCTAGGTGGCATTGCTGCCACGGTTACGAGATTTTGGACATCACGTAGGTTAGACGATTGTGGTCGACAAACGCGGTAAATTTGTGACCCTCGAGCCAAAACTGGAAGTGACGGCCAGGTAGAGGGCCAACAACTCTCTGTCAAAGGTGCTATACTTATGCTCGTTGTCGTGCAGAGTACGGCTGAAAAAGGCAAGAGGTTGCCACGAATCGGAGACATATTGTTCCACCACTGCTCCTACTGCAACATCAGACACGTCTGTAGTAAGCGCAATCTGCCCCGAAGGGGATGAGCGGGTCAGCAAAGCCGCATTGGTGAGCGCAGCTTTGGCACCTGCAAAGGCCTGGACCCGATCGGGGGTCCAGTCGATGCTATCCGTGGGTGTCTTCTTCTTTAGTACGCAATACATTGGTTGCAGCAGCTGGGCTGCCTAGGGAAGGAAACGGTTGTAAAAATTGAACATCCACAAAAATTTCTGCAGCGCCGTCGTGGTCTACGGACACAGGAAATCTGACACCGCCCGTACTTTATCCAGCAGTGGAATCGCACCCTCAGACGAGATGCGGTGGCCCAAGAAACCGATCGCCAGCAGCCCGAACTGACACTTTGCTCGATTAACTATCAGTCCATGTGCTTCCAACTGACGGAAAACTTGTTTCAGATGGGAGAGGTGCTCCTCCTCGGACACGCTAGCCACCAGAATGTCATCTAGGTAGACGAACACGAACGGCAAGTCATGGAGCACTGCGTCCATCATCCTCTGAAAAGTCTGAGCTGCGTCCTTCAGCCCAAACGGCATGCAAAGAAACTCGAAAAGGCCGAAAGGTGTTATCGCCACTGTTTTTGGGATGTCTTTGGCGCAAACCAGGACCTGGTGGCTTGGGCACCATGTACAGTGGGGACATCCAAGGGCTATTGGAGCGCCTAACAATCCCCTAACATTCCAAGTTAGCAAACTCTTTCTGCGCGATGGCTAGGTTAGCTGTGTCCAGGCGGCACGGGCGCACGAAAACCAGCAGGCCCTTTGTAGTGATAAAATGCTCAACCCCATGCTTGGTCACAGGAAGCACTGAGCGCAGGAAACTCAGGAAGCAAACATTGATACACATCCCCTGAGGCTACAAAATTAGCATGTGTTAATGACCCTGCTCCCCAAACTATGCAGGGCAGTGAAGAAAAAGACATAACATCCACCAAACCTCTATTAGCAACATCTACCAGGAGACCATAAGCACACAGAGATGATTTCTCCACGCTAAATAGAATTCAGCTAAATTAGTGGAACGCCATTTTCTTTCTAATTGACGAGTCTTCTGTTTTAAGCTACGAGTTTCTGTGTTAAACCAAGGGGTTAGAAATCTCTGGTTAGGCGTTTTCTTTTTTTATAAGGGCCACCAAATCTAGAGTCTGATGCAGAGAGGCTGTAACACTATCTACCATGCAATCAATTACGGAAGGAGCAGGCTCTCCATCTTTTATTTCCGTTGTGTTGACCCATGGTATAGAGGAGACAATCTGCAAAAATTTGGTAACGTCATCTGAAAGACATCTGCTGTAGTAATATTTTTCTTTAGAAGTCAAATAATCAGAAATAGTGAAATCAAAGGTTAATAGACAATGGTCTGACAGTACAGGATTATGAGGAGACACTACCAGATTTTCTATTTCTATACCATAAGTCAGAACAAGGTCCAATGTGTGGTGGAGATAATGGGTAGAATTTTCTACTTTCTGGGAAAACCCCATTGAGTCTAAAATTGAATTGAATGCCTTATTAAGACAGTCACTATCTACATCAACATGCATATTAAAATCCCCTACTATAATTATTATCCCCTACTATATACAGTATATTATCTGATTTCAGTACTAAATCAGCTAAAAATTCAGCAAATTCAGATAAAAACTGAGTAGACCGAGGGAGGACGGTAAACTATGGCAAAGAAAATTGGGTTCAAGCCAAGATAGCCAACGTGCCCCACACTGAGGACCAGGCCCTCAAAGGAATTAAAACATGATTTTTGCTTTACATTAACTAGTAATTTAGAATGGAAAATTGCCGCTACTCCACCTCCATGACCAGAACTTCTGGGATTATGATAGTTTAGATAACCAGAGGGAGTTGATTCATTAAAACCAACATAATCATCTTGCCCTAGCCAAGTCTCTGTAAGGGATATTAAATCGATCTGATGATCAATTAATAGATCATGAACTAGTAGAAACTTGGGAGTTAGAGACCTAATATTCAACAAACCACATTTAATTTTTAAATTATGAGGAGGAACAGAGGCCAAATTATTAAATTTAGAGACTTGAGGTTTGACTTGAGTTTTACCAACATTTTGTTTCATCACTTTGGGGCGTTTATGCATTATATTTTTATTAACTTTGGGGGGAGTAGACAAAGGTTCTCTAAGGGGGAAGACAGGGGCAAAGCTGAGGGGTGGCGGATGAGGAGGAGCTGCAGAAAGACGTGTATTTATCAAGTTGTGTTGTATTTGTCTTGGGTTATAATATTTTGGGTAACAGGAGACAGACACAATCTCTGTGGGGTTATAAATTGAAGACTGATCTAAACAGTGAGGATTATTTGGATTAATAGGATTAATATGAGAAGTGGAAACAAAAAAAAAGGCTGGTTGGCAGACCCAGGAACTTCGGAGTGAGTTAATGCACCAAATTTCAGTCACTGTATTAAAAAACGCTGAATGGAATAGAACAGATTGTCTCTTAAAACACGTGCACCAAGTCTATTTGGATGGATGCCATCTGGCCTCATAAGTGATTGGCGGTTCCAAAACAGGTTGAAATTGTCTACAAAACCAATGTTAAAAGTAGGACATGTAGAACACAACCAAGTATTAAGACTGAAAGTTTGGCTAAAATAATTGCAACCTCGTCTGAAAGTGGCCAAAGGCCCAGAGATAAACACACGTCTGCCACAGTTCATAAGAGTGGACAGAAGGCTCCTGAAGTCACTCTTTAAGATCTCCGACGCTTCATCTGGGATGTTGTTGCATCCAACTTGCACAATGACAGTTTTAGCGTGGGGGAATTCATTTAATAGGTCAGTGGTAAGGGCCTCAATGTCAGACACTTTAGCCCCAGGAAAAAATTTAGTGACACAGTACCTGCTTCTGACGTTCCTCATAATCGAGTCACCAATTACCAGCATCGTCTGGGGGGGGGCTTTGTCGGTGGTTTCTGAAGTGGTGGATAATTTTGTCGATGTTGTTGTTGTGATGGCGGGGTGATGCGCTCTCTTCTTTTTGGAGCTGGTGTGTAATTTGGCACACCTAAAGTAGTCTTAATCCAGGGTTTGCGGGTATGGGCCGCCGCTGAAGGAGGAGGAGAAGGAGGAGGAGGGGCGGTCATGGGCGGATGGTCGGCGTCCAGGTGGGGAAAATCTTCCAGAGAAAGGATGTCGAATCTGTTTTCCAAAAGCAAGGGAAGAGAAGAGGTGCGGCCCTGTCTGATCAATCGTTGATGATTGCTAGTTGACCCAACCAAGGTCTAGGGCGCACATTGAGGATGAGAAAAACCATCTGGGACTTTGTGTTTAGCTCCAAGTTGAAGCCAGTGTTTATTGCTGTGGTCCTGGAAGAGACCGGAGCAGGGGTGGAAGTGGATGGCGATGCGCTGAATTCACCCAGGTAAGTAGCTGTCTCTGCCAGGTGCGAGTCGGTTGCCGGGGCTGTTGTTCGCCCAAAAGCTATGGTGTTAAGGTGGTCTTCAGCCTCCCGAATCTTATAGAGGTTGGAGAGTCTCACTTCCAACTCAGAAACCTTCGTAAGGAGGGACATACAGCTGACACACGTCGGGGATGGAGCCATGACGTTCCAGGCGAGAGGTGGATAGCCAGCCAGCCAAAAACAGCTAACAACAGCTAAAAACAGGTTAGCCTAGCCCGGTAAACAGCCCAGCCGGGGGTGCGATCCACCCGTGTGTCTGATTGGGCTTTCTGCTAGGCCAACACTAAGCTAACACCAAGCAAAAACTAATATCAGCAAAAAGAGATAAAAAATTAAAAACAAAATCAATAAAAACAAACAGAAGCGGACAAGATAACGCTTTGATGCAACAAGACGTTTACAGACGCCGGCGCATGCGCACATCGACACTGATAACATCATCCGCCGACATGGCCTTAACCTCCACTGCTACGCCGATGACGTCCAGATCTACATTTCTACTAACTGCATAACCACAGTAACCTGCTCCATACTGGAAAACTGTCTCTTTGAAATAAAATCCTGGATGCAAAAGAACTTTCTACAACTAGTGATAAGTCTGACATAATGATCATCGGCCCAGAGTCTCTCAGCAATACCTCTCACAACTTCAACCTCACTGTTGCCAACTCCACACTTTCCCCATCCCCACAGATATGAAACCTTGGAGTCATCTTTGACAGCCACCTCACTTTTGAACTGCACATCAATCATGTCACCAAAACTGCCTTCTTTCACCTAAAAAACATAGCCCGACTTTGTTCCTCACTCACCTTCTCCACCGCAGTAACCCTCATACACACATTTATCACATCCAGACTCAACTACTGCAATAGCATTCTTTGCAGGTCATCATCCAAAGTCCTCCAGAAACTTCATTAGAATCAGAATCAGATTTATTGCCATTGTTCATGTAGTACACAAACTAGGAATTTGTCTCGGTGCAATGCTGCAACATTAAACATGATAAAATAAAAGAAATAAACTATACATGCAATAAAGTGTAGAATAAGAATGAGTAATACTAGTCAGCAGTTTAAATATATTAGCGAGCAGCAGATAATGTGGAGAACCATATAGTGCAGTCGGTAATGCAAGAAGAAAACAGTGATGATTGACATGAGTCTGGTTGAGCTGCTGTACATAGTGCACGAGAGTCAATAAGTCACTTAGTGTTCAGCAGTCTGATGGCAGAGGGGAAGAAGCTGTTCATGTGATGGGAGGTTTTAGTCTGAATGGACCGAAGTCTTCTACCTGAGGGGAGAGGGGCAAACAGTACGTGACCAGGGTGTGAAGGATCGGCTATGATCCGGCCAGCACGCCTCCGGGTCCTGGAGATGTACAGATCCTGGAGAGATGGGAGCTTGCAGCCGATCACCTTCTCAGCAGTGCGCACGATGCGCTGCAGCGTCAATACATTCAGAACTTAGCCGCCTGTCTCCTCACCCAGTCCCGCTCCCGCGACCATATCACCCCCGTCTTCCAGAACCTCCACTGGCTCCCAATCTCACAACGCATACAGTTCAAAGTCCTTCTCCTCACCTTTAAAGCTCTCCATTACCAGGCCACTTCTTATCTTACCGACCTGTTGCACCAGCATGCCCCTCCCCCTACCTTTGTTCGTCTGATGCAAACCTCCTCTCTCCACCACACAGAACCAAGCACAGAACCTGGGGGGACAAAGCCTTTTCCATTGTGGCCCCCCTCCCTCTGGAACTCTCTCCCCCAACAGGTCTGTGACTGCACAGACTTAAAACTACTTCAAATCATTACTCAAAACCCACCTGTTCAGACTTGCTTTTAATCCTTAATTTTAACTTTTTTAAATTAATGTAAAGCATCTTTGAGTGCCTTGAAAAGTGCTATACAAATAAAATGTATCATTATTATTATTATGTTTGCAGACGACATTGTGATCTGTAGTGAGAGTAGGGAGCAGGTGGAAGAGAACCTGCAGAGGTGGAGGTGTGCTCTGCAGAGAAGAGGAATGAAAGTCAGAAGAAAGACAGAATACATGAGTGTGAATGAGAGGGAGGTAGGTGCAACAGTGAAGATGAAAGGAGTAGAGGTAGTGAAAGTAGATGAGTTTAAATACCTGGGGTCAACCATCCAAAGCAATGGAAAATGCACAAGAGAGGTGAAGAAGAGAGGGCAGGCAGGGTGGAGTGGGTGGACACCAGTGTCAGGAGTGATTTGTGACAGAAGCATAGCAGCAAGAGTGAAAGGGAAGATTTACAAGACGGCAGTGAGACCTGTGGAGGAGTAGACCTCAGATGTATGGTTTGGAGATGGTGGTGCTTACAAAAAGACAGGAAATGGAGCTCGAAGTGACAGAGTTGAAGATGCTAAGATTTTCATTGAGAGTGACTAGGAGGGACAAGATAAGAAATGAGTATATCAGAGGGAGAGCTCAGGTTGAGTAGTTTGGAGACGAAGTAAGAGAGGCAAGACTGAGATTATTTGGACATGTGCAAAAGAGGCATAGTGGATATATTAGACAAAGGATGTTGAAGATGGAGCTGCCAGGCAGGAGGAAAAGAGGAAGACCACAGAGAAGATTCAATGATGTAGTGATGGAGGACATGGAAAGGGTTGGTGTTGCAGAGGAAGATGCAAGGGATAGGGTGAGATGGAGGCAGATGATCTGCTGTGGCAACCCCTAATCCAGAATTTACGACGACTCTGGATGCAGTACATTGCAGATGCAATGAAGATGGCCCCTTGCGTTTGTCCCTACCAAATCCATTTGTGTTATGCAGCGATATGGATGAGAAAAGAGTTTGAAATACAAGATCACGTGAGAATTATACAAAATAACGTGAGATCTTGAAAAAGAACCGAGAGTGCCCGAGATGAACCGATCGTGATCACGTGATGACAACAAGGAAGTGTGTTGTAACGGCTCCCCCACCTGGATTTTTGGGCTTTAAATAAAATGTAAGTAGCCCGTTAATTTTAATTCTATGAAGCGTTTGTATGTTAAGTCAAGTTTTTACCTTCTTTGACACAGTGGTTGAGGAGTAGACCTCAGAAAATAACGGACGATCCTTAAATTGTTTTTAATGATCAAATGGCTATTAAATACTGTGAGATACCGTGGGATTTCCTTGCAAAATGTATCCGGCATCCATCAAAAATAGACTTGTTGTGTTTCATTAGCGAACCAAATCTGATGAGCCGGATTCATTCCGCAGTGATCCAGACCAGGTGGGGATTAGAAAATTGACGAGAATGGGAACTATTTGCTGCAGAGACTGGATCGCAGCCGTAACGTACTGCATCCGTAGTCAGTGTAAATCAAGGGTAAAGGGAGCAGCCGAAAAAAGAAGATCATGTGCCAGGGTGTGACTACTTTGTACATTGAAACTTGCTTCATGTAGTTAAACGAGGCCAAAGGAAAAAATGCAACCTGCAACTGCTCATCTTTACAAGCAATTTTCTAAAAAAAAAAAAAGTTAAAGATACAGAAAATAAGCAGAACTGGCAACATGGCCTTGAGACTTTACCAGACTTTAGTTACTTCCTCTGAGCAGGAGTATGAATTTGCATATTAGCTGAATATTTAGTTTTAACATTCAGCATTTAGATTTAACATCTCGATTTAAGATTTAAAATTTAGATTGAAAAGTCATTAATTTTTTCTCTTATGTAGAAAAGGATAAATATGAAAAAAGTTTGTAAATTTTATTGTAAATATGGGAAAAAGTGACATTAAAAATTTCACACCACATTTTTAATGTTGTGCATAGCTAAAAGGAGCAGAAATGCTACTTTACAATCGGTACCCCATACTATCTACTATTATTTCAGCACAACTTTTTTTTGTCGTTCTGCTCTGCTTGAATACTGTATCTCCTCCTCTTGTGTTATTACCTGAAAATGATGCAGTGGGCACTTGTGAGAATCATAGCGAAGAACGCAGCTCCACTCACAGCAGCCAGCAGAGTGTCCGTCTTGCTGGTGGCTGCAGCTGAGGTTCGAAGGTCCACCCCTGGTTCGGTCAGGTTGTGGTAGTGGAACAGCAGAGCGAAGCCACGTCCCCAGTGGGTGGTCGTGATGAGCTCCATGATGACCTCCACCATTTCCTGACTCGAGCCAAAAACCAGCTGGCTGCTGTGAGGTCGGTTGGACCCACAGAACCTGGAGGAGAAGGTGATGAGGTCTGAGATATAGAGGACATCGTGGGGGCAGACGTCAAGCACTGCCTGCTGGGTTTCCGGGCTTACTGCGGGAGTGTGGGTGGCGTGTGGTGAAACGAGGGTGGTCTCTTCTACAACTGAGCTGGGGTTGGAACCACGGTTCAGGTCTCCCCTCAGGTGAGATGATGATGCAGAGTTGATGGCCTTGTCTCCAGGAGGCACAGCTTCAGGTACCAGAAGGAGAGAGGAAGGAGGTGGTGACGATAGGCTGAATGATGCATCAGCAGATCTTTTGGCAGAGTTCGACACCTTGGTAATCTCCATTTTAGTGGACTCTTCCTGGATGACAATCTGCTTGACTTCACCACCTTGTGAAGACTGATGTTTTTTGGTGACATCTCTTTCATTCTCAACCACTGATGCTTTAGCCAATGATGAGGCTTCATCTGTAGATAAACTGGCAGGAATTAAAGTGACCTCCTCGTCTACTTGCTCCTCCTCAATACTTGAGACAGAAGAGTATCGGCCTTCAGAGTCATGGCTTTCAAACACATCAAAGTCAAATATCTCTAAAATAAGTTGGTAATCTATAGGAACAACAAACTGCCAAATGCAGTGGATCCCAGAGGAGTAGTTGTATGGGAAACCAGGGGACAGAATGAGGCCTTGCACATCCACCACGTCCACCTTGGCGCCACAGTCAAAATACACCTGCAACAGAAAGCGTGTTAGATATGTCACAAATTTAGGCTAGTGTGAGAATCTCCAGCAGAGTGGGAAGAAAACATAACTAATGTATGGCGCAATCCCTGATAAAGTGATCGTTTGAGACTCTGTACCTACAGTGCTTGCATTCTTCTCATTCTGGTGTTATTTTGGCTTAAAGTGGGCACCAACTGCCTCAGCTTGAAAATGTTTCATGCATGCTCTCAGATAACAGCAACTTATAAATTACGTGTTCTATGTAAAAACTAGAGACAGGCCAATCCGATATTTAGTATCTTATTGGGTTCAATCCAGACAAAATGACGGGATTGGTATCAGGGAGCATTAAAAAAAGATCCATTAAAACATAAAATAAACCAATAGACGCCTTTTAAAATTGCCTGGCATTCTGTAAAAAAATCTCCCTCCCTCCAGGTCCTGTGATACAGGCTCCAGTCTGTAAGCAGAGACTGTGTGTCAAAGATGTAATGTTATAAACAGGATGGTTGTGAATGACTGTTTTTTATGATTTAAAAAAAAATTGATGAAAACTAAATAAAATATATAATTGCAAACAAAAACAACTAGAGGGCAGTCAGAGAGCATATATCTCCGCCAAGGCTCCGTCCCTCCCTCCCTTTGTCCGTCCATATCGCCATCCATCTGTACATTGAGAGATGGGGCCTTGGTGGAGGTATGCACTCACGGATCACCTCCAACATCTAATGAGTTCATCTTTGGGCCAACGGCCACCTATGGTGAAAATTTCATCCAAATCCATCTAGTAGTTTTGAAGTATTGTTGCGAACACTCTGAGAAGATAAAAGTCTTGACGAAGGTATGCATTTTGAGACCATCACCAAAATCTAATCATGTGTTCACTGTTCAGTGTGCCATTACACACCTTTCCTGAAAATCTGAATTAAAGGTGCTATATAAATGCAATCCATTATTATTATTAACAGACAAAGAAACAACAGCAAAAACAATATGACTACATTATATGATGACATAATAATGTTATGTTGGTAACAGACAAACCAACCAACAAACAGACAGACCAACACCACTAAAAACATTACCTCCATCCTCCCTTGGCAGATGTAAAAACAGATAAATAAAACTTAAAACTAATATTCTCCAACTTTAAACACTTGCAGAAATACCACAGGAAAGAGTACGCTGAATTTATTCAGGTCACAAGCTGCATATCGGTTTTGAATCGTATCGGCCGATATCCAAATTTAAAAATATCGGATCGAGCATTTTAAAAGCTGTATCATTACATCCCTAGTAAAAAAAATAGAGAAAAATGTGATTAATATTGATATTAAATATTCATCTCTGTTTTTCTGTCGTAGTTATCGAGTGTTTTTTGCCTGTATGACCTTTATTGATGGTTGTTTGAGGATATTTCTTCAAACATGCCAAGTAAAAAAAAATTCTCTGGTGTGTGTGCAAGTTTAAAGAGGCCTTGAACCTAAGCAGAAACAGATGTTTGGTTGGTTGCAGAGCTGAGGAACAGACCTTTGCAGGAGACCTGTGTGTTTATGAGTTTTTCTGTTGGGCTTTCCTGGAATGCCCGGACTTGCAGACCCCTTTACCAGACAGGTAACAAACCAACAGCCGCAGGCTACCTTGTGCTTTGGACTGGGCTCAAGCTACACACAATACCTTTGAGATTGCACTCAATCAAGGGAAAAGGGAATCAGAAAGACAACAGAAGTTGAAGTCTTTGGAGCTTGGTAGGTTGCCTTGATTGCTCCATGAACCATCGATAGCCATTTATCAAAGCCATTCTTTAATCCGGATATTTTAAGTAGCAAAACCTGCATGTAATTTTGACTTGAAAACCCACAGCCAAACCCTCAGGTCACCAGGAGCAAAGCAAGAGCATATTAAAGACAGTTCTTTAGAATTCTTTTTGTTTTATTCCAAAATAAAGAAGAATATCAGACAACCATTTGTCAGACAACCAATACACAAGTTGTCAAATTGAGAGTCTGGAGAACAGATGAAGGATACAGATTTATATTATATTAATACATTTGAACAAGGAGCATTATGAGGAGACAGAAAAAGGATGAAAAGTAGCTTCTTCTAAATAAAACTTTCATCTCTAATTTATTAAAATATCAGGAACTAAAGCTGTGTAATCACTGTTGAAAGTAGGAGATGGATTATATTTTTCAGATTTAAACAATTTATGAATGTGCTGATAATTAAAATATGTTACAAAAATTATGGTCAGACATTCAGAAATTTCTTTTTCGGCACAAAACAATTTGTAATATACTTCTAATACTTTTATTTCACAAATAAAGCTATATATAAAGCTTGACATTTTTTTCCACTGTTGTAGTAGGAATTCATTAATGTCACATAATATTCAGAGCTATTTATATATATATAAAAACTTAATAAGCAGCATAATCTTTATTTTAAAGGTCAAATTGCCATTGCAGTTCTCAGCCATTTCTATTTTAGTCAGAAATGGGCAAAATGGCTCTTTGGTTGGCAAAGGTTGCAGACCCTTGATTTAGGTTAAATCCATCAGCAACTTCCAAAGGATGTCGTGCAGCCATGAAGAGGTGTCCCAATTCATAGGGCTAGGCAAAGGGGTAGAGGGTACAAATGAGAATTAGGATGGACTCAAATCTACCTGCACTTCACGCTCTATTGCAAAAATTTTCTCTACCGTTTTGCAGTATTTATTGCTCTTCATAAATAATTAAACAGAGTGTTTCTCTTGCTATTTTTATGTACTGTATGTATAAGGGTAATTTACATTGAAAAAGGTTGTAAAATTTAGTTCAAGTAAATTTTAACATGCCATAGTTCAATTTGATCATATTAAACAATTTTCCAACCACAAAACTGTGGTTAGTAAAAAGGCTGAGGGGCTAGTAACATTGGAAAATCACTAGCCACTGTGGCTGGTGAGGAAAAAAGTTAATGTGAAGCCCTGATTGCAGCATTATTTGTGAATCATCTTTTGCAGCTTTACGAAGAACGGCTGACAGTGTATGGGCAGTTAGGCCAAGTTTTCCTCAGCACCCTAGATGTCATTGAAAATAGCAATTTATCTGTTTTAAAGTTATTTCCATGACTTTCAGGATGCCCATGCTGTCCCAAACAACGCTGTGTGTGTGTGTGTGTGTGTGTGTGTGTGTGTGTGTGTGTGTGTTATTTCCACAGTGCAAATGTTATGTACTGTAATCATGTCAAAGATGATTTTTTAAAAAAAGTACTTTTTTCTTTCAAGCTTGGTGCTCAGCATAAATAATACACAAAATGGTTTATTTATCTTGGATTTTCCATTGTTTAATTTTGTGTTTTAACTGCCTTAAGAACATACACAACTCACAAAAAGTTTGGGATATTTGGCTTCTGGGTGAAATTTCAGGATGCACCTAAAATGCACTATAACCTTTACAGGTGAACTTAACGTGACCTTCTCTAATCTTTTGAATGCACATGTCCAAGTGTTCAATGTTTCAGTACTTTTTGCATAACTTGCTGTTCTCTAACAAGGTGCTTAACGGCAAAATTCACAACAGGTGTGTGATCCATGAATCGACCAATAAATTTTCTGGTTCAATTAGAATCGGTATTTAAACAGTCCTCTTCATCATACCATTCACATTTTGACATCATGAGACCAAGATGACACCTATGAATCAATCAACAGTACCTCGCCATTGCGAGGCTTCAAACAGGAAGTGGCCATTGAGCTTAGTGTGTCATCAGCAGGTTGCAACAGAGATACCGAGAGACTGGAAGAGTCACAGAAGTGGATGCCCTTTGGCTACATCCCATGCTGGTGACCACTTCATTGTGAACAGTGCCCTGCAGAACAGGATGATGAAGTCACTCAACTCCAGACACATTTAAGGGAGATGAGAGGCACCCAAGTGTCACATCAGACCATTCAAAACCATTTACATCAGTGTGGTCTGCGTGCTAGACGACCTGCAAGGGTACCTGACCACACCATCAGGCACAGATGTCATCATCTTGCATGGACCAGCGAGCATTTACGCTGGACAAGGGACCAGTGGGCCTCAGTGCTGTTCTCTGATGAAAGTCGATTCACGGTGAGCAGAAATGATGGCTGCCAACAATGTTGGAGATGTCTAGGAGAGTGCTATGCATCAGCCACTGTTTTCACCAGACAAGCCTTTGGTGGTGGTGGTGTTACAGTCTGGGCAAGTGTGTCTAGTCAATACAGAACTGCCCTATGCCTTGTGAATGGTACAGTGACAAGCCAATACTACCTGAATAATATCATTAATCCAGTCATTGTGGCCCTACACAAACAACACAGGCCTAATTTCATCTTCATGGACGACAATGCTCCAGCTCATCGAGGTCGCATCATTAGGGAAAGGCTGCTGGAGGCTGGGGTACCTCAAATGGAGTGCCCTGCACTTTCTCCAGACCTGAATCCCATAAAAAACCTATGGGATCAGCTGAGTCATCATGTAGTGCTTGTAACCCTGCACCCCACCACCTCAATAATCTAAGGGCCACCCTTCAAGAAGAGCGGATGCCATGCCTCAGCAGACAATAAGTCAACTTATGAACAGCATGAGACGTCATTGTCAAGCTGTAATTAATGCTCAAGGGCACATGACAAGTTATTGCGATACTGACATTTTTTGTTGTGGTATACCCACCACTGTTGTTGACTTTTGTTTAAATAAATTGTTTGACGCTGTGGTGACACAATAGGAGATGGCACTCCATCCAGGACTTTGGGGTACTGGGGGAAGGAAAAGGAGAAATGGTAATGGGGGGGAAGAAGTGAGACGGGTGCAAGAGTGCTAGGGGGTATTAAACTTAATAAAAGATGTGCCTTCGCCCCCACTGTGCCAGGTGTGGGATGTATTGTGGAGAGGTAAGATGCTTTTCACACCTGAGGACTCCGGGGCACGAAAGCATTGTGTTAAGCCATGCTCTATGACGTGTATATGGATATTTGCATATGCTCTCTGACACATTTGTCAATGTGTTCACCCTGGGTGCCAAAGGCTGGAATAAAGTGGTATAAAGGAGTTCACTTTGGCACCCAGATTCAGTCTGTTTGTTGGAGGTGATGTGTCGTCAGCTCGTGTCTCGTCTGATTCCATTCTCCACATTGGTGACCTAGAGACATTAAATGGAAACGGACCGAGCTCCTCAGGGGAGATACTCCCACTGGAGTCTCCCACCGCTGCATGCGCCGCTGCAGTCAGACTTCTGGACTTTTGGCTCCACAACCCGGTCGCTTGGTTTATACACGTGGAATCTCAGTTCGCCTTCTGCAGAGTTTCAACAGATGACACAAAGTACCATCATGTGGTGGTTGTGCTGGATGTGTGCTCCACACAGCGAGCAATAAGTCTACTCCGAGCCCCACAAGCCCAAGGAAAATATGACACTCTCAAGCGGCTGCTGCTGCGCCGTTATACCCTTTCAGACAGAGAGGGGGCAGAAAAGCTCCTCACCCGCCCTGAGTTAGGAGACAGATTGGCTGTGGAACTGATGGAGAGCTTGCTCGTGCTAATGGGCACGGATGACAGATCTTTCCTGTTTGCCCACCTCTTCCTCAGGAACCTACTGACTGTGGGGCGAGCAGTTTTTGCTAACTCACCGCTGCTGGTGGCCAGGAACTACCACGTGCTGGCAGAGGAGGCAGACCGCATCATCCTGGCAAATAAGGCTCTCAGCGTTCAGGCAGTTAGACAGGGATCTCCGGTGGAACCCAGCAAGGTCAAGGAGCTGATGGCAGTGGCCGGGATGGCCACCAGGCGATGTGGGAACAGGACGCTGTGCTTTTATCACTGCACGTTTTGGCGCACAAGCGCAACGTTGTCTGTCGCCGTGCCATTTCAAGAAGCCGGGAAACGGGACAGCCAGTGGTCAGTAGCAGCTGCGACCGCTGGCGACAGGGAGAAGCTGCTCTTTATCGAGGACACATGTTCTGGGACACGTTTTCTGGTAGACTCTGGCTCCCAGAAGAGCCTCATTTTGCTGGTCAGCGCGGACAGGCTGGCAGAAGGCTGTGGCCTGGCTTTAACGGCCGCCACCGGATCCCACATCAGGACGTTCGGAGAAAGGATGGTGACTGTATGTTTGCATGGACACAATTACCAGTGGGACTTTGTGGTAGCTGTATGTTCGGTCCCCATCTTAGGTGCTGATTTTCTGTGTGCTAATGGTCTCCTTGTTGATGTTCCCAACAGACGTTTAGTGGACACTGTATCTTTTTCCTTCTTGCCCTGAATAGCTCGGGGAGTTGGGCCACCAACACATGCTAATGTTCTAGCTCCAGGGGGTAAGTACCAGCGTTTGCTGTCCAAGTTCCCAGCACTCACGGTGCCCACTTTTTCCACTACGGTAACCAAGCACGGGGTCGAATATTTTATCACCACGAAAGGTCCGCCCGTTTTTAAGATAAGATAAGATAAGCCTTTATTAGTCCCACAATGGGGAAATTCCAGGATTGCAACAGCACAGGGATAGCAACTCAGAGCAACAAGCAGAAGGCAAGAGAAAAAACAAGAGTAGCGAGTATATACACTACCGTTCAAAAGTTTGGGGTCACCCAGACAATTATTTTGTGTTTTCCATGAAAAGTCACACTTATTTACCACCATGAGTTGTAAAATGAATAGAAAATATAGTCAAGACATTGACAAGGATAGAAATAATGATTTGTATTTGAAATAATAATTTTTTCCAGATACTCAACCTGCTTAAAGGAAGGTCAGTTTTATAGCTTCTCTAACCAGCTAAACTGTTTTCCGGTGTGCTAACATGATTGCACAAGGGTTTTCTAATCATCCATTAGCCTTCTGACGCAATGAGCAAACACATTGTACCATTAGAACACTGGAGTGATAGTTGCTGGAAATGGGCCTCTACACACCTATGTAGATATTGCACCAAAAACCAGACATTTGCAGCTAGAATAGTCATTTACCACATTAGCAATGTATATTAGATATTAGAGTGTATTTCTGATTAGTTTAAAGTTATCTTCATTGAAAAACAGTGCTTTTCTTTCAAAAATAAGGAAATTTCTAAGTGACCCCAAACTTTTGAACGGTAGTGTATATATATATATCTATATACACACACACACACACACACACAGTGCGGAGCATTGTAGCTAGATGGGATGGTATATAAATATATAAACAGTGCGGAGCATTGTAGCTGGATGGAATATATATATGAGTATATAAACACACAGTGCGGAGTACTGTAGCTAGATGGAATGAATATGTGAATATATAAACACACAGTGCTGAGCATTGTAGCTAGATGGAATAAATATGTAGATATATAAACACACACAGTGCGGAGCATTGTAGCTAGATGGAATAAATATGTAAATATATAAACACACACAGTGCGGAGCATTGTAGCTAGATGGAATAATATGTAGATATATAAACACACACAGTGCGGAGCATTGTAGCTAGATGGAAAAAATATGTAAATATATAAACACACTGTGGAGCATTGTTGCTAGATGGAATAAATATATAAATATATACGTATATAAACACACACAGTGCGGAGCACTGTAGCTAGATGGAATAAATATGTAAATATATAAACACACACAGCGTGGAGCATTGTTGCTAGATGGAATAAATATATAAATATATAAACACACACAGTGCGGAGCATTGTAGCTAGATGGAGTGAAACAGCACAACCGTCTACTTAGATATCCTACATGGTATGATTATGTACCCATACATATTCTCACCCTCCATAGCGACCGGTATTTTCCTAGTTGTATACCGGAGGGGACCATTGTGTAAGTCTATTGCGTCTTTTGCATTCAATACTATTAGGTTGTCACGTCTTTTTGCCATCTCTGAGAGCAGCCCCGCTTAGGTTGTACAGTCTGACAGCCGTAGGTAGGAAGGACCTGCGAAACCTCTCGGTTGTGCACCTAGGATGATGTAGTCTGCTGCTAAATGAGCTCCTCAGTGCATTCAGTATGTCCTGCATAGGGTGGGACTCGGACTCCAGCAGAGATGACAGTTTAGCCACCATCCTTCTCTCTCCCATCTCCTCCACTGGGTCAAGGCGCTGCCCCAGGACAGAGCTAGCTTTCTTGATCAGTTTGTTCAGTCTCTTCCTATCGGCTGCTGTAATGCCACTGCCCCAGCAGACCACTCCAAAAGGGATGGTTGATGCCACCACCGTGTCATAGAATGTCTTCAGCAGCACCCCTTGTACACCAAAAGACCTGAGTTTCCTCAGTAGGAACAGCCTGCGCTGTCCCTTCTTGTAGAGTGCGTCGGTATTGTGTGACCAGTCTAGTTTATTGTTCAGATGAACACCCAGGTACTTATAGGATGTCACCATCTTGATGTCTGTTCCCTGTATATTTACTGGTGCTGTGAGGGGTTGTCCTTGCCTGCGGCAGTCCACCACCAGCTCCTTAGTTTTCCTCGCGTTGATCTGTAGGCAGTTCCGATGGCACCAGTCCACGAAGTCCTGGATAAGCCCTCTGTACTCAGCTTCATCTCCATCTTTTGTGCACCCTCGCCACCTGGGTGCGGCTAAACCAGCCATTGTACGCAAGGAGTTTGCCAACTTAGAATGCTTAGGCATCGTTAGGCACTCCAACAGTCCTTGGGCATCCCCGTTGCATATGGTGCCCAAGTCCAATGGGTCTTGGCAGCAGTGCAGCGATTTCCGACACTTGAACAATGCCACAGAACACCACCGTTACCCCATCCCGCACATCCAGGATTTTTCCGTGCACCAGGCCGGGACGCGCATTTTCTCAAAAGTGGCTCTGGTCCGCGGTTACCACCAGGTCCTGGTTCACGCAGAGGACGTTCCCAAAACAGCAGTAATAACTCCCTTTGGTCTTTTCAAGTTTTTATGCATACCGTTTGGGTTAAAGGAAGCAGCACAAACTTTCCAAAGGATGATGGACGTGGTGCTCCATGACTTGCTGTTCATTTTCGTCTACTTAGACGACATTTTGGTGGCTAGCACATCAGAGGAGAAGCACCTCGCCCATCTCAAACAAGTTTTCCAATGGTTGGAAGCGCACGGGCTGATTGTTAATTCAGTGAAGTGTCAGCTCGGGCTGCCGGTAATCGACTTCTTAGGTCATCGCATCTTGCCGGAGGGCACGATCCCGCTGCCAGAGAAGGTACGTGCAGTGTCAGATTTTCCACGTCTGCAGACTGTGAGGGCACTGCAGGAATTTTTGGGGATGGTCAGTTTTTACAACTGCTTCCTCCCCCGTGCAGCCCAGCTGCTGCAACTGCTGTACGACGCACTCAAAAAGAAGAAACTCAGGATAGCATTGACTGGACCCCCGATCAGGCCCATGCTTTCACAGGCGCCAAAATGGTGCTCGCCAACATGGCTTTGCTGGTCCACCCAGCCCCATCAGCGCAAATAGCGCTCACCACAGACACATCGGATGTCGCAGTAGGAGCCGTGGTGGAGCAGTACGTCTCCAGTTCGTGGCAGCCCCTTGCCTTTTTCAGCCGTACTTTGCGCGACAACGAGCATAAGTATAGCACTTTCGACAGGGAGTTGTTGGCTCTCCACCTGGCTACGTGTCATTTTCAGTTCTGGCTCCAAGGTCGCAAGTTCACCATGTTTGTCGACCACAAACCACTGACCTACACAATGTCCAAAGTCTCAAAACCGTGGTCGGCTCAGCAACAATGGCACTTGGCCGCAATTTTGGAGTTCACGACCAACATCCAACACATAGCAGGTCAATTTAACATTGTGGCGGACTGCCCATCACACGCGCTGGTCTCTCCGGTCTACATGGGTATCAATTTTTCTACAATGGCTGCAGACCAAACTGGGGACGCAGACATTCACACGCTCCAGTCCGCAGCTACCAGATTAAAACTGGAGAGTAAGGTGGTACAAGAAGGGTGCTCCCCTTGCTCTGCGACGTCTCCACCGGTCGCCCCCACCCGGTGGTTCCGAGCTCTTAGCACCACCGCGTTTTCAAGTCCGTCCACTCCCTTTCACATCCTGGCGTGCAAGCTTCAGATAAAGTGGTGGGATCCAAATTTGTCTGGCCTTGTTTACGCAGAGATGTGAAAGAATGGGCCGCAGCATGCGTCGTGTACCAACGGGCTAAGGTGCACAAGCACACCAAAGCCCCCCTCGAGCCTTTTCAAATTCTGGCCAGGAGGTTCTACCACATACATGTGCATTTAGTGGGTCCCCTTCCCCCATCGCAGGGGTTCACACACCTTTTAACAATCGTGGACCACACTATGTGTTGGCCGGAGGCGGTTCCACTGAGTTCCACCACGTCTGTAGAGGTAGCCCGCGCGTTTGTGTCAGCTTGGGTCGCATGGTTCGGATCCCCATTGGTCCACAATTTCTTTCGGAACTCTGATCTGCGATGGCCGACAGCCTGGGGGTCAAAATCCACCATACCACCACATACAACCCGCAGGCTAATGGTTTGTGCGAGCGTTTTCACAGGTTGCTTAAAGCAGCACTCAGAACCTTGCTAACGGACGCAAATTGGGTCGACTGCCTGTCTTGGGTCCTATTGGGGCTGCGCTCCGCGCCTAAGGAAGATTTGGCAGCTTTCCCGGCAGAACTCGTTTTTTTCTCAGCCGTTGCGGATCCCAGGGGAATTTTTGCCAGACAGCCCTGCACCCAGTTTTGACCCGCCCACGCGCCTTTTTTCTGGGGCAGAGGCTGGCAGCGTCCCGGGGCCGGCGCACCATTGTTTTCCCTGCACTTCCATTCCAAAACATTTGGAAAACGCCAAATCCGTTTTCGTGAGGCACGACACCCACAGAACACCGTTACGTCCACCATACAACGGCCCGTTCAGAGTGTTGGAAACGGGGGCAAAACATTTAGTGTTAGACTGGGGGGGGGGGGGGTGTAAGGAAACCATCTGCATAGACAGGCTGGAGCCTGCTTACGTCTTGGCAGATCAGCAGGTGGTGCTGGCCCAGGCTCTCCGGCGCAGACGTCCACCTACGGTGGCTCCGCAGGTTGGTGTTCCCCCTACAGAGAACTGTTTTCAGGAAACTAGATCTTTCCCCTCCTCACCCTTTCCCCCTCCAGAGGATGACCCAGTTTTTCTCCTACCAACCTCGACAGCAAGGCACTTCGGCTGGCCTGACAGCTCCACGTTACAGCCGTTATGGGCACTTTCTCAAGTCCAAAGGACCGGAGGGTTAGAGCCCCTTCTGGGTGTTCGGGGGGGGGAAAGCTGTGTGTTTTTTGTTTTGTTTTTTTGATTGAGTCTCCTCGGGAACAAGTGTTCCTTTCTATAGCTTATACAGGACAGGGGTCGCCACTCCTCTCTGCCTGCCTTTCCCCATTCCATTATGCTGAGCACCAAGCTAGAGGGCGGAAAGTACCATTTTTACCTGGTCTTTGGTATGACCCGGCCGGGATTTGAACCACAGCCTCCCAGTTGTGGGGCAGATGCTCCATCAACTAGGCCACCACACTGGTGTGTGGTGACACAATAGGAGATGGAACTCCACCCAGGACTTTGGGGTATTGGGGGGAAGGAAAAGGAGAGATGGTAATGGGGGGAAGAAGTGAGAGGGGCGCCAGAGTGCTATGGGGTATTAAACTGAAAAAAGATGCGCCTTCGCCCCCGCTGTGCCAGGTGTGGCATGTACTGTGGAGAGGTAAGACACTTTTCACAACTGAGGACTCCGGGGCGCAAAAGTATTGTGTTAAGCCATGCTCTATGATGTGTATATGGATATTTGTATATACTCTCTGACGCATTTGTCAATGTGTTCACCCTGGGTGCCAAAAGTGGGAATAAAGTGGTATAAAGGGGTTCACTTTGGCACCCAGATTCAGTCTGTTCTGTTTGTTGGAGGTGAATAAAGTTCTGTGTCATCAGCTCGTGTCTCGTCTGATTCCATTCTCCACAATATGAGGAAATCACCATTGCATGCTTCTACTTAAATGCCCTACTTTCGTGATATATCACTGTAGCATGAACTTTTTACATTTTTCATAAATTTCACCCAAAAGCCAAATATCCCTTACTTTTCGTGAATAGTGTATACAGTATGTCTAGTTTAAAGACTGAAAACTGTTTCTTTTTCCAACTCCTCAAAAAAGCTGCCAGTAAAGCCCTGTCTAAAATAGTTTGTTTTCAGCTTGATTATTAATTACTTACTGGCTATGGTTGCCTATCTGCACCCGTCAACATACCTGTCAAAACAGGCCTGGTACCATTAAATAGAGTCTGAGATGTACGAACCTTTTAACACTACAAGATGGCAGACCAGTATAGCTTTCCTCCTAGCACCAAACCCGGATGCAAAGTTCAGGTAATTCCGGTCTGGACCAGGAGCTTTTTCATCCGTGTGATGGCGAGCAAAGAGCCAAGCGTGCGTGCACCAGAGGGAAGGCTAAGCTCTTTTTTTGGGCAGATCCTGATTCAGAAGGCCCTTTATCCACTGAGGAAGATTCCCAATCAGACTAAAAGTCTCTGACTGTGTCGGATTCAAAATCAAAAGTGAAATGAACTGTCTGACGGTGTAAGAGTGACAACGTTGTGATTTGCATTTTTTCTGTGTACAGTGCAGTGCAAAATGGCACAGTAGCGACTCTGAAGATTTTTCAGTTTTGCCTGACCGTGGTCAAGGGGTTTTCCAGACGTGGACGAGCGGTTTTGGACGTGGACAAATGAGCCAAAAGCTACCGCGGTGCCGGCGCGCATGCACGCACCATGTGGCCGGAGAGAACATATAACAGAACGACTGGTTTCAATGGGAGAAATAGCACAGTAAGTACCAACAATGATGCCTGGGAACTTCTGAGAGATTTTTTCCAATTAGCAGTCTGCCTGTATCTGTTATAATTTCCAAGATACAGGCATTTGAAATTTTGATAGCCACAATCTGCAAATTAAGTCACATCATGCAAAATTCTGCAAAAATCATGGATGAAATTTCTCCAGTCATAAACTTTGGGTCATTTGCAATGTTTTTCCAGTTTACACTGTGCCTGTATCTGTTAGAATTTCTAAGTACAGGCAAGGTCAAATTTTGCATTTCCTGCCATAAATTTATAGCTACTAGGGGGTTAATATTATTGAGCCTCAAATCTGATTGGTTACATTTTTTTTCATGAGCCAATCACAGTTAAAGCTCGAATAGCACTGGGCTGCAACAGCTTCCAAATAGTTGGAGAACAGTATTCGTGAGGGAGTTTCCAAAATGTCTCCAAATGTTTGTGGGGGTTCTCAATTTCCTCTTGTGAGCCACAGGACCTCCCTCTTCTGTTGCAGGAATTTTAAACATTTTAATCATATTCAAAAAATTTGAGTGACAAATTTTCTCTCAATAGTCATTATGGGTGTCTCAAACCCATCTAGAACCAATATTTCTAGATATATTATATTTCTAGAACTAATATTTAAATTTGTTTGATGATCTGAAACATTTAAGTGTGACAAACATAGAAAGAAATGAGAAATCAGGAAGGGGGCGAACACTTTTTCACACCACTGTATATGGTTGCATTATGCATGTCTGCTCATATCTTGTGAAAGATGAGAAAGAGATGGAGTTACTTGGAGCTGTTGCTAGAGAATGCAGGAGAGATGAGGGTCTGCATCTCTGCTGAGTGTAATTCTAGTCTGGTTGGCAATTTGTCTCCATGAATGACATCTGAATGAAAGTCGAGCTGCTTGTTTTTCAACCAGGGGTCCTCGGGAAATTGTCTAATTTTACGTAATTGGTCAAAAAATTGCAAATAATCTGCTGTTGCTGTGCACTGGTGCCTGTAGTGACTCTTCCATGTCAGTAGATGGCAGTATGAATGCAATAATAACGGCTGCCGTCTTCTTCTTCATGTGTTTCACAGAGGTTAATGACCTTGTCTTGATATGCCAGAGGTCATTGTGACTAGATGAAAAATGGCAATGGATAAATATTTGAAAACTTAGGATTCAGACTCTGAACTGGGCCCTGAACAAAATTCTTACTCGGGTAAAGGGTTGAGTGGTTGTCAAAAGAAAGCTAAGACGGTAAAGGTAAGGCAGTACAGCCAAAGTTACCTTTCCTTTAGATTTACTTCCAGCTGGGGATCCCAACACTGACACTATTATATTTGGTGTGTGAGGAAAAACTATCCAACAGTGGCATGGTCCCATGCAAGCTTCAATTGTCTTTTTAAAACAAAACACCTGTCACTTCAAGATAAGAGACCATTTTGCTCATCTCCGTGAGCACACAAACGGGTAACTTTAATGGGAAAAATCACAAAGGTGACCAAGAAACCTCTCAAGCTAGCTACTTAATAGCCAAATTTGTAGCCAAAACAAAAAAGCCACACACTGTGGCAGAGACACCCTGCCTGCAAAGCTATTGTGAATGAGATGATTGGCCTTGATGAAGTTAAAAAAGTAGCTAAATCCCCTCCTTCAGCACAATTGCTAGACATATTGATGACATATCTGCAGATACTGAAGAAGATTGTTTTGGAAAAGATACTGTGACGTATTAGGGGTTCACACAAGAAAAGGAGAAAATGGTTGCGACGAAACAGGCTTTACTGAAACACACCCTTCAACACAGACAGGAGGGGAGGTCAGTCCCACAGACCTCTGTTTCACTAAGGGTTGCACAAACACATGATCAGTGTTGTTCTGATTCTACTTATAACACTGCTGTGTCATTATAACGCAATATAATGACACAGTAATAACGCTTTAACACACACAAATGATAACGTCCTCTGCTGGCAAGCATGCCAGGAAAATCCCCGCCCCCCCTTAACACAGCCCCGACGTTACACTGTCGCCCCTGGACTGGTTTCTGTCCCCAGAATAGTAAAAGTCCAACTCAAAAGTCCAACACAAATCCATCCAGGTGTCGGGGCGGCCTCCGTTGCCGACGACCAGCACGTACAGGCCCGCCAGCATCTATCTGTGTCTCGGTCGGAGTATCTGGTCGGGGTGAAGGATACCAGCCATCCGCCCCGCTGGTGGCTGGTATGGGGCGAAACGATCACAGTGGAGTACCACGACCCGGTCCCTTTTCTTTAGCCTCACCCTGTACACCACATTCGACAGTCTCTGTAGGACCACGCACAGTCCCGACCAATGGCTCGCCAGTTTTGGTGACCGTCCCTTTTTTCGCTCCGGGCAGAAAACCCAGACTCGATCTCCTGGTGCAATGTCCCTCCCTTGGCAGCGGGAGTCATATGCCCGCTTCTGCCGACTCCCCGCCGCTGCCAGGGCCTCCCAGGCGGGCCGCTGGCCTGCGTCCAGCCACTGCCAAACCCGGGAAATGACCGGATCTCTGTCCTGCTCGCTCTGCAGCTGCTGCGCACCGAGGGCCTCTGTGACGTCATCGCTGGGGGGAGCTGCCTGATTATCTGAGGGGAACTGTGTGCTGCTGTGTTATTCCTGCTCACAGTGGTCCAGAGAGCAGCAGCCCATGGGACGGCCTGGTCTCGATCCTCTGCCCACTGGCAGTGATGACAGTCCAAAAGCTCCCGCAGCTGGCGTGCCTGTCCCTATTCCAGCCCGCTGCAGCTCTGCTGGAACAATTCCTCGAACGCCTGCTGCGTTTCTGCTGACACGTTGACCCGCTCCGCTGTGATCCTCCCCCTTGCTGTCTCCATCTATGATCGTGCTCCCTCTGCTTGTGCTGGTGGCACTGTTGTGTCCAGTTCTTGCGATGACCCGCCCGGTTCGGTCCGTCCTGGCAGTCCCTTGATCACGCAGGCCTCCGGGATTCTCCTCTGGGTCCCACTGCAGACCGTGATGGTCCGAGTTCCCAGCAGGAGGGATGATCTGGCGGTGTCAATTTTCATGCTCCACGCAGCGAGCAGATCGAGTCCAATAATGCAGGGGTCTTGGATGTCAGCCAGCCAGAACGGGTGGTTTGTGTTCTGGCCGGCCACCCCCACCACAAGAACTCTTCGCCCTCCCAGTCTGGTGCACTCACCGGTAGCTGTGGTGACGCAGCGCCCGGTGGGTTCCCACCCCTGCGGTGCCGTCTCGTCCGTGCCTGGCAGCACACCGGGTCGGACCAAGGAGATGGTAGAACCAGTGTCGATCAGGGCCCGGATCGGCGTGTTGTCCAGACTGCACTGTAGGTACATCCCTGGCGAGTGTCCAATTTAGCCCACATGCGGTGACAGCTCATCGGTTTGTTGTGGGGTGGGTGCAGGGCAGTACCACGCGATGTGTCCTGGCTCCCAGCAGCGGAAGCACCCTTCCTCGCGCTGCTGCGGCCATCTTCTCCGTGGGCGCGCCACCATAGTCTGCCGCAGCTCGTCCTCCTCCTCCTCGCTCTCAGCCGTGGCCTGGAATGCTCTCTGTCTTGGTGCCGATGCATCAGCTGTACAATCCATTAGCGGTTCCACCCGCTCTGCTTCTGCCACAGCCATCTCCCAGCTGCTTGCGGCGTTAATCCGGATGTGGCTCTGGAGCTGGGCCGGGCAGAGACCCCGGATGAAGTTCCCGAGGGTGAGCTTCTCCACTACTTCTGGCTCGAAATCCGGGTAGCTGCGCCGTGTCAGCAGCCGTATGTCCGCTGCGTAGACTCCCAGGCTCTCCCGGCTGCCTCACCAGCGGTTGGCCAGCTGTTCCTCTGCGTGCTCAGCGTTGGGCGCTCTCCCAAACCACCTCCGGAGCGCTCCTTGTAGCGCTGGCCAGCTGCAGTGTTCCTCGGGCCGGAGATCGGACAGCGTGCGGAGAGCCCTTCCCTCCAGGGCCAGCGCGACCTGCACGGCGGTCTCTTCAGGTGGCCAGCCGTTCAGCGCACCAGCCAGCTCAACCTGGACCAGGTAGTCATCCAGCAGGGTTTCACCGTTGAAGCGGGGAATCTTGGCCCACTGCCGGATGGGTGGGAAGGTCGCCTCTCGGTCGATCGGCGCTCCTGGTCGCAGTGGAATCGCCGGCCCGTCCTGCCCTGAAAAGGGCGGGGAGCAGGGCTGGTTTGCTCTGCTCTACCCGCCCTGCCTTGAAAAAGGCAGAAGGCGGGGTACGCTGGTCCCGTCGGGTCTGCTGCTCCGTTCATCCTGGCGAGCAACTCTGGGGGTCGGTGTCTCAGCTCTGCCGTCCATCCCCAGCTGAGCGATGAATCGCTCCAGCTGCTGGATCTCCGCTCGGATCCTGGCTTCCATCTGCTCCATCTCCCACTCCTGACACCAGTGTGACGTATTAGGGGTTCACACAAGAAAAGGAGAAGATGGTTGCGACGAAACAGGCTTTACTGAAACACACTCTTCAACACAAACAGGAGGGGAGGTCATTCCCACAGACCTCCGTTTCACTAAGGGTTGCACAAACACATGATCAGTCTTGTTCTGATTCTACTTATAACACTGCTGTGTCATTATAACGCAGTTATAATGACACAGCAATATAATGACACAGTAATAACGCTTTAACACACAAATGATAACGTCCTCTGCTGGCAAGCATGCCGGGAAAATCCCCGCCCCCCCCCTTAACACAGCGCCGACATTACAATACACATCTGTGGGAAATTTGTGTTGTAACTTGATTAAACTACAGACATAAGCAGACATGCGCAACTCATAGCCACTGTGCTTTTTATGGATGGAGACACCATCAAAGAAAATGTCTGATTGTGCAAAGAATTACCACAAAAAAAAAAGGGCAGATCATTTTTGCAGGTTACCTCAGACCATCTTCGACAAGGAGGACTTCAGTGGGAAAACTGCACGAGTGTCTGAACTGATGGAGCAGCTTTTTGTTTACCTAAACAGACTCAAGTTTCATACTGAGTGAGAAGAAACTAATTACAAGACTAAAGTGTAATTACATATGCTCTAACAGGCTACAATATGTCATTTTGTAATATTTCTGGTTGGTGGGGTTCCCCAAGATTTTTTTCTCAATGTAAAAAGGATTCCTCGACTCACAAAAGGTTGAAAAACACCACTTTGGCTGATGTAAATAAGATGCTGTCAGATTACAGTCTGTCTGAAATACAGTAGTAAAAGTCTGCAGTCTGGATGCTAAACTGACCTGCAGCCACCCACTGAAAATATTCAATGCTTTAGAAAAAAAGCCTGACATTTTGAGCAGTTAAATTCTTGCCTTATGCAAGAATAGGAAAAGATTTTTTCAGCCGATCTACCATATTGTCACTTGTTTCAGTGTGATGTTACAGTTTTAAGTATGCTCGTCTCCACTATTTAAAACGAGTTGCAGGCATAAAGTTAAAATTTGACATCCACTATGAGTTGCTTTTGCACCAATTACAGTTAAACATAATTTTAAATAACAGCTTTATTTGCACACAACAGTTTACACAAGTGCAACTGCAAGAAAAACAGCAATACGGTACAATGAACTCATCAGATACAAGAAAAAAATTAATACAAAAGACTGTACAATTCATATAAACTTCTAAGTGTAAAAAGCAGCTCTGATACCTGTATGCAAGAGTTACATTTGCACTTTGTTGCATTCCGTTTTCCATTTCTGAATTTCCCACAGCATCGCAGCTACTTTCCATGTGCACATAAAAGGGCCCCAAAGTGCCACAGTGAAAATGGGACATTCTTATAATGCCAAACATCTCAGTTGTGTTACATCACAGGCCTTTCCACTGGTGGGCCGCTAATTATTCAAGGATGCCTTTTCTCATGGCGAAACAATGGACTCCAGACCTGCTTTGGTGTGCCACTCCACAAATGGGGAGGACAGATGCACTTTAATGAAATGATGCTGGCAAATACAGCCACGCAGGAGGCTGCAGGTTATTGCGTACTAGTTGTACCTCTGACACGGACAGAAGTAGATCATCTGAGCACGTCATTGTCTGACTTGACTTGTTCAGTGAAACATGACACCAGCTGCTGTCATTACTGAGAGGCCCCTAGCAAATTCTATTGTTCTAGCCTTTGCACTTTGCGTCACTACATGTGTAACAGAAAAATAATAAAAGGCTTCATTCACATTCCACGACAGGATTCATATGCCTTACCACAAAGGTACCTTTAAAATTAACTGACTGATGCTTTAAAGGTGATTTCTATATGTAGTACCATAGCTGTTTGTTTTGTAATGGTTTTAATAAATATGCAGTGTCAATGGAATGGTAAAATGACAACTTGATTAACACATTAAAGCAGAAAATTATGATAATAACTTAAAAACACATACTAACTTGTGCCACATGAGATCAAAGCTTAAATCTGTCATTAAAAAAGGTGAACAAGCTTAAATGCAATCTACTTGTTAATTCACTTTTATTTGCCGAAACTGTCTGAATTACTGTAATATTGATTTTTTTTGGAGGAAAAAACCCACCCAGGCTGACAACACTGCCGTAAAAACAGTGAGGAACATGAGCTGGCTTATGCTGAAGTACTATTAACACGTACATACACACACTCTGCCGCCTCTCATGCACAAACAGCCCTGGACTGGCTCATAAACAGGCAGGCTGGCCCCTCAAAAGGGGGCAGGAATCCTCACCAGCACTGTTTACTGGAGGAGAAAAGTGACACTGCTTCACAGGCGAGTGCTTGGGTAGAAGTAATCGACACGGGATCATAGCGGTTGCACTCCATTTCTCAAGTCACAACCAGTATCAAC
Organism: Pholidichthys leucotaenia; assembly: GCA_020510985.1. NCBI lineage: Eukaryota > Metazoa > Chordata > Actinopteri > Cichliformes > Pholidichthyidae > Pholidichthys > Pholidichthys leucotaenia. The sequence goes on from CM035838.1 coordinate 152,710,989, forward strand.
AAAGCAAGCCTTATCAAGTTTAATAATGATATAACTTAAATAAGAAGAAATTTGGTGATTTTTTTCATTCCACTTCTTGTTATTTTTAGTCTTCATGCAATTATACTTGATTTAATAAATCAGTGGACCAAAAAATAGCCAACAATTCAATGCACTTGTGCATACAGCCAATTAAGAACAAGAATAATGCTGTATTACTGAAAAACAACCCTTTGAAACATTATGGAATCATCTTGATTGATAAGAGAGCTGTCAGTTGAAAGACTGGAAAGAACTATAAAACTCCTTCAAAGAAGGAGAACTATATTATTGCTTCAACTTTTTAACTCATTTTAACTTCAACATCAAGTTTTGCAATAGATGCTGGCTGTTCCCAAGTCAGCTGTATCTAAAATTTGGAGCAAGTATACACAAAATGGAAATCTTACAAGTGACTTTTTCTGAGACCATCTCTCATCCAAAGCTGAGTGCATCCACACATTAGCAACAACTAAATACGTCATATTTGTGCAACCACTCATTCCCTTTATCACTGAGAAAATAAATGCATTTTTAGTGAACATATACTTGGGATTTTGCTCTGGACTATAGCAGTTACCCAGTGTGATGAGGTCCAGAAGAATGAAGGAAGCCACATGGCAGAACAGAGATCTGTTCAGTAGCATCTGCTAGCAGGGATGCTAACAACTTAGCTAAGTGAATACATCGTGCCCTATGCATGCGCAGAGGTAAAAATCACAGGAATTCTCAATGAAGAGTGTTTTCACACCTAAATTTGTTTAATTTGGTCCGAATCAGTTGACAAGTTTGTTACTTTGTATCATTTTCTCCTTGGTTCGGTCCCCTTTCACACAGGCAAAAATTCAAGTGGACCAAACTGTGTCACGTTAAATCCCACGAGACTTGCGTCAGAATGTTCTCTGTTCTTATTGGTCAGATTTTTTTTGCCACAAGAACAGGAAAGGTAAATACAGGAAGTAGGATGACTACTGTGCATTTATGCAGTTATGGGGAGAAAATAATACAAATCATAGCGTAATCTACGGAGGCTTTTCATCGCCCTGGTTATCGTTTACTATATACGTGCATATACCACTTTCGGCAAATCGTACAGTTTGAAAATGAAGCGCTGCTACGGATGGAAAATGACATGTTAACGTTCATTAGTCCTCCAGAACCGTGACATGCTCAGCCACAGATATTTTCAAAGATCTATCAGGTCTGTACAGTGACATAAAATGTGTTGGTCCTGCTGGTCCTGTTTTCGCTTTCTCACCTGCAGGACCACACCAGAGTTCGCCATTTGATTCGATTTGGTTGTTTTGGTGCGCCCTTGAGTGCGATTACCATGTTCTCACCAGACAAAACGAACCGCACTAACGGAGAAAACAAACTCGAGTTCGATTAAAACAAACTAAAGTCTGTAGGTGTGAAAGCACCCTAAGTCGCACGACTATGTATTCGATGTACATCTAATTTAGTGCCACAAATGAAAGTAGTTCAGATCTGAATGATTTGCAGGTTCCGAGAGTCCTGAAAAGTAGATTTGGGTTGCATTAGGGTTAAAAAAAAAAAAAAAAAAAAAAAAATCAGATTTGACTGACCTCAGGCTCAAGGTTACATGGACTGTGGATGATTGGATGAAAGTAACAGTTAGTGATGAATCACAAATCTGCTTTGAGCAAGGAGATGAGAATGGAACTTTTGTTTGGTGCTATTCCCATGAAATATATAAAGCAGAAAACAAGCAAATTTATGATATGGGGCTATATGTCAGGTACAGGACCAGTGGAGATGGCAGTCATTACCTCTACAGTAAATGCACAGGTGTACACTGAAGTTTCGGACACTTCTCATTCCATCAAATAAAAGTACATTAGGTGATGCCGAAGTCATTTCTCAGTATAGTTAATTTAGCAACAGATAAAAGGACACCGAAGCTTTTCTGCAGGGCAGACTTAACTTAGTATTATGGCCTGCAGTCAGCATTGTAATCTGAAAGTTTATGGTGGAAACTGAAGAAGATGGTCCACGACAAGTCTCCATTCTGCAAAGCTGATCTGTCAACTGCTATATGAGAAAGTTGGAAGCTGATTAATGAAGAATATAGTTTTTCATTAGTGATGTCCTGTCTCAGAGAATTCAAGCTATCATAAAACCCAAAGGATGTGCAACCACTTAGTAAATGTGGTTGTTTTTAATTTTGTTTGATGAATCCATAATTTTTTTCTCATAATTTAACGACTCCATATTTTTCCCCATCAACATCTAAAAATACCATCAATAACAAAAATTATATACAGTTCTTAAGGTTTTATAAAACCAGAATATTCACCTGTTTTTTTAAAAGATACATGTGATTTTCTTTTTCTACAAAATAAAAACAGCTGAATGAACATCCTCCAAAAGTGATAACATAATTTCTACCAGGGGTTGTAGAAATAAGGATGTGAAAATCTTAACACTAATTAGATAAAAGTTGAGTGTAACAAGATTTGAGTTACACTAGCTCAATTGAACCAAAGTTCAACAAATACGCAGGAATGTCCCCGTGACACACTCCGGCAGAAATTAGATAAGACCTCACATAAAAGAAGTAGCTGTATGGTTTAAAACACAGATAAGAGAAACTGGCCTTTTTCAGGAGATGCTGTGATTTATTAAATATTTACTATTTAGTTCTCACATTGCATTGCTTATAGAGAGGCAGGTTGACTTAACCACACTGGAATGACCAAAATCACCTGCAGCTTAATCTTTGCACAGCTCTCTACAAACACAAGAGGAAAAAAAGATCCTTGACATCATTTTCCACAGCTGCAAAAGGTGCTGATACTTGCACTCAGGACTAATTTTCTCTCTCTCTCTCTCTCTCTGATAAATGGCTCCATGCTGAACCCACAGTGAGCTTACAAGCAACTGGCATGGCAGGCTGATTAAGACGAAGCATTTTTAGGTTTGCCCTTGTTGACCAAATATGTGCTAAGCCAACATCATACTTACAGAACCCTCACTGGACTTTTACAGTAACCTACATTGATAAGTGGGTCAATGTAAATTGTTGCTGCCGCAGACCTTAAACAGATATGCGACTGGGTGGGCTTTTCCATGTTTGTGGTGTAAAGCCTATTAACATACAAGGGGAGGCTGAAAAGTTCACAGTGGTCAAATTTGACCAAATATGAATTGTTTTTCAACAGTCTCCCCTTCAGTCCACACATTTCTTCCATTGGTGTTGCAGCACTTGGATCCCTGCGGTTGAAAAATAAACAACATTTGGTCAAATTTGACCACTATGCCTATGAACTTTTCAGTCTCCCCCCCCCCCCCCCTCTGTATTTCCTCTGAAAAGAACAGCTGCTGCTGCAGTAGCTGTTAAAGCAAGCCTGTGGAACCCTGTTGGAATCATGACCTTGTCTCACATAGTGGTTTCAACCAGTTTAGAGAAATCAGTTCCAGATTTTGGAATGAGGCTCAGTCAATCGTTCCATACTAATTAATGTCTTTAAGCAACTCACCCTTGGCCAGGGGATCCTGGGTTCGATCCCAGCCCCTGACCAACAGTGATCTGTATGGAGTTTGCATGTTCTCCCCGTGTCTGCGTGGGTTTACCTCGGGATTTCTCTGGTTTCCTCCCACATGCATGCCAAAAACATGCAAGTTAGGTTAATTGGCATCAAACTGGGGATTCTAAATTGTCCTTAGGCATGACTGTGAGAGTGAATGGTTGTCTGTCTCTCTGTGTTGGCCCTGCGATGGACTGGCGATCTGTCCAGGGTGTACCCTGCCTCTCGCCCAAAGATGCTGGGATAGGCTCCAGCCCCCCGCGACCCGAAAAGGATTAAGCGGTAGAAGATGAATGAATGAATGAAGAGACAACCCAGTGAGGGTGTCCGGTGGTCTAGTGGGTAAAGATGTTTACCCTGCTTGTCTGCAGTGATCCCTAGTTTGAGTCTTGGCCAGAGTCATTCCTCCATACATCTTCACTGCTCTTCACCTCATATGAGGCGTTTCTGGCACGTCCTACAAGGAGGAGACCCCAGGGCAGACCCAGAACACAGTGGAGAGACCATTGCCCCTTTCAAACTATGCAGGCAATCCAGGCAAACCCAGTAAAATTTGGGTTGCCTCCGTTATCTGTATAGGGTCACCTGAGCTACTTTCCCTGGTCACACTGACCCTGCAAACAACGTGGGCCATTGCCCGCTTCAGCTCTGATCAGACATTTGAATAGGACAGCTTGGATAAACATGCAGTGATGTAGGTGTCACCATCATCACATCAACAGAGAATGGAAAAGAGTCTGAAGGCTGTCACTTCTCTGATCAATTATATTAATTTTGAACCTGTAGCAGATAACTGTGTATACCACAATTACATAAATATCACAGCACCTGAGAGTGAAAAGTTGTTTTTTGTTTTTGTTTTTTTTAAAGAGTATTACGTTTCATTCAATCCCCTTGGAGTCTACAGCGGCTGTGACCATTGCCAGATATTGTTGAGCCAAGACCAGCCCATACTGGAACAAAAACTGTGAGAGACATTGGTTCAGCCCAGGACAGTCTCCCTGCTCAACCCGCACGGATGTGCATGGTGCAATCTTCTGTTCCGTGCTCATTTGTGCATCCTGGTTCATCCTGCATTAACATGCACCATGTGCAGATGTTAACAAACCTTCCACTAGAAAGAATAACATACATACTGAAATCAAAGGAAATTGTGTTTGAGAATATATGGAGACTTTTCATTGATTATGTAAAGAATTTAAATATAAATTTTGAAGAAGAAGGTGAATGATGTGTGTGGACCTTGTAAATTCCAAACTGGTGAATGTATAATATGTATACTTATGTAATGGATTGCCTAGACTAAACAGAGGAGCATTGTTGAAGACCTGTCTTTGTTAGTGGTTGTTGGTGTTTTTAGTACATTTTTTTTAATTACTTTAGTGTTAGTGTTTGACTGTTTGTGTTATGTTTGTAAAAAAAAAAGGTTCAATAAAAAATATTGTGGAAAAAAAAAAACATGCACCATGTGATCCTCTGCTCCTCTTTTTTTTTTTTTTTTTTTTTTACGCGAGACCCCTAAAAAAAAAAAAAAAAAAAATATCCTGCTTTGTGTGGTGCTGGACATGAAAAACAACACACACACACACACACACACACACACACACACACACACACAGTCCCACCAAATAAGTGCAAGCACATCTCCATCTGCTCACTGAAAAAAATGAATTCATGTACAATCTATATGCTCATCCTGTATTAATTAAAATTAACTTTCAAAGTGAAAATGGAAATATGAAAGCTATTCAGTGCTGATATGAAAAAAATACAGTAATTATGTAAAATGTCTGTGCATTTTATAACCATCCATCCATCTTCTACCACTTTTCGGGACGTCCAGGTCACGGATGCAACAGCTCAAGGAGAAAGCCAAGATTTCCCTCTCCCCGGTCACCTGCTCCAGCTCTTCAGAGGGGATACCAAGACATTCCCAGGCCAGCTAGGAGACGTAGTCTCTCCAGTGTGTCCTGGGTCTGGCCAGGGTCTCCTCCCAGTGGGATGTGCCCGAAACACCTCAAGTGGGAGGCGTCCAGGTGGCATCCTGACCAGATGCCCAAACCACCTCAACTGGCTCCTTTTGATGTGGACAAGCAGCGGTTCTACTCTGAGCCTCTCCCGGATGACTGAGTTCCTCACCCCATTTCTCAGGGTGAGTCCAGCAAGCCTACGAAGAAAACTCGTTTCAACCGCTTGTATCCATGACCTCATTCTTTCAATCATTACCCAAAGCTCATGACCATAGGTGAGGGTAGGAACATAAGATTGACCGGTAAATTGACAGCTTTGCTTTAGAGTTCAGCGCCCTCTTCACCACAGCAGACCGGTACAACATTGGCATCACTGCAGATGCTGCTCCGATCCATCTGTCAATCTCTCGCTCCATTCTCCCTTCACTCGTGAATGAGACCATGAGATACTTAAAACTCCTCCGCTTGGTGCAGGAGCTTGTCGCAAACCCAGAGAGGATAATCCACCCTTTTCCAGCTGAGGACCATGGACTTGGAGGTGCCGATTCTCATCCCAGCTGCTTCCCACTCAGTAGCAAACTGTCCCAGTAAGACCTGTAGGTCATTGCTCGATAGGGCTGAAATGATTAGTCGACATTGTCAATAACATCAACAATAAAAATTTGTCAACAAAAAATTTTATTGTCAACAAATCGTTTAATTATAAAGTTCATATACATGCCATGGAAATGTTCAGTTGTAACTGTAATGACCAGAACTGCTGCGGGCAGTAGCGCCTCTTGTCTGGTATGCGTGAACAATTTCCAGCAAAGAAGAAGAAAAGCACAGCATGGCCCTACGACGCAGAGCATGGCAAAGCGGAAGGATAAGCACATAGAAGCAGAGCTACAGTACATAAAAAAAACAGACCCAAACTTTCTATAGTATGGGAACATTTCAAAGAAAACAAAAAAATGAAACGAGTAAAATGCAGACTTTGCAAGGTAGACCTTTCCTATCATGGCAGCACTACAGTTATACATGAGCATCCGTACAGTTATACGATGGCACCTGGGAGCTGCAACATTAGCGGCTGCTTCTGCTTGGCAAGTTTTAGCGAGTAAAGAAAGTTAGTACCACTTATTTTCAATGGTCAACTGTTTCAAGCTTTAGAAAAATTACAATACTGTTAGTACTTGCTGTTTATGTTAGCTTACTTGTTTGACAATGAGCTCTCTGGTTGCTGAAGGATGAGCTGTTTAAGTCATGGCTAATGTGTTGTTGAATGCAGTAAATGACTGACTTACAGTAGTCGCCATCTCTTTTTCATCTTCGTTAATATTAGCCCTCATTCTGAATATTAGTGCATCTGGGTTAATTAGAATATCCCAGTTTGTAATTTAATAAAAACCTACAGCCACAATCATCAAAATTAAATCAAACGGCTTGAAATATCACTCTTAAGTGCAGTGCATACTGAATATGAAGGTTTACCTTTCTTTTTTTTTTTTTTCCACAATATCTTTATTGAACCTTTTTTTTTTTTAACAAACATGATACAATCAAACACTAACACTAAAGTACTACAAAAAAAAAATGCACTAAAAACACCAACAACCACCAACAAAATCAAGTCTTCAACAATGCTCCTCTGTTTAGTCTAGACAATCCAATACATAAGTATACATATTATGTTCACCAGTTTGGAATTTACAAGGTCCACACACATCATTCACCTTCTTCTTCAAGAGTTATGTTTAAATTTTTTACATAATCAATAAAAGGTCTCCATATATTCTCAAACACAATTTCCTTTGATTTCAGTATATATGTTATTCTTTCTAATGGAAGGTTTGTTAACATCTGTCTTAACCACTGAGTCACATCTGGTCTATGAGTCTTTTTCCATAATAGTGCAATACATTTTTTGGCATTGAGCAAACTGAGGTCTATGAATGTTCTTTCACTTTTATTAAAATTATGCTTTTCTGGGTACAGACCCAACAAAAACAATTGAGGATTCAATATGATTTGTTTTGAGATTATTTTTTCAATTGTTACCCTCACCTCTTCCCAAAACATTCTTATTAATCTACATTCCCATAAACAATGAAATAGGGTTCCTTTACTTTCCATGCATTTTGTGCATGTATCTGGTATATTTTTGTTATATCTATTTAACTCCTCCGGTGTAACATACATCCGCATTAACCATTTGAAATGTATCAATTTAAGGCGTACATTTATTGATTTGGTTTGAGCTTCTGTACAAGCCAATTCCCATTGTTCCTCTGAAATTTCAGTTTGCAGATCTTCTTTCCAGTAGTTTAATCTTTTCAGTGAATTTTCACTTGAAGATAGTGTCAATGAGTTATAAAACTCTGAAATAATACCGTTTCTTTTACTATCTTTCATCATCATTTTTTCCAAGGATGAGTAAATAGGTCGAGTGAGAGCTTTATTTTGATTTGATCGAATAAAGTTTCTAAGTTGAAGATATTTTAAAAAAATGTGTTCTACTGAGATTAAATTTGATCCTCAGCTCTTCAAAAGACATTATGTTATCTGCACATGGCAAATATAAATCCTGAATCTTTTGTATCCCTTTTAAATTCCATACTTTAAATACAGCGTCCACTCTCCCTGGTTTAAAATATTGATTACCCCATATTGGACTAAATTGTGACAATAACTGTGGTTCTTTTAAATAGTTTTTAGCTTCACACCATATTTTGATCATATGCTTTACAAATGGATTTTTAACTTGTTTTTGTAATTTTTTTGCCGAATCTGAGTATATGAATATGGGAAGAGGTAAAGGTAAATTGTATGATTCCATTTCAGTCCAGTGAGGGAGATCATTTGATGAAAAATAATATGTCATAGACCTCAGTTGTGCCGACCAATAATACAACATAAAATTTGGACATTTCAGACCTCCACGATCAAATGGTAAATATAATAAAGACAGACGTAATCTAGCCCTCCTGTTGTTCCATATAAATTCCACTAACTTTTTTTTTTATTCTTGAGAATAGATCTAAAGGTGGTGATAAGGGAATGTATTGAAATAAATAAAGTATTTTAGGTAAAATATTACTTTTAAGTATATTGATTCTCCCGATCATCGACATTGGTAGTGACATCCATCTCTGAGTTAACTCATTGATATCTGACATTAAGGCTTCATAGTTGACACTGGCGACTGATTCTAGCTTAGGCACAATTTGGATTCCTAAATATTTAAACTGATTTACAACATTGAATTGATTTACCTCAGGGTCTGGGTAATTTCTCTGGGTCTCATTTAGCATTAATATTGAAGATTTAGTTTTATTTATTTTATATCCTGATATTTCCCCAAAATTCTTTATTAAATTCAACAAGGTTGGAATTGATTTTTTTAGATTTGACATAAACAAAATTATGTCATCGGCGTACAGGGAGATTTTATGTTCTGTTGGTCCAACTTTAATTCCATATATTTGTGAATGTAAACGTATCGCTATCGCTAAAGGTTCAATTGCCATAGTAAACAGTAAAGGTGAAAGTGGACAGCCTTGTCGACATCCTCTATTGATTTTTATTGGTTTTGAAATATTGTTATTTGTTAGGATTTCTGCTGTAGCATTATTGTATATTATTTGAACCCATTTTATGAAATTATTTCCAAGTCCAAACCTTTGTAGGACTTCAAAAAGAAAGGGCCATTCAACTCTATCAAAGGCCTTTTCGGCGTCCAGTGATAGGAGAGCTGTATCCGGTGCTTCTTTATTAAAATAAATAATATTAAATAGTCTTCTTACATTATGGAAGCCTTGTCTACCCTTTATAAAGCCATTCTGATCTCGGTTAATAATATTTGGTAAAATTTCTTGTATTCGTCTTGCTAAAATTTTACAGATTATCTTAAGGTCGGCGTTTAATAGGCTTATTGGTCTCATATTTTCACATTTATTAGAGGGCTTACCTGGTTTTGGCAGCAGTATAATTAAGGCATTATTTATGTATGATGGTAAATTATTATTTTGAAATGCTTCTAAAACCATTTCCAAAAAAGGTTTTATTAATTTATTCTTAAATTTTTTATAAAGGTCAACTGGAAGACCATCTGGTCCTGCACTTTTTCCTGATTTCATATTATCAATGGCTAGCCCAACTTCTTCTTGACTAATTTTAGACTCCAATATCTCCCTGTTTTCATTTGGAATACACGGTATAGATAGTTCGTTCAAAAACCCATTTAGTTTTGTTAAATCAGATTCATTTTTGGTATCATATAATTTTTCATAGTAATCTCTAAAGGCTCTATTAATTTCTAAAGGATCTATAACTACCTGTCCGTTACTTATAATACTGGTAATTGGTGTTTTAATTTCTAATTGTTTAATCTGCCATGCTAATAATTTTCCTGATTTTTCACCTTGTTCATAAAAAGATTGTTTCAATCTTAGAAGACTCGAGGCAGCTCTATTCACTGATTTTTTGTCGTATTCAGCTCTCAAAATCAGTAATTCATTCTCCAACCTTGGGTCACTTCCTGCATACACTTTTTCCTGAAGACTTTTTATTTTATGTTCCAATTTAGCTCTCTCCTCTCGAGTCTTCTTAGATTTTGATCCTGTATAACTAATAATATGTCCCCTAATAAAAGCTTTGAAAGCCTCCCACTTTACACATGCTGATGTTTGTGTAGTATTGATGTCAAAGAACTCGTCTATCTGTTTTTCTATATACTTGACAAATTCCTCATCCTGAAGCCATTTATGCTGAAATTGCCATCTACCTGATTCCTTTGTCAATTTTTTATCTACATATATTAGACAACAGGGTGCATGATCAGAGATCACGATGTTATCATAAAAGCAGTTTTGAATCTTGGACCTTAATTCTGTGGAAATCAAAAAATAATCAATACGTGAGAATGTCTTGTAGGTACTGGAATAACAAGAATAGGCTTTAACTTGTGGTTTCATTTCTCTCCATATATCTAACAATCTCAATTCTTTCATAAAATGATTAATAGTCATCCTACATCCAATGTGCGTGCAATCCAGTCCTGTTGATCTATCTATACCTGGATTCAATGTACAATTAAAATCCCCTGCTATTATATGTTGCCCTGTAAGTGATGATAAGATAAGAAATAAATTAGCAAAGAACTTCTGATCATCTATATTGGGACCATATAAGTTCACAAGATTTATATTTTCTAATAGCAAAGAACCTTGAATGATTACATATCTTCCAAATTTGTCTCCAATTACATTTTTCACTTGAAAAGGAACTGATTTATGTATGAGAGTCATAACTCCCCTGGCCCGGGATGAGAATGATGAGGTGAAGACACTTCCTTGCCATCTACTCCTAATTCTTTTTATATCCTCCTCTATTAAATGAGTTTCTTGTAAAAACACAATTTTTGAACCCATGTCTTTTATTTTATTCATAACTTGTTTAAGTTTTTTTAAATTTTGTAGACCTCTGCAATTCCATGAAGTTAAATTAAGATTAACACTTTGGTTTATGATCAATAGAGAGTTTGGGATTACCTTGCAGTGTAAACATGCTCATACAGAGAAGCAAAAACATGAGTGGTTGAACATTCATCCTACAAACTACACACAAACAAATTTCCCCTTCCCACACTTGTGGGAAACCCCCCAAAATCAAAAGAAAAATTCTGTCTCCCGATATAGCCATCGACCGCTCCACACCCACGGGGAACAGCCTAAGCCACTCCTTCATCCTCCCAATCACCCTAACTCTACTGCTTTTAATGACGTAACATTAACTCTCCTCTGTAGTTTTCCAACTTAACTCCAAAATTTTTAACAACTTTGTACATCATAGTTTTTTTTTGTTTGTTTTGTTTTTGTTTGTTTTTTTAATATATAATACAATCTATATTTTGTAAACTTACTATTTACTTCAAGTCAGTCAGATGCCTGTGCAAATGCTTAATTATTCTACCTTATATTTTGTTCATGCTTAGCTCCCACCAGTCTCTTCTTCTTCTTTGATCTTCTTGATGAACTCTTGCGCCTCCTCTGGGGTCTTGAAGATGTGGGTTCTGCCCTCATACGTGGTCAACAGTCTCGCAGGATAGATTACACCATGACGAATCCCAAGGTTGCGCAGCTCCTTACGTATGGGATCAAACTGCTTCCTCAATTGTTGGATTCCTGTGGCCAAATCTGGGTAGAACCGCACCTGCTGGTCCTGGTGTTTAATCTCTCCTTTAGCTCGTGCAGCGTTGAAGATCTTCATCCTGTCTCTGTTGCTAAGAAACTTCATAATTAAGGTCCTCGGCGGTCCCTTATCTCTCCGTGGGCCAATACGATGTGCATTTTCCAGAACCACTGCTGATTGCAACTCCTCGCTGCACAGCACCTCCGGAATCCACTTTTCCAGAAAGGAACATACGTCCCGACTTTCTGATTCCTCTGGAAGACCCACCAGCCTCAAGTTATTCTGTCTCGACCGAAATTCCAAATCCAAAATATTATTTTCCGAGACTTCCGGTTATGGCTGCCACGTAGGACGGACGTGTCTCGCTCTGCTCTGCTCCTGGAAAAAAAAATCGGCAAATAACTCTCTCATTTGGGACAGAACGTATCCCAGCATTTGGGCGAGGATATGTCGGCGAAGCCTAAGGCTGGAAAACCAGGAAAAGGAAAAAGCGAGCCGCCAAAACAGTCCAAATTAACGGACTTTCAGGTCTGTGACGCAGCAAACAAAACTCCATATATGGCGGAGGAGGCTGGCAACGCTGCGATTTCTGCGGGGAATGGCGCAGATGCGCTGATGGCAGCCATGAGTTCAATGAGAGCGGACTTTTCCTCTAGATTTGATGGGATTATGACAGCGTTGGAAGGAATAAGAAAGGAATTGGGTGACTGTGTAGAACGAACGGCGCAGATGGAGCTCCGTCTCGCTAGTGCTGAAGATGACGTCACCCGTCTTCAATTAAAGGTGCGCACTTTGGAAAAAAAAAAAAATCTCTGGAAGATAATATTTTGGATTTGGAATCTCGGTCGAGACAGAATAATTTGAGGCTGGTGGGTCTTCCAGAGGAATCAGAAGGTCGGGACGTATGTTCCTTTCTGGAAAAGTGGATTCCGGAGGTGCTGGGCAGCGAGGAGTTGCAATCAGCAGTGGTTCTGGAAAAAGCACATCGTATTGGCCCACGGAGAGATAAGGGACCGCCGAGGACCTTAATTATGAAGTTTCTTAGCAACAGAGACAGGATGAAGATCTTCAACGCTGCACGTGCTAAAGGAGAGATTAAACACCAGGACCAGCAGGTGCGGTTCTACCCAGATTTGGCCACAGGAATCCAGCAATTGAGGAAGCAGTTTGATCCCGTACGTAAGGAGCTGCGCAACCTTGGGATTCGTCATGGTGTAATCTATCCTGCGAGACTGCTGACCACGTATGAGGGCAGAACCCACATCTTCAAGACCCCAGAGGAGGCGCAGGAGTTCATCAAGAAGATCAAAGAAGAAGAAGAGACTGGTGGGAGCTAAGCATGAACAAAATATAAGGTAGAATAATTAAGCATTTGCACAGGCATCTGACTGACTTGAAGTAAATAGTAAGTTTACAAAATATAGATTGTATTATATATTAAAAAAACAAAACAAAAACAAAACAAACAAACAAAAAAAAAAACTATGATGTACAAAGTTGTTAAAAATTTTGGAGTTAAGTTGGAAAACTACAGAGGAGAGTTAATGTTACGTCATTAAAAGCAGTAGAGTTAGGGTGATTGGGAGGATGAAGAAGTAGTGGCTTAGGCTGTTCCCCGTGGGTGTGGAACGGTCGATGGCTATATCGGGAGACAGAATTTTTCTTTTGATTTTGGGGGGTTTGCCACAAGTGTGGGAAGGGGAAATTTGTTTGTGTGTAGTTTGTAGGATGAATGTTCAACCACTCATGTTTTTGCTTCTCTGTATGAGCATGTTTACACTGCAAGGTAATCCCAAACTCTCTATTGATCATGGACCAAAGTGTTAATCTTAATTTAACTTCATGGAATTGCAGAGGTCTACAAAATTTAAAAAAACTTAAACAAGTTATGAATAAAATAAAGGACATGGGTTCAAGAATTGTGTTTTTACAAGAAACTCATCTGATAGAGGAGGATGTTAAAAGAATTAGGAGTAGATGGCAGGGAAGTGTATTCACCTCTTCATTTTCATCCCGAGCCAGGGGAGTTATGACTCTCATACATAAATCAGTTCCTTTTCAAGTGAAAAATGTAATTGGAGACAAATTTGGAAGATATGTAATCATTCAAGGTTCTTTGCTATTAGAAAATATAAATCTTGTGAACTTATATGGTCCCAATATAGATGATCAAAAGTTCTTTGCTAATTTATTTCTCATCTTATCATCACTTACAGGGCAACATATAATAGCAGGGGATTTTAATTGTACATTGAATCCAGGTGTGGATAGATCAACAGGACTGGATTGTACGCACATTGGATGTAGGATGACTATTAATCATTTTATGAAAGAATTGAGATTGTTAGATATATGGAGAGAAATGAAACCACAAGTTAAAGCCTATTCTTGTTATTCCAGTACCTACAAGACATTCTCACGTATTGATTATTTTTTGATTTCCACAGAATTAAGGTCCAAGATTCAAAACTGCTTTTATGATAACATCGTGATCTCTGATCATGCACCCTGTTGTCTAATATATGTAGATAAAAAATTGACAAAGGAATCAGGTAGATGGCAATTTCAGCATAAATGGCTTCAGGATGAGGAATTTGTCAAGTATATAGAAAAACAGATAGACGAGTTCTTTGACATCAATACTACACAAACATCAGCATGTGTAAAGTGGGAGGCTTTCAAAGCTTTTATTAGGGGACATATTATTAGTTATACAGGATCAAAATCTAAGAAGACTCGAGAGGAGAGAGCTAAATTGGAACATAAAATAAAAAATCTTCAGGAAAAAGTGTATGCAGGAAGTGACCCAAGGTTGGAGAATGAATTACTGATTTTGAGAGCTGAATACGACAAAAAATCAGCGAATAGAGCTGCCTCGAGTCTTCTAAGATTGAAACAATCTTTTTATGAACAAGGTGAAAAATCAGGAAAATTATTAGCATGGCAGATTAAACAATTGGAAATTAAAACACCAATTACCAGTATTATAAGTAACGGACAGGTAGTTATAGATCCTTTAGAAATTAATAGAGCCTTTAGAGATTACTATGAAAAATTATATGATACCAAAAATGAACCTGATTTAACAAAACTAAATGGGTTTTTGAACGAACTAGCTATACCGTGTATTCCAAATGAAAACAGGGAGATATTGGAGTCTAAAATTAGTCAAGAAGAAGTTGGGCTAGCCATTGATAATATGAAATCAGGAAAAAGTGCAGGACCAGATGGTCTTCCAGTTGACTTTTATAAAAAATTTAAGAATAAATTAATAAAACCTTTTTTGGAAATGGTTTTAGAAGCATTTCAAAATAATAATTTACCATCATACATAAATAATGCCATAATTATACTGCTGCCAAAACCAGGTAAGCCCTCTAATAAATGTGAAAATATGAGACCAATAAGCCTATTAAACGCCGACCTTAAGATAATCTGTAAAATTTTAGCAAGACGAATACAAGAAATTTTACCAAATATTATTAATCGAGATCAGAATGGCTTTATAAAGGGTAGACAAGGCTTCCATAATGTAAGAAGACTATTTAATATTATTTATTTTAATAAAGAAGCACCGGATACAGCTCTCCTATCATTGGACGCCGAAAAGGCCTTTGATAGAGTTGAATGGCCCTTTCTTTTTGAAGTCCTACAAAGGTTTGGACTTGGAAATAATTTCATAAAATGGGTTCAAATAATATACAATAATGCTACAGCAGAAATCCTAACAAATAACAATATTTCAAAACCAATAAAAATCAATAGAGGATGTCGACAAGGCTGTCCACTTTCACCTTTACTGTTTACTATGGCAATTGAACCTTTAGCGATAGCGATACGTTTACATTCACAAATATATGGAATTAAAGTTGGACCAACAGAACATAAAATCTCCCTGTACGCCGATGATATAATTTTGTTTATGTCGAATCTAAAAAAATCAATTCCAACCTTGTTGAATTTAATAAAGAATTTTGGGGAAATATCAGGATATAAAATAAATAAAACTAAATCTTCAATATTAATGCTAAATGAGACCCAGAGAAATTACCCAGCCCCTGAGGTAAATCAATTCAATGTTGTAAATCAGTTTAAATATTTAGGAATCCAAATTATGCCTAAGCTAGAATCAGTCGCCAGTGTCAACTATGAAGCCTTAATGTCAGATATCAGTGAGTTAACTCAGAGATGGATGTCACTACCAATGTCGATGATCGGGAGAATCAATATACTTAAAAGTAATATTTTACCTAAAATACTTTATTTATTTCAATACATTCCCTTATCACCACCTTTAGATCTATTCTCAAGAATAAAAAAAAAGTTAGTGGAATTTATATGGAACAACAGGAGGGCTAGATTACGTTTGTCTTTATTATATTTACCATTTGATCGTGGAGGTCTGAAATGTCCAAATTTTATGTTGTATTATTGGTCGGCACAACTGAGGTCTATGACATATTATTTTTCATCAAATGATCTCCCTCACTGGACTGAAATGGAATCATACAATTTACCTTTACCTCTTCCCATATTCATATACTCAGATTCGGCAAAAAAATTACAAAAACAAGTTAAAAAACCATTTGTAAAGCATATGATCAAAATATGGTGTGAAGCTAAAAACTATTTAAAAGAACCACAGTTATTGTCACAATTTAGTCCAATATGGGGTAATCAATATTTTAAACCAGGGAGAGCGGACGCTGTATTTAAAGTATGGAATTTAAAAGGGATACAAAAGATTCAGGATTTATATTTGCCATGTGCAGACAACATAATGTCTTTTGAAGAGCTGAGGATCAAATTTAATCTCAATAGAACACATTTTTTTAAATATCTTCAACTTAGAAACTTTATTCGATCAAATCAAAATAAAGCTCTCACTCGACCTATTTATTCATCCTTGGAAAAAATGATGATGAAAGATAGTAAAAGAAAGGGTATTATTTCAGAGTTTTATAACTCATTGACACTATCTTCAAGTGAAAATTCACTGAAAAGATTAAACTACTGGAAAGAAGATCTGCAAATTGAAATTTCAGAGGAACAATGGGAATTGGCTTGTACAGAAGCTCAAACCAAATCAATAAATGTACGCCTTAAATTGATACATTTCAAATGGTTAATGCGGATGTATGTTACACCGGAGGAGTTAAATAGATATAACAAAAATATACCAGATACATGCACAAAATGCATGGAAAGTAAAGGAACCCTATTTCATTGTTTATGGGAATGTAGATTAATAAGAATGTTTTGGGAAGAGGTGAGGGTAACAATTGAAAAAATAATCTCAAAACAAATCATATTGAATCCTAAACTGTTTTTGTTGGGTCTGTACCCAGAAAAGCATAATTTTAATAAAAGTGAAAGAACATTCATAGACCTCAGTTTGCTTAATGCCAAAAAATGTATTGCACTATTATGGAAAAAGACTCATAGACCAGATGTGACTCAGTGGTTAAGACAGATGTTAACAAACCTTCCATTAGAAAGAATAACATATATACTAAAATCAAAGGAAATTGTGTTTGAGAATATATGGAGACCTTTTATTGATTATGTAAAAAATTTAAACATAACTCTTGAAGAAGAAGGTGAATGATGTGTGTGGACCTTGTAAATTCCAAACTGGTGAACATAATATGTATACTTATGTATTGGATTGTCTAGACTAAACAGAGGAGCATTGTTGAAGATTTGATTTTGTTGGTGGTTGTTGGTGTTTTTAGTGCATTTTTTTTTTTTTTGTAGTACTTTAGTGTTAGTGTTTGATTGTTTGTATCATGTTTGTTAAAAAAAAAAAGGTTCAATAAAGATATTGTGGGAAAAAAAAATTATTATTTTCCAGAGATTTATTTTTTTTTTCCAAAGTGCGCACCTTTAATTGAAGACGGGTGACGTCATCTTCAGCACTAGCGAGACGGAGCTCCATCTGCGCCGTTCGTTCTACACAGTCACCCAATTCCTTTCTTATTCCTTCCAACGCTGTCATAATCCCATCAAATCTAGAGGAAAAGTCCGCTCTCATTGAACTCATGGCAGCCATCAGCGCATCTGCGCCATTCCCCGCAGACATCGCACCGTTGCCAGCCTCCTCCGCCATATATGGAGTTTTATTTGCTGCGTCACAGACCTGAAAGTCCGTTAATTTGGACTGTTTCGGCGGCTCGCTTTTTCCTTTACCTGGTTTTCCAGCCTTAGGCTTCGCCGACATATCCTCGCCCAGACGCTGGGATACGTTCTGTCCCAAATGAGAGAGTTATTTGCCGATTTTTTTTTCCTCCAGGAGCAGAGCAGAGTGAGACACATCCGTCCTACGTGGCAGCCATAACCGGAAGTCAGGTTTACCTTTCTTAATTATATTGTTAAAAAATGCACTTATAGAAAACTTCCACTTAATGTTAGTTTGTGGGTTGGAGCAGATCAGTAATTCAGTTGTAAGATATTTAATCAATTGCTTAATTGACATTAGGCATTATGCTGTCTGTGATAAACTGATAATTGTGGGGGAGCTAGGTGTTAGACTCTCCACCCAGAGAGCAATGGCCCAGGAGAAGAGAGGCCGATGGGGAGTCCAGACAGAGCTGCAGAAGTTGGGCACCCCCCGGGGAGAAGGAAGTAGTGTGGCACCAGCGTACTATTATGTTAATGCACCACTATTATGTTAATGCACTTTGTCATGTAACAAGTATGACGTATGAGCCCCAGACCACTATGCAAATGATTAAAGGTATAAAAGTGAGATGCACTGTGGCCTGGGAGCTTTTCTTGTGATCACAACTTGTTAGAGAGAATAAAGTCTGTGCTGATTCAGCTCGTTGCCTCGCCTGGTTCATTCACTCTACAATATAACCTTAAACTTGTGATAATTAATACAGCCTTCTTGCTTTTTTGTATGTAGCTCTGGAAACTGCTAACAAAATGCTATATTAAAGCAGGGACTGACAACAAGGTGATTTTCACAGGTGTGCAGGCTTAAACAGCGGGTGAGGTAAAATATGCACTAGAGCCCCAACAGGAAGCAGAGATGGTGGACATGAGAAAAATAACACTGATCAACACCAAATTTATTGTCTAAGGTTTTTTTTAGCTGATTGAGGACAATTTCGATGTGCTAAATCCAAAAATCACATTGGTTTTGCTCAATCAGGTCAACTTTTTGAATTATGGCCACATGTTTTCCTACGTTTTTGTTTACATGTACGGGTATTTTTGCTTTATATGATGTAAAATTCTTTTTTATCAACACTGGAACGCATATGTGTCTTCCATCAGATCTAATCTTTGACAAATACCATTTCAATAATGGCACCTCTCATTGCTCCAACGCTACTCAGATTCTTTTATTTTTCTGCTCTTTTATTTTTTTTTTTCCTGTTTGTTTTGGGTTTTTTTGTTCTTCTTTTAATTTCTCTTTTTCTTTCACTTAAAAAAAAGGGTGTTGTAATCATTTTTTTCCAATGTTGTCAAAAAAAAAAATCGGGGAATATGAGATGAAAATGTAAACATTGCAATGCTGTAATGACATGTATACCCTTTA
The DNA here is from genome assembly GCA_020510985.1 of Pholidichthys leucotaenia. Taxonomy (NCBI): domain Eukaryota; kingdom Metazoa; phylum Chordata; class Actinopteri; order Cichliformes; family Pholidichthyidae; genus Pholidichthys; species Pholidichthys leucotaenia. Next base: position 152,730,242 of record CM035838.1, read on the forward strand.
CAGTAACTTAAATTAAAAAAAAATTTAAAAAAATTCTTTTTTATTTCTTGAACTTCTCTGAATTTTGTACAATGATGATGTAACATTCAATTTACATGTACTTACCTTTATCAATGGCTATGTTTCATGGACAAGTAACCGGAAAAAAAGCCTGATCGGAATAAAAATGCTTCATGTAAACGCCAATCTGAATATTCTAACCCGATCACGCTCATTCGGATCAAAATTTCACTCCAATTGAGAGGGGTGGGTTATGCCGATTGTTAATCCGACTGGTGCGTATATAAACACTTATTCCGAATGTAGGGCTGAAAATATGTTTACTGCGCATGTCTGTACACCAGCCGCATGTCGACGTAACGTATTTCAGCCTTAGCAGCAGCTAGCGGAAAACATAGCGGGAGTAAAGCAAAACTGGTCTATATCGTCCTGCTGTCTCCCTCTGTTCGTCATATGCAGAAGTATGTACTTGTAGCTTCATTACGGAGACCAGCAGAAGCAAAAGTACAGTCTGAATAACACAATACAGGTCAATTTTGACACGAAGCGTGACTTGCTAACACCGGAAGGTGCTTCTTCTTCTACTATTTTCAGAATGTCGAAATGTCAACATGCACATGTCAAAATGATTTATTCCGTTCAAACGTGTGAGACATGGAAACGCACGTCCTAATCGGATCAGCTTTTTCAGGATCCATGTAAACAGTAAAATTCTGATCTGAATTGTAATCAGATTGATGAAATTTTGCCCATGTAACTGTGACCATTGTCTACTATTCAATTTACAGTACACCTGTACAACTGCTGTACAACTGCTTATAACTTAACATAAAAACCTGACCTGATCGAGAGAAACAGATGTCATTTTCGGATTCAGCGGTGCAAAATTGTCTTAAATCAGTTGAAAAAACACAGACAACTTACAAAAAAATTATTTTTGTTATGTTGTGCAATCGTGATTAGCCAACTAATCGAAAAAATAGTCGTTGGATTAGTCGACTACCAAAATAATTGTTAGTTGCAGCCCCATTGCTCGATGAAGCCGAAAGGACAACATCATCTGCAAACAGCAGAGATGAGATCATGTGGTCACCAAACAGGACACACTCCATTCCTTTGCAGTGCCTAGAAATCCTGTCCATAAAAATTATGAATAGGATCGGTAACAAAGGGCAGCCCTGGGGGAGTCCAACTCTCACTGGAAACAAGTTTGACTGGGTGTTGGCAATATGAACCAAACTCTTGCAACGGTCGTATAGGAACTGGATAGCTCATAACAACAAGCCCAATACCCCATACTCCCACAGCACCCCCCACAAGAGACCATAAGGGACATGGTTGAATGCTTTCTCCAAGTCCACAAAAGACATGTGGACTGGTTGTGCAAACTCCCACGAATCCTCGGCCAGGACGAAAACCACATTGCTCCTCCTGAATCTGAGGTTCGACCAGTGGTCGGACTCTTCTCTCAGGTACCGTGGCATAGACCTTCCAGGGAGGCTGAGAAGTGTGATCCCCCTAAAGTTGGAACACACCCTCTGGTCCCCCTTTTTAAAAAGAGGAACCACCACCCCAGTTTGCCATGCCAAAGGCACTATCCCCAACCTCCACGCAATGTTGCAGAAGCGTGTCAACCATGACAGCCCTACAACATCCAGGGCCTTGAGGTACTCAGGGCAAATCTCAGCCACCCCCAGGGCCCAGCCCCCAAATAGTTTTTTAACCACTTCGGCAACCTCAGTCCCTGTGATGGTTAAGTCGTCCCCCTTGTCCTCAAGCTCTGCTTTCTCTGTGGAAAGTGCATCAGTGGGATTGAGGAGATCCTCGAAGTATTCCTTCCACTGCCTTTTTTTTTTTTTTTTTGTTACTTATTTGTACCCGTAGGTAGATTTGGTTTGCAGTCTGGTGACAAGCCACCGGCTGCTGGTCGCTGCATGCGCGAGCGCCCTAAACCTACATGTTTTTGGTGTGCGGGAGGAAACCGGAGAAATCCCGGAGTAAACCCGCGCAACACGGGGAGAACATGCAAACTCCACACAGCTCACTGTTGATCGGGGGCTGGGATCGAACCCACGATCCCCGCGATCCCCCGGCCGAGGGTAAAACTGTGCTGCCACAGTGCTAAACCACTGCTCCACCGTGCAGCCCGATGCTTGACGACATCCCCAGTCAAAATCAGCAGTGCCCCATCCGCACCATACACAGTGTGGACAGGGAGCTGCTTCCCCTTCTGAGCCGCTGGACAGTTTGCCAGAATCTCTTCAAGGCCGACCAAAAGTCTTGTTCCATGGCCTCACTAAACTCCTCCCACACCCGAGTTTTTGCTTCAACAACCACCTGAACTGCACTACGCTTGGCCTGTTGGTACACCTCAGCTGCTTCAGGAGTCCCACAGGCCAACCAAGCTGATAGGATATTTTTAGGTTTCATTGATTATTCTATATGATTTTAATGCTGTATTATTCTATTTTATATTATAACTGTATCTGGTGCATATAATGAGCCAATGTCTGATTCGCTGTAATTTTTCCGTTGTCTCAGAGCTTGAAAAGAATGTCTGTTTCTCAGTGTAAGTTTAGGCTGAGCAAGATTGTAAATAATGACTAGGGTTTTTGTTTTATCATACCAAGCTGTTCTGTCCAGAATGTCCGAAGTTAGGTTGACCAGGTCATGTAAAGATCATAGCAGAATGTTCAGTGCTGTCCATAGATTAGAAGCAGTCTCGGGGAAAGATGGCTCCAGCCATCTTTAGGTTTAGATAAGGTCAGAGACGCCTGCCCAGGGTATAAGTAGTAACATCCTTGAACACATGTTAGGGAGTTGATGTGAGCAAGCTCTGAGACACGTTATGCTGTTACCAACTGCCTCCTTTTTCTGATCAGAAAGAGAATAAATGGCTCAGAACTTGGAAACCGCCTATTGATTATTGATTCAGTCTCAATCAATTCATTTTTGATCTAACATTTTTGGCGCAACGAACAAGGACCCACATAAAGAGGTCCACAGCGTTTTCCGACTGATCCAGACTGGACTGTGCACAGTCAAAGAAAAGGAGAGGCCTACAATTCTGGGGAGCGCTGAAAAGACACTGAATTTCCCTCTTCAAAAGCCCTGGAGACGTCGGGAAAAGGCGTGGAGTTCTGACGGGTCTACCGGAACTCAAAGAGGCGGATGCCAACTAGTGGCTAAATTGATGACTCTTCGCGTCAAGAGTACAGTGGTACCTCTACTTACGAAATTAATTCGTTCCGGAAGTATTCTCGTAACGTGAAAATTCCGTAAGTAGAGGCGCGTTTTACATGTAAATGCCGTAATCCGTTCCAAGCCCCCCAAAATTCGGGCATAAATTTTTTATAAATCATAAAAACGCATCAAAACATGTAACAAATACATGTTACAATTAGATTACTGCACAATAAACATAAAATGAGTTTAAAATGAGAGAAAGAATAATAAAAGAGAATAATAAAAGAGAAAGAATAATAAAAATTATGTTCATTTACCTTTTAACTGCTATCGTCTCATCAGTGGTTTTTGCCTGACGTTTTGTGAAGAAACGATCCAAGGACGTTTGCTTTTGTCGGCTTGTAAGGGCTTCCTTTTGTTTTAATACCGTGCTGATCATTGATGTATTACGGCCATATTCTTTGGCGAGATCAACCAAACGCATCCCCTTTTCATACCTTTCGATTATCTCCTTCTTTGTTTGTATGGACAAAAAAACTCTCTTCTTCTTTTCTCCTTTTCTACTTATCTCCGTCACTTTCTTGGGGCCCATAGCGAATAAATGTTAATTCTGTACTGTACACACACGTAAAACTTTCACCTTGTTCTTAATAAAGTTTTGGAAAAAAAAAAACAAAACAAAACTTCGTGGCCAATGGGATACCAGGAAGATGCTAGGCGATAGCCAATGGCAGAGCAGCTACAGGTATGTTTACGTTCGGTAAACTACGGGAGCTGTGAGGAGCGCGTACTTTTTTGCCTTTCGTATCCTGAAATTTCGTTCGTAACAAGAGGCAATATTTTCCCGTTGAGGCGTGTCGTAACCTGAAAATTCCGTATGTAGAGACGTTCGTAAGTAGAGGTACCACTGTACTTTTTTCTCCGTTTTAGTTTGTTTTTATTGATTGTTTTTATTTGATTTCATTTTTTATCCCTGTTTGTTGTTATTAGTTTTTATTTACTGTTACCTCGGTATTGGCCTCGCCTAAAAGTCCGTTCGGACGCACGAGTAGCTGTTTTTGGCTAGCTGTGGGCTACCCATCTCAGCAGCTGGAACGCTATGGCTCCTTCTCCATCATGTACCCGCTGTTTATCGCTCCTCGATAAGGTCTCTGAGCTGGAAACGAGGCTCTCCAATCTTTACAAGATTTGGGAGGCCGAAGACCACATCGACACCATCATTCTCGGGCGATCATCGGCTCCGGCCACTGCCTCGCAGCTGGCGGAAACTGCTACTTATTTGGGTGAGCTCAGCGCGTCTCCACCTACCTTCACACCTGCTCCAGCCTCCGCAGCCTCCACAGACGTCCATGACCTCAGCAACAAACACTGGTTTTGTCTCGGGGATAAACCAAAAGCTTCGCTTGGTCCCTCTCATCCTCCATCTGCGCCCTGGACCTTGGTTCGACCAGCTAATAACCATCGTCGATCGACCAGAATGGGCTGCGCCTCTTCTCTTCCCGTGTCCTTGGATAACAGATTTGATATCCTTTCCCTGGAGGATTTTCCCCACCTGGACGCTGGACGCCCGCCTGTGGACACCTCTCGTCCTCCCTCCTTTCCTTCAGCGGCGGCTCATGTCCACAAACCCCGGATAAAGACCACCCAGGGTGTGTCAAATTACACACCTGCTCCAGATAGAAGAAAAGAGCGCATCTGCCCGCCTTTGCAACAACAGCAACATCATCTTCTTCACAATTCCTCTCCACATCAGAATCCACCGACAAACCCCCCCAGACGACGCTGGTAATTGGTGACTCGATCGTGAGGAACGTCAGAAGTAGGTACTGTGTGACTCGATTTTTTCCCGGGGCTAGAGTCTCAGATATTGAGGCTCTTATCCCTGACCTGCTGAATGAATTCCCTCACGTTCAAACTGTCGTTGTGCATGTGGGATGCAATAACATCCCAGATGAAGCATCTGAGATTTTAAAAAGTGACTTCAGGAGCCTTCTGTCCACTCTCATGAACTGTGGCAGACGTGCGCTCATCTCTGGGCCTTTGGCACCTCTCAGGCGAGGCTGCAATAGTTTTAGCAGAACTCTCAGTCTTAATTCTTGGCTGTGTTTTACTTGTCCTATTTTTAACATTGGTTTTGTTGACAATTTGGTTCCAAGGTTGTCATAGCCAGGAGCGGCACTGGGGTTAAGCTCCCAGTGCTTATAAAATGCTCCTTATGGCGTGCGTCTCGAAAAGCCTCTGACAACTAAGTCCAACTCCTAGCCTGCCCGTGTGGTTTAGTCTCTAAGCCCGGCGGAACTGCTTTTACTAATAGGAGAAGGGGCGAGGGCGGATCTCTGGCGCCTTAAAACCAGATGCTTCAGGTAGATGGTGGCTCGTCAACCTGGGAAGGTAGCCCATCTAGGGGAAGGTAAACCCTGATTTCAAACCTCTGCTGCCTTGCGGCACACCCGGTCACGGGAAAGGCTTCGGGAGTCAACCCTGAGGAAAAATCCGGAGTCGGAGTCCCTAAGGCAGTTCTCTGTTGTGCTCAACATCGTCCTGGCAGCTCCTGCGACGGCGCTGGTGTCAAACTGTAGCAGCCCTGCTGTTCCTTTGGATTCATCAGTGACGTGGAGAGGGGGGACATGCTGCATGGGCAATATCTTGTCCTCCATATCTTCCTGCCCAGGCTTGAATCCTACCAACGCCCAATGCTGGAAGGTAGAACACCGGATCGCTGGAGAGGACACTCCAGCTTCGCCTTTGGCGTAGACAAAACACGGGGAATGACAGTTACCGGTTATAAGCCACCGCTCAACTGGCGTACAGCGCAGCGCCAGGGGTTGTTCCCGACGGTGGGAGGGATCATTGGATCTCACTGGACAGCTACCGCCCGCCTCAAGCTGGGCAGCCCCCAGCCAATAAGGTGTTGTCCCGCCACAGCCTGCTTTCCTCATTGGGTGCATGGGGATGAGGAGAAGTCCGAATGGCAGGCTGAGAACTTTCGCACCAGGCAAGACAAAAAAACAAAAGAGACCAACTCTAAAACTGGGAACTTGGAACGTCCGCACTATGATGACAGGACTCGCTGCTAACCTCAAGGACATCAACAACACCAGGAAGACTGCCATCATCAATAATGAGCTGAAGAGACTGGAAGTGGATATCGCCACTCTCCAGGAAACACGGTTGGCTGACGCAGGCACACTGAGAGAGAAGGACTACACGTTCTACTGGCAGGGAAAGAGCAGTGACGAACACAGGGAACACGGAGTGGGCTTCGCAGTGAAGAACACCTTGCTGAAGATGGTGAAACCAGGCAGCAATGGCTCTGCACAACTCCTCATCCTCTGCCTGAACACCACTCAAGGCCCAGTCACCCTCGTCAGTGTGTATGCCCCAACACTGACAGTCACACCAGAGGCAAAAGATGAGTTATACAACAATCTCACAACAACTGTCAGGATCATCCCCAACTCTGAACAACTCATTCTCCTTGGAGACTTCAATGCCAGAGTGGGTGCTGACCACGACTCCTGGCCCTCCTGTCTTGGACCATTTGGCGTGGGCAGAATGAATGACAACGGACAGCAGCTGCTCGAGTTCTGCACTTATCACGATCTGTGCATCACAAACTCGTTCTTCAAGACCAAGCCCCAACACAAGGTTTCCTGGTGACATCCGCGCTCAAAGCACTGGCACCAGCTGGACTTGATCCTGAACAGGCGCACCTCACTGAAGAACGTGCTAATCACCCGTTCGTTCCAGAGTGCAGATTGCGACCCAGACCATTCATTGGTGTGTTGCAAGGTCAAGCTGCAGCTGAAGAAATTCCATCGTGCTAGACAGCCTGGAAAGGCACGGATTTACACCAGCAAGATGGCCCAACCAGAACTTGTTGAGCGGTTTGCCTCCACCTTTGAGAAGGAACTTGGTGTACCACAAGAAGGAGAATCTGCAAAGCAGAAGTGGGAAGAGCTGCGAAACACCATCCACCACACAGCCTTGGCTACCTTTGGGAGGAAGACCTCGAAGTCATAGGACTGGTTTGATGCCAAGTTGACCGAGATGACCCCCGTCATTGAAGCCAAGTGCTCAGCTCTTGCCGAGTACAAGAAGTACCCAAACGAGAAGATTCTCCAGATTCTCAGGGCTGCGAGAAGCAAAGTTCAGCAGACTGCTCGGCGCTGTGCCAACGAGTACTGGACTCAGCTCAGCCAAGACATTCAAACTGCTGCCATAACAGGGAACATCCGTGGTATGTACGATGGCATCAAGAAAGCACTTGGTCCGGCTCAGAGCAAGACGGCCCCCCTCAAATCCTCCACGGGGGAGATGATCACAGAAAAGAACAAGCAGATGGAGAGATGGGTGGAGCACTACTCCGGCCTCTACTCCAGACAGAACACCGTGACACCGTCAGCTCTTGATGCCATCGATTGCCTGCCATCCATGGACGAACTTAACGCCGAGCCAACCATTGACGAACTCAGCAAGGCCATTGATAGCTTGGCCGCTGGCAAGGCACCCGGCAACGACGGCATACCCCCCCGACCTGATCAAGCACTGCAAGACCGCCCTATTGCTGCCATTGCATGACGTCCTCTGCCAGTGCTGGAAGGAAGGTGCCGTACCACAGGACATGAGGGACGCCAAGATCATCACCCTCTACAAAAACAAAGGGGAGAGAAGCGACTGCAACAACTACAGGGGCATCTCCCTCCTCAGCGTTGTTGGCAAAGTCTACGCACGAGTTGTTCTCGTTCGTCTACAGAAGCTTGCCGAACGTGTCTACCCCGAGTCTCAGTGTGGCTTCCGCGCTGAACGATCGACGGTAGACATGATATTCTCCATCTGCCAACTCCAGGAGAAATGCAGAGAACAGAACATTGCCCCTGTACGTCGCCTTCATCGACCTCACCAAAGCGTTCGATCTGGTCAGCAGAGAGGGCCTTTTCAAGATCCTGCCAAAGATAGGATGCCCACCAAAGTTGCAAAGCCTCATCGAATCGTTTCACACCAACATACAGGGGATAGTGCAGCACGACGGCAATGTCTCAGAGCCATTCAACATACGCAGCGGAGTGAAACAGGGCTGTGTACTTGCGCCAACCCTCTTTGGGATTTTCTTTGCTATGCTCCTGAGGCATGCCTTCAGCACAGCAACAGAGGGAATCTACCTGCACACAAGATCTCACGGCAGGCTTTTCAACCTCGCCCACCTGAAAGCCAGAACCAAAGTACGCGAGGCTCTAATCAGAGACATGCTGTTCGCAGACGACGCTGCAGTCACGACCCACACACAGCAGGAGCTTCAGACCCTGGTGGACCGCTTCTCCCAGGCATGCAAGGACTTCAGGCTTACCATCAGCCTGAAGAAGACTAACGTCTTGGCGCAAGGCACGAAAGCACCACCAACCATCACCATTGACGACTACAAGCTGGAGCTCGTGAATCAGTTCACGTACCTGGGGTCCACAATCAGCAGCAACCTCTCCCTTGATACAGAGATCGATAAGAGGATTGGAAAATCAGCCTCCACACTCGCTCGCCTCACCACACGAGTGTGGGAGAATCCCAAACTCTCTGTCAAGACGAAGATGGCAGTGTACAACGCCTGCGTCATCAGCACACTGCTCTATGGGAGTGAGATGTGGACAACATACGCCCGGCAGGAAAAGAGACTGAACTCCTTCCACTTGCGCTGCATTCGCCGTATCCTGAACATATCCTGGCAGGACAAAGTGCCCAACACAGAAGTCCTGTCCCGCGCCTGCCTTCCCTCCATGTTCACTCTACTCAGGCAGCGCAGGCTCTGCTGGCTAGGCCACGTTCACCATATGGAGGATGGCAGAATCCTCAAAGACGTCCTCTACGGAGAACTGGCGACTGGCAGGAGAGACATTAGCCGCCCACAGCTGCGCTTTAGAGACGTCTGCAAGAGAGACATGAAGGCCCTGGAGATCAACACAGAGCGCAGGGAGGACCTTGCAACGGACCGCTCCAAATGGAGAGGCACCCTGACCAGACAGCTCAAGGCGAGTGAAGAGAGACTGACTGCTGCAGCAGATGAAAAAAGGACCCGCAGGAAGAACCGCCACAGCTCCAGCAGCACGGAGACCACCCACAAGTGCGACCTGTGTGACAGGGACTGCCATTCGCACATCGGCCTGTTCAGCCACAGGTGGTGCTGTTCCAGCAGAGTAGACGTTTAGGATTCTCTTCCATGGTCATCATAGACCGACGAAGGCCGACTGTTGACAATTTTAACTTATTTTGGAACCGCCCATCACTTATGAGGCCTGATGGCATCCACCCAAATAGACTTGGTGCACATGTTTTAAGAGACAATCTTTTCTATTCTATTCAGTGTTTTTTGGTACAGTGACTGAAACTTGGTGTGTTTACTCACTCTGAAGTTTCTGGGTTTGCCAAAATGCCCTTTTTTGGTTCTGTTCCCACGTATTGTATCAATCCCATTAACTCAGGTGGTCTTTACCATTTGGATGAGCCTTTGATTTATAATCCTTGAGAGACTGAGTCTGTCTCCCGTTGCCCTAAATATTGTAACCCAGGACAAATACAACACAACCTGAAAAACACTCGCAATTCTGCAACTCCTCCTCTTCCACCACCTTTCAACTTAGCCCGTCTCCTCCCTTAGAGAACATTTTTCTGCTCCCTCTAAAGTTAATAAAGTTAAAAAAAAAAAACAGAATGCATAAACTTCCCAGATTGATTAAATAAAATGTTGGTAAAATTCTAATCCAGCCTCCAGTCCCTAAAATTAATAAAATTAATAATTTGGCCTCTGTTCCACCCCAAAGTTAAAAAATTAAATGTGGCTTATTAAACATTAGGTCTCTATCTTCTAAGTCTCTTCTGGTCCATGATCTATTAATCGATCACTAGATCGATCTACTATCCCTCACAGAGACCTGGCTCGGGCTTGATGATTATATTGGTTTGAATGAATCAACTCCCTCTGGGTATTTAAACTGTCATAACCCCAGAGGTTCTGGTCGTGGTGGTGGAGTGGTGGCAATTTTCCATTCTAAATTACTAGTTAATGTTAAGCAGAAATTATGTTTTAATTCCTTTGAAGGTTTGGTCCTCAGTGTGGGGCCTGTTGGCAATCTTGGCTTGAACCCAATTCTCTTTGCCATAGTTTATCGTCCTCCCACGGCCTATTCAGAGTTTCTATCGGAATTTGCCGAATTTTTAGCTGATTTAGTGCTGAAAACCGATAGAATATTTATTGTAGGGGACTTTAATATACATGTTGATGTTGAGAGTGACTGTCTTAATAAGGCTTTCAATTCAATTTTAGACTAAATGGGGTTTTCCCAAAAAGTAAAAAATTCTACCCATTATTTCCACCATACATTGGACCTTGTTTTGATTTATGGTATAGATATCGAAAATCTGGTAGTGTCTCCTCATAATCCTGTGCTGTCTGACCATTGTCCGTTAATCTTTGATTTCATTATCTCTGATCACTTATTTCCTAAAGAAAAATACTACTACAGCAGATGCCTTTCTGATGACGTTGTTGCTAAATTTTTGCAGATTGTCTCCTCTATACCATGGGTCAACACAACAGAAACACCTGAAATAAGTGATGGGAGAGTCTGCTCCATTCGTGATTGATAGCATGGTTGATGGTGTTACTGCCTCTCTGCATCGGACTCTAGATTTGGTAGCCCCTCCCTGAGCTTTCTAGTCAGGACTTTCTGAACTATTTCAATTTTAAAATTTTATCTATTAGAGATGAAATCAGTCAGATTCTTCCTATCGTAAACTCTAGTACATTAACTACTGCAACTCCCTCAATCGATATCTGCTTAGATAAGTTTACTCCAATCAACCTCTTGGAGTTGGATAAAATAATTTCCTCTTCTAAGCCTTCATCTTGCCTTCTGGACCCTATTTCTTCCAGGTTATTTAAAATTATTTTCCCAATTATTGGTAGCCGTATTCTTCTTATCATTAATGCTTCTTTAACTCTGGGTTATGTTCCACTGGCTTTTAAAACTGCTGTAATTGCAGTGGCATTACAGCAGCCGATAGGAAGAGACTGAACAAACTGATCAAGAAAGATAGCTCTGTCCTGGGGCAGCGCCCTGACCCAGTGGAGGGGATAGGAGAGAGAAGGATGGTGGCTAAACTGTCATCTCTGCTGGAGTCCGAGTCCCACCATATGCAGGACATACTGAACGCACTGAGGAGCTCATTTAGCAGCAGTTTCGCAGGTCCTTCCTACCTACGGCTGTCAGACTGTATAACCTAAGCAGGGCTGCTCGCCGAGATAGCAAAAAAACGTGACGACCTAATAGTATTGAATGCAAAAGACGCAATAGACCTACACAATGGTCCCCTCCAGTATATACAACTAGGACAATATCGGTCACTACGGAGGGTGACAATATGTATGGGTACATATTCATACTATGTAGGATAACTAAGTAGATGGTTATGCTGTTTATTCCATCTTGCTACAATGCTCTGCACTTTGTATATATATTTATATATTTATGTGTATGTATGTATATCCACTGCTCTTATTTATATCTTCCGTATCTTCTTAATTATTGCTGTGAGTGTTGCTATCCCTGTGCTGTTGCAATCCTGGAATTTCCCCATTGTGGGACTAATAAAGGCTTATCTTATCTTAATTAAACCCTTACTTAAAAAACCGACACTCAATCCTGGAATAGGTCAAACAGGTTCATTTTGTCTTCTTTTAATTATTTATCTTTTGTTCATATAAAAGACAAAAAATAAAATAAGACATCTCCTTTCTATTTTTTTTTTTTTTTGTCTTTTATATGAACAAAAGCTAAATAGTCGATCCTGGAGTTTTGGCCAATTATCGACCAATCTCTAATTTGTCTTTCATTTCAAAAATCTTGGAAAGAGTTGTTGCTGTGCAATTATCTGACCATTTGCAGGGAGTTGGTTTGTTTGAGGTGTTTCAATCTGGGTTCAGAGCTCATCACAGCACTGAAACTGCCTTAGTGAAGGCCTCTAATGACCTCTTGACTGCATCTGATAATGGACTTATCTCTGTTCTTGTTCTTTTAGATCTCAGTGCAGCCTTTGACACTATTGATCATGCCATTCTACTTGATAGATTGGATCACTTTGTTGGACTCAGTGGAACTCCGTTGCAGTGGTTTAGATCTTATTTGTCTGATAGATTTCAGTTTGTCCATGTCAATGATGGATTTTCTTCCCGCTCTAAGCTCAGTCACGGAGTTCCACAGGGATCTGTGTTGGGCCCTACTCTTTTTGTCTATATATGCTCCCGTTGGGCAATATCATCAGAAAGCACTGTATACATTTTCAATGTTACGCAGATGACACACAACTATACCTGTCAATGAATTCCGATGATTGTGATCAGTTGGCCAAGTTAGATGCCTGTCTTAAGGACATCAAAGCTTGGATGACTTGTAATTTTTTACTACTGAACTCTGATAAGACTGAAGTCATTGTTGTTGGCCCAAAACATCTTAGAAATTCCTTTTCTGATTCCATCCATCCATCCATCCATCTTCTACCACTTTTTCGGAGGTCCAGGTCGCGGAGGCAGCAGTTCCAGCAGAGAACCCCAGACTTCCCTCTCCCCAGCCACCTGCTCCAGCTCTTCAGAGAGGATACCAAGGCGTTCCCAGACCAGCTGGGAGACATAGTCTCTCCGCCGAGTCCTGGGTCTGCCCCAGGGTCTCCTCCCAGTGGGACGTGCCTGAAACACCTCAAGTGGGAGGCGTCCAGGAGGCATCCTAATCAGATGCCCATACCACCTCAACTGACTCCTTTCAATGTGGAGGAGCAGCGGTTCTACTCTGAGCCTCTCCCGGATGACTGAGCTCCTCACCCTATCTCTGAGGGTGAGTCCAGCAATCCTACGGAGAAAGCTCATTTCAGCCGCTTGTATCCGCGATCTTGTTCTTTCGGTCATTACCCAAAGCTCGTGACCATAGGTGAGAGTAGGAACGTAGATTGACTGGTAAATCGACAGCCTTGCCTTAGAACTAAGCTCCCTCTTCACCACAACAGACCGGTACAACGTCCGTATCACTGCAGATGCTGCTCCAATCCGTCTGTCAATCTCTTGCTCCATTTTCCCCTCACTCGTGAACAAGACCCCAAGATACTTGAACTCCTCCACTTGGGGCTGGAGCCTGTCCCCAACCCGGAGAGGACAATCCACCTTTTTCCGGCTGAGGACCATGGACTCGGATTTGGAGGTGCTGATTCTCATCCCAGCCGCTTCACACTCAGCGGCAAACCGTCCCAGCAAGAGCTGGAGGTCATTGCTGGATGAAGTCAACAGGACAACATCATCTGCAAACAGAGATGAGATCCTGTGGTCACCAAGCATGACACCCTCCATTCCCTGGCTGCGCCTAGAAATCCTGTCCATAAAAATTATGAACAGGATCGGTGACAAAGGGAAGCCCTGGCGGAGTTCAACTCTCACTGGGAATGACTCCGACCGAGTGTTGGCAATACGAACCAAACTCTCACAACGGTCGTACAGAGACCAAATAGCTCGTAACAACAAGCCCGATACCCCATACTCCCGAAGCACCCCCCACAAAATACCACGAGGGATGCGGTCAAATGCCTTCTCCAAGTCCACAAAACACATGTAAACCGGTTGGGTAAACTCCCACGAACCCTCAAGAATTCTTGAGAGGGTAAAGAGCTGGTCTGATGTGCCACAGCCAGGACGAAAACCACATTGCTCCTCCTGAATCTGAGGTTCGACCAACGGCCGGACTCTCCTCTCCAGTACCTTGGCATAGACCTTCCCAGGGAGGCTGAGGAGTGTGATCCCTCTAAAGTTGGAACACACCCTCCAGTCCCCTTTTTTGAAGAGAGGAACCACCACTCCGGTTTGCCATGCCAAAGGCACTGCCCTCGACCTCCACACAATGTTGCAGAGGCGTGTCAACCATGACAGCCCAACAACATCCAGGGCCTTGAGGTACTCGGGGCGAATCTCGTCCACCCCCGGGGCTCAGCCACCAAAGAGATTTTTAACCACCTTGGCGACCTCAGCTCCTGTGATAGGCGAGTCATCCCCCTCGTCCCCAAACCCTGCTTCCTCTGTGGAAGCCGTATCAGTGGGATTGAGGAGATCCTCGAAGTATTCCTTCCACCACCCGATGATATCCCCAGTCGAAGTCAACAGTGTCCCATCCGCACCATACACAGTGTGGACAGGGAGCTGCTTTCCCCTCCTGAGCCGCCAGACAGTTTGCCAGAATCTCTTGGAGGCCGACCGAAAGTCTTGTTCCATGGCCTCACCGAACTCCTCCCATACCCGGGTTTTTGCTTCAGCAACCACTCGAGCTGCACTCCGCTTGGCCTGCCGGTACACCTCAGCTGCTTTGGGAGTCCCACAAGCCAACCAAGCTTGATAGGACTCCTCCTTCAGCTTAATGGCCCCCCTCACCACTGGTGTCCACCACTTGGTTCGGGGGTTGCCACCACGAGATGCACCGACCACCTTGCGGCCGCAGCTCTGGGCCGTCGCTTCAACAACAGAGGTGGAGAACATGGCCCATTCAGACTCCATGTCTCCAGACTCCCTCGGAATGTGGTTGAAGTTCTTCCGGAGGTGGGAGTTGAAGACCTCCCGGACAGGGGCCTTAGCCAGACGTTCCCAGCACACCCTCACTATACGTTTGGGTCTACCAGGTCTGAATGGCTTCCTCCCCTGCCATCGGATCCAACTCACCACCAGGTGGTGATCAGTTGACTGCTCCGCACCTCTCTTTACCCGGGTGTCCAAGACATACGGTCGCAGGTCTGATGACACGATAACAAAATCGATCATCAACCTGCAACCTAAGGTGTCCTGGTGCCAGGTGCACATATGGACACCCTTATGCTTGAACATGGTGTTCGTTATGGACAAACTGTGGTTAGCACAGATGTCTAATAACTGAAAACCACTCTGGTTCAGATCGGGCAGGCCTTTCCTCCCAATCACCCCCCCTCCAGCTTTCACGGTCGTTGCCCACGTACGCATTGAAGTCCCCCAGTAGGACAATGGAGTCTCCAAGAGGAGACTCCCAAGCTTTCCAAAGCTGTCCTTTTCAGATTACGCCCTTAATTTAGATGCTGCCACTCTCACTCTGACCAGTTGTGTGAGGAACCTTGGAGTGATTTTTGATCAGGATTTGTCCTTTAATTCACATATTAAAACTGTTTCTAGGACTGCCTTCTATCATCTGCGCAATACTGCCAAGATCAGGAGTATCTCGTCTCTGAATGATGCTGAGAAACTGATTCACGCCTTTGTCAGTTCTCGATTAGATTATTGTAATTCGCTATTATCTGGTTGTCCTAAAGTATCTTTAAAAAATCTTCAGGTGATTCAAAATGCTGCTGCTAGAGTTTTAACTGGTTCTAGAAAAAGAGATCATATCTCCCCGGTTCTGTCCTCCCTCCATTGGCTTCCCATAGAATTCAGAATCAAGTTTAAAATCTTTCTTCTTACTTTCAAAGCTCTTAACAATCTGGCCCCCCAGTATATAAAAGATCTGATATTACCTTTCCATCCTAATAGAGCATTACGCTCCCAAAATGCTGGCTTACTTGTGGTGCCCAGAATCTCCAGAAGTACAGTGGGAGGCAGAGCCTTCTGCTACCAAGCCCCTTCTCTCTGGAACCAGTTACCACTCTGGGTCCGGGAGTCAGACTCGGTCTCTGTTTTTAAGAACAGGGTAAAATCCTTCCTTTTCGTCCTTTCGTTTAAGGAGGGTTTTTGTGTCTTTTAACCCCACTTTTGTTCTATTGTTATTTGATCCATACTGCTGGTTGACCTCCAATATTGTACTTGGCATCTTACTGCTATGTTCTTTATGTCTATCCTTTCCATCCTCCCTATCCCCTCATCCCCAGCCAGTCGCAGCAGACGACTGCCCCTCCCTGAGCCTGGTTCTGCTACAGGTTTCTTCCTTCCAAATGGGAGTTTTTCCTCTCCACTGTCGCTTAGTGCTTGCTCATAGGGGATCGTCTGATTGCTGGATCTTTCTGTGACTGTGTGGTTTTTTCTGCACTGTGGCGCCATGAGATGGCTTTTGTTGTGATGTGGCGCATTATAAATAAAGCTGAATTGAATTGAATTATTTTTACCCACGGTGAGGATATCGCAATAATCCCTTGGGAAGAACAAGGTTTTCCTTTGCAAACGGTGATCGATATTTCAAGACCTGGGGTAATTCTTAGAAATTCGCCGCTATCTACGCTCAAGTAAGTGCAGTGGAGGTCTAGAAGTGCATATGCAAAGAAAAAAGGGAAAGATCCGTGGTCTCGTTCCTGTCGAAGAGTCACGTGATACCAGAGTAGTGAATTTTGGGGACAGATTCGTGCTTCTTGTGACCACTTCTGCTTATGGTCCAGTCTTTGGACTTTCAGCATTTGTGGGGAGGTTACATGAACCCCGAAGGGAAAAAAAAAAAAAAAGATTTTATTTTGTGAGTTTTGTTGAAGCGCTAGATAAAAAGTTACTGCGGTCTGAATTTGTTTTTGTCTCAGTGTTACAAGAAACACAGAGAGGCTGAGTTCCCACGGAGTAACAGTGTACAGGGTGTGAAATTGACGTCTGTGATTTTTTTCCTATATTTGTGGAGCATAAAAGGGTTGGTTAGTTAATTGTTATCCTTTTGGGAAGTGTTTAAATTTATAGGTATTTGAAAATAGTAGCCTTGAGCAAAAACAGTGGACTGGTGTTGTGCTTTCATGGCAGTGTTAAAAAAATAAATAAATAAATAAAAAAAAAAGGAGCTTCACGCTGCAAGTGGCGGTGTGAGGGTTGCCATATCTGCGATTTTTCCGCTAAGGTTGCCAGTTCCGGAGATTAACTGAAGTAATTCTCATGCTGTTTTGGGTTTTGGCATGAACCTAAAAGTCTTTATTGTATGACCTTGTGGAGATAATGCAAAAGAGAATAGTGTGTCTGGGCCCTGTCTGTGTGTGTGTGTGTGTGTGTGTGTGTGTGTGTGTGTGTGTGTGTGTGTGTGTATCTGTCTTGTGACTCTCTCTGTATGTGCGTCCTTGAGAGAGGGGAAAAAAGAAACAGAGAGAGAGAGAGCGAGCTTGGGAAAAAATATAGAAAAAGCTGTGTAGCTATTAATTTGTGTGTGGAAACTTGGTAAAAGGGGGAAAAAAAACCTTTCAAACATGGGTTGCTGTTACAGCAAGCAGGACATAAGACAGCCACAAAGTGTTCAGACAGGAAGAAATAATGCCTCATTTGGCTGTAAGGGTTGCAGAACACAGCAAGATGAGAATGAAATTTATGTTTTGTCAGGAGATGGTAAATTTATGAACAAAAAAGACAGAAATAGCACAAGGTTTCTGGCAAAATGGAGAAAGAAATTCTATTTCAGTGGGGAACTCAGGGTTAAAGAGTGTGAGAGTTTGATTTCTGCCATTAAATTAGCAGCAGAAAAGAGCAGGCGAAAAGAGTTAAAATATGGACTCTTTGAAGCTGAACAATGGCTTCAAATTGCCAGGCAACGCCAAGCTGACTTAGAGACCTCAAAAGACTCGGATGTTTGTAATAAAAAGGGTTTGACTAATGCACATTCTTTCTCAAAATTCCAAGGTGACGAAGGAGATAATGGCCGGGGCAGGTGGCGTGGAGATAACCTGACCCCTCCCTCTCTGCATCCGGACCTTGAGACGGTGACGGCCCCCATGGCACCAACTGCAGACCTGGCTCACCCCTCCTCCACGGCTGGGCACCCACCTCCTCCTTCCTTTCAACGCATGCCGGACATCAAGCCTAGAAACCTGCTTTCTCGTCTGACAAAAAAAGTTAAGTGTTTATGCACCTTCACATTATGCCATTTCAACAGCACACACATCCTCACCCTTAGATAAACATATTAAGGAAGAGGAACATGCAATAGAATTAGGACAATTTCCTATGATTAAATTATACAACCCAGCTTATGGTGGTCCAGTGGCTGAAGGCGCTGAAGACAGTAGCCTAAACATTCTTTAAAACATTCCCACTGTGCTAGTTAACCACCAACTGATGCAGTATTAGCTCAGCAGGTGAAGGAATTAAATGAACATATTAGGAACAAGTGGAGATTAAAACATGATTGGACAGCCATTCAGAATGCCACTCAACATAAGACAGAAAGTGCTGAAGCCTATAGGTGCAGATTGCAGGATGTTTCTTTTTTTATAATCATTCTGGTTTGGAAAATCCTACCGCAGATACAGGTTCAGAAGCTTACTGACAACATTTGAAAAGTGTATTCCTACAGAACATGCATCCAAATTTAGCACAGCATGTATGCGAACACCTTGTAAAATATCGTACATGTTCATTTGCTGATGTGTTGATATATGCAAAACATGCAGAACAACTGAGCTGACCCTCAGGGAGGAGCCTTTGCTTCCCCCACTTCTGTATTTTTTTTTTTTTTGGGGGGGGGGGGCTGTGGTGCTGGGTCTGCAAACCACGTTCAGGAGGCTGGAGGGGACTACGCCCTGCTCAGCGGCCACAACAACAACAACTGGACTCATCACATCCCAACATGTGACTGACCGAATCAAAGCTAAGTATAGCTACTGAAACTGACAATGACACTGACATACAGTATTTCATTCACCTGACTTTGACCTAATCATGACACTAGAGTGTTTACCAGAGGTTACTCTAGAAGTTCAGGGAACTCCTTTGAAATTTCTTTGTGATACTGGGGCTTGCAGATCTGTGATTTCAGGCCTAGATGCTGGGGGGCTCACAAAATCAGAACACACAGTGATCATTAAATCAGCTAATGGTAAGCTAAAAAAGGAATATCTTTCTGAAATTGTAACAGTAAAAGATCCTGTTACAGGGGGCAGTGCAGAAGGTTCATTCATTTTGTCACAAGTGTGTCCAGTTAACTTATTGGGAAGGGATCTGCTCACAACTCTCAATATTTCCGTAATTCCGACAGAAGGTGGTATGAGGGCATCACATTTCCCACATGCATCAGAAATTCATATTTTGCAACATTTTGCAGTACCAACTCATGTTTGTTTCGTTTGGTACCAGCCGCACCAACCGGGTGACTGAGAGCTTGGACGCCAAAATAATGCAACATTTCAAAACCCAGGTTCCTACAACTGCGCAGGCCACAAATCAGTATCATTGCAACATGTATGACATATCTGAGTGACCCAGATGACAATTTTGAGAAAACATTTTTTGCAAACTCACCCTCCAGAATAGTCATTGCAAATTTGTACTGGTCACCAAAGGGCTATGCAGGAGCATCTGTGAGGTTATCAGATGAAGATAAGAGCCACTTCAAACACTGGGAGTCACCACACATTACACTGATTAAGCCTAAACACATGCAGTGGAAGGATGTAGGCAGATTTGTGAACACAGGAGAACAACGTGATCAGTCTTGGAAAAGCACACCTGAACCAAAAGTTCAGTACTACCCAAAGCTTGACACCTGATATTGACATTGAGTTTACTCCAATTGACCTTTGTGAGTTAGACAAAATAGTTTCCTCATCCAAACCTTCAACTCGTCTTTTAGACCCTATTCCTACCAGGTTATTTAAAGAAGGCTTCCCACTTATTGGTAGCTTTATTCTTCATATAATCAATTCTTCATTAACTTTAGGCCATGTACTGCAGGCTTTTAAAATAGCTGTAATTAAACCCTTACTCAAAAAGCCAACGCTAGATCCAGGAGCTTTAGCTAACTATAGACAATCTCTAATCTCCCTTTCATTTCAAAAATCTTAGAGTTGTTGCTACACAATTATTTGACCACCTGCAGGGAAATGGTTTACTTTAAGAGTTTCAATCTGGGTTTAGAATCCATCATAGTACTAAAACAGCCTTAGCGAAGGTCACCAACGACCTCCTCATTGCATCTGATAATGGACTGGTTTCTGTACTTGTCCTTTTAGACCTTAGTGCAGCTTTTGATACTATCAATCATAATATTCTACTTGATAGATTAGAACACTATGTTGGACTTAATGGAACTTCGTTGCAGTGGTTTAGATCTTATTTATCTAATAGGTTCCAGTTTGTTCATGACAATAATGAGTTTTCTTTCAACTCCAAGCTTAGTCATGGAGTTCCACAGGGATCTGTGCTAGGCCCTACTCTTTTTAGTTTATATATGCTTCCGTTAGGCAACATTATTAGAAAGCACTTTATACATTTTCATTGTTATGCAGATGATACACAATTATACCCGTCAATGAAGACAGATGACAGTAATCAATTAGCCAAGTTGGAAGCCTGTCTTAAGGAAATCAAAGCTTGGATGACTTGTAATTTCCTGCTATTAAATTCTGATAAGACTGAAGTCATTCTTGTTGGCCCAAAAAACCTTAGAAATACCTTTCCAAATCAAACTTTCAGTTTGGATGCGGTTACTCTTTCTCTTAATAGCTCTGTGAGGAACCTTAGAATTATTTTTGATCAAGATCTGTCCTTCAATTCACATATTAAATTTGTTTCTAAGACTGCCTTCTATCATTTGCGTAATATTGCCAAGATTAGGAGCATCTCGTCTCAGAGTGATGCTGAGAAACTGATCCACGCTTTTGTTAGCTCGAGATTAGATTATTCTAATTCTTTATTATCAGGTTGTCCTAAAACATCTTTAAAAAGTCTTCAGCTGATCCAAAATGCTGCAGCAAGAGTTTTAACAGGTACTAGAAAGAGAGATCATATCTCTCCGGTTCTGGCCTCCCTTCATTGGCTTCCCATAGAGTTTAGAATTAAGTTTAAAATCCTTCTTCTTACTTACAAAGCTCTAAACAATCAGGCTCCTTTTTATTTAAAAGATCTGATACTACCGTATTATCCTAACAGAGCACTACGCTCCCAAAATGCAGGATTACTTGTAATACCTAGAATCTCCAAAAGTACAATGGGAGGCAGAGCCTTCAGTTATCAAGCTCCTCTCCTGTGGAACCAGCTGCCAATCTGGATTCGGGAGTCAGACTCGATCTCTGTTTTTAACAATAGGGTTAAAACCTTCCTTTTTGATATAGCCTACAATTAGGGAGGGATCATGTGTTTCTGAACCCTACCTTAGTTATGCTGCTAATAGGTTTAGTCAGCCGGGGGACCTCCAATAATGCACTGGGCCTCACTCCTTTCTTCACTCTCGATGAAATATTTTTTTTTTTTGCTGGTCATTAACATTTGTTTGTTCTCTCCCATAGATTGAGTCCCCATCGTGCTGTTTTCTCTCTACATGTCTGTTCTTTTCATCTTCTCTGTCCCCTCACCCCCCAGCCAGTCGCAGCAGATGACTGCCCCTCCCTAAGCCTGGTTCTGCTGGAGGTTTCTTCCTGTTAAAAGGGAGTTTTTCCTCTCCACCATCGCCAAGTGCTTGCTCACAGGGGATCGCCTGATTGCTGGGGTCTTTCTGCAACTGTGGGGGCCCCCCCCTACAGTTGAAAGTGCTATGAGATGACTGTTATGAAATGGCGCTATACTGTATAAATAAAGTTGAATTGAACCTACTGTCTGCCTTTGAACTGGGTGGCACAAGTCCAAAAAGACGTCAGCATTGACGTAATAGCTCAAGTAGGTTCATTTTGTCTTCTTTTCATTATTTACCTTTTGTTCTTATTAAAAACAAAAATAGAAAGGAGATGTCTTTACCTTCTTAACAGGTTTCGACTGTGCACTGCAGCCTTCGTCAGAAGTCTGACGAAGGCTGCAGTGCACAGACATCTCCTTTCTATTTTTGTCTTTAATAAGAACAAAAGGTAAATAGTCAGCATTGGCGTCCCTGAATCACAAGCATGACTATTTCCTTTGACAGAGGGAGAGGAAAATGAACTCTCAGAAATTCCAAATTCCTTGTGGTCAACAGGAAAGGCAGATGTAGGCTTAATGAAAAATGCAGAATTGGTAACAATAAATGCAAAATCTCATTTTAGGCCTTATCAGAGACAATATCCTCTATGCCCACAAGCCATGAGATGACTGTTGTTGTGATATGGTGATATATAAATAAAGTTGAATTGAATTCAAGAAGGCATTAAACCTGTTATACAGGGAGTGATAGATGCAGGGGTTATAGAATCATGTCCAAAAACACTGTGCAATACACTTTGTTAAATGATCTACAATCACAAATGAAATTTTTCACAGTGACTGACATCAGTAATGGGTTTTGGTTTTTTTTTCAGCATTCCCATTCACCCAGATCATCAGTTTTGGTTTGCATTCACACTTGAAGGCAAGAGGTACATATTTACGAGGCTGCCACAGGGCTATTGTGAATCACCAACCATTTTTTCACAGGCAATGTCAGCAAATTTGGCCCAGTTTGTTCCACCTCATGGGAGTTAATTACTCCTGTATGTTGATGACATTTTGCTGGCATCCCCTGATGAAATCACATGCAGAAAAGACACTATTGTCTAACCTCATTTACAAGATAAAAAACTTCAAGTTTACACTGATAGCCAGTATGCATTTTCCACTATTCACCACTTTGCACAAAAAGTGCAAACACCACATCTTGGAGCTGCTTGAAAGTGTCAAACTGCCATCGCAACTGGCCATATGCAAATATGCTGCTCATACAAATGGCAATGATCCGGTTTCTAAAGGTAATCATTTTGCGGATCAAACTGCAAAGGCGGTTGCACAAGGCTTGCAACCTGGACAAAGCACATCTGATTCTATTCTGACACTGACTGAAGAGCTATCACATGATATTCTTGATGAGGCTCAAAAAGCAGCACCACAGGCTGAAATTTACAAATGGATAAAGAAGGGAGCTACTGTATTTTTGATGACACATCAAAGCTCTACAAATGTAAGGCAAGTAAGCCTATTCTATCACGCAAACTGTTTCACCAAGTCTCTACCTTGCTCCATGGCATTTCACATGTAGCAAGGGGGGGGGGGGGGTATCTACATTGAATAAAACCTTTACTACCTATGGTTTTAGCCAGTTTGCCACACAGTTTTGTAAAAAATGTCTGATCTCTGCAAAAAACAATGCACAGGGAAATTTCAAACCTGAGAGTGTCATGGTTCGAGCGCCGATCTTGTCCGTGCTCGGGCCATGCACTATTTTCTCCTATCTGACGGCTGTGTGCCCCTTTTGGCTCGCCGAGCTTTTATTGTGACAGTGCTCGGAGGGGCTTCCGGCTGTCAGAACTGTCAGCTGAGCCGCATTTCGCCTCATCAGCTGCTCTCTACTTAAGAGGGCAGCTGAGAACGAAAAGGTGCAGCAGTCTCGTCAAAAGCCTTCCCATGGTCTGACGTTATTCGAGCATCCCGCTGTTCAGACGTAGACTATCCCTTGTCGTTATTCGTAAGTGTGTTTCCTTATGTTTCCATTCTCCCTTGTCTTTGACAGTATTCATTGTAGTGTGTTTTAGCCCCCCATGGCTTGTTATTTTGTTCCTTTTCTGTTCTTTAATAAAACTGTGCAAACTCATTGGTGATTTGTGGCATCTTATGATGGCTTGTGAGGGCCATCCATGACAGTAGACTGCCGCCAGACTGAGACGCCTGTCGCCGTGAGTTTGCCGTGGTTCGGAGTTTTTTCCCTTCGCTTGGGCTTGTGTTCAGTATGTCCACCCTCGAGCGTGGGTTTTGCCCTGAGTGGTTTCAAGAGATCGATGGCTATCTGGCTAAGGCCCATCGTCTCATGCCCACTTCAGCGGCAGGTGACTACTTGTTCCTCACCCAGAGGGCCTTATTAAGATACCACCTCACCTCCTTTCCGGAAGGAAAGGAGAGGGTAACATGGATTGTGGCACAGCGTGCGTTAATTGTAGAGATGGCCCAGGAACCTTCTCCTTCTCCCTCGAGTACGGCGTCCCCGACGAGAGTGGAGATCCGTAGACTGGAGGGAAATCCCGGCAGGAGGCCGACAGAGAGGCATCCCCGCTCCACGTTTCAGAATTCAGCTCCTGTAACCCGTCCAGCCCCGGCGCCATGTGTTCCTGGTCCCCTCGCCTCACCATCAGCCAGTAAGCATCATCGCTGTGTCACAACTAGGCCCCAGCGAGAATCCCGTCCGGATCCAGCTCCAGGTCGTCGGAGGAACCCAGCCTCCCAGTCAGCTGCATCTCCCACGTCATGACAGGAAGGAATCCCCGCAGTCGCCTCCCCCGGGTCATCTGTCTGAGCTGTTCCGTCAGCTCCTCATGCCCGGATCGCCTCGGCTGTCGCCCCCTCCTCCTCAACGTCATCTCCGGCTGCTGTGAGTGCTGTGAGTCATGCTTCGGCGAGGCCCGTCTGCAATCCACCACGAGCGGCTCCTCATCGTCTTCCCGAGGGGCCTGCCGTCACCATCCAGAGGGGAACTCCACGCACTACAGCAGGCACCGTCTATCCTCCGGGAAACAGGCAAGTGCAAGTTCATTCTTCTCCTCATAGTTGTGATTTGCCTTGTCTGACTCCTGGGGGTGGAGTTCGGGGTTCGCAGTCCCCCGAGCTCCCACCACCTACTGTAGCATCTGTCATTGAACCTGCTGCCTCTGTGTCTCCCTCCGCTGAGCGGTCCGCGACACCAGGCCTACGTCGCCGGACAAGGAGGGGGCCTGCGGTTCTGGAGAGCCTGGTTCCAGCCCCACAGCCACGTCATGAGCAGAGGAGGAGAGCGGACTGCAGCGTGGAGCCTGCGCCAACTATGAAGCGTCCCCGGGTCTCCACAGATGAGTGGTCCAATCCAGCGGGTCGAGGGTCCCCTGCCACCATGCCGTGCGGGTCGTCGGCGTGGACGTTAGCGCCGGAGGGTCCTCAGGCTGCGGAGACCATCATGCTGGTTGCGGAGCCCGCCGTAGCTGAGTGGGAGCCGGACAACGACCTTCTTCGGCCTGAACCTGGATCACCGAAGTCCTGGATGGCGACAGAACTCGAGTGCAGGCAAGTGCTCTACCTTGTTTTCCTTCTTTCCATTTTAGAGCATTTTTGCCTGTCTCTTGGGGAGACGAGCCAGGGGCAGCCATCTGCTGCACCCGAGCTCATCTCACTGGGCTCTGTCGCTACCGGTGATTCTGATCCCGGTTCTTTTCCTTCTCCTGAGCCTTCTCGCAGGGTCACTGGTGCGGAGCCAATCCCGTTCGCTGTACTGGAGGTTCCGGGTTTGGGGTTGGAGGTCGTTACTGGTGCTGCGCCGACCCAGTCGGGGTCCATCGCGGGTGCAGCCAAGACCCAGTCGTGGTCCGTCATGGGTGCAGCACCGGTGTGGTTCCAGGTCGGTGAGGGAGCTGCAGATCCTCTGCCACCTGACGCTGGATTGTCTCATCGTCATCATCATCCTCTTTGTCATCAACATAGTCACCATCCCAGCTCATCGCAACCGGGGGCCGTTAGGGTTCTCTACGTTCGGCCCGGCTCGCCCTCGTCTTTTCCTTCTCCAGGGAGGCTGCCTTCAATTTTTCCCCCACGGTCCTGGTGGCTGAGTGATGCGGGTCGGCCGCCTGATGAGCCTTTTCGCCGGTTCGGCGTTCTGGGTCGGCCGCCCGACGTACTGTGCTTCCTGCTGGGTGACCTGGTTCGGCCGCCGGAGGTTCCATCTCTCCGGGCCTGGGACTGGGGTAGGCCGCCCGAACGCTCCCATCTCCCCTTAGTGACCGTTTGGACATTGGATGCAGTGAGACCCCCAGAACTGCTCCGGCCTCGTTGGACTCTGCCTGCCGTCATCCCCGTGTGTCTCTTACTTTCATTAAATTACTAAGGTCACTCGGGTGTATTGTCTTTTGCTCTATGTTGATCTGTGTATTCACCGCTGTTTAGCGTGCCTTTTTTTTCTCCCCTCTCCTGTCTGAGGGATGATGTATATCTGTCTCTTTATGTCGTTAGGCCTGTGTGTTCAGTTTTAGGTCCCCGACTATTATTTGCATTTGTTGCCTTGTTCTATGTATCATCTGTGCGTTATGGAGTATTGTGTTCTTCTTTTTATCATACTCTGTAATTGCCTCATTTGTTCCCTGTCATCGTCATGGTGGGGTTTTTTTTTGCTCCCTCTGGTTCTCACCCGCCAGGCCTTTTTCCCCTATCCGCCCACCCTGGGGGGGGGGGGGGGCTTGGGTGTCATACGGCGCTCATAGATCGCCGCCTCGGGGGGAGGTACTGTCATGGTTCGAGCGCCGATCTCGTCCGCGCTCGGGCCATGCACTATTTTCTCCTATCTGACAGCTGTGTGCCCCTTTTGGCTCTCCAAGCTTTTACTGTGACAGTGCTCGGAGGGGCTTCCGGCTGTCAGAACTGTCAGCTGAACCGCATTTCGCCTCATCAGCTATTCTCCACTTAAGAGGGCAGCTGAGAACGAAAAGGTGTGGCAGTCTCGTCAAAAGCCTTCCCATGGTCTGACGTTATTTGAGCATCCCGCTGTTCAGACGTAGACTATCCCTTGTCGTTATTCATAAGTGTGTTTCCTTATGTTTCCATTCTCCCTTGTCTTTGACAGTATTCATTGTAGTGTGTTTTAGCCCTCCGTGGCTTGTTATTTTGTTCCTTTTCTGTTCTTTAATAAAACTGTGTAAACTCACCGGTGATTTGTGGGGTCTTATGATGGCTCATGAGGGCCATCCATGACAGAGAGAGGCACTTTTCCGGCCTCTACTTATCCATTTCAGAACATTTGCATGGATTTTATTGAACTGAATAAATGTGAGGTCAAGAAATATTATTTGGTCATTTGTAATATGTTTTCTAAGTGGACAGAAGCTTTTTCTTGCACACATCCAAATGCAATCACAGTGGCAAAGAAATTGCTTGCCGAAATTGTACCTAGGTTTGGAATACCTGAGAAAATTTACTCAGATAATGGTACACATTTTGTAAATCAAGTTATAGCACATTTAGGCACAGCACTAAACATCAGTTTGAAGAATCATTCAGCTTATCACCCACAATCTGCAGGATTGGTGGAACGCACAAACAGAACTATTAAAGAAATAATCAGAAAAACCAAGGCAGAAACAGGGCAAAATTGGATTTATTGCCTCCCATTAGTTTTGTTTTACATGAGGATAATCCCAACCAAAGGGGGGGTTGTCTCCATTTGAAATCATAAGATAAGATAAGCCTTTATTAGTCCCACAACGGGGAAATTCCAGGATTGCAACAGCACAGGGATAGCAACACTCAGAGCAACAATCAGAAGGCAAGAAAAAACAAGCAAGCAAGAGCAGCTAATATACATATGTACATATTACTATAAAATATATATATACACACACAGACACACAGACACACAGTGCAGAGCATTGTAGCTGGATGGAATAAATATATGAATATATGAACACACAGTGCAGAGCATTGTAGCTAGATGGAATAAATATATGAATATATGAACACACAGTGCAGAGCATTGTAGCTAGATGGAATAAATATGTAAATATATAAACACCCACAGTATGGAGCATTGCAGCTAGGTGGAATAAATATGCAAGTATATAAACACACACAGTGCGGAGCAATGTAGCTAGATGGAATAATATGTAGATATATAAAAACACAGTGCGGAGCATTGTAGCTAGATGGAATAAATATATAGATATATAAATATAAACACACCCAGTGCAGAGCATTGTAGCTAGATGGAATAAATATGTAAATATATAAACACACACAGTGCAGAGCATTGTTGCTAGGTGGGATGAAACAGCATAACCGTCTATTTAGTTATCCTACATGGTATGATTATGTGCCCATACATATTCTCACCCTCCATAACGACCGGTATGTTCCTAGTTGTATGCCGGAGAAATCATGTATGGCAAACCATACTTGCTGCCACCTTTGAGGCCATTCAGTCCTGGTAATAATGTAGAAGTGTGTTTAGCAGATTACATGAGAGGATGTTGACTAACAGAGATGTTATCGCTGCTACTCTCCCCAGGAGGGTTCACGAGGAAACTGCACCGATCTTGGCCAAGCCAGGAGGCCTCGTCCTCATCAAAGCCATCAAAAAGAAGAATTGGACTGATTCAGCCTGGCAAGGACCACATAAAGTTGTTTTGTCAATGCCAACAGCGGTGAAAGTTGAAGGACGGGACTCTTGGGTGCATTTAACATACTGTAAACTTTACCCTACTCAGAACTCACAGCTAGGGACTACTGAATAAATATTTTCAACTTCATTCCAAGACTTTCAGCAAGATACTTTTTTAATTGTTTCCCTATACAAGTGTAGACTGACGACGCTCTGTGAGGTATCCAGTATCGGCTTGGGATAGGGAAGCAAGTGGTTCACCATCATGGAGAGACAAGAAGCGCAAGAAAGATGTTCAATCATTAAAGGGTGTAGTTGTTTCCTTTTCATCATCATCCTAGGAGTGATGTTATTACTTTGGTTTCTTTTAGCTGCACCACAAACCATACATTGTAGTGCTAGGGACCTTGCACATATTCAGCATAATTGGCTAAAGCTACATGAGCATCACGATCATGAATATGCTGCCAATATGTGGTGGAGGTATGCTAACTATACGGCCAGGGCAGCTAATCGTTCCAATTGTTATGTTTGCTCCTTAGTGCCAACGTCAGCTGGACAGACTGCTGTTGTAGCTAAAACGATGGAACCAGCAAAAGCTCTCTGCTTTTTTACAGAAGGCTAAGAAAAGGGACTATACAAAAAAGATTATTTTGAATCACTCTTGTGAAATCTTTCGTCACTCTACCAATCAGAGAACTTATGGTACCCCTTACACTGTAAGGGCAAGGTTAGTTTCATCAGGGACTTTTTCTTTTTGTCTGAAGGGAAGTGATAACAACCCTCTGGGCGACCTACCCCTTTCTCGGTGTGAGGCAGTGTACAGTATACACCGCACCTGTGATGCTAGTACCCTGACCAATCGGATGGGCAGGTGGTGTCCACGGGTTAACTGTTGTCATTACGGACCTATCACCATGCTGAAGCTCTGCAGTGCTGCTATCTGCAACTTCCATATGTATGGCGCACATATGGTGACGAGTGGTTGGTGGCTGTGCGGTCATAAGGCGTATTCCCATCTGCCTATGAATTGGGCAGGAACCTGTGCCCCCGTCTTTGTGACTGACAACACCCTGATTATGTCAGCGGGTCAGGCGAGCAGAGGGAAGAGAGACCTATCACAGGATGCCATTTTCACACCACATGATTCCATCTGGGGTACGGACGTGCCAGAGCAGTTTAAGATACTTACTGCAGGTCAAAAGGTAGTACAGTCGCTATTCCCTTGGGTAGGAGTGGCTAAAAACACCTTGTGGATTGAGACTCTTAATTACAGACTACAGTCTTTTGTGAATTTTTCCTTAGCTGCCTGGAAAGGTGAAAGGGAGGAAATGACTGCTATAAGACTTGTAGCAACACAGAATAGAATGGTACTTGATCAGTTGACTGCCGCCCGTGGGGTGTGTGCACAATTGTAGGTCAGTACTGTTGCACACCTTTATATCTGCACATGATGCAGATGGAGGTGTCATTGCTTCAGCCATACGTAATCTGACTGGTTGTTTTCCTCATGGAGGAGTCTTGTCATAAACTTGGTGGTGATTATTGTAGTGATACTTTTGATCTTTTCATGTGTCATTCCTTGCATCCGTGATATGATGCTGAAACTTGTTCAAGTGAATTTAGTGTTATATCATGAGGCCACCACTGGAGATGATGGGGAAACAACACCAGCTTAATGTTTTATGAGTACAGAGTAAAAGTATGACTGACATGCAGAAAACCGAAAGGAGATGCATGTTCATGATGTGAGTTTGAAATGTACTGAGTTGCAAGAGTAATCAAATATGTCTTGAAGTTCAGAGAAGATGCGTTATCCTTATTTGAGATTTTTCCAATTTATCCTGTTTATGTTCTGTTTTAATATATGTTGTATTTGAAACCACTATGTTACTAATCACTTTTTAAGCCAGTATACAGTTTTACTGTATTGATTGTTGTTTGATTGTTGATACCTTGTTGCAGTTTTACATTAAGGTACTAATACACATAGGTTAGGATGCAAGCACACATAGATCTCTAATACAAACATATACATGTGTTTTTTACACATATAATCATTTTTAGTCATTTTTTATTGTTCTTTATTAAAGTTACATTTACATATAAGTATTAACTTTTTATTAAATCACTGCTAATCTACTGACACATAGAACGACAAATACATACCTTATTTCATCTCAATTTATGGTTAGTCACCATCACTGGATCGATTTTTCTCTTTTATGACTTAATTAGATGATTGATTTCTTTTTTGAAATAAAATGTATTATCCTCACAGGCTCCCCAGGAAATGAAACATTCCAGCAGCACTCGGGAGTGGCAGCGGGGCCGATGGCGGACTTTCCTCACTAAAAAGTGAGTTAGGATCTTTTGCAATAAAATGCTTTAGCATAAAATGCACCGGAACTTAGCGAGCTGCCCAATGAGGTTTTAGAAGCCATAGTGTTTCATCTCTGATGCTTTTTAAGCATCAAAGGGGGGAATGATAGGATATTTTTACGTTTCATTGATTATTCTATATGATTTTAATGCTGTATTATTCCATTTTATATTATAACTGTATCTGGTGCATATAATGAGCCAATGTCTGATTCGCTGTAATTTTTCCATTGTCTCAGAGCTTGAAAAGAATGTCTGTTTCTCAGTGTAAGATTAGGCTGAGCAAGATTGTAAATAATGACGAGGGTTTTTGTTTTATCATACCAAGCTGTTCTGTCCAGAATGTCTGAAGTTAGGTTGACCAGGTCATGTAAAGATCATAGCAAAATGATCAGTGCTGTCCATAGATTGGAAGCAGTCTCGGGGAAAGATGGCTCCAGCCGTCTTTAGGTTTAGATAAGGTCAGAGACGCCTGCCCAGGGTATAAGAAGCAACATCCTTGAACACATGTTAGGGAGTTGGTGTGAGCAAGCTCTGAGACATGTTATGCTGTGACCGATTGCCTCCTTTTTCTGATTAGAAAGAGAATAAATGGCTCAGAACTTGGAAACCGCCTATTGATTCAGTCTCAATCAATTCATTTTTGATCCAACACAAGCTCAATAGGATTCCTTCTTCAGGTTGATAGCCCTCCTCACCAATGGTGTCCACCACTTGGTTTGGGGGTTGCCGCCACAAAATGCACCAACAACCTTGCGACCACAGCTCTGAGCAGCTGCTTCAACAATGGAGGTGGAGAACATGGCCCATTCAGATTCCATGTCTCCAGACTCCCTCGGAATGTGGCCAAAGTTCTTCCTAAGGTGGGAGTTGAAGACCTGTTGGATAGGGGCCTCAGCCAGACGTTCCCAGCACACCCTCACTATACGTTTAGGTCTACCGGGTCTGAGTGGCATCCACCCCTGCCATCAGAGCCAACTCACCACCAGGTGGTGATCAGTTGACAGCTCTGTACCTCTCTTTACCCAAGTGTCCAAGACATATGGTTGCAGGTCTGATGACATGATAACAAAATCAATCATTGACCTGTGACCTAGGGTGTCCTGGTGCCAGGTGCACATATGGACACCCTTATGCTTGAACATGGTGTTCGTTATGGACAAACTGTGGTTGGCACAGAAGTCCAATAACTGAACACTACTTGGGTTCCGATCGGGCAGGCCGTTCCCTCCCAATCACGCTCCTCCCTGTTCCACTGTCATTGCCGATGTGCGCATTGAAGTCCCCGAGTAGGACAATGGAGTCTCCAAGATGAGCACTCTCCAGCACCCCAGTCACTCCAAAGACTCCAAAAAGGGTGGGTACTGTGAACCATCATTTGGTGCATAGGCACAAATGATGGTCAGGACCTGTTTCCCAACCTGAAGGCGTAGGGAAACTACCCTTTCATCCACCAGGGAGAACTCCAATGTCGAGGTAGCAAGGCGGAGAAATACAAGAATAGCCACCCCTGCTTGTCGCCTCTCGCCTAGGGCAACTCCAGAGTAGGCCAAGCTCCAGCCCCTCTCCAGAAAACTGCTTCCAGAACCGGAGCTGTGTGTTGAGGTGAGCCCAACTATATCTAGCTGGTATCTCTCAACCTCATGAACCAGCTCAGGCTCCTTCCCCACCAGAGAGGTGACGTTCCACATCCCAAAAACCAGTTTCAAAAGCCGGGGATCAAACCATGAAGGTCTTTGCCTTCAACCGCCACCTGATCCGCACTGCACCAGACCCCCCATGGTCCACCCTGAAAGTGGTGAGCCCACTGGAGGATGGACCCATGTAACTCCTTTGGGCTGAACCTGGCCAGGTCCTATGGGCAGAAACCCAGCCACCAGACACTAGCCATCGAGCCTCTCTCCCAGGCTTGGCTCCAGGGCGGGGCCCCAGTAACCCCATACCGGGCGGGATACACTGAATCCTTGATTGTTTATTCATCATGGGCGTCTATTGGATCACTCTTAGTCTGGCCCTTCACCCAGCATCAGTTTCTTGGGAGACCCCACCAGAGGCAAATTGCCCCGGACAACATAGCTCCTGGGATGACTGGGGAACGCAAACCCCCCCACTACAATAAGGTGGCAATCGGGGTGGGGGGGGGGGCATAACCCTGTCTATTAAAAAGGAGGACAATGGACTTCCGGTCTGGACGCCATGGCGACTGCAGCTTAACACTGAAGCTCTCAGACCCAATCCAGGATAACACCTTGAAAATCAAACTTAACGGATTTTTGGAGGAGTGAAAATCAAAAGACAAAATCATCATGTCTAAAGGAAAACAGAAGAAACTGAAATTCTCCAGGCCAGGACACGTATCGGCCGGAGAATCTGAACTGGAAGATCTCCGTTCAGAAGACGAGGAACTGGTGATAGCTAACAAAAGGGTTAGCCTGAAATCACTATTTGAGGAGCTACGACGATTTCGCCGAGATGTTACGGCCGAATTTCGGGAATTCAGAGAAGAATTGAAAAGGACAAACAGCAGAGTGGACCAGGCCGAGAACCGAATCTTGGAAACAGAGGATCGAATAAAAGTGCTCGAAGATTCTGTGCTAGACCTACGCAAAAGACAAGCAGCTATAGAGGCTAAGCTAACCGACCAAGAAGGAAAACAAAGAAGAGACAACATAAGAATTCATGGTCTGATAGAAGGAACCGAAAATGGTTTTAACTCAATGGCAGAATGCGTGGAATCCTTACTAAGAGAGAAATTGGATATTCCACAAACCACCAACTTGAAGATAGAAAAGGCACATCGTTCATTAGCCGCTAGGCCGGCGGCGGAAGCGCCCCCACGTTCGGTGTTGGTAAGATTTTCCAATTTCAAAATAAAACAAGAGGTTGTAAGACTGGCCTGGCAGAAAAAAGGATTTATGCACCAGGAGAGAAAAGTCTACGTGGAACACGATTACGCCCCGGAGGTCCTTAAAAAGCGCAGGGAATACAATGACGCGAAAAAGGTGTTAAGAGAGAAGAAATTGCGCTTTCAGACACCATTTCCTGCGAAGTTAAGGGTCTTCTACGGCGATGAAACGTGTCTCTATAATTCGGCGGAAGAAGCAACAGCTGACATGGCGAAAAGAGGGCTCCCGGTAACGGTATTTAAACCCGCAGCAGACCCGAGTGAGAAGATCAAAGCGCAAACATGGACAACACAAAGACCCTCAAAATCCACGGACCAGCAGCGGGAAACCCAGCACCAGAGCGTCGCGGATAAACTATCCGTTTTCAGGTTGGAATAGCGACCTTTTTTTTTTTTTTTTCTTTTCTCTTGAATCAATCCGCACATCCAACCCCCCTCATACAAGGTAACAAACATTAAAGGAGATGCATATTCAGCATGTGGTAAAACATTTCATGGAACAATCATATTATTTGAAACAAATAAGTCTTTGTAATAAAAAAAAAAAAAAAAACTTGTTAAAATAGAAATGTGACAATAATCCACATGTTCTCCTCATACTAACAAATACTGTTTTTGCGTGAATGTTTGATGTGATGGGGGTGGGAGGGTGCACACAATTTCACAGGGTTTAGGCATAAAAGGAAGAAAAAAAAAATCATTACAAGTTTGGATTGGGTTCTGAAACTCACGTTAAAAGCATGGGACTACTTTCAGTGGTAAGAGAGGGCCCTCAACACGTAACAGAGTTTGAGGAATTTTCCTCAGAGCCTTCACTCCATCAAGGCTCTTACAGGGTCTTTAAAAAGACCTCAGCTCAGGAAGTTCTTATGACAGCTTTTTGTTTTAAAGTTTTTTACACTATGTTCTTAATGTTTTTCTTGTTTTTAATGTTCTTTCAGTTTCTGAGTAGCACAAAAGAGGGCCACCACACAGTTATACTAAACAAAACAACACAATGGAGAAACAGGGTGTAACCAAAATAATTTCATATAATGTAAAAGGAATCCTGAATCCAGTTAAAAGATCCAAGATTCTAGGCAAAATGAAAAAAGACAAAGCAGGAATAATACTTTTACAAGAAACCCACCTAACAGACGTGGAACACAATAAACTCAGTAGACAAGGGTTTAAAATGATCTCTTCATCTTCATATAAATCAGGGAGGAGGAGGGGAGTAGCGACATTGATATCAACCAAAATTACATTTGAAAAAAAATCAGAACACAAAGATAAAGAAGGGAGATACAGTTTGGTAACTGGGCGGCTAGAGGGAGAAGATATCACCCTGCTGAATGTGTATGCTCCCCCAGGGGCTAACTGGAAATTTTATAAAAATGTATTCGACCTAATGATAACTAAAGCTCAAGGTTTAGTGATATGTGGTGGGGACTTCAATCTTAGACTGAATCCATACTGGGATGCTTCTGGTAATTCCCCACATCAAAATAACACCCAAAACAGGAAGACTCGGATGCTACTAAAAGAATTGGGAATCTGTGACGTGTGGAGGGAACTCAACCCCAGTGTAAAAGACTATACATTTTACACAACTCCACATTCATCTTACTCAAGGATTGACTATTTTTTTATGTTTAATAGAGACATTGGAAGAGTAAAAACATGTAAAATAGGACTGATGGATCTCTCCGACCACAGTCCGATCTACATGGACTTAAATATCCAAAAATACACAAATAATACATTTTCTTGGAGGTTAAATTCAAATGTCCTGAAAGGACCATTGAAAGATGAATTGGAATCAGATATTCTCAGATATTTGGAAGATAACGATAATGGAGAAGTATCCCCTTTAATACTGTGGGATGCATGTAAAGCTGTAATAAGAGGAAAGATTATTGCAAAACTGGCAACCCAAAAGAAACTAAGACAAGAAAAACTATCCACATTAGAGTCAGAACTTAGGAACCTAGAAAAAGAACACAAAGGCAACACTCATTCTACTGACTCGCTCAAGATTAAGGAAATTAAAAACCAAATAAATGAGATCTACACAATAGAAATCCAGAAGAAACTTACATTTCTGAAACAAAAATACTATGAAGCAGGCAGTAAATCGGCAAAATTGCTAGCCTATAAATTGAGGAAACATCAAACAGAAAGAGCAATCTACAAAATCAGAGACCCAGTATCAAAGGAAATAAAATTCAGAATTCAGGATATTCTTAAAAACTTCGAGAATTACTATAAGAACTTATACTCCCACAAAAAACATAAAAACGCATCCGAGGCATTCCTAAACACATTAAACCTTCCCCAACTTACGGAGTCACAAAATAAAACACTACTGTCAGAAATACATCCTAAAGAATTGGAAAAAACAATTATGAAACTTAAAGCTAACAAATCCCCAGGAGCTGATGGCTATACAGCAGAGTGGTACAAAACCTTTAAACAGCAACTATCTCCTCTCCTCCTGAAAACATTTAATTATGTCCTCCACACAGGGGAAATCCCCCCCTCCTGGAGAGAAGGGGTCATTGCAGTTATACCTAAACCTGAAAAGGATAAACTAGAGTGCTCCAACTACAGACCAATCAGTGTACTAAATCAGGACTATAAGCTTTTTACCATTATCCTTGCCAAAAGGTTAGAAAATATACTGACAGACCTAATTCATTTAGACCAAACAGGTTTTATAAGACAAAGACAGACACAAGACAACATTCGACGCACTTTACACATAATTCATCATATAAAAAAATATAACTTAAATGTAGTCATATTGGGATTAGATGCTGAAAAAGCATTCGATTCGGTTGACTGGTCTTTTCTATATAGAATCTTATCCAGTTTCAATTTTCATAACAACTTCATTAGAACTATACAGGCATTATATAAAAAACCAACAGCTAAAATAAGGATTAACGGTAATTTATCATCATCTTTTGAACTGGAAAGAGGATGTCGTCAGGGCTGCCCCCTGTCTCCACTGCTCTTTGCAATCTTCATAGAACCTCTGAGCCAATGGATAAGACAAAACCAAAAAATTCAAGGTATTACACTTGGTCAGAAGGAACATAAAATAGCACTCTTTGCTGATGACATTTTAATATACCTAGGGCAGCCGGACACTTCTTTACCAGAACTAACCTCAGTTTTTTCAGAGTATGGAGATTTATCGGGGTACAAATTAAATATGCATAAAACCCAAGTTTTAACATTCAACTATGACCCAAATCATTATTCACTAAGCAAACTCAAAACTAACTGGGAGTCGGAATCTATGAAATATCTGGGGGTCAATATCCCGAAACAACTCAACAAAATTATATCACTAAACTATGATCCACTGGTGACAAAAATAAAATCTGACCTAGCAAGATGGAATATGATACCATTCTTGGGTACTGCACAAAGAATTGAAGCAGTCAAAATGAATATACTTCCACGTCTTCTATACCTTTTCCAAACAATACCGGTAGAACCTCCCAAAAAAACATGGCAGGAGCTGGACAGAAGGATCTCAAGATTCATATGGCAGGGCAAGAGACCTAGAATCAGATATAGAACCCTACAGCTAAACAAAGACAAAGGTGGGCTCGCGCTGCCAAATATCAGGGACTACTTTAAAGCCGCACAAATTAAAACTTTAGTAGAGATATGTAACCCAGTCTACACTGCACAATGGAAGGAGATCGAATGCCAAATAACAAGTGACATCCCCCTACAGGCGATAATAGGGAACAATGCCTTACCTAAGCTTTTGAATAACACTAACCCGTGGATAGAGACCCCGCTAAAAATTTGGTTTAAGATAGTCAGAGAGAATCAAACTAAAGAGCCCTATCGACTTCTGCAATGGATCGCCTATGATCAGGACTTTACTCCTAATAAAACAGACACCAGATTTAAAAAGTGGAAGGAGAAAGGGCTGATAAAATATTACGATATTTTTAAAGGGCAAATCTTAAGAAGTTTTGAAGATTTGAAAAAACAAGGCCTAATAAATCAAGACCTTTACAGGTTCTTCCAGCTTAGACACCACATAAACAATATACTTAAAAAGGAGGTTTTGGAAAGGGCCCAGTCAGGTGTTCTGAAGGTCTTCTTAATGGCATATAAAGGGATCCCAGGGATCAGATACATTTCTAAAATATACCAAGGTCTTCAAGACTTAAAAGGAGACAACACATCTTATATAAAAGAGAGATGGGAAAAAGAGGGGAATTTCACTTTACAACTGGAAATATGGGAAAAGCTAAATAAACAGCAATGGAAAAGTACCTCATCCCTGCAGTGGAGAGAATTTGGATGGAAAAACTTGGCAAGATTTTTCAGAACACCTGCACAAAACAAATTTACCCATAAGGGATTGAACTGTTGGCGCTTGTGTGGTGAAAAGACTGCAAATCATTTTCATGTGTTTTGGTCATGCCCAGTTATCCACCAATATTGGACCAAGGTACAGACAATATTGGGGAAAATATTCAAAATTACAGTTTCCTTTTCTTTTGTAACTTTGTATTTGGGTTTACTACCGGACTCACTGGAAAGACGAGGAGAAAAATACTTATTCAATGTTTTAATATTGGCAAGCAAAAAAGCTCTAACTAAAAAATGGATGTTGAAGGACTGTCCTACACCTGAAGATTGGACTAACGTGATCCAAGACATTTACTCGATGGAAAAGTTGACATTCGCACTGAGACAGGACATGGATGGGTTCATGAACTTTTGGCAACCCTGGACCGCATATGTGTCTTCCATTAGATCTAATCTTTGACAAATACCATTTCAATAATGGTTCCGCTCTTTGTTCCAACGCTACTCAGATGCTCTTTTATCTTTATTTACTTACTTTTTCTTTTTGTTTGTTTTTTACTGGTTTGTTTTGGTTTTTTTTATTTGTTTTTTGTTTTTTTTTTCTCTTTAATTTCACTTTTTCTTTCACTTTAAAAAAAAAAAAAAAGGGGGTGTTGTAAGAATTAATCTTCCAATGTTGTCAGATATCAGAAAATAAGGGAACATGTGATGAAAATGTAAACACTGCATTGCTGTAACGACCTGTATACCCTTTACAAAAACTTAAATAAAAAAAAAAAAAGAGGCATGAAAAAAAAAAAAAAAAAAAAAGGAGGACAATGAGCAGCAGCCATTAAACTATAGATCGGTGTTCCAATCAACCGCTGATCTGCACCAAGTTCAACACAGCAACAAAACTAGAAGATTTATAAAAATTCCAGTGACAATCTGAGTCATTTTCGATCAGAATTTGTCCTTTAATTTACACATCTAACAAATTTATAAAACTGCTTACTTCCATTTACGAAATACTGCTAAAAGTAGGAACATCCTGTCCCAAGCTGATGCAGAGAAACTCATCCATGCCTTTACCACTTCTAGATTAGATTATTGTAATTCACTGCTGTCGGGTTGTCCTAAAAACTCTAAAAATTCTCCAATTAATTCAAAATGCTGAAGCAAGGGTATTAATGGGCACCAAAAAGAAGGATCATATTTGTGACTTGTGCTGGCAAAATTAGTTGGAATCCACACCACATCATTACGAGCTGCAGGCAGGCAGAAGTCATAAATCATGACTCTTTCTTTGTTTGCTAGCGGCAAGTCCTGGGAAAAAACCCATGAGTGCCTGATATCATTGGAAAGCTTAGAAAACATACTTTCCAAAAATACATGTTTTTGTGGAAGACATAACTCCCAACCGATCGAACGTGAGTTTTAAACCTAGCCAAAATATAAACAAATCGTCGTTTTCCGGAGTCCGTTTTTGCGCACTTCCTACAAATTAAATATCATTTTGAAGGTCTTTCAATACAGAATATGGAAAAAATGTTACCTCCGTTTTGATAATTCCCTCAAAGTGGCTCATTTTGCCAGCACGGGTCACATTTCTCCTAGGGCTGGGCGATATGGCTTTTAACATGTATCGCGATACACTTCGGGTTTTATCGCAACACACGGTATATATCATGATATCTCAAGCTCTCCTCCAAACCACTGTATAAACGTAAAACCTTTGCATAAAATGACACCAGCCTGATAACAGAAACAGACCCACATATTGCATTGTTTTAAACTGCATATGGGGGGGGGGGGGGTAAATCAAGTTAAATTTAGCAAATTTTATTGAACCACTCAGACAACTCCACTCATAAATTTGCAACAAATCAGAATAAATAATGGTAGGCCTTCCTATTATGGCCTGTAATAAAACCATCACAAACAAAACAAAAAAACAGGACTCAACAGTAAAAAAAAGTGCATTAAGCAAGAATTCTAGAGAAAGATATTTTAAGACCATATACAGCGGGGTCGCGGAGTGGTTAGCACTGCGGCAGCACAGCAACTCACCCTTGGCCTGGGGATCCTGGATTCGATCCCAGCCCCCGAACAACAGTGATCTGTGTGGAGTTTGCATGTTCTCCCCGTCTGCTTGGGTTTACTCTGGGATTTCTCCGGTTTCCTCCCACATGCCAAAAATATGCAAGTTAGGTTAATTGGCATCAAACTGGGGATTCTAAATTGTCCTTAGGTATGACTCTGAGAGTGAATGGTTGTCTGTCTCTTTGTGTTGGCCCTGCGATGGACTGGAGATCTGTCCAGGGTGTACCCTGCCTCTCGCCCAAAAATGCTGGGATAGGCTCCAGCCCCCCCACAACCCGAAAAGGATTAAGCGGAAGAAGATGAATGAATGAATACAGCGGGGAAAATAAGTATTGAACACGTCAACATTTTTCTCATTAAACATTTTTGATGGAGCCATTGACCTGAGATTTTCACCAGATATCAGTAACAACCCAAATAATCCATACATACAAAGAAATCAAGGCAACTGTGTTCACAAAACAAGTTATATTTAATAAAGTGGAATGACACAGTCAATAAGTATTTAACACATGAAGAAAAGAGGTGCAAAAAGGCATAGAAAGCCAAGAAACCAGCTGAAGTCCATCAGAATTTAGGAAGCCATCTCATCCCCCATCAGTGCAAATTAATTTCAGCTGGTCAAGTCCTGACTGATAGCACTGAAAAAGATCTGTGAATATCAGATTGTCACACCACAAAGATCTCATGATGGGTAGAAGCAATGATGACACTGGTTACAGGTGCATTTTTGAACTTGACAGGTCTTTTTTGAAAATGAGACCCTGTGTTTCAATAAGACTCCCTGAATAAATAAAAGTCAATAATAATAATAATAATAAAAAAAAAACTCTGAATGTTCCAGTGAGCACTGTTGGAGCCATCATTTGGAAGTGGAAAGAACATCATTTTACCATAAACCGGCCATGACCAGGAGCTCCTCGCAAGATTTCTCACAGAGGAGTCATAAGAATCATCAGAAGACTTATCCAAGAGCCAAAGCTCACTCAGAGAGAGCTCCAGAAAGACCTGGAGTTAGTAATGCCATCAACCAACATGGGCTCTATGCCCACTTACCTCGCAAGACTCCATTGCTGAAGAAAAAGCATGCTGAAGCTTGTTTAACCCCTTGCACTCCGGTCAATTTCCCTAAAAACACCAAAAAATAACGTGCCCAAAGTAAATCGAAAGCTGTTCTTCAACCCTTTGCAGCATCTTCATTGGGTTGGTCTCATTTAAAAGAAAACACTTTGAATTTTTT
The DNA here is from genome assembly GCA_020510985.1 of Pholidichthys leucotaenia. Taxonomy (NCBI): domain Eukaryota; kingdom Metazoa; phylum Chordata; class Actinopteri; order Cichliformes; family Pholidichthyidae; genus Pholidichthys; species Pholidichthys leucotaenia. Next base: position 152,771,331 of record CM035838.1, read on the forward strand.
GGCAAAACAGTCATAATCTCTCTAAGTGCTCCGGCCACTGAGTTACAGTCATCTAAACATACTGAACTTGAAGAAAATAAATTTGGCCTGGGTGTTTTTTTGGATACAAATGCTTGCAAATAACACACAGCTTCAGATCCGGGCTGGAAAATGCAACAGAAATGTAGAACCAAGTGTTATCCAGCTGAGGTCAAAATTTTGTAACAATACCACAAAAAATGAATATATTACACAGCTTTTTCCTCAGGTAGTTCCCAGGCGTTTTTGAACTGTGCCAAATTGTGCCAAATGGCACAGTTTGGAAAAACGTCTAACTTTTGAATGATTCAATATAGAAGCTTCATCTTGGGCTCTAATGAAAGGTGACACTCAGGGCTGTGTGTGTGTGTGTGGGGGGGGGAGTTGTCCCCCCCCCCCCCCGCTACAGAGGACGGACATCGGCCATCGCTACATGACGGAATAGTCATGTGGCGACCGTGGCGCAGTCACCGCGGCTCCCCCCCCCCCCACCCGCTACAGAAGAGTAGCGGGGGGGGGGGGGGTCGTTCACGGTCTGGACGCAGCGCACGACCCGTGTACCGCGGCACACGAACTTCGGACTTCATGCGCCGCACAGTTGTAATTTACCGATCGGTCAAAAGTCATTTTTGATTACAATTTTCAGGGATAAAGAATAATTTAGCTTATAACACCTTACCTCTTCACAGCAGCAGTGTCCTGGCCAACTTCTCTTCCTCAGTGTCAGATGAACGCGACGCTGGTCCCTTGTTACGGACTCGTGGTTCTGGTCTCGGCGACACGGTCAAAATGGTGTCCATTATTGCGGTTTTGCGCTTCCATGATTGCGGTTTTGGCGAATGATTTACGACCTTCGTCGTCAGCCTCCGTCGGTCTATGATGACCATGGAACAGAATCCTAAACGTCTATTCTGCTCGGTTCTTCCTGCGGGTCCTTTTTTTCATCTGCTGCAGCAGTCAGTCTCTTCACCCAGCCCGAACTTCTGTGCTTCAATTGGCTCGCTGCATTCACAGCGTTGGTAGGCGGGTCCTTCTTGCTAGGTTTTCAGTCATTGGTTCTTCAAGGTTTCAGAAACCCAATTCAAGGCTCTTATTAGTCGAATGAGAGGTCAATCATATCTGATCTGTTCGCGGCTGTGTCTGTAGTGGATGAACTTTTTTTTTTTTTTTCCCCCAGTGGCACTTGGACGCAGCGCCCTCGTGCGTCCTAGAGCGCACGAGGACGCCCTCATGCGCTCTGGGACGCAGAGACGTGCCCGTCCGTGGTACACCGGAGTGCAAGAGGTTAAAGTTTACTGCACATTTGAGCAAGACAGTAAAATACTGGGAGAATATAGTCTGGTCAGATGAGACCAAAATTGAACTTTTTGGATGCCACAACACACAACATGTTTGGAGGAGAAATAGCACTGCACATTCCATAATGGTGTGGGGGTGTTTTTCAGCACATGGTACAGGCAGACTTCATATAATTGAAAGAAAGATGAATGGACAAATGTACAGAGACATCCTTGATAAGAACCTGTTGCCATCTGCCAAGATGCTGAAGATGAAACGAGGATGGACGTTTCAGCAAGACAATGATCCCAAACACACAGCCAAGGAAACTCTCAGTTGGCTCCAGAGAAGGAAAATAAAGCTGCTAGAATGGCCCAGTCAGTCACCTGACCTGAATCCAACTGAAATATCTGTGGAACGAACTGAAGATCAGAGTTCATAGAAGACACCCAGGGAACCTTCAAGATTTGAAGACAGTTTGTGTGGAAGAATGGGCTAAAATCACTCCTGAGCAATGCCTGTGCCTAGTTTCTCTATACAGGAGGCGTCTGGAAGCTGTTATTCCCAACAAAGGCTTTTCTACTAAATATGAAATTGAATTTCACCAAGCGTGTTCAATACTTATTCTTTGTGTCATTTAACTTTATTAAATATAACTTGTTTTGTGGACACAGTTCCCTTGATTTCTTTGTATGTATGGGTTACTTGGGTTGTTACTGACATCTGGTAAAAATCTCAGGTTAATGGCTCCATCAGAAAATGTTTAATGAGAAAATTGTTGACATGTTCAATACTCATTTTTCCTGCTGTAAATTAAAGTCCACTTTTCCTGTTTGGGTATGTTTTTAACTGTCTTTGGCAGTATAATTTGTGACTGCAGTTGTGATCGCTTTCTGTTTAGCACTTTTGTTGTACGGGATAAATTTTCCAAATGAAGAAGCCATATAGTCATTTTCTTAGGGCTGGTTCCTTTATTTATTTTTTGTAGGGGCTACCTGGGATGTTGAGAGTGATTCTTAATGTATTTTTCATATTATAGTGGATGACATCTCAAGTGGTGAAATAAATTGTGCCCTTCAGAGGTAAAGTGGACTATATATAGGGGGTAACTTACTTTTTAATCATTAAAAAGTTACCCCCTATGGGGTTAACTTTTTAATGATATAGGCACACTGATTTTTTGAGAATATTTCAACTTTAGAGCTCATTTTCTCAAAATAATGGTTTTGTGGGATAGCCCACTTTACCTCTGAAGGGCACAATTAGTGGCTGTGCAACATAATTTGCATAAAACTGTATTCTGTTCAGTTTTTACCTTCGGAGCTGGTCCTTTTTAATCCTTTCATTCAAGTCTGCTGCACTGCAGCCGGTATGTGTGTGTGTCATTTCATTTTTTCCCCCTCTCCCCGCACTCTGCGAGTGTTGCCAGATTGTTCATAAAAAAGTGTCTCTGCTCCACGAAAACAGGCTCAAGAGAAGCAGTTTCTAAAGAACAAAATAGTGGGAAAAAACAGACCTGGCAATGAGGCTGAAATGAAACACGGCGGGGGGAGGCAGGGTGAAGCACCCGACTGCAGCTCTATGGTGCAGCTGTGTGAGAGGAGAGAGAAGAAGAGAATGCTCGAGCTTCGTGATGAAAACATTTTTTGTATCACACATAGTAGAATGTATTGCTATAACGAACATATTCGTTGTATTGCCCAGCCCTAATTTCTCCCATATTAGCCTCCCTTCATTGGCCCCCTATTGAATCCAGAATCAAATTTGAAGCTCTCAATATATAAAACCATACATAATTTATCCCCTAGTTACCTTAAAAAACTGATCGTACCCTATTATCCTAACAGAATATTACATTCTCAGAATGCAGGACTCCTTGTAATTTCTCAGGTCTCTAAAAATACCATGGGGGTAGAGCTTTCAGTTATCAGGCCCCGCTTTTATGGAACCAATTACCAGCCTGGGTCTGTGAGGCAGATACTCTCTGCCTTTATGACAAAACTGAAAACTTTCCTATGTGACAAAGCTTTTAACTAGACTTCCCACATGTTATAGTCACGTAACTAGTAGTGTTACGGTACTATGCATACTGCTGTACTGCTAGGCATGTGCATAGTGTGAAGCCCACATCAATGGGGCCCACTACACATGCGTTTGATTGTGTATATAACCTATAGATTCAAGATTCAAAGACTTTATTATCATGTGCACAGTTAAGAAATGCTACATTTCCTGACCAATGAAATTCTTACTTTGCTCTCCGAAAGAATGCCAAGGTAAAAGGTACAGAAACAACAATTCTAATAGGTCATGACACACTAACACAGTAACTCAATCCTAATACTAATGGATGCTAATAACACACACACCAACACACAGGCAGCACAGGAATGAAGTTGAAAATTCGCTGGATGACTAAAGTGATAGTGGTATATTGATATCAGAGCTGATGTGAACCTGAGATGGCATAAACCTATGTACAGTGTGCAAATGAGCATTGTGCAATGAGCAGTGTATAATTACAAATTATTTCTGTAACAATAGTACCAGTAGACTGTGCATGATAAGTAGCAGCAGAGATGATATGGACATCAGACGGGTGATACTATATCTACTGTACAGGTGAGCAATGCGCAAATTTAGCAGCTGGTGTGAAAGTTCCTATATGCAAAGCTGTGTTACAGAGTTTTGGGAGTTGTTATCTGTTCAGGATTCTGATGGCAGCGGGAAAGAAGGAGTTCTTCAGTCTGGTTGTCCTGCATTTCACACTTCTGTACCTCCGGCCTGAGGGTAGAAGTGTGAACAGTCTGTGCTGGGGGTAGGTGGGGTCCCGGAGCATGGCGTCAGCTCTCTTTTGGACTCTGCGGTGGTAGATGCTCTGCAGAGAGGGGAGTGAAGTCCTGATGATCTTCTCCACTGTCTTCACCACTCTCTGCAGGCATTTGCACTCCAGGGCAGTGGTGCTGCCGTACCATGCAGTGATGCAGTTGGTCAGGATGCTCTCGATGACGCAGCTGTAGAAATTGTTGAGGATCCTGGAAGACTTGCCAAACTTCTTCAGCCTCCTCATAAAGTACAGTCGCTGTCAAGTTCTCTTAACCAGCTCTGTGGTATTGTGTGTCCACTTAAGGTCCTCACTGATGTGGATACCCAGGTATTTAAAGCTGCTCACCCTCTCCACCTCAAGCTTTCGGATGAACAGCAGCCAATGAGGTCTCCTCCTCCCTTTCCTCATGCCCACTATCATCTCCTTTGTCTTGTCCGTGTTGAGGGTGAGGTTGTTGTCCTCACACCATGACACCAGGTTGGCAACCTCCCTCCAGTAGTATGCTTCGTCATCACCAGTGATGCGTCCTATCACTGCTATGTCATCCGCAAACTTTAGGATGATATTGTCCTTGTGGGAGGCAACACAGTCATGGGTGAAGAAGCTGTAGAGGATGGGGCTGAGAACACAACCCTGTGGGACACCTGTGTTTGTGATGATGCTGGCTGAGGTCCTGTTACCCATCCTGACAGACTAGGGCCTGCCAGTTAGAAAGTCCAGTAGCCAGTCGCAGAGGGTGGAGTGCAGGCCAAGGGAAGACAGTTTGTTGGTGAGTTTGTGGGGGATGACCGTGTTGAAAGCGGAGCTGTAGTTGACAAAGAGCATCCTAATGTAGGAGTCTTTATCTTCCAGGGGGGAGAGAGAATAATAGAGTACCGCAGCGATGGCATCTGAGGTGGACCTGTTGGCCCGGTAGGCGTACTACAGGGGGTCCAGGGTGCCCCGTATGCTGTCCTGAATGAGGGGCAGCACCACTCTCTATATGACAGCTAGCTAACTAGATGGTGATATCATGTTTTAACTGAACGCCATTTACAAGTTTAGATTGGATTTTGCATGTCATAGTTTTGAATTATACTATTACTATCTACTATGTCTATAAAAACACTGTTAATAATGCATAGTGTGCATAGTGTTTGGGCATTACACCACTAGGTCCAGCTACGGATGCATTTGCTTGTAGTGCTACCTATGAGATTCATTAGCCAGTTTAATAAGCCTGAAAAAGCCTATAAAAATGCTCCAATCCTGGGTAACCCAGCTTTGACGCAACATTGCATGTCGTATCTGTACAAACGTTGTTCTACCTGTATGTTGTTGTTATCTGTATGAATAGTATATCTCTTCTTTCTTTCTTTTCTTCCTCTCTACCCTCACCCCCCAACCAGTTGTGACAGAAGACTGCCCCTCCCTAAGCCTGGTTCTGCCAGAGGATTCTTCCTATAAGGGAGTTTTTCCTCCCCACTGTTGCCTAATGCTTGCTTATAGGGGACTGTTTAATTGTTGGGGTTTTTCTCTGAACGGCTTATGATATATGCTTATGTATCTAGCATCTTTAGCATCTAATTCCGGTTCCGGCTCTGCCGGACCGGCGGCGCCACACGAGTCGGCTGCCTGTTGCAACAGCCTTTTTTTTAATCTTCCTTCTTCTTTCTACACCTTTCACTCTGTATATATATCACGGACGCACGGATCGCCCCGGGGGTCTCCCGGGTCGGCGGACGGAGCCACGGTTTGCAGCGGGAGACGTTACAGCGGGGAGGAGCTAGTGCTAGCTAGCACTTGGCCGCCGCCCGGTGCTAATGGGAAACTCGACATACCGGGAGCTGTAGCGAAAACGAAGCGGGTGCCGGGCTGGAGTTTAGGCAGCGTGAAAGAAATATAAGACAGAATAATAAAGAGCGATGGCAAGAACCAAGCAGACCGCCCGTAAAATCTACTGGAGGAAGAAGCCCCCCAGGAGACAGCTAGCCACAGGGCTGCTCGGAGAGGCGCTCTGGCCACCGGCAGAGTGAAGAGGCCTCGCCGTCACAGGTCCGTGGCTCTGAGAGAGATCCGTCGCTACCAGAAATCCACGGAGCTGCTCATCCGTAAGCTGCCCGTCCAGCGCCTGGTGAGGGAGATCGCTCAGGACTTCAAGACCGTCCTGCGTTTCCTGAGTTTTGCCGTCATGGCTCTGCAGGAGACCAGCGAGACCCACCTGGTGGTCTCTTCTTCACTAAGGGGGTCACCATCATGCCCAAAGACTTCCAGCTGGCCCGCTGCATCCGCGGAGAGAGAGCTTAGACTTTCTGCTGCACATCCACCAGCCATAATGCTCTGCACTGTGTGTCTATATATATACATTTATAGTAATATGGACATATGTTTGCTAGATGTTGTTTTTTCTTGCCTTCTGATTGTTGCTCTGAGTGTTGCTATCCCTGTGCTGTTGCAATCCTGGAATTTCCCCATTGTGGGACTAATAAAGGCTTATCTTATCTTATCTTATCTTATCTTATCTTGAGATGACTTTTGTTGTGATTAGGTGCTATACAAATAAAATTGAACTGAACTGAATTATATTGTAATATAGACCAGTAGCCGGTGACATCCACTACACAAAGAGCAGAGATAAACAAACCTATCATCTGGTCAGTCACTGCAACAGATACTGGAGTCAGTTTGTCTTGGCCTGTCCTTGCCACTGATAATACCTCTATGTGCTGCTAGTCCAGCAAAAGCTAGCGGTACTCAAATACTTTGCAAGCAGTTTCATGAAATGTTCAGTCAGAAAGCAACTCATACCGGCTCGGACGTCACCCAGGTTAACAAGGTCAGGAGTTCCTGGCAGCGGAGGGTGAAGGACAGAGCTGTGTGAAGGAATCTGACCAGACCTAAATGAAACAGTCATTGTCACCCCGACAGACTGCTATTTTTTTCATTTTTCAAAGATGGTGCTTGTGTACGGGGCTGTGTACGGGGGCTGTGGGGGGCCGCCGCTGTTTGTCTACTATTTTTCCAATCTTTTGTCTTAATTTTAACAACCTATGCAGTTATATCTGCCCTTACATCTAGTGTTTGCGTCTGTGCTGTTTTGACATATGATCGCGGCTCTTTGCTCAGTATCAAAACATCAATGGAAAGCAGTTGCAATGACTGGGACAGCTACAGACAAACCTTCCCTCCACCGTTTGTTTGTGCACTTACCTCATGGGAATACCTGCTGCTGCTGCGTCCTCCAGGTAATTGGAAGAAGAAGAGAAGAGGCTGCAAAGCTGGCATTCAAGCCAAAACGAAGTGGGTTACGTGGTCTGAAGGCGATCCTCGCCAGGGCCAACATAGATGGCTGACGCCGATCCCCTTCCACCCAGATGAGTGGGGAGACAGTCGTTCATCGCCGCTTCCCTCGCCGTGTGGACCGGACCTAACACAACGCCGGAGGAGAAGTGGACAGACCGCCTGGACCCCGAGACCCTCCTGGACTTCCGTGCCTTCATGGACGGACCGGAATTTGACCTGCCGGCCAGGTGGACGTCACATGACCGGGAGAGGTGGCTGAGGCCAATCCTGTTGTACGCAGTGGACACGAACAGTGTGACGTCACCATCACCGAGTCGTTTTGGATTAATAAATGCACGCTCCATCACTAATAAATCCTTCTCCTTGAGTGAATTACTCACAAACAGAGACTTGAATGTACTGTTTGTCACAGAGACATGGCAGAAGAATGAGGAGTTCATCTATCTAAATGAACTGTGCCCTCCTGGATGCTCTGCTGTGGGTCAGCCCCACCCCCATCGCCGTGGTGGCGGCCTTGCTGCCGTGTACCAGGACAAGTACATATGCAGAATGATGAAGTCTGACAGTTATCCTTCATTTGAGTTATTAACACTAAAACTAACTAACTAACTAACTAACCTGCACTTATATAGCGCTTTTCTAGTCACAAAGACCACTCAAAGCGCTTTCATTAATACTAACCCTCTATTCTAAGGGCCTATAGGAAACAGATATCTAGGGACAATTTAAAGTGGGTTCTTCCAGTGTGTTTTTCAGTTTTTTTAATTTATCGTCCCCCCGGCCCTGTTGGGCCCTTCTTAAATGATTTTAGTGAATTTTTAGCATCAATAATAAAATTGGAGGTTTTAATTCTTGTCGATTTTAATCTGCACGTTGATGATGCCTCTTCTAGCCCAGCAGCTGAGTTTTTATCTGTTACTGACAGTTTTAATTTAACACAGCATGTTTCTGGCCCCACCCACAGAAAGGGACATACACTGGACCTGTTTTTGTCAATGGGCTTGTATCCCTCTAATGTGTGTGTTGAGGATGTCCATCTAAGTCACAGGTGTCAAACTCATTCCATGGAGGGCCAAGACCCTGCAGGTTTTACCTCCACCCAGTGTCTTCAACAGGTGATTTTCATTGAATTTCTTCCCACTGATTGCTGATCAGTGAAAACACCTGCTGATGACACTGGGTAGAAGCAAAACATGTAGGGTCTTGGCCCTCCATGGAATGAGTTTGACACCCCTGATCTAAGTGACCACTGTGCTGTGTTTTTTGACTTATGTGTACCTCTTGAGCCAAAGCCTGCACCCATAAGGGCCAAGAGGAGAATTATTACAGAATCCTCTGCTCAGGAATTTTGTACTCTGTTTGACCCTTGTCTTTTTAATGAATGTTTTGATGTTGATGGCTTTATGCAGGGTTTTGCCACACACTGCAGCTCTATTTTAGACAAGGTGGCACCCTTGAAATGCAATGCCTCTTGGAAGTGGCCCTGCCCCTGGATCAACGAAAATATTTTAAACTTTAGGAGAACATGTCGCCAAACCGAGCGCCTTTGGAAATCTACTCAGCTCCAGGTTCATAGACTACACCTCAAGGATTTGATAAACTCCTTAAATAATATGATTAAGGAGGCAAGATCCAGCTACTTTCAACATTTCATAGCCACTAATAAGAAAAATTCAAAAGTGCTCTTTGACACAATACATTCTCTTGTGTCCCCCGCTGCCCCCACTGCCCCAGTGCTCTGTAAAGCTGATAGCAACAGCTTCCTGAACTTCTTTACAGACAAGATTAGGGATATAAAAACAATATCCCACCATCTTCTGGATCTATGACCAGAATTGACCCTCCCCCTCAAACATGGTCCTCCTTCGACATGGTGTCAATGGAGGATGTCTCAGCACTTCTAGTTAAAACGAGACCCTCCTCAAACTCAGTAGACATCCTCCCCCCGAAGCTTGTTGTGAATGTGTTTGATACAATTGGACCATGGATCACCAAAATTTTTAACTTGTCACTCTCAACTGGTCAGTTCCCCAGCTCTTTCAAACATGCCATAATTGAGCCAAAACTGAAGAAAACTAACTTGGACCCCACCGATCTCAAAAACTATAGGCCCATATCTAAGCTTCCTTTCCTAGCCAAACTTCTTGAGAAAGTGGTGTCCAAACAGCTCACTGCCTTTCTGGAGACAAGTTTAATCTATGACATGTTTCAGTCTGGGTTCAGACAATGCCACTCGACTGAAACTGCCTTAGTAAGAGTGGCTAGTGATATCATGATGTCGGCTGATACAGAGAAATCTATGGTCCTGGTCCTGCTGGATCTTTCCTCGGCCTTTGACACGGTGGACCACACCATTATGACAAACAGATTGAGGGACCTGATGGGGATGACAGGTCCTGTTCTGAAGTGGTTCTCCTCCTACTTGACTGGTAGAAGCTTCAGTGTTTTTTCTAATAACATCCGGTCCAACTCAGCCGATTTGCAGTATGGTGTGCCCCAAGGTTCTGTCCTGGGGCCACTACTGTTCCTACTGTACATTCTCCCCCTTGGCCGCATCATACAGCGGTATAATAACATCTCCCATCATCTCTTTGCAGATGACATCCAGATATACTGCTCGTTCAACAAGTCTTGAGCTCCACATACTCAGCTCCTTAACAAACTGCCTGTCCCACATAAAGCAGTGGCTTAATGACAATAGCCTCCAGCTAAACTTTGGCAAAACGGAGACTTTGATCATTGCCCCAGACAGTGACATATCAGGCATAAAACAATACCTTGGTGACTTGGGCAGTACAGTTAAAACAAAGCTGAGAAACTTGGGTGTCATCTTTGATAAGGCCATGTCATTGGAACATTACACCAAACAACTGATAAAAAAACTGTCACTTCCAACTGCAAAATATCTCCAAGCTCAGGACCATGGTTTCACACAAAGAGCTGGAGATGATCATTCACGCATTTGTCTCCTCACGTCTGGACTACTGTAACAGCCTTTTTACCTCTTTGAACAAGAAGGAACTGGCCTGTCTGCAGTTTGTTCAAACTCTGCTGCGAGGCTCCTGACACGTGCAAACAGGAAAGACCACATTACACCTGTCCTCAGATCACTCCATTGGCTCCCTGTTCTGTATCGTGTCCACTTTAAGATCCTGGTGCTCACTTTCCGAGCAATTCACGGTCAGGCCCCCGCATATATGGCTGCTCTGATTCAGCCCTACAGCTCGACCTGCAGCCTGAGATCCTCAGGACAGCACTTGCTCATGGTTCCCCGCACCCACTTTGCTACCAGAGGTGACAGGTCTTTTAAAGCAGTAGCACCACGCTTGTGGAATTACCTTCCTCTGTACCTTCGAGCCATGGACAGTGTTGTGAGTTTTAAAACCCACCTGAAAACATTCTTGTTTAAACAGGCATTTTAATCCAAGATTGTCTGAAGGCTGTTACCCCGACTGCATAGAGTGTATTTTTTGTATCTTAGTTTTATTTTAATCGTATTTTAACTGTATCTTAATTGAATCGGTGAATTCAAAAAGGGCCCAAGTCCCCTTTGAAAAAGTGTGGACTTGGGCCCTTTTTGAATTCACCGATTCAATTGTATTACTGTATTTCAATTGTATTTTATTGCATTTTAATTTGTATTTTAGTTGTATTTTAATTGTTTTGATTGTGTTGCACTGTAAAGCACTTTGTGACTTTATATGTCTGTGAAAAGTGCTATATAAATAAAGCTTACTTACTTACTTACTATGGAGGAATGAAGCCGGTGACAACCCCATCAGCTTCCAGACTGACCGGCACGTTCATGTACCGTATATCAGCAATGTGGCAACATGAAATTTGATACACCAGTGTTAATTTATGCTAATGGACCCGTGATTTCAGCTCACCAATTGTACAGTATGTTGAAAGCTTATGTCTCCCAGCTGGCCAGGGAACACCTTGGAATCCTCCATGAAGAGCTGGAGGAGGTGGCTAGGGAGAAGGAAGTTAGGGCTTTCTGCTTAGACTGCTGCCTGTGACCCAGACCAACAGATCAGCAATAGAAGATGGATGACACTCTTTTAAAAAAAAAATACACCAAAAATGTACTCCTATCATTAAGAAATGCCAAATATTAGAAATATTTATTTAAAGCCTGATAACTGACAAGATGATCCTATTTTTTAAAAAAGCTGAATATGAGAAGGATAGTTTGTGGGTTCTAGTGATACCTTTTGAATACCATTCTTGTTTTGGTTAAAAAAAAAAAAAATCAAGGGGCATCCTGTGGATTAACGGCCTATGGCATGGTGCATAAAATGTTGAGGATCCCGCTCATTCAAGTGGTGTGGGTTCAAGTCCCGGCCTGTGCATGCCTGGGCATGTCTCTCACCCCTGCTCTCCATCCCAATTCCTATCCATCTTCACTATCTCTGACAAATAAAGGCAAAAGAAAAATCAAACAGGCATAACTTGAATGACATACTACTGAATTCTAATAGATATCTTGTGGCCATTACAGAAGTACAATCTTATGTTTCTGTAACAAGAATACAGTGTGATACTCAAATGAAAAAAACAGTTTAGACAATGTAATCAGTTAAACTTTCTTAATTATGCCATTATCCTCTCAAATTTTAATAATGCATAAGAAAAATAACAAAGCAGCAACAGCAACATCATACACTAATGAGTCCACCACAAAGGCGCAAAATTTAAACACCCTCCAGTTTTAGAGCTCCATCTCTCTCTAAATCTCTGCTCATCACTCCTTGGTCTGGCTGTTTTATCCCATTGCTGCCTGTTGCACTTTGCTGAGAAACCACGTTTATCTCTGTAGTCAGATAATTCATGGGAGGAGTAAGTGAATTTACTGTTCACACTGCCTAATTCAGTACGAATGCCCACATCATTTTCACAGAAATAAAACTGTCCGAAAACACAGAGCCCAGCACCAAAAAAAAGATCAAATTCACTCTCCCACATCCACAGAGCTGAATTGTGATCCGACAGACTTAGATGCTTCCAATTTTTTTTCTGAGGGGGAATAGAATAAATTCCAAGCTTGTTTACGCTGTTCCAAAAATCAACTTAATACAAAAGGGGAGCAGAGGACAAAGCCATCATTTACCGTGCTACTTCAGGCAGATAATTGCAATGATGGAGAGCACCCTATGCACACAGGAACTAAAGCTGGAGAAGTTGACAATTCAATATACCAGTAGCTTTTGTTATACGCTTCAAAGAATTGGGCCGATGAGCTGTCATTCTCCATTAGAGGAAGACGACAGTGCTTGACAGGTAGGAGCCCCACAGCTTCTCCTGGGAGCCAATGTTTTAGGAGCGCTGTGGCAAAACAGAAGACATCATGACTCGGACCCAATATGCTGCTGCTGGTATTGATTCATTAAAAAATTCTGTCATTTTAACCATCAGCACCAGGGCCAAGGCAAAATCATCTCTGACCCCTTACAAAAAAATCTGCACAAAGCCAGAAAACATATGTGAACCAGCCAAGTTATATGTAGAGTGGATATAAGAAGGGTACGCTCCACTGTTAACATGCCAAGTTTTTCCGATATGAGAAAATGAGACTGTGATAAATAATTTCCAAAACTTTTCCCACCTATAACTTGTACAATTAAAATGAAAAAGAAAACCCAGACCAGTAGATTATTCCGGGACTTATGAACTCAACGTGAGAGCACCCAGATCTCCTGACCTTGAGCACAACATGGATGCAAACCCACCTGAGGATCACCGTGTAGGAGTTTGGTGAGCACTGGGGAAACTGCCGAACAGCAGTAGCAATTTTTCTGAAATCACGTAAGTTGCCCTGATCTCCCGACCTTTGAGCTTGATCTTGAGCACACTCTGGATGTGGGCCCACATGAGGATCTTTGTGTGTGAATATAGGTACAGCCAAATCACATAACTGCAAATTTAGGGTCAACATACTACAAGAAAAAAATGTGCATATTTAAAATAAAAATGTAAAATCTGAAAAAAAAAACCTCATTTACAAGAAAAACTGCAATTTTAAGAAAAAAGCTTCAAGTTTACATGAAAAAAAATCCAAATTTAAAAGAAAAGTCACTTTTCTGGTAAAGTTTATTGAGAAAGAACAAATACTTGACAGCAGATGCAGATATTGCTCAAAAATAGCTAGAGCCCCAGACCTGGTATTTGGGACAGCCTTGCACTACAGTGTGTGCAATATTTTCAAGATTATCTGTTTGTTTGAGAAAATAATAACCACCTATGCCCAATCTAATTAAGCCAAACTACTCATTTAAAGTAGGTAGTCAATACCGCCTTTTTCCACATTAACACTTCTGTGAAACCTTGGGTCGTTGCATCAAATCAAAACAACTTAAACACCTCAACCACTCAACTTTCAAGCTCCAGTAGACAGCTGCCAGCTTCGTTCAACGCAACCAAATGGAGAAAAAGAGTCGGTGAAGCACATCTTCCCGACTATTCCACTGTCTGTACATCAGAGACTTTTGATCATGCAACCATCCCATGTCAGAGGCGAAGCTTGAGAAGTCATAGCGATTAAGAAAAGGTAAACATCATATCATATCGAGTATTGCTGACTATAGGTCCAAGGACCTCTACTGTCAGTCCTAAAAATTATATATCTAGTTTTTCTGCCATAGGAGTGTCCAGCCCATTATCAGCGTCCAACACTGCTTCTCTGGGGTTAAAAGGTTCCTCATAGTTAAAGTATATTGACGTCTTATTCCAGTATTTATCCAGCCTGCTCTTAAAACTACTGACACTTGGAGTATTTATAACATAATCTGGAAATTTATTCCATATATCTGCAGATCACACAGTAAATACATTCTGCCTTAAACCAGTCCATGGTCTGATTCTCTCTATTTTTAAGTGATGTCCCCTAGTTGTCCCATTCTGTGTATTCAGTTCGATATAATCTGCCACATCAGGGTCGTATTTCCTCATCAACACTTTATATAATTCAATCATGTCGCCTCATAGTCTGCGGTAAGATAACGATGGTAAATTCAATTTTTAAGTGTTCTGAGTAAGGCAAATCCTTAAGTCCTGGCACATATTTAGTTGCTCTCTGCTGAACAGTCTCAATGGCATGTATGTGTTTCTTTGAGTAGGGTACCCAGATTTGATTAGTGTATTCCAAATGAGGTCTCGCCAATGCTTTATATAATAATTCAAAGTTTTTCTGATCCAGTTATTCAAAATTTCTTCTAATGGTACCTAACATTTATTGGCTTTATTAATCTCTAAACATGGGGTTAACACACTCCCAATGTGGTTTTCATTCCATTCTCTGACTCCAAAGCAGAGAGGGGAAAAAAACCCATATGCTTTCATTACATACAGTATCTCTGAAATCTCTGGAGGATTTAATGTCTCACATTTTACTAGCGTTTTTTTTTTTTATATAAGGAATAAGTGTTTATACTTCTCTATAAATGTGAAAGGTGCATGGTGTAAGTATGTCAGACTGTACTTATGTAAAAGTAGTGTTGCTTCACATTCTTTACTCATGTAAGAGTGCTCACCAAAATATTTCAGCAGTGACTAATTTGCAAACTGTCATCAAAACTGAGGATTTTCTCTTGAAATTCTAACTTTTCCCTTATAAATTTGCATTTTTTTTTCTTGTAAAAGTGAAACTTTGTCATAAATTTGTTAGTTTTCTCCTAAATTTCACTTTTTTTTTACTGTATATTTACTTTTTTTTAACATAAATTACCAATTTTTTCCTCATTCCTCTTAAAAAAAGAATAAATATCTGACATTTCGTGTGTGTTTTTGTGATTTCTGGCTTCTGTCTACCCGCCTCTGTAAAGGCTGTTTCCATATAATGAACAAATCAGTACTTGAACACGAATATAGATGGGAGCCATTTATTTTCTTTCTTGCAACATTAAATGTGGCACTTTTTGAGGGAGTAAAGGAAATGTACTGAGATTGGATGGAGAATAAATAAAAAGCCCAAACTGTTAGAATCCGAGTCCACCTGCAAGCTGCCAAACTCCCACGCAGCAGCACACGCGCGCGTGGACAAAGCAATGCGGTCTTCTGAGAGTCGGGACTTTTTTTTTTTTTTTTAAACATATTTAAGACATATTTCGTGTTTGCTGTCGCTTATTGCCATCGCCTACAACCTCTGCTGCAGCGGTGGAGTATCGAAGGTTTGGTGATTACAAACGTTTGGTTTCAAAAATGGGAGCTGACGCAATTGTTCCTCAGCCGCACGGCGAAATAAAAGATGCTCAAAGTGTATTTTTAAACAGCTTACGTCCAGCTTACCGGGGTCAGCGCGTTTACCGAGAGGCAAACAAGTCTTGGGTATCACGTTTTTGTTTTGTTGCCAACACCGTACTCCACGGGCTGGCGAGCACGACTTCAGAACTTCTGAATTACCTATTTTGAGCAGCAAACAAATGTCAACTTACTTTCTGGGCTGCGCATCCCACCACGAAGAGCAGATATGCTGTGACGAAAACGTGCGCCCCAAGCGACGTAGCACAACTCATTTTCTCCCAAATGTTTCCTCTTCTTTAGTGCGCCACACGGACTGTGAACCGCCGCGTCCGCCGCTGCTTCCCTCTCATTCACCTGGTGGGGCGTCGGGAGCGCGCAGCCATCGTTCATGGGCAGACCCCCCCCCCCCCCCCCACTACTGCAGGCATGGGCGGATATTTCATCTCACTGTTGTGGGGCACAACAAACAGAACATTTTCTCAAGAGTAGGCTAAATATTGAAGAGGAGTAACTATAAGTATTATTGTAGTCAGGGGCCAGGGCCGTTTCTAGCATGTTTGGGCCCCTGTGCAAGATTGTATTTCGGGGTCCCTGTTTTTCTGAAGGGGAAGAGTTCACACCCTCTAAATGGGGGGGGGGGGGGGGAAACAAGAACAGAGTGGTGGCCTAGTTGGTAGAGCATTCGCCCCACAACCGGGAGGCCGGGGTCCAAATCCCAGCCGGGTCATACCAAAGACCATATAAAAATGGTACTTTCCACCTTCTAGCTTGGTGCTCAGCATAATAAAATGGGCAAAGGAAAGTTACGCACAGAGCTACCAGAGGACTGACCCCCCAATGTGGCTTTCACATCTTTACAGTTGCTGTGTGGCCTAAGGGTCAGAGAAACAGAGATAGGCACCGCCCCATACACCACATGGTGTCCCACATGCTGTGGAAGGGATTAACTCACTAAATGATTTCTCCCATCCCAATAAAAAGCTTTAAAAAAAATCAGATTTATTGTTAAATAGTAAATTTTATGGAGAAAAGTTGCTAATTTACAAGAAAAGTCACAAATTTATGAGTAAAAAGCTGCAAAATTCTCAGAAAAAAACTGCAATTTTACTATGGAAAAATTAGTGAATTCACAGGGGAAAGTTGCAAAATTACAAAAAGTTACAAATTTCTTAGAAAAGGTTGCAAAATTATAAGAAAAATGTTCCAAAGAAGTTGACTAAGAAGTTCTGAATTTATGGGGAAAAGCCTCAAAATTATAAGAAAAGTCATTGATTTTGGGGGGAAAAAGTCGTAATTTCTTAGGAAAAAAAAAAGTTTTTTTTACTATGAAAAAGTAGTGAAATTATGGGGGAAGAGTTGCAAATTTACAAGAAAAGTAATACATTTACAAGTAAAAAGTTGCAAAATTGTAAGAAAAACGTTGCAATTTTACTGTGGGAAAAAGCAGTGAATTCAAAGGGAAAATTTGCAAAAATATTAAAGTCACAAATTTCTGACCAAAAGTTGCAAAATTATAAGAAAATGATTGCAATTTGTAACTTTATCATGAAAAAGTAGTGAGTTAACAAGAAAAAGTTGCAAAATTTCCAGTCATAAATTTACAAGGAAAAAGTTGCAACTTTGTGAGAAAAAATGGCAAATTTCCAAAAGAAAGTTTTTGAATTTATGGTGAAAAGTAGCAAAATTACAAGAAAAGTCTTTTTTTTTGGGGGGGGGGGGGGGGGGGGGGGGTTTCTAAGAAAAAAGTTTGAATTTTAAAACAAAAAAGCAGTGAATTTATGAGGGAAACTTGCACATTTACAAGAAAAGTTGCAAAATTACAAGTAAAGAGTTGCAAAATTATAAGAAAAAAGTTGCAATTGTACTATGGAAAATGTAGTGAATTCACAGAAATTGACATAATGATGGGCTCAGGGAACACACACACAGGCTCGGGAAAGATTTAAGGCTTTATTCAACAACGAGTTTGAATGCGTGAGTGGAAGTGTGGATGTGATGTGGGTGAACAGGGTGCGTCGAGAGCAGGACAGTTCGCTGTGCAGCCAGGCAACCCTGAGGGCAGAGCAGAGCAGGGAATTAGCTACAGTCAAACGCCCCGTGGGGAGTAACCACAATATACTGCTTACGTGCAGATGAGATGGTGACTGGCGTTGGCGACGCTGATGCTGCCTGGAGGACAGCGCTGCTGCGCGCTCCTGACGTGCTGGAGGGAGGTTTGACAGGGAGAGGTGAGGAGGAGGAAATCCGCAGCCCTGGAGGTCCACCTGTGCACAGGGGAGAAGCTGGAGAGAAGGTAAGAGAAATTGTGCAGCTTACATGCTTGGAGAATGGTGCGCTGGCCGGGACGAAACGGTCGAGCGCTGGAGGTTTGGGAGCGTAGATGAGCAGACGACTCCAGGCCAAAGCAGAGGGCAGAGGGAGTTATATAGGCGGAGGCTGATGAGGCACAGGTGTGCGCGCCGCTGGCGCTGATGACCAGCGAGAGCAAGTTGTAACAGTACTCCCCCCCGAGCAGCGCCTCCCGGCGCTGGCTTACCTGGGTGCGCCCGGTGGAACTCCGTGATGAGACTCTTATCCAGCACCCAGGACGGGGGCACCCAGGATCTGCATTCAGGGCCATATCCTTCCCAGTCCACCAGATACTGGAGACTGCGACCACGGCGGTGGGAGTCCAGGATGGCTGTGACCCCCCATGCCGGATCGCCGTCGATCATCCTAGGGGGAGGAGGGGCTCTGGGAGGAGGACAGAGAGGGTCAGACACAACAGGTTTTATATGGGAAACGTGAAACATTGGACAGACCCGGAGGGAGGGGGGAGAGCCAAACGCACAGCCACCGGATTAATTATCTTAGTTATGGGATAGGGACTGATGAAGCGCTGTGCCAGCTTTCTCCTCTCAGCCTTCAACTTAATATCTCGGGTAGACAACCATACCTGCTGGCCCACCTGATAGTTGGGAGCGGCCCTCCTGTGGCGACTGGCGACTTGGGAATTGTGCTCCGCCGTGCATAAAAGCGCCTGGCGCGCCTTGGTCCAAATACGCCGGCAGCGCCTCAGATGAGCCTGGACAGAGGGGACTGCCACCTTACCCTCCTCTTCGGGGAACAAGGGTGGGTCATACCCCAGGGACGCCCGGAAGGGAGACATTCCGATGGCCGATGACAGGGTCGAATTGTGGGCGTACTCAACCCAGGGTAGGCAGGTGCTCCAGGAAGAGGGGCTAGAAGAGGTGACGCAGCGCAAAGCTGCTTCCAGCTCCTGGTTAGTGCGCTCACACTGCCCGTTCGATTGAGGGTGGTGGCCGGAAGACAGACTCACTGTGGCCCCCAGTGCGTTGCAGAAGGACTTCGAAACCCCGGAGACAAATTGAGGCCCCCGATCCAAGACCACATCCACCGGGATCCTGTGCAACCTGACCACATGTTGGACTAATAAGTCGGTCGTCTCTCGTGCCGAAGGGAGCCCGGAGAGAGGCACGAAATGGGCCGCCTTGGAGAATCGGTCGACGATGGTCAGGATGGTGTCATAGGAATTAGACTTGGGGAGACCGGTGACGAAGTCCAGGGCCACGTGAGACCAGGGCCTACCGGGGACCGGCAGTGGGTGGAGGAGACCAGCTGGGGGAGAAGTGGTGGTTTTACCCGTTGCGCACTGGGGACAGGCACGGACGTAGTCGGTGACGTCCCTCCTAAGGCCAGGCCACCAAAAGGATCGCTGGAGGAGCTCCACCAGCCTGGAGATGCCAGGGTGACAGGCGAACTTGGCCGTATGAGCCCAGTGAATGACGTTGCCCCGGACTGATGATGGAACGAACAGCCTCCCAACCGGACCGCCACCAGGATCAGGTTCCGCCTCCTGTGCCTTCCGGACCTTGGCCTTAATCCCCCACGAGACGGCCCCCACGACGCACGAGGTGGGCAGGATGGTGTGGTCCCGATCCTCAGGGTCTTCGGGGGCAAATTGTCTGGACAGCGTATCTGGTTTGCTGTTCTTGGAGCTGGGGCGATAGGTGATGGTAAACTTAAAGCGTCTGAAGAAGAGTGACCAACACGCCTGGCGGGCATTCAGACGCTTGGCCGTCCTCAGGTACTCCAAGTTCTTGTGATCGGTCCAGACCACAAACGGCTGAGCTGCTCCCTCCAACCAATGTCGCCACTCCTGAAGTGCGAGCTTCACTGCCAGGAGCTCCCTGTCACCGACGTCGTAATTTCGCTCAGCGGGGGAAAGGCGCTGGGAGAAGAAGGCGCAGGGACGCACCTGCCCATCTGCCGGTGAACGCTGGGACAGCACTGCCCCACCCCCGTGTCGGATGCGTCCACCTCGACCAGGCATTGGAGTGTCGGGTCAACCTGGGTGAGGACCCGGGAGGAAGCGAACTCCGTCTTCAGGGTCTCAAAGGCCGATGCTGCGTCCTTGGTCCACTGGAACGGCACCTTGGGGGAGGTGAGGCGGGTCAGGGGAGTGGCGATGGTGCTGTACTTCGGCACGAAGTGGCGGTAGAAGTTGGCGAACCCGAGAAATTGTTGCACCTGTTTCCTGGAGGAAGGGATGGGCCATTCCACCACCGCCTTGACCTTAGCCGGGTTGGGGAGAACCTGGTTGTGAGTGATGACGAACCCCAGGAAGGAGGTTTGGTTGGTGTAGAACTCACATTTTTCTGCTTTAACATACAGCCTGTTCTCCAGAAGACGCTGAAGGACCCGCCTCACATGGGCCTGATGCTCCTCACGGGTCCGGGAGAAGATCAGGATGTCGTCCAGATAAACGAAGACGAAGGCCCCCAGGAAGTCCCGGAGAACGTCGTTGATGAGGCGTTGGAAGACGACCGGAGCGTTGGTGAGCCCAAACAGCATGACCAGATACTCAAAATGGCCGCTGGGCATCCGGAACCCCGTCTTCCATTCATCACCCTCTCGGATCCGAACGAGGTGGTACGCACTGCACAGGTCCAGCTTGGTAAACCAGGAGGACCCCTGGAGGGAGTTGAAGGCCGAGTCCATCAGGGGCAGCGTGTACTTGTCCCTAATCGTGATGTCGTTGAGAGCTCAGAAGTTGATACAAGGCCACAGGGACCCGTCCTTCTTGCCCATGAAGAAGAAACCGGCTCCAACCGGGGATGAGGAGGGCCGGATGATGCTTGCGCTGAGCGACTGCTTAATATAAGCGTCCATAGCCTCGTGCTCCGGGGCTGACAGGCTGTAGAGGCGGCCTGATGGCAGGACCGCCCCCGGGCGGAGGTTTATGGCGCAGTCATAGGGCCGGTGGGGGGGGGGGGGGGAGACAGTGTTTTGGATTTACTGAAGACCAGGCCCAGGTCGTGGAACTCCGGAGGCACCAGGGAGAGGTCCGGCGGTGGTGAGTCAGAAGCAGGAAGCGGCACCGACGGGGCGCAGGCAGCGGACTGGAGACAGGTGCTCATGCAAAAGGTGCTCCAGGAGAGGAAGCTGCCGGACTGCCAGTCGAAGGTGGGGTTGTGAAGGCGCAGCCAGGGATAACCCAGGATGACAGGAGAAGCCGAGGTGGGTAAAACAAAGAGGCTGAGATCCTCCCTATGGTTGCCGGAGACGATGACTGAGACCGGTTTAGTCCTGTGAGTGACTCTCTCAAGAAGAGTATGGACCAGAGTGACCAGGTTAATGGGAGCTGGCAGCGCTTGGCAGGGAATGCCCAAACGGGTTACCAAGCTTTGAGAAATGAAATTCTGTTCTGCCCCCGAATCCACCAGTGCGTGTGTGACGTGGCCCGTGAGGTTATGACAGAACCTAACCGGGAGGAGGCATTTGGTGAGGGGATTAGAATGGGACGCGTCCGCGAGGCCCCCTACAACGACTCGCGGACGTCCCCTTTTGGCCAAATCGGACAGTCTTCCACAGAGTGCTGGTCTCCCCTGCAATACATGCAGAGGCCCAACTCTCTGCGGCGCTGTTTCTCCACAGGTGGAAGCTTAGCCCGTCTGATCAGCATTGCCTCGGTGTCGTCGGCGGACCCCGGAGCGGGTAACGCCAGGGGGCGAGACGGAGGGACGCGGGCGGAAGCTCCACTCGAGCGGCTGGATGCCCTCTGCTCAGCAGCCCGTTCCCTCAGCCTATTATCTAAGTTAATTGCCGAGGATATTAGTTCTGATAACTGGTCCGGAATATCCCGGGAGGCCAGCTCGTCCTGTAAGGACGAATTCAAACTTCGGATGAAGATGATGCTGAGCGCAGCTTCGCCCCACCCGACTTCCGTCACAACCACCCGGAAGTCAACAGTGTAGTCGGCGGCCGACCGGCTACCCTGACGAGGATTTAGTAGCCGGGTGGTTAGGACGTTATCCCGGTCCAAATGGTCAAAAACCTCCTTAAAATCATGCACGAATTGGGCGTAGGTTAGGTTCGCGTAGCTGGGCCTCACCATGACGGCGTAAGCCCAAGCTAGCGCTTGCCCTTCCAAAAGATTTGCCACATACCCAATTCGGCTATGATCTGAAGGAAAGTCCCCGGGGACGCGCTGAAACACCGACTCACATTGCAGGAGAAACCCGCGTGCTTCACCGAGTTTTCCGCTGAAGCGCGCGGGGGTCGGAATGGGACTGAGTCGGGTTAGCGGCCCCGAGCTAGCTGGGCTAGCCGGGGAAGGGACCGAAGTTTGCCCGCCGACCGGAGCCGGAGGGAAGGCCTGTGGAGGATCTAGGTGGTCTAATCGTTGGATAATTTGGGTGAGTTGATTGAAAATCACTTGTTGCTGATGAGCGATTAAATCAACCCGAGCCTCGAGGGTGGAAAGTCGGCGTGCGAGCCCGCTGTCCGCTGAGCCACTTGGCTGGAGTCGTACTGACATAATGATGGGCTCAGGGAACACACACACAGGCTCAGGAAAGATTTTAGACTTTATTCAACAACGAGTTTGAATGCGTGAGTGGAAGTGTGGATGTGATGTGGGTGAACAGGGTGCGTCGAGAGCAGGACAGTTCGCCGTGCAGCCAGGCAACCCTGAGGGCAGAGCAGAGCAGGGGAATTAGCTACAGTCAAACGCCCCGTGGGGAGTAACCACAATATACTGCTTACATGCAGATGAGATGGTGACTGGCGTTGGCGACGCTGATGCTGCCTGGAGGACAGCGCTGCTGCGCGCTCCTGACGTGCTGGAGGGAGGTTTGACAGAGAGAGGCGAGGAGGAGGAAATCCGCCGCCCTGGAGGTCCACCTGTGCACTGGGGAGAAGCTGGAGAGAAGGTAAAGAAATTGTGCAGCTTACGTGCTTGGAGAATGGTGCGCTGGCCGGGACGAAACGGTCGAGCGCTGGAGGTTTGGGAGTATAGACGAGCAGACAACTCCAGGCTGAAGCAGAGGGCAGAGGGAGTTATATAGGCGGAGGCTGATGAGGCACAGGTGTGCTCGCCGCTGGCGCTGATGACCGGCGAGAGCAAGTTGTAACAGAAATAAGTTGCTAAATTACAAAAGTCACAAATTTCCAAGAAAAAGGTTGCAAATTTATATATAAAAAAAATTAATTTACAGGGGAAAGTTGCAAAATTACAAGAAAAAATATTAATTAAAAAAAAGTTCCAAATTTCCAAGAAAAAAGTTTAAATTTTACTATGAAAAAGTAGTGGCTTTATGGGGAAACGTTGCAAATTCACAAAGAGTATAAATAGGATAAAGCATACTTCTAACCAGTTTTAAAATCAGTGAAATCAAAACTAACTCAAAGAGTACACAAGCAAATGTACTTGAGTAAAACTACTTAAGTAAGGGTAGAACGCATACAGTAAAACAACTTGGTAAAAATATTTTTTGTGGAAAAAGTAACTTGAGTAACTTTGTTTTTCCTCATAAATTTGCAGATTATGTTCTGGTTGTATAAGCAGTGGTTAGTACTCTCTTACTTCCCTACTTCTCTTGCAGAATAAGTAGATCAAACTACTTAACAAACTTCTAAATATGACCAATCAAATTAAAAATCCACACCTTCAGTTGTTTAATTGTACAATATATCAAAGTATATGAGATCGGTAGTGTTTTTTTCAGTGTTGTACCCACCACCCACATTTTTTTGATAATTTAAGATAATTCTGAAGTGGATTCCAAATTAGGCTGTCACGCCGCGCCATTCATCAGCGGTGCCACCTGCTCCCGCACCTGCTCGTCATCAACGGCGAGGGATAAAAGCCGTCTCGCCCTGAGCTTCGGCCTGAAGCCGTCAGACTTCGTCCCTCACCGTTGTGAGTCACTTCCAAAACTTCAGCGCAAATATTTGGGTAAGAAGCTCTTACCTTCTTTTTCTCCAGTCTGCTCCCCTGTGCACAGGTGGATTTCCCGGCGGCGGACGACGTCCTCCCAACGCCCATTCCTCGCTGCTGCACCGAGCTCTCCAGGTGGCTGTCTCCCGGGTCTCGCCTCTTGCTGTGCCAGCTATCCTGTCCATCCAAGTAAGTCCTTCTCTCGCCATAATCTCCTCTGTGTTGGTGTATGCCCGTCACCCTCTCCCTGTGCTTTTTCCATAGGGTTGCCCGGCTGTGCGGTCTCCTGCCTCTGTGCCTGAAGCAGACGCCGCCACCAACACATTGACATCCCACAGACACGCACTCATTCACGCCTGTTGTTAATAAACTATTTGAACTACTCTGAGCCTGTGTGTGCGTCTCCTGAGCCGTGTGTTATGTCATAGGCTATTTCTCACAAGACCTTGCTATTAAAATGATCATCTGAAAGTCCAACAGTCATTTTAATTGATATGGTGTGGAGAAAGGAAACAGGCGAGGCAACAAGCTAGATGACACATGAACTTTATTCCTTCTCCTGTGAAGAGTGTGGAAGGACGAGGTTGAGTTTATTTCACAAGTCAGGTTTATTCACACAGTCACATTGTCTTTTAATCCCAAGTCACAATGCGTCTTCTTCCAGGTCTTCTCACCTCCACCTAAAGTCACTGGTGGTCAGGAAATCCCTCAAGGCCATCTCTTTGCATACAAAAGGCCACAATTCACATCCTCCTGTTATCCCCTAGGAGGTTCAGTCCTTTTGTTCCTCTGAGACGTGAAGCATACAATAAGCATACAGTAATATACATGTGAAGCATATGAAACCCACATATGTGTCCCACATGACCCCCCCAAACGTCTAAGATGGAACAACGTAATAACAGTTTGCATGTCATAATAAAATCACGACACATCAGTCCACGTGCTGCTTGGGCCTCAGTCTTCTCCCGTATTTGCTGTAAGCAGGCTTTACCACCTCTGCGGCGCCCTCCTGCTGGGGAGCTGCTGTCTGAGGATGAGAACTGTTAGTCAATCTCTGTGGGTGTTCTGGGGAATGCTCTCTAGGGGGTCTGCCGCGCCGAGGAGCCTTAGCCAACTGCACACCTTCGTCAGCCACCACAAAAGCGGGTTTGAGCCTGTTTATGCCAATCATTTCTTTTCTGCCCCCCAAATCTAGCAAAAAATGCGTATCCCCTGTTTAAAGCACTCTATATGGTCCATCATAAGGTGGTCGTAACGGTGGGCGATAGGCATTATGTCTGACAAAAACAAACTCCGCATTTTTTAAAGCCTTAGGCACAAAAACGCGCGGAAAACTGTGGTGAACGGGGCCAGGTAGCGTGCTCGAGTCCATGCTACTCTGTAACCGCTGAGCTGGGGAGCACTCTGGCGCCGGATTATCTGGGAGAAATTCCCCAGGCAGCCGAAGTGGCTGTGCGAAAACTAGCTCAGCTGGGGAGGCTTCTAAATCCTCTTTAGGTGCAGAACGCAACCCCAATAAAACCCATGGTAGCCTGTCCACCCAATTTGCATCCGTAAGCGACGCTCTGAGGGCCGCCTTCAATGACCTGTGAAAACGTTTGCATAACCCGTTAGCCTGCGGGTTGTACGCGGTCGTGCGGTGGATCGTTGCCCCCAGGCTCCGGGCCATCGCTGACCAAAGTTCGGAAACAAATTGAGGGCCTCTGTCGGACGTAATGTCCGACGGGACTCCAAAACGCGCTACCCATGCCGTTAAAAACGCGCGCGCCACCTCCTCGGCTGCGGTTGATGACAGTGGAACCACTTTTGGCCAGCACGTGGTGCGGTCAACCATTGTCAGAAGATGTGTGCACCCCTGTGAGGGCGGGAGGGGGCCTACGAGGTCCACGTGAACATGATCAAACCTCTTAGCCGGAATGTGAAACGGCTCCAAGGGAGCTCTCGTGTGTCTATGTACCTTTGCTCGTTGGCAAGCCATGCAGGCTGCCGCCCACTCTCTAACTTGTTTGCGCAGGCTCGACCATACAAATTTCTCTCCCACCATTTTGACCAACACGCGCACTCACGGGTGCGCCAGAGAATGGATCGAGTCAAAAACGCGGCGGCGCCACGCGGCCGGTACCACAGGACGCGGTCGCCCAGTGGAGACATCGCAGATTGGGGGGGGCATACCGTCTTGCAGCACCCTGTTCTCCAGCCTTAACCCTGTTGGTCCAGACTGGAGCGCGCGCACGTCCGCATTGCTAACCTGATCCGCGGCCATGGCTGCATAACCTATCCCTACGCGGACTGGGGCCGCGCGCACTTCCGCGTCGCTAACCCGATCCGCGGCCATGGCTGCAAAATCTACCCCTACGCGGGCTGGAGCCGCCACGGCGCGCAAGAGGTAGTCTGCCACTACATTAAGTTTACCCGCCACATGCTGGATATCGGTAGTAAACTCCGAGATCGCGGCCAGCTGTCTCTGCTGCCGGCCCGACCAAGGTTCTGAAATCTTGGCCATCGCGAAAATCAGCGGCTTGTGGTCAACGAACGCGGTGAAACGGCGTCCCTCCAGCCAGAACTGGAAGTGGCGAATGGCCAAGTGGAGAGCTAACAACTCCCTGTCGAATGCGCTGTATTTTCGCTCACTATCGCGCAAGGTCCTGCTGAAAAAGGTGAGCGGTTGCCAGGCTCCGGCTACATACTGTTCCACGACCGCCCCTATGGCCACATCTGACGTGTCAGTAGTGAGCGCTATGCGGGCCGTTGGGACTGGGTGTGCTAACAACGCAGCGTTTGCCAGGGCTGTTTTGACTTCAGAGAATGTGTGCTCTCGCTCCGGAGACCATTCGATTTTATTTGTGGGTTTTTGTTTTTTTAGTGCAGCATACAATGGTTGCATGAGCTGCACTGCGTGGGGGAGGAAACAGTTATAAAAATTCACCATTCCCAAAAACTCCTGTAACACTTTGACCGTTTGTGGCTGGGGAAAATTTGTTACTGCGCGCACTTTGTCAGGCAGAGGAACCGCTCCTTCTGGAGAGACGCGATGCCCCAAAAAATCAATCTGTGTCACCCCAAACTGACACTTTGCTGGGTTGATTATTAACCCATGCTCTGCCAACCTCCGGAAAACTGCCGTGAGGTGGTTTTCGTGTTCGTCTTCGGATGCGCTGGCTACCAATATGTCGTCCAGGTAGACGAACACGAAGGGGAGATCGCGCAACACCGTGTCCATCATGCGTTGGAACGTCTGCGCAGCGCCTTTAAGCCCAAACGGCATGCGCAAAAACTCGAATAGCCCGAATGGAGTTATTACCGCTGTTTTGGGTATGTCCTCAGCGCGCACTGGGACCTGGTGGTAACCGCGTACCAAGTCTATCTTAGAAAAAACGCGCCCCCCCCGCCAAATGAACTGAAAAATCTTGGAATTGCGGGATCGGGTAGCGGTCGTGCACTGTAGCGTTGTTCAACCTGCGGAAATCACTGCAAGGTCGCCACGAGCCATCAGCTTTCGGGACCATGTGAAGCGATGAAGCCCATGGGCTTTTCGAACGCCTGATGATGCCTAACTTTTCCAGGTTGGCGAACTCCTTGCGCGCTATGGTCAGTTTAGCTGAATCCAAGCGCCGAGCTTTTGCAAAAATGGGCGGTCCGGTGGTAGTAATAAAATGTTCCACTCCGTGTTTAGCCACGGTCGCCGAAAATGTTGGGACCGTGAGTGCGGGGAACTGAGTGAGGAGTGTGTGGAACTTACCACTTGCAGCTGTGACGTTGGCTTGTGCTGTTGACGGGGCCACTCGAGCTGTACAGGGAATAGAATAAAAAGAGAGTGCATTAACCAGGTGTCTGTTAGCAAGATCAACCAACAAACCATGTGAACACAAAAAATCAGCCCCTAACATGTTGAAATTGACTGCAGCTATGACGAAAGTCCACTCGAATGTACGGCCGTGTAAAGACAGAAGCAGAGTCCTCTCACCGAAGGTCTTAATCGCCGAGCCGTTCGCTGCTGACACCCCGGGACCACTGGAAGGCGCCAGCCGGTCAGCGGAGGAAGGTGTAATGAAACTCAGCTGGGAGCCTGTGTCCACAAGGAAATGCCTCCCCGAGCGCGCATCCCTCAAGTAGAGCAGCTTATTCTCCTCTCCAAGGGCCGCAGCTGCTACCGACCCCTGGTCTTGGCGTTTCCCGAGCGCTTGAAATGGCACAGTGGTAAGCATTTGCGTGCCCTCTCTGCGAAGCGGCGATGGTAGAAGCAAAGGACGTCGTCTGCTCTGTGTTTCCTGGCCCCTGCTGCCGCCGTCGTCGGTGAGTCTGGTACTGCAGCTATCACAGGACGTCAGCCTCTCCCTACCAGGTGGGTCAGCGGGTATGGCTATCTACAAAGCACATTAATCTGAAGGCAGAGGCTAAGAAGATGTCCCAGCGGTTTATTGAGCCGTTTGCTATTACACGCATCATCAACCCTGTTTCTGTGCGCCTAGCCCTACCCCCTTCCCTCCGTATCTGCCCTACTTTCCATGTGTTGCAGGTTTAACCCTTCTGTTCCAGCCTTCTGTGTCCCCCTCCCAGGTCTCCACCTCCGCCAATGGTGATCGACGGCGACCCAGAGTGGAAGGTCAATGCCATCCTAGACGTCCGCCGCTGGGGTCGCGGCCTGCAATATCTGGTGGACTAGGAGGGCTACGGGCCAGAATGGAGGTCCTGGGTGCATCCCTCCTTCATGTTGGATAAAGATCTCATCAGGGACTTCCATCGGGCGCACCCAGGTAGGTTGGATCGACCGCCGAGAGGCATCTTGTTGGGGGGAGTACTGTAATGGTCTGCTCTGGCTGCTCATTCCCCTCAGTTGCACACACACCTGTTCCTCATCACGGCCTGGGCTATTTAAACCATGCTGCCCTGGGATCCGTGCGGAGTTGTATGTCAACCTTCATGAGACCCACTCACGCCTTCTTCGTTGTTCCAGAGTTCCTAGCCTCAGCCTGCCTTCGTCCTCTCTTCCAACCCTCTGCCAGTCAGCGTCAGGAAGGAAATCTCCATTACCCAAATAAGACATCGCTCATTCTCCCTAATCCACTCTCAGTCCCCTGTGCACAGGCGGAGCTCCGTGGCGGCGGATCTCTCTCCTCCCTGGCGACAGACCGAGCCACACAACTCCACTTGACATATATTCACTCGCTACAAGCAGCAGCTGGATCAGTGGACGCTGTCCTCCTGGCCGTAGCCGCCGAGCTGAACCTGAGCATCATCACATCTTTGCAAACAGTAAGCCTAGGATTAAACTGCACATCTCCACCTGTATTGCCACTAACTGTCCTGCCTCTGTTTGTCCATAGGGTTGCCAGGTCATACGACGTTCTGCTCTCCCCCAGCTGCTGCAAGATCACACATCCACACATTATTGTTAATAAATATAATTGTATCTATTTCGGTGTCCGAGTCTGTTCGCTGGGTCTACAACCATGTCACAACACATTTATTTTAACCATACTTTTAATTTCTTTGAAATTAAAACATATGACTGGCTATTGTGGGTCTCAGGCTTTCTGTTTTAAACATATTACTTTCTTCAGGAATGATCTGAATTAAATATGCTGCAGTCTCTTATAATTAATTAAATCATCTTTTGTAAAAACTACACAATTCACCCCCCCCCCCCGCACACACACACACCACCCTAAATCATTTAAACTACTAAACTGGGTGTAATTCAGCATAAACTTGGTCTTTATTTTGTGTATTTTTATTTTGACAAAGATTCATATCAAGCCAGTATTTTTTTTTTTTTTTTTTTTTTTTTTTTTTTGGTGGGGTGGAGCTGGGGTGAAGGGATGGTCAGTGATGAACAGGTGACCAATCAGGAGCTTTATGTTGAGAAACCTTATATAGTGTTTTGGTGCATTATGGTGAAGTGCGGTGTAGTGACGTGCACTTCCCCTCACGCCACTACACCACCGTATATACGTAAAGTGGAGGGCGTCCATATTGTGGCCTCTTTGACTGATGCCCTCTGCCAGGTGCCTGCTGTGTAACCGTTGTACAACACTATTCAATAAAGCTGTGTTCGTCCAGTCATCTTGCCTCATCTGTCGCCCAGGTATTTTACCATACATAAAATTTGGCAATCGAGGATTAACTCATGGAATCATGTATTACACCACTTTTCCCCTTTCTCGAGCTCCTGGGTGAACTGCCGGTGCCTTGGCCTATGTGGTTTGAGGCTTTCCAGACGTATTTCACCACACTGGACCTCGATATGCTCGACAAGTTAAGAGCATGTGCACTACTTGTTCATAACCTGGGTATTGAGGGCCAGCAAGTCCTGCACACACTCGGCGCTTCAGACTTTTTTGAAGATGATGTGGAGCTGCTAGCCAACCATTTTCACACCCCGGATAGCATGACTGTCCGTAGGATTCATTTTCGGCAGTGACATCAGCGGGTAGGTGAGCCTATTCATCAGTTTGTCGCCGACTTAAGGCACCTACCTAGCGAGTGTTGCTTTGGGCCATTGGAAGATGAAATGTTACGTGACCAGCTCATGGAACACACATGCAGCACCGCATTGCAGGCTAGGCTACTCACGACGCCCAGTAACTCAACATTAGCCAAAGCTGTTGAACTAGCTCTCCAGCGGGAGACCGCAGACAAGCTAGCTTTGGCGCTAACCTGGTGCCAGTCACAGCAGCCGCCGGAGCCTCCTGCTGTGGCAAATGTTGCAGACTCGGATAGTGAGGATAGCTTAGACAACAATACTATGGAAGCCAATGCTGCCAGCTGAAAGTTTGCCCCGGGAAAACCCCTGTGCAAGGGTTGTGGGTCTGCAATGCACCGTAAGAAGGCTAAGGACTGCCCAGCTAGGGGAGCACATTGTAGCAGATGTGGACGATTGAACCGTTATGCTAGAGTGTGCCGTGTATCTGAACCGGAGAGCCCACGGAAGAAATCACTCCGCCCACCCCCGACGACCATCCATAGGTGCCCCCAGCACAAATAGGTACCTGTTTTGCATAGTGGAGTTGGACGGCGTGGAGGTGCCGCTGTTGCTCGACAGGGGAGTGGAGGGATCGTTGCTGAACTGGGCCATGGTGAAGAAGTTTTTTCCCCCACTACAGGATAAGAGGTAACCCGGCACCGTTGTATGGTTATGGAGGTGGCAGGCTGTGCACAGTCGGGACTTTGGAGTTAAACGATTTGGTACAAGTCTGCAATGATGGTTGACTTCACGTTCCACGTGACAGCTCGAGGCGATAACATCATGAGCTGTGATTTGTTTTATGGACAGGGTTTCACCATAAAAGACAACGCGGGGAATGAATGGTTGGGTTGTGGCCAATGGAACCCTCCAGTTCTGGTGGTCGATGAGGACGTTGTGTGGGACAAAGCGCTAACGGACACCACGGCGGTCAAGCAGGACCAGCTTCGCTCAGGTTTGACGCAGGAGGGTCTCAGTGCTGGCATTCGGGAAACGATAGAGGGGGGTACTGAGCGTGGTGGCGAGGTGCCTGCACTGGTGAGTGACACAAATGTGCTAGCCACAGATGCCTCCGGAGCTCTGCTGCAGGGGGATGGAGGGTCTGCAGCTATGATGATGAACGCTACGACAGTTTTAGAAGAGGTCGGGGCTAGACCAATGAGCATGGAGGAACCGCATGCTGGTTGGTTCGGGTTCGGAGTGAAGAACGTCCACGGTGAAGATAGGCCATAACACAGCCAGCTGAACATCGAAGGTGCCTGTGCATTGTGGCTAAGCTGGGCGCAGCATACTTCAGGTTGTCCGATGGCTTGGCGAGGCACGCCAATCAGCTTCGGCGTGTCTGGGAAGAGGCTCCAGGTGATGAGGCTGGATGAGGGCCAGAGTTGGTGGTGAAGAAGCAAGACTCCATCGTCCGTAAGATCAGCCATTGTCCCGGGAGTCTGCTGCTTCCAAGGGCGTGCTTGCTGAGGGGCTGCCCTGGGCCCCACCATGCCGGTTCTACTCCTCCTACCCAAGGAATAGTGCTGTAAATAATTGTGTGTTTATAGTTCTTGTGTTCTGATGAATATGTGTTGTATTAGGGGATTGTTTTGTGTATTTTGTTTAGTTTAGGAGCACAGTGTGTAATTTTACTTTATGTATGGACTCTCTTTTAGTTTATTGGGTGGCAGAATAATTCACCCCGCCATGTGAGCTGCACGGTAGTCCACCCATTAGCCCTAGTTTAGGTTATTTTGTGTGGATGTGTTAGGTCATTTTAGCATGTTGTTTTTCATTATGTTAGTGTGTGATTCGGGTCCCAAATTTTTTTTGAGGGGGGAGGGGATGTCAATTGTGTGTGTCGTTTTGGACTTTCTAAAGGGGGGTAGAGTGTTATATAGTGTTTTGGCACACTATTGTGAAGTGCGGTGCAGTGACGTGCAGTTCCCGTCATGTCATTGCACCGCCCTATAATAAGGCGGAGGGTGTCCATATTGTGGCTTCTTTGACTGGTGTCCTCTGCCAGGTGCCTGCTGTGTAACCGCTGTTCAACACCATTCAATAAAGATGTGTTCATCCAGTCATCTTGCCTCATCCTTCACCCAGGTATTTTATCATACATAACAAAATCCCGGCATGGCGCTCTGAACTGTGGGTAATTTCCTTACCTTAAGTCAGCAGGAAAAGGGGTCATTTAAGGGCTCAAAAAGTCAGCGAGTGATCAGTCAACCACTTCCTGATTTCACACTGGGACAGCCCTAAACCCTGTGTCCCTACCCGATTTGGAAGACAACCTAATTTGGAGTACGCATGTGCAAGACACTCCCCCATCTTAGAACGCAGGCGACGGCAACACAAGAGGGACAATAATCTAAGGAAGCCCTACCTGATTTGGATGTACGCGTATTCGTAAGTTTAGACACACGCCAGATTGGACTGTGGATGTGTGGCATATTTTTCCCCAATGTTCCTTTTTCGATTGTGAGGATGAAAGTATAGAACATGTTTTTGTAGATTGTCCCCATGTCTTTTTACTTTTTGGTCTGATTTGCAGAAATTATTCGGAAAAATGTCATACTAACTAAATTCCACGTTTTACTTATGTGTAACAGAAAGGTTTATAATCAATCTCATTGTTATTCTAGTGAAATATTACATTCACAAGATGAAATTGTTATGTGTGAGATTTGACTCTCGGGGCTTGCTGTAGCCTGGCCGAGGGTGTTGGGGTAATGACGTCAGATGGGATACGGCTAGAGTGTATATTGTGTTGTTCTAGATAATAAAGTCAGTTCAGTGTTCAGTTGAGAGTGGCTCCAGTCTCATGTTATTCGGACATAACATTTGGCGACGAGGATAAACCATGGGAGCATATATCAGACAACCACCTCCATTTTTACAATCTCTGGGCACACCAACTATACCATGGGCTCGCTGGAGGGAGACGTTTGACGTGTATGTGGCTGCAGCCGGTCTGAGCGGCGTCGATGAAGAGACGGAGGAGCCTAATGGTCCACTACCTTGGTGAGGAAGGCCAGCGGATATTTTTTGGGCTGTGTGGCAGCGGCTCACTGAAAGACGGTTTTAGAATTAATGGACTGTATTTTCAGAGACCATTCCACCGTCACGACGCGGAGATATGAGTTTTTTGACCGCCAACAGCAAGCGGGTGAGTCCACTCAGTCCTTTATTACGGCGCTCCATAGCCTAGCAAGAGAATGCGCCTTCGGGCCTATCGAGGAGGAGCTGGTCCGGGGTAAGCTAGCCCACGGTACTAACAATGTGTGGCTGAAGAGCAAGCCAAAGCTAATTAAAGATACTCTCGTTGGAAAAGGTGTTCAAACTGGTCAGGCAGATTGAGTCCACAGTTCAGCTGAGTCTGCCGGTGTTGGCTAAAGGGAGTGTAGCCACCCAAGCTTTCCCACCAAGCACAGCTGTTAGCAAAGTAGCTAATTCTCTGGGGCGGATTCCCAGGAGGCGGCAGACTGTGTCACAGGACAGGGCCTACACTATCACTGCTAAGTCATCGGCGGCAGAGTCCAGAGACACGACACGGGTGTGTGTAGCACACGCGAAGAAGGGACCGTTGAAATGATATGTGCTAAAACTCGACAGTGTTGACGTGCCGCTTATAGTTGACTCAGGGGCCGGTAGGTCCATACTGAGTATGGCTACTTTGAAGAGACTTTTCCCAAATAAAACCATCAATGCTAGAGCAGTGAAATGTTTGGGTATGGCCACGCCGAAATTGAAATGGCGGGCACAGTCTACTTTTCAGTGAAATGTGGGTTGAAGATGGTTCCCACATTCACTTTCCAAATTTCGCACCAGGGGGCAGACTTGCTAGGGATAGATCTACTGGGTGAATTGGGATTCTCCATCAAAGACCCAGAGGGCTCGACAGTACTGACAGTGTACCCTGAATGGCATGTCCACTGGCCGGTGCTGTTTAGAGGCCTGGGATGCATCAGCGTGTTCCACCACCGCCCGCTCATAGACCCAAGTGTGACGCCGAAAATTCAGCCGCTACGGTGGCTTCTCCTCGCCCTATGGGACGATGTCACAGCAGAGTTGAACAAACTGCTAGAAGCAGCCATCATCAATAGAGTGGATGCTTCACCCTGGATATCAAATATCGTGGTGGCCAAGAAAAAATCGGGTGGCATCCGACTGTGTATTGATCTTAGGATGGTGAATAAAGCAATCGTCCCAGACAAGTACCTGCTCCCCACGATGGAGGAACTCACCGCCACATTCAGCGGTTCAAAGGTATTCACGAAGCTGGATCTTCGCCAGGGTTACCTGTAGGTGCTCCTCCACCCAGCCGACAGGAAACTGACAGCGTACGTGACCCACATGGGTGTGTTCAGGTACACCTGCATGTTTTTTGGTCTGAGCTCAGCACCCAGCTATTTTCAGAAAATAATGTCCACGATTCTGGACGGCCTCAAGGGTGTGGTGGGAAACACACACAGTTGGACATCTGCGGCGAACTACATACAGCACCCCCGAACAGCCAGCTCCTGTTTGTGGTCTACGACCTGTTCTCAAAGTGGCCGGGGGTGTTACCCACTAATTCAGTCACGACGGATGTGGTTATGGGTTTCCTCTCATCACTGTTCGCCAGGTGGGGGGTCCTGAATGTAATCACGACTGACAATGGCCCGCAGCTCACCTCTGGGGAGTTTGAAGAGTTCTTGAGCGCTAGGGGCATGGAACACATTAAAACCACGTTCTACCATTCCCAGGCCAATGGGGGCATTGAACGTTTTAACAAAACCCTGAAAAATGGACTGAGAGTCCACTTGGCAGACGGCTTCGTATTTCTGGACGCCCTCCAGAGCACACTCCTCCACTACAGGGCAACGGCCCATGCTACGACAGGATGCTCCCCAGCGGCTCTCATGCTGGGACGCAAACTACTTCTGCCTTTGGATCGACTGAGACCACCCACGACTCCTCCTCCAAGGAATATGGTCTCTCCACGGGACCGGGTCGCTGCGCAACAGCGTAAGATGAAGCAACGATTTGACAGGAACCACAAGACGAGAGCCCACGGATAGAAGGTGATGGATCAAACACCCTAACCGGACGCATAAGCTGCAGCCATTCTGGACAGGGTCCCTGCGGATCACGAGGTGACAGGGCCAGGACATGTTCGAGCTTGCGGATGGGTCGCGGTGGCACTCCAGTAGACTCAAAAAGTTGCCACTGGAACAGAGGACTAGAGCTACAGCAGGACAACCTGATGTGAGGTGGGACTTGTTGGACTGGGATGGTGAGAACTCACAGGTGCGGCCGACGGTGCCTGGTGCAGAGTCCCCGCCTAGGGGATGCCCAGTTAGAGTTCGTCAGAGGCCCAGGTACCTGGAAGACTATGTATTGAAGACAGTACAGTACTAGCTAATGTGTGTTGGGACTAAGCGGCAGAATAATCCGCTCCAACATGGCGGGGCATTCTGGTAGTGTTATATCGGTAAAATGACTAGGCAGGGGGCGAGTCTTCATGCAGAATCTAACTCCTTTATTATGTGAACTTGTGTTTATATACAGAGTGGGCCGTGCCCGCCTGACGTCACCCTGTGGGTGGGCACGGCATCCCAGACACACACATTCTCATACATAACATTCTCTCCCCATTTAGAAAAATGCAAAACCACACACACCATTGTAACCTCCCAAATTTAGAAACCTGAATCACACACTAAGAACAAGGAGAATAATACTATTATGAACATCCTATCACATTCACACAAAACAACTAAACTGGACCTTGTCTCTTGAAAATACAAAATAATCCCATATTATTCACATTCACTCACATTCACTCACATGCACACCAGCATCAAATATATACAAACTACACACTTTCTCACATATATATACAGTGGGGGAAAAAAGTATTTAGTCAGCCGCCAATTGTGCAAGTTCTCCCACATAAAATATGAGAGAGGTCTCCAACTTTCATCATAGGTATGCCTCAACTATGAGAGACAAAATGAGAAAAAAAAATCCAGAAAATCACACTGAAGGATTTTTAATGAATTAATTGGTAAATTCCTTGGTAAAATAAGTATTTGGTCACCTACAAACGAGCAAGATTTCTGGCTCTCACAGACCTGTAACTTCTTCTTTAAGAGGCTCCTCTGTCCTCCACTCGTTACCTGTATTAATGGCACCTGTTTGAACTCGTTATCAGTATAGAAGACACCTGTCCACAACATCAAACAGTCAGACTCCAAACTCCACTATGGCCAAGACCAAAGAGCTGTCAAAGGACACCAGAAACAAAATTGTAGACCTGCACCAGGCTGGGAAGACTGAATCTGCAATAGGTAAGCAGCTTGGTGTGAAGAAATCAACTGTGGTAGCAATTATTAGAAAGTGGAAGACATACAAGACCACTGATAATCTCCCTCGATCTGGGGCTCCACGCAAGATCTCACCCCGTGAGGTCAAAATGATCACGAGAACGGTGAACAAAAATCCCAGAACCACACTGGGGGACCTAGGGAATGACCTGCAGAGAGCTGGGACCAAAGTAATAAAGGCTACATCAGAAACACACTACGCCACCAGGGACTCAAATCCTGCAGTGCCAGACGTGTCCCCCTGCTTAAGCCAGTACATGTCCAGGCCCGTCTGAAGTTTGCTAGAGAGCATTTGGATGATTCAGAAGAGGACTGGGAGAATGTCATATGGTCAGATGAAACCAAAATAGAACTTTTTGGTAAAAACTCAACTTGTTGTGTTTGGAGGAGAAAGAACACCATACCTACTGTGAAGCATGGGGGTGGAAACATCATACTTTGGGGCAGTTTTTCTGCAAAGAGACCAGGACGACTGATCCGTGTAAAGGAAAGAATGAATGGGGCCATGTATCGTGAGATTTTGAGTGAAAACCTCCTTCCATCAGCAAGGGCTTTGAAGATGAAACGTGGCTGGGTCTTTGAGCATGACAATGATCCCAAACACACCGCCCGGGCAACGAAGGAGTGGCTTTGTAAGAAGCATTTCAAGGTCCTGGAGTGGCTTAGCCAGTCTCCAGATCTCAACCCCATAGAAAATCTTTTGAGGGAGTTGAAAGTCCATGTAACAAAGCGACAGCCCCAAAACATCACTGCTCTAGAGGAGATCTGCATGGAGGAATGAGTCAGGTCTTTTGGTGTACAAGGGGCGCTGCTGAAGTCATTCTATGACACGGTGGTGGCATCAGCCATCACTTTTGGAGTGGTCTGCTGGGGCAGTGGCATTACTGCAGCCGATAGGAAGAGACTGAACAAACTGATTAAGAAAGCTAGCTCTGTCCTGGGGCAGCGCCTTGATCCGATGGAGGAGATAGGAGAGAGAAGGACGGTGGCTAAACTGTCATCTCTGCTGGAGTCCGAGTTCCACCCTATGCAGGACATACTGAATGCACTGAGGAGCTCATTTAGCAGCAGACTACATCATCCCAGGTGCACAACCGAGAGGTTTCGTAGGTCCTTCCTACCAACGGCTGTCAGACTGTACAACCTAAGCAGGGCTGCTCGCAGAGATAGCAAAAAGACGTAACAAACTAATAGTTTTTTGAATGCAAAAGATGCAATAGACTTACACAATGGTCCTCTCCGGCATACAACTAGGAACATACCGGTCGCTATGGAGGGTGAGAATATGTATGGGCACATAATCATACCATGTAGGATAACTAAGTAGACGGTTATGCTGTTTCATTCCATCTAGCAACAATGCTCTGCACTGTGTGTGTTTATATATTTGCATATTTATTCCATCTAGCTACAATGCTCCGTACTGTGGGTGTTTATATATTTATATATCTACATATTATTCCATCTAGCTACATTGCTCCGCACTGTGTGTGTTTATATACTTGCATATTTATTCCACCTAGCTGCAATGCTCCGTACTGTGGGTGTTTATATATTTACATATTTATTCCATCTAGCTACAATGCTCTGCACTGTGTGTTCATATATTCATATATTTATTCCATCCAGCTACAATGCTCTGCACTGTGTGTCTGTGTGTGTGTGTATATATATATATTTTATAGTAATACGTACATATGTTTATTAGCTGCTCTTGCTTGCTTGTTTTTTTTCTTGCCTTCTGATTGTTGCTCTGAGTGTTGCTATCCCTGTGCTGTTGCAATCCTGGAATTTCCCCGTTGTGGGACTAATAAAGGCTTATCTTATCTTATCTTAAAATACCAGCAACAGTGTGTGAAAACCTTGTGAAGACTGACAGAAAACGTTTGACCTCTGCCATTGCCAACAAAGGGTATATAACAAAGTATTGAGATGAACTTTTGTTATTGACCAAATACTTATTTTACCGAGGAATTTATCAATTAATTCATTAAAAATCCTTCAATGTGACGGAATCACAAAATAAAACCCTACTGTCAGAAATACAACCTAAAGAATTGGAAAAAGCAATTATGAAACTTAAAGCTAACAAATCCCCAGGAGCAGATGGCTATACAGCAGAATGGTACAAAACCTTTAAACAGCAACTATCTCCTCTCCTCCTGAAAACATTTAACTACGTCCTCCACACAGGGGAAATCCCCCCCTCCTGGAGAGAAGGGGTCATTGCAGTTATACCTAAACCTGAAAAGGATAAACTAGAATGCTCCAACTACAGACCAATCAGTGTATTAAATCAGGACTATAAGCTTTTTCAACTATGACCCAAATCATTTTTCACTAAATGAACTCAAAACTAACTGGGAGTTGGAATCTATGAAATATCTGGGGGTCAATATCCCGAAACAACTCGACAAAATTATAACACTAAACTATGATCCACTGGTGACAAAAATAAAATCTGACCTAGCAAGATGGAATATGATACCATTCTTAGGTACCGCACAAAGAATTGAAGCAGTCAAAATGAATATACTTCCATGTCTTCTATACCTTTTCCAAACAATACCGGTAGAACCTCCCAAAAAAACATGGCAGGAACTGGACAGAAGGATCTCAAGATTCATATGGCAGGGTAAGAGACCTAGAATCAGATATAGAACCCTACAGCTAAACAAAGACAAAGGTGGGCTCGCACTGCCAAATATCAGGGACTATTTTATAGCTGCACAAATTAAAACTTTAGTAGAGATATGTAACCCAGTCTACACTACACAATGGAAGGAGATGGAATGCCAAATAACAAGTGACATCCCCCTACAGGCGATAATAGGGAACAATGCCTTAACTAAACTCCTGAATAACACTAACCCGTGGATAGAGACCCTGCTAAAAATTTGGTTTAAGATAGTCAGAGAGAATCAAGCTAAAGAGCCCTATCGACTTCTGCAATGGATTGCCTATGATCAAGACTTTACCCCCAATAAAACAGACACTAGATTTAAAAAGTGGAAAGAGAAAGGGCTGATAAAATATTACGATTTTTTTAAGGGGCAAACTTTAAGAAGTTTTGAAGATTTGAAAAAACAAGGTCTAATAAATCAAGATCTTTACAGGTTCTTTCAGCTTAGACACCACATAAACAATATACTTAAAAAGGAGGATTTGGAAAGGGCCCAGTCAGGTGTTCTGAAGGTCTTCTTAATGGCATATAAAGGGATCCCAGGGATCAGATACATTTCTAAAATATACCAAGGTCTTCAAGACTTAAAAGGAGACAACACATCGTATATAAAAGAGAGATGGGAAAAAGAGGGGAATTTCACTTTACAATTGGAAATATGGGAAAAGCTAAATAAACAGCAATGGAAAAGTACCTCATCCCTGCAGTGGAGAGAATTTGGATGGAAAAACTTGGTAAGATTTTTCAGAACACCTGCACAAAACAAATTACCCATAAGGGGTTGAACTGTTGGCGCTTGTGTGGTGAAAAGACTGCAAATCATTTTCATGTGTTTTGGTCATGCCCAGTTATCCACCAATATTGGACCAACGTACAGACAATATTGGGGAAAATATTCAAAATAACAGTTCCCTTTTCTTTTGTAACTTTGTATTTGGGTTTATTACCGGACTCACTGGAAAGACGAGGAGATAAATACTTATTCAATGTTTTAATATTGGCAAGTAAAAAAGCCCTAACTAAAAAATGGATGCTGAAGGACTGTCCTACACCTGAAGATTGGATTAACGTGATTCAAGACATTTACTCGATGGAAAAGTTGACATTCGCACTGAGACAGGACATGGATGGGTTCATAAACTTTTGGCAACCCTGGATCACATATGTGTCTTCCATTAGAACTAATCTTTGACAAATACCATTTCAATAATGGTCCCGCTCTTTGTTCCAACGCTACTCAATTGCTCTTTTTTTTTTTTCCACAATATCTTTATTGAACCTTTTTTTTTTTTTTTTTTTTTTAACAAACATGATACAAACAATCAAACACTAACGCTAAAGTACTACAAAAAAAAAAAAAAATGCACTAAAAACACCAACAACCACCAACAAAATCAAGTCTTCAACAATGCTCCTCTGTTTAGTCTAGACAATCCAATACATAAGTATACATATTATGTTCACCAGTTTGGAATTTACAAGGTCCACACACATCATTCACCTTCTTCTTCAAGAGTTATGTTTAAATTTTTTACATAATCAATAAAAGGTCTCCATATATTCTCAAACACAATTTCCTTTGATTTCAGTATATATGTTATTCTTTCTAATGGAAGGTTTGTT
Organism: Pholidichthys leucotaenia; assembly: GCA_020510985.1. Taxonomy (NCBI): domain Eukaryota; kingdom Metazoa; phylum Chordata; class Actinopteri; order Cichliformes; family Pholidichthyidae; genus Pholidichthys; species Pholidichthys leucotaenia. Next base: position 152,812,323 of record CM035838.1, read on the forward strand.
AACATCTGTCTTAACCACTGAGTCACATCTGGTCTATGAGTCTTTTTCCATAATAGTGCAATACATTTTTTGGCATTAAGCAAACTGAGGTCTATGAATGTTCTTTCACTTTTATTAAAATTATGCTTTTCTGGGTACAGACCCAACAAAAACAGTTTAGGATTCAGTATGATTTGTTTTGAGATTATTTTTTCAATTGTTACCCTCACCTCTTCCCAAAACATTCTTATTAATCTACATTCCCATAAACAATGAAATAGGGTTCCTTTACTTTCCATGCATTTTGTGCATGTATCTGGTATATTTTTGTTATATCTATTTAACTCCTCCGGTGTAACATACATCCGCATTAACCATTTGAAATGTATCAATTTAAGGCGTGCATTTATTGATTTGGTTTGAGCTTCTGTACAAGCCAATTCCCATTGTTCCTCCGAAATTTCAATTTGCAGATCTTCTTTCCAGTAGTTTAATCTTTTCAGTGAATTTTCACTTGAAGATAGTGTCAATGAGTTATAAAACTCTGAAATAATACCGTTTCTTTTACTATCTTTCATCATCATTTTTTCCAAGGATGAATAAATAGGTCGAGTGAGAGCTTTATTTTGATTTGATCGAATAAAGTTTCTAAGTTGAAGATATTTAAAAAAATGTGTTCTATTGAGATTAAATTTGATCCTCAGCTCTTCAAAAGACATTATGTTGTCTGCACATGGCAAATATAAATCCTGAATCTTTTGTATCCCTTTTAAATTCCATACTTTAAATACAGCGTCCGCTCTCCCTGGTTTAAAATATTGATTACCCCATATTGGACTAAATTGTGACAATAACTGTGGTTCTTTTAAATAGTTTTTAGCTTCACACCATATTTTGATCATATGCTTTACAAATGGATTTTTAACTTGTTTTTGTAATTTTTTTGCCGAATCTGAGTATATGAATATGGGAAGAGGTAAAGGTAAATTGTATGATTCCATTTCAGTCCAGTGAGGGAGATCATTTGATGAAAAATAATATGTCATAGACCTCAGTTGTGCCGACCAATAATACAACATAAAATTTGGACATTTCAGACCTCCACGATCAAATGGTAAATGTAATAAAGACAGACGTAATCTAGCCCTCCTGTTGTTCCATATAAATTCCACTAACTTTTTTTTTATTCTTGAGAATAGATCTAAAGGTGGTGATAAGGGAATGTATTGAAATAAATAAAGTATTTTAGGTAAAATATTACTTTTAAGTATATTGATTCTCCCGATCATCGACATTGGTAGTGACATCCATCTCTGAGTTAACTCAGTGATATCTGACATTAAGGCTTCATAGTTGACGCTGGCGACTGATTCTAGCTTAGGCATAATTTGGATTCCTAAATATTTAAACTGATTTACAACATTGAATTGATTTGCCTCAGGGGCTGGGTAATTTCTCTGGGTCTCATTTAGCATTAATATTGAAGATTTAGTTTTATTTATTTTATATCCTGATATTTCCCCAAAATTCTTTATTAAATTCAACAAGGTTGGAATTGATTTTTTTAGATTCGACATAAACAAAATTATATCATCGGCGTACAGGGAGATTTTATGTTCTATTGGTCCAACTTTAATTCCATATATTTGTGAATGTAAACGTATCGCTATCGCTAAAGGTTCAATTGCCATAGTAAACAGTAAAGGTGAAAGTGGACAGCCTTGTCGACATCCTCTATTGATTTTTATTGGTTTTGAAATATTGTTATTTGTTAGGATTTCTGCTGTAGCATTATTGTATATTATTTGAACCCATTTTATGAAATTATTTCCAAGTCCAAACCTTTGTAGGACTTCAAAAAGAAAGGGCCATTCAACTCTATCAAAGGCCTTTTCGGCGTCCAATGATAGGAGAGCTGTATCCGGTGCTTCTTTATTAAAATAAATAATATTAAATAGTCTTCTTACATTATGGAAGCCTTGTCTACCCTTTATAAAGCCATTCTGATCTCGATTAATAATATTTGGTAAAATTTCTTGTATTCGTCTTGCTAAAATTTTACAGATTATCTTAAGGTCGGCGTTTAATAGGCTTATTGGTCTCATATTTTCACATTTATTAGAGGGCTTACCTGGTTTTGGCAGCAGTATAATTAAGGCATTATTTATGTATGATGGTAAATTATTATTTTGAAATGCTTCTAAAACCATTTCCAAAAAAGGTTTTATTAATTTATTCTTAAATTTTTTATAAAGGTCAACTGGAAGACCATCTGGTCCTGCACTTTTTCCTGATTTCATATTATCAATGGCTAGCCCAACTTCTTCTTGACTAATTTTAGACTCCAATATCTCCCTGTTTTCATTTGGTATACACGGTATAGATAGTTCGTTCAAAAACCCATTTAGTTTTGTTAAATCAGGTTCATTTTTGGTATCATATAATTTTTCATAGTAATCTCTAAAGGCTCTATTAATTTCTAAAGGATCTATAACTACCTGTCCGTTACTTATAATACTGGTAATTGGTGTTTTAATTTCCAATTGTTTAATCTGCCATGCTAATAATTTTCCTGATTTTTCACCTTGTTCATAAAAAGATTGTTTCAATCTTAGAAGACTCGAGGCAGCTCTATTCGCTGATTTTTTGTCGTATTCAGCTCTCAAAATCAGTAATTCATTCTCCAACCTTGGGTCACTTCCTGCATACACTTTTTCCTGAAGACTTTTTATTTTATGTTCCAATTTAGCTCTCTCCTCTCGAGTCTTCTTAGATTTTGATCCTGTATAACTAATAATATGTCCCCTAATAAAAGCTTTGAAAGCCTCCCACTTTACACATGCTGATGTTTGTGTAGTATTGATGTCAAAGAACTCGTCTATCTGTTTTTCTATATACTTGACAAATTCCTCATCCTGAAGCCATTTATGCTGAAATTGCCATCTACCTGATTCCTTTGTCAATTTTTTATCTACATATATTAGACAACAGGGTGCATGATCAGAGATCACAATGTTATCATAAAAGCAGTTTTGAATCTTGGACCTTAATTCTGTGGAAATCAAAAAATAATCAATACGTGAGAATGTCTTGTAGGTACTGGAATAACAAGAATAGGCTTTAACTTGTGGTTTCATTTCTCTCCATATATCTAACAATCTCAATTCTTTCATAAAATGATTAATAGTCATCCTACATCCAATGTGCGTACAATCCAGTCCTGTTGATCTATCCACACCTGGATTCAATGTACAATTAAAATCCCCTGCTATTATATGTTGCCCTGTAAGTGATGATAAGATGAGAAATAAATTAGCAAAGAACTTCTGATCATCTATATTGGGACCATATAAGTTCACAAGATTTATATTTTCTAATAGCAAAGAACCTTGAATGATTACATATCTTCCAAATTTGTCTCCAATTACATTTTTCACTTGAAAAGGAACTGATTTATGTATGAGAGTCATAACTCCCCTGGCTCGGGATGAAAATGAAGAGGTGAATACACTTCCCTGCCATCTACTCCTAATTCTTTTAACATCCTCCTCTATCAGATGAGTTTCTTGTAAAAACACAATTCTTGAACCCATGTCCTTTATTTTATTCATAACTTGTTTAAGTTTTTTTAAATTTTGTAGACCTCTGCAATTCCATGAAGTTAAATTAAGATTAACACTTTGGTCCATGATCAATAGAGAGTTTGGATTACCTTGCAGTGTAAACATGCTCATACAGAGAAGCAAAAACATGAGTGGTTGAACATTCATCCTACAAACTACACACAAACAAATTTCCCCTTCCCACACTTGTGGCAAACCCCCCAAAATCAAAAGAAAAATTCTGTCTCCCGATATAGCCATCGACCGTTCCACACCCACGGGGAACAGCCTAAGCCACTCCTTCTTCATCCTCCCAATCACCCTAACTCTACTGCTTTTAATGACGTAACATTAACTCTCCTCTGTAGTTTTCCAACTTAACTCCAAAATTTTTAACAACTTTTTACATCATAGTTTTTTTTTTTTGTTTGTTTTGTTTTTGTTTTGTTTTTTTAATATATAATACAATCTATATTTTGTAAACTTACTATTTACTTCAAGTCAGTCAGATGCCTGTGCAAATGCTTAATTATTCTACCTTATATTTTGTTCATGCTTAGCTCCCACCAGTCTCTTCTTCTTCTTTGATCTTCTTGATGAACTCCTGCGCCTCCTCTGGGGTCTTGAAGATGTGGGTTCTGCCCTCATACGTGGTCAGCAGTCTCGCAGGATAGATTACACCATGACGAATCCCAAGGTTGCGCAGCTCCTTACGTACGGGATCAAACTGCTTCCTCAATTGCTGGATTCCTGTGGCCAAATCTGGGTAGAACCGCACCTGCTGGTCCTAGTGTTTAATCTCTCCTTTTTTAGCTCGTGCAGCGTTGAAGATCTTCATCCTGTCTCTGTTGCTAAGAAACTTCATAATTAAGGTCCTCGGCGGTCCCTTATCTCTCCGTGGGCCAATACGATGTGCTTTTTCCAGAACCACTGCTGATTGCAACTCCTCGCTGCCCAGCACCTCCGGAATCCACTTTTCCAGAAAGGAACATACGTCCCGACCTTCTGATTCCTCTGGAAGACCCACCAGCCTCAAATTATTCTGTCTCGACCGAGATTCCAAATCCAAAATATTATCTTCCAGAGATTTATTTTTTTTTTCCAAAGTGCGCACCTTTAATTGAAGACGGGTGACGTCATCTTCAGCACTAGCGAGACGGAGCTCCATCTGCGCCGTTCGTTCTACACAGTCACCCAATTCCTTTCTTATTCCTTCCAACGCTGTCATAATCCCATCAAATCTAGAGGAAAAGTCCGCTCTCATTGAACTCATGGCAGCCATCAGCGCATCTGCGCCATTCCCCGCAGATATCGCAGCGTTGCCAGCCTCCTCCGCCATATATGGAGTTTTGTTTACTGCGTCACAGACCTGAAAGTCCGTTAATTTGGACTGTTTCGGCGGCTCGCTTTTTCCTTTTCCTGATTTTCCAGCCTTAGGCTTCGCCGACATATCTTCGCCCAAATGCTGGGATACGTTCTGTCCCAAATGAGAGAGTTATTTGCCGATTTTTTTTTTTCCAGGAGCAGAGCAGAGCGAGACACGTCCGTCCTACGTGGCAGCCATAACCGGAAGTCCCTCAATTGCTCTTTTACTTTTAATTACTTAATTTTCTGTTTGTTTGTTTTTTGCTGTTCTGTTTGTTTGTTTATTCGTTTGTTTGTTTTTTATTTAATTCTCCTTAACTTCACTTTTTCTTTCACTTTAAAAAAAAAGGGGGGGTTGTTGTAATAACTATCCTACCAATGTTGTCAAATAGCAAAAAATAAGGGAACATGTGATGAAAATGTAAACAATGCAATGCTGTAATGACCTGTATACCCTTTACAAAAACTTAAATAAAAAAAAAAAAATAAAAAAAAAATCCTTCAATGTGATTTTCTGGATTTTTTTTTCTCATTTTGTCTCTCATAGTTGAGGTATACCTATGATGAAAATTGGAGACCTCCCTCATCTTTTAAGTGGGAGAACTTGCACAATTGGTGGCTGACTAAATACTTTTTTTTCCCCACTGTATACAGGTATTTACACAAGGAATTTTTTTTTTCTCAGATAACCCCAATGTCTCTGGGCAGCCACCATTCACAAAACTGCCTCGGAGGCCCCAGGCACCCCCACAGCATATGTGCCCCTGGCCTCTGTCCACCTCCAGGGTTGAAGCCCCCCTCCCTTGCGAATATGTCCCTTCCCGCCATAAGCTTCGGCTTCACATAAATTTCACTTGCCCGAGTCGCGTTCCTGGCCCGGACCTCCCTCGTGGGTCGGGCCACCCCACCAGCCTGGTCTGGACCCTTCCCAAGGTGGTGGCTTTTGGCATGCCCTAAGACCGCATCTTTAGGTCCTTCTCCACTCTCTTTTCTCTTGGCCCCGAACACTTCGGCCCCCTGTGGTCGTGCTCCGGGGACTGCTGAAGCCCGCTTGTTGGCATTGCTCACTGCCTCGGGCGCTTCGTCATAGCACCCAGCACCCTCATCCAGGGCGCTCCGCCGCACTGCCACTGTGTCCGGCCTTCGTCGCTCACCTTTGGGGTTCAGAACGTCATCCTCATCGGCATCGTTCTCTGGCCCAGGCATCCCAATGCAGTTCCCAACTCCCTCATTCCACGTGTCTTGCTGCGTAGCCTCCGTATTCGGCTGCTGCTCACCTCCGGGACACGCACCATCACCCTCACCGGGCCCGCTCACTGATCTGGGCTCCTCACCGCTGCATCCAGTACTCTCAGTGTTGGTGCCCCGGTGCACTGTCACCGTGTCCTGCGGCTGCTGCTCCTCCCCGGGGCCGTCAGCCTGCCTGTTCTCGCTCGCCTGCTGCGTAGCCTCCAGCTGTGGGGTTGACTCCGGCTGCACTCCCTCTCCGCTGTCATTGCACACCATGCCGTCTGACCCACCAGCACTATGCTCCTGCGCCATGCTGAGCTCCCTGACCGGCCCGCCATCTTCAGTGACCGGGGACTCTTCCACACTTTGCCCCGGTCCCACTTCGATGTCCAGCTTGCTGCTCGCCGCCCGATTTTGGCGTGAAATGATCTCCTCAGCTAGCCCGTCCATTGGCGCAGAATGGGCTGTTAGCTTCCCGAAGCCACCTAGCTCCACCATTCCTGGCACCAACAGCTCCGACGCCCGCAGCCTCGTGGCCCTTGTATGCCCAGCGGAGTGCATGGCCAGCTGCTCGACAGCATCCTCATAACCCTCTGCTGCGCCCAGCGTATCGAGGATTCTCCGGCCCTCCGTGCCGAGATTGTGGGCCAGGAATACCCGCTGTTGTCTCCCGTCTAGCCTGTGTAGGCTCAGCGCTCTGATGTACTCTTCAAATGAAGCTCTCCCCTCCGGCCAGAGGATCACCGGCTCTCCTGCGTGCTCCAGGAACGGTGCCAGTGGTGGAGGCAGCCTGCACACTCCCATTTGTCTCCTCGTCGGCAAATGTTATATCTGTAAAATGACTAGGCAGGAGGCGAGTGTTCATGCAGCAACCAGCTCCTTTATGATGTGAACTTGGGTTTATATATAGAGTGGGCCGTGCCTGCCTGACGTCACCCTGTGGGTGGGCGCGGCATCCCAGACACACACATTCTCATACATAACAGGTAGTCTACCCAGACGCTTGTTTGGTTTGCTGAGTTTTGCCTACTTAGTTTAAGAAAAGGGGAGACAACACTGTGTTTGTTTTTGTTAGAATAAAATTGAATTGATTGAGACTGAATCAATAATCAATAGGCGGTTTCCAAGTTCTGAGCCATTTATTCCAACTCTGATCAGAGGAGAGAAAAAGTCACAGCAAGGAATGTCTCAGAGCCTGTTCACACGTTCTCTCTAACATGCATTGAAAAGGTGGGGCTCTTTATACCTCAGGCAAACAGACCTTGAGCTTATCAATAGGCTGAAGACAGCTGGAGCCATCTCTCGGTCAACCTAACTCCCCTCCGGACATCCTGGTCCTGGACAGAACAGTTTGGTATGATAGAGCAGTAAAACCTTCATCATTATTTACAATCTTGCTCAGCCTAATCTCACAGTGAAGAACAGACATTCTTTTCAGGCTCTGAGACAATGGAAAATCACAGAGAATCAGACATTGGCTCATTATATGCACCAGATACAAATATAATATAAAATAGAATAACAGCATTAAAATCATATAGAATAATATAATGAAACATGAAAATATCCTATCATTCCCCCCTTGATGCTTAAAAAAGCATCAGAGATGAAACACTATGGCTTCTAAAACCTCACTGGGCAGCTCGCTAAGTTCTGGTGCGTTTTATGCTAAAGCATTTTATTGTAAAAGATCCTAACTCGCTTTTTAATGAGGTAAGTTCGCCATCGGCCCCACTGCCACTCCCGAGCGCCGCTGGAATGTTTCATTTCCTGGGGAGCATGTGAGGATAATATCCTTTATTCCAAAAAGGAAATCAATCATCTAATTAAGTCATGAAAGAGAAAAATTAAACTAGTGGTGTTGATTAACAGTAAATTGAGATGAATAGTGTATACAGTATATTTGTCATTCTATGTGTTAGCAAATTAGTAGTGATTTAACAAAACAAGTTAACATACATATGTAAATGTAACCTCAATGACGAACAATAAAAATGACCAAAAACGATTACATGTGTAAAAGATATCTGTGTATATATGTATTAAAGATCTATGTGTGCTAGCATCCTAATCTATGTGTAATAGTACCTCAATGTGAAAATGTAAACAAACTATCAACAAACAACCAATCAATACAGTAAAACTGTATAATGGCTAAATAGTGATTAGTAACATAGTGATTCCAAGTGCAAACAGGATAAACAGGATAAAGTGAAAAAAAAATCTCAAACAGGGATAATACATCTTCTCTGAACTTCAAGACATATTTGATTGCCCTTGCAACTCAGTACATTTCAAATTCGCATCATGAACATACATCTCCTTTCGGTTTTCTGCATGTCAGTCATACTTTTACTCTGTACTCATAAACCTTAAGCTGGTATTGTTTCCCCATCATCTCCAGTGGTGGCCTCATGATATAACACTAAATTCTCATGAACAAGTCTCAACATCATATCACGGATGCAAAGAATGACACATGAAAAGATCAAGAGTATCACTACAAAAATCACCACCAAGTTTATGGCAAGACTCCTCCATGAGGAAAACAACCAGTTTATCCAGTGTGATGAGTCATTAACATTATCCTTAGCTCCAGCAACCTGCAAGGCAGTAAGATTATGTATGGCTGAAGCAATGACACCTCCATCTGCATCATGTGCAGGTATAAAGGTGCAACAGTACTGACCTACAATTGCGCACACACCCCCACAGGCGGGTGTCAGCTGATCAAGTACCATTCTATTTTGTGTTGCTATAAGTCTTATAGCTGTCATTTCTTTCCTTTCACCTTTCCAGGCAGCCAAGGAGAAATTCACAAAAGACTGTAATCTATAGTTAAGGGTCTCAACCTACAAGGTGTTTTTTGCCACTCCCACCCAAGGGAACAGTGACTGAACAACCTTTTGGCCTGTAGTATGTAGTTTAAACTGCTCTGGCACATCTGTACCCCAGATGGAATCATGTGGTGTGAAAATGGCATCCTGTCATCCTGGTCTCTCTTCCCTCTGCTCGCCTGACCCACTGACATAATCAAGGTGTTATCAGTCACAAAGACGGGGGCACAGACTCCTGCCCAATTCATAGGCAGATGAAAACACACCTTACGACCACATAGCCACCAACCACCCGTCACCATATGTGCGCCATACATATGGAAGTTACAGACAGCAACACTGCAGAGCTCCAGCATGGTGACAGGCCCATGGTAACAACGGTTAGCTTGTGGACACCGCCTGCCCACACGATTGATCAAGATACTAGCATCACAGGTGCAGTGTACACTGTACACCGTTTCACACCGAAAAAGGGGTAGGTCGCCCAGAGGGTCGTTACCACTTCCCTTCAAACAGAAAGAGAAGGTCCCTGATGAAACTAACCTCGCCCTTACAGAGTAATGGGTGCCATAAGTTTTCTGATTGGTAGAGTGATGAAAGATTTCACAAGAGCGATTCAAAATTATCTTTCTTGTGTAGTCCCTTTCCATAGCCTTCTGTAAAAAACAGAGAGCCTTTGCTGGTTCCATCATTTTAGCCACAACAGCAGTCTGTCCAGCTGACATTGGCACTAATGAGCAAACATAACATTTAGAACGATTAGCTGCCCTTGCCATATAGTTAGCATACCTCCACCACGTATTGGCAGCATATTCATGATCATTCATGATCATGATGCATGAATAATATAATGAAACATGAAAATATCCTATCAGTTTTTTGTTGTTGTTTTTTTCAGTTCTGGGGTGGGGGGTTCTTTGACCCCCCACCCCCCAGGGTGCATGAATAATATAATGAAACCTGAAAATATCCTATCAGGTTTTTTTTGTTTCATGTTCTGGGGGGTGGGGTGGGGGGTTCTTTGACTTTGTGGGCGGGGGGGATGTTATGTGTGAGATTTGACTCTTGGGGCTTGCCGTAGCCTGGCCGGGGGGGTTGGGGTAATGACGTCAGGTGGGCTACGGCTGGAGTGTATATTGTGTTGTTCTTGAAAACAAAGTCATTTCAGTGTTCAGTCGAGAGTGGCTCCAGTCTCATGTTATTTGGACATAACAGAAATGCCTCAAAAGATAATCCTCTTACTATAATTTTAAAAAAATCTGATCTAAAAACAGATTTGGCCCCTATTAAAAAATTAAAATTTGATAGTTGAAAACTTACTTCTTTTAATTAGCAGACCCCTAAATGTGCCTTTTTTTTGTATTATTGTTAGTGACTCTCGTCATGTCTTGTTATACCTTTAAATTGTATATTGACATTCTTCAAATAAAATCTATGTAAGAAAAAACAACTTCGTTTATCAACATATTAAAAAAATTCTAAATCTTGAACTCTTTTACATGTACCAGCAAAACATCTCATATTAATCTGTATATTTTGATTGCTGTAGTTTTCTTTTTACCCATTTAAAAATAATAATAAAAAAAATCTCAAATCCAGTTTGTGCCATTACATATACCACATACATTATTCACTGAAAAAAATTTGAGGCCTTCCACTTAGAATTATGATCTTACTCCCAGTGTTGACTGTACACGTGACTATATTTTCTGTAAATTTATGGAGTCTGGTCTAAAGCTGCTCTTTGTGTAAAGTGTCCTGAGATAACTGTTGTCATTTGGCATTATAGAAATAGAACTGATTTACCTCACCCTTTGATAATTGTTATAAAGTTATGCGAGTAAATACTCTTACATTGGGAGATTTTATTCAGAATTTTCTCCACACTCAGTCATTATTTGCAATATTTATGCACTGTCTCAGAACTAGGATTATCTCAAACTAAGTGTATTGAGTAGAGTTTATCATCTGTATCCCATTTAAAGGAAAAGATCCATCCATCCATCCATCTTCTACCGCTTTTCCGGAGGTCCGGGTCGCGGAGGCAGCAGTTCAAGCAGAGAAGCCCAGACTTCCCTCTCCCCAGCCACCTGCTCCAGCTCTTCAGAGGGGATACCAAGGCGTTCCCAGACTAGCTGGGAGACATAGTCTCTCCACCGAGTCCTGGGTCTGCCCCGGGGTCTCCTCCCAGTGGGACGTGCCTGAAACACCTCAAGTGGGAGGCGTCCAGGAGGCATCCTAATCAGATGCCCATACCACCTCAACTGACTCCTTTCAATGTGGAGGAGCAGCGGTTCTACTCTGAGCCTCTCCCGGATGACTGAGCTCCTCACCCTATCTCTGAGGGTGAGTCCAGCAATCCTACGGAGAAAGCTCATTTCAGCCGCTTGTATCCGCGGAAAGATAATCCAGTTTATTTTTCTGGAATATGAAGAGCTATGCTTTACATATTATTTCAATACTTCTAAAACTACCTCTAGTCCAAACAGTAATTAACAGACTATGCAGAACCATAGGAAACTATATCACAAGAGTGTAGAGAACCAAAGTCCTGCACACTGCTCTTGCTCAGCATCCTTGTTTCACTCAACAATGCTTCTAAAACTGCCTTTTTAAAAATACACAAACCTTTTTCCCCAAATATTCTTGTTATTAAATATTACATTTTGGAAAAATATACTTTATATATTAATAAAACTTAATATTCATTCACCAAGAATTTAATAACTTTATTGGACCATTTCAACATTAAATGGAAAACAACAAAGAACATCTTCTACATGTTTGAGAAAAAAAATGTTTGCAAAACATTCCACACACTCTTTCTATCCTCCTGGTCGAATCAGCAGTTCATGCCTAGGAAGCCTGGAGCTCCGCACAGTTGTCACACATGGACATAAGGGAGAGTGGAGCTACAGCAAGTTTCCCACAACTTCCATCATTTGCCACATACAAAAGTTATGAACCGATACAACACTGATACAAAGGAGCGATACAACCGATACAAAGGATGTAAAGGAGCAACTCTGTCCCCGGTTTGACTCACTGACCCAGCATCGGCCCGGTAGATGACGGCTGAGCCTCCCACACAGATTCCTAGAATCTTGTGATTGGGGCTTGCCGGAGGAACTAACCGAGGCAACAGCTGGACAGGAGCTGGATCGGAGCTCAACTACAGCAGTGGTAGGAGACGGGGACCAGTAGAGGAGCAGCCGAGGCCCCAGCTGGATAGGAGCCAGATCGGAGATCAGTTACAGCTGCGGGGCTCGGCAGAGGAACTACTGAGGAAGACGGCGGTAGGCGGCAGGGCTTGTAATGTATTTTAGTGTGGTTTTATAAGGAGAACAAGTGGAATAAACAGACAGGACAGCTAGGTCTTCAGTAACGTCAACAACAACCGTTTTTACTCTTCTTTTACTCTGCTTAACCTGCCTACAACAACACTTAACAGCGCCTCTAGTGGCAGACCACATTGCTACATTACATCTCCCTTCTTTAGAAGTAGAATATCATACTATATTGTTACAGAAAAACAATAAATCCTAATATGACTCACAAGTTAAAAAGTATGGTTTTAACCTGAACAACTGCTTTTCTTTTCATTACAGGGCTAACATCCCTTAAGATACACTTGAACATTTCTTTATGTTATTTCACATTGTATAACGTTGTTTATGTTGTTTCACATTGTATAACGTTGTGGGTGTGTGTTGTGTTTTGCACAGGGCGTGTGATGCGTTAGTGCAGTAGTGTTGGAGTAGTAGTGCTTGTAGTTAATGCATGCTGCATGCTGCCTCTGCTTGCTACTTTCTGCTTTCAGCTACCGCCGCCGGCTAGCCCTCTGTTTTCGAGGGTGAAAAGAGGAGCCGAGTGCGTAAGTCTCCTCAGCCGGTACATAGCCTCTCCACTGCCAAGACTCGTACACGCCTCCTCGTGGCCACACACGATAACTGGTACCTTGCGGTTTCCAGGCCAAGTTGTACGGGATCTCGGAGCAGCAGTGGGCCCCAGAGTCGCGGCATGCAGGCCCACTGGTATGTGGATACACCCTGCTGCCCATCAACCACTGCCCCGGTTGTAGGTAAACAGCCCCAGTTATGGGCAAAAAGCAAAGACCTCAACGGTGGACCAGGCGGAGGATGATGGTTGACCTTTGGGAAACATCACAACGGCTGGGAAGGCAGACGAAGGCTGCAGCAGAAACGGGTCACCAGTCGTCTTGGAGTCCATGCCACTGGATCCTGACCCCGATCTGTCAAGGTCTGTGTGGTGGCTGTATGTGCACCAGCCTCCCCACACTAAACAAATTCACGCACAGGCGTCTTCTTCATGGGAATCCACCTAACATCCCGGGTTAAGTCCTGTGGCGACCAGTAAGTGGTGACGGGGGCAGGATTGTGAAGTCTGGAAGCCCCTAGTCACAAGCTGGCACATCAGGCGGTGGATGCTAGATGATCGCTGGGCTCTTGGACCGAGGCAGAAAGAGCCCTTCGGTAGCTACATCCACGACTGAGCAGTCCTTTTTAGGATCCACTCTGCTCACCCTTGATAGGGAAGGGGCTAGAAAAGGTGCCCTAAAAATAGCCTGCCTCAAACCTCCTGTCTGGATTACCGCGTTCAGAAGGATCACCAATTTGTGGTCAGAAACACAGAACTATGAATTTTGGAGCCTGGAATGTGCGCACACTGATGGACAGTGCAACCAGTGACAGGCCGGAGAGGAGAACCGCCATCATTGCCAGAGAACTGAGGAGATGCCGGATTGACATAGCTGCTCTCTCAGAAACATGACGGGCAGAGGAAGGCCATCTGAAGGAGGAGAAGGGTGGCTATACTTTCTTCTGGAAAGGAAAAGCAGCAGATGAGCCCAGGATCCATGGGGTTGGGTTTGCCATCAGGAACCAACTGATCAGTCATCTCTCTGAACTCCCTGTGGGAATCAGTGAACGTCTGATGACCCTCCGTCTGGTGCTTGCCAACAACCAGATGGCAACAGTCGTGAGTGCCTACGCACCTACCCTTGTCTCCGAGGAGGAAGTGAAAGAGTCCTTCTATGCCTGTCTGGATGAGACACTGTCAAAAATCCCCAAGGAGGATAAGATCATTCTTCTGGGAGATTTCAATGCCAGAGTCGGCCGAGACCACCACCTCTGGAAGGGCACCATTGGCAAGGAAGGCATTGGAAACATCAACTCCAATGGAGTTCTGCTTCTCGGCAAATGTGCTCAGTATGATCTCACCATCACTAATACCATCTTTCACCAGAAGAACAAATTTAAGGCTTCATGGAGACACCCTCGTTCTAAACAGTGGCATCTTATTACCTCCGCCAGGCCGGAGGCCAGGAGGAGGTTATGTTTTTGCCAGCGTTTGTCTGTCTGTCTGTTTGTTTGTCTGTCTGTTGGTTAGCAAGATAACTCAAAAAGTTTTGGAGGGATTTCAATGAAACTTTCAGGCGTTGTTGGAAATGGTACAAGGAAGAACTGATTAAATTTTGGGGATGATCCGGATCACCGTCTGGATACAGGAATTTTTTAAAGGATTCTTTAACATTGTCAGATATGGCCATTTTCATCATGTGTGCAGGCCCAATGGAGGGCGCTGCTCGTCGTGTCTGACGAACACAAACTCCGCCTTCTTCAAAGTTTTAGGCACAAAAGCACGCGGAACACAGTGGTGGGCAGGGCTCGCCAGCGTGCCTGTGTGCCTGTGTTTGCGCTACGCTGCAAAAGCGGAGACGGGCAGCTGTCCGCCGCCGGATTATTTGGCAGAAATTCCCCGGGCAGCCATAGTAGCTGCGCAAAAAGAAGCTCTCTGCCGGGGAAGTTTCCAAATCCTCTTTTGCTGCGGAGCGCAACCCCAATAAAACCCACGCCAACCTGTCTACCCAATTTGCATCCGTCAGTGAAGCCCTCAGTGCTGCTTTCAGTGATCTATGAAAACGCTCGCATAACCCATTGGCCTGTGGGTTGTACGCGGTTGTGTCATGATTTCTTTTGTTTTTTCTTTTGAATTCTTGGATGGAACATGGCTGGGCAATATAAGCTGCGAATTCAGCCATCACACATTTCGGATAACTTATGTTGAACTGTATAATCAGAGGAGGTATTGTCTAATTTGACCTTGTTGGATTTTATTACCCCCTTTGTTATATTATTCACTTTGTTTTAACCTGTACTCTTAATCTATTCCAAATAAAGATTCATTCATTCATTCATTCAATTGCAACGCCCGCAGCCTGGGAGTTTGCAGATGCAGGAGATGGACACAACACCAACACTTCAGTTTATTACCTCCTCCAAGGAGGTAATGCTTTTACTACTGAACCACAAATCCTATCATTGTGAATCCAATTGCTAGTCATATGTTTTCATGGTCAAGGAATCTGAAAACATACACACAAACACTGTATGGGGGGGAACTGCAGCGCTTGGCGGAGGTCTGCGCTCTCCGAGTGCTTTTCTAGTTGATTATGTCATTGTCAGAACCAGGGATCTGCGCGATGTAAACATCACTAAGGCCATGATCAACTCTGACGATTGCTGGACAGACCACCGCCTTATACGATCCATGATGTCCATCAAACTTAAGAGGAAGAGGAGATTGCAGAAGAAGCAGAACCGGCTGAGACTAAACCTTGAAAGCCTTAATGAAATTACCATCCAGCAGCAGCTTCAGGCTTCTCTTGGAGAAAGTCTCAAACAGGAATATCCAGAGAACATCAAAGAGCACTGGAACCTGCTTAAGTCCACTATCCTCAACACCTGCCAAACCACCCTTGGGTACAAGTCCAGAAAACATCAGGACTGGTTTGATGAAAATGATGCAGAGATAGAACTGCTCATCTCAAAAAAAAGGGAAGCCTTTCATGCCTGGCAAAATGACATTACCTGCAAGACCAAGAGACTGGCTCACTCTAGAGCCAAGGCTGACATCCAGAGCCGGGTGAGACAGATTAAGAACTCCTGGTGGACAGAAAGGGCAATGGAAATCCAGCATCTGGCAGACTCTGGAGACACCAGAGGCTTTTTCACTGCCATTAAGGCTGTCTACGGCCCAAGTCGTCGTGGCTTGAACCCATTACGCTCAAAGGATGGACAGGAGCTGCTGAAGGACAATGAGTCTATTAATAAGCGATGGAAAGAGCACTTTAAGGAACTCCTCAACCGTAACACCACAATCCAATCAAATTTCATCTGTTACTTTCCTCAGAGTCCCATCAGGGAAGACATAGGGGCACCTCCTACCTTATCCGAGGTCCAAAATGCCATCAGGAGCCTGAAGAACAACAAGGCCACCGGTCCAGATGGGATCCCAGCTGAGGTCCTAAAGGAAGGTGGTCCAGAACTCCTGTGCTGTCTCCATACCCTCCTTCTGAAGGTCTGGGAAAAGGAAGAACTCCCCTCAGAGCTCAGGGATGTTCTGATCATGACCATATTTAAGAAGGGGGACAAAGCTGATTGTGGAAATTACAGAGGCATCTCACTCCTGTCAACAACTGGCAAGGTACTTGCTCGTGTTCTCGCTAACCGTTTACTGCCACTCTCTGAGGAAATACTCCCAGAATCACAGTGCGGCTTTCGTCAATCTAGAGGCACAGCAGATATGATCTTCACTGCCCGCCAACTTCAGGAGAAATGCCGTGAGCACAAGTTGCCATTGTATATGGCTTTTATAGACCTGACAAAGGCCTTTAACTCAGTAGATCGCCAGGCTCTGTGGAGCATACTGTTGAGGTATGGCTGCCCAGAGAAATACATCAGGATTCTGAGGCTACTGCATGATGGAATGACAGCCACGGTGCTAAGTAACAGCGGCTCCATGTCTGAGCCTTTCACCGTGTAGACAGGGGTCAAACAGGGATGCATCATTGCACCCACCCTATTTTCTATCTTTATTGCTGCCATACTTCACCTCATTGGCAAAGACCTACCACAGGGAATTCCGATCCGGTACAGAACCGACGGTAGGCTCTTTAACCTTGCTAGGTTCAAAGCCAAAAGCAAGGTTAGAAACACCACCATTATGGAGCTCCAGTATGCAGATGACAACGCCATAGTAGCACACTCCGCAGAAGACCTACAGGGTATCCTGAATGCCTTTGCCAAGGCATATAGAGCCCAGGGTCTAACTTTAAACATCAAGAAGACCCAGGTGCTACATCAACCTCCACCCAATCAGCCATTTATTTCACCTATTATAAAAGTGGACAACACCCCTCTCGAAAATGTTGACCACTTCCCCTACCTCGGCAGTCTTCTCTCCTCCAAAGTGGACATTGACTCTGAGATCAACCATCGTCTGAGCTGTGCCAATGGAGCATATGCCAGACTCAGGATGAAGGTCTTTGAAGATCAAGATCTCAGGATCGATACCAAGCTCTTGGTCTACAAGGCTGTGGTTCTCCCCACCTTGCTGTACGGGGCAGAATCATGGACCATCTACAGCAGGCACCTGAGAGCTCTGGAGCAGCTCCACCAAAGAACTTTGAGAAAGATTCTGAGGATTAAATGGGAGGACCGACGCACAAACATCAGCGTTCTGGAAGAGTCCAAAATACTCAGCATTTCCACCACAATAATAAAACACCAACTACGATGGACTGGCCATCTCATTCGCATGTCTGACACCCGTCTCCCAAAACAAATTCTTTATTCTGAACTGGAGAGAGGTTCGCGGGCTCCAGGAGGACAAAAGAAACGGTTCAAGAACAATATTAAAACAAACCTTAAAAAATTCAATATCATATTTCCTCTCCACATGGCTCTAAACAGGCACCAATGGAAGGAAGCGGTGCAAGAAGGTGCTGCACACTATGAGAAGGAAATCCACCGTGTCGCAGAAACAAAACGACAGCTCCGCAAGGAAAGACAGAAAAAGGCTCCAGCACGACCACAACCCACCACCATTTTCCCATGCCAACATTGCACCAAAATATGCGGGTCACGGATCGGCCTCTATGCCCACCTGAAGACCCACAAGTAGACGCTCCCACGAGGAATGACTGTCATACTCGCTCCGAGTGACCGCCGATGACGATGACGATAACGTTGTGGGGGTTTAATCAGTCTGCCAAAGCGTGAAGTTTTCCTTGGCTCTTCAGTAGCTGCTTTGGAATTCTCAGTTTCCTTTACAGGAGAATGAACAGGTGCTTGCTCTGATGAGATGGTCTCTGTTGGCTCACAAGCAGAGGTCGGGAAATCCTCCTGATCAATGTTTTTGGTTTCAGGAACACTT
This sequence comes from Pholidichthys leucotaenia, assembly GCA_020510985.1. Classification (NCBI taxonomy): domain Eukaryota; kingdom Metazoa; phylum Chordata; class Actinopteri; order Cichliformes; family Pholidichthyidae; genus Pholidichthys; species Pholidichthys leucotaenia. Next base: position 152,830,573 of record CM035838.1, read on the forward strand.
TCTTCTCTGCACTTCAGTAGATGGTGCCTGTTTCTCCTGAATTTACATCCCCCAGGGGTCTGAATCACAAAGGATCTTGGTGTGTTGTGGCTCTTTACCACAATAGCTGGTTGCCATGTATTCTCAGCTCTGAAACTGTCTCTCCCTCTTGTAGAGCAGGTAAGGCTCTGGCTCCACGGTCAAAGTAATGTTTCTGTCTCATCTGTCTCTCCTTCAGTTGTTTTTGCTTATTCTTGTTCAGCTGTGGCATTAACTGCTATGGTGCGGCCCTCACGGACCGCTAATGAGATGCTACAGGCACCCGTTGAGTTTGTACATTTATTAAATAAGGACAGAATGACAAAATAATGAGCCTCGTGGGGCAAAACACAAATTTTATTTATTTAGCGAATGCAAAGTTCTTAAGCCAAGCAGTTGCCTCCTGGTTTGCTGTATGGAGGGTGTGTAATCCTCCTTCCAGTCTTTGGAGCGGGCAAGCCTCTATGATGTGCTCCATTGTTTGCTCCTCTCCACATGCGTACAGTGGGCTAGGGCTACTGCCCCATCTGTGAAGGCTGGCCAAGCAGGGGCCATGTCCAGTCCTGAAGCGATTGAGTGTAGACCACTGTCTCCTTGGGAGGTTGGTGCCCGGGACCTGTTGGTTGGGGTTTATCACCAGCTGTTTGTTTGGGACCTCCTTGGTCTCCCATTCCTCTTGCCAAGCTGTCTGGATGGTAAAGTCAGCTGGGGGAGGGTTTTTCCAAATCGGCCGTCTGGATGAAAGTCGGGCAGTGGGTGGGGTGTAGATATCTGCATGGATTGGTAAGTGAGGAGAATCTTTAACTTTTTGGAGCATCCTTTGAGTTAATGCTGCTCGCCGGATGTGTGGAGGGGCTATGTTTGACAGTACAGAGAGCCAGGGGAGTGGTGTTGAGCGGATTGTTCCAGTTATAGTTCTCATGGTTGAGTTGAGCTGGGTGTCTACATGGTGTGTGTAAGATGACCTGGACCAGACAGGGGCACAATATTCTGCTACAGAGTATGAAAGGGCCAGTGCTGAGGTGCGCAGGGTGGAGACTGCCGCCCCCCATTTTGCACCAGCGAGCTTGCAGAGCAGGTTGTTTCGTACCTTCACCTTAGCAGCCGTCCCCTTTAGATGTTCCTTGAAGGATAAGGTCCTATCAAGGGTCACTCCAAGATAAGTTGGATTTGGGGCATGCTTAAGCTTGAGTCCGCTCAGGTGGATGTTTAGTTCTCTGGCAGCTTTTGCATTGTGGAGATGGAATACACTGGAGACGGTTTTTGCTGGGCTTGGTTTTAGGCGCCAGATTTTGCAGAAGTGGTCCAGTTTGGCAAGATCTTCCGTGAGCACCCGTTCCAGTGGTTCAAAGTCTGGTGCTTGGAATGCCAAACAGATGTCGTCTGCATAGATGAATTTGCGGGATTTTGTGGTAGGCAGGCCGTTTATGTAGAGGTTGAACAGAGTTGGAGCTAGAACTGAGCCTTGTGGGAGTCCATTTTTCTGCATTCTCCATGCACTTGTGTTCTGACTGAGGTGGACTCTGAACCTTCGGTTGGCCAGCAGGGTTTTTATAATTGCTGTTGCCCAAGCAGGGATCGCCTTTATAAGTTTCAGGAGGAGGCCTTTGTGCCAGACCGTATCATAGGCGGCTGTAAGATCGAGAAACACAGCCCCTATTTTCAGTCTGCTCTCGAAGCCATTTTCGATGAAGGTGGTTAGGGCCAGTACTTGTTCTCCTGTACTGCGGTCCTTGCGGAAACCTGCTTGATCCACACTTAGAATATCCTCTATTTCTGGGGAAATGCGTTGCAGTATTAGGCGCTCCATGATTTTGTAAGGAACGCTGAGTAGGGAGATTGGGCGGTAGCTTGCTGGTAGTTTGTGGTCTTTGCCAGGTTTTGGGATGGCAATGACCTTTGCTGTCCGCCATTTCTTTGGGATCGAGTTTGTTTGTGTGATCCTTGTGTAGAATTGCGTCAACCAGGTTAGGGCTCGGGGGCCAAGATTTTTCATGAATTCTGGGAAGATGTTATCGTATCCTGCTGCCTTTCCACATTTCAGGCCCTGTAGGACTTTCTCCAGTTCAGCAGCCTTGAAGGGTTCAGGGTTCGTTTCCTCTACAGGCATTTTTTGGTGTTTTTTTAGCTCAGTTGTAACTTTTCTTCTGGTGTCTCTGTCTTGGGGTGCTTTGGCGATAGCCAGTAGGTGGGATGCAACTTGGTTGGGTGTGACGGATGCTCGGCTTTGGCTAGGGGGCTTCTGTGCAGCTCCTAGGCGACGGATGAGGCTCCAACATTTCCTGCTAGAGTGGGTAAAGCTCCGGTCAGCAACTGTCTCCTCCCATTTCTTTCGCCGGGCTGTATTTAGCGATTCAATGAGATGGTCTGCTATCTCTGGGTCCCCTGATGTTTGATAGGATTGTAGGAGGGCAGCACTTTCTCCGTCCAAACATGGGACATAGAGGGGTCGGTAGCCTCGTGGGATTGCAGTATGGGCAGCCTTGAAGATTGCGCTGCAGAAGCGGTTGTATGCTTCATCTATAGTGATGGTGTGGAGTGGGATGGTAACAACGCTCCGGTCCAGAGTTTCACTGAATTTCTTCCAGTTGGCTTTGCGGAAGTTCCAGCGCATCTTCCTTGGGCTGTATATGACTGGAAGTTGTAGGCCAATGTGTACAAGCAGGGGCCGGTGTTGGCTGTGTGGAAAATCATCAAGAATGAGGATCTGTGTAGGATATGGCTCCCCATTCAAAGAGCTGGCCCAACACAGGTCAGGAGAATAGTCCTTCTTCCACCTGGCAGAGTGGAAGGTTCCTCTTTGTTTGGGGTCGTATATCAAAGCGAGGTCATTTCTGGATGCCCAGTCTGAAAGTGCCTCCCCATCACTGTCCACTGCTGGGTACCCCCAGTCAGGGTGATGGCTGTTAAAGTCCCCCACATAGGTGGCAGGGTGGGGTAGGGTGGGTAAGACCTGCAGATCCCAGTTGGCATTAGGGGGCTTGTACACATTGACAATATGGAAGCCACCAATGATTATGGTGTCTGAGAAATGTGTTGTTATCAGGTGATTTGCTTCAACTATGTCAGAACGCACATAGGTGGCACGTCCATGTTTAGCATGTAGAACATAGCACAGGAGGTCAAAGCCTTTGATGGTGAAGTGGCCAGCTTCCTCTGTGCCAATATGAGTCTCTTGGAGGCAGATTACATCAATCGAATGTTGGAAGGCGAGGACTTCGATAAGGCTTCGCTTGGCTGCAGATAGGCCTTCAACGTTTAGTTGTAATATGCGAAGGGCAGATCCTACCACAAAGTGCTCTTGGGGCTGTTTGCTTTCGGCTTTAGGAGTGTGACTAGGATTCTTCTTTGACTTGGCACAGAGGCGTCGTCTCTTCGAATTTAGTCTGCTGGTAGGATCATTAATTCAATTCAATTCAATTCAGCTTTATTTATATAGCGCCATTTCACAACAACAGTCATCTCATAGCACTATCAACTGTAGGGAGGACCCCCACAGTTGCAGAAAGACCCCAGCAATCAGGCGATCCCCTGTGAGCAAGCACTTGGCGACGGTGGAGAGGAAAAACTCCCTTTTAACAGGAAGAAACCTCCAGCAGAACCAGGCTCAGGGAGGGGCAGTCATCTGCTGCGACTGGCTGGGGGGTGAGGGGACAGAGAAGAAGAAAAGAACAGACATGTAGAGAGCAAACAGCACGATGGGGACTCAATCTATGGGAGAGAACAAACAAATGTTAATGACCAGCAAAAAAAAAATATTTCATAGAGAGTGAGGAAAGGAGTGAGGCCCAGTGCATTACTGGAGGTCCCCCGGCTGACTAAACCTATTAGCAGCATAACTAAGGGAGGGTTCAGAAACACATGATCCCTCCCTAATTGTAGGCTATATCAAAAAGGTAGGTTTTAGCCCTATTCTTAAAAACAGAGATCGAGTCTGACTCCCAAATCCAGATTGGCAGCTGATTCCACAGGAGAGGAGCTTGATAACTGAAGGCTCTGCCTCCCATTGTACTTTTGGAGATTCTAGGTATTACAAGTAAACCTGCATTTTGGGAGCGTAGTGCTCTGTTAGGATGATACGGTAGTATCAGATCTTTTAAATAAAAAGGAGCCTGATTGTTTAGAGCTTTGTAAGTAAGAAGAAGGATTTTAAACTTAATTCTAAACTCTATGGGAAGCCAATGAAGGGAGGCCAGAACCGGAGAGATATGATCTCTCTTTCTAGTACCTGTTAAAACTCTTGCTGCAGCATTTTGGATCAGCTGAAGACTTTTTAAAGATGTTTTAGGACAGCCTGATAATAAAGAATTAGAATAATCTAATCTCGAGCTAACAAAAGCGTGGATCAGCTTCTCAGCATCACTCTGAGACAAGATGCTCCTAATCTTGGCAATATTACGCAAATGATAGAAGGCAGTCTTAGAAACAAATTTAATATGTGAATTGAAGGACAAATCCTGATCAAAAATAACTCCAAGGTTCCTCACAGAGCTATTAAGAGAAAGAGTAACTGCATCCAATCTGAAAGTTTGATTTGGAAAGGAATTTCTAAGGTTTTTTGGACCAACAAGAATGACTTCAGTCTTATCTGAATTTAATAGCAGGAAATTACAAGGAAATTACATTAGCTTCCCCAGGCGAGCCCGGGTACTGACGGAGGGTGCGACGAGAACGCTGATCCATTGCCCCCTCACACAAATAAAGACAAGACACGACACTTACATATAAACAGCGAGGACGGAACCTGAACACTGGGAAGAACTGGCTTCAGGGTTAGGGAAACCAGACTGGAAGGCAGACAAGGTCGCAGCCCCGAGCAAACAGAGCTGCTGCCTTAAATAGGGCTTTGACAGATTAATCAGCTGATGAAAGGTCATCAGCTGATTGGAATCTTGCCGTTCAGCAGAGCTCCGCTCCGACAGCTGGAAGCCCTGCCGAGACGCTGTCAGAATAAAAGCCCGGAGGCTAGTGGTGCGCCTGAGGAGAGAACGGAGAACAACCGGACGATCCGAGTGCCAACAAAGTCAGCACACGGACCATGAGAGTTGCCCCCGTTCATGAAGCGGATTCCAGACGCAGTGTAACATCGAGCCCCCCCCCCACCTGGAAGGTCAACATGACCGCCCCAGGGAGGGAGGAGGAGGAAAAAGGCCGAGGAGGGTCAGAACCAGGAGACAAAGGCAAACACAGAAAATAAACCATGGAGCAATTACAGAGCATGGGGGGGGGGGGAACGCAAAACACTCCATAATGCACAGATGGCAGCCAGTCAGGACAATAAATACAAAAAAAACGGAATATTAAGCCTACAGGCCACAAACAGGAATACCAGGTAAAAAACCCAAAATATACAGGCGCAGAAGAAATAAACGGCAACAATAACCATCCTTCAAACAGAGGAAGGAAGAGGAGAGAGGAAAAAAAAAACACGCTAACTAGCGGCAAATACATACAGTACAATGAGAAACAAGAACTGGCAGAGACAACACCAGAGCACATCTCAGACTATCGAGGAAGGAAAAAAAAACACATGCAAAAGAGCGGCGATAAACAGTTCAATATAGTCCAAGACTTCATACAAAAACACCCCTACTCACTCAGAGGAGGGAGGGAGGGGGGAGACAGGAATGACGACAGGCAGAGCGCAATGGAGAAAAAAGAACAAGTTCAGGTGGCCTGCCTGCGTCTAGCGTCCAGATCACAGATGAGAGGAAAAGGAAGAGTTCGGGCGGCCTACCCCAGTCCCAGGCCCGGAGAGACAGAACCTCTGGGGGCCGAACCAGGTCTCCCAGTAGAAAGTTCAATTCGTCGGGTGGCCGACCCAGAACGCCAAACCGGCGAAACAGTTTCCCAGGTGGCTGACCCGCATCATCAGGCCAACAGGACCACAGGGGGAAATTCGGAGACGGCCTCCTTATGGCGAGGAGTGGCGAGGGAGAGCCGAGCCGATTACGGGAAATCTCTGCGGCACCCCATGGAGGGAAAGAGGGAAAGGGGATGGGAAAAAGGGAAGGGACCAGTCCGGCGCTGATCGGCGAAGAATCAGAAGCTCCTTCTCCGAACCCCACATGGACTGGCGCTGCGCTCACGTTGGATCCCAAGCGGGACCGTGCCACACCCACGACGGACCCCGACTGGGTCAACGTAGTACCCACGTCGGACCCTGGTTGGGTTAATGCTGCACCCGCGATGGACCCCGATTGGGTCACGGCTGCACCCACGTCGGACCCCAATTGGGTCACGTTGGACACCGATTAGGTCACGGCTGCACCCGCGATGGACCCCGACTGGGCCGGGACCACACCCATGATGGACCCCGACTGGGTCGGCGCAGCAACAGGGACGGCCTCCAACCCCGAACCCGGAACTTCCAGCACAGCGACCGGGATTGACTCTGCACCGGTGACCCTGGGAGAAGGCTCAGGAGAAGAAAAAGAACCGGGATCAGGATCACCGGCAGCGATAGATCCCAGCGGACGGCTGCACCCGGCTCGTCCCCCCGAGAAACAGGCAAAAATGCTCCAGAATTGAGAGGAGAAAGGCAAAGTAGAGCACTTGCCTGATCTCGAGTTCTGTCGCCGTCCAGGACTTTGACGATCCGGGTTCCAATGGAAGAAGGTTGTCATCTGGTTCAGAATCAGAGTCAGAATCAGAATGAACTTTATTGCCAAGCATGCTTTTTACACATACGAGGAATTTTACTTGACATTAAGGTCCGCTCATGTTAAGCGCTCCCTAATGACGCGACAGCCGACAGGCGCCTGTACAGTGGGGGTAAAGAGGGGGAGGGTGTGACACATTGGGCAGAGAGAAAAAAACATAGTTATCAAAATAGAGCTCAAGTGAGCAAGATTATGATCACAGAAAAAAACCCTCTAATGCACACTTAGCAGACAAGTTACAGTTACACACATTAACAGAGCAAGTTGAGAGACCAGTGTGTGTATGTCAGTCATGTGATATCAGTGTGAATGCAGTGTGAAGTATCAGTTACTGGTGAACAACAAAAATCTTCTCCTAGGCAACGACTAGATGTTATGTCCTTGGTATTCTAAACATAGATAACATGTCCACAGAGTTCATCTCTCTTCAGTGCATGTCAGATGGTAAAATTCCATGCTAGTCACATGACGCTGTCCATGGAGAGTTCAGATTGCTGCACATCAGAATGTTTGGGTTAGAGAAAAGCCAAAACTCCCTTCTGCCTTATCTTTTCTCCTGGAGGAATGAGTTCTCCCAAGGACGCCGAATCAAGGCCAGATAAGCACAGTTCACTTAGAGCATAGAATTTTCATCTCTCATGCGATTCTGTGCATCGCAATTTACATTAACATTCACAGGCTTTAAAATCATTCCCTGGAGAGCACCCAACGACTCCAAGATGTTTCCCAGCTTCCGATTCAGTTCGCCATTAGCCGCTATCAGTGCCCTCCCCAGCTGGTCGAATTGTTGAAGGAGCTTCGCCGGGTCCGCATTTTGATTAGCTGTTTCCAACTTCTTTAATTTCCGATACACCAGGAAAACTCCAAAGCCAAACAGCAGAAATCCTGTGATCATGAAGCCAAACAGGTAGATGTCTTCCACATCTTCAACCGAAAGATCACACAGACACATGAGTTTCCAATTGTCCCATGAGTCTCTCACATAACCCGCAGCCGAAGTGCCTGCAGGACACCTGGGCTCCCCCGGGCCCGATTTTCTGTTTGAAAAGGTGGTGTCAATTGCATTTAAAGCCCAGCTCACCAATTCCATAATTTTCCGTTTGGATCCAGATTTCAGCGAGAAGGAGAGCGACACAGACAGGACACAGCAAGCTGGGATCAGTGAAGGGAGGAGAGGAGGAGGAGAGGAGAAGAAATGCATCTGCTCTCTCTGAAAGCCGGAAGAAGAAGGCTACGGCGGGCTCCGCAGCCGGCATGATGGAGTCCACAGTCTGGAGATCCCCTGACGCAGATGTCCACGCTGAGGGCCCGCACGGCCTGATGGCAGGGGCTCCATGACCTGCCGGGTTGGACTGTCCCTCCGTGGAGCCCCGGGGTCGCTTACTCGTCAGCGCAGGCCCCAATCCGCAGTCCGCCCTCCTCCTCTGTCCGTGTCATGGTTGTGGAGCTGGATCCAGGCTCTCCAGGCCCGCAGACTCCCTCCTTGTCCGACGGCGTGGTCCATGCTCAGGGGAAGGAGACACAAAGGTAGCAGGTTCATAATTAATTACTGCAGCAGGTGGAGGGAGCTCGAGGCCTGTGAACCCCGAACTCCACCCCAGGAATCAAACAAGGCAGTTCATCCAGTGAAGGAAAAGAATGAAGAGACACTTGCCTGATCCGCTGAGGGCAGCTGGAACCCGCTGCAGTGGACTTGGTTCTCCCCTTCCCCCGCTGGATGGAGATAGAGGACCCCCCTGGAAGACGAAGAGGAGCCTCTTGCACCGGATCAGGAAGGGGAGCAGCCGGAGACGGACTCATGGAATTCACAGCAGCTGAAGGGGGCGTCGAAGAGGGGAGAGGATCAGCTGAGGCGAACTGGGATCAAGGAGCTGACGGAACAGCGGGGACAGATGACCCAGAGGCGGAGGAGGGTGTCTTACTCCTCCAACGAGGCACGGAGGCTGCAGCTGGCCGGGAAACAGAGTTCATGCGGCTACCCGGAACTGGATCCAGACGGGGTTCTCACTGAGGCTTGCAGTCTGCATGCTGACGACGTTTACCGGCAGAGGGCGAGGCGAAGGTGAGGTCAGGGCAACGCTGCTCCTGCACGGAAACCAAGGCGAGCAGGTCAACGTTTTCAGGGTATTCATACAGTTCTGGATTCCCATCCAACAGCCTGACCGCCGCCGTCACATGCTTCAAGATCTGTGTGGGTTGGAAGGCGGAGCGAGCTGCAGCCACTCGGTCCCGGATGGCAGCTGCTATCAGCTGTAAATCCTCCGGGGGAATCCCGACTGATGTCTCACCCCATCGGGGATGACCTCTGGGCAGTGCGAAATCCTGGACTGGATGAGGGACAGGAATGGGATCCCGAAGCGAGGAGCGAGGATGCCTCCTCTTCGGCTTCCTGCCGGAGTTTCCCTCCAGCCCACGGAGCTTCTCCCGGTGCGCAGAGATGTCCACCATCCTCGCCGTGATTTCAGGATGGCCAGCATAGCAAGGATGGCGGTTAATGGTTGCCTCAGCGAAGTCCAGGTACCAGCGTGCATTGCTGGGAGTGTCATAGAGGCGAGCAGTGAAAAGGCTTCCATCTATCTCCTCGAGGGCCCTCACCAGCTCGTAGCCCAGGCTCCTAGCGTAGCACTTGAGCGGCGCCATCTCCCAGCACACTGGTACACGGTAAGTGGAAAATCAAGTCCAATTAAGCAAACTCACGGTCACCGGTGTCTCTTTTTGGCTGCGACCTACTGTTATGGTGCGGCCCTCACGGACCGCTAATGAGACGCTGCAGGCAGCCATTGAGTTTGTACATTTATTAAATAAGGACAGAATGACAAAATAATGAGCCTTGTGGGGCAAAACACAAATAAAGACAAGACACGACACTTACATATAAACAGCGAGGACAGAACCTGAACACTGGGAAGAACTGGCTTCGGGGTTAGGGAAACCAGACTGGAAGGCAGACGAGGTCGCAGCCCCGAGCAAACAGAGCTGCTCCCTTAAATAGGGCTTTGACAGATTAGTCAGCTGATGAAAGGTCATCAGCTGATTGGAATCTCGCCGTTCAGCAGAGCTCCGCTCCGACAGCCGGAAGCCTCGCCGAGACGCTGCCAGAATAAAAGCCCGGAGGCTTACTGGTGCGCCTGAGGAGAAAACGGAGAACAACCGGATGATCCGAGTGCCGACAAAGTCAGCACACGGACCATGACATTAACAGCTGACCTGATGTTGGCAATTTTGTTTTCAGTCTCTGATTCATCAACAGTTGTGCTGGAGACAATCTGACTCCATTCAAGGGCGAATTTCTGTATTCAAGAAGAGCAATATAAGGATCTTCTTGGCTCTCTTGTGCCTTCTTCAGTAGGTTTTTTTATTGTTTGAATTACACGTTCACTTTGCCCATTTGATTGTGGGTATCCGGGGCTCGATGTGGTGTGTTTAAACTCCCACGTTTCTGCAAACTGTCTGAACTCTGCACTTGAAAACTGTGATCCATTGTCTGACATGAGCTCGTCTGGAATTCTATGTCTGGCAAACATAGATTTAAGAGCTACAATGACATGTTTACTTGTTGTTTGTGGCAATTTGGCAATTTCAGGATATTTTGAGTAATAATCTACACACAGTAGATAATCACCTTGGTCAAAATGGAAGAGATCAACACCAACTTTTGCCCAAGCTCTGCTGGGAATGTCATGACTCTGAAGTGGTTCTTTGACATTGTTCCTCTTGTGTGTGTTACATATAGAACACCTTAGCACTGTTTCTTCTATTTGTTTAGACATGCTGGGCCAAAACAAAACATCTCTTGCTCTTTCTTTGCATTTAAAGGGCCTATATCATGCAAAATCGACTTTTTTGAGCTTTTAAGCATGTTATAATGTTAATTCCTCACCAAAAACACCCCCAAAGTAGTATTTTGCTCCATTCACGCATCTCTGAGTATTCCTCCTCAACCCTGCTCTCTGAGCTGCTGCTCCGCCCTGTCCCTGATAATGATTGGGTCCCCACGTTCATACATATGAACGTGGGTGAGCCACCCACTCCAGGAAGTGCCTGTGCTGCCAGCACCGCCCCCAGGCTAACGCACACACCCACTTTCTCCACGCAGCTAACGGAGCGGTGATCGGCAAAACTCTTTCACTTTAGCATTGACACTGTGAAGAAGTAGTTCCTCTCGCACCTAATCTGCTCAGTGACAACAACTGTTTGCTTTTTTATGTAAGACAATGTCTTCTAAGTGGTGTAAATGTGTCTTTGGCTGTGAGAGATTTAGGAGTTTGTTCAGCCTTCCTAAAGAAGAGCCTACTCGTCAGAAATGGTTGGAGTTTATTTTCAGGAGCACGCGTCAATCCAGCCAGCAACTTTTTGTCTGTGACCGCCATTTCACAGATGACTGCTTGGTGAACCTTGGCCTGTATCAAAGTGAATTGTCCGGAAGACTAAACCTTAGAACTGGCGCAGTTCTAAGATGTTGTTTTCGTGGGCGGAACCCAGTGACACGCTGCAGCGGCCGGCTCAGGGGTTACGTCATGAAATGGGCGGCAGCCACAAGAAGGAAAGGCGGAGCCTCTGAGATCGAGGCATCTTACTTCCGGGTTGGAAATGTAGCTTGCGAAAATAACTCATATTTCATAAGAAATTCATTCTCCAGTGAACCAAAGGTAATATACTATCACATACATGCATATAGTTTACTCTGAAAGGCTTAAAATAGCATGATATAGGCCCTTTAACAATGCCAAGATGTGCTTCATGGATTTTCTGAAGCATTTCCTTTCTCAGACTTTGAGGCACCACAAGTCTGGAGTTCTTGAATATGAGTTCTTCTGAGCATGTGAGTTCCTCTCTGGATATCCAATACTTCCTTATCTCAGCTGGAACTTGACTGACTTGTGTTGGCCATCCTGACTGAACTGCTTTAAATTAACATTTGCAGTTCCTCATCTGCTGCTGTTGCTTTCTGGAATAACTTCAGCTTTTCCTCTGAGACAGGTAGGTGTGCTGTAAGGAGATTAACCTCAAGTTCCTCCTTCAATAGTTTTTCTGTCTGCTCTTTAAGAAAAGCTCTGCTCAGAGTGTCTGCAATGTACAAGTCTTTGCCTGGTTTATATGTAACCTGCAGGTTGAAAGGCTGCAGACTCATCAGCATATGTTGTAGTCTGGGTGGTGCTTTATGCAACCCTTTTTTGAACACAGCTTCCAGTGGTTTATGGTCTGACTCAACCTGTACTGGTCTTCCATACAGATACTTCTTGAATTTCTCACAGCCATACACAATAGCCAAAAGTTCCTTTTCAATTTGTGCATATCTTTTCTGTGTGTCTGTTAGCAATCTTGAACCATAAGCCACTGGCTGACCCTCTTGCAAAATCACAGCTCCCAATCCTTCAGCGCTTGCATCCACAGACAATGTAACTGGTTTATTTATGTCATAAAATCTCAGCACAGGGGTTTCACTGACAAGTGACTTCAGCTGTTCAAAGCTCTTTTGTTGCTGTGACTCCCAGTGCCATGCAACTTCTCTTTCCAGGAGTTTTCTGAGTGGTGCACTTATTTCTGACAGGTTTGGTATGAACTTTGCAAAGTACTGCACCATACCGAAAAATCTTCTGAGTGCAGCCACATCTTTTGGTTGAGGTATGTTAACTATTGCTCTGACTTTTTCTTGGTCTGGCTTCAGGCCTTCTGCACTCAAAATGTGTCCAATGTATTGTATTTCAGTTATGCCAATCTTCCATTTGTCCTCGTTCAGTTTCAGATTAATGCTTTTCACTCTTTCCAGTAGTTGTCTCAGCTTTTTGTCATGTTGTTCTTTATTTACACCCCACACCAGGATGTCATCCATAACATTCTCAACTCCTTCCAGGTCCTCCAGTCTCTGGGCAATGTACTTTTGGAAGACTTCTGGGGATGATGACACACCAAAGGGAAGCCTCTTAAATCGGTATCTACCAAATGGTGTGTTAAAGGTGCATAACTTGGAGCTTTCTTCATCAAGCTGTATTTGACAGAAGCCATGGTTTGCGTCTAGCACTGAAAACACCTTTGCATTCGGCATCTCTGCAACGACTTCTTCCACTGTTCGTAGGGGATAGTGCTCTCTTTTTATAGCTTTGCTAAGATCTTGAGGATCTATGCATATTCTTATTCTTTTATTTGCTTTCTTGACGATGACCATGCTGTTGACCCAATCAGTGGGCTCTGTTTGCTTCTCAATCACACCCAGAGTCTCCATTCTTTCTAGTTCTTTTTTTTATATCATCCTTCAGTGCTAAAGGCACCTTTCTGGGTGGGTGAATCACTGGAGTTACAGCTGGGTCGACCTGAATGTGATGTAGTCCCGGTACACACCCCAGTCCTGTAAACACATCTTTATATTCTGTCAGAATGTCAGTTTCCTCTTCTCTATCCACCTTGTGGACTCTGGTTATCAGTCCCAGTTGTTCGCATGAATTCCTTCCAAGGATCGCTGGCAAATCAGCTTTTATAACTTGAAATTCAAGCTCCTGTGCTTGAGTTTTGTATTCACATTTCAGCTTTGCCATGCCCACTGGTTCCATCTTGTGGTGAGAATATGATACTAACTTTGTTCTGGATTCAAACAGTAGCATATCTCCTTTGGCCACTTTCTTTAAGATTTTGAGAGGTAGCACATTGCAACATGCACCTGTATCTAATCTGAAGACGACCTTTTCATCATTCATTGTCAGAACTTCTGTCCATCTTGATTTTTCAGCTTCTTTGACTTTCACCATATCAACATGAGCTGGGTTTTTATTTTCTCTTCTCTTTGGCTCAAGGGTTCCAATAAACATTTCTTTTTCCTCTTGTTCTGTCTCATTCACATTTTTCTCCTGTCTGTGTGAACTTTCTCTGCTTTCTTTATGCATCCTTGTGTAGCACATGTGAGCAAAATGGTTTTTTCGTGAGCAGACTTTACATGTTTGCCCATACACAGGACACTTGCGAGGCTCATGTTTATATCCACATTTATTGCATTCTCTTTTTGCGTGGACGTCACTTTCTTTTTTTTTTCCACAATATCTTTATTGAACCTTTTTTTAAACAAACATGACACAAACAATCAAACACTAACACTAAAGTACTACAAAAAAAAAAAATGCACTAAAAACACCAACAACCACCAACAAAATCAAGTCTTTAACAATGCTCCTCTGTTTAGTCTAGACCAATGTTTCTCAAAGTGCGGCCCCCGTGCCAATGGCGGCCCGCGAAAACATTTCTGGCGGCCTGCGGCCAATCTGTTAACGTCTTAACCAATATATGATCTGAACTAATTGCTTTGGAAAAATTCCGATACACATCTACGTTTAGTGGTCTTTGGCGCCATCTGTAGGCACAAGCCGTAATTACATGTGTTGTCGACCTTGCGATCACTTCATTGCAGCAGCTAGTCCAATTGTATTATGGGAGATGGAACGTTCAGCGCACAGTGCAGAAGTGTTGGTTGGCAACGGTTTCGGAGCACCATTTTGAGTCAGAAGAAGAATAAGAAATAAATATTAGTGCTTGTGGAAGTCGAAGTGTGGAAATAAAGATGGATCAGCGAGAGAAAGAGGCAGAGATGGAGACCGCTCACTCGAGGAAACCGAGAACTGTCAGCGAGGAAAAAAGGCAGTTTCAGGGAAAATGGACTTTGGACTACTTCGTTGAACCTCACGGGTCAGATAAAGTTGTATGCCTCATCTGCAGACAGGTAATCGCAGTGCGAAAAGACTTTAACATCAGGCGCCATTACGAAACAAAACACAAAAATTATGAAAAATTCAGTGGCAAGGATCGCACCACAAAGATGGAACAACTTAAAAGGGGCTACACAGCACAACAGTCAGTCTTCACGCAATTTTCAAAAACCAGCGAAGCAGTAACAGAGGCTAGCTATGTGGTAGCTCATGAAATAGCTAAACGGGGCAAGCCGTTTAGTGACGGAGAATTTTTTCGAGACTGTATGCTAAAAGTGGCAGAGCGTGTATGCCCAGACCAAAAAACAAAGTTCCGTGACGTAAGTTTGTCGAATGACAGTCACAAGACGAATCGAAGATTTGGCAAATGATTTGAAGGACCAACTGGCGATACGTGTGGAGGGGCTAGAAAAGGGAGCGTTTTCCATCGCACTGGATGAAAGCACGGATATTTCCGACACTGCCCAACTGTTGATTTTCATCCGAACTGTCACTGAGAATTTTGACGTCGGCGAGGAGCTACTGAGTATGGAGAGTATGAAAGACACAACGAAGGGAGTGGATATTTGCGAAGCAGTGTATCGCAGTCTGGACACACACAATGTTAACCTGGCATCCTTGGTCGGTGTCACGACAGACGGAGCACCAGCAATGATTGGGAGTAGGACAGATGCAGTGTCGCTGCTGGCTGAGAAAGTGGTGAACAGTGGTGGTAAGAAACCAGTCAGCTACCACTGCATAATTCACCAAGAAGCCCTCGCTGCTCAGACGCTAGAAATGAAACACATCATGGCCGTAGTTGTGAAGACAGTTAATTACCTGAAGTCCAGAGGTCTGAACCATCACCAATTTAAAACCTTTTTGGCGCAGTCAGAGGCAGATTTTGGAGACGTCATTTACTTCACTGCCGTCCGGTGGCTGAGCAGAGGTGCCACACTGAAACGTTTTTTTAACCTGAGAAAAGAAATTTGCGAGTTCATGCAGGCAAAAGGACAAGACGTGACTGAGTTAACGGACAGCAAATGGCTCTGTGACCTAGCCTTCCTCGCCGACCTGAATAATTGTCTGAGCGATCTCAATCTGAAGCTGCAAGGCCATGGAAAACTCATTTCCACACTTTTTGACAACGTGAAAGCTTTCCAGCGAAAACTCCAACTGCTCCAGGGACAGCTCAGAGAAGGAGATCTCGCTCATTTCCCTGCCTGCAGGGCGCTGGTAGATGACCCAGACACGGACGGGAGTGAAGTTTTGCGTCACCTGCGTTCAGAGAAGAACCATGGCCTCATCGAAAAGCTTCGAGACGAGTTCGACCACCGATTCTCTGACTTCAGGGACCACGAGGGTGATTTCAACCTTTTCCAAAATCCCTTCTCATGTGTGCCCGAGGCAGTGCCTGCAGACATGCAGTTTGAGCTCATCGACCTACAGGAAAGCTCCGAGGCCAGAGCTGCATATCGTGACAAGAGTCTGATCGAGTTCTACAAAGGACTTTCCCCATCCACATTCCCTGCTCTTCGTCAACATGCTGTCAGAATGGCGTCTTTATTCGGAAGCACCTACATCTGTGAAAAGACCTTCTCCACCATGGCCATCAACAAATCTAAGCTGAGATCCAGGATGACAGATGCCCACCTACATGCAGTCCTTCGCATCGCGACGACGGAGATGGAGCCAGACTTCAGAGGACTCGTGGCCAACCGAAAACAGCACCACAAATCACACTGCAGTTAAAAGGTATGTTGACACTAAAATTGTATTTTCATCAGTCCCAATTTCTTACTGTTAATATGACTTTACCCAAACTAATTAAATCTGATAATTAAAAGGATTACAAATGGAATTGAATTTTCAGTCTTTTTTTTTTTTTTTGCCTCCGTCCCTTTGGTGGCCCTCGGTTCAACTTTGGATTCCCAAATTGGCCCTCACCCATCAAAACTTTGAGAACCCCTGGTCAAGACAATCCAATACATAAGTATACATATTATGTTCACCAGTTTGGAAATTACAAGGTCCACACACATCATTCACCTTCTTCTTCAAGAGTTATGTTTAAATTTTTTACATGATCAATAAAAGGTCTCCATATATTCTCAAACACAATTTCCTTTGATTTCAGTATATATGTTATTCTTTCTAATGGAAGGTTTGTTAACATCTGTCTTAACCACTGAGTCACATCTGGTCTGTGAGTCTTTTTCCACAGTAGTGCAATACATTTTTTGGCATTAAGCAAACTGAGGTCTATGAATGTTCTTTCACTTTTATTAAAGTTATGCTTTTCTGGGTACAGACCCAACAAAAACAGTTTAGGATTCAATATGATTTGTTTTGAGATTATTTTTTCAATTGTTACCCTCCCCTCTTCCCAAAACATTCTTATTATTCTACATTCCCATACACAATGAAATAGGGTTCCTTTACTTTCCATGCATTTTGTGCATGTATCTGGTATATTTTTGTTATATCTATTTAACTCCTCCGGTGTAACATACATCCGCATTAACCATTTGAAATGTATCAATTTAAGACGTACATTTATTGATTTGGTTTGGGCTTCTGTACAAGCCAATTCCCATTGTTCCTCTGAAATTTCAATTTGCAGATCTTCTTTCCAGTAGTTTAATCTTTTCTGTGAATTTTCACTTGAGGATAGTGTCAACGAGTTATAAAACTCTGAAATAATACCCTTTCTTTTACTATCTTTCATCAACATTTTTTCCAAGGATGAATAAATAGGTCGAGTGAGAGCTTTATTTTGATTTGATCGAATAAAGTTTCTAAGTTGAAGATATTTAAAAAAATGTGCTCTATTAAGATTAAATTTGACCCTCAGCTCTTCAAAAGACATTATGTTATCTGCACATGGCAAATATAAATCTTGAATCTTTTGAATCCCTTTTAAATTCCATACTTTAAATACAGCGTCCGCTCTTCCTGGTTTAAAATATTGATTACCCCATATTGGGCTAAATGGTGACAATAACTGTGGTTCTTTTAAATAATTTTTAGCTTCACACCATATTTTGATCATATGCTTTACAAATGGATTTTTAACTTGTTTTTGTAATTTTTTTGCCGAATCTGAGTATATGAATATGGGAAGAGGTAAAGGTAAATTGTATGATTCCATTTCAGTCCAGTGAGGGAGATCATTTAATGAAAAATAATATGTCATAGACCTCAGTTGTGCCGACCAATAATACAACATAAAATTTGGACATTTCAGACCTCCACGATCAAATGGTAAATATAATAAAGACAGACATAATCTAGCCCTCCTGTTGTTCCATATAAATTCCACTAATTTTTTTTTAATTCTTGAGAATAAATCTACAGGTTGTGGTAAGGGAATGTATTGAAATAAATAAAGTATTTTAGGTTAAATATTACTTTTAAGTATATTGATTCTCCCGATCATCGACATTGGTAGTGACATCCATCTCTGAATTGACTCATTGATATGTGTCATTAAGGCTTCATAGTTGACACTGGCGACTGATTCTAGCTTAGGCACAATTTGGATTCCTAAATATTTAAACTGATTTACAACGTTGAATTGATTTACCTCAGGGTCTGGGTAATTTCTCTGGGTCTCATTTAGCATTAATATTGAAGATTTAGTTTTATTTATTTTATATCCTGATATTTCCCCAAAATTCTTTATTAAATTCAACAAGGTCGGAATTGATTTTTTTAGATTCGACATAAACAAAATTATGTCATCGGCGTACAGGGAGATTTTATGTTCTGTTGGTCCAACTTTAATTCCATATATTTGTGAATGTAAACGTATCGCCATCGCTAAAGGTTCAATTGCCATAGTAAACAGTAAAGGTGAAAGTGGACAGCCTTGTCGACATCCTCTATTGATTTTTATTGATTTTGAAATATTGTTATTTGTTAGGATTTCTGCTGTAGCATTATTGTATATTATCTGAACCCATTTTATGAAATTATTTCCAAGTCCAAACCTTTGTAAGACTTCAAAAAGAAAGGGCCATTCGACTCTATCAAAGGCCTTTTCGGCGTCCAGTGATAGGAGAGCTGTATCCGGTGCTTCTTTATTAAAATAAATAATATTAAATAGTCTTCTTACATTATGGAAGCCTTGTCTTCCCTTTATAAAGCCATTCTGATCTCGATTAATAATATTTGGTAAAATTTCTTGTATTCGTCTTGCTAAAATTTTACAGATTATCTTAAGGTCGGCATTTAATAGGCTTATTGGTCTCATATTTTCACATTTATTAGAGGGCTTACCTGGTTTTGGCAACAGTATAATTAAGGCATTATTCATGTATGATGGTAAATTATTATTTTGAAATGCTTCTAAAACCATTTCCAAAAAAGGTTTTATTAATTTATTCTTAAATTTTTTATAAAGGTCAACTGGAAGACCATCTGGTCCTGCTCTTTTTCCTGATTTCATATTATCAATGGCTAGCCCAACTTCTTCTTGACTAATTTTAGACTCCAATATCTCCCTGTTTTCATTTGGAATACACGGTATAGATAGTTCGTTCAAAAACCCATTTAGTTTTGTTAAATCAGATTCATTTTTGGTATCATATAATTTTTCATAGTAATCTCTAAAGGCTCTGTTAATTTCTAAAGGATCTATAACTACCTGTCCGTTACTTATAATACTGGTAATTGGTGTTTTAATTTCTAATTGTTTAATCTGCCATGCCAATAATTTTCCTGATTTTTCACCTTGTTCATAAAAAGATTGTTTCAATCTTAGAAGACTCGAGGCAGCTCTATTCGCTGATTTTTTGTTGTATTCAGCTCTCAAAATCAGTAATTCTTTCTCCAACCTTGGATCACTTCCTGCATACACTTTTTCCTGAAGACTTTTTATTTTATGTTCCAATTGGGCTCTCTCCTCTCGAGTCTTCTTAGATTTACTTCATCCTACTTCTTCTTCTACTTCCGCTTCTGAGAGAGAGCAGACGCTTTTCTTCCCTCTCCCTCCTAATCCTCTCCCTTCTGATCCCAGCTTGCAATGTCACTCTTCTCCTGGCTGAATCTTAATCCAAATGGAAATTATGGATCTGGAAAGCGGCTTATATGCGATTGTCACCTTTAAAAGAAGAAGCGGGTCAGGGGGAACCCAAGGGAGACTCATGGCATTGGAATTCATGTGTCTGTGTGATTCGACTGAGATTGAACTGATCACAGGATCTTCTGTTTTGGCCCCTGGAGTTTTCCTAGTGTATCGAAATTATCTGGGTGAGCTAATCAAATGCGGACCCCGGCGTAGCTCCCTTAACAAATTCAACAATTCGTCCAGCTGGGGGGAGCACTGACTGTCAGCGGCAGGATTAACATGGAATTTACTACCTGGCATGCATTGAAGAGAGAACGAACTCTCTGGACATGTTTTACCTATGTTTCGGTAGGTGGATAACATCTGTGGATCGCTGAGTGCTCTCCAGAGAATGATCTAAAGTATGATTCAAGCCTGTATGAAATTGAAGCACAGAATCGAAGAGAGAGAAATTTTTTTATTCTCTGAGTGCACTGTGCAGATTTGACCTTGTGTTTTGGTGCCCTTGTTTACATTCCTCCTCGATAAGATAACGCCAGAGAAGTGGCTTATGTCTACCCATACATCAACAATCAGTTGTTGTCGTCAGCGGATTGGTCTCTCGAGGACAATGCCCATGTGCCTTCTGCAAGGAAGAGGAAAAGAGAGACAGACTCTGATCTCTGGTCTTGTTTATAAGTCACATGATTATAACATCTATCCACTGCCTGGAGGCGCCCTCTGCTGCCCACTAACAACTGTTACACTCACACTACACAATGACATGCAAATATACACACACTGCTCTCCCTCCCTCTGCTGTGTGATTGTATCTATTGTCTGCTAATGCATGAGGGTTTTTTTTCTGTGTAGTCAAAATTTGGCTCATATACGAGCGTTTATTCTGATTACTATGTTTTTTTCTCTCTCCTATTGTGTTTTCCTCCCCCTCCCCTCCCCTCTTTACCTCCACTGTTGACAGGCGCCTTGTATGGCGACGCGTCATTGGATGCGCCTAACGTGCGCGTCCAATGTCAAGTCAAATTCCTCGTGTGTTTACTTGTAAATATACTTGGCAATAAAGCTGATTCTGATTCTGATTCTGATTCTGATTCTGAACCTGTATAACTAATAATATGTCCCCTAATAAAAGCTTTGAAAGCGTCCCACTTTACACATGCTGACGTTTGTGTAGTATTGATATCAAAGAACTCATCTATCTGTTTTTCTATGTACTTGACAAATTCCTCATCCTGAAGCCATTTATGCTGAAATTGCCATCTACCTGATTCCTTTGTCAATTTCTTATCTACATATATTATACAGCAGGGTGCATGATCAGAGATCACGATGTTATCATAAAAGCAGTTTTGAATCTTGGACCTTAATTCTGTGGAAATCAAAAAATAATCAATACGTGAGAATGTCTTGTAGATACTGGAATAACAAGAGTAGGCTTTGACTTGTGGTTTCATTTCTCTCCATATATCTAGCAATCTCAATTCTTTCATAAAATGATTAATGGTCATCCTACATCCATTGTGCGTACAGTCCAGTCCTGTTGATCTATCTATACCGGGATTCAATGTACAGTTAAAATCCCCTGCTATTATATGTTGCCCTGTAAGTGATGATAAGATAAGAAATAAATTAGCAAAGAACTTTTGATCATCTATATTGGGACCATATAGGTTCACCAAATTTATATTTTCTAATAGCAAAGATCCTTGAATGATTACATATCTTCCAAATTTGTCTCCAATTACATTTTTCACTTGAAAAGGGACTGATTTATGTATGAGAGTCATAACTCCCCTGGCTCGGGATGAAAATGATGAGGTGAAAACACTTCCTTGCCATCTACTCCTAATTCTTTTTACATCCTCCTCTATTAGATGAGTTTCTTGTAAAAACACAATTTTTGAACCCATGTCTTTTATTTTATTCATAACTTGTTTAAGTTTTTTTAAATTTTGTAGACCTCTGCAATTCCATGAAGTTAAATTAAAATTAACGCTTTGGTTTATGATCAATAGGGAGTTTGGGATTACCTTGCAGTGTGAACATGCTCATACAGAGAAGCAAAAAAATGAGTGGTTGAACATTCATCCTACAAACTACACACAAACAAATTCCCCCTTCCCACACTTGTGGCGAACCCCCCCAAAATCAAAAGAAAAATTCCGTCTCCCGATATAGCCATCGACCGTTCCACATCCACGGGGAACAGCCTAAGCCACTCCTTCTTCATCCTCCCAGTCACCCTAACTCTACTGCTTTTAATGACGTAACATTAACTCTCCTCTGTAGTTTTCCAACTTAACTCCAAAATTTTTAGCAACTTTGTACATCATAGTTTTTTTTTTTTTTTTTAAATATATAATGCAATCTATATTTTGTAAACTTGCTATTTGCTTCAAGTCAGTCAGATGCCTGTGCAAATGCTTAATTATTCTACCTTATATTTTGTTCATGCTTAGCTCCCACCAGTCTCTTCTTGGATCCTCTTGATGAACTCCTGCGCCTCCTCTGGGGTCTTGAAGATGTGGGTTCTGCCCCCATACGTGGTCAGCAGTCTCGCAGGATAGATTACACCATGACGAATCCCAAGGTTGCGCAGCTCCTTACGTACGGGATCATACTGCTTCCTCAATTGTTGGATTCCTGTGGCCCAATCTGGGTAGAACCGCACCTGTTGATCCTGGTGTTTAATCTCTCCTTTAGCTCGTGCTGCGTTGAAGATCTTCATCCTGTCTCTGTTGCTGGCAAACTTCATAATTAAGGTCCTCGGTGGTCCCTTATCTCTCCGTGGGCCAATACGATGCGCGCCCTCCAAAACCACCGCCGGCCGCAGCTCCGCACTGCCCAGCGCCTCCGGAATCCACTTTTCCAGAAAGGAACACGGGTCCCGACCTTCGGATTCTTCCGGTAGACCCACCAGCCTCAAGTTGTTCTGTCTCGACCGGGATTCCAAATCCAGAATATTTTCTTCCAGACATTTATTTTTTTTTTCCAAAGTGCGCACCTTTAATAGGAGACAATTGACTTCATCTTCAGCACTGGAAATACGAAGCTCCATCTGCGCCATTTGTTCTACACAGTCACCCAATTCCTTTCTCATTCCTTCCAACGCTACCATAATCCCATCAAATCTAGAGGAAAATTCCGCTCTCATTGAGCTCATAGCCGCCAGCAACGCACCTGTGTCGCTTCCCGCAGCTCCCGCGCCGTTTTTAGCTTTCTTCGCCATATTTGGTGCTTTCTCTGCTGCGTCACAGACCTGAAAGTCCGTTAATTTGGACTGTTTCTGCGGCTCGCTTTTTCCTCTACTTGGTTTTCCAGCCTTAGGCTTCACCGACATATCCTCGCTCAAACGCTGGGATACGTTCTGTCCCAAATGAGAGAGTTATTTGCCGATTTTTTTTTCTCCAGAAGCAGAGCAGAGTGAGACGTGTCCTTCTTACGTGGCAGCCATAACCGCAAGTATCGGACGTCACTTTCTTTAGGCCTCTTAGTTAGCTTTATTTTGCTTAGCTTGTTTACTGAAACTTCTGTTTCTTCTTGTAAAGCTTTCATATAGCTTTGTGTGGCTTCATTAGCTCTGCATATATCCACAGCTTTACTCAGGGATAAGTCTGGTTCTCTGAGCAATCTTGCTCTCACCTGGTCATTGGTGACTCCACACACAATACAATCTCTTATGAGTGAATCAGTTAACGGTCCAAACTCACAGTCTTTGGCCTTGTTTTTCAGGTCTGTCACATATGCATCGATAGGTTCACTCTTGCCTTGTACTCTTGTGAAAAATATGTGCCTCAGGTAGGTTATATTTTTTTCTTGGCTCACACTATTGCTGAAATCTTTCTTTTAGGATGTCAAAATCATCCACATCATCATCAGAGTCCATGGTATTAAATACCTTAATAGCTTCGTCACCTGCCACATGAAGAAACGTAACACATTTTATTTTCTCTGATTTTTCAGTTATGCGGCTAGCAATCAGGTACAGCTCAAACTTCTGGACCCACGAACGCCAGTTTTCTGCGAGGTTTCCTTCCAGCGACAGACTGTTCGGCGGTGTTACTTGGTCCATCTTCGTATGAGTGACACTTCTGACACCATGTAATGTATTTTAGTGTGTTTTTATAAGGAGAGCAAGTGGAATAAACAGACAGGACAGCTAGGTCTTCAGTAACGTCAACAACAACCGTTTTTACTCTTCTTTTACTCTGCTTAACCTGCATACAACAACACTTAACAGCACCCCTAGTGGCAGACCACATTACTACATTACAGGGCTCAGCGGAGGAGCTACCGGGACCCCAGCTGGACAGGAGCCGGATCGGAGCTCAGCTACAGCGGTGGTGGGCAGTGGGGCTCGGTGGAGGAGCTGCCGGCACCCCGGCTGGACAGGAGCCGGATCAGGAGCTCAATTACAGCGGCTGTAAGCAGCGGGACTAGCAGCGGAGGGGGCTAGCTGAGGCCCCAGCTGGATTCAAGGTCGGTTGGATCGGATACCGGTGACACCATCAGAGATTGTTTTATTATCAACAGGTCAGTAAAAATGCCACCAAAGAGGGAAGAAATGGAAGAGATTAAAAAATTTCTGAACTTCATGTCAGAAGAACTGACCAAAGTGGCCAATCAACAGCTTAAACTGTTAGGGCTAATGGAGGAAGTCTGAGAATTGAAATTAACAATTAAGGAAAAAGACAAAAAAAAAACTGCAGACTTGGAGCGATGCATCGAGGATCTTGAACAATATTCTCGTATGGATGATCTAATTATAAGTGGACTAGACATTAAATATCAAACATATGCCAGTGCTACAGCAGGAATGAGAGGTGAGGAGGCTCCCTTAAGTGAATCAGTCTCCCTGGAAAACCAGGTGCTTCAGTTCCTTGAAAGCAGAAATATAAAGGTTGAAGTAAATGCAATTTCAGCCTGTCATACTTTACCCAGAAAAGACAATAAAACAAAGAAATCAATTGTGATGTGCTTTGTGAATAGAAGGGTAAAGAATGACATACTGAGGCAGGCCAGAAAGCTACGGGGAACAGAAGTTTACCTAAATGAACATTTAACAAAGACTAATGCTGAAATAGCACAGCAAGCACGGATGCTGAAAAGACAAAATAAGATACAGGCAACATGGACAAGAA
Organism: Pholidichthys leucotaenia; assembly: GCA_020510985.1. Taxonomy (NCBI): domain Eukaryota; kingdom Metazoa; phylum Chordata; class Actinopteri; order Cichliformes; family Pholidichthyidae; genus Pholidichthys; species Pholidichthys leucotaenia. The sequence goes on from CM035838.1 coordinate 152,855,135, forward strand.
ACTGTAGAGTTTGGATCAAACTAAATGGAACACCTGATGAAGCAAAGGCCATAATAATCAGAGATCTTGCTGACTTAAATAAATATAGATGAACACTGATTAGAGAAAATTAAGAGACTATCATAATCCATATCCACACACATGGCAAGAATAGTTCTTTTGTGAGATGCCATATTAATGTACTTAAAAAAAACAAAACAACAACTTATGACTTCCGGTTATGGCTGCCACGTAGGACGGACGTGTCTCGCTCTGCTCTGCTCCTGGAAAAAAAAAAATCGGCAAATAACTCTCTCATTTGGGACAGAACGTATCCCAGCATTTGAGCGAGGATATGTCGGCGAAGCCTAAGGCTGGAAAACCAGGAAAAGGAAAAAGCGAGCCGCCGAAACAGTCCAAATTAACGGACTTTCAGGTCTGTGACGCAGCAAACAAGGCTCCATATATGGCGGAGGAAGCTGGCGGCGGTGCGATTTCTGCGGGGAATGGCGCAGATGCGCTGATGGCTGCCATGAGTTCAATGAGAGCGGACTTTTCCTCTAGATTTGATGGGATTATGACAGCGTTGGAAGGAATAAGAAAGGAATTGGGTGACTGTGTAGAACGAACGGCGCAGATGGAGCTCCGTCTCGCTAGTGCTGAAGATGACGTCACCCGTCTTCAATTAAAGGTGCGCACTTTGGAAAAAAAAAATAAATCTCTGGAAGATAATATTTTGGATTTGGAATCTCGGTCGAGACAGAATAACTTGAGGCTGGTGGGTCTTCCAGAGGAATCAGAAGGTCGGGACGTATGTTCCTTTCTGGAAAAGTGGATTCCGGAGGTGCTGGGCAGCGAGGAGTTGCAATCAGCAGTGGTTCTGGAAAAAGCACATCGTATTGGCCCACGGAGAGATAAGGGACCGCCGAGGACCTTAATTATGAAGTTTCTAAGCAACAGAGACAGGATGAAGATCTTCAACGCTGCACGTGCTAAAGGAGAGATTAAACACCAGGACCAGCAGGTGCGGTTCTACCCAGATTTGGCCACAGGAATCCAGCAATTGAGGAAGCAGTTTGATCCCGTACGTAAGGAGCTGCGCAACCTTGGGATTCGTCATGGTGTAATCTATCCTGCGAGACTGCTGACCACGTATGAGGGCAGAACCCACATCTTCAAGACCCCAGAGGAGGCGCAGGAGTTCATCAAGAAGATCAAAGAAGAAGAAGAGACTGGTGGGAGCTAAGCATGAACAAAATATAAGGTAGAATAACTAAGCATTTGCACAGGCATCTGACTGACTTGAAGTAAATAGTAAGTTTACAAAATATAGATTGTATTATATATTAAAAAAAAAAACAAAACAAAAACAAAACAAACAAAAAAAAAAACTAGGATGTACAAAGTTGGTAAAAATTTTGGAGTTAAGTTGGAAAACTACAGAGGAGAGTTAATGTTACGTCATTAAAAGCAGTAGAGTTAGGGTGATTGGGAGGATGAAGAAGGAGTGGCTTAGGCTGTTCCCCGTGGATGTGGAACAGTCGATGGCTATATCGGGAGACAGAATTTTTCTTTTGATTTTGGGGGGTTTGCCACAAGTGTGGGAAGGGGGAATTTGTTTGTGTGTAGTTTGTAGGATGAATGTTCAACCACTCATGTTTTTGCTTCTCTGTATGAGCATGTTTACACTGCAAGGTAATCCCAAACTCTCTATTGATCATGGACCAAAGTGTTAATCTTAATTTAACTTCATGGAATTGCAGAGGTCTACAAAATTTAAAAAAACTTAAACAAGTTATGAATAAAATAAAGGACATGGGTTCAAGAATTGTGTTTTTACAAGAAACTCATCTGATAGAGGAGGATGTTAAAAGAATTAGGAGTAGATGGCAGGGAAGTGTATTCACCTCTTCATTTTCATCCCGAGCCAGGGGAGTTATGACTCTCATACATAAATCAGTTCCTTTTCAAGTGAAAAATGTAATTGGAGACAAATTTGGAAGATATGTAATCATTCAAGGTTCTTTGCTATTAGAAAATATAAATCTTGTGAACTTATATGGTCCCAATATAGATGACCAGAAGTTCTTTGCTAATTTATTTCTCATCTTATCATCACTTACAGGGCAACATATAATAGCAGGGGATTTTAATTGTACATTGAATCCAGGTGTGGATAGATCAACAGGACTGGATTGTACGCACATTGGATGTAGGATGACTATTAATCATTTTATGAAAGAATTGAGATTGTTAGATATATGGAGAGAAATGAAACCACAAGTTAAAGCCTATTCTTGTTATTCCAGTACCTACAAGACATTCTCACGTATTGATTATTTTTTGATTTCCACAGAATTAAGGTCCAAGATTCAAAACTGCTTTTATGATAACATCGTGATCTCTGACCATGCACCCTGTTGTCTAATATATGTAGATAAAAAATTGATAAAGGAATCAGGTAGATGGCAATTTCAGCATAAATGGCTTCAGGATGAGGAATTTGTCAAGTATATAGAAAAACAGATAGACGAGTTCTTTGACATCAATACTACACAAACATCAGCATGTGTAAAGTGGGAGGCTTTCAAAGCTTTTATTAGGGGACATATTATTAGTTATACAGGATCAAAATCTAAGAAGACTCGAGAGGAGAGAGCTAAATTGGAACATAAAATAAAAAATCTTCAGGAAAAAGTGTATGCAGGAAGTGACCCAAGGTTGGAGAATGAATTACTGATTTTGAGAGCTGAATACGACAAAAAATCAGCGAATAGAGCTGCCTCGAGTCTTCTAAGATTGAAACAATCTTTTTATGAACAAGGTGAAAAATCAGGAAAATTATTAGCATGGCAGATTAAACAATTGGAAATTAAAACACCAATTACCAGTATTATAAGTAATGGACAGGTAGTTATAGATCCTTTAGAAATTAATAGAGCCTTTAGAGATTACTATGAAAAATTATATGATACCAAAAATGAACCTGAATTAACAAAACTAAATGGGTTTTTGAACGAACTATCTATACCGTGTATTCCAAATGAAAACAGGGAGATATTGGAGTCTAAAATTAGTCAAGAAGAAGTTGGGCTAGCCATTGATAATATGAAATCAGGAAAAAGTGCAGGACCAGATGGTCTTCCAGTTGACCTTTATAAAAAATTTAAGAATAAATTAATAAAACCTTTTTTGGAAATGGTTTTAGAAGCATTTCAAAATAATAATTTACCATCATACATAAATAATGCCTTAATTATACTGCTGCCAAAACCAGGTAAGCCCTCTAATAAATGTGAAAATATGAGACCAATAAGCCTATTAAACGCCGACCTTAAGATAATCTGTAAAATTTTAGCAAGACGAATACAAGAAATTTTACCAAATATTATTAATCGAGATCAGAATGGCTTTATAAAGGGTAGACAAGGCTTCCATAATGTAAGAAGACTATTTAATATTATTTATTTTAATAAAGAAGCACCGGATACAGCTCTCCTATCATTGGACGCCGAAAAGGCCTTTGATAGAGTTGAATGGCCCTTTCTTTTTGAAGTACTACAAAGGTTTGGACTTGGAAATAATTTCATAAAATGGGTTCAAATAATATACAATAATGCTACAGCAGAAATCCTAACAAATAACAATATTTCAAAACCAATAAAAATCAATAGAGGATGTCGACAAGGCTGTCCACTTTCACCTTTACTGTTTACTATGGCAATTGAACCTTTAGCGATAGCGATACGTTTACATTCACAAATATATGGAATTAAAGTTGGACCAACAGAACATAAAATCTCCCTGTACGCCGATGACATAATTTTGTTTATGTCGAATCTAAAAAAATCAATTCCAACCTTGTTGAATTTAATAAAGAATTTTGGGGAAATATCAGGATATAAAATAAATAAAACTAAATCTTCAATATTAATGCTAAATGAGACCCAGAGAAATTACCCAGCCCCTGAGGTAAATCAATTCAATGTTGTAAATCAGTTTAAATATTTAGGAATCCAAATTATGCCTAAGCTAGAATCAGTCGTCAGTGTCAACTATGAAGCCTTAATGTCAGATATCAGTGAGTTAACTCAGAGATGGATGTCACTACCAATGTCGATGATCGGGAGAATCAATATACTTAAAAGTAATATTTTACCTAAAATACTTTATTTATTTCAATACATTCCCTTATCACCACCTTTAGATCTATTCTCAAGAATAAAAAAAAAGTTAGTGGAATTTATATGGAACAACAGGAGGGCTAGATTACGTTTGTCTTTATTATATTTACCATTTGATCGTGGAGGTCTGAAATGTCCAAATTTTATGTTGTATTATTGGTCGGCACAACTGAGGTCTATGACATATTATTTTTCATCAAATGATCTCCCTCACTGGACTGAAATGGAATCATACAATTTACCTTTACCTCTTCCCATATTCATATACTCAGATTCGGCAAAAAAATTACAAAAACAAGTTAAAAATCCATTTGTAAAGCATATGATCAAAATATGGTGTGAAGCTAAAAACTATTTAAAAGAACCACAGTTATTGTCACAATTTAGTCCAATATGGGGTAATCAATATTTTAAACCAGGGAGAGCGGACGCTGTATTTAAAGTATGGAATTTAAAAGGGATACAAAAGATTCAGGATTTATATTTGCCAGGTGCAGACAACATAATGTCTTTTGAAGAGCTGAGGATCAAATTTAATCTCAATAGAACACATTTTTTTAAATATCTTCAACTTAGAAACTTTATTCGATCAAATCAAAATAAAGCTCTCACTCGACCTATTTATTCATCCTTGGAAAAAATGATGATGAAAGATAGTAAAAGAAAGGGTATTATTTCAGAGTTTTATAACTCATTGACACTATCTTCAAGTGAAAATTCACTGAAAAGATTAAACTACTGGAAAGAAGATCTGCAAATTGAAATTTCAGAGGAACAATGGGAATTGGCTTGTACAGAAGCTCAAACCAAATCAATAAATGCACGCCTTAAATTGATACATTTCAAATGGTTAATGCGGATGTATGTTACACCGGAGGAGTTAAATAGATATAACAAAAATATACCAGATACATGCACAAAATGCATGGAAAGTAAAGGAACCCTATTTCATTGTTTATGGGAATGTAGATTAATAAGAATGTTTTGGGAAGAGGTGAGGGTAACAATTGAAAAAATAATCTCAAAACAAATCATATTGAATCCTAAACTGTTTTTGTTGGGTCTGTACCCAGAAAAGCATAATTTTAATAAAAGTGAAAGAACATTCATAGACCTCAGTTTGCTTAATGCCAAAAAATGTATTGCACTATTATGGAAAAAGACTCATAGACCAGATGTGACTCAGTGGTTAAGACAGATGTTAACAAACCTTCCATTAGAAAGAATAACATATATACTAAAATCAAAGGAAATTGTGTTTGAGAATATATGGAGACCTTTTATTGATTATGTAAAAAATTTAAACATAACTCTTGAAGAAGAAGGTGAATGATGTGTGTGGACCTTGTAAATTCCAAACTGGTGAACATAATATGTATACTTATGTATTGGATTGTCTAGACTAAACAGAGGAGCATTGTTGAAGACTTGACTTTGTTGGTGGTTGTTGGTGTTTTTAGTGCATTTTTTTTTTGTAGTACTTTAGTGTTAGTGTTTGATTGTTTGTATCATGTTTGTTAAAAAAAAAAAAAAGAAAAGGTTCAATAAAGATATTGTGGAAAAAAAAAAAACAACAACTTATGACTGACTTTAGTAGACATCAATTATCCTCAGTTGGAGGAAGTCATTTGACACAGAGTGAGGAACTTCAAACTCTGAAAATATGCCATTATGCTGAACATAAACTACAAGAGATGGAGAATGATATTGATCCTGATAACCACTTCTTCAATAATATTCATAATCATTGTGAATATTATACTGAAAAGCAATTGAAAAGTCATGTGCAATTAGATGGTAAACTATCAATAATACACTTCAACAGCAGAAGTCTTAACAAAAACTTTCCACAGATTCAGGACTATTTAAAACAGCTAGATAGAAAATTTGCAGCTATTGCAGTCTCTGAAACTTGGCTTAATGAAGAGCAGGCTTCTCTGATGGCAATAGAGGGATATCAGATGTTTTATATTCGTCGTTGGCCTCCGTCGGTCTATGATGACCATGGAAGAGAATCCTAAACGTCTACTCTGCTGGAACAGCACCGCCTGTGGCTGAACAGGCCGATGCGCCAATGGTAGTCCCTGTCACACAGGTCGCATTTGTGGGTGGTCTCCGTGCTGCTGGGTCTGTGGCGGTTCTTCCTGCGGGTCCTTTTTTCATCTGCAGCAGCAGTCAGTCTCTCTTCACCCTCCTTGAGCTGTCTGGTCAGGGTGCCTCTCCATTTGGAGCGGTCCGTTGCAAGGTCCTCCCAGCGCTCTGTGTTGATCTCCAGGGCCTTCATGTCTCTCTTGCAGACGTCTCTAAAATGCAGCTGTGGGCGGCCAACGTCTCTCTTGCCAGTTGCCAGTTCTCCATAGAGGACGTCTTTGGGGATTCTGCCATCCTCCATACGGTGAACGTGGCCTAGCCAGCGGAGCCTGCGCTGTCTGAGTAGAGTGAACATGGAGGGAAGGCCGGCGCAGGACAGAACTTCTGTGTTGGGCACTTTGTCCTGCCAGGATAGGTCCAGGATGTGGCGAATGCAGCGCAAGTGGAAGGAGTTCAGTCTCTTTTCCTGCCGGGCGTATGTTGTCCACGTCTCACTCCCATAGAGCAGTGTGCTGATGACACAGGCGTTGTACACTGCCATCTTCGTCTTGACAGAGAGTTTGGGATTCTCCCACACTCGTGTGGTGAGGCGAGCGAGTGTGAAGGCTGATTTTCCAATCCTCTTGTTGATCTCTGTATCAAGGGAGAGGTTGTTGCTGATCGTGGACCCCAGGTACGTGAACTGATTCACGACCTCCAGCTCGTAGTCGTCAATAGTGATGGTTGGTGATGCTTCCGTGCCTTGCACCAAGACGTTAGTCTTCTTCAGGCTGATGGTAAGCCCGAAGTCCTTGCATGCCTGGGAGAAGTGGTCCATAAGGGTCTGAAGCTCCTGCTGTGTGTGGGTTGCGACTGCAGCGTCGTCTGCGAACAGCATGTCTCTGATTAGAGCCTCGCGTACTTTGGTTCTGGCTTTCAGGCGGGCGAGGTTGAAAAGCCTGCCGTCAGATCTTGTGTGCAGGTAGATTCCCTCTGTTGCTGTGCTGAAGGCATGCCTCAGGAGCATAGCAAAGAAAATCCCAAAGAGGGTTGGCGCAAGTACACAGCCCTGTTTCACTCCGCTGCGTATGTTGAAAGGCTCTGAGACGTTGCCATCGTGCTGCACTATCCCCTGCATGTTGGTGTGAAACGATTCAATGAGGCTTTGCAACTTTGGTGGGCATCCTATCTTTGGCAGGATCTTGAAAAGGCCCTCTCTGCTGACCAGATCGAACGCTTTGGTGAGGTCGATGAAGGCGACGTACAGGGGCATGTTCTGTTCTCTGCATTTCTCCTGGAGTTGGCGGATGGAGAATATCATGTCTACCGTCGATCGCTCAGCGCGGAAGCCACACTGAGACTCGGGGTAGACACGTTCGGCAAGCTTCTGTAGACGAACGAGAACAACTCGTGCGTAGACTTTGCCAACAACGCTGAGGAGGGAGATGCCCCTGTAGTTGTTGCAGTCGCTTCTCTCCCCTTTGTTTTTGTAGAGGGTGATGATCTTGGCGTCCCTCATGTCCTGTGGTACGGCACCTTCCTTCCAACACTGGCAGAGGATGTCATGCAATGGCAGCAGTAGGGTGGTCTTGCAGTGCTTGATCAGGTCGGGGGGTATGCCGTCGTTGCCGGGTGCCTTGCCAGCGGCCAAGCTATCAATGGCCTTGCTGAGTTCGTCGATGGTTGGCTCGGCGTCAAGTTCATCCATGGATGGCAGGCAGTCGATGGCATCAAGGGCTGACGGTGTCACGGTGTTCTGTCTGGAGTAGAGGTCGGAGTAGTGTTCCACCCATCTCTCCATCTGCTTGTTCTTTTCTGTGATCATCTCCCCCGTGGAGGATTTGAGGGGGGCCGTCTTGCTCTGAGCCGGACCAAGTGCTTTCTTGATGCCATCGTACATACCACGGATGTTCCCTGTTATGGCAGCGGTTTGAATGTCTTGGCTGAGCTGAGTCCAGTACTCGTTGGCACAGCGCCGAGCAGTCTGCTGAACTTTGCTTCTCGCAGCCCTGAGAATCTGGAGATTCTTCTCGTTTGGGTACTTCTTGTACTCAGCAAGTGCTGAGCGCTTGGCTTCAATGACGGGGGTCATCTCGGTCAACTTGGCATCAAACCAGTCCTGTGACTTCGAGGTCTTCCTCCCAAAGGTGACCAAGGCTCTGCGGTGGATGGTGTTTCGCAGCTCTTCCCACTTCTGCTTTGCAGATTCTCCTTCTTGTGGTACACCAAGTTCCTTCTCAAAGGTGGAGGCAAACTGCTCAACAAGTTCTGGTTGAGCCATCGTGCTGGTGTCAATCCGTGCCTTTCCAGGTTGTCTAGCACGATGGAATTTCTTCAGCTGCAGCTTGACCTTGCAACACACCAATGAATGGTCTGTGTCGCAATCTGCACTCTGGAACGAACGGGTGATTAGCATGTTCTTCAGTGAGGTGCGCCTGGTCAGGATCAAGTCCAGCTGGTGCCAGTGCTTTGAGCGTGGATGTTGCCAGGAAACCTTGTGTTGGGGCTTGGTCTTGAAGAACGAGTTTATGATGCACAGATCGTGATATGTGCAGAACTCGAGCAGCCGCTGTCCGTTGTCATTCATTCTGCCCACGCCAAAAGGTCCAAGACAGGAGGGCCAGGAGTCGTGGTCAGCACCCACTCTGGCATTGAAGTCTCCAAGGAGAATGAGTTGTTCAGAGTTGGGGACGATCCTGACAGTTGTTGCGAGATTCTCGTAGAACTCGTCTTTTGCCTCTGGTGTGGCTGTCAGTGTTGGGGCATACACACTGACGAGGGTGACTGGGCCTTGAGTGGTGTTCAGGCGGAGGGTGAGGAGTCGAGCAGAGCCAGTGCTGCTCAGTTCCACCATCTTCAGCAAGGTGTTCTTCACTGCAAAGCCCACTCCGTGTTCCCTGTGTTTGTCACTGCCCTTTCCCTGCCAGTAGAACGTGTAGTCCTTCTCTCTCAGTGTGCCTGCGTCAGCCAACCGTGTTTCCTGGAGAGTGGCGATATCCACTTCCAGTCTCTTCAGCTCATTATTGATGATGGCAGTCTTCCTGGTGTCGTTGATGTCCTTGATGTTAGTAGCGAGTCCTGTCATCATAGTGCGGACGTTCCAAGTTCCCAGTTTTAGAGTTGGTCTCTTTTGTTTTATTGTCTTGCCTGGTGCGAAAGTTCTCAGCCTGCTGTTCGGATTTCTCCTCATCCCCATGCACCCAATGAGGAAAGCAAGCTGTGGCGGGACATCACCTTATTGGCTGGGGGCTGCCCAGCTTGAGGCGGGCGGTAGCTGTCCAGTGAGATCCGATGATCCCTCCCACCGTCGGGAATAACCCCTGGCGCCGAGCTCTACGCCAATTGAGCGGTGGCTTATAACCGGTAACTGTCATTCCCCGTGTTTTGTCTACGCCAAAGGCGAAGCTGGAGTGTCCTCTCCAGTGATCCGGTGTTCTACCTTCCTACCAAGGTTCCAACCTTGGAACCTTGTTTTATATTAATAGAGCTAAAAAAAAAGGGTGGTGGTGTTGCACTGTATATTGATGACCTGTATAGGTGTGAACTTGTAAATGGAATGTCCTTTGCACTACCAGGGATTCTGGAATGTGTTACTGTTGAGGTTGAACAAGATAAAATAAAAAATCTAATTATAAGTTGTATATATAGAATGGCGGGAACTTGCATTGAGACATTCAGAGATAAATTGGTCGAGCTGTACAATAATATAACTAGTAAGAAAATGGTTGTAATCTGTGGAGATTTCAATATTGATTTACTAAATCCATTTCAACAAAATGCAATTACAGAGTTCATGAATTCTATGTAGAGCATGAGTCTATATCCCACAATAACACATCCTAGTAGAATCACAGTTCACACTACTACACTTATTGATAACCTGTTTGTTAATATTATTGATAAGAAAATAGAAAGTGGATTATTGATAAATGACATAAGTGATCATTTGCCAGTCTTTGCACTTATCCATGGCCACATGGGGGCCAATACAGAAAAAAATTTAAAATCTTTCAGATACAAATCACAAATTGCAATCAGTTCTTTTAAAGAAGACCTGCTGAAGCAAGACTGGACAGAAGTCTATGTATCAGATGTAAATGAAGCCTATGACACATTTATGAACATTATAACCACTCTTTATGAAAAAATTTGTCCATTAGTAAAGAAAAAGCTTAAACAGAAATTTGTTGACAAGCCATGGTTAACCAAAGGATTACAAAAAACGTGTAAAAAGAAAAATTCATTATATAAAGCTTTTCTAAAGAAAAGGACAAAAGAAGCAGAGCAGCGGTATAAAACATACAAAAATAAGTTAACATATATAATGAGATGTAGTAAAAGAGACTATTACAGTAAAGAGCTAGAGAAAAACAGAGATAAAATAAAAAATACATGGACAATACTGAACAATATTCTTGGAAATAAAAACAGAAAAACAAGCTACCCAACCAATCTTTCAAAAAAAAAAAAAAAAAAGACTCAGAGTGTGAATGCAGTCTCACCTGCAGATCAATTTAATAAATTTTTTGTTAATATTGGTCCTAATTTGGCTTGAGAAATACCTATTACAGCACCTACAGGTGATACAATAAGCAAAAACATTGCTATAAAAGACTCCATTTTCATAAAGAACACAGACGAGAGAGAGGTCATTGAAATTGTTAAATCATTTAAAAGTAAAACATCTACGGATTGTGGTGGTATTGACATGCTTTTAGTCAAAACTATCATTGAATGCTTAGTGAAGCCACTGACGTATATTTGTAACCTGTCTCTCCAAATGGGTATATTTCCCAATGCAATGAAAATAGCTAAAGTATTTCATATATACAAGACGGGTGACAGAGGGGAATTTTCAAACTATAGACCAATTTCACTATTGCCACAATTTTCCAAGATACTTGAAAAAATATTCTGTGAGAGAATTGACAACTTCATAATGAAGAATAATTTATTGTGTGAGCAGCAATATGGGATCAGACACAAGAGGACAACTGCATTTGCTCTAATGGAATTTATAGAAAAAATATCAACTGCCGTTGAAAATAAAGAGTATTCAGTTGGGGTATTCCTGGCTCTTAAAAAAGCATTTGATACAGTGGATCATAATTTATTATTAAAGAAACTACAAAATTATGGTATTGGGGGGTAGCACTGTCCTGGTTATGTAGTTACTTAAAGAACAGATATCAGTATGTATGTGTTTGTAGCAAAAACTCACAGTTACTGAAGGTTTCTTGTGGAGTCCCACAGGGTTCAGTTTTGGGGCCATTGTTATTCAATATGTATATAAATGATATATGTAAAGTTTCGGAAAAAATAGATTTCATATTGTTTGCTGATGACACTAATTTATTATGCAGTGGAAGCAATTTGGAACAACTTTTGGATACACTCGGAAAGGAATTAGGAAAGCTTAAACTGTGATTTGATTCAAACAAATTAACGCTCAATTTAAGTAAGACAAAATTTATAGTTTTTAACAACCATCACAACAACTCAGTATCTAAACTCAGTGTAAATGGTGTAGAGATTGAAAGGGTATCCAAAACTAAATTTCTTGAGGTAATAATTGATAATAAACTGTGTTGGAAGTCACATATTAACTAGAAAAGCACTCATAGAGCGCATACCTCCACCAAGGCTCCTTCCGTTTCTCATGGATCACCTCCAAAATGTAATGGGTTTGTGTGTAGGCCTATAGCCACTTGTGGTGAAAATTGCATCAAAGTCTGTCCATCAGTTTTGGAGTATTGTTGCTAACACACTGTGAGAAGATAAGAGCCTTGGCTGAGGTCTGCATTGTCAGATCATCACCAAAATCTAATGGGTTCCTCTCTAGCCAAAGAACCACCTCTGGTGAAAATTTCATCCAAATCCATCCAGTAGTTTTTGTGTAATCCTGCTGCATAAAATACAAACAAAGCCCTTGGTGGAGGTATGCACTCTCAGATCATCACCAAAATCTAATCATCTGTTCCCCGTGCCATTACACACCTTTCCTGAAAATTTCGTCAAAATCCATTCATAACTTTTTGAGTTATGGTGGTAACAGACAGACAGACAAACAAACAGACAAACCCCGGTAAAAACATTATCTCCTTGGCGGAGGTAATTATATTAAAGGTAAAATATCTAAATCAATCGCAATACTGAGAATCGCAATATGAAATCTACATCCGGGAGAGGCTCAGAGTAGAACCGCTGCTCCCCCACATTGAAAGGAGTCAGTTGAGGTGGTATGGGCATCTGATTAGGATGCCTCCTGGACGCCTCCCACTTGAGGTGTTTCGGGCACATCCCACTGGGAGGAGACCCCGGGGCAGACCCAGGACTCGGTGGAGAGACTATGTCTCCCAGCTGGTCTGGGAACGCCTTGGTATCCTCTCTGAAGAGCTGGAGCAGGTGGCTGGGGAGAGGGAAGTCTGGGCTTCTCTGCTTGAACTGCTGCCTCCACGACCCGGACCTCCAGAAAAGCGGTAGAAGATGGATGGATGGATGAATCGCAATACTACACAGAGTGAAATATTTGCTGAATCAACCCACACTACTGTATATACTTTGTATCATTCATTAATACTCCCTTACATGACATATTGTACTGAAGTATGGGGAAATACACATAAAACAAACATATATCCAATCTTTATGCTTCAGAAGAGAGCTATTAGAGTAATAAACAAAGTTGCTTACAGGGAACCAACAAATCCACTTTTTCTTAAATTAAAAGTTCTCAAGCTGAAAGATCATGGTTGACTTTAAAACTGCAGTAATAATGTTTAAAGTGAAGAATCCATCACTGCTCGCAAATATCCAAAAGTAGTTCCAAATAAGGGAGAAACAATATCATTTCAGAGGAACATGGATATTTCAAAAACCTTCAGTGAGAACTACCACCAAGCAACATTGTGTCGCAGTGCAAGGAGTTAGACTGTGGAATGCTTTTGGACCTGAATTAAAATCATGTACAACGCTTGGACAATTTAAACAAAAACTAAAGGAAGAAATACTCCAAACATATATACAAGATGACATGTAAAATCACATAAGGATTATCATATTCAGTCTGTTTTGTTGTTTAGATTTTTGTCACATTTTGCCTTAGCTTTGTTCTGAATTGTAATCACTCTTGTTTTGTTTTTCTTTTGAATTCTTGGATGGAATATGGGTGGGCAATATAAGCTGCGGCATCAGCCATCACCCATTTCGGATAACTTATGTTGAACTGTATAATCAGAGGAGTTATTGTTTAATTTGACCTTGTAAGATGTTTTTTTCTTTCTTTCCCCTTTGTTATATTATTCTGTTCCTTTCTTTTAATCTTTACTTTTAATCTATCCGAAATAAAGATTCATTCATTCATTCATTCAAATCAAAAACGATAGCTGGCCTCAGGATATGTGTGCAAAGATCAAACACAACTAATGACTACCCATACACACTGTGTCTGCATTACTACACAGTGTTGATCTTCAGGTCCCGCTTGTCTCAGCATTCTTTGAGGAAGACTTCCATGTCCTGCATGTTCATGAACCCAAACAAAAATGGATCTTTTACTTCTGGGTCATCCACATCGAGTGCCGCCCTTAAAGCAATCTGCTGCTCTACCTTATCCACGTCAAGGAAAGTAGGTTGTCTTACCACCCCGTAAACAGCCCTGCAAGTGGAGGCTCCTCCTTGGGGAAGTGAAAATACTCATGATATCATTGCATTAATTGTTATGTCACATATCAAATATATAAAATACTAGATGGAAGTTTGAAAATAGCTGACTAATGTATGTTTGACATACCGTCACTGAGCTGCTGTGGGCTAGTTTATGGGGAAGGCTAAAAAGTGGCTCTAGTTTTGCAGCCATCAGTGCCTCTGCCTCTTCTGTCCACAAAGCAAAGCGTTTTCCATGCCTGTTGAGTAATAAAATATGGCCCAATCATTAAATTTCGTAATCAAGTGGACCAGTATTGTCTGGTTTCAACAGTTGTCCTACCCTTCAGTGGAGAACCTCTCCATGAGCTGCACACACCACCACTGGTGAACAGCTGGCATGTCACTCTACAATGCAAATATAATGTGGAACCAAAATTCCATCTTCTAAAAAGAAGCTGCTCTTCAAACCTCTACCTATATGTAACGGGTCCCCTTTTTGGGCACCCTTAAACTGCTGTGATCGGGGACACTAGTGTATGCGTGTAGGCGGCATATGGATCACGATGACACCAGACTGATGTTTCCCACAATTTATTTGCTCCTGTTGGAGAAATAAAACAATACATATCACTCTTTGTCTGTACCTCGATCCCACACAGGCTCCCCCAGCAAAGCAACGCGGTAGTGTGGGGGAAAGGAGGAACTACCGGAGCCTCGGAGGTACGGGAAGAGCGGATGTGGGCAGTGTACCACCAAAATAAAAGCACTCAAGTAAATAAAATTCACAATAATATAAAGGAAAACATGACTGAGAAAAGGAATGTTTAAGGTGCATTTTCGACTCTGTTACACCCACCCCACTGAATTTTATCAAACTTGAGCCACAGCTACACAGAACTCATGACAATAAACAAAACACCCGGGGTTAGTTAAAGAACACCATCTGAAAGAGTGTCCCACACAAGGACAAAGTGGCATGAGAGCAGCGCTTATCTCTCAACCCAACTACTGGTAATGGAGTGCCTTGTACACCCCACCAAAAACCCCAACTATTAGTGTAGTAAAAGCTCATGTATAATAAAATAAAATAAAATAGCTGATCACTAGAATTCAAGGTCAAGTCCACAAAAGGATAGTCCACTCATGTAGCAATTAGTCAGTCAGGGTCTGAAACACAGACCTACAAACAGCCTTAACATCAAACTTGTCCTGAATTACATCTTTCCTGGACATTGTCTGCACTAGTCTATTTACAGGTCTAATCAGGCGACCAAATCTTGACCTGATTTGAGATTGTGCATTTGGACAGTCACAATGTGTACGTGATGTCTGGTCAACAGTACAGCGAAAAAGGGGAGTGTCTGGCTGTCTCTTGGAATCAGGAACAGAAACTAGTTGACTGTCAAGTGTTTGTCCGCCATGAGTATCAGTAGCAGCTGTAGTCACAGGTCTAGAGTCAGAGGACATGGGATGATCTACACCTTGAGCAACAGGTGCAACTGAAGAGTTCTGGGGGTCAGAGGACACACTTGTCACATCAGAAACGTCTACCTGTGACACAGATGGTTCAGTGAGCTGCATGATCCACTCAACAGTTCTCCTTTCAGAGTCAACAGGTTCTGGATCAACTAATGGTTCACGTGTTTCTCCACATGAAGACGGATCACCTGTACCAGCCTCACTCTCTCCCTCGAAGAGGTCCACAGATGTATCTCCCTCATCACCAATGTCTGTAGCTAAGGTTTCTGGAAGTAAGGTGGATGAACCATGGTTGGACACATCGCACACATCCACCACAGGAAGAAAATTTACCAGCATCAACAGATTCCTGTGGACCACTTTTGTCCGTCCAGTAAGAGTGTCACAAATTCTGTATGTATGGGTCTGCGGGTTCACATCCATTACAGTGTAAACAGTTGATTCCCACTTATCAGCAGTTTTCTTTTTGCCTCTCTCCTTTCTGTTGGCCAAAAGCACCCTGTCACCAATCTCAATCTTGGATCCTGTCACTTTCCTGTTGTAAAGATTAGCATGTCTGTGTTGCTCCTTAGCAGCACGGTCCTGAGCAACCATCATTGCTTCTTTTAGCTCACTGGTGAGAGTCGCCACATACTTGTCATAACTGGTTACATCAGCATCGCGAAGAACAGAACGAAACATGACATCCACTGGCAAACGGGGCACACGGCCATACATGAGGTAAAAAGGAGGAAAGCCAGTTGTCTCATGGGCTGTACAGTTGTACATAAATGTCAAAGTCTGCAACCGTCGTGGCCAGTTAGCTTTCACCTGAGGGGACAGTGCACGAATCATCCCATCCAGTGTCCTGTTAAACCGTTCGACACTCCCATTTCCCACTGGGTGGTAAGGGGTAGTGTGAGATTTCCTGACACCGGACACTTTGAGGAGTTCACTGATTAATTGACTTTCAAAATTAGGACCTTGGTCACTGTGGATTCTTTCTGGGAATCCAAAGACACAAAAGTACTTGTTCCACAGAACGTGCCACTTGCTTAGCTGTTTGATCCTTACAAGGAAAGGCCTGAGCCATCCTGGTGAAGTGATCTGTTATCACTAGGACATCAATAGACTTGTTCCTAGAGTCTTCAGCTGACCAAAAGTCAATGCAGACCAGCTTCAGCAGTCTAGATGACAAGATGCTATCCAAGGGAGCTCGTCCCTCAGGTTCAGCTGACTTGCTGAGGACACAACGCTGGCAGTGTCTGACATGGTCTCTAACATCTCTCTCAAGGGTCAGCCAGAAAAATCTCTGTCTGGATAAACTGAGGGTTCGTGACTGGGCTTGATGACCAGCATCATCATGCACGCCTTTCAAGACCTCATCCTTAAGTGAGTCTGGGACAACATACTGAAGTCATTTGGACTTGGTTCTCTGGTCTCTTGAAACTCTGTACAGAACACCATTGCTCACAGATAGCTTATCCCAGTGTTTCAGATATTTAATCACTGAAAATGATTCTTTCACCCTTTCTCTCCTTGAGGGTCTCCGATGTCTTTCAACATAAAACAGGACGCGAGAAAGAGTTCCATCCTCCAACTGTTTGTCACGCAAAGCCTTTTCAGAATAGGCAGGCAACGGGTCTTGACCTGGTGGGACTAACTGGGGCAAAAACTGCAAGGCTTCAATTGCCCGGGCCCTCGGACCAGCATCCCACTCAATGTGTGACTGCATCACAGCAGACACTTCTTCTGAATTCACAATCTGAGTGTGTACCCGGGAGGTATGAGCATTGTCACACGTTGCATCCACGTGACCACTGGATGAACGAAAAGCATCCTGAACAGAGGCAGTAGACATATTTTTGACTTCACTGAGGAGTTTCACATATGGCTCATTGAACAGTCTGTGACCAATATTTTCCTTGACAAAAGGCACACGGCTTAATGTATCAGCCACAATGTTCTGCCGCCCTGGAACATACTTTATGTCAAAGTCATACGCAGCCAACTTTGTTACCCAGCGTTGCTCACAACAGTCTAACTTGGGCTTTGTCAATATGTAAGTCAAAGGATTGTTGTCAGTCCAAACAGTGAATTTGTGACCCTTTAGCCAATGACTAAACTTGTCAGTGATGGACCATTTCAAAGCCAGAAATTCCAGTTGGTGCGCTGGATAGTTTTTCTGAGACTGTGTCAGCGACTTACTGGCAAAAGCAATAGGTCTGGCATACTTTCACCTTCCTGGACTTGGGACAGAACTGCACCTATCCCATCCAGAGATGCATCAGTTGAAAGCATGAAGGGATGGTCAAAGTTAGGATGAGCCAAGACTACAGTGTTAACAAGTGCAGATTTGAGACTTTCAAAGGCATGTATGTGCTCTTGGGTCCAGTCAGAAGCACAAAGCTTTCTGCAAGCCATCTTGGTTTTCTTACATCTGCCTTTAAATTTTCCACCTTTCAACAGGCTGAACAATGGCTTGGCAATGGCAGAATATCCTGGCACAAAATGCTGATAGTAATTAACCATCCCTAAGAAGGATCTAGGTCTTTTTTGGGATGGTGTCACACCATCAGTGTCCATAAGGTCAGCACAAGTCATTTTTGCGATGTTTTCAACCTTATTAGGGTCGGTTGAAACACCATTCTCATCAATTACATGACCAAGAAACCTCACAGATCTTCTGAGGAAAAAACACTTTTTGGGTGCCAACTTCAAGTTGTGCCTACGCAGCCTGCTGAACACCATCTCAAGGCGCTGCAATGCACTCTCCTCATCAGATGCAAAAATCAGCAGATCATCCAAATAGCACAACAAAGTCAAGTAATTCTGGTCACCAAAAATGGCAGTCATCATGCGCATAAAACTAGCAGGACTATTGCATAATCCCTGGGGCAGGCGATTGTACTCATATAAGCCCATCGGAGTGGTAAAAGCAGAATACTTCCTGTCATCCTCATGAAGCGGCATGTTGTAGAAGCCGGACGTTAAATCCACTGTGCTGAAGAGGCAGTTACCTCCCAGTGCTGCCAGACAATCTGCCTGGTGAGGGAGAGGGTGAGCGTCTTTCAGAGTCCTCTTATTCAGCCAGCGAAAATCCGTGCAGATGCGGAGGTCGCCATTCTTTTTCCACACAAGAACCAAAGGAGATGCATACTCGCTAGTTGATTTCCTGATAATGTCTTTTTCCTCCATTTCATTCAGCACCTGGCTTAATTTCTGATACTGACTAGGGGGTACACGCCTGTATGGGAGTCTGAATGGTTTATTATCAGATAAATGTATGCGGTGTACAAAGCCCTTAGCTTCTCCGCAGTCTAGGTGGTGGTGTGAAAAGACATCCTCGTACTGAAGTACCAAGTCAGCCATTCTCTTTTTTCAGTCCTCTGACACTTGGCATGAATTAATGTCTATGTCACAAAGCCCCACTGACTTGAGTTTTTCTTCTACAGACTCCATACCAGCATCACATGCCGTTGTAGACTGTGTGTAGCAGATCACTGGTACACTTGACTGCTCAGCTGCATCCATGTCCTCAAGGGCTACACATGTGTAGACGTCAGCTAGCTTTGCATTGTGCCGTAACAACACAGGCTTGTTGGACGTGTTGATGAGTTTGAGCGGGACCCACCTGTCACCCCACATAGGAGTTACAATCTTAGCTACTAGGACACCCCTAGGAGCTGAACGAGAAGATGTGGGCTCTGTCATGACTGTACTGCCTGGAGATACAACAGTGTCTTTAGGCAATTTACCCCAAACAAGGTACTCACGCCCAGGTTCAAGATAGGTGGCTGAGTTACATCTGACAGTACCAACTTTGTCAGGAATGTCATTTCCTTTCCAGGGGTTCAAACCAGTGAGCATAGACAAGAACTGCTCAGCTTCTGGTTCTGCAGTTGGGCAGGGGCCAGACACTGTTTTCCAATAGGACATGCATTGTTTTGAATGGTGTAGGATGTGCTTTATGACATTGGTACCAATAATCAACTCATCATGCTGACCACAGACAACCAGCGTGGGGACTAGCATTTTACAACCATACACCTCCATCACAATGTCAAAAGCACTCTTTGGCCTGACACGCTGTCCACCACACCCAACCAGCATCACATTCACATCAATCTGGTTCTGATTTGTTATCACTCCAGCAGTTCTCAGTTTCTTCTCTGCATCCTCATTGATACTGCAGGCCATGGAGCCACTGTCCAGCATGCCATCAATTATCACTGCACCACCTAAAGCCACTGGTGTGTAGAAAAGGCTGGAACTATTGCCAATTATGTGAATGTTCTGATACACAACAACTACATCATCGCATGAGCTTCTCACCGATGCAAAAATCGACTCAGCATCAGATGTGTCACTGCAGTGGGAGCTTGAGGTGAGACCTGCACTGCCTCCCTCCAAGTACAGGTCAGTTAGTTTCCCTGAGACTGAGAAGGAGGCTGACAGTTGTTGTTGGGACAGGCCAGTCTGGTATGACCAGGGGAAAGACAGGTAAAACACAGTTTCTCAGACATGCAATGTGAAATGGTGGAGTGACGTGTGTCATTACAGACTTTACAAGTTGCTTCTCTGGGGCGTATCTGATGAGGGGCACGTTTAAATCTGTTGCTCTCAGTCGGGTGAGGAATTGTACACTGCTGCAACTTCTCCATCATTTCCTGAAACATGTTAACCATGCGACCAAGGAGCCTCTCCTCTGACTGTTGGAGATTTTGAGCAACAACCGGCACACTAGCACAATATGAGTTGAGGGTATTTGGGGTAGGGTCAGAGATGGGGAATGGAGAGGGACCCTGACATGTAAACTGTCGGGTTTGAGGAAGTGAAGAGGGAATGACTGGGGTGTGGCACTGTTCTGGCATGGTCATGGCTGAAGATGGCAACCTGGGTTTGTCAGATGTTACAGTGGCTGTGTGACTCATTAGCTGTGGACCATCAGGTGCTCTAACCTCTCTCTGATAATCGTCAATTCTCAACTGAACATCACGTGAGGTCCATTCATGAGGTGGTTTCCACTTCAAGGTGCAAGGCAGATCAGGATCAGGACAATTTTTGACGAACATGATAGCAACCTCTTTGCTCATGTCCTCAGTCTGCTTGCCTTGTCTACGCAGGCCCTCGAGAGCCAGGTCTACTGCTTTGTTCAGCCTTATCCAGTAGTCCACTGGGTTTTCTCTGTGCCTGGGCAGGGTTGCATAAAAATCTGCGAGTGGAAGACATGAGGAGGCATCACAGAAGTAATGGAGAAGAACATCATAGATTATCTCAGGTTTCTTTTTAGCATCTAGCTCCAGGTCACTACGCAGGGCAACTTTCACAACATCTCTGGCTTTGCCCAGTAAATGACTCATTATTTCTCCTGCTTGCTCACACACAGGAATCTCTCTCTTCTTAAGGTCAGTCTTAGACAAGTCAATCCAGTCCCGAACTGAATATTTGTCAGTACTGTCACCTCTAAATGTGGGTAGTTCTCTGTCTGACTTAACATGGACAGTCACGTGTGGAGGGTCATATTTGGTAACATCACAATGTGCAGTTCGACTAGTAGGAGAAGTCTGGTTGTCATTGGTCATATTCACAACACCAGCAGACATTAACTTAGCGACTACACTCACCAATTTGAGCACCAAGCTGCCCTACCATATCTGTAAGTTATTCAATGGCATCAACATTACTGCAGGGTGTGGAAACATGAGGACCTTCACCCATGAACTCACTAACAGGAATACAACCTGGGCTCTGACCTAACCCTGTATCCCCACCACTGTCCATGAATTTGGAATGTCCCACATCTCTACTATTAGCAATATCACCATGCCAAACACCTCTTCCTTTTGGCAAAACAGGTGTTGTATAATTATCCATGTCTTCTTTTTTTTTTTTTTTGGTTGATAGTACTACTTTACACAGTGAAATGTACTTGCGTTGTGAATAACTCCAAAGTAAAGTGACATAAATTACAGTACAGGATCACAATTATTACTACGACTTCAAATACCATAAATGTACTGTGGGTAATCAGTTAAAACGCGTTTCAACAGTCCTTTATATGTCTGACCACATATACGTCCCAGCGTAGACCTAAGATGGTAATGCAGCATCCACGTGACCGGCGTCGAGCTGATCTGAAGATCCAAGGGTCACGTCACCAGTGTAATGGGTCCCCTTTTTGGGCACCCTTAAACGGCTGTGATCGGGGACACTAGTGTATGCGTGTAGACGGCATATGGATCACGATGACACCAGACTGATGTTTCCCACAATTTATTTGCTCCTGTTGGAGAAATAAAACAATACATATCACTCTTCGTCTGTACCTCGATCCCACACAGGCTCCCCCAGCAAAGCAACGCGGTACTGTGGGGGAAAGGAGGAACTACCGGAGCCTCGGAGATACGCGAAGAGCGGATGTGGGCAATGTACCGCCAAAATAAAAGTACTCAAGTAAATAAAATTCACAATAATATAAAGGAAAACATGACTGAGAAAAGGAATGTTTAAGGTGCATTTTCGACTCCGTTACATATAATTAAAGTCACACAAGAATAACTAGATTTTAAGAGTCTAATGTAAACAATGATGATTTGTTTTCCATTATTCTTTCCCCACCACCACTAATTCTGGATATTACCTCCACTACAACTGTAGTAATTGTAGTGGAACTGCATGCATCTTATGGCCTAAAACGAATCTGTAGTAGGCTTTGCCCAAAAGATCTTTTCTAGTACTGACCCATTGTTGTTTTACTAACCTTCTGGTTTAGCAGCATCATTTCTGCCACCACCTTGTCAATGTCCCTTCTGGATCTCCAATTTGAAAGGAATTTTCCAGGGGGCAGGCATTAATAATCTCAGGCAAATGAGGATGCCGGTGAAACATCAAAAAAATATGGGCTATGCTTTGTGAATGCCTGAATAGAAAGAGGTCAGGGTATTAATACAGTTAGCATTTCTATTATGTAAAACCAAAGTGAAAAAAATGATAATTTAAATGACAAACTAAGAAGAAAACAGCATGCAAAGATGTGTTTATTCAGTACACAACTACCTGGAAGTGGAGATCCCTATCATTGTGGCTCTCAGTGACATATTTCCTCAAGGCCCGATTTAGATTTTGATTGGCTCTTTCATCCTCAGTATTCCAAAACACATTTGGTAATATTTATCATTTTACAGTTTTAATATGTACCTGTATACATATTATATTAAAAAGAAAGAAAGGTTACTGTTATGTCTGGAAACCGGGGAAGGGCTGACAGAGTGTGGAGTTTGCTGGGAACACGAACTTTATTACAAACTGTGCAGATTAAAGAATACAGACTGCCGTTGGGAGGCTGAGTGCTGCAATGGTGAGCATAAGAGAATATCAAGAGAGCCAAGAGGCCGTAAGATGGCCAACCCTCACATTATACAGTGGGGTAAAAAAGTATTTAGTCAGCCACCAATTGTGCAAGTTCTCCCACTTAAAAGATGAGAGAGGTCTCCAATTTTCATCATAGGTATACCCCAACTATGAGAGACAAAATGAGGAAAAAAAAAATCCAGAAAGTCACATTTAAGGATTTTTTTTTTGTAACTTAGATTTTTATTCATTTTTCATCATATATAATGCATTCAGATCACATTCTACATTTAAAAAACAAAGGGGTTAGGGTAGGGAAAAATAAAAAAAAAATAAACAAAATAAAAATAAAAAATAAAAAAAAATAAAAAATAAAAGGGGGGGGGACAAATGTTGGAGCATCAAGTTTTTAGTTTCCATCTCTTAATTCTTCTGGTTTTTTCAGTGTCTTTGGTTATTCTTTCAATTTCTGCCTCGTTGTTGCACTTTGTAGTGTGTCCATTTCCGCCATTTTTTCTCCCATATTCCTTCTTGCATTCTTCGTCGATATGTTAGTTTTTCCATCATACGTATGTCCTCAACAATGTCAGTCCATTGTTCTTGGTCAGGAAGAACTTCTGATCGCCATTTTTTTGTGATAGTTTTTTTACATGCAATCAACAAGATTTTAACTAGATATCTGTCCTCAGCCTGTATAACACTGTCTTTTTTAAGATCACATAAGTACATCAGGTTACAGTTCATTGGTATATTATATCCTAATATCCTCTGTATTGTCACATGCATAGATTTCCAAAATGATGATATTTTGTAGCATTTCCAAAACATATGTGAGTGGTCTGCATTTTGAGCCCCACATCCCCTCCAGCATAAAGATTGGGTATTTGTATATTTTCCTTGAATCTGTGGTGTAATGAAAAAGCGAATCAGGTTTTTCCATCCAAATTCCCTCCATGCCCTTGAATTTGTTGATGTGTGTTGTGTTTTCCATATTTCCTGCCAGCTTTCTTCTGTTATGTTTAAATTGAGCTCTTTCTCCCATTTCTCCTTTATATAGTTACTTGTATGATTGTTTGTCATAAGTTTCTGATATAGTTTTGAAATAATTCTTATTTTATTTCCTGCATATGAGCTTAAAATAAGTTGTATAATCTCGTTCACATCTGTTTGGAGGTTATGCCTAATCTTCTTCATATAGTAATCTCTCATCTGCAGATATCTGAAAAATTCCGATCTTTCTAATTTAAATTTTCTCCTGATATTTACAAAGCTCCCGAGATCTTTTTTTCCGATATTGCCCCATGCTGTGATTCCCTTGTTCACCAGATTTTTGTATCCCCTATCTTGTTTTGCCGGTTCAAACTGACTGTCAAATGCTACCCATTTCAATAGTTTTATGTCTTCCCTTATATTATATTTTTGTACTATTTTATACCACAGTTCTAAAGTAAATTTAGTGATTGGGTCTATTTGTTTGATTTGCTTATATGCATCTTTATCCCCTATTATACTTTGTACTGGGAGTCCCTCAATTTCCTTTTCCATTTCTTTCCATTTTACCTCATATCCCTCGTCGCACCAACATATGATATATCTTATTTGTGCTGAGTAGTAATATTCCTTTAGACTCAGTAGGCCCATGCCTCCTTTCTCTTTTGGTAATTGGAGGGTTTTATATTTCACTCTTGGTTTTTTACCTCCCCAAACAAATCTCGATATCATCCTGTCCCACTTTGAGAATTGGGCATCTGGAATCTCTGTTGGTATAGCCTGGAAGAGGTAAAGTAATCTAGGTTGTATGCTGATTTTGACTGTCTCAATTTTTGAATTCAGATCCATATTTAAGATTGACCATCTATCAATATCTTTTTTTATTTCTTGTTCCAACCTATCATAGTTTGCTTTATATATTTTGCTTAGGTCTTTAGGTATGTTCACTCCAAGGTATTTTATTTCTTTTTGCTTCCAGTTTAGTTTGATCTTATCAGTTATCTGGTTTAGAGGGTTATAGTGGAATGTCAGTATTTGTGTTTTTGTTATGTTTATCTTGTATCCTGATAATTTTCCAAAATTTTCTATCAAGTTCATCATTTCCATTATTGATTTATCTGGTTGTTCAAGATAAACTATAATATCGTCTGCAAATAGCCCAATCTTGTGTTCCGCCCCCTTTATTGTTACACCTTTTAATTTCTTATTTTGTCGTATCGCTTGAGCCAATGGTTCTATGAACAGAGCAAACAAGGTGGGCGATAAGCAGCATCCCTGCCTAGTTGATCTTTGTATATTTACTTTGTCTGTTAAGCTACCGTTTATCTTGATTCTTGCCACAGGTTCTTGATATAGCGTCCTTATGCATTGTACTGATTTTTCGTTAAATCCAAAGCGCTCCAGTACACTATATAGGAATTTCCAGTTAACCCTGTCAAATGCTTTTTCTGCGTCTAAACTCATTATTACTGCGCTTTTCTTTTCTTTATGTATTTGGTTAATTATATGTATTGTTCTCCTGATATTGTCATGTGTTTGGCGTCCCTCTATGAATCCAGTTTGATCATCTTCTATCAATTCTGTCAAGAATGTCTTTATTCGTTTACATATAATTGTTGTGTATATTTTATAATCTACATTTAATAAAGAGATTGGTCTATAGTTTCCGCATTGTTCTTTATCTTTCCCTGGTTTTAAAATAACTGAAATGATTGCTTCGTTCCATGATGGAGGTATTTTGTTGTTGTTCAGCGTCCAATTAAATGACTTTAGGAGTTGTGGCAAGAGTTCTTCTATAAACAGTTTATAAAACTCAGATGGGTATCCATCACTACCTGGTGATTTACCATTTTTAAGTGACTTAATCACATCTCTGATCTCTTGTGTTGTTATTTCTGCTGTTAGTTTTTCATTTTGTTGATTTCCTATTGATGGCAAGTCCAATGTGTCTAGAAATTTTTTGATATCTTTAGTATTTGTTTCTTCAGGTTGCGAGTATAGTTCTTGGTAGAAATTATGGAAAATTTCTTCGATGTTTTCTGGGTTAACTGTGGTTTTATTTGTGGTGGGGTCTTTAATCTTGTATACATTATTCATTGTTTGTTGTTTTCTTAACCGTTTTGCCAGCAGTTTTGTGGCTTTTGGTCCCGTTTCATAATATTTTTGCTTTAGATATCTATTTTTCCTTTCAATTTCATCCATTTGTGTTTCTTTTATCTTTGTTTTTTCTTCTTTAATTTCTTGATATATTTTTGGATCATTTGTGCTTTGATGTTTACGTTCTAATTCCCTTAGTCTCTCACATCTTTGTTCATACGCTTCCAGTTTAGTCTTATTTGCTTTTCCTGTTTCAACAATTAATTTACCCCTTAACACGGCTTTTAGTGCATCCCATAGTATTGTTGGGTCCACTTCTTCATTGTCATTCTCTTGGATATATTCATTTATGTTTACTTTTATTCTTTCTTTCATTTTATCATCATTTAACAGTCCTACATTAAGTTTCCATGTTGTTTGTCGTTTTCTATTGTTTAAATATATTTCCATGTATATAGGATTATGATCTGATATTTCTGCCCCTCCAATCCAACAATTTCTCACCCTGTGTCTGTCACCTTCATTCATAAGGAAGTAATCTATTCTAGAGTGTACTTTATGGGCTGCTGAATAATGTGTATAGTCTTTTTCGAGTGGGTGTAGGTCCCTCCATATGTCTACCATACCCATTTCTGCCAGTGAGGTTCTTATGAACTTTGTTACATGTTTTTTTGTCTTCTTAACACTTGTTGTGTCAACTTCATGATCCATGACAGCATTTAAGTCTCCTCCACAAATTAGGACTCCTTCACTGTGTGTTGCTATGAGATCAAACAGATGTTGAAAAAAACCCTTGTCACTTTCTGGTGGGGCATAGATGTTCACTAATGTGATCTGCATACCATCTATTCTTCCCTTTATTATTACATATCTGCCTTCTTTATCCTGGATTTCCTGTTCACTTTCAAATTGTATTTTGTTTGAGATTAGTATCATAACCCCCCTTTTTGCTCCTCCCTTAAATGAACTGTAGTAGGAGTTCTTATAGCCAAATCTCTTTAGTTTCACATGTTCTGCCTTGCTCAAATGTGTCTCTTGCATAAATATAATTTCAGCTTTTTCCTTCTTGAATTTTCTTATTATTCTTTCCCTTTTAACAGGTGAGTTCAGACCATTCACGTTTAGTGTCATTATCTTAAGATTTTTACCCATATTCATGTTTTTCCATTTTTTTAACTTGTGCTCCTAGCCCCTTTAACAACAAAAATAACACATATTTATATAAAAACACATTAAAAAAACTCGACCTCCGTACTTTGGGCCTTTCTTCTGCCCACTGGTCCCTGTTGGTGGGTGGGGGGTTTGTCTTCACAGAGTGAAGGGCCCTCCCTAGACCTGTATTTACTATCAAAGTAATAGTCATAAGTCTAGAAATGTCCAACAAATATCACTTAAACCTCTCCTAGCCGTCTGTTTCTCTTTTACCTTGTCTTCTTGGCCTTCATTTCTTCTGTGCCTTTCTTAATCTTTGTTATGATCTAGGCTTTCAGTTGAAAGCCTTGTAGCTTGTCCTGGGCCCGCTGCTCTACGTCTCTCCCCCTTCTTCCGCCGTTCACTCGTCTCCACTCCGGCTGTCGTGGTGCGTTCAGGGCCGCCGCTGCTCCAGCCGTCTCCTTCGGCACGCTCACCTCAAGGCCCCGCTCCATCATATCCCGCGCTGCCTCTTCGGCCGTGTTGTAGGTTCTTGTGCCTTCCTCCCAATGAATCCTCATTTTCGTTAGCGGCGTTTGGAATCTAATTTTTTTCTCTTTCAGCGTTTTTTTAATATTGGCATATTTCTTCCGCTGCTGCACGATTTCTGTCGGGTAGTCATGGTCAAAAAATACCTGTTTGTCGCCGATTCGTATCTTTTTTTTCCATGCTTGCGTCAGGATTCTTTCCTTTATGTCATATTTCACAAAGTTTACCACAACTGACCTGGGTGGAGAGTTTGTTTTCGGGTTCTGTGCCGGTGTTCTGTGCGCCCGTTGAATCTGCAGATCCGTTTCTCCGGGTATTTCCAGTTCTTTTTTTAAGAACTGATCCATGAATTTTGTCATCGAGTTGCCTTCAATGCCCTCCGGAATTCCAAAGATGCGCATATTGCTTCGTCGGGATCTGCTCTCCAAGTCGTTTATTTTCTCCTGCATCCTCTGCGTTTGCGTCGTCAGGGTCTGTAGTTGTTCGTTTGCCTCGCTTTTCCAATCTTCTAGTTCCGAAATTCGGGTCTGCGCTTCTGTCATACACGCCCGCTGGGAGCGCAGCTCCTCCATGTTTTCCGTTAATTTACGCTCCATTTCTCTTCGGAGGTCCATGATTTCCTTCTTAATTTCTTTTTTCAGTTCCTCCTTAAGAGCCGCTAAATCCTGTTGTAGCTGTCGCTTGAATTCTCTCAACTCTTCACCCAAACTGGCGATGCCAGCGTTCATGTTGTCGAGTCTGGCGTCCTCCATTTTCTCTGCTGTGGACATCTCGTTTTTTTGGGCTTTGCGTACAGCGGTTTTTCCTGCGTTGTTGGAGAGGAATTCTTCAATTTTACCCTGTTTTTGTCCTTGTGCCCGGTTCCTTCGTGTTTTCATCCCTTGGTTTATTGATTCGTTTATGTCGAGTTGGCCATTTACCGATGATTTTTAATTCGGCTAGGGAGAGCTCTTTGTTTAAGTGTTATGTCTCTCCGCCATCTTCCCGGAAGTCCCCACATTTAAGGATTTTTAATAAATTAATTGGTAAATTCCTCGGTAAAATAAGTATTTGGTCAATAACAAAAGTTCATCTCAATACTTTGTGATATACCCTTTGTTGGCAATGACAGAGGTCAAACGTTTTCTGTAAGTCTTCACAAGGTTTTCACACACTGTTGCTGGTATTTTGGCCCATTCCTCCATGCAGATCTCCTCTAGAGCAGTGATGTTTTGGGGCTGTCGCTGGGCAACACAGACTTTCAACTCCCTCCAAAGATTTTCTATGGGGTTGAGATCTGGAGACTGGCTAGGCCACTCCAGGACCTTGAAATGCTTCTTACGAAGCCACTCCTTCATTGCCCAGGCAGTGTGTTTGGGATCATTGTGATGCTGAAAGACCCAGCCACGTTTCATCTTCAATGCCCTTGCAGATGGAAGGAGGTTTTCACTCAAAATCTCACGATACATGGCCCCATTCGTTCTTTCCTTTACACGGATCAGTCGTCCTGGTCCCTTTGCAGAAAAACAACCCCAAAGTATAATGTTTTCACCCCCATGCTTCACAGTAGGTATGGTGTTCTTTCTCCTCCAAACACGACAAGTTGAGTTGTTATCAAAAAGTTCTATTTTGGTTTCATCTGACCATATGACATTCTCCCAATCCTCTTCTGGATCATCCAAATGCTCTCTAGCAAACTTCAGACGGGCCTGGACATGTACTGGCTTAAGCAGGGGGACACGTCTGGCACTGCAGGATTTGAGTCCCTGGCGGCGTAGTGTGTTACTGATGTAGCCTTTGTTACTTTGGTCCCAGCTCTCTGCAGGTCATTCACTAGGTCCCCCCATGTGGTTCTGGGATTTTTGTTCACCGTTCTCGTGATCATTTTGACCCCACGGGGTGAGATCTTGCGTGGAGCCCCAGATGGAGGGAGATTATCAGTGGTCTTGTATGTCTTCCATTTTCTAATAATTGCTCCCACAGTTGATTTCTTCACACCACGCTGCTTACCTATTGCAGATTCAGTCTTCCCAGCCTAGTGCAGGTCTACAATTTTGTTTCTGGTGTCCTTTGACAGCTCTTTGGTCTTGGCCATAGTGGAGTTTGGAGTCTGACTGTTTGAGGTTGTGGACAGGTGTCTTTTATACTGATAATGAGTTCAAACAGGTGCCATTAATACAGGTAACGAGTGGAGGACAGAGAAGCCTCTTAAAGAAGAAGTTACAGGTCTGTGAGAGCCAGAAATCTTACTTGTTTGTAGGTCACCAAATACTTATTTTACCAAGGAATTTACCAATTAATTCATTAAAAATCCTTCAATGTGATTTTCTGGATTTTTTTTTCTCATTTTGTCTCTCATAGCTGAGATATACCTATGATGAAAATTGGAGACCTCTCTCATCTTTTAAGTGGGAGAACTTGCACAATTGGTGGCTGACTAAATACTTTTTTTCCCCACTGTATGTGCTCGGCATGACTGACATCACCAAGTGGCTGCGTCACCACGCCAATGGCAACCAAACTTGAGGTTTTCTTAGACCACAGTTACCTGTCCATGGATGACAAGCACTAGACACTGCATGTTTAATCCTTAGACTGTGGAATACATTGCCATTCAACTGTAAGAAGGTCAGGATTCAGGAACAGAATGGCTGGTTATTCTGACACTGATGACAATTCCATGCAACATGCAAATAAAAAATGGTCTAATCATAAAAATACATGGGAAACAACAAGACAAAGATTAAGTTACATATAATAGCTATTCTGAAATTAAATTTTGTTTTTGATTGTTAAACAGAAAGCATGTTTTACCTCAGTCACAAACTCCTTTCCTTGGTCTGTAATAATTTTTTGACCATACCAAAGGTGTATATTTTGGTCACAACAGCTGCAGACACCTCAGTTGTACTTTTGCTCAGTGGCAACCTACTCTGTGTAGAGATCTGTCATGGTCATTACATATTTGTTTCCTCTACTTGCTTCACATAATGGGCTGATGAGGTCCAAGCCCACTACCACCCAAGGTTCTTTTACCTGAGGAAATACCTTTAATTATTGTTTTAATCCTTACTTTATGTTTCAGTCTGAGTATAGCAAGCATTACCTTTATAGAATGTAAAGCTGGAGTCTGCATCTTAACTGGATCATTTAGCTGGCAGCAGTGGCAACATTTCACCTTTGAAAATAGTAAATAGAGAATATTTTCACTGTAAATCATATACATTTATTCCACGGGCCACTGTAGAACATTTTATTTTCATACTATTTTATCCAGGAACCACATAAAGGTATAGAAATTGTGGTTATGGGGCTGATTTTTAGCAGGCAGAAATACACATTAACAGCGCCATACAATATAATGTATAGAAATACAAAGTCACTAGAAATGATCATGTTTCAATATTTTGCCACTGTACTAGTCCAGTTCCTTTTTATTGAAGCTATTTGGATAACAATGACATAGATGAATAAGAATTTTCATCAGCATCTGTACGAAGACAGATAAAGAGTAAAATGTTTGAATGTATATTAGAGATTAATATGTTCTGAAATTATTAAAATGATTCAATTATTAAAATCTTGGTACTTTCCGCCGAGTATTAAAGTACTAAAAATAGTCACTTGATGGCATAGTTTCCGGGAGCAACACAAATGGTAAAGATCCTATATACTGAAAAATGTATAATTTGAGTATAAAATGGATGAAAACTGTCTTACAATGTCTCATGTTTTAAACAATGACAAACTTTATTCAGTTGTATAATTACAGCTTACCCATTCATTCACATCCAGATTAATAGTAGCCAAACAAGCATCTGTAGAGGGTGTAAGGGAAAGATGTGGAGGCGAGGCATGAGCATAAGTCAACACAGGTTCTTGAGGACCTGTGTTGACAAATACAGCCGGTGGACCCCAGCGTTGCCCGCTGGGGCCGGGTGTCTGGTAGGAGAGTTCCTGCTTCTGAGTGTGAGAGGAATGTCCACCCGCTGTGTCTAGTGTCACCACACAGGCCCCCCCCGAACACCCAGAAAGGGCTGTGACCCCCCCCGTCGTTTGGGCTCAAGTCGACACCAGAGGAGGCTGCAGCGGGGGGTTGCCGCTCCAGTCAAACTGTCTGCTGGTGAGGAGTGTCGGAGGGCATGTAAGTCTGTGGAGGGAAAGGGGGAGGGGGGAAAAACACTGTCTGCTCTGCTCCAAGTTCCAACACGTGACAGCCATGGTTCGTGGGCGCACGGGGTCCAGTGCGCGTTGTGCGTAATGGAACAAACCGGCGATTGGCCGGCTTTAGGGAGTGAGGTGCGGGAAGAATGATGTGGAGGAGGAGGGGGAGGTGGATGAGAATAAGTGACTGCCGGCCCGGGATGTCAAAAGTGTATGGGCTGCGCAAAAATTGCGTGTGGATCTGCCATGGTGAGGGACTTTCCTGGTAAACCTGGCAATGATCCGCAGCGGCTGTGAAAAAAATTAAGTCTCTGACTTCTCTTGCGGCTCAGTCCTGCTAGGATGTGGGGAAGGCGAACTGCCAAATTCCCCAAGGATGTGTAGCGGCTGTGAAGAAAAGCTGAAGCTGTGTGAGGGACTTGGCGGTTTGGCTTTAAGTGTGGATGCAGCCTTAAAGTCATCAGGGAAAGCAATCAGGTAAATTCCCGTTGAGCGCCGTGGCTGAAAAACCCATACAAAGTCACGTGTGCGGGCTGCATGTCTGCCGAGGATGGTGATCGGCCATGTTTCTCGGGCATGAACAGCGGCGGAGGACGATGTATAAGTCTGTGGAGCCGGTTTGTCCCTGGTGCGTGGCACACGCCTGGTGCAGTGACCACATAGCTGGAAGTTGCACTGTCCTCGTAATCCTGCGTTGTGTGCGCTGGGCTTCTGTACGCAGAAAGTCCACTGTTGGGAGTTGAGTCAGGGTTGGGGAGCTTGATGGAAATCAAAGAAGACGGCGCCGATGATCTTCCCCGTTCAGGCTGTTTCTGTGCGTTGCTCGTGTCGCTGATCCTCGTGTCGCTGATCCTCGTGCATCTCGGTCCCAGCGCCGCGCTCTCCGTCCAGCCCTGGAGGTCGCCATCGTGGAGAGAGGATAAGGCGTGCACGCTCCAGTGTGGATGCGAAGGATGTAGGTGATCCTCGGTCTCTGGAATCCACAGCGAGGTGAAAGGGAGCAGACGGTCATCCCACATCAGGTCACCATGTGGTGTGCGGTGTAAGGGAGAGACAGTTCATCTCCGTCAGGTCACCAATGTGGAGACAAAGGAATTCACAGCACGGCGAAAGGGAGAGATACTCCATTTCATGTCAGGTCACCAATGTAGAGGGTGTAAGGGAAGGATGTGGAGGCGAGGCCCGAGCGTAGGTCAACACAGGCTCTTTATTGACCCTCTAACATAAATACAGCCGGTGGACCCCAGCATTGCCCGCTGGGGCCGGGTGTCTGGTAGGAGAGTTTTACCAACTCTCTCTGCATTCTCTTAAATAGCCCCAGTGGTATGCACAAAGAGCTGGGCTAGTGCATTATGCTTGTGTGTGACACATTAACATAACACTTGCTACATTCCTGACCATACATTCACCCCCTGCCCTCATTGTCTGTCAAGTTACTCCTTGGGGGGCTACCCCCTTCAGTCCATTGTTCTGCCCCTCTTCCTGCTTCTGGGTGTGAGAGCAATGTCCACCCGCTGTGTCTAGTGTCACCACATGTCCATTTAAGAAAAGAAATAAAAACGTTCAGTGACTAAGAATGACCGATTCAAAGAAGGTATTTAATACCGTGTATACATAGTCAAGCTAGTTTTGTCTGGTGTGCATGTTAGCCATAATACAGTCACATACAAATATAACATACCATTCATTAAGAAGTTTGAAGACCTGCAACAGACATCTCTTTTTTCCATCCAGGATAGAGGGAATGGAAATAGTGATGGGAAGGCAGGCACCTGTGCTCCAAACGGTGCTCCGATTTTATCCAGGAAATATTTGGCGAGGCGTGTTTCGAGGCGTGCATTGTGACGTATGTGTTGACGTCGGACCACGTGACTGGGTCAGGAAGCCGTTCATGATTTTCCACGCAACATGAAATAAAGTGAGCAGCGATACCCAATGGAAAGTCCCGTCCCTCACGTTTTGTGTAGTCTGTGGAGCGTGTAAATAAAGAGGCGGATTTGGCTTCAGACGATTTATTACACAACTCACACAAGAAGCATAGACAGAATGACATCTCAGCAGAGACTCTTCTCTTAAATAACATGGCATTCCTCTAGAAGCTTCTAACACACAAAAGGTCACATTGCATTCACTTCCTTAATCCTTTACCATTCCTCTAGAAGTTTCTAACACACATAAGGTCACACTGCATTCACTTCATTCATCCTTCACACCTCCCTGTTATCTCACTAGGGAACCTCTGCTCTTTGTTCTTGTCTAAGATGTTACACAATTATGCTCTCCCCATGCACCGCCATACCACCCCCCCGAGCATCTTGGATAGAACAATAGAATAACAGTCCGTATGCTGTGATAGAACCATTAACATCAATCCACATGCTGCTTGGACTTCAGTCTTCTCCCGTATCTGCTGTAACCAGGATTCACCGCCTCCGCGGCGCTGTCATGCTGGGGGGTTGATGTTTGGGGGGTAAAACTTTTTGTCTGTCCGTGTGGGTGCTCTGGGGAATCTTTTCTCTGGGGAGCTCCTCATGGGGGTCTTCCATGCCGAGGGGCCCTCGCCAACAGCACTTGCTCGTCCGCCACAACGAAAGCGGGTTTGAGTCTGTCTATGCCAATCTTTTCCCTCCTACCCCCCAAATCTAGCAAAAAATGCTTGTCCCCTGTTTCCAGCACTCTGAATGGTCCATCATAGGGTGGTCGCAGTGGAGGGTGATGGGCGTCGTGTCTGACAAGCACGAACTCCGCGTTTTTCAAAGTTTTAGGCACAAAAACGCGCGGAAAACTGTGGTAGGCAGGGCCTGGCAGCGTGCTTGTGTCTATGCTACGCTGCAACAGCTGAGATGGGGAGCTGCCCGGCGCGGGATTATCTGGCAGAAACTCCCCGGGCAGCCGAAGTGGTTGCGCAAAAACGAGTTCTGCCGGGGAAGCTTCCAGATCCTCTTTAGGCGCAGAACGTAACCCCAATAAAACCCACGGTAGCTTGTCTACCCAATTTGCATCTGTCAGTGAAGCCCTGAGAGCCGCTTTCAATGATCTATGAAAACGTTCGCATAGCCCATTAGCCTGTGGATTGTACGTGGTTGTGCGGTGAATTGTGACACCCAGGCTGCAGGCCATTGTTGACCAGAGTTCGGAAACAAATTGAGAGCCTCTGTCGGACGTAATGTCCGACGGGACTCCAAAACGCGCCACCCATGCTGTTAAAAATGCGCACGCCACCTCCTCGGCTGTGGTTGCCGCCAGCGAAACCGCTTCTGGCCAGCGCGTGGTGCGGTCCACCATTGTCAGGAGGTGCGTGTACCCCTGTGATGGCGGGAGGGGGCCCACGAGGTCCACGTGGACATGGTCAAACCTCTTAGCCGGAATGCGAAACGGCTCCAAGGGAGCCTTCGTGTGTCTGTGTACTTTGGCTCATTGGCACACCATGCAGGCTGCAGCCCACTCTTTCACTTGTTTGCGAAGGCTCGGCCACACGAATTTCTCTCCTACCATTTTGACCCACGCGCGCACTCCTGGGTGCGCCAAAGAGTGAACCGACTCAAACACGCGACGGCGCCACGCGGCCGGGACCACGGGACGTGGGCGACCCGTGGAGACATCGCAGATTAGGGGGGGCATGCCATCCTGCAGCACCCTGCTCTCCAGCCTTAACCCTGTTGGTCCAGACTGGAGCGCGCGCCGTCCGCATCACTAACCTGCTCCGCAGCCATGGCTGCGTAATCTATCCCCACGCAGACCGGGGCCACCACGGCGCGCGAGAGGCAGTCTGCCACTACATTCAGTTTGCCTGACACATGCTGAATATCGGTAGTAAACTCTGAGATCACGGCCAGCTGTCTCTGCTGCCGGCCCGACCACGGCTCTGAAACCTTGGCCATCGCGAATGTTAGCGGCTTGTGGTCAATGAACGCAGTGAAACTGCGCCCTTCCAGCCAGAATTGGAAGTGGCGAATGGCTAGGTGGAGAGCCAGCAACTCTCTGTCGAACGCACTGTATTTACGTTCACTGTCGCGCAAAGTCCTGCTGAAAAAGGCAAGCGGCTGCCAAGCCCCAGCAACGCGCTGCTCCACGACAGCCCCTATAGCCACATCTGAAGCGTCAGTGGTGAGCGCTATACGGGCCGTTGGGTCTGGATGTGCCAGCAATGCGGCGTTTGCCAGGGCTGCTTTGACTTCCGAGAACGCCCGCTCTCGCTCCGGGGTCCATTCGACCCTATCCGCGGGTTTCTGTTTTTTGAGCGCAGCGTACAGTCGTTGCATGAGCTGCGCTGCGCTGGGAAGGAAACAGTTATAAAAGTTCACCATTCCCAAAAATTCTTGTAGCGCCCTGACCGTCTGCGGCCGGGGAAAATCTGCTACTGCGCGCACTTTGTCAGGCAGCGGGACCGCTCCTTCGGGAGAGATGCGGTGCCCCAAAAAATCAGTCCCCGTCACCCCGAACTGATATTTCGCTGGGTTGATTATTAACCCGTGCTCTTCCAACCTCCGGAAAACTGTCGTGAGGTGGGTTTCGTGTTCGCCTTCGGACGCGCTGGCTACTAAGATATCGTCCAGGTAGACGAACACGAAAGGGAGATCGCGCAGCACTGCATCCATCATGCTTTGAAACGTCTGTGCAGCCCCTTTAAGCCCAAATGGCATGCGCAAAAACTCGAATAAACCGAACGGAGTTATTACCGCTGTTTTGAGTATGTCCTCAGCACGCACTGGGACTTGGTGGTAACCGCGGACCAGGTCTATTTTAGAAAAAACGCGCGCTCCTGCAAGGTGAACGGAAAAATCCTGAATGTGAGGAATTGGGTAGCGGTCGTGCGCTGTGGCGTTGTTCAACCTGCGGAAATCCCCGCAAGGTCACCACGAACCCTCAGCTTTAGGGACCATGTGTAGCGGGGAAGCCCATGGGCTGTTTGAGCGCCTGATGATGCCCAACCTCTCCAGGTTGGCGAACTCCTCGCGCGCTATGGCCAGTTTAGCTGCGTCCAAGCGCCGAGGTCTTGCAAAAACGGGCGGCCTGGTGGTGGTGATAAAATGCTCCACCCCGTGTTTAGCGATTGCTGCCGAAAACGTCGGGACAGTGAGTGCTGGGAACTGAGTGAGCAGTGTGTGGAACTTACCGCATGTAGCTGTGACGTTGGCTTGTGCTGTTGGCCGGGTCACTCGAGCTATACAGGGAAGAGAGTCAAAGGACAGTGCATTAACTAGGCGTCTGTTAGCGACACCTACCAACAAACCATGTGCACACAGAAAATCAGCCCCCAGTATATGGAAATTCAATGCTGCTATGACAAAAGTCCACTCAAATGTACGGCCGTGTAGAGACAAGAGTAGAGTCCTCTCACCAAAGGTCTTAATCCCCGAGTCGTTTGCTGCTGCCATCTTGGGGCCGCTAGATCCTGCCAGCCGGTCAGCGTAGGTCGGCCGGATGAAACTCTTCTGGGCGCCGGTGTCCACGAGGAAATGCCTCCCCGAGCGTGCGTCCGTCAAGTAGAGCAGCTTGTTCTCCTCCCCGAGGGTCGCGGCTGCTACCGACCCCCGGTCTTGGCGTTTCCCGAGCGCTTGAATTGGCATGGTGGTATACATTTGCGTGCCCTCTCTGCGAAGCGGCGGTGGTAGAAACAAAGCGTGTCTCCCCCGCGTTCCTTGGCCCCCGCTGCTGCTGCCGTCGGTGGCTCTGCTGCTGCCGTCGATGGCTCCTTGTCTCCTCCGGTCGTCGCGTCGAGCTCCGTTGCTGCAGCAATGGTCGTGAACTCCCTGGTGGCAACGATGATCCGGTTTGCTTCCCGGGCTAGCCCACGATAGTCCCGCTTGGCCAGCAACGACGAATTGGCCAGGGTCGCTCTCGCCGCTGACGGAAGGTTCTGGAGGAAGAGGTGGGTAAAAATAAAATGGTCGTCGTCTGTGCCCTTTAACCTCAGCATCTTCTCCATCAGGTCTATGGCCGACCCGTCTCCCAACCCGGTCCGCGTCAGGAGTCTCTCTGCTCTCTCACCATCCGAGAGTGTGTAGTGCTGGATTAGCGCAGCCTTCAGCGCGCCGTACTTGTCGTTGGTTGGTGGCTGATCAAGCAGGCTCTCTACGTGCTGAGCCGTGCGGGCGTCAAGCGCTGCAACCACATAGTGGAACTTTGTGTCATCCGCCGATATCCCCCGGAGGGCGAACTGCGCCTTGACTAGGTGGAACCAGGAGCGCGGGTTGTGCTGCCAAAAATCTGGTAGCTTGATCGCAACAGCACATGCGTGGCTGGGGGTTCCCATCGAGGTTGACTCCGGGGATCTTCCATCGTGTTCCATGATTCGTCTTGGGTCACCAGTGTGGAGCGTGTAAATAAAGAGGCGGATTTGGCTTCAGACAATTTATTACACAACTCACACAAGAAGCATAGACAGAATGACATCTCAGCAGAGACTCTTCTCTTAAATAACATGGCATTCCTCTAGAAGCTTCTAACACACAAAAGGTCATATTGCATTCACTTCCTTAATCCTTTACCATTCCTCTAGAAGTTTTTAGCACACAAAAGGTCACACTGCATTCACTTCATTCATCCTTCACACCTCCCTGTTATCTCACCAGGGAACCTCTGCTCTTTGTTCTTGTCTAAGATGTTACACAATTATGCTCTCCCCATGCACCGCCATAAGTCATGTTTTACAGTGTAAGGGATTTGTCACAGCCAATTTTCAGATGGAGCCAGCACCAAAAACATGGACTCCTCCCGTTTGGGAAAAGTTTGAGCACATTTCTCCCATTGATGTATTTTTAACAAATAGTGGCTATTTGAACTAACTGAGGTGATGTCTTAGCAGTAATGCAGTTGTTTTGCAAGTGGGAGACCTGGGTTTGAATCCCAGCTGGGTTGTTCTTTTAATTTCATTTTTATTTGCAAGGTGAAGTGTCTTGTGTGGGGAGCGTGAAATGAAGAAGCTGAATGGTTTTTTAATTCAGATTTAATGTCGGCTTCACATCCCCAACATGTCTCACCAAAAGCAGAAAGAGACTGATCGCAGTCAGACCCCCATACTTATACCTCACACAACAAAAGCCAACATCACACATCCTTGTCATATCCTTCTAATCATCCAATGTCTCCTTCCAATGTCCTCCTGTTCCTTTGCCTGACCCTGGGGGGTCAGGAAGTCTTTTCAGGTCTTCACCGCCGCGCCTCCATCTCCTCGTTGTTCTCCGCAGGCGGTCCAGACCTATTGTCCTCTTCTGAGACGTGAGGTCATTCCACATATGCAATCACCAAACATCCCCCTGTGTCTATACATATGCAGATATGGATATATGAACTACAGCCCCCCCCCAAACGTCTAAGAAAAGGACAATATATTTAGGTTCACAGAATATGGTGACATCTCTAGCATAACTATACAAGTTAATCACATTAAAAGGAAGGAAAAAGAGAAGAAAAAAAAATCTTCAGCAACCACACCAACAGCATACTTTATACGGCATGATCACGTTAAAAACACAGTGATAACAGTAACAGTATAGTCTATGCCCCATGTCCGCCTTAAAACTGCCATGATAACCCCGACAGCATATCTTAAAACACATCATCACATTCACATCAGTCTGTGTGTCGTCTGGGTTTCAACCGTCTTCCAAATCTGCTGTACGCCTGCCTCGGCGTCCCAGCGGCGCTGTCTTGTAAGGAATCTGCAGCTTGAGGAAAAGAGTGGTTATTTGATCCCTGCGGGGGGGCTGGGACGTGTCCCTTGGGGGGTCTACCATGTCGAGGTGCTCTCACCACCCGTACAGGCTCGTCACTCAACATGAAGGCAGGCTTGAGTCTGTCAATGCTGACTGTCTCTTTTCTGTCCCCCAAATCCAGCACAAAATGCTTATCTCCAGGTTCCAGTACTCTATATGGACCATCATATGGTGGGCGGAGGGTTGGCTTTAAAGCCTCGTGCCTAACAAAAACGAACTCGGCATTTTTTAAAGCTTGGGGAACAAAAACCCGGAGAAAAGTGTGATGAACAGGGCCCGGGAGCATGTCCGCTCCCGTGCTGCTTAGTGGCCTCAGAGCTGGGAGGCGCCCCGGCTCTGGATGTTCTGGTAAGAATTCACCGGGGAGCCTGAGAGGTTGTGCAAAAACTAATTCTGCTGGGGAGGCGTCTAGATCCTCCTTGGGTGCAGAACGCAACCCCAATAAAACCCACGGTAGTTTGTTAACCCAATCTGCATCCGTTAGTGACGCTCTGAGGGCAGCCTTCAAAGACCTATGAAAACGCTCGCATAAACCATTA
The DNA here is from genome assembly GCA_020510985.1 of Pholidichthys leucotaenia. NCBI lineage: Eukaryota > Metazoa > Chordata > Actinopteri > Cichliformes > Pholidichthyidae > Pholidichthys > Pholidichthys leucotaenia. Next base: position 152,894,993 of record CM035838.1, read on the forward strand.
GCCTGGGGGTGATACGCGGTAGTGCGATGGATTGTCGCCCCTAAGCTGCTGACCATCGCAGACCAGAGCTCTGAGACAAACTGAGGCCCCCTATCGGACGTGATGTCCGACGGGACTCCGAAACGCGCTACCCAGGTCGTTAAAAAAACGCGAGCCACCTCTGCGGCCGTAGTTGACGTCAGCGGGACCGCTTCTTGCCAACGTGTGGTTCTGTCCACCATTGTTAAAAGATGTGTGAACCCCTGCGACGACGGTAGGGGGCCCACGAGGTCGACATGCACATGGTCAAACCTCCTGGCCGGGATTCGGAACGGTTCTAAAGGAGCTTTCGTGTGCTTGTGAATTTTGGCACGTTGGCAAGACATGCATGTTCTTGCCCACTCCTTTACGTGCTTGCGCAGGCCCGGCCAAACAAACTTCTCCGCCACCATTTTCACCGAAGCGCGCACTCCTGGGTGCGCCAGGGAGTGAACCGAGTCAAAAATGCGGCGGCGCCACGCGGCCAGGACTACCGGGCAGGGTCGCCCGGTTGACACGTCGCAGATTAAGGGGGGAACACTGTCACGCAAACCCCTGCTCTCCAGCCTTAACCCTGTTGGTCCAGACTGGAGTGCGCGCACGTCCGCGTCACTACCCTGTTCTGCTGCCATGGCTGCGTAATCTATCCCTACGTGAACTGGGGCCGCGTACGCTTCCGCGTTGGTCTTGCGCCCTGCGGCTGCGGTAGTATAATCTGCCTCCGCGTGCCCTGACGATGTCACGGCACGGGAGAGGCAGTCTGCCACCACATTGAGTTTGCCCGCTACGTGCCGAATGTCCGTGGTAAATTCCGAAATTGCGGCCAGCTGCCTTTGTTGCCGGCCCGACCAAGGTTCTGAGATTTTAGACATCGCAAAAGTGAGCGGTTTATGGTCGACAAAAGCCGTGAAACGCCGACCTTCCAGCCAGAACTGGAAATGGCGAATGGCCAAATGAAGCGCTAACAGCTCCCTGTCAAACGTGCTGTATTTGTGCTCGGTTTCATTTAAGGATTTGCTAAAAAATGCTAGCGGTTGCCAAACCCCGTCAACATGCTGCTCCACGACCGCCCCTATGGCCAAATTTGATGCGTCTGTGGTAAGCGCTATGCGGGCCGAGGGGTCGGGGTGGGCCAAAAGAGCGGCGTCAGCCAGGGCTCTTTTTACTTCCGCGAACGCGCGTTTCCGCTCCAGGGACCACACGACCGCGTTGGAGGGCTTTTGCTTTCTAAGCGCGGCATATAATGGCTGCATGAGCTGAGCTGCGCGGGGGAGGAAACATTTGTAAAAATTTACCATTCCCAAAAACTCCTGCAGCGATCTGACCGTTTGCGGTCGGGGAAAATTTGCCACTGCGCGCACCTTATCAGGCAATGGGACTGCCCCTTCTGGGGAAACACGGTGTCCCAAAAAATCAATCTGCGCCACGCTGAATCGGCACTTGGCTGGATTAATTATTAACCCATGTTCTTCCAACCTCTGAAAAACTGTAGTGAGGTGATTTTCGTGTTCCTCCTCAGACGTGCTGGTGACTAAAATATCGTCGAGGTAGACAAACACGGAAGGAAGATTGCGTAACACAGCGTCCATCATACGCTGAAACGTTTGTGCTGCGCCTTTAAGGCCAAACGGCATGCGCAGAAACTCAAAAAGACCAAAAGGGGTTATTACGGCCGTTTTAGGGACGTCCTCAGGTCGGACTGGGACTTGGTGGTAGCCGCGGACCAGGTCTATTTTAGAAAAAATACGCGGATGTGAGGGATTGGGTAGCGGTCATGCGCTGTAGCATTGTTTAATCTGTGGTAATCGCCGCAAGGTCTCCAGGAGCCGTCAGCTTTCGAGCCCATATGCAGTGGCGAAGCCCATGGGCTTTTCGAGCGCCGAATAATGCCCAGCTTTTCCAGGCTGGCGAACTCGTTGCGTGCTATGGCGAGCTTGGTTGCGTCTAAGCGCCGAGCTTTAGCGAAAACAGGGGAGCCCGTTGTGGAGATGAAGTGCTCCACCCCATGTCTCGCTACTGTTGCCGAAAATTTGGGAACTGTGAGTGCTGGAAATTGGGTGAGGAGTTTGTCAAACTTACCGCCTGCTGTGGCGATGTTGGCCTGCACAGGTGGTGGGGACACTCGAGCTGCACAGGGGATAGAAGAGAATGACAGTGCATTGATTAAGCGTCTGTTTGCAAGATCAACTAACAACCCATGTGAACATAAGAAATCAGCACCTAACATGATGAAACTCACCGCCGCTATGATAAAAGTCCACTCATAAGTGCGGCCATGTAAGGACAGAGACAAGGTCCTTTCACCATAAGTGCTGATGTTCGAGCCATTCGCCGCCGTTGCCCCGTTGCCGCGGGGCCCAGCCACTCGGTCAGCGTAGGTCGGGGTGATGAAGCTCACCTGAGCTCCGGTGTCTATGAGGAAATGTCGCCTGGAGCCTTCATCAGTGATGTAGAGCAGCTTGTTGGCCTCGCCGAGAGCCGTAGCTGCTAACGGTTCCCGGCTTTGGAGTTTCCCGAGCTCTTGAAACTGCACGGTGGCACACACTTGTATGCCCTCTCAGCGAATCGCCGGTGGTAGTAACAGAGGTCATCTCGTCTGTTGCGTCGCGGCCGCGTCGCTGCCATGGTGGGCGGGATTTGCTCCGCTGTCTCCGGCTCCCCGATGCCCTGGGCTTCCGCACCGAGGTCCGCCGCTGCTGCTGTGGCCATCTGCTTGCTGCAGGAGTTGAGGAGCCGCTGTGCTTCCCGGGCCAGCGCGCGGAAATCCTGCTGGGTCTTACAACGCATGCTGGCCAGAGTCTCTCTCATGTGCGCCGGGATATTGCTGAGGAAGATGTGCTGAAAGAGGAAGCTGTCGTTGTCTGCCTCCCTCAGCTGAAGCATGTCTTCCATCAGGGTCATCGGTCTGCGCCCTCCTTGGCCATACATCGCCAGTAGTCTCTTGGCCCTTTCCTCAGCTGAGGGCACGAAGCTCTCGATGAGAGTAGCCTTCAGCTCCTCGTATTTGTCGCTGGCGGACGGCTGCTGTATCACACTCCGCACGCATTGTGCTGTGGCGGCGTCGAGCCTAGCGATGTCGTGGTAGAACTTGGTTTCGTCTGCTGTCACCCCTGCGAGCGTGAACTGTGCCTCAGCCTGCTTGAACCACGAGTTCAGGTCGTTCTGCCAGAATTCTGGGAGCTTGATGGCGACGGCGCTCGCTCGGGCCGCCTCAGATGAGTCTGCAACGGGGGAACGCCTTTCATCCATTCTCACGTACTGGTCACCAATGTGGGGAGCGTGAAATGAAGAAGCTGAATGGTTTTGTAATTCAGATTTAATGTCGGCTTCACATCCCCAACATGTCTCACCAAAAGCAGAAAGAGACTGATCGCAGTCAGACCCCCATACTTATACCTCACACATCAAAAGCCAACATCACACATCCTTGTCATATCCTTCTAAACATCCAATGTCTCCTTCCAATGTCCTCCCATTCCTTCGCCTGACCCTGGGGGGTCAGGAAGTCTTTTCAGGTCTTCACCGCCGCGCCTCCATCTCCTCGTTGTTCTCCGCAGGCGGTCCAGACCTATTGTCCTCTTCTGAGACGTGAGGTCATTCCACACATGCAATCACCAAACATCCCCCTGTGTCTATACATATGCAGATATGGATATATGAACTACACTTGGGTCATTATTACGCATCATTATGCTGAGGCACTATTGCCATTGTACCCTGCATGAGAATAAGGCCAGAGTTGAATATACTGGGACAGTATAAGACTGTTGAAAATTTATTGTTTCTTAATAAAAATGGATAAGTAGTACAAGCACACCAAGTAACACAGGCACATTCACTGTAGTCACCTCAGTTTTATTTTTTTTTTGCTTTATGATCATTTATATTTCTTAAAAGACAGTGCATTTATTGAAATGAAAAAATACACATTAAATCAATAATATCCTTGTAAAAATCAGCATGTTGTATACGTTTTGTCCACTAGATGGTCTGGTAGAGAAAATGAAGTCCCACATGACGCCTCGTCTATATGAACCATTTTGGTGAAAGGCCTCAAGTCCTCCAGAAAGCCTCATTTGGCCATCACTAGACGGAAATACACCTGTGGAGATGTAATCTTCAACATATTCAAAAAATGTCAAGTTCTTCTTCATGAAGTCCAGAAATTGACCGTAACTTTATGACGCTTTGTAAAAAGAATGCCACGCACACGCAGTCCAATCTGGCGGGTGTCCAAACTCACGAAAGCCCGTATATCCAAATCAGGTAGGGCTTCCATAAATATTGTCCCTCTTGAGTTGCCATCGCCCACGTTAGCAAGATGGGTGAATATTGTGCGCATGCGTATTCCAAATTAGGTTGTCTTCCAAATCGGGTAGTGACTCCCTCAACCGCTTAACGTGAATGCGCCTGAAGTCAACGAGTCTGCAAGGGTGAGATTCGGTCAGTGTGTGTGTGAATGGGTAGATAGCTGAATCTGTAAAACGCTATGGTCATCCAGAGATGAGAAAAAACCGCTGTATAAGTGAACGTCATTCACCATTTTACCATAGTTGTAGTCTTTTCATTGTTTCTACACGGAACAAGAAAGTTGCATGATGCTGCAATTAATGCGCTTTCAGCATTTTATGGCCCATTTTAAAGTGCCATCAGCAGCTCTTAATGGAGCAGGTCCACAGTTGACCACCAGAGTGAAGCATTGCGCCACAGATCCATTCGAGCCGATGTCCGTCCTTTATTATGGGTCGTGTCATATCTGAATCAGTGCCGTATGGGCTTGTCAACCATTTAAAAATAATTTATGTTTGGTTATGCAGCTTTAAAATTTGTTCCGTTTAGTATACTTTTTTAGGTCGGTATAAAGGCCGTGTTTATTCTCTCAGACAATAAATTGTTTGTACCGGCTGTTTCCAGTCGGACAGAAAAGGGGCAGAATCTAAACAGCCACGTAGTAAAAACCGAAGCTCGCAAGAAAGGTATTTATTCTTCTTTGTACATTTGACCTTTTTATATTTTAAATAATTTACGCTTGGGTTTTGTCGATTTTAGTGGCTGTGGGTAATTCGTTGACGTAATTTAACAAAAGGGATCACTGTTTGTTGTGACACTGCCCATCCCAGCTAACGACTTAGCAACATTAGCCTGACAGCTAGCAACGCTAGCTGGTGACATCAACTTCAAGTTAGGTCTGCCACGCTTGTGTTGGTTTGTCGGGATAAAATAAAACCAGTCGGTTCAACTAATATACATATACTGCTTTAACAGTCACGACTTTCAGCGAGTGTCACGCTTTATTTTATATAAATTGCAACACCCGTCTGAAAGGCATGCTAATTAACCTCTGGGACCACAGCCCCCATGTCTGCAGCCTCAATTCAAAACGATAAGATAATGACAGTGGCAGCTGATTGACGAGAATGATATTAAACAGAAAAGCTTTTATTATTAAGTAACACTCATTGCACGATGACGGCTGGAGTCCGCCTATGTTCGAAAAGGCTTGAATTTCACGGCTTATAAGGATTACGAGATTTTACTGATTTCTTCAGTGATTTTATTCAGTTGTATGTATAGGTATTTTACCTGTCAAGTGCCAGTATTGTCGTGTATGTTCTAATCACTCGTAAATGTAAAAGTTTAAATCGGTTAAACGACGTTATAACAGAAGCTGCAATCCACCTAGCGTAGCAGCCCGTTGGCAGTGGCATCGGACTGTAGCTTCTGTTTAAATGAAAGGACGGGCGTTGTTTCATAACACGATTATTGCCCACAACCGATCACTCTCACGAACTACAACCTATTCGGTAATGCATATCGATTTTGATTATGTCTTAACCTCCGAATGAAGAGATGAGCTACATTTTAACATATTTTTTTTTCTCCCATCAGTGTGCTCTTGGTCTCAGTCAGCCTGCTTTTTGCGGAGATGTTTTTTTAAGATGTCCTTTCCAAGAAACGTCAGTTGTAGTACAGTAGTTGTTACCTTTCCTAATGGAAGTGGATATTAACAAGTCTGAGGACACCCTGATGGAGGCCAGTGCATGTCAAGATGCCCGAGGGATAACATCCAAAGAGACTGATACCCATATTGCTGAACATGAAACACTATTGAAAGAAGGGCTTGGAGATATGCAAAACCCAAAAGAGGATATTTATAATGGTGAGTACAGAATGGTTCATTACATATTGTTTGATTTTGTTCTTTTTTTTACAATAAATGTAATTTCCACTGAGTGACAAAAAGTAGTCTTAAGATGATTTATGTGCTAAACATCGCCTGTATTGAGTGCATTCCTGCAGTGGGACATACTCGTCGATCTGCAATGATCTTAAGGATTATTTAAAATCAATCCCTTCTACACTTTATGTACTCTGGATGTTCTGTTTTGGTGGTTGCTACAGGGCCAGAGGGCTTCTATTGCTTCATATTAAAGGTTCTTTAAGTAAAGGCAGTGGCTATGGATACGTAAGACGTAGCCATAGAATGTTTTCTGCAGATATGGCTTGAATCTGATTGGCCAGTGTTATGTCTGAATATGGAGCCAAGGACGAGGCCAGGTGTCGAACTGAACACAGGTTTATTAAAGAGGCTCTTTACAGCACGGCACGACCGTTAGGCAGAAGAGGTGGCCGAGAGACCGGCCTTCTTGCCCACTGCCCTCTTATCGCCCCGGGTGGTGGCGGAACCGGAAGATGGAGCCACCACCCAGACCACACAAATAAGAGTCCAGACTATACACAACAACCCCCCCCAGAAAAGTCCAAAACACACACGCACAGTTGAGACCCTCCCCAATTTAGAACCTGAATCACGCATTAAGAAAACTAAACTGAGGTTCCTAAAAGGGGCCTATCGCAGTCACACAAACCAACTAAAAACTAGGGGAGGACAGGTGGACTGCTGTCCCACCCCCACATGGCAAGATGGACTATTCTGCCATCTATACTAAAAGAGATAGACCAACTAAAGAAGATAACTGCCATGTTCCTAAATTAAAAGAAAATGCACAAAATAATCCCCAGAAATATGACCCCGTGGGCCCCCTGGACTGTTCTTTCATTAGTCCGCCCCTGGAAGCGGACCGCCTCCTGGGCCACAGCAGGTCGCCTCAGCACCGGTGTGCCTCCTCTTCTTCACCCTCGGATGTCTCACTCGTCCAGTCTACCACTTACAGTCTCCTCCATCTGCCGTGGTTACACCACCCCCCGAGCCCAAATCCAATCCGCGGCTCCCAGAGGGGTTCTGTTTGGCTTGCAGTGTCTCTGCTTGGCACTCACTCCCTCAGTGCCAATCGGTCCTGCCCCAACCTCTTTTAACTTCACTGCCGCCATCGCCGTTGTGACGCCCTGTTCACCGGTGGCTTCCAGCCGAAATCCGGGAACAGATGGAGCCAGCCCCTTGGTGCCACCCGCCATCACAGGCATCCCACTGTGCTGCCCAGTTTCCTCATCTAGCGCTACTTGGGCTCTGGCACAGGAACCCTCCTGTGATGGCCCTGGATGGTATTGGTGTTGCTCACTCTCCAGGGTGCCAGGCAGTTCCTCATCCCACACTGCGCCATCTACCACGCTCAGAATCACACGGTTCCACGTCTTGGCCAATTCACGCCGAGTCATCAGTTCCAACGTTTCCACCGTGGCCAGCCGCCCTCCTCCACAACCACAAAGTGGCGCCGGGTCCTTCTCAATTCTCATGTGCAGGGAAAAACATCTCACGGTTGTCTAATCTGGCACGGAGCCCACTGCTCCCGCATCAGTCCACAACAACACTTCCATCCTGTCCAACTCCATCATACAGTCTGCGTGACCGTTGGTGCTCGGAGACACAGCATGAACAACTGAGGGTGCTAGAGTCCACTTTGTGCCACGGACCTCCTCGCTTGGATCTGTGGCATGCCCTGGTGACATGAAGCAAGTAGCCACACGTGCCACAGTGCTCCGCTCTTGCCAAACAACTCTTAGCCTTGAAATGGTGCTTTGTGGACCCACAGCCCTCACCTTTGGGCTTTGCCGGGGCGGATCTCACATTCACAGCGCGGGTGTCGTCCTCCATGCTTCCCACGCTGACCGGGTCCACTGCATATGCGACTGACAGTGATCCCAGATGTTGGTGTGACAAACTCTCACTCAGCTCCCATGGCAGTTCGTCTGCAGCTTCCAGCCGTTGAGCTAACTCGATGGTAGTGGGCAACACCAATTTGCCCAAAAACGTAAGCAGCTTCGACTTGATCGTAGCACCGTTGTTATAATCTGCCAACTGGTCGCAAATCATCCCTTTCTCCAATAGTCCAAGCTGGCACCCACTGACCAACAGCTACAAGTCTCTCACAAACCGCTGAATAGACCCGCCTATCCATTGGCGGCGCTGTCCAAACCGAATTGTGCCAGCCATGATGTTTTCCAGGGCACGAAAATGGCACGCCATTAGTGCAATCCCTTCATCAAAACTATCACAGTCATCCAGTGTGCTTAGAACACACTGTTCCTTCACTGCAAAACTGCACCAACAACTCACGTGCCTTCCACTTTCCCAGCTTCCAAAGGTCCAGCACCACCCTGCACATCCGGAAAACGGCACACCACCCCGGCCATAGGACCGGTGGCGCACCGGGGAGCTCCAAAACCGGCCGAATTTCAAACCCGCACGCTTCCATATCTTGTTGTAATTCACTTTTGTCCTCGTCACCAAATGTTATGTATGAATATGGAGCCAAGGACGAGGCCAGGTGTCGAACTGAAAACAGGTTTATTAAAGAGGCTCTTTACAGCACGGCACAACCGTTAGGCAGAAGAGGTGGCCAAGAGACTGGCCTTCTTGACCACTGCCCTCTTATAGCTCCGGGTGGTGGCGGAACCAGAAGATGGAGCCATCACCCTTACCACACAAATAAGAGTCCAAACTATACACAACAGCCAGTATGTTCTATTAACGCGTATCTTAAAAGCAGCAGGCTACAGGTACAGGAATCGGAGGCATTTATTTGTTTCAAAATTTTAATATCCATTTACTACCTTTTTAACGTTACCCACTCCCAAATCCTAAGGTTAACCTCTTTAATTTTAATTCCAAATTTCATCTCATATCAAGTAAAATGGTTTGAACAAGGGGCTGATAGCAGGACGCGAACCTGCAACCTTCTGATTACAGACCCACCATACTATCTACCTAAGCCACAGCAACAGGTGGCTTGGAGCTGATCTGAAAATGCTTTGTCGGACTGTCAACTCTTCCGTAACAATAGACATTTCGTATAGGGCAATGTCTTGCGTATCCATAGCCACTACCTTAAGTAAATGTCCTTGTCAGATGCCAATAAAGCGTGGTCTTCTGTGCATAGGTGCAGTGTACTTCCAAGCAAGTAAATAGTGATTGCACAAGATACAGTGGGGCAAAAAAGTATTTAGTCAGCCACCAATTGTGCAAGTTCTCCCACTTAAAAGATGAGAGTGGTCTCCAATTTTCATCATAGGTATACCTCAACTATGAGAGACAAAATGAGGAAAAAAAATAAATAAATCCAGAAAATCACATTGTTGGATTTTTAATGAATTTATTTGCAAATTATGGTGGAAAATAAGTATTTGGTCAATAACAAAAGTTCATCTCAATACTTTGTTATATACCCTTTGTTGGCAATGACAGAGGTCAAACGTTTTCTGTAAGTCTTCACAAGGTTTTCACACACTGTTGCTGGTATTTTGGCCCATTTCTCCATGCAGATCTCCTCTAGAGCAGTGATGTTTTGGGGCTGTCGCTGGGCAACACAGACTTTCAACTCCCTCCAAAGATTTTCTATGGGGTTGAGATCTGGAGACTGGCTAAGCCACTCCAGGACCTTGAAATGCTTCTTACGAAGCCACTCCTTCGTTGCCCGGGCAGTGTGTTTGGGATCATTGTGATGCTGAAAGACCCAGCCACGTTTCATCGTCAATGCCCTTGCTGATGGAAGGAGGTTTTCACTCAAAATCTCACGATACATGGCCCCATTCATTCTTTCCTTTACACGGATCAGTCGTTCTGGTCCCTTTGCTTAAAAACAGCCCCAAAGTATGATGTTTCCACCCCCATGCTTCACAGTAGGTATGGTATTCTTTGGATGCAACTCAGCATTCTTTCTCCTCCAAACACGACAAGTCGAGTTTTTACCAAAAAGTTCTATTTTGGTTTCATCTGACCATATGACATTCTCCCAGTCCTCTTCTGGATCATCCAAATGCTCTCTAGCAAACTTCAGACGGGCCTGGATATGTACTGGCTTAAGCAGGGGGACACGTCTGGCACTGCAGGATTTGAGTCCCTGGCGGCGTAGTGTGTTACTGATGTAGCCTTTGTTACTTTGGTCCCAGCTCTCTACAGGTCATTCACTAGGTCCCCCCGTGTGGTTCTGGGATTTTTGCTCACCGTTCTCGTGATCATTTTGACCCCACGTGGTATCTTGCGTGGAGCCCTAGATCGAGGGAGATTATCAGTGGTCTTGTATGTCTTCCATTTTCTAATAATTGCTCCCACAGTTGATTTCTTCACACCAAGCTGCTTACCTATTGCAGATTCAGTCTTCCCAGCCTGGTGCAGGTCTACAATTTTGTTTCTGGTGTCCTTTGACAGCTCTTTGGTCTTGGCCATAGTGGAGTTTGGAGTCTGACTGAGGTTGTGGACAGGTGTCTTTTATACTGATAACGAGTTCACACAGGTGCCATTAATACAGGTAACGAGTGGAGGACAGAGGAGCCTCTTAAAGAGTGACCAAATACTTATTTTACCGAGGAATTTACTAATTAATTCATTAAAAATCCTTCAATGTGATTTTCTGGATTTTTTTTTCTCTCATTTTGTCTCTCATAGTTGAGGTATACCTATGATGAATATTGGAGACCTCTCTCATCTTTTAAGTGGGAGAACTTGCACAATTGGTGGCTGACTAAATACTTTTTTGCCCCACTGTACATAAGTAAGTTTTGGCAGTTTTATGAGAAACAAGGCTATGATTATATTGAGGATTTGCAAGTGATGTAACTGGTCACATGGTTCACTACAGTGGTAGGCAAGCATTGTGAAAGGAACAATGACAGAAATGGTTTTTCATGGTATGTGACAACATTATTTTACCTGGAGTGTTGCAGAAAAAAACAGGCGATTAAGGGTGGCTCTCGCTGCCTTGTTCCGAAGAGGCTTGAAGCGAGGTGGAAGCTATCATTGAGCTGAGCAGGCTGCATGCATTTTAATAAAAGTTGGTAATTAATAGTTAAAGAATGGCAACCAAAAATATATGTAAAAATAGATGGTTTGTAAATTAAATTGAGGTTATTTTATACTGAAAAGTTGAAACCGATTAACCCATACTCTATGATGACGGGGCTCCGGGCAGACTTCACTATTCAGCCTCCTGGTGCTGTTCACCTTTTGTTTTTTTCTCCTTCCCAAGTTTATATTGTATTTAAATTGCATTGCTAGAATATTTTTTTCAAATGAGGGGAGACAGTCATGGATCATATCAACACTAGCCTTACCGACGGTCAGTAGTGATGAGACCGATCTCTCGGAGTGCCAGCTTACCAGCCAGTATTTTTATGCCAAAAACTAAACCACTCGTCTGCCCCATTTCCCAGCAGCGGAGCCCTGTTTCATATATTCACAGTAAGAAAATATTAAGAAAACTTAATGAACAGACACAAGCAGCCTTAGTCAGTGGGAGACGGAAAGCAGTCAGAAAAAAATCCTGCCAACTTTTTAGTTGATCATTTATTTAAAATATGTTTTGTATTTTGTATACTTTATTGATCCCCAAGGGGAAATTCAGGGCATCCACCTGGATGGATGCGACAGCCATGGTATGGCGGCAATCCCTTCGTCATTCACGCACACATTCACACCTAGGGCCACTCTAGAGTCTCCAGTTAACCTAACTTGCATGTTTTTGACCTGTGGGAGGAAACCTGAGTACCCAGGGTAAACCCATGCAGACACGAGGAGAACATGCAAACTTCTCACAGAAGGGTCACTGATGGTCAGGGGGTGGGATCGAACCTATGACCTTCCTACTGTGCTGCCACTGTGCTAACCACTGCGCCACCAAGCTGCACCAATATAGGCACATACTGTAAATATAAACAACCCAGTCTGGACGGGGAAATATTTCTCCCCTCTGGCCTAAGCGATTGCCTCCTACCACACTTACAAAACAATAAAATAATGTGCCTAATTTCTTCCAATTGCTGATGTGCTTATATGAAAAATATCTGCAGCCGGTCTTGCTTTTCTTTTTTGAGGTGAATCTGTTTAAACAGCAAGGGAATGTATCGTCAGGAGACACTGAGTTTCCCTGCATAATAAAACACTAAATATAAATCTAAGACCCACCATCGCTATCCCGGGTCATCATTTGTACATGTACTTACCCTTAAAAATGATCGCTGCAGTGTTTGTCCCGTGTTGTGGCTTGCTGGCAACCCTCCGTCTGTCTTATCACTTGGCTCTCTGAGTTAGATTCGATGGAAAGCAATGAAAAGACTTTGCTGTAGTTTTATCTTGCCTGTTATGACACTCTACCAGCATGTATGTATGACCATGGTCAGAGTTGAAATTTATGCCACTAATCCATAGACTATTAAAAAGGTGCTCTGATCTAGCACAAATGTATTGGCAGCAATACATTTCTTGCCTACCATCAAGAGGCGTAGACGGAACATTTCGTGATTTCATGACATTGCTGCAAATCCTCAATAGAGTAAAAGTAGTCAGGTGACATCGGGTCCACTTACTTGAATTCATACAGTAATTCAGAGAACAGGTACCTGGTGTATTTACACTTAGGCAGAGCCCAATGTTATTGACCAAAAAAACTGAGCTAAAGGGTGCTGCTGGGTGCCCCCTTTTTTGTTCTTTTTTTAAATTGAGAGTTTATTTTCATCTGTTTTTGTTTTGAATATTGTACAGTGCTGAATTTTAGTCTTAGTAGAGTGGATGTCATAATGGATTTTATTCAGCAATAAATACAGTATAAACTTATTAGTCGGAGTAAATCAAGCTTGAGATTCTGATAGGCAAATATATTTTTCAGGGCTTTTAAATGGGTTTACCCTAAAGCTGGGTTTACTGCGCATCTTCTTGACTGCGAGGCTTGTGACAAAAATGATGTACAGTAATTGTCTCCACTCCGCTAGGCTCCACAGGCCCCCTCCACAGCTGACCCCGTGCAGCCCAAATTTTGTGACTACGTTGCCTGGGTGCACTGACTATGCATGCGCAAGATTGAACCTCCCATTCAAGAGGTGGCGATACCAACACAGCATACAAAGTCAAATCATTTGGCAGCAGCAGTTTAAGATAAGATGAGGCTTCATTAGTCCCACACTGGTGAAATTCCAGGATTGCAGCAGCACAGGGATAGCAGCACTCAGACCAATTGTAAATAAGATACCAAGATAAGAATGGGTTAACCAAAGCAGTAAATAAATGCACATATGCACACGGTTGTATACACAGTGCATGAGCATTGCAGCTAGATGGTATCGAGAGCATTACAGTTAGTTAAATTACCCGGTATGAGCAGAGAAGAGCATTGAAAAATGGTAATTTGAGCAGCTCAACAGAAAATGGAATCAATATTTGAGGAGAAGCTGTGTGAAGAAGTCTGAGGTTATCCGCACTTGTACAATTTGTCCTTAAAACAATACAAGAACCCATCACTGCATTGGCGCTACCTGTAGGGCTGGGGTGAAACTACGCATGACAATTATGCACATGCGTCAAACGCTTGGTCTAGTGGACGAAAAAAATTGCGTATATATACAACCACGTGCACACTGGCCTCGTCCAAAGCGGACATGGATCTCGGTGCACCAGAGTGGATGTGTCGCATAAACAAGGCTTAAGTATGCACCAATAAGAACAGATGCAATTTCAGTGATGCTTGTGAGACGTGTTGCATGAATGTGTCCAGTTGCTTTTGTCACTGTAATTTTTTTTTTTTTTCTTAACAAAGTTGTTCAGTCAGTTTGCCAAGAGAATTACATCCAGTCTTAACTAGCTCAGAAGAATTTTGTCACTGCTAATTGTCACATTCCTGAGGCCTTTCCCCCTTCCTTTTCAGGTCCTGTCAGTTCAGATGTGATGCCAAATGGAAATGGACTGGCAGAGGGCTTTAGTGCTGCAGGGGACTTGCTTATAAACGCACCTCTGCCTCCGACAGCTCCTTGTCAGAGCACCAGCTCCCCTGTCAACTCACAGACCCAAGAGCACTCCCCAGGTGTGGCAGCTTATCAAGCCATGATGCTAGAGAAGTCTGAGGGAGCTAGTGCTGAGGTCACGGTTCACAAGGGTGATGCATTGCAGTCACTCAGACTCAGTATGCCTATGCAGGAGACTGAACTGTGTAAGCATAAACTTGTGTGGAGTGAATGCCCCCTTTGTAACCCTTTTGTATTTTAACCTCATTTTGTTGTGGAGTGCTTTGGTTTTCGGATCAATCGTAAATCTTTTATTAACACCTTTATTTGTGTATTGCATTAACAGAAATGAGACTTTCTTTTTGCTGTTTGACTTTACCTCCTTTCTACAACTCACAGAGCAACTGATTTTTTTAATTTATTTTTTTTTTTAGAATTTGGTGTGGGTGCTTCATTTGGACAACTGTTTGAGCTGCATTTTGGAAGATATTCCTCTGTTATGTTCTTGCTTTGAAGGGATCTTGAAATCAAAAACATTTAATTTCAGTTATGAAATGGAATATTTTTAACTTTAGTATTGCATAAGCTTGCCATTTCATATGCCTTCACGTTATAACTCCCACAGACTACATTCATAGCTCCACATGCCTCCTCATGAAGTATCTCTTTTAATATTGTTGGCAGTTATGTCACGGTAGTAGCATGTGCAGTGTGGTGGCAGAACAGTTGTAAGATCTCTTTAATATGTAAAAACAACAACAAAAGTCTTTATATTTTGAACATGTGGATAGAAAAGTAAAAAAAAAAGATCTAAGACAAGCTTTGAAAAGTGCAGGTACTTTTGGTTCTCAACCAATAAAGGCAGAAATTAGACATTCTTCATCATATAGAAAGGGATTAGTCATTCTTAGGGGCGGCAGTGGCCCAGGTGTAGTGTGGCCGACTACTGATTGGAGGGTCAGGGGTTCAATTCCCACTCTGTGTGCAGTCTGCATGTCGAAGTGTCCTTGAGCAAGACACTGAGCCCCCCAATTGCTCCTGGTGCATCAGGCCAGCGCCGGTGCATGGCAGCTCCGACGCCATCAGTGTGTGAATGGGTGGATAGCAGGATCTGTAAAGCGTTTTGGTCATCTAGAGATGAGAAAAAGCCCTATATAAGTGAACGCCATTTACCATTAGAATGAATTGCATCTGCAGCCATATGCTGCTACTTTCAGTAGTTTGGACCAATGATGGTGATCTATCGTATCAGTAGAACAAGCATGTGCATCAATCTCATTGCTATCACTAGAAAAGCACTCAGAGTGCATGCCTTTGCTAAGGTATGCGCTGTCTGATAGAGGAGGTAATGTAGTCGGGGTGGTTGGTCTGTCTGTCTGTTAGCAGGATTACACAAAAACTGCTTGACGGTTTTTGGTTTTTGATGAAAGTTTCACCAACTGTAGTCCTTGGGCCAAGGATAAACCCATTAAATTTTGGTGACGATCTGAGACTGTATACCTCCACCAAGGACCTTGAAGCAGCCTTGGCGGAGGTGTGCGCTCTCTTCAGTGGAAGTAATAGCTTGTCTTATGAGATTTGCAGACAGCTTTGAAAGTTGAAAGAGCGCATATCTCCATCAAGGCTGCTTCAAGGTCCTTAGTGGAGGTATGCAGTCTCAGATCATTGCCAAAATTTAAGCGGTTCATCCTTGGCCCAAGGGCTACCTCTAGTGGAAAATTTAATAAAAATCCGTCCAGTAGTTTTGCATAATCCTGCTAAAACTGACAGACAGACAAACCACCCTGATGACATTACCACCTTGGCGGAGGTAATTATAAACCATTGGTGGCTCAGGTGAGCATGCATGAGTGAAAGTGACAGTACTCATATCCGTAGATCTAGAAAGCCCAGATTTTCTTCCTCGTTCATCAGCATATAGTTTCTTGTTTACAACACAACATAACAAAAATAATTTTTTTTGTAAGTTGTCTGTGTTTTTCCAACTGATTTAAGACAGTTTTGCACTGCCAAATCCGAAAATGACATCTGTTTCTCTCGATCAGGTCAGGTTTTTATGCTAAGTTGTAAGGAGTTGTGCAGCAGTTGTACAGTTGTACTGTAAATTGAATAGTAGACATTGATAAAGGTAAGTACATGTAAATTGAATGTTACATTATTGTTCAAAATTCAGAGAATTTCAAGAAATAAAGAATTTTGCATCATATAAAGCGAAAATACCTGTACATGTAAACAAAAACGTAAAAAAACATGTGGCCATAGTTCAAAAAGTTGACCTGATTGAGCAAAACCAATGTGATTTTTGGATTCAGCACATCAAAATTGTCCTAAATCAGCTAAAAAAAAACCTAGACAATAAATTTGGTGTTGACCAGTGTAATAACTTATTGTAGTAGCATTGTATATCATTGTCCCCCTGTAGATACTGAAGCAGGGTATCTATATATATCAGAAGTTCAGATTTAAATTTTTTCATGTACTGACACTATTTTCTCTCCCCTCTCAAGATGCCCAACTGCAGAAGTGACACTTTCTCCCACCGGTTTAAGTCAGCCCACAACAGATGTCATTGCAGAATGTCTTTGCATGCAGTTGATTTGAGCTTCAGCAAATAATTCTAATATTGTACTTGAATAGACGTTGCATGCATAGCTATGGTCAGCCTGTTTATATCAGCTAAATAAATGGAGATATTTGGTGTTCCTCAAAATCTGCATTGGCTTTCAGCTAAAATGGTGAATGTAATTCAACCTACTGTCCTCTGGATTGCCCTGCAACAAAACCCTCACCAGGGTTTAACATAACATCAATCTGAATAATTTGTTTACTGCTGCCAGTTGAGACCAGCTTGGCTTACCCCTTTGTCAAGAACACTGTGTGAATGAAGTGCTATGTTGTACTTGTAGTTGCAGTGGTCAGAAAAAATATGGCAACCCTTTGGAATTATTGGTTTCTTCATTAGTTGATCATAAAATGTGATCTGATCTACATCTATCTTTCAAGTATAAACAAACACAATGTGCTTAACCGGATGCCACACAAACAATTATAATATTTTATATATTTATTGGACATGTCCATTAAAGTGCTGGTGAAAAAAGTAAGTGAACACTTGGATTTAATAATTGGTTAAAGCGCATTGTGTTTGTCTGTACTTGGGACTCCCATTTTTTGAACAGTTAATGGTGAAACCAGGTAATTCCAAAGGGTTCACACACTTTTCCTGCCACTGTATATGTTGGAGGAACATTGTTTAATGATTTCTAACATTATTTGCCTTCAGCCAACCAGAAGCCTTCGCTGGAGATGGAGAATGAAGAGAAGATTCGTTTGGAGGCTCGCCGACGCCTGGAAGAGCAACTCAAACAGTATAGAGTGCAGAGACATAAGGAGAGGGTGAGTTAATACTGTTGCAGATTAATTTTGTATCGCCGGTAAGCTTTAGCTATTGTCAGATTTTCCTTACAGCTGTTTTTTTGTGATATTGATGTATTTTGGAAAAAAATATACAATACTGGCCCCAGATTGAGTATAAAAAAAATGTTGCCACTTTGTTAAAAAGAGAATGATGCAGTGAGATGTGTTTCAAGTTTGCAAAACGCCGCCTAGATGATGATTGAGTTTGGAGATGATGTCAGTTCAGAAGCCAAAATATTCTTCCATTTGTGAAGCACAGTGAACTGAGCACCATGATTTCTTTGAGGTTTCAGTGCGTAATGGTATCAAGAAAAGGTATCGCTGCATGTCGGTAGCAGCACAATGGCCTGGAGGAGACATCGAGACATCCCAGAACAAAATTAAACTAAACAAATTTTTATATAGTGGTTAAAAAAAAACAAAACAGTGGAAATCTCATTAGGAGAATCAAACCTGATTGAAACATAGTATGTTGTTAACAAGTTTGAGAACTTATTAGCTTAGATTGTTTTTAATAGTGAATTAAATTAAGAAAAAAAAAACATTTTTTAAAGGGGTCATTGACTGGAAAATGGTGTATTTGTAGGTTTTAATCTGAAATGTATCTATTGGTCATGTAATTATTGAAAAAATATCAAAACAGTCACTTCTCCAAAAAAAACAAACAACACACAGCCTTTATCTTGTTTTTCTCTCCAAGAAATGTTTTTGACTCTCCCAGAAATGGGAAACATCAGAATCAGAATCAGATTTATTGCCATTGTTCATGTAGTACACAAACTAGGAATTTGTCTCGGTGCAATGCTGCAACATTAAACATGATAAAATAAAAGAAATAAACTATACATGCAATAAAGTGTATCACTAGCCTTGATACCTGCCCACTGCTCTATTATTGGCCAGCCTAGGCTGTCCGTCATGGAAGGGGAGCTTAAGGTCGCCTGCTAGCCCCTGAGCTAACAGTGGAGTTAAGAGGCTCAGACCAAGTGCAGCTTGTATTGTTATTTTCTTCAGATCTTAGTTACCCTAATAGCCATTCCTGTTACCACCTGGTTCACTAGTTCACAGTTGATAATGTATCTTGCGTCATTCTGGCTTACTTTTTTATAATTTCACCATGATTCTACAGTGAACTTTTAGCACTGGCATGCTTGACTGTCTGCATTGGTCGCAGTGACCGATGCGGGCAGGGATCTATAAGGCTGCTGGTGGTTTGGCCACCCATTCGATAGATGGATAGATAGATAGATAGATAGATAGATGTACTTTATTGATCCCAAACTGGGAAATTACAGTGTAACAGCAGCATGACAGTAGACAACCAAACAACAGAAACACACACACATGACAGACAAAGGGATTACCCGTGGAAAGTAAAACTAACACGACTATAAAACCTATATACATCATAGCTTAATATATGATGACCTGTATAAACACATGAATCATCCCATTGCACAAAGAAGAACTATCAGGAGCAGAGTGAAATGTGAGGTACAAGTTAGTCTGTAAGGTGCAGTGTGGCAGCATTGTTATGACCAGAATACAACATTATAGTGAGTTATTGTATAGTGAAATTGCATATGGCAGGAAAGATTTCCTGTACCTTGCCGTTCGACAGCGAAGCTGTAGTAGTCTACTGGAGAAAGTGCTTTGCTGTCTGTCTAGTGTGTGGTGGAGGGGGTGATCAGGATTGTCTATGATGGATCACAGTTTATTTAGTGTCCTCCTCTCCATCACTGTCTCAAAGGTCTCCGGTCTGAGACCAATTACAGAGCCAGTCCTCTTGATAATCTTGTCAAGTCTGTTGGTGTCTCTGGCCCTGATACTGCTACCCCAACAGACAGCAGCAAAGAAGATGGCGCTGGCGACAACGGTCTGATAGAAAAGCTCCAGCATCCTGCTGCACACGTTGAAGGATCTCAGCTTCCTCAGGAAGTAGAGTTTGCTCATCCCTTTCTTGTGCGCAGCATCGGTGTTGGATCTCCAGTCCAACCCGCTGCTGATCCTGACACCCAGATATTTGTAGTCCTCAACCACTCCCACATCCTGCCCCTAATCTGCAGTGGCTGAGAAGGCATCTTCCTCTTCCTGAAGTCAATCACCATCTCTCTGGTCTTGCTGACATTCAACCTCAGGTGATTCTGCTCCGTCCACTCCACAAATCTATCTACCAGTGCCCTGTACTCCCCCTCCTCTCCTCCTCTTATACACCCCACAACAGCTGAGTCAGAGAATTTCTGTAGGTGGCATGACTCTGTGTTGTACTGAAAGTCAGTGGTGTATAAGGTAAAGAGAAAAGGAGAGAGCACAGTCCCCTGTGGAGCTCCCGTATCACTAGCC
Source organism: Pholidichthys leucotaenia (assembly GCA_020510985.1). Lineage (NCBI taxonomy): Eukaryota > Metazoa > Chordata > Actinopteri > Cichliformes > Pholidichthyidae > Pholidichthys > Pholidichthys leucotaenia. The sequence goes on from CM035838.1 coordinate 152,914,937, forward strand.
ACCACCAAGACATTGCCCAGCCGGACAGACTGTGGTCTGCCTGTCAGGTAGTCAGTAATCCAGGAGATCACAGAGCTGTCAACCCCCACCACCCGCAGCTTCTCACCCAGCAGCAGTGGCTGGATGGTGTTAAAGGCACTGGAGAAATCAAAAAAAGTGATTCTCACAGTATCTCCTCCACCATCCAGGTGCAGATGGGCTCGTTGCAACAGGTAAGTGACAGCATCTTCAACTCCTAAATGGGGCTGATATGCAAACTGCAGAGGGTCCAGCCACGTCTTCACCTGCGGCCTCAGGTGGCTAAGACCAGTCTCTCCAGGACCTTCATCACATGAGATGTGAGAGCAAATGGCCGATAGTCGTTCAGGTCCAATGGAGATGACTTCTTGGGGACAGGAACCAGGCAGGATGTCTTCCACAGCACCGGTACTCTCTCCAGACTCAGGCTTAGGTTGTACAGGTGTTTCAGTACCGGAGCTAGTTGGTTGGCACAGGTCCTCAGGGTCGTGGCAGAGATGCCATCAGGGCCCGCTGCCTTCCGCTGACGGAGTCTCTCCAGCTGTTTCTCCACCCGGTCTGTAGTCACCGTGAAGTGAGGGAGGGTCCTGGTGTCCCCCGAGGAGGAGGAGGGAGGAGATGGAGAGAGGTTCTGTACAGGAGGGTGGGTGGGGAGGGGTGCGTGGGGGTCTGGTTGTGTTGCTGGGGTGACAGACTGTGAGTTGAATCTATTAAAAAACAGATTCAGTTCCTCAGCTCTCTCCTGGCTCCTAGATGGCTGCCCAACTCTCCCCTTGCACCCAGTTATTTGTTTCATTCCCACCCACACATCTCTAATGTTGTTTTGCCCGAGTTTATCTTCCAGCTTCCTCCTATAATTGTTCTTGCACCTCCTCAGCATCTCTCTGAGCTCATGCTGCACTCCCCTCAGCTTCTCCTTGTCTCCAGTCCTAAAAGCTCTCTTTTTGTTCAGAAGTGCTTTCAGGTCATTCGTGACCTATGGTCTGTTGTTGGAGAAGCAGTGTACAGTCTGAGCTGGCATGGTCATGTCTTCACAGAATCTGATGTATTCTGTGATACAGTCAGTCATATTGTCTATGTCCATCCCATGTGGTTCACAGAGTACGCTCCAGTCCGTCGTCTCAAAGCAGTCCCGTAGTACATCAGCGGTCTCCTGTGTCCACCTCCTCACTGTCTGTGTATAAGCAGGTTGCCTTTGCACAAGGGGAACATACTTGGGTGTTAACATGACCATGTAGTGATCTGATTTGCCAATGGGAGGTAGAGCTGTGGCACTATATGCATCTCTGACATTGGCATACAGAAAATCCAGTGTTTTGTTTTCTGTGGTGGGGCAGTCAACAAACTGGTGAAAGTTTGGTAGTGTTTTTCCTACTGAGACATGATTAAAATCACCTGGGATGGCCATAAATGCATCTGGGTGCTTCTCCAGTAATGTGGCTGCAGTGGAGCTGATGACGTCACAGGCCACCGCTGCATCAGCTGATGGAGGGACGTAGACGATAATAATTAAGGCACATTTCATTTCTCGCGGCATATAATAAGGTCTCATACTCACAGCCAACAGTTCAGCATTCACGTGTGTCTCTGTGCTTGTGTGCTCTAGGGACCAGTCATGTCCTGTTGACCACTGAGACCACACATCTCTGTTGACCAGTAATACTTTTTGTTCATTCTTTTTGATGAACGTTCACGTCTCGGGGGTGGTGGGTCGGAGTGGCCACTGGCCCTGATCCTTGCTGCATCAAGCAGAGAACCTCTTACAATATTCCTTACATTTGTTGGTGACTGAGAAAAGTCTTAAGTTTTACAGAAATTCTCAGCTTACACCATCATTCCCATGTCCCACCAAGCGGCAAGCGCCGCTACCTGTTGTGGCTTGTGGGTAGCTCCCTTACTGAACCCCGGGAGAGTCCCTTGGGGCTTGGTGGGGGCACTGCCAAGCCCCAGGATCTCCAAGGGCAGTGTCCCACTCTGAGCTAGCACCGCTGATCTGAGCTAGAAGGAGGCTAAAAACTAAAGGCTAGAAGCTAGCCAGCTAATGGCTAAGTGACATAAGAAGGTGGGTGGAGTTGAATAGGTGAAGGATGTTTCTTAAAGGGATAGGCTTAAAATCGCTGTTTCAAGAAAGGTCGGGAAATGCAAAACAAATTTGCTGCAATAATTTTAAAAAAAATGTGACTAAAATATGTCAAACATTTCAATAAGACATGTGAGCAGTTAAAATGTGGGGAAAAAAGCAATCAGTGACCCCTTTAAAATGCAGATGCATGATTTCAAGATCCATTTTTGTGCAACTGTAATTTACTAGAAATGGTAGCCAGGATGAATGATGTTTATACAGTTATTTTTATGTGTGAAGCTAATTTTTTTTTTTAAAAATAGAACAGATGTCAAACTGAATTTTGTCATGTGGTTTACCAATTTTTCTTTTTTTCCTAGTCTCATCGCACCACCACCAAGAGCAGACCGTTTAGTACCCTGGATCCAGAGCTCATGCTGCATCCTGAGGCACTACCACGGGCCAGCACCGTTGCCATGACCAAGGAGTATTCCTTCCTAAGAACCAGTGTCCCACGTGGTCCCAAACTTGGTAGCCTTGGAATTCCCCCTCCTAAGGACAAGAAGTCTAGATCACCTCGGCCGAACAAGATTCATTCCTTGGCTGACTACAAGTCTCCTGAAAATGATGGTAGAGGTGTTGTTGGAGGAGGAGGAGGGGGATTGAAGTCAGCAGACAACAGCATGAGCTCCCTCCATTCCACCATTAGCTCTGTGTCCACATTGTCTGAGGTCAGCGTGATGTCCGAGAGCAGCACCAATGGCACAGAGGCACAGCTCAGTGCTTCGTTCCAAGTTGGGGACAATGCGTCAGAAATTGATGGGAGCGAATTAGGTGCAAAGCCAGGGAATGATGGCAACGACAGTGACAGCTCTTCTTACAGCAGCGTGTCCACCCGTGGAACCTACAGTACACTCTCTGCTGCAGTGGAAAGACAGCAGGGGCCGTACACAGTGGAGGGGAGAGAGATTGCCCCTGAGGCCATGGGTCACTTCCCTCCACTGCAGGAGGTGCTGCAGGCAGCCAGTGAGGAGCAGCACCTGCTGGAGCTGGAGCAGGAAAGGGACAGACTGGCAGAGCCTCGCAGCCGCAGGGACAGCTTCTCCAGCAGGTATTTCTCAATTTCAGATGTAGAAGGAATGTCATGTCCGCCATTAGGAACTCAAAAGTGCTTAGAGAGCACAGCCTCCATCAAGGGTTAAGTGGTCTAACCAAATTCTTTCCCTTAAACAATGTCTGACTCCATATTACATCCTGAGAATAGATGGATCCACAGCATGTTTTTCACACTCATAGATACCCATCTCTCATATACTCCAAAATTGTTCACCAAGTTGCATGCATAATTCTCAGAGAAATGAATGAAAATGTTTAAGAATATCTTGTGGTATTAAGGAAATTGAAAATTCTTGGATCCAGTTCCTTGATTTGAATTTGCTCCAAAATGTAATGGATTCTTTCACGGCTTAAGTGTTAGACTTAACCAAATTTCATGTAAACATGATCAGTAGTTTTTTTGCAATTCTGCCAACAACCAACCATGAAAACATAACCTAGTTGGTGGAGGAAAATGAACTTTGATTCTGCAGCACATTGCAAAACTTTGATTTTTTTTTTTTTCATTGTGTGTTTTAACATGATATAAATCCAACTATCAGCACTTTTGATTTTCAGATAAATGCATTAACGAGTTAATTCCTCTTTGTATGGCTCTACATTTTCAGCGTTTCATTGGAGAGCTCCGTGATGGGCCATGATGAAATGCTGCAAGTGCTAAAAGAGAAAATGAGGCTTGAGGGCCAGCTGGAATCCTTATCATCTGAGGCTAACCAGGTAGGGTACCCGTTATGAAAATATGCCATACGTATATCACTGTTTGGAGAAAAAAATATGATGCAGCACAGTAAATTCTGTAACCATATATGCTCTTTTACAGGCTCTGAAGGAGAAGACAGAGCTACAGGCCCACCTTGCTTCAGTAAATGCGCAGCTGCAAGCTAAAAAGGAAGAGGCTCAAATCAGCCATGAAAAACAGAGTGCCCTCACTGCAGAGGTCAGCACACTGCGGCAAAACTGTAGCCAGCTAGAGAAGGCCATGGTGGAGCTCCAGGGCAGTTTGGAGAACAAGAATGCCAGCCTGGCTTCTCTAAGCAATGACCTGAAAGTTGCTGAAGAGCAATACAACAGGCTGATGGGAAAGGTGGAGGAGATGCAAAACACTGTGGTGTCAAGGGACAATACAGGTGAGTGGTAGGGATCCAGAGTGCTGTGGGTTCAAAGGACACTCCTCTTTAATTCTGACTTGGTTGTTTTTGCTCTTCACAGTTCAGGAGTTGCGTCAGCAGATGTCTGGTCTTCACAGTCAGCTTCAGCAGGTGCAGCTGGAGCGCAGCACCCTGCAGAGCCGACTGAAGACCTCCCAGGCAGAGATTGACTCTCTCCAGCAGGTCAGACAGTGGTACCAGCAGCAGCTCTCATTGGCCCAAGAGGCAAGAGTACGGCTGCAAAGTGAAATGGCCAACATGCAGGTGAGGGTTGGTGAAAATGCAAGTGCTTTTGAGGTCAGAGTTGTTGTGTAAAGGACACCCTCAGTGACAGCTTTGATGTCATGCCCCCCCCCCCCCCTTTCTTTCCCAGGCTGGACAGATGACTCAGATTGGTGTTCTGGAACATTTGAAGCTGGAAAATGTGACTCTTTCCCATCAACTCACTGAGACCCAACACCGCTCCATCAAAGAAAAAGAGCGTATTGCTGTTCAGCTGCAGAGCATTGAGGTGCACCCCCCCCCCCCCCGAAACATGCCTTCATCAGCTTTGATTGTGCAATTAAAGGTCTCATATTGTGTAAATGTTGAATTCTCAGGTCTTAATCCTTTAAAATACAGCCATGGGTCATGTGTGTACCATTAAAACACAAAAAAATGCACACTACCTTTATTTAAACTCTCAAAAATTGAAACAAGTAGATTTCTGGGTAACAAACCAATAAGCCCTGGCTTCACTTCTTTAATGTTATTAACAATGATGATGATAAATACATTATCATTATTGTTTATAGAGCACTTTTCAGAACTTGGATTGCAAGTGTTTTCCAAGGCAGTAGAAACCGCACAGTTGTAGAATGTCGTTTTATTATTATAAGAGAAAACAAACCTCAAGGAAATAAATTGGATAACACCAGGGAAGGCTTTGTGGTGAAAGTATGTTTTAAAATGACACGTGCCAAAAATCTTTTTTCCTTGTTACCATGTTTCTTATGACTTACAAGAAGCTTCAAGAGCTAAATCACTCTTACGTGTCATGCCTTTTTTTTTTTTTTTTTTTTTTCTTCCCCCTGTGAAAGCTCAGTTAAGCTCCTCCCGTTGGAAAAAGGCAAGTTTAGATAGAGCACTTTTGGTGATGTAACTAACAGGTCCGTAGCGTTGAGCCAATCGGGACTAAAAACTGGCTGGTCAAATTTCCAGCTTGCAGACTTCTGTGTCCAGGTGGGTGTGATGTGGGTGGGCCTCATTAGAGCCTGGTGTTTGAAGGAGGAGGAAAAAGGGCAAAAAATTTTACCAGCAACTGTAACCTTTTCTTGTGATTGGCCAACTAAAAAAAAACTATTACCCAATCAGATTAGGGGCTAATTAATATTAATGTTAGTAATGAACTGACTGAGAAATGAAGTCTCAGATTGCACATTAAAGACAGCTAGGTTTTTTTATCCCCCGCTGGTTGAAGCCCAAAAGGGGTTGAAGAGCCCTTTGGGCGAAGACCGGCGGGGGATTATGTGATGGGTCAGTCCGTCTGTCCCACATTTGTGAAGTTCTCTCCTCCTACAGTTTTGTTCCAATTATTTTGAAACTTGGCATCATGATCTGATAGACACTGTTGATACACATATTGCAGTTTGGTTCTGATCGGATGATTTTTGCGGGAGTTGTAGCCCTTGACCTATGACCTCTTATTTCACCTCACATCATAAACAACAACTGTCTTGTGAAATCAACTTCTCATACATTTTTGTTCCAAATGTTTTGAAACTTGGTATCATGGTTTGATATACTCTAATGATGCGCATATTGCAATTTGACTCTCATTGGATGACCTTGAGGTGAAAGGTCAGATTTTTCCTACATCTTCTAAACACAATAACTACTGAAAGAAATTATGTTGGCTTTTCAAATCAATACAATAGTTGTATCTAATACTCATCTTGGATGGCTTACATCCTGACTACGGGTTTGGGAGTAAGGGGTCAAAGGTCAGTTAGCATTACAGTTGCATTATGGTACAGTTGTGAAAAAATTAGGTCACCCTGTATAAGCCTCTGTTTTTTTTTAAACATATTTGGAAATATGGATATTTAATATCAATGGTTAAAATACTGGGAGATTCACGTAATACAACTAAACAATCAAAAACTTTTCAAATTTTCTGTAAAATGTAATTCAAACAAATGGTGAGGAATAAATTAGGACACCCCCCATCTTTTTTTTTTTTTTTTTTTTAGGACATCCCCATATTCATTCTCATTTACAGTGGCTAAAATAAATGTTAAAAATGCATATAAAAACAAAAACAAGGTTAGACATAGATACATGAACATTTCTTAAAGAACTGAATATTTGAAGGGGTGTCCAAATTTTTTTTTCATGACTGTATGTAGGGCCACCAAACTTGGTATACAGGTTCACCTTGGGATCCTGACCTCTGACTATGGGTTTGGGGTCAAAAGGTCAATGTTAACATTCCCTATGTCTTATTGCTGTACAACAAGTAAAGCTATGGTCACCAAACTTGGTACACAGGTTCACCCTGTGATGATGGTTTTGGGATTGCAAGGTCAAAGGTCAGCATCAAAATGGCTTATAAAGTATATGTCAACAAAGAAAGCTAGGGTCACCAAACCTGCTACACAGGTTCACCTTGGGATCCTGACCTCCTGACCTCAGGGCATTCTTGAAAAAGAGAGGTTGCCTCTCAGTGGAATTACCCTGTATAAATAAAAGTTAAATTTAAAAAAAAAAAAAAAAAAAAAAATATATATATATATATATATATATGACTTTGGGGTCAAAGGTCAAGCTTAACATTCTCTATGCCTGATTACAGTACAAAGAGTAAAGTCAGGATCACCAAAGTTGGCGCACAGGTTCACCCTATGATTCTGAAGTGTGACTGGTTTTGGGATTCCAAGGTCAAAGGTCAACATCAAAATGGTTTATAAACTATATCTCAACAACAAAGAAAGCTAGGGTCACCAAACCTGGTACACAGGTTCACTCTTAAACCATTTTGTATGTATACTTTATTGACCCCCAGAGGGGAAATTGAGGGCATCCACCTGGATGGATGAAGCAGCCATGGTACGGTGCTATCCCTTAACCATTCACACACATTCACACCTAGGGCCACTTTAGAGTCTCCAATTAACCCAACTTGCATGTTTTTGGCCTGTGGGAGGAAACTGGAGAACTCCCGGAGTAAACCCACGCAGATATGGGGAGAACATGCAAACTCCACACAGATCACTGTTGGTCAGGGATCGAACCAGGGATCCCATGGCCAAGGGTGAGTTGCTGTGTTGGTGCAGTGCTAACCACTGTGCCACCGCACCGCCTGCACCAAACCATGACCTCTGACTACAGGTTTGGTGTCAAAAGGTCAAAGGTCAAGGTTGGCACTCCCTATGATCTCTTACTATAGAACGTGTAAAGCTCTCTAGGGTCACCATACTTGCTAGACAGGTTCATCTCGGGATCCTGCCCTCCAACTGTGGATTGTATATTTGTGGATGATGGGTTTATCATAATTTGGTTCTGCCACAGTAACTGTATTGAAAAGTTGAAAACTGCTCCCTGTCAGTAAGTACTGGGATCTTCAAAGAAAACAGAGTTGGGGGATATTGCACTCGCCTCAGTGTGTTCTTGTTTGATGAGTTGTGAAACAACACAGAAATGTTTTTTTGTCCTTAAAACTACACGACTGTCCTTGAGGATGGCAAAACTGAAAATTAAATCCTAAAATAAATGCATAATGTGCTCTTGATTTCATTTTTTTACTTAAAGAACTTTTAAATTGTCATTTTTGACTGTTTTGGATATCGTGTTTGTTAATGTCATTTAAAAATTGTTTGTGTTGTAGGCTGACATGATGACCCAAGAAGCTGCTTACAAGCAAATCCAGGATGCAAAGACGATGGTGGAGGATGATCTGCAGCACAAACTGGAGGAGTTTGAGGAAGAGCGAGTACATCTAATGAAACTGGCCAACACAGCCAGTAGCCTGGAAAGAGAATTGGAACAGGTAATCATGCCAAATGCAACACCAAGATGGTTTTCTACTTGTATCGCAGTGACAGTCAGTCAGAGGTTGGTAGAGTAGCCAGGAATTGTCCATCCATCCATCAGTCTTCTACCGCTTAATCCTTTTCGGGTTGGGGTGGGGGGGGGGGGGGTGCGAGCTGGAGCCTATCCCACCATCTTTGGGCGAGAGGCAGGGTACACCCTGAACAGATTGCCAGTCCCTCACAGGGCCAACACAGAGAGACAGACAACCATTCGCTATCACATTGATACCTAAGGACAATTTTTTTTCTCTCCCTAAGCTCCATTTTTTTTTTTCTACCTAAGAACAATTTAGAATCCCCAGTTGATGCCAATTAACCTAACCTGCCTGGAATTGTATTCCAGTAAAATATGTTGTATTAAGATATTAGTTCAGGGGTGTCCAATCATGTGCCATGGAGGGCCAAGACCCTGCAGATTTTCTCTTCTACCCAGTCTCTTCAGCAGGTGTTTTCACTTATCAACAATCAGTGGGAAGCAATTCATTGAGATTTGCTGTTGAAGACACTGGTTGGAGGTAAAGCCTGCAGGGTCTTGGCCCTTCATGGCACATGATTGGACACCCCTGTATTAGTCAACTATGAGTAAGTGTAGCCACCACAGAATTGCTTATGTAAGAGGGTCTACTAAAAAGTTACTTGAGTAAGGAGTAATGATTTTACTCTTGATAATTTGTGAGGCTTTTCTTATATTTATGACTTTTCCCTCATATACTGCATTTGTGACTTTTTTTTTTTTAAATTTTGGCTTGGTTCATATACATTTTCAGCTTTTTTTTCCCTCATAAATATGACATTTTATTTCCAAATTGTTGATTTTTTTTTCTTGTATATTAGTGTGATTTTCCTTGTAAATTTCACTTTCCCTTTTTTCTAATAAATCTGTTTATTTGTATTAATTTGGAGCTTTTTTTTAAATAAATGTGTGACTTTGTTCACATAAATGTTGCTTTTTTTTTTTTTAACCTCTCAGCCTCTAGACTGAAGTGGTATTGTCACCTCGCCGGGCGGATGGACAGTCGTGGCGTCAACACCTACAATGGATATAAAAAGTCTGCACACCCCTGTTGAAATGCCAGGTTTTTGTGATGTAAAAAAATGAGACAAAGATAAATCATTTCAAAACTTTTTCCACCAATAACCTGTACAACACAATTGAAAAACAAGCTGAAATCTTTTAAGGGGAAAAGTAAAAAATAAACAACTTACAATAACCTGGTTGCATAAATATACACACCCTTAAACTAATACTTTGTTGCAGCACCTTTGGCTTTTATTACAGCACTGAGTCTTTTTGGGTAGGAGTCTTATCAACATGGCACATCTTGATGTGGCAATATTTGCCCACTCTTTGCAAAAATGCTCCAAATCCATCAGATTGTGAGGGCATCTCCTGTGCACAGCCCTCTTCAGATCACCCCACAGATGTTCGATGGATTCAGGTCTGGACTGTGGCTGGGCCATTCCAAAACCTTAATCGTCTTCTGGTGAAGCCATTCTTTTGTTGATTAGGATGTGCGCTTTGGGTCATTGTCGTGCTGAATGATGAAATTCATCTTCATCTTTCTAGCAGAAGCCTGAAGGTTTTGTGCCAACACTGACAGGTATTTGGAACTGTCCATAATTCCCTCCACCTTGACTAAGGCCCCAGTTCCAGCTGAAGAAAAACAGCCCCAAAGCATTATGCTGCCACCGCCATGCTTCACTGTAGGTATGCGTTTGGGAGATTTCAAATGTGTTTTTGCAAAATATAGCCGGGCTTGGATGTTTTTCTTCGGAAGATAAGGCTTCTGTCTTGCCACCCTAGATGGGAGATTGTTGTCACATGTACTAAACAGCCAGTACTTGCCAGAAATTCCTGCAGCTCCTTCAATGTTGCTGTCGGCCTCTTGGCAGCCTCCCTGACCAGTTTTCTTCTAGTCTTTTCAACAATTTTGGAGGGACGTTCAGTTCTTGGTAATGTCACTTGTGCCATATTTTCTTCACTTGATGATGACGACTGTCTTCACTGTGTTCCATGGTATATTTAATGCCTTGGAAATTCTTGTGTACCCTTCTCCTGACTGATACCATTGAATGACAAGATCCCTCTGATGCTTTGGAAGCTCTCTGCGGACCTTGGCTTGTGCCTTAAGATGTGACTACAAAAATGTCAGGAACAGATTACTAGAACAGCTGAACTTTATTTGGGGTTAATCAGAGGCATGTTAGATGGTGGCAGGTGTCTGCAGACTCCCATTTAACATGAGTTTGAATGTGATTGGTTAATTCTGAACACGGCCACATCCCTAGTTATAACAGGGTGTGCATATTTATGAAACCAGGTTATTGTAAGTTTGTTTATTTTTCCCCTTAAAAGATTTCAGTTTGTTTTTCAATTGGGTTGTACAGGTTATAGGCCACATTAATGGTGGAAAAAGTTTTGAAATGATTTATCTTGGTCTCATTTTTTTTACATCACAAAAACCTGGCATTTGAATAGGGGTGTGTAGACTTTATATTCACAGTACCTTGTGAATCCAATAACTAGAGAAATAAATTATGTACGCTTTTCAAATAGATGCCATAGTTGTATCTATGAAAAATCTCAGTTTGAATTTGTGTGACCTCTGACCTTTAGATTAAGGCCAGAGGTCAATTTTCCCTAAATCTTGTAAACATGATAACTACAGGGAAAAAAAAAAAAAAAAAAAAAATGTTGTAGCCATTTGAAATCAGGATCATTGTATTTAAGGCTACGTTCACACTGCAGGTCCGTCCATCCATCTTCTTCTGCTTAATCCTTTTCGGGTCGCGGGGGGCCTGGAGCCTATCCCAGCATCTTTGGGCGAGAGGCAGGGTACACCTTGGACAGATCGCCAGTCCATCGCAGAGCCGACACAGAGACAGACAACCATTCACTCTCACAGTCATACCTAAGGACAATTTAGAATCCCCAGTTTGAAGCCAGTTAAACTTGAATGTTTTTGGCATGTGGGAGGAAACCGGAGAAATCCCGGAGTAAATCCACACAGACACGGGGAGAACATGCAAATTCCACACAGATCACTGTTGGTCGGGGGCTGGGATTGAACCCAGGATCTCCCAGCCAAGGGTGAGTTGCTGTGCCGCCGCAGTGCTAACAACTCCGCCACCGCTGAGATCTGGGTTTTTTTTGGTGTGTGGTTGTTCACACTATAATTTAAATGTGACCCCCATCAGACTCCAGTGTGAACAGCCTATGACCCTGAAGTGATCTGCATGCACAAACGAAGACCTGAGGTCACACACAGTACGCTGTATTTACGGAATTAAATATGGATGCTACACCTGTGAGCAGTTTTTAAGTTGTTGTGCAATCGGAGCCAACAAAATTATGATTAAGTAATAAAGGGTAGAAGAAGATTGAGGAAAAAAATGGAGTACAGATTTTAACAATGGCCTTTTACTAAGGCGTGGCTTCCGTCTGGCCACTCTACCATACAGGCCTGATTGGTGGATTGCTGCAGAGATGGTTGTCCTTCTGGAAGGTTCACCTCTCTCCACAGAGGAACACTGGGGCTCTGACAGAGTCACCATCAGGTTCTTGGTCACCTCCCTGACTAAGGCTGTTCTTCCCCAGTCACTCAGTTTAGCCAGCCGGCCAGCTCTAGGAAGAGTCCTGGTGGTTCTGAACTTCTTCCATTTATGGATGATGGAGGCCACTGTGCTCAATGGGACCTTCAAAGCAGCAGCAATTTTTCTGTACCCTTCTCCCAGATTTGTGCCTCAAGACAATCCTGTCTTGGAGGTCTACAGACAATTCCTTTGACTTCATGGTTGGTTTGTGCTCTGACATGCACTGTCAACTGTGGGACCTTATATAGACAGGTGTGTGTCTTTCCAAATCATGTCCAATCAACTGAATTTACCACAGGTGGACTCCAATTAAGCTGTAGAAACATCTCAAGGATGATCAGTGGAAACAGGATGCACCTGAGCTCAATTTTGAGCTTAATTGCAAAGGCGTATAAATACTATATGATAAATACTTATAAATACTATATATAATAAATACTTATGTACATGTGATTTCTTAGTTTATTATTTTTAATAAATTTGCAAAAATCTCATTTTTTTCCCACATTGTCATTATGGGGTATTGTGTGTAGAATTTTGAGGGGAAAAAATGAATTTAATCCCCTTTGGAATAAGGCTGTAACATAACAAAATGTGGAAAAAGTGAAGTGCTGTGAATACTTTCTGGCTGCACTGTAATCCACAAATTTATAATAGTCTCAAATGTACAAGAAAAGTCAATTTTACAAGAGGAAATTACAAATTTGAGGAAAATGGTCCCAAATTTAGATAAATTTACAGAGAAAAGTAGAAAACTATAAGAAAATTGTTATAAATTTTGGAGAAAAACCTCAAACCTTCAAGACTGGAGTCATTACTCAAGTTTTAAGTAGGTGCTCTTTGTAGCCTTAACTAGAAATTTTTGGTTGTCTACTTTTAATTTACATGACACTTGATATTTTGTAACCTGTTTGTGTACCACCATAGACAGAGAGAGAACTTGAATTAGACAGAGCTCAGAGAGGGAAAGATGAGACAGAAGAGAGGAGCCAAGGAGAGGAAAGTGTTCAGGCAGAGGGTCCAGGAGAGATGAGAGCAGGGGAAGGAGAGAAGGATGACACCAGTAAAAAGTCCAAACGCAGGACATCTGGGTGTGACCCCAAATGGCCCAATATTCCAACATTCAAGCCTTGGTTGTACAATACTTCAAATTCTAAGTTCCATATGTAAAGTTACTGTGCAAAGGTTAAAGAAAAGAAATAAATAGTATAACATTAACATATTCCGGTTACAGTTGTGTCATGTGTCCCCCCCCCCCCCCCCCTCGGAAAAATATGTTGCCACCGCGCCAAGGTCTTTAAGCCAGAGGAAACACTGTCTTCGGTGTGAAAAACTAAAACTCAACTCAAATCGGTGAAGTCAGAAATAACTGGGAGTGTGCCCAAATGTACTTGAGTAAAAGTACAGTTTTTTTTCTTCAAAATTGTACTTGAGTGAAAATTATCCTGCAATAATGTCACTCAGTAAAGTACAATTTTGTGAAAAAGTTACTTTAGTAAATGTAACTTGCTACTACCCACCTCTGCATTTAGTATAATTTCTGCCCTAACGTGTTCATCAAACTTTGTCTCTCAGGTGAAACTGGCCCTTTCCCAGAAGGACATTCAGCTGCAGTCACTTCAGAAGGATCATCTAGAGTTGATGCGCCAGCTGACCACCACTCAGGAGAACCTACACACCAAAGAGCAGTCCATCAACCAGCTGGAGGCCCGGTATCTGGAGCTGGAGGCCCAGTTGGCTGAGCTGCAGGCAGAAGGCAGCGCCAAGGACGACAACATCCAGTACCTCCAGAATGAGAAAATTGTCCTGGAGGTGGCACTGCAGGCAGCTCGGGCTGACAAGAGCCAACTCGATGAGGGAGCTGAGCGGCTCGGAGAAGATGTCCTGGTGGCCTCCGACGTTTTGGATCAGCTTAGACAGGAAGTCAAAGTCAAAGCTAGTCAGGTATGAAGCAGCAGACAAATTGGGCGATTAGGATTAAATTCAGCCAAATATTTGGGATTCTAGCTATAATGAATTGTATAAGAATGAGTTTTTTTGTGAAGCCTCAATGTGCATTTAGTTATTACCAGCTTTGTTTTCTGACCCGGGGGTTGTCTTTTTTTTTGGTTGATAAGCTATTTATATCCAGTTCCTTTATTTTAATTTCAATTAAAGCATTTAAGTAATAATGAATTCATGCCTTCAGCAACTACGTGGGCCCCTTCGCCAGCTGCTTAAAGTGATCTATAAATGGTTTTAAACAGCAACCAGATTTTGATTCCACACCTCTTAGCTTGTCCAGTACTGTTTCTTCCATCTGAGAAATATTACATAACTTAACCAATGATCTGGAACTTCTTATCCACACCCTTATTTTGTCCTGCCTAGACAACTCTAATTCTCTCCTCACTTGCTTAATACAGTCATCCTTAATACATTTTCAGATGTTGCAGAATGCCATATTTAACAAAAAGCTATTGATTCTTAGTTCCTGTCATTATTTCCAAGTGAAAGTTCAGTTTCACTTTAAATTTTATTCATTACACACAAAGCACTGCCTAGCCTGGCTCCAGGTTATTTAAGGTACTTACTAGGACCATATTCTAGTGTCGGGTCTCTCAGATCTTGTGATCCAGGTTCATGGTTCTTTTTGCTTTTGAGGTTGTAGCGCCCAATCTCTGGAACAGATTCCCACCATCCATGAGGCTGGCTGATTCATTCAAACTCTTTTATAGATTGGCGTATTTGTAAATTTTCATCTCGCTCTGGATTAAACTCTAAATATGTAATTTTCTGGACTCTGTGTTGCTTTGAATTATCCTAAACCTGAATTACTTTGTGACGTTGTGTTTTTAAAAGAGTATTTTATGAGTGATTATTATCATTATGTTACAGATTGAATCTCTACAGCAAGAAAATAACTCCCTGAAGAAACAAGCTCAAAAATTAAAGGAGCAGTTCCAGCAACAAAAGGTAAGCTATGGCATTTGGACAACGGATTGCCTACAGCAGGGGTGCTCAATACGTCGATTGCGGTTGACTGGTAGATCGCAAAGGCACTATGGGTACATCACGTGACATTAAAAAAAAAAGTTTTTAATTCTATCGCCTATCCTCCCATCTGTCTTGTTATTGGCATTTAAGATAAGCTAAGCCTTTATTAGTCCCACAATGGGGAAATTCCAGGAGGAAATTCCCACAAAATGGGGAAATTCCCACAAAGTGGAAATTTGCCACTTGATTGATGTACAGGGCAGCCAGTCAGGAGATCTTCTGTCCTCTATGGGTTATAGGTCACCCTGTATATATGGTCAAACACGCTAGCTAGCTACTGCTAAACTCCAGCGAGCTAAGACTGTGTTAGGCCTACAGCTTTGTTTTACTGGGGCCTATGAAGACCTTATGTACTGTACATAAGCCACATGTTGTTGCAGGAGGGTGGATTACGTAGCCAGATGATGCTGAAACTCCCTAAAGAACTCTCAAAATGCTCTTGACATGCCTCAGTGGATTGAGCAATGGTGAATGCGGCTTTATTTTTGGATTCAGAGGCTGTCATAAAGAGGGTGGAGTCAGCTGACAGAATGACAGAATCGTGCTCTGTTTTGTATGCTCTTCAAGGATAGACTTTGTAGACTCTCTTCAGACTCATACATCATCCATCTTTGCCTGTCAAATTATAATTGGACTGCTTTCACCAAAAAAGTGGCAAACTGTTAAAGAAACTGCAAGTGTTGCTGTATTAACCAATACATGGACCTCTCGCTTGATTTCTGATAAGTAAATGGGAGGTGTGTTAAAATTAAATGAAATTTTGTATTTGAAAATTAAATCTCTTCATAGAAAAATGAACACTGCAGCTGTTTTTTTTATGTTGTATTTACATAATGCTTTGCTTGAACAAAACAGAAGGCAGAGAAAATAAAATCTGTACAATTCTGTATGCATAGACAACTTTCTATCTGTGGAATATATTTCACTTAAGCCGGGGGATGATGCAGTGTGGGATTTGAAGCTTGTTGCAGCCCTCTGTTCTGCAGCATCTCCAATCTGCTTCGTGCCATCTCAGTCAAGACAAATGTGATCCAAACTAAATGCGCTCCTCAAAGGGATACAGTTTTTACACAGACCTTTTTGCCAGTTTCACAATGTCTTTTACTTCACAGGTAATGGTAGAAGCATACCGCCGGGATGCCGGCTCCAAAGACCAGCTGATCAATGAGCTCCAGTTGACCAAAAAGCGTCTGCTGGCAGAGGTGAAGGACATGAAGCAGGATCTACTGCGTGTTCAGGGAGAGAAACAGAAGGCAGAGCTGGAGCAGTCCCGGCTGCAGAAGGACGTGGCGAGAGTCCAGGAGCAGATGAGCAACATGGAGGCCCATCTGCAAACCATTCAGAAAGAGAGAGATGAGCTGGAAAACCAGATTCAGGTATTGTGTTCGGTCTGTTATTCAAATTAATCTGTACCTTATTTCTAAAAGTTGAAAGAAAGGTTGTCAACTTTTCTTGTTTTATAAAAGGAAATATTTTTTCCCTGCTGTCACAGTCGCTACAGTTTGATCAGAGCCAGCTTGCAGCAGCGACACAAGAGAACGAGGGCCTGAGGAAACAGGTGGAGAAAATGGAGGCTGAAGCTAAGAAGTGAGTCACCTGCTGCTTACAGATTTTAAAGAGCTATTTCTGCTCCCTGAATTTATAAACTCTTCATAGGAATGGGAAACGCTCATTAGCTTGCACATTATTTCACTTAATTACACTGTAAAACACACTTCGTGAGGTGCATTCTTTTATGGTTTAAAATAGGGCTATCACGGAGCAGAAGGTGCGCGTGAAAAGGCTGGGAACAGATTTGACAAGTGCACAGAAGGAGATGAAGGCCAAACATAAGGCCTATGAGAACGCTGTGGGCATCCTGAGCAGGAGGCTCCAGGAGGCTCTGACTGATAAGGAGACAGCAGAGGCAGAGCTGGTCAAGCTGAAGGCCCAGGTGTCAGACAATGGAAACAGTCAGGCCTTACAGGTAAACTTCAAACCTTCGCAGATCTATCAAAGGTTCGTCTTTTCAACATACAGTTTCAGATAAGGGTTAAACTTAAGGAAAGTCATCATGTAATAATAGATTGGACAAGCCCACATCCATTTTTATATCATACCACACAGTAAAGATGTAATATAGCATGTTTGTAGTAGCACTCTTGAGCAGTGGTTATTGATTCTGACTTAAAATTTTAGTCTCATCAAATTGGGAATGCAAATAGTTTGTGTTGTTTCTCATCTTCTCAAACAAAAATCTGGCAGTTTGTTGCCAAACTACACTCACTGTTTCCAGACCACTGAAAACTCAAATTTACAATAATCTCTAATAAATGGAGATTATTGTAAATTCTGTAACCCTCATATCACTTATGTTAATTAGCAACACAGTTCTACAATTCCCACATTGACATTTGAACAGGAGCTGTCTCTGTTTTTTCTTACATATCTGCAAATCTGACACCACAGATGTCAAAATAGTCTGTATCCCCCCTGAAAACAATCAGGTGTTTGGCTTTTCCTTCCCCTCTTTATAAACTATGCAAACGTTCCCCATCAGTGCTGTTTCCATGGTTACAAGTCATTTTATTTTAGCTTGGTGATTAAACTTGAGCTGGATTGATCGGGTGTAAAACAGTTTTAATGCACTCCTGCCAGCTAGTGTTGGCAAAATGAGGCTTCCTGAACCACTGAGGTTTTGCAGCCCATTGAGTCATTCAAAGGTTCAGTACTGGAAGCTTCTTTAATGACTAATCTTTGCCATGTCAACAAGGTGGGGTTAGTTTTGAACCCCTGTTATTTAGAAGCGACTGAAACAATGACATATTCCACACTAAAACAAAAGGCTAATATTCCACACTAATCGAGGTCTTGTTTGTTCTCTATATACGCTTCAGTACTTTGGTTCGTATGACCCGTTATTAGTGCCATCTAAAGAGGAAGGAGTCAGATTGTCATAGTTTCTGAAGCCAGTGATACTAGAAAGGGCAGTCGAGTCATCTTTGACATTTTTTTGGTAGTGCTAAACTTGGGGTTTTGTTCTGGACGACTGCCAACAGTTTAATTAGCTGTATGTGATGAGGTAACCAGGAATAAAGCCATTACACTGGTGCCACAAGCTGTTTTAAATGTACCTGCTAGCACAGACGCTAACAGCAGAGCTAAGTGATGACATCAGCACTGTAGGCATGCACAGCGATATAAAGTCACATGATTTCCAACCCAATCAATCTCAATGAAGTCACATGACCATGTATTAGACATATAAATCTAGTACCACATGAAAGTGACTGTTTACTCATTTTTGATGCTGTTTGACAGTGCAAATAAAGGTAAAAATCGATATCAAGACATTAGTATTTTAAATGACAATCTATTTTTTTGACAATTATCAAAAATATTGTTTAGCCTAGTTTTCCTTATGTGAATTAAATTGTTGTACTTTTAGGGAAATTGACCTTTGATTAACTGCAAAAACAAAAAATGGCAAAATAATCACTGAACTGTAACCAGGGTTTCCACCCTTGTAAGTATCACTGTAAAATAAAACTTATTGAAGGTTTTTTTTTTTGTTGTTTTTTTTTTTTGCAGGAGAAGATAGAGGCTCTACAGGCTGAGCTACAGGCTGTAATCAGCAGCAAAACTATGCTAGAGAAGGAGCTCCAGGAAGTGATCACCCTTACCTCCACAGAGCTGGAGGAGTACCAGGAGAAGGTGCTGGAGTTGGAAGATGAGGTGAGCTAAAATAACTGTGTCCTGCTCATGTTTGTTACTCAACATTTCTTATTACCTCATTGCAATGGATTATTACCCTCATGTTTTCTAACACTGTTACATCTGAAAATATGAAGATCATGTTTGCAGTGTTTCTCTTACCATTATATTAGGGGGGCACCCTGCCATCCTAGAGACACCTCCAACCCCTTTGAAGGTCAAGTTAATTTTCTATATAGTGCCAGATCACAAAAGAAGATGGCTGCTAACAGCTGAGCTATTTCAGTTATCTTGGCTAATGTGTTAAGTGCAGTAAATTAGTGAAGTACAAATTACAGGAGGAGCTTACTCTTTCACTTCTCTCATATTCTCAATTTTTTTTTTTTTTTTTTTTTTTTGTCTTTCGGCTGCTCCCTTTTGGGGTCGCCACAGTGTATCGTCACCTTATATTACGATGATCCGCATGTTGATTTGGCAAGGAATGCCAGAGGCCTTTCCTGATGCAACCCTCCCCATTTACCCTGGCTTGCGATCGGTGCAGCAAGTACACTGGCTTGTGCTCCCCCTGTGGCTAAGTAACCAACTTTTCCTTCCCCATTCCATTATGCTGAGCACCAAGCTAGAAGGCAGGAAGTACCATTTTTATATGGTCTTTGATATGACCGGGCCGGGACTTGAACGATGCTCAGAACTCTAAGCCACCACTCCGGCTTTCACATTCTCTATTATTGTAGCAGTAACATCAGCCATCATTCTGAGTATTAATGCATCTCGGTAATTTAATTTAAAAAACTATAACCATAATCGTCAACAATAAATTAAAACTTCTTAAATATTTCACCAAAAGCCAGTTTAGAAAGCTTGGGATCAGTCCGCCAAGGTCTCCGCCTTTGACCGCCACCTAATCCACATAGCACCGGACCCCCATGATCCCTCCTGCAGGTGGTGAACCCACTGGAGGGCGGACCCATGTAACTCCTTCGGGCTGAGCCCGGCCGGGTCCCATGGGTGGAAACCCGGCCACCAGACGCTAGCCTTCGAGCCCCTCCCCCAGGCCTGGCTCCAGGGTGGGGCCCCGGTAACCCCATACCGGGCGGGGTACACTGAATCCTTGATATACAATTTATCATGAGAGTCTGTTGGATCGTTCTTAGTCTGGCCCTTCACCCAGGACCAGTTTGTCTTGGGAGACCCTATCAGAGGCAAATTGCCCCGGACAACATAGCTCCTGGGATCACTGGGGCACGCAAACCCCCCCACCACGATAAAGTGACGATCCATGAGGGAGAGAAAAGCCGGAAAAAGGTGGATTGTCCTCTCCGGGTTGGGGACAGGCTCCTGCCCCAAGTGGAGGAGTTTAAGTATCTTGGGGTCTTGTTCACGAGTGAGGGGAAAATGGAGCGAGAGATCGACAGACGGATTGGAGCAGCATCTGCAGTGATGCGGACGTTGTACCGGTCTGTTGTGGTGAAGAGGGAGCTTAGTTCTAAGGCAAAGCTGTCGATTTACCAGTCAATCTACGTTCCTACTCTCACCTATGGTCACGAGCTTTGGGTAATGACCGAAAGAACGAGATCGCGGATACAAGCGGCTGAAATGAGCTTTCTCCGTAGGATTGCTGGACTCACCCTCAGAGATAGGGTGAGGAGCTCAGTCATCCGGGAGAGGCTCAGAGTAGAACCGCTGCTCCTCCACATTGAAAGGAGTCAGTTGAGGTGGTATGGGCATCTGATTAGGATGCCTCCTGGACGTCTCCCGCTTGAGGTGTTTCAGGCACGTCCCACTGGGAGGAGACCCCGGGGCAGACCCAGGACTCGGTGGAGAGACTGTGTCTCCCAGCTGGTCTGGGAACGCCTTGGTATCCCCTCTGAAGAGCTGGAGCAGGTGGCTGGGGAGAGGGAAGTCTGAGCTTCTCTGCTTGAACTGCTGCCTCCGCGACCCGGACCTCCGGAAAAGCGGTAGAAGATGGATGGATGGATGGATGGATGGATAAATATTTCACTGTATGTGTAGCGAAGGCTGACATTCCTGTACTGCAATTTAAAGTGTTTGTAAACTTATTTTCAGCTGTAAGAGGTTCTTTTAATTTTCATCTAAAGCTCAATTGAACTTTTAAACTTCTAGACCCAGCAGTGTTTCAAATAAGATGGACTAGTTTGTTTTTCTATTTTTGCTGTCATGGACTTGAATCTTAGTCTAGTTTGTTATGAACATGCAGATTTACAGCAGCCTTCCATGCTGTAGCAGAAGCTGCTATTTGAGTTTTTGCTCTTAATTTTTTGTGTTAAAAGACTGTGTTTTAATTTGTTTATTGTGTTGCTATAAACACTCAGTTAAGCTATACTTATTTCATGGGTCATTATTTCATTTAGCTATGGGAACATTTTATAGTAGGCCATGTAATTAAAGGGCCTATATCATGCAAAATCGACTTTTTTGAGCTTTTAAGCATGTTATAATGTTAATTCCTCACCAAAAACACCCCCAAAGTGGTATTTTGCTCCATTCACGCATCTCTGAGTATTCCTCCTCAACCCTGCTCTCTGAGCTGCTGCTCCGCCCTGTCCCTGATAATGACTGGGTCCCCACGTTCATACGTATGAACGTGGGTGAGCCGCCCACTCCAGGAAGTGCCTGTGCTGCCAGCACCGCCCCCAGGCTAATGCACACACCCACTTTTTCTGCACAGCTAACGGAGCGGTGATCGGCAAAACTCTAACTTTAGCATTGACGCTGTGAAGAAGTAGTTCCTCTCGCACCTAATCTGCTCAGTGACAACAACTGTTTGCTTTTTTACATAAGACAATGTCTTCTAAGTGGCGTAAATGTGTCTTTGACTGTGAGAGATTTAGGAGTTTGTTCAGCCTTCCTTGTTTTCGTGGGCGGAACCCAGCGACACGCTGCAGCAGCCAGCTCAGGGGTTACGTCATGAAATGGGCGGCAGCCACAAGAAGGCGAGGCAGAGCCTCAGAGATCGAGGCATCTTACTTCCGGGCTCGTGAAAATAACTCATATTTCATAAGAAATTCATTCTCCAGTGTACCAAAGGTAATATACTATCACATACATGCACATAGTTTACTCTGAAAGGCTTAAAATAGCATGATATAGGCCCTTTAAGGCAGAGACTGACAATAGGGTGATTTTCACAGGTGTGTAGGCTTAAACAAATGAGGTAAAACATGCATTGAAGCCCCAAACAGGAGTCATGCCAACAGGAAAGAAAGGTGATGGGAATGACAGAAATAATAACACCCCCCCCCCCAAAAAAAAAAAGAAAAAGCTGTAAATCTTCAAGGATTCAAAGGCTTTATTATCATGTGCACAGTTTAGAAATGCAACATTTTCTGAGCTATGAAATTCTTACTCTGCTGTCCGCAACAAATGCCAAGGTAATAAATACACATCAATACTAATACTAATAAAGGTAATAAACACACTTTAATACTAATAAATATACATTAAAAGCAATTAGGCAAGTTAGGTTAATTGGCATCAAACTGGGGATTCTAAATTGTCCTTGGGTATGAATGTGAGAGTGAATGGTTGTCTGTCTCTCTGTGTTGGCCCTGTGATGGACTGGCGATCTGTCCAGGGTGTACCCTGCCTTTCGCCCAAAGATGCTGGGATAGGCTCCAGCCCCCCCGCGACCCAAAAAGGATTAAGTGGAAGAAGATGAATGAAAAAATGAATAAAAGCAATTAGGACAGTTAAAGCAGTTAAGACTAGAGGAAACGAGAAGAATGAAGATTCACTAGGTGACTATAACTTGTCCCTGAGTAAAATTAAAATTCACTTTAGTGAGTATGATCTAGGGGAAATGCTGTGTTTACTGTTTTGTATTAACAACATTTACTATTGGTTTTACAGCTTCAGGAGTCCCGCTGCTTCAAGAAGAGGATTAGAAAGTTAGAAGATGCCAACAAGAAGTTGGCACTTGAGCTGGAACATGAAAAAGGGAAACTGGCTGGATTATCACAATCCCACAATGCATTGCGGGAGCATGCTAATATTTTAGAGTCTGCCTTAGCAAAGAGGGAGGCAGATCTTGTCCAGCTCAACTTGCAGGTGATAAAAGTGGTTTACATCTCATGATGTAAATGTTTTTGATTACCCTTCTCTTGTAAAGAGGTGTTCTAGTTGTAGATTTAAATGAAAAATTGTGGTTTCAGGTTCAAGCTGTACTGAAGCGGAAAGAGGAGGAGGACCAGCAAATGAAGCAGTTGGTACAAACTCTACAGCTTGCCTTGGAAAAGGAGAAAACCAAAGTCAAAGACCTGAAGGAACAGGTATGCAGGTGTCTGCTGGTCAAAAATATTAAACTGTCCTCAATACATATTTGCTGTGAAAAGGAATTAAATGTAGTTTTAGTCTTTTTACACTTTTTTTTTTCACAGTTTTCATCCTTTTTTGTTACAAAGAAACATTTAACAGTAGGTGGATATAATGTATAGATGCATTACAGTTGTAGCCCACAACTAAAAATTTGTCTTGAAGGAACTTCCGGTTATGGCTGCCACGTAGGACGGACGTGTCTCGCTCTGCTCTGCTCCTGGAGAAAAAAAATCGGCAAATAACTCTCTCATTTGGGACAGAACGTATCTCAGCATTTGGGCGAGGATATGTCGGCGAAGCCTAAGGCTGGAAAACCAGGAAAAGGAAAAAGCGAGCCGCCGAAACAGTCCAAATTAACGGACTTTCAGGTCTGTGACGCAGCAAACAAAACTCCATATATGGCGGAGGAGGCTGGCAACGGTGCGATGTCTGCGCGGGGAGGTGCAGATGCGCTGATGGCTGCCATGAGTTCAATGAGAGCGGACTTTTCCTCTAGATTTGATGGGATTATGACAGCGTTGGAAGGAATAAGAAAGGAATTGGGTGACTGTGTAGAACGAACGGCGCAGATGGAGCTCCGTCTCGCTAGTGCTGAAGATGACGTCACCCGTCTTCAATTAAAGGTGCGCACTTTGGAAAAAAAAAATAAATCTCTGGAAGATAATATTTTGGATTTGGAATCTCGGTCAAGACAGAATAATTTGAGGCTGGTGGGTCTTCCAGAGGAATCAGAAGGTCGGGACGTATGTTCCTTTCTGGAAAAGTGGATTCCGGAGGTGCTGGGCAGCGAGGAGTTGCAATCAGCAGTGGTTCTGGAAAAAGCACATCGTATTGGCCCACGGAGAGATAAGGGACCGCCGAGGACCTTAATTATGAAGTTTCTTAGCAACAGAGACAGGATGAAGATCTTCAACGCTGCACGTGCTAAAGGAGAGATTAAACACCAGGACCAGCAGGTGCGGTTCTACCCAGATTTGGCCACAGGAATCCAGCAATTGAGGAAGCAGTTTGATCCCATACGTAAGGAGCTGCGCAACCTTGGGATTCGTCATGGTGTAATCTATCCTGCGAGACTGCTGACCACGTATGAGGGCAGAACCCACATCTTCAAGACCCCAGAGGAGGCGCAGGAGTTCATCAAGAAGATCAAAGAAGAAGAAGAGACTGGTGGGAGCTAAGCATGAACAAAATATAAGGTAGAATAATTAAGCATTTGCACAGGCATCTGACTGACTTGAAGTAAATAGTAAGTTTACAAAATATAGATTGTATTATATATTAAAAAAACAAAACAAACAAAAAAAAAAACTATGATGTAAAAAGTTGTTAAAAATTTTGGAGTTAAGTTGGAAAACTACAGAGGAGAGTTAATGTTACGTCATTAAAAGCAGTAGAGTTAGGGTGATTGGGAGGATGAAGAAGGAGTGGCTTAGGCTGTTCCCCGTGGGTGTGGAACGGTCGATGGCTATATCGGGAGACAGAATTTTTCTTTTGATTTTGGGGGGTTTGCCACAAGTGTGGGAAGGGGAAATTTGTTTGTGTGTAGTTTGTAGGATGAATGTTCAACCACTCATGTTTTTGCTTCTCTGTATGAGCATGTTTACACTGCAAGGTAATCCAAACTCTCTATTGATCATGGACCAAAGTGTTAATCTTAATTTAACTTCATGGAATTGCAGAGGTCTACAAAATTTAAAAAAACTTAAACAAGTTATGAATAAAATAAAGGACATGGGTTCAAGAATTGTGTTTTTACAAGAAACTCATCTGATAGAGGAGGATGTTAAAAGAATTAGGAGTAGATGGCAGGGAAGTGTATTCACCTCTTCATTTTCATCCCGAGCCAGGGGAGTTATGACTCTCATACATAAATCAGTTCCTTTTCAAGTGAAAAATGTAATTGGAGACAAATTTGGAAGATATGTAATCATTCAAGGTTCTTTGCTATTAGAAAATATAAATCTTGTGAACTTATATGGTCCCAATATAGATGATCAAAAGTTCTTTGCTAATTTATTTCTCATCTTATCATCACTTACAGGGCAACATATAATAGCAGGGGATTTTAATTGTACATTGAATCCAGGTGTGGATAGATCAACAGGACTGGATTGTACGCACATTGGATGTAGGATGACTATTAATCATTTTATGAAAGAATTGAGATTGTTAGACATATGGAGAGAAATGAAACCACAAGTTAAAGCCTATTCTTGTTATTCCAGTACCTACAAGACATTCTCACGTATTGATTATTTTTTGATTTCCACAGAATTAAGGTCCA
This sequence comes from Pholidichthys leucotaenia, assembly GCA_020510985.1. Lineage (NCBI taxonomy): Eukaryota > Metazoa > Chordata > Actinopteri > Cichliformes > Pholidichthyidae > Pholidichthys > Pholidichthys leucotaenia. The sequence continues at coordinate 152,940,293 of CM035838.1, forward strand.
AGGTTCAAAACTGCTTTTATGATAACATCGTGATCTCTGATCATGCACCCTGTTGTCTAATATATGTAGATAAAAAATTGACAAAGGAATCAGGCAGATGGCAATTTCAGCATAAATGGCTTCAGGATGAGGAATTTGTCAAGTATATAGAAAAACAGATAGACGAGTTCTTTGACATCAATACTACACAAACATCAGCATGTGTAAAGTGGGAGGCTTTCAAAGCTTTTATTAGGGGACATATTATTAGTTATACAGGATCAAAATCTAAGAAGACTCGAGAGGAGAGAGCTAAATTGGAACATAAAATAAAAAGTCTTCAGGAAAAAGTGTATGCAGGAAGAGATCCAAGGTTGGAGAATGAATTACTGATTTTGAGAGCTGAATACGACAAAAAATCAGCGAATAGAGCTGCCTCGAGTCTTCTAAGATTGAAACAATCTTTTTATGAACAAGGTGAAAAATCAGGAAAATTATTAGCATGGCAGATTAAACAATTGGAAATTAAAACACCAATAACCAGTATTATAAGTAAGGGACAGGTAGTTATAGATCCTTTAGAAATTAATAGAGCCTTTAGAGATTACTATGAAAAATTATATGATACCAAAAATGAACCTGATTTAACAAAACTAAATGGGTTTTTGAACAAACTATCTATACCGTGTATACCAAATGAAAACAGGGAGATATTGGAGTCTAAAATTAGTCAAGAAGAAGTTGGGCTAGCCATTGATAATATGAAATCAGGAAAAAGTGCAGGACCAGATGGTCTTCCAGTTGACCTTTATAAAAAATTTAAGAATAAATTAATAAAACCTTTTTTGGAAATGGTTTTAGAAGCATTTCAAAATAATAATTTACCATCATACATAAATAATGCCTTAATTATACTACTGCCAAAACCAGATAAGCCCTCTAATAAATGTGAAAATATGAGACCAATAAGCCTATTAAACGCCGACCTTAAGGTAATCTGTAAAATTTTAGCGAGACGAATACAAGAAATTTTACCAAATATTATTAATCGAGATCAGAATGGCTTTATAAAGGGTAGACAAGGCTTCCATAATGTAAGAAGACTATTTAATATTATTTATTTTAATAAAGAAGCACCGGATACAGCTCTCCTATCATTGGACGCCGAAAAGGCCTTTGATAGAGTTGAATGGCCCTTTCTTTTTGAAGTCCTACAAAGGTTTGGACTTGGAAATAATTTCATAAAATGGGTTCAAATAATATACAATAATGCTACAGCAGAAATCCTAACAAATAACAATATTTCAAAACCAATAAAAATCAATAGAGGATGTCGACAAGGCTGTCCACTTTCACCTTTACTGTTTACTATGGCAATTGAACCTTTAGCGATAGCGATACGTTTACATTCACAAATATATGGAATTAAAGTTGGACCAACAGAACATAAAATCTCCCTGTACGCCAATGATATAATTTTGTTTATGTCGAATCTAAAAAAATCAATTCCAACCTTGTTGAATTTAATAAAGAATTTTGGGGAAATATCAGGATATAAAATAAATAAAACTAAATCTTCAATATTAATGCTAAATGAGACCCAGAGAAATTACCCAGCCCCTGAGGTAAATCAATTCAATGTTGTAAATCAGTTTAAATATTTAGGAATCCAAATTATGCCTAAGCTAGAATCAGTCGCCAGTGTCAACTATGAAGCCTTAATGTCAGATATCAATGAGTTAACTCAGAGATGGATGTCACTACCAATGTCGATGATCGGGAGAATCAATATACTTAAAAGTAATATTTTACCTAAAATACTTTATTTATTTCAATACATTCCCTTATCACCACCTTTAGATCTATTCTCAAGAATAAAAAAAAAGTTAGTGGAATTTATATGGAACAACAGGAGGGCTAGATTACGTTTGTCTTTATTATATTTACCATTTGATCGTGGAGGTCTGAAATGTCCAAATTTTATGTTGTATTATTGGTCGGCACAACTGAGGTCTATGACATATTATTTTTCATCAAATGATCTCCCTCACTGGACTGAAATGGAATCATACAATTTACCTTTACCTCTTCCCATATTCATATACTCAGATTCGGCAAAAAAATTACAAAAACAAGTTAAAAATCCATTTGTAAAGCATATGATCAAAATATGGTGTGAAGCTAAAAACTATTTAAAAGAACCACAGTTATTGTCACAATTTAGTCCAATATGGGGTAATCAATATTTTAAACCAGGGAGAGCGGACGCTGTATTTAAAGTATGGAATTTAAAAGGGATACAAAAGATTCAGGATTTATATTTGCCATGTGCAGACAACATAATGTCTTTTGAAGAGCTGAGGATCAAATTTAATCTCAATAGAACACATTTTTTTAAATATCTTCAACTTAGAAACTTTATTCGATCAAATCAAAATAAAGCTCTCACTCGACCTATTTATTCATCCTTGGAAAAAATGATGATGAAAGATAGTAAAAGAAAGGGTATTATTTCAGAGTTTTATAACTCATTGACACTATCTTCAAGTGAAAATTCACTGAAAAGATTAAACTACTGGAAAGAAGATCTGCAAATTGAAATTTCAGAGGAACAATGGGAATTGGCTTGTACAGAAGCTCAAACCAAATCAATAAATGCACGCCTTAAATTGATACATTTCAAATGGTTAATGCGGATGTATGTTACACCGGAGGAGTTAAATAGATATAACAAAAATATACCAGATACATGCACAAAATGCATGGAAAGTAAAGGAACCCTATTTCATTGTTTATGGGAATGTAGATTAATAAGAATGTTTTGGGAAGAGGTGAGGGTAACAATTGAAAAAATAATCTCAAAACAAATCATATTGAATCCTAAACTGTTTTTGTTGGGTCTGTACCCAGAAAAGCATAATTTTAATAAAAGTGAAAGAACATTCATAGACCTCAGTTTGCTTAATGCCAAAAAATGTATTGCACTATTATGGAAAAAGACTCATAGACCAGATGTGACTCAGTGGTTAAGACAGATGTTAACAAACCTTCCATTAGAAAGAATAACATATATACTGAAATCAAAGGAAATTGTGTTTGAGAATATATGGAGACCTTTTATTGATTATGTAAAAAATTTAAACATAACTCTTGAAGAAGAAGGTGAATGATGTGTGTGGACCTTGTAAATTCCAAACTGGTGAACATAATATGTATACTTATGTATTGGATTGTCTAGACTAAACAGAGGAGCATTGTTGAAGACTTGATTTTGTTGGTGGTTGTTGGTGTTTTTAGTGCATTTTTTTTTTTTTTTTGTAGTACTTTAGTGTTAGTGTTTGATTGTTTGTATCATGTTTGTTAAAAAAAAAAGGTTCAATAAAGATATTGTGGAGAAAAAAAAAAAATTTGTCTTGAAAATACAGAAATTTTCAGTTATAAAATCTGGAACTGGATTAGTTGGTGGTAAGTTTGAATATGATGATGGCCTTGAAGCTAAACTGACAGTTGGCAAATGGGAAAATGGAAATTTAGCAACAAATGGTCTCAAGAATAATGATTGATGATATTAGTGTTTTGTCTTAAAAAGACTTAAATTTAATTTGATACTAGTATAATGCTGATAGACACCACAATTTAAGACCACTGCAGTTTCCTCTCCTTTTTAAAAGGAAATACCTTTTACATTTTTATGCCTAATATAAGGCAAAACTTATATATTTATAAGACACAGTAAGAAGGTTCTTGACAACATAAAATTTATAGAGATTAATTAATGAAACGCCATGATAGTGGGGATTGGAGCGGACTTTAATGGACATGTAGGTGAAGGGAACAGAGGTGATGAGGAGGTCCTGGGTAGGTATGGTCTTAAGGAGAGAAATGTGGAAGGACAGATGGTTGTGGATCTTGCTAAAAGGATGGAAATGGCTGTGGTGAACACATACTTCAAGAAGAGAGAGGAACATAGGGTGACTTACAAGAGTGGAGGAAGGTGCACACAGGTGGACTACATCTTGTGCAGAAGGAGAAATCTGAAAGAGATAGGAGACTGCAAGGTGGTGGCAGGGGAGAGTGTAGCTAGACAGCATTGGATGGTAGTCTGTAGGATGACTTTGGAAAGCAAGAAGAGGAAGAGAGTGAAGGCAGAGTCAAAGATTGAGTGGGGGAAGTGATATATAGAGTGATTCTTGACCAGAGAATGATGATATAGAGTGAAATACGTGGCGGTAATGCACCTGTAAGCTGGTTGCCAACTGCCAATCAAATCTAGAAGAAGAAGAAGTGGGGGAAGTTACAGAAGGAAGAAGGTTGCACCAGAGTTCAGGAAGGAGTTGATAGAGGCTCTGGGTGGTAGTGAAGTATTACCAGATGACTGGGAAAGTACAGCAAAAGTATTGAGGGAAATGGGTAGAAAGGCACAATATGTGGTGTATCCAGTGGACAGAGGAAGGAAGACAAGGAGACAGTGGTGGAACGAGGAGGTACTGGAAAGTATCCAAAGGAAGAGGTTAGCAAAGAAAAAGTGGGATGGTCAAGGAGATGAAGAAAGTAGACAGGAGTATTTGGAATCTAGGCACATGGCAAAGAGAGAGGTAGCAAAGGAAAAGGCATATAGTGAGTTGTATGAGAGGCTGGACACTAAGGAAGGAGAAAAGGACTTGTATTGATTGGCTAGATGAAGAGATCGAGCTGGAAAGGATGTACAGCAGGTTAGGGTGATTAAGGACAGAAATGGTAATGTACTAACAAATGACAAGAATGTGTTGAGAAGGTGGAAGGAGTACTTTGAAGAGCTGATGACTAAAGAAAATGAGAGAGAGAGTGAGGAGGATGGATGAAGGAAAGATGGTGAACAAGGAAGTCCCGAGGATTAGCAAGGTGGAAGTGAGGGCAGCTTTGAAGAGGATGAAGAATGTGAAGGTGGTTGGTCCAGATGACATACCTGTGGAGGTCTGGAGAGATGGCAGTGGACCTTTTAACCAGATTGTTTAACACAACCTTGGAGAGTGAGAGGATGCCTGAGGAGTGGAGAAGAAGTGTTTTGGTACCAATTTTCAAGAACAAAGGTGATGCTCAGAGCTGTAGTAACTACAGAGGCATAAAGTTAATCAGCCACACTATGAAGATATGGGAAAGAGCTGTTGAAGCCAGGTTAAGAGGAGAGGTGACAATCAGTGAGCAACAGTACAGTTTCATACCAAGAAAGAGTACTACAGTTGCAATGTTTGCTCTAAGAGTGTTGATGGAGAAGTATAGAGAAGGTCAGAAGGAGTTGCACAAGAGAGTAAGTGTGGTACTGTATGAGAAAGTCAGGAGTGGCAGAGAAGTATGTGAGGGTGATGTAGGACATGTATGAGGACAGCACGAGAGTGGTGAGGTGCGTTGCAGGAGTGACAGATGGGTTCAAGGTGGGGGTGGGATTACATCAGGGACTGGCTCTAAGCCCCTTCTTGTTTGCCATGGTGATACACAGGCTGACAGATGAGATCAGACAGGAGTGTCCGTGGACCGTGATGTTTGCAGATGACATTGTGATCTGTAGTGAGAATAGGGAGCAGGTGGAAGAGAACCTGGAGAGGTGGAGGTATGCCCTGGAGAGAAGAGTAATGAAAGTCAGTAGAAGCAAGACAGAATACATGAGTGTGAATGAGAGGAAGGCAGGTGTAATGTTGAAGATGGAAGGAGTAGAGGTAGTGAAAGTAGATGAGTTTAAATACCTGTGGTCAATCATCCAAAGCAATGGAAAATGCACAACAGAGGTGAAGAAGAGAGTGCAGGCAGGGTGGAGACAAGTGGCAGGTGTGATTTGTGACAGAAGGGTAGTAGCAAGAGTGAATGTGAAGATTTACAAGACAGTAGTGAGACCTGCTATGATGTATGGTTTGGTGGACAGGGATGGCAATTTTCCGCCGATCCACGGATTTCCGCCGATTTTATCATCATCTATGTCATAATTTTGTACCTTTACCTTGTTCTCAATAAAGTTTGGGAAAAAAAAACATACGCGCTCGGCGCTTCCCCGAAGTCTCGCGATAACCCGGATGTACTCAAGCTACTGCTGTATTGTAAACAGCCCTGCGATTGGATAGTTGCAAACGATTGGACCAATCAAATGGCTCGTATGCTTTGTCAAAAATTCATTTCGGCTTGTTCTCAGGGATGTGATTTTTCCGGTAATTCACTGAATTCCGCTTTATTTGTATATTATATGTACGTTAAGTACGTTAGCGGCTTATGGTCCACGACGCAGTGAAAGTGTGCCCTTTCAGCCAGAACCGGAAGTGGCGTACGCCAGGTAGAGAGCCATTAACTCTTTGTCGAACATGCTGTATTTACGCTCACTGTCGTGCAAAGACCTGCTTCAAAAAAAAGGTGAGCGGCTGCCAAGAACCGGCAACGCATTGCTCCACGACGGCCGCTATGCCCATGTCCGAGACGTGGGTAATGAGCGCTGTTTTAACCTCAGAACGCCTGCTCCCGTTCAGGAGTCCAGTCGACTCGGTTTCCGTTTGAGTGCAGTGTACAGCGGCTGTTTGAGCTGAGCTGCGCGGGCGAGGAAAATGAGCTGCTCAAGACTCAATGGAGATTGAAACTGGTGATCTGAAATGAATGCTGAAATTATAAAAAGTAATGGTATGTTGGAATTTTATTTCTATTATGGAATAGATAAAATTAACTGATTTTGATTTGATCAAGTGTTAAAGCATGTGATGGATAATGCTTGTTGGAATATTTACCTCCGCCAAGGAGGTTATGTTTTCATCGGCGTTGGTCTGTCTGTCTGTCTGTCTGTCTGTCTGTTTGTTAGCAAGGAAAAGTTATGGACGGATTTTCATGAAATTTTCAGGAAAGGTGTGCAATGGCACGGGGAACAGATGATTAGATTTTGGTGATGATCTGAGAGTGCATACCTCCATCAAGGGCTTTTTTTGTATTTGTGCAGCAGGATTACACAAAAACTACTGGATGGATTTGGATAAAATTTTCACCAGAGGTGGTTCTTGGGCTAGAGAGGAACCCATTATATTTTGGTGATGATCTGAGAATGCATACCTCAGCCAAGGCGCTTATCTTCTCACATTGTGTTAGCAACAATACTCCAAAACTGATGGACAGACTTTGATGCAATTTTCACCACAAGTGGCTATAGGCCTACACACAAAACCATTACATTTTGGAGTTGATCCATGACAAGCGGAGGGATGCGCTCTGAGTGCTTTTCTAGTTTAGGAATGCTATCTTCTTGGAACATAAGTCAATATTATACAGTAATAAGTGGCATTCAGCTGTTTGTTTTATGTCATGTAAGCACAGTTCTGGTACTTAAAAATCATAAAAACCCAGGAGCTTCGGGGAGCGAAGTGACAGTAAAGGTGAAAATTGGCTCAAAGTTCAATGAGGTAACAGAAACACTTGGACAGTTTCTGAAGAAACCAGAAAAGGAGATGAAGTTCAAAGTTCAGAGACTGACACAGCTTGCTGCCAAAAGGAAGAAAGTTTCACATTAGAAGTGACTTGGTGACCAGTGTAAATAGTGTAAAAAACTCTAATAGAACTGTTAAATATGTTGGACTAAAGACAGTGAGACAACATTGAAGAAAAAGTAAGTTAACTTTTCATTAAATTTAATGATTTATCTAAGTCTAGTATTTCATTTTTTTAATCATTTTTTTCAGTCTAAATTACTTGTATTTTACTGAAAACCTCCCAGCTTCAGGGGGGCTGCGCCCCCCCGGCCCCCCCGTAAGTCAATCGACCAAATTAGATTTCAGCTGAAATCAGAATTTCCTGTTGCCATCCCTGGGTGGAGCTGGAGGTGGCAGAGTGGAAGATGCTAAGATTTTCATTGGGAGTGACTAGGAGGGGCAAGATCAGAAATGAGTTTCAGAGGGACAGTTCAGGTTGAGCAATTTGGAGACAAAGTAAGAGAGGCAAGGCTGAGATGGTTTGGACATGTGCAGAGGAGGGATAGTGGATATACTGGACAAAGGATGTTGAAGATGGAGCTGCCAGGCAGGAGATAGAAAGGAAGACCACAGAAGATTCATGGATGGAGTGAAGGAGGACATGGGAGAGGGTTGGTGTTACAGAGAAAGATGCAAGGGATGGGGTGAGATGGAGGCAGATGATCCACTGTGGCGACCCCTAAAGGGAGCAGCTGAAAGAAGAAGAAGAAGAAAGAATTAATGAAACGCATCACTATTTCCCAGCAGTGTGCTTTTTTTAAATTTGTAATAGGCTGATGTGTAATTCTGTGACGTGTCCTTTAGGTGGCAGCAGCAAAGGCTGAGGTCGCCCACAATAGACGGCACTACAGAGCAGCCATGCTGGAGCTGTCAGAAATCAAGAAGGAATTGCAGGCCAAAGAAGACCTTGTCAAAGCTCTGCACACTGAAGCCCATAAATTACAGTATGTCAATGTGCTTGATTAAAGAATAGAGTGACTAATGGGGAAAAAGCACACCTTGGCAATCACTGAATCTGTCTTTGCAGAGCTCAGGATGAGCAGCATGCTCAAGAAGTTTCCAGGTTCCAAGAGGAGCTGGCCGAGGCTCATTCTCAGCTCCAGATTCTCCAGAAACAACTGGACGAGGAACTGGCCAAGCAGCCCCTCACTAACCAGGAGGTAAAGCCTGAACCAGTGTTAAAAAAAATGTTAAATTGCTTTTACAATATTACATTTTTTCTTTACAAATACAAACCAATTTGGCAATAAAAATGTGCTGTTTTTTTAATATTATTCTGGGGGCTTTATTGTTATCTTTAGTTTGCCATAAGTAGCTTTATAATCTGTCTAAATTTTATCCCATCTCCTTTGATTGCGAACATCTCTGCCCTAGTTGTCTAATATCTGTCGATTCAGGTTGAGGACTTGAAATGGGAGGTGGAGCAGAGACAGAGAGAGATTGAGGCTCAGAAGCAGCAGCTGGAGTTGATGGAGCAGTGCCATCACAGGGAACTGGACAATCTACAGATGGCTCTGCAGGTAAAGATAGACTGATTTTTAAAATGAGAATAATTTTGTCACTGTTGGGTAAAAATCATGCAACTCCATATTTAATCCCCTTTTATGGTTTTCATAAAGCCATTCAATTGGATACCAGTTACATTTTTGGATGTTTTTGATTTGTATCAAACCAATGATGAACATTAGAAAAACTATGTGAATAAGTCTTGTAACTGCTATAGAATTATTAAGCAATATTACACAAGAGGGAGTACAGTATCAAGGAATATAGTAACTGTGGGTGTGATACGTCTAATGCCTGACGCAAGCACAATTTATTAAATGACAGCAGTACTGGACAAAAATTATGATTTGTTTGTTTAACCAGTTATTTTGTGTAGTCTAAGGAAAAAATAGTCCCTTCTAAATGTAGCCAGTAACTGTTGCTAAAGATCTCAACCAGTATGAAGATGTCTATTGTCATTTCACACACACATAAACAAATTAAATATTGTCAAGTGCAAAAGTCAGCGTTTATAAAACATGCCAGTCACCTGTTAGTCGGTACCTCAGAAGGGCCGAGATCAAAAAGTGGCCAGTGCCGGTGGCTAGTTAGCATGCTAGCTTTGGCTTCGGCACACTTCGCTCACTTTTTTCTTGGCATTTTCAGATGAAACAAAAAGTCCATCACCACAAAGGTATTGTAGTTTGTTAATCGAGACAATAAATCCAACTCTAGCACTGCCTATTTTTTATTTTTTTTTAAACAGACGTGAAATAGCTTAACGATGTTTATACAAAGGCAGACTTTGCAAACTGAATAATTTTTTTTTTTTCCAAAAGGGTGGGACTTCCGGGTCGGGTAAGATTTCTTTTCAAACAGTGCCTCACTGTGGAAATGAAGGTATCCAACACAGTATTGCAGTTCTCACTGAGAGTTGACAGTAAATTACTGTTAGTAATTAATGGTTACTAGAACACCTTTTGAAGCGGAGTGATACATATCCAGTGAAACGTTGGAGTGCAATTATCATGAAATATAGTAACTCATGGAATCCCTATTGTCCAATCAAATTGCTTGGTTGGAACTAACTGTTGAATAATATAAAAATATCTGCTTTGGATATACAAGGTTTGTGCCCAACAGCACTGATTTGCTACCTAAGTAGATATTAAGTTGTTTAAAATGTGTTCCTAAGTGTGCTAAAAGAAGTGCTTTGTTTACATCTCTAAATTGTCTACTTCAGAACATTAAGGTGGAGCTGGAGTCGGTGCAGGAAGAGCTTAGCAGCACCAGGAAGGACAAGTTCATGCTGCAGGCCAAAGTGGGTGAGCTGAGAAACAGTATGAAGACAATCCTGCTACAGAACCAGCAACTCAAACAGGATTTCAAACAGAGTCGTCTAAGGAAGGTAAAGCACATTTGTCCCCCTCCTGAAGATTATACTTCTTGGTTCTTTTTAGATAGTCTAGATGATTTGGTGCTATCCACCCCTCTAACCACACACCTGTGCCTGATGATGCTTTATTTGGGGTTTTACCATCTCTCATTCAACCACCATTAGTTAACTCAGGCTGTGCCTGACAGCCAGAGCTAGTCAGCTAACACTGGCCTCAACCACAGATCAGTGATGAAAGGAGGAGCATGGGGTGAACTGTGGCTCATTAGCATTTAAAGACATATTCACTAAAATAGGGTGCTGTGAAGAAGGGTGTTTATTCAGGGTGGTTAAAGGTGCTATAGTATTTAAACTCAGTATTTTGACGAAGGCATGTCACAGACATTTAATTAAGACCTCTGGAAAATGTGTTAATGTTCTTCCTATTCTGTCACATCAACCCTCTCCATGTCATCCTTCACTACATCCATGAACCTTCTGTAGTTTTCCTCTTTTACTCCTGCCTTGCAGCGCCATCTTTGTCCCATATACAGTGGTGTGAAAAAGTATTTGTCCCCTTCCCGATTTCTCATTTTTTTGTATGTTTGTCACACTTAAATGTTTCAGATCATCAAACAAATGTAAATATTAGACAAAGATAACACAAGTAAACACAAAATGCAGTTGTTAAGTGAAGGTGTTTATTATTAAGGGGAAAAAAATCCAAACCTACATGACCCTGTGTGAAAAAATGTTTGCCCCCTAAACCTAATAACTGGTTGGGCCACCCTTAGCAGCAACAACTGCAATCAAGCGTTTGCGATAAATGGCAATGAGTCTTTTACAGTGCTGTGGAGGAATTTTGGCCCACTCATCTTTGCAGAACTGTTGTAATTCAGCCACATTAGAGGATTTTCGAGCATGTACCGCCTTTTAAAGGTCATGCCACAGCATCTTAATCAGATTCAGGTCAGGACTTTGACGAGGCCACTCCAAAGTCTTCATTTTGTTTTCCTTAAGCTATTTAGAGGTGGACTTGCTAGTGTGTTTTGGATCATTGTCCTGCTGCAGAACCCAAGTGCGCTTCAGCTTGGGGTCACGAACAGCTGGCTGGACATTCTCCTTCAGGATTTTTTGGTAGACAACAGAATTCATGGTTCCATTTACCACAGCAAGTCTTCTATGTCCTGAAGCAGCAAAACAGCCCCAGACCATCACACACCACCACCATATTTTACTGTTGGTATGATGTTCCTTTTCTGAAATGCTGTGTTACTTTTACGCCGGATGTAATGGGGCACACACCTTCCAAAAATTTCAAATTTTGTCTCTTCAGTCCACAGAGTATTTTCCCTAAAGTCTTGAGGGTCATCAAGATGTTTTCTGGCAAAACTGAGATGAGCCTTTATGTTGTTTTTGCTCAGCAGTGGTTTTCGTCTTGGAACTCTGCCATGCAGGCCATTTTTGCCCAGTCTCTTTCTTAAGGTGGAGTCATGAACACTGACCTTAACTGAGGCCTACAGTTCTTTAGATGTTGTGGGGTCTTTTGTGACCTCTTGGATGAGCCGTCGCTGCGCTCTTGGGGTAATTTTGGTCGGCCGGCCACTCCTAGGAAGGTTCACCACTGTTGTGTTTTCGCCATTTATGGATAATGGCTCTCACTGTGGTTTACTGGAGTCCCAAAGCTTTAGAAATGGCTTTATAACCTTTTCCAGACTGATGAATCTCAATTACTTTTTCTTATTTGTTCCTGAATTTCTTTGGATCACAGCATGATGTCTAGCTTTTGAGGCTCTTTTGGTCTACTTCACTTTGTCAGGCAGGTCCTATTTAAGTGATTTCTTGATTGAGAACAGGTGTGGCAGTAATCAGGCCTGGGTGTGGCTAGAGAAATTGAACTCAGCTTTCCAAAGACGTGATAAACCACAGTTAATTTATGTTTTCACGGGGGGGGCACTTTTTCACACAGGGCCATGTAGCTTTGTTTTTTGTTTTGTTTACCTTTAATAATAAACACCTTCATTTCAAAACTGCATTTTGTGTTTACTTGTGTTATCTCTGTCTAAAGTTTTAATTTGTTTGATGATCTGAAACATTTAAGTGTGACAAACGTACAAAAAAATGAGAAATCGGGAAGGGGCAAACACTTTTTCACACCACTGTATCCACTAGCCCTCCTCTCTAAACCATCTCAGCCTTGCCTCTCTTAGTCTCCAAGTTGTGCAACTGGAGCTGTTTTTTGATATACTCATTTCTTATCGTGTCCCTCCTAGTCACTCCCAATGAGAATCTTAGCATCTTCAACTCTGCCATCTCCAGCTCCTCCTGTCTTTTTGTCAGTGCCACCATCTTCAGACTGTACATCGTAACAGGTCTTCATACTATCTTGTAGACCTTCCCTTTCACACTTGCTGCTTATCCTTCTGTCACAAAATCACCCCGACACAGTTCTCTACCCACTCCGTCCTGCCTGCACTCTCACCTTCACCTCTTATTGTACACCAACCATTGCTTTGGAGGGTTGACCTCGGGTATTTAAACTCATCTACCTTCACTACCTCTACTCCTTGCATCTTAACTGCTTCCCTCTCATTCACATACATGTATTCTGTCTTGCTTCTACTGACCCTCTCCACATGCTCCCTATTCTCACTACAGATTATAATATTGTCTACAAACATCATAAGAGACTCCTGCCTGATCTCATCTGTCAGCCTGTCCAACCCTATAAAAAAGACGGCTTATGGCCGATGCCTGATATAATCACAGTCCCACCTTGAATCCATCTTACTCCTACAGCACACCTCACTACTCTGTCCTCTTTTGTGTCCTTCACCACCCTCACATACTTCTATGCCATGCCTGACTTTTTTTTTTATAATACAGTTTCTGTGTTTGCACCCCATCATGAGCTTTCTCTAGATCCACAAAGATGGTGCAATTCCTTTTTTACTCGACTACATTATAAATTATTATTAATATTAATCATTGTTTTCAGCATTTCACACAGATATGAATGAGTGCCTTCTACTACACCTTTCTGAGCTGGGAGTATCCATTAATTTTCACAGAATTAAGTCTTCTTGTAGGAGAAAATAAAAGGTCAATTGATGAGACTAAATGAAATAATGAAATGAAATAATGTTCTGATGATATTTGTGTTGATACAGCAGCGCATGGAGTTGAAAAGTGAAGGAAACCCATCAAACCCAGTAACACCCGTTAAGATTCCAGACTGCCCAGTACCTGCCTCCCTACTGGATGAGTTGCTGAAGCCATCTTCTTCTGTCAATAAGGAGCCGCTCAACAACCTGCACAACTGTCTACGACAACTTAAGTAAGTCTGTTGTTCTGCATAGATGGTTAGCTTCAATGTGAACACACCTGCATTAAGCATTTTATGTTGTGAAAAAGTATTTTCCCGATTGGCAGAAGTGATGTAATGTTTATTTTCCCTTCAGAGAAGAGATGGACAGTCTCCAAAGGCAGATGGAGGAACACACAGTAACGGTACATGAGTCAATGAGCTCATGGACAAACACAGAGGAGGGACTGGCTCAACTTGGGCTTCAAGACAAAATCTCCAAATCATCAACCGCGATAAACAACATGGTTGTGGAAAATAGCAATGAAGTGGAGAAGCAGCAATCATAAAAATGACTTCTCAGGCCAGTCGAGGGAAAGTGGAGTTTTATCCACATAGGCACTTTTTAGCCCCTGATTCCCCTTCTCTTTTCTTAACAATTGCTGCCAACATTTGGCATTTCTCCCATGAGCACAGAGGTGCTTTCAGAGTAATACTTTATTATACCATAGCTTTATGCTTTTTTTAATTTGATGGTTGTTTATATTTGTGTTATGCTTTTGTCACCTTTTATTTATTCAGAATTAAGACATTAAAAATTTTAATCAACACCCTTTCCAAGGGGTATCTCTGTTAAATGTAATCTTGCCCCTGTTGAATCAGTGGTTTTCTTCCCCCAGGCTGTGATGCTGCTTCATGATTACAACATTATTTTGAAAAGATTTTTCATTGACTGTAAAAAAATAGTCTGCAGCCTTTCTGGCTGTGATTGTTCTTCCATTGATGTGTGCCTGTATGTAAATGAAGTCGCTCATATAAGGTCTGACACAGTTACATATCCATGTGGTTATTTAACAGCATTTGATGAATTACTACTGTTCATGAGGGTAAAGCTGTGGTTAGTTATTTTGTATTGCCTCATGTTAAAATGCAGTGTTTTATGTTTGATGTAACCATATCACCCTGGGTTCTTGAACTCTTAAAAAAAAAAAAAAAGTTGTTTTGCATGGACTGCAGTAATTTGTACACAAAAAAAGCCTTAATTAATCTTTAATATGCTGTAAAGGAAGTTAATATATTTCTGCAGAGGGTGTGTACAAAATGTTATGGGTTTTGATATGGTTTGTGTTTGAATTGTTGATGGAGAACAGCTTATTGTAAGATAAGTGGATTGCACCAACTGACATTGCACACTTTAATTATTAAAACCTAGACTGACTAAGAGTGGATGTTCTGGAGGTGAAGCAAAAAAAAAAAAATTACATCTACTAACAGAAGGTGCGATCTGGTGTTTGTTTTATGTTACATTGGGTACATACTGTATTTAAAAAATTTAACCCAAATTGACATGTTACAGTTTATAAACAATGGGGAATGGTAAATGTTTCCAGAGGTTAATATACATGCATATGTCCTTTTTTTGTATTATTGTTTGATCATCATAATTGTTTAATATAACAGAGATGAAATGCAAAGATCTAATGCAATCCATAAGTCACATCTGACAGTGATTTTTGCCACAACTGTATTAACATTTCAGTGTAGAGTGGTCATTGGATGGTACTGTCTGGAAGCAGTTCCTTTGTTGGTGCTCTCACTAAAAAAAAAATGAAATTCCATTGTATGCTTGTTGAAAGGGACAATAAATATTTTTGGGAGAATGCTAAATTGGGGAAAACTGCAAATGTCTTGATATACTGTGGTATGATTATATTTTGGGACTGGATCTCTCTGTGCTAACACTTTGCTACTTTCCCCTAATATTGGGATTGATGAAGTCCTAATTTAACATTTGTGTTGGGAGATTGTGTTTATCGTTGCACTATTCATCTGTCATTACAGGTTATGCTCATTTGTCACCTTAAAAAAAATTGTGAAATTTTTCATGATTCCAGAAGTTAATGTTTTATATTCCTCAAAGTAAATGGAAATATTTCAACTTTTTTTCATGATTATGATATATGACTGAAAATAAGTGTTTACCTCTTGGCACCAGGTTGATGATCGATTTTGTTATTGTGTCATCAGACTTGTGATCTTGTCTTGGACACTCGGGTAAAGAAAGGGCGGACATGTCAACTGATCACCCGGCGGTGAGTTTGGATCAGACGGCAGGGGAGGATGCCATTCAGACCTGGCAGACCCCAAACATATAGTCAGGGTGTGCTGGGAATGTCTGACTGAGGCCCCTATCCGAGAGGTCGTCAACTCCCACCGCTGGAAGAACTTCGACCACATTCCAAGGGAGACTGGTGGCATGAAATCTGAATGGGCCATGTTCTCCACCTCCAGTGTTGAAGCAGATGGCCAGAGCTGTGGCAACAAGGTTATTGGTGCTTTGCATGGAGGCAACCCCTGAACCGAATGGTGGATGCCAGAGTTGGCGGGGGGGGGGGGGTGCATCAGGTTGAAGAAAGAGTCCTATCGCGTTTGGTTGGCTTGTGGGACTCGTGAAGCAGCTGAGGTGTACTGGCAGGCCAAGTGGAGTGCAGCTCGTGCAGTTGCTGAAGCCAAAAGGGAGGAAATCAGTGAGACCGTGGAAGAAGACTTTCAGTTGGCCTCAGAAGAGATTCTGGCAAATTGTCTGGCGACTCAGAAGGGGGAAGCAGCTCCCTGTCCACGCTGTGGATGAGGGGAGCCTGAGTACAAGGCTCTGGATGTTGGAGGACTCTCATGGTGACACACTTCTGCAACATTGCGTGGCAGTCAGGAATAGTACCTTTGGCATGGCAAACTGGGGTGGTGGTTCCCCTCATTAAGAAGGGGGACTGGGGGGTCCAATTTTAGAGGGACCACAGGATCTCATTGCTGAATCATAGATTCCTTGTATATGTAAATTTATAATGGTAATAAAATGATTCAGTTTTTCCATTCTGATTAGGTGTATTGCATGCGTTTGACCAACAGATGGCAGCTCATCCCGATACCACAAATCCAGATTCTGTGATCCTGATTGTGATATGGTATCACCATTACAGCAGGATTTTCCTATCTTGGAAGTCTTTGAAAAACTAGGATAAAACCTATAGGATCAGTTTTATCTGGGGTAGTAAAAAGATGGATTACAAAATATGGATAATTCTCATCTGGATTAAAAGTTTTGAAATACTGGGCCCTAGACTCTCCAGGGTCAAATTAGTAGTTTTTTCCTTGATTTTGGATGTGTGTTCTGAAACGGCAAATTTATACTTCAGTTATATTTGAATAGTAATGTACTCAGACTCGAAAATGAAATATTCTAATAATGTGATATACCAGATTCCTTGATCTTCAAAAATCATAATCATAAGATTCAACTTTTTAAAGGCTTGAACTATTTCCCTTCTTGTAAGGAATAGAAAATATTCGAAAGTTTACTTCTGGAATAAATGTATGAAAAATAAATGAAAATGTTAACGATATTCCACATTTAGATCATTCCATTTGTTTTGTGTGCGCATGAAAATATATTTTTGCTCAGGCAGGGCGCTAGACGGAAGCGGGGTCCTTGACCTGTGCATTTTTGAAACCGTCGCGGTGAGAAAACACCTAGCAACAGTAGCCGGGGAGAGAGGAGGAGGAGGTGGGAATGTTTTCGTTAAATTTCTGCTTTCATCTCGCAGTTCTACATAGTTAGTTGAGCTGCACGTATAAGGCAAGAGCTGTGCTTTTGATATTCGCTAAAGTGTATGCTATTAGTAACCGCTGATTTCACTGGTTAGCTTCTCATGTGGCTAGTGTCTACTAGCATGCCCGTCAAACTCAAATCGTGTAGACATTGACATTCTAATTTTATGCGCTTGAAAGGTTGCAGTTGTTCAATAACTGTATAAATAGGCAGCGCGGCTTCGTTTGTCGTCTGGTTTCTTCGTCACATTTAACGCGACGATACTTGACCGATTGAAATTGGCCTGTATGCATGGCCTTGTTTTGACAAAGGTAATGACACTATAAGAACAAAATTCAACCTAGTGTTTATGTTAAATTAGTATATTTGTTATAAAGTAAATGGGGGGGGGACATTCCGAAAACTGCTAGGTTACAGTTTCCTTGAATTAGTCATGTCTTTTGCGTGAGAGCGTGATGCTCCATTCACGTGTGGCGTAAAGTATGTAAATTCACTATTACACATTTTTAACAATGAACCAGTATTGATGCTCTTTTCCCCCATTAAAATTGAGATGGCTGTATATCTCACCCTCTTGAATGATTTAGTTTTAATAGCTGTAAATAATTGACAAGGATTCAAAACATGCCGTTGTAAAAGTTGAGTTTTTACACTGATGCTCATAGGTACAGGGTCAGAGCCAAGGTCGACTATCGTATAAAATAATCGTCTCTACGTCTTTTTACTTTCGTATTTGAGAAGAATCGTCGCAGCTTGCCTTTTGGTCTGTGTCCGTCTCTTTCTAGCTGTGCAGTCTTGGTTTTTCCCACAGCTGGGAAATGCAGCGTGTGCCCTCCCTGGAAATCTGACATGCGCACAACATGTTGTAAACAATAAGACTGTTCCAGACCGTCTCCAGCTTTGTGTCTGTCCAACAGTTTATCTGTGCAAAACTAAATGGTCTCCTACAGCCCTGTCTACATTAAATAAAAAATGTTCCGTGGTGAGTACAGAGACACATTTGTGACTGCATATTTTATCACCACGAAGACGCACCAGGATTGCTATGTTCCTGCCCTCAAAGCCCACCCCGAATGACATGCTTGGGCGTGACAGCGTGCCAGTGAACACAGTATTGCTTATTCAGTTACCTGCAAATTTATATCCTTATGCATGCCAACACGTAACGTGTGATATACTCTGTCTACATGTACATCTGGCCGAGTAGTCCTCCAGCTGGTCATATCAACCACGCTGTGACTTAAACAGCTGTTTGGTGGTTAGCAAGCTAGTTAGCGAATGCTAATCGTGCGGTCGATGTCGGTTCAAAATATTTAAACGGCCACAGTGAGCTTCAGTACAACCGGTAGCTTGTAGTGAACTACACAGAATCTGTTAGAACTGATTGATTCTATTTATTTGACGGTAAATCGATGTCTAGCATATTTTCAAACGTGTAATTACTTAGAGGATTATAAGGGTCTGTTACATGTGTGCACAGTAATTGAAAGTTGTTGGATTGTATTATTGTGTGGACTGCCTTAACTGCTTTGCTGTTCAGCTTGGTCTGTGATGGTAAAACTACAATGCACACTACATTTACTATAAGGAAACTTAATGTATGTGTTTAGATGCATTGAAACGGATGAGACGACATTTACCAAACCACTTTCAAACACTGTATAACTTCCCAGTGCTCCGCTGTGTTATCTAGGTCATTTTTTTCTCATTCTCATTGAGAATTCAACCTGGTTAAATAAATGATTATGAATAAATGATGATGAATAAATGACATTAATATACTTAAATCATATGTCGAAATTGGAATGCAGTATTGTTACAAAATCTCTACTTTCTGAACAAGACACCACAGAATATTCTTGACCAAATAATTGTGCTACTTATAAAAAAAAAAAGAATTATGATTACAGGTGGTTAGTTTTAAAACAAACCAACAACTTCAAAAAGAGACAAGCACTTAGTTGCATGTTTCCTTACCTGATGATTGGTTAGGTTATTAATAACTGCTGGCCATAATTGTCATTTGGTGTTTTGCAGGGAGCTGAAGCATGGAGGGGGTTCTGAGCAGGTTGAGGCGGCTAAGTGCTGATGAACTAAGCCAGGAGTTTGCTCGAGCAGGCCTGAAGTGTGGCCCCATTACACCGACCACACGAGCCATCTATGAGAAGAAGTTGGCCCGTGTTCTGGCCGGATCGGAGACCAGTGCCAGTGCCACTGAAACAGACAGCAGCTCTTCGGCAGCAGTCTCTGGCACTGCAGTGGATCATGCCAAACCTTTGTCATGTGCCACCTCTTCAGTTGCATCCAGTACTTCTCCGACTAAGAGCAACTCATCTCAAGCTGCGAGTGAAGAGCTGGACTTTGGTTATGGTGTTGGTCTCAACCCCCCAGAGGAAGAGGAGATCTCATCAAAGCCAACCTCAAACAGCTTCGTTGAAAGCAGTAGCTGTCAGTCACAAACAGAAACACTTTCAAAGCCAGCACAAGTGTCCCCAACTTTTTATTATGGAGTATATCCGTTGGAGGATGTTTTAGCTAGAACTGGTGAGTGAGTCTCCGCTTGTTGCTTTGTCTCTTGTCAAAGATTTCAACTTGAAATGAGTAGTTTTAAAGCAGCAATTAACCCTGAAATCAAATTAGCTTTGTTTTTTTATGAATTTGGAGTGTTTTTGCTTTTGGGGACAGATACCATTTTACTAGTGACAGGAAATGGGGTGAAGAACAGGGTAGAGACATGTATTAAAGATTGCTTTGGCCAGGAATCAAACCAATGGTCAATGCAGTTGAGTAACTTGCTCTTATGGTGTTTTTTTTGGTTTGTTTTTTGTAATAAGTCAATAGCGCATGCATGAAACTGCTTGCAACTATGGCTGTCCCAAGTACAAGTTTTGGAGCTTCAGAGGTTTGCGAGTGACCCAGAGTGAATTTCCAAATATTCCTTAGTTTTTCATCTCCCTCAGAGGACTGCATCTGCATCAGTGTTTTGTTTTTTAAACAGTGTGGCTTTTCTTATAAAGTTGCAACTTTTCACTTAAATTAATAACTTTTTTGTGAATTTGCAACTCTTTACTGTACATATGAAACTTTTTTCTCGTATTTTCTAATTTTTAAAAATTGTAAATTTTCAATATTTTTCAATGTAAAATTTTTTTCCTTAGTTTTGCAGCTTTTCTTGTAATTTTTTTTTCTCCCGAGTTGGCAGTTTTTGTCAGGTAGATTTTATTTTTTTTATGGATGTGCAAATTTATTCATGTAAATTTGTGACTTCATCATCAAGTGGCTACTTTTTTTCTGATAAATTTGTGAAAAATATCAAAATATTTAATTTGGTAAAGGTATATTTGCCATTTAGCTGTATTAAAACCAATAAGTTTGGGGGGATCTGAATACCAAATTTGAAAACAGAATACAGTGTTAAATATGAATATCCGGTTAATGGGATATTTGCATAACCATACTTGTTACACAGTTTTTGCATTAAGGAAGTCATTATTTCTAGAGAGTGGTATTCCATTTCTTGCATTTCTGTGACGTTTTAAACAATATAAGGAAAGCAGCGTTTTGATTCATTTCCAAAGGAAAGATCATTGAACAATATCTAATAAAAACACACCAAAATATGGATAAATTACTAAACATCCCAGAGTGAAAAGCAGTGACCGATTGTAGTGAGCTTTATATGTTTGAGTTTTTAGTAAACAAAATTGAAGTGATTTCTTTACATTGTATAGAGAAGACTTCTGTATTTGTAAATGCACAAGTGGTGTAGTTGTAAAAGCTTGTAGAGGGGTTGCACCGACGTCACACGGGTCACGTGTCTTTTGTTTACTGCGCCATGTTGGACGGCAGTGAACAGTCAAATCACCAACAGCAAGTGTGAGTGAGTGTAATCAACAAGATAAATGGCTACACACAAATCAACACCGTGGTCCAGCAACGAGGTGCAGACTTTTCTGTGCTTGGTAGCTGATTAAAGAAATCCAGGGGGAGCTGGACGAAGCGACCTGAAATGAATTCATGGCCATTGCAAAGGCAGACGGGAGGCAGAGTGGCGTCGACCCGACCACGGCATCATCATTGTTGAAAACAGTGATAGAGGATGGTGAGTGATGTGATGTTATGCATCTTTGCCGTTATTTAGCCCAGTGGTGGAAAGCTCACGTTGAGCAAACGACACTGTTGTCTCCTGTATGCAGACAATGAGCTAGCTAGTTAGCTATCAATGCTAACTCCGTGCTCTGCTTGTATTTTGCGCTTGTGTTGACAACATCTGACAAAATAAACTAGTGTTAATCCTGGTTAAAAAGTAGTTTTTTACATGTTGCACTTTTGTGCTGTGCATGTACTTAAGTTGTATGTGTATTTTCATTCTAGGGTTCCACCGCAGGCCTAAGATCTGCTGAACCGGGACCAGCAGCACATCCAGTTGCTTCTCAGTGAGGCAAGAGAGCATGAAACGGGAACAGGTCAAGTGGACCCCTGACCAAGTGAGCACCCCAAGTGGACCCCAGGGTCCAATCTGTACATGTACAAGACGATTTTCAATGTAGTGATTTACAAACTGATTCAGAGCTTTCTAAAGCCTCATTCAGAACATTCTAGCCCCACATACCTATTCTGTGGATTTTCATCTGGGGGCAGCCAGCAGTGATGAGCAGCAGTGGTGAAGAAAAGTCTTGAAAGCAGAGACAGAGCCAAAACCACCTCTGGGTCAGCTTAGTTGTCATCTTACATATATATATATATTTTACACTTCTTGGTGACTGGGAAACGTCTTTCCAACAGTTTTACACAAATTCTTCTTGTTGTTCTCCTTTGTGTTTATAAATCACTGGATTGAGAATGTACTTGTACATGTACAGATTGGATCCCGGGGTGCTCACTTGGTCAGGGGTCCACTCTATCTGTATCCCATGAAGCTACCTTGTGAAGGGAGGAGATGGCTCAGAATGCTGCCTTCAATCAAGCGTTCCTTGGTGTGCTGGGCCACCTTGAGAGTGGCTGGCGTGTGTGACCCATTATGAGTTTTTTTTTTTACAGTTTGAATTTTGCACATTCTAAATAGTCTGGATTTTGCTGGTAATTGTAATAAACATTTTAGTGACTTATGTGTTTGCATCATGATTTTCTATTTTGTCTGTTAAGACACCGGTGGGAAGAGTCAACAGCACAAACCAAACATTTATCAACAACGTTGAAAATAATGGCTCATTTTGAAGAAAACGTAATCAACAACAATTATTTTATTTAGTGAAGACTGTATTGTTGGATGTGCCAGTGCAGAAGACACTGCACACTTTAGTGATAGTACCAGTATATGGAGGAATTCTGGGCCATGTTAGCATCTGTATTTCCTAATAATGAGTTAGGGTTTAATGGGATTTAACATGTTTTAACACAAACTACTTTATGGTTTATAATTATGTTGACAGACTTACACCAAACCACAAGTGATTTCTCAAACTGCTGGATTATTTAGATAACTTTTCCAATCTTTTAGCATTTAATTTATGTCACTAAATCTTGGTAACCTTCACAAATAAAACAAAAGTGGAGACATCTGCAAAAGGCACAAAAGTTTATTGTAAAAATTCCTAGTGCAATACAAATGGAGTACATAGTACATTATTCACGCATAGAATATATATTTATACAGTATCTACATGTATAGATCCTGTAAATCCGTTTATTTTCCATGTAACCTTATTTTAATTGCTTTTAATCCTACATGAAGTTTGTTTTGGGTTAAAAATGCATCGTAATTGTTAAATATATTTTATTATACCTAACTCAGTAGTGTTTACCTGTTGAAATATATATTTTATGGCCAATATAACCCCATAACTATAATATGGCACCTGGAGATCAATTTTTGGCAGCTGATCACTTTTTGCCATGATACCACCGGCTGGAGCAGCTACATCCCATCATTTTCACTCAGATCAGAGCAATTTGTAGCACAGGAAGCTAAACATTTCTTCAGACATTCTGAAGTTCTGCAGTCACTGCGGTTCATGAAGCTAGGGTAACATCCCACCACTGGGAGGCTCGGTTGAACACCCAGACTGACGGTTTGAAGCAATAATTTTGCCACAAGAGAACCATCTGAAACACACACACACAACATACATACTTTAGTACCTAATAGCAATAACTTGCCATGATTACAGTGTAGTACAGGGGACTTATTACTGCTTAACTAGCATTAGCAATCATTAGCTTACTCTCACATGTGCTCTAGCTCGTATCCTCACGTCTTCAGCTTATACTGCTCCATGGCTTCCTGAACTCTCCAGTACTTTAACAGAGTGTTTCATCTCGCCTCCTGTAGCCTTCTCTGGCTCTCCTTTTTTGCCTTTACTCTGACAAAAAGCCAGCAAGCAGCAGGCTCGCCTCCATATCCATCTTGTGTTTTGCTTGTCACATACAAATGATGTCATGGGAGTGTCAGGCCGCCTTGCTGTAACGGTCTCACTCACTTGAGGTGGTTCTCAGTCGTAATGGAAAATGAACAACACCGTGTTGAATCAGGCTGAGTAAGTGCTAGTGGAATTATTATTATTCTCAACACAGGGCCCACACTATTTGCCGTCCAAAATGGCAGAAAAACAATGTGGCACGTGACTACTGACGTCACGTGCAACCCCTCTATACCAGTAGGCAATATGAGGGGGGCACCATCTCCCTTGTTAGCAAAATGACCAAAACCCATCCCCCTTCCCCATAAAGAGTGCAATGATGGTACAATAGAATATGTCAGTGAGAGTATAGTTGCAAATTTACAAGAAAAATGTTGAAAATTTATGAGAAGAAAGTTGCAAATTGAACAGAAAACAATTCAGTTTTTAAGTATGCAGTTGTAAATTCTTGCAGAAAAATGGTAACAAATTTATCACAAAATGCTGCAACTTTATAAAGTGCTGCATTTAAAGACGCACTCCGGTGGATATAAATCCCCTATAAAGACAAATCTGTATTGTCTAAAATGGTATCTTATGCCCTTTTTCTACAAAAAACCTTTTCATTGTCTTAGTTTCATGTCAAAATCGTTCCACCCCCACCCCTTTCAAATGCCAGAATCGGTGATTACTAGGCCCAACCACATACCACAAGGCTAATAGTGGCTAGCACTACATTAAACAGCATAAAGCTTGTAATAAAAAGACTTACTGGTGGAAGGAGATGTCCAGCTGTATGCACGGGGCATTGGTACTTAAAAGTAGTTTAATGGTAAAACCCATCTTACTTTAGGTCAAGTTTTCAAAGTAGGTTGCCTAAAAAATGCTAACTAGCCAGGAGGATAGCTTCATTAAGGCCAGAGTCCTGATTGGCTCAACACTACCCCACAGTGGGGCAAAAAAGTATTTAGTCAGCCACCAATTGTGCAAGTTCTCCCACTTAAAAGATGAGAGAGGTCTCCAATTTTCATCATAGGTATACCTCAACTATGAGAGACAAAATGAGAAAAAAAAAAATCCAGAAAATCACATTGAAGGATTTTTAATGAATTAATTGGTAAATTCCTCTGTAAAATAAGTAGTTGGTCAATCCCAAAAGCTCATCTCAATACTTTATTATATACCCTTTGTTGGCAATGACAGAGGTCAAACGTTTTCTGTAAGTCTTCACAAGGTTTTCACACACTGTTGCTGATATTTTGGCCCATTCCTCCATGCAGATCTCCTCTAGAGTAGTGATGTTTTGGGGCTGTCGCTGGGCAACACGGACTTTCAACTCCCTCCAAAGATTTTCTATGGGGTTGAGATCTGGAGACTGGCTAGGCCACTCCAGGACCTTGAAATGCTTCTTACGAAGCCACTCCTTCGTTGCCCAGGCGGTGTGTTTGGGCTCATTGTCATGCTGAAAGACCCAGCCACATTTCATCTTCAATGCCCTTGCTGATGGAAGGAGGTTTTCACTCAAAATCTCACGATACATGGCCCCATTTATTCTTTCCTTTACACGGATCAGTTGTCCTGGTCCCTTTGCAGAAAAACAGCCCCAAAGTATGATGTTTCTACCCCCATGCTTCACAGTAGGTATGGTGTTCTTTCTCCTCCAAACACGACAAGTTGATTTTTCATCAAAAAGTTCTATTTTGGTTTCATCTGACCATATGACATTCTCCTAGTTCTCTTCTGGATCATCCAAATGCTCTCTAGCAAACTTCAGACGGGCCTGGACATGTACTGGCTTAAGCAGGGGGACACGTCTGGCACTGCAGGATTTGAGTCCCTGGCGGTGTAGTGTGTTACTGATGTAGCCTTTGTTACTTTGGTCCCAGCTCTCTGCAGGTCATTCACTAGGCCCCCCCATGTGGTTCTGGGATTTTTGCTCACCGTTCTCGTGATCATTTTGACCCCACGGGGTGAGATCTTGTGTGGAGCCCCAGATCGAGGGAGATAATCAGTGGTCTTGTATGTCTTCCATTTCCTAATACTTGCTCCCACAGTTGATTTCTTCACACCAAGCTGCTTACCTATTGCAGATTCAGTCTTCCCAGCCTGGTGCAGGTCTACAATTTTGTTTCTGGTGTCCTTTGACAGCTCTTTGGTCTTGGCCATAGTGGAGTTTGGAGTCTGACTGTTTGAGGTTGTGGACAGGTGTCTTTTATACTGATAACGAGTTCAAACAGGTACCATTAATACAGGTAACGAGTGGAGGACAGAGGAGCCTCTCAAAGAAGAAGTTACAGGTCTGTGAGAGCCAGAAATCTTGCTTGTTTGTAGGTGACCAAATACTTACTTTACAGAGGAATTTACCAATTAATTCATTAAAAATCCTTCAATGTGATTTTCTGGATATTTTTTTTCTCATTTTGTCTCTCATAGTTGAGGTATACCTATGATGAAAATTGGAGACCTCTCTCATCTTTTAAGTGGGAGAACTTGCACAATTGGTGGCTGACTAAATACTTTTTTGCCCCACTGCTACGTGCCAGCACCACAAATAGTTACGTCATCAAAACGTTCTGTCTCAACTAACCTTTTTGCTTAAGTGAAACTTTACAGCAAAAAAACAGAGATATGAGACATTTGAGTAATTTCGCTCTTGATATGTCTTGTAAGTCATAAAAAAACATGTTAGACATTTTAACCCATTGTGGGACTAATAAAGGCTTCGCTTAACAAGAAAAAAAAAACTTGATTTATGGCAGAGTGTCACATTAATAGAAAATTCACAAATTTGCCAGGAAAAAATTGTAAATTTCCAAGAAAAATTTAATATATTTACCAGAAAACCTCAAATTTTTCTCATAATTTTACCCACCATTTCTCTTAAAACTGCAAGATTTTTCTTGAATGTGCTACTTTTGTTCTTGTAAATTTGCAACTTTTCTTATAAATGTGACTTTTTTCATATAAATTTGAGACTTCTTTCTCATAAATTTCAATTTTTTTGTTGTAATTTTCATTTTTTCCCCCCCTCATAATTTTTGTGACTTTTTCTCACAAATTTGTGATGTTTTTTTTTTTTTAAATGAAATAGTTCATTAAACTAAAGACAGTCACCAAATTTAAGTTGGGAGTTGAATTATTAGTGAATATTAAAAAGAAGAAATGCATGGCTGCCGTTGAAGCTTTTTTTATTTGACATGTTGATATCTACTTTGGTGACTGGGGAGTGGCACCATATTTGTTACCGTCTGATATTCAAGTCAAGTAGACATAGAGAGCATTTGTTCCTTTATTTTAGGCAGTGAGTAGTAGGACAGCCTGACCTTTCTAAAATACAGAGTGTTGATCTACCACAAAAATCAATGCCATTAATGTTAATCACTCAGGGCAGCGTTTTATTGCAAAAGTGAACGCAGTGGCCCTGCCTGACTGAACAAACTCACTAGTGAATGCATTACTTTTTTGTAATGTACCGGAGTGGTGGCTCAGTTGGTAGAGCATCCGCCCCACACCCGGGAGGCAGGGGTTCAAATCCCGGCCGGGTCATACCAAAGACCATATAAAAATGGTGCTTTCTGCCTTCTAGCGTGGTGCTCCGCATAATGGAATGGGGAAAGTAAAGTTACACACAGAGCTACCAGAGGACTGACCCCCCGCTGTAGCTTTCACTACTTACAGTAGCTGTGTGGCCTAGGGTCAGAGAAACGGAGATAGGCGCCGCCCATATACACCTTCAGGTGTGAAGGGATTAACTAACTAACTAATGTGGATTTCTACCTGCTGCCTCAAACTGATAGTGTCAAGCAAAACCAAACATCTGACAATTTTTTTTAGTAAAGTGTCACTTACAATTATATTGCGTATTTTAATTTTTCTGCTTAAATAAATATCTGCATTTGCACCAAGTTCATGGGTACAAGTAACAACTGAAAAGAAAGCGTCACAGGTACTGATGCCTCGGTGCTTGTGGCACGGTAGCATGGGGTAGTTAAAGTATTGTATTAGGCCACCCATGCACAGTTTTGAAATGCTTGGCATGCGTTTACGCAGGAATGACTCCGATGTCACTGTTGCAACACACAAGGTGTGCCTCACCCCAGGGCTGTACGTTGGCATTTGTTTTTGTCAAGGGGCGCATAAAAGAAAAAGAATAAAATTAGGAGCACAAAGGAAAATGCTGGCGTAACAAATTTTGTTAATTGAATGCATGTTACATGATGGCGTGCATTAGCAGTTAAAAATATCAAAAATTTCCAAAAGTAAAAACAATGATAGATATTAAATCAGAATGATTTGGAATGTTTCGTAATGAATATTGAGAGTTTCTTAAATAATCTTGCAAAAAAAACTTTTTCAAAAAATGAATATTGAACTAGAGTAGCAGTTTCTTGTATGAACGATAAACATGCAGTATTCTTATTTAGCGTCCAGCCCATTATCTTCACAGCTGCTCTGACTGCAGACCCTCAGTTTCACCACCGTGGACCCGAGACACAAAAGGCGCTTTTCCACTAGCCCCACTCAGCCCCGGTTTGAAAACCTGGCTCTACTCACTTCGGTTCGGTTCAGCCTCAGTTGCTTTTCAACTACTGCTGGCGCACCTGCTGGCACACCTGCTGTGGGTGGGATTTGTTGAACAGCAGGCGGCGCCACACCCTCGTGACGTGAAACACACGCGACTGAATTCTCCACAACAAACATGGCTGATGACTAGGAGAGAAGGAAGGAGGAATGACTGTGACATGAAACTGGTTAAATCTATGATGCTGACTTGTTGTGCTCTGCACAATCTGTGTGAGAGTCATGGAGAGACGTTTGACACTACATTGGATGATGCAGTAGATGAACCAGTGGTGGCAGCGGCACAGAGAGCAGAGGAGCAGGGTGGTGATATTGTAGCGAACTCAATATAAGCACCCTACTTGGCTTGACAAGTGGGTTGACCCTATTGGCGACACAGGTAGAGTGCGGGACTCCGGAGCGGGAGGCGTGAGTTCAAACCTCCTGGTGGGACGTCACCATGTCAAGCTGCATGTTACAATATAATACGTGATGCAATACTTGTCTATTTTGTCCACATTTATGTGCATACATATTTCAAAAATGTTTTTTGTAAATAAAATGTTGTGCATGGTCCATCTACCTGTCCTCTTGTTCATAACGCTTATCTGTTAAGAAGGTGTGAAGCCATCAGCCTAATGATGAGTCCACACTTCTCACTGTTGTGATAATTGCTCACGCTGAGCGCTCTGCCCGCCCGTACGCTGTGGGGGTCATACACGAAGTGTTCCTCCCCACACTCTCAATTTTTTTTCCCGTATATTTTTCTCTTTGGCGTACAGAAATGGCAATACGCCCGTATTTGCTAAAATTGCATTTTCCCCGTATTAAAATACGGTGAAACCATATCACTTGACAGGTATGTAATTACATGCAGAAACACCGCACAGGCCATCTTCACAAAAATCCAGCTCGACAAGCCACTTTTGCTTAGGTGGAAATGCAAATTGAACTATAAATCATGTGCTGATACATGTCATATTTTCCCATGTAAAGGTCTCCCACTTTTTTTTTTTCCACAATATCTTTATTGAACCTTTTTTTTTTTTTAACAAACATGATACAAACAATCAAACACTAACACTAAAGTACTACAAAAAAAAAAAAAACACTAAAAACACCAACAACCACCAACAAAATCAAGTCTTCAACAATGCTCCTCTGTTTAGTCTAGACAATCCAATACATAAGTATACATATTATGTTCACCAGTTTGGAATTTACAAGGTCCACACACATCATTCACCTTCTTCTTCAAGAGTTATGTTTAAATTTTTTACATAATCAATAAAAGGTCTCCATATATTCTCAAACACAATTTCCTTTGATTTCAGTATATATGTTATTCTTTCTAATGGAAGGTTTGTTAACATCTGTCTTAACCACTGAGTCACATCTGGTCTATGAGTCTTTTTCCATAATAGTGCAATACATTTTTTGGCATTAAGCAAACTGAGGTCTATGAATGTTCTTTCACTTTTATTAAAATTATGCTTTTCTGGGTACAGACCCAACAAAAACAGTTTAGGATTCAATATGATTTGTTTTGAGATTATTTTTTCAATTGTTACCCTCACCTCTTCCCAAAACATTCTTATTAATCTACATTCCCATAAACAATGAAATAGGGTTCCTTTACTTTCCATGCATTTTGTGCATGTATCTGGTATATTTTTGTTATATCTATTTAACTCCTCCGGTGTAACATACATCCGCATTAACCATTTGAAATGTATCAATTTAAGGCGTGCATTTATTGATTTGGTTTGAGCTTCTGTACAAGCCAATTCCCATTGTTCCTCTGAAATTTCAATTTGCAGATCTTCTTTCCAGTAGTTTAATCTTTTCAGTGAATTTTCACTTGAAGATAGTGTCAATGAGTTATAAAACTCTGAAATAATACCCTTTCTTTTACTATCTTTCATCATCATTTTTTCCAAGGATGAATAAATAGGTCGAGTGAGAGCTTTATTTTGATTTGATCGAATAAAGTTTCTAAGTTGAAGATATTTAAAAAAATGTGTTCTATTGAGATTAAATTTGATCCTCAGCTCTTCAAAAGACATTATGTTGTCTGCACATGGCAAATATAAATCCTGAATCTTTTGTATCCCTTTTAAATTCCATACTTTAAATACAGCGTCCGCTCTCCCTGGTTTAAAATATTGATTACCCCATATTGGACTAAATTGTGACAATAACTGTGGTTCTTTTAAATAGTTTTTAGCTTCACACCATATTTTGATCATATGCTTTACAAATGGATTTTTAACTTGTTTTTGTAATTTTTTTGCCGAATCTGAGTATATGAATATGGGAAGAGGTAAAGGTAAATTGTATGATTCCATTTCAGTCCAGTGAGGGAGATCATTTGATGAAAAATAATATGTCATAGACCTCAGTTGTGCCGACCAATAATACAACATAAAATTTGGACATTTCAGACCTCCACGATCAAATGGTAAATATAATAAAGACAAACGTAATCTAGCCCTCCTGTTGTTCCATATAAATTCCACTAACTTTTTTTTTATTCTTGAGAATAGATCTAAAGGTGGTGATAAGGGAATGTATTGAAATAAATAAAGTATTTTAGGTAAAATATTACTTTTAAGTATATTGATTCTCCCGATCATCGACATTGGTAGTGACATCCATCTCTGAGTTAACTCACTGATATCTGACATTAAGGCTTCATAGTTGACACTGGCGACTGATTCTAGCTTAGGCATAATTTGGATTCCTAAATATTTAAACTGATTTACAACATTGAATTGATTTACCTCAGGGGCTGGGTAATTTCTCTGGGTCTCATTTAGCATTAATATTGAAGATTTAGTTTTATTTATTTTATATCCTGATATTTCCCCAAAATTCTTTATTAAATTCAACAAGGTTGGAATTGATTTTTTTAGATTCGACATAAACAAAATTATATCATCGGCGTACAGGGAGATTTTATGTTCTGTTGGTCCAACTTTAATTCCATATATTTGTGAATGTAAACGTATCGCTATCGCTAAAGGTTCAATTGCCATAGTAAACAGTAAAGGTGAAAGTGGACAGCCTTGTCGACATCCTCTATTGATTTTTATTGGTTTTGAAATATTGTTATTTGTTAGGATTTCTGCTGTAGCATTATTGTATATTATTTGAACCCATTTTATGAAATTATTTCCAAGTCCAAACCTTTGTAGGACTTCAAAAAGAAAGGGCCATTCAACTCTATCAAAGGCCTTTTCGGCGTCCAATGATAGGAGAGCTGTATCCGGTGCTTCTTTATTAAAATAGATAATATTAAATAGTCTTCTTACATTATGGAAGCCTTGTCTACCCTTTATAAAGCCATTCTGATCTCGATTAATAATATTTGGTAAAATTTCTTGTATTCGTCTTGCTAAAATTTTACAGATTATCTTAAGGTCGGCGTTTAATAGGCTTATCGGTCTCATATTTTCACATTTATTAGAGGGCTTACCTGGTTTTGGCAGCAGTATAATTAAGGCATTATTTATGTATGATGGTAAATTATTATTTTGAAATGCTTCTAAAACCATTTCCAAAAAAGGTTTTATTAATTTATTCTTAAATTTTTTATAAAGGTCAACTGGAAGACCATCTGGTCCTGCACTTTTTCCTGATTTCATATTATCAATGGCTAGCCCAACTTCTTCTTGACTAATTTTAGACTCCAATATCTCCCTGTTTTCATTTGGAATACACGGTATAGATAGTTTGTTCAAAAACCCATTTAGTTTTGTTAAATCAGGTTCATTTTTGGTATCATATAATTTTTCATAGTAATCTCTAAAGGCTCTATTAATTTCTAAAGGATCTATAACTACCTGTCCGTTACTTATAATACTGGTAATTGGTGTTTTAATTTCCAATTGTTTAATCTGCCATGCTAATAATTTTCCTGATTTTTCACCTTGTTCATAAAAAGATTGTTTCAATCTTAGAAGACTCGAGGCAGCTCTATTCGCTGATTTTTTGTCGTATTCAGCTCTCAAAATCAGTAATTCATTCTCCAACCTTGGGTCACTTCCTGCATACACTTTTTCCTGAAGATTTTTTATTTTATGTTCCAATTTAGCTCTCTCCTCTCGAGTCTTCTTAGATTTTGATCCTGTATAACTAATAATATGTCCCCTAATAAAAGCTTTGAAAGCCTCCCACTTTACACATGCTGATGTTTGTGTAGTATTGATGTCAAAGAACTCGTCTATCTGTTTTTCTATATACTTGACAAATTCCTCATCCTGAAGCCATTTATGCTGAAATTGCCATCTACCTGATTCCTTTGTCAATTTTTTATCTACATATATTAGACAACAGGGTGCATGATCAGAGATCACGATGTTATCATAAAAGCAGTTTTGAATCTTGGACCTTAATTCTGTGGAAATCAAAAAATAATCAATACGTGAGAATGTCTTGTAGGTACTGGAATAACAAGAATAGGCTTTAACTTGTGGTTTCATTTCTCTCCATATATCTAACAATCTCAATTCTTTCATAAAATGATTAATAGTCATCCTACATCCAATGTGCGTACAATCCAGTCCTGTTGATCTATCCACACCTGGATTCAATGTACAATTAAAATCCCCTGCTATTATATGTTGCCCTGTAAGTGATGATAAGATGAGAAATAAATTAGCAAAGAACTTCTGATCATCTATATTGGGACCATATAAGTTCACAAGATTTATATTTTCTAATAGCAAAGAACCTTGAATGATTACATATCTTCCAAATTTGTCTCCAATTACATTTTTCACTTGAAAAGGAACTGATTTATGTATGAGAGTCATAACTCCCCTGGCTCGGGATGAAAATGAAGAGGTGAATACACTTCCCTGCCATCTACTCCTAATTCTTTTAACATCCTCCTCTATCAGATGAGTTTCTTGTAAAAACACAATTCTTGAACCCATGTCCTTTATTTTATTCATAACTTGTTTAAGTTTTTTTAAATTTTGTAGACCTCTGCAATTCCATGAAGTTAAATTAAGATTAACACTTTGGTCCATGATCAATAGAGAGTTTGGGATTACCTTGCAGTGTAAACATGCTCATACAGAGAAGCAAAAACATGAGTGGTTGAACATTCATCCTACAAACTACACACAAACAAATTTCCCCTTGTGGCAAACCCCCCAAAATCAAAAGAAAAATTCTGTCTCCCGATATAGCCATCGACCGTTCCACACCCACGGGGAACAGCCTAAGCCACTCCTTCTTCATCCTCCCAATCACCCTAACTCTACTGCTTTTAATGACGTAACATTAACTCTCCTCTGTAGTTTTCCAACTTAACTCCAAAATTTTTAACAACTTTGTACATCATAGTTTTTTTTTTGTTTGTTTTGTTTTTGTTTTTTTTTAATATATAATACAATCTATATTTTGTAAACTTACTATTTACTTCAAGTCAGTCAGATGCCTGTGCAAATGCTTAATTATTCTACCTTATATTTTGTTCATGCTTAGCTCCCACCAGTCTCTTCTTCTTCTTTGATCTTCTTGATGAACTCCTGCGCCTCCTCTGGGGTCTTGAAGATGTGGGTTCTGCCCTCATACGTGGTCAGCAGTCTCGCAGGATAGATTACACCATGACGAATCCCAAGGTTGCGCAGCTCCTTACGTACGGGATCAAACTGCTTCCTCAATTGCTGGATTCCTGTAGCCAAATCTGGGTAGAACCGCACCTGCTGGTCCTGGTGTTTAATCTCTCCTTTAGCACGTGCAGCGTTGAAGATCTTCATCCTGTCTCTGTTGCTAAGAAACTTCATAATTAAGGTCCTCGGCGGTCCCTTATCTCTCCGTGGGCCAATACGATGTGCTTTTTCCAGAACCACTGCTGATTGCAACTCCTCGCTGCCCAGCACCTCCGGAATCCACTTTTCCAGAAAGGAACATACGTCCCGACCTTCTGATTCCTCTGGAAGACCCACCAGCCTCAAATTATTCTGTCTCGACCGAGATTCCAAATCCAAAATATTATCTTCCAGAGATTTATTTTTTTTTTTCCAAAGTGCGCACCTTTAATTGAAGACGGGTGACGTCATCTTCAGCACTAGCGAGACGGAGCTCCATCTGCGCCGTTCGTTCTACACAGTCACCCAATTCCTTTCTTATTCCTTCCAACGCTGTCATAATCCCATCAAATCTAGAGGAAAAGTCCGCTCTCATTGAACTCATGGCAGCCATCAGCGCATCTGCGCCATTCCCCACAGAAATCGCAGCGTTGCCAGCCTCCTCCGCCATATATGGAGTTTTGTTTGCTGCGTCACAGACCTGAAAGTCCGTTAATTTGGACTGTTTCGGCGGCTCGCTTTTTCCTTTTTCTGGTTTTCCAGCCTTAGGCTTCGCCGACATATCCTCGCCCAAATGCTGGGATACGTTCTGTCCCAAATGAGAGAGTTATTTGCCGATTTTTTTTTTCCAGGAGCAGAGCAGAGCGAGACACGTCCGTCCTACGTGGCAGCCATAACCGGAAGTCAGGTCTCCCACTTTTACTTACAAATTGATTTTTAATTTTTGGGAAAAGGGAATATAAATTGTGCACTTGTTGGTAACAACAGTTGTGTGCAACAAAAACACAGTTGTGTATCCTTGTCCGATCTGTCTACTGTTATTAGTGCCAAATTTTTGCTAGTTTCCTTCTTAATTTATTAAATTTGGACTGGCGATGCAACATTCAACTTACATGTACTTACCTTTAGCAGTGTCTACAAGTTCAAGCACACCTGTACAACTGCTTATAACCTAAAAAATGTACCCGTTCAAGAGAAATGGATTCCGCATTGCAAATTTGTTTAAAATAAAAAAAAAACCTACCAAGACATTACGTTTCGTTGTGTTGTTAAAAATTAAATTACCATTAGAAGGCTATACACCTGACCTGATGAACAGCAGCATGTGGAGTGAACAGAGAATGGAATGTGTATGTAATTATTGGCTTTTCTCATACGGTGTCATAACAGATAAACCAGACTTTTGATGCAAACAATACAATTTTATTCCCGAAGCAAAATTTACAAACAAAA
The DNA here is from genome assembly GCA_020510985.1 of Pholidichthys leucotaenia. Lineage (NCBI taxonomy): Eukaryota > Metazoa > Chordata > Actinopteri > Cichliformes > Pholidichthyidae > Pholidichthys > Pholidichthys leucotaenia. The sequence continues at coordinate 152,975,525 of CM035838.1, forward strand.
AAACAGACTGGGCGATGACATCTCTGCAAGCTCTTCCCTTCGTAACGCAGCGTCCTGTTCCAGGGCTTCATGTGCATCTGCCCGCACATCTGCAGCCACCTGTCGCAAATGCTGCATGTACTCCTGATTCTTGCCGCTGGTCATGTTGCCGTTCCAAGAGCCGCATCTCTTCGTCATGCATGTTGACCATCGCTGATGTAAGGTCAGCGATGGGAGTTGTCTGTTTTCGTCTTGCCTAGATGGAAAGACAGAAAGGCATGGTCGTTAAAGCTGGATCACTACATATATTATGGAATTACACAGGTGAAAGTCTGTGGTGGAATGTCACTATTATATTATGCTTCATTGCTGAATATAAGCTGAACTGTCATGTTGCTGCCCCTCAGTAGAGCAGATTTTGCAACACGCAGGGTGCTGTCTTCAGCTGCAGCCCCCCTGCAAAACTAAAAAGGATTAAGATTAAGAATATGGATGGATGGATGGGTAATGTTTAAACTAGTTGCTTGTAGTGTGGCCGCAGAAATCTGAATGGGTTAATACAGTCAGCTGACGCGAAGCATTTCAATGAAGCATGTTGATTTCAACAGCAGTTCATGAGCTTTATTTGTTTGTCTAAAACAGGAGTTACAACAGCACCAATCACCACACCTAAAAATGGTTGTGGAACACCGATAAGTGAAGACCAAAGAATAACCTTTTTGTACATTTAAAAAGACATTTTCAATTAATTAATATGCAGCTACAGGAAATTGCATTAATCAATTTGGTACATAACTTGTTAGGCTCCAGCCCCACCGCAACCTGTAAAGGATTAAGCGGTAGAAGATGGATGGATGGATGGATTTTCGACCCTGGTTTCCGCTGCTGGACCTGTTTCAACCAAAAAAAAAAATCGTGGTTATTGTGCCTTACCGGCACTTGCACGTGATCCAGATGGAGCTGGTGATGTGGAGCTGATCCAGCTGGCGCTCAGCCAGACGCACACTCAGACGCAGCGCCAGGAGAGTCCGCTGTGTTAGTCATCTCCACTGAGGTGGACCCCTGTGATATGAAATGCGATTCTAGAAAGAAAATGCACGCAATTTAAAATTTAACACCAAAGTGCAACATGTACACAACACTCTCAAGTTTTTAACCGGAATACAATAAGCGTAATTCAGTGTTTTGTTCGCGCTAGTACTTAACACAAAGCAAGCGTGAATCTGCAGTTGGCTGCAAAACAATACGCGAGCCTCAGTAACAACCATTACTCACAATCTAACAACCTTCCTATTTCTTAAAAACAGTGAGCTTGGCATAGAACGGATCAAGTGGCGAACAGATGCGCAATATCAAATAAACACTCACCATCCACGGTTTCCAAGGGCTGTGACCGTGACGGTGGCTGTGACAGTGACGTGTCGAGCCCAATGTCTCTCAGCGAACCACTTCCACTCCTTCCATCCGCTGAACTTCGAGCAATGTGGTCCTTCACTGCTCGGTAATCGCTTTTCAGCTTTTTCAGCTTCTCCCGACACTGTTTGGCAGTACGGATGTGCCCTTGGGAAGCCATCTGCTCGGACACCTGCATTTCGAGTAGATCCGTCCAACTCGCGCTGGATGCGATCGTTGCCTAATATAGAAAGAAAATTGCGGACCTCCTAATATATAATATTAGGAGTATATTATTATATAAGTATATTAATATAATATACCGTATTAAAGGGGCGCACTGAGTTCACTGCTGAACAATTACAAATGGCGGTCGTGGAGTAAATTCAGCAGAAAAAGTCGCTTTCATGACGTTACAACCTGACCAATCAGCGGCGACCAGTCTCTTAAAGTCATATCACAGCCATACTCAGCCCTACTCGGCCCGGTTAGACCCTGCCCTGGATCAGGTACGAAAAAAGTACCTGCTTAACCGGTGCTGGGGCTAGTAGAAAAGCGCCTAAAGCGGGCTGAGTGGTGCGGTGTAGGGCCAAGTGAGGCTAGTGGAAAAGGGCCTAAAGAGGAAAGAAAAACAACATAAAAATCACATTATTATTATAGATGTGATAGAACCATTTCATAGTCAGCATAATAAAAAAAAATGATTACGGATGTCATGTTTTTCCTCAGCTTAACAAACTGCTTGGTTTTCTTCAAAAAAAAAAAAAACTCAAGGGGGTTTATTATTATACTATCATCGGGAGTGACTTTAGTAACACGAACTGACCTCTCTACAGGACTGTAGAAGTTATTTTAAAGTGAGTGAATGAACCACATCACACCTTGGTGTTTTTATATTACTGACATTAGTATTAAGACTTTAAAAAATCAGCTGAACTTTACAGAAAATAATTTAACATGTTAAATTAATGTAACCAAGCAGCCATCAGCAGAGGAAAAGAAAATTGGACATTGAAAAAAAAGTGTCACGTAACGCAAGAATCAAATGTTGCAGTTGTAAGAGTTATTGGTGTCTTAATATTGAAATCGTTGCATAATTTAAGCACAAAACTTACTTTTAAACGGTTTTTGCTTTGCTCAGCTGACCGCTGTGGTCCACTGTTTTTGAGGCGAGTAATGTGGGACTTGTAGTTTTTACCGCTGAACTGAAAACTACAGAAAGAAGATGCATTGTCCTGTGTCTTCAAAACTAAACAGTGAAGCAAGTCTGAAAACAATTGATGTGATGAATATATGGTGTAGTTGCTGAATATGTGTTTAGTTTTCAGTAACAACCACTATTTTAAAAGTTCAGTACGAGATCCACTGTTGACAGGAAGTGGTCCGTGACTTGTAAAATCGCACTGCCACCTCTACTTGCCCGGCATAGTTATTACAATACCTTTTTTCGTGGCTCCATTGATGATTATGGTGAGTTAAATTTATGTTTATTTTGAAAACAAAGCCTTATGTTGAAATTCTGGCAAATCAAATGTTGAGGAAAATATGGTGACATAATGATACAGCCTTTAGTTCAACTTAATTTTGAGCAGGCGAGCTGAAAAGCTGGTAACAGACACGTGCTCACAACCACACACAGACGCATCTACAGACTACCGTATGCCTCCACTTTTCACTGAGGCATAATAACACATACGTCTGTTCTGCTGTCCATCCTTCTTCCGCTTAATCCTTTTCGGGTCGTGGGGGGGCTGGAGCCTATCCCAGCATCTTTGGGCAAGAGGCAGGGTACACACTGGACAGATCGCCAGTCCATCGCAGGGCCAACACAGAGAGACAGACAACCATTCACTCTCACAGTCATACCTAAGGACAATTTAGAATCCCCAGTTGATGCCAATTAACCTAACTTGCATGTTTTTGGCATGTGGGAGGAAACCGGAGAAATCCCGGAGTAAACCTACTCAGACACGGGGAGAACATGCAAACTCCACACAGATCACTGTTGGTTGGGGGCTGGGATTGAACCCGGGATCCCCCCGCCAAGGGTGAGTTGCTGTGCTGCCGCAGCAACTCACCCTTGGCCAGAGGATGCTGTTACCAAATAAAAATAAAATCTAAAGTATTCAATATAGTTTCACAGAAAATGAATGTGATATACCAGAACATGTATGCCTGCATATCCAACTGTGATTTATACACATTCTTGATTACAACAGGAAGTTGTACATGCTTGTGTAAAGTGAAGAAAATACAGATGTTTTGTTTTGTCTTTTACTTTATGATGAATTTTTTTGTCAGATCATCTGTTACACTGTGTTAAATTAGAAGTAAATACCTATTCAAATGTGCAATACAGCTGAATAAATGTCTTGTCTCTTGCCATTAATTAAGACAAATCAGACAATTATTGTGCATATATTGTGCTTTTGTTTTTTTTCTGTAGAGGGAACACATGTATACACGGATAAGAAAGATGCACTTCAAGCTGTAAAACAAATGAAAGGAGCCCGCTTCAAAGCGTTTCCTAACCGTGAGGATGCTGAGAAGTTTGCTAAGGGAATCTGTGATTATTTTCCTTCTCCCAACAAATCTGCACCATGTGTATCCCCTGTCAAACCAGGCATGTCCACTAGTAAAGGTAAGAAGACAATATATTTAAAAATTTATTTATGTTGTGTGATTGTAGAGTCTCACTATAGTGTGTTATACAGGAGTACTGTATATTCAATACTGTGTTTAATATACAGTGGGGTAAAAAAGTATTTAGTCAGCCACCAATTGTGCAAGTTCTCCCACTTAAAAGATGAGAGAGGTCTCCAATTTTCATCATAGGTATACCTCAACTATGAGAGACAAAATAAGAAAAAAAAATCCAGAAAATCACATTGAAGGATTTTTAATGAATTAATTGGTAAATTCCTTGGTAAAATAAGTATTTGGTCAATAACAAAAGTTCATCTCAATACTTTGTTATATACCCTTTGTTGGCAATGACAGAGGTCAAACATTTTCTGTAAGTCTTCACAAGGTTTTCACACACTGTTGCTGGTATTTTGGCCCATTCCTCCATGCAGATCTCCTCTAGAGCAGTGATGTTTTGGGGCTGTCACTGGGCAACACGGACTTTCAACTCCCTCCAAAGATTTTCTATGGGGTTGAGATCTGGAGACTGGCTAGGCCACTCCAAGACCTTGAAATGCTTCTTACAAAGCCACTCCTTTGTTGCCCGGGCAGTGTGTTTGGGATCATTGTCATGCTGAAAGACCCAGCCACGTTTCATCTTCAGTGCCCTTGCTGGTGGAAGGAGGTTTTCACTCAAAATCTCACGATACATGGCGCCATTCATTCTTTCTTTTACACGGATCAGTCGTCCTGGTCCCTTTGCAGAAAAACAGCCCCAAAGTATGATGTTTCCACCTCCATGCTTCACAGTAGGTATGGTGTTCTTTCTCCTCCAAACTCGACAAGTTGAGTTTTTACCAAAAAGTTCTATTTTGGTTTCATCTGACCATATGACATTCTCCCAGTCCTCTTCTGGATCATCCAAATGCTCTCTAGCAAACTTCAGACGGGCCTGGACATGTACTGGCTTAAGCAGGGGACACGTCTGGCACTGCAGGATTTGAGTCCCTGGCGGCGTAGTGTGTTTCTGATGTAGCCTTTGTTACTTTGGTCCCAGCTCTCTGCAGGTCATTCACTAGGTCCCCCCCATGTGGTTCTGGGATTTTTGCTCACCGTTCTCATGATAATTTTGACCCCATGGGGTGAGATCTTGTGTGGAGCCCCAGATCGAGGGAGATAATCAGTGGTCTTGTATGTCTTCCATTTCCTAATACTTGCTCCCACAGTTGATTTCTTCACACCAAGCTGCTTACCTATTGCAGATTCAGTCTTCCCAGCCTGGTGCAGGTCTACAATTTTGTTTCTGGTGTCCTTTGACAGCTCTTTGGTCTTGGCCATAGTGGAGTTTGGAGTCTGACTGTTTGAGGTTGTGGACAGGTGTCTTTTATACTGATAACGAGTTCAAACAGGTGCCATTAATACAGGTAACGAGTGGAGGACAGAGGAGCCTCTTAAAGAAGAAGTTACAGGTCTGTGAGAGCCAGAAATCTTGCTTGTTTTTAGGTGACCAAATACTTATTTTACCGAGGAATTTACCAATTAATTCATTAAAAATCCTTCAATGTGATTTTCTGGATTTTTTTTTTCTCATTTTGTCTCTCATAGTTGAGGTATACCTATGATGAAAATTGGAGACCTCTCTCATCTTTTAAGTGGGAGAACTTGCACAATTGGTGGCTGACTAAATACTTTTTTGCCCCACTGTAGGTTTCAACATTATATCTCATAAGTGGAATTAAATGAGTTGGCTAGAGCTGGACAGTAAATCGATTTTAAATCTGTATTCAAATACCTTTGTCTGGAAGATTTTTGTTTTATGAAAATTGACTGAATCAATTTTTTTTCCTCCACAAAAATATAGTGGTGTGAAAAAGTGTTTGCCCCTTCCTGATTTTTCATTGTTTTTGTATGTTTGTCACACTTAAATGTTTCAGATCATCAAATAAATTTAAATATTAGACAAAGATAACACAAGTAAACACAAAATGCATTTTCTAAATAAAGGCGTTTATTATTAAGGGGAAAAAAATCCAAACCCACATGGCCCTGTGTGAAAAAGTGATTGCCCCCTAAACCTAATAACTGGTTGGGCCACCCTTAGCAGCAACAACTGCAATCAGGCATTTGCGATAACTGGTATTGAGTCTTTTACAGCACTGTGGAAGAATTTTGACCCACTCATCTTTGCAGATGGATCCCTCATGGATCGTCACCTTATCGTGGTGGGGGGGTTTGCGTGCCCCAGTGATCCCAGGAGCTATGTTGTCCGGGGCAATTTGCCTCTGATAGGGTCTCCCAAGACAAACTGGTCCTGGGTGAAGGGCCAGACGAAGAACGATCCAACAGACTCTCATGATAAATTGTATATCAAGGATTCAGTGTACCCCGCCCGGTATGGGGTTACCGGGGCCCCACCCTGGAGCCAGGCCTGGGGGAGGGGCTCGAAGGCTAGCGTCTGGTGGCCAGGTTTCCACCCATGGGACCCGGCCGGGCTCAGCCCGAAGGAGTTACATGGGTCCGCCCTCCAGTAGGTTCACCACCTGCAGGAGGGATCATGGAAGTCCGGTGCTATGTGGATTAGGTGGCAGTCAAAGGCGGAGACCTTGGCGGACTGATCCCAAGCTTTCTAAACTGGCTTTTGGTACGTGGAATGTCACCTCTCTGGTGGGGAAGGAGCCTGAGCTGGTGTACGAGATTGAGCGATACCGGCTAGATATAGTCGGCCTCACCTCAACACACAGCTCCGGTTCCGGAACCAGTCTCCTGGAGAGGGGCTGGAGCTTGGCCTTTTCTGGAGTTGCCCCGGGCGAGAGGCGACGAGCAGGGGTAGGTATTCTTGTATCGCCCCACCTTGCTGCCTCTATATTGGAGTTTTCCCCGGTGGACGAAAGGGTTGCTTCCCTGCGCCTTCGGGTTGGGAAACGGGTCCTGACCATCATTTGTGCCTATGCACCAAATGATGTTTCAGAGTACCCACCCTTTTTGGAGTCTGTGACTGGGGTGCTGGAGGGTGCTCCTCCTGGAGACTCCATTGTCCTACTGGGGGACTTCAATGCGCATGTGGGCAACGACAGTGAAACCTGGAGGGGGGTGATTGGGAGGAACGGCCTGCCCGATCTGAACCCGAGTGGTGTTCAGTTATTGGACTTCTGTGCTAACCACAGTCTGTCTATAACGAACACCATGTTCAAGCATAAGGGTGTCCATATGTGCACCTGGCACCAGGACACCCTAGGCCGCAGGTCGATGATCGATTTTGTTATCGTATCATCAGACCTGCGACCGTATGTCTTGGACACCCGAGTAAAGAGAGGTGCAGAGCTGTCAACTGATCACCACCTGGTGGTGAGTTGGATCCGATGGCAGGGGAGGAAGCCATTCAGACCTGGTAGACCCAAACGTATAGTGAGGGTGTGCTGGGAGCGTCTGGCTGAGGCCCCTGTCCGGGAGGTCTTCAACTCCCACCTCCGGAAGAACTTCAACCACATTCCGAGGGAGTCTGGAGACATGGAGTCTGAATGGGCCATGTTCTCCACCTCTGTTGTTGAAGCGGCAGCCCAGAGCTGCGGCCGCAAGGTGGTCGGTGCATCTCGTGGTGGCAACCCCCGAACCAAGTGGTGGACACCAGTGGTGAGGGGGGCCATTAAGCTGAAGAAGGAGTCCTATCAAGCTTGGTTGGCTTGTGGGACTCCCGAAGCAGCTGAGGTGTACCGGCAGGCCAAGCGGAGTGCAGCTCGGGTGGTTGCTGAAGCAAAAACCCGGGTATGGGAGGAGTTCGGTGAGGCCATGGAACAAGACTTTCGGTCGGCTTCAAAGAGATTCTGGCAAACTGTTCGGCGGCTCAGGAGGGGAAAGCAGCTCCCCGTCCACACTGTGTATGGTGCGGATGGGACACTGTTGACTTCAACTGGGGATATCGTCGGGCGGTGGAAGGAATACTTCGAGGATCTCCTCAATCCCACTGATACGCCTTCCACAGAGGAAGCAGGGTTTGGGGACGAGGGGGATGACTCGCCTATCACAGGGGCTGAGGTCGCCAAGGTGGTTAAAAATCTCCTTGGTGGCCGGGCCCCGGGGGTGGACGAGATTCGCCCCGAGTACCTCAAGGCCCTGGATGTTGTTGGGTTGTCATGGTTGACACGCCTCTGCAACATTGCGTGGAGGTCGGGGGCAGTGCCTTTGGCATGGCAAACCGGGGTGGTGGTTCCTCTCTTCAAAAAAGGGGACCGGAGGGTGTGCTCCAACTTTAGAGGGATCACACTCCTCAGCCTCCCTGGGAAGGTCTATGCCAAGGTACTGGAGAGGAGAGTCCGGCCGTTGGTCGAACCTCGGATTCAGGAGGAGCAATGTGGTTTTCGTCCTGGCCGTGGCACATCGGACCAGCTCTTTACCCTCTCGAGAATTCTTGAGGGTTCGTGGGAGTTTGCCCAACCAGTTTACATGTGTTTTGTGGACTTGGAGAAGGCATTTGACCGCGTCCCTCGTGGATTTTTGTGGGGGGTGCTTCGGGAGTATGGGGTATCGGGCTTGTTGTTACGAGCTATTCGGTCTCTGTATGACCGTTGTGAGAGTTTAGTTCGCATTGCCAACACTCGGTCGGAGTCATTCCCAGTGAGAGTTGGACTCCGCCAGGGCTGCCCTTTGTCACCGGTCCTGTTCATAATTTTTATGGACAGGATTTCTAGGCGCAGCCAGGGAATGGAGGGTGTCATGCTTGGTGACCACAGGATCTCATCTCTGTTGTTTGCAGATGATGTTGTCCTGTTGGCTTCATCCAGCAATGACCTACAGCTCTTGCTGGGACGGTTTGCCGCTGAGTGTGAAGCGGCTGGGATGAGAATCAGCACCTCCAAGTCCGAGTCCATGGTCCTCAGCCGGAAAAAGGTGGATTGTCCTCTCCGGGTTGGGGACAGGCTCCTGCCCCAAGTGGAGGAGTTTAAGTATCTTGGGGTCTTGTTCACGAGTGAGGGGAAAATGGAGCGAGAGATCGACAGACGGATTGGAGCAGCATCTGCAGTGATGCGGACGTTGTACCGGTCTGTTGTGGTGAAGAGGGAGCTTAGTTCTAAGGCAAAGCTGTCGATTTACCAGTCAATCTACGTTCCTACTCTCACCTATGGTCACGAGCTTTGGGTAATGACCGAAAGAACGAGATCGCGGATACAAGCGGCTGAAATGAGCTTTCTCCGTAGGATTGCTGGACTCACCCTCAGAGATAGGGTGAGGAGCTCAGTCATCCGGGAGAGGCTCAGAGTAGAACCGCTGCTCCTCCACATTGAAAGGAGTCAGTTGAGGTGGTATGGGCATCTGATTAGGATGCCTCCTGGACGCCTCCCACTTGAGGTGTTTCAGGCACGTCCCACTGGGAGGAGACCCCGGGGCAGACCCAGGACTCGGTGGAGAGACTATGTCTCCCAGCTAGTCTGGGAACGCCTTGGTATCCCCTCTGAAGAGCTGGAGCAGGTGGCTGGGGAGAGGGAAGTCTGGGCTTCTCTGCTTGAACTGCTGCCTCCGCGACCCGGACCTCCGGAAAAGCGGTAGAAGATGGATGGATGGATGGATGGATCTTTGCAGAATTGTTGTAATTCAGCCACATTGGAGGGTTTTCGAGCATGAACTGCCTTTTTAAGGTCATGCCACAGCATCTCAATCGGATTCAGGTCAGGACTTTGACTAGGCCACTGCAAAATCTTCATTTTGTTTTTCTTAAGCCATTCAAAGGTGGACTTGCTAGTGTGTTTTGGATCATTGTCCTGCAGCAGAACCCAAGTGCAATTCAGCTTGAAGTCACGAACAGCTGGCCGGACATTCTCCTTCAGGATTTTTTGGCAGACAGCAGAATTCATGGTTCCATTTACCACAGCAAGTCTTCCACGTCCTGAAGCAGCAAAACAGCCCCAGACCATCACACTACCACCACCATATTTTACTGCTGGTATGATGTTCCTTTTTTGAAATGCTGTGCTACTTTTACACCAGATGTAATGGGACACACACCTTCCAAAAAGTTCAACTTCTGTCTCGTCAGTCCACAGGGTATTTTCCCAAAAGTCTTGAGGATCATCAAGATGTTTTCTGGCAAAACTGAGATTAGTCTTTTTTAGGGATGGGCATTCGGTGAAATTTTCTTCACCGATCGTCGGGAGAATTAATGATTAATAATCGGTTAATCATTAACATTTTTAGGTAGGTAACAAGGCAGGTAGACTACATTAGAACATCAGGTATCAACACGGAGAGCCGCACAACTCAAATCCACCTCTCTGTTCGCTGTTCTCGTGTTGGCTCGGCTCGGGAATCTCGCAAGCTGATTGGCCGAGACGTTTCACCCCGCAAGCTGATTGGCCGAGACGTTTCACCCCGCAAGTTGATTGGCCGAGACGTTTTACCCAGCTTCTCTCCCTGCCGAGCGGCCACCCAGCAAACGAAGACCGCATTCATTGCTGTTTATCGCTCGTGTTGCTTAGTCTAGCCTCGTGGAACTTTTTGCTGTTCTCTTGTGCCATTTTGTGCGAAATAGTCTTCCCGTCGAGCCACTACGCCGCCTCCTGCAGCTTCCCTCGACGATCCTGCGCCTCTAGCACCTGAGGAGCAGTAAAGCTCTCATTAACCTGTGCAGTAAATCATCTTTATCTTGAGTTACGTATCTTGTTATAAGAATAAAAGAGTTCTAAAAACATATTTATGTACACTTTATTTACATCTACGTATGTATGTACACTTACACACACACACACACGTATCATATGAGAGAGAGTGAGAGAATGAACTTACGTATTATTTATGGGTGACGCGATAAGTGAGGGATCACTGTACTCTTATGTATTGAGAATAATAATAAAAAAAATACAGAGTGTTTTTCTTCGAGGATGAATTTATTAACAAGACAAGTTTGCAGTAAAACGTGAACACATGCGCATTGCGCAAACGAGGGAGGCTTCAAGTTGCGAGCCAGACAATAACAGGAGACACATAGAGGACACATAACGGAACATATATTTCTTTCTTTTACTTTTTTCTTTTGTATGCTGCATTGCAGTGATTGCAGTACACCTGGTCATTTTTTAAATTAAAATGGTCCCACGCAACACTTCGCCGCAACCTCTTCATGATTTGGCGATTGCCCTACAGAAGCTCGCATGTATCAACTGAGGCACGCCAGGGCACGGTGATGGTGTAATGTTGTCCCCTGGTGCCCAAATTTTGCCAGTGGCACAGTTAAATGCATTGCATTGTTTGAGGACGGCCGTGCACTAGGCCTAATAACCTACATTCGGATTGTTTAAAAAAAACAAACGGTTTGTCGACGAAAATGAACTTCCTCGGTGAAATTCTTAATGATCAATTATCGGTTAATCGGTTAATTATGCCCATCCCTAGTCTTTATTATTACCTCCGCCAAGGAGGTTATGTGATCATCGGCGTTGGTTTGTCTGTCTGTTTGTTAGCAAGATAACTCAAAAACTTATGGACGGATTTTCATGAAATTTTCACAGATTCTCAGAAATGTGGTATCCTACAGATGATTACATTTTGGTGGTGATCCGGATCACCGTCCAGAAGAAAACCGCCATTACGGAAAATGCCATTTTCGTGAATAACTACTGAACCACTAATCCTATCATTGTCAATCCAATTGCTAGTCATATGTTTTCATGGTCAAGGAATCTGAAAACGTACACACAAACACTGTATGGGGGGAACTGTGGCCGCCATTACGGAAAATGCCATTTTCGTGAATAACTACTGAACCACTAATCCTATCATTGTCAATCCAATTGCTAGTCATATGTTTTCATGGTCAAGTAATCTGAAAACGTACACACAAACACTGTATGGGGGGAACTGTGGCCGCCATTACGGAAAATGCCATTTTTGTGAATAACTACTGAACCACTAATCCTATCATTGTCAATCCAATTGCTAGTCATATGTTTTCATGGTCAAGGAATCTGAAAACGTACACACAAACACTGTATGGGGGGGGAACTGTGGCCGCCATTACGGAAAATGCCATTTTTGTGAATAACTACTGAACCACTAATCCTATCATTGTCAATCCAATTGCTAGTCATATGTTTTCATGGTCAAGGAATCTGAAAACGTACACACAAACACTGTATGGGGGGAACTGTGGCGCTTGGCGGAGGTCTGCGCTCTCCGAGTGCTTTTCTAGTGTTCTTTTTGCTCAGCAATGGTTTATGTCTTGGAACTCTGCCATGCAGGCCATTTTTGCCCAGTTCTTTCTTATGATGGTGTCATGAACACTGACCTCAACTGAGGCAAGTGAGGCCTGCAGGCCTTTGGATGTTGTTGTAGGAGCTTTTGTGACCTCTTGGATGGGTTGTCGCTACACTGTTGGGGCAATTTTGGTTGGCCAACCACTCCTGGGAAGATTCACCACTTCCATGTTTTCGCCAATTGCGGATAATGGCTTTCACTGTGGTTTGCTGGAGTCCCAAAGCTTTAGAAATGGCTTTATAACCTTTTCCAGACTGATAGATCTCAATTAGTTTGTTTCTCATTTGTTCCTGAATTTCTTTGAATCACAGCGTGATGTCTAGCTTTTGAGGATCTTTTGGTCTACTTCACTTTGTCAGGCAGGTCCTATTTAAGTGATTTCTTGATTGAGAATAGGTGTGGCAGTAATCAGGCTTGGGTGTGGCTAGAGAAATTGAACTCAGCTTTCCAAAGATGTGATAAACCACAGTTAATTTATGTTTTAACAGGGGGGCAATCACTTTTTCACACAGGGCCATGTGTCATGTTCAGGGTCGTCACCCTGAGCATGATTGTCGGCTGTGGGTTTAATTGTGTCTTGTCAATCCAGCTGGCGGATTGAGCTTTGCTCTCGGCCAGTCCCACAGCCATGTTCCCTGTTACCAGGCATTCACCGGCTTTTGGCTCACTACACACACACACAAACACACATTCACTTGCACACACACACATACTGTTCTATCGGTCACACTCCCACCCCTCACAGCTGTGTCCACTCATGCCCATTAGGGTTAGGTATTAATAGAGTTTTCGGACGATCTGTGGGCACGGCAGCTTAGTCAAGAGTAGACGTCGTCATTGGGCTCCCTGGCTCACTACAGTTGGCTTTCCCCCCTGGACTGTGTTATGTTGTACCTCAGAGCCTTTCCTCTCCGACATTAACCTAAGTCTTTCCCCGTTATGCCTTTTTCTCCGCTTCAATTCCATTTGGAGCGGGTTTCGCATTTAACCTAGCCACGCAGCTGGAGCTGGTTGTCTGATTGATATTTCAGTGACTGTTGTTTGAACATTGTGGTGTATTCATCCAGACTGTTAATAAAACATATTACAAACTGCATGTTGGGCTCGCTGCCAATTCATATGTTCGCTGCGAATTCACGCAGCCGAACATGATACCATGTAGGTTTGAATTTTTTTTTACCCTTAATAATAAACACCATTTAAAAACTGCATTTTGTGTTTACTTGTGTTATCTCTGTCTAATATTTGAATTTGTTTGATGATCTGAAACATTCAAGTGTGACAAACATACAAAAAAAATGAGAAATCAGGAAGGGGGCAAACACTTTTTCACACCACTGTATGTATGTATTATTTGCATTTTTTTCCTGTTTTCGCTAGAGTAAATATAGCAGCCTCCAGTGCTAAGTGCCTCCCCCACCCTGCCTCTCTCAAGCACAGACCCACATGAAATATGGCAGCACATGCGGAGAAAAGAAAGGATCTTGGTCCTAAAAAAGGCAGTCTTACATCTGTCATATAGAATTTGTTCAGGTTCGCACTTTCTGATGAACATTTAATAAAAGTAGTGACAGGCAGTGGAGTCTGAAAAGTGTCCGTTCACAAACTGAAAGCAAGATAGATGTACTTCATTGATCCCAAACTGGAAAATTATAGAGCTCAATTAGTGTAGCTTTTAAGCTCTAATTAGTATAGTTTTTATCCCCCGCCGGTCAAAGCCCAACGGGGGATTATGTTATGGGTCAGTCCGTCTGTCCCACTTGTGAAATCAACTCCTCCTACAATTTTGGTCCAACTGTTTTGAAACTTGGGTGTAACAATTTAAATAAAGTATTAAGTTATTACAGGATGAGTTTATAACAATATACAGTACATATAAATGTACTGTATAAAGCTTCTTTTGGCAAAGTAAATCTGTTTGGCACAATAGGGGAAGCAGATTCTTGTTCTGCTCACTTAGCTGCCTGACAGGACAAAGGAGGAAAAAAAGAAACTTGGTACCATGGTTTGATATACACTGAGGATATGCATATTGCAATTTGGTTCTGATCAGATGATTTTTGCGGGAATTGTAGCCCCTGACCTGTTTCATCTCACTTCATAGTGAGCCGTCTTGTGACTTCATAGTAACTGTCTTGTGAAATCAACTCCTCCTACAATTTCATTCCAATTGTTTTGAAACTTGGTATCATGGTTTGAGATACTCTTGATGATGTGCATATTGCAGTTTCACTCTCATTGGATGACCTTGAGGTTAAAGGTCAGAGGTCAGATTTTTTCCTAAATCTTCTAAACACAATAACACCTGAAAGAAATGATGTAGGCTTTTCAAATCGATACAGGAGTTGTATCTAATACACATCTTGGGAGACTTACACCCTCACCTAACTATGGGTTTGGGGTCAAGGGGTCAAAGGTCAAAGTTAATATTGCAGTTGCACTGTGGTAAATGGTAAATGCAACATTTACTATCTATACTGTAAATGCACAAAATCTGTGTGTTTCTGTATGTACACTACCGTTCAAAAGTTTGGGGTCACCCAGACAATTATTTTGTGTTTTCCATGAAAAGTCACACTTATTTACCACCATGAGTTGTAAAATGAATAGAAAATATAGTCAAGACATTGACAAGGTTAGAAATAAGGATTTGTATTTGAAATAATATTTTTTTCCAGATATTCAACCTGCTCAAAGGAAGGTCAGTTTTATAGCTTCTCTAACCAGCTAAACTGTTTTCAGCTGTGCTAACATGATTGCACAAGGGTTTTCTAATCATCCATTAGCCTTCTGACACAACGAGCAAACACATTGTACCATTAGAACACTGGAGTGATAGTTGCTGGAAATGGGCCTCTATACACCTATGTAGATATTGCACCAAAAAACAGATATTTGCAGCTAGAATAGTCATTTACCACATTAACAATGTATATTAGATATTAGAGTGTATTTCTGATTAGTTTAAAGTTATCTTCATTGAAAAAAACAGTGCTTTTCTTTCAAAAATAAGGAAATTTCTAAGTGACCCCAAACTTTTGAACGGTAGTGTATGTCTGTCTGTTCCATGCAGATCTCGAACCGTTCCTCAGACTGACCTAAGATTTTATACATGTTTTGCTGAGGTTACGAGGGTGTGCATCCCCGAGTATGGAGTCACTCAGTCAAAATATGTAATTTTTATCAATAAAAGTTTAGCCACCACTCTGTCTCTTTTCATGCATGGCTTCAAGAAGTGTGGGCGGGGTTTCGGATTGACTGCGTGTTGATTGGATAATATGCAGCATCACGGCTATGCTGATTGGATAACACACAGTATCACAACCTGTCAGTCACCACAGTGTCCCTGGACAAAACAAGGAAGTGGAAAAACAAGAAATTTGACTAGAAAAAGATAATACTGAAGATTTAATGCTTACAAAAATTATACTATAAAGTTGCTGTAATTGCATAGGTCTAAAGGATAATTTGCCATATGTGGAGAACATGAGGTGCGCAAGCAGACTGGGCGGAGCGTCAGCGGGACTGGGTCTGACAAAAGATGACCGGTGTATCAACAGAGAACATGCTGGGAGAAGCAGCAGCCCAACCGGGGGAGAGCACAAACAAGGAAGTGAAAAATGACAAATTTGACTTGAAAAAGATAATACTGAAGATTTAATGCTTAAAAAATTATACCATAAAGTTGCCGTGATTGCGTAGTGTTAAGTATTTACTCTGTGTTATTATTGTTCATGTCAGAGCTCTTATTTGTGAGGTACGGGATGGCGGCCCTGGTTTCCGGTTCCGCCATCTCCAGTGGTATAAGAGGGGCTGCTGGTAGAGGGACGGTCTTTTCCGCCTTTCCTCTGCCAAGCAGCTGCATGTACGGTCGGGTATACAGAGTCCAGTTTGTTTAATAATGTAGTGTTCAGCTCCACTCCTGGCCTCGTCTTTGTCTCCGAGTTATGACACAACATTTGGCGACGAGAGATAAACTCATGGAGGCGTGTGGAACACCAAATCTTGCCATTCATGGAGCTCTTGGGGGAGCCGCCCGTGCCGTGGCCTCATTGGTATGAGGCTTTCCAGACGTACATGGTAGTGCTGGACCTGGGAAGAATGGAGAAACTGCAAGCTTGTGCATTATTAGTACACAACCTGGGAATGGAGGGACAAAGAATTTTGGGCATAGTTGGAGATGCGGACACGTATGAAGAAGTGGTTGAGTTAATGGCCTGCCATTTCAGAGCGCCGGACAACGTCATCGTTAGACGGATTAAGTTCAGACAGCGTCGCCAACAGGTAGGCGAACCGAACAAGCAGTTTGTGTCGGACTTAAGGCAGTTGGATGTTGAGTGCCGGTTCGGGCCGTTGGAAGAAGAAATGGTGTGCGACCAGTTGGTGGAACATACCAACTGCACTGCAGTCTGCTCCAAGCTGCTCACGTTCCTGGGGGAACTGACCCTGACGAGGGCTGTTGAGTTTGTGCTACAGCTAGAAGCAGCAGATAAGCTAACTTGGGAGCTAAACAAGCCTTTCGCCGGGATGTTTAAGATCCCCCATGGCCGCACAGGTAGTGGACCCGGACAGCGATGGGAGCGTCGTGGACGATGTCGAAGAGGCCAGTGCTGTACAGATGAGGTCTGCCCTGGAGAATTTTATATTTACTTATTTTTGTAGGATGTCACTTGGGTTCTAAATATTTTATTGGATTTTAGACCTTTGAGTTTTTTAACCTTTTTGACTAGTTAACTTTTAATATGACCCTTCTCTCTTACCTCTGGTTTTTCCCTCATCTCTTTGTCTTTTTATACCCTGATTGATGGAGCCTCGAGTATTTTTATCATGTTTATAGTCAGCTTCATATGTGCCTGTGTTTGTGTCTATGTTGAATGTAATTAGTGGCTTGTAAATATGGATGTCACCAGACTGCAAAACAAATCTACCTACGGGTACAAATAAAGTAACCTGAACCTGAACCTGAAGCCCAGGTGTATGGGTTGTGGGTCCACAAGGCCAGAGAGTGTGCGGCAAGAGGGAAGTGCTGTGGAAATTGCGGCCGTTTCCACCATTTTGCGAGGATGTGCCAGTCAGCTGGACAAGAGAGCCCATGCAAGACTTCAACTTCTCCTGCTCCAATGGTGGTACACATGGTGTCCCTGAGTACCGATGGGCGCATGCGCTGCACGGTAATTCTGGATGGGGTTCCGGTACTGATGTTGGTCGACACGGGAGCGGAGAGTTCTGTGTTAAATTGGGCTACAGTCAGACAGTGTTTTTCCCACTACAGGATTGGAAGTTTCTCAGTGCCGCTTTGCGGCTATAGAGGAGGATGGTTGGCCACGGTGGGTACCATCACATTGACAGCTCGGTACAAGTCGGCGATGATGGCCGCTGTGGAGTTCATTGTGACGGCTTACGGCTCCAACATCATGGGCTGCAACTTGTTTTATGGCCTTGGATTCTCCATCAGGAGTGGTGCTGGGCAAGAGTGGTCAAGTGGCGGACTGGGGGACCGACCGGTTCCAAGGGTCCACGATGATGTGGTGTGGGATGAACCATTGCTGGGCACTCCGGAAAGTGGACAGGCTGCGTCGCACTCAGGGTCACCGTGAGAGGACCCTGGTGCCAGTGTCCGAGCTGCCCTGGATGTGGGCACCGGGCGGCATGGGGGAGGACCTACAGCAACGAGTGGAGCCCAAACGATGGTCTCAGATGTGCCAGGAGCACGGCCGTGGAGGACTGGTGAACACGGGACCACAGGGGCGAGGTCAGCAGCGGATCTTCAAGCTGTTGGGGTAGGACCGAGTGGCACTGGAAGAGTGAGTGCCAGGTGGAAACACCGCAGGCCGTGCAAGGCCCCACTTGGGAGTCGCAGACTGGGTTCGGGCTCGAGCGGAGGCAAGGTCCAGGCGGTGAGACAGAAGCGGAACATGGAGCGGTACCAGGGTCGGCTGCAGGTGATAGGTGAGTGGCACGATCGATACCTGCTGCTGTTGGATGACTTGTGGTGCCATCCCAATGAGTTACGGCGTGCTCCGAAGGAGACTGGTGGGCACGACTCCAGAGGGTTGAAGCGCTCGGAGGTGTGGAGGAGAAGACGCTCCGAGGAGGAGGCAACCAGCTGTGGTCTGAGAAGCGGACTGCTGCCAGGGGTGGACTGATGGTGAAGGTCGGGGGAGGGGTTGCTCACGGGCCATCCTCACTGAGTCATGGGCGTGTTATAATTGTTCAATTGTTCTGTGTTAATAGTTTTGGGGATTATTTTAGTATGGTATATAGGAGACACGGCAGCATTTTTTTTTTCTTTTGTGGACTTAAAATAGTATAGGCAGCAGAATAACCCGCCTCACCGTGTGAGGGGTAAGATGGCAGTCTACCCGTCCCCCCTAATTTTAGTTTTTTTTTTTCAGTGTGAATGTCATAGGCCCCTTTTGGTGATTTTAGTGTGTTTATGTTTAGCGGATGATTCGGGTTCCAAATTAGGGTGGGTTGATTGTGTGTGTGTGTGTAGTTTGGACTTTCTGCAGGGGGGGAATGTTAAGTATTTATTCTGTGTTATTATTGTTCATGTCGGCGCTCTTATTTGTGTGGTATGGGATGGCGGCCCCGGTTTCTGGTTCCGCCATCTCCGTTGGTATAAGAGGGGCTGCTAGTAGAGGGACGGTCTCTTCCGCCTTTCCTTTGCCAAGCAGCTGCATGTACAGTTGGGTGTACAGAGTCTAGTTTGTTTAATAAAATAGTGTTCAGCTCCACTCCTGGCCTCGTCTTTGTCTACAAGTTATGACATAACACATACTGTAGGTCTAAAGGATAATTCGCCATATGTGGAGAACATGAGGTGTGCGAGCAGAGTGGGCAGAGCATCAGCGGGGACCGGGTCTGACGAAGAACACCAGTGTATCAACACAGAACATGCCGGGAGAAGCAGCAGCCCGACCGGGGGGAGGCACGCCCAGCCTGCCCAATCAGTAGTAAACAAAGAGTACCTGCTTCTGCTTCACCTGTGTGGTACCACTGTACTTTGCAGGACCGCAAGTCCCCCCTCCTGCCCAAGTATCTAAAAATTAAAAACTTAATACTGCCATGATTGTAGAGTGGAATGGCCAGATCAATTGCATCTCATATGCGGACACATACGCTCACTTTGACTGAATGACAACAAGATGCAAAAATGCCCAAATAACGAAATAAATCATTTTTATTTAAATATTTGCAGACAAATGGGCAACACTGATGCAACAGTTGCAGCCAAACAGGTCATTCTGCTCTCTGTGTGTGTGTGTGTGTGTGTGTGTGTGTGTGTGTGTGTGTGTGTGTGTGTGTGTGTGTGTGTGTGTGTGTGTGTGTGTGAGAGAGAGAGAGAGAATGGTGAAGGGATTGGTGCCATACCGTGGATGCCCTGAATTTCCCTCTGAGGATCAATAAAGTATACAAGATACAAATAAAAAAATAATAATAATGCTCGGTGTTTTGCAATTATAATATTGTTAAAATATAAAAGGATGCACTACAATGGGTCTCAAATATTTGTAAGCATGTCCCGTTATAGTACTGCATGAGTTTATTGACGACAGACTATAAACTACACATATAAACTAAATTATAATGGTGACTGAACAACTCCCATTCCCCAAAGTGCAAGATAGACTATTATGAATATAACTCATAAAAGATCACACAAATAAGTGATCTGACAAAAAAAAATAAACAAGCAGTTCTTAAAACAGTGGCTAATATTGGATGTCCCATTCATTTACAGTTATTCTGTAATTAATATTCACACAATCAAATAAATCTCATTTCAGTCCCTTTCATATTTGTCAAAGGCTAATGTGTGATTGCCTACATATACGTAGGCTACACCTCTGTATTCCACTTTCAAACACAGCCTACATTTGTTCCTGTAAAGCCTGATTGGGCTACCTGTTTCAGACAGGAATACTTGCTTTCTACAGGTATGCACTAGTTAACTATAAAATGAGTAAAGCTAGGGCCACCAAACCTGGTATACAGGTTCACCTTGGAATCCTGACCTCCACACACACACAAAAAAACAAAAAAACAAAAAAAAACCACCCAAAGCAATTCAATCTATTGACTAAATTGGGCAAATGCCAGAAGTACACAAGACGCCATTAGTGCAGTGTCTTCTCCCAGAGATACATGCACATTTGACAGCAAGCTGTCCTTAGAATTGTACAATTTCTTATTTATTTTTTTTTACTATAACATCATTTTGGACCAAAATTTCAAATGTATTGGAAAGAATGTGCAGTTCTTAGTTGCTTCAACAGCAGTGGCAACCTAACTTTGGGGTGGGAAAAAAACTAAACAGAATGTTAAGTACACAAACCTTTACTGCATGGCGTACCCATGTCTGAGACCACAGACTTAAGACGGAGTCCCTGGGCATGTTGTGGACCAAGTTGTTTGACGCAAGTGGGTCAGAAATATCAATGGGGAAGATTTTGTTCCCAGTAACAACAACAAAATGATTAACATGCAGCTAAGCATGCCTTTTAGGTTACCATGCTAAAATGTTTTTAACGCAGCTCAGCTAGTTAACGTAATGTGCTAACAGACTCTCCGGAGGCTGTGGTGGTCACACATAACTCAAATAGCTTGTGGAACCTAGTGACCACAAAGTAAACATCATTAAGTCAGAACAGTGTCCAGGGCAGCCATATGATCCCCAGGACTGAAAATAATGCCTTTATTTTGTGCCAGATTTGTTGTCCTATTTGCCCTAGGCACTTTCTGACCACTATGTTTTAAATTGTATTTAATTTTTTTTACATTGGGCCCATGTTTTTCCACACCAGATAACATGGAAGTTGATGGCATCAATCGGGAGAAGGCCAACAGTTATAAGAGTCCACGCTCCCAGGACCTGACGGCCAAATTAAGGAAAGCTGTTGAGAAAGGTGACGAGTTGGCCTTCAGTGAGCTGGTGTGGAGCAACCCACGCTACCTTATTGGCTCAGGGGATAATCCCACTATTGTGCAGGTAAGGGAGGATATAAACTAAAAAAAAAAAGGGCTGCAGTACTTTGTCTTATTTTTTTGTGTCTGTGATACGTTAACACAAGTATTTTTATGTCAGCGACACCCTGTCTTTGACAGTCTATTCCCCATTCCCCTTTTTTTAAGCGTGTATATTCAGAGTTAAGCACAAAAGTATGATGGCTCTGCATACAGTGCATCCGGAAAGTATTCACATTGCTTCTCTTTTTCCACATTTTGTTATGTTACATATTTTTAAATATTATTGATCTTGTGTTTTTAGTAGGTTTTTATTGTTTTTTATTTTTGGTTTCTGTTCTCCTTTTCAGACTTTGTGCTGCTGTGACAAATAAATTTCCCCAGTGTGGGATTAGTAAAGTCTTATCTTACAGCCTTATTCCAAAATGGATTAAATTAATTTTTTCCTCAAAATTCTATACACAACACCCCATAATGACAATGTGAAAAGTTTTTTGTTTTTTGTTTTTTTTAGATTTTTGCAACTTTATGAAAAATAAAAAACTAAGAAATCACATGTACATAAGTATTCACAGCCTTTCTCAATATTTTGTTGATGCACCTTTTGCAGCAATTACAGCCTCAAGTCTTTTTGAATATGATGCCACAAGCTTGGCACATCTATCTTTGGGCAGTTTCGCCCATGCCTCTTTGCAGTACCTCTCAAGCTCCATCAGGTTGGATGGGAAGCGTCGGTGCACAGCCATTTTCAGATCTCTCCAGAGATGTTCAATTGGATTCAAGTCTGGGCTCTGGCTGGGCCACTCAGGGACGTTCACAGAGTCATCCTGAAGCCACTCCTCTGATATCTTGGCTGTGTGCTTAGGGTTGTTGTCCTGCTAAAAGATGAACTGTCGCCCCAGTCTGAGGTCAGGAGCGCTCTGGAGCAGGTTTTCATCCAGGACGTCTTGGTACATTGCTGCATTCATCTTTCCCTCTATCCTGACTAGTCTCCCAGTTCCCGGCGCTGAAAAACATTCCCACAGCATGATGCTGCCACCACCATGCTTCACTGTAGGGATGGTATATCCCTGGTGATGAACGGTGCCTGGTTTCCTCCAAACATGACACCTGGCATTCACGCCAAAGAGTTCAATTTTTGTCTCATCAGACCAGAGAATTTTGTTTCTCTTGGTCTGAGAGTCTTTCAGGTACCTTTTGACAAACTCCAGATGGGCTGCCATGTGCCTTTTACTAAGGAGTGGCTTCCATCTGGCCACTCTACCATACAGGCCTGATTGGTAGATTGCTGCAGAGATGGTTATCCTTCTGGAAGGTTCTCCTGTCTCCATAGAGGAATGCTGGAGCTCTGACAGCGTGACCATCAGGTTTTTGGTCACCTCCCTGACTAAGGCCCTTCTCCTCCAATCGCTCAGTTTAGCCAGCCGGCCAGCTCTAGGAAGAGTCCTGGTGGTTCTGAACTTCTTCCATTTACGGATGATGGAGGCCACTGTACTCATTGGGACCTTCAAAGCAGCAGAAATTTTTCTGTACCCTTCCCCAGATCTGTGCCTCAAGACAATCCTGTCTCGGAGGTCTACAGACAGTTCCTTTGACATCATGCTTGGTTTGTCCTCTGACATGCACTGTCAACTGTGGGACCTTATACAGTGGGGCAAAAAAGTATTTAGTCAGCCACCAATTGTGCAAGTTCTCCCACTTAAAAGATGAGAGAGGTCTCCAATTTTCATCATAGGTATACCTCAACTATGAGAGACAAAATGAGAAAAAAAAAATCCAGAAAATCACATTGAAGGATTTTTAAAGAATTTATTTGCAAATTATGGTGGAAAATAAGTATTTGGTCACCTACAAACAAGCAAGATTTCTGGCTCTCACAGACGTGTAACTTCTTTAAGAGGCTCCTCTGTCCTCCACTCGTTACCTGTATTAATGGCACCTGTTTGAACTCATTATCAGTATAAAAGACACCTGTCCACAACCTCAAACAGTCAGACTCCAAACTCCACTATGGCCAAGACCAAAGAGCTGTCAAAGGACACCAGAAACAAAATTGTAGACCTGCACCAGGCTGGGAAGACTGAATCTGCAATAGGTAAGCAGCTTGGTGTGAAGAAATCAACTGTGGGAGCAATTATTAGAAAATGGAAGACATACAAGACCACTGATAATCTCCCTCGATCTGGGGCTCCACGCAAGAGCTCACCCCGTGGGGTCAAAATGATCACGAGAACGGTGAGCAAAAATCCCAGAACCACACGGGGGAACCTAGTGAATGACCTGCAGAGAGCTGGGACCAAAGTTACAAAGGCTACCATCAGTAACACACTACGCCGCCAGGGACTCAAATCCTGCAGTGCCAGACGTGTCCCCCTGCTTAAGCCAGTACATGTTCAGGCCCGTCTGAAGTTTGCTAGAGAGCATTTGGATGATCCAGAAGAGGATTGGGAGAATGTCATATGGTCAGATGAAACCAAAATAGAACTTTATTGTAAAAACTCAACTTGTCGTGTTTGGAGGAGAAAGAACACCATACCTCCTGTGAATCATGGGGGTGGAAACATCATGCTTTGGGGCTGTTTTTCTGCAAAGGGACCAGGACGACTGATCCGTGTAAAGGAAAGAATCAATGGGGCTATGTATCGTGAGATTTTGAGTGAAAACCTCCTTCCATCAGCAAGGGCATTAAAGATGGAAACGTGGCTGGGTCTTTCAGCATGACGATGATCCCAAACACATCGCCCGGGCAATGAAGGAGTGGCTTCGTAAGAAGCATTTCAAGGTCCTGGAGTGGCCTAGCCAGTCTCCAGATCTCAACCCCATAGAAAATCTTTGGAGGGAGTTGAAAGTCTGTGTTGCCCAGCGACAGCCCCAAAACATCACTGCTCTAGAGGAGATCTGCATGGAGGAATGGGCCAAAATACCAGCAACAGTGTGTGAAAACCTTGTGAAGACTTACAGAAAACGTTTGACCTCTGTCATTGCCAACAAAGGGAATTACATAGTATAATTCAATAACAAAGTATTGAGATGAACGTTTGTTATTGACCAAATACTTATTTTCCATCATAATTTGCAAATAAATTCTTTAAAAATCCTTCAATGTGATTTTCTGGATTTTTTTTTTTCTCATTTTGTCTCTCATAGTTGAGGTATACCTATGATGGAAATTGGAGACCTCTCTCATCTTTTAAGTGGGAGAACTTGCACAATTGGTGGCTGACTAAATACTTTTTTACCCCACTGTATAGACAGGTGTGTGCCTTTCCAAATCATGTCCAGTCAACAGAATTCACCACAGGTGGACTCCAATTAAGCTGCAGAAACATCTCAAGGATGATCAGTGGAAACAGGATGCACCTGAGCTCAAGTTTGAGCTTCATGGCAAAGGCTGTGAATACTTATGTACATGTGATTTCTTAGTTTATTTTTTTTTCCACAATATTTTTTATTGAACCTTTTTTTTTTTTTTTTACAAACATGGCACAAACAATTAAACACTAACACTAAAGTAATTTAAAAAAAAAAAAAGAAAACACTAATTACAAAAAAAAATGTACTAAAAACACCAACAACCACAAACAAAGGCAAGTCATCAACAATGCTCCTCTGCTTAGTCTAGGTAATCTATTACATAAGTATACATATTATACATTCACCAATTTGGAATTTGCAAGGTCCACACACATCATTCACCTTCTTCTTCAGAAGTTATGTTTAATTTCTTTACATAGTCAATGAAAGGTCTCCATATATTCTCAAACACATTTTCCTTTGATTTCAGTATGTGTGTTATTCTTTCTAGTGGAAGGTTTGTTAACATCTGTCTTAACCACTGAGTCACATCTGGTCTATGAGTCTTTTTCCACAGTAGTGCAATACATTTTTTGGCATTAAGCAAACTGAGGTCTATGAATGCTCTTTCACTCTTTTTAAAATTATGCTTTTCTGGATACAGACCCAACAAAAACAGTTTAGGGTTCAATGTGATTTGTTTTGAAATTATTTTTTCAATTGTTACCCTCACCTCTTCCCAAAACATTCTGATTTTTCTACATTCCCATAAACAGTGAAATAGGGTTCCTTTACTTTCCATACATTTTGTGCATGTATCTGGTATTATTTTTGTTATATCTATTTAACTCCACTGGTGTAACATACATCCGCATTAACCATTTAAAATGTATCAATTTAAGACGTACATTTATTGATTTGGTTTGAGCTTCTGTACAAGCCAATTCCCATTGTTCCTCTGCAATTTCAATTTGCAGGTCTTCTTTCCAATAATTCAGTCTTTTCTGTGAGTTTTCACTTGAGAATAGTGTCAATGAGTTATAAAACTCTGAAATAATACCCTTTCTCTTACTATCTTTCGTCAAAATTTTTTCCAAGGATGAATAAGTAGGTCGGGTGAGAGCATTATTTTGATTTCGGTGGCGCAGTGGTTTAGCACTGTGGCAGCACAGTTTTACCCTCGGCTGGGGGATCGCGGGGATCATGAGATCGTGGGCTCGATCCCAGCCCCCGACCAACGGTGAGCTGTGTGGAGTTTGCATGTTCTCCCCGTGTTGCGCGGGTTTACTCCGGGATTTCTCCGGTTTCCTCCCGCATACCAAAAACATGTAGGTTTAGGGCGCTCGCGCACGCAGCGACCAGCAGCCAGTGGCTTGTCACCAGACTGCAAACCAAATCTACCTACGGGTACAAATAAGTAACAAAAAAAAATTAAAAAAAATAAAATTCCTAAGCTGAAGATATTTAAAAAATGTGTTCTATTAAGATTGAATTTAATCCTCAGTTCTTCAAAAGACATTATGTTATCTGAACGTGTCAAATATAAGTCTTGAATCTTCTGAATCCCTTTTAAATTCCATACTTTAAATACAGCATCCGCTCTCCCTGGTGTAAAATATTGATTACCCCATATTGGGCTAAATAGTGATAAGTGTGGTTCTTTTAAATATTTTTTGGTTTCACACCATATTTTGATCATACGCTTTACAATTGGATTTTTAACTTGTTTCTGTAATTTTTTAGCCGTGTCTGAGTATATGAATAAGGGAAGAGGTAAAGGTAAATTGTATGATTCCATTTCAGTCCGGTGAGGGAGATCATTTGATGAAAAATAATATGTCATAGACCTCAGTTGTGCTGACCAGTAATACAACATTAAGTTTGGACATTTCAGACCTCCACGATCAAATGGTAAATATAGTAAGGACAGACGTAATCTAGCCTTCCTATTGTTCCATATAAATTCCACTAACTTTTTTTTAATTCTTGAGAATAGATTTGAAGGTGGTGGTAAAGGAATGTATTGAAATAAATAAAGTATTTTTGGTAAGATATTACTTTTAAGTATATTAATTCTCCCGATCATCGACATTGGTAGTGACATCCATCTCTGAAGTAACTCATTAATATCTGTCATTAAGGCTTCATAGTTGGCACTGGCGACTGATTCTAGCTTAGGCAAAATTTGAATTCCTAAATATTTAAACTGATTTACAACATTGAATTGATTTACCTCAGGAGCTGGGTGATTTCTCTGGGTCTCATTTAGCATTAATATGGAAGATTTAGTTTTATTTATTTTATATCCTGATATTTCCCCAAAGTTCTTTATTAAATTTAACAAGGTCGGAATTGATTTTTTAAAATTCGACAAAAACAAAATTATGTCATCGGCATACAGGGAGATGTTATGTTCTGTTGGTCCAACTTTAATTCCATATATTTGTGGATGTAAACGTACTGCCATTGCTAAAGGTTCAATTGCCATAGTAAACAATAAGGGTGAAAGTGGACAGCCTTGTCGACATCCTCTATTGATTTTTATTGATTTTGAGATATTGCTGTTTGTTAGGATTTCTGCTGTAACATTATTGTATATTATCTGAACCCATTTAATGAAATTATTTCCAAGTCCAAACCTTTGTAGGACTTCAAAAAGAAAGGGCCATTCGACCCTATCAAAGGCCTTTTCGGCGTCCAATGATAGGAGAGCTGTATCTGGTGCTTCTTTATTGGAATAAACAATATTAAATAGTCTTCTTACATTATGGAAGCCTTGTCTTCCCATTATAAAGCCATTCTGATCTCGGTTAATAATATTTGGTAATATTTCTTGTAATCGTCATGCTAAAATTTTACAGATTATCTTAAGGTCAGCATTTAATAGGCTTATTGGTCTCATGTTTTCACATTTATTAGGGGGTTTACCTGATTTTGGCAACAGTATAATTACGGTATTATTCATGTATGGTGGTAAATTACTATTTTGAAATGCTTCTAAAACCATTTCCAAAAGTGGTTTTATTAATTTATTCTTAATTTTTTTATAGAGGTCAACTGGAAAACCATCTGGTCCTGCTCTTTTTCCTGATTTCATATCATCAATGGCTTGCCCAACTTCCTCTTGACTAATTTTAGACTCCAGTATCTCCCTGTTTTCATTTGGAATACACGGTATAGATAATCCATACAAAAACCCATTTAGTTTTGTTAAGTCAGTTTAATTTTTTGTATCATATAGTTTTTCATAATAATCTCTAAAGGCACTATTAATTTCTAAAGGATCTATAATTGCCTGTCTGTTACTTATAATGCTGGTAATTGGTGTTTTAAATTCTAATTGTTTAATCTGCCATGCCAATAATTTTCCTGATTTTTCACCTTGTTCATAAAAAGTTTGCTTCAATCTTAGAAGACTCGAGGCAGCTCTATTCACTGATTTTTTTTGTCATATTCAGCTCTCAGAATCAGTAATTCGTTCTCTAACTGTGGGTTACTTCCTGCATACACTTTTTCTTGAAGAATTTTTATTTTACGTTCCAATTGGACTCTCTCCTCTAGAGTCTTCTTAGATTTTGAACCTGTATAACTAATAATGTGCCCCAAATAAAAGCTTTGAAAGCCTCCCACTTTATACATGCTGATGTTTGTGTAGTATTGATATCAAAGAACTCATCTATCTGTTTTTCTATGTACTTAACAAATTCCTCATCCTGAAGCCATTTATGCTGAAAATGCCACCTACCTGGATCCTTTGTCAATTTCTTATCTACATATATTAGACAGCAGGGTGCATGATCAGAGATCACGATGTTATCATAGAAACAGTTTTGAATCTTGGACCTTAATTCTGTGGAGATCAAAAAGTAGTCAATACGTGAGAATGTCTTATAGGTATTAGAATAACAAGAATAGGCTTTGACTTGTGGTTTCATTTCTCTCCATATATCTAGCAATCTCAATTCTTTCATAAAATGATTAATGGTCATCCTGCATCCATTGTGCGTACAGTCCAGTCCTGTTGATCTATCTATACTGGGATTCAATGTACAATTAAAATCCCCTGCTATTATATGTTGCCCTGTAAGTGATGCTAAAGTAAGAAATAAATTAACGAAGAAGTTTTGATCATCAGTATTGGGACCGTATAAGTTCACCAGATTTATATTTTCTAATAACAAAGATCCTTGGATGATTAGATATCTTCCTAATTTGTCTCCAATTACATTTTTCACTTGAAATGGGACTGTTTTGTGTATGAGAGTCATAACTCCCCTAGCTCGGGATGAAAATGATGAGGTGAACACATTTCCTTGCCATCTTCTCCTAATTCTTTTTACATCCTCCTCTATTAGATGAGTTTCTTGTAAAAGCACAATTTTTGAATCTATGTCTTTTATTTTATTCATAACTTGTTTGTTTTTTTAGATTTTGTAGACCTCTGCAATTCCATGAAGTTAAATTAAGATTAACGCTTTGATCTATGATCAATAAGGAGTTTGAGATTACCTTGCAATATAAACATGCTCATACAGAGAAGCAAAAACATGGATGGTTGAACATTCATCCTACAAACTACACAAAAACAAATTCCCTTTCCTCACATTCGTGGTAATCCCCCCCCAAAATCAAAAAAAATTCAGTCTCCCGTTATAGCTAGTGACTGTTCCACACCTGCGAGGATCAGTCAAACCACTCTCTCTTTCTCCTCTCAATCACCCTGACACTACTACTTTTTTAATGACATTAACTCTCTTCTGTAGTTTTTCCAACATAACTTCAAAGTTTTATAGCAACTTTGTACATCATAGCTTTTTTTTTTTTTTTATAATACAATCTGTATTTTGTAGACATGTTATATGTTTCAGATCAATCAGATGCCTGTACAAATGCTTAAATGTTCTACCTTTATCATGTTCATGCTTGACTCCCACCAGTCTCCTCCTGGATCTGCTTAATGAGCTCCTGCGCCTCTTGAGGGGTCTTGAAGGTGTGGGTTCTGCCCTTATATGTGACCAGCAGTCTTGCCGGTTGAATCACTCCGTGACGAATAGTTTTTTATTTTTAATAAATTTGCAAAAATCTAAAAAAAAAACTTGTTTCACATTGTCATTATGGGGTATTGTGTGTAGAATTTTGAGGGGGAAAAAGTGAATTTAATCCATTTTGGAATAAGGCTGTAACATAATAAAATGTGGAAAAAGGGAAACACAGTGAATTCTTTTTGGATGCACTGTATGTTTTGGTGAAAAAAAATTCTTTGTCAGTTTCGTGCTTAACCCCTTGCACTCCGGGCAATTTTCCTAAAAATGCCAAAAAAAAAAATATGCCCAAAGTAAATCGAAAGCTGTTATTCAACCCTTTGCAGCATCTTCATGGGGTTGGTCTCATTTAAAAGAAAACACTTTGAATTTTTTGGCAAAAAAAAAAACATGATCTCTCTACGTGCTCCGGCCACTGAGTTACAGTCATCTAAACATACTGAACTTGAAGAAAATAAATTTGGACACGGTGTTTTTTTGGATACAAATGCTTGCAAATAACACACAGCTGTCCGATCCAGCTGGAAAATGCAACAGAAATGTAGAACCAAGTGTTATCAAGCTGAGATCCAAATTTGGTAACAATACAACAAAAAATGAATATTTTACACAGCTTTGTTCCCAGGCGTTTTGGAACTGTGCCAAATTGTGCCAAATGGCACAGTTTGGAAAAACGTCTGTAACTTTTGAATAATTCAATGTAGAATCTTCATTTGGGGCTCTAATGAAAGGTCACATTCAGGGCTGTGTCTGTGTCTGTGTGTGTGTGTGGGGGGGGTTTGTCTCCCCCCCCCCCCCCCCGCAACAAAGGACGGAGTTCGGCCCTCGCTACATGACGGATTACACTCCTTGCATGTTTCCACAGCAACGCTGTCACAGCAGCCCCCCCCCCTCGCTACTGTGTGTGTGTGTGTGGGGGGGGGGGTTGTCCCCCCCCTCGCTACAGAAGACGGCCATCGCTACATGATGGAATAGACTCATATGCTTCCCCCCGCGGACCGGGGGCGTTTGGACCTTGAACCCCCCCCCCCCGCTCCTCTTCTGCAGCGGGGGGGGGGGGGGGGCCTTCACGGTCCGAACACGGCAAATGAACCGTTTATCGCGGCGCACGCACTTCGTACTTCGTGCGCGGTACAGTTGTAATTTACCGATCGGTCGAAAGTCATTTTTGGATTACAGTTTTCAGGGAGGAATAATAATTTAGCTTATAACACCTTACCTCTTCACAGCAGCAGAGTCCTGGCGAACTTCTCTTCCCCATTGTCAGACGAACGCGACGCTGGTCCGCTCGTGGATCCCGATCAAAACATAATTCCAATATTGCGGTTTTGGTGAATGATTTACGACCTTTGTCGTCGGCCTCCGTCGGTCTATGATGACGGAAGAGAATCCTAATCCTATTCTGCTGGAATGAATGCAGGTCCCACTTGTGGGTGTTTTCCATGCTGCTGGGTGAGCCTGGGTCTGTAGCAGGTTCGTCCAGCGTCCTTTGTTTTCATCTGCTGCAACAGTAAATATCTCTTCACCCAGCCCGAATTTCTGTGCTTCAATTGGCTCCTGCATTCACAGTAGGCGGGTCCTCCTTCCTAGGTTTTCATTCATTGGCTCGTCATGGTTTCAGAAACCCAATTCAAGGCTCTTATTTTTTTTTCCACAATATCTTTATTGAACCTTTTTTTTTTTTTAACAAACATGATACAAACAATCAAATACTAACACTAAAATACTACAAAAAAAAAATGCACTAAAAACACCAACAACCACCAACAAAATCAAGTCTTCAACAATGCTCCTCTGTTTAGTCTAGACAATCCAATACATAAGTATACATATTATGTTCACCAGTTTGGAATTTACAAGGTCCACACACATCATTCACCTTCTTCTTCAAAAGTTATGTTTAAATTTTTTACATAATCAATAAAAGGTCTCCATATATTCTCAAACACAATTTCCTTTGATTTCAGTATATATGTTATTCTTTCTAATGGAAGGTTTGTTAACATCTGTCTTAACCACTGAGTCACATCTGGTCTATGAGTCTTTTTCCATAATAGTGCAATACATTTTTTGGCATTAAGCAAACTGAGGTCTATGAATGTTCTTTCACTTTTATTAAAATTATGCTTTTCTGGGTACAGACCCAACAAAAACAGTTTAGGATTCAATATGATTTGTTTTGAGATTATTTTTTCAATTGTTACCCTCACCTCTTCCCAAAACATTCTTATTAATCTACATTCCCATAAACAATGAAATAGGGTTCCTTTACTTTCCATGCATTTTGTGCATGTATCTGGTATATTTTTGTTATATCTATTTAACTCCTCCGGTGTAACATACATCCGCGTTAACCATTTGAAATGTATCAATTTAAGGCGTACATTTATTGATTTGGTTTGAGCTTCTGTACAAGCCAATTCCCATTGTTCCTCTGAAATTTCAATTTGCAGATCTTCTTTCCAGTAGTTTAATCTTTTCAGTGAATTTTCACTTGAAGATAGTGTCAATGAGTTATAAAACTCTGAAATAATACCCTTTCTTTTACTATCTTTCATCATCATTTTTTCCAAGGATGAATAAATAGGTCGAGTGAGAGCTTTATTTTGATTTGATCGAATAAAGTTTCTAAGTTGAAGATATTTAAAAAAAATGTGTTCTATTGAGATTAAATTTGATCCTCAGCTCTTCAAAAGACATTATGTTGTCTGCACATGGCAAATATAAATCCTGAATCTTTTGTATCCCTTTTAAATTCCATACTTTAAATACAGCGTCCGCTCTCCCTGGTTTAAAATATTGATTACCCCATATTGGACTAAATTGTGACAATAACTGTGGTTCTTTTAAATAGTTTTTAGCTTCACACCATATTTTGATCATATGCTTTACAAATGGATTTTTAACTTGTTTTTGTAATTTTTTTGCCGAGTCTGAGTATATGAATATGGGAAGAGGTAAAGGTAAATTGTATGATTCCATTTCAGTCCAGTGAGGGAGATCATTTGATGAAAAATAATATGTCATAGACCTCAGTTGTGCCGACCAATAATACAACATAAAATTTGGACATTTCAGACCTCCACGATCAAATGGTAAATATAATAAAGACAAACGTAATCTAGCCCTCCTGTTGTTCCATATAAATTCCACTAACTTATTTTTTATTCTTGAGAATAGATCTAAAGGTGGTGATAAGGGAATGTATTGAAATAAATAAAGTATTTTAGGTAAAATATTACTTTTAAGTATATTGATTCTCCCGATCATCGACATTGGTAGTGACATCCATCTCTGAGTTAACTCATTGATATCTGACATTAAGGCTTCATAGTTGACACTGGCGACTGATTCTAGCTTAGGCATAATTTGGATTCCTAAATATTTAAACTGATTTACAACATTGAATTGATTTACCTCAGGGGCTGGGTAATTTCTCTGGGTCTCATTTAGCATTAATATTGAAGATTTAGTTTTATTTATTTTATATCCTGATATTTCCCCAAAATTCTTTATTAAATTCAACAAGGTTGGAATTGATTTTTTTAGATTCGACATAAACAAAATTATATCATCGGCGTACAGGGAGATTTTATGTTCTGTTGGTCCAACTTTAATTCCATATATTTGTGAATGTAAACGTATCGCTATCGCTAAAGGTTCAATTGCCATAGTAAACAGTAAAGGTGAAAGTGGACAGCCTTGTCGACATCCTCTATTGATTTTTATTGGTTTTGAAATATTGTTATTTGTTAGGATTTCTGCTGTAGCATTATTGTATATTATTTGAACCCATTTTATGAAATTATTTCCAAGTCCAAACCTTTGTAGGACTTCAAAAAGAAAGGGCCATTCAACTCTATCAAAGGCCTTTTCGGCGTCCAATGATAGGAGAGCTGTATCCGGTGCTTCTTTATTAAAATAAATAATATTAAATAGTCTTCTTACATTATGGAAGCCTTGTCTACCCTTTATAAAGCCTTTCTGATCTCGATTAATAATATTTGGTAAAATTTCTTGTATTCGTCTTGCTAAAATTTTACAGATTATCTTAAGGTCGGCGTTTAATAGGCTTATTGGTCTCATATTTTCACATTTATTAGAGGGCTTACCTGGTTTTGGCAGCATCAAGGCTCTTATTAGTCGAATGAGAGGTCAATCAGATGAACTAATCTGTTTGCGGCTGTCTGCAGCTTTTTTTTTCAGTGGCGCTTGGAGGCCAGCACCATCTCCATCTGCACCATCATCAGTATATCATGCATCATGCGTCCGAGCGCACACGAGTGCGCTCTCGTGCGCCCTAGGACGCAGAGACTTGCCCGCCCGCGGAACAACGGAGCGCAAGTGGTTAACTTACTCCATAAACATCACTATTTCTTAAGCCCTAGTTATTAAAGGGCACATGGAGGCTTTGGACAAAATTGTGCTTCCTTTAATGAGGATTCCTCATCTGTGCGGTTGTTTCTCTGTTTCATTTGTTCAGGAGGGCTGCCGCTACAATGTAATGCACGTAGCAGCCAAGGAAAACCAAGCGGGGATCACTCAGCTGCTTCTGGACACCTTGGAAAACCCAGAATTCATGCGCCTCATGTACCCGGACGACCAGGAAGAAATGTTGCAGAAGCGTATCCGCTACATTGTAGATCTTTACCTCAACACTCCAGATAAGGCTGTCAGTTTTCTAAATAAATAAGATTTGTTTTTAGATATGCTTAACAGGTTGTGTGTATAATACATCTGAATATATTTGAAATTCTGTTCCAGGGTTTCGAAACACCACTTCACTTTGCTTGCAAGTTTGGCTGCCCAGATGTTGTTAATGTGCTTTGTGCCCATCCTGACATTGACAAGAACCGTGAGAACAAGGATGGCGACAAGCCTTGTGATGTAAGCGGTTGCATTTTGAACTCTTATTTACCTAACCTTCATATGCTGTTAAAAAATTGTTACATTGTCACCATTAAGGAGCAAAATTGTATATGTTAATATTTTTCAACCTTTTTTTGCATAAATCTTTTAATCAACTTCAGTCTTGATCATCACCAATATTAAATTAATTTCAGAATTTTAACGTTTTATGGGCCAGTGTTTGTGATGGTATTGTAGGAAACTCGAAATGAAGAGACTGAATGATTTTTCAGTATAGGTTTATTCCATCTCAAGTCCTACAGCTCCTCTCGCAGTCAGGGAATGAAGAGGCCGAGCTGAGATAAACCACATACCTTTATACTGTTACAACAGACACAAATCACATTCACATCAAACACAGAATTCCATTCATAATTAATCCTCCCATTGTCCTCTCGGCTTCTCTGTCTGACCCTATGAGTCAGACAGTCTCTTCAGGTTCACTCTCAGATCTTCTTACTTCTCC
Organism: Pholidichthys leucotaenia; assembly: GCA_020510985.1. Taxonomy (NCBI): domain Eukaryota; kingdom Metazoa; phylum Chordata; class Actinopteri; order Cichliformes; family Pholidichthyidae; genus Pholidichthys; species Pholidichthys leucotaenia. Next base: position 153,010,439 of record CM035838.1, read on the forward strand.
TCTAGTCCACAGGGGGTCCAGACTCAATGTCCATCTGGGGCGTGATGTCAATACACACTGTGAGCTCGAAGTTCCTTCATGTCTGGGTCTCTGCCAAGGAATATGTGAGCTACATAATGTTACGCCACATCACTCCCCCTGAAATGCCCAAGAACGGACATACACCAACCTTAAGTCAATAATGGACAGTCATACACACTATGTCAAGAAAGGACACAAACACACCGCCCTCATGTCCACAATGGGCAGTCATACACATTACACTCTTACAGCGCCCCCCCCCCCCCCTTTGCAGGATCTACAGCACAATTTACACGGGTTGATCAAAATACACATCACTCTGCCCGTTGCTTAGGCTTCAATCTCCTCCCGAATCTGCTGAACGCAGGCTTCGCAGCCTGTGTTGTGCCGTCCTGCAGCGCGCCTGTGGAATGAGGGGGAGAAGGGTTATTTGCCCCCTGCTGGGGAACTAGGGGCTGTCCCTTGGGAGGCCTGCCGCGTCGAGGCGCCCCCGCCGGCCATACAGGTTCGTCACGTAACACAAAAGCAGGCTTTAATCTGTCAACACTGATTGTCTCTTTCCTGCCCCCCAAGTCCAGTACAAAATATTTCTCCCCGGTTTCCAGCACTCGGAACGGACCATCGTAAGGCAAAGCCTTGGGAACAGAAACCCGCGGAAACGTGTGATGAGCGGGGCCCGGGAGCATTTCTGCCCCCGTGCCAATTAGAGGTCCCCACACCGGGGGGCGCTCGGGTCCTGCATGGGCTGGCAGGAACTCTCCTGGCAGTCTGAGAGGTTGAGTAAACACAAATTCAGCAGGTGAGGCATCTAAATCCTCCTTGGGTGCCGAACGCAACCCCAATAAAACCCATGGCAGTTTACCCAATTTGTATCCGTGAGCGACGCTCTGAGGGCTGCCTTCAACGACCTGTGAAAACGCTCGCATAAACCGTTGGCCTGTGGGTGATAAGCGGTGGTGCGATGAGCTGTTGCCCCTAAGCCGCTGGCCATGGCTGACCATAGCTCTGAAATGAACTGCGGACCCCTATCGGACGTAATGTCCGACGGGACTCCGAACCACGCTACCCAGGCTGTTAAAAAAACGCGAGTTACCTCTGCCGCTGTGGTAGACTGCAGTGGGACCACTTCCGGCCAACGCGTGGTCTGGTCCACCATTGTCAGGAGATGTGTGAACCCCTTGCGAGGGCGGCAGGGGTCCCACTAGATTTACGTGCACATGATCAAACCTCTTAGCCGGGATGTGGAAAGGCTCTAAAGGAGCTTTTGTGTGTCTGTGAACTTTGGCCCACTGGCAGGACATGCAGGCTCTAGCCCACTCCTTCACGTGCTTGCGCAGGCTCGGCCAAACAAACTTCTCTGCTACCATTTTCACCAAAGCGCGTACTCCCGGGTGTGCCAGGGAGTGCACCGCGTCAAAAACACGACGGCGCCACGTGGCCGGCACCACTGGGCGAGGTCGCCCGGTGGATACATCGCAAATAAGCGGGGGTGAACCGGTTTGTAAACTTACGTTCTCCAGCCTTAACCCTGTTGGTCCAGACAGGAGCGCGCGCATGTCTGTGTCCTCGCCCTGCTCTGCTGCCATGGCCGCGTAATCTATCCCTACATGCACCGGAGCCGCGTGCGCGTCCGCGCTGTTACCGCGCTCCGCGTCTGCGGCGCTACAGCCCCCATCCGCGCGGACAGGTGCTGTTACCGCTTGCGAGAGGCAGTCCGCCACCACATTAAATTTACCGGCTACATGCTGTATATCGGTGGTGAATTCTGAAATTGCGGCCAGCTGCCTCTGCTGTCGGCCTGACCATGGTTCAGAGACTTTGGACATTGCAAAAGTTAACGGTTTGTGGTCGACAAAAGCGGTGAAACGCCGCCCTTCCAACCAGAACTGGAAATGGCGAATGGTCAGGTGGAGCGCTAGCAGTTCCCTGTCAAACGTGCTATATTTTCGCTCCGCATCGCGTAGGGACCTGCTAAAAAAAGCGAGTGGTTGCCAAGCCCCGGCGACTTGCTGTTCTACCACGGCTCCTATGGCCACATCTGACGCGTCTGTGGTTAGCGCTATTCGGGCTGCCGGGTCTGGGTGAGCCAGCAGCGCTGCATTCGCTAGTGCTTTCTTAACCTCAGTGAATGCGCGCTCCCGCTCCGGGGACCACTCAATCGCATTGGAGGGCTTTTGTTTTTTTAGCGCGACATACAACGGTTGCATGAGCTGCGCCGCGTGAGGTATGAAACGGTTGTAAAAGTTTATCATGCCTAAAAATTCCTGCAACGCTTTTACCGTTTGTGGCTGGGGAAACTCAGCCACCGCGCGTACTTTGGAGGGCAGCGGAACTGCACCCTCTGGGGAGACGCGGTGCCCCAAAAAATCGATCTGTGCTGCGCCGAAATGGCACTTGGCTGGGTTGATTATCAACCCGTGCGCTCCCAACCGCTGAAAAACAGTTCTGAGGTGACTCTCGTGTTCCTCCTCAGAGGCGCTGGCGACTAAAATATCATCTAAGTAGACAAAAACAAAAGGGAGGTCGCGCAAAACGGCATCCATCATGCGTTGGAAGGTTTGCGCAGCGCCTTTAAGGCCAAAAGGCATGCTCAAAAATTCAAAAAGCCCGAAAGGGGTTATTACGGCTGTCTTGGGAATGTCCTCTGATCGGACCGGGACCTGTTGATAACCGCGGACCAGGTCTATTTTAGAAAAAATTTGTGCCTTGGCCAAATGCACCGAAAAATCTTGGATATGCGGGATTGGGTAGCGGTCCTGCGCTGTGGCATTGTTTAACCTGCGATAATCGCCGCACGGTCTCCACGAGCCGTCCGCCTTCGGTACCATGTGGAGGGGGGAAGCCCAAGCGGACTTCGAGCGGCGAATTATGCCCAACCTTTCCAGGTTGGCGAACTCCTCACGCGCAATAGAGAGCTTAGCTGCATCCAGGCGCCGAGCCTTTGCAAAAACCGGTGGACCACTTGTGGTTATAAAGTGCTCCACCCCGTGCTTCGCCACCTTAGCTGAAAACGTGGGAACTGTGAGTGCTGGGAACTGGTTTAGGAGAGTGTGGAACTTACCTCCTGCTGCGGCGGCGTTGGCCTGTACTGACAGCGAGGACACTCGCGCTGCACAGGGAATAGAACAAAAAGAGAGTGCATTAACCAAGCGTCTATTAGCCAGATCTACCAGCAAGCCATGTGAACACAAAAAGTCGGCGCCCAACATGTTAAAACTCACCGCCGCTACTATGAAGGTCCATTCATAGTTGCGGCCGTGCAAGGACAGGTGCAGAGTTCTTTTGCCAAACGTCTTGATCGACGAGCCGTTTGCGGCTGTTGCTCCATCTCCGCGGGGGCTGGCCGCCCGGTCCGCGTAGGTCACGGTGATGAAGCTCCTCTGTGCTCCGGTGTCAACGAAGAATCGCCGTCCGGAGCTCGCGTCCGTCAGGTAGAGCAGCTTGTTCCGTTCGCCGAGGGTCGAAGCTGCCAGCGACCTCCGGCTCTTTGCACTTCCCTGCTTCCTGAAGTTGCATGACGGGACGCACCTGTGCGCGAAACGTCGATGGTAGAAGCACATCTCGTTCTCTCCTCTGCTCCGGGATCGCGCTGCCGCTGTTGTCGCTGGGGTCGGCTCTGCTGCCACCGGTTCTCCGTCGCCCTGGGCCGCCGTGCCGAGGTCCGCTGCTGCCGCTGCCGTCTCCTGCTCGCCGCATGCGTCCAGGAGTCGCTCTGCTTCCAAAGCCAGCGCGCGGAAGTCCTGCTGGTCCACACACCTCATGCTGGACAGGGAGCCTCTCATGTGCGCTGAAAGGGTCCTCAAAAAGATGTGTTTAAATAAAAACGCATCGTTGCCTGCCCCGATCATCTGCAGCATGTCCTCCATGAGGACGGTCGGCCTGCGTCCTCCTCTGTCGCGCAGGTCCAGGAGTGTTCTGGCCCTCACCTCGGCCGATGGCACAAAGCTCCGAATGAGGGCGGCTTTCAGGGCGTCGTATTTGCCAGCAGCGGGCGGCTGCTGCACCAGGCTCCGCGCACATCGGGCTGTGCGGCTGTCGAGTCTTGCGATGACATTGTGGAACTTAATGTCATCCTCTGATACCCCGTTAAGCACGAACCGTGATTCCACGTGTTGGAACCATGAGTGCGGGTCCTCTTGCCAGAACTCGGGGAATCTAATGGAGTTTACGCCGGTGTGGGCGGTCTCCGGTGAGTCAGGTTCGGAGTCGGAGAGACGACCTCCAAGTCTTTCCATTTTTCTCACGTGTGGGTCACCAATGTAGGAAACTCGAAATGAAGAGACTGAATGATTTTTCAGTATTGGTTTATTCCATCTCAAGTCCTACAGCTCCTCTCTCAGTCAGGGAATGAAGAGGCCGAGCTGAGATAAACCACATACCTTTATACTGTTACAACAGACACAAATCACATTCACATCAAACACAGAATTCCATTCATAACTAATCCTCCCATTGTCCTCTCGGCTTCTCTGTCTGACCCTATGAGTCAGGCAGTCTCTTCAGGTTCACTCTCAGATCTTCTCACTTCTCCTCTAGTCCACAGGGGGTCCAGACTCAATGTCCATCTGGGGCGTGATGTCAATACACACTGTGAGCTCAAAGTTCCTTCATGTCTGGGTCTCTGCCAAGGAATATGTGAGCTACATAATGTTACGCCACAGTATCACAAATTTTTCTTAAACCCCCCCCACACACACACAAAAATTGTAATATTTTCAATAATCTGAACACAAGTGGATTTTTCTTGGGGGGATTATTACAGTCTTGGATATGTCAATGATTAGAAAGTTGATTAAAAGTTTTATGCGAAAAAATATTAACAGATGATTTGTATAGAGTTTTTGAAGAGGACACTTTTGTCCCTTAATGGTAACAATTTAGGTTATACAGTGTAAAAATAGAGTAATATGTAATTTTTGTTTGAAATATCAAAATTAGTTAAAAAAAAATACACACTTTTGCCAAATATCATAGCAAAAAGCACAACCACAGCTAAGTTACCAAAAAATTGAAAAGGACACTTTTGTCCTTATCAGATATGAGGGCTAAATCAGAAACACACAGTAATAAAAAAAATGGCATAGTCTGTCTTATCAGGGATGAATGCATGGAATGAATTCATGAATGCTTATACAGATAAAATAAAGCCGTCCTGTTGCCTTGCACAGCACTGTAGAACCCTGACATCTTGGCAATAGTTGTTGAGGGGGTAGTTATGGCACTCAGGTTTTTAAACTGTGACCACTCAGTGGGCATTGTAAGCTAAATTTAGCTCAGCTTTTCCATCCACAGCTGTCTGTCTCTAGGTGTGTCATTTTTATTTGATTTCTTTGTCCTCCACACAGCTCATCTGTAGCAGAAGAAATAAAACTCAAGAAGTGAAGCAGAAGATAAGTAAATACCTGGAGGGTAAGGATAAACACATCACTTAGACATAATAGATATAAGGAAATATACTGCCTTAGCAGAGGTTTGGCCTCTCTGGGTGCTTCTAATTGTCAAACTAACTACCAAATATTCCCATTAAGTTGTCAGTAGAAATGTGCAGCACATATGTGTGAATGGACTCAGGCGTGAGAAGCATAAATGTAAAGTCCATGTCCATGTCAGAAAATGCCTTTACAGTGTGATTATAATATTTTTCATCTGCCCTACTTTTTAATAAGAATGTCTCCTGCTATTGTTCTTTTAAAATAACATTGTCATCAAATTCAGATCTAATTAAAATGTTATCTAAACATTCCTCTTATTTCCAGACCGCTGCTTTATCCCTTTGCTGAGGGCAACAGATAACACCTCACATCCCATCATTGGTGCGCCGTGGTCACCCGAGTGTCCAGAAAGCCTCTCATTAATCCAATGTCATGTGAGAAGCCCCAAGGATCCCATGATGACAGTCACGGCTTTTGCTGGCCCGCTGAGCCCTTCAAAGGCAAGTTCTTTACCTACTTATAATTGCAAATGTTTAAAACATCATAGAAACCTGTTTTCTGACCACACCATATTGGATTTTGATGTAGGCAGAGGACTTTCGTCGCTACTGGAAGACTCCACCCAGAGAACGGGCAGAGTTTTTCCACCACATCCTTAAATCTGATCCTGACCGAGGGGCAGAGAGAGTGGGCAGGTATGTTCAAAACCTTACTCTTCTTTTCATTTCTTGATGTGTTTCCACAAAGCTGTTGGAAAGCTTTTGAAGGGAAATGTTTCTGCACAAACTAGTAAAAGGAAAAAAAAAAAAAAACCAGTGTAGTGGTGAAATAATACAAGTTGTCCTCTATTTACAGAGACCTGGCTCATGAGATGGGCCACCCCTGGGCAGAGTACTGGGACTTCTTAGAGAGTTTTGTGGATCTATCCTCAGCTGAAGGGCTACAGAAACTGGAAGAGTATCTGAGCAAGAAGGACTTCAGCCGACGGGCTCGTGAGGAAGCTGGAGAGAATGAGACCAGCAACAGGTTTAGAACTCCTTCTCCAGGTACCCTCTCTTTTTTTCATCAGGAAGCTAAAAGTGTTGAAAGAGTAAACATTTCTGAAACGGGAAACTAAATTGTTTACACGTCATTTTCATTAAACAGGATGAAACATGATTTTCACCTTTTCAGTGCATTTTTGCATGAATTTGGGAATCTGGAGTAGCTACCAATGCACAAACTCAGAAAACACAACCCTGTTACTTTGTTAGGTCTTACTGGGTTTCGTTCACTTAGTCATTCTGATTTGCTTCCAACTGGGACAAAACACCCAGAGCTCTATGGAATGATACCAACCTCCCAGCTTTATCTCCACCCACTTTAATGATGTTGGGAAGTAAAAACATTCCTGTGACCATCCAAAATCTCACACCAACAACACAGCTAGAGTAGTTAGCATAGCTGAGCGACTACAGTTTTTATGGCTACTTTCTATATGTGCTCCTCACTTCACCTCACCGGACGTTTGTCTTCCCAGCTGTTTTTTTTAAAACACGTTTTTATTGAATTTAAACAATATAAACATACAGACAAATCAATAACAGAACAGTGCCATACCCTCCCACCCTACCCACAGACAGCCACCCAATGTAAAAGCAGAAAACAGCAGTTAGAAGCACCAGTGACATGTGCACAGCTCAAAGCACAGAAAACAGACAGCAAATCAAGCAACAATGTCCCAGTCCATAAAATCACCCCTCTTCCTTCAGGAAAGTGCTCTCCCTTCAAAAATAAACCCTCTAGGTCACCAGGCAGATAGTTTAAGAAGGGAGTCCAAGTCTTTAAAAATGCTCTTCTTTCCCCTCCATAACTGCATGTCATGGGGGAGTGTATTAAATACTTCCTTGTACCAGAGGGTGATACTATGGGGGAATTCTTTTATCCAGTTATGCAAAATACATTTCCGGGAAATCAAGCAGTTTCTCAAGGAGCCTGTAATATGTAGTGGGAATTTTCAGTTTCCAGCTGGTTTAATAAAACAAACATTGTTCACATTCATTTTTCAGGGATGGTTGAGTTAGCTTAGCTTAGCTACCACTTCTGACTCCCATTGACATAACTCATTCATTCATTCAACATCCGGGATCCCAGTCAGATCATAGACCAACACTTGACAACATATCTCATTCTAGATGTTATTTTAGCTTATTTTACTATCATTTGTTCTTCTCTGGCCAAATAGGTCCGTCACCAGCAGTGGTTAGTAGGGCTGCAACTAATGACTATTTCAGTCGTCGACTAGTCGCCGACTATTGTAACGACTAGTCTACTAGTCATTAAATGCTAGCATTGTGATGCACTTTTAAGGAAAAATATTTATTTTATTGCTGATTGCAATTCTTGTTCTTGTTCACCAAATGCTTTATTTTTTTAAAAAGGAAAATGTTTTATTTTTTGCAATAAAAAGAAATGAGAGATTCAGTGGAAAAAGGAGCTTCTGTGCTTCCTCCCCAATCATCTGAAGCTGTAGCAGGTGCCTCTCAGCTCAAGGACATCAAACTCATTAAGGAAAGAGAGTCTGGAGCACACTGTCCAATTTACAGCCTTTAATGGTGCACAGACTGACATTTCAACGCCATCTCAGTCTTCTTCAGAGTCACATACAGCTGAACAAAATGGTTGCCATTAAATAGACACAAGACAATATATGAGAAATGTATTGGATGGTTAAAACCATAAAAGTTCAACTCCACTGGTTGATGGAGTGGAGTGGGGTGGGTGTTGCCACACCCTTGATCCACCCCAACCAATGGTAGACACACACCTAGCAGCAAAAATAAATAACGTGGCATAGCATGACATCTATAAGACATTTTAAAATATTTGTTTAAATAGTATAAAAACAGATTCTCAAAAATATCATAAGAAACAAGATAAAATTCCTCATCAAGTCCAAAGGGCTCCACTGTATTCAGGGTGTGAATCCAGTCTGCTTCCCTGCAGAGTCTTGATGATGTCTCCACCTCTAGGGGGAAGCATAATTCTCTCAATCCCCCAGAATTTAAGCGAAGCTGGCAAACCATGGTCGGCCTGAACATGATGGCGAGCAATGGCGTAGTCCATATTTTTAGTACCACTTCCAGTCTTGTGTTCTGATATTCTTACTTTAAGGGTTCTTTTTGTTTGTCCCACATAGACCAGGTCACACGGACACTTTAACAGGTAAATCATGTGTGCTGTTGCAATTAATAAAAGATTTACTGTACTATTTTTTACCAGTCCGGGGGTGTGAAAAGTATTTGGTGTCTGATGAGCACTGAACACAATGACCACAACGATAAAAAGCCTGTTAGAGGAGCCTGTAAATGGGAGACAGACTTAAGTTGTTTCCCAGTATCAGAATGCACCAGTCTGTCTCTCAGATTATGAAAACACTTAAAAGAAATAAGAGGAGGAGTAGAGGAAATATGATTCAGTGATGGATCACTTTTAAGAACATTCCAGTGTTTAAGAAGAATATTTTTAACTTTACCTGCTACAGGTGATGACTTAATGAGGAACTTTTGGCTGGTTTCTTATGTTTTTTGAGAATCTATTTTTATACTATTTAAAATGTCTTATAGATGTCATGCTATGCCACGTTATTTATTTTTGCTGCTAGGTGTGTGTCTACCATTGGTTGGGGTGGATCAAGGGTGTAGCAACACCCACCTCACTCCATCAACCAGTGGAGTTGAACTTGTACGGTTTTAACCATCCAATGAATTTCTCACACATGGTCTTGTGTCTGTTTAATGGCAGCCATTTTTTTCAGCTGTATTTTTTTTTTTTTTTTTTTTTTTTTTTTTGTTACTTATTTGTACCCGTAGGTAGATTTGGTTTGCAGTCTGGTGACAAGCCACTGGCTGCCGGTCGCTGCGTGCGCGAGCGCCCTAAACCTACATGGTTTTTTTTTTGGTATGCGGGAGGAAACCGGAGAAATCCCGGAGTAAACCCACGCAACACGGGGAGAACATGCAAACTCCACACAGCTCACTGTTGGTCAGGGGCTGGGATCGAACCCACGATCTCATGATCCCCGCGATCCCCTGGCCGAGGGTAAAACTGTGCTGCCACAGTGCTAAACCACTGCGCCACCGTGCAGCCCATGTATCACTGTATGTGATACATGGGCAAAATGACCCGAACAGACTGGCAAAATGACCCGAACTCGTGGTTCCAGCAGGCTGAGGCTCAGTTTGCACTCGCGGGGGTGACGGCTGACGAGACCAAATTTTACCACATCGTCGCCAGACTCGATGCCACCACAGCACGATGCGCGCGGAGCGTGATACAACAGCCGCCCGCCAACAACAAATACAAGGAACTGAAGGCGACCCTCATCGAGAGTTTCGTCCCCTCGGCCGAGGAAAGGGCCGGGAGGATACTGGCGATTTACGGCCACAGGGGGCGCAGACCGATGGCCCTCATGGAAGACATGCTGCAGCTGAGGGAGGCAGACAACGACAACTTCCTCTTTCAACACATCTTCCTCAGCAATCTGCCGACGCACATGAGAGGGATCCTGGCCAACATGCGGTGTAAGACCCAGCAGGACTTCCGCGCGCTTGCCCGAGAAGCGCAGCGGCTCATCAACTCCTGCGGCGAGCAGATGGCCACAGCAGCATCAGCAGATCTCGGCGTGGAAGCCCAGAGCATCGGAGAATCACAGGCGACGGAGCAGAACCCGCCCACCATGGCAGCGACACGACCAAGGCGCAGCAAACGGGATGACCTCTGCTACTACCATCGACGTTTCGCCGAGAGGGCATACAAATGCGTGCCCCCCTGCAGTTTCAAGAGCTCGGGAAACTTCAAAGCCGGGAACTGTTAGCAGCTACGGCTCTCGGCGAGACAAACAAGCTGCTCTACGCGACTGACGGACACTCCGGGAGACAGTTCCTCATCGACACCGGAGCTCAGGTGAGCTTCATCACCCCGTCCTACGCAGACCGGGCAACAGGACCCCGTGGAAACGGAGCGATGGCAGCTAACGGCTCGATCATCGACACTTTTGGTGAAAGAAACCTGCCTCTGTCCATTCACGGCCGCAACTATAGGTGGACGTTTATTATAGCGGCGGTGAGTTTTAACTTGTTGGGCGCTGATTTCTTATGTGCACATGGGTTGTTAGTCGATCTTGCAAACAGCCGCTTAGTTAATGCACTGTCATTTTCTTCTATCCCCTGTTCAGCTCGAGTGTCCCCACCACCCGTGCAGGCCAGCGTCGCCACAGCAGGAGGTAAGTTTGACCAACTCCTCACCCAATTTCCAGCACTCACAGTTCCCAAATTTTCGGCAACAGTAGCGAAACACGGGGTGGAACACTTCATTCCCACAACGGGCCCACCTGTTTTCGCTAAAGCTCGGCGCTTAGACGCGACCAAGCTCGCCATAGCACGCGACGAGTTTGCCAGCCTGGAAAAACCGGGCATTATTCAGCGCTCGGAAAGCCCTTGGGCATCGCCACTGCATATGGTCCCGAAAACCGACGGTTCCTGGAGACCTTGCGGTGATTATCGCAGATTAAACAATGTGACAGCACATGACCGCTACCCAATCCCTCACATTCAGGATTTTTCACTACATCTGGCGGGTGCGCGCATTTTTTCTAAAATAGACCTGGTCCGCGGCTACCACCAAGTTCTGGTTCGACCTGAAGACGTCCCTAAAACGGCTGTAATAACCCCTTTTGGTCTTTTTGAATTTTTGCGAATGCCGTTTGGCCTCAAAGGCGCTGCTCAAACTTTTCAGCGTATGATGGACGCAGTATTACGTGACCTCCCCTTCGTGTTCGTCTACCTCGACGATATTCTGGTAGCCAGCACGTCGGAGGAAGAACACGAACAACACCTCACTACGGTTTTTCAGAGGCTAGAAGAGCACGGGTTAATAATTAACCCAGCCAAATGCCGATTCGGCGTGTCACAAATTGATTTTTTGGGACACAGAGTTTCACCAGAAAGGGCAGTTCCATTGTCAGACAAAGTGCGCGCGGTAGCAAATTTCCCCCGACCACAAACGGTCAGATCGCTACAGGAATTTTTAGGAATGGTAAATTTTTACAACCGTTTCCTCCCTCGCGCAGCTCAACTCATGCAGCCCCTATATGCCGCGCTCAGAAAACAAAAGCCCTCCAACGCGGTCGAATGGACCCCGGAGCGGGAACGCGCCTTCACGGAAGTAAAAAGAGCACTAGCGGATGCCACATTGTTGGTTCACCCCGATCCCTCGGCCCGCATAGCGCTGACCACAGACGCTTCAGACCTGGTCATAGGGGCGGTTGTGGAACAACATGTCGGCGGAACCTGGCAACCGCTAGCATTCTTTAGCAAATCCTTAAACCAAACCGAGCGCAAATACAGCACTTTTGACAGAGAGCTGCTAGCGCTTCATTTATCCATCCACCATTTCCAGTTCTGGCTGGAAGGGCGGCGTTTCACGGCTTTTGTAGACCACAAACCACTCACTTTTGCGATGGCTAAAATTTCAGAACCGTGGTCGGGCAGGCAACAAAGACAGCTGGCCGCAATTTCAGAGTTTACCACAGATATTCGACACATGGCAGGCAAACTTAATGTGGTGGCAGATTGCCTCTCCCGCGCCGTGACATCGTCAGGGCACGAGGAAGCAGATTATACTACCGCAGCCGCAGAGCTCATGGCCAACGCGGACGCGTACACGGCCCCAATTCACGTAGGGATAGATTACGCGGCCATGGCAGCGGAACAAAGCAGTGACGCGGACGTGCGCGCGCTCCAGTCTGGACCAACAGGGTTAAGGCTGGAGGAAAGGGGTTTGCGTGAAGGTGTGCCTCCCGTAATCTGCGACGTGTCAACCGGCCGACCTCGCTCGGTAGTCCCAGCCGCGTGGCGCCGCCGCGTTTTTGACTTGGTGCACTCCCTCGCGCACCCAGGGGTGCGCGCCTCGGTGAAAATGGTCGCGGAGAAGTTTGTTTGGCCAGGCCTGCGTAAAAATGTAAAGGAGTGGGCGAGGACTTGCATGTCTTGCCAACGCGCCAAAATTCACAAACACACGAAAGCTCCTCTGGAACCCTTCCGAATCCCGGCCAGGAGGTTTGACCACGTACACGTCTACCTCGTGGGCCCACTGCCGTCGTCTCAGGGGTTCACACACCTTTTAACAATGGTAGACCGGACCACACGCTGGCCAGAAGCGGTCCCGCTGGCGTCAACCACGGCCGCGGAAGTCGCTCGCGTTTTTTTAACAACCTGGGTGGCGCGTTTCGGCGTCCCATCGGACATCACGTCCGATAGGGGGCTTCAATTTGTCTCAGAGCTATGGTCAGCCATGGCCAGCAGCTTAGGGGCGACAATTCATCGCACCACCGCGTATCACCCTCAGGCTAACGGGTTATGCGAGCGTTTGCGAGCGTTTTCATAGGTCTTTAAAGGCCGCCCTCAGGGCCTCACTGACGGATACAGATTGGGTAAATAAACTTCCGTGGGTTTTATTAGGGTTGTGTTCTGCGCCTAAGGAGGATCTAGATGCCTCCCCGGCAGAATTAGTTTTCGCACAACCTCTCAGGCTCCCGGGTGAGTTCTTACCAGAACATCCAGAGCTCGGGCGCCTCCCAGCCCTGAGGCCCCTAAGCAGCACGGGACCGGACACGCTCCCCGGACCCGTACATCACTCTTTTCCGCGGGTTTTTGTTCCCCAAGCTTTGAAAAACGCCGAGTTCGTTTTTGTTAGGCACGAAGCCTTAAAACCAACCCTCCGCCCACCATATTACGGACCATATAGAGTGCTGGAACCTGGTGATAAGCATTTTGTGCTTGATTTTGGGGACAGAAAAGAAACAGTCAGCATTGACAGACTTAAGCCTGCTTTCATGTTGAGCGACGAACCTGCACGGGTGGCGAGAGCACCTCGATGGGGTAGACCCCCCAAGAGACACACCTCAACCCCCCCGCAGGGACCAAATAACCACTCTCCTCCCCAAGCTGCAGATTCCTTACAGGACGGCCCCGCCAGGACGCCAAAGCGGGCCTACAGCAGATTTGGGAGAAGATTGAAACCCAGACGACACATAGACTGATGTAAAATTGACAAGGGGTTGTAAGCTATGCTGTCGAATTTTGCCGTTGCAGAGTTAGGGCTGACATATGACATAGACTATACTGTTGTTGTTACCACTGAATTTTTAACACGAACATGCTGTATAGCTTGAAGGTTGGCATGGCTGCTGAGGATATTTTTCCTTTTTCCTGTTGATGTGAATAACGGTATAATATGTCATGAATGTTACCTTAAGCTGTGAACTTAATTTTATTGTCCTTTTCTTAGACGTTTGGGGGAGGGGCTGTGGCTTATATTATTTATATATCCATACCTACATATGTATAGACACAAGAGGAATGTTTAGAGATTGCATATGTGGAATGACCTCACGTCTCAGAGCAGGACAATAGGTCTCGACCACTGGCGAAGATCAGCGAGCAGACGGAGACTCAGCGGTGGAGACCTGAATGGACTTCCTGACCCCCCAGGGTCAGGTGGAGGAGAGAGAGGACAATAGAAGGAGATAACGCGGATGTGTGATGTCGGCTTTTGTTATGCGATGTCTTTTGTTATGTGATGTATAAGTATGAAGGTCTGACTGCGCTCAGCCTCTTTTCTGCTTCTGCATTGAGATGAGACACGTTGGGGATTGGAAGCCGACAATAAACCTGATTTATAAAATCACCTCGCTTCCTTATTTCAAGCTCCCTACAAGGTTGTTTTTTTCCTGTGCAGTTCTAACATTTGGTGTGTGTGTGTGTGTGTGTGTGTGTGTGTGTGTAAGGGTTGTCTCATATTTCTTCTTCATCAAGTGGGCGAAATGGGGTCTGGATGGCAGCGTATATTCAGGGTTGAACTGGTGAATCATTTGTTGAAATCCTTCCCCGTCAACCATGGAAAGTGGCCTCATGTCTTTGATCATCATGTTTAGAATGGACTCTGAGAGCTACTAGCTTGGGAGCTGATTATCTTATCATGGGGCGTCTGACTCTTCCAAAGCGTGTTTCCTCTTCAAATGCTCATGCACCGCCGTGGTGGCCTCATAGTACACAAGGCTCACTTTACAGAGCTTGCATTGAACAGTTTTGTTGGCTGAGTCACGTACAAAATGTTCCCAAACTTGGGACTGTTTTTTCGCAAGTTCCGCTTCAGCCTCCGTCATGGTGCTGCTTCCCCTGCTCTGTTCCTGGTCACTAGTGCGCATGCTCTGTCAGCACACCAAAGAGCTGGGAAAAGCGTGATGTCTCACTCTGAGCTGCTTCAGTTGGCTACGGTGAAACGTTGTTTAGCGTGGCACCGCATGCCGTGTGATACACACAATGCTGTCACTAAGAACTCATCGACTATTAAATTGTCGACAAATTTTGCTGTCGACTAGTCATTGCAGCCCTAGTGGTTAGCCACAACTAGCAAAGAACTGGTGCTTTATATTCATACCACTCAACCCTGTCTCCAGTGATGCTTCATTTGGGCTTTTACATTCAGCCATCCGTCCAGCCATCCATCTTCTTCCGCTTTATCCTTTTCGGGTCGTGGGGGGGCTGGAGCCTATCCCAGCATCTTTGGCCGAGAGGCAGGGTACACCCTGGACAAATCGCCAGTCCATCGCAGGGCCAACACAGACAGACAACCATTCACTCTCACAGTCATACCTAAGGACAATTTAGAATCCCCAGTTTTGATGGCAGTTAACCTAACTTGCATGTTTTTGGTGTGTGGGAGGAAACCAGAGAAATCCCGGAGTAAACCCATGCAGACACGGGGAGAACATGCAAACTCCACAGCCAATTTTATGCTAGTTATTTCAGACTGTCTCTGACAACTGGAGCTAGCCAGCCAATGTTATACACAACCACAGATCTCAGATGTAACAAAAGTATGAGTGTGGAGTAAACTGCAGCTCATTCTTTTAAAGAAGGATTGCTATGAAGAAGCATGTTTAATCTGTGTTGAAAATGGTGCTCTGGTGTATAAAACTTTAAGTATTTTGACCAAAGTACAGTATATCAGACTTTTCATTTAGACCTCCGGCACCCGTGTCATCATGTGAAAAAAGGGAATATGTATCTTTAAATAAAATCTATTACAAGGCATTATAATGTAATTTGTGTAAATTAGCTTCTAGTCATATGGAATTATGAGGGAAGAGTTTCCCAGTTTGCTGTCCTGAAGTGTTCTTTTGTGAATTTTGCTCTTAAATGTCAGCTTATGTTTGTCACCTTTGATTTCAGGCAAGCCCAAAAAGTTTTGCAACTCCATTTCTGTTGGTGCCTACCTGGACGAGGGTGACGATATCAGCCTCGAGGAGATGAAGAACCGGCAGAACGCAGCACTCACCAGCATCACATCCTCTGCTGCATCCAAGGACGCCTTAAAGGGAGCCATCGGTGGCCACGAGTTTCACATCACACTGCACCACCGCGGGGCCAACCTGATCGAGACAGCTGCCGAGCAGGACCTGCTGTGCTGCTGCAATGACGGCCTCCTGTCACCCGGTGTCATCTGCAAAAACGAGCTGTGCTCCTCCACACGAGATAGGACTCACAATGGAGACAAAGTGTCCCCACGCACCTCCTCGTCGTCCTCCCTGCTTTCACCCATCTCCAATCTCATGGTGGAGTTTGAGCGCATGTCGCTGCAAGAGACTGTGGACAGTCCCAGTGGCTGTAGGGAAAGAAGGAGCAGTGGAGGGACCCGGAACAGGGAAGCCCGGGACGCCTACCACTGCTCCACAGCCACAGAACTGAGCTCCGGGCTGAACCGCCCTTCTCTCGGCCACAGCGGTCAGGACTTGGATGCCATGGACGGACCCGCTTGGAGAACAGACGGGGGAGGCACAGAGGAGCGACGGAGTAGTGGCAGCTCAGAGGAATACTTTGAAGCAGAGGAGAGTTTGGAGGCACTGGGTAGGACTAGGGGACCGGTGTCAGGAATGCGCAATTTTTGTGCTAGATCTAAGTCATGGGACCACGGGAGCAGGGACCTAAGCAGCTCAGGATCCTCTGGATCTTCTTATAAGTCCTTGGATAACTCGCACGAGTTCCTACCCAGAACCCCACCGCACATTAGAAGAGGACTTTTTATTGAGGGGTGAGTCCCATCATTTCCTCAGCCAAACGTCTAATGTTTATTATGTATTAGGATATATCAAGACTAATTTAACAAGTCAAAGTATTAAAGCATATTGTTCTTGTCAATAGCCAGTAGGGCTGTGCGATATGGCAAAAAATTTCATATCACGATATACCATCTTGTATCACAATAACGATATACATCACAATATACATTTTTTGTAAATTCTACAGTTTAGCTAATCACATAAAAAGGACCAGCTCTTTTTTTTTTTTTTTTTACTTTTTTTACATGTACTGTTTTCCCCTCATAATTTTGCAGTGTTATATGTAAAATAGTTTTTTTTAATGTGCATTTGAGACTTGATTCTCATAACTTTCAGGTTTTTCTTCTGAATCATATATGAATAAAAAGTAAACATCAGTAAGTTAAATATTCTCTTAGCCAGAGGAGCATAGCAAAAAAAAAAAAAACCCAAAACATAACATTAAAAAAATGTCTGAAAATGAGAGCATTACCCATGGCTGCCATCTACAGATATAAATTAGCTGTTAGTTTAAATCAGTGAAAATTTAAGTGTAGAGCTACAGTCTGAAGATGCCATTCTGGCCTGATTTAACTTGTTTGCTTCTTAGTAAAAATATTTCAGATTGGTCATGATCTGAAAATCAAAGACACAAAAGGTAATGTAATAAAATATATGTGATGACTTTAACTTTATTCATTATCACTACTTGGCTAATTAAAATGATTAGAAATCAAATAAATTACAATGGACACAGTTACATGGACAAAATTTCTTAAGTCTGATTACAATTCAGATCAGAATTTTACTGTTTATATGGATCCTGAAAAAGCCGATCTGATTAGGACATGCGTTTCCATGTGTCACACGTTTGAAGAGAATAAATCATTTTGACATGCGCACATCGACATTTCGACATTCCGACATTCCGAAAATAGTAGAAGAAGAAGCAACTTCCGGTGTTAGCAAGCCCTGCTTCGTGTCGAAATGGACCTGTATTGTGTTATTCAGACTGTACTTTTGCTTCTGCTGGTCTCCGTAATGAAGCTACAAGTACATACTTCTGCATATGACGAACAGAGGGAGACAGCAGGACCATACAGACCAGTTTTGTTTTACTCCCGCTGTTTTCCGCTAGCTGCTGCTAAGGTAGAAATACATCACGTCGACGTGCGGCTGGTGTACAGACATGCGCAGTAAACATATTTTCTGCCCTATGTTCAGAATAAGTGTTTTCATGCGCACCATTCAGATTAACAATCGGCATAACCCACCCCTCTCAATCGGAATGAAATTTTGATCCGAATGAGCGTGATCAGATTAGAATATTCAGATTGCTGTGTTTACATGAAGCATTTTTATTCCGATCAGGCTTTTAATCCGGTTACTTGTGTCCATGTAAACATAGCCATTAAGAGCCAACTTGCTCCTCTGACCCATTTAAATTTTATTATTTATTTTGCGTGTATGTTCCACCATCATGCACTTTTGCAGCTTTAATAAATTTTTTTCAGACAAAACTAAGAAACTCCGCAGTAATGTAAACCAAAGAAATTATGTTCTGCTACGGTTTCCAGTTAGCACAACTTAGCATCATCATTTAGCATTTTATAATTAGACATGGTGTCAACGTTACTTACCTCCGATTAAAACGAGGTTAGCGAACTATCCTCTCTGATGCAGCACGATGGAAAAGAGTCCCACATCCCTGGCAAACAGGAGTAGCAACTATATGAACCGGTGGTTTGGAGTTAGCTTTAGCATCCACCAGACTGAAGCCTAGCCGCCCACCACATACCTGTCCCGCTGCGCACAGTCACACACTGCGGGGGAGAAATGGGGCACTGACAACTAGTGGTGAGGTAGGAGCTTTACTGAATAAACAGGAGTACAGTGATCCCTCGCTACTTCGCGCTTCACCTTTCGCGCACTCAGTGCATCGCGGATTTTTCAAAAATATTCATCAAAAATTCAAAATTGAGAAATAATGGGCGGGCGCTAGCAGAAGGCAGGGAGACTACATTAGACCATCAGGTATCAACACGGAGAGCCGCACAACTCAAAAATCCACCTCTCTGTTCGCTGTTCTCGTGTTGGCTCGGCTCGGCTCGGGAATCTCGCAAGCTGATTGGCCGAGACGTTTCACCCCGCAAGCTGATTGGCCGAGACGTTTCACCCACCTTCTCTCACTGCCGAGCGCCCATGCAGCGAAAGAAGACCGCATTCATTGCTCTTTATCGCTCGTGTTGCTTAGTCTCGCCGCGTGGAACTTTTTGCTGTTCTCTTGTGCCATTTTGTGCGAAATAGTCTTCCCGTCGAGCCACTACGCCGCCTCCTGCAGCTTCTCCAGCTCTATCGAAAGCTGCCCTCGACGATGCTGCGCCTCTAGCACCTCACGATGAGGCGTCACCTGAGGAGCAGTAAAGCTCTCATTAACCTGTGCAGTAAATCATCTTCATCTTGAGTTACGTATCTTGTTATAAGAATAAAAGAGTTCTAAAAACATATTTATGTACACTTTATTTACATCTACGTATGTATGTACACTTACACACACACACACACGTATCATATGTGAGAGAGAGTGAGAGAATGAACGTACGTATTATTTATGGGTGACGTCATTAGGGGTGACGCTACTTCGCGGTTTTTCACTTTTCGCGGTCGGTTCTGGAACCCATTAACCGCGATAAGTGAGGGTTCAAGGTTCAAGGTGACTTTATTAATACCCTTAGGTAGATTCTTTTTACAGTTTGGAGAGGGCATCTCAAACACACAACTTTGAACATCAAAACATTAAAAACACAGGACACATACATCAGACAATTTAAAAAACAGCACAGACCAAAGACATGGACATGTACTCCAGAAACTTACTGAACACGGTTAAAAAGACTGAGAATAGATAGATAAAAAAACCCAACTAAAATAAATAAAAAAACCCATAGTAAACCAGATAAAAGCATTATACCACACCAGGGACCAATAAAATAGTAGATAACATAAAACCACGTAAAAAGGCCAGATCCAAGAGTTTAAATAAAATACATTAAGGCCTGTTTAAAAGAACGATAGCAGCAGGAACAAAACTGTTCCTGTACCGTGTGGTTCTGCATCTGGGAACTTTGAACCTCCGTCCGGAGGGTAAAAGCTGAAACTCACTGGCCAAGGGATGGGAGTCATCAGCTGTAATAGAGGTGACCAGCCGCTGTACCTGCCTGGTGTACAGGGCCTCCAGACTCAGCTGTGACTCCCCCCCAATAAGACGACTGGACCATTTAATGATCTGGGCCAGTGAGTTTCTGTCTTTGAGGGGCAGGTTTCTAAACCATGACACTAACGAGAAAGATAAAACAGATTCAATAAAAGCACGATAAAAAAGTGTCATGATAGTCCTATCTACATGGAAATGGGACAACCTCCTCAAACAAAACAGGCGCTGGTGTCCCTTCCTGTTTATTGCCTCACAATTCAAGTTAAAATTCAAAGTATTATCAATAATTGTACCCAGATATTTATAAAATGTGACTTGTTCCACTATTTGTCCCTTAATCTTAGTCGGTTCAGGTGTGTTGGCATTTCGCCTAAAATCAATGACCATGTCCTTAGTCTTGCCTATATTCAGTTGTAGGTGCGAATCCTCACACCATTGGACAAAGTCCTCTGTGACCGGGCCATGACTGTTTTCAGTCCCTTGGAGCAGGCTCACAATCACAGAGTCATCTGCATATTTTAAAATAAGTCTATTTTTAAAAGCACTCTGACACATATTAGTGTACAGAATAAATAACAAGGGTGAAAGCACACACCCTTGTGGTGACCCAGTGGAGGAACACACCTTGTCTGATAAAAAGCCATTAACTTTAACCCTCTGTGTCCTGTCTGTTAAAAAGTTTAAAATCCAGCCCACAAGATTATTACTTAAATTAAAATGCTCTAAAAGTCTCCAAGTTAAAATGTGTGGCTGAATTGTATTAAAAGCAGACGAAAAGTCAATGAATAGAAGCCGTGCATGAGCCCCACTACCCTCCAAATGTTTAAAAAGCAGGTTAAGGAGAGTGAGAGTCGCGTCCTCAACTCCCCTCTTAGGCCTATAGGCAAACTGCAAAGGATCAAGTACATTCTGTTTTTTTAAGAATTTCTGAACGAACCAGTTTTTCCAAGATTTTCATAATTATGGAGGTCAGAGCCACTGGTCTAAAATCATTTAATGTTGTGGGTCGACTAGATTTAGGAACCGGGACCACGACAGCATCCTTCCAAATCCTGGGGACATGCTGCGTTTCCAAGGATCTGATGAATATCTTATGAAAAACTGGGCTCAATTCTTTTGCACAGGTTTTAATTAACCGACCACAAATGTTGTCAGGTCCTGGACTTTTGTTAACTTTTATGGAGCGAAAGGATCTTTCAACGTCCTCCTGTGTCACAGAGAAATGCCTGCTGTCACACAATTCAAGGCTTAACGCCTGTATTTCTCTGCTAAAATCAAACATGTTAAAACGATTATAAAAGCCATTAAGAGCATTAGCAAATTCACTATCTGAGCTAAAACCATCTAAAATGACGCAAGAGCTACTGGTTCTAGTGTTCTGGAGACCAGTGATCATTTTCATACTAAACCAGGCTGAACCCAAGTTATTAGAAGCCATTTTATTCTCTAGTAAGGTTTTATAGCTCTGTTTTGCCCTTAAAATCTCTATTTTCAGTTCTTTAATGGCTATATGTAAGTCCAATGTCCCCCCTCGTTGAAAAGCTTGTTTCTTTTTCTTTATGGAGGACTTAACAGACTTGTTAACCCAAGGTTTATTATTAGGGTATATTCTGACCCTCTTACTGGGTATAAGCATATCCCTGCAGAATGCTAAATATGAGCAGACGACCTCCGTCAGTTCGTCCAAGTCTTTGCATGATTCCTCAAACACTCCCCAGTCCGTGCAGTCAAAACACTCCTGCAGAGAACACACAGCATTATCTGTCCACACTTTCACCTCCTTAGTTTGGACTTTCTCCCTCTTTAAAACAGTCTTATAAGTGGGGAGAAGATGCACGCAGTTGTGATCTGCAGAGCCCAGGGGAGGGAGAGGGAGTGATTTAAAAGCGTCTTTAATAGACCCATAACACCGATCAAGTGTCTTGCCACGTCTAGTTGGACAAGAGACATATTGATAAAAATTGGTTAGGGTCTTTTCCAGTGACACATGGTTAAAATCACCCAGTACAAAGTTGGGAGCCTCTGGTGAAATAGTCTGCAGTTTCTGTATAACCTCATATATAGTACGGGAGGCAGAGGCGGCATCTGCCTTGGGGTGAATATATACAACTGTTATAAAAATCTGAGGAAACTCGCGAGGCAAATAAAACGGGCGCAGAGACACAGACAGGAGTTCAACGTCTGGCACACATATCTGTTCTCTAACAGTAACAGAGCTGCAGTATTGTCTGTTCACATAGACACACACACCCCCTCCTTGTGTTTTCCCTGTCACCTAAGCGTTGCGGTCCAATCGGTACGGGGTCCCAAAACCATCCAGGAACAGATCCGAGTCCTGGTCTTGCTCACTAAGCCACGTTTCAGTGAACGCCAGGACACAGCATTCCTTAAAATCCTTTTGGAAACGAACGTTCCCCTGAAGCTCATCACTCTTGCTCCTGAGGGACTGGGCGTTGGCCATGATGACGGAGGGCAGAGGAGTCCTGCTGAGCCGCTGTCTCCTTAAGCGCAGTTTAACACCTCCTCGTCTCCCCCTTTTCCTTCTCTTCCTCCTCGCGCCGCTGGTGGAGAAGCCATAGTCCCTCTGGATACATGCTGGCACTCGTAGCGTAATGTCCATCATTCGGGTGTTCATTTGCGTGTTCATTTGCAACAACATGTCACGAGTGTAAACATGACGTGTCCTCTGTGGGATGATAGCTCCGCTGACATCGGCCACCGACAGAAAGTGCATTAAAAATCCCAACAGGACTAAATAAAAAGGATCCATGTCAGAGAAGCATCGGATGAGTACTCTCACTCACAAAATGGTCACTGGATTAACATAAAAACATTTAAGAACATTAAAAAACAACGTAAAAGACTCGGACAGAGACGCCAACTTTCCACTGCTGGTCGCTGCGTGCGCATGTGCCCAGATGTGGGACTATCTGTATGTACATTTGTGGTATCATCTGTATGTACATGATGTGGGATCACTGTATGTACATTTTAAATCACAATATAAACAATATTCTATGGAACGATAGGATGTTTTTATATTGTCACCCGATATATATCGTCATATTGCACAGCCCTAATAGTCAGTAAGCATAAATTGTGGGTGGTTTTTGAATATTTTGAATTTTTTGTTGCTACATGACATGACTGTGACCAATGTTTGACAACTGTTTGCAGCAGATGAATTTTTCTTGTTTTTCTACAGGGATTCACCAACCAAACTGGACAGAGAGGTCCTGTCAGCAATAGAGAGCATAGATGTCGATAAGTATCCCAGTATTCAGAAGTGGAAAAGCACATTGAAGTCGTTCTCTGCCTCAGAGATGCAGAGGTCAGTATGCATGGGGGGCTGAATTCTGAATCCCTGTGATTCTTTTAAGTTACTTAATATGGTGGGGCGACAACAGGGACCTCATATCTGTTCATGTTAATCATGTTGAGTATTGACTGGGTATAAAAGAGAGAGGGGTTTTTCCTCATGAATTTGAGTTTTCTTGTAAATTAAAGACTTTTCTGCTGTAAATTTGAAACATTGTCACTAAAATTGTGAACTTTTTCCTTCATTATTTTTGTTTTTGCCACGATAAATTTAGGACTATTGTACATATGAGATTTCAGACATTTTTCTTGTAAATGTATTACTGTTTTTTCCTAACAAATTTGAAAATCCTGTGGTAAAATTGTGACCTTTTCACATATAGTATATCTTAAAATTAATTTGCAGAGGCAGAATAAAACAATGATTTCACTTCCGATTCTCAAAACAATAAAACTAAATTCATAAAGTTAATTAAAATGACCAAAGATACTAGTCCTTAGTTATATTATTATATAACATTTTAGGTATAAATTCCCCACCACCCCTGTGAAAACCTCCCTTTTTTTAAGTGACACTCTGGCAAAAATCTATTTTTTTCTGTTGTTAACATGTCTATAACATGTTTCTTGAGATTTACAAGACATATCAAGAGCAAAATCATTCTAAACTGCCAAGTATGTGTTTTTCTGCTGAGAATGTCTTCTTAAGCTCCACCCCCCCCAAAAAAAGCAGATTTGGACAAAGCGTTTGTAGCTATGTAAGTATTCCTGCTTAGCCTGATTGGTTATAACATTAACCAATCTTGGTTACCTCGGGGGAAGAGGGAGGAGCCGAGGAGCAGCAGGATTGAGACGGGGGGTGTGTGTGTGAAGGTGTCCATTTTGCATAGCAAAGTAGTGGAGGCGGCAGCGACCAATCACGTGCAGGGGTAGCAGCGGGGGTGGGGGTCCAATTACATTCAAGTTGAGCTGCTCTCAGCTCACTTCAAAGGCAGAGGAGGTGCTGTGCTGTCTCGCTGAGCGCGGCACCTCATCCACCGGCAACTGGCGAGCCAGCACAGTTCTGCTTACCAGAAGTGGCCCACTGGACGGCTCACATTCCAGCCTCCAAGTGGGGCCCAGCAGTGACTTTCCGCTACACCGAGAATGATCCTTCCTCAAGTTAGAATGCCTTCTTGGAGCCCTGGCTCAAAGTCCTCTTCTTCCAGCTGTTGATGGTATGGGTGGAGCTAATTAGAATAATCATAGAGCCGCGCATACTTAAGTAGGTGGAAGATGTAAAAAGCTCTTTCCAAGCAATTCTAAGGCAATGAAAAAAATTTTGTGTATAAAAAGCCACAATATACTATTTTGGGCAATACACATTTGTTTTTAGTGGTTTTAGAGCCACCAGAGTGTGTCTTTAAAACTTAAATATTGACAGATGTGCATTTTCTGCTATACCTAATAATTTCAGAAAGTCACAAAAATATAATATATATAATGATAAAAGCCAAGGTTGTCATCATAATGTTGATTATAAGCACAGTTTACTTAAGAGCTACAGCCATCTGCTTTTACACCAAACACGAAGCAAATTTTTTGCACCACATGAATACATGTAAAGTTAATGTAAACATGAGGATAACATGCACATTTGCACGTTTGTGTCCAAGGGATTTGGGAGCGCTTGCTCGTAATCAATCTTAAGATTCTGCCATCACCAGAGTAAAAGTATCAACAGTGGAGAGTAAACTATCTTGAAAATGAGACTGACATTCACCTGCAGACAGATGGGCCGAAACGGAGTGGAAGCGGAGTGTCTGTTGTTTATCCACCCATGGACTCTTGCTACGGATGTGCTAATGAGAGCTAGCAGTATAAACAACCGTCATCCAGGCAAAGTTTTGGAGGAGGCTGTGACAATTTTCCCAGTGAGAACTCCGCCGGACAGCTGGTAGCGCATTGGTTAGCACTGTGGCAGCACAGCAAGGTGGTCACGGGAACAATTCCACCCCTGACCATCGTGGGTCCGATCCCACCCCCTGACCATCAGTGAGTGACCCTTCTGTGTGGAGTTTGCATGTTCTCCCCGTGTCGGCGTGGGTTTAATCCAGGTTCCTCCCACAGGCCAAAAACATGCAAGTTAGGTTAATTGGAGACTCTAAAGTGGCCCTAGGTGTGAATGGTGAAGGGATTGGCACTGCACCGTGGATGCCCTGAATTTCCCTCTGGAATTAATAAAGTATACAAAAAAACCCCATAAACTTAAACATGACGGCATTTTGGGGATTTCCACAGGAGGTACATAGAAACCAGCTGCAGAAGTTATGAAGGCAACTTTGCCGCTCTGCGACTCGCTCAGACGTGAATTCCCATCTGTTCGCATGTTCACATTGACTTAACATGTTAATTGCACCGCCCGAAAAATTTGCACTTCGTTTGGTCTGAACAGGGAAGGAAGGGGCGTGTAATCTGACACTGCATTCACAACAGAAATTTGACTGTCAGAACTTTTCATAAATATAAATTAATGAAACAAAGTTTGAGCTAAACTATTGCTGAATTCAGTAATATTGCGGGGCCCGGATGTGGCCCACGGGCCGCCAGGTGACATTCACTGGTCTATAGCATATGCACAATACTGCGCATGTCAAAACTGACTAATGTTGATGTCCACTTTCTAGTTGGCCCAGCCCTGTGGTGGTCAAACCAAGACTCAGGACACCTCATCAGACTCCGGGCTCTCCCATCAGCAGCCTGATGTCTCCCACTGGTCGCTTCAGCCCCGCCCGGCACGCTGCCTCACCAGACTTCAGCCCCAGCCGTTACAGCCCTGCCAACATCAGCTACATCCAGCGCCTCAAGCACCTGAACGAGCCATCATAACCGTACCCTCTTCCTGCTCCCAACATTGCAGCCTTACCCTCTCCTAGTTCATCTCCCCCACCCCCCACCTTCCCTCTCCCATGCAGATCCAGCTGCAACAAGGTGGCTACACCAGAGCTCAGAAACCATAAACCTAACAGAAATATGCACAAGTGTCTGGAAGATTTGTATTAATGCTGTATGGTACTACTCTGATAAATGAGGAACTGTCATTACATTAAGGTTGTGATGTAAAAGCCAGATATAAGGGAAAAAAAGAAACCTTAATTTATGTACTGTATGGGTGGTGGACTATGTCAAATTGATGGTTACATTGTTCTGTGGCAAGTGTGAAGCACCTGTATCATAGCCTGGTTCAACTTTTTAATATTGTCAACACAAGCCACACGTCCCAAAGTTAGTTGGTCACTGAAACCTTAGTGTGCAATCCTCCGCAGGATTCCAGCACAGAACGTGTTCTTAAAAAGTAAATCGTCAATGTTTTAAAAATTATTTTTTTTGTATGTTGGGTCAGTAGCACAATAATCTAAATGTTTTTATTGTTAATGGTGTTAAAACCAACTGCCATTTCCTGTGTTTTTTCCTCAGTTCAGGAATTGCCTTAATTTCCTGTGATGAACCAGTTTTCTGTCAGTTTGGGCACATCCACCCTCACTCGTACACACAATGAAAAACTCAGTACTTCCATGTTTTTATTTTGACATTTAATAAATGCTTACTTTTTAAAAACTTTTCTTTGTGGTTCCTGGACAAGTCTTGGCGTTTACTCTCTGTCACTATGGTGACGTGAGCAAAGCAATTTTTCCTTTTTTTCTATGAAAATGTATTTTAGCAACAAGCATCTCCTTCAGTGTATAATTAACACCTGTCAGTCGTCTTGTCTCGGCTGCTCCCTTTAGGGGTCGCCACAGCGGATCATCTGCCTCCATCTCACGCGATCCATCTTCCTCTGCAACACCAACCCTCTCCATGTCCTCCTTCACTACATCATGAATCTTCTCTGTGATCTTCCTCTTTTCCTCCTGCCTGGCAGCTCCATCTTCAACATCCTTTGTCCAGTATTTCCACTATCCCTCCTCTGCACATGTCCAAACCACCTCAGCTTTGCCTCTTATTTTCTCTCCAAACTGCTCAATGTGAGCTGTCCCTATGATAAAACCATGTCTGTCAGTATAAAGTAATATTTCACTTGTCAAGATTGTACCTTTCAAATTTCCCTGTCACCACCTTTTAACCGCTGGAGGGATAGACACTCCCAAACTAGCAAAATGATATAAATTTTACTGTGGCCTGTAATGACCATCATGTAACAAACTGCCTTATGCATATGGAGAACACAGCTGATTAGTAGAGATCTGCATTAAGTCTGAAGTTATTTCTGTGTAATTTTCTTAATTAGAACGAAGTGCTCAATAGCCCCTTTAATGCCCAAAGCCGTTTATTTACAGTATGTGTAGTTTTGAAATCAACCTATAGTAAATTCATGTAAATATGGCTTTTTTTTTTTGTTTGTTTCTCCAAAGACTTGGAAGCAAATGTGTGAAAATCTGCTGTAACATTGGAGTAATCTGCTGTTTGAGGGCTCATCAGCCATGTCGGGTACAAAAAAGCCAGTTACTAGATCACCACCCCTTAAGTCAAGCAAAAGTATTCTGAATGTATTTTTTTCTGTTAAACCTTGATCCGAGAGCACAAACTACTTCAAGATTGTATCGTCATCGCCGTGCTCTCAGATGACAGCGGATCTCTTTGGTCTCTGAATGTTTATGAATGTGGATTTTTTGCTAAAATGTACCTTAAAAACAAACAAAAAAAAACTTAAAACATGCTTCTTGTGCTCTTTTGCATTCTGTGCTTTATTATTAAAAATTTAATTCATTGTAAATTCTGTATGTCTAGACCTCATTTGCTTTCAACTAATTAATAAAAACACTTCTACTTTCTCTGCTCATCTGCAGCCATTTTTTTGTTTGTTTTTTAGCTCAGTCACAAATTTTGTGGGATTTAAGAAAAAAAAAACTCTGGACAATCAACTTCATGATCCAGTTTTGGAGGGGACAAAAAAAAAAAAAAAAATCAAATTTCAGATTAAAAAGGTCCTAATTTTTCATTGAAAAGTTCAACTTGTGCAAATTGTCACGGGGAAAAAAAAACCTTACAGGAGGGAATCACATTTCTGATTTTTTTTAAGAAGTACAAACAGGTCAAATTTATATGAAAAAAGATGCAAACGTAAGAAAAAAAATCCACAACTTTCAGAGAAAACTTGCAAATGTACAAGAAATGACATTGTAACAATTTTTAATGACAAAATTAAAACAAGGGCTGTGGACACCCAATTGGTTTAGTGGCTGTAAAAAAAAACCAATAGAAAATAAATTAAGGATTCATTAAATTTATTTACTACAAGTCCACTGTATAACGCACAATCTTCATTAAATCACAATGATCTATAAATGCAACTTTTGGTTTGAAATTTCGTGATGTGTAAAAACCCTCAGGTACATTCAAGTAAAGTTGCTATGCGACTGCTAATCACTTCTGCTGGTGTTCTATGGCACTGACGTAATCACAACACCATGACCACTGCCGCCATGCAGTCTCACCATAACATGACGGGTTGACTTTTTAAAAATATTAACACCAAAAGTTATTTCAAGACACTTAAGGAGCAATCCGAGTTTTGCATCGTGGAAATGCGCAAGTCCTTCAGGTCCGTGTTAGTTTGTCTGGGGGCATGAATCCGGCATCTCCCAGAGTCCTGAGGGCCACCCTGCCGCTGGGGCGGATGGTGAGCCATGTGATGCTGCCGTTATTCAAGCCCATACGCAGCCAGCCCTCGGGAGGAAACTGGAGGGCCCTGTGAGGGGGAAAAAAAATGCAAAAAGACAGAGTAGTCAAGTGAATTTATCTTAAGTAAAAGTTTAACAGCAACACTGATTAAAATAGGTTCAGTGTAACTGGTGGTGGTGGGGGGGGTATGACCTAAAATTCAGTATAATTTGAAGCAGACATATTACAAGCTGCAATATATTCTTTGTTATAAATTTCAGTATATAACTGTCAACAGGACCATCCATCCATCCATCCATCTTCTACCGCTTATCCGGGGGTCCAGGTCATAGGGGCAACAGTCCAAGAAGCCCAGACTGCAACCCGTTCCCATAGCACCATAATTCCTACGGCAGGTGGTGAGCCCACTGGAGGGCAGACCCATACACTGGATCCTTGATGGTACTTTTTCCATAGAGGTCCTCTGGCAAGTGAAACCATAAAGGTCACAAGGAAAAGCAGTATAGTTACACTCCAATATAACCAGGAGTTGCCCTTTACTGGGCATTAGAAAAAAGAAAATGACGGTATATAAGCGCCATATCCACCACATACTTGTACCAGAACTTGACCCACGCTGCGTGTCTCAACTGAAAGCAAGGAACGGCCCTCTGAAAAATTTCAAGAACTCCTAAGGCCCAAAATAAGTGACCCCACCTTGGGGTAGGTAGTTCAATGCAGCTGGAAAAAAATTGCTAGGCTGGGACTGACCCGGTGTTGGTTGGATCCAATTCAGCATCATAACGGAAACAAAACAGAAGTCAGCAAGGTGCACCATAAAAACCACCGGAAGAATTTAATGGAGAAGAGCACAACGAAGATCATGGAGAACATGTGTTTTTGGACCAAATTGCCACTGTTGTTCAACATTTGCAGAAAGGAAGGGTCAGATCGGTACCATGTATTCAAGCTCAGTAAGCACACTATGCAGGCAATGACAGAGCAGGAGCATTTGCTCCTTTCATACCAACACGACATCAGGACCGGACCAATTCCTCCTTAGCGGCTCACACTCCATAGTAGGGATGGAGTGCAGGTGCTCCATCCACAGGATCCAAGAACACACTATGGATTCACCCCTGAATATAGACAAACACCACCAGCCAGCAGGGTCTCCGTCCAAGGGGTTCATGATGAGAAACTCCGTACTCCCACTGAAGAGAAGTGAATTTGGGAAATTTTGCACATTTTTCTTCCGATTAGTTGATTAGTTTGCATCACTACTGAATGAACACAGATGCTCGTCCCCTCCCGCTGCTTGTGCTACGTGCCCTCACAACTTCAACATGCTGTATCGATCTGACTGCTTTTCATAATAAACAGCGACAAGTTGGTCCGATACATTCCACTCCAAACTCGCTCTGTGCATTATGACTCCTTTCTGTATGACGTCTGTCAGTTTATCAGGTGAACTATGTGCATGACGGCACGCTGCATCTAAACTGTCACAATGATTATGTGACCTCTGGAGACTGGTGGGTTCTACCCCGTAATGGAGAGACAGCAGGTCGGAGAACCAGCACCTTACCAAAGTTCCCATCCACTGTGTTTTACCCACAGTTCTTTCAGCGGAAACGAGGCTACAGCTTTGTGTTGGCATCAATCTTCAGTCCCAGAGATTATATCCATCTTTGACATCAAGTCAGTGAAGGTTAAGAAGGTCGTGCTGAAGGAGGAACTGGAAGGGTTAAATGGGAGATAATGGTGGAAAGAAAATCTGAGGTTTGCAACCTGCAGCTGTGGAGTCACAGGTGCCTCTTTTGCCCATTAGTGGTGGCCCTCTATGGCTTTGATAAAATAAACGCATGCACACACGCGTAAAAATAGCTAATTTAACAGAAAAACACTGCAGACTTAAAAGTGTAAAAAAAAGTAAGTTTATAGGAAAAAAGCTGTATATTTGACATTTCACAAATGTATGAAAAAAGTCACCCAATGAGAATAAAATTGCAATTTTAAGAAAAAATATTTCATATTTAAGGCTGTCGCACACTGGTGAGGTATGAAAATGCACTGCAGACAACTGGCATGCATCTTTTCACATTTTATTTATTCAAACCCTTCTGGGGCAAAATTTCCGGCGTCTGGAGTTACATACCAATGTTGTAATTCATTTACATTTCACAAATGAAGCCCAGTAAGTTCCCCATGAACTCCACATCTGATGCATATGCTAGCTGTTGTCATTAGTCACTGTGGCTAGTATTAGCTTCTTTCTGTTTAACATCAAGTTTCAAGGGAACATTAATAACATGCCATCATTGTAGGACAGCTTCTTATTAATCTGGAGAAATAAATTGTACTTGATCTGATTTATTCAAACACTCATAGGTGCTTATCGTAACTAAATTGGATGTTTTTGTTCTGTTAGTCCCCCTTTTTAACAAGTGACATGTCCTGAAACAAAAGATCTCATTGTTCCAATGTTTTTGCTGCAAGTCTGCTGAGATTCAGGTCTGTGTGGATAGTTTTTAACCCACATGAATATTCTGCAGTGAAACAAATATTTCAACAAGAACCCAATGACTCTCTTTGAATGAATTTATGAGCAGCCCCCCATTCAAAATCCATGCTTGACCAGTCTTGAAACAGTCAAGAGCTTAAAAAAAAATTAAAACAAACTCACCTATTACAAATGTTGGTCGGCCAGTTTAAACTCATAAGGCAGCTTAACTGTAAATTTAAGGCTCACATATGTTTTGTGGCACTAGGGCTGTCGCGATAACCACAATTATGTAATATCGCGCTATGGACAAGCCTACCGCGGAGGATAACGAGCAACCGCAATAACTGTGGTGTTCACTTTTGTGTGTGTGGCTAAATCTCATTCACCTATGAACAATGAGATGTAAAGTGTATTTTACATCTCATTAAAATACATGTAAAGTGTATTTTTATTGCCAACACCAAGTTTGAACCCGGTACTGACAGCAGCAGCACCCGGTACTGTGGAAACTTCCATAGCACTGGGTGTTGGCGGCGTCACTACCGTGTGGGGCACTCTCTCTCTAGACGGACTCCAGCAGGCAGGCAGTGGTGGAAGCGTTTGGACTCCTTGCTAAATAAAGCCTTGACAGTGAGCACTGAAAGGGCACAAAGCGTGTTATTTCCTTCAGAACAGAGTGTTTATGATCCTGACAATTGAGCTCCGACAGCGAAGCAACTACTGCATAGTGCATTGCTTGTTTGAACATGATTTTTCAGACAGCGACAAAAATCCAAAAATCACGGAGACAAGAGCCATGCAGGGTCCTGTATGGATGCTATCCAGTGTTTAAATAAGCTGAATGTCACTGCAGTCTCCAGTCCACACATGCCGTAGTTACATACTGGAGTTCCCGCCACTGCTTTATGGAAATTATTGTTGGCTTTTTTTCAACAGAATCAGCAGTTCATGCCTAGTAAGACTGGAGCACCGCACAATTGTTAGACACGCACATAAAGTTGAGAGCGGAGCTGCAGCAAGTTTCTCACAGCTTTCATCGGACCACAGGGTCCTAAAAACATTTGCAGTAATACTGCATACTGTGGTATTGAGCTATCCACCGTCACCGCAAGGGAAATTCCTCTACCGCAACAGCCTTAAGTGGCACCACACAAACTTTATTTAGCCATAAATTCCTCAAAATGGCTCTTTCTGTAGTGGAAGCAGAGAACTCTTACCTATAGTAGAACATTGATCTTAAATAAAAACGCACAAGCAGAGTGAAACCTCTAGAAGTGTGCTAAACAGCTTGAACACAGTGGTTTAAAAATAAAAGCAAAGAGCAACAAAGCTTCAGCTAAGCAGTGAACACGGTGTGCAGACGACACAAACCTGCAGACAAAATAGCGGATGACATTGGCATGACACACGATGATCTCATAGCTGTCTTCCTTCTGCTTGGGGTCAGCCCGGTGGATGTAGCGGCGGAAAGCTGCCTCAATGCGAGCTCCATCTTCGTGGTACTGCTGGGGGACAGTAGACAGGTTGAACGCCACCTCTGTCGCATGAGATGTTCAGACTGAACCCATCAGTCTGAGCAGAGCCAATATGTGATGATGCTACAGTGCATTGTGGGGAATTTATAAAGAGTTTCATTCCAAAATTACTATAGCCAGTAAATAACACTTTGGGCTCTCCCTGTGAGATCAGCTTTTTCATTAACACGCCATAATATTCTATTGTAAAATATGGACGATACTGTTTTTTTTTTTTCCCTGAAGGCAGCTGAGCAAACAGATTTACC
This sequence comes from Pholidichthys leucotaenia, assembly GCA_020510985.1. Taxonomy (NCBI): domain Eukaryota; kingdom Metazoa; phylum Chordata; class Actinopteri; order Cichliformes; family Pholidichthyidae; genus Pholidichthys; species Pholidichthys leucotaenia. The sequence goes on from CM035838.1 coordinate 153,043,493, forward strand.
AAAATAAGTTACTTCCTGGTTAGTAAGCAAGTGGTTACTAATGATTTCAATGATCAGCTGCAAGGATTTTGCAATTAAAAATATTGTGAAAATCAACTCTTTCAGTGGCTCATTCCTGTAGCAATGCACTGATGTATCGACTTAAATAGCCCCATTTTGCAGCCATAATCAGAGGTGGGAAGAGTAGCCAGAAATCGTACTCAAGAATGAGTAGTGCCACCCAACAATAATACTTAAGTATTCATAAGTTAAAACTCCTAAGTGAACTCGTAAGTAAAAGTAGTCTCAAAAAATGACTGAAGTAAGAGTAGGGAAATGTCTATTAAAAAAAGGTTACTTGCACTGTGAGTATTAGGGGTGCAACAGCACACATAAAAATCATGGTTCGGTATGTACCTTGGTTTTAAGGTCACGGTTCGGTTCATCTTCGGAACAATAAGGAAACAAAACACAAAACATAAAACTGCTCATCTTTTGTATAAGTGGGAACAGCTTTACTGACAAAAAAACTACAAACTGCCAGCAGTAAATTCTCCAATAAAAAATATTCTCAAATTAACAATATTAAAACATATACAATAAATAAATTCTCTTTTTAGGAAATGAACGATGTAGACAAGTGCAACAATCAAAGTTTGAACAGCCTATTATAAAAAGTTCCAATAGCTAAATAAAAATGACTCATGAAACATGAGTTGGAAACTTGAACTTAACAGCTTAATCAAAAGTTTTTGTAGCAACACAATTAAATAACAGACATTAAAGTTCGGTCTTTTAGCCTAAAAACTAAAGAAATAAAACTCAAATATCAGCTTCTGCTGTACCATACAGGGCTGCTCCTGTTAAAAAAACAAACTGGAGTAATAATATTCAACTCCATTAAAGTCAAAAAGTAAATAACTAACTGGTCCATCCTGTTTGAAACCTTGCTGAGTCTAGAAGTTTAAAACTTTAGTAATTAGGCTTCAGAATGAAAATTAAAATAACTTTTTCCAGTCCAAATTACAAATGCTTTAAATTACAGTAGAGGAATGTGAGTCTTCACTACACATACAGTGAAATATAAGCTGTTTTAATTTATTTGTGATGATTATAGTTATTTTTTTATGAAATTACAAATCATGGTATTCTAATTTACTGAGATGCACTAATATTCAGAATGAGGGCTTATTACCGCAACAATAATAGAGAAGATGAAAAAGAGTAAGTTACTCATGTAATTCACTCATTTACTGCAGTTAACACGTTACCAGCAGAACTGAAACAGCTCAGCCATTGGCAACCATCATCCAAGAGAGGTTATTGTCCGACAGGTAGTGTTAGCACACGCTAACAGTTTAATCAGTTTTCTAAAGCTGAGACAGTTGCTCATTGAAAATAAGAAGCGCTAACCTTACCATTGTTTAGAAATAGCCCAATTTCAGTCATTCTTCACCGGGGCGGAATGCTGCAGAAGTCCGCTGACAGGCGGCTGGAGATGGGGACACTGAGAGGAGGAGGGGGCAGGATATGACAGTTACACTTTCTGTCCGTCACTCAATATAGTTTGGGTCGTACCTCAGTACATGTCTGAACCGTACTGTGGGTGGTGTGCCGAAAAATCTGAATACAAGTACTGTTACACCCCTAGTGAGTATTGAGTTTACTCTCAAAATTGTGAGGGTTTTTCCTTAAATTTGCAGGGATTTTTCAAGGAAATTTTTTTTTCTTGTACATTTGAGACTTTATTCTCAAAACTTTGTGAGGTTTTTACACAATATTTGAGATTTTTCTTCTATATTTATTACTTTTTCTATTAATTTACAATCTCTCTCTAATAAAAAAAACCAATGCTTTTTCTCCTATAAATTTATAGTATTTTGTGATAACTTGGGCACTTTTTAAAATTAAACCTGCAACCTTTTTTCTAATGCTTTTGCAATTTATTAAACACATTTATGACTTAAGAGTAAGATAAAACATATACTAGCTACATGTTCCCACTAATTAATCCAAATCACATCATATAAATAATAAAAAAGTATTAATAACTTCTGTGAAAGAGTTAACTGAGTACATACTGTATGCATGAGTAAATGTAAGCCATTACAACCCACCTCTGGCTATAAGCCTTAATAAAAAGGAAAAAAAAATTGACAGGACTCACGATAAGACATGAGCAACAGAAAGGGGATGCAATAAAACAAATGCATATATAAATAATTTATTCTACAGGTAGATGAGCTGTAGTTTTTCCTCACCACCGCATCAGGTTTCCAGTGAGTGACGGGTGGAACCGGTTCGATTGGTGCGCCCTCTCTCAGCAAATCACAGCTCACTAGCTCCACTCCTGGAACAGTAAGACATATTGAAATACAGTTTACGACCTTGAAGTGCAATGTTGGTAAACCTTATCACTAGGGATGCACAGTCCAATACCAACATCTCAACCCCTATATTTGCCAATACCAATACTGAACCGATCCAATATCAGTGTAAAAAATTAAAAGGCAAATTACTCCTCGTTGTGAGGAGACACAAATGTTCCGTTTCCAGTCATTAATGGAACTGACATAAAGCCCTGAAAAGGAAGGACTGTTTAAAAACAGAGCTTTGATAGTCCTAGTGACAGTCCTCCCTGGAATGCCCCTGGTGCAAAGCCCAAGAATAAATCATCACACAAGACGAGGGGAGTACAAGTAACAGCCCAACTTGGTGACATCTGTGATGCGAACGGCTGGCCTGCTTTACCGGCTAGACCAAGAGCCTCTTCAACCCTGACTGTCAGCAAGAAACACACAGAAATAATGTGGTTTCCCAGGGATATGGTGTCTGATGTGAGAGACAAAATTTTGCAAATCATGGCTGATCATCCCATGGTGAAAACTCTCATATTACATCGAGGCTCAAATGATGTTGTGAAACAGCAGTCTGAGGTACTGAAACAGGACTTAAAGGAACTCCTAGATTTAGTTAGCTGTCTGAATGCTGAAGTGTTCATTAGTGGCCCACTACCACCGGTCAGAGGAGGAGTTGAGAGATTCAGCAGACTGTTCAATTTAAATGGATGGCTATCAGAAGCTTGTACAAACAAATCACTTCATTTTATTGACAATTTCAACTTTTTCTGGAACCACAGACACTTTAAGGGAGATGGACTCAGCAGGTCAGGGGTGAGACTGTTTACCTCCAATCTATTCTATTTTCTGCGTCATCATTCTGTTCCCCAGGACAAGGACAAAAGGAATCAAAACAACAGGATAAGCTACAGCCCAGCAGAAACTGTGAGATAAAGCCTCCTCAGCCCCCACCTGTACAGACCCCTCCTTCACCAAAAGTCACCAGTGAGGACCCACCTCCTCTACCACCGCATACCCCCCCTTCCCCCTTCAGCTTCCTCTTCCCCATCCTTCCCACTCCTCAATTTCACTGACCAGATGAAGGAGCTGGTCACTATGGCCACAAAACTGACCCCATGCCCTAGTCCAATTTTCTCAACCCAAAACCTCTCACTTCACTTCACCCCCCATCTTCCCCCTCCAGCAATTCTTCAGTGAGCTCCGACACAACTGCCAAAGCCACGGCGCCCACCACCACCACCACCCTCATAGCTGAACCGAAATCTACAGCCTGATAACGCAAGCTGGGTATATGTACTGGGTCCAGGCTCTGATACCACTGGTACTCATGGCTCTTTCCAAGACAAGCCGGAGCCCGGTATGGAAGTAGTTTCCTTAATTCCTGTTTAATAAGTAGCAGAAAAAGGTTGGTAAATTTACGGAGAAACAAAATCCATCCTACACATCCTGTAAATTAATCAAATCTAGTGTTCATTTCTCACCAGTCACAGCCTAAACACAATAAAAATCTGGCAGATGATGCTCTTAACACACTTTATAAAGCTTAACTAGCTTTATTAAACATCAGATCTTTGGCAGGAAAAACATTTTTAATTAATTATCTCATTATGAAACACAAACTGGATTTTATGTTTTTAACAGAGACCTGGTTACATGATAACGGTGGATCTCTTCTTATCGAAGCAGCCCCTCCCAACTACAGCTTTATGAGTGAACCCAGGCTGCATAAGAAAGGAGGAGGAGGAGCTGTTTTGTTAAATGATTCCCTCCAATGCAAGCCGATGTCTTATGATATGTTTACTTCATTTGAATATGTGGCTCTTCAGCTGAATTCCTCCTCTCGTGTGTTGCTTCTTAATGTTTACAGACCACCTAAATACCATGCACCCTTTTTTGATGATTTTGCAAAGCTGCTGTCTATTATCTGTGTTGACTTTGACTGTGTAGTTATTGTTGGTGATTTTAACATCCATGTTGACAACCCTCACAACAGAGGGGCCAAAGAATTGTGTTGTGTCCTTGATAACTTTGGACTGACTCAGCGTGTAATGGGAAAAAAAAAAAAAAACACACAACAGAGGACACAGTCTGGATTTGGACATCTCCAAAGGTCTTAACATCTCTAAGGTTATGGTGATGGACATTGATCTGTCTGACCATTCTTGTGCTTTCTTTGAGAGTGCTATTAATGTCAACAGAAATATCCAGACAGAGGTCATCAAAAAAACGGTACATCAGTGATAATACCAGTGAAACATTCATCCAAGCTTTCTCTTCCTGACCCCCCCCCCCCCCCCCACACACACACACCTTCAGTAAATGAGCTTGCAGAAAATTTCAATGGTAAAATTACAAATACTATCAATGCCATTGCTCCCATCAAGGTGAAGGTGGTCACTATTAAAAATAAACATCCATGGAGAAATGCCAAACTAGTAAGAGTTGAAAAAAGAGAGCATCGAAATGCTGAAAGCAGGTGGCGAAAAACTAAATTACAGGTTCATGATGAAATCTATAATGAGAGATTAAGCATTTATAATTTGGAGCTGAGAAATGCAAGGCAAGCATATTTTTCTGGCATCATTGCTAAAAACAACAATAATGCACGCACCTTGTTCATGATTGTTGACAGGCTAACAAATCCCCCTGTGTCAGTAGCTCCTGAACTTCTATCCAACTGTGCCTGCAATGACTTTGCCTTTTTCTTTACTGACAAAATTCAGAAAATTACACAGTCAGTGCTCCTATGCCAGGTGCTGGGCATGTGCTTCCTCAGTGTCCACATAGCTTAGCTTACTACTCCTACAGGGTGAGGGCTGGGTGGCCATCATCATGCGTAGAGCCAATCAGATTAACCGGTGCATGCCAACATTGCCGGTTTTGAGCCAGCTCCTCTGCGTCATCAAGTGACTTTGAGCTGTTGGAGATCTCTCTCCACCACATCGAACCATCTGGTGCGTGGCTTGCCCCGAGGTCTTCTTCACCCTGAGGCCCTGGGGTCAAATATGAGGGTGGCTTTTGTCGGGTGTTCTGGTGGGAGGCGGAGGACATGGCCAATCCAGCGGATACGCCGCTGTGTAATAAGGTGGGATGCTGCAGGTTGATGTGTGCGGGCTCGGAGCGCATCATTAGAAGTACGCTGGGGCCACCTGATGTTCTCGATGGTTCTGAGGGCCCAACTGTCAAACCCATTCACTCTCGAGGCCAGGGTCTTATTCAGTGGCCATGTCCCTGACCCATAGAGTAGGATGGAGAGAACTGACGCATTGTATATGCGGAGCTTCGTCTTTCGGGAGATTGAACAATGGCACCAGAGAGGTTTCCATAGTGCCTGCAGGGCTGATGCAGTGAGGCCACGTCTGTGGTTGATCTCTGGTTTCATGTCCCCGTTGTTGGTCACTGTGGAGCCCAGATACACAAAAGAATTGACAAACTTGATGGCATCATTCCCGAGCTGTAACAGGGGTGGGTCCGGTCCATCACCGACATGCATTAGCTTAGTCTTTGTCCAGCCCACCTGAAGGCCCAGCTTCGCTGCCTTTTTGTGCTAGACAACTAGAGCATCTCTCAGCTGACTGTAGGATGGGCTGAATAGGATGGTATCATCAGCATATTCAAGGTCAACCAGATGGTAGTTGCCAAACTGCATGCCAGGGACCCCTCATAGACCTTGGTCATCATCAGATAGTCTATGACACAATTGAAGAGATCAGGAGTGACCACACAACCTTGTCAGACCCCGCTGTTGATGGAAAACCAGCTGGACTCCTTTCCGTTCACACGGACACAGCTCTCCAAGCTGCAGTAGAGCCCCTTAAACAGGGCTATGTAGAGAAGATGTAAACACCATGGTGAAATTTTTTCCAATCAATCATAAAATCTTGGATGGCATACGCCACCTGAAATCCACTACCTGGTGCCTTGATACTCTCCTAACAGGGTTTTTTTTTTTTTTTTTTTTTAAAACAAACAAAAAAAACCAACCCAAAAACGTTTCATATTGTATGGCCTCAGATCTACTACAGATCATAAATATGGCTCTGCATTCAGGTGTCTTCCCTCAGTACTTTAAAACAGCCGTTATCAAGCCACTTCTAAAAAAAGAGCAACCTAGATACCTCACTCATGAACAGCTATAGGCCCACATCAAACCTCCCCTTTCTTAGTAAAATAATAGAAAAAGCTGTTTTTCAACAATTGTACAACTTCCTGACATTAAATAACTGTTTTGATGTCTTCCAGTCAGGTGTCTGGCCACACCACAGCACTGAGACAGCTCTAGTTAAGGTCCTTAATGACATCCACTCCAATACAGATAATGGCAACATTTCAGTCTTGGTTCTACTGGACCTCAGTGCTGCATTCAACACGGTCAACCATAACATCTTACTAGACCGGCTGAAAAACTGGGTGGGACTTTTTGGTACAGCACTTAGCTGGTTTGAGTCCTATTTAAAAGACAGGGACTAATTTGTGTCTATAGGTAACTACAAATCTGAGTGAACAAAAATAACTTGTGGAGCTCCCCAAGGTTCCATTTTGGGACTTTTGCTTTTCAACATCTATATGCTTCTAGTAGCTCAAATCATAAAAAACAACAAAATATAATACCATAATTATGCAGATAATACACAAATCTACATAACCGTCTCACCAGGAGACTATGGTCCAATTAAAGCCCTGATTAAATGCATTGGTCAAATTAAAGAGTGGATGTGCCAGAATTTTCTTCAGATAAACAAAGACAAAACTGAAATAATAGTTTCTGGAGCCAAAGAAGAAAGACTCCAAATTACTACTCAGCTTCAATCAATGATGCTAAAAACCAACAGCCTAGCCAGAAATCTGGGTGTGATTCTGGACTCAGACCTGAATTTTAACACCTACATTAAGACAGTAGTGAAGTCAGCCTATTACAACTTAATTAGTGCATACCTGTGCATGCCCATAGAAACCAAGTATAAGCAAGTATTTCTGCATGCCTGTAGAAAGCAGGTGTAAGCAAGGGTGTAAGCAAGCACATCAGCACTCGTTCAGTGATGCCTGCCTTTGATCTTTGATGATGTCATAGCGAGTCCTATGATCTTTGATGATGTCATAGCAAGTCCTATGATCGTGAGTGACGACTGCCTTTGATTTTTGATGATGTCATAATGAGTCCTATGATCTCCATAGTGAGTCCTATGACCATGAGTGATGCCTGCCTTTGATCTTTGATGTCATTGTGAGTCCTATGATCTTATGCCTGCATTTGATCTTTGATGTCACAGCGAGTCCTATGACCTTTGATGATGTCATAGTGAGTCCTATGATCGTCAGTGATGCCTGCCTTTGATCTTTGATGTCCTATGATCGTGAGTGAGCGTGAGTGATGCCTGCCTTTGACGTCTGATGATGTCATAGCGAGTCCTATGATCGTGAGTGATGCCTGCGTTTGATCTTTGATGTCCTATGATCTGTGATGCCTGCCTTTGATCTTTGAGGCGTCTACATGACATCATACAGACATCATGTAGACATCACAGGCACATCATAGGCGATCCTATGCTCTTTTAGCGAGTCCTGCCTTTGATCTTTCATGTCCCATGATCATCATCTTATTTTAGATTTGATTGGCGGTTGGCAACCAGCTTACAGGAGCATTACTGCCACATACTTCACTTTATATCATGTCCCATGATCGTGAGTGATGCCTGCCTTTGATCTTTGCGGCGTCTACTTGATGTCATATAGACATCATAGGCACATCACAGGCGATCCTATGGTGTCATACAGACGTCATGTAGAGATCATAGGAACATCATAGGCGATCCTATGATCTTTTAGAGAGTCCTATGGTCGTGACAGACACACAGACACAAGAGATTTCTTGAATTATATAGAGTGAAGAACATAGTGAGGTGAAAGAAGAAGGGGAGAGGATCTTGGCCGTGGCGGTAGAGTGATGATGTTGAGTGAAGTGATGATATAGAGTAAAGTACAAGGAGACGAAGAAGAGTGATGTCTGAAGATAAAGTTGAGGCTCGATTGGACACAGCAATGATGATAGATGTCTGAAGATAGAGTTGAGGTTCGATTGGACACAGCAATGATGATAGGACTACAGCTCCTGACCAGATAGAGTGATGACACGGAGTGAAGTACATGGCCTGCAATGCACCTGTAAGCTGGTTGCCAACCGCCAATCAAATCTAAAAGAAGAAAGAAAGAAGAGGATTAAAGGTCTGATGTCTCAGCAGATAGAGTGATAGGAAGGAGATTTCTTGAATTATATAAGGCATGCACGTACCAGCACTCTTCTGACAACCAATTTTTTCCTGGAAATCACCAGGACCATTAAGGCGGCGGACGAACTTCGACAGGTGGAAGGTTGAGACGGCATTTACGTCTGTGTTCAGTTGGCGGTAGGAGTGATTTGTTTGTGTCGGATAGCATAAACTGCTCTCTGACTAACATTATGGCATCTAGCTCTGACAGGCTTGATAAAAATGAGATGGAGTGGATGGTACCCAGGTCTGCGAAGCAGAAAAGAGCAGCTAGGGAGGCAGAAAGAAAAGCAAGAGCTAGAAGCTGGTCAGATGAGAGTGACGCGGGAAGAAGTAACAATGCTAAGAAAACACGAACTAGCCAAAATGGATGGCAGTTTGATGATGTAGGAAATGAGTGGAATGTTGTCATTGAGTTCAATCAGGGTGGGGGGCACTATCACCCTGTTAAGCTAACAAAAGCAATTGAGGAAGAAATTGGGACAGTTAAGTTTGCAAAGTTCTTGAATAATAACCAGCTGTTAATACATGCATCAAGTAAACAACAGCAAGAGAAAACGCTGACAGTGACATGTCAAAACGGAGAACAAATGAAGGCTCATGTTCCTGGCACAATAGCAAACTTGAGGGGAGTTATATCAGGTGTCCCTCTGAGCATGTCTATGGAAGAAGTGAAAAACAAGATCCAAGGAGGAAAGGTGAAGGATGTGAAATGGCTAAAGAGTAAAAGAGAAGGTTCACTGAAGGATACACTGTCTGTAATGATTCAGTTTGAGAAAACACTGCCTAAATCAGCTCAAATAGGATACCTGTATTACAGTGTCAGAGAATACGTCCCAAAGCCACTCAGGTGCTACAAATGTCGAAGGATGGGTCACACTGCTCAGCAATGTAAGGGAAAGTTAAGACGTGCTAGATGTGGAGGGGAGCATGAATATGGTAAATGAAAAAAGGACGCCAAAGTAAAGTGTTGCAACTGCAGGGGTGAGCACAGTGCTGCATATGGAGGATGTGTTGTGCAAAGTGAAACTAGACAAGCCCAGGAAATTAGAATAAGTAAGAAAATCTCATATACGGAAGCTCTAAAGACAGAGAGGCGGAAATGGTCAGAAACACAACAGGCTTTCCTCAAAGAAGTTCAGTTCAAAGGGAAGCACAGCCATTAACAAATCCCACACAAACACAACATCATGCCGCTGCAAGGAATTTTTGTGTTCACAAATGCAAAATAGATGATGACATACTGATAGTTAAGAGGACAAACTTAGCTTTTATCTGCCACACCATTAATGTTGCAGCACAGCTAAAGATGAAAAGTGACAGAATCAAAACCATTGTGGAAGCAGGAGGAAGATTCCTAGATGTGAAAGATATCAAAGCCGACCAGATTCATGTTTTATTGACAGCTGACACTGGGGAGAATGCACATGTTGAAACTCAAGATCTTAATTATGGTACTTCACATACTACAGTGGAATGCGAGGAGTTTTATAGCAAACGGACAAGAACTCAAGAAGTATCTTTACGAACTACAAGTTGTTCCAGAGGTAGTGTGTGTACAGGAGACATGGCTTCAACCTCACTTAGATTTTGTTATCCCAGGATATAGTTCAATCAGACAGGATAGAATTAACAGTGTAAATGGAGGAGGATGTGCCACTTTCATTAAAGATGGCCTGGCATATAGGGTGATTCCCTCCCCTGAGGATATAGAGTGTAATATTACAGAAATAGGTAGGCCAAATGGACAAGGAAATATTAAGCTAATTTTTACAACCCCTGTAGGAAGTTAACAGCAGATATGTTCAGTGTTATGGCAGGGGAAGGGCATATGAAAGAGGTATGGTGTGGAGACTTTAATGCCCACAATAGCTTGTGGGGAAGCACACATACAGATAACAATGGAAATATTGTGGAAGAGATGTTAGATGAAAGATCGTTAATTTGTCTCAACATTGGTGAAGGTACCAGGGTGGATGTGCATAGGGGCACATCATCATGTACTGACCCGACTCTGGTATCTGATTCTTTAGTGAGCACCTGTGAATGGACAGTTATGAACAGTACAACTATTGGAAGTGATTACTTCCCAATACTTACAGTCATTAAAACTGAAGTATGTATAGGAAGATGTTTTACAAGATGGTGTTTTGACAAGGCAGATTGGGGAAAATTTATGCAAAACTGTGTACAATCATGTCACTTGGTAACATCAGAAGGTGGCATAGAAGAATGTTCAAGTCAGGTAACCAATCATATTCTGAATGCTGCAATAGCAAGTATACCAAAGAAAACTACACAGGGTAAGAAGAAGGTTGTACCGTGGTGGAATGAGGAATGTAGTATTGCAGTAAAAGAGCCAAACAAGGTACTCAGAGAGCCAAAAATATGAATGCTGAAAATTCAATAGAGTAGAAAAAGAAAAGGGCAGTAGCTCGAAGGAGTATTAAAAACAGGAAAAGGTCAACATGGACAGAATTTTGTTCCACCCTTGGTAGGAAAACAGAATTAGGTGATGTTTGGGGTATGTTTAAAAAAATGAGTGGGAAAAGGGTATCAGTTAAAATTCCAGCTCTAGTGGATGGGGACAAGATGGCTGTATCAGACAAAGAAAAGGCAGAAGTCCTAGGTAGAGCATTTGCAGCAGTGCATAGAGGAGAACATCCTGGCGTGAGTCATAGACAGCAAAGGGAGCATAAACTCAGAGAAAATGGAAACTTAAAAGAAATGAAAGAAGATATGACTGTGTTAGACCTTGAGCTCACAATGTCAGAACTTAAGAGAGCTTTGCGAGACAGTGGATACATAGCTCCAGGATACAGTACATCCGTAAAGTATTCACAGCACTTCACTTTTTCCACATTTTGTTATGTTACAGCCTTATTCCAAAAGGGATTAAATTCATTTTTTTCCCTCAAAATTCTACACACACAATACCCCGTGAAAAAAGTTTTTTTTTTGAGATTTTTGCAAATTTATTAAAAAAAACAACAACTAAGAAATCACATGTACATAAGTATTCCCAGCCTTTGCCATGAAGCTCAAAATTGAGCTCAGGTGCATCCTGTTTCCACTGATCATCCTTGAGATGTTTCTACAGCTTAATTGGAGTCCACCTGTGGTAAATTCAGTTGATTGGACATAATTTGGAAAGGCACACACCTGTCTATATAAGGTCCCACAGTTGACAGTGCAGGTCAGAGCACAAACCAAGCATGAAGTCAAAGGAATTGTCTGTAGACCTCCGAGACAGGATTGTCTCGAGGCACACATCTAGGGAAGGGTACAGAAAAATTTCTGCTGCGATGAAGGTCCCAATGAGCACAGTAGCCTCCATCATCCATAAACGGAAGAAGTTCGGAACCATCAGGACTCTTCCTAGAGCTGGCCGGCCATCTAAACTGAGCAATGGGGGGAGAAGGGCCTTAGTCAGGGAGGTGACCAAGAACCCGATGGTCACACTGTCAGAGCTCCAGCATTGCTCTGTGAAGAGAGAAGAACCTTCCAGAAGGACAACCATCTCTGCAGCAATCCACCAATCAGGCCTGTATGGTAGAGTGGCCAGACGGAAGCCACTCCTTAGTAAAAGGCACATTGCAGCCCACCTGGAGTTTGCCAAAAGGCACCTGAAGGACTCTCAGACCAGGAGAAACAAAATTCTCTGGTCTGATGAGACAAAAATGTAACTCTTTGGCATGAATGCCAAGTGTCATGTTTGGAGGAAACCAGGCACTGTTCATAACCACACCAATGTTGGTAGCAGCATCATGCTGTGGAGATGTTTTTCAGCGGCAGGAACTGGGAGACTAGTCAGGATAGAAGGAAAGATAAATGCAGCAATGTACAGAGACATCCTGGATGAAAACCTGCTCCAAAGTGCGCTTGACCTCAGACTGGGGCGACAGTTCATCTTTCAGCAGGACAACAACCCTAAGCACACAGCCAAGATATCAAAGGAGTGGCTTCAGCACAACTCTGTGAATGTCCTTGAGTGGCCCAGCCAGAGCCCAGACTTGAATCCAATTCAATATCTCTGGAGAGATCTGAAAATGGCTGTGCACTGATGCTTCCCATCAAATCCAATGGAGCTTGAGAGGTGCTGCAAAGAGGAATGGGCGAAACTGCCCAAAGATAGGTGTAGCAAGCTTGTGGCATCATATTCAACAAGACTTGAGGCTGTAACTGCTGCCAAAGGTGCATCAACAAAGTATTGAGCAAAGGCTGTGAATACTTATGTACATGTGATTTCTTAGTTTTTTATTTTTAATAAATTTAGAAAAATTTCAAATAATTTTTTTTTTCACGTTGTCATTATGAGGTGTTGTGTGTAGAATTTTGAGGAAAAAATTAATTTAATCCCTTTTGGAATAAGGCTGTAACATAAAATGTGAAAAAAGTGAAGCGCTGTGAATACTTTCTGGATGCACTGTATGATCAGTCAGCGATTCTGCGGGCGGGCACGTCTCAATGCGCAATGAAAAAAAATCTATATTTCTGGTCTTCCGGTACAGACACAGCCGTAAACAGAAAGCCAGAGGAGTGTTTGATTGGTTTAGATTTGACTGACATCTCATTCGACTAAAAAGAGCCTTGATTTGGGTTTCTGAAACCTTGAAGAACAAATGACTGAAAACCTAGCAAGAAGGACCTGCCTACCAACGACCGCGAACACAACGAGCCAGTTGAAGCTGAGCATTTCAGTGATGGACGTGTCGTTTAGCCAATGAAATTCTGAATTCAGTGATACCGGACATGCCTATGTTACGTGTTTATATTGCCGGTAAAATGCCGTGCATTCCCATGCATAAAATCATTTTTGTCTGAGCTGCTAGGTGACACGTAGAGAGACCTGTGCGTAACGGTTAGCAACTCTTAGCCATTAGCCACTTTTTACTTATTACTATTGTACTTATTTGTTTTAAAAAATGGTTAGTAAAAACTGCATGTATGAAAGCGCAGATGGTTTGACCGGGTCGGGTGACCAGAACCACGAGTCAATAACGGAACCATTAGAAACTTCATGTTCGTCTGACAATGAGGAACTTTGAGAACAGATGTTCGCCAACGACAGTGCTGTTGTGGACAGGTAAGTGGTATAAGCTAAATTATTCTTTATCGATAAAAATAGTAATAAAAACTTTTGACCAATCGGTAATTACAAGGGTCCCTCATGGCTTTTTTTGTGTGCCGTGTTCCTCTGTAGCGGGAGAGGGGGGGGGTTGTTACCCTCTACATTGCAGAGAAATGTAATAATATCCATCCATCCATCCATCTTCTTCCGCTTAATCCTTATTTTAGTATAATTTTTATTGCACTGTAGGCTATTTTTTCCTGTAAAAAAAGCAACACATTTTTTATGTGGCATGCTCCTTTGTGTGTGTGTGTGTGGGGGGGGGGGGGTTGTTTGTTACCCTCTAGAAATGTAATAATGCTTTAGTATAATTTTTATTGCACTGTAGGCTATTTTTTTCCTGTAAAAAAAAGGAACTGTGCTGTGTATGTCTGGGTTATTATGCCTTTGTTTTACTGTGTAAACGGGATCTGGTGAAATGGAGCCCTAACCAAGTGAGCACACATGTGAACACCCCAGGTGGACCCCGGTATTATCTGTACAAGTACATTTTCAATCCAATGATTTACAAAGTGATTCATAATTTTCTAAAGCCTCATTCAGAACATTATAGTCCCACAGACTGGTTTTCATCTGGGGCAGCATTTATAAATCACTGGATGGAGAATGCACCTTCTCACAAACCGGTCCCAGACTGTGAGACTTGGCTCCTACTTCTCCTCCACACGGATGCCGAGTACTGGCTCCCCACAGGGCTGTGTGCTGAGCCCCCTCCTGTACTGTCTCTACACCTATGACTGTCGTCCGGCCTACAACAACAACCTCATCGTGAAGTTTGCTGATGACACCACAGTGGTTGGACTCATTTCTGGAGGGGACAAGACAGCCTATGGGGGGGGAGGTCCTGAAGTTGGCAACTTGGTGTTTAGAAAATAACCTGACTCTGAACACCAAGAAAACCAAGGAAATCACTGTCAACTTCAGGAGGACCAATACTGACCCAGCCCCCCTTTTCATTAATGGCGAGTGTGTGGAGAGGGTCCACACATTCCGGTACCTCGGCGTCCTTATCTCCTCTGACATCTCCTGGACAGACAACATCTCGGCGATTATTAAGAAGGCTCAGCAGCGGCTACACTTCCTGAGAGTCCTCAGGAAGTACGACCTCAACTCCACCCTGCTGCTGACCTTCTATCGCTCATCCATTGAGAGTCTGCTCACATACTGCATTACAGTGTGGTATGGGAATTGCACAATGGTAGACAGGGAGAGGTTGCAGAGGGTAGTAAAGGCAGCACAGAAGATCATCGGCTGCCCTCTCCCCTCCCTGACAGACATTTACACCGCCCGCTGCCTTAGGAGAGCACAATACATCATCAAGGACATCTACCACCCTGGAGCTGACCTGTTTGACCTGCTGCCCTCAGGGAGGCGCTATAGGTGCATCAGAGCCAGGACAAATAGACTTAAGAACAGTTTTTTTTCCAAAAGCCATCATGGCTCTGAATTCTCAGTCCAACCCTCCCTGACACCCCCCCCCCACAGTATACCTCTAAACACATCACTGTGTAATTGACATTTACAGTCCAGAATGCTGTGCAGTCTTTTTAATATTTTTATTTTTATATTGTATATATATATATATATTTTTTTTTTTTGTTACTTATTTGTACCCGTAGGTAGACTTGGTTTGCAGTCTAGTGACAAGCCACCGGCTGCTGGTTGCTGCGTGCGCGAGCGCCCTAAACCTACATGTTTTTGGTGTGCGGGAGGAAACCGGAGAAATCCCGGAGTAAACCCGCGCAACACGGGGAGAACATGCAAACTCCACACAGCTCACTGTTGGTCGGGGGCTGGGATCGAACCCACGATCTCATGATCCCCGCGGTCCCCCGGCCGAGGGTAAAACTGTGCTGCCACAGTGCTAAACCACTGCGCCACCGTGCAGCCGTTATATATATGACTTATTTTATCTTAGATTACGTACATTGTACACATTACACATTATTTATTGCAGGAATTTATTGTTTTTATGCTTTTTATTTTTCTCTTTTACATATGTTGCACTGAAGGAGATGCTTAAATCTCATTGTACATTGTTTGTATAATGACAATAAAGGCTATCTATCTACCTGTACATGTACAGATTGGATTCCGTGGTCCACTTGGGGTGCGCACTTGGTCAGGGGTCCAGTTGACTTGTATCTGTGCAAACTGGTGAGACAGTGAACTCTGGAAAAACTGGAGGGGAGAGGGTTGTTTTTGTGTATACTTTAGTGAAATGTATTAATTTTTAGCATAATTTTTCTTACACTGTAGGCTATTTTTGCCTGTAAAAAAAAAAAACAAAAACAGGAACTGTGCTGTGTGTCTGGGTTATTACCCCTTGGTTTTATTTTTTGGATAGATTAAAAGTAAAGATTAAAAAGAAACAGAATAATATAACAAAGGGGAAAAAAGAAAAAAAATCCAACAAGGTCAAATTAAACAATAACTCCTCTGATTATACAGTTCAACATAAGTTATCCGAAATGGGTGATGGCTGAAGCCGCAGCTTATATTGCCCACCCATATTCCATCCAAGAATTCAAAAGAAAAACAAAACAAGAGCGATTACAATTCGGAACAAAGCTAAGACAAAATGTGACCAAAAAAAAAACCAAAAAACAAAACTAAGCAATAACACAACACAGACTGGATATGACAATCCTTATGTGATTTTACATGTCATCTTGTATATATGTTTGGAGTATTTCTTCTTCCTTTAGTTTTTGTTTAAATTGTCCAAGCGTACATGATTTTAATTCAAGTCCAAAATCGTTCCATAATCTGACTCCTTGCACTGAGACACAGTGTTGCTTGGTGGTAGTTCTCACTGAAGGTTTTTGAAATATACATGTTCCTCTGAAATGATGTTGTTTCTCCCTTATTTGGAACAACTTTTGGATATTTGTGGGCAGTGATAGATTCTTCACTTTAAACATTATTACTGCAGTTTTAAAGTCAACCAGATCTTTCAACTTGAGAGCTTTTAATTTAAGAAAAAGTGGGTTTGTTGGTTCCCTGTAAGCAGCTTTGTTTATTATTCTAATAGCTCTCTTCTGAAGCATAAAGACTGGATATACAGTGGGGCAAAAAAGTATTTAGTCAGCCACCAATTGTGCAAGTTCTCCCACTTAAAAGATGAGAGAGGGGGACTTCCGGGAAGATGGCGGAGAGACATAATGCTTAAACAGAGAGCTCTCCCTAGTCGGATTAAAAATCATTGGTAAATGGCCAACTCGACATAAATGAACCAATAAACCAAGGGATGAAAACACAAAGAAGCCGGGCACACGGACAAAAGCAGGGTAAAACTGAGAAATCCCTCTTCAACAACGCAGGAGAAATCGCTGTGCACGAGGCCCAGGGAAACGAGGCAACTACAGCAGAGAAAATGGAGGACGCCAAACTCGAGGCTATGAACACTGGCATCGCCAATTTAGGTAAAGAATTAAAAAAAGATTTGGAAGACTTTAAGCGACAGCTCCGACAGGATTTAAAGGCTCTTAAGGAAGAACTGAAAAAAGAGATGAAGGAGGAAATTATGGGCCTCCGAAGAGAAATGGAGCGCAAACTATCAGAAAACATGGAGGAGCTGCGCTCTCAACGGGCGTGTATGACAGAAGCACAGGCCTGAATATCGGAGTTGGAAGACTGGAAGACCGAGGCAAACGAGCGGCTGCAGACCCTGACGACGCAAACACAGAGGATGCAGGAAAAAATAACCGACCTGGAGAGCAGGTCCAGACGGAGCAATATACGCATCTTCGGGATCCCGGAGGGCATTGAAGGCAACTCGATGACGAAATTCATGGATCATTTCTTAAAAAAAGAGCTGGAGCTGCCCGGTGAAGCGGATCTGCAGATTCAACGAGCGCACAGAGCCTCGGCACAGAACCTGAATCCAAACTCTACACCCAGGTCAGTTGTGGTGAACTTTCTGAAATATGACATAAAGGAAAGAATCCTGACACAAGCGTGGAAAAAAAAAGATACGAATCGGCAACAAACAGATATTCTTTGATCATGACTACCCGGCAGAAATTGTGCAGCAGCGAAAGAAATATGCCAACATTAAAAAAACGCTGAAAGAGAAAAAAATTAGATTCCAAACACTGCTAACGAAGATGAGGATTCATTGGGATGACAGCGTAAAAACGTACAACACGGCCAGAGAGGCAGCGCGGGACTTGACGGAGCGAGGCTTTGTGGTGAGCGTACCCGAGGAAGGAGCTGAAGCAGCGGCGGCACTGAACGCATCACGACAGCCGGAGTGGAGACAAGTGAGTGGCAGAAGACGGGGGAGAGACGTGGCGCAGCGGGCCCAGGAAAAGCTGCAAGGCTTTCAACTGAAAGCCTAGATCATAACAGAGATTAAGAAAGACACAGAAGAAATGAAGGCCAAGAAGACAAGGTAAAAGAGAAACAAACGGCTAGGAGAGGTTTAAGTGATTTTTGTTGGACATTTCTAGACTAATGACTATTACTTGGATAGTAAATACAGGTCTAGGGAAGGCCCTTCACTCTGTGAGGACATTCCCTCCACCCACCAACAGGGACCAGCGGGCAGAAGAAAGGCCCAAAGTACGGAAGTCGAGATTTGTTAATGTGTTTTTATATAAATATGTGTTAGTTTTGCTGTTAAGGGGGTTAGGAGTACAAGTTAAAAAAATGGAAAAACATGAATATGGGTAAAAATCTTAAGATAATGACACTAAACGTGAATGGTCTGAACTCACCTGTTAAAAGGGAAAGAATAATAAGAAAATTCAAGAAGGAAAAAGCCGAAATTATATTTATGCAAGAGACACATTTGAGCAAGACAGAACATGAGAAACTAAAGAGATTTGGCTATAAGAACTCCTACTACAGTTCATTTAAGGGAGGAACTAAAAGGGGGGTTATGATACTAATTTCAAATAAAATACAATTTGAATGTGAACAAGAAATCCAGGATAAAGAAGGCAGGTATGTAGTAGTAGTAGTAGATTAGTTTATTAATAATAAAGGGAAGAATAGATTGTATGCAGATCACATTAGTGAACATCTATGCCGCACCAGAAAGTGACAAGGGTTTTTTTCAACATCTGTTTGATCTCATAGCAACACACAGTGAAGGAGTCCTAATTTGTGGAGGAGACTTAAATGCTGTCATGGATCATGAAGTTGACACAACAAGTGTTAAGAAGACAAAAAAACATGTAACAAAGTTCATAAGAACCTCACTGGCAGAAATGGGTATGGTAGACATATGGAGGGACCTGCACCCACTCGAAAAAGACTATACACATTATTCAGCAGTCCATAAAGTACACTCTAGAATAGATTACTTCCTTATGAATGAAGGTGACAGACACAGGGTGAGAAATTGTCAGATTGGAGGGGCAGAAATATCAGATCATAATCCTATATACGTGGAAATATATTTAAACAATAGAAAACAACAAACAACATGGAAACTTAATGTAGGACTGTTAAATGATGAGAAAATGAAAGAAAGAATAAAAGTAAACATAAATGAGTATATCCAAGAGAATGACAATGAAGAAGTGGACCCAACAATACTATGGGATGCACTAAAAGCCGTGTTAAGAGGTAAATTAATTGTTGAAACAGGAAAAGCAAATAAGTCTAAACTGGAAACATATGAACAAAGATGTGAGAGACTGAGGGAACTAGAACGTAAACACCAAAGCACAAATGACCCAAAAATATACCAAGAAATTAAAGAAGAAAAAATAAAGATAAAAGAAGCACAAATAGATGAAATTGAAAGGAAAAATAGATATCTAAAGCAAAAATATTATGAAACGGGGCCAAAAGCCACAAAACTGCTGGCAAAAAGGTTAAGAAAACAACAAACAGTGAATAATGTATACAAGATTAAAGACCCCACCACAAATAAAACCACAGTTAACCCAGAAAACATCGAAGAAATATTCCATAATTTCTATCAAGAACTATACTCGCAACCTGAAGAAACAAATACTAAGGATATTAAAAAATTTCTATGCACATTGGACTTGCCATCAATAGGAAATCAACAAAATGAAAAGCTAACAGCAGAAATAACAACACAAGAGATTAGAGATGTGATTAAGTCACTTAAAAACGGTAAATCATTAGGTAGTGATGGGTACCCATCTGAGTTTTATAAACTTGTTTATAGAAGAACTCACGCCACAGCTCCTAAAGTCATTTAATTGGACATTGAACAACAACAAAATACCTCCATCATGGAACGAAGCCATTATTTCAGTTATTTTAAAGCCAGGGAAAGATAGGGAACAATGCGGAAACTATAGGCCAATCTCTTTATTAAATGTGGATTATAAAATATATACAACAATTATATGTAAACGAATAAAGACATTCTTAACGGAATTGATAGAAGATGATCAAACTGGTTTCATAGAGGGACGCCAAACACATGACAATATCAGGAGAACAATACATATAATTAATCAAATACATAAAGAAAAGAAAAGCGCAGTAATAATGAGTTTAGATGCAGAAAAAGCATTTGATAGGGTTAACTGGAAATTCCTATATAGTGTGCTGGAACGCTTTGGATTTAACGAAAAATCAGTACAATGCATAAAGACGCTGTATCAAAAACCTGTGGCAAGAATCAAGATAAACGGTAGCTTAACAGACAAAGTAAATATACAAAGATCAACCAGGCAGGGATGCTGCCTATCGCCCACCTTGTTTGCTCTGTTCATAGAGCCACTGGCTCAAGCGATATGACAAAATAAGAAATTAAAAGGTGTAACAATAAAGGGAGCGGAACACAAGATTGGGCTATTTGCAGACGATATTATAGTTTACCTTGAACAACCAGATGAATCAATAATGGAAATGATGAACTTGATAGAAAATTTTGGAAAATTATCAGGATACAAGATAAACATAACAAAAACACAAATACTGACATTCCACTATAACCCTCTAAACCAGATAACTGATAAGATCAAACTAAACTGGAAACAAAAAGAAATAAAACACCTTGGAGTGAGCATACCTAAAGATCTAAGCAAAATTTATAAAGCAAACTATGATGGGTTGGAACAAGAAATAAAAAAAGATATTGATAGATGGTCAATCTTAAATATGGATCTGAATTCAAAAATTGAGACAGTCAAAATCAGCATACAACCTAGATTACTTTACCTCTTCCAGGCTCTACCAACAGAGATTCCAGGTGCCCAGTTCTCAAAGTGGGACAGGATGATATCGAGATTTGTTTGGGGAGGTAAAAAACCAAGAGTGAAATATAAAACTCTCCAGTTACCAAAAGAGAAAGGAGGCATGGGCCTACCGAGTCTAAAGGAATATTACTACTCAGCACAAATAAGATATATCATATGTTGGTGCGACGGAGGATATGAGACAAAATGGAAAGAAATGGAAAAGGAAACTGAGGGACTCCCAGTACAAAGCATAATAGGAGATAAGGATGCATATAAGCAAATCAAACAAATAGACCCAATCACTAAATTTACTTTGGAACTGTGGTATAAAATAGTACAAATGTATAATATAAAGGAAGACATAAAACTATTGAAATGGGTAGCATTTGACAGTTAGTTTGAACCAGCAAAGCAAGATGGGGGATACAAAAATCTGGTGAACAAGGGAATCACAGCATGGGGCGATATTGGAAAAAAAAGATCTCGGGAGCTTTGTAAACATCAGAAGAAAATTTAAACTAGAAAAATCGGAATTCTTCAGATATCTGCAGATGAGAGACTATTATATGAAGAAGATTAGGCATAACCTCCAAACAGATGTGAGCGAGATTATACAATTCATTTTAAGCTCATATGCAGGAAACAAAATAAGAATTATTTCAAAGCTATATCAGAAACTTATGGCAAACAAACATTCAAGTAACTATATAAAGGAGAAATGGGAGAAAGAGCTAAATTTAAGCATAACAGAAGAAAGCTGGCAGGAAATATAGAAAACACAACACACATCAACAAATTCAGGGACATGGAGGGAATTTGGATGGAAAAACCTGATATGCTTTTTCATTACACCACAGATTCAAAGAAAATATACAAATACCCAATCTTTATGCTGGAGGGGCTGTGGGGCTCAAAATGCAGACCACTCACATATGTTTTGGAAATGCTGCAAAATCTCATCATTCTGGAAATCTATACATGTGACAATACAGAGGATATTAGGATATAATATACCAATGAACTGTAACCTGATGTACTTATGTGATCTTAAAAGAGACAATGTAATACAGGCTGAGGACAGATATCTAGTTAAAATCTTGTTGATTGCATGTAAAAAAACAATCACAAAAAAATGGCGATCAGAAGTTCTTCCTGACCAAGAACAATGGACTGACATTGTTGAGGATATACGTATGATGGAAAAACTAACATATCGACGAATACAAGAAGGACTATATGAAAAAAAATGGCGGAAATGGACACACTACAAAGTGCAACAACGAGACAGAAATTGAAAGAATAACCAGAGACACTGGAAAAACCAGAAGAATTAAGAGATGGAAACTAAAAACTTGATGCTCCAACATTTGACCCCCCCCCCTTTTCTTTTTTTTTTTTCTTTCTTACTCTAGCTCCTTTTTTTAAATGTAGACGGTGATCTGAATGTAATATGTATGATGAAAAATGAATAAAAATCTAAGTTACAAAAAAAAAAAAAAAAGATGAGAGAGGTCTCTAATATTCATCATAGGTATACCTCAACTATGAGAGACAAAATGAGGAAAAAAAATCCAAAAATCACATTGTCTGATTTTTAAAGAATTTATTTGCAAATTATGGTGGGAAATAAGTATTTGGTCAATAACAAAAGTTTATCTCAATACTTTGTTATATACCCTTTGTTGGCAATGACAGAGGTCAAACGTTTTCTGTAAGTCTTCACAAGGTTTTCACACACTGTTGCTGGTATTTTGGCCCGTTCCTCCATGCAGATCTCCTCTTGAGCAGTGATGTTTTGGGGCTGTCGCTGGGCAACACGGACTTGCAACTCCCTCCAAAGATTTTCTATGGGGTTGAGATCTGGAGACTGGCTAGGCCACTCCAGGACCTTGAAATGCTTCTTACAAAGCCACTCCTTCGTTGCCCGGGCGGTGTGTTTGGGATCATTGTCATGCTGAAAGACCCAGCCATGTTTCATCTTCAATGCCCTTGCTGATGGAAGGAGGTTTTCACTCAAAATCTCACGATACATGGCCCCATTCATTCTTTCCTTTACACGGATCAGTCGTCCTGGTCCCTTTGCAGAAAAACAGCCCCAAAGCATGATGTTTCCACCCCCATGCTTCACAGTAGGTATGGTGTTCTTTGGATGCAACTCAGCATTCTTTCTCCTCCAAACACGACAAGTTGAGTTTTTACCAAAAAGTTCTATTTTGGTTTCATCTGACCATATGGCATTCTCCCAGTCCTCTTCTGGATCATCCAAATGCTCTCTAGCAAACTTCAGACGGGCCTGGACATGTACTGGCTTAAGCAGGGGGACACGTCTGGAACTGCAGGATTTGAGTCCCTGGCGGCGTAGTGTGTTACTGATGGTAGCCTTTGTTACTTTGGTCCCAGCTCTCTGCAGGTCATTCACTAGGTCCCCCTGTGTGGTTCTGGGATTTTTGCTCACCGTTCTCGTGATCATTTTGACCCCACGGGGTGAGATCTTGCGTGGAGCCCCAGATCGAGGGAGATTATCAGTGGTCTTGTATGTCTTCCATTTTCTAATAATTGCTCCCACAGTTGATTTCTTCACACCAAGCTGCTTACCTATTGCAGATTCAGTCTTCCCAGCCGGGTGCAGGTCTACAATTTTGTTTCTGGTGTCCTTTGACAGCTCTTCAGTCTTGGCCATAGTGGAGTTTGGAGTCTGACTGTTTGAGGTTGTGGACATGTGTCTTTTATACTGATAAGTTCAAACAGGTACCATTAATACAGGTAACGAGTGGAGGACAGAGGAGCCTCTTAAAGAAGAAGTTACAGGTCTGTGAGAGCCAGAAATCTTGCTTGTTTGTAGGTGACCAAATACTTATTTTCCACCATAATTTGCAAATAAATTCTTTAAAAATCAGACAATGTGATTTTCTGGATTTTTTTTTCCTCATTTGTCTCTCATAGTTGAGGTATACCTATGATGAAAATTGGAGACCTCTCTCATCTTTTAAGTGGGAGAACTTGCACAATTGGTGGCTGACTAAATACTTTTTTGCCCCACTGTATGTTTGTTTTATATGTATTTCCCCATACTTCGGTACAATATGTCACATATGGGAGTATTAATGAATGATACAAAGTATATAGTGTGGGTTGATTCAGCAAATATTTCACTCTGTGTAGTATTGCAATTGACTTAGATATTTTACCTTTAATATAATTAATATGTGACTTCCAACAAAGTTTATTATCAATTATTACTCCAAGAAATTTAGCTTCAGATACCCTTTCAATCTCT
Source organism: Pholidichthys leucotaenia (assembly GCA_020510985.1). NCBI lineage: Eukaryota > Metazoa > Chordata > Actinopteri > Cichliformes > Pholidichthyidae > Pholidichthys > Pholidichthys leucotaenia. The sequence goes on from CM035838.1 coordinate 153,067,681, forward strand.
ACACCATTTACACTGAGTTTAGATACCAAGTTGTTGTGATGGTTGTTAAAAATTATAAATTTTGTCTTACTTAAATTGAGCGTTAATTTGTTTGAATCAAACCACAGTTTAAGCTTTCCTAATTTACTGTGCAAACTGCTGAGACAGTGAACTCTGGGACACAGTTTTCCAAACTATGCCACAGTTTAGCACAGTTCAAGAACGCCTTGTTACAACCTGAGAAAAAAGCTGTCTAATATATTCATTTTTTGTGGTATTGTTACAAAATTTTGACCTGAGCTTAAAAACACTTGGTTCTACATTTCTGTTGTGTTTTTCAGCCAGTATCTGACAGCTGTATGTTATTTGCAAGCATTTGTATCTAAAAAAAAAAAAACACACAGGCAAACTTTATTTTCTTCAAATTCAGTATGTTTAGAGGATTGTTACTCAGTGGCAGGAGCACTTAGGGAGATTATGACTGTTTTGCCAAAAAAGTCAGAGTGTTTTCTTTTAAATGAGACCAATGAAGATGCTACAAAGGGTTGAAGAACAGCTTTTGATTTACTTTGGGTATGTTATTTTTAGGCGTTTTTAGGGAAAATGAACAGAGTGGAAGGGGTTTTAAGCTATGCTATGTTTCGGCAATTACCTATGCAATCAATGGAACTGGTGCTGAAATTGTTTAACAGAATATGGAAGGAGGGGGTTATCCCAAGTGGGTGGATAAAGGCTGTAATTTTACCATAAGCCAGGGAAAGATCCGGCTCATCCAGGCAACTACAGGTCAATAGGAACCAGCTGCCAATCTGGATTTGGGAGTCGGACTCGATCTCTGTTTTTAAGAATAGGGTTAAAACCTTCCTTTTTGATATAGCCTACAATTAGGGAGGGATCATGTGTTTCTGAACCCTCCCTTAGTTATGCTGCTAATAGGTTTAGTCAGCCGGGGGACCTCCAATAGTGCACTGGGCCTCACTCCTTTCTTCACTCTCAATGAAATATTTTTTTTTTGCTGGTCATTAACATCTGTTTGTTCTCTTCCATAGATTGAGTCCCCATCGTGCTGTTTGTTCTCTACATGTCTGTTCTTTTCATCTTCTCTGTCCCCTCACCCCCCAGCCAGTCACAGCAGATGACTGCCCCTCCCTGAGCCTGGTTCTGCTGGAGGTTTCTTCCTGTTAAAAGGGAGTTTTTCCTCTCCACCGTCGCCAAGCGCTTGCTCACAGGGGATCGCCTGATTGCTGGGGTCTTTCTGCAACTGTGGGGGTTCCCCCTACAGTTGAAAGTGCTATGAGATGACTGTTGTGAAATGGTGCTATATAAATAAAGTTGAATTGAATTGAATTGAATAACATTAACGTCACACTTAGTGAAATGGATGGAGAAGATGTTAGTTTACAGACTGTCATATGTACTAGAGCAAAGACGATTAACAACTATCAGAATGGTTTTAGAAGAGGAAGATCCACAGTGGATACTCTAGCTCGGGTAAGTAATGATATTGAAAAGACTCAAAATGAAAGAAGTACTGGTTGTAGTTTATCTGGATATTGAAAAGGCTTATGACTCACTGTGGCGGGATGGACTTATCAAACTGAATAAAATGGGCATTGGTGGTAGGATGTATAATTGGATAATGGATTTTTTAACAAACAGGAAAGTTAGGGTTAAAATAGGATCAGAAGTTTCTAATGACTTTGAAATAGAAAATGGTGTTCCTCAGGGGAGCATGATAAGCCAAGTTTTATTCAACATAATGATTAATGACATGTTTGAGGATCAAGACTGATACATCAAAATAGCGCTATATGCAGATGATGGAGCCATATGGACGAGGGGAAGAAATGAGAAATTTGTGTTCAAAAACATCAGGAAGCAATGGAGAAAGTGGAAAAGTGGTCATATGAGTGGGGATTTAAATTTTCAAACAGTAAAACCACCTATATGATTTTCACAAAAAATGCACAACTGGTACAGAACCATTAACATTCTATAATCAACCAATAGAGAAAGTGAGTTCAAATATCTAGGATTGTGGTTTGACAGTGCATACACATGGGGAGTTCATGTTGAAAATCTGGAGACAAAAAGTGCAAAAAAGTCATTAATCTCATAAAAGCTGTAGCTGGACATGAATGGGGTGCAGATAAACGGGCATTAATTGACATTTACAGAACACTAATGAGATCGACAATAGACTACGGTTGCGTAATTTATGGAACAGCAGCAAAGACGACTCTGGAAAAAATAGACAGAATGCAGCATAGAGTGCTTTGCCTGTGCATTGGAGCCATCAAAACAACACCAAACAATGCAGTTTTAATAGAAGCAGGAGAAATGCCAGTGGATTTGAGAAGAGATAAACTTGCATTATTATACTGGGTCAAGCTGAAAGGAAGTGAGTAAGCGAATATTTCAAAAACAACACTACAAGACTGCTGGGAATATTCTAACTTCCAGGGACATGGGTTTGGGTGGACAATTGAAAGAAAAGCCAGAATGTATGGACTAGACACCATTGATATAGCTAACACCAGTTCAGTGAGTAATGTTCCCCCTTGGCTGTTTCCTGGAAAAGAAGTAGACATCAGTCTGCAAGTGAGGAAAAAGCACTGGCATATTAGTAAAGTTGGTGTTAAAACAAGCATTTACCTCAGGAATTTACTATAACTACTTACAGCTCTATACTGACGGTTTAAAAAACAAAGAGGGCTCTGCTGGAATTGGAGGATATATTCCAGAATTTAAAGTGACCATCTCAAAAAGACTCTCCAACTATACATCTGTGTATACAGCAGAGATGGTGGCAATAATTATTGGTTTGCAGTGGGTGGAGGTGGTCAGACCGGACCAGGTGGTGGTGTGCAGATTCACTTGCAGCTTTAAAAACCATACAGACACTAAAATCTACAAGGGAAGACTTGGTGATTGAGCTATATCACAGTTTATTTAGGGTACACAGGGGGTGGTGGAGATGTTCAGTTTTGTTGGGCTCCTGCACATGAAGGGTTGAAAGGGAATGACTGTGCAGACAAATTAGCAAAAAGTGCACTTGGGAAAGAAATAACTATACCATTGTCTCTTGGAAAAGGAGAAGGGAAAACAGTAATCAACAAAAAAGGAATTGAGCTATGGCAAAAAAGATGGGATGAAGATCATAAAGGCAGATCGTATTACAAAATACAAAAATCTATTGCAATAAAGAATTATAAAACAACAAACAGGAGGGAAGACATCATTATGGCAAGACTCACACTGGATCATACAGGTTTAAACGGCACTTTATTCATCATGGGGAAAAGCAAAAGTGACAAATGTAGAGAATGTGGAATAAAAGAAAATGTCAAGCACATCTTATTACACTGTCACAAGTATGGAAATGAAAGAGAGAATGAAAAATGAAGTTCGAGAGGCCGGTAGGGAATGGAATTTAACTGGGATTCTGGGAACAGATGGAGAGGCACTAAGAATCACGAGAAGGGCTCTTTTGTCTTTTTTAAATAACAAAGGATTAAGTCATAGAATTTAGGGGTCAGGTTCAAATGACATAATGTTAAACACTCTTGTACAGTAGGTGGCGGTATGCACCTTTCAGTTGCTTGCTATCCGCCAGTAACCGAGAGAAGAAGAAGATAAAATGATGATATACTGTAGAGTGAAGTGTGTGGCGGTAATGCACCTGTAAGCTGGATGCCAACCGCCAATCAAATCTAAAAGAAGAAGAGTGATGTACGTGGCGGTAATGCACCTGTAAGCTGGTTGCCAACCGCCAATCAAATCTAGAAGAAGAAGAAGTTTATCCGGACCTGTCAAATAAACTAATCTACTACTACTACTACAGGGTGATGATATACAGAGTGATAAAATGGATGAAGTACGTGGTGGTAATGCACCTGTAAGCTGGATGCCAACCGCCAATCAAATCTAAAAGAAGAAGAAGAAGGATCTAGAAAAACTTGTCCATGCATTTATCTTCAGTAAACTGGACTACTGTAACACTGTCCTAACAAATCTCCCTAAAAAGTCCATCAGACAGCTGCAGTTGGTTCAGAACGCTGCAGCTCGAGTCCTCACTAAGACCAAGAAAATGGATCATATAACTCCAGTTCTCAGATCTTTACACTGGCTTCCTGTCTGTCAAAGAATAGATTTCAAAATACTGTTGTTGGTTTATAAAGTTCTGAGTAGTTTAGGGCCAAAATACATTTCAGATCTGCTAGTCCATTATAAACCACCCAGAGCCCTCAGGTCATCAGGGTCAGGCCTATCTGTGTCCAGAGTCAGAACCAAACATGGTGAGACAGTGTTTAGTTTTTATGCCACCTCACATAGGGAACAAACTCCCAGAATGCATCAGGGCTGCTGAAACTCTCAGCTGCTTTAAATCCAGGTTAAAAACTATTTGCTGTGGCCTTTCAGTAGCCTGCAATGTACTGTAACTTTTGTCATATTCTATTTTAGCTTGTTTTTCCCTCTTTAATTTACTTTTTAGTTTGCTTTTAAATTATTATGTATTCCTTTTGCAACTTGCTGTAATGCTTTATGTAAAGCACTTTGAACTGTCTTGTACACGAAGTGTGCTATACAAATAAACTTGCCTTGCCTTTATCCATTACCTGGGAGATATTTGCTGATGATATTTGCAGTCTCTGTAGCTCTGGTCATGCTGGAGTGGATCACAATATCGTACTTCAATCCCAGCGCTGCTAACCTCTGGCCTGTCAACTCAGCCTGTTCACGGCCTGATAACAGAGACACAACATTCATTACAGCAAGCATGCAGTCTGTCAGACTGCCTAACCCTCATCCTGTTAAATTACTCATGAGCATCTGTGTGCTGCTACCAAGCAAGAAATAAGGACCTAACGGAGTGAGGATCTTCTCCTTGTCGGTGTTCCCGCTCAGGTTGTACTGAGAGTGTCTGATGAGGAGGATGTTCCGTGTAGCTTTGGGCTTGCCGTTGTCCTTCTCGGAGCTGGGGTCTTCAGTTGAACTCTCCTTCTTCTTTCCATTGGACAGCATAGACGGGTCTCTCCTGGACAGAACCAAAGGGAGGTGATAAAAGTGAGATTAGGGTGGCATCAATAGCTTAAAGCAGGAGTGTCCAATCACATGCCATGGAGCGCTAAGACCCTCCAACCAGCATCTTCAACAGGTGATAGCATTGAATTTCTTCCCACTGATTGCTGATCAGTGAAAACACCTGCTGAAGACACTGGGTGGAAGAGAAAACTTGCCGGGTTTTGGCCCTCCATGACATGACTGTACACCTGTCTTATAGGGAGGGAGGAAAACGGAGTTAAACCAACTGTATACTTCAGGGGTAGGCAGTGAGTGCAAGGTACTGCAAGTTGTTTTCCTTCCAACCAGCCTCTTCAATAGGGGATTACACCAACTTCCTTCCCACTGAATGATCAGTGAAAACGCCCGTTTTAGTGGCTGGTTGGAAAGAAAACCTGCAGTGACTGGCATTTAATTGGCACATAGCTGCCTATCCCCAGTGTACCACAATCATGATCAGTATAGACCAGGGGTGTCCAATCTATGTGCCATGGAGGACCAAGACCCTACAGGTTTTCTCTTCTACCCAGTCTCTTCAGCAGGTGTGCTGATGAATCAGAAGATGAACAATCCCGGAATAAACGGAAGGAGTGTAAAGTAATCATTAAACTTCTTCTTTTAGATTTGATTGGTGGTTGGCAACCAGCTTACAGGTGCATTACCACCACGTACTTCACTCTATATATCTTGGCCGTCTCTTGCTCAGGAAGGGGCATCATTTCATGAGTAGAATTCAATTAAGCCGACAAAAGCAATTAACAAGTTACTTGGAGAAGTTTTAAATGCAAGAATTCTTCATAGTGGTTTGTTACTAGTTACATGTAAAGATAGGGTTCAACAAGGAAAAGCAATCAGAGTCAATAAGATGGAGGGGAAAAATGTGCAGTGTTCAATATTGGAAGGAAATAAGGCAATGAGAGGAGTGATATCAGGCATTTCAACGGCTGTCTCAACTGATGAAATAATGGAAAACTTGACCGGAGCAAAAGTGACAGAGGCACAAAGATTGAAGACTAATAGAAATGGTGAAAAATGTAATTGTCGGTAATGTTAAAATTTCATGAAACAAGACTGCCAAGTACGGTGTACATTGACTACATGAGCTATGAAGTCAGACTTTATGTTCTCCCTCTGCTCAGATGTTTCAAGTGTCAAAAGTTTGGTCATGTAGCAGCGATATGCAAAGGTAGACAACGATGTGCCAGATGCTCTGGTGAACAGAATATGGCAAGTGTGAAAGAGGAACCAAATTAAAGTGCTGTAACTGCGGTGGTGAACATAACTCTGCATATCGAGGTTATGAAGCCAGCAAAAGAACAGCAGAAATTCAGCAGGTAAGTTCCAGGGATTAACATATGCAGAAGCTGCGAAAAAGGTGCCAGCTAAAAAAGTGGCAGTGGACTCTAACAGGGAAGTGTACAGGCTTGCAATGCATGCAGTAGAATTAAGGAAGATACTCTGGTTATGAAGGAAAATAATTTTGTCTTATTTGTGGTAGATGTGATAAACTGCACTGTGCAGACTTCCAAGAAAACAGAAAAAAACAAAATCATTGTGAAAGCAGAAAAATATCTTGCCATTAAAGGACTACATTGGGAAGCAGTTGTGGACTTGTTAAGTGGGGGATCTTTAAGTTCAAAGACATCATGGGCTAGTGGATCATAATGGTAATCACAATTTTGCAATGGAATGCCAAGAGTTTAATATCAAATGGGCAAACAAACCCCAGGTAATCTGTATACAGGAAACATGGCTACAACCTCAGTTGGATTTTGTATGTTAGGAACTACAGTCAAAGAAATATATGTAGGTCAATTTAGATATTTAAGTGCAACTGGATTAAAAGAATTTAGTTGTTTTGTTTTTTCCTGCCATTCTCTTGTCCACACTCCAACCCGGTAGGTGGTGGTAATGCATCTGTAAGCTGGTTGCAAACCGCCAATCAAATTAAAAGAAGAAGAACTTATCAGCAGCAATCAGTGGGAAGAAATTCAGTGAACTCTGCTGTTGAAGACACTGGTTGGAGGTAAAGTCTGCAGGGTCTTGGCCCTCCATGGCACATGAATGGACACCCCTGGTATAGACACTTTGAAAGGACTTCTTTATTACCATATTAATAACATTTCTAAAAAAAAAAAGTTCAACCAAGACTTGATTAGTCTGACCTAATTTTAAAATACTAGTGCATACCTGTGCATGCTGGTAGAAACGAAGTATAAGCAAGTATTTCTGCATGCCCGTAGAAAGCAAGTGTAAGCAAGCATTTCTTCTTCTTTTTAGATTTGATTGGCGGTTAGCAACCAGCTTACAGGTGCATTACCGCCACATACACCACCTCCAGATTAATGCATGCGCGTAGAAAGCTCAGACTTCTGTTGGTAAAACTCGGTCATATGCTGCATCGATGACATCAAAAGCACACTGTGTTCCTATGATGTCACATGACCATATCAGGAGTTGTTCAGAACTCTATGATTATGTGACCGGAATTCTATCAGTGCGGTGGTGCAGTGGTTAGCACTGCGGCAGCACAGCAACTCACCCTTGGCCATGGGATCCCTGGTTTGATCCCAGCCCCTGACCAACAGTGATCTGTGTGGAGTTTGCATGTTCTCCCCGTGTCTGCGTGGGTTTACTCCGGGAGTTCTCCGGTTTCCTCCCACAGGCCAAAAACATGCAGGTTAGATTAACTGGAGACTCTAAAAAGTGGCCCTAGGTGTGAATGTGTGTGTGAATGGTAAAGGGATAGCGCTGTACTGTGGCTGCTTCGTCTATCCAGGTGGACGTCCTCAATTTCCCCTCTGGGGATCAATAAAGTACACAAAATCAAATTTAAAAAAAATCATAACAGAACATAGTGCACCTGTGATGTCATAGAGTCCTTTGATCACTCTATGACATCATAGACGTACATCTGCTGTGTCATAGCTATGAATGCCCACAGCTCCCCTATGGATCCCCTAATGAACGTCCATATAGCTCCCCATGGACGTTCATTAAAGATTTCCCCTCCTAAACTTACGCATATCCAGGGAGAATGAAATTATTTTACATTATAATGTGATGCCTGCCTTTGATCTTTCATGTCGTCATAGCGAGTCCTATGATCATGAGTGATGCCTGCCTTTGATCTGTGACATCCTATGATCAAGAGTGATGCCTGCCTTTGATCTCAGATTTTCTGGAATCACTACACTATGGTGTCTATATGACGTCATATAATCATCATGTACATAAGACACCATATATATATATACTGTATATATATATACTGTATATACTGTATATATATATATATATGGAGTCCTATGATCTTTGATGATGTCATTGAGTCCTTTGATCATAGCGCTGTGTGCCTATGGTGTCTATATGATGTCATATAGATGCATAGGCTGATGGCATAGTGAGTCTTATGATGCCTGCATTTGATCTTTGATGTCATAGCGAGTCCTATGATCTTTCTTGAATCACTATATACTATGGTATCTATAGGACGTCATGTTGACATCATGTAGAGATCATAGGAACATCATAGGCAATCCTATGATCTTTTAACAAGTCCTATAGTCGTGACAGACACATATTTCTTGAATTATATCACTCTGTATAGACTTGTGCATACCCGTGCATGCCCATAGAAAGTTACTGTTACCATGGCAACAGTAACCATGGAGATGCCTGCCTTTGATCTTTGACGTCACCACTCGTTCAGTAATGCCCGCCTTTGATCTCTGACCCGTGCATGCTCGTAGAAACCAAGTATAAGCAAGTATTTCTGCATGCCCGTAGAAACCATGTGTAAGCAAGTATTCCTACATGCCTGTAGAAAGCAAGTGTAAGCAAGCATTTCTGCATGCCTGCCTTTGATCTTTGACATGGTTACCATGGCAACAGTAACCATGGTGAAACCTGGCTTTGATCTTTGCCGTCACCATTCAATGCCTGCTTTTGATCTTTGACGTCACCACTCGTTCAGTGATGCCTGCCTTTGATCTTTGGTGATGTCACCTATGATTGTGATGCCTGCCTTTGACATTTGATGTCCTATGATCATGAGTGATGCCTGCCTTTGATCACACAGACACACACAGATTTTCTTGAATCACTATACTATGGTGTTTATATGACATCATACAGACATCATGTAGGGATCATAGGAACAACATAGGCAATCCTATGATCTTTTAGTGAGCCCTACGGTCATGACAGACAGACAGACACAGAGTCTACGGGCATGCACAGGGGTAAGCAAGCATTTCTGCATGCCTGCCTTTGATCTCTGACATGGTTACCATGGCAACAGTAACCATGGTGAAACCTGGCTTTGATCTTTGCCGTCACCATTCAGTGATGCCTGCTTTTGATCTTTGACGTCACCACTCGTTCAGTGATGCCTGCCTTTGATCTTTGGTGATGTCATAGCGAGTCCTATGATCGTGATGCCTGCCTTTGACATTTGATGTCCTATGACCATGAGTGATGCCTGCCTTTGATCACACAGACACACATAGATTTTCTTGAATCACTATACTATGGTGTTTATATGACATCATACAGACATCATGTAGAGATCATAGGAACATCATAGGCAATCCTATGATCTTTTAGTGAGTCCTATGGTCATGACAGACAGACACACAGAGTCTACGGGCATACCTGAAACCAAGTGTAAGCAAGCATTTCTGCATGCCTGCCTTTGATCTCTGACATGGTTACCATGGCAACAGTAACCATGGTGAAACCTGACTTTGATCTTTGCTGTTACCATTCAGTGATGCCTGCCTTTGATCTCTGTTGTCACCACTCGTTCAGTGATGCCTGCCTTTGATCTCTGATGTCACCAATTGTTCAGTGATGCCTGCCTTTGATCTTTTACGCCATAGCAAGCCCTATGATCGTGAGTGATGCCTGCCTTTGATGTCCTATGATCATGACTGATGCCTGCCTTTGACTACACACAGACACATATCCAGATCTTCTTGAATCACTCTTATTATGGTGTCTACATGACCTCAGACATCATGTAGAGATCACAGGTACATCATAGGCGATCCTATGATCTTTTAGCGAGTCCTATAATCGTGACAGACACAGACACACAGATTTCTTGAATTATATCACTATAAATTCAAGAAATCTGTCAGTGTGTCAAGATCATAGGACCGCCTATGATGTTCCTATGATGTCTGCATGATGTCCTATGATGATCCTATGATATCAGGCAACATAGGACTCACGCCGTCATATAGACAATAGGACAGACTACAAGACCATAGGATTGCCTATGGCGATCCTATGATGTCTACATGACGTCTATTTGACGTCATATACTAGACATGTCTGCTTCACAGCAACAGTAGAATTCCTAACATTATACAGCAAGAGACTGAGCACAACATGGAGGAACTTGAAGCTCACATTACTGTCACAGAGAACAGACTTAATCATGAGCAGCAAGCAGTTGTTACAACAGTAATGGAAAGCGTGGAGCAGGGACTTGGCAAAATGATAGCACTTGCTGCAAGGGGTGGAACTAGGAATACATTCACATTATGCCACATTCTCAACAAAGTTCGCACACAGGGCAAAGTAGCTCTTGCAACAGCTGCAAGTGGCATTGCATTTGCCCTGCTGCCTAAAGGCACCACCTTTCACAATAGAACAATGTCCTCTCATTTTCACTGATGACTCAACTTGCAGTGTAAGTGAAAATGACACAGCACCGCAACACTCATTAGGATGACACATCTCATGGTTGTGGATGAAGTGTCCATGATGGATCGGCGTGCACTGGAAGTAGCAGATCGAACATTTCAGTGGCTCCGGAGGTCACACAAGCCATTTGGTGGCATCACAATGGTCTTCAGTGGCAACTGGAGGCAAATCCTTACTGTTGTACCACATGGTAGCAGAACAGAAATCATAGGAAGGCGTTTCAAGAGCTCACACCTATGGAAAAATGTTGAAACTATTTGTCTAACAGAAAACATGAGGATCTGTCAGGCTGTAGAAGATCAACAAGGTGAAGAACATTTTGCTAAATTTCTCTTGGACCTTGGGGAAGGAAAAAATTCCAGTAGTTCCGGAACAGGGCGAGTTTGCAATTGAACTCGATGAAAGATTAATGATTCCAGGTGGCAAACTGGAAGATATTGTCAGTTGGGTGTATGAAGACATGCAAGTCAATGTTTCAAATCCAAGATGGTTATGTGAGCATGTCATATTATGCCCGACGAACTCTGAAGTTGACACAGTCAATGAGTACATGACAAATATTTTTCCAGGAGAGGAACACGTTTGCAACAGTGTTGACACTGTAGACTCTGAGGGTAATCATGCATACCCAACTGAGTTTCTAAATACACTCTGCCCATCTAGAATGCCTCCTCATCGCATCACTTTAAAGGTGGGAACGGTGATCATGCTACTGCGAAACTTTGACCAACAAAACCGACATTGCAATGGCTCAAGATACATCACTAAAGAAATACAGCCTCACCTGTTGGTTGCAACATCTGTGATTGGCGTCAATGCTGGACGCACTCTCCTGATTCCACGAATCACACTCACACCATCTGACAACATGTTTCCATTCACCTTGTGACGTAAACAGTTTCCAGTAAGACCCTGCTTTGCCATGACTGTGAATAAGTCACAGGGCCAGTCTTTACAGCGCGTTGGTGTTTTCTGTACAAGAGATTTCTTCAGCCATGGCCAATTCTACGTTGCCATGAGCAGAGTTGGCAGATCAAGCAGTCTTCGTATTCTTGCTCAAGATGAAGAAATTAACAAAAGCATCACTTTCTGAGCAATGTTGTTTTTTCAGAGGTGCTGACAGTAAAAATGTGTAACCTTGAAGAATGGCAGTCTACACTACAAATGTGTAACATGTCAAGCAAAGCGCTGATTTTCTCCAGGTGCTCCGGTTTCTTGGTTTCTACAGGCATGCACAGGTATCCACTAGTAGTATATAATTCAAGAACGTCGAGATGTGTCCAGATAGTGATGATATAGAGTGAAGTATGTGGCGGTAATGCACCTGTAAGCTGGTTGCCAGCTGCCAATCAATTTTTTTTTTCCCACAATATTTTTTATTGAACCTTATTTATTTATTTTTTTTTAACACAGGGCACAGTCAAACACTAACACTAAAGTAATTTAAAAATTAAAAAAAAAAAACACTAACAACAACAAAAAAAATGTACTAAAAACAACAACCATTAACAAAAGCAAATCAACAACAATGCTCCTCTGTTTAGTCTAGGTAATCTATTACATAAGTATACATAATATACATTCACCAGTTTGGAATTTGCAAGGTCCACACATATTCACCTTCTTCTTCAGAAGTTATGTTTGATTTCTTTACATAATCAATGAAAGGTCTCCATATATTCTCAAATACTTTTTCCTTTGATTTCAGTATGTATGTTATTCTTTCTAGTGGAAGTACCCAACAAAAACAGTTTAGGGTTCAATGTGAATTGTTTTGAAATTATTTTTTCAATTGTTACCCTCACCTCTTCCCAAAACATTCTGATTTTTCTGCATTCCCATAAACAGTAAGATAGGGTTCCTTTACTTTCCATACATTTTGTGCATGTATCTGGTATGTTTTTGTTATATCTATTTAACTCCACTGGTGTAACATGCATCCGCATTAACCATTTAAAATGTATCAGTTTAAGACGTACATTTATTGATTTGGTTTGAGCTTCTGCACAAGTCATTTCCCATTGTTCCTCTGAAATTTCAATTTGCAGATCTTCTTTCCAATGATTCAGTCTTTTCTGTGAGTTTTCACTTGAGAATAGTGTCAATGAGTTATAAAACTCTGAAATAATACCCTTTTCTTACTATCTTTCGTCAAAATTTTTTCCAAGGATGAATAAGTAGGTCGGGTGAGAGCATTATTTTGATTTGATCGAATAAAATTTCTAAGCTGAAGATATTTAAAAAAATGTGTTCTATTAAGATTGAATTTAATCCTCAGTTCTTCAAAAGACATTATGTTATCTGAACGTGACAAATATAAATCTTGAATCTTCTGAATCCCTTTTAAATTCCATACTTTAAATACAGCATCCGCTCTCCCTGGTGTAAAATATTGATTACCCCATATTGGGCTAAATTGTGACAGTAAGTGTGGTCCTTTTAAATATTTTTTGGTTTCACACCATATTTTGATCATGTGCTTTACAATTGGATTTTTAACTTGTTTCTGTAATTTTTTTAGCCGAGTCTGAGTATATGAATAAGGGAAGAGGTAAAGGTAAATTGTATGATTCCATTTCAGTCCAGTGAGGAGGATCATTTGATGAAAAATAATATGTCATAGACCTCAGTTGTGCTGACCAGTAATACAACATAATTGGACATTTCAGACCTCCACGATCAAATGGTAAATATAGTAAGGACAAACGTAATCTAGCCTTCCTATTGTTCCATATAAATTCCACTAACTTTTTTTTAATTCTTGAGAATAGATCTGAAGGTGGTGGTAAAGGAATGTTTTGAAATAAATAAAGTATTTTTGGTAAGATATTACTTTTAAGTATATTAATTCTCCCGATCATCGACATTGGTAGTGACATCTATCTCTGAAGTAACTCATTAACCCGTTGCACTTCGGTGTACCCCTAGTACGCACACTGTGCGTCCTAGGAGGCACTGAAAAAAAAAAACACCTGCATTTCCGTTCTTCCACTACAGACACAGCCGCGAACAGAAAGCCAAAGGAGTGCTTTGATTGGTTTAGATGTGATTGACCTCTCATTCGACTAATAAGAGCCTTGAATTGGGTTTCTGAAACCGTGAAGAACCAATGACTGAAAACCTAGCAAGAAGGACCCGCCTACCAACGGCTGCGTATACAGCCAGCCAATTGAAGCACAGAAGTTCGAAAGCTGTTTTGTGTAAGGCTGGGTGACACACAGGCGTTCGCCAGTCTTTTTTTCTAACTACTGTTCTTATTTGTTTTGAAAAATCGTTCGCCAAAACCGCAATCATGGAAGCGCAAAACCGCAATAATGGAATTGTGGTTTGACCGGGTCGCGAGACCAGAACCACAAGTCCGTAACAAGCAGACCAGCTTCATGTTCGTCTGACAATGAGGAAGAGAAGTTCGCCAGCTACGCTGCTGTTGTGAACAGGTAAGTGTTATAAGCTAAATTATTCTTTATCCCTGAAAATTGTAATCAAAAATGACTTTTGACCGATCGGTAAATTACAACTGCGCGTCATCGCCACATGACGGACCGCGGCGCACAAACCCGTGCACTGGGTGATGTCTGTCCTCTGTAGCGGGGGGGGGGGGGGCCCTGAGTGTCACCTTTCATTAGAGCCCAAGATGAAGCTTCTATATTGAATCATTCAAAAGTTACAGACGTTTTTCCAAACTGTGCCATTTGGCACAGTTCAAAAACGCCTGGGAACAACCTGAGAACAAAGCTGTGTAATATATTCATTTTTTGTGGTATTGTTACAAAATTTTGACCTCAGCTGGATAACACTTGGTTCTACATTTCTGTTGCATTTTCCAGCCCAGATCTGAAGCTGTGTGTTATTTGCAAGCATTTGGATCCAAAAAACACCCAGGCCAAATTTATTTTCTTCAAGTTCACTATGTTTAGATGACTGTTACTCAGTGGCCAGAGCACTTAGAGAGATTATGACTGTTTTGCCAAAAAATTCAAAGTGTTTTCTTTTAAATGAGACCAACCCCATGAAGATGCTGCAAAGGGTTGAAGAACAGCTTTTGATTTACTTTGGGCACGTTATTTTTTTGGTGTTTTTAGGGAAATTGACCAGAGTGCAAGGGGGTTAATATCTGTCATTAAGGCTTCATAGTTGGCACTGGCGACTGATTCTAGCTTAGGCAAAATTTGAAATCCTAAATATTTAAACTGATTTACAACATTGAATTGATTTACCTCAGGAGCTGGGCAATTTCTCTGGGTCTCATTTAGCATTAATATTGAAGATTTTGTTTTATTTATTTTATATCCTGATATTTCCCCAAAGTTGTTTATTAAATTTAACAAGGTCGGAATTGATTTTTTAAAATTCGACAAACAAATTTATGTCATCGGCATACAGGGAGATTTTATGTATATTTGTGGATGTAAACGTACTGCCATCGCTAAAGGTTCAATTGCCATAGTAAACAATAAGGGTGAAAGTGGACAGCCTTGTCGACATCCTCTATTGATTTTTATTGATTTTGAGATATTGCTGTTTGTTAGGATTTCTGCTGTAGCATTACTGTATATTATCTGGAACCATTTTATGAAATTATTTCCAAGTCCAAATCTTTGTAGGACTTCAAAAAGATAGGGCCATTCGACCCTATCAAAGGCCTTTTCGGCGTCCAATGATAGGAGAGCTGTATCCGGTGCTTCTTTATTGGAATAAATAATATTAAATAGTCTTCTTACATTATGGAAGCGTTGTCTTCCCATTATAAAGCCACTCTGAGCTCGGTTAATAATATTTGGTAATATTTCTTGTAGTCGTCTTGCTAAAATTTTACAGATTATCTTAAGGTCAGCATTTAATAGGCTTATTGGTCTCATGTTTTCACATTTATTAGGGGGTTTACCTGGTTTTGGCAACAGTATAATTACGGCATTATTCATGTATGGTGGTAAATTACTATTTTGAAATGCTTCTTAAACCATTTCCAAAAGTGGTTTTATTAATTTATTCTTAAATTTTTTATAGAGGTCAACTGGAAGACCATCTGGTCCTGCTCTTTTTCCTATTTTCATATTATCAATGGCTAGCTCAACTTCTTCTTGACTAATTTTAGACTCCAGTATCTCCCCGTTTTCATTTGGAATACACGGTATAGATAATCCACCCAAAAACCCATTTAGTTTTGTTAAGTCAGTTTCATTTTTTGTATCATATAGTTTTTCATAATAATCTCTAAAGGCACTATTAATTTCTAAAGGATCTATAACTACCTGTCCGTTACTTATAATACTGGTAATTTGTGTTTTAAATTCTAATTGTTTAATCTGCCATGCCAATAATTTTCCTGATTTTTCACCTTGTTCATAAAAAGTTTGCTTCAATCTTAGAAGACTCGAGGCAGCTCTATTCGCTGATTTTTTTTTATCATATTCAGCTCTCAGAATCAATAATTTGTTCTCTAACTGTGGGTTACTTCCTGCATACACCTTTTCTTGAAGAATTTTTATTTTACGTTCCAATTGGACTCTCTCCTCTCGAGTCTTCTTAGATTTTGAACCTGTATAACTAATAATATGCCCCCTAATAAAAGCCTTGAAAGCCTCCCACTTTATACATGCCGTTGTTTGTGTAGTATTAATATCAAAGAACTCATCTGTTTTTCTATGTACTTAAATTCCTCATCCTGAAGCCATTTATGCTGAAAATGCCACCTACCTGGATCCTTTGTCAGTTTCTTATCTACATATATTAGACAGCAGGGTGCATGATCAGAGATCACAATGTTATCATAGAAACAGTTTTGAATCTTGGACATTAATTCTGTAGAGATCAAAAAGTAGTCAATACGTGAGAATGTCTTATAGGTATTAGAATAACAAGAATAGGCTTTGACTTGTGGTTTCATTTCTCTCCATATATCTAGCAATCTCAATTCTTTCATAAAATGATTAATGGTCATCCTGCATCCATTGTGCGTACAGTCCAGTCCTGTTGACCTATCTATACTGGGATTCAATGTACAATTAAAATCCCCTGCTATTATATGTTGCCCTGTAAGTGATGATAAAGTAAGGAATAAATTGACAAAGAAGTTTTGATCATCAATATTGGGGCCGTTTAAGTTCACCAGATTTATATATTCTAATAACAAAGATCCTTGGATGATTAGATATCTTCCAAATTTGTCTCCAATTACATTTTTCACTTGAAATGGGACTGTTTTGTGTATGAGAATCATAACTCCCCTAGCTCGGGATGAAAATGATGAGGTGAACACATTACCTTGCCATCTTCTCCTAATTCTTTTTACATCCTCCTCTATTAAGATAAGATAAGATAAGATAAGCCTTTATTAGTCCCACAATGGGGAAATTCCAGGATTGCAACAGCACAGGGATAGCAACACTCAGAGCAACAATCAGAAGGCAAGAGAAAAAAAGAAACAAGAGCAGCAAGTATACATATATATATATATATACATGTATATATATATAGACACAGTGCAGAGCATTGTAGCTGGATGGAATAAATATATGAGTATATAAACACACAGTGCGGAGCATTGTAGCTAGATGGAATAAATATGTAGATATATAAACACACACAGTACGGAGCATTGTAGCTAGATGGAATAATATGTAGATATACTGTATAAACACACCCAGTGCAGAGCATTGTAGCTAGATGGAATAAATATGTAAATATATAAACACACAGTGCGGAGCATTGTTGCTAGATGGGATGAAACAACACAACCGTCTACTTAGTTATCCTACATGGTATTAGATGAGTTTCTTGTAAAAATACAATTTTTGAATCTATATCTTATTTTATTCATAACTTGTTTAAGTTTTTTTAGATTTTGTAGACCTCTGCAATTCCATGAAGTTAAATTAAGATTAACGCTTTGATCTATGATCAATAAGGAGTTTGAAATTACCTTGCAATATGAACATGCTCATACAGAGAAGCAAAAACATGGATGATTTAACATTCATCCTACAAACTACACAAAAGCAAATTCCCTTTCCCCACATTCGTGGTAATCCCCCCAAAATCAAAAAAATTCCGTTTCCCGTTATATAGTGACTGTTCCACACCTGCGAGGATCAGTCAAACCACTCTCTCTTTCTCCTCTCAATCACCCTGACTCTACTACTATTTTTAATGACGTTAACTCTCTTCTGTAGATTTTTCAACATAACTTCAAAGTTTTATAGCAACTTTGTACATCATAGCTTTTTTTTTTTTATATACAGTCTGTATTTTGTAAACATGTTATATTTTTCAGATGAATCAGATGCCTGTACAAATGCTTAAAAGTTCTACCTTTGTCATGTTCATGCTTAGCTCCCACCAGTCTCCTCTTGGATCTGCTTAATGAGCTCCTGCGCCTCTTGAGGGGTCTTGAAGATGTGGGTTCTCCCCTTATATGTGACCAGCAGTCTTGCCGGGTGAATCACTCCGTGACGAATCCCGAGGTTGCGCAGCTCTTTGCGGGCGGGGTCAAACTGTTTCCTTAATTGTTGAACTCCTGTCACCAAATCTGGGTAGAACCACACCTGTTGATCCTGGTATTTAATCTCCCCTTTAGCTCGCGCCGCGTTGATGACCGTCATCTTGTCCCTGTAGTTGAGGAACTTCATAATCAGCATCCTCGGTGGTGTCTTATTATCTCTCGGTGGGCCGATTCGGTGAGCGCTCTCTAAGACGACCGATGACTGCAGGTCCGCGTTGTTCAGCGCTTCTGGAATCCACTTTTCCAAAAAGGAACATGAGTCCCGTCCCTCCGCTCCCTCCGGGAGGCCCACCAGCCTCAAATTATTCCGTCGCGAGCGGGATTCCAAGTCCAGGACGTTATCTTCCAGACGTTTCCATTTTAATTCCAGTGTTTGCACCTTTGATTGTAGGCTGGTGACGTCATCTTCAGCGCTTGAAATTAGGAGCTCCGCCTGCGATACTCGTTTCATACAGTCGCTTATTTCCTTTCTCATTCCTTCCATCGCTGCTATAATCCCATCAAATTTAGACGAAAACTCTGCTCTCATAGAGTTGCATGGCAGTGAGCACTGCATTTGTCCCCTCTTCAGCAGCTCCCGCTCCGCCGCTGGCTACATCCTCCGCCATAGTCTCTGGAGTTTTTTCTGCTTCGCCTCGAGCGTGGAAGTCTGTTAGCTTGGATTGTTTTGTCGAATTGCTTTTTCCGCCACCTAATTTCCCAGCCTTGATCTTTACCATATCCGCGCCTAAACGCTGGGATGGGTTTTTGTTCCAATTAAGAGAGTTTAAGCAAACTTTTTATTTTTAGGAGCAGAGCAGTGTGAAACACATCTTCCTACGTGGCCGCCATAACCGGAAGTCCCCGCCAATCAAATTTAAAAGAAGAAGAAGAAGAAATCTCTGTGCCTGTCTGTGTGTCTGTCACGACCATAGGACTCATTAAAAGATCGTAGGATCGCCTATGATGTTCCTATGATCTCTACATGATGTGTGGCGGTGGTGCGCCTGTGGGCTGGTTGCCGGCCGCCAATCAGGTGTAGGGGAAGAAGAAGAAGAAGAATCTGACTCACTTGAGACACACAGACAGACATACATAGCATACGTGGCGGTTATATAGAGTGATGTTTACTGCTGGCTGGCTGACTGCCAGCTGGCTGGCTGGCACAGCTATTGACGCCGCCAAGTACACAGTCCAAGGACGGATAAGGACTGGAATTTCCCCGTTGTGGGACTAATAAAGGCTTATCTTAATTTTTTCACACACAAGGAGTTGTTCAGAGCTCTTTATAAGAACTCCTTATATAAAGATATAGAGTGATGATAATCAAGTCATTGGCGGTAATGCACCTGTAAGCTGGTTGCCATCATCATCATAGCAGTCCGTCAGGGGCAACAATGACTGTTTCATTTAGGTCTGATCAGATTCCTCCACGCAGCTCTGTAATTCGCCTTCCGCTGCCAAGAAGAACTCCTGACCTTGTCAACCCAGGCGACGTCTGAGCCGGTATGAGTTGCGCTCTGACTAACCATTTCATGAAATTGCTTGCAAAGCATTTGAGTACCGCTATCTTTTGCTGGACTAGCGACACATTCTTGGCAGATAGAGGTATTATCAGTGGCAAGGACAGGCCACAACCGCCAATCAAATCTAAAAGAAGAAGAAGAAGAAGAGTGAAGTATGGGAAGAAGAAGTTTGTAGAGGACTGCCAATAACACCAGTATGAACATGATTAAAACTGAAGGACTACAGCTCCTGACCAGATAGAGTGATGATATAGAGTGAAGTACGTGGTGGTAATGCACCTGTAAGCTGGTTGCCAACTGTCAATCAAATCTAAAAGAAGAAGAAGAGTGAAGTACGGGAAGAAGTAGTTTGTGGAGGACTGCCAATAACACCAGTATGAACATGATTAAAACTAGCTCCTGACCAGAGAGAGTGATGACAGAGTGAAGTACGTGGTGGTAATGCACCTGTAAGCTGGTTGCCAACCGCCAATCAAATCTAAAAGAAGAAGAGTGAAGTACGTGGTGGTAATGCACCTGTAAGCTGGTTGCCAACCGCCAAGCAAATCTAAAAGAAGAAGAAATCTCTGGATTAAAGATTGAAGTATGTGGCGTTAATGCACTTGTATGCTGGTTGCCAACTGCCAATCTTCTTTTAGATTTGATTGGTGGTTGGCAACCAGCTTACAGGTGCATTACCACCACTGACTTGATTGTCATCACTCTGTCTTCTTCTTCTTTTAGATTTGATTGGCAGTTGGCAACCAGCCCACAGGTGCATTACCGACACGTACAAGGAGTTTTTCCTCATAACTTTGTGATATTTTCCTCATAGCTTTGTGACGTTTTCCTCATAGCTTTGTCCACGTACTTCACTCTAAATCATCACTCTATATATCTTCCTTAAGTCAACTCGTTGCATCTTATCACTCAATATCACTCGTATATAATTCAAGGAATCTCTATTATTAGTGCCCATTGACAGACAGATATCACTCTTCTATCTTCTTCTTCTTTTAGATTTGATTGGCGGTTGGCAACCAGCTTACAGGTGCATTACCACCACGTACTTCATTCTATATCATCACTATCTGGTCTGAAGTTGCAGTCCTTACCACCATGTACTTCACCCAGTAAACATCACTCTATGCATCAAAAGTCAGAATTCTTCTCGGTTGGCAACCTCTTCTTCGTCTTCTTCACTCTATATCTTTGTATAAGAAGTTCTTATAAGGAGTTCTGAACAATCTTCTTCTTCAAACAGTAATATTTCCATCTTCTTCTTCTTTGTATAAGGAGTTCTTATAAGGAGTTCTGAACAACTCCTTATGTGTGTAAAAATTATCCGTCCTTGGACGGTGTCCTGCCACCGCGGCGGCATGGATCTCAAAGTGCTTCTTCTTCTTCTTCTTTTAGATTTGATTGGCAGTTGGCAACCAGCTTTCAGGTGCATTACCGCCACTGACTTGATTTTCATCATTCTATATCTTTGTATAAGGAGCTCTTATAAGGAGTTCTCGGCATCGTCGAACCTCCTCCTCTACCAGTTTCCCTGTCATTCCTTACTGATGTGTATCTTTGAATGGCAAAATCCAACTGAGGTTTTAGCTATGTTTCCTGTATACAGATTACCTGGGGTTTGTCTTGCCTATCAGATATAAACTTTTTGAATTCTTGGCCATTTAATTTTAGACTTCTGGCATTCCAGTGCAAAATTGTGATTACCATTATGACCCACTAGTCTGCAGACTTAGAGAGCCCCCACTTAACAAGTCCTCAACTGCTTCCCAATGTAGCCCCTTAATGCCAAGATATTTTTCTGCTGCTTTCACAATGATTGATTTTTTCTGTTTTCTTGGAAGTCTGCGTAGTACAGTTTATCACATCCACCACAAATAAGACAAAATTGTTTTCCTTCATAACCAAAGTATCTTCCTTAATTCTACTGCATGCACTGCAAGCCTGCACACTTTCCCTGTTATAGAGTCCACTGCCACTTTTTTAGCTGGCACCTTTTTTGCAGCTTCTGCATATGTTAATCCCTGGGAGACTTTTACCTGCTGAATTTCTGCCGCTCTTTTGCTGGCTTCACAACCTTGATACGCAGTGTGCTACGTTCACCACTGCAGTTACAGCACTTTAATTTGGCTCCGCTTTCACACTTGCCATACTCACGTTCACCGGAGAATCTTGCACATCGCTGTCTACCTTTGCATACCACTGCAACATGACCAAACTTTTGACATTTGAAACATCTGAGTGGAGACGGAACGTAAAGTCTGACTTCATAGCTCATGTAGCCAACAAACACCTTACTTGGCAGTCTTGTTTCATCAAATGTAAACATTACCAACAAACTTATCACATTTTTCACCATTTCTCTAAGTTTTCAACCTTTTCACCTCTGTCACTCTTGCTCCAGATGTTTTCCTTTATTTCATCAGCTGAGACAGCCGTTGAAATTCCCGTCATCACTCCTCTCATTGCCTTATTTCCTTCCAATACTGAACACTACACACCTTTCCCCTCCATCTTAGTGACTCCGATTGCTTTTCCTTGCTGAACACTATCTTTACAATTAACTAATAACAAACCACTACGAAGGATTCTTGCATTTAAAACTTCTCCAAGTAACCTAATTGCATTTGTGAGCTTAATTGAGTTCCACTCACAAAATGATGCCCCTTCCTGAGTAAGTTTAATGATTACTTTACACTCCTTCTGCTTATTCCAGGATTGATCATCTTCTGATTCATCAGCACCTGATAACCCACTTGACTGATGTCTACTTTTCTTTCTTCTAGACTCCACCGTGCTCCAAACTTCCTCATCTTCGCTTCGCACCTCCATTCCTCCTAGTTGAATATGTGTCCTGGTCGAATCGCTTTCTTCTTCTTTAGCAGACAGTTGCCGCCTCTTCATGCCGTGGCTACTCCAGCGCTTGAGGAAAACGTCACACAGCTACTCCCTCTTGGCTGTCCGCCATATCAACCACCACGTGACGTTCTTCCTCTTTTTTAATCTTGTATCTGCATCTCATCTCGTTATTCTTTTTCTAGCTGTAGCCTGTATGTGCATCTCATCTCATTATTCTTCTTCTTTTAGACTTGATTGGCGGTTGATCCACCAGCCAATGATGTCTTTGAACTTAAAGGTCCCCCACTTAACAAGTCTTCAACTGCTTCCCACTGTAGCCCCTTAATGCCAAGATATTTTTCTGCTGCTTTCACAATGATTTTGATTTTTTCTGTTTTCGTGGAAGTCTGCACAGTGCAGTTTATCACATCTACCACAAATAAGACAAAATTATTTTCCTTCATAACCAGAGTATCTTCCTTAATTCTATTGCATGCACTGCAAATCTGCACACTTTCCCTGTTAGATTCCACTCCCACTTTTTTAGCTGGCACCTTCTGCATATGTTAGTCCCTGGGAGACTTTTACCTGCTGAATTTCTGCTGCTCTTTTGCTGGCTTCACAACCTTGATATGCAGAGTTATGTTCACCTCCACAGTTACAGCACTTTAATTTGGCTCCTCTTTCACACTTTCCATATTCATGTTCATCGAAGCATCTGGCACATCGTTGTCTACCTTTGAATATCACTGCTACATGACCAAATTTTTGACATTTGAAACATCTGAGTGGAGGAGGAATGTAAAGTCTGACTTCATAGCTCATGTAGCCAATATACACCTTACTTGGCCGTCTTGTTTGATCAAATTTTAACGGATATTTTAACATTACATGTCTCAGTGGACACCAGTAACCGGATTAAAAGCCTGATCGGAATGAAAATGCTTCATGTATACACACCAATCTGAAT
This sequence comes from Pholidichthys leucotaenia, assembly GCA_020510985.1. Classification (NCBI taxonomy): domain Eukaryota; kingdom Metazoa; phylum Chordata; class Actinopteri; order Cichliformes; family Pholidichthyidae; genus Pholidichthys; species Pholidichthys leucotaenia. The sequence goes on from CM035838.1 coordinate 153,091,250, forward strand.
ATTCTAACCCAATCAAACTCATTCGGATCAAAATTTCCTTCAGATTGAGATGGGTGGGTTATGCCAATTGTTAATCTGATTGGTGCGCATATAAACACTTATTCCGAAGTTTGGGTAGAAAATATGTTTACTGCACATGTCTGTACGTCAGCCACACGCCGACATGACATATTTCCGCCTTTAAAGCAGCTAGCGGAAGACATGGCGGGAGTAAAACAGAACTGGTCTGTATTGTCCTGCTGTCTCCCTCTGTTTGTCAAATGCAGAAGTATGTACTGCTGGACTTGTAGCTTCATTACAGAGATCAACAGAAGCAAAAGTACAGTCTGAATAACACAACACAGGTCCACTTCAAAAAGAGAGACACGAAGCGGGGTTTGTTTACATCAGAAGTTGCTGCTTCTTGTACTGTTTCCGGAATGTCAGCTAATTGTGCGCATGTCAAAATGATTTAGTCCACTCAAACGTGTGACACATGGAAACGCACGTCCTAATCGGATCAACTTTTTCAGGATCCATATAAACAGTAAAGTTCTTATCATGTAACTGTGGCTAATCGGAAGGAAATTTTGATCCGAATGAGTGTGATCGGATCAGAATATTCAGACTAGTGTGTTTACATGAAGCATTTTTATTCTGATCAGGCTTTTAATCCGGTTACTTGTGTCCATGTAAACATGGCTAGTGAGACAATCTCTACAAAGTAAAGCAAAGTGAGATGGGCTGGTACTGACTGTGTCATGCAAGGGATATTTGTCTCTGTTCATATGTCTCTTTTCATATATTTCTGCAAAGTGTGGATAGTCTGAGTAAATAACTGCATATATTCCTGTATATATTTGCATCCTTTTATAGAAACGTGGACAGACTGTAATTTACTGTACATACTCTGTTGTCATTGAATCCTTATTTAAATCTTATTTAAATCCTCCACCTGAACAACGAGAGCAAGTTTTTAGCCAAAGTCAAATTCCTTGTATGTGTTGTGCATACTTGGCCAATAAAGCTGATTCTGATTCATCATGTGTATTATGTCACAATTCTGTCAAAAGGTATTGATGCTTGATCAATTTTGTCATTTGTTAATAAAGCTGATAAAATCAAACCCAAAGTAAGCTTTTTCTAAACAATTTATATTCTTGTGTCATTCCTCTTGAGCCCGCATGAACACTTGACAACTGATAATTTATTGGACAAAAATTGGTCTCTGTAACAAGAGTTAAATTGATTTTTTGAAATGTTTCATATATTCATTATCAAATATAAAAAAAACAACCTAATTGCATTTGGTGTGACAACTTGATACTCTAAAAGCAAAGTATTTGAAATGGCCCCACAAGAAATGTTTATTAATAAAGCAAATGGAAGCCAGATGTGACAAGTTGACTGGAATATCCCATTTAACCAGAATATATCTGATGACAAGTACTACAGTATTTCGGTTTCTTCCTCATCAGCGCTGAGATAGGCAGACAAGGGCTGCTGCTGAACTCTGGACATTTAAAAATCGATTCTTGGACATTTGTGCATTGATTCAGAATCTTCAGTGTACATCCATTCAACCATCCCTTTTCTTTTCAGCAGAAAATTAGATTCAGAAAGTCCCATCTTTTGATACATCTACAGTATTTCCTCCATGTAACATAGCCAAAATCAAATCAAATCAAACTTTATTGTCATTTGGCATTGGCTTTTTTTTTAACATTAACAGTATTCCTTTCAAGTTTACTGCCCCCCTCCCCCTCCAAACAGTGAAAAGAAATATCTGCCCATGTTTAGCAGCACTCAGACTAATAATCATGCAGCGGGTTTACACGCTCATACTTGTCCCAGTTGAAGTCCCAGATGTGCGCGGCCGGGGTTGGAGTGTGACTGGCCGGTGTCCACGCCGGCTGCGCGGCTTCAAGGACGGCCAACTTCGACCACCATCGACCGGGCGCCTCTCCACGTCGCTCCCCGAAGAATTTACGCTGGGCGTCGTCACCGGTTGCTGCGAACACGAGGACGGCCGAACCCCCGGCGAAGCCACAAATCATTTTCAAAGTTCTGTAAGACATCCTGCCAGAAGAGAGGCGAACTTATGCTAGCTAATTAGCTGAGCTTATCTGGCGCCGTTATTAATGAAGCGTTCACTCCAGCGCTGTTGTTACAAATACCGTTTGATTGTTAAATCCGACTCCGCTTATGTCAAAGAATAAAATGCAACAAGTATGCTACGCCACGGCACCCTTCTGGAAAGAAACTGAAAATAAAATGAAAAAGAACATAAAAATCGAAGTGAAAGCGTTTCCTATCAACAGTACGGTAGCCGACAAAAGCCAAAATTGATAGTCCTCGCAAATTCCCTTTATTCATGATATGGGCCACAAGAGGGCGAGGTAGTCTCTCTTCTGGTCTCTGTAGAAACCATGTAGCCGACATTATCATTTATTATATTGGACTAAAATTGCAGAGCTGCATCTCTCCAGTCTGTGCTAGATCGACTGTATCCGAGGCAGATTAATGAGAACATATGGTTGGTGTTCTACTTCTTCTTTTAGATTTGATTGGCGGTTGGCAACCAGCTTACAGGTGTATTACCGCCACCTACTTCACTCTATATCATCAGGTCAGGAGCTGTAGCCGCCCCATCGCGGCCATCTGATCAAAAACTTCACAATTTGTCCTTAGTTGCGCCTCCTCTGGCTCGAATTCTTTGAGACTTAGACAAACATTAAACAGGTTACGCCTAAACAGGGTTTGGTGCTGCCTAATCAGCAATGATAAAAACACTGCATATCTTCTGCTGAAGCAGAGGCATTTCTGACTCTAAAATCTGAATACTCATGTTATGGGCCCCACTCAGCAACGACACTGGGGGCCCCGAGCCGTTTTAACATTTAATAGCTAGCCTGAATATGTATTGTAGATATTGTAGAGGCTGGGTTAATCATCTCAGACTGGATGCAGAGGGTAAACAGAGAAGGACAATAGGTATGGAGATGAGAGAGATTATGGTGAGGTAGCAGGAGGAAGTAGTAGGGGGGAGAAGGGATGAATGTATTGTGATGCGAGATGTCATGCAGATGTGAGATGGGCGGTTGATATAAAAGGAGAGACCCTGGTGTATTGAGACATGCTTTTTCTGTGTATGACTGATGTGAGAGTGAATAAAGTCGTCTGCTGCATAAATCTGCCTCCGTTATTTACACTCTCCACAATATCAATAATTCAAATTTTCCTACTAAAAATGAACATTTCAGATCTCCACAATGAAATTCATCCTCTCTATAATGATCATTTCAGATATCTGACATCATTCTTCCTAGGAGAAAGATGTCACTTTTCCCCATTCATGTGTATTGGGTTTTCACTTCCAGATAACTACAATTACATTCTTCCTATCTAGAATGAACATTCTGGATATCTGAAATAGAATGCTTACGAGGAGAAACTCTTATTTCAGATATCTACAATCCAGTTGTCCATCCATCCATCCATCTTCTACCGCTTTTCCGGAGGTCCGGGTCACGGATGCAGCAGTTCAAGCAGAGAAGCCCAGACTTCCCTCTCCCCAGCCACCTGCTCCAGCTCTTCAGAGAAGATACCAAGGCGTTCCCAGACCAGCTGGGAGACATAGTCTCTCCAGCGAGTCCTGGGTCTGCCCCGGGGTCTCCTCCCAGTGGGACATGCCTGAAACACCTCAAGTGGGAGGCGTCCAGGAGGCATCTTTTTTTTTTCCACAATATCTTTATTGAACCTTTTTTTTTTAACAAACATGATACACACAATCAAACACTAACACTAAAGTACTACAAAAAAAAAAAAAATGCACTAAAAACACCAACAACCACCAACAAAATCAAATCTTCAACAATGCTCCTCTGTTTAGTCTAGACAATCCAGTACATAAGTATACATATTATGTTCACCAGTTTGGAATTTACAAGGTCCACACACATCATTCACCTTCTTCTTCAAGAGTTATGTTTAAATTTTTTACATAATCAATAAAAGGTCTCCATATATTCTCAAACACAATTTCCTTTGATTTCAGTATATATGTTATTCTTTCTAATGGAAGGTTTGTTAACATCTGTCTTAACCACTGAGTCACATCTGGTCTATGAGTCTTTTTCCATAATAGTGCAATACATTTTTTGGCATTAAGCAAACTGAGGTCTATGAATGTTCTTTCACTTTTATTAAAATTATGCTTTTCTGGGTACAGACCCAACAAAAACAATTGAGGATTCAATATGATTTGTTTTGAGATTATTTTTTCAATTGTTACCCTCACCTCTTCCCAAAACATTCTTATTAATCTACATTCCCATACACAATGAAATAGAGTTCCTTTACTTTCCATGCATTTTGTGCATGTATCTGGTATATTTTTGTTATATTTATTTAACTCCTCCGGTGTAACATACATCCGCATTAACCATTTGAAATGTATCAATTTAAGGCGTACATTTATTGATTTGGTTTGAGCTTCTGTACAAGCCAATTCCCATTGTTCCTCTGAAATTTCAGTTTGCAGATCTTCTTTCCAGTAGTTTAATCTTTTCAGTGAATTTTCACTTGAAAATAGTGTCAATGAGTTATAAAACTCTGAAATAATACCCTTTCTTTTACCAACTTTCATCATCATTTTTTCCAAGGATGAATAAATAGGTCGAGTGAGAGCTTTATTTTGATTTGATCGAATAAAGTTTCTAAGTTGAAGATATTTAAAAAAATGTGTTCTATTGAGATTAAATTTGATCCTCAGCTCTTCAAAAGACATTATGTTATCTGCACATGGCAAATATAAATCCTGAATCTTTTGTATCCCTTTTAAATTCCATACTTTAAATACAGCATCCGCTCTTCCTGGTTTAAAATATTGATTACCCCATATTGGACTAAATTGTGACAATAACTGTGGTTCTTTTAAATAGTTTTTAGCTTCACACCATATTTTGATCATATGCTTTACAAATGGATTTTTAACTTGTTTTTGTAATTTTTTTGCCGAATCTGAGTATATGAATATGGGAAGAGGTAAAGGTAAATTGTATGATTCCATTTCAGTCCAGTGAGGGAGATCATTTGATGAAAAATAATATGTCATAGACCTCAGTTGTGCCGACCAATAATACAACATAAAATTTGGACATTTCAGACCTCCACGATCAAATGGTAAATATAATAAAGACAGACGTAATCTAGCCCTCCTGTTGTTCCATATAAATTCCACTAACTTTTTTTTTATTCTTGAGAATAAATCTAAAGGTGGTGATAAGGGAATGTATTGAAATAAATAAAGTATTTTAGGTAAAATATTACTTTTAAGTATATTGATTCTCCCGATCATCGACATTGGTAGTGACATCCATCTCTGAGTTAACTCACTGATATCTGACATTAAGGCTTCATAGTTGACACTGGCGACTGATTCTAGCTTAGGCACAATTTGGATTCCTAAATATTTAAACTGATTTACAACATTGAATTGATTTACCTCAGGGGCTGGGTAATTTCTCTGGGTCTCATTTAGCATTAATATTGAAGATTTAGTTTTATTTATTGTAGAACGGCACCGAAGGCGTTATATCACAAACGTTTTTATTTAGCAATGCAGGAAGAAAACAGGTGTACATATCAGCAGTCCTGGCTGTGTGTGTGTGTGCCACGTACGTGACCTGACGACGTGATGACATCATTCTACATCCCCCTTCTTTAGTATAGAACTTTGGTACAAATAGAACACTATTGACTCTTGGATTGGTATGAGAAAACATGTCACATTCCTGTGAGAGCGAGTATACTGTGACGAATAAACAACTAATAAAATAACTTTCAATGGCACCACATAACATACCTATCTTGAAAATAAACTAATGCCTGGCTTGCAAATAAAATAAATTCCCGTGACACAATATAACTGATCTAATTTGAAAATGAACTTATGCCTGGCTTGTAAATATGTCTATATTTCAACACGAAACTACAAAACATCAGCTTCAGTAAATGTCACAATCAGTCTGTATTGTACTTGGGATTAGGCTTCAGGAGTCTACCAAACCTGGAACGGGCCAGGGGGGTCTCGGTGACTTGCGGGAGCGATGGCTCTCCGAGGAGGCCAGGCGTGTGGTCAGTGTGCGCAGCAGGAAGCCTGGGAGGAGCGTGCACAGCGGCCTGCCTGGGGGAAGTGTGCACGGCATCATGCCTGGGAGGAGATGCGGGCACAGCGGCCTGCCTGGGGGAAGTGTGCACGGCATCATGCCTGGGAGGAGATGCGGGTAGACTGGGCACAGTCTCACTGCTGGTCTTCTGTGTTGGTGAGTCTGCTGGTGAGGCTGGATTTGGTTCTGGTTCTGTTGGTGGTGGTTCTGTGACTGGCAGTAGGTGTCGCCGGTTCCGGCGGTATTCTTTTCCTCCTGATTCCACCACATAAGACCGTGGCTCTGCTGCGATTCTTTTGATGATGCCAATTTTGTCATGTCCTTTCTCTGTTTGCAGGCGTACTACTTGGGAGCTTTGGAGCGGGGGAAGTGGCCGGCTGCCACGATTGTAGAATCCTTTTTGTGCTTGCCTCTTCTTTGACAGGTGGGTGTGGATCGACTCTGGATTCTTGGACATTGGCTTAAGCAGGTGCCTGCTGATGGGAATATTTGTGCGCGTCTCTCTGGACATCAGTCTTTGTGCAGGTGAGCCCAGCGTGCCGTCTCGTGGGACATTTCTGATGCTCAGAAGATTGAGGAACAGGTCAGTACCGTCTCTTTTGGATGTTTCCAACAGTCGTTTTGCACTCCGTACGGCTCTCTCTGCCAGTCCGTTTGCTTGATGATACTCAGGGCTGCTGGTGACATGAGTGAAATCCCAGCTTTTCGCAAAGTCTTGGAACATCTGACTAGTGAATTGTGTTCCACAGTCTGACAGCAGCTTGTGGGGGACTCCGTGGACTGAGAAGTGACGTTTCAGCTTGTTAATTACACATTGTGATGTGATTTTCTTGACAGGATCCAGTTCATACCATCCTGAATAGGAGTCTACCAGGACCAGGTAGTGCTGGCTGTTCCATTCGAACAGATCTGTTGCCACTATTGACCACGGGAGCTCTGGGACTGTGTGTGGTTGCATTGGCTCCTTTTGCTGATGTGGTTTAAGGGCATTGCAAATGCTGCATGACTGTACATAATTGTCAATGTCTCTCGTCATTGTGGTCCAATAGACTATGTTGCGTGCTCGCCGCTTGGTGGCTTCAGCACTGGGGTGTCCTTTATGGAGCAGCAGGAGATATTCTTTGTGCAGCGTTTGTGGAATTGTTGCTCTTGTACCTTTCATGATTATTCCATCTTCCACACAGAGCTCATCACGGAACGGGAAGAATTCTTTCACTGTGTCGGGTACTTTGCTCAACCTATCTGGCCATCCATGCTTGATGATGTTGCTCAGGGCCTGGAGTGCGGTGTCTTTCGCTGTATGTGTGCGGAGTTCTTCCTGACGACTGGATGAGATGTGCTGCACCGTCATTACCTCGAAGTCCTCACGTTCAGTGGCATGTGAGGCTATGGCGTTGCTCGGTGCACGGGACAGCATGTCTGCCAAGTGCAATTCCTTTCCTTTCTTGTAAACTAGCGTGAGGTTGAACTTGTGCAGCTTCAGCATCATGCGTTGTAAACGCGCAGGCGCTGTGTGGAGAGGTTTCTTCAGGATGGAGACCAGGGGCTGATGGTCTGTCTCCACGATCACTGGTTTTCCGTATATGTAGTCATAGAATTTGAAACAGGTGAAAACGACAGCAAGCAGCTCTTTTTCAATTTGTGCATATTTTCTTTCTGTTTCAGTAAGAGTGCGAGAGGCATATGCGACAGGACTGCCATTCTGGAGACATGCACCACCAAGGCCATACTGCGAGACGTCACATGTCAGAGTGACTGGTGTTTGTACGTCATAGTACCGGAGTACTGGAGGTGACGTCACACACTGTTTCAGAGTGTCAAATGCATTTTGTTGTTGTTCAGTCCAAGTCCATGCTGTGTCTTTATGCAAGAGCTGGTGGAGAGGTGCTGCAATGTTGCTGTGGTTTGGAATGAACTTGCCCAGGTAATTTATCGTACCCAGGAAGCGTTGTAGAGCAGCTTTGTCCTGGGGGGCCGGGATGTCAGTGATCGCTTGGATCTTTGCTGGATCGGGTTTCAACCCTTGTTCAGTGAAGACATGGCCCATGTAGCTGACTTCCTTTAGCTGGAATCTGCATTTTTGGGGGTTCAGCCTCAATTTCACGTTCCTTGCCCTGTTGAGCACTTTTTGAAGGTTCTCGTCGTGTTCTTTAAGAGTTCTTCCACCGATTATGATGTCATCAACAATTATTGCACAAGGGAGGCCGGCAAATATTTGCTCCATGGATCTCTGGAAGACCTCAGACGCTGCATTGATACCATATGGCATTCTCAGGTATCGATATCGCCCAAATGGAGTGGCGAAAGTGGTGAGGAATGATGACGTTTGGTCCAGTTTGACCTGCCAAAAGGAGCTCTTGGCATCAAGCACAGAAAACACGGTTGCGCCTGCCATTTGTGCAGCAACTTCCTCGACTGTGCGCATGGGATGATGTGGGCGCATAATTGCTTCATTTAGGTCTCTTGGGTCGATGCACACACGGATCTTGTCAGTGTCCTTTTTGTGTGTCGCTACCATTGAGGATACCCATTCAGTGGGTTCTGAAATGGGTGTGATGACTCCTTGCTGCACCATGTTTTCCAGTTCTGCTTTCACTTTGTCCATCATGGCAACTGGAATGCGGCGAGGGGGCTGGATGACGGGTGTCACATTCTGGTCCAGTTTCATGTGATAGGTTACTGGGAGTGAACCTAGTTCGCCATTGAAAAGCTCAGCATAGTTATTAAACCACTTTTGAGAGGAGCTCGGTTCGGTCACGTTCACCTGGAAAACCTGGTCTTTCAGAGTCATCAGGTCCATCTTCATGCAGTCCGGGAGCCCTAGCAGTGGTTGCACTTTGCCGTTTACTACATGGAAACGCAGGTTGTAGGATCTTTGGTCACTGGTCTGGCACTTGAACAACACAGTCCCCTCAGTGTTTATCACCGTGCCTCCATAAGCGATGAGCCTGGCCTTGTTGTCTTTGTTTATTTTTTCTGCGTTTCTCACATACCTGAATGCATCCAGGGAGATTACGTTACACTTTGCGCCAGTGTCTACTTTCAGTTTGAGTGTCTTGCCATTGAGTTTTACATTGCAGTGTAGTTCTTCTTTCACATCATCAGTAGACAGTGTGTTTATCTTATTTGCGGCTGGTGACAGCCCGTTGATGTCGAATGATTCAGAGTCCTCGCCGTCACTGTCGGAGTCTGCTTGGGCTATTTGGTTGACAGGTTTGTACTGCTTGTTTCTTGCTGCCGATCTGCAGTAGTTTTTGAAATGGTTGGGCTTTTTGCAGTAATTGCATTGCTTCCCATATGCTAGACAGAGTTCCTTCTTCGCTGGATGTTCATGTCCACAGTTGGTACAGCTTATGTTGTCTGATTTGGGACTGTAATGTTCTTTGTACTGCTTGTGGCGAACTGTTTTTTGCATTCTGCGGTCTTGGCGTATTGCATCCACATTTGTTGAACTACGTGGTGTTGTTGCTAGAGTTTTAGTATGTTGTTCTGTTTGTTCATTGATTTGGCATATTTTGATGGCTTTTAGTAGTGTTAAATCGCTCTCTCTCAGTAGTATCTTCCTCACGCTATCGGAGCTGATGCCAACAACTAGCCGGTCACGAATTAAGTCGTCATGCAATGCTCCAAAGTCACACGTTTTGGCCTTATTTCGGAGTGCGCTTACATAAGCCTCTATGGTCTCACCGGGTTTTTGGTTCCTTGTGTTGAATGCATGTCTCTCCATTGTGATGTTTGTCTGTGGACTGCAGAGGTATCTGAACTTTCTTTTTAGGCATTCTGGATCCTCCCGTGACTCTGCCGGACGGATCTCCTCCCCCTCGTTATTCCGTTGAGCTGGTGCATAGGTGAACGTGCGTTCCCTTTCAATAGCCTCGCTACCTGCCAAATTGAGGAGTATGTAGGCTTTGGTTCGGTCGGGCTTGTCGTTGTGGGCAGCCGCGATGAAAATGTCGTATTCTTGTTCAAACACTCGCCAGTTTTCTGCAATTTTGTCGTTGAACACAAGCGGGTCCGGACGGCGGAATCCATCAGCCATGCTAGCGTTAGCTGGGGAAGGCACACGTGTACCACTGAATACGCTTCTAACGTCTAACTAAATAATTAGTTGACTTACTGGGTCTATGTAGAGTTCGGCAGGAAAATTAGTTTCCGCTGCTTTACTTCTGACACCATGTAGAACGGCACCGAAGGCGTTATATCACAAATGTTTTTATTTAGCAATGCAGGAAGAAAACAGGTGTACATATCAGCAGTCCTGGCTGTGTGTGTGTGTGCCACGTACGTGACCTGACGACGTGATGACATCATTCTACATTTATTTTATATCCTGATATTTCCCCAAAATTCTTTATTAAATTCAACAAGGTTGGAATTGATTTTTTTAGATTCGACATAAACAAAATTATGTCATCGGCGTACAGGGAGATTTTATGTTCTGTTGGTCCAACTTTAATTCCATATATTTGTGAATGTAAACGTATCGCTATCGCTAAAGGTTCAATTGCCATAGTAAACAGTAAAGGTGAAAGTGGACAGCCTTGTCGACATCCTCTATTGATTTTTATTGGTTTTGAAATATTGTTATTTGTTAGGATTTCTGCTGTAGCATTATTGTATATTATCTGAACCCATTTTATGAAATTATTTCCAAGTCCAAACCTTTGTAGGACTTCAAAAAGAAAGGGCCATTCAACTCTATCAAAGGCCTTTTCGGCGTCCAGTGATAGGAGAGCTGTATCCGGTGCTTCTTTATTAAAATAAATAATATTAAATAGTCTTCTTACATTATGGAAGCCTTGTCTTCCCTTTATAAAGCCATTCTGATCTCGATTAATAATATTTGGTAAAATTTCTTGTATTCGTCTTGCTAAAATTTTACAGATTATCTTAAGGTCGGCGTTTAATAGGCTTATTGGTCTCATATTTTCACATTTATTAGAGGGCTTACCTGGTTTTGGCAGCAGTATAATTAAGGCATTATTTATGTATGATGGTAAATTATTATTTTGAAATGCTTCTAAAACCATTTCCAAAAAAGGTTTTATTAATTTATTCTTAAATTTTTTATAAAGGTCAACTGGAAGACCATCTGGTCCTGCACTTTTTCCTGATTTCATATTATCAATGGCTTGCCCAACTTCTTCTTGACTAATTTTAGACTCCAATATCTCCCTGTTTTCATTTGGAATACACGGTATAGATAGTTCGTTCAAAAACCCATTTAGTTTTGTTAAATCAAATTCATTTTTAGTATCATATAATTTTTCATAGTAATCTCTAAAGGCTCTGTTAATTTCTAAAGGATCTATAACTACCTGTCCATTACTTATAATACTAGTAATTGGTGTTTTAATTTCTAATTGTTTAATCTGCCATGCCAATAATTTTCCTGATTTTTCACCTTGTTCATAAAAAGATTGTTTCAATCTTAGAAGACTCGAGGCAGCTCTATTCGCTGATTTTTTGTCGTATTTAGCTCTCAAAATCAGTAATTCATTCTCCAACCTTGGATCACTTCCTGCATACACTTTTTCCTGAAGACTTTTCATTTTATGTTCCAATTTAGCTCTCTCCTCTTGAGTCTTCTTAGATTTTGATCCTATATAACTAATAATATGTCCCCTAATAAAAGCTTTGAAAGCCTCCCACTTTACACATGCTGATGTTTGTGTAGTATTGATGTCAAAGTACTCGTCTATCTGTTTTTCTATATACTTGACAAATTCCTCATCCTGAAGCCATTTATGCTGAAATTGCCATCTACCTGATTCCTTTGTCAATTTTTTATCTACATATATTAGACAACAGGGTGCATGATCAGAGATCACGATGTTATCATAAAAGCAGTTTTGAATCTTGGATCTTAATTCTGTGGAAATCAAAAAATAATCAATACGTGAGAATGTCTTGTAGGTACTGGAATAACAAGAATAGGCTTTAACTTGTGGTTTCATTTCTCTCCATATATCTAACAATCTCAATTCTTTCATAAAATGATTAATAGTCATCCTACATCCATTGTGCGTACAATCCAGTCCTGTTGATCTATCTATACCTGGATTCAATGTACAATTAAAATGCCCTGCTATTATATGTTGCCCTGTAAGTGATGATAAAATAAGAAATAAATTAGCAAAGAACTTTTGATCATCTATATTGGGATTTATATTTTCTAATTGCAAAGAACCTTGAATGATTACATATCTTCCAAGTTTGTCTCCAATTACATTTTTCACTTGAAAAGGGACTGATTTATGTATGAGAGTCATAACTCCCCTGGCCCAGGATGAGAATGATGAGGTGAATACACTTCCTTGCCATCTACTCCTAATTCTTTTTATATCCTCCTCTATTAAATGAGTTTCTTGTAAAAACACAATTTTTGAACCCATGCCTTTTATTTTATTCATAACTTGTTTAAGTTTTTTTAAATTTTGTAGACCTCTGCAATTCCATGAAGTTAAATTAAGATTAACACTTTGGTTTATGATCAATAGAGAGTTTCGGATTACCTTGCAGTGTAAACATGCTCATACAGAGAAGCAAAAACATGAGTGGTTGAACATTCATCCTACAAACTACACACAAACAAATTCCCCTTCCCACACTTGTGGCGAACCCCCCAAAATCAAAAGAAAAATTCCGTCTCCCGATATAGCCATCGACCGTTCCACATCCACGGGGAACAGCCTAAGCCACTCCTTCTTCATCCTCCCAATCACCCTAACTCTACTGCTTTTAATGACGTAACATTAACTCTCCTCTGTAGTTTCCCAACTTAACTCCAAAATTTTTAACAACTTTGTACATCATAGTTTTTTTTTGTTTGTTTTGTTTTTGTTTTTTTTTAATATATAATACAATCTATATTTTGTAAACTTGCTATTTACTTCAAGTCAGTCAGATGCCTGTGCAAATGCTTAATTATTCTACCTTATATTTTGTTCATGCTTAGCTCCCTCCAGTCTCTTCTTCTTCTTTGATCTTCTTGATGAACTCCTGCGCCTCCTCTGGGGTCTTGAAGATGTGGGTTCTGCCCTCATACGTGGTCAGCAGTCTCACAGGATAGATTACACCATGACGAATCCCAAGGTTGCGCAGCTCCTTACGTATGGGATCAAACTGCTTCCTCAATTGTTGGATTCCTGTGGCCAAATCTGGGTAGAACCGCACCTGCTGATCCTGGTGTTTAATCTCTCCTTTAGCTCGTGCAGCATTGAAGATCTTCATCCTGTCTCTGTTGCTAAGAAACTTCATAATTAAGGTCCTCGGCGGTCCCTTATCTCTCCGTGGGCCAATACGATGTGCTTTTTCCAGAACCACTGCTGATTGCAACTCCTCGCTGCCCAGCACCTCCGGAATCCACTTTTCCAGAAAGGAATATACGTCCCGACCTTCTGATTCCTCTGGAAGACCCACCAGCCTCAAGTTATTCTGTCTCGACCGAGATTCCAAATCCAAAATATTATCTTTCTAGACATTTTTTTTTTTTTCCAAAGTGCGCACCTTTAATTGAAGACGGGTGACGTCATCTTCAGCACTAGCGAGACGGAGCTCCAGCTGCGCTGTTCGTTCTACACAGTCACCCAATTCCTTTCTTATTCCTTCCAACGCTGTCATAATCCCATCAAATCTAGAGGAAAAGTCCGCTCTCATTGAACTCATGGCAGCCATCAGCGCATCTGCGCCGCTCCCCGCAGATTTCGCACCGTTGCCAGCCTCCTCCGCCATATATGGAGTTTTGTTTGCTGCGTCACAGACCTGAAAGTCCGTTAATTTGGACTGTTTCGGCGGCTCGCTTTTTCCTTTACCTGATTTTCCAGCCTTAGGCTTCGCCGACATATCCTCGCCCAAACGCTGGGATACGTTCTGTCCCAAATGAGAGAGTTATTTGCCGATTTTTTTCTCCAGGAGCAGAGCAGAGTGAGACACGTCCGTCTTACGTGGCAGCCATAACCGGAAGTCCTCCAGGAGGCATCTTAATCAGATGCCCATACCACTTCAACTGACTCCTTTCAATGTGGAGGAGCAGCGGTTCTACTCTGAGCCTCTCCCGGATGACTGAGCTCCTCACCCTATCTCTGAGGGTGAGTCCAGCAATCCTACGGAGAAAGCTCATTTCAGCCGCTTGTATCCACGATCTCGTTCTTTCAGTCATTACCCAAAGCTCGTGACCACAGGTGAAAATAGGAACGTATATTGACTGGTAAATGGACAGCTTTGCCTTAGAACTCAGCTCCCTCTTCACCACAACAGACCGGTACAACATCCGCATCACTGCAGATGCTGCTCCGAGCCGTCTGTCAATCTCTCGCTCCATTCTCCCCTCACTCGTGAATAAGACTCCAAGATACTTAAACTCCTCCACTTGGGGCAGGAGCCTGTCCCCAACCTGGAGAGGACAATCCCCCTTTTTCCGGCTGAGGACCACGGACTCGGACTTGGAGGTGCTGATTCTCATCCCAGCCACTTCACACTCAGCGGCAAACCGTCCCAGCAAGAACTGTAGGTCATTGCTGGATGAAGCCAACAGGACAACATCATCTGCAAACAACAGAGATGAGATCCTGTGGTCACAAAGCATAACACCCTCCATTCCCTGACTGCGCCTAGAAATCCTGTCCATAAAAATTATGAACTGGATCGGTGACAAAGGGAAGCCCTGGCGGAGTCCAACTCTCACTGGGAATGAGTCCAACCGAGTGTTGGCAATATGAACCATACTCTCACAACGGTCGTACAGAGACCGAATAGCTCGTAACAACAAGCCCGATACCCCATACTTCCGAAGCACCCCCCACAAAAAACCATGAGGGACGCAGTCGAATGCCTTCTCCAAGTCCACAAAACACATGTAAACTGGTTGGGCAAACTCCCACGAACCCTCGAGAATTCTCGAGAGGGTAAAGAGCTGGTCCGATACGCTACGGCCAGGACGAAAACCACATTGCTCCTCCTGAATCCGAGGTTCGACCAACGGCTGGACTCTCCTCTCCAGTACCTTGGCATTGACCTTCCCAGGGAGGCTGAGGAGTGTGATTCCTCTAAAGTTGGAGCACACTCTCCTGTCCCCGTTTCTGAAGAGAGGAACCACCACCCCAGTTTGCCATGCCAAAGGCACTGCCCCCAACCTCCACGCAATGTTGCAGAGGTGTGTCAACCATGACAGCCCTACAACATCCAGGGCCTTGAGGTACTCAGGGCGAATCTCGTCCACCCCTGGGGCCCAGCCATTAAGGAGATTTTTAACCACCTTGGCGACCTCAGCCCCTGTGATAAGCGAGTCATCCCCCTCGTCCACAAGCCCTGCTTCCTCTATGGCAGGCGTATCAGTGGGATTGAGGAGATCCTCAAAGTATTCCTTCCACCGCCCGACGATATCCCCAGTTGAAGTCAACAGCGCCCTATCCGCACCATACACAGTGTGGACAGCTTTCCCCTCCTGAGCCGCCGGACAGTTTGCCAGAATCTCTTCGAGGCCGACCGAAAGTCTTGTTCCATGGCCTCACCGAACTCCTCCCATACCCGGGTTTTTGCTTCAGCAACCACCCAAGCTCCACTCCGCTTGGCCTGCCGGTACACCTCAGCTGCTTCGGGAGTCCAACAAGCCAACCAAGCCTGATAGGACTCCTTCTTCAGCTAATGGCCCCCCTCACCACTGGTGTCCACCACTTGGTTCGGGGGTTGCCACCACGAGATGCACCGACTACCTTGCGGCCGCAGCTCTGGGCCACCACTTCAACAATAGAGGTGGAGAACATGGCCCATTCAGATTCCATGTCTCCAGACTCCCTTGGAATGTGGTTGAAGTTCTTTCGGAGGTGGGAGTTGAAGACCTCCCGGACAGGGGCCTCAGCCAGACGTTCCCAGCACACCCTCACTATACGTTTGGGTCTACCAGGTTTGAATGGCATCCTCCCCTGCCATCAGATCCAACTCACTACCAGGTGGTGATCAGTTGACAGCTCTGCACCTCTCTTTACCCGAGTATCCAAGACATATGGTTGCAGGTCTGATGACACGATAACAAAATCGATCATCGACCTGCGGCCTAGGGTGTCCTGGTGCCAGGTGCACATATGGACACCCTTATGCTTGAACATGGTGTTCGTTATGGACAAACTGTGGTTAGCACAGAAGTCCAATAACTGAACACTACTCGGGTTCAGATCGGGCAGGCCGTTCCTCCCAATCACCCGCCTCCAGGTTTCACTGTCTTTGCCCACATGCGCATTGAAGTCCCCCAGTAGGACAATGGAGTCTCCAAGAGGAGCACCCTCCAGCACCCCAGTCAGAGACTCCAAAAAGGGTGGGTACTCTGAAACATGATTTGGTGCATAGGTACAAATGATGGTCAGGACCCGTTTCCCAACCCGAAGGTACAGGGAAGCAACCCGTTCGTCCACCGGGGAAAACTCCAATATAGAGGCAGCAAGGTGGGGGATACAAGAATACCCAACCCTGCTCGTCGCCTCTCGCCTGGGGAAACTCCAGAGAAGGCCAAGCTCCAGCCCCTCTCCAGGAGACTGGTTCCGGAACCGGAGCTGTGTCTGGTGGCCGGGTTTCCACCCATGGGACCCGGCCAGGCTCAGCCCGAAGGAGTTACATGGTCTAGAATTTATCATGAGAGTCTGTTGGATGGTTCTTAGTGTGGCCCTTCACCCAGGACCAGTTTGTCTTGGGTGACCCTATCAGAGGCAAATTGCCCTGGACAACATAGCTCCTGGGATCCCTGGGGCACACAAAGCCCCCACCATGATAAGGTGACGATATCATGAGGGGTGTGTTGAGGTGAGGCCGACTGTATCTAGCCGGTATCTCTCAACCTCGTACACTTCGTACACCAACATTACAGATATCCAAAATGAAAATTATGATTAGTAACAACTGGATTGTTTGGTGTATGAGACAATCCAGTTGTTACTAATCATAATTTTCATTTTGGATATCTGTAACGTTTTTTCATTGTGGATATCAGTGATGGGATGTCACCCCACCTTCACAAACGAGCAGTGATTGCAGAACTTCAGAATGTCTGTAGAAACGTTTAGCTTCCTGTGCTACAAATTGCTCTGATCTGTGTGAAAATCATGGGATGTACCTGCTCCAGCCGATGGTGTCGTGGCAAAAAGTGATCAGCTGCCAAAAATTGACTGCCTGGTGCCATATTATAGTTATGGGGTTATTTTAGCCGTAAAATATATTATATTTCAACAGGTAAACACTACTGAGTTAGGTATAATAAAATATTATGGCGACACATGGGGAGAGCTTAATTGTGTACCATCTTAGACAAGAACAAAGAGCAGGGGTTCCCTAGTGAGATAACAGGGAGGTGTGAAGGATGAATGAAGTGAATGCAATGTGATGCGAAGGTCACCTTTTGTGTGTTAGAAGCTTCTAGAGGAATGCCATGTTATTTAAGAGAAGAGTCTCTGCTGAGATGTCATTCTGTCTATGCTTCTTGTGTGAGTTGTGTAATAAATCGTCTGAGCCAAATCCGCCTCTTCATTTACACGCTCCACACTGGTGACCCAAGACGAATCATGGAACACAAAGAAAGATCCCCGGAGCCAACCTCGACGGGAACCCCCAGCCACGCATGTGCTGTTGCGATCAAGCTACCAGATTTTTGGCAGCACAACCCGCGCTCCTGGTTCCACCTCATCGAGGCGCAGTTCGCCCTCTGGGGGATATCGGCGGATGACACCAAGTTCTACTATGTGGTCGCAGTGCTCAACGCCCGCACGGCTCAGCACGTAGAGAGCCTGCTCGATCAGCCACCAACCGACGGCAAGTACGACGCGCTGAAGGCTGCGCTCATCCAGCACTTCACACTCTCGGATGGTGAGAGAGCAGAGAGACTCCTGACGCGGATCGGGTTGGGAGACGGGTTGGCCATAGACCTGATGGAGAAGATGCTGAGGTTAAAGGGCACAGACGACGACCATTTTATTTTTACCCACCTCTTCCTCTGGAACCTTCCGACAGCGGCGAGAGCGACCCTGGCCAATTCGCCATTGCTGGCCAAGCGGGACTATCGTGCGCTAGCCCGGGAAGCAGACCGGATCATCGTCGCCACCAGGGAGTTCACGACCATTGCGGCAGCGACGGAGCTCGGCGCGACGACCGGAGGAGGCGAGGAGCCACCGACGGCAGCAGCAGCGGGGGCCAAGGAACGCGGGGGAGACACGCTTTGTTTCTACCACCGCCGCTTTGCAGAGAGGGCACGCAAATGTATACCACCGTGCCATTTCAAGCGACTCAGGAAACGCCAAGACCGGGGGTCAGTAGCAGCCGCAACCCTCGGGGAGGAGAACAAGCTGCTCTACTTGACGGACGCACGCTCGGGGAGGCATTTCCTCGTGGACACCGGCGCCCAGAAGAGTTTCATCAGGCCGACCTACGCTGACCGGCTGGCAGGATCTAGCGGCCCCGAGATGGTGGCAGCAAACGGCTCGGAGATTAAGACCTTTGGTGAGAGGACTCTACTCTTGTCTCTACACGGCCGTACATTTGAGTGGACTTTTGTCATAGCAGCATTGAATTACCATATACTGGGGGCTGATTTTCTGTGTGCACATGGTTTGTTGGTGGATGTCGCTAACTGACGCCTAGTTAATGCACTGTCCTTTGACTCTCTCCCCTGTATAGCTCGAGTGACCCGGCCAACAGCACAAGCCAACGTCACAGCTACATGCGGTAAGTTCCACACACTGCTCACTCAGTTCCCAGCACTCACAGTCCCGACGTTTTCGGCAGCCATCGCTAAACACGGGGTGGAGCATTTTATCACCACGACCGGGCCGCCCGTTTTTGCAAGACCTTGGTGCTTGGACGCAGCTAAACTGGCCATAGCGCGTGAGGAGTTCGCCAACCTGGAGAGGTTGGGCATCATCAGGCGCTCAAACAGCCCATGGGCTTCCCCGCTACACATGGTCCCGAAAGCTGAGGGTTCGTGGAGACCTTGCGGGGATTTCCGCAGGTTGAACAATGCCACAGCGCACGACCGCTACCCAATTCCTCACATTCAGGATTTTTCTGTTCACCTTGCAGGAGCGCGCGTTTTTTCTAAAATAGACCTGGTCCGCGGTTACCACCAAGTCCCAGTGCGCGCTGAGGACGTACCCAAAACAGCGGTAATAACTCCGTTCGGTTTATTCGAGTTTTTGCGCATGCCATTTGGGCTTAAAGGGGCTGCACAGACGTTCCAACGCATGATGGATGCAGTGCTGCGCAATCTCCCTTTTGTGTTCGTCTGCCTGGACGATATCTTAGTAGCCAGCGCGTCCGAAGACGAACATGAAACCCACCTCACGACGGTTTTCCGGAGGTTGGAAGAGCACGGGTTAATAATCAACCCAGCGAAATGTCAGTTCAGGGTGACGGGGATTGATTTTTGGGGCACCGCGTCTCTCCCGAAGGAGCGATCCCGCTGTCTGACAAAGTGCGCGCAGTGGCAGATTTTCCCCGGCCGCAAACGATCAGGGCGCTACAAGAATTTTTGGGAATGGTGAACTTTTATAACCGTTTCCTTCCCCGCGCAGCGCAGCTCATGCAACCACTGTACGCTGCGCTCAAAAAACAGAAACCCGCGGATAGGGTCGAATGGACCCCGGAGCGAGAGCGGGCGTTCTCGGAAGTCAAAGCAGCCCTGGCAAACGCCGCATTGCTGGCACATCCAGACCCAACGGCCCGCATAGCGCTCACCACTGACGCTTCAGATGTGGCCATAGGGGCTGTCGTGGAGCAGTGCATTGCCAGGGCTTGGCAGCCGCTCGCCTTTTTCAGCAGGACTTTGCGCGACAGTGAACGTAAATACAGCGCATTTGACAGAGAGTTGCTGGCTCTCCGCCTGGCCATTCGCCACTTCCAGTTCTGGCTGGAAGAGCGCAGTTTCACCGCGTTTGTTGACCACAAGCCGCTAACATTCGCGATGGCCAAGGTTTCAGAACCGTGGTCGGGCCGGCAACAGAGACAGCTGGCCGCGATCTCAGAGTTTACTACCGATATTCAGCATGTGTCGGGCAAACTGAATGTAGTGGCAGACTGCCTCTCGCGCGCCGTGGTGGCCCCGGTCTGCGTGGGGATAGATTACGCAGCCATGGCCGCGGAGCAGGTTAGTGATGCGGACGTGCGCGCGCTCCAGTCTGGACCAACAGGGTTAAGGCTGGAGAGCAGGGTGCTGCAGGATGGCATGCCCCCCCTAATCTGCGATGTCTCCACGGGTCGCCCACGTCCCGTGGTCCCGGCCACGTGGCGCCGCCGCGTGTTTGAGTTGGTTTACTCTTTGGCGCGTCGGTCAAAATGGTAGGAGAGAAATTTGTGTGGCCGAGCCTTCGCAAACAAGTGAAAGAGTGAAAGCGGCTCTCAGGGCTTCACTAACGGATGCAAATTGGGTAGACAAGCTACCGTGGGTTTTATTGGGGTTACGTTCTGCGCCTAAAGAGGATCTGGAAGCTTCCCCGTCTCAGCTGTTGCAGCGTAGCATAGACACAAGCATGCTGCCGGGCCCTGCCCACCACAGTTTTCCGCGCGTTTTTGTGCCTAAAACTTTGAAAAACGCAGAGTTCGTGTTTGTCAGACATGACGCCCACCGCCCTCCACTGCGCCCACCCTATGATGGACCGTTCAGAGTACTGGAAATAGGGGATAAGCATTTTTTGCTAGACTTGGGGGGTAGGAGGGAAAAGATTGGCATAGACAGACTCAAACCCGCTTTTGTGGTGGCGGACGAGCAGGTGCTGTTGGCGAGGGCCCCTCGGCGTGGAAGACCCCCACGGGGAGCTCCCCAGAGAAAAGATTCCCCAGAGCACCTACACGGACAGACAAAAAGTTTTCCCCCCCAAAAATCAACCCCCCAGCATGACAGCGCCGCGGAGGTGGTGAATCCTGGTTACAGCAGATACGGGAGAAGACTGAAGCCCAAGCAGCATGTGGACTGATGTTTAATGGTTCTATCACAGCATACGGACTGTTATTCTATTGTTCTATCCAAGATGCTCGGGGGGGTGGTATGGCGGCACATGGGGAGAGCATAATTGTGTACCATCTTAGACAAGAACAAAGAGCAGGGGTTCCCTAGTGAGATAACAGGGAGGTGTGAAGGATGAATGAAGTGAATGCAATGTGACGCGAAGGTCACCTTTTGTGTGTTAGAAGCTTCTAGAGGAATGCCATGTTATTTAAGAGAAGAGTCTCTGCTGAGATGTCATTCTGTCTATGCTTGTTGTGTGAGTTGTGTAATAAATCGTCTGAGCCAAATCCGCCTCTTCATTTACACGCTCCACAATATATATTTAACAATTATCATTTATCATGCATTTTTAACCCAAAACAAACTTCATCTAGGATTAAAAGCAATTAAAATAATGCAGTCACAAGGTTATATGGAAAATACATGGATTTACTGGATGTAGATACTGTATAAATATATATTCTATGTGTGAATAATGTACTGTGTACTCCTTTTGTATTGCACTAGGAATTTTTACAATAAACTTTTGTAGTGATGATATAGAGTGAAATACATGGCGGTAATGCACCTGTAAGCTGGCTGCCAACTGCCAATCAAATCTAAAAGAAGAAGAAGATATTGTGATGTATTAAATATGATCTATTTCATATTGTTGTGTGTTGTGGGTGGCGGCTTCACCTTTCCGGTTCCGCTGCCACCCTGGGTATAAAAGGCGGATGCGGAAGAGGCACGGTCTCTTTTACGACAAGACCTCTGCCTAGAAGGGAGCACCTTTGACACACTGTGAGTGCATCAATAAAGCTACATTCTACTGCACCTCTGGCCTCGTTATTGGAGTACAGGTTATGGACATAACATAACCTGGCGACGAGGATAAAAGTATGGATAAGGGAGTTTCTAGTATTTGGCCATTTTTGGAGCTCCCGGGCGAACCGCCGGTTCCCTGGGCGAGGTGGTATGCAGCATTCCAGAATTATATGGTGGCTTTGAATCTCGGCGAATTGGAGAAACTGTGTGCATGAGCGATATTGGTCCATAATCTCTGCATGGAGGGACAACGCATTCTCAGCACATTGGGTGAGAGTGATAGTTTTGAGGACGTGGTTGGGCTAATGGTGCGCTACTTTCGCGCTCCAGAAAACGTCATAGTCCAACGGATTCAGTTTCTGCAGCGCCGCCAGCAGAGTGGAGAGTCAGTGCAATGATATGTCGCAGACCTGCGTCAGCTGGCTGGGGAATGCCAGTTCGGGGCTTTGGAAGAAGAAATCGTCGGCGATCAGTTGACGGAGCACACACTATGTTCTGTGGCAATGTCAAGGCTCCTCACACATTCCGGTAAACTGACATTAGCCATGGCGGTCGAGATAGCTCAACAGTTTGAAGCAGCGGATAAACTATCTAAGGACTTCAGTGAGAGAACTATGTTGAGGCAAGCTGAATCATAGTCAGCGGCGTAGGCTGTGGACCCGGGTAGTGATGATAGCGCAGAAGACACGTAAGAATACACTACCGCTATTAAAATAAGGTCCGCCTCGGGGTCGCTCGGATGTATGGGCTGTGGGTCCACCAAGCACCGACACAAGGCAAGAGAGTGTCCGGCAAGGGGCAAACGCTGTGGCAAGTGTGGACTCCTACATCATTTTGCCAGGGCCTGTAAAAAAATTTGAGCTAGGGGAACAGCGACGCAAAGTGGATTCCCTCGCCACGACTTCTACGGTTGTTCACACCGTCTCTCCAAGCACAGATGGGCGGATTTACTGTAACGTGATGCTGGACAGCGTGGAAGTGCCGTTGTTGGTGGACACGGGCGCAGTGGTTTCCGTGGTGAACTGGCCTATTGTGAGGAGTATGCTCCCGTATTACCAAGTGAGAGGACTGTTGATGCCATATTGTGGCTATGGAGGTAATAGGCTGGCCATCATGGATTCGCTGGAGTTGACGGTGAGATACAAGTCGGCAGTGATGTCCAACGTCCAGTTTGTGGTGACCGTCAGCAGGTCGAATGTGATGGGCTGCGACATGTTCTACGGCCTGGGCTTCACGATCAATAGCGGCATCGGAGAGGAGTGGTCAGACTGTGGTTTGTGGGACCGACCGGTTCAGAGCATGGTGCTGGCCTTGTATTCTGGGAGATGGAGAGGACCAATTCCATCCAGGGCCATCACGGGAGGGTTCTGGTGCCAGGACCCAAGTTACCCTGGATGTGGGAACTGGGTGGCGCTGTGGAATGCCCGTGACGGCGGATGGAGCCAAGAGGATAGCGCTCTCTGCTTCTGGAGTTCAGCCTGGAGATACCGAGAAGCAAGGGGCTGCAATGGTTTCGCCAGCGTTCGAAATGAAAGAGAGCGGGGCAGGACCGGCTGGCACAGTGGACAGACGAGTGGACAGACGTGCCACACAGCAATACTGGAGGCCGAGTCGGGCTTTGCATGGGGTTGGTGGAGCAGTTCGACCTAGAGAGGAAGCCCGGTCTAGACGTTGTGGATGTTTGAAGCCAAGTTGAGCTCCCCTGCAGGTCTCTGATGTGGTTCGACCCAGGGAGGAGGCTTGGCTAAGGGGGGTCCATGGCAAGAAAAAATGACGGGATGACCAGGGGCGACTGCAGGTGGTGGCTGTTCGGGAGGACGGTTACCTCCAGCTGTCTGATGACTCATGGAGACACCTCAACGAACTGCAGCACACCAGTGACGAGAAGGAGGTGTCAAGACTCCATCATGGCTCGTCTTCAGGGGCGAAGAGACGAAGATGCTCTGGGCGAGATCCGCCAGACAGGTCCCTGGGGGTGGCTTCTCTATCGGGACTGTACGGTAGCAAGGGGGCGATGGGTTAAGCTACATGTTGTGTCGTGAACTGCCTAAGCTACGTAGTCAATCTGTTCTTTACACTGAGTGCTATGTGAGTTACCCCTGTACAAAAAAAAACAAGTGATGTTTGAAGTATATATATTACTGTGTGGTTTGCCCAGGTTATGGGGTGGTTGTTGGGTGTGCAGCTAGCAATGTGTGAACGTTTGGACGGAGAAAGTGCTGCCCTCCTACAATCCTATCAAACATCAGGGGACCCAGAGATAGCAGACCATCTCATTGAATCGCTAAATACAGCCCGGCGAAAGAAATGGGAGGAGACAGTTGCTGACCGGAGCTTTACCCACTCTAGCAGGAAATGTTGGAGCCTCATTCGTCGCCTAGGAGCTGCACAGAAGCCCCCTAGCCAAAGCCGAGCATCCGTCACACCCAACCAAGTTGCATCCCACCTACTGACTATCGCCAAAGCACCCCAAGACAAAGACACCAGAAGAGCAGTTACAACTGAGCTAAAAAAACACCAAAAAATGCCTGTAGAGGAAACGAACCCTGAACCCTTCGAGGCTACTGAACTGGAGAAAGTCCTACAGGGCCTGAAATGTGGAAAGGCAGCAGGATACGATAACATCTTCCCAGAATTCATGAAAAATCTTGGCCCCCGAGCCCTAACCTGGTTGACACAATTCTACACAAGGATCACACAAACAAACTCGATCCCAAAGAAATGGCGGACAGCAAAGGTCATTGCCATCCCAAAACCTGGCAAAGACCACAAACTACCAGCGAGCTACCGCCCAATCTCCCTACTCAGCGTTCCTTACAAAATCATGGAGCGCCTAATACTGCAACGCATTTCCCCAGAAATAGAGGATATTCTAAGTGTGGATCAAGCAGGCTTCCGCAAGGACCGCAGTACAGGAGAACAAGTACTGGCCCTAACCACCTTCATTGAAAATGGCTTCGAGAGCAGACTGAAGACAGGGGCTGTGTTTCTCGATCTTACAGCCGCCTATGATACGGTCTGGCACAAAGGCCTCCTCCTGAAACTTAAAAAGGCGATCCCTGCTTGGGCAACAGCAATTATAAAAACCCTGCTGACCAACCGAAGGTTCAGAGTCCACCTCAGTCAGAACACAAGTGCATGGAGAATGCAGAAAAACGGACTCCCACAAGGCTCAGTTCTAGCTCCAACTCTGTTCAACCTCTACATAAACGACCTGCCTATTACAAAATCCCGCAAATTCATCTATGCAGACGACATCTGTTTGGCATTCCAAGCACCAGACTTTGAACCACTGGAACGGGTGCTCACGGAAGATCTTGCTAAACTGGACCAGTTCTGCAAAATCTGGCGCCTAAAACCAAGCCCAGCAAAAACCGTCTCCAGTGTATTTCATCTCCACAATGCAAAAGCTGCCAGAGAACTAAACATCCACCTGAGCGGACTCAAGCTTAAGCATGCCCCAAATCCAACTTATCTTGGAGTGACCCTTGATAGGACCTTATCCTTCAAGGAACATCTAAAGGGGACGGCTGCTAAGGTGAAAGTATGAAACAACCTGCTCTGCAAGCTCGCTGGTGCAAAATGGGGGGCGGCAGTCTCCACCCTGCGCACCTCAGCACTGGCCCTTTCATACTCTGTAGCAGAATATTGTGCCCCTGTCTGGTCCAGGTCATCTTACACACACTATGTAGACACCCAGCTCAACTCAACCATGAGAACTATAACTGGAACAATCCGCTCAACACCACTCCCCTGGCTCTCTGTACTGTCAAACATAGCCCCTCCACACATCCGGCGAGCAGCATTAACTCAAAGGATGCTCCAAAAAGTTAAAGATTTTCCTCACTTACCAATCCATGCAGGTATCTACACCCCACCCACTGCCCGACTTTCATCCAGACGGCCGATTTGGAAAAACCCTCCCCCAGCTGACTTTACCATCCAGACAGCTTGGCAAGAGGAATGGGAGACCAAGGAGGTCCCAAACAAACAGCTGGTGATAAACCCCAACCAACAGGTCCCGGGCACCAACCTCCCAAGGAGACAGTGGTCTACACTCAATCGCTTCAGGACTGGACATGGCCCCTGCTTGGCCAGCCTTCACAGATGGGGCAGTAGCCCTAGCCCACTGTGCGCATGTGGAGAGGAGCAAACTATGGAACACATCATAGAGACTTGCCCGCTCCAAAGACTGGAAGGAGGATTACACACCCTCCATACAGCAAACCAGGAGGCAACTGCTTGGCTTAAGGACTTTGCATTCGCTAAATAAATAAATAAATATTGACTGTTTCATTGTTGAATGGGAGTTTACCTATATGTGTAAAAGTTCATGGGATTATTTTGATTTTTATTAGGAACACGGCAGTTTTTGTTTTCATGGACTATATATATTGATAAAGACGGCAGAATAATCCGTCTAGCTGTGTGGAGGTGGGACAGCAGTCCACCTGTCCTCCTCTAGTTTTAGTTGTTTTGTGTGCATGGATAGGCCTAAATGTTTTGTTCATTGTAAGTGTGTGATTCTGGTTGCACATTTGGGAGGACCTAATTGGTGTATTTTGGACTTTTCTGTGGGGGGTGTATTAAATATGATCTATTTCATATTGCTGTGTGTTGTGGGGAAGAGGTACTATCTCTTTTACGACCAGACCTCTGCCTAGACGGGAGTGCTTTTGACACACTGTGATTGCATTAATAAAGTTACGTTCTACTGGACCTCTGGCCTTGTTATTGGAGTACAGGTTATGGACATAATGGATATGTCTCCACTTTTGTTCATGCTTTATTTGTAAAGGTTACCAAGATTTAGTGACATAAATTAAATGCTAAAAGATTAGAAAAGCCATCTAAATAATCCAGCAGTCTGAGAAATCACTTTTGGTTTGGTGTATGTCCATCATCAGAATCATGAACCATAAAGTAGTTTGTGTTAAAACATGTTAAATCCCATTAAACCCTAACTCATTATTAGGAAATACAGATGCTAATATGGCACAGAATTCCTCCATATACTGGTACTATCAATAAAGTGTGCAGTGTCTTCTGCACTGGTACATCCAACAATACAGTCTTCTGTAAATAAAACAATTGTTTTTGGCTACTTTTTCTTAAAAATGAGCCTGTGGAGCGTGTAAATGAAGAGGCGGATTTGACTCAGACGATTTATTACACATCTCACACAAGAAGCATAGACAGAATGACATCTCAGCAGAGACTCTTCTCTTAACCACTTGCACTCCGGGCAATTTTCCTAAAAATGCCAAAAAATAACGTGCCCAAAGTAAATTGAAAGCTGTTATTCAACCCTTTGCAGCATCTTCATGGGGTTGGTCTCATTTAAAAGAAAACACTTTGAATTTTTTGGCAAAAAAAACATAATCTCTCTACGTGCTCCGGCCACTGAGTTACCGTCATCTAAACATACTGAACTTGAAGAAAAAAAAATTGGACACAGTGTTTTTTTGGATACAAATGCTTGTAAATAACACACAGCTGTCCGATCCGGCTGGAAAATGCAACAGAAATGTAGAACCAAGTGTTATCCAGCTGAGATCCAAATTTGGTAACAATACCACAAAAAATGAATATTTTACACAGCTTTGTTCTCAGGCTGTTCCCAGGCGTTTTGGAACTGTGCCAAATTGTGCCAAATGGCACAGTTTGGAAAAACGTCTGTAACTTTTGAATAATTCAATGTAGAATCTTCATTTTAGGCTCTAATGAAAGGTCACACTCAGGGCTGTGTCTGTGTGTGTGTGTGTGGGCGGGGGGTCGTTCCCCCCCCCCGCTACCAAGGACCGACTTCGGCCCTTGCTACAGACGGATTACACTCCTTGCATGTTTTCACAGCGGCTCCCCCCCCCTCGCTACTGTGTGTGTGTGTGTGTGTGGGGGGGAACCGTGAACGGACCGTGAACACCCCCCCCCCTCGCTACAGAAGAGGGCCATCGCTACATGATGGAATAGACTGATATGCTTCCCCCCGCGGACCGGGGGGCGTTCGGACCGTGAACGCCCCCCCCGCTCCTCTTCTGCAGCGGGGGGGGGGGGGGGGCGTTCACGGTCCGAACACGGCAAATGAACCGTTTATCGCGGCGCACGCGCTTCGTACTTTGTGCGCAGTACAGTTGTAATTTACCGATCGGTCAAAAGTCATTTTTGGATTACAGTTTTCAGGGATAAATAATAATTTAGCTTATAACACCTTACCTCTTCAAAGCAGCAGAGTCGTGGCGAACATCTCTTCCCACGCGTCAGACGAACGCGACGCTGCTCCGCTCGTGGATCCCGATCAACATAATTCCATTATTGCCGTTTTGGCAAATGATTTATGACTTTTGTCGTCGGCCTCCGTCTATTCTGCTGGAATGAGTGCAGGTCCCACTTGTGGGTGTTCTCCATGCTGCTGGGTCTGTATTAGATTCGTCCAGCGTCCTTTGTTTTCATCTGTGGCAACAGTAAATCTCTCTTCACCCTGCCTGAATTTCTGTGCTTCAATTGGCTCCTGCGTTCACAGTAGGCGGGTCCTCCTTCCTAGATTTTCATTCATTGGCTCCTCAAGGTTTCAGAAACCCAATTCAAGGCTCTTATTAGTCGAATGAGAGGTCAATCAGATGAACTAATCTGTTCGCGGCTGTCTCTGCAGTTTTTTTTTGAGTGGCGCTTGGACGCTACTACATCACCATCACCACCATCATGCGTCATGCGTCCAAGCGCGCACGAGGGTGCTCTCGTGTGCCCTCGTGCATCATAGGACGCAGAGACTTGCCCGCCCGCGGAACAACGGAGCGCAAGTGGTTAAATAACATGGCATTCCTCTAGAAGCTTCTAACACACAAAAGGTCACATTGCATTCACTTCCTTAATCCTTTACCATTCCTCAAGAAGTTTCTAACACACAAAAGGTCACACTGCATTCGCTTCATTCATCCTTCACACCTCCCTGTTATCTCACCAGGGAACCTCTGCTCTTTGTTCTTGTCTAAGATGTTACACAATTATGCTCTCCCCATGTGCCGCCATAAGCCATTATTTTCAACATCATTAATAAATGTTTGGTTTGTACTGTTGACTCTTTCCACCGGTGTCTTAACAGACAAATA
Source organism: Pholidichthys leucotaenia (assembly GCA_020510985.1). NCBI lineage: Eukaryota > Metazoa > Chordata > Actinopteri > Cichliformes > Pholidichthyidae > Pholidichthys > Pholidichthys leucotaenia. The sequence continues at coordinate 153,120,292 of CM035838.1, forward strand.
GAAAATCATGATGCAACCCCATAAGTCATTAAATTGTTTAATACAATCACCAGCAAAATCCAGATTATTTGTGCAAAATTCAAACTTTAAACTATAAAAAAACCTCAGAATGGGTCACACACGCCAGCCGCACACACTGACTCCTTGCCTTCGCTAAGTGGCCCAGCACACCAAGGAACACTTGATTGAAGGCAGCATTCTGAGCCATCTGCTCAATTCACAAGGTAGTTTCATGGAATACAGGTCAAGTGGACACTTGACCAAGTGAGCACTCCCAAGTGAGCACCCCAAGTGGACCCCTGGATCCAATCTGTACGTGTACAAGTACATTCTCAATCCAATGATTTGTAAACACGAAGAAGGAGAACAACAACAAGAATTTGTGTAAAACTGTTGGAAAGACTTTTCCCGGTCACCAAGAAGTGTAGTGTATCAAAAAAATAAAAGGAACACTTTTTAATCTGAGTAAGTTTTGGAGTGTTTTGAATTCAGCCCTCTGTAGGGTTGATTGAGGGTTGATAATTTTCATTTCCATCAAAAGACGTGGTGTGGAGAATGTGGAAATGACGAGGCTGAGTTTATCTCACAAGTCAGGTTTATTCCATTCTCCAACATCAAAAACAGAAAGAGAAATAAACCCCCAGACATTCGTCCCTTTATACCCCAGGACATCAAAGCACACAGTCACATTGTATTTTAATCCCAAGTCACAATGCGTCTTCTTCCAGGTCTTCTCACCTCCACCTAAAGTCACTGGTGGTCAGGAAATCCCTCAAGGCCATCTCTTTGCATACAAAAAGCCACATTTCACATCCTCCTGTTATCTCCTAGGAGGCTCAGTCCTTTTGTTCCTCTGAGACGTGACGCATACAATAAGCATACAGTAATATACATGTGAAGCATATGAAACCCACATATGTGTCCCACATGACCCCCCTCCCCAAACGTCTAAGATGGAACAACGTAATAACAGTTTGCATGTCATAATAAAATCACTACACATCAGTCCACATGCTGCTTGGGCCTCAGTCTTCTCCCATATCTGCTGTAAGCAGGCTTTACCACCTCCGTGGCGCCCTCCTGCTGGGGAGCTGCTGTCTGAGGATAAGAACTGTTAGTCAATCTCTGTGGGTGTTCTGGGGAATGCTCTCTAGGGGGTCTGCCGCGCCGAGGAGCCTTGGCCAACTGCACACCTTCATCAGCCACCACAAAAGTGGGTTTGAGCCTGTTTATGCCAATCATTTCTTTTCTGCCCCCCAAATCTAGCAAAAAATGCTTATCCCCTGTTTCCAGCACTCTAAATGGTCCATCATAAGGTGGTCGTAACGGTGGGCGATGGGCATTGTGTCTGACAAAAACAAACTCCGCATTTTTTAAGGCCTTAGGCACAAAAACGCGCGGAAAACTGTGGTGAACGGGGCCAGGCAGCGTGCTCGATTCCGTGCTACTCTGTAACCGCTGAGCTGGGGAGCACTCTGGCGCAGGATTATCTGGGAGAAATTCAGAAATTCAGAAATTGCAGCTGAAGTGGCTGTGCGAAAACTAGCTCAGCTGGGGAGGCTTCTAAATCCTCTTTAGGTGCAGAACGCAACCCCAATAAAACCCATGGTAGCCTGTCCACCCAATTTGCATCCGTAAGCGACGCTCTGAGGGCCGCCTTCAATGACCTGTGAAAACGTTTGCATAACCCGTTAGGCTGTGGATTGTACGGGGTCGTGCGGTGGATCGTTGCCCCCAGGCTGCGGGCCATCGCTGACCAAAGTTCAGAAACAAATTGAGGGCCTCTGTCGGACGTAATGTCCGACGGGACTCCAAAACGCGCTACCCATGCCGTTAAAAACGCGCGCGCCACCTCCTCGGCTGTGGCTGACGACAGTGGGACCACTTCCGGCCAGCGCGTGGTGCGGTCAACCATTGTCAGAAGATGTGTGCACCCCTGAGAGGGCGGGAAGGGGCCTACAAGGTCCACGTGAACATAATCAAACCTCTTAGCCGGAATGTGAAACGGCTCCAAGGGAGCTCTTGTGTGTCTGTGTACCTTGGCTCGTTGACAAGCCATGCAGGCTGCCGCCCACTCTCTAACTTGTTTGCGCAGGCTCGGCCATACAAATTTCTCTCCCACCATTTTGACCGACGCGCGCACTCCTGGGTGCGCCAGAGAATGGATCGAGTCAAAAACGCGGCGGCGCCACGCGGCCGGTGCCACAGGACGCGGTCACCCAGTGCAGACATCGCAGATTAGGGGGGCATACCGTCTTGCAGCACCCTGTTCTCCAGCCTTAACCCTGTTGGTCCAGACTGGAGCGCGCGCACGTCCGCGTCGCTAACCTGGTCCGCGGCCATGGCTGCATAATCTATCCCTACGCGGACTGGGGCCGCGCGCACTTCTGCGTCGCTAACCCGATCCGCGGCCATGGCTGCAAAATGTACCCCTACGTGGGCTGGAGCCACCACGGCGCGCGAGAGGCAGTCTGCCACTACATTAAGTTTACCCGCCACATGCTGGATATCGGTAGTAAACTCTGAGATCGCGGCCAGCTGTCTCTGCTGCCGGCCCGACCACGGTTCTGAAACCTTGGCCATTGCGAAAGTCAGTGGCTTGTGGTCAACGAACGCAGTGAAAGGGCGTCCCTCCAGCCAGAACTGGAAGTGGCGAATGGCCAAGTGGAGAGCTAACAACTCCCTGTAGAATGCGCTGTATTTTCGTTCACTATCGCGCAAGGTCCTGCTGAAAAATGCGAGCGGTTGCCAAGCTCCGGCTACATACTGTTCCACGACCGCCCCTATGGCCACATCTGACGCGTCAGAAGTGAGCGCTATGCGGGCCATTGGGACTGGATGTGCTAACGACGCAGCGTTTGCCAGGGCTGGTTTGACTTCAGAGAATGCGCGCTCTCGTTCCGGAGACCATTCGATTTTATTTGTGGGTTTTTGTTTTTTTAGTGCAGCATACAATGGTTGCATGATCTGCGCTGCGCGGGAGAGGAAACGGTTATAAAAATTCACCATTCCCAAAAACTCCTGTAACGCTTTGACCGTTTGTGGCTGGGGAAAATTTGTTACTGCGTGCACTTTGTCAGGCAGAGGAACCGTTCCTTCTGGAGAGACGTGATGCCCCAAAAAATCAGTCTGCGTCACCCCGAACTGACACTTCGCTGGGTTGATTATTAACCCGTGCTCTCCCAACCTCCGGAAAACTGCCGTGAGGTGGTTTTCGTGTTCGTCTTCGGACGCGCTGGCTACCAATATGTCGTCCAGGTAGACGAACATGAAGGGGAGATCGCGCAACACCGTGTCCATCATGCGTTGGAACGTCTGCGCTGCGCCTTTAAGCCCAAACAGCATGCGCAAAAACTCGAATAGCCCGAACGGAGTTATTACCACTGTTTTGGGTATGTCCTCAGCGCGCACTGGGACCTGGTGGTAACTGCATACCAAGTCTATCTTAGAAAAAACGCGAGCCCCCGCCAAATGAACTGAAAAATCTTGGATGTGCGGGATCGGGTAGCGGTCGTGCGCTGTAGCGTTGTTCAACCTGCGGAAATCACCGCAAGGTCGCCACGAGCCATCAGCTTTCGGGACCATGTGAAGCGGTGAAGCCCATGGGCTTTTCAAACACCTGATGATGCCCAACTTTTCCAGGTTGGCGAACTCCTCGCGCGCTATGGTCAGTTTAGCTGCATCCAAGCGCCTAGCTTTTGCAAAAACGGGCGGTCCGGTGGTAGTAATAAAATGTTCCACCCCGTGTTTAGCCACGGTCGCCGAAAATGTTGGGACTGTGAGTGCTGGGAACTGAGTGAGGAGTGTGTGGAACTTACCACTTGCAGCTGTGACGTTGGCTTGTGCTGTTGGCGGGGCCACTCGAGCTGTACAGGGAATAGAATAAAAAGAGAGTGCATTAACCAGGCATCTGTTAGCAAGATCAACCAACAAGCCATGTGAGCACAAAAAATCAGCCCCTAACATGTTGAAATTGACTGCAGCTATGACGAAAGTCCACTCGAATGTACGGCCGTGTAGGGACAGAAGCAACGTCCTCTCACCAAAGGTCTTAATCGCCGAGCCGTTCGCTGCTGACACCCCGGGACCACTGGAAGGCGCCAGCCGGTCAGCGGAGGAAGGTGTGATGAAACTCAGCTGGGAGCCTGTGTCCACGAAGAAATGCCTCCCCGAGGGCGCATCCCTCAAGTAGAGCAGCTTGTTCTCCTCTCCGAGGGCCGCAGCTGCTACCGACCCCCGGTCTTGCCGTTTCCCGAGTGCTTGAAATGGCACGGTGGTATACATTTGCGTGCCCTCTCTGCAAAGCGGCGATGGTAGGAACAAAGGACGTCGTCTGCTCCGTGTTTCTTGGCCCCTGCCGCCGCCGTTGTCGGTGAGTCTGGTACTGCTGCCTCTGGCCCCCTGCCATCTCCGGACGTTGCGCCAAGCTCCGCTGCCGCGGCGGTGGCCGCGCACTGTTTGGCGGCGTTGACAAGTCGTTGCGCCTCTTGGCCCAGCTCGCGGTAGTCTCGACAGGCCAACAGTGGCGAATGTGCCAGGGTCACTCTCACCGCTGACGGTAGGGTCCTAAGGAAAAGGTGGGCGAAGATGAAGTGGTCATCGTCAGAGTCTTTCAACCCCAACAGCTTCTCCATCAGGTCCGCAGGCCTGTCGCTTTCAAATTCAGTCAGCGCCAGGAGCCCCTCTGCTCGCTCCTCCACCAAGGGGGTGAAGTACCGGATGAGTGCAGCCTTCAATGCACCGTACTTGTCGCTGTCCAGTGGGTGGTTGATCAGACTCTGCACATGCTGGGCTGTGTGGTTGTCCAGTTTTGCAACCACATGGTAGAACTTTGTGGCGTCTACCGAAATTCTCCGGAGGTTGAACTGCGCCTCAACCGCGTTAAACCAGGAGCGCGGATTGTTCGGCCAGAAGTCCGGTAGCTGAACTGTGGCTGCATAGGTTTGGCTGGCTCCTGACGAGTCTGGCCCGGGAGAATTTCTTTCACTCATGATACGTCTTAGGGTCACCAGTGTGGAGAATGTGGAAATGACGAGGCTGAGTTTATCTCACAAGTCAGGTTTATTCCATTCTCCAACATCAAAAACAGAAAGAGAAATAAACCCCCAGACATTCGTCCCTTTATACCCCAGGACATCAAAGCACACAGTCACATTGTATTTTAATCCCAAGTCACAATGCGTCTTCTTCCAGGTCTTCTCACCTCCACCTAAAGTCACTGGTGGTCAGGAAATCCCTCAAGGCCATCTCTTTGCATACAAAAGGCCACATTTCACATCCTCCTGTTATCTCCTAGGAGGCTCAGTCCTTTTGTTCCTCTGAGACGTGAAGCATACAATAAGCATACAGTAATATACATGTGAAGCATATGAAACCCACATATGTGTCCCACAGTGGCATCTTTTCATTCTTAACACATTATCCAGTCCATATCAGTGTAGATATCCAGCTTATTTTTTCCCATTAAAATCTGATGTGTTTTCAAAGTGTTCCTTTTATTTTTTTGAGCAGTATATATATATATATATATATATATACTGTATATATATATATGTTTTGGCTCTGTTTCTGCTTTCATAAGACTTTTCTTCTCCATCGCTGCTGCTTGTCACCGTTGGCTGCCCCCAGATGAAAATCTACAGAATAGGTATGTGGGACTAGAATGTTCTGAATGGCCACAGTTACATGGGCAAAATTTCTTCAATATGATTACAATTCAGATCAGAATTTTACTGTTTACATGGATCCTGAAGAATCTGATCTGATTAGGACGTGCGTTTCCATGTGTCACACTGTGGGAATGCGCAATTGATGAGGCAGGTTTGTCTCAAAGCAGCTTTATTACACATTCTCCAACATCTCAAAGTAGAAAGAGGACATCACAGGAAACTCTCGTCCCTTAAATACCCAGGACTCTCACAGCTCACAAGTCACATGCATCACAAGTCACACTGCATTATAATCACCAGTAACAATGCATCTCCTCTATAATCCCCTGATATCACCCCCACAGTCTCAGGCCCTGCATACCCAAGCTAACACCTTCACAGCTTCCTGTTATCTCCAAGGAAACTCTGTCTTTGTTCTTATCTAAAATGTGAGGCCTTAAATAAGTCACAAAGTAGGTCACATGTGTGGCCACACTACCCCGCCCCCCAAACATTTAGATCGAACAACAGAATAACAGTTTGCCTGCTGTGATAACATCATTGCACATCAATCCACATGCTGCTTGGGCCTCAGTCTTCTCCCGTATCTGCTGTAACCAGGTTTCACCGCCTCCGCGGCGCCGTCATGCTGGGGAGCTGCTGTCTGGGGGTGCAAACCTTTTGTCAGTCTCTGCGGGTGATCTGGGGAAATATTAATCTAGGAAACACCGCGTGGTGGTCTGCCGCGTCGAGGGGCCCTTGCCAACAGCACTTGCTCGTCCGCCACCACAAAAGCGGGTTTGAGTCTGTTTATGCCAACCTTTTCCTTCCTACCCCCCAAATCTAGCAAAAAATGCTTGTCCCCTGTTTCCAACACTCTGAACGGCCCGTCATAAGGTGGTCGCAGTGGTGTGCGATGCGCGTCATGTCTGATAAAAACAAACTCCACGTTTTTCAAAGCTTTAGGCACAAAAACGCGCGGAAAACTGTGATGGACGGGGCCCGGCAGCGTGCCTGCGTCAACGCTACGTTGCAACAGCTGAGACGGGGAGCTGCTTGGCGCAGGATTATCCGGGAGAAACTTCCCCGGGTAGCCGAAGTGGCTGCACGAAAACGAGTTCCGCTGGGGAAGCCTCTAAGTCTTCTTTAGGCGCAGAACGCAACCCTAATAAAACCCACGGAAGCTTGTCCACCCAATTTGCATCCGTCAGTGATGCTCTAAGCGCTGCTTTCAATGACCTGTGAAAACGTTCGCACAACCCATTAGCCTGCGGATTGTACGCGGTTGTACGGTGAATTGTGACACCTAGGCTGCGGGCCATTGTTGACCAAAGTTCAGAAACAAATTGTGGGCCTCTGTCGGATGTAATGTCCGACGGGACTCCAAAACGCGCCACCCATGCCGTTACAAATGCACGCGCCACCTCCTCGGCTGTGGTTGACGCCAAAGGGACCGCCTCCAGCCAGCGCGTGGTGCGGTCCACCATGGTCAGAAGGTGCGTGTACCCCTGTGATGGCGAGAAGGGGCCCACGAGTTCCATGTGAATGTGGTCAAACCTCTTGGAAGGAATGAGAAATGGCTCCAATGGAGCCTTCGTGTGCCTGTGTATCTTGGCCCGTTGGCACGCCATGCAGGCTGCCGCCCACTCCTTAACTTGTTTGTGAAGGCCGGGCCACACAAATTTTTCCGCTACCATTTTGAGCGACGCGCGAACCCCCGGGTGTGCCAAAGAATGAATCGAGTCGAAAACGCGGCAGCGCCACGCTGCCGGCACCACGGGATGCAGTCGTCCCGTGGAGACATCGCAGATTAAGGGGGGCCTGCCGTCTTGCAGCTCCCTGCTCTCCAGCCTTAACCCTGTTGGTCCAGACTGGAACGCGCGCACATCCGTGTCACTACCTTGCTCCGCGGCCATGGCTGTGTAATCTATCCCCACGCAGACGGGGACAGCCACGGCACGCGAGAGGTAGTCTGCCACTACGTTCAGTTTACCCGACACGTGCTGAATATCGGTAGTAAACTCTGAAATCGCGGCTAACTGCCTCTGTTGCCAGCCTGACCACGGCTCTGAAACTTTGACCATCGCGAATGTTAGCGGCTTGTGGTCAATGAACGCAGTGAAACAGCGCCCTTCTAGCCAGAACTGGAAGTGGCGAATGGCCAAATGGAGAGCCAGCAACTCCCTGTCGAATGACACTATCGCGCAAGGTCCTGCTGAAAAAGGCGAGCGGTTGCCAGGCTCCGGCTACATGCTGCTCCACGACCGCCCGTATGGCCACAGCTGACGCGTCAGTAGTGAGCGCTATGCGGGCCATTGGGTCTGGGTGTGCCAACAACGCAGCATTTGCCAAGGCTGCTTTTACCTCCGAGAACGCTCGCTCCTGCTCCGGGGACCACTCGACCTTATTCGCGGGTTTCTGTTTTTTGAGCGCGGCATGAAGCGGTTGCATGAGTTGCGCTGCGCGGGGGAGGAAATGGTTATAAAAATTCACCATTCCCAAAAACTCCTGTAACGCCCTGACCGTCTGCGGCCGGGGGAAATTTGCTACCGCACGCACTTTGTCAGGAAGCGGAACCGCTCCTTCGGGGGAGACGCGATGTCCTAAAAAATCGATCTGCGCCACCCCGAACTGACACTTCGCTGGGTTGATTATTAACCCGTGATCTCCCAACCTCCGGAAAACTGTTGCTAGGTGGTTTTCGTGTTCGTCTTCGGACGCGCTGGCTACCAAAATATCGTCCAAGTAGACGAACACGAAAGGGAGATCGCGCAGCACCGCGTCCATCATGCGTTGAAACGTCTGTGCAGCCCCTTTCAGCCCGAATGGCATGCGCAAAAACTCGAATAGGCCAAATGGAGTTATTACCGCTGTTTTGGGTATGTCCTCAGCGCGCACTTTGACTTGGTGATAACCGCGGACCAAATCTATCTGAGAAAAAACACGCGCCCCTGCCAAATGAACGGAAAAATGTTGGATATGCGGGATTGGGTAGCGGTCATGCGCTGTAGCGTTGTTTAACCTGCGGAAATCCCCGCAAGGTCGCCACGAGCCGTCAGCCTTCGGGACCATGTGTAGCGGGGAAGCCCATGGGCTGTTCGAACGCCTGATGATGCCCAATCTCTCCAGATTGGCAAACTCCTCGCGCGCTATGGCCAGTTTAGCTGCGTCCAAGCGCCGAGCTTTTGCAAAAACGGGAGGTCGGGTAGTGGTAATAAAATGTTCCACCCCGTGCTTAGCAACGGTTGCCGAAAATGTGGGGACCGTGAGTGCTGGGAACTGAGTGAGCAGTGTGTGGAACTTACCGCTTGCAGCTGTGACGTTGGCTTGTGCTGTTGGCAGGGCCACTAGCGCTGTACAGGGAATAGAATCAAAAGAAAGTGCATTAACCAGGCGCCTGTTAGCGAGATCAACCAACAAACCATGTGAGCACAAAAAATCAGCCCCCAACATACTGAAATTCACTGCAGCTATAACAAAAGTCCACTCAAATGTACGGCCGTGTAGCGACAGAAGTAGAATCCTCTCACCGAAGGTCCTAATCTCCGAGCCGTTCGCTGCTGCCACCCCGGGACCTCTGGAACCTGCCAGCCTGTCCGCGTAGGAAGGTGTGATGAAACTCAACTGGGAGCCTGTGTCCACAAGGAAATGCCTCCCCGAGCGTGCGTCCAACAAGTAGAGCAGCTTGTTCTCCTTCCCGAGGGTCGCGGCTGCTACCGACCCCCGGTCTTGGCGTTTCCCGAACGCTTGAACTGGCACGGTGGTACATATTTGCGTGCCCTCTCTGCGAAACGGCGGTGGTAGAAACAAAGGGTGCCTCCTCCGCATTCCCTGGTCCCCGCCGCCGCCGTCGTCGGTGGTTCTGCTACCGCTGCCCCTGGCCCCCTGCCATCTCCGGTCGTCGCGCCGAGTTCCGCTGCTGCAGCCGTGGCTGCGCGCTGTCTGCTGGCGTTGACAATTCGCTGCGCCTCCCGGGCCAGCGCGCGGTAGTCCCGCTGGGCCAACAACGGCGAACTGGCCAGGGTCGCTCTCGCTGCTGACAGTAGGGTCCTGAGGAAGAGGTGGGTAAAGATGAAGTGGTCGTCCTCCGAGCCTTTCAACCTCAACATCTTCTCCATCAGGTCAACGGGCGTGTCATCTCCCAACTCAGTCAGCGCCAGGAGTCTCTCTGCTCTCTCCTCAACCGAGAGAGTGAAGTGCTGGATGAGTGCAGCCTTCAATGCGCTGTATTTGTCGCTGGCTGGCGGCTGCTCCAGAAGGCTCTCCACATGCTGAGACGTGTGGTTATCAAGTTTTGCGACCACATGGTAGAATTTTGTGTCATCTACCGATATCCCCAGGAGGTTGAACTGTGCCTCAACCGAGTGGAACCAGGAGCGCAGATTGTTCTGCCAAAAGTCCGGTAGCTGGACCGTAGCGGCATTCGCTTGGCCAGGGGCTCCGGTTGAGGCTGGCCCCGGGGAATTCTCCTCTTGCTGCATGCTACGTCTTGGGTCACCAGTGTGGGAATGTGCAATTGATGAGGCAGGTTTGTCTCAAAGCAGCTTTATTACACATTCTCCAACATCTCAAAGTAGAAAGAGGACATCACAGGAAACTCTCGTCCCTTAAATACCCAAGACTCTCACAGCTCACAAGTCACATGCATCACAAGTCACATTGCATTATAATCACCAGTAACAATGCATCTCCTCTATAATCCCCTAATATCACCCCCACAGTCTCAGGCCCTGCATACCCAAGCTAACACCTTCACAGCTTCCTGTTATCTCCAAGGAAACTCTGTCTTTGTTCTTATCTAAAATGTGAGGCCTTAAATAAGTCACAAAGTAGGTCACATGTGTGGCCACAACACGTTTGAATGGAATAAATCATTTTGACATGTGCACGTCGACATTTCGACATTCAAAAAATAGTAGAAGAAGAAGCAACTTCCAGTGTTAGCAAGCCCCACTTCGTGTCGAAATTGACCTGTATTGGTTTTTTTTTCCACAATATCTTTATTGAACTTTTTTTTTTTTAAACAAACATGACACAAACAATCAAACACTAACACTAAAGTACTACAAAAAAAAAAAATGCACTAAAAACACCAACAACCACCAACAAAATCAAATCTTCAACAATGCTCCTCTGTTTAGTCTAGACAATCCATTACATAAGTATACATATTATGTTCACCAGTTTGGAATTTACAAGGTCCACACACATCATTCACCTTCTTCTTCAAGAGTTATGTTTAAATTTTTTACATGATCAATAAAAGGTCTCCATATATTCTCAAACACAATTTCCTTTGATTTCAGTATATATGTTATTCTTTCTAATGGAAGGTTTGTTAACATCTGTCTGAACCACTGAGTCACATCTGGTCTATGAGTCTTTTTCCACAGTAGTGCAATACATTTTTTGGCATTAAGCAAACTGAGGTCTATGAATGTTCTTTCATTTTTATTAAAGTTATGCTTTTCTGGGTACAGACCCAACAAAAACAGTTTAGGATTCAATATGATTTGTTTTGAGATTATTTTTTCAATTGTTACCCTCACCTCTTCCCAAAACATTCTTATTATTCTACATTCCCATACACAATGAAATAGGGTTCCTTTACTTTCCATGCATTTTGTGCATGTATCTGGTATATTTTTGTTATATCTATTTAACTCCTCCGGTGTAACATACATCCGCATTAACCATTTGAAATGTATCAATTTAAGACGTACATTTATTGATTTGGTTTGGGCTTCTGTACAAGCCAATTCCCAATGTTCCTCTGAAATTTCAATTTGCAGATCTTCTTTCCAGTAGTTTAATCTTTTCTGTGAATTTTCACTTGAGGATAGTGTCAATAAGTTATAAAACTCTGAAATAATACCTTCTTCTTTTTTTTTTTCTTTTTCCACAATATCTTTATTGAACCTTTTTTTTTTTTTAACAAACATGATACAAACACTCAAACACTAACACTAAAGTACTACAAAAAAAAAATACACTAAAAACACCAACAACCACCAACAAAATCAAATCTTCAACAATGCTCCTCTGTTTAGTCTAGACAATCCAATACATAAGTATACATATTATGTTCACCAGTTTGGAATTTACAAGGTCCACACACATCATTCACCTTCTTCTTCAAGAGTAATGTTTAAATTTTTTATATTATCAATAAAAGGTCTCCATATATTCTCAAACACAATTTCCTTTGATTTCAGTATATATGTTATTCTTTCTAATGGAAGGTTTGTTAACATCTGTCTTAACCACTGAGTCACATCTGGTCTATGAGTCTTTTTCCATAATAGTGCAATACATTTTTTGGCATTAAGCAAACTGAGGTCTATGAATGTTCTTTCACTTTTATTAAAATTATGCTTTTCTGGGTACAAACCCAACAAAAACAGTTTAGGATTCAATATGATTTGTTTTGAGATTATTTTTTCAATTGTTACCCTCACCTCTTCCCAAAACATTCTTATTAATCTACATTCCCATACACAATGAAACAGGGTTCCTTTACTTTCCATGCATTTTGTGCACGTATCTGGTATATTTTTGTTATATCTATTTAACTCCTCCGGTGTAACATACATCCGCATTAACCATTTGAAATGTATCAATTTAAGGCGTACATTTATTGATTTGGTTTGAGCTTCTGTACAAGCCAATTCCCATTGTTCCTCTGAAATTTCAGTTTGCAGATCTTCTTTCCAGTAGTTTAATCTTTTCAGTGAATTTTCACTTGAAGATAGTGTCAATGAGTTATAAAACTCTGAAATAATACCCTTTCTTTTACTATCTTTCATCAACATTTTTTCCAAGGATGAATAAATAGGTCGAGTGAGAACTTTATTTTGATTTGATCGAATAAAGTTTCTAAGTTGAAGATATTTAAAAAAATGTGTTCTATTGAGATTAAATTTGATCCTCAGCTCTTCAAAAGACATTATGTTATCTGCACATGGCAAATATAAATCCTGAATCTTTTGTATCCCTTTTAAATTCCATACTTTAAATACAGCGTCCGCTCTCCCTGGTTTAAAATACTGATTACCCCAAATTGGACTAAATTGTGACAATAACTGTGGTTCTTTTAAATAGTTTTTAGCTTCACACCATATTTTGATCATATGCTTTACAAATGGATTTTTTTTTTTTTGTAACTTAGATTTTTATTCATTTTTCATCATATATAATGCATTCAGATCACATTCTACATTTAAAAAACAAAGGGGTTAGGGTAGGGAAAAAGAAAAAAAAATAAAAAATAAAAAAAAAAATAAAAAAAAAATAAAAAAATAAAAGGGGGGGGGGGACAAATGTTGGAGCATCAAGTTTTTAGTTTCCATCTCTTAATTCTTCTGGTTTTTTCAGTGTCTTTGGTTATTCTTTCAATTTCTGCCTCGTTGTTGCACTTTGTAGTGTGTCCATTTCCGCCATTTTTTCTCCCATATTCCTTCTTGCATTCTTCGTCGATATGTTAGTTTTTCCATCATACGTATGTCCTCAACAATGTCAGTCCATTGTTCTTGGTCAGGAAGAACTTCTGATCGCCATTTTTTTGTGATAGTTTTTTTACATGCAATCAACAAGATTTTAACTAGATATCTGTCCTCAGCCTGTATAACATTGTCTTTTTTAAGATCACATAAGTACATCAGGTTACAGTTCATTGGTATATTATATCCTAATATCCTCTGTATTGTCACATGCATAGATTTCCAAAATGATGATATTTTGTAGCATTTCCAAAACATATGTGGGTGGTCTGCATTTTGAGCCCCACATCCCCTCCAGCATAAAGATTGGGTATTTGTATATTTTCCTTGAATCTGTGGTGTAATGAAAAAGCGAATCAGGTTTTTCCATCCAAATTCCCTCCATGCCCTTGAATTTGTTGATGTGTGTTGTGTTTTCCATATTTCCTGCCAGCTTTCTTCTGTTATGTTTAAATTGAGCTCTTTCTCCCATTTCTCCTTTATATAGTTACTTGTATGATTGTTTGTCATAAGTTTCTGATATAGTTTTGAAATAATTCTTATTTTATTTCCTGCATATGAGCTTAAAATAAGTTGTATAATCTCGTTCACATCTGTTTGGAGGTTATGCCTAATCTTCTTCATATAGTAATCTCTCATCTGCAGATATCTGAAAAATTCCGATCTTTCTAATTTAAATTTTCTCCTGATATTTACAAAGCTCCTGAGATCTTTTTTTCCGATATTGCCCCATGCTGTGATTCCCTTGTTCACCAGATTTTTGTATCCCCTATCTTGTTTTGCCGGTTCAAACTGACTGTCAAATGCTACCCATTTCAATAGTTTTATGTCTTCCCTTATATTATATTTTTGTACTATTTTATACCACAGTTCTAAAGTAAATTTAGTGATTGGGTCTATTTGTTTGATTTGCTTATATGCATCTTTATCCCCTATTATGCTTTGTACTGGGAGTCCCTCAATTTCCCTTTCCATTTCTTTCCATTTTGCCTCATATCCCTCGTCGCACCAACATATGATATATCTTATTTGTGCTGAGTAGTAATATTCCTTTAGACTCGGTAGGCCCATGCCTCCTTTCTCTTTTGGTAATTGGAGGGTTTTATATTTCACTCTTGGTTTTTTACCTCCCCAAACAAATCTCGATATCATCCTGTCCCACTTTGAGAATTGGGCATCTGGAATCTCTGTTGGTATAGCCTGGAAGAGGTAAAGTAATCTAGGTTGTATGCTGATTTTGACTGTCTCAATTTTTGAATTCAGATCCATATTTAAGATTGACCATCTATCAATATCTTTTTTTATTTCTTGTTCCAACCTATCATAGTTTGCTTTATATATTTTGCTTAGGTCTTTAGGTATGTTCACTCCAAGGTATTTTATTTCTTTTTGGTTCCAGTTTAGTTTGATCTTATCAGTTATCTGGTTTAGAGGGTTATAGTGGAATGTCAGTATTTGTGTTTTTGTTATGTTTATCTTGTATCCTGATAATTTTCCAAAATTTTCTATCAAGTTCATCATTTCCATTATTGATTTATCTGGTTGTTCAAGGTAAACTATAATATCGTCTGCAAATAGCCCAATCTTGTGTTCCGCCCCCTTTATTGTTACACCTTTTAATTTCTTATTTTGTCATATCGCTTGAGCCAATGGTTCTATGAACAGAGCAAACAAGGTGGGCGATAAGCAGCATCCCTGCCTAGTAGACTTTAGGAGTTGTGGCGTGAGTTCTTCTATAAACAGTTTATAAAACTCAGATGGGTATCCATCACTACCTGGTGATTTACCATTTTTAAGTGACTTAATCACATCTCTGATCTCTTGTGTTGTTATTTCTGCTGTTAGTTTTTCATTTTGTTGATTTCCTATTGATGGCAAGTCCAATGTGTCTAGAAATTTTTTGATATCTTTAGTATTTGTTTCTTCAGGTTGCGAGTATAGTTCTTGGTAGAAATTATGGAAAATTTCTTCGATGTTTTCTGGGTTAACTGTGGTTTTATTTGTGGTGGGGTCTTTAATCTTGTATACATTATTCATTGTTTGTTGTTTTCTTAACCGTTTTGCCAGCAGTTTTGTGGCTTTTGGCCCTGTTTCATAATATTTTTGCTTTAGATATCTATTTTTCCTTTCAATTTCATCCATTTGTGTTTCTTTTATCTTTGTTTTTTCTTCTTTAATTTCTTGATATATTTTTGGATCATTTGTGCTTTGATGTTTACGTTCTAATTCCCTCAGTCTCTCACATCTTTGTTCATACGCTTCCAGTTTAGTCTTATTTGCTTTTCCTGTTTCAACAATTAATTTACCC
This sequence comes from Pholidichthys leucotaenia, assembly GCA_020510985.1. Taxonomy (NCBI): domain Eukaryota; kingdom Metazoa; phylum Chordata; class Actinopteri; order Cichliformes; family Pholidichthyidae; genus Pholidichthys; species Pholidichthys leucotaenia. The sequence continues at coordinate 153,135,747 of CM035838.1, forward strand.
CTTAACACGGCTTTTAGTGCGTCCCATAGTATTGTTGGGTCCACTTCTTCATTGTCATTCTCTTGGATATATTCGTTTATGTTTATTTTTATTCTTTCTTTCATTTTCTCATCATTTAACAGTGCTACGTTAAGTTTCCATGTTGTTTGTCGTTTTCTATTGTTTAAATATATTTCCATGTATATAGGATTATGATCTGATATTTCTGCCCCTCCAATCCAACAATTTCTCACCCTGTGTCTGTCACCTTCATTCATAAGGAAGTAATCTATTCTAGAGTGTACTTTATGGGCTGCTGAATAATGTGTATAGTCTTTTTCGAGTGGGTGTAGGTCCCTCCATATGTCTACCATACCCATTTCTGCCAGTGAGGTTCTTATGAACTTTGTTACATGTTTTTTTGTCTTCTTAACACTTGTTGTGTCAACTTCATGATCCATGACAGCATTTAAGTCTCCTCCACAAATTAGGACTCCTTCACTGTGTGTTGCTGTGAGATCAAACAGATGTTGAAAAAAACCCTTGTCACTTTCTGGTGGGGCATAGATGTTCACTAATGTAATCTGCATACCATCTATTCTTCCCTTTATTATTACATACCTGCCTTCTTTATCCTGGATTTCCTGTTCACTTTCAAATTGTATTTTGTTTGAGATTAGTATCATAACCCCCCTTTTTGCTCCTCCCTTAAATGAACTGTAGTAGGAGTTCTTATAGCCAAATCTCTTTAGTTTCACATGTTCTGCCTTGCTCAAATGTGTCTCTTGCATAAATATAATTTCAGCTTTTTCCTACTTGAATTTTCTTATTATTCTTTCCCTTTTAACAGGTGAGTTCAGACCATTCACGTTTAGTGTCATTATCTTAAGATTTTTACCCATATTCATGTTTTTCCATTTTTTTAACTTGTGCTCCTAGCCCCTTTAACAACAAAAATAACACATATTTATATAAAAACACATTAAAAAAACTCGACCTCCGTACTTTGGGCCTTTCTTCTGCCCACTGGTCCCTGTTGGTGGGTGGGGGGTTTGTCTTCACAGAGTGAAGGGCCCTCCCTAGACTTCTAATTACTATCAAAGTAATAGTCATAAGTCTAGAAATGTCCAACAAATATCACTTAAACCTCTCCTAGCCGTCTGTTTCTCTTTTACCTTGTCTTCCTGGCCTTCATTTCTTCTGTGCCTTTCTTAATCTTTGTTATGATCTAGGCTTTCAGTTGAAAGCCTTGTAGCTTGTCCTGGGCCCGCTGCTCTACGTCTCTCCCCCTTCTTCCGCCGTTCACTCGTCTCCACTCCGTCTGTCGTGGTGCATTCAGGGCCGCCGCTGCTCCAGCCGTCTCCTTCGGCACGCTCACCTCAAGGCCCCGCTCCATCATATCCCGCGCTGCCTCTTCGGCCGTGTTGTAGGTTCTTGTGCCTTCCTCCCAATGAATCCTCATTTTCGTTAGCGGCGTTTGGAATCTAATTTTTTTCTCTTTCAGCGTTTTTTTAATGTTGGCATATTTCTTCCGCTGCTGCACGATTTCTGTCGGGTAGTCATGGTCAAAAAATACCTGTTTGTCGCCGATTCGTATCTTTTTTTTCCATGCTTGCGTCAGGATTCTTTCCTTTATGTCATATTTCACAAAGTTTACCACAACTGACCTGGGTGGAGAGTTTGTTTTCGGGTTCTGTGCCGGTGTTCTGTGCGCCCGTTGAATCTGCAGATCCGTTTCTCTGGGTATTTCCAGTTCTTTTTTTAAGAACTGATCCATGAATTTTGTCATCGAGTTGCCTTCAATGCCCTCCGGAATTCCAAAGATGCGCATATTGCTTCGTCGGGATCTGCTCTCCAAGTCGTTTATTTTCTCCTGCATCCTCTGCGTTTGCGTCGTCAGGGTCTGTAGTTGTTCGTTTGCCTCGCTTTTCCAATCTTCTAGTTCCGAAATTCGGGTCTGCGCTTCTGTCATACACGCCCGCTGGGAGCGCAGCTCCTCCATGTTTTCCGTTAATTTACGCTCCATTTCTCTTCGGAGGTCCATGATTTCCTCCTTAATTTCTTTTTTCAGTTCCTCCTTAAGAGCCGCTAAATCCTGTTGTAGCTGTCGCTTGAATTCTCTTAACTCTTCACCCAAACTGGCGATGCCAGCGTTCATGTTGTCGAGTCTGGTGTCCTCCATTTTCTCTGCTGTAGACATCTCGTTTTTTTTGGGCTTTGCGTACAGCGGTTTTTCCTGCGTTGTTGGAGAGGAATTCTTCAATTTTACCCTGTTTTTGTCCTTGTGCCCGGTTCCTTCGTGTTTTCATCCCTTAGTTTATTGATTCGTTTATGTCGAGTTGGCCATTTACCGATGATTTTTAATCCGGCTAGGGAGAGCTCTTTGTTTAAGTGTTATGTCTCTCCGCCATCTTCCCGGAAGTCTACAAATGGATTTTTAACTTGTTTTTGTAATTTTTTTGCCGAATCTGAGTATATGAATATGGGAAGAGGTAAAGGCAAATTGTATGATTCCATTTCAGTCCAGTGAGGGAGATCATTTGATGAAAAATAATATGTCATAGACCTCAGTTGTGCCGACCAATAATACAACATAAAATTTGGACATTTCAGACCTCCATGATCAAATGGTAAATATAATAAAGACAGACGTAATCTAGCCCTCCTGTTGTTCCATATAAATTCCACTAACTTTTTTTTAATTCTTGAGAATAAATCTAAAGGTGGTGGTAAGGGAATGTATTGAAATAAATAAAGTATTTTAGGTAAAATATTACTTTTAAGTATATTGATTCTCCCGATCATCGACATTGGTAGTGACATCCATCTCTGAGTTAACTCATTGATATCTGACATTAAGGCTTCATAGTTGACACTGGCGACTGATTCTAGCTTAGGCACAATTTGGATTCCTAAATATTTAAACTGATTTACAACATTGAATTGATTTACCTCAGGGTCTGGGTAATTTCTCTGGGTCTCATTTAGCATTAATACTGAAGATTTAGTTTTATTTATTTTATATCCTGATATTTCCCCAAAATTCTTTATTAAATTCAACAAGGTTGGAATTGATTTTTTTAGATTCGACATAAACAAAATTATGTCATCGGCGTACAGGGAGATTTTATGTTCTGTTGGTCCAACTTTGATTCCATATATTTGTGAATGTAAACGTATCGCTATCGCTAAAGGTTCAATTGCCATAGTAAACAGTAAGGGTGAAAGTGGACAGCCTTGTCGACATCCTCTATTGATTTTTATTGATTTTGAAATATTGTTATTTGTTAGGATTTCTGCTGTAGCTTTATTGTATATTATCTGAACCCATTTTATGAAATTATTTCCAAGTCCAAACCTTTGTAAGACTTCAAAAAGAAAGGGCCATTCAACTCTATCAAAGGCCTTTTCGGCGTCCAGTGATAGGAGAGCTGTATCCGGTGCTTCTTTATTAAAATAAATAATATTAAATAGTCTTCTTACATTATGGAAGCCTTGTCTTCCCTTTATAAAGCCATTCTGATCTCGATTAATAATATTTGGTAAAATTTCTTGTATTCGTCTTGCTAAAATTTTACAGATTATCTTAAGGTCGGCATTTAATAGGCTTATTGGTCTCATATTTTCACATTTATTAGAGGGCTTACCTGGTTTTGGCAGCAGTATAATTAAGGCATTGTTCATGTATGATGGTAAATTATTATTTTGAAATGCTTCTAAAACCATTTCCAAAAAAGGTTTTATTAATTTATTCTTAAATTTTTTTATAAAGGTCAACTGGAAGACCATCTGGTCCTGCACTTTTTCCTGATTTCATATTATCAATGGCTAGCCCAACTTCTTCTTGACTAATTTTAGACTCCAATATCTCCCTGTTTTCATTTGGAATACACGGTATAGATAGTTCGTTCAAGAACCCACTTAGTTTTGTTAAATCAGATTCATTTTTGGTATCATATAATTTTTCATAGTAATCTCTAAAGGCTCTGTTAATTTCTAAAGGATCTATAACTACCTGTCCATTACTTATAATACTGGTAATTGGTGTTTTAATTTCTAATTGTTTAATCTGCCATGCCAATAATTTTCCTGATTTTTCACCTTGTTCATAAAAAGATTGTTTCAATCTTAGAAGACTCGAGGCAGCTCTATTCGCTGATTTTTTGTCGTATTCAGCTCTCAAAATCAGTAATTCTTTCTCCAACCTTGGATCACTTCCTGCATACACTTTTTCCTGAAGACTTTTTATTTTATGTTCCAATTTGGCTCTCTCCTCTCGAGTCTTCTTAGATTTTGATCCTGTATAACTAATAATATGTCCCCTAATAAAAGCTTTGAAAGCCTCCCACTTTACACATGCTGATGTTTGTGTAGTATTGATGTCAAAGAACTCATCTATCTGTTTTTCTATATACTTGACAAATTCCTCATCCTGAAGCCATTTATGCTGAAATTGCCATCTACCTGATTCCTTTGTCAATTTTTTATCTACATATATTAGACAGCAGGGTGCATGATCAGAGATCACGATGTTATCATAAAAGCAGTTTTGAATCTTGGACCTTAATTCTGTGGAAATCAAAAAATAATCAATACGTCAAGTGAAAATTCACTGAAAAGATTAAACTACTGGAAAGAAGATCTGCAAATTGAAATTTCAGAGGAACAATGGGAATTGGCTTGTACAGAAGCTCAAACCAAATCAATAAATGTACGCCTTAAATTGATACATTTCAAATGGCTAATGCGGATGTATGTTACACCGGAGGAGTTAAATAGATATAACAAAAATATACCAGATACATGCACAAAATGAATGGAAAGTAAAGGAACCCTATTTCATTGTTTATGGGAATGTAGATTAATAAGAATGTTTTGGGAAGAGGTGAGGGTAACAATTGAAAAAATAATCTCAAAACAAATCATATTGAATCCTAAACTGTTTTTGTTGGGTCTGTACCCAGAAAAGCATAATTTTAATAAAAGTGAAAGAACATTCATAGACCTCAGTTTGCTTAATGCCAAAAAATGTATTGCACTATTATGGAAAAAGACTCATAGACCAGATGTGACTCAGTGGTTAAGACAGATGTTAACAAACCTTCCATTAGAAAGAATAACATATATACTGAAATCAAAGGAAATTGTGTTTGAGAATATATGGAGACCTTTTATTGATTATGTAAAAAATTTAAACATAACTCTTGAAGAAGAAGGTGAATGATGTGTGTGGACCTTGTAAATTCCAAACTGGTGAACATAATATGTATACTTATGTATTGGATTGTCTAGACTAAACAGAGGAGCATTGTTGAAGACTTGATTTTGTTGGTGGTTGTTGGTGTTTTTAGTGCATTTTTTTTTTGTAGTACTTTAGTGTTAGTGTTTGATTGTTTGTATTATGTTTGTTAAAAAAAAAAAGGTTCAATAAAGATACTGTGGAAAAAAAAAATAATCAATACGTGAGAATGTCTTGTAGGTACTGGAATAACAAGAATAGGCTTTAACTTGTGGTTTCATTTCTCTCCATATATCTAACAATCTCAATTCTTTCATAAAATGATTAATAGTCATCCTACATCCATTGTGCGTACAATCCAGTCCTGTTGATCTATCTATACCTGGATTCAATGTACAATTAAAATCCCCTGCTATTATATGTTGCCCTGTAAGTGATGATAAGATAAGAAATAAATTAGCAAAGAACTTTTGATCATCTATATTGGGACCATATAAGTTCACAAGATTTATATTTTCTAATAGCAAAGAACCTTGAATGATTACATATCTTCCAAATTTGTCTCCAATTACATTTTTCACTTGAAAAGGGACTGATTTATGTATGAGAGTCATAACTCCCCTGGCCCGGGATGAAAATGATGAGGTGAAGACATTTCCTTGCCATCTACTCCTAATTCTTTTTATATCCTCCTCTATTAGATGAGTTTCTTGTAAAAACACAATTTTTGAACCCATGTCTTTTATTTTATTCATAACTTGTTTAAGTTTTTTAAAATTTTGTAGACCTCTGCAATTCCATGAAGTTAAATTAAGATTAACGCTTTGGTTTATGATCAATAGAGAGTTTGGGATTACCTTGTAGTGTAAACATGCTCATACAGAGAAGCAAAAACATGAGTGGTTGAACATTCATCCTACAAACTACACACAAACAAATTCCCCCTTCCCACACTTGTGGCAAACCCCCCAAAATCAAAAGAAAAATTCCATCTCCCGATATAGCCATCGACCGTTCCACATCCACGGGGAACAGCCTAAGCCACTCCTTCTTCATCCTCCCAATCACCCTAACTCTACTGCTTTTAATGACGTAACATTAACTCTCCTCTGTAGTTTTCCAACTTAACTCCAAAATTTTTAGCAACTTTGTACATCATAGTTTTTTTTTTGTTTGTTTTGTTTTGTTTTTTAATATATAATGCAATCTATATTTTGTAAACTTGCTATTTACTTCAAGTCAGTCAGATGCCTGTGCAAATGCTTAATTATTCTACCTTATATTTTGTTCATGCTTAGCTCCCACCAGTCTCTTCTTTTTCTTTGATCTTCTTGATGAACTCCTACGCTTCCTCTGGGGTCTTGAAGATGTGGGTTCTGCCCTCATACGTGGTCAACAGTCTCGCAGGATAGATTACACCATGATGAATCCCAAGGTTGTGCAGCTCCTTACGTATGGGATCAAACTGCTTCCTCAATTGTTGGATTCCTGTGGCCAAATCTGGGTAGAACCGCACCTGCTGGTCCTGGTGTTTAATCTCTCCTTTAGCTCATGCAGCGTTGAAGATCTTCATCCTGTCTCTGTTGCTGAGAAACTTCATAATTAAGGTCCTCGGCGGTCCCTTATCTCTCCGTGGGCCAATACGGTGTGCATTTTCCAGAACCACTGCTGATTGCAACTCTGCGCTGCCCAGCACCTCCGGAATCCACTTTTCCAGAAAGGAACATGCGTCCCGACCTTCTGATTCCTCTGGAAGACCCACCAGCCTCAAGTTGTTCCGTCTCGACCGAGATTCCAAATCCAAAATATTATCTTCCAGACATTTTTTTTTTTTTCCAAAGTGCGCACCTTTAATTGAAGACGGGTGACGTCATCTTCAGCACTAGAGAGACGGAGCTCCATCTGCGCCATTCGTTCTACACAGTCACCCAATTCCTTTCTCATTCCTTCCAACGCTGCCATAATCCCATCAAATCTAGAGGAAAAGTCCGCTCTCATTGAACTCATGGCAGCCATCAGCGCATCTGCGCCGCTCCCCGCAGACATCGCACCGTTGCCAGCCTCCTCCGCCATATATGGAGTTTTATTTGCTGCGTCACAGACCTGAAAGTCCGTTAATTTGGACTGTTTCGGCGGCTCGCTTTTTCCTCTACCTGGTTTTCCAGCCTTAGGCTTCGCCGACATATCCTCGCCCAAACGCTGGGATACGTTCTGTCCCAAATGAGAGAGTTATTTGCCGATTTTTTTTTCTCCAGGAGCAGAGCAGAGTGAGACACGTCGTGGCAGCCATAACCGCAATACCCTTTCTTTTACTATCTTTCATCAACATTTTTTCCAAGGATGAATAAATAGGTCGAGTGAGAGCTTTATTTTGATTGGATCGAATAAAGTTTCTAAGTTGAAGATATTTTAAAAAAAATGTGTTCTATTAAGATTAAATTTGACCCTCAGCTCTTCAAAAGACATTATGTTATCTGCACATGGCAAATATAAATCTTGAATCTTATAGTTCTGATAGTTCGTTCAAAAACCCATTTAGTTTTGTTAAATCAGATTCATTTTTTTTCCCACAATATCTTTATTGAACCCTTTTTTTTAACAAACATGATACAAACAATCAAACACTAACACTAAAGTACTACAAAAAAAATGCACTAAAAACACCAACAACCACCAACAAAATCAAGTCTTCAACAATGCTCCTCTGTTTAGTCTAGACAATCCATTACATAAGTATACTTATTATGTTCACCAATTTGGAATTTACAAGGTCCACACACATCATTCACCTTCTTCTTCAAGAGTTATGTTTAAATTTTTTACATAATCAATAAAAGGTCTCCATATATTCTCAAACACAATTTCCTTTGATTTCAGTATATATGTTATTCTTTCTAATGGAAGGTTTGTTAACATCTGTCTTAACCACTGAGTCACATCTGGTCTATGAGTCTTTTTCCATAATAGTGCAATACATTTTTTGGCATTAAGCAAACTGAGGTCTATGAATGTTCTTTCACTTTTATTAAAATTATGCTTTTCTGGGTACAGACCCAACAAAAACAGTTTAGGATTCAATATGATTTGTTTTGAGATTATTTTTTCAATTGTTACCCTCACCTCTTCCCAAAACATTCTTATTAATCTACATTCCCATACACAATGAAACAGGGTTCCTTTACTTTCCATGCATTTTGTGCACGTATCTGGTATATTTTTGTTATATCTATTTAACTCCTCTGGTGTAACATACATCCGCATTAACCATTTGAAATGTATCAATTTAAGACGTACATTTATTGATTTGGTTTGAGCTTCTGTACAAGCCAATTCCCATTGTTCCTCCGAAATTTCAGTTTGCAGATCTTCTTTCCAGTAGTTTAATCTTTTCAGTGAATTTTCGCTTGAAGATAGTGTCAATGAGTTATAAAACTCTGAAATAATACCCTTTCTTTTACTATCTTTCATCAACATTTTTTCCAAGGATGAATAAATAGGTTGAGTGAGAGCTTTATTTTGATTTGATCGAATAAAGTTTCTAAGTTGAAGATATTTAAAAAAATGTGTTCTATTAAGATTAAATTTGATCCTCAGCTCTTCAAAAGACATTATGTTATCTGCACATGGCAAATATAAATCCTGAATCTTTTGTATCCCTTTTAAATTCCATACTTTAAATACAGCGTCCGCTCTCCCTGGTTTAAAATATTGATTACCCCATATTGGACTAAATTGTGACAATAACTGTGGTTCTTTTAAATAGTTTTTAGCTTCACACCATATTTTGATCATATGCTTTACAAATGGATTTTTAACTTGTTTTTGTAATTTTTTTGCCGAATCTGAGTATATAAATACGGGAAGAGGTAAAGGTAAATTGTATGATTCCATTTCAGTCCAGTGAGGGAGATCATTTAATGAAAAATAATATGTCATAGATCTCAGTTGTGCCGACCAATAATACAACATAAAATTTGGACATTTCAGACCCCCACGATCAAATGGTAAATATAATAAAGACAGACGCAATCTAGCCCTCCTGTTGTTCCATATAAATTCCACTAACTTTTTTTTAATTCTTGAGAATAAATCTAAAGGTGGTGGTAAGGGAATGTATTGAAATAAATAAAGTATTTTAGGTAAAATATTACTTTTAAGTATATTGATTCTCCCTATCATCAACATTGGTAGTGACATCCATCTCTGAAGTAACTCATTGATATCTGTCATTAAGGCTTCATAATTGACACTGGCGACTGATTCTAGCTTAGGCACAATTTGAATTCCTCAATATTTAAACTGATTTACAACATTAAATTGATTTACCTCAGGGTCTGGGTAATTTCTCTGGGTCTCATTTAGCATTAATATTGAAGATTTAGTTTTATTTATTTTATATCCTGATATTTCCCCAAATTCTTTATTAAATTCAACAAGGTTGGAATTGATTTTTTTAGATTCGACATAAACAAAATTATGTCATCGGCGTACAGGGAGATTTTATGTTCTGTTGGTCCAACTTTAATTCCATATATTTGTGAATGCAAACGTATCGCCATCGCTAAAGGTTCAATTGCCATAGTAAACAGTAAAGGTGAAAGTGGACAGCCTTGTCGACATCCTCTATTGATTTTTATTGATTTTGAAATATTGTTATTTGTTAGGATTTCTGCTGTAGCATTATTGTATATTATCTGAACCCATTTTATGAAATTATTTCCAAGTCCAAACCTTTGTAAGACTTCAAAAAGAAAGGGCCATTCAACTCTGTCAAAGGCCTTTTCAGCGTCCAGTGATAGGAGAGCTGTATCCGGTGCTTCTTTATTAAAATAAATAATATTAAATAGTCTTCTTACATTATGGAAGCCTTGTCTTCCCTTTATAAAGCCATTCTGATCTCGATTAATAATATTTGGTAAAATTTCTTGTATTCGTCTTGCTAAAATTTTACAGATTATCTTAAGGTCGGCATTTAATAGGCTTATTGGTCTCATATTTTCACATTTATTAGAGGGCTTACCTGGTTTTGGCAGCAGTATAATTAAGGCATTATTCATGTATGATGGTAAATTATTATTTTGAAATGCTTCCAAAACCATTTCCAAAAAAGGTTTTATTAATTTATTCTTAAATTTTTTTTATAAAGGTCAACTGGAAGACCATCTGGTCCTGCACTTTTTCCTGATTTCATATTATCTATGGCTAGCCCAACTTCTTCTTGACTAATTTTAAACTCCAATATCTCCCTGTTTTCATTTGGAATACACGGTATAGATAGTTCGTTCAAAAACCCATTTAGTTTTATTAAATCAGATTCATTTTTGGTATCATATAATTTTTCATAGTAATCTCTAAAGGCTCTGTTAATTTCTAAAGGATCTATAACTACCTGTCCTTTACTTATAATACTGGTAATTGGCGTTCTAAATTCTAATTGTTTAATCTGCCATGCCAATAATTTTCCTGATTTTTCACCTTGTTCATAAAAAGATTGTTTCAATCTTAGAAGACTCGAGGCAGCTCTATTCGCTGATTTTTTGTCGTATTCAGCTCTCAAAATCAGTAATTCATTCTCCAACCTTGGATCACTTCCTGCATACACTTTTTCCTGAAGACTTTTTATTTTATGTTCCAATTTGGCTCTCTCCTCTCGAGTCTTCTTAGATTTTGATCCTGTATAACTAATAATATGTCCCCTAATAAAAGCTTTGAAAGCCTCCCACTTTACACATGCTGATGTTTGTATAGTATTGATGTCAAAGAACTCATCTATCTGTTTTTCTATATACTTGACAAATTCCTCATCCTGAAGCCATTTATGCTGAAATTGCCATCTACCTGATTCCTTTGTCAATTTTTTTTCTACATATATTAGACAGCAGGATGCATGATCAGAGATCACGATGTTATCATAAAAGCAGCTTTGAATCTTGGACCTTAATTCTGTGGAAATCAAAAAATAATCAATACGTGAGAATGTCTTGTAGGTACTGGAATAACAAGAATAGGCTTTAACTTGTGGTTCCATTTCTCTCCATATATCTAACAATCTCAATTCTTTCATAAAATGATTAATAGTCATCCTACATCCATTGTGCGTACAATCCAGTCCTGTTGATCTATCTATACCTGGATTCAATGTACAATTAAAATCCCCTGCTATTATATGTTGCCCTGTAAGTGATGATAAGATAAGAAATAAATTAGCAAAGAACTTTTGATCATCTATATTGGGACCATATAAGTTCACAAGATTTATATTTTCTAATAGCAAAGAACCTTGAATGATTACATATCTTCCAAATTTGTCTCCAATTACATTTTTCACTTGAAAAGGGACTGATTTATGTATGAGAGTCATAACTCCCCTGGCCCGGGATGAAAATGATGAGGTGAAGACACTTCCTTGCCATCTACTCCTAATTCTTTTTATATCCTCCTCTATTAGATGAGTTTCTTGTAAAAACACAATTTTTGAACCCATGTCTTTTATTTTATTCATAACTTGTTTAAGTTTTTTAAAATTTTGTAGACCTCTGCAATTCCATGAAGTTAAATTAAGATTAACGCCTTGGTTTATGATCAATAGAGAGTTTGGGATTACCTTGCAGTGTAAACATGCTCATACAGAGAAGCAAAAACATGAGTGGTTGAACATTCATCCTACAAACTACACACAAACAAATTCCCCCTTCCCACACTTGTGGCAAACCCCCCAAAATCAAAAGAAAAATTCCGTCTCCCGATATAGCCATCGACCGCTCCACATCCACGGGGAACAGCCAAAGCCACTCCTTCTTCATCCTCCCAATCACCCTAACTCTACTGCTTTAATGACATAACATTAACTCTCCTCTGTAGTTTTCCAACTTAACTCCAAAATTTTTAGCAACTTTGTACATCATAGTTTTTTTTGTTGTTGTTTGTTTTTTGTTTTTTTTAAATATATAATACAATCTATATTTTGTAAACTTGCTATTTACTTCAAGTCAGTCAGATGCCTGTGCAAATGCTTAATTATTCTACCTTAAATTTTGTTCATGCTTAGCTCCCACCAGTCTCTTCTTCTTCTATGATCTTCTTGATGAACTCCTGCGCTTCCTCTGGGGTCTTGAAGATGTGGGTTCTGCCCTCATACGTGGTCAACAGTCTCGCAGGATAGATTACACCATGACGAATCCCAAGGTTGCGCAGCTCCTTACGTATGGGATCAAACTGCTTCCTCAATTGTTGGATTCCTGTGGCCAAATCTGGGTAGAACCGCACCTGCTGATCCTGGTGTTTAATCTCTCCTTTAGCTCGTGCAGCGTTGAAGATCTTCATCCTGTCTCTGTTGCTGAGAAACTTCATAATTAAGGTCCTCGGCAGTCCCTTATCTCTCCGTGGGCCAATACGGTGTGCATTTTCCAGAACCACTGCTGATTGCAACTCCGCGCTGCCCAGCGCCTCCGGAATCCACTTTTCCAGAAAGGAACATGCGTCCCGACCTTCGGATTCCTCCGGAAGACCCACCAGCCTCAAGTTGTTCCGTCTCGACTGAGATTCCAAATCCAGAATATTATCTTCCAGACATTTATTTTTTTTTTCCAAAGTGCGCACCTTTAATTGAAGACGGGTGACGTCATCTTCAGCACTAGAGAGACGGAGCTCCATCTGCGCCATTCGTTCTACACAGTCACCCAATTCCTTTCTCATTCCTTCCAACGCTGCCATAATCCCATCAAATCTAGAGGAAAAGTCCGCTCTCATTGAACTCATGGCAGCCATCAGCGTATCTGCGCCGCTCCCCGCAGACATCGCACCGTTGCCAGCCTCCTCCGCCATATATGGAATTTTATTTGCTGCATCACAGACCTGAAAGTCCGTTAATTTGGACTGTTTCGGCGGCTCGCTTTTTCCTCTACCTGGTTTTCCAGCCTTAGGCTTCGCTGACATATCCTCGCCCAAACGCTGGGATACGTTCTGTCCCAAATGAGAGAGTTATTTGCCGATTTTTTTTCTCCAGGAGCAGAGCAGAGTGAGACACGTCCGTCTTACGTGGCAGCCATAACCGGAAGTCAAATCAGATTCATTTTTGGTATCATATAATTTTTCATAGTAATCTCTAAAGGCTCTGTTAATTTCTAAAGGATCTATAACTACCTGTCCGTTACTTATAATACTGGTAATTGGTGTTTTAATTTCTAATTGTTTAATCTGCCATGCCAATAATTTTCCTGATTTTTCACCTTGTTCATAAAAAGATTGTTTCAATCTTAGAAGACTCGAGGCAGCTCTATTCGCTGATTTTTTGTCGTATTCAGCTCTCAAAATCAGTAATTCATTCTCCAACCTTGGATCACTTCCTGCATACACTTTTTCCTGAAGATTTTTTATTTTATGTTCCAATTGGGCTCTCTCCTCTCTCCTCTTCTTAGATTTTGAACCTGTATAACTAATAATATGTCCCCTAATAAAAGCTTTGAAAGCCTCCCACTTTACACATGCTGATGTTTGTGTAGTATTGATATCAAAGAACTCATCTATCTGTTTTTCTATGTACTTGACAAATTCCTCATCCTGAAGCCATTTATGCTGAAATTGCCATCTACCTGATTCCTTTGTCAATTTCTTATCTACATATATTATACAGCAGGGTGCATGATCAGAGATCACGATGTTATCATAAAAGCAGTTTTGAATCTTGGACCTTAATTCTGTGGAAATCAAAAAATAATCAATACGTGAGAATGTCTTGTAGGTACTGGAATAACAAGAGTAGGCTTTGACTTGTGGTTTCATTTCTCTCCATATATCTAGCAATCTCAATTCTTTCATAAAATGATTAATGGTCATCCTACATCCATTGTGCGTACAGTCCAGTCCTGTTGATCTATCTATACCAGGATTCAATGTACAGTTAAAATCCCCTGCTATTATATGTTGCCCTGTAAGTGATGATAAGATAAGAAATAAATTAGCAAAGAACTTTTGATCATCTGTATTGGGACCATATAGGTTCACAAGATTTATATTTTCTAATAGCAAAGATCCTTGAATGATTACATATCTTCCAAATTTGTCTCCAATTACATTTTTCACTTGAAAAGGGACTGATTTATGTATGAGAGTCATAACTCCCCAGGCTCGGGATGAAAATGATGAGGTGAAAACACTTCCTTGCCATCTACTCCTAATTCTTTTTACATCCTCCTCTATTAGATGAGTTTCTTGTAAAAACACAATTTTTGAACCCATGTCTTTTATTTTATTCATAACTTGTTTAAGTTTTTTTAAATTTTGTAGACCTCTGCAATTCCATGAAGTTAAATTAAGATTAACGCTTTGGTTTATGATCAATAGGGAGTTTGGGATTACCTTGCAGTGTGAACATGCTCATACAGAGAAGCAAAAAAATGAGTGGTTGAACATTCATCCTACAAACTACACACAAACAAATTCCCCCTTCCCACACTTGTGGCAAACCCCCCAAAATCAAAAGAAAAATTCTGTCTCCCGATATAGCCATCGACCGCTCCACATCCACGAGGATCAGCCTAAGCCACTCCTTCTTCATCCTCCCAATCACCCTAACTCTACTGCTTTTAATGACGTAACATTAACTCTCCTCTGTAGTTTTCCAACTTAACTCCAAAATTTTTAGCAACTTTGTACATCATAGTTTTTTTTTTTTTTTAAATATATAATGCAATCTATATTTTGTAAACTTGCCATTTGCTTCAAGTCAGTCAGATGCCTGTGCAAATGCTTAATTATTCTATCTTATATTTTGTTCATGCTTAGCTCCCACCAGTCTCTTCTTCTTGGATCTTCTTGATGAACTCCTGCGCCTCCTCTGGGGTCTTGAAGATGTGGGTTCTGCCCCCATACGTGGTCAGCAGTCTCGCAGGATAGATTACACCATGACGAATCCCAAGGTTGCGCAGTTCCTTACGTACGGGATCATACTGCTTCCTCAATTGTTGGATTCCTGTGGCCCAATCTGGGTAGAACCGCACCTGCTGATCCTGGTGTTTAATCTCTCCTTTAGCTCGTGCAGCGTTGAAGATCTTCATCCTGTCTCTGTTGCTGACAAACTTCATAATTAAGGTCCTCGGTGGTCCCTTATCTCTCCGTGGGCCAATACGATGCGCGCCCTCCAAAACCACCGCCGGCCGCAGCTCCGCACTGCCCAGCGCCTCCGGAATCCACTTTTCCAGAAAGGAACACGGGTCCCGGCCTTCGGATTCTTCCGGTAGACCCACCAGCCTCAAGTTGTTCTGTCTCGACCGGGATTCCAAATCCAGAATATTTTCTTCCAGACATTTATTTTTTTTTTCCAAAGTGCGCACCTTTAATTGGAGACAATTGACTTCATCTTCAGCACTGGAAATACGAAGCTCCATCTGCGCCATTCGTTCTACACAGTCACCCAATTCCTTTCTCATTCCTTCCAACGCTGCCATAATCCCATCAAATCTAGAGGAAAATTCCGCTCTCATTGAACTCATAGCCGCCAGCAACACACCTGTGTCGCTTCCCGCAGCTCCCGCGCCGTTGTTAGCTTCCTTCGCCATATTTGGTGCTTTCTCTGCTGCGTCACAGACCTGAAAGTCCGTTAATTTGGACTGTTTCTGCGGCTCGCTTTTTCCTCTACTTGGTTTTCCAGCCTTAGGCTTCACCGACATATCCTCGCTCAAACGCTGGGATACGTTCTGTCCCAAATGAGAGAGTTATTTGCCGAATTTTTTTCTCCAGAAGCAGAGCAGAGTGAGACGCGTCCTTCTTACGTGGCAGCCATAACCGGAAGTCTGACCATTATTGTTATTCAGACTGTACTTTTGCTTCTGCTGGTCTCCGTAATGAAGCTAAAAGTGCATACTTCTGCATATGACGAACAGAGGGAGACAGCAGGACCATACAGACCAGTTTTGTTTTACCCCCGCTATGTTTTCTGCTAGCTGCTGCTAAGGCGGAAATACGTCATGTCAACGTGCGGCTGGTGTACAGACATGCGCAGTAAACATATTTTCTGCCCTACATTCGGAATAAATGTTTTCATGTGCACTATTCGGATTAACAATCGGCATAACCCACCCCTCTCAATCGGAATGAAATTTTGATCCAAATGAGCGTGATCCGGTTAGAATATTCAGATTGCCGTGTTTACATGAAGCATTTTTATTCCGATCAGGCTTTTAATCCAGTTACTTGTGTCCATGTAAACAAGTGAGGCTTTAGAAAGCTCTGAATCAGTTTGTAAATCATTGGATTGAAAATGTACTTGTACATGTACAGATTGGACCCCGGGGTCCACTTGGGGTATTCACTTGGTCAGGGGTCCACTTGACCTGTTCCCATTTCATGCTCTCTTGCCTCACTGAGAAGCAACTGGATGTGCTGCTGCTCCCGGTTCAGCAGATCTTCAGCCTGCGGTAGGACTCTAGAATGAAAATACACACACATCTTAAGTACATGCACAGCACGAAAGTGCAACATGTATAAAACTACTTTTAACCAGGATTAACACTCGCTTATTTTGTCAGATGTTGTCAACACAAGCGCAAAATACAAGCAGAGCACGGAGTTAGCATTGATGGCTAACTAGCTAGCTCATTGTCTGCATACAGGAGACAATGGTGTTGTTTGTTCAAAGTGAGCTTTCCACCACTGGGATAAATAACGGCAAAGATGCATAATATCACATCACTCACCATCCTCTATCACTGTTTTCAACAATGATGATGCCGTGGTCAGGTCTACACCACCCTGCCTCCCGTCTGCCTTCACCGGTCGGTGGCCGTGAATTCATTTCAGGTCGCTCTGTCCAGCCTCTGGATTTCTTTAATCAGCTACCAAGCACAGAAAAGTCTGCACCTTGTTGTTGGACCACAGTGTTGATTTGTGTGTAGCCATTTATCTCGTTGATTACACTCACTCACGCTTGCTGTTGGTGATTTGACTGTTCGTTGCCATCCAAAATGATGC
Organism: Pholidichthys leucotaenia; assembly: GCA_020510985.1. Classification (NCBI taxonomy): domain Eukaryota; kingdom Metazoa; phylum Chordata; class Actinopteri; order Cichliformes; family Pholidichthyidae; genus Pholidichthys; species Pholidichthys leucotaenia. The sequence goes on from CM035838.1 coordinate 153,152,932, forward strand.
AGTCAACAAAAGACACGTGACCCGTGTGACGTCAGTGCAACCCCTCTATATAGTGGGGTGGGCCATCATTGGCACTTCCTCTTGTGCCGGATGATCCTGCTGGGTGCTTGCCGTGTACTGCTACCACAAAACATCAAAGCTGTGTTCGACGTTACTGTAATGTTACTGTAATGTTGTAGTTTATGTTTTATTGTGAAGTGCAGTGTAGTAGCAGTCACTTCCTCTTCTGCCACTGTGCCGCACCGTAAATACCAGCGAACATCCTGACTTGGCCTCTTTGCTGATGCCCCTGCCTGGTGGCTGTGTGATGTGTTCAACCCATCAATAAAGCTGAGTTTGACTGTTCACCCCGTCTCCTCATTTCAAGATATTTACATACATAACATTTTGGCGATGAGAATAAACACGGAGGCGTGTGTTTCACCGCTTCGGCCCTTCCTGGAGCTCCCAGACGAGCCACCTGTGCCCTGGCCAAGATGATTTGCCACCTTTCAGGGCTACATCGAGGCGCTCGACCTGGGCAAGCTAGATAAAACTGTGGGCACGTGCGCTTCTGGTGCATAATTTGGGGACTGAGGGCCAGTGCATCCTGCATACACTCGGGGCTACTGACTGGTATAAGGATGTGGTCGAGTTGCTAGCGCGCCATTTCCACACCCTGGACAACGTCACCGTCCGGAAGATTTGGTTCTGATAACGACACCAGCGAGTGGGTGAGCCTGTCTGCCAGCTTGTCACCGACCTGCGGCTCCTAGCTAGTGAGTGTTGTTTCGGGCCATTGGAGGAGGGAATGGTACGTGACCAGCTGGCGGAGCACACAACCAGCAATGCTTTACGAGCTAGGCTGCTCTCAGCGCCGAGTGACCTGACGTTAGCCAGGGCTGTCGAGCTAGCTCTCCAAGTGTGGAATGCAGACAAGCTAGCTTCGGAGCTAATGTGGTGCCAATCACAACAGCAGCTGGGGCCTACTGCCGTAGCATTAGTAGTGGACCCAGACAGTGAGGATAGCACAACCAACGACAATCTGGAAACCAACACTATCAACTGAACATCTGCCCCGAGAAAACCCTTGTGTATGGGTTGTAGGTCTGCAAAGCACCAATACAAGGCTAGGGAATGCCCGGCTAGAGTGAAGTGCTGTGGCATGTGTGGACGCTTGAACCGTTATGCTAGAGTATGCCATGTATCTGAGCCTGAGAGCCCATAGAAGAAATCACTCTGCCCGTCCCCAACAACTATCCACAACTATCCACACACGTTCTGCGCAGTGGAGCTAGACAATGTGGAGGTGCCACTGCTGCTTGATACAGGGGCTGAGGGATTGTTATTGAATTGGTCCAAAGTGAGGAAATTTTTCCCCCACTACAAAATAAGAGGTAACCCAGCGCCGCTCTACGGTTATGGAGGTGGCAGACTGCACACGGTTGGAATGCTGGAGTTAACAGCTCAGTACAAGTCGACGATGATGGCTGACTGCATGTTCCACGTGACGGCCTGAGGCGACAACATCATGGGCTGTGACCTGTGTTATGGACTGGGGTTCGCCATTAGAGACAACGCTTGGGAGGAATGGACTGGTTGTGGCCAGCAGAAACATCTGGTTCCGGCAGTGGAGGACAATGCGATATGGGGAGAAGATTTATTGGGCACCACGGCGGTCAAGCAGGAATAGCCTCACTCAGGTTCGACACAGGAGGGTCTCAGAGCCGGCACTCAGGGTATGGTAGAAGAAGGCACCAAGCGTGGTGGCGAGGCACCTGCATCACTGAGTGACACCGAAGAGCTAGCCCCAGTTTCCTCCGGAGCTTGGCCACAGTGGGCTGGAGGATCTGGAGCTGCAATGGCGACCCCTGCAGCAGCTTTACAAGGAGTCAGGGCCAGACCGACAGGCACTGAGGGACTGCGTGGCAATCAGCAACACTGCAGGCTGGGACTTCCAGTTATGGCGGCCAAGTAGGAATACGTGTTTTACACTGCTCTGCTCTTGAAAATAAAAAAAAAAATTACTAAAACTCTCTTAATTGGAACAAAAACCCATCCTAGTGTTTTGGTGCGGATATGGTAAAGACTAAGGTTGGAAAATTAGGTGGAGGAAAAGGTAACTCGACAAAACAACCCAAGCTAACAGACTTCCACGCTTGAGGCAAAACAGAAAAAACTCCAGAGGCAATGGCGGAGGAGGGAGCCAGCGGCGGAGTGGGAACAGTTGAAGAGGGGACAAACGTAGTGCTCACTGCCATCAACTCCATGAGAACAGAGTTTTCGTCTAAATTCGACGGGATTATAGCAGCGATAGAAGGTATGAGAAAAGAAATAAACGACTGCATGGAGCGAGTGTCGCAGGCGGAGCTCCGAATTTCAAGCACTGAAGATGACATCACCAGCCTGCAAACTAAACTGCAAACACTGGAATCAAAATGCAAACGTCTGGAAGATAACGTCCTAGACTTGGAATCCCACTCGCGACGGAATAATTTGAGGCTGGTGGGCCTCCCGGAGGGAACGGAGGGACGGGACCCGTGTTCCTTTTTGGAAAAGTGGATTCCAGAAGTGCTGAACAACGGTCGTTTTAGAGAGAGCTCACCGAATCGGCCCACCGAGAGATAATAAGACACCACCGAGGACGCTGATTATGAAGTTCCTCGACTACAGAGACAAGATGACAGTCACCAATGCGGCGCGAGCTAAAGGGGAAATTAAATACCAGGACCAACAGGTGTGGTTCTACCCAGATTTTTCACAGGAATACAACAATTAAGGAAACAGTTCAACCCGGCCCGCAAAGAGCTGTGCAACCTAGGGATTCGTCACGGAGTAATTCATCTGGCAAGACTGCTGGTCACATATAAGGGGAGAACCCACACCTTCAAGACCCCTCAAGAGGCGCAGGAGCTCATCAAGCAGATCCAAAAGGAAACTAGTGGGAGCTAAGCATGAACATGACAAAGGTAGAACATTTAAGCATTTGTACAGACATCTGATTGATCTGAAACATAAACATGTCTACAAAATACAGACTATTAAAAAAAAGAAAGTTATGATGTACAGCGTTGCTATAAAACTTTGAAGTTATGTTGAAAAAACTACAGAAGAGAGTTAATGTCATAAGAATAGTAGTAGTGTCAGGGTGATTGAGAGGAGAAAAAGAGAATGGCTTGACTGATCCTCGCAGGTGTGGAACAGTCACTAGCTATAATGGGAGACAGAATTTTTTGATTTTGGGGGGATTACCACGAATGTGGGGAAAGGGAATCTGTTTTTGTTTAGCTTGTAGGATGAATGTTCTATCATCCATGTTTTTGCTTCTCTGTAAGAGTATGTTCATATTGCAAGGTAATCTCAAACTCCTTATTGATCATAGATCAAAGCATTAATCTTAATTTAACTTCATAGAATTGCAGAGGTCTACAAAATCTTAAAAAAAATTAAACAAGTCATGAATAAAATAAAAGACATAGATTCAAAAATTGTATTTTTACAAGAAACTCATCTATTAGAGGAGGATGTAAAAAGAATTAGGAGAAGATGGCAAGGTTCACCTCATCATTTTCATCCCGAGCTAGGGGAGTTATGATTCTCATACATAAAACAGTCCCATTTCAAACGAAAAATGTAATTAGAGACAAATTTGGAAGATATCTAATTATCCAAGGATCTTTGTTATTAGAAAATATAAATCTGGTGAACTTACATGGCCCCAATATTGATGATCAAAACTTCTTTGCTAATTTATTCCTCACTTTATCATTACTTACAGGGCAACATATAATAGCAGGGGATTTTAGTTGTACATTGAATCCCAGTATAGATAGATCAACAGGACTGGACTGTACGCACAATGGATGTAGGATGACCATTAATCATTTTATGAAAGAATTGAGATTGCTAGATATATGGAGAGAAATGAAACCACAAGTCAAAGCCTATTCTTGTTATTCTAATACCTATAAGACATTCTCATGTATTGACTACTTTTTTGATCTCTACAGAATTAAGGTCCAAGATTCAAAACTGTTTCTATGATAACATTGTGATCTCTGATCATGCACCCTGCTGTCTAGTATATGTAGATAAGAAATTGACAAAGGGCCCAGTTAGGTGGCATTTTCAACATAAATGGCTTCAGGATGAGGAATTTGTTAAGTACATAGAAAAACATAGATGAGTTCTTTGATATTAATACTGTAGGAGCATGCTCAAATAACGAGGCTAAGTTTCAGTCATAAACCAGCTTTATTTGACAGAACACAAGCTCCTAGCATTCTCAAAGCAGGAAAGAGAAAGAATCATATCTCCACACCCCTTTTATACATTTCCAGCATCAGGATTCAAGTTGCATGGTGTCTTCAGTAAACATACAGTTACGAAGCATCCCTTTGAAGCTTCACCCATTGTCTCTCATCTCCTGATGAACCGGAATTCCCTCCGGGGCGTCTTCTGTGGGACAAAGAGACAAATCTCGCACTTCCTTGTCATCTACTGCAGATTCGAGTCCTCTTGTCCTTGCAGACGTGACACCCCACAATACACATACAGTCCTGTCTCTGTGGCAACGTGAGCCCACAATGTGTGTCGGCCACACTACCCCCCCCAAACGTCTAGTAAGGCAGAACCTGCATGGCATAAAAAAAAAGAAAAAAAAGAAGGACACAAAGCACTCCATACATCGCTAATCAATCCACCAACTGCCTAGGTTTTAACCTTCTGCCGAATCTGCTGCAACTTGGCTTGGCTGCCTCTTTGCACCTGTGGATTAAAGCTGTTAGCACCTTTCTGTGAAGACTTTGGAGACTGTCGTCTCGGCGGCCTGCCCCGGCGGGGGGGCCTCGCGAGCTGCACCCCCTCGTCAGCCAGAACAAAAGCGGGTTTGAGCCTGTTAATGCAAATCAGCTCCCGTCTGCCCCCTAAATCTAGCAGAAAATGCTTCTGCCCGGTCTCCAGCACTCGAAACGGTCCATCGTAAAACGGCCGCAAACTTGGGCGCTGGGCGTCATGTTTAACAAAAACAAACTCTGCATTTTTTAGAGCCTTGGGCACAAAAACGTGTGGGAAACTGTGATGGACTGGGCCAGGGAGCGTGTTTGCTCCTGAGCCGCTTTGCCACGGCTGAGCGGGGAGGCCATTAGGTGCGGGATTATCGGGAAGAAATTCCCCGGGCAAACGGAGCGGTTGAGCGAACACCAATTCCGCCGGGGAAGCGTGCAAATCTTCCTTAGGTGCAGAACGCAACCCTAATAAGACCCATGGAAGTTTGTCCACCCAATTTGTATCCGTCAGCGATGCTCTGAGGGCTGCTTTCAATGACCTGTGAAAGCGTTCGCATAAACCGTTAGCCTGGGGGTTATACGCGGTGGTGCGATGAATCTTCACCCCCAAGCTGCGGGCCATCGATGACCATAGCTCAGAAATAAATTGGGGACCCCTGTCAGACGTTATGTCCGACGGTACACCAAAACGCGCAACCCACGCTGCTAAAAATGCTCGCGCAACTTCTTCCGCTGTGGTTGATGTCAGAGGAATTGCCTCTGGCCAGCGCGTGGTGCGGTCTACCATCGTCAAAAGATGTGTGTGCCCGTGTGATAAAGGAAGCGGGCCGACCAGGTAAATATGCACATGATCAAAACGTTTAGCGGGGATGTGGAAAGGTTCTAACGGGGCCTTAGTGTGTCTGTGAATTTTGGCTCGCTGACACGCTACGCAGGCTGCTGCCCATTCCTTAACCTGTTTGCGCAACCCAGGCCAAACAAATTTCTCCCCCACCAATTTGATCGATGCGCGCACCCCTGGGTGCGCGAGCGAATGGACCAAGTCAAAAACACGGCGACGCCATGCGGTTGGCACCACAGGGCGGGGCCGTCCCGTGGAGACATCGCAGATTAGCGGGGGCATACCGTTTTGTTGCACCCTGTGCTCCAGCCTTAACCCTGTTGGTCCAGACTGGAGCGCGCCCACGTCCGCGTCGTTAACCTGCTCCGCAGCCATGGCAGCATAATCTAACCCAACACAGACCGGGGTTGCGCGCGCTCCCGCGTCGCTGCCCGGGCCCGCGGCCATGGCTACAGAGTCTGCTACCGCACGCGAGAGGCAGTCTGCCACCACATTGTGTTTACCCGCGACATGCTGAATATCAGTAGTGAACTCCGATATTGCGGCTAGTTGCCTTTGTTGCCGGCCTGACCAGGGTTCCGAAATTTTGGCCATCGCAAACGTTAGCGGTTTATGATCCACAAAAGCGGTGAAACGTCGCCCCTCTAACCAGAACTGAAAATGACGAATGGCCAAGTGTAGGGCCAAAAGCTCCCTGTCAAACGCGCTGTATTTCCGTTCACTATCGCGCAAAGTCCTGCTGAAAAACGCGAGGGGTTGCCAGGTACCCGCCACAAACTGTTCAACTACCGCCCCCACCGCTACATCGGAAGCGTCAGTGGTGAGCGCCATGCGGGCCGTTGGAACTGGGTGCGCTAACAAAACTGCGTTTGCCAGGGCTGATTTGACCTGGGCAAAAGCGCGCTCCCGCTCTGGAGACCATTCGACTTTATTTGCGGGCTTTTGTTTTTTTAACGCGGTGTACAATGGCTGCATGAGTCGTGCTGCGCTTGGGAGGAAACGGTTGTAAAAATTAACCATCCTTAGAAACTCCTGAAGCGCCTTAACCGTTTGAGGTTGCGTAAAATCTGTTATGGCACGCACTTTATTTGGAAGGGGAACTGCTCCCTCTGCCGAAACGCGATGTCCCAAAAAATCAATCTGCGCCACCCCAAACTGGCATTTCGCTGGGTTCACTATTAACCCGTGCTCTGCCAACCTCTGGAAAACTGCTGTGAAGTGTTTTTCATGTTCGCCTTCGGACGTGCTGGCTACCAAAATATCGTCCAAATAAACGAACACAAAAGGCAGGTCGCGTAAAACTGCATCCATCATGCGTTGGAAAGTCTGCGTGGCCCCCTTGAGGCCAAAAGGCATGCGCAAGAACTCAAAAAGGCCGAAAGGAGTTATGACCGCTGTTTTGGGTACATCCTGCGCGCGCACTGGAACCTGGTGATAGCCGCGCACCAAGTCTATTTTAGAAAAAATGCGCGCCCCCGCCAAATGAACAGAAAAATCCTGAATGTGCGGAATCGGGTAGCGGTCATGAGCTGAAACGTTGTTCAACCTGCGGAAATCGCCGCAAGGCCGCCACGAGCTGTCAGCCTTTGAGACCATGTGTAACGGCGAAGCCCAAGTGCTCTTGGAGCGTCTAACAATGCCTAGTTTTTCCAGATTAGTGAACTCCTCGTGCGCGATGGCCAGTTTAGCTGGGTCCAAGCGCCGAGCCTTTGCAAAAACGGGAGGGCCTGAGGTTGTTATGAAATGTTCTACCCCATGTTTGGCCACCGTTGCTGAAAAAGTGGGGACTGTGAGTGCTGGAAACTGAGCAAGCAGAGTGTGAAACTTACCACCCGCGGCTGAGACGCTGGCATGTGCAGTTGGCGGGGCCACCCGAGCTGTGCAGGGAATAGAATGAAAGGACAGTGCATTAATCAGACGTCTATTAGCAAGATCAACCAATAAACCATGTGAGCACAAAAAATCAGCCCCTAACATGTTGAAACTGACTGCTGCTACAATAAATGTCCACTCAAATGAACGGCCTTGTAAGGACAGAAGCATGGTCCTCTCACCAAACGTTTTAATCGTGGAGCCGTTCGCTGCTGACACTGAAACCCAGGGGGCTTTAGAAGGCGACAGCCGTTCCGCGTAGGTGGGTGTGACGAAGCTCAGCTGCGAGCCCGTGTCCACGAGGAACTGTTTCCCCAAGCGTGCATCCGTCAGGTAAAGCAGCCTGTTCTCATTGCCGAGAGTCGCGGCTGCTACCGGCCCTCGGTCCTGGCGTTTCCCTGGCGCTTAAAATTGCACGGTGGGACGCACCTGTGCGCTCTCTCTGCAAAACGGCGGTGGTAGAAGCACGAGCCGTTCTCCGCTCCGCGTCGTCTGGCTCCGGTCGCCGCCGTTGTTGGTGCGTCTGGCGCTGCGGCCGCTGGACCCAAGCTGTCTCCGGACGTCGTTCCCGAACTAGCCGGCGCGGCCGAAACCGCGTTCTGCTTGTGGGCATCGACCAACTTCTGCGCCTCCTTGCTCAACCCATGGTAGTCTCGCTTGGCCAATCGGGGTGACTCTGCCAGGGCCACTCTCACTGCTGGTGGTAGGGTTCGAAGGAATAGGTGGGCGAAAATGAATTCGCCATCCTCGGAGGCTTTGAGCTGCAGCATCTTCACCATCAGGTCCGCAGGTCTATCGTTTTCTGCCTCCGTCAGCACCAGGAGTCCCTCTGCTCTTTGTTGGACTGAGGGGGTGAAATGGCTGATCAGCGCGTCTTTCAATGCGCTGTACTTGTCGCTGTCTGGTGGATGATTAACCAAATCCTCCACTCTCTGGACCGTGTCGCTGTCCAGTTTCGCTACCACGTGGTAGAATCTTGTGTCGTCGTTGGAGATTCTCCGGAGGTTGAACTGCGCCTCGATTGCGCTAAACCATGAGCGCGGGCTGTGCTGCCAGAAATCGGGCAGCCGGAGCGTGGAGGCGGCCATCAGGCTGGCTTCCACCGAGCCCGGTTCGGAAGAATTCTCATTGCTCATTCTCCGTCGTAGGTCACCAGTGTAGGAGCATGCTCAAATAACGAGGCTGAGTTTCAGTCATAAACCAGCTTTATTTGACAGAACACAAGCTCCTAGCATTCTCAAAGCAGGAAAGAGAAAGAATCATATCTCCACACCCCTTTTATACATTTCCAGCATCAGGATTCAAGTCGCATGGTGTCTTCAGTAAACATACAGTTACGAAGCATCCCTTTGAAGCTTCACCCATTGTCACTCATCTCCTGATGAACCGGAATTCCCTCCGGGGCATCTTCTGTGGGACAAAGAGACAAATCTCGCACTTCCTTGTCATCTACTGCAGATTCGAGTCCTCTTGTCCTTGCAGACGTGACACCCCACAATACACATACAGTCCTGTCTCTGTGGCAACGTGAGCCCACAATGTGTGTCGGCCACAATACTACACAAACAACGGCATGTATAAAGTGGGAGGCTTTCAAAGCTTTTATTAGGGGGTGTAGGGAGCTTGAAATGAAGAAGCGATGTGATTTTATAAATCAAGATTTATTATCAGCTTCACCTCCCTAACATGTCTCATCTAGATGCAGAAACAGAATGAGAGGTCGAGCGCAGTCAGACCTTCATACTTATACCCACACTCAACAAAAGACATTGCATATCAAAGCTGACATCCCGCATTAACATAATCCCCCTCCATTGTCCTCCATCTCCTCCACCTGACCCTGGGTGGTCAGGAAGTTCGATCCGGTCTCCACCGCTGCGACTCCGTCTGTTCTTTGATCCTCGCCGGCGGTTGAGACCTCCTGTCCTGTTCTGAGGCGTGAGGTCATTCCACATATGTAATCACTAAACATTCTAATATGTATATACATATGTAGGTATGGAATATATGATTAATATAAGCCACAGCCCCCCCCCAAACGACTAAGAAAAGGACAATCAAATTGAGTTTACAGTTTAAGATAATCTCTATGACATATTATACTGTTAAACATCTTGACAGGGAAAACAAGGAAAAATCTTTCCAGCAGTCATGGTCCTGTAGAAAATTCAGTGGTAACAACAACAGTATAGTAATGTCACAAATCAGCCTTAAAACTGTCACGGCACAATCTGATAACATAGTTAACAACTCTTTGTCAATTTTGCATCAGTCCCTGTGCCGTCTGGGTTTTAATCTTCTCCCGAATCTGCTGTAGGTCCGCTTGGGCGTCCTGGTGGGACCATCCTGTAAGGAATCTGCAGCTTGGGGAGGAGAGTGGTTACTTGTTCCCTGCAGGGGGGCTGAGTGTTTTTTCTTGGGGGGTCTACCCCGCCGAGGTGCTCTCGCCACCCGTACAGGCTCGTCACTCAGCAAGAAGGCAGGTTTAAGTCTGTCAGTGCTGACTGTTTCTTTTCTGTCCCCAAAATCAAGCACAAAATGCTTATCACCAGGTTCCAGCACTCTGAATGGTCCATCGTATGGTGGACAGAGGGTTGATTTTAAAGCTTCGTGTCTAACAAAAACGAACTCGGTGTTTTTTAAAGCTTGGGGGACAAAAACCCGTGGAAAAGAGTGATGTGCCGGTCCGGGGAGCGTGTCCGGTCCGGTGCTGCTTAAGGGCCTCAGGGCTGGAAGATGCCCAGGCTCTGGATGCTCTGGTAAAAACTCACCCAGGAGCCTGAGAGGTTGTGCAAAAACTAATTCTGCTGGGGAGGCGTCTAGATCCTCCTTAGGCGCAGAACGCAACCCCAATAAAACCCAGGGAAGTTTATTCACCCAATCTGTATCCGTTAGTGAGGCCCTGAGGGCGGCCTTTAAAGATCTGTGAAAACGCTCGCATAACCCATTAGCCTGAGGGTGATATGCGGTGGTGCGGTGAATTGTCGCTCCTAAGCTGCTGGCCATGGCTGACCACAGCTCTGAGACAAATTGAGGCCCCCTATCAGATGTGATGTCCGATGGGACGCCAAAACGTGCCACCCAGTTTGTTAAAAAAACGCGAGCGACTTCCGCAGCTGTGGTTGACGCCAAAGGGACCGCCTCCGGCCAGCGCGTAGTACAGTCTATCATTGTTAACAGGTGTGTGAACCCTTGAGACGAAGGTAGTGGTCCCACGAGGTCGACATGAACGTGATCAAACCTTCTGGCTGGGATTCAAAAAGGCTCTAGAGGAGCTTTTGTGTGTTTGTGTATTTTGGCGCGCTGACAAGACGTGCAAGTTTTTGCCCATTCCTTTGCATTTTTGCGCAGGCCCGGCCAAACAAACTTTTCCGCGACCATTTTAACCGAGGCGCGCACCCCTGGGTGCGCGAGGGAGTGAACCAAGTCGAAAATGAGGCGGCGCCATGCAGCTGGGACTACCGGGCGAGGTCGGCCGGTTGACACGTTGCAGATTAGGGGGGGTACACCGTCACGTAAACCCCTTTCCTCCAGTCTTAACCCTGTTGGTCCAGACAGGAGCGTGCGCACGTCTGCGTCACTGCTTTGTTCCTCTGCCATGGCTGCGTAATCTATCCCTACGTGAATTGGGGCCGCGTACGTGTCCGCGTTGGCGAAGAGTTCTGCGGCTGAGGTAGTATAATCTGTCTCCTCGTGCTCTGGCGATGTCACAGCGCGAGAGAGGCAGTCTGTTACCACGTTAAGTTTGCCTGCCACATGTCGAATGTCTGTGGTGAACTCTGAAATTGCAGCTAGCTGTCTTTGTTGCCTGCCTGACCATGGTTCTGAAATTTTAGCCATCGCAAAAGTGAGCGGTTTGTGGTCTACAAAAGCCGTGAAACGCCGCCCTTGTAACCAGAACTGGAAGTGGCAGATGGATAAATGAAGCGCTAGCAGCTCCCTGTCAAAAGTGCTGTATTTGCGCTCGGTTTGGTTTAAAGATTTGCTAAAAAATGCTAAAGGTTGCCAGGTTCCGCCAACATGTTGTTCCACGACTGCCCCTATGGCCAGGTCTGAAGCGTCTGTGGTTAACGCTATGCGGGCTGAGGGATCGGGGTGAACCAACAATGTGGCATTCGCTAGAGCACTTTTTACTTCCGCGAAGGCGCGTTCGCACTCCGGGGTCCATTCGACCGCGTTGGAAGGCTTTTGTTTTCTGAGCGCGGCATACAGGGGCTGCATGAGTTGAGCTGCGCGGGGGAGGAAACGGTTGTAAAAATTCACCATTCCCAAAAATTCTTGCAGCAATCTGACCGTTTGTGGTCGTGGAAAATCTTTTATCGTGCGGACTTTGTCTGGCAATGGGACTGCCCCCTCTGGTGAAACTCTGTGTCCCAAAAAATCAATTTGTGACACGCCGAATCGGCATTTGGCTGGGTTGATTATTAACCCGTGCTCTTCTAGTCTCTGAAAAACTGTAGCGAGGTGTTGTTCGTGTTCTTCCTCTGACGGGCTGGCTACCAGCATATCGTCGAGGTAGATGAACACGAAGGGGAGGTCGCGTAATACCGCATCCATCATACGCTGAAAAGTTTGAGCAGCGCCTTTGAGGCCGAACGGCATTCGCAAAAATTCAAAAAGACCAAAAGGGGTTATTACAGCCATTTTAGGAATGTCTTCCGCTCGAACGGGGACTTGGTGATAGCCGCGGACCAGGTCTATTTTAGAAAAAATGCGCGCACCCGCCAGATGTAGTGAAAAATCTTGGATGTGTGGGATTGGGTAGCCGTCATGCGCTGTCGCATTGTTTAATCTGCGGTAATCGCCGCAAGGTCTCCAAGAACTGTCGGTTTTCGGGACCATGTGTAGTGGTGATGCCCAAGGGCTTTTCGAGCGCCTAATAATGCCTAATTTTTCCAGGCTGGCAAACTCGTCCCGTGCTATGGCGAGCTTGGTTGCGTCTAAGCGCCGAGCTTTGGCAAACACGGGTGGGCCTGTTGTGGGAATGAAGTGTTCAACCCCGTGTTTCGCTACTGTTGCTGAAAATTTTGGAACTGTGAGTGCTGGAAATTGGGTGAGGAGTTGGTCAAACTTACCTCCTGCTGTTGTGACGCTGGCTTGCACGGGTGGTGGAGAAACTCGAGCTGAGCAGGGGATAGAAGCAAATGATAGTGCATTAACCAAGCGTCTATTTGCAAGATCGACTAATAACCCATGTGCACACAAAAAGTCGGCGCCCAACAAGTTAAAACTCACCGCAGCTATAATAAGTGTCCATCTATAGTTGCGGCCGTGGATGAGAAAAGGCAGGTCCCTTTCACCGAAAGTGTCGATGATCGAGCCGTTGGCTGCCATCGCTCCGTTTCCCCGGGGTCCCATGGCCCGGTCTGCGGGGGAAGGGGTGATGAAGCTCACCTGAGCTCCGGTGTCGATGAGGAACCGTCTCCCGGTGCGTCCGTCAGTCACATAAAGCAGCTTATTCGTCTCGCCGAGAGCCGTAGCTGCTAACCGTTTCTGGAATTTGCAGGGGGGCACACATTTGTGTGCCCTCTCGGCGAAACGTTGATGAAAATAGCAGAGGTCGTTCCGCTTGCTGTGTCTTGGTCGCGTCGCTGCCATAGTGGGCGGGCTCTGCTCCGCTGTCTGCGGTTTTCCGCTGCTCTGGGCCTCCGCGGTGAAATCTGCAGATGCTGCTGTGGCCATCTGATCGCCGCAGGCGTTGATGAGCCGCTGCGCTTCTCGGGCCAGCGCGTGGAAGTCCTGCTGGGTGCTGCACCGCATGTTGGTCAGTGTCCCTCTCATGTGTGGCGGCAGAGTGCTGAGGAAGATATGCTGGAAAAGGAAGTTGTCGTTGTCCGCTTCCTTAAGCTGCAGCATGTCCTCCATGAGGGCCTTTGGTCTGCATCCTCTGTGGCCGTAGATCGCCAGAATCTTCTCTGCTCTCTCCTCGGCTGAGGGGACGAAGTTCTCAATGATGGTCGCCTTTAGTTCCCTGTATTTGTCGTGGGCGGGCGGTTGTTGAATTACGCTCCGCGCGCATCTATGCGTGGCGGCGTCGAGTTTGGCGACGATGTGGTAAAACTTCGTCTCGTCCGCCGTTATGCCCGCCAGTGCAAACTGAGACTCAGCTTGCTGGAACCACGAGCTCGGGTCGTTTTGCCAGAACTCTGGCAGCTTGATGGTGACGGCGCTTGTGTGGGCCGTCTCTGATGTGTCCGCCGGGTGAGAACGCCTTTCTTCTGTCCTCACGGCGGAGCTGGGGAAGGTGCTCGGTTGAGCCCTCTCTGCAGATTCTGTCGTGGGGGAACGTCTTCCATCCGTTCCCCTGTCTGCATGGGCGACGCCGCTTGCCTGGGTCGCCTCCGATGAGTTCGTCGCGGGAGAATGTCTCTGTTCCATCCTCACGTCTGGTCACAAGTGTTGGGAGCTTGAAATGAAGAAGCGATGTGATTTTATAAATCAAGATTTATTATCAGCTTCACCTCCCTAACATGTCTCATCTAGATGCAGAAACAGAATGAGAGGTCGAGCGCAGTCAGACCTTCATACTTATACCCACACTCAACAAAAGACATTGCATATCAAAGCTGACATCCCGCATTAACATAATCCCCCTCCATTGTCCTCCATCTCCTCCACCTGACCCTGGGTGGTCAGGAAGTTCGATCCGGTCTCCACCGCTGCGACTCCGTCTGTTCTTTGATCCTCGCCGGCGGTTGAGACCTCCTGTCCTGTTCTGAGGCGTGAGGTCATTCCACATAAGTAATCACTAAACATTCTAATATGTCTATACATATGTAGGTATGGAATATATGATTAATATAAGCCACAGGGGGCATATTATTAGTTATACAGGTTCAAAATCTAAGAAGACCCGAGAGGAGAGAGTCCAATTGGAACGTAAAATAAAAACTCTTCAAGAAAAGGTGTATGCAGGAAGTAACCCACAGTTAGAGAACGAATTACTGATTCTGAGAGCTGAATATGACAAAAAAAAAATCAGCAAATAGAGCTGCCTCGAGTCTTCTAAGATTGAAGCAAACTTTTTATGAACAAGGTGAAAAATCAGGAAAATTATTGGCATGGCAGATTAAACAATTAGAATCTAAAACACCAATTACCAGTATTATAAGTAACAGACAGGTAGTTATAGATCCTTTAGAAATTAATAGTGCCTTTAGAGATTATTATGAAAAACTATATGATACAAAAAAATGAAACTGACTTAACAAAACTAAATGGGTTTTTGGGTGGATTATCCATACCAGGTATTCCAAATGAAAACAGGGAGATACTGGAGTCTAAAATTAGTCAAGAAGAAGTTGGGCAAGCCATTGATAATATGAAATCAGGAAAAAGAGCAGGACCAGATGGTCTTCCAGTTGACTGCTATAAAAAATTTAAGAATAAATTAATAAAACCATTTCTGGAAATGGTTTTAGAAGCATTTCAAAATGGTAATTTACCACCATACATGAATAATGCCTTAATTATACTGTTGCCAAAACCAGGTAAACCCTCTAATAAATGTGAAAACATGAGACCAATAAGCCTATTAAATGCTGATTTTAAAATAATCTGTAAAATTTTAGCAAAACAACTACAAGAAATATTACCAAATATTATTAACCGAGCTCAGAATGGCTTTATAATGGGAAGACAAGGCTTCCATAATGTAAGAAGACTATTTAATATTATTTATTCCAATAAAGAAGCACTGGATACAGCTCTCTTATCATTGGATGCCGAAAAGGCCTTTGATAGGGTCGAATGGCCCTTTCTTTTTGAAGTCCTACAAAGGTTTGGACTTGGAAATAATTTCATAAAATGGGTCCAGATAATGTACAATAATGCTACAGCAGAAATCCTAACAAACAGCAATATCTCAAAATCAATAAAAATCAATAGAGGATGTCGACAAGGCTGTCCACTTTCACCTTTATTGTTTACTATGGCAATTGAACCTTTAGCGATGGCAGTACGTTTACATCCACAAATATATGGAATTAAAGTAGGACCAACAGAACATAAAATCTCCCTGTATGCCGATGACATAATTTTGTTTATGTCGAATTTTAAAAAATCAATTCCAACTTTGTTAAATTTAATAAAGAACTTTGGGGATATATCAGGATATAAAATATACAAAACAAAATCTTCAATATTAATGTTAAATGAGACCCAGAGAAATCATCCAGCTCCTGAGGTAAACCAATTCAATGTTGTAGATCAGTTTAAATATTTAGGATTTCAAATTTTGCCTAAGCTAGAATCAGTCACCAATGCCAACTATGAAGCCTTAATGACAAATATTAATGAGTTGCTTCAGAGATGGATGTCACTACCAATGTCGATGATCGGGAGAATTAATATACTTAAAAGCAATATCTTACCAAAAATACTTTATTTCAAAACATTCCTTTACCACCACTTTCAGATCTATTTTCAAGAATTTAAAAAAAGTTAGTAGAATTTATATGGAACAATAGGAAGGCTAGATTACGTTTGTCCTTACTATATTTACCATTTGATTGTGGAGGTCTGAAATGTCCAAACTTTATGTTGTATTACTGGTCAGCTCAACTGCGGTCTATGACATATTATTTTTCATCAAATGATCCTCCTCACTGGACTGAAATGGAATCATACAATTTACCTTTACCTCTTCCCTTATTCATATACTCAGACTCGGCTAAAAAATTACAGAAACAAGTTAAAAATCCAATTGTAAAGCACATGATCAAAATATGGTGTGAAACTAAAAAATATTTAAAAGAACCACACTCACTGTCACAATTTAGCCCAATATGGGGTAATCAATATTTTACACCAGGGAGAGTGGATACTGTATTTAAAGTATGGAATTTAAAAGGGATTCAAAAGATTCAAGACTTATATTTGTCACACTCAGATAACGTGTCTTTTGAAGAACTGAGGGTTAAATTCAATCTTAATAGAACGCACTTTTTTAAATATCTTCAGCTTAGAAATTTTATTCGTTCAAATCAAAATAATGCTCTCACCCGACCTACTTATTCATCTTTGGAAAACATTTTGATGAAAGATAGTAAGAGAAAGGGTATTATTTCAGAGTTTTACAACTCATTGACACTATTCTCAAGTGAAAACTCACAGAAAAGACTGAATTATTGGAAAGAAGACCTGCAAATTGAAATTTCAGAGGAACAATGGGAAATGGCTTGTGCAGTAGCTCAAACCAAATCAATAAATGTATGTCTAAATGTGTGGTTATTCTGAGTAAATAACTGCATATATTCCTGTATATATTTGCATCCTTTTATAGAAACGTGGACAGACTGTAATTTACTGTACATACTCTGTTGTCATTGAATCCTTATTTAAATCCTCCACCTGAACAACGAGAGCAAGTTTTTAGCCAAAGTCAAATTCCTTGTATGCGTTGTGCATACTTGGCCAGTAAAGCTGATTCTGATTCTGATTCTGATTAAACTGATACATCCGCATTAACCATTTAAAATGTATGTTACACCAGTGGAATTAAATAGATAACAAAAACATACCAGATACATGCACAAAACGTATGGAAAGTAAAGGAACCCTATTTCACTGTTTATGGGAATGTAGAAAAATCAGAATGTTTTGGGAAGAGGTGAGGGTAACAATTGAAAAAATAATTTCAAAACAAATCACACTGAACCCTGAACTGTTTTTGTTGGGTCTGTATCCAGAAAAACATAACTTTAATAAGAGTGAAAGTGACATGGTTGCTTGACCCAGGAGATAGACACTGACACGAGTAGAGTGATTAGACAATTATTTATTAACCCAGTGAAGTTAGTGTGTGTGTGGATGAGTGCGATGCTGACAGACAGCTGGAGCTGAGCGAGTCTCGCTGCGACCTGGCAACCCTGGAAACACACAAGCACAAGGGATTAATGCAGCTCGCAGCAACGGGGAATTATGGTTTGTGCTGCTTACTTGCAGGTGCTGCTGTGAGACTTCTGTCCACTCCGTGACTTGAGGTGGCAGGGTGAGCGTGGAGCTCGGCGCTGTGAAGGTGAGGAGGAGATCCGAGGAGGAGGAGGAGAAGCCCCATTGTCAGGGGAGACGAGTCCTCCGCCAGGGAGGTCCACCTGTGCACAGAGGAAATTACTTTGACAAGGTAAGGTTTGCTGATGCTTACGTGACGTGGCTTGGCGAAGAGGCTTTGTAGTAGCTCTGGCTTGAGGTCGTGTCCTTGACGCGTTGCGTGGCGAAGACGACAGACGACTCCGTGCAGAGCAGTCAGTGACACTGGCTTTTAAAGCCTGCTGGTTATTGGCGGCAGGTGTGTGCGCAGCTGGAGCTGATGACGGCCCAGCGGCCGCCATGACAGTACTCCCCCGTCTAGAGGTGCCTCCAGGCACCTGCCCTATCCTGCCTGGATGCGCCCGATGGAAATCGCGGATGAGCTGCTTGTCAAGGATCAACGCTGGGCGAATCCAGGAGCGGTGCTCAGGGCCAAATCCCTCCCAGTCCACCAAGTACTGAAGACCACGGCCCCGCCGGCGGACATCCAAGATGGCAGTAACCCCCAAGCTGGGTGGCCGTCGATCATCCTCGGGGGGGAAGGCGCCGTGGGGGGCGGGAATAGAGGATTGAAGATGTAGGGCTTGACCTGGGAGACATGAAAGGTGGGGCAGATGCGCATGGAAGGGGGGAGAGCTAGGCGCACAGCCACCGGGTTAACAATATGTGAAATCACATATCGGCCAATGAAATGCTTGGTTAACTTGCGTTTCTCGGCCGGCACACTGATATTCTTTGTAGACAGCCAAACCTGTTGACCCACCTTATAGTCCGGGGCAGGCCTCCTGTGATGGTTGGCCACCTGAATATTGCATTCCATGGTCTTGAGGAGGGCTCTGCGGGTGATGGTTCAGATCCGACAACAACGCCTGGCATGAGCCTGCGCCGAAGGGACAGCCACCTCCTTCTCCTCCTCCAGGAACAGTGGTGGATCATACCCCAAAGATGCCTTGAATGGGGACATCCCAGTCGCTGAAGACACCGTGGCGTTGTGCGCGTACTCGATCCAGGGCAGGAACGTACTCCAAGAAGAGGAACAAGAGGATACGACGCAGCGGAGCGCAGCCTCCAGCTCCTGATTGGCTCGCTCACACTGGCCGTTACTCTGCGGCTGATACCCCGACGAGAGAGTTGCCGTGGCCCCCAACACCGTGCAAAATACCTTCCAAACCTGGGAGACAAACTGCGGACCTCGATCCGAGACAATATCCACAGGGATGCCATGAAGGCGGACCACATGCTGCACCAGGAGATCCGCCGTCTCCCATGCCGAAGGCAACCCCCGGAGATGCACAAAATGGGCTGCCTTGGAGAAGCGGTCCACTATAGTCAGGACCGAGGTGAAGTGATCAGAAGGGGGCAGGCCAGTCACAAAATCCAAAGCCACATGGGACCAGGGGCGGGAAGGAACCGGCAGGGGATGGAAAAGACCTGCCGGGGCGGGGGGGGGGGGAGATGACGATTTCCCGGTGGCGCACTGGGCACAGGCCCGGACATAGCTGGTGACGTCTTTCCTCAGCCCTGGCCACCAGAAGGCTCTCTGAAGCAGGTCGACCGTGCGAGCGATTCCTGGATGGCACGCCAACTTAGAAGCATGACCCCACTGGATGACCTTGCTCCTGACCGAAGGGGGGACGAACAAACGGCCCGGGGGACCCCCACCCAGGTCGGGCTCAGTCTTCTGCGCCCTCCTGACTCTGTCCTGGATCTCCCACACGAGGGTGCCCACCACACAGGATGGAGGCAGGATGGTCTCCTCCTGATCTCCAACGGTCTCTGCCTCGAACTGCCTGGAGAGGGCATCCGGCTTAGTGTTCTTGCTCCCTGGCCGGTAGGTGATCGTGAAATTAAACCGGCCAAAGAAGAGAGACCAGCGGGCCTGGCGGGAGTTCAGCTGTTGAGCTGTCCGGAGATACTCTAGGTTTCTGTGATCTGTCCAGACGACGAACGGCTGGGCAGCCCCCTCCAGCCAGTGTCTCCATTCCTCCAAGGCGAGCTTCACTGCCAGCAGCTCCCTGTCACCGATGCCGTAGTTTCTCTCAGGTGTTAGGTGGTGGGAAAAGAAGGCGCACGGCCGGATCACCCCATCCACAGGGGAGCGTTTAGAGAGGATCGCCCCAATTCCAGAATCCGAGGCGTCCACCTCCACCAAGCACTGCAGGGCCGGGTCCACCTGGGTCAGGACGCGGGCAGAGGCGAACTCCTCCTTCATCTTCCTGAACGCCGCAGCCGCTTCCTCGCTCCAGCGAAAGGGGGTCTTGGGGGACGTGAGGCTGGTCAGGGGCACAAAACGGCGGTAGAATTTGGCGAATCCCCAAAACCCCTGCACCTGTTTCCTGGACGTGGGCGTGGGCCAATCCACCACCGCCGCCTTGACCGGGTCAGGGAGCACCTGATTGTGTGCAACAATAAACCCCAAAAAAGACGTTGAGCTGGTGTGAAACTCACACTTCTCGGCCTTGACAAATAACTGGATCTCCAGGAGGCACTGCAGGACCCGTCTAACGTGCCCCTGGTGTTCCTCCAACGTGCGTGAAAAGATCAGGATGTCATCCAAATAAACAAACACGAAGGAGTTCAGAAAGTCCCGGAGGACGTCGTTGATTAAACGCTGGAAGACGGCCAGAGCGTTGGTTAACCCAAACAGCATCACCAAGTACTCAAAGTGGCTGCTTGGGGTCCGGAACTCCATCTTCCACTCGTCGTCCTCCTTAATGCGCACCAGGTGATAAGCGTTACGAAGGTCCAGCTTCGTAAACCATGATGCCCCCTGGAGTCAAAGGCCGAGTTCATTAGGGGCAGCGTGTATTTGTCTTTGATGGTAATTTCAATGAGCCCCCGGAAGTCGATACAGGGACGTAGCGAGCCATCCTTCTTTCCCACGAAGAAGAAACCTGCCCCCACCGCCGAGGAAGATGGTCGAATGATTCCAGAGCTGAGGGACTCCTTAATGTACGTGTCCATGGCCTCACGCTCCGGGGCAGACAGGCTATACAATCGACTTGCCGGGAGCGGGGCCTCTGCCCTGAGGTTGATCGCACAGTCGTAGGGGTGGGGGGGTGGGGGGACAGCGCCCGTGATTTGCTGAAAACCACTCCCAGATCATGGTAGACCTCTGGTACCTTGGACAGGTCCGGGGGCGGTGTCATGGGAGGGGTCATCGATACTGAGGGGGCACATGCTGCAGACTGGAGGCAGGCACTGAGACAAAAGGTGCTCCACGCAGTGATGTTTCCTGCTTGCCAGTCGAAAGTGGGGTTGTGAAGTCGTAGCCACGGGTAACCCAGGATCACAGGTGAGGAGGAGATAGGCAACACCAAAAACCGGATCTCCTCCCTATGATTTCCAGAAATAATCACCGACACAGGGGCCGTCTGGTGGGAGACAGTGGTTAGTGAAGCCTTTGACCGCGTAATGAGGTTGACAAACGGGCGAAGGGGTTGACAGCTTTGACCCAGATGGGTTGCCAGGTCTCCTGAAATGAAGCTTTGCTCAGCTCCAGAATCAATGAGGGCATGTGTCATGTGTTCCCTGTGTTTATAAATTAATCTGATGGAGATAAGGCAACTGGTGAGGGGTCTTTTCTGATTAACGTCCGTGAATCCCCCTACTGTAACCCACGGACCTCCCCTTTTAACCGGTTGGAACACTCAGCTACCCCGTGGACTCACTACCACAGTAAAAACACAGGCCCGGATCCCTTCGGCGCTGTCTCTCAGCTGCTGAAACACGCGATTGCCCAACAGTGATTTCCTCCTGCTCCGGACGTTCCTCCGGCGGGGGCAGAGCCGGGAGAGGCGGCCGGGAGGAGCGGGGGCGTGGTTTCACCAAATGGCTGGCAGCCCTAAGTTCGGCCGCCCACTCCTTCAGCCTGTTGATGGGCAATTGGATCTACTCGTGCACTAAGGGTGTTAAGACGGCGCGTCAGCGCGCTGTCTGCTGGGTCGTCTTGACGGAGTCGTACTGGCATGGTTGCTTGACCCAGGAGACAGACACTGACACGAGTAGAGTGATTAGACAATTATTTATTAACCCAGTGAAGTTAGTGTGTGTGTGGATGTGTGGATGAGTGCGATGCTGACAGACAGCTGGAGCTGAGCGAGTCTCGCTGCGACCTGGCAACCCTGGAAACACACAAGCACAAGGGATTAATGCAGCTCGTAGCAACGGGGAATTATGATTTGTGCTGCTTACTTGCAGGTGCCGCTGTGAGGCTTCTGTCTGCTCCGTGACTTGAGGTGGCAGGGTGAGAGTGGAGCTCGGCGCTGTGAAGGTGAGAAGGAGATCCGAGGAGGAGGAGAAGCCCCGTTGTCAGGGGAGACGAGTCCTCCGCCAGGGAGGTCCACCTGTGCACAGGGGAAAAAATTACTTTGACAAGGTAAGGTTTGCTGATGCTTACGTGACGTGGCTTGGCGAAGAGGCTTTGTAGTAGCTCTGGCTTGAGGTTGTGTCCTTGACACGTTGCGTGGCGAAGACGACAGACGACTCCGTGCAGAGCAGTCAATGATACCGGCTTTTAAAGCCTGCTGGTTATTGGCGGCAGGTGTGTGCACAGCTGGAGCTGATGACGGCCCAGCGGCCACCATGACAGAAAGAGCATTCATAGACCTCGGCTTGCTTAATGCCAAAAAATGTATTGCACTACTGTGGAAAAAGACTCATAGACCAGATGTGACTCAGTGGTTAAGACAGATGTTAACAAACCTTCCACTAGAAAGAATAACATACATACTGAAATCAAAGGAAAATGTGTTCGAGAATATATGGAAACCTTTCATTGATTATGTAAAGAAATTAAACATAACTTCTGAAGAAGAAGGTGAATGATATGTGTGGACCTTGCAAATTTCAAGCTGGTGAATGTATATTATGTATACTTATGTAACAGATTACCTAGACTAAACAGAGGAGCATTGCTGTTGACTTGTTTTTGTTAATGGCTGTTGTTGTTTTTATTACACATTTTTTTTTGTTATTGTTCTTTTTAATTTTTAAATTACTTTTGTGTTAGTGTCTGACTGTATGTGCTATGTTTGTAAAAAAAAAAAAAAAAGGTTCAATAAAAAATATTGTGGGAAAAAAAAACACTGCAGGCTGAGCAGAGCTCCTCTGAGAGTTATGGACCTGGTCTGGGCTCGTGGGAAGGGACGTCCATGGCAGATGTGGGCCAAACGACAGTCAGAGGGTCACCAGGAGCGGCTGAGCATTGTGGCCAAGCAGGGTGCAGCCTACTTCCAGCAGTCGGACGGCTCGTGGAGACATGCCAATGAGCTGCGGCATGCTCGGGAGGAGGCTGCAGATAGCGGGTCCGGACGAGAGAGGTAGTCGATGGCGAAGAGAAGAGTCACTCTCGTCTATGGGGTCAGCTGCGATCCTGGGAACATGCTGCTTCCAGGGGCGGATCTACTGAGGGTCTGCCCTGGGCCCCCCACAAGCCAGTTCTACCCCTTTCTGCCAGGACATTTTGAAAAATATAAATAATAAAAATCGTTCTAATGTCAATATGTTTGTATGTTTAAAAAAAGTTATTGTCCTGGGAGTTTTATTAGTGTAGGAACACAGCAGTAATTTTTAAGTTAATAATGGTGTCATAACCTCTCCGTGCGCTTTTCCATAGCGCACAGAGGAGCAGAAGGATGGAAGGATTTAAGCGCAGGGTTTCACCAAACACACATTTATTGACATACACTGTTCACAAATAAGGACGAACAGGTAGGTTACTATGTACACAAGAAGGCTGACGCAGAAGTGAACAGCGGGCAGACCACTGTGTACTGTGGCCACAGGATAATAAGACAATATAAATGAGCTCGGGAGAGCGGGAAAGACTACAGGAGGTTCAACTAACTTGGGGGAAAGCAAACTGGGCAACAGCTTAAGCGTACCAGTTGAGCTGCGGGAAGAAACGCCACCAGAGGCGTAGCAGAATTACTGCAAGGGGAAACTCTTCTGGTCCAGCGAAGCAGCAACCGCACAGAGAAACGCAAGACAGTTTACTCACGAGTAGGAACAGTCCAGAAAGTCCAGTTCTCTCAGCGAGCATAATCCAAATGGTCCTTCACGACGTGACAGTCACACCACGGAGAACGACAGTGTGACTTGTATAATGGTCCAGCGGTGTTTGTCTAGCAAAGAGCTGCTTAAATACAAACACCGCTGGCCACACAAATTGGACACACCTGGGTGAGGCGTGGGAAAGATAATTACCGGGGCTGGGAACAGCTGATGGAATTCAGAGGGAGAGCGAAGGGGCGTGGTTGGACCAGCAGACTGTCAGCAGCGTGGGAGAAAATAGATCACAGAGGCTGTCTAACAGAGCGGCTATGGAAACAGGAACAGCACTGAATACACAAAATGCACATAAACAGTAGAACCAAAACCCACAGAGAGATCGAGGCCGAGCCGGGGAAAGCCAATCCGGCTTGGCTCATGACAAATGGAGTGTTATTTATTTTACAGGTGGCAGAATAATCCACCTTGCAGTGTGTGGTAGGACAGTAGTCCACCCATCTTCCCTAGTTTTAGGTTTTGTTGTGTGAATGTGATAGGCCATTTAGTGATTTTAGTTTTCATTTTCTTAGTGCGTGTTTCGGGTCCTAAATTGGGGAGGGCCTCCATTGTGTGTGTGTTTTTGGACCTTCTACAGGGGGGGGGGGAATGTAATGTTGTATTTTATGTTTTATTGTGATGTGTGGTGTAGCAGCAGCCACTTCCTCTTCTGCCACTGCACTGCCCCATAAATACCAGCAGGCATCCTGACTTGGCCTCTTTGTCAACGCCCCTGCCTGGTGGCTGTGTGGTGTGTTCAACCCATCAATAAAGCTGAGTTCGACTGTTCACCCCATCTCCTCATTTCACAAAGGTATTTACATACATAACAGTTACCACTCTCTTCACCTCGTTCATCACCAGGTTTGTGGACATAACATTTGGCGACTGAGGATTAATGTATGGACGTGTGCATTACACCACCCCATCCCTTCCTTGAGCTCCCAGGTGAGCCACCGGTGTCATAGCCGCATTGGTTGGAGGCCTTTCAAACTTACATTCCTGCACTGGACCTTGGGAAGCTTGATAAGGTGAGGGCACGTGCGTTCCTTGTCCACAACCTGGGTATTGAAGGCCAGAGGGTCCTACCGACGCTTGGCGTGTTGGACTCATTTGAGGATGTCGTGGAGCTGCTAGCTAACCATTTCACCACTCCAGACAGCGTGACTGTACAGAGAATTCGTTTTCGCCAGCGACACCAACATGTCGGTGAGCCCATCCGCCAATTTGTCACTGACTTAAGGCAGCTAGCTAGCGAGTGCTGTTTTGGGCAGTTGAAGATGAAATGGTGCCCGACCAACTAGCAGAGCACACGTGCAACGCTGGACTGCGAGCTAGGCTACTAATGGTGCCAAACGACTTAATGTTAGCTAGAGCTGTTGAGCTAGCTCTCCGATTGGAGGCCGCAGATAAACTAGCTTTGGAGCTAAACTGACGCCAGTCACAGAAGCCGCCGGAGCCATCCACCCCAGCACATGTTGCAGACTTGGATAGCGAGGATAGCTTGGATGACCAATGCTGCCAGCCGAAGGTCTGCCCCGGGAAGACCGCCATGCAAGGGTTGTGGGTCCACAATGTACCACTATAAAGTGATGGAGTGCCCAGCCAGAGAAAAACGTTGTAGCAGATGTGGACGCTTGAATCACTACACCAGGGTGTGCCGTTTATCTGAGCCAGAGAGCCCATGGAAGAAATCACCCCGCCCACCCCAGACAACCATCCATATGGTGAGCCCTAGTACGACCAGGTACACGTATTGCACAGTGGAGTTAGACGGCATGGAGGTGCCGTTGTTGCTCGACACAGTGGTGGCGCGGTTGATGCTGAATTGGGCCACAGTGAAGAAGTTTTTCCCCTACCACAAGATAAGGAGTAACCCAGTGCCATTGTATGGCTACGGAGGTAGCAGGCTGTGCACTGTTGGGACTGTGGAGTTAACTGCTCGTTACAAGTCGGCATAGACGATTGACTTCACTTTCCAAGTGGCGGCGCACGGCGATAACATCATAGGCTGTGACCTATTCTACGGACTGGGTTTTGCCATTAAAGACGGTGCTGGGAACGAGTGGTCGGGTTGTGGCTGCTGGAACCCGCCGGTTCCGGTGGTCGAAGAGGACGTAGTTTGGGACGAAGGACTAATGGACACTCTCACTTTTGAACCGGACCAGTCTCACTCAGGTTCGGTGCAGGAAAATCTCAGTGCCGGCACTCAAGAAGTTGTTATGGGGGGTACCAAGCGTGGCGGCGGAGCACCTGCGTCAGCGAGTGACACCATGCTAGCCCCAGATGCTTCCGGTGCTCGGCCGCAGTTGGGTGGGGTCTGCAGCTACGACGGTGACCACTGCAATGTTTCTAGAAGAGGACGGGGCCAGACCGATGAGCATGGAGTTACCGCATGCTCAGCAGCAGCACACCAGGCCGAACAGGGCCCCACTTAGGGTTATGGACTTGGTTCGGGTTTGGGGTGATGAACGACCATGGCAAAGATGGGCCAGATGACAGCCAGCTAAACATCAAGCATGTCTGCAGATAGTGGCGAAGTTGGGTGCAGTGTACTTCCGGTTGTGTGACGATTCATCGAGGCATACCAATCAGCTACGGGGTGTCCATGAGGACGCTCCGGGTGGCGAGGCTGGACTGGAGTCGGTGATGGTGGTGTGGGATCCGGGCTCTGTCGTCCAGAAGATTAGCCATCGCTCTGGGGGCCTGCTGCCTCCAGGGGCGCATCTGCTGAAGGGCTGCCCTGGGCCCCTCATGCCGGTTCCACCTTTCCCACCCAAGTGACTGTGCTGTAGCAATTTTGCTTATAGTTCTGATGTTATTGTGTGCTCACAATGTTAGTTTAGGAGCACGGCAGATATTTTTAGTCTGAATAAAGACATTTTAGTTTAATTCGGTGGCAGAATAATCTACCGTGCCATACGGGTTGTGTGGTAGCCCACCCACCAGCCCTATTTTAGGGGTTGTTTTGTGTGAGTGTGTTAGGCCATTTTAGTACCTTAGTTTATGTTTTTTTTTAGAATGTGACTCGGGTTCCAAATTGTGGTGGATTTGAATTGGGTGTGTGTTTTTGGACTTTGTAAAGGGGGAGGAATGTGTTGGCGCACTTATTGTGAAGGGCAGCAAGGTGACGCCCACTTCCTGTCGTGTCACTGCACTGCCCTATACAGCGGGTGGACCATCATTGGCACTTCTTCTTGTTCCGGATCATCCCGCTGGGTACTTGCCGTGTACTGCTACCACATAACATCAATAAAGCTGCGTTCGACGTTTCCACTCTCTTCGCCTCATTCATCACCAGATTTGTGGACATAACAGAAACTACCTACAACATTTTCTATTAAACTTGCAAATTTTTAGATTTGCAACTTCTTCCTCAGATTTTTTAAAAAAAAAAACTTTTCTGTTCTAAATTTCCAACTTTTTTCCTCATAAATCTGCAGGGTTTTTTCTTGCAAATTTGTCTTTCCTTGTAAATTTTAACTCTTCTTCTCAGCTCTTTTTGCATAGAGCTCCCCAAAATGTAGAAATGGCCCTGAATGAGACAGCTGATGTACTTATGTATGCACATGTAATGTATACATGTACATGCTATATATCAATCGACATCTACAGTGGTGTGGAAAAAGTGTTTGCCCCTTCCTGACTTCTCATTTTTTTGTATGTTTGTCACACTTAATGTCATGATTAATAAAGCTTGACAGCACACGTGCACGATACCAAAGCACAGGAGAAACCACACAGAGGGGCACGTTTGAAAGTTTTATTAAATATCAAAAACCCAAAGCGCACAGCTGCAGAAACAGTCACTTGCCAGAGGAGTGGTCCTGCGGAGAGAAGACGAGAGCTATGAGCAGAAGAAAAGAGAAAGGGGAAATGGGAGAGCCAAATTGCCACTTACTTGGGAAATCCAGGGAGAACCGGCAGGACCCAGTGAGGAATAGACGAACCAGTAGGGTAGGGGGGAAAGATGAGCTGATGGGGCCTGACCGGGTGGAGAAGGAAGCTGAGGATGGTGAGATGTGGCAGGAGAGCGCGCACAGTCCAGGAGACACACCTACACGGTGGCAGCAACCTGAGGAAAGAAGAGAAATAAGGTTAGATGGTGTGTTCACACTTGTAACTTTAAACTTGCTTGCTTTTTTGCGGGCAGTATACCCAGATGAGCCAGCGTTGACTGTGCGGAAGGAGCCTCCTTAAGTATGCTGGCTGATGAGCAGGTGCAGGTGTGTCTTCTGCCTCAGGTATCGTGATGAGTTGATGAATATGAGGCAGGATGGGAGGGGCGCACTCTCGCTGCCCATGACAGCCCCCCCCCCCCCCCCCCCCCCAGGAGTGCCTCCTGGCAGTCCAGAGGGCTTTTCCGGGTGTGCACGATGATAGGCCCGGAGCATCCCCTTGTCCAGCACTCGTGACAAGGGAGTCCAGGATCGTTCCTCCGGGCCGTAGCCCTCCCAGTCCACCAAATACTGCAGACCACGGCCCAGACGGCAAACATCCAATATGCGCCGTACAGTGTAGGCGGGGTGGCCATTGATGATGTGAGGAGGGGGAAGCGGCTTCGGGGGGTGGCAGAGAGGACTGGCTGAGAGGGGCTTGATGTGGGCAACGTGGAAGGTGGGGTTCACCCGTAGGGTCAGGGGCAGCTTCAGATGGACCGACATGTCGTTGACCACCTGGGAGATGGTGTAAGGTCCAAGAAAGCTGGGGGACAGCTTCTTCGATTTCTCTTTGAGAGAGAGCTGACTCGCTGCCAGCCAGACCTGCTGTCCCACGATATACTTTGGGGCCAGAACCTGCCTCCTATCAGCAGCAGCCCGGGCGCATTCCGTGGTGCGAGCCAGGGTGGCCCGAGTCGACCTCCAGATGTGTCGGCAGCGACGAGCATGGGCTCCCACGGATGGAACCAAGACCTCCCTCTCGGCCATCGGTAGGAGAGGTGGCGTGTACCCCAACGATGCCTCAAACGGGGTGAGTCTGGTTGCTGAAGACACCACAGAGTTCATGAAGTATTCTATCCAGGTCAGATGTGTGCTCCAGGATGATGGGTTATTGGCTGCTATGCACCGCAAGGCAGCCTCCAAGGACTGATCGGCGTGCTCCGCCTGCCCATTGCTTTGAGGATGGTTTCCAGAAGAGAGACTCACAGTGGTTTCCAGGGTCTGGCAAAAGGCCCTCCACACCTGGGATGTGAATTGTGGACCCCGGTCAGACACAGTGTCCACAGGGATGCCGTGGATCTGGATCACATGCTCGGTGAGAAGGACCGCCGTTTCCAAGGCCGAAGGGAGTTTCGGGAGAGCCACCAGATGAACCGCCTTGGAGAAGCGGTCCACGATGGTCAGGATCACCGTCTTGCCACGGGAGGGGGGAAGTCCGGTGATGAAATCCACGGCAATATGAGACCACGGATGACCAGGGATGGGGAGGGGGTGGAGGAGACCCGATGGGGGGAGGAGTCCGATTTCCCCCGGACGCAGGTCTGACAGGCCTTCACATATTCTTGTACATCCTGCTGCAGCGTGGGCCACCAAAACACTCGCCAGACAAAGTCCACAGTTCGGGCGGCCCGGATGGCACGCAAAGTGACTGGTGGATGACATCGCTGCGGAGGGTAGTCGGGATGTACAGGCGGTTCCAGGGGCATCCTACTGGCACAGGCTCCTGGGACTGGGCCTGGCGGACCCTCCGCTTGATATCCTGAGTAAGGGCTCCAAGGACGCATGAAGGCGGTATGATGTTTTTGTTTTTTTTGGGGGGGGGGGCTACCTCCCTGGAATCAAACTGGCTCGATAGCACATCTGGTTTGGTGTTCCGGGCGCCAAGCCGATAAGTGATGGTAAAATTAAATCGCTGGAAAAATAACGCCCAGCGAGCCTGCCTGGCGTTCAGTCAGCAGGCCGACCGCAAGTACTCAAGCTTTTTGTGGCCGGTTCACACGATGATGGGGTGAATGGCCCCCTCTAACCAGTGCCTCCACTCCTCTAATGCCAACTTAATGGCCAGCAGCTCTCTGTCCCCTACGTCATAGTTCCTCTCGGCCGGCATAAGCTGACAAGAGAAATATGCGCACAGGCGAAGCCTCTGATCAGAGGGCGTGCGCTGCGACAGCACAGCGCCGACCCCCAAATCAGACACATCCACCTCGTCCTCGAGGTCGATGTGTCGAGGATGTGTGGATGTGTCGTGGAGCTGCGTGTCGACCTGGGTCAAGATAGGTGTTTCTGTGAACAGGCGCTTTAATTTGTCAAACGCCTGTTCAGCTGCCTCAGTCCACCGAAAGGGGACTTTAACGGAGGTCAGCTGCATTAAGGGCAGTGCC
This sequence comes from Pholidichthys leucotaenia, assembly GCA_020510985.1. Classification (NCBI taxonomy): domain Eukaryota; kingdom Metazoa; phylum Chordata; class Actinopteri; order Cichliformes; family Pholidichthyidae; genus Pholidichthys; species Pholidichthys leucotaenia. Next base: position 153,182,810 of record CM035838.1, read on the forward strand.
ACCCCACTATAGTTCCTGATGAACCTGCGGTAAAAGTTTGCAAACCTGAGGAAGCGTTGAAGCTCCTTACGGGAGTGGGGAGTTGGCCAATCTAATACTGCCCTCACCTTGGCTGGGTTGGCAATCAGCTCCCCCTCAGCCACGATGAAGCTCAAGAAGGTGGTAGATGTTGTGAAGAACTCACACTTCTCAGCCTTAATGTAAAGCTAGTTCTCCAGGAGCTGTTGTAGAATGGATCTGACGTGAACCTCATGTTCCTCTGGCGAGCGGGAGAAAATGAGAATATCATCAAGGTAGACAAAGACGAATTGGTAAAGCATATCGCGGAGGACGTCATTTATTAACTGCTGGAAGATGGCGGGGGCGTTAGTGAGCCCGAATGGTATCACTAAATACTCGAATTGCCCCTGGTGTGTCTTAAAAGCCATCTTCCACTTATCGCCCTCGCGAATGCGGACCAGATGATATACGTTCCTGAGGTCTAACTTGGTGAAAACACGTGAGCGCTGAAGAAGCTCGAATGCTGAGTTGATCAAAGGCAAAGGGTACTTATCTTTGATGGTAATAGCGTTAAGCTCCCGGTAGTCAATGCACGGGCGCAACGAGCCATCCTTTTTCCCAACAAAGAAGAATCTGGCTCCGAGTGGAGCCGAAGATGGCTGAATAAGGCCGGTGTTCAGCGATTCCTTAATATACTGCTCCGTCGCTTCCCTCTCCGGGTCAGAAATACTATACAGCCGGTTGGATGGCAGCCTCACCCCCGGGATGAGGTTGATAACACAATCATAAGAGCGGTGAGGCGGCAGCGACAACACTCTTGATTTGCAAAAGACCTCAGCTAAATCATGATATGCCTGGGGAACGAAGCTGAGGTCCGGCGGCTCGGTCGGGGAGAGGAAAACGGACAGAGATGAGGAACATTCCACTGAACGCATACAGTGGGCCAAACAAAATGGGCTCCAGGCGGAGATGGTATTTCTGTTCCAATTGATCATGGGGTTATGCTGCCAGAGCCACGGCTAACCAAGAACCACCGGGGAAGATGATACGGGGAAAACCAGGAACAACAGTTCCTCCCGGTGGTTCCCAGAAAGGAGGATGGATATAGGTACCGTGCTGCGAGCGACTATCATGACCTCACGGCCAGATATAGTTGTGATCCCCTGACCATGCTTAACAAACTCAGCAGACATGAAATTACCCTCTGACCCCAAGTCAACCAGCGCCTCAGTCCTCCTCTTGACCCCTGGCAATTGCACGAGGGCCAAAATTGAAAAATTACCGGGGGGAGAAGATTTAGTTCCGCCTGCCAGACCCCCCATGGTTACTGATGGGCCGCGTCTTTTAGCCGCTGGCGGCATTCGTCCAGACTGTGGTTCCTTAACCCACAGTACGTGCATGTGCCAGCCCTTCGCCTTCGCCGGAGCTCATCATCGGTAAAGTGCCGAGAGAGCTCCATCAGTTCGGGCGAAGAGCTGGCGCCGCCAGTGCCAGTACCCATGGCAGACACACGCTCAGCACACAGGCGAGAGCGCTCACGGTAACGGTTATCCAATCCAACTGCCTGATCTATGAGACTGTCGAGAGTCTCCGGGACAGGGTGAACCGCCAGATCGTCACGGAGTTGATCATTCAACCCGTGGAGGAACGCACTGCGTAACGCAATATCGTTCCACCCCGAATCAGACACAACAACCCGGAACTCTACCGAGTACTCGGCCACAGACCGGGTGCCCTGGTGGAGCGTCATCAGGCAGCTCATTACATTGCCCTGACTCTCGGTCCAGCCAAACACGCTGGAGAATGCGGCCACAAATTGCTCAAACATATACCAACGCCCCTCGGGGTTGTCTAATGTGGACCGTGCCCAATCGAGGGCTCAGTCCCTGAGCAACAGAGTAAAAAACTGGATCTTAGCCACATTGTCCGGGTACTCCTCCTGGACCTGCTCCAGGTACATTTGAACCTGGATTAGAAAACCCTTACATTTCCCCACCTCCTCCGCGTACAGGGAAGGTGTGGGAACAGAGGTAGGTCGGCGCACCGTGGTGCGTGGAGCAGGCTGGGGGGGAGTGGCTGGAGGAGGCGCTGAAGCCCAGAGTGTCATCATGTTGGATACTTATTGCATCAACACAGCGAGCTGGCGCTCAGTCGCCGCTAGACGGCTCAGAGCGGACTGCTCCTGTGGTGGGGCATCGGCTGCGCTATCTTCCTGGCTGGCTCATTCTGTCATGATTAATAAAGCTTGACAGCACACGCGCACGATGCCAAAGCACAGGAGAAACCACACAGAGGGGCGCGTTTGAAAGTTTTATTAAATATCAAAAACCCAAAGCGCACAGCTGCAGAAACAGTCACTCGCCAGAGGAATGGTCCTGTGGAGAGAAGACGAGAGCTATGAGCAGATGAATGGAGTAAGGGGAAATGGGCGAGCCAAATTGCCACTTACTTGGGAAATCCAGGGAGAACCGGCAGGACCCAGCGAGGAATAGATGAACCAGTAGGGTAGGGGGGAAAGATGAGCTGATAGTGCCTGACCGGGTGGAGTAGGAAGCTGAGGACAGTGAGATGTGGCAGGAGAGTGCACGCAGTCCAGGAGACAAACCTACACGGTGGCAGCAACCTGAGAAAAGAAGAGAAATAAGGTTAGACGGCGTATTCACACTTATAACTTTAAACTTGCTTGCCTGTTTGCGGGCAGTATACCCAGATGAGCCAGCGTTGACTGCGCGGAAGGAGCCTCCTTAAGTATGCTGGCTGATGAGCAGGTGCAGGTATGTCTTCTGCCTCAGGTGTCGTGATGAGTTGATGAATGTGAGGCAGGATGGGAGGAGCTCTCTCTCGCTGCCCATGACACTTAAATGTTTCAGATCATCAAACAATTTAAATATTAGACAAAGATAACACAAATAAACACAAAATGCAGTTTTTAAATGAAGGTGTTTATTATTAGGGGTAAAAAAAATTCCAAACCTACATGGCCCTGTGTGAAAAAGTGATTGCCCCCCCCCCCCAGGCCTGATTACTACCACACCTGTTCTCAGTCAAGAGATCACTTAAGTAGGACCTGCCTGACAAAGTAAAGTAGACCAAAAGATCCTCAAACGCTAGACATCATGCTGCGATCCAAAGAAATTCAAGAACAAATGAGAAACAAAGTAACTGAGATCTATCAGTCTGGAAAAGGTTGTAAAGCAATTTCTAAAGCTTTGGGACTCCAGCAAACCACAGTGAGAGCCATTAACCATAAATGGTGAAAACATGGAACAGCGGTGAACCTTCCCAGGAGTGGCCGGCTGACAAAAAATTACCCCAAGAGCGCAGTAACGACTCATCCAAGAGGTCACAAAAGACCCCACAACAACATCCAAAGAACTGCAGGCCTCACTTGCTTCAGTCAGGGTCAGTGTTCATGGCTCCACCATAAGAAAGAGACTGAGCAAAAATAGCCTGCATGGCAGAGTTCCAAGACAAAAACCACTGCTGAGCAAAAAGAACATAAAGGCTCATCTCAGTGTTGCCAGAAAACATCTTGATGATCCCCAAGACTTTTGGGAAAATACTCTGTGGACTGATGAGACAAAAGTTGAACTTTTTGGAAGATGTGTGTCCTATTACATCCGGCGTAAAAGTAACACAGCATTTCAGAAAAGAAACATCATACCAGCAGTAAAATATGGTGGTGGTAGTGTGATGGTCTGGGGCTGTTTTGCTGCTTCAGGACGTAGAAGACTTGCTGTGGTTTAAATGGAACCATGAAGTCTGCTGTCTACCAGAAAATCCTAAAGGAGAACGTCCGGCCATCTGTTCGTGACCTCAAGCAGCAGGACAATGATCCAAAACACACCAGCAGGTCCACCTCTGAATGGCTTAAGATAAACAAAATAAAGACTTTGGAGTGGCCTAGTCAAAATCCTGACCTTAATCCAATTGAGATGCTGTGGCATGACCTTAAAAGGGTAGTTCATGCTCGAAAACCCTCCAAAGTGGCTGAATTACAGCGATTCTGCAAAGATGAGTGGGCCAAAATTCCTCCACAGCACTGTAAAAGACTTATTACCAGTTATCGCAAACGCTTGATTGCAGTTGTTGCTGCTAAGGGTGGCTCAAGCAGTTATTAGGTTTAGGGGGCAATCACTTTTTCACACAGGGCCATGTAGGTGTAGCGGACTTGAAACTGTTCTCTGCGTCTGCATTGTATTGTGTAGGGAAATAACTCCAATAGTGGGTTCACAGCTGGCACTTTATTCTATGAAAGACAAGGATTAATCAGTGGGGCACACACAGCAGCAGCACACTCTCATTCCATCTGTGCAGGGTCCATGCAGTTTTTGCCAGGAAAACCCCTGCATGCGCAATGAGCCCATTTCCTGTGTCCCACCAATTAATTACCCACTGACAACAAGGAAAATCGGAACCTCTAAATTATAAATTTGTTCCACTGACTCAAAATGAACTAGATTATTAATATTATCACTTTACTGTAGTTTTGAAGAAGTTCACTTAAAAATAAAAATAAACATAATGAACATAATGCCTCAGCTACATAGGTTTGGATCCCCCCCCCCTTTAATAATAAACACCTTCATTTAAAAACTGCATTTTATGTTTACTTGTGTTATCTTTGTCTAATATTTAAATTTGTTTGAAGCTCTGAAATATTTAAGTGTGACAAACACACAAAAAAATGAGAAATCAGGAAGGGGGCAAACACTTTTTCACACCACTGTATATACACATACACCATATTTAGAATTATAGGCCTATTGCTTTACAAGCTCTTGCTCACCAACGATAATGAAACATAAATTAGTCTTAAATATTATGTCATTTAACATCCAAGAGGAAAGTTTATTTTTGTAATGCTGTATGAGATATGGGTGGATATTTAATTTCACTGTTGGGGGGACAATAAACAGAACTGTTTCTCAAAAGTAAAGACTGATATATATATTTGATATATTGGAATATAAATACTATAAGCATTATTGTAGGCAGGGCTGTTTCTAGCTTTTGGGGGGCCCAAGGGAAGATTGTGTTTAGGGGCCCATGTTTTTGTAATGAGGAAGAGTTCAAACCTTGAAAACAGGAAAAAAAACAAAAAACAAAAAAAACAACTCTCATCCCAACAAAAGCTTTAAGCAATAAACTTGGGTCATTGTCCAGATTAACAGAAAAAAATACATAGAATAAAAAAATAACCAGCATAAATATGAACACTGCAAATTTACAATAAAATATTTTAAACTTTACCAAAAAAAGAACACAAAAAGGACAAAAAGTTATGAGAAAAAGGTGCAAAATTACAAGAAAAAAAGCAGCAAATTTATGAGAAAAAAATTGTTAGTTTATGAGAAAAAAAATCTATTTTGCAAAAAAAATGTCACAAATTTTCAAGAAAAACTTTGGGAATTTATAAGTAAAAAGCACGCAAATTTATATGAAAAAGTTCCAGCTTTACAGGAAAAAAAGTTTCATTTTAAAAGAAAAAAAAATGCAAATTATGAGTTAAAAAAGTCAAATTTATGAGAAAAATGTTGGGAATCTATGAGAAAAAAGTTGCTAGTATGTGCGAAAAAAGTTGCACATTTACAAGAAAAAGTAACAAACTTGTGAGAAAAAAAAGTCAAATTCACGAGACAAAATTTTTGCATTTATGAGTAGCATTGGTGCTCCAAATACATTTTATTCAGCTATGTAACATGATCTAGAAAGGTTTCTGATGATACTAGGGGGGCAATTCTGTCTTTTTTCCCAGGTTTGGGAAGGGGGCATGTCCCCCCCCCCGCCCCCCCGTTTTACGCCTTTGTGTATTGAGGGTAAAAATGACCATTTTGCTGCTGGAATTCAGTTTATTCATATTTTTTAACGGGCAAATGGTTGCCATAAGACGTCTTGTGTGTTTGCTGCTTGGCTCCACCTTTCCAGAGTGGCTGGGTGACCTCAGCAGTGGGCTGGATTGCTGGGGTGGGATTTTCAGCCTTTCGCTCCGCCGCGTCTCGCTGCCTGCCTGCTGCCCGTCTCAGGATCTGTGCGGCTGCAGCGAGTCACGGTCACACAGCGCGGGACCATTCACTCATGCACCCTGGATTCCCCCCCCCCTTTTTTTTTCCTCCCCCCACATGCGGCTCCAATCGGAATAAATAACTAAGGAATGTGGAAATTACAGAATGTCCAACAGCGTTGGAAAGAGATTTAAACCCACGAAATACATCCCGGTGTCCACTGCTGCCACTCTCCTTGTGGGATCGACCACTTTATTTTTCGTCTTCACGTAAGTTTGCGCTGATGATCTGCATCCGATATATGTGTGTGTATGTGGTGTGGACCACCCCTCAGGTTACTGGAAGTTTGCATGGGTGGATTCGGTTGTCTAGGTGTGATGAGTGGTTTTTAGGGAGAATTTTCATCCCATTGGCTCATTTGTGGCGCTAGTTTTGGTTATATGCAGCCATGAATTGGCAATTGGACCACACAGCCTACCTATGCAGTGAACTTCTTAACATAGCATACAAGTGTAAGATATCGATCAGGTACACTGTCTTTTCTTCAAAGAATTGCCAAGGGGTTGTTGCTACAGTAAAAAAAAAAAAAAAAAATATGTTGCATTGGCCCAGAAAGCAGCAGTGCTGATAGTGAAAGTGGCAGAATTATGGGGCTCTATTAGTACCTAATGTAACCTAGGCAGGGATTGTGAATTTTCTTTGGATTATGGACAACCTCTAACCAAACCCAAGAGGTATGAGGTCTTACTCTAACACAAAAAAAAATCCAATTTAGGTGAATTATTGTGTACCTACAAGCACAGTGGTTCATCGGCACAAGCTGGAATCAGGCCATCACCACCAGGTCTCTCAAGCACCATCTAGTAACAAGGGTTTTTGTCCCATACGCCTCCATCCAGAATGAACAAGGAAATGAGAGCTGATGCTGTGACAAGCTGAGACACCAGCAGAAGGGAGGAAAAAGACTTTCTGGTTTCATTTATCTCTCCCCCTCAAGTGAAAACCCCTAGGTGAGAAAAGATGATCAATAATATCAACATTTTTTCTCCGTCTTAAATCAATAATGTATCCTGAGAGGGATTACGTAATCATTTTGGGAGCTTCTGCTCTATGGCAAGGTGCCTCCTATAGAGTAAAATTGCTGAATGTTTGTGGTATCAATTGTGGTGTGTTTTAGAAACCATATTTCACAGTTGTCAATGGGAAACATGTTGGATGTAGCAGTGATTTCACCCAATCTTTATGTAACTAGTTTCTGTTTCTACTCTGTATTGCCAAAAGTATTGGAGCACCCCTCCAAATGACTGGGCATCGATGCACAAAGCAAGGTCCATAAAGACATGGATGAGTGAGTTTGCTGTGGAGGAACTTGACTGGACTGCACAGAGCCCTGACCTCAACCTGATGGAAAACATTTATGATGAGTTAGAGCGGAGACTGTGAGTCAGGCCTTCTCATCCAACATCAGTGCGTGACCTCACATACACGCTTCTGGAAGAATGGCCAAAAATTCCCATAAACACACGCCTAAACCTTGTGGAAAGCCACCCTTTGCAGCTATAACAGCTTCAACTCTTCAGGGAAGGTGTTGGTGCCCATTCATTTGGGGGGGATGTCCCAATATTTTTGATAATATAGTGTATGGGGATATGCTTTTAACTCTGATTTGTACTACGCATGTCATTCTAAACAAGAGTACATTAGATGGCGTGCAGATGGGGAGAAATGCTCTGGACATTGGCTGAGACTACAGGAAACATTGTGAGTTGAGTCGTTAAACTTGGGTTGTACCTTTAACATCCACACCGCTCTTCACTGAACCATGTCAGCATTTGCATAAGCAAATGGCCTGATTTACAAGTCTTAATGCAGATGATTTGATAGGAGACCTGCAGGTTGGACGTACTGCTGGCAAATGGCAACAATAATGTTTTCTTGCCATAGATCTTTTAAGAGCATTATTAGTCCTTTTGCTGGGACCCATGCTGCTCATCCCCAAGCAGATGGTTCAGGAGTGAGGATTAAGACTTTACTCTGTTGCTCCTTCATTTGCCAGTAAAAGGCCTCTGAGGATTGAGTCATGTATAATGGAACCCCCTGGGGAGCAGTACACGTCCAAACTAGGCCATGCCTCCTCATTCACAGACACACATAGAGTCCATTACTTTGAGCTCAGTCTGGCCTTGGAGAGCAAAGGTATACACAGTTACAGGGCAAGCCACAGAATGGCGGTATGGCTTTGTTCCAAATATCTTAACCACAGTAAAAGGCGCACAAGCATGAACATCAGTGGTACATGAAAACGCAGTTTGCCAAGGACACAAATCTTTTTTTATTCCTGGCCCGTGGTGTGTTAGCGGTCTCCCTGTTGCCAGGAGGCCACTTGGTGTCATATGGGCAGTGGAGGATGAGGCAGAGCGGCTCACATGTGCACAGTGTCCACGGTGTGCTTACTGACTCCTGGCAGTTTGTGTTTCCCACTGAACGATTCAACCATATTAGAACAAAATTTCTTATTTGTAGAATTATGTATGTAATTATTCACATCCCCGCAGCATAGCCACAGCTCATCATTAAAAAAAAAAAAATACAGATGTGAAATTAAAGGTCTCATACTGTGTGTTTTCGAGGGATTTACTTTAAGTTTTGGAATCCTGAAGGACATGTACAGATCAAAACTCATTCTGCATTTTTGGAAAAAAAAAACAGCTTTCCAGCCTGTTTGTTGTTAATATTAATAAGCCTTTAATCTGACTGGGTAAAGGTTTATTTTTGAGTGGGCCAATCACAAGTAACGAGGCAGTCAGAGTGTGTTTGTTCTCCTCACTAGAGAACTGAAAGTAGGGCTTGTTGCTTTGTGATGTCATAAAAACAAGGAAGTGCAATATGCTTGTTTGTTTAAAAATTTTTAACTAAATGAGCTCAGTGTGTATTTCTTTGTGACGTGAGTGTTTTGACATTTTAACCATATACATGTGACCAGTGGACATATTTTACAAGGTTAAAATTAGGGATGGGAATCAGTACGGTGTTACCGTGACACCTGGGGCATGATCTGATACTGTCACGATCTTGTGATATGCTGAATATTGTGATATTATATATTGCAATTTCCCATCCCGATCTTTCTCTTGTTCAACTCCCGGCTAGACCTCACGAGTCACTCTTTTGCTGTGTTAATCGAAACAGACAGTGAGCATTTAGCACCATTTAGTGAACTGAAAAGTCAACTTCTTTTTATTACTCTGGTACCTAAATAGGTAAGTTTGTGTTTGCAACATTTATTAATAATTGTTAATAAAATATGAGATGAGATGAGAGATGCTTTATTTCGAACAAAAAAGGAAAAAACAAAACAACTGACAAGTGCAATAAAAGTGACCGTGTACAGTGCTCGAAAGGGAAAAGGAAGACGTTAACTTATTTACAACAACTCCTCTTTTCCCTAAATACATCCCGTGTGAAATATATTGTATACATATTACCTCAGTTAAGAACCCCAAGTAGACAATTAACTGTATTTTATACATATCAACACTGACACCCATCCATCCCTACATACAGTCCATACAGCTATACCCAGCTCCAAACAACATAGATATACACAGTACCGTCCCACCTACAATACCAGTGTCCCAGAGTGAGTTTAGTGCATCGTACATATTAATACTACACCTCTAACATATATCCTTTTAGCAAATAATATTTATACCTATTTTTGAATTGATTTCTGTTTGTACATAGTTTTAGTTCCAGCTCCAGACTGTTCCACAAATCCACCTCACAGAACGATATGCACAGACTTTTCTTTGTTGTTCGTACCTTAGGTTTAGTAAAGTTTAAGTCTCCTCTCAAATTATAATCATTGTCTCTTTTTTTTTGAATATTTTTTTGTATATTAGTTGGGAGTTGATTATTAATTGCCCTGTACATGACTTATGCAGTCTTAAATTTAACTAAATTCATGAACTTTATGGCATGTGACTTTAAAAACAACGACTTGGTATGGTCTCTATATCCTGGAGAAGGCGTGGGACTATATAAGCATTGGCTTCTTCCCACTCCTTTTGAACAAAGACATTTTTTTATGTTTATTTTTTTGGTTTTGATTTCTTGTTTTAAAATTTTTTTGTCTTGATGTTCAAATAAATCAAATCAATCAATCCTACATTATTTATTATCCTAATAGCTTTTTTTTTTTTGTAATGTGCATATTGGCTGTAGGTTGGTCTTGTACGTAGGTGTTTCCCCAGACCTCTACACAGTAGTTAAGATATGGTAAAAACAGAGAATTGTACAGTAAGAATAATGATTTATAGTCCAAGATGTGTCTTGTCTTCCCCAGTATGCCTATACATTTTGCCAACTTGGCCCGGATGTGACTGATGTGAGGTTTCCACCAGATTTTATTGTCTAGCATCACCCCCAGAAACTTATTTTCCTGTACTATTTCAATTCTGGTATCATCGATTGTTACCATTATTTCATGATTTATTTTAAAATTTCCAGACAACATAATCTTTGTTTTTTCAGATTTAGAGATAATTTATTTTCGTTGAACCACTGCGTTAACCTTTTCATTTCAGTTGTGACCACCTCTAAAACCTGCTGCAAATTCTCACCAGTGCAAAGGATATTTGTGTCATCCGCAAACAAAATAAATTTCAGAATTTTTGATACTTGGCATATGTCATTTATATATAAGATAAAGTTTGGGTCTCAAAACTGACCTCTGGGGCACACCACAAGTGATGTCCATGAAGGGTGATTTGTGCTCACCAATTTGTACAAATTTTGTCTGTTACTTAAATAACTTTCCACCCAACTCAGTCCGACCCCTCTTATCCCATACCTTTCCAATTTCCTCAGTAAAATTCTATGATCATTGGTGTCAAAAGCTTTCTTTAAATCTGTAAATACTCCTACAGCAAACTTTTTTTTTTACCTCCGCCAAGGAGGTTATGTTTTTGCTGGCGTTTGTCTGTCTGTTTGTTAGCAACATAACTCCGCCAAGGCTCCTTCCTTCCCTCCCTTTGTCCATCCATCTGTTTGTATCTCCCCGCCTTCATCCCACCATACATTGCAAGATTGGGCCTTGGTAAAGGTATGCACTCACAGATCAGCTCCAAAATGTAATGGGTTTGTCTGCAGGCCAAGGACCATCTCTGGTTAAAATTTGAGCAAAATCCATCCAGTAGTTTTTACATAATCCTACTAAACCACTGCAAGAAGATTGAGCCTTGGCGGAGGTATGCAGTCTTGGATCACCCCCAAAATGTAATGGGTTTGTGTGTAGGTCAAGAACCACTTCTGGTGAAAATTTCATCCAAATCCATCCAGTAGTTTTGGAGTACTGTTGCTAACAGTCTGTGAGGATATAAGAGCCTTGGTGGAGGTATGCATTCTCAGATCATCTGGGAAAATGTAATGGCTTCCCCTCTAGCCCAATAACCAACTCTGGTGAAAATTTCATCTAAATCCTGCTGCACAAATGCAAACAAAGCCCTTGGTGGAGGTATGCACTCTCAGATCATCACCAAAATCTAATCATCTGTTCCCCGTGCCATGATACACCTTTCCTGAAAAGTCATCAAAATCCATCCATAACTTTTTGAGTTATGTTGCTAACAAACAAACAGACAGACAGACAAACGCCGGCAAAAACATAACCTCCTTGGTGGAGGTAATAAAGCATCACTGGTGGATAGGGGTGTGTGGTCGATAGGATATGACCGGTCTCTGGAGTACAATAAACGCAGAAACAATCCCGAATGAGGGAATAGGCAAATGCTAGTGGTAGTGAACTGCCTTTGGTCCCAACCAGCGTATGATAAACTTTAGTAAAACATTGTAAAATAACGTCTAAAATGCCATACTGTATATATAATCAAGTGTTGGTCAATGAACAAAGATGTCTAACAGCAGTAAGACCCCATGATGGTCTGATAGCTAAGCTAGAGCTAGACAGCCTGATCTATCAGCCTCTCCCCACTGAAGCAAGCTCCAAGACAGTCTAATGTGAGACTGACATGATATACTGTATATTAGCAACTGTGGATTAGTGAACCAGGAGGGAACAGGGATGGTTAGCAGCATGACTGGAATTTAAAGAAAATTGCAATCAAAAAACGTGCTTGCAAAACTAACCCTACAGCAGCACTGTCAGTGTGTGGATTTTTAGACACTCATGGAGATCCTCCTTCATTTAGTGAGAGGTACTGAGACCAAGACAGACCCTGTTAGGGTGACAGGGTTGTGTTTTTTCAATGAGTTTTTCCATTGGTAGTTACTTCAGATACCCAAATAGACGTACCAAAACACTGAAAAAAGTGACCTTTTCATCATATGCCCACTTTTTACACTTTTCATTTACTGGGATGCTTTTGCGCTCACAAACTAACGCAGCCTTTACTGCTTCTGTGAGATTCTGTTATACTAAAGCACAGTCCTCTTATTGCGTTTAAATCTGTCCCTGTTCTGTATGGCTGCACGGAATAAGCTTTTTTTTTTTTTTTCAAACCTTTTAATGATTCTTCAGAATGGCCCTAATCACCAGTCTTGACCATATGCCAAACCTGTGCATGAAAAAGGACTGCCTGCATGACTGCTATTGCTAGATGCAAAACTTAATAGCCCATACTTCAGAGTATACATGGAGATATAAGGAAACAATCACCGATCATCTGGACAAGGCCTGCATTCAGCGGTTTTTGCTGTGCAGAGGTGAATTATGAGGGCAGCGATCAGTAGAGCCTGCGTATCGCTGGGCAGGGAGCGGTGCTGCATGCGAAAGCGGGCCTGGAAGGAATCTAATCTCCAGCTTCCACATCTGTTTCCTCCTTTTCACTGTAGTTCCAATGGCTCTGACTTCATTCAGGACCCACTGAAAGCTTTGTTTTGCATGTGCAACCACTCAGGGAATTCTTGTAGGGAGTTTGAAAAGGCATTTCCGGTGTGTTATTCAAATGAGTGTGGAGTTTTAAAAATGTGGGGAAAATCTGACTGCAGGGTTTCCTCTGATAACATTTCCTGGTGGCGACCCGCCACGCCTGTAAATTTCCCACCACTCCTATAAGGAAGTATAAATTTAAGAAAAAAATATGAAAGAATTACGGTCCGCAAGCGCGCATACGAACAACGCACATGACCATCATCTGCGCGGAGTTCAGAAGCGCTGCGCCCACATGACCGCTTCAGTTGCCAGGCAGTGTCTCTCTAGCGTGACTGTCCGAGAGAAACATGAGCTTATTAAATTACTTTAAACGCGGAAAAAAATCAGAAGAGGTACATAAGCACTGGAGGCATTTATCATGGTTTTAACCTGTGGGAAACGGGAGCAATAACGGAAGAGTCGCTTAGCTAAGAGGTGTGGTTAAGAGCTCGAGTTGGTTCGTTTTGTCTTCTTTTTGATCATTAGTTTTTTGTTTTTCTTATTTCAGACAAGAATGAAAAGGAGCTGTTTTTACCTTTACCTTAGTTAATATTAATTAACTAATTTATGTTCACTATTATGTACCTGGAAAGTTAAGATGACTGAAATTCACAAAGTCAGTGACTTTAATCCGTCAGCAGCCTTCAAACAAACTAAATGTGCCAACATTTGAATTTCGAAATAAGGGAGGTTTTCCTGCTGTCTGGGTGGTGAGGAGAGTTCTAAAAACTATAAATCTATAGAAATATTACAACAGAAATAACTGTATCTTTGGTCATTTAAGTTAATTTATTTGATTAAGTGCAATTTTATTAATTTTTTTCTTTGAAATCAGAGTTAAATTATTGTTGTGTTCTGGCTCTGCAAAATTATGGTCAAAAATGCAAATTGTTATAAGGAAAAAGCAAAAAAAAAAATAAATACCACAGTCTGTTTCAAATTTATTAAAAAACAGTAATTTTATTTAAAAAAATAGACAAAAATTAGCCATAAAATAATCCACAAACTTATAATGAAGTCTCAAATGTACAAGAAAAGTCAATTTTACAAGAGAAAGTTATAAATTTGAGGAAAATGGTTTCAAATTTAGTTAAATTTACAGAGAAAAGTAGAAAACTATAAGAAAATTGTTATAAATTTTGGAGAAAAACCTCAAACCTTCAAGACTGAAGTCATTACTCAAGTTTTTAAGTGGGTGCTCTTTGTACCCTTACCTCACCTAGAAATTTTTGGTAGTCTACTTTTAATTATTAATTTCAAAGCACTGCTTTTACGTGAGTAGAATTTCTGGCTACTATACTCACCTGTGATCATATAATTTAAGTATGCATGAGTACATTACTATTATGAATGTTTTTTTCCCTTCCCTACTCTCTCAATGAAAAAAAAAAAAAGAAACACTAGAATAAAAATACACATATTTTTGTCATTTATGTAAACCATGACAAAAAATCCTGCAGGACAAAACATGACACTTGATATTTTTTGACCTGTTTGTATAAAACCATAGACAGAGAGAGAATCTGAATTAGACAGAGCTCAGAGAGGGCGAGATGAGACAGAAGAGAGGAGCCAAGGAGAGGAAAGTGTTCAGGCAGAGGGTCCAGGAGAGGTCAGAGTAGAGGAAGGAGAGAAGGATGACACCACTAAAAAGTCCAAACACAGGACATCTGGGTGGGACCCCAACTGACCCAATATTCCAACATTCAAGCCTTGGTAGTACAATACTTCAAATGGTAAGTTCCATATGCAAATTTACTGTGCAAAATAAAAAAAAAGATATAAATAGTATAAAATTAACATATTCCGGTTACAATAGTGTCATGTGTTTTCTGACCCCCCCCCCCCCCCCCCCCCCCCGGAAAAATATGTTGCCTGCGCGCCACGGTCTTTAAGCCAGAGAAAACACTGGACTGACAGCTAACATATTATGGGTTGATAAATTCGTATATTTAGTCTTTTTTATTACAGCATAAACTCCTCTAGAAAAGCATTGTTACAGGGCAGTGGTTACTACCTATGAAACGATGTAGAAGCATGAAGAAAGTGGTTAAGGACGATGCCTCCTTTTGTACAGAACCACTGCTACAGGGGTATTTTGAAATAAAGTGCTTTCATTAATCTCAGTAATATGTCTAGAAATCCCTCTGTGGTATTCATACTTTGTGTGACATGTTTGTGTGCTGCTAAGGACCAGTACCCATTGTGAACTGGCTCTGATGAGCAAGGGTATAATTTTACAGCTTAAAAAAAACGTTAAAGCAATATTAAGGGCCCTTTACACAGCATGTAGATTGTTGGGAGACCATCCAGAGATCAAAAATTGGCCCAATCTCTTGATCTCCTTAAGCCTTGGAAAAGCTGTTAATGTGTAAATGTTTGGGAGATCCTTTTGTGTTTTGGACTGAGTCAAAACTTTGAGGAGAGCGTGGTGACCGTGGAAATCACTGGATCATTGAGAGATCATTGAGGGTAGTATCTCACGGAGCAGCAAATGTTGGTGAATGTGGTGACTTTTGGATTCGCCAACTTTTCTGCTGAATGTCGCTGAAAATCAGTCAAAATCAATCTCGCAGTGCAGCAAATGCTGAGGAAAACAACAAACCCAAATTCCAAGTCGAAATATTGTCATTTAGAGCATTTATTTACAGAAAATGTCAACTGGCCAAAACAACAAAAGAGATGTTGCTTTTAGATCAAATAATGCAAAGGAAACGGGTTCATGTTCATCTTAAACACTACAATACTTTCATGTGTCTTACCATGCTTAGATGATCACCTAATTACTTAGATGATCACCTAATTAGTACCCCTTAAGTAGATTGAGGTGTACTTGTGTTGGAATTCATCAAATGCTCAAATGCTCAAATTGAATGGATGCCATACATGTAGAGATGTTAATTTAGAAAAGATTTTGCAGTGGTCTCTTATTTTTTCCAGTGCATGTTTGTCCATTTATTATAGTCACGATGCTTTAGTTTATCATGTTTGCAGATCTGCTATTGTCAGTGATCATTAATGCCGTGGAGCTTGGTGTGAGTGTCCATCAGAGCCTTCTTCCTGTGAGATGTTAGAGGCTCAGAGGCATCCTGGTTTCACTGTAGGCAAATGAATTGCAGATCTTGTTCATGCTCAATGTGGGGAGCCAGACCATCTTGGCCTGATTTAAATATTGCTCATATGACTCAGAGACTGATTTGGGTTTAGTTTGTTTATTTAAATGCATGATTGGAGATGTGATGGCCAGTCTGACATGTCATTGGGGGCAGAGCATTTCTCGAGAGGAGGGAGTCAGCAGCTGGCCTCATGACCCTTTCAGTGTCATAACCAGGCATCTATCAAGTCTTAAAGCAGACAGGCTCACCCTTGCACACATTAACCTAGTAAGCTTTTCCAAATATAACCAGAGATTCCCACTAGAGGAGCAAATAATCATCAGCCTTTTAGGCAAGCTCATCAGCATTTGTCATCCTTCTATTGAATAAAGTAGTTCTCTCAAATGCCCCGCAGCATGGTTAGCTTCCCTGATCTCACCAGACTAAAACTCTCTCTCCTCACAAATCCAAACTTGATCCATGGGCCAACCCATCATGCCACGAGAAAAAAAAAAAAGCCTGTCTTCACACACTCCACTTTACATTTAGGTTTCAGCCCGTCAGCCGAGGTAGATAAAGAGCAATCCTGTCCCCCAGTCACAGAGAGGACAAAACTGATAATCTCGACAAGGCCAATAGCAGCTGCTAGACATACACGCACGCACGCACGCACGCACGCACACAAGGGTCTAACCATCCCCATGGCCTCTTTATAAAATCCATCTCCGGGCTTGGAGAAGTTACTGCTGTATTTTTTGCACTGGGAATAAAACAAGTAGCAGATCAGTGCACCGTGGCTAGCTTTGTCTGATTAGATAACAATGTAATTTTCTCTGTAAGTCCTTATCCTCTAGCACCTTGGAGTGAGAGGCTGGAGACTGACAGTTGCAGTGCGGTGCTGTGTCATGTCCGCTCTCAGAAGGTAGTTTTGGTGACTGGCAGCAATGGTTGTTGAAGAGACCTCTGTTTTTGTATTCCTCAGCATTACACTCCTATTGCTTTCAGTGACATAGCTTTAGTTTCCACAGTGGTTTGTGGTTAATTCCCATCCTTGTAGTGGTATGTGGTCAACCACAGATTGACCAGTGATTTTGCGACCTGCCATTACCTCAAAGCTGATGCAGCAGCTAGAAGATGTGTCAAGCCCAATATATGATTCCTTTTTCTAAAACAGGGTGTCAAACTCATTCCATGGAGGGCCAAGACCCTGCAGGTTTTACCTCCACCCAGTGCCTTCAACAGGTGATTTCACTGAATATCTTCCCACTGATTGCTGATCAGTGAAAACACCTGCTGAAGATACTGGGTGGAAGTAAAACATGCAGGGTCTTGGCCCTCCATGGAATGAGTTTGACACCTCTGTTCTAAAATATTAGTTATGTCTGACTGATGAACTTGCAAATAGCCATGCCTGTGTGTGACTGCGAAACACTCAAGTGATTTTTGTGCAAAAAAAGTCAGAACTCCTTTGAAATCCATCAGCATTGTTGTGTTTTTATCCCCCGCCGGTCGAAGCCCAAAGGGCCCAAAGGGTTGACCAGCAGGGCATTATGTTATGAGTCCATCCGTCCGTCCGTCTGTCTCACTTCTGTGAAATCAACTCCTCCTACAGTTTTGTTCCAATTGTTTTGAAACTTGGTACCAGGGTTTGGTATACTCTGATGATGCGCTTATTGCAATTTGACTCTTGTTGGATGACCTTGAGGTTAAAGGTCAGAGGTCGCATTTTCCCTAAATGTTTTAAATGCAGTAACTACTGAAAGAAATGATGTAGGCTTTTCAAATCACTACAGTAGTTGTATCTGAGATGCATCTTGGATGACTTTCACCTTGGGATCCTGACCTCTGACTATGGGTTTGGGGTCAAAAAGTCAAAGGTCAAGGTTAACATTCCCTATGCCTTATTCAGGGCTTGACATAAACTTTTTTGCTCACCAGCCACTGTGGCTAGTGATTTTCCAAAGTTACTAGCCACTCAGCCTTTTCACTAGCCACAATTTTGTGGTTTGAAAATTATGTTTAATATGATCAAATTTGACTCTCACATGCTAAATTTGACTTGAACTAAATTTACAACCTTTTTAAATGTAAATTACCCTTATACATACATTAAAAATAGCAAGAGGAACACTCTTTAATTATTAACAGCAGTAAATACTAACAGTCAAGAAAAATATTTGCGATATGAGTGAAGTACAGGTAGATTTGGGGTCTGTCCAAATCCTCATTTGTATCTCTTCCCCTTTGCCTACCCACACCCCTTGGTCCTTGAACTCAAAGGCCAAGGGGTAGGGGTTGAAAATTACCCCTGTGAATTGGAACACCCCTTCAGGGCTGCACGGCATCATTAGTACTTGCTGATGGATTTAATCTAAATCTACACTACCTGTTTTCACCAGTAAAAAAAGAAGATAAAGAAAACTGATGAGAAAACAGTCTCATCTTAAGGACAAAAATGTCTCAAATTTACATGAACAATTCTAATCAGTTGAAAAAGTCAGAAATTTTCTGGAAAGAAAGCTGTAAATTCCGAGGAAATACTTGGACGCCCTGATGGGCTGTTTCTGGCCCACGGGCCACATGTTTGACACCCCTGGACCAGCACATTGAAAATACATAATTAGACGTTTTACTTCCATGAAATAGCTGCAAATCACAGATATCATAGATAATCACAGATAAAAGTTCACTTCAGAAGAAGCTTCATTTGCTCTTTACAGCAACATAAAGCTTAGTCACTTTTTCTCTCCGTCACACGAAAACTTAAATTTGCACAACTAACGGGAGTTTCTTGCTCTAAAAATAGTCACATTTAACTACAGAGGAAGGAGCTAATGTGGGGGGAGAGAGAGCAGAGGTTATTCTCACCACTGGGAGGAGGATCAGGGGCAGTTATCCTGTGATCTGATCGCTGAGAGCAGCTTCTGTCTGTTCATCGTCGTTTCTCCAGACTGGCTATAAAATGAACCGAACTGTGGAGCAGACCGTCTGCGCCTTCACCTGTACCCAACATGCTGAGCACGGACTCTGTTCTGTGTACCGGGGCTGCTGCCACCGACAGTGGACCAATAAGAATACACTGTGTGTGCATATAGTGCTTATGGGAGTTGTAGTTTTGTACTCTGATTGCGTTAGGCTTATTATTTAGATGTCGCTTAAGAAAACTACACCCGTTAAAGTGGCTAGTGGGAGTTGCTGTCTTACCCGCCACCGGTGGAATCCATCCGCCAGTGACGGGTTGGCGGTTGTTGATGTCAAGCCATGGTCTTACAATGAGTAAAGCTAGGGTCACCAAACTTGGCATGCAGGTTCACCCTGTGACCCTGAAGTGTGACTATGGTTTTGAGATTGCAACGTCAAAGGTCAACATTAAAATGGCTTATAAACCATATCTCAACAACAAAGAAAGGTAGGGCCACCAAACCTGGTACACAGGTTCACGCTGAGACCATGACCTCTGACTACAGGTTTGGGGTCAAAAGGTCAAAGGTCAAGGTTAGCACTCCCTATGCCCTCTTACTATACAACGTGTAAAGCTCTCTAGGGTCTCCAAACTTGCCACACAGGTTCACCTCGGGATGCTGCCCTACAGCTGTGGGTTGAATACTTTGTTGTGTAGTCATGGATGATGGGTTTATCGTAATTTGGTTCTGCTACAGTAATTATATTGAAAAGTTGAAAACTGCTCTCTGTCAGTAAGTATTGGGATCTTCAAAGAAAACGGAGGTGCGGGGATATTGCGCTCACCTCAGAGTGCTCTTGTCATCTATTTGGAGCAGAGATTTGACTGAATATAGTGAATTAGCTGTCATTCACTCGTTTATTATTATTATTACTTTAGAATACCAGTACATTTTCTGCTTTCTGAAACATTGTTCTTTTTCCCCAAAAGACCATTAAAGATTTTTTTTAATCATGTTAACATTATGCAGAAGGTTCCAGCCCTCCTGAACATTTGATAGATAAGTTAGTCTAGAAACTGAAGCCAGATGCTTTGCCAATATTTTAGAATTTCAAACACATACAAAATACCAAGAGATTCCTACAATTTTAGCTTATTCTTGAAAATGTCTGCCTCCTTCACGTGGTTGAACAGTTGCTTTTTGTAAAAACACTTAAGAGATGATACATGAAAATGGATCAGTGCATCAAGAGGTACTCCTGGCCCTGGACTTTCTTGCAAAAGAGCTTGTTAATGTAAAAAAAAATAAATAAAATGTGGTTTTTGATTGGGCAGCTCTGTGTTGCTGCTAACAAATGGCTTGCTCATCCAGTATACACGCACACATCCAAACTAATCCTGTCCTCATATATAGAGCTGCCATGTCTGTCTAGCTGAGGTATGTTCAGCTGTTGTGTCCCTCAGAATAAAGCTAGTTGTAGTTCTCATTGGGGGTCAAGAGTTTAACATGAATAGATCCTTTAAAGGCTCCTGAGGGGACTGCGGAACTCTTTTAATATTTGTCTTTACTAAAGTATTGCTAATGATGGCGATAAAATAATTTTAAAGGGGTTTTGTGATGGAAAGTTCAGTTTTTCAGCACTTTTACAGTAGAATTTGGGTACCCAGAGTGGCTACCGATGCAAAAACTCAGAAAAACACAGCCGTCTCTCTTTATTAGGGTCTGCCTTGGCCTCATGAGGCCTCATTCAGTGAGCAGTTCAGATTTCCCTCCAGTTGTGATATAACAACCGGTGCTCAGTGGAATGATACTGCCCTCACAGCTAGTGCTGGATGATATGAGTCAAAAATATCTCGATATAATTATTCTGTATCTTGATACACAATTTGGGGAAGTGAACTGAAGAGGAGTTGTGACCTTTTAAATGTGTTTTTTACTTATAAAAGCTTTTATTAGTAGAAAGAATTGAATTACTGTATATCTACAGGGTTTAATTCCACTTATAAAATACAGCCGTGGACAAAATTGTTGGTACCCCTCTGTTAATGAAAGAAAAACCCACAATGGTCACAGAAATAACTTGAATCTGACAAAAGTGGTAATAAATAAATAGTCTATGAAAATTAACCAATGAAAATCAGACATTACTTTTGAATTGTGGTTCAACAGAATTACTTTAAAAAACAAACTCATGAAAGAGGCCTGGACAAAAATGATGGTACCCCTAGAAAAGATTGAAAATAATGTGACCATAGGGTCACATTATTTTCCTATGTGAACATGTCCCTGTGTGACCATAGGGACATGTTCAACCAAGATGTGTCCTCTAATTAACATCACAGGTGTCTACAAACTTGTAATCAGTCAGTCGGCCTATTTAAAGGGTGACAAGTAGTCACTGTGCTGTTTGGTGACATGGTGTGTACCACACTAAACATGGACCAGAGGACGCAAAGGAGAGAGTTGTCTCAGGAGATTAGAAAGAAAATTATAGACAAGCATGTTAAAGGTAAAGGCTATAAGACCATCTCCAAGCAGCTTGATGTTCCTGTGACTACAGTTGCACATATTATTCAGAAATTTAAGATCCACGGGACTGTAGCCAACCTCCCTGGACGTGGCCGCAGGAGGAGACGGATAATACGAATGGTAACAAAAGAGCCCAGAACAAGCTCTAAACACATTCATGGTGAACTCCAAGGTCAAGGTACATCAGTGTCAGATCGCACCATCCGTCGTTGTTTGAGCCAAAGTGGACTTCATGGGAGACGACCAAGGAGGACACCACTGTTGAAAACAAATGATAAAAAAGCCAGACTGGAATTTGCCAGACTGCATGTTGACAAGCCACAAAGCTTCTGGGAGAATGTCCTATGGACAGATGAGACAGAACTGGAACTTTTTGGCAAGGCACATCAGCTCTATGTTCACAGACAGAAAAATGAATCATACCAAGAAAAGAACACTGTCCCTACTGTGAAACATGGAGGAGGTTCTGTTATGTTGTGTGGCTGCTTTGCTGCATCTGGCACAGGGTGTCTTGAATGTGTGCAGGGTACAATGAAATCTCAAAACCATCAAGGTATTCTAGAGAGAAATGTGCTGCCAGTGTCAGACAGCTTGGTCTCAGTTGCAGGTCATGGGTCTTGCAACAGGCTAATGACCCAAAACACACAGCTAAAAACACCCAAGAATGGCTAAGAGTGAAACATTGGACTATTCTAAAGTGGCCTTCTATGAGCCCTGATCTAAATCCTATTGATCATCTGTGGAAGGAGCTGAAACATGCCGTTTGGAGAAGGCACCCTTCAAACCTGAGACAACTGGAGCAGTTTGCTCATGAGGAGTGGGCCAAAATACCTGCTGAGAGGTGCAGAAGTGTCATTGACAGTTACAGAAATCGTTTGATTGCAGTGATTGCCTCAAAAGGTTGTGCAACAAAATATTAAGTTAACCCCTTGCACTCCGGTCAATTTCCCTAAAAACGCCAAAAAATAACGTGCCCAAATTAAATCCAAAGCTGTTTTTCAACCCTTTGCAGCATCTTCATGGGGTTGGTCTCATTTAAAAGAAAACACTTTGAATTTTTTGGCAAAACAGTCATAATCTCTCTAAGTGCTCCGGCCACTGAGTTACAGTCATCTAAACATAGTGAACTTGAAGAAAATAAATTTGGCCTGGGTGTTTTTTTGGATACAAATGCTTGCAAATAACACACAGCTTCAGATCTGGGCTGGAAAATGCAACAGAAATGTAGAACCAAGTGTTATCCAGCTGAGGTCCAAATTTTGTAACAATACCACAAAAAATGAATATATTACACAGCTTTGTTCTCAGGTAGTTCCCAGGCGTTTTGGAACTGTGCCAAATTGTGCCAAATGGCACAGTTTGGAAAAACGTCTGTAACTTTTGAATGCTTCAATGTAGAAGCTTCATTTTGGGCTCTTATGAAAGGTGACACTCAGGGCTGTGTCTGTGTGTGTGTGTGGGGGGGGGGGTTGTCCCCCCCCCTCGCTACAGAGGAAAGACATCGCCCGTTGCGCCACGGTCCGTCATGCAGCGATGACGCACAGCTGTAATTTACCGATCAGTCAAAAGTCATTTTGATTACAATTTTCAGGGATAAAGGATGATTTAGCTTAGAACACCTTACCTCTTCACAGCAGAAGCGGAGCTGGCGAACTTCTTCCTCATTGTCAGACGAACGCGACGCTGGTCTCGCGACCCAATCAAAATATAATTCCATTATTGCGGTTTTGCGCTTCCATGATTACGGTTTTTGGCAAACGATTTTTCAAAACAAATAACAGTAATAATTAAAAAAAGACTGGCAAAGGCGTGTGTGTCACTCAGCCTTCGTCGTCAGCCTCCGTCGGTCTATGACCATGGAAGAAATCATAACGTCTACTCTGCTGGAACCAAAACAAAATAAGCACCGCCTGTTGCCGAACATGCCGATGCGCGAATGGCACTCCCTGTCACACAGGTTGCATTTGTGGATGGTCTCCGTGCTGCTGGGTCTGTGGGGTTCTTCCTGCGGGTCCTTTTTTGATCCGCAGCAGCAGTCAGTCTTCACCCAGCCTTAAAAAAAACAGCTCGCGAACTTCTCTGCTTCAATTGGCTCACTGCATTCACAGCGTTGGTTGGCGGGTCCTTCTGGCTAGGTTTTCAGTCATTGGTTCTTCAAGGTTTCAGAAACCCAATTCAAGGCTCTTATTAGTCGAGTGAGAGGTCAATCAGATGAACTAATCTGTTTGCGGCTGTGTATGCAGCTTTTATTTTCAGTGTGCGCTTGGACGCCTACACCACCTACATCACAATCTTCATCGTGCGTACTAGAGCGCACGAGAGCGCCCTCATGCGCTCTAGGACGCAGAGACTTGCCCGTCCGCGGTACAACGGAGCGCAAGAGGTTAAGGGTACCATCATTTTTGTCCAGGCCTGCTTAATGAGTTTGTTTTTTAAAATAATTCTGTTGAACCACAATTCAAAAGCATTGTCTGATTTTCATTGGTTAATTTTCATAGACTATTTATTTATTACCACTTTTGTCAGATTCAAGTTATTTCTGTGACCATTGTGGGTTTTTCTTTCATTAACAGAGGGGTACCAACAATTTTGTCCATGTGTGTAGTTGCATGATGATCAGCACAAATTAATTAAAAAAACATTGATATCTCAGAGAAAGCTCCATTTGTTCTTTAAAACAATATGTAACTAATGGAAGTACAATTACTTTATTTTCTAATGCTTAACCAAGCTTACTTTTGTACAAATGAAGTGGACTTGTATAAAAAGAAAACTTTATGCCCTGGAAAAGAAATCATTTTAATCGCAGAGGTAAAAATATTTCACTTTCCCACACACAGCATTTTGGTGGGCCAGCAGGCATATTAATCTTATATTATTAGATTATATTATCGCCAATTATCTCGATATAGTACATGATATTGCCCTATTCAAAAAATTGAATCGTAAATATATCAATATACCCTCATATCTTGTGACTTGAGGATTTATCTCTATCAATGGGAGCCTAGCCTGACTCACAGCTTTATCTCCACTCATTTTAATAATGGTGGGAGACGTGTCTTCATTAGAGTTGCCAGCTGTCCTGTTTATTGGGCTAAATGTGTTTGTCCCGATTGGGATGTGTGTTGTCTCGTAAATTCAAGACCACCTTAGAACAGGCTAGGCTGGGTTGAAGCCCAGGGGCCTACAAAGATTAGGGCCTATCATGAGCAAATGAAAAAGATTACATTGTTATGAATTGGCCAAATTCTATGTCTGTCACTTGATATTCATATGTGGCTGCTGATCGGTGTAATTTACAAGTGCCCCACGTGGGTACCAGTAACAATAGCCTATCAGAGGAATTGTTTTGACATGTGACTATGCAAGTGCCAGTGAAAGTAAGAAGTAATTAGCTTGGTCAAAATGTCCAGAAAAAAGTTTAAAAGTGACGCTTATAAAATTATTGAGAGGAAAAGAGCTTGGGGAAAACAAATTGCTCAAAAAATCCCAAAGCGTAAAGGATTTTTCTAAGCTGGAGCATCAAGTGGAGGAGGCTGCTACTGTATGGAGGAAACAGGTGGTCTGTTAAAGCATTCACCTGGAGGAGAAGGGCAAAGGGATAAGAAAGGCCATGATTACTTACATCAGACAGTTGTGCTTGGGACAGTGGACTCCGAACTTGTTAAAAAGTAGACTGGATCAAGCATGCATCCATAGAGTATGACAATATTTGTGAGCTGGACTTAAAGGACATAAAGGATTTTTCTTTAAGGGCCAGAAGACAGAACTTCTAAAAAGGTAAGACATGCTATTTGCAGTGTAGTTTCCAGCCACCTGTGCATTGTTTGAATCAGGAATACTTCACTGATGTAATTTTATGCCAAAGGCAGTATCTGTCACACTGTAAAAAGGGAAATCTCAGTAAGATAAAATATCCTAAATTAAGGCTTTATGCTTGTTTTTCTCTCACAAGATAATTTTGACAAGAATTGCTTTTTGTTGTGTAGTTTTCTGTAAAATTTTACTTGCTTTACAAATTTTTACTTGTTTTAAGCAATTTAATCTTACTTTGTTGGCAGATATTTTTTCTAATTTTAACTAGAATTATCTATTGCCAGAATTTTTTTTTGTTTATTTTAAGCAAAATTATCTGCCAACAGAGCAAGAAATTTTGACTTATCAAATTGTGTAAAACAAGTTAAAGCTACTGGAAAGCATGTAAATTTTCTTACATATAAACTGCACAGCAAGAATAAATATCTTGTCAGCCAAAAAAACAAGCATAAACAGCCTTAACTGCAGCAACTTTAAGATACGCTATTGGAGCTGGAATTACCGCGGCTGCTGGCACCAGACTTGCCCTCCAATGGATCCTCGTTAAAGGATTTAAAGTGTACTCATTCCAGTTACAGGGCCTCGAAAGAGTCCTGTATCGCTTCGGGCCCCGTGGGACACTTAATTTATTTCATTTTACTTATATTTGACTTTTTGCAGTGTAGTTGTGTTTTCTAGCTTAAAGTTGCATTATTTCTCAAAGAGAAACAAAAATGAGGCTGTAGCGGCTCAGGAGGTAGAGCAGGTCGCTCAATAACTGGAGGGTTTGCGGTTCGAATCCCACTCCCCCTACCTTGCTGTTATGTCCTTGGGCAAGACACTTTACCCACCTTGCCTCCAGTGTGTTCATGGTTCATGACACTGATGTATGAATGTGAATAAATGTTTGTGGTGGTTGGAGAGGCCGTTGGCATGGATTGCTTCTGTCAGTCTGCTCCAGGGCAGCTGTGGCTACAGAGGTAGCTTACCACTATCATTGTCTGTAGAGCGAATGAATAATGGACTCATTGTAAAGTGTCTTTGGGTGTCATGAAAAGTGCTATATAAATGCAATCCATTATTATAAACATCGCTATTACACATTTTTTAAACTGAGATTCTATATTCTGTAAAATCTGAAATTTCTAGGTATACAGTGTGGTATTTTTTCCTTGTAGTATTAAACATGACATTGAATATCAATATTTTTTAAGGTATTATCAAGGTAAAAAAAAATCCCAGTATTATGGCACCACTAATGTCCACAACATCATGGCACCGAGCAATAGTTAAAACCCTCTGTCCCTTATTTGGCTGTGAGAAAGTTGGCAGCCCTAGTCCTCATGGGCTTCTGAAGACATGCACAGACAGTGCAGCTAGCCTAGTTAGCTTAGCAGAGTGACCACCGTTATGGCTAGTCTCTGTATATTCTGCTCACCCCATTAGACATCCATGTTCCACACTTGATTATACACAGTATCTGGCTTCCATGTGTTATTTTGGCGTATTTTGTAATATTTTGGCCAGGATGGCCCTGTAATAATACTGACAGATTTGCTAGTATAGTTAGCCTAGCTTAGCGTAGCCTTTATTATCCCATATCCATTATTCGAGCCAGATCATCTACCAACACTAAACTACATAGCTCACGGCAGGCTTTATTTTACTAGAGTTAATTATGCTCTTGTCAGGACAGCTCCAACACCAGCAGCAGTTCACCACAGCTAACGGCATTTGACTCATTCTGGGTTATTTCTGTGCTTATTATACATCAGGAGCCAGGCATATCCTATCGACCACTCAAACCGCACGCCCCCTCACGCTTAATCACTTTTATGTTAGCTAGCTCATGCTGTGTCCGACAGCCAGAATTAGACAGCTAACATTAGACTCAGCAAAAGATCTCAGAAGTGTTGAAAGAGGGAAAGTGAGGTGGATTTTGGCTCATAAGCACTGAGGGAAATATGCACGCAGTGGGCTGTTGTAACGAAATATGTTGTTTAATCTGGGTGAGCAATGGTGCTGTACTATTTAAACCCTGAGCTGTTGTGACCAAAACATGTCACAGACATTTCATTAAGACTTCTGGGACCTGTTTCAACATGGAAAAGGGACATATGCCTCCTTTAAGTTTACTGTGTGCGCAGCTCATGCAGTATTATTAGTGGCTTATTATTAGTTGAGTATGGCTGAGCAGCAAACTGCTGGCAGAGCTTTCATGCCGTCAAAGCAGTGTGCCATCATCAGCACTGATGAGTAAACAAGGGCCAGACAATAAAAGGTTGGGTCATTTAATCTCATTTCATTCCAGTCTTCCTCCTGCTGCCTGACAACTAGGTTAAGATAATACTGACCGATCCTCTTCCTTGGCAGTCTACCACACATCCTTGAGCAGGGCCGCTGATGACAAACGCATCACATTAAGCCTCAGGTTGAGTTCTTTATGCATTTCCTGGTTATATTTGATGCAAAATGATCCTGATGTTGTAGCCGGATAGTTACTGTTGGGTCTAGATGTCGTTATGGAAATATTTCTACATAGCACAATATGTTCTTAAGAGGCCATGTGCAGAGATTAGTATGACTGATTAAAAATGATCTAAGTACATTCACATGACCGCGTATAAGTGCATCATGTCCCAAACATGATTTTCTTAAATGAACCTGTTCTTGTTCTGTTGAATCATTCAAATGAAGATCCAGGAGGTATCTTGAGTTTGATAAACTTTATTTTTCCACTACAGTGTGATATGTGAAGCATAAGTCTTCTAGTTTTCTTTCAGACTCTGACTCCCTGCAACCAAAACGTAAGTTGTGCCCTAGTGATGCCATAGTTGAAGCTAAATGAAGCCATGTGGATTCAGAGCACGGCAGTGTGTGTGGGTGGGAAAGTGCGGGAAAGTGCAGAGAGGTGCTCTCAAGAGTTCAGTGTATACTCCACCACCCTCCCACCACCCGAACAAGGCCAGGCCGCCTTCAAAATCTCCTCCCGGTGAACATGTGGGATCAATTTAGACCTCCAGCCTCTCCCTCCTTGGGTGCCTCCACCCTGTTTCCCCTCATGTTGTTTTGCCAGAGGGAGGCCATGCCTATTAATAAGCAGAAACAGAGCTCTGTGCCTTTAGACTATAGGCTGGAGGGAGTGAGGACTCTGAGGTGTAACTGTGTCCGTACAGAGGAAGTTAGGCACATACTGTAGCCTTTGCTGTTAGGAGGGTGGGTATTCTACAGCTTTTCTTTGCAGTCTAATGAAATGAATGGGCACAGGAAACAAAGCCCACCATCATTTGTCTGTATAATAAAGTTCTACTTCAATGTCAGAATTACTGACTTAAAGCAACACTATGACAGATGGTCACCTAAAAATAATTTTCCCATGATCATTTTTAATGGTACCAGGCAAAGATCACTTCCACCATAGCCTGAGTGGTCATGCATTGCCTGCAACAGCACTGTGAAGCTTTGCTGTTTAAGTAGGACCATTTAAAAGACTACAGCTTGTACATTTCATAGCTTCCGTCCCGATAACCAGTCATAGAACTTGTAGTGTTAGTCGACCGCTAACTATAAGATGAACCAATTTAGCTAGGCAGTTTTAGATTGGACATCATGGCAGAGCAAGCGAAATAGCCAAAGAGGATCTTGTGGGAGGAAATTAAGAAAAGGAAGCTAGACAGTGAAAAAGCAAGAGCCTGGACAAGAGTTAATATTGAATTAGGTTATGCTCATTGAGGATAGTTAAATGATATAAAAGGCCTTGTTGCTAATGGACCAGTAAGTCATATTGTTTTACTTACTCTCTATGGTTTTTACTTTTCCAAACAGGGCAAAATCTTCTGAATTTGTTGGTTCCCTGGTTGTTTTAGCTTGTAAATAAGTGCACATGGCTCTTACTGTCACAAGTATCTATAACAGTGGTGATAGAAAATTACAGTTCACAGTAGGGCTGGGCGATATTCATTCATTTGTTCATTTGTTCATCTTCAGCCGCTTAATCCTTTTCAGGTTGCAGAGGGGCTGGAGCCTATCCCAGCATCTTTGGGCGAGAGGCAGGCTGGGTGATATACCGAATATATTTGATGTATCAGTACATTTGGCCACCCGCAATACATAAAATGCCTATATCGCACATATTGAGTATAGTTTGTCACATTAATATGAGCCAGAAGTTCACTCCACACAGTGTCCCTCTCTCCCCAGTTGCTGCTCCTCAGCAGCAACTCAGTGTGCTGCCCACAGAAAAGTCTGCTTCAAGCAGAGATAAAAAAAAAGCACAATAAGAGAATAAACAGAATTAAGTTGGTCCATCTTAAGCACCTGCAACAGAGGGAGCCAGAAGATAAACATTTCCAGTTTGAAACTGCAAGTATGAAAATCAAGTTCTCTGCGCAAGCAAACTTTCAAAATAAGAGCTACTATCCAGTCTCACAATCCTTCAAAATCAGAGTGAAATGAAGAACTGATGAAACACAGACGCATTAAAAAAAGCAACAAATTATACTTCTGTCACTTATTAGACTGCCAAGTATTAACTATGTGTGGTAAACTGAAATATTTGTTCTGTTGAGTCATTCCAATGAAGTCTGACTATGTAGATATGCTTGATTATAATGGGAATTTTGTTAAGCAAGGAAAAAAAGACACTTTCATCAGTTAGTTATTTTTATATTATTTTGTATACTTTATTAATCTCAGAGGGAAATTCAGGAATATTACATATTGTTATGTAGAAATTTCTCAGAGGTCCTCTTCCATTTTATTTTATTTTATTATGCAGCTATTTCATCAGTGAAATTAAACTCTGTCCCTCCAGAGAGCGAGACAGAGAGTGTGTATGCATGC
This sequence comes from Pholidichthys leucotaenia, assembly GCA_020510985.1. Lineage (NCBI taxonomy): Eukaryota > Metazoa > Chordata > Actinopteri > Cichliformes > Pholidichthyidae > Pholidichthys > Pholidichthys leucotaenia. The sequence goes on from CM035838.1 coordinate 153,212,913, forward strand.
ATCAAACATGATTTTTCTAATAAAAAATGTTAAAGGACATTAAGTGCACAAAATACATTTCGCGATGCAATTTAAATGCGTGGTTCACTGGTGCTGCTTTCATCAGGGTTGTTTCCATGCACAGGAGGCAGCTGTGTAGAAAACGACAAAAAAAACCAACAACACTGTACGCTGCCATCCTTGCGCAAGAGAGCAGAATGAGAAAGTTAGCAACAGGATGGTGAGCAGAACATCTACAGTAGCTGCATCTAGGTGGGCAGGCACACGATTCCTTTATTTACGCAGGCAATATGGACGGACAGTATGATTGAAAATGAATGCTAATGTTGCTAGCTAATATCCTGCAGGCTGCTGATGTGCTGCTGTTTGTTTTTCTCACATATGACCGAGACTGCAGGTTAATATATTCCTCTAACACATGTGGCTGATGTGGGAGTACGAAGTGACATTTTATGAATATGAGTGCACATTTTCGTCTTTGAAGCCATCAATCTGGGGGGGTGCTCCAGCCAGGCTTTTGCACATTCTCTTTGTAGTTCGGTGTGACGGTGACCTCATCCTGTCACATGTGTCACATGCTCCTATTTCATACCTGTCTGTGCTGTTCATGAATAGATGATTGAAGGGTTTATATACAGTATATGTGTTTGTGCATATAACCCTAACTCTTATGTTAGCCAAGTATTTTTAGTCGAAATGAGGAAAAATCAACCGATAAATGAAGCCAGAAATGTGTGCAGTTCTCTTTATTCTGAAAGAGCACATGCAGTCACGCAGATTTGTGCATTCTGATTTTGTATTTAATGTTGTTGTGTAAAGGTCAGCCTTCTCTGCTGTCCGAACAATATGAATACCAAATACAGAACTTGGGTTTGTTATATTCCATCAAACTAAACACGTTTGACTGTTTCAACCCCTGCCAACATACTAATCTGCACCTCAAATACAGAGAGAGAAAGTACACTTCAGTGTAGCTTTTCCACAAACCTGTGAGTCACTGTGTCATCTGTTGGTCAAACATGGTTTCAGAAGAATGCCTTTATGCTCCACAGAGAGGATATCTTACAATACCAATTAAATCACAATGAACAAATGTATTTGTCCCTCAGCCTCCTGCCATGTGTAGGTTTATAGGCTCACGTCCTCCTCACAGAATGTCTTGAGTGTTTTATGGAGAGAAATACGTGCTGCAGTTTTTAAACTGAATCTTCTGTCCAAGGTTGTTTTATTTACAGTCTGTTTCTTTGCTTTTTTTGATCATGCATCATGACAGATGATATAACAATGTGTTGTGACTTAATGCTCTTGATCTCAGGAAGGAAGTTGTTGAGAACATCTGTAACAGACAGAGGCGGTACTCAGAACTGTCTGCTGGAGAGCAGACGGGCAGCTCAAAGATGTGGATTTCCTCTGTTACACAGTTTCCTTTGGCCGGGCAGTGTGCTCAAGTCTGTGGAGAGGGCTTGGCTTATCATGTCCATGCGCATCTGTTTAGTCATGCTATGCAAGTTCATGTTCCTTACCTACAAGTGGCCTTCTTGTAGGTTGTTTATTGGCCAGAGACACTTCCTGCTGCAGTTTGACAACTGATGATGGTGTTCGGATGAACACTGAAACATCTTGTATTTTGACTAGTTTTTAGTCCAGTCTTTTTAAGTAAAACTCCTTTTGAAAGACTGTTTAGTCATAGCTCTTCTCTGAGTTTCTGTAAGTGAAAACAAACCCACATAGCACTGGCACCGCTGCATTTTGATATGACATCAGTCATCAGTCTGACTAGCTCTGTGAGGTTTGGGTCTTTTATAAAGCTATTATTAGAAATGGTAAATTGCACTGAACAAACACATCTGTTCTTGTCATAAAAGTTTTGTATCTTTAAAAAGGAAAATACAGCAAGTATGTAAGCTAAAATGATGTTTGAATGAAGTAACAAGATTATCAGGAGACACTGCACATTTTTTCCCACAGACAAGAAATGTTTTGAGTGAATCGGTGGTTTTCCACTTCTGTAATTATACTCCGTGCAATGACGTTGCAGAGGGTGTAATATTTTTGACCTGTCTGTCCATTTGCTCTCCCATCTGCTTGACATTTTCTGTTGTCGCCACCAGAATTACTACTTAATTCTGATTGGATTGACTTCAGATTTATACAGAAGTTTCAGTTCATCAATACCTTGGACAAGTTTGATTTTGACATACAGTACATCTACCAGCAACTAAAAGGACTTGAATATGAACTTTTTTCTATTGAAAAAGATGCAAAAGCCCATTTCAGAGTACCCCGGAAATCCAGGCAAACCCAGTATGATCTGGGCTACCTCTGTTGTCTCAGTAGGTTTACCCACGCTACTTGATGTGGGCTAAATGACCCTGCAAACAGCATGGGTCACTGCCCACTCCACCTCAGCTCAGCGGACATTTGAACAGGACAGCGCAGATAAACACGCAGTGAGGTAGGTGTCACCGTCACCACATCAAAACACAGCGACAGAGAGTGGAAATTAATCAAAAGGCTGTCTGACATTATTATGACTGATTATATTAATTTTGAAGCTGCAACAGACAAGTGTGTGTGCCACAATTACACAAATATCACAGCAGCTGAGAGTGAGAGGTTTCTTTAAAGAGCATTTTTTCACTCACTCCCGCGGAACCTGCACTGAGTCTAAACCTCTCTGGCTGCTGTGGGAGACAGTTCAGTGTGAGCCGGTCTTCCTGTTCAGCTGCGCTCTGTGCTTATTCATGCATCCCGGTTCCTGGGTTCACCCCGCGATTACGTGTACCTCTGCTCCTCTTTTTACTGTGACAGCCCCCTCTGAAAAAAACCCTATCTTGCTTTGTGTGGGGTGCACACACACACACACACACACACACACACACACACACACACACCACGTCTCTTCTTGTAAATATGAAAGTATTTAGTGCCAGTATGAAAATAAAATGATGGTCATTGACATGTTTGCACACATACATGTAAAATTATTCACCCACTGTATTGAGGAATGGAAGCTTGAGAATATGTTACGGAGAAAAATGCTACATAAAATAACACTCTGGTAACACAAAATCCACTGCTAATAGTACTGGTCGTGGGTCAGACATGGTTGGCCATGCTAATTGTGGTGCTTCGACTGTGTCTATGCATATTCATTTGGGCAGGGAATTTTTTACTTGCATGTCCAGTGTTGAGTGGATGCATTTTTTTGTTTTGTTTTGTTTTTTTTAAATAAATAGAGGAAAATCTTAGTTTTTAAGAATAGCTGTGTTGGGCAAGGCTGGAGAAGCCAGAAAAAAACCTGCCTCCTTCTGCGCCTTTTCCCTTCCCTGTCCTAAGCCACTTTCCATCTGAAGTACACGTGTACGACTGGTATCAGCCTTGTACTAACAGAGAAGCCAAAAGCCTATTGCTGATAACACTTGTGAATTGGCAAACCGTCATAGGTGTGAAAACTTCTGCAGATTAAACCGAGTCCGTAGAAGATTCTGTCGGCCTGTCAGCCAAGTTGCTGTAAAGATGGTAGTTGATGTATTTTCAAATTTAAACAAAATTATTTTGCCTACTGCAGCTTTAACTGTGAGGAATGATGATATAGGTGTTTCTATCTTGTAAGTTGATAAATGTGTGTTTTAAAGCTTGTTTGTGGCTTGACAGATTTGAACAGTCAAACAACAGTAGTAACTTAAAATATTGGGATTTGAGGACTTACAGGCCCAGGGGAGAGACTTTATTTGACTTTTATAATCAAGGATTTAGAATCTTTTTTCTGCCTAATAAAAATGGCCAACTTCTGAGATAAGCTTTTACTCAGAACCAGATTTTTTTTGATACATGTCAACCGATCAAGCCAAATGAGGCAGTGAACAGAAACGGAGACCTTTGCTGTTGATGCTTAGAGCCACTTTACTCCAAATTAGGATCTTAGTAGGAGTCTTAATCTGACTAGTGCATGGCAGTGATCTAATTCTGTGACCTTGCTGCAGTTGCTTCAGCATACTAAAGCCATCTGATCAGAACTGAATTGAAGATCAGAGTCTCTGTTGTTCTTAAAGTATAACACACCGCACAGCGGGAGCCGTTACTGCTGCCCGTGTGTGCAGCCTCCGCAGTGTGAGCGATTGCTGAAGTCCTGATTAGACCGCAGTGGAACTATTAGCCACTCGTCCAAATCCAGCTAATCCCTTTAATTGTTTCAAAAGTATTCTCAGTTGACTGGGGCACCATAGTGCCAGATCCTAACCGGCAAATTTAGACTCATGGGCCCCTAATCTAAAAAACTGTGTTGATCACAATGCATATTTAGACATTTTTGCATAACTTCCTTTGGTATGTAAGGCTCTAATATTTATGTCTTCCCCTCAGAGTGTGGTCTAATGCATGTGTTTTCCCATGAAATATGCTGACCTTGTTGGTATTTCACAGTACAGTCAAATAATCATCTAATATGTTAGCTAGCATTTAAATGTCTATGTTAACCAAAAGCATTTTTCCCCAGTCCTCGCCGGGTGTATATTGCCAAAATATAAGTCTAAACATGATACGAAAATGGAAGCCAGAGTTTAGAGTCTGATAAATTCTCTTATAAGTTATACAGTCCATGCCTAGTTTCTGCTTTGCCAAACAGGATAGAGAAGCTGACATTTAATTTAATATGTGAAAAAAGTGCACCAAACAACAAGCCATAACAACTGTTGTCAACTCCAAGTATCACTGTCCTGTTATCTTATTTGTGTCTCTTTATGTGTCTGTTTAAGTGAGACACATACAGTGAAACAGAGCTGAGGAGCGCAATAGGACGACGTAATTAAATCCACAATAACGTGTCACCAGTGTTAAATGAAACTTGTCTCGGAAGGTTATCCCTATACTTCACGTCAGGAGAATTTTTCCTTTGAATTACGGAACACAAAGATACATTCTTTTAACCAATCCGATCCGATCTCTTGACCCCAATGTCTGCCGGTACTGACACTGAACCAGTTCCATATCAATGTAAAATTTGTACTTTAATTGAATGAATGAATTTATTTATTTCGGATAGTACATTACAGGTTAAAAGAAACTGTATAATATAACAACAAGGTCAAATTAGACAAAGACTCCTTCTACTATACAATTCCACGTGAGTTATCCGAAATGGGTGATGGCTGAAGCCGCAGCATATATTGCCCACCCATATTCCATCCAAGAATTCAAAGGAGAAAAAAGAGAAAACAAGACAAGAGCGATTACAATTTAAAACAAGGCTAAGACAAAATATGACTGAGAGAAAAAGAAAACTGAGCTAGTCTAAGTTAAGCGGTTACTATTCAAAAACAAATCTAAGACATAGTGTCACAGAGAAAAAAGAAAAACTAAGCTATAACACAACACAGGCTGGAAATGTCAATCCTTATGTGAGTTTACATGTCGTCTTGTAAATATGTTTGGAGTATTTCTTCCTTTAGTTTTTGTTTAAATTGTCCAAGCTTTGTACATGATTTTAATTCAGGTCCAAAATCGTTCCATAATCTGACACCTTGCACTGAAATACAGTGTTGCTTGGTAGTTGTTCTCACTGTAGGCTTTTGAAATATACATGTTCCTCTGAAGTGATATCATTTCTCCCTTGTTTGGAACAACTTTTGGATATTTGCGGGCAGTGATAGATTCTTCACTTTGAACATTATTATTGCGGTTTTAAAGTCGATCAGATCTTTCAACTTGAGAGTTTTTTGTTTAAGAAAAAGTGGGTTTGTTGGTTCCCTGTAAGCTGCTTTGTTGATTATTCTAATAGCTCTCTTTTGAAGCATAAAGAGTGGATATATGTTTGTTTTATATGTATTTCCCCATACTTCATTACAATATGTCATGTATGGGAGTATTAATGAATGATACAAGGTGTATAGTGTGGGTTGGTTCAGCAAATTTTTCACTCTGTGTAATATTGCAATTGATTTGGATACTTTACCTTTTATATAATTAATATGTGGCTTCCAACACGGTTTGTTATCAATTATTACTCCAAGGAATTTAGTTTCGGATACCCTTTCAATCGCTACACCATTTACACTGAGTTTGGGTACTGGGTAGTTGTGATGGTTGTTAAAGACTATAAATTTTGTCTTGCTTAAATTGAGCGTTAATTTGTTTGAATCAAACCACAGTTTCAGCTTTCCTAATTCCTTTCCGAGTGTATCCAGAAGTTGTTCCAAATTGTTTCCACTGCATAGCAGGTTAGTGTCATCAGCAAACAATATTAAGTCCATTTTTTCTGAAACTTTACATATATCATTTATATACATATTGAATAATAATGGTCCCAAAACTGAACCCTGTGGGACTCCACAGGTGACCTTCAGTAGCTCTGAGTTTTTGTTGTTAACACATACAAACTGATATCTATTCTTTAAGTAACTTCTTAACCAGGACAGTGCTACCCCTCTAATACCACAATTTTGTAGTTTCTTTAATAATAGATTGTGATCTACTGTATCAAATGCTTTTTTAAGATCCAGGAATACTCCAACTGAATACTCTTTATTTTCAATGGCTGTTGATATTTTTTCTGTAAATTCCATTAAGGCATATGCTGTTGTCCTTTTGTGTCTGAACCCATATTGCTGCTCACACAATAAATCATTCTTCAGTATGAAGTTGTCAATTCTCTCATAGAATATTTTTTCAAGTATCTTGGAAAATTGCGGTAATAGTGAAATTGGTCTGTAGTTGGAGAGTTCCCCTCTGTCGCCTGTCTTGTAAATCGGAATTACTTTAGATATTTTCATTGCATTGGGAAATATACCTGATTGGAGAGACAGGTTACAGATATACGTCAGTGGTTTCACTATGCATTCGATAACAGTTTTGACTAGTAGCATATCAATACCATTGCAGTCAGTAGATGTTTTACTTTTGAACGATTTAACAATTTCAATGACCTCTCTTTCATTTCATTTCTCAATTCACATTTGTTGGCTGTCCCACATGTCAGGACAGAGATGGGGAAAAAAGCTTTTATGTATTCTGCTGCAGTCCCATGGAATAAGCTCCAAAATAACCCCAATTTGCACGACTTAGGAAAGATATCTGAATTTAAGTCTGTAGTTACTGCACTAATAAATGAGTCCTTCACTGTTTGTTTGCGCCATTTATAGTGACCTGATAAATAGATGCTTGATGTTTGTTTTATTGAATTATTATCAATTTTTATGTATTTATTCATTTTTATTTTTAACTTCTGTGTTTTGTAATTGGTTGTTTTTATAAGTGCTGCCATCTTAGCCAGGGCACCTTTGTAAAAGAGGTCCTTACCTCAGTTGATTAATCCCTAGTAAAATAAAGGTAAAATAAAAATAAATAAATAAATAAACTGTGAAATGAAATAGAAAAGAGAGAATATTTAATGAGAGTGCTGTAATTTTCAAAGCAGTCTTTAAAATGAGCCACAATTCTATTTCACACATCACTACACTTCATTATTCGAGAGCTGTATATTCTCAATAAGTAAAAAGACTTACCTGTCCTATGTCTTTATTATTATTACCGTCTGTTATTGTTGTCTGTGGTCAACATTGTACACGACGTCATGACATTTGTCCAATGGTGCTGGTTAGGGCTGCATCTAATGACTATTTTGGTAGTTGACTAATCTAATGAGTATTTTTTCGATTAGTCAACTAATCACAATTATTTCTGTCATGTCTGCAATCTCTGCTTCCTGTTGGCATGGCTCCTGTTTGGGGCGCCAATCCATGTTTAATCTCACCTGCTTAACTCTGCACACCTGTGATAATCACTTTGTTCTTAGTCCCAAACGATTTCTAAAAGGTCCCCATAGCTAAATAAAACAATGACCCATCAAACATGAGTTTGAAACTTGAGCTTGATAGCTTAATCAAACATGTTTGTAGCAACGCAATTGTCAGACATTACAGAACCATAATTTATTTAACCCATAATGCACAAACAAGAAAAGTGGCAATTTTTCATGTTTTAGAACGTAAAATATTTGAGTTTTTTCCCTGGAAAAGTGAACACAGGCGATTATTAGTCAGCTATCAAATTAGTTGATTAATTTTGTGACAATCGACTAGTTAATTAGTTGAGTAATCATTGCAGCACTAATGCTGGTTAAACATTAGCAATGTTAGCAGCATGGAGCAGTAGTGAGTTGGTGAGCTGGATGCTTGATTGGGGCTCAGTGTCCGATGCTGATCCAATGACTAGTCATATTTGAACCGATATCTGATACCAATTCTCAATTTGGTGCAATTCTAGGCTATCTTTCTGATAATTTGTCAGGGATTGCTGCAGAATTTTGTTGTATTGTGGGCATGTTTGAATGTGTATCATTCAGCTCAGGGGCCATACACACAATAATGTTTTTACGTGGATTCTTCTCTAAAATCTGACTTAATGAAAGCACCAAGGTGCTGATGCCTTGGTGCCAGAGCCTTGGCGGAGGTATGTGTTCCCGGATCATCACCAAAATGTTATGGGTTCCTCTCTAGCCCAAGGACCACCTCTGGTAAAAATTTCATCCAAATCCATCCAGTAGTTTTGGAGTAAACGCATGTGGAGTGAAAATAGTCTGCAGTTCACATGCCTGTACTGTCGGCGGCAGCCAAGAGCCACCAAACTGATTTGAACAGCTGCAGTCCAAACAGAAGAAGATCACGTTGGCAGACGTTTTAAATGGTGGAAGTGATGGAGGTAAGTGAATACAATGACAATCAAGACGAACAGGCGCTTTTGCTGTTTAGTGGCAGAGGAAGAAAACAGACGGGCAAAAAGACGGACATTTGTTCACCCAGCATTGGCAGATTGCCGAGTACTTTTCTGTGGCGGGAGTTTCTGGGCGCATGCACAGTACCGTTCCGTTGACGGTAGAAGTGAGCTATTTTTGTGTTTATTTCAAAAACAAAGCGTTATTTAGAAATTCTGGCAAATTAAAAGTTGGGAAAATATGGTGATAGAATGATACAAGCCTTTAGTTCCACTTAATTTTGACCGGGCGAGCTGAAACAGGGAGGCGGACGGACAGATACACACACATCCACAGACGCACTAACTGACTACCGTATGCGTCTCGGTTTCACCGTGGCATAATGACCCACTGTCATTAAGTCAGACTTTTTTGTTTCTCCACCAATGGCTCAGATGCACACAGTGTTTTGTCTATTTATGTATGTATTTATTTAATTATTTTTTACTTCCTCAATCATTATTCAATAAAAAAAAGTAGCAAATAATATATATACCTCTGTATTTCTCCTGGGTGGTTAAGGCATGTAGTCGTGTAGTGTTGCTGAGAAAAATGTCAAACTGGCCTGGCATACAGCGGTTTGTTGAGCTATGTTTTTTTTTTCTTTGACGTATGTGTGCACACTGATTCTTGTTTCCAGTTTCAGAGAAACCGTTGTGTGATCAACCCCACCAGTTATCTCAACATTAGGGCTGCAACTAACGATTATTTTGGTAGTCGACTAATCTAGCAACTATTTTTTTTGATTAGTCGACTAATCATGATTATTTCTGTCATGTCCACCGTCTCTGCTTCATGTTGGCACAACTTCTGTTCGGGGCTCCAGTGCACATTTTACCTCACCTGTTTAACCTCTTAAAATTCCAGTGTTCCGCCGGTGAGATGTTTCACATTTTCTACTGCCATTCGTCGGCCTCCGTCGGTCTATGATGACCATGGAAGAGAATCCTAAACGTCTACTCTGCTGGAACAGCACCGCCTGTGGCTGAACAGGCCGGTGCACACCGGTGTTCTACCTTCCAGCATTGGGCGTTGGTAGGATTCAAGCCTGGGCAGGAAGATATGGAGGACAAGATGTTACCCATGCAGCATGTCCCCCCTCTCCACGTCACTGATGGGTCCAAGGAACAGCAGGGCTGCTATAGTTTGGCACCAGCGCCGTCGCAGGAGCTGCCAGAACGATGTTGAGCACAACAGAGAACTGCCTTAGGGGCTCCGACTCCGGATTTTTCCTCAGGGTTGACTCCCGAAGCCTTTCCCGTGACCAGGTGTGCCGCAAGGCAGCAGAGGTTTTGAAATCAGGGTTTACCTTCCCCTAGATGGGCTACCTTCCCAGGCTGACGAGCCACCATCTACCCGAAGCATCTGGTTTTAAGGCACCAGAGATCCGCCCTCGCCCCTTCTCCTATTAGTAAAAGCAGTTCCGCCGGGCTTAGAGACTAAACTACACGGGCAGGCTAGGAGTTGGACTTAGTTGTCAGAGGCTTTTTGAGACGCACGCCGTAAGGAGCATTTTATGAGCACTGGGAGCTTAACCCCAGTGCCGCTCCTGGCTATGACAACCTTGGAACCACTGCCACTCAGTGAAGAAAGAATTTGATTTTCTTTGCATATGCTAAATTCAGGGAAATTGGCTGGAATGCTAAGGGGTCTGCACACATGAGAATATCACCCTATTTTCAGTCTCAGACTTTAATATACAAACTGTGTTATGCTGGGAGAACATAATTTTGTTTTTCCTGCATACTAAATGGGTTCAATCCCAGCCCCCAGCCAACAGTGATCTGTGTGGAATTTGCATGTTCTCCCCGTGTCTGCGTGGGTTTACTCCGGGATTTCTCCGGTTTCCTCCCACATGCCAAAAACATGCAAGTTAGGTTAATTGGCATCAAAAACTGGGGATTCTAAATTGTCCTTAGGTATGACTGTGAGAGTGAATGGTTGTCTGTCTCTCTGTGTTGGCCCTGCGATGGACTGGCGATCTGTCCAGGGTGTACTCTGCCTCTTGCCCAAAGATGCTGGGATAGGCTTCAGCCCCCCCGCGACCCGAAAAAGGATTAAGTGCAAGAAGATGGATGGATAATGCATAAGCAAGAAAAGTGGCAATCTTTCCTGTTTTAGAACCTGAAGCATTCATATTTTTTAGAATTTTTCCTCAAAAAGGGTACACAGGCCATTAGCCGACTATCAAATTAGTTGTCGATTAATTTTCTGATGATCGACTAGCCGATTAGTCGACTAAGCATTGCGGTGCTACTCAACATCTCTCTCTCTCTCTCTCTCTCTCTCTGTGGTCCAGTAAATCTCTGCTTCAGTTCCACTTTACTCATAATATTTAAATAATTCAACAGTTGTAATGTAGCTCTTTGCATTATTCCCGAGGGCTCTCTGGCTTTTAACATCACTGACTATAACGTGTGAATATAAATCAGTTCAGTTTATCGATCTCCATACAAGTCCATACCCAGCTCTTAACTCCCTGCCCTGCTTAATTCTTTTTACATTTAGTCCCTGCTCATCGCCCTCTGCCAATTGTTTTCCCAAGATGTCTTCTTGTGTCATTTCACATTTTTCTCCCAGTTCGAGTCACCTCTCTGGAAGTTTTAATCTGCCTGAAATCTTTGCTGCGATTGAACTGAAGCTCAGGATGGGGGGTTGTTTTTTTAGTGGGCGGACATGCTGCGTAAACGCCTGCAATAAATTTATTAAGACTCCCCCTAAGTGTGATGCCATGATTGAACGTCTTGCTGCAAAAGTTTATCGTTATAACATGTCTGCATCTTCTCCTCTTGGCAGGCTAAAGCCCTTGTGATACATGCCTCTGGGTTTAGCCTGCATAGCACAATCTGCCTTACTTCGTGTTAATGAAATCATTTGAGGCTGCGGAGCTTATCTCTTGACGGGCTCCGGCTTCTCTCGTTCCTGTAAGCACATTTGTGTCTATGCTGGATAGTGAAAATTGAGAGGCTCCGCTGAGAATGTGTGCTGAATTTTATTAGTGAGTCTTAGGTATACCCTGGAGACATCAGATACATATTTACCAAAGAGTAAAGTTTTTGTCGTGCGTTTGAGGAGTATTTCTAGTTAAATGTGGTATTTCTAAAAATTCTTGAAATATCTTCTGTGTGCCTGCAGCAAGCTGCCCAGTGTAAAAATCATATGGCATTATAATTATACATTTGTGTTTACCACTGTGTGCACATTTAATTCCATTCAGATTGCTTGATATATAGAGTGGAGCAGCAGGTTGTAATGTAGGTAAAGATGAAGATGCTTCTACATCAGAGAGAGAAGCACTCTCTTTAATAACACGTTTGGTGGGGAGGAAGGGTTCCCTTTCATCAGGACGACAATAGTTGGACGAGGACCTGCTGCGACTGGTTGAAGGGTGAGGCAAAACACAGGCAAAACAGAAACTACAGGAGATCAGCAAAGAGAGAGCAGGAAGTAGGAGGCTCCATTTATAATGTCTGTGTCTTAACCTTCTAAATGATCAGTATATAAGATTTATATGCATGTTGATGTATTTTTCTTGATAATATTTCAACTGAGAATATTTTCTGATGAAGTAATTGTCCCTTCCAGTCATCCAAGGTGGGTAAACTAGTAACTGTTAGGGGTGGGAATCACTAGAGGCCCTATGATACAATATTATCACAATCTTATGATACGGTGAGTATTGTGATATTATATATTACGATTTCCCATTCTGATCTTTGTCTTGTTCAATTTCCAGCATAGGATTCTCTCCTCTAGTACTATATAAAGAGTTAAGTTTGTATTTGCAACATTTGTTAATATTTTTCATTAAAGTATCAGGGTACTAGTGTCTCTAAATCAATACAGTATTGCCACCACAAAGTATCATGATACTGTATCAATTTTCCCCTACCCATAGTAACTAATTACACTTAGTCAAGTACATGTACTCACAATACTGTACTTCTGCAAGTAGGTTTATTGAAGGATACCTTTGACTCTTAAGTACATTTCTGGAGAAAACTTACCTTTTGGTCCTACTCTTTGAGTTACTTTTGATTTCACTGATTTGAACTGAAGGAGAGTGAAGTTTTTCTCTTGGCAGTGTCACTTCCTAGCAGATGAATGTTTATTTAATTACAGTTTCTTTTTTTATGATGATTATATATGATGGTGTGGAGAAAGGAAGCAGGCGAGGCAACGAGCTAGACGACACAGGAACTTCATTCCTTCCTTCCTGAGGAACAAGTGGGTGAACAGGAAACATTCATCGTCCTTCCCCCTCAGCGCCAACATACTCTCCATGAGCTCCACTGCTGATCTTTCCCCTAACTCCGAACGCGTTAGGAGTCTCTCTGCCCTCTCACTGTCAGAAAGGGTATAACGCTGGAGAAGCATCCTCTTGAGCGCTTCATATTTTCCTTGGGCCGGCAGCTACTGAGCAGGCTCGTCACCTGTTGCGTGGCGCGCGCATCCAGCGCAGCGACCACGTAGTAATACTTGGTATCGTCTGTTGTTATCCCGCCGAGTGTGAACTAGGCTTCTATGTGCAAGAACCACGCAGTCAGGTTGTGAAGCCAGAAGTCTGGGAGCTTGGCTGAGACAGCGCACGCGGTGCTGGTGCTCTCCCTCCAGGTAGTCTCCGGGGCGGTGCTCGGCTCGCTTTCCATGGCACGTCTTGGGGTCACCAATGTGGAGAAAGGAAGCAGGTGAGGCAACGAGCTGGACACAACAGGAACTTTATTCCTTCTCCAACATACAATACAATAAAAGCACACCCGGGTCTCTGTGCATTCCTCTTTTTTATCTTTAACTCTTTAACTGGCAAGATTTCATGGATAGATCACGCCCCTACCAGCACAGCGCAGCACTGCACCTGTCATATGATGTTATATGACGTGGCCAAAAACGCCAAAAACTCCCCAGTTGATTTAAGTTGTACAAATGATTCCACCTCACAAGGTAGCAGACACGTATAACTTACTACTCTTGCCTTGGAGGAATTATGGCGGACATAGAACCATCCTGAAACCCCACCAGAGAAGAAGAGTCTGTAAACAAATCTAGATCTTACTCAATTGCAAGACTGAGGAAGCATTTGCTCCCGAATTTGCCAAGCACGATTCTAAAAAGAGATTATTTAGCTTATAAAGGTAAATGTTTACATTTTGTTGTAACAGAGGGTGCACGAAGCTGGCTGATATTCACCTGCTGTTGAGCCCAGCGCCATGTGACTAGACAACAATCGCGCTAGTCATATATCATAAATAGCGGCAGAATAAAAGCGAAATTGAGGTGGAATAATCATAAGTTTCTGGACATGAGGGGGAAAAATAAAATGACCAGCAGAAGAGAAAATAATGACCAAGATGCTGCAAAACGGGCAAAGCGAGCCACCTTCGCCGGTGGTAAGTGACGAATGTCTGTTTTTTTACATTGTACTGCATTGTACTGATTTTCTGGTTCATGTACTTTGAAGATTTACTGCTATCTCAAACTTTGGATCATATTCTACATCTTTCTAATTGACAGTAAGCCATTACCTCTTACCACTTTCAAGTTATAGCTTTGGAAATCTGACATCTGAACTGAATATTTTCTTGAAAAAAATCTTGACCACTAGGGGTTATCTCGCAACTTGGCGCCTGGGCCGGTTAAGAGGTTCCATGCATGGAGACCCGGAACTTCTGACCATAATACATTGTTGTTTAGAACAGAGACCAGTGTGGCACATTAACATGACATAACGCCGGCGCCACTCTCACACTCTTTCTTCTTCCCACAGCTCCGGCAGTTACTCCTCTCCCCGGGGGGTTCATAGTCCTTACTGTCCCATCTGATACCCCCCGGTGACACCTCCTCTTCGGTCCATTGTTCCCCCCCTTCCCCAGTTGCCTTCTCTGGGTGGAGAAGTCCCACACTATGCCCCCACAATAGTACTGTACATTTGACTAGTTTATATTTGATTTTCTTTAGAATAACACCTAAGAGGAAAAACCTCACAAATTTGTGAGATTAAAGTTGCAAATTTAAAAGAAAAAACTGAGAGTTAAGAGAAAAAGACACATGTATCACAAAAGGTTCCCAATTTCTAAGTAAAAAGTAATGAATGCATTAGTAAAATGTCATATTTATAAAGAAAAAAAATCAAAGTTATAAGAAATCAGAAGGGAACCACTTTGAAATTTTAGGCCAATACTATTACTGCTGTTTAAAATAATAAGTTGGCTGATGGCCGAAAAACAACACCAGCTTTTTTTCCATCTACTTCATATTTATTGTCAGGGAGACAAGGAACTATGTATTATAAAAAATAACTCAACTGTAATACTTGGTTCAGTAGTTCAGTCCTGGGTGTTTTCTGAATTTACAGATGTAGTTTACATTTCAGAGCAATAATCAATGCCACACAACTTTGGCACATCGCATTAAAAGTCAGCCACTCCTGTCGTCAAATTGAATATGCTTTCGATAGGTTGATATCAATCAACAAGGTGAATATTGGTTGATATAGCTATGTATTCCTAGAAATCAGTATTAAATCTATGAAAAAAGCACCAACTTATTTACAAAAAATGCAAAATTATGACCAGAGTCACAATTTTAAGAGAAAAACCTGATAAATTGGAAAGAGTTAAGTCATTACTCATGACTGAGGTAACTTTTTAGGAGATACTTTCTTACTCCGACTCAAGTAATTTATTTGGTGACTGTCTTACTAGTACATGAATAATTGGTATCATGCAGTTACACAACTTTTACCTGAGTACAATTTTTGGCTGCTCGACCCACCTCTGGTTGTCATCTATATTTCTTGATCCAAAAGTAATTTTGTTTGGAGGAGGGAATGGACTGCTTGATGACCGCTGAGTGCTACCAAACCTTTTAGAAAGCTGCATGCATGGTGTGTACAGTACAGATGCATGCTAAATAACAGACTAATAAAATATTTGAAGTTCATAGTAGCATGTGGGACATATTCAAATGTACCATTTGATATTTTAATGAATGTTATTAAAAGGGAAATTATGTACAAAGATCAGAAACCAGTCTTAACAATATGCTGATAGTGTGAAGAGTGCAAATAAAGGAACCAGACCTGCACGACAAATGACTTTATTTCTCCCTCTCACCTCATTCATACACAGAAAAAGACTTCCATCAATACACCAGGGTCTCTCCTTTTATATCACTCCATTCCTTCCCCCTGTTGCCTGAAATCTTGCATCACAATACCTTCACACATTACAATACGTACTGTCCTCTATTTAAAACTGGCTGAAAAATAAACAAGAATGTACCCATGTATGAAATGATTGTCTGCAGGGTGAGAGTGAATGAAGGGAAGGAATGAATGTGTTTGTTTATAGTGAGTGACGAAGGGAGGGAGACCTGAAATAGGCAAATGTGAACCAGGTTTTATATTGTGTATTTGTAATCTTGTTTGCATTGATGTATGTGGTTATTGTTTATTCTGTTTTCATTTTTTCTTTTCCTTATCTTTCTTTCTTTTTACCTGTTTCTTCTTTCTAAAGCCCATCCAGGGACAAGAGTTGCAAATTAGCTAATAGCTATACACTGTTTGTGCAACACATTAGATTGATTGTCATTTGATTAATTGTCTATGTTTATTGCACTGTCCCTGTCAAATAAACAAATAAAATAAAAATCCCCCATGCTCTGCCGGCAGAGGGAATATTCCCCTCCCCCCTGCTTCCAGTC
The DNA here is from genome assembly GCA_020510985.1 of Pholidichthys leucotaenia. Taxonomy (NCBI): domain Eukaryota; kingdom Metazoa; phylum Chordata; class Actinopteri; order Cichliformes; family Pholidichthyidae; genus Pholidichthys; species Pholidichthys leucotaenia. The sequence continues at coordinate 153,229,363 of CM035838.1, forward strand.
TGAGATGATTATCCCAGCGTGGGTTCCCTACACCGCCCCCCCAGAGTCTCAGACTGAGTTTCAACCCTCACGTCCTTTTGGCTTCAGACTCCTCCCATATCTGCTGTAACGAGGGACCTTCAACTCCGCGGTGCTGCTGTGCCAGTGGGGGGGCTCCTGGGGGTGTGTCTGTCTGCGGGTGGGCAATGGCGAGGGGGGGGGGCATTCTACTTGCCCGTGTGGCTGCTCTGCTGAATCTTCTACCTGGAGAGTTCTCAGTGGGGGTCTTCCACGCCGAGGGGCCTGAGCCAACATCACTTGCTCGTCTGCCACCACAAAGGCGGGCTTAAGTCTGTCTATACATATTTTCTCCCGACGACCCCCCAAATCTAACAAAAAATGTTTGTCTCCTGGTTCCAATGCTCTGAACGGGCCATCATAGGGTGGGCGCAATGGGGGCGGTGGGCATTGTGCCTGACAAACACGAACGCAGCATTCTTCAAAGTTTTTGGCACAAACGCGCGTGGAAAACAGTGGTGAGCTGGGCCCGGTAGTGTGCCTGTATCTGCACTATGTTGCGAACGCTGAGACAGATAGTTGTCCGGCGCGGGATTATCTGGTAAAAATTCCCTGGGGAGCCGCAGTGGCTGAGAAAAAACAAGCTCCGCCAGGGAAGCCTCCAAATCCTCTTTTGGTGTGGAACGCAACCCTAACAGAACCCACAGCAACCAGTCTACCCAATTTGCATCTGTAATACGAACTTTGCTCCCACCATTTTGACTGACGCGCGCACTCCTGGGTGCACCAGAGCGTGAACTGACTCAAACACTCGGCGGCGCCAAGCAACTGGGACCACCGGGTGCGGACGTCCCGTGGAGACATCACAGATTGGGGGGGGGGCTGCCGTCTTGCAGTACTCTGCTCTCCAGCCTTAACCCTGTTGGTCCAGACTGGAGCGTGCACACGTCCGCATCTGCTCTGCGGCCATGGCTGTATAATCTATCCCTACGCAGACTGGGGCCACTACTGCGCGTGAGAGGCAGTCTGCCACCACATTCAATTTACCAGCCACATGCTGAGTATCGGTCGTAAACTCCAAGATCGCGGCCAGCTGTTTCTGCTGCCGGCCCAACCATGGTTCCATATGTTAGCGGCTTGTGGTCCACAAACGCAGTGAAGCTGCGCCCTTCCAGCCAGAACTGGAAGTGGCGTATGGCCAGGTGGAGAGCCAGCAACTCTCTGTTGAACGCGCTGTATTTACGCTCACTGTCGCGTAAAGCCCTGCTGAAAAAAGCGAGCGGCTGCCAAGAACCGGCGACGTGTTGCTCCACGACGGCCCATATGGCCATGTCCAAGGTGTTGGTAGTGAGCACTATCCGGCCTGCTCCTTCTCCAGAGTCCATTCGACTCTGTCCGCAGGTTTCCGTTTCTTGAGCGCAGCGTACAATGACTGCATGAGCTGAGCTGCGCAGGGGAAGAATCGGTTATAAAAGTTAACCATCCCCAAAAACTCTTGCAGCGCCCTGACCGTCTGAGGCCGGGGAAAATTCGCCACGGCGCGCACCTTGTCCGGCAAGGATATTGCTCCCTCCAGTGAGATGCGGTGCCCCAAAAAGTCAATCCCTGTCACGCCGAACTAGGATTTCGCCCAGTTGATTATTAACCCATGCTCTTCCAACCTCCGGAAAACCGTCCTGAGGTGGGTTACGTGTTCGTCCTCGGACGCGCTGGCCACCAGGATATCATCCAGGTAGACAAACACAAACGGCAGATCGCACAACACCGCATCCATCATGCATTGGAATGTCTGTGCCGCGCCTTTTAATCCGAAGGGCATGCGTAAAAACTCAAACAAGCCAAACGGAGTTATTACCGCTGTTTTGGGTATGTCCTCCGCACGCACCGGGACCTGGTGGTAACCGCGGACCAGGTCTGTTTTAGAAAAAATGCGTGCCCTGGCGAGGTGAACGGAAAAATTCTGAATATGGGGAATCGGGTAGTGGTCATGCGCTGTGGCGTTATTCAATCTGCGGAAATCTCCGCACGGTCGCCACGATCCCTCGGCCTTAGGGACCATGTGTAGTGGGGATGCCCATGGGCTGTTTGAGCGCCTGATGATGCCCAACCTTTCCAAGTTGGCAAACTCTTTGTGCGCTATGGCCAGTTTAGCTGTGTCCAGGCGCCGAGGTCGTGCGAAAACGGGCGGCCCAGTGGTGGTGATAAAGTGTTCCACCCCGTGTTTAGTGATGGCCGCCGAAAACGTCGGGACCGTGAGTGCTGGGAACTGAGTGAGCAGTGTGTGGAACTTACCGCCTGGAGCTGTGACGTTGGCTAGTGTTGTTGGCTCGGCCCCTCAAGCTGTACAGGGGAGAGAATCAAAAGACATTGCATTAACCAGGTGTCTGTTAGCAACATCGACTAGCAACCCGTGTGCACACAGAAAATCAGCTCCCAAGACTGGGAAACTGCATGCCGCTATGACGAATGTCCACTCGTACATACGGCCGTGTAGGGATACAGTCAGTGTCCTCTCACCAAAAGTCCTAATGTCCGAGCTGTTTGTGGCTATCAGCACGGGGCCGCTGGCTCCCGCTAGCCGGTCAGCGTAGGACAGCAGGATGAGGCTCTTTTGGGAGCCGGAGTCCACGAGGAACCGTCTCCCCGAGCGCGAGTTTGTCACATAGAGCAGCTTGTTTTCTTCACCAGCGGTCGCAGCTGCTACTGACTGCCGGCCTTGGCGTTTCCCGACCGCTTGAATTGGCACGGTGGCACACATCTGCATGCGTTCTCTCCAAAGCGGCGGTGGTAGAAGCAGAGCGTGTCTCTCTGGCGCCTTCTGGCCCCTGCTGCCGCTACCGTCGCCAGCTCCTCGCCTCCGCTGGTCGTCTCGCTGGGTTGCGACGCCGCTGTGTTCACTGTGAGGGCCCTGGTGGTGAGGATGAGCTGATCTGCCTCCTGCGCTAACGCACGGTAGTCGCGTGCGGCCAGCAATGGTGAGTTGGCCAGGACCGCTCTTGCCTCTGTTGGGAGGTTCCGGAGGGAAAGGTGGGCAAACAGAAAATGCTCGTTGTCCGTGCCCATCAACGCCAACATCTTCTCCATCAGTTCGACTGCCGACCCATCTCCTAAGTCGGAGCGCCTCAGGAGCCTCTCCGCTCTTTCACAGTCCGAGAGTGTGTAGCGCCGGGTCAGCGCGGCCTTGAGAGCCCAATATTTATTGTGGGCTGGAGGTTGTTGGAGCAGGCTCGCTACTTGCTGAGACATGCGAGCGTCCAGCGCTGCGACCACATAGTAATATCTGGTGTCATCTGCCGTTATTCCCCGGAGGGCGAATTGAGCCTCGGTGTGGTGGAACCAAGACCGCGGGTCATGCAGCCAAAAGTCCGGTAGTTTGACCGAAACAGCGCATGCGTTGCTGGGGCTTCCCGTCTGGGCCGACTCTGGGGTTCTTGCCTCGTGTTCCATAATTCGTCAAGGGTCACCAGTGTGGAGAGTGCAAATAAAGGAACCAGACCTGCACGACAGACGACTTTATTTCTGTCTCTCACCTCATTCATACACAGAAAAAGACTTCCATAAATACACCAGGGTCTCTCCTTTTATATCACTCCATTCCTTCCCCCTGTTGCCTGAAATATTGCATCACAATACCTTCACACATTACAATACGTACTGTCCTCCATTTAATCCCCCATGCTCTGCCGGCAGAGGGAATACTCCCCTCCCCTCTGCTTCCAGTCTGAGATGATTATCCCAGCGTGGGTTCCCTACAGTAGTAGCCTTTTAACACGTGCTGGTATGGGGATTGACTCACTTTTAACCCCAGCATCAAGTGGCCATTGGAGGAACTGCAGCTTTTGTCACTTTTCTGTGGAGGAGGAAAACAAAGGAAAGCCGGTGTTCTGCCATTTTACCATACTTTCTCAGAATACCATACTTGTGTGGCAAACTGATAGATATAGCTATCGATTTAGCATACTTTGTCAGAATCAGTTGCACTGCAAATATGGCACTAACATTACATAATTGCTCACCTTCCGTAAGCTGGGCTATAGTATGCTATTGTTTAATTCAATTCAACTTTATTTATATAGCGCCATTTCACAACAACAGTCATCTCATAGCACTATCAACTGTAGGGAGGACCCCCACAGTTGCAGAAAGACCCCAGCAATCAGGCGATCCCCTGTGAGCAAGCACTTGGCGACGGTGGAGAGGAAAAACTCCCTTTTAACAGGAAGAAACCTCCAGCAGAACCAGGCTCAGGGAGGGGCAGTCATCTGCTGCGACTGGCTGGGGGGTGAGGGGACAGAGAAGATGAAAAGAACAGACATGTAGAGAACAAACAGCACGATGGGGACTCAATCTATGGGAGAGAACAAACAGATGTTAATGACCAGCAAAAAAAAAAATATTTCATAGAGAGTGAGGAAAGGAGTGAGGCCCAGTGCATTATTGGAGGTCCCCCGGCTGACTAAACCTATTAGCAGCATAACTAAGGGAGGGTTCAGAAACACATGATCCCTCCCTAATTGTAGGCTATATCAAAAAGGAAGGTTTTAACCCTATTCTTAAAAACAGAGATCGCGTCTGACTCCCGAATCCAGATTGGCAGCTGGTTCCACAGGAGAGGACCTTGATAACTGAAGGCTCTGCCTCCCATTGTACTTTTGGAGATTCTAGGTATTACAAGTAATCCTGCATTTTGGGTGCGTAGTGCTCTGTTAGGATAATACGGTAGTATCAGAGCTTTTAAATAAAAAGGGGCCTGATTGTTTAGAGCTTTGTAAGTAAGAAGAAGGATTTTAAACTTAATTCTAAACTCTATGGGAAGCCAGTGAAGGGAGGCCAGAACCGGAGCGATATGATCTCTCTTTTTAGTACCTGTTATAACTCTTGCTGCAGCATTTTGGATCAGCTGAAGACTTTTTAAAGATGTTTTAGGACAACCTGATAATAAAGAATTACAGTAATCTAATCTAGAGCTAACAAAAGCGTGGATCAGTTTCTCAGCATCACTCTGAGACAAGATGCTCCTAATCTTGGCAATATTACGCAAATGACAGAAGGCAGTCTTAGAAACAAATTTAATATGTGAATTGAAAGACAGATCTTGATCAAAAATAATTCCAAGGTCCCTCACAGAGCTATTAAGAGAAAGCGTAACCGCATCCAAACTGAAAGTTTGATTTGGAAAGGTATTTCTAAGGTTTTTTGGACCAACAGGAATGACTTCAGTCTTATCTGAATTTAATAGCAGGAAATTACAAGTCATCCAAGCTTTGATGTAAATAAAGTTTATAACTGCATCCAAGCTTTGATGTAAGTAAAGTTTATTTATAAAGCACATTTCACAGACGTATAGTCACAAAGCGCTGTACAATAAAATAGAATAAAAAAACAACTTGATAGAGACACTGTTAAAAAAAGAAAAGAAAAAAATAATGAACAAATTAAAATACAAGATTAAAAGTTTTAAAAAATATCAGACATATCATTAAAAAGCAGTTGAATTGAAATTCAACAGAAAGCCTTGTTAAACAAAAAAGTTTCCAGCTACTTTTAAAAGAGTCCAGAGTCAGGTTAACATAGCTGGAGTGAGAGATTACTTCAAAGCCTGGGAGCTACAGATTGAAAGGCTCTGCCCCCTTGGTCTTGAGCCTCGTAAAAGGAACAACTAACAAGTCCTGGGCTTCAGATCTGAGAATGCCAGCAGGAGTATGTTTGAGAAGAATATCAGATAAATAAGATGGGGCTTGTCCATGTAGTGCTCTATATGTAAGTGTAAGAACTTTAAAACGAATCCTAAACTCCACTGGTAGCCAATGTAACATATAATGTGGGGGTAATATGATCTCCTTTTCTAGAACGTGTAAGTAGTCTGGCTGCAGCATTTTGTATAAACGTGGAGATGAGAAAAAGAAGATTTGTCTTAACTAGTAAACAAAGCATTGCAATAATCTAGTCGTGAAGACACAAATGCATGGATTATTTTTTTCAAGCACACTTGAAGAAAGAATGGCTCTCAATTTGGAAATGTTCCTTAAAGGGCCTATATCATGCAAAATCGACTTTTTTGAGCTTTTAAGCATGTTATAATGTTAATTCCTCACCAAAAACACCCCCAAAATGGTATTTTGCTCCATTCACGCATCTCTGAGTATTCCTCCTCAACCCTGCTCTCTGAGCTGCTGCTCCGCCCTGTCCCTGATAATGACTGGGTCCCCACGTTCATACGTATGAACGTGGGTGAGCCGCCCACTCCAGGAAGTGCCTGTGCTGCCAGCACCGCCCCCAGGCTAACACACACACCCACTTTCTCCGCGCAGCTAACGGAGTGGTGATCGGCAAAACTCTTTCACTTTAGCATTGACGCTGTGAAGAAGTAGTTCCTCTCGCACCTAATCTGCTCAGTGACAACAACTGTTTGCTTTTTTACGTAAGACAATGTCTTCTAAGTGGCGTAAATGTGTCTTTGGCTGTGAGAGATTTAGGAGTTTGTTCAGCCTTCCTAAAGAAGAGCCTACTCGTCAGAAATGGTTGGAGTTTATTATCGTCATGAAATGGGCGGCAGCCACAAGAAGGAGAGGCAGAGCCTCAGAGATCGAGGCATCTTACTTCTGGGTTGGAAAAGTAGCTCGTGAAAATAACTCATATTTCATAAGAAATTCATTCTCCAGTGTACCAAAGGTAATATACTATCACATACATGCATATAGTTTACTCTGAAAGGCTTAAAATAGCATGATATAGGCCAGGGGTCACCAACCTTTTTGAAACCAAGAGCTACTTCATGGGTATCGAGTCATGTGAAGGGCACCAGCTTGACACACTCCTCTAAATTAATAACAAATTGTGTATATATATATATATATATATATATATATATATATATATATATATATATATATATAATTATCAATAACTTAGAGTGGGTAACAGACAAGATCAATATTCAACGCTTTATTTTTATTAATCTCAGCAATTGTTCAGATGATCACTTCTACATTTCATTAAAAAAATGTCCAGTTTTCACCAGTCCCTTTTAACCATAAAAAACTAAACCCTTTTAATTCATGAACTATGTTGAACCATGTTTGAAAAAGTTATGCAACATTTAAGAAAAATCAACTTTCATATTAAATAAATCTTATCACATTTTTAACTGAACAAATCTGCTGCAATTCTGCTCAAAATCTGTTACATTTAATAAACACACTTTTGTGTGTTCTTCTTCACTGGAATTATATCCATACAGTTCTTGCCAAGAATCCTGCTTGAGTAATAACCAGCACTGTCTTTTCATGAGAAGAAGCTAAACAAGCACTGAGAGTGCTTATATGCACGGTGGCGCAGTGGTTAGCACCGCGGCAGCACAGTTTACCCTCGGCCGGGGGATCGCGGGGATCGTGGGTTCGATCCCTGCCCCCGGCCTACAGTGATCTGTGTGGAGTTTGCATGTTCTCCCCGTGTTTGCGTGGATTTACTCCGGGATTTCTCCAGTTTCCTCCCACATGCCAAAAACATGCAGGTTAGGGAGTTAAGGGGCGCTTGCGCACGCAGCGACCGGCAGCTGGTGGCTTGTCACCAGACTGCAGAACAAATCTACCTACGGGTACAAAATAAGTCCAAAAAAAAAAAAAAGAGTGGGCAGCAGTTTCATGACGCGTAGTGAAGTGCCGCTCCACATAAAGTGGCGCTTCGCCGTCGCCCCACAAATGAAACACACACAGCTTCCTTTCACGGTGGTAAAAAAGAACTCTTCCTCCCGCTCACTTTGAAAATGATAAATTTTCTTTCTTTTTTTTTGCCATGTTTTTGGGCTAGGAAACAGCACTCCACTCACCATCTTCACTGGCCGCTAGCTTACGCTCCACAAGTGCGAAGGTTTTGTCATGCGCACAATACTGACCTTTGAACTAGGTCAGAGTTCACCTTAACTTTACGTATAATAAACATATTTTCATTTTTTTTTATTTTTAAGACATTGTCATTTTAAAATCTATATAAATGCAAGTGTGATTTTAAAAAATAGCGGCAGAAAAAATTACATCTTAGACGCAGCTCACTTGCGAGTTGTGCTATTTTTAGAACAGGCCTGCGGGCGACTCATGTGGTCCTTGCGGGCGACATGGTGCCTGCGGGCACCGCGTTGGTGACCCCTGATATAGGCCCTTTAAATGAAAAAACATGAACGTGAAATAGAATTTACATGGGAATTAAAACCAAGGGAGGATTCAAAAATAACACACACATTTCTAACACTTAACTCAGGAGATGAGCAAAAAGAAGAAAGTGTCTAACTGATTGTTGGATGAAGATCAAAAAGGGCTACAATCATGGTCTCGGTTTTATTGGAATTTAAGATGAGGTAGTTGTTGGAGAGCCAGTCACTGATCTGGGTTAGACAGTTAACCAGGGTGGAGAGCCTGTCAAGCTGATGAGGTTTTAAAGACATGTATAACTGGAGGTCATCCGCATAAAAATGATAAGAAATGTCATTAAAAGATTGAATAATACGTGCTAAAGGAATTACATAAAAGGAAAATAATAGTGGACCCAGGATTGAACCTTGCGGAACCCCGCACGTCAGAGAGGCTGTAGAAGAATAAAATTCACCCACACTTACAGAAAAAGTCCTCTCAGAAATATATGAATAAAACCAATCTAATGCAGAACCAGATATACTTACCAGAAGCTTTAGCCTATTAATTAAAATGTTGTGATCGACAGTATCAAATTCTGCACTAAGATCAAGCAATATAAGAACAGAACAATCCCCACGATCAGATGTTATTAAAAGATCATTATACACCTTTAAAAGAGCAGTCTCGATAGAGTGCAGTTTCTGAAAGCCAGATTGAAAAGGATTGCTGATCTTTAATTTACATAATAATGTTTTGAGCTGACATTCCACAACCTTTTCTAATATTTTACTAATAAATGTCAATTTATTAACCCCTTGCACTCTGGTCAATTTTCCTAAAAACGCCAAAAAATAATGTGCCCAAAGTAAATCGAAAGCTGTTCTTCAACCCTTTGCAGCATCTTCATGGGGTTGGTCTCATTTAAAAGAAAACACTTTGATTTTTTTGGCAAAACAGTCATAATCTCTCTAAGTGCTCCGGCCACTGAGTTACAGTCATCTAAACATAGTGAACTTGAAGAAAATAAATTTGGCCTGGGTGTTTTTTTGGATACAAATGCTTGCAAATAACACACAGCTTCAGATCCAGGCTGGAAAATGCAACAGAAATGTAGAACCAAGTGTTATCCAGCTGAGGTCCAAATTTTGTAACAATACCACAAAAAACGAATATATTACACAGCTTTATACTCAGGTACTTCCCAGGCGTTTTGGAACTGTGCCAAATTGTGCCAAATGGCACAATTTGGAAAAACGTCTGTAACTTTTGAATGCTTCAATGTAGAAGCTTCATTTTGGGCTCTAATGAAAGGTCACACTCAGGGCTGTCTGTGTGTGTGTGTGGGGGGGGGGTGTTGCCCCCCCCCTCGCTACAGAGGACGGCCATCGGCCATCGCTACATGACGGAATAGACTCATATGGCTATGTGGCGACCGCTGCACAGTCACCGCTGCTTACCTCCTGTCAGCTGTATCGTATACTGAAATTATAGGCGGAAGCATATTTCCTGTGACTACGCATGTGCGGCATGCGCACACATGCATAGTAACCCAGGGTATGGCCGTTTTGCTAAGTATGGTAAAATGTTAGAACACCGGACTACAAGAAGCTGCTTAGTCGTCAGAAAGACAGTACAACAACAACAAAGATGATGCAGAAGCGGCAACAGCACAGCTGTCATAACCCTCCTAGCCAACTATGCAAACATAGCTTAAATGTCAAATATCAGTCAGGACCCTGGGAAGACAGTGAATTCTGCTCTGGCAGTGATGGACATGGAGGTGGTGTTGTTGTGTCTGGTCTGGAGAGGCTGAAAGAAGGTCCTCTTCTCAGCAGGGAGGGGGAGTGACAACAACAGACTTTTTGTGACAACAGCTGCATGTGTCGCCCGCCTTCATGTGGCACGGATTAAGGTGTGGTGGCAGTTTGAACAGGAGAGAGTGCAGAAAATGCAGAACACAAAAGAAACGTGCATGCCTTTGTGCTTCACCCTCCTGCTTGCACTGTAGATTCCCACAAAGTGATATTTTTAGACCACTGCAAACACAAATCAGACCATCTGTCTCATGGCTAGAAGAGCTTGTAATAACATTAGTCATGTTAGCTTTGGCATATGTGTCTGTTGCTACTGTCCACAGTGAGTAAAATCTCAGAAATGCATTGACGGTTAATAGTGACTTACTGCCATGTAAACATAATAGCTTTGTGCAAATTTGATGTTTTCCCATTACTCTAGACTGAAATTGTAATAGAATTCACCCTACGCACCATGTAGCGTGTACTATTAAATGAAACGGCAATAAATTTGTACTGTAGCCTTCCAGAATTGAGTATGGAATGAAATAATAGAGTTTATAACTGCTTCACATCACAGGCCTGAGTCAGCACTGTATACAGACATCAGACTAACATTAGCATCAGCTCAGCATGCAGTTTGTTGACCATGTGAGTCAGGAGACTTGAGGCCAAATAACAGTAGAAAAGCAGCTCTGTGATCCAAATAAATTCACATGGATGCATCCAGGGTCACAAAAAAATGCACATTATCGCATTTATTTATTAAAACCTGTGAATTTCTGTGTATTTTTTTTTCTTCAAACAGCTTTGATTAGCGAGGACATTAAACAGGTCTGCAGAGAGGGTGCAGCAGTATATATACACAGCCACCCTCCATGCTTTTATGTGGACCATTAATGTAATCATCTCTCTGTGGCTTGCGTGGTCGGCCATGTGCCTGTGTTTGCCTCTGTAGTGCTCTGTGTGTGTGTGTGTGTGTGTGTGTGTGTGTGTGTGTGTGTGTCTGTGTTAGAGCACGCGTGTGGCTCTGCCCGAGAGCAGCGCTGACTGGGAGAGGGCGGCTGCTGGTGCTGCCAACACATTTTTCAAGCCCTGTCGAAGTGATGCCTCGTGGTATGCCTAATGAAGCGCAGGCAGAATGAGCAGGAGTATTGATCTTCCCTCTAATGGTTTATGCATGAGGTTGCTAATTACATTCTATAGACTATGCAGTCGAGAAAGTTTATGAAGCAGAGTGACATGACTAAATCTTTTACATAGGTCAAACCCTGCCTCTGCTTGCGTTCGGCCATGATTGAATTTGTAAAGATATTAGGCTTCTGAATCTATCAGTGTAGCAACACGTACAGTATAGACGTGCACTGGTTCAGTTGGGTCACAAGACTGTAATTTTGTAACCAGTTTCTGGTCCCTTCTAGGCATTTATCATCTGTTTCTTGAGAACAGTTTTTTTTTCAGATTTGTAGTTGAAGGACATAATAAAGGGCATTAAAGGGTACATCACATCCACACACTCTGTTTGTTTGTTCATTCATTCATTCATTCATTCATTCCCCTAAAAAAATACATTAATGCCTGAACTATTAGGCTATACACCAACTGTAAGTCCATGATTAAAATGAACTTTTAAGTGTGTCATCATTCATTCATTCATTCATTCATTCATCTTCTTTCGCTTAATCCTTTTTGGGTCGCGGGGGGGCTGGAGCCTATCCCAGCATCTTTGGGCGAGAGGCAGGGTACACCCTGGACAGATCGCCAGTCCATCGCAGGGCCAACACAGAGAGACAGACAACCATTCACTCTCACAGTCATACCTAAGGACAATTTAGAATCCCCAGTTTTGATGCCAATTAACCTAACTTGCATTGTTTTGGGCATGTGGGAGGAAACTGGAGAAATCCCGGAGTGAACCCACGCAGACACGGGGAGAACATACAAACTCCACACGGATCACTGTTGGTTGGGGGCTGGGATCGAACCCAGGATCCCCCGGCCAAGAGTGAGTTGCTGTGCTGCCGCAGTGCTAACCACTCCGCCACCGTACCGTCATCATATTATAATTAAAACAACAGAGGATTAGATTATAACTGTTACAGCTCTGTTCATTAAAATAACATAAAAGCCCAGCACATGCTGTTTCTTCATGTGCTCCCGTCAGTAGGAGCTGCACTATTTCAAAACGTGCTGCTGAAATGGCATTTACTATGTGCTTCTGACAACAGACCTCCTGTTTCCTGATCAAAAACGCATTGTCATAAAATACACTAAAATACTGATGCAGATGAGATTGTGTGCTGCCACACCACTTTTAAATGAGCCCACTCCTCCCAGCACAAAAGCCAGTGCACTGTCTACTGTTAATTAGACAGTAATGCAGACAGTACTCTGCAGTCTGCATGTCGAAGTGTCCTTGAGCAAGACACTGAACCCCTAGTTGCTCCTGGTGGGTCAGGCCAGCGCCTGGGTATGGCAGCTCCGCCACTGTGAATGTGTGTGTGAATGGGTGGATAGCAAAATCTGTAAAGCGCTTTGATCATCTAGAGATGAGAAAAAGCGCTATATAAGTGAATACCATTAACCATTATTTAGATGATGTGACACAAAGAAAACAGATGATACTCTGAAAGAAAGTAACAATCACACTGGCACAAGGCATAAAGCGCAGTGCCAAAGCTTGCTGTAGACTGTCAAAATTGAGCCCATAGTCTTTCCAGCGTGTCCTGGATCTACCCTGTGGGTCTTTTCCCAGTGTGATGTGCCCAAAACACCACACATGGGAGGCATCAAGGAGACATCATGATCGGATGACCAAACCACGTCGCGATCTCAGGAGCTATGTTGTGGGGGGGATTTGCCGCTGGTAGGGTCTCCCAAGACAAACAGGTCCTGGGTGAAGGGTCAGACTAGTGTGGTCTAATGGATTCCTATGAGTTTTAAAAATATCAAGGATGTGTTCCCAATAGGTTCATTAATTCATAGCTGATTATATGTCTCACACCATTCTGGCAGTTTTTAAAAAACAGTATTTTGGCCATGATAGCCCTGTAATCTCACAGATAGCTCGCCTTGTTAGCTAAAGCTTCTAGCAGCCTGATTTTTTTCTTTGTTTTTTTTTTTTGATTATGAAGAAGCCAACTTTATTGTCATTCAGTCCATACTGCCAATCATATACAGTAGAACGAAATTACGTTTCTCTTATCTACAATGTTAATCACATCTAGAATCAGAGGGGCCGCTGCCGTGCAAGGCGCCGCCACAAACAACTTTTCCTTCCTCCATTCTATTATGCTGCGCAACAAGCTAGAAGGCGGGAAGTTCCATTTTTATATGGTCTGTGGTGTGACCCGGCCTGGGCTTGAACCCACAACCTCCCGGCTGTGGGGAGGATGCTCTACCACTAGGCCCCAGGGACTGGCCCTTTCATATTGACCACTGAAATCACACACACCTGTCCCTGGTGATGCTTTATTTGGGCTTTGGCATTCTCACATCTAGCTAATTTTATGTTAGTGACCAAAACGGGCTCATGTATCTACGTATAAATTCAAGGAATCTGTGTGTGTGTGTGTGTGTGTCTGTCTGTCTGTCTGTCTGTTCCTCGCATATTTCTCAAACTGTTCGTCAGACTGACCTCAGATTTTAAAAGTCCTTTGCTGAGGTTACGAGGGTGTGCATGCCCGAGTATGGAGTTGTTCAGTCAAAATATATAATGTTTATCAATAAAAGTTTTAACTATTGCTCTGTCTCCTCATGCCCTGGCTTCTGGAAGTGTGGGCGGGTTTTCGGATTGACTCCGTACTGATTGGATAATACGCGGCATCACGACCAGTCACCAGAGCGCTCCGTGAACAAAACAAGGAAGTGAAAAGGGACAAATGTGACCAGAAAAAGAGAATACTGAAGGTTTAATGCTTACAAAATTGTACTATAATGTTGCCACGATGGCATAGGGTCTAAACAATAATTCGGCATATGTAGAGAACACGAGACATGCAAGTACACTGGGAGGAGCACCAGTGGGGACCAGGGGGCCTGGTAAAGAACAACAGTGTATCCACCACAGAACATACTGGGAGAAGCAGCAGCTGGACCGGCCAACCATGGTACTTGGCGGGGAAGCAAGCCCAGCTTACCCAGTCAGCGGTAGATGGGAGTCCTGGCTGCTGCTTCACCCGTGTGCCACCACTGTCCTTTGCAGGACTGCGAGTCCCCAGTGGTGCCTCTACTGGTGTGCTTGCACAGCTGTCTAAAAGTTAAAAGTTAATAATAATACCGCCATGATTGTGGAGCGGAATGGCCAAATCAACTGCATATCATATGCGGCTACATACGTATGTTTTGACTAAATGATGACTGTCACCAAACTGGACACCAAAACACTAAAATAAGGAAATAAATTTTTAATTTTTTTAATATTTACTGACAAAATGGCCAACACTGATGCACTGGTTACAGCTAAACAGCTCATTTTGCTGTGTACAATAATGTTGGGTGTTTTGTACTTATAATATTGCTAACATATAAAAAGATGCACTACAATGGGTCTCAAATATTTGTAAATACAGTATGTCCTGTTATAGTACTGCCTTATTGAGGATACACAGAATAAATTCAATATTACACTTAACTCCATCACTGAACAGTGATATAAACTAAAATAATTATAATGGCGACTGAACAACTTCTATTCCCCAGAGTGCAAGATACAACACTTATGAATATAAGTTATCTGACAAACAAATAAACAAGGGTTCCAAAACAGTTATTAATATTGGCTGTCCCATTCATTTTCAGTAACTAGGTATTCTGTAATTAATATTCACACAATCAAATAAATCTTAGTCCTCAGTCCCTTTTATATTTGTCAAAGTGTAACATGTGTGATTGCCTACACATAGGCTACACTTCTTTGTATTCCACTTTCAAACACACCGTACATTTGGGCCTGCAAAGCCTAACTGGGCTACCTGTTTCAGACAGGAATACTTGCTTTCTATGGGCAATGCACTAGCTGGCATTTAAAGCCCCTGTCACACCTTGACAGGCAACGTATGCTGATGTTTAAAAAATCTGGCGAATACGCTGGCATACGTTGAATAAGTTATTGGTAAGTTTTGTATAAGTTAAGAGCACGCTGATGCATGCTGGTATATGTCATAGTACAGCGAGGTCTTCAAAAAATTTTAAGCAGGCACAAAATTCAACGTATCCAGCATATGGCTCATACATCCTGCATATGCGGGCCATAAACTGTAGGTAAGTTATGCAATCGTTGACACACGTTACTTGTAAGTTACTCATAAGTCGAAATACGCCAAGATAATGTCTAGCGTACCCAAAACTTATTTCTAACCTATGAGTAATGTGCTTTAAACCTACATGTGTAACTTACTGAACGTGTTTTTAACTTATAGCTACCATATAATGGCGTATTGGCAGTGTTTGTTCACGGGAGGGAACTGTCAAGACTCTATGGTGGATGTCCATGTCAAACTGGTCTTGTTCTTCTATTCAGACAAAGTAAAGAGATGTTTCATACCTTGACATGTTTCGACTGTCATTTGGGTTCGTGCCATGTCACATCAGCTGTTTTATCCTACCTTAGGTGTGACCGACCTGACCGATTTGACAGGTCTGCCAGTTCAGTCACGCCCCCCCCCCCACCGTGCGATGGTCTTTGGAGGAGAGAATCATCTCAGTTGAACCGAGATGATGGAGCCTTCATGCTCTCGCACACCTAGGATTCATGGATCAGGATGCAACTAACTAACTAACTAACTAACTAACCTGCACTTATATAGCGCTTTTCTAGTCACAAAGACCACTCAAAGCGCTTTCATTAGTACTAACCCTCTATTCTAAGGGCCTATAGGAAACAGATATCTAGGGACAATTTAGAACAGCCAATTAACCTAACATGCATGTTTTTGGCATGTGGGAGGAAACCGGAGAAATCCCGGAGTAAACCCACGCAACACGGGGAGAACATGCAAACTCCACACAGATCACTGTTGGTCGGGGGCTGGGATCGAACCCACGATCCCACGATCCCCACAATCCCCCGGCCAAGGGTAAACTGTGCTGCCACAGTGCTAACCACTGCGCCACCGTGCAGCCCATGCAACAGTAGTTTGGCATGACTGCGCTATGCATAAGTTAGGATAAGCTATGCATAAGTTATGCATAAGTTAGACTGTTGTTGGGCATAAGTTGTGAATGCCAGCAACATGCTATGCATTTGTTGGTATAAGTCAGGGGTCAGCCACTTTTGCCAGCCGAAGAGCCATTTTGCCCAACTCTGACTAAAATAGAAGTGGCTGAGGGCCACAATGGCAATTTGACCTTTAAAATAAAGATTATGCTGCTTATAAAGTTTTTTTTATGTACTGTACATTGCTTGGATATTATGTGGCATTAATGAATTCCTACTACAACATTGGGAAAAAAAACTGTCAAGCTTTATATGTAGCTTCATTTGTAAAATAAAAGTATTAGAAATATATTACAAATTGTTTTGTGTTGAAAAATAAATTTCTGAATATCTGACCATAATTTTTGTATAGTTTTTTTAATTACCAGCACATTCATAAATTGTTTAAATCTGAAAAATATCATCCATCTCCTACTTTCAACAATGAACACACAGCTTTAGTTCCTGATATTTTAATAAATTAGAGATGAAAGTTTTATTTAGAAGAAGCTGCTTTTCATCCTTTTTAATGTTTCTTCATAATGCTCCTTATTCAAATGTATTAATATAATATAAATTTGTAGCCTTCACCTGTTCTCCAGACTCTCAATTTGACTAACTAGTAGATTGGTTGTCTGATATTCTTCTTTATTTATTTTGAAATAAAACAACTAGAATTCTAAACAACTTTCTAATTATAACTTTAAAAGTCATTTGATGCAAATTAAGCCAATTACAAATAATTACAGCAGAGTTGGAAAAAAAAGTTTAAAAAATACCTTCTTCTGCTGAGCTGAATGTTGGTTCTAATTAAAAAAATGTGTGCATTGATAGACAGACTGCACTTATAAGTCACTGTCTAAAACCCCATTCAAACATCAGGTAACAAACTAGCTGTCAAAGAATCTTCTCTCCTCTCGTTTCACTCATTTGAGCTCCTTTTACTATCTGTTGGATGGATGTTGCTGATTTCAGACAAGTATATCCGGTTGACGGCGTTTCATAATAAAAGCACATAACAGACACAACCATTCTGAAAACTGAATCGCTGTAGAGGGCTTTTTTTTTTAATAACTCAGGATGTATTGAGCTGTGACGGTGAAAATAAATTCACACTATTTCAGACTTCAGTCATGTCTGGTGAATCCAACATTTATAGCACAGGCTATTTTAAGGTTATTGAGCAGGAATTTAAGGATTCTTTGTCATTTTTAAGGATAATTAAGGTGTTGATTTTAGAAAATTACATCTAAGAATTTTTATGGACCTGTAGACACTAATGAGGCGGCTGGTTTTCTCCTTGTTTGTGTTTTCATGGAGAAATTCTCTCCACAGCAACCATATATGAACGCGAATTAATCTGTCCACACAGAATTAGAGTCTATTTTCTGCTATGATTTTACTTTTTCTGGAGTTGTTCATGTCTTACCGAGGGTGGCGGGAAGCTGCTGCTGTCCACATGCACTGAGGAGAGGCTGAGCGGCAGTCTGTGCAGCCGCTGTCAGATGTCACGCAGCCACACGTGATTGACAACATAATAAATAATTTTAAAAAATATGTATATTTTACGTTCATAAAAGTATGCCTTTCCATTGAGAAATGTATCCAGTTGCAGTAAACAATAATTTAAAGAATAAAATACTTAAAATGAACTTCATTAATTTCCATGTGTTTTGAGATACAACTGCAGGGAGCCACAGCATGGGAGCTGAAGGGCCGTGGGTTGCTGACCCCTGCTATAAGTTATCGAAACGTTCTATACAAGTTACTAATATGTTATGTATACGTCCAACTAGTTATGAATGCGCAATGCATATGCCCACAATTGAAAATTTTGGCCGTATGCCCACGTTTTAGAGAAATTCTGATATGTCGGCAGACGCTGCTTAAATCGTCAATGTGTGACAGGGCCTTAAAGAAATGAAAGAGGGGTGTTTCATATGGGTGGAAAATGGACTACAGTATTTAAACCCTGAGGCATTTCATTATGATCTCAGAGAACTGTGTCGACATGTGGAAGAGGGGGCATAATGCTGTATGTGCCCATTGCCAGACTAGTGTAGTGGTCTCACCTCACAACTAAGCATAATTTCCTCTCACACCCTTGCACAGCAACAGGGCGGCTGTTTTCCTTATCTGCCCTGCATATAGACCCTTAATGCATGATAAGTGTGTTTACTGCCGAGTTAACCAGTGTGTGTCTCTGCTTTACATTCTGTGTGTGTGTCAAAGCTCAGGGAGCGAGCGACAAGTACTGCCATTCAAGCACTCCACTGTGCTCATTTACAATCTGTTCTTCACATTGCCAGGCTAAGTGGTGGCTGAATGAGGCCTATTTTTAACTGCCCCTGTAACTGGAGCACAGTACTCCCTCTCGTTAAATTGAGTAACACGGCTAACGGGTAGGTAGTTGCCAATCAGTGCTTGTAGTTTATTTTTGTTTCCAGTTTCCTCGTACCCACGCTCATGTTTTTTTCCTCCCGACATAGATAAGATGAGGAAGAATAAATGTTTGAGGCGCTTAGTTTGTCTGAGCTGTGAGACTCTGCAATATCAGTGTATTTTTGGGTTTGGTGAGCTGGCTACCTGCCAGCCTCATCTTCGAACTATTATCTAAGAGGACATTTTTATCTCCGTTGAATGTGTGCAGACTCAAGAGAGTGAGCAAAGGGATTTATTTTTTTAAAATTCTTCCCTCACAGATGCATCATCAGGTATAGGAAGGTACAGATATTAATAAATCTTACCCAATGAAGACATTTATTTCATGGGCTGTGTGCCACGTGCCATTCGCATAATTCTCAGTTTCTTATGAGGTCTGAGCCCCGAGTGATCATCAGTTGACTTGTAATGCCTCACTGAGGTTGTGACCTGTCTCCACTGTGTATGAATGGAACAGACGGACTTTGGGGCAAGTGGCTCTGCTAATGACGGGTATGCTTCTCTTGCGGGTGCTCCCATGCACAAGTTGATCTTGTAATACAAGCTGAGGTCAGTTCAGTCTTAGAAGAGCAAGATTTGATGTCTTCTTTGTATAAACTTCTTAAATGTTCTGTGAGTACAATGATTATTTTCCCCCATACTAGTCGAGATAGATACCTTGTCAACAGATGGAAATTGGTATGTAGCAGAGTCACACTGCATTTCATTCCAACACCAACAAGCCAAACGACATACACACCTCACTATGAGAGAAGATTAGGATGTACATTGCTCAGCCATCTTAATCTTCTGGAATCAGAAGTTAATTTATTTAGAAGAGAGCGAGGAGTGCTTAGTTGTCAGTAAATGCTATGATGAGGGATTAGAAATCTGTATCTGGAGTCTGCATAGGCACATGCTAAATGACAGACTAATAGAATACTTGAATTTCATTTGTGCGCATACTGTACATCTTGATGACCTCTGTTGGGACATCTGCCCATCAAACTGTCCTGATCCTTTCTTAAAAAGGTAAGATACAAACATAACCACAGGAGAAATTATGTCCTGAGATCAAAAGCAGCTGCAAAGATGTAAATTATACCTTTTGATGTTTGCCATTTTAACATAGGCATTTATGAGGATTGAGTCAGTTTTACAGCCAGCCTTAAATGGTCATTGGAGGACCTTTTTTTTTTTTTTTTTTTTTTTTTTGCAGCTTTTTTCACTTTTGCACTGGATTGATTCCATTTTCAGCCTTAGAGGTTTTGCTTGAGACTGTGTATCGGTGTCAAGCTATCTTATGCGTCTTCACTGTTGGCTGGCTAGTGACGTGTGAGCAGGTGGCGTGGACAAAAGCCAGCAGCAGGACACTGAGTGCAATAATAAGACAGGCAGT
Organism: Pholidichthys leucotaenia; assembly: GCA_020510985.1. Taxonomy (NCBI): domain Eukaryota; kingdom Metazoa; phylum Chordata; class Actinopteri; order Cichliformes; family Pholidichthyidae; genus Pholidichthys; species Pholidichthys leucotaenia. Next base: position 153,249,298 of record CM035838.1, read on the forward strand.
TTTTAATGTTCCAAAGTCAAATCAAACCTTTGCCTTTGTGCTAGGACTCGACTCTGGAGTGGGGACTTGGCTCTGGTGTGAGTGCTCTCTGGGAAGAGCCATGGAGTCTGCTGCATTACCAAATTTTTAAGTGAGATAGTTTTGCTATTTTTAACAATCTGGTTTTAACATTTGTCTCAGAATAAATTACCCTTTGCAAGTTCTTAAAGGGGTCAGTGACTGAAAAATTGTGCTTTTGTAGGTTTTAGCCTCCTGAAATGTGTCCATTGGTCACGCAATTATTGAAAAAATATCAAATCACTCACTTCTCTTAAAAAAACCCCCACTGCCTTTATATAGTTTCTGTCTGATTAGCTGTTTTAAGTCTTCTGGGTTTGTTCCCCCACGTCAAGAAAAAGTAAGCCCGGCCTTGATACCCACCCCCTGCTCTGTTATTGGACAGCCTAGATGTCTGCCTGCAAATGTGTAGCTGAGCAAGGAGCCCAAGAGTCAGAGCTGACACTGCTACTAGGAGTTAGCTTCATGTGCATTTTTTAAAAATTTCAGTCACCTTAATAGATATCCTGTTTCCACTTCGTTCACTAATCCACATTTGATGACGCATCTTGCATCATTTTGGCTTATTTTGATATATTTTCACCATGATGCTACATTGCACCATTAGCCTTATTTTCTCTGAGACCCAGTGCAGCTAGCTGAAGCTAGCAGTTTAGCACCTCATTCATGAATATTCGAAAGATGCAAAAAAAAAAATGAGTCACAATGATGCTGCTATAATGTAAACAAAAATTTCGTTAAGACCCATGGGAGCGTGTCATCGTGGAAAAAGTGCAGTCAGTGACACAGTTAAAGCAACACTATGTAAGACTTGCACCTTAAAATGAAAAAAATGTATATTTTGAGGGTACATCAAGCTTTGACAAGCTAAATGCCACTTCCACCATAGCCTGAGTGGGCCTCTGTTGTCTGCAGCAGCACTGTGTAACTTCCTGTTCCCGGCAGGAACACTGAAAAGACTACAGCTGATGTTTTACAGTTTACTGTAATTCTCAATAGCCAATGCCAAGGTATTAGTTGGAAGCTAAAATCGTGCCCTGTGATTGGCCAATGGGCCTCAGGCTGTAAAACACCTTTCAACGTTACATAGTGCCTCTTTAATAAATTACATGTGTAGCACATTGATGAGCCACAAATTTTCAGGTTAAATAGGTGGTGTATACAAATGTTACTGAATTACAAAACGTTATTCATAATTACCTGTTTTTCCTTAATAGAGCTTCTGTATTGATAGTTAATAAGGCAAAAAACTCACATATTTTTTTTTCCTTGGTTGTAACAGTCCTCTGTGCGGAATCGTGGGGCACTAATACTGAATGCACCAGCTACTAGATGGGAAGTGATATGATATGTCACATTAAGACTTTTCTTAATAAATGTTCACAGGACACTTTGAATTGATTAAAATACTTCACGCTATTGCTTTGTGATGGAGATCAGTCCTCCATTCTCCCATTACACCTACTGCAGTTCCACAGGAAATGGAGCATCTTCCCTGAGGTGTTGGCAGTGCCTTTGATGCCATGGCTAAATGGGGATTGTTTGGTGTCCCGTGGAGGGGCTGAAGCTTGGTAGCCATACTGCTGACTCAGCAGATGAGGACAGAGATTGTGCAGAGAGATTTTTTTCTGGGACCGCTGTCCAAGGCAAGGCAAGGCAAGTTTATTTGTATAGCACATTTTGTGTACAAGACAATTCAAAGTGCTTTACATAAAACATTAAAGCATCACAGCAAGTTGCAAAAGGACTACATAAGAATTTAAAAATAAAGAAACGACTTCCGGTTATGGCTGCCACGTAGGACGGACGTGTCTCGCTCTGCTCTGCTCCTGGAGAAAAAAATCGGCAAATAACTCTCTCATTTGGGACAGAACGTACCCCAGCATTTGGGCGAGGATATGTCGGCGAAGCCTAAGGCTGGAAAACCAGGAAAAGGAAAAAGCGAGCCGCCGAAACAGTCCAAATTAACGGACTTTCAGGTCTGTGACGCAGCAAACAAGGCTCCATATATGGCGGAGGAGGCTGGCGGCGGTGCGATTTCTGCGCGGGGAGGCGCAGATGCGCTGATGGCTGCCATGAGTTCAATGAGAGCGGACTTTTCCTCTAGATTTGATGGGATTATGACAGCGTTGGAAGGAATAAGAAAGGAATTGGGTGACTGTGTAGAACGAACGGCGCAGATGGAGCTCCGTCTCGCTAGTGCTGAAGATGACGTCACCCGTCTTCAATTAAAGGTGCGCACTTTGGAAAAAAAAAATAAATCTCTGGAAGATAATATTTTGGATTTGGAATCTCGGTCGAGACAGAATAATTTGAGGCTGGTGGGTCTTCCAGAGGAATCAGAAGGTCGGGACGTATGTTCCTTTCTGGAAAAGTGGATTCCGGAGGTGCTGGGCAGCGAGGAGTTGCAATCAGCAGTGGTTCTGGAAAAAGCACATCGTATTGGCCCACGGAGAGATAAGGGACCGCCGAGGACCTTAATTATGAAGTTTCTTAGCAACAGAGACAGGATGAAGATCTTCAACGCTGCACGAGCTAAAAAAGGAGAGATTAAACACCAGGACCAGCAGGTGCGGTTCTACCCAGATTTGGCCACAGGAATCCAGCAATTGAGGAAGCAGTTTGATCCCGTACGTAAGGAGCTGCGCAACCTTGGGATTCGTCATGGTGTAATCTATCCTGCGAGACTGCTGACCACGTATGAGGGCAGAACCCACATCTTCAAGACCCCAGAGGAGGCGCAGGAGTTCATCAAGAAGATCAAAGAAGAAGAAGAGACTGGTGGGAGCTAAGCATGAACAAAATATAAGGTAGAATAATTAAGCATTTGCACAGGCATCTGACTGACTTGAAGTAAATAGTAAGTTTACAAAATATAGATTGTATTATATATTAAAAAAAACAAAACAAAACAAACAAAAAAAAAAAAACTATGATGTACAAAGTTGTTAAAAATTTTGGAGTTAAGTTGGAAAACTACAGAGGAGAGTTAATGTTACGTCATTAAAAGCAGTAGAGTTAGGGTGATTGGGAGGATGAAGAAGGAGTGGCTTAGGCTGTTCCCCGTGGGTGTGGAACAGTCGATGGCTATATCGGGAGACAGAATTTTTCTTTTGATTTTGGGGGGTTTCCCACAAGTGTGGGAAGGGGAAATTTGTTTGTGTGTAGTTTGTAGGATGAATGTTCAACCACTCATGTTTTTGCTTCTCTGTATGAGCATGTTTACACTGCAAGGTAATCCCAAACTCTCTATTGATCATGGACCAAAGTGTTAATCTTAATTTAACTTCATGGAATTGCAGAGGTCTACAAAATTTAAAAAAACTTAAACAAGTTATGAATAAAATAAAGGACATGGGTTCAAGAATTGTGTTTTTACAAGAAACTCATCTGATAGAGGAGGATGTTAAAAGAATTAGGAGTAGATGGCAGGGAAGTGTATTCACCTCTTCATTTTCATCCCGGGCCAGGGGAGTTATGACTCTCATACATAAATCAGTTCCTTTTCAAGTGAAAAATGTAATTGGAGACAAATTTGGAAGATATGTAATCATTCAAGGTTCTTTGCTATTAGAAAATATAAATCTTGTGAACTTATATGGTCCCAATATAGATGACCAGAAGTTCTTTGCTAATTTATTTCTCATCTTATCATCACTTACAGGGCAACATATAATAGCAGGGGATTTTAATTGTACATTGAATCCAGGTGTGGATAGATCAACAGGACTGGATTGTACGCACATTGGATGTAGGATGACTATTAATCATTTTATGAAAGAATTGAGATTGTTAGATATATGGAGAGAAATGAAACCACAAGTTAAAGCCTATTCTTGTTATTCCAGTACCTACAAGACATTCTCACGTATTGATTATTTTTTGATTTCCACAGAATTAAGGTCCAAGATTCAAAACTGCTTTTATGATAACATCGTGATCTCTGATCATGCACCCTGTTGTCTAATATATGTAGATAAAAAATTGACAAAGGAATCAGGTAGATGGCAATTTCAGCATAAATGGCTTCAGGATGAGGAATTTGTCAAGTATATAGAAAAACAGATAGACGAGTTCTTTGACATCAATACTACACAAACATCAGCATGTGTAAAGTGGGAGGCTTTCAAAGCTTTTATTAGGGGACATATTATTAGTTATACAGGATCAAAATCTAAGAAGACTCGAGAGGAGAGAGCTAAATTGGAACATAAAATAAAAAATCTTCAGGAAAAAGTGTATGCAGGAAGTGACCCAAGGTTGGAGAATGAATTACTGATTTTGAGAGCTGAATACGACAAAAAATCAGCGAATAGAGCTGCCTCGAGTCTTCTAAGATTGAAACAATCTTTTTATGAACAAGGTGAAAAATCAGGAAAATTATTAGCATGGCAGATTAAACAATTGGAAATTAAAACACCAATTACCAGTATTATAAGTAACGGACAGGTAGTTATAGATCCTTTAGAAATTAATAGAGCCTTTAGAGATTACTATGAAAAATTATATGATACCAAAAATGAACCTGATTTAACAAAACTAAATGGGTTTTTGAACGAACTATCTATACCGTGTATTCCAAATGAAAACAGGGAGATATTGGATTCTAAAATTAGTCAAGAAGAAGTTGGGCTAGCCATTGATAATATGAAATCAGGAAAAAGTGCAGGACCAGATGGTCTTCCAGTTGACCTTTATAAAAAATTTAAGAATAAATTAATAAAACCTTTTTTGGAAATGGTTTTAGAAGCATTTCAAAATAATAATTTACCATCATACATAAATAATGCCTTAATTATACTGCTGCCAAAACCAGGTAAGCCCTCTAATAAATGTGAAAATATGAGACCAATAAGCCTATTAAACGCCGACCTTAAGATAATCTGTAAAATTTTAGCAAGACGAATACAAGAAATTTTACCAAATATTATTAATCGAGATCAGAATGGCTTTATAAAGGGTAGACAAGGCTTCCATAATGTAAGAAGACTATTTAATATTATTTATTTTAATAAAGAAGCACCGGATACAGCTCTCCTATCATTGGACGCCGAAAAGGCCTTTGATAGAGTTGAATGGCCCTTTCTTTTTGAAGTCCTACAAAGGTTTGGACTTGGAAATAATTTCATAAAATGGGTTCAAATAATATACAATAATGCTACAGCAGAAATCCTAACAAATAACAATATTTCAAAACCAATAAAAATCAATAGAGGATGTCGACAAGGCTGTCCACTTTCACCTTTACTGTTTACTATGGCAATTGAACCTTTAGCGATAGCGATACGTTTACATTCACAAATATATGGAATTAAAGTTGGACCAACAGAACATAAAATCTCCCTGTACGCCGATGACATAATTTTGTTTATGTCGAATCTAAAAAAATCAATTCCAACCTTGTTGAATTTAATAAAGAACTTTGGGGAAATATCAGGATATAAAATAAATAAAACTAAATCTTCAATATTAATGCTAAATGAGACCCAGAGAAATTACCCAGCCCCTGAGGTAAATCAATTCAATGTTGTAAATCAGTTTAAATATTTAGGAATCCAAATTATGCCTAAGCTAGAATCAGTCGCCAGTGTCAACTATGAAGCCTTAATGTCAGATATCAATGAGTTAACTCAGAGATGGATGTCACTACCAATGTCGATGATCGGGAGAATCAATATACTTAAAAGTAATATTTTACCTAAAATACTTTATTTATTTCAATACATTCCCTTATCACCACCTTTAGATCTATTCTCAAGAATAAAAAAAAAGTTAGTGGAATTTATATGGAACAACAGGAGGGCTAGATTACGTTTGTCTTTATTATATTTACCATTTGATCGTGGAGGTCTGAAATGTCCAAATTTTATGTTGTATTATTGGTCGGCACAACTGAGGTCTATGACATATTATTTTTCATCAAATAATCTCCCTCACTGGACTGAAATGGAATCATACAATTTACCTTTACCTCTTCCCATATTCATATACTCAGATTCGGCAAAAAAATTACAAAAACAAGTTAAAAATCCATTTGTAAAGCATATGATCAAAATATGGTGTGAAGCTAAAAACTATTTAAAAGAACCACAGTTATTGTCACAATTTAGTCCAATATGGGGTAATCAATATTTTAAACCAGGGAGAGCGGACGCTGTATTTAAAGTATGGAATTTAAAAGGGATACAAAAGATTCAGGATTTATATTTGCCATGTGCAGACAACATAATGTCTTTTGAAGAGCTGAGGATCAAATTTAATCTCAATAGAACACATTTTTTTAAATATCTTCAACTTAGAAACTTTATTCGATCAAATCAAAATAAAGCTCTCACTCGACCTATTTATTCATCCTTGGAAAAAATGATGATGAAAGATAGTAAAAGAAAGGGTATTATTTCAGAGTTTTATAACTCACTGACACTATCTTCAAGTGAAAATTCACTGAAAAGATTAAACTACTGGAAAGAAGATCTGCAAATTGAAATTTCAGAGGAACAATGGGAATTGGCTTGTACAGAAGCTCAAACCAAATCAATAAATGCACGCCTTAAATTGATACATTTCAAATGGTTAATGCGGATGTATGTTACACCGGAGGAGTTAAATAGATATAACAAAAATATACCAGATACATGCACAAAATGCATGGAAAGTAAAGGAACCCTATTTCATTGTTTATGGGAATGTAGATTAATAAGAATGTTTTGGGAAGAGGTGAGGGTAACAATTGAAAAAATAATCTCAAAACAAATCATATTGAATCCTAAACTGTTTTTGTTGGGTCTGTACCCAGAAAAGCATAATTTTAATAAAAGTGAAAGAACATTCATAGACCTCAGTTTGCTTAATGCCAAAAAATGTATTGCACTATTATGGAAAAAGACTCATAGACCAGATGTGACTCAGTGGTTAAGACAGATGTTAACAAACCTTCCATTAGAAAGAATAACATATATACTAAAATCAAAGGAAATTGTGTTTGAGAATATATGGAGACCTTTTATTGATTATGTAAAAAATTTAAACATAACTCTTGAAGAAGAAGGTGAATGATGTGTGTGGACCTTGTAAATTCCAAACTGGTGAACATAATATGTATACTTATGTATTGGATTGTCTAGACTAAACAGAGGAGCATTGTTGAAGACTTGATTTTGTTGGTGGTTGTTGGTGTTTTTAGTGCATTTCTTTTTTTTTTTTGTAGTACTTTAGTGTTAGTGTTTGATTGTTTGTATCATGTTTGTTAAAAAAAAAAAAAAAAAAGGTTCAATAAAGATATTGTGGAAAAAAAAAAAATAAAGAAACAAGCTAAAATGGAACAAGACAGAAAAAGCGCAAGAAATAAAAGTTACAGCGCATTGTGGGAGACTAACAATTGTTCTACTGAAAGGCAGCAGCAAATAGGAAAGTTTTTGTTCTCGATTTAAAGCAGCTGAGAGTTTCAGCAGCCCTGATGCTTTCTGGGAGTTGGTTCCAAGCTGTTGGTGGCTACAGGTGTGAAGGATAATTCAGTGACAATACTCACAACACTTGTTCAAAGTTGTGCATAAATGCACTTCCAGTTGGCTGTAGCTGATTTTCATATACAGTATAAGCTGAGCTTACTTGGAAAAACTGGACACTGCTTCGGAAAGCCGAGTTTAATAATAAATGCTGGAGCTTGTTGTAACATTTTGTCCCACACTTCGCAGCATGAATAAAACAATGCAGCTTCACAGCCAGCACTTCATTCCTATTAGCGAGGGCAAAACAGCAGCTCCAATATTTGATGTCACACAGAGGTAATTAGGTTTGCTGTGTCGGAGTTTAATAAAAATGCATTAAAAACCTATCAGTCCATAAACAAACACAATGAGCTCACTACTACAATTACAGTTGGGCTTAAAAAGAAAAAAATTAAAGCCTTACAGGAGGTTCTTAGTCTTATTAGTTTTGGCGCTGCTGTTTAATAGATTTTCATTTTAAAGGCTCTGCACAAGCTTAATTTATAAATATAATTGGATTGGTTTCATATCATTTCGAGGATCTTTAGTAAAAGTGGTTTATTTGGAAGTGGAATGATACTGCTATTTTAAGGCTATTATTACCCTTTGCAAAACTGCTGCACATAGTTATGTGCAGCAGTACTCCTCATTAACAGTCTAGAACTTTGGCTTGCATTTATACATTGCCTCTCTCTCACTTTGTCTCACTCCTGTCTCTCTTTCTGTCTTTGTTGACCCCCCTCACACACACACACACTCATTATTCACTTTTATGAAGTATCTTTATTATCTAGTGAATTACCGTCATGTCAAACGTGTGTGGTTTGATGCAGTGGTGGTTTGGTGTGGTGGTTAGAGTGACTGCATCTCCACATGGGTTGTATCGCATGTAAAAGTCTGAATTTGTCCCAGTCTCCATGCTGTTGGTTGTTTTAAGTTAGTTTCTGCACTGAATAAGTTTGCTTGTAACTAGTGCTGGGAATTGATTAAAAATTTTAACTCGCTGGACTTCCGGTCTGGACGCCATGGCGACTGCAGCTTAACACTGAAGTTCTCAGACCCAATTCAGGATAACACCTTGAAAATCAAACTTAACGGATTTTTGGAGGAGTGAAAATCAAAAGACAAAATCATCATGTCTAAAGGAAAACAGAAGAAACTGAAATTCTCCAGGCCAGGACACGTATCGGCCGGAGAATCCGAACTGGAAGATCTCCGTTCAGAAGACGAGGAACTGGTGATAGCTAACAAAAGGGTTAGCCTGAAATCACTATTTGAGGAGCTACGACGATTTCGCCAAGATGTTACGGCCGAATTTCGGGAATTCAGAGAAGAATTGAAAAGGACAAACAGCAGAGTGGACCAGGCCGAGAACCGAATCTTGGAAACAGAGGATCGAATAAAAGTGCTCGAAGATTCTGTGCTAGACCTACGCAAAAGACAAGCAGCTATAGAGGCTAAGCTAACCGACCAAGAAGGAAAACAAAGAAGAGACAACATAAGAATTCATGGTCTGATAGAAGGAACCGAAAATGGTTTTAACTCAATGGCAGAATGCGTGGAATCCTTACTAAGAGAGAAATTGGATATTCCACAAACCACCGACTTGAAGATAGAAAAGGCACATCGTTCATTAGCCGCTAGGCCGGCGGCGGAAGCGCCCCCACGTTCGGTGTTGGTAAGATTTTCCAATTTCAAAATAAAACAAGAGGTTGTAAGACTGGCCTGGCAGAAAAAAGGATTTATGCACCAGGAGAGAAAAGTCTACGTGGAACACGATTACGCCCCGGAGGTCCTTAAAAAGCGCAGGGAATACAATGACGCGAAAAAGGTGTTAAGAGAGAAGAAATTGCGCTTTCAGACACCATTTCCTGCGAAGTTAAGGGTCTTCTACGGCGATGAAACGTGTCTCTATAATTCGGCGGAAGAAGCAACAGCTGACATGGCGAAAAGAGGCCTCCCGGTAACGGTATTTAAACCCCCAGCAGACCCGAGTGCGAAGATCAGAGCTCAAACATGGACAACACAAAGACCTTCAAAATCCACGGACCAGCAGCGGGAAACCCAGCACCAGAGCGTCGCGGATAAACTATCCGTTTTCAGGTTGGAATAGCGACCTTTTTTTTTTTTTTTTTTTTTTTCTCTTGAATCAATCCGCACATCCAACCCCCCTCATACAAGGTAACAAACATTAAAGGAGATGCGTATTCAGCATGTGGTAAAACATTTCATGGAACAATCATATTATTTGAAACAAATAAGTCTTTGTAATAAAAAAAAAAAAAAAAAAAACTTGTTAAAATAGAAATGTGACAATAATCCACATGTTCTCCTCATACTAACAAATACTGTTTTTGCGTGAATGTTTGATGTGATGGGGGTGGGAGGGTGCACACAATTTCACAGGGTTTAGGCATAAAAGGAAAAAAAAAAAAAATCATTACAAGTTTGGATTGGGTTCTGAAACTCACGTTAAAAGCATGGGACTACTTTCAGTGGTAAGAGAGGGCCCTCAACACGTAACAGAGTTTGAGGAATTTCCCTCAGAGCCTTCACTCCATCAAGGCTCTTACAGGGTCTTTAAAAAGACCTCAGCTCAGGAAGTTCTTATGACAGCTTTTTGTTTTAAAGTTTTTTACACTATGTTCTTAATGTTTTTCTTGTTTTTAATGTTCTTTCAGTTTCTGAGTAGCACAAAAGAGGGCCACCACACAGTTATACTAAACAAAACAACACAATGGAGAAACAGGGTGTAACCAAAATAATTTCATATAATGTAAAAGGAATCCTGAATCCAGTTAAAAGATCCAAGATTCTAGGCAAAATGAAAAAAGACAAAGCAGGAATAATACTTTTACAAGAAACCCACCTAACAGACGTGGAACACAATAAACTCAGTAGACAAGGGTTTAAAATGATCTCTTCATCTTCATATAAATCAGGGAGGAGGAGGGGAGTAGCGACATTGATATCAACCAAAATTACATTTGAAAAAAAATCAGAACACAAAGATAAAGAAGGGAGATACAGTTTGGTAACTGGGCGGCTAGAGGGAGAAGATATCACCCTGCTGAATGTGTATGCTCCCCCAGGGGCTAACTGGAAATTTTATAAAAATGTATTCGACCTAATGATAACTAAAGCTCAAGGTTTAGTGATATGTGGTGGGGACTTCAATCTTAGACTGAATCCATACTGGGATGCTTCTGGTAATTCCCCACATCAAAATAACACCCAAAACAGGAAGACTCGGATGCTACTAAAAGAATTGGGAATCTGTGACGTGTGGAGGGAACTCAACCCCAGTGTAAAAGACTATACATTTTACTCAACTCCACATTCATCTTACTCAAGGATTGACTATTTTTTTTATGTTTAATAGAGACATTGGAAGAGTAAAAACATGTAAAATAGGACTGATGGATCTCTCCGACCACAGTCCGATCTACATGGACTTAAATATCCAAAAATACACAAATAATACATTTTCTTGGAGGTTAAATTCAAATGTCCTGAAAGGACCATTGAAAGATGAATTGGAATCAGATATTCTCAGATATTTGGAAGATAACGATAATGGAGAAGTATCCCCTTTAATACTGTGGGATGCATGTAAAGCTGTAATAAGAGGAAAGATTATTGCAAAACTGGCAACCCAAAAGAAACTAAGACAAGAAAAACTATCCACATTAGAGTCAGAACTTAGGAACCTAGAAAAAGAACACAAAGGCAACACTCATTCTACTGACTCGCTCAAGATTAAGGAAATTAAAAACCAAATAAATGAGATCTACACAATAGAAATCCAGAAGAAACTTACATTTCTGAAACAAAAATACTATGAAGCAGGCAGTAAATCGGCAAAATTGCTAGCCTATAAATTGAGGAAACATCAAACAGAAAGAGCAATCTACAAAATCAGAGACCCAGTATCAAAGGAAATAAAATTCAGAATTCAGGATATTCTTAAAAACTTCGAGAATTACTATAAGAACTTATACTCCCACAAAAAACATAAAAACGCATCCGAGGCATTCCTAAACACATTAAACCTTCCCCAACTTACGGAGTCACAAAATAAAACACTACTGTCAGAAATACATCCTAAAGAATTGGAAAAAGCAATTATGAAACTTAAAGCTAACAAATCCCCAGGAGCTGATGGCTATCCAGCAGAGTGGTACAAAACCTTTAAACAGCAACTATCTCCTCTCCTCCTGAAAACATTTAATTACGTCCTCCACACAGGGGAAATCCCCCCCTCCTGGAGAGAAGGGGTCATTGCAGTTATACCTAAACCTGAAAAGGATAAACTAGAGTGCTCCAACTACAGACCAATCAGTGTACTAAATCAGGACTATAAGCTTTTTACCATTATCCTTGCCAAAAGGTTAGAAAATATACTGACAGACCTAATTCATTTAGACCAAACAGGTTTTATAAGACAAAGACAGACACAAGACAACATTCGACGCACTTTACACATAATTCATCATATAAAAAAATATAACTTAAATGCAGTCATATTGGGATTAGATGCTGAAAAAGCATTCGATTCGGTTGACTGGTCTTTTCTATATAGAATCTTATCCAGTTTCAATTTTCATAACAACTTCATTAGAACTATACAGGCATTATATAAAAAACCAACAGCTAAAATAAGGATTAACGGTAATTTATCATCATCTTTTGAACTGGAAAGAGGATGTCGTCAGGGCTGCCCCCTGTCTCCACTGCTCTTTGCAATCTTCATAGAACCTCTGAGCCAATGGATAAGACAAAACCAAAAAATTCAAGGTATTACACTTGGTCAGAAGGAACATAAAATAGCACTCTTTGCTGATGACATTTTAATATACCTAGGGCAGCCGGACACTTCTTTACCAGAACTAACCTCAGTTTTTTCAGAGTATGGAGATTTATCGGGGTACAAATTAAATATGCATAAAACCCAAGTTTTAACATTCAACTATGACCCAAATCATTATTCACTAAGCAAACTCAAAACTAACTGGGAGTCGGAATCTATGAAATATCTGGGGGTCAATATCCCGAAACAACTCAACAAAATTATATCACTAAACTATGATCCACTGGTGACAAAAATAAAATCTGACCTAGCAAGATGGAATATGATACCATTCTTGGGTACTGCACAAAGAATTGAAGCAGTCAAAATGAATATACTTCCACGTCTTCTATACCTTTTCCAAACAATACCGGTAGAACCTCCCAAAAAAACATGGCAGGAGCTGGACAGAAGGATCTCAAGATTCATATGGCAGGGCAAGAGACCTAGAATCAGATATAGAACCCTACAGCTAAACAAAGACAAAGGTGGGCTCGCGCTGCCAAATATCAGGGACTACTTTAAAGCCGCACAAATTAAAACTTTAGTAGAGATATGTAACCCAGTCTACACTGCACAATGGAAGGAGATCGAATGCCAAATAACAAGTGACATCCCCCTACAGGCGATAATAGGGAACAATGTCTTACCTAAGCTTTTGAATAACACTAACCCGTGGATAGAGACCCCGCTAAAAATTTGGTTTAAGATAGTCAGAGAGAATCAAACTAAAGAGCCCTATCGACTTCTGCAATGGATCGCCTATGATCAGGACTTTACTCCTAATAAAACAGACACCAGATTTAAAAAGTGGAAGGAGAAAGGGCTGATAAAATATTACGATTTTTTTAAAGGGCAAATCTTAAGAAGTTTTGAAGATTTGAAAAAACAAGGCCTAATAAATCAAGACCTTTACAGGTTCTTCCAGCTTAGACACCACATAAACAATATACTTAAAAAGGAGGTTTTGGAAAGGGCCCAGTCAGGTGTTCTGAAGGTCTTCTTAATGGCATATAAAGGGATCCCAGGGATCAGATACATTTCTAAAATATACCAAGGTCTTCAAGACTTAAAAGGAGACAACACATCTTATATAAAAGAGAGATGGGAAAAAGAGGGGAATTTTACTTTACAACTGAAAATATGGGAAAAGCTAAATAAACAGCAATGGAAAAGTACCTCATCCCTGCAGTGGAGAGAATTTGGATGGAAAAACTTGGCAAGATTTTTCAGAACACCTGCACAAAACAAATTTACCCATAAGGGATTGAACTGTTGGCGCTTGTGTGGTGAAAAGACTGCAAATCATTTTCATGTGTTTTGGTCATGCCCAGTTATCCACCAATATTGGACCAAGGTACAGACAATATTGGGGAAAATATTCAAAATTACAGTTCCCTTTTCTTTTGTAACTTTGTATTTGGGTTTACTACCGGACTCACTGGAAAGACGAGGAGAAAAATACTTATTCAGTGTTTTAATATTGGCAAGCAAAAAAGCTCTAACTAAAAAATGGATGTTGAAGGACTGTCCTACACCTGAAGATTGGACTAACGTGATCCAAGACATTTACTCGATGGAAAAGTTGACATTCGCACTGAGACAGGACATGGATGTGTTCATGAACTTTTGGCAACCCTGGACCGCATATGTGTCTTCCATTAGATCTAATCTTTGACAAATACCATTTCAATAATGGTTCCGCTCTTTGTTCCAAAGCTACTCAGATGCTCTTTTATCTTTATTTACTTACTTTTTCTTTTTGTTTGTTTTTTACTGGTTTGTTTGTTTGTTTTTTTTGTTATTTGTTTCTTGTTTTTTTTTCTCTTTAATTTCACTTTTTCTTTCACTTTAAAAAAAAAAAAAGGGGTGTTGTAAGAATTAATCTTCCAATGTTGTCAGATATCAGAAAATAAGGGAACATGTGATGAAAATGTAAACACTGCATTGCTGTAACGACCTGTATACCCTTTACAAAAACTTAAATAAAAAAAAAAAAAAAATTTTAACTCATTAATCACACCCATTTTCTATAATTAATCGTGACTAACAATGATTACAAATTTTAACTACAGTGGATATAAAAAGTCTACACACCCCTGTTAAAATGCCATTTTTTTGGGATGTAAAAAATGAGACTAAGATAAATCATTTCAAAACTTTTTCCCCCATTAATGTGACCTCTAACCTGTACAACCCAATTGAAAAACAAACTGAAATCTTTTAAGGGGAAAAATGAAAGGTAAGTTTTTTATTTTTCCCCTGGCTCCACATTGAAAAGAGCCAGTTGAGGTGGTTTGGGCATCTGATCAGGATGCCTCCTGGACGCCTCCCACTTGAGGTGTTTTGGGCACGTCCCACTGGGAGGAGACCCCGGGGCAGACCCAGGACTCGCTGGAGAGACTATGTCTCCCAGTTGGTCTGGGAACACCTTGGTGTCCTCTCTGAAGAGCTGGAGCAGGTGGCTGGGGAGAGGGAAGTCTGGGCTTCTCTGCTTGAACTGCTGCCTCCGTGACCCGGACCTCTGGAAAAGCGGTAGAAGATGGATGGATGGATGGATAAAAACTTACAATAGCCTGTTTGCATAAATATGCACACCTTCTTATAACTGGGGATGTGGCTGTGTTCAGAATTAATCACATTCAAACTCATGTTAAATGGGAGTCAGCACACACCTGCCGCCATTTAAAGTTCCTCTGATTAACCCCAAATAAAGTTCAGCTGTTCTAGTAGGCTTTTCCTGACATTTTTGTAGTCACATCTTACAGCACAAGCCATGGTCTGCAGAGAGCTTTCAAAGCATCAGAGGGATGGAAGTCTTAATACATCGTCTTACAAAGACTTTTTGACCGATTCAATGCTTCCAACTTTGTGGAAACAGTTTGAGGAAGGCCCTTCTCTGTTGCATCATGACTGTGGCATGGTTAGATGATTTGGATGATGTGGGAAAACTTGACTGGCCAGCACAAGGCTCCAACCTCAACCCCATCCGACAACTTTGGGATGAACTGGAATGCAGACTGAAATCAGACCCTTTGGTCCAACAGCAGTGCCTGACCTCAACATCAGTTGTGCAGAAAGTGAGAGAGAGAGTGGAAGCTGTTATAGCTCCAAAAGAGAGACCCAGAGGTGGGTAGTAACTGCTCAAGTAAATGTACTGTAGTAACTTTTACACACAATTGTACTTTGGAGAGTAGTGGGATACTGTTTATTACTCTTACATGGCCACATTCTTTGAGCAACTCTAAATTTCACTGATTTGAACTGAGTGCTTGTCATGTCATTAGTTTTTCTTCCCATACGATTTAAAATCAGTGATCTTCTATTCTGGCTCAGAAAATATTTTATTTGTTACAATTTATTTATTCGATTATATTAGCGGGCACATGTGGTTAATTTGTATTTTGCTTATGCTAATACAGTGGTGTGAAAAAGTGTTTGCCCCCTTCCTGATTTCTCATTTTTTTGTATGTCTGTCACACTTCAATGTTTCAGATCATCAAACAAATTTAAATATTAGACAAAGATAACACAAGTAAGCACAAAATGCAGTTTTTAAATGGTGTTTATTATTAAGGGTAAAAAAAAATCCAAACCTACATGGCCCTGTGTGAAAAAGTGATCCTCCCCCGTTAAAACATAAATTAATTGTGGTTTATCACGTCTTTGGAAAGCTGAGTTCAATTTCTGTAGCCACACCCAGGCCTGATTACTGCCACACCTGTTCTCAATCAAGAAATCACTTAAATAGGACCTGCTTGACAAAGTGAAGTAGACCAAAAGATCCTCAAAAGCTAGACATCATGCTGCGATCCAAAGAAATTCAGGAACAAATGAGAAACAAAGTAACTGTGATCTATCAGTTTGGAAAAGGTTATAAAACCATTTCTAAGGCTTTGGGACTCCAGTGATCTACAGTGAGAGCCATTATCCACAAATGGCGAAAACATGGAACAGTGGTGAACCTTCCCAGGAGTGGCCGGCCAACCAAAATTACCCCAAGAGCGCAGCGACGACTCACCCAAGAGGTCACAAAAGACCCCACAACAACATCCAAAGAACTGCAGGCCTCACTTGCCTCAGTTAAGGTCAGTGTTCATGACTCTACCAAAAGAAAGCGACTGGGCAAAAATGGCCTGCATGGCAGAGTTCCAAGACAAAAACCACTGCTGAGCAAAAAGAATATAAAGGCTTGTCAAAGTTTTGCCAGAAAACATCTTGATGATCCCCAAGACTTTTGAGAAAATACTCTGTGGACTGACGAGACAAAAGCTGAACTTTTTGGAAGGTGTGTGTCCCATCACATCTGGCGTAAAAGTAACACAGCATTTCAGAAAAGGAACATCATACCAACAGTAAAATATGGTGGTGGTAGTGTGATGGGCTGGGGCTGTTTTGCTGCTTTAGGACGTGGAAGACTTGCTGTGATAAATGGAACCATGAATTCTGCTGTCTACCAAAAAATCCTGAAGGAGAATGTCCGGCCAGCTGTTTGTGACCTCAAGCTGAAGCGCACTTGGGTTCTGCAGCAGGGCAATGATCCAAAACACACCAGCAAGTCCACCTCTGAATGGCTTAAGAAAAATAAAATGAAGACTTTGGAGTGGCCTCGTCAAAGTCCTGACCTGAATCTGACTGAGATGCTGTGGCATGACCTCTAAAAGGTGGTTCATGCTCGAAAACCCTCTAATGCAGCTGAATTACAATAATTCTGCAAAGATGAGTGGGCCAGAATTCCTCCATAGTGCTGTAAAACACTCACTGCCAGTTACTGCAAACACTTGATTGCAGTTGTTGCTGCTTGCTTGCTAAGGGTGGCCCAAGCAGTTATTAGGTTTAGGAAGCACACACTTTTTCACACAGGGCCATGTAGGTTTTGGATTTTTTCCCCTTAATAATAAACACCTTCATTTAAAAAACTGCATTTTGTGTTTACTTGTGTTATCTTTGTCTAATATTTAAATTTGTTTGATGATCTGAAACATTTAAGTGTGACAAACATACAAAAAAATGAGAAATCAGGAAGGGGCAAACACTTTTTCACACCACTGTATATCCAAGAGGAAAAACTTATTTTTATCAAATTTACAAGAAAATGGATCCAAATGTATGAACAAAGTGTTAGAAATGTGCAAGAAAAATCTGAAAATTTATGGGTAGAGTCACAGATTTACAAGGGAAAAAAATAAGTTGCAATTTTATAGTAAATGGTATCACAATAATTGCAAATTTCTAAGAAAAAATGGTTAATTTGTAGGAAAAATGTCACTAATTTATGAGGAGAAAAAGGATACATTTAAAAGAAAAATGTTATTTTACAATGAAAACCACACAGGTTTGGTAAGACTAAAGGTGTTACTACTCAAGTAACTTTTTTAAAAGACATGTGTACTTGAATAAATATTATTGGAAGGTGACACTGCTTTTACTTGAGTACAATTTATGGCTATTCTACCTACCTTTACCAATTCCATATTAAGAGTCACTGGCTGGAAAAATTGTGTTTTTGTAGGTTTTAACTTTCTGAAATGCATCTATTGGTCATGTATATTATGTCTGGAAAATGTGGAAGGACCAACGGAGAGTGAAGTTTGCTGAGAACGCAACTTTATTACAAACTGCAGAACAATGTGATACAGGCTGTTGTTGGGAGGCAGAGCATTGCAACAGAGAGAGCTAAAATGGCCGTCCCTTACATTATATGTGCTCGCCGTGATGATGTCACCAAGCAGCCGCGTCACCCCGCCGACGCCAACCAAACTTGTGGTTTTCTTATACCACATTTACTCCCCTTGGAAAAACAGAAGAACACAAAGTCTAATTGACCCTCCCCAATTTGTTATCATAAAAAAACCCAAACTAGCTAGGGCCAGCAGGTAGACTGCCGCATGATTCGACGTGGCTGAGTGGGTTATTGTGTCAGTATTTGCTGGCAGCCGTGCCCCAAGCTGAAGAGTTCTTTTCTTGAGGAAGGCGGTTTAGTCAGAGGGGCCTTGTGGTGAGCCCGTGGTCGACGTGCCCCTGGAAGTACGGAGGCCCATGGACCATGATCGTCTTCTTCAAAACCCCAGTCCGGGTCCCACACCATGTGAGTCGACTCCCTCGTAGCCGTGTCATCCGGAGCAGCTGCTCAAACTTGACGAAGGTGGTTGGCGTGCCACACCGAACCATCTGCCAACTGGAAGGTTGCTGGCCCCAGCTGTGCGGTGATCTTGATGGGTGCTGGTAGAGATGGGGATCCGACTGTGGGTCCAGTCGTTCGGTTCTGCAAACCTGGACCCAGTCCATCACTGCGAGTGACGCTCTGTTCGGCTGTACTCGGCATCACGGTTGTGATGGTGTGGCTCCCACGTCTGTGGGGCACCCACCAGGTTGTGGTGGTTCTGCAGCATCCTGCTGGGTCACAAACTCCTCATCCTGCAGCTCAGCGATGGCTCCAGGAGGCCGATGCCGGTTGTGGATTCGGAAGGCGTCTGGTGGAACTACTGCGTTTTGTTGGATCGTGGACTCTTCATCCTGCAGCTCAGTGGCGGTTCCTGGAGACTGGTGCCGGGCGTGGACTCGGAAGCAGTCCAGTTTCTTCTCCCCCTTTCCTGGGAAGTCTGGTCATGGCGATGTGTTGCTGTCGCCGCTGGTAGAACCTGCGTCGGGTTGTTGTGTCCCGGGGTATAGACGCGGGCTCCATCTCCTGCAGCTCTGCAGTGGCTCCCTGAGGCTTATGCTGGGTGAGAATCTGAGGCGAGTCTGGTCGCTGCCCCTTCTCTGGGCGGTGCTCCTCCTGTGAGCATGGGACGGCTGTACCCTCGTCGTTGTCGTCTGGGTGTGTTGCGTCCCACTCGTCATTGTCGGTCAAATGGAGTCCTTTACTGTTGCGGCTGGAGAAGCCCAATTTGTATATTAGGTCACATGTTGTCTCCATGCGTAGCCACTTGGTAAACAAAATCAGCAACGACTCTTGACGCATAGCGAACCATTAGTGTGATGGTCCCTACATTGCTGACCAGGTAGCTACCATACCCATACAGCTCCACTGGGTTTTTGCCCATTGGGGGGTTGGGAAAGAGCTTCTTCACTATGACCCAGTTCAACATCGATCTCACTGCGGCGGTGTCGAGTAAGAGTGGTAGGCTGACGTCATCCAGCCCTATCTTGCAAAATGCGTACGCAGCGCCTCCGGACCTCATCATGTGGATGGTCATCGTGGGTGAGTGACTTGGTCTGACCAGCAGGCTCTGTTGGGGTGCTGACCGGCAAACCTTGGTGAAGTGGTTGTATTTGCCACATCGCTGACATTGCTGCCCCCTCACCGGGTAGGAATGCTCTCTCTCGGTGCGTCAGGGAGCCACAGTTGCCACATGAGATGCGCCTCGAAGTGGTCTTCTCATCTGCGGTGTTTACTTCGGCCTCTTCTGCGGTTACCGTGTGTGCTAGTGGTGTGTGGCTTGGCTGCTGCATCGGAGCTAAGTGTCAGCAGTAATGCTGACACTTAGCTCCGATGCTAACCTACTGGCGGCCTACAGCTGAAATGCTAGCTCAATGGTACTAGCTAGCATCATGTCGTTCGGCACTGTTAGCATCTTCGTTCGCAGCCATGAGTTGCTAGTGTGCTCGGCCAACTGGTCCCGCACCATTTCGTCCTCCAATAGATCAAATCTGCACATGCTAGCTAGGCGGTGAAGGTCTGCGACAGATTGTTGTGTTGTCTCTTCCATCTTCTGTCAATGTTGGTGGAACCTGATGCGCCATGCCAACACATTGTCGGGTGTGGCGAAATAGCTAGCTAGCAACTCGACTGACTCAGCAAACAGTTCTGTTGGTCCTAGCGTGTAAAAAATACGTTGGCCTTCTATGCCCAGATTGTGACCCAGTAGAGCTCGCTTCCGTACCTTGTCCAGCTTGCCTAGGTCCAATGCCGATACATAGGTCTCAAAACCATCGAGCCAGCGCAGCCACGGTATGGGTGGCTCACCGGGGGTCTCCAGAAATAGTCGTTGTGGCCTCAAACAAACCTCCATGATTAACTCTTGTCACCAAATGTTATGTCTGGAAAACTTGGAAGGACCAACGGAGAGGGGAGTTTGCTGAGACCACAAACTTTATTACAAACTGTGCAGAACAATGTGATACAGGCTGTTGTCAGGAGGCAGAGTACTACAACAGAGAGAGCTAAAATGGCCGTCCCTTACATCATATGTGCTCGGCGTGATGACGTCACCAAGCAGCCGCGTCACCATGCTGACGCAAACCAAACTTGTCATTTTCTTACACCACAATGTGATTATCAAAAAAAAAAAAAATCAAAACACTTACTTCTCCTAAAAAAATATACATCCTCTAATGAGCCGTTTATTCCGGGTTTGCTATGGAACTTCATAAACGTGGTAAGCCCAGCCTCAGTAACCCCCCCCCCCCCCCACATACACACACACTGCTCTATTATTGGCCAGCGGGGCTTTCTGTCTACAAACATGAACCGTAGGGGAACCCAAGCTAACAGTGTTAGGGAGTTAGCTTATGAAATGGTTGGTGGCAAGCAGTCATTCTATTAGACATCCCTGTTTCCACCTGGTTCACTAATCCACAGTGGATAATATATATCACGTCATTCGTGTTTATTTTATTATATTTTCGCAGTGATGCTACATCAAACTGTTGTCTATGCATCAAGAATAAGAAGTCATAAAACTATTGTGTAGATGGCTCAGTACTTTTGTCCATACAGAACTGCATGTGCTGTGTATGCAGCACAAAATGAAGTTTCTCAGAGACATATTTGCATATTAGTTGATCTGCATTAATGTCCTGGAAACACATGTTAGGACCTCTACAGCATTTGTTACATCTGTCGACTCCTAATAGGAGTGTAGCCTACCTGCCACCAGCCAAAAAGTGTCAGTATGCTTTAAAAAGTGACGCCTCCTTTTCTGGGCAGCACAGTGGTGCAGTGGTTAGCACTGTTGCCTTACAGCTAGAAGGTTCCTGGTTCAAATCCCCAGGCTGGCAGGGGTTGGAACCTTTCTGTGTGGAGTTTGCATGTTCTCCCTGTGCTGCGTGGGTTTACTCCGGGGGCTCCGGTTTCCTCCCACAATCCAAAGACATGCATGTTAGGTTAATTGGTTGTTCTAAATTGTCCCTAGATATCTGTCTCCTATAGGCCCTTAGAATAGAGGGTTAGTACTAGTGAAAGCGCTTTGAGTGGTCTTTGTGACTAGAAAAGCGCTATATAAGTGTAGGTTAGTTAGTAGTTAGTTAGCTATACTGCTGTTGGCATGGGGTTGAGTTTGTTTTATTGGACTGATCTCCAGTGGGGCTGAGGTGAGTTTGGGGCTAGCATGAAAGCGGAGTCAGCATTAAGAAGAAATGCAACGTGGTGTTGGTTTTGTGCCGATTTCCAAGTATAAGCATTTAAACACAAAGATGCACCTAACAGCTCGAACAGACAGACACACAAAACAGGCTGTTGCACCCACAATGCTGGGGCATGCCCGGGGCAAGGTACTTAGCCGAGGCTTTATCTTGTTATGTTTTAGGCCATGCAGCTGTGAATGTGTGAGTGTGAACTGTGACCTGTCTTGGCTATCGAAAAAAAAAAATTGAAGCCATGACAAGGCGACTGAGAATGTAAAGCCTAGTTTTCCTATGACTAATCCCAGCAGGATGGGGTGCCTGGCTCCACATAATTCAGAGCAGTGATTACATTTCTCCTATAGCCCATTGTATCAGCACATTTTTTTCTCCTTTATATTACATTGTCTGCTTTATAATGAACATTTTCATCCAAAGCACATTGCTGGAGCCCGGCATACCAAATGTGTGCACTTTCCAGGATAATTTATGTGCTGCTTTTATCCAGCGTACCATTATTAGAAGATGTACAAATTTAGACTGGCTCCAGAAATAATGGAAACACTTTGTATGGCAGCGTAAAAGGAAGTTGTACAACCTAAAGTTAGCTTGTGGCTAGTTTTAACAGGTGAAAGTTTAAATGGTGAAGACATTTTCAGTGTTGCTTCCTGGCAAGCAATCAAGTGTCTGAGGGTACCTTAATGCACCTTTCTCAGTTTTTGCCTCAGGGAGCAGTTACAAGTAATTGCAATTATTAGGGCCCGAGCACCCTGCACGCTCCTACGTAAAAATAGTTGACAAAACGTAGAGCACCACCTGCTGCTCACGGGAAGTACTGCGCCAAACGGTTTTCTTTATTATTCACGCAGCGCTTGCTGTGACGACGGGAAATTGTCTGTGGCAGCAGGGTCCAATTGGCGGTGGGGTCTGCAGGCACACGGGGGGGTGAGGGCCTGCTTACAGCTGCTTGCAGCTTTAATTGTAATTGTTGTAATCTCAAATTCTGGAAAAAATATTTGTTAAAAGACAAACATAATGTTCTGTATGAACATCAATATGGCTTTAGGGAAAATAGGAACACCACACTGGCCCTAACAGATTTTGTTGAAAAAAATAGCTGACAGTATAGAGAGAAAAGAATATATAGTTGTAATGTTTTTGGACTTACAAAAAGCTTTTGACACTATTGATCACAGATTATTCTTAATAATAATTGTTATTATTAATATTAATCCATTCATCCATCCATCTTCAACTGCTTAATCCTTTTCGGGTCGTGGGGGGGTTGGAGCCTATCCCAGCAGCTTTGGGCAAGAGGCAGGGTACACCCTGGACAGATCGCCAGTCCATCACAGGGCCAACACAGAGAGACAGACAACCATTCACTCTCACAGTCATACCTAAGGACAATTTAGAATCCCCAGTTGATGCCAGTTATCCTAACCTGCATGTTTTTGGCCTGTGGGAGGAAACCGGAGTACACAGAGTAAACCCACGGAGACCCGGGGGGAACATGCAAACTCCACACAGAAGGGTCACCGATGGTCAGGGGGTGGGATCGAACCCACAACCTTCTTGCTGTGCTGCCACAGTGCTAACCACTGTTCCACCGAGCTGCCCCCTTAGATTATTATTATTATTAAGAAAGTTAGGAATATATGGGATAGGAGCGACTGCACATAACTGATGAGCCATTTAGAGCAGTGTTTCCCAACCTGAGGACCCTGGAACATTCAGGTTTCCATGGGAAATTTTGTAATTTCACTTCTTAATTGTGCTATTACTCTGCTGCATTTAGCTGTATGGTTTGAGTTATTTTTGATTTGAATTGAGTGTGTCCATTTAAAAAAAACCACATGCACAGAGAGAAAACTGGTTATATATCTGCTTGGTTTTACTTTAGCCTATAACTCATGCTTCTCGGAAGTAGCTGAATCAGCTGAAATTAATGGATTACATCAACATAAAAACAAAGTGTGTGAATTAAAAAAAAAAAACTCACCTAAATGCAGAACCAGTGGGAGTCCTGTGTTTGTTTCCCGACAATGAGATGCTCTCCTCTGCTGTGTTATCATTGGACTTTTCCCCTTTCTAAAGAAACACTACAGATGTCTGATTTTTCTCATTTTAGCAAGCTAGCTTGTGGGTTTAATATTTGAGCATCACCACTAATTACTGAGACAGGTGTGAGTCAAGGTGCACAGACAGACAAGAACGGTGGGAAGAGAGAGAATATCTGGGCCTTCCTCAAGACTGGCATCGGTCTGCAGCCTGGTGGTTGGTGACCACTTTTCTAAAGTATTGGTAGTGAACTTTATTGTATTTTCCCCCAAACTGTTATGCTGTGTTATACTATCAAAGCTGGTAATTTACAGTCAGTTCTGTTCTTATTATTAATGAAATAACTTGCTACACAGAAAAGGCATAAATTAATGACCTAATGGAGCTTAGGTCTTACTGCAGCCAGCCAACAAAAGCCGATAGAGACGCAGAGGCTTCATTTGGATACTACATCATGTTTGCTGTACACAGCTACAGCAAGAACCAGGCTCTCCATCAGACGGCATACCAGCTGTGATAGCTCAGTTCAATGTTAGTTTGGTAGTGGGAGACGGCGAGTTGGGGCCGGAAGTCTTCGTCGTCTCTGAAAAATCATTTGCTTTGCTTGTTTAGGTGTGGATGAATGGTGTATCTGTTGGTGGAAGATGGATTGCTGTGCAAATTGCCGACTAATACATTGCATAAATCACACACGAATGATGTTTGGAGTAACTTAAATGGAAGTAGTGATTATGATTCATTTTCATGCTCCACACTTTCTCAAAACGATGTTTAACTCAACATCTGAGTTGCAGCAGCCAGTAATTGATAATATTTATGTAGGGGCAGCTGTGGTGCAGGTGTAGTGTGGCCGACTACTGATCGGAGGGTCAGGGGTTCGATTCCCACTCTGTCTGCAGTCTGCATGTCGAAGTGTCCTTGAGCAAGACACTGAAGCTCCAGTTGCCCCTGGTGGGTCAGGCCAACGCTGGTGCATGGCAGCTCCGCCACCATCAGCGTGTGAATGGGTGGATTGCAGGATCTGTAAAGCGCTTTGGTCATCTAGAGATGAGAAGAAGCGCTATATAAGTGAACGCCATTTAGAACAGTAATTTTAAGCCCTATTTTGTCAACAATGTGAAATAGAGCTGGTTTTTAAGGGAAGGGGGCTTGTATAAGTGTACTGCATCACAAACAAATCATTCTAACCTACTTTTCAGGGTTTGTCCATTGTGTATTAATTACTCAGGCATGAGGCTGTTAGAAACCAATCAGCATCTGACAGTACTCCCCATATCAAGTGGCCTTTTGGCTGTAGAGGACATTTAAGACCCATGAGGTGAACCCAAACAGGCTTAAAATGGTGAGAATGCAGGTTGGTGTTGAGAAATTGGGGGGGTGGGGGGAGCTATGTGTGTTTTAATAAAGGCTACCAGTAATCAAACCATCTGAGAGCACTGAAGTGTAGCCGCTTCTCACCTTGTGCAATAGTTTTCATGAGAACTATGCTAATAATATTGATTCCTGAGGTTGTAACAGCACATTCATAGCTCAGTAAAAAGCAAAACTCCCCCTCCTCTTCCTTTTAAATTGCTTGGTCAGGAAAAAACAGTGTGGTAAAACAGCCATGACACACGAGGCAATGTATAGGTCAACTTTGTAGGTCATAAATGTACTAGATTCATCTCAGCGTTAATGGGCATAATCTCTCTGGTTGACTAACAGTGTGCGTTATTCAGCTGACAGAAACAAAACATCATTATTTTTATTGGAATATTCAAATAGCACAACAAACAAGAACAAACAGCAGATATCCAATAAACCCACCTTACCCATTTGTCACACGTTCTTAGATGGACTACAGTCAACTTCATCCATCCCTTTTCTACCCCTTTTTCTGGGGGTCCAGGTCTCAGAGGCAGGAGGCTAAGCAGAGAAGCCCAGACTTTCCTCTACCCAGTCACCTCCCCCAGTCCTATAGGGAGGATATCAGGGCGTTCCCAGACCAGCTGGGAGACATAGGCTGTGTCTCAGTTCAGGTGTTGCAGCCTCGTAGACCACAGCCCTGGAGGCCAGAGAACTCAAAGGTCGGGTTGGCTGCATCTAAAGGCTCATTTATGACTGTTAAATCAGACGGTCTAGTCTTTGGAGGACGTATGTTTGCGTGACCACACACTACCCTGTTGCCTAGCAACCATGACAGCATCAGTTGAGGGTTTTTTTTGTGTGTGTGCGGACATTTTTGACAGCGATAGAACTTTATTTTTATCTTTTTTTATTATTGTATTTTCTTTACCTTTTACTGGAGAATCTTCACCAGACAGAACAGACCATGACCAGATAAAATAAGACTTTAACTCGCGTTAAAGTCAGCAGGTAAAATTAGAGTAAATTAAAACCACAAAATAGATAAATTAATTATTACTTTAAATATGTATATCAGTTAGATTGAACTCTAAAATATATTCTTAATTACATGACCAGTAGAAAATACAACAGTTTACTGTTATCTATGACCATTATGTAGCTAAATAATTAGATGTTCTGTCTTGTATTTGCTCTGACATTTGGTTTCTAATGTTCTAAAGCAGACCACAGTCCTGTACTGTAGGATGATGACCCTCAATTATGTTCAGGAGCAGTAGAATAGATTCCATCTTCAGCTTCATCTCAGTTGTACTGGTGCATCTCAGTAAATTAGAAAATTATGATTTGTCATTTAATTTTAAAAACTGTAATCATTATCAATATTAGCCTAGCCTAATAGCCCTAGCCCACTGTGCGCATGTGGAGAGGAGCAAACAATGGAACACATCATAGAGGCTTGCCCGCTCCAAAGACTGGAAGGAGGATTACACACCCTCCATACAGCAAACCAGGAGGCAACTGCTTGGCTTAAGGACTTTGCATTCGCTAAATAAATAAATTATCAATATTAAGTCAGGTTTAAAATGTTTCACTCTGTGTAATAAATATATCAAAGTCTCTTTTAGAATTATGTTGCAAAAAATAATATTTTTCAAAAAACTACTTAACTGAAATGCAGTTTTTCTATTAACAGTAAACATACAATATTTTTATTTGGTTCGTTTCAGTTTGCAAAGTAAGCTGCTAAAAAAAATCACATTCAATAAAACATTTCATCAAATCTCTTTTATTGTGGTTATTTCAGTCAAGTATCAGTTTTATAAATCTTGAGTCCAGCCCGTTCTCTCCACACCTGACCCTCGGTTCCTGCGGGTTCTCCACCGTGGACCTCAGAAATAAACCAGAAGAAAAAAGATCTGAGAAATCTGGTTATCACTTCAGATGTGACGGACATTTTTAAGATCAGCATAATAACATTACAGATGTCCTTTCCCTCCTCAGCTTCATAAAGTACTCTGTTTTCTCTAAAAATAACCTTAGGTGTTTTTTACAGCACCACGTAAGCAAATAAATGGCATCAACTTCCCGATGTCTCTACAGGACTTTAAAAGTTATTTAAAAGCAAGTTATTTCAACCACGTCATACTGTATTTTTATATTACTACATTAGTTAATAAACTGACATTAATGGGGGAAAAAGGTTTTACTTCAGAAAAAAGTAATAGTTCAACATGTTTATTTAATATATTAAGTGAAGCATACAGCACATCAGAAAAAAGTAATGTCACGTAGCATGAGCTTAAATAATCAGATGTTGCTCTTTGCTGGATTATTGTCATTTTCACGTTCAAACCGCTGCAGAATTCAAGCAAAAAATTGACTTTGAACTGTTTCTGACTTCGTTCTGCTTCTGCCTGAGCCAAGAGGAAAAAAAAAAAAAGCCAGGCTGAGCCACATGCTGAATGCTGGGATATGTTAGGGCCACAAGGATACCCTTCATGGATCCTTCATTTTCAAGGTTTTGAAGGCTGCATTTGTCGGCTGCATGTGAAGGAGCCCATGGAATGGGACAGCCTTCGACGCAGCACAGTGACGTATCTGGTCTAGAAATGCGCACTTGGAGGACGCAGAACCTGAACTGAGACACAGCCATAGTCTCTCCGACGTGTCCTGGGTCTGCCCCGGGGTCTCCTTCTGCGACATGCCCGAAACACCACATGGGAGGTGTCCAGGAGGTATCCTGATCAGATGCCTAAACCACCTCAGCTGCCTCTTTTTGATGTGGAGGAGTAATGTAATGGCTCTACTCTGAGCCTTTCCTGGATAACTGATCTCCTCACCCTCCTCATCTCTAAGGGTGAGTCCAGCAACCCTCCGGAGAAAGCTCGTTTCAGCCACTTGTATCCGCAATCTCATTCTTTTGGTCATTACTCAAAGTTCATGACCATAGGTGAGGGTTGGAATGTAGATTGAGTGTTAAATTGACAGCTTTCCTTTAAAGCTCAGCTCCCTCTTCACAACAACAGACCGGTCCAATGTCCGCATCACTGCAGATGCTGCTCCAGTCTATCTGTCAATCTTCTGCGCCATTCTCCCCTCACTCATGAATAAGATCCCAAGATTAGTTGAACTCCTCCACTTGGGGCAGGAGCTCATCCCTGACCAGGAGAGGACAATCCACCCTTTTCGGCTGAAGACCATGGACTCAAATTTGGAGGTGCTGATTCTCATCCCATCCTCTTCACACTTGGTACTGAACTGTCCCAAGGTAATTGCTTGATGAAGCCATCAGGACCACATCATCTGCAAACAGCAGAGATGAGATCCTGTGGCCATCGACTTTGACACCCTCCTTCCCTTGGCTGCTCCTCGCAGTCAACTTGCAGCACAAAATTGTCTCAAAGGAGCCACATTATCCAGGATAGGTTGCCATATCTCAATAAAACCCTCAGCATTCCAGAGGGGGTAATCAGGACCTCCTTATTCCAGTCCTCCATTGTAGAGCATCCTTGGATATGGATATTGGATAGACTGTATCTGTTTGGTATTTTGTTTATTCTTTGCACTTTCCACTTGAATTGCCAGAATACAGGACAAAATCATATCAAAAGTGATCACTATACATATATCACATCAGACAAAAATGTTCGTATTTTACATATACGTATGTGCATATTTACCAATTTCAGAGGTGCATTTAGTACAGTTAGGAAAGCTTAGACCAAGCTTGCCCTTCCGCAGTGGTGTGCAATGTAGGATCTAAAATTGTATCCTTTATCATTGTTACAGTCATGTGAAAAAATGAGGACACCCTATGAAAGCCTGTGGGGGTTTTTTTGTTGTTTTTTTTACATACTTGAACGTATGAATATTTAATATCAATTTTAACAATACTGGGAGATTCAAGTAATACAACTAAACAAAACTGAAGACAAGACTTTTTAAAGTTTTCTGTAAAATGTAATTCAAAAAACATGCAATTTCTGGTGAGGAATAAATTAGGATGACACCACATTTATTCCCACTTAAAATGGCTAAAATCACACAGGTGTATCACATCAGGTGCACATGATTAGAACATCATTATTCAGCATTTTGAAGGAGGCTTGTCCTATTTAAACCTCAGACATTTAGTTTGGTGTGGTCCTGACTGTTGAAGTGAGAGTGAACACCATGGTGAGATTGAAAGAGCTGTCTGAGGCCTTCAGGAAGAAGATTGTAGCAGCTTATGAGTCTGGTAAGGGATTTAAAAAGATCTCAAAAGAATTTGAAATCAGCCATTCCACTGTCCCGAAAATAGTCAACAAGTGGAGGGCATTCAAAACAACTGCCAATATGCCCAGGTCTGCCCATCCAAACAAGTTCACCCCGACAGCAGACTGCAAAATGCTCAAAGAAGTCTCCAAAAACTCTAAAATATCATCACGGGACCTACAGCAGGCTCTTGCTACTGTTGATGTGAAAGTGCTTGCCTCTACAATCAGAAAGAGACTGCACAAGTTTAACTTGCATGGGAGGCGTGCAAGGAGGAAACCTTTGCTCTTTAAGAGAAACATGAAGGCCAAACTTGAAGGCCAAATCTTAATCCCATTGAGATGCTGTGGGGTGACTTGAAACGGGTTGTACATGCAAGAAACCCCTCAAACATCTCACAGCTGAAAGAATTCTGCCTTGAGCAGTGGGGAAAACTTTCCTCAGACCGATGTCAGAGACTGGTAGATGGTTACAAGAAGCGTCTCACTGAAGTTATTTCAGCCAAAGGGGGTAAACACTAGCTATTAGGTGGTAGGGTGTCCTAACTTTTTTCTTACATAGAATATGCATTTTTGTTGAAATCTTTTGTTTAATGAGTAAAACAAGGTTAATTTTTGTTTTTTACCTGCAATTAAATCACCTTCTTTTCCAGAGATAAACAAAAACAAGATTAGACATCAATTTGTGAACATTTCTTAATAAAGAAATGAATACTGAATGAGGTGTCCTAATTTTTTCACATGACTGTATCTCAAGTATTTTTTAATGATAGCCACATCTCTGACATGAAGTGCAGGAGGTGGTGATGACCTTGGCTGAGGTGATGTGCGGTTTAGAGACGCTTCACTGGTTGTTGACGGGGTACTCGACCTTAATGTTATAGAAAATGCCTCAAAGTCAGCCATTGTTAAGACAGAGAAAGAAACTAATTAGTGTGTTGGTATGAATATATACTTTGAAGTTCCAGGAGCTTTTTCCTAATGTAGAAATTCTTAAAGAAACTTTCTTTCTACCCTGTATTATCTACCACTATGACGCTGTGTTTTTCTGTGCAGAGAAAAAGATAATATTCATCAAACATTTTGAGAGCATGATATTTGGGATGTCTTTCTCTGCATTTGAGGTTAACTTCTTTTGTCAGTTCCTCACAGTTTCTTGCAAACAGCTCGAAGCAATAAGCTTGGTTGCAGTTAAGGGATTATTAAATTCTTTTTCTGGGAAAATGGTTGCATACCAATCAGCAAGGTATTCAGGGCTGTGCACCCTAAAAGTTTCAAGGAGAAATACTTTTTTAGATTGAGAAGATTTAGTTCCCCGGAAAAGTTTTGCAGCTATCATGATGTGTGTGTGGCATGTGGTCAAAACCAGTTATTACAGGCTTAATCCCACTGCATTTCTGTTTATCTGTCTCCTCTTTGCAGCTAAGCAAGGATTCATTTTTAGGCACTTTTTACAGAATAATAAAAAAGCTTTC
Source organism: Pholidichthys leucotaenia (assembly GCA_020510985.1). NCBI lineage: Eukaryota > Metazoa > Chordata > Actinopteri > Cichliformes > Pholidichthyidae > Pholidichthys > Pholidichthys leucotaenia. Next base: position 153,280,172 of record CM035838.1, read on the forward strand.
ATTTTTAAAAATGCCACAGAGTCCTTGGGGAACGTTCTAGCACGTGAGCTCACAGATTCAAATTGCAAACCAAGCTGAACCCTTAACCTTAAACTCACTATGTGTCAGTTGAATATCTACAGTCACATGGTATAAACCTGTATTGTACACGAAGTGGTTATAGCTCACTGGCGGTGGGACCTCCAAATCCCATCCTCCAAGGAGTCTCTTTATCCTACCTTGGTGCCGGCCCGTCATATTTTCCGCTGTGGGTTGAAGCAGCCGACCATCCCGGCCCAATAGAGCCTCTATTCATTCACAGAACCGGTGGAGGAAGGTGGAGGGCTGCACACGGCTGCTTTTCTCCTCTCCTCGTGAGTGCGAGACGATGTCAGAGGTTCATGAACTGTTCGCTTCATTTGTGGCCCAAGAGGGACCAGAGCCGCTTATTATCTGAGTTCCTGGGAGGTTATGAGGAGTGGAGAAGAGAGGCGGCATTGTTGCGAAGGAGAGTGACAGACCCTGGTTTTCTCCGTGGCTCCATTTTTAGGTGTGTTTTCTGTAAACCGTCCCAAACAGTTGGTCTGAAGTAGACCGATGCAGTAAAGTATTGCTACATGTTGCACTGCTGATCTGATCCATATGGCCAATAAAATCCCAATTTTGGATTATAATCGGGTTCTTGCTGTAATGAAAGTGCCTTGATGCTTATGAGATTTTGGCCCTGCGCCCTGTTTTGCCTGCCTCTGACTTTGTGATTAATGGCTAGGGGATGAGATGAGTACCCGCGGCTGACAGCAGAACAATTAATACCCCGCTCTGCTGCTTTTCCGTGCAGTTGGAATGAGCCTGAGCAACTGTCAGAAAACTACTGAACACAACAGTACAGCGCCAGTAGAACAGTAGAAATTATCCTCTCATCAAAACATTTTTTGGCCGTAAAGTGACACTGGTGAGTTGTTGTTTTTTTTTTTCAGAGGGGTTTATTTATAGTCGGGCCAAGTAGAGGAAACCAATCAAGGATATTTCTGTATCAAAGGCTTGAAATCATGTGAGAAGAGACACAACCACCGGCTCTCTTAATAAGCCATAAGAGACACACTGATGTCTTGACTCCACTTGGCTGTCCATCGCTTGCCACCGCCGCAAATTGAACAAGAATTGAATCGCCATGTTATATTTACACTGACTGAAACAAGTTTTATGTATTTATTTTTTGCAATGCTAAAAAAAAAAAAAAGATTTCTCTCCTTTCAGTGCCTCCTCATCTTTACAACTCTCGCTATAAACTAGCAGCGTCTGACATTATGCCTGGAGCTCAGTCGTCTTTAGGGGGAAGTGGTATTTCACTCCAACGATTCCCCAAACTGATTCAATCTCTGTCAACCTGCTGGAAAATGAATTAAAACCCAGCCCGAGCTGCCTGAATGGAGGCAGTTTGAGTCTGAGTAACTGTTTGGTATGTTCTTACTGAACCATTTGACGCAGCGAGCTGATGCTCTTTTTCTTATGAAATGATTGAGAATGCTCAGAGGTTATATGTCAAGAATGCCATGCTTCAGGAAGTACACGTATAAGAATAAGATGGAGAGGAGATATGTGATTTTTAAAGGAGTGTGTGCTATGAAAGGAGATGCCTGCAAAGATGAGACATTCTAAAGTAGGCGATACTGAAATATTGTTTGCTTTTGACTGAAAAGATGACTGAGGAAAGAGAGTTAGTGAAGTTTTGGAGGCAGCAGAGCACAGACGGAACTGGTAGGTGATTTTTTTTTTTTTTTTTTTTTACCAAGGGGGGTGGGGGTATTCACCAATTTAGCATAAGGTACAAAGGTATATATGTAAATTAGGTACAAATTTGCAAGAATAAAGGCGCAAAGATGTGATAAAACATGATGGCTTCAAATTTTAAAAAGTTGCACATTACGATTTAATTACACAAAATAAAAAATGTAACCAGCATCCAGATGAGTGTTGCAAATATATGAGAAAAAAGTTGAAAATTTGCAGGAAAAAATTGCTAATTTTTGTGAAAAAAGTTCTAAATTTGTGAGGAAAAAAAACTAAATTTTGAGGGAAAAAGTGAAATATTTTCAAGAAAAAAGCTAAATTACACAGACTAAAAAAATGTAACCAGCATCCAGATGAGTGTTGCAAATTTACAAGAAAAAAGCTGAAAATGTACAGGGGAAAAATGTTAGTTTTTGAGAAACGAGTAGATAATTTATGAGAAAAAGTTGAAAATGTACAGGAAAAAATTGCAAATTTTTGTGGGGAAAAAACCTGAAAATTTACAGAGAAAAAAAAATCAAATTTTTGTGAAAGAAGTTGAAAATTTATGAGAAAAATTGTTACTTTTGGGAAAAAGTAGAAAATTTATGAGGAAAAAAGTTGAAAATTTATATTAAAAAATTGCTAATTTTTGTGAAAAAAGTTGAAAATTTATGAGAAAAATAATGAAAATTTACAGAAAAAAAAACAAGATAAAAATTTACAAGAAAAAAAAATCACAAATATTTGAGAAAAGTTGCAGATCTACAAGAAAATGGTTAGAAATTTACAGGGGGAAAAACTGCACATTTACAATATTTTTTTTTTTTAATTTATGAGGAAAAAGTTCCAAATGTATGAAAAAACACTGTAGATTTATGAAGACAAAAGTTGCAATTCTACAAGAAAAAGTTCTAAAATTATGTTAGACTGTCCAGTGGCAGGGACTGGGGTCTGCTGGGGGGGGCCCCAAGTGACCCCCCCCCCCGGGGGTGCCCCTGGATCAGAAAATACTCTTTTGCATCCTCTTGAATTGAACCAGGTCGTGTGAAATGGCTCTTTGTGTTCCAGCTGCCGAGTTCACCGTGAGGAGAGGCTGACTTGTTACCGATAGCGGAAGCCTTCCTTTGACCAACAGGAAAACATCTTTTCATCTATAAAAGTTCCAATTTTTATTCCCTGCCGGTCTTCACCCAAAGGGCTCTTTGACCCCTTTGGGTGAAGACCGAAGGAGGATTATGTTATGGGTCAGTCTGTCCGTCTGTCCCACTTTTGTGAAATCAACTCCTCCTACAGTTTTAGACTGATTATTTTTAAACTTGGTAGTGTGGCGATGTTAAAATAAGACACGGCGTCTGGAGTTTTAATGAAGTTTATTGATCAAATCATCGCCATCACGGAGCTCACCCCAGCTGCTGTATAAGCATGCTGGGGATCGCTCTCAGGCTCTCATGAGGTGTAGTCAGAAGCAGTCAGAAGAAGAACAGAGAGTGAACATATGAATTCAGCCACTTAAATACCCAGCAACGGACAATACATCAAAGGCATTTTATCATCAAAGGAAATGCATTCAGACATGTGACATTTGTACCACAATGCGAGCAGGAAGCATGAATGTTTGCATTTGCGTCATACATATCCACAGGATGCTGGTGCCTGAACTAAGCACAGGAAGGCTGCCTATTGATCTCAACACACACATCTCACTGTCCTGTTAATTGCTCTAGTCGAGCGCTGTGTTTGTCCGTGGCTGCTGTGGGGGGGTACCCCATACACTCCCCCCCCAGAGGGCTTAGCGGGGAGCTGAGACCTCGGTAGTCCCGCTTTGGTGGCGAGCTGCGGGGAAAGTCTGTGCCGGGGAAGGGAGGAGGGTGGGGGTAGCAAGTGGCGGGGGATGTCCATGGCTGTGGGAAGAAAAGTTAGTCTCTGATTCTTCTCGCGATTCAGTCCGGCAATGAAGAAAAACAGGAGCTGAAGCTATGTGAGGGACTTGGCGTTTCGGCTTTAGGTGCGTTCGCGGCCCTAAAGCCCTCGGGGACAGCTGACGGCTGGATTCCCGTTGTGCGCCGTGGCTGAGACTTACACCAAATCCTGTGTGCGGGCTGCGTGTGTGCTTCAGGTGTGTGAGCAGTCCTGAAGAGCCGTGTGCAGCGGCGGAGGATGATGTATAAGTCTGTAGAGCCAGCTTGTCTCTGGTGCGCGGCACGCGCTGCGGCCACGTGCCTTCCAGCTGCGCTGTTCTGATGCGAGGCTTCTGTGCATGGCCGGTCCGCTGTCGCGAGGCGAATCAGGGTCAGGGGGCTTGATGGAGATCTGCGCAGTCGGCGCCGATTGTGTCCCCTGTTCGGGCTGTTGGTCGTCGCTCGTGCCGGGTCATGGTGCGTTCAGGTCCACGCGTTCTCCGTCGGCCATGGGCCGCCGTCGTGGAGAGAGGGCAAGGTGTGTGCGCTCTCGTATGGAGACACAGAATCGTGTGTCAGGAGCCGTGAGAGCGGCCGGTCCAGCGTGGATGTGCCGATCTAGGCGTGCAGACCTCACCATGAAATTTCCTCAGCTTTCCCGGTCGTGGGTGGTCTCTGAAGAGCGTCAAAGTCTCCCTGAAGCAGAAAGGAAGGGCAGATCAGTCGGGCTGCTGCGTTCGCTTGTCGTCGGAGAATCACTGCCGGGTGCTGCGTTTGCTGGCAGCGTGTTCTTTTCAGCGTCGGGTCGCCAGCGTGGTTGTCCAGACCAGAAGGTTGCGTCGCACAAAGCGTGTGCGTCTGCGGGGTCACCAGTGTGGCGATGTTAAAATAAGACACGGCGTCTGGAGTTTTAATGAAGTTTATTGATCAAATCATCGCCATCACGGAGCTCACCCCAGCTGCTGTATAAGCATGCTGGGGATCGCTCTCAGGCTCTCATGAGCTGTAGTCAGAAGCAGTCAGAAGAAGAACAGAGAGTGAACATATGAATTCAGCCACTTAAATACCCAGCAACGGACAATACATCAAAGGCATTTTATCATCAAAGGAAATGCATTCAGACATGTGACATTTGTACCACAATGCGAGCAGGAAGCATGAATGTTTGCATTTGCGTCATACATATCCACAGGATGCTGGTGCCTGAACTAAGCACAGGAAGGCTGCCTATTGATCTCAACACACACATCTCACTGTCCTGTTAATTGCTCTAGTCGAGCGCTGTGTTTGTCCGTGGCTGCTGTGGGGGGGGTACCCCATAGTAGCATGTTTTGATATACGCCGAGGATGCGTATATTGCAATTTGGTTCTGATCGGATAATTTTTGCGGGAATTGTAGCCCCTGACCAATGACCTCCTTTTTCACCTCACTTCATAGACAGTAACTGTCTTGTGAAATCAACTCCTTTTGTTCCAATTGTTTTGAAACCTGGTATCATGATTTGATATACTTTGATGATGCGCATATTACAATTTTACTCTCACTGGATGACCTTGAGGTCAGAGGTCAGATTTTTCCCTAAATCTTCTAAACACAATAGTTATTGAAAGAAATGATGTAGCCTTTTCAAATCAATACAGTATCTAATACACATCTTGGATGACTTGCACCCTGATCTAACTATGTGGTTGGCGTCAAGGGGTCACAGGTCAGAGTTCAAAGTTAACATTGCAGTTGCACTATGGTAAATGGTAAATGCTACATTTACTATTCCTATAAAACAAGTAACACTAGGGCAGCCAACCCTGGTCCACAAGTTCACCTTGGGATTCTGACTTCAGACTATGGATTTGGGGTCAACAGGTCAAAGGTCAAGGTTAACATTCCCTATGCCTTATTACTGTACAACAAGTAACGTTAGGGTCACTAAACTTAGTACACAGGTTCACCCTGTGATCCTGAAGTGTGACTATGGTTTTGGAATTGCAAGGTCAAAGATCAACATCAAATTAGCTTATAACCTATATCTCAACAACAAAGAAAACTAGGATCACCAAACTTGCAGCACAGGTTCACCTTGGGATCCTGACCTGACTATGGGTTTGAGGTTAAAAGGTCAAAGGTCAAGGTTAACATTCCTTATTCGTTATTACTGTACAACAAGTAAAGTTAGGGTCACCAAATTTGGTACACAGGTTCACCTTGGGATCCTGACTTCTGACTATGGGTTTGGGGTCAAAAGGTCAAAGGTCAAGGTTAACATTCCCTATACCTTATTACTGTACAATGAATAAAGTTAGGATCACCAAACTTGGTATGCAGGTTCACCCTTTGACCATGAAGTGTGACTTTGGTTTTGGGATTGCAAGGTCAAAGGTCAACATCAAAATGGCCTTGGGGTCCTGACCTCTGACTATGGGATTGGAGTCACACGGTCAAGGTTAACATTCCTTATGCCTTATTACTGTACAATGAGTAAAGTTAGGGTCACCAAACTTAGTACATAGGTTCACCCTGTGATCCTGAAGTGTGACTGTGGTTTTGGGATCGCAAGGTCAAAGGTCAACATCAAAATGCCTTATAAAGTATATCTCAGCAACAAAGAAAGCTAGGGTCACCAAACCTGGTAAACAGGTTCACTCTGAGACCATAACCTCTGACTACAGGTTTGGGTTCAAAAGGTCAAAGGTCAAGGTTGGCACTCCCTATGATCTCTTACTATAGAATGTATAAAGCTCTCTATGGTCACCAAACTTGCTACACAGATTCACCTTGGGATCCTGACCTACATCTATGGGTTGTATACTTTGTTGTGTATTTGTGGATGATGGGTTTATCATAATTTGGTTCTGCCACAGTAATTATATTGAAAAGTTGAAAACTACTCTCCGTCAGTAAGTATTGGGATCTTCAAAGAAAACGGAGATGGGGGATATCGCGCTCACCACAGAGTGCTCTTGTTTTACACCCTGCTGGCTGCCCTTCAGGAAATCGTTTCACATCAGCTAGTCTGCTTTGAAATGGAGTGTCATGGGGCAGAATGATGGCATAAGACCCAGTGTTGATAGTCACAATGTGTGTGCTGTTGCATCAGATGCCTAGTGGGCAGAACAACATGCATCTGGCTCCTTAGTAACTGATAAACCTGCAGAAAGACTGCACTTAACTTTTAAATAGATACAGGAGTACAAAGCACGTCAGCTGAGTTGCACATGTTAGAAACAGTCTGCAGATATTAATAATCACAGCACTAATTAAACAATATTACACAAGAGGGAGTACAATATCAACTAGAAAAGCACACGGAGAGTGCAGACCTCCGCCAAGCGGCACAGTTCCCCCCATACAGTGTTTGTGTGTACGTTTTCAGATTCCCTGAGCATGAAAAGATATGACTAGCAATTGGATTCACAATGATTATTTGTTTATTTGACATGGACAGTGCAATAAACAGACAATTAATGAATGACAATCAATGTGATAGTGATAGGATTAGTGGTTCAGTAGTGTAAAACGGGGCTATAAGGGACGGCGGGTTAATAAGGGACACTTTTCTGGGAAATGTTTTAAATGTAATTCTGCTTTTTTTATTTTGAGCAGGACGCTGAGTTGTGTTGTTATTGTCAAATATCCATGAATCCTTCATCAAATCTAGGCGGAAGCAAAATTAAAAAAGCAGAATTACATTTAGAAAAGTGTCCCATATTACCCCGCCGTCCCTTATAGCCCCGTTTTACGGTAGTAAAAGCATTGCCTCCTTGGCGGAGGTAATAAACTGAAGTGTTGGTGTGTCCATCTCCTCCACTGACGGATGCAGATTGGTTAGACAGGTTGCCGTGGGTTTTATATTATATTGGGGTTGCGCTCCGCGGCAAAACAGAATTTAGAATCTTCCCCGGCAGAGAGGTCGTTTTTACGCAGTGCCTATAGCTGGGCAGGGAATTTGTGGCAAATAATCGGGCGGCGGACAGGTGGCCGTGTCAGGTTTTGCAGCGTGGCGCAAAAACAGGCACGCTGGCGGGCCCAAGCCAGCAGTGTTTTCCGCGTGCTTTTGTGCCTAAAACGTTGAAGAACGCGGAGTTTGTGTTGGTCATACACGACGACCAGCGCAATGTGCGCAGCGCCTATGGCTGGCAGAGGCACGCTGGCGGGCCCAGGCCACCAGTGTTTTCCGCATGCTTTTGTGGCTAAAACGTTGAAGAAGGCGGAGTTTGTGTTGGTCAGACACGACGCCCAGCGCCCTCCATTGCGCCTGCGCACATGTTGAAAATGGCCGTATGTCACAGTGTGGAAAAATGCTTTAAAAAATTCCTGTATGCAGACGGTGATGCGGATCATCCTCAAAATTGAATCAGTTCTTCCTTGTACCATTTCCAACAACGCCTGAAAGTTTCATTGAAATCCGTCCAAAAGTTTTTGAGTTATCTTGCTAACCAACAGACAGACACACAGACACACAGACAAACCCCGGCAAAAACATTACCTCCTCCTGGCCTTTCGGCCTGGCGGAGGTAATGAATATGTAATATGTCTAATAGGTGCACAACCGAGAGGTTTTGCAGGACCTTCCTACCTACGGCTGTCAGACTGTACAACCTAAGCAGGGCTGCTCGCAGAGATAGCAAAAAGACGTGACAACCTAATAGTATTGAATGCAAAAGACGCAATAGACTTACACAGTGGTCCCCTCCAGTATACAACTAGGAAAATACCGGTCGCTATGGAGGGTGAGAATATGTATGGGTACATAATCATACCATGTAGGATAACTAAGTAGACGGTTGTTCAGGTTCAGGTTCAGGTTCAGGTTCAGGTTCAGGTTCAGGTTACTTTATTTGTACCCGTAGGTAGATTTGTTTTGCAGTCTGGTGACATCCATATTTACAAGCCACTAATTACATTCAACATAGACACAAACACAGGCACACATCTTACAAAATAGGTAAATATAAAAATATGTACAATATAATTTTTATAGCTTGTTCAACTCTTTGACAGCAGCAGGGACAAAGCTGTTTTTGTAGCGCTGGGTTTTGCTCTTTGGGACAGCAAACCTCCGTCTGGAGGGAAGAAGCTGAAAGTTGCAGTGCAAAGGGTGGGAGTCATCATTTAAAATGGAGGTAGCCATCCTCTGTACTTGTCTGGTGTACAGGGATGTCAGGCTCAGCTGTGACTCACCAAGCAAACGACTGGACCATCTAACTACCTGATCCAAGGATTTCCTCTGTTTCAGTTTTATCTGACCAAACCATGACATTAAAGAAAAGGATAAAACAGATTCAATAAAATCCCGATAAAACATTGTCATTATGGTTCGGTCAATTTGGAAGCGTGCAAGTTTCCTCAAACAATGCAAATTTTGCTGACCCTTTTTGCACACCCTTTCACAGTTCACTTCAAAGTTTAATTTACTATCAATAATCGTCCCAAGATATTTGTACGATTGTACACATTCGGTGGTCTGGCCTTTTAGTATGGTGACTTTGTGCCTGGGAGTTTTCCTCCTAAAGTCAATAATCATATCTTTCATTTTTGTTGTATTCAGCTGCAGGTAGGAATCCTCACACCAGTGAACAAAGTCATCAACTATTGGGCCGTGGCCACTCTCACCATCCTGGAGGAGACTGACAATGACTGAGTCATCAGCATACTTTATAATGTGTCTGTTGTCATGTCTGCTCCGACACATGTTTGTGTACAGGATGAAGAGTAGTGGTGACAACACACACCCCTGAGGAGAGCCAGTAGAAGAGCACTTTAGGTCAGACAATGTGCCATTGACTCTTACTCTCTGCGTCCTGTTGGTTAAGAAATCCAGAATCCAACCCACCAGATTATTGCTCAAATCAAATTGTTGCAGGAGTCTTTCAACTAAAATATGAGGTTGGATTGTATTAAAGGCAGAAGAAAAGTCCACAAATAAAAGCCTGGCGTGTGTCCCATTAAAATCCAGATGTTTAAAAAGCATGTTAAACAGAGTAACAGTGGCATCCTCCACTCCTCTGTGAGGCCTATAGGCAAACTGCAGAGGATCCAATGCATGTTCAGTCTGCCTTAGGACCTCACATCTGACCAGTTTTTCAAAAATTTTCATTAAAATTGAAGTCAAAGCAACTGGTCTAAAGTCATTTACCGTTTTAGGACAGCTGGATTTTGGAACGGGAACACCCACGGCATCTTTCCAGATCTTAGGCACATGTTGTGTCTGTAAGTATCAGGGCCCTGACTTTTGTTCACCTTTACAGCGCAGAACTCCCTTTTAACATCCTGCATCTCAATATTAAAGTGCTGATTGTCTTTGAGTTTCTGTTTCAAATCTTGGATTTCTGTGCTGAAATCAAAGGAGTCAAAACGACCATAAAAACAATTAAGAGCATTAGCCAGCTCTGTGTCTGAACTAAAACCATCTAAAAACACACGATTACTGCGCTCTGTGCTCTGAAGGCCTGCAATAGTTTTCATACAGGCCCAGGCCGAGCCAAGTTTATTTGCTGCCATCTTGCTTTCCAACTCTGATTTATAATTCTGTTTTGCTCTTAAAATTTCGGCCTTCAGCTCCTTAGTGGCAACCTGTAGCTCAGAAACAGACCCCTGTTTAAAGGCAAGTGCTTTCCTCTGTAAGCAGGATTTAACTGATTTAGTAACCCATGGTTTGTTGTTGGGGTATATTTTGACATGTTTACGTGGAACAATCTTATTTTGACAGTAAGCCATGTATGAGCATGTGAGCTCAGCCAGAGAGTCCAAATCATCCCCGCAGGCCATTATGAACATCTTCCAGTCTGTACAGTTAAAGCATTCCTGGAGGCTGTGCTCTGAATCTTCTGTCCACACATCAATGTTGTGCTGTTTGTGCTGTTTCATTCCATCTAGCTACAATGCTCTGCACTGTGTGTGTTTATATATTTATATATTTATTCCATCTAGCAACAATGCTCCACGCTGTGTGTTTATATATTTACATATTTATTCCATCTAGCTACAATGCTCTGCACTGTGTGTGTGTTTATATATTTATATATTTATTCCATCTAGCAACAATGCTCCACACTGTGTGTGTTTATATATTTACATATTTATTCCATCTAGCTACAATGTTCCGCACTGTTTATATATTTATATATTTATTCCATCTAGCAACAATGCTCCACACTGTGTGTTTATATAGTTACATATTTATTCCATCTAGCTACAATGCTCCGCACTGTGTTTATATATTCATATATTTATTCCATCTAGCTACAATGCTCCGCACTGTGTTTATATATTTATATATTTATTCCATCTAGCTACAGTGCTCCGCACTGTGTTTATATATATATATTTATATTTATATGTACATAGGTGTACTCGCTGCTCTTGTTTTTTCTCTTGCCTTCTGATTGTTGCTCTGAGTGTTGCTATCCCTGTGCTGTTGCAATCCTGGAATTTCCCCATTGTGGGACTAATAAAGGCTTATCTTATCTTATCTTAATATAGTTTGTGCGGGTGTGATACGTCCAATGCCCAATGTGTAGCAGAGTCTAGCCAAATTGTTCTATACAACAGTTCCACAACCACAATTTATTAAATGACAGCAATACTGGACAAATGAAAGCACCAAGGTGCTGATGCCTCAGTTCTTGTGGCAGGGAGGCCCCCGCCTGTAAAAAAGGAACACTGCCACCTCTACTGGCCTGGCATAGTTATTGCAATACCATTTTTTCCCAGCTACAGTGACAGTAAAGGTGAGTTGAATTAGTGTACTTGATATCAAAGCTGTATGTGGAAATTTTGCCAAATAAAAATTTGATAAAATATGGCGATACAATGATACAAGTCTTAAGTTCCACTTGATTTTGACCATGTGAGCTGAAAAGCTGATAACAGACAGACAGACAGACATAGAGACGCATGTAGTGATTATGGTATGCCTATGTTGCTTTGCACTGAGGCATAATTAATGTAACCAAGCAGCCCTGGGGAAAAAAATAGGGCATTGGAAGAAAAATAATGTGATGTCACATAAGCTTTAAGAGCTTTAACTAATAAAGCCTTATGGGAAACCCTTTTTCCCAAATCTATTGCAGTCTGTTATCTTTGAATTGATAAGTGAAGCTAAGCAAACTGTGGTCATTCAAATAGTAATGGACATATTTTTTTTTCTCCTGTAAGATGCATATAATGGGTTTTAATTATTTTCTCTCACTCTCTTCTTCAATTTTTTTAAAATTTGTTCTATATTTTACACAGATTTTCACCTTTAAATATTTTAAGCTTCCCATTATCATATTCAGTTCTGTAATTTTTACGTGCTAGTCTTTGAATTGTAGACATCAATAAAATAACTGATTTGCGTTCTTGGTAAACTAGATTTAGTTGAAGTATTTTTTAAATTAATCCATTTATCTGGATGGAAGTAAAATCCAAGTTCCTGTTAAAATGATAAATTTTTACCAGAGAGAGAAAAAGAGCTTTTTTTAATCCTAAAGACTGCAGTGATATTAGGGGTCCTCATCAAAGGTAAGAAAGCTGTTTATATACTGATGAGTTGTTACACATACATGGCTAATTATTATATTTAAAAAGAATAGAAAACGGTGGTAATCTATTTTGCATAAATCGCCACTGAGGAGGTACTTTCTGCTCAGCCAAAGAGTTTAGTTGAAGAGTTGAACTGACAGCACATGTTACCTCTATGCTAACAGTCTGTGCATTGATCTGTGGACACCAGACTTTATCAGAGAAAAAAATCAGAACAGTAGGATCAGACTTGAGACCTTTTTATCTGATGAACATCAGTCCCTCTGACTAAAAAAAAACAAACCTCACACACGTTAGCATCGCGGCTAACAGCAGCAGACATCAGTCAGCTGTTAAAGATGTCATAAATTAAAGTGGGCAGCGTCTCCTTGTTTTGACCATGTAAAATATACCACTACAATCAGGGTAATATAATAATCACCGCCCTTACATCTGTTTTTAGTTTTGGTCTAATAATCATCCGTTAACCTGGTATTTGTAAAAACTCTCCATGGCAGCTAACGCAGACCTCTGAGCATTGATCAACTCAGCGATGTTACGGAAGCGGCCCATGGGCTGCAAAAAAAAAGTCACACTGCCACCTCTAGTGGCCCGACATAGTTAATACAATACCTTTTTTGTGCAGCTGCAATGTGTTATGTCCGAATAACGTGAGACTGGAGCCGTATTCAACTGGACACTGAACTGTCTTTATTATTATGAACAACACAATATATACTCTAGCCGTAGCCCGCCTGACGTTTTTGCCCCAACTTCCCCGACCAGGCTACAGCAAGCCCCGAGAGTCAAATCCTCACACATCACAACCCCAACACGCATTAGCTAATACTGTTTTTAATACATAGTCTTCCAGATACCTGGGCCTCTGACGTATTCTAGCTGGGTGTCCCCTAGGCGGGGACTCTGCACCAAACACTGTCGGCTGCACCTGTGAGTTCTCACCACTCCAGTCCAACAAGTCCCACTTCACACCAGATTGTCCCGCCGTAGCTCCAGTCCTCTGTTCCACCAGCAACTTCCTGAGCCTACTGGAGTGCCACCATGATCTGTCCGAAAGCTCGAACATGTCCTGGCCCCGTCGCCTCGTGATCCGCAGGGGCCCTGTCCAGAAAGGCTGCATTTTATGCATGCGGTGAGGATGTTTGATCCAAACTTGATCCGACACCTTCAGTCTGTGGGCTCTCGCCCTGTGTTTCCTGTCAAACCGTTGCTTCATCTTACGCTGTTGCACAGCAACCCAGTCCTGTGGGGAGTCCATATTCCTTGGAGGGGGGGTCGTGGGTGGTCTCAGTTGATGCAGAAGCAGATGTAGTTCGCGCTCCAGCATGAGGGCCGCCGGGGAGCATCCTGTCGTAGCATGGGCCGTAGCCCTGCACTGGAGGAGTGTGCTCTGGAGGGCACCCGGAAATCAGAAGCCGTCCGCCAAGTGGGCTCTCAGTCCATTTTTCAGGGTCTTGTTAAAACGCTCAATGCCCCCATTGGCCTGGGGATGGTAGAATGGGGTTTTAATGTGCTCCACACCCCTAGTGCTCAAGAACTCCTCAAACACCCCAGAGGTGAACTGCAGGCCATTGTCAGTCGTGATTACATTCGGGACCCCCCACCTGGCAAATAGTGATGAGAGGAAACTCGTAACCACATCCGTCAGGATTGAATTAGTGGGCAACACCTCCGGCCACTTTGAGAACAGATCGTAGACCACAAGCAGGAACTGGCTGTTCGGGGGTGCTGTATGTAGTTTGCCGCAGATGTCCAACTGGATGTGCTTCCAAGGGCCCTCCGGGTACGATAACAGTCGCAGGGGTGTGGTGGTGGTGGTGGTGGGGGGGGGGGGTCCACCGGTCTTCCCGCTCTCCAAGCACGGAACACAGTTTTTTTTTTTTACCATAGCTTCAATGTTCTTATCAATACCCAGCCACCAAACTGAATCCCTGCAGCGCTGCTTTACCCTGACCATGCCCAGGTGACCCTCGTGGAACATCGCAAGGACATGTGATCTCAGAAAGACCAGGATTAATATGCAGTGTCCCCTCGCCACACACGCATCATTCCAACTGCTCAGTTCATCTTTAAACCGGTGGAAGGGTGCCAGCTTTCCCTGCACCTTTGCGGGCCAATCCTCACTAATCACCAAACACAGATGTGACAACACGGGGTCTTGTTCTGACTCCCCCCGAAGTTCATGAGGGATGCCATATCTTGGAGGGGCCCGTGCAGTGTGTTGACCAGATCCGCCTCCATGGGATCATCGTCGTCATCGTCGTCTGGTTGTACGATGTTGTCCATGGCACAGGACAGGTGATCTACCACTATGTTCTCCTTACCAGGGCTGAACTGGGTGGTAACATTGTAGGGCCTCAGCCGCTCCGTCCGCCTGTGGATCCGCAAAATGGTAAAAATGGTAAATGGCATTCACTTATATAGCGCTTTTATTCTCATCTCTTGATGACCAAAGCGCTTTACAGATCCTGCTATCCACCCATTCACACACACATTCACACACTGATGGCGGCATGCTGCCTAACATGGTGCTTCCAGACCCATGAGATATTTAATCTCCAAATCTATTTTCTGATTTTTTTTCTATTGAGTTAAATTTTGTACAGATCCTTTGCTGGTAACTGCAGTGAAATTCTTACATTTAGTGATCTTAAGGGTAACATATTCATTTCTGTTTAGCAGTGATTTGTCTCACATTAAGATCAATAAAATCAGTTTCTTACATTGTCAAATTGCTGCACAAATTTTGGAGGAGGATCCACTACACTACCCTGTTAGGTCTCTTATGGAACAGAAATAAGTTCTGCTGCAAATCCTCCGTCTTCAAACAACACAGTCACATATTGGATGCTTGGCATATATTGTCCGCATAGTTTAGTGGACCCTCTGGACCCTCTATGTCCACTTCTGTCAAAGCTGATGCAGTCTCCTCTTCAGCCTTTTAATGGCATTAACAGTCTTATGGTCTTTTGCCTAATCTATCTATAAATGCAGCATTTCTCTGTCTGTGTGTCTGTGTATCTGTTCCACGCATATCTCTTGAACTGTTCATCAGACTGACCTAAGTTTTTATACGTGTTTTTCTGAGGTTACGAAGGTGTACATCCCCGAGTATGGAGTTGCTCAGTCAAAATATATAATTTTTATCAATAAAATTTTAACCACCGCTCTCTCACCACTCTGTCTCTTCATACCCTGGCTTCAAGAAGCGTGGGCGGGCTTTCAGATTGACTCCGTGCTGATTGGATAATATACGACACCATGACCATGCTGACTGGATAATACACGGCACCACGACCTGTCAGTCACCACAGTGTTCCCTGGACAAAACAAGGAAGTGAAAAATGACAGATTTGGCTAGAAAAACATAATACTGAAGATTTAATGCTTAAAAAGATTATACTGTAATGTTGCTGTGATTGCGTAGGTCTAAAGGATAATTCTCCATATGTGGAGAATGAGGTGTGCGAGCAGACTGGACGAAGCGTCAGTGGGGGCCGGGTCTGACAAATCAGCACAGAACATGCCCGGAGAAGCAGCAGCCAGACACGACCTGGCTCAAAGGCACACTAACTGATAGCGCTAAAAAAAGTTATTTTCAATAAAGTGGGAAAAAAAAGATAATGCATGGAGTGTGCTTTTTGCCCTGAGGCTGATTTATCATGGAAAACATCTGAGCTGTGTGGTTCCAGCGATCAGCTGACTGGATCCACATCCTCCGTGTTCTGACATTTTGGCATATCTATCAGAACAGCTGATATACTGTATGTACAGGACATGCAGGAGAATTGAAATAGCGTTTCTGTCTCTCTCTTCAGTGGTGTGCGCAATTTAAAAAACAAAAGGAGTAAGGCTGAAAAAACAGCAACAGCAGTTCATGTACAGTAATGCTACCTGTACTGCAAATAGCAACAAAAGATAGACTTCAGGTTTAATGGTTAAAAAAATTATACCATAAAGTTTCCGTGATTGCGCAGGTCTAATGGATAAGTCAGCATGAAGAACATGAGGTTCCTGGGGAGTGGGGGGGCGGCTGGCGGGCAAGCAACAGCTGAGCGTGTGGATCGTAGTCCTTCGCAGGCATGCGGGTAAAGCAGCGGCCAATGGGTCTCAAATATTTATAAACGTGTCCTGTTATAGTACTGCATGAGTTTATTGATGATACTTAGAAGAAATTCAATATTACACTTAACTAACTATAAACTAAACTAAAATAATTATAATGATGACTGAACAACTCCCATTCCCCAAAGTGCGAGATACACTATTATCTTGAATATAAGTGATAAAAGATCACACAAATAAGTGATCTGACAAACAAACAAGGGATCTGAAACAGTCGCTAATATTGGATGTCCCATTCATTTTCAATATTTAGGTATTTTGTAATTAATATTCACACAGTCAAATAAATCTTGGTGCCATTTACTCACTTTTATATTTGTCAAAGTCTAACATGTGATTGTGTACATATAGGCTACACCTCTGTATTCCACTTTCAAACACAACCTACATTTAGGCCTGTAAAGCCTGACTGGGATACCTGTTTGAGACAGGAATACTTGCCGTTCTATGGGCAATGTGTTATGTCTATATATGAAGCCAAGGACGAGGCCAGGTGTCAAACTGAACACATGTTTATTAGGGAGGCACTATACAATACAGGCATCACCGTCAGGCAGAAGACGTGGCAGAGAGACCGCCCCTCCTGCCCACTGCCCTCTTATAGCCACCCGTACCTCACAAATAAGAACCTAAACTATACACAGCATTCCCCCCGCTTCACAAAAGTCCAAAACACATGTACACAATTCAGACCATCCACAATTTAGGACCTGAATCACATACTATTATTCCGGTTCCGGTTCCGCCGGACCGGCGGCGCCACACGAGTGGGCTGCCTGTTGCAACAGCCTTTTTTTTTATCTTCCTTCTTCTTTCTACACCTTTCACTCTGTATATATATCACGGACGCACGGATCGCCCCGGGGGTCTCCCGGGTCGGCGGACGGAGCCACGGTTTGCAGCGGGAGACGTTACAGCGGGGAGGAGCTAGTGCTAGCTAGCACTTGGCCGCCGCCCGGTGCTAATGGGAAACTCGACATACCGGGAGCTGTAGCGAAAAGGACGCGGGTGCCGGGCTGGAGTTTAGGCGGCGTGAAAGAAAATATAAGACAGAATAATAAAGAGCGATGGCAAGAACCAAGCAGACCGCCCGTAAAATCTACTGGAGGAAGAAGCCCCCCAGGAGACAGCTAGCCACCAGGGCTGCTCGGAGAGGTGCTCTGGCCACCGGCAGAGTGAAGAGGCCTCGCCGTCACAGGCCCGTGGCTCTGAGAGAGATCCGTCGCTACCAGAAATCCACGGAGCTGCTCATCCGTAAGCTGCCCGTCCAGCGCCTGGTGAGGGAGATCGCTCAGGACTTCAAGACCGTCCTGCGTTTCCTGAGCTTCGCCGTCATGGCTCTGCAGGAGACCAGCGAGGCCCACCTGGTGGGTCTCTTCTTCGCTAAGGGGGTCACCATCATGCCCAAAGACTTCCAGCTGGCCCGCTGCATCCGCGGAGAGAGAGCTTAGACTTTCTGCTGCACATTCACCAGCCATAATGCTCTGCACTGTGTCTATATATATACATTTATAGTAATATGGACATATGTTTACTAGATGTTGTTTTTTCTTGCCTTCTGATTGTTGCTCTGAGTGTTGCTATCCCTATGCTGTTGCAATCCTGGAATTTCCCCATTGTGGGACTAATAAAGGCTTATCTTATCTTATCTTATCTTATATCATAAGTGGACTAACACATTCACACCAAAACATTTAAAACTTGGTTGGGACGGGTGGACTGCTGTCCAACCCCCACACGCCAGGTGGATTATTCTGCCGCAGGTGCTAAATAATAAACAGTCCATTTGTAAACTAAAATAACTGCCATGTTCCTAAACTAAAAGGAAATGCACAAAATAATCACCAACTATATACACAATAATACACCACACACATGCACAATAATTAAACTATATACACATGGCTGAAGGATAAATAAGCCCGTGGGCACCCCCTTGGACTGCCCTTTCATCAGTCCGCCCCTGGAAGTGGACTGCCTCCTAGGCCGCAGCAAGTTGCCTCGGCACCGGTGCGCCTCCTCTTCTTCACCACCGGATGTCTTGCTCATCCAGGCCCACCACCCACAGTCTCCTCCCGGGCACACCGCAGCTCGTTCGGGTGCCCCCACGAACCGTCCGACAGCTGGGAAAAAGCGTCCTCCCATCTGGCCACGACACGCAGCCATCCCTGGTGCTCCTCCACCTGCCGTTTGGTCCTGAAATGCCGTGATTCCACCACCCCCCGAGCCCAAATCCAGTCTGCGGCTCCCAGAGGAGTTCTGTTCAGCTTACAGTGTTTCTGCTTGGCACGTCGTTCTACCGTGTCAGCCGGTCCTGCCCCGACCTCTTTTAACTTTGCCGCCGCCATCGCCGTTGTGGCCCCGTGTTCACCGGTACCTTCCAGCTGAAATCCGGGAACAGATGGAGCCAGCCACTCGGTGCCACCCGCCATCACAGGCATCCCGCCATGCCGCCTAGTTCTCTCATCCAGGGCTACTTGGGCTCTGGCACAGGAACCCTCCTGTGATGGCCCTGGGTGATATTGGTCTTGCTCACTCTCCAGGGTGCCAGGCAGTTCCTCATCCCGCACCGCGCCGTCTACCGCTCTCAGGGCCGGACAGTCCTACATCTCGGCCAATTTGCACCGAGCCGTCAGTTCCAGCATTCCCACCGTGGCCAGCCGTCCACTTCCACACCCACAAAGCGGTGCCAGGTCACTCCCAATTCTGACGTGCAGGGAAAAACAGCTCACGGTCATCCAATCCGGCACGGAGCCCACCGCTCCCGCGTCACTCCACAACAACACTTCCATCCTGTCCAACTCAATCATACCGTGTGCGTGACCCTTGGTGCTCGGAGACACAGCATGAACAACTGTGAGGGTGCAAGAGTCCTCCTTGTGTCGCGGACCTCCTCGCTTGGATCTGTGGAATACCCTGGTGACATGAAGCAAGCGGCCACACGTGCCGCAGCGCTCCGCTCTTGCTGAACAATCTCTGTCTCTGAAACGGTGCTTCGTGGACCCACAGTCCTCACCTCTGGGCTTTCCCGGGGCGGCCCTCACACTCACAGCGCTAGCGTCGTCCTCCATGCTGACCGGGTCCACTGCATGCGCGGTCAGCGGTGATCCCAGATGTTGATGTGATAAGCACTCACTCAGCTCCCCTGGCAGTTTATCCGCAGCTTCCAGCTGTTGAGCTAACTCGGTGGCTGTGGGCAGCGTCAGTTTGCCCAAAAACATAGGCAGCTTCGATCCTATCCAGTGCCGTAGTTATACTCCGCCAACTGGTTGCGAATCATCCCATTCTCCAATAGTCCAAGCTGGCACCCACTGACCAACAGCTCCAAGTCTGTCACGAACCGCTGAATAGACTCGCCTACCTGTTGGCAGCGCTGTCGAAACCGAATCATGCAAACCATGACGTTTTCCAGGGCGCAAAAATAGCGCGTCATTAGCTCAACCACTGCAGCCAAGCTATCACAGTCACACATTGTGCTGAGAACACACTGTTCCTCCATTCCAGGATTGTGCACCAACAACTCACGTGCCCACAACTTCTCCAGCTTCCCAAGGTCCAGTGCCACCTTGTACGTCTGGAAAACTGCACACCACTTCAGCCAGGGGACTGGTGGCTCGCCAAAGAACTCCAAAAACGGCCAAATTTCAAACCCACAGGCTTCCATACTTACGAGGCCAGGTGTCGAACTGAACACATGTTTATTAGGGAGGCACTATACAATACAGGCATCACCGTAAGGCAGAAGAGGAGGCAGAGAGACCGCCCCTCCTGCCCACTGCCCTCTTATAGCCATGGGTGGTGGCAGAACCGGAAGGTGGAGCCGCCACCCGTACCTCACAAATAAGAGCCTACACTATACACAACACAATGCACTAGTGAGGGATAATTTGTCAAAAAGTGAAGAAAACAAAACTATATTTCGATTCCAAGACAAGGACACCATCTTGGACTGTGATGGTGATGAAATTATAAAAGAGTTGAAATTAAAAGCCCACATTCATTCACTGAAAAAAGATGGGCTTGTGAGGGAAATTGGTTGAATAGAAAAACCCTTAAAAAGGTTTATATAAATTAAGACATCAGCAAGGCTTGCATGGCGATGCCTTATTATAATTGCAATATGGGAAAAAAATTAAAATCCATACTGTATAATCTGATTAACTAGGTATGTGGGGAAAGTTAAAGCCTTAACAGAGCTTCACAAAATAAACAATGAAGGATGGAATCATCAGACCTTCTTAGATTTTACCAGGGCAGAACCCAGATATTCTCTTACCTGGACATCTGTTCATGACAGTGGTATTCGTTTTTTAAATTTGGTATCTGGATATTAGCTCCTTCACCCGATTGCTCAATTTTAACTATGCTAATTCTGATTTACCACATTTCCAAAAAAGGTCAAAAATTGCATGAATAAATTTAGAAATGTATAAAGAAAAAACTTCAAATTCATGTGAGAAAAAGTGCAAATTTATGAACAAAAAAATTTATATTTACAAAGAAATCTGCAATGAATATCTTTGGGAAAATTATTTCAAATTACATGGAAAAATTGCATATTTACTATAAAAATATCAAAATTACAAGAAAAAAGGCTCTCAAATTTACATAAAAAGCTGCAAATTTATTTAAAAAAAGGTGCAAATTTACATGGAAAAAAAATCTTTATAGCAAAAGCCATTATATCTGAATGTAATGATAAAAGTTGTAAAACAGCCTACTGACATGCATTGCACTCGATTTGTCACATTATTCTAAATATTTATTATTTTTTTATGGAAAATAAATTTGACCCAAAGGATATCCAACCTGGGGCTCGAATTCACAGCTTCTCACGCCACAGTCCGGCGCTCTACTTATGTCACTAAGAGGCTTGATCATTTTGCAAATCCAAAAAACTCACTTCATGCAGTCAGCCGTTCATTGCAGGTCAGCTTCCTATATCGTTGGCTGATGTCGCTGTTTTTTCTTCTTGATTGTGCTTTTCCCCCACTTCTCATATGCCTCCTAGAGTGCTTGTAACTCTTCCTCAGAGAAATGATTCTCTCTCTTTTCCTCCACTGCTTGTGGTCTCTGTGTTCAACACATGCTGTCTTAGTAGGTTTGCTGTGTACGTGCACGTCTTGAGGTCAGTCATGTCTGAGTTGATCAAACAGAGTCATAACCGGAGTTCTGGAACCAGAAACTCGGAGTAAGTTCTGACAGGTTCACTTAACCCTGAGTTCAGGGTTTATTTCAGGCTATGTTAACCCTGCTTTCTGGAATACCCCCCTGGAATCCCTGTTGTCCAATCAAATTGCTTGATCGGAACTAACTGCTGTATAATAGTAAATCTTAATTGTAGCTGATTAGTGGTCTGTTGCTACCAGCTGTTAACAGAATGTTTATTCAGCATATTAACATCTTGGATTTGTTATTTCAGAATCAAATCCATCTGTTTCGATTTTGGAAGCAATCTACAATCATATACAAGAATACAAAAACAAAGAAAACCGTTCCACAATGGTATGCTTAGTCCTCTGTGAGAGGGTCATAAATGTCTCCTTCGTAGTTTACTGTAGAGCGTTTTGTAGAAGATGACATAAGGGACAGCCAGTAAAAAGAAAACTGACTAACCTTAAAAGAGAGAATCATTTACTGCACTTTTTCCATATGTTGACAGGTTCCACAGGTCTTAATGAAATGTCTGACATATTTTGGTCAAATTGCCTTTAATTATTTAACTATTGCAGCATCATTGGAAATCACCTTTTGCAGCCTTCCTCAGAACGGCTCATTTCAGTGCATGTTTCTTTAAATGCTCTTAAACCCCAGTTCGCGCCACTTAGGATGTTGCTAATGTCACTGGCTAATGTTTGCTGGCTAGCTTCTAGCTTAGGTAGCTGACATATCCTGACCCAACTAAGGTAAATTCATCTTAAAGAGTTAATGAAATAAAACATCACTGGGATGTCTGGTTTTAGAAGTAAATGGGATTTGTCTGGTCCCTGAAGTAAAATAAGCACAGAAACCACCCCGAATGAGTTAATGGGAAACTGCGGATGGCCGCGAGCTGCCTTTGGTCCTGGTCAGAATAAAATAAATTATAGTAAAATAAGGTAAAATAACAAAAGGACGATGCATATGGTCAAGTGTTAGCAGATGAACAAGGACTGCAGTGAGGTGGACAGAATTTGATTGCGGCCGGTTTTGATCACCATTTTCTACAAACAGCTATGCTATTGATAGACAAACTGACTACAAATGCTTAGCCAAGCTAATGCTAACGGTTCAGCTACCATCAGGGCAAAAATATAACAAAATAAGCCAGAATGATGTGAGATATGTTATTGACTATGGATTAGTGAACCAGATGGAAACAGAAACGTCTTGGGTTTACTGGAATTTAAAGAAAACAACAACATAAACCACACAGTAAGTTAATTTCATAGTAGCACTGTTAGCTCTGAAGATAAAACCTTGGGCTCACACTCTTAGCAGGGACTGAATCATCACAACCAATAGCACGGCGATGGTTGTAACTGAAAACGGGCTCATTTGTAAGTGACGTAGGGAAAGAAGATCCCAGAAGAGCAAAACCAGCTTTGGAGCATTCTGCCGAAATGTTAAAATGTAATTATTTCTAAGTGAAGAGAGATTTTGATTTTTTTACATCATCATTCCTAAGTGAGCATTTTAGAAAGTTAAAACCCACAAACACACCATGTTTGAATGAATGGGACCTTTAGCGGTTTCACCTAAGCTTAGCGTGTTACACTTCACATGAGATGCTGTCCATGATCATGGACAACCTCGAGCCAGACAAAGCCACTGACCAAGAGGTGTTGGACAGAGTTCATTAAACAAGTGCAGAGATGATGATGCTGACAGTGGTTAATGGTCATACTCTTAGACAGCTGCTGTATGTGGATCTGAAGTTGGGTACATGGGGAAACCCCAATCTAAAGACACATTAAAAGTAACCCTAAATAAAGTAATTTTAACCCCCCAAAATGGTGAGTTTAAATCACAAAATGCATCAACATAAAATCCATGAACAAACATCCTGGCTCTTTAATACTGTCAGCAGGTCAGGGACTGATGCCCTGCACATAAGCTTGGATTTCTCCCATGCATCAAATTAAAATGATCATGTCGCTGGTGTTATTTGGCCAACAGTGTTGGAAACAACCAGCATGGAAGCTAGCATATCACTGGCATTTTTACAAGTCTTGTGTTTTTGTGACTCTATTAAACTCAGACTGAAAAAAGATTCAGCAACGATGATATGAAGATGGATGTTGTGACAGTGGTACCTACTTTACCATGCGTTCATCCGTATTCACTGCAGAGCCAATCTGACCAGGAACTAAATCCCATGTAGTGCTTTCAGACTGCAGATACAACCCAGATCCTGGAGGGTGTTTCTGAGTTATTTAGCCAGTCTGAAAGAGGTGAAACTCCAGACTGGCGGTTGCATTTGAAAACCATCAGCAGTACAACACCATACTGCATGGGACAGACTCCACAAAGCAAGCGCTTGCTGTGGAACCTGTGGGTACTTGTGTGTATCCAGTTTTGAATTGCTGCACAGATGGAATTGGAGACACTGACTGAGTTGCAATATTAGGTGTTATCCCAGAGTTAAGAGAGCTAGTAAGATGTTGTTGCAAAAAATGTGTACTTGATCATCTGACTCTGATGCACATTATCTTGGATGGAACATCAAGCAAATTAATATGCCTTTTATGTGGTTGTGTCATGTGGAGGAATTGAGAACTAGATGTACTCTCTGTTGGAGGTATATCAAAGGTTGACACAGTGCACAGTTTTGCTCCTCACCCCTCAGGTGGGAGAAGTGCCACCACAGCCGCTGACAGACACTGACAGGCTGTCCATTCTTTCCAATCCCACCTGGAACATCATACCACTGAGGTCACTCCTTTGTCTACCTCCTCTCTGCCTTGCCCGTCTGTCTCTCCATCGTCTCTTGGTGGATATTTGCCGGGCCTCAGTGTCACTTGGATTCAGGACCAGGAGAGTGGGAACAAAGTGCTGAATGTTCCTCTGAAAATGCCACACTGTGTTTCGCTGAAAAGATCCAGGTTTTTTTTGTTTTACCACAGGGTTGTTGTGAAGTATCCGTCCTAACTTTATCGACACAGATGGTCCTTTAAACTGTATGATAC
This sequence comes from Pholidichthys leucotaenia, assembly GCA_020510985.1. Classification (NCBI taxonomy): domain Eukaryota; kingdom Metazoa; phylum Chordata; class Actinopteri; order Cichliformes; family Pholidichthyidae; genus Pholidichthys; species Pholidichthys leucotaenia. The sequence continues at coordinate 153,304,639 of CM035838.1, forward strand.
ACTGTTACATGGCTTGTTCAATTAATTGTACTCCATGGAACTGTGTGTACAACTGCATCACCTGACAGTGTTGTCATATTTTTACACCAGTGTGACAGTGTTATGTGGTTTGTATAGACTGACATGTAATTTGGCACATATGCAAAGAGTATGAATCCTTATAACATTTAGTGATTGATGATTCAGATGATGCAGTTTTGAATGGATTTCTTGAAATGTGTTTTAAGGATTGTGATTAAATTTTTTGAGATACTATCATCTTCATTTTAGGGTGAATTACAACACTGGCAAAGTCTGATTTTCTCAACAGGTCCTTGAGCAAATCAACATGTCTGTAACCACATTTAGGGTTAGCTTTCACTTGTAGGTTGCTGTCATTTTTGCTGTCTGTTTGGTTAGATTTAGTTAGAAAATGCTCATTTTATCTATAGAGAATACAAAAATTAATTTGAAGAATGTACCATTTTTTTGATTGTTTTGACATGGGGCTGGGGTAATTAATACATTAACATTTTTGATTACTGTGGGCCAATTAATTCATTTTTAAAAAAGACTGAGGCCGTCAGGTCACTGTTTGGGGAGGTATCGGCAGTGGTGACTGGTTTGTCTCAGCAGCTGGCTCACCTTAAAGCAAGAGAAGATCTTGTTTTTTCAGCACTCAAATTTACACCTCACTGAAAGAGGGAGAGTTTCTGTCAGAGTGAGCGAAGGAAAACACACACTTCAATATAAAAGGAATAAAACCTCACCATTAAAGTCAAGAGCTCTGGATATCAATTAAGAATTGCTCCATTGGTTCTTTTTCAGGGTTGAGCTAATTAGGAAAGTGATCGTTTTAAAATAAAACGGGAAATGTGACAACAATATTAAAAATGATAGTTTTGTAGAGAAATCGGCTACCTCTTTATAATGAATTGAATAAGAATATTACAAATTGCTATAATAAGTTTAAAAAAATTTAATTGAATATACATGAATGATTATCAAGTGTTTTATGTTGCTCTAGCACAATGTTTCTCAAATAGTGGGGCGTGCCCCCATGCTAAGGGGGGCATGTGTGACCCTGGCCAACATGCATGGTGGAACTAATATCTTAGCTTTTTCATCGCCATCCCAAAATAAAGCGTAATTGCACACCTGCTACAGTAGGTGGCAGTGGTGCTTTCATGCCTACATGTGGTGTGCCATTAAACTCTAATAACACCACAGAGCTCCCTCATGGATCGTCACCTTATCGTGGTGGGGGGGTTTGCGTGCCCCAGTGATCCCAGGAGCTATGTTGTCCGGGGCAATTTGCCTCTGATAGGGTCTCCCAAGACAAACTGGTCCTGGGTGAAGGGCCAGACTAAGAACGATCCAACAGACTCTCATGATAAATTGTATATCAAGGATTCAGTGTACCCCGCCCGGTATGGGGTTACCGGGGCCCCACCCTGGAGCCAGGCCTGGGGGAGAGGCTCGAAGGCTAGCGTCTGGTGGCCGGGTTTCCACCCATGGGACCCGGCCGGGCTCAGCCCGAAGGAGTTACATGGGTCCGCCCTCCAGTGGGTTCACCACCTGCAGGAGGGATCATGGGGGTCCGGTGCTATGTGGATTAGGTGGCGGTCAAAGGCGGAGACCTTGGCGGACTGATCCCAAGCTTTCTAAACTGGCTTTTGGTACGTGGAATGTCACCTCTCTGGTGGGGAAGGAGCCTGAGCTGGTGTACGAAGTTGAGCGATACCGGCTAGATATAGTCGGCCTCACCTCAACACACAGCTCCGGTTCCGGAACCAGTCTCCTGGAGAGGGGCTGGAGCTTGGCCTTTTCTGGAGTTGCCCCGGGCGAGAGGCGACGAGCAGGGGTGGGTATTCTTGTATCGCCCCACCTTGCTGCCTCTATATTGGAGTTTTCCCCGGTGGATGAAAGGGTTGCTTCCCTGCGCCTTCGGGTTGGGAAACGGGTCCTGACCATCATTTGTGCCTATGCACCAAATGATGTTTCAGAGTACCCACCCTTTTTGGAGTCTGTGACTGGGGTGCTGGAGGGTGCTCCTCCTGGAGACTCCATTGTCCTACTGGGGGACGTCAATGCGCACGTGGGCAACGACGGTGAAACCTGGAGGGGGGTGATTGGGAGGAACGGCCTGCCCGATCTGAACCCGAGTGGTGTTCAGTTATTGGACTTCTGTGCTAACCACAGTCTGTCCATAACGAACACCATGTTCAAGCATAAGGGTGTCCATATGTGCACCTGGCACCAGGACACCCTAGGTCGCAGGTCGATGATCGATTTTGTTATCGTATCATCAGACCTGCGACCGTATGTCTTGGACACCCGAGTAAAGAGAGGTGCAGAGTTGTCAACTGATCACCACCTGGTGGTGAGTTGGATCCGATGGCAGGGGAGGAAGCCATTCAGACCTGGTAGACCCAAACGTATAGTGAGGGTGTGCTGGGAGCGTCTGGCTGAGGCCCCTGTCCGGGAGGTCTTCAACTCCCACCTCCGGAAGAACTTCAACCACATTCCGAGGGAGTCTGGAGACATGGAGTCTGAATGGGCCATGTTCTCCACCTCTGTTGTTGAAGTGGCGGCCCAGAGCTGCGGCCGCAAGGTGGTCGGTGCATCTCGTGGTGGCAACCCCCGAACCAAGTGGTGGACACCAGTGGTGAGGGGGGCCATTAAGCTGAAGAAGGAGTCCTATCAAGCTTGGTTGGCTTGTGGGACTCCCGAAGCAGCTGAGGTGTACCGGCAGGCCAAGCGGAGTGCAGCTCGGGTGGTTGCTGAAGCAAAAACCCGGGTATGGGAGGAGTTCGGTGAGGCCATGGAACAAGACTTTCGGTCGGCTTCAAAGAGATTCTGGCAAACTGTTCGGCGGCTCAGGAGGGGAAAGCAGCTCCCTGTCCACACTGTGTATGGTGTGGATGGGACACTGTTGACTTCAACTGGGGATATCGTTGGGCGGTGGAAGGAATACTTCGAGGATCTCCTCAATCCCACTGATACGCCTTCCACAGAGGAAGCAGGGTTTGGGGACGAGGGGGATGACTCGCCTATCACAGGGGCTGAGGTCGCCAAGGTGGTTAAAAATCTCCTTAGTGGCCGGGCCCCGGGGGTGGACGAGATTCGCCCTGAGTACCTCAAGGCCCTGGATGTTGTTGGGTTGTCATGGTTGACACGCCTCTGCAACATTGCGTGGAGGTCGGGGGCAGTGCCTTTGGCATGGCAAACCGGGGTGGTGGTTCCTCTCTTCAAAAAAGGGGACCGGAGGGTGTGCTCCAACTTTAGAGGGATCACACTCCTCAGCCTCCCTGGGAAGGTCTATGCCAAGGTACTGGAGAGGAGAGTCCGGCCGTTGGTCGAACCTCGGATTCAGGAGGAGCAATGTGGTTTTCGTCCTGGCCGTGGCACATCGGACCAGCTCTTTACCCTCTCGAGAATTCTTGAGGGTTCGTGGGAGTTTGCCCAACCAGTTTACATGTGTTTTGTGGACTTGGAGAAGGCGTTTGACCGCGTCCCTCGTGGATTTTTGTGGGGGGTCCTTCGGGAGTATGGGGTATCGGGCTTGTTGTTACGAGCTATTCGGTCTCTGTACGACCGTTGTGAGAGTTTGGTTCGTATTGCCAACTCTCGGTCGGAGTCATTCCCAGTGAGAGTTGGACTCCGCCAGGGCTGCCCTTTGTCACCGATCCTGTTCATAATTTTTATGGACAGGATTTCTAGGCGCAGCCAGGGAATGGAGGGTGTCATGCTTGGTGACCACAGGATCTCATCGCTGTTGTTTGCAGATGATGTTGTCCTGTTGGCTTCATCCAGCAATGACCTACAGCTCTTGCTGGGACGGTTTGCCGCTGAGTGTGAAGCGGCTGGAATGAGAATCAGCACCTCCAAGTCCGAGTCCATGGTCCTCAGCCGGATTGTCCTCTCCGGGTTGGGGACAGGCTACTGCCCCAAGTGGAGGAGTTTAAGTATCTTGGGGTCTTGTTCACGAGTGAGGGGAGAATGGAGCGAGAGATCGACAGACGGATTGGAGCAGCATCTGCAGTGATGCGGACGTTGTACCGGTCTGTTGTGGTGAAGAGGGAGCTTAGTTCTAAGGCAAAGCTGTCGATTTACCAGTCAATCTATGTTCCTACTCTGACCTATGGTCACGAGCTTTGGGTAATGACCGAAAGAACGAGATCGCGGATACAAGCGGCTGAAATGAGCTTTCTCCGTAGGATTGCTGGACTCACCCTCAGAGATAGGATGAGGAGCTCAGTTATCCGGGAGAGGCTCAGAGTAGAACCGCTGCTCCTCCACATTGAAAGGAGTCAGTTGAGGTGGTATGGGCATCTGATTAGGATGCCTCCTGGACGCCTCCCACTTGAGGTGTTTCAGGCACGTCCCACTGGGAGGAGACCCCGGGGCAGACCCAGGACTCGGTGGAGAGACTATGTCTCCCAGCTGGTCTGGGAACGCCTTGGTATTCCCTCTGAAGAGCTGGAGCTGGTGGCTGGGGAGAGGGAAGTCTGGGCTTCTCTGCTTGAACTGCTGCCTCCGCGACCCGGACCTCCGGAAAAGCGGTAGAAGATGGATGGATGGATGGAACACCACAGAGGAAGTGATGCGTAGTGACTCAACAGAGAGAAGAAACCATGGAGAAATTTCTGACAGGAACGAAAAGAAAAGATGAAGATAATGAGGAAAAACAGAAGTCTTCCAAAAGCTAAAACAAGGAAGTATGATGACACATATGTAGCGCTTGGCTTCACGGTCACTGCGGTGAGAGAGGAGGAAAGATCGGTGTGTGTGTTGTGTTTAAAAACTTTGACAGCGGACAGTATGAAGCCAAATAAATAAAGGCGGCACTTATGAATGTTACGTCCTAATCACGCTGATAAGCCGCTTGAGTTTTTCCAACGAAAATTTGCCGAACATCACCAACAAGCATCCCGATTCGTGAATGCTGCTTCAGTAAACCAAAAAGCACTCTAAGTTGTAAGTTTGTATTCTTAACGTATTTCTTGGAGACTGATGTTGCAATCATACAGTCATGTGAAAAAATTAGGACACCCTGTATAAGCCTGTTTTTTTTTAAACATATTTGGACATATGGATATTTAATATCAGTGTTAAAAATACTGGGAGATTCATGTAATATAACTAAACAATTAAAAATGAATTAAAGACTTTTTTCAAATTTTCTGTAAAATGTAATTCTAAACAAACAGTGAGGAATAAATTAGGACACCCCACATCTTTTTTAGGACACCCCCACATTCATTCCGACTTACAATGGCTAAAATAAATGTTAAAAAAAATGCAAATAAAAACAAAAACAAGGTTAGACATAGATATGTGAACATTTCTTAATAAAGAACTGAATATTTAAAGGGTGTCCTAATTTTTTCACATGACTGTATTCATCTTGTTGGTTGAAATGTGTAAATATTTTCTGAACTGCACTCAGACTGAAAAATAAGGTTAATAAAGATAATATTTTTTTAAAAGTGGAACTGCATTTCTTTTCTTTTTTTTTTAGTTTTCTTTAATTTTAATGAGCATACAATGTTATGCAGAGGTGTCCTTGTAACAGTTTTATAGGCAAAACACAATACTATTTATAGTAGTGGGGGGCACAAAATGTTTACTGCTTCTGGGGGGGGGGCTCAACAGAAAACAATTGAGAACCACTGCTCTAGTTGGGCTGCACGGTGGCGCAGTGGTTAGCACTGCGGCAGCACAGTTTACCCTTGGCCGGGGGATTGTGGGGATCGTGGGTTCGATCCCAGCCCCCGACCAACAGTGATCTGTGTGGAGTTTGCATGTTCTCCCCGTGTTGCGTGGGTTTACTCCGGGATTTCTCCGGTTTCCTCCCACATGCCAAAAACATGCATGTTAGGTTAATTGGCTGTTCTAAATTGTCCCTAGATATCTGTTTCCTATAGGCCCTTAGAATAGAGGGTTAGTATTAATGAAAGCGCTTTGAGTGGTCTTTGTGACTAGAAAAGCGCTATATAAGTGCAGGTTAGTTAGTTAGTTAGTTAGTAGTAGTTTTACTGAATATGACAGTCACAAATATGTTCAATTAGTGAAAAGTTGCCAAAGTATACTTCTTTTTTATTGATACTTTTATGCGACTTTAATGAAAAGGTGCAATTAATTAGTTTAAAAAATAATCAATGCACAGCCCTACTTTAATGTAATTACATGGTCTTAAAACCCACTATTTTATGGAAGTATATTCTCTTAACGTTAAATAAATAAGATTAAATGCAGACTTTAATACGGTAGTATTAAAGCACGGTGGTACAGTGGTAAGCACTGTTGCCTAATAGCTAGAAGGTTCCAGGTTTGAATCCCCAGGCCGGCAGGGGTGGGAACCTTTCTGTGTGGAGTTTGTGTGTTCTCCCTGTGCTGCGTGGGTTTACTCCGAGACCTCCGGTTTCCTCCCACAATCCAGAGACATGCATGCTAGGTTAATTGGTGATTCTAAATGGTCCCTAGGTGTCCATCTCTGATAGGCCCTTAGAATACAGGGTTGGTACTAGTGAAGCGCTCTGAGTGGTCTTTGAGACTAGAAAGAGCGCTATACAAGTACAGGTCCTTATCCCTTAATATCCACCATGGTCGTTTTAATAGTGGATAACATTGTTTGGTAAATCTACTGCTGTAGACAAGAATGATAAATTGACTGCAACAGTGGCATCTTTGTCTCTGAGGATCATGACGTGACGCATTGATTTGTCTTTTGCTCACACCTCCTCGTCTCTGCATAACTTAATTTTTCAGCCTTGGGCTAAGAACTTTGATGACTCATAGTGAGTTAGCACAATTTTTTTTTCTTTTTTTGGGGTCTGAATGTAAAAATAAATCAAGGAAAATAGTTAGAAATTGTACCTTTTTTAAGGGACTGAATGGGTTAAAATGAACCATACACCGTAATGGGTGTCAACAGCTTCAGAATCAAATTTCAGTTTTTCACAGGGAACTGAGACAAAACGAGGGCTTTTAAGAAAGCCAGGAACACAGTCTCATCCTCGATACCCCCGGCCTTTTCCTCCTTTTTGCATGTTGTTAATCGGACACAGCCCATATGACTCATATTGTGTCCATCACAAAAACGAAGACTCCACTGTCCATATGAAACTCATATTTAGGAGGGTCGTGATTGTACTTGTGTGACTAGCCAGCTTACTAGATTATAGCCCCAGGGACCTGTCAGCCTTATTTCCTCTTTGATAACATACATTCTGGCTGCTACAATAGAATTTTCTGTATGTCTACATGTTCCCACCCATTTATATTGCGATAGGAGCAGAGGATTACTCCTGCCACATTTTTTCAAGGCTTCTTACAGACCCGTCTAATTTCCTGGAAAAAAAAAAACTGTTTTTGTTACAGCTTTTCACACATTGCCCCTGGCCATTCTGCCAGCATGATAGGGGAAACTATTGAAAATGAGACAAATTGGTTTCAGGCCCACAGGGGGAAGCTATGATTAGCAGAGTTTAAACTCCGCTGCCTCTGTGAACACCTCTGATGTGGTGTACCGTTTGTTTCTGTGACGATCCTCCACTCAGAGACTGTGTTCAATCCATCTTGCAGCTCCTGTCAAAGCAAGACGTGCGCCATTATTGCCTCGTCATTCACCGTCCGCCAGGTGTTGGGCTGCCTGGTAGTCACTCAAGAGTGAATGAGGTCAAGGAAAGGAGAGGAAAGTCTAAAGTAAACCTTATTTCCTCCTTCAGCTTTCCTCCTTGTACTTATTACTCCCTCCTCCTCCTTGCCTTTCCCCCCCAAAAAAAATCTTTTCTGTCCTTCAGTGCTTTAGGGTGGATTTTACTAAGATGCTTCCTCTGTTTGGGGAAAAAAAATCTACCCTACCTTGGTGTATAGATAGAGATGAGTTTATACACACATTCTTGGTGCATTCAGAAATATTCTGGTAGTAATAATTCGGTTTGGAAGTAGCTTTTTTTATTTTGCTGATAGCGGTGGACTGAGAAAATTGTCTTCTTGCTCTAACTTAGTCACGATGGCAATACTGTTGGGTTAATATATGCCTCCTCTGTTCTTTCTGTATCTAATCTGTAATCTAATGTAATAGACTCTTTTGTCTTTTCCCTCTTGGGGTTTGAAACCATCTTAAAACCAGAGATGGGTAGTAAATAGGTACTCAAGTACATGTGGTCAAGTAATGTTTTCACAATTGCAGCCTTTTCTTCCTTAGGGCAAACTATACAAATGCAAGCCAGAAGGTGAATCATGGTATCACCCAGGATTTACACTGACTCCGGATGCAGTACGTTACGGCTGCAGTCTGGCCTCCGCAGCCTATAGTTTCCATTCTCGTCAATTTTCTAATCCCCACCTGGTCCGGACCACTGCGGAACGAATCTGGCCCATCAAATTCGGTTCTCTAATGAAACACAAGAAGTCTATTTTTGACAGATGCCAGATCAAATCCACAAGGAAATCCCGTGGTATCTCACTTTACTTAACAGCTGTTTGTTCATTTAAAATGATTTAAGGATCGTCCGTTATTTTATGAGGTCCACTCCTCCACCACTGTGTCAGAGAAGGTAAAAACTTGATCTAACATACAAACGCTTCATTCATTAATTCATTCATCTTCTTCCGCTTAATCTGTTTCGGGTCGCGGGGAGGGGCTGGAGCCTATCCCAGCATCTTTGGGCGAGAGGCAGGATACACCCTGGACAGATCGCCAGTCCATCGCAGGGCCAACACAGAGAGACAGACAACCATTCACTCTCACAGTCATACCTAAGGACAATTTAGAATCCCCAGTTTGATGCCAATTAACCTAACTTGCATGTTTTTGGCATGTGGGAGGAAACCAGAGAAATCCCGGAGTAAACCCACACAGACACGGGGAGAACATGCAAACTCCACACAGATCACTGTTGGTTGGGGGCTGGGATCGAACCCAGGATCCTCCGGCCAAGGGTGAGTTGCTGTGCTGCTGCAGTGCTAACCACTCCACCACCGTGCCGCCCACAAACGCTTCATAGAATTAAAATTAATGGGCTAACGTTTTATTTAGAGCCCAAAAATCCAGGTGGGGAACCGCCATCACACTTCCTTGTTATCACGTGATCACGATAGGTTCATCTTGGTCACTCTTGGGTCTTTGTCGTGATCTCGCATTATTTTGTATAATTCTCACGTGATCTTGTATTTCAAGCGCTGTTCTCATCCATGCCACTGCAAAACACAAACAGATTTGGTAGGGACAGACGCAAGGAGCCATCCACACTGCATCTGCAATGTACTGCATCCAGAGTCAGTGTAAATCCTGGGTCAGTATCAAGACCTTAACTCCATTGTGTGTGTGTGGGGGTGGGGGTGGGGGGGCAAACAAAATCTTGCACGGTGCCCCCAAAAACCAAGAAGCGGCCCTGTTCACAATATTGCACTTTAGTGTTATTGCGGGATCATTTGTTTTTTTGAGTGGATTGCCACCTTATTGTGATAGAGGAGTTTTGCGTGCCTTAATGATCCCAGGGGCTACGTTGTTGGGGAGCAGTTTGCCCTTGGTGTGATCTCCCAAGATGAATTGGTCATGGGCGAAGGGGCCAGAGCAAGAGCAGTCCAGTGGATTCCTATTAAAAAAAAAAATGACAAGGATCCATCGTACCTCTCCGGGTATGAGGAGAGGTACGATGAGGAGGTATGAGGAGAGGTCCTGTAGGTGGATATCCCACCTACAGGAGGGATCGTTGGTATCACATTGTATCAGCTAAGTGGATCGGGCGGAGGTCTGGGGCTTTCTGCTGGGATTGCTGCCCTAACAACTCGGACCCCCAGATAAGAGGTAGAAGACGGATGGATTAATGGAGTACATTTTCTGTACATTTGGTCATACCCTGAGTTATGTCGTTTTTCTATTCTAGCTCAGGAAATATTTGATCTATTGATCTGAATATTTCATTTTATATGATTTGGATTTTATTGTAAGGCACATGTGGGCAGTTTGTTTTATTTTCTGCAGGCAAACACATCATCCATCCATCCATCTTATCCGAGAATCTGGATTGCACGAGAACCAGTCAAAGCCATCCAGTTCACATAGCACCATGATCCCCATGAGCCCTCTTGTAGATAGTGAGCTCACTAGAGAGCAGGCCCTGTGGCTTGTTAGGGCTGAGCCCTGCCAGATCTTTTGGGTAGAAACCTGGTTGCTTGCTGTCAAGCACCTCCTCCTGCCAAGCTTCAGGGTAGGACCACAGTAATCCCATACCAGGTAAGGTATACAGGATCCTTGTAACTTTTTCATGAGAATCTACTGGACTGCTCTTATTCTGGTTCAAGGACCAGTTTGCCTGAGGAGTCCTTACCAGGGACTTGTAGCTCCAGACAACATACTGTAGCTCCTGAGATTGTTACGGCGCACAAACCCCTCCTGTCATAATGGCTGGACAAGCAACCTGAGTGCAGTGTGCAGTCACCAAGTGAACACACAAAAAACGTTTGACCTTTTATTAGAATATTCAAAACAGCAGTCTTGAGGAAAAATGCCAGTCACTCACCAGATTAGCAGGAGCCCTGCGGAGGAAAGACGAGACTGGTTAGAGAGGAATGGAGAGTGAATGGGGAAGCAAATAGTACCACTCACGTGAGAGATGGGACGAGACCAGCACAGAACCCAGCGAAGGAGATGAACCAGCAGGCAGAACTGCCGGGCAGGTATAATGAGTGGGTCTGACCGGGCAGAGGAGGAAGGTTGCCTCGAGGTGGAGCAACAGGCTGGCGAGCGCACCAATGTCCCGAAGACGCACTGCTTCGTTGGCAGCAACCTGGAAAAGTGGAGAAGAAGAGATTGTAAGGTAATGTCATCAAAGACACAACCGCTTACAAAGGAGCCGTCTGCTGAGCAGTATACCCAAACGAGCCAGTGTTGAATCACTGAAGATTTCCTCTTTATAAACGCTGGCCAAGCAGGAATCAGCAGGTGCGTCTGATGAGGGAGCCGGTGAACAGGAAGGAGGGGGGGAGTGCTCGCCAGCACATGACACCTCCACCACGATAAGGTGGTGATCCATGGATGGATGGATGGAGAGAGTAATGTTTCCAGGTTCAAGTTTACAGGAAAATACAGTAGCAAATGCACAAAGTTGCAGATTTTTGAGGAAAAAAAGTCATAAATGTACAAAAAAATTTCAAGCATTTGTAAATTTGTGTGAAAAATGTTGCATTTTTTTCCATATAGAAGTTGCAAATTTATAGGAAAAAGTAATACCTTTATTAGAAATAGTCATAATTTATGAGAAAAAATTAATCATACATTGATTAGGAAAAAGGCAGAAAAGTTTCATAAGAAAAACGTCACAAATTTACACCAAAAAGCTTAGACATTGGTGAGAAAATATCAAATTTATTACAGAAAAGTTCCAAATATAAAGGAAAACGGTAATAAACTTAAGATCGAAACCTTACAACATGGCAAGAATAAAGTTTTTACTTACTATTCAAGTAACTTTTTTAGTAGATACTTTCTTACTCTTATGTAATTTCTTTGGTAACTACTCTCACTTATACTTGAGTAATTAATATCATAATGTACTCTACCCACCTCTGCTTAAAACACAACGATGACGCATTATCATCATCAGTATTCACTTTCATTCCACAAACTTGCATTACCTGTGTTCAGGAATAAAATTTGAAATAAAATTCAAATGAACTGAATTACAAGTACTAATCCGCCATTGTATCTGAAAATGGTTTGGACAGTCATTCTGTCAGTGGGAAGGGTGGTGAAAGCTGTTTTTTTGAGTGATTTTCCTTGTGGTGATTTCCACAGCTCATTGTGGGCTGAAGGCTTGAGTTCCTCAGTCCATTCTTCAGGAAAGGGAAGAAGGACAAGTGAAAAACTTGTTCAATTAAGGTAGATGAGAAAGAGTGCTGCGATCAAAAGGCTGGATTGGAGAGGATTTGGCCCTTTAAATAGAAGCACCTGTTCATCTGGGATTAGAAGGCAGTACATCTCTATTTTGGTTCAGTGGGGATTAAGGAAAGACCAATGTGGTATTTTTTTTTCTTTTCTCTGCTGGTTTTTTATAGTAATTGAAGTGGCAAATGATGTCAACATTTAGACAACAGAAAATATTAATTATATGGTAGTAGGGGAAACTGTCATTTAAACTAGTCTTCTTCCTTAATTTTAGCATCAACTCATTTAACAATTAGTTCAACTTCTGTACATCACATCCACGTCTCTTAATTTATTATAATGAACTTGCAAGTTGCATAAAATTAGTCTTTATTGCAACATTTGCACATTTCTATAGTGAATCTACTGGTTTGTTATAATTAATGTCAATTTACCATATTGAAAATAAATATAACCCACAGCAATAGTAACTAAGTAATAAAGTAAAAAAGAGCAGCAGTGCAGTAAAATCTGCTGAGTCATAGTTTACTGTGAAATTTAAATATTTGTTTTTATTCTCCTGCAGCTATCCTTTGTTTTCTGTGTGACATAAATTTTGTCAACCTCTCCAGTCCGTTGGGGTCCACATGGTCCCTCCATGGTTATCCGCGTGCAGCCCAAAATTTTGTCACGTGGAAGCGCGTCGACTGCACAAGTGCCAGAATTCACCTCCCATTACTTCCCATTCAAAAGATAGCACCTGATCGAACAGTAGGTGCAACTTACCCAAATCAAGTACAAACATGAACAAATGCTACAAACTGTCTTCAAATCTTCAAGGTTCCGTGGATGTCTTCTGTGAACTCTGATCTTCAGTTTGTTCCATAGATTTTCAATTAGATTCAAGTCAGGTGCCTGACTTGACGATTCTAGCAGCTTTATTTTCCTTCTCTGATGCCAGCTGAGAGTTTCCTTGGATGTGTGTTTGGGATCATTGTCTTGCTGAAATGTCCACCCTCGTTTCATCTTCAGTATGTTGGCAGATGACAACAGGTTCTTATCAAGAATGTCTCTGTACATTAGTCCGTTCATCTTTCCTTCAATTATAAGAAGTTTGCCTGTACCATGTGCTGAAAAACACCCCCACACCATGATGCTCCCACCTCCAAACTGTTGATGTGCAGTGCCATTTGTCCTCCAAACATGGTGTGTGTTGTAACATCCAAAAAATTCAATTTTGATCTCATTTGACCAGACTATATTCTCCTATATTTTAGTGGCTTGCCCAAATGTTGTGCAGCAACCTTTAAACGACCTTCAACATGCTTTTTCTTCAGCAATGGAATCTTGCGAGGTGAGTGGGCATAGAGCCCATGTTGGTTGAGTGCATTACTTATTATTTTCTTTGAAACAGCAGTACCTGCTAACTCCAGGTCTTTCTGGAGCTCTCCATGAGTGGTCTTTGGCTCTTGGACAACTCTTCTGATAATTCTTTTGATTCCTCTGTCAGAAGTCTTGCTAGGAGCTCCTGGTCATGGTCGGTTTATGGTAAAATGATGTCCTTTCCACTTCTGAATAATGGCTCCAGCAGTGCTCACTGGAACATTCAGCAGTTTAGAAATGTACCTGTAACCAATGGCATCATTATGTTTTGCAACAATAAAGTTGTAAAGGTCTAGAGCAGGGGTGTCCAATCATGTGCCACAGAGGGTCAAGACCCTGCAGGTTTCTACTCAGTCTCTTCAGCAGGTGTTTTCACTTATCAGCAATCAGTGCGAAGAAATTCAGTGGAATCTGCTGCTGAAGACACTAGTTGGAGGTAAAGCCTGCAGGGTCTTGGCCCTTCATGGCACATGATTGGACACCCCTGCTCTAGAGAGAGCTCTTTGCTTCTACCCATCATGAGTGCTTTGTGGTGTGACGATCTGATATTCACAGACCTTTTGTAAGGCTAGCAGTGAGGACTTAACCACCTGAAATTAATTTGCACTGATGGGGGATGGGATGGCTTCCTAAATTCTGATGCATCTCAACTGGTTTCTTGACTTTCTATGCCTTTTTGCGCCTCTTTTTCTTAATGTGTTCAATACTTATTCCCTGTGTCATTCCACTTTATTAAATAGAACTTATTTTGTGAACACAGTTGCCTTGATTTCTTTGTATGTATGAATTACTTGGGCTTTTACTGATATCTGGTGAAAATCTCAGGTCAATGGCTCCATCAGGAATATGTTTAATGAGAAAAATGTTGACATGTTCAATACTTATTTTCCCTTCTGTATTATTGAGTTGCAGGTGGCTAATATTTTCTGCATATGTTTTGAGTTATACTAAATAATCTTGATATATAACTATATATAACTTGAAGCAAATCTGACTAACTGGCCCTCTGCGATTTTTTTTAACCTCATTTTCATCAGGTGCTCCTCCATTTTTGCAATTTTCATTCTGATTTTAAAAGATGACAGAATGTGGAAAAGCCCCCCAAATGCATGCTTCATAAATCTGATGTACGATGATTCATGATGCACTCATTCCACAATTGAACAGCACTGCCATTTGTCCAGGGATTCACAGTACGCACAATACATTCAGAATGTGGATCATCGTTTTAAAAAAGACTTGACGGAGTGTGACCGTAGCAGCTTTTAGGACTTGCCAATGCATTTCTGCACACATTTAATTTAATGTCAAGATTTTCGTAGCATATATTATGCACTGAATCATACAAGAATATATTTGTTCTTTTGGTATTTATGCATTTCCTAGTTGTTTTTGAAGCTGTTTGTTTAAAGTTTCACTTAGCTGTTCTTTTGCTGTCAGAAATGTGCAAGAGCATGTGTATATCACATTCTTTGAGGGCGCTGATTTTGACTGGGTCTTTATATATCCAACTCTAATTGTTTTCGGCGTATCTTCAAGCCCCACCTAGCCGCCTCCTGGGATTTTATTTGGCTGGCTTCAAACAGACTAAATCACAGATGACTCTACTCCACCTATAATTGGGTCAGTGTGTGTATTTATAGACAGAACATCTTTCCAAACCCCTTGAATGCAAAACAGAGGGAGAATGAGCTAAATTGTACTCCAAGTAAACACCAGTCATCATTCCATTTCACTCATTAGCGTCTGTTGAAATGATCAGACAGAAGAATAGAACGTCTCTGGTGGAAGTTCTTCTATTTCTGTGGACTTGCGAGTAAATCGTCATTGTTCTCATATTCTCCAGTGCTGTACTCTATGGGTAGGCAGGAGTGGATAGTGAAAAGTGCAAAATGTAATTTATATTCTACGTTCCAGCATGTTGCCAAGTTGCTGCACCCCTATCGCTGTGTTGAGCCTTTCAGCAAAAGATATGGTCAGGAATCACTTAACATTTCAGTAATGAAATCTCATGCGCTTAATATGAATGTGTTGTTATTGTAAAAGCCTGGCAGAGCAGCCATGGAGCCCCCCCCCCCCCCGCATTATTGAATCAGCAGTGACTTGACATCAGCGTTTATCCCTGCATATGGCTCCAGCCAAGCCCCCGCCACTCTGACTCTCTAGTATCTGTCTGCTGCAGCTACAGGGAGCAAGACCTCAACGGGTCCCCCCTAAGCGGATCAGGCCTTACATATTGCTTCACGATTTCATTAGCGGGTGCAATTCGCAGGGCTGTCAGCGCCATAATAAACTCCCCAGTGCAGCCAGAGCAGATGGTGCGACCCCAGCATCAAGGGAGAGGCATCCAGAGCAGTCACTTTGACAAGGGAAGTAGGCCAGCAGCCGTCGCGTTACACGATAACCCCTGTCTTTTGGTGTAATATCCACTTGATTTTTTTTTAGTTTGTGAAGAAGCAAACTTAATTTGTGAGTCATGGTTTGGCCTTTTAGGAAGTCACAAGCACATGCACTGTGTTGTCTTTGGTCAATCAGCAATGTGTGTATTTATAAATCTGTGTATGTCATTAAAAAAAATCTATCACAATTAAAATTAATATGAGACATGGGATATCCTAACATGACAGATAAGATTAGGCTTTTTTTCTTTGTTCACAGAAACATTTGTATGTTCTTCTTTTTTTGGCTGCTCCCTTTTGGGGTCACCACAACATATCATTACCTGAAATTGTGATGATCCGCATATCTGATTTGGCAAGGATTTTACACCAGATGCCCTTCTGACGCCACCCTCCTCATTTACCCGGGCTTTGAACCAGCACAAGGAGTACACTGGCTTTTGTTTTCCCCTGTGGCTGGGCAGCACACTTTCCTTTCCCCATTCTATATTATGCTGTGCACCAAGCTAGAAGGCAGGAAGTACAGTTTTTCAGTGGTCTTTGGTATGACCTGGCTGAGGCGTGAACCCACAGCCTCCCAGCTGTGAGGCGGATGCTCTACTGCTAGGCCACCACAGAAACATTTGTGTGATAGTGAAGGATCATTGCAAATTTTGAGGAATGTTCCTGCTGTTCGCTAATATGCATAAGGACATATGCACAATTCTCCATATATGGAGTGATATAACTGTTTATATGGTAGACCATGTCATACATGAGCAATATGAATTTGAAATATAGGTGTAAATGATTTTTTCATTTTTAATGTGTCATAAATCAGAAAATTTTATTTCTTTTAAGAAAAATACTTAATCATCATAATAATACTTTAGCATGAGGAAAAAAATACCCAAATTTGAAAGCTCTGATGTGCTTCAATGTGGAGAGAAAGAGGACCAAAATTGCTCCAAAGCACACATGACACTATAGTTTTAAGCAAGCTATAAATAGGCAAATATGCATCTGTGGATGATGAGTCCATCATCAGGAGAACACTGAACAATAATGATGTTCATGGCAGGGTTGCAAGGAGAAAGCCACTGCTCTCTAAAAAGAACATTGCTGCTCCTCTATAGTTTGCTAAAGATCACATGGACAAGCCAGAAGGATGAAATGTCTTGTGGACAGATGAGACAAAAACAGAACTTTTTGGTTGTATGAGAAGTGTTATGTCTGGAGAAAGGAAGACACTGAATTCAAGAGTAAGAACCTTATCCCATCTGTGAAACATGGTGGTGGTAGTATCATGGTTTCAGCCTGTTTTGCTGCATCTGGGCCAGGACTGCTTGCCATCATTGAAGGAACAATGAATTCTGAATTACACCAGCAAATACTAAAGGAAAATATCAGGATATCTGTCCATGAACTGAATCTCAAGAGAAAGCAGGTCATGCAGCAAGACAATGATTTGAAGCACACAAGTCATTCTACCAAAGAATGGTTAGAGAAGAATAAAGTTAATGTTTTGGAATGGCCAAGTCAAAGTCCTGTTAATGAATGAGGGCAATTTTTCACTGTGTTAAAAAAAAGTGTTAAATAAACTTGAAAAGGCTTAATGAAATGGCATGTTTCATTAAAATCCAGTATAAAATTAATATTCAAATGCTTATTGCATTATGAATAATGCAAAAATACTCGGTGCAAGAATGGAAATATGAAGTTTAGATCCACTTTAATGTAAATTAACTCAGGAATTTGCATTCTTATATGCATTAGTGATATTTAAAAATATTGAGCTTTGCAGTGCATGAGTGAAAATAAGACTTTAACCAAACTTGTTAAAGTGTATTTTTGATCCTTTCTCAAAACAAAAACCGTGCAACTATTAATTTGGTCAACTATAGTATATAGTATGTGCTAAGACTACTGAAGTGTTTCACTCCTTGAAAAATCTCAAAGCCTCTTTTTTGCAGTACAAGCTTATTTATTTAAAGTGACACTCCCCCAAAGATTGTTTTTTTCTTGTTAACATGTCTGCAAGATGTTTTTTATGACTTAGAAGACATATCAAGAGCAAAATCACTTAAATTTCTCATGTCTGTTTTTTTGCTTTAAAGTTTCACTTAAGCCCCGCCTCCTGAGAAAAAGGTACGTTTCAACGGAGCGTTTTTGGTGATGTAACTATGCATGGTGCTGGCACATCTGTAGTGTTGAGCCAATTTGGACCCTCTGGCCTAACCAAAGTTATCCTCAAGGCTAGTTAGCATTTTTAACCAGCTTCTTTGAAAACTTGACCCAAATTAAGATGGGTTTTACTATTAAACTGCTTTTAAGGACCAGTGCCATTTCAGTCATTATCCTGGGCCACCGTACATCCAAGTGGGCATGTCCTTCAACCAGTTTTATCACAGGATTTATTCTGATAATGTAGTGCTAGCCACTGTTAGCCTTGTGGTATGTGGTTGGGCCTAGTAATCACCAATTCTGGCATTTGAACAGGGTGGGGGTGAAAAGATTTTGACATGAAACTGCAAGACAATGAAAGGTTTTGTTTGTAGAAAAAAAAGGGCATGAGATGCCATTTTAGACGATGTATATTTGTTTTTATAGGGGATTTATATCCACCGGAGTGCCTCTTGTCAGACCTGCTGTGCTGAGTTTTGGTGGCTACCAGAGTTAAGTTCTTTAGATTTATGTTGGTCTCCCATATTTAACTGTTCAGTTTTCCTTTATAAATTACTTTGCTATAGTGGATCATTAACATTTCTAGCCCAAGCTTCTCTGCTAGCCTTATAAAGGTTTATAAATGCTCCTTAGGAAAGAATGGATTCTCAGTTGAATTTGCATTGCTGGAGGGGCTCTTATTGTCATTGGTGTAACTTTCACCGTGACAGTTTAACGTCAGCGCCCTCTATTTACACCCGTGCGCTGGCAGTGAATTTGCCAACAAAGCAGGGCTCACTGGGCAGTGGCGTGTGAATTGGCACTCGATGTGAAAGAACATATTGATGCTCTCCGTTAAACGCTTGCACTGGTGTAATATCAATTATGCAACTGCCCAGCGTAAATGTGCCCAGTCATGTGTTTGCTGTCACCTCAGTCTGTGCCGTAGACTGCTCACATTCAAGACAGTTCAGCCCCGTTTATTGACCTCCTTGCCCCCCATTTGTCCCTGTCTTTGTTCCCCAAAGTTCCCAGAGAACACTGGCGGGATTCTGCCCAGCGCCGCCAGCCTGTATTTCTAAAAGGAATCATTGTGTTGTCTTGTTGCAGCTTGGTAGATCAATGAGACTCGTTGTTTCCCTCTGCAGCATGTAGGACGCACAGCCCAGGCTCATACAGACGTGTCATGATCAGAGGGCGTGCTGAGCGTAGACTGCTCAGGTCATGCTCTGTGTGTCCTCTGTGCTTTTGGGCCACCATTTCAGCACTGCAGCTAGAAGAAACTGCAAAGTTTTTGATATCAGGGTCTGCCATACTCTCCTCCTCCGAGGTTCCCCCCTGGCCTCTAGCTTCTCCCAAGCCTCTGTGAAATAGCATGCCAGCCTCTCTGTGCGTTTGCTTGTGCCTTTATATTTACCTTCTCTGTGTGTATGTTCATTTTTCTGTGTTTGCCCCAGTATGTGTGTGTGCTTGGTTTCCCTCCAGACCTCCAGCTGATACAAATCACCCTCCCTTGCTTGATAAAAAAAAAACCTCTTTTGACAATGTACAATTAAGGTTCCTGCACATGTGAAAAGGCCACTGATGAGTTCCTTCAGAAGGAGAAAGCAGAGCAGGGAGGGAGGGAGGTGGGCAGAGAGGGAGATGAAGGAGGAGGAAGAGAAGGAGGAAGGGGGTGGAGTGGGCACTCTTTTGGGAGGTTTAGTGAAAGCACCTGCCTCAGCTCTGGGACCCATGATGGATGAAGAAGAACAACTGAGAATGGGAAGGCGGGAGGGCTTGAGCTTGAAGTGAAGGACATTTTGTCCCGTAAATTCTTCCCTTTAGCCTGTTTGATGCATGCACGTCATTGCAGTGCAGACACAAAGACATGAAGGTGATGGGGTTAATATGTGTTAAATCTGAAATTCAGGATAAGGATTCTGTTGGATTGCAAACAGATGGATTTTTGTTAACTTGAAAGCTTCCTTGTATCTAAAGAGGCACTAATTTGATTCAAATTTGGCTTTTAGAATTCTGAAGCTTTCAATTTACATTTTTAGTGGAAGGATTTTCATGTATTGTAGCATCAATAAATCATTACCACATTCAATTTGGCACATATTCACCTCAAAGAAACAGACTGACAGGTAGTTAGAACCTGAACTAGATTTTGCACTGCACTCCTATTGGTAGATTTGCTTTAGAGTGCAGACGTTTGTTATCGATACAAATCATTGATGTGGGGTTTGTTGCAGAAGGGAAAAAGAAGTGCCACAATTTAGTCTCTGAGGGTGATTTCACACCTAACCAGTTTGGTCTGGACTTCCTGACTTTTCAGTTTGGTTTGGGCCAAAATTTTAGGTATGAAACCTCCTGAAAACTGTGGTCCAGACCAAACAGCTGAAATTTGGTCCAGCAAAAAGAGGAGCTCTCGGTCCCCATCAAACTAAACCTTGGTCCAGTTCATTAAAACTAGTATCCCACAGAGCAGCAAATGCTACCAAACATTGTGATTTTTGGATTTCTTCAGGATTTGTAAAGGGTTGCAAAACGGTTTGTAAACAGTTTTTCTTGTCACAATTTTGAACATGTTCAAAATTTCTTTATGAATTTATTTTGCAGCAAAGAGCTGCAAACGATTGCAAAAATAGTTATGTGTTTGCAAATGGTTGTAATGCATGTCGCTAAAGATCTTCTTGGTTTCCCAAGTAGTGAACACTAGCAACTGTTTAAGAACCTTTATGAACCCTTGAAATCTAAATGCTGGGAAGGGTTTGCTAACCCTTTTTATAGGGTTGGGCTCAAGATTTGCCTGACATTTGCCTGGTATTTTACCAGGAGTTGGCAAAAGGTCCTAAACATCCCCACACAGTACCGAAAGAGTGGCAGATATTTGCAAATTGTCACAAACACTGTCACTATCATTTGCTAAAAATTGCTAATGTTTGACAATTGTCTTTGCTAACATCTGTGCGAATGTTGCTAATTGTTACTAAATGTTGCTGCTAATGACACAGGTGAACCCTGATGTTCATCAATATTCATCAGGCAAAACCAAAAATTAAAACATTTGTCATCATTCGCTGCTATAATAGCTTTAGAGTGTGAAAGCAATTTTCAGAAAGGTTTGTACTTTTGAACCAAACACAGGAAGTTAAGGCAGCAGATAAGAGGGAAAATGAGCCATGGTTAAATCATAAAAATGCATAAACTTAGCAGATATTTTAAGAAAGGATGCAACAGGGTTTTGGGGGAAAAAATGGATGAGGAATGGCATCTGAAAATCATCACAGCTGATAAGGACAAAACATCCATTTTAATGAAGACCTGGATAATATTCTAGCCTTGTGAAACTAGTTCACTGACTAATATGATAGTCTTCTCCATTGTTAATTTTAAGTGTAGTTACCGATATGTTCATAGCTACAGAAAACACCTTAGAGGGTGAGTAGCATGTTTGCTTGCAACCAGTCTGTTCTAACAACACAAACGGAGGCGCATCACGTAAAGTTGTTTAATTCGCTTGAAGAAGCAGTAGTGTTAAACCAAACCTAAATGGACCAAACTGCTGTCTGTTTGTATTTCTGGCTCCATTCCCACACTGCGCCGTGGATCAGATTGTTTCAGTTGCATTCTTGCCCTGTCAACCTGGCTCAAGTTTGCCTGCAGCAGTAACAGCATTGGTTTTATTGACAATTTTAACTTGTTTTGGAGCCACCACACCATCTACTACAAATCTGACTGCATACATTTAAATGCGTCAGGTAGCTGGCTTTTAGCAGCAAACCTGATGCATGTCATCTAAACGACAACACGCGATTGACTGTTTACATCCCATGACCCCTCCCCCCAGATCCACTCACACCTCTGACCTCCAGGAAGACCGCTAATCAGCATCAGCCCCCTCTGTCAGCCTCCGCCATCTGTTCTTGAAATTTATTCACTCCCCACCTTCCCCATTAGGACACTCATCACGGACAGCCCTCCATCCATAAAACATACAACTCACAAGAATTCATGCCCACACTGCTACCTTCTGTGGATCAGTCACCTAGCAATAATTCACAGAAAACCAATTACCCACCCATTAATAACTCACCATCTACTCTAAATATGGCTCTTTTAAATATACGTTCACTTGCCAACAAGACTTTTATCATCAATGACCTGATTTTAGATAAAAAAGATTGTCTATTTTTAACGGAGACATGGCTTGGCACGAATGCACCAGCAGTTCTCACTTAGGCCTCCCCACCAAATTTTAGTTCAGTCTTTTCCATAAGAAAGGGCAGGAAGGGTGGGGGTACTGCTTCTATTATTTTTTCCTCACTTGCAGTAAAGCAAATCTTACCTGATCAATATACTGCATTTGAGCACCACACTTTTGTCTTTAGCAACCCTGCAATTTTATGCGTCACAGTTTACAGACCACCCAAATACTGCCCTGTTTTTTATTAATGAGTTCTCTGATTTTTATCAATAATCCACTCTTCATATAATTTTATTCTCATTTCTGGTGATTTTAATCTACACACTGATAAGCAGGGCTATCATATGTCAGATGAGTTTAATGACCTGCTCACCTTGATGAATTTTACTCAATATGTCATGCAACCGACTCACAACAGGGGACACACTCTGGATCTTGTCATTAGCCATGACCTGCTCACTAGTGTGTCCTCTGTTGTTGACTGGGCTGTATCTGACCATTACTGTGTGTTTTTTAACATCACTGGTTTTATGCAACGGGAGACCTCGGTGCAAACTGTGAGGAAGCGCCATCTGACACCTCAAGTGGCTGCTGATTTTATCAAACTCTTACACAACATTTCCCCAGTTATTTTATCAGCACCCTGTGATTTTATTGTTGATAATTTTAACAGTAAACTAAGATATACCCTTGACAGAGTTGCCTCAGTAATCACAAGGACAGTTAAAAGTAAACCTAAGCCTCCATGGAGAAACAACCGAATCAAACAACTGAAAAGAGAGTGCAGGATGGCTGAGAGGAAATGGAGAGAAAAACAAATTAACTATCAATTACCAAGTACTACAGAATAAATTAAAAATATACAATAATACAGTCGAAAAAATCAAGAACAGAGTATTTTGCCAACATAATCTCAACCCATAACAATAACCCTAAAATTCTGTTTGCAACCATTGATCACTCAATCAACTCTAATCACTATCACTATATAAATTCAAGAAATGTCCGTGTCTGTCATGATCATAGGACATCATAGGATGGCCTATGATGTCTGCAGGATGTCCTATGATGATCCTATGATCTCAGGGTACATAGGACTCGCAATGATGTCATATAGGCGATGCCGTCATATAGGCAATAGGACTGGCTACCTGTGATGTAGTGTCCTATGATGCCAGCCTGGATGTCTTTATGATGTCATATAGACCATCACTCACGATGCCTGCCTACCTATGATGTAGTGTCCTATGATGCCTGCCACAGGAGGAGACCCTTCACTAGCATAGGGTACAACAGACAAGGGTTGCACAGACAGGAAACATGTGGCAGTGCACCATGCACGTGCTGAGTCACTTGAAGCCCGAAATGCCCGCAAAGCGAGCAATACTGCACGCCACGCAAGGCACAGACAAGCTAAGACCCAGGAGATGTGGAATAGTCGACTGGCCGCCACTGCACGCCAGGCAAGGCACAGAGAAGCTGAGACCGAATATGACACACTACTTTAAACCACACCCATTCGAAGCAGGACATCGGGAAATCTCACTCAGTAAGGCAGAAAGCGCTCTATAAATTCAAGAGATCTCTGTCATTGATGCCTGCGGCATGACTGTGAACAACACAGCTGTCTCACACAGGAGCAGACCCTTCAGCAATGGGCATGCAGAAATACTTGCTTATACTTGGTTTCTACGGGCATGGACGGGTATGCACGGATATGTACTAGTTTTAATAAACACAGAAACCAGCCGTCCAACTCTGTGTGAGAGTTTTGCAGACTACTTCAGGTGCAAGGTTGATTCTGTTAGATCTAACATTTTATCTGACCAGTAGACTGTTTTTAATGGAATCTTAGACTTGCTTTTAGCTGAGGAAACGCTGGACTGTTTTGTCCTGGTTGATGCTAAGATGCTTGGTAGAGTTTTCTCCCAGGTAAACTTGACCTCCTGCCTTTTAGATCCTATTCCCTCATCACTTTTTAAAACATTTTATGGATTCTTTGAACACAAGATTTTAAATATTGTAAATTGCTCTCTTTGGACTTGTGTCTTCCCCACTGCCTTTAAAACGGCTGTGGTGAAGCCCCTTTTAAAGAAGAGTAATTTAGATCCTGATACCCTCAGTAACTATCAACCTGTATCCAACTTTTTAAGTAAAGTTTTAGAAAAATTGTTTTTATCCAACTAAGCAATTTTCTTATCAATCACAACATTTTTGAAAAATTTCAATCTGGTTTTAGGACAAACCACAGTACCGAGACAGCCCTTTTAAAAATTGTTAATGATATCAGGTGTCATATGGACTCCCACAAACTGTCGGTCCTGTTGTTGCTGGATTTCAGCGCTGTCTTTGATACAATAGATCACCACATTTTATTAAGCAGACTCAAACACCTGGTGGGCCTCTCAGGTACTGTTCTTGAATGGTTTCATTCTTATCTCACAGATTGTCCCTGTTTTGTAAGTATGGATACATGGTCATCGGGAATCCATGAAATCAAGCGTGGGGTACCCCAAGGTTCAATTTTAGGGCCAATACTTTTTAATCTTTATATGCTACCACTTGGGGATGTTATCAGGAGACACGGCATCAATTTTCATAGCTATGCGGTTGATACTGTACACAGCTGTACATTGCCACGTCTTCTGATGACATTAAACCAACTGATGCCCCTTTGAAGTGTATTTTAGATATAAAATCATGTATAGCAGATAATTTCCTACAGCTCAACCAGGACAGAACAGAAGTTTTAATCATCTGTCCTGAAGACAAGAGAGAGAAACTTTACCCAAATTGCTACACCTAAAACCTACACATTGTGTCAAGAACCTGGGCGTCCTTCTAGACTCTGACTTTAATTTTATTTCACACATTAAAAACATCACAAAAATTGGATTTTGCCATCTTAGGAATATAGCCAGAGTCTGCCCTTTTCTCTCTCTTGCCAGCATGGCGGTCTTGATGCATGCCTTTATTATCAGTCGTATAGACTACTGTAATGCCCTGCTCTCTAGTCTTCCCCCAAAAAGGATCTCACATCTCCAACTGCTCCAAAATTCAGCAGCATGAATGCTGACGAGGACCAAGGGGCAGGCACATATTACACCAGTTTTAAAATCACTGCATTGGCTCCCCGTGTGTTTTAGGATTGATTTTAAGGTTCTCTTAATAGTTTTAAATACCTCAGTGGTCTTGGGCCTTCCTATCTATCTGAGTTGCTTTTTCCTTATGAGCCCTTGGAGACCCTGAGGTCCTCTGATACTGGCCTTTTAATGGTTCACAAAGTCAAGACCAAGACCTATGGTGAAGCCTCCTTTCATTACTATGGTCCTCGTCTGTGGAGCAGCCTGCCAGAGAGCCTCAGGGATGCAGAGTCAATAGATGTTTTTAAGAACAGGCTCAAGACCCACCTTTTTAATTTGGCTTTTAACAAATCTGTTTAACTATTCTTGAAGTAGTCATTTATGTTCCGTTGTTTTACATTCTTCTTAGCTCCATTTGGTTTAGATTTCCTCATCTCTTCTTATTGATGTATTTTTAGTTCCGTTTGTAAGTCTGAGTCTTTAGTATTTTGTACCTTTTTAATTTGTCTTTTAACAAACCTGTTTAATTATTATTGAAGTAGTCATTTATGTTCCATTGTTTTACGTTCTTCTTAGCTCCATTTGTTTTTAGATTTTTTCATCTCTTTTCATTTGGATGTGTTTTTAGCTTAGCTTATGTGTTTTTAGTTCCTCCTGTTTTATGTGTTCTTTGCTTCATTTTGTATTTTATGTGTTTTAGCTCTAGTGTTTCCGCAGTGGAGCCCTTCATGCCGGATGCTGCTTGGCCCATCTGCAGGGGTGTTGGTCTTGTGGGTCGCCCTGGCTTGGGTGGGGGCTTTATGCCATTGCCTACAGCTGTGGTGTGGGCTCCAGTCTGTCCTGGCCAGGGTGGCCTCTGTGGCACTCCCTGTAGTCATGGGCTGTGTGGTCTTCCAGCATGGGGGGCTCCAGAGGATGGTTGCTCCTTCACATGGTGCCTTGGTGTTGAGCCATGTCTTGTTTTATTTTATTTTATATGTCTGTTTTATTATGTATGTGTGTGAGAGAAGTAGGGAGTGGTGCATATGTGTGTGTGGGGGGGCATATTGTGTAAACATATGTAATTCAATTTGTCTACTGTTTTTGTGTACTGTATGTAAAGCACTTTACACAGCATTCAATGTTTGAAAAGTGCTATACAGACTTCCGGGTATGGCAGGGTAGGAGGAGGCAACATAGAGAAACGTGCACCCGACATTTTGGTTATAAATAGCCTAAAGAAAGACGAATTTGCAAAAATTTCACCACACAAAGTTATAAGAGTAAGGGCTTCAAGATGCCAAAAGTCAAAAATATTAGAAAATCTACACAGTGCGAATCACATGAGGAAGATGGAGACAAGCAGACCTCAGCCGCTAGCAGCGCCATGGAGGATAACGACATGCTAACAGGTGTATCAGAACAAGCTAGCAGCGCGAGCCTGGACCTGATACTGAAAGAACTGCGCGACTTAAGAAAAGACAACAAAGCCCAGCTAGCAGCTATCAAAGAAGAAATGAATAAAACAAACAAGAGACTAGAAGAAGCGGAAGAAAGGATGATGGAGGCAGAAACTCGACTACAGACTAATGAGGAGGCCCTGGCTGAGATGCTCAAACTTCATATTCAAACAGAGGCTAAGCTCACGGACCTAGAGGGACGGTTCCGGAGAGACAATATCAGATTATATGGAGTGAAAGAGGGATCTGAAGACGATTCTCCATCAGTGGCTGCTTTTGTGGAAAGTTTATTAAGGGAGAATCTGGAATTCTCCAACCCTGCAGAGTTACGAGTGGAAAGAGCGCATCACGCACTGGCGCCAAAACCTCCGCCAAACGCCAACACCACGATTAATCGTCATCAAAATGGCCAGCTACAGGATGAAAGAAGAAACTCTGAAACTGACCTGGCAGAAACGTGGATTTGAATACCTTGGGAATAAGGTTAATTTGGACCATGATTATGCACCTGAGATTATGAAGAGGCAGAGGGAATACGCTGAAGTAAAGTCGGTACTCAAAGAGAAGAAAATCCGGTTTCAAACCCCTTTCCCAGCGAAAATGAGTTTTCTATCCAGATGGAACCGTGCTATATGGCTTGGCTGAGGAGGCGACCGCTGACATGGAGAAGAGGGGATTCCCAGTGACTATCGTCAGGTGCCCGGAGACTCTCCTGGAACAGATTCAGCGGCTAACATGGCGCACAGAAAGGAAGATGAGAGGTCGGGTGACTGGAGAACGCACCCGGGATTATTCAATTCAATTCAATTCAACTTTATTTATATAGCGCCATTTCACAACAACAGTCATCTCACAGCACTAAATTATAAAGAAAAATTATAAAGAAATTATTACGATTATAAAGAAAAATTACAAGCATTCAGACGTCAAGAGCAAGAATGACTCTAGAAGCAACGCAGAGAGACTGAATGGAAATACAGATGGTGAGCTTATTATTTATAATAAGTCCCCAGCACAGAATAAACTATGTAAGCAGTAGATTAAAAATCCCGTGCTAAAATATACATACAGTTTGGCAATACAGAGTTTTCATAGTCGGACACTTTTCCTATGCTGTAAAAAGATGGACATCGGCCAACTGGCAAAAGAAGGCCCTCTTTCACAAACAGATGAGAGAGGCTCCCCTTCGAGGTTCCCTAATTATAGGGGCCAATTTAGGGTCACAGTTAAGACCCCACAGATGGAAGTCAACAGCTCAGTTGCTTATATTTTTATTTTTGTTTTTTTCTCTTTCTGTTGGATGATTTTTTGTTTGGAGTTCTTCTGCTGCAGTTCTGGGCAGCCCTATTGTTCACGTTTATGCATATTTAGGGAGAGTTCTATTTTCTATATACACTGCTCAAAAAAATTAAAGGAACACTTTGAAAACACATCAGATTTTAATGGGAAAAAATAAGCTGGATATCTACACTGATATGGACTGGATAATGTGTTAAGAATGAAAAGATGCCACGTCATTTGATGGAAATGAAAACACTCCAAAACTTAAAGTGAAGAAATTGTGTCAGGCTAGTCCAACTTACTCAGATTAAAAAGTGTTCCTTTAATTTTTTTGAGCAGTACATATACGTATAGGTTCTGCTCTTTTAATGATTCCAGAACAATTGAAAAATGATTAGTAGCAAGATAAAAATTATTTCTTTCAACATTAATGGCCTGTTGAGCCCAATTAAATGCAGTAGAATTTTAACCAAAATGAAGAAAGAACAAGCACAGATAATATACTTACAGGAAACTCAGTTGGACAATAAGGAACATGACAAATTAAAAAGAATGGGCTTTACTGAGGTTTTTTTCTCCTCATGCAAAGCGGGACGAAGGAGAGGAGTTGCTATCCTTCTCTCAGGTAAACTACACTTTGAAAAAGAATTTGAGATAAGTGATAAGGAGGGCCGTTTTATTTTAGTAAGGGGAAAGATAGAGGCAAATCCAATTACATTACTAAATATATATGCACCTCCTGGAAGTGACTTTCACTTCTTCAGGAGAATCATTGATATAATAACAACTGAGACAGTAGGCCATCCAATTTGTGGGGGAGACCTCAGTATTCATCTACAGCCAAAATTGGATACCTCCAATGGTAAAGCATCTGACAAACTGCCCTTAATTAAGAAAATTAATACACTATTTGAAGAGGTGGGTCTAATTGATATTTGGAGAGACCTGCATCCAAACAGAAGAGATTACACTCATTATTCCTCACCCCACTCTCTATACACAAGAATAGACTATTTTATAACACTTGGAAAAGACAAGGACAAAATAAATACCTGTGAAATTGGAACAATGGATTTAAGTGATAAGGCTCCTATATACCTATCTGTAGATCTCCAACTACAACCAAAAATTATAAATTGGAAGCTAAATTCAAGCCTTCTCAATGATCCACACTTTAAAGAGCAAATTAAAAAAGAGATACATTTTTATCTAGAGAGTAATGATAATGGTACTGTGTCCCCTCCAATTCTGTGGGATACTTTAAAGGCTGTTTTAAGAGGGAAAATTATAGCAATATCCTCCTATAAGAAGAAAATGAGAAATAAAAAACTAGAGGAACTCCAAAATAAATTAAAAGAATTAGAGGAAAAACATAAAATAACAATGGATCAGGATAGATTGGAGGAAATAAAATTTTTTTTAAAAAAATTAGAAATGAAATTAATGATTTGACTACTAACGAAGTTAAGAAAAAACTAATGTTTCTTAAACAGAGATATTATGAAAGTGGATCTAAATCAATGAAAGTTCTAGCTTGGAAACTTAAAAAGAAAATAGCACAGAACACAGTTCATAAAATCAAAGATCCAAATACTAAAAAGATAAAAAGTAAATTAAATGAAATTCAGGGGGCCTTTGAGGTATTTTATAAGACTTTGTATTCTAAAACCACATCATGTAGTACTACTGACATAAAAAATTTTTGGACTGCTTGGATTTACCAGTACTAAATGAGAAACAAAGCAAAATAATGATCGAGGATATCACAGAAAAGGAATTACAATTAGCAATCAGTAAACTTAAACTAAACAAATCACCAGGATCAGATGGGTACACTGCAGAGTGGTATAAGGAGCTTAAAGAAGAACTGATGCCGGTGATACTATCCACATTCAGTTGGGTTCTAAAGAAGGCACAAATACCACCTAGCTGGAACGAAGCAATAATTTCTGCCATACCAAAAGAAAACAAGGATAAATTAGAATGTGGATCTTATAGGCCAATATCAGTTCTTAATATTGACTATAGGCTGTTTACTGTCATTATGGCTAGAAGATTAGAAAAGTCCTTACCAAATTTGATACACAATGACCAGACAGGCTTTATCCGAGAGCACCAAACACAAGACAATATACACCGAACTCTCCATATTATCAATCATATACAAAGAAATAACACCGCAGCAATGGTAATTAGTATTGATGCAGAAAAAGCCTTTGATTCTGTGGACTGGAGCTTTCTTAATCAAGTCTTACACAGATTTGGCCTACATGAAAAAATGATCAAAACTATACAGGCACTGTATAATAAACCCACTGCAAGAATTAAAGTTAACGGCTGTCAAATAGTTTCAACCTAGAAAGAGGGTCTAGACAGGGTTGTGCATGCTCACCGTTATTATTTGCACTATATTTGGAACCGTTTGCCCAGTATATCAGACAAAACTAGAAAAGCACTCGGAGAGCGCAGACCTCCGCCAAGCGCCACAGTTCCCCCCATACAGTGTTTGTGTGTACGTTTTCAGATTCCTTGACCATGAAAACATATGACTAGCAATTGGATTCACAATGATTATTTGTTTCTTTGACAGGGACAGTGCAATAAACATAAACAATTAATCAATGACGATCAATCTGATAGTGATAGGATTAGTGGTTCAGTAGTAAAAGCATTGCCTCCTTGGCGGAGGTAATAAACTGAAGTGTTGCTGTTGTGTCCATCTCCTCCACTGACGGATGCTGATTGGGTAGACAGGTTGCCGTGGGTTTTATATTATATTATTGGGGTTGCGCTCCGCGGCAAAACAGAATTTAGAAGCTTCCCCGGCAGAGAGCTCGTTTTTGCGCAGCGCGTATGGCTGGCCGGTGAATTTCTGCCAAATGCGCAGCGCCTATGGCTGGGCGGGGAATTTCTGGCAAATAATCCGCAGCGGACAGCTGCCCGTGTCAGGTTTTGCAGTGTCGCGCAAACACAGGCACGCTGGTGGGCCCAGGCCACCAGTGTTTTCTGCGTGCTTTTGTGCCTAAAACGTAGAAGAATGCGGAGTTTGTGTTGGTCAGACACGACGACCAGCGCCCTCCATTGCGCCTGCGCACATGTTGAAAATGGCCGTATGTCACACTGTTAAAAAAATGCTTTAAAAAATTCCTGTATCCAGACGGTGATGCGGATCATCCCGAAAATTTAATCAGTTCTTCCTTGTACCATTTCCAACAACGCCTGAAAGTTTCATGGAAATCCGTCCAAAAGTTTTTGAGTTATCTTGCTAACCAACAGACAAACAGACAAACAGACAGACAAACAAACCCCGGCAAAAACATAACCTCCTCCTGGCCTTTTCGGCCTGGCGGAGGTAACAAAGAAATACAAGGCATCAGTATAAATGGGAAGGAGCATAAATTGGCCTGCTACGCAGATGATATTTTGATCTATCTGGGGCAACCAACAGATTCCCTACCTAAACTTATGGAATCATTCAACTATTTTGGTCAATTATCAGGATACAAAATTAACATAAGTAAAACACAATTGCTTAAATACAATTACAGCCTGCCAGAAGAAATCAAAAATAATTATCAACTAACTTGGCAAACAGAATTGTTAAAGTACTTGGGAACCATAATACCAAAAGACCTTTCTGAACTACTAGAACACAATTATTCACCAATACAAAGAAAAATCAAAGAGGACGTCGCAAGATGGAATCTAATTCCATATCTAAACTTAAACTCAAGAACTGATTCAATTAAAATGAATATACTCCCCAAATTATACTTATTTCAAACTTTGCCAATAGAGATAAGTGGAAAACAATTTAACCACTTGCGCTCCGTTGTTCCGCGGGCGGGCAAGTCTCTGCGTCCTATGACGCACGAGGGTGCGCGAGAGCGCGCTCGTGCGCCCTCGTGCGCATGACGCATGATGGTGGTGATGGTGATGTAGTAGCGTCCAAGCACCACTCAAAAAAAAAACTGCAGAGACAGCCGCGAACAGATTAGTTCATCTGATTGACCTCTCATTCGACTAATAAGAGCCATGAATTGGGTTTCTGAAACCTTGAGGAGCCAATGAATGAAAATCTAGGAAGGAGGACCCGCCTACTGTGAACGCAAGAGCCAATTGAAGCACAGAAATTCTGGCTGGGTGAAGCGATATTTACTGCTGCAGAAGGACTCTGTACAAATCTACTACAGACCCAGGCTCACTCAGCAGCATGGAAAACACCCACAAGTGGGACCTGCACTCATTCCAGCAGAATAGACGGAGGCCGACGACAAAAGTCGTAAATCATTCGCCAAAACGGCAATATGTAATGAAATTATGTTGATCGGGATCCACGAGCGGAGCAGCGTCGCGTTCGTCTGACGCGTGGGAAGAGCTGTTCGCCACGACTCTGCTGCTTTGAAGAGGTAAGGTGTTATAAGCTAAATTATTATTTATCCCTGAAAACTGTAATCCAAAAATGACTTTTGACCGATCGGTAAATTACAACTGTACTGCGCACGAAGTGCGTGCGCCGCGATAAACGGTTCATTTGCCGTGTTCGGACCGTGAACGCCCTTCCCCCCCCCCCCCCCCGCTGCAAAAGAGGAGCGGGAGGGGGGGCCACGGTCCGAACGCTCCCCGGTCCGCGGGAGGAAGCATATCAGTCTATTCCATCATGTAGCGATGGCCCTCTTCTGTAGCGAGGAGGGGGGGCGTTCACGGTCCGTTCACGGTTTCCCCCCCCCCACACACACACACACACACAGTAGCGAGGGGGGGGGGGCCGCTGTGAAAACATGCAAGGAAAAAAAAAAAAGAAAAAAGAGTGTATTCCGTCATGTAGCGAGGGCCGAATTTGGTCCTCGGTAGCGGGGGGGGGAACGACCCCCCGCCCACACACACACACACAGACACAGCCCTGAGTGTGACCTTTCATTAGAGCCTAAAATGAAGATTCTACATTGAATTATTCAAAAGTTACAGACGTTTTTCCAAACTGTGCCATTTGGCACAATTTGGCACAGTTCCATAACGCCTGGGAACTACCTGAGAACAAAGCTGTGTAAAATATTCATTTTTTGTGGTATTGTTACCAAATTTGGATCTCAGCTGGATAACACTTGGTTCTACATTTCTGTTGCATTTTCCAGCCGGATCGGACAGCTGTGTGTTATTTACAAGCATTTGTATCCAAAAAAACACTGTGTCCAAATTTTTTTTCTTCAAGTTCAGTATGTTTAGATGACTGTAACTCAGAGGCCGGAGCACGTAGAGAGATTATGTTTTTTTTGTCAAAAAATTCAAAGTGTTTTCTTTTAAATGAGACCAACCCCATGAAGATGCTGCAAAGGGTTGAATAACAGCTTTCGATTTACTTTGGGCACGTTTTTTTTTGGCATTTTTAGGAAAATTGCCCGGAGTGCAAGTGGTTAATGAATGGGACAAAATGCTATCCAGATACATATGGCAAGGTAAGAAACCTAGAATCCGATTTAAAACCCTACAATTGTCAAAACAAAAAGGGGGTGGGGCCTTCCTTCCCTGAGAGACTATTATTGGGCAACACAACTTAGACCCATAATTTGCTGGTGTAACCCATCATATAATGCCCAGTGGAAGAGTATTGAAGAGGGAATAACCCCCACTCCTATACAAGCGACTATAGCTGATGGTAACCTACAGGACATTATCAAGAAGACAGAAAATCCATGGGTTAAGTGGACTCTTAAAATTTGGAAAAGAGTAGTAGCAAAATTTAGAAGAGAACATAGTAATTTTAAAGTGGTGCGCATATGATTCACATTTCACTCCAAATAAGTCAGACAAGATTCAAAGTATGGGCAAATAGAAGGATAACAGCCTTATGTAAGATAATGAAAGATGTTGCACTACTTAGCTTCGAAACACTTAAAGGGAAGTATCAGTTGGAGTCACAAGATTTTTTATCGCTACTTGCAGATGAGATATTTTGTCAATAAGTTAAAATGTATAGCAGAATCATGTAAACCATTGCTAAACTTGTTTAAAAGGGCATATAATTCAAATAAAGATAAAAGCTTAATCTCAGGTTTATATAAAGGTCTTATAAACTTGAAAAGACACTCAACTCTATATATTAAAACAAAATGGGAAACAGAAGGAGGAATAGAAATATCAGAAGAGGAATGGACATTAATATGGTCATATCAATGGAAATGCAGCAGTTCACAGAGCTGGAGGGAGTTTGGCTGGAAAAGCCTAATTAGATACTTTATCTCACCTTCCCTGAAGGCTCAGTACAAAGGTAACTCCCCAACTTGTTAGAGAAAATGTGGTAGTGTAAATGCAAATCATTATCATATATTTTGGCTTTGCCATGTTATTCAAAATTATTGGAAGGAAATTCATAAAGCTATACAAGATATTTTTGGATGTCATCTACCTCTGGAAAGTAAAACTCTATTCTTCGGACTTATGCCCACAGAGTGGTCAAAGAGGGACAAATATTTACTATGTATTCTATTGACTGCAAGCAGAAAGGCAATTACCAAAAAATGGCTTTCACAGGAGAGCCCATCTCTCGGTATGTGGATGGACATTACAATGGACATTTATAAGATGGAGAAAATAACAGCTTGTGTCAACTACAAAAAAAGATTTGTTTATGTCACGATGGGAAAAATGGACTAAATATGTAACACCACTCAGGCTGGACTTTCACTTTGCAGAATTGATATAGCAGACTATTTGTTTATATATACAAGTGTGTGTACATTAACAACCACTCCCTATATGCAGATGTTCATGTTGACCCCCCCCCTCTTTTTTTTCTTTTTATTTCCTTTTTCACCCTCTAACAAAAAAGGACATTCAGATGTAATTATTAAAGAAGAACTGAACTGAACGGCATTGAACGGCACTGGGTGATAGTACATACAGTTATAAAGATAATTTATCATTGGCACCCCCTCCACAAATCCCGGAATCTTGGAGAAAATCGCGATTTTGAATTTCCCGCCCTGAAAAATCAGACAAATCCGCCGAAGTGCAGCTGGAGTTCCGCGTGACGTCACGAGTGTGACACAGTCCTCCATGTTTACCATTGCGAGCACGTCGACACTGGTTGTTTTTGGTGCATTTTGTCGTGATAGTCGACTACAAAACACTTCCAACACCTGGGAAGATCTGTTCAGTGGCCAAGGAAAGCTGTCATGGCGACGAAAGAAAAGAAAGAGGGTGGAAAAGCGACCGGGAAGCGATGCGTTTCTAGATATAGATATTACAGTGATCCCTCACTTATCACGTTTAATGGGGACCAGAACCGACCGCGAAAAGTGAAAAACCGCGAAGTAGCATCACCCCCCCCCCCAAGGGCGTCACAAGCACTATTTTGCACAAAAAGGCACAAGAGAACAGCGAAAAGTGCCACTAAGCAACACGAGCGATAAAGAAGGCGCTCTGCAGGGAGAGAAGCTGGGTAAAACGTCTCGGCCAATCAGCTTGCGAGATTCCCGAGCGGTGAAGAGGTGGGCGGAGAGGAGTGGAGCGGTGGTCAGAGGTGGATTAAAATACACCTCTCTGGTGGATCTGGAGTTCAGTGGTATTTTGAGTTGTGCGGTCTCGCACAACTCAAAATCCACCTCTCTGACCACCGCTCCACTCCTCTCCGCCCACCTCTTCACCGCTCCGGAATCTCGCAAGCTGATTGGCCGAGACGTTTTACCCAGCTTCTCTCCCTGCAGAGCGCCTTCTTTATCGCTCGTGTTGCTTAGTGGCACTTTTCGCTGTTCTCTTGTGCCTTTTTGTGCAAAATAGTGCTTGTGACGCCCTTGGGGGGGGGGGGTGATGCTACTTTGCGGTTTTTCACTTTTCGCGGTCGGTTCTGGTCCCCATTAAACGCGATAAGTGAGGGATCACTGTATTCCCCAGCGGCGGACCTCGCCTCTGCATCGCCATCTGCCAGCTGCTGTCACAGGTGCATTAGGTCTCTGTCTCCTGGGCTCGCCCTTGTGCACGCCTGCCACCTGCCACACTCCTGCATCCTCCTCTGTCTCGTCACCGATCCTGAATGCCTCTTCACTCTGAAACCTCTGGTTTTCTTGACTGCTGGAACTGCTGGAACTGCTATCATCTGCCATTGTTGTTTTGTTTAGGGATCACACTCGTGACGTCATGCAGCGTCGTCTGCACTACTTCCGGTTTGTTTGGCACTGCCAGCCAGAGGCAAAAGTTTATCGGCTTATAGCTTGGCCATCGCACGGCCTAAAAATTTCTTTTATGTGTTGAAAAATACAATAGGTAATAAGGAATTAATCTGCTATTCTACTTTTTGCGCCAAAAGGTGGGTTCAGTTCTACTTTAAATGAAACGAAGGTTTAAATCTGTCTTTCAATGAATGTCAATGAAGAGAAAATTTAAAAAAAGAAAAAGAAAAGTGCTATACAAATGAAGTTTGACTGATTGATTGAAAACACACTTGGACCGTTTTGAAGTTTGCTGAGATCAAGATCAAGTATTCTGTAGCAGCATGCATTTAGGTATGTTAACAAGAGTCCACTGAACCTGTCCAAGCAAATTTACATGTAATTTTAGCTTCTTTTTAACACAGGATTTAAGCATTTTCCAAAAATGGAAGCTTGAAAGCTGATAAAGATGCTAATGCTCATAAAAGCCTCAGTTAGTATCTTTATGAGGAAATAAAATGGAGGAATACAAAACTTTTTTTTTCTCCATTGCAACACTAGGTATCCTATCAAGACCCACAGGGAAGCACATCTGGATATCGGTGGTGGGAAAATGGGTCTGGTCCAAGCCCGAGCCTGTCACACTATACCCAGGAAAGTGGGCAGCTACAGAGGGAAGCCTATTATGAAGCTTATACCGCACCATATAAAAACTCCCTTCAGATATGGAGGTTATGCACAACACAGGAGCACTTGTTTTTGTGCTTTTGTGTGAATGAAAAGGGGGAAAATGTACTTTAAAAAGCCTGCAAGCTCCCTTAACAAAGCGTTTTTGTGGACTATATATATATATTTGTGTTAAAGCTATAGAAACCGTATAAAGCTGTGGACTGCTCACCAAACCATGAACGTACACTGAACTATTTTTAGCTCTATGTAAAAAGTGAGAATAATAAAGCTTTCTTTCCATCTCCATTTTAATATCACATTTGTCCAAAGCAGGATTTTTGTTTTCTGCTCCATCCTCTTCCACATTTGTGCTAAATATGTATTCCATCTGACGGTGGATTCAGTTTCTTTCCACAGCTGTCAGCCCCTTCATTCAATTGGAAAGCACGGTGTTATAAACCGCATATGTACAATCACTTAGGATTAAGACTAATATTCCAACTCTGGCTGAAAAAAATCAGATAATATTTGTCTTTGGGGGAAGTCCATGATGTCAGATCTGTTAAAGGAGAGTGGATGACACACCACAGCAAATCCAAGGGTGCTAAAGGTGAAGATTTGGTGGCGATTTAACACATGCTGAGGTGGAAAGAGGGGGTTTGTGTGAGAACTGCTCTGAAATGAAAGCACACATTATATCAGGCTATAATAAGACTGGACTTGGCTGATGTTAACTCTTCCCACTATTGATGAAATTCAAAACCTTTACAGCCAAACTTGTGCTGCAAATTTAACCCAGCATCTTTTAAATTTGGGGTGACTAAAAATTCAAATGGACAACAAAAAACCAACAATAGAGGGTATGCATATGATGTTGGGTAATGACTGAAAGAATGAGATCGCGGATACAAGCGGCTGAAAAGAGCTTTCTCCGTAGGATTGCTGGACTCACCCTCAGAGATAGGGTGAGGAGCTCAGTCATCCGGGAGAGGCTCAGAGTAGAACCGCTGCTCCTCCACATTGAAAGGAGTCAGTTGAGGTGGTATGGGCATCTGATTAGGATGCCTCCTGGACGCCTCCCACTTGAGGTGTTTCGAGCACGTCCCACTGGGAGGAGACCCCGGGGCAGACCCAGGACTCCGTGGAGAAACTATGTCTCCCAGCTGGTCTGGGAACGCCTTGGTATCCTCTTTGAAGAGCTGGAGCAGGTGGCTGGGGAGAGGGAAGTCTGGGCTTCTCTGCTTGAACTGCTGCCTCCGCGACCCGGACCTCCGGAAAAGCGGTAGAAGATGGATGGATGGATGGATGGGGTATGATGTCACCAAACAAAACTCATGGCAGTTACAAAACACTGAGTGGCAAAAATGAGTGGCAGCATTAGAGTGTATGCAGTAAAACACAAAAAATACACAGTATTCAGTCACAGCAGTACACAGAGTAACTGTTTGCATTGCAGAGGGCTAATCTTATCATTCTGTCTTGTATTAATTGACAAAAAAAATAGCTAAATAAATATTTAAAGGCTCAGAACCAGTTCTTCACTTGTGTGCTCTTACCCACACATCATTACAGTCAAGTAAAGAGTGTGATATTAACATATAAAGTTAAAAAAGGAACTCATTGTACTACTGTGACTAAATATTTTGTGTGATTTTATGTTTTGCTGCATACAAACTAAAGCTGCCACATGTGTTTGCCACACATTGGTGGGTAACTATGGTAACTGCCCTGCAACTGCCAAGAATTCTGTTGCAGTGCATCCTCTTTATTGGATTATAAAGATTAGGATGACAGTCCAAACTATGACAATATCAAACTAGTGTTGTCAAATGATTAAAAGCTTTAATCATGATTAATCACGCAGCATCTGTAGTTAATGCTTGATTAATCGCACTTTAATTGCACATTTTCTATTTATTATAATGTAAATGTAAAACTGAACTTTCCGTTCAAAATGGTCTTTTTGGCTCATGGACACTTTTTCCCCAGGGTGTGCTACATGGCCTCCTGATTTCCCAAACTGCGGCATGGGCAGTGGGCCTAAGTTACTTGAGATAAAATTCTGACCTCCTGGTCAGTAGGTGTCATACTTACTTTTGGACTAACTGGTTGGCAGAGACACGTAACATCAACCCAATCGTGCTATTCACTGTGACCAGCTGTGATATAAGATAAACCTTTATTAGTCTCACAGTGGGAAAATTACAGATCTTTACCAGCCATAGATGTGTAACATTAGATAGAACATGAGTAAGATAAGATAAGATAAGCCTTTATTAGTCCCACAATGGGGAAATTCCAGGATTGCAACAGCACAGGGACAGCAACACTCAGAGCAACAATCAGAAGGCAAGAAAAAAAAACAACATCTAGCAAACATATGTCCATATTACTATAAATGTATATATATAGACACTATATACTACTATATAGTAGCTGCTAAGCTAGTCACGTTTCAAATATATAGCCGGCTTATATGATTACAATAAATGCAATGATTAATTGTTCGTGTATCCTGTTGTCACAGTACTGCAGATGCTGTCAGAAGATTATACAACTTTTTCAAGAAGGTAACTCATCATGGAATGTAGCAAAAAATGTTGGTTGTTCCCAGTCAGCTTTGTCTAAAATCTGGACTAAGTACAGACTAAAAGGGAAGGTTGTAAAAGGGAAGCATATTGGTAGACCAAGAATGACATCAAGCAGCAAGAGAAACCTTAAAGCAGTACATTTTGAAAACACATATTGAAAAGAAAATGCACAAAAACAAATGAGGAACAAATGGGCAGAAAGTGGAGTCAATGTCTGTGACCCAACTATAAGAATTGCCAAAAGGAAATAGGATTTACATACAGAAAAGCAAAATGAAAGCCATCATTAACACCTAATAAGAAAAAACAAGGATACAGCAGGATGAAGAAAAGCAATCACGGACTGTGGATGACTCGGTGAAAGTGATATTCAATGACGAATCACAAATCTGTATGGGGCAGCTCCAATGAAATTTATGAAGATGACTGCGTGAAGAAAGCTTGCAAATTTCCACAATCATTGATGACATGGGGCTGCATTTATGGCAAAGGTTATGGGGAAGATGGCACTCATAACATCTTTAATAAATCCACAAGTTTGCATTGAAATTTTGGACAAGGATGTCTGGTGGTGATGATATAATTTTCCAGGATGATGAGGCATCTTGCCAAAGGAGGGAAAAGCGTGAAAACTTTACTTCAAGAAGGACATACAGTCCATACTGTTATGTTTTTTTTTTTTTTGCTGGTCATTAACATTTGTTTGTTCTCTCCCATAGATTGAGTCCCCATCGTGCTGTTTGCTCTCTACATGTCTGTTCTTTTCTTCTTCTCTGTCCCCTCACCCCCCAGCCAGTCGCAGCAGATGACTGCCCCTCCCTGAGCCTGGTTCTGCTGGAGGTTTCTTCCTGTTAAAATGGAGTTTTTCCTCTCCACCGTCGCCAAGTGCTTGCTCACAGGGGATCGCCTGATTGCTGGGGTCTTTCTGCAACTGTGGGGGTCCTCCCTACAGTTGATAGTGCTATGAGATGACTGTTGTTGTGAAATGGCGCTATATAAATAAAGTTGAATTGAATTGAATTGAAAAGCAGCGGAGGCAGGAGTTGTACTGAACCCAAACTTTATTACAGGTGCACAATTACAGATACACGGTTCACAGTAGCTAACAGGCAAGCTAATACTAGACTAGTACAGGCTATTGGTTGTACGGAGGCAGAGCACCAAAGAGGACGACTCCCGCCAACAGTCCTCTTAAATAGGCACGGCGTGCTGACATCACTCGTGTGTCCAACGTCACGTCCGTGCTGCCCACTATTAACCTGTTCATATCCAGCATCTACCTCCCCCTTGGAAAAACACAAAACATTATCAAATCACAGCACTTTAACATTCACAACAGCCTTTTTTTTTTTTTTGCAACAGGCAGAGAAACAGAACCTGGGCCACCGGGTAGACTGCTGGTTAACCCTGCACGACTGTGTGGACCGTTCTGCAACTACTGAAGCAGTCGTGCTCTGTGAAACAGTGCAAAGCAGAGTCGTTTTCAGCAGTTCACCTTCAGGGGCCTCAGTCGAGCCCACGGTGGACGCCCCCCGGAGGCGCCAGCTGCAGCGGACCTGGGTGCCATCTCGCTGAAGTCATGGCTCACTCGTCTGTAATGTCCCAGCCCAGGTCCCACACCAGCTGGGTCGGCTCCAGCGCTGCGTCTTGAACTGATGCAGCCACTCTCGCCTCCCACAGACAGCTGGCATGCCATCCCGAGGGCGGCCGGTCTCCTCCTTATGGCAATCCTCATCCACGATGACGGGACCGTCAGTCC
The DNA here is from genome assembly GCA_020510985.1 of Pholidichthys leucotaenia. Lineage (NCBI taxonomy): Eukaryota > Metazoa > Chordata > Actinopteri > Cichliformes > Pholidichthyidae > Pholidichthys > Pholidichthys leucotaenia. The sequence goes on from CM035838.1 coordinate 153,345,581, forward strand.
AGGCGGTTGGCTCATTGGATCCGAACCCAATTAAGTAGTGCGCGCAGCGATCTGTTCAGCTGCACTTGGCACTGCTGCTCTCTTGTCTCTGATGCTGGTAGTTGCTGGGCAGTGTGCCATTCACGCCAGCAGCAGGACATGCCCTTGGTTGGCGATGCTCTGCTAGGTCTTGCTGGGCCACAAACTCTCCATCCTGCTGTGCTGCAGCGGCTCCCTGAGGCTGATACTCAGCAAGGATGCGAGATGAGTTCAGCTTCTGCTCTCCTTCTCCTTGTGCTGGTTGTGGTTGCGGTGATGTGTCACTGTCGTCAGCGACAAGATGCGCGCCGGGTTGTTGCCGTTCACCGAGGTCCCCCTTCTCCACTAACTCCCTCTCCTGTGGCTCCATGGCAGCTGCGTGAGGCTCGTGCTGGGCGAGGATCGGAGGCAAGTCCGGTCTGTGCTCTCTCTCCATGCTGTATTCTTCAGCTGTACCCACGTCTGCAAAATCATACTCTCCCTCCTGTGATGAAGCTGTGGCTTGCGAACACTCGTGCTGCGCGGAGACCGGCTTCGGTTCCCGTGTGGCTTCAGACTGGGGCTGTTGTGGCTGCTCCGGTTCTGCTGGGTTCAGCTCGGCATGCGGTGCGAGGCAGGGAGTGACTGCGTCCACGTCTGCTTGCAGCGGACTCGAGTCGTCGTTGTCCAAGCTGTCGCGGCGTCTACCTCGGGACCCTCTCGAGAAGGTGTAGAGTCAGCGGACTCAGCAACTGGGGCCACCGTGTGCACCAGCGGAGCTGACTGTGGGGAGTGCGGGCCAGGCCCACTAGCTGCAATAATAACTGGGTCGCCATCCACAACTGGGCTGCTAATTCCATTGCGTCCATCTCCGATAGATGGTGCAGCGTCCCCTCTGCGCTATCCATAGCCTTTTCACCAAGACTGCCACTGACCAAATGTTCAGCCCCTCCAGCAACATTCACTGTATCCGCTGATTCGCAGCGTACTCCTCCAACTGTGACTGTATCAGCCTGTCCTCTGCATGCCCAAACTCGCACGTGCTAGCCAAACAGCAAAGGGCGTCTACATACTGTATAACCGACTCGTCTGGTTGCTGTTGGCGCTGGTAAAACACAAACCTCTGGGCCATCACATTCTGTGGGGCAGTGAAATGCTCGGCCATCAGAGCAGCACATTCATTGGAGGTCTCCACAGGACCCAGTGTATACAACACCCGCTGTCTTTCGGCACTAAGGCAGTATTCTAGTATCTGCTTTTGTGTCCTGTCCCTCATATCGTTCAAGCCGGCAGCGGAAATAAAACACTGGAACTTCTCATGCCAGAGGGGCCCGGGGATTGGCGGCTCACCTGGTAGAACAAGGAACGGTGGTAGGGGTGGTATGCACGCTCTCTTGTCAGACTTATCCGGGTCTATCCTCGTCGCCATTTGTTATGTTTCAAAAGCAGGACTGCGGAGGAATGAGTTGCACTTAACCTGAACTTTATTACAGGCACAAAATAATAGATACACATGTCACCGTGGCTAACATGCAAGCTAATACTAGACTAGTACAGGCTATTGGTCGTATGGAGGCGGAGCGCCAAAGAGGACGACTCCCGCCAACAGTCCCCTTAAATAGGCACGGCGTGCTGATGTCACCCATGCATCCGTGCTGCCCACTATGAACCTGTTCATATCCAACACGTACCTCAGTCCCATTGAAAATCTGTAGGGAACTAAAGAAAATGGTCCATGACAAGGCTCGAACCTCCATAGCTCATCTGGCAACAGCAATAAGAGAAGGTTGGAGCTGGATTAATGAAGAATACTGTTGTCAGTAGTCAAGTCCATGCCTCGGAGAGTTCAAGCTGTGATAAAAGCCAGAGGTGGTGCAACAAAGTGTAGTGGTGTAGCCTTTTTTCATGATTCCATAATACTTTCCTCAGAATTGAATGATTCAGTATTTTTTCCCTCTATTTGGTCTAATAAAAAAAAATTGCAGTTGACTACAACAACTTTCTTTCATCCCTTTTTAATGTTTCTTAAAGCCATAAGATTGACATTTTGAATAAAAATAGTTTTGCTACATATCTGTGATCTGTTTATTTTTCACAAAATTAAACAACTGAATGAACATCCTCCTTGAGTGATGACTCCATAATTTTTGCCAGGGGTTGTATAACCTCAGTCTCAACAGCCAATCGGGGAGTGCATCTTTAGCCACCAACAGCTAAGCACCCTGTGATTGGCTGTATACTAGGACTGAGGTCATAGTCGCCATAGCTGTAGTCTTTTGAGTGTTACTACATGGAACAAGAAAGTTATATAGTGCTGCTTTAAATTGGTTATTCTGATCATATACAGTATGTCTGGTAAAAAGAATGAAAAGCACACCGTGACAACGCAAGTCATTCATTCATTTCTGTCACATATTGAATGGAAATACTGATTTGAAACAAGAAAAAATCTAAAACACTGAGCGTTTGCTTTTTCTGTATTCCTCAGAGGAAGTATTTCCTATCACAGTTTTAAAATCTGCACCCACAGGCACTCTTCTCTGCAACGATCCCCATACATTTTCTGCACCAAAGACGAGCCAATTTACCTTCTAACATTGAAGAAGCTGATTAAAAAAAACATGCAGCAATCAGCATGTGAGAAACAAAAAGGCTGTGGCTGCTCACATCACAAAAAACACTCCCTTGATGTGTTGTGATGTTATGCTGCAACGCTCATTGTGAGGGAGGAGAAATTTGTGTTTTATTACGAGATGTGCCTTGTGCCATCCATCTCTGCCAGCCTCTCTCCTGGCCTCTGAGAGTGAGTGTGTGTATGTTAAACTGATTGATGAGCAGTTCATTAGGTTGATGGGCTCTGTGGGGGCAGACAAGCATCCGGCAACAAGAACTAGTTTTCCAATAGGAGCAGAATTTGCTGCGGCTCAATGGTGGCTGCATCAGCACTTTAGCATGACTGTCACAATTCTCTCAGTGTAAAAATATTACCTATACAGGTTGAGGGTGTCTTTTTTGGTGGATGTCTCAGTTTGTTCAGTATCGTTTCTGCACAACTCCTGAATTTTCAGGGGGTATGAAAAGGTGTGCCATTGTTTCACGGAACTCGCCAGGACCAGAAGGCAGGTAGGCGGCGAAAGCACGATTAACTGCCAACACGCGGCCTGCAGAGACGCAACATGATTGTACACCGCACGGCGTGAACACAAGTGTTAATGTTTATTTAAGGAGTCACCATTTCACCATGTGTTCTACTGTATGACCACTTTGTAACATTTATATTCAGTGTCCTGAGTTTCGTTTTGTGTGTATGGACAGTTTTTTTTCTGATTAAACTTATCATCTCCAAAATAAGAACTGCTGCAGACCAAGAGAGAGCTCCTCTGTTCCCTGGAGATGGTATACTGTACATATGAGTGTGTGTTTGTGTACTTGCTCAGCTCCAGTTGCAAACTCTGCTTCCTGCAGGAAGTGGGGGGTGGGGGGGAGAAAAGGACTGACCTCACCTAGTGTGGACGGAGCAGCTTGCAGATGGCGCTTACAGATAAATTTCCATAGGGGTCATGATTATGTCAGAGGACAAGACTGTGGGTGGAGTGGGGCACATTGTGTTTTAGGGCACAGTTTCTTAAAATGCTGTCGGGGCTTTGAGTTTATCCAAGTATTTCTTTCGGTCTCAGTGTGTGGCTTTCTGTGTCTTTACCTGTGTGTCTCTGTCCTCTGCTTTATTTCTGGAGTACCTCCTCAGGTTGCAGCTTAGGTTTTCTTATCTTCTCCTCCACTCTTGTAAGAATTGCTGAGTCAGCAACAGTGCTGGAGTGGATTTGACACTGATGCCCTGATGTTTGGCTGTGAATATATTTGCATTTTACAAAAGTGGACTCAGTGGCTTCTGTCAGCAAACCTACTTGAAAAAAAAATATTGTCTTCGTGCTCTTATTGAAACATTCATGAGTGACATCAGTACAGTTAAGCTAATTGTTGTACAGTATTGGATCTTATACAGCCACCATGCTAACAATCTGTTCAGTGATGTGCAGAGACACTGTGAAGGGCAGGTTGTCAACCAAAAAAAAAAAGGGGGAGTCGCTCCTAAATTCTGAAAAACGTAAAGTCACATACAGTAGTGCAAATTTTACTGTGCTTACTTAGTATATCTCTTATATTTACTACCTACTAGTGCATGCCCGTAGAAAGCAACTGTTCTTGTCTGAAAATATGTAGCCCAATTAGGCTTTACAGACCCAAATGTAGGCTGTGTTTGAAAATGGAATACAAAGAGGTGTAGCCTATATGTAGGCAGTCACACGTTAGACTTTAACTAATATAAAAGGGACTGAACGGCACTGACATTTATTTGATTGTGTGAGTGAATATTAATTACAGAATTATTGAAAATGAATGGGACATCCGATATTAGTGGCTGTTTAAGAACCCTTGCTTATTTGTTTGTCAGACTTGTGTGATCTTTTATGACTTATATTCATAAGTGTTGTATCTTGCACTTGGGGAATGGGAGATGTTCAGTCATCATTATAATTGTTTTAGTTTATATGTGTAGTTCATAGTGTATCGTCAATAAACTCATGCAGTACTATAACAGGACACGTTTACAAATATTTGAGACCCATTGTAGTGCATCCTTTTATATTTTTAGCAATATTATGAGTACAAAACACCAAACATTATTGTACACAGCAGAATGACCTGTTTGGCTGCAACTGTTGCATCAGTGTTGCCCATTTGTCAGTAAATTTAAAAAAAATGATTTATTTGGTTATTTGGGCATTTTTTTGTCACGGTCATAATTTAGTCAAAGTGTGCATATGTGACGCATATGATATGCAATTGGTCTGGCTATTCCACTCCACAATCATGGTGGTATTATTAACTTTTTATTTTTAGATAGCCTTGCAAGCACACCAGCACCGGGAGGAGTGCCATGTTGAACCTGCGGTGCTGCAAAGGACAGCTGTGGCACACGGGTGAAGCAGCAGCCGAGACTCCCGTTAACCACGCAGGCTAGGCTTGGCTCTCTGCGAAGGACTGTGGTAAGGCGGTCCAGCTGCTGCCCCCCGCCCCCAGCGCACCCACGCACCTCGTGTTCTCCACATATGCCGAATTATCCTTTAGAGCTACGCAATCACAGCAACATTATAGTATAATTTTTTAAGCATTAAATCTTCAGTATTCTCTTTTTCTCAGCAAATGTGTCACTTTTCACTTCCTTGTTTTGTTTACGGAGAGCTCTGGTGACTGGTTGTGATGCCGCGTATTATCCAATCAGTACGGAGTCAATCTGAAACCCCGCCCACACTTCTAGAAGCCTGGGCATGAGACAGAACAGTGGCTAAACTTTTATTGATGAAAATTACATCTTTTGACTGAACAACTCCATACTCGGGGATGCACACCCTCGTAACCTCAGCAAAGCACTTATAAAATCTGAGGCCAGTCTGACGAACGGTTTGGGAGATAGCTGAGGAACACAGACAGAAACACACACAAAGACAGAGGTGTGTTGCATTTATAGATAGATGGGGCAGGCAGAGCTCATACGTTGGTCACAGAATTAATTTGACGTTAAATGAAAATGATCAGATATTAAAACACATTTGATCAGCAATTGGTGTCTCCATGGGGGAAATGATACCTTTAAAAGAATACTCTCCAGAAGTGCACTTCAGATGGCAGATGGTAAAGGGGCAGGTGCTATAGCCCCACCTGGGGTCTATCTGTGCACGTGCCTGAATCTGTTACCAAAGGGGCTGCAATCAAAGTTTTAACAAAGACTAGCATCTATTTCTTGCATTTCACTCCAGGCAGCGGCACCAGAAGGGTTCAATTTCATATTAAACAATGTCAAACTGTGAAAAGTACACAGAATTTCTAACATATAAATATTAGACTTGTAATGAAAAATAGAAACATTACCTGCTGTCTTCTTTGGTTCCATGTTTTGGTCTAGTCGTGGCTGTGCATGATTCGCTTTGCCGTCAGGCGCTGGAGCTGTCTGCTACATGGCCACTTTTCATGCACGTGCATTGAATGCAATCTACAGTCCATATGTCAACATAGTACATCAGCGACGTTCCAGCAAACTGATTTGAATACTCAGAATTAAATAAAATGAGGGGTTTGTGTCATATACTGGGTGCCGCTCCATGCATCTCTGTTGGTGTGCCACCATAAACTGTTTGGCTGGTAGCGTTCTGCTTTTTTCATTCCATCAAAGTTAAATTGTTATTGATTAATATTTAAGAATCGGAATCTTGACATTTATGCATCAATTCAGAATCGTTCACGTCTGCATCGTGATGCATCGGAAAAACGATTATTACCTCCACCCCTAGTTCTCATGTGAGGTGTGTGATAATTATTCTGATCCTAACACCGGAACACATACTTATTAACTACAGTGGTGTGAATTCCTGATTTCTCATTTTTTTGGATGTTTGTCACACTTAAATGTTTCAGATCATCAAACAAATTTAAATATTAGACAAAGATAACACAAGTAAACACAAAATGCAGTTTTTAAATGAAGGTGTTTATTATTAAGAGAAACAAAAATCCACATGTACATGGCCCTGTGTGAAAAAGTGATTGCCCCCTAAACCTAATAACTGGTTGGGCCACCCTTAGCAACAACAACTGCAATCAAGCATTTGCGGTAACTGGCAGTGAGTCTTTTACAGCGCTGTGGAGGAATTTTGGCATGCAGGCCATTTTTGCTCAGTCTCTTTCTTATGGTGGAGTCATGAACACTGACCTTAACTGAGGCAAGTGAGGCCTGCAGTTCTTTGGATGTTGTTGTGGGGTCTTTTGTGACCTCTTGGACGAGTCGTTGCTGCGCTCTTGGGGTAATTTTGGTCGGCTGGCCACTCCTGGGAAGGTTCACCACTGTTCCATGTTTTCGCCATTTGTGGATAATGGCTCTCACTGTGGTTCGCTGGAGTCCCAAAGCTTTAGAAATGGCTTTATAACTTTTTCCAGACTGATAGATCTCAATTACTTTTTCTCATTAATTCCTGAATTTCTTTGGATTGCAGCATGATGTCTAGCTTTTGAGGATCTTTTGGTCTACTTCACTTTGTCAGGCAGGTCCTATTTAAGCGATTTCTTGATTGAGAACAGGTGTGGCAGTAATCAGGCCTGGGTGTGGCTAGAGAAGTAGAGCTCAGCTTTCCAAAGATGTGACAAACCACAATTAATTTATGTTTTAATGGGGGGGGGGAGCACTTTTTCACACAGGGCCATGTAGGTTTGGGTTTTTTCCCCCTTAACAGTAAACACCTTCATTTAAAAACTGCCTTTTGTGTTTACTTGTGTTATCTTTGTCTGATATTTAAATTTGTTTGATCATCTGAAACATTTAAGTGTGACAAGCATACAAAAAAATGAGAAATCAGGAAGGGGCAAACACTTTTTCACAACACTGTATCTTCATGCTGCTAGTTCATCTTGACACTTTTCAACACTTCCATAAAACTTTTTGAACATATCAAATGGCTGCTCAGCCTTTATCAGAATAACTTCCTGACACTTATATTATTTTGCAGAACCCAGAGAAGCTGCAGTAAAGGTTTCATTACCACAAACAATACTGAGTTATAAAATCAGCAGCGAGCAACAGCCACATACGTAAAATAAAACAGGCAGATAAATAAATGAAATATTGTTCTTAGCTATTTGAATTCTTAATCTGTGGGCTGTAAATGTTTGGAATAACAGCTGTAAGCAGTTATGAATTCCACATGTATAATTGTGTCATTCATCTTTCACTTCTGTATGTACATTGCCATCACAATTTAGCTCAAATTTGTCTTTTATAGGACACCACTGATTCCCTGTGGGGTTATGTGTTTTCACTGAAGCTTATGGCTTTCATAATTTCACTTTTTTTAACTAATCTTGTGTGTATATTGCTAGTTTATAAACCCCACTTATTTTTAGAATTCATATTTTAAGTGTCTCTTTCTAGTGGGTGTGACTATCCTTATCAGAGCAACATTCCTAATAATTTTCATATAAATAAATTTGATGCACAATTGCTGGTTTCTCAAAAAATTGCCAGATTTTTTTAAGCTTAATTTGTCAGCTGTATTTGCTGAATAATGCTACTGCCCGGTGATCAATTACCAGAAAATGGGGCGCAAAGCGCACTTAAGGATTGTCTGTCGCCTGTTTGAGCCATAACTCCTGGAGTTCTTGACAGTATCCCACACATGGAGGCTACCATGCTTGGGGGCCTGGACTAAGAGTGGCTGGGAATGTGACGCAGGGTGAGCCAACTTTTTTTTCTCCAGGCATTGCTTTCCCTCCTTACGTATCGGCCTAGCAACTGAGTGAGCAGCCTGTCTGGCCGTTTGAGGCAGCGATGTCCCTGTCAGTTGAATCCATCCATTCACCCGTCCCATAAAAGACAAAGTAATGATCCAGACTTTACAAAAATAACAGACCTTATCGTACACAGACACACAAGCAACAGTTGCATTGATAGAGGTGACTTTGCTTCTGCGGTCTAAGTACCCACAGATATTTTCTGCACTTGTTTCATTAATCCTCTGTATCTTTGGCCCCATAAGCTTAATTTATTCCCACTGACCCGTGGCACCGTACTGGTTTTCGGTTTCTCCTGTGGGTGTTTGGAAAATCAGGCAGCACATGTGTCCTCACCCCTCGGGGGAAGTTTATGCTTTTGACCTGTCGCACACTTGAGTGTATTTGTTGGACTGATTTAGTGACATAGGTCAGTAAACGCACCATGTTTTTTTATTAGGAAAATGCAAATGACATTTTCATGAGATTATGAGAGCAGCTGTTATTGATTTGTTGTTTTCATTTCATCTTCGTGCAGAAGCAGTGTAGCAAAGTGGGCCTTTGTGATTTTTTTGTTTAATGTTGCACAGACAGTAAATACTAAATAGGACAATGTGGCGGGGAGAAAGAAATGTAAAGATATAGACATATTTTATCTCTGAAATATGTTCCCACACAACGCCTACATATGAATTAATTTGAAACTCGAGGGAATATTAAAGCTTCCCCATTATGCTCTCATCTTTCACTGAAAATAGATGATGCTGTATAGACACCGAATGTAGACCTGAAGTATGTGGAGCTTTAAATAGAGCTTTGAAATGAAACGGTTCATTCAGATACTGTATGAGCCACACGCATATGGAGCTAGGCAGCAGTTGTTATAGTAGCACTGCTCACTATGCTCATTTATAGGGTTTACACTGGTAGGGTTGTTAAACTACGATGTTCTTTCTCACCGTACACTGTATATCGCACTGTATCGTATAATTTTGTACTTATTATAGGCATTAAGAGTCTGCAAGAACAGACAAATTTGTTCTTTTTCTTGAGGTGGCAAGAACAAGAACAAAGTTAGTTCTGGGCGGGACATTTCATACTTCACAAGAAACACTAGTGTGGAACTCCTGGGAAATTTAAATTTCTGACCAATCACACAATAGTTGTCGGACACCACACAAGCAAAAACTTCTGCCCAGATGATGTGTCAAGAAGAAGCTGTAAGCACTCCCAAACCAGGGTTGCAAGAAAAGAAGGATGTCATTTTTTTCTTGCAGCCCTGGGAGAGAGAACAAATTTCTCTGTTCTTGCAGAGTATGTACAGGCCTTAAGACTTGGAACTGTGTGGAAAAGTGCATTTTATCTCCCCTTTAAAAGCCTGTTGGTAGACTTGTCACAAGCTTTGAACATTTCCTAGATACATCGTCCGTGTTTGTTCTCATATAAATATGGATGACATGAGAACTCTGCAAAAGTGAACCACGCACATTTTGATTGGAGTCTTGTGGCTAGATGCAGTAAAATAAGACCTGCCTAACCCCATTATTGTATGTGACATTTTACCAAACTGAAAGCTAAAAATCCTTTTTGAATAAATTTTCCAAAAGATATTTTCTGCCCTCATTAGTAGTTCTTATGATGTTGATGCATGTTTGAGTGTTTGTTCTTCAGATCAATTAGATTTTAATTAGTTAATTGATGCGATATAAACAGGTGTGTGGTTTACATTGAGTGTAATCGTAATTGGTCAGAATGGAGGGAGCCGCCTATGGGCTGCTGTATGACAACTCAATACCTTCATGGTCACCCCTTTGACGTGAAAGGGGTCCTTTGTTATGAGCAGAATATAGTGTAATCTGCATCTGCACAGGTTCCTCAGTATGAAGACAACCTTTCCTAAAGGCTCCAAAGTAGAGGTTGATTGTATGTATGTGTGCAAAGCTTGTTTGCATTTGCTGGCGAATTTATGCATTATGCAAAACTTGAATGCATAAATATATAACAACATGCAAACAAAAATGGTGACATTACAGCTGAGGTGGGAGAAAATTGAGGTCTGCTAATCCTCTAGCGTATAAACACAGTAAGAGGACTTAACTGTGCAGCAGTGTGGAATAATTGCATATTTATCCCGTGGAATCTGTTTTTTCAGTGGGAGATAGAAGAGGTGTTAATTTTACTCCTTTGAGATCAACAGCTTTGAGCAAAAAAGAGTGCTAAAATGTCACTTTGGCCTCTGGAAACTGGGGATGGCCAATATTAAATATTGTGACATTTAAAGTAAAGACACAATGGGATATTAAAAAAAACTAAAATACCCTGAGTCTGAAGTTCAGCAGGAAAACTGTGCTGATTTGCAGTTTGTGTGGAAGGGAACAAACATATTCATCTGCAGTAAATATCTTAGGGTTACAAGAACTGAAACTTGTGACACCTGTTCACTCTGAGCAGCTCCGCTTCACCTCTGACCCGCCTCAAATGACTCTGCTCCATGCCTGCAGCAAACATAACCTCTGTCTCCATGAACAGCGGGCCTGCTGCAGCTGTGTGCGGAATACTAAATTCTCTCTGTATAAAACTGATCTGTTTGTGTTGAAGGTTGTCAGAGCCTGAGGGAGTTTGAGGCTGCTGTTCATAATGTTTATGAGGAGTAAAGCACAACATTCAGGAGTAAAAAAAAAAAATGGGTGAATCACCTCCCACTTGAGATTTGGATGTAATGTAGATGGGAACTGAGATAAAGTGTTTGCTTTAATTTCTTATAGACAAAAAGGACATTTTTCCTCTTTCCTTTGTGTGGAAACCTAATGGCCTTGCAGCAGATTCTGGATCACTGGGTGTCAGCAGGCAGTCGGTAGAAGAACAGGCCCCCCATATGTGTCCTGCTGTGTTCAGACTTAATGAACAAATCAATGGGATGACATTCTCAGCAAGAGCTGAATGGATCACTGTTAGTGTTCCCCTTTGGCCCAGCTATGTTGTCAAGTGTTATAGATGTCATAACTGCCATGAAATCACTGACAGATGTGGTTAAAGTGCAGTATATTACACTTAGAGAAGTTCTTAGAAACTGATTTTTTATTTCATTGATGGCAACTAAATTAATCAGGATAGGCCCATCCTATGCCATACGCAAGCCCAGTCTCACAACAATGCATACAAGTTGCAAGTTTACCCACCCTTAGAAAATGTGTAATGCACACTTAAAAGTGGCTTTTTCTGTGTATATTTCACATTTTTGGAAGTGTCATAAAGGGGATACCCTGGCAGAGAGAAGAAAAGTAGCACAAACAGTGGAAAGTAGTGGAAACAGGGTCTTCAGATGGTAAAGTTAAATGGTTTAGTTTAAAAATGTCTTAAAACGAGACCCTCACCCTACCAGTAACCTAACCTTAACCATTACAGTAATGAGACATCAGCCAGGAAACAATAGCAACAGAAGGTTGTCTCAAGGTGCTAGACACATTAGGCATGAATCACATAATAAAAAAATCCAGAAAACCACAACAATCAAGTAACTCCCTACGAGCAAGCACAAGGTGACAGTAGGAAGGGAAAAACTCATAGGAAGAAACCTCCAGCAGAGCCTGGTTGGAGGATGATGGGACATGGAAGAAGAGACGAAAGAGTAGGCATAACAGTCATACAAACAACAATAACATACAACAACTAGAGCAACATTTACACAAATGCATCATGTGCAGAGATAAACAAATGGGATAGCCTCCCACCATCCTCTGTCCACCTTCTTGCAACGGTGCAATAGCAGTCTCAGTAAGGGTAGCAGAAGTGAATGTCGGACACACCACGTGAAACTGTGAGAATTACACTGTTTTCTGTAGTGGACCAATGTGTCAGTTACACGCCGTGATACTGGGTTGCATATACAGTACGCATTATTCTATCCTTTTAATGTTTTTGCAATTGCTTGTAGTGTGTAAGTTAAAGACACCATTTTTATTATTCTGGAGGAAGAATCTCTCACTATTTCATGCACACACCCTGAAATATATTTCTGCATCTCTCCTGCAGGATGGAATTTTTATTACGTGAAAACAACAAAAATTAGAGTAGGTGCAACACAAAGATTTGCCATAAAATGTCATATGCCATAAACTGCATATACTGTAAATATGACTGACATGCAGCCACTTATTTTCATTGTTGTAAAATAAAGCTCTACGTACTGGCTTTATGGTGCACAATACCGATTACAAAGCTGAGGGTGCTTTCACACCTAAATTTGTTTAATTTGGTCCGAATCAGTTGACAAGTTTGTTACTTTGTATCATTTTCTCCTCGGTTCGGCCCCCTTTCCCACAGGCAAAAATTGAGGCAGACCATAAGCAGACTAAATTGCATCACGTTAAATCCCGCAAGACTTACGTCAGAGCATTCCCCATTCTTATTGGTCAGATTTTTTTGCTGCAAGAACAAGAAAGGTAAATACAGGAAGTAGGATGACTACCGTGTATTTATGCATTTCGGGGAGAAAATAATACAAATCGTAGCATAATCTACGGGGGGTTTTCATTGCCCTTGTTATCGTTTATTACATATGTGCATATACCACTTTTGGCAAATCGTACAGTTTGAAAATGAAGCGCTGCTACAGATGGGAAATAACATGTTAACATTCATTAATCCTCCAGAACCGTGACGTGTTCAGGCACAGATATTTTCAAAGATCTATCAGGTATGTACAGTGACATAAAATGTTTTACCATTTGCCGCTGGTCCCGTTTTAGTGCGGTCGCTTTCTCACCTGCAGGACCACACCAGAGTTCGCCATTTAATTCGAACCGAGACCACCCCTTTCAGGTGGTCTCAGTACTGTTGTTTCGGTAAGCACTTGAGTGCGATTACCGTGTTCTCACCAGACAAAACGAATTGCACTAACGGAGAAAATGAACTTGAGTTTGATTGAAACGGACTAAAGCCTGCAGGTGTGAAAGCACCTTAAGGCTTGACATTGAATTTCTGCACAGACAGCTGCTAGTTATAGTCTATGCAGCAGCTAATGTGTAGCTCTGTTAAACCCAATCAATTATGTTCATGTCCAATCATGATCATACTCCCTTTTTAATATATTATCAAATGACTAATTAAAATCGAACTGAAAAGCAAACATACTTCAGAATGGGATAGAAACCATCTTTTGTTAAAAAAAAAAACTGAAGAGCATCTTTAGGCTGTGTGCCCACAGGCAGTTTTTTTTTCTACTGCAAGCACTATCTACTCTTTTTTTCCAGAGCACTTGAGCACTTTGGGGAAAAAAAAGGTCTGTGCCCCATATCTTGACCTGTCACAGCTCAGTGCTTTGCCATTTCATGTGAGGACTCTTTACTACATTACACAACAAACTGGTAAGAAAGCATACGTACATGTCATAAAACACCCTATTTAAGGGCTATTGAAGGACACCAAACGCTCACTGTGGTTTCTGCACATTTATTAACATAAAGACGAACCATACAAAAAACACTAAACATACACAAACAAGACTGGTGGAGCGCTGGAGGAGAGCAGGGCTCAACAACACAGGGGGACAGAAGCCTGGGAACGCCAGGCAAAGGGGAAGAATCCTAGCTGGAGCGCACCCGAAAGGCAGCGGGGCTCACAGCTGGAAATAAAGGGGAAACTAACCTGGCGGAGCACTCCCGTTCTCCTTGACAGCAGCACAAATACACTCAGAGCTGAGCAGGGCATCTGAGGACGGAGTAGTATGGAAGGCCACAACAATGGGGAGAGGTTGTCGTGCCCTAAAATACCCTTTCCAGATATGTGACAGGTGTGGATACATAAGTGGAGAAATTAACACAATCAATGACAGCTGCGCAGCACACAAACCAGTTTGACAGCTGGGCGCTGCGCAGCGCTATCAAAATAAAACCGAAACCGGAAGCCATAATGATACAAGAGCAACACAACCCCAAAATGTAAATAATAATACTACAAATACAAAATGACAATAATAAAACAGGAACCAAATACAACAGATAGGATAATCAAGGAGACAAGCAGACAGAAAAAGACTAAACTAGACTGAAGACTGGGCACGGTGCCCATCCGTGTCCAGGATCATGACAATACGCCCCTCTGAGCTTTTACTTGCATGGTATTCTTTTAGTGCAGTTTTGATTGGCCTCTTAAGAGAGGTGTGGTAGTGAGAAGCAATGCATCAGAAGTTAAACTTTTTTCAACTCTAGTGTTCCAGGCGTAGCAACAAAAACTGTTGACCGCCCAGAGTGTTAAATGTGCTGAGGACTTTTGAGTAATTTTAATGCTGTACTACATAGAAAATTAACAGAAAATGGATGCTTCCAGTGGAGAAAAATGCTTTCTGTGGACACACAGCCTTAGTTTTCAGTTTGGCAAGATGCCACAAACAGTAACTGTAATACACAGGCTTTTTCGTCCTATTGCAGTCCATCACCACAGGGCAATTAAGATGCTCAAGCTTCACATTTAAAGAAGCTCTCATCTCTTTATTTGCAGTGAACAAATGCATGATGTCTTTGCTATTGTCAGGTCTGATAGAAAAACTCTTTAATAATCATCCATTTATGCCACCTTTTTTAGAGTGGATATACAGTGTGAAGAACAAAATCTTGTAGCATAATTGCAGATTTAGGATCAGCTGCCAAAATGCCACAAAGCAGTCCACTGACATTTGACACCTGCATGAATCAGAGAGAATCTGTGTGCATTAGCGATTTCCCTTCATTTACAGAGACAGCTGTGTCTTTAAAATAACTCTGCTTTTATGCAGGACAGAGAAAAGTGGTACCTATCAACATTGGTGCCAAAAGCTCTCTGGATTCACCCAGTTTTCTCTTTGATGGTCGTTCTGACTCTGTCGCCATTTTCTCTTGGAGCTCCTAAAAGAGCAGATTAGAGCTACTTCAAAGAAAAAGATATTTTCTCTTCCTGTTCCCACCCAATAGCTCCCAAATGAAGGCAGGCCGATCTGAGTATGGCCACATAGCTGTTGGGTGTCTGACATTTAGCAACTGTATGCATGAATCTTCATGATGCAAGAACGCAAATTTTGTTTCTATGGTTTGTGTTATTTCATAAGTACTTATGGTGTAAAAATATAGAAAATGCCCATTATTTCATTCAGATGTTACTATTTAAGTAAAATGGGAAAAATTTGCATTTCATGAGGTCAGAAAATAAAACAATGTTGGTTATGAATTTATACAAAAGTGTACAAAAATGCAAAAAGCATTTTTAAATTTGAAAAGCTTGATGAATAATAATATTGAAGGTTTTGCCACTGACTTTATGCATAGGTAATTGGAAGTTAACACTTTCTGCCCAAGAGCAAGAAAAAGGTATTTAAAAAAAAAAAAAGTTGCATAAAAATCCTTTCTCATTGAGCACATTTTTACTTGCTTGTGCCCACACTGATTTTTCATTAACAAGGTTTCAGGATTTGAGGATTTATTTTAAAGAGTTCCACCCAGATTGCATTCAGTCATTAGAAATAAGACTAGGACGGCTTAAAGTCAGTGGAAATGCAGTGTTTGCAGGGTTATTTTTCCTTTGGACAGTTCGTTTTACTAGATTTCTACTCAACCAGACACTGCTGTTCAGACTGAGAAGACTATCAAATAACCAGAGAATTCACTATTTCATCCCTGAACAGTCGGTGGATAGAGTTTTTTATGGGTGTATGTTTCTGACTGGATATGTGTGATAAATTATTTCGAACGTGAATATCAGTTACAGGACCTCAATCTTGGTATCATTTGATTTTGATGATAAAATTTACGGGTGGTTGCTGAAGCAAAAACTCGGGTATGGGAGGAGTTTGGTGAGGCCATGGAACAAGACTTTTGGTCGGCCTCGAAGAGATTCTGGCAAACTGTCCAGTGGCTCAGGAGGGGGGAGCAGCTCCCTGTCCACGCTGTGTATGGTGCGGATGGGGCGCTGTTGACTTCAACTGGGGATATCGTCGGGCAGTGGAAGGAATACTTTGAGGATCTCCTCAATCCCACTGATACGTCTTCCACAGAGGAAGCAATGCTTGTGGATGAGGGGGATGACTCGCCTATCACAGGGGCTGAGGTCGCCAAGGTGGTTAAAAATGTCTTTGGTGGGACTTCCGGGAAGATGGCGGAGAGACATAACACTTAAACAAAGAGCTCTCCCTAGCCGGATTAAAAATCATCGGTAAATGGCCAACTCGACATAAATGAATCAATAAACTAAGGGATGAAAACACGAAGGAACCGGGCACAAGGACAAAAACAGGGTAAAATTGAAGAATTCCTCTCCAACAACGCAGGAAAAACCGCTGTACGCAAAGCCCAAAAAAACGAGATGTCCACAGCAGAGAAAATGGAGGACACCAGACTCGACAACATGAACGCTGGCATCGCCAGTTTGGGTGAAGAGTTGAGAGAATTCAAGCGACAGCTACAACAGGATTTAGCGGCTCTTAAGGAGGAACTGAAAAAAGAAATTAAGGAGGAAATCATGGACCTCCGAAGAGAAATGGAGCGTAAATTAACGGAAAACATGGAGGAGCTGCGCTCCCAGCGGGCGTGTATGACAGAAGCGCAGACCCGAATTTCGGAACTAGAAGATTGGAAAAGCGAGGCAAACGAACAACTACAGACCCTGACGACGCAAACGCAGAGGATGCAGGAGAAAATAAACGACTTGGAGAGCAGATCCCGACGAAGCAATATGCGCATCTTTGGAATTCCGGAGGGCATTGAAGGCAACTCGATGACAAAATTCATGGATCAGTTCTTAAAAAAAGAACTGGAAATACCCGGAGAAACGGATCTGCAGATTCAACGGGCGCACAGAACACCGGCACAGAACCCGAAAACAAACTCTCCACCCAGGTCAGTTGTGGTAAACTTTGTGAAATATGACATAAAGGAAAGAATCCTGACGCAAGCATGGAAAAAAAAGATACGAATCGGCGACAAACAGGTATTTTTTGACCATGACTACCCGACAGAAATCGTGCAGCAGCGGAAGAAATATGCCAATATTAAAAAAACGCTGAAAGAGAAAAAAATTAGATTCCAAACGCCGCTAACGAAAATGAGGATTCATTGGGAGGAAGGCACAAGAACCTACAACACGGCCGAAGAGGCAGCGCGGGATATGATGGAGCGGGGCCTTGAGGTGAGCGTGCCGAAGGAGACGGCTGGAGCAGCGGCGGCCCTGAACGCACCACGACAGACGGAGTGGAGACGAGTGAACGGCGGAAGAAGGGGGAGAGACGTAGAGCAGCGGGCCCAGGACAAGCTACAAGGCTTTCAACTGAAAGCCTAGATCATAACAAAGATTAAGAAAGGCACAGAAGAAATGAAGGCCAAGAAGACAAGGTAAAAGAGAAACAGACGGCTAGGAGAGGTTTAAGTGATATTTGTTGGACATTTCTAGACTTATGACTATTACTTTGATAGTAATTAGAAGTCTAGGGAGGGCCCTTCACTCTGTGAAGACAAACCCCCCACCCACCAACAGGGACCAGTGGGCAGAAGAAAGGCCCAAAGTACGGAGGTCGAGTTTTTTTAATGTGTTTTTATATAAATATGTGTTATTTTTGTTGTTAAAGGGGCTAGGAGCACAAGTTAAAAAAATGGAAAAACATGAATATGGGTAAAAATCTTAAGATAATGACACTAAACGTGAATGGTCTGAACTCACCTGTTAAAAGGGAAAGAATAATAAGAAAATTCAAGAAGGAAAAAGCTGAAATTATATTTATGCAAGAGACACATTTGAGCAAGGCAGAACATGTGAAACTAAAGAGATTTGGCTATAAGAACTCCTACTACAGTTCATTTAAGGGAGGAGCAAAAAGGGGGGTTATGATACTAATCTCAAACAAAATACAATTTGAAAGTGAACAGGAAATCCAGGATAAAGAAGGCAGGTATGTAATAATAAAGGGAAGAATAGATGGTATGCAGATTACATTAGTGAACATCTATGCCCCACCAGAAAGTGACAAGGGTTTTTTTCAACATCTGTTTGATCTCATAGCAACACACAGTGAAGGAGTCCTAATTTGTGGAGGAGACTTAAATGCTGTCATGGATCATGAAGTTGACACAACAAGTGTTAAGAAGACAAAAAAACATGTAACAAAGTTCATAAGAACCTCACTGGCAGAAATGGGTATGGTAGACATATGGAGGGACCTACACCCACTCGAAAAAGACTATACACATTATTCAGCAGCCCATAAAGTACACTCTAGAATAGATTACTTCCTTATGAATGAAGGTGACAGACACAGGGTGAGAAATTGTTGGATTGGAGGGGCAGAAATATCAGATCATAACCCTATATACATGGAAATATATTTAAACAATAGAAAACGACAAACAACATGGAAACTTAACGTAGGACTGTTAAATGATGAGAAAATGAAAGAAAGAATAAAAATAAACATAAACGAATATATCCAAGAGAATGACAATGAAGAAGTGGACCCAACAATACTATGGGACGCACTAAAAGTCGTGTTAAGGGGTAAATTAATTGTTGAAACAGGAAAAGCAAATAAGACTAAACTGGAAGCGTATGAACAAAGATGTGAGAGACTGAGGGAATTAGAACGTAAACATCAAAGCACAAATGATCCAAAAATATATCAAGAAATTAAAGAAGAAAAAACAAAGATAAAAGAAACACAAATGGATGAAATTGAAAGGAAAAATAGATATCTAAAGCAAAAATATTATGAAACGGGGCCAAAAGCCACAAAACTGCTGGCAAAACGGTTAAGAAAACAACAAACAATGAACAATGTATACAAGATTAAAGACCCCACCACAAATAAAACCACAGTTAACCCAGAAAACATCGAAGAAATTTTCCATAATTTCTACCAAGAACTATACTCGCAACCTGAAGAAACAAATACTAAAGATATCAAAAAATTTCTAGACACATTGGACTTGCCATCAATAGGAAATCAACAAAATGAAAAACTAACAGCAGAAATAACAACACAAGAGATCAGAGATGTGATTAAGTCACTTAAAAACGGTAAATCACCAGGTAGTGATGGATACCCATCTGAGTTTTATAAACTGTTTATAGAAGAACTCAGGCCACAACTCCTAAAGTCATTTAATTGGACGCTGAACAACAACAAAATACCTCCAACATGGAACGAAGCAATCATTTCAGTTATTTTAAAACCAGGGAAAGATAAAGAACAATGCGGAAACTATAGACCAATCTCTCTATTAAATGTAGATTATAAAATATACACAACAATTATATGTAAACGAATAAAGACATTCTTGACGGAATTGATAGAAGATGATCAAACTGGATTCATAGAGGGACGCCAAACACATGACAATATCAGGAGAACAATACATATAATTAACCAAATACATAAAGAAAAGAAAAGCGCAGTAATAATGAGTTTAGACGCAGAAAAAGCATTTGACAGGGTTAACTGGAAATTCCTATATAGTGTACTGGAGCGCTTTGGATTTAACGAAAAATCAGTACAATGCATAAGGACGCTATATCAAGAACCTGTGGCAAGAATCAAGCTAAACGGTAGCTTAACAGACAAAGTAAATATACAAAGATCAACTAGGCAGGGATGCTGCTTATCGCCCACCTTGTTTGCTCTGTTCATAGAACCATTGGCTCAAGCGATACGACAAAATAAGAAATTAAAAGGTGTAACAATAAAGGGGGCGGAACACAAGATTGGGCTATTTGCAGACGATATTATAGTTTACCTTGAACAACCAGATAAATCAATAATGGAAATGATGAACTTGATAGAAAATTTTGGAAAATTATCAGGATACAAGATAAACATAACAAAAACACAAATACTGACATTCCACTATAACCCTCTAAACCAGATAACTGATAAGATCAAACTAAACTGGAAGCAAAAAGAAATAAAATACCTTGGAGTGAACATACCTAAAGACCTAAGCAAAATATATAAAGCAAACTATGATAGGTTGGAACAAGAAATAAAAAAAGATATTGATAGATGGTCAATCTTAAATATGGATCTGAATTCAAAAATTGAGACAGTCAAAATCAGCATACAACCTAGATTACTTTACCTCTTCCAGGCTATACCAACAGAGATTCCAGATGCCCAATTCTCAAAGTGGGACAGGATGATATCGAGATTTGTTTGGGGAGGTAAAAAACCAAGAGTGAAATATAAAACCCTCCAATTACCAAAAGAGAAAGGAGGCATGGGCCTACCGAGTCTAAAGGAATATTACTACTCAGCACAAATAAGATATATCATATGTTGGTGCGACGAGGGATATGAGGCAAAATGGAAAGAAATGGAAAAGGAAATTGAGGGACTCCCAGTACAAAGCATAATAGGGGATAAAGATGCATATAAGCAAATCAAACAAATAGACCCAATCACTAAATTTACTTTAGAACTGTGGTATAAAATAGTACAAAAATATAATATAAGGGAAGACATAAAACTATTGAAATGGGTAGCATTTGACAGTCAGTTTGAACCGGCAAAACAAGATAGGGGATACAAAAATCTGGTGAACAAGGGAATCACAGCATGGGGCAATATCGGAAAAAAAGATCTCGGGAGCTTTGTAAATATCAGGAGAAAATTTAAATTAGAAAGATCGGAATTTTTCAGATATCTGCAGATGAGAGATTACTATATGAAGAAGATTAGGCATAACCTCCAAACAGATGTGAACGAGATTATACAACTTATTTTAAGCTCATATGCAGGAAATAAAATAAGAATTATTTCAAAACTATATCAGAAACTTATGACAAACAATCATACAAGTAACTATATAAAGGAGAAATGGGAGAAAGAGCTCAATTTAAACATAACAGAAGAAAGCTGGCAGGAAATATGGAAAACACAACACACATCAACAAATTCAAGGGCATGGAGGGAATTTGGATGGAAAAACCTGATTCGCTTTTTCATTACACCACAGATTCAAGGAAAATATTCAAATACCCAATCTTTATGCTGGAGGGGATGTGGGGCTCAAAATGCAGACCACTCACATATGTTTTGGAAATGCTACAAAATATCATCATTTTGGAAATCTATGCATGTGACAATACAGAGGATATTAGGATATAATATACCAATGAACTGTAACCTGATGTACTTATGTGATCTTAAAAAAGACAGTGTTATACAGGCTGAGGACAGATATCTAGTTAAAATCTTGTTGATTGCATGTAAAAAAACTATCACAAAAAAATGGCGATCAGAAGTTCTTCCTGACCAAGAACAATGGACTGACATTGTTGAGGACATACGTATGATGGAAAAACTAACATATCGACGAAGAATGCAAGAAGGAATATGGGAGAAAAAATGGCGGAAATGGACACACTACAAAGTGCAACAACGAGGCAGAAATTGAAAGAATAACCAAAGACACTGAAAAAACCAGAAGAATTAAGAGATGGAAACTAAAAACTTGATGCTCCAACATTTGTCCCCCCCCCCCTTTTATTTTTTATTTTTTATTTTTATTTTGTTTATTTTTTTTTATTTTTCCCTACCCTAACCCCTTTGTTTTTTAAATGTAGAATGTGATCTGAATGCATTATATATGATGAAAAATGAATAAAAATCTAAGTTACAAAAAAAAATGTCTTTGGTGGCCGGGCCCCGGGGGTGGATAAGATTCGCCCTGAGTACCTCAAGGCCCTGGATGTTGTAGGGCTGTCATGGTTGACACGCCTCTGCAACATTGCATGGAGGTCGGGGGCAGTGCCTTTGACATGGCAAACCAGGGTGGTGGTTCCTCTCTTCAAAAAAGCGGACCGGAGGGCGTGCTCCAACTTCAGAGGGACCACACACCTCAGCCTCCATGGGAAGATCTATGCCAAGGTACTGGAGAGGAGAGTCCGGCCGTTGGTTGAACCTCGGATTCAGGAGGAGCAATGTGGTTTTCGTCCTGGCCGTGGCACATCAGACCAGCTCTTTACCCTCTCGAGAATTCTCGAGGGTTCATGGGAGTTTGCCCAACCAGTTTACATGTATTTTGTGGACTTGGAGAAGGCATTCGACCACGTCCCTTGTGGTTTTTTGTGGGGGGTGCTTCGGGAGTATGGGGTATTAGGCTTGTTGTTGCGAGCTATTCGGTCTCTGTACGACTGTTGTGAGAGTTTGGTTTGTATTGCCAACACTCGATCGGACTCATTCCCAGTGAGAGTTGGACTCCACCAGGGCTGCCCTTTGTCACCGATCCTGTTCATAAAAATTATGATTTCTAGGCACAGCCAGGGAATGGAGGGTGTCATGCTTGGTGACCACAGGATCTCATCTCTGTTGTTTGCAGATGATGTTGTCCTGTTGGCTTCATCCAGCAATGACCTACAGTTCTTGCTGGGACGGTTTGCCGCTGAATGTGAAGCGGCTGGGATGAGAATCAGCACAAGTCCATGGTCCTCAGCCAGAAAAAGGTGGATTGTCCTCTCTGGGTTGGGGACAGGCTCCTGCCCCAAGTGGAGGAGTTTAAGTATGTCAGGGTCTTATTCACGAGTGAGGGGAGAATGGAGTGAGAGATTGACACACGGATCGGAGCAGCATCTGCAGTGATGCGGATGTTGTACCAGTCTATTGTGGTGAAGAGGGATCTGAGTTCTAAGGCAAAGCTGTCAATTTACCAGTCAATCGACGTTCTTACTCTCACCTATGATCATGAGCTTTGGGTAATGAGCGAAAGAACAAGATCGCAGATACAAGCGGCTGAAATGAGCTTTCTCCGTAGGATTGCTGGACTCACCCTCAGAGACAGGGTGAGGAGCTCAGTCATCCGGGAGAGGCTCAGAGTAGAACCGCTGCTCCTCCACATTGAAAGGAGCCAGCTGAGGTGGTTTGGGCATCTGATTAGGATGCCTCCTGGACGCCTCCTGCTTGAGGTGTTTCAGGCACGTCCCATTGGGAGGAGACCCCAGGGCAGACCCAGGACTCACTGGAGAGACTATGTCTCCCAGCTGGTCTGAGAACGCCTTGGTATCCTCTCTGAAGAGCTGGAGGAGGTGGCTGGGGAGAGGGAAGTCTGGGCTTCTCTGCTTGAACTGCTGCCTCCGCACCCCGGACCTCCGGAAAAGTGGTAGAAGATGGCTGGATGGATAAAATTTACTAATTGTGACAACTGCCAAAAAAACTAAGTAAATGGAAGAAGAAATCAGGTTTTAAAATATATTTGATTTTACTTTATTTAATATCAAACCACTAAATCCAAATTACTTATTTTATTGCTAACAAAGCAGTTTCCCCCATGATTTTGATTTTAATGCCCAGTGATATTGGGCAGTAAATCAAGTGTACTGAACAGAATGAGAAAATATAATATTATCTTGGTGTTTGCATTTCACGTTATTATTTTTCCCTCTTGAAAAACACTTGTTAACACAGCAATTTTTGGACATTTACACTACCGGTCAAAAGTTTTAGAACACCCTGATTTTTCCAGTTTTTATTGAAATTTATACAGTGTGTTTCAACACTACTTTTTATTGCAGACAGAGGGGGTTGTGAGTAATCAAGAAAAGTTGGGACACCTGTAGGAATTGGTGGTACCAATTTTCAAGGCTTGATCAACCTCCACTGCTGCAGAACAGCTTTAAGTTTTTAACACATTTCTTGTTCCCTGAAAAAGGCCTTTTTGTATAATTTTGAGATGTACATTATTTTTCATTTGTGGGTTACCTTACCTTTTGTTTTAACCTCTGGCATTTCAGCACTTATCTTCTTACCATTTCAAGCTATTCACTGGATTTGAACTGCTTGAATTTCAGTAAAACACTGGAAAAATTGGAATGTTCTAAAACTTTTGACCAGTAGTGTATATAACAAAAATAACCAAATTGGGCAAATTCACATCACTGTTTTTGCTTCCAGTTTGAGGTTTCAATAGATCATGAATCTTGTTTCCAATCATGTAAGTCAAACAGAGCTTCCAATCCCAAGGCTCTTTGCATAACTGTCCGCCATGAGTCATATTTAAACTGAGCAAGCCATGGAAAGAGTTGAAACATTTGCACTTTAATAATGCAAATGTTTTAAGATGGAACAGAAAAGAATGTTATTTGCTTTGAGTCTGCCCCTTTGACCTATCTTCAAAGCAGATATTTTAACTCATTGAAGCAGGAAGGGGAAAAACTGGAAGTAATACAGGAAAAAATGATGGCCATGTTCCATTTAGACAAGCGCTTTCCAGGTTCTTTGTATGGTGAATGCATGATTGCAAGGTCTCATGTTGTGCAAAATGGTGTTATTGTGGGCTTTTACCATATAAAATCCATCCTTAGGTCAAAGATATACTGTTAAAATATTCAAACTATGGTTGTGTATCGATTTTTTTTTAATTAGCTAATTAATTACAGATTTCTCTGTAATTAATTGTGATTAATTGCTATTTTTTTTTAAAAATCGATACACAACCATAGTTTGAATATTTTAACAGTATATCTATGACCTAAGGATGCATTTTATATGGTAAAAGCCCACAATAACACCATTTATTCATTTGCTTTTTGGGTTTTGTCAGGGTTCGTAAAAGGTCCCCAACAGTTTTGTCATAAAGGTTCTTAAACGGCTGCTGGTGTTGACTCCTTGGTGAACCAAAAAGAACTTAAGCGACACACGTTACACCCATTTGCAAACATGTTACAACCGTTTGCAAACACAACTATTTTGCAAACATTTGCAACTGTTTAGGGAAAAATAAAAGGAAAACTGTTTCTGACCTTAAAAACTGTTGGCAAACTGTTTGGCAACCTTTTATAAATCCTGACGAAACCCAAAAAGTGCAACATTCAGCAACATTTGCCACTCTGAGAACGGGTAAACTTGAGAAAAAGAATCAATGAAAAAGAAATATACGATAGAAACTTTCATTGGCTTCACTGAATATACCTGTGACGCTCATATTCAACAAAAATACTGCTAGAGCAGGGGTCCCTGATTAATTTTCAAACTACAAAGGTAAATTTCTTAATTATCTCAACAGTTGAAAGTATAAACAAACTGAGCCCTTCTCAACTGATTTCCAGAGAACATACATAATACTGACCTTAATGGTTTATTCCTTTTATAGGCTATATCAAAGTGAGTTTTGGAGTTGGTTTTCCTCTGGTCACTCTCACAGAAACTCTCCCTTTTTTTATGCTCTTGAGTGAGCAGCACCAATCACTGAGCATTACAATGGGTGTGTGGGATTGAAGTGGGGTGAGTGCTGAAATCCGGAAAAACAAGACCTACTCTTCTTTCAAGCTAAAGTTACAGTCACAAAGATTCTTACAATGGGTTCGTAAGAATCTCCCAGTTCCTGTGAATTCTGGAGTTTGCAGACATTCATGGAGGGAGGCATAGTTTCTTACGGCTGCTGTTCAGTTTGCAAGAGCAACTTGAGGCATTCTTGAGAAGTGAGGTGCTTTCCTGTTGTACAATGGCCCTAGAGTTTTTACGTTCTTCATAAGAGTGCCTTGTGATCTTCCTACAGCATACTTACTGCCATCTTATGAAAATTTTTGCATAACTCATGGCACTCTCAAGTTGTTGGTAGGAAGCTCATACAGATTTCGACGCATTTTGTGAAATGGTAACAAAACGAAATGGTCCAAAAAATGTTCATATGGTGTTCGCAGCCGTTCGTAAGGGTATTTGTGACAATAGCTGAAGCCAGCTGCTGAGACAAACCAGTCACAACTGTCGACACCATTTCAGGATGTGACCTGAGAGTGTGACGTTTGTTTAAATGCGTTAATTGGCCCTCTCATGGATCGTCACCTTATCGTGGTGGGAGGTTTGCATCCCCTTGTGATCCCAGGAACTATGTTGTCCAAGGCAGTTTGCCTCTGGTAGGGTCACCCAAGATAAACTGGTCCTGGATGAAGGGCCAGACTAAGAACGATCCAACAGACTCTCATGATGAATGTTCGATCAAGGATTCAGTATACCCCGCCCGGTTTGGGGTTAACAAGGCCCCACCCTGGAGCCAGGCCTGGCGGAAGGGCTCGATGGCTAGTGCCTGGTGGCTGGGTTTCTGCCCATGGGACCCGGCCGGGCTCAGACCGAAGGAGCTACATGGGTCCGCCCTCCCGTGGGCTCACCACCTGCAGGAGGGACCATGGGGGTCTGGTGCTATGTGGATCAGGTGGCGGTCGAAGGTAGAGACCTATGCGGTCTGATCCCAGGCTTCCTAAACTGGCTTTTGGGATGTGGAATGTCACTGCTCTGGTGGAGAAGGAGCCTGAGCTGATGCATGAGGTTGAGAGATACCAGCTAGATATAGTCGGCCTCACCTCAACACACAGCTCTAGTTCTGGAACCAGTCTCCTGGAGAGGGGCTGGAGCTTGGCCTACTCTGGAGTTGCCCCTGGCGAGAGGCGACGAGCAGGGATGAGTATTCTTGTATCCCCCCACCTTGCTGCCTCTATATTGGAGTTTTCCCCGGTGGATGAAAGGGTCGTTTCCCTGTGCCTTCAGGTTAGGAAATGGGTCCTGACCATCATTTGTGCCTATGCACCAAGTGATGGTTCAGAGTACCCATCCTTTTTGGAGTCTCTGACTGGGGTGCTGGAGGGTGCTCCTCTTGGAGACTCCATTGTCCTACTGGGGGACTTCAATGCGCACGTGGGCAACGCCTGCCTGATCGGAACCCAAGTGGTGTTCAGTTATTGGACTTCTGTGCTAACCACAGTTTGTCCATAACGAACACCATATTCAAGTATAAGAGTGTCCATATGTGCACCTGACACCAGGACACCCTAGGTCGCAGGTCAATGATCGATTTTGTTATTGTGTCATCAGACCTGCGACCATATTTCTTGGACACTTGGGTAAAGAGAGGTGCAGAGCTGTCAACTGATCACCACCTGGTGGTGAGTTAGATCCAACGGCAGGGGAGGATGCCATTCAGACCTGGTAGACCCAAACGTGTAGTGAGGGTGTGCTGGGAACGTCTGGCTGAGGCCTCTGTCCGGGAGGTGTTTAACTCCTACCTCCAGAAGAACTTCAACCACATTCTAAGGGAGTCTGGAGACATGCAGTCTGAATGGGCCATGTTCTCCACCTCCATTGTTGAAGAGGCTGCCCAGAGCTGTGGCCACAAGGTTGTCGGTGCATCTCGTGGTGGCAACCCCCTAACCAAGTGGTGGACACCAGTAGTGAGGGGGGCCATTAAGCTGAAGAAGGAGTCCTATCAGGCTTGGTTGGCTTGTGGGACTTCTGAAGTAGCTGAGGTATACCGGCAGGCCAAGCGGAGTGCAGCTCAGGTGGTTGCTGAAGCAAAAACTTTGGGTGTGGGAGGAGTTTGGTGAGGCCATGGAACAAGACTTTCAGTCGGCCTTGAAGAGATTCTGGCAAACTGTCTGGTGGCTCAGGAGGGGGAAGCAGCTCCCTGTCCACACTGTGTATGGTGCAGATGGGGCGCTGCTGACTTCGACTGGGGATATCGTCAGGCGGTGGAAGGAATACTTTGGGGATCTCCTCATTCCCACTGACACACCTTCCACAGAGGAAGCAAGGCTTGTGGATGAGGGGGACGACTCGCCCATCACAGGGGCTGAGGTTGCCAAGGTGGTTAAAAAATTCCTTGGTGGCCAGGGCCTGGGGGTGGATAAGATTCGCCCTGAGTACCTCAAGGCCCTGGATGTTGTAGGGCTGTCATGGTTGACACACCTCTGCAACATTGCGTGGAGGTCAGGGACAGTACCTTTGGCATGGTAAACCGGGGTGGTGGTTCCTCTCTTCAAGAAAGGGGACCAGAGGGTGTGCTCCAACTTCAGAGGGATCACACTCCTCAGCCTCCCTGGGAAGGTCTATGCCAAGGTGCTGGAGAGGAGAGTCTGGTCGTTGGTCGAGCCTCGGATTCAAGAGGAGCAATGTGGTTTTCGTCTTAGCCATGGCACATCAGACCAACTCTTTACTATTTCGAGAATCCTTGAGGGTTCGTGGGAGTTTGCCCAACCAGTTTACATGTGTTATGTGGTAGTCCCTAGCACTAGGCTCAGAACCAAAGGTGATAGAGCCTTTGCTGCTGTTGCTCCCAGACTTTGGAACACTTTGCCATTTGAACTTAGATCTGCACCTTCCATTGATGTTTTTAAGAACCAACTGAAGACCCACCTTTTTAGCCTGGCTTTTTACCAACTACAGTGGGGTAAAAAAGTATTTAGTCAGCCACCAATTGTGAAAGTTCTCCCACTTAAAAGATGAGAGAGGTCTCCAATTTTCATCATAGGTATACCTCAACTATGAGAGACAAAATGAGAAAAAAAAATCCAGAAAATCACAATGTCTGATTTTTAAAGAATTTATTTGCAAATTATGATGGAAAATAAGTATTTGGTCAATAACAAAAGTTCATCTCAATACTTTGTTATTTACCCTTTGTTGGTAATGACAGAGGTCAAACGTCTTCTGTAAGTCTTCACAAGGTTTTCACACACTGTTGCTGGTATTTTGGCCCATTCCTCCATGCAGATCTCCTCTAGAGCAGTGATGTTTTGGGGCTGTCGCTGGGCAACACGGACTTTCAACTCCCTCCAAAGATTTTCTATGGGGTTGAGATCTGGAGACTGGCTAGGCCACTCCAGGACCTTGAAATGCTTCTAACGAAGCCACTCCTTCATTGCCCGGGCAGTGTGTTTGGGATCATTGTCATGCTGAAAGACCCAGCCACGTTTCATCTTCAATGCCCTTGCTGATGGAAGGAGGTTTTCACTCAAAATCTCACCACACATGGCCCCATTCATTCTTTCCTTTACACGGATCAGTCGTCCTGGCCCCTTTGCAGAAAAACAGCCCCAAAGCATGATGTTTCCACCCCCATGATTCACAGTAGGTATGGTGTTCTTTCTTCTCCAAACACGACAAGTTGAGTTTTTACCAAAAAGTTCTATTTTGGTTTCATCTGACCATATGACATTCTCCCAATCCTCTTCTGGATCATCCAAATGCTCTCTAGCAAACTTCAGTCGGGCCTGGACATGTACTGGGGGACACGTCTGGCACTGCAGGATTTGAGTCCCTGGCGGCGTAGTGTGTTACTGATGGTAGCCTTTGTTACTTTGGTCCCAGCTCTCTGCAGGTCATTCACTAGGTCCCCCCGTGTGGTTCTGGGATTTTTGCTCACCGTTCTCGTGATCATTTTGACCCCACGGGGTGAGATCTTGCGTGGAGCCCCAGATCGAGGGAGACTATCAGTGGTCTTGTATGTCTTCCATTTTCTAATAATTGCTCCCACAGTTGATTTCTTCACACCAAGCTGCTTACCTATTGCAGATTCAGTCTTCCCAGCCTTGTGCAGGTCTACAATTTTGTTTCTGGTGTCCTTTGACAGCTCCTTGGTCTTGGCCATAGTGGAGTTTTGAGTCTGACTGTTTGAGGTTGTGGACAGGTGTCTTTTATACTGATAACGAGTTCAAACAGGTGCCATTAATACAGGTAACGAGTGGAGGACAGAGGAGCCTCTTAAAGAAGAACTTGCAGGTCTGTGAGAGCCAGAAATCTTGCTTGTTTGTAGGTGACCAAATACTTATTTTCCACCATAATTTGCAAATAAATTCTTTAAAAATCAATGTGATTTTCTGAAAAAAAATTTTCTCATTTTGTCTCTCAAAGTTGAGGTATACCTATGATGAAAATTGGAGACCTCTCTAATCTTTTAAGTGGGAGAACTTGCACAATTGGTGGCTGACTAAATACATTTTTGCCCCACTGTATGTGTTGATTATATTTTTTATGTGTTTTTTGCTGTTTACTTTGTTCTTTTACTGTTTTATGTGCCTGTATTTTTAATTGCTTTGTTATTGTATTTTACGGTCTTTTTTGTTTGTTATCATGTTAAGCACTTTGTGACTTTGTCTGTGAAAGGTGCTCTGTAAATAAACTTATTATTATGTGTTTTGTGGACTTGGAGAAGGCATTTGACCATGTTCCTCATGGTTTTTTGTGGGGGGTGCTTCGGGAGTATGGGGTATCGGGCTTGTTGTTATGAGCTATCTGGTTTCTATACGACCGTTGTGAGAGTTTGGTTCGTATTGCCAACACCTGGTCAGACTCATTCCCAGTGAGAATTGGACTCCACCAGGGCTGTCCTTTGTCATCAATCCTGTTCATAATTTTTATGGACAGGATTTCTGGGCGCAGCCAAGGAACAGAGGATGTCATGTTTGGTGACCACAGGATCTCATTGCTGTTTGCAGATGATGTTGTCCTGTTGGCTTCATCCAGCAATGACCTACAGATCTTACTGGGACGGTTTGCAGCTGAGTGTGAAGTGGCTGGGATGAGAATCAGCACCTCCAAATCCGAGTCCATGGTCCTCAGCCAGAAAAAGGTGGATTGTCCTCTCCGGTTTGGGGACAAGCTCCTGCCCCAAGTGGAGGAGTTTAAGTATCTCAGGGTCTTATTCACGAGTGAGGGGAGAATGGAGCGAGAGATCGACAGACGGATCGGAGCAGCATCTGCACAGCCTCTGCAGTGATGCAGACATTGTACTGGTCATTGTACTGGTTGTGGTGAAGAGGAAGCTAAGCTCTAAGGCAAAGCTGTTGATTTTCTGGTCAATCGACGTTCCTACCCTCACCTATGGTCACAAACTTTGGGTAATGACCGAAAGAATGAGATCGTGGGTACAAGCGGCTGAAATGAGCTTTCTTCGGAGGATTGCAGGACTCACTCTTAGAGATAGGGTGAGGAGCTCAGTTATCCGGGAGAGGCTCAGAGTAGAACCGCTGCTCCTCCACATTGAAAGGAGCCAGTTGAGGTGGTTTGGGCATCTGATCAGGATGCCTCCTGGACACCTCCCACTTGAGGTGTTTCGGGCATGTCCCACTGGGAGGAGACCCTGGAGCAGACCCAGGACTCACTGGAGAGACTACATCTCCCAGTTGGTCTGGGAACACCTTGGTATCCTCTCTGAAGAGCTGGAGCAGGTGGCTAGGGAGAGGGAAGTCTGGGCTTCTCCGCTGCCTCTGCGACCCGGATCGCCGAAAAAGCGGTAGAAGATGGATGGATGGATGGATGTCATTAATTGGCCTTAAAGTAATCAAAAAAGTTAATGTATTAAATATCCCAGCCCTAATTAAAACAAGCAGCTTTTCTTAATACCACACACTTGGAAAATGAACAATATGGGAAGTTTAATAGGACATTTAATGGAACAGTTGTTGCACCCAAGCTTTTTTTTGCTGTGAAAAAAGTTTTCTGATTTGACTGAGGTGCGTTAATTTTCCAGCCTGCAGATTATTTTTTTAAATACTTGCTTCTCTTCCTTTTCTTAGCAGCTTTCAAGCTGGCTTTGTAAATGCTGATTGGAGTCTCCCTTGCTGCTGTTTTCAGGCATTTTAATTAACAAATAGGATCCAGGACTTCATTTTTTTGCCAGTATGAAGACTTTGAACATGGATCCAGCCAAACTCATTACAGTACTGCACCTCTGGCACCAAAAGCCCTTTTGGCATGATGAACCTGGCCACGACTTTTTGGTTAAAGGCATCTGTGCCTCGACTGAAGTATCATGGTTACACATGAGCATTAATAGAGGCTTGTAAAAGACGCTGATAAGCACTCTGCGGTTATTTGTTACTCCTACACAATTAACCAAGTCTGTACGCTTAATTAGACTTTCTCTTGGCCACATTTTCCTCCCACGCTCTCAGCTCCCAGACTCCTAAAATGGTCTCTGTCAGCTGCATCCATTTTTCCACCTCCTCTCTGGATGAGCTGTATCACTCTGTGGGCAAAAATACACGATCCTTTGACAGTGGGTGCTTCAAGATTTGGAGACTGTGGGGCTGTGTAACGTTGCTTTACTTAGATCTTTTTATGTGAGTGCCCTTTTTTATCCACCTTGCCTACTTGTTACCAAAGCTGTGACAACCAAGCATAGTATCACTCATTCTAGTGTGCAGAGTAAATGTATGCGAAGGTGAAATACAGTTTGATGTTTATCTTTTATTTATTTTAAAGTAAGACTATGGAAGAATTTCACCCTGGGGCCCCTTAGCTGTGTTGTAAATAATTGTCATGGTGCATTTGTTTACAACCTGATGGACAAGGAATCAAAAAATTTGGAAAAACTGCTTCATTTAGAAACCTAAAAAACCTAATATGATGGACATTAGCATTTGGTCAGTCTCTGAAAAAGCAAGCTAGTTGGCTTCATCATATAGTTAGCTGCTGACTAATACCATGCCTTATGATTAACTAATATAAGGCAAAACATGCCACTTGTAGTCTTTTTAGTGTTTCTACCCAAACAGCAAAGTTACATATCGCTGTTACAGGCGATGACGTCACACTGAGACTATGGTGGTAGTGAGGGTCACCCGGTTCAAGCGATGATATAAGATTAAAAGGATTTTGTAAACATTATGTTAAGGGGGAACTTTTACTCATTTGGTTAGGAAATGTTCATGATTTATTACAATAAAGTTAAATAACTAATAACTAAAGGTGGGAGCAGGAAGGTTTTTGGACAAAAGCAGTGATGCGGAAATATTAAAGTTGAGGGCACTTGGAAAGCACAAACTTCCACCAAGGTCTGTCTGTCTGTGTGTTTGTTTGTGAGCAGAATTATGCAAAAAGTACTAGTCATATTTTTATGAAATTTTTAGTTGAGGTGGCCCTTGGGCTATGGATGAACCCATTAAGATAAAATAAGACAATCGTTTTAGTCTCACAGCAGGGAATTTTATGGTATTAAAGCAGCAGAAGGATAGTAGCACTCGGAGTAATAATAAATAATAAAATAGTACAAAAACAATACAGTGGACATAAAGAAGTCTACACACCCTGTTCAAATGCCAGGTTTTTGTGATGTAAAAAAATGAGACCAAGAGAAATCATTTCAAAACTTTTTCCACCATTAATGTGATCTATAATGTATAGAACCCAATTGAAAAACAAACTGAAGTCTTTTAAGGGGAAACATAAAAAATAAAAAACTACAATAACCTGGTTGCATAAATATACACACCCTGTTATAACTGGGCTGTGGCTATATTCAGAATTAACCAGTCACATTCAAACTCATGTTAAATGGGAGTCAGCACACACCTGCCACCATTTAAAGTGCCTCTGATTAACCCCAAATAAAGTTCAGCTGTTCTAGTAGGCTTTTCCTGATATTTTTGTAGTCTCATCTTACAGCACAAGCCATGGTCTGCAGAGAACTTCCAAAGCATCAGAGGGATCTCATTGTTCAAAGGTATCAGTCAGGAGAAGGGTACAAAAGAATTTCCAAGGCATTATATATACCATGGAACACAGTGAAGATAGTCATCATCAAGTGGAGAAAATATGGCACAACAGTGACATTACCAAGAACTGGACGTCCCTCCAAAATTAATGAAAAGGCAAGAAGAAAACTGGTCAAGGAGGCTGCCAAGAGGCCAACAGCAACATTGAAGGAGCTACAGGAATTTCTGGCAAGTACTGGCTGCCTACTACATGTGACAACAATTTCCCATCTTCTTCATATGTCTGGGCTATGGGGTAGGGTGGCAGGACAGAAGCTGTTAGAAAAATTTCTCTAAACCTTCAGTCAAAAACCAGGCTGGATCAGAGTTTCAGCAAATTTAATTACACTGGCCAGTGGAGAACAATACAAAAATAGTCTCAGAGCCTATTCGTGCACCATTCTGACTCACACACATCATTCAGTTCTTTAAGCTCTCCGTTATCTGAGAGGTGGAGGAGCATTTTGTCCATCATGATTGGTCCAGTACATCTGGTCAAAACTTGGTGTACAGATTATCTTTTTCTCAGGAACCATGATGCTCACTCAGTACTAGTCACATGGGAGCTGCAGAGAATGGACTAAAAACAAGGTGATAACTGATACAGCTGCATCCTTGACACTTTTACACAGACTCTGAGGCAGACTCTGAGACAAAGCAATTCACAAATATAAGACAAATACAAAATTTTTCTATCAAAAGCCTTACGAAGAAAAACATCCAAGCCCGGCTACATTTTGCAAAAACGTGTTTGAAGTCTCCCAAATGCATGTGGGAAAATGTGTTATGGTCCTGTGAAACCAAGGTTGAACTTTTTGGCCATAATTCCAGAAGGTATATTTGGCGCAAACACAACATTGTTCATCACCAAAAGAACACCACACTTACAGTGAAGCATGGTGGTGGCAGCATCATGCTTTGGGGCTGTTTTTCTTCAACTGGAACTGGGGTCTTAGTCATAGTGGAGGGAATTATGAACAGTTCCAAATACCAGTCAGTGTTGCCACAAAACCTTCAGGCTTCTGCTAGAAAGCTGAAAATGAACAGGAATTTCATCTTTCAGCACGACAATGACCCAAAACACACATCCAAATCAACAAAAGAATGGCTTCACCAGAAGAAGATTAAGGTTTTGGAATGGCCCAGCCAGAGTCCAAACCTGAATCTTATTGAACATCTGTGGGGTGATCTGAAGAGGGCTGTGCACAGGAGATGCCCTCACAATCTGACAGATTTGGAGCATTTTTGCAAAGAAGAGTAGGCAAATATTGCCACATCAAGATGTGCCACACTGATCGACTCCTACCTAAAAAGACTGAGTGCTGTAATAAAAGCCAAATGTGCTGCAACAAAGTATTAGTTTAGGGGTGTGCATATTTATGCAACAAAGTTATTGTAAGTTTTTTATTTTTCCCCTTAAAAGGTTTCAGTTTGTTTTTCAGTTGGGTTGTACAAGTTATAGGTCACATTAGTGGTGGAAAAAGTTTTGAAATGATTTATCTTGGTCTCATTTTTTTACATCACAAAAACCTGGCATTTGAACAGGGGTGTGTAGACTTTTCATATCCACTGTATATACACAGTGCAAGGAGTGCAAAGAAAAAATAAGTAAAATTGTTTTTACAGTTAAAAATAAGTAAAATAGTATTTACAGCATTAGTAAGCTGTTAGAATAAATTATTCAGCAATATATATATATATATTAACAGTATATTTCACAGTTGAATGAGTACAGCGAGGTTGCGATCTTCAATAATAATTACTTTAACAGTGTATTGGAAAGGAATATTATTTATTTGTGCAAAGTAGTAGTTGTATTATGCGCAGTCTCTATGAGCAGTGCAGATTGGAAAGTCTGACAGCAGCAGGTAGAAAGGACTTGCGAAACCTCTCCCTCGTGCATTGGAGCAGCCTGCTGCTAAATGAGCTGCTCAGTGCACTCAATGTTGTTGGAAGTATATGTGGTGTACCAAGATGGTGCCAGGTACACCCTGGGTGTAGTGGGGGTGACAGCCCGCCTTTCCGGTTCTGCCATCACCCAGGGTATAAAGGGCTAGGGCGGAAGAGGCTCTGCCTCTTAAGCCATTGACCCCTTGGTCTGTACGGATCACCTGTTGTTTGGTTCTTGTTATAATATAGTTTTGTTCACTGCACCTCCTGCCTGATTATTTGTGAGCCCAAGTTATGGACAAAACATTTGGCGATGAGGAGAAAAGAGGTATGGAACGAGCTGTCACTGCTTTTCGGCCATTTTTAGAGGTCCTGGGTGAGCCACCCATACCCTGGGCTAGTTGGTACGCGACTTTCCAGTCGCGACTGGTGGCTCTTAACCTTGGTAAGCTCGAGAAACTGCATGCAAGGGCTATATCAGTCCATAATCTTGGCATGGAGGGTCAAGGAATCCTCGGTACACCAGGAGGAGCTGATAGTTTTGAAGACGTGGTGGAGCTAATGGCACACTACTTTCGTGGCCCGGAAAACATCACAGTCCAGAGAATTCAGTTTCGGCAGCGCCACCAGTGGACAGGAGAGTCGGTGCAGCGTTATGTTGCAGACCTGCGTCAGCTGGCAAGGGAATGCCAATTTGGAGCCCTGGAGGAAGATATGGTCCATAATAAACTGGCCGAGCGCTCTCGTCGTTCTGTGGCACATTTGAGGCTCCTGACCTACCCGGGTGAACTGACGTTAGCCACGGCTATTGAGCAGCAGTTTGAGGCAGCAGAAAATTTGTCAAAAGGTCTCCATGAGGGAAGCACATCGAGGTGCGAGGAACCATGTTTGAAGGTACTGGCTGTGGACACAGACAGCAAAGACGATGTGGATGAAGAGGAATGCGCCGCCGCTGTAAGAATTAGGTCTGCCCCGGGAACGCCAAGATGTTATGGCTGCGGGTCCACAAGGCACGGGTGAGGGGCAAGCACTGTGGCAAGTGTGGTCTGTTGCACCATTTTGCCAGGGCCTGCAAGAATTTTGAGCGAGGGGACTGAAGACAGAAGACGGACTTCCCCACAGCGACTCCTACAGTTATTCATACCGTCTCCCTGTGCACAGAGGGGTGGATTTACTGCAAGGTTTTGCTGGACGGCGTAGAAGTACCGTCGTTAGTAGACACGGGATCAGCAATTTCTGTGTTGAACTGGCCCACTATGAGGAGTCTGTTCCCGCATCACCATGTGAGCAACCTGTTGACGCCCTATTTTGGCTAAGGTGGAATGAAGTTGGCCATCATGGGCTCATGGGAATTGACGGCGAGGTACAAATCGGCAATGATGGCAAGCATCCATTTTGTGGTGACTGCTACTGGGTTGAACATCACGGGGTGTGATATGTTCTATGGCCTGGGGTTCACAATCACCAATGGCATTGGAGAGGAGTGGTCGGGCTGCGGTTTATGGGACCGATCTGCTCCGCATGTGGAGGACGACGCGGTTTGGGACAGTGACTAGCCTGGTGTTATGGGAGGTGTGCAAGATCAGCATCGTGGAGCACCATCTCGGGAGGGTTCCGATGCCAGTGTCCAAGTTGCCTGGATGTGGGAACTGGACAGCATAGCGGAACGCATGGGACGGTTGATGAGCCAAGACCCCAGCTCCCTCGACTTCCGGAGTTTGTTTGGGTGGTACCATAAAACGAGGAGCTGAGGAGGCTGTGTCAGCGTTGGAAATGAAAGAGAGCGGGGCAAG
This sequence comes from Pholidichthys leucotaenia, assembly GCA_020510985.1. NCBI lineage: Eukaryota > Metazoa > Chordata > Actinopteri > Cichliformes > Pholidichthyidae > Pholidichthys > Pholidichthys leucotaenia. Next base: position 153,382,828 of record CM035838.1, read on the forward strand.
ACTGACTGGTGCAATTCCAAGACGCGCCAGGCAATGACACTGGAGTCCCAAGAGGACTCCGGACCGGGTCGGTGACAAGGTTCGACCCAGGGCGGGAGCCCGGTCACATCATGGTGGTTATTGTCAGCCCAATAGCACTTGCTCTGCGTATTGGTGAAGAAGTCCGACCCAGGGTAGAAGCTTGGGTCAGGGGCGTGCATGTGAAAAAAAAAACAACGAGATGACCAGGGGCGGCTGCGAGTGGTGGCTACCCGGGAGGACAGCTACTTGGGACTGTCTGATGAGTCGTGGAGACACCCTAACGAGCTGCGGCACGTGGAAAAGAGGAAATGCCGACGTGGCTCATCCCCAGAGAAGAGGAGGCGAAGGAACTCTGGGAGGGATCCGCCAGACGGTAATCCACGGGATGGGTTCTCCAGCGGGACTGTAAGGTGACTGTGGGGGGCTGTTGGCATGGTGTTTGGTTGTTGCTATTAGGTTCAGGTTCAGGTTCAGGTTCAGGTTACTTTATTTGTACCCATAGGTAGATTTGTTTTGCAGTTGGTGACATCCATATTTACAAGCCACTAATTACATTCAACATAGACACAAACACAGGCACACATCTTACAAAATAGGTAAATATAAAATATGTACAATATAATTTTTATAGCTTGTTCAACTCTTTGACAGCAGCAGGGACAAAGCTGTTTTTGTAGCGCTGGGTTCTACTTTTTGGGACAGCAAACCTCCGTCTGGAGGGAAGAAGCTGAAAGTTGCAGTGCAAAGGGTGGGAGTCATTTAAAATTGAGTCGGCCATCCTCTGTACTTGTCTGGTGTACAGGGATGTCAGGCTCAGCTGTGACTCACCAAGCAAACGACTGGACCATCTGACTACCTGATCCAAGGATTTCCTCTGTTTCAGTTTTATCTGACCAAACCATGACATTAAAGAAAAGGATAAAACAGATTCAATAAAAGCCCGATAAAACATAGTCATTATGGTTCGGTCAATTTGGAAGCGTGCAAGTTTCCTCAAACAATGCAAATTTTGCTGACCCTTTTTGCACACCCTTTCACAGTTCACCTCAAAGTTCAATCCACTATCAATAATCGTCCCAAGATATTTGTACGATTGTACACATTCGGTGGTCTGGCCTTTTAGTATGGTGACTTTGTGCCTGGGAGTATTATGCCATTTTACCGTAGAGTCATTAAGTTAATATGCACATGTTGCATTTTGCCCTGTGTTAAAAAAACAGCACTGTTTATATTATATTTGAAAATATATTGTTTGTTGTGAATTGCCTGAGTTTTGGGGTGAGTGCATTGGGGTGGGGGCTGGCAATGGATGGAGAGTGTACATATTGACTGTTTATATTTCTAGCTGTGTTTATATAAATATGTGTGTTATGGGATTAATTTAGTTTTGTAGGAACATGGCTATTTTTTTATGGACTTTATTGAATCACAGACGGCAGAACAACCCATCTAAGTTGTGTAGTGGGGGTCACTAGTCTACCTGCCCCCTCTAGGTAGTTGTGTGATTGGATAGGCCTGTAGATATTGTATTTTAGCGTGTGAGTTTGGTTTAAATTTGGGAGGGCCTGATTGGTGTGCTTAGCATTTTTATACGGGGGGAGTGGTGTACCAAGATGGCACCGGGTACACCCTGGGTGTAGCAGGGGTGACGGCCCACCTTTCCGGTTCTGCCGTCACCCGGGGTATAAAGGGCTAGGCTGGAAGAGGCTCTGCCTCTTATGCCATTGACCCCTTGGCCTGTACGGAGCACCTGTTGTTTGGTTCTTGTTATAATAAAGTTACGTTCACTGCACCTCCTGCCTGATTCTTTGTGAGTCCAAGTTATGGACATAACAGTATGCACTCTCAGTTCACCTCCAAAATCTATGGGTTCATCTGTAGCCCAAGGACCACCTCTAGTGAGAATTTCATCAAAATCTGTCCAGCAGTTTTTCGACAGACAGATGGACAGACCTTCCTTCCGTCCTGCCTTGGTGGAGGTAATGAGGTGTGGGGAAATGGAAAATCAGTCTAAAAAAACAAAGGGTGGAGGAGTAAGGAGGCAATCATAGTACATTCGTACATTTGTTTTACCAAGTTAAGGTGTGTACTGATCACTTAGTTCCCTATTCATTGGACACCTAATGTTACTAATGTTACTAGCAACCAATAGTTTGGCTAGCATTGCCATCTAACTTCAATCTCACAACTTTGTCAGTGTGAATGTTAATCAGCAGTTAAGTCCAGCACTCACTGAGCTACCACACCATCAATGATTACAATATTTAAAGTGACACTCTGCCACAAATCAAGTTTTTTTCTGTTGTTAACATGTTTTTTGTGACTTACAAGACATATCAAGAGCGAAATCACTCAAATGTCTCATATCTCTGCTTTTTTTTTGCTGTAAAGTTTTGCTTAATCCCCCCCCCCCCCAAAAAAAAATGTGAGTTTGGACAGAGCGTTTAGCTACGTAACCATTCCTACTTAGCCTGATTGGTTAATGTTATAACCAATCAGGCTACATGTGTACAGTATACATGTGAGCCAAGGCTGTATTTTATGATGTTAACCCCACAGAAACACAATTTTGCACAATAGAGGACTACTTCAGTAACAACAACAAAAAGCATGGGCCAGATAAGTGTAGTAACATAAGGCCAATGAAGAACATAACTTTTTTGCATATGTTGTAGTATAGTGTAGTGCAACCACTGGACCTCATTAAAGCAGCACTATGTAACTTTCTTGTTGCAGGTTGGAACCCTGAAAAGACTGCAAATATGGCGACTCTGACCTCAGACCCCACAGTCAATCACAGGGTGCAGAGTTGTTGGTGACTAAAAGTATGTCTTGTGACTGGCTGTTGGGACTCAAGTAATCGTTGCCATAGTTGTCCTTTCAGTGATCCTACCAAGAACACAGTTGGTGCAGGCAATGCGGGACCACTCAGGCTATGGAAAAAGTGACATTCAACCGTTCAGAAGTTGATATACCATCAAAATAATTTTGGAAACATTATTTTAAGGTAAAAACTTAGGTAGCATTGTTTTAAATCATAAAAATTCTACAGTCAGAAATGAATGAAAATTAATAAATATATGTAGCCACAGCATAAAATGTTGCACTAATCTGTTCCTCACGTCTTTTAGCAGGCACAAATACTTTTACACAAATTTTACACAAGTTTCAGCCAGCTTGGAAGAAATTTTGGAATTCTTTTTACAATATGTGCACGTGTATATATAATGTATGCCCACAATACAGTACATTATTACACATTGTAGTTTTAGAATGAGTTTTAGAAAGTCTTCAGTGAGATTATTTTTAGTGATTTTCGCTGTGATAAAGATGGATCACATCTGCACTAGCCGTCACAAAGCTGGTGACTGATGCTGACTGGAAGTGCAACAGGCCACTTCTCCCTGTTAGCGGCTTTCTATTCTCTGTGGGCTTCTACAGCCGTGGCCCTGAATAATTCAACAAAGCAAAAGATGAGAGGCAGAAAGGAGATATGGATTGAAGATGATCTCAGGGCCCGGATGCAGAAAATTGGGTTTTTGACGTCACACTTAACTGGAGAGGCTCGTTTGGAGGTTAAAGTGTTTGTACTTGCTATGTGTGCAAGCGGGCGTGAGTGCATTAGTCATTGTATTTCCTCAAAACATCCTCTGATCTGCAGGATCTCATGCTGTCGGTGTTGATTTGACTTCATTCTGGTGATGTTGTATCCCAGGAGAGACCAAACAAACTGCTTTCTTGAATCATGGCACAACAGGACGTGTGCAGCGTCTTGACATTTGAGTCCTGGGGATTGAGTGGTGCCTGTAGGTATGATTCAGGTGTCTCCACAGTTAAATATTTCACAGCTCAGACCGTGGGTTGTAACTCAGATGGTGGAGAAGGGCAGTTTTGATGCAGAGTGCTGGTGGAATTTAAAGGAGGAGTCCCTTTTGGTAACCTCGACCTGGCAGGTTTCCACTGCAGCGGTGAGCCCGATTTTCCTGCACAACAGAGTTAAATCAGATGTGCTACCCTGCAGCTAGGCTAAAGCTAAAGATCACAGAGAGGATTTGAATGTAAGAATGGTGTACCAGACCTGAAATAAAACCCCATCCAGGTTGGGGAAGTCTTTATTTTTTTTTTCCGTGCCAGACTTTCTGTCTGCCCTTTAGATGGGGACAGATGACATTAGTTGCTGTGCCATGAATTCAGTTTGTTGTTAAACGTTTGTAACTGGCTTTGTCATAGAGACCAGATCATCCCTTATTTTTTACCTTATTCCACATAGATTTGAATACTTTGGATGGAGAAAAAAAAGCATATATTTCTGTCAAATAAGACAAGAAGGACCATTATGAACACAAATGAATCACAAAGTTATGAGTACTCAGTCCCCAAAAGCCCATTCTGAGCTAGTGGAAACCCTGATAGGAATATAAGTTACACTTTCTTAAAGATTCAAAAGCCGGGAATCACAAAATTCAGTTAATTAATTGCGTTGTCTGAATACACTCACTCTTTGCTATATACAGTATTTAGCTGTAAAGAGGGTCGGAATGAAAATTGGTTTGACCAAGTATTGTACCACATCAAGACTGAGGATGTGTCACAACACAATCTGCCTCACAACCTAACCTGGACAGAGCAGTTTAGTTAATTAAACTCAATGGAATACACACATACACAATACATAGTATTTTTTCACATACAGTATAATGTCACAAAAATTCTACATAACGCACTAAAAAAGAAAGGTGAAAACCCAAAACGCATAATAGGGACACTTTAAAAAACTGGGCAGCTCTGTGCGCAGTGGTCAGCACTGTGGCAGTACAGCAAGAAGGTTGTGGGCTTGATCCCTTCCTCTACCAGCAGTGAACCTGCTGTGTGGTTTGCATGTTCTCCCAGTGTCTGCATGGATTTTTGCCAGATACTCTGGTTTCCTGCCACAGTCCAAAGACATGCATGTTAGGTTAATTGGCATCACCTGGGGATAAATTGTCCTTAGGTATGAATGTGAGAGTGAATGATTGTTTGTCTCTCTGCATGGACTGGCAATCTGTCTAGGGTGTACCCTGCCTCTTGCCCAAAGACACTGGGATAGGCTCCAGCCCCCCATGACCTGAAAAGGGTTAAATGGTGGAAGATGAATGAATGAATAAAAGACTACTTATATCTCCTTTATGTGTTTTGTGTTAGGATGGAAATAAATGTCCAGAGATGTACAGTATTGTCTGTCAAGCTTGTCCTGAGTAGATAGTAGCAAATGGGTGAATGATATTAAACACATAAATTTGTCTGTAACACAAATTTCTCCTTAAAATTTTAACTACATATCTAGATGAACCACTTCAAAGGCAACTTCTTAGAAAACATTTATTCACAATTTCATAAAAGTAGAAGTACAAGTACTGTCAATCACCATGCGATGCGATGTTTGTGACTGGGTGCCACTTCAAAGACGGGTAGAATATTAATTTCTGTTTCTTCTTTTTGCACCTATAGGTGCCCCTGGTTGTCAAAGGTGATCTCTCCCGCTGTGCCTCTCTACAATGGCCTGGTGTTCCTCTTCGTCTTGGCCAACTTCAGCATGGCGACCTTCATGGACCCTGGTGTTTACCCTCGAGGTTTGTACGCACTCTGGTGTAAAAACAGTTTGAAACTTTAATTTCTTTGATGGGGAAAAATGGCTGTCTTAAAATGTTAACAGTTAGGATTCCCTATGTAAGTTAACTTTTTAATAGCTTAATATCTATCCACATTTTCACAGCTAAGTCCAGAAGCTTTTCCCGCAGGATGCTGATAGAAATGATAAAAGTAGTCAAGTTACAAGTTGTATTAAGGATAGCTTGAGTAGGTTCATTTATTAAGGATCTTTCATCTGTTCAGCCTGTCGAACAAGCTGTACTGACTTATGCTTCCGATGCAGGCTCTATGTCCTCAGGCATATCTACATTAATTACCGATTGAACATAACATTGAGGATGTTTCTAATATACTTCTAAATGATAAAGACTTACTCTGGGGTAATAGTTTTTGATAGTCTTCACTTCCACACTGCCCTTCTCAGTTTTATAGAGTACTCAGGGCAGAGGAGTTTTCTAGAATCTGGATGTTGTGAGGCAGCAGACCCATAAAAAACTACCTCACACAGCCTTTGAAGAAATATCTGATCAGAAAATCACTCAGTCAGCTAAACTGTAAAAAATTATGTGTGCTGTGGATTGAGATTTTATCCCCTGTCGATTGAAGCCCAAAGGGGGATTATGTTATGGGTCAGTCCGTCCGTCCGTCTGTCCCACTATTGTGAAATCAACTCCTTCTACAGTTTTGTTCCGATTGTTTTGAAACTTGGTACCATGGTTTGATATACACTGAGGATGTGCGTAGTACAGTTTGGTTCTGATTGGATGATTTTTGCAGGAATTGTAGATCCTGACCTATGATCTCCTGTTTCGCCTCACTTCATAGACAGTAACTGTCTTGTGAAATCAACTCCTCCTACAGTTGTCAGATTGTTTTGAAATTTGGTGCCTTGGTTTAATATACTCTGATGATGCGCATATTGCAATTTCACTCTCATCGGATAACCATGAGGTTAAAGGTCAGAGGTCAGATTTTTCCCTAAATCTTCTAAACACAATAACTACTGAAAGAAGTGATGTAGCCTTTTCAAATTCATACAGTAGTTGAATCTAATACACATCTTAAACGACTTACACCTTGACCTAACTATGGGTTTGGGGTCAAGAGATCAAAGGTCAGAGTTCAAAGTTAACATTGCAGTTGCACTGTGGTAAATGGTAAAGGCTTCATTTACTATTACTATAAAACAAGTAAAGCTAGGACCACCAAACCTGGTATACAGGTTCACCTTGGGATCCTGACCTCTGACTATGGGTTTGGGATCAAAAGGTCAAAGGTCAAGCTTAACATTCCCTATGCCTCATTACTGTACAACAAGTAAAGTTAGGGTCACTAAACTTATTACACAGGTTCATCCTGTGACCCTGAAGTGTGACTATGGTTTTGGGATCACAAAGTCAAAGGTCAACATCAAAATGGCTTATAAACTACTGTATATCTCAACAATAAAGTAGGATAGGGTCACCAAACTTGCTACACATGTTCACCTTGGGATCCTGACCTCTGACTCTGGGTTTGGGGTCAAAAGGTCAAAGGTCAAGGTTAGCATTTCTTATGCCTTATTACTGTACAATGAGTAAAGCTAGGGCCACCAAACCTGGTGCACAGGTTCACCCTGTGACTCTGAAGTGTGACTGTGGTTTTGGGATTGCAACAACAAAGAAAGCTAGGGTCACCAAACCTGGTACACAGGTTGACTCTGACCCCATGACCTCTGACTACAGGTTTGGGGTCAAAAGGTCAAAGGTCAAGGTTGGCACTCCCTATGATCTCTTACTATAGAACTCGTAAAGCTCTCTAGGGTCACCATACTTGCTACATGGGTTCATCTCGGGATCCTGACCTACAACTATGGGTTCTATACTTTGTTGTAAATTCGTGGATGATGGGCTTATTATAATTTGGTTCTGTCACAGTAATTACACTACTCACAAAAAGTTATGGATATTTGACTTTCGGGTGAAATTTATGGAAAATGTAAAAAGTTCACGCTGCAGTGATATAATATCATGAAAGTAGGGCATTTAAGTAGAAGCATGCAGTGGTGATTTCCTCATCTCAAACAATTTATCGAAACAAAAGCCAACAACAGTGGTGGGTATACCACAACAAAAAATGTTAATGTCTCAATAACTTGTCATATGCCCTTGAGCATCAATTATAGCTTGACAACGACGTCTCATGCTGTTCACAAGTCGACTTATTGTCTGCTGAGGCATGGCATTCCACTCTTCTTGAAGGGCAGCCCCCAGATCATTAAAGTTGTGGGGTGCAGGGTTACGAGCCTCTACACGGCAACTCAGCTGATCCCATAGGTTTTCTATGGGATTCAGGTCTGGAGAAAGTGCAGGCCACTCCATTTGAGGTACCCTAGCCTCCAGCAGCTGTTCCCTAATGATGCAACCTTGATGAGCTGGAGCATTGTCATCCATGAAGATGAAATTAGGCCTGTGTTGTTCATGCAGGGGCACAATGACTGGGTTAATAATGTTATTCAGGTAATATTGGCTTGTCACTGTACCATTCACAAGGTGTAGGGCAGTTCTATACTGACTAGACACAACTGCCCAGACTGTAACACCACCACCACCAAAGGCTCATCTGGTGACAACAGCGGCTGATGCATAGCACTCTCCTTGACATCTCCAACATCAATGGCAGCCGTCGTTTCTGCTCAACATCAATCGACTTTCATCAGAGAACAGCACTGAGGCCCACTGGTCCCTTGTCCAGCGTAAATGGGCAAAAGGAGGCTTTCTCATTCAAATCACTTCTTGAATGCCTTAACTACATTAAAGATCGGATGGCAGGGAACTTATTAAGTTTTAATGAAAAGAAGTCAGAAGTGATTGTGTTTGGACCCAGTGGCTCCTGTGAGTCCCCCTTGTTGTCCTGGGCCCCTTGACAGGGTTTGTCCAACCTACTGTTACTAATCTGGGTTTTAAGATGCACAGTGATTTTAAACTAGATTGTCAAATTGCTGCAGTAGTGAAGTGCAGCTTTTTTCATTTAAGGCAACTGGCAAAGGTTAAACCCATCCTTTCTAAACAGCACTTTGAAGCACTAATCCATGCCTTCATCACATCTCGGCTGGATTACTAAATACACTTTATTTTGGAGTCAGCCAGTCTTCCCTGTCATGTCTCCAGTTGGTTCAGAATGCTGCTGCACGTCTTTTAACTGGAACACGTACAGTAAGAGGGACCACATTACACCCATTTTAGCTTCCCTCCACTGGCTGCCTGTGCACTTCAGGGTTCAGTTTAAAATTCTTTTATTTGTTTTTAAATTATTAAATGGCCTTGCCCCACCTTACCTCTCTGAGCTTCTTCACTTTTACACCCCCACTCGGTCTCTCAGGTCAGATGGTCAACTGCTCCTAGAGATACCAAGATTGAAGAGGAAGCTCAGAGGGGACAGAGCTTTTTTTTTGTCCCTGCTCCTAAACTATGGAACAGTCTCCCTTTGCGTATTAGACAGGCTCCTTCACTGTCCACTTTTAAAACTTATCTTAAAGCTCATTTTTACTCCTTGGTCTTCAAACTAGCATGAGACATTGATTTTACTTGTTTTATTGCTTTTATTATATGATTGTCATTTTTACCTGTTTTGTTTTATACTTTTTTAGTTGCATTTTATGGTCTTTTATTTATTTTTATGTCTTACATGTCCTTCTCATTTTATCTATTCCTGATGTACAGCACTTCGTATCCGCTGTAGTTGTTTTTAAAGTGCTTTAGAAATAAAGTTTGATTGATTGATGGTTGTCTGTCTCTCTGTGTTGGCCCTGCGTTGGACTGGCGATCTGTCCAGGGTGTACCCTGCCTCTCGCCCAAAGATGCTGGGATAGGCTCCAGCCCCACCCCCACCCCACCCCCACAACCCGAAAAGGATTAAGCGGAAGAAGATGGATGGATGATTGATTGATTGATTGATTGATTGAAATGCTCCCTGGCCCATGCAAAACGATGACTGTACCTGGTGGTGTGGTTAGGTCATCTAGCACGCAGACCACGCTGATGTAAATGGTTTTGAATGGTCTGACGTGACACTTGGGTGCCTCTCACCTTCCTTAAATGTGCCTGGAGTTGAGTGGCATTCATGAGCCGGCTCCGCAGGGAACTGTTCACAATGAAGCAGTCATCAGCGTGGGATGTGGCCAAAGAACGTCCACTTCTATGCCTTTCTGTGACTCTTTCAATCTCTCTGTATCTGTGCTGCAACCTGCTGATGACACTCTGTGACACTCTAAGCTTAGTGGTCACTTCCCTCTGAGAACATCCTGTTTGAAGTCTTGCAATGGTGAGGTACTGTTGATCAATTGTGAGGTGTCTTGGTCTCATGATGTCAAAATGTGAACAGCATGTTGAAGAGGACTGTTTGAATACCAATTCTTATTAAACCAGAAAATTTATTGGTCGAGTCTGTGAGATGACTGTTGTTGTGAAATGGCGCTATATACAGTAAATAAAGTTGAATTGAGTCATGGATCAAACACCTGTTTTGAATTTTGCCATTAAGCACCTTGTTAGAGAACATCAGGTTATGCAAAAAGTATTGAAACACTGAACAGTTGGACATGTGCATTCAAAAGGTTAGAGAAGGTCAAATTAAGTTCACCCGTAAAGGTTATAGTGCATTTTAGGTGCATCCTGAAATTTCACCTGAAAGCTGAATATCCCTAACTTTTTGTGAGTAGTGTATATTGAAAAGTTGAAAACTGCTCAGTGCTCTCAGTCAGTAAGTATTGGGATCTTCAAAGAAAACAGAGGCGAGGGATACTGCACTCGCCTCAGAGTGCTCTTGTTTTCTCTTTCATATCATTGATGGCACACCAGTTTCTTTTCATTTCTTTTTTTCAAGAACTGAACTGAGGTGACAGACAACACACAAAAAAATGACTGATTCATAAAGCAACACTGACATTAGTGTCACTGAAATATTATCCAATACCTGCAATTTAGTGCATTTTTTTTAAAAATGGCTTTCACCTATTTTAGAAGTTACATTTATTTATTTTCACCAGGTAAGAAGATATGACATTTGCTTTATGTGATACTGTGGGTTTTTTATGTCAGCATTAGAAGTTATGCTATTTAAATGTGTTAATTAAAGCAGGATTGACACTTTTATGTGCTTAAGGTAAGAAAATTATTTTGCACAATACAAAAGGAATTGCATTTTTCCTTGACTGTGCTTTTATTTTGACTGTAATAGCCAGCTAGTTCCTAATACCCTCTTTACACAGAGGTGGAGATCATTGAGAGATCTGGCCAATTTTGCTCTATCTTCAGTGATCTCCACAGTTGCCAGGGCCTCCTTAAAGTTTTGAATGAGTCCAAAACAGACAAGGATCTCCCAAACGATCACAAACATCAATAATTGGCCCACTCTGTCAACGATCTCCTTGCTGTGTAAAGGGGCCCTAACTTTTTGATTTGGTGATGAATATGTAGGAGAAGTGTTATTCCAGAAAGACACAAAAGCGCTATAATACAGGTGCTTCTCAATGAATTAGCTGACTTTGAACTTGGTAAAACACAGTGGACCAACACCAGCAGATGACTTGGCTCCTCAAATCATCACTGACTGTGGAAACTTCACACTGGACCTCAAGCAAGTTAGATTCTATGCCTCTCCACTCTTCCTCCAGACTCTAGGACCTTGATTTCCAAATGATAGGACTTGGCACCTGATTTGGGTAGCTATGTCATGTGCTGGTGTTGGTCCACTGTGTTTTATCAAGTCCAAAGTCAGCGTAGCCATCTACCAGGAAGTTTTAGAGCACTTCATGCTTCTCTCTGCTGGCAAGCTTTATGGAGATGCTGATTTCATTTTCCAGCAGGACTTTGTACCTGCCCACACTGCCAAAAGTATCAATACCCAGTTTAATGACCATGGTATTACTGTGCTTGATTGGCCAGCAAATTCACTTGATCTAAATCCCACAGAGAATCTCTGGGGTATTGTCAAGAGGAAGATGAGAGACACTAGACCCAACAATGCAGACTAGCTGAAGGCTGCTATCAAAGCAACCTGGGCTTCCACAACACCTCAGCAGTACCACAGGCTGATTGTCTCCATGCTACTCCACAGTGATGCAGTAATTCATGCACAAGGAGCCCTGACCAAGTATTGAGTGCTTATATGGACATATATTTCAGTAGGCCAACATTTCTATTAAAAATCTACTTTTTAAATTGATATTATGTAATATTCTAATTTTCTGAGAAACTGAATTTTTGGTTTTCATTGGCTGTAGCTATAATCATCATAATTAAAAGAAATAAACACTTGAAATATATCACTCTTTGTGTAATCAATCTATATAACATATGAGTTCCATCTTTTTTTTTTCCACAATATCTTTATTGAACCTTTTTTTTTTTTTTAACAAACATGATACAAACAATCAAACACTAACGCTAAAGTACTACAAAAAAAAAAAAATGCACTAAAAACACCAACAACCACCAACAAAATCAAGTCTTCAACAATGCTCCTCTGTTTAGTCTAGACAATCCAATACATAAGTATACATATTATGTTCACCAGTTTGGAATTTACAAGGTCCACACACATCATTCACCTTCTTCTTCAAGAGTTATGTTTAAATTTTTTACATAATCAATAAAAGGTCTCCATATATTCTCAAACACAATTTCCTTTGATTTCAGTATATATGTTATTCTTTCTAATGGAAGGTTTGTTAACATCTGTCTTAACCACTGAGTCACATCTGGTCTATGAGTCTTTTTCCATAATAGTGCAATACATTTTTTGGCATTAAGCAAACTGAGGTCTATGAATGTTCTTTCACTTTTATTAAAATTATGCTTTTCTGGGTACAGACCCAACAAAAACAGTTTAGGATTCAGTATGATTTGTTTTGAGATTATTTTTTCAATTGTTACCCTCACCTCTTCCCAAAACATTCTTATTAATCTACATTCCCATAAACAATGAAATAGGGCTCCTTTACTTTCCATGCATTTTGTGCATGTATCTGGTATATTTTTGTTATATCTATTTAACTCCTCCGGTGTAACATACATCCGCATTAACCATTTGAAATGTATCAATTTAAGGCGTGCATTTATTGATTTGGTTTGAGCTTCTGTACAAGCCAATTCCCATTGTTCCTCCGAAATTTCAATTTGCAGATCTTCTTTCCAGTAGTTTAATCTTTTCAGTGAATTTTCACTTGAAGATAGTGTCAATGAGTTATAAAACTCTGAAATAATACCCTTTCTTTTACTATCTTTCATCATCATTTTTTCCAAGGATGAATAAATAGGTCGAGTGAGAGCTTTATTTTGATTTGATCGAATAAAGTTTCTAAGTTGAAGATATTTAAAAAAATGTGTTCTATTGAGATTAAATTTGATCCTCAGCTCTTCAAAAGACATTATGTTGTCTGCACATGGCAAATATAAATCCTGAATCTTTTGTATCCCTTTTAAATTCCATACTTTAAATACAGCGTCCGCTCTCCCTGGTTTAAAATATTGATTACCCCATATTGGACTAAATTGTGACAATAACTGTGGTTCTTTTAAATAGTTTTTAGCTTCACACCATATTTTGATCATATGCTTTACAAATGGATTTTTAACTTGTTTTTGTAATTTTTTTGCCGAATCTGAGTATATGAATATGGGAAGAGGTAAAGGTAAATTGTATGATTCCATTTCAGTCCAGTGAGGGAGATCATTTGATGAAAAATAATATGTCATAGACCTCAGTTGTGCCGACCAATAATACAACATAAAATTTGGACATTTCAGACCTCCACGATCAAATGGTAAATATAATAAAGACAGACGTAATCTAGCCCTCCTGTTGTTCCATATAAATTCCACTAACTTTTTTTTTATTCTTGAGAATAGATCTAAAGGTGGTGATAAGGGAATGTATTGAAATAAATAAAGTATTTTAGGTAAAATATTACTTTTAAGTATATTGATTCTCCCGATCATCGACATTGGTAGTGACATCCATCTCTGAGTTAACTCATTGATATCTGACATTAAGGCTTCATAGTTGACGCTGGCGACTGATTCTAGCTTAGGCATAATTTGGATTCCTAAATATTTAAACTGATTTACAACATTGAATTGATTTGCCTCAGGGGCTGGGTAATTTCTCTGGGTCTCATTTAGCATTAATATTGAAGATTTAGTTTTATTTATTTTATATCCTGATATTTCCCCAAAATTCTTTATTAAATTCAACAAGGTTGGAATTGATTTTTTTAGATTCGACATAAACAAAATTATATCCTCGGCGTACAGGGAGATTTTATGTTCTGTTGGTCCAACTTTAATTCCATATATTTGTGAATGTAAACGTATCGCTATCGCTAAAGGTTCAATTGCCATAGTAAACAGTAAAGGTGAAAGTGGACAGCCTTGTCGACATCCTCTATTGATTTTTATTGGTTTTGAAATATTGTTATTTGTTAGGATTTCTGCTGTAGCATTATTGTATATTATTTGAACCCATTTTATGAAATTATTTCCAAGTCCAAACCTTTGTAGGACTTCAAAAAGAAAGGGCCATTCAACTCTATCAAAGGCCTTTTCGGCGTCCAGTGATAGGAGAGCTGTATCCGGTGCTTCTTTATTAAAATAAATAATATTAAATAGTCTTCTTACATTATGGAAGCCTTGTCTACCCTTTATAAAGCCATTCTGATCTCGATTAATAATATTTGGTAAAATTTCTTGTATTCGTCTTGCTAAAATTTTACAGATTATCTTAAGGTCGGTGTTTAATAGGCTTATTGGTCTCATATTTTCACATTTATTAGAGGGCTTACCTGGTTTTGGCAGCAGTATAATTAAGGCATTATTTATGTATGATGGTAAATTATTATTTTGAAATGCTTCTAAAACCATTTCCAAAAAAGGTTTTATTAATTTATTCTTAAATTTTTTATAAAGGTCAACTGGAAGACCATCTGGTCCTGCACTTTTTCCTGATTTCATATTATCAATGGCTAGCCCAACTTCTTCTTGACTAATTTTAGACTCCAATATCTCCCTGTTTTCATTTGGTATACACGGTATAGATAGTTCGTTCAAAAACCCATTTAGTTTTGTTAAATCAGGTTCATTTTTGGTATCATATAATTTTTCATAGTAATCTCTAAAGGCTCTATTAATTTCTAAAGGATCTATAACTACCTGTCTGTTACTTATAATACTGGTAATTGGTGTTTTAATTTCCAATTGTTTAATCTGCCATGCTAATAATTTTCCTGATTTTTCACCTTGTTCATAAAAAGATTGTTTCAATCTTAGAAGACTCGAGGCAGCTCTATTCGCTGATTTTTTGTCGTATTCAGCTCTCAAAATCAGTAATTCATTCTCCAACCTTGGGTCACTTCCTGCATACACTTTTTCCTGAAGACTTTTTATTTTATGTTCCAATTTAGCTCTCTCCTCTCAAGTCTTCTTAGATTTTGATCCTGTATAACTAATAATATGTCCCCTAATAAAAGCTTTGAAAGCCTCCCACTTTACACATGCTGATGTTTGTGTAGTATTGATGTCAAAGAACTCGTCTATCTGTTTTTCTATATACTTGACAAATTCCTCATCCTGAAGCCATTTATGCTGAAATTGCCATCTACCTGATTCCTTTGTCAATTTTTTATCTACATATATTAGACAACAGGGTGCATGATCAGAGATCACGATGTTATCATAAAAGCAGTTTTGAATCTTGGACCTTAATTCTGTGGAAATCAAAAAATAATCAATACGTGAGAATGTCTTGTAGGTACTGGAATAACAAGAATAGGCTTTAACTTGTGGTTTCATTTCTCTCCATATATCTAACAATCTCAATTCTTTCATAAAATGATTAATAGTCATCCTACATCCAATGTGCGTACAATCCAGTCCTGTTGATCTATCCACACCTGGATTCAATGTACAATTAAAATCCCCTGCTATTATATGTTGCCCTGTAAGTGATGATAAGATGAGAAATAAATTAGCAAAGAACTTCTGATCATCTATATTGGGACCATATAAGTTCACAAGATTTATATTTTCTAATAGCAAAGAACCTTGAATGATTACATATCTTCCAAATTTGTCTCCAATTACATTTTTCACTTGAAAAGGAACTGATTTATGTATGAGAGTCATAACTCCCCTGGCTCGGGATGAAAATGAAGAGGTGAATACACTTCCCTGCCATCTACTCCTAATTCTTTTAACATCCTCCTCTATCAGATGAGTTTCTTGTAAAAACACAATTCTTGAACCCATGTCCTTTATTTTATTCATAACTTGTTTAAGTTTTTTTAAATTTTGTAGACCTCTGCAATTCCATGAAGTTAAATTAAGATTAACACTTTGGTCCATGATCAATAGAGGGTTTGGGATTACCTTGCAGTGTAAACATGCTCATACAGAGAAGCAAAAACATGAGTGGTTCAACATTCATCCTACAAACTACACACAAACAAATTTCCCCTTCCCACACTTGTGGCAAACCCCCCAAAATCAAAAGAAAAATTCTGTCTCCCGATATAGCCATCGACCGTTCCACACCCACGGGGAACAGCCTAAGCCACTCCTTCTTCATCCTCCCAATCACCCTAACTCTACTGCTTTTAATGACGTAACATTAACTCTCCTCTGTAGTTTTCCAACTTAACTCCAAAATTTTTAACAACTTTGTACATCATAGTTTGTTTTTTGTTTGTTTGTTTTGTTTTTGTTTTGTTTTTTTAATATATAATACAATCTATATTTTGTAAACTTGCTATTTACTTCAAGTCAGTCAGATGCCTGTGCAAATGCTTAATTATTCTACCTTATATTTTGTTCATGCTTAGCTCCCACCAGTCTCTTCTTCTTCTTTGATCTTCTTGATGAACTCCTGCGCCTCCTCTGGGGTCTTGAAAATGTGGGTTCTGCCCTCATACGTGGTCAGCAGTCTCGCAGGATAGATTACACCATGACGAATCCCAAGGTTGCGCAGCTCCTTACGTACGGGATCAAACTGCTTCCTCAATTGCTGGATTCCTGTGGCCAAATCTGGGTAGAACCGCACCTGCTGGTCCTGGTGTTTAATCTCTCCTTTTTTAGCTCGTGCAGCGTTGAAGATCTTCATCCTGTCTCTGTTGCTAAGAAACTTCATAATTAAGGTCCTCGGCGGTCCCTTATCTCTCCGTGGGCCAATACGATGTGCTTTTTCCAGAACCACTGCTGATTGCAACTCCTCGCTGCCCAGCACCTCCGGAATCCACTTTTCCAGAAAGGAACATACGTCCCGACCTTCTGATTCCTCTGGAAGACCCACCAGCCTCAAATTATTCTGTCTCGACCGAGATTCCAAATCCAAAATATTATCTTCCAGAGATTTATTTTTTTTTTCCAAAGTGCGCACCTTTAATTGAAGACGGGTGACGTCATCTTCAGCACTAGCGAGACGGAGCTCCATCTGCGCCGTTCGTTCTACACAGTCACCCAATTCCTTTCTTATTCCTTCCAACGCTGTCATAATCCCATCAAATCTAGAGGAAAAGTCCGCTCTCATTGAACTCATGGCAGCCATCAGCGCATCTGCGCCATTCCCCGCAGATATCGCAGCGTTGCCAGCCTCCTCCGCCATATATGGAGTTTTGTTTACTGCGTCACAGACCTGAAAGTCCGTTAATTTGGACTGTTTCGGCGGCTCGCTTTTTCCTTTTCCTGGTTTTCCAGCCTTAGGCTTCGCCGACATATCTTCGCCCAAATGCTGGGATATGTTCTGTCCCAAATGAGAGAGTTATTTGCCGATTTTTTTTTTTCCAAGAGCAGAGCAGAGCGAGACACGTCCGTCCTACGTGGCAGCCATAACCGGAAGTGAGTTCCATCTTTTTAATTGAATTACTGAAATAAATTTACATTTTGGTGATATTCTAATTCATTGAGAAGCACCTGTATTTTGGAAATCAGGCTTATGGTTAGGCTAAAAAGCTATTAATTGTCTGATGAATTGTTGGAAACCATCTGTCAAGAACAGAAACAAGACATTAGTATTGTAGTCAAGACCACACTAACCGAGACCAGAGTGTGCCAGGACCAAGACTTTAACGGTTTATGTAGCCACCATTATTTTCCAGCACTGCCTTAACTCTCTTGGACATGGAGTTCACTAGAGCTTCACAGGTTGCCACTGAAATCCTCTTCCACTCCTCCATGATGACATCAGTGTTAGAGACCCTATGCTCCTCCACCTTCCGTTTGAGGATGCCCCACAGATGCTCAATAGGGTTTAGGTGTGGAGACATGCTTGGCCAGTCCATCACCTTTACCCTCAGTTTCTTTAGCAAGGCAGTGGTCATCTTGGAGGTGTGTTTGGGGTCGTTATCATGTTGGAATACTCCCCTGCGGCCCAGTTTCCAAAGGGAGGGGATTATGCTCTGCTTCAGTATGTCACAGTACATGCTGGCATTTATGCTTCCCTCAATGAACTGTTGCTCCCCAGTGCCAGCAGTATTTGCAGCCCCAAACCCTGACACTCTCACCACCATGCTTGACTGTAGGCAAGACACACTTGTCTTTGTACTCCTCACCTGTCATGTACTGAGTTTGAGATTTCCCCCCAAACTCAGTTTCATGACTTCCCTGTTTATTCATATTTATCTGCCATATGTTTAATCCTGTGAGTTCTATGTCGCCTTCGGGTTTCCTTGTGTTGATCACTATCTGTTCCCTGTATTTAGGTTCTGTTTGCCATTTCCCTGTTGTGTTTTATTTCTGCAGTTGTTGATATGGTAAATGGCATTCACTTATGTAGCGCTTTTATTCTCATCTCTAGATGACCAAAGCACTTTACAGATCCTGCTATCCACCCATTCATACACAGAGAGCACACAGCAGAGATATGTGTTATTTAGGATGTCATTTTATTTTTGTTTTTTTTCCTGTGTTTTCCTTTTTCCACTTTTGACAGCTGTCAGGGCGTGCCCTGCCTCCTGTCAAACTGCCAGTTGCCCCTCCCTCACTTGTCACCACTGCCAGCCGCTCTCTCTCATTATTATTACCAGCTGTGTCCAATTGTTAGTTGTTGATGCCTTCCCTTACTCAGGCCAGCCCACATCTTTCAATCATTGTAATCAGTTGGATCACTTTAAGAAGATTGTTTTTCATTTTCATTTGTTGCTGTCTCATCTCTGTAAAGGACTGTTTCTCCCTGGTCTCCGCCATAGCCTAATCTTGCTCTGGTGTGTCATCTTTGTAAGTTGATTCCTCATTGTTATTTCATAGTTTCCTTACTTTGCACTTGTTTCTGTTTTTGCCAAATAAACTCACAAACTCACAGTCCAGCGACTGGGTTATTTTTTCCTTTCGTGCGCCGTGTAGATGCGCACACATGACAGTAGACAGTGACCAGGTTTCAACCCAGCTGCTGTGAGTTTGTGCATTTTTTCACCTTTTTGTCGGTTTTTTTTTTTCCACAAACCCAAGTCCGGAGCACAATGTCCAACTTGGAGGATAAGGAGCTGCGTGCACTGTGCGTCCTAGAGGACATTTTTTTCATGGACGCTGGAGCCCTGTCCTCCCGAGATAGTTCGACAGGCTCGGGACGGGGTTGCGGAAATCATGCAGACCGTCCCAGCCTTTGGGACCACCCGGAGGCAACAGAAATTCTCCTCTCCATATACTCTCTGCGATGTGATGAGCTGATGGAGGAGGTTTCGACGCCTGAGCTGTCTCCAGCGAAGAGGAAGTTCTCTCGTTGCAAGAAGCCTTCAGCCTCTCCCACGGCAGCTCTGCCTCCTCCTCCTGAGCCCTGGCCCGCTCCATCAGTCAAGGAGCTGGAGGGGCAAAGACAGATGTTGCTGGCAGAGACAGATCTCCTCCTCGAAGTGAAGCTGTGGCTCCTCCTGGAATGGATCCATGAAGCGGAGGAGTTTCTCCCGAAGAAGCCAGAGGTGGAGTCGGTGATCGAGCGTTCCCTGACCTTGATGCCTCTTCTCTGTGATGATCTGACGTCTCCTTCTCCCGCTCGTCACCACCAAACCCGGAAATCTCGGCAGAGAGACTCCACCACCACTCACCCAGCAACCCCTCCTTCATGGGGGTGGGGGATTTCACAGCAGAACTCCTTCAAGCTCCTGGGGAGATGACACATGACCTCGGGACGGCAGCTGACGTCATC
The DNA here is from genome assembly GCA_020510985.1 of Pholidichthys leucotaenia. NCBI lineage: Eukaryota > Metazoa > Chordata > Actinopteri > Cichliformes > Pholidichthyidae > Pholidichthys > Pholidichthys leucotaenia. The sequence continues at coordinate 153,402,646 of CM035838.1, forward strand.
ACTCCCAAGGAATTCAGGCAAGTCCTTATTCATTCACTCTCTCTCTCCCCTGAAATTATTTGCTTGATTCCTGACGAGGAGACTCAGATTTTACAGTTCTCTGAGTCTCCATTATCAGCTGCCGTTACCGCTTCTCCACCTGTTTCTCCTGTCTCCCCAAAATCTCCGCTGGTCCCGGGAGGAGGTGACTGGATGGTGAAGGAGCCCAAGGTCCTAGAGAGGTCTACTCTATGGGAACAGTGTCATCCTGTATGGGTCCGCCTGGGGAAGCCGACCTCGTCATCGGCAGCTATCCCCCAGACGTCGAGTCCGACGATTCTTTTTGCGGCCGAGAGGTCTTCCAGGGCTTTCCCAGCAGGTATGTCCACTCCCGTGCACACCGAAGTGGCTCCTCCACGTTCCATTGAGGGGCCCAGGCTCACCATAGATACAGAGAGGGATGGCACACCTCCAGCTGCAGCGGCCAAGATCACACACCAGGAGGGCAGGCAAGTGACATTTATTCCTACTCTTTGTGATGATAATTTGTCTTGCCCAACTCCTGGTAGAGAGACTCAGGGGTTGCAGTCACCTGAGCTCTCCTCACCCGCTGCAACCCATACTTCCCCTTCTGTCCTGTCCATGTCCCCTGTACTTTCTTTTGGGTGTCCGCCAGCCCCTGAACGAAGCCACCAGACAAAGGAGGAGCTTGTGGTCCTGGAAGACCTTAATCCTGGGCCAGCACGGAGCTGACCCCCAGCAGCCACGCCGGAGGAGCAATCGGCGTGGATTAATTTGCCTGGGGCCACCATGACTGCTACAACCATCATACCTGCTGCGGGGGTCGCTGCATCAGAGTTGACACCTGAGCTGAATCTCCCGAGGGCCGAGCCCGCAGGACCATCGTTGCCTGGATTGTCGGAGTCCTGGACGGCGGTGGAGCTCGAGCTCAGGCAAGTGCTCTCTTTTGTTTTTCTTCTCTCTGTGTTAGAGCGATCTTGCCTGGCTCTTGGTGAGGAGAGCCCGGTGCAGCCGCCCGCTGCACCTGAGCTCGCCTCACCGGGCTCCGCCACTGCCGGCAACCCTGACCCCTCTTCTCTCTGTGTTGTCTCTGAGCTCTCTCCCAGGGTTGCCAGAGAGGATCCAACACCACCTGAGGCCTCCGTTTATCCAAGTTTGCCACTGGGGGTTGGTTTGGGTCCTGCTCCTCCTGTTGAGGTCATCACGGGCGTTCCGTCCCAGCCCAGGACCTCCGTGGGTGCAGCCATGGCCCAGCCGGGGTCCACCGTGGGTGCTGCAGAGCTCCAGCCCGGAGCCACCGCAGGTGCAACTATGTTGCAAGGCCAGACGCCGTTGTGGGTCCTTCCTCTTCACTGCCAGACGCCGTCGTGGTTCCTTCCTCCTCACTGCCGGACGCCGTCGTGGTTCCTTCCTCCTCACTGCCGGACGCCATTGTGGTTCCTTCCTCCTCACTGCCGGACACCATCGTGGTTCCTTCCTCCTCGCTGCCGGACACCATCATGGTTCCTTCCTCCTCGCTCCCAGACGCCGTCCGGGTTCCTTCCTCCTCGCTGCCGGACGCCGTCGTGGTTCTCTCCTTCTCCTCGCCGCCAGATGACACTGGAGCTCCCCATCCTCGGCTCTCCTCCTCAGTTGTAGGTCTCCCTGTGGGGGAGCGGCCTCCCAGACTGCCTCACCTATGCTGGTGACTGAAAATCTCAGGCTGGCCGCCCGATGTACTGTGCCGTTGGGTTGGGTAGCCAGTTTTTCCTGGCAGGCCACCTGACTCATTCAACCTGGCTGTCCGGCGGGTCTGGGATTTCAGCAGGCCACCAGACCGGGTGCACCATACCATCCACAGGGCCTGGGATTCTGGGCGGCCTCCCAAGCCTTCTAGCCTCAGGACTTGGGGGGGCTAAATTGTGTTTTTTTTCTCAGTGTGGGCCCTGAGTAAGGTTGTTTTTTATTCATTCCTGGCCTGTTCCCCCCCACCACCCGCCCTGGGTAGATTGTGGTAGTTCCTGCTGGGGGGGGGGCAGGTTTTTTCTTTTCCTTGATGTTACGTTGGGCGTCTTGTGTCCACCCCTTGAGAGGGGTCTCTGTCATGTACTGAGTTTGGGATTTCCCCCCAAACTCAGTTTCATGATGTCCCTGTTTTTTTCATATTTATCTGCTGTATGGTTATTCCTGAGTGTTCTATGTCGCCTTCAGGTTTCCTTGTGTTGATCATTATCTGTTCCTTGTATGTAGGTTCTGTTTGCCATTTCCCTGTTGTGTTTTATTTCTGCAGTTGTTGATATGTGTTATTTAGGGTGTCATTTTATTTTTGTTTCTTGTGTTTTCCTTTTTCCACTTTTGACAGCTGTCAGGGCGTGCCCTGCCGCCTGTCAAACTTCCAGTTGCCCCTCCCTCACCTGTTACCACCGCCAGCCGCTCTCTCTCATTATTATTACCAGCTGTATCCAATTGTTAGTTGTTGCTGTCTTCTCTTACTCAGGCCAGCCCAAATCTGTCGCTATTTAAAGAAGATTGTTTTTCATTTTCGTTTGTCACTGTCTCGTCTCTGTAAAGGACTGTTTCTCCCTTGTCTCCGCCATAGCCCAATCTCGCTGTGGTGTGCTGTCTTTGTAAGTTGATTCCTCGTTGTTATTTCGTAGTTTGCTCACTTTGCACTTGTTTCTGTTTTTGCCAAATAAACTCACAAACTCACAGTCCAGCAACTAGGTTGTTTTTTCCCTCCGTGCGCCACGAAGAGGCGCACATATGACATCACCTGGTTGCCGCCACACACACTTGACACCATCTGAATCAAATAAGTTCATCTTGGGCTCATCAGACCACAGGGCATGGTTCCAGTAATCCATGTCCTTAGTCAGCTTGTCTTCAGCAAACTGCGGGCTTTCTTGTGCATCATCTTTAAAAGGGGCTTCCTTGTGTTTGTGGGCTTTCTTGTGCATCATCTTTAAAAGGGGCTTCCTTCTGGGGTGATAGTCATGCAGACCAATTTGATGCCATGTGTGGCATATGGTCTGTGCACTGACAGGCTGACCCCCGCCACCCCTTCAACCTCTGCAGCAATGCTGGCAGCACTCATATGTCTATTTTCAAAAGACAGCCTCTGGATATGACGCTAAACACGTGCACTCAACTTCTTTGGTTGACCATGGCGAGTCCTATTCTGAGTGGAACCTGTCCTGTTAAACTGCTGTATAGTCTTGGCCACCGTGCTGCAGCTCAGTTTCAGGGTGCTGGCAGTCTTCTTATAGCCTAGGCCATCTTTATGTAGAGCAACAATTCTTTTTTTCAGATCCTCAGTGAGTTTATTTATTTATTTAGCGAATGCAAAGTCCTTAAGCCAAGCAGTTGCCTCCTGGTTTGCTGTATGGAGGGTGTGTAATCCTCCTTCCAGTCTTTGGAGCGGGCAAGCCTCTTAGATGTGTTCCATAGTTTGCTCCTCTCCACATGCGCACAGTGGGCTAGGGCTACTGCCCCATCTGTGAAGGCTGGCCAAGCAGGGGCCATGTCCAGTCCTGAAGCGATTGAGTGTAGACCACTGTCTCCTTGGGAGGTTGGTGCCCGGGACCTGTTGGTTGGGGTTTATCACCAGCTGTTTGTTTGGGACCTCCTTGGTTTCCCATTCCTCTTGCCAAGCTGTCTGGATGGTAAAGTCAGCTGGGGGAGGGTTTTTCCAAATCGGCCGTCTGGATGAAAGTCGGGCAGTGGGTGGGGTGTAGATATCTGCATGGATTGGTAAGTGAGGAAAATCTTTAACTTTTTGGAGCATCCTTTGAGTTAATGCTGCTCGCCGGATGTGTGGAGGGGCTATGTTTGACAGTACAGAGAGCCAGGGGAGTGGTGTTGAGCGGATTGTTCCAGTTATAGTTCTCATGGTTGAGTTGAGCTGGGTGTCTACATGGTGTGTGTAAGATGACCTGGACCAGACAGGGGCACAATATTCTGCTACAGAGTATGAAAGGGCCAGTGCTGAGGTGCGCAGGGTGGAGACTGCCGCCTCCCATTTTGCACCAGCGAGCTTGCAGAGCAGGTTGTTTCGTACTTTCACCTTAGCAGCCGTCCCCTTTAGATGTTCCTTGAAGGATAAGGTCCTATCAAGGGTCACTCCAAGATAAGTTGGATTTGGGGCATGCTTAAGCTTGAGTCCGCTCAGGTGGATGTTTAGTTCTCTGGCAGCTTTTGCATTGTGGAGATGAAATACACTGGAGACGGTTTTTGCTGGGCTTGGTTTTAGGCGCCAGATTTTGCAGAACTGGTCCAGTTTAGCAAGATCTTCCGTGAGCACCCGTTCCAGTGGTTCAAAGTCTGGTGCTTGGAATGCCAAACAGATGTCGTCTGCATAGATGAATTTGCGGGATTTTGTAGTAGGCAGGTCGTTTATGTAGAGGTTGAACAGAGTTGGAGCTAGAACTGAGCCTTGTGGGAGTCCGTTTTTCTGCATTCTCCATGCACTTGTGTTCTGACTGAGGTGGACTCTGAACCTTCGGTTGGTCAGCAGGGTTTTTATAATTGCTGTTGCCCAAGCAGGGATCGCCTTTATAAGTTTCAGGAGGAGGCCTTTGTGCCAGACCGTATCATAGGCGGCTGTAAGATCGAGAAACACAGCCCCTGTCTTCAGTCTGCTCTCGAAGCCATTTTCAATGAAGGTGGTTAGGGCCAGTACTTGTTCTCCTGTACTGCGGTCCTTGCGGAAACCTGCTTGATCCACACTTAGAATATCCTCTATTTCTGGGGAAATGCGTTGCAGTATTAGGCGCTCCATGATTTTGTAAGGAACGCTGAGTAGGGAGATTGGGCGGTAGCTTGCTGGTAGTTTGTGGTCTTTGCCAGGTTTTGGGATGGCAATGACCTTTGCTGTCCGCCATTTCTTTGGGATCGAGTTCGTTTGTGTGATCCTTGTGTAGAATTGTGTCAACCAGGTTAGGGCTCGGGGGCCAAGATTCTTCATGAATTCTGGGAATTCATGAGTTCTTTGCCATGAGGTGCTATGTTGAACTTGCAGTGACCAGTATGAGAGAGTGTGAGAGCGATAACACCAAATTTAACACACCTGCTCCCCATTCACACCTGATACCTTGTAACACTAACAAGTCACATGACACCGGGGAGGGAAAATGTCTAAGTGGGCACAATTTGGACATTTTCAGTCTTAGGGATGTACTCACTTTTGTTGCCAGTGGTTTAGACATTAATGGCTGTGTGTTGAGTTATTTTGAGGGGCAAATTTACACTGTTATACAAGCTGTACACTGACTACTTTACATTGTATCAAAGTGTCATGTCTTCAGTATTGTCCCATGAAAAGATAAAATAAAATATTTACAAAAATGTGAGGGGTGTATGTGGTGTACCAAGATGGCATCCTGCATGCCCTGGGTGTAGTGGGGGTGACGGTCCCGCCTTTCCGGTTCCGCCATCACCAGGAGTATAAAGGGCAGACGCAGAAGAGCTCGTTCTCTTTCGCCGTCGACCCCTTTGCCTGTACGGAGCATCTGTAAGTTCGTTGTTTAATATAAAAAAGTTACATTCACTGCACCTCCAGCCTGGTTATTCATCATACAAGTTATGGACATAACATTTGGCGACGAGGAAAAAGGTATGGAGCAAGCTGTTTCCACTTTTTGGCCATTTTTGGAGGTTCCAGGGGAGCCACTGGTCCCCTGGGCTAGGTGGTACGTGGCTTTCCAAAATTATTTGGTGGCCCTTAACCTCGGTGAGCTCGAGAAACTGCATGCGAGGGCTATACTCATCCATAATCTTGGCATGGAGGGTCAAAGAATCCTCGGCACATTAGGAGGGGCCGATACTTTTGAAGACGTGGTTGGGCTAATGGTGCACTACTTTCACACCCCGGAAAAGGTCATAGTCCGAAGGGTTCAGTTTTGGCAGCGCCGCCAGCGGACAGGAGAGTCGGTGCAGCACTGTGTTGCAGACCTACGTCAGCTGGCGGGGGAGTGCCAATTTGGAGCCCTAGAGGAAGAGATGGTCCGTAATCAACTAGTGGAGCACACTCTTTGTTCTGCGACACGATCGAGGCTCCTGACCTACCCAGGTGAACTGACGTTAGCCACAGCTATTGAGATAGCGCAGCAGTTTGAAGCAGCGGAGAAGAAAGCGAAGGATCTCGGTGAGAGAACCACACTGACACACACCGAACCACGTTTGAAGGTGCTGGCTGTGGACTCGGACAGTGAAGATAGCGTGAATGAAGAGGAATACGCTGCCGCTGTGAAAATTAGGTCCGTCCTGGGTATGCCAAGATGCTATGGCTACAAGTCCGTCAGGCACCGGTACAAGGCAAGAGAGTGTCCGGCAAAGAGCAAATGCTGTGGCAAGTGCGGTCTTCTACATCATTTCGCCAGAGCCTGCAAACATTTTCAGTGAGGGGACCGAAGACGTGAGGCGGACTCCCCCGCAGCGACTCCTACAGTTGTTCATACCGTCTCCCCGAGCACAGATGGGTGAATTTACTGTTACGTTTCGCTGGATGGCGTGTAAATGCCGATGTTAGTAGACACAGGATCAGTGATTTCCCTGTTGAACTGGCCCACTGTGAGGAGTCTATTCCCGCATTACCGTGTGAGAGACCTGTCGATGCCGTGCTTCGGCTATGAAGGAAGCAGGCTATCCGTCATGGGTTTGTTGGAATTGATGACGAGGTACAAGTCGGCAATGATGTCTAACGTCCAGTTCGTGGTGACCGCTGATGGGTCAAACATCATGGGATGTGACATGTTCTACAGCCTGGGATTCGCGATCACCTGCGGCATCGGAGAGGAGTGGTCAGGCTGCGGTTTGTGGGACCAACCTGCTCCACACGTGGAGGACGATGCGGTTTGGGACAGTGACTGGCCTGGTATTGTGGGAGGAGTGCAAGATCAGCAACGTGGAGCGCCATCTCGGGCAGGTTCCGATGCCAGTGTCCAAGTTGCCCTGGATGTGGGAACTGGATGGCACAGCAGAATGCCCGGGACGGCTGATGGAGCCAAGATGCCAGTTCCCTCGACTTCCAGAGTTGGTCCTGGCGATACCGTGAAGCGGGGTGCTGCAGGGGCTGTGCCAGCATTTAGTATGAAAGACAGCGGGGCAGGACCAGCAGGCACGATTCTATGACGCGCCAAACAACAACACCAGAGATCAAGAAAAATTCCGGATCAGGTCGGTGACAAGGTTTGACCCAAGGCGGGAGCCCGATTACAACATGATGGTCATCGGAAGCCCAATCAAGCTCCCCTGCGCATCGGTGAAGAGGTCCGGCCCAGGGTAGAAGCTCGGGTAAGGGGCATGCACGAAAAAAGAAAGTGACGAGACGACCAGGGTCGGCTGCGAGTGGTGGCTGCCTGGGAAGACGGCTACTTGAGACTGTCCGATGAATTGTGGAGACACCCTAACGAGCTAGGGTGAGTGAACGAGAGGAAACACTGACGTGGCTCGTCCCCAGAGATGAAGAGGTGAAGGTACTCTGGGAGGGATCCGCCAGACGGAAACCAATGGGGTGGGTCTCCTATTGGGACTATAAGGTGACTGTGGAGGGTCTATTAGCATGGTGTGGTGGTGTTACTGGTATACCATTTTATCCTAAGGTCACATAGTTAATATGTACTAGTTGCATTTTGCCCTGTGTTAAAAAAAACAAAACAAACAAACTCAACACTGTATTATGTTGGATATGTTGTTTGTGTGAAGTGCCCAAGTTGTGGGGTGGGTGTGTTGGGGGTGGGGGCTAGCAACAAGTGATGAGTGTACATATTAACTGTTTGTGTTTTGTTAAGCAAGTTCTGATTGTGTATATGTGTGTTGAAGGGATTGTTTTAGTTTTCAGGAACGCAGCCATTTTGTTTTATGGACTCCATTATTTCAAAGACGGCAGAATAACCCGTCTAGCCGTGTTGAGGTGGGTCACCGGTCTACCTGGCCCCCTCTAGCTTATGTTTTGTGAATGGATAGGCCTGTATATATATATTTTTTGTACATAAATGTCATTTTTACTAGCATGTGAATTGGGTTTAAACTTGGGAGGGCCTCATTGGTGTGTTGGGCATTCTTCTGCGGGGGGGAGGGGGTGTTTTGTACCAATATGGCATCCTGTATGCCCTGGGTGTAGTGGGGGTGACAGCCCCACCTTTCCGGTTCCGCCATCACCAGGAATATAAGGGGCAGGTGCGGAAGAGCTCTTTCTCTTTCGCCGTCAACCCCTTGGGCTGTACGGAGCACCTGTAAGTTCATTGTTTAATATAATAAAGTTACGTTCACTGCACCTCCAGCCTGGTTATTCATCATATGAGTTATGGACATAACAGTGTACTCACTTTTGTGAGATACTCTATATGTTCCTTCACAGAGTAAACACAAGGGCACTAAATTCAAAATAACCATTTTTAATTGACTCAGACATCCTCAACTGTCTGTAATTAACACAAACATGAAATGTCCACCTTTTCTCAAAAGTCCCATCAGCAGAAAAATGTTTAAATGAAAGTTTGGTTACAAATCTCCTCTACCTTTTCCCTTTGTCTTCTCACGCAGTGGTGACATAAAATTAAACCCGCACCCAAGGCGAATATTTCTTTGCAATCATGGTAATTGTGTGGACACATAAACAAGCCCTGGTCTTGAATGGTGTTGATTTAAAATCCCAAGTCTGTTCTGCCTGAGACCAAGACAAGCCCATAAAAATGGCTCCGATTCTGAAACAAGCCCTTGAAAATGTCTCATCAAAACATAAATTGTGTGACTCTGTTCCTAATACATTTGCAATTTCCCTCATTAATTCACAACTTTTGTCTCATGAATTTGGTTTTAATGTAATTTTGCCCTTGTTTCAGGTTAGAGCAACAGCCCATCAAAATGCCTGTGCATGTCTCTGTTCTACAGTTCCCAAGATATGCAACATATAAACCAGTTTGTTAAACACCACGGTTCATTTCATTGTAGTAAACTCCACTACAGACAGCATAACTGTTGTCCATTAAGCAGACATCAACACAGAGCCTCAGTAATGGCTCATAAAGTCAAATTTACAACATGGCAACCATAAGCTTGTCATAGTGCATCAAGTCAGATTTCATTGTATAATAAACTTTGATTTGTCTGTAAGAAAAAAATGTTTCTCTCCTCTGTCCTATTACACCCTCAATAGCCATTCACCCTGCCTAAATGTCATTGAACAAAACACTAAAATATCTCATCCTCACTCAGTTTAATTTGCTTACATCATATTCTCTAAAACATCTACCGTTCACCCCCCCCCCTTTTTTTGAAGGATGACACGCTTGTCCATGTGGAAGCAAACAGGCATACTGATGATGTGTTGGTGGTGGTGGTTGGGAGTGGGGTGGGGGTGGCTCATCATTCCACAGCAAATTGAGCACTGCCACCCACAGTGTCAGTGATGTTACAGCTGACCTTCACATGAGCAATCATTCAGCGAGGGCAAGTGTAAAGAGGTAATCAATTCTGTTAGGAGATGACAGCGGTTCAACATAAATGATGAGGCCACAATTAAGTCTGAAATGTGTTTGATAATTATTCAGACTAATAGGCCATAATATTGAAACTACGTGACCTGTGGAGTGTCCTTTAAAGTGTAGTGAGAGAGATTTTTGGCTTTTTTAACCAATTGTTTTAAGGTTTGTTAACACAAATGAGTAAAGTAGATAATGGAAAAAAATGTGGGTCATATTTAAATTATTTTCTGATTTGAATGTAATCAGTTGAGCCTGTTTCAGAGTTTCAGATTTTTTTTGTGTGTAAAGTGTGTAAAATGGACCCCTGCTTGCATCAAGAATTTGTGTTTCAGTGATGGAAGCTTGACTGCTTTTTTAAAAATCTGTGGTTTTGGCGACTGTTGTTCCTTTAAAATCTATTTGAATCAGCTCAGGAGCCACAATGACAGAGAAGTCTCCTGCTGTGGAAGTTTTTATTTCTGTGTTGCTCCTTTGTTTCACTCTCATATTCTTTCCTCGTGCACTTATGTTCAGCTACCAGGTACAGCTACACTTATTGTTGTGCTTTGAAATTATTTTCTTGGAGCTGTGTTGAGATTGGTGCAGTGTCCCTTTTTGATGAGTTTGTTTTCTTCTGCAGCTCCAAAGGGGGAAAAGCTCTGCTGCTGGCAGGTGTTTGGGGGTTCTTAAATCTTTTTTCCAATTTATTACTGTAATAATCTTGGTTCATCATCCAGTATGGAGCAGCTCTGCATTTGCATGAGGGATGTAGATAGACTAGGATAGCTGTAGATCATTTACCACTACTTAATGCTACTTTTAAATCTGCCTACGTTGTACATTAACTAATGCCCTCTGTCAATGAAAGCTGGTTCCCTTTAAATCCTGAAGATCATGGGCTGGTTTGGCAGAAAGCACCAAAGTTATAAGACCCTGGACCAAAGACCTTGCAGATCTGAAATGGCTATCAGATACAATTAAAACCAGAAGTTTACATCAGGTATCACTTGACTCTGAGTAAGACTGTCGTCCAAGGGGTACCTTTTTATCGGGTTTTGTGCACCCGCAGGTGCCTGGTCAGTCCTATACGGGACGCGCATAGTTGTCTGCACTCATCACATTTGTAGGCAGTAGGCAGTGGTGTGGGTTCCTTTTCCCTTTCTTTCCTCATCAGGCGCTTCTCTTGGGCTCTATTTCATCTTTGGACCTCAAAATGGGATATGCCCTCGTACATGGTCTTATGCCAATGGGATCTGTTGGAAGCGACATCCTCCCACTTATCTGTACTGATGCCACATGCTTTTAATGCTTTGATGTTATCCTTAAAGTGCTTTCTTTGACCTTCCCTTGATCTTGTTCCAGATCGAAGTTGTCCAAACAGCAACTGTTTTGGAAGGCAAGAGTTGTTCATTCATGACAGATGACTGAACCAACGAAGTTGGTTTTGGATGACTATTGCTTCGATGCTGGCGCAATTTGGCTCTTCCAAAATACTGACATTTGTTCGTCGATCCTTCTAGCTGTTGTTAGTGTGTCATGACCTTCGAATTGTTGTTTCTGTACCTATTACCTTGGCATTCGTTCGGAGAGCAAAGTAAGAATTTCATTGCTCAGGAAATGTAGCATTTCGTAACTGTGCACATGATAATAAAGCCTTTGAATCTTTGATGCTAAGAATTCAGTGGCGGCAGCACAGATGGCATTTCTCAAGGGTCTTCACGTGCCGACGATAAGTCGTCCATGTCGCTGAGCTATACAGGAGCATAGGAATTACAACAGCCTTGTATACCCGGATTTTGGTGTCAGCACATACGCCGCTTCTGTTCTTTACTAGATGCATGACGGCTGCTACAAAAATGGAAAACAAAGTGGGTGCAATCACACAACCTTGTTTTACACCCATTTGCACATTGAAAGACTCATTGGCAGTAGTGTTGTTATTAAGGACTCTTGCAGTCATGTTGTCATGGAGAAGCCTGAGAATACGAATAGATTTTTCAGGACAGCCACACTTGGCCAAGATTTTCCATAGGGCTTTGCAGTTTACTGAATCAAATACCTTTGTGAGGTCAGTGAAGGCCATATAAAGTGGTTGATGTTGTTCACAACACTTCTCTTGTAGCTGACGGGCGGAGAAAATCATATCGATAGTTCCTCGATTAGGTCGGAAACCACATTGTGATTCTGGGAGAAATTTTTCCACATGGGGAGACGATTGGCAAGGATTTGGGAGAGGACTTTGCCAGCAATGGCAAGAAGTGAGATGCCCCAGTAGTTTCCACAGTCCGACTTATCTCCCTTCTTAAAGATTTTCACGATTTCAGCATCCCTTAGATCCGGAGCAATTTTCTCTTGTGCCAGATGAGAAGTATAAACTGGTAGAGACAGCAGGTAAGCTCTTCCCCACCGAGTTTGAAGATCTCTGCAGGTATTCCATCGCAGCCAGGAGCCTTTTCATTCTTTAACTGACTAATGCCAGCTTTTACTTCAACAAGGGAGGGTTCTAAACCAAGCTCGCTAGCCACAGGCAGCTGAGGGATCTCTAGATAAATAGACTCATCTACCAGAGATTCGCGGTTGAGGAGATTTTGAAAGTGCTCCTTCCAGTGGTGATTAATGCTCTCTTTGTCCTTAAGGAGACTGCTGTCTTTATCCTTTATTGGAGTGGCACCACACACCACCAATTCTTGAATCTCCTTGGCTTTTTCAGCCCACCATTGGTCCTTAATGTATCGGATTCACCTTTGGACCTCAGCTTTAATGGTCTGATGAGCTTTCTTCTTAGCTTCATTTGTTGGATCACACTGCCAGGGACAGAAGGCCTGCCTCTTTTCCAGAATTAGGTTCCTAATGGCCTTATCATTTTCGTCAAACCAGTCTTGATGCTTTCTGCTACTGTAGCCAATGGTTTCCTCACTGCTAGAAAGGATGGCTGCCTTCACCTCACTCCAGTACTCTTCCACTTCATCACATTGAATGGATTGAAGGCATTGGTAGAGTGACTGCTGGAGTCCTTTATGAAACTCATGAACTTTCAGTTTCTCGACATTGAGTCTCCTTCTGGGTCGTTTTGCTATTTTCTGCCTCCGTCAGTGAATATCCAGAGACATGGTGGAGCGAACGAGCCAATGATCAGTCCAGCAGTCATCTGCACTAGTGATTGCTTTAGTAATGTGGACCTCCTTATGGTCATGTGCACAGACGATCACATAGTCGATTAAGTGCCAATGCTTTGATCTAGGGTGTTGCCAAGTGGCTTTAAATCTGTTCTTCTGGGGGAAAGGGTATTAGTTATGACAAGCTGGTGTTCAACGCACATAGTTAGCAAGAGTACACCGTTAAAATTACAGTTTCCTCCTCCATTTCTGCCAAATGATCCTTTCCAAAGGTCATAATCTCGTCCAACCCTGGCATTAAAGTCACCTAGAATTATGACTTTATCATCTTTAGGGACGTTTGTGATGATGGTATCCAGTGTTGAGTAAAAGTCTTCCTTGAGGACTTCCGGTTATGGCTGCCACGTAGGACGGACGTGTCTCGCTCTGCTCTGCTCCTGGAGAAAAAAAATCGGCAAATAACTCTCTCATTTGGGACAGAACGTATCCCAGCATTTGGGCGAGGATATGTCGGCGAAGCCTAAGGCTGGAAAACCAGGAAAAGGAAAAAGCGAGCCGCCGAAACAGTCCAAATTAACGGACTTTCAGGTCTGTGACGCAGCAAACAAAACTCCATATATGGCGGAGGAAGCTGGCGGCGGTGCGATGTTTGCGGGGAATGGCGCAGATGCGCTGATGGCTGCCATGAGTTCAATGAGAGCGGACTTTTCCTCTAGATTTGATGGGATTATGACAGCGTTGGAAGGAATAAGAAAGGAATTGGGTGACTGTGTAGAACGAACGGCGCAGATGGAGCTCCGTCTCGCTAGTGCTGAAGATGACGTCACCCGTCTTCAATTAAAGGTGCGCACTTTGGAAAAAAAAAATAAATCTCTGGAAGATAATATTTTGGATTTGGAATCTCGGTCGAGACAGAATAATTTGAGGCTGGTGGGTCTTCCAGAGGAATCAGAAGGTCGGGACGTATGTTCCTTTCTGGAAAAGTGGATTCCGGAGGTGCTGGGCAGCGAGGAGTTGCAATCAGCAGTGGTTCTGGAAAAAGCACATCGTATTGGCCCACGGAGAGATAAGGGACCGCCGAGGACCTTAATTATGAAGTTTCTTAGCAACAGAGACAGGATGAAGATCTTCAACGCTGCACGTGCTAAAGGAGAGATTAAACACCAGGACCAGCAGGTGCGGTTCTACCCAGATTTGGCCACAGGAATCCAGCAATTGAGGAAGCAGTTTGATCCCGTACGTAAGGAGCTGCGCAACCTTGGGATTCGTCATGGTGTAATCTATCCTGCGAGACTGCTGACCACGTATGAGGGCAGAACCCACATTTTCAAGACCCCAGAGGAGGCGCAGGAGTTCATCAAGAAGATCAAAGAAGAAGAAGAGACTGGTGGGAGCTAAGCATGAACAAAATATAAGGTAGAATAATTAAGCATTTGCACAGGCATCTGACTGACTTGAAGTAAATAGTAAGTTTACAAAATATAGATTGTATTATATATTAAAAAAACAAAACAAAAACAAAACAAACAAAAAAAAAAACTATGATGTACAAAGTTGTTAAAAATTTTGGAGTTAAGTTGGAAAACTACAGAGGAGAGTTAATGTTACGTCATTAAAAGCAGTAGAGTTAGGGTGATTGGGAGGATGAAGAAGGAGTGGCTTAGGCTGTTCCCCGTGGGTGTGGAACGGTCGATGGCTATATCGGGAGACAGAATTTTTCTTTTGATTTTGGGGGGTTCGCCACAAGTGTGGGAAGGGGAAATTTGTTTGTGTGTAGTTTGTAGGATGAATGTTCAACCACTCATGTTTTTGCTTCTCTGTATGAGCATGTTTACACTGCAAGGTAATCTCAAACTCTCTATTGATCATGGACCAAAGTGTTAATCTTAATTTAACTTCATGGAATTGCAGAGGTCTACAAAATTTAAAAAAACTTAAACAAGTTATGAATAAAATAAAGGACATGGGTTCAAGAATTGTGTTTTTACAAGAAACTCATCTGATAGAGGAGGATGTTAAAAGAATTAGGAGTAGATGGCAGGGAAGTGTATTCACCTCTTCATTTTCATCCCGAGCCAGGGGAGTTATGACTCTCATACATAAATCAGTTCCTTTTCAAGTGAAAAATGTAATTGGAGACAAATTTGGAAGATATGTAATCATTCAAGGTTCTTTGCTATTAGAAAATATAAATCTTGTGAACTTATATGGTCCCAATATAGATGATCAGAAGTTCTTTGCTAATTTATTTCTCATCTTATCATCACTTACAGGGCAACATATAATAGCAGGGGATTTTAATTGTACATTGAATCCAGGTGTGGATAGATCAACAGGACTGGATTGTACGCACATTGGATGTAGGATGACTATTAATCATTTTATGAAAGAATTGAGATTGTTAGATATATGGAGAGAAATGAAACCACAAGTTAAAGCCTATTCTTGTTATTCCAGTACCTACAAGACATTCTCACGTATTGATTATTTTTTGATTTCCACAGAATTAAGGTCCAAGATTCAAAACTGCTTTTATGATAACATCGTGATTTCTGATCATGCACCCTGTTGTCTAATATATGTAGATAAAAAATTGACAAAGGAATCAGGTAGATGGCAATTTCAGCATAAATGGCTTCAGGATGAGGAATTTGTCAAGTATATAGAAAAACAGATAGACGAGTTCTTTGACATCAATACTACACAAACATCAGCATGTGTAAAGTGGGAGGCTTTCAAAGCTTTTATTAGGGGACATATTATTAGTTATACAGGATCAAAATCTAAGAAGACTCGAGAGGAGAGAGCTAAATTGGAACATAAAATAAAAAGTCTTCAGGAAAAAGTGTATGCAGGAAGTGACCCAAGGTTGGAGAATGAATTACTGATTTTGAGAGCTGAATACGACAAAAAATCAGCGAATAGAGCTGCCTCGAGTCTTCTAAGATTGAAACAATCTTTTTATGAACAAGGTGAAAAATCAGGAAAATTATTAGCATGGCAGATTAAACAATTGGAAATTAAAACACCAATTACCAGTATTATAAGTAACGGACAGGTAGTTATAGATCCTTTAGAAATTAATAGAGCCTTTAGAGATTACTATGAAAAATTATATGATACCAAAAATGAACCTGATTTAACAAAACTAAATGGGTTTTTGAACGAACTATCTATACCGTGTATTCCAAATGAAAACAGGGAGATATTGGAGTCTAAAATTAGTCAAGAAGAAGTTGGGCTAGCCATTGATAATATGAAATCAGGAAAAAGTGCAGGACCAGATGGTCTTCCAGTTGACCTTTATAAAAAATTTAAGAATAAATTAATAAAACCTTTTTTGGAAATGGTTTTAGAAGCATTTCAAAATAATAATTTACCATCATACATAAATAATGCCTTAATTATACTGTTGCCAAAACCAGGTAAGCCCTCTAATAAATGTGAAAATATGAGACCAATAAGCCTATTAAACGCCGACCTTAAGATAATCTGTAAAATTTTAGCAAGACGAATACAAGAAATTTTACCAAATATTATTAATCGAGATCAGAATGGCTTTATAAAGGGTAGACAAGGCTTCCATAATGTAAGAAGACTATTTAATATTATTTATTTTAATAAAGAAGCACCGGATACAGCTCTCCTATCATTGGACGCCGAAAAGGCCTTTGATAGAGTTGAATGGCCCTTTCTTTTTGAAGTCCTACAAAGGTTTGGACTTGGAAATAATTTCATAAAATGGGTTCAAATAATATACAATAATGCTACAGCAGAAATCCTAACAAATAACAATATTTCAAAACCAATAAAAATCAATAGAGGATGTCGACAAGGCTGTCCACTTTCACCTTTACTGTTTACTATGGCAATTGAACCTTTAGCGATAGCGATACGTTTACATTCACAAATATATGGAATTAAAGTTGGACCAACAGAACATAAAATCTCCCTGTACGCCGATGATATAATTTTGTTTATGTCGAATCTAAAAAAATCAATTCCAACCTTGTTGAATTTAATAAAGAATTTTGGGGAAATATCAGGATATAAAATAAATAAAACTAAATCTTCAATATTAATGCTAAATGAGACCCAGAGAAATTACCCAGCCCCTGAGGTAAATCAATTCAATGTTGTAAATCAGTTTAAATATTTAGGAATCCAAATTATGCCTAAGCTAGAATCAGTCGCCAGTGTCAACTATGAAGCCTTAATGTCAGATATCAATGAGTTAACTCAGAGATGGATGTCACTACCAATGTCGATGATCGGGAGAATCAATATACTTAAAAGTAATATTTTACCTAAAATACTTTATTTATTTCAATACATTCCCTTATCACCACCTTTAGATCTATTCTCAAGAATAAAAAAAAAGTTAGTGGAATTTATATGGAACAACAGGAGGGCTAGATTACGTTTGTCTTTATTATATTTACCATTTGATCGTGGAGGTCTGAAATGTCCAAATTTTATGTTGTATTATTGGTCGGCACAACTGAGGTCTATGACATATTATTTTTCATCAAATGATCTCCCTCACTGGACTGAAATGGAATCATACAATTTACCTTTACCTCTTCCCATATTCATATACTCAGATTCGGCAAAAAAATTACAAAAACAAGTTAAAAATCCATTTGTAAAGCATATGATCAAAATATGGTGTGAAGCTAAAAACTATTTAAAAGAACCACAGTTATTGTCACAATTTAGTCCAATATGGGGTAATCAATATTTTAAACCAGGGAGAGCGGACGCTGTATTTAAAGTATGGAATTTAAAAGGGATACAAAAGATTCAGGATTTATATTTGCCATGTGCAGACAACATAATGTCTTTTGAAGAGCTGAGGATCAAATTTAATCTCAATAGAACACATTTTTTTAAATATCTTCAACTTAGAAACTTTATTCGATCAAATCAAAATAAAGCTCTCACTCGACCTATTTATTCATCCTTGGAAAAAATGATGATGAAAGATAGTAAAAGAAAGGGTATTATTTCAGAGTTTTATAACTCATTGACACTATCTTCAAGTGAAAATTCACTGAAAAGATTAAACTACTGGAAAGAAGATCTGCAAATTGAAATTTCAGAGGAACAATGGGAATTGGCTTGTACAGAAGCTCAAACCAAATCAATAAATGCACGCCTTAAATTGATACATTTCAAATGGTTAATGCGGATGTATGTTACACCGGAGGAGTTAAATAGATATAACAAAAATATACCAGATACATGCACAAAATGCATGGAAAGTAAAGGAACCCTATTTCATTGTTTATGGGAATGTAGATTAATAAGAATGTTTTGGGAGGAGGTGAGGGTAACAATTGAAAAAATAATCTCAAAACAAATCATATTGAATCCTAAACTGTTTTTGTTGGGTCTGTACCCAGAAAAGCATAATTTCAATAAAAGTGAAAGAACATTCATAGACCTCAGTTTGCTTAATGCCAAAAAATGTATTGCACTATTATGGAAAAAGACTCATAGACCAGATGTGACTCAGTGGTTAAGACAGATGTTAACAAACCTTCCATTAGAAAGAATAACATATATACTGAAATCAAAGGAAATTGTGTTTGAGAATATATGGAGACCTTTTATTGATTATGTAAAAAATTTAAACATAACTCTTGAAGAAGAAGGTGAATGATGTGTGTGGACCTTGTAAATTCCAAACTGGTGAACATAATATGTATACTAATGTATTGGATTGTCTAGACTAAACAGAGGAGCATTGTTGAAGACTTGATTTTGTTGGTGGTTGTTGGTGTTTTTAGGGTATTTTTTTTTTTTGTAGTACTTTAGTGTTAGTGTTTGATTGTTTGTATCATGTTTGTTAAAAAAAAAAAAAAAGGTTCAATAAAGATATTGTGGAAAAAAAAAAAAAGTCTTCCTTGATCTCATCCTCTGCATCAAGGCTGGGCGCATAGGTACATATGATGGTAGCATACTTTTGTTGACCTAACGTAAGGCGCATTGTCATAACATGCTCACTTACACCGCATGGAAGTTCTGCAACGTGTTTGATGAATTCATTTCTGATAGCAAAAGCGACACCGTGCATTCTTGGGTTTTAGAAGTTTACACACACTGTATAAAAAGACACATAACCTTTTTTATCACTGTCTGACATTAAAGCAGACTAAACTTTTCCTGTTTTAAGTCAGTTAGGATTACCAAAATTATTTCTATTTGCTAAATAACTTTTATATTTGCTAATTAATTTTTTAGAAAAAAAATGTATTACTTTCTTTAAAGTTAGATGTTTACATACATTTACTTAGTATTTGGCAGTATGACTTGGGTCAAATGTCTTGGATGTCCTTCCACAAGCTTCGCACAATAGTTTGCTGGAATTTTGGCCCATTCCTCCTGACAGAACTGGTGGAACCAAGTCAGGTTTGTAGGCCGCCTTGCTCGCACATGTCTTTTCAGCTCTGCCCACAGATTTTCTACGAGATTGAGATCAGCGCTTTATGATACCTACTCCAAAACATTGACTTTGTTGTCCTTAAGCCACTTTGTAATTAATTTGGTGGTATGCTTAGGGTCATTGTCCATTTGGAAGACCCGTTTGCACCCAAGCTTTATCTTCCTGGCTGATGTATTGAGATGTTGCTTCAATATTTCCACATAATGTTCTGTCCTCATGATGCCATCTATTTTGTGAAGTGCACCAGTCCCTCCTGCAGTAAAACACTTCCACAACATGATGCTGCCACCCCCGTACTTCACATTTCAAATGGTGTTCTCAGTCTTTCAGACTTCCCCCTTTTTCCTCCAAATGTAACGATGGTCATTATGGCCAAACAGTTCAATATGAGTTTCATCAGGTAATAAAAAATTCTCTAAAAAATTCTAAAAAAAAAAAAAAAAAAAAAAATTGAAATGATTTCAGTAATCCTAACCAATCCTAAAACAGGAAAAGTTTAGTCTGATTTTATGTCAGACAGTGGAAAAAAAGGTTATGTTTTTTATACAGTTTATGTAAACATCTGGTTTCAACTATATCTGGGATAGGTTCCAGCCCTTTTTACAACCATGTGTTGGTATATACTGTTAACTGAAGGATGGCAATTCTACATCAGAACCTCTTTGAAACATTCATATTGTATCTAGGCCAAGCCAGCTTACCATCATCACATGTGGATAAACACATTTTGAATTATACCCTAAAATAAATCAGAATGTGAACTGAATCATTAGAGAAATGTTCTGATGCAGTTAGATGATGATAATGTGGACGATGAATCAAAAGTTAGCACTGTTGCCTTAAAACTAAGGGGATCTGAGTTTGAGCCCAGATATTATATGTGGATGTTCTCCCCATGTTTTTGTAAGTTTGGTTTCTCCTTCCAGCCACGATTAAACATGCCAGGGTAACGCCTCTTCAGGCCAAGGGCACTCTCACAGAAGAGGTTTTTAACTCCAAGAGTTTTCTCCTAGTTAAATAAAGGTTAAAAAAAAAAATTCTACCAAAGAAATGTTTGCTCTCACTGTCTTTACATCCTGGCATGCAAGATATTCTATTGAGGTTTTTGCTGTAGGTTCACAAACTTTCCCATCAAACATATCCATTTAACCAGGTAGAAAATGGATGTAGCAGGTATCCTTCACACAGTTTAATGAAGTGCAAAGTCATGTCATAGACAACAAAAATGACACTAATACTCTTATTCAGTAGTTTAGAGGCTATGGTTTTGGTTCTTTAATTAGGCATATCCTGCATAAAGCAAACTACTAGCCGCCAGAAATTCAGATTTAATCCCCATTTTAAGATGAAGTATTAATTCTTAGATTCTGTGAATCCAAACAGCTTGTTTTATACGAGTCATGGTGTTCTTGTTAATCAGCTCAAAGCTGATTGAATGGGTCCCGCCAGCAAACGTTTCCCTGAGTGTTTGCAGACTGCTCACAGTGGGGGGTGAGCTTCATTTAAGGTGCTCTCCTGCTGTCCCTGCCAAATGGAATCAAAACTGTTTTTCTTCTCTCTTTAGCTTATCTGTTTGTGTTTTTTCTAAATGTTTTCTCCACACTCCACAATATGCATCTTTGCTTGACTATTTGAGTGTGTGTGTGTGTGTGTGTTGCACAGCGAACGAGGATGAGGACAAGGACGATGATTTCCGCGCGCCCCTCTACAAGAACGTGGAGATCAAGGGCATTCAAGTCCGGATGAAGTGGTGCGCCACCTGTCACTTCTACAGGCCGCCTCGCTGCTCTCACTGCAGCGTCTGTGACAACTGTGTGGAGGTGTGTGTATGCATGAAAGCAGAATAATTGGCCCAAACATCAAGATTGAGTGGGCACCCACCAAATCTAAATATGCATCAAGGTTAGACTGAGATCTTGCTAGCAAATTGTCCAGTTCCCACTAATTTATTCCTGAACAAGCACTGGATCAAAATAATTTCTTAATATCTGTGTTTTTTGGCAAGAAAATTGCCCTTATGAGAGATCATAATAACTGGAATAAATACAAGCTCTTGGCAGCTGTAACTGTAAATAAACAAGATTATATTTTTTTAATCTGACATGTGCAAAAGGAAGATTGAGGAGGAGGAGAGGGAGAAGGTGTGTTTGGAGGCAGAGAGAGAAAAGGAAAAAAGGAAAGAAGATACAAGGGATAGGGTGAGATGGAGGCAGATGATCCGCTGTGGCGACCCCTAAAGGGAGCAGCCAAAAGAAGAAGTGCAAAGGGACATTTATACACAGTATGCAGAACTATACAGCAGTTGTTTAATTCATGTTTTTTTCCTGTAATCTATTGGCATAATAATTGACATTTTATTATTAAAACTAATTAAGAGTTTGAGGATGTAAGTCATAGATATTGAGGCAAAAACTGCAGTAATAAAAAAAATGATCAGAAGGGGGTAAAGGAACTTAGAATCAATGGCAAGACCGTCAGTGACAAGGCTACTTTGGCAAATGAATTTAATTCACACTTTGTGGGCTCTGTGGAAGACTTAACAAAAATTTTTGTGCTGCCAAATGTGCTCAACAACACAAATTCCATACTCCCAACAGATACTTTTCACATCGATGAGGTAAATGAGAAGTTAATTGCTGGTATTGTTAAAACACTGTCAAACTCAAAAACTAGTGATATCTACAATATGAGCACCTCCTTTCTCAAAATGCACAGCAAAATATTAATCAAACCACTGACTCATCTCATTAATCTCTCCATTAGGTCTAGTACATTTCCATCTGGCTGGAAAAAAGCTGTCGTCATACCAGTTCATAAATCAGGCAGTAAAGACGATATATGCAATTACCGCCCAATCTCTATCTTACCAGTCCTATCTAAGGTTCTTGAAAAAGTTGTAGCTACACAGCTGATAGACTACTTACAAGACAGTCAACTTCTTCATCCACATCAATTTGGTTTTAGACCAGGATACTCAACAGAAACAGCAAATTGTTGCCTTATTGAAAACGTCAAACAGTCCTTGGACAGGGGTAATGTGGTAGGAGCTGTTTTTCTAGATCTCAAAAAGGCTTTCGATACTGTAAACCACAGTTTGCTTTTATCCAAAATGGTATCTTTTAACTTCTCCCCAAATACATTAGAATGGTTTGCATCTTATCTCCAGAATAGAGAACAGTGTGTAAAAGTTCACCAGGATAAATCCTCATTTTTAAACAACCGCATGGGTATCCCACAAGGGTCCATTCTTGGTCCTTTACTTTTCAGCATTTTTATTAATGACTTGCCGTTACACTGCTCAGCTGCAACATGCCAACTTTATGCAGATGATGCAGTTATTTACACAGCTGCCAAGACTCCAGCACAGGCTGCAGATGTACTGTCTACAAGTATGGTTGATGTCCAAGAGTGGCTCCTCAAGAACCATCTATTGCTGAACCTTCAGAAAACAGTCTCAATGTGCTTTTCAATCAAAAAATGTAACCTGCAACATTTTAAAGTTAATATACATGATCATGACATCAGTTTAGCTACAGAATTCAAATACCTTGGCATTGTACTAGATCCTCAACTCAAATTTAATCTTCATATAAAGAAAATTTCAAAAACAGTAAAAAAAAATCTGAACTGCTTTAAATTAATTAGATATTACATACCTTACGAAGCAGCTGCACTGTATATGCATTCTATGGTTTTTTCTCATATATCATACTGTTTGACAGTCTGGGCTCAAGCAGCCCCTTCCACAATAAGACATATAGGTTCATTATATAATCAAACCCTAAAAATCTTGGACAAAAAGCCCATTAGGTGGCATCACTGTAATGTTTTAAAAAAATACAACCTATTGAGTTTTGAGAGCTTCATTGACCTCTGTCTTCTGAAATTAACGTTCAAATGTTTCCATAAATCAGCACCCGAGCCACTTGCTGGTTTCGTCCAAAGACAGGACAGCAGCAGAGCCACCAGGAGTTCTGTTAACAATAACTGTAAAATATTCCACCGCAGAACCACATTTGGACAAACAGCTTTCTCTATAAAGGGCAGTCACATCTGGAACACAATGCCAAATGAAATTAAAATAATAACGGACTTTAAAACATTCACTAAAAATGTTAAAAACTGGCTGAAAAATAAACAAGAATGTACTCATGTATGAATTATTTGTCTGCAAAGTGAGAGTGAATGAAGGGAAGGAATAAATGTGTTTGTTTATAGTGAGTGACGGAGGGAGGAAGGCCTGAAATAGGCAAATGTGAGTTATGTTATATGTGTTAAATGTGAGTCAGGCTGTTATATTTGTGTATTTATAATATTTATGTTAAAGGTGAGTCAGGCTGTTATATTTGTGTATTTATAATATTTATAATATTTATAATTGTGTATTTATAATTCTTCTGCATTGATGTATGTGGTTATTGTGTATATTTTTATCTTGATTCTTTTTTCTAAAGTCCATCCAGGGACAAGAGTTGCAAATTAGCTAATAGCTATACACTCTATGTGCAACACATCAGATTGATTGTCTTTGATTAATTGTCTATGTTTATTGCACTGTCCCTGTCAAATAAACTAATCTACTACTACAGTGGTGTGACAAGTAATGCCAATTCTCTGCAATGGAAATAAGGGATGGTGTGTGTTTATGTGGGGGTATACTCACTAATTTAGCACAAAATCCACAAGAAAATCACACATTTGCAGTGGTGCAAATATATGATGAATAAAAGATGAATTTTTACAATAGAAAAGTCACAAATTTGCTACAACAAAGTTACATTTATCAGTGAAACCCTCACAAATATGTGACTAAAGTAGCAAATTTATGATTATATAAACATACCTTTCGAAGAAAAGACAGAAAAATAATTTTTATGCAAAAGCCCAAACAGCAGTCTAATGGTAGTCACCCATTTTATTTGTTGCTCTCGACTGATTCAAGCAGTGTTTTGTCCTTACTACTTCCCATAGTTCTCTACATGTTTGAGTGATGCACTAAATTGAAGAGCTGTCATTGGATGAAGGTTCGGCGATCCTTCTCTCCCAGCATGATTTGTTTCTTGGTGGTTGCCTGGTTGTAATACAGCTACGTAAAATATGGGACAAGTGATGTCACGTATGGGACAAAATTAGGGCTGTGCATCAATTAAAATTGTTAAATAATTAATTGCACATTTTTCTATAATGAATTGTGATAATTGGTAAAATTACAATGAAGAAACAAAGAAAAAGAAGTATTTTTAAGCAACTTTTAATTGCATTTTTTGCCATAAAATATACATATGACCCTCATATTCAAGAAAAACACTGCCGGAGTATCTGAATTTGAGACACTCAAGGGGCAAAATAAAGTACCACTGTCTCCATTTGTTTGTTTACTGACTTACCTTGAGTAATGCACTGAAGTCCGTCTGTTGGAGAGACACAGCTGTTTTCGGCAATGGCGCCTGGGTGTTGTGACTCTCACGTGATAAAGTATAGATGAGGTGCTTTGATGATAATGAAATTCAGCCTTGCAGAATGCGCATATAATTTTTGTTTTGTCCAAAGAGCCATCTGGTGACCTTTTGAAAGAGAACTTTCCATCTAAAATTCTCCACCATTCGCACATAACGTAGCTACAGGAAGCAGTACTTGTGAGCACAAGCCATCTTTGAGGTGCATTAGTGCCACCAACTGGGCTGGAGTGTGGGCAGGAGATAATGCAGGAAAATAACAGGAAGTGATGTGAGGGCAATAATTTTAAAAAATGCATTAATTGGACTATACTAAGTGAAAAAGTTAATATTCCTCATTCTCGACAAAATAAATTGCCCTAAAATACTCCACTTGTCAGCTAAAACGGGATAACTGGCAGCCTAAGATGTGAAACAGCTGTTTGCCATTGAAATTAAGGGAAATTAAGGGCTTTATACATCATAAAATTCTGCTGAAATTTGGCTTCACATTGAATTCTTTGCTTACACTACTACATCTTATTCACTGTGGATTTTTTGTCTTTTTCCTATTTTTGTGTACAGTTTTATATTGCTGTAGCTGATGTTTTTAAAAAAAGGAAAAACTTATATGATTGCTGCAGAAATCTTTTTCACACCACAATGATTAAAATATCCCAAAACGTTTGTGTTTTTGGGGGACAGTGTTTCCAAAAATGTTATCTACAAGCTCAGTTTTAAATCCGTAATCAAGTTTAAAGCCCAAAAGGCCTCACAAACTACAAATCCTACCTTCCACATCCCACAGTTTTCAGACTGACTCGCCTCTCCTCCTCCCTCCTCCTCCTCAGGACTTTGACCACCACTGCCCCTGGGTGAATAACTGCATCGGGCGGAGGAACTACAGATACTTCTTCCTCTTCCTGCTGTCTCTGAGCATTCACATGGTGGGAGTTTTCTCCTTTGGCCTCATCTTCGTCCTCCACCACAGAGAGAAGCTGGGAGCGCTGCACACTACCGTCACGTATCCTTATCACCGTTCTCTTTAGTGTGTTTAGTCCTTGTAGCTTTTATTGTGCATCGCTTATATAATTCTGACTCTATCAAAAGTTCATGTAGTTTGACTTTACGTTGTTGTGGTTCCCCTTGACCTTTGCGGCCAGTATGGTGGTGATGTGCATAGCGGGTCTCTTCTTTATTCCAGTCATGGGACTCACAGGGTTTCATCTGGTGCTTGTAGCTCGAGGTCGAACGACAAATGAACAGGTGAGGAGAGACAACATAAGAGCAGGGGATGCTGCTCTGATTTGTACTGACATGCCGACTGGAACATCGATCAGTTATTCATGTGTGTGGAGTCGATACTTTTTGCTGAAGTTCTAACTACACATCCAAGAAGCAGAAATTAATTTACCCTCAATTATAAACAAATGCTAATAAAGAGCACAAATATTCTCATATGTGATGCTTCATGAATATTTTCTGTATTCATGCAGCAGTCCTCTGTGTCTATACAGGCTTGTGTATACATTTGAAGTGTGTGCTCTGCAGCTTTGTGCTTCGTTTGCTCGCGGCTGTAAACAAAGCATTATGTTCCACAGGTGACGGGCAAGTTTCGTGGAGGAGTAAATCCTTTCACCAAGGGTTGCTGTGGCAACGTGGAGTATGTCTTATGTAGTCCCCTGGCACCTAGGTAAGACACAGTAGATGCATTTCTTTAAGTCTTCCTGTTTGTTTCATCTTTCCAACATACACTGAGGTGATACATTTGTACATGCTGACACATGCTCATCCATTATGCATGTGCAGCAACAAAGAGGTATATCCATGCAATAGCAACTGGCGCACCGTCGACTCACTGCAGCATTAACACAAACCCTACGAGCACATGCATATACTCTATGGTGGCTGCAGAGGTGTGTAGTCAGTTCTGCCTGAAAGCAGACAGCAGCCCTGGAGGAGAAGGCAGATGGCTGAGAGAATTGATTCACTGTGTAGAACAACGGTCAATGGGAAATGGTGCAGAACTAGTCGATGCACTTTTTTTTAACTCACAAACATGGAGCATCACTGAAACCCATAACACCTGCTTTACATCCTATTGAGGCAAGCCCTCTTCCATAAAAATGAATGGTGTGACTGCAAAAAGACAGCAGGCAGGGGTGAAATATTGTATTACTGGTGTCTGCTGTTAAGTTGTTGTGCAGTCCCTGATGGGGGATTTTCAATTTACTGAACCAGTGACTCAGATAATGTTACCTGGCTGATATTTAAAGAACTGTTAAGATCTGACAGCAAATCTGAGACATTCATATAGTAACATGCTTTTTCATGTACTTGTTGATTATACACTCCTTAAGTTTTCATGTAAGATAAAGTGCAATGGCAGCTCTTTTATCATGAACTTTATGCATGTCATACAGTAAATGCCTGCTGGCAAGTACTGGAAATGCCATTTGTAAACTGCATACATACACAGTCGTGAAAAAATTAGCACACCCCGTTAAATATTCAGTTCTTTATTAAGAAATGTTCACATATTGATGTCTAATCTTGTTTTCATTTATCTCTGGAAAAGAAGGTGATTTAATTGCAGGTAAATAACAAAAATTAACCTTGTTTTACTCATTAAACAAAAGATTAAAATGCATATTCTATGTAAGGAAAAAGTTAGGACACCCTACCGCCAAATAGCTAGTGTTACTGCCTTTGGCTGAAATAACTTCAGTGAGACGCTTCTTGTAGCCATCTACCAGTCCCTGACATCGGTCTGAGGAACGTTTGCCCCACCCCTCAACGCAGAATTCTTTCAGCTGTGAGATGTTTGAGGGGTTTCTTGCATGTACAGCCCGTTTCAAGTCACCCCACAGCATCTCAATGGGATTAAGATCTGGGCTTTGACTCGGCCATTCCAGGACTCTCCATTTCTTAGTTTTTAGCCAGTCCTTGGTGGGTTTACTGGTATGTTTTTGATCACTGTCATGTTGCAGGGTCCAGTTCCACTTTAGCTTTATTTTTTTTACAAATGGTCTCACATGGTCCTCAAGCACCGTCTGATACACGGTAGAATTCATGGTGGATTCTATGATGGTGAGCTAGCCAGGTTCTGCTGCAGCACAGCATCCCCAAACCATGACACTCCCACCTCCATACTTCACAGATGGTATGAGGTTCTTTTCCTGGAATACTGTATTTAGTCTATGCCAAACAGATCTTCTGTTTTGGTGTCCAAATAATTCAATTTTAGACTCATCTGTCCAAAGAACATTATTCCAGAAGTCCTGCTCTTTGTCTTCATTCTCTGTGGGAAGCTTCAGTCTGGCCTCCATGTTTCTCTTAGAGAGCAAAGGTTTCCTCCTTGCACACCTCCCATGCAAGTTAAACTTGTGTGCAGTCTCTTTCTGATTGTAGCGCCATGCACTTTCACATCAACAGTAGCAAGAGCCTGCTGTAGGTCCCATGATGACATTTTAGGGTTTTTGGAAACTTCTTTTAGCACCTTGCGGTCTGCTCTTGGGGTGAACTTGCTTGGATGGCCAGACCTAGGCATGTTGGCAGTTGTTTTGAATGTCTTCCACTTGTAGACTAGTTTCCGGACAGTGGAATGGCTGATTTCAAATTCTTTTGAGATCTTTTTAAATCTCTTACCGGACTCATAAGCTGCTACAGTCTTCTTTCAAAAGGTGTCAGACAGCTCTTTTGATCTCACCAGGTGTTCACTCTCACTTCAACAGTCAGGACCACACCAAACTAAATGTCTGAGGTTTAAATAGGACAAGCCTCCTTCAAAATGCTGAGTAACAATGTTCTTATGATGTGCACCTGATGTGATACACCCATGTGTGATTTTAGCCATTTTAAGTCAGAATAATTGTGGGGGTGTCCTAATTTATTCCTCACCAGAAATTACATGTTTTTAGAATTACATTTTACAGAAAATTTTAAAAAGTCTTTTCTTCAGTTTTAATTGTTTGGTTATATTACTTGAATCGCCCAGTGTTGTTAAAATTGATATTAAATATCAATATGTCCAAATATGTTAAACACACAGGCTTTCATAGGGTGTCCTAACTTTTTCACATGACTGTATCAAATAGAATATTCCAAATGTACATCGTTCAGAACTTAGTATATCATCATCATCAATAGTCCATTGGTTTCAGTGTTGACTGAATGGTGTAATCACAGTGTGCCTGCATGCTTATGTGCAACTAGACCAGCTTTGGAGCGCCAAAGCCTCCCGCGCCATCTGCACTGACAGACAGACTGGGTCAGGGTGGTGTGTCTTCTTTCATGTGCAACCTGATAGTCTCACATGCACTTGTTCACTATTGCAGTGGAACATTTGGATATTCCAAATGTACATCGTTCAGAACTCAGTATAACTAAATGGTCGAATAACATTAAGTATAAAATGCGTCAAAGTGCTAAAGACCCTGTGTGTTCAAGTGTTTCTTGCCTCCCATTTCAATGCAGGTACATGCTGGACCCCAGAAAGAAGACCCACATCAAAATACAGCCACCCTTCATCCAACCTGACCTTTCTGACAGGCAAATCACCATCAAGGTCAGCGACAATGGCATCCACAGCACTATCATCCGCTCAAAGGTGAGTGGTAATTACTGTGGAGCTTTCTCATGCGCTTATTCTACCACCCAGATGACCTGGAACTTTTTCTGATTTACTATTTACTCATATATCCATGTGAATTTGGGTGGCTACTAACGCAAAAAAGAAAAAGAAAAAGCCCAACCCATTAATTTGCTAGCGTCAACCTTGGTCTCAATAGGTCACAGCCTCCAGCTGTGATGTAACAGCCAGGGCTCACTGGAATGATACCCCTCCGTCTTTATATCTGTCCATTTAATGACGGCGGGAGTGATTGTCACAGTGAGCTTCCGAAACCATACACAGCCCACCTAGCCAAGTTAACTTATCTGAGCAACACTGTTTTTTATGGTTAATCTCTATATATTTTACTTTCCAGCTGGTTCATTAGTCTACACTTGATATTATATCTCATTTTAAGGTGTTCTTCTGACTTAGTTTGTTATATTTTGGTTGACATGGTCCTGTAATTATATGCCTGGTATCCTGGGCCTGCCGTGTGATTGGGACACCCTAAATGCAGCTGGGCTTCCCCAGGGTGTTATTTACATCATTCAGAGCACTAGAGCATCCTCCACTAGGTCTCTTTATTACTATAAGTGAAGAGTGTTTTAAGAGTGGTTCTGTGGAAAGGGACACATCTGCTTTTACTGCTCAGGGGCTGTTATGCTGTCATTCTGACAAGATCTTATTGACAAGTAGGTTTTCTCCACCATTATGGTTTACTTAGCTACACTTTCTGTATGTCATGTGGGTTTTGAAGATAAGATGGCTCATCAGCATCCTCTGGTTTGCTATTTTATGAAAGGGAAATGTAGGTTCCTCCCTGTTTCCTGGACATGATTTCTCCCATGGGATTTGTCTGTGGTCCTGGATGGACTATTTATCTTCTTCCTACGAAGAACAGCGGTTACGTTTATTGTGCGCTGTCCGTTCTTTGCTTGTCTATGTTTCTGAAAGTTCAGAAGGAATGACCAGCTTTTTGTTTCCTGGGCTAAACATCTTACTGGAAAGCTGGTCACAAAGCAGTGACTCTTCCAGTGGTTTTGGGAGGCACTCACTCTAGCGTATTCAGCTCGGGGCCTCCAGGTGGCAGTGGACCTGTGAGCTCACTCCACTCGGGGGGTCTGTGAGGAGGTGACCTGGTCGTCCATTCTCATCTTTTGTTCAGGTTTATAGAATGGATGTCTCAGCTGTGAGCATGGCTTTGCCAGTGCTCACTCTGGAGCCCCTGGGCAGCCAGCATGCTGCGGGGTGCTGATGAGCTCTGAGCAGCACAGGATTCTGCAATACGAAAATCCCATAGTGAGACACTGGAATAGATGCTGTGAAGAAGAAGCTAAGGATCCTGTTATATGACCGGTTCTTCAAGTAGCATGAGTTAAGATATCTGGGATGAAGCAAGAAGAGGTACTTTATCTTAGAATGGCACTGCGTCATGGCGTAGGCTACTGATGGGAGGTGATTCTGTGAAGTGTGTGATATATGGGAAACGGTACAACACACTACACTGTGGTTGTACGTACGTATGTACGTGTGACGTCATCACACCGCAGGTATAATAACTGGCTACCCAGGACTAGCCGGTCTCTTTCTCTCCACCTTTGGTACCACCTTCCACAGTCACCTCGCTGTGTACTCCCTCCTTAGCATGTTCTGCTAATGTTCAGTAAAAGTTAACCTCAATACATGGACCTGTCTGCAGACCCTTATTTCCAGACATAACAATTGGGGACAAGGAGAAACTTGGAAGACATCGAGACAGAAATGCTGCTGGCACCCCTGCCACCCTTCCTCGCTTTGCCCGGTCGTTTGAGACATTCATGTCTGCCATGGACCTAGCTGAAATTATCAAGCTAAAGCTGCACGCCATGCTAATTCATGCCTTGGCAGTGAGGGACAGCGTGTCTTCAAGATGTTAGGACCTGCAGATAGCTACGACAGTGCATGGTCCGTTCAAAATGGCAGAATAACCCACACGACCAGTGAGTTATACCGGTAGTCTACCCAGTTACCCAGGTTGTACCAGTTCAAAATCATTTTTTTTCTGATTGTCATGTTCAGAAATAAGTCTGGTGGTTCTTACAACAGGTCCAGTCAAGTATGTATGTTGTTTACATTAGGCAATGTACTAACAGTATTATCGGCCAGACCATGTGTGCGTTTCTTATATTATCACTGGCTTTAAGTTAACCCACATGTGTGTGCATATCACCAACTGTGCGTTAGCCGATATGCTAGTTTTGCCTTATTGTTGCTTGCCACCCTTGCTAAGGCTAACTATGGACGTAGTTCTAGGCTTTTCCGGGGGAGGGGGGGGGTGATATATGGGAAACGGCACAACGCACCACGCTGCGGTTGTACATACGTACGTGTGACATCATCAGGTAATAATAGTATAATAGCAGGTATAATACCCAGGGCTAGCTGGTCTCTTGCTCTCCACCTTTGGTACCACTTGCCAGTCACCTCGCTGTGTGCTCCCTTCTTAGCATGTTCTGCTAATGTTCAATAAAAGCGAACCTCAACACATAGACCTGTCTACAGACCCATTATTTCCAGACAACAGTGTGGTGTCACAATCATCAGCTTATCAGAACTGACATAATGGGATAAATGCTTCTGAGGTATACATCATGCATAGTGAGATATCTTCACTTCAAAAAACAGGGAAACAGCAGTGTCCTTAACTTTTGTGCTTTTAAAGCAGTTTTGAGCCAACCTCTTTTCCAGTGTAATACCAGTTTGAAATGATGCATTCGACCCTTCAACTGTTGTCCTCTAGCATTTGCTGTCGTTGTAGTGGAGAAAAAAAATCTTACCAAACTGTATGGCAAACCGGAGACCAGTTACACAGTAGTGGAATCACTGAACCAAAGACACAGACCCACAAGCCTAAAACCAGCAGTATTGCCCTGTAATTCAATTAAAAAACACCAAAGGTTCTTCAGTGTAGAAGCACTGGATGGTCTAGTTACTTCTGCCATGGAGGTAATGTAATCAGGGTGGTTTGTCTGTTTGTCTGCTTGTTAGCAGGATTACGCAAAAACTACTGTATGGATTTTGATGAAATTTTCACCGGAGGTGGTCTTTCAGCTAGAGAGGAACCCATTACATTTTGGTGATGATCCAAGAACGCATACCTCCACCAAGGCTCTTATCTTCTCACTGTGTGTTAGCAAGAATCCTCCAAAACTACTGGATAGACTTAAATGCAATTCTCACCAAAACTGCCTCGTGGTCTACACATGAACCCATTACATTTTGGATGTATTCCATGAGGGACAGAAGGACCCTTGGTGGAGGTATGTGCTCTCTGAGTGCTTTTCTTGTTATCTCTGTGTTCAGCTTACAGTTATATCACAGTGTACTGGCTGACAGATTGTGGGTCAAACCTTAGGTCAAGCTTTCAAACTGTATGGGAAGAGAATCTATGGCTGGCAAAAAAACAACATCAGCCAGCTCATATTTTATCTGACCTGCAGGTTAGACTGAACAGACTGTAGAACTCCAATACTGTTACAGGGAATGGGAGGGGTGCCTTTTAATAAATGGTTGCAGTCGAGATAAGATTGGAAATGTGGAATAAGAAGCAAGGGGATAGCATGCAGGAAAGATTCATTCTTGCTATGACTTCTTATTCTGGATTTATTTGGTCCTCAATCTATTAAAATATAGTCTTTAATTCAAGCCTAAAGAAGGTAATAAATTTAAATTATTCCATAACACTTGATTTATGTTATGCCTTATGATTTATGCCTTGTGCATTCAGCAGTCTATAAAATTCATTTGGCTAAATGTGTTCTGTTACATACACTTTGGAAAGACTGGCTCACTAATTCTATCATACCTAAGGAGTCTGTTTCTATTCTATTTTCTATTCTATTTGTCTACATTAACTGTGAAGTGACTAACAAGAGTAGTTTAAGCCTGTGCTCTTATCTCTAGGATAACTAAATCTGCAGCCTTGTGCATACAACACTTTACCAGAAAGTCTAAACAAATAGGCTGCTGCAACAGATCAGACCCAATGATTCTGAGGTTGGATCAGCATAATGATTCAGTTATTAGAACCAGCATACTCAGACATGCCAGGTCTGATATTGTTGCATTACCAGTGAGCAAACTGTGAGGGATATCTTAGCACAAATCAGTAAGCTTATCATTTTTAGATGATCTGACATGCTGGTAGTTAGTAGACTGTCATAAGAGAACTATTTTACACTTAACTATTCAGTGATCCTTTTGAACAAAGTCCAGCCACACCAAAGACTGTCTATTACTTTGGTCAGACTTTTGAGTTTAAAAGGGACATACTATGAAATTACACTTTTTGTGCTTTTGCATATTAATTTGGGTATCTAGAGCTTGCTACCGGATAACCATGAAAACCGGTACTACCTGTCTCATGGATCGGGCCATCGGCAACTCAACCGGCAACCCCGCCCTTCCGAGGGCACGGAGGGTGAAACTGGGCATCCTGGTAAAACTAAAAACAATATCTGTCACAGGTCTGTGGTGGACCACTCCCAGTTACACAAGGTGAGACTGGACATCCTGGCAGATAAGCACATCTGTCACAAGGTCTGTGGTGGACTTTTGCCAGTCGGTGCATCGTGACATGCACTACACAAAGAGCAGAGATAAACAAACCTATCATCTGGTCAGTCACTGCAACAGATACTGGAGTCAGTTTGTCTTGGCCTGTCCTTGCCACTGATAATACCTCTATCTGCCAAGAATGTGCCACTAGTCCAGCAAAAGCTAGCAGTACTCAAATACTTTGCAAGCAGTTTCATGAAATGGTCAGTCAGAAAGCAACTCATACCAGCTCAGACATCGCCCGGGCAAACAAGGTCAGGAGTTCCTGGCAGCGGAAGGCGAAGGACAGAGCTGCATGGAGGAATCTGATCAGACCTAAATGAAACAGTCATTGTCGCCCCCGACAGACTGCTATGATGATGATGAAAGTGGCTATAAATGAAAAAAAAAAAAAACTCAAAAAAAGCATCAACCGTGCTGGTCAGACTAGCAAGACCAGCGTATGTTGTGTTCATGTTGGGCTGACCAGCATCATATGTATGGTCTATGCTGGTTTGGTGCTGACTAAGTGGCAAACCAGCTTAACCAGCATGGAATTCCTGCTGGTCTATGCTGTTTTGTTTTTTCAGGAGGGGCCCCATCCATCTTTATCTCCACCCATTTTACTGACAGTGGAAGTGGGCATGTTTCTGTGAGTGTCTGAAACCACATACTGAGAGTCCAGCTAACCTAGTTAACTGGACAGTGTTTTATTGCTATGAGTTATATACTATATTCTACTTACCCCACCAGACATCCATGTTCCCAGCTGGTTCATTAGCCCACACTCACTCATATTGTAACGTCAGGGCTGTGTTAAGGGGGCGGGGATTCTCCTGGCATGCCTTGGCAGTGGAGGATTCAAAGGGTGTTATCATTCGTGTGTTCTAAAGTGTTATTGCTGTGTCATTATAACAGCAGTGTTATAAGAAGAGTCAGAGCAGTGACTGATCATGTGTTTGTGTCACCCTCAGTGAGACGGGGGTCTGTGTGAATGACCTCCCCTCCTGTCTGTGTTGAGGAGCGTGTATAAATAAAGCCTGTTCTCGTCACAATCATCTCTCCTTTCTTGTGTGAACCCTCACAACATCACACTGGTGTCAGGAGTGGGGTATGGAGCAGGTGGAAGCTAGGATCAGAGCAGAGATTCAGCAGCTGGAGCGGTTCATCGCTCAGCTGAGAATGGATAAAAGAGCTGGTACACCGACCCCCAGAGCTGCTCACCGGGATGAAGGGAGCAGCGGACCCAATGGGACCAGCGTACCCCGCCTTCTGCCTTTCTCAAGGCAGGACGGGCTAAACAGAGCAGATCAACCCCGCTCCCCGCCCTTTTCAGGGCAGGACGGGCCGGCGATTCCACTGCGACCAGGGGTGGCAATCAACCAAGAGACGACCGTCCCACCCATCTGGCAGCGGGCCAAGGTTCCCTGCTTTAACGGTGAAACCCTGTTGGACGACTACCTGGTCCAGGTCAAGCTGGCTGCTGCGTCGAACAGCTGGCCACCCGAAGAGACCGCTGTGCAGGTCGCGCTGGCCCTGGAGGGAAGGGCTCTCCGCTCGCTGTCTGATCTCCGGCCTGAAGAACGTTGCAGCTGGCCAGCGCTGCAAGGAGCACTCCGGAGGCGGTTTGGGAAAGCGGCCAATGCACGCCGAGGAACAGCTGGCCAACCGCCGGCGAGGCAGCCAAGAGAGCCTGGGAGCCTACGCAGCGGACATACGGCTGCTGACATGGTGTAGCTACCCGGATTTCGAGCCAGAGGTAGTGGAGAAGCTCGCCCTCTGGAACTTCATCCGAGGGCTCTGCCCAGCCTAGCTCCAGAGCCACATCCGGATTCACGCCGCGAGCAGCTGGGAGACAGCTGTGGCAGAAGCGGAGCGGGTGGAACCGCTAATGGATTGTGCAGCTAATGCATCGGCACCGAGACAGAGAGCATTCCAGGCCATGGTTGAGAGCAAGGAGGAGGAGGAGGAGCCACAGCAACCACAGCGGCGCAGCCACGGAGAAGATGGCCACGGCGGCGAGAGGAAGGGTGCTTCCGCTGCAGGGAGCCAGGACACATCACACGGTACTGCCCGGCACCCACCCCACGACAAACCGGCCCCTTGCCGACGTTAAACTAGAGCAAGGTGGCATGGACGGGGACCTGCCACCTCCCACAGACATTTTCCCCGATGAACTGTCACCACGTGTGGGCCGAACTGGACACTTGCCAGGGATGTACCTAGAGTGCAGCCTGGACAGCACGCCCATCCGGGCCCTGATCGACACTGGTTCTACCATTTCCCTGGTCCGACCCGGAGTGCTGCCAGGTGCGGACGAGGCAGAACCGCAGGGGTGGGAACCCACTGGGCACGGCGTCACCACAGCTACCGGTGAGCACGCCAGACTGGGAGGGTGGAGAGTTCTTGTGGTGGAGGTGGCCGGCCAGAACACAAACCACCCGTTCTGGCTGGCTGACATTCAAGACCCCTGCATTATTGGATTCGATATGCTCGCAGCATGGGGTGCAAAAATTGACACCGCCAGATCGTCCCTCCTGCTGGGGACTCGGACCATCACGTGCTGCAGCGGGGCCCAGAGGAGGAACCCGGAGGCCTGCGTGATCGAGGGACTGCCAGGGCGGACCGAACCGGGCGGGTCACCACAAGTACTGAACACAACGGCGCCACCAGCACGAGCAGAGAGAGCGCGACCACCGATAAAGACAGCAAGGGGGAGGGCCACAGCAGAACGGGTCAAGGTGTCAGCAGAAATGCAGCAGGCGGTCGAGGAATTGTTCCAGCAGAGCTGCAGCGGACTGGAATCGGGACAGAGACGCCAGCTGTGGGAGCTGTTGGACTGCTACATGGACGCCTTTGCTGCGAAGGATGAGGAGTGCACCCGAACCAGCTTGGTAGCACGGGATCAACACCGGTGAGACCAGGCCAATCCGGCTCCGCCCCCGCAATCTGCCTTTTTCAAGGCGGGCAGCAGCAGAACAAAAAGTATGGGAAATGCTGGAGGCAGACATTATTGAGCCCTCCAGCAGCCCCTGGGCGGTGCCGGTGGTGCTGGTTAGGAAGAAGGACGGTTCGTGGCGGTTCTATGTGGATTACCGACGCCTGAATGACGTCGCCCGCAAGGATTCCAACCCCCTGCCCCGCATCAATAACATGCTGGATCACATCGCCGGCTCCAGCTGGTTCAGCTCGCTGGACCTCCGCAGCGGCTATTGGCAGGTAGAGCTGTCACCTGAGGCCCGCCAGAAAACAGCCTTCTCCATCAGGTAGGGACTGTATCAGTTCAAGGTGATGCTGTTTGGACTTTGCAACGCCCCGACCACCTTTGAACGTCTGATGGAGCGAGTGTTGGCTCACGTGCCCCGGAGCCACTGCATTGTTTATCTGGATGACCTGCTGGTTCACGCAGCTGATTTTGATGGTGCCCTGTCCAACCTCCGGGAAGTATTGGACGCCATCCAACAGGCCGGGCTGCGGCTACACCCACGGAAATGCCACCTATTTCGGCAGGAGTCCACTTTCCTGGGCCACGTCGTCAGCGCAGAGGGAGTTGCCACCGATCCAGAGAAAGTGGCAGCGGTGAGAAACTGGCCAGTGCCGTGGGATGTGGGAGAGCTACGGAGTTTTCTCGGACTGGCCTCCTATTATAGGAGATTTGTGAAGGACTTCGCCACCATCACCAGCCCACTGCATCAGCTGATACAGAAGGGCCGTGCATTTCAGTGGAGTGAGAACTGTGCTGCTGCTTTATTCCAGCTTTGCTCAGCCCTCGTCGGAGCCCCCATCCTGCAGTATCCCGACCCGAACCGCCCTTTCATCGTGGACACGGACGCCAGCAACCAGGGCATCAGGATGGTGTTATCCCAGGAGGGGGAACACGGAGAGCAGGCAGTTGCTTTTTTCAGCCACACTCTCAGCAGAGCCAAAAGGAATTATTGCATTACTCGCAGAGAGCTCTTGGCTGTCATCCAGGGGCTTCGCTATTTTCGCCCGTATGTGTACGGGGGGAGGTTCCAGCTCAGGACGGATCATGCTTCCCTGACCTGGCTGCTGAACTTCAAAGAGCCGGATGGACAGTTGGCGAGATGGCTGGAGGCACTGCAGGATTATGATTTTCTGATTGTGCATCAGGCAGGCCGCCTCCATGCCAACGCTGACGTGCTGTCTCGGCATCCCTGTGCTGCGGAGGACTGTCAGCACTGCCAGCGGGCAGAGGATCGAGACCAAGCCGTCCCATGGGCTGCTGCTCTCTGGACTGCTGTGAGCAGGAATAACACAGCGGCGCACAGCTCCTCCTCGGATAATCAGTCAGCTCTCCCCAGTGATGACATCACAGAGGCCCTTGGCGCGCAGCAGCTGCAGAGTGAGCAGGACAGAGATCCGGTCATTTCCCGGGTTCACCAGTGGCTGGACGCGGGCCAGCAGCCCGCCTGGGAGGCTGTGTCTGCGCTGGACCCAGAGACCAAGGCCCTACACTCCCAGTGGGCCAGTCTCCGCTGTCACGAGGGTGTTGTGTATAGGCAGTGGCAGACTCCAGCTGGGCAGCATCACGTCTGGCAGCTGCTGGTTCCCCGGCGGCTCCGGCCCAACATACTCCAGCTGGTCCATGGGGCAGTGGGTGCGGGCCACTTCGGGGTGACAAAGACTCTGCAGCGTCTTCGAGCCCGGTTCTACTGGCCCGGATGTCACCAGGATGTAGAGCTCCATGTCCATCACTGCGACACCTGCACAGCTCAGAAGGGGCTGACTCAGCGATCTCACGCTCCCTTGCAGCAGTACCGGGTGGGAGCACCGATGGAGCGGGTAGGAGTGGACATTCTGGGCCCTTTCCCGACCACGGACCGGGGGAACCGCTATGTGCTGGTCGCAATGTATTATTTCACCAAATGGCCAGAGGCGTACGCGGTCCCTGATCAGAGCGCCGCCACCACAGCATCAAAACTGGTGGACGAGATGTTCTGTCGATTTGGCACACTGGAGGAGCTGCACAGCGATCAGGGTCAGAACTTTGAGGCAGAGGTCTTCGGGTAGGTCTGCAAGCGACTGGGCATCCGGAAGACCCGGACCACCCCACTGCATCCACAGAGTGACGGCCTGGTCGAACGGTTCAACCAGACTCTAACCACCCAGCTCGCTGTCCTAGTGGACCAGCGACAGCGAGACTGGGACCTGCATCTGCCCTTTGTTCTGTGGGCGTACCGAACGGCAGCACAGGAATCCACCTGTTGCACCCCTGCAGCGCTGATGTTTGGATGTGAGCTGCGCCCACCGGTGGATTTGGTATCCCCCCCCCCCCAGAGCCGGAGGGCAAACCAGGGTTGGGTTGTTTATTTTGCTTGAAGGAACGTCTCCACACGGTGCACGGACTGGCTCGGGAGGCCCTGGCGGCGGCAGGGAGCTGGCAGAAGCGGGCATATGACTCCCGCTGCCAGAGGAGGGACTTTGCACCAGGAGATCAAGTCTGGGTTTTCTGCCCGGAGCGAAAAAGGGAATTGTCACCAAAACTGCCGAGCCATTGGTCGGGACTGTGCGAGGTCCTACAGAGACTGTCGGATGTGGTGTACAGGGTGAGGCTGCAGAAAAGAGACCGGGTCGTGGTACTCCACCGCGACCGTCTCGCCCCGTACCGGCCATCCGCCCTGCTGGTGGTCAAGCCGGGGCCTTCACCCCGACCAGATACTCCGACCGAGGCACAGATGAACACTAGCGGGCCTGTGCGTGCTGGTCATCGACAACGGAGGCTGCCCCGACACCTGGACGAATTCGTGTTGGACTTTTGAACTGGACTTTTGTTATTCTGGGGACAGAAACCAGTCCGGGGGGGACAGTGTAACGTTGGGGCTGTGTTAAGGGGGCGGGGATTCTCCCGGCATGCCTTGGCAGCGGAGGATTCAAAGGGTGTTATCATTCGTGTGTTATAAAGTGTTACTGCTGTGTCAATAATGGCAGTCATTATGGCTGTGTTATAATGACTGCAGTGAGTGATCATGCGTTTGTGTCACTCTCAGTGAGACGGGGGTCTGTGTGAATGACCTCCCCTCCTGTCTGTGTTGAGGAGCGTGTATAAATAAAGCCTGTTCTCGTCACAATCATCTCTCCTTTCTTGTGTGTACCCTCACAACGTCACAATATGTCTTGCTTCTAGGCATTATTCTGGCTTTTTTTGTGTTATGTGGTCGAGGAGGGTTTGTAATGACATTCAAGAAATGCTAGCTGAGTTAGCTTACCTTAGCTAGCTCTTATGGCTCCCCTTAACATAACCAGAGTTTCCAACTTTTCAGAAAAGCTAGGAGAGATTAATAAAACAACTTGTGTGTACACATACGTACAGTTTCAGAGCACCACTGCTTTAGATCTTATGATGGTAGATGGCAGCCAGAGGTTTGTATCTGCTTTTGTTTTATGTAGTTTACAGTATGTAATGTTAGGTAACCAGTGTTTTCAGTGCTTAATTTGTAAAATTGGAGGTTCTGGAACACAGAAAGACCAATCTTCCTACAGCTCAGTGGGATACACACAGACTACACACAAATTTAACAGAATACCGATACATAAATGACTAAAAACACTAAGAAAAACACAAAAGAAAAAATAAATTGGGCAGCCCGAGTGCTCATTTTTTCAGCTAAATAAACCTAAACAACACAGTTTTAATAACCAGAGCAATATTTATATAGGTGCATTAATCAGAGTAAAATGTTGAACAACAAATAAAGGCTAATAACACAGATAACATTAAATAATAGACAAAACTAGACTTCCGGTTATGGCTGCCACGTAGGACGGACGTGTCTCGCTCTGCTCTGCTCCTGGAGAAAAAAATCGGCAAATAACTCTCTCATTTGGGACAGAACGTATCCCAGCATTTGGGCGAGGATATGTCGGCGAAGCCTAAGGCTGGAAAACCAGGAAAAGGAAAAAGCGAGCCGCCGAAACAGTCCAAATTAACGGACTTTCAGGTCTGTGACGCAGCAAACAAAACTCCATATATGGCGGAGGAGGCTGGCAACAGTGCGATATCTGCGGGGAATGGCGCAGATGCGCTGATGGCTGCCATGAGATCAATGAGAGCGGACTTTTCCTCTAGATTTGATGGGATTATGACAGCGTTGGAAGGAATAAGAAAGGAATTGGGTGACTGTGTAGAACGAACGGCGCAGATGGAGCTCCGTCTCGCTAGTGCTGAAGATGACGTCACCCGTCTTCAATTAAAGGTGCGCACTTTGGAAAAAAAAAATAAATCTCTGGAAGATAATATTTTGGATTTGGAATCTCGGTCGAGACAGAATAATCTGAGGCTGGTGGGTCTTCCAGAGGAATCAGAAGGTCGGGACGTATGTTCCTTTCTGGAAAAGTGGATTCCGGAGGTGCTGGGCAGCGAGGAGTTGCAATCAGCAGTGGTTCTGGAAAAAGCACATCGTATTGGCCCACGGAGAGATAAGGGACCGCCGAGGACCTTAATTATGAAGTTTCTTAGCAACAGAGACAGGATGAAGATCTTCAACGCTGCACGTGCTAAAGGAGAGATTAAACACCAGGACCAGCAGGTGCGGTTCTACCCAGATTTGGCCACAGGAATCCAGCAATTGAGGAAGCAGTTTGATCCCGTACGTAAGGAGCTGCGCAACCTTGGGATTCGTCATGGTGTAATCTATCCTGCGAGACTGCTGACCACGTATGAGGGCAGAACCCACATCTTCAAGACCCCAGAGGAGGCGCAGGAGTTCATCAAGAAGATCAAAGAAGAAGAAGAGACTGGTGGGAGCTAAGCATGAACAAAATATAAGGTAGAATAATTAAGCATTTGCACAGGCATCTGACTGACTTGAAGTAAATAGTAAGTTTACAAAATATAGATTGTATTATATATTAAAAAAACAAAACAAAAACAAAACAAAACAAAAAAAAAACTATGATGTACAAAGTTGTTAAAAATTTTGGAGTTAAGTTGGAAAACTACAGAGGAGAGTTAATGTTACGTCATTAAAAGCAGTAGAGTTAGGGTGATTGGGAGGATGAAGAAGGAGTGGCTTAGGC
Organism: Pholidichthys leucotaenia; assembly: GCA_020510985.1. NCBI lineage: Eukaryota > Metazoa > Chordata > Actinopteri > Cichliformes > Pholidichthyidae > Pholidichthys > Pholidichthys leucotaenia. Next base: position 153,444,312 of record CM035838.1, read on the forward strand.
TGTTCCCCGTGGGTGTGGAACGGTCGATGGCTATATCGGGAGACAGAATTTTTCTTTTGATTTTGGGGGGTTTGCCACAAGTGTGGGAAGGGGAAATTTGTTTGTGTGTAGTTTGTAGGATGAATGTTCAACCACTCATGTTTTTGCTTCTCTGTATGAGCATGTTTACACTGCAAGGTAATCCCAAACTCTCTATTGATCATGGACCAAAGTGTTAATCTTAATTTAACTTCATGGAATTGCAGAGGTCTAAAAAATTTAAAAAAACTTAAACAAGTTATGAATAAAATAAAGGACATGGGTTCAAGAATTGTGTTTTTACAAGAAACTCATCTGATAGAGGAGGATGTTAAAAGAATTAGGAGTAGATGGCAGGGAAGTGTATTCACCTCTTCATTTTCATCCCGAGCCAGGGGAGTTATGACTCTCATACATAAATCAGTTCCTTTTCAAGTGAAAAATGTAATTGGAGACAAATTTGGAAGATATGTAATCATTCAAGGTTCTTTGCTATTAGAAAATATAAATCTTGTGAACTTATATGGTCCCAATATAGATGATCAGAAGTTCTTTGCTAATTTATTTCTCATCTTATCATCACTTACAGGGCAACATATAATAGCAGGGGATTTTAATTGTACATTGAATCCAGGTGTGGATAGATCAACAGGACTGGATTGTACGCACATTGGATGTAGGATGACTATTAATCATTTTATGAAAGAATTGAGATTGTTAGATATATGGAGAGAAATGAAACCACAAGTTAAAGCCTATTCTTGTTATTCCAGTACCTACAAGACATTCTCACGTATTGATTATTTTTTGATTTCCACAGAATTAAGGTCCAAGATTCAAAACTGCTTTTATGATAACATCGTGATCTCTGATCATGCACCCTGTTGTCTAATATATGTAGATAAAAAATTGACAAAGGAATCAGGTAGATGGCAATTTGAGCATAAATGGCTTCAGGATGAGGAATTTGTCAAGTATATAGAAAAACAGATAGACGAGTTCTTTGACATCAATACTACACAAACATCAGCATGTGTAAAGTGGGAGGCTTTCAAAGCTTTTATTAGGGGACATATTATTAGTTATACAGGATCAAAATCTAAGAAGACTCGAGAGGAGAGAGCTAAATTGGAACATAAAATAAAAAGTCTTCAGGAAAAAGTGTATGCAGGAAGTGACCCAAGGTTGGAGAATGAATTACTGATTTTGAGAGCTGAATACGACAAAAAATCAGCGAATAGAGCTGCCTCGAGTCTTCTAAGATTGAAACAATCTTTTTATGAACAAGGTGAAAAATCAGGAAAATTATTAGCATGGCAGATTAAACAATTGGAAATTAAAACACCAATTACTAGTATTATAAGTAACGGACAGGTAGTTATAGATCCTTTAGAAATTAATAGAGCCTTTAGAGATTACTATGAAAAATTATATGATACCAAAAATGAACCTGATTTCCATCCATCCATCCATCCATCTTCTACCGCTTTTCCGGAGGTCCGGGTCGCGGAGGCAGCAGTTCAAGCAGAGAAGCCCAGACTTCCCTCTCCCCAGCCACCTGCTCCAGCTCTTCAGAGGGGATACCAAGGCGTTCCCAGACTAGCTGGGAGACATAGTCTCTCCACCGAGTCCTGGGTCTGCCCCGGGGTCTCCTCCCAGTGGGACGTGCCTGAAACACCTCAAGTGGGAGACGTCCAGGAGGCATCCTAATCAGATGCCCATACCACCTCAACTGACTCCTTTCAATGTGGAGGAGCAGCGGTTCTACTCTGAGCCTCTCCCGGATGACTGAGCTCCTCACCCTATCTCTGAGGGTGAGTCCAGCAATCCTACGGAGAAAGCTCATTTCAGCCGCTTGTATCCGCGATCTCGTTCTTTCGGTCATTACCCAAAGCTCGTGACCATAGGTGAGAGTAGGAACGTAGATTGACTGGTAAATCGACAGCTTTGCCTTAGAACTAAGCTCCCTCTTCACCACAACAGACCGGTACAACGTCCGCATCACTGCAGATGCTGCTCCAATCCGTCTGTCGATCTCTCGCTCCATTTTCCCCTCACTCGTGAACAAGACCCCAAGATACTTAAACTCCTCCACTTGGGGCAGGAGCCTGTCCCCAACCCGGAGAGGACAATCCACCTTTTTCCGGCTGAGGACCATGGACTCGGACTTGGAGGTGCTGATTCTCATCCCAGCCGCTTCACACTCAGCGGCAAACCGTCCCAGCAAGAGCTGTAGGTCATTGCTGGATGAAGCCAACAGGACAACATCATCTGCAAACAACAGAGATGAGATCCTGTGGTCACCAAGCATGACACCCTCCATTCCCTGGCTGCGCCTAGAAATCCTGTCCATAAAAATTATGAACAGGACCGGTGACAAAGGGCAGCCCTGGCGGAGTCCAACTCTCACTGGGAATGACTCCGACCGAGTGTTGGCAATACGAACTAAACTCTCACAACGGTCGTACAGAGACCGAATAGCTCGTAACAACAAGCCCGATACCCCATACTCCTGAAGCACCCCCCACAAAAATCCACGAGGGACGCGGTCAAATGCCTTCTCCAAGTCCACAAAACACATGTAAACTGGTTGGGCAAACTCCCACGAACCCTCAAGAATTCTCGAGAGGGTAAAGAGCTGGTCCGATGTGCCACGGCCAGGACGAAAACCACATTGCTCCTCCTGAATCCGAGGTTCGACCAACGGCCGGACTCTCCTCTCCAGTACCTTGGCATAGACCTTCCCAGGGAGGCTGAGGAGTGTGATCCCTCTAAAGTTGGAGCACACCCTCCGGTCCCCTTTTTTGAAGAGAGGAACCACCACCCCAGTTTGCCATGCCAAAGGCACTGCCCCCGACCTCCACGCAATGTTGCAGAGGCGTGTCAACCATGACAACCCAACAACATCCAGGGCCTTGAGGTACTCGGGGCGAATCTCGTCCACCCCCGGGGCCCGGCCACCAAGGAGATTTTTAACCACCTTGGCGACCTCAGCCCCTGTGATAGGCGAGTCATCCCCCTTGTCCCCAAACCCTGCTTCCTCTGTGGAAGGCGTATCAGTGGGATTGAGGAGATCCTCGAAGTATTCCTTCCACCGCCCGACGATATCCCCAGTTGAAGTCAACAGTGTCCCATCCGCACCATACACAGTGTGGACGGGGAGCTGCTTTCCCCTCCTGAGCCGCCGAACAGTTTGCCAGAATCTCTTTGAAGCCGACCGAAAGTCTTGTTCCATGGCCTCACCGAACTCCTCCCATACCCGGGTTTTTGCTTCAGCAACCACCCGAGCTGCACTCCGCTTGGCCTGCCGGTACACCTCAGCTGCTTCGGGAGTCCCACAAGCCAACCAAGCTTGATAGGACTCCTGATTTAACAAAACTAAATGGGTTTTTGAACGAACTATCTATACCGTGTATTCCAAATGAAAACAGGGAGATATTGGAGTCTAAAATTAGTCAAGAAGAAGTTGGGCTAGCCATTGATAATATGAAATCAGGAAAAAGTGCAGGACCAGATGGTCTTCCAGTTGACCTTTATAAAAAATTTAAGAATAAATTAATAAAACCTTTTTTGGAAATGGTTTTAGAAGCATTTCAAAATAATAATTTACCATCATACATAAATAATGCCTTAATTATACTGCTGCCAAAACCAGGTAAGCCCTCTAATAAATGTGAAAATATGAGACCAATAAGCCTATTAAACGCCGACCTTAAGATAATCTGTAAAATTTTAGCAAGACGAATACAAGAAATTTTACCAAATATTATTAATCGAGATCAGAATGGCTTTATAAAGGGTAGACAAGGCTTCCATAATGTAAGAAGACTATTTAATATTATTTATTTTAATAAAGAAGCACCGGATACAGCTCTCCTATCATTGGACGCCGAAAAGGCCTTTGATAGAGTTGAATGGCCCTTTCTTTTTGAAGTCCTACAAAGGTTTGGACTTGGAAATAATTTCATAAAATGGGTTCAAATAATATACAATAATGCTACAGCAGAAATCCTAACAAATAACAATATTTCAAAACCAATAAAAATCAATAGAGGATGTCGACAAGGCTGTCCACTTTCACCTTTACTGTTTACTATGGCAATTGAACCTTTAGCGATAGCGATACGTTTACATTCACAAATATATGGAATTAAAGTTGGACCAACAGAACATAAAATCTCCCTGTACGCCGATGATATAATTTTGTTTATGTCGAATCTAAAAAAATCAATTCCAACCTTGTTGAATTTAATAATGAATTTTGGGGAAATATCAGGATATAAAATAAATAAAACTAAATCTTCAATATTAATGCTAAATGAGACCCAGAGAAATTACCCAGCCCCTGAGGTAAATCAATTCAATGTTGTAAATCAGTTTAAATATTTAGGAATCCAAATTATGCCTAAGCTAGAATCAGTCGCCAGTGTCAACTATGAAGCCTTAATGTCAGATATCAATGAGTCAACTCAGAGATGGATGTCACTACCAATGTCGATGATCGGGAGAATCAATATACTTAAAAGTAATATTTTACCTAAAATACTTTATTTATTTCAATACATTCCCTTATCACCACCTTTAGATCTATTCTCAAGAATAAAAAAAAAGTTAGTGGAATTTATATGGAACAACAGGAGGGCTAGATTACGTTTGTCTTTATTATATTTACCATTTGATCGTGGAGGTCTGAAATGTCCAAATTTTATGTTGTATTATTGGTCGGCACAACTGAGGTCTATGACATATTATTTTTCATCAAATGATCTCCCTCACTGGACTGAAATGGAATCATACAATTTACCTTTACCTCTTCCCATATTCATATACTCAGATTCGGCAAAAAAATTACAAAAACAAGTTAAAAATCCATTTGTAAAGCATATGATCAAAATATGGTGTGAAGCTAAAAACTATTTAAAAGAACCACAGTTATTGTCACAATTTAGTCCAATATGGGGTAATCAATATTTTAAACCAGGGAGAGCGGACGCTGTATTTAAAGTATGGAATTTAAAAGGGATACAAAAGATTCAGGATTTATATTTGCCATGTGCAGACAACATAATGTCTTTTGAAGAGCTGAGGATCAAATTTAATCTCAATAGAACACATTTTTTTAAATATCTTCAACTTAGAAACTTTATTCGATCAAATCAAAATAAAGCTCTCACTCGACCTATTTATTCATCCTTGGAAAAAATGATGATGAAAGATAGTAAAAGAAAGGGTATTATTTCAGAGTTTTATAACTCATTGACACTATCTTCAAGTGAAAATTCACTGAAAAGATTAAACTACTGGAAAGAAGATCTGCAAATTGAAATTTCAGAGGAACAATGGGAATTGGCTTGTACAGAAGCTCAAACCAAATCAATAAATGCACGCCTTAAATTGATACATTTCAAATGGTTAATGCGGATGTATGTTACACCGGAGGAGTTAAATAGATATAACAAAAATATACCAGATACATGCACAAAATGTATGGAAAGTAAAGGAACCCTATTTCATTGTTTATGGGAATGTAGATTAATAAGAATGTTTTGGGAAGAGGTGAGGGTAACAATTGAAAAAATAATCTCAAAACAAATCATATTGAATCCTAAACTGTTTTTGTTGGGTCTGTACCCAGAAAAGCATAATTTTAATAAAAGTGAAAGAACATTCATAGACCTCAGTTTGCTTAATGCCAAAAAATGTATTGCACTATTATGGAAAAAGACTCATAGACCAGATGTGACTCAGTGGTTAAGACAGATGTTAACAAACCTTCCATTAGAAAGAATAACATATATACTGAAATCAAAGGAAATTGTGTTTGAGAATATATGGAGACCTTTTATTGATTATGTAAAAAATTTAAACATAACTCTTGAAGAAGAAGGTGAATGATGTGTGTGGACCTTGTAAATTCCAAACTGGTGAACATAATATGTATACTTATGTATTGGATTGTCTAGACTAAACAGAGGAGCATTGTTGAAGACTTGATTTTGTTGGTGGTTGTTGGTGTTTTTAGTGCATTTTTTTTTTTGTAGTACTTTAGTGTTAGTGTTTGATTGTTTGTATCATGTTTGTTAAAAAAAAAAAAAAAAAAAAGGTTCAATAAAGATATTGTGGAAAAAAAAAAATAATAGACAAAACTTATTTACATATTTTCATAGTGAAACAAGAGGTGGCAGATCCCACTTAAGAGGTTCTGGTCCCGACGTCGGAGGTGCCGGAACACAATCTGGCACAAATTGAACCCTACTTGTCTTATCCAAAAGATCAACTTACCTTACAAATTAATTTGGCACAACTTTCAAATAATGCAGACTGAACATGTTCTAAAGCTTATTCTGAGGTAAAGAGGTGTAGCCTATATTTGTTGAAAAAAATAACTGTGTATTGTCCACATGCACGCTCACTTTACCCCACCTCCGAGTATCCCCCGTGCACAATTCCCTCGTAAATATCACTCTAAGCTTTTCCTAAAAAGTTAGCAACTCTGCCAATATCCATGATCCAGGTTGGATCATCTATCACGACTTATCCATATACTGTATCTCATTTTTAGACATTATTTTAGCTTATTTTACTATAATTTATTACACCGTGGCTGGGACAGCTTCTCCATTAGCAGTTACAGATAGCAGAGCCAGACTCGTTTCTTTACTTATCCTACCCCAGGGACCAGTCCTATCCTATTGATCACTGAAACCACACACCCCTATCCCTGACAATGCTTCATCTGGGCTTTTACATTGCTCAATACTTTGTTGATGCACCTTTGGCAGCAATTACAGCCTCAAATCATTTTGAATATGATGCCACAAGTTTGGCACACCTATCTTTGGGCAGTTTGGCCCATTCCTCCTTGCAGCACCTCTCAAGTTCCATCAGGTTGGATGGGAAGCATCGGTGCACAGCCATTTTCAGATCTCTCCAGAGATGTTCAATTGGATTCAAGTCTGAGCTCTGGCTGTGCCACTCAAGGACATTCACAGAGTTGTCCTGAAGCCACCCCTTTGATATCTTGGCTGTGTGCTTAGGGTCATTGTCCTGCTGAAAGATGAACCGTCGCCCCAGTCTGAGGTCAAGAGCGCTCTGGAGCAAGTTTTCATCCAGGATGTCTCTGTACATTGCTGCATTTATCTTTCCCTCTATCTTGACTCGTCTCCCAGTTCCTGCTGTTGACAAACATCACCACAGCATGATGCTGCCACCACCATGCTTCACTGTAGGGATGGTATTGGCCTGGTGATGAGCGGTGCCTGGTTTCCTCCAAATATGATACCTGGCATTCATGCCAAAGACTTCAATCTTTATCTCATCAGATCAGAGAATTTTGTTTCTCATGGTCTGAGAGTCCTTCAGGTGCCTTTTGGCAAACTCCAGGCGGGCTGCCCATGTGTCTTTTACTAATGAGTGGCTTCCTTCTGGAAGGTTCTCCTCTCTCCACAGAGAAATGCTGGACCTCTGACAGAGTGACCATCGGGTTCTCGGTCACCTCCCTGACTAAGGCCCTTCTCAACCTGTTGCTCAGTTTAGACAGCCGACCAGCTTTAGGAAGAGTCCTGGTGGTTCTGAACTTTTTCCATTTATGGATGATGGAGGCCACTGTGCTCATTGGGACCTTCAAAGCAGCAGAAATTTTTCTGTACCCCCTCCCCCAGATTTGTGCTTTGAGACAATCCTGTCTTGGAGGTCTACAGACAATTCCTTTGACTTTCATGCTTGGTTTGTGCCCTGACATGCACTGTCAACTGTGGGACCTTATATAGACAGGTGTGTGCCTTTCCAAATCATGTCCAATCAACTGAATTTACCACAGGTGGACTCCAATTAAGCTGTAGAAACATCTCAAGGCTCATCATTGGAAACAGGATGCACCTGAGCTTAGTTTTGAGCTTCATGGCAAAGGCTGTGAGTACTTATGTACATGTGATTTCTTAGTTTTTTATTTTTTAATAAATTTGCAAAAATCTCAAAAAACTTTTTCACATTGTCATTATGGGCTATTGTGTGTAGAATTTTGAGGAAAAAATTAATTGAATCCATTTTGGAATAAGGCAGTAACATAAAATGTGGAAAAAGTGAAACGCCGTGAATACTTTCCAGATGCACTGTATCATTCAATGCATTTCATTAAGACCCCAGGGAACTGTCAAGACATGGAAAAGGGGGCATAATATGTCTCTCTTAATTATGGTAAATAAAAACTGAGATTTGTGACAGTTTGACTCTCCTGTAGTCAGAGGTTGTATGACATCTGAAAGACCCCTGATGTATAGTGCTTTTTCTCATGAAAATACCAGGGTGTGTGCAACCAGTTAAAACTTTGGTCAGGTGAGGTATGTCTATCAAAGAAACAACCTTGTAAATTGGTGGATTACGCTTTACAAATGATAACTAGTGTTCAGTACGGGGAAAATGGTTTTGACTCATTTAAGCCTTAAGTAGATGCTTGTCTAGGTTTGACACCATTGTATCAGTTGTTTCAGATATGCAGCCCTGGTACCAGCAGATGCTCTTCATTACTTAAATGGACTGATACCCTCCTGTTTTGGGGTTGTTTTAACACTCCTATCCTCCCTGCAGTCCAAAAGCAGTCTGGAGGTGCTAGACAACAAAGAAACCCAGCCACCGCTGCCACCCAAAGCAGATCGGTGCCACCAGCTAAAAAGCCAGATGACCTCCAGTGAAGGTAAGACAGCCACTCCCTGCCTGACATTTTAAGTCCTATTTCTTGTTCTTCCCACGGGTGTACCACACAGTAATTCCACAGTCCTCCCTCTGCAGATCACTGGGGGCCTTACTTGTGAATCAGTGCTAAATTAGCCTGATAAATGTCTCTCACAGCAGTAAGCTGATGGCCCTTTCTATGCCTGGCCCAGGAAATCGGTGTGATTTGTGGCGGGGAGACAAACCAGGTTCACTGAATCAGCACCAGATTTGTGGTACGATTTCAGAGTGAATCACTGCTGCATAAATCACCACCTCTTTTCTGGTGGTATGTAGCAGTGGAGCTCTGCCAAATGGAGAGACAGGAGCAGAATATGCAGAAGTGACAGCTTACTCCGGAACCTACTGTGGTGGTTTTCCAGCTAAAGCTTCAATACTACTGCATTCAGCCTTATGAAATCACAATACTGTGGACTATGTGAAGGCTCTCCAGTGTCATGGTGAATTATATTTGGGAGTCAAATCCTTTGTGGTCTTCCGTGGAGCAATATCACTGCCTGGTGGAACTTAACTGGTCCAAATTATTTACCTCCTTCTTTAATCTTCTGAAATAATCAGTGGGGTCCTAATCCTACCCCCTAAATGTTAAGCTGGTGATTTTACTACACTGTATGTATTATTTTGAATCATGAAATATGTCAGCTCAATTTTAGTAATGTGGGGAAGAGAAAAAAATCATTTTGCTATGTTAGAAAAAATATTTTTTCAGTAAAAGTCTTTCATTTTGTTTTCTCTTCAAAATTCAGGGACTCTGGGGTTAAGATTAAGACCTAGCCTTAATCCCTAAAAAGGGCTGACAGTTAATGGGCAGTTGAGCCTGTTAGAGGATTGTATACAGTATTTTTGGTTATGTGTTCCTTTTAAAGGCCCTTCACACTGGTGCAATATTAACATTTGGTTATTGTTTTTTGTTTTTGTTGTTTTTTTCATGCATCAGATATTCACACTGGTCCATTGCTAAATATTTCGGCATGCAGCCTTCTTATTCTCGTCTGACAGTGTAGGGGTTTGAAGCCCAAGCGCTCATTTCCATTTCATTAATGAGTAACTAAGTTTCCCATGACCCCTAGATTTGACACTAATGCTAGCTGTTGACATGAGCTGTCGTGGCTAATGTTAGCTATTTTCTATGCTAAGATGTTTCCAAGCAAACATCAGCACATTCTCATCATTGTTAGTGCAGCTTCTTGATAATTCCAAGCCATATGTTGTCCTTGATATGATTATTCATGTATTCTTTGACTATACTGTAGAACCCTTTTTGTCCTTTCTGTATACTTTTGGCTTTCGTTCTAAAGTGATATATTGCCCTATTTTCTTTATATCTACCATGCTAACACTGATTTATGATGTGTGTTGTAGACAGTTCCCTTTCTGGTAAAACCCATCCATCCACTCCTGCCATGTACAAATTCAGGCCATCCTTTGGAACCATGCCTAAAGTCCACTACCACGCTGCTGGGGAGAAGGTAAGACATACAACACATTTTTCACAATTCATGAACGGCATACAGTCTTGAAATGAAAATGAAAAAAGAAGAGGAATGAAAGTCAATAGAAGCAAGATAGAACACGTGTAAATGAGAGTGAGGCAGGTGTAACGATGAAGATCCATGGAGTAGAGGTAGGTAGTGATGGTAAGATGAGTTTAAATACCTGGAGTCAACCATCCAAAGCAATGGACAGTGCACAATGGGGGTGAAGACGAGAGTGCAGGCAGGGTGGAGTGGGTGGAGATGACTGTCAGGGGTGATTTATGACACAAGGATAGCAACTAGAATGAAAGGGAAGATTTACAAGATGGTAGTGAGACCTGCTATGATGTTTGGTTTGGAGATGATGGCACTGACAAAAAGACACAAGGCAGAGCTAGAGGTGGCAGAGTTGACGATGCTAAGATTCTCATTGGGAGTGACTAGGAGGGAAAGGATTAGAAATGAGTATATCAGAGGGACAGCTCAAATTGGGTGGTTTGGAGATAAAAGTCAGAGAGGCGAGGCTGAAATGGTTTGGACATGTGCAGAGGATGAATAGTGGATATACTGGACAAAGGATGTTGGAGATGGAGAAAAAGAGGAAGACCACAGAGAAAATTAATGGATATAGTGAAGGAGGACATGGATAAGGTTGGTGTGAGAGAAGAGGAAGCAAGGGATAGGATGAAATGGAGGCAGATGATCCGATGTGGAGACCTGTAAGGGAAGACAGTTTTGAAATATGATAATTATTGGGTATGCATCATGACACTGTTTGATAAAAAATTACATGAGTTCTTTTCTGGTGTTTGCCTCTCAGATTATCATATCAGATGACCAGAAGAATTCAACCATCTTGGAAGAAGGTGTCCGTGGTCATGATTACAGATCGGAGCCAAACCTGGACATGCCTGAGTACGCTAATGCTCCCCTTCATCGCACCTTCCAGTCCTCACCTTTCCAGCTCGACGCAGACCCTATCAGCTCCCGCTCTTTCAGCCTGAAGCAGGGTCGGTGTCGGCCGGACAAGGGTCAGCTCCCGGCCCTGCAGCCCCAGACGGTCACCTCCACCCCCTACAAGAGTGTCTTCTCTCCCAATACTCTCTCCAACCGTAATGGTAGCCTGTCCTATGACAGCCTGCTGAACCCCAGCATCTCACCAGCTACTGCCAATGAGTGCATGGCCCATCGTGGTATGCCCTCCATGGGGTTCCACTCACCCTACCTCCCCACCAAAATGTGCCACATCCGGGAAACGGATATTCAGAGACAACAGGTCGCTCCCGCATACAGTCCAGTGATCCCCCCGAGGGCGGTGGGAAGACAGTCCCCTCACCCAAGGGACAGAGACCCTTCCCCAGTAAGGTATGACAACCTCTCCCAGACCATCATGGCCTCCATCCAGGAACGGAAGGAGCTGGAGGAGAGAGAGAAGCGGCAGATTATCCATGGGCACTCCCAGACCCATATCTATCCCCAGGACTCTGGTGTGTTTGACGGGGGCTATGGCCTGCCATCCAATGCTTGCTACCCAGATGGTCCTCGTGGCCCTGGCTCAAGAGGCCCAACACCCCCAGCTTATGGTGGCTCCAGGGACAACTTGATGGGGGTTGGGCTGGTGAACTATGGTCAAAGAACCCCTGTGTTACGCCATGCCGGCTCTGCTCTGGGCCGCGGCCCCAGGACTTCATCCACCTCCCTACACACAGATCACAGTAGCACCAACAGCAGTCAGAGCCGGGTCACAGGCTGCGATGGCCCCTATCGTTCCCCGGCTCACCAGCCCCATTCCCCTGCTATGCCCCGATCCCCCTCCTGCTCCCACCAGAAACTCTCCTACATCAATGCCCATGAGAGGACAGAATCACCTCATCTAGGGGGCCCAAGGTATGAATCCTAGTGTTACCCCTGTGAAACTGCATGCATTATACAGCTCCAGTGGGGACCGGGTGATACTGAATTTATTTCCAGTGGAGACACTGCTCCCTCTTATGGACACAGCCAGATACTGGCTGTGAGACACTCTGTACTACTAACAGATGCAACATGTAGCATTTGTGTATGGTGTATGATATCTGTCCAACTGTTCTATTCATTTATTCATAAGTTCTGTCTGGTGTGAATTTGTACATCTTCTGTTCCAACATGTAAGACTGCCTTTTCAGCAAAACACATTACAAACATAAATACAAAACATATTTTGTATTATTTCACATCTTTCGATTGAATAAAATTTTGTGACTGCTCATTTATTTTGCATGCTTTTCACCTTCATGTTTAACATTTCCCAGCTTTTTGCATCGCTAACAAAAACACACTAATTTTTATCATTTACTGTAAAACAACTGTGTTGTCCCAGACGTCTGTCCTGCATGGCTCCACTGCTCTCGTTTGCTTCATGCTGATTCCCCGTTCCTCATCACTTGTTCTCCTCTTTCCACCCAGAGAGGCCATGAAAGTTAACGGGCAGATGGACTGCCACCCGAGTGCCCAGGGTGCCACCTTCAGCCCGAGCCGCCACAGTAACGTCAAAAAGGTGACAGGCGTAGGAGGCACCACGTATGAGATATCCGTGTGAGCACCTTCAACGATGGCATCCTGCTACAAAGAGATTCTCCTCTCTGTTATTTTTTAATATGACGACAGCCAGTCAGGGGCACATAGTAATCACAGCTTTGGATTTATTGTCCAGTCAGAGGATGTGTTTGGTCTTGCGTGGGTCCGTTAAGCCAAATAAGCTGTGTATGTTTGGACCAGAGGGGCAGGTATATAGGCTGTCAGTTGATGACGCTGCAGGCTGTGCTGTGTGTGTTATGTTTTGACGTTCGTATATCGTGGCTCATCCTCTTGCTCGTGAGAGTGGAACGTCCAAGAAGATTGTCAGTGTTATTACCGTTGTCCCTCATCTGTGGTTATGAAGTGTCTGTCTCTCGTTGCAAATGTCACACACAAACTTGTCTGGAGAGATCGCCGAGGTTCTCGACAAAACACGCTACAGATGGATCAAACACCAACATCCTCTCTATGGACTTCTGCGAGCTGACTCTTTCTCTGAGTCGGCTGATCTCAAGAAGTTAAGGTGCTTCACATTTACTGGTACTGTTCGTGCCACCTGTGGCATACGTGGCGAAGGTTTACAGATTTGGGAAGTGATGCGCAAGTGCAGAGAATACAAATGAGATGGGAAGTGAGGTTTAAATGAGATGTGTGAAAATGGAGAAATTTGACAAGTGAAGGCCTCGGCAGAACAGGATTAGGTGTTCAACTGTTAGAAGTGTCAAGCGTCGGAGAGCTAATGGGCTTTCTGACTGTATTTTAAAGATGGACAAAACCATGATGGTGTCGCCCTTTGGTTTGTGAGCACTGATCTGTATGGCGCACCATTTGTAGGGCAAGACGAGCTAAAATTAGTGTAAGTGTGACCACTTTTGGTCACACTTACACCAATATTTATAATTAGTTTAGAATTAAAAAAAAAAAAAAATTAAATGTTATATTTAAATCTTAAATTTATTCAGTTGGTTAGCATATTTCAAAAAAGCTAACACTGACTAATTTTGCTAACATGCTACCAAAGAAAAATGGAGTTATGTGGCATTTATGTAGTACAGGGAGAAGATAATTTAAAGTCAACCTCTGGAAACATTTTAGTAACAATAAAATATATTGGATTTAACATGTCACATTTTTTTAAATATTTACATTTATGTTGTAAATATTGCCGTAAATGTCATTAACATTTGATTTGAAAGAAATTAGATCACATTATGTTTTAAGGTAAATGTAGCAAAAGGTTGCAACTAATTTTGAGCATGTTTCACGAGCATTTTAGTTGTAGCTGCGACATCGTGGTTTGACTATATTTTGATAAGAGTCTATGGCTAACTTGCTTTACTAACAAGATACAGCTCCTAATAATAAAGAAATTTATTACTCCAACCTTTAGCCCCAGAAATGACAATAAAGGGAAAGCTTCCATGCCTGTTAGTTATTTCAAAAGAGAGCACAATCTTTGGAGCATTATAGTGCTCACTGCTTTGGCTTTGGATTACACAGGATGCTAGGTAGCTTGTTGGCAAGCTGCACTGGTCATTTTGTTTCACTGCTACCTTAAAGGTCCCATTCACTGAAAAATTGTGTTCTTGTAGGTTTTAATCTTCTGAAATGTGTCTATTGGTTATGTGATTATCGCTCAATTCCCTTAAACACACACACACACACACACACACACAGAGCCTTTATATTGTTTTTGTGTCCGATTATCCATTTTAATGCTTCCGGGTTTGTTCCTCTACATCAAGAATAGGTAAGTCCAGCCTTGATACATGCTGCTGCTCTATTAAGATAAGATAAGATAAGATAAGCCTTTATTAGTCCCACAATGGGGAAATTCCAGGATTGCAACAGCACAGGGATAGCAACACTCAGAGCAATAATTTAGAAGATAAGAAAATAAGAGCAGTGAATATACATATCTACACATAAATATATAAATATACATACACAGTACGGAGCATTGTAGCTAGATGGAATAAACAGCATAACAGTGTATTTAGTTACCCCACACAGTATGAATATGCACCCATACATATGTCACCCTCCGTAGCGACTGATATTGTCCTAGTTGTGTACTGGAGGGGACCATTTTGTGTAAGTCTGTTGCGTTTTTTGCATTCAATACTATTAGGTCGTAACAGTTTTTTTTGCTATCTCTGCAAGCAGCCCTGCTTAGGTTATAAAGTCTGACAGCCGTAGATAGGAAGGACCTGCGAAACCTCTCGGTCACGCACCTAGGATGATGTAGCCTACTGCTAAATAAGCTCCTCAGTGCGTTCAGTATGTCCTGCATAGGGTGGGACTCGGACTCCAGCAGAGATGACAGTTTGGCCACCATCCTTCTCTCTCCTATCTCCTCCACTGGGTCAAGGCGCTGCCCCAGGACAGAGCTAGCTTTCTTGATCAGTTTGTTCAGTCTCTTCCTATCGGCTGCTGTAATGCCACTGCCCCAGCAGACCACTCCAAAAGTGATGGCTGATGCCACCACTGTGTCATAGAATGTCTTCAGCAGCACCCCCTCAGTAGGAACAGCCTGCGCTGTCCCTTCTTGTAGAGTGCGTCGGTATTGTGTGACCAGTCTAGTTTATTGTTCAAATGAACACCCAGGTACTTGTAGGATGTCACCATCTCAATGTTTGTTCCCTGGATGTTTACTGGTGCTGTGAGGGGTTGTCCTTGCCTGCGGCAGTCCACCACCAGCTCCTTAGTTTTTCTCGTGTTGATCTGGAGGCAGTTCCGATGGCACCAGTCCACAAAGTCCTGGATAAGTCCTCTGTATTCAGCTTCATCTCCGTTGGAGATGAGGCCGACGATCGCAGAGTCGTCAGAGAACTTCTGCAGATGGCAGTGTGTTGTGTTGTGTGAGAAGTCCACAGTATAAAGGGTGAACAGGAAGGGAGCCAAAACTATTCCCTGGGGGGCCCCCGTACTGCCGATGATCGTGTCAGACACACAATCCTGGGTTCTCACAAACTGTGGCTGGTTTGTGAGGTAGTCCAGGATCCACGATGACAGGTGCTGGTCCACCTTTGTGCACAGCAGCTTGTCCCTCAGGATCACCGGTTGGATGGTGTTGAAAGCACTGGAGAAGTCAAAGAACATGATCCTCACCATATTCCCAGGCTTCTCCAGGTGGAACAGGGAACGGTGAAGGAGGAAGATCACTGCATCCTCCATCCCGATGCCATGCTGGTAGGCGAACTGGAGTGGATCCATCGCTGGTCCCACCAGGGGGCGGAGGTGAGCAAAGAGCAGTCTCTCCAGTCTCTCATTATTGGCTACCATAGCCGTCTGTCTGCAAACATAGACGGCAGGGAGCCCAAGTTAACAGTGCTAGGGAGTTAGCTTACAAGCTTGTTTCATTTTATTATTTTCTTTAGATTTCAGTTGCCCTAGTAGTAGACATCACCGTTTCCATCTGGTTCACTAATCTACAGTCAGCAATGTATCTTGTGTCATTCTCCCTTGTTTTGGTGTATTTTCACATCGATCCATTAGCATTTGTTTGGCTAGGCAGTCGGCTTGGTCAGTCTAACGGCATTATTAGAGCTTGCCTCAGCCCAAGGCGGCTAGCTGAAACTAGCAGTTTAGCCACTCGTCGTATTCCATCAACCACTGAAACTACACACTCTTGTCCACCAGTGATGCTTTATTTTATTTATTCTTTGAGAAAAATTTACATTAGTTGGCTCAGGCTTGCTATCCGAGCTGGGATGTAGCCAGCTAAGATTAGCAACAGTGATGTTTTTATTAATGAGTTCTCTGAGTTTTTATCAATAGTTCACTCCTCATATAATTTTATTCTCATTTCTGGTTATTTTAATCTACACATTGATAAGCAGGGTGACCATATGTCAAAAGATTTTAATGACCTGCTCACGTCCATGAATTTTACTCAACATGTCATGCAGCCGACTCACAACAGGGGACACACTCTGGAGCTTGTCATTAGCCATGGCCTGCCCACAAGTGTGTCCTCTGTTGTTGACTTGGCTGTATCTGACCATTACTGTGTGTTTTGTAACATCACTGGTTTTATGCAACGGGACACCTCAGTGCGAACTGTGAGGAAGTGCCATCTGACACCTCAAGTGGCTGCTGATTTTATCAAACTCTTATGCAACACTCCCCCAGTTATTTCACCTGCATCATGTGATTTTATTGTTGATAATTTTAACAGTAAATTAAGACCAACTATTGACAGAGTTGTCCCAATAATCACAAGGACAGTTAGGAATAAACCAAAGCCTCCATGGAGAAACAACCAAATCCAAAAACTGAAAAGAGAGTGCAGGATGGCTGGGAGGAAATGGAGGAAAAACAAATTAACTATCAATTAGCAAATACTACAGAATGAATTAAAAATATACAATAATACGGTCAAGATATCGAGAACTGAGTATTTTTCCAACATAATCTCAACCCATAACAATAACCCTAAAGTCTTTTTTGCAATCATTGATCAGTTAATCAACCCAGATTTTAATAAAAACACAAATCCTGCCATCAGACTCTCTCTGTGAGAGTTTTGCAGACCACTTCAGGTGCGAGGCTGATTCTATTAGATCCAACATTTTATCTGACCAGAAGACTGCTTTTAATGGAATCTTGGACTCACCTTTAGCTGAGGAAACGCTGGACTGTTTTGCCCTGATTGATGCTAAGATGCTTGGTAGAGTTTTCTCCCAGGTAAACTTGACCTCCTGCCTTTTAGATCCGATTCCCACATCACTTTTTAAAACATTTTATGGATTCTTTGAACATAAGATTTTAAACATTGTAAACTGCTCTCTTCAGGCTGGTGTTTTCCACGCTGCCTTTAAAATGGCTGTGGTGAAGCCCCTTTTGAAGAAGAGTAATTTAGATCCTGATATCCTCAGTAACTATCGACCTGTATCCAACTTACTGTTTTTAAGTAAAGTTTTAGAAAAAATTGTTTTTATCCAGTTAAACAATTTTCTTATGGACCACAACATTCTTGAGAAATTTCAGTCTGGTTTTAGGACAAACCACAGTACCGAGACGGCCCTTTTAAAAATTGTTAATGACATCAGGTGTAACATGGACTCCCACAAACAGTCAGTCCTGGTGCTGCTGGATCTCAGCACTGCCTTTGATACAGTAGATCACCACATTTTATTATGCAGACTCAAACACCTGGTGGGCCTCTCAGGTACTGTTCTCGAATGGTTTCATTCCTATCTCACAGATCACTGCTATTTTGTAAGTATGGATACATGTTCTTTGGCAATCCATGAAATCAAGTGTGGGGTACCCCAAGGTTCAATTTTAGGGCCAATACTTTTTAATCTTTATATGTTACCACTTGGGGATGTTATCAGGAGACATGGCATCAATTTTCATAGCTATGTTGATGATACTCAACTGTACATTGCCACGTCTCCTGATGACACAAAACCAATTAATGCCCTTTTGAACTGTATTTTAGATATAAAGTCATGGATGGCAGAGAACTTCCTACAGCTCAACCAGGACAAAACAGAAGTTTTAATCATTGGTCCTGAAGACAAGAGAGAGAAACTTCTACCAAAATTGTGAGGTCTAAAACCTACACATTGTGTCAAGAACCTGGGCATTCTTTTAGACTCTTGACTTTAATTTTATTTCACACATTAAAAATGTAACAAAAATCAGATTTTACCATCTTAGGAATATAGCCAGAGTCTGCCCTTTTCTCTCTCTTGCCAGCACAGAGGTCTTGATGCATGCTTTTATTACCAGTCCTATAGACTATTGTAATGCCCTGCTCTCTGGTCTTCCTCAAAAAAGGATATCACATCTCCAACTGCTCCAAAATTCAGCAGCACGAGTGTTAACGAGGACCAAGGGGCGGGTGCATATTACACCAGTTTTAGAATCACTGCATTGGCTCCCCGTGCGTTTTAGGATCGATTTTAAGGTTCTCTTAGTAGTTTTTAAATGCCTCAGTGGTCTTGGGCCTTCTTATCTATCTGAGCTGCTGTTATCTTATGAGCCCTCGCGAACCCTGAGGTCCTCTGGTACTGGCCTTTTAATGGTTCCCAAAGTCAAGACCAAGACCAAGACCTCTGGTGAAGCTTCCTTTCATTATTATGGTCCTTGTCTGTGGAACAGTCTGCCAGAGAGCCTCAGGGCCACAGAGTCAATAGATGTTTTTAAGAACAGGCTCAAGACCCACCTTTTTAATTTGGCTTTTAATAAACCTGTTTAACTATTACTGAAGTAGTCATTTATGTTCCAATGTTTTATGTTCTTTTTGGCGCCATTTGCTCTTAGATTTTCTCATCTTCTTATTGATGTGTTTAGTTCAGGTTTTGTTTTGTTTTTTAAGTATGGGTTTTTTAGTTCCTGTTTTTATGTGTTCTTAGTTCTTTTTGTACCTTTTTAAGTTTTGGCTTTTAACAAACCGTTTACCTATTATTGAAGTAGTCATTTATGTTTCATTGTTTTTACATTCTTCTCAGCTCCATTTGCTTTTAGATTTTCTTATTTTGAAGTGTTCTTAGCTCAGTTTCTAAGTATGGGTCTTTAGTTCCCTTTGCTCTTTGTGTTCTTAGTTTTATTTTGTATTTATGTGTTTTAGCTCCAGTGTTTCCTCAGGATGGTTGCTCCTTCACGTGGTGCCTCGGTGCCAAACAATGTCTCCTTTATTTTATATGTGTGTAAGAGAAGTAGGGGGTGATGTACAGTATGTGCCTCTGTGTGTTGTGTTTGTGGGTATGTTTATGGGAGGGTTGGAAGGGGTGGGGCTGTATCATGTAAAATATGTAATTAAATGTGTCTATTGTTTTTATCTATGTAAAGCACTTTGCGCAGCATCTAATGTTTTAAAAGTGCTATACAAATAAAGTTTGATTTGATTTGATGTAAGAGGGAGGGTGGAGATGCTGCAATAATTATATATTTAAAGAAAATTTGACCAAAATATGTCACAAACACTTAATTAAGACCTCCAGGAGCAGTCAAAATGTGGAAAAGGTGCAGTGAATGTGACCTTTAAACAAATGAAAACACTTCCTTTTAGTCCAACTGACACAGAACCAAGAGATGCTGCTTGTCCATATGTGAGCAATTTTTCATTCACAGTGTAGCCCTAATCCCACCCTAAAGCACACCCTGCTTTAGTGTGCATTTTAATCAAAATGGGATCATAGTTTACTAAATTAAGATCCAAGTCATTAAAGTAGATTGACTGAAACCATGAACTTGGAACAACTTTAAAGGAAAGCTGACTGTGTTCTCACAGACCTCAATACAGTACAGTCTGCTGAAGAGTCGCCCCTGCTGGCCATCAAAATGCAGGTCTAAGGAAGTTGCACATCATTCAGATCAGAGGTTGTCCATCTTTTCCATACAGTCATTAAGGCCCACGGTTGAAAAACACCCTCTTTACTCAACAACAAGAGGAAAGTCATCTGGTCACGTCCAGTGGTTGCACTTCAATTTTACTCACAAGGGTTTACGTTTCAGTGAATACAAACCCAAAAACTCAGGAGTCAATATTCAATGGAGATGCCTGTCACTTGAGTGCAGATTTTAGGGCTTGAAAATAGCGAAGCCCCTTTATTCCCTTCACAGTGGTGCAGTACATACGTAATTGTAGCTTTTGCTTTCTAAGCTGGAAGATTTCACCCATGACCCACGACTTAAATCATTTGGATGATATATTTGCGTTTGAAAGACTCGAAAACCCCCATGACTCTGAGTCCAGAATGAGTCCAGCCTTATGTAACCAAACTTTTTTCTTTTTTTTTTTTTTTTTTGCTGTCTTTAAAAATTAAAAAAGGACAAAATAGTTGAACTACAATTATCCAAATGGGAAGAGGTTAAGAGACAAGTTACTGTCTTGTTTAAACATTTTCTACTTAATGGTCATGCATTTAATTATTTTGAAGCTTCTTTTGATGATTTCCTTTTTTTTTAATATACCCAGCCATTTAAAGCTATGTTTGATACATTTTTTTTTTTTTTAAATATGATGGCTTGGAATGGATGTTTCATTTGGAGCATTTTTGTTCATAAATTATAAATGTGTTGACTGAAATCATCATTAATGTGTAAATCTATTGGTGAACATAGCTTGTTGTTGTACTTTGCAGTGTAAACATGTATGAAGAAATTTAGGTAATAGATGACGTTTGGTGTCACAATCCATGAGGAGTAAATGGTCACAAGGTCCACTTTTAGGTGCACATATGTGATGTAAAGATTGAAGGGCAAAAGGGGGGGAGGGGGTCAGAGGACCGGGTTTTGCAGAGAAGCTGCATTGAGATTCAAGTGCCAAAAGTGGCTGCACATCATCTTCATTTGTCCAAACAAAACTAGAGGCACCATAGAGACTGAACACGGTGTATTCATTGCAGCTGTCTGGTACAGCTCTGTATAACAAGCTTGGTTTCTTTTTTATTTACTCTCAAGGCTCTGAACAATTGAAAAAGGAAAAAAAGCACACAAGTGTAACTAAGTGGACAGTCACAACACATGCCAGGAATGTAATTGCTCCATTTGGTTGCTTGAAGTCAAATTTACATACGGTGTGTATTAAAATTAAGCCATTGTTGCCTTTTGACAAGATAATCTTTATTCTACACTGAAATATGGCTGAAACGCTGGACAGCAGGTGATGCATACTGGGTGATCCTTTAACATATTGATTATGTGATTTTGTGTTATATAAAACGTGACATTCTACAGGATTCAGTTTTTTTTTCTCCAAAGGTCAGAGTGATGCCATGGTTTGGATGTTAGTCACACTGTAGCTGCAGCCTTCTGGAAGTTGGTCCACCATTTAAGGTCTCACCCAGCTGCCTTACCGTGAAGACAGAGCAGAACCAGACACTCTTGTTGAGTTGTACTTGTGAAGTATTCATGGTAGTCATTGTTGTATGGCTGTGGCGTACAGGGCTAGCTTTTGGGAAATTTTAATAGTCGGGATGTCAAGTTCAGCAGCAAACTGGAATATCCTGAAATGCCAGAACAGACCATGAGCTGCTGAGTTTCCTGAAAAATCTCCATCTGTCACGAATCTCAGATCCCCGTTTGACCACATATCAAAACTGTTATCGATGTCATTCCTCTTTCAGATGACTGCCATTAGTCCAATGTTCTTTTTTTTCCTGGGATGGACATTACTGCAGGTCAGGGGCCATTCCTGACAGCAATGACTCTGTTGCAGATTTTTTTCCTGAAAATCACAGAACTTCAGTGTATTAAATAAGAATATACAATAACTGTACAAGCGTTCCTATTTTTGTGAAGAGGAAATATTTCCCAATGACCTGAACAGAGTAAATAAAGTTTTCAACGATCTGAATCTGCTTTATTCTTAACTAAACCACATTATTATTGATCCAGTAGCTCATTCTGGATTTATGAAACACAACACATACACTGGTCACTTTAATAGTCGTAGGTACATCTGACAATGACATGGCAGCAACTCGATGCATTTCGGAATGTAGACATAGTTAAAACGAGCTGCTGAGGTTAAAAGAATCGGAATAGGAATGAAATTATGTTTTTGAATGTGGTATGGTTGTTCGTGCCATATGAGCTGCTGTATTTCAGAAAGTGCTGATCTACTGAGATTTTCACACATAAATATCTAGTGTTTATACCCCCTTTACACAGTGGTGGAGATCATTGAAGAATCGTTGACACATCTGGCCAATTTTTTGATTTATCGATGATCTCCAGTGATCTCTACAGTTGCCAATCTCCTCAAAGTTTTGACTCAGTCCAAAACAGACTGGGGTCATTTGGGAGATCCTTAACATCAGAAACTGGCACAATCTCTCAACGATCTACAATGCATCTGGAAAGTATTCACAGCGCTTCACCTTTTCCATATTTTGTTATGTTGCAGTCTTATTCCAAAATGGATTAAATTAGGGGTTTTTTTCCTCAAAATTCTACACACAATACCCCACAATGACGATGTGAATAAAGTTTTTTTGAGATTTTTGCAATTTATTAAAAATAAAAAACTAAGAAATCACACGCACATAAGTATTCACAGCATTTGCCATGAAGCTCAAAATTGAGCTCAGGTGCATCCTGTTTCCACTGATCATCCTTGAGATGTTTCTACAGCTTAATTGGAGTCCACCTGTGGTAAATTCAGTTGATTGGACATGATTTGGAAAGGCACACACCTGTCTATATAAGGTCCCACAGCTGGCAGTGCATGTCAGAGCACAAACCAAGCATGAAGTCAAGGGAATTGTCTGTAGACCCCCGAGACAGGATTGTCTCAAGGCACAAATCTGGGGAAGGGTACAGAAAAATTTCTGCTGCTTTGAAGGTCCCAATAAGCACAGTGGCCTCCATCATCTGTAAATGGAAAAAGTTCAGAACCACTAGGACTCTTCCTAGAGCTGGCCAGCCATCTAAACTGAGCAATCAGGGGAGAAGGGCCTTAGTCAGGGAGGTGACCAAGAACCCCATGGTCACTCTGTCAGAACTCCAGTGTTCCTCTGTGGACAGAAAAGAACCTTCCAGTAGGACAACCATCTCTGCAGCAATCCATCAATCAGGCCTGTATGGTAGAGTGACCAAACGGAAGCCACTCCTTAGAAAAAGGCACATGGCAGCCTGCCTGGAGTTTGCCAAAAGGCACCTGAAGGATTCTCAGACCATGAGAAAGAAAATTCTCTGGTCTGACGAGACAAAGATTGAACTCTCTGACGTGAATGCCAGGCATCGTGTTTGAAGGAAACCAGGCACCGCTCATCACCAGGCCAATACCATCCCTACAGTGAAGCATGGTGGTGGCAGCATCATGCTGTGGGGATGTTTTTCAGCGGCAGGAACTGGGAGACTAGTCAGGACAGAGGGAAAGATAAATGCAGCAATATACAGAGACATCCTGGATGAAAACCTGCTCCAGAGCACTCTTGACCTCAGACTGGGGAAACGGTTCATCTTTCAGCAGGACGACCCTAAGCACACAGCCAAGATGTGAAAGGAGTGGCTTCAGGACAACTCTGTGAATGTCCTTGAGTGGCCCATCCAGAGCCCAGACTTGAATCCAACTCAACATCTCTGGAGAGATCTGAAAATGACTGTGCACCGATGCTTCCCATCCAACCTGATGGAGCTTGAGAGGTGCTGCAAAGAGGAATGGACGAAACTTGCCAAAAATAGGTGTGCCAAGCTTGTGGCATCATATTAAAAAAAAAAAAACTTGAGGCTGTAATTGCTGCCAAACGTGTATCAACAAAGTATTGAGCAAAAGCTGTGAATACCTATGTACATATAATTTCTTAGTTTTTTATTTTTAATAAATTTGCAAAAATCAGAAAAAAAAACTTTTTTCATATTCTCATTATGGGGTGTTGTAACATATGGGCTGTAACATAACAAAATGTGGAAAAAGTGAAGTGCTGTGAATACTTTCTGGATGCACTGTATCTAGCATTTATACCCCCTTTACGCAGTGGTGGAGATCATTGAAGGATCATTGAGAGATCTGGCCAATTTTTGATTTATCAATGATCTCCAGTGATCTGTACAGCTGCCAGTCACCTCAAAGTTTTGATTCAGTCCAAAACAGACTGGAATCGTTTGGGCCAGTTTTTGATGTTAAGAATTTCCCAATCTCTCAACAATCTATGTGCCCTTACAGAGAATGGTCTGAAAAAGAGAAAATTTCCAGTGAGCAGCCATTCTCTGGGCTCAGATGCCTTGTTGATCTCTCGAGCTGATAGAAAAGGCAACAGTAATTCAAATAACCACTGACCCTTGAAGATGATGGGCTACAGCAGCAGAAGACTGCAGATAGTGCCACGCCTGTCAGCTAAGAAGAGGAAACTAAGGCAACAGTTTACACCGGCTTACCCAAATTGGGCAATAGAAGATTAAAGAAATAGTGCATACTCTGAGTCTCAATTTTTGCTGCAACATTCATAGCAAGGTCAGAATTTGGCATAAAGTGGTTGCACACACAGAGCATCATGGATGTGCAACCGACAAATCTGCAGCAACTCTGTGATGCTTGTATATCAATATTGACTAATATGTGAGGAATATTTGTAGTGCCTACATATATAAAAAATTAAGGTAGCTCCAAAGGCAACAGGGATCCAATAAGTGTACCTATTAAAAGTGCCAAGTGGTCATGAGGATTTCTGTACACAAAGATGTGGGAGACCTGCTAAAAGTTCCATCCATCTTCTTCCCCTGCTAAAAGTTGAAATGGCAAATATTCATATCTTATGACCTTTGACTCTGAACATTGCTTGAATGCAGAACTACCTGAAGATCAGTGTATGAATTTAGCAGTTAAGCAAGAACAGCTTTTTTTTGAGAAATTACATCCTTGCAAACAGCGTGCATGGCAAAAATAATGTTGCCGCTAGAGTCTTAAGGTTTGCTTGGGTTGTTTCGGCAGGTTACACACCTGTTTTGTTTTGGGGGTTTTTTTTTTTCAACCTGGTGCATGAAACAGTTGGTGCATTTTTTTTTAATGGGAGAATAATGGATTTTTGCCATTTTTCTAACATCTAAGTATTTGTATGTGCACATATTAATATTTATAGAATTTTTACATGATACTTTGATGGGGTCTCAGTCATCCAGATGAGCAAGTATACTGTATGAAAGCTCAGTCAACTAGATTCCAGTATCACAGTTGATACCGGTTAATATTCACTTTAAAAAATTGACAACCTTTTTTTTCCACTGTCTGACATTAAATCAGACTAATTTTCCTGTTTAAGTCAGTTAAGATTAGCAAAATTATTTCTATTTTCTAAATGCCAGAATAATGCAAAAAATATTTTTAAAGAAATGTTATTACTTTCTTCAAAGTTAGAAGTTTACATACATTTCCGTAGTACTTGGTAGCATTTCCTTTAAGCTGTATGACTTGGATCATGTCCCCAAAAATTCAGTTTTATCTCTTTTCAGTGAACCTGTAACCATGATCCTCGGGGCAGGAGCATTATACCAAATTAATCACACCTGTGGATGCACACCTTATATACACTCCTTGCATCCACCCATTCTTCCTCTTTCTATTCTCCTGGTCAGGAGGAACTTATACCAGTCTGTTTAATATTGTGTTTTTCTGTGCTGTTTTGGGCTGCCTTACCTTTGGCACCCCATCGCTGTGTCATAAAATTGTTCCTTTTCTGCTGAATGAGAGAAGGTTTGCAGCAGCTGTGCAGCGTGACATGCACTGTCTGTACCTGCTTAGAGGTATGTAATATATACTTGCCTTCTTTTCAGCCAGAACTGTTAACAGTTTAGCAGTGTGAGGTATGTACTATCCTTACCTGCTTAAGGTTTATGATGTATTTTTGTGCCTTCTCTTTAGGCAGGAAACACTATTTAACAGCTTCACAGCATGTGATATGCAGTATGTGATATACTTTCCTTTGTCAAGCAGGAATTGCTTAACAATTTAACAGCACGGTACAATTTGCCATTAATTCTGTATTGTTTTCTTTTTCTCGACTGACAGTTGTCTTCTCAAAAAAAAAAAAAAGAGACATCTTTGTCTGGGTACTGAGCACTCCTGTGCTTGGTGCACTCTAGCCACCTTTTGTGGGGGTCATACTGCATACAGATGGGAACTGAAATCTGATATTGCGATGTTGCCTTCTGTCTAGCGCGCTTGTACCTCATGGAACAGCCCTTTGGCCTGTTTATAATAATAATAATAATAATAACTTGTCTCTCCTATTGTTCTCTTGGAGAAATAATGGCTTCTGCAGGGAGTGAAAGAGGGGGAAATTGCCCAGACACTGGTATGCCACCAGCCCAGGGCTCCATCCCTCCAGGTTTAAGTGCTCCAGCTGGAACTGGGAAGGCCAGTAGGAAGCAGAAGTGGATTGAAGGGTGCCAACTACGCAATCCAGCAGGTGGATTTCATGCAGAGCCAATTGGAGGAAATGTGTAAGACCATTGAACATATGGCTGCAAATCACCGTCACCTTTGTGTATACCGCACCAGGCTCCCGTATGTCCCCTGAGACTGCATCCTGATGCAGTGTCTCTTGTGACCTCTGATGACTTGGGTAAGACCATCAGCTCTGGCTGTGGCGTCATTGGGAGAGTGGATGTCTCTCTGAGGATGATGATGAAGTCAATGATGACTCTCCGGTCAAGAAGAACTTCCTGAGCCCTATGATATACAGTATCTCACAAAAGTGAGTACACCGCTCACCTTTTTGTAAATATTTTATTATATCTTTTCATGGGATAATACTGAAGATATGACACTTTGGTGCACTGTAAAGCAGTCAGTGTACAGCTTTACAACTGTAAATTTGCTGTCCCATCAACATAACTCAACACACAGCCATTAATGTCTAAACCACTGGCAACAAAAGTGAGTACACCCCTAAGTGAAAATGTCCAAATTGTGCCCAAAGTGTCTGTATTTTGTGTGGCCACCATTATTTTCCAGCACTGCCTTAACTCTCTTGGGCATGGAGTTCACTAGAGCTTCATAGGTTGCCACTGGAATCCCCTTTCACTCCTCCATGATGACATCACGGACCTGGTGGATGTTAGAGACCTTGCACTTCTCCACCTTCCATTTGACGATGTCCCACAAATGCTCAATAGGGTTTAGGTGTGGAGACATGCTTGGCCAGTCCATGACCTTTACCCTCAGTTTCTTGAGCAAGTCAGTGGTCATCTTGGAGGTGTGTTTTGGGTTGTTACCATGTTGGAAAACTGCCCTGTGGCCAAGTTTCTGAAGGGAGGGGATCATGCTCTGCTTCAGTATGTCACAGTACATGTTGGCATTCATGGTTCCCTCAATGAACTGTAGCTCCCCAGTGCCGGAAGCACTCATGCAGCCCCAAACCATGACAAGACCACCACCATACTTGACTGTAGGCAAGACACACTTGTCTTTGTACTCCTCACCTGGTTGCCACCACACACGCTTGACACCATCTGAACCAAATAAGTTTATCTTGGTCTCATCAGACCACAGGACATGGTTCCAGTAATCCATGTCCTTAGTCTGCTCGTCTTCAGCAAACTGTTTGCGGGCTTTCTTGTGCATCATCTTTAAAAGCGGCTTCCTTCTGGGATGACAGCCATGCAGACCAATTTGATGCAGTGTCCGGCGTATGGTCTGAGCACTGACCGGCTGACCCCCCCACACCCCTTCAACCTCTGCAGCAATGCTGGCAGCACTCATACGTCTATTTTCAAGAGACAACCTCTGGATATGATGCTGAGCACGTGCACTTCTTTGGTCGACCATGGCGAGGCCTGTTCTGAGTGGAACCTGTCCATACCACTGTATGGTCTTGGCCACCATGCTGCAGCTTAGTTTCAGGGTGCTGGCAATCTTCTTATAGCCTAGGCCATCTTTATGTAGAGCAACAATTCTTTTTTTTTTTTCAGATCCTCAGAGAGTTCTTTGCCATGAAGTGCCATGCTGAACTTCCAGTGACCAGTATGAGAGAGTGTGAGAGTGATGACACCAAATTTAGCACACCTGCTCCCCATTCACACCTGAGACCTTGTAACACATGACACCGGAGAGGGAAAATGGCTAATTGGGCACAATTTGGACATTTTCGCTGAGGAGTGTAATCACTTTTGCCAGCGGTTTAGACATTAATGGCTGTGTGTTGAGTTATTTTGAAGGGACAGCAAATTTACACTGTTATACAAGCTGTATACTGACTACTTTACATCTTCAGTGCTGTCCCATGAAAAGATATAATAAAATATTTACAAAAATGTGATGGGTATACTCACTTTTGTGAGATACTGTATCTGTCAGGGCATAGCCCTCTGGGCAGCATTCGCTGCAGGGCTTCCTCCCCGATCTTCTCCGCCTAGGGCTTCAGCTTGGGACAGAGGTCCTACAACCCAGAGGCGGGTTCCCTTGTCAGTCTATCCTGACAGTGTGGAACATCTGCAGAAGTAGTGGACTCTTCTAAGGAGGCTGCTGCCCCTCGTTCTGGACACAGTATTTTGAGTGGTGCTGTAGAGCAGGGCTTGGATGGTGTGTTGAAGGTGACTCTACCTTTGCACTGCTGGCTGAAGCTTCCCCCACAGGCAATAAGTCTATATGTCACCCTAACGGAAAATGTCGTGTCACTGATGGGTGAGTGGCTAGCACCTACCAGTCTGTGGCTGTGGCCTCTAGGCTGGCAAACACTAATACACTTTTTTAGTGTATTTAGAAGGTCTGATAAGGGACCTAGAGTCAAAAGCGGAACTGACCTTTTACCAGAGTTGGTAAAGGTGGTGGAAACTGTGATTCAAGGAGCTAGCTCACAGGCTACAGCACTTGGGAACTCCCTGGCCAGCTGACCATGGTCCTGCGACATGTGTGGTTGAATCAGTCTGAATTGGCGGATACAGACAAGACTGCTGTTTTGAAGGCTGTGGTAGCGCCTGGTGAGGTCTTTGGGCCAGCAACAGAGGGGGTGTTGGATGAGGTGCAGAAGGTGAGACTGCGCACACAGTCCTTTCATCAGCCAGGACCATCCAGGTCGAGTGTCCAGAGACCTCTTGAGGGGTGTGAGAACCCACAACGGCTTTGTTTCACAGAGCCAGGTTCCTTTCAGAGCTTGGGTCACCCGAGGCAGAAGGCCTCTCGGAAGCGGGTGCAGGTTCAGCAGTACTTACGTCCGCACTCTTGGGAGCATATAGTCCCGTGGTCCTGCCAAGCCCCGCCAGCATCCCTCACGGTACGCTTCCCGTGACGTCAGCCTTCTCTGCAGCGCACCTCATGAGTTGGCGTTGGTGCACCTCATGTCCATGGGTGATCGATACACTGGAGTGTGGATACCACCTGCAATTCAGATCTCATTCTGCAACTTCAAGAGGTTTTGGAAGCAAAGTAAGGAGGACACTCTTTCCGTGGTTCTGAGCAGTGAGGTCTCTGCCCTGCTGGGAAAGAACGTAATACAGTCTCTGTCTCCAGGAGAAGAGAGGCAAAGCTTTTACACTGCCTATTTCTTGTCTCCAAGCGAATTGGTGCGTGATGCACAGAGCTTCCAGAGGACTGACTCCCCCCACTGTAGCTTTCGCTACTTACAGTGACTGTGTGGCTTAAGATCAGAGAAACAGAGACGGGCGCCACCCTATGCACCATATGGTGTCCCACATGATGTGGGAGGGAATTAACTAACTAAGCGAACCGGGGTCTCCGTCTGGTTTTGGACCTGAGGCGGTTGAGCAGGTACAGTATCTCAAGGTGCTCCCTTGTCCGGTGCTCTGGCTGAGGACATTATTCAGGCCATGGGGCCAGGTGATTGGTTCGCAACAGTGGACCTTTGCGATTCTGATTTCCATATTCCCATAATCCCGGCCACAGGAAGCTCCTCAGGGTTCCTTCAGGACAAGCCTTCGGTTATGGTTGCTTCCATTAGGCAACATCATTAGAAAGCACTGTATACATTTTCATTGTTACGCACGCAATTATACCTGTCAATGAAGCTCGATGACTGTAATCAATTAGCCAAGTTAGATGCCTGTCTTAAGGAAATCAAAGCTTGGATGATTTGTAATTTTCTGCTATTAAACCCAGATAACACTGAAGTCATTCTTGTTGGTCCAAAAAACCTTAGAAATACCTTTCCAAATCAAACTCTTAATTTGGATGCCGCTACTCTTATTCTGAATAGTTCTGTGAGGAACCTTGGAGTTATTTTTGATCAAGATCTGTTTTTTAATTCACATATCAAATTTGTTTCTAAGACTGCCTTCTATCATCTGCGCAATATTGCCAAGATTAAGAGCATCTTGTCTCTGAATGATGCTGAGAAACTGATCCACGCTTTTGTTAGCTCTAGATTAGATTATTGTAACTTGTTATTATCAGGTTGTCCTAAAATATCTTTAAAAAGTCTTCAGTTGATCCAGAATGCTGCTGCAAGAGTTTTAACTGGTTCTAGAAAGAGAGATCATATCTCTCCGGTTCTGGCCTCCCTTCATTGGCTTCCCATAGAGTTTAGAATTAAGTTTAAAATCCTTCTTCTTACTTACAAAGCTCTTAATGATCAGGCCCCCTTTTATATAAAAGATCTGATATTACCCTATCATCCTAACAGAGCACTACGCTCCCAAAATACTGGATTACTTGTAATACCTAGAATCTCCAAAAGTACAATGGGAGGCAGAGCCTTCTGCTATCAAACTCCTTTCCTGTGGAACCAGTTACTAATCTGGGTTCGGGAGTCAGACTCGATCTCTGTTTTTAAGAATAGGGTAAAAACCTTCCCCTTCAATATAGCTTACGATTAGGGAGGGTTCTTGGGTCTCTTAAACCCCCCTTTGTTTTGCTGTTAATAGATTTAGACTGCTGGGTGACCTCCAATAATGTACTTGGCTTCTCTCCATTAATGTTTGCTCTCTTTATGTCTGTTCTTTTCATCTTCTCTATCCCCTCACCCCCCCAGCCAGTCGCAGCAGATGACTGCCCCTCCCTGAGCCTGGTTCTGCTAGAGGTTTCTTCCTGTTAAATGGGAGTTTTTCCTCTCCACCGTCGCTAAGTGCTTGCTCACAGGGGATCGTCTGATTGCTGGGGTGTTTCTGCAATTGTGGGGTTTTCCCTACATTTGAAAGTGCTATGAAATGACTGTTGTTGTGATATGGCACTATATAAATAAAGCTGAATTGAACTGAATTGAATTGAATTGAATTACAACATCCTGCCTTTCGGTCTGTCCCTGTCCTCGGATGTTCACCAAGTGCATGGACACTGCACTTGCCCCACTGCAGCAGAGGGGCATTGAAGTTCAATTATCTGGACGATTGGCTGGTTTGTGCACCATCAGAAGCCGTAGCGTGGAGCAATATGGAGACCACATTGGCTCACCTGGCAGTACTCAGGTTGCATTTAAATGTGGTGAAAGGCTGCCTGGTTCCAATCAGGGCTGTCGAGTACTTGGGGCTCACCCTGGATTCAGTTGCCATGAAGGCATCCCTGACTCCAAAGAGAAGACGTACTACCAGGGAGTGCACTGAGAACTGCATTTCACAAAGGACTGTATCAGTGCAGCAGTGCCAGAGGATCTTAGGCCTCTTTGCTGCAGCTGCCCAGGTGGTTCCACTGGGTCTTTTACACGCTCGTCCCTTTCAACGGTGGTTCACGCTTCAGAAGGTGGTTTTGCCCAGAGACAAAAGGAGGAGGCTAGTTCTTCCGAAGGAGCCTCATGGTTCTCAGGTGGTGGAGACACTCATCACCAGTCCGAGATGGTGTTCCACTGGGCCAAGAGGGCTGCAGGGTGACCATTACAACCAACGCCTCCCAAGCAGGCTGGGGTGCAGTCTGGGAGGGCAGGTTTGTTTGGGTACACTGGGCTCCAGCACAGCAGTCTTCGCATATAAACCATCTCAAGATGGAAGTGGTGCGTATGGCTCTGGGGGGTTTTCTTCCAGTCATTCAGGGCAGAAAAATTCTGGTGTGGACGGACAGCGTAGCTGTGGTGTCGTACATCAACCAGCTGGATGAACTGAGGTCTCCCTCTCTCCATGCGAGGGTGTGCCATCTGCTCTTGTGGGCTCAAGCCTGCCAGGTCTACTAGGTACAGATGCTCTAAGCGTGCTTGGCCTCCAGTGAAACTGTTTGCATTTCCACTGCTGTCTCTTCTGCCAGCTTTCCTCGCAAAGGTGAGACTACTATCTGGCCATCAAAAGTAATTTTGATGGCCCTGAATTGGCCACAAAGACCATGGATAGCAGAGATCCATGAGATGTTGGAGGGTCGTCCTTGGCCTCTTCCAATCAGATGGGATATGCTCTCACAGGCACAGGGCGGGATTTGATATCTGAATCCCCAGCTCCTGGGGCTTCATGTATGGCCCTTGGACGGGAGCAATTGTGTAAACTTGGCTTAGAGAAGGTTATAGACACTGTGCAGGCTTCATGGGCCCCATCTACCCAGCTGCATTGCAGTGTGAAGTGGAGAGTGTTTTTGAACTAGTGTTGGACCAAGGGTGAAAATCCCTTGGCATGTCACATCTCTGTCATCTTATTTTTTTCCCTCCAGTACTTCTTCGCCTGAGGTTGGGTGGAGTCAACTATCAGGGGCTACCTGGCAGCAGTGTCAACTGCCCATGAAAAATGTGATGGTTTGTCCCCTGAGGCACAGTCCTTGGCTAGGCAATTTCCGAGAGGCGCGAGACGGTATCGTCCATCCCGGTGTCCTTTGCTACCCACTTGGAATCTCCAGACAGTTCCCAGGGCTCGCATGTCTTAGGTTTGACGGTCATTGGTTGGCCCACCTGCGGCCTAACCCAGCTTTTTAACCCAAGTGCTACTCGTGGGTTTGTTTTCCCACCCTCCCATGCTTCAAGCCTTCTACCCTCCGCCACACACTTCTTCAGAGGCTGAGAGGCTCCGTAGGTTGTGCCGGTAAGGGCCCTTAAGGTTTATGTTGACCGTACGAGGTCTGTCTGCCCTTCAGACAAGCTTTTGTGCTCAATGGGGAGTCCACATTGAGCGGGCCTATCTTTTAGCAGCACCTGTCCCATTGGATAGTCAACCCAATTGCCTTTGCGTATGTACAGGTTGGAGTGGAACCATCAGATAGGCTGGGGGCCTGCTTGACACGGAGACTGGCACTACATGGGCGTTATTAGGGGTGCACCCTAGAGGATGTATGTGCAGCTGCTGGCTGGACTTCTTCCTCAATGTGTTCCGTTCTAATGGCTCAACCTGGTCTCATCAGTCATCCCCTCATCTGTTCTGGGGGTCGCAGCAGGTTCTTAAGTTGCATCTTAGTTTTCTCTCATGTGAGCTGGCATGTGTGCTTTGTGCTCAAAAGGTTTTGTTTTCAGCTCCAGTTACCTGGAGGAACTGGCTTAACTTGTACGCACTCAGTTAAGTACAATAAGGGAGCCAAACTCATCTGATTGTGTTTGTGCCTAACAGTGTGACTGGGGCATTGTGCCCTTTCGACCTGTGGGTGACGCCACCTTCATTCTCCTCAGGACTGATTTGGTATACAGTTGCCACATGGTTACAGGTTCACTGAAATGAAACACGTTTACAGATATAAACGTGGTTTTATGAATTAAAGTGAACCTATAACCATTCATTGTCCTTTGTCTGTGGAGGCAGGCTCTTCCCACTCGTTGATTAATTTGGCGTAATGCTCCTGCCCCGAGGATCAGTCACATAGTTAAAGGTTCACTTTCACTCGTAAACGTACAGTCTTTGTCCCTGTGTGCATTTGCAAACTGTAATCTGGCTTTTTATGTTGGTTATGGAGTAATGGCTTCTTCCTCGATGAGTGGCCTTTCAGCCCATGTCAGTACAGGACTTGTTTTACACTCTTACCAGCTGCAGTCAGCATCTTCACA
Source organism: Pholidichthys leucotaenia (assembly GCA_020510985.1). Taxonomy (NCBI): domain Eukaryota; kingdom Metazoa; phylum Chordata; class Actinopteri; order Cichliformes; family Pholidichthyidae; genus Pholidichthys; species Pholidichthys leucotaenia. The sequence continues at coordinate 153,478,381 of CM035838.1, forward strand.
AGGTCTTTGCACCAAAACATATTCATCTCTGGGACACAGAACCTGTCTCCTTTAGGGTGAAAAAGCATGGGTTTGCTCTTTTGGGCAGTATGGTGGTACAGTGGTTAGCACTGTTGCCCAACAGCTAGAAGGTTCCAGGTTCAAATCCCCAGGCTGACTGCTAAGAACCTTTCTGTGTGGAGCTTGCATGTTCTCCCTATGCTGCGAGGGTTTACTCCAGTTTCCTCCCACAATCCAAAGACATGCATGTTAGGGACAATTTAGAATGACCAATTAACCTAAGTATCTGTCTCCTATAGGCCTGTTAGAATAGAGGGTTAGTACTAATGAAGCGCTTTAAGTGGTCTTTGAGACTGGAAATAAAGCACTATACAAGTACTGGTCCTTATCCTCCTTAAAACTGCAGGTTTATGCACGTGCATAAACAGATGTGGTGGTTTGGTGATGTCACTATTTACTCACGTGGTGACCTGTGTCAATTATAGACAAGGCAATCTCCTAATTTTTGACCTTGAACACAACCTAAATGCTAACTGACCCAAGGATGATTGCAGTTCTTATGACTCACGGATGAATGACGAACCAAGCGACATTAACTTATTTTGGCTTTAGCATCATCAGCAAAAAGCAACAGTCAATTGTGTTTTTCCTTGTCTTTTTCAGGATTCAGCAGATTTCTTCATTAATTCACACATGGTCTTTGACAGCTTTTATTTGAAGTTAGAGGAAACATTTCAAATCATTTAAGTGCAAATGAAAAGCAACATTTCATCCATATACATGTATTTACAGATGCACTGGCACTTAGATGCACTTAAGAGGCAAGGTTAAGAACTTAATGGAAAATAAAAGAGTGGGTAGTGAGCACACAGATCAGAAAGGGCACACTCTTACATATACTCTACATGCTTTAAAGTTTGGGAACGTTATCTAAAGAACACAACCATGAAATCTTGGTGAGAAACTAAAGTCAGAGCATAGCTGCACCAAACAGTTCATTTACTTTGGACATGGATGATTTTCAGAGATTTGAAATATTAAAAAAAAAAAAAAAGCTAAGTGCACCTGCTGTCCTATCAGTGAGCCATCAGTGAACGCTGCAATCTGCAGCACTCACCCGATGGCCATCAACTATCTGGATTCCCCTTCAACTGATCAAAGAAGGAACCAAGAAAAGACCTTTTTTCTACAAGGCATCCACTGAGAAGTCTTCACCTTACTTGCTGTCTAACAGTGGAAGCATGGAGAGTGGACAGGGTAAGAAGGCCCACTGGAATTTTTATTATGCTCAAAATGCACCTCCATTATACCTGGTCCCTGACCCTGGTCTGCTTCAAGCAGGCTACATTATCCTCTCCTTCTACAAATGGAACTCTGTTCAAAAATAACCAAAGAAAAAAATAAACACCCCAATGTGGGAATCATCACTATCATAAGCCTCTTTTCACAGTTTGATAAAGTAACAGTAACCTGTAGATGACAAGACTAGAAAGCCTGGCATTCCTTAGTGCACAAGGAGGAAAGGAGTGGGAAAGCTTTTTTCTCCAGAGATTCAATGGTGTATTTTCCCCCACTGGCATCGTGGACTTGTGATCTTGAGGCAAAACAAGAGTTTAAAAAAAAAATAATAATAATGCAAGGGTCCAAATTCAGTTTCTTGAGTCTATTGTAGAAAAAGAGGAAAAACTGATACTGATGATCAGCTAAGCAAGTTCTTGGTTCTCAATTCTTCTCCTCCACTTTCACGTCTTTCTCATCTTTCTTCTCAGTCTCCTTTTTGTCCTCTTCCTTCTTTTCATCCGATGCCTTGTCTTTAACGGAGAGTTCCTCAAGCTTCTTTGCCACCTTGTTTGTACCATCAGTTTCGCCTGTCACAAAATAGTGAAGTGCGGAGTTTAATTAAAGCTAAAAAAATTGCCTTTAACACATTTCTATATAAATGTGATCTACAGTAAATCATCATCTCTCACACACACACACACACACACACACACACACACACACACACACACACACACACACACACACACACACAGACATGTGAAAAAATTAGGACACCCTGTATAAGCCTGTGTTGTTGGGGTTTTTTTTAAACACATTTGGACATATGGATGTTGAATATCAATGTTAAAAATACTGAGAGATTCATGTAATACAACTAAACAATTAAAAATGAATTAAAAGACTTTTTTCAAATTTCTGTAAAATGTTTAGGACACCCCCACATGAAATGGCTAAATGTTTAAAAAAAAAAAAGGGGTTAAACATAGAAATGTGAACATTTTTTAATAAAGAATTGAATATTTAAAGGTATGTCCAAATTTTTTTCACATGACTGCACATGCGCGCGCGCGCGCGCGCGCACACACACAACACACACACACACACTATATATTATATTGGGGTTTAACAGTACACTAAAAATCACAGTTCGGTACGTACCATGGTTTTAAAGCCACGGTTCGGTTCATTTTCAGTACAGTTAGGAAACAAAATGCAAAACATAAAACTGCTTATCTTTTGTAAAAGCAGGAACAGCTTTGACAAAGAAAACCCTGCAAACTGCCAGCAGTCAATTCTCAAATAAATAAAAAAAATGTATACAAGAAAACAAATTCTCTTTTTAGCAAATGAACGATGCAGACAAGTGCAATAAGTTTGAATAGTCTGAATTATTCTTGTAGTTTTAGGAAATTAAAGTTCCTTATTGCCTGAAGCAGTGCTTTTAACCAGGGTTCCCTGGTATGCTCAGGTTTCTGTGGGAAACTAATTATCTAATTTCCCTCATTAATTGGTCAAAAAAATGCAAGTAATTTGTCGTTGTTGTGTATAGATTCTGAAGGCACCCATGCACAACAACAGCACATTATTTACAATTTTTTTTGACAATTAAGAAGTTAAATAATGTCCCACAAAAATCTGAACATACCAGGGCACCCTTGAAAAACACTGGCCTTAAGTGCAGCATTAACAGAGTTAGCTTTTTCTTAAAAGGATGGTATTTTCTGGCTGAAGTGGGCATAACAAGGAACCTCATACCGGGGCCAGTTACCTTCACCATGTGTTTAAAGCCGGTGTTCTCAACAACTGAATATGGCCTTGGATTTGCTGCTATAAAAACACCAATGGCATTTGTTACTGCATCGGCTCAATCCGAAAAGCCCCGTCTAAATGCTGCTGGAAGCTGCACTTGTACTGTTAGGTTTTTTGTTTTTGTTTTTTTTTTTTAAATGCTGCTTGGTCGCGTGGTGCCGTTTCAAATGAGTTAACAAGTTCAACATACTGCCAAAAGCAAATCTGATGCTGAACGCAAACAGGCAAATTTTTCGCACAGCACGATCACAATGTAAACACATGAATAGACATGAAATCACCACCTGGGTGAGATGCAGACAAGTGAAGCTGCCTTTATAACTTCTGCAGCAATGTTCAACTTGCTGTTGAAATCTCCAAGATAACGCCATGCTTGGGTTTATATTATCAGATGGGGGGGGCTCACCTGAAAAAGCTGTCCCTGCCTCGAAACCTTGATGGGCGTTTCCGTTGCTAGCTTGCTAGCCCTGTTAGCATGTCTGTGGCAGGAATCTGTGGATAAATAACTCTGACATCCTGATTCAGCCGAAGAGCTCCCAGTCCTTGTGTTTCCAACTGAGTGTCAAGTCTTATTTTCAAACTAGTTGACTCTCCAATGCTGATACTTTTACTCAGATAACGGTGCTATCCCTCGGACATGAACGTGCGCTGTTTGTTTACATGTCTGGCGTGAGGCAGTTACACTTCATGTTGGTCACTCAACATGGTCCGTGTGGAACCTCGGTACGCCTCTGCACCGAACTGAAGGTTCCATACCGAAAAATACGAATACATGTATCATTACACCCCATAACACACACACACATACACACACACACGAGTGCATGCCGTAGAATGCAAGTATTCCTGTCTGAAGCCCCCGACAGAATGCTATGATGACGATGGCCCAAATGTAGGCTGTGTTTGAAAGTGGAATACAAAGAGGTGTAGCCTATATGCAAGCAATCACGTTAGACTTTGACAAAGAGAGTAAAGGGCACTAAGATTTATTTGATTTGTGTGAATATTAATTACAAAATACCAAAATAGAGAAAATGAATGGGACATCCAATATTAGCAACTGTTTCAGATCCCTTGTTTGTTTGTTAGATCACTTACAGTGCATCCAGAAGGTATTCACAGCGCTTCACTTTTTCCACATTTTGTTATGTTACAGCCTTATTCCAAAAGGGATTAAATTCATTTTTTCATCAAAATTCTACACCCAACACCAAATAATGACGTGAAAAAAGTTTGAGATTTTTGCAAATTTATTAAAAATAACTAAGAAATCACATGTACATAAGTATTCACAGCCTTTGCCATGAAGCTCAGAATTGAGCTCAGGTGCATCCTGTTTCCGCTGATGATCTTTGAAATGTTTCTACAACTTAATTATGAGTCCACCTGTGGTAAATTCAGTTGATTGGACATGATTTGGAAAGGCACACACCTGTCTATATAAGGTCCCACAGTTGACAGTGCATGTCAGAGCACAAACCAAGCATGAAGTCAAAGGAATTGTCTGTAGACCTCCAAGCCAGGATTGTCTCAAAGCACAAATCTGGGGAAGGGTACAGAAAAATTTCTGCTGCTTTGACGGTCCCAATGAGCACAGTGGCCTCCATCATCTGTAAATGGAAGAAGTCTGGAAACACTGGGACTCTTCCTAGAGCTGGCCGGCCGTATAAACTGAGCGATCGGGGAGAAGGGCCTTATTCAGGGAGATGACAAACAACCTCATGGTCACTCTGTCAGAGCTCAAGTGTTGCTCTGTGAAGAGAGAACCTTCCAGAAGGACAACCATCTCTGTAGCAATCCTCCAATCAGGCCTGTATGGTAGAGTGGCCAGACAGAAGCCTCTCCTTAGTAAAAGACACATGGCAGCCCGCCTGGAGTTTGCCAAAAGGCACCTGAAGGACTCTCAGGCCATGAGAAACAAAATTCCCTGGTCTGATGAGATAAAGATTGAACTCTTTGGCATGAATGCCAGGCGTCATGTTTGGAGGAAACCAGGCACTGCTCATCACCAGGCCAATACCATCCCTACAGTGAAGCATGGTGGTGGCAGCATCATGCTGTGGGGATGTTTTTCAGCGGCAGGAACTGGGAGACTAGTCAGGATAGAGGGGAAGATGAATGCAGCAATGTAGAGATATCCTGGATGAAAACCTGCTCCAGAGCGCTCTTGACTTCAGACTGGGGTGACGGTTCATCTTTCAGCAGGACAACAACCCTAAGCACACAGCCAAGATATCAAAGGAGTGGCTTCAGGACAACTCTGTGAATGTCCTTGAGTGGCCCAGCCAGAGCCCAGACTTGAATCCAACTGAACATCTCTGGAGAGATCTGAAAATGGCTGTGCACCGACGCTTCCCATCCAACCTGATGACGCTTGAGAGGTGCTGCAAAGAGGAATGGTCGAAACTGCCCAAAGATAGGTGTGCCAAGCTTGTGGCATCATATTCAAAAAGACTTGAGGCTGTAATTGCTGCCAACGGTGCATCAACAAAGTATTGAGCAAAGGCTGTGAATACTTATGTACAGTGGGGCAAAAAAGTATTTAGTCAGCCACCAATTGTGCAAGTTCTCCCACTTAAAAGATGAGAGAGGTCTCCAATTTTCATCATAGGTATACCTCAACTATGAGAGACAAAATGAGAAAAAAAAAAAAAAAAAAACAGAAAATCACAATGAAGGATTTTTAATGAATTAATTGGTAAATTCCTCGGTAAAATAAGTATTTGGTCAATAACAAAAGTTCATCTCAATACTATGTTATATACCCTTTGTTGGCAATGACAGAGGTCAAACGTTTTCTGTAAGTCTTCACAAGGTTTTCATACACTGTTGCTGGTATTTTGGCCCATTCCTCCATGCAGATCTCCTCTAGAGCAGTGATGTTTTGGAGCTATCGCTGGGCAACACGGACTTTCAACTCCCTCCAAAGATTTTCTATGGGGTTGAGATCTGGAGACTGGCTAGGCCACTCCAGAACCTTGAAATGCTTCTTACGAAGCCACTCCTTCATTGCCCGGGCAGTGTGTTTGGGATCACTGTCATGCTGAAAGACCCAGCCACGTTTCATCTTCAATGCCCTTGCTGGTGGAGGGAGGTTTTCACTCAAAATCTCACCATACATGGCCCCATTCATTCTTTCCTTTACACGGATCAGTCGTCCTGGTCCCTTTGCAGAAAAACAGCCCCAAAGCATGATGTTTCCACCCCCATCCTTCACAGTAGGTATGGTGTTCTTTCTCCTCCAAACACAATAAGTTGAGTTTTTACCAAAAAGTTCAATTTTGGTTTCATCTGACCATATGACATTCTCCCAATCCTCTTCTGGATCATCCAAATGCTCTCTAGCAAACTTCAAACGGGCCTGGACGTGTACTGGCTTAAGCAGGGGACACGTCTGGTACTGCAGGATTTGAGTCCCTGGCGGCGTAGTGTGTTTCTGATGGTAGCCTTTGTTACTTTGGTCCCAGCTCTCTGCAGGTCATTCACTAGGTCCCCCCGTGTGGTTCTGGGATTTCTGCTCACCGTTCTCGTGATCATTTTGACCCTACAGGGTGAGATCTTGTGTGGAGCCCCAGATAGAGGGAGATTATCAGTGGTCTTGTATGTCTTCCATTTTCTAATAATTGCTCCCACAGTTGATTTTGTCACACCAAGCTGCTTACCTATTGCAGATTCAGTCTTCCCACCCTGGTGCAGGTCTGCAATTTTGTTTCTGGTGTCCTTTGACAGCTCTTTGGTCTTGGCCATAGTGGAGTTTGGAGTCTGACTGTTTGAGGTTGTGGACAGGTGTCTTACACTGATAATGAGTTCAAACAGGTGCCATTAATACAGGTAACGAGTGGAGGACAGAGGAGCCTCTTAAAGAGCTTGTTTGTTGGTGACCAAATACTTATTTTACCAAGGAATTTACCAATTAATTCATTAAAAATCCTTCAATGTGATTTTCTGGATTTTTTTTCCCCTCATTTTGTCTCTCATAGTTGAGGCATACTTATGATGAAAATTGGAGACCTCTCTCATCTTTTAAGTGGGAGAACCTGCACAATTGGTGGCTGACTAAATACTTTTTTGCCCCACTGTACATGTGATTTCTTAGTTTTTTTATTTTTAATAAATTTGAAAAAATTAAAAAAAAAAAAAACTTTTCATATCGTCATTATGGGGTATTGTGTGTAGAATTTTGAGGAAAAAAATAAATTTAATCCATTTTGGAATAAGGCTAGCACATAAAATGTGGAAAAAGTGAAGCACTGTGAATACTTTCCGGATGCACTGTATATTCAAGATAATAGTCTATCTTGCACTTTGGGGAATGGGAGTTGTTCAGTCATCATAATTATTTTAGTTTATATCACTGTTCAGTGATGGAGTTCACTGTAATATCGATTTTCTTCTGTGTATCGTCAAACTCATGCAGTACTATAACAGGACACGTTTACAAATATTTGAGACCCATTGTAGTGCATCATTTTATATTTTAGCAATATTTTGTCATTAAAAGGTTTTTTAAAACTTTAATGCCAAAATTGAGGTGGTGCTTTTATCATCTCACTGGGGCGATACTGAGGCCAAATAATGAGCTAAACCTTGAGGGCGTGACTGGCAAAGACGATGTGAGCGCTGCAGCTCTATTGTAAGCATTTGTTTTTCATTGATGCAAGATTATTATTATTCCACCTAAATGATCGCATTCTTGACCCTCTACATGTTAACCAAAACACAGGTTTTTGGGTTGGTTTTTTTTTTCCCCCTCGCACACACCTCAGACCCGGTGAAAAATTTTAAGTGGAAAAAATGTGCCCCATGCTGAAAATTTCTCCAGCGTATGGTTGATTATGTCCCGCATTTCTTGTAGCCCCCCCCCCCCCGTTTTTTTTTTAACCTTTGCAGAACATCGGAGGAGGTGGATCCAATCAGCTGATCGCTCAAACCAGAGCTCAGCTGTTTTCCAGGATAAATCAGCCTCAGGGCAAAAGCACACTCCATGCATTATCTTTTTTCACTTTATTGTAAATAAAAAAAAAAAAAAAGTTTTTTTTTTTTTTTTAAATCGCCATCAGTTAGCGTGCCTTTGAGCCAGGTTGTGTCTGGCTGCTGGTTCTCCCGGCATGTTCTGTGTTGATTTGTCAGACCAGGTCCCCGTCAGTGTTGCCCATTTGTCAGTAAATATTTAAATAAAAATGACCTGGCCATTCTGCTCCACAATTATTAACTTTTAATTTTTAGATAGCCATGCGAGCACACAGAGGAGCGCAATCGGCGATGGTGAGTCGTGGTCCTGCAAAGGGACTCCCGTCTACCACTGAGTGGGCAGGCTGGGGTTGCTTCAATGCGAAGGACCACGTTCTGCCCGCTGCGTTGGAGAAGGCAGACCCCGGGTCCCCGCTGGCATTCCCCGAATTATCCTTTAGACTTACGCAATCGCGACAACATTACAGTATAATTTTTTAAGCATTACATCTTCACTATTCTCTTTGTTGCGAAATGCTGTGGCGACTGACTGGTTGTCATGCCACTTACTATCCAGTCAGCATGGCCGTGACGACCACGTCACAGAGTCAATCCAACACCCCCACACACTGAAGGGCATGAAGAGACAGCGGTGACAGAGCGGTGGTTAAACTTTTATTGATAAAAATTACATATTTTGACCGAGTAACTCCATATTCAGGGATACACACCCTCGTAACTGCAGCAAAGCACGTTTAAAATCTTAGGCCAGTCTGACAAAATGGTTCAAGAGATATGTGTGGAACAGTCAGACACAGAGATTTCTTGAATATATAGATTAATTAACTAGTGCATTGCCCGTAGAACGCAAGTATTCCAGTCTGAAACGGGTATTCCAATCAGGCTTTCCAGGCCCAAATGTAGGCTGTGTTTGAAAGTGGAACACAAAGAGGTGTAGCCTATATGTAGGCAATCACATGTTAAGACTTTGACAAATATAGGGATGTGATTTGGGGTTGGGGAAATTATCTGAAAATTTAGCAGGGGGCCCGGGGGGACACAGTCCCCCAGCGGGGTCCGGGGCAGAGCCCCGGTGGGGGGGCAAACCCCCCCAAAGCTCCTGGGTTTTTATGATTTTTAAGTACCAGAACTGTGCTTAAATAACAAAACAAACAGCTGAATGTCACTTATTACTGTATAATATTGACTTATGTTCCAAGAAGATAGCATTCCTAAAATATTCCAACAAGCATTATCCATCACATGTGTGGCGTTAAAAATATTTTTTAAATAAAATCCAAAACATCTTCAGCAGGCAAGATGAAGAAAAGTGAAAAGTGAACTCCTGTGGCAGATATAAGGCGTTTGATCACCTCTAAGGCGTTTGATCGTGTTAATCACAGGATATTGTTTAGGAAAATGATCGACAGGGGGGTTCCCAAGTACTTAGTACGTATCCTGATTTACTGGTACGCACATCAGAAGATGCTGGTGAAATGGGGGAAGAGTCATTCATCCCCATTTGGTGTGAGCAGTGGTGTCAGACAGGGCAGTATATTGTCCCCTATTCTATTTAATCTTTATATGGATGAGTTGTCAAAAAAACTGAATGCCTGTAAAACTGGGTGTTTAATAGGGAATAAGTTAGTGAATCATTTTATGTATGCTGATGATCTAGTTATTCTCAGTCCAAGTAGTGCTGGTCTTCAGGAGTTATTAAGAGTGTGTACTGCTTATGGAGAGGAAAATGACATAAAATATAATACAAATAACAGTTGTGTGCTGATTTGCCGCACTAAAGAAGATTTGTTAATGAAATTCCCTGTCTTTGAATTGGCAGGCAGGGAATTAATTGTCAGGGATAAAATTAAATATCTGGGACATTTTATTAATGATAGAATGACTGATGATGATATTTTCAGACAACGCTGCGAAATCTACATGCAAGCAAAGATTCTTGCATGCAGGTTTGGTTTTTGTTCAGATGAGGTGAAACTGGTTCTTTTTAAAACCTATTGTACACCTTTATACACTGCTCATTTATGGATAAATTATAGGAAACAAAGTATGCAGAAATTACAGGTTGCTTACAATGATGCTTTAAGAATTTTACTTAAAAAGCCTCGATGGTGTAGTGCTTCAGTTATTTGTCTCATCACGTGTAAATACACTGCATGCAGTAATAAGGAATCTTATGTATAAATTCATCTGTCGGCTTGATGTATCTAGAAATGAAATCATTCAAGTCATGTCTAGCATTAAGCTCAGTTCTATTCGCTGTCAGTCACAGTTTAGAAGGCATTGGTACAGTAGTCTTTTTAAAGTCTGTACTGTCTTTGTACTTCTTTTAGTAGTTGTGTCTTACTGTTTTGTAACTTTTTGATTGTTTTTCTTATTATCTGTTTTCAACTGTCTTGTTTTATTTTATTTTATTTATTTTATTTTTGATGGACCATGAGTCTGGAATAAAGTCTTTGATTGATTGATTGATATAAACGTCTACATTTAACCATGAGAAACTCCAGGTTAGCTGAGCAGTGTCTCCCAACAGCGACAGAGTTCGTGCACCAAGCCTTGTTTTTTTGTTTTTTTTCCACAATATCTTTATTGAACCTTTTTTTTTTTAACAAACATGATACAAACAATCAAACACTAACACTAAAGTACTACAAAAAAAAAAAAAATGCACTAAAAACACCAACAACCACCAACAAAATCAAGTCTTCAACAATGCTCCTCTGTTTAGTCTAGACAATCCAATACATAAGTATACATATTATGTTCACCAGTTTGGAATTTACAAGGTCCACACACATCATTCACCTTCTTCTTCAAGAGTTATGTTTAAATTTTTTACATAATCAATAAAAGGTCTCCATATATTCTCAAACACAATTTCCTTTGATTTTAGTATATATGTTATTCTTTCTAATGGAAGGTTTGTTAACATCTGTCTTAACCACTGAGTCACATCTGGTCTATGAGTCTTTTTCCATAATAGTGCAATACATTTTTTGGCATTAAGCAAACTGAGGTCTATGAATGTTCTTTCACTTTTATTAAAATTATGCTTTTCTGGGTACAGACCCAACAAAAACAGTTTAGGATTCAATATGATTTGTTTTGAGATTATTTTTTCAATTGTTACCCTCACCTCTTCCCAAAACATTCTTATTAATCTACATTCCCATAAACAATGAAATAGGGTTCCTTTACTTTCCATGCATTTTGTGCATGTATCTGGTATATTTTTGTTATATCTATTTAACTCCTCCGGTGTAACATACATCCGCATTAACCATTTGAAATGTATCAATTTAAGGCGTGCATTTATTGATTTGGTTTGAGCTTCTGTACAAGCCAATTCCCATTGTTCCTTTGAAATTTCAATTTGCAGATCTTCTTTCCAGTAGTTTAATCTTTTCAGTGAATTTTCACTTGAAGATAGTGTCAATGAGTTATAAAACTCTGAAATAATACCCTTTCTTTTACTATCTTTCATCATCATTTTTTCCAAGGATGAATAAATAGGTCGAGTGAGAGCTTTATTTTGATTTGATCGAATAAAGTTTCTAAGTTGAAGATATTTAAAAAAATGTGTTCTATTGAGATTAAATTTGATCCTCAGCTCTTCAAAAGACATTATGTTGTCTGCACCTGGCAAATATAAATCCTGAATCTTTTGTATCCCTTTTAAATTCCATACTTTAAATACAGCGTCCGCTCTCCCTGGTTTAAAATATTGATTACCCCATATTGGACTAAATTGTGACAATGACTGTGGTTCTTTTAAATAGTTTTTAGCTTCACACCATATTTTGATCATATGCTTTACAAATGGATTTTTAACTTGTTTTTGTAATTTTTTTGCCGAATCTGAGTATATGAATATGGGAAGAGGTAAAGGTAAATTGTATGATTCCATTTCAGTCCAGTGAGGGAGATCATTTGATGAAAAATAATATGTCATAGACCTCAGTTGTGCCGACCAATAATACAACATAAAATTTGGACATTTCAGACCTCCACGATCAAATGGTAAATATAATAAAGACAAACGTAATCTAGCCCTCCTGTTGTTCCATATAAATTCCACTAACTTTTTTTTTATTCTTGAGAATAGATCTAAAGGTGGTGATAAGGGAATGTATTGAAATAAATAAAGTATTTTAGGTAAAATATTACTTTTAAGTATATTGATTCTCCCGATCATCGACATTGGTAGTGACATCCATCTCTGAGTTAACTCACTGATATCTGACATTAAGGCTTCATAGTTGACACTGGCGACTGATTCTAGCTTAGGCATAATTTGGATTCCTAAATATTTAAACTGATTTACAACATTGAATTGATTTACCTCAGGGGCTGGGTAATTTCTCTGGGTCTCATTTAGCATTAATATTGAAGATTTAGTTTTATTTATTTTATATCCTGATATTTCCCCAAAATTCTTTATTAAATTCAACAAGGTTGGAATTGATTTTTTTAGATTCGACATAAACAAAATTATATCATCGGCGTACAGGGAGATTTTATGTTCTGTTGGTCCAACTTTAATTCCATATATTTGTGAATGTAAACGTATCGCTATCGCTAAAGGTTCAATTGCCATAGTAAACAGTAAAGGTGAAAGTGGACAGCCTTGTCGACATCCTCTATTGATTTTTATTGGTTTTGAAATATTGTTATTTGTTAGGATTTCTGCTGTAGCATTATTGTATATTATTTGAACCCATTTTATGAAATTATTTCCAAGTCCAAACCTTTGTAGGACTTCAAAAAGAAAGGGCCATTCAACTCTATCAAAGGCCTTTTCGGCGTCCAATGATAGGAGAGCTGTATCCGGTGCTTCTTTATTAAAATAAATAATATTAAATAGTCTTCTTACATTATGGAAGCCTTGTCTACCCTTTATAAAGCCATTCTGATCTCGATTAATAATATTTGGTAAAATTTCTTGTATTCATCTTGCTAAAATTTTACAGATTATCTTAAGGTCGGCGTTTAATAGGCTTATTGGTCTCATATTTTCACATTTATTAGAGGGCTTACCTGGTTTTGGCAGCAGTATAATTAAGGCATTATTTATGTATGATGGTAAATTATTATTTTGAAATGCTTCTAAAACCATTTCCAAAAAAGGTTTTATTAATTTATTCTTAAATTTTTTATAAAGGTCAACTGGAAGACCATCTGGTCCTGCACTTTTTCCTGATTTCATATTATCAATGGCTAGCCCAACTTCTTCTTGACTAATTTTAGACTCCAATATCTCCCTGTTTTCATTTGGAATACACGGTATAGATAGTTCGTTCAAAAACCCATTTAGTTTTGTTAAATCAGGTTCATTTTTGGTATCATATAATTTTTCATAGTAATCTCTAAAGGCTCTATTAATTTCTAAAGGATCTATAACTACCTGTCCATTACTTATAATACTGGTAATTGGTGTTTTAATTTCCAATTGTTTAATCTGCCATGCTAATAATTTTCCTGATTTTTCACCTTGTTCATAAAAAGATTGTTTCAATCTTAGAAGACTCGAGGCAGCTCTATTCGCTGATTTTTTGTCGTATTCAGCTCTCAAAATCAGTAATTCATTCTCCAACCTTGGGTCACTTCCTGCATACACTTTTTCCTGAAGATTTTTTATTTTATGTTCCAATTTAGCTCTCTCCTCTCGAGTCTTCTTAGATTTTGATCCTGTATAACTAATAATATGTCCCCTAATAAAAGCTTTGAAAGCCTCCCACTTTACACATGCTGATGTTTGTGTAGTATTGATGTCAAAGAACTCGTCTATCTGTTTTTCTATATACTTGACAAATTCCTCATCCTGAAGCCATTTATGCTGAAATTGCCATCTACCTGATTCCTTTGTCAATTTTTTATCTACATATATTAGACAACAGGGTGCATGATCAGAGATCACGATGTTATCATAAAAGCAGTTTTGAATCTTGGACCTTAATTCTGTGGAAATCAAAAAATAATCAATACGTGAGAATGTCTTGTAGGTACTGGAATAACAAGAATAGGCTTTAACTTGTGGTTTCATTTCTCTCCATATATCTAACAATCTCAATTCTTTCATAAAATGATTAATAGTCATCCTACATCCAATGTGCGTACAATCCAGTCCTGTTGATCTATCCACACCTGGATTCAATGTACAATTAAAATCCCCTGCTATTATATGTTGCCCTGTAAGTGATGATAAGATGAGAAATAAATTAGCAAAGAACTTCTGATCATCTATATTGGGACCATATAAGTTCACAAGATTTATATTTTCTAATAGCAAAGAACCTTGAATGATTACATATCTTCCAAATTTGTCTCCAATTACATTTTTCACTTGAAAAGGAACTGATTTATGTATGAGAGTCATAACTCCCCTGGCTCGGGATGAAAATGAAGAGGTGAATACACTTCCCTGCCATCTACTCCTAATTCTTTTAACATCCTCCTCTATCAGATGAGTTTCTTGTAAAAACACAATTCTTGAACCCATGTCCTTTATTTTATTCATAACTTGTTTAAGTTTTTTTAAATTTTGTAGACCTCTGCAATTCCATGAAGTTAAATTAAGATTAACACTTTGGTCCATGATCAATAGAGAGTTTGGGATTACCTTGCAGTGTAAACATGCTCATACAGAGAAGCAAAAACATGAGTGGTTGAACATTCATCCTACAAACTACACACAAACAAATTTCCCCTTCCCACACTTGTGGCAAACCCCCCAAAATCAAAAGAAAAATTCTGTCTCCCGATATAGCCATCGACCGTTCCACACCCACGGGGAACAGCCTAAGCCACTCCTTCTTCATCCTCCCAATCACCCTAACTCTACTGCTTTTAATGACGTAACATTAACTCTCCTGTGTAGTTTTCCAACTTAACTCCAAAATTTTTAACAACTTTGTACATCATAGTTTTTTTTTGTTTGTTTGTTTTGTTTTTGTTTTGTTTTTTTTTAAATATATAATACAATCTATATTTTGTAAACTTACTATTTACTTCAAGTCAGTCAGATGCCTGTGCAAATGCTTAATTATTCTACCTTATATTTTGTTCATGCTTAGCTCCCACCAGTCTCTTCTTCTTCTTTGATCTTCTTGATGAACTCCTGCGCCTCCTCTGGGGTCTTGAAGATGTGGGTTCTGCCCTCATACGTGGTCAGCAGTCTCGCAGGATAGATTACACCATGACGAATCCCAAGGTTGCGCAGCTCCTTACGTACGGGATCAAACTGCTTCCTCAATTGCTGGATTCCTGTGGCCAAATCTGGGTAGAACCGCACCTGCTGGTCCTGGTGTTTAATCTCTCCTTTAGCACGTGCAGCGTTGAAGATCTTCATCCTGTCTCTGTTGCTAAGAAACTTCATAATTAAGGTCCTCGGCGGTCCCTTGTCTCTCCGTGGGCCAATACGATGTGCTTTTTCCAGAACCACTGCTGATTGCAACTCCTCGCTGCCCAGCACCTCCGGAATCCACTTTTCCAGAAAGGAACATACGTCCCGACCTTCTGATTCCTCTGGAAGACCCACCAGCCTCAAATTATTCTGTCTCGACCGAGATTCCAAATCCAAAATATTATCTTCCAGAGATTTATTTTTTTTTCCAAAGTGCGCACCTTTAATTGAAGACGGGTGACGTCATCTTCAGCACTAGCGAGACGGAGCTCCATCTGTGCCGTTCGTTCTACACAGTCACCCAATTCCTTTCTTATTCCTTCCAACGCTGTCATAATCCCATCAAATCTAGAGGAAAAGTCCGCTCTCATTGAACTCATGGCAGCCATCAGCGCATCTGCGCCATTCCCCGCAGAAATCGCACCGCCGCCCGCCTCCTCCGCCATATATGGAGCCTTGTTTGCTGCGTCACAGACCTGAAAGTCCGTTAATTTGGACTGTTTCGGCGGCTCGCTTTTTCCTTTTCCTGGTTTTCCAGCCTTAGGCTTCGCCGACATATCCTCGCTCAAATGCTGGGATACGTTCTGTCCCAAATGAGAGAGTTATTTGCCGATTTTTTTCTCCAGGAGCAGAGCAGAGCGAGACACGTCCGTCCTACGTGGCAGCCATAACCGGAAGTCCACCAAGCCTTGTTAATATAAATGCATACTCCCCCACCTCTGGTCTTACCGGAGTCATTAGCTGCTCTGTCTGCCCGCAGAGTGTGCCGTCCGGCCAGCTCGACAGCACCGTCAAGTAATTCAATTCAATTCAGCTTTATTTATAATGCGCCACATCACAACAAAAGCCGTCTCATGGCGCCACACAAGTACTCCACTATGTAGCCATATTTCCGTGAAAATCATGATATTGCAGTTTATAAGTTTCTTATTGTTGGTGATCCGAAGCCGTAGCTCATCCATTCTGTTCGTCACTGACCGTACATTAGCGAGGAAAATGCTGGGTAGTGAAAGCCGGTGTTGTGTTAGCTTTAGCTTAGCTCTTAGCCCTCCGCGCTTCCCCCGCCTTTGTTTACGGTCTCTACGCCGCCTGCGAGCACTTATTTGACAGGGACAGTGCAATAAACAGACAATTAATCAATGACAATCAGTCTGATGTGTTGCACATGGAGTGTATAGCTATTAGCTAATTTGCAACTCTTCCGGTCGGCCGGGTAGCTTACCTAGCGTCGGGTGTTCTCCAGAGCTCAGGGATGAAATGTAGGTTGCTGATAAAAAGGTCGTTATTTTGTAATCCAATGTCCAAAAGTTCATTTCGGGTGTAGGATGTAAAAGCGAAGCTGTTCTGAACAAACAGACCCGAAATGAGCAGAAATATCGCTGCTAATCCACAAAATCTGAAGAGACGCTGAGCCTCGCATTGTGCAAGCGCCGCCATCTGGTCTGAAAATTTTTGGAAGATAAAAAAAGCGGAATTCCGCGAATTAGCGGAAAAATCACATCCCTACAAATATAAAAGGGAGTAAATGGCACTAAGATTTATTATGTGAATATTCATCATCATCATCATCATAGCAGTCTGTCGGGGGCGGCAATGACTGTTTCATTTAGGTCTGATCAGATTCCTCCACGCAGCTGTCCTTCGCCTTCCACTGCCAGGTACTCCTGACCTTGTTAACCCAGGCGACGTCCGAGCCGGTACAAGTTGTTTTCTGACTGACCATTTCATGAAACTGCTTGCAAAGTATTTGAGTACCGCTAGCTTTTACTGGCATGAACTGAAGAGAGATGAACGCTGTTTGGACATGTTATCTATGTTTTAGGACACTAAGGACATAACATCTAGCCGTTGCCCAAGACAGGATTTTTGTTTGTCCACCAGTAACTGATACTTCACACACTGCACTCACACTGATATCACATGACTGACATACACACACTAGTCTCTCTCTTGCTTTGTTAATGTGTGAATCTGTATTGTCTGCTAAGTGTGGTTAGAGGGTTTTTTTCCTATGTAATCACAATCTTGCTCACTCGAGCCATATTTTGATAACTATGTTTTTTCTCTCTGCCCAATGTGTCACCCCCTTCCCCCTCCCCCTCTTTACCCCCCACTGAATGAGGCGCCTGTACAGCTGCCGCGTCATTAGGGTGCGCTTAACATGAGCGCACCTTAGTGATAAGTAAAATTCCTTGTATGTGTAAGCATACTTGGCAATAAAGTTGATTCTGATTATGGACTAGTGGCACATTCTTGGCAGATAGAGGTATTATCAGTGGCAAGGACAGGCCAAGACAAACTGACTCCAGTATCTGTTGCAGTGACTGACCAGATGATAGGTTTGTTTATCTCTGTTACGACCCGAGCGCTGGGTTCTGTTCGCGCTCAGGCTAAGCTTTACTCGCTGCCGGCCTTGACAGCTGTGGGTTGTATTCTGGCCTCACCGGGCTCTTATTGTGAAGGTGCTCGGTGGGGCTTCCGCCTGTCAAGGCTGGTCAGCTGTGTGTCATTACTGCTCGTTAGTGTTCGCCTTCATAAAGCGGGCACTAGCGGCAGTAAGGTTGCAGGAGTATTGTCAAGATCTTGTCAAAACCTCGTCAAGCCTTGTCAGAGCGTCGTTAGACCTTCATGTCAGGTTCGTTATCTCATGCTATGTCACAGTTTAGCTTGTAGTGGCTGGGGTTCGCCCTGCGAGTTTGTGTATTGATTTATGTGTGTTTTTTGCCGAGAGCGGCTCACAGTCTTGTCCTGTCTCGTTTTGTTAATAAATCACCATCTTCGCAAAACTCACTGGTGGACTCTTGGCGTCTTATGGTGATCCGCGAGGGTCACCGCATGACAGTATACTCCTGCCAGGACGTCTAAACGGAGACGCCACACCGAGACGCCTTTTTCACCGTGAGTTTTTGCTTTTCTGGACTATTGTTCTTCCCTGTCTGGGTGTCAAGTGCTGGGGAAAATGCAGTCATTCAGGAGCCGCGGTCGACGTCTGAACCGCGAGCTGGCGGACGCTCTGGAGTATGTAGACGGAGCGCTCCTCGCCACAACTTTTGACGACAACCCCGACGACATGCGCTGGCATCTGGACGTTGCTGAGGATCTCCTGGACAACCTTCCTCTCCTCTTTGACAATCACCCAGAGGTGGTGACGAGGAGAGATGAACTCGCTACGCAGCGCGAGATACTCCGTGGGCTGGAGGAGGAAAGAAGCAGGAAGCAGAGGAGGAGGCATCCTCGCTCCCCGCGTTGGAGTCCCGTTCCTGTCCCGGAACCAGTCCAGGAGTTCACGCCATCTGGGGGCCGACGATGACGTTGGCGCAACGGCCCAAGTAATCCTCAGCAGAATCCCCGGCTGGACCCGCTGCCGGCGAAGCCCTTCAGCGAACCTCTGAGAGCGGCTCCACCTCGTCCCTCCAGGGAGCCCTCTGTCGCCATCCAGCGGGGAGAAGGAGGAACAACGTCCCCTACAGCAGGAACCATCCCTCCTCTGGGAGAAAGGCAAGTGCATGTTAATTTATTACATCACGATTATAATCTGCCTTGTCTGACTCCTGGGGACGGAGTTCGGGGTTCGCAGCCCCCCGAGCTCCTTCCACCTGCTGTAGCGAAAATAACTAAACCTGCTGCCTCTGTGTTCCCCCCGGTTGAGCGATCCACGACGCCAGGCCAACGTCGTCGGATGAAGAGGGGGCCTGCAGTGCTGGAAAGCCTGGATCCGGCCCTGCAGCCACGTCGTGGACGGAGGAGAAGAGCGGACTGCGGCCCGGAGCCTGAGCCGACGACGAAGCGTCCCCGGGTCTCTTCGCCGGAGCGGTCCGAGCCAGTGGGTCGAGGGTCCCCTGCCCCCACACCATACGGGTCATCGGCGTGGACAGCAGCGCGGGAGGAACCTCAGGCTGCAGATGACATCCTGCCAGCTGCGGTGCCCGACGCAGCCGAGTTCGAGCCTACTGACGAGAGTCGCCGCCCTGAACCTGGATCGTCGGAGTCCTGGGTGGCAACAGAACCCGAGTGCAGGCAAGTGCTCCCGCTTGTGTCTCTGTCCCCTGTGTTGGAGCATTTTTGCCTGCCTCTCGGGGAGGCGAGTGAGGAGCAGCCGCCTGCTGCACCCGAGCTCGCCTTGCTGGGTTCTGTTGCTACCGGTGATTCTGATCCCGGTTTTCTTGTGTGTGAGCCTTGTTGCAGTGTCGCCGGCGTGGAACCTGTCGGAGTCACTGGGGTGGAGGCCCCAGGTTCAGGGGCGGAGATCATCAGCAGAGCTGCACCGACCCAGTCGGGGTCCGTCGTGGAGGCTGCTGTGGCCCAATCGGGGTCCGACGTGGGTGCACCAGAGGCCCAATCGGGGTCCACCGCAAGTGCGGTTCTGGCCCAATCGGGGTCCGACGTGGGTGCACCGGAGGCCCAATCGGGGTCCACCGCAGGTGCGGTCCTGGCCCAATCGGGGTCCAACATAAGTGCAGCTGGGACCCAATCGGGGTCCAGCGGAGGTGCAGCGCCAGCGTGGTCCGCGGACAGGGGAGGAGCTGCAGACCCTTCGGCGTCGAACGGATTACAGGCTCATCCTGGCCATCTGTCGCCTCTACTGAGTCACCGCCCCTGTGCATCATCGCCAGGGGCCGTGGGGGCTCCTGTTTGCTCGCCCCGGCTCTCCCGAGTTTTGTCCTTGTCAGGGAGGCCGCCACGGGCTGTTTTTCCCCGGGACTGGTGGCTGAGGGACACGGGTCGGCCGCCTGAGGAACTGTTTCGCCGGTTCAGCGCCTCGGGTCGGCCACCCGACGTGTTGTGTGTGTCTTCGGGCGACCTGGTTCGACCACCAGAGGAGCAGATGTGCTGGGCGTTGGACTGTGATGAGCCGCCTGGTCATGTCCCGAATCCTATGACCACCCGCCGGCTGTTGGATGCGGAGAGACCACCTGAACTGTTCCTGTGGCACTTGGTCTCCGCCGGTCAGCCTAAACTGTCGGGGGGGGGGGGGGGTAGTGGTTTTTCTGGGTTAATCCGTCACAGTGATTGTTTGTCTTTGCTGTCTTGTGTATTTTTGTGTTTTGGTTATGTCTTGCAGTTGCCCTAGTATGTGTTATGTTCTACGGTTGCCCTGTTTTCCTCTGTGTATTTTGTCTGATTTTGAATATTTGGTACTTTGTCAGTCTTGTGTTTAGTATTTCTGGACCAGTAGTTCTGTTTTTTTGTTTTCTCCAGGTGCATTTTTTGATTTATTCTGAGTAGTTATTCTTGTCACTGTCCTGTATGTAACTGTTCTTGTCGCTGTCTTGTTTCTGGGTTTGGTCTCTCTCCCTCCGCACCTACCCCCAGCCACCCACCCTGGGGGGTGGGGGGGAAGGGTGGTCCTTGGGGCGTTCTGAGCCCGCCCTCGGAGGGAGGGTACTGTTACGACCCGAGCGCTAGGTTCTGTTCGCGCTCGGGCTAAGCTTTACTTGCTGCCGGCCTTGACAGCTGCGGGTTGTATTCTGGCCTCACCGGGCTCTTATTGTGAAGGTGCTCGGTGGGGCTTCCGCCTGTCAAGGCTGGTCAGCTGTGTGTCATTACTGCTCATTAGTGTTCGCCTTCATAAAGCGGGCACTAGCGGCAGTAAGGTTGCAGGAGTATTGTCAAGATCTTGTCAAAACCTCGTCAAGCCTTGTCAGAGCGTCGTTAGACCTTCATGTCAGGTTCGTTATCTCATGCTATGTCACAGTTTAGCTCGTAGTGGCTGGGGTTCGCCCTGCGAGCTTGTGTATTGATTTATGTGTGTTTTTTGCCGAGAGCGGCTCACAGTCTTGTCCTGTCTCGTTTTGTTAATAAATCACCATCTTCGCAAAACTCACTGGTGGACTCTTGGCGTCTTATGGTGATCCGTGCAGGTCACCGCATGACAATCTCTGCTCTTTGTGTAGTGCATGTCATGATGCACCGACTGGCAAAAGTCCACCACAGACCTTGCAACAGATGTGCTTATCTGCCAGGATGTCCAGTCTCACCTCGTGTAACTGGGAGTGGCCCACCACAGACCTGTGACAGATATTGTTTTAAGTTTTACCAGGATGCCCAGTTTCACCTTCCACGCCCTTGGAAGGGCGGGGTTGCCGGTTGAGTTGCCGACGGCCCGACCCATCAGACAGGTAGTACCGGTTTTCATGGTTATCCGGTAGCAAGCAAACCAATGCCTCACCTGACCTGTGTGAATATTAATTACAGAATACCCAAACATTGAAAATGAATGGGACATCTGATATTAGTGACCGTTTCCAGATCCCTTGTTTATTTGTTTGTCACATCACTTATTTGTGATCTTTTATCACTTATATTCATAATAGTGCATCTTGCACTTTTGGGAATGGGAGTTGTTCAGTCATAATTATTTTAGTTTATATCACTGTTCAGTGATGAGTTCAGTGTAATATTGAATTTCTTCTGTGTATCATCAATAAACTCATGCAGTACTACAACAGGACACATTTACAACTAGAAAAGCACTCGGAGAGCGCAGACCTCCGCCAAGCACCACAGTTCCCCCCATACAGTGTTTGTGTGTACGTTTTCAGATTCCTTGACCATGAAAACATATGACTAGCAATTGGATTGACAATGATATTCAGATTCCTTGACCACGAAAACAAATGACTAGCAATTGGATTGACAATGATAGGATTAGTGGTTCAGTAGTTATTCATGAAAATGGCATTTTCCGTAATGGCGGCCACAGTTCCGCCCATACAGTGTTTGTGTGTACGTTTTCAGATTCCTTGACCATGAAAACATATGACTAGCAATTGGCTTGCCAATGATAGGATTAGTGGTCGAGTAGTTATTCACGAAAATGGCATTTTCCGTAATGGCGGTTTTCTTCTGGACGGTGATCTGGATCATCCCCAAAATTTAATCAGTTCTTCCTTGTACCATTTCCAACAACGCCTGAAAGTTTCATTGAAATCCGTCCAAAACTTTTTGAGTTATCTTGCTAACCAACAGACAAACAGACAGACAAACAGACAAACCCCGGCAAAAACATAACCTCCTGGCGGAGGTAAATATTTGAGACCCATTGTAGTGCATCATTTTATATTTCAGCATTATTTTGTTATTAAAAGGTTTTTTAAAAAAAAAAAAAAACCAAAACATCACTTTAATGCTAAGATTGAGGCGGTGCTTATATCATCACGCTGGGGCGACACAGAGGCCAAATAATGATCTGAACCTTAAGGGTGTGACTGACAAAGACTGAGCGCCATTGCTCTATTGTAAGTGTTTGTTTTTTATTGATGTGAGAAGATTATTATTCTGCCTCAACAATCGCATTTTTGGCCCTCTAAACGTTAGCCAAAACGCTTCTCCCCCCCCCACACACACACCCCTCAGACCCAGTGAAAAATTTTATAAACTCGAAAAAATGTGTCCCATGCTGAAAATTTATCCAGCGTATGGTTGATACGTCGTGGAGCAAAGGTTGTAGGGTCTCCCTTTTTTACCTTTGGTAAAAAAAAATAAAATAAAAAATAAAAAAAAAAAAATAAAAAAAGGTGGATCCATTCAGCTGATCACTGGAACCATAGAGCTCAGCTGTTTTCCATGATAAATCAGCCTCAGAGAAAAAGCACACGCCATACATCCTCTTTTTTTCCCCCCACTTTATTGAACATGATGTGAGCGCTGCGGCTCTATTGTAAGCAGTTTTTATTGATCAAATTTGTCGCGTTTTGCTTCCTTGTTCAGCTGCTGCTCCCCGCCCTCCTTTTCACCAGCGGCATCCCGTGTTCTCGATGCCGAATTATCCATTAGACCTATGCAATCACAGCAACTTTATAATTTTTTTAAGCATTAAATCTGAAGTATTATCTCTTTCTAGTCAAATCTGTCACATTTTTCACATGGAGTGTTGTGGTGGAGTCAATCCAGACCACAGCAACTTTATGGTATAATTTTTTAAACATTAAATCTTAAGTATGATCTTTTTCTAGTCAAATTTGTCACGTTCCTGGTTTTGCACACGGAGCGCTGTGGTGAAGTCCATCCGAAACCAAACCCCACCCACACTGCCTAGGCATGAGACAGAACGGTGGCTAAACTTTTATTGATAAAAACTACATATTTTGACTGAGCGACTCCATATGTTCTCCATGCCGAATTATCCATTTGACCTATGCAATCACAGCAACTTTATGGTATAATTTTTTAAGCATTAAATCTTAACCCAATGACTGGCACAGGCGCTCTGTTGTGCCATAAGCCCCTAGTGGTAAAGATTTTTTTTCAAGAAAATACTCAGTTCAAGTGTCAGAGATTTCCAAGGCTATAACTTGAAAGTGGTAAGAGATAATGGCTTACTGTCAATTAGAAAGATGTAGAATATGATCCAAAGTTTGAGATAGGAGTGAATTTACGCATCTAATTTGTATAATGCCATCCATCCATCTTCTTCCGCTTAATCCTTTTCGGGTCGTGGGGGGGCTGGAACCTATCCCAGCATCCAAGGCAGCCATATCGAATTACATAACTTTCAGTCACAACTGGACTTTGGACATATTTACACAAAGAATGTTTTTGTTTTTTTGTTTTGGGCATTTTGTTATCTTATCATCAAAGTATATGAACCAGAAAATCAGTTACAATGTAAACAAACAAATTTGTCACTTACCGCTGACCGGGCAGCTCGCTCGCTTCGTCCTTTTGCGGCATCCTGGTTGTTATTTTCTCTTCTGTCAGTCATTTTATTTCCCCCCCCCTCACATCCAGAAACTTATGATTATTCCACCTCAATTTCGCTTTTATCCCACCGCTATTTATCTTATATGACGACACTGAACCGCTGCGATTGTTCTCTCCAGTCATGTGGCGCTGGGGGCGATGGCAGATGAACATCAACCAGCTTTGCCCACCCTCTGTTATAACAAAATGTATATATTTACATTCATAAGCTAAATAATCTCTTTTCAGAATCATAGTTGGCAAATTCGGGAGCAAATGCTTCCTCAGTCTTGCGATTGAGTAAGATCTAGATTTGTTCACAAACTCTTCTTCTCTGGTGAGGTTTCAGGGTGGTTCTATGTCCACCATAATTCCTCCAAGGCAAGAGCAGTAAGTTATACGTGTCTGCCACCTTGTGAGGCGGAATCCTTTGTAGAACTTAAATCAACTGGGGAGTTTTTGGCCACGTCATATAACATCACATGACAGATGCCGTGCTGCGCCTGTGCCAGTGGGGGTGCTATCTGTCCATGAAATCTTGCCACAATAAGGGTTAAGTATTATCTTTTTCTAGTCAAATCTGTCGCATTTCACTTCCTTGTTTTGGACACGGAGCACTGTGGTGGAATCAATCCGAAAACAAACCCCGCCCACACTTCTAGAAGCCTGGGCATGAGACACAGTGATGGCTAAACTTTTATTGATAATAAAAATTACATATTTTGACTGAGCGACTCCATATTTGGGGATGCACACCCTCGTAACCTCAGAAAACCACGTTTAAAATCTGAGGCCAGTCTGACAAACGGTTCGAGAGACATGCATGGAACAGACAGACACACAAACTGACAGAGATTTTGTGAATTTATAGATAGATATACACACATATATACCTATGCCACAATCTTTTGTGTGTATGTGGAGAAAACCTTTGATGCTAGTATTTTCATAAAAATCCTAAAGATATTTGGAGAACATGAGGCATTTGGCCATCTAATTTCACCAGACAACTACTTAAATGTATGAGATTTTGCCATTTTTGATCAATAAAACTATTGAAGATGGAAAACCTGATATGGCATCTACGTCATAAAAACAGCATCACCATATATCAATGCACTGTGCTGTAGCAGAACATACAGACACCAGCCTTTTACAAAGCTAGTAAAGTGTTACATTCTGCATGTTTGTGTAGCAGACAGAAAAAGTCCCTGGCTGGAGTGTGCAGCAAAGAACAGAGTGTGTCTGCATATTTTTGAAACATGTTCATCAACCTTAATTGATATTAGTAGAATACCATATTAAAAAAATGAATTTCAGCTAGCAGAACAGACATTTGTTGTGAAACCTATTATATCTATACCTATACAATGAATCAAATATCACATATTCTTAATTTAAAAAAAAAAAAAAAAAAAAGATTAGTGATTTTATACCTGTTCCCTCTTGATTTTTTTTAACCTCCTCCTTGCACTCCTCGAACTTAGCCTTGAACTTCTGAGCATCTGTGAAAACAAAACGATGTCAGATCATTTCAAGAACTTTGGTCATTTTTAGCTATAAGTAAAACTGTAAAAAAAATAAATAAACAAACACTCACTTTCTGAATTTAAAAACCGTATTGCCAGAAGCTCAGGTTTGGGGCATTCATCAGCATAATCTGCTAGTGTGTTCCATACCCAGGCTCTGTCACTGCCAGCATTGGGCTTCAGCTCCATCATGGGCATAACTGAGGGCCAAAAGAGGAGGAGTTTTAGAGACTCACACCCCCTCTACTTCCCCATAATGGGACCTTAAATCAGAAAAAATCTCCACTGAAGTCAATGGCAAGAGAGAAATTAGCTTTTCATCCCGATCAAACTTTGCCATGAGTTACACGTATGTTTGTCAGTTTAAAACATAATTTTCCACGTAATTAAAGTTATCAGCTGTATAATAAAACAGAAATATTTAGTCTTTATGAATCCGCTTAGTGAACTACATCCCCAATTGCCTCGTACTATACACATTACCAAACAATTATGGCAGTTCCCCTCTCAAAGCTCACCTCCTGCTTTCTGACCAATGAAAGAAGAAACCAAAGAGGAGAAAAACAAGACATGTATTATAATCTTGAGAGCTGGAGCTAATCCACAGGAATGTTAGTTACTTCCCCCTGGGTGCTCCAACTTATGCGAGTCTGTGTTTGTAGTCTTTCAATTTCAATATTTTCACAATCTTATACCTTAACAGTTAGTCAACAACCTGCACTGTTATTTACGTGGAAAATTATCTTTTAAACTGACAAACATCATATGTTTAACTCATGGCAAAATTTGATCGGGATCAAAAGATAATTTCTCTCTTGCCATTCACTTCAATGGAGATTTTTTTCTGATTTAAGGTCCCATATGCGGAAGTAGAGGAGGGGTGACTTAGGCTCTCTAGTATACAATAATGTCCACTGAAGGAAATAACAGAATCTTGAAGCTTTAATGTAGTTTGTGCAGATGGGGGTAAACCTACAAGGTTTGCAATGAAGAGAATCTAAGTTAAATTTCCATGTACACAGTATTCAGCATTTAAGGATGGGAGTTACAGGGTATCTGCAGGTAAAAAGAAATTAATTTTAAGACTTTTTAAGGCCATTTGATCAACTTTAAGACTTTACAACTGTGGAATTAAAGACTTTGTGAGGACAATAGGAATAGTTTCATCTTAATATTTATTGGAAGCAACAATAGTTTAAATTGGGAATTATGGATCCAACTCACAATTTACAGGACACCACTAGGTAATTGCATTATTTATGCTGGCTGCACATGAACAAACCAGGAACTAGTCCAATAAGTGGATAAATATTGTTTCGTTCTCATAAATCAGAAAATACCAAATACTTTTTTCTTGTCAATATACAATTTAACATGTTTTCTTCCCCACCCTTACATACAACTTGTAAATTTTCTGTATGCAAATTTGAGCCTTTCCCCCCTCAGATCTGAGTCATCTTTCTTTTCAACTGGAGAATATTCTTCTAAATTTGCAATTTTTGAAATAAATGGTATACTTTTTCCTTGTAAAACTTCATCTTTTTTCCATTAAAAAAAATGTGAATTTTCCATTAGGTTTACTACTCTTACAAGTCTGAGGCTTTTTCCTTTTAAACTTACAAATTTTTCACCTAATTTTGTGACTTTTTCCTTAAATCTACAGCTTTTGGCCATAAATTTGAGAGCCCCCCCCCCCCCAAAAAAAGCCAATTTTCTATTTTCTTGGGAATATGAGACACTGATGAAACTCACTGCTGGTCATATTGCTGTTATGCCTGTGATACTTTTAAGACCTTCAAAAATGGATTTAAGGCTTAATTGTCATTTCTAAGGATAATTCAGGCTTCAATTTTGGATAATTTAAGAATTTTTAAGACTAAGGCTCTGAAGACACCCAGATTTAACACCTTCATTTAAAAGTAGCATGTGACCATTTACAACATTCATTATACTGTCAGTAGTAAGATTTTATTTGGAGTCATTTCAAAAAAACAAAATTAAATTTATAAATTTCTCTCACTATTATGATTGGCACAGATTTTTAAAGTTCGATCTCTCCTCATGAGGAGGCGAATCGTGCCCTTCTCTTTGTGTTTCAGCAGTTTGACATCACCAGTCCCCCTCTCCTTCCACTCCGGTGGGTCATTCTCACATGCAAAACGATACAGCTTGGCCCGCCTGGGGGAGAGCGAGAGCAAAAAACAACCAAGCAAACAGCCCATCTCATTTAATGGAATAGCTCTTAGGCAAATGGTACACTGAAACTGTACTCTTCGTGACAATTTCTACATACATTCTGAAGAGCTCCTCTTCATCTTCTTCTAATGTTTTCACATCCTGCTCGGGTAGACACACAATCGGCTCAAAGTGTGGATCATGATTAGTGTCTTCAGTGCTTTCTGCAGGAATGTCATGGTCTTCCTGGTCCCAAAAGGAAAAGTAGATTGAAAAGAAGAGTTACACTTGTTTAAAGAGTGTGTTAAAGTCTTTATATTCAATGGACAGAATGGCAGCTAGCCAATGAGACAGAAGCAGCTTTTGTGGGGAGAGAGTGTAGCCTTTTGTTAGGTGCCGCTGCTGAGCCAAGCACCTTTGAATCCATCTGACTTTCTGTGTTCACCAACTGATGTTCAGCCATACATTAAGAGTATGACTAAAGTTTAGACAGAGAATACCATCCACAAGCTCAGCGAGGGGGAAAGCACAAGAGTGAAAATAAAGAGTTTGACTTGACGGTTACAACAGTGACCATGAGAAAGTTTTAACTCGTGTTAAAAGCAAAAGCGCTTCCTGCGCCTGCTAGTTCGCAATATACCAAGTGAGCTGAATCCCCTGAACTCATTCACTATCGTTTTTGATAGTTAAACCCCAATTACAATTAAATTCGTTTCATCTTTCATGTTGACAGAGTGTGCCACGTGGGCGTTAGAGGGTTACGCCTAACTTTAATGCTTTCCATAGACATGTAAACTCATTGTGAAGTTACCTAGCCTAGCTTTAGAGGCCTATCACTAGCACACCGGGAGCTAACAGACGGGCTTTGTTCCTTAACGGTGCTGGTCGCCTTCCAAAAAACACTGAATATTTAAGGTACATCGGTTAGAATGACTCGTGTGCCAACTGACACTTCATGCAATAAAGCCCCAATTAAGCTAGATAAAGAGCGATCCCATATTACAGCCAACATTGGTAGGCTAATGTTAGCAACTGCTAAATATGTCAGTCAGACAAAGGCGAGAAACTTGAGACCCATCGTTGTTTTGACTCAAGCAGCTACCAGCAAATTACAAACACTCAGCTAAATACACCATCAGCTGCAACACCGTAGTTAAAATGTTGAACAGTTTGGTACCGTCTGCTTTCTTATGCTAACAGCCCAGTGTGGGGCTAATGTTAACATGCCGCAAACTCCTGAGTTAGGCAAGTGTTCAGTGCAAAGCTACGAGTTAAAAACAATTTATTTACATTTCATTGAGACGTAACGCGTATATATATGTACATAAGCTTTCATTATATTTTACAGCCCTGACAAATTACCAATCAGCTTCTCCTGTCATCACCAAACACGAGATAATTGTCGGAGTTTAGGTCTCGCTGTTTCCCATCCCCAAAACTTTAATCATTGTCGGATAAAAAACACAGCCGGGCACAAAATTTCGATTTTAAGGCGAACACGACACATTTGATAATCATCGATGCGCGACCTCACCTTTGGGTCTGTCATATTATTGTAGATGTTTGTAGATTATTTTGAGAAGCTTGCCAGATTCAAATCCTCTCAGCTTCGCTTCCGCTTACTTCCGGCTACAGATTTTCGCGCGCAGAATCGTCTGCGAGCACCCACTCCGAGTAGGGAGTGTCTATGTCTATGTGCCGCTCTGCCTTCTGCAGAGACCCACCACGCAAGTGCGCGCACCACCTCTTGTGAGATGGATTGGATCACTGATCTCTAAAGAAAACCTGGATAGCGCACGATCCTTAAAAAAAAATCGATTAAAAAAAAAAAAACTGGATAGCTCACTGGCAGCCAGAAGTGAAGCCACCTGGCCGCCATATTAGTACACCCAAAATACTCAGTGAGTCAATGGAGAATGAATTGCTGTTTTTAAGGACAGTACAAATTGATGAACATTGATATCAATCACTGTAAACTTGCCAGATTGTAGCCAGTGACTAATTTCCATCTGTTGTCCATGGGTTACAATTTTTTCCTTGGCTGCAGTGATATAAATGCATAGGAACATTTATAACTACTAAAAGCTGCTTCTTTAATCTTTAGAGTAAATTGTTAAAACTCTCATCTAAATCTAATACAAGGCAAACTGATCAAAATATAACCTGAGGATATATTGCTCAATATAACCTCAATATAAGGATGCACTGCTCGATATAACCTGATATTGTAGCAATGTGTAGCACCTTGGGAGAGCCAGATTGTCTAGCATCTCAGACAGGAGACAGTGGATAAGCTTGGGAGAACAAAGAGCAGGGGATTCCTGGTGAGATAGCAGGAAGGAGTCAAGGATGAGGGGGTTGAATGCAGTGTGATGCAAATGTCATGTTGTGTGTGATGTAAATGCCATGAAACTTAAGAGAGGAGTTTCTGCTTGAGAGTTCATTCTGTTCTGTGCTTGAAAGATGTGAGTGTGTAATAAATCGTCTGAAATGATTCCGCCTCTGATTTCACACACTCCACAATATGATCAAATAACTCTGCACTGCATGGAGTCTAACAGATCTGTCATGAGATTTGAGCTCACATGATCACCGTCAGATTGATAAATACCAAACTTAGCACTGAATTGGTGTATGACCATTTTTCTGTTAGATAAATTAGGACCATTGTTTTCAAGTTATAATCATATTGTGGGGAGCAGGGTGTTGGACTTCTCCACCCAGAGATCAATGGACCAAGAGAGGAGACGTCGCCGGGGGGCCCAGACAGAACAGTAAAGGCTAGGCACCCCCCGGGGAGAGGAACAGATGCGGAGCTGCCAGGAGAGGAGTGAAATGCAGCACCTGAGTAATATCATGTTAATCTGCCGCACAGGCTAATGTGAGGTCGGAGCCTCTTTTTGTGATCATGTTCTGTTAGACGGAGAATAAAGTCTGTGTTGATCAGCTCGTTGCCTCGCCTGCATTCCCTCTACACTGGTGACCCTGACGTGCCATGGAAGGCAAGACGAGCACCCCAGAGACATCCTGGAGGGAAAGCACCAGCGCTGCGTGCACTGTTTTAGTCAAGCTCCTGGATTTCTGGTTGCACAACCCGGCAGCATGGTTTCTACACATTGGGGCCCAGTTCGCTCTCCACAGGGTAACAGCAGACAACACGAAGTACTACTATGTGGTCGCTGCGCTAGACGCGCGAGCCACACAACAGGTGGCAAGCCTGCTCCAAGAACCGCTGGTCGGGGGAAAATACAAGACGCCCAAAAGGATGCTTATCCAGCGCTATACCCTTTCGGACAGTGAAAGAGCAGAGAGGCTCCTAACACGTTCAGAGTTAGGGGACAGATCGGCAGCGGAGCTGATGGAGAGCATGTTGGTGTTGACGGGCAGCGATGACGAGTCCTTCCTGTTTGCCCGACTGTTTCTCAAGAACCTCCCGGCTGCAGCGAGGGCAATCCTGGCCAATTCGTCACTACTGATGATGAGGAACTACCGCGCACTAGCGCAGGAAGCAGATTGCATCATTTTAGCAACCACAACCTTCAGCGTGAATGCAGTGGCACCGGAGCCCAGGAGGGTTGCCAGCGAGATCGAGGAGCCGTTGGTGGTGGCCGGAGCAGACACCAGGAGACACAATTAGGAGGCGATCTGCCACTATCATCGCTGTTTTGGCTCAGACGCCCGGCGATGCTTGCCGCCATGCCAGTTCAAGTGGTCAGGAAACGTCAAAGCCAGCAGTCAGTAGCAGCTGCGACTGCTGGCGACAGAGACAAGCTGCTGTATATCACAGACACAGGTTCGGGGAGACAGTTTCTGGTGGACTCCAGCTCCCAGAAGAGCCTCGTCCTGCTGTTCAACACAGACAGGGTGGCAGGGCGAAGTGGTCCCGAACTGGCAGCTGCCAATGGATCAGACATCAGGACATTTGGTGAGCGGACACTGACAATATGCTTGCATGGGCACAATTTTCAGTGGAATTTTGTGATAGCCGCATGTTCCTCCCCCATTCTGGGTGCAGATTTCCTATGCGCTCATGGTTTATTAGTTGATGTTGTTAATAGAAGACTAGTGGATGCTGTCCCTTTTGCTTCTCTGCCCTGTACAGTTCGGGGAGCCGGGTCGACAACATGTGGCCAGCATTACAGCTCCAGGGGGTAAGTACCAGCAGTTACTCACCCAGTTCCCAGCATTCACGGTTCTGATGTTTTCAGCAGTGGTAACTAAACACGGGGTTGAGCATTTCAACACTACTAAAAGTCCACCCGTATTCGCACAACCTCGGCGCCTGGACGCAGCTAAACTGGCCAGCGCGTGCGAGAAGTTTGCCAGCTTGGAGAGGTTGGGCATCGTCAGGTGCTCAAACAGCCCGTGGGCATCCCCACTTCACATGGTGCCTAAAGCCGACAGGTCGTGGCAACCATGCGGCGATTTCTGGCGCTTGAACAATGCTACAGCACACGATCGCTAACCAATTCCCCACTTCCAGGATTTTTCCGTGCACCTGGAAGGGGCACGTGTTTTTTCCAAAGTGGATCTGGTCCGCGGTTACCACCAAGTCCTGGTGAGAGCAGAAGACGTCCCAAAGATGGTGGTAATAACTCCATTCGGCCTTTTTGAATTTTTACGCATGCCATTTGGATTAAAAGGCACGGCGCAGACCTTCCAAAGAATGATGGATGCAGTGCTGTGCAATTTGCCCTTTGTTTTTGTCTATTTAGATGACATTCTAGTAGCCAGCGCACCCAAGGAAGAGCACATCGCCCATCTCAAGACAGTTTTCCAGAGGTTGGAAGCGCAACGTTTGATAATCAACCCGGCGAAGTGCCAGTTTGGTGCGCCTGTGATTGATTTTTTGGGCCACTGCATTTCGCTGGAGGGTGCGATCCCATTACCGGACAAGGTGCGCGCAGTGTTGGACTTTCCATGTCTGGAGACTGTGAGGGCACTACAGGAGTTTTTGGGAATGGTTCATTTTTACAACTGTTTCCTCCCCCAGGCAGCCCAGCTGATGCAGCCGTTTTATGCCGCGCTTAAAAAAAGAAGCCTATGGAAAGCATCAACTGGACTCCTGAGTGGGGCCAGGCTTTTTCAAACGCCAAAACAGCACTGGCAAAGGCCGCATTGCTGGCCCACCCAGATCCGTCTGCACGGATAGCGCTCACTACAGATGCGTCTGATGTGGCCATGGGAGCAGTATTGGAGCAGTGCGTCTCAGGTTTGTGGCAGCCACTCTCATTTTTCTGCAGAACTTTGTGCAACAACGAGCGCAAATGCAACACATTCGACAGAGAGTTGTTGGCTCTCCACCTGGCGACACGCCATTTCCAGTTCTGGCTGGAGGGGCGCAAGTTCACCAAGTTTGTAGACCATAAGCAGCTGACGTACGCCATGACCAAGGTCTCTGAACCGTGGTTGGCCCGGCAGCAACAACAGCTGGCCGCAATCTCAGAGTTCACTACTGACATTCAACACGTTGCCGGTAAACTCAGTGTGGTGGCCGATTGCCTCTCGCGCGCATTGGTCACCCCGGTCTACGTGGGAATAGATTTCCCCGCCATGGCCGCGGAGCAAGCTGGGGACACAGACATTTGCACACTCCTGTCTGCGTCAACAGGGTTAAGACTGGAAAGCAGGGTGGTGCAGGAAGGATGCCCTCCCCTGCTTTGTGACGTCTCCACAGGCCGCCTGCACCCAGTAGTTCTGAGCTCGTGGCGCAGTTGTGTTTTTGAGTCGGTCCACTCCCTTTCACACCCGGGAGTGCACGCTTCAGTGAAACTAGTGGGAGCGAAATTCATCTGGCCGCGTTTGCGTAAAGAGATGAAAGAGTTGGCTGCAGCTTGCATCGCGTGCCAATGGGCCAAAGTGCACAAGCACACCAGAGCTCCCCTCGAGCCATTCCAAATCCTGGCTATGAGGTTCGACCACATCCATGTGGATCTGGTAGGACCCCTCCCGATGTCGCAAGGTTTCACACACCTTTTGACGATCGTGGACCACACCACGCGCTGGCCTGAAGCAGTCCCGCTGGCTTCTACTACGTTCACGGAGGTGGTGTGTGCTTTTTTGTCAGCTTGGGTGGCACGTTTCGGATCTCCATCGGACATCACGTCTGACAGAGGCCCACAGTTCATTTCGGAACTCTGATCCGTGATGGCCCAGAGGCTGGGAGTCAAAATTCACCGCACTACCACATACAACCCCCAGGCTAATGGGTTATGTGAGCGTTTTCATAGGTCGCTTAAAGCAGCGCTCAGAGCTTTGCTCACGGACACAAATTGAGTCGACCGCCTGCCTTGGGTTGTTTTAGGGTTGTGTTCTGCACCGAAGGAGGATATGGCAGCTTCCTCAGCAGAACTCTTTTTTTCCCAACCGCTGCGGATCCCCAGAGAACTTTTACCGGAAAACCCCGCGCCCAAGGCCGAGCCACCCACGGATTCTCTACGCAACACAGAGGTTGTGAGTGTACCGTGCCTGGCCCACCATTGCTTCCCCTGCACATTCGTCCCAAAAAGCTTGCAGAACGCCAGTTTTGTTTTCGTCAGGCACGATGCTCATCGGACCCCGCTGTGCCCATCACACGACAGACTGTTTAGAGTGTTGGAACCTGGGGCAAAACATTTCATGTTAGACTTGGGGAGATGTAGAGAGACCGTCTGCATTGACAGGCTAAAGCCCACTTTTGTGTTAGCAGATGAGCAGGTGGTGTTGGTCCAGGCTTCCCGGCGAGGACGTCCACCAATGGGGGCTCCGCAGGTTGGTGATTGCTCAGCAGGGACCGGCACTCGTGAAGAGGATGTGTGTCCACCCCCCCCTCTTTCCCCCCACAGACGGACGGGCCCTCCTGTGCGCCCCGCCAGCAGGGCAGTTCGACTGGATTGTCGACCCCCGCTATAGCTGCTATGGACGCGGGCTCAAGCCCAAAGGACGAGGGGGGGGGGGTGTTAAGGTCATTCTAGGTGTTCCGGGGGGGGGGGCGGTTGGACTTCTCCACCCAGAGATCAATGGACCAAGAGAGGAGACGTCGCCGGGGGGTCCAGACGGAACAGTAAAGGCTAGGCACCCCCTGGGGAGAGGAACAGATGCCGGGCTGCCAGGAGAGGAGTGAAATGTGGCACCTGTGTAATATCATGTTAATGCGCCACACAGGCTTTGTTATACACTTAATATGAGGTCGGAGCCTCGGGCCACCATGCATATAATTAAAGATATACAAGAGAGATGCACAGTGGTCTGGGAGCTCTTTTTGTGATCATGTTCTGTTAGAGAGAGAAAAAAGTCTGTGTTGATCAGCTCGTTGCCTCACCTGCATCATTCCCTCTACAATATAAATCTATATTTATGGTAATACATAGCTGAGTATATTGTCCACTTGTAGCACCTTGGGAGAGTCAGATTTCTAGCATCTCAGACGAGAGACAGTGAATAAGCATGGGAGACAAAAGAGCAGGAGTCTCCTGGTGAGAGAGCGAGAAGGAGTCAAGGATGTAGGGGGTTGAATGCAGTGTGATGCAAATGTCCTGTTGTGTGTGATGTAAGCCGTGAAACTTAAGAGGAGAGTCTCTGGTAAAAAGTTCAGTCTGTTCTGTGCTCGTGAGATGTGAGTGTGAAATAAATCATTTTGAAATGAATCTGCCTGTGATTTTACACACTCCACACACTCAGGTTAAGTGCCAGTGGATACTAGTATACTGTACAATACAATAATCTTTAACCTGCAATCAGAATTTACATATTAAAATTTAAAAATTCTAGAAATATATAACCAGTGCATTGATGTGGCCCAGCTTTGCCCCAAACAATCCCAGGATACTTTGCCGAATGCATCACGAGCAGCCGCCATCATGCATTTGTGAAAAGGTCCATTGAGTCGCTGAGTGTTTTGGGTGTACTAATATGGCGGCCCGGTGGCTTCACTAGGCTCTGTACTAACTAATGGGGCGTGAGCTATCCAGGTTTTTCATACAGATCAGTGGTACAGTTCTGAGTGAAGCTACCTGGCTGCCATGTTCGTACACCCAAAACACTCAGCGAGTCAATGGAGAATGAATGGGTTTAGTAGTAAACAGTGCCACTTTTACCTAAATAACTTCCCAAAGAATTAATAGATTTTGAACTTCTTGGTATGGAGACACAGTTTATAAACTTGTGCAACCAGTGAACTATAGAAATTGAGTTGACATTATGTTTAGCGGCCGTGGGATGGCTGGATAATCGGAAAAGTCAAGCCAAGGCAAGTAGTTCTGTGAGCCATGCATGCAGTAAGTGTGTTTCGGCATGTCATCTTAATAACAGTCCTAATAATAGTCCTATATCAGTAAATTAAAATATCATGCAGTGCTTTAATCTTGCTATTAAGTGCCTAGGCCTAATCACCTCCGCCAAGGAGGTTATGTTTTCATCAGCGTTGGTTTGTCTGTCTGTCTCTCTGTCTGTTTGTTAGCAAGATAACTCAAAAAGTTATGGACGGATTTTCATGAAATTTTCAGAGATTGTCAGAAATGGGGTATCCTACAGATGATTACATTTTGGTGGTGATCTGGATAACCGTCTGGATCCAGGAACAAAATAAACACTGTATGGGGGGAACTGTGGCGCTTGGCGGAGGTCTGCGCTCTCCGAGTGCTTTTCTAGTTTAATTTGCAAAATATGGGATCACAACCTTTTCACAAAGGTCCTATTTAAATTGAGGTCAAATTTGAGGAAAAAGGACTCACATATTTTCTGTGATGACGTAGATCAGGGATGGGAAACTGGCGGCCCACCCCCTTATCCACTGCAGCCCGCCAGTCCATTTCCAAAAATCAATTATTTATTTATATCACGTTTGCCATATTTAGAACCACATTCTCTTAACTGGCCCAGGCACCAAGTTGTGCCATAACCCCCTATTGGTCAAGATTTTTTTCAAGAAAATATTCAGTTCAGATGTCAGCTTTCCAAAGCTATAACTTGAAAGTGGTAAGAGATAATGGCTTACGGTCAATTAGAAAGATGTAGAATATGATCCAAAGTTTGAGATAGGAGTAAATTTACGCATCTATTTTGCATAATGCCACGGCAGCCATATCAAATTGCATAACTTTCGGTCAAAAGTGGACTCTGGACATATTTACACAAAGAATAGTTCTGCATTTTGTCACCGCTTCTTGTTTTGGGCATTTTGTTATCATATCTTCAAAGTATATGGACCAGAAAATCAGTACAATGCAGTACAGTGTAAACAAACACAACACAGTCACTTACCGCTGGTGAAGGCGGCTTGCTCGCTTTGTCCTTTTGCGGCATCCTGGTCGGTATTTTCTCTTCTGTCGGTCATTTTATTTTTCCCCCTCACATCCAGAAACTGTTTTGATTATTCCACCTCAATTTCCCTTTTATTCCACCACAATTTATCTGATATGATTGTTGTCTAGTGACATGGTGTTGGAGGCGACAGCAGGTGAACATCAGGCAGCTTCGTGCACCCTCTGTTATAACAAAATGTAAACATTTACCTTCATAAGCTAAATAATCTCTTTTTAGAATTATAGTTGGCAAATTTGGGAGCAAATGCTCCTCCGCCCGCAACCGAGTACATCCCCAGCCATTGGTAACATCCATATGTGTTTGTTTAAAAACTTCTTCCTCTCTGGTGTCAAGAAGGATGCTTCTATGTCCGCCATGATTCCTCCAAAGCAAGAGCAGTAAGTTATACATGTCTGCCAACTTGTGAGGTGGAATCCTTTGTACAACTTGAATCAACTGGGGAGTTTTTTGGCCACGTCATAAAACATCATCTGACAGGTGCAGAGCTGCGCTGTGCCGATAGGGGTGCAATCTGTCCATGAAATCCTGCCAGTTTAAGGGTTAAATGCAATTATAGAGTCTGCCAGCAGAGGGAGTGCTAATTGAAACCTAGGTGCCATTCTGTGCAAGCGGTCAAGCCAGAGAGCGAGCGTGAGGGAGCCACAGATGGAACAGTGCACCAGCGGAGAACGCATTTTTAAGGTATTGTAATGTCGGGGCTGTGATAAGGGGCAGAGATTCTCCCGGCATGTTTTGCGATGCGGAGGATTCAAAGTTTGCTATTATTCCTGTGTTCTAACCAGTTTTGTTGTGCCATCATAACTGTGTTATAAGACCAGTTGTGACAGTGTTGTTTTCGCTGTGTGTGAGAGATTATGTGTCTGTGTCACCCTGAGTGAGATGAGTGTCTGTGTGAATAACCTCCCCTCCGTTCTGTGTAATGAGTCAGTGAAGAATAAATGCCTATATGTCACAAATCTTCTCTCATTATTTGTGTGAACCCTTGAAATGTCACACTGGTGTCAAGAGTGGGATTATTGAGAGATGGAAGCAAGGATCAAGATTCGGTAGCTCGAGCGGCTCATCGCCCAGATGGAGATGGGGATAGACAACAGAGCAGACACATCAGCCCCCAGTGCTGCTTGCCATGACAAATGGGGAAGCGGACCAGACGGAGCAAGTGTACCCCACTTTCTGCCTTTTTCAAGGCAGGGTTGCACCAGCGATTCCACTGCAACCAAAGGCAGTGATCGACAGGGAGGCGACCGTCCCACCGACCCACCAGCCGGCCAAGCTTTCCTGCTTTGGTGGCGAAACCCTGCTGGACGATTATCTGGTCCAGGTTGAACTGGCTGCTGCACTGAATGGCTGGACACTCAAAGAGACAGCTGTACAGGTTGCGCTGGTCCTGGAGGATGGAGCTCTCTGCACGCTGTCTGATCTCTGGCCTGAGAAATGTCACAGCTGGCCAGCACTACAAGAAGTGCTCTGGAGGTGGTTCGGGAGAGCGACCCATGCTGATCATGCCCAGGAACAGCTGGCCAGCCGCCGGCAAGACAACAGAGAGAACCTGGGACCCTATGCAGCGGACGTACAGCTGCTGACACAGTGTGGCTACCCGGATTTCGAGCCTGAGGTGGTGGAGAAGCTCACCCTACAGAACTTCGTCCAAGGGCTCCGCCCAGCCCAGCTCCAAGAACACATCCGAATTCATGCACGAGCTGCTGGGAGACAGCCGTGGCAGAAGCAAAGCGGGTGGGGCCAATGATGGATTATGCAGTTGATGTGTCATCACCAAGGCAGAGAGCTTTCCAGGCCACAGCTGAGAGCAAGGATGAGGAGGAATTGGAATTGTACCAGACCACAGCTGCGTGGCCAGCAAGAATACAACGATGGCGGCGCGAGGAGGGATGCTTCTGCTGTGGGGAACCAGAACACATCACGCATTACTGTCCTGCACCCATGTCGCGACAACCAGCCTCTTCACCAGCTTTAACCCTAGACCGAGGTGGCACAGATGAGGACCTGCCGCCTCCCACAGACATTTTCCCCGATGCACGGCTGGGCCGACTTGGACACACACCAGGGCTGTACCTGCAGTGCAGCCTGGTCAGCACACCAATCTGGGCCCTGATCGATACCAGTTCCACAATCTCCCTGGTCTGACCCGGGGTGCTGCCAAGTACAGATGGACTTGGACCACAAGGGTGGGAACCCACCAGGCACTGCGTCACCACACCATCAGTGAGCATGCCGAACTGGGAGGGCGATGAGTCCTTGTGGTGGGAGTGGCCGGTCAGAACACAAACCACCTGTTCTGGCTGTCTGGCATCCAAGACCCCTACATCATTGGACTAGATCTGCTCACAGCATGGGGCGCAAAGATCGACACTGCCAGCTCTTCTCTTCTGCTGGGGGTTCAGACCATCACACTCTGTGGCAAGAGCCAGATGAGGAACCAGGAGGCCCCCGTGATCGAAGGGCTGGTGCCATCAGCGCAGGCCAAGGATTGTGACCCATTGGTCTCATGGGCTCTCCAGACCGTTACGGCCCAGGATAGCACAGCGGCTCACAGCTCTTCTTCAGGTCACTACTGGCCGAGGTGTTGTTGGGACATGAAGCTCCATGTCCACCACTGTGACACCTGCACTGCTCAGAAAGGGCCGTCTCAACAATCCCACACCCCCTTGCAGCAGTATGAGGTGGACGGCAAACCAGGGTTGGATTATTTGTTTCACTTGAGAGAACGTCTGCACATGGTACACAAACTGGCTCAGGAGACCCTGGTAGTGGGGGGGAGTCAATAGAAGTGAGTGTACGACTCCCGCTGCCAGAGGAGGGACTTTGCACCCGGAGATTAGGTCTGGGTTTTCTGCCCTAAGCGGAAAAAGGGACTGTCACCAGAGCTGGCGAGGCACTCGTTGGGACTGTGCTTGATCCTACACAGACTGTCGAATGTAGTGTACAAAGTGATTCTGCAGAAGAGGAACCGGGTGGTGATGCTTCACCACAACCGCTTTGCCCCGTACCAGCCAGCTGCCCCATGGGTGGCTGAGCCAGAGGCTCCATCCCCACCGGGGACCCCGGCTGAGGCTCGGGTGAACTGTAACAGGCCTGTACATGCTAGTCGCCAACAACGGTGGTCGCCCCAATGCCTGGATGGATTTGTAGTGGACTTTTGTGTTGAACTTATTATTCTGGGGACAGAAACCAGTCCGGGGGGGACAGTGTAATATCGGGGCTGTGATAAGGGGCAGGGATTCTCCAAGCATGCTTTGCACCATGGAGGATTCATAGACTGTTATTATCCGTGTGTTTTAAGTGTTATTGTTGTGCTGTGGAGAAAGTAAACAGGCGAGGCAGCAAGCTGGACGACACATGAACTTTATTCTTTCTCCAACATCAAGTACAGTAAAAGAGCTCCCAGGTCTCTGTGCATTCTTCTTTTATACCTTTAATTCCATGCATTGACACCCGGAACATCCGACCATAATACATTGTTTAGAACAAAGACCTGTGTGGCACATTAACATGACATAACGCCGGCACTGCTCTCGCACCCTTTCCTCTTCCCGTGGCTCTGGCAGTTCCTCCTCTCCCGGGGGGGGGGGGGGGGCACATAGTCCTTACTGTCCCTTACTGTCCTGTCTGATGCCCCCAGTGACACTTCCTCCTTCAGTCCATTGTTCCCCCTTTCTCCAGCTGCCTTCTCTGGGTGGAGAATCCCCCACCTGTACCACCACACAGGCCCCCCTGAACACCTAGAAGAGGCACTCACCCCTCCCCCATCCTTTGGGCTTGAGCCCGCGCCCATAGTGGCTGTAGCGGGGGGGTCGCCGATCCAGTCGAAGTACCCTGCTGACGAGGAGTACAGGAGGGCACATCAGTCTGTGGAGGGAAAAAGGGGGAGGGGACACATCAGCTTCATGGGCGCAGGTCCCTACCGAGGAAACACCAACTTCCGGAGCCACCAATAGTGGGCGCCCGTGCCGGGGAGCTTTGGCCAACACCACCTGCTCGTCTGCCAACATAAAAGTGGGCTTCAGCCTGTTGATGCAGAGGGTCTCCCTACACCCCCCCAAGTCTAACACAAAATGTTTTGCCCCAGGTTCCAACACCCTGAACGGTCCATCGTACAGTGGGCACAGTGGGGTCTGGTGCGCATTGTGCCTGACAAAAACAAAACTGGCATTCTGTAAACTCTTGAGGACGGAAGTGCGGGGAAAACAATGGTGGGCTGGGCCCGGTACGTTAAAAGCCTCCGTGCTGCACAAAAAATTGTGCGGGCAGATCAGCCTCAGGCGCAGGGTTTTCTGGTAAAAACTCTCCAGGGATCCGCAACGGCTGAGAAAAAAACGAGTTCCGCCAGGGAGGCTGCCAAATCCTCCTCAGGCATGGAGTGCAACCCTAAAAGAACCCAGGGCAGGTGGTCAACCCAATTTGAGTCCATGAGCAAAGCTCTGAGCACTGCTTTAAGCAACCTATGAAAACGCTCGCATAACCCGTTAGCTTGGGGGTTGTACACAGTAGTGCGGTGAATTTTGACCCCCAGGCTCTGGGCCATCATGGACCAGAGTTCCCAAACGAATTGTGGACCCCTGTCAGAAGTGATGTCCGACGGGGATCCGAACCGTGCAACCCAAGCCAACAAAAAAACACGAGCTACTTCCACGGACATGGTAGAAGCCAGCGGAACCACTTCAGGCCTGTGCGTGGTTCGGTCCATGATTGTTAAAAGGTGCGTGAAACCTTGCGACAGCGGGAGGGGTCCCACCAAATCCACATGGACATGGTCGAATCTCCTGGCCGGGATTTGGAAGGGCTCGAAGGGGACTCTGGTGTGCTTGTGCACTTTGGCCCGCTGGCACACGACACAAGCTGCAGCCAACTCTTTCATGTCCTTGCGCAAGCGCGGCCAGACTAATTTCGCCCTCACTATCTTCATTGAAGTACGCACTCCCAGATGCGAAAGGGAGTGGACTGACTCAAAAATGCAGTAGCACCAAGAGCTTGGAACCACCGGGTGTGGGCGGCCGGTGGAGATGTCGCAGAGCAAGGGAAGGCACTCTTCTTGCACCACCCTGCTCTCCAGCCTTAACCCAGTAGGCACTGACTGAAGCATGCAAATGTCCGCGTCCCCAGCTTGCTCTGCAGCCATAGCAGGGAAATCTATTCCCATGTAGACCGGGGAGACTGAAGCGAGTGACAGACAATCAGCCACGATGTTGAGTTTACCGGCAATGTGTTGAATGTTGGTTGTAAACTCCGAGATTACTGCCAAATGCCATTGCTGCCGGGCCGACCACGGTTC
Organism: Pholidichthys leucotaenia; assembly: GCA_020510985.1. Lineage (NCBI taxonomy): Eukaryota > Metazoa > Chordata > Actinopteri > Cichliformes > Pholidichthyidae > Pholidichthys > Pholidichthys leucotaenia. The sequence continues at coordinate 153,520,823 of CM035838.1, forward strand.
CGAGACCTTGGACATCACGTATGTCAGCGGCTTATGGTCCACGAATGCGGTGAACTCGTGCCCTTCTAGCCAAAATTGGAAATGGCGTGTCTCCAGGTGTAGAGCCAACAACTCTCTGTCGAACGTGCTGTATTTGCATTTGTTGTCGCGAAAAGTTCGACCAAAAAATGCGAGTGGCTGCCATGAACAGGAGACGTACCACTCTATCACTGCTCCTATGGCAACATTAGACACGTCTGTAGTGAGCGCTATCCGTGCCGACGGATCTGGATGGGCAATCAACGCGGCATCCGCCAGCACTATTTTGGCATCTGTGAAAGCCTGGACTCACTCGGGAGTCCAGTCGATGTTTTCCTCGGGTTTCTTTTTTTTCAGCACGGCATACAACGGCTGCATCAGCTGGGCTGCACAGGGAAGGAAATGGTTATAAAAATTGACCATTCCCAAAAACTCCTGCAGGGCTCTCATGGTCTGCGGACGTGGAAAGTCTGATATGGTGCACACCTTATCAAGTAGTGGAATCGTGCCCTCCAACGAAATGTGGTGGTCCAAAAAATCAATCACTGGCACACCAAACTGACACTTTGCTGGGTTCACTATAAGTCTGTGTGCTTCCAACCTCTGGAAAACCCTCTTGAGATGGGTGATGTGCTCCTCCTTAGACACACTAGCTACCAGAATGTCATTTAAGTAGACAAAAACAAAGGACAAGTCGTGAAGCACTGCGTCCATCATCCTCTGGAAAGTCTGCGCCGTGCCTTTTAATCCGATCGGCATGCGTAAAAACTCAAAAAGGCGTTATTACTGTTGTTTCTGGAACATCTTCAGTGCACACCGGGACCTGATGGTATCCGTGGACCAGATCCACTTTTGAAAAAAATACGCGCCTCGGCCAGGTGCACGGAAAAACCCTGGATGTGCGGAACTGGATCATGATCGCATTCCGTGGCATTGTTCAAGCACCGGAAATTGCCGCACGGTCGCCACGACCCGTCGGCTTTAGGCACCATGTGAAGCGGGGATGCCCACGAGCTGTTGGAGCGCCTGATGATGCCCAACTGCTCTAAGTTGGCAAACTCCTCGTGCGCGCTGGCCAGTTTAGCCGCATCCAGGTGCCAAGGATGTGCGAACACCAGTGGGCCTTTTGTAGTTATGAAATGTTCGACCCCGTGTTTCATTATCATAGCCAAAAATGTTGCTACCGTGAGTGCTGGGAACTGTACGAGTAAATGTTGGTACTTACCCCCTGGAGCTATAACATTAGCCAGTGTTGTTGACCCAGCTCCCCGAGCTGTGCAGGGGAGTGAGGAAAAAGCGACAGCGTCCACTCATCGCCTATTAGCAACATCGACTAACAACCCATAAGCACATAGAAAGTCTGTGCCTAAAATGGGGGCAGCACATGCAGCTATCACAAAGTCCCACTGGAAATTGCGTCTGTGCAAGCATATTGTCAGTGTCCATTCGCCAAACGTCCTGATGGTGGATCCGTTGGCAGCTGTGAGCCCAGGACCGCTGCCTCCTGCCAATCTGTCTGCATTGACTGGCAGGATGAGGCTCTTTTGGGAGCCGGAGTCTACCAAAAACTGTCTCCCCGAACGTGTGTCCGTGACATAAAGCAGTTTGTTCCTGTCGCCAGGGGTTGCAGCTCCAGCTGAATGCCTAACGTGCTGTCTTCCCGGCTTCTTGAATTGGCATGGCGACAGGCAGCGCTGGGCAGTTGAGCCAAAATGGCGATGATAAAAACAAATCACCCCGTTCCTTCGTCTCCTGGTGTCTGTCTCAGCTACCACCAACGGCTTGTCGACCTCGCTGGAGTCCCTCATGGATGCCGGTGCCACTGCCTGCACGCTGAGAGTTCTGGTTGCCAAAATGATGCCGTCCACTTCTTGCGCCAGCACGCGGTAGTCCTTGGCAAACAGCCGCGGTGAGTTGGCCAGGATCACCCTCACTGTAGCCGGTAGGTTCCTGAGGAACAAGTGGGTGAACAGGAAAGATTAATTATCCTTCCCCCTCAGCAGCAACTTGCTCTCCATGAGCTCGACTGCTGATCTGTCAACTAACTCCGAACGCGTTAGGAGTCTCTCTGCCCTCTCACTGTCAGAAAGGGTTTAGCGCTGGAGTAGCATCCTCTTGAGCACTTCATATTTCCCCTGGGCCGGGGGGTCCTGGAGGAGGCTCATCACCTGTTATGTAGCGCGTGCATCCAGTGCAGCAACCACGTAGTAATACTTGGTGTTGTCCGTTGTTATCCCACAGAATGAGAACTCGGCTTCTATGTGCAAGAACCACGTGGTTGGGGTGTGAAGCAAGAAGCCTGGGAGCTTGACTGAGATAGAGCACGTGGCGCTGGTGCTCTCCCTCCAGGCAGTCTCCAGGGCGGTGCTCGGCTCACTTTCCACGGCACGTCTTGGAGTCACCAATGTGGAGAAAGTAAACAGGCAAGGCAGCGAGCTGAATGACACACAAACTTTATTCTTTCTCCAACATCAAGTACAGTAAAAGAGCTCCCGGGTCTCTGTCTCTTTTATACCTTAAATTCCATGCATTGAGACCCAGAACATCCGACCATAATACATTGTTTGGAACAACGACCTGTGTGGCACATTAGCATGACATAACGCCGGCACCACTCTCACACCCTTTCCTCTTCCCGTGGCTCCGGCAGTTCCTCCTCTCCCCAGGGGGCGCATAGTCCTTACTGTGGCATCTGATACCCCCCAGTGACACTTCCTCCTTTGGTCCATTGTTCCCCCCTTCCCCAGCTGCCTTCTCTGGGTGGAAAATCCCCCACCCGTACCACCACAGTGCCATTATTACTGTGTTATAAGACCAGTTGTAATAGTGTTGTTTTTCCTGTGTGTGAAAGATTATGTGTCTGTGTCACCCTGAGTTACATGAGTGTCTGTGTGAATGACCTCTCCTCCGTTCTGTGTAATGAGTCAGTGAAGAATAAATGCCTATACGTCACAAATCCTCTCATTATTTGTGTGAACCCTTGAAATGTCACAGTATGTTCCCTGCTGAGACTGCATTAATAGGCTGTAAACAGCAATAGATGTACAAAGTAGGTTGCTTTTAAACAAGAATGAGTACTACTGAGGAGCTGTGGCATTTATTCTTGTTTGGCAGGTGAAGCCTCATGGAGCTCAAAGGCTTTTCTTCTAATTGTGCAGAAAAAGATTCAAAGCTTTGAGTTTTTTTCTAAAGCGCGAACTAAAGCACTGACAGTTTTAATCCCATGTCAGCAGTAAAAGTTCAGAGACTGGTCGTTTGATTCAAAGCTTTGAGGTTTATTTCTAAAGAGTAAGACTGAAGCACTAACAGTTTCAATCCCATGTCAGCATTAAAAGTTCAGAGATTCCTGTGATGATCAGGCTAGCGTGCTCCCCCACCTCTCCTGTTCCTGTTTTCCTGGCTCCAGAACATTAGAGTCTAGACACATCTGCGTGATTACACACTTGCTGCATCTGATAAGCCAACGTATTTAAGATCCGGCGTGTGGAGAGCTCATCACTGGATCATCTGGGTTTGCAGCCACAATTTAAAGTAGAACTGAACCCACCTTTTGGCGCAAAAAGTAGAATAGCAGATTAATTCCTTATTACCTATTGTATTTTTCAACACATAAAAGAAATTTTTAGGCCGTGCGATGGCCAAGCTATAAGCCGATAAACTTTTGCCTCTGGCTGGCAGTGCCAAACAAACCGGAAGTAGTGCAGACGACGCTGCGTGACGTCATGAGTGTGATCCCTAAACAAAACAACAATGACAGATGATAGCAGTTCCAGCAGTCAAGAACACCAGAGTTTTCAGAGTGAAGAGGCATTCAGGATCGGTGACAAGACAGAGGAGGATGCAGGAGTGTGGCAGGTGGCAGGCGTGCACAAGGGCGAGCCCGGCAGACAGCGACCTGATGCACCTGTGACAGCAGCTGGCAGACAGCGATGCAGAGGTGAGGTCCGCCGCCGGGGAATACACCTGTGCACAGGGGAGAGACTGGAAAGGCAAAGGTAGGTATGCTTACGCTGTAGATCTTGCTGGGAGATGAGGGGGTTCCTCTGCAGCAAGAGGGCTGAAGGAATCAGATGGCTTCATGCCGAAGCCCAGGGCAGAGTGGCTTATATCCCACGCTGCTGACGAGGCGCAAGTGTGCGTGCAGCTGGCGCCGCTAATGAGCGGCGAGTTGTAACATATCCAGCCTGTGTTGTGTTGTAGCTTAGTTTTCTTTTTTCTCTGTCACATTTTGTCTTAGTTTTGTTTTGAATTGTAATCGCTCTTGCCTGTTTTCTCTTTTGAATTCTTGGATGGAATATGGGTGGGCAATATAAGCTGCGGCTTCAGCCATCACCCATTTCGGATAACTTACGTTGAATTGTATAATCAGATGAGTCATTGTTCAATTTGACCTTGTTGTTATATCATTCAGTTTCTTTCAACCTGTACTGTACTATCCGAAATAAATAAATTCATTCATTCATTCAAAAAATTGGGCTATGTATTACAATACTTCTACAGACTATAGTGGCAATACACATGAACAGAACTGGCCTCTGCATTTGACTGTGCTATTTATAAATACAGTGATCCCTCGCTACTTCACGTTTCACCTTTCGCGCCCTCAGTGCATCGCAGATTTTTCAAAAATATTCATCAAAAATTCAAAATTGAGAAAAAATGGCACGAAAGTTGCCCGGGCGCTAGCAGAAGGCAGGGAGACTACATTAGAACATCAGGTATCAACATGGAGAGCCTGCACAACTCAAAATCCACCTCTCTGACCACCGCTCCACTCCTCTCCGCCCACCTCTTCACCGCTCAGGAATCTCGCAAGCTGATTGGCCGAGACGTTTTACCCAGCTTCTCTCCCTGCAGAGCGCCCATACCCAGCGAAGGAAGACCGCATTCATTGTTCTTTATCGCTCGTGTTGCTTCGTGGCACTTTTCGCTGTTCTCTTGTGCCTTTTTGTGCAAAATAGTGCTTGTGACGCCCTTGGGGGGGGGTGAGGCTACTTCGCGGTTTTTCACTTTTCGCGGTCGGTTCTGGTCCCCATTAAACGCGATAAGTGAGGGATCACTGTAATATCTATATCTAGAAACGCATTGCTTCCTGGTCGCTTTTCCTCCCCCTTTCTTTTCTTTCGTCGCCATGACAGCTTTCCTTGGCCACTGAACAGATCTTCCCAGGTGTTGGAAGTGTTTTGTAGTCGACTATCACGACAAAATGCACCAAAAACAACCAGTGTCGACGTGCTCGCAATGGTAAACATGGAGGACTGTGTCACACTCGTGACGTCACGCGGAACTCCGGCTGCACTTCCGGTTAATCGGCGGATTTGTCTGATTTTTCAGGGCGGGAAATTCAAAATCGCGATTTTCTCCAAGATTCCGGGATTTGTGGAGGGGGTGCCAATGATAAATTATCTTTATAATTGTATGTACTATCACCCAGTGCCGTTCAATGCCGTTCAGTTCAGTTCTACTTTAAGTCTAAGCTTTGTCTTGTTGTTATTAAGTTACCTGTGCACTCATCTTGTTTCTCCTGCTCTTCAGGTTGCTGCCACCCGCAGGTGTGTCTCCAGAGCTGATCACGCTCGCCTGACCAGGAAGATCCACGACGTCCACCCAGGTCTCTGCCTTCCCCTGTTCCCTGGTCCTCGCAGAAGCTCCCTGCTGTACTCTGCTGCTCTCGTAGTAAGTGTGCTTTCCCGCATTATTCTCCCTTTGTAGAATCTGTCCCTAATGACCTCTGTCTGCTCTCTCCCATAGGCTACGTGCGCCCCAGGGGGCACCTGTCTTGTTGGAAACTGAAGTTGGCATTTTTGTGTTTCATTTTTTTTAGTTTATACACTTTTATTTCCTGTTGTGTTTTCAATAAACTTGTTATCCGAGTCTGAGTGATCATTCTGGCAGCTCTGCGTTTGAGTCTAACCTTGTTCTGAATCATAACAGAATGATCCAGCCCGGATCAAGGCTCAGCAAGCGCTCGGCTGAGCGATCAGTCAGCACTGTGGTGCTTGGAGGCCACGGAACGCCGGGTCATGTTTCTTTTTGAGCAGTTAGAGACCGTTACCCAGCAATTGGCCACCATCACCGAGCACCTGGATCGGCTTCCTGGTGCAGCTTCTCCCCCTGCACCTGCTGCTCCGGCAGTGTCTGCCATCTGCAGGAACATCTCTGTTCCTTCGCCTGCCCCCTGTGGGGGAGAGGTAGGGGGTGCAGAGGGTTCCTGCTCCACTGCTGGCTTTATTTTCAGCAGGTGGAAGGGGAGTATAGGGATGATGTGGTGAAAATCCATTTCATGACCTTGATGCTGTGAGACCAGGCGCTTAAGTGGGCACAGCCCGTCTTGAGCAGCCCGGACAGACCCCTATACACATACCAGCGGTTTGTGATGGAATTCTCCAAGGCATTCAACTATTCAGAGAGTGAGGGGAACACAGTTAGCCAGCGGATGGAACTTTGACAGGGAGGCCAGTCAATAGCCGACTTCTCTGTCGAGTTCTGGGTTGCTGCGGCCAACTCCGGATGGAATGACGTTCCTCTATGCAGCGCCTTCCTCTGGGGCCTAGATGCGTACATACGCAATGAGATGGCTATCCGCTCATCCCCCTTCTCTCTGGATGAGATGATTACGCAGGCAGTAGCCCTTGATAATTGGTTTAGGGAGCATACGAGGGAGCAGGTGGCCACTGCTTCCCCGTTCACTTCATGGCCGGTCCCCCCGACCTCTGATGTTGTTTTGCCGGCATTGTTACCGGAGTCGATGGACCTCGGGAGGGTCTGTCTGACTCCAAGGGAGCACTGGCATCGCAAGAGGGTGGGGAAGTGCATTTATTTTGGGGTCCCTGGCCACGCAATGTTGGAATTTCCGATTCGGCCCAGGAGGCCCAGTCTGTCAGTCACCGTGGGGGGGCTGGGGGGAGGGCCTTCATCAAATTCCCCTAACTGTTTTGAATTTCCGTTCCTTGTCCAGTTACTGGGGGCCGAGTTCAAAACCTCCACTCTGATTGATTCTGGAGCGGAGCAAAATTTCATCCAACAGGCCATGGTCCGTAAATTACAGATACCCACCAGGAATGTTCCAACACCTTTGTCAGTCTCAATGGTTTCGGGCAGCACCATTGCAGTGACTACTGAACAGACGGAGCCCATTTTTCTCATTCTGCCTGGTAATCACCGCAAGACTATTCAGTTTTACGTCCTGCCCCAATCTAACCCCACCATGATCCTGGGGTATCCGTGGCTCCGCACCCATAACCCCATTATAAACCGGAGTCAGGGCCCCATTTCGTCCTGGAGCCCTTTCTGTCTCTCGTCTTGTCTCCAATTGGCTGCATGCTCACCTTCACTCCCGATCTCCTCCCCTTTGGCTGAGCTGGTGGATCTCAGCTCCGTGCCCGAGGTTTATCATGACTTAGGGGAGGTCTTTAGCAAGTCTGGGGCCCTATCTTTACCACCTCACTGGGGCTATGACTGTGCTATCGATCTCCTCTCGGGCATGTGGCTGCCACCCAGCCAGCTCTACAGTTTATCTGGGCTGGAGAGGGAGACGGTGGAGACCTACATTAAAGACTCCCTTAGCGCTGGCATAATTCATCCATCGTCTGCCCCTCTCGGCATGGAGTTCTTCTTTGTAGGAAAGAAGAACAGGTCTCTGTGGCTGTGTATTGATTACTGTGAGCTTAACGTGATCACCTGGAAGGACAAGTATCCACTGCCCCTTATCAATCAGCATTTCAGTTACTTCAGTGGGCACGTTTTTTTCACCAAATTCGACCTCCATAATACATATCATTTAGTCCACATTCGTGAGGGGGATGAGTGGAAGATGACGTTCAAAACACCACTGGACCATTTTGAATATTTGGTCATGCCATTCGGGCTGACCACTGCCCCTGCCGTCTTCCAGCGGTTAATTAATGATGTCCTGCAAGATATGGTGAACCAGTTTGTGTTTGTTTATTTGGACGACACTTTTATTTTTTTCTCACACCCTGGAGGAGCACATAGTCCACGCTCGGTCTGTCCTGCAGCAGTTCCTGGAGAGCCAGTTTTTTGTGAAGGCTGAGAAGTGCGAATTTTCCACTTGCTCAACTTCATTTTTGGGGTTCATCATCGCCAAAGGCATGGTAAAGACGATCCGGTGAAAATCAAAGTGGTAGTAGACTGGCCGACCCCTCAGTCCAGGAAAGACCTCCAACGCTTCCTGGGCTTCGCCAGCTTCTACAGCCGATTTATCTGAGACTACAGTAAGGTGGCACAACCATTTGCACAGTTGATGTTGACCAAAAGTCCATTCAAGTGGTCCGAGGCCGCTGAACGAGCTTTTGTGACCCTGAAAGGCCTTGTCACCAACGCGTGCGTCCTGGTGCAGGTGGATCCCGTGGAGCAGTTTGTGGTCGAGGTGGATGCTACTGAGTCGGGGGTGGATGCTGTCCTCTTCTAGCGCTCCTCCTCCAACCAGAAGCTCCATCCATGCATGTATTTCTTCTGGTGGTTAATGCCAGCCGAGAGGAATTATGCTGTTGGGGATCGCAAACTGTTGGCCATTCAGCTGGCGTTGGAGGAATGGAGACACTTGCTGGAGGGAGCTAGTCAACCAGTTATTGTCTGGACCGACCATAAAAATTTAGAATAGCTTTGGTCGGCCAGACGGTTGAATTCTTGGCAGGCTCGGTGGGCCCTGTTCTTTAATAGGTTTAATTTATTCATTTCGTACTGCCCAGGGTGCCGCAACGCCAAGGCTGATGCTCTCTCACGCCAGTTTTCTCCCGACTCCTCCTTCTCCACGTCCTCCTCCGCAGCTGCTGCATCTCCCCTGGAGACTATCCCCCCCCCCTCCTGCTTTCTTGGGACACTCCAGTAGGAGACAGAGCAGAGGGTCTAGCAGGTGCAATCATCGGAACCCGTCCCAGACGGAGGCCCACCGGACCGGCTGTATGTCCCCACAGCGTTACAGGGAGAGGTGATTAAGTGGGGACATACCAGCTTTTGTGCCTGTCATCCCAGCATATACAAGACTATTGACCTGCTGCGGAGTGTTTTGGTGGCCGACACTTGGGAGGGATGTGCGGGAGTACATCAAGGCCTGTCACACCTGTTCCACCAATAAAACAGACTCCCCACCGCGGGTCTCCTCCATCCTCTTCTGGTGCCGGGTTGCCTGTGGTCACACATTACTCCGGACTTCATTATGGGCTTCCCTCCATCCTGAGAGAACACGGTTATCCTGACGATAGTCAACCACTTCTCCAAGGCCATTCACCTGATTCCCCTCCACAAGTTACCATCTGCCACAGAGACTGCTGACCTTTTGACATAGCACATCATTCGGCTGCATGGTATTCTCATGGACGTCGTCTCGGACCAGGGGCCCCAATTCACATCCCAGATGTGCAAGGCATTTTTCCGCTTCTTGGGTTCAACCGCCAGCTTGACATCAGGCTACCATCCTCTAAGCAACGGTCTGGCTGAGCATGCTAATCAGTCTCTGGAGGCCACCTTAAGGTGCGTAGCATCTGCGAACCTGACCACCTAGAGCTCCCATTTGACCTGGGTGGAATATGCCCAGAACTTGGCGATCTCCTCCTCCACTGGGCTCACGCCATTCGAAGCGTCAGTGGGTTACACGCCACCTTTTCTGCCCATGGCAGATAGGGGCCTCACCATCCCATCCATTGAGGCCCATGCGCACTGGTGCTGGCGTCTGTGGAGGGCCACAAGAGCTGTCCTCCTTCACTCTGTCGTCGGCCTCCGTCGGTCTATGATGACCATGGAAGAGAATCCTAAACGTCTACTCTGCTGGAACAGCACCGCCTGTGGCTGAACAGGCCGATGCGCACCGGTGTTCTACCTTCCAGCGTTGGGCGTTGGTAGGATTCAAGCCTGGGCAGGAAGATATGGAGGACAAGATGTTACCCATGCAGCATGTCCCCCCTCTCCACATCACTGATGAATCCAAAGGAACAGCAGGGCTGCTATAGTTTGGCACTAGCGCCGTCGCAGGAGCTGCCAGAACGATGTTGAGCACAACAGAGAACTGCCTTAGGGGCTCCGACTCCGGATTTTTCCTCAGGGTTGACTCCCGAAGCCTTTCCCGTGACCGGGTGTGCCGCAAGGCAGCGGAGGTTTGAAATCAGGGTTTACCTTCCCCTAGATGGGCTACCTTCCCAGGTTGACGAGCCACCATCTACCCGAAGCATCTGGTTTTAAGGCGCCAGAGATCCGCCCTTGCCCCTTCTCCTATTAGTAAAAGCAGTTCCGCCGGGCTTAGAGACTAAACCACATGGGCAGGCTAGGAGTTGGTCTTAGTTGTCAGAGGCTTTTCGAGACACACGCCGTAAGGAGCATTTTATGAGCACTGGGAGCTTAACCCCAGTGCCGCTCCTGGCTATGACAACCTTGGAACCTTCACTCTGTGGAGTGCAATAAACAGTACACCAACCGCAGATGGGCACTGGCGCCGAAGTACACGGTGGGATAGAGGGTCTGGCTGTCCATTGACCAGATTCCGCTGAAAACGGAGTCCCGGAAGCTCTCCCCCCGCTATCTGGGCCTGTATACCATAAAGCGGTTGATCAATGGTGTCACCGTTCGGTTAGACTTGCCACCCTTTATGCACATCCATCCAACTTTCCACATCTCCAAGATCAAGCCACTCTCCAACAGTCCCCTCTTCCCTCCTCTGGATCCCTCACCGCCCCCCCAGATCACTGACGGCCAGAAAACGTATACGGTGGAGAGGATCGTAGACCTGCGTCGTCGGGGGTGGGGGTGCCAATACCTCGTTCATTGGAAAGGATACGGTCCGGAGGAGAGGTCATGGATCCTGGTTTCGTACATCCTCGACAAGCGCATGATATGGGCATTCCATCGGACCGACTGATGGAAGCCCAGTGGGATGCCAGGAGGCATCCCTTGGGGGGAAGGGGGGCACTGTGATGATAAGGCGAGTGTGCTCTCCCTCTCCTCCTGTTCCTGTTTTCCCGGCTCTGGAAGATTAGACACATCTGCGTGATTACACACTTGCTGCATCTGATGATCCAGCGTATTTAAGATCGTGTGGAGAGCTCATCGCTGGATCGTCTGGGTTTGCAGCCACGATTTAAGTCTAAGCTTTGTCTCGTCGTTATTAAGTTACCTGTCCACTCATCTTGTTTCTCCTGCTCTTCAGGTTGCTGCCACCCGCAGGTGTGTCTCCGGAGCTGATCACACTCGCCTGACCAGGAAGAGCCACGACGTCCACCCAGGTCTCTACCTTCCCCCGTCCCCTGGTCCTCACAGGAGCTCCCTGCTGTACTCTGCTGCTCACGTAGTAAGTGTGCTCTCCCGCATTATTCTCCCTTTGAAGAATCTGTCCCTAATGGCCTCTGTCTGCTCTCTCCCGTAGGCTACGTGCGCTCCAGGGGGCACCTGTCTTGTTGGAAACTGAAGTTGGCATTTTTGTGTTTCATTTTCTTTAGTTTATGCACTTTTATTTCCTGTTGTGTTTTCAGTAAACTTGTGAAACTTTTTATCCAAGTCTGAGTGATTGTTCTGACAGCTCTGTGTTTAAGTCTAACTTTGTTCTGAATCATGACCATTGGGGTCCTTGTAATTTGCTGATTTTTTTGTTCATTTATACCAGTGGTTCTTAAACTTTTTTTATTTCCCATTTTGGGGAGCAAGACAATTAACAATCCTATCTACCCACAGCTATTTTTTTTTGCACTGCCACACCCACAATGAATCCAAGAGCAAGCTAAGCCTTGTCATATTTCCTTTTCTTCTTGTTTTGGTTTGGTTTTTTTTGTTAATTATCATCCAGAAATGTTCTTTGCCCATCATTTTGATGGAGAGAGTTTTAAAAATTATGTCATGATAAAATTTTATCCATCCATCCAATCAATCTACTACTGCTTAATCCTTTTTGGGTCGGCGGGGGGGGGGGTAGCCCATCCCAATATCTTTGGGCGAGAGGCAAGGTACACGCTGGACAGATCACCAGTCCATTGCAGGGCAGATATCATTTTATCAGAAATTTTAATTCTAATATGATAAAACACTGAGTAGCTTTTATTTCTATTTGCATTTTCGGTTTTAATTGTAAAACTTTTGACTTTGCAGGAAATAATTCCACACACACAGACACACAGATGGAAGGTTTACATGTAAATCTGGCCCTCAGGAAGTGAGGAAAAGATTTTGTGGCCCTCACTATCACCAAAGTTGCCCATTCCTCATGTTGATCTAGGCCTTGCTATACATAGCCTATTTAACTAGTATATAGCCTACTTAACTAGTATAGACCTACAGTATCTCACAAAAGTGAGTACACCCCTCACATTTTTGTAAATATTTTATTATATCTTTTCATGGGACAACACTGACGATATGACACTTTGATACAATGTAAAGTACTCAGTGTACAGCTTGTATAATAGTGTAAATTTGCTGTCCCCTAAAAATAACTCAACACACAGCCATTAATGTCTAAATCGCAGGCAACAAAAGTGAGTACACCCCTAAGTTCAAATGTCCAAATTGTGCCCAATTAGCCATTTTCCCTCCTTGGTGTCATGTGACTCATTAGTGTTACAAGGTCTCAGGTGTGACTGGGGAGCAAGTGTGTTAAATTTGGTGTTATGCTGATGTATGCTGATGTATGCTGGTGTATGCTGATGACTCAGTTATTGTCAGTCTCCTCCAGGATGGTGAGAGTGGCCACGGCCCAGTAGTTGATGATTTTGTTCACTGGTGTGAGGATTCCTACCTGCAGCTGAATACGACAAAAACTAAAGACATGATTATTGACTTTAGGAGGAAAACTCCCAGGCACAAAGTCACCGTACTAAAAGGCCAGACCACCGAATGTGTACAATCCTATAAATATCTTGGGACGATTATTGATAGTAATTTAAACTTTGAAGAGAACTGTGAAAGGGTGTGCAAAAAGGGTCAGCAACATTTGCATTGCTTGAGAAAACTTGCATGCTTCCAAACTGACCGAACCATAATGACAATGTTTTATCGGGCTTTTATTGAATCTGTTTTATCCTTTTCTTTAGTGTCATGGTTTGCTCAGATAAAACTGAAACAGAGGAAATCCTTGGATCAGGTAGTTAGATGGTCCAGTCGTTTGCTTGGTGAGTCACAGCTGAGCCTGACATCCCTGTACACCAGACAAGAACAGAGAATGGCTACCTCCATTTTAAATGATGACTCCCACCCTTTGCACTGCAACTTTCAGCTTCTTCCCTCAAGACGGAGGTTTGCTGTCCCAAAAAGTAAAACCCAGTGCTACAAAAACAACTTTGTTCCTGCTGCTGTCAAAGAGTTGAACAAGTTGTAACAATATATTGCACATAATTTAGGTACCTATTTATTAACTCCATTTTATATTTACTTATTTTTGTAGGATGTTATTTGCGTTCTAAATATTTTATTGGGTTTTAGACCTTTGAGTTTTTAACCTCTTTGACTAGTTTTTAATTTTTTAATATGACCCTTCTCCCTTACCTCTGGTTTTTCTCTCATCTCTTTGTCTTTATACCCTGATTGATGGAGCCTTGAGTATTTTTATCATGTTTATAGTCAGCTTCATGTGGGCCTGTGTTTGTGTCTATGTTGAATGTAATTGTGGCTTGTAAATATGGATGTCACCAGACTGCAAAACAAATCTACCTACGCGTACAAATAAAGTAACCTGAACCTGTTATCGCTCTCACACTCTCTCATACTGGTCACTGGAAGTTCAACATGGGACCTCATGGCAAAGAACTCTCTGAGGATGTGAAAAAAAATAATTGTTGCTCTACATAAAGATGGCCTAGGCTATAAGATTACCAACTTCCCTGAAACTGAGCTGCAGCACGGTGGCCAAGACCATACAGTGGTTTAACAGGACAGGTTCCACTCAGAACAGGCCTCGCCATGGTCGACCAAAGAAGTTGAGTGCACGTGCTCAGCGTCATATCCAGAGGTTGTCTTTTGAAAATAGACATACAGTGGGGTAAAAAAGTATTTAGTGGACTTCCGGTTATGGCGGCCATGTAGGAAGACGTGTTTCACACTGCTCTGCTCTTGAAAATAAAAAAAAAAAATACTAAAACTCTCTTAATTGGAACAAAAACCCATCCTAGCGTTTTGGCGCGGATATGGTAAAGACTAAGGCTGGAAAATTAGGTGGAGGAAAAGGTAACTCGACAAAACAACCCAAGCTAACAGACTTCCACGCTCGAGGCAAAACAGAGAAAATTCCAGAGGCGATGGTGGAGGAGGGAGCCAGCGGCGGAGCGAGAACAGTTGAAGAGGGGACAAACGCAGTGCTCACTGCCATCAACTCCATGAGAACAGAGTTTTCGTCTAAATTTGACGGGATTATAACAGCGATAGAAGGAATGAGAAAAGAAATAAACGACTGCATGGAGCGAGTGTCCAGGCGGAGCTCCGAATTTCAAGCGCTGAAGATGACGTCACCAGCCTGCAAACTAATCTGCAAACACTGGAATTAAAATGTAAACGTCTGGAAGATAACGTCCTAGACTTGGAATCCCGCTCGCGACGGAATAATCTGAGGCTGATGGGCCTCCCGGAGGGAGCAGAGGGACAGGACCCATGTTCCTTTTTGGAAAAGTGGATTCCAGAAGCACTGAACAACGCGGATCTGCAGTCATCAGTCGTTTTAGAGAGAGCTCACCGAATCGGCCCACCGAGAGATAATAAGACACCACCGAGGACGCTGATTATGAAGTTCCTCAACTACAGAGACAAGATGACAGTCACCAGTGCGGCGCGAGCTAAAGAGGAAATTAAATACCAGGACCAACAGGTGCGGTTCTATCCAGATTTGGCCACAGGAATACAACAATTAAGGAGGCAGTTCGACCCCGCCCGTAAAGAGCTGGGCAACCTAGGGATTCGTCACGGAGTAATTCATCTGGCAAGACTGCTGGTCACATATAAGGGGAGAACCCACACCTTCAAGACCCCTCAAGAGGTGCAGGAGCTCATCAAGCAGATCCAAAAGGAGACTGGCGGGAGCTAAGCATGAACATGACAAAGGTAGAACATTTAAGCATTTGTACAGACATCTGATTGATCTGAAACATAAACATGTCTACAAAATACAGACTGTAATAAAAAAAAAGTTATGATGTACAACGTTGCTATAAAACTTTGAAGTTAAGTTGAAAAAACTACAGAAGAAAGTTAATGTCATAAGAATAGTAGTAGAGTCAGGGTGATTGAGAGGAGAAAGAGAGAGTGGTTTGACTGATCCTCGCAGGTGTGGAACAGTCACTAGCTATAACGGGAGACAGAATTTTTTTGATTTTGGGGGGATTACCACGAATGTGGGGAAAGGGAATCTGTTTTTGTTTAGTTTGTAGGATGAATGTTCCATCATCCATGTTTTTGCTTCTCTGTAAGAGTATGTTCATATTGCAAGGTAATCTCAAACTCCTTATTGATCATAGATCAAAGCGTTAATCTTAATTTAACTTCATGGAATTGCAGAGGTCTACAAAATCTAAAAAAACTTAAACAAGTCATGAATAAAATAAAAGACATGGATTCAAAAATTGTATTTTTACAAGAAACTCATCTATTAGAGGAGGATGTAAAAAGAATTAGGAGAAGATGGCAAGGTAACGTGTTCACCTCATCATTTTCATCCCGAGCTAGGGGAGTTATGATTCTCATACATAAAACAGTCCCATTTCAAACGAAAAATGTAATTAGAGACAAATTTGGAAGATATCTAATTATCCAAGGATCTTTGTTATTAGAAAATATAAACCTGGTGAACTTATACGGCCCCAGTATTGATGATCAAAACTTCTTTGTTAATTTATTCCTCACTTTATCATCACTTACAGGGCAACATATAATAGCAGGGGATTTTAATTGTACATTGAATCCCAGTATAGATAGATCAACAGGACTGGACTGTATGCACAATGGATGTAGGATGACCATTAATCATTTTATGAAAGAATTGAGATTGCTAGATATATGGAGAGAAATGAAACCACAAGTCAAAGCCTATTCTTGTTATTCTAATACCTATAAGACATTCTCACGTATTGACTACTTTTTGATCTCTACAGAATTAAGGTCCAAGATTCAAAACTGTTTCTATGATAACATTGTGATCTCTGATCATGCACCCTGCTGTCTAGTATATGTAGATAAGAAATTGACAAAGAGCCCAGTTAGGTGGCATTTTCAACATAAATGGCTTCAGGATGAGGAATTTGTTAAGTACATAGAAAAACAGATAGATGAGTTCTTTGATATCAACACTACACAAACAACGGCATGTATAAAGTGGGAGGCTTTCAAAGCTTTTATTAGGGGGCATATTATTAGTTATACAGGTTCAAAATCTAAGAAGACCCGAGAGGAGAGAGTCCAATTGTAACGTAAAATAAAAATTCTTCAAGAAAAGGTGTATGCAGCAAGTAACCCACAGTTAGAGAATGAATTACTGATTCTGAGAGCTGAATATGACAAAAAATCAGCGAATAGAGCTGCCTCGAGTCTTCTAAGATTGAAGCAAACTTTTTATGAACAAGGTGAAAAATCAGGAAAATTATTGGCATGGCAGATTAAACAATTAGAATCTAAAACACCAATTACCAGTATTATAAGTAATGGACAGGTAGTTATAGATCCTTTAGAAATTAATAGTGCCTTTAAAGATTATTATGAAAAACTATATGATACAAAAAATGAAACTGACTTAACAAAACTAAATGGGTTTTTGGGTGGATTATCCATACCAGGTATTCCAAATGAAAACAGGGAGATACTGGAGTCTAAAATTAGTCAAGAAGTTGGGCAAGCCATTGATGATATGAAATCAGGAAAAAGAGCAGGACCAGATGGTCTTCCAGTCAACCTCTATAAAAAAATGTAAGAATAAATTAATCCACTTTTGGAAATGGTTTTAGAAGCATTTCAAAATGGTAATTTACCATCATACATGAATAATGTCTTAATTATACTGTTGCCAAAACCAGGTAAACCCTCTAGTAAATGTGAAAATATGAGACCAATAAGCCTATTAAATGCTGATCTTAAAATAATCTGTAAAATTTTAGCAAAACGACTACAAGAAATATTACCAAATATTATTAACCGAGATCAGAATGGCTTTATAATGGGAAGACAAGGCTTCCTTAATGTAAGAAGACTATTTAATATTATTTATTCCAATAAAGAAGCACCGGATACAGCTCTCCTATCATTGGACACCGAAAAGGCCTTTGATAGGGTCGAATGGCCCTTTCTTTTTGAAGTCCTACAAAGGTTTGGACTTGGAAATAATTTCATAAAATAGGTCCAGATAATATACAATAATGCTACAGCAGAAATCCTAACAAACAGCAATATCTCAAAATCAATAAAAATCAATAGAGGATGTCGACAAGGCTGTCCACTTTCACCTTTATTGTTTACTATGGCAATTGAACCTTTAGCGATGGCAGTACGTTTACATCCACAAATATATGGAATTAAAGTAGGACCAACAGAACATAAAATCTCCCTGTATGCCGATGACATAATTTTGTTTATGTCAAATTTTAAAAAATCAATTCCAACCTTGTTAAACTTAATAAAGAACTTTGGGGATACATCAGGTTATAAAATAAACAAAACAAAATCTTCAATATTAATGTTAAATGAGACCCAGAGAAATCATCCAGCTCCTGAGGTAAATCAATTCAATGTTGTAAATCAGTTTAAATATTTAGGAATTCAAATTTTGCCTAAGCTAGAATCAGTCGCCAATGCCAACTATGAAGCCTTAATGACAAATATTAATGAGTTACTTCAGAGAAGGATGTCACTACCAATGTCGATGATCGGGAGAATTAATATACTTAAAAGTAATATCTTATCAAAAATACTTTATTTATTTCAAAACATTCCTTTACCACCACCTTCAGATCTATTCTCAAGAATTAAAAAAAAGTTAGTGGAATTTATATGGAACAATAGGAAGGCTAGATTACGTTTGTCCTTACTATACTTACCATTTGATCGTGGAGGTCTGAAATGTCCAAACTTTATGTTGTATTACTGGTCAGCACAACTGAGGTCTATGACATATTATTTTTTATCAAATGATCCTCCTCACTGGACTGAAATGGAATCATACAATTTACCTTTACCTCTTCCCTTATTCATATACTCAGACTCGGCTAAAAAATTACAGAAACAAGTTAAAAATCCAATTGTAAAGCACATGATCAAAATATGGTGTGAAACTAAAAATTATTTAAAAGAACCACACTCACTGTCACAATTTAGCCCAATATGGGGTAATCAATATTTTACGCCAGGGAGAGCAGATATTGTATTTAAAGTATGGAATTTAAAAGGGATTCAAAAGATTCAAGACTTATATTTGTCACGCTCAGATAACATAATGTCTTTTGAAGAAATGAGGATCAAATTCAATCTTAATAGAACACACTTTTTTAAATATCTTCAGCTTAGAAATTTTATTTGTTCAAATCAAAATAATGCTCTCACCCGACCTACTTATTCAACTTTGGAAAAAATTTTGACGAAAGATAGTAAGAGAAAGGGTATTATTTCAGAGTTTTACAACTCATTGACACTATACTCAAGTGAAAACTCACAGAAAAGACTGAATGACTGGAAAGAAGACCTGCAAATTGAAATTTCAGAGGAACAATGGGAAATGGCTTGTGCAGGAGCTCAAACTAAATCAATAAATGTACGTTTTAAACTGATACATTTTAAATGGTTAATGTGGATGTATGTTACACCAGTGGAATTAAATAGATATAACAAAAACATACCAGATACATGCACAAAATATATGGAAAGTAAAGGAGCCCTATTTCACTGTTTATGGGAATGTAGAAAAATCAGAATGTTTTGGGAAGAGGTGAGGGTAACAATTGAAAAAATAATTTCAAAACAAATCACATTGAACCCTAAACTGTTTTTGTTGGGTCTGTACCCAGAAAAACATAACTTTAATAAGAGTGAAAGAGCATTCATAGACCTCAGTTTGCTTAATGCCAAAAAATGTATTGCATTACTGTGGAAAAAGACTCATAGACCAGATGTGACTCAGTGGTTAAGACAGATGTTAACAAACCTTCCACTAGAAAGAATAACATATATACTGAAATCAAAGGAAAATGTGTTTGAGAATATATGGAGACCTTTCATTGATTATGTAAAGAAATTAAACATAACTTCTGAAGAAGAAGGTGAATGATATGTGTGGACCTTGCAAATTCCAAGCTGGTGAATGTATATTATGTATTCTTATGTAATAGATTGCCTAGACTAAACAGAGGAGCATTGTTGTTGACTTGTTTTTGTTAATGGCTGTAGTTGTTTTAATTGCACTTTTTTTTATTTTGTTATTGTTCTTTTTAATTTTTAAATTACTTTTGTGTTAGTGTCTGACTGTGTGTGCTATGTTTGTAAAAAAAAAAGGTTCAATAAAAAATATTGTGGAAAAAAAAAGTATTTAGTCAGCCACCAATTGTGCAAGTTCTCCCACTTAAAAGATGAGAGAGGTCTCCAATTTTCATCATAGGTATACCTCAACTATGAGAGGCAAAATAAGAAAAAAAAAATCCAGAAAATCACATTGAAGGATTTTTAATGAATTAATTGGTAAATTCCTCGGTAAAATAAGTATTTGGTCAATAACAAAAGTTCATCTCAATACTTTGTTATATACCCTTTGTTGGCAATGACAGAGGTCAAACGTTTTCTGTAAGTTTTCACAAGGTTTTCACACACTGTTGCTGGTATTTTGGCCCATTCCTCCATGCAGATCTTCTCTAGAGCAGTGATGTTTTGGCGCTGTCGCTGGGCAACACAGACTTTCAACTCCCTCCAAAGATTTTCTATGGGGTTGAGATCTGGAGACTGGCTAGGCCACTCCAGGACCTTGAAATGCTTCTTACAAAGCCACTCCTTCGTTGCCCGGGCGGTGTGTTTGGGATCATTGTCATGCTGAAAGACCCAGCCACGTTTCATCTTCAATGCCCTTGCTGGTGGAAGGAGGTTTTCACTCAAAATCTCACGATACATGGCCCCATTCATTCTTTCCTTTACACGGATCAGTCGTCTTGGTCTCTTTGCAGAAAAACAGCCCCAAAGTATGATGTTCAACCCCCATGCTTCACAGTAGGTATGGTGTTCTTTCTCCTCCAAACACGACAAGTTGAGTTTTTACCAAAAAGTTCTATTTTGGTTTCATCTGACCATATGACATTCTCCCAATCCTCTTCTGGATCATCCAAATGCTCCCTAGCAAACTTCAGACGGGCCTGGACGTGTACTGGCTTAAGCAGGGGGACACATCTGGCACTGCAGGATTTGAGTCCCTGGCGGCGTAGTGTGTTTCTGATGTAGCCTTTGCTACTTTGGTCCCAGCTCTCTGCAGGTCATTCACTAGGTCCCCCCATGTGGTTCTGGGATTTTTACTCACCGTTCTTGTGATAATTTTGACCCCACAGGGTGAGATCTTGCGTGGAGCCCCAGATCAAGCGAGATTATCAGTGGTCTTGTATGTCTTCCATTTTCTAATAATTGCTCCCACAGTTGATTTCTTCACACCAAGCTGCTTACCTATTGCAGATTCAGTCTTCCCAGCCTGGTGCAGGTCTACAATTTTGTTTCTGGTGTCCTTTGACAGCTCTTTGGTCTTGGCCATAGTGGAGTTTGGAGTCTGACTGTTTGAGGTTGTGGACAGGTGTCTTTTATACTGATAATGAGTTCAAACAGGTGCCATTAATACAGGTAACGAGTGGAGGACAGAGGAGCCTCTTAAAGAAGAAGTTACAGGTCTGTGAGAGCCAGAAATCTTGTTTGTTTGTAGGTGACCAAATACTTATTTTACTGAGGAATTTATCAATTAATTCATTAAAAATCCTTCAATGTGATTTTCTGGATTTTTTTTTCTCATTTTGTCTCTCATAGTTGAGGTATACCTATGATGAAAATTGGAGACCTCTCTCATCTTTTAAGTGGGAGAACTTGCACAATTGGTGGCTGACTAAATACTTTTTTGCCCCACTGTATGAGTGCTGCCAGCATTGCTGCAGAGGTTGAAGGGGTGGGGGGGTCAGCCTGTCAGTGCTCAGACCATAGGCTGGACACTGCATCAAGTTGGTCTGCATGGCTGTCGTCCCAGAAGGAAGCCCCTTTTTAAGATGATGCACATGAAAGCCCGCTAACAGTTTGTTGAAGACAAGAGACTAAGGACATGGATTACTGGAACCATGTCCTGTGGTCTGATGAGACCAAGATAAACTTATTTGGTTCAGATGGTGTCAGGCATGTGTGGCGGCAATCAGGTGAGGAGTACAAAGACAAGTGTGTCTTGCCTACAGGGGCTGCATGAGTGCTGCCGGCACTGGGGAAATACAGTTCATTAAGAGAACCATGAATGCCAACATGTACTGTGACATACTGAAGCAGAGCATGATCCCCTCCCTTCAGAAACTTGGCTGCAGGGCAGTATTCCAACATAACCACCCCAAACACACCTCCAAGATGACCACTGCCTTGCTAAAGAAACTGAGTGTAAAGGTGATGGACTGGCTCCTTTTAGAAGAGGTTGCAATCATTTTAGCAGAACTCTCAGCCTTAATACCTGGTTGTGTTCTACATGTCCTACTTTTAACATTGGTTTTGTAGACAATTTCAACCTGTTTTGGAACTGCCCATCATTTATGAGGCCAGATGGCATCCATCCAAATAGACTTGGTGCATGTGTTTTAAGGGACAATCTGTTCTATTCCATTTGTTTTTTAGTACAGTGACAGAAATCTGGTGTGTTAACTCACCCCGAAGTTCCTGGGTCTGACAACCAGCCCTTCTTTGCTTCCACTTCTCATATTAATCCTATTAATCCAAATAATTCTCACTGTTTTGATCAGTCTTCAATTCATAACCCCCTAGAGATTGTGTCTGTCTCCCGTTACCCAAAACATTATAATCCAAGACAAATACAACATAACTTGATAAATACACGCCTCTCTGCAGCTCCTCCTTCCGCCACCCCTCAACTTAGCCCCTGTCTTCCACATCAGAGAATCTTTGTCTACTCCCCCCAAAGTTAATAAAAATATAATGTATAAGCATCCCAAAGTGATTAAACAAAAAGTTGGTAAAACTCAAATTAAACATCAAGTCTTTAAATTTAATGATTTGGCCTCTCTTCCTCCTCATAATTTAAAAATTAAATGTGGTTTGTTAAACATTAGGTCTCTAACTCCCAAGTCTCTGCTAGTCCATGATCTGTTAATTGATCATCAGATTGATTTAATATCCCTTACAGAAACTTGGTTAGGGAAAGATGATTATGTTGGTTTAAATGAATCAACTCCCTCTGGTTATCTAAACTATCAAAATCCCAGAAGTTCTGGCCATGGAGGAGAAGTAGCGACAATTTACCATTCTAAATTACTAGTTAATGTAAAGCAAAAAACATGTTTTAATTCCTTTGAGGGCCTGGTCCTCAGTATTGGGCATGTTAGCAATCTTAGGTTAAACCCAATTTTCTTTGCCATAGTTTACCATCCTCCTTCAGCTTACTCAGAGTTTTTATCCAAATTTGCCGAATTCTTAGCTGATTTAGTGCTGACATCAGATAGAATAATTATAGTAGGGGATTTTTATATACATGTAGATGTAGATAGTGACTGTGTTAATAAGGCATTTAATTCAATATTAGACTTAATGGGGTTTTCCCAGAAAGTAGAAAATTATACCCATTATTTCCACCACACATTGGACCTTGTTCTGACATATGGCATAGAAATAGAAAATCTGGTAGTGTCTCCTCATAATCCTGTACTGTCAGACCATTGTCTGTTAACCTTTGATTTCACTATTCCTGACTGTTTGATTCCTAAAGAAAAATATTACTACAGCAGATGTCTTTCAGATGATGTTGTTATCAAATTTATGCAGATTGTCTCCTCTATGCCATGTGTCAACACAATGGAAATAAGCGATGGAGAGCTTGCTTCTTCCGTAATTGACAGCATGGTAGATAGTGTTACAGCTTCTCTGCATCAGACTCTAGACTTGGTGGCCCCTTTAAAAAAGAAAAAGTCCAATCAGGGATTTCTAACCCCTTGGTTTAACATAGAAACTCGTAGCTTAAAACAGAAGACTCGTCAGTTAGAAAGAAAATGGCGTTCTGTAGAGGATGCGTTCAATGATGAGTCTGAGTTTTATTTCTCAGGTTCAGCTTTATTGACAGAACACATACCCTAGCATTCTCAAAGCAGGAAGAAGAGAAAGAACTATATCACATCACCTCTTTATATCTTTCCAGCGTCGGAACTCAAGTCACATGGTGCTTCAGTAAACATACAGTCACATGGTACTTAATCCCAGCCACAATGTAACCCTTTGAACTTTCACCATTGTCTCTTATTCCTTGATGAACCGGAAATCTCTCTGGGGCATCTTCTCCGAGACAAAGGCCAAATCTCACACCTCCTCGTCATCCTCTGCAGATTTGAGCCTTTTGTCCTTCGAGATGTGAAGCCTCCAATAAACATGCGGTCATACCTTTGTGGAAAATGTGAGCCCAACATATGTGCCACAGTTCCACTAATTTAGATGAAATCTATTCAGCTTGGAGAAATCATCTTTTAATTTATAAAAAAATCTCTAAGAAAAGCTAGAACAAGTTATTACTCTGCATTAATAGAAGAGAACAAGAATAAATCTCAGGTTTCTTTTCAGCACTGTAGCCAGGCTGACAAAGAGTCAGGACTCTGTCAATCCCCGCATCCCCCTACAGCTTACTAGTCCGGACTTTATGAACTTTTTCAATCATAAAATTTCATCTATTAGAGATAAAATCAGTCAGATTCTTCCCATCGTAAACTTAAATACAGTAACTACTACAACTCCTTCAATTGATATCTGTTTGGATAAGTTTACTCCAATTGACCTTTTAGAGTTAGATAAAATAATTTCCTCATCCAAGCCTTCAACTTGTCTTTTAGACCCTATTCCTACCAGGTTATTTAAAAAAGTCTTCCCATTTACTGGTAGCCGTATTCTTCAAATAATCAATTCTTCTTTAACATTAGGCCATGTACCGCAGGCTTTTAAAACTGCTGTAATTAAACCCTTACTCAAAAAGCCAACACTCGATTCAGGAGTTTTAGCTAACTATCAACCAATCTCTAATCTGCCTTTCATTTCAAAAATCTTAGAAAGAGTTGTTGCTACACAATTATTTGACCACTTGCAGGGAAATGGTTTATTTGAAGTGTTTCAATCTGGGTTCAGAATCCTTCATAGTACTGAAATAGCCTTAGTGAAGGTCACTAATGACCTCCTTATCGCATCTGATAATGGACTTCTTTTTGTACTTGTCCTTTTAGACCAGGGGTGTCCAACCATGTGCCATGGAGAGCCAAGACCCTGCAGGTTTTACCTCCAACCAGTGTCTTCAACAGCAGATTTCTGTGAACTTCTTCCCACTGATTGCTGATAAGTGAAAACACCTGCTGAAGAGACTGGGTAGAAGAGAAAACCTGCAGGGTCTTGGCTCTCCATGGCACCTGGTTGGACACCCCTGTTTTAGACCTTAGTGTAGCCTTTGATACTATCGACTATGATATTCTACTTAGATTAGAACACCGTGTTAGACTTAATGGAACTTCGCTGCAGTGGTTTAGATCTTATTTGTCTGATAGGTTTCAGTTTGTTCATGTCAATAATGAGTTTTCTTCCAACTCTGAGCTCAGTCATGGAGTTCCACGGGGATCTGTGCTAGGCCCTACTCTTTTTAGTTTATATATGCTTCCGTTAGGCAACATCATTAGAAAGCACTGTATACATTTTCATTGTTACGCAGATGACACACAATTATACTTGTCAATGAAGCCAGATGATAGTAATCAATTAGCCAAGATAGACGCCTGTCTTAAGGAAATCAAAGCTTGGATGACTTGTAAATTTCTGCTATTAAATTCAGATAAGACTGAAGTCATTCTTGTTGGTCCAGAAAACCTTAGAAATACCTTTCCAAATCAAACTCTTAGTTTGGATGCAGTTGTGGTCTATATTAATCATATATTTCATAACCTACATATGTTGAAGCATGTGAGAATGTTTGGTGATTACATATGTAAGGCGACTTCACACCTCAGAACAGGACAAAGACTCTCAACCGCCAGTGAAGAACAAAGACCTTCCCAGACACTGCGGTGGAGACCGGAGGAGCTGCCGTCACCCCCCAGGGCCATGAGGAGGGGTACAAAGACAATGGGGGGATTAAGATAAGGAGGGATGTCAGCTTTGGATTTGCATGTCTTTTGTTATGTGCAAGTATAAGTTCTGAGAGCCGGAGGTGTTCGGCCTCTTTTTCCTTCTTCTGCTGCTGCACTAGGATGAGACTTGTTAGAGGAGCTGATAATAAACTTTGGTTTATATATCACATCGCCTCGTTCTTCCAAGCTCTTCTACACTGGTGACCCTGACGCGAGGATGGACCAGAGGCGTTCCCCCGCGATCGACTCATCTGTGGCGACCCAGGCAGACGCCGGCGCCCATGCAGACAGGGGAACAGGTGGACGACGTTCCCCCACGGCAGAAGTGATAGAGAGGGCTCAACCGAGCACCAGCACCACGGAGAGAGCCGAAGGAAGGCACTCTCACCCTGCGGACACATCAGTGACGGTCTACACAAATGCCGTCACCGTCAACCTGCCGGACTTCTGGCAGGAAGACCCCGCCTCGTGGTTTCAGCAAGCTGAAGCCCAGTTTGCACTTGCGGGCATCACGGCTGACGATACAAAGTTCTATCACATCGTCGCCAAACTCAACACCGCCACTTCGAGATGTGCGCGGAGCATAATCCAACGGCCGCCGGCCCAGGACAAATATGAAGAACTGAGAGCGACCATTGTGGCAAATTACGTCCCCTCAGCCGAGGAGAGAGCCGAGAGGATCCTGGCGGTTTACGGCCACAGAGGATGCAGACCCAAGGCCCTCATGGAGGACTTGCTGCAACTTAAAGAAGAGGACAATGATAACTTCCTCTTCCATTTCATATTCCTCAGTACGCTGCCGCCACACATGAGAGGGACGCTGGCCAACATGCGATGCAGCACCCAGCAAGACTTCCGCACGCTAGCTCACGAAGCTCAACGGCTCGTCAACGCCTGCAAGGAGCAGACACCCACAGCAGCATCCGCAGATGTCCGGAGCCACGAGGAGCCACAAATCACTGAGCAGAGCCAGCCCACGGTGACAGCGACACGGCCAGGACGCAACAGACGGAGCGACGTTTGTTATTACCACCACCGCTTCGCCGAGAAGGCTTACAAATGCGTCCCCCCCTGCAAATTCACAATTTCCAGAAAACGCCGAAGCCGAGAGCCATTAACAGCGGCGGTTCTCGGCGAAAAAAGCAAGCTTTTATATGTGACGGACGGACACACTGGCAAGCGGTTCCTTATCGACACGGGAGCTCAACTAAGTTTTGTCATGCCCTCCCAAGCAGACCGGGCCATGGGCCCCCGGGGCAATGGAGCGGTGGCAGCCAACGGCTCCACCATCGACACTTTTGGCGAAAAGAGCCTGCACCTCTGCATCCACGGCCGCAACTACAGATGGACATTTGTTGTAGTGGCAGTGAGTTTTAACTTGTTGGGCGCAGATTTTTTGTGTGCACATGGGTTATTAGTTGATCTAGCGAACAGGCGCTTGGTCTCACTTCCGCCTCCCAAAGAGAGCAGACGCTTTTTCCTTCTCTCCAGCTCTGACTTTTTATCTCCTTCCTCCCCTAACTGACTGGATCCCAGCTTGCTATCGTCTGTCTGCGTGTCTCTACTGCTGATTATCGAACGAAATTATGGATTTAATAAGCTGGGCTTTGAACGCAATTGACACTATTTTTTCAACGAGGAAAAGTGCCCCGGGGGAGGTAGTTTGCCCCGCAGGAACTGCGGCTGCGGGCTATTTGAGGGACACAAGTAATTGGAAACTCTTGTGCCTGTCTGATCTTTCTATCGAAGATGTCGAAGATTTGTACGTCTTCATAGCAATGGTCATCGGGATCGTTCTGATTGGATCTGGGATTGTCCTGGTGTACCGTAAATTGATGAAGATGGACATAGCCTATTAAAATGCTGGCCAGGCGAGGCTTAACCATCAAATTGAAAAAATGGAGAGGACTCTGACAGCGGCAAATGGAGAACTGTCTAGGAAAATGGATTACATCATGATCACGCTGAGAGCCGTCCATGAAGGATTCAACGTCCAGCACTGAAGGATTAAAGTACTGAATCTGTAAGAGAATATAAAGTCTCTTTCTCTGGGATCAGTACTATTCGACTAATCTGACCCCCTCACACAAGTCCTCCAGATTATCTGCAGTTTTTTGTTTCCAAAACATTTGAGCTGCATTGACTCTACGGACAGCCAGCTGCATGGCTCAAGGACAAATGCCAGCCGCTAAGACAAAACATCTCCTGCCAAAGAGACTTTGTTGTTCTTAACTGATACAAACACCTACACTCAACACTACACCCACACTGACTCAAATAAACTGATGAAAAAGATCATTCACTCACTGCTCCCTTTGTGTCTTTGTGTACATTCTTGTCTGCTAATTGTGCATTGAGGGCTTTTTTTCTTGTAATCATAATATTGATCATATATGACCGGTATTCTGACAATCAATGGTTTTTTGCTCTTTCCTATTGTGTTATCCTTTTCTTCCCTATGCATCCTGTACCCATCTGATGACAGGCGCGTTTTTCAGACGCTGCCGCGTCACCGGAAATGCAGGTCGTTTTCTGTGTCAAGTCAAATCCCTCGTATGTTATCAGTTGTTTACTGTTAATGTACTTGGCAATAAATCCTTTCTGAGTTCTGAGTTCTGGTTAATGCACTGTCCTTTGCTTCTATTCCCTGCTCAGCCCAGCTTTCTCCACCACCTGTGCAGGCCAGCGTCACCACAGCAGGAGGTAAGTTTGATCAACTCCTCACCCAATTTCCAGCACTCACAATTCCCAAATTCTCAGCCACAGTGGCTAAACACGGGGTTGAACATTTTATTCCCACAACGGGCCCACCCGTATTCGCCAAAGCTCGGCGCTTAGACGCAGCCAAGCTCGCCATAGCTCGGGACGAGTTTACCACCCTGGAAAAATTAGGCATTATTAGACGCTCGAAAAGCCCCTGGGCCTCACCACTTCACATGGTTCCGAAATCCGACGGTTCTTGGAGACCGTGCGGCGATTACCGCAGATTAAATAATGCGACAGCGCATGACCGCTACCCAATTCCTCACATTCAGGATTTTTCACTGCATCTGGCGGGTGCGCGCATTTTTTCAAAAATAGACCTGGTTCGCGGTTATCATCAAGTCCCAGTTCGAGCAGAGGATATTCCTAAAACAGCTGTAATAACCCCTTTCGGCCTTTTTGAATTTTTGCGAATGCCTTTCGGCCTCAAAGGCGCGGCTCAAACCTTTCAGCGGATGATGGACGCAGTATTACGCGACCTCCCTTTTGTTTTCGTCTACCTCGACGATATGCTGGTAGCCAGCCCGTCTGAGGAAGAACACGAGCGGCATCTCACTATGGTTTTTCAGAGGCTAGAAGAGCACGGGTTAATAATCAATCCAGCCAAATGCAAATTCGGCGTGTCACAAATTGATTTTTTAGGACACAGAGTTTCTCCGAAGGGGGCAGTCCCACTTCCAGACAAAGTTCACGCGATAAAAAGTTTCCCACGGCCACAAACGGTCAAATCGCTGCAAGAATTTTTAGGAATGGTTAATTTTTACAACCGTTTCCTCCCCCACGCAGCTCAGCTCATGCAGCCCCTATATGACGCGCTCAGAAAACAAAAAGCTTCCAACGCGGTCGAATGGATCCCGGAGCACGAACGCGCCTTCGCGGAAGTTAAAAGCGCCCTAGCTAATGCCACATTGTTGGTTCACCCCGATCCCTCGGCCCGCATTGCGCTAACCACAGACGCTTCGGACCTAGCTATAGGGGCAGTTGTAGAACAACATGTCAGCGGAATCTGGCAACCTTTGGCATTCTTCAGCAAATCGCTAAACCAAACCGAGCGTAAATACAACACTTTTGACAGGGAGCTGCTAGCGCTTCATTTATCCATCTGCCACTTCCAGTTCTGGTTAGAAGGGCGGAGTTTCACGGCTTTTGTAGACCACAAACCGCTCACCTTTGCTATGGCTAAAATTTCCGAACCGTGGTCAGGCAGGCAACAAAGACAGCTGGCTGCGATTTCAGAGTTCACCACAGACATTCGACATGTGGCAGGCAAACTTAACGTGGTAGCAGACTGCCTCTCTCGCGCTGTGACATCGTCAGAGCGCGAGGAGACAGATTATACTACCTCAGCCGCGGAACTCTTCACCAACGCGGACACATACGCGGCCCCAATCCATGCAGGGATAGATTATGCAGCCATGGCACAGGAACAAAGTAGTGACGCGGACGTGCGCGCACTCTTGTTTGGACCAACAGGGTTAAGGCTGGAGGAAAAGGGTTTACACGACGGCGTGCCCCCCCTAATATGCGATATCTCAACCAGCCGACCGCGCCCGTTAGTCCCAGCTGCATGGCACCGCCGTATTTTCGACTCAATTCACTCCCTCGCGCACCCAGGTGTGCGCGCCTCGGTTAAAATGGTCGCCGAAAAGTTTGTGTGGCCTGGCCTGCGCAAAAACGTAAAAGAATGGGCAAAAACTTGCATTTCCTGTCAGCGCGCCAAAATACACAAACACACAAAAGCCCCTCTGGAGCCTTTTCCAATCCCTGCTAGAAGGTTCGACCACGTTCATGTCGATCTCGTGGGACCACTACCTTCCTCCCAAGGTTTCACACACCTGTTAACAATGATAGACCGCACCACACGCTGGCCGGAGGCAGTCCCTCTGGCATCAACCACAGCGGAGGAAGTCGCTCGCGTTTTTTTGACAAACTGGGTGGCACGTTTCGGCGTCCCATAGGACATCACGTCCGATAGGGGGCCTCAATTTGTCTCGGAGCTTTGGTCAGCCATGTCCAGAAGCTTAGGGGCAACAATTCACCGCACCACCGCTTAGCACCCTCAGGCTAATGGGTTATGCGAGCGTTTTCACAGATCTTTAAAGGCCGCCCTCAGAGCCTCACTAACGGATACAAACTGGGTAAATAAACTTCCCTGGGTTTTATTGGGGTTGCGTGCTGCGCCCAAAGAGGATCTAGACGCCTCCCCAGCAGAATTAGTTTTTGCACAACCTCTCAGGCTCCCAGGTGAATTTTTACCAGAGAACCCAGAGCCTGGGCATCTTCCAGCCTTGAGGTTTTTAGGCAGCAACGGACCGGACTCTCTCCCGGACCGGCACATCACTCTTTTCCACGAGTTTTTGTCCCCCAAGCTTTAAAAAACGCTGAATTCGTTTTTGTTAGGCATGAAGCTTTAAAACCAACTTTCCGCCCAGCATACGATGGGCCATTCAGAGTGCTGGAACCTGGTGATAAGCATTTTGTGCTTGATTTTGGGGATAGAAAAGAAACAGTCAGCATTGACAGACTTAAACCTGCCTTCTTGTTGAGAGACGAACCTGCACAGTTGGCGAGAGCACCTCGGCGGGGTAGACCCCCCAAGAGAAAAGACTCAGCCCCCCTGCAGGGAACAATTAATCACTCTCCTCCCCAAGCTGCAGATTCCTTACAGCAAGGTCCCAGCAGGACACCCAAGCGGACCCACAGCAGATTCGGGAGAAGATTAAAACCCAGACAGCACAGGGACTGATGCAAACTGCTCAACAGTTGTTCACTAATTGTGCTGTAACAGTTTAGGACCGACTTGTGATATTACTTTGCTGTTATGATTACCACTGAACTCTCTTAGGAGCATGGCTGCTGGAAAGTTTCTTCTGTGGCAAGAGGTGTAGCAGTTAGTATGTCATAATAATTATCTTAAACTGTGAATTTTTCTATTGTCCTTTTCTTAGTCGTTTGGGGGGGGGGGCTGTGGTCTATATTAATCATATATTCCATAACCTACATATGTTGAAGCATGTGAGAATGTTTGGTGATTACATATGTAAGGCGACTTCACACCTCAGAACAGGACAAAGACTCTCAACCGCCAGTGAAGAACAAAGACCTTCCCAGACACTGCGGTGGAGACCGGAGGAGCTGCCCTCACCCCCCAGGGCCATGAGGAGGGGTACAAAGACAATGGGGGGATTAAGATAAGGAGGGATGTCAGCTTTGGATTTGCATGTCTTTTGTTATGTGCAAGTATAAGTTCTGAGAGCCGGAGGTGTTCGGCCTCTTTTTCCTTCTTCTGCTGCTGCACTAGGATGAGACTTGTTAGAGGAGCTGATAATAAACTTTGGTTTATATATCACATCGCCTCATTCTTCCAAGCTCTTCTACACAGTTACTCTTTCTCTGAATAGTTCTGTGAGGAACCTTGGAGTTATTTTTGATCAAGATCTGTTTTTCAATTCACATATTACATGTGTTTCTAAGACTGCCTTCTATCATTTGCGTAATATTGCCAAGATTAGGAGCATCTTGTCTCAGAGTGTTGCTGAGAAACTGATCCACGCTTTTGTTACCTCTAGATTAGATTATTGTAACTCTTTATTATCAGGTTGTCCTAAAATATCTTTAAAAAGTCTTCAGTTGATCCAAAATGATGCTGCAAGAGTTTTAACAGGTACTAGAAAGCGAGATCATATCTCTCCAGTTTTGGCCTCCCTTCATTGGCTTCCCATAGAGTTTAGAATTAAGTTTAAAATCCTTCTTCTCACTTAAAAGCTCTTAACAATCAGGCCCCTTTTTATTTAAAAGATCTGATACTACCCTATCATCCTAACAGAGCATTACGCTCCCAGAATGCTGGATTACTTGTAATACCTAGAATCTCCAAAAGTACAATGGGAGGCAGAGCCTTCAGCTATCAAGCTCCTTTCCTGTGGAACCAGTTACCAATCTGGATTCGGGAGTCAGACTCAATCTCTGTTTTTAAGAATAGGGTAAAAACCTTCCTTTTCAATACAGCCTACGATTAGGGAGAGATCATGTGTCTCTAAACCCTCCCTTAGTCTCTAAACCCTGCTGCTAATAGATTTAGACTGCCGGGGGACCTCCAATAATGTACTTGGCTTCACTCCTTTAATGTTTGCTCTGTATATGTCTGTTCTTTTCATCTTCTCTATCCCCTCACCCCCCCCCCCCCAGCCAGTCGCAGCAGATGACTGCCCCTCCCTGAGCCTGGTTCTGCTAGAGGTTTCTTCCTGTTAAAAGGGAGTTTTTCCTCTCCACCGTTGCCAAGTGCTTGCTCACAGGGGATCGCCTGATTGCTGGGGTCTTTTTGCAATTGTGGGGGTTTCCCCTACACTTGAAAGTGCTATGAGATGACTATTGTTGTGAAATGACGCTATATAAGTAAAGTTGAATTGAATTGAATTGAATTGGCCAAACATGTCTCCAGACCTCCAGACCTAAATTCTATAGAGCATCTGTGGGGCATCCTCAAACGGAAGGTGGAGGAGTGCAAGGTCTCTAACATCCACCAGCTCTGTAATGCCATCATGGAGGAGTGGAAGAGGATTCCAGTGGCAACCTGACACTCTAGTGAACTCCATGCCCAAGAGAGTTAAGGCAGTGCTGGAAAATAATGGTGGCCACTCAAAATACTGACACTATGGGCACAATTTGGACATTTTTACTTAGGGGTGTACTCACTTTTGTTGCCAGCAATTTAGGCTGTGTGGTGAGTTATTTTGAGGGGACAGCAAATTTACACTGTTATACAAGCTGTACACTGACTACTTTATATTGTATCAAAGTGTCATATCCTCAGTGTTGTCCCATGAAAAGATATAATAAAGTAATGCTTTGGGTGTACTCACTTTTGTGAGATACTGTAGTTTCCTAGTTTTTCTTAATTTCATTTTATTTTTGTGCATCCATCAAAAATTAAAACAAGGTAAATAACGTCATCTTACAAAAGTAAACATCAAACTTTCAAAGAAAAAAACATTTCAAAGCACAAAAAGGGTGTAGACTGAAGCAAAGCTTATTTATGCCTACCCCTTTTGCTTAATACAGTGATAACCACAAAACATAAAAAATGAAAAAGAAGTCATCAATATGGAAATTTATGCAAATAAAGTGATTCTTTATACATTAAGTGGATTTATATTTCTCTATTAAATTGAGCTTTAACATCCTCCTGAGCATAACGAGTGTGGTACATGGTTTCAAAGCATCTGCACAACCATTCCATAGTTTCACCCCAACAACACAGAAACTGTTTTTTTTTTACATTTGTTCTTATCTTTGGCTTTTCAAACATACGAAGTCCTCTTAGATGATACATACTTTCTCTAATCTTGATCAGCCCCTGGATTCCTGAAGGTAGCAGACTGTTATTTATTTTATACATAATTTGTAAAATTTTAAGTCCACTAATTCCTTAAATTTCAATAAATTAAATTTTATAAATAGATGATTTGTTGGTTCTCTGAAATATTCTCCACTTACAATCCATATTGCTTTTTTTGTAGACGAAATACTGGGTTAGTGACTGTAGTATAGGTGTTACCCCATACTTCAACACCATACATTATATATGGGACTAAGAGAGAGCAGTATAATTTGCAGTGATTCTTTATTTAAAAATGTTTTGTTTTATATATTTCAACAGAATTTTATATTTTAGTTGTAATATATTTAATATAGGGTCTCCAATTTAATTTGGCATCTGTTATTATACCTAAAAATTTAGAATCCCATACCCTCTCAATTTCTGTCATTTATCATATTTTTTTTATTTAAATTCATTGATCAGTTCCAAAATATTATAAATTTAGTATTATTTAAGTTTAATAACTTGTTGTCAAACCATTTCTTTATATCTTTAAGTTCCTTTTTGACAGTCAGACAGACAGTGTCATCAGTAAACAAAATGCACTGCGAGTTCTCAAAGACTTCACACAGATTGTTCACATACGTATATGTGGAAAAGCAATGGACTAAGTACTGAACTCTGAGGAACACCACACGTGACCCTCAAAGGCTGTGAGTTTACGTTATTAAATAGAACATGCTGATATCAATCATCTAAGTAATTGGTTAACCACTTAGAGTATCTCACAAAAGTGAGTACATCCCTCACATTTTTATAAACATTTTATTATAGCTTTTCATGGGACAACACTGAAGATATGACACTTTGATACAATGTAAAGTAGTCAGTGTACAGCTTGTATGACAGTGTAAATTTGCTGTCCCCTCAAAATAACTCAACACACAGCCATTAATGTCTAAACCACTGGCAACAAAAGTGAATACTCCCCTAAGTGAAAATGTCCAAATTGTGCCCAAAGTGTCAATGTTTTGTGTGGCCACCTGTCATGGCGCCCGCAGGGCTATCATCAGTTTCAGCTGCGTGCACACCTGTCACCAGTCATCAGCGGGCTTTAAGAGCCAGGCCTGCCAGCGACTCAGCACGGAGCCGTCTGTCAAATCTATGGAGGCACATCTCTCGTCAACAGCCACAACTTGGCTCCTCGTCAGACCAAGCGCATCACGTCGAAGCACGTAAGCTATCCTTGCACTCACCTTGTCGAATTCCTTTCCCTTGTGCACAGGTGGACCCCCCAGGTGGCGGATCCTCTCTCCCCAGCGGCGGCACAGCTCCTCCCCGGCACCAGAGACTCCCCCCGCTTCTTGACACCAAGCCGGACGCTCTTTCCCTGGCAGTTGCCCACAAGTCAAACTGAGGCTCAGCATCGCCACCTGCAAAGTAAGCAGCAGTCTTAATTACACCTCCCGCTCCTGTGCAGCGCTAATACCTCTGCTTTGTCTCCTTAGGGTTACCAGGCAGAACGGAGACCTGCTCAGCACCAGCACAACACCAGCACTTCACACTCCACTACACATACACACACTCACACACACAACACGTTGGGTTAATAAAAGGATAATTGTATCTCCTCGAGTTTGTCTTCTGTCCCCTGGGTCCAGAAATCATGTCACCACCATTATTTTCCAGCCCTGCCTTAACTCTCTTGGGCATGGAGTTCACCAGAGCTCCACAGGTTGCCAGTGGAATCCTCTTCCACTACTCCATGATGACATCATGGTGTTAGAAACCTTGCGCTCCTCCACTTTCTGTTTGAGGATGCCCCATAGATGCTCAATCGGGCTTAGGTGTAGAGACATGCTTGGCCAGTCCATCACCTTTACCCTCAGTTTCTTGAGCAAGGCAGTGGTCGTCTTGGAGGTGTGTTTGGGGTCATTATAATGTTGGAATACTGCCCTGCAGCCCAGTTTCCGAAGCGAGGAGATCATGCTCTGCTTCAGTATGCCACAGTACATGTTGGCATTCATGGTTCCTTCAATGAAATGTAGCTCCCCAGTGCCGGCAGCACTCATGCAGCCCCAAACCATGACACTCCCACCACCATGCTTGACTGTAGGCAAGATATGTACACTTGTCTTTGTACTCCTCACCTGGTTGCTACCACACATGCTTGACACCATCTGAACCTAATACGTTTATCTTGGTTTCGTCAGACCACAGGACATGGTTCCAGTAATTCATGTCCTTAGTCTGCTTGTCTTCAGCAAACTGTTTGTGGGCTTTCTTGTGCATCATCTTTAAAAGGAGCTTCCTTCTGGGATGACAGCCATGCAGACCAATTTGATGCAGTGTGTGGCGTACGGTCTGAGCACTGGCAGGCTGACCCCCACCCCTTCAACCTCTGCAGCAATGCTAGCAGCACTCGTATGTCTGTTTTCTAAAGACAACCTCTGGATATGACGCTGAGCACGTGCACTCAACTTCTTTGGTTGACCGTGGCGAGGCCTGTTCTGAGTGGAACCTGTCCTGTTACACCGCTATACAGTGTTGGCCACCGTGCTGCATCTCAGTTTCAAGGTGTTGGCAATCTTCTTATAGCCTAGGCCATCTTTATGTAGAGCAACAATTATTTTTTTCACATCCTCAGAGAGTTCTTTGCCATGAGGTCCCATGTTGAACTTCCAGTGACCAGTATGAGACAGTGTGAGAGCAATAGCACCAAATTTAACACACCTACTCCCCATTCACACCTGAGACCTTGTAACACTAACGAGTCACATGACATCGGGGAGGGAAAATGGCTAACTGGGCACAATGTGGATGCTGTCCCATGAAAAGATATAATAAAATATTTACAAAAATGTGAGAAGTGTACTCACTTCTGTGAGATACTGTCTGTTTTATATTTAATTTCAGATTCTTTTGTTGAAGATTTTAAGAATTCTTTGTACATTAGATTTTTCTTTTTACAGGCATTTTGTAAAACTTTGGTTAACCATGGTTTTGTAACTTGATTTGTTTTTATTGTTTTTTCCTTTAATGGACAGTGTTTATTATATAATTCAGTTATTATATCAAGAAAGGAAGATATTATAAGCCTCATTTACATCATCCAAGTAAACTGAACTCCAATTCTGTTTTATTAAATCTGCCTTCAATTATTCTATGGCAGCATTAGTAATGTGGCAGGTTACTGTTGTGGTCCAAATATCCTTTACAATTTTGACTCTGTTTTCAAAAATAAAAAAAAATCGGAAGGTGATCCCTAATGTCATTCATGAGTGACATAAGTGACTCATTAGTGACTACAATGTCTCATTACTTAACTTAAAACTTAATCCTTGCCTGGCCACTTAAGTGACCGTTGCGGCCAATCGTCTGAAGGCAGGGCAATCTTGGGCTACGGCGATAAGGTCAGCCAGAGGTCTTATTATTGCAATCTGTGACATCCGGGACAGTCTGGGCCAACCTCGGGGGCAATCCAGGGGGGCAGACGAGCGCTGGCAGAGAGGGCCTGCTTGGCCGGTGTCCCGTCTTCCAGCCTAACCACATGACCTAGGAGCCGCAGCCTCCCTCTTCTGATGATGGTGGAGATGGGGATAGGAGATACCCTCCTGTAGACCTCATCGTTTGTGGTGTGGTGGAACCATTGGATGCCGAGGATGTTACAGAGGCAGGTCCGATGGAATGTATCCAAATGGTGGGTGGTTGTGGTGGCGAGGGTCCAGGTCTCGGACCCGTAAAGGAGGACAAGGATCACACAGGTGTTAAAGATTCGCAGCTTTGTGGTCGTGCAGATCTTCCCGCTCCGCCAGACTCTCTGGAGGCAGCCGAAAGCACTGTGAAATAGCTGCAGGCAGAGAATAATCTCTGGGTCTGATGAGCAGGAACTGGTGATCTTAAATCTGAGGTAGACAAAGTCGTTGACAGTCTGAACTGGCTTGTCTTTGATGGTGATGACTTGTGCTGGTGGTGGTAAGAAGTCTGACAGTGACTGGATCTTTGTCTTTGCCCAGCTGATGATAAGGTCCAGGAGTGATGCTTCCTCTGTATGCAACTCCAGTGCCTCAGCGATTATTTCTATATGTATGCAAAAAGTACCACATTGTATTGTCCGCATAGCACAGGTCTGTGAAGTGGAAGTGGTAGTCAACTCCAAGATTGGGGCAGTGTTCCGTTGCTTTCTTGACCCAGTAGTCAACCACAACATTGAAGAGGTTTGGTACAGTGATGCATCCCTGCCGGACTCCAGGGGTGGTGACGAAAGGGTCTGACATATCACCCTTGGCGTGTACCCTGCACGTGGTGTTGGTGTAGAGATCCCGGAGAATGTTGATGTACTTGGGCGGGACTCCAATACCACAAAGGAGTTGCCAGATGGCGTTCCTGTCTAGGGAGTCGAAGGCAGCTTTGAGGTTGACATAGGCCACATATAGGGTTTGGCAGTACTCCCTCCGTTGCGGTGCCAGGACACTCATGGCAAGGATACAGTCCGCTATGGATCAGCGAGAGGTGAAGCCGGCCTGCTGGCGATGGGGCTTGGCAAGGAGCAGGGGGCGGATGCGGTTGAGGATGACAGCGGTGATTACCTTGCCAGGGATGGACAACGGTGTGATGGGACGATAGCTGGCTGTGCTCCGACGGTTGCCCTTGTTCTTATAGAAGGACAGAATGACCCCATCCCTGCACTCCCCAGGGACGCGTTCTTCTACCCAGATGAAGCAGCACAGATGTTCCAGCCGAGGGATGACAGAGGTGAGGGCAGCTTTCCATCAGAGCCAGGGGCTCGCCCGGAGGGGAGCTTCTTGACAGTATCTGACAATTCACTGATTGAGGTTGGGGCTAGGCTGATTGAGTTGTCTTCAACACCGGCATTGGCATACTGCTCCAGCTTATCTGTGGTGGGAGGAGGGGACTTGCAGAGGACGCTCATGTAGTGCTCTCACCATCATTGGAGTTTGGTTATTGGGTCCGTGACGAGGCTTATGCCATCGGTGGCTTGGCACAGCTGCTTGATAGACTGGTAGGCAGACTGGCGGTTCCCTGCTTGGAAGTGGTTGTTGGCCTTGTTGGTGATGCGGTGGAGCCAAGCGGCTTCATTGTGCCAGTGGCTGTGGCATCTCTCTATGTTCAGATTGTGGTAATTGTCCTTCCCCTGGAGTAGGGCTTTATGGTATTGATCGACCAGCTCCAGGGAGGCATCAGAGATACATGGCTGAATCCTCTGGTGGCGATCACCAAGGACGTTTGTGGTAGCTAGGGTGAGAGTGGTGGTAATCTGCTCCCAGGCATCCTCAATACTCTTTGGTAGGTCAAGGGCAGCAAAGCAGTTTGTGACCTCGATGGAGTAGCGGTGGGCAAACTGAGGGGCGTAAAGCTTCTTGATGTCTGGGGGATGGTGACGGGCAGGTCCAGGAGGGGCATTGCGGCGGAGGTTGCAGGTGGACAGTGGCCGCGAGGAGTCGATGGTCAGTCTGCCCCAGCTCAGCGCTTCGGTAGACACGGCAGTCAGTGGCAATTCTCCAGCGCCCACTGACCAAGATGTGTTCAATGGTTTTGGATGTAGCACTGGTGTTACAGTACCAGGTGGTGCAGTGGATTTGATGATGCTGGAACCATCCTGGAACCATCCTGGAATATCCGGTTCCGGTTCCGCCAGACCGGCGGCGCCACATGAGTTTGGCTACCTTTTGCAACTGCCTTTTTCTTATCTTCCTTCTTCTTTCTACACCTTTCACTCTATATATATATCACGGACACACAGATCGCCCCAAGGGTCTCCCGAGTCGGCGGACGGAGCCACTGTTTGCAGCGGGGGACGATACAGCAGGGAAGAGCTAGCTAGCTGGCTAGCTAGCTCCAACCGCCACCCAGTGCTAACGGAGAAGCTCGACATGCCGAGGAACTGTGGCGAAAACGACGCAGGTGCCGGGCTGGAGTTTAGGTGGCATGCAAGAAATATAAGACAGAATAATAAAGAGCGATGGCAAGAACCAAGCAGACCGCCCGTAAATCTACTGGAGGAAAAAGCCCCCCAGGAAGCAGCTAGCAACCAAGGCTGCTCGGAAAAGCGCTCCGGCCACCGGCGGAGTGAAGAAGCCTCACCGTTACAGGCCCAGTACCGTGGCTCTGAGAGAGATCCGTCGCTACCAGAAATCCACGGAGCTGCTCATCTGTAGGCTGCCCTTCCAGTGCCTGGTGAGGGAGATCGCTCAGGACTTCAAGACCGACCTGCGCTTCCAGAGCTCCGCCGTCATGGCTCTGCAGGAGGCCAGCGAGGCCTACCTGGTGGGTCTCTTCATGGACACCAACCTGTGCGCCATCCACGCCAAGAGAGTCACCACCATCATGCCCAAAGACATCCAGCTGGCCCGCCGCACCCGCGGAGGGAGAGAGAGCTTAGACTTTCTGCTGCACATTCACCAACCACAATGCTCCGCACTGTGTGTCTATATATATATATATATTTATAGTAAAATGTACATATGTATACTAGCTGTTCTTGTTTTTTTTCTTGCCTTCTGATTGTTGCTCTGAGTGTTGCTATCCCTGTGCTGTTGCAATCCTGGAATTTCCCCATTGTGGGACTAATAAAGGCTTATCTTATCTTAACCAGGTGCCCAGGATCTTCAGATTGTGCGTGGCGCATGCCTCCAGCATGCGGTTACCATTGTCATTGGTGATGTCAGATGGGAACAGTCCAATGATGTGTTCCAAGCCACTCCTGTCGGGGACCACAGTGGCGGTCATGTCCCCTCGGATAATGGTGATGTTGTGGCGGGAAATGCAGCATAGCTTGTTGAGCAGCTGTTTGTAGAATGCATCCTTGGCTTGGTCGTTGGTGACATTCGTGGGGAAGTAGGCCACGAAGATGGAAAGGTAGCCAAAAGAGTGTTGCAGGTGAGCATATAGCAAGTGGGGACCCAATGGCTTCCAGGTGGTGAGGGAAGACACATACCATTGGTGGATAGCAATGGCCATGCCATGGGTGCAGTGGGTGTCGTTTCCGCTCAATATGATCTTGTATTTGCCCACTGTTGTCTCACCGTCCTGTGTCCACCTGACTTCCTGAAGACCAGCAATGGAGACATTGAGACGGGTGAGCTTGGAAGCAAGAAGCTGAGGGTGGTTGGGTTCATTTAGGGTCAAGATGTTCCAGGTGGCGATACAAATGGGGTTGTTGATGATGTCAATGGATGGTGGCTGCACTGGTGGGGGATCAAGAGAACCCCTCCCTTGCAGGTTTGGGAGAGCTCTGTCATTACGCCTGCCAGCGTGCCACCGGGGGTGAGGTTGATGCCGTGCCCGTGAGGGCCCAGCCTTAGTATGACTGGCATTCGTAGTGGTGGGTT
The DNA here is from genome assembly GCA_020510985.1 of Pholidichthys leucotaenia. Lineage (NCBI taxonomy): Eukaryota > Metazoa > Chordata > Actinopteri > Cichliformes > Pholidichthyidae > Pholidichthys > Pholidichthys leucotaenia. The sequence goes on from CM035838.1 coordinate 153,561,550, forward strand.
TTTACGGGACAGAGCTGCTAACCCTGCCCCAACCCTCCTCACTTTCTCATCTGGGCTTGGGACCGGCAATGGCGGAGTTGTCTCATGTCTCATTAGTGACTACAGTGTCACTCATTAGTAGACCACTCTCAACTACTTTCAACCATATATTGAAATAATTTGTCACACTGTGATGAATAGGCCCAAATGGAATAAAAGTTAAGGCCTAATAATAATTCTTATATAATTATCTTCATTAATTTCAGGATTCTGATACAAAACATGACACCTTCCCTCCTGCTTACACACCCTGGACTTGGGACCAGGCAATGGTGCAGTTAAAGGTGATTGGTAATCAACAAAAATCGGCATGTAGAATTGATCCAGTGTTGATTGGTAATCAGTAGTTGACGACCAGCATCAGGAATAATTTAGCACAAATATATACACTGTCAGATGATCATTCCATTCACTATTCCTGGTAAGCACAATACACTTACCAGGTACATGCCAAGGTACTGGAAAGGAGAGTCTGGCTGTTGGTTGAACCTCAGATTCAGGAGGAGCAATGTGGCTTTCGTCCTGACTGTGGCCCATTGGACCAACTCTTTACCCTCTCGAGAATCCTTGAGAGTTTGTGGAGGCTGAGCAATCACATATCACACTTCTTATACCCTGCAGAAGCCACACAACCTAAGTCACATGGTGCTTAAGCAAACATACAATCCGTGGTACATAATCTCAGTCACAATGCTTCTTTGATCTTCTCCTATTGTCTCTTATCCCTCGATGTTCCGGGGGTCCCACTGGGGCATCCTCTCCAAGACAAAGGCCCGAACTCACACCTCCTCGTCATCTCCTGTAGGTCTCTGCCGGCCCAGACCTCTTTTGTCCTCTGAGACGTGAAGCCCCCAATACACATACAGTCATGCATATGTGGGAAATATGAATCAATATATGCGCCACATAACCCCCCCCCCCCCCCCCAAACGTCTATTCAGGGGCAAAACATAATCAGAGATGCATAGCAGAAAATATCACAACATATCACAAATCCATCCCCAATTGCTTGGGCTTTAACCTCCTGCCATATCTGCTGTAAGCCGGCTTTGCTCCTTCTGCAGCGGCTCCTTGCATCTGTGAATCAGAGTCATTAGTACATCCCTGTGGTGGCTTGGAACAATGCCTTCCCCGCGGTCTGCCACGGCAGGGGGCCCTGGCCAACTGCACTTGTTCATCAGCCAAAACAAAGGCAGGTTTGAGTCTGTTAATGCAGACCAACTCTTTTCTGTCTCCCAAATCAAGGAAAAAATGTTTCTCCCCTGTCTCCAACACTCTGAAAGGCCCGTCGTAAGGCGGTCGCAAACCTGGCCTTTGAGCATCGTGTCTGACAAAAACAAATTCTGCATTTTTTAAAGCTCTAGGCACAAAAGCGCGCGGAAAAACTGTGATGAACTGGGCCAGGAAGGGTGTTTGATCCCGTGTCGCTCTGCAACAGCTGAGCGGGGGGACAATTTGGTGCGGGGTTGTCAGGGAGGAAATCCCCCGGCAAACGGAGGGGTTGAGCAAAAACTAATTCAGCCGGGGAGGCTTGCAAATCCTCCTTAGGTGCAGAACGCAACCCCAATAAAACCCATGGAAGTCTATCCACCCAATTTGTATCCATGAGAGACGCTCTGAGGGCTGCTTTCAATGACCTATGAAAGCGTTCGCACAAACCGTTAGCCTGGGGGTTATACGCGGTGGATCTTCACCCCCAGGCTGTGGGTCATGGATGAGCAGAGTTCAGAAACGAATTGGGGACCTCTGTCGGACGTTATGTCCGACGGGACTCCAAAACGCGCGACCCAAGCCGTTAAAAACGCGCGTGCAACGTCTGCTGCCGTAGTTGACGCTAGAGGGACCACTTCCGGCCAACGCGTGGTGCGATCTACCATCGTCAAAAGGTGTGTGCACCCCTGCGACAACGGGAGGGGGCCCACCAAGTCGACATGCACATGATCAAAACGTTTAGCCGGGATGTGAAAAGGTTCTAAAGGAGCCCTAGTGTGTTTGTGTATTTTGGCTCGTTGACACACTACGCAGGCTGCTGCCCATTCTTTGACCTGTTTACGCAACCCCGGCCAAACAAATTTCTCACCCACCATTTTAATCGATGCGCGCACCCCCGGGTGAGCCAGAGAATGGATTGAGTCAAAAACGCGGCGGCGCCACACGGCTGGAACCACGCGGCTGGAACCACGGGGCGAGGCCGCCCGGTGGAGACATTGCAGATTAGAGGGGGCATACCTATCTGCAGCACCCTGTGCTCCAGCCTTAACCCTGTTGGTCCAGACTGGAGCGCGTGCACATCCGCGTCGTCAGCCTGCTCCGCGGCCATGGCTGCATGATCTAAACCCACGTGGACCGGGGCTGCAAGCGCTTCCGCGCCACAGACTTGGCCCGCGGCCACGGCTGCCGAGCCTGCCCCCACGGGGCTTGGCGCTGCTACTGCACGCGAAAGACAGTCTGCCACAACATTATGTTTACCCGCAACATGCTGAATATCGGTGGTGAACTCTGATATCGCGGCCAGCTGTCTTTGTTGTCGGCCAGAACAAGGTGCTGAAATCTTGGCCATCGCAAACGTTAACAGTTTATGGTCCACGAACGCGGTAAAACGGCACCCTTCGAGCCAGAACTGGAAATGGCGGGTGGCCAAATGCAGGGCCAAAAGCTCCCTGTCGAACGCGCTGTATTTCCGCTCATTATCGCGCAAGGTTTTGCTGAAAAATGCGAGGGGTTGCCAGCTCCCCGCCACAAATTGTTCGACGACCGCCCCCACCGCTAAATCGGAAGCATCTGTGGTGAGCGCCATATGTGCCGTTGGCACCAGGTGTGCCAACAAAACGGCGTTCGCCAGGGCTGATTTGACCTGGGAGAATGCGCGCTCCCGCTCCGGGGACCACTCGATCTTATTTGCTGGTTTTTGCTTTTTAAGTGCCGCGTACAGTGGTTGCATGAGCTGCGCTGCGCCTGGGAGAAAGCGGTTATAAAAATTAACCATTCCCAAAAATTCCTGCAGTGCTTTGACCGTCTGAGGTTGGGGAAAATCCGTTATTGTGCGTACTTTATCGGGCAGAGGAACCGCTCCTTCTGGTGAAACGTGGTGCCCCAAAAAATCGATTTGTGCAACCCCAAACTGGCACTTCGCTGGATTAATTATTAACCCGTGCTCTGCCAGCCTCCGAAAAACCGCTGTGAGGTGGCTTTCATGTTCGTCTTCGGACGTGCTGGCTACCAAAATATCATCCAAGTAGACAAACACGAAAGGGAGGTCGCGTAAAACTGCATCCATCATGCGCTGGAATGTCTGCGCAGCCCCTTTGAGTCCAAACGGCATACGCAAAAACTCGAAAAGCCCAAACGGAGTTATTACTGCTGTTTTGAGTACGTCCTGAGCGCGGACTGGGACTTGATGGTACCCGTGCACCAAATCTATTTTAGAAAAAATGCACGCCCCCGCTAAATGTACCGAAAAATCCTGGATGTGCGGAATCGGGTAGCGGTCGTGAGCTGAAGCGTTATTCAACCTGCGGAAATCACTGCAAGGCCGCCACGTTCCATCAGCCTTGGGGACCATATGTAGTGGTGATGCCCAGGGGCTGTTAGAGCGTCTAATGATGCCCAGTTTTTCCAGGTTGGCGAATTCCTCGCGCGCTATGGCGAGTTTAGCTGGGTCCAAACGCCGAGCTTTTGCAAAAACAGGGGGACCGGTAGTAGTTATAAAGTGCTCCACCCCATGTTTAGCCACTGACGCCGAGAACGTTGGGACTGTGAGTGCTGGAAACTGAGTGAGTAGTGCTTGAAACTTACCACCCGCAGCTGTGAGGTTGGGCTGTGCAGTGGGCGGGACCACCCAGGCTGTGCAGGAAATGCTGTGAAAAGACAGTGCATTAACCAGACGTCTATTAGCAAGATCAACTAATAAACCATTCGAGCACATAAAATCAGCACCTAACATGTTATGACTGACTGCTGCCACGACGAAGGTCCATTCAAATGTCCGACTATGTTTTATGTTTTATGACTATGTTTTATCGGGCTTTTATTGAATCTGTTTTATCCTTTTTTTTAATGTCATGGTTTGGTCAGATAAAACTGAAACAGAGGAAATCCTTGGATCAGGTAGTTAGATGGTCCAGTCGTTTGCTTGGTGAGTCACAGCTGAGCCTGACATCCCTGTACACCAGACAAGTACAGAGGATGGCCGACTCGATTTTAAATGATGACTCCCACCCTTTGCACTGCAACTTTCAGCTTCTTCCCTCCAGACGGAGGTTTGCTGTCCCAAAAAGCAAAACCCAGCGCTACAAAAACAGCTTTGTCCCTGCTGCTGTCAAAGAGTTGAACAAGCTATAAAAATTATATTGTACATATTTTATATTTACCTATTTTGTAAGATGTGTGCCTGTGTTTGTGTCTATGTTGAATGTAATTAGTGGCTTGTAAATATGGATGTCACCAGACTGCAAAACAAATCTACCTATGGGTACAAATAAAGTAACCTGAACCTGAACCTGAACCTGAACCTGACCGTGAAAAGACAGGGGGAGGGTCTTCTCCCCGAAGGTCTTGATCGTCGAACCGTTCGCCGCCAACACCAGGGGTCCGCTGGAAGGCTCCAGCCGATCAGTGTGGAGAGGTGTGATGAAACTCAGCTGGGAGCCCGTGTCCACCAGGAACTGCCTCCCTGATTTCCCGTCCGTGAGGTAGAGCAGCTTATTCTTCGCGCCGAGAGCAGCAGCTGCAACCGACTCTCGGGCCCGGCGTTTTCCCGAGCGCTTGAACTGGCACAGGGGAATGCATTTGTGTGCCCTCTCGGCGAAGCGTCGGTGATAAAAGCAGAGGACGTCGTGCGCCCCGCATCTCCTGGTCTCCGCCGCTGCCAACGTCAGCGCATCTGGTGTTGCAGCCTCTGGCCCCCTGCCATCTCCGGGCGTTGCGCTCAGCTCTGTTGCCGCCGTCGTGGCCGTGTGCCGTCTATGGGCGTCGACAAGTCGCTGTGCCTCCTGGCCCAGCTCGTGGTAATCTCGGTTGGTCAGCTGCTGCGAGCTGGCCAGGGTGACTCTCACCGCTGACAGTAGTGTCCTGAGGAAAAGATGGGCGAAGATAAAGCCGTCATCGTCCTCGCCTCTCAGACTCAGCATCCTTGCCATCAGGTCAGCGGGCCTGTCTGCTTCGCTTTCAGTCAACATCAGGAGCTTCTCTGCCCGCTCTCCCAGCGAGGGGGTGAAAGCACAGATGAGCGCGGCTTTCAATGCACCGTACTTGTCGACTTCTGGTGGATGGTTAGTCAGGCTCTCCACCCGCTGTGCTGTGAACCTGTCCAGCTTTGCTACCACATGGTAGAATTTCGTTGCATCTGCTGAAATTCTCCGGAGGTGAAACTGCGCCTCGACCGTGTTGAACCAGGCACGTGGGCTGTGCTGCCAGAATTCGGGCAGCTGGACCGCGGTAGCTGCGCTAGCCTGGCTGGCTCCTGATGAGTCTGCTGTATGAAGTTCGTCCATACTTAGTCGTAGGGTCACCAGTGTAGAGGATGCATTCAAGGATGAGACTGAGTTTATTTCTCAGGATCAGTTTTATTGAAGGAACACATCCTCTATCAATCTCTCAAAGACAGAAGAGGCTGAGCAATCACATATCACACTTCTTATACCCTGCAGAAGCCACACAACCTAAGTCACATGGTGCTTAAGCAAACATACAATCCGTGGTACATAATCTCAGTCACAATGCTTCTTTGATCTTCTCCTATTGTCTCTTATCCCTCGATGTTCCGGGGGTCCCACTGGGGCATCCTCTCCAAGACAAAGGCCCAAACTCACACCTCCTCGTCATCTCTTGTAGGTCTCTACCGGCCCAGACCTCTTTTGTCCTCTGAGACATGAAGCCCCCAATACACATACAGTCATGCATATGTGGGAAATATGAATCAATATATGCGCCACACAGTGTCTTTATGCATTGTACTGATTTTTCGTTAAATCCAAAGCGTTCCAGCACACTATATAGGAACTTCCAATTAACCCTATCAAATGCTTTTTCTGCGTCTAAACTCATTATTACTGCGCTTTTCTTTTCTTTATGTATTTGATTAATTATATGTATTGTTCTCCTGATATTATCATGTGTTTGGCGTCCCTCTATGAAACCAGTTTGATCATCTTCTATCAATTCCGTCAAGAATGTCTTTATTACTTCCGGTTATGGCTGCCACGTAAGACGGACGTGTCTCACTCTGCTCTGCTCCTGGAGAAAAAAAATCGGCAAATAACTCTCTCATTTGGGACAGAACGTATCCCAGCGTTTGGGCGAGGATATGTCGGCGAAGCCTAAGGCTGGAAAACCAGGTAGAGGAAAAAGCGAGCCGCCGAAACAGTCCAAATTAACGGACTTTCAGGTCTGTGACGCAGCAAATAAAACTCCATATATGGCGGAGGAGGCTGGCAACGGTGCGATGTCTGCGGGGAATGGCGCAGATGCGCTGATGGCTGCCATGAGTTCAATGAGAGCGGACTTTTCCTCTAGATTTGATGGGATTATGGCAGCGTTGGAAGGAATAAGAAAGGAACTGGGTGACTGTGTAGAACGAATGGCGCAGATGGAGCTCCGTCTCTCTAGTGCTGAAGATGACGTCACCCGTCTTCAATTAAAGGTGCGCACTTTGGAAAAAAAAAAATAAATGTCTGGAAGATAATATTTTGGATTTGGAATCTCGGTCGAGACGGAACAACTTGAGGCTGGTGGGTCTTCCAGAGGAATCAGAAGGTCGGGACGCATGTTCCTTTCTGGAAAAGTGGATTCCGGAGGTGCTGGGCAGCGCGGAGTTGCAATCAGCAGTGGTTCTGGAAAATGCACACCGTATTGGCCCACGGAGAGATAAGGGACCGCCGAGGACCTTAATTATGAAGTTTCTCAGCAACAGAGACAGGATGAAGATCTTCAACGCTGCACAAGCTAAAGGAGAGATTAAACACCAGGACCAGCAGGTGCGGTTCTACCCAGATTTGGCCACAGGAATCCAACAGTTGAGGAAGCAGTTTGATCCCATACGTAAGGAGCTGCGCAACCTTGGGATTCGCCATGGTGTAATCTATCCTGCGAGACTGTTGACCACGTATGAGGGCAGAACCCACATCTTCAAGACCCCAGAGGAAGCGCAGGAGTTCATCAAGAAGATCAAAGAAGAAGAAGAGACTGGTGGGAGCTAAGCATGAACAAAATATAAGGTAGAATAATTAAGCATTTGCACAGGCATCTGACTGACTTGAAGTAAATAGCAAGTTTACAAAATATAGATTGTATTATATATTAAAAAACAAAACAAAACAAAACAAACAAAAAAAACTATGATGTACAAAGTTGCTAAAAATTTTGGAGTTAAGTTGGAAAACTACAGAGGAGAGTTAATGTTACGTCATTAAAAGCAGTAGAGTTAGGGTGATTGGGAGGATGAAGAAGGAGTGGCTTAGGCTGTTCCCCGTGTATGTGGAGCAGTTGATGGCTATATCGGGAGACGGAATTTTTCTTTTGATTTTGGGGGGTTTGCCACAAGTGTGAGAAGGGGGAATTTGTTTGTGTGTAGTTTGTAGGATGAATGTTCAACCACTCATGTTTTTGCTTCTCTGTATGAGCATGTTTACACTGCAAGGTAATCCCAAACTCTCTATTGATCATAAACCAAAGCGTTAATCTTAATTTAACTTCATGGAATTGCAGAGGTCTACAAAATTTAAAAAAACTTAAACAAGTTATGAATAAAATAAAAGACATGGGTTCAAAAATTGTGTTTTTACAAGAAACTCATTTAATAGAGGAGGATATAAAAAGAATTAGGAGTAGATGGCAAGGAAGTGTCTTCACCTCATCATTTTCATCCCGGGCCAGGGGAGTTATGACTCTCATACATAAATCAGTTCCTTTTCAAGTGAAAAATGTAATTGGAGACAAATTTGGAAGATATGTAATCATTCAAGGTTCTTTGCTATTAGAAAATATAAACCTTGTGAACTTATATGGTCCCAATATAGATGATCAAAAGTTCTTTGCTAATTTATTTCTTATCTTATCATCACTTACAGGGCAACATATAATAGCAGGGGATTTTAATTGTACATTGAATCCAGGTATAGATAGATCAACAGGACTGGATTGTACGCTCAATGGATGTAGGATGACTATTAATCATTTTATGAAAGAATTGAGATTGTTAGATATATGGAGAGAAATGAAACCACAAGTTAAAGCCTATTCTTGTTATTCCAGTACCTACAAGACATTCTCACGTATTGATTATTTTTTGATTTCCACAGAATTAAGGTCCAAGATTCAAAACTGCTTTTATGATAACATCGTGATCTCTGATCATGCACCCTGTTGTCTAATATATGTAGATAAAAAATTGACAAAGGAATCAGGTAGATGGCAATTTCAGCATAAATGGCTTCAGGATGAGGAATTTGTCAAGTATATAGAAAAACAGATAGATGAGTTCTTTGACATCAATACTACACAAACATCAGCATGTGTAAAGTGGGAGGCTTTCAAAGCTTTTATTAGGGGATATATTATTAGTTATACAGGATCAAAATCTAAGAAGACTCGAGAGGAGCGAGCCAAATTGGAACATAAAATAAAAAGTCTTCAGGAAAAAGTGTATGCAGGAAGTGATCCAAGGTTGGAGAATGAATTACTGATTTTAAGAGCTGAATACGATAAAAAATCAGCGAATAGAGCTGCCTCGAGTCTTCTAAGATTGAAACAATCTTTTTATGAACAAGGTGAAAAATCAGGAAAATTATTGGCATGGCAGATTAAACAATTAGAAATTAAAACACCAATTACCAGTATTATAAGTAACGGACAGGTAGTTCTAGATCCTTTAGAAATTAACAGAGCCTTTAGAGATTACTATGAAAAATTATATGATACCAAAAATGAATCTGATTTAACAAAACTAAATGGGTTTTTGAACGAACTATCTATACCGTGTATTCCAAATGAAAACAGGGAGATATTGGAGTCTAAAATTAGTCAAGAAGAAGTTGGGCTAGCCATTGATAATATGAAATCAGGAAAAAGTGCAGGACCAGATGGTCTTCCAGTTGACCTTTATAAAAAATTTAAGAATAAATTAATAAAACCTTTTTTGGAAATGGTTTTAGAAGCATTTCAAAATAATAATTTACCATCATACATGAATAATGCCTTAATTATACTGCTGCCAAAACCAGGTAAGCCCTCTAATAAATGTGAAAATATGAGACCAATAAGCCTATTAAATGCCGACCTTAAGATAATCTGTAAAATTTTAGCAAGACGAATACAAGAAATTTTACCAAATATTATTAATCAAGATCAGAATGGCTTTATAAAGGGAAGACAAGGCTTCCATAATGTAAGAAGACTATTTAATATTATTTATTTTAATAAAGAAGCACCGGATACAGCTCTCCTATCACTGGACGCCGAAAAGGCCTTTGATAGAGTTGAATGGCCCTTTCTTTTTGAAGTCTTACAAAGGTTTGGACTTGGAAATAATTTCATAAAATGGGTTCAGATAATATACAATAATGCTACAGCAGAAATCCTAACAAATAACAATATTTCAAAATCAATAAAAATCAATAGAGGATGTTGACAAGGCTGTCCACTTTCACCTTTACTGTTTACTATGGCAATTGAACCTTTAGCGATAGCGATACGTTTACATTCACAAATATATGGAATTAAAGTTGGACCAACAGAACATAAAATCTCCCTGTACGCCGATGACATAATTTTGTTTATGTCGAATCTAAAAAAATCAATTCCAACCTTGTTGAATTTAATAAAGAATTTTGGGGAAATATCAGGATATAAAATAAATAAAACTAAATCTTCAATATTAATGCTAAATGAGACCCAGAGAAATTACCCAGACCCTGAGGTAAATCAATTCAAAGTTGTAAATCAGTTTAAATATTTAGGAATCCAAATTGTGCCTAAGCTAGATTCAGTCGCTAGTGTCAACTATGAAGCCTTAATGTCAGATATCAATGAGTTAACTCAGAGATGGATGTCACTACCAATGTCGATGATCAGGAGAATCAATATACTTAAAAGTAATATTTTACCTAAAATACTTTATTTATTTCAATACATTCCCTTATCACCACCTTTAGATTTATTCTCAAGAATTAAAAAAAAGTTCGTGGAATTTATATGGAACAGCAGGAGGGCTAGATTACGTCTGTCTTTATTATATTTACCATTTGATCGTGGAGGTCTGAAATGTCCAAATTTTATGTTGTATTATTGGTCGGCACAACTGAGGTCTATGACATATTATTTTTCATCAAATGATCTCCCTCACTGGACTGAAATGGAATCATACAATTTACCTTTACCTCTTCCCATATTCATATACTCAGATTCGGCAAAAAAATTACAAAAACAAGTTAAAAATCCATTTGTAAAGCATATGATCAAAATATGGTGTGAAGCTAAAAACTATTTAAAAGAACCACAGTCATTGTCACAATTTAGTCCAATATGGGGTAATCAATATTTTAAACCAGGGAGAGCGGACGCTGTATTTAAAGTATGGAATTTAAAAGGGATACAAAAGATTCAGGATTTATATTTGCCAGGTGCAGACAACATAATGTCTTTTGAAGAGCTGAGGATCAAATTTAATCTCAATAGAACACATTTTTTTAAATATCTTCAACTTAGAAACTTTATTCGATCAAATCAAAATAAAGCTCTCACTCGACCTATTTATTCATCCTTGGAAAAAATGATGATGAAAGATAGTAAAAGAAAGGGTATTATTTCAGAGTTTTATAACTCATTGACACTATCTCCAAGTGAAAATTCACTGAAAAGATTAAACTACTGGAAAGAAGATCTGCAAACTGAAATTTCAGAGGAACAATGGGAATTGGCTTGTACAGAAGCTCAAACTAAATCAATAAATGTACGTCTTAAATTGCTACATTTCAAATGGTTAATGCGGATGTATGTTACACCGGAGGAGTTAAATAGATATAACAAAAATATACCAGATACGTGCACAAAATGCATGGAAAGTAAAGGAACCCTATTTCATTGTTTATGGGAATGTAGATTAATAAGAATGTTTTGGGAAGAGGTGAGGATAACAATTGAAAAAATAATCTCAAAACAAATCATATTGAATCCTAAACTGTTTTTGTTGGGTCTGTACCCAGAAAAGCATAATTTTAATAAAAGTGAAAGAACATTCATAGACCTCAGTTTGCTTAATGCCAAAAAATGTATTGCACTATTATGGAAAAAGACTCATAGACCAGATGTGACTCAGTGGTTAAGACAGATGTTAACAAACCTTCCATTAGAAAGAATAACATATATACTGAAATCAAAGGAAATTGTGTTTGAGAATATATGGAGACCTTTTATTGATTATGTAAAAAATTTAAACATAACTCTTGAAGAAGAAGGTGAATGATGTGTGTGGACCTTGTAAATTCCAAACTGGTGAACATAATATGTATACTTATGTATTGGATTGTCTAGACTAAACAGAGGAGCATTGTTGAAGATTTGATTTTGTTGGTGGTTGCTGGTGTTTTTAGTGCATTTTTTTTTGTAGTACTTTAGTGTTGGTGTTTGATTGTTTGTGTCATGTTTGTAAAAAAAAAAAAAAAAAGGTTCAATAAAGATATTGTGGAAAAAAAAAGAATGTCTTTATTCGTTTACATATAATTGTTGTATATATTTTATAATCCACATTTAATAAAGAGATTGGCCTATAGTTTCCGCATTGTTCCCTATCTTTCCCTGGCTTTAAAATAACTGAAATAATGGCTTCGTTCCATGATGGAGGTATTTTGTTGTTGTTTAACGTCCAATTAAATGACTTTAGGAGCTGTGGTGTGAGTTCTTCTATAAACAGTTTATAAAACTCAGATGGGTATCCATCACTACCTGGTGATTTACCCTTTTTAAGTGACTTAATCACATCTTTAATCTCTTGTGTTGTTATTTCTGTTAGCTTTTCATTTTGTTGGTTTCCTATTGATGACAAGTCCAATGTGCATAGAAATTTTTTAATATCCTTAGCATTTGTTTCTTCAGGTTGCGAGTATAGTTCTTGATAGAAATTATGGAATATTTCTTCGATGTTTTCTGGGTTAACTGTGGTTTTATTTGTGATGGGGTCCTTAATCTTATATACATTATTCACTGTTTGTTGTTTTCTTAACCGTTTTGCCAGCAGTTTTGTGGCTTTTGGCCCCGTTTCATAATATTTTTGCTTTAAATATCTATTTTTCCTTTCAATTTCATCTATTTGTATTTCTTTTACCTTTATTTTTTCTTCCTTAATTTCTTGGTATATTTTTGGGTCATTTGTGCTTTGATGTTTACGTTCTAGTTCCCTCAGTCTCTCACATCTTTGTTCATATGTTTCCAGTTTAGACTTATTTGCTTTTCCTGTTTCAACAATTAATTTACCTCTTAACACGGCTTTTAATGCATCCCATAGTATTGTTGGGTCCACTTCTTCATTATCATTCTCTTCGATATACTCGTTTATGTTTACTTTTATTCTTTCTTTCATTTTCTCATCATTTAACAGTCCTACATTAAGTTTCCATGTTGTTTGTTGTTTTCTAATGTTTAAATATATTTCCATGTATATAGGATTATGATCTGATATTTCTGCCCCTCCAATCCGACAATTTCTCACCCTGTGTCTGTCTCCTTCATTCATAAGGAAGTAATCTATTCTAGAGTGTACTTTATGGACTGCTGAATAATGTGTATAGTCTTTTTCGAGTGGGTGCAGGTCCCTCCATATGTCTACCATACCCATTTCTGCCAGTGAGGTTCTTATGAACTTTGTTACATGTTTATTAGTCTTCTTAACACTTGTTGTGTCAACTTCATGATCCATGACGGCATTTAAATCTCCTCCACAAATTAGGACTCCTTCACTGTGTGTTGCTATGAGATCAGACAGATGTTGAAAAAAACCCTTGTCACTTTCTGGTGGGGCATAGATGTTCACTAATGTGATCTGCATACCATCTATTCTTCCCTTTATTATTACATAACTGCCTTCTTTATCCTGGATTTCTTGTTCACATTCAAATTGTATTTTATTTGAAATTAGTATCATAACCCCCCTTTTAGTTCAAATCAAATCAAATCAAATCAAATCAAACTTTATTGTCATATTGCTGTACATACAACTGTAGTGCAGGCAAGATGAAATTGCATTTCTCTCGGCATCCATATAAGAAGCAGCATGATTAAGACACACTCCCACATAGCTCCACCCCCACCCCCACCCCCACCCCCCCCATCCATTCACACATCCCTGAGACATACTTGGGGAAAAAGAATAACTAACTATAATATACAAAATGTCCACAGGTGCAGTAGTGTGTATGTGAGATTCCGGGTCAGCTGTTCAGCATCCTGACAGCTTGTGGGAGGAAGCTGTTGATCAGTCTGGTGGTTCTGCCTCTGATGCTCCGGAATCGTTTACCAGATGGAAGAAGTTCAAAGTGTTTATGCAGAGGGTGAGAACGGTCCTTGACAATGTTCAGTGCCCTGCTCCTACAACGGTTCTGAAAAAGTTCTTGGACAGAGGGGAGGGAGACTCCAATTACCCTCTCCGCCCCCTTGACTATCCTCTGCAGGGCTTTTTTGTCTGACATACTGCAGCTGGAGTACCATGTAGCAATGCAGTATGTCAGAACACTCTCCACCACACCTCTGTAGAAGGTCCTGAGGATGCAGATGGGGAGAGAGGCCTGTTTGAGTTTCCTCAAGAAGTGTAGTCTCTGCTGAGCCCGCTTCCTGATCTCCAAGGAATTCTTGCTCCAGGTCAGGTCCTGCGAGATCTGCACTCCGAGGAACTTGATGTTCTCTACTCTCTCCACTAAACGGCCGCCGATGCTGAGGGGGACGTGCTCAGGCTGAGACCGCCGGAAGTCGATAATCATCTCCTTCGTTTTGTCCACGTTGAGCACCAGATTGTTCTCCCTGCACCAGCCCTCCAGGTCTCTCACTTCTTCCCTGTACATTGATTCCTCATCCCTCTGAATAAGTCCCACCACCGTGGTGTCATCTGCAAACTTAATAATCTGGTTCCCCTCGTGTTTGGATACACAGTCATGTGTTAGAAGTGTAAACAACAGTGGACTGAGTACACAGCCTTGAGGGGTTCCGGTACTCAGCGTGACAGAGTTGGAGATGTTGTTTCCAACCCGGACAGACTGAGGTCTCTCAGTCAGGAAATCCAGGATACAGAGACATGTGGCGGTGTTCAGACCGAGAAGGAGTAATTTCTCCATCAGTATCTGGGGAATAATGGTGTTGAATGCTGAACTGAAATCAATGTACAGGAGTCTGGCGTAGGTGTCTTTCTGGTCCAGGTGGGTGATGACAGAGTGTAGGGTGGTGACTATAGCATCCTCCATGGAGCGGTTTGAACGATATGCAAACTGGAGCGGGTCGTGTGATGCAGGGAGGCAGGCTGTGATGTGTGGTTTGACAAGCCGTTCAAAACACTTCATCACAATTGGTGCAAAGTGCAACAGGACGATAGTCATTCAAACAGGACACCACTGGTTTCTTTGCCACCGGTACAATGATAGAGGTCTTGAAGCATCTGGGAATGATGGCCTGACTCAGGGAGATGTTATAAATGTCAGTCAGGACATCCGCCAACTCGCTCGCGCAGTCTCGGAGCACACGTCCCGGAATGTTGTCTGGACCTGCAGCTTTGCGTGGGTTGACTCTGGATAGGGTCCTCCGTGTGTCCGCTGTGTTGATGGTAAAAGCTGGTCCGACCGATGGTGGGGGTGGGCCGGCCCTCCCTCTGATTGTCAAGTTTGATGCTTCAAAACGTGCAAAGAAGTCATTAAGCCTGTCTGGAAATGAAGCGTCGTCATCATCGACCCCCTGCCTAGACTTAAAGCCCGTCAGTGTCCGAACTCCCTGCCACATCTGCTTGGTGTTCCTAGTGTCACAGAGGTGTCCCTGGATTTTCTCCCTGGATTTCCTCCCTTAAATGAACTGTAGCAGGAGTTCTTATAGCCAAATCTCTTTAGTTTCTCATGTTCTGTCTTACTCAAATGTATCTCTTGCATAAATATAATTTTGGCTTTTTCCTTCTTGAATTTTCTTATTATTCTTTCCCTTTTAACAGGTGAGTTCAGACCATTCACGTTTAATGTCATTATCTTAAGATTTTTACCCATATTCATGTTTTTCCATTTTTTTAACTTGTGCTCCTAACCCCTTTAACAACAAAACTAACACATATTTGTACAAAAACACATTAACGAATCTCGACCTCCGTACTTTGGGCCTTTCTTCTGCCCACTGGTCCCTGTTGGTGGGTGGAGGGAATGACCTCACAGAGTGAAGGGCCCTCCCTAGACCTGTAGTTACTATCCAAGTAATAGTCATTAGTCTAGAAATGTCCAACAAAAATCACTTAAACCTCTCCTAGCCGTTTGTTTCTCTTTTACCTTGTCTTCTTGGCCTTCATTTCTTCTGTGTCCTTCTTAATCTTTGTTATAATCTAGGTTTTCCGTTGAAAGCCTTGCAGTTTTTCCTGGGCCCGGTGTGCCACGTCCGTCTCCCTCCTTCTGCCGTTCACTCGTCTCCACTCCGGCTGTCGTGATGCGTTCAGTGCCGCCGCTGCTCCAGCCGCTTCCTCCGGTACGCTCACCACAAAGCCTCGCCATGTCCCGCGCTGCCTCTCTGGCCGTGTTGTATGTCTTCACGCCGTCCTCTCAACGAATCCTCATCTTCGTTAGCGGCGTTTGGAATCTAATTTTTTTCTCTTTCAGCGTTTTTTTAATGTTGGCATATTTCTTTCACTGCTGCACAATTTCTGTCGGGTAGTCATGGTCAAAGAATATCTGTTTGTCACCGATTCGTATCTTTTTTTCCACGCTTGTGCCAGGATTCTTTCCTTTATGTCGTATTTCAGAAAGTTTACCACAACTGACCTGGGTGTAGAGTTTGGATTCGGGTTCTGTGCCGAGGCTATGTGCGCTCGTTGGATCTGCAGGTCCGCTTCACCGGGCAGCTCAAGCTCTTTTTTTAAGAAATGATCCATAAATTTCGTCATCGAGTTGCCTTCAATGTTGTGTTGGGTTCTTTTATAAATAAAGACTGCTGCTTTGGGTGAACACGGAGCCTCCTTTATTGACTGGCTGCAACAACATTAACACACGAACTCCGCCATATTAATATCCGTCCTGTTGTACTCCTGACAACATCCGGTCTGTGTCGCCCCCTAGTGGCTCCACATATGTAATACTTAGATTACACCACATTCAATGCCCTCCGGAATCCCGAAGATGCGTATATTGCTCTGTCTGGACCTGCTCTCCAGGTCGGTTATTTTTTCCTGCATCCTCTGTGTTTGCACCGTCAGGGTCTGCAGCCGCTCGCTTGCCTCGGTCTTCCAGTCTTCCAACTCCAATATTCGAGCCTGTGCTTCTGTCATACCTGCCCGTTGGGTGCGCAGTTCCTCCATGTTTTCAGCTAGCTTGCGCTCCATTTCTCTTCGGAGACCCATAATTTCCTCCTTCATCTCTTTTTTCAGCTCTTCCTTAAGAGCCGCTAAATCCTGTTGGAGTTGTCGCTTGAAGTCTTTTAAGTCTTCACCTATATTGGCAATGCCAGTGTTCATGGTATCGAGTTTGGCGTCCTCCATTTTCTCTGCTGTAGTCACCTTGTTTTTTTGGGCCTCGTGTTCAGCGATTTCTCCTGCGTTGTTGAAGAGGGATTCTTTAATTTTACCCTGCTTTTGTCCGTGTGCCCGGCTTCTTCGTGTTTTCATCCCTTGGTTTATTGATCCATTTATGTCGAGTTGGCCATTTACCAATGATTTTTAATCCGACTAGGGAGAGCTCTCTGTTTAAGCGTTATGTCTCTCCACCATCTTCCCAGAAGTCCCCCCTATATTTTGTAATAATTTAAAAAAAATGCATGCTGAAGCTGGTGTTACATCCATAATTGGGCAATGATGAATGCACAACTGACTCAGTTAACGGAGCTTTATTAGAATACTCGTCACATACATATATAGGCTTACGGCACTTGCCTGCAGGCCAGGTGGCTCCCACGACGAAAAGAGGATTTGCCTTTTCTGCCCACCTCCTTTATACTAGGGGTGGCGTCACCACCGGAAACCGGTAGTTAACCACCCCAGTCTATCCCACGTCCAACCCGGCCGCCATCTTACTACTACAGCCTATTTACATACACAACATCCTCCCCCCTTCAAAAGATGCCAAGCGCACGGATAGCCCATCCAAATTTGCTTCCCGACTCACACTCTAAAGCAAAATAATTACAGAAACAAATAAACCTCCTATCCATGCATACAACTAAGGCTGGGGGGCTGGGTAGACTGCCAGCACCCCCACACAGCTGGGCGGATTATTCTGCCGCCAAACATGTAAAGAAAAATAAAGCCGTGTTCTAAAACTAAAACAAAGCCCAAAACAGCTCCACATGAAAGGACCGACAAAATTACAATACACACATAGACTACTGGCGACCCCCCTCAACACCCACCCCACAATGGGCAGACTATACAACAATCAACGTTGGGTATGTAAATTCGCACAAATAATCAATTAAACAGGATAAACGCACCCTACCACCCAAACTCGGGCATTTAAAACCAACTTAACAGTAAATCAAATCTTAGCATATGTCAATTCCACAAATTGTTAACCCACCTCCATTGAGCCAATAAAATCTCACATTTACAATATAGACCACTAAAATTTCACTCATAGGTATCATTAATCACCCCAAATCACATTACTTACCACATTTCTCTGTTCTTCTTCTGAAATAGACCGGGGTACCACACCAGCAGCAAATCAAACACATCAGGACCAGGGTAAAAACACATACAAATGACAAAACAGCAAAATAAAGACAAAACAACACCCTCAGTCCTTTGACGGGTCCTTCTCCGACCGCTTCTGTCTCTTGACCTCGGGGCTCCCGCTGCGCCACCTCTTCTCCTCCAACGTCCAACACAGCTCGTTAGGATGCCTCCAGGTCTGGTCAGACAAGTGCAGATACCCATCACTCTGAGCAGCCTCCACTCGGAACCACCTCTGGTCATCACGCCGTGCGCGTGAACCGTGATCCCCTCTCATCTAGGCCTCAACCCTAGGCTGAACCACGTCTCCTACCCGCAGAGAAGCCCTTTTCTTCTTACTTGGATCACCCTGGTCACGACTGGCCTCCACCACTGATCCGGTCGACTCGTGGGTCCGGTTCATGCTATCCATGGTAGACAGTCGTCTCGAGCGATTTATCAACACGCTCTCCGGTCTTGCCCCTTCAGCATCCGGCGTGGGCACCTCGTCCTTAAAGGCCACCCCTGGGGTCCCGTTGTGCCGTTTTGCACCCTCATTGAGGGCAGCAGAAGAACCAGCATCAGGTCCGTCCTGAGGTGGTGTTGCATGGCGCCGGACGTGTTCTCCCTTTGCATTCGTGTCCAGCCAGTCTGATTCCCACACCTCCACACCATCCACCAACAGAGTCGGTCGGCTCCACAGTCCGCATCCCGACCACTCCTCACCCGACATGTTGGTGATGGAGAAACCCAGGCTGTAAAAGAGGTTACACCCCATGATGTTAACCCCCGCAGTGGTGACATGAATGCGGGCCTGGGGCACAACAACAGACTTATACCTGGCCTCCATCTCCACAAATCCCAAGACTGCCAGTCTGTTCCATCCATAGCCACAATAGTCTCTTTTCTGCTGTCTTATCTGTCCGTGGGGAAACAAACTTTTCATGGTCGCCAGGTTTAAAACGGAGATAACTGCTCCAGTGTCCACCAGCAGTGGAACCTCGACGCCATCGAGCATGACATTGCACCCGATCCTCCCCGTAGTTTCCGGGGAAACCGTGTGCACTATTGTTGGAGTCTTCTGTGCAGCACCTGGTTCTCCCCTATGGTCCCTGCGTTCGCAGTTTGCGCACACCCTGGCAAAGTGGTTCAGCAAACCACACTTGCCACAACGCTTTCCTGGGCACACACTGGACTTATAGCGGTGAACAGGGGACCCACAACCATATCAACGTGGCGTACCTGGGATGGACCTTACTTTAACTACGGAGGCATACTCATCCTCTCCGCCATCACCATCGCCAGGGTCCAAAAACAGTGCCTTAGCGTAAGACTCACCCTCGTCCAGAGAAGCCCCTTCAGTAAGGCCTCTCATGATGATCTCTGCTGCCTCGAACTGTTGGGTGAGCTCGATAGCTGCGGCCAATGTCAACCTTCCTGGGTAGGCTGGAAGTCTGGACCGGGCCGCCGTACAGCGGATGTGCTCTGCCAGCTGGTCCCAAATCATCTCATCTTCCAGGCGTCCGAATCCACATCCCTTCGCCAACTCCTGGAGATCCTCTATGAATTTCTTCACCGGCTCTCCCGACCGCTGGCGGTGCTGTCAAAACTGGATGCGCTGGACTGTGACACTTTCCAGCGTGCGAAAATAGCACGCCATTAACTCCACAACGCCATCAAAGTTATCAGCCCCCCCAAAGTTCTCCAGTATTCTCTGCCCCTCAGTGCCCAAATTATGGACCAACACAGCCCTTGCACAAAGCCTCTCACGCTCGCCGAGGTTCAAAACTACGAAGTAGTTGGTAAAAGCAGCAAACCAGCGAGGCCATGGCACAGGCAGCCTGCCCGGGGCCTCCAAAAATGGCCGAAAACTGGCAACAGATCTTTCCATTACCGCTTTTACCTCGCCACCAAGTGTTACATCCATAACTGGGGAATGATGAATGCACAACTGACTCAATTAACGGAGCTTTATTAGAATACTCATCACATATGTATATAGGCTTACGGCACTCGCCTGCAGGCCAGGTGGCTCCCATGACGGAAGAGGATTTGCCTCTTCCGCCCACCTCCTTTATATTAGGGGTGGCGTCACCACCGGAAACCGGTAGTTAACCACCCCAGTCTATCCCACGTCCAACCCGGCCACCATCTTACTACCTACAGCCTATTTACATACACAACAGCTGCTACTGCAATATCAAGTCCATGTCGTTCCAATACAGTGCAAGGAATGCAAAAAAACACCTATTTGATATCATTCTAAAATCGTTAAAGCTTAGGAAGCAAACTGTTACTATTTTTTATTGATTATTTTACTTCATGCTGCCTTGCATCTGGTGACATATATAAACGTCAGATCTGTGACATTCATACAAGTGAAAATATACTTGGTGCTCTTGTGTCTGCCACCGATCACATGAACAGTCCTTTTTAGTTTTAAGTGCATGATCTAAGCATTGCTGTTGAAGCCAGCACAGATTTAGCTGAGGTTTCAGAGTCTCACACCACGAACAGCAGCAGGTACCAGAACTACGCAAAAACATTCAAAAATACAAAAACTACAAGTGCTGAAATTATCTGCCACTTGACTGCAAAACAGGTATGTGGACTATACATTAAAACGAATTTAACTCATAAGAACCCAGTCCCCCATAATTTTTGTTGAAGGAGAAAGGGGTCTGGGTTCTTATGGGTTAAAACACTTTTAAAAATGCTATTTTAAATGCCCCACTACTCCACTCTTGCTGACTGATTTAACACTACTTCAGCCAAAACCAGAAATTTCGCCCATAATCGTTTCTACAGCAGCACCCTCAGGAGGAATAAGGTGGATATGATAGCAATAAATGCAACGAATCATTATTTGGATATCCCATTATCACTAACCGAGCCAACAGTTGGACGGGAGCCGGATCGGAGTTCGGGTGCAGCGGTGGTGGGAGACGGGGACCAGTGGAGGACCACCAGGGCCCCAGCCAGACAAGAGCCTGAGTCGGAGCCCAGTTACAGCGGCGGGGCTCAGCGGAGGAACTACTGAGGCAGACGGCGGTAGGTGGCGGGGCTCAGCGGAGGATCTACCGGGACCCCAGCCGGACAGAAGCAGGATCGGAGCTCGGCTACAGCGGCGGTGTGCGGCGGGACTCGGTGGAGGAGCTGCCGGTACCCCGGCTGGACAGGAGCTTGGTTACGGTGGCGGTAAGCAGCGAGACTAGCAGCGGAGGGGGTTAGCTGAGGCCCAGCTGGATTCGAGGTCGGTCGGATTGGATACCGGCGACACCAGCAGAGATTGCTTTACTATCCACAGGTCAGTAAAAATGCCACCAAAGAAGGAGGAAATGGAAGAGATCAAAAAATCTCTGAACTTCTTGTCAGAAGAAGTGACCAAAATGGTTAGTCAGCAGGCCAAAATATTAGGCCTAATGGAAGAAGTCCGAGAATTAAAATTAACAATTCAGGAAAAAGACAAAAAAATTACGGACTTGGAGCGACACGTCGAGGATCTTGAACAATGTTCTCGTATGGATGATCTAATTATAAGTGGACTAGACATCAAATATCAATCATACGCTCATGCTACAACAGGACTGAGAGGTGAGGATGCTCCCACAAGTGAATCGGTCTCCCTGGAAAACCAGGTGCTTCAGTTCCTTGATAGTAGAGATATAAAGGTCGAAGCAAATGCAATTTCAGCCTGTCATGCTTTACCCAGAAAAGATAATAAAACAAAGAAATCAATTGTGATGCGCTTTGTGAACAGAAGGGTAAAGAATGATATACTGAGGCAGGCCAGAAAGCTCCGGGGAACAGAAGTTTACCTAAATGAACACCTAACAAAAACTAATGCTGAAATAGCACGGCAAGCACGGATGTTGAAAAGACAAAATAAGATACAGGCAACATGGACAAGAAATTGTAGAGTTTGGATCAAACTAAATGGAACACCTGAGTTGCAAAGAGTATAATGATCAGAGAGATTACTGACTTAAATAAATATAGATGAACACTGATTAAGAAAATTAAGAGACAATGATAATCCATATCCACAAACACGGCAAGAATAGTTCTTTTGACATACCATGTCAATGTACTTTAAAAAAAAAAAAAAAAAAACTAAACAAAACAAACAAAAAAACTTATGACTGACTTGAGTAGACATCAATTATCCCCAGTTGGAGGAAGTCATTTGACACATAGTGAGGAAACTCAAACTCTGAAAATATGCCATTATGCTGAACATAAACTACAAGAGATGGAGAATGATAATGATCCTGATAACCACTTTTTCAATAATATTCATAACCATTGTGAATATTACACTGAAAAGCAATTCAAAAGTCAAGTGCAACTAGATGGTAAACTATCAATCATACACTTCAACAGCAGAAGTCTTAACAAAAACTTTCCACAGATTCAGGAATATTTAAAACAGCCAGACAGAAAATTTACAGCTATCGCAGTCTCTGAAACTTGGCTTAATGAAGAGCAGGCTCCCTTGATGGCAATAGAGGGATATCAGATGTTTCATATTAACAGATCTCAAAAAAAGGGTGGTGGTGTTGCACTGTATATTGATGACCTGTATAGGTGTAAACTTGTAAATGGAATGTCCTTTGCACTACCAGGGATTTTGGAATGTGTTACTGTTGAGATTAACCAAGATAAAACAAAAAATCTAATTATAAGTTGTATATATAGAACGCCGGGAACCTGCATTGAGACATTCAGAGATAAGTTAGTCGAGCTGTACAATAATATTACTAGTAAGAAAATGGTAGTAATTTGTGGAGATTTCAATATTGATCTACTAAATCCATATCAACAAAATGTAATTACAGAGTTCATGAACTCTATGTACAGCATGAGTCTATATCCCACAATAACACATCCCAGTAGAATCACAGTTCACACTGCTACACTTATTGACAACCTGTTTGTTAATATTATTGATAAGAAAATAGAAAGTGGATTATTGATAAATGATATAAGTTGAGGCGGCATGAAAAAATAAGCAGCGATGCTGAGGTTTTAACAGGTTTATTAAATCATACCGCCGTCACGAGCTCCGCTCCCGGCGCCATGCATGCGCGCCGGGAACGAGCCCAGCGGCTCTCAGAGAAGGAAGACACAAAGTCTGTGTCCAGCAGCAGCAGTTGAGGAAGTGGAATTGAGAGTGAGAGAGTGAGTTACAGAACCTGTGCAGTATTTATACCCAACTCAGACAATACATCAAAGCGGATTCACAGCAGTTGGTACGATCAAAGGGACTGCAGAACAGGCATGAGATATTTGCATTTGAAAGACCTACATAACAATAGGCAGATGCTGTCCTCTGCTCCAGCTTGCAGGACAAAGAGGTTACAAGGCACATCTACATATTGATCTGTCTCTAGGTCACAGTAAGGACAGGACGCATGAACACTATACAGGGATCCCTCACTTATCGCGGTTAATGGGTTCCAGAACCAACCGCAAAAAGTGAAAAACCGCGAAGTAGCGTCACCCCTAATGACGTCATCCATAAATAATACGTACGTTCATTCTCTCACTCTCTCTCTCTCATATGATACGTGTGTGTGTGTGTGTGTGTGTACGTGTACATACATACGTAGATGTAAATAAAGTGTACATAAATATGTTTTTAGAACTCTTTTATTCTTATAACAAGATACGTAACTCAAGATGAAGATGATTTACTTCACAGGTTAATGAGAGCTTTACTGCTCCTCAGGTGACGCCTCATCGTCAGGTGCTAGAAGCGCAGGATCATCGAGGGCAGCTTCCGATAGAGCTGGAGAAGCTGCAGGAGGCGGCGTAGTGGCTCGACGGGAAGACTATTTCGCACAAAATGGCACAAGAGAACAGCAAAAAGTTCCACGCTGCGAGACTACGTAACACGAGCGATAAAGAGCAATGAATACGCTCTTCCTTCCCTTAATGGGCGCTCGGCAGGGAGAGGAGGTGGGTGAAACGTCTCGGCCAATTAGCTTGCGGGGTGAAACGTCTCGGCCAATCAGCTTGCGAGATTTCCGAGCCGAGCCAACACGAGAACAGCGAACAGAGAGGTGGATTTTTTGAGTTGTGCGGCTCTCCGTGTTGATACCTGATGGTCTAATGTAGTCTCCCTGCCTTCTGCTAGCGCCCGCCCATTATTTCTCAATTTTGAATTTTTGATGAATATTTTTGAAAAATACGCGATGCACTGAGGGCGCGAAAGGTGAAGCGCGAAGTAGCGAGGGATCGCTGTACATGAATGGCACATTACATCACAATACATGCATGGCACATTACATCACAATACATGAATGGCACATTACATCTCAGTAGTGCAGCGGGAAAAACCAAGAGAAGAGAGCTGACTGTCCTTAATCTATTGTGGGGGTTAACCGAACCGCCACATAAGTGACCATTTGCCAACCTTTGCACTTATCCATGGCCACACGGGGGCCAATACAGAAAAATTTTTAAAATCGTTCAGATACAAATCACAAAATGCAATCAGTTCTTTTAAAGAGGACTTGCTGAAGCAAGACTGGACAGAAGTCTATGTATCAGATGTAAATGAAGCCTATGACACATTTATAAACATTGTAACCACTCTTTATGAAAAAAATTGTCCATTAGTAAAGAAAAAGCTTAAACATAAATTTGCAGATAAGCCATGGTTAACCAAAGGATTACAAAAGGCGTGTAAAAAGAAAAAATTATTATATAAAGCTTTCCTAAAGAAAAGGACAAAAGAAGCAGAGCAGCGGTATAAAACATACAAAAATAAGTTAACATATATAATAAGATGTAGTAAGAGAGACTATTACAGTAAAGAACTGGAGAAAAACAGAGACAATATTAAAAATACATGGACAATACTAAACAGTATTCTTGGAAATAAAAACAGAAATACAAGCTACCCAACCGATTTTTCAAAAAATAATAAAACGACTCAGAGTGTGAATGCAGCTTCACCTGCAGATGAATTTAATAACTTTTTTGTTAACATTGGTCCTAATTTGGCTCGAGAAATACCCATTATGGCACCCACAGGTGATAGAATAAGCAAAAACACTGCTATAAAAGACTCCATTTTCATAAAGAACACAAACGAGAGAGAGGTCAATGAAACTGTTAAATCGTTTAAAAGTAAAACATCTACTGACTGTGATGGTATTGACATGATCTTAGTCAAAACTATTATTGAATGCTTAGTGAAACCACTGACGTATATCTGTAACCTGTCTCTCCAAACAGGTATATTTCCCAATGCAATGAAAATAGCTAAAGTAATTCCGATATACAAGACAGGTGACAGAGGGGAATTCTCAAACTATAGACCAATTTCACTATTGCTGCAATTTTCCAAGATACTTGAAAAAATATTCTATGAGAGAATTAACAACTTCATACTGAAGAATAATTTATTGTGTGAGCAGCAATATGGGTTCAGACACAAGAAGACAACTGCATTTGCTCTAATGGAATTTATAGAAAAAATATCAACTGCCATTGAAAATAAAGAGTATTCAGTTGGGGTATTCCTGAATCTTAAAAAAGCATTTGATACAGTGGATCATAATTTATTATTAAAGAAACTACAAAATTGTGGTATTAGAGGGGTAGCACTGTCCTGGTTATGTAGTTACTTAAAGAATAGATATCAGTATGTATGTGTTGGTAACAAAAACTGACAGTTACTGAAGGTTACTTGTGGAGTCCCACAGGGTTCAGTTTTGGGGCCATTGTTATTCAATATGTATATAAATGATATATGTAAAGTTTCAGAAAAATGGACTTAATATTGTTTGCCGATGACACTAATCTATTATGCAGTGGAAGCAATTTGGAACAACTTTTGGATACACTCAGAAAGGAATTAGGAAAGCTTAAACTGTGGTTTGATTCAAACAAATTAACGCTCAATTTAAGTAAGACAAAATTTATAGTTTTTAACAACCATCACAACAACTTAGTATCTAAACTCAGTGTAAATGGTGTAGAGATTGAAATGGTATCCAAAACTAAATTTCTTGGAGTAATAATTGATAATAAATTGTGTTGGAAGTCACATATTAATTATATTAAAGGTAAAATATCCAAATCAATTGCAATACTACACAGAGTGAAATATTTGCTGAATCAACCCACACTATATACCTTGTGTGGAAGATGTGTTCAATGACGAGACTTGAGTGTATTTCTCAGGTTCAGCTTTATTGAAGAACACAATCTTCCAGCATTCTCAAAAAGCAAGAAGAGGCAGAATAATGTTACAGCTCACTCTTATACCTCCGGGGGATTAAGAACTCAAGTCACATGGTGCTTCTGCAAACATTCACCATTGTCTCTTATTCTCTGGTGTACCGGGAAACCCCCCAGGTCCTCTTCTCCGAGACGAGGGCCCGACTTCACACCTCCTCGCCATCTCCTGTCTTGTTCCTCCAGACTAACTACTAACTAACTAACCTGCACTTATATAGCGCTTTTCTAGTCACAAAGACCACTCAAAGCGCTTTCATTAATACTAACCCTCTATTCTAAGGGCCTATAGGAAACAGATATCTAGGGACAATTTAGAACAGCCAATTAACCTAACATGCATGTTTTTTTGGCATGTGGGAGGAAACCGGAGAAATCCCGGAGTAAACCCACGCAACACGGGGAGAACATGCAAACTCCACACAGATCACTGTTGGTCGGGGGCTGGGATCGAACCCACGATCCCACGATCCCCACAATCCCCCGGCCAAGGGTAAACTGTGCTGCCGCAGTGCTAACCACTGCGCCACCGTGCCGACTTCACACCTCCTCGCCATCTCCTGTCTTGTTCCTCCAGACTAACTACTAACTAACTAACCTGCACTTATATAGCGCTTTTCTAGTCACAAAGACCACTCAAAGCGCTTTCATTAATACTAACCCTCTATTCTAAGGGCCTATAGGAAACAGATATCTAGGGACAATTTAGAACAGCCAATTAACCTAACATGCATGTTTTTTTGGCATGTGGGAGGAAACCGGAGAAATCCCGGAGTAAACCCACGCAACACGGGGAGAACATGCAGCCCCAATCCACATAAGCCATACAATCCACATAAGCCATACATTTGTGGGAGATATGAACCAGACATATGTGCCACATGACCCCCCCCAAACGTCTGCATGGGACAAACACTCATAAATGCATACATAAAAAACATTACCACATAACCAACAATCAATCCCCCAATCTCTTAGGTCTGAGCTTCCTGCCGAATCTGCTGTAGGCCGGCTTCGCTGCGTCTGCAGCGTCTCGTCGCACCTGGGGATTAGATTTGTTAGCACATCTCTGTGGGAGCTCTGGAGCATGCCTTCTCGGCGGCCTGCCCCGGCGGGGGGCTTTCGCCAACTGCACTCGTTCATCAGCCAGGACAAAAGCAGGCTTGAGTCTGTTTATGCAAATTAGCTCCCTTCTGCCCCCCAAATCTAGCAAAAAATGCTTCTCATTTTTTTCCAGCACCCTGAACGGTCCATCATAAGGCGGTCTCAGCCCTGGGCGTTGTGCATCATGTCTAACAAAAACAAACTCTGCGTTTTTCAAAGCCTCTGGCACAAAAACGCGTGGAAAACTGTGATGCACTGGGCCAGGCAGCATGTTTGATCCTGTGCCGCTCTGCAACAGCTGAGCGGGGGGGCAATTGGGCGCAGGATTTTCCGGGAGAAATTCCCCGGGCAAACGGAGAGGTTGTGCGAACACCAACTCCGCTGGGGAGGCTTGTAAATCCTCCTTCGGTGCAGAACGTAACCCCAGTAAAACCCATGGCAGTTTGTCCACCCAATTTGTATCCGTGAGCGATGCTCTGAGGGCTGCTTTCAATGACCTATGAAAACGTTCACATAAACCGTTAGCCTGCGGGTTATACGCGGTAGTGCGGTGTACCTTCACCCCTAAGCTGCGGGCCATAGACGACCACAGTTCGGAAACAAATTGAGGGCCTCTGTCTAACATTATGTCCGACGGAACTCCAAAACGCGCGACCCAAGCTGTTAAAAACGCGCATGCAACCTCTTCCGCCGTTGGTCCAGACTGGAGCGCGCGCACATCCGCGTCACCAACCTGCTCCGCAGCCATGTCTGCATAATCCAAACCTACGTGGACCGGGGCTGCGCGCGCTCCAGCGTCGCTGCCCTGGCCCACAGCCACCGAGTCTGCCCCCACGTTGCCTGGCGTTGCCACAGCACGTGAGAGACAGTCCGCCACTACATTGTGCTTGCCTGCGACATGCTGGATATCGGTGGTGAACTCCGATATTGCGGCTAGCTGTCTTTGCTGTCGGCCTGACCAAGGTTCTGAGATTTTGGCCATCGTAAAAGTTAACGGTTTGTGGTCTACAAAAGTGGTGAAATGGCGCCCTTCCAGCCAGAACTGGAAATGGCGGATGGCCAAGTGTAGGGCTAAAAGCTCCCTGTCAAATGCGCTGTATTTACACTCGTTATCGCGCAAGGATTTGCTAAAGAAAGCGAGAGGTTGCCAGGTCCCTGCCACACACTGTTCAATGACTGCCCCCACCGCTAGGTCCGAAGCGTCGGTGGTGAGCGCCAAACAGGCTGTTGGAACCGGGTGCGCTAACAAAACGGCGCTTGCAAGGGCTGATTTAACCTGGGAGAAAGCGCGCTCCCACTCCGGAGACCATTCGACCTTATTCGTGGGTTTTTGTTTTTTCAGTGCCGCGTACAGTGGCTGCATAAGCCGCGCTGCGCTCGGAAGAAACCGGTTGTAAAAATTAACCATCCCTAGAAACTCCTGCAGCGCTTTTATCGTTTGAGGTCGGGGGAAATCTGTTATCGCGTGCACCTTCTCCGGCAGAGGAACCGCACCTTCAGGCGAAACGCGGTGCCCCAAAAAATCGATCTGCGCCACCCCGAACTGGCACTTCGCTGGGTTAATTATCAACCCATGCTCTGCCAGTCTCCGAAAAACCGCTGTGAGGTGGGTTTCGTGTTTGTCCTCGGACGTGCTGGCTACCAAAATGTCGTCTAAATAGACGAACACGAAAGGCAGGTCGCGTAAAACAGCATCCATCATGCGTTGGAAAGTTTGCGCGGCGCCCTTTAACCCAAACGACATGCGCAAAAACTCAAAAAGCCCAAACGGAGTTATTACCGCGGTTTTGGGAATATCCTGCGCGCGCACGGGGACTTGATGGTAGCCGCACACCAAGTCTATTATAGAAAAAATGCGCGCCCCCGCCAAATGAACTGAGAAATCCTGGATGTGCGGAATCGGGTAGCGGTCGTGTGCCAAGACGTTGTTCAACCTGCGGAAATCGCCACAAGGTCGCCACGAGCCATCAGCCTTTGGGACCATGTGTAACGGGGAAGCCCAGGGGCTGTTCGAGCGTCTAATTATGCCCAGTTTCTCCAGGTTGGCAAATTCCTCACGCGCTATGGCCAGTTTAGCTGAGTCCAAGCGCCGGGCTTTTGCAAAAACGGGGGGCCCAGTTGTGGTGATAAAATGCTCCACCCCGTGTTTGGCCACTGTCGCCGAAAACTTTGGAACTGTGAGTGCTGGAAAGTGAGTGAGCAGAGCATGAAACTTACCACCGCAGCTGTGACGTCGGCGTGTGCAGTCAGCAGAGCCACCCGAGCTGTGCAGGGAATAGAATGAAAAGAAAGTGCATTAACCAGATGTCTATTAGCAAGGTCAACCAATAAACCATGTGAGCACAAAAAATCAGCCCCTAACATGTTAAAACTGACTGCTGCTACAATAAAGGTCCACTCGAATGAACGGCCCTGTAAGGACAGACGCATGGCCCTCTCACCGAAGGTCTTAATCGCTGAGCCATTCGCTGCTGATACTGACACTCAGGGAGCTTTGGACGGCATCAGCCGTTCCGCGTAGGTAGGCGTGATGAAACTCAGCTGGGAGCCCGTGTCCACGAGGAATTGTTTCCCCTAGTGTGCATCTGTCAGGTAAAGCAGCTTATTTTCTTCTCCGAGGGACGCAGCCGCTACCGACCCCCAGTCTTGGAGTTTCCCTGACGCTTGAAGCGGCACGGTGGGAGACATCTGTGTGCCCTCTCCGCAAAACAGCGGTGGTAGAAACACAGGCCGTCTTCAGCTCCGCGTCGCCTGACGCCTGTCGTCGCCGCCGCCGTCGGGTCGTCTGGCGCCGCCACCACTGGCTCCAAGCCATCTCCGGGCGCCGTCTTCTGCTCAGCTGCCGCGGCTGAAACCGCGCTCCGCTTGTGGGCGTCGACAAGTCGCTGCGCCTCCTTGCTGAGGCCATGGTAGTCCCGCTTGGCCAATCGGGGTGAGTCTGCCAGGGTCACTCTCACTGCTGGCGGCAGAGTCTGGAGGAAAAGGTGGGCGAAAATAAATTCGCCATCCTCGGAGTCTTTCAGCCTCAGCATCTTCACCATCAGGTCTGCCGGTCTGTCGTTCTCTGACTCCGTCAATTCTAGGAGCCCCTCTGCTCGCTGTTGCACCGAGGGGGTGAAATGGCTGATCAGCGCCTCCTTCAATGCGCCGTACTTGTCGGTGTCCGGTGGGTGGTTAACCAGGTCTTCCACCCGCTGGACCGTGTGGCTGTCCAGCTTCGCCACCACATGGTAGAACCTCGTTTCATCCTTTGAGATTCTCCGGAGGTTGAACTGCGCCTCGACCGCGCTAAACCAGGAGCGCGGGCTGTGCTGCCAGAAATCGGGCAGCCGGAGCGTGGAGGCAGCCATCAGGCTGGCCTCTGATGAGCTCCGCTCGGGAGAATTCTCTCTGCTCATTCTTTGTCGTGGGTCACCAGTGTGGAAGATGTGTTCAATGACGAGACTTGAGTGTATTTCTCAGGTTCAGCTTTATTGAAGAACACAATCTTCCAACATTCTCAAAAAGCAAGAAGAGGCAGAATAATGTTACAGCTCACTCTTATACCTCCGGGGGATTAAGAACTCAAGTCACATGGTGCTTCTGCAAACATTCAATCACAATGCAAGTCTCTGAAGATTCACCATTGTCTCTTATTCTCTGGTGTACCGGGAAACCCCCCAGGTCCTCTTCTCCGAGACGAGGGCCCGACTTCACACCTCCTCGCCATCTCCTGTCTTGTTCCTCCAGACGGGAAGCCCCAATCCACATAAGCCATACAATCCACATAAGCCATACATTTGTGGGAGATATGAACCAGACATATGTGCCACACTCTTGTGGGAAATATGAACCAAACATATGTGCCACACTTGTATCATTCATTAATACTCCCATACATGACATATTGTACTGAAGTATGGGGAAATACATATAAAACAAACATATATCCAGTTTTTATGCTTCAGAAGAGAGCTATTAGAATAATAAACAAAGCTGCTTACAGGGAACCAACAAACCCACTTTTTCTTAAATTAAAAGCTCTCAAGTTGAAAGATCTGGTTGACTTTAAAACTGCAGTAATAATGTTTAAAGTGAAGAATCTATCACTGCCCGCAAATATCCAAAAGTTGTTCCAAATAAGGGAGAAACAATATCATTTCAGAGGAACATGTATATTGTGGGAATGTGAAAATGATGAGACAGATTTCTCTCAAAGCAGCTTTATTCACATTCACCAACATCTCAACGAAGAAAGAGGACATTACAGGGAACTCTCGTCCTTAAATACCAGGACTCTCACAGTTCACAAGTCACATGCATCACAGGTCACATTGCATTATAATCGCCAGTAACAATGCATCTCCTCTCTCTGATATCACCCCCACA
This sequence comes from Pholidichthys leucotaenia, assembly GCA_020510985.1. Taxonomy (NCBI): domain Eukaryota; kingdom Metazoa; phylum Chordata; class Actinopteri; order Cichliformes; family Pholidichthyidae; genus Pholidichthys; species Pholidichthys leucotaenia. The sequence goes on from CM035838.1 coordinate 153,593,174, forward strand.
GTCTACAATGCATCTCTTCTTTAATCCTCTAATAACACCCCCACAGTCTCAAGCCCTGCATACCAAAGCTAACATCCTCGCAGCTTTCTGTTATCTCCAAGGAAGCTCTGTCTTTGTTCTGATCTAAAATGTGAGGCCTTACATCAGTCACAAAGTAGGTCACATATGTGTGGCCACAATATTTCAAAAACCTTCAGTGAGAACTACCACCAAGCAACACTGTGTCTCAGTGCAAGGAGTTAGACTGTGGAACGCTTTTGGACCTGAATTAAAATCATGTACAACGCTTGGACAATTTAAACAAAAACTAAAGGAAGAAATACTCCAAACATATATACCAAGATGACATGTAAAATCACATAAGGATTGTAGCTTAGTTTTTTGTCACATTTTGTCTTAGCTTTGTTCTGAATTGTAATCGCTCTTTTTTTGTTTTTCTTTTGAATTCTTGGATGGAATATGGGTGGGCAATATAAGCTGCGGCTTCAGCCATCACCCATTTCGGATAACTTATGTTGAACTGTATAATCAGAGGAGTTATTGTCTAATTTGACCTTGTTGGATTTTCTTTCCCCCTTTGTTATTTTATTCAATTTCTTTTAATCTGTACTTTTAATCTATCCGAAATAAAGATTCATTCATTCATTCATTCATTCATCACAATGATACAAGAGCTGTCAACAGGATTATGTCCAGTACCAGAGCCGGCTGGAGGAAACGGAGCGGAGAGCAGTTTGAACGCCGAAACTCTGAACTTCATCAAACAAAAGGAAGCGTCGGATGGTTAGATCTCCGAGAGAGAGCCAGAGAAGTTTATCGGTCGGTTTGGCAAGGAGGTTGGGTGACGGGACTGGAGTCTGCGGGCATGGGAAAATGGAGAGGAGGAGCAGGGTAAAGACAGGTGTGGCGGGTCGGCGCTGTGGCGTTGTGAATGGGCCAGACTGGGGAGATTCTGATTTGTGGGACAGTGAAGATAGTATGGATACTGGGCAGGGAAGCGGGAAAGGAAAAGAGAAAAGGGAGAATAACTTTCCCGGTAATAATGCAAAGAAGGCTAGAAGTAGTGGAAGTGGTGGTGGTGCGGAGGGAGGAGGGCAGGAAGGAGCCGAGTTAAAAATTATTGTAAGGTTTGAGGACGAAAAGGGGATATCCACAATGAGTCCAATTAAATTAACAACAATATTGAAAAATCAGGTAGGAGATATACACATGGCAAAGGTATTGAGAGATGGAAATCTACTGATTGTGTGCAGGAATGAGGAGCAAAGGGAAAGAGCTGACAAAATGAGGGAGGTTGGGCGATTTAAAGTGAAAAATACAAGCATTATTGATAACGGATCAAAGTGGAACAAGGGTGTAATTTGGGGGGTGCCAATAGGAATAACAATGGAAGAAATTAAAGCTAATTTAAAAGGGGGGTAGTAAAGGCAGCTCGTAGGCTACAGACCACCCGAAAAGGACAGGGGAGAGACACTGAGGGCGTGGTGGTTGAGTTTGAAGGAGAAGTGCTCCCCAAAAGTGTAAGTTTGGGCTTTTTGAGATATGGGGTAAGAGAATTTGTCCCTAATCCAATTCGGTGCTATAATTGCCAAAGGTTTGGACACATAGCTAACACTTGTAGATGGAGGAAAAGGTGTGCAAGGTGTGGGGGCAACCACCAGTATGGAGAGTGTGAGCAAGAAATGCCAAAGTGTTGTAACTGTGGCGGGAATCATAGTGTGGCCTATGGAGGCTGTGAAAGGATGGTGAGAGAAAGGGAAATTCAGCGAGTCAGAGTACAGAGTAAAGTTTCTTATGCTGATGCAGTGAAAAGGATGGACCAGGGAGGAGGGAATGGGCAAAGGACTGGGGGGAGGCTGCCTGTAGGGGAAAGAGAGCTGGTACGGAATGGGGAAATTCAGGTTGATCTGAAGAGACTGGTTATCTTTATAGCAGGAGTTATGAATGCCACAATGGAAGTAAAGTCTAAAACTGAAAGAATTCAAATAATAGTGAAGGCAGCAGCTAATCATCTTGGTTTCAGTGGTTTAACTTTGGAGGAGGTGAGGAGTGGGCTCAGTAGCCAGACAAGTCAGGATCAAGCATTGACTGGAAAGGAATTGTGAGGATGGTCATATTGGTTCAATGGAATGCAAGGAGTTTGGCGGCAAATGGACAGGAATTCAAAAGATATATTGAGGAACTTTCAGACAAACCAGATGTCATTTGTGTTCAGGAGACGTGGTTGAAACCTAATCTGGATTTTAAAATAGTGGGATATGTTTCTATTCGGAATGATAGGAAAGAGGGAATGGGAGGTGGGTGTGCAACATTTGTGAGGGAGGGAATTCAGTTTAGAGAGATAGGTAAAGGGGATGAGCTGGAATACGTGGTAGTTGAAATTTGGACTAAAGAGGGGGAATTAGTAGTCGTTAATTTGTGCAATCCTTGTAGGAGACTGACATTGAGTCAATTATCTCAGATGGAGGGGATAGATGGGAGCAGGGTGGTAGTTTGTGGGGACTTTAATGCCCATAATGTGTTATGGGGGGCAAATTATACAGACATAAATGGTGAGATTATTGAAGAACTCTTGGAAGAGAAGAAGCTAGTATGTTTGAACAATGGTAGAGCAACTAGAATTGATGTACATACGGGGAGTGGTTCAGTTCTTGACTTGACATTGGTGACTAGTAATATTGCAAGTGTGTGTGAGTGGGAGGTTTTGGAGGAGTCTTCAGTGGGAAGTGATCATTTTCCAGTATATTGTAATCTTTTCATTTCAGTGAATAGGGTAAGTGGTCACAGGGAAGGGAGGTGGGTTTTTAGCACTGCTAATTGGAAATTATTTAAGTTTATTTGTGAGAGAGACCTTCCCCTAGTAGAGGTCAGTGAAGACATTGAAAGCATGGAGGAAAGTATTAAAACTATTTTTCTGGAAGCAGCCAATCAGTCAATTTCTAAAAGTAAAGGGAAAAGATTAAAGAAAGCAGTGCCTTGGTGGACAGAGGAGTGCACTAGAGCTATTAAAGAGAGGAATAAGATACTTAAGGTCCTAAGGAGAACTCATAATTGGCAAAACTTGATTAATTATAAGAGAGCACTGGCAAAAGCCAGGAAAACTATCCGGAGGGCCAAGAGAGAAAGCTGGCAGAGATACTGTAGCACTGTAGGTAGATCAACAGCCGTGGGAGATGTATGGAGCATGATCAAGGCTATGAGGGGAGTCAGGAGGGAATGGCAGTACCCAATATTAAAAAGTGGGGGAGAGATTGCAATAACTGATGGGGAGAAAGCAATAATGATAGCAAAGAGCCTGACTCAAATTCATAGCTCAGGTAATTTGACTGAAGAGGGTAAAAGAGGAAGAAGTAGGACGAGTTTAGCACACCCTGGGGTTTTGGAGGAAAGGTGTGATTTTAGTAGCCCGTTGGATTCTCCTTTCACTCTAGATGAAATGGAAAGAGCGGTAAACAAATCAGGATTAACATCCCCTGGGAAAGACAGTATCTGTTACATCATGGTGAAACACTTAGGGACTTTGGCAAGGAGGAAATTATTGGAAGTCTACAACAAAGTGTGGGAAAAGGGAAAGCTCCCAACTGCATGGAAAGAAGCTGTGATTGTTCCTATAAGGAAACCTGGAAAGGATCCCTCAGACCCAGCGAGTTACAGGCCTATAGCTCTAACATCGCATTTGGGAAAAATAATGGAGAGAATGATCACAGATAGGATTGCTTTTTATCTTGAAAGTAGGGGAATTTTGTCACCACATCAGAGTGGATTTAGAAAAGGGAGGGGAACTATGGATCCTGTTGTGTGTTTGGAGACAGAGGTACGGAAGCCTCAGGTAAACAAAGAGTCGGTAATTGTGGTATTCTTTGACGTGGAAAAAGCGTATGACATGTTGTGGAAGGAGGGGCTAATGATAAAGCTAAGTATGATAGGAATATCTGGGAGAACATTTAACTGGATAAAGGATTTTTTGTTTAATAGGCACATTCAAGTTAGTGTGGGCAGAGCCATGTCAGGTAGGTACTTGGTGGAAAATGGCACCCCCCAGGGTAGTGTTATAAGCCCAGTACTTTTTTCTATTATGATAAATGATGTTTTTTCTGTTGTGAACAATGACATTGGCCGTTCTTTATTTGCTGATGATGGGGCATTATGGAAAAGAGGGAGTAATTTTAAGTATATAAGAGGGAAAATACAAGAAGCGATAAGTGCAGTGGAGGGGTGGTCATATTCCTGGGGATTTAAATTCTCTGTTGAGAAAACAAAGGTGGTAGTGTTCACAAGGAAAAGGGTAGCTGATGCCCAGTTAACATTGTACGCTCAGGAATTGGAACAAGTCAAAGTTTTCAGGTTTCTGGGTATCTGGTTTGATGTTAATCTAACTTGGAGGGAGCATATTCAGAAGATGTCAGCTAGGTGCAAAAAAGTACTGAATGTGATGAGGTGTTTGACAGGGGTTGAGTGGGGTGCTAGCAGAATGGCTATGAGAAACATTTATGTTGCGTTAATTAGGTCTATATTGGATTATGGGTGTATTGTATATGGATCTGCTTCCAAAACCACGTTGAGCAAGTTGGATGTCATCCAGGCCCAAGCACTGAGGCTCTGCTGTGGGGCTTTTAAAACAACTCCTGTTGCTGCCCTCCAGGTGGAAATGGGGGAAATGCCATTAAGTATCAGGCGTAAGCAGATGATGATGAGCTACTGGGTCAATCTGCAGGGGCATGCTCAAGAGAAACACCCTACAGTCAGAGTGTTGTTGCCTTGTTGGGAGGGGGAAAGAGGTAAAGGGGAGAATTTTGCATTTCACGCTGGGAGAGTGGCCAGGGATATGAAGTTATGTGATAGAACATATATCTCATCAGTTCCTTTGCCAGTCACTCCTCCATGGTTTTTCTACCCAGTGTCAGTTGATTTGTATTTTTTGGAAAAGATGCGAGGGTGCAGAGAATTTGGAAACGCTGCAGTTTTAGTAGAGGATCGGTTGGGAACAATATATCACTCCCTTACCCCAGTATTCACGGATGGATCAAAGGATCCTGACACGGGCTGCACTGGGTTTGCTTTCCATATCCCTGCCTTAAAAATATCTGTTAATAGAAGAACATCTTCCCATCTGTCTGTGTATACAGTCGAATTGTTGGCTTTGGTGACTGCATTGCAGAGGATTGAGGAGCTGATGATCAAGGATTTTGTCCTTTGTTCGGATTCCAGTGCAGCCTTGCTGTCAATTAAATCAGGGTCATCCGATAGCAGACAGGACTTGGTCTATGAGATATATGAGACTTTATATAGACTCAGAAATAAAGGGGTGGCTGTGGTGTTTATGTGGGTTCCAGCTCACAGGGGGGTTAAGGGAAACAAGGTCGCAGATAAATTGGCTAAACAGGCTCTGGGGCACTGGGAGGTGTGGGATATTTCATTGAGTAAGTCTGAGGCAAAAACGCTGATTAAAGAGTATATTAGGCAGGAGTGGCAGCATAGGTGGGACACAGGGGAAACAGGGCGACATTTGTATGCTATCCAGAGTGCGGTTGGAGTGAAGGGCAGGATGGGGACAAGAAATACAAAGGAAGAGAATATTTTATCTAGGATAAGGATGGGACACACTAGGTTAAACAAAACTTTGCATTTGGTAGGTAAGCACCCGACAGGGATGTGCGATTATTGTGAGAGAGAGGAAGAAAGTGTGGAGCATGTCATTTTCTACTGCCAGAAGTATACCCAGGAGAGAGACAGATTAGTGGAGGGAATTAGAGAGTTAGGGGTGGGTGATGCTAATTTAAGCATGATGGTGGGGGATGGGGTAAGAAAGTTGTTGGTTTACCTTAAAGATACGGGGCTAATTAATAGAATATAGTGGTCTTTTTTTTTTTTTTTTTTTTTTTTTTGAGGGTGATTGGGGTATAATGTCTGGCCCACACTCCAACGCTGGATGGCGGTAATGCGCCTTTAAGTTGGGTGGCCCCGCCAAAAAAACAGAAGAGGAAGAAGAAGCAGATGTCCAGTACCAATATGGCGCCTAAATTTGCCGTCAAAATGTTAGCCGTGAGCACTCTGTGCTTCATGCTGCACGTGGATCCAATATGGCGGCGCCCAGTAGATAGAAGCTACAACGGAAGGAGTTTAAAGCAGAAAAGAAAGGTAAGGTAAATAAGATGAAAATATTAACTGGACTTGTAGTAAAAACGACGACTTCTTATACACATCACAACAGAGGGAGAGGGTGCCACTTACTACAAATGTGCCATTACTCCTAAACAGTACGTAAGCATTTAGCTAATAATACATTCTGGAAAGCAAGTTATTCAACGAGTCACATCCATTATTAAGTTATAAAGTATAAGTTAAGGGCCTGATCAACACTGTTACATAATTAAGACGAGAAACCACAAAGATCAAGCGATCCCATGTGGCACAGTTCTGCAGCCTGCGGCTCTTTTGCCTATGGCCCAACAAATTACTGAATAGACCCAGTAAGTCATGATTCGCCCTGTATTGTTTTCCATGTATTTGTTTGGGTTCTGTTGGGTATTTATTTCAACTTGTAAAGCATTTCCTTATACAGTCTGTGCTATTCAAATACTTACTTACAAATTAACAAGATGAAAGTGAGGCATTGACAAGAAAAAACTTGGGAAATTAAAGAGAAAATGAATTGTATTGCCAGACCATGGGGCCTTTTCAGGTCCTTTAAAGATAAAACTCACTCATGTGAGCATATGTTACCATGGTGACCTTGTCAGGAAAACAAAGGTTCAACATGCCCCATTAACCCATTAATCTTGCTTTTTAGAACGTGCTTCTGATCCAGCTCTGATATAAAGTTCTACATTGTCACCTCAAATCAAACCTGATATCAGCTTATATTGGATTTGTTAAAAGTCGAATCGCAACAGAAGGTGTGATCATGAAGCTCCTTCAGTGAATAACCTGGCTGTTGGTTAAAACGTCTTTGTATTTTAGCAGCCAGCAAGAGGGATGGCAGATGTCAGTGGCAGCCCCCCGATTCTCAGTCCATCCTCCAAGGAGGAGAAGCGTGATGACCTCACACAGGAATCCAAACATGATGCCATCAAGTCTGATGCTCAAGCTGAAGGAGAGGGGGCAGCTTCCGATTCAAGCATGTACCGCTACATCAAAGAGGACCTCTTCACATCTGAGATATACAAAGTGGAGATCAGGAATCTGCCCAAGTTCATTGGCTTCAATGACCTGAAGAAGTTCCTGGCCAAACACAACCTCAACCCGCACAAAATCAAGCTGTTCGGAAGGCAGACCTTTGCTTTTGTCACCTTTAAGAATGAGGAGGAGCGTGATAAGGCCATGAAGATGGTGCACGGCATGCAGTGGAAGGGCCAAGTGCTGAGCGTTAGGCTGGCTAAACCCAAAGCGGACCCAATCCTGAGGAAAAGGAGGCAGGAGGAGGGCGAGGGCACCAGAGGGCAGCCCCCGTCTAAGCGAGCAGAGGGAGGAGAGGAAGAGGAGCCACTCAGTGTCCAGATAGCCAACGTAGTGACTCCTCTGTGGAACGTACCTTACGAGGAGCAGCTGAGGAGGAAGGAGCAGGAGGTGGTGGGGGTGCTACAGAGGTTGGCCAAGTAGGTGGTGTCATTTCTTCAGAGTCAATGCATCTAGATTTTGACCAGCATATATTAATGAAGGCTAAGTTCTTGTCTACATTTTTAAAAAAAATGAAAATGTTTCCTTTCAGAGAGATTGGCAGCACCAACAAAGCCATGCTGCCATGGCTGTTTGCACAGAAAGGAAAATTCAATAAAATGTGTTGCCCACTGGAACCTATTCGACCATCTCCTACGCAAGTAATTAGTTCCTTTGTTGTTCACAACACAAATGCCATATCATTTAAGCACAAATGACAGCATTGCACACAGCTGCTTTACTTGTGTAAACTATTTCATGTCTAATCTCCCTGACATTCTTTCTGATCACGGCAGACCGAGTACAGAAACAAATGCGAGTTCCTCATATCAGTGGGTGCAGATGACGAGGATAAAACCATCGGTTTCCGCCTGGGGAAGTACAAAGGAGGGTCCTGTGCTGTGGTGGGGCCTGCAGATACCTGCCACGTGTCCGCTGAGGCTAAGAAAGTGGTCAGCGAGTTTCAGAAGTTTATCAGGTATTATATGTGGTCCCGACAAGTTGCAGGTGTTGAACTGAAGTACAGAAAGGATACTAAGGAGGGACAAATCTCGTTGGTTTGATTGCTTTTTTTAAACTAGGGCCCAAGTAGAGATTTTGCACCAGATGCATCTGTTCAAAGCCCCTTTAGTTATGTTCCTAAACAAGAGGGCGCTGGCCCCTCACCTCTCTGTCTCTCTCTGCTGCTACCCCAACCCACTCTGTCTCAATCCTGCTGCTCCTTGGCTCCTCTCTCTTCCCCTGAGGTAGCCAAGAGTATCCGTCTGATTGGTTAATGTTATAACTAACCAGGCTAAGCAGGAATGCTTACGTAGCTAGTAACGGTCTGTCCAAACTCGCCCGTTTCAGGGGGGCGTTACCAAACTGGAAATTCACAACAAAAAAACAGACTTGGGACTGTGGTGAGATTTTGCTCTTGATATGTCTTGTAAGTCACAAACAGGCGACAAGAGGCTCCCAGTCCAGGACACAGTCCAAGGACGGATAATTCTTTCACACATAAGGAGTTTTTCAGAACTCCTTATAAGAACTCCTTATACAAAGATATAGAGTGATAGAGTAATCAAGTCAGTGGCGATAATGCACCTGTAAGCTGGTTGCCACCTGCCAATCAAAATCTAAAAGAAGAAGAAGATCATCATGTTACAGACATGTTAACAAGAAAAACTTGATTTTTGCCCTAGTGTCACTTTAAAACATACAAAACACCATTTTGCACAATAGTGGGACCTTTAAGACTTATTTGTAGTTTGATTTACACTTGACACTCTACATCATAGATGGTGGGGGGGGGTAATCATATGTTACAACCTGCTGCAACAGTCTAAGATAAGATAAGATAAGATAAGCCTTTATTAGTCCCACAATGGGGAAATTCCAGGATTGCAACAGCATAGGGATAGCAACACTCAGAAGGCAAGAAAAAACAACATCTAGTAAACATATGTCCATATTACTATAAATGTATATATATAGACACAGTGCAGAGCATTATGGCTGGTGGATGTGCAGCAGAAAGTCTAAGCTCTCTCTCCGCGGATGCAGCGGGCTAGCTGGAAGTCTTTGGGCATGATGGTGACCCCCTTAGGGAAGAAGAGACCACCAGGTGGGTCTCGCTGGTCTCCTGCAGAGCCATGACGGCGAAGCTCAGGAAACGCAGGACGGTCTTGAAGTCCTGAGCGATCTCCCTCACCAGGCGCTGGACGGGCAGCTTACGGATGAGCAGCTCCGTGGATTTCTGGTAGCGACGGATCTCTCTCAGAGCCATGGACCTGTGACGGCGAGGCCTCTTCACTCTGCCGGTGGCCAGAGCGCCTCTCCGAGCAGCCCTGTGGCTAGCTGTCTCCTGGGGGGCTTCTTCCTCCAGTAGATTTTACGGGCGGTCTGCTTGGTTCTTGCCATCGCTCTTTATTATTCTGTCTTATATTTCTTTCACGCCGCCTAAACTCCAGCCCGGCACCCGCTTCGTTTTCGCTACAGCTCCCGGTATGTCGAGTTTCCCATTAGCACCGGGCGGAGGCCAAGTGCTAGCTAGCACTAGCTCCTCCCCGCTGTAACGTCTCCCGCTGCAAACCGTGGCTCCGTCCGCCGACCCGGGAGACCCCCGGGGCGGTCCGTGATATATATACAGAGTGAAAGGTGTAGAAAGAAGAAGGAAGATAAAAAAAAAAAAAAGGCTGTTGCAACAGGCAGCCGACTCGTGTGGCGCTGCCGGTCCGGCGGAACCGGAACCGGAAAAAAAAAAAACAAAAAAAAAAACAGCCTACAGTCTACAGCCCAGTTTTCAAAATACAGTAAGAGCATTTCGTGTAATTTCCTTTTTTTTACCATTATTTTGCAAACAGGACAACCCCATACTCTGTGTACTGTCCTGAGACTTATGAGGGACACTGGAAGCAGTTGACTGTACGTACCACCAGGACTAAAGAAGCCATGGCTATGGTGTTCTTCAACCCGCAGGTAGAAAACATCCTCAAAAGAATGCTACCCCACAGTGTTAGTCCCCCCCCCCCCTCGTTTTTGGTTGACTCTTCTTTGTGAACTGACTCAGAAACTTGAAGAAAAGGAACTTGACGATTTAAAGAGCTCCATGAAGGATTACTTCACTGAAGGAGAGGGAAAAGAGTGCGGCATCACTTCTCTGTACTTTGTTAGAGAGGGTCAAAGGTGAAGTTTTAAAAAAAGATGCCTCAGAATAGTATCTCAAACATTCAGCTGAACTTACTTTGTTTTTAATTTTGGCTGTGTAGGACATCTCCTAACCTGGAGGACCTGCCTTGTGAGCTGGTTGCTGGAGAGAGTTGCATTCACGAGGAATTGCTGAGCTTGAAATTTAGGATTTCTCCTCATTCCTTCTTCCAGGTAAGAACGTAGAACAGCTGTGCTTAACTCAAAGTATCTAAAATAGGACACATGGTTTTTTTTTTGTTTCCAGCAAATGTCATCAGACATCAACAGCAGCACCCTTAAATGAAGTGGTTGTCCTAATGTTTTTTTAAGGTGAACACAGGAGCTGCAGAGGTGCTGTACTCAGCTGTGGGGGAATGGGCCCAGCTGGAACAGGACAGCGTAGTGTTGGATGTGTGCTGTGGGACAGGGACCATTGGTATCTCTCTGGCTAAGGTAATCTAATATGTTGGTATATCAGTGTTTCCCTTAGGTTTACAGTCTTGGGGGGTGAAGGTCGACAATGACAAACTCTTAAAGGGATCATGGTGCTCATAAGTTTCTTTTCATAACAGTTTCTTTTAATAATAGCAGTCAGTACAAATAAAAACTGTAAAAAACAAACAATTATTGAACAAAACAGAAGAATATTTTGAATGAAATATCTGAACATTTGTTTATATGTCAGTTATCCACAAAGTGTGCAGGTTTTGTCACTGCGGTGTATTTTTTGGGGCTTCTGGAAAAACATTTCAAGAACCCCTTGATATGGAAAGTCTGACACGTGTCCCATTTTTTGAGATTCACATGCAGGCTGCAAGATGTTCTGGGTCAAAACCTGTCATCCTGTGATGACCGGACTTTTGCTGCTTGTCGGGGCAGGGCATGCAGCACTTGTGCTTTTTTTTTTCTACACTTGGACCCAGAGCAGGAGAGCTACTTCGGGTGCTACTAGCAGGAGAGCTAGTGTTGCAACCTTCATCATCCTGGGTACATTTAAAAAAACGTAGATATTTTTTTCTGCTTCTCAGTTGGCTGACGCAACATGTTTTCTACGCGCTCTCCATTGGTGCGTGTTCACCTGTACTGTATGTGCGCACGTGTCTCTGTGTGTGCTCTCATGTCATGTCTGTGTATGTGCGAGTACACGTGTCTGTGTTTACGTGCAGCGGTGTTACGCTTTGCTGCACAGAGTGCAGAGAGAAAAGACAGAAATGAGCTGTTGTTGTGTAAATAAGATACATAACAAGGATATTTAGTTTGTTTAATAAAAGGACAAGGTAAAGACTTGTTCTATAGTGAATGCATCTTAAAATGACTCCTGTTGTGATCTGGTGCTATATGCAAAAATAACAATTGACACTCTGGGGGGGGGGGCAATATAATAGTAGGGGAAACACTGTATATGCTAATCACTGTATACAGTACTGTGCAGAAGTCTTGAGCAGCCCCTCATTTCTTTATGTTCCACTCAGAAAATGGAAACGGATGCAGTAATTTATTGAATCATGTGCTGCTATAAATGGAAATGTAGTATATGAGGCAACAACCAAGTTTGTATAATTCAAACAGTTTTCTTTGAATGTTGGCTGCCTTTTGTTCCGTTATCTTGTGAAGATGACCCCCCATTTCAAATTTGGATTCAGTTCATTTCTGTGTCTCCTCACTAATAAACAAAAACAAAGCATAAAAAAAAAGATATGACTCAATCGTGGACAAAAAGCTTATTTCATCACTCATTCCTAACCCTCCCTAAGATTCATCACTCCATAAGACCTGTTGTCACCAATTTTCAGCAAAGTTCTTGTCTGTTTTAGTAGACCTCAGCCTTCCCCTTCCCCACTTGTCCGGTTTAACCAGATTTATTTATTTTTGGATGAAACGGGGCAGTAATTGTTGTGAATTTTCTCCTTAATTAATAAATGGCCCTTGATGGTCTGGCGAATAAACAAAGTGGTGAGTCAAAGATGCCTTTTAGAATATTTATTTCTTTGGCCAAAGAAAGGAAGATGTCGCATACATCGCACACAGGCGATGACATGAGGAAATTCACAGCAAAACGCAGAGTTTTCATACAGTAGTCCAGACAGATAAGCATTTGTTTTGTACAAACATGTTCTGTTGCAGTCAGTTCAAGGTTGTGCTGCGTCCTCGATGTCTCATCTTATCATATGGGAAAAGTACTGAGTGTGACGCTACGGGGACAACATGAATGGACAATGATAAAAAAATGGGCGGTGCGGTGACGCAGTGGTTAGCACTGCAGCAGCACAGCAACTCACCCTTGGCTATGGGATCCCTGGTTCGATCCCAGCCCCTGACCAACAGTGATCTGTGTGGAGTTTGCATGTTCTCCCTGTGTCTGCGTGGGTTTACTCCTGGAGTTCTCCGGTTTCCTCCCACAGGCCAAAAACATGCAGGTTAGGTTAATTGGAGTCTCTAAAAGTGGCCCTAGGTGTGAATGTGTGTGTGAATGGTTAAGGGATAGCGCCGTACCGTGGCTGCTTCATCCATCCAGGTGGATGCCCTCAATTTCCCCTCTGGGGATCAATAAAGTATACAAAATCAAAAAAAAAAAAAGATTATCATAACATAATCTTGCACAAGGACTACACTGAACATTAGTGAAAAAGCAGCCAATGTACTTAGAAAAGACTTTGAAAGACTTTAGAAAGCCTGGACGACTATTGATTCAATTCAACTTTTATTTATATTGTGCCATTTCACAACAACAGTCATCTCATAGTACTGTCAAACTGTAGGGGAAAACCCCTCAATTGGAGGAAGACCCCAGCAATCAGGCAATCTCCTGTGAGCAAGCACTTGGTGACGGTGGAGAGGAAAAACTCCCTTTTAGCAGGAAGAACCCTCCAGCAGAACCAGGCTCAGGGAGGGGCAGTCATCTGCTGCCAATGGCTGAGGGGTGAGGGGATAGAGAAGAAGAAAAGAACAGACATGTAGAGAGCAAACAGCACGACGGGGACTCCATCTATGGGAGAGAACAAACAGATGTTAATGACCAGCAAAAATATTAAATTGAGAGTGAAGAAAGGAGTGCTGAAGACCACTTTAAAAAAAAAAATGACACGAAAGTCTGGCTCATTGGAAGCAAAATATAAAGAAATGATGAGTGGCTCAAGACTTTTACACAGTACAGTAGAATAGCACTCTGGTCTGTTGTGGCAACTGTCGAAGGCTACTGCATCCTGACAGAGCTTCAAATGTCATTACCCATAGCTAAAACCAGAAGTGGTCTTGCTAAGTATCAGTAGCATTTCTAATAAAAGCAAACATGTTGTGTTTTGAAAAGCCATTTCATGCAGTCTCTACCCTACAAGACCAGCCCAAGGCACGCCTGTGTAGCAACCAGAGGCGATTCTAGAGTCTCTTGGTGCCCTAGGCAAAAATTTACAGGGGGCCTCTCTAACCAGCTTTCATCACCCTCATATAACAAATAATCTGACACTAACAAAAAATGTGAAACATAAACATCTTTTTATTTCATAAGTGCGCATTAGTATCTTTTCAAAATATGAATATAAGCATTGAATTCATAATAGAATTATCAAAGGCAATAAAAACACAAATAATTAAATAACTTCAGATATCAAATGAACTTCACAAAACCAAGTGCAATGTACAAAGTTGACACAGTATAAATATGCAGGGCAAATATATAAATATTGTGTTATGATAAAAATATTAACTTCAAAAATATATACCTAATACAAAGTACAGAATCTTAGCATTTCTCAGAGTTCTTACTTTCTTTTCTCCTCTTCCTCTTTTTTCTTCTTTCGTCACTTGCCAGAGGTATAACTTTGTTTCATTTAGTTACATCCGCTCTCACTTGTTTGTTTACATAAGACGTGCACTGGTACTTGCGAAAGTGAGAGGTGGGGGTGGGGCCCCTTTGGGTAGCTCTGCAGCGGCCTTCCACTGTCATTGCAAACACCACATTGTCACTCAGTGTTTCCCCTACCATTATAAGGGATAAGGACCTGTACTTATGTAGCACTTTTTCTAGTCACAAAGACCACTCAAAGCACTTCACTAGTACTAACCCTCTATTCTAAAGGCCTGTAGGAGACAGATACCTAGGGACAATTTAGAGTCACCAATGAACCTAACATGCGTGTCTCTGGGTTGTGGGAGGAAACCAGAGCTCCTGAAGTACACCCACACAGCACAGGGAGAACATGCAAACTCCACACAGAAAGGTTCCCACCCCTGCCAGCCTGGGGATTCAAACCTGGAACCTTCTAGCTGCTAGGCAACAGTGCTAACCACTGTGGAACTGTGGGGTGGGGGGTGGGGGTCGGGTCGGCAACTCACCCTCTCCCCCAGAAGAGTGTCAAGTTAATTTTATTTTATTTTTCTATATACCACCAGATCATAACAGAAGTAATTTTAAGATGCATTCACTCTAGAACAAGTCTTTACCTTGTCCTTTTATTAAACAAACCAAATATCCTTATATTATTTATCTTATTTACACGACAGCAGCTCATTTCTGTCTCTTCTCCTCTCTACACTCTGCCATGTAGCGGGTTGGGACTCCACTGCACATAAACACAGACACATGCGCTTACACACACACACACACACACGCGCGCACCAGGGCTTGACACCCACCAACCAGTCAATGGCGGGGACCTAGGGGAAACACTGTCACTGCTGTGGTGATTCAAACTTGGTCAGCCGTCTGGGGGCCCCCTTCATACCTGGGGCCCCAAGCATTTGGCGGCACCCAGCACCTCTGGCAACAGCCAGTCACGATTGTTGAATTAGCATCAATATTCTGTCAAGTGGATTGTCTTGGTGAGGAAGTGCTCTTTTACCGTTGTGGACACCACAGACTTTGTTTGACAGTGCCATGTTCATGTTTCTATGGACTGTATTAAAGCAGCACTATGCAACTTTTCTGTTCCTGGTCAATTTTAGTGTCCCTGAGATGGTGTCATTGTAATTTCTCTTGTTGTCTCCAGAGGGTGAAAAGGGTTATTGGGATTGAGCTGTGCCAGGAGGCAGTGGAGGATGCTAAAGTGAATGCAAAGCTCAATGGTAGGGGATCAGATAGTTTGAAAATTTTGGGCAACATTCAAAATGTAAATAGCTTAAAAAACTCATGTTATTACAAGTATTCATTAATGTATTTGGGTGTGTGTACTCTCTCAATTTTGATTGTATTTTTAGGTCTGAGTAATGTTGAGTTTCACTGTGGGAGAGCTGAAGATGTATTCCCCAACATCCTCAATGCGCTTGTGTCACCCAATGTCACCGCTATCGTGGATCCACCGAGGGCGGGCCTGCGTGAGTGCACGTTTTCTCTAAAATTCACTCGTTTTAATATTTGTCTTGTTAAAAAAATGTACTTTTTTTCTGGATTACAGACTCCAAGGTTATACTTGCCATCAGGAGGGCGGAGCATCTGAAGAGGCTGGTCTATGTGGCGTGCAACGCTAAGGCAGCAATGACCAACTTCATTGAGTGAGCAGTTAGTTTTTTTATGGTCACAGTTGTTAATTAACTTGAATACAAGAAAACAAAAGCATTTTCTTTAAGTAACATGTGATTTGTATTTTTGTCCACAGCCTGTGCAGAGCTCCATCCAACAGAGTTCACGGAGCCCCGTTCCGTCCGGTACGAGCCATGGCCGTAGATCTGTTCCCTCAGACCATGCACGTGGAGATGCTTCTGCTGTTGGAGAGGGTGGACTACAATGAAGATACGGGCTCTTAGCCTTAAAACATTCCCTGTACAGTTTGGTACATGGTCTCTGGAGAGAGCATCAGCAGAAATTATTTTTTTCCTAAGGCCTTTAATGTAGATTTAACAGACTATTCTTTTGCATGAACATTTCTTATTGATGTCTTAAGACTAATTAAAGTAGCTTTAAGTTTGCAAATTCAAACATTGAATTGTTGAAAATTGAACATTGGAATAACTGTTTCACTGTTATCAAGAACAGTACTCTTAAAAATAGCTTTACCCATTAAAGAATCACTTCAGTTTATAGCTGGAGTAGGCAGATTTTTTTTTTTTATTTGAAAATACATTAATAGTTCTATAAAGTCTAGATCAGTCTGACCAAGCCGAGACAAGCTGTCCTCAACTGTATTATTTCTTTTAAAATTTTCATAATTTAACATTTCTGACAACAATGTAAGGAAATTGCGAAGAATGTGTGCAGTTCTTGGTTGCTCCAACAGCAGAGGAGAACTTAAACTTTAGAATAAAACAATGGAAAATACACAAGCCGTTACTGTGTGAAGCATGTTCCTGTATGAAACTGCAGCTTAATGTTCCTTTGGCATGCCGTGGACCAAGATGTTCAACAGAAGAGGGTGAAGAATTATAAAGATGAAGGATTTTGTTTCATTAACAGTAAAAAGATTAGCGTGCAGCTGCCTAGCTTACCATGTAACAGTAATGTTGGTGCTGCTCAAACTGCTAACATTAAGGGGTTAACCTACTCTGGGGCTGAGGTGGTCACAGAAGAGTTATTATGAAATTCAAACTAATTACTTACTCTATGACAGCCGGATTATAACAAAGGAAACATTAAAGGCAGTGGCTCAGGAGGTAGAGCGGGTCGTCCAATGACCGGATGGTTGGCGGTTCAAATCCTGCTCTCCCCAGATATCCTGCCGTTGTGTCCCTGGGCGAGACACTTTACCCACCTTGCCTCCACTGTCCATAATACTGGGTATGAATGTGTATAAATGTTTGGTGGTGGCCGGAGAGGCCGTTGGCACGGATTGGCAGCCACGTTTCCGTCAGTCTGCCCCAGGGCAGCTGTGGCTACAATAGTAGCTTGCCGCTACTATTGTCTGTCTGGAGTGAATGAATAATGTATCTGTAAAAAGCATCTTTGAGTGTATATGATAAAGCGCTATATAAATCTGATGCATTATTATTAAAGCAACACTATATAAGAATTTCCATCCATCCATCATCTACTGCTTATCCAGGGGTTCGGGTTGCGGAGGCAGCAGTCTAAGCAGAGAAGCCCAGAATTCCATCTCCCCAGCCACCTCCTCCAGCTCTTCAGGGAGGATACCAAGGTGTTCCCATGCCAGCTGGCATAGTCTCTCCAGCGTGTCCTGTTTCTGCCCTAGGGTCTCCTCCCCGTGGGATGTACCCAAAACACCTCAAGTGGGAGATGTCCAGGAGGCATCCTGATCAGATGCCCAAACCATCTCAACTGTCTTCTTTCAATGTGAGGGAGCAGCAGCTCTACCCTAAACCTCTCCTGGATGACTGAGTTCCTCACCATATCTCCAAGGGTGAGTCCAGCCCACCATACACAGAAAGCTCATTTCAGCCCTTTGTATCCGTGATCTCGTTCTTTTTATCATTTACCAAAGTTCATGACCATAGGTGAAGGTAGGAACGTAGATTGACTGGTAAATTTGTAGCTTTGCTTTAGAGCTCAGTTCCTGCTTCACAACGACAGACTGGTATATCTGCATCACTATAGATGCTGCTCTGATCTGCCTGTTGATCTTCCCTCACTTGTGAATAAGGTCAAGACACTTGAACTCTTCAACTTGGGGCAGGGCCTCGTCCCCAACCTAGAGAGGACAGTACACCCTTTTCCGGCTAAACACCTTAAAATAATGTTTCCAAAATTATTTTGGCAGTACATCAACCTTTGACCAAGTGAATATCACTAGCCTGAGTGGGCTCGGTTCTAGAAAGGACTACAACTATGGTGAACTTGACCTCAGTCCCAACAGCCAATCACAGGGCACAACTTTAGCCACCAACAACTAAGCACCCTGTGATTGACTGTCGAGACTGAGGCCTGGTGCACATGACGTTTTCGTTTAGACCCGGAGAGAAACATCTGCGTGCACACAAGACATCACAGAAGCAACCATGTGCACACAGATCCATCGAAGGTGTGAGAACTGCTGTTGGAACTAACGGATGACAAATGGAAGTTTTACTAGGGTACTTCGGATTATGACTATAAATGTCAGATTCCAGCTGCAGGAAATATTTATATTATTTTTTTAAGCTGAAAGAATGAGGAAATCATAAATAAATAAATAGCACATTGAGATGAATTGATAAGGCTCTATACCAGGGGTCACCAACTGGCAGACCCGGACCTCGAAGCCTTTTGATACAATATGGAAAAAAGGGGAGATCGTTTTATTTTGGTGGGGAAAAAAGTGGAACTGCTGCGTCGGAGACCGCCCGGACATATTATGGCACGAGCCCTTGGGCGCTCTCTTCCTGCTGCAGACTTCCCTCTTTGCTACCAGGTCTATATCCACAAAATGAAGTGCTGTTGTGAAATTGAATGCATTTACCGGGGTATGTCTTCCACTTTTCTGCTGAGAGTAGTCTGTACTGGGATGCAGAGGTGAGGTTGGTATGGAGGTCCTTTTCGTAGCCTCAGATATCATGTAAAAACTCAGTAAAAGCTCAGTGTGTTACTGAACATGAGAAGTTCCATCTCCCCTCTCCCTGTAACCATGGAGTTACAGCTTCATCCATGCTGTAACAGAGCTTATTGAGATTTTTTAAAAAATGTCAGAGGAATTCTGTGGCCCATCCATCCATCTTCTACCACTTATCTGGGTGGAATTATATTTTGTCCCTTTTTTGGGGGGTGGGGGGGGTGTCTTACAGTTTGAAACAGTTTTTTCTGCACTGAAAATATTGTATAGAGGTGGACTTTTTGAGAAATTTAGTTTTTTAGATCTTTTTTCAAATGCAATACAATTGAGCTTGTGTTCTGTAAAACATTTTTAGGATTTTTTTTTTTTTCCACAATATCTTTATTGAACCTTTTTTTTTTTTTTTTTAACAAACATGATACAAACAATCAAACACTAACACTAAAGTACTACAAAAAAAAAAATGCACTAAAAACACCAACAACCACCAACAAAATCAAGTCTTCAACAATGCTCCTCTGTTTAGTCTAGACAATCCAATACATAAGTATACATATTATGTTCACCAGTTTGGAATTTACAAGGTCCACACACATCATTCACCTTCTTCTTCAAGAGTTATGTTTAAATTTTTTACATAATCAATAAAAGGTCTCCATATATTCTCAAACACAATTTCCTTTGATTTCAGTATATATGTTATTCTTTCTAATGGAAGGTTTATTAACATCTGTCTTAACCACTGAGTCACATCTGGTCTATGAGTCTTTTTCCATAATAGTGCAATACATTTTTTGGCATTAAGCAAACTGAGGTCTATGAATGTTCTTTCACTTTTATTGAAATTATGCTTTTCTGGGTACAGACCCAACAAAACCAGTTTAGGATTCAATATGATTTGTTTTGAGATTATTTTTTCAATTGTTACCCTCACCTCTTCCCAAAACATTCTTATTAATCTACATTCCCATAAACAATGAAATAGGGTTCCTTTACTTTCCATGCATTTTGTGCATGTATCTGGTATATTTTTGTTATATCTATTTAACTCCTCCGGTGTAACATACATCCGCATTAACCATTTGAAATGTATCAATTTAAGGCGTGCATTTATTGATTTGGTTTGAGCTTCTGTACAAGCCAATTCCCATTGTTCCTCTGAAATTTCAATTTGCAGATCTTCTTTCCAGTAGTTTAATCTTTTCAGTGAATTTTCACTTGAAGATAGTGTCAATGAGTTATAAAACTCTGAAATAATACCCTTTCTTTTACTATCTTTCATCATCATTTTTTCCAAGGATGAATAAATAGGTCGAGTGAGAGCTTTATTTTGATTTGATCGAATAAAGTTTCTAAGTTGAAGATATTTAAAAAAATGTGTTCTATTGAGATTAAATTTGATCCTCAGCTCTTCAAAAGACATTATGTTGTCTGCACATGGCAAATATAAATCCTGAATCTTTTGTATCCCTTTTAAATTCCATACTTTAAATACAGCGTCCGCTCTCCCTGGTTTAAAATATTGATTACCCCATATTGGACTAAATTGTGACAATAACTGTGGTTCTTTTAAATAGTTTTTAGCTTCACACCATATTTTGATCATATGCTTTACAAATGGATTTTTAACTTGTTTTTGTAATTTTTTTGCCGAATCTGAGTATATGAATATGGGAAGAGGTAAAGGTAAATTGTATGATTCCATTTCAGTCCAGTGAGGGAGATCATTTGATGAAAAATAATATGTCATAGACCTCAGTTGTGCCGACCAATAATACAACATAAAATTTGGACATTTCAGACCTCCACGATCAAATGGTAAATATAATAAAGACAGACGTAATCTAGCCCTCCTGTTGTTCCATATAAATTCCACTAACTTTTTTTTTATTCTTGAGAATAGATCTAAAGGTGGTGATAAGGGAATGTATTGAAATAAATAAAGTATTTTAGGTAAAATATTACTTTTAAGTATATTGATTCTCCCGATCATCGACATTGGTAGTGACATCCATCTCTGAGTTAACTCACTGATATCTGACATTAAGGCTTCATAGTTGACACTGGCGACTGATTCTAGCTTAGGCATAATTTGGATTCCTAAATATTTAAACTGATTTACAACATTGAATTGATTTACCTCAGGGGCTGGGTAATTTCTCTGGGTCTCATTTAGCATTAATATTGAAGATTTAGTTTTATTTATTTTATAACCTGATATTTCCCCAAAATTCTTTATTAAATTCAACAAGGTTGGAATTGATTTTTTTAGATTCGACATAAACAAAATTATATCATCGGCGTACAGGGAGATTTTATGTTCTGTTGGTCCAACTTTAATTCCATATATTTGTGAATGTAAACGTATCGCTATCGCTAAAGGTTCAATTGCCATAGTAAACAGTAAAGGTGAGAGTGGACAGCCTTGTCGACATCCTCTATTGATTTTTATTGGTTTTGAAATATTGTTATTTGTTAGGATTTCTGCTGTAGCATTATTGTATATTATTTGAACCCATTTTATGAAATTATTTCCAAGTCCAAACCTTTGTAGGACTTCAAAAAGAAAGGGCCATTCAACTCTATCAAAGGCCTTTTCGGCGTCCAATGATAGGAGAGCTGTATCCGGTGCTTCTTTATTAAAATAGATAATATTAAATAGTCTTCTTACATTATGGAAGCCTTGTCTACCCTTTATAAAGCCATTCTGATCTCGATTAATAATATTTGGTAAAATTTCTTGTATTCGTCTTGCTAAAATTTTACAGATTATCTTAAGGTCGGCGTTTAATAGGCTTATTGGTCTCATATTTTCACATTTATTAGAGGGCTTACCTGGTTTTGGCAGCAGTATAATTAAGGCATTATTTATGTATGATGGTAAATTATTATTTTGAAATGCTTCTAAAACCATTTCCAAAAAAGGTTTTATTAATTTATTCTTAAATTTTTTATAAAGGTCAACTGGAAGACCATCTGGTCCTGCACTTTTTCCTGATTTCATATTATCAATGGCTAGCCCAACTTCTTCTTGACTAATTTTAGACTCCAATATCTCCCTGTTTTCATTTGGAATACACGGTATAGATAGTTCGTTCAAAAACCCATTTAGTTTTGTTAAATCAGGTTCATTTTTGGTATCATATAATTTTTCATAGTAATCTCTAAAGGCTCTATTAATTTCTAAAGGATCTATAACTACCTGTCCGTTACTTATAATACTGGTAATTGGTGTTTTAATTTCCAATTGTTTAATCTGCCATGCTAATAATTTTCCTGATTTTTCACCTTGTTCATAAAAAGATTGTTTCAATCTTAGAAGACTCGAGGCAGCTCTATTCGCTGATTTTTTGTCGTATTCAGCTCTCAAAATCAGTAATTCATTCTCCAACCTTGGGTCACTTCCTGCATACACTTTTTCCTGAAGATTTTTTATTTTATGTTCCAATTTAGCTCTCTCCTCTCGAGTCTTCTTAGATTTTGATCCTGTATAACTAATAATATGCCCCCTAATAAAAGCTTTGAAAGCCTCCCACTTTACACATGCTGATGTTTGTGTAGTATTGATGTCAAAGAACTCGTCTATCTGTTTTTCTATATACTTGACAAATTCCTCATCCTGAAGCCATTTATGCTGAAATTGCCATCTACCTGATTCCTTTGTCAATTTTTTATCTACATATATTAGACAACAGGGTGCATGATCAGAAATCACGATGTTATCATAAAAGCAGTTTTGAATCTTGGACCTTAATTCTGTGGAAATCAAAAAATAATCAATACGTGAGAATGTCTTGTAGGTACTGGAATAACAAGAATAGGCTTTAACTTGTGGTTTCATTTCTCTCCATATATCTAACAATCTCAATTCTTTCATAAAATGATTAATAGTCATCCTACATCCAATGTGCGTACAATCCAGTCCTGTTGATCTATCCACACCTGGATTCAATGTACAATTAAAATCCCCTGCTATTATATGTTGCCCTGTAAGTGATGATAAGATGAGAAATAAATTAGCAAAGAACTTCTGATCATCTATATTGGGACCATATAAGTTCACAAGATTTATATTTTCTAATAGCAAAGAACCTTGAATGATTACATATCTTCCAAATTTGTCTCCAATTACATTTTTCACTTGAAAAGGAACTGATTTATGTATGAGAGTCATAACTCCCCTGGCTCGGGATGAAAATGAAGAGGTGAATACACTTCCCTGCCATCTACTCCTAATTCTTTTAACATCCTCCTCTATCAGATGAGTTTCTTGTAAAAACACAATTCTTGAACCCATGTCCTTTATTTTATTCATAACTTGTTTAAGTTTTTTTAAATTTTGTAGACCTCTGCAATTCCATGAAGTTAAATTAAGATTAACACTTTGGTCCATGATCAATAGAGAGTTTGGGATTACCTTGCAGTGTAAACATGCTCATACAGAGAGGCAAAAACATGAGTGGTTGAACATTCATCCTACAAACTACGCACAAACAAATTTCCCCTTCCCACACTTGTGGCAAACCCCCCAAAATCAAAAGAAAAATTCTGTCTCCCGATATAGCCATCGACCGTTCCACACCCACGGGGAACAGCCTAAGCCACTCCTTCTTCATCCTCCCAATCACCCTAACTCTACTGCTTTTAATGACGTAACATTAACTCTCCTCTGTAGTTTTCCAACTTAACTCCAAAATTTTTAACAACTTTGTACATCATAGTTTTTTTTTTGTTTGTTTGTTTTGTTTTTTTTTAATATATAATACAATCTATATTTTGTAAACTTACTATTTACTTCAAGTCAGTCAGATGCCTGTGCAAATGCTTAATTATTCTACCTTATATTTTGTTCATGCTTAGCTCCCACCAGTCTCTTCTTCTTCTTTGATCTTCTTGATGAACTCCTGCGCCTCCTCTGGGGTCTTGAAGATGTGGGTTCTGCCCTCATACGTGGTCAGCAGTCTCGCAGGATAGATTACACCATGACGAATCCCAAGGTTGCGCAGCTCCTTACGTACGGGATCAAACTGCTTCCTCAATTGCTGGATTCCTGTGGCCAAATCTGGGTAGAACCGCACCTGCTGGTCCTGGTGTTTAATCTCTCCTTTTTTAGCTCGTGCAGCGTTGAAGATCTTCATCCTGTCTCTGTTGTTAAGAAACTTCATAATTAAGGTCCTCGGCGGTCCCTTATCTCTCCGTGGGCCAATGCGATGTGCTTTTTCCAGAACCACTGCTGATTGCAACTCCTCGCTGCCCAGCACCTCCGGAATCCACTTTTCCAGAAAGGAACATACGTCCCGACCTTCTGATTCCTCTGGAAGACCCACCAGCCTCAAATTATTCTGTCTCGACCGAGATTCCAAATCCAAAATATTATCTTCCAGAGATTTATTTTTTTTTTCCAAAGTGCGCACCTTTAATTGAAGACGGGTGACGTCATCTTCAGCACTAGCGAGACGGAGCTCCATCTGCGCCGTTCGTTCTACACAGTCACCCAATTCCTTTCTTATTCCTTCCAACGCTGTCATAATCCCATCAAATCTAGAGGAAAAGTCCGCTCTCATTGAACTCATGGCAGCCATCAGCGCATCTGCGCCATTCCCCGCAGAAATCGCAGCGTTGCCAGCCTCCTCCGCCATATATGGAGCCCTGTTTGCTGCGTCACAGACCTGAAAGTCCGTTAATTTGGACTGTTTCGGCGGCTCGCTTTTTCCTTTTCCTGGTTTTCCAGCCTTAGGCTTCGCCGACATATCCTCGCCCAAACGCTGGGATACGTTCTGTCCCAAATGAGAGAGTTATTTGCCGATTTTTTTTCTCCAGGAGCAGAGCAGAGCGAGACACGTCCGTCCTACGTGGCAGCCATAACCGGAAGTCTTTTAGGATTTTAGTTGCAGATTTTAGACCTATTTATTTGGAGTCGACAAACACATTGTGTTCTCCTGTATTATAAAATTTTACATTACGTTTTGTTTGAAATTGAACAAAGAATTCTGATAGAAAAATTCCATACTATTATTGATATTAATAAAGTATTATATTTGAGAAGTATCATACCTTTCATATGCCATGTTTAATGTTTATATGTGCATTCCATGTAGGATAAGTTTATATATTCTTGGCCTATTTCTGTGAGCAATTTCAGCGAGTTCAGACTGAGGATCAGTACATGCGTAAGGAATGATCTAAGCCATTTATTATAATCTCTTTGACATAACCTGTTTTGGGTCACAGGAATGCACAGGAACTCCTCAGCCTGTACAGATCAGTGGTAGATGGACATTCTGTTAGTTTTATGGATCTCATGTCTTCATGACCCATGTCTCCAGAGTGTCTGACGTCTGCCTGGATAAGCTCAGTTATCAGGACTGTCCCGTTCTGTCCCTTCCCTTATCCTCATCCTCCCTCTCCTTTCTCCTACCTATATATATATCAGACTTAGAAGAATGAATCCTTTAGAGATTCTAGGTGTGTCTGAATGTCATGCCTTGTAACCTCTCCCCCAGGTGGCCAATGGGGTGACTACTTATATTTTTGTAATAAATGTACATAAATTCAACTTTCCGCCTGATTATTTGACTTTGAATAATTTGAGCTCAAAATTATTCTAACAAATTCATTTTATTTTTTTTGTTTAAAAATTAATAGAGCTAAAAGCAGCTAAAACATGAGCTGAATAAAAAAATGTGTGAAAGCAAGTTAAATGATACTGGCCTGTCTGTAGACAGCTGTGGTCTTCTGAAAGAATGTCCATGAAATGATGACAGCTTTTAAAAGCACATTTTGAGATAAACTTGCCCATGTCAGATTTCTCTTCCATTTGTTTTAATAAAAGATGTTGGAAGTAAATTCATGGGTCATTGCAAATACTTCACTTGAAGAAGACCACGTTGTTACACAGTGGGAGGGAAAAATCTCAAATAGAAAAACAAAACAAAAAACGTCATGATGCATTGAGAATGGTTTTAGAATTATATCAGTTCTGAATCATAATCAAATCATGACCTGCCTAAAGATTCCCACACCTAGTTCGGACCTCATCCGGGGAGTAGGACTGACTTGGACCTTTTGCAGTTTTAGTTGGTGACCCCTGCTCTACACAAATAAAATTGAATTAAATAAATAGGCTAAATAACCTGTATAATTGCAGGCAATAAAGAAAAAATCAGATTTACTGAAAGCTAGTTTGAATATTTGATGAGTCTTCAGTCTTAACTTTTAAAATGCATTACAAGTACCGTAAGAAAAAAGTGAAATGTGTGCATTTTCACACCAGTGCTAAACTGGATTTCAAACATCAGCAGCTCCACAGTGATTTGTTCATCATGCAGAAAAAGTAGGGATCCTCCTTGGTTATAATTTTGATAATTATTTTTCCATATAAGGCTGCATCTATTGTGTAAAAAAAAAAAAAAAAAAAGTGTTTTACAGATACCATTAAAAGCCCTTTTTTAAATCTAATCCTAACAATAAACACATAAGGCATAATAATCACAGAGCTTGTATTTCTGTGAGAAATACAAGCTCCGTATTTGGATTGCTCTGAGAAATGCCCCTTCGTGTGTGGATTGGCTGAAAACTACTTTATATTAAGGCTCTATCATGCCATAGCTCTTTATTTCTGTGCACACGGATGCACAAAATCAGTGCAGAGAAAACCTATCCACTCTGGAGACTGGTTTTAAATTTCATATGATCTCTACACCTCCAAATACTCAGCATAGTATGCACAGACAGCTACACACGTGGACAAAATTTTTGGTACCCCTGTAGGAGTCAAGAATTGAGGAGGCTGGATGATTTTTCCAGTATCTGCTTTAATTCTCATTCATCCTACGTCCTCTCTCGATCGGAGTGAAAAGAGACAGGACGCAGTCACACACATACATTTATACACTCATCTCTAACAATACATCACACAAAAGTCTCAATACTCAGCTACATCCTTTCATCTGTAATAGAACACCCAGAGTCCTTCTGTTCTCCTCTCTGACCCCCAAAGGTCAGGCCAGGTAATCTTCTCCTCTCTCCTGAGTCCCCAGGGGGTG
This sequence comes from Pholidichthys leucotaenia, assembly GCA_020510985.1. Lineage (NCBI taxonomy): Eukaryota > Metazoa > Chordata > Actinopteri > Cichliformes > Pholidichthyidae > Pholidichthys > Pholidichthys leucotaenia. Next base: position 153,619,956 of record CM035838.1, read on the forward strand.
CTGACATGTCTTCCTCTTGAGGTGTGAAGTCAATACACATGGCTAGCTCAAAGTCTCTCTTGGCTGAATTCAGCCAGCCACATGAGAGTCACATAGGTTATAACTATGGGCTCCACATCACTCCCCCCTTCCACGCGAAAGACTGGGCACCCACATACAGTCATACAACAGTCATACAGCACGTCACCCCCCCAACAGAATCTCACAGCAACCTAAACAACCTGACCAAAAAACACATCATTCTGCATGCAGCTTAGGTTTCAATCTTCTCCCGAATCTGCTGTATGCAGGTCTCCTGCTCTGTGTTGGGCCGTCCTGCTGTGCATCTGTGGAGTGAGGGGGAGAAGAGTTATTTGCCCCCCGTGGGGGGTCCCGGGACCACCCCTTCGGAGGCCTGCCGCGTCGAGGCACGCACGCCTGCCGTACAGACTCATTATGCAACACAAAAGCAGGTTTTAATCTATCGATACTGATCGTCTCCCTCCTGCCCCCCAAATCTAGCACAAAATATTTCTCCCCGGTTTCCAGCACTTGAAATGAACCGTCGTAAGGTGGGCGGAGGCTATGCCGCTGCACATCGTGCCTGACAAAAACAAACTCTGCGTCTCGTAAAGCCTGGGGCACGAACACACGCGGGAAAGAGTGATGAGTGGGGCCCGGGAGCATTTCTGCTCCCGTGTTACTCAGAGACCCCCGGATCGGGGGGGGGCCCTGGTGCCGTGTGGTCGGGTAAAAACTCGCCTGGCAGCCTGAGCGGTTGTGCGAAGACCAATTCTGCTGGTGAGGCATCTAGATCCTCTTTGGGTGCCGAACGCAACCCCAATAAAACCCATGGTAGTTTGTTTACCCAATCTGTGTCCGTCAGTGACGCTCTGAGGGCTGCCTTCAAAGACCTGTGAAAACGCTCGCATAAACCGTTGGCCTGGGGATGGTAAGCGGTCGTGCGATGTACTGCCGCTCCTAAGCCGCTGGCCACTGCTGACCACAGTTCCGACGCAAATTGAGGTCCCCTATCAGACGTAATATCTGACGGGACCCCGAACCGCGCTACCCAGGCTGTTAAAAAAGCGCGTGCCACCTCTGCCGCTGTGGTCGATGTTAACGGGACCACTTCCGGCCAACGAGTGGTTCGGTCTACCATTGTCAAGAGATGCGTGAACCCTTGTGAAGTGGGCAGGGGGCCCACGAGGTCCACGTGCACATGATCGAACCTTTTAGCCGGAATGTGGAACGGTTCTAAGGGCGCCTTAGTGTGCCTGTGAATTTTAGCCCGCTGGCAAGCCATGCAGGTTTTAGCCCACTCCTTCACGTGCTTACGCAGGCTTGGCCAAACAAACTTCTCCACCACCATTTTCACCGAAGCGCGCACCCCTGGGTGCGCTAGGGAGTGCACAGCGTCAAAAACGCGACAGCGCCACACGGCTGGCACCACCGGGCACGGTCGCCCTGTGGATACATCGCAGATCAGCGGGGGGGAAACCGGTTTGTAGATTTCTGCGTTCCAGCCTTAACCCTGTTGGTCCAAACAGGAGCGCGCGCACGTCCGCGTCCTCGCTCTACTCTGCCGCCATGGCTGCATAATCTATTCCCATGTGGACCGGAGCCGCGCGCATGTCCGCACTGTTACCGCGCTCTGGGTAAGCGGCCGCGCAATCCGTTTCCGCACAGACGGGTGCTGTTACTGCACGTGACAGACAGTCTGCCACCACATTGATTTTACCGCCTACGTGCTGAATATCGGTGGTAAATTCAGAAATTGCGGCCAGCTGTCTCTGTTGCCGCCCTGACCACGGTTCTGAAGTTTTGGACATCGCAAAAGTGAGCGGTTTGTGGTCGACAAACGCGGTGAAACGCCGCCCTTCCAGCCAGAACTGGAAATGGCGAATAGCCAAGTGGAGCGCCAGCAGTTCCCTGTCAAACGCGCTGTATTTTCGCTCAGCCTCGCGTAGGGATCTGCTGAAGAATGCGAGTGGTTGCCAAACCCCGGCAACCTGCTGTTCTACCACGGCCCCTATGGCCACATCTGACGTGTCTGTGGTTAGCGCTATGCGGGCTGCCGGGTCTGGGTGGGCCAACAGTGCCGCGTTTGCCAGTGCTCGTTTAACCTCTGTGAATACGCGCTCCTGCTCCGGGGACCATTCAATCACATGGGAGGGCTTCTGCTTTTTGAGCGCGGTGTACAAGGGCTGCATAAGCTGCGCTGCGTGGGGTATGAAACGGTTATAAAAATTTACCATCCCCAAAAATTCTTGCAACGCTTTTACCGTTCGAGGCTGGGGAAAATCTGCCACTGCGCGTACTTTGGCCAGCAGAGGAACTGCTCCCTCCGAGGAAACGCGGTGCCCTAAAAAATCGATTTGTGCCACGCCAAAATGGCACTTGGCCGGGTTGATTATCAACCCATGCTCTCCTAACCTCTGAAAAACTGTCGTGAGGTGTTTTGCGTGCTCCTCCTCGGAGGTGCTGGCTACCAAAATGTCGTCTAAATAGACAAAAACGAAAGAAAGGTCGCGCAACACTGCATCCATCATCCGTTGGAAGGTTTGTGCGGCGCCTTTAAGGCCAAAAGGCATTCGTAAAAACTCAAAAAGCCCGAACGGGGTTATTACGGCTGTTTTGGGGATGTCCTCTGGTTGGACCGGGACTTGGTGATAACCGCGGACCAGGTCTATTTTAGAAAAAATGCGCGCCTTCGCCAAATGCACTGAAAAGTCCTGGATATGCGGAATCGGGTACCGGTCCTGCGCTGTGGCATTGTTCAACCTGCGGTAATCGCCACAAGGTCTCCATGAGTCGTCAGCTTTAGGTACCATGTGGAGGGGGGAAGCCCAGGCGCTCTTCGAGCGGCGAATTATGCCCAACCTTTCCAGGTTGGCGAACTCCTCGCGCGCAATGGAGAGTTTAGCTGCATTCAAGCGCTGAGCCTTCGCAAAAACGGGTGGGCCACTCGTGGTAATAAAGTGCTCCACCCCGTGCTTTGCCACCTTAGCTGAAAAAGTAGGAACTGTGAGTGCTGGGAACTGGTGTAGAAGGCTGTGAAACTTACCACCTGCTGTGGCGACGTTGGTCTGAACTGGCGGCGGGCACACCCGAGCTGCACAAGGGATAGAACAGAAAGAGAGTGCATTTATTAGTCGTTTGTTGGCCAGATCAACTAACAAACCATGTGAACACAGAAAATCAGCACCTAACATATTGAAGCTCACTGCCGCCACGATGAAATTCCACTCATAGGCGCGGCCGTGGAAGGACAGAGACAAGGTTCTCTCTCCGTACGTCTTGATGCTGGAGCCGTTGGCCGCTGTTGCTCCGTCTCCGCGGGGTCCCGCGACCCGATCAGCATAGGTGGCAGTGATGAAGCTCCTCTGGGCTCCGGTGTCCACTAGGAATTGCCGTCCGGAGCCCGCGTCTGTCAGATAAAGCAGCTTGTTCCGTTCGCCGAGAGTGGAAGCTGCTAACGGCTCCCGGCCCGGTCGTTTCCCTGCTTTTTGAACTTGCAGGGCGGGATGCATTTGTGCGCCTTCCCAGCGAAATGTCAATGGTAAAAACAGAGGCCGTCATCTCCCCTGCCACGGAATCTCGCCGCTGCTGTCGCCGCTGAGGTGGTCACTGCTGTCTCTGGCTCCACACTGCCCCCGGCTGCCGCGCCGAGGTCTGCCGCTGCCACGGAAGCATCTTGTTCCTCGCAGGCGTTGAGGAGCCGCTCCGCCTCTTGGGCCAGGTCGCGGAAGTCCTGCTGGGTCACACATCTCCTGCTGGACAGGGAACCTCTTGTGTGCGCTGGGAGGGTTCTCAGGAAAATATGCTTGAAAAGGAACGCGTCGTTGTTCGTCCCGATCATTTGTAGCATGTCCTCCATGAGGACAGTCGGCCTGCGTCCACCTCTGTCGCGCAGGTCCAGTAGCTGCCTGGCTCTTGCCTCAGACGACGGCACGAAGCTCCTGATGAGGGTGGCTTTCAGCGCGTCGTATTTGCCGACAGCGGGTGGTTGCTGCACCAGGCTCCGCACACACCGAGCTGTGCGGCTGTCGAGCATCGCGATGACATTATGGAATTTAATGTCATCCGCTGAAACTCCCCCAAGCAGGAACCGCGACTCCACATGCTGGAACCACGAGTGCGGGTCGTTTTGCCAGAGCTCAGGGAGCTTAATCAGTCTTGTGCCCCTGCTGGCATTCCCCGGTGAATCCGGGTCTGAGCGGCTGTCTCCCAGCTCTTCCATATCGATCACGAGGCTGTCCTCCAGCCTCGGCGTGCTCAGATTCATGCGTAGGTCACCAATTGTAGGAGTCAAGAATTGAGGAGACTGGATGATTTTTCCAGTATCTGCTTTAATTCTCATTCATCCTACGTCCTCTCTCGATCGGAGTGAAAAGAGACAGGACGCAGTCACACACATACATTTATACACTCATCTCTAACAATACATCACACAAAAGTCTCAATACTCAGCTACATCCTTTCATCTGTAATAGAACACCCAGAGTCCTTCTGTTCTCCTCTCTGACCCCCAAAGGTCAGGCCAGGTAATCTTCTCCTCTCTCCTGAGTCCCCAGGGGGTGCTGACATGTCTTCCTCTTGAGGTGTGAAGTCAATACACATGGCTAGCTCAAAGTCTCTCTTGGCTGAATTCAGCCAGCCATATGTGAGTCACATAGGTTATAACTATGGGCTCCACACCCCTCTGTTAATGAAAGAAAAACCCACAATGGTCACAGAAATAACTTGAATCTGACAAAAGTGGTACTATATAAAAATTCTATGAAAATTAACCAATGAAAATCAGACAATGCTTTTGAATTGTGGTTCAACAGAATTATTTTAAAAAACAAACTCATGAAACAGGCCTGGACAAAAATGATGGTACCCTTAATATTTTGCTGCACTGTGGCGTAACATTATGTAGCTCACATATTCCTTGGCAGAGACCCAGACATGAGGGAACTTTGAGCTCACAGTGTGTATTGACATCACGCCCCAGATGGACATTGAGTCTGGACCCCCTGCGGACTAGAGGAGAAGTGAGAAGATCTGAGAGTGAACCTGAAGAGACTGCCTGACTCCTAGGGTCAGACAGAGAAGCCGAGAGGACAATGGGAGGATTAGTTATGAATGGAATTCTGTGTTTGATGTGAATGTGATTTGTGTCTGTTGTAACAGTATAAAGGTATGTGGTTTATCTCAGCTCGTTCTCTTCATTCCCTGACTGAGAGAGGAGCTGTAGGACTTGATATGGAATAAACCAATACTGAAAAATCATTCAGTCTCTTCATTTCGAGTTTCCTACATTGGTGACCCACACGTGAGAAAAATGGAAAGACTTGGAGGTCGTCTCTCCGACTCCGAACCTGACTCACCGGAGACCGCCCGCACCGGCGTAAACTCCATTAGACTCCCCGAGTTCTGGCAAGAGGACCCGCACTCATGGTTCCAACACGTGGAATCACGGTTCGTGCTTTACGGGGTATCAGAGGATGACATTAAATTCCACAATGTCATCGCAAGACTCGACAGCCGCACAGCCCGGTGTGTGCGGAGCCTGGTGCAGCAGCCGCCCGCTGCTGGCAAATACGACGCCCTGAAAGCCGCCCTCATTCGGAGCTTTGTGCCATCAGCCGAGGTGAGGGCCAGAACACTCCTGGACCTGCGCGACAGAGGAGGACGCAGGCCGACCGTCCTCATGGAGGACATGCTGCAGATGATCGGGGCAGACAATGATGCGTTTTTATTTAAGCACATCTTTTTGAGGACCCTTCCAGCGCACATGAGAGGCTCCCTGTCCAGCATGAGGTGTTTGGACCGGCAGGACTTCCGCGCGCTGGCTTTGGAAGCGGAGCGGCTCCTGGACGCATGCGGCGAGCAGGAGACGGCAGCGGCAGCAGCAAACCTCGGCGCGGTGGCCCAGGGCAACGGAGAACCGGTGGCAGCAGAGCCGACCCCAGCAACAACGGCGGCAGCGCGGTCCCGGAGCAGAGGAGAGGACGAGATGTGCTTCTACCATCGATGATTCGCGCACAAGGCTCACAGATGCGTCCCGCCATGCAACTTCAGGAAGCAGGGAAACGCAAGAGCCGGAGGTCGTTAGCAGCTTCGACCCTCGGCGAACGGAACAAGCTACTCTACCTGACGGATGCGAGCTCCGGACGGCAATTCCTCGTCGACACCGGAGCACAGAGGAGTTTCATAACCGTGACCTACGCGGATCGGGCGGCCGGTCCCTGCGGAGATGAAGCAACAGCCGCAAACGGCTCGTCAATCAAGATGTTTGGCGAAAGAACTCTGCGCCTGTCCTTGCACGGCCGCAGCTATGAATGGACCTTCATAGTAGCGGCAGTGAGTTTCAACATGTTAGGCGCCGACTTTTTGTGTTCACATGGCTTGTTGGTGGATCTGGCTAATAGACGCTTGGTTAATGCACTCTCTTTTTGTTCTATTCCCTGTGCAGCGCGAGTGTCCCCGCCGTCAGTACAGGCCAACGCCGCCGCAGCAGGAGGTAAGTTCCACACTCTCCTAAACCAGTTCCCAGCACTCACAGTTCCCACGTTTTCAGCTAAGGTGGCGAAGCACGGGGTGGAGCACTTTATAACCACAAGTGGCCCACCAGTTTTTGCGAAGGCTCGGTGCTTAGATGCAGCTAAGCTCTCTATTGCGCGTGAGGAGTTCGCCAATCTGGAAAGGTTGGGCATAATTCGCCGCTCGAAGTCCGCTTGGGCTTTCCCCCTGCACATGGTCCCTAAGGCGGACGGCTCGTGGAGACCGTGCGGCGATTATCGCAGGTTAAACAATGCCACAGCGCAGGACCGCTACCCAATTCCGCATATCCAAGATTTTTCGGTGCATTTGGCCAAGGCGCAAATTTTTTCTAAAATAGACCTGGTCCGCGGTTATCATCAGGTTCCGGTCCGATCAGAGGACATTCCCAAGACAGCGGTAATAACCCCTTTCGGGCTTTTTGAATTTTTACGCATGCCTTTTGGCCTTAAAGGCGCTGCGCAAACCTTCCAACGCAAGATGGATGCCGTTTTGCGTGACCTCCCTTTCGTTTTTGTCTACTTAGACGATATTTTAGTTGCCAGCGCCTCTGAGGAGGAACACGAAAGTCACCTCAGAACTGTTTTTCAGAGGTTGGGAGCACACGGGTTGATAATCAACCCAGCCAAGTGCCATTTCAGCGCAGCACAGATCGATTTTTTGGGGCACCGCGTCTCCCCAGAGGGTGCAGTTCCGCTGCCCTCCAAAGTACGCGCAGTGGCTGAGTTTCCCCAGCCATGAACGGTAAAAGCGTTGCAGGAATTTTTAGGTATGGTAAACTTTTACAACCGTTTCATACCTCACGCGGTGCAGCTCAGGCAACCGTTGTATGTCGCGCTAAAAAAACAGAAGCCCTCAAATGCGATTGAGTGGTCCCCGGAGCGGGAGCGCGCATTCACTGAGGTTAAGAAAGCACTAGCGAACGCAGCACTGCTGGCTCACCCAGACCCGGCAGCCCGAATAGCGCTAACCACAGACGCGTCAGATGTGGCCATAGGAGCCGTGGTAGAACAGCAAGTCATCGGAGCTTGGCAACCACTCGCCTTTTTTAGCAGAACCCTACGCGATGCTGAGCGAAAATATAGCGCGTTTGACAGGGAACTGCTAGCGCTCCACCTGGCCATTCGCCATTTCCAGTTCTGGTTGGAAGGGCGGCGTTTCACCGCTTTTGTCGACCACAAACCGTTAACTTTTGCAATGTCCAAAGTCTCTGAACCATGGTCAGGCCGACAGCAGAGGCAGCTGGCCGCAATTTCAGAATTCACCACCGATATACAGCACGTAGCTGGTAAATTTAATGTGGTGGCGGACTGCCTCTCGCGAGCGGTAACAGCACCTGTCCGCGTGGATGGGGGCTGTAGCGCCGCAGACGCGGAGCGCGGTAACAGCGCGGATGCGCATGCGGCTCCGGTGCACGTAGGGATAGATTACGCGGCCATGGCAGCAGAGCAGGGCGAGGACACAGACGTGCATGCGCTCCTGTCTGTACCAACAGGGTTAAGGCTGGAGAACGTAAGTTTACAAACCGGTTCACCCCCGCTTATTTGCGATGTATCCACCGGGCGACCTCGCCCAGTGGTGCTGGCCACGTGGCGCCGTCGTGTTTTTGACGCGGTGCACTCCCTGGCACACCCGGGAGTACGCGCTTCGGTGAAAATGGTAGCAGAGAAGTTTGTTTGGCCGAGCCTGCGCAAGCACGTGAAGGAGTGGGCGCGAGCCTGCATGTCCTGCCAGCGGGCCAAAGTTCACAGAAACATAAAAGCCCCTTTAGAGCCTTTCCACATCCCGGCTAAGAGGTTTGATCATGTGCACGTAGATCTAGTGGGACCCCTGCCGCCCTCGCAGGGGTTCACACACCTCCTGACAATGGTGGACCGGACCACGCGTTGGCCGGAAGTGGTCCCATTGCAGTCTACCACAGCGGCAGAGGTAACTCGCGTTTTTTTAACAGCCTGGGTAGCGTGGTTCAGAGTCCCGTCGGACATTACGTCCGATAGGGGTCCGCAGTTCATTTCAGAGCTATGGTCAGCCATGGCCAGCGGCTTAGGGGCAACAGCTCATCGCACCACCGCTTATCACCCACAGGCCAACGGTTTATGCGAGCGTTTTCACAGATCGTTGAAGGCAGCCCTCAGAGCGTCGCTCACGGATACAAATTGGGTAAACAAACTACCATGGGTTTTATTGGGGTTGCGTTCGGCACCCAAGGAGGATTTAGATGCCTCACCTGCTGAATTAGTGTTTACTCAACCTCTCAGGCTGCCAGGAGAGTTCCTGCCAGCCCATGCAGCACCCGAGCGCCCCCCGGTGTGGGGACCTCTAAGTGGCACGGGGGCAGAAATGCTCCCGGGCCCCGCTCATCACACGTTTCCGTGGGTTTTTGTTCCCAAGGCTTTGCAAAACGCAGAGTTTGTTTTTGTCAGGCACGACGCCCAGCGTCACAGTCTCCACCCACCTTACGATGGTCCGTTCCGAGTGCTGGAAACCGGGGAGAAATATTTTGTACTGGACTTGGGGGACAGGAAAGAGACAATCAGTGTTGACAGATTAAAGCCTGCTTTTGTGTTACGTGATGAACCTGTACGGCCGGGGGGCGCCTCGACGCGGCAGGCCTCCCAAGGGACAGCCCCTAGTTCCCCAGCAGGGGGCAAATAACCCTTCTCCCCCTCATTCCACAGGCGCACAGCAGGACGGCACAACACAGGCTGCGAAGCCTGCATTCAGCAGATTCGGGAGGAGATTGAAGCCTAAGCAACGGGCAGAGTGATGTGTATTTTGATCAACCCGTGTAAATTGTGCTGTAGATCCTGCAAGGGGGGGGGGGGCTGTAAGGGTGTAATGTGTATGACTGCCTATTATGGACATGAGGGCGGTGTGTGTGTGTCCTTTCTTGACATAGTGTGTATGACTGTCCATTATTGACTTAAGGTTGGTGTATATCACTGTTTCCTTCCTGCATTACCGACTGCACTATATAGTTCTCCACAGTATCTGCTGCTGGCTAATATATATTTTAACTGTTGACCAGTATCACTTAATCTTATCCTACACTTTATTACATGTATAGTTTATTTCTCTTATCTTATCATGTTTAATGTTGCAGCATTGTACCGAGACAAATTCCTAGTTTGTGTACTACATGAACAATGGCAATAAACCTGATTCTGATTCTGATTCTGATTCTGATGTCCGTTCTTGGGCGTTTCAGGGGGAGTGATGTGGCGTAACATTATGTAGCTCACATATTCCTTGGCAGAGACCCAGACATGAGGGAACTTTGAGCTCACAGTGTGTATTGACATCACACCCCAGATGGACATTGAGTCTGGACCCCCTGCGGACTAGAGGAGAAGTGAGAAGATCTGAGAGTGAACCTGAAGAGACTGCCTGACTCCTAGGGTCAGACAGAGAAGCCGAGAGGACAATGGGAGGATTAGTTATGAATGGAATTCTGTGTTTGATGTGAATGTGATTTGTGTCTGTTGTAACAGTATAAAGGTATGTGGTTTATCTCAGCTCGTTCTCTTCATTCCCTGACTGAGAGAGGAGCTGTAGGACTTGATATGGAATAAACCAATACTGAAAAATCATTCAGTCTCTTCATTTCGAGTTTCCTACAGCACAACCTTTTGAGGCAATCACTGCAATCAAACAATTTCTGTAACTGTCAGTGAGACTTCTGCACCTCTCAGCAGGTATTTTGGCCCACTCCTCATGAGCAAACTGCTCCAGTTGTCTCAGATTTAAAGGGTGCCTTCTCCAGACGGCATGTTTCAGCTCCTTCCACAGATGTTCAGTAGGATATAGATCAGGGCTCATAGAAGGCCACTTTAGAATAGTCCAATGTTTGGCTGTTAGCCATTCTTGGGTGTTTTTAGCTGTGTGTTTTGGGTCATTATCCTGTTGGAAGACCCATGACCTGCGACTGAGACCAAGCTGTCTGCCAATACCTACAATACCTTGATAGTCTTGAGATTTCATTGTACCCTGTACAGATTCAAGACACCCTGTGCCAGATGCAGCAAAGCAGCCCCAGAATGTAACAGAACCTCCTCCATGTTTCACAGTAGGGACAGTGTTCTTTTCTTGGTATGCTTCATTTTTGCGTCTGTGAACATAGAGCTGAAGTGCCTTGCCAAAAAGTTCCAGTTTTGTCTCGTCTGTCCATTGGCTGTTAATGTATGTCTCTCTCCGGTAATGAATTTCAACATTGCAGTAGTGTACAACCCACCGTCACACAACTCTTCCTTTTATAATGAATTAAGTGATCTGGTTAAACAACTTGAGAAGAACAGAGAAACAATAATTCATAGTGACTTTAATATCAACTGGTCTGATAAAAAAGACAAACAAAAACTGAAAAGCCTCATGACTAAATTTAATTACCAGCAAATCATCAAAGGACCCACCAGGATAACCAAACAATCCAGAACACTTATTGACATGGTATTTACTAATAAACCAGAACGAATAACCAGAACCTATAATCTTGTAACTGGTCTCTCAGATCATAACATGGTTCTTGCTGTCAGGAAACTTACTAAAAAGCGACTACAGTATTTTGGGGGAGTCGATATTGACAAATCAAATTTTATTATCCCCAAATCAAAAAATGAGGAGTTTGAACATTACTTAGAGAATCAAAATTGGGAGCAGCTCATGGCAACATGTGAAGTAGATGATTGTTGTAATTTTATAACTGCAACAATCACAAAGTCTATAGAAAAATTTTCAAAGCAAATTAAAAAAGTAGACAACAGAAGATTAGCCTACCATGGTTAAATAATGAAATAAGAAAACTTATGAAGAGGCGAGACTATGCACTGAAAACATCACTAACCTCCAAACTACAAAATGATCACCTTGTGTACAAAAGTTTAAGAAATAAAGTGGTACATGAGCTGCGAAAATCAAAAATATCTTATTACAATAAACTGATAGATCATGCAAAGGGTAACAACAGTTCCCTATGGAGGCATTTAAATAACTTAACTAATAAAAAAAACGATCAGAAGGGGGTAAAGGAACTTAGAATCAATGGCAAGACCGTCAGTGACAAGGCTACTTTGGCAAATGAATTTAATTCACACTTTGTGGGCTCTGTGGAAGACTTAACAAAAATTTTTGTGCTGCCAAATGTGCTCAACAACACAAATTCCATACTTCCAACAGATACTTTTCACATCGATGAGGTAAATGAGAAGTTAATTGCTGGTATTGTTAAAACACTGTCAAACTCAAAAACTAATGATATCTACAATATGAGCACCTCCTTTCTCAAAATGCACAGCAAAATATTAATCAAACCACTGACTCATCTCATTAATCTCTCCATTAGGTCTAGTACATTTCCATCTGGCTGGAAAAAAGCTGTCGTCATACCAGTTCATAAATCAGGCAGTAAAGACGATATATGCAATTACCGCCCAATCTCTATCTTACCAGTCCTATCTAAGGTTCTTGAAAAAGTTGTAGCTACACAGCTGATAGACTACTTACAAGACAGTCAACTTCTTCATCCACATCAATTTGGTTTTAGACCAGGATACTCAACAGAAACAGCAAATTGTTGCCTTATTGAAAACGTCAAACAGTCCTTGGACAGGGGTAATGTGGTAGGAGCTGTTTTTCTAGATCTCAAAAAGGCTTTCGATACTGTAAACCACAGTTTGCTTTTATCCAAAATGGTATCTTTTAACTTCTCCCCAAATACATTAGAATGGTTTGCATCTTATCTCCAGAATAGAGAACAGTGTGTAAAAGTTCACCAGGATAAATCCTCATTTTTAAACAACCGCATGGGTATCCCACAAGGGTCCATTCTTGGTCCTTTACTTTTCAGCATTTTTATTAATGACTTGCCGTTACACTGCTCAGCTGCAACATGCCAACTTTATGCAGATGATGCAGTTATTTACACAGCTGCCAAGACTCCAGCACAGGCTGCAGATGTACTGTCTACAAGTATGGTTGATGTCCAAGAGTGGCTCCTCAAGAACCATCTATTGCTGAACCTTCAGAAAACAGTCTCAATGTGCTTTTCAATCAAAAAATGTAACCTGCAACATTTTAAAGTTAATATACATGATCATGACATCAGTTTAGCTACAGAATTCAAATACCTTGGCATTGTACTAGATCCTCAACTCAAATTTAATCTTCATATAAAGAAAATTTCAAAAACAGTAAAAAAAAATCTGAACTGCTTTAAATTAATTAGATATTACATACCTTACGAAGCAGCTGCACTGTATATGCATTCTATGGTTTTTTCTCATATATCATACTGTTTGACAGTCTGGGCTCAAGCAGCCCCTTCCACAATAAGACATATAGGTTCATTATATAATCAAACCCTAAAAATCTTGGACAAAAAGCCCATTAGGTGGCATCACTGTAATGTTTTAAAAAAATACAACCTATTGAGTTTTGAGAGCTTCATTGACCTCTGTCTTCTGAAATTAACGTTCAAATGTTTCCATAAATCAGCACCCGAGCCACTTGCTGGTTTCGTCCAAAGACAGGACAGCAGCAGAGCCACCAGGAGTTCTGTTAACAATAACTGTAAAATATTCCACCGCAGAACCACATTTGGACAAACAGCTTCCTCTATAAAGGGCAGTCACATCTGGAACACAATGCCAAATGAAATTAAAATAATAACGGACTTTAAAACATTCACTAAAAATGTTAAAAACTGGCTGAAAAATAAACAAGAATGTACTCATGGATGAATTATTTGTCTGCAAAGTGAGAGTGAATGAAGGGAAGGAATAAATGTGTTTGTTTATAGTGAGTGACGGAGGGAGGAAGGCCTGAAATAGGCAAATGTGAGTTATGTTATATGTGTTAAATGTGAGTCAGGCTGTTATATTTGTGTATTTATAATATTTATAATATTTATGTTAAATGTGAGTCAGGCTGTTATATTTGTGTATTTATAATATTTATAATTGTGTATTTATAATTTTTCTGCATTGATGTATGTGGTTATTGTGTATATTTTTTATCTTGATTCTTTTTTCTAAAGCCCATCCAGGGACAAGAGTTGCAAATTAGCTAATAGCTATACACTCTATGTGCAACACATCAGATTGATTGTCTTTGATTAATTGTCTATGTTTATTGCACTGTCCCTGTCAAATAAACTAATCTACTACTACTACTATTAACATGCAGTTTGGCAAATTCCAGTCTGGCTTTTGATGATTTGTTTTCAACAGTGATGTCCTCCTTGGTTGTCTCCCATGAAGTCCACTTTGGCTCAACCAACGACGGATGGTGCGATCTGACACTAATATGCCTTGACCTTGGAGTTCACCATGAATGTGTTTAGAGGTTGTTCTGGGCTTTTTTGTTACCATTTGTATTATCCGTCTCTTCCATTTTTCATCAAATTTCCTCCTGCGGCCACGTCCAGGGAGGTTGGCTACAGTCCCGTGGATCTTAAATTTCTGAATATGTGCAACTGTAGTCACAGGAACATCGAGCTGCTTGGAGATGGTCTTATAGCCTTTACCTTTAACATGCTTGTCTATAATTTTCTTTCTAATCTCCTGAGAAAACTCTCTACTTTGTTTCCTCTGGTCCATGTTTAGTGTGGTACACACCATGTCACCAAACAGCACAGTGACTACTTGTCACCCTTTAAATAGGCCGACTGACTGATTACAGGTTTGTAGACACCTGTGATGTTAATTAGAGGACACATCTTGGTTGAACATGTCCCTATGGTCACATTATTTTCAATCTTTTCTAGGGGTACCATCATTTTTGTCCAGGCCTGTTTCATGAGTTTGTTTTTTAAAGTAATTCTGTTGAACCACAATTCAAAAGCATTGTCTGATTTTCATTGGTTAATTTTCATAGAATTTTTATTTAGTACCACTTTTGTCAGATTCAAGTTATTTCTGTGACAATTGTGGATTTTTCTTTCATTAACAGAGGGGTACCAACAATTTTGTCCACGTGTGTAAACTGTAGACGAACTTCCAGTTTGGGATAAAAACATCATGTGCACGACCCCCAAGGTAATAGTCGCCTTAGTTTTAGTCTTTTCAGTGTTCCTACCTGGAAAAACAGTTGTAGTGCTGCTTTAAATCAGAACCACAAGCAAAACAATGGTGTCCAGGGCAGCCTTATGTTTCAGACTGTAAGGGTGCATCCCAGTGCACTCCTTTGCCCTCCCCTACCTCTGTTTTGCACATTCACTATCAATAAAGTCCACATTTTATGCTAAATCAAAACACTGACAAACTTTTCAACAGAATATTTCTCCATGACTAGTGTAAATGCAAGTTATTCTTTTATGTTTATTACTGTGGTACATTAAATGTGTGAAACATTCAGTTGTGGGTTATAAATCAATTAAATGCAATCTCAGTTACACGATTTTAATAGGCAGCAGTAACGTTACATGTAGTGTAAAGTAGTCAAACACACATGTATACCTGCCAGTGTAGAAAGTCATCAATCCAGCTTCCCGTGCTGCTGTCATTTTGGCCTACTGCAGCTTTAATTCACCCTTACATGGGTTCCATGTTAGGTGCTGAATAAAAACAATGCTCCTACAGTCATTAGTTCAAGACATTTTATTTTGCAGTAACAAACATCATTGAAGTCATGGAGCCCAGGTTGCAATACTTCATTTTTTTTTTAAATTCACTGAAAACAACTTGACAGCAACACAAAAGCATTTTTATAGGGACACACATAGCAAGACTTCACACGCACACACACACACAGAAAAAGGGAAAGCACATTCTTAAAGTGATCTACACATCACAAAAGCCGTGTATAGACACGCCTTAATGTTTAGTAGAAAACAAAGTGCAGGCTGAATACTCGATAAAGAATGGACAGCAGTTTCCATTTTTGTTCCAGCAAGTAACGTTTAAGCATTTTAGTTTTAGACCTATATCACTGTCTATGCTTGCAGCAGCATTAGTTTCAATAAACTGCATAAGACTGTAAGCTTTGGTTTACACAGTTTCATCAAGCTTTGTGCTGGACTCTGTGACGATTTCATTTTGTTTACATCAGAACCACCTCGAGGCTGCCTAAAGAAGAATATACTCTGCTTATGGCCAACTGTCGCACTGGTTCCAAATGTACACAAAATACAGTTCATTGAGACAAATCTATAAAATCATAAAGGTGCACAAGCTGTAGGCATGTTAGTTTAGTATCTAATGCGTCATAGACTGTGTTCACTTACTGTGGTATAAATAGCAAGTGCTTCATCAAGTAAACGAGGCTTGGTCTTTCCACCTCCGACTGAAGGGTTTGTTAGGTCCAAGTGTGTCATACAAACAGAGCCCTTCATGAAATGGATTAACTAAGGCAGCATTTCAACATGACTTAAGGGCACCAGAAATTAAATATAAAATGAAAATGAAATGTCAGGTGACCTCTGATGTGCACAGTTTAGTACATTTAAAAAAGAAGCAAAAACTAAAAGCGTTTAAGAAATGATCAGTAATGCGTTACAGTACTCCATGGCCCTGCACTTAGATTAAAAATGCTGTTTCTTATATTGCCAGATTCACATCTTGGTAACAAGTCAACCTAAATATCCCAAAATGACCTATTTGGGTACCAAGAGCATAGTCTGTTGGCAAAACCATGACACACAAGTGCATAACAAGAGTTTAGAATAGTGATCGCTTCTTTTCGTGCAAACTAAAACAGCAACAGTTGATTCTTCTATTCAAAAAAACAAAGCATTTTTTTCATACAAGCCAAAAATCCTCAATAAAAGCTGTTTAAACAATAGATAAGCAGTTCATATCAGGAGTCCCTTTAAAATACTTAAAGCACACACACACACACAAAAAAAGGATACAAGCAACACTTCCAAATAAACCTGTCTGCACATTTTTTTCTGGTTGTTAAAGAAGCATGCTTAAAAAAAATCTAATGTGGCTCTATAAAAAAATAATTAAAACAAACAAACAAGTGAATTTCTCTGCACACTGGGGAATTCCTTCTAGTACCATGATGAAAATGCATCAAGAGAGGTAGAAGATATTTGCTCTGCAGTTTTCTTAACTCTGTAAATTCCTCTACCAGTGTCAACTTAAAAAAAGGTGGAAAAAGCCAGCAGATTCAGTAGAATGTTTGCGTGTTACTGTATTGCATTAGATCTTTGTGAGGGCATAATCAGGGTGATGATTGTAGTGTCTCGATGTCTGACACTGACTAGCGCTCAGTGACCCGGTTTGCCAGTCATTTTTGAGATTTAAACGTCAACAGTGCAGAGTGGTTCGCTCCCTGGCTGGGCAGACTCCATTATAGTCATCTTGGGTTTCTTCCTTGTTTCTTCCTGGTTTAGAAATGGAATCAAGCACCCAGAGCATGAGCAGAATGCAGAAAAAGACATCTGGATGACTGAAAATCATAGCAGTGTAAATAAAGTAGGCCTTCTTTAAAAAAAATATTCCTAACAATACATTTTACTACTGGAGTATATTCAAAGGAGGTGGGTGTGATTTGATGTTGCACTATGTTTTAGCTCTTCTTCATTTAAGACTGGCAACATATTGGAGGATTTTCAAATCTTAACCAATTTTAAAAATGTGGGAGGCTGCAGACATTTAAACAGATTTTTAACTTTATAATTTGACAAATACATCAGTGACAGCAAGCTGTTTGTGGCCAACTTGAGTCAGTTTGTTCTGGGGCGGCTCTCTCACACTGCCGCCATGCTGAAGCCCACCTCTCCCAGGTGTCCGGACGGCAGCCAAGGGATTCGGCCACACTTAACCATGGCAGAGTGATTACACTGTTCAAAAGAAATGGACACTGGGCTTATACTGGGTTCCAGGAGTTATCCTAGGTTGGATTTTACCTTTCGGTTGCTGGAAATTGGATCGCTGACTAGTTGGGCAGCTGGCACCATAACAATTTAAGGAGGAGTCAAGAATTAAAAATGACTGCTCCCGGCATCAACAGTTAAATGTACTTATTCATTAGCATTTCCAACAAGAGCAAGGAAAAGAGTGGTTTTTATGAATGTGTTCAACTTGTTTTTTCCCGTGAAAATGTGCTGGAACACATTTATGGTCAGAAATCTGTCTTCAGTGGACGGGCCAGGTGAAACCTCCAACAAGCGACTGGGAACATCTGAGTTAGCACAACTCCTGGAATGCACTATTAGGCTTGGGGCAAACTGTGCAGAGTGAGTGGGGATTTATTGTTATGATTTGGGGGCAATATCTAAGGAAATGATAACTCTTGTCAACCAGCAAGTTACTGCAAATTTCTTCTTGGCTGTTTGGAGTGTTTTCAATTTGATTTAACCTCTAAAGGGAGATGTTCTTACCCTGTGTGCAGCCAATTTCTTCATCTCTTCTTGCAGTTTGTTCAATATATGAAGGTTTGGCTTGTTCTTTTTGGCAAACTGCTGGAGCTCGATCACACTTTTGTCAGAGCTCTCCTATAGGGACAAAAGGGGGTCATTTTTGTCAATATAAGAGTACAAAAAGCATATTTTTCATGCTACAGTGTTCACAAACTCATTTCACTGGACATTTAACTAAAATAACTGCAGAGTTGAAGATGCAACCAAGAGGCTGAAAATTGGACTAAACTGTTAGACAAATTCTTTCCATTAAACCCAGAATAATCTTAACATTTAAAATATACAAGATCATTTTTAGGTTTTCCACTAACAATAATGTTGCATTTTTAAAACTATTCCATCAAAAAACTTCCAAGCTTTACATCAGATGCTCCTGAGCGTATTTACCTTCTTGACCATTTTACTGCTCTCTCTGCCATACATGCGCAGCAGTGAGCCCCAGTTCTTCACATGGGGATGGAGCATCTGTAAAATCTTCTGAGAGGCTAGTTGCTTTCCAACCCTCTTATTTTTGCCTAGTTACAAAGATGACAAGTAATTAATAAGTGAAATCCATGTGAAACTTCGGAAAACCTAATAAAAGACCTTCTGCTCCAATTGAATACAAAGTTTTCATGTGAACATTTAACACCATCAAGTGGACTGAAAAATCAATTGTTTTTTATTACTGAGGAGCCCAAAGAGTTAAGCTTGTAATGTAAAAGTTAATATGTTGCAATATTTGGTGCCTCTGAACTACGCAGTAATCCATCCATCCATCTTCTTCCGCTTAATCCTTTTTGGGTCGCGGGGGGGGAGGCAGGGTATACCCTGGACAGATCACCAGGCCATCGCAGGGCCAACACAGAGAGACAGACAACCATTCACTCTCACAGTCATATCAGGAAAAATACTGCAATATTTTCCCTCCACCTTTTACATTTTGGGGGTCAAATTTGACCAAACTA
Source organism: Pholidichthys leucotaenia (assembly GCA_020510985.1). Taxonomy (NCBI): domain Eukaryota; kingdom Metazoa; phylum Chordata; class Actinopteri; order Cichliformes; family Pholidichthyidae; genus Pholidichthys; species Pholidichthys leucotaenia. The sequence goes on from CM035838.1 coordinate 153,638,796, forward strand.
GTGCATACCTGTAGAAACCAAGTATAAGCAAGTATTTCTGTATGCCCATAGAAAGCAGGTGTAATCAAGGGTGTAAGCAAGCACGTCAGCACTCGTTCAGTGATGCCTGCCTTTGATCTTTGTCATAGTGAGTCCTATGATCTTTGATGATGCCATAGCAAGTCCTATGATGCCTGCATTTGAACTTTTTTGACATCATAGCAATTCCTATGATCTGTGCTGATGTCATAGCAAGTCCTATGATCGTGACTGATGCCTGCATTTGATCTTTGATGATGTCATAGCGAGTCCTATGATCGTGACTGATGCCTGCCTTCTTTTAGATTTGATTGGCAGTTGGCAACCAGCTTACAGGTGCATTACCGCCACTGACTTGATTATCATCACTCTTGTTACGCAGGAACATCATAGGACATTTCACACATAAGGAGTCCTTATACATCGGAACATCATAGGACATCATGCAGAGATCATAGGAACATCTTAGGCGGTCCTCCTCATAGCTTTGTGATGTTCTTCTTTAACTAGTACATACCCATCCATGCCCGTAGAAACCAAGTATAAGTATTTCTGCATGGCCGTTGCTGAAGGGTCTCTTCCTGCCTCAGATGGCTATGTTGTTCACAGTCATGCCTGCAGCGTACTGCTCGAACCTGAGGTGTTTCATCTTGACGGCATCTTTTCTGACGTGCAGCAGTTCTCACTCTATTGCTCTCCATCTGGTGGGTCTTCTTGTTCTTCTTCGTTCAGACCGCTGGTTGAGGGATAGGTGTGTTGTAATTCCAGTTCATGGACAGGATCATGAAAATAGATCTGAGCACAAAGTGGCTTTCGACCCTGTTCAGGAAGACCCATGCATGCCCGTCGAAACCCAGAAACTGGAGCACCCGGAGAAAATCAGCACTTTGCTTGGCATTTTACACATTTGTAGTGTAGACTGCCATTCTTCATGGGTACTACTTTGAATGGTTGTGGTTTAAAGTAGTGTGTCCGATTCTTAATGGGGTGACTGACACACTGACAGAGATTTCTTGAATTTATAGAGTGCGTTGTGCCTTACTGATTGAGATTTCCAGATTTACTGCTTCAAATGGCTGTGGTTTAAAGTAGTGTGTCCTATTCGGTCTCAGCTTCTCTGTGCCTTGCCTGGTGTGCAGCGTTGGTGGCCAACCAACTATTCCGCCTCTCCTCGGTCTCAGCCTGTCTGTGCCTTGCCTGGCGTGCAGCGTTGCTTGCTTTGCGGGCATTTTGGGCTTCAAGTGACTCAGCACGTGCATGGTGCACTGCCACACGTTTCCTGTCTGTCTGTGCATCCCTTGTCTGTCGTACCCTTTGACGTGCTCAAACCTCAGGTGTTTCATCTTCACGGGATCTTTCCTGACGTGCAGCAGTTCTCCTCTTCTCTTGGTTACTGGCAGATAGCAAACAACTCAAAGGTGCATACCGCCACCCACCGTACAAGAGCAGTGCTCCCTCTTCTTCTTTTAGATATGATTGGTGGTTGGCAGCCAACTTAGGTGCATTACCGCCACCAGGGATGGCAACAGGAAATTCTGATTTCAGCTGAAATCTAATTTGGTCAATTGACTTATGGGGGGGGGCCGGGGGGGGGGCACAGCCCCCCTGAAACTGGGAGGTTTTCAGTAAAACAGAAGTAATTTAGACTGAAAAAAAAAAAATAAAAAAAAAAATGAAATACTAGACTTAGATAAATCATTAACCCCTTGCACTCCGGTCAATTTCCCTAAAAACGCCAAAAAATAATGTGCCCAAATTAAATCCAAAGCTGTTCTTCAACCCTTTAAAGCATCTTCATGGGGTTGGTCTCATTTAAAAGAAAACACTTTGAATTTTTTGGCAAAACAGTCATAATCTCTCTAAGTGCTCCGGCCACTGAGTTACAGTCATCTAAACATAGTGAACTTGAAGAAAATAAAGTTCGCCTGGGTGTTTTTTTGGATACAAATGCTTGCAAATAACACACAGCTTCAGATCCGGGCTGGAAAATGCAACAGAAATGTAGAACCAAGTGTTATCCAGCTGAGGTCCAAATTTTGTAACAATACCACAAAAAATGAATATATTACCCAGCTTTTTCCTCAGGTAGTTCCCAGGCGTTTTGGAACTGTGCCAAATGGCACAGTTTGGAAAAACATCTGTAACTTTTGAATGATTCAATGTAGAAGCTTCATTTTGGGCTCTAATGAAAGGTCACACTCAGGGCTGTCTGTGTGTGTGTGTGTGTGTGTGTGTGGGGGGGGTTGTCGCCCCCCCCCACCTCGCTACAGAGGATGAACATCGCCCATCGCTACATGACGGATTAGCCTCATATGGCGATGTGGCGACAGCAGCGCAGTCACCGCGGCCCCCCCCCCTCGCTACAGAAGAATAGCGCGGGGGGCAGGGCGGCGTTCACGGTCTGGACGCGACGAACGAACCGTGTACCTCGGCGCACGAACTTCAGACTTTGTGCACCGCACAGATGTAATTTACCGATCGGTCAAAAGTCATTTTGGATTACAATTTTCAGGAATAAAGAATAATTTAGCTTATAACACCTTACCTCTTCACAGCAGTGTCCTGGCGAACTTCTCTTCCCCATTGTCAGACGAACGCGACACTGGTCCGCTCGTGGTTCTGGTCTCGCGACCCAATCAAAACATAATTCCATTATTGTGGTTTTGTGCTTCCATGATTGCGGTTTTTGGCGAACGATTTTTCAAAACAAATAACAGTAGTAATTAAAAAAAGACTGGCGAAGGCGTGTGTGTCACTCAGCCTTCGTCGTCAGCCTCCGTCGGTCTATGACCATGGAAGAAATCATAACGTCTACTCTGCTGGAACAAAAACAAAATAAGCACCGCCTGTGGCCGAACATGCCGATGCGCGAATGCCACTCCCTGTCACACAGGTTGCATTTGTGGATGGTCTCCGTGCTGCTGGGTCTGTGGGGTTCTTCCTGCAGGTCCTTTTTTGATCCGCTGCAGCAGTCAGTCTTCACCCAGCCTTAAAAAAAACAGCTCGCGAACTTCTCTGCTTCAGTTGGCTCACTGCATTCACAGCGTTGGTAGGCGGGTCCTTCTTGCTAGGTTTTCAGTCATTGGTTCTTCAAGGTTTCAGAAACCCAATTCAAGGCTCTTATTAGTCGAATGAGAAGTCAATCAGATGAACTAATCTGTTCGTGGCTGTGTCTGCAGCTTTTATTTTCAGTGCGCGCTTGGACACCATCACCACCTACATCACCATCTCCATCATGCGTCCTAGAGCGCACGAGAGCGCCCTTGTGCGCTCTAGGACGCAGAGACTTGCCCATCCGCGGTACAACGGAGTGCAAGAGGTTAAATTTAATGAAAAGTTAACTTACTTTTTCTTCAATGTTGTCTCACTGTCTTTAGTCCAACATATTTAACAGTTCTATAAGAGTTTATTACACTATTTACACTGGTCACCAAGTCACTTCTAATGTGAAACTTTCTTCCTTTTGGCAGCAAGCTGTGTCAGTCTCTGAACTTTGACCTTCATCTCCTTTTCTGTTTTCTTCAGAAACTGTCCAAGTGCTTCTGTTACCTCGTCGAACTTTGAGCCAATTTTCACCTTTACCATCACTTTTCTCTCAAGCCAATTCCATCGGAACTTATTTTTGACACTTTTGTCTATTTCTAGCACTGATGACTCCTGATCCTTCAATAAAAATCTCATAATTCCGCTGAAAACAATACCGAAAGCTCAGAATTCCCACACGAACCAGGGATGTGATTTGGGGATGGGGAAATTATCTGAAAATTTAGCAGGGGGTCTGGGGGACACAGTCCCCCAGTGGGGTCCGGGGCAGTGCCCCGGTGGGGGGGCAAGTGGGGCGAAGCCCCCCGAAGCTCCTGGGTTTTTATGATTTTTAAGTACCAGAACTGTGCTTAAATGACATAAAACAAACAGCTGAATGCCACTTATTACAGTATAATATTGACTTATGTTCCAAGAAGATAGCAGTCCTAAAATATTCCAACAAGCATTATCCATCATATGCTTTAACACTTGATCAAATCAAAATCAGTTAATTTTATCTATTCCATAATAGAAATAAAATTCCAACATACCATTACTTTTTATACCGTATTTTATGGACTATAAGGCGCACTTAAAATCCTTTAATTTTCTCAAAAATTGACAGTGCGCTTTATAATCCAGTGCGTCTTATGTATTACTTTTGGTTGTTGCGCTTACTGACCTTGAACCGATTTTATGTGGTACACGGCGCTAAAAAATCTGTCAAAATGTTTTAGTACGACTTTGGTAAGTTACGAAGCCGAACCGCTTGAGGGATTTTCGGAGTATTACGGTAGTCAGGAGCCATGCTTGATGCCGAAATCGCCCAACTGTTAAACTCAGACACTGAAGATGAAGAATTTGATGGATTTATGGAAGAGGAATGAACTAAAAAAGTGAGTGTACTGTTTTGTATTTTGTGTTCCAACTAGTTTTGTGTTACAACTGAATAATGTTGAGAGTGTGTGTTCCATCTGTTTTTTTGTGTTACAACTGAATACCGTAATGTTGAGAGTATGTGTTCCAACTGTTTTTTTGTGTTGCAACTGAATACCGTAATGTTGAGAGTATGTGTTCCCAAGATGGCGCCCACAGCGGTCGACATGGTGCTTCGCTGCGCTCTTTGTTTGTTTTTGTTTGTCAATTGTGTGTCTGCTTGCACTTATACCCGTGAAGAACTTTTAAATATCAGGACTTTGACCCCCACGGACCTCCTCCCAGTTTTTCTAGCCCCTGCCGCCGATCTGGTTTATTGTTTGGCTCGGAAAGTGAGACGGCGGAAGAGAGGAAGACGAGCGGGCGCTCTCGTACGACTTCGCAGGAGAGGCTCGCGAACGGCGCTGCCTGGCATATTTCTGTCCAATACCAACTCTCTCTCTAACAAGGTGGATGAACTGAGACTGCTGATGCGTTTTAAGGACCTCGCCTCCTCAGCTGTCCTCTGCTTTACTGAGACCTGGCTCCGGGAAAATATACCGGACAGCGCGCTGCGCCTCGACGGCTTCCAGCTCTTCCGTGCTGATCGTGACACAGAGCTTTCCGGCAAGACCACAGGAGGCGGAGTCTGCTTCTACATCAACTGTAGCTGGTGCTCTGATGTAACGGAAATTTCCAAACACTGTTCTCCTGCCTTGGAATTTCTTGTTATCAACTGCAAGCCTTTTTATTCCCCACGGGAGTTTGCTTCTTTTATACTGATCGCTGTGTACGCCCCTCCCGACGCGGACACGCGCGAAGCTCAGCGCGTGCTCGCGGATCACATTCAACACACAGAGCGGAGTTTTCCAGACTCGCTGATTATTGTGGCTGGCGACTTTAATCAGTGCAATCTGAGCCACGATCTCCCCCGCTACAAACAGTTTATTAAATGCCCCACCAGAGGATTAAACACACTGGATCACTGTTACACCACAGTGAAAGACGCATATCGCGCTGTCCCTCGAGCTGCGCTGGGATTATCTGATCACGTGATGGTTCACCTCATTCCCACATACAGACAGAGATTGAAGCTCACTAAACCTGTTGTGAGCACTACGAAGATACGGACCAGTGATGCTGAGGAGAAGCTGGAAACGTGCATGGAAATATCTGACTGGGGCATGCTTAAAGGAGCCACGCATGATCTGGATGAGTACACGGACACTGTGAACTCATATATCCACTTTTGTGAAGAGAACATTCTTCCATCACGCACCAGGGTGAGTTACTCTAATGACAAACCCTGGTTCACAGCTAAGCTCAGACAGATCAGGAAGGAGAAGGAAGCAGCGCTGAAAAGTGGAGACAGGGACTGCTACAGGGAGGTTAAATACCGGTTTAACAGAGAGCTGAAGAGGGCTAAATCTGTGTACTCAGAGAGACTCCAGCAGCAGTTCACTGCTAATGATTCGGCTTCCGTGTGGAGAGGACTGAGGCAGATCACCAACTATCGGCCTCAGGCTCCTAAAGGTCAGGATGACAAAGCCCTTTGTCAGAGACTGTCCCAACACTATGCCCGTTTTGACACCTCGTCATCTGTGTCCAACTCCCCCCCTCCCTCCAGCTCCACAGCCTCCACATTCCCTACTTCATTTAAGGCACCCCCCCCCCCACCTCCCCCCCTCCCCTTATCATCAGTGAGCAGGATGTGCTCAAACAGTTCTCCAGACTGAACCCGCGCAAGGCCCCCGGCCCAGACGGCGTGTCTCCCTCCACCCTGAGACTCTGTGCGAAACAGCTGGCTCCTGTATTCACAGACATTTTTAACACCTCCCTTAAGTTATGCCACGTGCCGTCCTGCCTCAAATCCTCCACCATCATCCCTGTCCCCAAGAAGCCACGGATCACTGGACTTAATGACTACAGACCTGTAGCGCTCACCTCTGTAGTCATGAAGTCCTTTGAGCGCCTGGTCCTGTCCCACCTCAAGTCCATCACCACCCCTCTCCTGGACCCGCTGCAGTTTGCCTACCGAGCCAACAGGTCTGTAGACGATGCAGTCAACCTGGCCCTCCACTCCATCCTGCAGCACCTGGACTCCCCGGGAACCTACGCCAGGATCCTGTTTGTGGACTTCAGCTCCGCATTCAACACCATCCGCCCCGCTCTGCTCCGGGACAAGCTGTCCCTGCTCAACGTGCCTGACTCCCTCTGCAGGTGGATCATCGACTTCCTGACGGACCGGAGGCAGCATGTGCGGCTGGGAAAGACTGTCTCAGACTATACTAGCATCAGCACCGGATCACCCCAGGGCTGTGTACTTTCCCCCCTACTCTTCTCCCTTTACACCAACTCCTGCACCTCCAGCCACCAGTCTGTCAAGTTGATCAAGTTTGCGGACGACACCACCCTCATCGGGCTCATCTCCAACGGCGACGAGTCCGCCTACAGGAGAGAGGTGGCCCAGCTGGCGTCCTGGTGCAGCAATAACAACCTGCAGCTGAACGCTCTGAAGACAGTGGAGATGATTGTAGACTTCAGGAAAGTCACTACTCCTCTGCCCCCCCTCACCCTCTCAGGCTCTCCCATCACCACTGCTGATTCCTTCCGCTTCCTAGGCACTACCATCACCAGGGACCTCAAATGGGAGCTGACCATCAGCTCACTCATCAAAAAAGCCCAGCAGAGGATGTTCTTCCTGCGGCAGCTGAGGAAGCTCAAGCTACCCACCAAGATGTTAGTGCAGTTCTACACAGCCATCATCGAGTCCATCCTCACCACCTCCATAACCGTGTGGTACGCAGGAGCCACTGCCAGGGACAGACTAAGGCTGCAGCGCGTCGTGCGCACTGCTGAGAAGGTGATCGGCTGCAAGCTCCCATCTCTCCAGGATCTGTACATCTCCAGGACCCGGAGGCGTGCTGGCCGGATCATAGCCGATCCCTCACACCCTGGTCATGTACTGTTTGCCCCCCTCCCCTCTGGTAGAAGACTTCGGTCCATCCAGACTAAAACCTCCCGTCACATGAACAGCTTCTTCCCCTCTGCCATTAGACTGCTGAACACTAAGTGACTCTCGCGCACCATGTACAGCAGCTCAACCAGACTCATGTCAATCATCACTGTTTTTCTTCCTGCATTACCGACTGCACTATATAGTTCTCCACAGTATCTGCTGCTGGCTAATATATATTTTAACTGTTGACCAGTATCACTTAATCTTATCCTACACTTTATTACATGTATAGTTTATTTCTCTTATCTTATCATGTTTAATGTTGCAGCATTGTACCGAGACAAATTCCTAGTTTGTGTACTACATGAGCAATGGCAATAAACCTGATTCTGATTCTGATTCTGATTCTGAACTGAACAATGTTCAGAGTTATTGTGAATAAATTGAATAAAATTTCACTTATCTGACGGTTTTGTTGCGCTTAATGTGTCTCGCTTAATGCGCCTTATAATCCGGTGCGCCTTATGTATGAAAATAGACAGTCAAATAGACTGGTAATTGATACTGCGCCTTATAATCCAGTGCGCCTTATAGTCCGAAAAATACGGTAATTTCAGCATTCATTTCAGATCACCAGTTTCAATCTCCATTGAGACTTGAGCAGTTCATTTTGCACAATCACTGATGTAGCCAAGTCTTAGAAATATTCCAAAGTTATGAGTCAATGTCTACTGTGCATTGTCAATTTCCAAACTGTTTGGAATCATAAAAGTAATCTAACTAAATTGTTTTGCTATTTTTTCTCCTCAACATCAATGTCAGGGCGCTGCAGGAGTTTTGGGGGATGGTTAACTTTTATAACCGTTTCCTCCCCCGCGCAGCCCAGCTCATACAGCCGTTGTACGCCGCACTCAAGAAACGGAAACCGGCGGACAGAGTCGACTGGACTCCTGAGTGGGAGCGTTCTCTGAGGTTAAAACAGCTCTGGCAAACGCTGCACTACTGGCGCACCCACACTCGGTGGCTCGGATAGCGCTCACTACCGACGCCTCGGACATGGGCATAGCGGCCGTCGTGGAGCAATGCGTTGCCGGTTCTTGGCAGCCGCTCACCTTTTTTTTTAGCAGGTCTTTGCACGACAGTGAGCGTAAATACAGCGTGTTCGGCAGAGAGCTACTGGCTCTCAACCTGGCCATATGCCACTTCCAGTTCTGCCTGAAAGGGCGCGCCTTCACTGCGTTCGTGGACCACAAGCCGCTAACGTACTTTATCTTCCTAGAAGATAAAAAAAAAAGCGGAATTTGGCAAATTAGTGGAAAAATCACATCCCTGAGAACACGCCGCCATGAATTTTTGACAAAGCATACAACGAGCCATTTGATTGGCCCAATCGTTTGCAACTATCCAATCGCAGGGCTGTTTACAATACAGCAGTAGCTTGAGTACATAACATCCGGGTTATCGTGGGAGACTTGACCCGGGGAAGCGCCGAGCGCTTATGTAATCGTGTTGATTTTCGCTAAAATCGGTAACAATAAGGTACCTTACCCCCCCTAAAATTTTCTCAACGGATTTAGACGATTCACAGAAATGATCAATTTGAAAATAAATCGGCGGAAATCCGCAGATCGGCGGAAAATTGCCATCCCTGCCACCACTGACTTATCACCACTCTAAGATATCTTTGTATAAGGAGTTCTGAACAACTCCTTATGTGTGAAAAAATTATCCGTCCTTGGACTGTGTCCGAGGTGCGGCCTCTATTGCTCTCCATTTATGTAGCGTCTGGTTGGTCTATATGACATCATAAAGACATCGAGGCAGGCATCATAGGACACTACATCATAGGTAGCCAGTCGTAAAATACATCAAGGCAGGGATCGTGAATGATGGCCTATTGCCTATATGACAGCATTGCCTATATGACATCATCACAACCCCTATGTAGCCTGAGATCATAGGATCATCATAGGACATCACGCAGACATCACAGAAACATCATAGGCGGTCCTATGATCGTGACACACTGACAGAGGTTTCTTCTTTAGATTTAATTGGCGGTTGGCAACCAGCTTACAGGTGCATTGCCGCCACGTACTTCAATCAATAAACATCACTCTATCTAATTGACTTACCTTCTTCCGACAGAGATTTCTTGAATTTATAGAGTGATGTGGTTTATTTTTCAACCGTAGGGGCCTGAGCACTGTAACACTGATGGAAGAAGTGTATGGACCGAAGGGGAGACTATGTTGAACAATAAACCACATTTGGTCAAATTTGACCACTATGAACTTTTCAGCCCCCCCGGTATTCATAGGTTCAGTAAAGTGAAGTGTGAAACTGATCCCAACATAGTTTGTGGACTGTTTGAATAGTTTTTCCAAATGTTTTTAAAGAGGGAATTTATTCCTGATCCCGTTTTCCCAAATTGGGCAACTTAACGAAAGTGAATAAATGGCTTTAGCTTTTAAAGTGGGTGGGAAAATGTTCATTTAAATTTGGGCTAAACTCTCATCCAGCTGGGAATTGACAATTTGGGTATACTTACACCAGCCACGAACAGTATGTTTCCCACACGTCATCACATATTCACTCTTCTGGTTTTTCCCTGGGATCACCTCAAATTTAATGCTAGTGTCCCCCATTCCATGATTTCTGCAATAAAGAACAAATAAATGGTTCTTTGGACAAAACCGACCACCTTTTTGGAAGCTTTAAACTTCTGTGCAAATTAACACAAACACAATCTGGTTAAAAAAAAAAAAAAAAAAATTTAAAGAAGTTATACAAAACCCCTCCACATAATTTACAATTTGGAAATAAAATTTGTTAATCTTTACCTTTTAAGGCACTCATGAAGAATCTGATATGGCGAAAGTAGTCCTGCTTTGTTGGTCAGCTCATATACTCTTGAGTCTTCTATACTGATATGATTAAAATACTGTGGGAGGGAGAAAAAAGAAAAAGAAGTTCTACAGATGCATTTTTCTATTTAAAGAAATAAAATGACTTCCGGTCTGGACGCCATGGCGACTGCAGCTTAACACTGAAGTTCTCAGACCCAATCCAGGATAACACCTTGAAAATCAAACTTAACGGATTTTTGGAGGAGTGAAAATCAAAAGACAAAATCATCATGTCTAAAGGAAAACAGAAGAAACTGAAATTCTCCAGGCCAGGACACGTATCGGCCGGAGAATCCGAACTGGAAGATCTCCGTTCAGAAGACGAGGAACTGGTGATAGCTAACAAAAGGGTTAGCCTGAAATCACTATTTGAGGAGCTACGACGATTTCGCCAAGATGTTACGGCCGAATTTCGGGAATTCAGAGAAGAATTGAAAAGGACAAACAGCAGAGTGGACCAGGCCGAGAACCGAATCTTGGAAACAGAGGATCGAATAAAAGTGCTCGAAGATTCTGTGCTAGACCTACGCAAAAGACAAGCAGCTATAGAGGCTAAGCTAACCGACCAAGAAGGAAAACAAAGAAGAGACAACATAAGAATTCATGGTCTGATAGAAGGAACCGAAAATGGTTTTAACTCAATGGCAGAATGCGTGGAATCCTTACTAAGAGAGAAATTGGATATTCCACAAACCACCGACTTGAAGATAGAAAAGGCACATCGTTCATTAGCCGCTAGGCCGGCGGCGGAAGCGCCCCCACGTTCGGTGTTGGTAAGATTTTCCAATTTCAAAATAAAACAAGAGGTTGTAAGACTGGCCTGGCAGAAAAAAGGATTTATGCACCAGGAGAGAAAAGTCTACGTGGAACACGATTACGCCCCGGAGGTCCTTAAAAAGCGCAGGGAATACAATGACGCGAAAAAGGTGTTACGAGAGAAGAAATTGCGCTTTCAGACACCATTTCCTGCGAAGTTAAGGGTCTTCTACGGCGATGAAACGTGTCTCTATAATTCGGCGGAAGAAGCAACAGCTGACATGGCGAAAAGAGGGCTCCCGGTAACGGTATTTAAACCCGCAGCAGACCCGAGTGAGAAGATCAAAGCGCAAACATGGACAACACAAAGACCTTCAAAATCCACGGACCAGCAGCGGGAAACAAAGCACCAGAGCGTCGCGGATAAACTATCCGTTTTCAGGTTGGAATAGCGACCTTTTTTTTTTTTTTTTCTTTTCTCTTGAATCAATCCGCACATCCAACCCCCCTCATACAAGGTAACAAACATTAAAGGAGATGCATATTCAGCATGTGGTAAAACATTTCATGGAACAATCATATTATCTGAAACAAATAAGTCTTTGTAATAAAAAAAAAAAAAAAAAACTTGTTAAAATAGAAATGTGACAATAATCCACATGTTCTCCTCATACTAACAAATACTGTTTTTGCGTGAATGTTTGATGTGATGGGGGTGGGAGGGTGCACACAATTTCACAGGGTTTAGGCATAAAAGGAAAAAAAAAAAAAAATCATTACAAGTTTGGATTGGGTTCTGAAACTCACGTTAAAAGCATGGGACTACTTTCAGTGGTAAGAGAGGGCCCTCAACACGTAACAGAGTTTGAGGAATTTCCCTCAGAGCCTTCACTCCATCAAGGCTCTTACAGGGTCTTTAAAAAGACCTCAGCTCAGGAAGTTCTTATGACAGCTTTTTGTTTTAAAGTTTTTTACACTATGTTCTTAATGTTTTTCTTGTTTTTAATGTTCTTTCAGTTTCTGAGTAGCACAAAAGAGGGCCACCACACAGTTATACTAAACAAAACAACACAATGGAGAAACAGGGTGTAACCAAAATAATTTCATATAATGTAAAAGGAATCCTGAATCCAGTTAAAAGATCCAAGATTCTAGGCAAAATGAAAAAAGACAAAGCAGGAATAATACTTTTACAAGAAACCCACCTAACAGACGTGGAACACAATAAACTCAGTAGACAAGGGTTTAAAATGATCTCTTCATCTTCATATAAATCAGGGAGGAGGAGGGGAGTAGCGACATTGATATCAACCAAAATTACATTTGAAAAAAAATCAGAACACAAAGATAAAGAAGGGAGATACAGTTTGGTAACTGGGCGGCTAGAGGGAGAAGATATCACCCTGCTGAATGTGTATGCTCCCCCAGGGGCTAACTGGAAATTTTATAAAAATGTATTCGACCTAATGATAACTAAAGCTCAAGGTTTAGTGATATGTGGTGGGGACTTCAATCTTAGACTGAATCCATACTGGGATGCTTCTGGTAATTCCCCACATCAAAATAACACCCAAAACAGGAAGACTCGGATGCTACTAAAAGAATTGGGAATCTGTGACGTGTGGAGGGAACTCAACCCCAGTGTAAAAGACTATACATTTTACTCAACTCCACATGCATCTTACTCAAGGATTGACTATTTTTTTATGTTTAATAGAGACATTGGAAGAGTAAAAACATGTAAAATAGGACTGATGGATCTCTCCAACCACAGTCCGATCTACATGGACTTAAATATCCAAAAATACACAAATAATACATTTTCTTGGAGGTTAAATTCAAATGTCCTGAAAGGACCATTGAAAGATGAATTGGAATCAGATATTCTCAGATATTTGGAAGATAACGATAATGGAGAAGTATCCCCTTTAATACTGTGGGATGCATGTAAAGCTGTAATAAGAGGAAAGATTATTGCAAAACTGGCAACCCAAAAGAAACTAAGACAAGAAAAACTATCCACATTAGAGTCAGAACTTAGGAACCTAGAAAAAGAACACAAAGGCAACACTCATTCTACTGACTCGCTCAAGATTAAGGAAATTAAAAACCAAATAAATGAGATCTACACAATAGAAATCCAGAAGAAACTTACATTTCTGAAACAAAAATACTATGAAGCAGGCAGTAAATCGGCAAAATTGCTAGCCTATAAATTGAGGAAACATCAAACAGAAAGAGCAATCTACAAAATCAGAGACCCAGTATCAAAGGAAATAAAATTCAGAATTCAGGATATTCTTAAAAACTTCGAGAATTACTATAAGAACTTATACTCCCACAAAAAACATAAAAACGCATCCGAGGCATTCCTAAACACATTAAACCTTCCCCAACTTACGGAGTCACAAAATAAAACACTACTGTCAGAAATACATCCTAAAGAATTGGAAAAAGCAATTATGAAACTTAAAGCTAACAAATCCCCAGGAGCTGATGGCTATACAGCAGAGTGGTACAAAACCTTTAAACAGCAGCTATCTCCTCTCCTCCTGAAAACATTTAATTATGTCCTCCACACAGGGGAAATCCCCCCCTCCTGGAGAGAAGGGGTCATTGCAGTTATACCTAAACCTGAAAAGGATAAACTAGAGTGCTCCAACTACAGACCAATCAGTGTACTAAATCAGGACTATAAGCTTTTTACCATTATCCTTGCCAAAAGGTTAGAAAATATACTGACAGACCTAATTCATTTAGACCAAACAGGTTTTATAAGACAAAGACAGACACAAGACAACATTCGACGCACTTTACACATAATTCATCATATAAAAAAATATAACTTAAATGCAGTCATATTGGGATTAGATGCTGAAAAAGCATTCGATTCGGTTGACTGGTCTTTTCTATATAGAATCTTATCCAGTTTCAATTTTCATAACAACTTCATTAGAACTATACAGGCATTATATAAAAAACCAACAGCTAAAATAAGGATTAACGGTAATTTATCATCATCTTTTGAACTGGAAAGAGGATGTCGTCAGGGCTGCCCCCTGTCTCCACTGCTCTTTGCAATCTTCATAGAACCTCTGAGCCAATGGATAAGACAAAACCAAAAAATTCAAGGTATTACACTTGGTCAGAAGGAACATAAAATAGCACTCTTTGCTGATGACATTTTAATATACCTAGGGCAGCCGGACACTTCTTTACCAGAACTAACCTCAGTTTTTTCAGAGTATGGAGATTTATCGGGGTACAAATTAAATATGCATAAAACCCAAGTTTTAACATTCAACTATGACCCAAATCATTATTCACTAAGCAAACTCAAAACTAACTGGGAGTCGGAATCTATGAAATATCTGGGGGTCAATATCCCGAAACAACTCAACAAAATTATATCACTAAACTATGATCCATTGGTGACAAAAATAAAATCTGACCTAGCAAGATGGAATATGATACCATTCTTGGGTACTGCACAAAGAATTGAAGCAGTCAAAATGAATATACTTCCACGTCTTCTATACCTTTTCCAAACAATACCGGTAGAACCTCCCAAAAAAACATGGCAGGAGCTGGACAGAAGGATCTCAAGATTCATATGGCAGGGCAAGAGACCCAGAATCAGATATAGAACCCTACAGCTAAACAAAGACAAAGGTGGGCTCGCGCTGCCAAATATCAGGGACTACTTTAAAGCCGCACAAATTAAAACTTTAGTAGAGATATGTAACCCAGTCTACACTGCACAATGGAAGGAGATCGAATGCCAAATAACAAGTGACATCCCCCTACAGGCGATAATAGGGAACAATGTCTTACCTAAGCTTTTGAATAACACTAACCCGTGGATAGAGACCCCGCTAAAAATTTGGTTTAAGATAGTCAGAGAGAATCAAACTAAAGAGCCCTATCGACTTCTGCAATGGATCGCCTATGATCAGGACTTTACTCCTAATAAAACAGACACCAGATTTAAAAAGTGGAAGGAGAAAGGGCTGATAAAATATTACGATTTTTTTAAAGGGCAAATCTTAAGAAGTTTTGAAGATTTGAAAAAACAAGGCCTAATAAATCAAGACCTTTACAGGTTCTTCCAGCTTAGACACCACATAAACAATATACTTAAAAAGGAGGTTTTGGAAAGGGCCCAGTCAGGTGTTCTGAAGGTCTTCTTAATGGCATATAAAGGGATCCCAGGGATCAGATACATTTCTAAAATATACCAAGGTCTTCAAGACTTAAAAGGAGACAACACATCTTATATAAAAGAGAGATGGGAAAAAGAGGGGAATTTCACTTTACAACTGGAAATATGGGAAAAGCTAAATAAACAGCAATGGAAAAGTACCTCATCCCTGCAGTGGAGAGAATTTGGATGGAAAAACTTGGCAAGATTTTTCAGAACACCTGCACAAAACAAATTTACCCATAAGGGATTGAACTGTTGGCGCTTGTGTGGTGAAAAGACTGCAAATCATTTTCATGTGTTTTGGTCATGCCCAGTTATCCACCAATATTGGACCAAGGTACAGACAATATTGGGGAAAATATTCAAAATTACAGTTCCCTTTTCTTTTGTAACTTTGTATTTGGGTTTACTACCGGACTCACTGGAAAGACGAGGAGAAAAATACTTATTCAATGTTTTAATATTGGCAAGCAAAAAAGCTCTAACTAAAAAATGGATGTTGAAGGACTGTCCTACACCTGAAGATTGGACTAACGTGATCCAAGACATTTACTCGATGGAAAAGTTGACATTCGCACTGAGACAGGACATGGATGTGTTCATGAACTTTTGGCAACCCTGGACCGCATATGTGTCTTCCATTAGATCTAATCTTTGACAAATACCATTTCAATAATGGTTCCGCTCTTTGTTCCAACACTACTCAGATGCTCTTTTATCTTCATTTACTTACTTTTTCTTTTTGTTTGTTTTTTACTGGTTTGTTTGTTTTTTTTTTCTCTTTAATTTCACTTTTTCTTTCACTTTAAAAAAAAAAAAAAGGGGTGTTGTAAGAATTAATCTTCCAATGTTGTCAGATATCAGAAAATAAGGGAACATGTGATGAAAATGTAAACACTGCATTGCTGTAACGACCTGTATACCCTTTACAAAAACTTAAATAAAAAAAAAAAAAAAAAAAAAGAAATAAAATAAGGCCTTCTGAAATTAACTTCAGCCTTCTACATAATGGTTCACTGGAAAAGATGAACATAAACACATGACAGCTTAAAAGAACAAAAACAGAAATACCTCCAGTTCATCCCCCTCAACAGGTTTCTCCTCCGAGGTCTGCTTCACAAAGTCAGGGATGAGGATTTCCAGTGTGGCTCGAGCTGCAGTTCACAACGACAAAACAGGAAAGGGAAAACAGTTAGGAGGCTCCCTGAGCAAATATTAACCCTGGTAATTTCTGTAAAAATCACAGGTGATATTTTCTGTAATTTACCCATTGTGAGACTAATAAAGGCTTATCTTAATATTGTGTCCTGCATTATGAAATGTTAAATAATTGCAGGTAGATGCTATGAAGCTGACAGACTGCTTCAGTGTGCTGGTTGGGGCTGACCTACGATTATCAGGTGACAACAACAATCAGGCATTCATCATGACTAGTCAACCAATAACACTTAATGCAAATAAAATTCTAACCAGCTTTATTCTTGGCAAGTTTTTTACTGCTTGCAGTTCCTGTACCGTAAGTTACTCCTTCTATAATCACGGAAGCTCCAAAGGGTTCACTTGGGTTCTCTGCAAGTACAGAAATGCAATTAAATTATTATACAACAAAAATATGAAATTTAATTTGATAGAAAAAGGATAAATAACCAAACAAAAAAAAAGAATAGCTGCAATACACACGGTATACAGTGCATCCAGAAAGTATTCACAGCGCTTCACTTTTTCCACATTTTGTTGTTACAGCCTTATTCCAAAATTGATTAAATTCATTTTTTTCTTCAAAATCCTACACACAATACCCCATAATAACAATGTGAAAAAAGTTGTTTTTTTAAAGATTTTTGCAAATTTATTAAAAATAAACTAAAAAAAAAAAAATCACATGTACATAAGTATTCACAGCCTTTGCTCAATACTTTACTGATGCATCTTTGGCAGCAATTACAGCCTCAAGTCTTTTTGAAAATGATGCTACAAGCTTGGCACACCTATCTTTGGGCAGTTTTGCCCATTTCTCTTTGCAGCACCTCTCAAGCTCCATCAGGTTAAATAGGAAGTGTCGCTACACAGCCATTTTCAGATCTCTCCAGAGATTTCAACTGGATTCAAGTCTGGGCTCTGGCTGGGCCACTCAAGGACATTCACAGAGTTGTCCTGAAGCCACTCCTTTGATATCTTGGCTGTGTGCTTAGGGTTGCTGTCCTGCTGAAAGATGAACCGTTGCCCCAGTCTGAGGTCAAGAGCGCTCTGGAGCAGGTTTTCATCCAGGATGTCTCTGTACATTGCTGCATTCATCTTTCTCTCTATCCTGACTAGTCTCCCAGTTCCTGCTGCTGAAATATATCCCCACAGCATGATGCTGCCACCACCATGCTTCACTGTAGGGATGGTATTGGTCTGGTGATGAGCGGTGCCTGGTTTCCTCCAAACGTGACGCCTGGCATTCACGCCAGAGAGTTTAATCTTTGTCTCATCAGACCAGATAATTTTGTTTCTCATGGTCTGAGAATCCTTCAGGTACCTTTTGGCAAACTCCAGACGGGCTGCCATGTGCCTTTTACTTAGAAGTGGCTTCCGTCTGGCCACTCTACAATACAGGCCTGATTGGTAGATTGCTGCAGAGATGGTTGTCCTGAAAGGTTCTCCTCTCTCTACAGAGGAACTCTGGAGCTCTGACAGAGTGACCATTGGGTTCATGGTCACCTCCCTGACTAAGGCCCTTCTCCCCCAGTTGCTCAGTTTAGATGGCCGGCCAGCTCTAGGAAGAGTCCTGGTGGTTCCAAGCTTCTTCTATTTATGAATGAAGGCAACTGTGCTCATTGGGACCTTCAAAGCAGCACAATTTATTCTGTACCCTTCCCTAGATTTGTGCCTTGAGACAATCCTGTCTCGGAGGTCTATAGACAACTCCTTTGACTTCATGCTTGGTTTGTGCTCTGACATGCACTGTCAACTGTGGGACCTCATATAGACAGGTATGTGCCTTTCCAAATCATGTCCAATCAACTGAATTTACCATAGGTGGACTCCAATTAAGCTGTAGAAACATCTCAAGGATGATCAGTGGAAACAGGATGCAACTGAGCTCAATTTTGAGCTTCACGGCAAAGGCTGTGAATACTTATGTACATGTGATTTCTTAGTTTTTTATTTTTAATAAATTTGCAAAAATCTAAAAAAAAACCCCAAACTTTTTTCACGTCATCATTATGGGGTGTTGTGTGTAGAATTTTGAGGAAAAAATGAATTTAATCCATTTTGGAATAAGGCTGTAACATAAAATGTGGAAAAAGTGGAAGCACTGTGAATACTTTCCGGATGTCCTGTATACCACAGGCAAAATTGTTAGAGATTGACTGATCAAACTGAAACAGGAATATAAATACATCAAACATCTTCAGACACTTGTTAAAAAAAACCTACCACAATCAAAAAAGTTGTAAACAGGTCGGACCTTCAGAATACGCTGCATATATTCATGCAAGATACAAACTTCAGACTTCCCATTAGGATTGATGACAAATTCTATTATAAAATAGAGGAATAGATATAATAATGTTAGAAATATGACATATCTAGTGATGAACTGGAACAAATTTACCATATAAATCTGTTACAAACACCTTTCTTTGTCGGTGCATCCTGGACAGACAGTGTAATTAGTTTCTGGTTGGCGGGCAGGATGGGTCTCTCAGATTCCGCCTGCTTCCTCTTCATGTCTCTGTTGAACTGTCTTCGCTCAGCCCACGTCCGAAACTTCTTGACAGTCACTTGTTCAAAGTCAAAGCATTTCTCCAGGTACATACGAAATTCTTCAAGTTCTGCGAGAAAGTCGTAAAGCGTTAGATGATCTGCTTTACAGCAGCAAAAAAGGTAACTTCTCAACTAAGGGAGTAAAAATAAAGAGGCTTACGTATGGATTCATCCTTGCACACCTCCACCTTAGCCTTGACCTGTCCCAAGGCTCCTTGAGCAGAGTCACATGGCTGAGACTCTTTACTCTGCTCATCAGTGGTACCTTCTTCATCCTGACCCGCACTGGCGTCTTGCTCCTCTGCCGTAGTGTCCGTCTTCCGCCCTTGTTCTCCACCGCTGTCAGGGGAAACCTCAGCCTGAGGGACCGTCTCCCCATTCAACTCCCTCACCTCCTGTTGCTTCATTTTCTTGTAGTGAAGGCAAGGGATGCTGCTGGTAGGTGGGTCGTGTTTCTGAGTGAAAATGTAGTTTAGGAAATGTAAACAAGTTGATGTTTCACACAGCTCAAAAAAAAATTCTTACCATTTTGTTTAGGGAGATGAAGTAATGTGACCAGTGTAACTAAAAATACACCTTTGCCAAAGCTTACCCTAATGCTCCCAGTACCCAGGAAGTAGGGTCTGGACCAGGTAACCACTCTGGTCTCTCTGTGCAGGTACACTGGAATGCCTGAGTTATGGAATGTCATGATCCATCCGTCCGGTAGAGGCTCAGTAGGTGGACGTCCCCGACCTGGCATATGGAAAAATGTAATAATCAGATGTTACTTTACCATTGCTATTTCATTAGATTGCCCTTACTAATAATTAACCCAGCCACAGGGGGTGCACAAGCCAGTGTACTCCTAGTGTCGGTCCCAAGCCCGAGTAAATGGGGGAGGGTTGTGTCAGGAAGAGCATCTGACATAAAATCTTTGCCAACTCAAACATGAGGATCACAATGAATCAAACTTTTATACCAGATCTGTTGAGGCCTGGGTTAACAACGACCGCCACCGGTGCTGTTAACTGACAGGGTGATGGTGGAAATTGGGCTACTGTTGGTCAAAGATCAAGGAGGAGGAGAGGGGGGAGGAATGTGTGGAGGGAGAAAGAAAAGGCAGAAGTCTGGAGGTGACAGTACGGACATTAAATGTAGGGACTCTGACTGGTAAAGGCAGAGAGTTGGCTGATATAATGGAGAGAAGAAAGGTAGATATACTGTGTGTTCAAGAAACCAGATCAAAAGGAAGCAAGGCTAGGAGCACTGGAGAGGGGTTTAAACTGTTCTACTATGGTGTAGATAGGAAGAGAAATGGAGTAGGAGTAATCTTGAAGGAAGAGTATGTGAAGAGTGTTCAGGAGGTAAAGAGGGTGTCAGACAGAATCATGAGTTTGAAGCTAGAAGTCAGAGGTGTGATGTTGAATGTTGCCAATGCGAATGTCCCACAAGTTGGATGTCAGGTAGAAGAGAAAGA
This sequence comes from Pholidichthys leucotaenia, assembly GCA_020510985.1. Taxonomy (NCBI): domain Eukaryota; kingdom Metazoa; phylum Chordata; class Actinopteri; order Cichliformes; family Pholidichthyidae; genus Pholidichthys; species Pholidichthys leucotaenia. The sequence goes on from CM035838.1 coordinate 153,659,294, forward strand.
GGAATTCTGGAGTAAGGTGAATGAAGTGGGAGAGAGTCTTTGGGGGGGGGGGGGGGGGATTGGAGTGGACTTTAATGGACATGTAGGTGAAGGGAACAGAGGTGATGAGGAGGTTCTGGGTAGGTATGGTCTTAAGGAGAGAAATGTGGAAGGACAGATGGTTGTGGATTTTGCTAAAGGCATGGAAATGGCTGTGGTAAACACATACTTCAAGAAGAGAGAGGAACATAGGGTGACTTACAAGAGTGGAGGAAGGTGCACACTGATGGATTACATCTTATGCAGAAGGAGAAATCTTAATGAGATAGGAGACTGCATGGTGGTGGCAGGGGAGAATGTAGTTAGACAGCATCGGATGGTAGTCTGTAGGATGACTTTGCAACGCAAAAAGAGAAAAACGGTGAAGGCAGAGCCAAAGATTAAGTGGGGAAAGTTACAGAAGGAAGAAGGTTGCACAGAACTCAGGAAGGAGTTAATACAGGTTCTGGGTGGAAGGGAAGACTAACCAGATGGCTGGGAAAGTACAGCAAAAGTATTAAAGGAAATGGGTAAAAAGGTATGTGGTGTATCCAGTGGACACAGAAAGGAAGACAAGGAGACTTGGTGGTGGAATGAGGAGGTACAGGAAAGTATTCAAAGGAAGAGGTTAGCAAAGAAAACGCGGGATTGTCAGGGAGATGAAGAAAGTAGACAGGAGTATTTGGAATCTAGGCGCATGGCAAAGAGAGAGGTGGCAAAGGAAAAGGCATATAGTGAGTTGTATGAGAGTTTGGACACTAAGGAAGGAGAAGAGGACTTGTATCGACTGGCTAGACACAAGAGATCGAGCTGGAAAGGATGTGCAGCAGGTTAGGTTGATTAAGGACAGAACTGCTAATGTACTAACAAATGACGAGTGTGTTGAGAAGGTGGGAGGAGTATGTTGAAGAGCTGATGAATAAAGAAAATGAGAGAGAGAGGAGGATGGATGAAGGAAAGATGGTGAACAAGGAAGTCCTGAGGATTAGCAAGGCAGAAGTGAGGGCAGCTTTGGAAAGGATGAAGAATGGAAAGGCGATTGGTCTAGATGACGTACCAGTGGAGGTATGGAGATGTTTAGGAGAGTGGACTTTTTAACCAGATTGTTTAACACAATCTTGGAGTGAGAGGATGCCTGAGGAGTGGAGAAGAAGTGTTTTGGTACCAGTTTTCAAGAACAAATGTGATGCTCAGAGCTGTAGTAACTACAGAGGCATAAAGTTAATCAGCCACACTATGAAGATATGGGAAAGAGTTGCTGAAGCCAGGTTAAGAGGAGAGGTGACAATCAGTGAGCAGCAGTACAGTTTCATACCAAGAAAGTGTACTACAGATGCAATGTTTGCTCTAAGAGTGTTGATGGAGAAGTATAGAGAAGGTCAGAAGGAGTTGCACTGTGTCTTTGTGGATCGAGAAAAAGCATATGATTGGGTGCCAAGAGAGTAAGTGTGGTTCCTGTATGAGAAAGTCAGGAGTGGCAGAAAAGTATGTGAGGGTGGTGCAGGACATGTATGAGGACAGCGAGATGGTGGTGTGGTGCACTGTAGGACTGCACTGCAGGAGTGGAGTAGAGTTTTAACAGGTACTAGAAAGAGAGATCATATCTCTCCGGTTCTGGCCTCCCTTCATTGGCTTCCCATAGAGTTTAGAATTAAGTTTAAAATCCTTCTTCTTACTTACAAAGCTCTAAACAATCAGGCTCCTTTTTATTTAAAAGATCTGATACTACCGTATTATCCTAATAGAGCACTACGCTCCCAAAATGCAGGATTACTTGTAATACCTAGAATCTCCAAAAGTACAATGGGAGGCAGAGCCTTCAGTTATCAAGCTCCTCTCCTGTGGAACCAGCTGCCAATCTGGATTCGGGAGTCAGACTCGATCTCTGTTTTTAAGAATAGGGCTAAAACCTACCTTTTTGATATAGCCTACAATTAGGGAGGGATCATGTGTTTCTGAACCCTCCCTTAGTTATGCTGCTAATAGGTTTAGTCAGCCGGGGGACCTCCAGTAATGCACTGGGCCTCACTCCTTTCCTCACTCTCAATGAAATATTTTTTTTTGCTGGTCATTAACATTTGTTTGTTCTCTCCCATAGATTGAGTCCCCATCGTGCTGTTTGCTCTCTACATGTCTGTTCATTTCATCTTCTCTATCCCCTCACCCCCCAGCCAGTCGCAGCAGATGACTGCCCCTCCCTGAGCCTGGTTCTGCTGGAGGTTTCTTCCTGTTAAAAGGGAGTTTTTCCTCTCCACCGTCACCAAGTGCTTGCTCACAGGGGATCGCCTGATTGCTGGGGTCTTTCTGCAACTGTGGGGGTTCCCCCTACAGTTGATAGTGCTATGAGATGACTGTTGTTGTGAAATGGCGCTATATAAATAAAGTTGAATTGAATTGAATTGAGTGACAGATGGGTTCAAGGTGGAGGTGGGGTTACATCAGGGATTGGCTCTGAGCCCCTTCTTGTTTGCCATGGTGATTGACAGGCTGACAGATGAGATCAGGCAGATGTCTCCGTGGACCACGATGTTTGCAGACGACACTGTGATCTATAGTAAGAGTAGGGAGCAGGTGGAAGAGAACCTGGAGAGGTGGAGGTAAGCTCTGGAGCGAAGAGGAATGAAAGTCAGTAGAAGCAAGACATTACATGAGTGTGAATGAGAGGGAGGCAGGTGCAATGGTGAAGATGGAAGGAGTAGAGGTAGTGAAAGTAGAGGAGTTTAAATACCTGGGGTCAGCTATCCAAAGTAATGGAAAATACACAATGGAGGTGAAGAAGAGAGTGCAGGCAAGGTGGAGATGAGTGTCGGGGTGATTTGTGACAGAACCAGCCCCCCTGCAACCCAAAAAGGATACAGCAAGCGTGAAAGGGAATACGTACAAGGTGGTAGTGAGACCTGCTATGATGTATGGTTTGGAGACGGTGGCGCTGACAAAAAAAAACAGGAGATGGAGGTGGCAGAATTGAAGATGCTAAGATTTTCACTGGGAGTGACTAGGAGGGACAAGATTAGAAATGAGTATATCAGAGGGACAGCTCACGCTGAGCGGTCTGGAGACAAAGTAAGAGAGGCAAGGCTGAGATGGTTGGGACATGTGCAGAGGAGGGATAGTGGATATACTGGACAAAGGACGTTGAAGATTGAGCTGCCAGGTAGTAGAAAAAGAGGAAGATCACAGAGAAGATTCATGGATGCAGCGTAGGAGGACATGGAGAGGGTTGGTGTTTCAGAGGAAGATGCAAGGGATAGGGTGAGATGGAGGGAGATGATCCGCTGTTGTGACTCCTAAAGGAAGCAGCCAAAAGAAGATCCTTACTAATAATTCTCTTCAAGAAACTGGTTGGGTAGGTATGAAATTGGCATCACTAAATAACATTTTAGTTCCTAAAAATCGAAAATCAATATGATGATTATAATAATAATGAGATTAGATTTATATGGTGCTTTACATGTGTGGTGTGGGTTTACTCCGGGATTTCTCCGGTTTCCTCCCACATGCCAAAAACGTGCAAGTTAGGTTAATTGGCATCAAACTGGGGATTCTAAATTGTCCTTAGGTATGAATGTGAGAGTGAATGGTTGTCTGTCTCTCTGTGTTGGCCCTGTGATGGACTGGCGATCTGTCCAGGGTGTACCCTGCCCCCGCCCAAAGATGCTGGGATAGGCTCCAGCCCCCCGCGACCCTTAAAAAAGGATTAAGCGGAAGAAGATGAATGAATGAATGAATGGTGCTTTACATGTCAAGTGACATCTCAAAGCGCTTACAGTGAGTCAATTATTCATTCACTCCAGGCAGACATTGATAGTGGTAAGCTATTTCTGTAGCCACAGCTGCCCTGGGGCAGAATGACGGAAACATGGCTGCCAAGCCATGTCAACGGCCTCTCCGACATCTACCAAACATTTATACACATTCATACCCAGTGTCATGAACACTCGAGGCAAGGTGGGTAAAGTATCTTCCCCAGGGACACAACGGCAGGATGTCTGGGGAGAATGGGATTCGAACCGCTAACCCTCCGGCTATTGGGCGAACCGCTCTACCTCCTGATCCACAGCCAATACTGTTTATAGACCTTTTATATTGGTCAGAATTACATTTGCAAGAACTATTGTATATATAACCAGAGTGGTGGCCTAGTTGGCAGAGCATCTGCCCCACACCCAGGAGGCCATGGTTCAAACCCCGGCCAGGTCATGCCGAAGACCATATAAAAGTAGAACTTCTTGCCGTCCAGCTTGGTGCTCAGCAATAATGGAACGGAGGAGGGAAATGTGGCGGCGTCTTGCAAGGCAGCGACCCCTCTGATTCTACAAATGTGATTAACATTGTAGACAGGAGAAACATAATTCTGTTCTACTGTACATGATTAGCTGTATGGACTGAATGACAATAAAGTTGGCTTATCCTTATATGTTTTGCTCTTATTCCAACCATTTAGTTTGACAAGAAAATGCTCTGTCCTCCTTCGTCTTTACAAACTGATCAACACTCCTGTGGATGCTTTGGGGTGGTACCCAGTTATTTGGTTATCTGTATATTCATCCATTGTATTGGTATTCGTTTTCTTTAAAAATTACATTTAGTGAATTATAATTTGGATAAGTACCTATATTAACAGTTGAAACTATAAGTTTACATACACTAAATTACACAAGTATAAAGACCATGGAAATGTTCAGCCATTATACAGTTCAGGAAGGAGAAGGGTTCTGTGTCCCAGACAGCAACTCCAGAACAAAAGACCTTGTGAAGATGCTGACTGAAGCTGGTAAAAGTGTCATTATCCTAAGTGAAATTAGTCCCATATCGCAATGGGCTGAAAGGCCACTCGGTGAGGAAGAAGGCATTACTCCAGAAGCAACATAAAATAAAAATCAAGATTACAGTTTGCAAATGCGCACAGGGACAAAGACTTTTTGGAGACATGTCCTGTGGTCTGATGAAACTCAAAATGAACTGTTTGGCCATAATGACCATCATTACATTTGGAGGAAAAAGGAGGATGCTTCCATGCCTGAGAACATTATCCCAGCTGTTAAATATGGGGGTGGTAGCATCATGCTCTGGGGATGTTTTGCTGCAGGAGGGACTGCTTCACTAACAAAATAGATGGCATCATAACGAAAGAACATTATGTGGAAATACTGAAGCAACATCTCAAGACCTCAGCCAGGAAGTTAAAGCTTGGGTGCAAATGGGTCTTCCAAATGGACAATGACCCTAAGCATACTGCCAAAATTAGTCACAAAGTGGCTCAAGGACAAGAAAATCCATGTTCTGGAGTGGCCATCATAAAGCCCTGATCTCAATCCCATACAAAATTTGTGGGCAGAGCTGAAAAGACATGTGCGAGTGAGGCAGCCTACAAACCTAACTCAGTTACACCAGTTCTGTCAGGAGGAATGCACAAAAATTCCAGCAAACTATTGTTATAAGCTTGTGGAAGGATACCCAAAACATGTGACCCAAGTCATACAGGTAAAGGCAATGCTACCGAATACTAAGGAAATGTATAGTCATGTGAAAAAATTTGGACACCCCTTTAAATATTCAGTTCTTTATTAAGAAATGTTCACGTATTTATGTCTAACCTTGTTTTTGTTTTTATTTGCATTTTTAAAATTTATTTTAGCCATTGTAAGTGGGAATGAATGTGGAGGTGTCCTAAAAAAGATGAAGGGGGTCCTAATTTATTCCTCACTATTTGTTTAGAATTACATTTTACAGAAAATTTGAAAAAAGCCTTTAATCTATTTTTAATTGTTTAGTTGTATTATGTAAATCTCCCAATATTTTTAACATTGATATTAAATATCCATATGTCTAAATATGTATAAAAAAAAGGCTTATACAGGGTGTCCTAATTTTTTCACGACTGTATGTAAACTTCTGACTTTGAAAGTTAAAAAAAAACTCTAAAAAATTTATTTAGCAAATATAAAAATTATTTTTGCAAATAGAAATAATTTTGGTAATCCTAACTGACATAAAACAGGAAAAGTTTAGTCTGATTTAATGTCAGTGAACAAAAAAGATTGTGCCTTTTTATAGTGTATGTAAACTTCTGGCTTCATCTGTTTACAGCTGTTTATGTTCCTCCAGATGCTAGCGTTAGCTTAGCACTCAGCCACTTCCAGCACATCGTTAGCAAGCAGCAGAAAGAGCACCCCGACACAGTCCAAATTATTGCAGGGGATTTTAACAAAGCATGCTCAAAGACTGTACTCTCCAAATTCCACCAACATGTTAAGTGTCCCACAAGAGGGGAAAGAACACTGGATCATATTTACAACAACATTAAGCACACCTACAGTGCCAACCCCTTCCTCACCTTGGACAATCAGACCATCTCTCCCTACTTCTAATACCTGCTTACACCCCCCCTTAGGAAGAGTCCCCCCCCCCCCAACCAAACAAACAATTAAAACCTGGCCTGAAAATGCTCTCCTCCAGCTACAGGACTGCTTTAGCTGCACAGACTGGAACATCTTTGAACGGCAGGACCTGAACTCCTACACTGAGTCTGTCCTCTTCTACATCAAATGATGTGTAGAAAATGTGACAGTCACTAAACACATCTGGGCCTTTCCAAACTGGAAACCCTGGATGACCAGTGAAGTCCAGGCTCTGATCAAAGCTCGCAATTCAGCCTTCAGGCAGAGGGACAGCTCTCTGTACAGCACTGCCAGAGCCAACCTGAGAAGAGGCATAAAACACTCCAAGAATGCCTACAAGAGGAAGGTGGACGGCTTCCTCACCAACAATAACCCCAGAGAGATGTGGAGAGGCATCCAGCCCCTCACCAACTAGAGGGGCCAGCCAGCCCCCCCCCCCAAAAAAAACAAAACATTGGACAGCAGTCTCACTCTGGCAGAGAAGTTGCTTCTTTGCCCAGTTTGAGCTCACCTCTCCCCAACTCGTCCCCCCCCCCCCTTTACAGATCCATGAGGTGAGGAGGCAACCGAGAGCAGTGAACCCCCACAGAGCTGTCGGTCCTGACGGCATCCCCAGAGTGGTGGTCAAAGCATGTGCAGACCAGCTGGCAGAGATCCTCACCAAGCTGCTCAACCTCTCCCTGATGCACGCCACTGTCCCCTCCTGCCTCAAGGCCTCCACAGTCATCCCCATCCCCAAAAAGTCCGCAACTGACAGCTTTAACAACTACAGAACCCTAGCACTCATGTCTGTCGTCATGAAGTGTTTTGAGCGACTGGTGTCCCAGCACATCAGGGACTGTGTCCCCCCTCCTTCAACCCCCACCAGTTTGCCTACAGGGAGAACCGGTCTATGGAAGACGCCATCGCCAGCACACTCTACAGAGCGCTGAGCCACCTGGAGAATCCAAGGAGCTACGTGAGGACGCTCTTTGTGGATAACAGCTCAGCTTTCAACACCATCATCCTGGACATCCTGATCAATAACTGCACCTCCTCCAGATTCCCCCCCCCCACCTTCTCCTGGATAAAAAAACAAAAAAAAAAAAACAAAAAAAAAAACTTTCTTACCAACGGGCCACAAACAGTCAGACTCGGCTTCCACCACTCCTCCACAGTCTCTCAGCACTGGCTCCGCCCAGGGCTGCATGCTAAGCCCTCTACTGTACACCTTTGACTATTCCAACCTGCCCAACCACCGTCATCATGAAGTGCACGGACGATACCATCTTGGTTGGGTTCATCACTGACGACAATGAGAAGGCATACAGGGCAGAGGTAGAGAATCTGCTGCTGTGGTGCCAAGCAAACAACCTGAATCTGAAACAGGACCCCCCCTCCCCTCATAAATGGCAACCGCATGGAACCCGTCCCCACCTTCAGGTTCATGGGCACTCACATCTCCTCTGACCTCTCCTGGACTGTCAATACCAAGGCCATGGAGAAGAAAGCCCAGCAGCGGCTGCACTTTCTCCGTGTCCTGAGGAAGAAGAACCTGGACCAGAAGCTGCTGCTGGCCTTCTACCGCTGCTCAGTGGAGAGCGTGCTCACCTACTGTCTGGGTGTGTGGTACGCTGGCTCAACGGCTGAGAACAGGAAGGCTGTGCAGAGGGTCATCAACACCGCCCCCCCCAAAATCATCGGTGGCCCTCTGCCCTCCCTGGAAGACATCTCCAGATCCTCCTGTCTCAGAAAGATCCAAGGCCATCACAGGAGACCCCTCACATCCCGCCCACCACCTGTCTGACCTGCCCCCCTCTGGAGGATGGATCAGCTCAATCAGATCTCACACCTCGACTGAGAAACAGTTTCTTCCCCTGGGCCATCCGAACTGCAGTCAGAGGCCCTACCCACTCCCTCCGAACGCTTACATGCACAGAACTGAGGACCTTTTTAATTATCACAATAAGACACCTGTCTTTGCACTCCACACTTTCATGAATATTGACCCATCCGTGAAACCACTATGTATATTTTCCATAATCCTTGGGCCATTTTATTCAGTTGTGTGTATCTGCACTCTGTCCTCTTATGTACATAATTCCATCCATGTAGCCACTACCATACCTGTGTATATTTCCATAATCCTGGGCTATTTTTATTTCAGTCGGGTGTTCAATCGTGTGTTCTGTAACATGTTATATCTAATCTTTCTCTTATAATTGCGCAGTAGCCTAGTGGAGCACCCACAATTTCGTTGTACTGTACAACTGTACAATGACAAAGCCTATTCTATTCTACACAGTGCTTTTTCTAACCCCAAAGATCACTCAAAGCACTTAACTATTAACTCCACTAACCCTCTATCCTACCAGCTTATCAGAGACGGATACCTAGGGCCAATTCAGAACCACCAATTAAACTAACATGCATGTCTTTGGATTGTGGAAGGAAACCGAAACCCCTGAAGTAAACCTACACAGCACAGGGAGAACGTGCAAAGGTTCCTACCCCGGCCATCCTGGTGATTTGAACCAGGAACATTCTAGCTATAATGCAACAGTGTTCACCACTGTTCCCCTAGCTTATTAAGGAGAAATGCTTCAAAAATTCATAAAAAAAAAAGTGTAGCAACTTGATAAAAATCACAAAATTTAACTCACCAAAGTCACAAATTTACATGAAAAAATTTTTCCAAATATTCCAGAATAAGACTCAAATTTACATTACAAAATGAGAAAAAAGCTTAGTTCACAAGAAAAACAAATTTATGTTCATACAAAAATTTATTAAATTTAACAAAAAGGGTAAATACATTAAAAAAGCTAACGTTTTGAGAAAAGCTGCATATTTAGGGAAAAATAAAATTATAAGGAAAATATTTATTTGAAAAATTCAGTAAATTAATTAGAAAAAAGTATGACATTCAAGATCAATAAGAACAGCTATTATATATTCACGACACAGTTCATAATTTATAAGTCAAATTTTTTGAAAAACACAGATGCTGACACATTCCACTGAATGAGAAGAATGAATGTACAGAAAATTGGGATATTCAGTAAGGATTGCAACCAAATACTCAAACCTAAAACCTAGAACCAGTATTTGGGATAGCCCCAGGTTCCATGCATGTGATGTTTACTAAGCCTTTACAATGGAAGGGGAACACTTAATGGTATTTAAACAACAGTTAGGGTTAGAAATTTGATTGGACAATAGGGATTTTAGGAATTACTGTATTCCACGATAACGTTTCACTGGATATGTATCATTCCGCTTCAAAGGCATTCTAGTAACTGTTAATTGCTAACCGTTATTTAGTGTCCAGTATGTCATTTCTAACACTGACTTATGAGAACTGCAATACTGTGTTGGACATCTTAATTTCCACCGTGAGGCACTGTTTGAAAAGAAATCATCCCATGACCTGGAAGCCCCACCCTTTAAAAAAAAAAAAAAAAATCTTTATTCAGTCTACCCTTGTAAACATCCTTAAGCTATTTCACGTTTGTTTTTTTAAAGGCAAGGCTAGAGTTGTATTTATTGCCTTAATTAACAAACCACAAGACCTTTGTGGTGATGGACACTTTATTTCATCTGAAAATAACAAGAAACAGCGAGCAAAGTGTGCCAAACCCAAATCGCAGGTATACTAACTAGCCACCGGCATTGGCCACTTTTTGATCTGGGCCCTTCAGCGGTACTGACTCAATAGGTGACCGGTATGTATTATAAACACTGACTTTTGCACTTGACAGTGGAAGAAGATGAATGAATGAATGAAAGAATGAATATTTAATTTGTTTACATGTGTGTGAAATGACAATAGACATCTTCATGCTGATTGAGATGTTTAGCAACAGTTACTGGCTACATTTAGAAGGGACTATTTTTTTCTCAGCTGCGCAAAATAACTCGTTAAACAAATCATAATATTTTGTCCTGTATTGCTCTCATTTAATAAACTGTGCTTGTAGAACTGTTGTATAAAAGCAATATTACACTCAAGCTCGTTGTGGTATCATGAATAGTTTAACTAGCGGTGATTCGTAGTACGCCCTTCAATATTCATTGATGCTGCACTCGCTTTTGTGTAATATTGCATAAGTAAATGATAAAGACATGTATTGCACTATGTTACAATCATATGACTGATTTTGCTAGTTTACAGCAACTAATTAAAAAAAAAAAAGATGAACACTTTCCTATCCAGTAGATTACTTGACCATCAGACACAGTGGACAAAAGCAACAATGTAATGGATGGTAAAACTAAAAGTTCACAAGACATTACTACCCTAATTAAGGCTGGTCTGCAAAATTTAACTGAGAAATCAGTACACAAATAAGTAATATTTAATAGTACTAATAATAATCACTAATAAACTACAACACTTGCTTCATTTTTGCAGTATATACTTGCAAAAATACTGTTCATAATACACATACAGTACTTTTTACTTACACGTGTTTATCTGTACTCTATTTTTAGTACATTATCTTGGACCATATTTTTGTATACTTTTTTGAGTACTTGGAGTGGACACAACAAACTCAATTTACCCCTGGGATCAATGATGTATTTTGGATTCTGACAATGGTTAAACTATGTGAAGCAAAAATCTGTATTGCATTTATTGAAGAAAGGTATGCATTACGTGACTTCTTATTTATTTATTATAAAATACAGTAAATGCATGTTTTTTAAACTTTTCCGAGCGATCTACAGTAAGTAAGTCAGTGTAAAAGGTCTGTCCCTAGATGCCGTTTGTCAAATGAACAATTGGACAAGAATCACTACCTCACCCGCAGAGCCATCAACATCGCAGGCGACATCTCCCACCCCTCACACTCCCTTCCCCCTGCCCTCGGGGAAAAGGTTCCGGAGCCTCTGGGCCCGCTCCACAGCTTCGTTCATCAGGCCATCAGGACCCTGAACTCTGCAGCCCCACCCCCACCCCCGGACCGTAATGCATTCACCTGCACAACCACCTCAGCTGTTGACACAGAAAGACTGCCACACTAACAGTAATACATTTGCTGCTGTATGTCTCTGCACTTTAACTGCAACCATTTGCACAAATGCCATATCTGCTGCTGTCTGTCAGTCAGTCAGTCAGTCATTGCAATACTGATCATGTGCAGTCCTATCTGTTACTATCTGCACCTACACTACTGCACTGAACTGCAACTACGGGTATTCATCTCTAGTTTTCTGTATACTAGTACATACCCGTGCATACCTGTCGAAACCAAGTATAAGCAAGTATTTCTGCATGCCCGTTGCTGAAGGGTCTCCTCCTGTCCCAGACGGCTGTGTTGTTCACAGTCATGCCTGCGACGTACTGCTGGAACCTGAGGTGTTTCATCTTCACGGCATCTTTTCTGACATGCAGCAGTTCTCCTCATTCTATTGCTCTCCATCTGGTGGGTCTTCTTCTTCTTCGTTCACACCACTGGTTGAGGGATAGGTGCATCGTCCTTTCAGTTCATGGACAGGATCCTGAAAATAGATCTGAGCACAAAGTAGCTTTCGACCTTGTTCAGGAAGGCCCGTGCATGCGCGCAGAAACCAAGAGAGATAGGTGCGTCGTAATTCCAGTTCATGGACAGGATCATAAAAATAGATCTGAGCAAAAAGTGGCTTTCGATCCTGTTCAGGAAGGCCCGTGCATGCCCGTAGAAACCAAGAAACCGGAGCACCCCAAGAAAATCAGCACTTTGCTTGGCATTTTACACATTTGTAGTGTAGACTGGCATTCTTCAAGGTTACACATTTTTACCGTGTCAGCACCTCTTTAAAAACCACATTGCTCAGAAAGTGACGCTTCTGCTTAGTTTCTTCATCTTGAGCAAGAACATGAAGGCTGCTTGATCTGGAAACTGTGCTCGCGGCAACGTAGAATTGGCCATGCCTGAAGAAATCTGTTGTGCAGAAAACACCAACGCACTGTAAAGACTGGCCCTGTGACTTATTCACCTTAGCAATTTTGAGCCATATGACATCATAAAGACACAGTCTAGGCATCGTGAGTGATAGTCTATATGACATCATAAACACACATTTGTCTATATGACGGCATCACGAGTCCTATGTTGCCTGATATCATCGGATCATCATAGGACACCATGCAGACATCATAGGGTGTCCAATGATGTGCTATGTCTATAAGACGTCATATAGACATCATATCTTTATGATGGCATTGCGAGTCCTGTGATGCCTGAGATCATAGGATCATCATAGGACATCAGGCAGACATCATAGGGCGTCCTATGATCGTGACACACAGATTTCTTATTTCTTAAATTTATAGATAGAAGATAGGATTGCTGGGTTTTATCATCGTTAATTATTTATCTCTATTTGCACTATGGGAGGTCTGGGTCTATCTTTTGTTGCCATTTGCACTGTGGGCTGCATTACTGTACATAGATTGCTGTTGTTGTTGCCGTTTTTCTTTTTTTTCCAGCCTTATTCCTTTTTCTTTTTTATATTGTGCATGCCACTGAAGAGAAAAACACAATTTCAATTCTCTTGTATGTCCTGTACGTATAGTAGTATTGACAAATAAAATCTTTGAATCTTGAATGTGACCCACTTGACATTTGAGATTAGTGATGCATATTTACATGCTAGTGTATAAAACTACATCAAACATGCAAAACTAAACATAAATTAGCCGGTGAAGGTGAATGTAAAAAAAAAAAAAGTGTACAATGTGCATGTACCATTCACTCTACCTACTATACACAATTGCGACTTTTATGGCAGAAACTCTTGTTGTATGGTCAAGTTGGTTGATGGCATTCTCAGAAAAATAAAAATCTACGTTACACACAATACTGAAAGATAACACAAAATCCTAAAATATCTACATTACATATATTTGAAATATTCCCACCAGGCAGTTAGTATAAAAGAATGAAAACAGCTGTGCAAGACATAGTGTATATTTTATGGTATACTGTATATTATATTTCTATACTGGATTAGCGGTTACAGCCCTGAAATGAGACAGATCCACCACTCACTCTTCAGGACTGTCTTAATTTTGGTCACCATGGGCTGAACGCCTCCTTCACCATCCGACTGATGATCACTGTCCCCACCATATTTGCCTTCCGTCAGGCGCATCTTCTTTGGGACAGGCATGCCCTCCTCCAGCAGGGCGTCGACATCATTGTCAAATTCCTCCTGGAAGAGTGAGCAGTTAAAGCCAGGAGAGAATGAAGGGTGACCAGATTGACAGTTTTGTCTGAGTCTTTATCAGATGGGATGCCATGAACTGAAGAATTTAAAACCACACTGGAACTATAAGGAAAAACATCTGCAGTGCCAATACTTAAGAAATTATACATGAATAGTATTTTGCTCATGAACAATAGGTCCCTGTGACTTTGGCAAAAGACTAAACATTTATGAGAAAAGTCCCCTATTTATGTGGAAAATAGTTTTTAGTCTAAAAAAATTGTCAATTTTTAATAAAAAAGCTGCACTTTATAAGAATAAAATGACAACTTTACAAGAATAAAGGTACAACCTTAGGAAGAAAAACTGAAATTAAGAGGGACCTGACGATGTATTGGATTGTCTAGACTAAACAGAGGAGCATTGTTGAAGACTTGATTTTGTTGGTGGTTGTTGGTGTTTTTAGTGCATTTTTTTTTTTTTTTGTAGTACTTTAGTGTTAGTGTTTGATTGTTTGTATCATGTTTGTTAAAAAAAAAAAAAAAAAGGTTCAATAAAGATATTGTGGAAAAAAAAAAGAGGGACCTGACGATACAATACGTATCGCAGTACTTGGGTCACAATGCAATACTATCACGATACTATGATTCCTTCAGTACTGTGATAACAAATATTCCCCTCCTTCATTCAATGTCAAATTTTGTCCCCAAAGTACAACTGTCAATATCTGTTTCTTATAAGTTTTCAGTCTTTTAAACCAAACCCCCTGTGGCTGCTTTTGTTTTGGTGGCTGTCTAATGGACTGAAAAGTCAATTGTTTTTTATTACTCCAGTACCTAAATAGGAAAGTTTGTATTTGTAACATTTATTAATAAAAGTATCACAATACTGTGTCTCTGAATTGATACAGTATCACCACCACAAAGTATTGCAATACTACAATGCATCGATTTTTCTTTCTCCCCACCCCTAGTATGCATATGATGTTACAAAATAGAACTCGTGGCAGTTACAACACTGAGTGGCACCATTAGTTTGTATGCAGTGAAACACCAAAAAACCTACTCTCAGTATTCAGTCACAGGAGTGCACAGAGTATCTGCTTGAGTTGCAGCGGCCCTCTTATCATTCCATCTTGTATTAATTGACAATAAATAAATAAATAAAGGTTCAAAACCAGTACTTCACTTATGAGTGTTCCTTGTTCTTTATTCACACATCACTACAGTCAAGTCTGGTATTAACATCTAAAGTTAAAAAACTGCACTCCATGTGCTGTTGTGACTAAATATTCTGTGTGATTATTATGCTTTGCTGCATACAAATGAAAGGTGACATGTTTTTGCCACTCAGTGCTGTGTAACTACGGTAACTGCCTTGTTAACTGTTATCTACCATTTACTAACCATGTCAACAAATCAAATGTGGGTGGTGCTGTACTCTATAATAAAAGCACTGGGAGGGGGAAAAAAGTGCTATAAATAGATGTACTTTATTGATTCCAAAATTGGAACTTACAGGTATTATAGGACATTATAAATTACAGGAAATTATAGGACTGCAGTCCTTCAGCTATGGTTTGGTTACAAACGCATAAGCTGAAGAAATAAAAAGTTACCAATGATCCATCTACTATTATTTTTGTTATGATGCCTTTGACATACAGTGGGGCAAAAAAGTATTTAGCCAGCCACCAACTGTGCAAGTTCTCCCACTTAAAAGATGAGCGAGGTCTCCAATTTTCATCATAGGTATACCTCAACTATGAGAGACAAAATGAGAAAAAAAAAATCCACAAAATCACATTGAAGGATTTTTAATGAATTAATTGGTAAATTCCTCGGTAAAATAAGTTTTTGGTCACCTACAAACAAGCAAGATTTCTGGCTCTCACAGACCTGTAACTTCTTCTTTAAGAGGCTCCCCTGTCCTCCACTCGTTACCTGTATTAATGGCACCTGTTTGAACTCGTTATCAGTTTAAAAGACACTTGTCCACAACCTCAAACAGTCAGACTCCCAAACTCCACTATGGCCAAGACCAAAGAGCTGTCAAAGGCCACCAGAAACAAAATTGTAGACCTGCACCAGGCTGGGAAGACTGAATCTGCAATAGGTAAGCAGCTTGGTGTGAAAAAATCAACTGTGGGAGCAATTATTAGAAAATGGAAGACATACAAGACCACTGATAATCTCTCTCGATATGGGGCTCCACGCAAGAGCTCACCCTGTGGGGTCAAAATGATCACAAGAACGGTGAGCAAAAATCCCAGAACCACACAGGGGGGACCTAGTGAATGACCTGCAGAGAGCTGGGACCAAAGTAACAAAGGCTACCATCAGTAACACACTACGCCACCAGGGACTCAAATCCTGCAGTGCCAGACGTGTCCCCCTGCTTAAGCCAGTACATGTCCAGGTCCGTCTCAAGTTTGCAAGAGAGCATTTGGATGATCCAGAAGAGGACTGGGACAATGTCATATGGTCAGATGAAACCAAAATAGAACTTTTTGGTAAAAACTCAACTTGTCGTGTTTGGAGGAGAAAGAACACCATACATACTGTGAAGCATGGGGGTGGAAACATCGTGCTTTGGGGCTGTTTTTCTGCAAAGGGACAAGGACGACTGATCCGTGTAAAGGAAAGAATGAATGGGACCATGTATCGTGACATTTTGAGTGAAAACCTCACTTCCATCAGCAAGGGTATTGAAGATAAAACGTGGCTGGGTCTTTCAGCATGACAATGATCCCAAACACACCGCCCGGGCAACGAAAAAGTGGCTTCGTAAGAAGCATTTCAAGGTCCTGGAGTGGCCTAGCCAGTCTCCAGATCTCAACCCCATAGAAAATCTTTAGAGGGAGTTGAAAGTCCGTGTTGCCCTGTGACGGCCCCAAAACATCACTGCTCTAGAGAAGATCTGCTTGGAGGAATGGGCCAAAATACCAACAACAGTGTGTGAAAACCTTGTGAAGACTTACAGAAAACGTTTGATCTCTGTCACTGCCAACAAAGGGTATATAACAAAGTATTGAGATGAACTTTTGTTATTGACCAAATACTTATTTTACCGAGAAATTTACCAATTAATTCATTAAAAATCCTTCAATGTGATTTTCTGGATTTTTTTTTTCTCATTTTGTCTCTCATAGTTGAGGTATACCTATGATGAAAATTGGAGACCTCTCTCATCTTTTAAAGGTGACGGACAGTGACATTTTTTTATTGAACCAATCAAATGATTGTATGAAAATATTCCATTCTGCCCATTCCCCTGATTTAATATGTGTCACCATCCTCCATAAATGACATTATTTGGTCATAGCCCATCTTTCACTCAGTGATGCTGCAGTACCGCCATCTCCCGATAGGTGCGGGCAGTCGTGACGTCATTTTGGTTTGGCCGAGAAAATGTCTGAACGAGAGCAAAGTGATTCCGACAGCGATTACTTTCTCGACTTTGACGACCACAATATAAATGATGACATTGACAACGAAGAATCTGATGATGAAGTAGTTTTGGGTGGTGCTGAGAGGGGTATTCAGCCTTATTTGTTCGAGCCAGAGGGAGAGGAGGAAGACGAAACGGTGACGGGAACAGACCACGTTGACCAGGATCGGCTTGAAGTTTTATCTTGGTAAACTACGCTTAGAAATATTTTTCTTTGGCGACATGCATGGTCACACACTTAATTTTCAAACTAAAACTACCCATTGGTCACTTGCTGCCTGATGACATGTTGTTAATCATCATCTTCTCAATACTTTTAACAGTCGCTGATTAGCACCTGCTGGTCTGTGCGCAGCTGGAGCTGATGAGACAGATGACGTCGCCCACACGAGTGAGTTTATAAACAATATTTATTCATTTGATTTAATTTCCCAGATGAATTATGAAGAAATCATTCAATACATTCAATAATCAATGCAAACGGAATAATCAATGCCAACCCCATATTTTTCAGGCGATACAGATTCATAGCCTACAGGCAACTGGTCCGTTGGTGTTGGGGATTTTTTTGGGGAAGAAGTGAGGGTTATGTTGCCTGCCTGTGCTGTGAGCCTCATCAGAGAAACCTTCCCATCTCATCACTACAAGGGATTTTGCCTACCAAGATTAGATTTGTGAACAATGTTATTTAAATAAAGTTTTGTAAAATCATATATTGAGTTTCTTCATGTTCATGTCAATGTTATAATTCTCATAGTTCAGCATTCATCAAAGTCGCATGTCATATACATTTCAATAATTTTTCTACCATTTTATGGTATAAATTTGGATTTACATAAAAGTCCTGTTCATCAGCTTCCTCTGCTTGGTCAGAAACATCAACACTATTTTAAGGTTGAGTGAGAGTTGATAAAATCTGCAAAAAAAGTAGATCATCATAATTTTATCTCAGAGGTCTCAAATTGGATTACATACATAGAAATATAAATTGATCAAACAGGCACAACCACCTCCCTATACAGCACTGAATATTTCATATTTGATGAGTATGAACACCCTAATATGCTAATATTTGATAAGTTGGTAAGGCAATGCAAACCATGGCTTGGAATTCATTTAAGATGTTTAGTAAACATTTGCAGTGAATATTAAAAATAAAAAAACTTACCCTGTTTACTTCTCGTGTTCTGACAGTTGATCGCATCGGTAGATCACCCGTGCTTTTCACGCCACTGTCACTGACCCCTTTCTCAGAGTCACACTTGGAAATCGAGGCATATATAGTTGGAATAGCCGTTTTCTTTATCAGCAATCTTTTTGCAAATTTCATTTCAAATTGACATAATGTCTGGCCCAGGAAACACGCACGCAGGCTCAGGATAGATTTAACAGCTTTATTCAACAAGCAGGTGTGTGTGAATGGATGTATGCGGTATGGGGATGTGCTGACGAGGCGCAGGTGTGCGCGCAGCTGAAGCCGCTGAGGAGCGGCGAGTCGTGACACAAATTGCATCTTATTCTCGAAATCGCTGTCAACGAAATGTCTACTGCACGTTGGGTGTTTTACCAACATCAGTCCATTTTTTTTTCGCGTTTTCTGAACGAATTTCACCCATGCCGTTCTGATTTTCCCAGGGACGGGAAATTCAAAAACACTCACAGCATGCTCCTCTGGTATAACGTCGCACCCGTAGACAACACAACGACAAACCATAATTAATTTGATTCCTGAAATCCTAATGTTAATAAATAATCTATTTGTAATCCACAAGTATTCTGAGAAATATCGGAATACTTGGCCACTGACCGTGTGCCTAACCGAAATGACATCACACAGTCAGTGGCCATTTTAGCCGCTGATCGCTTGGCTGGGTCAGACAGCTCTCCACAACAGCGTACTTCAAGAGCGCATTGTCACCTTATGCGACATACGTTGACACCAAAACATGTGGGGTTCAAATTAGCTCGTCTCAGACAACAATTTGAGATATGATTTAGCGATATTGAATTTTCGTCTGTCCGTCGCCTTTAAGTGGGAGAACTTGCACAATTGGTGGCTGACTAAATACTTTTTTGCCTCACTGTAAGCTTTCTCTGCAAGTTCTGGTTTTAATTGGCCTTTGGACACATTAGGCTGCTTTTCCATCAGTCACTACTTTATGTTGAATCTTAAGGAGATAAATTAATGAACAGTAATTATAATGCCTACAGAATCAGGACTATTATGCATGCTCTAAGATCTGAAATTGTTTTGCCCTACAACTAAAACAGCGATAAAACCAGCAAATTCAATTTCCTGAGTGTTTATATATAAAGTTCTCATGAGATCCTCTTTGAATACACTGCTGATCAAACCAATATCATTTATGACAGTTAAGGACAAACTGGATGTGTAGGTGACACTGAAATGAGCTCCTGCAGGCAGAAAAACAGACATACCTCATAGGTGCCGTAAGTGGCAGCCTCATACGCATGCTCTTGCTGAACTACAGCATCATTAGACTTAAAGCCGACGTCCTCTCCATCATCATTTTCCAGGAGGTTCTCGTAGAGGTCCTCCAAATCATCCAAGACAGCAAACTCTACCTTGTTTTCCAGGTCTATCTCGGTCTCTTCTGACCTTTTCCCTGTCATGTTCCCTGTTCCAGAGGTACCCTCGGCTACCTCTTGCTCACTAGTAAAGTCATGCAACTCACCATTGAGACTACATAAGCTGACACCGCTTGCTGTCGCCTTTCCCTTGCCTGTGTACAAAACCTTCCTGTTTTTGCTATTGCTGCTTTCAGTAAAGCTTACACTGATCTTGACATCTCTAAGGAGTTTCAGGTCTGGGAGAAACCTGGTGACAGGGGGAGCGTGGCGGGCTGTTCGGGGGCAACGCATGTTTGGACTGTCCTCATCTGATAGTCGGGTACAGAAAGTTAGTAAGCCCATCTTGGGGGCCTGCTGAGCCTCGGCTTCCCCGTCCCCTGGGGTGTTTGTGTATCCATCACCACCAGAGCTAACGTCCATTACCTCTGCGTCACTGGACGTTTGCAGGGGAGGTGGTGGAGGTGCTCTGCCCTCACCTAGGTCAAAATCATCCGGTGGCTCCAGGGGGAGTGGGGGTTTAACGTCATCTATCTCCATTTCCTCTGAATGTGAGTGCTTATATGAACTGACAATTAAAACTTATCTTAGACTTGTGGTGATGCTTTCCTCTTATCTAAAGCCAGAATAGGTGTAGAGGGTCTTTCCTGTATAGACCACGTACCAGAGGTGAATATGCTAAGCTGACTACATTGTTCTTTTCATTAATGTAGACAGCTTTCAGAATCACTGTCTCAATTATTGGAAATCACAATGCATTCAGCTTAATTATGGGATGTAGGCACTGATCATCCTCCGCCGCGATCTTCTGGACGCTGGAATACAAAGAGGCAAATAAATTAGATTAGTATTACTATGTTATTATGACGGGATACTTAGTGTATCATCGATACCGCTTTGGATATTCTCTATCCTTTATATAGATCATTAAATAAAGAACAAGCTTCCTCTCTTTGGCACATCTGTTCAAGTATAGCGGGCCCATAGTAACGCTAGCATCAATGCTAATGCGCTTGCCAGCAACCGCCCGCTTCCGTCGTTTTGGTTGTCTACTGTCATGTTGTTATACTGTAATTTTCCAGTTTGGAATCAGTAAAGTACATCTATCTATCCATCTAAGCATAGTGGGCCTTTAGTAACGCTAGCATCAATGCTAATGTGCTAGCCAGCAACCGCCCGCTTCTATTGGGAATAACAAGAAAGCCAAAAGTATGCTTGCTATTGTGTTACATAGGTACTCACCAACAGAACTGGCAAAACTGTCTATCCTTGGACAACTATCTTTCTAATCTAACTTAATATAATGCTCAGCGCGCAACCGTACGGCCTAAAACACAGTCCCGCCATCTTGATGTAAAACCCAATGAGCCCAACTCAGGTCCCGCCCCCAACTACCGGCTTCTCCATAACTGACGGGCCAATGGACCAATGACTGCGCAGCATACGCTGCTCTTCCGCCGGCACTTTATTCTCCCCCAAATTTCTAACTTTTTGCATCTTTTTCTCCTTTCCTTTCCCCATAAATTAAATTTGTAATTGTTTTCGTATACATTTTGAACATTTTCCCATGAATATATCATTTATTTTATTTCTTATAAATCTGCAACCATTTTCCCATAAATTTGTTATTATTTTCTCATGAATTTGCAACTTTTTATTATAAATTTGTATTTTCCCCTCTGTGAATTTGTAATTATTATCTTAGGAATTTTAAACCTTTTTTCCCAGTAAATTTGCAACTTTCCCCCGGAACTTGTAATTATTGTTGTAGCAACTTCTTAATAATTTGTAACTAAGTTACAGAATCCAAGTCACAGAGTCAAGTTCCAGCTCTGATATAAGGCAATACTGGGTGAATTAAACCAAAACCGAACTACAGGGCACCCAGAGAGCACATACCTCACACAAGGCTCCACCCCCTCATTCATCTCTCTGTCCGTCCCTCCATACATTATGAGATAAGTGTGGTGTTGTAGAAGGTGCGAAGGAAAGGATGTGGAGGCGAGGCACGAGCGTAGGTCAGCACAGATTCTTTATTGACCCTCTAACATGAATACAGCCTGTTGACCCCAGCCTTGCCGCTGGGGCCCTCTTGGATGGTTTTGAGAGTAGAGCATAGAGAGAGAGAGAGAGCTGAGAGTGAAACAAGCTCTTTTATACCGTGATACAGACAGAGAAAATGCATTGCACATTAGCATATCAATTGTCATCTAATACACATCGGTCAATACACATGATTAGCATGACATTGGTTGGTTCGAGGACGCATGCATACAGTCCCGTCTGACAGCTTCCTGTGGTTCCCTGTCTGCATCTAAATTGTCCTCTGCTTCTTCCAGCCCTGCTACTGGGTGTGAGGAATGTTCCAGAGGGATGTCTTCCCGCTGTGTTTAGTGTCACCACACCAGCCCCCCCCCCCCCCCCCACGAACACCCAGAAAGGGCTGTGATCCCCCCTGTCGTTTGGGCTCAAGTCGACGCCAGTGGAGGTTGCAGCGGGGGGGGGGGGGGGGGGGGGCGCTCCGGTCGAACTGCCTGCTGGTGAGGAGTGTTGGAGGGCCTGTAAGTCTGTGGGGGGAAAAGGGGAGGGGTGGAAAAGCCAGTGGTTGTGAAAAAAAAAGAAAACTTACATCTCTGACTCTTCTCACGGCTCATCCTGTGAGGACGTGGGGAAGGCGGGCGGCCAAATTCCCCGAGGATGCGTGGCAGCTGTGAAACAACTGTAGCTGTGTGAGGGACTTGGCGGTGTGGCCGTACAAAAAGAGACGGGGATCGCCTACATCCTTCGCATCCACACGGGAGCGCGCGTGCCTTCTCCTCTCTCCATGATGGCGACCTCCAGGGCCGGACGGAGAACACGGCGCTTGGATCGAGATGCACGAGGATCAGCGGCATGAGCAACGCACAGAAACAGCCTGAACAGGGAAGACCATCGGCGCCGACTGCATTGATTTCCATCAAGCTCCCTGACCCTGACTCACCTCTCAACAAAGGATCTTCCGCGCACAGAATTATGAGGACCGCGCAACTTTCAGCTATGTGGTCACTGCGCCAGGTGCACGCCACGCACAGAACCAAACTGGCTCCACAGACTGATACATTCGTCCACCGCCGCTGCACATGCCCGAGAAACACGGCCGATCGCCATACTCGGAACCTTCAGGGCTGCTCACACGCCTGAAGCAGACTTGCAGCCTGCACACAGGATGTTGTATGGGTTTCTCAGCCGCAGCGCACAATGGGAATTTAGCCGATTGCTTTCCCCGATGACTTTAGAGCTTTTCCCACACCTCACTCCCAAAGCCGGCCGATCGCCGTCTGGTTCCATTACACACAACTGCACACCAGCCCGTGTGCCCACGATCCACGGCCGTTCAACGTGCTGGAACTCGGAGCAGAGCACACTGCCCTTTCCACCCCTCCCCCATCCCCCTCACGGACTGACATGCCCTCTGATAGCTTCTACCAGAGCTGGAACCAAACGAAGGGGGGGGGGGGGTCACAACCCCTTCTGACCGTCCTAGGGGGAGCGGTGTGGGCACCCAGCACATGTGTGGGCACCCAGCACAATGTGGACTGATAATAATCACGCTCAGCAGGGATTGCATACGAACAGAGAGCCCTAAGGGGACAACCAGAACAATGACTATTGTTATTCATCCCCGGAGTAAGGAGAGGAGTCTGGCGCCAGTTAATCACGCGGCTGATATGTATTGTCTGATATGTATACCAATATGTAAATGTGCCATGCATTCTCTCTTGTCTGTATAAAAGAGCTGACTTTACATGCCTCAAGACAGCGCACTGACAAGAGTGCACACACAGCACACAGTGCTGCAGTGTGTCTCATGATGATGGAGGAATAAAACTCTTAAACATTCAGCTCGCCGTGTCTCGCCTGAACTTATTTTGTTCCTCCACAGTGTACCAATATGGCGTCTGGTGTACCCTGGGTATAGTGGGGGTGATGGCCCCGCCTTTCCAGTTCCGCTGTCACCAGGGGTATAAAGGGCAGATGCGGAAGAGCTCAGTCTCTTTCTCAGTCGATCCCTTGGCCTGTATGGAGCACCTGTTATTGTTGTGGTTCACTATAATAAAGATACGTTCACTGCACCTCCAGCCTGGTTATTCATCATACGAGTTATGGACATAACATTTGGCGATGAGGAGAAAGGTATGGAGCGAGCTGTTTCTACTTTTCGGCCGTTTTTGGATGTTCTGGATGAGCCGCCGGTCCCCTGGGCTAGGCGGTACGTGGCTTTCCAGAATTATCTGACGGCCCTAAACCTCAATGAGCTCGAGAAATTGCATGCAAGAGCTATACTGGTCCGTAATCTTGGCATGGAGGGTCAAAGAATCCTCGGCACAATAGGAGGGGCCAATAGTTTTGAAGACGTGGTGGAGCTAATGGCTTGCTACTTTTGCACGCCGGAAAACGTCATAATCCGGAGAATCCTGTTTTGGCAGCGCCACCAGCGGACAGGAGAGTCATTGCAGTGCTACGTTGCAGACCTACGTCAGCTGGCAAAGGAGTGCCAGTTTGCAGCCCTACAGGAGGAGATGGTCTGTGATCAACTGGCGGAGCATACTCTTTGTTCTGCGGCACAGTCGAGGCTTCTGACTTACCCGGGTGAACTGACGTTAGCCACGGCTATTGAGATAGCGCAGCAGTTTGAGGCAGTGGAGAAGTTGTCAAAAGACCTCGGTGAGAGAAGCATGTCGGGGCAAACTGAACCACGTTTGAAGGTGCTGGCTGTGGACTCGGACAGTGAAGACAGCGTGAATGTAGAGGAATATGCTGCCGCTGTGAAAATTAGGTCCGCCCCGGGTACGCCAAGATGTTATGGCTGTGGGTCCGCCAGGCACCGGTGCAAGGCAAGAGAGTGTCTAGCGAAGGGCAAACGCTGTGGCAAGTGTGGACTTCTGCACCATTTCGCCATGGCCTGAAAAAATGTTGAGCGAGGGGACCGAAGACAAAGGGCAGACTCCCCCGCAGCAACTCCTACGGTTGTTCATACCGTCTCCCTGAGCACAGATGGGTAGATTTACTGCAATGTTTCGCTGGACGGTGTGGAAGTGCCGTTGTTGGTGAACACGGGATCAGCGATTTCTCTGTTGAACTGGCCCACTGAGAGGAGTCTGTTCTCACATTACTGTGTGAGAGGACTGTTGCCGCCGTGCTCTGGCTATGGAGGAAACAAGTTAACCATCGTGGGTTCGTTGGATTGTCCTCTCCGGGTTGGGGACAGGCTCCTGCCCCAAGTGGAGGAGTTTAAGTATCTTGGGGTCTTGTTCACGAGTGAGGGGAAAATGGAGCGAGAGATCGACAGACGGATTGGAGCAGCATCTGCAGTGATGCGGACGTTGTACCGGTCTGTTGTGGTGAAGAGGGAGCTTAGTTCTAAGGCAAAGCTGTCGATTTACCAGTCAATCTACGTTCCTACTCTCACCTATGGTCACGAGCTTTGGGTAATGACCGAAAGAACGAGATCGCGGATACAAGCGGCTGAAATGAGCTTTCTCCGTAGGATTGCTGGACTCACCCTCAGAGATAGGGTGAGGAGCTCAGTCATCCGGGAGAGGCTCAGAGTAGAACCGCTGCTCCTCCACATTGAAAGGAGTCAGTTGAGGTGGTATGGGCATCTGATTAGGATGCCTCCTGGACGCCTCCCACTTGAGGTGTTTCAGGCACGTCCCACTGGGAGGAGACCCCGGGGCAGACCCAGGACTCGGTGGAGAGACTATGTCTCCCAGCTAGTCTGGGAACGCCTTGGTATCCCCTCTGAAGAGCTGGAGCAGGTGGCTGGGGAGAGGGAAGTCTGGGCTTCTCTGCTTGAACTGCTGCCTCCGCGACCCAGACCTCCGGAAAAGCGGTAGAAGATGGATGGATGGATGGATGGGTTCGTTGGAACTGACGGTGAGGTACAAGTCAGCAATGATGTCTAACGTCCAGTTCGTGGTGACCGCTGGTGGGTCGAACATCATGGGATGTGATATGTTCTACGGCCTGGGATTCGCGATCACCTGCAGCGTCGGAGGAGAGTGGTTGGGCTGTGGATTGTGGGCCTGACCTGCTCCGCACGCGGAGGACGACGCAGTTTGGGACAGTGATTGGCCTGGTATTGTGGGAGGTGTGCAGGACCAGCAACGTGGAGCACCATCTCGAGATGGTTCCGATGCCAGTGTCCAAGTTGCCCTGGATGTGGGAACTAGATGGCACAGCAGAACGCCCAGGACGGCTGATGGAGCCAAGATGCCAGCTCCCTCGACTTCCGGAGTTTGTCCTGGTGATACCATGAAGCGAGGAACAGCAGGGGCTGTGACAGCGTTTGGGAAGAAGGAGAGTGGGGCAGGACCAGCAGGCGCAATTCTACGACGCGCCAACCAACGACACCGGAGATCAAAGAAGACTCTGGACCAGGTTGGTGACAAGGTCCGACCCAGGAAGGAAGCCCGGTCACGACATGGTGGCCATTTGAAGCCAAATCGAGCTCCCCTGCGCATCAGTGATGAGGTCCGGCCTAGGGTAGAAGCTCGGCTGAGGGAAGTCCACAAAAAAAGGAAGCTGTAGAGGAGCTTGAAATAACGAGGCGATGTGATTCATAAACCAAAGTTTATTATCAGCTCCTCTAACAAGTCTCATCTAGGTGCAGCAGCAGAAGAAGTAAGAGAGCGAACACCTTCGGCTCTACGAACTTATACTCGCACATAACAAAAGACATGCATATCAAAAGCTGACATCCCTCACTATCTTAATCCCCTCTTTTGTCTTCGTACTCCTCCACCTGGCCCTGGGGGGTCAGGGCAACCCATCCGGTCTCCACCGCAGCGCCTCGGATGCTCTTTGATCTTCACTGGCGGTTGAGACCCTTTGTCCTGTTCTGAGGTGTGAAGTCGCTTTACATATGTAATCACTAAACACTCTCACATGCTTAAACATATGTAGGTTATGGGATATATGATTAATATAGACCACAGAAGCGACGAAATGACCAGGGGCGGCTGCGGGTGACGGCTGCCCGGGAGAACGGCTACTTGAGACTATCTGATGAATTGTGGAGACACCCTAACGAGCTGTGGCGGTTGGATGAGGAGAGACGCCAACGTGGCTC
Source organism: Pholidichthys leucotaenia (assembly GCA_020510985.1). NCBI lineage: Eukaryota > Metazoa > Chordata > Actinopteri > Cichliformes > Pholidichthyidae > Pholidichthys > Pholidichthys leucotaenia. The sequence goes on from CM035838.1 coordinate 153,686,036, forward strand.
GTTCCCAGAGACGAAGAGGCGAAGGTACCCTGGGAGGGATCCGTCAGATGGAAATCCAGGGGGTGGGTCTTCCAGTGGGACTGTAAGGTGACTGTGGGGTGGCTATCGGCATGGTGTTATCTGATATGTTAATATGCTGTGTTGCCTAAAGTCACAGAGTTCGTATGTTCTGCATTTATTTGTTGCATTTTTTTTTTCCTGTGTTTCAAAAAAAAAAAAAAAAAAAAAAAAAGAGAAGAAAATCCCCAACACTGTTTGTTTTGTATTTGACTGTTTGTTTTGTGGACATGCCCAAGTTATGGGGTGGGGGCTGGCAACAAATCTGTGGATGTACAAATTAACTGTTAGTATTGTACTTGTTGTTATTGAAAGTTTAGGTTATACATATATGTTCTGGGATTGTTTTAGTTTTTCAGGAACACGACCATTTTGTTTTATGGACTTTACTATTTCAATAATGGCAGAATAACCCATCTAGAAATGTCGAGGTGGGTCGGCAGTCTACCTGGCCCCCTCTAGTTTATGTTGTATGAATGGATAGGCCTGTATATATATTTTTGTACTTAAGTGTTATTTCTATTAGTGCACGAATCGGGTGTAAATTTGGGAGGGCCTAATTGGTGTGTTTGGCATTTTTCTACGGGTGGGTGTGTGTGGTGTACCAATATGGCATCTGGTGTACCCTGGGTGTAGTGGGGGTGATGGCCCCGCCTTTCTGGTTCCGCCGTCACCAGGGGTATAAAGGGCAGATGTGGAAGTGCTCAGTGTCTTCCGCTGTCTACCCCTTGGCCTGTACGGAGCACCTGTTATTGTTGTGGTTCATTATAATAAAGATACGTTCAGTGCACCTCCAGCTTGGTTATTCATCATACGAGTTATGGACATAACAATAAGGCCTTGATGGGGGTATGCACTCCAAAATCTTTTGGGTTCATACGTAGCCCAAGGGCCACCTCTGGTCAAAATTTCATCCAAAACCATACAGTAGTTTTTGCGCAATCCTGCTAACAGATTTGACAAACAAATCACCCCGATTACATTACCTCCTTCACAGTACATTTGGTAGGAGCAGCATCTGCAGTGATGTGGATGTTGTACCAGTCTGCTGTTGTGAAGACGGAGTTGAGCTGTAAAGCAAATCTGTCAATTTACCCTACCCTCACCTATGGTCATAAACTTTGGGTAATGACCAAAAGAATGAAATCACGGATAACTGAGATCCTCACCCTCAGAGATAGGGTGAGGATCTCAGTCATTCAGGAAAGGCTCAGAGTAGAGCCATCACTCCTCCACACTGAAAGGAGCCAGTTCAGGCGGTTCGGGCATCTGATCATGAAGCTTCCTGGGTGCCTCCCACTTGAACCATTTCAGGCATGTCCCACTGGGAGGAGATCTTGGGCCAGACCCAGGACACATTGGAGGGACTATGTCATCCACTTGACCTGGAAATGCCTTCGAGTCCTCTCTGAGGAGCTGGAGAAGGTGGCTTGGGAGAGGGAAGTCTGGGCTTCTCTGATTGGACTGCTGCCTCTGTGATCTGGACCCCCGGAAGAAGATGAATGGATGGATTGCTGGTTTAAAGCTTGTTTTACCCTGCAAAACAAAAGGGATTGCCTTCTTTGTCAAGGCTCCTAAACATTTTTTTTTTTTTGATCAGTTTCATTGACTTGGCTGTAGATTCTAGGTAATTACCATACCTCTTTATCAACATACAAATGTGTTATCAATACCATTATAAGCAACTTAACAGGTAATTAGGGATTAATCATGCAATCTGAGGGTAAATATTGTATCACACTTACCAATTTGTTTTAAAAATATTTTTTTCAACTAAGCACACTGAACAAATCTTAAAAGATGCTCCAGCTAGCCAGTTGGGGTCACTGTGGGAAAAGAGTTGTATTTTAATAACAAACTACATAAGGCTACATAAATCTCTACTTGTCAAATGCAACCATATTTTCTACTGTCACATCCAGGGGGCTTTTGATATTAATGAAATCACGTTTTTGCATATTTCCTTTGCAGTTTTATTAACCACACATTTGCTTCTCTTGTTCATTTGTGTATAAACTGATTAGAGAAAGATGTAGCCTGCCACATGTGTTTTTAATCAAATGGAATGGACAAATGTATGAAAACAGAATTATTAAAAGCCTCCCCTCAGGAAGTGTCTGGAGAAATACCTTTATTGTCAGATTTGTGTAAAATACAATGGTCCAAAATCCAGTGCATGAAAAATTAAAACATTTCTTGTACCCATTGCTGCAACTGATGTTCAGAGTTGGTGAAAAACTATTTAAATACTAATGACAGGGTTACAATAAACAGAGATTTGATAATTAGCAGCAAGCCTCATATAAGATGGCTCCTCTGAAATGAATATGATTACACATTATTTAGAAAAATATTGTCACAGGAGTCCCGTCGGAACACCGTGTGCATAAAATGCACATTCACCTTTTATCACACATTTCAAGGTGAAAATGTTACTTTGACAGGAAAAAAAAAAACTGTTTTTCTCCCACACATGCACAGCAGAATGAAACCTTTGTAAATATCGCATGTGAGAATGCAACCATCCAGATCAAGGGACTTGACATCAAACTGACATGACAGTAGTAACAATGCATTGTGGCATTAGCTGTGTCCTGTAGTTTGCTACATATAACCTGATCTATATGTGTGTACGTGTGTGGAGGGGGGACAGCTTTAGGATTCATTAAAATCACTGTGTAGTAATCAGATTACCAGCAATCTGCAATGATTACACTTTTATGTAAAATATTTTGCTCTAAAAAACTATAATTGTCCTTTGGCTGTATTTTTTTTAAACAAGTTCCCAACTGAAATCAAAGGTATTGTAATACATAATGCTGATGCTAATGGGCTAGTTAGCAATGAGCTGCTGAAAAAGTGCAGAGTCTTTTTGCTAATGTGATGGGGTTGATGTAAGGAATGGTGTTGCAGAAAGGCACTGAATTAGACTCTCTCCTTTATCTCTTCACTCTTGCAATTTGAACTGGAAAGAACTGGTGCTCCACTTGCTCGTGTCACCGTTGATCATGGTGCGCTCGGTGAAGGTCACGTTCCCCTCTGCATCTATCAGGATTACTGTTTTGGTTCTGTGTTGCCGGGCATGTGGGGGACACACAGGGAAGAGGACAGCTATTTAAACATAAAATGACGTTGGCAGGAGTATTTTTTGAAGACTACTATGATGATTTCTAAAAGTGACATTTGAGGCATTTTACCTAACAGCCTTATCAAGAATGAGCAGGCAGCAGCAAACAGGGCTTTGCTAAATGATGCTTTCATGGTTTTGGCAACGACTGACCCTCTGACCTTTTGTCTACTGGAGCGCTCCTACATTCAATAATCCGCTGTGCCATCATAGGGCACATTGTCCCCCCTTTCATTTCCTTGCTGCAGAGAATTGATTACACTAGGGTTTGCTGCGGACCAACATTTCACTCTTCATTCTGCAGTCTAGCACAAGCCTGCCCGTCACCACAGGTGAAATCTAACAGGGGGGATTCAGAAAAGAGATTTGATGTGGGTGGTAGACACTGACCTTGTTCCGTAATGAGGGGAGCGAACAAACACGGCTGACAGAGCCTGGATCATGGGCTTGGTATAGCCCCCACCTTGGCTCTCATGAACTGGATCAGGTGTGTTCCTGTTAAACAAACCCAAAACAAACATCTTCAGGGAGCTTGTGGATGTCAGTAGAGCATATTAGAGGAACAGCCTGACATAATTTTGCACTAAATGTTAACTAAACAAATAAATTACAAGTTATTTGTCTCTTAATGTAAAATACAGCTAAGTTAGAATGAATTTCACAGCGATAAAACCTAACACTGTGCAAAACTGGAAAGCACTAAAGGCAGTTTGACTATCGCCATATATGTGAGGAAATCATTTTCTTCATCTACCCTAGTAAAGGGTGTCTCATGTATTTTTTCCCACTGGAAACACTGGTTGTAGTAGCTCCCGCTTCCCTATAGATAGATGATAGTCACCCAGAGCTGGGTAGAGTAGCTAGGAACTGTGGTCAGATAAAAGTAGCATTACCTTATGATATTAAAGCAACACTATGCAAGATTTTCATCTTAAAATAATGTTTCCAAAATTATTTTGATGGTACATCACCCCTTAACTGGTTGACTAGCACTTCCCCTATAGTCTGAGTGTTTCAACATTGCCTGCTCTGTTCTTGGTAGGAACACTGAAAGGACTACATCTGTGGCAACAATGACCTCAGTCCTAACAACCAATCACAGGGCACAACTGTAGCCACCAACGACTAGGCACCCTGTGATTGGCTGCTGGGACTGAGGTCATAGTTGTGGTCTTGTCAATGTTCCTACCTGGAACAAGAAAGTTACATAGTGCTGCTTTAATCATTTACGTATAAACAGTCAGCAAAAAAAGTTCCTTGAGTAGTAAGTACCAACTTCACTCTCATTTGAGAGGATTTTCTCTTAAATTTGCAACTCTTCATAAATTAGTTTTTTTCTTATAAATTTGGGACATTTTCTTCTCATAAATTTGCAATTTTCATTCAAGTTTGTGAAGTTTCTCTTTAAACTTGTGACATTTTTCTTGTAAATTTATATAATTTTTTTTTCTTATAAATTTGCAAGTTTTTCCATTATAAATTTGTGGCATTTTTCATACAAATTTAAAACTTCAAAATGTTTAAATTTCAGCAAAGGTAGGAAATAGGCCAAGAAACAAATGATTGGTTTTTGGTGCTGATCCGGATCACTGTCTGGATTCAAGAATTTTTAAACATTTTTTTAAATAAATGATTCTTTTATTATTAATATTGCACTTTTCATGTACTTCTCCTTTAAGACGTGCCCATGGAGTTACATGCGCAGGCACGTACCTCCGCACCCTGGAAGCAGCGTACTCTTAGCACTGTTTGGAAGCAGCAAAACACTGCAGAAAAAGTAAACACCTTTTAACAAAAACAAATGTGTTCTCCATCTACATAGTATCGTATAAGTAACGCTTTATTTCATCTGAAGATGTCAAGAAAACGCGAACGAAGTGCATAACACGCAGATGCCTGAAGCTAAGTTGCTCAGCCTCTGCTATCTGCATCATCTCAACAGTTTTTTTTCTGCCAGGAGACAAGCTAAGGATGCTGCTGTGAGCTCCATGACCCACATGGTATGTAAAGGCAGTTTGAATTAAACATTATCCAGTTGTCACTGGATAATGTTTAATTTGTATGTGAAATGAAAACAGGCCTGTTCTATTATGCTTGTTTACTACGCACCACAGTGATATGATACAACACTGTTGTGTAATATTGCTTAATAATTATGAGAATTGTCAGTAAACTATAAGGGAGAAGAGAGTAGGAAAAAAAAAGAAAACCGACCGGAAAGGGTCAATACACCATGATGCTGATTTAAGGCCGAACTACCCAGCCCTAATTTATGGTCAATAAAATTCTGAGAGTCTTGTCTGGTAAATACTTTTGTCAGTGCCACAGGAAGTCTGTAGTTATTACCTCCCTCAAGGAGGTAATGTCATTGGGGTGGTTTTTCTTTTAAATTTAACCTTTATTTTATCAGGCAAATGCTTGAAATCAAAATGATCTCTTTTACGAGCACGGCCTGACAAATACTATTGAAATACTGAACTTACACTTTGCCATAAAATTATTTCATTTTTTTAAGTGAAAGAATATTTTTTTTTTTAACCAAGAGAAATCAAATCAGCATTGGAGAACATAGTGAAGGCAAAGTTTCTTAACATCCAATCTAGATGATGATTTTCTGATTATGTACTGATAAAATGTGCTTTAAAATCATAAAATGATAACGTCTATGTTGCCTTTATGTTGTAGTCTAGTGGTGGGTAATATCTTGTGATCATCACTTACAGTTCCTCATTATTTAGGACACCAAGCAGTTCCTGCACCAGACCATCGCAGGACAGTGAAGGGTCATTGACGACGCTGGTGAAGTGACGCTTGCCCTGGAGTAGCTTCTTCCATGGAGTGTCCAGCAGTGAATTACTCAACCCGTAGATTCCTGCTGAGGGAGGCGCGGTGAAAAAAAAAGAAAATTACAACAGACAAATACACCAATAAACCCCACCTTTAGTCAGCGAACAATATCAACTTGAAAATGTCAGACAGACACGTCAGAAAGGAGAGGTAAATGCAAAATGAAGGGTTTCTACGGCAACCATATTATAAAAACACAGACCTGGATTTAGACGGATGGGTTCAGGGCTGCCTCTGTTTCCATAGTAACACACAATGTCTTGTTTAGCCCTAGAGAAGAGACAGAAAGATGGAAATTTGCATTTAGTGATGATTAAATTTGTTCATGTCTAATTACTAATTTACTGTCAAGAGTCATAATGTGACTGTGCTCTTGAAATACAAATATGAGAGTAAAAGAGAACACTATCACTATTATTTCACAGTTGATTTTCTTTGCAGTCCTGTAAAACAGAAATTATAGCTTTGTTTGTTATGACACTAAATACCATCTTAACACTGCAGAAATTAATTTTAGCCTATTGGAACGACTGGGAAAAAATAATCCTTTAAAGTATAAATTAATGCTGCAATCAGTCTCGACTACCACAAAAAGCTTTCAGCTAACAGTGTTGGATCTACTCGCAACATCCTATGCTTGAGAGAATTTATTCAGTCTGAAAAGTCTATCCAACATCAAGGGCATCTGTCAAGGCTTTGGTACTGGAGAGTGAATAATAAATTATGACCAAATTCTTTGAACAGTGTTTTTGATGTCAATTTTATGACAGCCATACCAGTAGCATCAGTCAGTCTGAAATGTGGTGCAATCCTGTTACAATATCTAACGTGGAAGAATTCCCAGTCAAGAGTTGACAGGTTTGGAGAAGGGGCATTTGCTGCTGGGTGTGTGATTTTGTAACGGATCTGGCCTAGTAGTAGAACATTTGCCAGGAGGTTGTGAGTTCAAGCCCCAGCCCGGTCATACCAAAGATCATAAAATGGTACTTTCCACCTTCTAGTTTGGTGCTCAGCATAAATAGAATGGGGAAAGGAAACTTGGTTATCCAGCCACAAGGGGGTAGCACAAAGCCAGCGTACTCCTTGTTACGGACCCAAGCCCAAGTAAATGGGGAAGGTTGCATCACCAAGGGCATCTGGCATAAAATCTTTTCCAAATCAAATATGCAGGCCCATGATTTGCTGTGGCGACCCCGAATAGGGAGTGGCCGAAACTTTTGACTCGACTTTTGTTTATGTTCCAACACAATACTGCACATAGTACAAAACAGTTTATCCCTGCATTATGAAAAATATTCAAAAACTGTTGAGCACAGTCTTTAGTGGTGACTTTTGTTGACAAATTAAGAGACGTTATCACACATGTCAGCAATTCCGGTCATGTAAACACGGAAGACATTTTTTTTTTAAAATTTCCTAAAATACCAAATCTTTGTGAATTCTCAAAAAAGGACATTATTTTTTGGGTTAATCTGGACCAAGAAAGACTTTGAACTAATCCTAAATTTTATAGCAATCTGTGGAAAATTTTATATTGATAAATGTAGATGCTCAAAGACCAAGCCTCTTTTCCTGGTGTTTCATAAAGAACTGTGTAACATTCTCTCCTCCATGAACTTCATGAAAGTAAAATATGCTGTGAGACTCTGCAAACTTATTTCTAATTTGGAACTGGTTGAAAACCCCTAGTAATGTTATTTTATTTTTACTTGTTTGTTTATTTATTTTTTCTAGTAATTTATTTTATTTCAATTTATGTTGCAATTTAGCTTTTTTTGTCACCTGTCTCTCTTTGCTGTCTGGTATTTTGTATGTGTTTAATTGCTCAACTTTGCCATTTCTATGTTGTATATTATTACTGTTTGGCTGCGTGTCCACCAAGCGTGTTTTCTGTCACCCGACCGCCCTGAACGTCTTTTTTTCAGCGCTTGTGTGCAGCACTCTGGAAAAAAAAAGTCTGTGCCCTGTATTCCAGCAACAGCTTGTCACTCTCAGCTCAACACTTCTGCTTTTCCTATAGTCAAGACTTTCTACTTATTTTTTAATAGCAGTCTCTAAATAACAATGGACAGGAAACATATTCTAGCATTAGTAGCAGCTCTGGATGCAAAATATGATGACACGGTAAACAGGAGTCTGAGTAGAGACTGTATTGGCGTCCCATGTCCGGCCCTTCTTTAATTCTGATTGGCTGCTTAGAAAGGTCTGACACTGATGAGCTCAGCTGCAGTCTGAAAAGCTGAACTTTTTTCAACGCTGAGCACCTTGAGCGCTGCGACAAAAAATGGCCACCGCTCAAAGTGTTTCAGCGCTGAGCAGCGCTGGACTACATAGAGAATGAAGAGAAAGCAGTTGCCCAGAGCGGAAAAAACACGTTTGGTGGTCACGCAGCCTAAATAATAAAAAAAAAAATGGAAGTAAAGACATGAACGTGCATCATAGGGGCACATTTGATTGGTTAGACTGATTGTAGATGTCTTTGAGTGTAACTTGAGGACAAAGTTGATTGGCGAAATTCATGGAAAATGACGATGATTGGCCAAAATTGCGGGAAAGTTGCAGTGATTGGACAAAGTTGCAGGGTCGTGCAAAAGTGGCGGTGATTGGCTGATTTTGCAGGAACTGGCACGATCGCAACATCGCAAAATCCTGGAGGGACTGTTTACCATACAACTTTATATGACTTTGTATGGCTTATTTGTCGGGACGGTGCTGCGGCTGATGGATGTGCATAGGAACATGTTCATGCTATGCTGTGTAGTCAGTCAAAACATGTGGCCAACAACTGCATTTTCAAACAAATGGTAAGCAAATTGTAAACACTGATTTTACTTAGCAACTTCCATAGCTTGCTGTTTTCATGACTTATAGGTTGCAGGTGAGGCAACAATTTAGATTTATGTGCTGTGATCTTGTACATTCCCAGGAGAATAAATTTCTGCCTAAAGGTGTTCTGAATTCAGATGTGGATTTTGATCTGCTGACTGCTAAGCTGCTAACCCGTATGAAAGAACTATATGGTTGGAGCAGATGGTTAATTATGGAAAAAACAAGCCAACAAATATTGGCAACACCATCAAACCGCCACTACCGATAATGCAAAAAAAGTTGGGTTCATGCAATTGTTTTGGTGTTAAAGTCTGATCCTAACTGCAATTAGACATCAGATTAGGCTACAGTTTCATCAAATCATCAAGTGTTTTGCAGGGTGACAGGAGTGAATCTTTGTGTGAGCTGCTGTTGTTGCACATCTGTCTGAATGTTTGCCGTCTTGTGCATTCTGGTTTTCTACTGACCAAACAGTAGTTATTTAAGACAATACAGCCATTCTGTCAGCTTGAGGCAGTTTGCTTTGACTTGAAAATCAATTTAACCACAAGGTGGATAAGCAAGTCCAACAGAGAGACAGTCTTTCAGTCTAAATTTTAAAGTAAGAACTTGCTGTCACTTCTGAACAGGGCCAGATTAAGGAGGGTGGGGGCCTCTGAGCTAGAGAGAATTTTTGGGCTCCCCGCCACTGAAATATGGTAAATAGTATTTATGGTCCACATGCTTCTAGACAAGTTTAGTGACTACTAGGGAAATCCAGTCATTGTTTTTTTTTTTCCACATTGGTCTTTGGTTTTAAATTTGGTATCCAGATTTCCCCCACCCTCACCCTGGGTTTGATTTTAATAAAGGTAAATTACAAGTTTGCCTTAACTAAATTTACAGAAAAAAAAATTGCAAAGTTGAGAGAAAAAAAAAATCCCACAATTTTTTTTTTAAAAAAAGGTAGCAATTTCTCAATGAAGCCACAATTTATGAAAAAAGTCACAAATGTACATGAATAAATGTACAAATATATAAAAAATAAAGCATCAAATTTACATGACAAAAATTGCACATTTATAAAAAGAAAGTACTAAAATTTACAAGAAAAGCTAATTTAGGAGAAAAAAGTAGCAGCTTAATGATTAAGTCACAAATTTACAAAAAAATACAATAGAAATACCTTAAAATTTGCCAAAAAAGCTGTAAAGAAAAATCTTTTTTAATTAAAAAATTCATATTTATACCAAAAATATAAAATTAAGAAAAAAAATGATATTAAATTTACAAGAAAAGCTGCAAATTTATGAAATTTAAAAAAAGTTCTTTTACAAGAAAAAGTTCTCAGTTTTAAAGAACAGCTACAATTCTGAAAAAAAAAAGATGCTAATGCAGTTTACTGAGGGAGAATAAAGACCGTACAGTATATTTTGCTATTTGCTCTAGAGTGCTCCAAAAATTCCAAGCCCCAAAGTAGGTATTCTGGACAGCCATAGCGACTACTCTTTCCCTGTGATTTGACTGGTAAGTCAGGCAACAATGAAGACATGTCAGTAGCTGGTGAACTACTTAGAATGCACTCAACCGAGATGCAGAACCAAGCCTTTTGCAGCTCAAGAGTTTTTAAACATTGAGATTTGACCTTGTGAGCCCAAAACTATAGTCAGAGGTCTGTGTACCAAGTTTGGTGACCCTAGCTTTCATTGTTCTTGAGTTAAAGTTTATATGGAAATTTTGACCTCGACCTTTGACCTTGCAATCCCAAAACCATAGTCACAGTTCAGGGTCACAGGGTGAACCTGTGTACCAAGTTTGGTAAGCCTAGCATTACTTGTTCGATAGTAAAAGGGCATAGAGAATGTAAATGCCGACCTTTGATCTTCTGACCCCAAAACCACAGTCAGAGGTCAGGGTCTCAGGGTGAACCTGTGTACCAAGTTTAGAGACCATAACTTTAGTTGCTGTTAAGATATAGTTTGTATGGTATTCTGACCTTGACCTTTTAACCCCAAAAGTATAGCCATAGGTGCTAGTCCCAAGGTCAACCTGTGTACCAAGTTTGGTGGCCGTACTTTCATTAACTGTCAAGTTAGAGCATGGACATGTCGGCCATGCCACACATGGCACCAACCGCACTCCCCACGCCACCTCATCGACATGGATAATGAATGATAAGCAAAAAAATGGATGTCAACTGATTGGAAAAAAAAACTTAACTGTCCTGGTAACCCCTTGCTAAAGCCTGAAACAACACCTCTAATGCAGTGAAATCCTTAATAAGTAGGTTCAGGTTCAGGTTCCTTTATTTGTACCCGTAGGTAGATTTGTTTTGCAGTCAGGTGACATCCTTTTGGACACATATTTACAAAACACAATTACATTCAACATGAACACAAACACTGGCACACATGAAGCTGACTATAAACACGATTAAAGTACTCAAGGCTCCACCAATCAGGACACAAGACAAAGAGATATTACAAAAAAAAAAAGAGATATGAGAGAAGGTTCAGTAAAAAGTTAAAAGCTAAATCAAAGAGGTTAAAAACTCAATAAAAGTCTAAAACCCAATAAAAGATTTAAAACTCAAATAAAAAACCTACAAAAATAAATTAAAAAATAAAATTAATAAATAGATAACTAAATTATGTGCAATATATTGTTACATTTTGTTCAACTCTTTAACAGCAGCAGGAACAAAGCTGTTATTGTAGCACTGGGTTTTACAATTTGGGACAACAAACCTCCGTCTGGGGGGAAGAAGCTGAAAGTGGCAGTGCAAAGGGTGGGAGTCATCGTTTATAATGGAGGTAGGAATCCTCTGTACCTGTCTTGTGTACAGGGATGTCAGGCTCAGCTGTGACTCACCAAGCAAACAACTGGACCATCTAACTACTTGGTCTAAGGATTTCCTCTGTTTCAGTTTTATCTGAGCAAACCATGACACTAAAGAAAAGGATAAAACAGATTCAATAAAAGCCCAATAAAACATTATGGTTCAGTCAATATGAAAGTGTGCAAGTTTCCTTAAACAATGCAAATGTTGCTGACCCTTTTTGCACACCCTTTAACCATTTGCACTCCGTTGTTCCGTGGGCGGGCAAGTCTCTGCGTCCTAGGGCGCACGAGGGCGCACGAGAGCGCCCTTGTGCGCATGACGCATGATAAGGATATTGATGGTGGTGGTGTAGGTGGTGTGGCCTCCAAGCGCCACTGAAAAAAAATCTGCAAACACAGCCGCGAACAGATTAGTTCATCTGATTGACCTCTCATTCGACTAATAAGAGCCTTGAATTGGGTTTCTGAAACCTTGAAGAACCAATGAATGAAAATCTAGGAAGGAGGACCCGCCTCCCAACGCTTTGAACGCAGTGAGCCAATTGAAGCAGAGAAGTTCGTGAGCTGTTTTTTTTTAAGGCTGGGTGAAGACTGGCTGCTGCAGCGGATCAAAAAAGGACACAGGAAGAGCTCCACAGACCCAGCAGCATGGAGACCATCCACAAATGCAACCTGTGTGACAGGGAGTGCCATTCGTGGATCGGCATGTTCGGCCACAGGCGGTGCTTATTTTGTATTGGTTCCAGCAGAGTAGACGTTATGATTTCTTCCATGGTCATCATAGACAGACGGAGGCTGACGACGAAGGCTGAGTGACACACACGCCTTCGCCAGTCTTTTTTTAATTACTACTGTTATTTGTTTTGAAAAATCGTTCGCCAAAAACCGCAATCACGGAAGCACAAAACCGCAATAATGGAATTATGTTTTGATCGAGTCGCGAGACCAGAACCAGAGCGGACCAGCGTCGCGTTCGTCTGACAATGAGGAAGACAAGTTCGCCAAGACTCCGCTGTGAAGAGGTAAGGTGTTATAAGCTAAATTATTCTCTATCCCTGAAAATTGTAATCCAAAATGACTTTTGACCGATCAGTAAATTACAGCTGTGCGGTTCACAAAGTCTGAAGTTCGTGCGCCGCGGTACAAGGGGTTGCTCGCAGTGTACAGGCTGTGAACGCCCCCCCACCCCCGCTATTCTTCTGCAGCGAGGGGGGGGAGCCGCGGTGACTGCACTGCTGTCCTACATCACCACATAAGGCTAATCCGTTGTGTAGCGATGGCTAAAGTCCATCCTCTGTAGCGAGCGGGGGGGGGGGAACAACCCCCCCCCACACACACACAGTAGCGGGGGGGGGGGGAGCCGCTGTGACAGCGTTGCTGTGGAAACATGCAACGAGTGTAATCTGTCATGTAGCGAGGGCCGAACTCTGTCCTTGGTAGCGGGGGGGGGACGACCCCCCCCCCACACACACACACAGACACAGCCCTGAGCGTAACCTTTCCTTTAAGCCTAAAATGAAGCTTCTACATTGAATCATTCAAAAGTTACAGACGTTTTTCCAAACTGTGCCATTTGGCACAATTTGGCACAGTTCCAAAACGCCTGGGAACAGCCTGAGAACAAAGCTGTGTAAAATATTCATTTTTTGTGGTATTGTTACCAAATTTGGATCTCAGCTGGATAACACTTGGTTCTACATTTCTGTTGCATTTTCCAGCCGGATCGGACAGCTCTGTGTTATTTACAAGCATTTGTATCCAAAAAAACAGTGTCCAAATTTTTTTTCTTCAAGTTCAGTATGTTTAGATGACTGTGACTCAGTGGCCGGAGCACGTAGAGAGATTATGTTTTTTTTGCCAAAAAATTCAAAGTGTTTTCTTTTAAATGAGACCAACCCCATGAAGATGCTGCAAAGGGTTGAAGAACAGCTTTCGATTTACTTTGGGCACGTTATTTTTTGGCATTTTTAGGAAAATTGCCCGGAGTGCAAGTGGTTAACAGTTCCCTTCAAAGTTTAAATTACTATCAATGATCATCCAAAGATATTTGTAAGATTGCACATATTCAATGGTCTGGCCTTTTAGTAAAGTGACTTTGTGCCTGGGAGTTTTCCTCCTAAAGTCAATAATCATATCTTTAGTTTTTGTCGTATTCAGCTGCAGGTGGGAATCCTCACACCAGTGAACAAAATCAACTACTGGGCCGTGGCCGCTCTCACCATCCTGAAGGAGACTAACAATAACTGAATCATCAGCATACTTTATAATATGTCTGTTGTCATGTTTGCTCTGACACATGTTTGGGTACAGGATGAAGAGTAGTGATGACAACACACACCCCTGCGGAGAGCCAGCAGAAGAACCCTTTTGGTCAGACAATGTACCATTGACCCTTATTCTATGTCCTGTTGGTTAAAAAATCCAGAATCCAACCCACCAGATTATTACTCAAATCAAATTGTTGCAGGAGCCTTTTAACTAAAATGTGAGGTTGGATTGTATTAAAAGCAGAAGAAAAGCCCACAAATAAAAGCCTGGCATGTATCCCATTAAAATCCAGATGTTTAAAAAGCATGTTAAGCAGAGTGACAGTGGCATCCTCCACTCCTCTGTGAGGCTTGTAGGCAAACTGCAAAGGATCCAATGCATGCTCAGTCTGCTTTAGGACCTCAAATCTGACCAGTTTTTCAAAAATTTTCATTAAAATTGAAGTCAAGGCAACTGGTCTAAAATTATTTACCATTTTAGGACAGCTGGATTTTGGAACAGGGACAACCACGGCATTTTTCCAGACCTTAGGCACATGTTGTGTACCTAAGGTCTATATCTTAAACCTATATAAGGTCTATACCTTTTACCTATATAAGGTCTATACCTTTTACCTACAGTATATAAGGTCTATACCTTATACCTAATAGTGGTACATTGTACCACTATTGATTAAGAAATTGTGCATCGATGTTCTTTTATTTTAACCTCTAAAAGTGCTGGTAGATGGACCAATTAAAATCATCTAATTTCATCACTTGATTTCTTTTGGTCTGATATAAACCTCAAAGACAGCGACTTGAATGGCAGGAAAATATGACTCCTTGAAGTTGCAGGTCTGCATTCCTCTTACAAAAACAAATCCAACACCTGAATGTTGTTTCTTGCACCCAAACCCAGCTGAGGGTGTTCAACAAACATCATCTCTTCCCCTGTTTTCTGTGAACAAAGCTGCACTGGCCAAAGCTAACTCAGGCGTGAGCAGTCGCCTCCTCATCCACGCAAGTAGACAGCAGCCGCTAAATGAGATTCAGATGCCAGTGAAATCTAAGCAGAAATGAAAGGATCTGTAAAGCTTTTATTTGAAGTCAATTCTGCTGAGGGAAAACACACCGTCTGAAAACCTGCTTTGATCTTGGTATTGAGAACCTGAACTTAACTACAGCTCAAAGGCCCGGCTGTCTGTGTTGGCTGTGATATGCATCAAATCAACCATGGTGGCAGCAGGTGGACAATTTGTAGAAAGAGATAGCTCAATTTTTGCTTTAAATAAAAAAAAAAATCTGGCTGGAATATTGAAAGTCACATCAAGTGTGCTTTGGGCTGATTTGGTGTGAGATGAGTGAACTGCAGGGGGTCTTGGGGGGCACTGGTCAAAGACAGAACAAAGAGAGGAAGAGTAAAAAAACAGGCTTTTTCAGATCTCAGTTAGAAAGGTAATCAGTATGCTCAATGAGAGACGCTTTAATGAAGAGTCCTCTATACAGAGGCAGTACAGCAGTTTCCCCATCAGCAGCTGTAGTTTCCTGGAGAAAGCTGGACAAGCTTTTTGCAGTGTAGATGGGCACACTTGGCCGGGTTCCTGGGTGACAACACCATGAACTCCCATATCTTATGAACCCACATTTGTCCATATGCAACCACACATGCAGACAAAAACAAGGTACTCAATTAAAAACAATCTTGTTTTCTCATTTAAAAACTGTTGGCTATTTTGTATCACATGAGGTCTTGGTTGCACCATAAGATTTTTAAAATTTTAACAGATAGCGTGACAACTAAAAAATGCTGCTTTAACAGTTTTGTTCCTGTAGTGTGTGGAGTATAGTGAGAAAAACAGCAGACCACACTAACTCCATTCACAGAGCAGAGTCCCAACCAGTGTTGCCAGATTTTGTATGACAAACAATGTACACTTTCAGGGCCCTATTTTGATGATCATCCGGGGACTTTTCTGGCAGACTTTCTGCCATATGCCAGTATTTTTGTTAGTTTCTTTCAGCGCATTGTCTTGTTTTTTTATGCTTTGCCTCACGCCATCTTATTACCAGTAGACAGTGCGCCTGCTATGCACTGGGAGGTGGAGGCTCATTTCAAAGAGGTGTGGTGGCACGCGATCTAATGACCATTACTATTATTGTGCATGTCAGGATCAGAAAAAAGGTCTATCATCAGAAGTGCATTGTTTAATGCCATTTCAGTGGTGTGTTTTGAAATTACGCAGCTCCGGAGCTTATGAGGAAATGGCAGTGGTGGACCCTCAGGGCCAGCAAAGACTTCTCTGCTGGCCTGAACATTATCAGAATTACACTTACAACCTACAATCTTATACAGTATTTGTTCCATGAGGATGTATTAAATTATTCCCAATAGTCTATTATCTTCATTTTGTACCTTTTCTCTTGGTTGCACTTCCTCCAGTAGTGTAATGCATGTTAGAGTTTTTTGTCCAATCATATTTCAGCCATTTGTGTTGCCAGGGTCAAGCAAATCTGCCTTGGGCCTTCAGGAATTAACAGTGCACTCTGTAGGTTAAATTAACTGTTAAACTTATCCTGTTGCTTTAACCAATCAGAGGTCTTCTGTATGTCCAGGGGTATGCATAGAAGGCATTCAAGAATGTCGGCATTTTCACGTCTTTTGATTGGATGGTTACACTTCTCCGACAACAACGCAGAGGATCCTAGCTAGCAAAACGCTGGTGCAAGGACTTGCTTAAGCAGCTACAATATACTGTATCTGTTTAAATATAATAGCTGTTTTTCCATCCACAATGGCTGACAGGGGAGAGGAAAATGATTTGGTCGCTGATATTTTAAAAAAATCAATTTTCCAGACGGACTTTTCAAGAAAATCTGGTCATTGTGAAGAGAGGTCGGCCAACCCCGAAGCTAGCAAGCCCATCTCAGCCGGGGAAAGGATTTGTCCGTCACTTCCATTTTAGTAACGAGAAGCATCCTTGGATTACAGGCTCCGAGGAGTGCTGCAAATTTTCTCACTGGGAATGCCTGTTGTTTGTAACTGATCGAGTAGATACAGTATCTCACAAAAGTGAGTACGCCCCTGATATTTTTGTAAGTATTTTATTATATCTTTTTATGGGTCAACACTGAAGATATGACACTTTGATAGAATGCAAAGTAGTCAGTGTACAGCTTGTATAACAGTGTAAATTTGCTGTCCCCTCAAAATAACTCAACAAACGGCCATTAATGTCTAAACCGCTGGCAACAAAAGTGAGTACACCCCTAAGTGAAAATGTCCAAATTGTGCCCAAGTGTCAATATTTTGTGTGGCCACCATTATCTTCCAGCACTGCCTTAACTCTCTTAGGCATGGAGTTCACTAGAGCTTCACAGGTTGCCACTGGAATCCTCTTCCACTCCTCCACGACGACATCACGGAGCTGGTGGATGTTATAGCCCTTTTCCACTAGGGTCAGTACAGTATGTTTCGGTACGGTACGGTACGGTTTGTCCGCTTTTCCATTAGGGACTGTAACTGCTTTCAGTTCCCTTTTTCCAGAACAGTTCCTTTTTTTCAGAACCACTTGATTGAGGTTCCAAGGGTACTGGCCTGGTGACGTAAAAACACTGCAGCCCCACTGATTGGTCTGGGCGTAACGTCATGAGAGTGGGTGTAACACTGACTTTCCAGAATCACTCGTGATCTGCCATTTGCAACGATTCGTCCGTGAGCCAGCTAACAAGTGATATAATATAAACAACAACGATAGAATGGCTTCACAGAAATCAACACCGCAGTCCAGCAGAGTTTTCTGTGCGTTTTGGCTGATGAGAGAATCCAGAGGGAAACAGATGGAGCCACCCTGGGAAGTAGACGGAGCCGCCCAAACTGAATTGAATGTATGGCCGCGGGAGCACCCAACATCAGCAGTTGAAGCCGTGATATTAGGATATAGAGGATGGTGAGTGATGTGATATGCATCTTTTACGTTATTTATCCCAGCAGTGGAAAGTTCACTTTGGACAGACGAAAACTTGCTCGTGTTTAAACGATGACCTAGCTAGTTAGCCGTCAATGCTACATCCGTCCTTGTATGTTGCCTTTGTGTTGACAACATCTGATGAAATAAGCTAGTTGTAATCCTGGTTAAAAAGGTGTTTTTTTTACATGTTGCACTTTCGTGCTGTGCATGTACTTAAGTTGTGTGTATTTTCGTTGTAGTCCGACCAGGATCTGCTCTGAATGGCTATGTTTGGCACGACACAGCAATGTGTTCTGACTGGTAAGCTGCACATCTTGTTATTTATAGTCAAATCTTTTGCTTTTTAAGTTAAGGTATAGGTAAAGTGCCAAATTTAAAGCAGCACAATTTCCACTTAATTTGAAAGGGACTGAATTGAGATTTATTTGAGTGTGAATATTAATTACAGAGTAATTGAAAATGAATGGTACATCCAATAGGGCTGCACGGTGGCGCAGTGGTTAGCACTGCGGCAGCACAGTTTACCCTTGGCCGGGGGATCGTGGGTTCAATCCCAGCCCCCGACCAACAGTGATCTGTGTGGAGTTTGCATGTTCTCCCCGTGTATGCGTGGGTTTACCCCGGGATTTCTCCGGTTTCCTCCCACATGCCAAAAACATGCAGGTTAGGTTAATTGGAGACTCTAAAGTGGCCCTAGGTGTGAATGTATGTGTGAATGGTTAAGGGATAGCGCCGTATCGTGGCTGCTTCATCCATCCAGGTGGTGGATGACCCTCAATTTCCCCTCTGGGGATCAATAAAGTATACTAAATCTTAAAAAAAATCTAAAATAGCAGCCACTGTAAAATAAACCGCTTGTTAATTTTTTTTTTTTTTTTTTTTATCAGATCACTTCTGTGATCCTTTATGAGTTATAGTCATAATAGTGTATCTTGCACTTTGGGGAATGGGCGTTGTTCAGTCACCATTAGTAGTTTATATGTGTAGTTTATAGTATTTCGTCTTTAAACTCATCCAGTAAAAGAACACATTACAAATATTTGAGACCCATTGTACTGCTTCCTTTTATATTTTAGCAATACAAGCACAAAACACTACCCACACTTGAAACCAGGGCGACACAGCGGTGGCTAAACTTTTATTGATAACGTTAGTTCTCAAATACGTTTTAAACTTGCTTTAATTATCCACCACCCATTTCTGTCTTTCATCTAGGCAAGAGGAAAATGATCCACCCCAAATCGGACCCTGCCTCACTATTTACAAAGATGCAGGCTGAAGATCTGCTGAACCGGGTCCAGTGTGAGGGGCCAATCCAGTTGCTGCTCAGTGAGGCAGTGTGGCCAGTGTGTGTGACCCATTCCAATTTCTTTTTTTTACAGTTTGAATTTTGCACATTCTACATAATCTGGAATTTGCTGCTGATTGTAATAGACAATTTAGTGACTTATGTGTTTGCATCATGATTTTCTATTTTGTTTGTTAAGACACCGGTGTGAAAAGAGTCCACAGTACAGACTATTTATCAGAGACTGAAAATAATGGCTCATTTTTAAGTAAAAGTAACCAAAACAATTATTTGCTGAAGACTGTCACAAGACCATCTTGTGACGAATGTCACAAGATGGCGACCAGGATGGCCACACTTTCTCAGTGCTGAGACTAAGCCACTACTTTTTGCCAATAAAATAACCAACCTACAGCGATCGGCGCTCGTGACGGACACCCACGGGCTGAATTCCCACCACCGTAAGAAAACCGCTGGAATACCCCCTTTAATCGGGTAGAGCTGCTGCTGCTACCCGAAGCGATTGCAAAGCTAACGCTAACGCTAGTTAACGCTAGTTAGCTTAACGCTGGCCCAGTTGTGCCACCTAACTCAGACATGAAGTGACTCAGCCTCCGATGAAGACTTACCGGAGGAACTAACCGAGGCGGCAGCTGAGCGCGAGCGCGAGCCAGATCGAAGCTCAGGAGCGACGTTGGTGAGAGACGGGGGCCACCTGGACCACCCAGGCAGATGGCGGCAGGCGGCGGTGATCAGCGGCGGTGATCAGTGGAGTTCGGCTGTGCCGGCGGTGTGCGGCATAACCGCCCAGGCAGACAGCGGCAGGCGGCGGCGATCGACAGTGGTGATCAGCGGAGCTGTGCAGCGTTACTTGGCGGAGGAGCTGTGCAGGAGCTTGGTTGTGGCGGCGGCGAGCGGAGGGTCCAGCAGCGGCCGGGCTAGTTGAGGCCAAGCCGGATTCTCTGTTTATTTCTATCCACAGGTCAGTAAAATGCCACCAAAAAAAGAGGAAATGGAAGAAATCAAAAAATCTCTGAACTTTATGTCAGAAGAATTGGCCAAATTGACTAGCCAGCAGGCCAAAATAATAGGCCTAATAGAAGATGTACAAGCCCTACATTCAATAATTCA
Source organism: Pholidichthys leucotaenia (assembly GCA_020510985.1). NCBI lineage: Eukaryota > Metazoa > Chordata > Actinopteri > Cichliformes > Pholidichthyidae > Pholidichthys > Pholidichthys leucotaenia. The sequence goes on from CM035838.1 coordinate 153,706,352, forward strand.
AGAAAAAGACAAAAAAATTATGGACCTGGAGCAACGCGGGCGTCTTTTGGAGCAACGCGTCGAGGATCTCGAACAAGGTTCTCGTATTGATGACCTAGTTATAAGTGGACTAGACATCAGATATCAGTCATACGCCCATGCCGCAACAGGACTGAATGGTGAAGATGCTCCCATGAGTGAATCAGTCTCCTTAGAAAATCAAGTGCTTCAGTTCCTTAATAATAGACACATTAAGGTAGAAGCCAATGCAATTTCAGCCTGTTATGCTTTACCGAAGAAAGATCCCAAAACAAAGAAATCAATTGTGATGCGCTTTGTGAACAGAAGGGTAAAGAATGACATACTGAGGCAGGCCAAAAAGCTACAGGGAACTCAAGTTTACCTAAATGAACACCTGACAAAAAAACCCCGCTGAATTAGCACGGCAGGCACGGATGCTGAAAAAACAAAATAAGATACAGGCAACCTGGACAAGAAATTGTAGAATTTGGATTAAACTAAATGGATCACCAGAGCAAGCAAGGAGTATAATGATCAGAGATGCTACTGACTTAAATAAATACAGATGAACACCGATTAAAAAAATTATGAGTCAATGATAATCCATATTCATGCACACGATAAGAATAGTTCTTTTGATACACCATGCCAAAGTACTTTAAAAAAAAATAAGCAAAATAAACAAAAACTTATGACCGACTCGAGTATGAATGAATGAATGAATGAATGAATGAATGAATGAATTTATTTATTTCGGATAGTACATTACAGGTTAAAAGAAACTGTATAATATAACAACAAGGTCAAATTAGACAAAGACTCCTTCTACTATACAATTCCACGTGAGTTATCCGAAATGGGTGATGGCTGAAGCCGCAGCTTATATTGCCCACCCATATTCCATCCAAGAATTCAAAGGAGAAAAAGGAGAAAACAAGACAAGAGCGATTACAATTTAAAACAAGGCTAAGACAAAATATGACTGAGAGAAAAGAAAACTGAGCTAGTCTAAGTTAAGCGGTTACTATTCAAAAACAAATCTAAGACATAGTGTCACAGAGAAAAAAGAAAAACTAAGCTACAACACAACACAGGCTGGAAATGTCAATCCTTATGTGAGTTTACATGTCGTCTTGTAAATATGTTTGGAGTATTTCTTCCTTTAGTTTTTGTTTAAATTGTCCAAGCTTTGTACATGATTTTAATTTAGGTCCAAAATCGTTCCATAATCTGACACCTTGCACTGAAATACAGTGTTGCTTGGTAGTTGTTCTCACTGTAGGCTTTTGAAATATACATGTTCCTCTGAAGTGATATCGTTTCTCCCTTGTTTGGAACAACTTTTGGATATTTGCGGGCAGTGATAGATTCTTCACTTTGAACATTATTATTGCGGTTTTAAAGTCGATCAGATCTTTCAACTTGAGAGTTTTTTGTTTAAGAAAAAGTGGGTTTGTTGGTTCCCCGTAAGCTGCTTTGTTGATTATTCTAATAGCTCTCTTTTGAAGCATAAAGAGTGGATATATGTTTGTTTTATATGTATTTCCCCATACTTCATTACAATATGTCATGTATGGGAGTATTAATGAATGATACAAGGTGTATAGTGTGGGTTGATTCAGCAAATTTTTCACTCTGTGTAATATTGCAATTGATTTGGATACTTTACCTTTTATATAATTAATATGTGGCTTCCAACACAGTTTGTTATCAATTATTACTCCAAGGAATTTAGTTTCGGATACCCTTTCAATCTCTACACCATTTACACTGAGTTTGGGTACTGGGTAGTTGTGATGGTTGTTAAAGACTATAAATTTTGTCTTGCTTAAATTGAGCGTTAATTTGTTTGAATCAAACCACAGTTTCAGCTTTCCTAATTCCTTTCCGAGTGTATCCAGAAGTTGTTCCAAATTGTTTCCACTGCATAGCAGGTTAGTGTCATCAGCAAACAATATTAAGTCCATTTTTTCTGAAACTTTACATATATCATTTATATACATATTGAATAATAATGGTCCCAAAACTGAACCTTGTGGGACTCCACAGGTGACCTTCAGTAGCTCTGAGTTTTTGTTGTTAACACATACAAACTGATATCTATTCTTTAAGTAACTTCTTAACCAGGACAGTGCTACCCCTCTGATACCACAATTTTGTAGTTTCTTTAATAATAGATTGTGATCTACTGTATCAAATGCTTTTTTAAGATCCAGGAATACTCCAACTGAATACTCTTTATTTTCAATGGCTGTTGATATTTTTTCTGTAAATTCCATTAAGGCATATGCTGTTGTCCTTTTGTGTCTGAACCCATATTGCTGCTCACACAATAAATCATTCTTCAGTATGAAGTTGTCAATTCTCTCATAGAATATTTTTTCAAGTATCTTGGAAAATTGCGGTAATAGTGAAATTGGTCTGTAGTTGGAGAGTTCCCCTCTGTCGCCTGTCTTGTAAATCGGAATTACTTTAGCTATTTTCATTGCATTGGGAAATATACCTGATTGGAAAGACAGGTTACAGATATACGTCAGTGGTTTCACTATGCATTCGATAACAGTTTTGACTAGTAGCATATCAATACCATCGCAGTCAGTAGATGTTTTACTTTTGAACGATTTAACAATTTCAATGACCTCTCTTTCGTCTGTGTTCTTTATGAAGATGGTGTCTTTTACAGCAGTGTTATTGCATATTGAATCACCTGTTGGCACCGTAGTGGGTATTTCTCGGGCCAGTTTAGGTCCAATGTTAACAAAAAAATTATTAAATTCATCTGCAGGTGAAGCTATATTCACATTCGGAGTCGATTTATTATTTTTTGGAATGTTAGTTGGGTAGCTGGTATTTCTGCTTTTATTTCCAAGGATACTGTTGATTATTGTCCATGTATTTTTAATATTGTCTTTGTTTTTTTCCAGTTCTTTACTGTAATAGTCTCTTTTACTACATCTTATTATATATGTTAACTTATTTTTGTATGTTTTATACCGCTGCTCTGCTTCTTTTGTCCTTTTCTTTATGAAAGCTTTATATAATAAATTTTTCTTTTTACACGCCTTTTGTAGTCCTTTGGTTAGCCATGGTTTGTCAGTAAATTTGTGTTTAAGCTTTTTTTTAACTAATGGGCAGTTTTTTTCATAAAGAGTGGTTACAATGTTTGTAAATGTGTCATAGGCTTCATTTACATCTGATACATAGACTTCTGTCCAGTCTTGCTTCAGCAAGTCCTCTTTAAAAGAACTGATTGCGTTTGGTGATTTGTGTCTGAACGATTTTGAGATTTTTTCTGGGTTGGGCCCCGTGTGGCCATGGATAAGTGCAAAGATTGGCAAGTGGTCGCTTATATCATTTATCAATAATCCACTTTCTATTTTCTTGTCGAGAACATTGACAAACAGGTTGTCAATAAGTGTAGCAGAGTGAGCTGTGATTCTACTGGGATGTGTTATTGTGGGATATAGACTCATGCTGTACATAGAGTTCATGAACTCTGTAACTACATTTTGTTGATGTGGATTAAGTAGATCAATATTGAAATCTCCACAAATTGCTACCATTTTCTTACTAGTAATATTATTGTACAGCTCGACTAATTTATCTCTGAATGTCTCAATGCAAGTTCCCGGCGTTCTGTATATGCAGCTTATGATTAGATTTTTTGTTTTGTCTAGGTCAATCTCAACAGTAACACATTCCAGAAGCCCTGGTAGTGCTGAGGACATTTCATTTACAAGCTTACATCTATATAGGTCATCAATATACAGTGCAACACCACCACCCTTTTTTTGAGATCTGTTAATGTTAAACATCTGATATCCCTCTATTGCCATCAGGGGAGCCTGGTCTGCATTAAGCCAGGTTTCAGAGACTGCTATAGCTGTGAATTTTCTGTTTAGCTGTTTTAAATAGTCCTGAATATGTCACGCCGCGCCATTCATCAGCGGCGCCACCTGCTCACGCACCTGACAACCATCAGCGGCGAGGGATAAAGGCCGTCTCGCCCGGAGGCTCGGCCTGAAGCCGTCAGACTTCGTCCCTCACCGTTGTGAGCATACTTCCCTTCAGCGTAACCATTTTTGTAAGAAGATCGCTTACCTCTTCTCTTCAGTCTTCTCCCCTGTGCACAGGTGGATTTCCCAGCGGCGGACATCTCCTCTCCATCGCCCAATCCTCGCTGCTGCACGGAGCTCCCCAGGTGGCTGTCTTCCGGGCCTCACCCCCTTGTTGTGCCAGCTGTCCTGACCCACCAAGTAAGTCCTTCTCTCGCCATAAATTCCTCCTGTGTTGGTGTATGCCCGTCACCCTCTCCCTGTGCTCTCTCCATAGGGTTGCTCGGCTGTACGGTCACCTGCCTCTGTGCCTGGGGCAGACACCATCACCAACACATTTACATCCCGCAGACACGCACTCATTCTCCCCTGCTGTTAATAAACTCTTTGAACTACTCTAAGCCTGTGTGTGTGCGTCTCCTGAGCCGTGCGTTATGTCAGAATAGTCCTGAGTAGACATCAATTATCCCCAGCTGGAGGAAGTCATCTGACACAGAGTGAGGAAACTCAAACTCTGAAAATATGCCACTATGCTGAACATAAACCACAAGAGATGGAGAATGATATTGATCCTGATAACCACTTTTTCAATAATATTCATAACCACTGTGAATATTACACTGAAAAGCAATTCAAAAGTCAAGTGCAATTAGATGGTAAACTGTCAATAATACACTTCAATAGCAGAAGTCTTAACAAAAACTTTCCACAGATTCAGGACTATTTAAAACAGCTAGACAGAAAATTCACAGCTATTGCAGTCTCTGAAACCTGGCTTAATGAAGAACAGGCTCCCCTGATGGCAATAGAGGGATATCAGATGTTTTATATTAACAGAACTCAAAAAAAGGGTGGTGGTGTTGCACTGTATATTGATGACCTGTATAGGTGTAAGCTTGTAAATGAAATGTCCTTTGCACTACCAGGGATCTTGGAATGTGTTACTGTTGAGATTGACCTAGACAAAACAAAAAATCTAATCATAAGCTGCATATACAGAACGCCGGGAACTTGCATTGAGACATTCAGAGATAAATTAGTCGAGCTGTACAATAATATTACTAGTAAAAAAATGGTAGCAATTTGTGGAGATTTCAATATTGATTTACTGAATCCACATCAACAAAATGTAGTTACAGAGTTCATGAACTCTATGTACAGCATGAGTCTATATCCCACAATAACACATCCCAGTAGAATCACAGTTCACTCTGCTACACTTATTGACAACCTGTTTGTCAATGTTATCGATAAGAAAATAGAAAATGGATTATTGATAAATGATATAAGTGACCACTTGCCAACCTTTGCACTTATCCATGGCCACACGGGGCCCAACGCAGAAAAAATTTCAAAATCGTTCAGATACAAATCACCAAATGCAATCAATTCTTTTAAAGAGGACTTGCTGAAGCAAGACTGGACAGAAGTCTATGTATCAGATGTAAATGAAGCCTATGACACATTTATAAACATTGTAACCACTCTTTATGAAAAAAACTGCCCATTAGTAAAAAAAAGCTTAAACACAAATTTGCTGATAAGCCATGGTTAACCAAAGGACTACAAAAGGCGTGTAAAAAGAAAAAATTATTATATAAAGCTTTCCTAAAGAAAAGGACAAAAGAAGCAGAGCAGTGGTATAAAACATACAAAAATAAGTAAACATATATAATAAGATGTAGTAAAAGAGACTATTACAGTAAAGAACTGGAGAAAAACAAAAACAATATTAAAAATACATGGACAATACTCAACAGTATCCTTGGAAATAAAAGCAGAAATACAAGCAACCCAACTAATATTCCAAAAAATAATAAAACGACAAGTGTGAATATAGCTTCACCTGCAGATGAATTTAATAATTTTTTTGTTAACATTGGACCTAATCTGGCTCGAGAAATACCCACTACGGTGCCTACAGGTGATACAATATGCAATAACACTGCTGTAAAAGACTCCATCTTCATAAAGAACACAGACGAAAGAGAGGTCATTGAAATTGTTAAATCGTTCAAAAGTAAAACATCTACGGACTGTGATGGTATTGACGTGCTATTAGTCAAAACTGTTATCGAATGCATAGTAAAACCACTGACGTATATCTGTAACCTGTCTCTCCAATCAGGTATATTTCCCAATGCAATGAAAATAGCTAAAGTAATTCCGATATACAAGACGGGCGACAGAGAGGAACTCTCAAACTATAGACCAATTTCACTATTACCGCAATTTTCCAAGATACTTGAAAAAATATTCTATGAGAGAACTGACAACTTCATACTGAAGAATGATTTATTGTGTGAGCAGCAATATGGGTTCAGACACAAGAGGACAACTGCATATGCCCTAATGGAATTTACAGAAAAAATATCAACAGCCATTGAAAATAAAGAGTATTCAGTTGGAGTATTCCTAGATCTTAAAAAAGCATTTGATACAGTAGATCACAATTTATTATTAAAGAAACTACAAAATTGTGGTATTAGAGGGGTAGCACTGTCCTGGTTAAGTAGTTACTTAAAGAATAGATATCAGTATGTATGTGTTAGCAACAAAAACTCAGAGTTACTGAAGGTCACCTGTGGAGTCCCACAGGGTTCAGTTTTGGGACCATTATTATTCAATATGTATATAAACGATATATGTAAAGTTTCAGAAAAAATGGACTTAATATTGTTTGCCGATGACACTAATCTGCTATGCAGTGGAAACAATTTGGAACAACTTCTGGATACACTCGGAAAGGAATTAGGAAAGCTTAAACTGTGGTTTGATTCAAACAAATTAACGCTCAATTTAAGTAAGACAAAATTTGTAGTCTTTAACAACCATCACAACAACCCAGTACCCAAACTCAGTGTAAATGGTGTAGAGATTGAAAGGGTATCTGAAACTAAATTTCTTGGAGTAATAATTGATAACAAACTGTGTTGGAAGTCACATATTAATTATATTAAAGGTAAAGTATCCAAATCAATTGCAATATTACACAGAGTGAAATATTTGCTGAATCAACCCACACTATACACCTTGTATCATTCATTAATACTCCCATACATGACATATTGTAATGAAGTATGGGGAAATACATATAAAACAAACATATATCCACTCTTTATGCTTCAAAAGAGAGCTATTAGAATAATAAACAAAGCAGCTTACAGGGAACCAACAAACCCACTTTTTCTTAAACAAAAAACTCTCAAGTTGAAAGATCTGGTTGACTTTAAAACCGCAATAATAATGTTCAAAGTGAAGAATTTATCACTGCCCGCAAATATCCAAAAGTTGTTCCAAACAAGGGAGAAACGATATCACCTCAGAGGAACATGTATATTTCAAAAGCCTACAGTGAGAACAACCACCAAGCAACACTGTATTTCAGTGCAATGAGTCAGATTATGGAACGATTTTGGACCTGAATTAAAATCATGTACAACGCTTGGACAATTTAAACAAAAACTAAAGGAAGAAATACTCCAAACATATTTACAAGACGACATGTAAACTCACATAAGGATTGACATATCCAGCCTGTGTTGTGTTGTAGCTTAGTTTTTTTTTGTTTTTTTTCTTTTTTTTTCTCTGTCACATTTTGTCTTAGATTCGTTTTTGAATAGTAACCGCTTAACTTAGCCTAGCTTAGTTTTCTTTTTTCTCTCAGTCACATTTTGTCTTAGCTTTGTTTTGAATTATAATCGCTCTTGTCTTGTTTTCTCTTTTTTCTCTTTTGAATTCTTGGATGGAATATGGGTGGGCAATATAAGCTGAGGCTTCAGCCATCACCCATTTCGGATAACTTATGTGGAATTGTATAATAAGAGGAGTCTTTGTCTAATTTGACCTTGTTGTTATATTATTCAGTTTCTTTTAACTTGTACTGTACTATCCGAAATAAAATTCATTCATTCATTCACTATATTGCTGGATGTGCCAGTGCAGAAGACACTGCACACTTTAGTGATAGTACCAGTATATGGAGGAATTCTGGGCCATATTAGCATCTGTATTTTCTAATAATGGAATAGAAGAGAGAACCTGCAGGGTCTTGGCCCTCCATGGCACATGATTGGACACCCCTGAGTTTGGGTTTAATGGGATTTAACATTTTAACACAAACTGCTTTATAGTTCATAATTCTGTTGGCAGACTTACACCAAACCAAAAGTGATTTCTCAAACTGCTGGATTGTTCTTAGACAGCTTTTTCAATCTTTTAGTATTTATGTCACTTAGTGGTAACCTTCACACATAAAACAAAAGTGGAGACATCTGCAAAAGTACAAAGGTTTATTGTCAAAATTTCCAGGGCAATACTACATGAATACATGTATAGTTCACTGTTGATGCAGAGAATATATATTTATACAGTATCTACATGTAGTCAGCAATACTCAATATGATATATATCCAGTTAATCCATGTATTTCTCCATGTAACCTTGTGACTGCATTATTTTAATTGCTTTTAATCCTAGATCCATTTGTTTTGGCTTAAAATACATCATAATTGTTAAATATATCTTATTATATCTAACTCAGTACTGTTTACCTGTTGAAATATATATTTTACGGCTCATATACTACAATATGGCACCTGGCGATCGGGTTTGGCAGCTGATCATGTTTTGCCACGATACCACTGGCTGGAGCAGGTAAATCCCATGACGTCTCAACAGTCTCTCCATGGTTTTGACACAGATCAGAGCAATTTGTTGCACAGGAAGCTAAACATTCCTACAGACACTCTGCAGTTCTGTAACCACTTCGCGTTAGTGAAGCTGGGGTGACATCACTGTGTTGAACACTCAGACTGACGGTTTGAAGCGATATTTTTGCCACAAGAGAGCCATCTGAAACACACACACAGAGAATACATATTGTAGTACCTAACACCGATAACTTGCCAACATTACAATGTCGTATGGCGGACTTAAAAGCAAAGTAGCATTAGCAATCATTAGCTTACGTCATATGTGATGTAGATTGTATCCTCATGTCGTCCCCTTTATATTGCTCTATGGTTTCCTAAACGCTCCAGTACTTTTCCAGAGTGTGTTGTATCACCGCCTTTGCCTTCTGTTCTCCTTTTATGCCTTTATTCTGGAAAAAAAAGCCAGAGAAAGCAGACGCCTCGTATCCTGCAAGTTTGTATTTTGTGCAACGTTTCGCTTGTTTTACTCCAGTTACACTTGTTTTACGCAACGGGAGGGAGAGGGTTGCGCCGCCTCCCTGTAACTATTCCTACCCACGTCAAGTGGGACTCCATGTGCAGTGGAAACTCAAGCTGGCCAAACTGTACCGTACCAACCCGAAACGGGCCAAAGTGACCCTAGTGGAAAAGGACCTTTAGAGACCTTGCGCGCCCCCCCCCCCCCCACCTTCCGTTTGAGGATGCCCCACAGATGCTCAATAGGGTTTAGGTCTGGAGACATGCTTGGCCAGTCCATCACCTTTACCCTCAGTTTCTTTAGCAAGGCAGTTGTCGTCTTGGAGGTGTATTTGGGGTCGTTATCATGTTGGAATACTGCCCTGCGGCCCAGTTTCCGAAGGGAGGGGATCATGCTCTGCTTCAGCATGTCACAGTGCATGTTGGCATTCATGGTTCCCTCAATGAACTGTAGCTCCCCAGTGCCGGCAGCACTCATGCAGCCCCAAACATGACACTCCCTCCACCATGCTCGACTGTAGGCAAGACACATTTGTCTTTGTACTCCTCACCTGGTTGCCACCACACACGCTTGACACCATCTGAACCAAATAAGTTTATCTTGGTCTCATCAGACCACAGGATATGGTTCCAGTAATCCATGTCCTTAGTCTGCTTGTCTTCAGCAAACTATTTGTGGGCTTTCTTGTGCATCATCTTTAAAAGGGGTTTCCTTCTGGGATGACAGCCATGCAGACCAATTTGATGCAGTGTGCGGCGTATGGTCTGAGCACTGACAGGCTGACCTCCCCACCCCCCACCCCTTCAACCTCTGCAGTAATGCTGGAAGCACTCATACGTCTATTTTCAAAAGACAACCACTGGATAGGACACTGAGCATGTGCACTCAACTTCTTTGGTCGACCATGGTGAGGCCTGGTCTGAGTGGAACCTGTCCTGTTAAACCACTGTATGGTCTTGGCCACCATGCTGCAGCTCAGTTTCAGGGTGTTGGCAATCTTCTTATAGCCTAGGCCATCTTTATGTAGAGCAACAATTATTTTTTTCACATCCTCAGAGAGTTCTTTGCCATGAGGTGCCATGTTAAACTTCCAGTGACCAGTATCAGACAATGTGAGAGTGATAACACCAAATTTAACACACCTGCTCCCCATTCACAGTTGAGACCTTGTAACACTAACGAGTCACATGACACCGGGGAGGGAAATGGCTAATTGGGCACAATTTGGACATTTTCCCTAGGGGTGTACTCACTTCTGTTGCCAGCGGTTTAGACATTAATGGCTGTGTGTTGAGTTATTTTGAGGGGACAGCAAATTTACACTGTTATACAAACTGTACACTGACTACATTGTATCAAAGTGTCATATCTTCAGTGTTGTCCCATGAAAAGATATAATAAAATATTTACAAAAATGTGAGGGGTGTACTCACTTTTGTGAGATACTGTACTTGGAGCCAGACAGGGTTTGCAAACTTGAGCTGTCTAACCAAGGCAGCACTGAGACACCAAAGCACAGCCGCCAGCTGGACACTTACAAACAACAGTACTTTTAAACCTTTGGGGAAACAAGAGTGGATCTGCAGCTCAACAAACAAGTGTGCAGGGAAATGGAGCTCCACAACAAAAAGGTAAAGATTTTTCAAACCAAAATTTTATAATTAGTTATCTTTAACATGCTTTGTGTGGACGGCTATTTTTATGGCGCTTGGTATGAACAGCACTTACCGTAAATCGATTAGATCCCCACTGAAGGCCTAGTTATAAAATACACGGTCCGCCACTGGGAAATGGCATGTGCTGGGATCTTCTTTTATTTTAATGGAGAGAATTGTAACAGTCATGATATAATCACCCCATCATTTTTTCCCATATTTTTATTAAATTTTATATACAATACTGCTTTATGTTTGGTAACAAAATATTGTACAGAGTTGCTGTAAAACACTGAACAGAACAACACAAACAAAACAGAAACAAAGCTCCTTATTTTAACAAATGGTAATCCAGGCCAAGCATAAAAACAATATGTTTTAGCACCTTGGGGGAGCCAGATTATTTAGCATCTCAGACAAGAGACAGTGGATAAACATGGGAGAACAATGCTCAGGAGATTCCTGGCGAGATAGCAGGAAGGAGTCAAGGACGAAGGGGGTTGAATGCAGTGTGATGCAAATGTCATGTGTGTGGAGAAATGCCATGAAACTTAAGAGGAGAGTGCCTGCTGAAATGTTCAGTCTGTTCTGTGCTAGAGAGATGTGAAGTGTGTAATAAACTGTGTGTCATGAGCTCGACTCTTATTTCACACACTCCACACTGGTGACCCAAGACATATTATGGAACATGAGGCAAGATCCCCGGAGCCGGCCAGGCCAGGAAGCTACAGCGAGGCGGCAGCCATCCCACAGACAGCCCGGACTGGAACCTCCAGCCACGCGTGTGCGGTTTCAGTCAAGCTACCGGATTTCTGGCAGCACAACCCGTGCTCTTGGTTCCACCTCACCGAGGCCCAGTTCGCCCTCCGGGGAGTAAAGGCAGACGTCACCAGATTCTACCATGTGGTCGCAGCGCTGGACGCCCACACAGCTCAGCAGGTAGCGAGCCTGCTCGATCAGCCACCAGCAAGAAGCAAATATGAGGCACTCAAGGCTGCGCTCATCCAGTGCTACACGCTCTCGGACTGTGAGAGAGCGGAGAGGCTCCTGATGCGGACCAAGTTAGGAGATGGTTCGGCCGTAGACCTGATTGAGAAGATGCTGGCGTTAATGGGCACGGACGACGGGCACTTTCTGTTTGCCCACCTCTTCCTCCAGAACGTTCCGACAGTGGCGAGAGCAGTTCTGGCCAATTCGCCGTTGCTGGCCGCGCGCGACTACCGAGAGCTAGCCCAGGAGGCAGACCGGATCATCCTCACCACCAGGGCGATCACAGTCAACGCGGCAGCGGCGGAGCCCAGCAAGACGACCAGAGGAGGCGAGGAGCCACCGACGGTAGCAGCAGCGGGGGCCAAGGAGCGCCAGAGAGACACGCTCTGTTTCTACCACCGCCGCTTCGGAGAGAAGGCACGCAGATGTGCACCCCCGTGCCAATTCAAGTGCTCGGGAAACGCCAAGACCGGGGGTTGGTAGCAGCTGCGACCCTCGGTGAAGAGAACAAGCTGCTCTACTTGACGGATGCACGCTCGGGGAGGCGTTTCCTCGTGGACACCGGAGCCCAGAAGAGTTTCATCCTGCCGACCTACGCTGACTGGCTGGCAGGACCTAGCAGCCCCGAGATGTTGGCAGCAAACGGCTCGGATATTAAGACCTTTGGTGAGAGGACTCTGCTCTTATCTCTACATGGCCGTACATATGAGTGGACTTTTGTTGTAGCAGCACTGAACTACCATATCCTGGGGGCTGATTTTCTGTGTGCACATGGTTTACTGGTTGATGTTGCTAACAGGCGCCTGGTTAATGCACTGTCTTTTAACTCTCCCCCTGTATAGCTCGAGTGACCCAGCCAACAGCACAAGCCAACGTCACAGCTACAGGCGGTAAGTTCCACACACTGCTCACTCAGTTCCCAGCACTCACGGTCCCGACGTTTTCCGCGGCCATCGCTAAACACGGGGTGGAGCACTTTATCACCACCACTGGGCCGCCCGTTTTTGCACGACCTCGGCGCTTGGACGCAGCTAAACTGGCCATAGCGCGCGAGGAGTTCGCCAACCTGGAAAGGTTGGGCATCATCAGGCGCTCGAACAGCCCATGGGCATCCCCGCTACACATGGTCCCTAAGGCTGAGGGCTCGTGGCGACCGTGCGGGGATTTCCGCAGGTTGAACAACGCCACAGCGCACGACCACTACCCAATTCCCCACATACAGGATTTTTCCGTTCACCTTGCCGGAGCACGCATTTTTTCCAAAATAGACCTGGTCCGCGGTTACCACCAAGTCCCAGTGCGCGCTGAAGACATACCCAAAACAGCGGTAATAACTCCGTTCGGTCTATTCGAGTTCCTGCGCATGCCATTCAGGTTAAAAGGAGCGGCACAGACGTTCCAGCGCATGATGGATGCAGTGCTGAGTGATCTCCCGTTCGTGTTCGTCTGCCTGGACGATATACTGGTAGCCAGTGCGTCTGAAGACGAACACGAAACCCACCTCACGATGGTTTTCCGGAGGTGGGAGGAGCACGGGTTAATAATCAACCAGGTGAAATGCCAGTTCGGCGTGACGGAGATTGATTTTTTGGGGCACTGCGTCTCTCCGGAAGGAGCGATCCCGCTGCCCGACAAAGTGCGCGCCGTGGCAGATTTTCCCCGGCCTCAGACCGTCAGGGCGCTGCAGGAATTTTTGGGGATGGTGAACTTTTATAACCGTTTCCTTCCCTGCGCGGCGCAGCTCATGCAACCATTGAACGCCGCGCTCAAGAAACAGAAACCCGAGGATAGGGTCGAATGGACCCCGGAGCGAGAGCAGGCGTTCTCGGAAGTTAAAGCAGCCCTGGCAAACGCCGCACTGCTGGCGCATCCGGACCCGGCGGCCCGCATAGCGCTCACCACCGACGCTTCAGACGTGGCCATAGGAGCTGTCGTGGAGCAGCGCGTCGCCAGGGCTTGGCAGCCGCTCGCCTTTTTCAGCAGAACTTTACGCGACAGCGAACGTAAATACAGCGCGTTCGACAGAGAGTTGCTGGCTCTCCACCTGGCCATATGCCACTTCCAGTTCTGGCTGGGAGGGCGCAGCTTCACCGCGTTCATGGACCACAAGCCGCTAACATTCGCGATGGCCAAGGTTTCAGAACTGTGGTCGGGCCGGCAGCAGAGACAGCTGGCCGCGATCTCAGAGTTTACTACCGATATTCAACATGTGTCGGGTAAACTGAATGTGGTGGCGGACTGCCTCTTGCGCGCCGTGGTGGCCCCGGTCTGCGTGGGGATAGATTACGCAGCCATGGCCGCGGAGCAGATTAGCGATGCAGACGTGCGCGCGCTCCAGTCTGGACCAACAGGGTTAAGGCTGGAGAGCAGGGTGCTGCAAGATGGCGGCCTCCCCCTAATCTGCGATGTTTCCACGGGTCGCCTGCGTCCGGTGGTCCCGGTCGCGTGGCGCCGCCGCGTGTTTGAGTCGGTTCACACTCTGGCGCACCCAGGAGTGCGCGCGTCGGTCAAAATGGTGGGAGAGAAGTTTGTGTGGCCGAGCCTATGCAAACAAGTGAAAGAGTGGGCTGCAGCCTGCGTGGCGTGCTAACGAGCCAAGGTACACAGACACACGAAGGCTCCCTTGGAGCCGTTTCGTATCCCGGCTAAGAGGTTCGACCATGTTCACGTGGACCTCGTGGGCCCCCTCCCGCCATCACAGGGGTGCACGCACCTCCTGACAGTGGTGGACCGCACCACGCGCTGGCCAGAAGCAGTCCCGCTGGTGGCAATCACGTCCGCAGACGTAGCGTGCGCTTTTTTAACAGCATGGGTGGCGCGTTTTGGAGTCCCGTCAGACATTACGTCCGACAGGGGCCCTCAATTTGTTTCCGAACTCTGGTCCGCGATGGCCCGCAGCCTGGGTGTTACAATTCACCGCACAACCGCGTACAACCCACAGGCCAATGGGTTATGCGAGCGTTTTCATAGATCACTGAAAGCAGCACTCAGGGCTTCATTGACGGATGCAAATTGGGTAGACAGGCTGCCGTGGGTTTTATTGGGGTTGCGCTCCGTGCCGAAAGAGGATCTGGAAGCTTCCCCGGCAGAGCTCGTTTTTGCGCAGCCCCTACGGCTGCCCGGGGAATTTCTGCCAGATAATCCCGTGTCGGGCAGCTGCCTGTCTCAGCTTTTGTAGCGTAGCGCAAACACAGGCACGCTGCCGGGCCCTGCCCACCACAGTTTTCCGCGTGTTTTCGTGCCTAAAACTTTGAAGAGCGCGGAGTTCGTGTTTGTCAGACATGACGCCCACCGCCCTCCATTGCGCCCACCCTATGATGGACCGTTCAGAGTGTTGGAAAAGGGGATAAGCATTTTTTGCTAGACTTGGGGGGTAGGTGGGAAAAAATTGGCATAGACAGACTCAAACCCGCTTTCGTTGTGGCGGACGAGCAAGTGCTGTTGGCTAGGGCCCCTCGGCGTGGAAGACCCCCACGGAGAGCTCCCCAGGGAAACGATTCACCAGAGCAGCCACACGGACAGACCGAAGTGCCCCCCCCCCCCCAGTCACAACCCACCCGCAGTCAGACACACTCCCGGCAGCCCCCCACCGGCACAGCAGCGCCACGGAGGTGGTAAACCCCAGTTACAGCAGATACAGGAGGAGATGGAAGCCCAAACAGCATGTGGACTGATATTCTATTGTTCTATCACAGCATGTGGACTGTTATTCTATTGTTCTATCTAAGATGCTGGGGGGGGGGGAGTTTAGCACTTTGGGGGAGCCAGATTATTTAGCATCTCAGACAAGAGACAGTGGATAAACATGGGAGAACAATGCTCAGGAGATTCCTGGCGAGATAGCAGGAAGGAGTCAAGGACGAAGGGGGTTGAATGCAGTGTGATGCAAATGTCATGTTGTGTGTGGAGAAATGCCATGAAACTTAAGAGGAGAGTGCCTGCTGAAATGTTCAGTCTGTTCTGTGCTAGAGAGATGTGAAGTGTGTAATAAACTGTGTGTCATGAGCCCGACTCTTATTTCACACACTCCACAATGTAATTAAAAATTTTTTCCCATAAGACAAAATTGAAAAATAAGTACAGGTTAAAAAAAAAAATTAAAAATATAGTAACAGAAAGGGTGGATTGGGCCCGATATGGGGTAATCAATATTTTACACCAGGGAGAGCGGATGCTGTATTTAAATTATGGAATTTAAAAGGGATTCAAAAGATTCAAGACTTATATTTGTCACGTTCAGAGAATATAATGTCTTTTGAAGAACTGAGGGTCAAATTTAATCTTAATAGAACACATTTTTTTTAAAATATCTTCAGCTTAGGAATTTTATTCAATCAAATCAAAATATTGTTCTCACCCGACCTACTTATTCATCCTTGGAAAAAATTTTGACGAAAGATAGTAAGAGAAAGGGTATTATTTCAGAGTTTTATAACTCATTGACACTATCCTCAAGTGAAAACTCACAGAAAAGAATGAATTATTGGAAAGAAGACCTGCAAATTGAAATTTCAGAGGAACAATGGGAATTGGCTTGCACAGAAGCTCAAACCAAATCAATAAATGTACGTCTTAAATCGATACATTTTAAATGGTTAATGCAGATGTAAGTTACACCGGTGGAGTTAAATAGATATAACAAAAACATACCAGATACGTGCACAAAATGTATGGAAAGTAAAGGAACCCTATTTCATTGTTTATGGGAATGTAGAAAAATTAGAATGTTTTGGGAAGAGGTGAGGGTAACAATTGAAAAAATAATTTCAAAACAATTCATATTGAACTCTAAATTGTTTTTGTTGGGTCTGTATCCAGAAAAGCATAATTTTAATAAGAGTGAAAGAACATTCATAGACCTCAGCTTGCTTAATGCCAAAAAATGTATTGCACTATTGTGGAAAAAGACTCATAGACCAGATGTGACTCAGTGGCTCAGACAGATGTTAACAAACCTTCCACTAGAAAGAATAACATACATGTTGAAATCAAAGGAAAATGTGTTTGAGAATATATGGAGACCTTTCATTGATTATGTAAAGAAATTAAACATAACTTCTGAAGAGGAAGGTGAATGATGTGTGTGTACCTTGTAAATTCCAAATTGGTGAATGTATAATATGTATACCTATGTAATGGATTACCTAGGCTAAACAGAGGAGCATTGTTTGACTTGCTTTTGTTAATGGTTGTTGGTGTTTTTAGTATATTTTTTTTCTTTTATTTTTAAATTACTTTAGTGTTAGTGTTTGATTGTTTGTGTCATGTTTGTTAAAAAAGGTTCAATAAAAATATTGTGGAAAAAAAAAAAGAAAGGATGGATTGGGGATATAAAGGAATAACTAAAGGAGGGAGCAGTTTGGGGGGTGGGGTTATTCATTCCCTTGTTCATGTGTTATGTCTAAGTACTTAACATACAGTGCATCCGGAAGGTATTCACAGTGCTTCACTTTTTCCCCATTTTGTTATGTTACAGCCTTATTCCAAAATGCATTAAATTATTTTTTTTCCTCAAAATTCTACACACAATACCCCATAATGACAACGTGAAAAAAGTCTTTTTGAGATTTTTGCAAATTTATTAAAAATAAAAAACTAAGAAATCACATGTACATAAGTATTCACAGCCTTTGCCATGAAGCTCAAAATTGAGCTCAGGTGCATCCTGATTCTACTGATCATCTTTGAGATGTTTCTACAGCTTAACTGGAGTCCACCTGTGTCATGACTCGCCGCTCATCAGCGGCGCCAGCCGCGCGCACACCTGCTCCTCGTCAGTGGCGAGGTATTTAATCCACTCTGCCCTGGGCTTCGGCCTGAAGCCGTCTCTCAACTTCGGCACCTTTTGCTACTACGGAACTCAAGCCTGCTAGCAAAGATTATCTGGGTAAGCCCCCCTTACCTCTCTCCTCTAGCCTTCCCCTGTGCACAGGTGGACTTCCCCGGCGGCGGACTTCCTCATCTCGCCGCTGTCTCTACGCTGCTGCCACAGGCACTGCAGGTCGCTGTCTCCCGGGCTCCGCCCTTGTCAGTGCCAGCCACCTGTCGTAACCAAGTAAGCCAGCTAAACCATTATTATCCTCTGTATTGGTGTGGTGCCCGTTACCCTTCTCCCTCTGCTTCCTCCCATAGGGTTGTCCGGCTGTACGGCCTCCTGCCCCCGTGCCTGATGCAGACGCCACCACCAATACATTCTTATTCCACAGACACGCAGCCACACATCCCTGTTTGTTAATAAAGCTGTTCAATCTATCCTGAGCCTGCGTGTGTGTCTGATGAGCTGTGCATTATGTCAGTACGGCTTCAGCAGAGCGGCTCGGCAGACAGCGGGCTCACACGCCGTCTTTCCACCCTCGAGGCTCGTGTGGATTCAACAGCCTATCAACAACAGGTGATACTAAATCAATTAACAATTATTACTAACCGATTAGACCGCTTGGACCCCCAGCAGCCGTTCCCCTCGGCTCGTCCGGGTGGCGCAGCTCCTGCGGCTCCGGTGGCTGCCCAGCTCACCCCGGGTGCGCCAGCACGGCTCACACCAATCCCCACTCCTGCTCGCTTTAGCGGTAAGCTTGGTGGAGCTCGGGGTTTTATCATGCAGTGTGAGTCCGTGTTCCTTCGCGTTCCCGGAGACTTTCCCTCAGACCATAGCAGAATTGGCTACATTGGTAATCTCCTGGAGGGTCGTGCGCTTACCTGGGCTTACGCCATTATGGTGAAGCCCAGCTAAGCCACCCTCACCTATGGCCAATTCGTGCGACAATTTCTGGAAGTGTTCGATCATTCGCGTTTGGACAGTGTCCAGGTCAACCGCCTTCTCGGCCTCCAACAGGGGAGCCGATCGGCGGCCGAATACGCGATCGACTTCCGGGTTACCGCGGAGGAAGTTGGTGGGAAGAGCGTGCGCTCTGCGGCATCTTCCTCCGCAGCCTAAACTCTGGTCTGAGAGATGAGCTGGCCGGCCGGGATATCCCAGAGACGCTGGCGGAGCTGATTTCCCTAGCCATCAGCTTGGATAACAGGCTGCGCGAGCGCGCCTCAGAGCGGAAGCAGTCTTCTTGCTCGCGGGGCGCCTCTGCGCGCTTGCCCTAAGCTCGCCGCCTGGCGTTGCCGCCGCCGGAGGTCTCCGAGGAGTCGGAACCGATGGTGACGGGCCGGACAAAGCTCCCCCTGGCGGAGAAACAACGCCGCCGTGACCTGGGCCTTTGCATGTATTGCGGGGGTAGCCAGCACACGGTGGAGTATTGTCCGGAGAAGCCAAACGAGGAGGTCCGCGAGTCACTGTAGGGGGCCTCGCGGAGGCTAATCGGTTAAATCCCCTCACACATTTGATGCTGCCCATCCGCTTCTGTCACAGCCTCACTGGGCACCTCACACATGCACTGGTGGATTCAGGCGCGGAGGGTAGCTTTATTTCACAGAGCCTGGCAACCCGATTGGGCATCCGTTGTCACCCCCTCGACCCTCCTCTCGCCCTGGTTAATCTCTCCCGAGTCTCCCTGGGAAAAGTGACCCACCGAACATCTCCCATTCCGGTGATCATCTCAGGAAACTACCGGGAGGATATCTCCTTCTACGTCCTGCCCACCTCGGTTACTCCTGTCATTCTCGGATACCCCTGGCTCCGCCTCCACAACCCCGCCTTGGACTGGAAGACTGGGAAAGTGTCAGCTTGGAGCACCTTCTGTATGGGCACCTGTCTCCAATCCGCTGCCTGCGCCCCGTCCTCGCCTCTCACAGCCAAGGACACCGCGCCCCTGGATCTCACCCTTGTGCCTTCAGAGTTCCACGACCTGGGTGCTGTTTTCAGCAAGTCCAAGGCGATGTCTCTGCCTCCTCACCGGCCCTACGACTGTGCCATCAACATCCGCCAGGGGGCGCCCCTACCCTCAGGACGCCTCTATAGTCTGTCAGCACCAGAGAAGGAGGCCATGAACAGCTACTTGAAGGAGTCGCTTAGCGCTGGGATCATTCGACCATCTTCCTCTCCAGTAGGCGCAGGGTTCTTCTTCGTGGGAAAGAAGGACGGCTCCCTTCGTCCTTGCATTGATTATCGAGCGCTCAATGACATCACAGAGAAGGACCGGTACACCCTGCCCCTCATGGATACCGCCTTCCATTCCCTCCAGGGGGCGACCTGGTTTACTAAGCTGGATCTCCGCAGCGCTTACCACCTCGTCCGGATCCGGGAGGGAGATGAGTGGAAGACAGCCTTCCGCACCCCTAACGGTCATTTTGAATACCTTGTGATGCCGTTTGGGTTGACCAACGCTCCAGCCGTCTTCCAGCGCCTCATTAATGACGTCCTCCGGGACTTCATCAGCCTGTTTGTATTCGTCTACCTGGACGACATCCTCATCTTCTCCAGGTCCAGGGATGAGCACCGGGTCCACGTGAGGCGGGTCCTGCAGAGACTGTTGGAGAACCGTCTATATGTCAAGGTGGAGAAGTGTGAATTCTACGCCAAAACAACTTCCTTCCTGGGGTTCGTCATCTCCCATGACCAGGTGCTTCCGGACCCAGCGAAGATTAAAGCAGTGGTGGATTGGCCCACACCTACCTCTAGGAAACAGGTTCAGCAATTCATCGGGTTCGCCAATTTCTACCGCCGCTTTGTCCCAAACTTTGGAGCCATCGTCGGGCCTCTGACCCGCCTCACCTCCCCTAAGACCCCGTTCCGGTGGACTGAAGAGGCCGCAATGGCCTTCCAGGTGCTGAAGACGGAGTTTTCCTCCTCCCGGGTCCTCAGCCAGGTCGATCCCGCACTGCAGTGCATAGTGGAGGTGGACGCTTCGGACACGGGGGTGGGGGCGGTGCTGTCCCAGCGGTCTCCAGCCAACGGAGTCAAGCGACCCTGCGCCTTCTTCTCTCGGCACCTGTCCCCAGCGGAGCGTAATTATGACGTGGGGGACAGAGAGCTTCTTGCCATCAAGCTTGCACTTCAAGAGTGGCGTCATTGGCTGGAGGGGGCAGCCTTGCCTTTTGTGGTCCTAACTGACCACAAGAACTTGGAGTATCTAAGATCTGCCAAGCGTCTGAACGCCCGCCAGGCGCGCTGGTCCCTGTTCTTTGCAAGGTTTAAATTCAACATCACTTACAGGCCTGGCTCCAAGAACGGCCTGCCCGACGCCCTCTCCAGGCAATTTGCCCCGGAGGCCACAGAAGACGCTGTTCACACCATCCTGCCCAGGTCGTGCGTCGTGGGGGCTGTTTCTTGGGACATAGAAGACAAGATCCGGAGGGCGCAGGAGTCGGAACCGGACCCTGGCGGCAGACCGGAGGGGAGGCTCTTCGTGCCATCTGCCGTCCAGGGGGATGTTATACACTGGCTCCACACCTCTAAGCTCACCTGCCATCCTGGAGCTTCACGGATGATCGACCTCCTCCAGCGATCCTTTTGGTGGCCAGGTCTGCGGAAGGATGCCGCCCGTTACGCCCGGGCCTGCCCCGTCTGCGCCACCAGTAAGTCAGGTAACGCTCCCCCTGCGGGCCTGCTCCAGCCCCTGCCCGTCCCTGGCAGGCCCTGGTCGCACATCGCTCTAGACTTCGTCACCGGGCTCCCTGTCTCCAACAACTTTGACACAGTTCTGACCATCGTTGACCATTTTTCCAAGGCCGCCCACTTTGTGCCCCTACGTGGACTCCCCTCAGCCTAGGAGACCGCGGACCTCCTCATCCAACACGTGGTCAGACTGCATGGAATCCCGGTCGACGTGGTCTCCGACCGTGGCCCCCAGTTCTCTTCGGACGTCTGGAGGTCCTTTTGCAACGCCCTGGGAGCTAAAGTAAGCCTCACCTCCGGCCATCACCCCCAGTCTAACGGGCAGTGTGATCGGACTAACCAGGAGCTGGAGGCTGCCCTCCGCTGCGTTACTACATCCAAGCCCACGTCCTGGGGCTCTCACCTCGCCTGGGTGGAGTACGCCCACAACACCTCTCGCTCCTCTGCCATCGGGATGTCTCCCTTTAAAGCATCCCTGGGATATGATCCACCTCTATTCCCCGCGCAGGAGGGCGAGTTGGCTGTCCCCTCTGTCCAGGCGCACCTTAGGCGGTGTCGCTCCCTTTGGACGACGGCGCGCAATGCGCTTTTACGCACGGCGGAGCGCAATAAATCCACAGCGGACCGGCACAGGAGACCTGCCCCTGCCTACCAGGTGGGACAACAAGTTTGGGTATCCGCACAGGACGTCAACCTAAAGGGTGAGAGGAGAAAGCTGGCCCAATGATTCATCGGCCCATTTCCCATAACCAGGATTATCAACCCGGTGGCTGTGCGTGTGGCTATTCCCTCCTCCCTCCACATCCATCCCACCTTCCACGTCTCCAAAATTAAACCGGTGGTCTCTGACCCCCTCTGCCCTCCACTTGCGGCGCACCCCGCTCCCCGGATGATTGGTGGCCATCCGGCCTGGACTGTCACTGAGATCTTGGATGCCCGACGCCGGGGTCGCGGGTTGCAGTATTTGGTGGACTGGGAGGGCTATGGACCCGAGTGGAGACAATGGGTGCCTTCCTCGCTGGTGTTGGACCAGTCTCTCATCTCTGAGTTTCATCGAGCGCACCCGGAAAAACCATCGCCAGGAGGCGCTGCTAGAGGGGGGAGTACTATCATGACTTGCCGCTCATCAGCGGCGCCAGCCGCGCGCACACCTGCTCCTCGTCAGCGGCGAGGTATTTAATCCACTCTGCCCTGGGCTTCAGCCTGAAGCCGTCTCTCAACTTCGGCACCTTTTGCTACTACGGAACTCAAGCCTGCTAGCAAAGATTATCTGGGTAAGCTCCCCTTACCTCTCTCCTCTAGCCTTCCCCTGTGCACAGGTGGACTTCCCCGGCGGCGGACTTCCTCATCTCGCCGCTGTCTCTACGCTGCTGCCACAGGCACTGCAGGTCGCTGTCTCCCGGGCTCCGCCCTTGTCAACGCCAGCCACCTGTCGTAACCAAGTAAGCCAGCTAAACCATTATTATCCTCTGTATTGGTGTGGTGCCCGTTACCCTTCTCCCTCTGCTTCCTCCCATAGGGTTGTCCGGCTGTACGGCCTCCTGCCCCCGTGCCTGACGCAGACGCCACCACCAATACATTCTTATTCCACAGACACGCAGCCACACATCCCTGTTTGTTAATAAAGCTGTTGAATCTATCCTGAGCCTGCATGTGTGTCTCCTGAGCCGTGCATTATGTCAGGAGGTTTGCTGTCCCAAAAAGTAAAACCCAGCACTACAAAAGCAGCTTTGTTCCTGCTGCTGTTAAAGAATTGAACAAGATGTAACAATATATTGCACATAATTTAGTTACCTATTTATTAATTTTATTTTATATTTACTTATTTTTGTAGGTTTTTTATTTGGGTTCTAAATCTTTTATTGGGTTTTAGACTTTTGGAGTTTTTAACCTCTTTGACTAATCTTTAACTTTTTAATATGACCCTTCTCTCTTATCTCTTTGTTTTTTCTCTTATCTCTTTGTCCTATGTCCTGATTGGTGGAGCCTTGAGCACTTTTATCATGATTATAGTCAGCTACATGTGTGCCTGTGTTTGTGTTCATGTTGAATGTAATTGTGGTTTGTAAATATGGATGTCACCTGACTGCAAAACAAATCTACCAACGGGTACAAATAAAGTAACCTGAACCTTGCCACATACAATGAAATAGCGTACCTTTGGATTCCATACATTTTGTACATATATCCGGTATGTTTTTATTGCATTTATTTAAGTCAGCTGGTGTGACATAGATCTGCATTGTCCTGGGTTGTACTGGGTTAATTTAAGACGAGTACTGATAAATTTAGTATGAAATCTACAAATCATTTTCCACTCATCTTCTGAGATGTCACGTTGGAGATTTTCTTTCTAGGAGTTTAGTTTCTGTTTTGAGTTTTCTGATGAATAGGATGTCAACATGTAATAAAATCTTGAAATGATACCTTTTTGGAAACAGTTTTTGTTAACCATTTCTTCCATGGTGGAAAGAGGAGGGTTGGAAAGTGAATTATTTTGATTTATATTAATAAAACTTCTGAGCAGCAGGTACTTAAAAAAGTGTTTCTTATTAAGGCTAAACCTGGACTTCAGCTCCTAAAAGGGCATCATAAAATTTGAATTTGGACAGTACAGATCATTGACCATTTCAAGTCCTTTGGTGTTCCATGATTTAAATGTTGCATCTGCTCTTCATGGTATAAAAAACTGATTAACTCATTGATAGAAAAATTCCATATAATTGTTACATTATTCTTATATTATTCCATGTCTTTTACATTTTTCATGTCTGATGCTCTTATGTGCATTTCATGTAGCCCCCAGTCTGTATGCATGAGTTAGCAATTACATAGCTGTAATAAGAATGTCCAGTTTGTGAGTGAGTGTGGTGTGAGTGTTCAGATATCCGTTAAGACGCAGCTGTTTTCAATTCATCATGTCCAGTTCCGTGTGATTGTTTCTTGTCTGTAGGAATGAGATTTACACTGACTCCGTGCTTCCTGAGAACATTTGATAAGGACTATGCGCTTCATGGATTCTCAGGGACAAGACTGTACGTCTTGCTGGACATTAATCTTCTGTCTTCCCATTGATAAAACAATTTTATAAACTTTGACCAGGGAATGTTTGATTCAGAGGTTCGGTGCGTGTGGACTGAGGGTTACACTCTGTAACTTCTCCCTCATTGGCCATGAAGAATAAATTTATTTACATTTAAATATTCTGCCTGATTTTTGACTCAGAATAATTATACTGAAAATTATCCTATCATTTGGCACACCGAACAAGGGACCCAGATAACTCCGTCCTGCTACCGGTGCCTCTGCCTGATTTCAGTGAGTGCACAGATGACAAAAATACCTCCCCAGGCTTACTGCGTGGAGGCATTCGGAACAGAGGCACTGGAGCGGACCGGGTGACAGGTCTAGAACTTGACAGGTGGGATTTAAATGTGAGTACATTTATGTGTTGTTAAGCTTATGGACCCTGGGTTTGAGTCGCAGGGGTTTAGTTACACATATGTTGTGTTTGTTAAGCTGAGCGTTTGACACCACAAAGTCTGGTGAGCGTTTCTACTTGCTGTAGCCGTAGGTTTAGTTCAGCACGGTCTGAAGTAGTCTGGTTCAACAAGATGGAGCTCAGTGGTGGTCCCGGTAGTCAAAGCCGCGAAGGATAGCACGTTACGTATCGCAGAAAGTGGAGCAGGTATTGTTAACGCGCGGAACATCAATGTAAGAGTCTCCAACAACATCATAGTGAGCGTTGATGAAATTGGTGTAAGAGTCTCCAATAACAACATAGTGAGCACTGATTTAAGTGAACCGGTATAAGGAGGGTTAACCTTTAAGTAATAGCGCTGGTTTAAAAATTACTGCAGTTGTGTTCTCACAGCGGTGAAGAGAAAAACAAAAAGGGTTCATGTTACAGTTCATCTGGTTGTTCTGTGTTTTTCGGTTTGTCCTTGCAAGAAAAGACCGCGGAGGCGGTAGTACATGTGCGGCAACAGTTGGAAGCTGTGTTTGTCCATTGTTTTTCTGGTTATTGTGAAGTGTAAAGGGACGGTTATGTGATTATTGTCCCACGGGGTAATGATAAAAATTGTGTATAAAGTGGTGAATTAGACTATGCGAGTTTGCAAGTAATAATTTTGGGGAGAAAACGAATTGTGTTCTCACAGCAGTGAAGAGAAAAACAAAAAGGGTTCATGTTACAGTGTGAGGTTGCCAAATTTGCTTTTTTTTCCGCTGAGGTTGCCATTTCAAGCTTGTTTTAAGTGATTTCCAGCCTGTCTTACTAACATTGGTGTATGTTGCTAATCTGAAGCTTGCAATTGTGTGTGTGCAAAACTGCCTATCTGTGATCTTGAATGAATCAGGGAGTGAAAGAGAGCTGTGTGTGTGTGTATGTGTGAAGTGTTGAAGGCCCGTGATTGTCTGAGATTACTGCTGAATGGCTGATCTGAGTGAATGAGAAGAAAGAAAAAAAATATATATGGGTATTTTTTTTGCAAAACTTTCCTTTATTTCAAGGGAGTTTTTTAACTATTTTTTTGTGTGGTTGTGGCCCCCAGCTGGCTGAGTGGCCCCCGGTCAGCTGGCCTCACCTCTCGGGGGGGGGGGGGGGGGTCTGGGTCTGGCCCTGGGCCCCTGGTGCTGGGGGGGGGGGGGGGGGTGCGCCAGTGGTGCGGGTTGGCCTCGTGTTTTCCCGGGGGCTCTGGCGGCACCCTGGGGTAGGTTCCTGCATCCTGGGTCGCCCTCCCCGTCCACTGGGGTCTGCGGATGTGTGTGTGCGTGTGTGTGTGTATGTGTGTGTGAGTGGGTGTGAGTGGGGGCTTGTGTATGAACGGATGCGGAAGTGGGTGTGTGTGTTGTGAGTGGGCAGGTGGGGCTGTGTATGGGTGTAGGTGGGCATGTGTGATGGTGGGTGGGGGTACGTGTGTGTATGGGTGCAGTTACCTGTGGCTGGATGTCTGGGGGGTGGAGGATGTGTGTATGGGTGGGAGAACTTCGTTGGGTGGCAGGGGTTGGGCAGTCCATCTAGTGGTATGGGGGTTGGCATTTCGGGGCCTACTTGTCCTGGCCGCCCTGCTGTTGTGTCGCAGGGTGAGGCGCTTTGTCGCATCGACCCTGGTGTTATTGGTGGTGGGTGTGTGTTGGTGCTTGGGGGTGGTTGGGGGGCCAGTGGTGCGGGTTGATGGCCGTGTTTCCGTCGGGTTGCTCCGGGGCGGCTGTGGTTGCAGGGCGGCCCGCGGCTGTCGGTGTGCATCTGGGGTGGGTGGTCGTGGGCCTGCGTGGGTGCTCAGGGGTGTCGCTTGGCATGTTGGGCGCCGTGTGGGTCCAGCCCACTGTTCACTATTGTGACTATTGTTGTCCATGTTTGTGTGTGTAAGATGAGTGGAAATTGGTATGGCTGCCCCATCATGTTTGTGGTGCTGGGAGTGCCGGGGCGTGATGCTGGTGGGTCCTGGGCTGCTTCCACTGGCAGCCCTCACCCTGGGTTGGGATTTGGGGGCAGTGGGTGGCCTCATCAACCAGTTTGCAAGCTGGCTTCTGGGGGGGGGACGGCCTCGCTTTTAGACCACCTACCTCCCAGTCTTATTTCCTGCCCTCCCCCTCCCCCTGACTCTGGGTGGAATATATATCTTCTTTGTTACATTTAGGGCTTTGGGGTGGGGGTGTGCCGCACTGTGTCGGTGAAGAGGATACCTTTGCTGTGCGGTGGGGCTGCCCTCACCTCAATTTTAATTGCATTTTAGACACTGAGGGCTTGGGGGGATGGGGGTCCTGCTGCTCATCGCAATGGCTAGTGGTGCTCCAATCACTATCCCTCCAATTTTAATTGCACTTTGCTAGTCCACACATTTACGCACAATTACATCATAAAACCGACACACACACACCATGTTTTGTGCGGGGAGGGAGGGGGGATCTTCCACCACCACTGTTGCCCTGCCCCTGCTGGGGGCGTGGGGGCCTGGTGGGGAGCCTGGGACCTATCATGTCAAAATCCCTGGGTGCTACTGAATGTATAGATACAACCAAGGGAGTGAGAGGGGGGCCGAATATAAGTGTAAGTGAGAGTGAGGGGGTGATGAATGGAGGTGGTGATGGTGGATCGGTTTTGTGCGGCACTTTGCATGTCGGGTGGCATCTTGGGGTGCCTGCGGTGGTCTGCTGATTGGTCGCTCAGGTGGACGCCGGGGGTGGGGGTCTGCTTCTCTGGCCTATGCTGGTGGTCTCCCTGGTCACTGCTGGGCATTGGTGCGTGTTCAGGCTTGCTGCATCTGCTTTGCAGCCGCCTTATGAAACAAGGGTGAATGAGGGGTGGGTTTGTGTGGGTGCGGGGGTGGGAGAGAGTGGGTCGGTCTGGCTTAGTGAGAGAGAGATAGTGCATGTGGGTGCGCATGGGAGCATGTGGGTGTGAAGGTGTGGGGAGGGGTGTGTCTGTGAATCGAGAGGTGCTGGATTAAGGGGGGTAGTGCCTCTCGGCAATGTAGGCCCCCCTGGGCGGGGGGACTTCTATGGGCATAGGGGTCCCCGGGGTGTGAAACAGTGGTGCTGGGGTGGGCCCGCTGTGGGGGTGCCTGGGGGGCCGCGGGCCGGTCTCCACCCTGGGGGTGGGGTTGCTGGCTTCTTGGTGCCTGGGGCCTGGGGGCGGACGTTGACCCCGCTGGGGGTGGGGGGTGGGGGTCGGGCAGGTCTGGGGGTGTGGGCTCACTGCACCGGCCGCCGAGCAGCCTGGCCTCCCTTGATTGTCCCTCCAGGGGCGGATGCCTGACTTTCCTGGGGCTTGCTGACCTTGGACGTTTGTGCCCTGTGGAGGTTGGTGGTGCAGCCTCGCCTGCTTGGGGTTCCCGGGGGAGAGCTGCTGCGACCGGCCCTCCGCTTTGTATGTTTCTTGACAAATCACTCACATGCACACACTTATTTTGCGCGCGTTCTCATATATATGCACGCAGACATACACGCACAAGTGTCTCTCCTTTAACAGGTGCGGAAACCAGACTCATGTTGAGGCATCTTCGGTGGAAGAAGCAGTTTGTCTTTTGTTTGTTTTAGTTGTTGGTTTGTTTGTTTTGTTGTCTGTTTCCCTCCCTTTTCTTTCCCCCCTCCACATACTTCCTTTCCCTCTTTCCCATCCTGTTGGGTCTTCCATTGGTAAAATAATTAAAATAAAGTATTAAAAGTTATTACAGAAGGAGTTTACAACAATATACAATACACAGTTAGGTACTGTATAAGCTCCTCTTGGCAAAGTAAATCTGTTTTGGCACAATAAGGGTGACAGATCCCTGTTCTGTTTGCCTAGCTGCCTGACAGGACAAGGGGAAAGAAATGTTTTTGTGTGGTTGCACAATTGGTAAATATTCTCATATTTTTAAAGCCAACATTTTCAATTGCCAGATTTTTTCCTTATTTTGGGTTAAACTGCCTGCTAGCAGGGAAGAGAGACATTTGGGTTTTTTACTTTTATCTTTTGGGACGTCTGAGGGCAGATAAACAGCATTGGGCTATTTTATTCAATTTTGGGCTATTTTATTCAATTTTTTGAAGTGTCAGTGTAGTTTTCCAGCTCACAGCTGCATCATCTCTGACCGAGGGACAACAGTGAACTTTACAGGGAAAAAGGGCGACAGATTAATGGTCTGGCATGACAACAAGGGCCACATCTTGGTCCCTCCCTCCCCCTGCACCTCTCTCTTCTGCTGCTCAGCTATGGTCCTGCCCCAGGAGTCCAGCAAATGATGTCACCCCACCTCTGCTCACCCCACCCCTCCTGTCGACACCAAGCCATGTCGGACAGCCTAATAAGTTAAGAAAAGTGCACATATACCAATCACTGCAATCATCATCAATATGATGAATTAAACTGAAGATTATGGAATAATGCTGTCACTAAATAATACCCGTTGATTGGAAGCTTTAAATACAGCTTATATGACATGATTCAAAGCACAAAC
Source organism: Pholidichthys leucotaenia (assembly GCA_020510985.1). NCBI lineage: Eukaryota > Metazoa > Chordata > Actinopteri > Cichliformes > Pholidichthyidae > Pholidichthys > Pholidichthys leucotaenia. The sequence continues at coordinate 153,735,669 of CM035838.1, forward strand.
AAGGTGATAATGACAATGTTTATGCAAATGATTTACCTGAGGCTGCTAATTATCAAACAGAAGGTTTAATGCTTCTTTGCCATATTACTGTTCTTTTGAAATAGAAAAGTCGCAGTATACAGTGGCAAACAATAAGTATTTTAATCATATTAATAATAAGTGTATTTATTATGATGAACAACAATTAAATGGAATTATGAATTTGGATCAGACATTGATAATAATACATATTAATAGTAGGAGTCTCTATGCAAACTTTGATAGTATTAAGGAATTTTTAAATCAATTTAACACCATCTAGGATTATTGCAATAAGTGAAACATGGATTAATGAAGAAAAAGATGTAAATTTTGAACTATATGGATATGAGATGTACACACAAAATAGGAAATGTAAAAGTGGTGGCGGGGTAGCACTGTATGTTGATAGAAAATTAAAAAGTAAAAAAGTGGACAGTAAGGAGCTGCGCAACCTTGGGATTCGTCATGGTGTAATCTATCCTGCGAGACTGCTGACCACGTATGAGGGCAGAACCCACATCTTCAAGACCCCAGAGGAGGCGCAGGAGTTCATCAAGAAGATCAAAGAAGAAGAAGAGACTGGAGGGAGCTAAGCATGAACAAAATATAAGGTAGAATAATTAAGCATTTGCACAGGCATCTGACTGACTTGAAGTAAATAGTAAGTTTACAAAATATAGATTGTATTATATATTAAAAAAAACAAAACAAAAACAAAACAAACAAAAAAAAAAAAAACTAAGATGTACAAAGTTGTTAAAAATTTTGGAGTTAAGTTGGAAAACTACAGAGGAGAGTTAATGTTACGTCATTAAAAGCAGTAGAGTTAGGGTGATTGGGAGGATGAAGAAGGAGTGGCTTAGGCTGTTCCCCGTGGGTGTGGAACGGTCGATGGCTATATCGGGAGACAGAATTTTTCTTTTGATTTTGGGGGGTTTGCCACAAGTGTGGGAAGGGGAAATTTGTTTGTGTGTAGTTTGTAGGATGAATGTTCAACCACTCATGTTTTTGCTTCTCTGTATGAGCATGTTTACACTGCAAGGTAATCCCAAACTCTCTATTGATCATGGACCAAAGTGTTAATCTTAATTTAACTTCATGGAATTGCATAGGTCTACAAAATTTAAAAAAACTTAAACAAGTTATGAATAAAATAAAGGACATGGGTTCAAGAATTGTGTTTTTACAAGAAACTCATCTGATAGAGGAGGATGTTAAAAGAATTAGGAGTAGATGGCAGGGAAGTGTATTCACCTCTTCATTTTCATCCCGAGCCAGGGGAGTTATGACTCTCATACATAAATCAGTTCCTTTTCAAGTGAAAAATGTAATTGGAGACAAATTTGGAAGATATGTAATCATTCAAGGTTCTTTGCTATTAGAAAATATAAATCTTGTGAACTTATATGGTCCCAATATAGATGACCAGAAGTTCTTTGCTAATTTATTTCTCATCTTATCATCACTTACAGGGCAACATATAATAGCAGGGGATTTTAATTGTACATTGAATCCAGGTGTGGATAGATCAACAGGACTGGATTGTACGCACATTGGATGTAGGATGACTATTAATCATTTTATGAAAGAATTGAGATTGTTAGATATATGGAGAGAAATGAAACCACAAGTTAAAGCCTATTCTTGTTATTCCAGTACCTACAAGACATTCTCACGTATTGATTATTTTTTGATTTCCACAGAATTAAGGTCCAAGATTCAAAACTGCTTTTATGATAACATCGTGATCTCTGATCATGCACCCTGTTGTCTAATATATGTAGATAAAAAATTGATAAAGGAATCAGGTAGATGGCAATTTCAGCATAAATGGCTTCAGGATGAGGAATTTGTCAAGTATATAGAAAAACAGATAGACGAGTTCTTTGACATCAATACTACACAATCATCAGCATGTGTAAAGTGGGAGGCTTTCAAAGCTTTTATTAGGGGACATATTATTAGTTATACAGGATCAAAATCTAAGAAGACTCGAGAGGAGAGAGCTAAATTGGAACATAAAATAAAAAATCTTCAGGAAAAAGTGTATACAGGAAGTGACCCAAGGTTGGAGAATGAATTACTGATTTTGAGAGCTGAATACGACAAAAAATCAGCGAATAGAGCTGCCTCGAGTCTTCTAAGATTGAAACAATCTTTTTATGAACAAGGTGAAAAATCAGGAAAATTATTAGCATGGCAGATTAAACAATTGGAAATTAAAACACCAATTACCAGTATTATAAGTAATGGACAGGTAGTTATAGATCCTTTAGAAATTAATAGAGCCTTTAGAGATTACTATGAAAAATTATATGATACCAAAAATGAACCTGATTTAACAAAACTAAATGGGTTTTTGAACGAACTATCTATACCGTGTATTCCAAATGAAAACAGGGAGATATTGGAGTCTAAAATTAGTCAAGAAGAAGTTGGGCTAGCCATTGATAATATGAAATCAGGAAAAAGTGCAGGACCAGATGGTCTTCCAGTTGACCTTTATAAAAAATTTAAGAATAAATTAATAAAACCTTTTTTGGAAATGGTTTTAGAAGCATTTCAAAATAATAATTTACCATCATACATAAATAATGCCTTAATTATACTGCTGCCAAAACCAGGTAAGCCCTCTAATAAATGTGAAAATATGAGACCAATAAGCCTATTAAACGCCGACCTTAAGATAATCTGTAAAATTTTAGCAAGACGAATACAAGAAATTTTACCAAATATTATTAATCGAGATCAGAATGGCTTTATAAAGGGTAGACAAGGCTTCCATAATGTAAGAAGACTATTTAATATTATTTATTTTAATAAAGAAGCACCGGATACAGCTCTCCTATCATTGGACGCCGAAAAGGCCTTTGATAGAGTTGAATGGCCCTTTCTTTTTGAAGTCCTACAAAGGTTTGGACTTGGAAATAATTTCATAAAATGGGTTCAAATAATATACAATAATGCTACAGCAGAAATCCTAACAAATAACAATATTTCAAAACCAATAAAAATCAATAGAGGATGTCGACAAGGCTGTCCACTTTCACCTTTACTGTTTACTATGGCAATTGAACCTTTAGCGATAGCGATACGTTTACATTCACAAATATATGGAATTAAAGTTGGACCAACAGAACATAAAATCTCCCTGTACGCCGATGACATAATTTTGTTTATGTCGAATCTAAAAAAATCAATTCCAACCTTGTTGAATTTAATAAAGAATTTTGGGGAAATATCAGGATATAAAATAAATAAAACTAAATCTTCAATATTAATGCTAAATGAGACCCAGAGAAATTACCCAGACCCTGAGGTAAATCAATTCAATGTTGTAAATCAGTTTAAATATTTAGGAATCCAAATTATGCCTAAGCTAGAATCAGTCGCCAGTGTCAACTATGAAGCCTTAATGTCAGATATCAATGAGTTACTTCAGAGATGGATGTCACTACCAATGTCGATGATCGGGAGAATCAATATACTTAAAAGTAATATTTTACCTAAAATACTTTATTTATTTCAATACATTCCCTTATCACCACCTTTAGATCTATTCTCAAGAATAAAAAAAAAGTTAGTGGAATTTATATGGAACAACAGGAGGGCTAGATTACGTTTGTCTTTATTATATTTACCATTTGATCGTGGAGGTCTGAAATGTCCAAATTTTATGTTGTATTATTGGTCGGCACAACTGAGGTCTATGACATATTATTTTTCATCAAATGATCTCCCTCACTGGACTGAAATGGAATCATACAATTTACCTTTACCTCTTCCCATATTCATATACTCAGATTCGGCAAAAAAATTACAAAAACAAGTTAAAAATCCATTTGTAAAGCATATGATCAAAATATGGTGTGAAGCTAAAAACTATTTAAAAGAACCACAGTTATTGTCACAATTTAGTCCAATATGGGGTAATCAATATTTTAAACCAGGGAGAGCGGACGCTGTATTTAAAGTATGGAATTTAAAAGGGATACAAAAGATTCAGGATTTATATTTGCCATGTGCAGACAACATAATGTCTTTTGAAGAGCTGAGGATCAAATTTAATCTCAATAGAACACATTTTTTTTAAATATCTTCAACTTAGAAACTTTATTCGATCAAATCAAAATAAAGCTCTCACTCGACCTATTTATTCATCCTTGGAAAAAATGATGATGAAAGATAGTAAAAGAAAGGGTATTATTTCAGAGTTTTATAACTCACTGACACTATCTTCAAGTGAAAATTCACTGAAAAGATTAAACTACTGGAAAGAAGATCTGCAAATTGAAATTTCAGAGGAACAATGGGAATTGGCTTGTACAGAAGCTCAAACCAAATCAATAAATGCACACCTTAAATTGATACATTTCAAATGGTTAATGCGGATGTATGTTACACCGGAGGAGTTAAATAGATATAACAAAAATATACCAGATACATGCACAAAATGCATGGAAAGTAAAGGAACCCTATTTCATTGTTTATGGGAATGTAGATTAATAAGAATGTTTTGGGAAGAGGTGAGGGTAACAATTGAAAAAATAATCTCAAAACAAATCATACTGAATCCTAAACTGTTTTTGTTGGGTCTGTACCCAGAAAAGCATAATTTTAATAAAAGTGAAAGAACATTCATAGACCTCAGTTTGCTTAATGCCAAAAAATGTATTGCACTATTATGGAAAAAGACTCATAGACCAGATGTGACTCAGTGGTTAAGACAGATGTTAACAAACCTTCCATTAGAAAGAATAACATATATACTAAAATCAAAGGAAATTGTGTTTGAGAATATATGGAGACCTTTTATTGATTATGTAAAAAATTTAAACATAACTCTTGAAGAAGAAGGTGAATGATGTGTGTGGACCTTGTAAATTCCAAACTGGTGAACATAATATGTATACTTATGTATTGGATTGTCTAGACTAAACAGAGGAGCATTGTTGAAGACTTCATTTTGTTGGTGGTTGTTGGTGTTTTTAGTGCATTTTTTTTTTGTAGTACTTTAGTGTTAGTGTTTGATTGTTTGTATCATGTTTGTTAAAAAAAAAAAAAAGAAAAGGTTCAATAAAGATATTGTGGAAAAAAAAAAAAAGTGGACAGCATGACATCAACAGTGAATGAAAGTATGGAATGTTTAACAACTGAGATTACGATGGAAAATAGAAAAAACATAATAGTAAGTTGTATATATAGAGCACCGGGATATGATATGGAAAAATTTAGAAATGGGATGGAAAAGATGTATGCAAAAATAAGACAAAAATATATCTTTATTTGTGGTGACTTTAATATAAATTTAATGAAAACAAAACAACATAAACCAACTGAAGATTTCTTAGATACAATGTATAGCGTAACCTTATTTCCAAAGATTACAAAACCTACGAGAATAACGACACACTGTGCTACCCTGATAGACAACATTTTTACCAATGTTATTGAATATAATATGGTGAGTGGTATACTAATAAATGATATTAGTGACCACCTGCCTATATTTGTTTCTTTAGATGTTAATTATGGGGCTAATGAGAGTAAGAATAATAACAAACCATGTAAAAAAAAATCTATAAAAGAATACGAACAGAAGATAGAATCATTGCTTTAAAAGAAGACTTAATGTTACAGAATTGGGATGTTGTCTATAGAGAGAAAAAAGTGGACTTGGCATATGATAAATTTATTGATATATTTAAATCATTATATGATAAAAACTGTCCAATTAAAGAAATTAATAAAAAACATATACTGTATACAAAAATTGCCCGTGGTTAACCAAGGGGCTACAAAATGCTTGTAAAAAGAAAAATTATCTCTATAAAAAATTTCATTAAATTAAGAACCAAAGAATCTGAAAAAAGATATAAAACATATAAAAATAAATTAGCTGAAATAACACGAACTAGTAAAAAATTATACTATAGGAAAATGTTAAAAGGAAAATAAAAAAATATAAAAGGAGTCTGGGATATATTAAATAAATTAAGGAAAAATGGAAGTAAGAAAATGATATATCCAGAGTATTTTACTGATAATTGTGGTGATAATTATGATAAGAATATGGTAGTAAATAAAATGAATAAATTTTTTGTAAATGTTGGACCAAATTCCAAACCAAGGAAGAGACACTGTGAGTGAGACATTGATTGGAAATAACCCTCGGTCAATCTTTCTTCCAGCGGTGGATGAACTAGAGGTAAAATCTGTTGTTGAAAAGTGTAAAAATAAAATATCTACTGATTGAGATGGTATTGATATGGCACTAGTAAAAAGAACTGTTGATGGCATATTAAAACCATTCACATATATTTGTAATCTATCATTTCAAACTGGCTCATTCCCGGAGAAAATGAAAATAGCAAAAGTAATGCCATTATTCAAGCAAGGAAATAAACACCAATACACAAACTACAGACCAGTATCACTTCTCCCACAATTTTCAATTCTGGAAAAACTTTTCAACAACAGATTAGAAAACTTTTTAAATAAACACAGTGTGCTTAATCAGAACCAATACGGATTTAGAGCCAAGAGTACACCCACATGCCAAAAACATGCAAGTTAGGTTAATTGGCATCAAAAAACTGGGGATTCTAAATTGTCCTTAGGTATGGATGTGAGAGTGAATGGTTGTCTGTCTCTCTGTGTTGGCCCTGTGATGGACTGGCGATCTGTCCAGGGCATACCCTGCCTCTCACCCAAAGATGCTGGGATCGGCTCCAACCCCCCCGCGACCCGAAAAGGATTAAGCGGAAGAAGATGGATGGATGGATGGAGTACAACATCGTTGACGATAATGGAAGCAACAGAGGAAATAATAAATGCATTAGATCAAGGAAAATATGCAATTGGTGTATTTATAGATTTTAGAAAAGCATTTGATACAATAAATCATTCAATACTTAATAAACTGCAAATGTATGGTATTAGGGGAATGGCTCTGAATTGGGTTACAAGTTATCTATCTGAGAGACAACAGTTTGTGAAGATGGAAGAATATCTGTCTGGGTGTATGGGAATTGCCTGAGGGGTCCTCCAAGGGTCAGTATTGGGCCCCAAATTATTTAACATATATATAAATGATATATTCCAAGTTTCTAAATTATTAAAAATAATATTATTTGCTGATGATACTAACATATTTTATTCTGGAAATAATTATAATCAACTAATCCATACTCTAAATAATGAAAGAAATAAGCTTAAAAAATGAATGGATTGTAATAAATTATCACTAAATATAGATAAAACTAAGGTAATGATATTTGGTAATTATAAAAATAAAGAAGATGTACATATTCATATAGATAATGTGATTATTGAAAAAGTTAAGGAGATCAAGTTTTTGGGTGTAATACTAGATGATAAAATTAGTTGGAAACCACATGTCAGATACATACAAAACAAAGTTGCAAAAAATATTGCAATTATAAATAAAATAAGCAGGTCCTAGATTACAAATCACTTCATATCTTGTATTGCTCTTTAGTACTTCCATACTTGACCTATTGTATAGAGGTCTGAGGTAACAATTATAAAAGTACACTTAATTGTACAAAAATTACACTTTCTGCGCAAGATGGCGCCCACAGTGGTCGCCATGGTGCTTCGCTGCACCCTTTGTTTGTTTTTGTTTGTCAATTGTGTGTCTGCCTGCTCTTATACCCGTGAAGAGCTTCTAAATATCAGGACTTTCACTCCCACGGACCTGCTCCCAGTTTTTTTAGCTCCTGCCGCCGATCTGGTTCATTGCTTAGCTCGAAAAGTGAGACGGCGAAAGAGAGGAAGACGAGCAGGCGCTCTCGTCCGGCTCCGCAGGAGAGGCACGCGCACGGCTTTGCCTGGCATATTTCTGTCCAATGCCAATTCTCTCTCTAACAAGGTAGAGGAACTAAGACTGCTGATGCGTTTTAAGGACCTCTCTTCCTCGGCTGCCCTCTGTTTTACCGAGACCTGGCTCAGGGAAAATACACCGGACAGCGCGCTGCGCCTCGAGGGATTTCAGCTGTTTCGTGCTGATCGTGACACAGAGCTCTCCGGTAAATCCTCAGGAGGTGGAGTCTGCTTCTACATCAACAGCAGCTGGTGCTCTGATGTAACGGTAATTTCCCAACACTGTTCTCCCGCCCTGGAATTTCTTTTTATTAACTGCAAGCCATTTTATTCCCCGCGGGAGTTCGCCTCATTCATCCTCGTCGCTGCGTACGTCCCTCCTGACGCGGACACGCGCGAAGCTCAGCGCGTGCTCGCGGATCACATCCAACACACGGAGCAGATTTTTCCAGACTCTCTGGTTATTGTGGTTGGTGACTTTAACCAGAGCAATCTGAGCCACGATCTCCCCCGCTACAAACAGTTTATTAAATGCCCCACCAGAGGAGAGAACATGCTGGATCACTGTTACACCACAGTGAAAGACGCATATCGCGCTGTTCCCCGCGCTGCACTCGGACTATCTGATCACGTTATGGTCCACCTCATTCCCACATACAGACAGAGATTGAAGCTCACTAAACCTGTTGTGAGCACTACAAAGAAATGGACCAGTGAAGCTGAGGAGAAGCTGGAAACGTGCATGGAAATAACTGACTGGGGCATGTTTAAAGGAGCCACGCATCATCTGGATGAGTACACGGACACTGTGAACTCATATATCCACTTTTGTGAGGAGAGCATTCTTCCATCGCGCACCAGGGTGAGGTACTCTAATGATAAGCCCTGGTTCACTGCTAAGCTCAGACAGATCAGGAAGGAGAAGGAAGCAGCGCTGAAAAGTGGAGACAGGGGCTGCTACAGGGAGGTTAAATATCGGTTTAACAGAGAGCTGAGGAGAGCTAAATCTGTGTATTCTGAGAGACTCCAGCAGCAGTTCACTCCTAATGACTCGGCTTCTGTGTGGAGAGGACTGAGGCAAATCACCAATTATCGGCCTCAGGCTCCTAAAGGTCAGGATGACAAAGCCCTTTGTCAAGGATTGTCCCAACACTATGCCCGTTTTGACACCCCGTCATCTGTGTCCAACTCCCCCCCTCCCTCCAGCTCCACAGCCTCCACAATCCCTACTTCATCAAAGGCGCCCCCCCCTCCTCCCCCCCTGCCCTTGTCATCAGTGAGCAGGACGTGCTCAAACAGTTCTCCAGACTGAACCCGCGCAAGGCCCCCGGTCCGGACGGTGTGTCTCCCTCCACCCTGAGACACTGTGCGAAAGAGCTGGCTCCTGTCTTCACAGACATTTTTAACACCTCCCTTAAGCTATGCCACGTGCCGTCCTGCCTCAAATCCTCCACCATCATCCCTGTCCCCAAGAAGCCACGGATCACTGGACTTAACGACTACAGACCTGTAGCGCTCACCTCTGTAGTCATGAAGTCCTTTGAGCGCCTGGTCCTGCCCCACCTCAAGTCCATCACCACCACCCTCCTGGACCCGCTGCAGTTTGCCTACCGAGCCAACAGGTCTGTAGACGACGCAGTCAACCTGGCCCTCCACTCCATCCTGCAGCACCTGGACTCCCCGGGAACCTACGCCAGGATCCTGTTTGTGGACTTCAGCTCCGCATTCAACACCATCCGCCCCGATCTGCTCCGGGACAAGCTGTCCCTGCTCAACGTGCCTGACTCCCTCTGCAGGTGGATCACCGACTTCCTGATGGACCGGAGGCAGCATGTGCGGCTGGGAAAGACTGTCTCAGACTCTGCTAGCATCAGCACCGGATCACCCCAGGGCTGTGTACTTTCCCCCCTACTCTTCTCCCTTTATACCAACTCCTGCACCTCCAGCCACCAGTCTGTCAAGTTGATCAAGTTCGCGGACGACACCACCCTCATCGGGCTCATCTCCAACGGCGACGAGTCCGCCTACAGGAGAGAGGTGGCCCAGCTGGCGTCCTGGTGCAACAACAACAACCTGCAGCTGAACGCTCTGAAGACAGTGGAGATGATTGTGGACTTCAGGAAAGTCACAACCCCTCTGCCCCCCCTCACCCTCACAGGCTCTCCCATCACCACTGCTGATTCCTTCCGCTTCCTAGGCACCACCATCACCAGGGACCTCAAGTGGGAGCCGACCATCAGCTCCCTCATCAAAAAGGCCCAGCAGAGGATGTTCTTCCTGCGGCAGCTGAGGAAGCTCAAGCTACCCACCAAGATGTTAGTGCAGTTCTACACAGCCATCATCGAGTCCATCCTCACCACCTCCATAACCGTGTGGTACGCAGGAGCCACTGCCAGGGACAGACTAAGGCTGCAGCGCGTCGTGCGCACTGCTGAGAAGGTGATCGGCTGCAAGCTCCCATCTCTCCAAGATCTGTACATCTCCAGGACCCGGAGGCGTGCTGGCCGGATCATAGCCGATCCCTCACACCCTGGTCACGTACTGTTTGCCCCTCTCCTCTCAGGTAGAAGACTTCGGTCCATCCAGACTAAAACCTCCCGTCACATGAACAGCTTCTTCCCCTCTGCCATCAGACTGCTGAACACTAAGTGACTTATTGACTCTCGTGCACTATGTACAGCAGCTCAACCAGACTCATGTCAATCATCACTGTTTTCTTCCTGCATTACCGACTGCACTATATGGTTCTCCACATTATCTGCTGCTCGCTAATATATTTAAACTGCTGACTAGTATTACTCACTCTTATTCTACACTTTATTGCATGTATAGTTTATTTCTTTTATTTTATCATGTTTAATGTTGCAGCATTGCACCGAGACGAATTCCTAGTTTGTGTACTACATGAACAATGGCAATAAATCTGATTCTGATTCTGATTAATTCATTGCTAATATTACAAAAAAGGGCAGTCCGTGTTTTACACAAAGTCAGGTACCTTGAACATACTAATTTATTGTTTTTACATTCAAAGTTATTGAAATTACGGGATCTGGTTCATTATTATACAGCATAATTAATATTTAAAGTCAGTAAAAACCTTTTGCCACACAATATACAAAATTTTTTCAGTGAGAGAGAAGGGAAATATAATTTACGGGGAAACACAAAATTTAAAATGCACTTAGTAAGATCTACTAGGGACGGTGGTCGTGTGGTCATTGGGCGTACCCACAACTGGCCAGGAATTGGGCAGGGTTGTGTGCCCCATTTTGGCGACTGATCGTACCTTCATTATGTCGGCAGGCCAGGTGGGCAGGGTGTAGAGAGATGCTTTCTTACCACAGGAGGCTACTATTTTGCCACATGATGCCATTTGGGGCATGGGTGTACCAGAGCAATTTCAGATGGAAAGCACAGGAGTGAGGGTCCTTCATTCACTGTTTCCTTGGGTGAGAGTGGGCAAGAACACCTTATGGATTGAAACACTTAACTACAGGCTACAATCATTTGCAAATTTTTCCTTATCTTCTTGGTCGGATGAAAGGGAGAGATGACAGCTAAGACTTATGATGACACAAAATAGAATGGTCCTTGACCAATTAACTGCCACCCGTAGGGGCGTGTGCCCTATTATTGTACTTTTATCCCTGAAAATAATGCAGAAGGTCATATTATTACTTAGGTCATACACAGCCTCATTGCCTTGCAGGCTGCTGTGGCCAAGAATAATCTCACTGATGCACAGAATTGATTAAATTAGTTGTTCTCTTCATGGAGAAGTCTCACCATGAATTGTTAGTGATTTTTATAGTGATAACTTTGGTCTTTTCCTGCGTCATTCCTTGTGTTCGTAGTATGATGATAAGGCTGGTTCATGTAAACTTAATGATATGTCATGATGCAATTGCTGGAGATGATGAGGATGGTAAAGGGGCGATACTACCCTTAAAATGTGTGAAGTTTGCAATATTGTTTTAGTCTGTTTTAAATTTTTCCATGTCATTTTTATGGTTTCTATCACATTACACTTATTATATCATTAATTGCTATATTCTTATTTTACACAGTTTAAATTGATTATATTTACACTTATCACTACACATATTCACCTTTAATGACATATTCACTTTTATTGCTACACACGCTATCACAGCCTTGTTTTAGTTTAAACTACCTCATAGAATTGCTGCTAATTTGCAAAGACATATAACAACATGTACATCCTTACATATATATACTTATATCATTGTTCATTATTCAATCTACTTTTCTTTTATGATTTTGTCTGATTATTTCTTTTGTGGTTTTTCTTTTAATTGTGATGCTTTATTAACCTCTTGCACTCCGTTGTACCACGGACGGGCAAGTCTCTGCGTCCTAGTGCGCACGAGGGCGCACAAGAGCGCCCTCGTGTGCTCTCGACGCATGATCCTGATGGTGGAGATGGAGATAGTGATGGCGTCCAAGCGCGCACTGAAAATAAAAGCTGCAGACACAGCTGCGAACAGATTAGTTCATCTGACTGACCTGTCATTCGACTAATAAGAGCCTTGAATTGGGTTTCTGAAACCATGAAGAGCCAATGAATGAAAACCTAGCCAGAAGGACCCGCCTCCCAACGGCTGCGAGCCAATTGAAGCACAGAAGTTCGCTGAGCTGTTGTCTAAAGCTGGGTGAAGAGAGACTGCTTCAGCAGCCACAGGCAGTGGTTTATTTATTTTTTTTAATTCCAGCAGAGTGTTTAGGATTCTCTTATATGGTCATCATAGACCGACGGAAGCCGACGACGAAGGTCGTAAATCATTCGCCAAAACCGCAATCATGGAATTATGTTTTGACCGGGTCGCGAGACCAGAACCAGAGCGGACCAGCGTCGGTTCGTCTGACAATGAGGAAGAGAAGTTGGCCAGGACAATGTGGCTGTGAAGAGGTAAGGTGTTATAAGCCAAATTATTTTCTATCCCTGAAAATTGTAATCAAAAATGACTTTTGACCGATCGATAAATTACAACTGTGCGGCGCACGATGGCCGAAGTGCGTGCGCCGTGTTACACGGTTTGTTTGTCGCCTCTGGACCGTGAATGCCCCGGCCCCCGCCGCTACGATTCTGTCGCGGGGGGGGGGGGGGGGGGGCGGCGGTGACAGTGGTGCTGTGGAAACATCACCACATCCGAGTGTAATCCGTTATGTAGCGAGGGCGGATCTCCGTCCTCTGTAGCGGGAGGGGGGGACAACCCCCCCCGAAACACACACACACAGACACAGCCCTGAATGTAACCTTTCATTTGAGCCCAAGATGAAGCTTCTATGTTGAATCATTCAAAAGTTACAGACGTTTTTCCAAACTGTGCCATTTGGCACAATTTGGCACAGTTCTAAAACGCCTGGGAACAGCCTGAGAACAAAGCTGTGTAAAATATTCATTTTTTGTGGTATTGTTACAAAATTTGGACCTCAGCTGGATAACACTTGGCTCTACATTTCTGTTGCATTTTCCAGCCCGGATCTGAAGCTGTGTGTTATTTGCAAGCATTTGTATCCAAAAAAACACCCAGGCCAAATTTATTTTCTTCAAGTTCACTATGTTTAGATGACTGTAACTCAGTAGCCGGAGCACTTAGAGAGATCATGTTTTTCGTTGCCAAAAAATTCAAAGTGTTTTCTTTTAAATGAGACCAACCCCATGAAGATGCTGCAAAGGGTTGAATAACAGCTTTCGATTTACTTTGGGCACATTATTTTTTGGCGTTTTTAGGAAAATTGCCCGGAGTGCAAGGGGTTAAGCATCAAGGGGGGAATATGATAGAAAAATTCCATATTATTGTTAAATTATTCTTATATTATTCCATGTCTTTTACATTTTTCATGTCTGATGCTTATATGAGCATTTCATGTAGTCCCCAGTCTGTATGCATGAGTTAGCAATTACATAGTTGTAATAAGAATGTCCAGTTTGTGAGTGAGTGTAGTGTGTGTTCAGATATCCGTTAAGACACAGCTGTTTTCAATTCATCATATCCAGTTCCGTGTGATTGTTTCTTGTCTGTGGGAATGAGATTTACACTGACTCCGTGCTTCCTGAGAACATTTGATAAGGACTATGTGCTTCATGGACTGTCAAGGACAAGACTGTATGTCTTGCTGGACATTAATCTTCTGTCTTCCCATTGATAAAACAGTTTTATAAACTTTGACCAGGGGATGTTTGATTCAGAGGTTTGGTGTGTGGACTGAGAGCTACACTCTGTAACTTCTCCCTCATTGGCCATGAGGAATAAATTTATTTACATTTAAATATTCTGCCTGATTTTTGACTCAATAATTATACTGAAAATTATCCTATCACCCATATAGGACTAAACTGAGATAATGAAGTCGGTTCTTTTAAATAGTTTTTAATATTGTACCGTATCTTTATCATCTGTTTTACAATAGGATTTTTTTGTTTGTTTTAATAATCTTCTTAATGTGTCTTAGTATAAATAAGAAGTAAGAGATGATTTAAGATCATGGGATTCCTATTCAGTCCGGTGGGGGGAATCATCTGTGGAAAAGTAAAACATAATAGATCTAAGCTGAGTGGCCCAGTAGTACCACATTAAGTTTGAACATTTTAGACACCCTGGATCAAATGGTAAGTACAATAATGACAATCTAAGTCTTGCTCTCCTGTTGTTCCATATAAATTTAACAAATGCTTTTTTTCCATTTTAGAAAACAAATCCAAAGGTGGTGGTAGAGAAATGTTTTGACACAAATAAAGCTATTTTGATAATATATTCATTTTTAAAATATTTATTCTCCCAATTAGAGACATTGGTAATGATATCCATCTATCAACTGACTTGTTAATTTCCCTCATCAAGGGTTCATAATTAGCATTGACCACATGATCCAGTCGTGGCAAAATTTGTACTCCTAGATATTCAAATTGGTCTACAACATTAAATTGAACTGCTTCAGGAATTGGATTGGCTCTTTCATTTGCATTAAGTAATAGTATAGCAGACTTATTACACAGGGTTACAAAAATAATTTTTTTGTACGTTGTCTGTGTTTTTTCAACTGATTAAAGACAATTTTGCGCCGCTGAATCCGAAAATGACATCCGTTTCTCTCGATCAGGTGCTAAGTAAAAACCTGTACTTACTTAGTACTTAGTACTGTGCATGTACTTACCTTTATATAAAGGTAAGTACATGTAAATTGAATGTTACATCATCATTGTTCAAAATTCAGAGAAACAAGACATAAAAAAGAATTTTGCAAAACTGTCCTAAATCAGCTAAAAAAAACCCTCAGACAATAAATTTGGTGTTGACCAGTGTTATTATTCACCTTGTATCCAAAGCTGGAATAGATTTTTTTTAAATTAGAAAGAAATCAAATTATGTCATCAGCATGAAGGGCTATACTGTGTTCTCTCAATCCCACTGTGATTCCATTCATTTGTGCATGTGAGCGTATTGCTATAGCGAAAGGCTCAATTACTAGTGTAAACAATAAAGAGGGCATCCTTGTTGACAACCTTCACTAAATTGCATTGGTACTGAAATATTTCTGTTTGACAAAACTTCTGCTATTGCATTTTTATAGATCATTTGAACCCATTTTGTGAATTTACTCCCAAATCCAAATTTATCTAAGACACTAAAAAGATACGCCCATTCAACCTTATCAAAAGCCTTTTCGGTGTCTAATGATAAAAGCGCTGTGTCTGGTGCTTCTTTGTTATAATAAATTATGTTTAATACTCTTCTAACAAGCCCTGCCTTCCCATTATAAATCCATTTTGATCTTTACTAATAATTTGGGATAGAATTATTTGCAAACGTTTTGCTCCGCGTTTACATATTATCTTAAGATCAGAATTAAGCAAACTTATGGGTCTCATGTTCTCACACTTGTTAGAGTTTTTTTTTTTTAAATTTTTAATTTTGTGTACATTATTGATCCCCAGAGGGGAAATTCAGGGCATACACCTAGATGGATGAAGCAGCCATGGTACGGCGCCATCCCTTCACCATTCACACACACATTCACACCTAGGGCCACTTTAGAGTCTCCAATTAACCCAACTTGCATGTTTTTGGAATGTGGGAGTAAATTTACCTTTTGTTCTTATTAAAGACAAAAATAGAAAGGAGATGTCTTTACCTTCTTAATATGTTTCGACTGTGCACTGCAGCCTTCGTCAGAAGAGTCAGCTGATTGCTGCCAGGTGACATTTTATCAGCTGACTTTCGTAGGCGGGGCCAGCTCAGCAGACCTGTCAGATCCACCAAGCCGGCCCCGCTTTCCGCCGTCAGATGGTCTCTGGAGAATGTGATCCCAGGTGTGGGAAAGCATAAAGGCCCCCTCATCTCAGTTCATGGTGTCATTTCCCCACTTCCTGATTTCTATGGCCTCCTTGATCCAGCGTTTGTGTGTTGCTCTCTGATCCAATAATTTTTGCGTTGTCCCAGTCCATGTTGTGATTATTTCTTTTGCAGTGATCTGATATTGCTGATTTTAATGTTTCTTGTTCTGTCTTTTCTTTATGTGATCTTGTGAGTCCTTGTGTTTCCTTCTCACATTCCTTCTGGTGTTCTTTTTTTCTTGTGGTGAATGATCTTCCAGTTTCTCCAATGTAGGTTTTGTTGCATGATCTGCATGATATTTCATATATTACATTGCATTTTTTGTCTTGTTCTATTCTGTCCTTGGGGTGTACTAATAACTGTCTTAATTATTTGTGTGGTTTTACTGCTGTGTTTATTTTGTATTTTTTCATGATCCTTTGAATTGGTTCCGTGATCCCTCGGATGTATGGTATAGTTATGGTGTCCTTGTTTTTGATTTCAGCTTTTTTTCCTGTGTCTTATTTCCTGTTTGTTTTCTTTGTTTTTGACTTGCTGTTTCCCTTTGTTTATGGCCCATACTGGATATTGGCAGCGTATAAGTGCATGTTTTATGTGGTTTTCCTCCTCCTGTCTGTCTTCTTGGTCTGTGATGATGGTGGCCCGTTCATATAACGTCCTGACAACTGATAGTTTGTGTGCTGTGGGGTGTTCCGATGTCCATAGTAGGTATTGATCTGTGTGGGTTGGTTTCATATAGACTGTGATTTTTATGCTGCCGTCATCGTTGTGGTGGATTTTCATGTCCAGAAAGGCTATGGTGCCATTTTCCTCCTCTTCGTGTGTGAATTTTATATTCCCAGTGCTGTCCATGCTATTCAGATGGTCAGTGGGTTCTTGTGTGTGTCCTTTCCTTATTTTCTCCAGAATGTCATCCACGTATCTCTTCCAAAGGGTGGGTTTGCATTGTGTAGGTGCTGTGTTGATGGCTTTGTTTTCCAGATCCTCCATGAAAAAGTTGCTCATAATGGCTGATAGTGGGTCTCCCATTGCAAATCCTTCTTTTTGTCTGTAGATTTTTCCTCTGTATTGAAAATAGGTGGATTTTGCAACAAATTGTACTAGTTCGGATATGTCGTGAACTGTGAGATTGGTACGTTTTTTTTTAAGGGTACTGTCATTACTGAGGCGTTCTTGCACTATACTGTACGTAGTGTGACATCAACAGGTGTCTTTGTGAATAATGAAATGACATCATGTGAAATGAGGATCTCGTCTGATTCTATTTTCATATTTTTGAGTTCTTGTGCCAGCTCTTTTGAGTTTTTGCAGTGGAAATCTGATAGTCCAAGGAGGGGTTTGATGATTTCAACCAGGGCTTTTGATAAGCTGTACGTGACTGATCCAATACTGTCTATTATTGGCCGCAGTGGGATATCCTTTTTATGTATTTTTGGGGTTCCATAGATCGGGGGGTGATGCTGGCTGTGGGTATCAGGTGATCATATGCGTCCTTTGTGATTTTTTTTACTTTCTAATAGGGGTTTAAGAAGGGCTTTTAGCATTTTTTTCTTTTCTTCTGTGGGGTTTGTTTTAATGATTTTGTATGTGCTGTCATCTGTCAACATGGTTTCCATCTGTTTTTCATATGTTTCCGTGTCCAATATTACTGTCGTTCTGCCTTTATCTGATGGGAGGATTGTGATTGTTTTATCTGTCTTGAGTGAGGTTAATGCTTTTTCTTCTTCTTTTGCAATGTTGCTTTGCGGTAGTTTGGCCTTAGTTTGGCCATTTTGAGGATTCCTGCGACTGCGTTCCGGAGTGAAAGCGGGGCCGGCTTGGTGGATCTGACAGGTCTGCTGAGCTGGCCCCGCCTACGAAAGTCAGCTGATAAAATGTCACCTGGCAGCAATCAGCTGACTCTTCTGATGAAGGCTGCAGTGCACAGTCGAAACATGTTAAGAAGGTAAAGACATCTCATTTCTATTTTTGTCTTTAATAAGAACAAAAGGTAAATAATTAAAAGAAGACAAAATGAACCTACTTGAACAATGTGGAAGGAAACCGGAATACCCGGGGTAAACCCACGCAGACACGGGGAGAACATGCAAACTCCACACAGAAGGGTCACTGATGGTCAGGGGGTGAGATCGATCCTGTGACCTTCTTACTGTGCTGCCACTGTGCTAACAATTGTGCCACCATGCTGCCCAATTTTACAGGGGGTGGAAGAGTGCTTTTTTAAAAAGCCTCTTGAAGCATTTCCAGAATTGGTGTAATTAGTTTATTCTTAAATTTTTTTATACAGGTCTACTGGAAGACCATTGGGCCCTGCCCTTTTTCTTCACTGTTAATTTCTAATTCCAGATCTTCTTTACATTCATTTGAAATAGGGGATATGTGTTGTTTATCTAAAAAATCTTTTATTTCTTGCAAATTAATTTCATTTGTTGAGCTATATCTTCTTTCTTCTTCTTCTCGTTCATCAGATGGACACTCCCACCTCTTCAATGAAGGTGACACTGCAGGTCCCCCAACTTGCTGTAGAGGCCCCTGGGATTGGGATGGGCCAGGTCCTCTCTCTGAGTGCTTCATCCAGTGGGCAGGACTGCAGCCAAATGTTCTGCCGTCTGGCTGCCTGACCTACAGGGACACTGCTCTGTATTACCAATATGGAATTTTGTGTATAGATGATAGTTCAGGCGGTTGTGGTCTGTCCTAAGCCTGACTAAGGCTACTTGTTCACGCCGGGATAGACAGGGCATCAGTCAGGAAGACGACATTCTGACTGGCATGGAGGCTGACTTCGATGAGATTTGCGGCTATTTTCAGGGCTTCTGCTTCAGCTTTGTAGTTGGTGGAGTACAGGCCGGTAGCAAGGCAGATTCCATCTTCACTGCCTCCCAGATATTGTATGTAGACTCCTGCCCCTCCATTCCGACCTGCATTCTCTGCAAAGTAGTCTGTATGTACATGAAGCCAAGAATCTTTGGGGTAGTGGGTGTGTACGTATTCAAGTGTGAGGGACTTTGGGAGTCTTTGGGGCCAACTCTGGGGATGCTGCACTGGATGAGGGGGATGGTTCCCTCACTCCAGGAAGGGACCGCCAGACAACGGGATATCTCCTTGGGATCATGATCAAGGAAATCGTGATTATGTCTCTCAAGTATTCTGCTCTGGTGCATGAAACTCCCTCTCTTCAGTCTCCCCTTTGTGGGCTGGGACAGTCTGTCTTTCATAGGGTGACCTTGCATCCTCCTGAACTTGGCAGCCTGGGTAAGGAGTTTAGCGTCTCTCTGGTCCTCAAGAGATCGTAGCCCTGTGAATGTTTCAAGCT
Source organism: Pholidichthys leucotaenia (assembly GCA_020510985.1). NCBI lineage: Eukaryota > Metazoa > Chordata > Actinopteri > Cichliformes > Pholidichthyidae > Pholidichthys > Pholidichthys leucotaenia. The sequence continues at coordinate 153,755,214 of CM035838.1, forward strand.
CATGTATTGGTGTTGACTTTGTGGCCCCTGTGATGATGCGGGCAGCCTGGTTCTGAATCTTGCTAACCCGATCAAAGTTGGACTTGGCCTTTGTGCCCCATGCTGTCATGCCATACTCAAGCACTGGCCTGACTCTGCCAGTGTACAGCTTCTTGAGGGTCATGGTATCGGTGCCCCAGGTTGTTCCCACCAGCTTTTTCATGAGAGCAAGTTGGAGCCTGGCTCTTGTTTCTGCTTTCTCTGTTTGTTTCTTCCGTGTCAGGCATTTGTCAAATGTGACTCCAAGATATGTGGGATTGTCCTCTGCAAGCAGAGCTATATAATTTTTTTATAATTTCTAAATACAGTATTGATTTCTACTGGATCCACCAGAAACTTTCCATCAGAAATAATGTTTGTAATTGGAGTTCTAGTTTCTAATTGTTGAATTTGCCATGCTAATAGCTTGTCAGATTAATCACCCTGTTCATAAAATGCTTGTTTTAATCTTAAAAGACTAGCAGAAGGTACTTCCGGTTATGGCGGCCGCCTAGAAGGACACGAATCCCTCTGCTCTGCTCCTGGAAATAAAAATTTGGCAAATAACTCTCTCATTTGGAACAGAACTTTTCCCAGCGCTTGGGTGAGGATATGCCGGTGAAGACTAAGGCTGGGAAATCAGGAGGGAGAAAAATTGAATCGCCGAAGCAGTCCAAATTAACGGACTTTAAAGTTTGTGGCGCAGTAGAAAAAGCTGCTGATATGGCGGATGAAACTAGCGGTGGTGCGGTAACTGCTGCTGCTGACGATGGCGGCACAGGTGCAGTGCTGGCTGCCATTAGCTCAATGAGAGCAGACTTTTCCGCTAAACTTGATGGGATTATGGCAGCGTTGGATGCAATGAGAAAGGAGTTGGGTGACTGCGTGGAGCGAGTGACGCAGGCGGAGCTTCGTGTTTCAAGTGCGGAGGATGAAATCAGCGGACTTCAAATAAAGGTGCGCACTTTGGAAAAAAAAATAAAGATCTGGAAAATAGCGTTCTGGACTTGGAATCTCGGTCCAGACGGAACAACCTGAGGCTGGTGGGTTTACCGGAGGGAGCCGAAGGTCGTGATTCATGCTCCTTTTTGGAGGGGTGGATCCCGGAGGCGCTGAACAACGCGGAGCTAAAATCATCAGTCGTCTTGGAAAGCTCCCACCGAATTGGCCCACCGAGAGGTAACAAGGCAGCACCGAGGACGTTAATTATGAAGTTTCTCAGCTACAGAGACAGGATGACGATCTCCAACGCGGTGCGGGCCAAAGGAGAAATTAAATACCAAGATCAGCAGGTGCGGTTCTACCCAGATTTGGCCTCAGGAATCCAACAATTAAGGAAGCAGTTTGACCCCATCCGCAAAGAACTGCGCAACCTTGAGATTCGTCATGGAGTGATTCACCCTGCAAGACTTCTGGTCACATATGAGGGCAGAACACGCATCTTCAAGACCCCCGAGGAGGCGCAGGAGCTCATCAAGAAGATCCAGGAAGAGACTGGTGGGAGCTAAGCATGAACAGAATATAGGGTAGAATATTTGAGCATTTAACTGATTAGAAGCATATAACAAGATGACAAAATATAGAATGTATTACATATTAAAAAAAAAAAAAGTACAAAATTGCTAAAAAATTTTGGAGTTAAATTGGAAAATTACAGAAGAGAGTTAATGTTACGTTATTAAAAGCAGTAGAGTTAGGGTGATTGGGAGGATGAAGAAGGAGTGGCTTTGGCTGTTCCTCGTGGGTGTGGAACGGTCGATGGCTATATCGGGAGACGGAATTTTTCTTTTGTTTTTGGGGGGATTGCCACAAATGTGGGAAGGGGGAATTTGTTTGTGTGTAGTTTGTAGGGTGAATGTTCAACCACTCATTTTTTTGCTTTTCTGTTTGAGCATGTTTACACTGCAAGGTAATCCCAAACTCCCTATTGATTATAAATCAAAGTGTTAATCTTAATTTAACTTCATGGAATTGCAGAGGTCTACAAAATTTAAAAAAACTTAAACAAGTTATGAATAAAATAAAAGACATGGGTTCAAAAATTGTGTTTTTACAAGAAACTCATCTAATAGAGGAAGATGTAAAAAGAATTAGGAGTAGATGGCAAGGAAATGTTTTCACCTCATCATTTTCATCCCGAGCCAGGGGAGTTATGACTCTCATACATAAATCAGTCCCATTTCAAGTGAAAAATGTAATTGGAGACAAATTTGGAAGATATGTAATCATTCAAGGATCTTTGCTATTAGAAAACATAAATTTGGTGAACTTATATGGTCCCAATATAGATGATCAAAAGTTCTTTGCTAATTTATTTCTTATCTTATCATCACTTACAGGGCAACATATAATAGCAGGGGATTTTAATTGTACATTGAATCCCGGTATAGATAGATCAACAGGACTGGACTGTACGCACAATGGATGTAGGATGACCATTAATCATTTTATGAAAGAATTGAAATTGATAGATATATGGAGAGAAATGAAACCACAAGTTAAAGCATACTCTTGTTATTCCAATACCTACAAGACATTCTCACGTATAGATTATTTTTTGTGTTGTGTTCAATTCAAAAAATACATCTATTTGTCTTCCAATATAATTTACAGAATTGTCGTCTTGTAACCATTTATGCTGAAAATGCCATCTTGGAGGGTCTTCTACCAGTTTTTTTTTTTTTTTGTAATCAATATATTCTAAGCAACAAGGTACATGATCTGAGATCACAATAGCATCATAGAAACAATTATGAATTTTATGTTGTAGGTATGAGGAGACTAAAAAGTAGTCAATTCTAGAATATGTCAAACACTGATGAATAACAAGAGTATACTTTAGCCTGTGGGTTCATCTCTCTCCATATACCTATCAGTTTCAGTTCTTTAATAAAGGGATTCATGACCATTCTACATTTAGTATGCGACTGATCTGTACCTGACGATCTATTCATACTGGTGTTTAACATGCAGCTAAGATCTCCTGCTATTATAAATTGTCCTACTAATGTGGAAAGAATAAAAAATAGTTCTTCAAAAAAATTGGGAGTCATCTATATTTGGGCCATACACATTCACTAAATTTAGGTTTTCAGGTAGCAGATTACCCTGAACTATCAAATATCTTCCCAATCTATCTTTAGTAACATTTTTCACCTGAAATGGAACACTATTGTGAATAAGAGTTATTACTCCTCTGGCTCGAGATGAAACTGATGCTGTAAATACACTACCTTGTTAACCTTTTCTTAATACTTTTATTAGCCTCATCTAACAGATGAGTTTCTTGTAAAATACAATTTTAGAACCTTTGTGTTTTATCATGTTCATGACCTGCTTGATTTTTTTTAAGCTATTGCAGACCTTTGCAGTTCCAAGAAACAAAGTTAAGATTCACTCTAAGACTTTTTAAATGAAAGCACCTCAGGTGCTGATGCCTCAGTGCTTGTGGCATGGTAGCATGGGTATTGTGTCATGTCATCATGCATGGTTTTGAAATGCTTGGTATTTGTTTATGCAGGTATGACTGATGTCACTGTCACAATACACGAGGTGTATGTCGTCCCAGGGCTGTGCGTTGGCATTTTTGTCAAGGAGCACATACAAGAAAAAATATAGAAGCACAAGAATAAAATTAGGAGCAGAAAGAAAAATGCTGGATTAACAGTTTTTATTAATTTAATACATGTATATTTACACTACGGCAGGCAGGTAAAAATATCAAAACTTCAAAAACTATCACCATAATCATCAACATTTAATCATCAACATTAAATCAGAATGGGTTGAAATGTTTCACTCTGTGTGTAATGAGTATTGAGAGAGGTTCCTGAATTATCTTGCAAAAAAAAAAAAAAATTGAAATGCAGTTTTTCTATAAAAAGAACATGCAATATTGTTATGTAGCTTCCAGCCCGTTCTCTTCACAGCTGCTCTGACTGCTCACCCTCAGGTTCACCACTGTGGACCTCCGAGAGAGAAATGAGAAGGGAAAAAAAAATGAAAATGTGATTATTATTATAAATGTGATAGAACATTTTTAAAGTCAGCGTCATCAAATAAATTCTATTACAGATGTCATGTTCCTACTCAACTTAAGAAATTGTTTGGTTTTCTGTAAAAAATAACCTTAAGCGGTTTTCATATTTCACACCTCACTTCAGCTTTGAGTAAATAAATCAATAAAGAAATGACGGGACTGTAAAAGTTATTTTAAAGGAAATGATTCAACAACGTCACACCGTGGTGTTTTTATATTACTGACATTAGTATTAAGAGTTGAAAAAATTGTCTGAACTTCCGAGAAACCAGCTTAACATTAACAAGTTATTAACATACTGTATGAATCATGTAACCACGGAGCCACCAGTGGCAGAGCACATCGGAAAAAATAATGTGACAAAACACAAGCTTTAAGAATCAAATGTTGCCATGTTAGGAAGTGTTAATGTGTTAACAATGAAACCGCTGCAAAATTTGAGGGAAAAACTTACCTGTAAAACTTTTTTTTCTCCTGCTCTTCTGTTCTGATGTTGTTTGCTAGTTTCTTTGACTTCAGAGGAAGCTCTGCTGCGATTGGCGCATTGCACTTGAGCAATGTGGGAATTGAAGCTTTTACAGATAAGCTGTAAACTACAGGAAGAATATACTGTATGTTGTCCTTTATCTTCAAAAGTAAACAGCAAAACGTGTCTGAAAAGAAACAATGCGTTGAATTTTTAATTTTTTTTTGTATACTTTACTAATCCCAGAGGGAAATTCAGGGCATCCATGTGTAGTGTTTCCTCTGGCTTAAAGACCTTGGCGCGATGGCAACATATTTTTCCCGGGGGAGGGGGGGGAGTAAACATACTGGAATATGTTAATTTTATAGTATTTATTTCTTTTTAAAATTTTACACAGTAACGTTGCATACGGAAATTACCATTTGAAGTACTGTACAACCGAGGCTTGAATATTGGGCCAGTTGGGGTCCCACCCAGACATCCTGTGTTTAGACTTTTTAGTGGTGTTATCCTTCCTCTGCCTGAACGCTTCCCTCTCCTTGGCTCCTCTCTTCTGCCTCATCTTGCCCCCTCTGAGCTCCGTCTAATTCAGGTTCTCTCTCTGTCTATGGTGGTATACAAACAGATTAGAAAATATCAAGTGTCATGTTTTGTCCTGCAGGATTTTTTTGTCATGGTTTACATAAATGACAAAAATATGTGTATTTTTTGTATTTTTATTCTAGTGTTTCTTTTTTTCCATTGAGAGAGTAGGGAAGGGAAAGAAACATTCATAATAGTAATGTACTCATGCATACTTAAATTATATAATCAGGTGGGTATAGTAACCAGAAATTCTACTCATGTAAAAGCAGTGCTTTGAGATTAATAATTAAAAGTAGACAACCAGGCTTCCGGTTATGGCTGCCACGTAGGACGGACGTGTCTCGCTCTGCTCTGCTCCTGGAGAAAAAAATCGGCAAATAACTCTCTCATTTGGGACAGAACGTATCCCAGCATTTGGGCGAGGATATGTCGGCGAAGCCTAAGGCTGGAAAACCAGGAAAAGGAAAAAGCGAGCCGCCGAAACAGTCCAAATTAACGGACTTTCAGGTCTGTGACGCAGCAAACAAAACTCCATATATGGCGGAGGAAGCTGGCGGCGGTGCGATGTTTGCGGGGAATGGCGCAGATGCGCTGATGGCTGCCATGAGTTCAATGAGAGCGGACTTTTCCTCTAGATTTGATGGGATTATGACAGCGTTGGAAGGAATAAGAAAGGAATTGGGTGACTGTGTAGAACGAACGGCGCAGATGGAGCTCCGTCTCGCTAGTGCTGAAGATGACGTCACCCGTCTTCAATTAAAGGTGCGCACTTTGGAAAAAAAAAATAAATCTCTGGAAGACAATATTTTGGATTTGGAATCTCGGTCGAGACAGAATAATTTGAGGCTGGTGGGTCTTCCAGAGGAATCAGAAGGTCGGGACGTATGTTCCTTTCTGGAAAAGTGGATTCCGGAGGTGCTGGGCAGCGAGGAGTTGCAATCAGCAGTGGTTCTGGAAAAAGCACATCGTATTGGCCCACGGAGAGATAAGGGACCGCCGAGGACCTTAATTATGAAGTTTCTTAGCAACAGAGACAGGATGAAGATCTTCAACGCTGCACGTGCTAAAGGAGAGATTAAACACCAGGACCAGCAGGTGCGGTTCTACCCAGATTTGGCCACAGGAATCCAGCAATTGAGGAAGCAGTTTGATCCCGTACGTAAGGAGCTGCGCAACCTTGGGATTCGTCATGGTGTAATCTATCCTGCGAGACTGCTGACCACGTATGAGGGCAGAACCCACATCTTCAAGACCCCAGAGGAGGCGCAGGAGTTCATCAAGAAGATCAAAGAAGAAGAAGAGACTGGTGGGAGCTAAGCATGAACAAAATATAAGGTAGAATAATTAAGCATTTGCACAGGCATCTGACTGACTTGAAGTAAATAGTAAGTTTACAAAATATAGATTGTATTATATATTAAAAAAACAAAACAAAAACAAAACAAAAAAAAAAAAAACTATGATGTACAAAGTTGTTAAAAATTTTGGAGTTAAGTTGGAAAACTACAGAGGAGAGTTAATGTTACGTCATTAAAAGCAGTAGAGTTAGGGTGATTGGGAGGATGAAGAAGGAGTGGCTTAGGCTGTTCCCCGTGGGTGTGGAACAGTCGATGGCTATATCGGGAGACAGAATTTTTCTTTTGATTTTGGGGGGTTTGCCACAAGTGTGGGAAGGGGAAATTTGTTTGTGTGTAGTTTGTAGGATGAATGTTCAACCACTCATGTTTTTGCTTCTCTGTATGAGCATGTTTACACTGCAAGGTAATCCCAAACTCTCTATTGATCATGGACCAAAGTGTTAATCTTAATTTAACTTCATGGAATTGCAGAGGTCTACAAAATTTAAAAAAACTTAAACAAGTTATGAATAAAATAAAGGACATGGGTTCAAGAATTGTGTTTTTACAAGAAACTCATCTGATAGAGGAGGATGTTAAAAGAATTAGGAGTAGATGGCAGGGAAGTGTATTCACCTCTTCATTTTCATCCCGAGCCAGGGGAGTTATGACTCTCATACATAAATCAGTTCCTTTTCAGGTGAAAAATGTAATTGGAGACAAATTTGGAAGATATGTAATTATTCAAGGTTCTTTGCTATTAGAAAATATAAATCTTGTGAACTTATATGGTCCCAATATAGATGATCAGAAGTTCTTTGCTAATTTATTTCTCATCTTATCATCACTTACAGGGCAACATATAATAGCAGGGGATTTTAATTGTACATTGAATCCAGGTGTGGATAGATCAACAGGACTGGATTGTACGCACATTGGATGTAGGATGACTATTAATCATTTTATGAAAGAATTGAGATTGTTAGATATATGGAGAGAAATGAAACCACAAGTTAAAGCCTATTCTTGTTATTCCAGTACCTACAAGACATTCTCACGTATTGATTATTTTTTGATTTCCACAGAATTAAGGTCCAAGATTCAAAACTGCTTTTATGATAACATCGTGATTTCTGATCATGCACCCTGTTGTCTAATATATGTAGATAAAAAATTGACAAAGGAATCAGGTAGATGGCAATTTCAGCATAAATGGCTTCAGGATGAGGAATTTGTCAAGTATATAGAAAAACAGATAGACGAGTTCTTTGACATCAATACTACACAAACATCAGCATGTGTAAAGTGGGAGGCTTTCAAAGCTTTTATTAGGGGACATATTATTAGTTATACAGGATCAAAATCTAAGAAGACTCGAGAGGAGAGAGCTAAATTGGAACATAAAATAAAAAGTCTTCAGGAAAAAGTGTATGCAGGAAGTGACCCAAGGTTGGAGAATGAATTACTGATTTTGAGAGCTGAATACGACAAAAAATCAGCGAATAGAGCTGCCTCGAGTCTTCTAAGATTGAAACAATCTTTTTATGAACAAGGTGAAAAATCAGGAAAATTATTAGCATGGCAGATTAAACAATTGGAAATTAAAACACCAATTACCAGTATTATAAGTAAAGGACAGGTAGTTATAGATCCTTTAGAAATTAATAGAGCCTTTAGAGATTACTATGAAAAATTATATGATACCAAAAATGAACCTGATTTAACAAAACTAAATGGGTTTTTGAACGAACTATCTATACCGTGTATTCCAAATGAAAACAGGGAGATATTGGAGTCTAAAATTAGTCAAGAAGAAGTTGGGCTAGCCATTGATAATATGAAATCAGGAAAAAGTGCAGGACCAGATGGTCTTCCAGTTGACCTTTATAAAAAATTTAAGAATAAATTAATAAAACCTTTTTTGGAAATGGTTTTAGAAGCATTTCAAAATAATAATTTACCATCATACATAAATAATGCCTTAATTATACTGTTGCCAAAACCAGGTAAGCCCTCTAATAAATGTGAAAATATGAGACCAATAAGCCTATTAAACGCCGACCTTAAGATAATCTGTAAAATTTTAGCAAGACGAATACAAGAAATTTTACCAAATATTATTAATCGAGATCAGAATGGCTTTATAAAGGGTAGACAAGGCTTCCATAATGTAAGAAGACTATTTAATATTATTTATTTTAATAAAGAAGCACCGGATACAGCTCTCCTATCATTGGACGCCGAAAAGGCCTTTGATAGAGTTGAATGGCCCTTTCTTTTTGAAGTCCTACAAAGGTTTGGACTTGGAAATAATTTCATAAAATGGGTTCAAATAATATACAATAATGCTACAGCAGAAATCCTAACAAATAACAATATTTCAAAACCAATAAAAATCAATAGAGGATGTCGACAAGGCTGTCCACTTTCACCTTTACTGTTTACTATGGCAATTGAACCTTTAGCGATAGCGATACGTTTACATTCACAAATATATGGAATTAAAGTTGGACCAACAGAACATAAAATCTCCCTGTACGCCGATGATATAATTTTGTTTATGTCGAATCTAAAAAAATCAATTCCAACCTTGTTGAATTTAATAAAGAATTTTGGGGAAATATCAGGATATAAAATAAATAAAACTAAATCTTCAATATTAATGCTAAATGAGACCCAGAGAAATTACCCAGACCCTGAGGTAAATCAATTCAATGTTGTAAATCAGTTTAAATATTTAGGAATCCAAATTATGCCTAAGCTAGAATCAGTCGCCAGTGTCAACTATGAAGCCTTAATGTCAGATATCAATGAGTTAACTCAGAGATGGATGTCACTACCAATGTCGATGATCGGGAGAATCAATATACTTAAAAGTAATATTTTACCTAAAATACTTTATTTATTTCAATACATTCCCTTATCACCACCTTTAGATCTATTCTCAAGAATAAAAAAAAAGTTAGTGGAATTTATATGGAACAACAGGAGGGCTAGATTACGTCTGTCTTTATTATATTTACCATTTGATCGTGGAGGTCTGAAATGTCCAAATTTTATGTTGTATTATTGGTCGGCACAACTGAGGTCTATGACATATTATTTTTCATCAAATGATCTCCCTCACTGGACTGAAATGGAATCATACAATTTACCTTTACCTCTTCCCATATTCATATACTCAGATTCGGCAAAAAAATTACAAAAACAAGTTAAAAATCCATTTGTAAAGCATATGATCAAAATATGGTGTGAAGCTAAAAACTATTTAAAAGAACCACAGTTATTGTCACAATTTAGTCCAATATGGGGTAATCAATATTTTAAACCAGGGAGAGCGGACGCTGTATTTAAAGTATGGAATTTAAAAGGGATACAAAAGATTCAGGATTTATATTTGCCATGTGCAGACAACATAATGTCTTTTGAAGAGCTGAGGATCAAATTTAATCTCAATAGAACACATTTTTTTAAATATCTTCAACTTAGAAACTTTATTCGATCAAATCAAAATAAAGCTCTCACTCGACCTATTTACTCATCCTTGGAAAAAATGATGATGAAAGATAGTAAAAGAAAGGGTATTATTTCAGAGTTTTATAACTCATTGACACTATCTTCAAGTGAAAATTCACTGAAAAGATTAAACTACTGGAAAGAAGATCTGCAAATTGAAATTTCAGAGGAACAATGGGAATTGGCTTGTACAGAAGCTCAAACCAAATCAATAAATGCACGCCTTAAATTGATACATTTCAAATGGTTAATGCGGATGTATGTTACACCGGAGGAGTTAAATAGATATAACAAAAATATACCAGATACATGCACAAAATGCATGGAAAGTAAAGGAACCCTATTTCATTGTTTATGGGAATGTAGATTAATAAGAATGTTTTGGGAGGAGGTGAGGGTAACAATTGAAAAAATAATCTCAAAACAAATCATATTGAATCCTAAACTGTTTTTGTTGGGTCTGTACCCAGAAAAGCATAATTTCAATAAAAGTGAAAGAACATTCATAGACCTCAGTTTGCTTAATGCCAAAAAATGTATTGCACTATTATGGAAAAAGACTCATAGACCAGATGTGACTCAGTGGTTAAGACAGATGTTAACAAACCTTCCATTAGAAAGAATAACATATATACTGAAATCAAAGGAAATTGTGTTTGAGAATATATGGAGACCTTTTATTGATTATGTAAAAAATTTAAACATAACTCTTGAAGAAGAAGGTGAATGATGTGTGTGGACCTTGTAAATTCCAAACTGGTGAACATAATATGTATACTAATGTATTGGATTGTCTAGACTAAACAGAGGAGCATTGTTGAAGACTTGATTTTGTTGGTGGTTGTTGGTGTTTTTAGGGTATTTTTTTTTTTTTGTAGTACTTTAGTGTTAGTGTTTGATTGTTTGTATCATGTTTGTTAAAAAAAAAAAAAAAAAAAGGTTCAATAAAGATATTGTGGAAAAAAAAAAGTAGACAACCAAAAATTTCTAGTTAAGGGTACAAAAAGCACCCACTTAAAAACTTGAGTAATGACTTCAGTCTTGAAGGTTTGAGGTTTTTCTCAAAAATTTATAACAATTTTCTTATAGTTTTCTACTTTTCTCTGTAAATCTAAAGTTGAAACCATGTTCCTCAAATTTGTAATTTCCTCTTGTAAAACTGACTTTTCTTGTACATTTGAAACTTTATTATAAATGTGTGGATTATTTTATGACTAATTTTTGTCTGTTTTTTTAAAATAAAATTACTGGGTTTTTTAGATAAATTTGAAACAGACTGTGGTCATTTTTTTTTAACTTTTTCCTTATAACAATTTACATTTTTGACCATAACTTTGCCGTTAGAACAGAACAATAACACTGGTCAACACCAAATGCATTGTCTAAGTTTTTTTTTAGCTGATTTAGGACAATTTTGATGTGCTGAATCCAAAAATCACATCGGTTTTGCTCAATCAGGTCAACTTTTTGAAGTATGGCCACATGTTGTTTTTTATGTTTTTGTTTACATGTATGGATATTTTCGCTTTATATGATGCAAAAAATTTTTTTATTTCTTGAAATTTGGGGCAGCGCAGTGGCGGAGTGGTTATCACTGCGGCAGCACAGCAACTCACCCTTGGCCGGGGGATCCTGGGTTCGATCCCAGCCACCGACCAACAGTGATCTGTGTGGAGTTTGCATGTTCTCCCCGTGTCTGCGTGGGTTTACTCCGGGATTTCTCCGGTTTCCTCCTACATGCCAAAAACATGCAAGTTAGGTTAATAGGCATCAAAAACTGGGGATTCTAAATTGTCCTTAGGTATGACTGTGAGAGTGAATGGTTGTCTGTCTCTCTGTGTTGGCCCTGCGATGGACTGGCGATCTGTCCAGGGTGTACCCTGCCTCTCGCCCAAAGATGCTGGGATAGGCTCCAGCCCCCCGCGACCCGAAAAGGATTAAGCGGAAGAAGATGAAAATGAATTTCTTGAAATTTCTGGAACTCTGAAGAGTTTGCATGTGCCAATTTATGACATGATGTCATAAATTGTCATGATGGATGACTACTTTTGGACTCTGAAGAGAGATATCCCTGCCTCTGAGCATTCTAGAGGTGCGAATAAACGGAAGTTGAAGCTTGGAATTTTGAACAATGATGACATAACATTCAATTTACATGTACTTACCTTTATCAACGTCTACTATTCAATTTACAGTAATCAAAGTTTGTAACATTTAATCAATAAATTGTGTTAGAAAATGATTTTTTCTCTTAAAAACCTGACCTGATCAAGAGAAAGGGATGTCATTTTCAGATTCAGCGGTGCAAAATTGTCTTAAATCAGTTGAAAAAAATACAGAGAACTTACAAAAAAATATTTTTGTAACCCTGTGTAATTTAACTCTGATTACAAAAAAAATATTAATAAAATTGTATTTAATTAAATAAATTAACTTAAATGACCAAGGATGCTGTTATTTCTGTTATAATATTTCTTTATATTTATAGTTTTGTTTTGTTTTTTAGAAATCTCCTCACCCCCCCAGACAGCAGGAAAAACCTCCCTTATTTTGAAATCAAATGTTGGCACGTTTAGTTTGTCTGAAGGCTGCTGACGGATTAAAGTCACTGACTTCGTGAATTTCGGTCACCTTAACCTGCCATGTACATAATAGGGAACTGTAGCGGACTCTAAAGACATAATTCACCACAATATGTGTTCATGTACAGAATGAAAAATGAAAAAAAATCCAAGATGGCGCCGCGGATGGCAGCCACTGGCTTCTGCTCTCTGATGTTTTTGATAATTTTGTGTGTTTTTTTGGACTTCTGCTCTTCTGTTCGACTCACCTATTCAAGGGAGGAACTACTTTCACTCAGACTACCTCCCAATGCAACTTCTCTGCCAGTTTCTGCTGCTGATCTGAAGTTTTTTCAGTCGATCTTAGCTGTGGGAGCAGCGGCTATTGGCGCTGGCCGGAAACGAAGGCAGCGTGGTAAACGTGCCGGTGCGCTAGTCAGGTTGAAGAAACGAGGATTTCGCACGCCGCTCCCATCAATCCATCTGGCAAATATCCGCTCTTTGGTGAACAAAATGGATGAACTGCTGCTCCTGACTCACAAAAACCGGGATTTTAGCAGATCTGGCGCCCTTTGTTTCACGGAGTCCTGGCTGAGTGAACACATCCCGGACAGCGCGGTGCGCCTGGACGGATTCCAGCTGTTTCGCGCTGATCGCAGCCGAGAATTCTCTGGAAAGACTAAGGGTGGTGGAATCTGCTTCTACATAAACGAAGGCTGGTGTACTGATGTCACAGTATTGAAGAAGTTTTGTAGCCCTAACCTAGAGTCACTGTTCATAAACTGTAAACCCTTTTATTCACCGCGAGAGTTCTCCTCGTTTATTCTGAATTTATATCCCGCCTGCTGCTTGTACAACGGAGGCACTGCAGCACCTCGCTGACCAGATAGCAGACGTGGAGGAAAAACATCCAGACTCTCTACTTATCATTCTGGGTGATTTCAATAGAGCTAATCTCACAAATGAGCTTCCTAAATACAGACAGCATATTAAATGTCCCACCAGGGACACAAATACACTCGACCACTGTTACACAGTTTTAAGAAACGCCTATCATGCCGTCCCCCGTGCAGCTCTGGGTTTTTCTGACCACTGTCTGCTCCATCTTATTCCAACATACAGACAGAAACTAAAAACTTCCAAGTCTGTTGTAAGGACTGTGAAGAAATGGACTGAGGAATCAAAGCTGGAGTTACAAGCCTGCTTTGACTGTACAGATTGGAGTGTTTTTGAAGCTGCAGCCATTAACCTAAATGAACTCACTGACACTGTGATGTCATACATCTGTTTCTGCGAGGACATGTGTGTGCAGACCAAGACCTTCTGCACATACAACAACAATAAACCCTGGTTCATTCCTAAACTGAAGCAGCTACGTCAGACCAAGGAGGAGGCCTACAGGACTGGTGACTGGACTCTGTACAAGCGGGCCAGAAACATGCTGACGAAGGAGATCAGGCTTGCTAAGAGGAGCTACAGTGTGAAGTTACAAAAAAACTTCTCAGCCAACAACTCTGCTTCTGTCTGGAGAGGCCTACGGAATATCACCAACTACAGGAGACCATCCCCCCACCCTGTGGAAAACCTCCAGCTGGCTAACGACCTAAACAGCTTTTACTGCAGGTTTGAAAAGAACCTACAGTTCTCACCTCCCACCCACACAAAAGGATTATCTGCAGCCCCAGGAACTCCATCCCTCCTCCACTCTGACCTCCCACCAGCACTAACGATCTGTGAAGAGGAGGTGCGCCGGGTCTTTCAGAGACAAAAGATCAAGAAGGCTGCAGGACCTGATGGTGTGTCTCCGTCCTGCCTGACAGTCTGCTCCAACGAGTTGGCCCCCATCTTCACCCGGATCTTTAACAGATCACTGGAGCTGCGTGAAGTGCCTTCCTGCTTCAAACGCTCCATCATCATCCCAGTTCCCAAGAAACCCTCTGTTACAGGATTAAACGATTACAGACCTGTTGCCCTGACCTCTGTGGTCATGAAATCCTTGGAGAGATTGGTGCTGAACCACCTGAAGGTCATCACAGGCCCCCTGATGGACCCACTGCAGTTTGCCTACCGGTCAAACAGGTCAGTGGATGATGCAGTGAATATGGGACTACACTACATTCTGCAACACCTCGACTCCCCAGGGACGTACGCCAGGATCCTGTTTGTCGACTTCAGCTCAGCGTTCAACACCATCATCCCAGGCATTCTTCATCAGAAACTCCTCCAGCTCAAGGTGCCCCCCTCCACCTGCCAGTGGATCTCCAGCTTTCTGACTGACAGGTGGCAACAGGTGAAGCTAGGGAGATTTACATCCAGCTCCCGAAAAATTAGTACTGGCGCCCCCCAAGGATGTGTCCTTTCCCCACTGCTCTTCTCCCTCTACTCCAACGACTGCACCTCAGAGGACCCTTCGGTGAAGCTCCTGAAGTTTGCGGACGACACCACAGTCATCGGTTTGATCTGGGATGATGATGAGTCTGCATACAGGCGGGAGGTGGAGCAGCTGATCCTCTGGTGCAGCCAGAACCATCTTGAACTTAACCCAGCCAAAACGGTGGAGATGACTGTGGATTTCAGGCGACACCCCCCTTCATTCCCCCCACTCACCATCCTCAACAGCACAGTGTCCACTGTGGACTCCTTCAAGTTTCTGGGTACCACAATCTCCCGGAACCTGAAGTGGTCCTCCCATATAGACACTGTCCGGAAAAAGGCCCAGCAGAGGTTGTTTTTTCTGCGTCAGCTCAAGAAGTTTGATTTGCCTCAGGAGCTGCTGGTTGTCTTCTACACCGCCATCATCCAATCTGTCCTCTGCTTTTCCATCACTATCTGGTTTGGATCTGCCACTAAACAGGACAAGACCAGACTGCAGCGGATCGTTAAGTCTGCGGAGAGGATCATTGGTACTGACCTACCCTCCATTGAGAACTTATATCGGTCCATAACCAGGAAACGGGCGGGAAACATCTGTGCTGACCCATCACACCCCGGCCACAAACTGTTTGAACTTCTATCTTCTGGTCGTCGTTACAGATCACTGAAGGTCAAAACCACCCGTCACAGGAACAGTTTCTTTCCTCAAGCCATCACTCTGATGAACTCCTAACATTCACCTAGTCCTACCTGTTGCTGTACTCATGACTTTTCATCCATTATTACATTGCACATAACTCTCACACTGCTTTTTACTTCATTCACATTATATCACTGAATCTGAGTTCACATTGAAATACTGTGTGACTGTATATTTTTTCATATATTTCTGCAAAGTGTGGTTAGTCTGAGTAAATAACTGCATATATTCCTGTATATATTTGCATCCTTTTATAGAAACGTGGACAGACTGTAATTTACTGTACATACTCTGTTGTCATTGAATCCTTATTTAAATGCTCCACCTGAACAACGAGAGCAAGTTTTTAGCCAAAGTCAAATTCCTTGTATGTGTTGTGCATACTTGGCCAATAAAGCTGATTCTGATTCTGATTCTGATCTGCTTAGGCAGTTATAGTTGTGCTCTCAGGCTTTCTCATCAGGCACCTCTCTAGGCAGCTGCTGAAGGACCTCAGTTTAAAGTGAAGAGAGCTAGCGTTTTTAGCTGTTTCTTTTTGTCACTACCGCTGGAGAATAAAAACGGCACGCCTGCTTGTGCGAGAAAAGAGAGAAATTGCCAGTCTCTTCATTCCTGCAATTCCTACAGAACATAACTTAATACTGTAGTGGCTGGTGAAATATATCCTCAGCAATTCATCAGTCCCCCTTGCCTTTCCCTTCATATAAAGCCGGCTGCATATGAATTCTAACCACATCTCTTAGCTAAGCGACTCTTCCGTTATTGCTCCGTTTCCAGCGGGTTAAAACCATGATAAACTCCTCCAGTGCTAACATACTTCTAATGATTTTTTCCGCATTTAAAGTACTTTAACAAATTCATGTTTGTGTCGGACAGTCACGCTTAGCGAGACACTGTTTGCTGACTGACTGGAAAACTCGCATGGGTGGGGCGCTTCTAAACTCTGCACGAATGATGGCCACGCGCATTGTTCGTGTGCACGCTTTCGGAAAGTCATTGCTTCATATATTTTTCTTAATAAATTCATATCTCCTTGGTGAGGCGGTAAAATTTCTGGCATGGCGGGCCGCCACTGAGAAATGTTACCAGAGGAAACCCTGCATGTGGATGGATGAGGCAGCCACGGTGCAACGCCAATCCCTTTACCATTCACACACACATTCACACCTAAGACCAATTTAGAGTCTCCAATTAACCTAACTTGCATGTTTTTGGCCTGTGGGAGGAAACCGGAGTACCCGGGGTAAACCCACGCAGACACGGGAAGAACATGCAAACTCCACACAGAAGGGTCACTGATGGTGGGAGGCGGTGGCACAGGTGTAGTGTGACCGACTATTAATCGGAGGGTCATGGGTTCGATTCCCACTCTGTCTGCAGTCTGCTTGTCGAAGTGTCCTTGAGCAAGACACCGAACCCCCAGCTGCTCCTGGTGGCCTGGTTAGCGCCTGTGTGTATGGCAGCTCTGCCGCCATCAGTGTGTGAATGTGTGTGTGAATGGGTAGATTGCAGGATCTGTAAAGCGCTTTGGTCATCCTAGATGAGAAGAAAAGTGCTATATAAGTGAACGCCATTTACCATGGTCAGGGGGTGGGATCAAACCCACAACCTTCTTGCTGTGCAGCCACAGTGCTCACCACTGCTCCACTGAGCTGCTAAATGGTGTAGTTCCTGAATATCTGTTTAGTTTGCAGAAGCAGCTGTTTTAAAAGTGCAGCACAAGATCAATTGTCGACAGGAGTGAGGCTGTAATAAAGGTGCACTGCCACCTCTATTGGGCCGACATACGTATTACAATGACGCTTCAGTTGCATTGACGATAAAGGTGAGCTATTTTTGTGTTTATTTTGAAAACAAAGCCTTATCTCAAAATTCTGGCAAATAGAAAACTGAGAAAATATGGCCATACATTGATACAAGCCTTTAGTTGCACTTAATTTTGACGGGGCGAGCTGAAACAGACAGGCGGACAGACAGACAGATCCACACACACATGGACGCATTGAGTGATTACCGTATGCCTCCGTTTTCACTGAGGCATAATTAAAAGCTAGATTACCTTGTTGCAGAAAACTAAACTTATAGAGGAGTAAAACACACATAAATGCTAGAATAAGCATATAACACCCTGAACCTGAACTTCCCTCATCTCATCTTTGCGGGATCTCCCCTTGAGTCATTCTGCTTCTCATTACATCAATGACTGCTCCACACTAAATGAGAATCAGTCTATCCACTTCCAACTCCCCCAAGAAATAAAAAAAGAAAAAGTCTCCACTGCTCTCTGCATTAAAATGACATGTTACACCCATTTCCAACATAATGTAACACTGTTCCATCCACACAAGTCCCATATGCACAGCCTAAGGCTTTTACACGTTTTCAAAACATATATTATCCTAGCATAAAGAATAAAACACACGTTAAAACAAAATTATGTGCACTTCTCTTATAAATGTATGGCAAATATGTCCGGCATGTTAACCTATTTTTATATCAGTCACTTTGCTCCAATTTAATGAATGAATGAATGAATGAATGAATTTATTTCGGATAGTACATTACAGGTTAAAAGAAACTGTATAATATAACAACAAGGTCAAATTAGACAAAGACTCCTTCTACTATACAATTCCACGTGAGTTATCCGAAATGGGTGATGGCTGAAGCCGCAGCTTATATTGCCCACCCATATTCCATCCAAGAATTCAAAGGAGAAAAAAGAGAAAACAAGACAAGAGCGATTACAATTTAAAACAAGGCTAAGACAAAATGTGACTGAGAGAAAAAGAAAACTGAGCTAGTCTAAGTTAAGCGGTTACTATTCAAAAACAAATCTAAGACATAGTGTCACAGAGAAAAAAAGAAAAAAAGAAAAAACTAAGCTACAACACAACACAGGCTGGAAATGTCAATCCTTATGTGAGTTTACATGTCGTCTTGTAAATATGTTTGGAGTATTTCTTCCTTTAGTTTTTGTTTAAATTGTCCAAGCTTTGTACATGATTTTAATTCAGGTCCAAAATCGTTCCATAATCTGACTCCTTGCACTGAAATACAGTGTTGCTTGGTGGTTGTTCTCACTGTAGGCTTTTGAAATATACATGTTCCTCTGAAGTGATATCGTTTCTCCCTTGTTTGGAACAACTTTTGGATATTTGCGGGCAGTGATAGATTCTTCACTTTGAACATTATTATTGCGGTTTTAAAGTCAATCAGATCTTTCAACTTGAGAGTTTTTTGTTTAAGAAAAAGTGGGTTTGTTGGTTCCCTGTAAGCTGCTTTGTTGATTATTCTAATAGCTCTCTTTTGAAGCATAAAGAGTGGATATACAGTATGTTTGTTTTATATGTATTTCCCCATACTTCATTACAATATGTCATGTATGGGAGTATTAATGAATGGTACAAGGTGTATAGTGTGGGTTGATTCAGCAAATTTTTCACTCTGTGTAATATTGCAATTGATTTGGATACTTTACCTTTTATATAATTAATATGTGGCTTCCAACACAGTTTGTTATCAATTATTACTCCAAGGAATTTAGTTTCGGATACCCTTTCAATCTCTACACCATTTACACTGAGTTTGGGTACTGTGTAGTTGTGATGGTTGTTAAAGACTATAAATTTTGTCTTGCTTAAATTGAGCATTAATTTGTTTGAATCAAACCACAGTTTCAGCTTTCCTAATTCCTTTCCGAGTGTATCCAGAAGTTGTTCCAAATTGTTTCCACTGCATAGCAGATTAGTGTCATCAGCAAACAATATTAAGTCCATTTTTTCTGAAACTTTACATATATCATTTATATACATATTGAATAATAATGGTCCCAAAACTGAACCCTGTGGGACTCCACAGGTGACCTTCAGTAACTCTGAGTTTTTGCTGTTAACACATGCAAACTGATATCTATTCTTTAAGTAACTACTTAACCAGGACAGTGCTACCCCTCTAATACCACAATTTTGTAGTTTCTTTAATAATAGATTGTGATCTACTGTATCAAATGCTTTTTTAAGATCCAGGAATACTCCAACTGAATACTCTTTATTTTCAATGGCTGTTGATATTTTTTCTGTAAATTCCATTAAGGCATATGCTGTTGTCCTTTTGTGTCTGAACCCATATTGCTGCTCACACAATAAATCATTCTTCAGTATGAAGTTGTCAATTCTCTCATAGAATATTTTTTCAAGTATCTTGGAAAATTGCGGTAATAGTGAAATTGGTCTGTAGTTGGAGAGTTCCCCTCTGTCGCCTGTCTTGTAAATTGGAATTACTTTAGCTATTTTCATTGCATTGGGAAATATACCTGATTCGAGAGACAGGTTACAGATATACGTCAGTGGTTTCACTATGCATTCGATAACAGTTTTGACTAGTAGCATGTCAATACCATCGCAGTCAGTAGATGTTTTACTTTTGAACGATTTAACAATTTCAATGACCTCTCTTTCGTCTGTGTTCTTTATGAAGATGGTGTCTTTTACAGCAGTGTTATTGCATATTGTATCACCTGTAGGCGTCGTAGTGGGTATTTCTCGGGCCAGTTTAGGTCCAATGTTAACAAAAAAATTATTAAATTCATCTGCAGGTGAAGCTATATTCACATTCGGAGTCGATTTATTATTTTTTGGAATATTAGTTAGTATAATTATTATAATCATGCATAGCCTCCAATAAAAAGATTGATGCTGTGATAATTCTCAGTACATTCCTCCTGGATCTTCTTAACAAATGCTTCTGCTTCTGCTGGGGTTTTAAAGGTAGAAGTTCAGTCTTTATAGGTGACCAGCAGCCTGGCAGAATGAATTAGTCTGTGTCGAATTCCAAGTTTTTGGAGCTGCTGGCAAACCGGGTCAAACTGCTTACTTAGCTGGTGTAATCCTGCAGCTAGATCCGGATAGGACTGGACCTGCTGGTCCTTATAGAGAAGTTCTTTCTTGGCTTGTACTGCAGAAACAACTGCCTGCTCATCTTTATAGAGAAACTTTCTCAGTGGTGCATTGGTATCCCTCATCAGCCCAACTTGGTGCGCCCTCTCCAAAACCACCGGGGATTGCAGGCCTGCTGCATTTAACACTTCTGGAATCCATTTTTCCAAAAAGAAACATGGATCATGCCCCTTTGCACCTTCTGGTAAATTAACAAGCCTCAGATTATTCAGTCGTGATCTGGTTTCCAGGTCCAGGAGTTTATCTTCCAGAATTTTATTCTTTAATTCTAGCTTATGCAGCTTAGCTTGCAGGCTAGTTAGCTCATCCTCAGCATTTGATATCCGCAGGTCAGCCTGAGTTACACGTTTGGTGCAGTCGCTCATTTCCTTCCTCATGTTTTTTAAAGTCTCCACAACATCTAATTTTGAGGAAAACTCTGTTTTCATAGCACTTATGGCAGCCAGTATTTCCTCAGCTTTCGCTCCACCAAGTTCGCCTTCTGATGCCATACCTTCGTTAGCTTTGGCTGCTTCACTGTGCCGTCCAAAATCTGTTAATTCCAGTTGCTTTGATGTTTTCTTGTCTTCTTTGCTTAATTTGCTGGGCCTAGGCATAATTAGTATCGAAATCTGTAATCGTCTGTTTGCTGAAGCAAGTGCATTAGTAGGATTTAGCTGTAATTAGCAGTGGAACACGTGTATCTTTAGGTGGCTGTGATAACCAGAACTCTCACCCATCATTTTAATTATATGATGATCACACACTAGTTTTTTATTCCATCCACACTTATTTTAATTGTGAACTAACCACTGGAGTCTATAGATTACGCATTAATGTAGGATTCTTTTCTTAGGGGAATGAATGAATGAACAGGGAGCATCTGTGCATTCCAGTGTGATGTGCGGCACATGGGGGGAGGTATGTTAGTCTGAAGATTTTTATTCCATACACATTTTTGTTTTTATCACGGACTTATTAGGCATTAATGTGGTTATTTTTAGGGGAATAAATGAATGAACAAGGTGCATGCAGCATTTTATTTTTCACTGTAACTCCCCAGAAAGACAGGCAATACGTCCACACATTTGCCTTGGCCAAGTGCCCCAGGTTTTCAGCTGGGTCGAGGCCGCCCACACTGTGCCTAGGGTCGTGGTTCTTCCCCAGCAAGCTCCTCAATTGCCACCTGTCAGGGGCCAGCAGAGGCTGCTGAAAGTGGGCTTGCTTCATGGCAGGGGTCGGCGGCAGGCGGGAAGCCATGCCTGATCTCCTTTATTCGTCCCGCCCAGGAAGGACTGGGACAAAGAGCTGTAAACCACAGCAGACCCCCGCACGAGACGGGGGACACCCTCGGTTGGCAAAAGCAACAGGAGATGAGCACTCCATCTCCCCACAGGCCGGGAGCAACTTCCGGGCCATCGTTAATGAAAGTTTATGAAAGTTTGCACAGGCATCATCCTCTTTTCCTGAAGTGTCAAATCCATTCATGTCCGTGTGTTGCATCCATGCGCACAACATTAAACCATTCAGCTGATTTTTCAGCTTAGCATTCTTCCTTGTTTGTTCTTTCTGAAATAACTAACTGGGCATCAACTGTGATTGATGTCTTCCTTATTACCAAGCAGCATTACTATTGCGTGGATTTTGGCTCACACGCATGGGCTTTGGTCAGCGGAAAACCCATCTTAAACCGTCATGATCACAATTCACCTTAGATAATGCACCTCTTTGCATTAAAGGGATGGGCATGAGTGCTTTGGATTGGATTATCCAAAACGCACCTCTGAATAATAAGACCGGCAAAAAGTTCATTTCTACAATGTTGTGATAAGGACATGAACTTGGAAACGCCCATAAACATGTTCTGCGTCAGTGATAACTGACTGACCGACTGCGTCGTTGTAATATGGCCCTCAGTTTTGCTTGTGCATTAATCCAGGGTCTTTCATGTGTATTTTTGTTTCAGCTTATTTCCATTTTTGGGGTCTTATATTATTAAGAAAAACCCCCTGAAACAAACACAACTGCTAATTACCTCCACCAAGGAGGTATTGTTTTCATGCCTGCTTGTCTGTTTGATTTTTAGCAGGATTATGCAAAAACTACTTGTAACCCTTGCCTTATGTTAATTAGGTAAGGGAGATTATTAAGTGTAGACCAGTTGCTAGGTTCGTAAGGGTTACAATAGGGAATTAAAATGAGTGTGGAATGAAATAGCTGGAGGCAAGAAATGAGCAATAATGGTTGTTATTTGTAGGGATAAAGAGAACAATATATACAAACAATTTACAACTATACAAATATAACAACGGCCGGCATGAAATAAAACTCCAAAAATGTCCTACTGAGCTCAGTGTTTGTTTGCCCTTTTGGTTTAGTCGTTTGACCAGTCAAGATATCTTGTATCTCCAGACTCAGGTTTCTTTTCCTCTTTTAAAGCGGCGGCTTGAGTTTTACCAATTTGAATTCTGGACACTGGAGAGAGGAAAGATGTTCTTCAATCGAGATCTTGGTCATATCTCGGTTCAGTCTTGGTTCAGGTCTCGGGTCAGGCTCGCCATCTCCATTCGGAGAGAATCCAGGATCCAGAAGGTTCTTAATCGGCAACCAAAAAAACCAGCCAAGATGAGGTATCAGTGTGAACACAGCAAAAGTCACAGCCTCACGGCCTCTCAAGCTCGTGCTCCCATCAACAAGAAGAGGTATCAGTGTGAACCAGACCGTCCACAGCCTCTCTCGTCCGCTCTCAGATCGTAAAAGACCGAAACCCGAGTGCGCGCCTGCTGCCTCTGCTCGGAAGGTGGGGCTAATATCGCTCTTAACGAATGAAAAGACCACAATTGCCCAACGTGACCATGAAACGGGAATTTAAAAGTTGGATAACGAGGATCACACTTCCTCTTCCCAAAATAATCATTTTTCAAAATAAAATCACACAATTGTATTAATACAATTGACATCTGAGAAAAAAAAAGGTCATTTTCTCAGCTGGGTTACATACTGGACAGATTTTGATAAAATTTTCACCAGAGGTGGCCCTTGAGCTACAGATGAATTAGTACTCATAGTCGCCATAGTTGCAGTCCTTTCAATGCTCCTACTAAGAACAGAGTTACCATCAAAATAGTTTTGGAAACATCATTTTAAAGGTGAAAATCTTACAGAGTGCTGCTTTAAAAGTGACTTTCTGAAAAACAACCACAAGATGCAGGAAGTGAGTGAAACTGGACTCAGGGCTGGAAAATCTCATGTGGCCAAAAGTGATTTTAGCGTGAACAAACAGGATGAATAACACTTCTGTCTTCCCTCAGAATGCTTCCTGATTGATTATTGTTTCGTTCATGCAACAGTCCATACAACAGGATATCAGATTGTAAGTATTCAACAAATTGGATGTTTGATAATTTTATTTGATATTTACTCGACAGTAATTTTATACTGTATCAGCACTACACTGGTAGAACAGACCTATACTACTACTATCACTCCCAGGATATATTCTATTTACATCTCCATTTAAAAAACATTAATATTTTAACTACTACTACTCCAACAATTAAATGTTCTAAATAAATTAAAGATTATTCTCATATTTATGGCTGTCTTTAGACATCTGGTTTCCTCCTGTGAGTGATGCTGAGCCATTTACTGTGATCCACTCTTAATGCCAGTCAGGAGAAACTCTTGCTCTGCTTAAATTGAGTGGGATTTCCCCAAAGGCAATGTTACAACTGCTCAAACAAAAGAGAAAAGAAAAACATACTCATAGTAGTGCATCTTTAAAATGTTGAGAGTTCATCCACCCCTGATACAATGGAATGTGCGCATAAGCTGCCCTGCTGTGTCTCTTTTCGAGCTCAAACAAGGTTCTGCCAAGAATTACAACACATGGTTTGAGGCAATGAGATCGAACTACTTTCTAAGTTGTTTTTTGTAAAAAAGCCACACTCTGTTCGACTGAAAAATGCATTGAGGGAGGGCATGTCTTTGCGGGCAAACATCAGAGGAGATATTCATTAAAATGGATAATCTCTTGGCTTTGACGTTAAAGCAGGAGTGACTTAAAGTGGGATAAAAAACTAAAGCTATGGAAAAGTCAGACGAAATGTTGGATATGAAACCTAGAGAGCATCGGGCAGAGAATATCTGACAGGGAAATTTAAAGCTAGTGTATGGCGCCAGCTCCACAATGGGAAGGCTCAAGAGAATGTTTAGAGGCTATTAATGAAGACGGTGTTGGAAATAAATTGCAATTTCAAAGGAGTAATACATAAAATATTAACTATTTTGCTAATTATCTTGGATGTGCATCAGCAACCAGAAACTCAAGAACCAAGGGAAGACAAAAACATACTTAAAATGTTGGGCACAGCTCGACCCCCCCATGCCCGCCAAATCATACATCACGTGTCTGGTTACAGAAGAAATCCTCTAATTGTCATGTAAAGCTACTCTCTATCCACCAGATGTAGTTATTGATTTGGAAAGAAACCAAATGCCTTATTTCCTCAGGGCTGCTGGACACATTGCAGTGGAAAACAAATAGGCTGGTAATGGTGTTGTTTATTAAGAAGATGAAGCTTGCTTTTTGTCACTGGGTGTCATCACAAGCTACAGTGAATGCAGATCAGATGGGGGGGGGGCATCTGGCACGTGCTTCCTTTAGGAGGTGCGTTTGACTGATTTCATTCCTTGATGACAGCAGAGGAAAAGCAGAAAACACAAAACATTATCAGAACATTTTACACATGTAGCATCTTCCACTGCACCCAGGTTTCATGAGGGCAGGGTGGCACATTATTGTCTCACTTTTGAGGGCTGTGCATGCGCTCCTGGTTTTAATATCTCTGCTCAAAACTAGATATCTGCCGCTTTATGCTTTAGATGAAGCTTCTTTGGGTCTAAATAAAGTCAGAGGCAAATCCTCACAATACAATATTGTGCTTGGAGAACTACTAAGGGAAATATTTCCCAAACAATAATAATGAAAATATGGCATGTTCTGCTAGAGTAAATAACTACATCATGCTATTTGCAGTTCTTAGTTGTCAAAGGTCCCACATTTTGTGAAATCATGTCTTCATGAGGCTTAAGCATAGAAAAATATAGTCAAGGTTCACTTCACAAAAAAAATACATACCACTCGCATTTAGTTAAACTGTTAAAGAAAGAAGTGGATTGAACTTAATGGTTTTTATGATGTCATAAACACACAAGTCCCATCTTTAGTTTTATAGTAAGGTGGCAAAACAAACACCACCTGACTGCATTCTTACTGGTGATTGGCCAAATCAAAATACCTTTACCCAATCAGAATTAAGGTCTGATTAATATTAATGAGCAGGGTGAAAGCCAACTGTTTCAGAAAGAACTTTAAATACAACTTTTTTGAAGAGCTGTAAAGGTCTATACATACTCCACAAGAACAGAGAAATTTGTTTTCTCTCCCAGGGCTACAAGAACAAAATGACATCATTTTGTTCCTGCAGCCCTGGTTTGGGAGTTCTTATAGCTTGTTCTTGACTCATCATCATGGCAGAACTTTTTTCTTGCGTGGTGTCCAAGAACTATTGTGTGACTGGTCAGAAATTTTAATTTCCCAGGAGTTCTGCACTTGAGTTTCTTCTGAAGCTTGAAATGTTCTGGCCAGAAAGAACTTTGTTCTTGTTCTTGCTACCTCAAGAAAAAGAAAAAAAATTCTCTGTTCTTGCGGAGTATGTAGAGGTCTTAAAACAACATAAAAATGTTTTTTTGTCTTTGAAACTACATACATAGTATGTGTGTCCTTAAAGTATCTGAAAATTTGAAAAAAACAAAACAAAACAAAACACACACAAAAAACACGACCTTTAATAGGTTTAACGACAGCACAGTGGTTAGCACTGCTGCCTAACAGCTAGAAGGTTCCAGGTTCGAATCCCCAGGCTGGCAGGGGTGGGAACCTTTCTGTGTGGAGTTTGCATGTTCTCCCTGTGGGTTTACTCTGGGAGCTCCGGTTTCCTCCCTCAATCCAAGGACTTGCATGTTAGGTTAATTGGTCATTCTAAATTGTCCCAAGGTATCTGTCTCCTATAGGCCCTTAGAATAGAGGGGTAGTACTAGTGAGGCGCTTTGAGTGGTCTTTCTGACTAGAAAAGCGCAATGTAAGTACAGGTCCTTATCCTTTGTGTGGTGTCATAAATTCCTACAATGCAGTGTCAAATTATAAGATAATGCTCAATGATAAATATTTGTATTGTCGATGCAACTAATAAGCTATCTAAACAGCTTTTTCTCCAATTTTCTGAATTGTCTTCAATTTGCCACCTTTGAGTTGCTTCTTTAATGTAAGTTTTTGCAGGAATTTGATAAGAGGCACCACAAATAGTCATGAAGCAGCATCTATGTTATTGCCATGTTCTAACACAAATGTTGACAAAGATTATGTATTATAGCAGAGTAAATACAAATTTTAACTGTACAGATATTTGTACTAACGCATCCAGAAAGTGAATAATGTTAGAGTGAAAATATGATAAGGAAAACAAACTGTTTACTACTACAGTATGATGAGGCAATATAAGAACAGTGTCTTTTAATTATTCTTTATATTGAGGCAAAGGATGCTCCCTTTCTGCATTTTTTAAAATTTAGCTACAGTCTTTTAGAATAACTATTATGTAAACATCCGTATTTCAGACTTTATTGGGTTCTCATTTTTTAAAAGCCTGCTGGTTACTAAAGACTCTGCTACACACAGATTTTGCAACAAAAACTCAGTATTTTAGGTTAACTAACTGCAGTTGATAAAAATCTGGAAATGATTTCTCAAGGTCTACACCTATCTGATGTCAGTGAATAAATAATTAGGGATGAGCCGATACCACTTTTTCAAGACCGATACCAATACAGATACTGTGATTTTGAGTATCGGCCGACACCCATTCAAACCCGATACCGTTTCTCTTATTTAAAACAATAGTACAAAACATACTTTGGTAATGACTGGTTGCATTTTGCACACATATAAAAACATAAATTTAAAAGTCAAAAAGAATATATTACAAATCTGACTCAGTTCAGCAATGCTGCTGCTTTTTAAAATTTTAAACTTTGCAACATTGGCAGCATTTCACTGGTCAGCACTATGTAAACATGCATTCTGAAGTTTTAAGTGCAGGTTTTTTGCAAAACTTTAAAGCTGAGTATTTAAGTAAACATTCAGATGAAATTCAAAGTGCCACTGTGCAAGAAGTAAAAAATGTTGTAGATCTGAAAATAAAGGAACTAACCCTTTAAGTTGTATTTCTGTCATCCATTATTATTATTATTATCATAAGTAAGATAAGATAAGATAAGCCTTTATTAGTCCCACAACGGGGAAATTCCAGGATTGCAACAGCACAGGGATAGCAACACTCAGAGCAACAATCAGAAGGCAAGAAAAAAAAAACAAAAAAAAAAACAAGCAAGCAAGAGCAGCTAATATACATATGTACGTATTACTATAAAATATATATATATACACACACACACAGACACACAGTGCAGAGCATTGTAGCTGGATGGAATAAATATATGAATATATGAACACACAGTGCAGAGCATTGTAGCTAGATGGAATAAATATGTAAATATATAAACACCCACAGTACGGAGCATTGCAGCTAGGTGGAATAAATATGCAAGTATATAAACACACACAGTGCGGAGCAATGTAGCTAGATGGAATAATATGTAGATATATAAATATATAAACACACCCAGTGCTGAGCATTGTAGCTAGATGGAATAAATATGTAAATATATAAACACACACAGTGCAGAGCATTGTTGCTAGATGGAATGAAACAGCATAACCGTCTACTTAGTTATCCTACATGGTATGATTATGTGCCCATACATATTCTCACCCTCCATAGCGACCGGTAAGTTCCTAGTTGTATGCCGGAGGGGACCATTGTGTAAGTCTATTGCATCTTTTGCATTCAAAAAACTATTAGTTTGTTATGTCTTTTTGCTATCTCTGCGAGCAGCCCTGCTTAGGTTGTACAGTCTGACAGCCGTTGGTAGGAAGGACCTACGAAACCTCTCGGTTGTGCACCTGGGATGATGTAGTCTGCTGCTAAATGAGCTCCTCAGTGCATTCAGTATGTCCTGCATAGGGTGGAACTCGGACTCCAGCAGAGATGACAGTTTAGCCACCGTCCTTCTCTCTCCTATCTCCTCCATCGGATCAAGGCGCTGCCCCAGGACAGAGCTAGCTTTCTTAATCAGTTTGTTCAGTCTCTTCCTATCGGCTGCAGTAATGCCACTGCCCCAGCAGACCACTCCAAAAGTGATGGCTGATGCCACCACCGTGTCATAGAATGACTTCAGCAGCGCCCCTTGTACACCAAAAGACCTGAGTCTCCTCAGCAGGAACAGCCTGCGCTGTCCCTTCTTGTAGAGTGCATCAGTATTGTGTGACCAGTCTAGTTTATTGTTCAGATGAATACCCAGGTACTTATAGGATGTCACCATCTCGATGTCTGTTCCCTGTATATTTACTGGTACTGTGAGGGGCTGCCCATGCCTGCGGCAGTCCACCACCAGCTCCTTAGTTTTCCTCGCGTTGATCTGGAGGCAGTTCCGATGGCACCAGTCCACAAAGTCCTGGATAAGCCCTCTGTACTCAGCTTCATCTCCATTGGAGATGAGGCCAACGATCGCAGAGTCATCAGAGAACTTCTGTAGATGGCAGTGTGTTGTGTTGTGTGAGAAGTCCGCAGTATAAAGAGTGAACAGGAAGGGAGCCAGCACCGTTCCCTGGGGGGCCCCCGTGCTACTGATGATCGTGTCGGACACACAGTCCCGGGTTCTCACAAACTGAGGCCGGTTCGTGAGGTAGTCCAGGATCCATGATGACAGGTGCTGGTCCACCCCTGCGCGCAGCAGCTTGTCCTTCAGGATCATCGGTTGGATGGTGTTGAAAGCACTGGAGAAGTCAAAGAACATGATCCTCACCATATTCCCGGGCTTCTCCAGGTGGGACAGAGAACGGTGAAGGAGGAAGATCACCGCATCCTCCACCCCAATGCCATGCTGGTAGGCGAACTGGAGTGGATCCATCGCTGGTTCCACCAGGGGGCGGAGGTGAGCAAGGAGCAGTCTCTCCAGGGTCTTCATCAAGTGGGACGTCAAGGCCACCGGTCTGTAGCTGTTCAGGTCTTTGGGGTGGGAAGTTTTTGGTACAGGTACCACACAAGATGTTTTCCACAGCTGTGGTACCCTCCCCAGTTTCAGGCTCATGTTGAAGATATACGTCACAATCCCACACAGCTGGTCTGCACAGGACTTGAGGAGCTTTGCGCTGATGCCGTCCGGTCCCGGCGCCTTCCTCGCCTTGATCTTCCTCAGCTCCGTCCTCACCTGGGTCCTGGTCAGGGTCAGGATGGGGGGCTGTGTGTTGGGAGTGGGGGGGTGTTGGTGGAGTGGGGAGTGGGCAGCAGGACTTGATTTCTTTAGAGGCAGCAGTGGTTGTTGTGCAGTCAGGGGGGAGGGCGGTTGGTCAAATCTATTGAAAAACAGATTCAGGTTGTTCGCCCACTCCCTGCCCCCTGTGGCCTGGGGGGAGGTATTCTGGAGCCCCGAGATGGTTTTGAGGTTTCTCCAGACCCCGCTGATGTCGCTCTGTTGCAGCTTGTCCTCCATCTTCTTCCTGAAGCTGTCCTTGCCTTCTCTGATCTTTCTCCTCAGCTCCCTCTGTACGGACTTCAGCATCTCCCTGTTCCCTGACCTGAAGATCCTCTTCTTCTCTCTCAGAAGTGTTTTTATCTCAGGGTTGATCCAGGGTTTGTTGTTTGAGTGACGCCGTATGGTCTTGGTGGGAACGGATTTGTCCACACAGAAGCTGAGGTAGCCCGTGAAGGTGTGAATGAGGCCATCGATGTCCTCACCATGTGGATCGCAGAGCTGCTTCCAGGCGGTGGCTTCAAAACAGCCCTTTAGGGTGTCCATTGTCTCCTCAGACCATAACTCCACAGTGTGCATGGCCGGAGGTTGTCTGTGCACTAGGGGTTTGTACACCGGCCGGAGATGAACCAAGTTGTGATCCGATCTCCCGAGTGGGGGGAGTTGTGATGAGGTGTACGCCTCCTTAGTGTTTGCGTAGAATAAATCCAGTGTTTTATTGTCTCTAGTGTGGCATGTGACATACTGGGTGAACGTGGGTAGAATGGGAGACAGTGAAACATGGTTGAAATCGCCTGAGATGAGGAGAAGAGCATCTGGGTGTTCTGACTGCAGCCTGCTGGTTACTGAATGGATGACGTCACGTGCTGTCCCAGCGTTCGCCGTCGGATTTGCATAAACAACAATGCAGATCACGTGTGAGTGTTCTCTCGGGAGATATGTAGGCCTCATGCTAACAGCTAGCAACTCAATGTCTTTGCTGCAGTGTCGTTGTTTAACAGTGATATGTCCCGGTCTGCACCAGTTGTTGTTAACATACATTATCACTCCACCGCCCCTAGCCTTGCCACTGTCTGGTGTTCAGTCAGCTCGTATCATATGAAAACCCTCCAGCTCAATGTTAGCATCTGCTGCTAGTTCAGTTAGCCACGTCTCAGTAAACAAAAGGAGAGAGCACTCCCGGTATGTGCTATCATAACGGGAGATAGCCGCTAGCTCATCTAACTTTCCCAGTATCGACCGTACATTTCCCATGACAACAGATGGAAGGGAGGGTCTGTACCTTATATTTTTTGTCCTCCGCCTTACTCCAGCCCGGCAGCCGCGGCGTTTTCGCCTCAGTTCTCTCGGTATGTCGAGTTTTTCCAATGGGACCGGGTGGCGGTTGAATGCTAGCAGCTGTTCTCTGCTGTATCGTATCCTGCTATAAACAGTGGCTCCGTCCACCGGCTCAGGAGACATTTAGGACGATCTGTGTGTCCGTGATATAAGTGGGGTGAAAAAAAAAGACGGATCAAAAGAGAGAGGAAGGGAAAAAGACTCGGAATCGAGCCGCTGTTGCAAAAGGCAGCCGACTGGTGTGGCGCCGAGAGAAAAAAAAAAAAAAAAAAAAAAAAAAAAAAAAAAAAAGGAGAAAAAAAGTATTCTCCTGGTCCTCAGTTTATTTAGTAGTTTATTGTCTGTCCATAGTTTTTAGGTTTGCTCTTATTTTGGAGTCATCCCTGTTCCATTTCATGTAGCCTTGTTAGTCCTGCTTCCAATTCACCGGTTATAATTTGCTATTTATATTTCTGTCACTTACCTCTCATCAGCTGTAAGTGTCCATCTAAAGGTAAGCCCATGTTACATATGTCTTCATTCCTGCTCCTCTGGTTTTTACTTTCAGTTTCGTTCTTTTAGTTTCACTTTTAGCATATTCTAACAGTAAAACAATGTTGCTGCTGCACGACACACTCGCTTCTGCTCGGTTCTTGACGGAATTCAGCATACTCCTTTACCGTGATACTTTTACAAGTGTTTTATCAAGTTGGTGGTGTAAAATTGTAAATGCTGGTACCACACAGCAACATACTAAGACGAGTCCCACAGACAGGTTCCAGTGATTTGTCACATTGCTTTTGCTCACAGAAACTGCGCACAGCGCAGCTGAGGACATAATTGCGCTTTCATTTATTGTTAGGTTATCGGATTGGTAAATTACTTTTATTCCTTACTAATACCGATCCAGCCATTTTGTCTGGATCGAACCCGATACCGATACAGCGGACTGGATTGGCTCATCCCTAATAATAATGATTAATTGTCTGATGTTAAGGGTGTGATACATCAGAAAATGACTATATCCTTCTATCCTGAAAGCAATACCAAAAAAACATGAAGGAAGGGATGCACAAACTTAGGAAGAAAGGCCCTTTTGGGAGATCTTGCTTCAGGCAATGTTACTAGGGTACACGGATCGTTAAACCAAACCTCAGAGTGGAAACTGCTATTTTTTTTTTCTTCTGTTTTCCCTTGGCAGTGTTGAAATGTAGTGTGTTGCAATACAACCTCCATCCCCTCCCTGGCAGACAGTGAGACCCATTTCTATGCCAATTCAGGTGCTTTCCCCTTGGTTGCCTGCTTTTTTTTGGGAGGGGGATGGGTGGGCAGGTGGGCCTTGGCAGCCCTGCGAAGTTTGCACCGAAACACGGGAGCCTAAACAGTAACAGTTATTCCAGCCTGCATTCATCTCACTTTGATACTTCTCCCTGTTATTAAATACAGTCAAGTCTGCCAAATGAACAAGAAGATGAGGGAAAAAAGACTCACTCTTTTCCCCTGCCTAGATTTTGTTCTCTTATAACTCAGAAATATGGCAAGATGTTTGTTCTGAATTATAAAGATGGAGATGCTGCTTATGTGGTTTCAAGCCAAGATAAAACGAAAACTCACAGGAACAAGTTTAATGTGAAGTTTCTACTGGGAAAAAATAGTACAGTAATAATTATGTATGTCTCTATAGTGAAAGCCTTTTTCTTTGCACACCACAACCTTGGCAGAAATTCTACACATTTTTTCTTATAGTATGATATAATGTCCTCTTATTAAAGCCTTGAAGTTAAAGTATAAAGCTGTTTACTGCAGGGTGAACATTCCCACAGTGCATATACATGACTGACGACACTACACTTACGTGAATTCTGCTGTAATGAGGTTGAAGCCATTGTACAGGTGACTTTCGCTCGACACCTTCTTTAGGTAGGAGTAGCTGTCCTGCTCCTTATCGGTTAGGTAGTTAGATACTAGAAATCCTAAAAATATGGAAAAGTAAAAAGAAATGCTTCTTACATAAGTACCAATAAATCCACCCTATGTGATTAAAAACAAATGTAGAGCATGTAAATCTGAAGGTCAAAGATCAGAGATTGGAGTGACAATGATGGAATATTATAAGTGAATCTCCTGGGGAGTTTTTTGATGACTGGCTCACCCCTTCCATGTGCGTCGGGGTTAATACGTCCTTCCATGTAGTTGGTGATGGCAGCCAGCTTGCCCCACTTGCTGATCCCCAGCCATGAGCCACCCTCCTTACCACATTCCAGGTCCAGGCCTAGTACGAAAAAAAAAAAAAAGGAAATGTAATTTGCCTGGAAAGAGCTAGGCCCCTTTCTGACTAATCAGATCACAATCAATATGGTGCTCAATTTGAGATTTTAAATATCTATAATTAACAACTTGCATTTTTCAACAAAAATGCTGAAGGTTAGCTGAATGTGCACAAATAGTAAAATTTACTCACAGAAAAGGATAAAATCTCTTATTTAGGATAATACATTTTGTAGTGATAAATATTTATTTGGATTATTATAATGCTCATCTTTGAGAAAAAAAAAATCCCTTTCATTAGTGTCAAAGCTCCCAATTCCTTTAGGACATTATATGCTTGTTGCTAAACTAGGACTATCATAATATCAGATTTTTACAGCAAAATTATCTTGCAAGGAATGCCCCAATGCTGATATTGCAATATCTGTAGAAAATGTGGGGAAAATAATCATATTCCCATCACCGAAACTGATCTTTAACTTTGTTGATTGTGTGCTGTTTGTTTTTACTGTGTGTATAATTGTACAAATGTGTAAAAAAAAAAAAAAAGAACTACTCTTGATGGATAGAGAAAAGGCAGCCAAATAACTGACACAACTTTACTGAATGTGTTGAATGTGTATCATTAACACATTATCAATGATCACACTTTTAAAGGTACCACTTTGAGAATTTTCCAGGGATTAATTTTAACATTTGACACCCCAAGGGCATATATATTTAGTTTTCAGACCCCAAAAACTTTTCTGTGTTGTTTTACAGCTCATCAAAAAGCCCCGTCTGGATAGCGCTGTCTGAATCAGTCATTTTTGGGCTTACTCATTAATATTAATGAACCCCTAATCTGATTTGGCAAAGGTTTTGTTGTTTGGTCAACTGCATGTAAGGAGGGTAAATTTGTTTTTGTTACCTTAGTTAACTTACCTTTTGTTACCTGAAGGTGGGGCTTGTAAGTTTGTGATGCCATAAAATCAGAAAGTGCAATTAACTTGTTTATTTAAAGGTGAACTGAACTGAACGGCATTGAACAGCACTGGGTGATAGTACATACAATTATAAAGATAATTTATCATTGGCACCCCCTCCACAAATCCCGGAATCTTGGAGAAAATTGTGATTTTGAATATCCCGCCCTGAAAAATCAGACGAATCCGCCGATTAACCGGAAGTGCAGCCGGAGTTTCGCATGACGTCACGAGTGTGACCCAGTCCTCATGTTTACCATTGTGAGCACGTCGACACTGGTTGTTTTTGGTGCATTTTGTCGTGATAGTCGACTACAAAACACTTCCAACACCTGGGAAGATCTGTTCAGTGGCCAAGGAAAGCTGTCATGGCGACGAAAGAAAAGAAAGGGGGAGGAAAAGCGACCGGGAAGCGATGTGTTTCTAGATATACGTAGATATTATTTATAAATAGCACAGTCAAATGCAGAGGCCAGTTCTGTTCATGTGTATTGCCACTATAGTCTGTAGAAGTATTGTAATACATAGCCCATGGTCATGGAACCTGTCCTGAATACACGTGTTAACCCACGGATGTGTCTATTCAATGCCAAGTGTGTACACGGCCAGGCTATTGTACAGTCCTAGCCCTATGTATAAATAATAAGTTGGAAAAATGCTGATGGGTTTTTTTTCTCTCTTTTTTATTGTTAATTTTCCTTATCCTGACACCCCAAACATGCCAAAGTAGAGAAGACTCACCATTCTGTATTCAATAAGCGACTCTCCTCCCCATCACTGCTGCGGTCTGACTCTGACTCTGACTCTGAGTCGGTGCCGGAATCCCCCGAAAATTCTGGCTCTAATCTGTACGGTTCGATGCCTCCCTCGCTCTCTTCCTGTTCACTTGACACTCCTGCATCCTCCTCTGTCTCGTCACCGATCCTGAATGCCTCTTCACTCTGAAAACTATGGTGTTCTTGACTGCTGGAACTGCTATCATCTGCCATTGTTGTTTTGATAAGGGTCACACTCGTGACGTCACGCAGCGTCATCTGCACTACTTCCGGTTTGTTTGGCACTGCCAGCCAGAGGCAAAAGTTTATCGGCTTATAGCTTAGCCATCGCACGGCCTAAAAATTTCTTTTATGTGTTGAAAAATACAATAGGTAATAAGGAATTAATCTGCTATTCTACTTTTTGCGCAAAAAGGTGGGTTCAGTTCTACTTTAAGAACTTAACTAAACAATGGCAGTGTGTATTTCTTTGTGAAGTGGGAGATTTAATATTTTAACGGTATACATGTGACCCATGGCTGTATTTTATGAGGTTAAACCCTGCAAAAATACCAACTTGTACAATATAGCTAAGTATTGCAATTACTGTCAATATTGTGATTGTGTAACCCCTATGCTGAGCATTAACTTGAAACTCATATATGTCTTAGATTACTTTTTTAAACAATAGGGATGATCAATACTAGCAAGCAAAAACTGAAGCAGTTTTACCAGTTTTATAACTTCATATAAAAGGTCAACATAGCTAGCATGATGACACCCAGTCACTTCAGACCCTTGAGGAGAGTTGACATTAGGATGCAACAAAATACAGAGATTGCATCCAAATGTTCTGAAAGTGTCTGAAAATAAATGTATCTTCTTATTTAGTTCAACTGCATACACATTTATTATTAAAATAAAAAAATCAAATTCAGTTCATCAGTAAATGAGCTGTTTTCACTCCACATCCCTCTTCTCTTGACACAGATAAAGTGGGCTCCGCTGCAAATTTGCTGCACTTCCCTGTAATCAATAAGGACAGGTCCATTTACACTGACAGTGACCAAGAGAGCCAAATGGTCTAATTCCTCTGGGGCTGGATGGAAAGCTAGCCCGATCCCACTGGGAGCTATAGCTTTCTTCCATTCTCGTCATGCCATGTCTCCTTCAGGGCCCTGCTCCAGCCCTCCACTGCCTGAGCCAACCCACCCCCCGCTCACCCAACAGCCCCGTGATAAGGCAAAGCCATTTATTCCTGTCACATCACATAAAAAAAGCCATCAATTAAGGACCCACTGGTGGAGTCCTGACCCCTCTATTACAGAGGGGAGAGAAGACCGAACAACAAGGATATCTCCATGTTTCCTTCTTCCGTGGAAAAAAAGGGTGATCAATTTCCTCTGCTTAGGCATATGGTGTATAAGGACACCAGTCAATTAAATACAGTTTACCGTGGGTGGGGATGCTCCGTGATGGAGTGGGTGAGAATTGGATTTTTGAGGTGGAGGAGACAGATTTTGCCTTCATTAATGAAAGGCTTTTAGCCCCGAGTAAATTCTGAATAGTCCTTACTGATGCATTTTCACTAGTTATTGTGTCATTTAAAGTCTGGCATGTACACTACTGTGCAAAAGTCATGACCCAACCCTCATTTCTTCATATTTTGCTTCCAAAGAGCCAGACTTTCTTGTAAGCTTTCAAAACAGTCTTTCACAGATTTTCTTCGGACATTGAATGCTTTTTCACTTATTTTCAGTCCAGTCCTGTACCTGACCCTATGACCACTTCTCCTATTTTTTTTTTTTTTTTTTGAAGAAGAAGAAACTGTACAAGTGGGGGGCAAAAGAAGAAGTGGAAAATCATGTTCTTAAGAAACAGGAAAAAATTAAAGAAAAGACCTGACACAGGACCTGGGACAATCACCTGGCATTTCAGTTGATTTGTCGATTGTTCGTCAGAGCCTCATCAGAATTTGTCTTAAAGGAAGTGACGGTCAAGAAACCATTCTTAAGGAAAGGAAATATGGAAAAAAGGCTGAGGTGTGCCAAAGTACACAAGAACTGGACTGAAATCACTAAGAAAATATCTTATGGAGGGATTAATCCAAACTTGAAACTTGCAATCATCTTAACAGACAACAAAAATAAAGCAGAAAATATTAAAAGAAGAGCACTGACATATCCTTCAAGATGCCCCGAAAATGATTGCTAAACACTACTTAAACACGGTAAATCACAAGAAACCTTGACAAAGAGAGGTCTGGCTGTGCTGAAGAAAGAAGGTGGTCTTATCAAATATTAACTTTCAAGCTCATTAGCAGTGTACAAGCTCTGTTTTTGTCATATACTTTATTTTAATTTGCGTTTCAATAAATCATGTCACTTATGTCTTATTTTCCAAGCAAGATATAAAAAATGAGGGGTGGCTCAAGACTTCTGCACAAAATACTTGCAACCTTGAAAATAATGTCAGCTGCCAGTGGCACCCCTCAGCCTGCTGGGCAGCTCAGTGGTAAGCACTGTGGCAGCACAGTAAGATCATGGATTCGATCTCCCCCCGTGGTCATCCTTCTGTTTGCATGTTCTCCCCGTGTCTGCGTGGGTTTACCCGGGGTACTCTGGTTTCCTCCCACAGGCCAAAAACATGCAAGTTAGGTTAACTGGAGACTCTAAAGTGGCCCTAGGTGTGAATGTGTGTATGGATGGTGAAGGGATTGGCGCCATACTGTGGATGCTTCATCCATCCAGGTGGATGCCCTGAATTTCCCTCTGGGATTAATAAAGTACACAAAAAAAAAGAAATAAGGGAACTGGTAGGGTGAATTTTTGTTCAAAGTCACCCGAAATCAAAATTGTCCAATAGTTTTCACAGATACAACTATGGTATCAATATGAAAAACCTACGTCATTTCATTCACAAATTATCACATTTACAAAGTTTTTTGAGAGCTGATCTCTGACACTGACCTGAGGTCAAGGTCACCAAAATTCAAACTCATCCCAGATGTTTCAAAAGACAGAACCATGGTATCCAATGTGAAACATGCATGTCATTTCCTTTCTGAGTTACCATCTTAATGTTTTTGGAAAAACTGACCTCTGATCTTGACCTTGAGTTTGAACTCATCCGGGATTTCTAATAGATACAACTATGGCATCAATATTAAAAGCCTCCCTTATTTCCTTTTTGAGTTAACATGTTTAAGAGAGTTACTGAAAATTTGACCCCTGACCTTCAGGTCAAGGTCAAGATCACCCAAATTTGAACTCATCCAAAATGTTTCTTAGATACAACTATGGTATTGATTTGAAAAGCCTACATAATTTCTTTCTCTAGTTATTGCATTTACAAGGTAGGGGTTGACACTGCGCCTCCAACGCCCATCTGCCTGGTGGGGTGACGACAATACCCTATCAGCCTTTTAGAGGCTGAGGTGTAATAAAAATATAAAAAGTGGTTAAAAGAATATAAAGTCTGTCCTTGCTTACGGTTATGTACTTCCTCTGGAAGTGGAAATTCATTAATAAATTGCACCATTTACATGATGCACTGACTTACCACTGAGGATCTCATTGTTGGTCCCCCAGAAGTCTGCAGCTTTGGATGGCCTGGTGTATAACTCATCTCTATTTGCAGCCAGAATTAGCCTGAGGAGATGGAAAAGGGTGAATGAATCTGGCTATGTCTTAGCATTCAGCATTTCTAGTTTATTTGATCTCCACATGAATCCAAGAATACAAGATTCTGTGCACCATGTTGTCAGGCGAGAACCTGACTGTCATTTCTAAACGCAGAATAATCAATCATCCTGTGTCAAAAATTCCTCCTGTGAAGAATTACAAAGTCATCCATAAGAGTGAATCTTTGGTAATCATTATACAAGCGAGCTGAAAGACTCTTACTGAGCAATTTTTAAGAATAAAAAAGACATTAAATGAATTCAGGAACATTCAAGTGAGCACAGACAATGATTGAGTGGGATACAGAATAGAGGATACAAAGGATAAAGGATACAAAGAAAAGATGGTCTTTTGATGACGACCAAAGAAAAGAGGATCAAAAGGAATGTGACAGGAAAAAGAAGTCAATAGAATACAGAAGTTAGAGTGAGACAGTCCAAACACTGACAAAGAAAGGCATACAATCCTTTAAAAGACTCCACTATATAGTCTGTGTCAAAGTAATACAACAGTTAGTGCCACTAGTTATTTTATGTGTTTACCTGCTGTTCTTTGAGTTACAGTGCATCCGGAAAGTATTCAGAGCACTTCACTTTTTCCACATTTTGTATGTTACAGCCTTATTTCAAAATGGATTAATTTTTTCCTCAAAATTCTACACACAATACCCCATAATGACCACATGAAAAAAGTTTTTTTTTTTTTTTTTGAGATTTTTGCAAATTTATTAAAAATAAAAAACTAAGAGGCAGATTTATTAACGTGCTGCACCATCGCAAAACCCTGTCTTGGTGTTAAAAAACTACTATGAGATTTACAAAAGGGCACAGGGCAAAGTTAGTGGTGAAAAGGTGTGGACTATGTTAATTTTGCACCTGGCCTCATTGCAAATGTATTTGTGGGAGTTGTCATGAAAACGCGCACATTTGAGGGAGGGGAGTATTTAAATGACTGGCGCAAGGTGATTTACTAAGGTTTGCGGTTGTCAATCTTCTGCTAAATGTGCCAGGATTTAATGTCCTAAAAAAGCTTGTCTAAATTCATCTGCGCCTGACATGATAGCGATCATTGGTGCCAGGAGGAGACACTGGCGAGAACCGAGGACGCATGACAGAAGCTTCTCTCTACCCGTGACTTTATTTGGCATGACAGAAGAACAGATTATAGTGAACATCAACAGTCTCACAGAGATCGGTGTTATGCTGAACTGGACATCAGCCAGCAGTTGTTGTTTTTTTTAAAAATTTCATTTGTTTATACTGTTGTTAGATTATTTTTCAATATAATTAATCTGAGTCAAAAAATGAAGCAGGATCTTGAGATGTGAATAAATTTATTCCTCTGGCCAAGAGGGGGAAGGGGTACAGCAGATAAGCACCAAGAGTCTGCACACACACTTCTAAATTCAGGCATTCACTGCTACATCCTTGACCATCTTGCTCAGTACATTTGGAGAACAACAGATAGTCTAATCTCCCAGGAACTAGGGAGTCATTCATACAAGGAACTAACAGGATGAACAAGTTTAGACAGTATGTCTTCTATCTCATCATTATTTTTCTGCTGACCCAGTCATGCACACACTGACTCTGGGGCATACTGGAGGCCACATGAAGAATGAACAATATCGCAAATATATATCAGACATGGAAATATAATACAATAATATAGAATAATATGGAATTTTTCTTTCAACTGTATATAGCCTACTACATGAATCTGTATCCATAAAATAGGATACAATAGGAGCCCTTATACTTGCAGTGGACATACAGATGGTGTCAGCCAGTAGTGACTTTTTATCTGCAGAGGTTCAGACTCAGACTGGAGTTTTCCTATCAGCTCTCCCTCGCTCTTGAAGCAAAATCTTCCACATTGCCAATTTTCCTCATTTTTTTTCTCTATCCATATTTCTATATTTACAGCATTTCTTTTTTCCTGTGCATAAAACGGTAATCCAGTTCCCTCTTCTCTTCATTTCTCTCTCCCAGTTCAGGATACACAATATAGGAGGAAAACAACAATGAGATTATTAACAAAAAGAATGCACAGATCCATCGAAATGTCCCCAGAAATTGCAACACCGTAACTCAATGGCATTTATAAAAAGTTGTGAACTGGGAAACCTGTAGATTTTGATAAAATAAAGTTATTCACATAATAAAACCCCAGAGACTTCATCAGACCACCTTGATGGTTCTAGTGTTAATAAAATAAACACGGTGGTTAAATAATCAATTTATTCATGAACAGTCCTTTTTTATATTAGATACAAATGCTTTTCATTTATACATATTAAACAAAAAAGTCTGTCATGTTAAATAAAAATCTAAATTTTTAAATATAATGAGCAAAAATAAACTATTTTAGTGGGGTGTGTGCTTAAACAAAAACTTAAAAAAAAAGCTTTATATATTATGCTCCTCCGAACTGGCTGTGCCTGTGTTGATGACCCGCTTCCTCATCAGCTGCGCCTGTGCGCAATTTTGTGGTGCTCTGGGTGGATGGGTGGTCGTTATTGAAATGAAGTGACTGCGTCTGTGTTCATAATTTTGCATGTTGTTAGTAGATCACTGGCAAAAATTGGCCACTCCCTTAGGCACTCTGTCTAAATTGCACACTCACTAATTTGTACTGCCTCAGTAAATCTGTCCCTAAGAAATCACATGTACATAAAGCCATGTGAAAAAATTAGGACATCCTATGAAAGCCTGTGTGTTTTATTACATATTTGGACATACATTATGTATATTTAATACCAATTTTAACAATACTGGGAGATTCAAGTAATACAACTAAACAATTAAAACTGAAGAAAAGGCTTTTTAAAATTTTCTGTAAAATATAATTCTAAAAACAAGCAATTTCTGGTGAAGAATAAATTAGGACACCCCCACATTTATTCCCACTTAGGTTCAGGTTCAGGTTACTTTACTTGTACCCTTAGGTAGATTTGTTTTGCAGTCAGGTGACATCCATATTTACAAACCACAATTACATCCAACATGAACACAAACACAGGCACACATGTAGCTGACTATAAACATAATAAAAGTGCTCAAGGCTCCATCAATCAGGACATAGGACAAAGAGATAAGAGAAAAAACAAAGAGATAAGAGAGAAGGGTCATATTAAAAAGTTAAAGACTAGTCAAAGAGGTTAAAAACTCAAAAGTCTAAAACCCAATAAAAGATTTAGAACCCAAATAAAAAACCTACAAAAATAAGTAAATATAAAATGGAATTAATAAATAGGTAACTAAATTATGTGCAATATATTGTTACATCTTGTTCAATTCTTTAACAGCAGCAGGAACAAAGCTGCTTTTGTAGTGCTGGGTTTTACTTTTTGGGACAGCAAACCTCCGTCTGGAGGGAAAAAGTTGAAAGTGGCAGTGCAAAGGGTGGGAGTCATCATTTAAAATGGAGGTGCAATCCTCTGTACCTGTCTGGTGTACAGGGATGTCAGGCTCAGCTGTGACTCACCAAGCAAACGACTGGACCATCTAACTACCTGATCCAAGGATTTCCTCTGTTTCAGTTTTATTTGAGCAAACCATGACACTAAAGAAAAGGATAAAACATTCAATAAAAGCCTGATAAAACATTGTCATTATGGTTCGGTCAATTTGGAAGCGTGCAAGTTTCCTTAAACAATGCAAATGTTGCTGACCCTTTTTGCACAACCTTTCACAGTTCTCTTCAAACTTTAAATTACTATCAATAATCGTCCCAAGATATTTGTAGGATTGTACACATTCGGTGGTCTGGCCATTTAGTACAGTGACTTCGTGCCTGGGAGTTTTCCTCCTAAAGTCAATAATCATATCTTTAGTTTTTGTCGTATTCAGCTGCAGGTAGGAATCCTCACACCAGTGAACAAAATCATCAACAACTGGGCCGTGGCCACTCTCACCATCCTGGAGGAGACTGACAACAACTGAATCATCAGCATACTTTATAATGTGTCTGTTGTCAGGTCTGCTCCGACACATGATTGTGTACAGGATGAAGAGTAGTGGTGACAACACACACCCCTGAGGAAAGCCAGTAAAAGAACATTTTTGGTCAGACAATGTGCCATTGACCCTTACTCTGTGTCCTGTTGGTTAAAAAGTCCAGAATCCAACCCACCAGATTATTACTCAAATCAAGTTGTTGCAGGAGCCTTTCAACTAAAATATGAGGTTGGATTGTATTAAAGGCGGAAGAAAAGTCCACAAATAAAAGCCTGGTGTGTGTCCCATTAAAATCCAGATGTTCAAAAAGCATGTTAAACAGAGTGACAGTGGCATCCTCTACTCCTCTGTGAGGCCTATAGGCAAACTGCAAAGGATCCAATGCATGCTCAGTCTGCTTTAGGACCTCAAATTTGACCAGTTTTTCAAAAATTTTCATTAAAATTGAAGTCAAAGCAACTGGTCTAAAATCATTTACCGTTTTAGGACAGCTGGATTTTGGAACGGGGACAACCACAGCATCTTTCCAGATCTTAGGCACATGTTGTGTCTGTAAGGACTTACTGAAAATGTAGTGAAATACAGGACTCAGCTCATGTGCACAGGACTTTACCAAGCGCCCACATATATTATCAGGGCCCTGACTTTTGTTCATTTTTACAGCACAGAACGCCCTTTTAACAACCTGCACCTCAATATTAAAGTGCTGATTGTCTTTGAGTTTCTGTTTCAAACCTTGGGTTTCTGTGCTAAAATCAAAGGAGTCAAAATGACCATAAAAACAATTAAGAGCATTAGCTAGCTCTGTGTCTGAATTAAAACCATCTAAAAACACACGATTACTGCGCTGTGTGCTCTGAAGGCCTGCAATAGTTTTCATACTGGCCCAGGCTGAACCAAGTTTCTTTGTTGCCATCTTGCTTTCCAACTCTGATTTATAATTCTGTTTTGCTCTTAAAATTTCGGCCTTCAGCTCTTTTGTGGCAACCTGCAGCTCAGAAACAACCCCCTGTTTAAAGGCAAGTGCTTTCCTCTGTAAGCAGGATTTAACTGATTTTGTAACCCATGGCTTGTTGTTGGGATATATTTTGACACGTTTACGTGGAACAATCATGTCTCTACAGAAAGCCATGTATGAGCATGTCACGTCCACTAAAGAGTCCAAATCTTCTCCACAGGCCAGTGTGAACACCTCCCAGTCCGTACAGTTAAAGCATTCCTGGAGGCAGTGCACTGAATCCTCTGTCCACACATTTATGTCTCTGGTCTTCGCCTTGTCTCTTCTGAGAGCAGTTTTATATGTGGGCAGCAAATGTACACAGTTGTGATCTGAGGATCCTAAAGGAGGAAGGGGGATAGAGTTATAGGCTCTCTCAATGGATCCATAGCACAGGTCCAATGTCTTTTTTCGCCTGGTTGGGCAGGAGACATACTGATAAAAGTTTTTAAGTGTCTTCTTTAAAGAAACATGGTTAAAATCCCCAAGGATAAAATTTGGAGCCTCTAGGGAAATCGACTGCAACCGCTGTACCACATCAAAGACGGTGCTGGAGGTGGAGTCAGCATCTGCTCTCGGGTGAATGTACACAGTCATTACGAAAAGTTGTGGGAACTCGTGGGGCAGATAAAAGGGGCGTAGCGATATGGACAGAAGCTTCACATCTGGTGTACAGATGTACAGTACTGTTTATTAATATATAAACATATGCCGCCCCCGATGTTTCCCCGTTACCTCTTT
Organism: Pholidichthys leucotaenia; assembly: GCA_020510985.1. Classification (NCBI taxonomy): domain Eukaryota; kingdom Metazoa; phylum Chordata; class Actinopteri; order Cichliformes; family Pholidichthyidae; genus Pholidichthys; species Pholidichthys leucotaenia. Next base: position 153,799,863 of record CM035838.1, read on the forward strand.
CTGCCGATCCAAGCGAAGTGGGGCTCCAAAGCCGTCAATCCACAGGTCCGGATCCCGGTCATGCGCTGTAAGCCACGTCTCCGTGTAAGCCATGACACAGCAGTTCTTGAAATCCTTCTGATATCGTACATTCCCTTGAATTTCATCCACTTTATTTCTCAGGGATTGTATGTTCCCTATAATAATGGAAGGAAGAGGAATGCGGTTAAGCTGACGCCTCCTCAGGTTTAATCTTACGCCTCCACGCTTTCCGCGTTTCTTCCTCTTGTCTCTCTTTTCATTGCTGTGTCCATGAAAATCTCTTAAAGTCCGGCAGTTGCAGCACGGACTCAAACACAGATGCTGCATTATCCATGTTTAAATGCAGTAACATGTCTCTGGAATACTGTATTCTTCCCGGCATGATCGCGATCGCGCTTACCTCCAAGACAAAGAGCCGGTAGGAAAAAAACGACAGTGCAAAAACAAGAAGGAAATCCATACTGATGGAACCAGGGAGCTCTTCGTTATATAGTCCACAAACATTCAAGGACAAAAACGACACAGAGAATTACGTTGAAACACATTAAAATGCATAAAAACAAAGACACAGACGTCAGACTTTTTTCACCCACTGCTGGTCGCTGCGTGCGCTTGCAATGGCTAAAATCACACACAGGTGTATCACATCAGGTGCACATGATTAGAACATTGTTACTCAGCATTTTGAAGGGGGCTTGTCCTATTTAAACCTCAGACATTTAGTTTGGTGTGCTCCTGACTGTTGAAGTGAATGAACACCATGGTGAGATCAAAAGAGCTGTCTGAGGCCTTCAGAAAGAAGACTGTAGCAGCTTATGAGTCTGGTAAGGGATTTAAAAAGATCTCAAAAGAAACTGAAATCAGCCATTCCACTGTCCGGAAAATAGTCTACAATTGGAGGACATTCAAAACAACTGCCAACATGCCTAGGTCTGGCCATCCAAGCAAGTTGACCTCGAGAGCAGACTGCTAAAAGAAGTCTCCAAAAACCCCAAAATGTCATCATGGGATCTACAGCAGGCTCTTGCTACTGTTGATGTGAAAGTGCATGCCTCTACATTCAGAAAGAGACTGCACAAGTTTAACTTGCATGGGAGGGGTGCAAGGAGGAAACGTTTGTTCGCTAAGAGAAACATGAAGGCCAAACTGAAGTTTGCCACAGAGAATGTAGACAAAAACCAGGACTTCTGGAATAATGTTCTTTAGACAGATGAGTCTAAAATTGAATTATTTGGACACCAGAACAAAGGGCGTGTTTGGCGTAGACCAAATACAGCATTCCAGGAAAAGAATGTCATACCAACTGTGAAATATGGAGGTGGAAGTGTCATGGATTGGGGATGCTTTGTCGCAGCAGGACCTGGCCAGCTCACCATCACAGAATCCACTATGAATTCTACCCTGTATCAGAGAGTGCTTGAGGACCATGTGAGACCATCTGTAAATAAATTAAAGCTGAAGCGGAACTGGACCCTGCAACACAACAGTGACCCCAAACATACCAGTACATCCACCAAGGACTGGCTAAAAACTAAGAAATGGAGAGTCCTGGAATGGTCAAGTCAAAGCCTAGATCTTAATCCCATTGAGATGCTGTGGGGTGACTTGAAACAGGCTGTACATGCAAGGAACCCCTCAAACATCTCACATCGGAAAGAATTCTGAGTTGAAGAGTGGGACAAACCTTCCTTAGACCGATGTCAGAGACCGGTAGATGGCTACGAAAAGCGTCTCACTGAAGTTATTTCACCCAAAGGGGGTAACACTAGTTATTAGGTGGTAGGGTTTCCTAACTTTTTCCTCAGAAAGAATACACATTTTTGTTGATATCTTTTGTTTAATGAGTAAAACAAGGGTATTTTTTGTTATTTACCTGCAATTAAATCACCTTCTTTTCCAGAGATAAATAAAAACAAGACTAGACATCAATATGTGAACATTTCAAAATAAAGAACTGAATACTTAATGGGGTGTCCTATTTTTTTCACATGACTAAGTATTCACAGTCTTTGCCATGAAGCTCAAAATTGAGCTCAGGTGCATCCTGTTTCCACTGATCATCCTTGAGATGACAGCTTAATTGGAGTCCACCTGTGGTAAATTGAGTTGATTGGACATGATTTGGAAAGGCACACACCTGTCTATATAATGTCTCACAGTTGACAGTGCATGTCAGAGCACAAACCAAGCATGGAGTCAAAGGAATTTGTCTGTAGATCTTCAAGACAGGGCTGTCTTCCATTTATGAAGACATAAATGGAAGACAGCCCTGTCTTCCATTTATAAATGGAAGACAGGGCTGTCTTCCATTCATAAATCATAAATGGAAGTTCATAAATGGAAGTTCATAAATGGAAGTTCAGAACCACTGGGACTCTTCCTAGAGCTGGCCGCCTGTCTAAACTGAGCGATCAGAGGAGAGCAGCCTTAGTCAGGAAGGTGACCAAGAACCCAATGGTTACTCTGTCAGAGCTTCAGTGTTCCTCTGTGGAGAGAGAAGAACCTTTCAGGGTAACCATCTCTGCAGCAATCCACCAATCAGGCCTATATTGTAGAGTGGCCAGATGGAAGCCACCCTTTAGTAAAAGGCACATGGCAGCCCGCCTGGAGTTTGCCAAAAGGCACCCAAAGGACTCTCAGACCATGAGAAACAAAATTCTCTGGCCTGATGAGACAAAGATTGAACTCTTTGGTGTGAATGCCAGGCGTCATGTTTGGAGGAAACCAGGCACCACTCATCACCAGGCCAATATCATCCCTACAGTGAAGCATGGTGGTGGCAGCATCATGCTGTGGGGATGTTTTTCAGCAGAAACTGGATGTTGTTGGATGAATGTTTTTCAGGAACTGGGAGACTAGTCAGGATAGAGGGAAAGATGAATGCAGCAATGTACAGAGACATCCTGAATGAAAACCTGCACCAGAGCACTCTTGACCTTGGATTGGGGTGACGGTTCATCTTTCAGCAGAAGAACGACCCTAAGCACACAGCCAAGATATCAAAGTCGTGACTTCAAGACAACTCCGTGAATGTCCTTGAGTGGCCCAGCCAGAGGCCAGACTTGAATCCAATTGAATATTTCTGGAGAGATCTGAAAACAGTATGGGCTTACATCCAACAATTACCAGACCTAGCAGAATCACGTCACACAGTGCCACACTAATAGATAACATATTCACAAACATTATGGAAAATAACATAGTGAGTGGGCTTTTATTGAATGATATTAGTGACCACCTGCCGATTTTTGTTGTCTATCAATGTGATTATAGGAAGAAAAAGTACACCAAAAATATTATATATAAAAGAATAAGAACTGAAGAATCTATGTATTTACTGGCAAAGGAATTATTAATACAAGACTGGAAGATAGTTTGTGATGAAAATGATATAAATAAAGCATATGATAAATTTTTACAAATATTTCAGTCATTGTACAATAAAAACTGTCCTATAAAATAATACAGTGTATTATAATACAAAACTATTCCTTGGGTCACCAAGGGGTTACTAAATGCATGTAAAAAGAAGAATACATTATATAAACAATTCATTAAGTGCCGAATGGTAAAGGCTGAGATCAAATATAAAAGATATAAAAACAAGCTTACTAATATAATGAGAACTTGTAAGAAAGAATACTACAACAGAATATTAGAGGATAATAAAAATAACTTAAGAGGAATATGGCAAGTACTCAATGGGATCATTAGTAACCGATCTAGGAATGCTAATTATCCAGAATATTTTATTGAAAACTAGAAAAGCACTCGGAGAGCGCAGACCTCCGCCAAGCACCACAGTTCCCCCCATACAGTGTTTGAGTGTACGTTTTCTGATTCCTTGACCATGAAAACATATGACTAGCAATTGGATTCACAATGATAGGATTAGTGGTTCAGTAGTTATTGACGAAAATGGCATTGTCCGTAATGGCGGTTTTCTTCTGGACGGTGATCCGGATCACCACCAAAATGTAATCATCTGTAGGATACCCCATTTCTGACAATCTGTGAAAATTTCATGAAAATCCGTCCATAACTTTTTGAGTTATCTTGCTAACAAACAAACAAACAGACAGACAAACCAATGCCGATGATCACATAACCTCCTTAGTGAAGGTAATGACAATTTGATAAATAATATGGAGGACGTGGTTAGTGGTTTCAATATTTTTTTTGTAAACGTTGGTCCTGAATTAGCAAAATCAATAGTGACACCAGAAACAAACAACAGTGGTTCTGTAAATGAAAAAGAAGATAGAAATCCAAACACAATCTTTTTGGGTGCAGTTACTGAAAAGGAAATTATCGAGACTGTGAGTAAATTTAAGAACAAAAAATCAACTGACTGGAATGAAATTGACATGACAATAGTGAAAAAAGTAACTGAAGGAATTGTTAAACCACTCACCCACATCTGTAACCTGTCATTTCAAACTGGTAAATTTCCAAACAAAATGAAAATAGCAAAAGTAATACCACTATACAAAACAGGAGACAGTATTATTTCACAAATTACAGGCTGGTCTCTTTACTCTCACAATTCTCCAAAATACTTGGAAAAAAATCTTCACTAAGAGACTGGATGATTTCACTGAAAAACACAACCTCCTTACAGACAGCCAGTATGGTTTTAGAGCAGATAAATCTACATCTTTGGCACTGATCGAACTTATAGAAGAAATTACTAGTTGTATAGATAAAAAAAAGTTTGCTGTAGGAGTATTTATAGATTTAAAGAAAACTTTTGACACCATTGACCACAGAATTCGACTGAGGAAACTGGAAAGGTATGGGATAAGAGGGGTCGGACTGAGTTGGGTGGAAAGTTATTTAAGTAAAAGACAACAATTTGTACAAATTGGTGAGCACAAATCACCCTTCATGGACATTACTTGTGGTGTGCCCCAGGGGTCAGTTTTGGGACCCAAACTCTTTATTCAATTCAATTCAACTTTATTTGTATAGCGCCACTTCACAACAACAGTCATCTCATAGCACTTTAAACTGTAGGGGGAACCCCCACAGTTGCAGAAAGACCCCAGCAATCAGGCGATCCCCTGTGAGCAAGCACTTGGTGATGGTGGAGAGGAAAAACTCCCTTTTAACAGGAAGAACCCTCCAGCACAACCAGGCTCAGGGAGGGGCAGTCATCTGCTGCGACTGGCTGGGGGTGAGGGGACAGAGAAGATGAAAAGAACAGACATGTAGAGAGCAAACAGCACGATGGGGACTCAATCTATGGGAGAGAACAAACAGATGTTAATGACCAGCAAAAGAAAAAATATTTCATTGAGAGTGAAGAAAGGAGTGAGGCCCAGTGCATTATTGGAGGTCCCCCGGCTGACTAAACCTATTAGCAGCATAACTAAGGGAGGGTTCAGAAACACATGATCCCTCCCTAATTGTAGGCTATATCAAAAAGGAAGGTTTTAACCCTATTCTTAAAAACAGAGATCGAGTCTGACTCCCGAATCCAGATTGGCAGCTGGTTCCACTGGAGAGGAGCTTGATAACTGAAGGCTCTGCCTCCCATTGTACTTTTGGAGATTCTAGGTATTACAAGTAATCCTGCATTTTGGGAGTGTAGTGCTCTGTTAGGATAATACGGTAGTATCAGATCTTTTAAATAAAAAGGAGCCTGATTGTTTAGAGCTTTGTAAGTAAGAAGAAGGATTTTAAACTTAATTCTAAACTCTATGGGAAGCCAATGAAGGGAGGCCAGAACCGGAGAGATATGATCTCTCTTTCTAGTACCTGTTAAAACTCTTGCTGCAGCATTTTGGATCAGCTGAAGACTTTTTAAAGATGTTTTAGGACATCCTGATAATAAAGAATTACAATAATCTAATCTCAAGCAAACAAAAGCGTGGATCAATTTCTCAGCATCACTCTGAGACAAGATGCTCCTAATCTTGCAATATTACGCAAATGATAAAAGGCAGTCTAAGAAACAAATTTAATATGTGTCATGCGGTGGCCCTCGCGAGCCATCATAAGACGTCAAAAGTCACAGGTGAAGTTTGCATAGATGTTTATTAATGAACAAAAGCAACACAAAGCATTACAAAACAATGAGCCACGGTGGGCTAAAACACACTACACTACAAACACTAGACTACGAGGCAAACAAGAAGCACACTTACGGTCAAAACCCAAGGATGGTCAAAGCGTCTGACCATGAAAGACCCGTGCACAAATCCTTGACGAAATGTTGACGAATATTGACGAGACTGCCGCAATATTCTGCTCCCAGAGCCCTCTTTAAATGGAGAGCTGCTGATGAGCCGAAATGCAGCACAGCTGACAGGTTTGACAGCAGGAAGCCCCTCCGAGCGCTGTCGCAATAAAGGCTCGGGGAGCCAGAGGGTAAACACTGCTGTCAAACCTGGCAAAGATGATGCATGGCTCGTGCGCGGACGAGATCGGCGCGCGAACCATGACAATATGTGAATTGAAGGACAGATCTTGATCAAAAATAATTCCAAGGTTCCTCACAGAGCTATTAAGAGAAAGAGTAACCGCATCCAAACTGAAAGTTTGATTTGGAAAGGTATTTCTAAGGTTTTTTGGACCAACAAGAATAACTTCAGTCTTATCTGAATTTAATAGCAGGAAATTACAAGTCATCCAAGCTTTGATTTCCTTAAGACAGGCTTCCAACTTGGCTAACTGATTACTATCATCTGGCTTCATTGACACGTATAATTGTGTGTCATCTGCATAACAATGAAAATGTATAAAGTGCTTTCTAATAATGTTGCCTAACGGAAGCATATATAAACTAAAAAGAGTAGGGCCTAGCACAGATCCCTGTGGAACTCCATGACTGAGCTTTGAGTTGAAAGAAAACTCATTACTGACATGAACAAACTGGAACCTATCAGATAAATAAGACCTAAACCACTGCAAAGAAGTTCCATTAAGTCCAACATAGTGTTCTAATCTATCAAGTAGAATATTATGATCGATAGTATCAAAAGCTGCACTAAGGTCTAAAAGGACAAGTACAGAAACCAGTCCATTATCAGATGTGATGAGGAGGTCGTTAGTGACCTTCGCTAAGCCAGATTGAAACTCTTCAAGTAAACCATTTCCCTGCAGGTGGTCAAATAATTACATAGCAACAACTCTTTCTAAGATTTTTGAAATGAAAGGGAGATTAGAGATTGGTCTATAGTTAGCTAAAGCTCCTGGATCTAGCGTTGGCTTTTTGAGTAAGGGTTTAATTTCAGCCGCTTTAAAAGCCTGCGGTAAATGGCCTAAAGTTAATGAAGAATTGATTAGATGAAGAATAAAGTTACCAGTAAGTGGGAAGACTTCTTTAAATAACCTGGTAGGAATAGGGTCTAAAAGACAAGTTGAAGGTTTGGATGAGGAAACTATTTTGTCTAACTCACAAAGGTCAATTGGAGTAAACTCATCAAGACAGACATCAATTGAAGGAGTTGTAGTAGTTACTGTATTTAAGTTAACGGTGGGAAGAATCTGATTGATTTTTATCTCTGATGGATGAAATTTTATTATTGAAAAAGTTCATAAAGTCCTGACTAGTAAGCTCTAAGGGAATGCTAGGATTGACAGAGTCCTGACTCTTTGTCAACCTGGCTACAGTACTGAAAAGAAACCTGGGATTATTCTTGTTCTCTTCTATTAATGCAGAATAATAACTCGTTCTAGCTTTTCTAAGAGATTTTTTATAAATTAAAAGATGATTTCTCTAAGCTAAATAGATTTCATCTAAATTAGTGGAGCGCCATTTTCTTTCTAATTGACGAGTCTTCTGTTTTAAGCTACGAGTTTCTGTGTTGAACCAAGGAGTTAGAAATCTCTGATTAGACTTTTTCTTTTTTAAGGGGGCCACCAAGTCTTAGAGTCTGATGCAGAGAAGCTGTAACACTATCTACCCTGCTATCAATTACAGAAGGAGCAAGCTGTCTATAGCTTATTTCCGTTGTGTTGACACATGGCATAGAGGAAACAATCTGCATAAATTTGGTAACAGCATCATCTGAGAGGCATCTACTGTAGTAATATTTTTTTTTTAGGAGCCAAATAGTCAGAAATAGTAAAATCAAAGGTTAACAGACAATGGTCTGACAGTACAGGGTTATGAGGAGACACTACCAGATTTTCTATTTCTATGCCATATGTCAGAACAAGGTCCAACGTATGGTGGAGATAATGAGTAGAATTTCCTACTTTCTGAGAAAACTCAATCGAGTCTAATATTGAATTAAATGCCACATTAAGGTAGTCACTATCTACATCTACATGTATATTAAAGTCCCCTACTATAATTATTTCATCTGATTTCAGCACTAAATCAGCTAAGAATTCAGCAAATTCGGATAAAAATTCTGAGTAGGTTGATGGAGGACGATAAACTATGGCAAATAAAATTGGGTTTAGCCTAAAATTGCTAAAATGCCCAATACTGAGGACCAGGCCCTCAAAGGAATTATAACATGTTTTTTGCTTTACATTAACTAGTAATTTGGAATGGTAAATTGTTGCTACTCCTCCTCCACGACCAGAACTTCGGGGATTTTGACAGTTTAAATAACCAGAGGGAGTTGATTCATTTAAAGCAGCATAATCCTCTTGTCCTAACCAAGTCTCTGTAAGGGATATTAAATCAATCTGATGATCAATTAACAGATCATGGACTAACAGAGACTTGGGAGTTAGAGACCTAATATTTTACAAACCGCATTTAATTTTTAAATTATGAGGAGGAACAGAGGCCAAATCATTCGATTTAGAGGCTTCATGTTTAATTTGAGTTTTACTAACTTTTTGTTTAATCACTTTGAGATGCTTATACATTATATTTTTATTTACTTTGGAGGGAGCAGACAATGACTCTCTGATTGGGAAGACAGGGGCTAAGTTGAGGGGTGGCAGATGAAGATGAGCTGCAGAGAGGCATGTAAGACTGTGACTCTGCTTCCTGGTCCCAACTCTGAGTTGTCAAGATTTTGGAAATTTGGATAAAAAAGATGCCAGATTTTTAGATAAATGAGACACACCATCCAAAGTGGGATGGATGCTGTCTCATCTCATAAGACCAGGTTTTCCCCAAAATGAGCTCCAATTGTCAATGTAGCCCACGTTGTTTGCAGGACACCACACAGACAGCCAGCGGTTGAAGGATGACGAGCGGCTAAACATGTCATCACTGGTCAGATTGGGGAGGGGCCCAGAGAACACTACAGAGTCCGACATTGTTTTGGCAAAGTCACACACTGATTCTAGATTAAGTTTCGTGACTTCCGACTGCCGGAGACGGACGTCATTAATATCGGCATGGATAACAATTGTGGAGTATTTACAGTTACTTTTAGCCAGCATTTTCAAATTTGACTCGATGGCGCCTGCTCTGGCCCCAGGAATGCATTTGACTATGGCCGCTGGAGTCTCTAGGTTCACGTTTCTGACTACAGAGTCGCCAATGATCAGAGTTTTTTCCTCAGTGGGTGTGTCGCTGAGTGGGGAAAAACGATTAGAAACGTGAACAGGTTGGTGGTGTACCGGGGCTTTGCGACTAGGCTTCCTTCTCACCATCACCCACCCAGTCTCCTCGCTGCTGAGGAGGGCCGGAGGACCGCTAACGGGGCCTATGCTAGTGAGCTCCGCTGCAGCTAGCTGTATATAAATGACATATGCCAAGTATCAAAAATTCTGAAATTTATTTTGTTTGCGGATGACACAAATATCCTTTGCACTGGTGAGAATTTGCAGCAGGTTTTAGAGGTGGTCACAACTGAAATGAAAATGTTAATGCAGTGGTTCAACAAAAATAAATTATCTCTAAATCTGAAAAAAACAAAGATTATGTTGTTTGGAAATTATAAAATAAATCATGAAATAATGGTAACGATAGATGATACCAGAATAGAAACAGTACAGGAAGATAAGTTTCTGGGGGTGACGCTAGACAATAAAATGTGCTGGAAACCTCACATCAGTCACATCCGGGCCAAGTTGGCAAAATGTATAGGGATACTGGGGAAGACAAGACACATTTTGGACTATAAATCATTGTTCTTACTGTACAATTCACTGTTTCTACCTTATCTTAACTACTGTGTAGAGGTCTGGGGAAACACCTACAAGACCAACCTACAGCCAATATGCACATTACAAAAAAAAGCTATAAGGATAATAAATAATGTAGGATATAGAGACCATACCAGTTCATTGTTTTTAAAGTCACATGTCATAAAGTTCATAGATTTAGTTAAATTTAAGACAGCACAAGTAATGTACAGGGCAATTAATAATCAACTCCTAACTAATATACAAAAAATATTCAAAAAAAGAGACTGATTATAATTTGAGAAGAGACTTAAACTTTACAAAATCTAAGATATGAACAACTAAGAAAAGTATGTGCATATCTGTCTGTGGGGTGGATTTGTGGAACAGTCTGGAGCTGGAACTGAAACTATGTACAAACAGAAATCAGTTCAAAAATAGGTATAAACATTATTTGCTGAAAGAATATACTGTATGTTAGAAGGGTAGTATTTATATGTGCGATTCACTAAGCTCACTCTAGGGCACTATGGAATGGTAGGTGGGACAGTACTGTGTATATCTATGTTGTTTGGGGCTGGGTTTTGATGTATGGACTGTATGTACGTTGGGATTGATGGGTGTTAATGTTGATATGTACAAAATATAGATAATTGTTTACTTGGGGTCTTAAATGTGGTAATTTGTATGTATTTCATATGGGTTGTATTTATGGAAAAGAGGAGCTGGAGTTAATAAGTGTTCACTTCTTCCTTCTCCCTTTTGAGCACTGTATACTGTCACTTTATCGCACTTGTCTTTTTTTTTTTTTGTTCAAAATAAAGTATGTATCTATCTATCTAAAAACAATCTAAGGTTTAGAGTTCAATCTCCAAAAGAAATTGTTCCACCTCTGAGAATAATTTTCATTTGCCAATCAGGTATCTAAAGAAAAAATCAACAAGAAGATCAAGATCCAAAATCACTCACTTTTTCTGTTTGCCAGGATGATGGCCCTCCTGTTTATCAGTTTAGCCATCTGCCTAGCAATCACACCCACTGTTACCCAGTCAGAACTGGATCAAGTCAAGACAAAAAGTCAATGATCCTCAGATGGATTCTCAATAACAGCCTCATCATTAGAGCCTCTTGTTAGCCTTAACACGCCCACTGTTAACTCGGTAAACACTGCTAAACCGAAACACCAGGTCGTTGAACCACAAACCATTACTAAAATCTTACAAGACACTGTGTTTGTTCTGAATGCTTGCACCGAAGCTTCAGTCAAACTCAACAAGGTCTTGAACTCTTTGCTCTTTGTGTTAAAGGTTGACTATGCTCACACACAGCCGATGTCTATGTTACTCTCAGGAAGTAGCTAGAAACATTAGCTTTTCAGTTAACACTTTAGCAATGAACATGCTATCACATCATCTTATCCTTTTTACAGTAAATCCAGATTTACTTTTCGTTGCCATTCAAAGCATGATGATGACATCCCATGTCCACTCAGTTTTTCTGAATCAAAGCCTCAAACACCCTATGATTTGGACATCTGTGGAACCATGGTTTAGTCTAGCTAAACCAATTCAATTCGAACCTCCTTGAGCTACCTTAATATTGACTAGTCTAAACCCCTACCTCAAATATGATACAGGATTTTTGTAATTTGCTTTTGACCTGGAATCCTAAGATTTTTGAGTACATGCATGTGTATATACAAATATAAATCCTTTACACTCTATTTAGATTTTTTTGCACATTTAAATTACTTTTGAAATTTTGAATAGATATTTTACGGCAAACCCAAAACATTTATATCAAGTATGTCAAAACCCACATACTTCTAGTTCACACTTTTGTACCCAGAATTTTTAAGTCTTTACAGGCATATACAGGATTTTAGTGCATCTTAGACAATTATACTGTGGCGGGTTGGTGTAACCCCCACAACAGACTGGACAGACACAGCGCTCGGCTAGAGCAATTAACAGAACAGTGGAATGTGTGTATTAATGTCTACAGGCAGCCCCGCTTCTTCTGGCTCACTTCTGTGATGTTAATGTGCCTTTCATGCATTGTGTTCATGTGTCCTGTCCTTACTGTGACCTAGAGACTGAGATCAATATGTCTCTCAAATGCAAATGTCTCATGCCTGTTCTGCAATCTCTTTGATCATACCAACTGCTGGGAAATGCTCTTTTATGTATTGTTGTAGTTGGGTATATACAGTATACTGCACTGTAACCCATGCTCATCCTCTCACTCACTCACTCTTCAACTGCTGCTGCTGGACACATACACTTTGTGTCTCCTCTCTGAGAGCCTGAGGATCCCGCTCCGGTCTGCTCACACTTGGATCGGAGCGGGGATCCCGTGAAGGCGGTATGATTTAATAAACCTGCTTAAAACTCTCATCGCTGCATTTACTTTATCATCCGCCTCAATACAATGTTTATATTTGGTCATACCCAAATTATTTTTGAAAATTTCTAGACGTTTTCCAGAAAACCAAATTTAAGGATCTACACTTTGGAATATACTGTACTGTTTACAAGCTTAAAACTTAAGGATATCAGAACCTTTAGTTCAGCATTTGGATAAAGAATCGCCAAATTGGAATTTGATGCCTAGGATTGGTATCAACACTGGATCAAAGTCACCATTAATACCAAAGGAGGAGACTGTAGCATCATCTCACTTTGGCTCATCAATAAGAATTATTCTTCAGCTTAAAGACATTATTTCACCCAGGAAAAAGACAGCAAGGAAACTGCTCTTTTACCCCAGGCCACAACTGAACTCACATTCCTTTGTTAAAACCAGTCTAAGGAATTCACCCTAATGCATTTCCTGTTTTGACTTTACGGCCCCATAAACGTGGAGACATGGAACAGAACCCTGGAGACGCCAGGAAAAGTAAATGGACCCTTATGTTTTAATGTGAAAATCAATCAGTCGGTGTGAAATATATTAATCCGTGATTTTATATATATATATGTGCATGCTAAAAATGTTTAAATGAATGTTTAATCCTGCATGTTAACCTGTTGAACTCTGGTCAATTTCCCTAAAAATGCCTAAAAATAACATGCCCAAAGTAAATCAAAAGCTGTTCTTCAGACTTCCGGTTATGGCGGCCACGTAGGAAGACGTGTTTCACTCTGCTCTGCTCCTAAAAATAAAAAGTAGGCTAAAACCCTCTCAATTGGAACAAAAACCTATCCTAGCGTTTAGGCGCGGATATGGTAAAAACCAAGGCTGTGAAATCAGGCGGAGGAAAAACTGATTCGTCGAGACAATCCAAGCTAACAGACTTCCACGCTTGTGACGAAGCAGGAAAATCTCCAGGGACTATGGCGGAGGAGGGAGCTAGCGACGGAGCGGTGACCGCCGAGGAGGGAACGAATGTGGTACTTGCTGCTATCAGCTCTATGAGAGCAGACTTTTTGTCTATATTTGATGGGATTATAGCAGCGATAGAAGGAATGAGAAAAGAAATAAGCGACTGTATGGAACGAGTATCGCAGGCGGAGCTCCGAATCTCCAACGCTGAAGATGACGTCACCAGCCTACAATTAAAGGTCCAAACATTGGAATTAAAAAATAAACGTCTGGAAGATAACGTCCTGGACTTAGAATCCCAGTCGTGACGGAATAATTTAAGGTTGGTGGGCCTCCCGGAGGGTACGGAGGGACGGGATACATGTTCCTTTTTGGAAAAGTGGATTCCAGAGGTGCTGAACAACGCGGATCTGCAGTCATCAGTCGTCTTGGAGAGCGCTCACCGAATCGGCCCACCGAGAGATAATAAGACACCACTGAGGATACTGATTATGAAGTTTCTCAACTACAGAGACAAGATGACGGTCACCAACGCAGCGCGTGCTAAAGGAGAAATCAAATACCAGGATCATCAGGTGCGGTTCTACCCAGACTTGGCCACAGGAATTCAACAATTAAGGAAACAGTTTGACCCCACCCGTAAAGAGCTGCGCAACTTCGGGATTCGTCACGGAGTGATTCATCCGGCAAGACTGCTGGTCACATATAAAGGGGGAACCCATATCTTCAAGACCCCTCAGGAGGCGCAGGAGTTTATCAAGCAGATCCAAGGAGAGACTGGCGGGAGCTAAGCATGAAGCAAGAACAAGATATAAAGGTAGAATATTTAAGCATGTGTACAAGTAATTGACTGATCTGAAACATATAGCATGTCTACAAAATATAGATTGTATTATATATATATACAGTATATATATATATATATACAGTATATATATATATTAAAAAAAAAGCTATGATGTACAAAGTTGCTATAAAATTTTGGAGTTAAGTTGGAAAAACTACAGAAGAGAGTTAATGTCATGTCATTAAAAGTAGCAGAGTCAGGGTGATTGAGAGGAGAAAAGAGTGAGTGGTCTGACTGATCCTCGTGGGTGAGGAGCAGTCACTGGCTATGGCGGGAGACAGAATTTTTTTTTTTTGATTTTGGGGGGATTACCACAAATGTGGGGAGGGGGAATTTGTTTTTGTGTAGTTTGTGGGATGAATGTTCAACCATCCATGTTTTTGCTTCTCTGTATGAGCAAGTTTATTTTGCAAAGTAATCTCAAACTCTTTATTGATCATAGTCCAAAGCGTTGATCTTAATTTAACTTCATGGAATTGCAGAGGTCTACAAAATCTAAAAAAACTTAAACAAGTTATGAATAAAATAAAAGACATAGGTTCAAAAATTGTGTTTTTACAAGAAACTCATCTAATAGAGGAGGATGTAAAAAGCATAAGGAGAAGATGGCTGGGAAGTGTGTTCACCTCATCATTTTCATCCCGAGCCAGGGGAGTTATGACTCTCATACATAAAACAGTCCCATTTCAAGTGAAAAATGTAATTGGAGATAAATTGGGAAGATATCTAATCATCCAAGGATCTTTGTTATTAGAAAATATAAATCTGGTGAACTTATACGGCCCCAATATAGATGATCAAAACTTCTTCGTTAATTTATTTCTTACGTTAGCATCACTCACAGGGCAACATATAATAGCAGGGGATTTTAATTGTACATTGAATCCCAGTATAGATAGATCAACAGGACAGGACTGTACGCACAATGGATGCAGGATGACCATTAATCATTTTATGAAAGAATTGAGATTGCTAGATATATGGAGAGAAATGAAACCACAAGTCAAAGCCTATTCTTGTTATTCTAATACCTACAAGACATTCTCACGTATTGACCATTTTTTGATCTCCACAGAATTAAAGTCCAAGATTCAAAACTGTTTCTATGATAACATCGTGATATCTTATCACGCACCCTGCTGTCTAATATATGTAGATAAGAAATTGACAAAGGTTCCAGGTAGGTGGCAATTTCAGCATAAATGGCTTCAGGATGAGGAATTTGTTAAGTACATAGAAAAACAGATAGATGAGTTCTTTGATATCAATACTACACAAACATCAGCATGTATAAAGTGGGAAGCTTTCAAAGCTTTTATCAGGGGGCATATTATTAGTTATACAGGTTCAAAATCTAAGAAGACTCGAGAGGAGAGAGTCCAGCTGGAGCGTAAAATAAAAATTCTTCAAGAAAAAGTGTATGCAGGAAGTTATCCAAAATTAGAGAACGAATTACTGATTCTGAGCTGAATATGACAAAAAATCAGCGAATAGAGCTGCCTCAAGTCTTCTAAGATTGAAGCAAACCTTTTATGAACAAGGTGAAAAATCAGGAAAATTATTGGAATGGCAGATTAAACAATTAGAATTTAAAACACCAATTACCAGTATTATAAGTAACGGACAGGCAGTTGTAGATCCTTTAGCAATTAATAGTGCCTTTAGAGATTATTATGAAAAACTATATGATACAAAAAATGAAACTGACTTAACAAAACTAAATGGGTTTTTGGACGGATTATATATACCGTGTATTCCAAATGAAAATAGGGAGATACTGGAGTCAAAAATTAGTCAAGAAGAAGTTGGGCTAGCCATTGATAATATGAAATCAGGAAAAAGTGCGGGACCAGATGGTCTTCCAGTTGACCTCTATAAAAAATTTAAGAATAAATTAATAAAACCATTTTTGGAAATGGTTTGAGAAGCATTTCAAAATAGTAATTTACCACCATACATGAATAATGCCTTAATTATACTGTTGCCACAACCAGGTAAACCCTCTAATAAATGTGAAAACATGAGACCAATAAGCCTATTAAATGCTGACCTTAAGATAATCTGTAAAATTTTAGCAAGATGACTACAAGAAATATTACCAAATATTATTAACCGAGATCAGAATGGCTTTATAATGGGAAGACAAGGCTTCCATAATGTAAGAAGACTATTTAATATTATTTATTCTAATAAAGAAGCACCGGATACAGCTCTTCTATCATTGGACGCTGAAAAGGCCTTTGATAGGGTCGAATGGCCCTTTCTTTTTGAAGTCCTACAAAGGTTTGGACTTGGAAATAATTTCATAAAATGGGTTCAGATAATATACAATAATGCTACAGCAGAAATCCCAACAAATAGCAATATCTCAAAATCAATAAAAATCAATAGAGGATGTTGACAAGGCTGTCCACTTTCACCTTTACTGTTCACTATGGCAATTGAACCTTTAGCGATGGCAGTACGTTTACATCCACAAATATATGGAATTAAAGTAGGACCAACAGAACATAAAATCTCCCTGTATGCTGATGACATAATTTTGTTTATGTCGAATCTTAAAAAATCAATTCCGACCTTGTTAAATTTAATAAAGAACTTTGGGGAAATATCAGGATATAAAATAAATAAAACTAAATCTTCAATATTAATGCTAAATGAGACCCAGAGAAATCACCCAGCTCCTGAGGTAAATCAATTCAATGTTGTAAATCAGTTTAAATATTTAGGAATTCAAATTGTGCCTAAGTTAGAATTAGTCGCCAGTGCCAACTATGAAGCCTTAATGACAGATATTAATGAGTTGCTTCAGACATGGATGTCATTACCAATGTCGATGATCAGGAGAATTAATATACTTAAAAGTAATATCTTACCCAAAATACTTTATTTATTTCAATACATTCCTTTACCACCACCTTCAGATCTATTCTCAAGAATTAAAAAAAAGTTAGTGGAATTTATAGGGAACAATAGGAAGGCTAGATTACGTCTGTCCTTACTATATTTACCATTTGATCGTGGAGGTCTGAAATGTCCAAACTTTATGTTGTATTACTGGTCAGCACAACTGAGGTCTATGACATATTATTTTTCATCAAATGATCCCCCTCACTGGACTGAAATGGAATCATACAATTTACCTTTACCTCTTCCCTTATTCATATACTCAGACTCGGCTAAAAAATTACAGAAACAAGTTAAAAATCCTATTATGTATATATCATATGATCATGTATATATCATGTATATATATCATGTATATATCATGTATATATCATATGATCAAAATATGGTGTGAAATCAAAACATATTTAAAAGAACCACACTTATTGTCACAATTTAGCCCAATATGGGGTAATCAATATTTTACACCAGGGAGAGCGGATGCTGTATTTAAAGTATGGAATTTAAAAGGGATTCAAAAGATTCAAGACTTATATTTGTCACGTTCAGATAACATAATGTCTTTTGAAGAACTGAGGATCAAATTTTATCTTAATAAAACACATTTTTTAAAATATCTTCAGCTTAGGAATTTTATTCGATCAAATCAAAATAATGCTCTCACCCGACCTACTTATTCATCCTTGGAAAAAATTTTGACGAAAGATAGTAAGAGAAAGGGTATTATTTCAGAGTTTTATAACTCATTGACACTATGCTCAAGTGAAAACTCACAGAAAAGAATGAATTATTGGAAAGAAGACCTGCAAACTGAAATTTCAGAGGAACAATGGGAATTGGCTTGCACAGAAGCTCAAACCAAATCAATAAATGTACGTCTTAAATTGATACATTTTAAATGGTTAATGCGGATGTATGTTACACTGGTGGAGTTAAATAGATATAACAAAAACATACCAGATACGTGCACAAAATGTATGGAGAGTAAAGGAACCCTATTTCATTGTTTATGGGAATGTAGAAAAATTAGAATGTTTTGGGAAGAGGTGAGGGTAACAATAGAAAAAATAATTTCAAAACAATTCATATTGAACTCTAAACTGTTTTTGTTGGGTCTGTATCCAGAAAAGCATAACTTTAATAAGAGTGAAAGAGCATTCATAGACCTCAGTTTGCTTAATGCCAAAAAATGTATTGCACTACTGTGGAAAAAGACTCATAGACCAGAAGTGATTCAGTGGTTAAGACAGATGTTAACAAACCTTCCACTAGAAAGAATAACATACATACTGAAATCAAAGGAAAATGTGTTTGAGGATATATGGAGACCTTTCATTGATTATGTAAAGAAATTAAACATAACTTCTGAAGAAGAAGGTGAATGATGTGTGTGGACCTTGTAAATTCCAAATTGGTGAATGTATAATATGTATACTTATGTAATGGATTACCTAGGCTAAACAGAGGAGCATTGTAGATGACTTGCTTTTGTTAATGGTTGTTGGTGTTTTTGGTACATTTTTTTCTTTTTTTTCTTTTCTTTTTAAATTACTTTAGTGTTAGTGTTTGATTGTTTGTGTCATGTTTGTTAAAAAAGATTCAATAAAAAAAATATTGTGGAAAAAAAAAGCTGTTCTTCAACCCTTTGCAGCATCTTCATGGGGTTGGTCTCATTTAAAAGAAAACACTCTGATTTTTTTGGCAAAACAGTCATAATCTCTCTAAGTGCTCCTGCCACTGAGTAACAATCATCTAAACATACTGTGTTTGAAGAAAATAAAGTTCGCCTGGGTGTTTTTTTAAATATAAATGCTTGCAAATAACATACAGCTGTGTGAAACGTGCTGGAAAACAACAGAAATGTAGAACCAAGTGTTTTCAAGCTCAGGTCAAAATTTTGTAACAATACCCCAAAAAATGAATATATTACACAGCTTTTTTCTCAGGTTGTAACAAGGCGTTCTTGAACTGTGCCAAACTGTCACAGTTTGGAAAGCTATGTTCCAGAGTTCACTATCTCAGCAGTTTGCACAGTAAAACCAAGGGGTAACAACCCAGACATACACAGCACAGTTCCTGTTTTTGTTTTTTTTTTACAGGCAAAAATAGCCTACAGTGTAAGAAAAATTATGCGAAAAATTAATACATTTCACTAAAGTATACACAAAAACAACCCTCTCCCCCCTCCAATTTTTCCAGAGTTCACTATCTCACCAGTTTACACAGATACAGGTTAACTGGACCCCTGACCAAGTGCGCACCCCAAGTGGACCACGGAATCCAATCTGTACATGTACAGGTACATTCTCCATCCAGTGATTTATAAATGTTGCCCCAGATGAAAACCAGTCTGTGGGACTATAATGTTCTGAATGAGGCTTTAGAAAATTATGAATCACTTTGTAAATCACTGGATTGAAAATGTACAGATTGAATACCGGTGTCCACCTGGGGTGCTCATAATAGTGTGCTCACATGGTCAGGGCTCCATTTCACCAGATCACGTTTACACAGTAAAACAAAGGCATAATAACCCAGACATAAACAGCACAGTTCCCTTCTTTTTTTTTTTACAGGAAAAAATAGCCTACAAAGAAGAGGGATGGAATTATCAAATTTTTCTGCAATATACACAGTAACAAATAACTCCCCCCCCCCACGGCGCACACAAAAACGTCGCCATGCGGGACCCTTGTAATTACCGCGATTGGTCAAAAGTTATTTTTATTACTAATTTTATCGATAAAGAATAATTTCGATTATAAGACTTACCTGTCCACAACCGCACTGCCGCTGATATTGTCCACTGGCGTGTGACGATCATCTGCTATTCCGTTGATCAATGGAAACCTCCATTGTTTACTGATCCATCGTCTAGTCACCGGACCCGGTCAAAGCCATCTACGATTTCATGCAGGCCCTTTCGGTTTATTTTGTGAACCATTTTCCAAACAAGTAAAATAATGGCTAATCTTACCCTGACCCTTCTGCACAGTATCACAAAGGACTGCGCGTCACACAGCGGCGGAGTCACACGAGAACGCATGGTATTTTACTGGAAATATAAACACTGAACTAGGCATGTAGGATGTCTCTGAAGTCAGAAACTGATTGGCTAAACGACACGTCCATTGTCAGATTACTCGGCTTCAATTGGCTCATTGTATTCGTGGTCGTTGATGGGCAGATACTTCTTGCTAGGTTTACGATCATTGGTTATTCAAGGTTTAAAAACCCAAATCAAGGCTCTTGTTGGTCAAATGAGATGTCAATCTCATTCTAAACCAATCACACACTCCTTTGGCTTTCTGTTTAGGGCTGTGTCTGTACTGGAAGACCGGAAATACAGCTTCTTTTTTTTTCAGTGCGCACTGAGATGCACTAAGACGCACAGACGTGACTGCCCGCAGAAGTCACAGAGTTCAACAGGTTAATTTATAAGCACTGGGTATAAGTTACATTAATCACTAAGGTTAGCTTAGTTTATATATATAAATGTATAGATGAATATTAAATGTTAAAGATTTGCCAAAATACCTCTCAAATCATGTGATCGATCTCAGCCAATCTCTGCTTGACAACAGCTCTCTCAAAGTTTCAGACAAAAGACTGTTTGTTTATTGGACTAAAGTTCTTAAAGCCCACCCATGAAGGAAACCTATTGGTCTGAGTTCCTGTCAATCACCGAGGCCCGCGAAAGTTTCCCCCAGATAAAAAGGAAAAAATGCCCCTTTTCATCCTCTTTTCGCCATCTCTTTTTCGGCTTCTCACTTCTATTGTCTTCGTCTCTACACAGCAGAGAACCACTGGAGAACAAAGGGACTTATCCCACGTGTTTCTTTTCTACGATCACAGAGCCTGAAGTATCATGTTTTGTTGTAACCTCTTTGTAGTTTAATGTTTTTTT
Organism: Pholidichthys leucotaenia; assembly: GCA_020510985.1. Taxonomy (NCBI): domain Eukaryota; kingdom Metazoa; phylum Chordata; class Actinopteri; order Cichliformes; family Pholidichthyidae; genus Pholidichthys; species Pholidichthys leucotaenia. Next base: position 153,820,913 of record CM035838.1, read on the forward strand.
CTTTAAATGCCTAGGAATTCTTTCTTTCTGAGCTCAAATTCTAATTAGGAGTTAAACTCCAATCCTAGACGTTTATTTCTGTCACTTTTTCCTGTTAAACTTTCTGTAAAACCACCGTTTTTAATTTTAATTTAAGTTTTAATCTTGACTTTCTTTTTTTATTTTATATTGACCAACTTACACACTAGAAACTATTTTCATCTCAACCAGACCGAAGATCTGTTGATTTTGCTATCAGATCAGATTTTTAATTATCCTTAAATTCCTCATGAGAAGCCACAGATTCTCGACGCAGCTCGCCACGACCACGCACAGCTGAAGAAATCACCACGCCACGAGGAGGAGATGCCCTGGGCCAGATCTCAGCCCAGGTGATCAACACATCAAAATCTCATCTTGTGACAACCGAATATTTGCTGGACAAATATTCTGGGTTTTAGCACTTTTCCACATCGAAAGCTTCACGAGGACGATGAAAGAACGCAACGTCAAATCTTCAACAAGGAGGCACGTGAGCTGCACTTTCTTTATCCATCTGCTGAATCAAACGTCTGAGATTTGAGGATAATTCAATATTTGATCAAATGCAAAATTAAGGAGACATTAACACAACTCCTCTTTTCATTAAAATTTCGTTTTTATTTTCTTAAGAGTAATCCAGAACTTTTCATATAATTAATTTAATTTTCTACATAAATTTGCGTTGTTTCCATAATCTGTTAACTTCAAACTGATCTAAATTTATTTCACAGTTAACCCTAGTTCTGCAAAGGTTGACATTGTTAATCTATCATTTACAAGTTTAATTTTATGGTTAATGAAATCATTGCAATGTCTTTTAATCATCATTTCATTTAATAAATATGTGAAAATGAGAGAAGTTGTTGAGAATTTATTTCATTCTGAGTCTGGTTTAAGTCCCCAGTATCGAATTCACTAAAATTTTGAGACTGATTATTAATTAATTTATTGAGTGATTAAACAGGTATAAAGTGAAATAAAGATCAAAACTGCTTCTTTAGATGGAAGCTGGTGCCCCTACACGAGTGTTATCAATTTTTCCTGTGTGTGTGAACCGAGAATTCATCTCAGGTTCCAAGACATTAATATAAATTAAATAATTTTTATACCTGATCGTAATTATTAATTCATATACTGTTACACTACTCAAGCAGCTTTTTAGTAGAGCACTTCTTAAGTATATTTTTTGGTTACTCTTTTTTGTACTTCAGTAAATAATATCATACACTACTTTTACTTGAGCACAATTTCTGGAAGGGATGCACAGATAAATGTCTGTGCCAATATATCAGCATTGGCTGATATTCATCATATTTGCTGATATTGGCTATTCGCAATAAGATATAGGCAGTCGGAGATATTTTTCTGGTGTGTCCCAGTTGTGTGGAATTGATTTTGCCCTGAAACACAATAGTAGATTAGAGCAGAAGATTTAGAAAACATCTGAGACTGCACCATTTTAAATGATTTCACTTCAGTTATTTTATTTAGAGGAATCAGTGATTGAGCCCCCCACCCACACACACACACATTTTAACAGCTCACACATGTCTTAATGAAATGTTTATGGCATATTTTAGTCAAATTTTCTTTAATCATTTAATTATTGCAGAATTATTTTTTCCAGTCTTTCTGAAAATGCTTTGATTGAATCCTATCACTTTAAGAAATACCTGACTGCATTCAACTCCACCCTCCCTCCTACATCACTTAGTCATTAACTGGCTAGTTCCTAGCCTTTAACTCAGATGTATTTTGAGTTGAGCTGAATACAAGTCAAGTTGGCCCCTGAAGTCAGCCCTAGGATCTTCAAGGGCAGTATCTCCCGAAGCGGTGAGGAAAGGCAAATGCTGGTGAGCGTTGCAATTTTAGGGGATCCTTCAGGGTTCGTGGGCGTGGCAGTTCGTCTACAGTTTTCATAGTCATGAGCAGTTTTCACAGTCATGGACTGCACCAGACATGCACCAACAAATGTAAGGAATATTGTAAGAAATTCTCCGCTCGAGACACCAGCGATTTCAGATTCAACCTGGGGAGTTGTCTGGGCCGGTGGTCGACCCGACCCGTTACCCCTGATCCTGTGCTGTGAATGTTTATCTTAAAGAATGAATGAAATAGTGCATTACTGGTTGACAGGGATGTGTGGCTTTAGTGGTCGATAGGATATGACTGGTCCCTGGAGTACAATAAGCACAGAAACATATGTGAATGAATGGCTAAACTGCTAGCTTCTGCTTGCAGCCTCGGATCCCAGTTTGAGAAAATAGATCTTTAACTAAGATAAAATAACGTCTAAGTATGGACTGTATAGTCAAGTGCTGTTAGATGGGGAAAATAGAATTTATAGAAAATAGTGATCAAATTCACTATGTTACAGAGTGATAAAATAAATGGAACAATCTCCCAGAGGATGTGGTCACAGCTCCCAGTCTGAATGCCTTCAAAAACAGACTGGACAAACTCTGGAAGGACCATTCCATGTGCTATGATTGGGAGGCAGAAGAGTGAGGGGTTACCCTCGATAAGAAGATCTGGGCATAGAGGCTTGAAACTATGCCCAAAGTCATCGTAAAGTAAAACTGGAAGGATCAACAGTTAAGTCAACGCCAGCCGGCATGTCCATCACCACCTCCCTGCCAAGGCAAGCTGCCTCCGGTTACAATGATCGCCTCTCACTGCCTAGCATGCTAATGCTTATGGTTCAATATAGCATCAAGGCGAAAATATAACAAAATAAGCCAGAATGAAGTGAGATATATTATCGACTGTGGATTAATGAACTGGGTGGAAACAGGGATGTTTATTAGGGTGACTGTAATCGGAAGAAAATAATATAAAATGTGCTTGGGGCGAGCATCTTAGGCTAGTACCACTGTTCGCTCAGGAGCTACTACCTTTAGCCCCCTGTCCATTTACATGACAGACAGCTATGCTGGCCAATAATAGACCAGTAGGCAAGTTTCAAGGACTATCCATTGGGGTTACCATTTCTCGACATATATGAGAAAATCCACGGAAGAGTAAAAACAGCTTTTTGGAGAAAAAAACAAGACAAAGGCTGTGTGTTTTTTCGGAGAAGTGAGTATTTTGATATTTCTTTTGATAACCATGTGACCAATAGACACATTTCAGACAGTTAAAATCTACAAACACACCATTTTTCAGTTAGTGAGCCCATTAATGCATATTTCTTTGTCTCCCTGACAGTAAAGATGGAAGAGATGAAAACAAAGAGCAAAAGAAACAATCGGTATCAGCTCCTGGTCAACTTATTATTTTCAACATTGGGATCGGCCCAAGATGTCACAATCAGTGCACTCCTAATTTCCAGATACTCTACCCATCTCTGACTAAATCTACGGTATAACAGATTTTTAATAAATTAAGGGGTCTGACTTTTCAAGTATGCCACATAGGTTGAGCTGAATTTTGGACAAATGTGCATACTTATCTAGAATATTTCTGTTTAACAGGCCAAGACAATAAAAAGGTTGTGGATTAAGGGTTTGCATATGTTTCTCTGTAAATATCAAACAATATCTATTCAAGAACACTGAAAAGAAAAAGCCACTGCTCTCAGTAAGCTACTTAATCTGATAAAATAAAGTACAGTAAAGGGTTAAAGCAATTTAAAATAACATTTTACAGGAAAATGATCTCATCTGGATCTCATTTCACAAAGCTGCCTTCGCCTGCCACAAGCAAGTAACCTCTGCAGATGTTTTAGTCCACTCCAAATGTGTTTTTATTCCCAAAGCAAGGCTACAACACAAACGTTTAATGCAGCAAACAGCCTGAACAAGATTGTGATCTGATTTACAACAAATCTCCTTGCACTGGACTCTTAGGTCTCACACAGGCTGCTTGTAAATTCATACTTCATTACACTTTGACCTATAATATATTATCAGTCAGAGGAAGTCAGAGAGTAGTGGTGCCAAAATGTTCATGGCCATTAACATGAGAGACAGCATTGTGACCTGCATCTAATACAGCATCAACCTTTAGCTTCTACGCGTCTTTCCTAGCAGGTCACTGCTGTCGACTGCGGAGCAAGGAAATGTAACACCACTTAGCTGCAGGTCAGAATATCCTCAGAGCAGCTATTATCAAACATTCACACAGTAAAAACCACCATCAATCATATTGTTGTGTCTCTGTCTTTTAATAATACAGAAGCCCAAAAGAGACGGGGGGGGGGGGGGAAGAGAAAAACATCATGCAATAATTTGCTAATAACACTGGTCAACACCAAATTTATTGTCTAAGTTTTTTTTTAGCTGATTTAGGACAATTTTGATGTGCTGAATCCAAAAATCCCATTGGTTTTGCTCAATCAGGTCAACTTTTTGAATTATGTTCACATGTTGTTTTATATGTTTTTGTTTACATGTACGGGTATTTTCGCTTTATATGATGCAAAATTCTTTTTTATATCTTGAAATTCTCTGAATTTTGAACAATGATGACGTAACATTCAATTTACATGTACTTACCTTTATATAAAGGTAAGTACATGCACAGTACTAAGTAAGTACAGGTTTTTACTTAGCACCTGATTGAGAGAAACGGATGTCATTTTCGGATTCAATGGTGCAAAATTGTCTTAAATCAGTTGAAAAAACACAGACAACTTACAAAAAAAATATTTTTGTAACCATGTGTAATAATTTAAACCCTGTCTTTCAGTGAAAAAAGGCTCATTCTACTGCAGTTGCTTTGATACTAAAACACATACTCTTACAACCCCTACAACTACTACAAGATAACTTTCATTGATGCTGTTTTTAATCACATGTTCTAATGCAAGGTTTCATGTTGAAATAGCTGAGGTGGGGATTGTCCCACAATACTCACGATATTGGGATATTTAGGTTTGATGAAAATATCCCGTGCTGGTGCTTATTTAACTTAGAATAATTGGCAAGTTGGAGTCCATTTCAGTTTTTGTAGGGGTAGAGGTGAATTGGGCCCTATACAGACTGCCATTTCAACACAGACAATCACTAACACACACAGTGCTGATCACTACAATAGTTTTTTTTCCCACAATATTTTTATTGAACCTTTTTTAACAAACATGACACAAACAATCAAACACTAACACTAAAGTAATTTAAAAAATAAAATTAAAAAAAAGAAAATAATAAAAACACCAACAACCATTAACAAAAGCAAGTCAAACAATGCTCCTCTGTTTAGTCTAGGTAATCCATTACATAAGTATACATTTTATACATTCACCAATTTGGAATTTACAAGGTCCACACACATCATTCACCTTCTTCTTCAGAAGTTATGTTTAATTTCTTTACATAATCAAAGAAAGGTCTCCATATATTCTCAAACATATTTTCCTTTGATTTCAGTATGTTTGTTATTCTTTCTAGTGGAAGGTTTGTTAGCATCTGTCTTAACCACTGAGTCACATCTGGTCTATGAGTCTTTTTCCACAATAGTGCAATACATTTTTTGGCATTAAGCAAACTGAGGTCTATGAATGTTCTTTCACTCTTATTAAAATTATGCTTTTCTGGATACAGACCCAACAAAAACAGTTTAGACTTCAAAATGAATTGTTTTGAAATTATTTTTTCACTTGTTACCCTCACCTCTTCCCAAAACATTCTAATTTTACTACATTCCCATAAACAATGAAATAGGGTTCCTTTGCTTTCCATACATTTTGTGCACGTATCTGGTATGTTTTTGTTATATCTATTTAACTCCACCTGTGTAACATACATCTGCATTAACCATTTAAAATGTATCAATTTAAGACGTACATTTATTGATTTGGTTTGAGCTTCTGTGCAAGCCAATTCCCATTGTTCCTCTGAAATTTCAATTTGCAGGTCTTCTTTCCAATAATTCATTCTTTTCTGTGAGTTTTCACTTGAGGATAGTGTCAATGAGTTATAAAACTCTGAAATAATACCCTTTCTCTCACTATCTTTCGTCAAAATTTTTTCCAAGGATGAATAAGTAGGTCGGGTGAGAGCATTATTTTGATTTGATCGAATAAAATTCCTAAGCTGAAGATATTTAAAAAAATGTGTTCTATTAAGATTAAATTTGACCCTCAGTTCTTCAAAAGACAATATGTTATCTGAACGAGACAAATATAAGTCTTGAATCTTTTGAATCCCTTTTAAATTCCATAATTTAAATACAGCATCCGCTCTCCCTGGTGTAAAATACTGATTACCCCATATTGGGCTAAATTGTGACAATAAGTGTGGTTCTTTTAAATATTTTTTGATTTCACACCATATTTTGATCATATGCTTTACAATAGGATTTTTAACTTGTTTCTGTAATTTTTTAGCCGAGTCTGAGTATATGAATAAGGGAAGAGGTAAAGGTAAATTGTGTGATTCCATTTCAATCCAGTGAGGGAGATCATTTGATGAAAAATAATATGTCACAGACCTCAGCTGAGCTGACCAGTAATACAACAAAAAATTTGGACATTTCAGACCTCCACGATCAAATGGTAAATATAGTAAGGACAGACGTAATCTAGCCTTCCTATTGTTCCATAAAAATTCCACTAACTTTTTTTTAATTCTAGAGAATAGATCTGAAGGTGGTGGTAAAGGAATGTATTGAAATAAATATAGTATTTTGGGTAAGATATTACTTTTAAGTATATTAATTCTCCCGATCATCGACATTAGTAGTGACATCCATCTCTGAAGCAACTCATTAATATCTGTCATTAAGGCTTCATAGTTGGCACTGGCGACTGATTCTAACTTAGGCACAATTTGAATTCCTAAATATTTAAACTGATTTACAACATTGAATTGATTTACCTCAGGAGCTGGGTGATTTCTCTGGGTCTCATTTAGCATTAATATTGAAGATTTAGTTTTATTTATTTTATATCCTGATATTTCCCCAAAGTTCTTTATTAAATTTAACAAGGTCAGAATTGATTTTTTAAAATTCGACATAAACAAAATTATGTCATCAGCATACAGGGAGATTTTATGTTCTGTTGGTCCTACTTTAATTCCATATATTTGTGGATGTAAATGTACTGCCATCGCTAAAGGTTCAATTGCCATAGTGAACAGTAAAGGTGAAAGTGGACAGCCTTGTCGACATCCTCTATTGATTTTTATTGATTTTGAGATATTGCTATTTGTTAGGATTTCTTCTGTAGCATTATTATATATTATCTGAACCCATTTTATGAAATTATTTCCAAGTCCAAACCTTTGTAGGACTTCAAAAAGAAAGGGCAATTCGACCCTATCAAAGGCCTTTTCAGCATCCAATGATAGGAAAGCTGTATCCGGTGCTTCTTTATTAGAATAAATAATATTAAATAGTCTTCTTACATTATGGAAGCCTTGTCTTCCCATTATAAAGCCATTCTGATCTCGGTTAATAATATTTGGTAATATTTCTTGTAGTCGTCTTGCTAAAATTTTACAGATTATCTTAATGTCAGCATTTAATAGGCTTATTGGTCTCATATTTTCACATTTATTAGAGGGTTTACCTGGTTTTGGCAACAGTATAATTAAGGCATTATTCATGTCCATCCATCCATCCATCCATCCAGCTTCTACCGCTTAATCCTTTCGGGTCGCGGGGGGGGGGGGGGCTGGAGCCTATCCCAGCATCTTTGGGCGAGAGGCAGGGTACACCCTGGAGAGATCGCCAGTCCATCGCAGGGCCAACACAGAGAGACAGACAACCATTCACTCTCACATCCATACCTAAGGACAATTTAGAATCCCCAGTTTTGATGCCAATTAACCTAACTTGTTAGGTTAATATACATTAACATACATTAACATACATTATTCATGTATGGTGGTAAATTACTATTTTGAAATGCTTCTAAAACCATTTCCAAAAATGGTTTTATTAATTTATTCTTAAATTTTTTATAGAGGTCAACTGGAAGACCATCAGGTCCCGCACTTTTTCCTGATTTCATATTATCAATGGCTAGCCCAACTTCTTCTTGACTAATTTTTGTCTCCAGTATCTCCCTATTTTCATTTGGAATACATGGTATAGATAATCCGTCCAAAAACCCATTTAGCTTTGTTAAGTCAGTTTCATTTTTTGTATCATAGAATTTTTCATAATAATCTCTAAAAGCACTATTAATTTCTAAAGGATCTATAACTGCCTGTCCGTTACTTATAATACTGGTAATTGGTGTTTTAAATTCTAATTGTTTAATCTGCCATGCCAATAATTTTCCTGATTTTTCACCTTGTTCATAAAAGGTTTGCTTCAATCTTAGAAGACTCGAGGCAGCTCTATTCGCTGATTTTTTGTCATATTCAGCTCAGAATCAGTAATTCGTTCTCTAATTTTGGATTACTTCCTGCATACACTTTTTCTTGAAGAATTTTTATTTTACGTTCCAATTGGACTCTCTCCTCTCGAGTCTTCCTAGATTTTGAACCTGTATAACTAATAATATGCCCCCTAATAAAAGCTTTGAAAGCCTCCCACTTTATACATGCTGATGTTTGTGTAGTATTGGTATCAAAGAACTCATCTATCTGTTTTTCTATGTACTTTAACAAATTCCTCATCCTGAAGCCATTTATGCTGAAATTGCCACCTACCTGGAACCTTTGTCAATTTCTTATCTACATATATTAGACAGCAGGGTGCATGATCAGATATCACGATGTTATCATAGAAACAATTTTGAATCTTGGACCTTAATTCTGTGGAGATCAAAAAATAGTCAATACGTGAAAATGTCTTGTAGGTATTAGAATAGCAAGAATAGGCTTTGACTTGTGGTTTCATTTCTCTCCATATATCTACCAATCTCAATTCTTTCATAAAATGATTAATGGTCATCCTACATCCATTGTGCGTACAGTCCTGTCCTGTTGAGCTATCTATACTGGGATTCAATGTACAATTAAAATCCCCTGCTATTATATGTTGCCCTGTGAGTGATGCTAAAATAAGAAATAAATTAACAAAGAAGTTTTGATCATCTATATTGGGACCATATATGTTCACCAGATTTATATTTTCTAAAAACAAAGATCCTTGTATGATTAGATATCTTCCCAATTTATCTCCAATTACATTTTTCACTTGAAATGGGACTGTTTTATGTATGAGAGTCATAACTCCCCTGGCTCGGGATGAAAATGATGAGGTGAACACATTTCCCTGCCATCTTCTCCTTATTCTTTTTACATCCTCCTCTATTAGACGAGTTTCTTGTAAAAACACAATTTTTGAACCTATATCTTTTATTTTATTCAAAACTTGTTTAAGTTTTTTTAGATTTTGTAGACCTCTGCAATTCCATGATGTTAAATTAAGATTAACGCTTTGGTCTATGATCGATAAAGAGTTTGAGATTACCTTGCAAAATAAGCATGCTCATACAGAGAAGCAAAAACATGGATGGTTGAACATTCATCCCACAAACTACACAAAAACAAATTCCCCCTCCCCACATTCGTGGTAATCCCCCCAAAATCAAAAAAAAAATCTGTCTCCCGTTATAGCCAGTGGCTGCTCCTCACCCGCGAGGTTCAGTCAAACCACTCACTCTTTCCTTCTCTCAATCACCCTGTCTCTGCTACTTTTAATGACATGACAATAACTCTCTTCTGTAGTTTTTCCAACTTAACTCCAAAATTTAATAGTGTGGTGCACATATGTGGGTGTCATATGCTTCACAGGTGTATTGCTGTATGCTTATGGTATTCTTCACGTCTCAGAGGAACAAAAGGTCTGAACCTCCTAGGGGTAACAGGAGGATGTGAAGTCTGGCCTTTTGTATGCAGAGAGATGGCCGTGAGAGATTTCCTGACCACCAGGACTTTAGGTGGAGAAGAGAAGAGAAGACCTGGAGGGGGAGGCATTGTATTTGGGATTAAGAGACAATGTGACTGTGTGCTTTGATGTCCTGGGGTATTAAAGGGACAGAGGATGGGGGATTCCTTCCTCTTTTCTGTTTCTGAATGTTGGAGAATGTGATTGTGAATAAAACTGGTTTTGAGGAATAAACTCAGCCTCGTCCTTCCACACATCTCCACACTGGTGACCCTAAGACGTATTATGAGCGGAGACGAATCTCCCGAGCCAGACTCGTCAGGAGCCAGCCAAACGAATGCAGCCACAGTTCAGCTACCGGACTTCTGGCCGAACAATCCGCGCTCCTGGTTTAGCGCAGTCGAGGCACAGTTCCACCCCCAGAAGATTTCGGTGGACGCCACAAAGTTCTACCATGTGGTTGCAAAGCTGGACAACCACACAGCCCAGCGGGTGGTGAACCTGATCAACCACCCGCTGGACAGCGACAAGTACAGCACGTTGAAGGCTGCACTCATCCGTTACTTCACCCCCTCAGTGGAGGAGAGAGCAGAGAGGCTCCTGGCGCTGACTGAATTTGAGAGCGACAGACCTGCAGACCTGATGGGGAAGATGTTGAGTTTGAGAGACTCCGAAGATGATAACTTCATCTTCACCCACCTTTTCCTCAGGACCCTACCGTCAGCGGTGAGAGTGACCCTGGCCAGTTCACCACTGTTGGCCCGACGAGACTACCACGAGCTGGGCCAGGAGGGGCAACGACTCGTCAACGCCAATAAGCGGTGCACAGCTGCGGCTGCAGCAGCGGAGCTAGGCGCAACGTCCGGAGATGGCAGGGGGCCAGAGGCTGCAGCACCAGACTCACCGACGACGGTGGCGGCAGGGGCCAGGAAACACGGAGCAGGCGACGTCCTTTGCCTCTACCATCGCCGCTTCTCAGAGAGGGCACGCAAGTGCATTCCACCGTGCCATTTCAAGCGCTCGGGGAAACGCCAAGACCGGGGGTCGGTAGCAGCTGCGGCCCTCGGAGAGGAGAACAAGCTGCTCTACTTGAGGGATGCGCACTCAGGGAGGCATTTCCTCGTGGACACAGGCTCCCAGCTGAGTTTCATCACACCTTCCTACGCTGACCGGCTGGCGCCTTCCAGTGGTCCCCTGGTGTCAGCAGTGAACGGCTCGGCGATTAAGACCTTTGGTGAGAGGACTCTGTTTCTGTCTTTACACGGCCGTACATTCCGAGTGGACTTTCGTCATAGCGGCAGTCAATTTCAACATGTCAATGATTTTTTGTGCTCACATGGTTTGTTGGTCGATCTCGCTAACAGATGCCTGGTTAATGCACTCTCTTTTCATTCTATTCCCTGTACAGCTCGAGTGGCCCCGCCGACAGCACAAGCCAACGTCACAGCTGCAGGTGGTAAGTTCCACACACTCCTCACTCAGTTCCCAACAAACACGGTTCCAACATTTTCGGCGACAGTGGCTAAACACGGGGTGGAACATTTTATTACTACCACCGGACCGCCCGTTTTCGCAAAAGCTCGGCGCTTGGATTCAGCTAAACTGACCATAGCGCACGAGGAGTTCGCCAACCTGGAAAGGTTGGGCATCATCAGGCGTTCGAAGAGCCCATGGGCTTCACCGCTTCACATGGTCCCGAAAGCTGATGGCTCGTGGCGGCCGTGCGGCGATTTCCGCAGGCTGAACAACGCTACAGCGCACGACCGCTACCCGATCCCACACATCCAAGATTTTTCAGTTCATTTGGCGGGGGCGCGCGTTTTTTCTAAAATAGACTTGGTACGCGGTTACCACCAGGTCCCAGTGCGCGCTGAGGACATACCCAAAACAGCAGTAATAACTCCTTTCGGGCTTTTCGAGTTTTTGCGCATGCCGTTTGGGCTTAAAGGTGCGGCGCAGACGTTCCAACACATGATGGACGCGGTTTTGCGCGATCTCCCTTTCGTGTTCGTCTACCTGGACGACATATTGGTAGCCAGCGCGTCCGAAGACGAACACGAAAACCACCTCACGGCAGTTTTCCGGAGGTTGGCAGAGCACGGGTTAATAATTAACCCAGCGAAGTGCCAGTTCGGGGTGACGCAGATTGATTTTTTTAGGGCATCGCGTCTCCCTAGAGGGAGCGGTCCCTCTGCCTGACAAAGTGCGCGCAGTAACGAATTTTCCCCAGCCACAAACGGTCAAAGCGTTACAGGAGTTTTTGGGAATGGTGAATTTTTATAACCGTTTCCTCCCCCGCGCAGCGCAGCTCATGCAACCATTGTATGCTGCACTAAAAAAACAAAAACCCACAAATAAAGTCGAATGGTCTCCCGAGCGAGAGCGCGCATTTTCTGAAGTCAAAACAGCCCTGGCAAACGCTGCGTTGTTAGCACTTCCAGTCCCAGCAGCCCGCATGGCGCTCACTACTGACGCGTCAGATGTGGCCATAGGGGCGGTCATGGAACAGTATGTAGCCGGAGCCTGGCAACCGCTCGCCTTTTTCAGTAAGACCCTGCGCGACAGCGAACGAAAATACAGCGCATTCGACAGCTCGTTGTTAGCTCTCCACTTGGCCATTCGCCACTTCCGGTTCTGGCTGGAAGGACGCCGTTTCACCGCGTTCGTTGACCACAAGCCACTGACTTTCGCGATGGCCAAGATTTCAGAACCTTGGTCGGGCCGGCAGCAGAGACAGCTAGCCGCGATATCGGAGTTTACTACCGATATCCAGCATGTTGCGGGTAAACTTAATGTAGTGGCGGACTGCCTCTCGCGCGCCGTGGGGGCTCCAGTCCACGCGGAGGTAGACCCTGCAGCCATGCCCGCGGAGCGGGTTAGCGACGCGGAAGTGCGCGTGGCCCCGGTCCGCGTGGGGATAGATTACGCAGCCATGGTCGCGGAGCAGGTTAGCGACGCGGATGTGCGCGCGCTTCAGTCTGGACCAACAGGGTTAAGGCTGGAGAACAGGGCGCTCCAAGAGGGTATGCCCCCCCTAATCTGCGATGTCTCCACTGGGCGGCCGCGTCCGGTGGTTCCAGCTGTGTGGCGCCGCCGCGTTTTTGACTCGATCCATTCTCTGGCGCACCTGGGGGTGCGTGCGTCGGTCAAAATGGTGGGAGAGAAATTTGTATGGCCGAGCCTGCGCAAACAAGTTAGAGAGTGGGCAGCAGCCTGCATAGCTTGTCAGCGGGCCAAGGTTCATAGACACACGAGAGCTCCCTTGGAGCCGTTTCACATCCCAGCTAAAAGGTTTGATCATGTCCACGTGGACCTCGTAGTCCCCCTCCCGCCCTCACAAGGGTGCACACATCTTCTGACAATGGTTGACCGCACCACGCGCTGGCCGGAAGTGGTTCCGCTGTCGTCAACCACAGCCGAGGAGGTAGCGTGCACGTTTTTAACGGCATGGGTAGTGCGTTTTGGAGTTCCGTCGGACATTACGTCCGACAGAGGCCCGCAATTTGTTTCTGAACTTTGGTCAGCGATGGCCCGCAGCCTGGGGGCAACGATCCACCGCACGACCGCGTACAACCCGCAGGCTAACGGGTTATGCGAACGTTTTTACAGGTCACTGAAGGCGGCTCTCAGAGCGTCGCTTACGGATACAAATTGGGTGGACAAGCTACCATGGGTTTTATTGGGGTTGCGTTCTGCACCTACAGAGGATTTAGAAGCCTCCCCAGCTGAGCTAGTTTTCACACAGCCACTTCGGCTGCCCGGGGAATTTCTCCCAGATAATCCAACACCAGAGTGCTCCCCGGCTCAGCGGTTACAGAATAGCACGGGCCCGAGCACGCTACCTGGCCCTGTTCACCACAGTTTTCCGCGTGTTTTTGATTTCCTAAGGCTTTAAAAAAATGCGGAGTTTGTTTTTGTTAGACATGATGCCCATCGTCCGCCTTTACGCCCACCTTATGACGGACCATATAGAGTGCTGGAAACAGGAGATAAGCATTTTTTGCTAGATTTGGGGGGCAGAAAGGAAATGATTGGCATTAACAGGCTCAAACCCGCTTTTGTGGTAGCTGACGAAGTTGTGCAGTTGGCTAAGGCTCCTCGGCGCGGCAGACCCCCTAGAGAGCATTCCCCAGAACACCCACAGAGATTGACTAACAGTTCTCATCCTCAGGCAGCAGCTCCACAGCAGGAAGACGCCGCGGGGGTGGTACAGCCTGCTTACAGTAAATACGGGAGAAGGCTGAGACCCAAGCGGCACGTGGACTGATATGTAGTGATTTTATTATGACATGCATCTGTGGTTATGTTGTTCCATCTTAGACGTTTGGGGGGGGTCATGTGGTGCACATATGTGGGTGTCATATGCTTCACAGGTGTATTGCTGTATGCTTATGGTATTCTTCACGTCTCAGAGGAACAAAAGGTCTGAACCTCCTAGGGGTAACAGGAGGATGTGAAGTCTGGCCTTTTGTATGCAGAGAGATGGCCGTGAGAGATTTCCTGACCACCAAGACTTTAGGTGGAGAAGAGAAGACCTGGAGGGGGAGGCATTGTATTTGGGATTAAGAGACAATGTGACTGTGTGCTTTGATGTCCTGGGGTATTAAAGGGACAGAGGACGGGAGATTCCTTCCTCTTTTCTGTTTTTGAATGTTGGAGAATGTGATTGTGAATAAAACTGGTTTTGAGGAATAAACTCAGCCTCGTCCTTCCACACATCTCCACAATAGCAACTTTGTACATCATAGCTTTTTTTAAATATATATATATATATACTGTATATATACAGTATATATATAATACAATCTATATTTTGTAGACATGCTATATGTTTCAGATCAGTCAGATACTTATACACATGCTTAAATATTCTACCTTTATATCTTGTTCTTGCTTCATGCTTAGCTCCCACCAGTCTCTCCTTGGATCTGTTTAATGAGCTCCTGCGCCTCCTGAGGGGTCTTGAAGATATGGGTTCTCCCTTTATATGTGACCAGCAGTCTTGTCGGATGAATCACCCCGTGACGAATCCCGAGGCTGCGCAGCTCTTTACGGGCGGAGTCAAACTGTTTCCTTAATTGTTGGATTCCTGTGGCCAAATCTGGGTAGAACCGCACCTGATGATCCTGGTATTTGATTTCTCCTTTAATACGCGCTGCGTTGGAGACCATCATCTTGTCTCTATAGCTGAGGAACTTCATAATCAGCGTCCTCGGTGGTGTCTTCTTATCTCTCGGTGGGCCGATTCGGTGTGCGCTCTCCAAGACGACCGATGACTGTAGATCTGCATTGTTCAGCGCCTCTGGAATCCACTTTTCCAAAAAGGAACATGCATCCTGTCCCTCCGTATCCTCCGGGAGGCCCACCAGCCTTAAATTATTCCGTCTCGACCGGGATTCTAAGTCCAGGACATTATCTTCCAGACGTTTATTTTTTAATTCCAATGTTTGGACCTTTAATTGTAGGCTGGTGACGTCATCTTCAGCGTTGGAGATCCGGAGCTCTGCCTGCGATACTCGCTCCATACAGTCGCTTAATTCTTTTCTCATGCCTTCTATCGCTGCTATAATCCCGTCAAACTTAGACGAAAAGTCTGCTCTCATAGCGCTGATAGCAGCAAGGACCACAGTCGTTCCTTCGGCAGTCACCGGTCCACCGCTAGCTCCGTCCTCAGCCATGGTCCCTGGAGATTTTCCTGCTTCGTCACTGGCGTGGAAGTCTGTTAACTTGGATTGTCTTGACAAATCAGTTTTTCCTCCGCCTGATTTCACAGCCTTGGTTTTTTTTTTTTTTTATTTAAGTTTTTGTAAAGGGTATACAGGTCGTTACAGCAATGCAGTGTTTACATTTTCATCACATGTTCCCTTATTTTCTGATATCTGACAACATTGGAAGATTAATTCTTACAACACCCCTTATTTTTTTTTTTTTTTTTAAAGTGAAAGAAAAAGTGAAATTAAAGAGAAAAAAAAAAAACAAAACAAAAAACAAAAAAAAACCAAACAAACCAGTAAAAAACAAACAAAAAGAAAAAGTAAGTAAATAAAGATAAAAGAGCATCTGAGTAGCATTGGAACAAAGAGCAGAACCATTATTGAAATGGTATTTGTCAAAGATTAGATCTAATGGAAGACACATATGCGGTCCAGGGTTGCCAAAAGTTCATGAACCCATCCATGTCCTGTCTCAGTGCGAATGTCAACTTTTCCATCGAGTAAATGTCTTGGATCACGTTAGTCCAATCTTCAGGTGTAGGACAGTCCTTCAACATCCATTTTTTAGTTAGAGCTTTTTTGCTTGCCAATATTAAAACATTGAATAAGTATTTTTCTCCTCGTCTTTCCAGTGAGTCCGGTAGTAAACCCAAATACAAAGTTACAAAAGAAAAGGGAACTGTAATTTTGAATATTTTCCCCAATATTGTCTGTACATTGGTCCAATATTGGTGGATAACTGGGCATGACCAAAACACATGAAAATGATTTGCAGTCTTTTCACCACACAAGCGCCAACAGTTCAATCCCTTATGGGTAAATTTGATTTGTGCAGGTGTTCTGAAAAATCTTGCCAAGTTTTTCCATCCAAATTCTCTCCACTGCAGGGATGAGGTACTTTTCCATTGCTGTTTATTTAGCTTTTCCCATATTTCCAGATGTAAAGTGAAATTCCCCTCTTTTTCCCATCTCTCTTTTATATAAGATGTGTTGTCTCCTTTTAAGTCTTGAAGACCTTGGTATATTTTAGAAATGTATCTGATCCCTGGGATCCCTTTATATGCCATTAAGAAGACCTTCAGAACACCTGACTGGGCCCTTTCCAAAACCTCCTTTTTAAGTATATTGTTTATGTGGTGTCTAAGCTGGAAGAACCTGTAAAGGTCTTGATTTATTAGGCCTTGTTTTTTCAAATCTTCAAAACTTCTTAAGATTTGCCCTTTAAAAAAATCGTAATATTTTATCAGCCCCTTCTCCTTCCACTTTTTAAATCTGGTGTCTGTTTTATTAGGAGTAAAGTCCTGATCATAGGCGATCCATTGCAGAAGTCGATAGGGCTCTTTAGTTTGATTCTCTCTGACTATCTTAAACCAAATTTTTAGCGGGGTCTCTATCCACGGGTTAGTGTTATTCAAAAGCTTAGGTAAGACATTGTTCCCTATTATCGCCTGTAGGGGGATGTCACTTGTTATTTGGCATTCGATCTCCTTCCATTGTGCAGAGTAGACTGGGTTACATATCTCTACTAAAGTTTTAATTTGTGCCGCTTTAAAGTAGTCCCTGATATTTGGCAGCGCGAGCCCACCTTTGTCTTTGTTTAGCTGTAGGGTTCTATATCTGATTCTAGGTCTCTTGCCCTGCCATATGAATCTTGAGATCCTTCTGTCCAGCTCCTGCCATGTTTTTTTGGGAGGTTCTACCGGTATTGTTTGGAAAAGGTATAGAAGACGTGGAAGTATATTCATTTTGACTGCTTCAATTCTTTGTGCAATACCCAAGAATGGTATCATATTCCATCTTGCTAGGTCAGATTTTATTTTTGTCACCAGTGGATCATAGTTTAGTGATATAATTTTGTTGAGTTGTTTCGGGATATTGACCCCCAGATATTTCATAGATTCCGACTCCCAGTTAGTTTTGAGTTTGCTTAGTGAATAATGATTTGGGTCATAGTTGAATGTTAAAACTTGGGTTTTATGCATATTTAATTTGTACCCCGATAAATCTCCATACTCTGAAAAAACTGAGGTTAGTTCTGGTAAAGAAGTGTCCGGCTGCCCTAGGTATATTAAAATGTCATCAGCAAAGAGTGCTATTTTATGTTCCTTCTGACCAAGTGTAATACCTTGAATTTTTTGGTTTTGTCTTATCCATTGGCTCAGAGGTTCTATGAAGATTGCAAAGAGCAGTGGAGACAGGGGGCAGCCCTGACGACATCCTCTTTCCAGTTCAAAAGATGATGATAAATTACCGTTAATCCTTATTTTAGCTGTTGGTTTTTTATATAATGCCTGTATAGTTCTAATGAAGTTGTTATGAAAATTGAAACTGGATAAGATTCTGTATAGAAAAGACCAGTCAACCGAATCGAATGCTTTTTCAGCATCTAATCCTAATATGACTGCATTTAAGTTATATTTTTTTATATGATGAATTATGTGTAAAGTGCGTCGAATGTTGTCTTGTGTCTGTCTTTGTCTTATAAAACCTGTTTGGTCTAAATGAATTAGGTCTGTCAGTATATTCTCTAACCTTTTGGCAAGGATAATGGTAAAAAGCTTATAGTCCTGATTTAGTACACTGATTGGTCTGTAGTTGGAGCACTCTAGTTTATCCTTTTCAGGTTTAGGTATAACTGCAATGACCCCTTCTCTCCAGGAGGGGGGGATTTCCCCTGTGTGGAGGACATAATTAAATGTTTTCAGGAGGAGAGGAGATAGTTGCTGTTTAAAGGTTTTGTACCACTCTGCTGTATAGCCATCAGCTCCTGGGGATTTGTTAGCTTTAAGTTTCATAATTGCTTTTTCCAATTCTTTAGGATGTATTTCTGACAGTAGTGTTTTATTTTGTGACTCCGTAAGTTGGGGAAGGTTTAATGTGTTTAGGAATGCCTCGGATGCGTTTTTATGTTTTTTGTGGGAGTATAAGTTCTTATAGTAATTCTCGAAGTTTTTAAGAATATCCTGAATTCTGAATTTTATTTCCTTTGATACTGGGTCTCTGATTTTGTAGATTGCTCTTTCTGTTTGATGTTTCCTCAATTTATAGGCTAGCAATTTTGCCGATTTACTGCCTGCTTCATAGTATTTTTGTTTCAGAAATGTAAGTTTCTTCTGGATTTCTATTGTGTAGATCTCATTTATTTGGTTTTTAATTTCCTTAATCTTGAGCGAGTCAGTAGAATGAGTGTTGCCTTTGTGTTCTTTTTCTAGGTTCCTAAGTTCTGACTCTAATGTGGATAGTTTTTCTTGTCTTAGTTTCTTTTGGGTTGCCAGTTTTGCAATAATCTTTCCTCTTATTACAGCTTTACATGCATCCCACAGTATTAAAGGGGATACTTCTCCATTATCGTTATCTTCCAAATATCTGAGAATATCTGACTCCAATTCATCTTTCAATGGTCCTTTCAGGACATTTGAATTTAACCTCCAAGAAAATGTATTATTTGTGTATTTTTGGATATTTAAGTCCATGTAGATCGGACTGTGGTCGGAGAGATCCATCAGTCCTATTTTACATGTTTTTACTCTACCAATGTCTCTATTAAACATAAAAAAATAGTCAATCCTTGAGTAAGATGAATGTGGAGATGAGTAAAATGTATAGTCTTTTACACTGGGGTTGAGTTCCCTCCACACATCACAGATTCCCATTTCTTTTAGTAGCATCCGAGTCTTCCTGTTTTGGGTGTTATTTTGATGTGGGGAATTACCAGAAGCATCCCAGTATGGATTCAGTCTAAGATTGAAGTCCCCACCACATATCACTAAACCTTGAGCTTTAGTTATCATTAGGTCGAATACATTTTTATAAAATTTCCAGTTAGCCCCTGGGGGAGCATACACATTCAGCAGGGTGATATCTTCTCCCTCTAGCCGCCCAGTTACCAAACTGTATCTCCCTTCTTTATCTTTGTGTTCTGATTTTTTTTCAAATGTAATTTTGGTTGATATCAATGTCGCTACTCCCCTCCTCCTCCCTGATTTATATGAAGATGAAGAGATCATTTTAAACCCTTGTCTACTGAGTTTATTGTGTTCCACGTCTGTTAGGTGGGTTTCTTGTAAAAGTATTATTCCTGCTTTGTCTTTTTTCATTTTGCCTAGAATCTTGGATCTTTTAACTGGATTCAGGATCCCTTTTACATTATATGAAATTATTTTGGTTACACCCTGTTTCTCCATTGTGTTGTTTTGTTTAGTATAACTGTGTGGTGGCCCTCTTTTGTGCTACTCAGAAACTGAAAGAACATTAAAAACAAGAAAAACATTAAGAACATAGTGTAAAAAACTTTAAAACAAAAAACTGTCAAAAGAACTTCCTGAGCTGAGGTCTTTTTAAAGACCCTGTAAGAGCCTTGATGGAGTGAAGGCTCTGAGGGAAATTCCTCAAACTCTGTTACGTGTTGAGGGCCCTCTCGTACCACTGAAAGTAGTCCCATGCTTTTAACGTGAGTTTCAGAACCCAATCCAAACTTGTAATGATTTTTTTTTTTTTTCCTTTTATGCCTAAACCCTGTGAAATTGTGTGCACCCTCCCACCCCCATCACATCAAACATTCACGCAAAAACAGTATTTGTTAGTATGAGCAGAACATGTGGATTATTGTCACATTTCTATTTTAACAAGTTTTTTTTTTTTTTATTACAAAGACTTATTTGTTTCAAATAATATGATTGTTCCATGAAATGTTTTACCACATGCTGAATATGCATCTCCTTTAATGTTTGTTACCTTGTATGAGGGGGGTTGGATGTGCGGATTGATTCAAGAGAAAGGAAAAAAAAAAAAAAAAAAAAAAAAAGGTCGCTATTCCAACCTGAAAACGGATAGTTTATCCGCGACGCTCTGGTGCTGGGTTTCCCGCTGCTGGTCCGTGGATTTTGAGGGTCTTTGTGTTGTCCATGTTTGCGCTTTGATCTTCTCACTCGGGTCTGCTGCGGGTTTAAACACCGTTACCGGGAGCCCTCTTCTCGCCATGTCAGCTGTTGCTTCTTCCGCCGAATTATAGAGACACGTTTCATCGCCGTAGAAGACCCTTAACTTCGCAGGAAATGGTGTCTGAAAGCGCAATTTCTTCTCTCTTAACACCTTTTTCGCGTCATTGTATTCCCTGCGCTTTTTAAGGACCTCCGGGGCGTAATCGTGTTCCACGTAGACTTTTCTCTCCTGGTGCATAAATCCTTTTTTCTGCCAGGCCAGTCTTACAACCTCTTGTTTTATTTTGAAATTGGAAAATCTTACCAACACCGAACGTGGGGGCGCTTCCGCCGCCGGCCTAGCGGCTAATGAACGATGTGCCTTTTCTATCTTCAAGTCGGTGGTTTGTGGAATATCCAATTTCTCTCTTAGTAAGGATTCCACGCATTCTGCCATTGAGTTAAAACCATTTTCGGTTCCTTCTATCAGACCATGAATTCTTATGTTGTCTCTTCTTTGTTTTCCTTCTTGGTCGGTTAGCTTAGCCTCTATAGCTGCTTGTCTTTTGCGTAGGTCCAGCACAGAATCTTCGAGCACTTTTATTCGATCCTCTGTTTCCAAGATTCGGTTCTCGGCCTGGTCCACTCTGCTGTTTGTCCTTTTCAATTCTTCTCTGAATTCCCGAAATTCGGCCGTAACATCTCGGCGAAATCGTCGTAGTTCCTCAAATAGTGATTTCAGGCTAACCCTTTTGTTAGCTATCACCAGCTCCTCGTCTTCTGAACGGGGATCTTCCAGTTCAGATTCTCCGGCCGATACGTGTCCTAGCCTGGAGAATTTCAGTTTCTTCTGTTTTCCTTTAGACATGATGATTTTGTCTTTTGATTTTCACTCCTCCAAAAATCCGTTAAGTTTGATTTTCAAGGTGTTATCCTGGATTGAGTCTGAGAGCTTCAGTGTTAAGCTGCAGTCGCCATGGCGTCCAGACCGGAAGTCCACAGCCTTGGTTTTTACCATATCCGCGCCTAAACGCTAGGATAGGTTTTTGCTCCAATTGAGAGAGTTTTAGCCTATTTTTTATTATTAGGAGCAGAGCAGAGTGAAACACGTCTTCCTACGTGGCTGCCATAACCGGAAGTCCTACAATACAGTTTTAACAGATAATACTGACTTACATTTTCATCACTGCATCACCTTTATGTGTATAAAGGTGATCTTGAAGTAAGATACTTCAAGATGGCGGCGCGCGGTTGTGCAGCGGCTCTTTGCTCCCTATTTTTGTGTGTATGTATGCTGTTTTTGGATATTGGACGATGTGAAGCTGGATTTGTGTACAGTCGTACTGAGCTGATAAACACTGGACTTCAACAAAAGTCTGCTGTTACAGCAGTTTTCGAGAACACACAAGACATACCGGAGGCTATCTGTAGACCAGCGGGATCACCATGGATTGTTGTCGGTCCTGGGAAGCGACGCAGATGGAGGAGGGAGAGAAACAAAAAGCGGGGATGCCGGTCGGGCCTGCTAGTGAGGCTAAAGAGAAAACCACACAGACCGCCGCTACCGAGCATTTTTCTCTCCAATGCCAGAAGCATCGTCCACAAGATGGATGATCTAGAGCTACAGCTGGCAACTAATAAAACTATGAGAGACTGCTGTGTGCTGTTGTTAACGGAAAGCTGGCTCCACCCGCTGATCACTGATGCTGCAATACAGCTGCCAGGGCGCACACTTCACCGATTGGACCGAACAGCAGAATCCGGTAAAAAAAGAGGAGGCGGCCTCTGCATTTTTCTTCACAACACTTGGACTAATCACAGCAGTATTATTAACACTTACTGTTTTCCTGATCTAGAGACGTCAGTCTTATGTCGGCCTTTTTATCTTCCTAGAAAGCTGAGCATGATCATTATAACAGCCGTCTATATTCCCCCTGATGCAAATACTAAAGTGGCCCTTAGTCATTTGTACAGTGTAATAAATAAACAGCAGCAGGCCTATCCTGAGGGTGTTCACATCATCGCTGGTGATTTTAATCAAGCATGCTTGAAAACTGTGCTGCCTAATTTCACACAGTATGTGAAATGTGCCACTAGGGGAAAGAATTGTTTTGATCGGGTGTATTCGAACCTGAAGCATGCTTACAGAGCTGTGCCGTGTCCACATCTTGGCCTGTCAGACCATCTATCATTGCTCCTCATCCCAGCATACACCCCCCTCAGGAGAACTGCTAGACCTACTATAAAGAACATCACAACATGGCCTGAGGGAGCTCTTTCTCAGCTGCAGGACTGTTTTTCAAACACTCTATGGGATTTATTCAAGAATGAGGATCTGGAAATGTACACACAGACTGTATTACACTACATTACCTTCTGTATCAATCAGGTGACTGTGGATAAACGCATCAGGGATTTTCCTAACCAGAAGCTTTGGATGACAAAAGAAGTCCAGGCACTCCTCAGAGCTTGTGATACAGCCTTCAGGTCAGGGGATACAGATCTGTATAGCACTGCCCGGGCTAATCTGAAGAAAGGCATTAAGGAGGCTAAACAGACCTATAAGAAGAAAGTCGAGGACCATTTTTCTGATAATGATTCGAGACGAGTATGGCAAGGCTTTAACCATACCACAAACTATGAGGGCAGCAGCATCATTTCCAGTGACATCAGCGCCTCACTGGCAGAAGAACTGAACTGGCTTTTTCGCACGGTTTGAGGCAAATACACCTCGCCCGGACCCACAGATGTTATTGAATGCCAGCTCTGATGTGCTTATCCTGCAGGATCATGAGGTGAGACAGACACTGAGAGCAGTTCACCCGAGAAAGGCTACTGGTCCCGATGGGAGTGCCAGGAAAGGTGCTCAGAGCATGTGCAGATCAGCTATGCTCTGTTTTGACTGACATTTTTAACTTGTCTCTCAAGGCAGCTGTTGTTCCACAGTGTTTAAAATCTGCAGTCATTATTCCTGTACCAAAAAAACATACTATTAGCAGTCTGAATGACTATCAACCAGTAGCATTAACACCCATTGTTATGAAGTGCTTTGAGAAAATGGTATTGAAACATCTTTTGCCTAGTCTCCCCCCAGACTTTGATCGGTACCAGTTTGCCTACAGGTGGGGCAGATCCACTGAAGATGCTATTGCTATAGCTCTCCACTCGGCATTCAGCCATTTAGAAGACGAGGGGAGCTATGTAAGAATGTTGTTCGTTGACTATAGCTCGGCATTTAATACAATTATTCCCAACATTCTCATCACCAAATTGCTTCAGCTTGATCTGCCTACTCACACTTGCAGCTGGATTAAGGACTTCCTAACAAACAGAACACAGACTGTTAGACTCGGACCCCATTCCTCCTCTACAGTCATGCTTAACACAGGCTCGCCACAGGGCTGTGTGTTGAGCCCCACTTTGTATTCATTGTACACATATGACTGCATACCTGTTCATCCCACAAACATTATAGTGAAGTTTGCAGATGACACAACAGTAGTGGGGCTCATATCAGGAGGAGATGAGTCCGCATACAGAGATGAGGTCCAGAAACTGGTGAGATGATGCTCAGATAATAATCTGCTATTGAATAAAAAAAAAAAACCCAAAAGAACTCATTATTGATTTTAGGAAGCATAGCAGTGAACCGCCTCCTCTATATATAGGCAAGGAGCGTGTGGAGAGGGTGGAGGCTTTTAAGTTTTTGGGTGTTCATATTTCTCACAACCTTACCTGGGCAGTTAACACCATAGCTACGATAAAAAAAGGCTCAACAACGTCTACACTTTCTGAGGCTCCTCAAGAAGAATGGCCTGAATGCACAGTTGCTGGTTTTATTTTATTGCTCTGCTATTGAGAGCATTCTGTCATATGGCATCACGGTTTGGTATGAGGGCTGTTCAGCCGCAGACCGCAAAGCCTTCCAGAGAGTGATCAAGACTGCGCAAAAAATCACTGGCTGTTCACTCCCTTCTCTGGAAGAGATTTCCAGGTCTCAGTACCTCAACAGAGCTACTGCCATCATTAAAGACTGTGCTCATCCAGGCCATGATTTCTTTCACTAGCTCCCCTCGGGAAAGCGGTACAGATCCCCAAAAACCTGGACTACCAGGTTTAATCATAGTTTTTTCCCAGCAGCAGTACGTATTTTGAACGGATTTATGTAACACGCACAGACTACTGATATTTTTTGTTATTTTAGGTTATTTTGTAGCAACAACCCTGTGTGCATAAGCTGGTCTTTTGTATTTATCGCTCAGTATGTTTTTCATTATTGCTACGTATATATTGTATTCAACTTTTAGGTAATTTTGTTTCAAGCATTATTTATTGTTGTAATTATAAGAATGTTAAATGCATGAGTGAACTGTGAGTGTGATAGTTTGTTTATAGTTTGTTTTTAGGGAGCAGCATCTCAATTTCGTTGCATTGTTCATTAACAATGGAATGACAATAAAGCCACTTTAACTTTGACTTGACTTGAAAATAATAGAAGCAGTCTGTGCAACAGTGGCTAGCACTGTTGCAACGCAGCGAAAAGGTCCTTCGTCTGACTCCAAAGGTTGGCATGGGAAGGAGTTGTTCTGCGTGGAGTTTGCATGCTGTCCCTGTGCTTTCATGGGTTTACTCCAAGTGACTTGGTTTCCTCTGGCTACAGATAGATAGTAGATATATTGGTAACAACAGCTGCTAAATTTAGTACAAATTATCTCCTTCATGTCTCTGTGATTCACCACCTTATCGTGGCGAGGAGTTACTTGACGGCAAATGCCCGGTGACCAGGTTTCTATCCATAGGACCTGGCAGGGCTCAGTCTAAATGAGCCACATGGGTCTGCCCTCCAGTGGGTTCACCACCTGCAGGAGAGATCATGAGGATCATGGTGCTATGTGAACCAAGTCACAGTCTGGGATTTTGTGTTTAGAATAATGTCCTCGGACCCCTGAATAAGCAGCAGAAAAGAGTTTGTGAAGTTTGGAATCCTTTAGTTAAACTACACAGTGCAAAAAGAAAGCTGATGAAATTGATTGACTTCTACAACAACTGGATGTTCTTTTTGAGCTTATTATTGGCCTTTCAGAGTGGTGGCCTAGTTGATGGAGCATCCGCCCCACAACCGGGAGGTTGGGGGTTCAAGTCCCAGCCGGGTCATACCAAAGACCATATAAAAATGGTATTTCCCACCTTCTACCTTGATGCTCAGTGTAATAGAATGGGGGAAGGAGAAGTTGTTTGTGGCGGTGCCTTGCATGGTAGTGACCCCTCTGATTCTACATGTGATTAACATTGTAGATAGGAGAAACGTAATTTCGTTCTACTGTACATGATTGGCTGTATGGACTGAATGACAACAGAGATGGCTTCTTCTTCTTCTATTAATCTTTCAGTGTAGGAGCATGGATCCTGTCATCAACACATAAACTAACCTGACCTAGCAGGAGTTATCCTCAATGTAACCAAGGCTAATTGTAGCTTGTTCCCCTGGCACTCAGTAGCCACCACTGTTCTTGAAAACAAAGCTAACACTAATGATGCTGCACTAGAGAGAGCATCTGCTATCACCTCCTGAGGGGAAGATCGCACAGAAGTGGCTCAGATCACAGTGACAGTCAGCCAGCTGCATCAGAAAGAAGGCATGTTGAGAAGCAGAAGGGTATCAAAGCTCATCAACATTCAAGACTGAGTTTTTGTTCTATTTAACAAACACGGTGGTTTGTGGGTTTGGTACCCAAAGGATGTGTCGTTCCCTAACATTTCATCATGCCGTGTTGTCAATGATTTACAAGACACTGCAAATAACTATGAATTCAATTAATTTTGTTATATTTAAAGTCACCAGAGAAGATCATTGCAGTGACTTGTCATTAAGGGAGGACTTCAGACATGTTGAGATGACTTCACTGGATTGGATTAAAGCTCAGTATGCATTTATAATCTTGAGAGAAATCATGGGTCACCAGGTCAAGGGGTTCAACCTCTGGACACCCTGAATAAATATTAGTCTTCATTAGAATCGTTTCAGTGGTCATCAAGTAAAAAAAAAACAAAACAAAACCAACAATGATAAACTCAGAGGAAAAAATTATTCTCTGGGGATAAAAATATCTGACCCAAACTTGATGGAAAGCTACTGGCGATTTTCAATTTGGATGTCTGGCCAGTAATGATACAATGAACTCTATTGATAATCCCAGGGGTAGCTATTCTTTAATGAGCTACTCTTCCGAGCTAAAAGTTGGACCACAGTAGTAGTTGTCAACTAGCTTGCAACATGCTGCCATGTATTATAATGTAATTGAAGATTGCAGTGACACTGTGCTCCTAAGGAGATAAACAGCTTCATCCCTCTACAGGAAGACTGCCAGTATGCAGTTTTGTTGGAACATCACTTTTATCTTTTTTGGATACAATGAATTCAGCAGCCCGTAGGGACTGTAAGAGGAGCGGATGATATTTAAATGACATAGAATAGCCCAAAGGAATTGTTATAATATACACAGTTCAACATCATTTCAGAATGCTGTTTGGTGGACCGCTGCAAAGCTTTTGTTCTGAGCTGTTGAAATAAAAAACAGTGGAAGCTAGAAACTGAGTTAAGAAACAGAGAAATCTCAGTATGTGGGTAATTTAAAAAAAAAAAAAATAATCAGCAAGTCATTTGTGCTGAATATTAACCCATTTAACTCCCACAGATTCACTCCTGTCATTTTGTGCTGTGAGGGTTTAATAATTGCACTTGATGAAACTTTAATTTTGCCTTCAACCCAATTTCATTTTAATGTGCTGCATATTTATTTTGATTTGACACATCATCGCAACATACATAAAATAATACTACTGCTCCTAGAAGTCCATATATAACACAGACGTCACCACATTAGGACAGAGTACATTTCACCTTTCCCCAGGTTCAAATCTGAGTCAGTACTCACAATGCACCTCTGCTGTGAACTCCTTAGGCAGGGTTAGAGTCCCAAAGGGAAGGACAAAGATGGACTATGGCCAGACGGGGAGCTCACTCTCAGTCTCTAGGGGATTATAATAAGCTAGGGCTCCACATAAAGCCATAACTCACACCGAATGCTCATGGTACAATGGTCTCTGACGCTTACTAAAAAGAAGTTACCATTAGCTGCTGGGTAGGACACATAAAGGTTGCACAGAAATAGTAGGAAAGAGTTCCAAGCAGCATGCTGCACAAATGGAAAAGATGAAAGGATGAAAGGACCCAATGACAGTGATATCAAGACATAACATTTATTTTGATTTCCAGAGGGGCGAAAAAATTATTTTTCTGTTGAGTAAAATATCCAAATCCATCACACATACAGACACAAAAACCAAAACAACAACAAAAACAAAACACCACACACAACTATCTTCTTCTTCTTTTAGATTTGATTGGCGGTCTGAAACAACTTGAAAGTGATGAAAATTTAAAGGCATCCCTTGTTTGTCACATTTAACACAAATCAGACTTTGCTTTTGCTTATTGAGTTAGTTGAATATTTTATATAATTAAATAAATTAAAATGGCATGGACAAAAAAGATGGTACCCCATCATCATCATCATCATAGCAGTCTGTTGCGGGCGACAATGACTGTTTCATTTAGGTCTGATCGGATTCCTCTACGCAGCTCTGTCCTCCGCCCTCTGCTGCCGGGAACTCCCGACCCTGCAAACCCGGGCAACGTCCGAGCCAGTATGAGTTGCTTTCTGACTGACCATTTCATGAAACTGCTTGCAAAGTCTTTGAGTACCGCTAGCTTTTGCTGGACTAGCGGCACATTCTTGGCAGATAGAGGTATTATCAGTAGCAAGGACAGGCCAAGACAAACTGACTCCAGTATCTGTTGCAGTGACTGACCAGATGATAGGTTTGTTCATCTCTGCTCTTTGTGTAGTGCATGTCCCTTGAATTGATATTGTGTTGCACAATTTTTGTCGCAATCACTGCCAACAAGTGATCTCTGTACTTCACAATGAGATGTCTGCATTTGCCAACAAGTACTCTTCTGCGCAAACTGCTCAGGCTGTCTCAGGTTTGAAGGGTGGCATCTCCACACTGCAATTTTCAGATCTTTTCCATAGATGTTCAGTCAGATTAAGATTTGGCCTTCATATCCCCTCAACTCCATCCCCCATTCTCCCCTGTTAGGTCCAGCATAACTAAGACAACTTAAAGTATTAAAGTTATTATACAGCAAGAGGAGCCTACAAATACTATTTACAGTGGTGTGAAAAAGTGCCCCCTTCCTGATTTCTCATTTTTTTTTGTATGTTTGTCACACTTAAATGTTTCAGATCATCAAACAAATTTAAATATCAGACAAAAAAAAACAAGTAAACACAAAATGCAGTTTTTAAATGAAGGTGTTTATTATTAAGGAGAAAAAAAAATCCAAACCTACATGGCCCTGAAAAAGTGATTGCCCCCTAAACCTAATAACTGCTTGGGCCACCCTTAGCAGCAACAACTGCAATCAAGCTTTTGCGATAACTGGCAATGAGTCTTTTACAGTACTGTGGAGGAATTTTGGCCCACTCATCTATGAAGAATTGTTGTAATTCAGCCACACTGGAGGATTTTCAAGCATGAACCACCTTTTTAAGGTCATGCCACAGCATCTCAATGGGATTCAGGTCAGGAATTTGACTAGGCCACTCCAAAGTCTTCATTTTGTTTTTCTTAAGCCATTCAGAGGTGGACTTGCTGGTGTGTTTTGGATCATTGTCCTGCTGCAGAACCCAAGTGTGCTTCAGCTTGAGGTCACAAACAGATGGCTGCACATTCTCCTTCAGGATTTTTGGTAGACAGCAGAATTCATGGTTCCATTTACCACAGCAAGTCTTCCAGGTCCTGAAGCGGCAAAACAGCCCCAGACCATCATACTACTACCACCATATTTTACTGGTGGCATGATGTTCCTTTTCTGAAATGCTATGTTACTTTTATGCCAGATGTAATGGGACATGCACCTTCCAAAAAGTTCCAACTTTTGTCTCGTCAGTCCACAGAGTATTTTCCGAAAAATCTTGGGGCTCATCAAGATGCTTTCTGGCAAAACTGAGATGAGCCTTTATGTTCTTTTTGCTCAGCAGTGGTTTTCATCTTGGATCTCTGCCATGCAGGCCATTTTTGCCCAGTCTCTTTCTTATGGTGAAGTCATGAACACTGACCTTAACTGAGGCAAGTGAGGCCTGCAGTTCTTTGGATGTTGTTGTTGGGTCTTTTGTGACCTCTTGGATGAGTTGTCGCTGTGCTCTTGGAGTAATTTTGGTTGGCCGGCCACTCCTGAGAAGGTTCGCTACTGTTCCATGTTTTTGCCATTTGTGGATAATGGCTCTCTGTAGTTCGCTGGAGTCCCAAAGCATTAGAAATGGCTTTATAACCTTTTCCATACTGATCGAGCTCAATTACTTTGTTTCTCATTTGTTACTTAATTTCTTTGGATCACAGCACAATGTCTAGCTTTTGAGGATCTTTTGGTCTACTTCACTTTATCAGGCAGGTCCTATTTAAGTGACTTCTTGACTGAGAACAGGTGTGGCAGTAATCAGGCCTAGGTGTGGCTAGAGAAATTGAACTCAGCTTTCCAAAGATGTGATAAATCAGTTAATTTATGTTTTAACGGTGGGGGGGGGGGTCACTTTTTCCACACAGGGCCATGTAGGTTTGGATTTTTTTTACCCTTAACAATAAACACCTTCATTTAAAAACTGCATTTTGTGTTTACTTATGTTATCTTTGTCTTAATATTTTACATTTGTTTGATGATCTGAAACATTTAAGCGTGACAAACATACAAAAAATGAGAAATCAGGAAGGGAGCAAACACCTTTTCACACCACAGTATCTGGTGAAAGTCTGAGGTGAATGGCTCCATCAGAAATCTGTTTAATGAGAAAAATGTTGATGTGTTCAATACTTATTTTCCCCGCTGTAAATTCATAGGTGCATGGAGAAGGGGTGGGATTAAATAAGTTTCAACTTTTTCCCTCTCCTTTTTGAACATTTTTCTTTCTATTGCTTTTTTCTTTTATTGCTTTTTGTTACTGTTCTACTATTGTTCAAAACACAAACTTTCCAATCCAATCCAGCGTCTGTGTGCATTTAAGATGTAACAGTTTATATTATTTTCTTGTAATATTAGATATAGAACAAAAAATAGTTTAGGCTGCATTCAGACAAGGATAGTCCGGGGGTCTCAGCTTGACTGGGCAGGGAATGCCAAGAATTTTCACACCTTCGTTTGGTTTGGTTTGCATTCACACTACAGCGGACTAAACTGCCTGGACAACATCACGCAGTTACAACAACTGCTTGTTTGGGGCGCTGTAGCCAAAACCACCACTGACCAGGAAGAAAAAGTTTTGGCCAAGAAGAAAAATCAGGCTCATCGATTGGCCGTTTCCTTCAGCTGGGTTGTTTGTCTGCCACAAACGAGACATTTTTTAACTTTTCTCCTCGGCTTTCTTCAGTAAAAGGATTTCTCGGATTCAGAATCAGAATCAGAATCAGAATCAGAATCAGAATAAACTTTATTGCCAAGCATGTAAAAAACACACGAGGAACTTGACTTGACATTGGTGCGCATGCGCGCGACACAACGACACGGCAGCCATAATAGGCGCCTCATCAAACAGAGATAGATAAGAAGGGAGGGGAAGGGAGGGAACGACACAAGGGGGGAGGAGAAAAAAAACTTCGTTATCAGAATACAGCTTATTTTTTAAGCAGATTATGATTACAATGAAAAAAAATCTCTCAATAGCACAGAGCAACAACTCAGAATTTCACAAGACACAAGAGAGCAGTGTACAGTATATCTTTAATCAGTTCATGAATCAATGTGTGTGCAGTGTTGAGCAGTGTTGATGATAATAAGAGAGACCCAAGGACCCTTGGCAGAAGATGTTTTGTCTGTCTGGCGCCCAGTCTTATCTGGCGCTGCAGCTGGCTGTCCAAGGCCTTGTGCTCATGATTTTGAAAAAACACAGTCTGCAGACAGCCAGGAGGAATTTTCATGGGGAATAATAATGCCAAATAGGACTGATCACAGAGAAGACTTGTATTTCTTCTGTAGATTCAGTACATTAATCCTTCATTGCGCAGCTTTGAATTCATCGTGGAAAGACCTGAGTGAACCCATGATGTAATCCACCTTACGAGACAGTTCTCCAGTAGTCGCTATTAGGGTCTTCTCCAGTTTCTCAATTTGTTGGATGCACCTCGCCTGGCCAGCATTTTGATAGGTTGAATCCATCTTCAGCAATTTGCGGTAAACCAAGACAATTCCCGTCCCAATCAGAATTATCCCAATCACCAAGATTACGAAGATAAACAAATCTTCAATGTCTTCGATAGAGAGATTAGAGAGACACAGCATTTTCCAATTACCTGTGTCACATAGATAGCCCACTGGAGCCGTTCCAGCGGGGCAGACAGCTTCCCCCGGAGCACTTTTCCTTGTTGAAAAAATAGTGTCAATTGTGTTCAAAGCCCAGCTTATTAACTCCATAATTTCTTTTCGGCGGTCGCAGTTAGACGCAGACAGACAACAGCAAGCTGGGATCCAGTAGTAGGAGGGGAGGAAAAGTCAGCAGGAGAGAAGAAAAAAGCGTCTGCTCTCTTGGGAGGGCGGAAGTGAAGATTCATGTGGTTGTCTTTATTGTTACTTTCTACACAAAATGTACTATGGTAAATGCCACTTCCTCTTCTCAGACTACGCGTTGCTATGGTTACACAATTGCTGAGGGGCACTTCCGCCCTTTGGTCTGCTGGATAGTCCATTTGGATTCACACTGCAAATGGAGCACACCAGACTTCATTTGCAAGAGAACCGAGACCCCCGTTTTAAGGGGGACCAGACTTCGCTTGTTTGGTGCGCACCAGAGTTCCAGCACGCGTTCAGACGGCACCAAATGAACCGAACTATCCGTGGAAGCCAGTGTTTGGTCCTTTGGTCCGGACCAAATGGTGGCTGTCTGAATGCACCCTTAAACTAAATCTGAGCTGCTATTTATAAACTGGAGAAATAAGAGTTTTTGTTTTTCTTGAATATGTTGAAGATAAATAACGCTGGCCCATTAAAATGTCCTTTTTGCATAAATTTAAAAGAAAAAAAACTTGTATTCCATTTCACCCTGCCTTTGAGTGGCTCCCCTCCAAACGACGGCTCAGATGTCCCGGCTGCAGGACCCAGAGAAGGAGGGCCACCTTTGTTCTGCACTGCTCCACTGTGCCTTTTAAAGTGACCCTTGGGGATAAATATAGTTGTTTTTGAATTTGAATTGAATTTGAATATCATGAAAATTCACAGAAATATATCATTTTTAGGCAATATTGCCCACCCCATACCAAACTAGACAGTTGAATTTTTCCCCTTTAAACAGGCTGAACAGCTGTTAGCAAATGCAGACATGTCATAGTGAAGCACAGAGATCGCTTGTTGGCAGTGATTGCTGTAAAAGGTCCATCCATCCATCCATCCATCCATCCATTTTCTACCGCTTTTCTGGAGGTCCCGGTCGCGGAGGCAGCAGTTCAAGCAGAGAAGCCCAGACTTCCTTCTCCTCAGCCACCTGCTCCAGCTCTATCCAGAGGATACCAAGGTGTTCCCAGACCAACTGGGAGACATAGTCTCTCCAGCGAGTCCTGGGTCTGCCCCGGGGTCTCCTCCCAGAGGGACGTGCCCAAAACACTTCAAGTGGGAGGCGTCCAGGAGGCATCCTGATGAGATGCCCATACCACCTCAACTGGCTCCTTTCAATGTGGAGGAGCAGCGGTTCTACTCTGAGCCTCTCCTGGATGACTGAGCTTCTCACCCTATGTCTGAGGGTGAGTCCAGCAATCCTACGAAAAAAGCTCATTTCAGCCACCTGTATCTGCGATCTTGTTCTTTCGGTCATTACCCAAAGCTCATGACTATAGGTGAGGGTAGGAACGTAGATTGACTGGTAAATCGACAGCTTTGCCTTAGAGCTTAGCTCCCTCTTCACCACAACAGACCGGTACAACATCCACATCACTGCAGCTGCTGCTCCAATCCATCTGTCAATCTCTCGCTGCATTCTCCCCTCACTCGTGAATAAGACCCCAAGATACTTAACCCCTTGAACTCCGGGATTCCGCGGGCGGTCACGTCTCTGCGTCATAGTGCGTCTCAGTGCGCACTGAAAAAAAAAGCTGCATTTCCGTTCTTCCAGTACAGACACAGCCGCGAACAGAAAGCCAAAGGAGTGTTTTGATTGGTTTAGATTTGATTGACCTCTCATTCGACTAATAAGAGCCTTGAATTGGGTTTCTGAAACCTTGAAGAACCAATGACTGAAAACCTAGCAAAAAGGACCTGCCTACCAACGACCGCGAATACAACGAGCCAGTTGAAGCAGAGAAGTTTGACAATTGCAACGCGTGCGTCGCCGTGCGTAAAATCCTTTTTGTCTAAGTCGCTGGGTGACACACATTGAGACCTGTGTGTAACGGTAGCGTTAGCCACTCTCAGCCGTTAGCCAGTCTTTTTGTATTACTACTGTTCTTATTTGTTTTGAAAAATGGTTCGCAAAAACCGCAATCATGGAAGCGGAGATGGTTTGACCGGGTCGGGTGACCAGAACCACGAGTCCGTAACAAGCGGACCAGCTTCATGTTCGTCTGACAATGAGGAACAGATGCTCGCCAATGACACTGCTGTTGTGGACAGGTAAGTGTTATAAGCTAAATTATTCTTTATCAATGAAAATAGTAATAAAAATGACTTTTGACCAATCGGTAATTACAACGGTCCATTTTTTGTGTGCCGAGCTCCTCTGTAGTGTGTGTGTGGGGGGGAGTTGTTATCCTCTACATTGCAGATATTTTAGTATAATTTTTATTGCACTGTAGGCTATTTTTTCTTGTAAAAAAAAAAAAGGCCACACATTTTTTACGTGGCATGTTTCTTTGTGTGTGGGGGGGCTTGTTTGTTCATTCATTCATTCATGAATGAACAAACAACCCCCCCCCCCACACACACACACACAGCCCTGAGTGTCACCTTTCATTAGAGCCCAAGCTGAAGCTTCTATGTTGAAGCATTCAAAAGTTATAGACGTTTTTCCAAACTGTGCCATTTGGCACAATTTGGCACAGTTCAAAAACGCCTGGGAACAACCTGAGAAAAAAGCTGTGTAATATATTCATTTTTTGTGGTATTGTTACAAAATTTTGACCTCAGCTTGATAACACTTCGTTCTACATTTCTGTTGCATTTTCCAGCCAGTATCTGACAGCTGTGTGTTATTTGCAAGCATTTGTATCTAAAAAAACACCCAGGCGAACTTTATTTTCTTCAAATTCAGTATGTTTAGATGACTGTTACTCAGTGGCAGAAGTACTTAGAGAGATTATGACTGTTTTGCCAAAAAATTCAAAGTGTTTTCTTTTAAATGAGACCAACCCCATGAAGATGCTGCAAAGGGTTGAAGAACAGCTTTTGATTTACTTTGGGTATGTTATTTTTAGGCATTTTTAGGGAAACTGACCAGAGGTCAAGGGGTTAAACTCCTCCACTTAGGGCAGGAACTTGTCCCCAACCCGGAGAGGACAATCCACCTTTTTCCGGCTGAGGACCATGGACTCGGATTTGGAGGTACTGATCCTCATCCCAGCCGCTTCACACTCAGCGGCAAACCGTCCCAGTAAGACCTGTAGGTCATTGCTGGATGAAGCCAGCAGAACAACATCATCCGCAAACAACAGAGATGAGATCCTGTGGTCACCAAGCATGACACCCTCCGTTCCCCTGGCTGTGCTTAGAAATCCTGTCCATAAGAATTATGGACAGGATCAGTGACAAAGGGTATCCATACTCCCAAAGCACCCCCCACAAAAAACCACGAGGGACGCGGTCGAATGTCTTCTCCAAATCCACAAAACATATGTAAACTGGTCGGGCAAACTCCCATGAACCCTCGAGGATTCTCGAAAGGGTAAAGAGCTGGTCCGATGTGCCACGGCTAGGACGAAAACCACATTGCTCCTCCTGAATCCGAGGTTTGGCCAATGGCCGGACTCTCCTCTCCAGTACCTTGGCATAGACCTTCCCAGGGAGGCTGAGGAGTGTGATCCCTCTAAAGCTGAAACACACCCTCCGGTCCCCGTTTTTGAAGAGAGGAACCACCACCCTGGTTTGCCTTGCCAAAGGCACTGTCCCCGACCTCCAGGCAATGTTGCAGAGGCGTGTCAACAGCTCTACAACTGTAAAAGGTGGTGCCACAAAATATTAATTTAAGGGTATTGTAGGGAACCCACGCTGGGATATTCATCTCAGACTGGAAGCAGAGGGGAGGTGAATAGTCCCTCTGCCGGTAGAGCGTGGGAGATTAAACGGAGGAGGGCAATATGTATTGTAATGGGAAAAAGTATGGTAATGCAGCAGGAAGGAGTAGCTGCGGGGACAGTAAGGGGTGGATGTGTTGAATGTATTGTGATGCAAGATCTCAGACAGTAGGGGGAAGGAATGGAGTGATATAAAAGGAGAGACCCTGGTGTACTGAGGGATTGCTTTTTCTGTGTATGAATGAAGTGAGAGAGGAAATAAAGTTCGTCTGCTGTGCAAGTCTGGTTCCTTTATTTGCACCCTCCACAGTATCCTCTTTTTTGTCCATGCCATTTCAATTTATTTAATTACATAAAATATTCAGATGAATCAATAATCAAAGACCCAGTCTGATTTTATGTAATAGGATATAAACAATAAGACATACCGTTAAACTTTTTGTCAGTTTCAAGTTATTTCAGCGATAGTTTTTTTTTTGTTTGTTTGTTTTTTGTGGAAGGGTACCAACAAATCTGTCTACATTTGTATGTGGTATTAAAAACTTTTTTCCAGGTAAAAGATGGGTCTAACAGTGGGTACTGATCCAACATAACTGTCATTTTCCCACTTGATAGTAGATGATTAACAGAGGTCTGGTGTGCTTTAAAAAGGCAAAGAACAAATTTCAGCTTGCTCTAAATGAGCCGTTTATCCTGAGCAGCTAGACCTTTCAACTTGAAATGACGACACCATCAGAACTACACTGATATTGTAAGGTAGTGCGTCCAACAAGGCCTTTTTTTTAAAATCTCTTAATCATTTTCAATTCTTCTTCACTGGTAGGCAGCATATTACACATTGCTGAATGCTAGATTTGAAAAATGTTTAACATCAGGCAAACCATTAGTGAGTATTAACTCTACTGTGCACTCAGAAGAGCAAGGGGCAGGGAAAATACTACACCATAAAACAACTGTCATATAGACAACCTTAAAACTGACAAAAACCAAGCTTTAAGGAATGTTTTGATTATTGCCCACTAATTCAAAATGATTTTTAAGTGCTCCAAATTGGGTATTTTCAGAAGCGCACATGACAAATTTTCCTGGAAAAAAAATAAGAAAAAATTTTAAGAGTTTATTTTTCTTATTGCAATAGTTCCTTATTGCAATTCCCCCTCCCTGCAGTAGCTGGCTGAACAGACAGTATTAGTATTTGATGAAACTACTTTACCTGTAGGCATTTTTGGATGCAGGCCGGGGGTCAAACTTGAAGAAAATTATACACATGGATGTGCTGGGGGGTTGACAGTGTTATTCTTATGCAGACCACATCTGCCTTCAAACTGTAGTCATATCTGAATGGAGAAAAAACCCAGAAAAATTAGGGATTAAGCATTTGTCCTTAGTATTGGACATGTAGAATATGGAAAAGTGGAAAGCTGATGACAGCAGAAATGATCACTATCGGTTTTGGATCAAATAAATCCTATTTTTATGTTGTAGTATTCTGCTAAGACAGTTTACATTAATTATCTGCTTACCAATCAACATTTATTACCACTTAATGACTAAGAAAAAAAAAGACGGACAGATGACAAAACTGTGTTAACACTTTCATTTAGCACTGTTGTTATGAAACTGACCATAAACTCATCATCTCTGAAATGTTTCTATGTCTTGATTAAAACATCTTTCATCATGTTAACTGGCTGAACACATTTCTGTGAGTGTCACAGTTGACAAGCCATATAGAAAACAACCCACAAGGTTATTTTGACAATCCACACACCAGGGAAAACATTAAAAAATGCTGAACTCATGGTTCCTAAGACCACAGTGGTTTCTATTACTAAAAAATGAAAAATGCTAGCAAAAGTCAGAATTCCTGGCAAAGCAATTACAGAAATGAAAGCTAAGTAAGAGAAGTGAGCAAGAACCCACTGGACTTTTTAGTTCTGACATCTTCCAGAACCATTACAAAGGACAAAACATACGAAAAAGCACCTTAAATATGTCAGCTTATGGGAAGAGTGGCGGAAGCCTCTGTTTAGTGACAGGTGAAAGAGAGACTTTTCCCACAATTTCAAGTGTCCTGTCATAAGGAAAGTAGATGCAGTTCATCACCTGCTTAAAATCATCCAAATGGAAAAGCATAGTAGTGGCAGTATCATGATGTTAT
The DNA here is from genome assembly GCA_020510985.1 of Pholidichthys leucotaenia. Taxonomy (NCBI): domain Eukaryota; kingdom Metazoa; phylum Chordata; class Actinopteri; order Cichliformes; family Pholidichthyidae; genus Pholidichthys; species Pholidichthys leucotaenia. The sequence continues at coordinate 153,858,841 of CM035838.1, forward strand.
GGAGGCATACTGTATTCCAGGAGTTGTCCTAGGTTGGATTTTCCCAGTCAGTAGGTGCATGAAGTTGAATGCTGCACCTCTTGAAAAAAAAAAAAAAATCTGTTTTCTGCCAGTTGATCATTTGACAACTTCCAATGATTAACTGGTAGAATCTAACCTAAGACAACTTCTCAAATGTGCTGTTATAGGGTTATGGGGATTGAAAAGAGAAAGCTGGCAGACGAAAATCCTTTTGAAACTTTCAGCAGAATCAGACATTTAGACAGAACTAAAGGTTGTTTTTACAGGACAACAACCCAAAATTCACAACCAATACAAAGCAACCGCTTAGGTCAAGTCTTCCTAATTCATCTAAATCTTACAGAGTTTAAAGATCTGCTCAGGGGACATAATAGCCAAGTGCACACAGCCTTGGTTAGGATTTCACAAACGCAACTTCAACAACGTACTGAGCAAAGGGTCTGAATTCTTTTCTGCGTACCCAGACAAATGAATTAATGATCTGAGCGCCACGGTAAAAAGCTGTGCAAGAGAATAAGTGTAAAGCTTTAGATTTCTCTCTTTAACTAAATACAAAGCTAAGAACTGCGTGAGTAAACACAGCTTAAAGAGCCAGGAAATGGCGCAGTGGTGGAGCATACATAACACTGGTCAACACCAAATTTATTGTCTAAGTTTTTTTTTAGCTGATTTAGGACAATTTTGATGTGCTAAATGCAAAAATCACATTGGTTTTGCTCAATCAGGTCAACTTTTTGAACTATGGCCAGCCATGTTTTTTTTACGTTTTTGTTTACATGTACGGGTATTTTCGCTTTATATGATGCAAAATTCTTTATTTCTAGAAATTCTCTGAATTTTGAACAATGATGAGGTAACATTCAATTTACATGTACTTACCTTTATCAGTGTCTATTATTCAATTTACAGTACAACTATACAACTGCTGTACAACTGCTTATAACTTAACATAAAAACCTGACCTGATCGAGAGAAATGGATGTCATTTTTGGATTCAGCGGTGCAAAATTGTCTTAAATCAGTTGAAAAAAACACAGACAACTTACAAAAAAATTATTTTTGTTATGTTGTGTAATCATACTTACAAACTAAGGTTGTATTTAATAATTGTAAAGCAGCTGACGTTAACTACAAACAAAAGACAGCTACGGGGAGCAGGTCAAGTGGACCCCCGAGCAAGTGAGCACTCCAACTGAGCACCCCAGTGGACCCCGGGGTCCAATCTGTACATGTACAAGAACATTTTCAATCCAGTGATTTACAAACTGATTCAGAGCTTTCTAAAGCCTCATTCATAACGTTACATTCCCACATAACTATTCTGTGGATTTTGACCTGGGGGCAGCCAGCAGTCACGAGCAGCAGCGGTGGAGAAGAAAAAGTCTTTTGAAAGCAGAAACGGAGCCTAAACCTTCTCCGAGTCAGCTTAGTTGTCATCTATCCCTGTGCTGTTGCAATCCTGGAATTTCCCCATTGTGGGACTAATAAAGGCTTATCTTATCTTACACACACACACATATATATATATATACTGTATATATATATATATATATATATACACTCACCGGCCACTTTATTAGGTACACCTGTCCAACTGCTCGTTAACACTTAATTTCTAATCAGCCAATCACATGGCAGCAACTCAGTGCATTTAGGCATGTAGACATGGTCAAGACAATCTCCTGCAGTTCAAACCGAGCATCAGTATGGGGAAGAAAGGTGATTTGAGTGACTTTGAACGTGGCATGGTTGTTGGTGCCAGAAGGGCTGGTCTGAGTATTTCAGAAACTGCTGATCTACTGGGATTTTCACGCACAACCATCTCTAGGGTTTACAGAGAACGGTCCGAAAAAGAAAAAATATCCAGTGAGCGGCAGTTCTGTGGGCGGAAATGCCTTGTTGATGCCAGAGGTCAGAGGAGAATGGCCAGACTGGTTCGAGCTGATAGAAAGGCAACAGTGACTCAAATAACCACCCGTTACAACCAAGGTAGGCAGAAGAGCATCTCTGAACGCACAGTACGTCGAACTTTGAGGCAGATGGGCTACAGCAGCAGAAGACCACGCTGGGTGCCACTCCTTTCAGCTAAGAACAGGAAACTGAGGCTACAATTTGCACAAGCTCATCGAAATTGGACAATAGAAGATTGGAAAAACGTTGCCTGGTCTGATGAGTCTCGATTTCTGCTGCGACATTCGGATGGTAGGGTCAGAATTTGGCGTCAACAACATGAAAGCATGGATCCATCCTGCCTTATATCAATGGTTCAGGCTGGTGGTGGTGGTGTAATGGTGTGGAGAATATTTTCTTGGCACTCTTTGGGCCCCTTGGTACCAATTGAGCATCGTTGCAACGCTACAGCCTACCTGAGTATTGTTGCTGACCATGTCCATCCCTTTATGACCACAATGTACCCAACTTCTGATGGCTACTTTCAGCAGGATAATGCGCCATGTCATAAAGCTGGAATCATCTCAGACTGGTTTCTTGAACATGACAATGAGTTCACTGTACTCAAATGGCCTCCACAGTCACCAGATCTCAATCCAATAGAGCATCTTTGGGATGTGGTGGAACGGGAGATTCGCATCATGGATGTGCAGCCGACAAATCTGCGCCAACTGTGTGATGCCATCATGTCAATATGGACCAAACTCTCTGAGGAATGCTTCCAGCACCTTGTTGAATCTATGCCGCGAAGAATTGAGGCAGTTCTGAAGGCAAAAGGGGGTCCAACCCGTTACTAGCATGGTGTACCTAATAAAGTGGCCGGTGAGTGTATATATATATATATATATATATATATATATATACATACATATATATTACAGTTCTTGGTGACTGGGAAAAGTCTCCCCAACAGCTTTACACAAATTCTTGCGTTTACAAATCACAAATCACTGGATTGAGAATGTACTTGTACATGTACAGACTGGATCCCGGGGTCCACTTGGGGCGCTCACTTGGTCAGGGGTCCACTTGACCTGTATCCACAGCTACGATGCAGCTGTCATTTGTTATGTCACATTGTTATTTTATACAGCTCTGTTTTAAGACGAAATAGCTTGGTATGGCATAACATGTCACCGGATCAAACACTAATCCAATCGAATAACACTATAAAGTGGCTGGTTGCTGGGTTGTTATCTATGGAGTAGCTAGCTAACGTTAGCATATTTACAAAGAGTAGCTCAACCCTGACAGGCAGAAAAAACAGCACACTTTAACGACATACCTAAACTTTGTTGTGTCCGACAAGGCAGAGAAAAGAGAATATTTATTCGGGTAATCGGTTTTCACAGTTAAACGCCTGAATGCAATCAGTAAGTTGTTCAATGCCCCGCCAGTCACTGTTGACAACTAAAACGGAAGTACTCACACGAAGTAATCTCGATTTATATCATCAACCGTCCCTAAAACCCCTACCGCCAAGCGTGCCTGGCCATTCTAGGAGCTATAAGTAAACCCCGCCCGTCTTAACACTGTAAGTGATTATAACGAGCAAACTTCAAATGAGGCTCACGGGTTCGTTGCGATTGGTCACTTTATATAATAAAGAGCCAGATTTGGCAAGTTGACCGTAAACAATAGTGTATTTCCGGTTTACTTACAAAATACAAGCAATTTTACCACGCATTCAAAACTGCATTTTAGTGTGTCCTGGCAATGACAATTAAATTATCAAAATGTGAAGGCTGTGCACCATCTAAAAGTTTCTGTATTTGATCTATTAACGTGGAGTCACTAAATGTCAATGTCTGATGTGCTTTATTTCATTATCATTAATCGCAGTTTAAAAAAATGTTTCTTTTGAAAGGCATCCACCAGAAGTTTTCTTTATGTTTATGGTAGCTTTGCAATCTCGTAGTACCAATAAAACATGATAACAATGGACCAAAGACTATAAAAAAGCAGTAGTATATATGTTTAAATGAGCCGACAAAACAAGCAAAAACAAGGTAAAATAAATAAAAATCATATATTATTGATGCATTCTAATTATGTCGTTTATATACTGTAACAATAAATCCACACAAATAATAATAATTGACGTCTTTTCCAAGCCTTAGAAACAAAACTAGCCAACTTATATTACAAACGTTATTAAGCAGCCAATTCATCTTATCATCATTACGCACATGAAATAGACTGATGGTTTATCTTTAAAAATATCATCTAACAATTTAAAGATTTATCAAGAGCGAATAATCCAACGGACTGCTATCATTAAATGCTCGGGCAATTTTTTTGAATAATAACCAATTAGACTGAGCGGTGATGGGGCGGAGACACTGCGTGACCGAGCGCATCCAGCGCTGTAGTGGATGAGAGGGATAAAGGCTGCTCTGCCCTCCGTAGCCCGCAGCGCAACTCCGCACTCACTAATTCGCGTAATTATTACCACTAACTTCTACGTGCTTTAGGTTTCCTCTGTAGTTTTCCTCCTATTTTTTATTGCACGTGGCCTTTACTAAATGGGTAGCACCGACCCCAGTCAGCTACCAAGTACAAGTTGAGATTGGGCAGGGTTTTTAGAATATTAGGCTTTCTTTTTATTTATTTATTTATTTTTTTTATAAGGCATTCTCTCCCCGCGGCAGCTAAAGCTAACTTGAAGACAAAATCTGCACTGAGCCGAGGCTCGGAGTACTACTGCTCACCTCGGCGGGGACTCACTTCATCCTGGGCAACGAGGATGGCCGGGAGAAACTGAGGTAAGACCACATTTACAGGCTACAGCTATTCTGTTGTGAGCGTAAATCCGTGTGGTGATTATCTGGTAAGTTGTTAGCGTGCTTACAACTCGGCAGGAAAGCGGTGTGACTAAAAAACAAACAAACAAAAAAAAAAAACCCAAACAAAACAATCGGCTTACCAACCAAGCCACAGTTCAAATAATAGTGCTGTAAAAACACAACCCTTTATTTCTTTTTCGTCGTTTGCAGCTCAGAGCACTTTGGTAAAATGCAGTAAATTCGCGCGTGCTGGGGTGTTGTCAATCACAACAGACGCGACCAAAGGCAGCTCGAGCTGCCGCCGTGAGCTGTCAATCATCCCATCCTCGCTGAGTCCATTGTTGTGCTCGTGCTCGTTTGTGAGTTACCATGGAGAATGTTCCGGTTTTTCTCCTCTGACTGCCTTATTTGGAGAAGGGGCGGCTGTGTGATGGAGCGGTGGTGTTGTTGCGATTAACAAAGTGTTATTTTTGTCCAGAAATGATTCTGATGAGAGCTGGACTTGATTGGTCCCGGTCAGTCTTTTCACACCCTTCGGTCTTTAATGGCCTCTGGATGCAGGGTGTAATTAAGGTAATTAGCAGTGCGTTCATTAGCGTTCAAGCCAGGCCTCATGGCAGATTTTCGAATTGGAAATGAAAATCTGTTTGCTAATGCAAATGGACATACAATAAATGCACCATGCAGAACTGTGAAAATAAAGTATTGTAACGTGCTGCTCGACATGGCGACGTCCCACCGGGAGGTTCGAACTCACGCCTCCAGCTCCGGAGTCCCGCACCCTACCTGTGTCGCCAATAGGGTCAACCCACTTGGCAAGCCAAGTAGGGTGCTCATATTGAGTTCGCTACACTACTCCCCTCTGGTTCTTGACATCGTCCTGATGTCAGCGCCGCACCACAGCTTGGGAACCAGTAAATCCCACTTCTGACACCAGTGTAACGTGCTGCTCGACATGGCGACGTCCCACCGGGAGATTTGAACTCACGCCTCCCGCTCCGGAGTCCCGCACCCTACCTGTGTCGCCAATAGGGTCAACCCACTTGGCAAGCCAAGTAGGGTGCTCATATTGAGTTCGCTACAGTATTTCAATTAGAAGCATATATTTTGTGCAAAGATTTTTAACTCAAGTGAGACTGTAATCCTGAATAAAAATCAAGAAACGCCTCTAGTTCCACAACAGGATCCTTTCCATTGCTTAGGCACCAAGGCTCTCCGAAAACCTGTCCGTTGTAATGATTTTGTTATTTATGGCACTCGGGATGTGATCACCAGTTCATCCTTAAAGTGCCACTTGATGTTGGCACAACCATAAAATAAGGGAAAACACATCCATATGCATGAATGAAATTCTTTCACAAACTAGAAAGCACTCAGAGAGCACATACCTCTGCCAAGGCTCCTTCCATCCCTCATGGATCACCTCCAAAATGTAATGGATTTGTTTTGGCGTATTCTTGCTAACAGTGTGAGAAGATAAGAACTTTGGTGGAGGTATGCGGTCTGGGATCATCACCAAAATGTTATGGGTTTGTCTCTCGCCCAAGGACCACCTCTGGTGGAAATTTCATCCACATCCATGGAGTAGTTTTGGCATCATCCTGCTGCACAATTACAAACAAGGTCCTTGGTGGAGGTATGCACTCTCAGATCATCACCAAAATTTAATGGGTTTATCCTTGGCCCAAGGGCTACATCTGGTGAAGATTTAATCAAAATCCGTCAAGTACTTTTTGCGTAATCCTGCTAACAGTCAGACAGACAACCCTGATTACATAACCTCCTTGGTGGAGGTAATAAGACTTAGGCATCCCATCATTTTAAAGTATTTTCTTGGAAAATACTGCAGATGTAGTGATTCATTGAAATGTGTGCAAACCTAAATGGCGTTCACTTATATAGCGCTTTTCTTCTCATCTAGGATGACCAAAGCGCTTTACAGATCCTGCAGTCCACACATTCACACACTGATGGTGGCAGAGCTGCCATACACACAGGCGCTAACCAGGCCACCAGGAGCAACTGGGGGCTCAGTGTCTTGCTCAAGGACACTTCGACAAGCGGACAGAGCAGGAATCGAACCCATGACCCTCGGATCAGTAGTCGTTCACACTACACCTGCGCCACCGCCACCCCCAATTGAATGGAAATACTATATTATAGATGTATAGTATATATAGTGTGTATGTATGTGTGTGTGTGTGTATATATATATATAGTCTTTTGGCTTCTCCCTTTCGGGGTCACCACTAGAGCTGAAACGATTAGTCGACGTTGTTGATAACATCAATCACAAAAATTTGTTGACACAGATTTTTATTGTCGACAAATCATTTAATTTCAAAGTTTATGTGCATACTGTGGAAATGTTCAGTTTAACTGTTCCAGCGAAGACGAAGAGGAATGCATCATGGTGACACAGAGAGAAAATCACGGAGAAGGCCAAAAGTTTCCAAAGTATAGGAGGATTTTACTGAAAATTAGTAAATGAAACAAGTTAAATGTAGACTGTAAAGCAGTATTGTCATATCACAGCTGCACTACAGCGATGCATCCATTCCCTTTTCCTCTCCATTCCTCTGTCTCCGGTCACCTGCCAACAGACTGTACCGGTAAGTTTAGCAAGGAATGTTAGCACTTCTTATTTTCAGTGAGCGACTCTCAGTTTTAGAAAATTGACCACACTATTAGTACATGCTGTTTCAATAGTTTACTTGTCAGACAGGAATCGCTCTTACGATGGTTGCTGACAGCGTTATGCTAGCTTAACTGCAGTAAATGGGTGAATTACATGAGCAACTTACTCTTTTTCGTATTCTCTATTATTGTCACTGTAATATCAGCTCTCATTCTGAATATTAGTACATCTTTGTAAATTAGAATACCATGATTTGTAATTTAATAAAAAAAGATTACCATAATCATCACAAATAAATTTAAAACTTTAAATATTTCACTGTATGTGTAGTGAAGGCTCACGTTTCTGCACTGATATAAAGTGTTTTTTTGTTTTTTTTTTTATTTTTGACTGGAAGAAGTTCTTTTATTTCTACCCCCCACCCCCCCCACACACACAGACAGTCCAAAACCAAACAACACAGTTTGTGGGGCATAACCAAATGTCATGATCGGAGAGCTGGAGGTTTCCGCCAGGCTCGGTCTCATGGCTTTTTCATTATAGTTACATGTTTGTTGTATTTTATGGTTTTTTGGGGGTTTCTGTATTTGTGTACTGTTTGCCATTTTCCTGTTTGTGTTCTAGTTTTGTTTTACTTTTATTTTGTATTATTTTATATTTATATTTTTGTCTGCTTGGGTTGATATTTTATTCCTTATATCTTCACTGTTGTTCTTTTGCTGGTTGACAGCTGTCAGTGGCGTGGTGCTCCGTGTGGGCGTTGCCCTGTCAGCTGTCAGCTTCGGTTCGCTCCTCTCTCACTCCCCCCAGCTGGTCCTAATTATGTTTCATTGCTTTCTCCTGCCCGCTCAGATGACCCACACCTGTCATTGATTTTGTAAATGGTTTTTGATTCTATTTAAGGGCTGGGTTTTCATTTTCTCAACGCTGCAGTCTTGGTTGTTTTCTCCTCGTCTCCACCAGAGCCCTGCCCTGGTCTGGTGCACTATCAGTATGTTTCCTGCTTCATTTGCATTTTGTGTTTAGAGCACCATATTGCACTTTATGTTTGTTGTTTTTTGCAATAAATTTCACAAACTCACAGTCAGCGCGTGGGTCTCGCCTCTCTGCCCTGAAGGGCAATTCATGACAGAAGACTGCGGCCAGTAGAGACCCAGCTGCTATGAGTTTGTTGATTTTTTTTTTTTTTGCCGTTTCTTTCACTCCAGCAGCGGCGAAAGCTCGTAGGTTTTCCCTATTTTTCCCTGTTTGGTTTTCTTTTCATACCCGAGATTTACCATGTCTATCACCCCAGATGTGTCCACCGTGAGACTGGACGAAGTGGAGCGGTGGTCAGTATGTGTTCTGGAGGATATTCTGTTGCAGGATTGAACCTCCTGTACTCCCGAGGCAGCCCGAGAGTGTCTGGAGGGTGTGGCGCAGGTTCTTGAGGCATGCCCCAGCCTGTGGGATCACCCAGAGCTCACAGACCTACTCCTCTCCATATTTCTTCTTCAACCAATGAGTAATGAGCCCTGGGGATCAGCTCCGATGCCTGTGCCTGCACCAACGAAGAGCAAGTGCTTGCGTATACGGAAGCCTCCAGCCTCTTGTCGCTCTCTGGTGGCAGCTCCGCCTCCTCCTCTTGAGCTTTGGCCCGCTCCATCGGCCGAGGAGCTGGAGGAGCGCAGGCAGGTTTTACTGGCAGAGACTGACCTCCTCCTGGAAGTTAAGCCATGGCTCCTCCCGGATTTGGCTCAGGAGCTGGAGGAGATTTCACCAAGGGACCCGGAGTTTGAGCTGATGAGTGAGCGTCTCCTGACTCCGGAGCCTCTCCCTCTCCACCTTGAGCCTATGCCTCTGCCTTCTGTTCATCGCCGTTGTTCCAGGAAGTCCTGCCGGAAGATCGCTCCCACCTCTCAGTCGGCAGCTTCTCCTACACCAAGACAGAAGCCTCCCTTAGCAGTGCACCCTCCAAGTTTTCCTTCTCTGTTTGAATTGTCAGCCTCTTCCCTCTCTGCAGCTACTGTTCCTTGCTTCTCCTTGACGCCTCCTCCCGCTGCTGAGAGCTGAGTTGTTTTTTCCCTGGCTCCGCCCGAAACTGTGTTGGCAGGGGCGGCTCCTTCACATTCCTTAGAGGGGCCTATGACCATTGAAGTCATGGAGAAAGCCAATTTCCAACCAGCGGCAGCAGAAAACATCATGCCCCAGGAATACAGGCAAGTGGCTTTTCATTTTCTATTACCTACGTATGAATTATCTTGCCTGATTCCCGGTGGTGAGGCTCAGTCCCCGCAGCCCTGTGAGCTCTCACCACCTGCTGCAGCTCAAGACTTTTCACCTGCTCTCTCTGTGTCTCCTCCTGTGCCCCCTGAGTGTACACCGGCCCCAGGATTGAGCCGCCAGATGTTGGAAGAGCCTGCGGCTCTGGAGGACCTGGTTCCAGTCCCACAGCCATGCTCTAGATGGAGGGTGAGCGCTGAAACCAAACCGACGCCTGCGCCGATGGAAGAGCGGCCCTGGACTCCAGTTGAGCAGGATTCAGCACCAGCAGGAGATCCACCTCCTGTCACCACGCAGGGCGAGCGACCTGCGGGGGTCACCTCGCTGGGATACCCCAGGACTGAACTGACCACCATGCCTGCTGCAGGGGCCACCGCAGCAGAGCTGAAGTTGGACCTCCAGAGGGCCAGGCCCATAGAATCACCACCTGGATTGTCGGAGTCCTGGACGGCGGTGGAGATTGAGATCAGACAAGTGCACTCCTTTGTCTCTGTTGCTTCTCTTTTGGAGAAATCTTGCCTGGCTCTAGGTGGGGAGAGCCAAGTGCAGCCATCAGCTGCATCTGAGCTCACCTCACCGGACTCCACTGCCGCTGGTGACCCTGATCCTGTGTCTTTGCGTCTCCCGTCCAAGCTTTTCCCCAGGGTCACCGAGGATATTACACCTGTGCCAGATGTCTCCGTGGGTCCAGGCTTGCCGCCTGAGATCGCTGTGGGTCCAGCTCCCCCCGCTGAGGTTGTTGAGGACGCTCTGTCCCAGCCTGGGGCCTCAGTGGGTGCTGCTTTGGCCCAGTCCGGGAAATCTGTAGGTGCTGCTTCCCTTCCTGCTGATATCGTCACGGGTGCTCCGTCCCAGCCCGTGGCCTCCAAGGGTGCAGCTCTGGCCCAGTCTGAGCCCTCTGTGGGTGCTGCATCCCTTCCTGCTGAGGTCGTTGTGGGTGCCCCGTCCCAGCCCAGGGCCCCCAAGGGTGCAGCTCTGGCCCAGTCCAGGTCCACCGAGGGTGCAGCTCCGCTCCAGCCCAGAGCCACCGCGGGTGTAGCTCCACTCCAGCCCGGAGCCACCGCGAGTGCAACTTTGCTCCAGCCCAGATCCACTGCAGGTGCAGCTTTGCTCCAGCCTGGAGCCACCATAGTGCTGCTTTGCTCCAGCCTGGGGCCACTGCGGGTGCAACCTTGTCCCAATCCGGGACCACCATGGGTGCAGCCATGTCCCAGCCCAGGACCACTGCGGGTGCAACCTCGCTCCAGTCCGGAGCCACCGTGGATGCTACTATGTCCCAGTCCGGGACCACCAGGGGTGCTGCTGGCCAGTCCAAGGGTGTCGTGGTTCTCCCTCCTGTGCCAGACGCCATTGTGGTTCCCCTTCCTCTGCCTGACGTCTTCGTGGTTACCTCTCCTCTGCTGGATGCTGTTGTGGTTTCCTCTCCTTTGCCAGATGCCGTTGTGATTCCCTCTCCTCCATCTGACTTTGTATTGGTTCCCCGGACTCCTCCATCGTGCCCACTTCTTGCCCTTCCCATTGGGTATCCGCCTCCTGGACCACCTTTGCTATTCAGGTGGTTGAAAAACTCTGACAGACTGCCCGACAGATGGTGCCGCTGAGTGGGGTGGCCCACGTTCTCTGGGAGGCCACCTGACTCGTTCCATTGTGCCATCTGTCGGGCCTGGGACTCTGGTTGCCCGCCTGAACTGTCCAGCTCCTCAGTCCAGGGGGTTTAGGGGAGTTGAGAATTTTTCCTGGTGTTGGTCCTGAGCAGGGTTTGTTTCATTCCCTCCTGGCCTGTTCCCCCACCACCACCCCCCTGGGGTGGGTTATTGTTGTGCTCCTCTTGGGAGGGGAAGGGTCCTTCTTTTTCTTTTGATGTTACCTGGGGTGTCTGGCATCCACCCCTTGAGAGGGGGCTCTGTCATGAGCCGAGAGCTGGAGTTTTCTGCTAGGCTCGGTCTCATGGCTTTTTCAGTATATTTACATGTTTGTTGTATTTTATGGGGGTTTTTTTGGGGGGGGGGGTTCTGTATTTGTGTACTGTTTGCCATTTTCCTGTTTGTGTTCTAGTTTTGTTACACTTTTATTTTGTATTAATTTATATTTATGTTTTTGTCTGCTTGGGTTGATATTTTATTCCTTATATCTTCACTGTTGTTCTTTTGCTAGTTGACAGCTGTCAGTGGCGTGGTGCTCCGTGTGGGCATTGCCCTGTCAGCTGTCATCTTCGGTTTGCTCTTCTCTCACTGCCCCCAGCTGGTCCTAATTATGTTTCATTGCTTTCTCCTGCCCGCTCAGATAACCCACACCTGTCACTGATTTTGTTTCAGGTTCAAGGTTCAAAGGCTTTATTATCATGTGCACAGTTAAGAAATGCTACATTTCCTGAGCAATGAAATTCTTACTTTGCTCTCCGAACGAATGCCAAGTTAAAGGTACAGAAACAACAATTCTAAGAGGTCATGACACACTAACAAACAACAAAACACAGCATCCGGGTCACTACAACAGGTGGCAGTGGAGCTTGGCGGGGAGAGCCCAGAAGCAGAGGGTAGCTGCAACCGGGTCCCCCCACTAAGAGCTAGGCAAGACCTCTCTAAAATAGATGTTAAAAATACAAAGAAGAGGACTTGCCTAAGCTCTTGCGCTACTGCTGACGAGGACTCCGGTGGCTCTACTGCTGAAGCCCAAGCAGCAGGCGTGGTGGCAGATGAAGCAGGGGTGATGACAGGCAAGGCTGAAGACATGGCGACAGGCAAAATTGCAGGCATACAGCTGCTTGGAACCCACATGTAGAGGTCGCAGCTGCAGGCATGATGACAGGCGGAGTAGCCAACTTGTTGACAAGCAGAGCTGCAGGCTTGTTGACAGGCAGAGCTTCAGACTTGATGACCAGTAGAGAATCAGGCTGGGAGTCTACAGCTGCTTGGAACCCATATGTGTTCATGTGTGTAGGGGGTGGCTGTGGTGCAGGTGTAGTGCGGCCGACTACTGATCGGAAAGTCAGGGGTTGGATTCCCACTCTGTCTGCGGTCTGCATGTCGAAGTGTGCTTGAGCAAGACACAACCCCCAGTTGCTCCTGGTGGGTCAGGCCAGTGCCTGTGTATGGCAGCTCTGCTGCCATCAGTGTGTGAATGTGTCTGTGAATGGGTGGATAGCAGGATCTGTAAAGCACTTTGGTCATCTAAAGATGAGAAAAAGTGCGATATAAGTGAATGCCATTTATCATATGTGGAGGGTGCAGCTGCAGGCGTGCTGACAGGTGAAGAGGCAGCTGCTGACAGGACCCCAGACATGATGCTTGGGAGAAGGTAGAGGGGAGACACAGATGAGGATGATTGGACGTAAGCAGCAGCAGATGTAACTGCAGAGGGCGGTAGAAAGAGCTCAGCAGTGATGGTAGGTGGCTGTCCCTGAGCCCTCTTCCTGGGAACAAGGCAAGACTTTTCATTTATTGGAGGTAAAAAATGAGAAGATACTTGCCATTGTTCCTGTTCTGCTGCTGCTGAAGAGTCAGGCAATCCCTCCCGGGAGGTGACGGAGATCATCTGACAAGGCGCCGCTGCATGATAGTGAGGTGCAGTGTCAAGGACAGGGAGACCAGGAGTGCCTCCGCCGGAGTTGAAAAGCCAGGCTGCTGTGTCTGGTCTACTCATCCCTGGGACTATGTTCGGTGTCGTTTTTTCCCAGAGCCCAGCTGCGCTCTGGCACACTCATGTAAGTCCTCCTTTTCCCCAATTCACATTTCTTGTTTCCCCCAGCGGCCAGTTTACCCTGGGGCGTGAAGTGAACTTTTTCTCGTAGCCAACCTGACTCTACTGAACCAGGCTCCTCTGTTGTGTAGCTTATTATTTTGGATTACTTATGTTGGACACCTTTTGTATTATTGACTCTTTGTTAATAAAACACACGCTTCACCTGCAAGTGGGCTCGTCTCTTTTCATTTGTGCCGCTGCGTAAAAGCGCACGTTCATGACACACTTGGGTTCCGCAGCAGGACAGTGATCAAAAACACACCACCAAGTCCACCTCTGAATGGCTTAAGAAAAACACAAAATGAAGAGAGGAGTGGCCTAGTCAAAGTCCTGACCTGAATCCCATTGAGATGCTGTGGCATCACCTTAAAAAGGCGGTTCATGCTCGAAAACCCTCCAATGCGGCTGAATTACAACAATTCTTCAAAGATGAGTGGGCCAAAATTCCTCCACAGCGCTGTAAAAGACTAATTGCCAGTTACTGGAAATGCTTGATTTCAGTTGTTGCTGCTAAGGGTGGCCCAACCAGTTATTGGGTTTAGGGGGCAATCACTTTTTTACACAGGGCCATGTAGGTTTGGATTTTTTTTTCCCTTAATAATAAACACCTTCGTTTAAAAACTCCATTTTGTGTTTACTTGTGTTATCTTTGTCTATTATTTAAATTTGTTTGATGATCTGAAACATTTAAGTGTGACAAACATACAAAAAAATGAGAAATCAGGAAGGAGGCAAACACTTTCACAACACTGTAAATCAAGTTCTTCTTCTTCTTCTTCTTCTTCTTCTTCTTCTTCTTCTTCTTCCAAAAGAATAACTTATCGACAGGCTTCCACTGAGACCATTCTGATGAGGCTTCGCTCAGTGGTAGATGGATCACTTGAAAGGCCAGATGAATGTCTTCAGGTCGTGTGTTAGGTTTTTGATTTTGCTGATGTTCTCCTCTTTCTAAAGGGCATTAATTTAAGATACTGTTCATCTGTTGTAGATGGTTTCTTATGCCTGGCTAGTCTTCTTTTGTCCTCCATTTGTCCAATTTTGTGGAAAAAAACTGAGGAAACTGGACAGCGTTCAGGAACAAAGAGGTGGCAAAAAAGTTTAAAAATGGTAAATGTCCAAAGAAAGACTTTGAAAGACCTTAAGAAATCCTTGACAACTATTGGTCAAGACAACTTTAAAAAAAATACAAGTCATTCAAATTGGAAGCAAAATATAAAGAAATAAGGTGTTCCCTATAGATTTTTGCACTGTACTGTATTTTCAATCAAGTCAGATGTAGTAAATGAATTCTAAACAGCAACAACTTTGCTCTTTAAGAAGCATAATGTGTGTGTGTGTGTGTGTGTGTGTGTGTGTGTGTGTGTGTGTATATAGATATATAGATAGATAGATAGATAGACAGAGAGAGAGAGAGAGAGACACACACACACATATATATAAATTAGTCAGCATAATATGCATATCATGATTATTATTTTTAATCAGCTGTTAGCAGGTTTTTTGAAATTTTTGAAATTTGGTGTTTTGGTGAAGAAAATTGTTGTGATTGTGAGTGTGAAGGTTCCATTCAGTGTATTCTTTAGGGTAGTACAGTGGGGCAAAAAAGTATTTAGTCAGCCACCAATTGTGCAAGTTCTCCCACTTAAAAGATAAGAGAGGTCTCCAATTTTCATCATAGGTATACCTCAACTATGAGAGACAAAATGAGAAAAAAAAAATCCAGAAAATCACATTGAATGATTTTTAATGAATTAATTGGTAAATTCCTCAGTAAAATAAGTATTTGGTCACCTACAAACAAGCAAGATTTCTGGCTCTCACAGACCTGTAACTTCTTCTTTAAGAGGCTCCTCTGTCCTCCACTCGTTACCTGTATTAGTGGCACCTGTTTGAACTCGTTATCAGTATAAAAGACACCTGTCCACAACCTCAAACAGTCAGACTCCAAACTCCACTATGGCCAAGACCAAAGAGCTGTCAAAGGACAGCAAAAACAAAATTGTAGACCTGCACCAGGCTGGGAAGACTGAATCTGCAATAGGTAAGCAGCTTGGTGTGAAGAAATCAACTGTGGGAGCAATTATTAGAAAATGGAAGACATACAAAACCACTGATAATCTCCCTCCATCTGGGGCTCCACGCGAGATCTCACCCCGTGGGGTCAAAATGATCACGAGAACGGTGAGCAAAAATCCCAGAACCACACGGGGGATCTAGTGAATGACCTGCAGAGAGCCGGGAATAAAAGTAACAAAGGCTACCATCAGTAACACACTACGCCGCCAGGGACTCAAATCTTGCAGTGCCAGACGTGTCCCCCTGCTTAAGTCAGTACATGTCCAGGCCTGTCTGAAGTTTGCTAGAGAGCATTTGGATGATCCAGAAGAGGATTGGGAGAATGTCATATGGTCAGATGAAACCAAAATAGAACTTTTTGGTAAAAACTCAACTTGTCATGTTTGGAGGAAAATGAACACCATACCTACTGTGAAGCATGGGGGTGGAAACATCATACTTTGGGGCTGTTTTTCTGCAAAGGGACCAGGATAACTGATCCGTGTAAAGGAAAGAATGAATGGGGCCATATATCGTGAGATTTTGAGTGAAAACCTCCTTCCATCAGCAAGGGCATTGAAGATGAAACATGGCTGGGTCTTTCAGCATAACGATGATCTCAAACACACTGCCCGGGCAATGAAGGAGTGGCTTCGTAAGAAACATTTCAAGGTCCTGGAGTGGCCTAGCCAGTCTCCAGATCTCAACCCCATAGAAAATCTTTGGAGGGAGTTGAATGTCCGTGTTGCCCAGCGACAGCCCCAAAACATCACTGCTCTAGAGGAGATCTGCATGGAGGAATGGGCCAAAATACCAGCAACAGTGTGTGAAAACCTTGTGAAGACTTACAGAAAACGTTTGACCTCTGTCATTGCCAACAAAGGGTATATAACAAAGTATTGAGATGAACTTTTGTTATTGACCAAATACTTATTTTACCGAGGAATTTACCAATTAATTCATTAAAAATCCTTCAGTGTGATTTTCTGGATTTTTTTTTTCTCATTTTGTCTCTCATAGTTGAGGTATACCTATGATGAAAATTGGAGACCTCTCTCATCTTTTAAGTGGAAGAACTTGCACAATTGGTGGCTGACTAAATACTTTTTTTCCCCACTGTATGTCATGGAGCGGCAAATGTAGACGAATGTGATGATTTTTGGATTCGCCATCTTTTCTGGAGAATCTTCACGAACATCAGGGTTCACCTCTGTCATTTGCAACAGTTTACAACATTTACTGACCTTTAAAAACCATTTGCAACATTGATGTAAGTGTTTGCAGGAGTGTTTGTGAAAGCAGCTGGTGCACATTAACAACAGTGTTTACAATGATTAGCAACTATTTACAACTCTTTTGCCCCTGTTTGAGAACATTTGAGACCTTTGCCAACTCCAGGTAAAATACCAAGTGAATATCAGGTAAATCTTGCATCCAGCCAGATAAAACAGGGTGTACAAACCCTCCCCAGCATTTACAGTATTTTCTCCTGACCACTGTGGAAGACAGACGCCTGTTGAACCTATACAGAACAGATATTGAAAAACATCAAATAGTGCAATGCCTTAGACAAGGTATGAATACATTAGATATTTCACAAAAAATTAAGTGTGATCATCGTACTGTGATGAAATTTGTGGCTGATTCAGAGCACAGACAGGTTTGTGCAGATAAAGGCATAACGAGGAAGGGTTCTGCCAGACAAATTCATTGGATTAAGAGAGCAGCTGCTAAAATGCCATTGCAAAGCAGCAAACAGGTATTTGAAGCTGCTGGTGCCTTTGGAGTCCCACAAACCTCAAGGTGTAGGATCCTCCAGAGGCTTGCAGTTGTGCATAAACCTGCTGTTCGGGAACCCCTAACCAATGCTCATTAGGGGTGGGAATCGTGAGGGACCTCGCGATTCAATTTGCTCTAACGCTCTAACAGTTGATGACTTGAAAATTATACCGACTGTCATTTGCATCGACTATTTAGGAAAAGCAGAGACAAATATCTTTTGCATAATAATTTGGAGCGTGGTGTATAAGGTTAAAACCCACAAACACTGTATGGGCCCTTTAAGGGGAGTCTTATCTGGAAGCTACATAAAACTAGTAGTTTTTGCTCAACAGAGATTACACCAGCTTTTAAAGAAGCTTTAGTTATTCCTCTGTGGAGCTTTTCCTTAATCACCCCTTGAAAATCTTAAAGGTTAAAATAGCATTTTTCTACTGGAGCTGACAAGACCTGGGGTCACTTAATCTCAAGAACAGTTTATGCACTGATGCGCAAATTTATTAGGAAAAACACAGCCTGAAGTATTCCCGAGATGTAAGTATTCCTTCAGTGTCAGCCCTGTGGCAAGTAGGCATTGTGGGTGGAAATGCAGAAGTTGGTTGCTGTCAGAACACATCTTTGTCTGAAGTCACACAAAAGCATCCATTCATCCGTCCATCCAAAAAGGTTGTTTTACACGAATGATCATATAAAGGCTGAGTTTATAATAATAATAATGCATCAGATTTATATAGCGCTTTATCATAGACACTCAAAGACGCTTTACAAGTAGATACATTATTCATTCACTCCAGACAGACAATGGTAAGCTACTACTGTAGCCACACCTGCCCTGGGGCAGGCTGACGGAAACGTAGCTGCCAATCCGCGCCAATGGCCTCTCCGGCCACCACCGAACATTTTTACACATTCATACCCAGTGTTATGGGCACTGGAGGCAATGCGGATGAAGTGTCATGCCCAGGGACACAACGGCAGGATATCTGGGGAGAGCGGGATTCGAACCACCAACCATCGGGTTATTAGACGACCTGCTCTACCTCCTGAGCCACTGCCGCCCCAAAGTTTGAACCAGACTCTCATATTTCTGAAGGTTGATGCCATCTTTCCTCTGTCAGTATTTAGATTTCACCAAACAACATAGCACTTGCAAAAGGGAGTGTGGTAAACAACAGAAAATAAGTCTCCATCCATTTGTCTCTTTCGCAATACATTGCAATAGCAGTTGCAAAGCATTGTAATAGAACATAGATATTTAAAGGGTGACAACTATCAAGTATTCTGCATATTCAGACAATAGATTTTTGTTAATAGAGATGTCTCTTTAGGGTGGATGGGAAATTATTATTTATTATGAAATAATTACTATTTTTTTTATAAAATATATGCTGTATATGTTTTCAAATTTACTCCACATGTCCATTTCTCTTTATTCACTATATGTGCAGTGTCAGTACATATAACTCGATGGTCTATCCTCCTGTCTCCTCTGGCTGCAGTGTTTGTTATTTGATCCAGCCAGCCGTAATCACACCAACAGTGTCACAGGAAAATGTTGTCTCAGCAGGACAAGGAATTAAGGGACATCAACTTCAAAACAGCTAACAACAGGATATTAAAATGAACATTTATGTAAGAGAAGATTAAGAATGACATTTTTATGTATGCTTTTAATTTACCGCTTGCTCTGTGATATTATTTATAGCAGGCATTTTGAGTCAGCGTGTTCTTGAAATGGTACCAAATTAATGTAAACGTGGGTTATTTTGTGAAGGGGAGGCATGTGTATAAATTCAGATTCACTTGTACTCACGTGTATAGAGTACAAACATAGCTACGGGGTGACAGAGAGAGGTGCAGATTATTCAGACTGTTGGAACCCTTAATGCTTCCTCAGTTTGTTTGCTTTTGAATAGTTTAGATCCGAAAATGACGAGGGCTGTACCCAAATATTTGTTTGTTACATTGATATTTGGTTTTCAAATTTGACATTCAGATATTCAGCTGTTTTCCCTCTTAACTGCTTGGTTTTAATGAATGTAAATTAACTAAAGGAAAATTCAGTAAAAAAAAGTTTCAAATTTAAAGACAAGCTGCAAATTTATGATTAAAGCAGTTGCAAATTTACATGAAAAAGTCCCACATTTGTTATTATAGTCACTGATGCAGTACACTGAGGGGAAAAGAATATTTGGATATTCACTCTGGATCACTCCTGAATATTTGGAGCCCCAAAACTGGTTTAAGGGACAGCCCTACAAGTGAAGTGACCACATGCCATCCTCACAAGTTGAGAGAATAGCACCATGTTTTGTTGTTTGAGTTTAAATACTGTTGATAAATCTGACCTTGTGCCAACACAACTGGTTGTGGTTTCACTGCTAACAATAAAAAATAAACTGCATGGTTTAATTACTCTATACATAAATGTAAACTTATTTCTGGTTATGTTTTACACAGAGAGCCTGCTTACTTCGTTGCATTAGCCTTGTACTTTTGCTATTGTAATTTCATGGTCAGTGTGGCACAACTATGTTATTATTAGTGGCTGCGTTGCGAAACTGATCCACAGCAGTAGCAGCAGCAGTGTCCTAGAAAGTATGTTTGTCAGTTCAGTTACAGCAGAAATAAGATGCTTCTCACCTCTGAGAGCTTAATGCCAGTGGTTGCTATGTTAAAAATGTGGACAGTATCAGCTGACTGAGTCACATTGAGAGGTGGTTTTGAAAAAAAGTTATTTTTTGAAGAGAAAACAGGCTTTTCCTGTGAGTAAGCTGTAGGGGTGCACCAATTTATTGGCTTAATATCAATATTGGTAGATATTCATATTGTCCTATCAGTAGTATTGCAGTACTCAAGATCGATCGGTCTTGATCTTGGGACCACATTGTCAAGGTCTCAGCCTCACCTTGGAATCAGAACTATTTTTACTCTGTCTTGTCTCAGTCTCAGAGAAAATGGGCTTGGGATTTTAAATCAAGACCATTCAAGATCAGGACTTGTTTATTTGTCTGTTAAGTTAGTATGATTGGAAAGAAATATTCCCCTTAAATGCCTTAAATCATTTGCACATTTTTTTTTCCACAATATCTTTATTGAACCTTTTTTTTTTTTTAAACAAACATGATACAGTCAAACACTAACACTAAAGTACTACAAAAAAAAAAAAATGCACTAAAAAACACCAACAACCACCAACAAAATCAAATCTTCAACAATGCTCCTCTGTTTAGTCTAGACAATCCAACACATAAGTATACATATTGTGTTCACCAGTTTGGAATTTACAAGGTCCACACATATCATTCACCTTCTTCTTCAAGAGTTATGTTTAAATTTTTTACATAATCAATAAAAGGTCTCCATATATTCTCAAACACAATTTCCTTTGATTTCAGTATATATGTTATTCTTTCTAATGGAAGGTTTGTTAACATCTGTCTTAACCACTGAGTCACATCTGGTCTATGAGTCTTTTTCCATAATAGTGCAATACATTTTTTGGCATTAAGCAAACTGAGGTCTATGAATGTTCTTTCACTTTTATTAAAATTATGCTTTTCTGGGTACAGACCCAACAAAAACAGTTTAGGATTCAGTATGATTTGTTTTGAGATTATTTTTTCAATTGTTACCCTCACCTCTTCCCAAAACATTCTTATTAATCTACATTCCCATACACAATGAAATAGAGTTCCTTTACTTTCCATACATTTTGTGCACGTATCTGGTATATTTTTGTTATATCTATTTAACTCCTCCGGTGTAACATACATCCGCATTAACCATTTGAAATGTATCAATTTAAGGCGTACATTTATTGATTTGGTTTGAGCTTCTGTACAAGCCAATTCCCATTGTTCCTCCGAAATTTCAGTTTGCAGATCTTCTTTCCAGTAGTTTAATCTTTTCAGTGAATTTTCACTTGAAAATAGTGTCAATGAGTTATAAAACTCTGAAATAATACCCTTTCTTTTACTATCTTTCATCAACATTTTTTCCAAGGATGAATAGATAGGTCGAGTGAGAGCTTTATTTTGATTTGATCGAATAAAGTTTCTAAGTTGAAGATATTTAAAAAAATGTGTTCTATTGAGATTAAATTTGATCCTTGACATAACGCACGGCTCAGGAGACGCACACACACAGGCTTAGAGTAGTTCAAAGAGTTTATTAACAGCAGGAGTGAATGAGTGTGTGTCTGCGGGATGTAAATGTGTTGGTGATGGTGTCTGCTCCAGGCACAGAGGCAGGTGACCGTTCAGCCGAGCAACCCTATGGAGAGAGCACAGGGAGAGGGTGAC
Source organism: Pholidichthys leucotaenia (assembly GCA_020510985.1). Lineage (NCBI taxonomy): Eukaryota > Metazoa > Chordata > Actinopteri > Cichliformes > Pholidichthyidae > Pholidichthys > Pholidichthys leucotaenia. Next base: position 153,880,377 of record CM035838.1, read on the forward strand.
GGGCATACACCAACACAGGAGGGATTTATGGCGAGAGAAGGACTTACTTGGTGGGTCAGGACAGCTGGCACAGCAAGGGGGCGAAGCCCGGAAGACAGCCACCTGGAGAGCTCTGTACAGCAGCGAGGATTGGGCGATGGAGTGGAGATGTCCGCCGCTGGGGAATCCACCTGTGCACAGGGGAGAAGACTGAAGAAAAGAGGTAAGCGATCTTCTTACCAAAATGGTGACGCTGAAGGGAAGTATGCTCACAACGGTGAGGGACGAAGTCTGACGGCTTCAGGCCGAGCCTCCGGGCGAGACGGCCTTTATCCCTCGCCGCTGATGATTGTCAGGTGCGTGAGCAGGTGGCGCCGCTGATGAATGGCGCGGCGTGACAGTACTCCCCCCTCTAGCAGCGCCTCCTGGCGATGGCCTATCCGGGTGCGCTCGGTGGAAGTCCGCGATGAGCGATGGGTCCAACACAAACGACGGGGGCACCCATTGTCGATGCTCGGGCCCATAGCCCTCCCAGTCCACCAGGTATTGCAACCCACGACCTCGGCGCCGGGAGTCCAGGATGGAGGAGACGGACCAGGCCGGATGGCCACCAATCATCCGGGGCGCGGGTTGCGCTGCAGGAGGAGGGCAAAGGGGGTCAGTGACTGCCAGTTTCACCTTCGACACATGGAAAGTGGAATGGATGCGGAGGGAGGGGGGAATAGCCACGCGCACAGCCACCGGGTTGATGATCCGGGTGATGGGAAAGGGACCCATGAATCGCTGTGCCAGCTTCCTCCTCTCGCCTTTTAATGTGACGTCCTGGGTAGACACATACACGAGTTGCCCAACTCTGTACGCCGGGGCAGGTCTTCTGTGCCGGTCCGCCACGGTCCTGTTGCGCTCCGCCGTGCGTAAAAGCGCATGACGCGCGGCAGCCCAGGTGGAGCGGAACTGCCTAAGGTGCGCCCTAACAGAGGGGACAGTCACCTCGTTCTCCTGCGCTGGAAACAGCGGGGGGTCGTAACCCAGGGACGCCTTGAAGGGGGACATCCCCGTTGCAGAAGAGCGGGCGGTGTTGTGGGCATACTCCACCCAGGCGAGATGGTTGCTCCAGGACGTCGGCTTGGATCTAGTAACACAGCGGAGCGCAGCCTCCAGCTCCTGATTGGTCCTCTCACACTGCCCGTTAGACTGGGGGTGATGGCCGGAGGAGAGGCTCACCTTGGCTCCGATGGCGTTACAAAAGGATCTCCAAACCTCGGATGAAAATTGGGGGCCCCGGTCCGAGACCACGTCCACCGGAATCCCGTGCAGCCTGACCACGTGTTGGACGAGGAGGCCCGCCGTCTCCAGGGCAGTAGGGAGACCTCGCAGGGGAACGAAGTGCGCCGCCTTGGAGAAACGGTCCACAATGGTCAGGACGGTGTCAAAGGAGTTGGAAACGGGGAGTCCGGTGACGAAGTCCAGTGCGATGTGCGACCAGGGCCTGCCGGGGACGGGCAGAGGCTGGAGCAGACCCGCTGGGGGGGCATTTCCCGACTTGCTGGTGGCACAGATAGGGCAAGCCCGGGCGTAGCGGGCTGCATCCCTCCGCAGGCCTGGCCACCAAAAGGACCGCTGGAGGAGGCTGATCATCCGAGAGGTGCCGGGATGACAGGTGAGCCGGGAGGTGTGGAGCCAGTGGATGACCTCTCCTCGGACCGCAGATGGGACGAACAGTCTTCCCTCCGGTCCGCCGCCAGGATCAGGTTCCACCTCCTGCGCCTTCCGGATCTTGTCTTCAATGTCCCAAGAGATGGCACCGAGGACGCACGACCTGGGCAGGATAGTGTGGGGCGTCTCCTCAGCCTCCACGGGGGTGAACTGCCTAGAGAGGGCGTCAGGCAGGCCGTTTTTGGAGCCCGGCCTGAAGGTGATTGAGAAGCGGAACCTGGCGAAGAACAAAGACCAGCGCGCCTGGCGGGCATTCAGGCGCTTGGCAGATCGTAAATACTCTAAGTTCTTGTGGTCCGTCAGGACCACAAACGGCAGGTCCGCCCCCTCTAGCCAGTGGCGCCACTCCTGTAAGGCGAGTTTAATGGCCAGGAGCTCTCTGTCCCCCACATCGTAGTTCCTCTCCGCCGGGGACAGGCGCCGGGAGAAGAAGGCGCACGGCCGTTTGGCGCCATCGTCAGGTGACCGCTGGGATAACACTGCTCCCACTCCCGTGTCCGATGCGTCCACCTCCACAATGCACTGCAGCGCGGGGTCGACCTGGCGAAGGACCCGGGAGGAGGAGAACTCCGCCTTCAGCGCCCTAAAGGCAGCAGCGACCTCTTCAGTCCACCGGAACGGGACCTTCGGGGACGTGAGGCGGGTCAGCGGTCCGACGATCGAGCTGAAATTTGGGACAAAGCGGCGGTAAAAATTGGCGAAGCCAACAAACTGTTGCACCTGCTTCCGGGATGCGGGAGTAGGCCACTCCACCACCGCCTTCACCTTCTCTGGGTCTGGGAGCACCTGATCTTGAGCGATGATGAATCCCAGGAAGGATGTGGTCCTAGCGTAGAATTCGCATTTCTCAGCCTTCACGTACAGACGATTCTCCAGCAGTCTTTGGAGGACCCGCCTCACATGGACCTGGTGCTCGTCCCTGGACCTGGAGAAGATAAGGATGTCATCCAGGTAGACGAACACAAAAAGGCCGATGAAATCCCGGAGGACGTCATTAATGAGGCGCTGAAAGACGGCAGGAGCGTTGGTCAGCCCGAACGGCATGACGAGATACTCAAAGTGGCCGTTCGGGGTACGGAAGGCTGTCTTCCATTCATCTCCCTCCCGGATCCGGACGAGGTGGTAAGCGCTGCGTAAATCCAGCTTGGTAAACCAGGTCGCCCCCTGGAGGGAGTGAAAGGCAGTGTCCATGAGGGGCAGGGTGTAACGGTCCCTCTCAGTTATGTCATTCAGCGCTCGGTAGTCTATGCAGGGACGGAGGGATCCGTCCTTTTTCCCGACAAAGAAAAACCCTGCCCCCACGGGTGACGACGATGGGCGAATAATCCCAGCGCTCAGAGATTCCTTCAGGTATGTATTCATGGTCTCCTTCTCCGGCGCCGACAGGCTGTAGAGCCGACCAGATGGCAGGGGAGCCCCCTGGCGGAGGTTGATGGCACAGTCATATGGTCGATGCGGGGGAAGAGACATAGCTTTCGATTTGCTAAATACCATACCCAGGTCGTGAAATTCTGGAGGCACCAGTGACAGGTCCGGAGGTGCTGTATCCGCCACAGGGGGAGCCGCGGATGGGGAGCAGGCAGCGGACTGAAGGCAGGTGCCCATACAGAAGGTACTCCATGCCGATACCCCAGCGGACCTCCAGTCCAGGACAGGGTTGTGGAGGCGTAGCCAGGGATACCCCAGGATGACGGGCGACACAGAGTTGGGCAGGACGTAAAATACCATCTCCTCCCGGTGGTTCCCTGAGATGATGACTGGGACAGGCATGGTTTGGTGAGAAACTCTCCCAAGGGAGGCACGGGAGAGATGGACCAGGGAGATGGGGTGTTTTAATGCCCGACAGCGGATGCCCAATCGGGTTGCCAGGCCTTGTGAAATGAAGCTGCCCTCTGCGCCCGAATCCACCAGTGCGTGGGTGAGGTGCCCAGTGGGATTGTGGCAAAAACGGATGGGCAGCTTTAATTGAGTGAGAGAGTCTAACCGGTTGGGATCCGCGAGGCTCCCTACAGCGATTCGCGGACCCCGCCGACTGGCTTTCCGCGGGCAACGCTCCACAGTGTGTTGGTCACCTCCGCAATACATGCAGAGGCCCAACTCACGGCGGCGTTGTTTCTCCGCAGGGGAAAGCTTGGTCCAGCCCGTCACCATCGGCTCCGACTCCTCGGGGCACAATGCTGGCGGCGCCGCCAGGGGGCGAGCTTGGAACAGGTGCGGCGAGACTCCACGAGGGCGAGAAGAAGAAGACTTCCGCCCCGAGGAGCGCTCGCGCAGCCTGTTATCCAAACTTATCGCTAAGGATGTCAGCTCCGCTAGCGTCCCAGGGATATCCCGTCCAGCCAGTTCATCCCTCAGATCACTATTGAGGCTGCGGAGGAACAGGCCACAGAGGGAGCGTTCCTCCCAGCCCAATTCCTCCGCCGCTACCCGGAAGTCGACCGAGTAGTCCGCTGCCGACCGGCCTCCCTGCTGGAGAGCGAGGAGCCGATCGACCTGGACCGTCTCGGTTTGAGAATGGTCAAAGACCTCCAGAAAGCGCCTCACGAACTGGTCATAGGTGAGGGTGGCATAACTGGGCCTCGCCATTACGGCGTAGGTCCAAGTTAACGCACGCCCCTCCAGAAGATTCCCTATGTAACCAATCCGACTGTGATCCGAGGGAAAATCTCCGGGCACACGGTGGAACACGGACTCACACTGCATAATGAACCCCCGCGCTCCGCCGAGCTTACCGCTAAAGCGGGCGGGGGTCGGAATCGGTGTGAGCCGAACCGGTGCCACCGGAGCCGGCTGGACGGCCGCTGGAACAGCAGGAGCCGCGCCACCCTGACGAGCCGGGGGGGAACGGCTGTTGAGGATCCAAGCGGCCCAACCGGTTAGTTAAATTCAATAATTGATTAAAGATCACCTGTTGTTGATAAGCTATTTGATCCACTCTAGCCTCGAGAGTGGAAAACCGGTGTGCGAGCCCGCCGTCCGCCGAGCCGCTCTGCTGAAGCCGTACTGACATAACGCACGGCTCAGGAGACGCACACACACAGGCTTAGAGTAGTTCAAAGAGTTTATTAACAGCAGGAGTGAATGAGTGTGTGTCTGCGGGATGTAAATGTGTTGGTGATGGTGTCTGCTCCAGGCACAGAGGCAGGTGACCGTTCAGCCGAGCAACCCTATGGAGAGAGCACAGGGAGAGGGTGACGGGCATACACCAACACAGGAGGGATTTATGGCGAGAGAAGGACTTACTTGGTGGGTCAGGACAGCTGGCACAGCAAGGGGGCGAAGCCCGGAAGACAGCCACCTGGAGAGCTCTGTACAGCAGCGAGGATTGGGCGATGGAGTGGAGATGTCCGCCGCTGGGGAATCCACCTGTGCACAGGGGAGAAGACTGAAGAAAAGAGGTAAGCGATCTTCTTACCAAAATGGTGACGCTGAAGGGAAGTATGCTCACAACGGTGAGGGACGAAGTCTGACGGCTTCAGGCCGAGCCTCCGGGCGAGACGGCCTTTATCCCTCGCCGCTGATGATTGTCAGGTGCGTGAGCAGGTGGCGCCGCTGATGAATGGCGCGGCGTGACAATCCTCAACTCTTCAAAAGACATTATGTTTTCTGCACATGGCAAATATAAATCCTGAATCTTTTGTATCCCTTTTAAATTCCATACTTTAAATACAGCGTCCGCTCTCCCTGGTTTAAAATATTGATTACCCCATATTGGACTAAATTGTGACAATAACTGTGGTTCTTTTAAATAGTTTTTAGCTTCACACCATATTTTGATCATATGCTTTACAAATGGATTTTTAACTTGTTTTTGTAATTTTTTTGCCGAATCTGAGTATATGAATATGGGAAGAGGTAAAGGTAAATTGTATGATTCCATTTCAGTCCAGTGAGGGAGATCATTTGATGAAAAATAATATGTCATAGACCTCAGTTGTGCCGACCAATAATACAACATAAAATTTGGACATTTCAGACCTCCACGATCAAATGGTAAATATAATAAAGACAGACGTAATCTAGCCCTCCTGTTGTTCCATATAAATTCCACTAACTTTTTTTTAATTCTTGAGAATAAATCTAAAGGTGGTGGTAAGGGAATGTATTGAAATAAATAAAGTATTTTAGGTAAGATATTACTTTTAAGTATATTAATTCTCCCGATCATCGACATTGGTAGTGACATCCATCTCTGAAGTAACTCATCAATATCTGTCATTAAGGCTTCATAATTGACACTGGCGACTGATTCTAGCTTAGGCACAATTTGGATTCCTAAATATTTGAACTGATTTACAACATTGAATTGATTTACCTCAGGGGCTGGGTAATTTCTCTGGGTCTCATTTAGCATTAATATTGAAGATTTAGTTTTATTTATTTTATATCCTGATATTTCCCCGGAATTCTTTATTAAATTCAACAAGGTCGGAATTGATTTTTTAAGATTCGACATAAACAAAATTATGTCATCGGCATACAGGGAGATTTTATGTTCTGTTGGTCCAACTTTAATTCCATATATTTGTGACTGTAGACGTATCGCCATCGCTAAAGGTTCAATTGCCATAGTAAACAGTAAAGGTGAAAGTGGACAGCCTTGTCGACATCCTCTATTGATTTTTATTGATTTTGAAATATTGTTATTTGTTAGAATTTCTGCAGTAGCATTATTATATATTATCTGAACCCATTTTATGAAATTATTTCCAAGTCCAAACCTTTGTAAGACTTCAAAAAGAAAGGGCCATTCAACTCTATCAAAGGCTTTTTCGGCATCCAGTGATAAGAGAGCTGTATCCGGTGCTTCTTTATTAGAATAAATAATATTAAATAGTCTTCTTACATTATGGAAGCCTTGTCTTCCCTTTATAAAGCCATTCTGATCTCGATTAATAATATTTGGTAAAATTTCTTGTATTCGTCTTGCTAAAATTTTACAAATTATCTTAAGGTCGGCATTTAATAGGCTTATTGGTCTCATATTTTCACATTTATTAGAGGGCTTACCTGGTTTTGGCAACAGTATAATTAAGGCATTATTCATATATGATGGTAAATTACTATTTTGAAATGCTTCTAAAACCATTTCCAAAAAAGGTTTTGTTAATTTATTCTTAAATTTTTTATAAAGGTCAACTGGAAGACCATCTGGTCCTGCACTTTTTCCTGATTTCATATTATCAATGGCTAGTCCAACTTCTTCTTGACTAATTTTAGACTCCAGTATCTCCCTATTTTCATTTGGAATACACGGTATAAATAGTTCATTCAAAAACCCATGTAGTTTTGTTAAGTCAGATTCATTTTTGGTATCATATAATTTTTCATAGTAATCTCTAAAGGCTCTATTAATTTCTGAAGGATCTATAACTACCTGTCCGTTACTTATAATACTGGTAATTGGTGTTTTAGATTCTAATTGTTTAATCTGCCATGCCAATAACTTTCCTGATTTTTCACCTTGTTCATAAAAAGATTGTTTCAATCTTAGAAGACTCGAGGCAGCTGTATTCGCTGATTTTTTGTCATATTCAGCTCTCAAAATCAGTAATTCGTTCTCCAACCTTGGATCTCTTCCTGCATATACTCTTTCTTGAAGAATTTTTATTTTATGTTCCAATTGGACTCTCTCCTCTCGAGTCTTCTTAGATTTTGAACCTGTATAACTAATAATATGTCCCCTAATAAAAGCTTTGAAAGCCTCCCACTTTACACATGCTGATGTTTGTGTAGTATTGATATCAAAGAACTCATCTATCTGTTTTTCTATATACTTAACAAATTCCTCATCCTGAAGCCATTTATGCTGAAATTGCCATCTACCTGGTTCCTTTGTCAATTTCTTATCTACATACATTAGACAGCAGGGTGCATGATCAGAGATCACGATGTTATCATAAAAACAGTTTTGAATCTTGGACCTTAATTCTGTGGAGATCAAAAAATAATCTATACGTGAGAATGTCTTGTAGGTATTGGAATAACAAGAGTATGCTTTAACTTGTGGTTTCATTTCTCTCCATATATCTATCAATTTCAATTCTTTCATAAAATGATTAATGGTCATCCTACATCCATTGTGCGTACAGTCCAGTCCTGTTGATCTATCTATACCGGGATTCAATGTACAATTAAAATCCCCTGCTATTATATGTTGCCCTGTAAGTGATGATAAGATAAGAAATAAATTGGCAAAGAACTTTGATCATCTATATTGGGACCATATAAGTTCACCAAATTTATGTTTTCTAATAGCAAAGATCCTTGAATGATTACATATCTTCCAAATTTGTCTCCAATTACATTTTTCACTTGAAATGGGACTGATTTATGTATGAGAGTCATAACTCCCCTGGCTCGGGATGAAAATGATGAGGTGAAAACATTTCCTTGCCATCTACTCCTAATTCTTTTTACATCTTGCTCTATTAGATGAGTTTCTTGTAAAAACACAATTTTTGAACCCATGTCTTTTATTTTATTCATAACTTGTTTAAGTTTTTTTAAATTTTGTAGACCTCTGCAATTCCATGAAGTTAAATTAAGATTAACGCTTTGATTTATAATCAATAGGGAGTTTGGGATTACCTTGCAGTGTAAACATGCTCAAACAGAAAAGCAAAAAAAATGAGTGGTTGAACATTCACCCTACAAACTACACACAAACAAATTCCCCCTTCCCACATTTGTGGCAATCCCCCCAAAAGCAAAAGAAAAATTCCGTCTCCCGATATAGCCATCGACCGTTCCACACCCACGAGGATCAGCCAAAGCCACTCCTTCTTCATCCTCCCAATCACCCTAACTCTACTGCTTTTAATAACGTAACATTAACTCTCTTCCGTAATTTTCCAATTTAACTCCAAAATTTTTTTAGCAATTTTGTACTTTTTTTTTTTAATATGTAATACATTCTATATTTTGTAATCTTGTTATATGCTTCTAATCAGTTAAATGCTCAAATATTCTACCCTATATTCTGTTCATGCTTAGCTCCCACCAGTTTTAAGGTTTCTCCAGACCCCGCCGATGTCGCTCTGTTGCAGCTTGTCCTCCATCTTCTTCCTGAAGCTGTCCTTGCCTTCTCTGATCTTCCTCCTCAGCTCCCTCTGTACGGACTTCAGCATCTCCCTGTTCCCCGACCTGAAGATCCTCTTCTTCTCTCTCAGAAGTGTTTTTATCTCAGGGTTGATCCAGGGTTTGTTGTTCGAGCAACACCGTATGGTTTTGGTGGGTACGGTGTTGTCCACCCAGAAGCTGATGTAGTCCGTGATGGTGTGAGTGAGGCCATCGATGTCCTCACCATGTGGATCGCAGAGCTGCTCCCAGGCAGTGATTTCAAAACAGTCCTTTAGAGCGTCCATTGCCTCCTCAGACCATAACTTCACCGTGCGCATGACCGGAGGTTGTCTGTGTACTAAGGGTTTGTACACCGGCAGAAGAACCAAGTTGTGATCCGATCTCCCGAGTGGGGGGAGTGGTGATGAGGTGTACGCCTCCTTAGTATTTGCATAGAATAAGTCCAGTGTTTTATTGTCTCTAGTGTGGCATGTGACATACTGGGTGAACGTGGGTAGAATGGGGGACAGTGAAATATGGTTGAAATCACCTGAGATGAGGAGAAGAGCATCTGGGTGTTCTGTCTGCAGCCTGCCAGTTACTGAGTGGATGACGTCACGCGCTGTCCCAGCGTTCGCCGTCGGATTTGCATAAATAACAATGCAGATCACGTGTGAGTATTCCCTCGGGAGATATGTAGGCCGCATGCTAACAGCTAGCAACTCAATGTCTTTGCTACAATGCTGTTCCTTAATCGTGATATGTCCCGGTCTGCACCAGTTGTTATTGACATACATTATCACTCCTCCGCCCCTTGTCTTCCCACTGTCTGGTGTCCGGTCTGCCCGTATTACGTGAAAACCCTCCAGTTCGATGTTAGCATCTGTTGCTAGTTCTGTTAGCCACGTCTCAGTATATAGCATCAAACTACTCTCCCTAAAGACACTCGCATAGCGGGAGATAGCCGCTAGCTCATCAGTCTTACTGAGTAGAGATCGAACATTCCCCATAATAACGGATGGGAGGACGGGTCTGTACCTTACATTCCTCGCCCGCCGTCTTACTCCAGCTTGACACCCGTGCCGTTTCCATCTTATCTCTCCCGGTATGTCGAGTTTTTGCGTTAGCATCGTGGGCCAGTTAAGTGCTAACAGCTGGTCTCTATTGTACTGCCGCCTCCTGCTAGAAACAGTGACTCCGTCCGCTGGCTCAGGAGACATTTGGGCGATCTACGTGTTCGGATGGAATAAAGGTGACGCTGGATCAGAAAGATTGGCAAGAGAGCCAGAGATAGTAAACAGAAATAGGCAGAAATTGATCCACTGTTGCAAAAAAGGCAGCCTACTCGTGTGGCGCCGGAAGATTAGAAAAAAACACAGTGCTTATGGGAATTGTAGTGTCATAGTCTCACATTGCAGTAGGTTTATCAATTTAGCTGCCGTTTGAGAAAACTACAACTGGCCAAAGTGGCTAGTGGGTGTGGCTGTCTTACCGGCCACTTCTGAAATCCACCAGTCATTGACTGGTTAGCCGGTGTTAACGTCAAGCCCTGGTTGTAATGCTGTGTTGCTGACGTTTTTTTCATTTGCCTAGTACTTAACATTAGCAGCTGTTTAAGACCCTTTATGACAAAACTGTTGGCGACCTTAAAAACAGTGAGAACTGTTTTGAAACCTTTTACAAACCCTGACGAAACTCAAAAGGCTCAGCATTCGTGAACATTCCTCAGTATTCTCCACTCCATGAGATATTAGCTTGATTTTTGCTTGATTTTTGCCACGATTTCTCAGAAAAGTTGGCAAATCCAAAAGTCGCCATGCTCATCATCATTCGCTGCTCCATGGCATACTACCCTTAAAGCCTTGGCTATGGCATGCTCTGGTCTTGGTCTCGATTAGTGTGGTCTTGATTACAACACTACCTATCAGCAAATGCAGAGGCATTCAACATTGGCAGTTGTTGATATTTAACTGGTGTATGCTTTGTCATGTGAAAGGTTGTTTCATGCTACATTGTATAATTGATTTTGGGCTCATTCAAATATGGTGTCATAAAGGGATGAAATATTTTCAGAAGGTGCAATTGTTTCTTGTAATGTATGTTTCTTTGTTTCACTGGTATTTTAGAAGGACTAATTAACAATAAAAACAAGAATTTGGTATTGCCTATTGGCCACATTATTGTTTTAAAGATTATTGTCAACATAAAATTCCAGAATCTGTGCACTGCTAATGTTCTGCATATGGAGACCCTGATGTTTGTCCCTCAGATGTTTTTCTGTTGTAATGGATCGCTCATTAGCTGTGTTATGTGGCAACTGTGATCTATAATAGCGAGTGGTTTGCTCGGACTTGGAGTGAATGGTCCTTTGTGGGTTAGACACCTGCAGCGCTCATCCTCCTGCTGCTGAAGTGATTAACATGCACCTCCAACCTCTCCGGCCTTCCCACTCCACAGTCTTTCAGCCACTCACTCTGGCACTGATCCTTCGCCTTGGCACCTGTTCTACCTCACTCATCCTGCAAAGGCTATAACTCATGTCTTTATCTGGGCTGAGTCAACACATTGTGACTGCAGAATTGTGTTAGGATGGTACTGGCCAAATCTGTCAGGGGATTACGTTTTGAAACTTTTGTGAAAGTTAAAACCATAATGCCTTTCCTCAACAAAACTTTTAGAAAATATCTGTATCTTTTAGGACATTTTTTCACCTTTTTTAGATGATTTGAAAAAGGTGCAACTCCTCTGAATTTAGATAGATAGCTAGATAGATAGATAGATAGATAGATAGATAGATGTACTACAGCAGCATGACACACAGCATAATAGAAAAAGGAATTACCCAGGGAAAGTAAAAACTACCTACATAACTTTATGCCCCGTATGCAGGACTATCGGGTGCAGTGTGAAATGTGAGGTACCAATTACACTGCAAAGTGCAGTATGGCAGCATTGTTATGACCAGAATTCAACATTAGCATTATTGTACAGTGAGATGGCATGTGGCAGGAACGATTTCCTGTACCTGACCATTCGGCAGCAAAGCTGTAGCAGTCTGCTGGAGAAAGTGCTCCACTGTCTGTCCAGTGTATGGTGGAGGGGGTGATCAGGATTGTCCATGATGGATACCAGTTTGTTCAGTGTCCTCCTCTCCACCACATTCTCAAAAGTCTCCAGCCTGAGACCAGTTACAGAGCCAACCTTCTTGATAATCTTGTCAAGTCTGTTGGTGTCGCTGGATGTTCAATTTTATTTGGAATCGGCATTTAGTTGTTCATTTATTATATTTATATCTGCCTGGAAACCAGTGCATGCAGCTGTGCTATTGAACAATCTTTATGCTCCATTTTTTGACAGTTCTGCTTACCAAATAGCTCCGGTCTGTCCAGTTCAGTGTTTTCCTGTCCTCCATGTCATTTAAACAGAATATACCCTACTGTTGTGGGCTGCAGCCAGCAATGTTAGTCCTTGTTCTGCTTTGGACATCCAAACTGTAGGGTCATTCAGGTGTGAACTTGGAGCAGAATGAGAGTTTGTGTGTTTCAATGCAGAACTCATCAGAACTGCAAAGAGGAACCAGGCATCAAGTCACAAGCTGTTCTTTGGCAATATTGTGTCCTTCACAAGATTAGGAACTCACTATAAGAATCAGTTTATCAGTGCAAAGTGGAGTTGGGGCCCAACAAGTACTTCTGGGCCATGAAGTGGGTTTTTTGCCTGTAAAGTTGGGTGAGCCTTGGAAAAGCTGACTTAAAATTTGTACTTGATGTTAAGATGGCGGTGCCCATGGCCCTCGAGCCCCAGTAACCCTAAAATGGCCAGGGTACACTGGAACTTTGTTGCAACTTTTATGGGAATCCATGCATTGCTTTTAGTCTAGCCCTTCACCTAGAACCAATTTTTCTTGGGAGACCATACCAGGGGTGAGTTGCCCCCGACAGCGTAGCTCCTGGGATCATCAGGGCATGCAAAACCCTCCATCACAATAAGGTGGCTATCCACAGAGGGGGAAGGATGATGTACTACAGCAAAATTTGCCTGAAAACACCAGTAAATCATATTGCATTTTTGAATGTTGTAGAGTTGAACAGGATGTAAATTTTGCCACTCGAATTTGACTGCTCCAAGAAAAGAAACTCACCATTATCACACAGTTGTTTTATACAAAGTGGTCATATCAATATAGTTTCAACGATTCCTGCTTGTACTGAAAACTATACACACATAGGGCTGTGCGATATGACCAAAATTTCATATCCGGATATAAATATTCTTATATCCTGATAACAATATATATCTTGAGATACATTTTCTGTAAAGTCTATCGTTTAGATATAATAACCAAATAAAAATGTCCTTCTCTTGTTTTTACATTTTCAATTACATACTGAAAAAAACAATTGTACAAATTCATCTGTCACTTTTATACAATTTTTCCCCCTCATAATTTTGCTGTTTTTATTATAACATTGTATTTTTAATGTGCATATCATAAATTTGACTTTTATCTTCTAAATTATAGCATATGAATAAAACTTAACATATTAAGTTAAATATTTCCTGAGCTAGAGGAGAAGCGCAGTAGCTTAAAAAATATCAGTCTGGTTTTCTTCTGGTTTCCTTCACACCTGCTGGTTTGCTTCTGTGTAAAAATATTTCAGATTAGCCATGATCTGAAAATCAAAGGCACAAAAGGTAATGTAATAAAATACAACTTTATTCATTATTACTACTTGATTAACTAAAATGATTAGAAATTAAGTTGCATTAAGAGCCAACTTGTGTTATGACTGCCCCTCCAGGGCGAAGGATTGAACCCATGCGCAGGCTTTCTTCACTTTGGCATGATTTAATTAACAAAAGCAAACAGACGTGAACATGGAACTCAGCCAGAACATGAGTGTGCTAGCGTGAAGGTTGCCGTGCCGAAGGCAGCACACGACCTCTATAAATAAGGAAACAAATCAAGAACACCCATGAACAATCAATGACGATGTTTACATGGTCACGAGTAAACCGATTATAATCAGCTTTCTGGAGTTACCTGATTACTCAAACTGTCATATAAACAGAGGTTTATGAGAAAACAGATTAACACACCTAGGTTATTTGCCCAATAAACCGTTTACTCGGTGCATGTAAACACCATAAGCCGTTTATTACCTTTATCGGTTTACTCCAGTAATCTGTTTATTCGTGACCATGTAAACAGGGTCAATAATCAAGAAATCAAAAGCAGCTGTGAATAATTAACGAAGAAAAAACTCGTAATGAAAAACCGGAAGTTAGAAAAAGGCGCTGTCAGAAGAAAAGCCCAAACCCAAATCATGACAGGAATAAACATGATAACATAACCATGAGAACAATAATCATCAAACCCAAGCATAACTGTGATCATGATAAGCATAATACTAATAAACAGGACTATGACGAACTAAACCAAGACTAAGGTAAGGAGAATGACAAGACAGAACTCAGAAGATAATCATGGCAAACAGAAATAAATGGCAAATTCAAAGGAACATAAATGGGGACATGATCATGAAAATAAACACAATAACCAAACTGACCTGAGGTGAAGAAAACACAGTGAATAACAAAAATAAACTTAAAGCGTGAGCATGGTCCGCTGACCATGCTCAGAACCTGACAACTTGCTCCTCCAACACATTTTAATTAATTAATTTATTTTGTGTGTATGTGCCGCTATCACATGCTTTTGCAGTTTTAATATAATTTTTTCAGACAAAACTAAGAAACTCAGGAGTAATTTAAAGCAAAGAAACAATTTTCTAATACATTAATAATGTTTCCTATTAGCAACAACTTAGCATCATCATTTGGTATTTGCTGTTTTACAGTTATGAGAGTGAGATGGTGTTTACATTACTTACCTCCAATTAAAACGGTGTTAGAGGACTATCAAAAACAGCCCTACATCCCTGGCAAACAGAAGTAGCAGCTATTTGACCAAACCATTAGTCTGGAGTCAGCTGCTGTGCTGACCGCCGGAACTACCCATCTACACCTGTCGCACTACACGATGTGGGGGAGAGGTGGGCGCTGACAAGTAGTGTGTGAGGAGCTTTGCTGAAGAAACGGGATATGTGTGTATTTTGCAAAATTGAAATCCCAGTATAAACGATGTTTTTATCTTGTCATTCGATATACTGTATATCGTCATATCGCAAAGCTCTATACACACAGTTAAAAAGTGCTGGGTTGAAAACTAACCCAACCATTTAACCCGGCACAAATGTGTGTATAACAACAACCCAGGATTTTTTGGTGTGTGCTTTTTATGTTTGTACCTTTTGAAGTTAGTCTCGGTTTACATATGAAAAGATTTTTATTTATTTTTTTAGTTTGACATTAACTTCACCACCTCTTAACCAAATCTTTCTTGTCAGGGCTGCACTCCTGTTTATTCATCTAGGTTGTTTTGGACATGTCTGCCTTCTCTTGAATATAGATGACAGGCTCTCTTTGCATTTCCACTCTCATCACTTCTTTATGTTTTCCAGTAGTAACATTTTCAGATTACACTGAGTTGCTGTGATTATGAGTCACAGTCTGAGTGGGATTCATTTTTTTTCCTCTCTCATTCTGATGCTGGGCTATGTCCTTAAATGCCTGGGTCAGAGCAGGCGGCTCCCCTGCTGTCAGACACATGATGATACTCCTGTCAAAATTGGTTTTAAAAAGGATTTTCCCATGGTGTAACCAATGTTGGGGCCTTGGGTTGGCTGTTTCTAGACTACTAGCCTGTGCTCTGTAATGTTTTTGACTCACTATAATCCACTCCATTCTCTCAGGTCTTCGCTGTTTCATAACCACTGCATTAACATAGAGCGTGGACTGAATTCATCTGGTGAATGTTTCTAAAACCTGCCCACCTGTTCCCCCTCTCTCAGTAGATTACATCTTTATTTTCTCTAACCAATGTGGCGTTCATCTGCCTGCTGTCAGTTGAGACATTAACCGAGCAGAACCATACAGGTATCTGTTTGTCTGTCAACTCATCTCACTGTCTGTCCTTACTCTGCAAATCAGCCACACCCCACCCACTCCACTCCTAGTCTTCAGTTGAGGATAAACCCCCCACCCCCATCCCGCATTCCGGCTTGGCTTGATTATGTCCAGGGATAAGAGCCGCTTAATTGTAATCACTGAAGCTGTCAGTCAGGAACACGGATCTGCTCAGACCACTCACTGAAATATACAAAAACACAGGAAAAGCAGTGTTCCTGTTCATAAACGTCAGCCTGGGCAAATTCCTAATTGATTTTTGAAAGCATATCAGGCTTTCAGTAACACGTTAGCTGTCAGTAAAAAGGAAAACGCCTTCATGAATTTAAATGAAAGTCATAGAGAAGTGCACGCTTTTGGCTTTAAAGGAAAAAGCCAAAAGCGTCAAATCATTATTCCAAGAGTACTTTTGAAAAAATGTAAAAAATTGTAAACTGTAACTGTAAAAATGTAAAAAACTGAGCCCTGAGTGTCATTTTCAAATCATCTTTTCAAAAAAGAATGATGGCACACAAGTGAGTTTCATCCATCCATCCATTTTCTACCGCTTTTCTGGAGGTCCGGGTCATGGAGGCAGCAGCCCAAGCAGAGAAGCCCAGACTTCCCTCTCCCCGGCTACCTGCTCCAACTCTAAAGAGAGAATACCAAGATGTTCCCAAGCCAGCTGGGAGACGTAGTCTCTCCAGCGTGTCCTGGGTCTGCCCCAGAGTCTCCTCCCAGTGGGACGAGCCTGAAACACCTCAATTGGGAGGCCTCCAGGAGGCATCTTGATCAGATGCCCAATCCACCTCAACTGGCTCCTTTTGATGTGGAGAAGAAGCGGTTCCCCTCCAAGCCTCTCCCGAATGACTGAACTCCTCACCCTATCTCTAAGGGTGAGTCCAGCAATCCTATGGAAAAAGCTCATTTCAGCAGCTTGTATCCTGGGAGCATGGTGGTACAGTGGTTAGCACTGTTGCCTAACAGCTAGAAGGTTCCAGGTTCAAATCCCCAGGCTGGCAGGGGTAGAAACCTTTCAGTGTGGAGTTTGCATGTTCTCCCTGTGCTGCGTGGGTTTTCTCCGGGGGCTCCGGTTTCCTCCCACAATCTAAAGACTTGCATGTTAGGTTAATTGGTTGTTCTAAATTGTTCCTAGATATCTGTCTCCTATAGGCCCTTAGAATAGAGGGTTAGTACTAGTGAAGCGCTTTGAGTGATCTTTGAGACTAGAAAAAGCGCTATATAAGTACAGGTCCTTATCCGTGATCTCATTCTTTTGTTCATTACCCAAAGCTCATGACCATAGGTGAGGGTAGGGACATAGATTGACCAGTAAATTGACAGCTTTGCTTTAGAGCTCAGCTCCCTCTTCACCACAACAGACCGGTACAACGTCCACATCACTGCAGAGGCTGCTCTGATCCATCTGTCAGTCTCTCGCTCCATTCTCCCCTCACTCGTGAGTGAGACCCCAAGATACTTAAACTCCTCCATTTGGGGCAGGCGCTTGTCCCCAACCCGAAAAGGACAATACACCTTTTTCCGGCTCAGCACCATGGACTTGGACTTAGAGGTACTGATTCTCATCCCAGCCGCTTCACACTCAATAGCAAACTGTCACAGAAAGACCTTAGGTCATTGCTCGATGAAGCCAACAGGACAACATCATCCACAAACAGCAGAGATGAGATTCTGTGGTCGCCAAGCATGACACCCTCTGATCCTTGGCTGCACCTAGGTATCCTATTGTTAAAAATTATGAACAGGTTTGGTGATAAAGGGAAGCCCTGGGGGAATCCATCTCTCACTGGAAACGAGTTTGACTGGGTGTTGGCAATACGAACCAAACTCTTGCAATGGTCGTATAGGGACAGGATAGCTCGTAACAATGAGCCCGGTACCCCATACTCCCGCAGCACCCCCCACAAGAAACCATGAGGGACACAGTCAAAAGCTTTCTCCAAGACCACAAAACACATGTGGACTGGTTGGGGAAACTCCCACGAACCCCCAAGGATTCTCGAGAGGGTAAAGAGCTGGTCTGATGTGCCACAGCGAGGACGAAAACTGAATTGCTCCTCCTGAATCTGAGGTTCGACCAGCGGTCGGACTGTCCTCTCCAGTACCCTGGCATAGACCGTCACAGGGAGGCTGAGAAGTGTGAGCCCCCTAAAGTTGGAACACACCCTCTGGTCCCCCTTTTTAAAAAGAGGAACCACCACCCCAGTTTGCCATGCCGAAGGTACTGTCCCCGACCCCCACGCAATGTTGCAGAGGCGTGCCAGCCATGACAGCCCTACAACATCCAGGGCTTTGAGGCACTCAGGGCGAATCTCGTCCACCCCTGGGGCCTGGCCACCAAAGAGTTTTTTAACCACTTCGGCAACCTCAGCCTCTGTGATGGTTGAGTTGTCCCCCTTGTCCTCAATCCCTGCTTCCTCTGTGGAAGGCGTGTCATTGGGATTGAGGAGATCCTTGAAGTATTCCTTCCACTGCCTGACAATGTCCTCAGTGGAAGTCAGCAACGCCCCATCCGCATCATACACAGTGTGGACAGGGAGTTCCTTCCCCTTTCTGAGCCGACAGACAGTTTGCCAGAATCTCTTCATGGCTGACCAAAAGTGTTGTTCCATGGCCTTACCGAACTCCTCCCACACCTGAGTTTTTGCTTCAGCAACCACCCAAGCTGCACTCTGCTTGGCCTGCTGGTACACCTCAGCTGCTTCGGGAGTCCCACAAGCCAACCAAGCTCGAAAGGACTCCTTCAGCTTGATTTTTTTCCCCTTCATTTAAAAACTGCATTTTGTGTTTACTTGTTTTTTCGTTGTCTAATATTTAAATTTGTTTGATGATCTGAAACATTTAAGTATGACAAACATACAAAAATGAGAAATCAGGAAGGAGGCAAACACTTTTCACACCACTATATGGGCACCCTTATGCTTGAACATGGTGTGTGTTTTGGATAAACTGTGGTTGGCACAGAAATCCAATAACTGAACACCACTCAGGTTCAGATCGGGCAGACCATTCCTCCCAATCACACCCCTCCAGGTTTCACTGTTGTTGCCCATGTGCGCAGTGAAGTCCCCCAGTAGGACAATGGAGTCTCCAAGAGGAGCACTCTCCAGCAGTCAGCTGGAGTCACCCCAGTCAGAGACTACAAAAAGGGTGGGTACTCTGAATCATCATTTGGTGCAAGGCACAAATGATGGTCAGGACCCATTTCCCAACCCAAAGGCATAGAGAAACTACTCTTTCGTCCACTGGGGAGAACTCCAATGTGTATTCAGTTTTACACCGGAATCAAAATTTATACCGGTATTATCGTGAATGATACGATATGGCACACCCCTAATCAGCACATCAGTCATATGTGGCTGAAAAGAATTTTCGTTGAACTTTTTTCCGTATTTTTTATATTTTATTTTATAGTTGCTAAAGGATTAAAGCTTTGCACCTTTTTTGATGTTTGCACTGAGGCTTCAGAGTTTGAAATGAAGCTGGTGAATCATTACATGGTTCAAAGGGTGAATATGGTACCTGAAAAGTGTAGCTGCCATTTTTGTTTCTATTTATTTTCCATCTTAGTTGGTAACCAATTCACAGAAAATTAAGTGGGAACTTGACAAAGTATTACAAAGCTTTCATTTCTATTTTCATACTGTCTGAGTCCCAGCTTTCTCCATGGTAACAAACAGCACTCATATGGTCTATGTCTTTTAGTTTGGGTGATAAACTCACATTGCAAAAGTCTAGTCATTTTTCCTCTTGTTTTGTTCATGAATGATTCATGGAGGATTTTGAATCCCTTTTAAAATCTTGTGTGGCATACATGCTATCCTCTGAAAAGCATCTGTAGTGGTGGCGTTAGGATTGGGTCTCTGCATTTTCTGCTGACTTTGTTGAATCTATGTAAAGAGCAAACTGTGAATCAGAAAGGCATGAGTTTCTAACAGTTCATCTCACCGCAGATTAAAGTTTCAGTGAAGGTTTTAGGAAGATTTTATTAGCTTATGGAGCATTTTTTACACATAGTCTAGCAGATCAGGGGCCATCTGGCATTTCAGCCATGTCAGGGCTGAGGTCATGTCTCAGCTGACCTGTCCAGTACCAGAGCCAATTACTGGACTCTTAAAGAGCCCCCTCAAATGCACTTTGTCCCACATATTTGGATGATTACACTTAGGTAATATCCATTGGTTAAATGATCAGAAATAGGCTTTTTACTCAAAATTAGGGAAAAAAATGCATAGAAAGTTTTATGTTTTTGTTCTTGATCTCCTAATTATCATAAAAAACAGAAGTGAAACAGTGAAAAGCAAATAGTTTGCCATCATTGTTGTGTGAGTATTATTTAAATTAACAATTTAAAGTATTACACTACTGAGAGTTTTTAGACTTTGTCTTATCTTTGTCTGAAAAGTCATTCTTTTTAATAAAATATAGGAGGACAATATGGAGGACAAACTTTATGGCTCTAGCTTGAAATTTAAACAAGCACTAAGGCAGTGATAATAATCTAACAGCTCACTAACAAATCATCTACTCTAAGTTATTCACTAAGTTGAATTCCAGAGTATTTTTCAACAATAAATTATTTATCTTAAAGGTGCAGCTTGTACATTTTTTTTAAAAAAAACTATGACCACTAGGGGACAGAATTATGCTAAATGTTGAAGTGTTAACCAGGGATTCTCAATAAAATTACATTTATTACCTCCGCCAGGCCGAAAAGGCCAGGAGGAGGTTATGTTTTTGCCGGCGTTTGTCTGTGTGTTTGTTTGTCTGTCTGTCTGTCTGTTTGTCTGTTGGTTAGCAAGATAACTCAAAAAATCTTGGACGGATTTCCATGAAACTTTCAGGCATTGTTGGAAATGGTACAAGGAAGAACTGATTAAATTTTGGGGGTGATCCGGTTCACCGTCTGGATACAGGAATTTTTTTAAAGCATTTTTCATTCAACACTGTGACATACAGCCATTTTCAACATGTGCGCAGGCGCAATGGAGGGCGCTGGTCGTCGTGTCTGCAACACAAACTCTGCGTTCTTCAACGTTTTAGGCACAAAAGGACGCGGAAAACACTGCTGGCCTGGGCCCGCCAGCGTGCAACTGCAAAACCTCACACGGGCAGCTGTCCGCCGACGGATTCTTTGGCAGAAATTCCCCGCCCAGCCATAGGAGCTGCGCATTTGGCAGAAATTCACCGGCCAGCCATAGGCGCTGCGCAAAAACGAGCTCTCTGCCGGCGAAGCTTCTAAATTCTCGTTTGCCGCAGAGCGCACCCCCCCAAAAAATAATATTGTAGCGAACTCAATATGAGCACCCTACTTGGCTTACCAAGTGGGTTGACCCTATTGGCGACACAGGTAGAGTGCGGGACTCCGGAGCGGGAGGCGTGAGTTCAAACCTCCTGGTGGGACGTCGCCATGTCGAGCAGCACGTTACAATATAATATAAAACCCACGGCAACCTGTCTACCAAATTTGCATCCGTCAGTGGAGGAGATGGACACAACAGCAACACTTCAGTTTATTACCTCCGCCAAGGAGGCAATGCTTTTACTACTGAACCACTAATCCTATCACTATCAGATTGATTGTCATTGATTAATTGTGTGTTTATTGCACTGTCCCTGTCAAATAAACAAATAATCATTGTGAATCCAATTGCTAGTCATATGTTTACATGCTCAAGGAATCTGAAAACGTACACACAAACACTGTATGGGGGGAATTGTGGCGCTTGGCGGAGGTCTGCGCTCTCCGAGTGCTTTTCTAGTTATTGTTGTTTTCTTTCTTTTTCCTTCTCTTTCTTGCTTTATCTTTCATTTTCACTTGTACAAATACAGATATAGAACATATGTAATGATCAGTTATGTTAAAAGTAAACTTAAGGGTGCTGGGCCTTATTTCAGAAAGCAGATTTAGTGAAAACTCAGAGTTCACTGCGTTAATTGCCTTAATTAACTGCTAGCTGAAAAAAAAAACTTTCTATCTTGAACACGGTCAGTCAGGACAAATGTCTGCTGCACACCACATATTTTTGTCAACATGCTCTAATAGATGATACATTTTCAGAAACATTTTCTAACTGTAATTTAATGTTTTATATTTAAAACTCTTTTTAGACTTACTGAATTGTGAACTGCACCTTTAATCAAAACAAAACTATTCAAATTCTCCTATTTTTTTTTTACTATTTCTTTTAAAGTTACAGAGTGTAAGAATTAGTCAGTCTTGCAGGCAGATTTCAAAAGTAGAAATGTCTTCCCTTATATTTGTCATTACATGATTCCAAAACATTTAGGATAGCCTACAAAAGTCATATAAACTCGGAAAGGCATTATAATAATCCAAAATGGCCACCTACATGGACACGGACCCTCTTCCTGTGTATAGAAAACTAATCTTACTATACAGAAAATAAAACAAATTTTACTTAAGAACAGTTATATACCAATTAAAAAAACATTATTAATTAATGCTGCAATAAATTTCAGAAATCAGATTACCTAAAATGTTACATGCTGGACCTTTAATTTAAATTATTAAAGGTTATTAAAAATATCTCGAAACAACTTGTTGAAATGCATCAAACAGGGAAAAAAAGCAGCATAGTATTGTTTGTGATATTCAGCTATACAGTATCTCATTACAGCATTGAATGTATTGATGTTTGCTCCCCTGCTGTGCTGAGTGGAGCATTTAGTAAGATAAGCCTTTATTAGTCCCACAACGGGGAAATTCCAGGATTGCACCAGCACAGGGATAGCAACACTCAGAGCAACAATCAGAAGGCAAAAAACCCCCCAAAAAAACAAGAGCAGCGAGTATACATATGTACATATAAACATAAATATATAGACACACGATGCAGAGCATTGCAGCTAGATGGAATAAATATATGAACATATAAACACACACAGTGTGGATTGTTGTAGCTAGATGGAATAAATATATGAATATATAAACACACACAGTGTGGATCGTTGTAGCTAGATGGAATAAATATATGAATATATAAACACACACAGTGCGGAGCATTGCAGCTAGATGGAACAAACATGCAAATATATAAACACACACAGTGCGGAGCATTGTAGCTAGATGGAACAAATATGCAAACACATAAACACACACAGTGGGGAGCACCGTAGCTAGATGGAATAAATATGTAAATATATAAACACACACACAGTGCGGAGCACTGTAGCTAGATGGAATAAATATGTAAATATATAAACACACAGTGTGGAGCATTGTCGCTAGATGAAATAAATATATAAATATACAAACACACACAGTGCGGAGCATTGCAGCTAGATGGAATGAAACAGCATAACCGTCTACTTAGTTATCCTACATGGTATGATTATGTACCCATACATATTGTCACCCTCCGTAGCTACCGGTATTTTCCTAGTTGTATACCGGAGGGGACCAGTGTGTAAGTCTATTGCGTCTTTTGCATTCAATACTATTAGGTTGTCACGTCTTTTTGCTATCTCTGCGAGCAGCCCTGCTTAGGTTATACAGTCTGACAGCCGTTGGTAGGAAGGACCTGCGAAACCTCTCGGTTGTGCGCCTAGAATGATGTAGTCTGCTGCTAAATGAGCTCCTTTTTTTTTTTTTTTTTTTTGTTACTTATTTGTACCCGTAGGTAGATTTGGTTTGCAGTTTGGTGACAAGCCGCCGGCTGCTGGTCGCTGCGTGCGCGAGCGCCCTAAACCTACATGTTTTTGGTATGCGGGAGGAAACCGGAGAAATCCCGGAGTAAACCCGCGCAACACGGGGAGAACATGCAAACTCCACACAGCTCACTGTTGGTCGGGGGCTGGGATCGAACCCACGATCCCCGCGGTCCCCCGGCCGAGGGTAAAACTGTGCTGTCACAGTGCTTAAACCACTGCGCCACCGTGCAGTCCTTAGTGCATTCAGTGTGTCCTGCATAGGGTGGAATTCGGACTCCAGCAGAGATGACAGTTTAGCCACCATCCTTCTCTCTTCCTTCTCCTCCACTGGGTCAAGGCGCTGCCCCAGGACAGAGCTAGCTTTCTTGATCAGTTTGTTCAGTCTCTTCCTATCGGCTGCTGTAATGCCACTGCTCCAGCAGACCACTCCAAAAGTGATGGCTGATGCCACCACCGTGTCGTAGAATGTCTTCAGCAGCGCCCCTTGTACACCGAAAGACCTGAGTCTCCTCAGCAGGAACAGCCTGCGCTGTCCCTTCTTGTAGAGTGTGTCAGTATTGTGTGACCAGTCTAGTTTATTGTTCAGATGAACACCCAGGTACTTGTAGGATGTCACCATCTCAATGTCTGTTCCCTGGATGTTTACTGGTGCTGTGAGGGGTTGTCCTTGCCTGCGGCAGTCCACCACCAGCTCCTTAGTTTTCCTTGCGTTGATCTGGAGGCAGTTCCTATGGCACCAGTCCACAAAGTCCTGGATAAGCCCTCTGTACTCAGCTTCATCTCCGTTGGAGATGAGGCCAACAATCGCAGAGTCGTCAGAGAACTTCTGTAGATGGCAGTGTGTTGTGTTGTGTGAGAAGTCCGCAGTATAAAGGGTGAACAGGAAGGGAGCCAAAACCGTTCCCTGTGGGGCCCCCGTGCTACCGATGATCGTGTCAGACACACAGTCCCAGGGTTCTCACAAACTGTGGCCGGTTTGTGAGGTAGTCCAGGATCCATGATGACAGGTGCTGGCCCACCCCTGCGCACAGCAGCTTGTCCTTCAGGATCATTGGTTGGATGGTGTTGAAAGCACTGGAGAAGTCAAAGAACATGATCCTCACTGTATTCCCGGGCTTCTCCAGGTGGGACAGAGAACGGTGAAGGAGGAAGATCACTGCATCCTCCACCCCAATACCATGCTGGTAGGTGAACTGGAGTGGATCCATCGCTGGACCCACCAGGGGGCGGAGGTGAGCAAGGAGCAGTCTCTCCAGGGTCTTCATCATGTGGGACGTCAGGGCCACTGGTCTGTGGCTGTTCATATCTTTGGGGTGGGAAGTCTTTGGTACAGGTACCACACAAGATGTTTTCTACAACTGTGGTACCCTCCCCAGCTTCAGGCTCAGGTTGAAGATGTACTCCACAATCCCACACAGCTGGTCTGCACAGGACTTGAGGAGCTTTGCACTGATGCCGTCCGGTCCCGCAGCCTTCCTCGCCTTGATCTTCCTCAGCTCCGTCCTCACCTGGGTCTTAGTGAAGGTCAGGTTGGGGGGCTGTGTGTTGGGAGTGGGGGGGTGATGGTGGAGTGGGGAGTGGGCAGCAGGACTTGATGTCTTCAGTGGCAGCAGTGGTTGTTGTGCAGTCGAGGGGGAGGGCGGTTGGTCAAACCTATTAAAAAACAGATTCAGATTGTTCGCCCACTCCCTGCCCCCCGTGGCCTTGGGGGAGGTATTCTGGAGCCCAGAGATGGTTTTGAGGTTTCTCCAGACCCCGCTGATGTCGCTCTGTTGCAGCTTGTCCTCCATCTTCTTACTGAAGCTGTCCTTGCCTTCTCTGATCTTTCTCCTCAGCTCCCTCTGTACGGACTTCAGCATCTCCCTGTTCCCCGACCTGAAGATCCTCTTCTTCTCTCTCAGAAGTGTTTTTATCTCAGGGTTGATCCAGGGTTTGTTGTTTGAGCAACACCGTATGGTCTTGCTGGGAACGGTGTCGTCCACACAGAAGCTGATGTAGTCCGTGATGGTGTGAGTGAGGCCATCGATGTCCTCACCATGTGGATCGTAGTATCCTGAACGTTAATAAAATGTGTAATTAAGGTTTAGAAGGGAATAATTTAATTGTTGTGGTAGAGTTAACTTGTGAGAAATAGAACAAATAACCCAGGCAATTCCAGCTTCAGCACAATGAGTGATCAGTCTTAGGGCTGTGCGATATGACAAATATTTCATATCACGATATGTCATCTTATATCACGATAATGATATATGTATCATGGTATACATTGTATGTAAATTCTACAGTTTAGATAATCACATAAAAAGGACCATGTCATGAACACCCCTCCGGGACAGAAAGACAGACCTACGCACTGAACTGTAGTTGTACCATTTAATAACAAAATAGAGCAAAAATTCCAAAAACTGCAGACAATACAAAAATACAAACAGGTAATTTACAAGGAAGGCACTCCAGAGCTGAAATTGCTCTGGAGATGAGGAGAAAACTTACAATTGAATGAGGTCGGATAACATCAATACTGCCACAGTGAAAATATAAACTGACAGTCCTTAAATAAGAGCCACATCAATGAGCTGCAGGTGTAGGCTGAGCAGGCAGGTGACCTAATTACCCAACTGCTCACAACTGAGATGACTGGCAAACAGACTGTGAGCAGCTGTGAGCAGCTAGCAACTGTGAGCAGCTAGTGTGAGTGTCTGGAGAAGAGGAGGGCACATGTGTCACAAACCAAAAATATATATAGAAACTGACAAAATAATAATAACAGACATACAAAACTCAGAAATAAATTAAGAGTCTGGACTCTTGTGGAAACACTGCGCCCAGACTCATGACAGACCATCTCTTTTTTTTTTTCCACAATATCTTTATTGAACCTTTTTTTTTTTTTTTTTAACAAACATGATACAAACAATCAAACACTAACACTAAAGTACTACAAAAAAAAAATGCACTAAAAAACACCAACAACCACCAACAAAATCAAATCTTCAACAATGCTCCTCTGTTTAGTCTAGACAGTCCAATACATAAGTATACATATTATGTTCACCAGTTTGGAATTTACAAGGTCCACACACATCATTCACCTTCTTCTTCAAAAGTTATGTTTAAATTTTTTACATAATCAATAAAAGGTCTCCATATATTCTCAAACACAATTTCCTTTGATTTCAGTATATATGTTATTCTTTCTAATGGAAGGTTTGTTAACATCTGTCTTAACCACTGAGTCACATCTGGTCTATGAGTCTTTTTCCATAATAGTGCAATACATTTTTTGGCATTAAGCAAACTGAGGTCTATGAATGTTCTTTCACTTTTATTAAAATTATGCTTTTCTGGGTACAGACCCAACAAAAACAATTTAGGATTCAATATGATTTATTTTGAGATTATTTTTTCAATTGTTACCCTCACCTCCTCCCAAAACATTCTTATTAATCTACATTCCCATACACAATGAAATAGAGTTCCTTTACTTTCCATGCATTTTGTGCATGTATCTGGTATATTTTTGTTATATTTATTTAACTCCTCCGGTGTAACATACATCCGCATTAACCATTTGAAATGTATCAATTTAAGGCGTACATTTATTGATTTGGTTTGAGCTTCTGTACAAGCCAATTCCCATTGTTCCTCTGAAATTTCAGTTTGCAGATCTTCTTTCCAGTAGTTTAATCTTTTCAGTGAATTTTCACTTGAAGATAGTGTCAATGAGTTATAAAACTCTGAAATAATACCCTTTCTTTTACTATCTTTCATCATCATTTTTTCCAAGGATGAATAAATAGGTCGAGTGAGAGCTTTATTTTGATTTGATCGAATAAAGTTTCTAAGTTGAAGATATTTAAAAAAATGTGTTCTATTGAGATTAAATTTGATCCTCAGCTCTTCAAAAGACATTATGTTTTCTGCACATGGCAAATATAAATCCTGAATCTTTTGTATCCCTTTTAAATTCCATACTTTAAATACAGCGTCCGCTCTCCCTGGTTTAAAATATTGATTACCCCATATTGGACTAAATTGTGACAGTAACTGTGGTTCTTTTAAATAGTTTTTAGCTTCACACCATATTTTGATCATATGCTTTACAAATGGATTTTTAACTTGTTTTTGTAATTTTTTTGCCGAATCTGAGTATATGAATATGGGAAGAGGTAAAGGTAAATTGTATGATTCCATTTCAGTCCAGTGAGGGAGATCATTTGATGAAAAATAATATGTCATAGACCTCAGTTGTGCCGACCAATAATACAACATAAAATTTGGACATTTCAGACCTCCACGATCAAATGGTAAATATAATAAAGACAGACGTAATCTAGCCCTCCTGTTGTTCCATATAAATTCCACTAACTTTTTTTTTATTCTTGAGAATAAATCTAAAGGTGGTGATAAGGGAATGTATTGAAATAAATAAAGTATTTTAGGTAAAATATTACTTTTAAGTATATTGATTCTCCCGATCATCGACATTGGTAGTGACATCCATCTCTGAGTTAACTCATTGATATCTGTCATTAAGGCTTCATAGTTGACACTGGCGACTGATTCTAGCTTAGGCACAATTTGGATTCCTAAATATTTAAACTGATTTACAACATTGAATTGATTTACCTCAGGGGCTGGGTAATTTCTCTGGGTCTCATTTAGCATTAATATTGAAGATTTAGTTTTATTTATTTTATATCCTGATATTTCCCCAAAATTCTTTATTAAATTCAACAAGGTTGGAATTGATTTTTTTAGATTCGACATAAACAAAATTATGTCATCGGCGTACAGGGAGATTTTATGTTCTGTTGGTCCAACTTTAATTCCATATATTTGTGAATGTAAACGTATCGCTATCGCTAAAGGTTCAATTGCCATAGTAAACAGTAAAGGTGAAAGTGGACAGCCTTGTCGACATCCTCTATTGATTTTTATTGGTTTTGAAATATTGTTATTTGTTAGGATTTCTGCTGTAGCATTATTGTATATTATTTGAACCCATTTTATGAAATTATTTCCAAGTCCAAACCTTTGTAGGACTTCAAAAAGAAAGGGCCATTCAACTCTATCAAAGGCCTTTTCGGCGTCCAGTGATAGGAGAGCTGTATCCGGTGCTTCTTTATTAAAATAAATAATATTAAATAGTCTTCTTACATTATGGAAGCCTTGTCTTCCCTTTATAAAGCCATTCTGATCTCGATTAATAATATTTGGTAAAATTTCTTGTATTCGTCTTGCTAAAATTTTACAGATTATCTTAAGGTCGGCGTTTAATAGGCTTATTGGTCTCATATTTTCACATTTATTAGAGGGCTTACCTGGTTTTGGCAGCAGTATAATTAAGGCATTATTTATGTATGATGGTAAATTATTATTTTGAAATGCTTCTAAAACCATTTCCAAAAAAGGTTTTATTAATTTATTCTTAAATTTCTTATAAAGGTCAACTGGAAGACCATCTGGTCCTGCACTTTTTCCTGATTTCATATTATCAATGGCTAGCCCAACTTCTTCTTGACTAATTTTAGACTCCAATATCTCCCTATTTTCATTTGGAATACACGGTATAGATAGTTCGTTCAAAAACCCATTTAGTTTTGTTAAATCAAATTCATTTTTAGTATCATATAATTTTTCATAGTAATCTCTAAAGGCTCTATTAATTTCTAAAGGATCTATAACTACCTGTCCATTACTTATAATACTAGTAATTGGTGTTTTAATTTCTAATTGTTTAATCTGCCATGCCAGTAATTTTCCTGATTTTTCACCTTGTTCATAAAAAGATTGTTTCAATCTTAGAAGACTCGAGGCAGCTCTATTCGCTGATTTTTTGTCGTATTCAGCTCTCAAAATCAGTAATTCATTCTCCAACCTTGGATCACTTCCTGCATACACTTTTTCTTGAAGACTTTTCATTTTATGTTCCAATTTAGCTCTCTCCTCTCGAGTCTTCTTAGATTTTGATCCTGTATAACTAATAATATGTCCCCTAATAAAAGCTTTGAAAGCTTCCCACTTTACACATGCTGATGTTTGTGTAGTATTGATGTCAAAGTACTCGTCTATCTGTTTTTCTATATACTTGACAAATTCCTCATCCTGAAGCCATTTATGCTGAAATTGCCATCTACCTGATTCCTTTGTCAATTTTTTATCTACATATATTAGACAACAGGGTGCATGATCAGAGATCACGATGTTATCATAAAAGCAGTTTTGAATCTTGGATCTTAATTCTGTGGACATCAAAAAATAATCAATACGTGAGAATGTCTTGTAGGTACTGGAATAACAAGAATAGGCTTTAACTTGTGGTTTCATTTCTCTCCATATATCTAACAATCTCAATTCTTTCATATAATGATTAATAGTCATCCTACATCCATTGTGCGTACAATCCAGTCCTGTTGATCTATCTATACCTGGATTCAATGTACAATTAAAATCCCCTGCTATTATATGTTGCCCTGTAAGTGATGATAAAATAAGAAATAAATTAACAAAGAACTTTTGATCATCTATATTGGGACCATATAAGTTCACAAGATTTATATTTTCTAATAGCAAAGAACCTTGAATGATTACATATCTTCCAAGTTTGTCTCCAATTACATTTTTCACTTGAAAAGGGACTGATTTATGTATGAGAGTCATAACTCCCCTGGCCCGGGATGAAAATGATGAGGTGAATACACTTCCTTGCCATCTACTCCTAATTCTTTTTATATCCTCCTCTATTAGATGAGTTTCTTGTAAAAACTCAATTTTTGAACCCATGTCTTTTATTTTATTCATAACTTGTTTAAGTTTTTTTAAATTTTGTAGACCTCTGCAATTCCATGAAGTTAAATTAAGATTAACACTTTGGTTTATGATCAATAGAGAGTTTGGGATTACCTTGCAGTGTAAACATGCTCATACAGAGAAGCAAAAACATGAGTGGTTGAACATTCATCCTACAAACTACACACAAACAAATTCCCCCTTCCCACACTTGTGGCGAACCCCCCAAAATCAAAGGAAAAATTCCGTCTCCCGATATAGCCATCGACCGTTCCACATCCACGGGGAACAGCCTAAGCCACTCCTTCTTCATCCTCCCAATCACCCTAACTCTACTGCTTTTAATGACGTAACATTAACTCTCCTCTGTAGTTTTCCAACTTAACTCCAGAATTTTTAACAACTTTGTACATCATAGTTTTTTTTTGTTTGTTTTGTTTTTGTTTTTTTTAATATATAATACAATCTATATTTTGTAAACTTGCTGTTTACTTCAAGTCAGTCAGATGCCTGTGCAAATATTTAATTATTCTACCTTATATTTTGTTCATGCTTAGCTCCCACCAGTCTCTTCTTCTTCTTTGATCTTCTTGATGAACTCCTGCGCCTCCTTTGGGGTCTTGAAGATGTGGGTTCTGCCCTCATACGTGGTCAACAGTCTCGCAGGATAGATTACACCATGACGAATCCCAAGGTTGCGCAGCTCCTTACGTATGGGATCAAACTGCTTCCTCAATTGTTGGATTCCTGTGGCCAAATCTGGGTAGAACCGCACCTGCTGATCCTGGTGTTTAATCTCTCCTTTAGCTCGTGCAGCATTGAAGATCTTCATCCTGTCTCTGTTGCTAAGAAACTTCATAATTAAGGTCCTCGGCGGTCCCTTATCTCTCCGTGGGCCAATACGATGTGCTTTTTCCAGAACCACTGCTGATTGCAACTCCTCGCTGCCCAGCACCTCCGGAATCCACTTTTCCAGAAAGGAACATACGTCCCGACCTTCTGATTCCTCTGGAAGACCCACCAGCCTCAAGTTATTCTGTCTCGACCGAGATTCCAAATCCAAAATATTATCTTCTAGACATTTATTTTTTTTTTCCAAAGTGCGCACCTTTAATTGAAGACGGGTGACGTCATCTTCAGCACTAGCGAGACGGAGCTCCATCTGCGCCGTTCGTTCTACACAGTCACCCAATTCCTTTCTTATTCCTTCCAACGCTGTCATAATCCCATCAAATCTAGAGGAAAAGTCCGCTCTCATTGAACTCATGGCAGCCATCAGCGCATCTGCGCCATTCCCCGCAGATATCGCACCGTTGCCAGCCTCCTCCGCCATATATGGAGTTTTGTTTGCTGCGTCACAGACCTGAAAGTCCGTTAATTTGGACTGTTTCGGCGGCTCGCTTTTTCCTTTACCTGGTTTTCCAGCCTTAGGCTTCGCCGACATATCCTCGCCCAAACGCTGGGATACGTTCTGTCCCAAATGAGAGAGTTATTTGCCGATTTTTTTCTCCAGGAGCAGAGCAGAATGAAACACGTCCGTCTTACGTGGCAGCCATAACCGGAAGTCGACCATCTCTTTTTTTTTTAACCTTTTTTACATGTACTTTTTTCCCTCATAATTTTGCAGTGTTGTTATAAAATATTTTTTAATGTGCATTTGAGACTTGATTCTCAAAAATTTCAGGTTTTGCTTCTCAATCATATATGAATAAAAAGTAACATCAGTAAGTTAAATATTTCCTGAGCCAGAGTAGAATAGCAAAAGAAAAAAAAACAGAACAAAAAATATCTGAAAATGAGAAAATTACCTGTCGCTGCCATCTACAGATATAAATTAGCTATTAGTTTAAATCAGTGAAAATTTAAGTGTAGAGCTACAGCCTGAAGTTGCCATTCAGGCCTGATTTAACCTGTTTGCTTCTTTTTTTTTCCACAATATCTTTATTGAACCTTTTTTTTTTTTTTAACAAACATGATACAAACAATCAAACACTAACACTAAAGTACTACAAAAAAAAAAAATGCACTAAAAACACCAACAACCACCAACAAAATCAAGTCTTCAACAATGCTCCTCTGTTTAGTCTAGACAATCCAATACATAAGTATACATATTATGTTCACCAGTTTGGAATTTACAAGGTCCACACACATCATTCACCTTCTTCTTCAAGAGTTATGTTTAAATTTTTTACATAATCAATAAAAGGTCTCCATATATTCTCAAACACAATTTCCTTTGATTTCAGTATATATGTTATTCTTTCTAATGGAAGGTTTGTTAACATCTGTCTTAACCACTGAGTCACATCTGGTCTATGAGTCTTTTTCCATAATAGTGCAATACATTTTTTGGCATTAAGCAAACTGAGGTCTATGAATGTTCTTTCACTTTTATTGAAATTATGCTTTTCTGGGTACAGACCCAACAAAACCAGTTTAGGATTCAATATGATTTGTTTTGAGATTATTTTTTCAATTGTTACCCTCACCTCTTCCCAAAACATTCTTATTAATCTACATTCCCATAAACAATGAAATAGGGTTCCTTTACTTTCCATGCATTTTGTGCATGTATCTGGTATATTTTTGTTATATCTATTTAACTCCTCCGGTGTAACATACATCCGCATTAACCATTTGAAATGTATCAATTTAAGGCGTGCATTTATTGATTTGGTTTGAGCTTCTGTACAAGCCAATTCCCATTGTTCCTCTGAAATTTCAATTTGCAGATCTTCTTTCCAGTAGTTTAATCTTTTCAGTGAATTTTCACTTGAAGATAGTGTCAATGAGTTATAAAACTCTGAAATAATACCCTTTCTTTTACTATCTTTCATCATCATTTTTTCCAAGGATGAATAAATAGGTCGAGTGAGAGCTTTATTTTGATTTGATCGAATAAAGTTTCTAAGTTGAAGATATTTAAAAAAATGTGTTCTATTGAGATTAAATTTGATCCTCAGCTCTTCAAAAGACATTATGTTGTCTGCACATGGCAAATATAAATCCTGAATCTTTTGTATCCCTTTTAAATTCCATACTTTAAATACAGCGTCCGCTCTCCCTGGTTTAAAATATTGATTACCCCATATTGGACTAAATTGTGACAATAACTGTGGTTCTTTTAAATAGTTTTTAGCTTCACACCATATTTTGATCATATGCTTTACAAATGGATTTTTAACTTGTTTTTGTAATTTTTTTGCCGAATCTGAGTATATGAATATGGGAAGAGGTAAAGGTAAATTGTATGATTCCATTTCAGTCCAGTGAGGGAGATCATTTGATGAAAAATAATATGTCATAGACCTCAGTTGTGCCGACCAATAATACAACATAAAATTTGGACATTTCAGACCTCCACGATCAAATGGTAAATATAATAAAGACAGACGTAATCTAGCCCTCCTGTTGTTCCATATAAATTCCACTAACTTTTTTTTTATTCTTGAGAATAGATCTAAAGGTGGTGATAAGGGAATGTATTGAAATAAATAAAGTATTTTAGGTAAAATATTACTTTTAAGTATATTGATTCTCCCGATCATCGACATTGGTAGTGACATCCATCTCTGAGTTAACTCACTGATATCTGACATTAAGGCTTCATAGTTGACACTGGCGACTGATTCTAGCTTAGGCATAATTTGGATTCCTAAATATTTAAACTGATTTACAACATTGAATTGATTTACCTCAGGGGCTGGGTAATTTCTCTGGGTTTCATTTAGCATTAATATTGAAGATTTAGTTTTATTTATTTTATATCCTGATATTTCCCCAAAATTCTTTATTAAATTCAACAAGGTTGGAATTGATTTTTTAAGATTCGACATAAACAAAATTATATCATCGGCGTACAGGGAGATTTTATGTTCTGTTGGTCCAACTTTAATTCCATATATTTGTGAATGTAAACGTATCGCTATCGCTAAAGGTTCAATTGCCATAGTAAACAGTAAAGGTGAGAGTGGACAGCCTTGTCGACATCCTCTATTGATTTTTATTGGTTTTGAAATATTGTTATTTGTTAGGATTTCTGCTGTAGCATTATTGTATATTATTTGAACCCATTTTATGAAATTATTTCCAAGTCCAAACCTTTGTAGGACTTCAAAAAGAAAGGGCCATTCAACTCTATCAAAGGCCTTTTCGGCGTCCAATGATAGGAGAGCTGTATCCGGTGCTTCTTTATTAAAATAAATAATATTAAATAGTCTTCTTACATTATGGAAGCCTTGTCTACCCTTTATAAAGCCATTCTGATCTCGATTAATAATATTTGGTAAAATTTCTTGTATTCGTCTTGCTAAAATTTTACAGATTATCTTAAGGTCGGCGTTTAATAGGCTTATTGGTCTCATATTTTCACATTTATTAGAGGGCTTACCTGGTTTTGGCAGCAGTATAATTAAGGCATTATTTATGTATGATGGTAAATTATTATTTTGAAATGCTTCTAAAACCATTTCCAAAAAAGGTTTTATTAATTTATTCTTAAATTTTTTATAAAGGTCAACTGGAAGACCATCTGGTCCTGCACTTTTTCCTGATTTCATATTATCAATGGCTAGCCCAACTTCTTCTTGACTAATTTTAGACTCCAATATCTCCCTGTTTTCATTTGGAATACACGGTATAGATAGTTCGTTCAAAAACCCATTTAGTTTTGTTAAATCAGGTTCATTTTTGGTATCATATAATTTTTCATAGTAATCTCTAAAGGCTCTATTAATTTCTAAAGGATCTATAACTACCTGTCCATTACTTATAATACTGGTAATTGGTGTTTTAATTTCCAATTGTTTAATCTGCCATGCTAATAATTTTCCTGATTTTTCACCTTGTTCATAAAAAGATTGTTTCAATCTTAGAAGACTCGAGGCAGCTCTATTTGACATAACGCACGGCTCAGGAGACGCACACACACAGGCTTAGAGTAGTTCAAAGAGTTTATTAACAGCAGGAGTGAATGAGTGCGTGTCTGCGGGATGTAAATGTGTTGGTGATGGTGTCTGCTCCAGGCACAGAGGCAGGTGACCGTACAGCCGAGCAACCCTATGGAGAGAGCACAGGGAGAGGGTGACGGGCATACACCAACACAGGAGGGATTTATGGCGAGAGAAGGACTTACTTGGTGGGTCAGGACAGCTGGCACAACAAGGGGGCGAAGCCCGGAAGACAGCCACCTGGAGAGCTCTGTGCAGCAGCGAGGATTGGGCGATGGAGTGGAGATGTCCGCCGCTGGGGAATCCACCTGTGCACAGGGGAGAAGACTGAAGAAAAGAGGTAAGCGATCTTCTTACCAAAATGGTGACGCTGAAGGGAAGTATGCTCACAACGGTGAGGGACGAAGTCTGACGGCTTCAGGCCGAGCCTCCGGGCGAGACGGCCTTTATCCCTCGCCGCTGATGATTGTCAGGTGCGTGAGCAGGTGGCGCCGCTGATGAATGGCGCGGCGTGACAGTACTCCCCCCTCTAGCAGCGCCTCCTGGCGATGGCTTATCCGGGTGCGCTCGGTGGAAGTCCGCGATGAGCGATGGGTCCAACACAAACGACGGGGGCACCCATTGTCGATGCTCGGGCCCATAGCCCTCCCAGTCTACCAGGTATTGCAACCCACGACCTCGGCGCCGGGAGTCCAGGATGGAGGAGACGGACCAGGCCGGATGGCCACCAATCATCCGGGGCGCGGGTTGCGCTGCAGGAGGAGGGCAAAGGGGGTCAGTGACTGCCAGTTTCACCTTCGACACATGGAAAGTGGAATGGATGCGGAGGGAGGGGGGAATAGCCACGCGCACAGCCACCGGGTTGATGATCCGGGTGATGGGAAAGGGACCCATGAATCGCTGTGCCAGCTTCCTCCTCTCGCCTTTTAATGTGACGTCCTGGGTAGACACATACACGAGTTGCCCAACTCTGTACGCCGGGGCAGGTCTTCTGTGCCGGTCCGCCACGGTCCTGTTGCGCTCCGCCGTGCGTAAAAGCGCATGACGCGCGGCCGCCCAGGTGGAGCGGAACTGCCTAAGGTGCGCCCTAACAGAGGGGACAGTCACCTCGTTCTCCTGCGCTGGAAACAGCGGGGGGTCGTAACCCAGGGACGCCTTGAAGGGGGACATCCCCGTTGCAGAAGAGCGGGCGGTGTTGTGGGCATACTCCACCCAGGCGAGATGGTTGCTCCAGGACGTCGGCTTGGATCTAGTAACACAGCGGAGCGCAGCCTCCAGCTCCTGATTGGTCCTCTCACACTGCCCGTTAGACTGGGGGTGATGGCCGGAGGAGAGGCTCACCTTGGCTCCGATGGCGTTACAAAAGGATCTCCAAACCTCGGATGAAAATTGGGGACCCCGGTCCGAGACCACGTCCACCGGAATCCCGTGCAGCCTGACCACGTGTTGGACGAGGAGGCCCGCCGTCTCCAGGGCAGTAGGGAGACCTCGCAGGGGAATGAAGTGCGCAGCCTTGGAGAAACGGTCCACAATGGTCAGGACGGTGTCAAAGGAGTTGGAAACGGGGAGTCCGGTGACGAAGTCCAGTGCGATGTGCGACCAGGGCCTGCCGGGGACGGGCAGAGGCTGGAGCAGACCCGCTGGGGGGGCATTTCCCGACTTGCTGGTGGCACAGATTGGGCAAGCCCGGGCGTAGCGGGCTGCATCCCTCCGCAGGCCTGGCCACCAAAAGGACCGTTGGAGGAGGCTGATCATCCGAGAGGTGCCGGGATGACAGGTGAGCCGGGAGGTGTGGAGCCAGTGGATGACCTCTCCTCGGACCGCAGATGGGACGAACAGTCTTCCCTCCGGTCCGCCGCCAGGATCAGGTTCCACCTCCTGCGCCTTCCGGATCTTGTCTTCAATGTCCCAAGAGATGGCACCGAGGACGCACGACCTGGGCAGGATAGTGTGGGGCGTCTCCTCAGCCTCCACGGGGGTGAACTGCCTAGAGAGGGCGTCAGGCAGGCCGTTTTTGGAGCCCGGCCTGAAGGTGATCGAGAAGCGGAACCTGGCGAAGAACAAAGACCAGCGCGCCTGGCGGGCATTCAGGCGCTTGGCAGATCGTAAATACTCTAAGTTCTTGTGGTCCGTCAGGACCACAAACGGCAGGTCCGCCCCCTCTAGCCAGTGGCGCCACTCCTGTAAGGCGAGTTTAATGGCCAGGAGCTCTCTGTCCCCCACATCGTAGTTCCTCTCCGCCAGGGACAGGCGCCGGGAGAAGAAGGCGCACGGCCGTTTGGCGCCATCGTCAGGTGACCGCTGGGATAACACTGCCCCCACTCCCGTGTCCGATGCGTCCACCTCCACAATGCACTGCAGCGCGGGGTCGACCTGGCGAAGGACCCGGGAGGAGGAGAACTCCGCCTTCAGCGCCTTAAAGGCAGCAGCGACCTCTTCAGTCCACCGGAACGGGACCTTCGGGGACGTGAGGCGGGTCAGCGGTCCGACGATCGAGCTGAAATTTGGGACAAAGCGGCGGTAAAAATTGGCGAAGCCAACAAACTGTTGCACCTGCTTCCAGGATGCGGGAGTAGGCCACTCCACCACCGCCTTCACCTTCTCTGGGTCTGGGAGCACCTGATCTTGAGCGATGATGAATCCCAGGAAGGATGTGGTCCTAGCGTAGAATTCGCATTTCTCAGCCTTCACGTACAGACGATTCTCCAGCAGTCTTTGGAGGACCCGCCTCACATGGACCTGGTGCTCGTCCCTGGACCTGGAGAAGATAAGGATGTCATCCAGGTAGACGAACACAAAAAGGCCGATGAAATCCCGGAGGACGTCATTAATGAGGCGCTGAAAGACGGCAGGAGCGTTGGTCAGCCCGAACGGCATGACGAGATACTCAAAGTGGCCGTTCGGGGTACGGAAGGCTGTCTTCCATTCATCTCCCTCCCGGATCCGGACGAGGTGGTAAGCGCTGCGTAAATCCAGCTTGGTAAACCAGGTCGCCCCCTGGAGGGAGTGAAAGGCAGTGTCCATGAGGGGCAGGGTGTAACGGTCCCTCTCAGTGATGTCATTCAGCGCTCGGTAGTCTATGCAGGGGCGGAGGGATCCGTCCTTTTTCCCGACAAAGAAAAACCCTGCCCCCACGGGTGACGACGATGGGCGAATAATCCCAGCGCTCAGAGATTCCTTCAGGTATGTATTCATGGTCTCCTTCTCCGGCGCCGACAGGCTGTAGAGCCGACCAGATGGCAGGGGAGCCCCCTGGCGGAGGTTGATGGCACAGTCATATGGTCGATGCGGGGGAAGAGACATAGCTTTCGATTTGCTAAATACCATACCCAGGTCGTGAAATTCTGGAGGCACCAGTGACAGGTCCGGAGGTGCTGTATCCGCCACAGGGGGAGCCGCGGATGGGGAGCAGGCAGCGGACTGAAGGCAGGTGCCCATACAGAAGGTACTCCATGCCGATACCCCAGCGGACCTCCAGTCCAGGACAGGGTTGTGGAGGCGTAGCCAGGGATACCCCAGGATGACGGGCGACACAGAGTTGGGCAGGACGTAAAATACCATCTCCTCCCGGTGGTTCCCTGAGATGATGACTGGGACAGGCATGGTTTGGTGAGAAACTCTCCCAAGGGAGGCACGGGAGAGATGGACCAGAGAGATGGGGTGTTTTAATGCCTGACAGCGGATGCCCAATCGGGTTGCCAGGCCTTGTGAAATGAAGCTGCCCTCAGCGCCCGAATCCACCAGTGCGTGGGTGAGGTGCCCAGTGGGATTGTGGCAAAAACGGATGGGCAGCTTTAATTGAGTGAGAGAGTCTAACCGGTTGGGATCCGCGAGGCTCCCTACAGCGATTCGCGGACCCCGCCGACTGGCTTTCCGCGGGCAACGCTCCACAGTGTGTTGGTCACCTCCGCAATACATGCAGAGGCCCAACTCACGGCGGCGTTGTTTCTCCGCAGGGGAAAGCTTGGTCCAGCCCGTCACCATCGGCTCCGACTCCTCGGGGCACAATGCTGGCGGCGCCGCCAGGGGGCGAGCTTGGAACAGGTGCGGCGAGACTCCACGAGGGCGAGAAGAAGAAGACTTCCGCCCCGAGGAGCGCTCGCGCAGCCTGTTATCCAAACTTATCGCTAAGGATGTCAGCTCCGCTAGCGTCCCAGGGATATCCCGTCCAGCCAGTTCATCCCTCAGATCACTATTGAGGCTGCGGAGGAACAGGCCACAGAGGGAGCGTTCCTCCCAGCCCAATTCCTCCGCCGCTACCCGGAAGTCGACCGAGTAGTCCGCTGCCGACCGGCCTCCCTGCTGGAGAGCGAGGAGCCGATCGACCTGGACCGTCTCGGTTTGAGAATGGTCAAAGACCTCCAGAAAGCGCCTCACGAACTGGTCATAGGTGAGGGTGGCATAACTGGGCCTCGCCATTACGGCGTAGGTCCAAGTTAACGCACGCCCCTCCAGAAGATTCCCTATGTAACCAATCCGACTGTGATCCGAGGGAAAATCTCCGGGCACACGGTGGAACACGGACTCACACTGCATAATGAACCCCCGCGCTCCGCCGAGCTTACCGCTAAAGCGGGCGGGGGTCGGAATCGGTGTGAGCCGAACCGATGCCACCGGAGCCGGCTGGACGGCCGCTGGAACAGCAGGAGCCGCACCACCCTGACGAGCCGGGGGGAACGGCTGTTGAGGATCCAAGCGGCCCAACCGGTTAGTTAAATTCAATAATTGATTAAAGATCACCTGTTGTTGATAAGCTATTTGATCCACTCTAGCCTCGAGAGTGGAAAACCGGTGTGCGAGCCCGCCGTCCGCCGAGCCGCTCTGCTGAAGCCGTACTGACATAACGCACGGCTCAGGAGACGCACACACACAGGCTTAGAGTAGTTCAAAGAGTTTATTAACAGCAGGAGTGAATGAGTGCGTGTCTGCGGGATGTAAATGTGTTGGTGATGGTGTCTGCTCCAGGCACAGAGGCAGGTGACCGTACAGCCGAGCAACCCTATGGAGAGAGCACAGGGAGAGGGTGACGGGCATACACCAACACAGGAGGGATTTATGGCGAGAGAAGGACTTACTTGGTGGGTCAGGACAGCTGGCACAACAAGGGGGCGAAGCCCGGAAGACAGCCACCTGGAGAGCTCTGTGCAGCAGCGAGGATTGGGCGATGGAGTGGAGATGTCCGCCGCTGGGGAATCCACCTGTGCACAGGGGAGAAGACTGAAGAAAAGAGGTAAGCGATCTTCTTACCAAAATGGTGACGCTGAAGGGAAGTATGCTCACAACGGTGAGGGACGAAGTCTGACGGCTTCAGGCCGAGCCTCCGGGCGAGACGGCCTTTATCCCTCGCCGCTGATGATTGTCAGGTGCGTGAGCAGGTGGCGCCGCTGATGAATGGCGCGGCGTGACACTATTCGCTGATTTTTTGTCGTATTCAGCTCTCAAAATCAGTAATTCATTCTCCAACCTTGGGTCACTTCCTGCATACACTTTTTCCTGAAGATTTTTTATTTTATGTTCCAATTTAGCTCTCTCCTCTCGAGTCTTCTTAGATTTTGATCCTGTATAACTAATAATATGCCCCCTAATAAAAGCTTTGAAAGCCTCCCACTTTACACATGCTGATGTTTGTGTAGTATTGATGTCAAAGAACTCGTCTATCTGTTTTTCTATATACTTGACAAATTCCTCATCCTGAAGCCATTTATGCTGAAATTGCCATCTACCTGATTCCTTTGTCAATTTTTTATCTACATATATTAGACAACAGGGTGCATGATCAGAGATCACGATGTTATCATAAAAGCAGTTTTGAATCTTGGACCTTAATTCTGTGGAAATCAAAAAATAATCAATACGTGAGAATGTCTTGTAGGTACTGGAATAACAAGAATAGGCTTTAACTTGTGGTTTCATTTCTCTCCATATATCTAACAATCTCAAT
This sequence comes from Pholidichthys leucotaenia, assembly GCA_020510985.1. Classification (NCBI taxonomy): domain Eukaryota; kingdom Metazoa; phylum Chordata; class Actinopteri; order Cichliformes; family Pholidichthyidae; genus Pholidichthys; species Pholidichthys leucotaenia. The sequence goes on from CM035838.1 coordinate 153,921,522, forward strand.
TCTTTCATAAAATGATTAATAGTCATCCTACATCCAATGTGCGTACAATCCAGTCCTGTTGATCTATCCACACCTGGATTCAATGTACAATTAAAATCCCCTGCTATTATATGTTGCCCTGTAAGTGATGATAAGATGAGAAATAAATTAGCAAAGAACTTCTGATCATCTATATTGGGACCATATAAGTTCACAAGATTTATATTTTCTAATAGCAAAGAACCTTGAATGATTACATATCTTCCAAATTTGTCTCCAATTACATTTTTCACTTGAAAAGGAACTGATTTATGTATGAGAGTCATAACTCCCCTGGCTCGGGATGAAAATGAAGAGGTGAATACACTTCCCTGCCATCTACTCCTAATTCTTTTAACATCCTCCTCTATCAGATGAGTTTCTTGTAAAAACACAATTCTTGAACCCATGTCCTTTATTTTATTCATAACTTGTTTAAGTTTTTTTAAATTTTGTAGACCTCTGCAATTCCATGAAGTTAAATTAAGATTAACACTTTGGTCCATGATCAATAGAGAGTTTGGGATTACCTTGCAGTGTAAACATGCTCATACAGAGAAGCAAAAACATGAGTGGTTGAACATTCATCCTACAAACTACACACAAACAAATTTCCCCTTCCCACACTTGTGGCAAACCCTCCAAAATCAAAAGAAAAATTCTGTCTCCCGATATAGCCATCGACCGTTCCACACCCACGGGGAACAGCCTAAGCCACTCCTTCTTCATCCTCCCAATCACCCTAACTCTACTGCTTTTAATGACGTAACATTAACTCTCCTGTGTAGTTTTCCAACTTAACTCCAAAATTTTTAACAACTTTGTACATCATAGTTTTTTTTTGTTTGTTTGTTTTGTTTTTGTTTTTTTGTTTTTTTAATATATAATACAATCTATATTTTGTAAACTTACTATTTACTTCAAGTCAGTCAGATGCCTGTGCAAATGCTTAATTATTCTACCTTATATTTTGTTCATGCTTAGCTCCCACCAGTCTCTTCTTCTTCTTTGATCTTCTTGATGAACTCCTGCGCCTCCTCTGGGGTCTTGAAGATGTGGGTTCTGCCCTCATACGTGGTCAGCAGTCTCGCAGGATAGATTACACCATGACGAATCCCAAGGTTGCGCAGCTCCTTACGTACGGGATCAAACTGCTTCCTCAATTGCTGGATTCCTGTGGCCAAATCTGGGTAGAACCGCACCTGCTGGTCCTGGTGTTTAATCTCTCCTTTTTTAGCTCGTGCAGCGTTGAAGATCTTCATCCTGTCTCTGTTGTTAAGAAACTTCATAATTAAGGTCCTCGGCGGTCCCTTATCTCTCCGTGGGCCAATGCGATGTGCTTTTTCCAGAACCACTGCTGATTGCAACTCCTCGCTGCCCAGCACCTCCGGAATCCACTTTTCCAGAAAGGAACATACGTCCCGACCTTCTGATTCCTCTGGAAGACCCACCAGCCTCAAATTATTCTGTCTCGACCGAGATTCCAAATCCAAAATATTATCTTCCAGAGATTTATTTTTTTTTTCCAAAGTGCGCACCTTTAATTGAAGACGGGTGACGTCATCTTCAGCACTAGCGAGACGGAGCTCCATCTGCGCCGTTCGTTCTACACAGTCACCCAATTCCTTTCTTATTCCTTCCAACGCTGTCATAATCCCATCAAATCTAGAGGAAAAGTCCGCTCTCATTGAACTCATGGCAGCCATCAGCGCATCTGCGCCATTCCCCGCAGAAATCGCAGCGTTGCCAGCCTCCTCCGCCATATATGGAGCCCTGTTTGCTGCGTCACAGACCTGAAAGTCCGTTAATTTGGACTGTTTCGGCGGCTCGCTTTTTCCTTTTCCTGGTTTTCCAGCCTTAGGCTTCGCCGACATATCCTCGCCCAAACGCTGGGATACGTTCTGTCCCAAATGAGAGAGTTATTTGCCGATTTTTTTTCTCCAGGAGCAGAGCAGAGCGAGACACGTCCGTCCTACGTGGCAGCCATAACCGGAAGTCACCTGTTTGCTTCTTAGTAAAAAATATTTCAGATTGGTCATGATCTGAAAATCAAAGACACAAAAGGTAATGTAATAAAATGTATGTGATGACTTTAACTTTATTCATTATCACTACTTGACTAATTAAAATTATTAAAAAATCAAATAAATTACATTAAGAGCCAACTTGCTCCTCCAACCCATTTTAATTAATTTATTATATACGTGGCATGTATGTGCCACCATCATGTATTTTTGCAGCTTTAATAATTTTTTTTCAGACAGAACTAAGAAACTCAGCAGTAATTTAAACCAAAGAAACAATGGTCTGCTACGGTTTCTAGTTAGCACAACTTAGCATCGTCATTTAGCATTTTATAATTATTAGACATGATGTTAACGTTACTTACCTCCTATTAAGATGAGGTTCGTGAACTATCCTCTCTGGCGCAGCATGATGGAAAACAGTCCCACATCCCTGGCAAACAGAAGTAGCAGCTATTTAAACCGGTAGTTTGGAATTAGCATTAGCAAACACCAGACTGAGGCCTAGCCACCCACCACACACCTGCTCCGCTGTATGCAGTCGCGCACTGCGGGGAAGAGACGGGGCGCTGACAAGTAGTGGTGAGGAGCTTTACTGAATAAACGGGAGTATGTGCATTTTAAACCACGATTATTCTATAAAACGACACACGTTCTTATATCATCATCCGATATATATTGTCATATTGCACAGCCCTAATCAGTCTTATGGAATATTTATGAAAATCCTGAGAAATTCTGCATAAGCTGGCTGGCACTTGAATTAGTTTGTGTTTTGATAGCCACAATCTAAATTTTTACTGATGGTATTTTTTTAACCTATAGTGCTGTGGAAAAGCATTTGCCCCCTTCCTGATTTCTTATATTTTTGCCTATTTGTCACACTTAAATGTTTCAGATCATCAAACAAATTTTAATATTAGACAAAGATAACCCGAGTAAATACAAAATGCAGTTTTAAATGATGATTTCATTTATTAAGGGAAAAAAAGCTGTCCAAACCTACCTGGTTCTATGTTAAAACATAACCGTCTTCCTTTCTACATCATGAATTAACTGTGATTAACATGTTTTGGAAAGCGGAGTTCAATTTCACTAGCCACAGCTAGGCTGGTTTACTGCCAGACCTGATGAATCAAGAAATCACTTAAATAGAACCTTTCTGACAAAGTGAAGTAGGCTAAAAGATCTCAAAAAGCAACACATCATGTCGCGATCTAAAGAAATTCAAGAACAGATGTGAAACAAAAACCCAGAACATCTACAGAACTGCAAGCCTCACTTGCCTAAGTTTGGACACTGGGTCATGATTCAGCAATAAGAAAAAGACTGGAAAAAAGTGGCATCCATGGGAGAGTTCCAAGGTGAAAACCACTGCTGACCAAAAAGAACACAAAGGCTTGTCTCACATTTGCCAATAACATCTTGATGATGCCCAAGACTTTTGGGAAAATATTCTGTTGGCTGACGAGACAAAAATTAAACTTTTTGGAAGGCATGCATCCCTTTACACCGGGTGTAAAACTAACACAGCTCCATCTTCAACATCATTTGTTCAATATATCCACTATCCCTCCTCTGCACATGTCCAAACCATCTCAGCCTTGCCTCTCTTACTTTGTCTCCAAACCGCTCAACCTGAGCTCTCCCTCTGATATACTCATTTCTAATCTTGCCCCTCCTAGTCACTCCCAATGAAAATCTTAGCATCTTCAACTCTGCCGCCTCCAGCTTCATCTCCTGTCTTTCTGTCATTGTGACTCCACTCCATACATCACACACCATACATCATCTCCAAACCATACATCATCACAGGTCTCACTACCGTCTTGTAAATCTTCCCTTTCACTCTTGCTGCTACCCTTCTGTCACAAATCACCCCTGACACTCGTCTCCACCCACTCCACCCTGACTGCACTCTCTTCTTCATTTCCTGCATTTTCCATTGCTTTGGATGATTGACCCCAGGAATTTAAACTCATCTACTTTCACTACCTCTACTCCTTCCATCTTCACCGTTGCGCCTGCCTCCCTCTCATTCACACTCATGTATTCTGTCTTGCTTCTACTGACATTCATTCCTCTTCTCTCCAGAGCATACTTTCACCTCTTCAGGTTCTCTTCCACTTGCTCCCTACTATCACTACAGATTACAAAGTCATCTGCAAACATCATGGTCCACGGAGACTCCTACCTGACCTCATCTGTCAACCTGTTGATCACCATGGCAAACAAGAAGGGGCTCAGAGCCAATCCCTGATGTAATCCCACCCCCGCCTTGAACCCATCTGTCACTTCTACAGCACATCTCACCACCGTCTCTCTGTCCCCATACACGTCCTGCACCACCCTCACATACTTCTCTACCACTCCTGATTTTCTCATACAGTGCCACACTTCCTCTCTTGGCACCCAATCATATGCTTTCTCTAGATCTGAAAAGACGCAGTGCAACTTCTTCTGAGCTTCTCTGTACTTCTCCATCAGTACTCTTAGTCAAACATTGCATCTGTAGTACTCTTTCTTGGCATGAAACCGTACTGCTGCTCACTGATTGTCACCTCTCTTCTTAACCTGGCTTCAACAGCTCTTTGCCATATCTTCATAGGGTGACTGATCAACTTTATGCCTCTGTAGTTACTACAGCTCTGAGCATCACCTCTGTTCTTGAAAATTGGTACCAAAACACTTCTTCGCCACTCCTTTAGCATCCTCTCATGCTCCAAGATTGTGTTAAACAATCTGGTTAAAAAGTCCACTGCCATCTCTCCTAAACATCTCCATACCTTCACAGGTATGTCATCTGGACCAACTGCCTTTCCATTCTTAATCCTCTTCAAAGCTGCCCTCACTTCTGCCTTGCTAATCCTCGGGACTTCCTTGTTCACCATCTTTCCTTCATCCATCCTCCTCTCTCTCTCATTTTCTTTATTCGTCAGCTCTTCAAAGTACTCCTTCCACCTTCTCAAGACACTGTCGTCATTTGTTACTACATTACCATTTCTGTCCGTAATCAGCCTAACCTGCTGCACATCTGCACATCCCTTTACACCTAAAACTACCACAGCATTTCATAAAAAGAATATCATACATTTTAATTATCTTAACTGTCTGGTCTTTTTACCAACAAATTATGTTATTATTATTATTGTTTTATTTTTATCACCCTGTCCAAGCTCCAGCATTTCCTCATGGGGAGCCCTCCCACTGGGAATTGTGCCTGTTTTCTGGCATGCCCTGGTCTACTCGGCTGAGGGATTGTATACTGTGGTACCACACCTGCAGTGTTGACCCTTTGGATTGGACTTGGGTGGTCTCAGGGGTGGTGTCCCTGTAGATGCAGACTCGGCCCTTTCCCTGCTGGTGATGGCTCCCTAGTGATGGTGCTTCCACACCTGGGTCCTCGGTGCTCATCCATAAGTGTCACACAGCTGAAAGTTTCTTTGTGGGTGTGTGGGTGTGTGTGGGGGGCATTAATTGTGCTATTTTTCCATGTGTGAAGCACTTTGTGCTACAAATTTTTGAATGAAAAGTGCTATATAAATAAAGCCTTGATTGATTGATTGATACCAGTAGTCAAACATGGTGGTGGTAGTGTGATGGTCTGGGGCTGCTTTGCTACTTCAGGACCAGGATGATTTGCCGTAATTGATTGAACCATGAATTCTGATCTCTACCAGAAAATCTTGAAGAGATTGTCCGGCCATCAGTTGTGACCTCAAGCTCAAGCCCTCCAATGTGGCTCAGTTAAAACAATACTGCAAAAAAGAGTGGGCCAAAATTCCTCAACAGCAATGTGAAAGACTCATTGCCAGGTACTGCAAACACTTGATTGCAATTGTTGCCATCAAGGGTGGCACGTTTATTAGATTTGGGGGCAATTACTTCTTCCACATAGGGCCAGGTAGGTTTGGATAGATTTTTCCCTTAATAAATGAAATCATCATTTAAAAACTGCATTTTATATTTACTCAGGTAATCTTTGTCTAATATTAAAATTTGTTTGATGATCTGAAACATAAGAAACCAGTGTCCCTCAAGCTAGCTCATTAGCTTAGTTTAGCCCAGTAATGGAAAACTACAGAAAACAACAGTAGTTTGGCTGAATAGTCACCCTACCACTTCATAAGAATCAACAATTAAAGTGTGTGATCTGTGGTTTTATAGAGAGCAATGTGTTAGAGTTGTTCTTTTCCCCGAGTAGTAATTAGCATAAGTTGTGTTGTACTTAAATGCAGAGCCTTAATTAATATAATTAGTCACACTATGTTTATCTAGTAGAAGAAGTTGTTAAGGTAACTGCGTCTTGGCAGTAGTTCTGCACTGTACGAGAGTGGCATCCTCTCTGATTTAGTCTGAGGCAAGAAAGCAAGCATGCACATATTTTGTTGAATTATTTTGGAAAAACATTTAACAAGACTATGTGGGTTAAAGAGAGTATTTTTTTCAAATAGCAAAATAAGGATAGATACCTGAGAGCAGAATATTGCTTTAGTTTTAATGATTCCTCATGCCATTTTAAAGCAAATTCACTAACCGACCCACCCACCCACCTACTCACTTAGGGCACATTCACACGGCCACTGTTTGGTCCAGACTAAAGGACCAAAGTGTGTATTCCGTGGAGAGTTTGGTTCGTTGGGCACCATCTGAATGTGTCTGAAACTCTGGTGCAGCACCAAACAAGCAAACTCTGGTCCCCCTGAAAAGGGAGGGGGGGTTTTGGTTTGCTTGCAAACGCAGTCTGGTGCACTTTTCTTGCCGTGTGAATGCAAACGGAGTATCCAGCGGACCAAAGGCAACACACAGTGAGAAGAGAAAGTGGCGTTTACTGTAAAGGTGCCTTCACATCAAACGTGAATGGACAAATTTTTCACGCAGCACGATTACATTATAGCTCAATGTAAATACATGAAAAGACATTAATTCACCGTCTGGGCGAGATGCAGACAGGCGAAGTTCCCACTCACCTGAAAAAGTTGTCCCTGTTGAAAACTCCATGTGTGTTTCTGTGGCAGGAATCCATGGGTAAATAACCACCCCGATTCAGCTGAAGAGCTCCTGGTTCTTCAGCTTCCCTTTTGGGTAGAAAATAACAGACAACCGCTGGATCCAAGAAATACTTTGCCGGAGAAAACCGAGGAGAAAAGTTTAAAAAAAATGTCTCTTGGACTTGGAGGAATGAGGAGTGAGGAAGAGATGTAGGCTCATAAATATTTGGTCTGAGGACCAGATTTCTCAGCTGCTTGTGGCTACACACAAGAATACCGATGTTTTTAAAACGTTTAGTGACATGATGGCGGCACAGGGGTTTATACAGACAGTGGAGCTTTTCATTTTTATTAGTTTGTGGCGCATAAACACCTCAGCTGAAGGGAACGGTGTTATGCTGAGAATTTCTCGCTTGCCGAGAATTGCATCCCATCATCGAATAAACATAATTTAAAGATAATTTACAAGAGGTAATAACAATTTTTACTTCTAAAAATGTATAATGGGTACTTCTATAAATGCACAAATGGTTACAAGCCTTGCTGTAGTATATTTTATAGTTTTGGTGCATGGGGTGCAATTCTTGGCATAACACTGGTCCTGGCCAATCGATGAGCCGGATTTCTCTTCTTCGCCGAGATTTTTTCTTCCTGGTCAGTGGTGGCTTCGACTACAACACCACAAACGAGCAGCTGTTGTAACTGCGTGACGTTGTCCAAGCAGTTTGGTCTGTTTGAGTGAAGTGCTGTGTGAATGCAAACCAAACCAAACGAAGGTGTGAAAATTCTCGCCATCCCCCGCCGAGTCGAATCGAGACCCTCGGACTATCCTGGTGTGAATGCAGCCTTACTCTTTCCCTTTACATCATTAGAGCATTCATTTGTGAGTAATATGCGGGGGAAAAGTACATTAGCAGACATGCTGTTGGTGTCTATTTCCATGTTTGTAGCTGTGGCTAGGGGAGCACTGTGGCAGCTAATTTATGCAGAGGGGGTCATGTGAGATGGCCCCATGAAGAGCCTGTCAAATAAAGACAGGAAAATGTTTTTCTCCCCTACTTAAGAGCTGGCAGCAAATATAAAGGGACACTGTCAGAACATGAATGTGGTGGAGGAGATGCCAGCGTATTCATCAATGCCAGGCTTTATGTGTGGGAGGGTTTTTGATGTGCCGGACTCGCACTGCAGCGGTCTTCTGTGGACTGTGAAAGCCAGGAGCTTTGCCCAGCTGGGACTGACGGATGGTGGGTGCAAGCTGTCTTCCCTGCCTCCTTTGGTGGAAGAGTCTTCTAGCAGTAGGAGGGAAATAGCTGGAGTGGAAAAATAGCAGTGTACCATTGCATGATGGGAGATTTATGTGATTGGATGAGACTTAGGAGTTTGTGACAGCTCAATTTTCAAACCCATGTTGACTGCTTGTTCATTAATAAAGTATGTTGCGGCTCTTCCCCTAACCCTGCCTCTATTTGAAATGTAGATGTCTGACACATGGAACTCTGTCCACTATGGAGGAGCAGTGCAAATGAGGGTCTCTTTGCTGTCACGTTCTGAGCGTGGGGGATTCCACTGGGCTCAGGTTGTCTGCCTTTTTTCATATTTGTACTGTGTTGTCATTTTGAGTTGTCACTTATCCTATGTTGTTTCTCAGTATTCGTTATAGTTTGTCTATTGTATTTTTGAGATTGCCTGTCTCCATTTTCTGCCATATTGTTATGTTTGTATTCTGTTGTGTTCTTTCTCTCGGGGTTGACAGCTGTCAATGGCTTTCTGGGGTTTTGCTTTGCGTGGGCGTAGCCCTGCCAGCTGTCAGCTCCGATGGCTTCCTCATTATTCCCAGCTGGTCCGAATTATGTGTCATTGCTTTCTTCTGCCTGTTCAGATAACACACCAGTCATTAATTATGTAAAGGGTTTTTGATCCCTATTTAAGGAGAGTTATTTTCATTTCCATTTGCTGCTGTGTTGGCTTGCATTCTCCTCATTTCCACCAGAGCCCCTGCCCTGCTCCAGTGCACAAAATCTGTAAGTTTTCTCCTTCGTTTGTTTTTTGTGTTAAGAGCACTGTGTTGAACTTTATATTTGCCGTTTCTTTTCAGTAAATTGCCAAACTCACAGTTCAGCGCGTGGGTCTCATCTTCCTGCCCCGAAGGGCATTCACGACAGAAGACAGCGGCCAGTAGAGACCCAGCTGCTGTGAGTTCGGTGATTTTTTTGGCCGTTTTGTTCACCTCAGTGGTGGTGAAAGCTCATTGGTTTCTCTATTTTTTTCTTGTTGGTTTTCTTTTCACACCGGGATTTACCATGTCTGTTACCCTGGAGGTGTCCACCCTTAGACTGGACGAAGTGGAGCGATGGCCAGTGTGTGTCCTGGAGGATATTCTGTCACAGACTCAAGCCTCCAGTACTCCCGAGGCAGCCCGAGAGTGTCTGGAGGGCGCGGCGCAGGTGCTTGAGGCATGCCCCAGCCTATGGGATCACCCGGAGCTCACAAACCTACTCCTCTCCATACTTCTTCCTCAATCTATGAATGATGAGCTGGGGAAGTCAGCTCCGATGTTTGCACCTGCGCCAACAAAGAGCAAGCGCTCATGCGAACGGAAGCCTCCAGCCTCTCACCGCTCTCCGGCAGCAGCTCTGCCTCCTCCTCCCAAGCCTTGGCCCGCTCCATCGGCTGAGGAGCTGGAGGAGTGCAGGCAGGTTTTACTGGCAGAAACTGACCTCTTCCTGGAAGTTAAGCCATGGCTCCTCCCGGATTTGGCTTAGTAGCTGGAGGAGATTTCATAGAGGGATCCGGAGTTTGAGCCAATGAGTGAGCGTCCCCTGACTCCGGAGCCTCTCCCTCTCCACCTTGAACCTACATCTCTGCCTCCCGCTCCTCGCCGTCATTCTGGGAAATCCCGCCAGAGGAACGCTCCTACCTCTCAATTGGTAGCTTTTCCTACGCTGGGATGGAAGCCTCCCTCAGCAGTGCACCTTCCAAGTTCTTCTTCGGCTGAATTGTCAGCCTTCTCCCTCTCTGCAACTGCTGTTCCTTGTTTCCCTCGACGCCTCCTCCCGCTGCTGTGAGCCAAGCTGTTTTTTTCCCCAGCTCTGCCCGAAACCATGTCAGCAGGGGCAGCTCCTCCATGTTCCTCAGAGGAGCCCACAACCGTTGAAGTGACGGAGAGGGTCAATCTCCAACCAGCGGCAGCAGTAAATATCATGCCCAGGGAATACAGGCAAGTGACTTTTCATTCTCTATTACCTACGTTTGAATTATTTTGCCTGATTCCCGGTGGTGAGGCTCAGTCCTTGCAGCCCTGTGAGCTCTCACCACCTGCTGTAGCTAACGACTTAACACCTGCTTTCTCCGTGTCTCCTCCTCTGCCCCCTTGAGTGTATGCCGGCCCCTGGATTGAGCCACTGGATGTTGGAGGAGCCTGTGGCGCTGGAGGACCTGGTTCCAGCCCCACAGCCATGCTCTGGACTGAGGGTGAGCGCTGAAACCAAGCTGACACTTGCGCTGATGGAAGAGTGGTCCTGGGCTCCAGCTGAGCAGGATTCAGTGCCAGCAGGAGATCCACCTCCTGTCACCACGCAGGGTGAGCCACCTGCGTGGGTCACCTCGCTGGGAGGCCCCAAGACTGAACTGACCACCATGCCTGCTGCAGGGGCCGCCACAGCAGAGCCGTAGTTGGACCCCCAGAGAGTCAGGCCCGTAGAACCACCACCTGGATCATGGGAGTCCTGGACGGCGGTGGAGCTTGAGATCAGGCAAGTGCACTCCTTTGTCTCGATCTCTAGTTTGGAGAAATCTTGCCTGGCACTAGATGGGGAGAGCCAAGTGCAGCTGTCAGCTGCACCTGAGCTCACCTCGTCAGGCTCCACTGCCACATTTGACCCTGACCCTGTGTCTTCGCATCTCCTGTCCGAGTTTTTCCCCAGGATCACCGAGGATATTCCACCTGTGCCAGATGACTCCGTGGGTCCAGGCTCGCTGCCCGAAATCATCGTGGGTCCAGCTCCTCCCGCTGAGGTCATGGCAGGGCTCTGCCCCAGCCTGGGACCTTCGTGGGTGCTTCAAGGTTCGAGGTTCCCCTCTGGCTGAGGTGTTTGAGGGGTTTTAGGTGAGGGCTGAGGTGTTTTAACCTTGTCCCAATCTGGAACCACCACGGGTACAACCTTGCCCCAGTCCGGGGCCACCGTGGTTGCTGCTATGTCCCAGTTCGGGACCACCGCGGGTGCAGCGTTGCTCCAGCCCGGAACCACCGCGGGTGCAGCGTTGCTCCAGCCCGGAGCCACCGCGGGTGCAGCGTTGCTCCAGCCCGGAGCCACCACGGGTGCAGCTCCAGCCCGGAGCCATCGCGGGTGCAGCTTTGCTCCAGCCCGGAGCCACCGCGGGTGCAGCACCGCTCCAGCCCGGAGCCACCACGGGTGCAGCTCCGTTCCAGCCTGGAGCCACCGCTTGTGCTGCTTCGCTCCAGTCCGGAGCCTCCGTGGGTGCAACTTTGTCCCAATCCGGGCCCCCGAGGGTGCTGCTGGCCAGTCCAAGGGCGTTGTGGTTCTCCCTCCTGTGCCTGACGCCGTCGTGGCTCCCTCTCCTTTGCCAGACACCGTCGTGGTCCCCCCTCTTCTGCCAGATTCCGTCATGGTGCCCCGCCCTCTGCCTGATGTCGTCGGGGCTCCCTCTACTCCTCTTCCTTCCTCACCTCTGGTCATCTCGGTTGGGTGGCCGCCCCCTGGACCACCCTCTCTGTGGTGGTGGCTAAAGAATTCTGGCTGACCACCTGACAGGCGTTGCCATTGGGTTGGGTGGTTCACATTCTCTGGCAGACCAACCGACTCTTACCATCTCGCCATCTGTCAGGCCTGGAACTTCGGCCGACCACCAGAACTGCCTTGTTCTTTGGTCTAGGGGGCCTAGGTGCCCAGTTCTGTGTGGGTCCTGAGCAGGATTTTGATTTTGATGTTTTCCCTCAGTCTGGGCCTTGCTGGTATGCTTCCTGAGAGCTTTTCTTGTTCCTCTTGGTTTGGTTCGGTCCCTCAGTGCCTGGGTCCCCCTCCTCCCACCCGGGGAGGGGTTGTTTTCTTGTTGGGGTAGGATTTCCGTGTGTGCGTGTGTGGGGTCTTTTCTTTTGATATTACCTTGGGGTGTCTAGTATCCACCACTTGGGGGGGGACTCTATCATGTTCTGAGCGCGGGGGGATTCCACCAGGCTCAGGTTGTCTGCCTTTTTTCATATTTTTGCTGTGTTGTCATTTTGAGTTGTCACTTATCCTTATAGTATCCACTTATCCTATATTGTTTCTCGGTATCATTTATTTTTCCGTTTACATTTGTTATAGTTTGTTTATTGTATTTTTGAGGTTGCCTGTCTCCATTTTCTGCCATATCGCTATGTTTGTATTCTGTTGTGTTCTTTCTCTCGGGGTTGACAGCTGTCAATGGCTTTCTGGGGTTTTGCTCTGCGTGGATGTGGCCCTGCCAGCTGTCAGCTCCGATGGCTTCCTCATTATTCCCAGCTGGTCCGAATTATTTGTTATTGCTTTCTTCTGCCCGTTCAGATAACTCACATCGGTCATTAATTATGTAAAGGGTTTTTGATCCCTATTTAAGGGGAGTTATTTTTCACTTCCATTTGCCGCTGTCTTGGTTTGCATTCTCCTCGTCTCCACCAGAGCCCTGCCCTGCTCTGGTGCGCAAAATCTGTAAGTTTTCTCCTTCGTTTGTTTTTTGTGTTAAGAGCACTGTGTTGAACTTTATGTTTGCTGTTTCTTTTCAATAAATTGCCCAAACTCACAGTTCAGCACGTGGGTCTCATCTTCCTGTCCCAAAGGGCATTCATGACATTTGCCACCCAGTGTTGCTGTCATGATGGAATTGGTTCTGGCTGCTGCAGTACTTTGCAGCATAGAGGGCAGTGCTGCAGTGGGTATGAGACTGTTTCAGTCCTGGAACCAAATGTACTGCAGTGATGCACTGGGTACACATGCACCATGTGAAATAATTCTACCAAGCTGACAAATCATTTGAGACTGAAGGACAAATTAAGCTTAGTCAGCACTGGAATCCACATAATTAGCCCCAATTCAATGGCTGATAATTCTCCAGTGGAAAAAGCTTGACCAAGCTATTTTATGTCCTAATTTGACAAGTGGGTTGAATAAATTGCACTATTTCTTGAATCTGCCTTTGTTGCCATGGTGCCTGTGCTTTCTTGTTTTCATATTTGCAGGAGATGCAGTAATCCTCTTATTCTATTGGTTTCCCAATTGCACAACTACAATTCAAACAGGATGCTGTACTAGTCTCTGTTTGTATCGAGGCAATAGGCATTACTGCCTGTGTGGAAATCTGAGCCCCACCGATAAAGCTGTTTCTGCAGACAGCTTCTTCTCCCATTTCATTTCTTTTTGATTCTGCTGCCAGCCCAGGGGTGACTGCTGTGAGAAGTGTGATGGTATGAGAGCATGAGGTGCACTCTTCAGCTTCAACGCAGCCATGCAGACCAACCAGGCATCAGGCCTCGGCTACTGGATGTCCCCAAGGAACATGGAGCTGAATAGAGAGACAAGCCTTAGCATCACTGGAGCTTGGACTGATTTAATCATTCATGATAAATGTAGGAGGTACGGTATGGTGTGTGTGTGTGTGTGTGTGTGTGTGTGTTCTTCCGCCAAGGAGGTAATGTAATCGGGGTGGTTTGTTCTTTTTGTTTGTCTGTTAGCAGGATTATGCAAAAGCTACTCAGAGCATTTTGATTAAATTTTCACCAGAGGTGGCCCATGGGCTACGGATGAACCCATTAGATTTTGGAGGTGATCCATGTGTGCATACCTCCACCAAGGCCCTATCTCACAATGCACGGATGGACGGAGGTACTGAGGGACTGACGGATGAAGGCAGGGAAGGAGAGTGCCCTTTAGTTTCTGAAAAGTGTTTTTGAAAATCCACTGCAAAAATCCCACTAAACACAAACTCAACATTACTTACTCTTGATTGCAGTTCACAGTTAAAGTAGCAAAATCTTTGAAACACTAGAGCTAAATTATGGCCTAGTAAACTAAACTTTTGGCCTTAAAGCTATCACTGTAATACATGTTGGGAGGGTTCCACGACGATAAGATTATCATGATGTCAAAGCTGATCAGTGTTTCTAAATGTCAAAACAGGACTGTCCTGTAATCCAATATGACTGCATCCAAGGTAACTGCTTAATCCTGGAGCTGCTTTCAAAGAGCTAAACCTCATAACAACATGCTAGCCTGAAGCCAAGTTGATAGAGCAGGATCGCTCGCCAACATGTTGGTGATTTTTCAAATCTAGGAAATGGACTGTAGCTGCATCAGAAATGATTTGGAGGTGTACTGCTGTTGAATATAAACAAACCAGTGCAGTAACCTGCTACAGTAAGTGTTAAATGAAAACAACCCAAGAGCAGAGTTGGGGGAATCGCATTTATCTTTGCGATAAAGTATTTTCATTGTTTCTTGCAAAAATATCGATATGCAGTGAAAATGTGTTGCAGTGTGAGGAAAAAAAATTTCAGGCTTAGAAACAAGATTGATTCAGTACTAAATGACTCATCCTTGATACGGTGATATCAAAACAGTATGTCAGTCTGCCACAGACACCCGCGACATCACATTCCTTCCTTTTTCATCGCTGCATCACTTAAAACAGATGCTGGCACTAAGAGTGACATTACAGTGAGCAAAGAAGCAGCGGCAGAGAGGTCTGCAGAAATGAGATGTGAGTTTGGGGTGCGGGGGCTGGGAGGATGGATGCAGGGGTTGATGGGATTGAATGGTAACAGATCCCTTGATGCTGCCAGCACAGCACAGCAGAGGACAAAGTCATCTTCCACAGGGGCCCAGTTAACCCAAAGCATTTGTCACAGTGAGTGATGTAATGGGCATTGTTAGTGGACTGTGTGTGTTGATTTATTTGTGAATGTGCACTGCTGTATTGTATGACATATGCCAACGTTTCCCTTCTTAGTGTGCAGGCTGTGGTGGAATTAATTTAATTTTTCAACTTTTCCTACTTTATGTTTCAGTTGCTCCATGGCTTATCACATTACAAGCTGAGATATTTGAACTCCAGGTCTGACTTTTTAATATCTATGCACACAGTCATGGACTGAATGATAAGATTTGTGCAAATACTGTATAACCTGTAGAGATTACACTGTACAATGATTTTATTGTAGTTATGGCTGCTCCTAACTTAAGATTTTTCTGGTCTACCAGTAGCTATACTTTAAAGCAAAACGTCAACTATTTGTTGCACTTTTATGATAGATATGTATGCCCATTTAATTGGTCGAATATAGTATAAATGATAGTTTTCAGCATCAGTAAATAGTTTGGGTTCCATCCATCCATCCATCCATCCATCTTCTGTCGCTTATCAGAGGATCCGGGTCACAGGGGCATCAGTCCAGGCAGAGTAGCCCATAGTTCCACCTGGCTCACATAGCGCTACAGTCCCCATGATCCCTTCTGCAGGTGGTGAACCTACTGGAGGATGGACCCACGTGCCTCCCCTGGGCACATTGGATCCTTGATGTCACTTTTTCCATAGAGATCCACTGAACCGCTCTTAGTCTGGCCCTTCACCCAGGACCAGTTTGCCTTGGGAGGCCCTACCAGGGACAAGTCGCCCCCGACAACATAGCTCCTGGGATCATTCAGGCACTGAAACCCCTCCACCATGATAAGGTGATGATCCATGGAGGAAAGCTTGAAAAAGAAGAAGAAGCCAGCGCCATTGTCATTCACTCCATACAGCCAGTCAGGTACAGTAGAATGAAATTACATTTCTCCTATCCACAATGTTAATCACATCTAGAATCAGAGGGGTCGCTGCCGTGCAAGGCACTGCCACAAGGGTCTCAGGTATGAAAAAAATGTCTTAAGCAACAATGATACCTTACAGTATCACTTAACCTGCACAACCAAGGAGACAAGGCATCTGTTAACAAGATAAACCCAGGTAAACAAACTGTCTTTTTGGTTATTCAACTCACCATCACTATTGCCCTCCTTTCTTAGTAGAGAGCTATGGCAACTATGACTTTAGTCCCAGCAGCCAAGCACAAGGTGCTTACTTATTGATGGCTTAAGTTATGCCCTGTGATTGGCTGTTGAGACTTGTCTGATAGTCGCCATAGTTGAAGTCTTTTCAGTGTTCCTACCAGGAACACTACAGGCAATGCAGGCCCACTCAGGCTATGGGGTGACATTCACCTTTGGCCGGGTGAATTATACTTAACGTATAATTTTGGAAACATTATTTTAATGTGAAAATCTTACGTTGTGTTGCTTTAATCTTTAAAGTAGGGCTGGGATAATTAACATATTAATGTTTTTATTAATGTGGGCCAATTAACGCATTTTAAACTACAAAAACACTCAGAGAGTTCATACCTCCACCAAGACTTCTTCCGTCCTTCATGGATCACCTCCAAAATATAATGGGTTTTTGTGTAGACGTAGAGCCACTTCTGGTGAAAGTTGCATCAAAGTCTGTCCATTAGTTTGGAGTGTTGCTGCTAACACTCTGAGAAGATAAGAGCGTTGGCTGAGGTATGCATTCTGAGATCATCACCAAAATGTAATGGCTTCCTCTCGAGTCCAAGAACCACCTCTGGTGAAAATTTCATCCAAATCCATCCAGTAGTTTTTGTGTAATCCTGCTGTACAAATACAAACATAGCCCTTAATCAGTCCCTCCAGGATTTTGCGGGATGGTTTTATGATTGTTGCGGGCCAAAAAGCCTGAATTTGCGGGAGCTTTTTTAAAAAGTTGCGATGGTTTTAGAGTGTTTTTTGGACTAAAAGTTGTGGGAAGGACTTCCGGTTATGGCTGCCACGTAGGACGGACGTGTCTCGCTCTGCTCTGCTCCTGGAGAAAAAAAATCGGCAAATAACTCTCTCATTTGGGACAGAACGTATCCCAGCGTTTGGGTGAGGATATGTCGGCGAAGCCTAAGGCTGGAAAACCAGGAAAAGGAAAAAGCGAGCCGCCGAAACAGTCCAAATTAACGGACTTTCAGGTCTGTGACGCAGCAAATAAAACTCCATATATGGCGGAGGAGGCTGGCAACGGTGCGATGTCTGCGGGGGGAGGCGCAGATGCGCTGATGGCTGCCATGAGTTCAATGAGAGCGGACTTTTCCTCTAGATTTGATGGGATTATGACAGCGTTGGAAGGAATAAGAAAGGAATTGGGTGACTGTGTAGAACGAACGGCGCAGATGGAGCTCCGTCTCGCTAGTGCTGAAGATGACGTCACCCGTCTTCAATTAAAGGTGCGCACTTTGGAAAAAAAAAATAAATCTCTGGAAGATAATATTTTGGATTTGGAATCTCGGTCGAGACAGAATAACTTGAGGCTGGTGGGTCTTCCAGAGGAATCAGAAGGTCGGGACGTATGTTCCTTTCTGGAAAAGTGGATTCCGGAGGTGCTGGGCAGCGAGGAGTTGCAATCAGCAGTGGTTCTGGAAAAAGCACATCGTATTGGCCCACGGAGAGATAAGGGACCGCCGAGGACCTTAATTATGAAGTTTCTTAGCAACAGAGACAGGATGAAGATCTTCAACGCTGCACGAGCTAAAGGAGAGATTAAACTCCAGGACCAGCAGGTGCGGTTCTACCCAGATTTGGCCACAGGAATCCAGCAATTGAGGAAGCAGTTTGATCCCGTACGTAAGGAGCTGCGCAACCTTGGGATTTGTCATGGTGTAATCTATCCTGCGAGACTGCTGACCACGTATGAGGGCAGAACCCACATCTTCAAGACCCCAGAGGAGGCGCAGGAGTTCATCAAGAAGATCAAAGAAGAAGAAGAGACTGGTGGGAGCTAAGCATGAACAAAATATAAGGTAGAATAATTAAGCATTTGCACAGGCATCTGACTGACTTGAAGTAAATAGTAAGTTTACAAAATATAGATTGTATTATATATTAAAAAAACAAAACAAAAACAAAAACAAAAAAACTATGATGTACAAAGTTGTTAAAAATTTTGGAGTTAAGTTGGAAAACTACAGAGGAGAGTTAATGTTACGTCATTAAAAGCAGTAGAGTTAGGGTGATTGGGAGGATGAAGAAGGAGTGGCTTAGGCTGTTCCCCGTGGATGTGGAACGGTCGATGGCTATATCGGGGGAGAGAATTTTTTTTTTGATTTTGGGGGGTTTGCCACAAGTGTGGGAAGGGGAAATTTGTTTGTGTGTAGTTTGTAGGATGAATGTTCAACCACTCATGTTTTTGCTTCTCTGTATGAGCATGTTTACACTGCAAGGTAATCCCAAACTCTCTATTGATCATAAACCAAAGTGTTAATCTTAATTTAACTTCATGGAATTGCAGAGGTCTACAAAATTTAAAAAAACTTAAACAAGTTATGAATAAAATAAAAGACATGGGTTCAAAAATTGTGTTTTTACAAGAAACTCATCTAATAGAGGAGGATGTTAAAAGAATTAGGAGTAGATGGCAAGGAAGTGTATTCACCTCTTCATTTTCATCCCGAGCCAGGGGAGTTATGACTCTCATACATAAATCAGTTCCTTTTCAAGTGAAAAATGTAATTGGAGACAAATTTGGAAGATATGTAATCATTCAAGGTTCTTTGCTATTAGAAAATATAAATCTTGTGAACTTATATGGTCCCAATATAGATGATCAGAAGTTCTTTGCTAATTTATTTCTCATCTTATCATCACTTACAGGGCAACATATAATAGCAGGGGATTTTAATTGTACATTGAATCCAGGTATAGATAGATCAACAGGACTGGATTGTACGCACATTGGATGTAGGATGACTATTAATCATTTTATGAAAGAATTGAGATTGTTAGACATATGGAGAGAAATGAAACCACAAGTTAAAGCCTATTCTTGTTATTCCAGTACCTACAAGACATTCTCACGTATTGATTATTTTTTGATCTCCACAGAATTAAGGTCCAAGATTCAAAACTGCTTTTATGATAACATCGTGATCTCTGATCATGCACCCTGCTGTCTAATATATGTAGATAAAAAATTGACAAAGGAATCAGGTAGATGGCAATTTCAGCATAAATGGCTTCAGGATGAGGAATTTGTCAAGTATATAGAAAAACAGATAGACGAGTTCTTTGACATCAATACTACACAAACATCAGCATGTGTAAAGTGGGAGGCTTTCAAAGCTTTTATTAGGGGACATATTATTAGTTATACAGGATCAAAATCTAAGAAGACTCGAGAGGAGAGAGCCCAGTTGGAACATAAAATAAAAAGTCTTCAGGAAAAAGTGTATGCAGGAAGTGACCCAAGGTTGGAGAATGAATTACTGATTTTGAGAGCTGAATACGACAAAAAATCAGCGAATAGAGCTGCCTCGAGTCTTCTAAGATTGAAACAATCTTTTTATGAACAAGGTGAAAAATCAGGAAAATTATTAGCATGGCAGATTAAACAATTAGAAATTAAAACACCAATTACCAGTATTATAAGTAATGGACAGGTAGTTATAGATCCTTTAGAAATTAATAGAGCCTTTAGAGATTACTATGAAAAATTATATGATACCAAAAATGAACCTGATTTAACAAAACTAAATGGGTTTTTGAACGAACTATCTATACCGTGTATTCCAAATGAAAACAGGGAGATATTGGAGTCTAAAATTAGTCAAGAAGAAGTTGGGCTAGCTATTGATAATATGAAATCAGGAAAAAGTGCAGGACCAGATGGTCTCCCAGTTGACCTTTATAAAAAATTTAAGAATACAGTGGTACCTCTACTTACGAACGTCTCTACATACGAAATTTTCAGGTTACGAGACGCCTCAACGGGAAAATATTGCCTCTAGTTACGAACAAAATTTCAGGATACGAAAGGCAAAAAAAAGTACGCGCTCCTCGCAGCTCCCGTATTTTACCGAACGTAAACATACCTGTAGCTGCTCTGCCATTGGCTATCTCCTAGCATCTTCCTGGTAACCCATTGGCCACGAATGGATGCGTTTGGTTGATCTCGCTTTATCTTATTATTATTTACTATTCTTACTACTTTATTTTATCCTTCTTACCTCTTGTAAGACTGTTGACTGAACTACACAATTTAGAGAAAAAAAATTGTTAACTGCCATGTTTATCACCATCTACGTTATAACTCTGTACTTTCACCTTGTTCTTAATAAAGTTTTGGGAAAAAAAAAACAACATCAACGATCAGCACGGTATTAAAACAAAAGGAAGCCCTTACAAGCCGATAAAAGCAAACGTCCTTGGATCGTTTCATCACAAAACGTCAGGCAAAAACCACTGATGAGACAGAACATGAACCAAAGAAGGCAAAAGGTGACGCCGACGCCGACGATCGCAGTTAAAAGGTAAATGAACATAATTTTTATTATTCTTTCGCTTTTATTATTCTTTCTCTCATTTTAAACTCTCATTTTATGTTTATTGTGCAGTAATCTAATTGTAACATGTATTTGTTACATGTTTTGATGCGTTTTTACGATTTATAAAAAATTTATGCCCAAATTTTGGGGGCTTGGAACGGATTATGGCATTTACATGTAAAACGCGCCTCTACTTACGAATTTTTCACGTTACGAGAATTCTTCCGGAACGAATTAAATTCGTAAGTAGAGGTACCACTGTAAATTAATAAAACCTTTTTTGGAAATGGTTTTAGAAGCATTTCAAAATAATAATTTACCATCATACATAAATAATGCCTTAATTATACTGCTGCCAAAACCAGGTAAGCCCTCTAATAAATGTGAAAATATGAGACCAATAAGCCTATTAAACGCCGACCTTAAGATAATCTGTAAAATTTTAGCAAGACGAATACAAGAAATTTTACCAAATATTATTAATCGAGATCAGAATGGCTTTATAAAGGGTAGACAAGGCTTCCATAATGTAAGAAGACTATTTAATATTATTTATTTTAATAAAGAAGCACCGGATACAGCTCTCCTATCATTGGACGCCGAAAAGGCCTTTGATAGAGTTGAATGGCCCTTTCTTTTTGAAGTCCTACAAAGGTTTGGACTTGGAAATAATTTCATAAAATGGGTTCAAATAATATACAATAATGCTACAGCAGAAATCCTAACAAATAACAATATTTCAAAACCAATAAAAATCAATAGAGGATGTCGACAAGGCTGTCCACTTTCACCTTTACTGTTTACTATGGCAATTGAACCTTTAGCGATAGCGATACGTTTACATTCACAAATATATGGAATTAAAGTTGGACCAACAGAACATAAAATCTCCCTGTACGCCGATGATATAATTTTGTTTATGTCGAATCTAAAAAAATCAATTCCAACCTTGTTGAATTTAATAAAGAATTTTGGGGAAATTTCAGGATATAAAATAAATAAAACTAAATCTTCAATATTAATGCTAAATGAGACCCAGAGAAATTACCCAGCCCCTGAGGTAAATCAATTCAGTGTTGTAAATCAGTTTAAATATTTAGGAATCCAAATTGTGCCTAAGCTAGAATCAGTCGCCAGTGTCAACTATGAAGCCTTAATGTCAGATATCAATGAGTTAACTCAGAGATGGATGTCACTACCAATGTCGATGATCGGGAGAATCAATATACTTAAAAGTAATATTTTACCTAAAATACTTTATTTATTTCAATACATTCCCTTATCACCACCTTTAGATCTATTCTCAAGAATAAAAAAAAAGTTAGTGGAATTTATACGGAACAACAGGAGGGCTAGATTACGTTTGTCTTTATTATATTTACCATTTGATCGTGGAGGTCTGAAATGTCCAAATTTTATGTTGTATTATTGGTCGGCACAACTGAGGTCTATGACATATTATTTTTCATCAAATGATCTCCCTCACTGGACTGAAATGGAATCATACAATTTACCTTTACCTCTTCCCATATTCATATACTCAGATTCGGCAAAAAAAATTACAAAAACAAGTTAAAAATCCATTTGTTAAGCATATGATCAAAATATGGTGTGAAGCTAAAAACTATTTAAAAGAACCACAGTTATTGTCACAATTTAGTCCAATATGGGGTAATCAATATTTTAAACCAGGGAGAGCGGACGCTGTATTTAAAGTATGGAATTTAAAAGGGATACAAAAGATTCAGGATTTATATTTGCCATGTGCAGATAACATAATGTCTTTTGAAGAGCTGAAGATCAAATTTAATCTCAATAGAACACATTTTTTTAAATATCTTCAACTTAGAAACTTTATTCGATCAAATCAAAATAAAGCTCTCACTCGACCTATTTATTCATCCTTGGAAAAAATGATGATGAAAGATAGTAAAAGAAAGGGTATTATTTCAGAGTTTTATAACTCATTGACACTATCTTCAAGTGAAAATTCACTGAAAAGATTAAACTACTGGAAAGAAGATCTGCAAATTGAAATTTCAGAGGAACAATGGGAATTGGCTTGTACAGAAGCTCAAACCAAATCAATAAATGCACGCCTTAAATTGATACATTTCAAATGGTTAATGCGGATGTATGTTACACCGGAGGAGTTAAATAGATATAACAAAAATATACCAGATACATGCACAAAATGCATGGAAAGTAAAGGAACCCTATTTCATTGTTTATGGGAATGTAGATTAATAAGAATGTTTTGGGAAGAGGTGAGGGTAACAATTGAAAAAATAATCTCAAAACAAATCATATTGAATCCTAAACTGTTTTTGTTGGGTCTGTACCCAGAAAAGCATAATTTTAATAAAAGTGAAAGAACATTCATAGACCTCAGTTTGCTTAATGCCAAAAAATGTATTGCACTATTATGGAAAAAGACTCATAGACCAGATGTGACTCAGTGGTTAAGACAGATGTTAACAAACCTTCCATTAGAAAGAATAACATATATACTGAAATCAAAGGAAATTGTGTTTGAGAATATATGGAGACCTTTTATTGATTATGTAAAAAATTTAAACATAACTCTTGAAGAAGAAGGTGAATGATGTGTGTGGACCTTGTAAATTCCAAACTGGTGAACATAATATGTATACTTATGTATTGGATTGTCTAGACTAAACAGAGGAGCATTGTTGAAGACTTGATTTTGTTGGTGGTTGTTGGTGTTTTTAGTGCATTTTTTTTTTTTTTTGTAGTACTTTAGTGTTAGTGTTTGATTGTTTGTATCATGTTTGTTAAAAAAAAAAAAGGTTCAATAAAGATATTGTGGAAAAAAAAAAAGTTGTGGGAAGAATTCCAAATTTTAAAGCAGATGCTTTTTTCTGGTTTACTGCAGTGATATTCTATATAACAATACAAGAAAAGCACAGGATTGTCAAACATTTCTTATTATAGTGAGTTGTAAATTAAGCAGAAACTTCTGCTATACAGAAAAACTCTTGTGCAACAGCAAATACAAATATTAACACAATAGCATTACAACAGCTAAACTGCATTGAATGCTGTCATGGATGGCCCTCATGAGCCATCAATAAGACGCCACATTTTAGCCGATGAGTTTGCACAGTTTATTAAAGGAAAGGAAAATGACAAAATAACACGCCACGGGGGGCTAAAACACACTATGATGATAACTCAGACAATGACAAGGAAGAACGGGTTCATGATGAAACACACTTACAATAATAGATGAAGGGTAGATAACGTCTGACCAGGAAGCTCAGTGAGGGATGCGCGACGATGTCAGACGAGGGGTTGTCTGATGGAGACTGCAGCGAAGCTCAGCCCTCAGCTGATCCCTTAAATAGGGCTCAGGATGGGACAGCTAATGGCAATCACTAATGCGGCTCAGCTGTCAGAGAGCTCCGCTCTGACAGTCGGAAGCCCCTCCGAGCGCTGTCACAATAAGAGCTCGGAGAGCCATCGAGGACACACACATCAGCTGGGAGGAAAATACTGCATGGCCCGAGCGCGGATGAAATCGGCGCTCGAACGACGACAGTACCCCCCCCCCCCCCGAGGCGGCGAACTCCGGGGGCCGTATGACACCCAAGCCCCCACCCACCCCCTCAGGGTGGGAGGATGGGGGAAAGGCCTGGAGGGTGAGAACCAGAAAAGACCAAAAAAAAAAAAAACACACAAAGATGATGACACGGGAAAACAGGGAACAAACGAAGCAATTACAGAGTATGGTAGGAAAAAAACCCAAAACACAATACTCCATAAAGCACGGCTGGAACATAGACAGGACAAAAATGCAAATAACAGAAGGAGGCCTATAACTAAAATACACAGGCCCATGAGATACAAGGTGGCAGATACAAATCATCCCTCAGACAGGGGAGGGGAGAAAAAAAAGACACACTAAACAGCAGTGAATACATAGATCTAAATAGTGCAAATGACAATACACCCGAGTGACCTTAATATTTAATGAAAATAAGAAACACACGGGGATGATGGCAGGCAGAGTCCAATGAGACAGGAACAGTTCTGGTGGTCTCCCTGCGTCCAATGTCCAAATAGTCAATAAGGGAAAAGGGAGCATTCGGATGGCCTACCCCAGTCCCAGGCCCGGAGAGACGGAACCTCTGGCGGCCGAACCAGGTCGCCCAGTAGGAAGCACAGTACGTCAGGTGGCCGACCCAGAACGCCGAACCGGCGAAAAGGCTCACCAGGCGGCCGACCCGCATCACTCAGCCACCAGGACCGCAGGGGAAAAATTAAAGACGGTCTCCCTGGAGAGGGGAAGACGAGGGAGAGCCGGGCCGAATATTGAGAACCCCAATGGCCCCCAGTGGAGATGAGTTGGGGGAAGGATGATGAGGATGAGGATGATGATGATGAGCCAGTCCAGCGTCAGGCAGCAGAGGATCTGCAGCTCCCTCGCCAACCTTGAACTGAAGCGGCGCTGCGCCCCTGCTGGACCCCAATCGGGTCAGCGCGGCACCCACGACGGACCCCGATTGGGCCGGAGCAGCACCTGCGATGGACCCCGATTGGGCTGCGGCTGCACCCACGTCGGACCCCGATTGGGTCTCGGCTGCACCCACGTCGGACCCTGATTGGGTCAATGCCGCACCCGCGATGGACCTCGACTGGGTCGGTGCAGCACCAGGAACGACCTCCAAACCCGAACCCGGAACCTCCAGCACAGCGACCGGGATTGACTCCGCACCGGTGACCCTGGGAGAAGGCTCAAGAGAAGAAGAAAAACCGGGATCAGGATCACCGGTAGCAACAGAGCCCAGTGAGACAAGCTCGGATGCAGCGGACGGCTGCACCTGTCTCGTCTCCCTGAGAGACAGGCAAAAATGCTCGAGAATAGATAGAAGGAAGACAAAATAGAGCACTTGCCTGCACTCGAGTTCTGTCGCCGTTCAGGACTTCGACGATCTGGGTTCTGAAGGCAGAAGGACGTCGTCTGGCTCCCACT
Source organism: Pholidichthys leucotaenia (assembly GCA_020510985.1). Classification (NCBI taxonomy): domain Eukaryota; kingdom Metazoa; phylum Chordata; class Actinopteri; order Cichliformes; family Pholidichthyidae; genus Pholidichthys; species Pholidichthys leucotaenia. Next base: position 153,946,938 of record CM035838.1, read on the forward strand.
CGGCAACGGCGGGCCCCGCAGCCGGCACGATGTTCTCCACAGTCTGAGGACCGTCCAACGCTGACGTCCACGCCGACGACCCGCATGGCATGGTGGCAGGGGATCCTCGACCTGCTGGATCGGACCGCTCTTCTGTGGAGATCCGGGGACACTTCACCATCAGCGCAGGCTCCAAACTGCAGTCCGCTCTCCTCCTCTGCCCATGATGTGGCTGCGGGGCTGGAACCAGGCTATCCAGGGCCGCAGGCTCCCTCCTTGTCCGGCGGCGTAGGCCTGGCACCGCAGAACGCTCAGGGAAAGGAGACACAAAGGTAGCAAGTCCAGTACTAATTACTGCAGCAGGTGGAGGGAGTTCAGGGGACTGTGAACCCCGAACTCCGCCCCCAGGAATCAAGCAAGGCAATTCATCCAATGTGGGAACAGAATGAAAAGTTACTTGCCTGATTCGTAGAGGCTCAATAGAACCCGCTTCAGTGGACTTCGTTCCTCCCTTTCCCCGCTGGATGGTGACGGAGGGCCCCCTGGAAGGACGAGGAGGAGCCGCTCGCGATAGACCCACGACGGGCGTCGCCGAAGCAGGACTCATAACACTCATAGCAGCCGAGGAAGACGTCGAGGAGGAGGGGATGACAGCCGAGGCGATCCGGGCATGAGGAGCTGACGGAACAGCAGGGAGAGGTGACCTGGGGAGAGAGGCTGTGGGAATTCTCTCCTGACAGGACGTAGAAACAGCAGCTGTCAGAGAGGTAGACTCTTTCCGACGGCCCGGAACAGGATCCGAACGGGGTTCTTGCTGAGGCTTCCTGTCAGCAGTGTGACGACGGTTACCGGCAGAGGGCGAGACGAAGGAGAGGTTCGGGAAACTCCGCTCCTGCGCGGAAACAGAAGCAAGCAGGTGGGCGTACTCTGGATAGTCACTTAACGCCGGATTCCTCTCCACCAGCCTGACTGCCGCCGTCACATGCTTTATAATCTGCGTGGGGTGAACAGCGGAGCGAGCTGCAGCCACTCAGTCCCGGATGGAAACAGCTGATTGTTGTAACTTGTCCGGGAGAATACCGACTGACGTCACACTCTCTCGGGGATCACCCCTGGGCGGTGTGAACTCCTGGCCTGGAACAGGGACAGGAATGGGATCCCGAAGTGAGGAGCGAGGATGCCTCCTCTTCGGCTTCCTGCCGGAGTTTCCCTCTAGCCCACGGAGTCTCTCCCGGTGCGCAGCGATGTCTGCCTTCCTCGCCGTGACTTCCGGGTGGTTGGAGTAGCGGGGAAGGCGATTAATAATGTCCTCAGCAAGGTCCAGGTGCCGGCGTACATCGCTGGGAGTGTCGTAGAGGCCAGCAGTGAAGATAGTTCCATCAATGTAGTCCAGGGCCTCCACCAGCTCGGAGCCCAGGTTCCGAGCGCGGCCCCTGAGTGACGACATAATCCTCCCAGCACACGGGTACCCAGACAGGGAAAAACAAGTCCAATTCAGGCAAAACTCACGGCGACAGGCGTCTCAGTCTGGCTGCAGTCTACTGTCATGGATGGCCCTCACGAGCCATCAATAAGACGCCACATTTCAGCTGATGAGTTTGCACAGTTTATTAAAGGAAAGGAAAATGACAAAATAACGCGCCACGGGGGGCTAAAACACACTATGATGATAACTCAGACAATGACAAGGAAGAACGGGTTCATGATGAAACACACTTACAATAATAGATGAAGGGTAGATAACATCTGACCAGGAAGCTCGGCGAGGGATGCTCGACGATGTCAGACGAGGGGTTGTCTGACGGAGACTGCAGCGAAGCTCAGCCCTCAGCTGATCCCTTAAATAGGGCTCAGGATGGGACAGCTGATGGCAATCACTAATGCGGCTCAGCTGTCAGAGAGCTCCGCTCTGACAGCCGGAAGCCCCTCCGAGCGCTGTCACAATAAGAGCTCGGAGAGCCATCGAGGACACACACATCAGCTGGGAGGAAAATACTGCATGGCCCGAGCGCGGACGAAATCGGCGCTCGAACCACGACAAATGCATGTTAAATAGTATAGATTTGGAAATTATTGGCAGCACCTTCATTTGAAAACTCCCTTTGGTTCCCAACCACTTGGTACCAAACAGAGCGGAAAAAATAAATAATTTTTTCTGTTGCACTGTATTGGCTATTGGAGTCTTGTTTTTCTGAAGAAAAAAAAATAAAAAAAATACAGAGAATATTCTCTCTCTTTCCATGCCTACCTGTCTGTCTGCTGCATGTCGGTTTTCACACACACGCACACACACACTCTCACACACACACACACTCTCTCTCTCACACACACACACACACACACACACACTTCATTTACAGCGGGACAGCAGAGAAGGGGGGGGGGGGTGCGTTTGTCTGTCCACACTGGAGATTGAGTTTTAAAGCTCATTGACTAGATGTAGTAATTATTTTACCTCTAAAGATGTATAAATGTTCAAACACTCGCTGTAGTGTAGTGTACTCTCCTCACATGCGCTCCCGCGTGTTTTTCAACACAAACCCAGCGCTTCGTACACGCGGTCAGGACGGAGACGTGGCGAGACGTCCACGGGCAGGCTGGGGGAGATGGCGGAAGGGACGGTGTTGAAAACCTCGCAGGTGAGTGTTTTTTTTTAAATCACACACTCTGTTTGCAGATGTGTTCCATTACTCACTGTAAACTGTAAACTCACTACTCACTGTAAACACGGAAGTGAACGCGGTGTAGCGATGCATTTGATTGGTTAGACTGACCATTTCAGCGCCAGTTAGAGACAAATTTGATTGGTGAAATTGGCGGAAGTTGACAAGGATTGGCCAAAATTGTGGGAAAGTTGCGGTGATTGGACAAAGTTGCAAGGTAGGGCAATAGTTGCGCTGATTGGCTGATTTTGCGTGAATTCGTGTGATTGCAACATCACGAAGTCCTGGAGGGACTGCTTAAAGGAGGTGTGCACTCTCAGATCATCACCAAAATCTAATCATCTGTTCCCCGTGCCATTAGACACCTCTCCTAAAAATTTCATCAAAAGCCGTTCATAACTTTTTGAATAATGTTGCTAACAAACAAACCAACCAACAAACCCAGGCCGGCAAAGACATAGCCTCCTTGGTGGAGGTAAAAATTGATGCTATAAGGTCACTTCCTGAGGTGGTATCAGCAGCAATGACCGATTTGTCTCAGCAGCTGGCTTGTCTTAAAACAAGAGTAGGTCTTGTTTTTCAGGCTGCTGTGGCCCAGGTGTAGTGTGTCCGACTACTGATTGGAGGTTCTGGGGTTCAATTCCTGCTCTGTCTGCGGTCTGGATGTTGAAGTGTCCTTGAGCAAGACACTGAACCCTCAGTTGCTCCTGGTGGGTCAAGCCAGTGCCGGTGCATAGCAGCTTTGCTGCCATCATTGTGTGAATGGGTGTGTGTGTAGGTGGATAGCAGGATCTGTAAAGGGCTTTGGTCATCCAGAGATGACCGATTTGCCTCAGTAGCTGGCTCATCTTAAAACAAGAGTAGGTCTTGTTTTTCAGGCTGCTGTGGCACAGGTGTAGTGTGTCCAACTACTGATTGGAGGGTCAGGGGTTTGATTCCTGCTCTGTCTGCAGTCAGCATGTCGAAGTGTCCTTGAGCAAGACACTGAACCCCCAGTTGCTCCTGGTGGGTCAGGCCAGCGCCGGTGCGTGACAGCTCTGCTGCCATCAGTGTGTAAATGGGTGGATAGCGGGATCTGTAAAGCGCTTTGGCCATCCAGAGATGAGAAAAGCGCTATATAAGTGAATGCCATTCACCATTTCAGGGTTTAAATGTGCAACATTTACATCGCACTAAACTGGTTCTCCAGTACTCTGGGTGACCTCATCCTCCGCATCCCCCCCCCCCACACACACACACACATCTACCTAACCTATCACCATTGATTGGGACTGCTTACTCAAAAGTAAGGAAAGAGGAGGAGTTTCTGTCAAATTTAGAGAAACCACACACTCCAATATAAAGTAAATATAAGCTTATAACTCATCATTAAGCTCTGGAAATCAATTAAGAATTGCTCCTTTTGTATTTTTAATGGTTGAGATAATTAGGAAAGTACTAATATTAGAAGCATTGACTTCCTTTTTGATCCTTTCACAATAAAACAGGAACTGTGACAACAGTATTAAAATGGTAGTTTTACAGAGAAATTGATTCCCTCTTTATCCATCCATCCATCTTCTTCTGCTTAATCCTTTTCGGGTCGGGGGGGGGGGGCTGGAGCCTATCCCAGCATCTTTGGGCGAGAGGCAGGGTACACCCTGGACATATCGCCAGTCCATCGCAGGCCCAACGCAGAGAGACAGACAACCATTCACTCTCACAGTCATACCTAAGGACAATTTAGATTCCCTCTTTATAATGAACTGAAAAAAATACAGTTGGCGCTCATAAAAAAAATGTTAATTGAATATACATTCATCATAAACAAGTGTTTTATGTTTCTCTAGCAGTATTTTTTGTTGAATATGAGTCACAAGTATGTTCAATGAATGAAAGTGCAATTAAAAGTTGGTAAAATATACTTATTTTTTGATTCTTTTATGCAACTTTATCAATTAATTGCAATTAATTACAGAAAAATGTGCAGCTCAAATGCACTCAACCAAGATGTAGACCCCCCACCTTTTGCAGTCCAGTAGATTTAAAACCTTGATCTTTGACCTTTTGACTCACATAGTCAGAGGTCGGGGGTTCAGGATTAACCTGTGTGCCAAGTTTAGCGACACTAGCTTTCAGTGTTGTTGAGATATAATTTATATGGCATTTTATAGCCATAGATGCTAGTCCCAAGGTCAGCCTATGTAAATGGCATTCACTTATATAGTGCTTTTTCTCATCTCTGGATGACCAAAGTGCTTTACAGATCCTGCCATCCACCCATTCATGCACACATTCACACACTGATGGCAGCAGAGCTGCCATGCACCGGCGCTGGCCTGACCCAACAGGAGCAAAGTCAGGCTTTAAAAGGTGAAAACTTTTTTTGTTCTTAATTTGCTTTCCTAATAGGTCTGTTTCATCGCAGCCAGTTTGGCATGAAATAATGGCTGAATACAGGTGTTACTAATGACATTAACGGAAGTTTTGTTCTATTGAGGCCATGAGTCTTAATTATCATTAGTAGTTGCACCTGTTTCTCCCGTTTTATGTCCAAAAGGCTGCTTTGGGACTGGCCTCTGGGGAATTATGTCAACTGACATTTTCATTCCTGAACTTTTCAAAACTTTCTAGAATACAGTGATTAAAATTATAAGGAGAATCAGGATTTTTAATGCCATTGCACCTCTAGCACCCCTAATTGACCTTGGGGACTGCATTAATTCAGGCTCTGCAGCCCCAATGTAATAATCCCACCCCATATGCTAGAATTATATTCACTTCTAGCACAAACATACACTTTGCACCATTACTGCTAAACCCCCAGATGTTCCCTTTGCCGGCACTGCTTAATATGCAGGAAGAATCAGAAAATAATTAAACTCTGTGACAAGCTATATGACCCCAATTACCTTATCCAAGCTGTGGTAGCAGGGTGGACAAGAGGAGCGCAATCCTGTGCTTGGTTTGGGCACTGCAAATGTCAGGATCTTTGGAGAATTGCAGCATGTTTCCCCTGATCGGGATTATGCACTGGGGCATGCAAGGTGAAACCAGCTCACTAGGAGGAAAAATGTGAATAAATTAGCTTTTTTCATGCTATGTTATTTTGTCTTGCATCACTCTGCTGAGATTAAACCTGGAGAACAAGATGTTGGAGATTAAGTTAATTCTCTGAAATGTACAGTGCAGTCAACTGTTTAAACAAGTCTCCAAATGCAGAGTAATCTCTCCAATATGTGTGAAATGTTTCAGGCAGGAATGGCCCGAGCTTAAAAATGGCCTTGAATAATCTCCCGTTTCTATGTAATGCTTGAATGTTAATGTGTTGTTGCCATCCTATACTACGGTGCACAAAAATAACCGACAATGGCTGCACCAGGGGATTTAGAATGTATATTACAGAGCTGCACATCAATCGACTGACTGCAGGCAAAACATATCCAAGTGCAGTTTGACACCAGTTTCAAATGCCATGCAACCTTCTTGTGTGTCTCTCCCTCCCTTTTTTGTAACAGCTCCCGCTGTGTCTCGAGTCTGCATTCAGCTGCTCAGGAAAAATGATATGAATATTCCGAGCAGATGTTTTGCATACATAGCAGAGCAAAACAACCCCCACCACCCCGTTTTGGGAAAAAAATAAACACTTTGGTAATCGTGGCATTTGCTAAAAGATGCAGAGAAGGCAGCTGCTTGTCAGTGAACTCAGCGCTTATTAAGTTGACTCACATTGCAACTCATAGATCTATATTCCACACCTATATCACATCTCCACCCGGGGACCCATTTCTCTGCCTGATTGATTGACAAGGCTTCAGCATCACAACTTGTGGTGAAAAATCAACACTGCCATCCTGCCCTTCATCTCACCTCCTCCTCCTCCTCCTCCTTGTTCCATCCTAATCTGATTTTATGGGTCTCAGCCCATGGCGTCTTAAACCCCGGCGTCTCCAACAGCTGTTGAGGACAGGGAAGTATGAAGAGATTAAATGAGTGTTTGCAGCCCCCTCACCCCCCAAAATAAAAAGGAATCCCACATGCTTCCCTGCCTCTAGACTCATCTTAGTATCTTTGATTCGCCGTGCTTTCCACCCAAGTCAACTCCCACCGGGTGGAAGGGGGCGCAGACACATGCCAACCTACATACAGACCTCTTTAGACTCCATGGTGGCTGTTTAGGCAGATGAAAGCCTCAAATGCTTTTAAACTTACATTGCTGGAGGAAACCAGCGCTCTGAAAGCTTCTTTCTCAGGCTCAAGAAGAAAGTAGGGTTTTATCTCAACTTTTGAGCTGCTCGATGAAAATTGTCAAGATTGGTTCCCCAACATTTGAAGGAAAGAAATGAAGGAGAATAATACTGTCAGAATGTATTTTTTCAAAACTGAAGGAACTAAGTTAAGTTAATTCTTTAGAAGTGAAATTGAATTTGATGACATAAGTACTTTTTCCATTTTTACCAGATTTATTATCTCATTCTGTCCATCTGACCTTCCACTCCATCCATCCGTCCACATTCCATGGGAATCTCTACTCCTCCTCTACAGTTGCCCTGTTGCTCATGAGACTCACTCATGACTTGCTCTCAGCAACAGCAGCTCACTAGTAGGAAAAACAGCAAAGATGTAGCATTTTATGCACGGTGTCTCCTATAATGTTACGTCAGCCAATGTTTCATGTTAAGATACTAACATGATGTTAATGCATTTGGTGTCATGATTAATCAGCTAACAGCTCACGTGCACGATACAACAGCACAGGAGAACACCAACACGAGAAACACGAGGAGGCATGTTTGAGAGTTTTATTAAATTTCAAAGTTAGTGCACAGCTAGGGAAACAGTCACCCACCAGAGGAACCACCCTGTGGAGAGAAGACGAGAGCTGTGAGTAGAGGAACAGAGCAAGGGGAAATGGGCAAGCCAAATTGCCACTTACTTGAGTACCAAGGGAGAACCGGCAGAGCCCCAGCGGGAAATAGACGAACCAGTAGGATGAGGGGGATGAGCTGATGGTGCCTGACTGGGTGGAGATAGGAAGCTGAGGGAATGGTGGGGATGTGGCAGGAGAGCGCTCGCAGTCCTGGAGACACACCTGCACGGTGGCAGCAACCTGAGAAGGAAAGGAAACAAAGTTAGATGACATGTCTACGTTTGTCAAAAAACACACTTGCAGGTCTTTGATGGGCAGTATACCCAGACGAGCCAGCGCTGAATGCACGAAGAGAGCCTCCTTAAGTACGCTGGCTGATGAGCGGGGGCAGGTGCATCTTCTGCCTCGGGTGCAGTGATGAGCTGGTGAATGTGAGGCAGGACGAGAAGGGCGTGCTCTCGCTGCCCATGACAGCCCCCCCCCCCCCTTCTAAGAGCGCCTCCTGGCGGTCCAGAGGGCTTCTCCGGGTGAGCTCGGTGGTAGGCCCGGAGCATCTCTTTGTCCAGGACCTGCGATGTAGGGACCCAGGAACGTTCCTCTGGGCCATAGCCCTCCCAGTCCACCAGATACTGAAGGTCCCGGCCCCGACGGCGAACATCCAGGATACGGCGAACAGTGTAGGCGGGGTGGCCGTCGATGATCCAGGGAGGAGAAAGCGGTTTTGGGGGGGGGGCAGAGGGGACTGGCCGAGAGGGGCTTGATGTGGGAGACATGAAACTTCGGGTTCACCCGCAGGGTCGGCAGCAACTTCAGCTGGACCGACGCTTCATTTATCACCCGTGAAATGGTGTATGGGCCCACGAAGCGGGGAGACAGCTTCTTGGATCTTTCCTTGAGGGGAATCTGGCTCGCTGCCAGCCAGACCTGCAGCCCGACGACATACTTGGGAGCAGGGACCCACTTCCTGTCAGCAGCAGCCTGGGTGCATTCCATGGAGTGGGCAAGGGCGGCCCGGGTAGACCTCCAGACGCGCCGGCAGCGATGAGCATGGACCCCCACGGACAGAACCGCGATCTCCTTCTCGGCCATGGGTAGGAGTGGCGGCATGTAGCCCAGCGACCCCTCAAACGGGCTGAGTCTAGTGGCAGTGGAGATGGCTGAGTTCATTGAATACTCCACCCAGGTCAGGTGTATGCTCCAAGATGAAGGGTTATCGGCTGCTACACACTGCAGGGCGGCCTCCAAGGAATGGTTGGCGCGCTCCACCTGCCCGTTGCTTTGTGGGTGGTTGCCGGAAGAGAGGCTCACCATTGTTCCCAGGGTCCAGCAAAAGGTCCCCCAGACCTGTGACGTGAGTTGAGGACCCCGGCCAGACACAATGTCCAGGGGGATGCCGTGGATCCGGATAACGTGGTCGGTGAGCAGGACCGCTGTCTCCAAGGCCGAGGGGAGCTTCAGGAGAGCAACCAGGTGCACCGCCTTGGAGAAGCGATCCACAATGGTGAGAATTACCATCTTGCCACGGGAGGGGGGAAGTCCGGTGATGAAGTCCACGGCAATATGTGACCACTGACGGCCAGGAGTGGGGAGGGGATGGAGGAGACCAGATGGGGGAGAGGGGTCTGATTTCACCCGGATGCAGGCCTGACAGGCCTTAACGTACTTCTGTATGTCCTGCTGCAGCGTGGGTCACCAGAGTGCTCGCCGGACGAGGTCCACAGTTTGAGAGATATCAAGATGGCACGCGAAGCGACTGGTGTGCCCCCACTGGATGACATCGCTGCGGAGGGCAGCCGGGACGTATAAACGGTTCCGGGGGCACCCTAATGGCACAGGCTCCTGGGCCTGGGCCTGGGCCTGGCGGACCCTCCGCTCAATATCCCAAGTAAGGGCTCCGAGGACACGAGAAGGCGGTATGATGGTTCGGGGGGGGGGGGGGGCTACCTTCTCGGAATCAAACTGGCGTGATAGCACATCTGGTTTGATGTCCCGAGGAGGCAGCGCCCCCTTCGGTGTTCCGAGTGCCAGGCTGGTACGTGATGGAAAACTTGAACCTCTGAAAAAACAGGGCCCAACAAGCCTGCCTGGCGTTAAGTCGGCGGGTCGACCGCAAATACTCGAGGTTTTTGTGATCGGTCCACACAACAATGGGGTGAATAGCCCCCTCTAACCAGTGCCTCCATTCCTCCAATGCCAATTTAATGGCAAGCAGCTCTCTGTCCCCTACGTTGTAATTCCTCTCGGCCAGCGTAAGCTGACGAGAGAAATACGCACATGGGCGGAGCTTCTGATCGTGGGGTGTGTACTGCGACAGCACAGGGCCTACCCTCGAATCAGATGCATCCACCTTGAGGACGAACTGGAGCTGCGTGTCGACCTGAGTCAAGATTGGTGTTTCCGTGAACAGGCGCTTTAATTTCACAAATGCCTATTCAGCTGCCTCGGTCCAGCGAAAGGGGACCTTAACGGAGGTCAGCTGTGTCAAGGGCAGTGCCACCCCACTATAGTTCCTGATGAAATGGTGACAGAAATTTGCAAACCCGTGGAAGCGTTGAAGCTCCTTACGGGAGTGGGGAGTTGGCCAATCAAGCACTGCCCTCACCTTGACCGGGTCGGCAATCAGTCTCCCTTCAGCCATTATGAAGCCCAAGAAGGTGGTAGATGTTGTGGAGAACTCAGACTTCTCGGCCTTGATGTAGAGCTGGTTCTCCAAGAGCTGTTGCAGGATGGCCCTGACATGGGCTTCGTGTTCCTCTGGCAAGCAGGAGAAAGTCAAAATATCATCCAAGTAGACAAAAACGAATTGATAGAGCATATTGCGAAGGACGTCATTAATTAACCGCTGGAAGACGGCGGGGGCGTTGGTGAGCCTGATTGGCATCACTAACTATTCAAACTGCCCCTGATGGGTTTTAAATGCCGTCTTCCATTCGTCTCCTTTGCAAATGTGGATCAAATGGTACACGTTTCTTAAGTCTAACTTGGTAAAAACCCGTGAGCGCTGAAGGAGCTCAAACGCGGAATTAATCAAAGGCAGAGGGTACTTGTCCTTGGTGGTAATTGCGTTGAGCTCCCGGTAGTCGACGCAGTCGAACCATCCTTCTTTCCGACAAAGAAGAACCCGGCTCCGAGTGGAGCAGAAGATGGCCGAATAAGGCCGGCGTTCAGCAATTCTTTAATGTATTTCTCCATCGCCTCATTCTCTGGGCCAGAAATACTATAAAGCTGACTGGACGGCAGCTTTGCCACTGGGATGAGGTCTATAGCACAATCGTAGGAGTGATGAGCTGGTAGCAACAACACCCTCAATTTGCTAAAGACCTCCCCCAAATTGTGGTACGCCCAGGGGACGAGGCTGAGGTCCAGTGGCTCGACCAGAGGGAGGGAGACAGACAGAAATGAGGAACACTCCGCTGAATGCATGCAATTAGCCATACAGAAAGGGCTCCAGGAGGAGACTGTATTCTGTCTCCAATTAATAATTGGATTATACTTCCGGATCCATGGGTAGCCAAGAACCACCGGGGAAGATGAAATAGGAAGAACCAGGAACGTGAGTTCCTCCTGGTGGTTCCCGGAAAGTAGGATGGAGATCGGCACCATGCTTTCGGTGACTACTGCGACTTCCCGGCCAGATATGGTGGTAATTCTCTGGTTGTGGGGCAATTTGCGTGTGGGAATACCCACCTGCTGCACAAAGTGGGCAGAGACAAAATTACCCTCAGGCCCCGAATTAACCAGCGCCATCGTCCTCCTCTTGACCCCCGGCAATCGTACAAGGGCCAAAATTGAAAAATTACCGGGGGGAGTAGATTTTGTCCTGCCCACCAGACCCCCCATAGTTACTGACGGGCTGCGTCTTTTGGCCGCTGGCAGCATTCGTCCCGACTGTGGTTGAGCAAACTGCAGTACGCGCACGCGCGAGACCTTCGCCTTCACTGGTGCTCGTCATCGGTCAGGTACCGAGAGAGCTCCATCGGCTCGGGGGGGGGGGGGCAGGCGAAAGGAGGACTCGCGCTCCTTTGCGTGCTCACGGTACCGGTTGTCTAGCCCTACAGCCTGATCTATAAGACCGTCGAGAGTCTCAGGGACAGGGTGAGCCGCCAGATCGTCACGGAGATGAGTGTTTAACTCGTGGAGGAACGCGCTGCATAATGCAACCTCGTTCCACCCCGAATCAGCCGCTTCAACTCGGAACTCCACTGAGTACTTGGCTGCTGACCGAGTGCCCTGGCGGAGCATCATCAGGTGGCTCATGACGTTGTCTTGACTCTCGGTATGGCCAAACGCGTGAGAGAAAGCGTCCACGAATTGCTCAAACATTTACTGCCATCCCTCAGGGTTATCAATCATAGACCGTGCCCACTCAAGGGCTCAGTTTTTGGGCAAAAGGGTGAAGAAATGAATCTTAGCCACATCCCCTGGGTACTCCTCCCTGACCTGCTCCAAATACATATGAATTTGGATTAGAAAACCCTTACATTTCCCCACCCCCCCCACGTATGGGGCAGGTGCGGGAACGGAGGTAGTACGACGCACTGTAGTGCAGGGAGCGGGCTGAGGAGGAGGAGCCGGAGGAGGTGCGTTGGGCCAAAGCCGCATCATAGTTTGAATTTGCTGCATTAATACGGCCAGCTGGTGCTCGGTCGCTGATAAGCAATCCAAGGTGCTGGGCTCCGATGCCACCGCACCGGCTGAGCTGAGGTCCTGGCTGGCTCATTCTGTCATGATTAATCAGCTGACAGCTCATGTGCACGATATAACAGCACAGGAGAACACCAGCACAAGGAGGCACGTTTGAGAGTTTTTTTTTTTTTTTTTTCCACAATATCTTTATTGAACCTTTTTTTTTTTTTTTAACAAACATGATACAAACAATCAAACACTAACACTAAAGTACTACAAAAAAAAAAAAATGCACTAAAAACACCAACAACCACCAACAAAATCAAGTCTTCAACAATGCTCCTCTGTTTAGTCTAGAGAATCCAATACATAAGTATACATATTATGTTCACCAGTTTGGAATTTACAAGGTCCACACACATCATTCACCTTCTTCTTCAAGAGTTATGTTTAAATTTTTTACATAATCAATAAAAGGTCTCCATATATTCTCAAACACAATTTCCTTTGATTTTAGTATATATGTTATTCTTTCTAATGGAAGGTTTGTTAACATCTGTCTTAACCACTGAGTCACATCTGGTCTATGAGTCTTTTTCCATAATAGTGCAATACATTTTTTGGCATTAAGCAAACTGAGGTCTATGAATGTTCTTTCACTTTTATTAAAATTATGCTTTTCTGGGTACAGACCCAACAAAAACAGTTTAGGATTCAATATGATTTGTTTTGAGATTATTTTTTCAATTGTTACCCTCACCTCTTCCCAAAACATTCTTATTAATCTACATTCCCATAAACAATGAAATAGGGTTCCTTTACTTTCCATGCATTTTGTGCATGTATCTGGTATATTTTTGTTATATCTATTTAACTCCTCCGGTGTAACATACATCCGAATTAACCATTTGAAATGTATCAATTTAAGGCGTGCATTTATTGATTTGGTTTGAGCTTCTGTACAAGCCAATTCCCATTGTTCCTCTGAAATTTCAATTTGCAGATCTTCTTTCCAGTAGTTTAATCTTTTCAGTGAATTTTCACTTGAAGATAGTGTCAGTGAGTTATAAAACTCTGAAATAATACCCTTTCTTTTACTATCTTTCATCATCATTTTTTCCAAGGATGAATAAATAGGTCGAGTGAGAGCTTTATTTTGATTTGATCGAATAAAGTTTCTAAGTTGAAGATATTTAAAAAAATGTGTTCTATTGAGATTAAATTTGATCCTCAGCTCTTCAAAAGACATTATGTTGTCTGCACATGGCAAATATAAATCCTGAATCTTTTGTATCCCTTTTAAATTCCATACTTTAAATACAGCGTCCGCTCTCCCTGGTTTAAAATATTGATTACCCCATATTGGACTAAATTGTGACAATAACTGTGGTTCTTTTAAATAGTTTTTAGCTTCACACCATATTTTGATCATATGCTTTACAAATGGATTTTTAACTTGTTTTTGTAATTTTTTTGCCGAATCTGAGTATATGAATATGGGAAGAGGTAAAGGTAAATTGTATGATTCCATTTCAGTCCAGTGAGGGAGATCATTTGATGAAAAATAATATGTCATAGACCTCAGTTGTGCCGACCAATAATACAACATAAAATTTGGACATTTCAGACCTCCACGATCAAATGGTAAATATAATAAAGACAAACGTAATCTAGCCCTCCTGTTGTTCCATATAAATTCCACTAACTTTTTTTTTATTCTTGAGAATAGATCTAAAGGTGGTGATAAGGGAATGTATTGAAATAAATAAAGTATTTTAGGTAAAATATTACTTTTAAGTATATTGATTCTCCCGATCATCGACATTGGTAGTGACATCCATCTCTGAGTTAACTCATTGATATCTGACATTAAGGCTTCATAGTTGACACTGGCGACTGATTCTAGCTTAGGCATAATTTGGATTCCTAAATATTTAAACTGATTTACAACATTGAATTGATTTACCTCAGGGGCTGGGTAATTTCTCTGGGTCTCATTTAGCATTAATATTGAAGATTTAGTTTTATTTATTTTATATCCTGATATTTCCCCAAAATTCTTTATTAAATTCAACAAGGTTGGAATTGATTTTTTTAGATTCGACATAAACAAAATTATGTCATCGGCGTACAGGGAGATTTTATGTTCTGTTGGTCCAACTTTAATTCCATATATTTGTGAATGTAAACGTATCGCTATCGCTAAAGGTTCAATTGCCATAGTAAACAGTAAAGGTGAAAGTGGACAGCCTTGTCGACATCCTCTATTGATTTTTATTGGTTTTGAAATATTGTTATTTGTTAGGATTTCTGCTGTAGCATTATTGTATATTATTTGAACCCATTTTATGAAATTATTTCCAAGTCCAAACCTTTGTAGGACTTCAAAAAGAAAGGGCCATTCAACTCTATCAAAGGCCTTTTCGGCGTCCAATGATAGGAGAGCTGTATCCGGTGCTTCTTTATTAAAATAAATAATATTAAATAGTCTTCTTACATTATGGAAGCCTTGTCTACCCTTTATAAAGCCATTCTGATCTCGATTAATAATATTTGGTAAAATTTCTTGTATTCGTCTTGCTAAAATTTTACAGATTATCTTAAGGTCGGCGTTTAATAGGCTTATTGGTCTCATATTTTCACATTTATTAGAGGGCTTACCTGGTTTTGGCAGCAGTATAATTAAGGCATTATTTATGTATGATGGTAAATTATTATTTTGAAATGCTTCTAAAACCATTTCCAAAAAAGGTTTTATTAATTTATTCTTAAATTTTTTATAAAGGTCAACTGGAAGACCATCTGGTCCTGCACTTTTTCCTGATTTCATATTATCAATGGCTAGCCCAACTTCTTCTTGACTAATTTTAGACTCCAATATCTCCCTGTTTTCATTTGGAATACACGGTATAGATAGTTCGTTCAAAAACCCATTTAGTTTTGTTAAATCAGGTTCATTTTTGGTATCATATAATTTTTCATAGTAATCTCTAAAGGCTCTATTAATTTCTAAAGGATCTATAACTACCTGTCCATTACTTATAATACTGGTAATTGGTGTTTTAATTTCCAATTGTTTAATCTGCCATGCTAATAATTTTCCTGATTTTTCACCTTGTTCATAAAAAGATTGTTTCAATCTTAGAAGACTCGAGGCAGCTCTATTCGCTGATTTTTTGTCGTATTCAGCTCTCAAAATCAGTAATTCATTCTCCAACCTTGGATCACTTCCTGCATACACTTTTTCCTGAAGATTTTTTATTTTATGTTCCAATTTAGCTCTCTCCTCTCGAGTCTTCTTAGATTTTGATCCTGTATAACTAATAATATGTCCCCTAATAAAAGCTTTGAAAGCCTCCCACTTTACACATGCTGATGTTTGTGTAGTATTGATGTCAAAGAACTCGTCTATCTGTTTTTCTATATACTTGACAAATTCCTCATCCTGAAGCCATTTATGCTGAAATTGCCATCTACCTGATTCCTTTGTCAATTTTTTATCTACATATATTAGACAACAGGGTGCATGATCAGAGATCACGATGTTATCATAAAAGCAGTTTTGAATCTTGGACCTTAATTCTGTGGAAATCAAAAAATAATCAATACGTGAGAATGTCTTGTAGGTACTGGAATAACAAGAATAGGCTTTAACTTGTGGTTTCATTTCTCTCCATATATCTAACAATCTCAATTCTTTCATAAAATGATTAATAGTCATCCTACATCCAATGTGCGTACAATCCAGTCCTGTTGATCTATCCACACCTGGATTCAATGTACAATTAAAATCCCCTGCTATTATATGTTGCCCTGTAAGTGATGATAAGATGAGAAATAAATTAGCAAAGAACTTCTGATCATCTATATTGGGACCATATAAGTTCACAAGATTTATATTTTCTAATAGCAAAGAACCTTGAATGATTACATATCTTCCAAATTTGTCTCCAATTACATTTTTCACTTGAAAAGGAACTGATTTATGTATGAGAGTCATAACTCCCCTGGCCCGGGATGAAAATGATGAGGTGAATACACTTCCTTGCCATCTACTCCTAATTCTTTTAACATCCTCCTCTATCAGATGAGTTTCTTGTAAAAACACAATTCTTGAACCCATGTCCTTTATTTTATTCATAACTTGTTTAAGTTTTTTTAAATTTTGTAGACCTCTGCAATTCCATGAAGTTAAATTAAGATTAACACTTTGGTCCATGATCAATAGAGAGTTTGGGATTACCTTGCAGTGTAAACATGCTCATACAGAGAAGCAAAAACATGAGTGGTTGAACATTCATCCTACAAACTACACACAAACAAATTTCCCCTTCCCACACTTGTGGCAAACCCCCCAAAATCAAAAGAAAAATTCTGTCTCCCGATATAGCCATCGACCGTTCCACACCCACGGGGAACAGCCTAAGCCACTCCTTCTTCATCCTCCCAATCACCCTAACTCTACTGCTTTTAATGACGTAACATTAACTCTCCTCTGTAGTTTTCCAACTTAACTCCAAAATTTTTAACAACTTTGTACATCATAGTTTGTTTTTTTTTTGTTTTGTTTTTGTTTTGTTTTTTTAATATATAATACAATCTATATTTTGTAAACTTACTATTTACTTCAAGTCAGTCAGATGCCTGTGCAAATGCTTAATTATTCTACCTTATATTTTGTTCATGCTTAGCTCCCTCCAGTCTCTTCTTCTTCTTTGATCTTCTTGATGAACTCCTGCGCCTCCTCTGGGGTCTTGAAGATGTGGGTTCTGCCCTCATACGTGGTCAGCAGTCTCGCAGGATAGATTACACCATGACGAATCCCAAGGTTGCGCAGCTCCTTACGTACGGGATCAAACTGCTTCCTCAATTGTTGGATTCCTGTGGCCAAATCTGGGTAGAACCGCACCTGCTGGTCCTGGTGTTTAATCTCTCCTTTAGCACGTGCAGCGTTGAAGATCTTCATCCTGTCTCTGTTGCTAAGAAACTTCATAATTAAGGTCCTCGGCGGTCCCTTATCTCTCCGTGGGCCAATACGATGTGCTTTTTCCAGAACCACTGCTGATTGCAACTCCTCGCTGCCCAGCACCTCCGGAATCCACTTTTCCAGAAAGGAACATACGTCCCGACCTTCTGATTCCTCTGGAAGACCCACCAGCCTCAAATTATTCTGTCTCGACCGAGATTCCAAATCCAAAATATTATCTTCCAGAGATTTATTTTTTTTTTCCAAAGTGCGCACCTTTAATTGAAGACGGGTGACGTCATCTTCAGCACTAGCGAGACGGAGCTCCATCTGCGCCGTTCGTTCTACACAGTCACCCAATTCCTTTCTTATTCCTTCCAACGCTGTCATAATCCCATCAAATCTAGAGGAAAAGTCCGCTCTCATTGAACTCATGGCAGCCATCAGCGCATCTGCGCCATTCCCCGCAGAAATCGCACCGCCGCCAGCCTCCTCCGCCATATATGGAGCCTTGTTTGCTGCGTCACAGACCTGAAAGTCCGTTAATTTGGACTGTTTCGGCGGCTCGCTTTTTCCTTTTCCTGCTTTTCCAGCCTTAGGCTTCGCCGACATATCCTCGCTCAAATGCTGGGATACGTTCTGTCCCAAATGAGAGAGTTATTTGCCGATTTTTTTCTCCAGGAGCAGAGCAGAGCGAGACACGTCCGTCCTACGTGGCAGCCATAACCGGAAGTGACGTTTGAGAGTTTTATTAAATTTCAAAGTAAGCGCACAGCTAGGGAAACAGTCACTCGCCAGAGGAACCACCCTGTGGAGAGAAGAAGAGAGCTGTGAGTAGAGGAACAGAGCAAGGGGAAATGGGCGAGCCAAATTGCCACTTGAGTACCAAGGGAGAACTGGCAAAGCCCCAGCGGGAAATAGACAAACCAGTAGGATGAGGGGGATGAGCTGGTGGTGCCTGACTGGGTGGAGATAGGAAGCTGAGGGAATGGTGGCGATGTGGCAGCAGAGCATGTGCAGTCCTGGAGACACACCTGCACGGTGGCAGCAATCTGAGAAGGAAAGGAAACAAAATTAGACGATGTGTCTACGTTTGTCAAAAAACACACTTGCAGGTCTTTGACGGGCAGTATACCCAGACAAGCCAGCGTTGAATGCACGGAGAGAGCCTCCTTAAGTATGCTGGCTGATGAGCGGGGGCAGGTGCATCTTCTGCCTCAGGTGCAGTGATGAGTTGGTGAATGTGAGGGAGGACGGGAGGGGTGCGCTCTCGCTGCCCATGACATTTGGAGGCATATTAACTTGAATCAGATTAACCTTTTGAATGTTTTCTGTCAGGAAAATTGACTACAGTAAGAGTCAACCAAGCACAATCATTTTACATTTTGGTAAATGATTCTGTGTTTTTATTATTATAACTCAGAGGTCTGTCATGGCTTTACAGCAGGCTTTGTAATAAAGGCAGTTATTTAGTTTGGTAGGAATAGTCATGATTATAGTTTGCGCCAACCTCAGCACTTTGTTAAGGTTGGTGCAAACTATAATCATGATCATCAAAATCAAATAGAAAAAGTGCTTTAAGTGTTTCAATGTGCATGTAATGGATATTGAATAAAAGAAACTTTTTATTAATTTTTAATTTTAATTATAATTATATTACAAAAAACCTTGTTCACATTATTGTAATTTACAGAGATACACTAGTAATGCTGTTTCTTCAGTTACCGTTCATTCTTTTATCAGTGATTAATTTACTTTTATACAGCAGTTAGTTCTGACCGAGCAATTGGATTGGACAATAGGAATTCCAGGAGTTTCTATAATTCGTGATGATTGCACTCCAATTTCACTGGATATGTATCACTCCGCTTCAGAGGTGTTCTAGTAACCATTAATTACTAACAGTAATTTTCTGCCAACTCTCTGACAATTGCAGTACTGTTTTGGATACCTTAATTTCCACAGTGAAGCGCTGTTTGACAAGAAATTATGCATTCATGACCCAGAAGTCCCACCCTTTTGAAAACAACCGTTTCCTTCTGCCCATCATTAAGCCATTTCACGTCTGTTTAAAAAAATAGGCAGTGCTAGAGTTTGATTTATTGTCTTGATTAACAAACCACAATACCTTTGTGGTGATGGACTCTTTGGCTGCATTCAGACCAGAATAGTCCCAGGGTCTCTGTTCGACTGGGTGGGGAATAACGAGAATTTTCACACCTTCGTTTGGTTTGGTTTGCATTCATACTGCAGCGGACAAAACTACCTGGACAACGTCACGCAGTTACAACTGCTCATGTGAAGCGCTGTAGCCGAAACCACCACTGACCAGGAAGAAAAAAACTTGGCGAAGAAGAAAAATCAGTCTCATTGATTAGACAGGACCGAAAACGGAAATCCATTCTAGACCAAAGGACCAAACAGTGGCCATCTGAATGCGCCCTTTGTTTCACCTGAAAATGCGAAGAAAAGCGAGCAAAGTGTGCTAATTGCTAGCATTGCTAACTACTAGCTACCGACTGTCACGTCCGTTGCGTAACCTCGCAGCGGACATATAAATTGGCAGTGAGCCCCAAATGCAGTGCAAGTAACGTGTTTATTTACATGGGAAGAATGTACAAAAAATGTCCAAATAAGAGTCAGTGGTTGAAAATGAAAGAGACAACCGGCTACAAACTTAGTTGGCTCGAATAATATGCCCTACGCACTCCAGGCAGGGTTGGAGCAGAAAGGAAAGGCACAATTAAAAAGACTTACAAATATGTTGGAGCGGAAAGGCTCTGAGGTACAATATGGTGAAGTCCAAAGAAGGGAGCCAATACTCAGTGAGCCAGGATAGGATGTCCAATGTTGACTTAAGCTGCCACACTGACTGGTCACACTGCCTCCCTATAAGTACACAATACACTAACGAAGGCAAGTGGACACAGCCGTGTGGCAAGCAGGTGCGTGAATGATTGGATGTGTGCATGTGTGAGTGTGTGTGCGTGTGTGCATGCGTGTGCATGTGGTGATGGAAAACAGCGGGTGAATGTCTGGCAAGAGGAGGAGGTGTGGCCGTAGGGCTGGCAGAGAGCAAAGCTCAATCTGCCACCTGGAATTAATAAGCAATGCTCAAAACCTACAGCCACGGGTCATGTTCGGGGTTGAAATCAACCCCGAACATGACACCAGCTAGCTATGGTGCTCTGGCGACAGGTGTCATGCCGAGAAAACCATGTCTGCCGCGGAAAGCACCCTCTTCATGGCTCCTGGGTCTTCTGCAGTACCAACTCAACAGGTATATGTTTTATAAACACATATTACTTTTTGCACTTGACAATATTTAATTTGTTTACATGTGTATGAAATGACAATGGGTGTCTTCCTGCTGATTGAGATGTTTAGCAACAGTTGGCTACATTTAAAAGGGACTGTTTTTTTCTCAGCTGCACAAAATAACTGATTAAACAAGCAAATCATAATATTTTGTCCAGTATTGCTGTCATTTAATAAATTATGCTTGCCTAACTGTTGTATTAAAGCAATATTACACTTGAGTTTGTTACGGTATCATGAATATACTAACTCCAGGTGTGATACTCTTGTGTCCTCCACTATGCAAAGGCCACAAGCTGCATCACACCTTTGAATTAGCATATTCATCACAATACCGAACTCACTCTCGGGTAATATTGCTTAACTGTAGTTCGCCATCAGAGAGCTAGGTCAGATTATTTAAAACAGATCTCTGATGTCAGAACGTGTGTTAGGTTGTCATACTAATGTTGGATTCATGTTAATATAATTAAATCAGACTTTGTTGTAA
Organism: Pholidichthys leucotaenia; assembly: GCA_020510985.1. Classification (NCBI taxonomy): domain Eukaryota; kingdom Metazoa; phylum Chordata; class Actinopteri; order Cichliformes; family Pholidichthyidae; genus Pholidichthys; species Pholidichthys leucotaenia. The sequence continues at coordinate 153,967,829 of CM035838.1, forward strand.
AATAATCATTTTTTTCATTATATATCAGTGTTTCCTGTATGGGGGGCTGAAAAGTTCATAGGCTGAAAAGTTCATAGTGGTCAAATTTGACCAAATGTGGTTTATTTTTCAACTGCAGGGATCCAAGTGCTGCAACACCGATGGAAGGAGTGTGTGGACCGAAGGGGAGACTATGTTGAAAAATAAACCACATTTGGTCAAATTTGACCACTATGAACTTTTCAGCCCCCCTCATATTCCAGCAGTGTGAGGTTATAGTCTCAGTGTGACATAGAGTACTAATGTATTTCAGTAAACCACAATGCCAGGATTTGTAATTTATTTAAACTACTATACTTTATTATTATTTATGCGGGAAAGGTTAAAAGTAATAAAAGTTATAATCAACTTGTTATGAATGGCCTGTCCCATTCACGGGGCAAACAGACGACACTAAATGCAGGCAGTGAGTTTGCATATTTAATAACACACACACAAGGACACACTACAGAACAGAAGAGTAACTATGAAATCCCAGCTGAGCTGGACATATGAATAAAGGGGAAATACAAACTATGGATTTTTCAGCAGAGCTGGACTTACGATTACAGAAAATCACGGAGACGGGAACACCGTCTCAGGATGAGGACAGATGAACAAATGACCCAACGATTAACAAACGGAGGAACAAGGCTTAAGTAGGCAGTGAAATTGATTGCACGATTTGAATCAGCTGTGAGTCATGAGAGAAGAGGAGACGGGACTGACAGCTTGACAGGAGCACCGCCCACTACCGGAGCAAAACCCGGAAGTGCCACTGACAGCAGCAGCCCCAGAGAGAGAGAAACACAGGATCAAAAGGTACAGACAAAAATACAAATATAAAGCAAGGACTACAATAAGGGCAAATGATAAACTGAAGGATAAATACAGATAATACCACATATATAAATAACAAGACTGTGATGAACGTAAACAGGAGAATGAGTAGTACTAAGAAATAATACATGATATATGAAAACCAACCAAGGATAAAATGACAGGAAACTAGGAGCCCAAAAATACAATAAATGTACAAATATAGGAAAAGATAATGAGACTGAGCATGGCGGAACCCCCCATGTTCAAAACCCACCCTAAAAAACAAAGAAGTAAAACCCACCCCGGGCGGGAGGAGGGGGACCCAGGCACAGAGGAACCAAAACAACCCAGAGAAAATAAGAAAAACACTCATGACTCACACCCAGAATAAGAGGTACAGAATGCAAATGATGTAGGAAGATTAAATGTCCAGTTCAGGTGGTCTTCCTGAGTTCTTTAACCACCCAAGCAACCCACAGAGTCCGTTGGGTGGTCTCTCTGAGTCCCTTAACCACCCAAGCAAACGAAAGAGTTCGTCGGGTGATCTTCCAGGCCTCCAGGGCCACCTAAATGGCTGGAAAGGTTCACCAGGTGGCCTTCCAGCATTCCTGAGCCAACGGACTGCGGAGCATGACACACTCCCTCCTGGAGGCGGCAGTTGTAACCAGAACATACTGTGGACCAGAGGAGCTAAGCAATGGGAGCCCGGCAAGGAAGGTGGCTGACCAGCGGGGAAACTGAACGGGGAACCCTCCATGACCTCGGGCAGAGGAAAGGGAACCACGACAGCATCAGGCAGAGGAGGGGGGACCATGACGGCATCAGGCAGAGGAGGGGGACCACGACAGCTTCAGGTAGAGAAGGGGGAACCACAACGGCGTCAGGCAAAGGAGAGGGGACCATGACGGCATCAGGCTGAGGAGTGGGAACCACGGCGCACTCGGACGAAGGATGAGGACCCACAGCAACCTCGGACGAAGGGTGAGGACCCATGGCGACCTCAGACAAAGGATGAGGACCCACGGCGACCTTGGATGAAGGAGAAAGACCCACGGTGACCTCAGGCGAAGGATAAGGGTGACCATCAATGGGCCCAGACAAGGACTCGAGCAGAGGAGAAGAAACAAACACCGGGTTACTACCACCAGCAGCAGTGGAACTCGGTAAGGAGAGCTCAGAGGCGGTTGGCAGCTGCGACCGGCTCTCTCCACCACAAGCAGGACAAGAAATCTCTAGATCTGATGATGTAAAAACAGAACAGAGCACTTGCCTTGTTTCGGACTCTACCGCCATCCAGGACTCCAGTAATCCTGGCAGGAGTGTCTCGAGTCTCCTCGTCAGGGCGCCCTCTCTCGACATCGTCACCTTGGAAGAAGGACAGAAAGAAAAAACTGGAGAAGAAACACCGGCAGCGGTGGAGCCCAGCGAGGAGAGCTCAGGAGCAGAGGATATCTGCAGCTGATTCTCCCCACCATGAGCCAGACAAGATTTCTCTGAATCTGCGAAAGGAGAAACAGAACAGAGCACTTGCCTGGACTCGAGCTCCACCGCTGTCCAGGACTCCAGCGAACCTGCTGTGGTGACCTCAGCAGCAGGCGTGATGGTAAGCGCAGCCACAGGACCTCTGGGTGAAACAGCTGATGTAGCTGACTATCCGGCGTGGCAGCTGGAGGTCACTTCACCACTGGCGCCGACTCCCGCGCAACTGAAGCCAGGGGACACACTGCTGTCGGCTCAGGCTTCAGGTCACAGGTCGCGGTCTCCCACCGTCCATATCGTGGTTGCAGGGCTGGAATCAGGTCCTCCAGGGCCACAGGCTCCTCCATTGTCCGGCAGCTCCGTCCCAGAACCGGTGAACACCCAGGGAAAATTGGAGGAGACATGGGGGTAGCAGGTGAGGTAGTGATTACAACAGCTGATGGTGAGGACTCAGTGGGCTGCTGTGGTTGAGCCTCACCACTGGGAATCAGGCAAGAATATTCAGTAGTGAGTGAAAGAGAACGGAGAAATATTTGCCTGAATTCCCAAGGTGTGATGATGTCAGCAGCTGCTGAACCAGATCATGTTCTCCCTGGAACAGCGGAGGTCATCTGGCAAGGCATCAGTGTCTGGGGATGCTAGATCATCGGCGCAGACTTCAATGCAGATAAGCCCCTAGCCCTGAGGAGTAGAGCCAGGGAGTGCCTCACCGATGGCACCAGGTCCTGCGTTGCCAAAAATCAGAGGACGCTCACTCGTCGATGCTGGCTTTGGGACACCGGAGGCGCTCCTGTCCTTCACTGGGCGTGGTTGCGGGGCCGGACCAATACCCTCAGGATCCACAGACCCCTCTGTCGTCCGGCGGCTCCCTTCCAGGACTGGTGGACACCCAAGGGGGACAGAAGAAGCAGGTGAGGGAAATGTTCCAACAGCTGGCAATAAAGACTGAGCAGAATGGAGCTGCTGCTGAGTCTTGCCACCGAGAACTAGATAATTCATTTTTATGTGATGGAGAATGAAAAAACACTTGCCTTTGTTCCTGGGGTGTGATGTTAGCAGCTGTGGCGGGACCAGACGATGTCTCTCCGGGATCAATGGGGGTCGTCTGGTGAATGGACAAGGGCACTGGCATCTGATGGGATGAGCGAGCCTTCCACACCTGGGGACGCTTCTTCGTCGGCACAGGTAATGCAGAAGAGGAATCTCTCACCCGCTTGCAGAGTTTGTGTTGGGACTCCAACATGGTGGTGAGGAGCACTGTGAGACCTGGGTAGCCCCAGAGGCTGGGATATGCCTCAACTACCTGAGCCGCACTGTCCAAATGTCCCAGAGTCTCCTCCGGAGTGTGGGAGGTGACAAAACCCATAACCAAACCCCCAAGTCAAAACCCATAATCAGTTCTGCCGCCCCACACTCCTTCTCACTCAGTCCAAAAACATGGAAGTCCAGGGTGGCAGACATTCCAAAACCCCAGACGAATACAAAGAACACGGAAGGGAGCTTAAAGAAATAAAGGAAAAGCACACTTCACTGCTGCTGGTGTCTTTATGGCTGGGTCATTCTGTCATGAACGGCCCGTTCACGGGGCAAACAGACGACACCAAATGCAGGCAGTGAGTCTGCATATTTAATAATGACATGCACACAAAAACACACACTACAGAACAGAAGAGTAACTATGAAATCCCAGCTGAGCTGGACGTACGAAAAAAGGGGAAATACGTACAAACTACGGATTCCCAGCAGAGCTGGACTTACGATTACAGGAAATCACAGAGACGGGAACGCCGTCTCAGGATGAGGATAGATGAACAAATGACCCAGCAAACAGGAACAAGGCTTAAGTAGGCAGTGAAATTGATTGCACGATTTGAATCAGCTGTGAGTCATGAGAGGAGAGGAGACGGGACTGACAGCTTGACAGGAGCATTGCTCACTACCGGAGCAATACCCGGAAGTGCCACTGACAGCAGCAGCCCTGGAGAGAAAGAGAAAACACAGAATCAAAAGGTACAGACAAAAATACAAATATAAAGTGAGGACTACAATAAGGGCAAATGCTAAACTGAAGGATAAATACAGATAATACCACATATATAAATAACAAGACTATGATGAACATAAATAGAAGAATGAGTAGAACTAGGAAATTGTCATGAATTGCCCTGCGGGGCAGAGAGGAGATACCCAGACACTGAACTGTAGCTTGTGGTATATATTAACCAAACACAAAGAGTCCAAATAGTGCAAAACACAAAAATCCAAACTGTGCACAAAGCAAAATTCCAGACGGTGCAAAAGGTAAACTTACAGACAAAGGCAGATGCACACAGGAATGAATGTCAGAACAGGGACGGGGGAACTTCGAGACTCCAGCAATGAATGAGAGAAATAACAGTCCCTAAATAGGGCCAGAAATAAATGGACACAAATGATAGCAGGTGTGGATACCATGAGTGGGCAGGAGGAAACAATGATCACAGATTCGGGTCAGCTGGGAGCAGTGAGAGGGGAGAAGACGGGACTGACAGCTGACAGGGACACCGCCCACAACGGAGTAAAAATCCAGAAGTGCCACTGACAGCTGTCAACCCGGAGAGAGAGCACAACAGTACAATATAAAGAATTAAATATCAACCAATAAGGACTGAGAAATAAATACAACCTAATACCAAATAAAAGAGTAACAAAACTATGATGACATAAACAAGGGGGTGAGAAAAATAAGAAACAATACAAGATATGCAGAAACCAAAAAGCACAAAATACAACAAATATAGAGAAAAGCCATGAGACTGAGCACGGCGGAAACCCCAGTGCTCAGCTCATGACAGAGCTCCCCTCTCAAGGGGTGGATATCAGACACCCAGGGAAACATCAAAAAAGAAAAAGACCCCCTTCCCCCCCCCCCAAAAAAAAGAGTACAACAATAAACCACCCCGGGTGGGTGGTGAGGGGAACAGGCTTGGAGGGAAAAAAATAAAACCCCGCTCAGGACCCACACCAGGAAAAAACACAACCGCCTAAGCCCCCTGGACCGAAGAGCTGGACAGTTCAGGCGGGCAGCCAGAGTCCAAGGCCTGGCAGATGGCATGATGGAAAGAGTCAGGTGGCCTATTACAGAACGTGGGCCACTCAACTCTGTGGCACAGTCTGTTGGGTGGCCTGCCAGAGTTCTTTAACCACCTGAACAGAAAGGGTGATCCAGGAGGCACCTGCCCAACGGGAAGAACCAGTGATGAGCAAGGTGGAGTAGTTGGGGAAACCACAACGGCCTCGGGCGGATTAGAGGAAACCCCGACAGCCTCGGGCAGAGGAGAGGGAGCCACGATGGCATCTGGCAAAGGAGAGGGGACCACAACGGCCTCTGGCAGAGGAGAGGGGACCATGACGGCGTCAGGCAGAGGAGAGGGGACCACACCGGTGTCAGGCAGAGGAGAGGGGACCACAACGGCCTCTAGCAGAGGAGAGGGGACCATGACGGCGTCAGGCAGAGGAGAGGGGACCGCGACGGCATCAGGCAGAGGAGTGGGAACCACGACGCCCTTGGACTGGCCTGTAGCACCCTGAGTGGCCCTGGACTGGGATATAGTAGCACCGATGGTGGCTTCAGCTTGGAGCAGAGCTACACCTGCAGTGGCTCCGAGCTGGAGCAAAACTGCACCCACGGTGGCTTTGAGCTAGAGCAGAGCTGCACCCGTGGTGGCTCTGGGCTGGAGCAGAGCTGCACCCGTGGTGGCTCTGGGCTGGAGCAGAGCTGCACCTGCGATGGCTCCGGGCTGGAGCAGAGCTGCACCTATGGTGGCTCCGGGCTGGAGCAGAGCTGCACCTGTGGTGGCTTCGGGCTGGAGGAGAGCTGCACCTGTGGTGGCTCCGGGCTGGAACAGAGCTGCACCCATATTGACCTGGACTAGGTCAGAGCTGCACCCTCGGTGGACCCGGACTAGGCCAGAGCTACACCCTCGGTGGCCCCCGGGCTGGAGCGTAATACCCACGGTGGGCCCACACTGGATCGCAGCATCCATGTTGGTTTCAGGCTGGGGCGCAGCATCCACAACGGTCCCCGACTAGGACTCAGCACCCACGGAGACCCGGACTGAGGAGGAGCTGCACCCACGGAGGTCCCGGGCTGGGATGGAACACCCGTGAAGACCTCGGCTGATGGGGGAGCTGCACTCACTGCGGTCTCGGGTGGCGAGGCTGGACCCACAGAGACTTCTGACGAAGTTGGAACGTCCTTGGTGACCCTGGGGAAAGACTCTGACAAGAGAGGCAATGAAACAGGGTCAGGGTCACCGGCAGCAGTGGAGCCCAGCAAGGTGAGCTCAGGTGTAGCTGATAGCTGCCTTTGGCTCTCCCCACCAAGAGCCAGACAAGATCTCTCCAAAATCGAAACAATTTAAACAAAGGAGAGCACTTCCGTGAGATCAGACTCTTCTGCGGTGGCCCCAGCAGCAGGCATGGTGGTTGATGCAATCCTGGGAACCCCCCCCCCCCCCCCCCGCGAAGTGACCCACACAGGTGGCTCGCCCAGCATGGCAACAGGAGGTTGGTTCCCTGCTGGCGCTGGATCCAGCGCAGCTGAAGCCCGGGATGCTCAATCGCCGTTGCAGGCTCTGTATCGCAGGCAGCACTCTCTCTCTGTCCAGACCATGGCTGCGGGGCTGGAATCAGGTTCTCCAGGGCCACAGGCTCCTCCATCGTCCAGCTGCTCAATCCTGTGGCCGACGGACATTCAAGGGAGAAAGGAGGAGACATAGAGAGAGCAGGTGAAAAGTTTATTGCTGCAGCAGGCAGTGAGATCTCAGAGGACTGCACAGGCTGAGCCTCACCACCGGCAGTCAGGCAAGAAAATTCATGTTTTAGGGAATGAGAATGAAAAAACACTTGCCTGAGTTCCAGGGGCACAATGTTTTCTGCTGCAGCTGGTCTTGAATTCACCCTCTCTGTGGCTGCAGCTGTTGTGGGCCCCTCTGAGAAACGTGGAGGAGCTGCCCCTGCAGACGCGGCGACGGGCAGAGTCGGAGGGGAGACAACCTGACCCTCAGCAGCGGAAAGAGACGCCGAGGAAACGGGGATCACAGCAGCAAAGGAGGAGAAGGAGGCTGACGGGACAGCTGGAGAAGGAGAGCCAGAGGAAGGGACCGCTGCGGGGATTGTCGACTTGGCGTGGGGAGAACTGCTGCCTGAGAGGCAGAGGTGTTCCTCTGGCGGTCCGAAGCTGGATGGTGGTGTTTTGGAGCTGGTGGAGCGTGAGCAGGAATGGGCTAACTGGAGGTGAAGAAGGATGTCTGCCGTGGAGTGTGCCTCCGTGTTAACTTCGGGCTCGCTGGAGGTGGACCCCACCTCAGCCCGGGGAAAGACTGTTGTAGGACGGAGATTGTGGCCAGCAACTCCGCGAACTGGGGATATCTCCACAACCCTGGGTGTGCCTCAACAATTCCGGTTGCTGAATTCATGCTCTCCCAGATCTTCTTTGGGCTGCGGGGAGGCAAGTGCATCATCCATGAAGCTCTGGAAGAATTCGGCGGCCCACTGCTACTCAATGCTTGAGGACCCCGCTGCCGATCTCCCTTTGTTCACTGGAGGTCGGCGTGCTGGGGACATGGTGTAAGCTCCACAAACAGGTGAGTAAAAAAACCAAAAACCACAAGCCACAGCAGCTGGGTCTCTAACTGGCTGGAGTCTTCTGTCATGAATTGCCCCGCGGGGCAGAGAGGAGAGACCCAGACGCTGAACTGTAGCTTGTGGTATTTAAGGTTTAAGGTGACTTTATTAATACCCGTAGATTGATTCTTTTTACAGTCTGGAGAGGGCATCTCAAACACACAACTTTGAACATCAGAACATTAAAAACACAGGACACATACATCAGAAAATTTAAGAACAGCACAGACTAAAGACAAGGACAGATACTCCAGAAACTTACTGAACATGGTTAAAAAGACTAAACTAAATAGATAAAAAACCCAACTAAAATAAATAAAATCATTAAACATCACTAAGATATTATTAAAAATATCCATAAAACCCATAGTAAGCCAGATAAAAGCATTATACCACACCGGGGACCAATAAAATAGTAGATAAGATAAACCACGTAAAAAGGCCAGACCCAAGCGTTTAAATAAAATGCATTAAGGCCTGTTTAAAAGAACGACAGCAGCAGGAACAAAGCTGTTCCTGTACCGTGTGATTCTTCATCTTGGGACTTTATCAAATCAAAATCAAATCACCCTTATTGTCATTCAACCGTACAACCAATCATGTACAGCAGAACGAGATTGTGTTTTTCCTATCTACTGTGTTAATCACACACACCCCAAGTGCAGAATTAGAGGGCCGCTGCCATACAAGGCGCCGCCACAGAGTTCCCTCCTCCATTCCATTTATTGCTGAGCACCAAGCTGGACGGCAGGAAGTTCCACTTTTTATAAGGTCTTTGGCATGACCCGGCCGGGATTTGAACCCCTGCCTCCCGGGTGTGGGGCGGATGCTCTACCAACTGAGCCACCACTCCGGTTATTAAACCTCCGTCCAGAGGGTAAAAGCTGGAACTCACTGGCCAAGGGATGGGAGTCATCAGCTGTGATAGAGGTGGCCAGCCGCTGTACCTGCCTGGTGTACAGGGCCTCCAGACCCGGCTGTGACTCCCCCCAATAAGACGACTGGACCATTTAATGATCTGGGCCAGTGAGTTTCTGTCTTTGAGAGGCAGGTTTCTAAACCATGACACTAACAAGAAAGATAAAACTGATTCAATAAAAGCACGATAAAAAAGTGTCATGATGGTCCTATCTACATGGAAATGGGACAGCCTCCTCAAACAAAACAGGCGCTGGTGTCCCTTCCTGTTTATGGTCTCACAATTCAATTTAAAATTCAAAGTATTATCAATAATTGTACCCAGATATTTATAGAATGTGACTTGTTCCACTATTTGTCCCTTAATCTTAGTCAGTTCAGGTGTGTTGGCATTTTGCCTAAACTCAATGACCATGTCTTTAGTCTTGCCTATATTCAGTTGTAGGTGCGAGTCCTCACACCACTGGACAAAGTCCTCTGTGACCGGGCCATGACTGTTTTCAGTCCCTTGGAGCAGGCTCACGATCACAGAGTCATCTGCATATTTTAAAATAAGTCTGTTTTTAAAAGCACTCTGACACATATTAGTGTACAGAATAAATAACAAGGGTGAAAGCACACACCCTTGTGGTGACCCAGTGGAGGAACACACCTTGTCTGATAAAAAGACATTAACTTTAACCCTCTGTGTCCTGTCTGTTAAAAAGTTTAAAATCCAGCCCACAAGATTGTTACTTAAATTAAAATGCTCTAAAAGTCTCCAAGTTAAAATGTGTGGCTGAATTGTGTTAAAAGCAGACGAAAAGTCAATGAATAAAAGCCGTGCACGAGCCCCACTCCCCTAGTTAGTTAGTTAATCCCTTCACATCTGAAGGTGTATATGGGCGGCGCCTATCTCCGTTTCTCTGACCCTAGGCCACACAGCTACTGTAAGTAGTGAAAGCTACAGCGGGGGGTCAGTCCTCTGGTAGCTCTGTGTGTAACTTTACTTTCCCCATTCCATTATGCGGAGCACCACGCTAGAAGGCAGAAAGCACCATTTTTATATGGTCTTTGGTATGACCCGGCCGGGATTTGAACCCCTGCCTCCCGGGTGTGGGGCGGATGCTCTACCAACTGAGCCACCACTCCGGTCACCAGATGTTTAAAAAGCAGGTTAAGGAGAGTGAGAGTCACGTCCTCAACTCCCCTCTTAGGCCTATAGGCAAACTGCAAAGGATGAAGTACATTCTCTGTGTTTTTAAGAATTTCTGAACGAACCAGTTTTTCCAGGATTTTCATAATTATGGAGGTCAGAGCCACTGGTCTAAAATCATTTAATGTTGTGGGGCGACTAGATTTAGGAACCGGGACCACGACAGCATCCTTCCAAATCCTGGGAACATGCTGCGTTTCCAAGGATCTGATGAATATCTTATGAAAGACTGGACTCAGTTCTTTTGCACAGGTTTTGATTAACCGACCACAAATATTGTCAGGTCCTGGACTTTTGTTGACTTTTGTGGAATGAAAGGATTTTTCAACATCCTCCTGTGTCACAGAGAAATGCCTGCTGTCACACAGTTACAGGCTTAACGCCTGTATTTCTCTGCTAAACTCAAACATGCTAAAACGATTATAAAAGCCATTAAGCCATTAAGAGCATTAGCAAATTCAATATCTGAGCTAAAACCATTTAAAGTGACACTAGTACTACTGGTTCTAGTGTTCTGGAGACCAGTGATCATTTTCATACTGGACCAGGCTGAGCCCAAGTTATTGGAAACCATTTTGTTCTCCAGTAAGGTTTTATAGCTCTGTTTTGCCTTTAAAAATCTGTATTTTCAGCTCTTTAGTGGCTATATGTAAGTCCAATGCCCCCCCTTGTTGAAAAGCTTGTTTCTTTTTCTTTATGGAGGACTTAACAGACTTGTTAACCCAAGGTTTATTATTAGGGTATATTCTGACCCTCTTACTGGGTATAAGCATATCCCTGCAGAATGCTGAATATGAGCAGACGACCTCCGTCAGTTCGTCCAAGTCTTTACATGATTCCTCAAACACTCCCCAGTCCGTGCAGTCAAAACACTCCTGCAGAGAACACACAGCATTATCTGTCCACACTTTCACCTCCTTGGTTTGGACTTTCTCCCTCTTTAAAACAGTCGTATAAGTGGGGAGAAGATGCACGCAGTGCATCTTTAATAGACCCATAACACCAGTCAAGTGTCTTACCACGTCTAGTTGGACAGGAGACATATTGATAAAAGTTGGTTAGGGTCTTTTCCAGTGACACATGGTTAAAATCACCCAGTACAAAGTTGGGAGCCTCTGGTGAGATGGTCTGCAGTTTCTGTATAACCTCATATATAATACGGGAGGCGGAGGTGGCATCTGCCTTGGGGTGAATATATACAACTATTATAAAAATCTGAGGAAACTCGCGGGGCAAATAAAACGGGCGCAGAGACACAGACAGGAGTTCAACGTCTGGCACACATATCTGTTCTCTGACAGTGACAGAGCTGCAATATCGTCTTTCACATAGACCCCCCCCCCCCCCCTTGTGTTTGCCCTGTCACCTCAGCGTTACGGTCCAATCGGTACGGGGTCCCAAAACCATCCAGGAACAGATCCGAGTCCTGGTCTTGCTCATTAAGCCACGTTTCAGTGAACGCCAGGACACAGCACTCCTTAAAATCTTTTTGGAAACAAAACGTTCCCCTGAAGCTCATCACTTTTGTTCCTGAGGGACTGGACGTTGGCCATGATGACGGAGAGCAGAGGAGTCCTGCTGAGCCGCTGTCTCCTTAGGCGCAGTTTAATACCTCCTCGTGTCTCCCTTTTCCTTCTCTTCCTCACGCCTCTGGTGGAGAAGCCATGGTCCCTCTGGATACATGCTGGCACTCGTAGTGTAATGTCCATCATGTCCATCATTCGGGTGTTCATTTGCAACAACATGTCACGGGTGTAAACATGACGTGTCCTCTGTGGGATGACAGCTCCGCTGACATCGGCCACCAACAGAAAGTGCATTAAAAATCCCAACAGGGCCAGATAAAAAAGATCCATGTCAGAAAAGCATCGGATGAGTACTCTCACTCACAAAATGGTCACTGGATTAACATAAAAACATTTAAGAACATTAAAAAACGACATAAAAGACTCGGACAGAGATGCCAACTTTCCGCTGCTGGTCGCTGCGTGCGCATGCGCCACAGGTGGAACCAGTGGCGCATTAACCAATGGCATTAAATGTGCACCAACCAGTGGCGTTATTAACCAATTACAAAGAGTCCAAATAGTGCAAAACACAAAAATCCAAACTGTGCGCAAAGTAAAATTCCAGACGGCGCAAAAGGCAAACTTACAAAGGTGGATGCACACAGGAATGAATGTCAGAACAGGGATGAGGTTCTGATGGGAATGAACTTTGAGACTCCAGCAATGAATGAGAGAAATAACAGTCCCTAAATAGGGCCAGAAATAAATGGACACAAATGATAGCAGGTATGGATACCACGAGCGGGCAGGAGGAAGCAATGATCACAGATTCGGGTCAGCTGGGAGCAATGAGAGGGGAGAAGATGGGACTGACAGCTGACAGGGACACCGCCCACAAGGAAGCAAAAACCTGGAAGTGCCACTGACAGCTGTCAACCCGGAGAGAGAGCACAACAGTACGATATAAAGAATTAAATATCAACCAATAAGGACTGAGAAATAAATACAACCTAATACCAAATAAAAGAGTAACAAAACTATGATGACATAGACAAGGGGGTGAGAAAAATAAGAAACAATATGATTTATGCAGAAACCAAAAAGCACAAAATACAACAAATATACAAATATAGAGAAAAGCCATGAGACTGAGCACGGCGGAAACCCCCAGTGCTCAGCTCATGACAGAAATAATACATGATATATGAAAACCAACCAAGGATAAAATGACAGGAAACTAGGAACCCAAAAATACAACAAATATACAAATATAGAAAAAGACAATGAGACTGAGTGCGGTGGAACCCCCCATGCCTGACTCACTTAAGAACTGGTTTACAGCAGGTTCCTGTTCTGCAGAACGTAAAATAGAGAGCCATGTATGTGATCAATATTAAAGTTTAACTTTTTAAATATATTGCAAAATGCACTAACTTTTTCACAATATTCTAATTTACTAAGATGCACCAGTAGACTCTTAGAACAGTAGTCAAGGATGTTTTTTTTTTTTTTGTTTTGTTACTTATTTGTACCCGTAGGTAGATTTGGTTTGCAGTCTGGTGACAAGCCACCAGCTGCTGGTCGCTGCGTGCGCGAGCGCCCTAAACCTACATGTTTTTTGGTATGCGGGAGGAAACCGGAGAAATCCCGGAGTAAACCCACGCAACACGGGGAGAACATGCAAACTCCACACAGCTCACTGTTGGTCGGGGGCTGGGATCGAACCCACGATCTCATGATCCCCGCGATCCCCCGGCCGAGGGTAAAACTGTGCTGCCACAGTGCTAAACCACTGCGCCACCGTGCAGCCCGTTTGTAAGCACCGTTTGTACTTAAGAATCGAACAGATTCCCTAAGTTTTCATCATTTTGTCATTATGAAGTTGTACAGTCATTTTCTGTCTCCTCAGTGATAGGCCCTACATAAAATTCCTAACAATAATCAGTACAAGCCTATAAACAAAATTTAATAGAAAGTATGAATATATACAGTAAATACAGTGCTAAAGAGTTAGCCCATTATTTTGCAGCAACATTAAGTTTTGATAATACCGATTTCTCAGCCACCCCAAACCAATCACATATCCATCCTGGCCACCCCACTGAAAATTTCCTGGCTCTGCCACTGGACCTTAGCGGAGATACTGTATATGCCCTCTGAGTGCCCATTTAACCCATGAAGTGACTTTCCATTACCATTATCCTTTACTTTATAGGTTTGGGCATGAAGGACCAAATGCAATGACAATCCTCAGAGGGATTCCTGCCACCTCATATTAGCCATTCATAATTAATTCCCTATGATGGCCCTGGATGATCCTCAGCCAAATAAATGAGTGTGGATGCCCTGTGCTTCACCTTTTAATAGAGGGGAAAACCCACAGACCTGTTTACAGGACAGATGCAGTCCCATTCCCCTTCTCTGTGCCTTTTATACATGCTCTTTATTATGTGCTGGGAAATTCCCAATGCTTCTCTTCACATATATTCATCTACTTTGAAAACCTTTTTGCCATATGGAGATGTAGTGCCCAAATACACTGCTGCAATATTCTCCTGTGTGATACATTTTGCATACAGTGGTGTGAAAAAGTGTTTGCCCCCTTCTTGATTTCTCATTTTTTTGTATGTTTGTCACACTTAAATGTTTCAGATCCATCCATCCATCCATCCATCTTCTACCGCTTTTCCGGAGGTCCGGGTCGCGGAGGCAGCAGTTCAAGCAGAGAAGCCCAGACTTCCCTCTCCCCAGCCACCTGCTCCAGCTCTTCAGAGGGGATACCAAGGCGTTCCCAGACTAGCTGGGAGACATAGTCTCTCCACCGAGTCCTGGGTCTGCCCCGGGGTCTCCTCCCAGTGGGACGTGCCTGAAACACCTCAAGTGGGAGGCGTCCAGGAGGCATCCTAATCAGATGCCCATACCACCTCAACTGACTCCTTTCAATGTGGAGGAGCAGCGGTTCTACTCTGAGCCTCTCCCGGATGACTGAGCTCCTCACCCTATCTCTGAGGGTGAGTCCAGCAATCCTACGGAGAAAGCTAATTTCAGCCGCTTGTATCCGCGATCTCGTTCTTTCGGTCATTACCCAAAGCTCGTGACCATAGGTGAGAGTAGGAACGTAGATTGACTGGTAAATCGACAGCTTTGCCTTAGAACTAAGCTCCCTCTTCACCACAACAGACCGGTACAACGTCCGCATCACTGCAGATGCTGCTCCAATCCGTCTGTCGATCTCTCGCTCCATTTTCCCCTCACTCGTGAACAAGACCCCAAGATACTTAAACTCCTCCACTTGGGGCAGGAGCCTGTCCCCAACCCGGAGAGGACAATCCACCTTTTTCCGGCTGAGGACCATGGACTCGGACTTGGACGATCCCCCTCATGGATCGTCACCTTATCGTGGTGGGGGGGTTTGCGTGCCCCAGTGATCCCAGGAGCTATGTTGTCCGGGGCAATTTGCCTCTGATAGGGTCTCCCAAGACAAACTGGTCCTGGGTGAAGGGCCAGACGAAGAACGATCCAACAGACTCTCATGATAAATTGTATATCAAGGATTCAGTGTACCCCGCCCGGTATGGGGTTACCGGGGCCCCACCCTGGAGCCAGGCCTGGGGGAGGGGCTCGAAGGCTAGCGTCTGGTGGCCGGGTTTCCACCCATGGGACCCGGCCGGGCTCAGCCCGAAGGAGTTACATGGGTCCGCCCTCCAGTAGGTTCACCACCTGCAGGAGGGATCATGGAAGTCCGGTGCTATGTGGATTAGGTGGCAGTCAAAGGCGGAGACCTTGGCGGACTGATGTTTCAGATCATTAAACAAATTTAAATATTAGACAAAGATAGCTCAAGTGAACACAAAATGCAGTTTTTATTATTAATGGTAAAAAAAATCCAACCTACATGGTCCTGTGTGAAAAAGTGATTGCACCCTAAACCTAATAACTGATTGGGCCACCCTTAGCAACAACAATGGCAATCAAGCATTTGCGATAACTGGCAATGAGTCTTTTACAGCGCTTTGGAGGAATTTTGGCACACTCATCTTTGCAGAATTGTAATTCAGCCACATTGGAGGGTTTTTGAACATGAATGGCCTTTTTAAGGTCATGCTACAGCATCTCAATGGGATTCAGGTCAGGACTTTGACTAGGCCACTCCAATGTCTTCATTTTTTTTTTCTGAAGCCATTCAGAGGTAGACTTGCTGGTGTATTTTGGATCATTGGCCTGCTGCAGAACCCAAGTGTGCTTCAGCTTGAGGTCACAAACAGATGGCCGGACATTCTCCTTCAGGATTCTTTGGTAGACAGCAGAATTCATGGTTCCATTTACCACATCAAGTCTTCCAGGTCCTGAAACAGCAAAACAGCCCCAAACCATCACACCACCACCACCATATTTTACTGTTGGTACAATATTCCTTTTCTGAAATGCTGTGTTACTTTTACGCCAGCTGTAATGGGACACACACCTTCCAAAAAGTTCAACTTTTGTCTCGTCAGTCCACAGAGTATTTTCCCGACAGTCTTGGGGATCATCAAGATGTTTTCTGGCAAAACTGAGACAAACCTTTATGTTGTTTTTGCTCAGCAGTGGTTTTCGTCTTGGAACTCAGCCATGCAAGCCATTTTTGCCCAGTCTGTTTCTTATAGTGGAGTCATGAACACTAACCTTAACTGAGGCAAGTGAGGCCTGCAGTTCTTTGGATGTTGTTGCGGGGTCTTTTGTGACCTTTTGGATGAGTCGTCGCTGTGCTCTTGGGTAATTTTGTTTGGCCAGCCACTCCTGGGAAGGTTCACCACTGTTCCATGTTTTCGCCATTTGTGGATAATGGCTCTCACTGTGGTTCGCTGGAGTCCAAAAGCTTTAGAAAAGGCTTTATAACCTTTTCCAGACTGACGGGTCTCAGTTACTTTGTTTCTCCTTTGTTCCTGAATTTCTTTGGATCACAGCATGATGTCTAACTTTTGAGAATTTTTTGGTCTACTTTTCTTTGTCAGGCAGGTCCTATTTATGTGATTTCTTGATTGAGAACAGGTGTGGCAGTAATCAGGCCTGGGTGTGGCTTGAGAAATTGAACTCAACTTTCCAAAGATGTGATGAACCACAGTTATTATGTTTTAAAGGGTGGGTGGGGGTCACTTTGTCACACAGAGGCATGTAGGTTTGGATTTTTTTTACCCTTAATAATAAACACCTTCAATTAAAAAACTGCATTTTGTGTTTACTTGTGTTTGTCTAATATTTAAATTTGTTAGATGATCTGAAACATTTAAGTGTGACAAACATACAAAAGTGAGAAATCAGGAAGGGGCAAACACTTCTTCACAT
The DNA here is from genome assembly GCA_020510985.1 of Pholidichthys leucotaenia. NCBI lineage: Eukaryota > Metazoa > Chordata > Actinopteri > Cichliformes > Pholidichthyidae > Pholidichthys > Pholidichthys leucotaenia. Next base: position 153,984,761 of record CM035838.1, read on the forward strand.
CTCTGTACATCTTTTTGATGTGATTTACATTTAACTTAAGCATTCTGCATTCTGATTTTGTGCATAGCAAACCTCACTGGGGCATGATTGAGGCAGAGCTTGTGAAAATCCATTGCTGCTGTAACCCTGGTAACGTTCAGAAGAAATTTGTAGGATGGGTGATAGATTATTCCCTGTGAGCCTTCACCAAGCAACTACAATACAGCTCTCGTGTGTGTGTAATTTTCACATTTGGTCAGTGAACAAGCCTCCTGTTGCTTTTAATTTCAGTTTTACCACTTTACAAGCACTCCTAGGTAGCAAGGCATCATTATGTGGCATTTTGGTAATCGCTGAGTAGTCTTTACTACTGCTACTACAGAGTGTTTATAAACTGCCTAGTGTGTTATATGTAACATTTTTCTTATTGTCTTATAGTGCTATGAGATGACTGTTGTTGTGAAATGGCGCTATATAAATAAAGTTGAATTGAATTGAATTATTGTCTTTTAGCCCCCCAGTATCTTTTATCTCACCCAGTCTGACTGAATTTGAATATGGGATTTTAAATCTTTTATTTCTGAACTCAGCATTGTTGATTTTACATATCGGTGCTGGCTTTGATATTGAGAATGGACCTCATTTTTGTCAGGTATGGATACAAGTGTAAGCACATATGCACTTAAAGATTTAAACAGTTTTTAAGTTTTTATCAGTAAGCATGGCTGTACCTATTTTATCCTTGAAATTGTCAAAAAATGCATTTTCATCCATTTTTTTCTTTTGCTAATTTGAATTCGTTCTTTCAACTATATCAAATTAACAGAGTATGTTAGCATTAAAAACAAAGTGTTTGATTAAAAAACTCACTTCCCTGGGAACCCTGATCTTGCTTCTTTGCAAGGAGATGGTTGTAAAAGGGCTGTGAATCCACTTGCACGTTTGCAGCCCGTCAGGAAGTAATGCTCAAATTTTTGAAAGCAAAGATAGGTAATCCTGCACCAGTTGGTAGAAGGAAGGCCCAAACTCAGTTTCTTCAAAAACCCCCGCTATATGTTGGAAACGTGTAACATATCCCTCTGTCCACTCGTCCCCACAGCCCCAGTTTGGCTTTGAATGTGAGTTTAATTTTCGAGCATCACTGCTAATTATTAAGACAGGTGGGTTTCAAGACTGGCAGACAGACAACACAAGGAAGAAATGAGGCATGGGAAGAGAGAGAATATACAGTATTTTTTCAAAATAAAACACCCAGCAAACTTAAGCCCAATTCATGGTGGCAAAAACGCGTTGGTATGCGAACGAGCGCAGTGGACGCATTCGTGTGCAAACCCTACGCAGAAGGTGAGTGCTGACCGAGCACATGCAGCCCCCCAAAAGTGTACGCACGTACAAGTACACAAATAGTTGCAGTGAACTGCGCATGCGCCCAGAAACTCTCGCCAGAGGGAAGTACTGAGCAGTCCGCCAATACTGGGTGAACAAATGTCCTTCTTTTTGCCCATCTGCTTTCTTCCTCTGCCACTAAACAGCAAAAGCTCCTGTTTGTCTTGATTGTCATTGTATTCACGTACCTCCATCCCCTCTGCCGTTTAAAATGTCTGCCGCCGTGCTCTTCTTTTGTGTTTGAATTGCAGCTGTTCAAATCAGTTTGGTGGCTCTTGGCTGCCGCCCACAGTACGGGCATATGAACTGCAGATTATTTTCACTGAGCATTCGTGAAACGCGGCTGCTGAGCGGCAGCTGCAGTGGCTCAAAAACCACTCTGAATACTGTTGTGTACGCAAACGCAGTCTATAGAATGCAGATGCTTTCCCCTTGGAGGGACTTTGAACAGGCCTTTAGGCAATACAGAGCAACAGAATAAAGTATTTATTTTGTTCTCTGCCCCGTGGTTGGGGACCACTAATTTATGTAACTTCCAGGTATTTTTCTGGCAATTACATTTTGTCCAATAATCTCAATGGCAGACATGCTAGCCAAGTTAGCCTAGCTTAAGTAGTGCTAATGGCTTCCCTTGTGTAACTAACCTACCCCATCCAACATCCATGATCCCAGTCGGATCATTTACCAAACACTTGACCTTTCTACAGGTTATTTTAGCCTATTTTACTATAGTTTAATAAAAATTCCCTTTCCAAAAACATTTTCTATGCAACTTCTGCAACTCTTTCTAGTTTTCCTAACAGTCAGGATGGGAGATAAAAAATCAATACAGTGGAATATTGCAATACTTTGAATCAATGCAGTTTTGCCACTGTAGAGACACCAGTATTGCGATACTTAATTAAAATTAATAATAAATGTTGCAAATACAAACTTACCTATTTAGGTACCAGCGTAATAAAAAACAACTGACTTTTCAGTCCATTAGATGGTGCTAAAGTCTCACTGTCTGGTTAGGCCAGTACATAAAAGGAGTGACTCCTGAAGTCTTGCCGAGAACTAAACAAAACAAAGATCGGGATTGGAAATCACAGTATATGATATCGCAATAGTGTATCATGTGTCCACTGTGGACTCCTTCAAGTTTCTGGGTACCACAATCTCCCGGAACCTGAAGTGGTCCTCCCATATTGACACTGTCCGGAAAAAGGCCCAGCAGAGGTTGTTTTTTCTGCGTCAGCTCAAGAAGTTTGATTTGCCTCAGGAGCTGCTGGTTGTCTTCTACACCGCCATCATCCAATCTGTCCTCTGCTTTTCCATCACTGTCTGGTTTGGATCTGCCACTAAACAGGACAAGACCAGACTGCAGCGGATCATTAAGTCTGCGGAGAGGATCATTGGTACCGACCTACCCCCCATTGAGAACTTATATCGGTCCATAACCAGGAAACGGGCGGGAAACATCTGTGCTGACCCATCACACCCCGGCCACAAACTGTTTGAACTTCTATCTTCTGGTCGTCGTTACAGATCACTGAAGGTCAAAACCACCCGTCACAGGAACAGTTTCTTTCCTCAAGCCATCACTCTGATGAACTCCTAACATTCACCTAGTCCTACCTGTTGCTGTACTCATGACTTTTCATCCATTATTACATTGCACATAACTCTCACACTGCTTTTTACTTCATTCACATTATATCACTGAATCTGAGTCCACATTGAAATACTGTGTGATTGTATATTTTTTCATATATTTCTGCAAAGTGTGGTTAGTCCGAGTAAATAACTGCATATATTCCTGTATATATTTGCATCCTTTTATAGAAACGTGGACAGACTGTAATTTACTGTACATACTCTGGTTGTCATTGAATCCTTATTTAAATCCTTCACCTGAACAACGAGAGCAAGTTTTTAGCCAAAGTCAAATTCCTTGTATGTGTTGTGCATACTTGGCCAATAAAGCTGATTCTGATTCTGATTCTGATTCTGATTCTGATTCTGATGAGATTGGGATAATATAGCGTCACTGCCCAAGTATCATGATAATATTGTATTCTGCGTCCTCTGGTGATTCCCACCCCTACCTAACACTGTACAATGACATGTAATGCATCACAAAAGTATAACCCAACCTAGAGATCACTCGGAGAGCACATGTGCCCTCCAAGGCTGTTTGTCAGCTGTTTAAAATGTGTCAGTTGAGAGAGCATCATAAGTTTTCTGTGCCTGTGTATTTTCCAGTTGATTTGCCCATTATTTTCATGATATTTGCAAAATTCTTAAAAAAAAAGCCCAAGTTGATCTGCATTGGTCCCAAATCTAAAGGGTTCATCCATAGCCCAAGGGCCACCTGTCATTAAAATGTCCTCAGCAGTAGTGCAGTAGTTTTTGCTTAATTCTGCTAACAGACAAACAAGCTGCAATAAACACTGACCTCCATGCTGGAGGTAATAAAAATTTAAAAGCGTTTTCCATTTTTTGCATCTTCAGCTCATCATTCTTCTGGGCAGCCAGGATCACTGTGATACAGATTGCAAAATTACAGTAGCTTTTCGTGGGAGCCACTAAAGTCACTACAGTCTGCTTCTAGAAAGGGATTAATTGAATGATTCTGCCTGGGCTATTATGTAGTTATTATACCTATGCATTCAGTGCATGGGTCCTTTTAACTTAGACTTGAGTGGCTAAAGGGATACAGTATACTCAGAAACCATTACTGCTGACTGGAATGTGATTTATGAGGGGCAGCCATTTATAATAATTTACCATCATGACAAGTAACCTTATAGAAGTCGCTAAAAGTCGTGTTTTAATATTTCAGTACATTACGTGCTCCATGTTGTCCCAGTGTGCTCTGTGCTTTCTTCCATTTCACTGTGAGTACTACAGGATGATCAGTCATCATTATGCCACCAGCCGTGTTCTGCCAAGACTCTGTGTAAGATTACATTATTTCCACACTTGTGTACGTTTACAGGTTGATAGATGTTGTTCAGCAAATGTACATCGTGCTGCACTTAAAGTAAATTAGTTTAAGGTTTAGCTTTATTTGTCACTTTTTTGCTATTGCCTCCAGTTTTTATTCTTCCTATGCTCATATTTGCATCTTCACGTACAATCTATGGATAATATATTAAGAAATGTCACATTACAAAGTGATTTGTACAAAGTTTTAAGCTTATATTTGGTTTGTATCACCATAGAATTTCAAAGCTTTTTGGAAACTTGTTGACTTCCTAAACTTACTAACTTACTTGCTGAAACTATATGTGACACTAAAGTGCAGTTTGTTATTTTAGCTGGTTAGGAAAAAAAAATCCCCTACTCCACCTGTCTCAGTATAATAGGATAAGAAGAGATGAACATGGGAGAGGATTTTGGTTGTACTGAATCTTCAAGCATCTGAGGTACACAGGAATTGTTTAAATGACTTTTACAGGCTGCTACTATTTTTTTTTATTTATTTCATTTATTTAAAAGGGACAGTGTATTGTTTAAACATAGATGTTGCCATTTGATGCACCACACCAGATTATAGCTACAAGCAAATTCACGTCTGCTTTTTTTGGCAGGCCAAACAAACAAACAAACAAACAAAAACACAAATTCGTAAACACATCTGAGAGCTTACAGTGTTTTTGATTAGCATAATGCCTTTCTTTTAAAAGTCTTGATCAGATAAGGTTGCTCTTTGTAGTATGTGTAGCCCTGTGGTTAAAATGGAGCTGATTATTTCAGAAACTGGCTTTGATTTATTTTTGCTACATACTTTCTCTGGGATTTTGAGTATGCTGAAGCAACAAAAACTGATTGACCTAGTATAATATAATCTGCTTTCTTCCCTGGGACGTATCATATAAAAGTGTATTTCCTCATAGAGTGCATTTCTTATATATTTTTTAATATTGTCTTTACAATTTTTTTCTGTACTTAAAATACTTGATTGTGAACCTTAAAGAAAAAAGTTGATAAGTGGGTTGTAATGTAGGTTATAAATGCTTTATAAATCATGAATAAATAAGACCTACTTCATGCACTGATGCAGCCTCCCTGTATATGGTCACTATTTGGCAAGAAACAGGTCACCATTTCCCTTTTTGTCTCATGTATGTATAACAGATTATTAAGGATTTATAAAATGTTTACAACCTAATTATTAGCCCACTTATAAGCTATTGATGAAACCTTTATTTGGGTATTTTTTGCAAAGGGGTACCATCCCCCATACGCTTACACATCTAAAGTTGCTGCTGGATGGATTTTGATGAAATTTTCACCAGCAGTAGCCCTTGTGCTACAGATGAGCCCATTAGATTTTGGAGGTGATCAGAGAGTGCATACCTTTGCCAGGGCCCTATCTTGCAATGTTAAAGAAAGTGGAAAAGTGATCCAGAATCCACATCCTGACCCAGATCACCTATAAAATCAAAATTGGGCTCATCTGTAGCCCAAGGGCCACCTGGGCTAAAAATTTCATCAAACTCCGTCTGGTAGTTTTTGCATAAACCTGCTCACAAACACACAAATAGACAGACAGACCTTGGTGGAGGTATGCACTCCGATTGCCCTCTAGTTAGATTTTTGCAATTATTTCATGGCTAGCAGTAGTAGCAAAAAAATGATTTGCTCTAAAAATATCAAATTCAGCAAATTTCTGTTTTTCTTTTAAACCACAACTGTAAGGGCCCCAAATTTGAAAACATGCTAGATAAATGTTATGTAGCTTACACTCAGTTTGCAAAAGTGCATCAGTCCATCTCTAAGAGTGGGGAAAGAATAAAAGAAAATAGTTTGAATTTCTCAGAGTTTTCTTGTTTATATGTGTCAGTGTGTGAGTCTCTGTCCAGGCATTACAGATTAAATGGTTTAGTGAAAGAGAGCTAATTATAACAGACAGGGACTTGTACTCAGGGACCAGATCACTGCACGCACTGAACATATAAATACAGTAATTACATAATGAAATGGCACCTGGAAGTCTGCGCTGATGTTTAAGAGAGTCTGATGAGACATTAGTGTTATCGCACAAGCTGCAGCTGAAGTAGTGATGTTTGCCTCCTGTTGTGCATTTCTTTCTTTTATTTTTTTTTTTCCCACAATATCTTTATTGAACCTTTTTTTTTTTTTTTAACAAACATGATACAAACAATCAAACACTAACACTAAAGTACTACAAAAAAAAAAAAGCACTAAAAACACCAACAACCACCAACAAAATCAAATCTTCAACAATGCTCCTCTGTTTAGTCTAGACAATCCAATACATAAGTATACATATTATGTTCACCAGTTTGGAATTTACAAGGTCCACACACATCATTCACCTTCTTCTTCAAGAGTTATGTTTAAATTTTTTACATAATCAATAAAAGGTCTCCATATATTCTCAAACACAATTTCCTTTGATTTTAGTATATATGTTATTCTTTCTAATGGAAGGTTTGTTAACATCTGTCTTAACCACTGAGTCACATCTGGTCTATGAGTCTTTTTCCATAATAGTGCAATACATTTTTTGGCATTAAGCAAACTGAGGTCTATGAATGTTCTTTCACTTTTATTAAAATTATGCTTTTCTGGGTACAGACCCAACAAAAACAGTTTAGGATTCAATATGATTTGTTTTGAGATTATTTTTTCAATTGTTACCCTCACCTCTTCCCAAAACATTCTTATTAATCTACATTCCCATAAACAATGAAATAGGGTTCCTTTACTTTCCATGCATTTTGTGCATGTATCTGGTATATTTTTGTTATATCTATTTAACTCCTCCGGTGTAACATACATCCGCATTAACCATTTGAAATGTATCAATTTAAGGCGTGCATTTATTGATTTGGTTTGAGCTTCTGTACAAGCCAATTCCCATTGTTCCTCTGAAATTTCAATTTGCAGATCTTCTTTCCAGTAGTTTAATCTTTTCAGTGAATTTTCACTTGAAGATAGTGTCAATGAGTTATAAAACTCTGAAATAATACCCTTTCTTTTACTATCTTTCATCATCATTTTTTCCAAGGATGAATAAATTTGTCGAGTGAGAGCTTTATTTTGATTTGATCGAATAAAGTTTCTAAGTTGAAGATATTTAAAAAAATGTGTTCTATTGAGATTAAATTTGATCCTCAGCTCTTCAAAAGACATTATGTTGTCTGCACATGGCAAATATAAATCCTGAATCTTTTGTATCCCTTTTAAATTCCATACTTTAAATACAGCGTCCGCTCTCCCTGGTTTAAAATATTGATTACCCCATATTGGACTAAATTGTGACAATAACTGTGGTTCTTTTAAATAGTTTTTAGCTTCACACCATATTTTGATCATATGCTTTACAAATGGATTTTTAACTTGTTTTTGTAATTTTTTTGCCGAATCTGAGTATATGAATATGGGAAGAGGTAAAGGTAAATTGTATGATTCCATTTCAGTCCAGTGAGGGAGATCATTTGATGAAAAATAATATGTCATAGACCTCAGTTGTGCCGACCAATAATACAACATAAAATTTGGACATTTCAGACCTCCACGATCAAATGGTAAATATAATAAAGACAAACGTAATCTAGCCCTCCTGTTGTTCCATATAAATTCCACTAACTTTTTTTTTATTCTTGAGAATAGATCTAAAGGTGGTGATAAGGGAATGTATTGAAATAAATAAAGTATTTTAGGTAAAATATTACTTTTAAGTATATTGATTCTCCCGATCATCGACATTGGTAGTGACATCCATCTCTGAGTTAACTCACTGATATCTGACATTAAGGCTTCATAGTTGACACTGGCGACTGATTCTAGCTTAGGCATAATTTGGATTCCTAAATATTTAAACTGATTTACAACATTGAATTGATTTACCTCAGGGGCTGGGTAATTTCTCTGGGTCTCATTTAGCATTAATATTGAAGATTTAGTTTTATTTATTTTATATCCTGATATTTCCCCAAAATTCTTTAATAAATTCAACAAGGTTGGAATTGATTTTTTTAGATTCGACATAAACAAAATTATATCATCGGCGTACAGGGAGATTTTATGTTCTGTTGGTCCAACTTTAATTCCATATATTTGTGAATGTAAACGTATCGCTATCGCTAAAGGTTCAATTGCCATAGTAAACAGTAAAGGTGAAAGTGGACAGCCTTGTCGACATCCTCTATTGATTTTTATTGGTTTTGAAATATTGTTATTTGTTAGGATTTCTGCTGTAGCATTATTGTATATTATTTGAACCCATTTTATGAAATTATTTCCAAGTCCAAACCTTTGTAGGACTTCAAAAAGAAAGGGCCATTCAACTCTATCAAAGGCCTTTTCGGCGTCCAGTGATAGGAGAGCTGTATCCGGTGCTTCTTTATTAAAATAAATAATATTAAATAGTCTTCTTACATTATGAAAGCCTTGTCTACCCTTTATAAAGCCATTCTGATCTCGATTAATAATATTTGGTAAAATTTCTTGTATTCGTCTTGCTAAAATTTTACAGATTATCTTAAGGTCGGCGTTTAATAGGCTTATTGGTCTCATATTTTCACATTTATTAGAGGGCTTACCTGGTTTTGGCAGCAGTATAATTAAGGCATTATTTATGTATGATGGTAAATTATTATTTTGAAATGCTTCTAAAACCATTTCCAAAAAAGGTTTTATTAATTTATTCTTAAATTTTTTATAAAGGTCAACTGGAAGACCATCTGGTCCTGCACTTTTTCCTGATTTCATATTATCAATGGCTAGCCCAACTTCTTCTTGACTAATTTTAGACTCCAATATCTCCCTGTTTTCATTTGGAATACACGGTATAGATAGTTCGTTCAAAAACCCATTTAGTTTTGTTAAATCAGGTTCATTTTTGGTATCATATAATTTTTCATAGTAATCTCTAAAGGCTCTATTAATTTCTAAAGGATCTATAACTACCTGTCCCTTACTTATAATACTGGTAATTGGTGTTTTAATTTCCAATTGTTTAATCTGCCATGCTAATAATTTTCCTGATTTTTCACCTTGCTCATAAAAAGATTGTTTCAATCTTAGAAGACTCGAGGCAGCTCTATTCGCTGATTTTTTGTCGTATTCAGCTCTCAAAATCAGTAATTCATTCTCCAACCTTGGGTCACTTCCTGCATACACTTTTTCCTGAAGATTTTTTATTTTATGTTCCAATTTAGCTCTCTCCTCTCGAGTCTTCTTAGATTTTGATCCTGTATAACTAATAATATGTCCCCTAATAAAAGCTTTGAAAGCCTCCCACTTTACACATGCTGATGTTTGTGTAGTATTGATGTCAAAGAACTCGTCTATCTGTTTTTCTATATACTTGACAAATTCCTCATCCTGAAGCCATTTATGCTGAAATTGCCATCTACCTGATTCCTTTGTCAATTTTTTATCTACATATATTAGACAACAGGGTGCATGATCAGAGATCACGATGTTATCATAAAAGCAGTTTTGAATCTTGGACCTTAATTCTGTGGAAATCAAAAAATAATCAATACGTGAGAATGTCTTGTAGGTACTGGAATAACAAGAATAGGCTTTAACTTGTGGTTTCATTTCTCTCCATATATCTAACAATCTCAATTCTTTCATAAAATGATTAATAGTCATCCTACATCCAATGTGCGTACAATCCAGTCCTGTTGATCTATCCACACCTGGATTCAATGTACAATTAAAATCCCCTGCTATTATATGTTGCCCTGTAAGTGATGATAAGATGAGAAATAAATTAGCAAAGAACTTCTGATCGTCTATATTGGGACCATATAAGTTCACAAGATTTATATTTTCTAATAGCAAAGAACCTTGAATGATTACATATCTTCCAAATTTGTCTCCAATTACATTTTTCACTTGAAAAGGAACTGATTTATGTATGAGAGTCATAACTCCCCTGGCTCGGGATGAAAATGAAGAGGTGAATACACTTCCCTGCCATCTACTCCTAATTCTTTTAACATCCTCCTCTATCAGATGAGTTTCTTGTAAAAACACAATTCTTGAACCCATGTCCTTTATTTTATTCATAACTTGTTTAAGTTTTTTTAAATTTTGTAGACCTCTGCAATTCCATGAAGTTAAATTAAGATTAACACTTTGGTCCATGATCAATAGAGAGTTTGGGATTACCTTGCAGTGTAAACATGCTCATACAGAGAAGCAAAAACATGAGTGGTTGAACATTCATCCTACAAACTACACACAAACAAATTTCCCCTTCCCACACTTGTGGCAAACCCCCCAAAATCAAAAGAAAAATTCTGTCTCCCGATATAGCCATCGACCGTTCCACACCCACGGGGAACAGCCTAAGCCACTCCTTCTTCATCCTCCCAATCACCCTAACTCTACTGCTTTTAATGACGTAACATTAACTCTCCTCTGTAGTTTTCCAACTTAACTCCAAAATTTTTAACAACTTTGTACATCATAGTTTTTTTTTTGTGTTTGTTTTGTTTTTGTTTTGTTTTTTTAATATATAATACAATCTATATTTTGTAAACTTACTATTTACTTCAAGTCAGTCAGATGCCTGTGCAAATGCTTAATTATTCTACCTTATATTTTGTTCATGCTTAGCTCCCACCAGTCTCTTCTTCTTCTTTGATCTTCTTGATGAACTCCTGCGCCTCCTCTGGGGTCTTGAAGATGTGGGTTCTGCCCTCATACGTGGTCAGCAGTCTCGCAGGATAGATTACACCATGACGAATCCCAAGGTTGCGCAGCTCCTTACGTACGGGATCAAACTGCTTCCTCAATTGCTGGATTCCTGTGGCCAAATCTGGGTAGAACCGCACCTGCTGGTCCTGGTGTTTAATCTCTCCTTTAGCTCGTGCAGCGTTGAAGATCTTCATCCTGTCTCTGTTGCTAAGAAACTTCATAATTAAGGTCCTCGGCGGTCCCTTATCTCTCCGTGGGCCAATACGATGTGCTTTTTCCAGAATCACTGCTGATTGCAACTCCTCGCTGCCCAGCACCTCCGGAATCCACTTTTCCAGAAAGGAACATACGTCCCGACCTTCTGATTCCTCTGGAAGACCCACCAGCCTCAAATTATTCTGTCTCGACCGAGATTCCAAATCCAAAATATTATCTTCCAGAGATTTTTTTTTTTTTTCCAAAGTGCGCACCTTTAATTGAAGACGGGTGACGTCATCTTCAGCACTAGCGAGACGGAGCTCCATCTGCGCCGTTCGTTCTACACAGTCACCCAATTCCTTTCTTATTCCTTCCAACGCTGTCATAATCCCATCAAATCTAGAGGAAAAGTCCGCTCTCATTGAACTCATGGCAGCCATCAGCGCATCTGCGCCATTCCCCGCAGAAATCGCACCGCCGCCAGCCTCCTCCGCCATATATGGAGTTTTGTTTGCTGCGTCACAGACCTGAAAGTCCGTTAATTTGGACTGTTTCGGCGGCTCGCTTTTTCCTTTTCCTGGTTTTCCAGCCTTAGGCTTCGCCGACATATCCTCGCTCAAATGATGGGATACGTTCTGTCCCAAATGAGAGAGTTATTTGCCGATTTTTTTCTCCAGGAGCAGAGCAGAGCGAGACACGTCCGTCCTACGTGGCAGCCATAACCGGAAGTCTTCTTTCTTTTATTTACTCAAAATATATGTTTTTATTCCATACAGTAAGCAAAATGTAATTTTTGAGTATACAGCATATTTGAATTGCCTGACATCATAAGTAGGGAAATGTCTGCAAACATCACGTGCCTGAATATTTAGGGGCGCTCCAGGGTGAATGTCCAAATATTCTGCAGTCTTACTTCTCCCTCAGTAAGCTGCATCGGCATCATTTTTTTTTTTAAAGAAACATGGCTTTTCTTATAATCTTTGAACTTTTTTGCAAAAATTTGCAACTTTTTTCATAAATTTGTAGCTTGTCATTTTGAGATGTTTTTCTCCTAAATTTACATTTTTATTACATACAAAATTGTAATTTAAGGTTCAAAGATTCTTCACTTAAATTTATAGCATTCCTTGTAAATTTTTAGAATTTTTGTCTCATAAGCATGCAATTTTGTCATGTAAACTGGAATTTTACAATGACTATATTTTCTAATTTATTAATGCAAATCTGGGACTTTTTTGCTAAATTTGTGACTATCATAAAGTTGCTACTTTTTTCTTGTGAGATTTTGTTTATGAAGTTTTCATGTTTTTTTTTGTTTTGTTTTAATTTGATAAAGGTAAATTTATTTATTTTGCCTTTATTAAAATCAAGCAGTTTAAGAGGGAAGGTGAACCCAGCCACAGGGAGGAACACAAGCCAGTGTACTCCTGGTGCTGGTCCCAAGCCTCGGTAAATGGGGAGGCTTGTGTCAGGAAAGGCATCCGGCGTAAAATCTTTGCTAAATCAAATACAGTGATCCCTCGCTACTTCGCGTTTCACCTTTCGCGCCCTCAGTGCATCGCGGATTTTTCAAAAATATTCATCAAAAATTCAAAATTGAGAAAAAATGGCACGAAAGTTGCCCGGGCGCTAGCAGAAGGCAGGGAGACTACATTAGAACGTCAGGTATCAACACGGAGAGCCCGCACAACTCAAAATCCACCTCTCTGACCACCGCTCCGCTCCTCTCCGCCCACCTCTTCACCGCTCGGGAATCTCGCAAGCTGATTGGCCGAGACGTTTTACCTCGCAAGCTGATTGGCCGAGACGTTTTACACAGCTTCTCTCCCTGCCGAGCGCCCATACCCAGCGAAGGAAGACCGCATTCATTGTTCTTTATCGCTCGTGTTGCTTAGTGGCACTTTTCGCTGTTCTCTTGTGCCTTTTTGTGCAAAATAGTGCTTGTGACGCCCTTGGAGGGGGGGGTGACGCTACTTCGCGGTTTTTCACTTTTCGCGGTCGGTTCTGGTCCCCATTAAACGCGATAAGTGAGGGATCACTGTATGCACCATTACGAATATGACTGTCACCGGTGCTGTTAACCGACAGGGTGTCGGTGGAAAATGGGCTATTGTTGGTCAAAGATCACAGAGGAGGAAGAGAGGGTGAAGGCATGTTTGGAGACAGAGAGAACAAAAGGAAATAAGTGGAGAGTGATAGTAGGAACTTTAAATGTATGACTGGTAAAGTGAGAGGGTTTGGCTGAAGATTCTCGTGAAAGAGGACATGGACAGGGTTGCTGTTACAGAGGAAGATGCAAGCGATAGGGTGAGATGGAGGCAGATGATCCGCTGCGGCGACCCTTAAAGGGAGCAGCCAAAAGAAGAAGAAGAGTTTGAGGGGGAAGGTGAATACCTGAATACCAAATCTGAAAACTCCACTGTTTGCCTCATGTTATGATTTGGGATTTTATTTGTTGTAGATTTTTTCCCCTTTATTTTATTAGGCCCATATGCTTTTTTATTCTGGAAAACTAAACTCTTTAGTCCCTGGTGGCCCTGGCATAAATTGTGTTCTCGCCTCCAGCGTCCACAATAGGACCAGGTCCTGATGCACAATTATAAGCTTTTCAATTAAACCTGGTGAAGCAGTGCAACTTTTTAGTGAAGAATTGAGGTGTTTCTTAAAAGCAGAAGACCGTGTATGTCGACCAGCCTCCAGTGTCACCCAAAGCTGGCTTCTTAACCTTGGGCCTCAGTGAAAAGTCTGAACAAACTTTACTCCAACGACTGTCCCTTGTTTGCCCAGCAGGCGCCTCTGTGGCCTGTCTAGAAATATCAAGGCCAGGCTAAGCCACTCTGCAGTAGTTTCTAGGGCAGGACACATATCAGAACTGTGGTGGAGTTGAAATCTAGTTCAAACAGCAGCTGGGACGGGGGCAGGGGAGTGTAAGGGAGGTGCGTGATGTCAGCTAAATCCCCCAAGTACAAACATTACTTCATAACCAGAATGTAGGCGCAGACAGCTCGCCCTGATGGGGTCATTTTCTCTCACACATCTTTCAGTTGGACCTGCAGGACGTTGCCTACAGTTGGTGGGGATAAATGGATGAGCTGCACAGTGGGATTGGACTTACTGACGCCTTTTCATTGCAACTACAAGCACATAAAATGAAAGTGAGCAGCTCGGCTGAAGCCTCTTTAGAACCACATGTGGGCAAGTTGTATTCTGCCGCTGTGCATTAGCCACTCAGATGGTTCACCGATTAAAGCTCCTTACATCCCTGCCCGCATTTTTATCCTGCACTAAGACTCCAGTTTTTAAATAACACTGAATCTGCTTATTTTTTCATGAGCTGGAACCCTTTCTTTTAAACACTAACATAAAATGTTACGTAAGGAATTTAACTACAAGCTAACAGCTGTCTCTCCCCCGTTTATATTGCTTTTTATGACAAAATGTAATGGCCAAACACTCATAAAGTATCTAAATGTTCATCTGGGCTAGGTGGAAATAGTGTAGTGTCCACCCTCTTCCTCTTCTGCCAAGCCTTAGGGGACAGCACCTCACAAGCTATTATCACACTGCAAACGGTTACAGATCAATACTCGTCAAGACAGAAAATTCCTCTTTTTTCCCCTCAAGTACAGCTCTACTATACAGTAAAATGAGCTACTCTAATCTCTTCCTCCTCTCCGTCAAAGCTTTGGACAGCATAATCTGACAGAGTCCAGGTGATAGTGCTTTTTTTCCTTCCTTCTTTTTGGTACTGTATGTGGATTTCTGGATATGTGATTTTACTACACTGCGGACACAGCATAAATAGGAAAGTGACAAAGCAGAGCTGTCCACCTGTTGAGTTCAGTGAGTACGTGGCAGCATTTTCAAGAGTGTGTCAGTGCTACTGACATACAGGAATGAATAAAATCTAGACAGTAATCATTTAATAAGGACATTAGATATATTTTAATTAAAGAGGATTGTGAGTGTCATGATATTGATTTTTATTCTGTGGATACTGACTCATTTTTCTTTATCATTACGTACTAATATCCAACATGCCAAGTACCTCTCTGTTCGGATGCTTTGTTTAAGAGCAATAAAATGTTCAGTCTGTAACATGATAGCTTAAGTCAATCCCTGTGGATTTCGCCTTTTGATATATGCAAAAAAGATCAGAGTTCCTTGGGTAATTTTTTCACAAAATGTACTTTACTGATGAGTTTTACTAGCTCATTCTGATGAAGCTACTCCTCCTAGGCATTTGCCCCAGTAGTTCCCAAGCTCACTCACCTCACAATGATCCTCAAGTGGATCTGCATCCAGGTTGTGCTGGGCGGGGTGGGCAACATGGCCTAAAAATGATATCACGCTATTTCTGTTGATTTTCACAGATGTTCCGGAGCGGTGTTGTTGAAATGTGGAAAAAAAGTGCTGGCAGATTATCTGCATTGCTGCATATTTTTTTTAAAAACGTGGCAGCAGTCTGAAACAGCCTTAAACTTAAATATTTCCACGCAACTAGACGTGGACGCTCTGACAATGGAGCGGCAGCTTCCCATATACCGTGTTTGTTTTGCCGTTCTATGGTAACATGTTGGCAGCATAACGATGTGATGTCATCACTCAACAGACCCCAAATACTGCAGTTGTGGGGACACCAACACACTGCGGATGGACGTTATCTCACACCCTGAAGCAGACAGAAGGGCTGAACAATGGACTGAGAGGGATAGCACGCCACAGGGACAATTAGACCAGACTCTAAGGCGCCTTCGCCTCCTGCTGCAGCACTAGGAGCTGAATGTATTGTTATGAAGGTGACATGTGTTATGATAATCGAGCCACACATTGCCTTCGTATGTAACATGTGTTATTCTAATCGTGCCACTCAGGCCTTTGTCAAACCCCATGTAATATGCACCATCCCAACTCTCTAGGCATAAGTATTAAAGCTATATAAGCAGAATGCAGAGAGAGCTGGGGATTCTCTTCTCTTCTACACAACTTGTCCCCAGCGGGCTACGCTGGGGCCACGGGCTGTACATATGATAGAGGCTTCAATAAAGAATCTGTGTCGACCTACGCTCATGCCTCGCCTCCACATCCTTTCCCTTTTACCCGTATAGAGGGCATCGGATGGTAGTCTGTAGGATGACTTTGGAGAGCAAGAAGAGGAAGAGAGTGAAGGCAGAGCCAAAGATTAAGTGGGGAAAGTTACAGAAAGAAGAAGGTTGCACAGAGTTCAGGAAGGAGTTAATACAGGCTCTGGGTGGAAGGGAAGAATTACCAGATGACTGGGAAAATACAGCAGAAGTATTGAGGGAAATGGGTAGAAAGGTATGTGGTGTATCCAGTGGACAGAAGAAGGAAGACAAGGAGACTTGGTGGTGGAATGAGGAGGTACAGGAAAGTATTCAAAGGAAGAGGTTAGCAAAGAAAAGGTGGGATAGTCAGGGTCCCTTGCTTTCAGGATGGGAATTGACAAGATTTTATCAGTATCAATGGCATTGTTAATTTTGCTTATCGATTCAATTCTTTATCCATTCCCTTATCAATTCTTGATCAGTTTTCCATGTGGGGAAAAAAGCAGGCCTTCAAAGGATTTCAGCATCAATGCAAAAGTTTTATTTTTCTGACTTTAAACAATGCTTCTTCTCTTAAAAAGATATAATAAAATCTATTATAAAACACTGTAAATATGTAAAAATGGGCATTTATGTCTTGTAACATTTGTTATGTTTAAATGATGAAAAGCAATGTACAGTGGTGTGAAAAAAAGTGTTTGCCCCTTCCTGATTTCTCATTTTTTTGTATGTTTGTCACACTTAAATGTTTCAGATCGTCAAACAAATTTAAATATTAGACAAAGATAACACAAGTAAACACAAAATGCAGTTTTTAAATGAAGGTGTTAATTATTATGGGAAAAAAATCCAAACCCCCTAAACCTAATAACTGGTTGGACCACCCTTAACAGCAACAACTGCAATCAAGCATTTGCGATAACTAGCAGTGAGTCTTTTACAGCGCTGTGGAGGAATTTTGACCCACTCACCCACTTTAGAGAATTGTTGTAATTCAGCCACATTGGAGGGTTTTTGAGCATGAACTGCTTTTGTAAGGTCATGCCACAGCATCTCAATCGGATTCAGGTCAGGACTTTGACTAGGCCACTCCAAAGTCTTCATATTGTTTTTCTTAAGCCATTCAGAGGTGGACTTGGTGGTGTGTTTTGGATCATTGTCCTGCTGCAGAACCCAAGTGCGCTTCAGCTTGAGGTCACGAACAGATGGCCGGACATTCTCCTTCAGGATTCTTTGGTAGACAGCAGAATTCATGGTTCCATTTACCACAGGAACTCGTCTAGGTCCCGAAGCAGCAAAACAGCCCCAAACCATCACACTACCACCACCATATTTTACTGTTGGTATGATGTTCCTTTTCTGAAATGCTGTGTTACTTTTACTCCAGATGTAATGGGACACATACCTTCCAAAAAGTTCAACTTTTGTCTCGTCAGTCCACAGAGTATTTTCCCGACAGTCTTGGGGATCATCAAGATGTTTTCTGGTAAAACTGAGACAAGCCTTTATGTTGTTTTTGCTCAGCAGTGGTTTTCGTTTTGGAACTCTGCCATGCAGGCCATTTTTGCCCAGTCTCTTTCTTATGGTGGAGTCATGAACACTGACCTTAACTGAGACAAGTGAGGCCTGCAGTTCTTTGATGATGTTGTTGGGTCTTTTGTGACCTCTTGGATGAGTCATCGCTGCACTCTTGGGGTAATTTTGGTCAGCCGGCCACTCCTGGGAAGGTTCACCACTGTTCCATGTTTTCACCATTTGCAGATAATAGCTCTCACTGTGGTTTGCTGAAGTCCCAAAGCTTTAGAAAAGGCTTTATAACCTTTTCCAGACTGATAGATCTCAATTACTTTGTTTCTCCATTGTTCCTGAATTTCTTTGGATCACAGCATGATGTCTAGCTTTTGAGGATCTTTTGGTCTACTTCATTTTGTCAGGCAGCTCCTATTTAATTGATTTCTTGATTGAGAACAGGTGTGGAAGTAAACAGGCCTGGGCGTGGCTCGAGAAATTGAACTCAGTTTCCCATGTGATAAACCACAGTTAATTTAT
This sequence comes from Pholidichthys leucotaenia, assembly GCA_020510985.1. Taxonomy (NCBI): domain Eukaryota; kingdom Metazoa; phylum Chordata; class Actinopteri; order Cichliformes; family Pholidichthyidae; genus Pholidichthys; species Pholidichthys leucotaenia. The sequence continues at coordinate 154,003,114 of CM035838.1, forward strand.
GTTTTAATAGTGGGGGGGATCACTTTTTCACACAGGGCCATGTAGGTTTGGATTTTTTTTTACCCTTAATAATAAACACCTTCATTTAAAAACTACTTTGTGTTTACTTGTGTTATCTTTGTCTAATATTTACATTTGTTAGATGATCTGAAACATTTAAGTGTGACATACAAAAAAAAAAGAGAAACCAGGAAGGGGGCAAACACTTTTTCACACCACTAAATAAAAACAGTATAAATGGAACACTGAAGTGATTAGAAACAACTGCACAATTATGTTATTTTAGCAATCACAAAAATATACATGCTGTACTCGGGTGTATTTTTTACATGTTTTTTTAATATATACAGTATATTTGCACAGTGTATATACACCCAAAAATGCATAAAATAATTGTATATTAACATACTGGTAAAACTTAAAGACATTACTCATTCTGGGAAAGCGTCTAATTCAGTATTAATCTGTAACCTACATCACATGTACCACCTACCCAAACTCCAGCTGCTCTACGGTCATGAATGGATGTAAGCCTTGCACTACAAACTTCATTAGAGTTCTGTGTGCAGCTAGCATCAGTGGGTTATCCGGACAAGGAGGGGAGGATGAGCAGGATGGTAAAACCTCAGAGCTACCTGTGGCTGTCATTGTCTAAAAAGAATGAGATCATATTTAAATATCAGATGTTTTTAATTGTGTTTTGTGAGTCAAAAAAGGGATTAAACTTAGCCTGCAAGGCTGCTAGCATTGCGCTAATGTACTACTAAAAATAATAAGCTATTATTACGTCACTAATGGAGGTGCTGCTGTTTGGGAATCAGGTGCGGGTGCACTTCATAGGCTGCAGTCTTCCATTATATCCCATGCTGCCATGTCAAGAGATGTTTCAACTCATGTTTATCATAAGCCATGCTGTTCATGTTAACCATATACTTCCACCATTATCACACGGTAGCAATGGCATCATGGTGTTGCTTGGTAACGACAGCATGTGACGTCATGACGCATACCGTTTTTAAAAAAAACCACAGACGTGTTTAAACCCACAGCCTTCATAAGAGGAATTGATAACATCAGCGACGTACAATTCCAGGGGCTCGAAAAATTTAGAACCGGTTTCCAACAGGAACCGGTTCTCAATTCCCATCCCTACACTGCATCCCATTTTCTGTTTTACCATAGCTTACTTTTGCCTTAAATTTGTTTTAGTATGTTTTTCCATCATGTTACATCCCAATAAAGCAGTTGGTAGTCTAAACTATAAATAAATGATCAAAATCAAAATTTATTTATCCAGTTTTATGCTAAGATTGACATTAGACAGCACTTTAAAGGATATATTCACACCTGAACTATTATTTTGATGTATTCTGTGGTAGTCTTTTCACTTCTGCTTTTCTGTCTTGCCGTTATTCCTCTCAGCGTCATGGGTTGCCATAGCCACATTTGTCAAGCGTGCCCCTCTGGGGTGAAGAAGAGGACCCAATTGCTAGGCGAATTTGATAAACCATGATTTATTAAAAACAGAAAATAAAGCAGCACGTTGGCTGAAACAAAAGAACAAAAACATGGCAGGCTTCTGACACAGGATTATAGGTAGGATAACTCAGGTAAGACAGGCTGAACAGAAGCGTGGGTGAGATGCCAACAAGAGACAAGATCACTGCACAGAACACAGACTGAGAGACACAGATATATAGACAGGGGGCCAATCAAGACAACACAGGACAGGTGGGAGCAATCAGAGACAGCAGGGCATGGCAACAGGTGCAGGAGACATGAGGGACTGAAACAAAAGGTAAACAGGAACGGAGGATGCACATGATACATGAACACAGGACCAGGGAGTACATAACCATGACAAATAATGATAATAGTCACAATTCAAAACTGGCCAGGGACAAATCCTGCGGAACATAACAAGAGACATGATAATGGAAATAAACACAATGACCAAACTTAGGCTGAGGCAGGGAAAATAACACATAATGAAAATCAGAATTAAAGACACGGTAGGGATGAATAATGCAAAACAAACCAGGACAATAATACTATGCACAGAAAAACATAATCACAAAAGGCGAGGACATGGCTGAACTCATGTCCTGGAGACCACAGAGAATCAAATGATAACACAAAGCGAGGATATGAGCACAGCCATGTCCAGACTCTGACAACATTGTCAGTTCTGGAGGAGCTTCCAGCATATGGGAGGTGATCATATTTAAAATTACTCACTATCTCTTTGCAATGGGATCTTGCTGCGTAAGGATTTTCTTCTTATCACACTGCAAAGATTTTTCAGCCTTTACAGTAGAGATGTTTAAATTTCCTTACTTTCCCATCTTACCATCTTGCTCAGATTTCATTTGCGTTCCATGTTATTCTGAATATGTTTTGGGCTGTCTGTCTCAAATTCAGCTTTTTTTTTGTAAAATGGTGACTTTTTTCAAATTTAAGTATGATCATTACATTATTATTATTATTATTTATTTTGAGCTTTGGTGGTGGGATAAATGCTGCATCGTATGCCACATTTTCTAGTTTCCTTAAATCTCAAACACTGGTGTGAGTAATTTCCTGTCTTGTGGAGGCTGGATGATTACAATGTTGTGGCTCGGCTCAGTGCCCAGGCTAAACTGACAGGTGTAGGAGTGTTAGGAAAGCCTTGGCGGAGTTAATTTGGATTAACTACCTTGGCATAGAACTGGAGGTGTTTTCACAGTGGGCTTCCTCTACAATACGGCTCTTCACGTGGGATTAAGCCATCCCTTGAGTATCTGAAAATATGTCAATTGCTACGGTCTTGTCTCTCCTTCTTAATGCTCCTAATACCCAGTAAAGACTTTTTACATGCTTACAGTGTGCATACCTGAATCTACATTTGAGGGGAAATATGAAAATTTAACTTTTTAAGTGCTTTTACTCAGGAATTTGATTATCTGGAGTACCTACAAATGCAAAAACTGAAAAAAACACAACCTCGTTACTTTAAGATGTGTCCCCATGAGCAACAACAGACTAGTGGGGTAACCATAATTTTTATGGCTACTCTCTATAGATTCTACTCACCTCACAAGAGATTCACGTTTCCAGGTGGTTCATTAATCCACACTCAGTTATATACATTGCTTCCAGGTGTTATTCTGGCTTTTCTGTTGTGTTTGGCTTGGATAGCCCTTTATTCCCACCAACAGACAGACTAGGTGAGTTAGTGTACCTTAACTTAACTTCCACGTCATTCAACATCCATGATCCCAGCTGGTCAGCTACCAACACTGGACCTGTCATTTTCAATGTTATTTTAGCTTATTTGATTATAGTTTGTCATACTCTGCCTGGGACAACTCCTCCACCAGCGGTGGTTAGTTGCAGCCAACAGAGCCTCCCTTTCACTCAGTTGTTTCTGTGCTTATCATACCCCGTTGACCAGTCTTGTTCTATCGAGCACTCAGTCATCACACATCCTTGTCTGTGATAATGCTTTATTTGGGCTTTTACTTTGCTTCATGCAACATGCCTCAACCACAGAGCTCAGAAGTAAGGAAAAAGCAAGGGTGGGGTGAACTGTGGCTCAGCAGCTTTAAAGAAACATGCACTGAAATAGGTCACTTTGAAGAAGAGTGTTTAATTAAGGTTTAAATGATGTTGTAGTATTTAAACCTTGAGGTATTTTGACCAAAGCATATCACAGACATTATGACCTCTGTAAGGGCATAATATATACCTTATACATATACATAGGCTACTTGCACAAAAATCTGTCTGCAAACTTCCCACTCTTAGACACTGAAGGTGTTTTGTAATTCGTGTTTATTGCTTCTATGGGATCAGCTCAATCCTCAACAGCCCTTTGGCCCTGGACTTCCATCCGTCTGTAGCTAATGATGCAGAACCAATGAGGCTGATGGCAAAGACTGACTCACATCTGACTGCTTCCCCATGAAATGCTCATAGATTCTCTCACCTGCATTCCTGTTGGCCGTGTGCCTGTTTGAATTTGTTCAAGTATGGGACTTTTGGCTGCTATTCTAGGAGGTGCCTCTCTGAATACAGTGGTGTGAAAAAGTGTTTGCCCCCTTTCTGATTTCTCATTTTTTTGTAAGTTTGTCACACTGAAATGTTTCAGATCATCAAACAAATTTAAATATTAGACAAAGATAACACAAGTAAACACAAAGTACAGTTTTTAAATGAAGGTGTTTATTATTAAGGGGGGGAAAAAAACCCAAACCTACATGACCCTGTGTGAAAAAGTGATTGCCCCCTAAATCTAATAACTGGTTGGGCCACCCTCAGCAGCAACAACTGCAATCAAGTGTTTGTGATAACTGGCAATGAGTCTTTTACAGCGCTGTGAAGGACTTTTGACCCACTCAACTTTGCAGAATTGTTGTAATTCAGCCACATTGGAGAGTTATCGAGCTTGAACCACCTTTTTAAGGTCATACCACAGCATCTCAATCAGATTTAGGTCAGGACTTTGACTAGGCCACTCCAGCGTCTTCATTTTGTTTTTCTTAAGCCATTCAGAGGTGGACTTGGTGGTGTGTTTTGGATCATTGTCGTGCTGCAGAACCCAAGTGCGTTTCAGCTTGAGGTCACGAACAGATGGCCGGACATTCTCCTTCAGGAATTTTTGGTAGACAGCAGAATTCATGGTTCCATTTACCACAGCAAGTCTTCCAGGTCCTGAAGCAGCAAAACAGCCCCAAACCATCACACTACCACCACCATATTTTACTGTTGGTATGATGTTCTTTTTCTGAAATGCTGTGTTAGTTTTACGCCGGATGTAATGGGACACACACCTTCCAAAAAGTTCAACTTTTGTCTTGTCAGTCCAGAGAGTATTTTCCCAAAAGTCTTGGGGATCATCAAGATGTTTTCTGCAAAACTGAGATGAGCCTTTATGTTGTTTTTGCTCAGCAGTGGTTTTCGTCTTGGAACTCAGCCATGCAGGCCATTTTTGCCGAGTCTGTTTCTTATGGTGGAGTCATGAACACTAACCTTAACTGGGGCAAGTGAGGCCTGTAGTTCTTTGGATGTTGTTGTGGGGTCTTTTGTGATCTCTTGGATGAGTTGTTGCTGCACTCTTGGTGTTTATTTTGGTCAGCCGGCCACTCCTGGGAAGGTTCATCTCTGTTCCATGTTTTCGCCACTTGTGGATAATGGCTCTCACTGTGGTTTGTTGGAGTCCCAAAGCTTTAGAAATGGCTAGAAAATTGAACTCAGCTTTCCAAAGATGTGATAAACCACAGTTAATTTATGTTTTAACAGGGGGGCAATCACTTTTTCACAAAGGGCCATGTAGGTTTGGATTTTTTTTTACCCTTAATAATAAACACCTTCATATAAAAACTGCATTTTGAGTTTACTTGTGTTATCTTTGTCTAATATTTAAATTTGTTTGATGATCTGAAACATTTAAGTGTGACAAACATACAACAAAATGAGAAATCAGGAAGGGGGCAAACACTTTTTCACACCACTGTGTGTTGTCACTTCTCGTTTGTAGAGCTGTGCTGGAACATAGAAAAACAACAGCATGCAATGTAAAATGCTTTTTAAGCTTAAGTTGATTTATCTTTTGGGAGAGAAGGAGAAAAATCTGAAAACAGAAGATGTGTTTAACTATAAAGTTCATGCATACTATAGATGGCAAAAACAGTTTATCACATGTCGTTTGGCACTAAAACTGTGTCAAATCAACAGACTACCCATGTTAAAATTACAAACTTCAGTAGTACAAGATGGAGTCGGGTCTTTACCTCAGCTAAGTCACTGAACTACACGAACAAATAAGAAGCTACTCACTATCAGTTAGGGTTATATACAAACCCCAATTCCAATGAAGTTGGGTTTTGGGTTGCGGGGGACCTGGAGCCTATCCAGGCATCTTTTGGGCAGGGTACACCCTAGACAGATTTCCAGTCCAACGCAGAGACAGACAACCATTCACTCTCACATTCACACCTAAGGACAATTTAGAATCCCCAGATGATGCCACTTAACTTAACGTGCATGTCTTTGATCTGTGGGGGGAAACCGGAGTACCTGGTGAAAACCCACACAGACATGGGGAGAACATGCAAACTCCACACAGAAGGGCCACCGATAGTCGGGGGTGGGATCAAACCCAAGACCTTCTTGCTGTGCTGCCACAGTGCTAACCACTGCTCCACCGAGCTGCCATCTTTTACTATTTTTAAAAGATCAGAACTTCTGACTAGAAATGCTAGCAGTGCTTAAAGGTACAGTGTGTAACAAGTACTGACATCTAGTTGTAAAAAAACATAATACAATGATTTGCACTTTCTTTTCAACCCATATTGAACTGAATACATGACAAAAGATATTTGATGTTCAAACTGACTTTTTTTTTTTCAAATATTCAGTCATTTTGAATTTGATGCCTGCAAACACATTGCATAAAAGCAGGGACATAGGCAAAAAAGACTGTTAAAGTTGAGGAATGCTGAAAAAAACACCTTTTTGGAACACTGCACAGGTGAACAGGTTAATTACAAACAGGTGAGTGTTGGGGATAAAAGGGGATGAATGATTGGGGATAAAAGGCGTATCCCCGAAAGGCTCAGTCATTCACAAGTAAGGATGGGCCGAGGTTCACCACTTTGTGAGCAACTGCGTGGGACAATAGTTCAGCAGTTTAATAACAATGTTTCTCAACGTACAATTGCAAGGAATTTAGGGATGTCATCATCTACAGTCCATAATATCATCAAAAGATTCAGAGAATCTGGAGACATTTCTGCACATAAGCGGCTAGGCTGAAAACCAACAGTGAATGCCTGTGACCTTCGAACCCTTGGGTGGCACTGCATTAGAAACCAACATCATTCTGTAAAGGATATTACCACATGGGCTCAAGAACATTTGGGGAAACCATTGTCAGTTAACACAGTTTATTGCTACATCTACAAGTGGAAGTTAAAAGTATGCATGCAAAACAAAAGCCATATATCAACAACATCCAGAAATGCTGCCAGTTGCTCTGGGCCTGAGCGCATCTGCAATGGACTGACACAAAGTGGAAAAGTGTGCTGTGGTCTGACAAGTCCATATTTCAAAGTGTTTTTGGGAATCATGGCCGTTCAGTGTTTCCTCTGGCTTAAAGACCTTGGCGCGGTGGCAACATATACCGGAATATGTTAATTTTATACTATTTATTTCTTTTTAAAATTTTACACAGTAATGTTGCATATGGAACTTACCATTTGAAGTATTGTACAACCGAGGCTTGAATATTGGGCCAGTTGGGGTCCCACCCAGACATCCTGTGTTTAGACTTTTTAGTGGTGTTATCCTTCTCTCTCTCCTTCTTCTGCCTGAATACTTTCCTCTCCTTGGCTCCTCTCTTCTGTCTCATCTTGCCCTCTCTGAGCTCTGTCTAATTCAGGTTCTCTCTCTGTCTATGGTGGTATACACACAGGTTAGAAAATATCAAGTGTCATGTTTTGTCCTGTAGGATTTTTTTGTCATGGTTTACATAAATGACAAAAATATGTGTATTTTTTTAATATTTTTATTCTAGTGTTTCTTTTTTCCATTGAGAGAGTAGGGAAGGGAAAGAAACATTCATAATAGTAATGTACTCATGCACACTTAAATTATATGATCAGGTGGGTATAGTAACCAGAAATTCTACTAATGTAAAAGCAGTTCTTTGAAATTAATAATTAAAAGTAGACAACCAAAAATTTCTACTTGAGTTAAGGGTACAAAGAGCAGCCACTTAAAAACCTGAGTAATGACTTCAGTCTTGAAGGTTTGAGGTTTTTCTCCAAAATTTATAACAATTTTCTTATAGTTTTCTACTTTTCTCTGTAAATCTAAAGTTGAAACCGTGTTCCTCAAATATGTAATTTCCTCTTGTAAAATTGACTTTTCTTGTACATTTGAAACTTTATTATAAATTTGTGGATTATTTTATGACTAATTTTGGTCTGTTTTTTGAAAAAAAAAATACTGTTTTTTTAGATAAATTTGAAACAGACTGTGGTAATTTTTTTTTTTTACTTTTTCCTTATAACAATTTACATTTTTGACCATAATTTTGTAGTCAGAACAGAACAATAATTTAACTCTGATTATAAAGAAAAAATATTAATAAAATTGTATTTAATGAAATAAATTAACTTAAATGACCAAGGATGCCGTTATTTCTGTTATAATATTTCTTTATATTTATAGTTTTGCCTTTTTTGTTTTTTTTTAGAAATCTCCTCACCCCCCAGACAGCAGGAAAAACCTCCCTTATTTTGAAATCAAATGTTGGCATGTTTAGTTTGTCTGAAGGCTGCTGACGGATTAAAGTCACTGACTTTGTGAATTTCGGTCATCTTTTTTTTTTTTTTTTTTCCAAAATAGACTTTATTTTTCAAGTGTTACATTAGATACATGGCAAACCATTCAAGGTCTATTTTGTTTTTTTCTTTCTTTCAAAGGTCTTTTTATTATTATTAATTGAAGTGTCAATACAATACAAAGTATTAGAAATTTTCATTTTTGTTTCAACCAAACAGTGAAAAACTAGAACTTAAAGCCAACAAATGTAAATGCTTCAAAGCACAAAAACCTTTAAATAAACAATAATTAAAAAAAAAATACAAAGAAAAATTGTGTGTGTGAAGTGGGGGTGGGGTAAAGGGGATATGAGCTACTCAGAAACTATAATCGTGGGTCTTTCAAAGAAATCAAGAAACGGGCGCCATAATTTATAGAATTTGTTTTCAGAGCCACAGACTGTATATCTGATTTTTTCTAAATCCAAACAGGACATTATATCTTTTATCCACTGTAAATGTGAAGGGGACGAAGAGTCTTTCCACTTCAGTAATACAGCACGTCTGGCCAATAATAATGAAAATTTGAATACTTTTAATTTGGAACTTGGCAAGACAAGTTCTGGAGCCACACCAAAAATGGCGCATAATGGATCAGGTTTAATTTGATATTGCAGGACTTCAGACATAGTGATAAAAACAGAATGCCAAAAATTCATCAATGCAGGGCAGGACCAATACATGTGAAGCAAAGTGCCAGGAGCGCTACCACACTTTTCACAAGTTGGGTCTATATCCGAGTAAATACGTGCTAACTTAACCTTGGACAGGTGCATCCGGTGTGCAATCTTAAATTGAATAAGAGCGTGACGAGCACACATTGATACAGTGTGAACCTGGCCAAGAATAGAGTCCCACAGTTCATCAGTAAAAGTAAAATTAAGATCTTGTTCCCAGTTCAATTTGATAGCGGCCAGAGAAGAAGATTGTAAATTTGAAATTAAATTATATAAAACGGACATTACCCCCTTAGAAGTTGGTTTAACTAATAAAAAATCATCTAGAGGATTATCAGAAGGTTTTTGAGGGAATTGTTTTGTCATGGTTTGCACATAATGTCTGACCTGGAGGAAGCGGAAAAAATGTGTAGAAGTGATGTCGAATTTGGTAGAAAGTTGAGAAAAACTTGCAAATTGACCATCAAAATATAAATCCGCAAAAGACTTTAAACCTTTTCTATGCCATATATGAAATGCACTATCAATAGTTGATGGGGTAAATAAATGATTTGCGGCAATTGGACTTCTAATGGAAAAAAACTGAAGACCGAAATTTTTCCTGAATTGAGACCAAATTCTAAGAGACTGACGAACTACTTTATTATTACCCAGTGTAGACAAAGCAAGGGGAAGTGGTGAACCTAAAATTGCCGGTAGGGAGGTTTGATTGTCCACATGTGACTCCATAAGGATCCAAATAGGTGATTTGGGTTCCAGATAAAAATGTTTCCAATATAACATGCACCTGATATTTGCTGCCCAGTAGTAATATTGAAAATTAGGCAGAGCCATGCCACCTACTGATTTGGGTCTTTGAAGAAAAACTTTCCTCAATCTCGGATGTTTACCATTCCAAATAAATGAGGTAATCAGAGAGTCCAAAGACTTAAAAAAGGATTTAGGAATAAAAATGGGGAGACATTGAAACAAATATAAAAACTTTGGAAGTAACATCATTTTTACAGAATTGATTCTGCCAATTAAAGACAAGGATAATGGGGACCATTTGGAAAGTATTAGCTTGCACTGGTCAAGTAAGGGGAGAAAATTATTTTTAAACAAATAATTAAATTGTTTAGTGACACATATCCCAAGATAATTAAAATGATCAATAACAACCTTGAAAGGAAAATTTTCAAAATCCTGAACTTGAATCTTTTCATTAATCAGAAACAGTTCACTCTTATTAAGATTAATTTTATAACCAGAAAACCTACTAAAACTATCCAAAATGTTGAGTATAGCGGGTAATGAAGTAAGTGGGTTGGAGAGAAATAATAAAAGATCGTCAGCATAGAGTGAAACCCTATGCTCAATGCCACCCCTACGAATGCCTAGAAAGTCCCGGCTCCCACGGATTGCAATAGCTAACGGCTCAACTGCCAAGGCAAAGAGCAACGGGCTCAAAGGACAACCTTGCCTCGTACCACGGTAAAGTCTAAAATAGTCAGAATAGCGACAATTAGTTATCACTGAAGCTAAAGGACTAGCATAGAGAAGTTTAATCCAGGAACAGAAGGAAGGACCAAAACCGAACCTCTCCAAAGTAAAAAACAAATACTCCCACTCAACCCTATCGAATGCCTTTTCAGCGTCCAAACTAATAAGACATTCAGGTATGTTGTGGTGAGGAGTATAAATAATATTAAACAACCGCCGCAAGTTAAAAAAAGAATGGCGATTTTTAATGAAACCGGTTTGGTCCTGTGAAATTATAAAAGGAAGAATCTTTTCCAACCTTGAAGCTAACAACTTTGACAAAATTTTAACATCGGTATTTAACAAGGAAATAGGCCTGTAAGAAGCACAATCAACAGGATCCTTATCCTTTTTAAGCAACACAGTGATACAGGCCTGATAGCATGAAGGAGGAAGTGTACCAGAGTCAAGCGACTCTGTAAAAACTTGACAAAGGAAAGGGGTGAGGTCGTCAGAGAATTTTTTGAAAAAATCAGCGGAAAACCCATCAGGTCCTGGAGATTTTCCTGATTGCATGGATGATATTGCCAGCTGAATTTCTTCTTTTGTGATGGGAGCTTCTAAAATTTGCCGAGATTCTGAAGAAATCGAAGGAATATCAATAGAATCAAAAAAAATTTCCAAATCCTTTAAGTTTGTTGTATATTCTGAGGTATATAATTTGGAATAAAATGACCTGAAAATATCATTAATCACTTGTTGGTCAGATGTCACCTCTCCTTTATCTGTCCTAACTCCAGTAATAATTTGCTTAGCTCTAATACCACGTAGTTGATTAGCTAGAAGTTTACTGGTTTTTTCGCCATGTTCATAAAATTCACTCTTGTTCCTTATTAAACAACCTTCAATTTGTCGAGTAGAAAGTAAATTAAGTTTAGTTTGTAATGTCATACGTTCCTTGTACAGAGCGGGTGATGGAGATTGAGCATATTGTCTGTCAATGTCCAGGATTTGATCTAAAATAGCCTTCTGTTCCTGTATTAAGGATTGTCTTTTAAATGCTGCCAATGAAATAAATTCCCCCCTAAGAAATGCCTTCATGGCCTCCCATATCGTTTTATTTGGCATACCAGGAGTTTTATTTTCTTTCAAAAAAAAATTAATTTTAGAAGAAATATTCGCAACCAATTTTTCATCTGTAAGTAATAATGGATCCAATCTCCAATGCTTTCTCATGGAGTCACATCCATGGAGGATCATTTTAAGTACAAGAGGGGCATGATCAGAAACCGAGATGCTATCATAACTGCAAGAGCAAAGGTTATTAATTAATAAATTGTCAACAAAAAAATAATCTATTCTGGTATAAGTATGGTGTACGTGAGAGAAAAAAGAATAGTCCCTGCCGTTAGGATGTAAAAAACGCCAAGGATCTGTAAGGCTATATTCCTCAAGAAAAGACTTAACATAAGTTGCAGATTTATTAAGACTAGCAGGTTTTGAAGATGAGCGATCTAAGATCGGATCCATATACAAATTAAAGTCACCCCCAAGAATTAGAGAATGAGTATTTAAATCTAGAAGTTGCGAAAAAAGGTTGCGAAAAAAGTGCACATCATCAAAATTCGGTGCATACAGATTAGCCAAGGTGACATGTTTATCGCCAAGTTTACCTGATACTATTACAAATCGTCCATTTTTATCTAATACAACATTAGAGGGAATAAATGGGATATTTCGATCAATAAGAATAGCAGCGCCCCTGGCCTTAGCTTTAAAATTTGAATGAAAAAATTGTCCTGACCAACATTTTGACAAACGCAAGTGGTCGGAATCCTGCAAATGGGTTTCCTGCAAAAACAATACCCCAGGCTTAAACTGCTTTAGACGTGACATGACTCTCTTTCGTTTAATTGGATGGTTCAACCCCTTCACATTCCAGCTTACCAAAGTAAGATTACTATTCATTCAAAGAGTAGAATTTATATATTATGTAGTGTAGCCCAAAGAAGAGTAAAGTGAGGTACGGGTAAAAAAAAAAAAAAGAAAAAAAAAAGGAGGGGGTAAGGGGGGTGTAAATAAAACCATAACAAAAAACAAAACAAAACAAAAAAAATAAATAAATAAATAAATAAAAAAATCCAACAACCAAACCTATAACAACACTCCAGCCGGTTGCAAAAAAACAGCAACCGCTCCATCTCCTGCTCTATTTTCATCCTAACAGAATGCTCCCATACAACTGGCTTCAATCCTGCATAATATGAACGTTTTACCCTAAAAAAAAAAAAAAATAAAAAATAAGATAAAATTAAAAAAAGAATTAAGTAAACAACAACGTATAGGGAGCCAATTTTACCTTGTTTTTAAACATCTAAAAATGCATCAATGTCCAGTCAGTGCAGCTTCAATGAAGTAACAAGCAGCCCAGCGCGGCAGCTGGTCAACCCAGAAATGTCCAGTTCAAGGCGAAAATTGCTGGTTTCTCTCCATGGTTTGCATGAAGCAGGTGGCCTCCGAGACGGACGCCAGCCACTGGTTTTTGCCGTCTGGAAGAGTTATCCGGAGCCTGGCAGGGAAAAGAAGAGAAGGACGAAAACCTCTCTTGTACAACTCGGACATAACCTCCTTATATTCGGCTCGTTGCTTCTGAACGTCGGCGTTATAATCCTCGTAGAACTGAAGTTTATGCCCACGATATTCCAAAGTCCCACGGCGTCTCCGCGCTTCTCTCATCACCAAGTCTTTGGTCCGAAACCGGTGGAAACAAATAATGACAGCGCGCGGCTTCCCATTCGGACTCGGCTTGGGCATGAGGCTGCGGTGGGCTCTATCCAGCTCTGGGGGAGATGGCAAAGTTTGTGCGCCAAAGATGTCCACCAACAGCCGAGAAAAAAATTCAGATGGCCGTGGACCCACATCAAAGGACTCCGGCAGACCCACCAGACGAATATTCAGCCTCCTGCTTCTTCCCTCCAGGTCAGAAAGTTTGTTTTTCAAAAGTTTGTTCTCCTCCTGCATTGACTCACATGTAACTTCAAGCGCCGCTAGGCGCTGGCTGACGTCCTCCGCGTTGTTTTCAAGGTCGCCAATGCGTTGCTCCTGGTTCGCCACATCTGCTTGAATTTTGTCCAGCTTACCATTAATAAGTTCAAATGAAGCTTTGAAGTCAGCAGCTATGGACATTCTGTGTTGCTCAAGCAAGGCAACAAGTGCAGGGTTAAGGCTGATATTAGCATCCTCAGCTAAGCTGGTGTTAGTATTATTCCCTGCTGCCTTCTTTTCAGTCTGCTTTCTTGTTTTAGACATATTTCACAACTCAAAACAAATTCTGCACGTATTAAATGTCCAAAACATTAATAGCTTACAGCAAAATAGGGTTTAAAAAGTAAAGAAAAAAAAATATAGCAGGAGCCAGCAACGCACACACCTACTCCATTGCCAACACCAATTTCGGTCATCTTAACCTGCCAGATACATAATAGGGGACAGTAGCAGACTCTAAAGACATAATTCACCACAGCATGTGTTCATGCACAGAATGATCTGCTTAGGCAGTTATAGTTGTGCTCTCAGGCTTTCTCATCAGGCACCTCTCTAGGCAGCCGCTGAAGAACCTCAGTTTAACGTGAAAAAAGAGCTAGCGTTTTTAGCTGTTGCTTTTTGTCACTGCTGCTGGAGAATAAAAACGGCACGCCTGCTCATGTGAGAAAAGAGAGAAATTGCCTGTCTCTTCATTCCTGCAATTCCTACAGAACATAATATTGTAGTGGCTGGTGAAATATATCCTCAGCAATTCATCAGTCCCCATTGCCTTTCCCTTCATATGAAGCCGGCTGCATATGAATTCTAACCACATCTCTTAGCTCACATCTCTTAGCTAAGAAACTCTTCCATTATTGCTCCCGTTTCCAGCAGGTTAAAACCATGATAAACGCCTCCAGTGCTTACATACTGTACCTCTTATGATTTTTTCTGCGTTTAAAGTACTTTAATAAACTCATGTCTCTGTCGGACAGTTACGCTTAGCGAGACACTGCCTGCTGACTGACTGGAAAACTCTTGTGAGCGGGCGCTTCTAAACTCCGTGGGGATGACGGCCATGCGCGTTGTTCGTGTGCGCGCTTGTGGAAAGTCATTGCTTCGTATATTTTTCTTAATAAATTCATATCTCCTTGGCGAGGTGGTAAAATTTCTGGTGAGGCGGCCCGCCACCGAGAAATGTTATCAGAGGAAACCCTGATGTTGTGCCCTCCGGACTAAAGACGAAAAGGACCAAACTGCAAAGTTCAAAAGCCAGCATCAGTGATGGTATGGAGATGTGTTAGTGCCCATGGCAGCGGCAACTTGCACATCTGTGAAGGCACCATTAAGGCTGAATGGTACATACAGGTTTTGGAGCAGCATATGCTGCCATCCAAGCAACGTCTTTTTCAGTGATGTCTCTGCTTATTTCAGCAAGACAATGCCAAGCCACATTCTGCATGTGTTACAGCAGCGTGGCTTTGTAGTCAAAGAGTGCAGATACTATACTGGCCTGCCTGCAGTCCAGACCCGTCTCTTATTGAAAATGTGTGGTGCATTATGAAGCACAAAATATGACAACGGAGACCCCAGACTGTTGGGCAACTGAAGTCGTACATCAAGAATGGGAAAGAATTCTACCTACAAAGCTTCAATAATTAGTTTCCTCAGTTCCTAAATGCTTATTGAGTGTTGTTAAAAGGAAAGCTGATGTAACACAGTGACAAACATGCTCCTGTCCCACCTTTTTTATTGGAATGTGTTGCAGGCATCATTGTTATTCTTATTTACGCAAGTTTTCTTATTAAACCTTGAAAATTATAAGGCTTAGTAAGAAAGAGCCACTGTGTAACATTTTTACTTTAAAATGATTCAAAATTATGATAAATCAAACCACCTCCTATTAGAAGATATAAATTTAGAGTAACAGTTATATCGAATGCCAGTTTAATGTTGGTTGAAATGGGATTTTGTCCTTGAAAATTGATGATTTTAATATTCCAAATGAAGCCTTGGTGCCTTTAAGATAAGATAAAGTAAGATAAGATAAGATAAGCCTTTAGTAGTCCCACAATGGGGAAATTCCAGGATTGCAACAGTACAGGGACAGCAGCACTCAGAGCAATAATTTAGAACAGGGGTGTCAAACTCATTCCATGGAGGGCCAAGACCCTGCATGTTTTGCTTTTACCCAGTGTCTTCAGCAGGTGTTTTCACTGATCAGCAATCAGTGGGAAGAAACTCTGTGAGATCACCTATTGAAGACACTGGGTGGAGGTAAAACCTGCAGGGTCTTGGCTCTCCATGGAATGAGTTTGACACCTGTGATTTAGAAGATAAGAAAATAAGAGCTGTGAATATACATATGTACACATAAATATATAAATATATATACACAGTGCGGAGAATTATAGCTAGATGCAATAAACAGCATAACCATCTATTTAGTTATCCTACATAGTATGAATATGTACCCATATACTGTATATTGTCACCCTCCGTAGCGACTGATATTGTCCTAGTTGTATATTGGAGGGGACCATTTGTGTAAGTCTGTTGCGTCTTTTGCATTCAATACTATTAGGTCGTCACGTTTTTTTGCTATCTCTGTGAGCAGCCCTGCTTAGGTTATAAAGTCTGACAGCCGTAGGTAGGAAGGACCTGCGAAACCTCTCGGTCGTGCACCTAGGATGATGTAGTCTACTGCTAAATGAGCTCCTCAGTGCGTTCAGTATGTTCTGCATGGGGTGGGACTTGGACTCCAGCAGCGATGACAGCTTAGCCACCATCCTTCCCTCTCCTATCTCCTCCACTGGGTCAAGGGACTGCCCCAGGACAGAGCTAGCTTTCTTGATCAGTTTGTTCAGTCTCTTCCTATCGGCTGCTGTAATGCCACTGCCCCAGCAGACCACTCCAAAAGTGATGGCTGATGCCACCACCGTGTCGTAGAATGTCTTCAGGAGCACCCCTTGTACACCAAAAGACCTGAGCCTCCTCAGTAGGAACAGCCTGCGCTGTCCCTTCTTGTAGAGTGCGTCGGTATTGTGTGACCAGTCTAGTTTATTGTACAGATGAACACCCAGGTACTTGTAGGATGTCGACATCTCAGTGTTTGTTCCCTGGATGTTTACTGGTGCTGTGAGGGGTTGTCCTTGCCTGCGGCAGTCCACCACCAGCT
Organism: Pholidichthys leucotaenia; assembly: GCA_020510985.1. Taxonomy (NCBI): domain Eukaryota; kingdom Metazoa; phylum Chordata; class Actinopteri; order Cichliformes; family Pholidichthyidae; genus Pholidichthys; species Pholidichthys leucotaenia. Next base: position 154,019,820 of record CM035838.1, read on the forward strand.
CCTTAGTTTTCCTTGCGTTGATCTGGAGGCAGTTCCGATGGCACCAGTCCACGAAGTTTTGGATAAGTCCTCTGTACTCAGCTTCATTTCCGTTGGAGATGAGGCCGATGATCACAGAGTCATCCGAGAACTTCTGTAGATGACAGTGTGTTGTGTTGTGTGAGAAGTCCGCAGTATAAAGGGTGAACAGGAAGGGAGCCTTTAACTTTCTTTGTTAGAAAGTTAAAGAGCTGATTGAAATGCCATTTAGTTTTTTTTCCCCATAATTATGAAAACTCAAACAGAAAGATGTGAAAAAATGAAAATGTAAGAATTGTGTGGAGGAAGCCTACTTTGACCTGTTGAAACCAGATATTTGAACTGTTTTGATCTGATGATATATTTAAACTGTTAAAGTTGAAGCAAGGCTGCATATTTTGGAAAGAAAAATATCATAAATATGATGTATATTTTTCTCTAAGTAATGGTGCATAAACCATAATGTTCTGCTGTGGAATGGACTGTTATGTGTGTGGCTTTTGCATTTATGATACTGTGTGTAAGAGACGTGTTTACATTTAGATGATATCTTGGTAATTTGGAAGCCAATTTGGATTTGGTTTGTGGCTATAGTGTTTTATGGAATATGTTTATTTATACCGCCATCCATCATTTCTATCCTGGAAAATGGTAATGAAGAAAAGAATGACTCTGGGAATCCATCTTATCATTCTCATATACAAGATACGATCGAACTCTGAATTTGGAGCATATTGTGACTTTGTTTTACTTGAATATTTAAACATAGTATTCCTCTAAACCAGTATTCCCTGTATCTTTTAGTTTGGTCTTGTTTCATTGGAAGGGCATCGAAAAAAGTCATGAGACATTCCACACATTTTGAAAAGATTCCAATGCAAACGGAACAAACAAAAGCATCCTAAGACATTTGTAATTTAACAGTTCTCTGGGAGAACTGGTGTTTTATCTGACAAAAATGCAGACGTGCCAAAGGTGTTAGATTGAGATTGAGGGATGTACAAACAAGCAATGATTGCAGGTAAATAGTCCTTTTATGAATGCTGATGTGATGTCAGCAAAAGTCAGGAAAATGGTCGCTCTTATACTGTTGGGGATTTCTTCTTGTATGTCTGTTATAAAGGTCTCATTCACTACACGTTTTTCATTTGTTGACACGTGCCACAGGTCTTAATGTTTGTAACATACTTTGGTCAATTTGACTTTAATTATTTAATTATTGCAGCATCATTGTGAATTATGAGCCCCAGTTAACCCCACTGTCCTTCTTACATCATTTAGGATTTTGCTAATGTCACTAGCTCAGGTGACTAACACACCATGAGCCTACTAATTACTACGACTATGTAAAATTGTCTGAAAGAATGAATGAAATAAAGCATCACTGGTAGTCAGGGGTGTCTGGTTTCAGTGTTTAATATATATGACCAGTCTCTGGAGTACAATAGCCACAGAAATAACTGAAAGAGTGAAGGGGAACTGCTATTGGCCATTAGCCGCCTTTGGTCATGGTCGGAGTAAAAGAGTAAAATAAACAAAAATAACATTAAAGAATGATGTATTTGGTCAAGCGTTGGTAGATGAACAAGGATTTGAGTGGGAGTCAATAGAATTTATAGAAAATACCAATCAAAACTGGTGGCAATCAAACAGTCAAACTAACGACAGGCAGATCGACTTGAACAGCCTAGAGAAGCTATTGCTAACGGTTCATCTACCATCACAGTGACAATATAACAAAATAAGCCAGGATGAGGCTGGATATATTATCCACCGTGAATTAGCGAACCAGGGATCAGTGTTGCCAACTTAGCGACTTTGTCGATATATTTAAGGAGTATTCAGACCCCTCTAGTGACACTTTTTCAAAAAAGCGACTAGTGACAAATCTATTGATTTTTTTAATGGTGTTATTGGAGACTTTTGGACAGTCTTACGTAGAAACATGTATCATTACTCTTCTCAGTGGGCAGCAGGTGCTGCTGTGGGCTCCTCCGCCGTCCCAAAGCACTCACAGGCAGCCCAGTTCTCGTGCAGCAGTCAGAGCAGGAAATTTCACCCCTCTGCATCTAGACTGCAAATGATAAAAGTGTGTGTGTATATATATACACTACCGTTCAAAAGTTTGGGGTCACCCAGACAATTATTTTGTGTTTTCCATGAAAAGTCACACTTATTTACCACCATGAGTTGTAAAATGAATAGAAAATATAGTCAAGACATTGACAAGGTTAGAAATAATGATTTGTATTTGAAATAATAATTTTTTCCAGATACTCAACCTGCTCAAAGGACGGTCAGTTTTATAGCTTCTCTAACCAGCTTAACTGTTTTCAGCTGTGCTAACATGATTGCACAAGGGTTTTCTAATCATCCATTAGCCTTCTGATGCAATGAGCAAACACATTGTACCATTAGAACACTGGAGTGATAGTTGCTGGAAATGGGCCTCTATACACCTATGTAGATATTGCACCAAAAACCAGACATTTGCAGCTAGAATAGTCATTTACCACATTAGCAATGTATATTAGATATTATAGTGTATTTCTGATTAGTTTAAAGTTATCGTCATTGAAAAAAACAGTGCTTTTCTTTCAAAAATAAGGACATTTCTAAGTGACCCCAAACTTTTGAACGGTAGTATATATATATATTACAGAGAAACAAACCTAAGTAACTCCACCAGAGTGTCTCTTTTGGGTTACTTTTGCTGGTCCCAAACCCAGATAAATGAGGAGAGTTGGAATTGTGACATAAAAAAAACAAGAATCAATAGAAGAAATTTTAATTGTCATTTGAAACATATTTAGGGTGTTTTGATTCACTTTTTTCTCCCTTGATGTTATTCCTCTCTCCTACAGCATCCATTACAATTACATGCACATTTACAATTATGCAAGCTAGGTGATGATGTCTGTTGGAGCTATTTGTTGTTGGTTGATATTTCGTTTAATTTGCTTGTTTTGTTTAGGATTAAATAAGTTATATTTTGGTAGTGTTTTTATTTAGTAATTTTGTTTATTTAGTTTATAAGTAGTTTGTTTGTATAGTTTTGTTTGCATAATTAATTAGGCTTATTTTGGGTTGGTTGGGTAACACTACGGGTACCTAGGTTATATAGATGAGGCAGGCAGGGATAGGATCAGCATGCACCTGGGTGGGCCTATGGTTGTTTACCAGAGCAGGAGAGGCAGGAAGGAGTGGGAACTTCTGTTTGCTTGGTTTTTGGAGTAAATAAACCACTCAAAAATGTCATAAATTGTTTGGACAATTGACTTCTTTTGCCTGCATAAACCACAAACCCATGCTTACCCATGCTGTAATCATTTGAGTTAAAGTTATAAGTTCACTGTTTTCTAAGTTTAAGTTTTGAATTTGGGCACATGGTCACTGCAGTGTCATTTAGCAACTTCGAGCAACTTTTAGGACAGCCAATAGCTACTTTTCTTATTGAGGAGTTGGCAACACTGACAGGGATGTCTATTAGGTTGACTGGAATTTCAAGAAAACGACAATATAACTGTGCTTGGTAAGTTAACTTTAAATAATAGCACTGTTAGCTCTGAAGCTAACACCTTAGGCTCATTCTCTGGGCAGGGAATAAGGCTGCGTGTCCACCAAATGCATTTTCTCCGCTCTGGGTGGCTATTTTCCATTCATTCTCTATGTAGTCCAGCGTTTATAGCGCTGAGTGCCCTTGGCAGGGGCCATTATTTGTCACGGTGCTCAGGACGCTCAAAGTTGAAAAAGTTCAAATTTTCAGAGACTGCAGCTGAGCTCATCAATGTCAGACCTAAGCAGCCAATCAGAACTGCTGCGTGGGCGGGACATAGGACGCCGGTACTAGTCTGTACTCAAACTTCTGCTTTCCGTGTCATCATATTTCACATCCAGAGCTGCTAAAATACGTTTTCTGTCCATTGTTATTTAGAGATTGCTATTAAAACATCAGTAGAAAGTCTGACCATAGGATAGTGGAAGTGCTGAGCTGAGAGTAACAAGCTGTTGCTGGGATACAAGGCACAGATTTTTTTTCCCCAGAGCGCAGCACACAAACGCTGAAAAAAAAAAAAAAATGCTCAGGGCAGTAGTGCGACAAAAAATGCGTTTGGTGGACAATTAGCCTAAAGCATCACAGTCGATACCACTGTGATGGGTTGTAACTGAAGACCCAATCATTTGTCAGTGATGTGGGGAAAAAGAACCCAGAGGACCATTCTGCCAAATTGTCAAACTGTGAAGAGAGAAGAGAGATTTTATATTTTCTGTGTAGTCATGACACAAGTAAGCATCTTAGAAGGGTAAAATCCACAAAACACCATATTTGAGGGAATGGAAACTTTAAGATCTTAGTACTAAGGACAAGATAGATTAATGATGCAATAAAACTGAAAACTTTAACCATCCAGGCAATGAAAATAAATGTTTTAGCAGTAATAACTAGAAACACAGTAAAACAGAATAACACACTACAATAGAGTATTTAATTGCCGTTTTTCCCTTGTTGGCCTGTTTTAAGTGAATGGCAGTGTTAGTCCAATCCCTCTAGCCTTTTAAGTTCTAAGTACTTATCACTCATTTTGATGAGTTATGTACTGAAACAGTGCGTAGCCAAAGGCTGAGAGAACCTGTGTACATAACTAAAGCCTGCAGCAGTGAAACTGCAATAAAAAGACTAAATCAAAGGTCATTGTACTTTTAGTTTGATGAACTACTTCTTCTAATCTCATATTTTCACCACTACTGTTGCTAACCCCACTTTAAAAGCTCCATCTTTTTCCACAATAAATCCTGTGAAGACCAAAGTGAACAATTAATTGAACCTATAAACAATCCGTGCAGCAGAAGTTTGGTATATCTCATTTCTCTGTGTCATGGAGCTCTGTTATTGCAGGAAAAATAGTAATACAAGTCACATAATTTTGCTGGGAGTCCTCTGAACCAGGTGTGCTCATTTATTTCAGTTCACACAATGGTCTTGCTGAGGTAATATAGTATACAAACTCA